>CM056718.1:39185289-44185289 GCA_029844215.1 Przewalskia tangutica
AAGCCATTGTTGGATACATTTGTGATAATATTCATTGATGACATCCTGGTTTATTCGAGGATAGAGCAGGAGCATGCAGATCACTTGAGGACGGTACTTGGGGTCCTCCGGAGCCGGTAGTTATTCGCCAAGTTCTCCAAGTGTGACTTTTGGTTGGCCTCAGTGGCATTCCTGGGACACATTATTGGGGCTGATGGTGTTCGGGTGGATACGGCAAAGATTGAGGCAGTCAAGTCTTGGCCGAGACCTACTACTCCGACCGAGGTGCGCAATTTCTTAGGGCTGGCAGGTTATTATCGTAGGTTTGTGGAGCAGTTTGCTTCGATTTTGTTATACCCCGTATTTCCAGAGTATGTACGCGGGGACGTACGTAGAAAAGTTTGTGCCTTAAAGTGCTTGGCCGAATTTTATTTGTGCATAACACTTGTTAGAGTCGTTTTAGTAAACGCTTTCACGCCTTTCGTAGGGAATTTCCGCTATGTCATTTCTTATTTTTATGGATTTTTCCGAGGACGAAACATTTTGGGCCAACGAGAGGCGACACTTGTCACCCTCTCATTGATGGAGTGGGCGTCAAGCTTGGACGATTTGGGTGAGTTTTGTCAAGTAGTTGGTAGGATATTTTGTGGGTAGATGGATAAGGTGCACTTGGCATGATCTTGGCCCTACACTTGCATAGCACTTGGCTTGATCTTGACCATTGGTTGGCCTTGGCTTGTACTATAAATACCCCCCCTTTGGAAGACTTATTCATCCTAAAAATGTTCTAAGTCTTAGAAACCCTCCCCCTCCCTTCATGTTGTTCTCGCCCTCTCCTCGTGAGGCTTAGCCGAGAGTTCCTTCCCACCCTCGTCGAGAGTACCCCCTAGTGGGGTAGGCCGAGGGGTATACACCCCCCCCCCCCTTGTGGTGTTGTCTCGTATATATACCCCCCTCTTGGTAGAAATACTCTCAAAAGTATTGTTATAATGCCCAAATTACCTTAGCCATATACCTTGTAGTATTCTAAGGATATACCTATACGAAAAGCCCGTAAAATACTATTATACTCCGCTACCACAAAACCGAAACCCTAGGAAAATCTCCATAGTCCGTTGAGTATTGTGTAGAAGTTGGTTAGAACTTCTAAGGGTGGTTTAGAGCGGTTGAGCGCTGAGTCGAGCTAAACGATTGCCCAGATCGACTTTATACTTGGATAATTATGGGCTTATTGAGGTAAATATCTTGTCCTCTATTGTAATTGGAAATTACATATTGTTAGAATATATAGTTGAAGTATACTATATATAGAATCAACGTAGTTATTGGCAATGTCTTTTGACTTAAGCCCGAATAATACTTACTGCAATGTCTTGCGACTTAAGCCCGAATTTAAAGAAGATTACCGAATCAGAATTACTTAGGGTCAGACATGAGTACAGTGGAGTAGAATTGTACAGCTAGGGTTAGATGTATAACCCCGGTTGGCTTGGTAGTCACTGCAGAGGGAGATTTACGCTGCCATGTGGGAGAGGTCTAGAATTTTCTCGTAGAATGTTCTACGGGGATCTAAATGTTAATAAGCGCTGTGGCCTTATAGGTTAAGCATCGCGATGGCGCGATCCATCGGCTAAGGAGTAGCCGAGTTTAAAGTACTTGAGCGTTTTGCTATTAGTCGATACTCGCGAGGTATGTGAACCTCTTCCTATCTCTTCTAGCATGATATGTGTGAACTATGTAGTACGCGGTAGACGATACGTGTGCTAAACGTATTTGATTGGTTTAAAACATAAAGTGTTATAACGCTTTATGGGAAGTTGATTATATGACTTTATGTTGGTAAGAAAATATCGTGGTCTTGAAAAGGTAACTGATTTGAACTATATACTGGCTTGTTATGTGTTAATAAAGAACTTGAAGTATTTCAAAAGATTTTTGAATCATTTTGAAAGAAGAAGTAATATTTGGTCTTTGAAAACTTAAGAGTTATACTAGCTTTATGGGAAGTTAGGTATAACGCTTAAGAATGTTTTATCGATTTCGAAATCGTAATGTGTATCGACAAACCATCGCAATACATTAAAAGGAAATGTTTTGAATAATTAAGTATTATTAAACCAGAGAAACTTCCATCTGCATAGAAGCTAAGATGAGACAAAATGATATTTCCTAGATCATGGCTGCTGTAATAAGATTGTTATAAACAAGATATCCTACTCACATATAAGGCTTATGTTTCTCAGATTGTTTAAAGGAGAATTATATTCTTAAATGAATAAGACTATGAACTACGAACCCTTTCTAAAAATGAGAAACTTGAACATTGGAAATTAGGCAAACTTGAACATTGGAAAAGAATGTTGCTACTTGATTTTACAAAGAGAAGTAATTGATTTACTTTAAAAGATAATCACTCTATTTTCATATACTACGTATTGTGTGACTTTTGTGAATGTAACGTATCTTTTAAAGAGTTAATGTATGAAGTACTTTGGGGATAAAACCCGATCTTGTTAATCATATAGAGGGTACCTTGTGTGAACAACTTGATTGTATTGGTTTGTGATAGCCTTGTAATACTTTCTTGATTGCTTTGATAAGTAAACGTGTTAGGAAGCTACGTGTTAGTATCTTCGCGATGGTTGTGTAAAGGGGTTTCTTGATTGTGCTTATTAACTATCACCGTTATGATAGTATTGTGGCATTCATCTCGAGATGATTCCGGTTAAGCGCCTCCGACGCGGGTAGACTCAGCGGTGCAGGGACCATGATTCGAGAATACCTCACGCGGGTCCCGGGGCCTACGCGAGCTACGAGTTCCGGTGTTAGCGTCGCCCTTACGGGCACGCGGTCCCGTGGCTACGCGACTCGGAAGTCCGTGACGACGCCGGAGTAGTTACCCTCGATGCGGGAATACCTCATGCGCCGATGAGATTGGCCTACGCGAGTCGCGGAGTTCCAGTGGTTAGACGCCAGCATATCGACATCGCGGGCGTGGCGCCTTTGATCATGTGACGGCCTAGACAGATCTTATGATACGATTCATGACCTTGTTGGTACTGCGGTTTTTAGTAGTCGGCTATGCCTTCGCATTTACCCCGCATGCTTTATTATGACACGCGTGGACCCGTGTTCATGTGTGTTCCTCGGGTGCTTTTATATCATAGACTGCCGGCAGTGAGGAAGGTATTCCACGCGCATGATTGATGTTGTGGGCCTGAGACCCATTGTTATACTTGAGTGATGACTTGAGGGCGTGAGTCCCTGACTTGACAGGACTGCTTTGTTGTAAACTGTAGTTTGGTTATCATACATGTCTCGCTTTATATGATCGCTATGATTTCATTTACGATGTATTTTCGGGCCACATACTCCTGCACTTGTTATCGACCTCTCGGGGCCGCGTCATGCCGCAGTTGAGGTACACGATTGTTGATCCTAGCTCGTGGTCACGATTTGCCGTTTGGGAAGCTCCGTTTCTCGAGGCTTATCTCGTATAGTCCCCGTTGTTGTAGGTGCTTACGTTCGGGTATGGCGGCCCCGCCCCGCCATTGTTGTCGTATCATTTCTTAGAGGTCCGTAGTACCGCACAAGTGTGGTTTGTAAAAAGGATTAAACTGTTCATGTTGAAAAAGTTGCTATTTATATATATCGAAGGTAACCGCTTTGGTTAGCTTTTTCTTATTTCACCGTCTTATTACATCGTTTCATGTATTGTCTTTATGTTCCACGATTACTCGATGTATGTCTACTTGGGTGCCCGGTAAGGCACGACCACGCCCGGTTCGGTCGTGACAAAAGTGGTATCGAGCGATTAATCCTCGGAAAGTGTCTACGCATCAGATCCAAGAAGTCTTGATTATCGGTGTTGTGCACCACACCAATAATCGTGAGGCTATAGGGTATTTAGGATTGGTTTCTATTCTTCTCACTCGAGATCGTGCCTTAGATGTGTTGTAAGTTAGACCCTCCGACGTATTTCTTTCCTTACCGCTATGCCTCCGCGTAGGCAACCCGCCCAGTGAGGCAAGGCACCGGCGGAGCCGCAAGAGAGTCTGAGGGTTACGTGGCACAGCCCAATCATCACCGGGTGGTGCTTCATTCGGGAGTTCTGCGACGCCACTAGCCCCAAAGAAAGTTTAGCACGGCGGCAGTTCCTCGCGCCATGATATTTGAACCTTCGCCCACGACCAGAACAGAGAATATGGATTGCAAAGAGATCGACGGTTAACCAGGCGGCGAAGAGGGCGAGCAATGAAGGTCCTTTGGTAACTTTCGAGGCAAGTCACCTCACCAGCAGATTTGATTATGCATATCCACAATGCAGAGTGGTCTTCCACGGATTTCAGGACGTTCGGGGTATGCAGGAGTTGGTTAGAACTCCAGGGCTTCCGGTTCACAGTTTGGCAGACGTCATCCCGGGGAATGTCGTCTTTTAGTTGGTACTTGTTGTACGGCATGACCGCCGTGGTGCATTGTCGATATAGTGTCCTTGTAGGAGGACTTTGCCTTCGCACGGTGGGTAGTTCGTCACCTCCTTAGCTATGCGCTCACAGGCAGTTTGATTAGAACGACTAAGGAGTGAAGAAGAGACATAGATCTATCCTTAACCCTCTAGAGTTTTGTATAGGTGATAAGGTGAGTATACCTTAGGTGCTATGTTCTGATAGCAGTGTGTTAGTTGTGATTTGAAATCATGGTTGTTTAACCGAGTAAGATTTTGGGGGATAGAGAAAGTGTGAGCCTTAGAGCTTTATACGTAGAGACCTTAGAGGTGAGGCCATCTCGAGAAAAAGGTGTAGTGTTATGTTTGACCCTTATCGGAGTGCATAGTGCACGTGAGTTATGTTGGGACAAGTCCCTAGTAGTGTGGAATGAAAGAGGGTAGTTGAGCTAAGAAGACCGCTAGGTTTTCGTAACGTGATTAGTGAGATTGTTCGGTCGGGAGCTAGTATGATGCGCACGGGTGCCTGAGGCCACGCCGCGGGTCAACCCGCGCGATTTTGGTGCGGGTCGTTTGTGGTCCCGCGTGGTAGGGTCACGAGGGTGTTAGGCCCATGTTCGCTAACCAGCGTATGAGTTCGTGGATGTATTCGACCGGTGGTCGGTCGATGGGGCAGCCCATCGTGTTCTTCGCTCGACCGCTTTACTACCGTGTTGAGTTATCCAAGGGTTGAAAGGCTGCACGGTGCCTACCTTCACCTTATGTCGCGATGAAAGCCTGTGTGTGGCTATTTTCGTTTTCTAAAAGTTTACCAGCAGGTTAGGAACTGGTGAGTCTCGACCGCATTCGCCCCGGGCCGTTGTTTGGATTTGCAGGATAGTTGTGGGGATTGTTGTCTCCCGTGGAGGTAGTGTTTGATCTACCATTTCGGTTCTGATATCGCCTTATGAAGCCTTGTAAGAGGCGGAAGTGTAAGTTGTCGGTCGATTGGTTCGATGTTGGCGCGTTCGCATAGTTGGTTCAGCTTGTTCCACAGATCGTGGATAGTGAAGCTTGTCTAGAAGAGGTTCCGCGGCTCGGAGGAATCGTGCGGATAATCGGCGACGACGCCAGAGTTCGAGTTGACGGTCGGTCTTCAAAGTACCACCCGGGTTTGGGTGCGGCGAAGTTTTGGAAAACAGAGGAACTTAGCCCGAGTTACTGGGCCTTTGTGAGTTCATGAAGGATAGGCCAGTTGCCTATATGTTAGCATTTGCCGTCCGACGCGAGGCAAGCAAGGTCCGGCCAGTATTGTGATGTTCGGGGAAGTATCGAAGATCCATCAGTGTTCCCGATAATGATGACCACGTTAGAGATAGTAACCCGAGTTTTGGAAATCAAGCGATTTAAATGTGGAAAGAGTTCGAGTATACGACATCCTCGTGGGATCGCATGCGGCATCATTTGTTGGGTCGTCGAGCAAGGCTCGCGACAAAGTGACAAAAGTGGTACCATTTGTTGGGTCGCCTGAGAAGGTTAATGCCTCAGGCAAAGTGACAAAGTGGTATCTACGACGAGTAAAGAGAGAAGCGAGCATGTATGGCGAACATAGATGTGATCATTTCTTTTGTAAAGAGAAGGCGCGAAGGAAGTATATTTTAGACCCTGAGAAGTGTTTTGTGGTGATGATTAGAGGTGTTTTCCTCGTGGGCTTAGATAAGTATGTGCGGGTGTTTTACGTGGCGGTGTGGCAGGATTGTTTTCGTAAGTATAGTAGTGAAGACTATACTGGCGCACGGTTGTTTTGAGACTTAGAAGGAACATTCGGGACGAATGTTTCGGGCGAGGGAGAATGTTATACCGTATTTCCGCAGTATGACGCGGGACGACGTAGAAAAGTTTGTGCCTTAAAGTGCTTGGCCGAATTTTATTTGTGCATAACACCCGGTTAGAGTCGTTTTTCGGCGAAACGTTTTCACAGCTTTCGTAGGGGAATTTCCGGCTATGTCATTTCTTATTTTTGCGGATTTTTCCGAGGGACGAAACATTTTGGGCCAACGAGAGGGCGACACTTGTCACCCTCTCATTGATGGAGTGTGGGCGGTCAAGCTTGGACGATTTGGGTGAGTTTTGTCAAGTAGTTGGTAGGATATTTTGTGGGTAGATGGATAAGGTGCACTTGGCATGATCTTGGCCCTACACTTGCATAGCACTTGGCTTGATCTTGACCATTGGTTGGCCTTGGCTTGTACTATAAATACCCCCCCTTTGGAAGACTTATTCATCCTAAAAATGTTCTAAGTCTTAGAAACCCTCCCTCCTCCTTCATGTTGTTCTCGCCCTCTCCCTTGTGAGGCTTAGCCGAGAGTTCCCTTCCCCACCCTTGTCGAGAGTACCCCCTACAGTAGGCCGAGGTATACACCCCCCCTTTGTGGTGTTTTCTCGTATATATACCCCCCCTCTTGGTAGAAATACTCTCAAAAGTATTGTTATAATGCCCAAATTACCTTAGCCATATACCTTGTAGTATTCTAAGGATATACCTATCTAAAAGCCCGTAAAATACTATTATACTTCCGTACCACAAAACCGAAACCCTAGGAAAATCTCCATAGTCAGTTGAGTATTGTGTAGAAGTTGGTTAGAACTTCTAAGGGTGGTTTAGAGCGGGTTGGAGCGCCTGAGTTGAGCTAAGCGATTGCCCAGGATCGACTTTATACTTGGATAATTATGGGCTTATTGAGGTAAATATCTTGTCCCTCTATTGTAATTGGAAATTACATATTGGTAGAATATATCGTTGAAGTATAGTCTATATAGAACTGAACGTAGTTATTGGCAATGTCTTTTGACTTAAGCCCGAATAATACTTACAATGTCTTGCGACTTAAGCCCGAATTTAAAGAAGATTACCGAATCAGAATTACTTAGTAATGTATTACATGAGTACCGTGGAGTAGAATTGTACCGTTAGGGTTAGATGTATAACCCCGTTGGCTTCGTAGCCGCCTCGGTAGAGGAGATTTACGCTGTTGCGGGAGAGTCTTTGCGAATTTTACGTAGAATGTTCTACGAAGGGATCTAAATGTTAATAAGCGCCTTGTGGCCTTATAGGTCAAATCTGCGTATGGCGCGATCCCATCGCTAAGGAGTAGCCGACGGTTTAAAAAGTACTTGAGCGTTTTGCTATTAGTCGATACTGTCGCGAGGTATGTGAACCTCTTCCTATCTCTTCTAGCATGATATGTGTGAACTATGTAGTGCGGTAGACGATACGCATGTGCTAAACGTATTTGATTGTTTAAAACATAAAGTGTTATAACGCTTTATGGGAAGTTGATTATAACGACTTTATGTTGGTAAGAAAATATCGGTGGTCTTGAAAAGGTAAATCGATTTGAACTATATAATCGCTTGTTATGTGTTAATAAAGAACTTGAAGTATTTCAAAAGATTTTGAATCATTTTGAAAGAAGAAGTAATATTTGGTCTTTGAAAACTTAAGAGTTATACTAGCTTTATGGGAAGTTAGGTATAACGGCTTAAGAATGTTTTATCGATTTCGAAATCGAATGTGTATCGACAAACCATCGCAGTTAATAAAAGGAAATGTTTTGAATAATTAAGTATTATTAAAACAAAGAGAAACTTCCATCCGCATAGAAGCTAAGATGAGACAAAATGATATTTCCTAGATCATGGTCATTGTAATAAGATTGTTATAAACAAGATATCCTACTCACATATAAGGCTTATGTTTCTCGATTGTTTAAAGGAGAATTATATTCTTAAATGAATAAGACTATGAACTACAAACCCTTTCTAAAAATGAGAAACTTGAACATTGGAAATTAGGCAAACTTGAACATTGGAAAAGAATGTTGCTACTTGATTTTACAAAGAGAAGTAATTGATTTACTTTAAAAAGATAATCACTCTATTTTCATATACTACGTATTGTGTGACTTTTGTGAATGTAACGTATCTTTTAAAGAGTTAATGTATGAAGTACTTTGGGGATAAAACCCGATCTTGTTAATCATATAGTAGAGGTACCTTGTGTGAACAACTTGATTGTATTGGTTTGTGATAGCCTTGTAATACTTTCTTGATTGCTTTGATAAGTAAACGTGTTAGGAAGCTACGGTGTTAGTATCTTGTGATGGTTGTGTAAAGGGTTTCCTTGATTGTGCTTATTAACTATCGTCGTTATGATAGTATTGTGGCATTCATCTCTTGAGATGATTCCGGTTGTCGCCTCCGACGCGGGTAGACTCAAAGCGGTCGATGGACCTATGATTCGAGAATACCTCACGCAGTCCCGGCCTATGCGGAGCTACGAGTTCGAGTTAGTATCGTCCTTTATGGGCACGCGGTCCATGCGCCACGCGATCGCGAAGTCCGTGCGATGCCGGGAGTAGCTACCCTCGATGCGGGAATACCTCACGCGCCGATGAGATTGGCCTACGCGAGTCTGCGGAGTTCCAGGTTAGACGCAGACATTGACATCGCGGGCAAGTGGCCAGCTTTGATCATGTGACGGTCTAGACAGATCTGATGATACAGTTCATGACCTTGTTGGTACTGTGGGTTTTTAGTAGTCGGCTATGCCTTCGCACTTACCCCGTACAGTTTTATTATGACACAGTGGACCCGTGTTCATGTGTGTTCCTTGGTGCTTTTATATCATAGATCGCCGCAGTGGCGAAGGTATTCCACGGGCATGATTGATGTGGCCCGAGACCCATTGTTATACTTGAGTGATGACTTGAGGGCGTGAGTCCCTGACTTGACATGACTGCTTTGTTGTAAAACTGTAGTTTGGTTATCATACATGTCTCCTGCTTTATATGACTGCTATGATTTCATTTACAGTATGTATTTTCGGTTTCACATACTCTGCACTGTTATCGACCTCGCCGGGCCGCGTTCATGCCGCAGTTGAGGTACACGATTGTTGATCCTAGCTCGTGGTCACGATTCAGCGTTGGGAAGCTCCGTTTCTCCGAGGCTTATCTTGTATAGTCCCTGTTGTTGTAGGTGCTTACGTTCGTGGTATGGCGGGCCCCGCCCCGCCATTGTTGTCGTATCATTTCTTAGAGGTCCGTAGTAATCGCTGTGGGTGGTTTGTAAAAGGATTAAACTGCTCATGTTGAAAAAGTTGCTATTTATATATATACTTGAAGGTAACCGCTGGTTAGCCTGCCTTCTTATTTCACCGCCTTATTACAATCGTTTCATGTATTGTCTTTATGTTCGATTACTGGATGTATGTCTACTGGGTGCCCGGTAGGCACGACCACGCCCGTTCGGTCGTGGACAGATTTCAAGACCGCTGACTTAGCCGACTCGTAAGCGCCAAGTTCCAGCCGATGAGGCTTGCGAAGGGTTTCGATTCTTGAAGGAAAGGTTGACTACGGCTCCAGTTCTTACTCTTCCTGAGGGGTTAAACGGGTACGTGATCTATTGTGATGCCTCGGATATCGGGCTAGGATGTGTTTTGATGCAGCACGACAGGGTTATAGCCTATGATTCCCGGCAGTTACGGAAGCATGAGAGGAATCACCCTACCCACGACTTAGAGTTGGCCGCAGTTATTCATGCCTTGAAGATTTGGAGACATTATTTGTATGGGGTTCATGTGGATATTTATACTGCACCACAAGAGCCTCCAAGATATCTTCGAGCAGGAGCTGAACTTGGCAGAGGCGGTGGTTAGAGTCTTTGAAAGATTATGATGTTGATATTCTATACCATCCGGGAAAGCCAACGTAGTTGCCGATGCCTTGAGTCGTAGATCGATGGGGAGCCCGGAGAGGTACTGCAGAGAGACATGGTCCGTCAGATCCACCAGCTAGCGAGCCTTGGGGTTCAATTGATTGATACCGACGATAGTGGGGTACGGGTTCGTGAGGTTGCCGAGTCTTCCATCGTTGATGAGGTGAAGAGGCGACAGTTTGAGGATCCAGTGTTGGTACGGTATCGAGATGCAACTCTTCAGGAGGAGAAGAGTCTATTCGAGGTAGCGCCTTATGGGATGCAAAGATTTGAGGGCTGGTTGTGTGTTCCCGATGTGACAGGGCTTCGTCAGCAGATTTTGGGGGAGGCACACAGTGCTCGTTATTCTATTCATCCAGGGTCAACCAAGATATATCATGACCTCAGATGTTTGTATTGGTGGGATGGCCTGAAGAGAGACGTGGTGTTTTGTTGCCTGATGTCCTAATCGGCAGGTCAAGGTCGAGCACCAGAGGCCCAGTGGATTATTGCAGGCTATTGAGATTCCGACTTGGAAGTGGGAGGTGATCAACATGGACTTTGTTACAGGGTTACGTCGTACTCAGAGGAAGTACGACTCCATTTGGGTTATTGTTGGTGTGAAAATCAGTCCATTTCCTTCCAAATGACGACGTTTACCGAGGACTATGCCAGATTGTACATCAGAGAGATTGTGAGGCTGCACGGTGTACCTGTGTCGATTATATCAGATAGAGGAGCCCAGTTTATGGCTAACTTCTGGAGGTCTTTCCAGAAGTGATTAGGGACACAGGTGAGTCTCAGTACAACATTTCATCCTCGATCGACGGACAGCAGCGTACTATCCGCAACAACGAGGATATCCGCGAGCTGCGTGATTGATTTCAGGGGTAGCTGGGAGGATCATTTGCCTATCGTGGAGTTTGCTTATAACAACAGCTACCATTCCAGTATACAGATGGCGCCATATGAGGCTTTATATGGGCGGAAATGTAGGTCGTCGATTGGTTGGTTCGACGTGGGCGAGGTGCAGTTAGTTGGCCCAGACTTGGTTCAGCAGGCTGTGGATAAGGTGAAGCTTATCCAGGAGAGACTGTTAGCATCTCAGAGTCGGCAGAAGTCATATGCGGATAATCGGTGTCGGCATTTGGAGTTTCAGGTAGACGATTGGGTCTTCTTGAAAGTGTCACCCATGAAGGGGGTGATGAGATTTGGAAAGAAGGGGAAACTCAGCCCAATGTACATTGGGCCCTACCAGATCATCTGTAGAGTAGGCAAGGTTGCCTATGAGTTGGATTTGCCATCAGAGTTAGAGGCGGTGCATCCGGTCTTCCATGTTTCTATGTTGCGGAAGTGTATCGGAGATCCAGCGAGAGTTTTCCCTACTAGTGAGGTCCAAGTGACAGCGGGGTTATCGTATGAGGAGAGTCCCATAGCGATACTCGATCGCTGTGTCGGCGATCGCGACCAAGGACGTGGCTTCCGTCAAAGTCTTGTGGAAGAATGATAACCGGGAGGAGATGACCTGGGAAGCGGAGGAGGACATGTTGAGGAAGTATCCTCACTTATTCCCTACACCTTCAGGTAATTCATTTTCCCTTACTTGTCAAGTTTAAATTGAAGTATTTTGCTTAAATGATATTATGTGGCCATGTGTGGCATTATTGGTATGTCGGGGTTGTGAAAGGAAACTATGTCGCTAATTATAAGTTTTACTCCGAAAGAACATTCGGGACGAATGTTTCTAAGAGGGGAAGAATGTTACACCCCGTAAATTCAAAAAGATAAGATAAGTTGACAAATATGTGTTGAACGGATTTTGAGTCTACTTTGGAGTGTTGTACCCCAATTATTAAGAATTGAGAGGTGTTTAACAAGCCTAGTATAAAGTTTGATGAGTCTAGTTTCCAACGCAACAAACCGCTCATCGATAAAACATCGGAGCGGAGAGGTATGGGCGTTAGAAGTTCAGTGGGCAGGCGCGGAGGAAAGATTTTAGAATCAGGTGTCGCAGCGCCGCGGAGCCGGCAGCAGGGCCGCGACGCCTAGGCGGGATTTTTTTCCGCAGAAAGGGCAGAAAACAGGGGATATTTTCGAAAAAGGCTTATGGGAGGGTGACAAGTGTCTCTCCCATCTTGTTGACCAAGAAAAGGGTCCTATTTTAGGACCAAGTCTTGAAAGACTTGGTCATTTCATGTTAGAACCCTCCTAAGAACTCCTATCCCTTTCTCTCTAGAGATTTAAGAAAAAGCCTAGCTTAGTGGGTATTGTTGGAGCGGCGGTGAGAAGGCAAAGTGTTGATAAACTTGTGGAAAGCTCGCGTGGACGAGTTTGACGGCAAAAGGAGTTGAAGAAAAAGGGCTTTAGTGGGCTAATCCAAAAGGTAAAAGATTTCATCTTCTCTTGGAAATTTATAATAATCCTTGTTATAGTTGATATTGACCACGTGAATCATGTTTTAAAGATTTGTATGTATTATGGATATTGAAAGCCTTTTGAAATTGAAAAACAAAGGAATCGATAGTTATAGTTGTCGCATGCTAGTTAAATGGAAGATTAAGGTTGCCAAAGTTGGTTGCGGCTATGTAGCCTGCGAAGACGACATTATGGATGAAAAAGACTTATTGTGGTTATACTTGTAGTAAAAAATGGCCGTTAGTATAGGACTGTTGTATATAAATTGTGGGGCGGAATTTTATACGTCCTGTAAGGCGTATAATCCCCTTTTGACTAGTTATATGTTGAGCCTTAAATGTGGCGTGTTTGGTTATTGAATTCGGCCTTGAAAAAGGTGGCAAAGTAAGTAGAATCAAAGGAGGTGCTGTCCGATTTTCCGTAGAATTTAGTGACCTTACACTTATATTATTCTACGTTGGAAGTAAGGCGTTAATAGACGTGTTGTGGATATTATAGGTTGACATACTACGGGCGGGATATTGTACGTGGCAAGTGGTTTGACCCGAAGAGGTATGTAGAACTTTCCTATCTTTTGAGCATGACTAGTTGCACGTATATAGTACGGTAGACGTACAAGACCTTGATATCCTTTACTAGTTTTATGAATAGCCAAGTCGGGTGAGTTAGGAGAGTAACTCACTTCTTTGAAAGTATTAAGGATGTCTTAAGTTTTATTAAAGTTAAGGGGCTTGAAGAGTTTTAAAGTATGTGATACTTGTTTCGTTTTAAACGTATAAGTCCCTTGGATAGGAAATTGTATTTGGCTAAGGTATAAAGTGATTATAACGACTTTATGGGAAGTTGGTTATATTAACTTTATGGAAAGATAAATGACTTGATTTAATGAAAGACAATTTGATTTTAAGGCATCAATTGCCTAAGGTTTTATAAGAAAAGGAGTCACTTGATTTAGAAACCTAACTTTATTTCTAAAGGTATTGTGACTTGTCTTGAAATGAAATTTTGACTTGATACTACGGTTAATAGTATCTTGGAAGTTTTATACGAAAAAGAGTCATTTTTAAAAGAGTGGAAGTATGTAGTACTTGGGTTAAATTATCGGATTTTTATAAAAGATATGCTAGTGCCTTAAGTAAACTAAAATGAGAGTGTATATGAATATGGCTAATAAGAAGTTAGGGGAATTTCTTAACTTGCTTAGTTATTGTATAATAAGCTGGTAGTGCTTATGTTATGTATGTTGGCCGGTTGAGATAGGGTAAGAGTATAAATGAGGGGCAAGCCCCAAGATCGTTATACCACCTTCTCCAGGGTAAGAGTATGAATGAGGGGCAAGCCCCAAGATCGTCATACCACCTTCTTCAGGGTAAGAGTATAAATGAGGGGTAAATCCCCAAGATCGTTATACCACCTTCTCCAGGGTAAGAGTATGAATGAGGGGCAAGCCCCAGGATCGTCATACCACCTTCTTCAGGGTAAGAGTATAAATGAGGGGTAAATCCCCAAGATCGTTATACCACCTGTTTTCCGTGGATTTGCTACCCATGATGCGAGGAATACCTCATGCGAGTCCTATGGGCTTATGCGGGTGAAATAGTCTCATGCGGGCGGTACAAATTTATGCGAGGAATACCTCACGCGTCCACACGACCTATGCGGGTGAAATAGTCCTGCGAGTAGGATTGCTTAATGATCTTAGGCGGATGGTCCCGCTTTGATCGTGAGCTTCCTATTTTTATGTCAGACGATACTATTAATTACTCTCATTATTAGTAAGGCAATCGTGTCTTTGTAATTTTGTTATCATACATGTTCCCGCTTTGTTTTAAACTTATGATGTAATTACAGTATTTTCGATTTACATACTTAGTACATATGTGTCTTGACCCTTCCTCGGGGGCTGCGTTCATGCCATAGGTAGGGGTAAGCAGGTGGTGGATCCTCATTCTTAGGATCACTTATCAGACGTCAGAAGCTCCATTTCTCCGGAGGCTTGTCTTTTTTGTACAGTCTTTCCCTGATGTTGTAGATTTATGTACATTCAGGGGTATGGCGGAGCCCTGTCCCGCCACTGTTGTTATTCCTAGAGGTCTATTGTTCACATGTTGTGGTTCAAATGTAAGAACCGAGTTATCTGATTTTGATTTTGATTATGCATATTTTATGGAAGGCGGCCTTATCGGCTAGCCTGTGATATTTTGTCTAAACATGTTGTATGTTGTGTATGTTCCGCTGCTATTCTCTGATGTAGACCTGAACGGGGTGCCCAGGTAGGGCACCAGTCGCGGCCCCGGGGTCGGGTCGTGACAGGACCCGCATGAGGTATTTCTCGCATAGGTTGTATCTGCCAGCATAGGTCGTGTAGACCCGCATGAGGTATTCCTCGCATAGGCTGTATCCGCCCACATGGGACTATTTCACCCGCATAAGCCCTTACGTACTCGCATGAGGTATTCCTCGAATCGTGGGTAGCAAATCCACGGAATGTGCAAATGCCACAAACCCGGGGAATTACCCCGTAATGAATAACATAACACTAGCACAAACCGGCTATCACCCATAATATAAGCACTACCGGCTTATCATACATAACATAAGCACTACCGGCTTATCATACCATATATAAGCAAGTTAAGAAATCCCCTAACTTCTTATTAGTCTTATACATGTACACTCTCATTTTTAGTTTACTTAAGGCACTAACATGTCATTATAAAAATCCGGGAATTTAACCCAAGGTACTACGTACTCCTATTCTTTTAAAATGAGTCTTTTTCATATAAAACTTCCAAGATACTAATAACCATAGTATCAAGTCATAACTACTTTTCAAGACAAGTCACAATACATTTTAGAAATACAATTATAGGCTTCTAAATCAAGTGACTTATTTCTTTTAAAACTTTATGCAATTGATGCCTTTAAATCAATTTGCCTTTCATTATTTCAAGTCATTTATCATACTTAAATTACTTAGAGTAAATCACTCTTTTTAACCTTCCATAAAGCTATTATAACCAACTTCCCATAAAGCCGTTATACTAGCTTTATACCTTAGAAACTTACATTCTTCTTTAAAACCAAGAGGCTTAAACTTTCCAACAAAACAAGTATCAAAAATACTTTCAACATACTTAAAGTCTCTTAACTTTTGAAAACCAAGATATCCTTAATATTTAAATAAGTGAGTTAATTCCCTAACTCAAACAACTTGGACATTCTTAAAATAAGCCAAGGATATAAAATGGACTAGATTGTCAAAATCTTGTACGTCTACCGTAGTATACATTTACAACTTATTCATGCTCAAGAGATAAGAAAGTTCCACATACCTCTTCGGTTTAATCCACTTGCTAAGTCCAATACGCCGCACGTAGTATGTCAACCTATAATGACCATAGTACGTCTATTAACTTCTTACTTCAAACGTAGAATATTCCAAGTGCAAAGTCACTAAATTCTACGGAAAATCGACAAAGACTTCCTTTGTTTCTACATACTTTGCCACCTTTTTCAAGGCCGAATTCAATAACCAAACACGCCACATTTAAGGCTCAACAAAGTAGTTAACAATAGGGGATTACACGCTTAATCAAGACGTGTAAAATTCCGCCCCACAATAAATATCAACTAGTCCAACATATAATGTCCATTCGGTAAATTAGGGACAACAATACAAATTCGTTTCCAATACCTTTTCAATCCAAGTGGTTTAATATAACATGTTATCTAGCCACAATTGATTATAACTACTACAATCCTCAAGTAGGTAAACATGCGATAATTCTAATTATCGACCAAATTGTATTTCAATTTCAAATGGCTTAACATGTCATTTTCGGATTTGAGCTTCCAAATTTCCATAACACATATCACATGATCATTTCTAACTTATAATAACATGGAATCTTCAATTACAAAAGTAAGACGAAGATTATACCCCATTTAGCCCAAATATGATCCAAGATTACAAGTCGATCCTTAGCAATTTTAGCTCCTCCTTTCGACGTTCCAATCCACTCCAAGCAACCCTTTGAAGCTTATGAAGAACTCCTCTTCAAGTTCCATCTTCAAAGTTGAATAACTCCTTAGGTTTTCGCCTTGCGATTAATACGAAAACACCATTTTTCCGGGATCTTTCTATTGAGATACACTTACAATACCCTTAGGTACCTTGGTTTAAAGTGGGGAGATTATTGGACAACAATTGAAAATTTTCCTCTTGGAAAATCCCCATTGCCGTGAGCCTCACTAGTGAGCAAGAACAAGATTTCAAAAAATTTCTAAGTGTTGAGAATGACAAATTCTTGCACTACTAGTGTACATATATAACATAATGGAGGGTCTAGATTAGTACATATGGATGGCTTGGATGAGTTTCACATGGATCTTGCCCAAGTGGCCCTTGGACTTTAGTCAACAATGTCAAGCTTAAGTCTTTGCAAGACTTGGTCATCTCTCTAATGGTCAAATGACCATCTTATCCATGCCATTTTCGTCCAAGACCACTAAGGGGGGGGGGGGTGACATGTGTCGCCCTCCCGTTCGTCGCAATATTTCATTTTCCGACAATTCCATAATTCCGATAAATTTTTACTCGTCTCAAATCTTAACATTTTTGAGTTCTTACGTACGTTCTTATAAACATATCCTGAAATTTCGAGGTGTAACAGCAAGGAAGCAGCAGGAGCTGCTAGTGGGACACAGAGGGTTACTAGGACTCAGGCCCAGACTATGCCTAAGGTTGTGGCCCAGGCGGCGAGTTCAGTTACCCCGGCATTACTAGAGGAGTCGAGGGCAGCCGCAGCTCCAGGAGTTCCGATACTTGAGCCTCCAGTCCTACATCCAGAGGCAGAGTATAGAGATTATGGAGAGAAGATCGGGTTATTGACCAGCATAGTGGCAGGGCAGCGCCGACAGGAGCAAGTAGCTAACCCTAGAGCCGACAGTTTGAGAATTCGGGATTTTCTGGGTTGTAATCCACCCGAGTTCTATGGTTCGAGATCTGAGGATGATCCTCAGGAGTTCATTCGGCAGATACATCGGATTATGCAGGTACTTAGGGCCTCGGAGACTGAGTCAGTTGTGCTAGCTTCTTACCAGTTACGCGATATTGCGTTGAACTGGTTTGAGTCTTGGGAACTGTCTAGGGGTATGGGTGCTCCTCCAGCTGTTTGGGACGAGTTCACAGAGGCCTTACTTGATCACTTTTTGCCTCCTGAGATGAGGAGAGCTCATGTTGATAGGTTCTTGACGTTGAGGCAGAATGGATGGACCATCAGAGAGTATAACCTGGAGTTTGACTCATTGGCCAGGTATGCGCTCACAATTGTGGCTGACATGGCTGATAGAGTTCATCTCTATGTGATGGGGCTAGACCGTTATATGGTTACTGCATATTACACCCCGTAGTTCCAGGACATGTGTTTACGAGAATAGACGTGATTGCACAAGACTTATAAATTTAAACGAAAGAAAGAATTGTTTTTCCGAAAGAAAATCTTTCACACCTCGGGACAGGATAACGTTTGTTATTTAAGACTTTTAAGAGTTTATCGGAATTATGGAATTTTATTTTCAGGGTTGGATACGTGGGGCCCACCCGAGAGATTTTACATTTTTGTGGGGCCCACGAGGTTTCCGATATTTTGACCAATTATGGAAATTTCAGGAAAATGAAATTTTATGGATGAATGGAAGGGTGACACGGGTCCCCCCCCCCCCCCCCCCACATGGGCTTGTGGCCGATTTATTGGACAAGTCAAGGGTCAAACTTGGCTTGACATTCTTGACTCAATCCTAGCCCTTCAAGTGTATTAATCTTGGCCCTTAGATGTGTTATATATTATACTAGTAGCAAGACTAATTCTCAACACTTAGAAAAATTCCACAAACATTCTTGTTCTTGAGGAAGCTCTCGGGTTTGAGCCTCATTTGGAGAAGAAAATTTTTCGTTTGTGGTTCATAATTCACAATACTTCAACCCAAGGTTCCTAAGGGTATTACAAGGATATCTCAATAGAAAGATCCCGGAAAAACTACGTTTTCACGTTAGTCGCAAGATGAAAACCTAAGGTGTTCTTCAACTTTGAAGTTGGAAATTGAAGAGAAGTTGGCTATGAGCTTCTAAGGAGTGCTTGGAGTGGATTGGAACATAAGAAGAGGAGCCAAAAGTTGCTAAGGATCGACTTTTACGCTTGGATATTATTAGGGCTTATTGAGGTAAAATCTTCGTCTTCTTAATGTGATTAAAGATTACATGTTATAGTAGTTGATAAATAAGCATGTGTTATATAGATTGAAGTTTGAAAAGATTTGGATCATGTCGACTTGTTATGAACCGAAAATGGACATGTTAGCCATTTATGTTGTAATCAATTTGGTCGATAGTTACAATCGTCGCATGTTAAGAAAGAAAGGATTTATAGTTGTTGTAATTGTTATTATGTATATAACATTTTGGAATAACAACTTGGATTGAAAAGGAATCGAACGGAAATTGACATTGTTGTAGACAATGATTATAGCCGAGAATTGCCTTAATTATTGGACTGTTTTGTATTAATTGTGGGGCTGGATTTTACACGTCTTGTTAGGCGTGTAATCCCCTTTGAATTGCGGAATTGTTGAGCCTTAAATGTGGCATGTTTGGTTATTGAATTCGGGCCTTGAAAAAGGTAGAAAAGTACGTAGAAACAAAGAAGTGTTGCCCGATTTTCCGTAGAATTAAGAGTCCTTATACTTAGAAATATTCTACGTCGAAAGCTAGTAGTTGATGGACGTATTATGGTCATTATAGTTTGACATTCTACGTGCGGCGTATTCAACATGGCAGGTGGTTTAAGTCGAAGAGGTATGTGGAACTTTTCTTATCTCTTGAGCATGAGTAGCTATAAATGTATAGTACGGTGGACGTACGAGATTTAAATGAATTTAATTTCATTTGGTATCCTTGACTTGTTTAAGAATGTCCAAGTTGGTTGAGTTAGAGAATTAACTCACTTGTTTTAAAGGTTAAAGATGTCTTAGTTTCTAAAGCATAAAGTTAGTATAACGACTTTATGGGAAGTTGGTTATAACAACTTTATGGGAAGTTAAAAGAATGGTTTATTCTAATAAGGTAAACAAAGATTTCTTGACTTGAAAATGTATAGAATACTTGATTTTAAAAGTATTGATTACTTGAACTATTCTAAAGTTAAGAAACTTGATTTCTAAAGTTAAGAGACTTGAAGTATTCTGAAAGTTATGTAACTTGATTTGAAAGTATATGATACTTGGTTTTAAAAGTATAAGTCTCTTGGTTATAAAAAGAATGAATTTGTCTAAAACATAAAGAGTTATAACGGCTTTATGGGAAGTTAGTTATAACGGTTTTATGGAAGGTTAAGAGAGTGGTCTATTTTATAGGCACGAGTTGCCTATGTTGTGAAAGTAGAAGTTACTTGGTTTTAAAGCCTTGAAATGAATTTCTAAAGGTGTAGTAACTTGATTTGAAAAATAGACATGCCTTGATACTACGAGTGTTAGTATCTTGGGGTTTTTAATATAAAAAGGGTTCTTTTTAAAGGAACGGAAGTACGTAGTACTTTGGGTTAAATTCCCGGATTTTTAATGACATGTTAGTGTCTTAAGTTAAATAAAATGAGAGTGCATGATAATTAAGGCTAATAAGAAGTTAGGGGATTTCTTAACTTGCTTATGATAATTATGATAAGCCGGTGGTTCTTATGTTATGTATGATAAGCCGGTGGTGCTTATGTTATGTATGATAGCCGGTTGTGCTAGTGTTATGTCATTCTTGCGGGATAAACCCCCGGGTTACTACTTATTCCATGGATTTGCTACCCATGATGCGAGTGCGGTGTTTGTACTCATTGCGGGCCCACCGGGCCTAAGCGGGTGAAATAGTCCTGTGCGGGTGAAATAGTCTCATGCGAGGCGGATGACCTCATTGCGGGTCCACAGGACCTATGCGGGTGAAATAGTCCCAGGAGTAGGATTGCTTAATGATACTACGGGTGGGTGGCCCTAATTTGATCATGAGCCTCCTATTTTTATGCAGTAAAGTATACTCTTGTTTACTCTCATTATTAGTAAGGCACTGTGTACTGTTATTTTGGTCATCATACATGTCTCCAGCTTTATTTTAGACTATATGATTTCATTACAGTACTTTCAGTTTCACATACTTAGTACCAATTGTACTGACCTCCTTCGGGGGGTTGCGTTCATGCCGCAGGTAGAGTTATACAGGTTGCTGATCCTCACTCTTAGGATCATTGTTCAGCTGTTGGGAAGCTCCATTACTCCGGAGGCTTATCTTTGGTTCAGATCCCTGGTATTGTCAATTGTTGTACATTTAGGGGTATGGCGGGGCCCTATCCCGTCACAATTGTTATGTAAAAATTCTTAGAGGTCTGTAGTCATGTATGTGGGTCGGGTTGTAAAGAAAAAGGGATGTAACTGTTTTTGACTATTTATATATGTATATCTAGGAAGGCAGCCTCATCGGCTAGCTTGTTGTTTACTTCTTACTGATTTAAGTTGTGTGTTCTATGTATGTTCCACTGACTTTCTCTGATGGTTACTGTAGCGGTGCCTGTAGGGCACCGCCGCGGCCCGGTCGGGTCGTGACAAAAGTGGTATCAGAGCAGTTAGTCCTCGGAAAGTGTCTACAGACCGTGTCTGGTAGAGTCTTAGTTATCGGTGTGTTGTGCACCACATCTATACCCATGAGGCTGCAGGATATTTAGGATTGATTTCCATTCTTCTCACTCTGAGATCGTGCGATAGAGCTGTGTTGTTAGGGTCGTCTCTCCCTAACGAGTTATGTTGATTGCAGTTATGAGAAAGACAGCAGTGACCCAGGAAGGATTATGTGGAATGCGTATCCAGGTTGGTAATACTTGTTGTATAGTTGGTATAATGACGTACAACTATACGGATTTATGTATGAGGGTCAGATGCGTGTTGCCTTGAATGATTTTGGATTACCAAGAATTGTAGGGACTAATTAGATACCAGGAAGGTATGAAACAGTTTAATGAATTCTCATCAAGGTTTTACGTGCTAATTTGAAATAATTAGGAGATGATGAGGCGTCTGAAAGGGTAATGAACCCTTAAGAAGTCATGTTAAGGGACTTAATGGAAGACTATGTTAATAGATTAAGCTACGTGGTATGCTTAAGAGAATTGTACGAATGAGATCTGTATGGAGTAAGTAATGATTATTGTGATCAAGACAACACGATTATGGTATTATGAGGAGTTATTATACCCGTTTACGGGGGGACTGATAAGGTAGGCTTGGAGCATGGAAATTGCGTGCCTAAGAATATTGATAACCGCCGAGACCTTAGGTATATAAGGCCTTCTCGGGCAATAAGATTTAATTCAGACTAAGGGTAAGAGTTAAGTGCAACGGTGGGTCGGGTTGAAGACCTATTACGGGTCGCCCCATAGCCTGAAATGGAGTGGGATCAATTGGTAGTAGTCCCGCTACGTGACAGGGTCACGTGGTGCAAGGCCCAAGTCTAGTTAATTGTTTTACGGGTTCGTGGACGCGTTCCACCGGAACCGGGTCGTGAGAGTCGAAAAGGGCCTTATGTTGTTTAGAATAGTAACTCCAAAGATTGGAGGCCAGAATCAGTATGGAGGTTATGTACGTACGTTAGAATAAGTTTGGAAATACAGAAAGAGTACGATCAGTAAGAAAGAGAGCAACCAAGTGTAAAATAATAGAGCCTGAATCCATAAGAACCTTTCAAGGAAGCTACACCGTGAGTGACTAGGTGGTAGCTGAGCGGGTATATGAAATTTCCCGGTGATTATACAGTCGTCAGACCCTAGCAGACCTAGTAGAGCTGGATACGACAGACTTTGAGTTCATTATGGGTATGGACTAGTTGGCTTCTAGTATGCCAATATTGATTGTAGAGAGAGATTGGTTCGATTCCAGTTTCCCGGTGAGCCGGTTATCGATTGGAATGGAAGTGTTAGTATATGTAAGTTATTCCTTCCTTCTTGGACATGATAAATTGAGGAGTCTATATGACTTGTTTCATTGAAGTGATTGATTTGAATTTAAACGTTAAAAGACGGAGATAAGAACATATGATTATTGAAGGATTTTATGATAAGTACCCTTGGAGGTACTTGGAGTTGTTTAGTGTGGTGGTCAGGGCCACGACTTTCCGAATGATTTCAAGAAAATGCGCAAAGCAAGAATAAGATAAGTACGAGTGTTGCCTGAGGAGAACAGAAGATATCATTGATAGGTCTTAAAAATCTATACGATTATAAGGGGGCGGTTGATCTTTAAGATTCTTAAAGGGAGATAAGCTCTCTCCCCCGTGTAACAGGATAGTTTTACGTATTATTGAGGGTTATGCGTACCCATATTATTTAAGCCATAGATATGAGACTGGTAAAGTCCCCGACCTCGTTATGCAATAGGTTACAATAACCTTGGAACAAGGTATTGGGTTGGGGTAATTGAGGACGACACTAGGAAATGGTTGAAAAAGTATCGTAAGGATATAAATGCAGGTAGTACACATGAATGAAACTGTATGATCATGAATCAAGATAGAAATATTTTTGCTAATAATAAGCATAAGGAAGGGTTATGACCAGAATGATAAAAGAGAATACAACTATGGTTATGTAAGTTGCACGAGATATGATTACCCCAGACTAGTGTAAAGACCATTAGGGAATGATGGGCAGTAAGAACACCTCGAGGAAAGGTGGCAACATATGTACTGACGAGAAGGATAGTAGGAAAATATGGGGGGGGGGGGGGGGGGGTAAGGGACCCCAGGACAACTTGAAATGAAATATAAAGGTAAGACGAGTAGACACTCGAACGATAAGAAATCTTGGCAAGCCATTGGATTATATAATACCATGAATTGAGGTTGAACACCTGACTATAAGCTCTATGAGCTGGGAGAGAATAATAGGATTACTACTTGACGAGATCAAGGAAATCTCCCCCTAAATTGTGATTGGTAGGAAGTCTTAGCCATGAGTCAAGCAAAGGAATCGAATCTAAGTGTAGTGACCAAGTTTGGTTGCAACAGAGAAATGGATATAGGAATCATAATTGAGATTATATCCCCAAATATTTCGGAAGTATGAGAAGGGCTTCCAGTTATTGGAAGATAAGCTGACTACGACTACAGTTCTAACCCCTCCAGAGGCCTGAGAAACTAGAGGGTTAGGTTATTATGGTAACACTTTGAGTGTTTGGCTGGGTCGTGTGCGGATGCAACACGATAAGGTAATAACCTATATTTCCCGGCAGCTACGGGAGCATGATAGTGGAGCTCAAATTCGAGAGGTTTCCGAGTCTTCCCTCGTTGAGGAGGTGAAGAGGCGACAATATAAGGATCCAGTTCTAGGGAGAATTTGAGATACGGCTCTCCAAGAGGAGAAGGACCTGTATGGGTAGCACCGGATGGGGTGCTGTGATATGAGGATAGATTGTGTGTGCCCGGTGCTGCAGGACTTGTCAGCAGGTTTTAGGGGAGGCACGCAGTGCTTATTGCTCTATTTGTTCGGGGTCGACTAAGATTTATCATGACCTCAGATATGTGTATTGATAAGATGGCCTGAAGAGGGACGTATCAGAGTTGTTGCTTAGTGTCCGAATTAGTAGCAGGTCAAGGTTGAGCACCAGAAGCCCAGTGGGCTATTACATGCGATTGAGATCCCGACATAGAAATGAGAGGTGATTAATATGGATTTTGTTATAGGGTTGCATCGTACTCAGAGGAAGTGCGACTCCGTGAGGGTCATAGTAAACAGGCTGACGAAATCAACCCATGTTCTTCCGGTCAGGACCACTTACTCGGCTGAGGATTATGCTAGATTATATAGCAGGGAGATTGTGATACTGCACGGGGTTCCTACATATATGATGTCAGACGAATGAGCTCAGTTTACGGATAACTTCTGGAGGCTTTCCAGAAGGGATTAGATACACAGGTGAGTCTCAGTGTTACATTTCACCCTCAGACCGACGGACAGGCAGAGCGTACTATCCAGGCACTTGAGGATAAGTTGCGGGTCTGTGTTATTGATTTCAGAGATAGCTGGGAGGATTATTTGCCTCTTTCTTAGTTACGTACGATAACAGATACCCATTCAAGTATTCAGATGGCCCTGTATGAGGCCTTGTATGAAAGAGAGTGTAGAATCGCCGATTGGTTGGTTCAACGTAGGCGAGGTTCAGATAATTAGCCCAGACTTGATTCAGCGGGCTGTGGATAAGGCGAAGCTTATCCAGGAAAGATTATTAGTAATCTCAGAGTCAGCAGAAGCTTTATGCAGATAACCGACGTCGACACTGGGGGTTCTGGTTGATGTTTTAGTATAAGTATTGTTATGTGGCCATGGGTGGCATATTTTTGTATGAAGGGTGTAGTAAAATGAGACTATGTCGATATCTAATTAGATTGGACTCCGAAAGAACATTCGGGGACGAATGTTTCTAAGGGGGGAAGAATGTTACACTCCGTAGTTCCAGGACATGTGTTTACGAGAATAGACGTGAGAGCACAAGACTTATAAATTTGAACGAAAGAAAGAATTTTTTTTCTGAAAGAAAATCTTCCGAACCTCGGGAAAGGATAACGTTTGTTATTTAAGATTTTTAAGAGTTTATCGGAATTATGGAATTTTATTTTCAGGGTTGGAACGTGGGGCCCACCCGAGAGATTTTACGTTTTTGTGGGGCCCACGAGGTTTCTGATATTTCGACCAATTATGGAAATTTCGGGAAAATGAAATTTTATGGATGAATGGGAGGGTGACACGTGTGTCACCCCCCCCCCCCCCCACATGGGCTTGTGGCCGATTTCTTGTACAAGTCAAGGGTCAAACTTGGCTTGACATTCTTGACTCAATCCTAGCCCTTCAAGTGTATTAATCTTGGCCCTTAGATGTGTTATATATTATACTAGTAGCAAGACTAATTCTAAACACTTAGAAAAATTCCACAAAAATTCTTGTTCTTGAGGAAGCTCTCGGGTTTGAGCCTCATTTGGAGAAGAAAATTTTTCGTTTGTGGTTCATAATTCATAATACTTCAACCAAAGGTTCCTAAGGGTATTACAAGGATATCTCAATAGAAATGTCCCGGAAAAACTACGTTTTCACAAGATGAAAACTTAAGGTGTTCTTCAACTTTGAAGTTGGAAATTGAAGAGAAGTTGGCTATGAGCTTCTAAGGAGTTCTTGGAGCGGATTGGAACATAAGAAGAGGAGCTAAAAGTTGCTAAGGATCGACTTTTACGCTTGGACATTATTAGGGCTTATTGAGGTAAAATCTTCGTCTTCTTAATGTGATTAAAGATTACATGTTATAGTAGTTGATAAATGAGCATGTGGTATATAGATTGAAGTTTGAAAGATTTGGATCATGTCGACTTGTTATAAACCGAAAATGGGCATGTTAGCCATTTATGTTGTAATCAATTTGGTCGATAGTTACAATCGTCGCATGTTAAGAAAGAAAGGATTTATAGTTGTTGTAATTGTTATTATGTATATAACATGTTGGAATAACAACTTGGATTGAAAAGGAATCGAACGGAAATTGACATTGTTGTAGACATTGATTATAGCCGAGAATTGCCTTAATTATTGGACAGTTTTTTATTAATTGTGGGGCAGAATTTTACACGTCATGTTAGGCGTGTAATCCTCTTTGAATTGCTGAATTGTTGAGCCTTAAATGTGGCATGTTTGGTTGTCGCGCCCATATTTTACCCCGGGGTCTGAACGGTATCCGCAACGTTGCTCTTTGGCGCGGTTCCCTGGATGGAGCAATAATGCTGATTTTGAGGAGTCGCCACCTAATTAGTTAAGTGAATTAGGACACTTTATTTATTGCAATAAAAATACTGCACTTAATCTCCATTTAATGATCTGCGAAATTAATGAGATTCTGGATCAGGGTTCTTTATTATTCTAAAGGGAAGGGGTTAGGCATCCTTTAAGATCCGATAACTTGCGGTTATCCGTTCAAACCTAGGTTAATTATTTATTGCCCTTTTTATTCTACTTATTCTAAGCAGTTTTCATAATTTACAATTACAATGGAATGCAATACAAAATAATAAAGCTAAAATCGAATAAAAACTCCGGGACATCTTTTAGCCCTTTTGGCCTTCTGCACAAGATGATCTCCGGGTACCTGCATAAACACTTAGTAAAAGTGTTAGTAATAGAATAAATAATTTAAAGTAATAGCAAGAATTAATAAGTAAAGCCAAAAAAATTCGTCTGTTGTACAGGGGAGGCCTTGGAAATCAGACGGAGATTCCTTCATCGGCCAATATTGCTAGAAACAATAAAATAAATAAAACCTTCAGATCCGCGCCAAAACAGCAATAGTTTTAAACACGGAGGGCTCAGATATATAAAAATAAAATGGGACATCCTAAACAAGTCCGGCTGCGAAAATTCGTCTCGCCAGCGCATGTTGATTATCCGGTGTAAGTGGAAGAAATCATCATTGCCCAGAAGCTTCATTTATTTTATTTTATGTTGGTAAGAGTCGTTAGGAAGTATTTGGAGTCGAGTTGACTTTACTAAGTTACTGCACAAATTAGAATAAGTATCGAACAAGCCATTGCAGCGTTAATAAAAGAAAATGTATCGACAATCAATTAAATTAAAATGAGTAGAATTCTCCATCTGCATAGAAGCTAAGATAAGACAAAATTGTATTACATTTTCTAGATCATGGCTGCTTTAATAAGATCGTTATAAACAAGTATAACCTAGTCACAACGCACAAAAGTATATGTTACTTAATTTAAAGAGTTTACGTTATGAATTTTTAAGACTATGAACCTTAAATTCTTAAAAGGTTAAGAGACTTTATTTTTCAAGTTATGGGACATGATTCTTAAAGGAAGGAATGACTTGATTGAAAAGTATAGAATACTTGATTTGGAAAGTATTGATTTTGTTATACCCCGTATTTCCAGAGTATGTACGTGAGGGCGTACGTATAAAAATTTAAGCCTTAAGATTTGGCAAGTTTCGAAATTTGTACACAAGTGTCGAAAGGAGTCGTTTTTCGACGAAACGTTTTACTAAACTTGCGAAGGGAAAAATACGGCTATGTCATTTTTAATTTTTGCGGATATTTCCGAGAGACGAAACATTTTGGATCAACGGGAGGGTGACATGTGTCACCCTCACATTGGAAGGAAGTGGGGCGGCAAATGGACGAAAAAGGTGGCATTGGTTAGGTAGGATATTTGTGCAAGTTGGTGTGGTAGATGGATAAGGTGCACATGGCTTAATCCTAGCCTTACACTTGCCTAACACTTGGATGGATCTTGGCCATTGGTTGGCCATTCCTTGACCTATAAATACCCCTCTAAGTTGATGAACTTCTTCATCCTAAAATCATTTTCCAAGTCTTGAAATCCTCCCCTTTTGTGAGTTGAGTTCGTCCCAAACCCCTCTTTAGAGAAGCTCGCCGAGAGCCTCCTCCCTTGAGTGAGGCTTGGCCGAGAGGTACCCCCTTGCCTAGTTGTCTCGTATAAATACCCCCTTTTTGTGGTATAGAAATACTCTCCAAGTATTGTTATAATGCCTAAATACTCTAGCCCAAATACCTTGTAGTACTCTCCAAAGTTACCTCTATACGTAGAGCCGGAAATACTTTTATACTTTCCTTTAGCCACTAAACAAAACCCTAAGGAAATCTTCATTGATGGTTGAAGTATTTGAGTAGAAGTTGGTTAGAACTTCTAAGGGTTGTTTGGAGCGGGTTGGAGCGCACGGATTAGGAACTAAACGTTGCTCAGGATCGACTTTAAACTTGGATAATTTTGGGCTTACCGAGGTAAATAATCTTATCCTTCTAGTGTAATTGGAAATTGCATACTGTAGTTGAATTGAAATGAATATAAGATTCATAGAAGAGAATTGAACTGTAATAGAAGGATATTACAGAATAGACTTGAACTGAAATCACATCAGAAGAATATTAGTGTAGAAGATTTCAACTGTATTTACATAGGACTGTATTTACAGTAGACTGATAACCTTTATTGGTTGAATGTTCTGCAAGTAGCATGTGCTACTTAGAAGGTGGACAAGGCTAGCCGGGTTATAGCCGTGGAGCGTTTTGCTTATAGTCGATAATCGTCGCGAGGTATGTGATTCTTCCTATACTCTTGAGCATGAAGTATTTTAAAAGAATATATATATAGTACGGTAGACGTACGTGTGGCAATGTATTTTGACTTAAGCCTGAATAATATGTATATATAATATGGTAGACGTACGTGTGCTAACTGAATATAGTTGTACGGCAATGTCTTTTGACTTAAGCCTGAATAATAAGAACCTTGAAATATTTTAAAAGGAATATATATATAGTACGGTAGACGTACGTGTGTTAACTGAATGTAGTGTTACGGCAATGTCTTTTGACTTAAGCCTGAATAATAAAGAATCTTGAAGTTTTTCAAAAGATTAATAAACCGTTTTGAAAGAAGAGTAATACTTGGTTTAAATCATAAGAGTTATACTAAGCTTTATGGGAAGTTAGGTATAACGTCTTAAGAGTGGTAAAGAGAATGGTTTACTGATTTTTAGAAGTTAAGAGACTTAATCTTAAAAGATAAGAGACTTGACTTAATGTGGATGTTGTGTGAAACCTCATTCGTGAGTAATGAGTACTCGGTTTTTAAAAGGGAATAATGTTTTACTGATTTCGGAAATCAGAATAAGTATCGAACAAACCACTGCAGCGTTAATAAAGGAAATGTAATGAATAATGAAGTATTATTAAAACCAGTAGAAACCTCCATCCGCATAGAAGCTAAGATGAGACAAAATGATATTACATTTTCTAGATCATGGCTGCTTTAATAAATGGTCATAAACAAGAATAAAACTGCTCACACATATGGCCTATGTTACTCAATTGTTTTAAAAGAGATTAAGACATTGAACTATGAAACTTTTCTAAAATAAAGAGACTTGAGTAATTGAAATTAGGCAAACTGGAACTTTAGGGAAAAGAAAGGCATTGTTTTGTCTTAAATTGGTTTAAAACATAAAGTATTATAACAGCTTTATGGGAAGTTAGTTATAACGACTTTATGAGAACAAAAGAAGGGTTTTATCATTGGTTTTAATGTGGTAACTTGACTTTAAAAAGAGAAGTGTTTTGGTCCAAAAAGAAGGCATGGTATTGCCTTAATTTGGTTTTAAAAAAAGGAAAGTATGGAAGTTGTTTTGGTTTACTTAAAAAGATGTAAGTCACTCTATTTCTATACTACGGATATCGGGTGACTTTTATAAAATGAATGGATCTCTTTAAAAAGGAATTTAACGTACGTAGTACTTTAGGGTTAAAACCCGGACTTTGGCATAAAATGAAAGTACCTTGAGTTATGTATAACTTTCCTATGCTTGTTGTTGTGAAACTTGCCCATGCTTGTTGTTGTGAAACTTGCCTATGCTTGTTGTGATAGCCTTTGTTGTGCAAGAATTGTGTTTCTATACTACCGCGTCTCTCGATGGAGGGTCGGTTGACTTGTTGAGAACTTACTGACGCGCTTCAGCGACGTGGAGAATTCCACGCACGCCTCCGCTGATAGTGTTATTTTTGCTTATCGCTTTGGACATACTGACACGATGCGTGGCGCATGGGTATGGTTCCATTTTGATTGCTGTTAGTTGTTTCCTTTTGGACATACTGACACGATGCGTGGCGCACGGGTATGGTTCCATTGGGATTGATGTCTTGTTGTTTCCTTCTGGACATACTGACACGATGCGTGGCGCACGGGTATGGTTCCATTGGGATTGGTATTCCATGGACTAGCTCTCCATGAGGTTTTACTGTTCGGCCTTGGTATCTGGTAGTCGGCTTTCGCACTTGCCCGTGGTCGCCTTCGTGGTTTGGTTGTATTGTATTGTTAGTACGCCTTTGGCATCGTGTAGGACTTGGTGTTCGTGTGTACTTCGGTGTTATCATATCGCATCGCCAGCGAGTGGAAGGTACTCCACGCATGATTGATGTTATGGGCGTGAGACCCATCGTTATATTTGAGTAATGACTTGGAGGCGTGAGTCCCGACTTGATATAATCGTTATACGTGTATCGTAGTTTGGTTATCATACATGTCTCCCGCTTTATATAGACTATTATGATTTCATTTACGTGATTTAGAGTTTCACATACTTGGTACTGCCAGATCGACCTCCTGGGCCGCGTTCATGCGCAGCAGTGAGGTACATCGGTTGTCGATCCCCGCGTTTAGGATCACATTTCAGCGTATTGGAAGCTCCGTTTCCTTGAGGCTTATCTTACGGTATGTTACCCCGAGTCCGTAGGTTCTTGTACATTCGTGGTATGGCGGGCCCCGTCCGTCATAGTTGTTGTATAAATCTTAGAGGTCTGTAGCACTGTTGTGGGCAGGATTGTAAGGATTAAAATGTTCAACTTTGTAAATATATATATATGCCGAAAGGCGATTTTCTCTCAGGTAAAATGTGTCTCATTTCACATTTTGTTTCATGTATTGTTTTATGTTCACTGATTACTCGATGTATGACTACTGGGTGTCCGGTAGGCACGACCACGCCCGGTTCGGTCGTGACAAAAGTGGTATCGAGAGCGATTAATCCGGAAAGTGTCTACGCATCGTCTAGTAGAGTCTTGATTATCGGTGTGTTGTGCACCACATCTATAATCGTGAGGTCGCAGGACGTTTAGGATTGGTTTCTATTCTTCTCATTCTGAGATCGTGCCTTAGAGATGTGTGATAAGTTGTACCCCTCTGACGTACTTCGTTTTCACCAGTTATGCCTCCGCGCGAGGCAACCCGCCCGAAGCGGCAAAGCAGGAGGCGCGAGTAGAGCGGCGACAGCTCTACAGAGACCGCGAGACGAGCCTCCACCCCACACCGGAGCGAAGAGATGAGTTACAAGGAGCTGGTCACTAATGGCCGTGGTCAGGCGGACTTGAGGATAGCCGGACGCAGTTAGCCCAAAGAGCACCAATGGTTCACCCTAGTTCAGATAGTTTGAGGCTACGGGATTTTCTGAGATGTAGCCCACCAGAGTTTTATGGGTCGAGGCCTGACGATGATCCGCAGGAGTTCATCCGACGCGATTCTGACGATCAGAGTGATCAAGGCATCGGAGACCGAGTCAGTGGTCCTGGGTTCGCATCGGTTGCGTGATACCGCAGTCGACTGGTTTGATTCGTGGGAGCTGTCCCGGGGAGAGAACGCACTTCCAGCTATATGGGATGAGTTCTCAAAGGCATTTCTTGCACACTTCTTGCCTCCACAGATGAGGAGGGCTCGGGCCAACAGATTTTTGGTGTTGCGGCAGAATCCGCGCATTCGGGAGTACAATGTGGAGTTCGACTCATTGGCCCAGACGCCTCGCGTTAGTAGCTAGTATGGAGGATCGAGTGCACCGATATGTTACAGTGGCTCGATGATTACCAGCGTAAAGTTGTTCGGGTGTAGCTCTTCAGCCTGGCATGGACATTGCCCGCATGCAGGCTTATGCACTGGGAAGTGAGGAGCAGAGAAATCGACGGAAAGACCAAGATCGCGAAGAGGCCGAGCAGGGTCCTTTGGTGACTTTCGAGGCGGACCTCCTCAACAACAGACTGGTTATGCGCCTCCGCCAAGATGAGTGGTCCTCCATAATCTTCGTGGCATCCAGAGTATTCGTGAGGAGGTCGTGGCCCCAAGGGTTCAGATTTCGAGAGCAGGGTGTTAGCGGTGAAGCCACCCCTACCTCATCAGGCCGTGGTAGACTCCATAGTGGGAGTGTCGTGCTAGTTCGGGAGTTTGTTTTACATGCGACACAGGCCATTTTGCAGAAACTGTCCGACCGAGGTAGCATCAGTGGGCAAAGACAGACTACGGATCTATGGCTGGTTCATTACCTTCTATACGCATGCCGCAGGCAGTGATCGTGATTAGGTAAAGCGGTAGATACAGGTATATCCTTACCCCTCTAAAGACTTGTATGTATTGATGTTATGATAATGTGTTAAGTGTTATGTTTGGATAGCTTTGTGCTAAAATATGATTTCAAAACCTGGTTAGTGAGAAAGGGTAAGCCTGGGGATGAGAAAATGATGAACCTTAGAATATTACAGTTGAGACCTTAGATGTAAGACCGTCTTGAGTACAAGATTTTGCAAGTGATCCTTGTCAGAGTGCATTTTATGCCTAGAATGTATTGTGTGATAAGTCCCTGGGTAGTGTGAAATGGAAGTGCTAGCTTTCATGACCTGTATAGGTAAGATTGTTCCGGATCGGGGAACAAGAGCTTGATGCGTTAGGTGGGTCGGGTTGGGGCCATGTTGCGGGCCAACCCGCTACTGCTTCGGCGCTGGGTCACTCTGGTGGTCCCGCCGGTGGTAGGGTCACGAGGTGCTAGGCCCATGATTAGATGACCATCGTATGAGTTCGTGGATATGTTCGACCGAGCGGATCGTGAAGGCCGGAATGGCCTTAAGGAGATCGAGGCTAGTAAGATGACCAAGTTCGAGGTGGTCACTCCAAAGTCTTGGGAACAGAAGCGTTGACTGAAGTGTGGTACGTGTACTAAGAAGAGTTCGAGTGTTCGAGAAGAGTACGACGAGTAAGGAAGGAAGTGAACTTGTGCTGAAAGATGGAAGTAATCATTTTTGAGAAATGAATGTGCGAAGGGAGTGTCCCTTGGACCAAGAGCGAGAGTTGGTATTGTTTTGCATCATCGAGGTGGTTCCTCGTTGGCCTGGATTTAAGTATTTGCGAACGTGTGTTATTTTGTGGCAGCGTGGCGTTGGCAACTTGTTAGAAGAACTTTATCGTTATCCGTCTTGTGAAGGAACATTCGGGACGAATGTTTCTAAGGAGGGGAGAATGTTATACCCCGTATTTCCAGAGTATGTACGTGAGGGCATACGTATAAAAATTTAAGCCTTAAGATTTGGCAAGTTTCGAAATTTGTACACAAATGCCGAAAGGAGTCGTTTTTACCTAAACGCTTTACTAAACTTCAAGGGAAAATACGACTATGTCATTTTTATTTTTGCGGATTTTTCCGAGAGGCGAAACATTTTGGACCAACGGAGGGTGACATGTGTCACCTCACATTGGAAGGAAGGCGGCAAATTGACGAAAAAGGTGGCATTGGTTAGGTAGGATATTTGTGCAAGTTGGTGTGGTAGATGGATAAGGTGCACATGGCTTAATCCTAGCCTTACACTTGCCTAACACTTGGATGGATCTTGGCCATTGGTTGGCCATTCCTTGACCTATAAATACCCCTCTAAGTTGATGAACTTCTTCATCCTAAAATCATTTTCCAAGTCTTGAAATCCCTCCCCCTTTTGTGAGTTGAGTTCGTCCAAACCCCCTCTTTAGAAGCCTTGGTCGAGAGCCTCCTCCCTCGAGTGAGGCTTGGCGAGAGGGTACCCCCTTGCCTAGTTGTCTCGTATAAATACCCCATTTTTGTGGTATAGAAATACTCTCCAAGTATTGTTATAATGCCTAAATACTCTAGCCCAAATACCTTGTAGTACTTTCCAAAGTTACCTCTATACGTAGAGCCGGAAATACTTTTATACTTTCCTTTAGCCACTAAACAAAACCCTAAGGAAATCTTCATTGATGGTTGATGTATTTGAGTAGAAGTTGGTTAGAACTTCTAAGGGTTGTTTGGAGCGGGTTGGAGCGCACGGATTAGGAGCTAAACGTTGCTCAGGATAGACTTTAAACTTGGATAATTTTGGGCTTACCGAGGTAAATAATCCTATCCTTCTAGTGTAATTGGAAATTGCATACTGTAGTTGAATTGAAATGAATATAAGATTCATAGAAGAGAATTGAACTGTAATAGAAGGATATTACAGAATAGACTTGAACTGAAATCACATCAAAAGAATATTAGTGTAGAAGATTTCAACTGTATTTACATAGGACTGTATTTACAGTAGACTGATAACCTTTATTGGTTGAATGTTCTGCAAGTAGCATGTGCTACTTAGAAGGTGGACAAGGCTAGCCGGGTTATAGCCGTGGAGCGTTTTGCTTATAGTCGATAATCGTCGCGAGGTATGTGATTCTTCCTATACTCTTGAGCATGAAGTATTTTAAAAGAATATATATATAGTACGGTAGACGTACGTGTGGCAATGTCTTTTGACTTAAGCCTGAATAATATGTATATATAATATGGTAGACGTACGTGTGCTAACTGAATATAGTTGTACGGCAATGTCTTTTGACTTAAGCCTGAATAATAAGAACCTTGAAATATTTTAAAAGGAATATATATATAGTACGGTAGACGTACGTGTGTTAACTGAATGTAGTGTTACGGCAATGTCTTTTGACTTAAGCCTGAATAATAAAGAATCTTGAAGTTTTTCAAAAGATTAATAAACCGTTTTGAAAGAAGAGTAATACTTGGTTTTGAAAACATAAGAGTTATACTAAGCTTTATGGGAAGTTAGGTATAACGTCTTAAGAGTGGTAAAGAGAATGGTTTACTGATTTTTAGAAGTTAAGAGACTTAATCTTAAAAGATAAGAGACTTGACTTAATGTGGATGTTGTGTGAAACCTCATTCGTGAGTAATGAGTACTTGGTTTTTAAAAGGGAATAATGTTTTACTGATTTCGGAAATCAGAATAAGTATCGAACAAACCACTGCAACATTAATAAAGGAAATGTAATGAATAATGAAGTATTATTATAACCAGTAGAAACCTCCATCCGCATAGAAGCTAAGATGAGACAAAATGATATTACATTTTCTAGATCATGGCTGCTTTAATAAATTGTCATAAACAAGAATAAAACTGCTCACACATATGGCCTATGTTACTCAATTGTTTTAAAAGAGATTAAGACATTGAACTATGAAACTTTTCTAAAATAAAGAGACTTGAGTAATTGAAATTAGGCAAACTGGAACTTTAGGGAAAAGAAAGGCATTATTTTGTCTTAAATTGGTTTAAAACATAAAGTGTTATAACAGCTTTATGGGAAGTTAGTTATAACGACTTTATGAGAACAAAAGAAGGGTTTTATCATTGGTTTTAATGTGGTAACTTGACTTTAAAAAGAGAAGTGTTTTGGTCCAAAAAGAAGGCATGGTATTGCCTTAATTTGGTTTTAAAAAAAGGAAAGTATGGAAGTTGTTTTGGTTTACTTAAAAAGATGTAAGTCACTCTATGTCACACCCCGAATTCGGGCCCGTGACTGGTGCCTTACCCCGGGCACCCTAGTGATACATATATCAGAGAAAATCAGCGGAACATAACACATGAGTCATGAAACAAGAGATATAATAATAAACAGGCCAACCAAAACGGTTGCCTTCAGTATATACATAAAACCTGAACAGTTTAATCCTTTTACAACCCTGCCCACAACAGTTCTACAGACCTCTAAGATTTACAACACTATGACGGGACAGGGCCCCGCCATACCCCTGAATGTTCAAGAACCTACAACTCAGGGAACACATACCAAAAGATAAGCCTCCGGAGAAACGGAGCTTCCCAATATGCTGAACTGTGATCCTAAGAGCGAGGATCCACGACCGATGTACCTCTACCTGCGGCATGAACGCAGCCCCCCGAAGGAGGTCAGTACAACAGGTACCAAGTATGTGAAACTGTAAAATACTGTAAATGAAATCATACTAGTCTATATAAAGCAGGAGACATGTATGATAACCAAACTACAGTTCACAACATAAAAGCAGTCATGTCCAGTCAGGGACTCACGTCCTCAAGTCATCACTCAAATATAACTATGGGTCTCACGCCCACAACATCAATCATGTTCGCATCATGGCCGCATGCCCCCGGAATTCTGCCTCGGTGTAGACATGTCCATGATGCAACAATAATACCAATGCCCGGCGCCACATGCCCCGAATTCTACCTCGGTGTAGACACGTCCACGTGACATCATCAACAATATCTTGGGTGATCAACCTGCCGCGGCCACACGCCCGGAATTCTACCTCGGTGTAGACATGTCTATGTAACATCGACAACAAGACAAGAATTAAAATGGAAACATACCCGTGGAATTCTCGTCATCGCCAAAGACGCGTCCAAGTAAGTTCTCAACAAGTCAACCGGCCCTCTATCGAGAGACGCGGTAACACAGAAATACAACACTTGTACAACAAAGGCTATCATCACAAGCATAGGCAAGTTTCACACAACTCAAAGTACTTTCACATAAGTCACACAATACCCGTAGTATAAAAATCGTGACTATCTTTTTAAGTAAACAAGACACTTCCCCTTTGTAAAATCAAGTAACAACATTATTTTCCAAACGTTCAAATTTGCCTAATTTCAAATGCTCAAGTCACTTATTTTAGAAAGGTTTCATAACTCATAGTCTTAATCTCTTTTAAAACAATTGAGTAACATATGTCATATATGTGAGTAGTTTATTCTTGTTTATAACGATCTTATTACAAAGACCATGATCTAGAAAATGTAATATCATTTTGTCTCATCTTAGCTTCATGCAGATGGAGGTTTCTCTGGTTTTAATACAACACATCATTATTCAATACATTTTCCTTTATTAACGCCGCAGTTGCTGTCGATACACATTCGATTTCAAATCAAGAAACATTATCCCTTTAAAAACCAAGTACTCATTACTCACGAATGAGGTTTCACACAACATCCACATTAAAACATATAAGTTAAGTCTCTTATCTTATAAGATCAAGTCTCTTAACTTCTAACATCAGTAAACCATTTTAAAAACCACAAAGTATTTCCTTACCTACATAAAGCTGTTATAACCAACTTCCCATAAAGCCGTTATAACACTTTATGTTTTAAGAACCATCAAACACAGTTAACACGTACGCGTCTACCGCACTACATAGTTCACACATATCATGCTAGAAGAGATAGGAAGAGGTTCACATACCTCGCGAGTATCGACAATAAGCAAAATGCTCCAAGTACTACAACCACTAGCCCTTTCCACTCCTAAAGTATAATACGCTACTCTTATTACTTTACCCTAAAAAGGTCAAAAACGTCTTTTAACTTAAAAACACAAGGTTCAATTTCTCTACATAAAATTCGGAAGCACCTCTCCCGCAGCGTAAATCTCCTCTCTATCGAGGCCGACTACCAAGCCAACCGTGGGGTTTACACGTCTAACCGGACGTGTACCATTCTACTACACAACAATGCTACACAAGTTCATCTGATACACCCTATGTAATTACAGTCGATTCTCTTCTTTAAATTCAGCTTAAGTCAAAAGACATTGCGCAAATAATGTTCATTCTATATATAGTATACCTCAACTATATATTCCTACTACATGTAATCTCCAATTACAATAAGGGGACAAGAATATTTACCTCGACAAGCCCAAAATTATCCAAGTTATAATGTCGATCTGAGCAAGGTTTAGCTCTACTCAAATGCGCTCAATCCGCTCCAAACAACCCTTAGAAGTTCTAACCAACTTCTACTCAAATACTTCAACCAACTATGAAGATTTTCTTAGGGTTTCGGTTTGAGACTAAAAGGACAAAAGGTAGTATTTCCGGGCGCTACGTATAGAGGTAACTTTTGGAATACAACAAGGTAAAGGCTAAGGTATTTTGGGCATTATAACAATACTCGGAGAGTATTTCTACCAAGAGGGGGGGTGTATTATACGAAACAACTAGGCTAGGGGGGGGTACCCCACGGCTAGCACCACAGGGGAGGAGGCTCACCACAAGGCCACTCGAGGGGAGGAAGGCTTAGGGCGAGAACACACTCAAAGGGAGGAGAGGACTCAAGACTTGGAAGATTTTTGGATGAAGAAGTCTTCAAGCTTAGGGGGGTATTTATAGCAAAACCAAAGGCCAACCAATGGCCAAGATCAAGCCATGTGCAAGGCAAGTGTAAGGCCAAGATCAAGCCAAGTGCACCCTAGTCCCTACTCCACAAAACAAGCCACAAAACATTGCACAAAACATTGCACAAAACAATGCCACAACAAGGCACCAATCGGCCAAGCGCCAAACCGCCTAAGCGTCCCACTGGGTGACAAGTGTCACACTCTTGTTGGCCCAAAATGTTCGCCGCTCGGAAAAATCCGCATAAAAATACAAAACGACATAGCCGAATTTTCCTTCGCAGTTACGCAAAACGTTTCGCCGAAAAACGACTCTAACCGTGTTGTACAAAGGTAAAGGTAACCGGCCAAGCCAAGGCGGGGTGACACGTGTCACCCACCTATTGGCCCTCATAAAACGTCTTCCGAAAAATATCCACAATGGCCAAAATCTCAAAACAAAGTGGGCCACAAAAACCGTAAATTTCTCCCGTGGGCCCCACGTGACCATTTCCGAAAATAAAATCTCAAAATTCTAATATAATTTAAGAAGCCCATATTCCAAATCTGGGAACCCAATTCCCATCAACGAACATTTTTCTTTACAAAAACCGGAAACTTTTTCCGTGGAAAAAATCACCTCTTTCTTCCTTTCCAATTTTCTGTCGTGCTCTCGTACGTACGTCCTCGCATACATACCCTGAGAATACGGGGTATAACATTCTCCCCTCCTTAGAAACATTCGTCCCGAATGTTCCTTCTCAAGACGGATATCGATGAAGTTCCTCTAACAAGTTGCCAACGCCACAGCTTGGCCACGAAATAACACACGTCCTCTTCTTTCCTTACTCGTCGTGCCCTTCTCGAACACTTGAACTCTCCCAGTACGTACCATACTTCAGTCATTACTTCCGTTCCCGAAAATCTCTGGAGTCACTACCTCCAAACTTGGTCATCTTACTAACCTCAAACTTCCTTAAGGCCATTCCCGGCCTTTACGAACCGCTTCTGGTCGAACGCGTCCACGAACTCATACGATGATCATACTAACTTGGGCCTAGCATCCTCGTGACCCTACCACCCGGCGGGACCACCCAGAACTGACCCCACCTTAATCCGGGCTACGGGTTGACCCGTATGACGTCCTCAACCCGACCCACAATCGCGTCAAGCCCTCGTTCCCCGACACGGAATAATCCTGCTAAATCACATCATGAAAGCTACCACTTCCATCTCACACTACCCATGGACTTATCACACAAATAAAACCCACGTATACTACGCACTCTGATAAAGGTCAAACATAAAACAAATCTTTTACTCAAGACGACCTTACCTCTAAGGTCTCAATCGTGACAGTCTAGGGTTCACACTTACCATGCCCCCATACTTACCCTTCTACAATAACCAGGTGTCTAAATCACATTTAGCACAAAGCTATCCGAACATAACACTAAAACACATCAGTATACAAAACTCTAGAGGTTAAGGGATATACTGTCTCTACCGCTTAATCACATCGCCTGCAGGCGCATAGCTAGTGAAGGTGATGAACTGACAACGATCACGAAGGTGAGTCGTAACATCCGTGCTACCCTTGGTCGGACAGTTCCTCGCAAAATGGCCCGCTGGCCGCAAAACTAGCAAGCTCCTTGGCACTACGACACTCCCGAAATGCGCGGTCTACCACATCGACCACACCGGGTAGGGGTGACCGATCCGCCAACACCCTTACTTCCCCGAAACCGAACCCGGAGCCCGACCGCTCCCGAATACTCTGGATGCTCAAGGTTGTGGAGGACCACTCGCACCGGCGGAGGTACAAAACTAGTATCTTTCGAGGCGGTCCGCCTCGAAAGTCACCAAAGGACCACTGTTGTTCGGCCTCTTCGCTGATCTTGGTCATTCCGTCGACCTCTCCGTGCCTCACATCCAGGTGCATGAGCTCGCATGCGAGCAATGTCCATGCCGGTGAAGAGCTACACTCGAACAAGCCTCGTCAAGCAATCATCTAATCCGGTGACGTGGCGGTGCACTCTATCCTCCATGGTTGCCACTAAAGCGGGGACATACCGAGCCAACGAGTCAAACTCCACGTTGTACTCCCAGACGCCTCTCTGCCTCAAAGATCACAAATCTGTCGGCGTGCCCTCATCCGCGGAGGCAAGAAGTGAGTGAGGAATGCCTCCGAGAACTCGTCCCATACCTGGAGCGCATGCTCTCCCGGGACAACTCCCACGAATCAAACCCGATCGCGGTATCACGCGGCCGATGCGAACCTAAGACCACCGACTCGGTCTCGAAGCCTTGATCACTCTCACGACCGGCAGAATCGCCGGATGAACTCCTGCGGATCATCCTCGTGCCTCGACCCATAAAACTCTGGCGGGCTACAACTCGAGAAAGTCCCGTAGCCTCAAACTATCTCGCTCGAGGCGAACCATGGTGCTATTGGGCTGAATCGCCGATCGGCCTATCCTCATATCGCCACGACCACGGCCAGAATCGGGCCATCTCTTGTAACCCATCTCCTGCCTGCATCGTGGGACTGGAGGCTCAGTATCGCAGCCTCGGCGGCCATTGCTGCGCTCTAACCTCTTTGGGCCGTGGCGACGTCCACAAAACCCGCCGTCAAGCACAACCTCGGTGCATGCGGGCTGCGCCTCCGCACTCCTCAGATCTCACTAGCGGCACTCGGCTGCCTTGCCCTTCTGGGTTGCGGTTGCCTTGCGCGGAGGCATAATCGGTAAAACGAGATACGTCAGAGGGGTCCAACTTACAACACAGTTCTAAGGCACGATCTCAGAATGAGAAGAATGGAAACCAATCCTAAATGTCCTATAGCCTCCTGATTATAGATGTGGTGCACAACACACCGATAATCAAGACTCTACTAGACACGGTCTGTAGACACTTTCCGAGGACTAACTGCTCTGATACCACTTTGTCACACCCCGAATTCGGGCCCGTGACTGGTGCCTTACCCCGGGCACCCTAGTGATACATATATCAGAGAAAATCAGCGGAACATAACACATGAGTCAAGAAACAAGAGATATAATAATAAACAGGCCAACCAAAACGGTTGCCTTCAGTATATACATAAAACCTGAACAGTTTAATCCTTTTACAACCCTGCCCACAACAGTTCTACAGACCTCTAAGATTTACAACACTATGACGGGACAGGGCCCCGCCATACCCCTGAATGTTCAAGAACCTACAACTCAGGGAACACATACCAAAAGATAAGCCTCCGGAGAAACGGAGCTTCCCAATATGCTGAACTGTGATCCTAAGAGCGAGGATCCACGACCGATGTACCTACTGCTGCGGCATGAACGCAGCCGGGCGAGGTCAAGACAACAGTATGTGAAAGCGTAAAATATCAGAAATGAAATCATACTAGTCTATATAAAGCGGGAGACATGTATGATAACCAAACTACTGATTCACAACATAAAAGCGATCATGTCGATCGAGGACTCACGTCCTCAAGTCATCACTCAAATATAACTATGGGTCTCACGCCCACAACATCAATCATGTTCGCATCACGGCCGCATGCCGGAATTCTGCCGGTGTAGACATGTCCATGATGCAACAATAATACCAATGCCCCGGCCACATGCCGGAATTCTACCTCGGTAGACACGCCCACGTGACATCATCAACAATATCTTGGGTGATCAACCGCCGCATGGCCACATGCCCCTAATTCTACCTCGGTGTAGACATGTCTATGTAACATCGACAACAAGACGATAATTAAAATGGAAACATACCCGGAATTCTCGTCACCGCCAAAGACGTCCAAGTAAGTTCTCAACAAGTCAACCGCCTCTATCGAGACGCGGTAACGTAAATACAACACTTGTACAACAAAGGCTATCATCACAAGCATAGGCAAGTTTCACACAACTCAAAGTACTTTCACATAAGTCACACAATACGTAGTATAAAAATCGTGACTATCTTTTTAAGTAAACAAGACACTTCCCTTTGTAAAATCAAGTAACAACATTATTTTCCAAACGCTCAAATTTGCCTAATTTCAAATGCTCAAGTCACTTATTTTAGAAAGGTTTCATAACTCATAGTCTTAATCTCTTTTAAAACAATTGAGTAACATATGTCATATATGTGAGTAGTTTATTCTTGTTTATAACGATCTTATTACTGACCATGATCTAGAAAATGTAATATCATTTTGTCTCATCTTAGCTTCATGCAGATGGAGGTTTCTACCGGTTTTAATACAACACATCATTATTCAATACATTTTCCTTTATTAACGCCGCAGTGGTGCTGTCGATACACATTCGATTTCAAATCAAGAAACATTATCCCTTTAAAAACCAAGTACTCATTACTCACGAATGAGGTTTCACACAACATCCACATTAAAACAAATAAGTTAAGTCTCTTATCTTATAATATCAAGTCTCTTAACTTCTAACATCAGTAAACCATTTTAAAAACCACAAAGTATTTCCTTACCTACATAAAGCTGTTATAACCAACTTCCCATAAAGCCGTTATAACACTTTATGTTTTAAGAACCATCAAACACAGTTAACACATGTACGTCTACCGTACTACATAGTTCACACATATCATGCTAGAAGAGATAGGAAGAGGTTCACATACCTCGCGGCGAGTATCGACAATAAGCAAAATGCTCCAAGTACTACAACCTTGCTAGCCCTTTCCACTCCTCAAGTAGAATACGCTACTCTTAGTACTTTCACCTAAAAAGGTCACAAACGTCTATTAACTTCAAAACACAAGGTTCCATTTCTCTACAGAAAATTCGGCAGCACCTCCCCCCCCGCAACCGCGTAAATCTCCTCCTCTATCGAGGCCGGCTACCAAGCCAACCCGGGGGGGGGGGGGTTTACACGTCTAACCGGACGTGTACCATTCTACTACACAACAATGCTACACAAGTCTCATGTCTGATACCCTATGTAATTACGATTGATTCTCTTCTTTAAATTCAGCTTAAGTCAAAAGACATTGCCGCAAATAATGTTGATTCATATATAGTATACCTCAACTATATATTCCTACTACATGTAATCTCCAATTACAATAGAGGGCAAGAATATTTACCTCGACAAGCCCAAAATTATCCAAGTTATAATGTCGATCCTGAGCAAGGTTTAGCTCCTACTCCGTGCGCTCCAATCCGCTCCAAACAACCCTTAGAAGTTCTAACTAACTTACTCAAATACTTCAACCAACTATGAAGATTTTCTTAGGGTTTGGTTTGAGACTAAAAGGACAAAAGGTAGTATTTCCGGCGCTACGTATAGAGGTAACTTTTGGAATACAACAAGGTAAAGGCTAAGGTATTTTGGGCATTATAACAATACTCGGAGTATTTCTACCAAGAGGGGGTGTATTATACGAAACAACTAGGCTAGGGGGTACCCACGGCTAGCACCACAGGGGGAGGAGGCTCTCGGCCACAAGGCCACTCAAGGGGGGAGGGGGAAGGCTTAGGACGAGAACACACTCAAAGGGAGGGAGAGGGACTCAAGACTTGGAAGATTTTTGGATGAAGAAGTCTTCAAGCTTAGGGGGGTATTTATAGCAAAACCAAAGGCCAACCAATGGCCAAGATCAAGCCATGTGCAAGGCAAGTGTAAGGCCAAGATCAAGCCAAGTGCACCCTAGTCCCTACTCCACAAAACAATCCACAAACATTGCACAAAACATTGCACAAAACAATGCCACAACAAGGCACCAATCGGCCAGTGCCAAACCGCCCTAAGGCGTCCACTGAGGTGACAAGTGTCACCCTCTTGTTGGCCCAAAATGTTCCGCCGCTCGGAAAAATCCGCAAAAATACAAAACGACATAGCCGGAATTTTCCCTTCGCAAGTTACGCAAAACGTTTCGTCGAAAAACGACTCTAACCGGGTGTTGTGCACAAAGGTAACTTCGGCCAAGCCACCTAGGCGGGGGTGACACGTGTCACCCACCTATTGGCCCTCATAAAACGTCTTCCGAAAAATATCCACAATGGCCAAAATCTCGAAAACAAAGTGGGCCCCACAAAACCGTAAATTTCTCCCGTGGGCCCCACGTGACCATTTCCGAAAATAAAATCTCAAAATTCTAATATAATTTAAGAAGCCCATATTCCAAATCTGGGAACCCAATTCCCATCAACGAACATTTTTCTTTACAAAAACCGGAAACTTTTTCCGTGGAAAAAATCACCTCTTTCTTCCTTTCCAATTTTCTGTCGTGCTCTCGTACGTACGTCCTCGCATACATACCCTGAGAATACGGGGTATAACACTCTATTTCTATACTACGGATATCGGGTGACTTTTATAAAAGGAATGGATCTCTTTAAAAAGGAATTTAACGTACGTAGTACTTTAGGGTTAAAACCCGGACTTTGGCATAAAATGAAAGTACCTTGAGTTATGTATAACTTGCCTATGCTTGTTGTTGTGAAACTTGCCTATGCTTGTTGTTGTGAAACATGCCTATGCTTGTTGTGATAGCCTTTGTTGTGCAAGAATTGTGTTTCTACTCTGGCGTCTCTCGATGGGTAGGTTGACTTATTGAGAACTTACTTGGGCGTGCGGCGATGCGGAGAATTCCAGATGCGCTCACGCTGATAGTGTTATTTTGCTAATCTCTTTGGACATATCGACACGATCGTGGCGCGCGGGTATGGTTCCATTTTGATTGTTGTTTAGTTGTTTCCTTGACATCACGACCGCGATCGTGGCGCGCGGTATGGTTCCATTGGGATTCTGTCTTGTTGTTTCCTTACGGACATCGACCACGATGCGTGGCGCACGGGTATGGTTCCATTGGGATTGGTATTCCATGGACTAGCTCTCCATGAGGTTTTACTGTTCGGCCTTGGTATCTGGTAGTCGGCTTTCGCACTTGCCCCGTGTCAGCTTCGTGGTTTGGTTGTATTGTATTGTTAGTACAGCTTTGGCATCAGGTAGGACTTGGTGTTCAGGTGTACTTCTTGGTGTTATCATATCGTAGACTGCCGGCAGTGAGGAAGGTACTCCACGGGCATGATTGATGTTATGGGCGTGAGACCCATCGTTATATTTGAGTAATGACTTGGAGGGCGTGAGTCCCTGACTTGATATAATCGTTACATGTGTATCGTAGTTTGGTTATCATACATGTCTCTGCTTTATATAGACTATTATGATTTCATTTACGTATTCTGATTTCACATACTTGGTACTGTTATCGACCTCCTTGAAGCTGCGTTCATGCAGCAGTAATACATCTACCGTCGATCCGCGTTTAGGATCACATTTCAGCGTATTGGGAAGCTCTGTTCCTTGAGGCTTATCTTTTGGTATGTTACCACGAGTCCAGAGGTTCTTGTACATTCGAGGGTATGGCGGGCCACTGTCCGTCATAGTTGTTGTATAAATCTTAAGTGCATGCTTGTTGTGAGGCGTGATTGTAAGGATTAAAATGTTCAACTTTGTAAATATATATATATGCCGAAAGGCGATTTTCTCTCAGGTAAAATGTGTCTCATTTCACATTTTGTTTCATGTATTGTTTTTATGTTCCGCTGATTACTCTGATGTATGACTACTTGGGTGTCCGGGTAAGGCACCAGTCACGGGCCCGGGTTCGGGTTGTGACAGATTTATTGATATTCTAAAGATAAGAGACTTGATTTCTAAAGTTAAGAAACTTGATTTCTTAAAAGTTAAGAGACTTGAAGTAATTTTTTGAACGCTATGTAACTTGAGTTTTTAAAAGAAGAAGTTTATGGATTTAAGAAGAGAAGGAGTTTTATGATTCCTTTTAAGTATGTATGTACGTAGTACTTTTGGGTTTAATTTTCCCTAATGTTAAAAAGAAATAAAAGTGCCCTAAGTTCTCTAAAGTGAAAGGTTGTTATAATAGCTTTATGGGGAGTTGTTATAACGACTAAAGAAAAAGTGAAAAGATGATTTAAAATTTTATGTAAAGAGACATTATCGCATCCCAGGAATGGGCCGGGCAATATACCTTTATGGGCAGACTATATGACATTATCGCGTCCCAGGAATGGGCCGGGAAGTATACCTTTATGGGCAGACTATATGACATTATCGCGTCCCAGGAATGGGCCGGGTAGTATACCTTTATGGGCATACTATATGACATTATCGCGTCCCAGTAATGGGTCGGGAAGTATACCTTTATGGGCAGACTATATGACATTATCGCGTCGAGAATGGGCCGGCGATACCTTTATGGGCAGACTATATGACCTTATCGCGTCCCAGAATGGGTCGGGCAGTATACTTTCGTGGGAAGACTTTTGTATGACTTCGCCGTGTCCCGCATGTCACGACCCGAAACTGGGCCCGTGACTGGTGCCTTACCCCGGGCACCCTAGTGACACAACATCAGAGTAATCAGCGGAACATAAAACAACAACATGAGATAACAGAAATATAAAACAATAATCTGTGAAAACTTGCAGCCGGCATATATATAACCATCAACTCTTTTACAAATGAGCGACTTAATCCTTTTTACCAACCCCGCCACAGCGATTACTCTGGACCTCTAAGAATGATACGACCACAATGGCGGGACAGGGCCCAAACCCCGAATGTAAATACTTACTACGATGGGGACTATACCACGATAAGCCTCCGAGAAACGGAGCTTCCCAAACGCTCGTGACCACGAGAGCTAGGATCAACGGCGATGTACCTCAACTGCGGCATGAACGCAGCCCAAGAGGTCGAGACAATGCAGGAGTATGTGAAACTAAAAATAAATCGTAAATGAAATCATAGTAGTCTATACCAAGCGGGAGACATGTATGATAACCAAACTACGATTCACCACAAATAAGCGATCATGTCAAGTCGTGGACTCACACCTCAAGTCATCACTCAATTTAACAATGGGTCTCACGCCCACAACATCAATCGTGCGTGGAATACCTTCCTCACCGCCGGCTTTATGATATACAAGCACCAAGGAATACACATGAACACGAGTCCCACTGTGTCCTAATAAAGCATGCAGGTAATCTGAAGGCATAGCCGACTACTAACACCTACGATGCAACAAGGTCATAAAGCGTATCATAAGATCTGTCTAGGCCGTCACATGATCAAAGGCGCCACTTGCCGCGATATCTAATGCGCGCGTCTAGTCCGAACTTCCGCGACTCCGCATAGGCCAATCTCATCGGCCCGCATGAGGTATTCCCGCGTCGAGGGTAGCTACTCCCGGCATCGTCCCGGACTTTCGAGTCGCGTGGCCACAAGGACCGCGTGCCCATAAAGGACGATACTAACCGGAACTCTCGTAGCTCCGCATAGGCCCCAGGACCCGCGTAGGTATTCTCGAATCATGGTCCTGCATCACGAGTCTACCCGCGACGGAGGCGACTTAACCGGAATCATCTCAAGAGATGAGCCACAATACTATCATAACAACTGATAGTTAATAAGCACAATCAAGGGAAACCCCCTTACACAAACATCACAAGATACTAACACACGTAGCATCCTAACACGTTTACTTATCAAAGCAACAAGAAAATATTACAAGGCTATCACAAACCAATACAATCAAGTTATTCACACAAGGTACTTTCTACTAACAAGTTCTGTATCTATCCCCAAAGTACTTCACACATTAAAATCTTAAAAAAGATCATTTCTTTCACATAAGTCACACAATACGTAGTATAAAATAGAGTATTTGTCTTTTAAGAAAACCAAAACTCTTACCTTTGTAAAATCAAGTAACAACATTATTTTCCAAGCGCCCAAGTTTGCCTAATTTCAAATGTTCACGTTTCTTATTTTAGAAAGGTTTCGTAGTTCATAGTCTTATTCATTTAAGAATATAATTCTCTTTTAAACAATCTGAGAAACATAAGCCTTATATGTGAGTAGGATATTCTTGTTTATAACAATCTTATTACTGAAGCCATGATCTAGGAAATATCATTTTGTCTCATCTTAGCTTCTACATGCGGATGGAAGTTTCTATTGGTTTTAATAATACTTAATTATTCAAAACATTTCCTTTTATTAACGCTGCAGTGGTTTGTCGATACACATCCTGATTTCCAAAATCAGTAAAACGTTCTTAAGCCGTTATACCTAACTTCCCATAAAGCTAGTATAACTCTTAAGTTCTCAAAAACCAAGTATTACTTCTCTTTCAAAACGATTTCAGAAATCTTTTGAAATACTTCAAGTTCTTTATAATCACACATCAAGCCAGTTATAAACAAATCATTTACCTTTTAAAAACCACAAAGTGTTTTCTTATCTACATAAAGCTGTTATAACCAACTTCCCATAAAGCCGTTATAACACTTTATGTTTTAAACCCATCGAATACATTTAGCACGTATGCGTCTACCGTACTACATAGTTCACACATATCATGCTAGAAGAGATAGGAAGAGGTTCACATACCTCGCGACGATTATCGACTAATAGCAAAATGCTCCGAGTACCTCAAGCCGTCGGCTACTCCTTAAGCCAAGTAGAGCGCCACGTAGTACTTCAACCTATAAGGCCACAAGGCGCTTATTAACATCTAGATCTTATCGTAGAACATTCTATCGAAAATTGACAAAGACTCTCCACATGACAGCGTAAATCTCCTCCTCTATCGGCCGCTATCAAGCCAACCGGGGTTATACATCTAACCCGACGGGTATAATTCTACTCCACGTACTACTACAAGTCTCATGTCTGATACCCTATGTAAAAACGATTGATTCTTGAGCTTAAGTCGAGACATTGCCAAGCTATGTTGATTATATATATATAGTATACTTTAACTATATTTTCCTACAACATGTAATATCCAATTACAATAGGACAAGATATTTACCTCGCTAAGCCCATAATTATCCAAATAAAAGTCGATCTGGGCAATCGTTTAGCTCGACTCAGCGCTCAACCCGCTCTAAACCACCCTTAGAAGTTCTAACCAACTTCTTCACAATACTCCATGACTATGGAGATTTTCCTAGGGTTTCGGTTTTGTATTGACGGGAAGTATAATAGTATTTACGGGCTTTTTATAGGTATAACCTTAGAATACAACAAGGTATACGGCTAAGGTAATTTGGGCATTATAACAATACTTTTGAGAGTATTTCTACCAAGAGGGGGGGTATTATATGAAAACAAACTAGGCTAGGGGGGGGGGTACCCCACGGCCACACCACAAAGGAGGGGGGGTGGCTACCCCTCGGCCTACCCCACTAGGGGGGGGGACTCTCGGCCAAGGGGGGAGAGAGGGGCTCTCGGCCAAGACACTACACTAAGGGGGAAGGAAGAAGCTTTCAAGACTTAGGCAATTTTGTGAATGAATTAGTCTTCAAAGGGGGGGTATTTATAGGTCAAGTGAAAGCCAACCAATGGCCAAGATTACACCAAGTGTTAGGCAAGTGTAGGGCCAAGATTCACCCATGTGTACCTAGCCAACTTGCACACAAAATATCTACCAAAAATATCTCCCACTTCCCCAAATCGTCAGGCGCCGCTTGCCCACTGATGAGAGGTGCCAAGTGTCGCCTCTCGTTGGTCCAAATTGTTCCGTCTAGCGCAAAAATCCGCAAAAATAAGAAAAGACATAGCCGAATTTTCCTCGCAAGTTATGAAAAAGCGTTTAGTCGAAAAACGACTCTGCAAGGTGTTGTGCACAAATGCCATTCGGCGAGCCACTAGGCGGGGTGACACGTGTCACCCTCCTATTGGCCCAAAATAAAACATCTTAGAAAATATCCATAATGGCCAAAATCTAGAAAACAAAGTGGGCCACAAAACAGTAAATTTCTCCGTGGGCCCACGTGACCATTTTCGAAAATAAAATTCCATAATTCTCTAATATTCCGAAGTCCGAATACCAAATCTGGGAATCCAATTCCCATTAACGAACCTTTTCCTTCACAAAACCGGAAACTTTTCCGTGGAAAAATCGCCTCTTTCTTCCTTTCCAATCTTTCATGCCGTATTCTCAAATGCGTGCGTCCTCGCATACATACCCTAGAACTACGGGGTATAACATTCTTCCCCCCTTAGAAACATTCGTCCCGAATGTTCCTTCTAAGTCTCAAAACAAACGTGCGCCAGTATAGTCTTCACTACTATACTTACGAGAACAATCCTGCCATACCTGGCCATGGAAACACCTGCGCAAAACTTACATCTAAGTCCACGAGGAAACACCTCTACATCACCACTAATACCTCTTCCGGGGTCAAAATATACTTCCTTAGTCGCGATACCACTTTTGTCACTCTGTCGCGAGCCTTGCTCCGACGACCCAACAAATGGTACCGGGCTGCTTGCGATCCCGGAGGATCTCGTACACTCGAACTCTTACCACATTCTGATACGGCTTCAGTTTCCAAAACTCGGGGTTACTATCTCTAACGTGGTCATCATTAACTGGGGACATTCTGGATGGATCTTCGATACTTTCCCGATCATAACAATACGAAAGACCGGACGTCCTTCCTCCTAAGTCGGACGACAAATGCTAACCTATAGGCAACGGCCTATTCTTCACATGAACTCACAAAGGCCCAAAGTAACTCGGGCTAAGTTCCTCTGTTTCCAAAACTCGTCACACCTGTCCGGTGGTACTTTCAAGAAGACCGACCGTCAACACGAACTCTGGCGTCGTCGCCGATTATCCGCACGATTCCTCCGAGCTGCGAACTTCTTTAGACAAGCTTCACTATCCGGTCTGCTGGAACAAGCTTCGAACCAACTATCGAACCACGCCAACATCGAACCAATCGACCGCAACTTGCATTTCGCCTACAAGGCGTCACAAGACGACATCCGAACACCGAAATGGTAGCTTAAACACTCCCAACCGGAGACAACGATCCTCACTACCCGAAATCAAAACACCGGCCCGAGGGGCGAATGCGATCTGGAGACTCACTCGAGTTCTAGCCGCTGGTACAAACTCGAGAAGAGAAACAGTGTACCACTGGCTCCATCCGTCATAAGGTGAAGGTAGGCACCGTGCAACCTCACAACCTTTTCGGATAACATCAACACCTGCCGAGGAACGACCGGCCAGAAGAACACGATAGGTTGCCCCATCGGCCCGACCACCGGTCGACGCATCCACGAACTTGCCTGGCTAACTAAACATGGGCCTAACACCTCATGACCCTAACACAAAGAGGACCACCACAACTGACCCCACCACCAAACCTACGCGGGTTGACCAAGCGTAGCCTCAACCCGACCCGGCAGCGCGAAATACCATCTCCCGAAGAACAATCTTACTAAACACGTTACGAAAACCTAGCGGTCTTCTTAGCTCAACTACCCTCTTTCATTTCATACTACATGGGACTTATCCCAAACACACCACGCGTGCACTATGCACTCCTATAAAGTCAAACATAAACATACGTCTCTACAGATGGCCTTACCTCTAAGGTCTTTGCGTATAAAGCTCTAAGGCTCACACTTTCTCTATCCTCCAAAATCTTACTCGGTTAACCCACCATGATTTCTAATCACAACTAACACACCGCTATCGAACATAGCACTTAAGGTATACTCACCTTGAAAGTTACCAAGGACGCTTGCCGCTCGCCTCTTCTGTCGCTTGGTTAACCCGTCGATCTCTACGTTTCTCGGCCTGCTGCGCATAAGCCCGTACACAGGCCATGCTCAAGCCTAACTGAAGGATTACTCTTGCACAACCTTCTCTTAGGTAGTCATCAAGACTCGCGATACATCGGTATACTCTCTGGTAGCCAAATCCATAGCTAGTAACAAGGTTGTCTCTTGCAATCTATATTCTCGGTTCCCGGTCGTGGAACTGAAGGTTCACATACCATGGCCGCAGTAGGAACTGTCGTCGCCATGCTTAAACTCTGCTGGGGCTAGTGACGTCGCAGAAACCCCCGAATGAAGCACTACCCTAGGTAATGATTTGGCCTGTGCCCTCGCCACCCTCTGAACTCTACTCGCAGCTCCTCGCCTTGCCCTCTGGGCGGGTTGCCACTACGCGGAGGCATAACGATAAGAAATAATTTCGTCGAGGGTCCAACTTACAACACGGCTCTAAGGCACGATCTCGAGTGAGAAGAATAGAAACCAATCCTAAATATCCTATAGCCTCACGATTATTGGTGTGGTGCACAACACCCGATAATCAAGACTCTCTGGATACGATGCGTAGACACTTTCCGAGGATTAATCGCTCGATACCACTTTTGTCACGACCCGGCGGGCGTGATGGTGCCTTACCGGGCACCCTAGTGACACAACATCAGTGTCGTGGAACATAAAACAACAACGTGAGATAACGAAATATAAAACAATAATCTGTGAAAACTTGCTGTCGGCATATATATAACCATCAACTCTTTTACAAATGAACGGCTTAATCCTTTTTACCAACCACGCCCACAAAGATTACTCTGGACCTCTAAGAATGATACGACCACAATGGCGGGGCGGGGCCAAACCCCGAATGTAAATACTTACTACGACGGACTATACGTCGATAAGCCTCGGAGAAGCGGAGCTTCCCAACGCTGACGTGACCACGAGCTAGGATCAACGATCGATGTACCTCAACTGCGGCATGAACGCGGCCGAAGGAGGTCGATCTAACAGTGCAGAGTATGTGAAACTAAAAATAAATCAGTAAATGAAATCATAGTAGTCTATACCAAGCGGGAGACATGTATGATAACCAAACTACGATTCACCACAAATAAGCGATCATGTCAGTCGTGGACTCACACCTCAGTCATCACTCAATTTAACAATGGGTCTCACGCCCAACATCAATCGTGCGTGGAATACCTTCGCCAGCTGCCGCGATTTATGATATACAAGCACGAAGGAATACACATGAACACGGTCCCACTGTGTCCTAATAAAACTGCGAGGGTAAATACGAAGGCATAGCCGACTACTAACACCAGTACCAACAAGGTCATAAAGCGTATCATAAGATCTGTCTGCATCGTTACATGATCAAAGCCGCCACTTGCGCGAGATCTAATGTGCGCGTCTAGTCCCGAACTTCCGCTGACTCCGCGTAGGCCAATCTCATCGGCCCGCATGAGGTATTCCCGCATCGGGTAGCTACTCCCGGCATCGCCTGGACTTTCAGTCGCGTAGCCCGCAGGACCGCGTGCCCATAAAGGGCGCATACTAACTCGAACTCTCGTAGCTCCGCATAGGCCCCAGGACCAGCGTAGGTATTCTCGAATCATGGTCCTGCATCGCTGAGTCTACCACGCGTCGGAGGCGACTTAACCGGAATCATCTCAAGAGATGAACGCCACAATACTATCATAACGATAGTTAATAAGCACAATCAAGGGAAACCCCCTTACACAAACATCACAAGATACTAACACACGTAGCATCCTAACACGTTTACTTATCAAAGCAACAAGAAAGTATTACAAGGCTATCACAAACCAATACAATCAAGTTATTCACACAAGGTACTTTCTACTAACAAGTTCGGGTATCTATCCCCAAAGTACTTCACATTAAAATCTTAAAAAAAGATCTGTTTCTTTCACATAAGTCACATAATACCCGTAGTATAAAATAGAGTGACTGTCCTTTTAAGAAAACCAAAACTCTTACCTTTGTAAAATCAAGTAACAACATTATTTTCCAAACGTCCAAGTTTGCCTAATTTCAAATGTTCACGTTTCTTATTTTAGAAAGGTTTCGTAGTTCATAGTCTTATTCATTTAAGAATATAATTCTCTTTTAAACAATCTGAGAAACATAAGCCTTATATGTGAGTAGGATATTCTTGTTTATAACAATCTTATTACAGCAGCCATGATCTAGGAAATATCATTTTGTCTCATCTTAGCTTACATGCGGATGGAAGTTTCTCTTGGTTTTAATAATACTTAATTATTCAAAACATTTCCTTTTAATTATTTGCGATGGTTTGTCGATACACATCCTGATTTCCAAAATCAGTAAAACGTTCTTAAGCCGTTATACCTAACTTCCCATAAAGCTAGTATAACTCTTAAGTTCTCAAAAACCAAGTATTACTTCTCTTTCAAAACGATTTCAGAAATCTTTTGAAATACTTCAAGTTCTTTATAATCACACATCAAGCCAGTTATAAACAAATCATTTACCTTTTAAAAACCACAAAGTGTTTTCTTATCTACATAAAGCTGTTATAACCAACTTCCCATAAAGCCGTTATAACACTTTATGTTTTAAACCCATCGAATACATTTAGCACATGCGTCTCACCGTACTACATAGTTCACACATATCATGCTAGAAGAGATAGGAAGAGGTTCACATACCTCGCGACGATTATCGACTAATAGCAAAATGCTCGAGTACCTCAGCTCGGCTACTCCTTAAGCCAAGTAGAGCGCGCCACACGTAGTACTTGACCTATAAGGCCACAAGCGCTTATTAACATCTAGATCTTATCGTAGAACATTCTATCGAAAATTAAAGACCTCCCCATGACAGCGTAAATCTCTCTCTATCGGGGCTGCTATCAAGCCAACCGGGGGGTTATACATCTAACCCGACGGGTATAATTCTACTCCACGGTACTACTACACAAGTCTCATGTCTGATACCCTATGTAAAAGCAGTTCGATTCTTGAGCTTAAGTCCAGGACATTGCCACAAGCTATGTTGATTATATATATATAGTATACTTTAACTATATTTTCCTCTGACATGTAATATCCAATTACAATAGGGGACAAGATATTTACCTCGCTAAGCCCATAATTATCCAAATAAAAAGTCGATCTGGGCAATCGTTTAGCTCGAACTCAGCGCCCAACCCGCTCTAAACCACCCTTAGAAGTTCTAACCAACTTCTTCACAATACTCATGACTATGGAGATTTTCCTAGGGTTTCGGTTTGTGGTCGGGAAGTATAATAGTATTTACGGGCTTTTCGTATAGGTATAACCTTAGAATACAACAAGGTATACTACTAAGGTAATTTGGGCATTATAACAATACTTTTGAGAGTATTTCTACGAGAGGGGTATTATATGAAAACAAACTAGGCTAGGGGGGGGGTACCCCACGGCCACACCACAAAGGAGGGGGGGTGGCTACCCCTCGGCCTACCCCACTAGGGGGGGGGACTCTCGGCCAAGGGGGGAGAGAGGGGCTCTCGGCCAAGACACTACACTAAGGGGGAAGGAAGAGCTTTCAAGACTTAGGCAATTTTGTGAATGAATTAGTCTTCAAAGGGGGGGGGGGGTATTTATAGGTCAAGTGAAAGCCAACCAATGGCCAAGATTACACCAAGTGTTAGGCAAGTGTAGGGCCAAGATTCACCCATGTGTACCTAGCCAACTTGCACACAAAATATCTACCAAAAATATCTCCCACTTGCCTTCAAATCGTCAGAGCGCCCCTTGCCCACGATGAGGGGGTGCCAAGTGTCGCCCTCTGGTTGTTCCAAAATGTTCCGTCTCTCGGAAAAATCCGAAAAAATAATAAAAGACATAGCCGTAATTTTCCCCTCGCATTTTATGAAAAACTTTTCGTCGAAAAACGACTCTAACCGGGTGTTGTGCACAAATGCCATTCGGCCAAGCCACCTAGGCGGGGGTGACACGTGTCACCCTCCTATTGGCCCAAAATAAAACATCTTAGAAAATATCCATAATGGCCAAAATCTCGAAAACAAAGTGGGCCCTGGCAAACCGTAAATTTCTCCGTGGGCCCACGTGACCATTTTCGAAAATAAAATTCCATAATTCTCTAATATTCCAGAAGTCCGAATACAAATCGGGAATCAATTCCATTAACGAACCTTTTTCCTTCACAAAAAGGAAACTTTTCCGTGGAAAAATCGCCTCTTTCTTCCTTTCCATCTTTCATCGTATTCTCGCACGCGTCGCCCTCGCATACATACCCTAGAACTACGGGTATAACACATGAATGGGTGGGTTACGTTATCACGTATGGGTAATCAAAGTAAGCTCCCAAATAAGAAGTCCTCCATAAAGAAGTAATTATGTTATGTAAGTTATGTATGTTATGTGGAAAAAGTTGATCGAATTATTAAGTATATATGTAAGAATATGATGTTAATTCTTATTGAAAAAAGGAAAAGAATGATTAATGTACGATTGATTTCATGAGTTAAAATGACACGGTAGGTTACGTATTTTAATTTTTATACTTGCCACTGTCGTTCTTTTATGCAGTTATGATCTTGTTTAATGTACTTTATTTCATTTCCATACTTAGTACTTGTTATCGACCTCCTTAGGGATGCGTTCATTTCCGAGTCTAGGTACGATTGTGGATCATGAGCTTAGGATCCTTGTTCAAAGATTTTGAGATGGCTCCAAGTTCCGGAGTTTGTCATTATGGCTAGGTATATTCAGGGGTACGGTGGGGCCTTGTCCCGTCATAGTTGTTGTCACTTTCTTAGAGATCTGTATTCATATGTGGGTTGGACTGGTGTAAGTTGTATTTACATTGTTGTACAACATAGACCCTTTCGGGTGATTTATATTTATACGGAAGCCTTTAAACTTTGCCTTTGTTTTAAAAAAATGAGTGCTATTTATCTTTCGGTTTATTTATGTTGTATGGGTAGAAGGGTGCGATTAGGGAACGATCCACGGGCAGGATTTGGGGCGTGTGAGTGGTATCGAGAGCGATTAGTCTTGGCGTATCTGAGGCCGTGTATAGTAGAGTCTTGTTTATCGATGTGTTGTGCACCACATATATAAACAGGAGGCTATAGTACATTTAGGATTGGTTTCCCTTCTTCTCACTCTGAGATCGTGCGATAGAGCTGTGTTTTTAGGGTAGTCTCTCCCTAACGTGTTATTTTGATTGCAGATATGAGAAAGGCAACAGTGACCCAGAAAGGATTATATGGACTTCGTATCCAAGTTGGTAAAACTATTGTACAGTTGGTATAATGATGATGTGTATCTGTACGAGCGTATTTGTTATACCCCGTAGTTCCAGGGTATGTATGTGAGGACGTACGTACGAGAGTACGACATAAATTTTGGAAAGAAAGAAATGTGTGATTTTTTCGACGGAAAAGTTCCGGGTTTTGTGAAGGAAAAAGGGTCGTTAATGGGAATTGGATTCCCAGATTTGGTATTTGGACTTCTTGGATTATATTAGAATTATGAGATTTTATTTTCAGAAATGGTCACGTGGGGCCAGGAGAAATTCTGATTTTGTGGGGCCCACTTTGTTTTTGAGATTTTGGTATTTTGGATATTTTCGGAGACGAAATATTATGGGCAGTAAGGGGAGACACGTGTCACCCTCGAGTGGCCATGTGGGCGATGGAGGGACAGTGGCTAGCAGCTTGTCGCTTGATGCCATGACACTTGGAAGCCCAAATCGTTTGCCATGTGGTGTGGTGGGACCCACACACACATGGCCCAATCTTGACCACCCACTTGCATTAATCTTGACCCTTGAATTCTCTATAAATACCCCCTTAGGTTGAAGACTAAATTCATCCCACCCTTAAGCTTTCCAAGCAAAATACTCCCTCCTTTTATTGTTGTTTCGTCCAACCCCCCCCCCCCCACATGTGTAGAAAATACTTTGTGTATTGTGGTATAATCCCAAATACCTTAGCCTAATATCCCTAGTAGTATTCCAAAGTTATTTCAATACTAGGAGCCCGGAAATACTACTTTATTCCATTAGTCGCAAAGTGAAACCCTAGAAAAATCTTCCTAGCTTGGTTGAAGTGGTAAGAGAAGTTGTTTAGAAACTTCTAAGGGTTTCTTGGAGCGGGTTGGAGCGTTAGAAGTTGGAGCTAAACGTTGCTCAGGATCGACTTATAAACTTGGATAATTTTGGGCTTATCGAGGTAATGATCTTTACCCCCCCTATTGTAATTGGATATTACATGTGGTAGTAATGTATAGTTGAGTATACTATATGTAGAATGAATATTATAAAGGATTGAACTGTATTTATAATGGACTGTATTTACAGTAGACTTGTGTAGTATATCAGTGAGGTAGAATTGAACACGTCCAGTTAGACGTGTAATCCCCTGGGAGTTGTTGGCCTGGTAGCGGGCCAGAGTAGAGGAGGAGATTTATGTGGTTACGGAGGGGGGGAGGTGCTGCCGAATTTTCCGTAGAATAAGGAACCTTGTACTTAGAATTGTTCTACGAAGAGATCTAGAGGTTGATAGATGTTTCGTGGCTTTTATAGGTTGAAGTACTGCGAGTAGCGTATTCTACTTGAAGGGTGGAAAAGGCTAGCAGGGTTACAGTACTTTGGAGCTATTTGCTAATTGTCGATAATCGTCGCGAGGTATGTGAACCTCTTCCTATCCTTTCTAGCATGATGTTTTGTAAACTATGTAGTACGATAGACGTACACGTGCTAAATGAGTTTTGGTTGGTTACAAACATAAAGTGTTATAATAGCTTTATGGGAAGTTAGTTATAACGACTTTATGTAGGCAGAAGAATGGTTTATTGATTTTAGAAGTTAAGAGACTTGATCTTAAAAGATAAGAGACTTGACTTAAATGACTTGATGTGAAATAGTAAGGAACTTGATTTCTAAAAGAAAAGAGACTTAAGAGTTTGAAGTGTTTTGGTTTAAAAGAAAGGCATGGTTTTGTCTTAAATTGGTTTAAAACATAAAGTGTTATAATAGCTTTATGGGAAGTTAGTTATAACGACTTTATGGAAACAAATGAATGGTTTTATTATTGGATTTAAAATGGTAACTTGACTTTGGGAAAAGAGAAGTAACTTGAGTTTAAAAGTATAAGTAACTTATTTTCAAATATCGAACTTTTCTTGATGAGAAAATATAAGTGACTTGGTTTTAAAAGGTAGGAGTACCTTGATCTTAAAAGAGTTGGTTACTTGGGTTTTTAAAATGTATACTTGACGTTGTTTTAAAAGTGTAAGCCACTTGGTTTAAGAAGTATAAAGTACTTGATTTAAACATGAACGTGTTTGGTACTACGGATAATAGTATCGAGTTGTTTTTACGTAAAAAGAGATCTTTTTGAAAAGAGTTAAAATACGTAGTATCTTGGAGTTTAAATCCGGTTTTGTTGTAATAAAAAGAATGTCTAAAAGTATGTTGAACTTGCCTATGCTTGTGGTGATAGCCTTTGTTGTGCCAGAATTGTATTTTTATACCACCGCGTCTCTCAATGGAGGGCCGGTTGATTTGTTATGATCTTACTTGGGCGTCTGAAGCGGTGTGAGAGGATTCCACGGGTGCGCTCGCTGATAGCATTATTCCATGGACTAGCTCTCCGAGGTTTTACCGATTCGGCGCGGTATCGGTGGTTGGCTTTCGTACTTGCCGTCTCGTGGTGATTCGGCCTTGGTACAGTAGTTAGCCTTCGACTTACCCATTCGGTTTAGTGGCGAAGTCTCGTGACACTTGGTACACAGTATTTAGCCCGTACTTGCCCGGTCGGCTCGTGACCACGACGCGGTACACAGTAGTCGTCTTTCGTACTTGCCCCGTGTCAGCTTCGTGGTTTGGTTACATAGTATTGTTAGTACGACTTTGGTATCTGGTAGTTGGCTTTCGTACTTGCCGGTCGATTGATGATGCGGCTTTGGTATCGGTAGTTAGCGCCGTACTTACCGTCACGGTTTTATGACACAGGTGGGAACTGGTTTTCATGTGTACTTCTTGGTGTTATTATATCATAGACTGCCGGCAGTGAGGAAGTTATTCCACGGGCATGATTGATGTTGTGGGCGTGAGACCCATAGTTATATTTGAGTGATAACTTTGAGGGCGTGAGTCACGACTTGGCGTATCGCTACATATTATGTAATTGTAGTTTGGTTATCATATATGTCTCTGTTTTATATAGACTACTATGATTTCATTCTGATATTTTGATTTCACATACTTGGTACTGTTGTCTTGACCTCGCCGTGTGTTCATCCGCAGTAGGTACATCGGTTGTGGATCCTCGCTCATAGGATCATGATTCAGCGTATTAGGAAGCCCGTTTCTCTGGAGGCTTATCTTTTGGTATGTTACCACAGTGCAGTAGGTTCTTGTACATTCAGGTATGGCGGGGCCCCGTCATAGTTGTTGTTATAAAACTCTTAAGTGCATGCCTTGTTGTGGCGAGTTTGTAAAAAGGATAATTGTTCGGGTTTTTATGTATATATACAAAAGGCGACCGCTTGGGTTAGCCTGTTCTTATCATATATCTTGTTTCATGTTTAAGTTTTTATTTTCCGCTGATTTTTCTCTGATGTTGTATCACTAGGGTGCCCGGGGTAAGGCACCAGTCACGGGCCCGGGATCGGGTCGTGACAGTATTTATTTGGGGTCATATGTGCGTTGCCTAGAATGATTATGAGTTATCATGAGTTGGTTAAGCCTTAATAATTACTTGGAAGGTGTGAAACAGTTTATTGAATCCACACCTAGGCTTTATATGTGTACTTATTTGGAATAGTCAAGAGGTAATGAACTGACTAATATTGTGATAGACTCTTGAAAGATCAGGTTTAATTGACGTATGGACATACCATGTTATTAGATTAAGTTGTGTTGTATGCTTAAGTGAGATGCACAAATAATATTTTTATGGAGTAAATATGGTTGTTGTGATTAGGACAACATGATATTGAGATTATGAGAAACTATGATATTGAGATTATGAGAAACTATCGACCGCATGAGGAGAGATAATGTAAGATCGGGACATGGAATAATCGAGAATCGTGGAATACTAGCTAACTATTGAGACCTTAGATGAACATTAGGGCAGATGCTTCAGGGGAAGGATGTTACACCAGTAATACCGTGGCTACTAATTGAGAACGTGATTAAGGATTTAAGATTTGAATTTTGGAAGGAAAGAATAATTACATTTTCTTAAGGAAAATTTGAAAAAATGTAATGACGGAAAAATTATTAACTTGGAGTATAATACTTCTAATTGTATTTATGGACTTAGTATTGGATTATAAGGTGTTGGAATTGATAATATGGGTCCGCGAGAATTTCACAATTTCGGGGACGCGAAAATTATAATATTTTGGACCAATCGGAGGGCAACACCTGGCACCCCTCCACTTGTCTTGCTAAGATGACAACAAATTAGATATTTTGAGAGGGGACAAGTAGACATGGGTCCCACTCCACTTGGCTATACATATCCAAGTCTTACAAGACTTGGATCACTTTACACTTAGACCAAAAAATAAGCTCTCATCTTCTCCCCTTTAGCTCCATAATTTCGAGAGCCCCTTGGCAAAGAACAACCATTGTTGATCAATTTATTTCTCCAAGATTAAGCCCTTAAACCAAGTGCTAATCCTAGATTAATATTCTACACGTTTTTACTTGTCTTGGCCGAAAGTTGATGCCAAAACCCTAGGGGTTCCGTCGACTTTTTGGAAGTGAGATTCAAAGAGAAGTTTCTCCTAAGGTTGTAGGGAGTACATATATGTGATTGGAACTTGAAGAAGTGGAGCGAAACGAAAACTGCGCACCAATAAAGACCGGACTGTTTTGGGGCGTTTTTGGGCAAAAAAATGAGGTAAAAGACCTTCTTCTTTTAAAGTAATTGGATATTACTTATTGTTATTATGTATGGATGAACTTTTGTTAGAAAATAATGAAAAATAAAAAGCGTTTGAGCAATTTTTGGGGCTAAAACCGATTCGGGACAGATTTGGTGCAAATGGAATTCGTTGGTTATTGTCGTTGTTATATTCACCTATTGCAAGTTATAATGGATTAATATTGTTGTTAATAAGTTGTTATAACTTATGTAGAAGTTTTGGAACTCGAATTGGAATAAAATAGATTAAGGAACGAGTTATCGGGTTGTAGTTGTTGTGGCCGAGAAACTGCCCAAAACTGTTGTGTCGTTTAGTGGACTGTTTTGAGGTATTAAATTCTGGAAATTTAGTTGTTGTTATGCATGTTTAAGTGTAGCAGTTTCTAATGAAAGTCCTAAGGGAATAAGGGTGTGAAAATGCGTTAAAAGGCCTCACATTTTACCCTCGTTATGGTTGGATTGCGGACTGTTTTTATGGGCTGATTTGTGGACTGTTTTGTATAACTGTGGGGCAGAATTTTACACGTCCAGTTAGGCGTGTAATCCCCTTTGGCTAACTATTGGTTTTGTATTAAATGTGGCTTGTTGGTTGATGAATACAGGCCTTGGAAAAGGTGGAAAAGTACGTAGAAACAAAGGAAGTGCTGCCCAATTTTCCGTAGAATTAGAGGGTCATTATTTGGTATAAGTCCTACACTTGATAGCTTGTAGTTGATAGAAGTGCTATTGTCATTTTAGGTTGAAGTACTACGTATAGTGTATTCTACTTAAAGGATGGAATAGCTATCAAAGTTAAGGTACTTTGGAGCATTTTGCTACTTGTCGATAATCGTCGCGAGGTATGTGAACCCCTTCCTTCTTTTGGCATGATTCTATGTATGAAATATACATATGGTGTTATTTCATGATCCCTTCTACTCTTAGAAGTTAAGAGGTATGTATGTTGATTTACTTTATGTAAAAGCTATGTCTAAGTTATCCTAAGTTCTTACCAAGTCTTATGGGGGATGTTGGTAAGAGTCGTTAGGAAGTATTTGGAGTCGATTTGACTTTACTAAGTTACTGCACAAATAAGAATAAGTATCGAACAAGCCATTGCAGCGTTAATAAAAGAAAATGTATCGACAATCAATTAAATTAAAACGAGTAGAATTCTCCATCTGCATAGAAGCTAAGATAAGACAAAATTGTATTACATTTTCTAGATCATGGTTGCTTTAATAAGATCGTTATAAACAAGTATAACCTAGTCACAACGCACAAAAGTATATGTTACTTAATTTAAAGAGTTTACGTTATGAATTTTTATGACTATGAACCTTAAATTCTTAAAAGGTTAAGAGACTTTATTTTTCAAGTTATGGGACTTGATTCTTAAAGGAAGGAATGACTTGATTTAAAAGTATAGAATACTTGATTTGGAAAGTATTGATTTCTTGATATTCTAAAGATAAGAGACTTGATTTCTAAAGTTAAGAAACTTGATTTCTTAAAAGTTAAGAGACTTGAAGTAATTTTTTGAACGCTATGTAACTTGAGTTTTTAAAAGAAGAAGTTTATGGATTTAAGAAGAGAAGGAGTTTTATGATTCTTTTTAAGTATGTATGTACGTAGTACTTTTGGGTTTAATTTTCCCTAATGTTAAAAAGAAATAAAAGTGCCCTAAGTTCTCTAAAGTGAAAGGTTGTTATAATAGCTTTATGGGGAGTTGTTATAACGACTAAAGAAGAAGTGAAAAGATGATTTAAAATGTTATGTAAAGAGAAATTATCGTGTCGTGAATGGGCCGCAATATACCTTTATGGGCGTACTATATGACATTATCACGCCCCAGAATGGGCCGGCAAGATACCTTTATGGGCAGACTATATGACATTATCGCGTCGAGAATGGGCGGCGATATACCTTTATGGCGCACTATATGACATTATCGCGTCGAGAATGGGCCGGCAATATACCTTTATGGGCGAACTATATGACATTATCGCGTCCCAAGAATGGGCGGCAAAGATACCTTTATGGGCGCACTATATGACATTATCGCGTCGAGAATGGGCGGCGATATACCTTTACGGGCGACTATATGACCTTATCGCGTCCCAGAATGGGTCGGGCAGTATACTTTCGTGGGAAGACTTTTGTATGACTTCGCCGTGTCCCGCAAATGGGCCGGGTTACGTTATCATGTATGGGTAATCAAAGTAAGTTCCCAAATAAGAAGTCCCTCCATAAAGGGCCGAATTATGTTATGTAAGATATGTATGTTATGTTGAAAAAGTTGATCGAATTATTAAGTATGTATGTAAGAATATGATGTTAATTCTTATTGAAAAAAGGAAAAGAATGATTAATGTACGATTGATTTCATGAGTTAAAATGACACGGTGAGTTACAGTATTTTAATTTTTATACTTGCCCTGTCATTCTTTTGCAGATTATGATCTTGTTTAATGTACTTTATTTACATTTCCATACTTAGTACTTGTTGTCTCGACCCCTTGAAATTTGCGTTCATGTCCGCAGGTCTAGGTACACAGTTGTGGATCCGCGAGCTTAGGATCCTTGTTCAGCATTTTGAGATGGCTCCAAGTTCCGGAGTTTGTCATTATGACTAGGTATATTCAGGGGTACGGTGGGGCCTTGTCCCGTCATAGTTGTTGTCACTTTCTTAGAGGTCTGTATTAATATGTGGGTTGGACTGGTGTAAGTTGTATTTACATTGTTGTACAACATAGACCCTTTCGGTTGATTTATATTTATACGGAAGCCTTTCCGGCTTTGCCTTTGTTTTAAAAAAAAATGAGTGCTATTTATCTTTCGCGGTTTATTTATGTTGTATGGGTAGAAGGGTGCGATTAGGGGCACGATCCACGCCCGGATTTGGGGCGTGACAGAGTGGTATCAGAGCAGTTAGTCTTCGGCATGTCTACAGACCGTGTATAGTAGAGTCTTGTTTATCGATGTGTTGTGCACCACATATATAAACAGGAGGCTATAGTACATTTAGGATTGATTTCCCTTCTTCTCACTCTAAGATCGTGCGATAGTGCTGTGTTTTTAGGGTAGTCTCTCCCTAACGTGTTATTTTTATTGCAGATATGAGAAAGGAAACAGTGACCCAGAAAGGATTATATGGACTTCGTATCCAAGTTGGTAAAACTATTGTACAGTTGGTATAATGATGATGTGTATCTGTACGAGCGTATTTATTTGGGGTCATATGTGCGTTGCCTAGAATGATTATGAGTTATCATGAGTTGGTTAAGCCTTAATAATTACTTGGAAGGTGTGAAACAGTTTATTGAATCCACACCTAGGCTTTATATGTGTACTTATTTGGAATAGTCAAAAGGTAATGGACTGACTAATATTGTGATAGACTCTTGAAAGATCAGGTTTAATTGACGTATGGACATACCATGTTATTAGATTAAGCTGTGTTGTATGCGTAAGTGAGATGCACAAATAATATTTTTATGGAGTAAATATGGTTGTTGTGATTAGGACAACATGATATTGAGATTATGAGAAACTATCTGACCCGTATGAGGGGAGAGATAATGTAAGATTGGGACATGGAATAATCGAGAATCGTGGAATACTAGCTAACTATTGAGACCTTAGATGAACATTCGAGGACGAATGTTTCTAAGGGGGAAGGATGTTACACCCCGTAATACCAGGGCTACTAATTGAGAACGTGATTAAGGATTTAAGATTTGAATTTTGGAAGGAAAGAATAATTACATTTTCTTAAGGAAAATTTCGAAAAAAATGTGACGACGGAAAAATTATTAACTTGGAGTATAATACTTCTAATTGTATTTATGGACTTAGTATTGGATTATAAGGTGTTGGAATTGATAATATGGGGTCCGCCGAAAATTTCACAATTTCGCGGGGACCTTCGAAAAATTATAATATTTTGGACCAATCGGAGGGCAATACCTGGCACCCCTCCACTTGTCTTGCTAAGATGACAACAAATTAGATATTTTGTGTTATACCCCGTATTTCCAGAGTATGTACGTAAGGACGTACGTAGAATTTGAACTTGTGATTTAGGCTTGGCCGAATTCTTTTTGTTCACAACACCCGATTTGAGTCGTTTTTCGACGAAACGTTTCCACAACTTTCGTAGGGGAATTTCCGGCTATGTCATTTTTAATTTTTGCGGATTTTTCCGAGAGACGAAACATTTTGGACCAACGGGAGGGTGACATGTGTCACCCTCACATTGGAAGCAAGGGGCGGCAACCCTTGGCCGATTTGGGGCTACTTTATGGCCTTGAATTGTGCCTTGTTTTGTGCCTTGTTTTGTGGAGTAGGGTTAGGGTGCACATGGCTTGATCTTGGCCCTACACTTGCTATGCACTTGGCAAGATCTTGGCCATTGGTTGGCCTTGGCTTGTGCTATAAATACCCCTCTCCCTTTGATGAATTCTTCATCCTTTCCACAAATCTTCTAAGTGTTAAAATCCCTCCTCTCCTCTTGTTGACTCTCGCCCAAGAGCCCTCTCCCTTTGAAAGGCCCCTTGGCGAGAGCCCTCTTCTCCCTCCTCACAGTGGTCACCGAGAAACCCCACTAGCCTAGTTGCTTCGTATAATACCCCTTTGTGGTGTAGAAATACTCTCAAAGTATTGTTATAATGCCCAAATTACCTTAGCCGTATACCTTGTAGTATTCTAAGGTTATACTTATCTGAAAAGCCGAAATACTATTATACTTCCGTCAGTACAAAACCGAAACCCTAGGAAAATCTCCATAGTCAGTTGGAGTATTGTGTAGAAGTTGGTTAGAACTTCTAAGGGTGGTTTAGAGCGGGTTGGGCTCGGAGTTGGAGCTAAGCGATTGCCGGGATCGACTTTATACTTGGATAATTATGGGCTTATCGAGGTAAATATCTTGTCCTCTATTGTAATTGGAAATTACATGATTGTTAGACTATAGTTGAAGTATACTATATGTAGAATGAACGTTGTTATCGTGATGTCTTTTGACTTAAGCACAAATATAAGAAACCTTTTCGAAAGAAAGTCTTCGCTGTTTTACATAGGGTGTATCAGACATGAGACTTGTGTAGCTTTTACGTGAGGTAGAATTGTGCACGTCAGGTTAGATGTATGAACCCCTGGTTGGCTTGATAGCCGGCCCAGATAGAGAGGAGATTTCTGTTTGTGGGGAGGTCTTTGCGAATTTTACGTAGAATATTCTACGAAGGGATCTAAATGTTAATAAAGCGCCTTGTGGCCTTATAGGTTGAAGTACTACGTATGGCGCGATCTTGGCTAAGGAGTAGCCAAGCGGTTTGAAGTACTTGGGCGTTTTGCTATTAGTCGATACTCGTCGCGGTATGTGAACCTCTTCCTATCTCTTCTAGCATGATATGTGTGAACTATGTAGTGCGGTGAGCGTCATGTGTTAAATGTATTTGATTGGTGTAAAACATAAAGTGTTATAACGGCTTTATGGGAAGTTGGTTATAACGACTTTATGTTGGTAAGAAAATACATGTGGGTTTTTAAAATGCTGGTTTGAACTATAAGCGGCTTGTTATGTGTTAATAAAGAACTTGAAGTATTTCAAAAGATTTTTGAATCATTTTGAAAAGAAGTAATACTTGGTTTTGAAAACTTAAGAGTTATACTAGCTTTATGGGAAGTTAGGTATAACGGCTTAGAATGTTTCTTGATTTGGAAATCGAATGTGTATCGACAAACCACTGCGGCGTTAATAAAGGAAATGTTTTAACATTAAGTATTATTAAAACCAGAGAAACTTCCATCTGCATAGAAGCTAAGATGAGACAAAATGATATTTCCTAGATCATGGCTGCTGTAATAAGATTGTTATAAACGAGAATATCCTACTCACATATAAGGCTTATGTTCTCAGATAGTTTAAAAGAGAGAATTATATTCTTAAATGAATAAGACTATGAACTACGAAACCTTTCTAAAATAAGAAACGTGAACATTTGAAATTAGGCAAACTTGGACGTTTGGATAATAATGTTGTTACTTGATTTTACAAAGATAAGTGTTTTGATTCACTTCAAAAGATAATCACTCTATTTTCATATACTACGGGTATTGTGTGACTTTTGTGAAAGTAACGTATCTTTTAAAAAGTTAATGTATGAAGTACTTTGGGGATAGAAACCCGAACATGTTGACGCATAGTAGAAAGTACCTTATGTATGAATAATTTGATTGTATTGGTTTATGATAGCCTTGTAATACCTTCGTGTTGATTTGGTAAGTAATCATATTAGGATGCTACGTGTGTTAGTATTCTGTGATGTTTGTGTAAAGGGGTTTTCCCTTGATTGTGCTTATGTTGTTTAAACGTTAAACTGTTATGTTGGTATTATACCACTCACCGTGTTTCCGGGGTTAAGCTGCCCTCCGATGCGGGGTAGACTCAGCGATGCAGGACCATGATTCGAGAATACCTCATGCGGGTCACGGGGGCCTATGCGAGCTACGAGTTCGGAGTTAGTGTGCGGCCTTTATGGTCATGCGGTCTATGTGGCGTGCGGATGCGAGTCGGGGCGATCTTGGGAGTAGCTACCCTCGATGCGGGGTTATACCTCACGCGGGCGATGAGATTGGCCTACGCGGAGTGCGGAAAGTTCGGGGCTAGACGCGCGACATTAGATCTGCGGGCAAGTGGCCGCTTTGATCATGTGGCGATGCAGACAGATCTTATGATCTGATTCATTACCTTGTTGATGCGTAGGTGTTAGTAGTCGGCTATGCCTTCGCATTTACCATGCGTTGTTATTATGGCAGTGGGACTGGTGCTCGTGTGTGTTCCTTGGTGCTTTTATATCATAAAGCGTCAGCGATGAGGAAGGTATTCCACGGCATGATTGATGTTGTGGGCGTGAGACCCATAGTTATTATTGAGTGATGACTTTGAGCGTGAGTCCCCGGCTTGACATATCGCTTATTTATTTTAAAGCGTAGTTTGGTTATCATACATGTCTCTCGCTTTGTATAGACTACTATGATTTCATTTGATTTATTTTGATTTCACATACTCTGTTATGCTTGACCTCGCCCGGGGCTGCGTTCATCTGCAGTAAAGTACACGATCATTGATCCTCGCCTTAGGAGTCACGATTCAGCGTTTGGGAAAGCTCCGTTTCTCGGAGGCTTATCGATGGTATAGTCCCCGTTGTTGTAGGTGTTTACATTCAGGTATGGCGGGGCCACGTCCCGCCATTGTTGTTGTATAATTTCTTAGAGTCCAGAAATCTTGTTGTGGGCAGGGTTTGTAAAAAGGATTAAACTGGTCATTTGTAAGAGTTGTTATTTTTATATATGCCGAAAGGCAAGTTTTCCTCGACATCTTGTTTTATACTTCATTTGTTTCATGTATGTGTTTATGTTCATTGATTACTCGATGTTGTATCACCAGGGTGCCCGGGTAAGGCACGATCACGGAGCCGAGTTGGTCGTGACATTTTGAGAGGGGACAAGTAGACATGGGTCCACTCCACTTGGCTATACATATCCAAGTCTTGCAAGACTTGGATCACTTTACACTTAGACCAAAAAATAAGCTCTCATCTTCTCCCCTTTAGCTCCATAATTTCGAGAGCCCCTTGGCTAAGAACAACCATTGTTGATCAATTTATTTCTCCAAGATTAAGCCCTTAAACCAAGTGCTAAGCCTAGATTAATATTCTACACGTTTTTACTTGTCTTGGCCGAAAGTTGATGCCAAAACCCTAGGGGTTCCGTCTACTTTTTGGAAGTGAGATTCAAAGAGAAGTTTCTCCTAAGGTTGTAGGGAGTACATATATGTGATTGGAACTTGAAGAAGTGGAGTGAAACGAAAACTGCGCACCAATAAATACCGGATTGTTTTGGGGCGTTTTTGGGCAAAATAATGAGGTAAAAGACCTTCTTCTTTTAAAGTAATTGGATATTACTTATTGTTATTATGTATGGATGAACTTTTGTTAGAAAATAATGAAAAATAAAAAACGTTTGAGCAATATTTGGGGCTAAAACCGATTCGGGACAGATTTGGTGCAAATGGAATTCGTTGGTTATTGTCGTTGTTATATTCACCTATTGCAAGTTATAATGGATTAATATTGTTGTTAATAAGTTGTTATAACTTATGTAGAAGTTTTGGAACTCGAATTGGAATAAAATAGATTAAGGAACGAGTTATCGGGTTGTAGTTGTTGTGGCCGAGAAACTGCCCAAAACTGTTGTGTCGTTTAGTGGACTGTTTTGAGGTATTAAATTCTGGAAATTTAGTTGTTGTTATGCATGTTTAAGTGTAGCAGTTTCTAATGAAAGTCCTAAGGGAATAAGGGTGTGAAAATGCGTTAAAAGGCCTCACATTTTACCCTCGTTATGGTTGGATTGCGGACTGTTTTTATGGGCTGATTTGTGGACTGTTTTGTATAACTGTGGGGAAGAATTTTACACGTCCAGTTAGGCGTGTAATCCCCTTTGGCTAACTATTGGTTGTGTCTTAAATGTGGCTTGTTGGTTGATGAATACAGACCTTGGAAAAGGTGGAAAAGTACGTAGAAACAAAGGAAGTGCTGCCCAATTTTCCGTAAAATTAGAGGGTCATTATTTGGTATAAGTCCTACACTTGATAGCTTGTAGTTGATAGAAGTGCTATTGTCATTTTAGGTTGAAGTACTACGTATAGCGTATTCTACTTAAAGGATGGAATAGCTATCAAAGTTAAGGTACTTTGGAGCATTTTGCTACTTGTCGATAATCGTCGCGAGGTATGTGAACCCCTTCCTTCTTTTGGCATGATTCTATGTATCAAATATACATGTGGTGTTATTTCATGATCCCTTCTACTCTTAGAAGTTAAGAGGTATGTATGTTGATTTACTTTATGTAAAAGTTATGTCTAAGTTATCCTAAGTTCTTACCAAGTCTTATGGGGGATGTTGGTAAGAGTCGTTAGGAAGTATTTGGAGTCGAGTTGACTTTACTAAGTTACTGCACAAATAAGAATAAGTATCGAACAAGCCATTGCAGCGTTAATAAAAGAAAATGTATCGACAATCAATTAAATTAAAATGAGTAGAATTCTCCATCTGCATAGAAGCTAAGATAAGACAAAATTGTATTACATTTTCTAGATCATGGCTGCTTTAATAAGATCGTTATAAACAAGTATAACCTAGTCACAATGCACAAAAGTATATGTTACTTAATTTAAAGAGTTTACGTTATGAATTTTTATGACTATGAACCTTAAATTCTTAAAAGGTTAAGAGACTTTATTTTTCAAGTTATGGGACTTGATTCTTAAAGGAAGGAATGACTTGATTTAAAAGTATAGAATACTTGATTTGGAAAGTATTGATTTCTTGATATTCTAAAGATAAGAGACTTGATTTCTAAAGTTAAGAAACTTGATTTCTTAAAAGTTAAGAGACTTGAAGTAATTTTTTGAACGCTATGTAACTTGAGTTTTTAAAAGAAGAAGTTTATGGATTTAAGAAGAGAAGGAGTTTTATGATTCCTTTTAAGTATGTATGTACGTAGTACTTTTGGGTTTAATTTTCCCTAATGTTAAAAAGAAATAAAAGTGTCCTAAGTTCTCTAAAGTGAAAGGTTGTTATAATAGCTTTATAGGGAGTTGTTATAACGACTAAAGAAGAAGTGAAAAGATGATTTAAAATGTTATGTAAAGAGACATTATCGCGTCGTGAATGGTAGGGCAATATACCTTTATGGGCAGACTATATGACATTATCGCGTCCCAGGAATGGGCAGGACAGTATACCTTTATGGGCAGACTATATGACATTAGCGCGTCGAGAATGGCGGGCAGTATACCTTTATGGGCAGACTATATGACATTATCGCGTCCCAGGAATGGGCCGGGCAATATACCTTTATGGGCATACTATATGACATTATCGCGTCCCAGGAATGGGCCGGGAAGTATACCTTTATGGGCAGACTATATGACCTTATCGCGACCCAGAATTGGTCGGGCAGTATACTTTCGTGGGAAGACTTTTGTATGACTTCGCCGTGTCCCGCAAATGGGTCGGGTTACGTTATCACATATGGGTAATCAAAGTAAGCTCCCAAATAAGAAGTCCCTCCATAAAGGGCCGAATTATGTTATGTAAGATATGTATGTTATGTGGAAAAAGTTGATCGAATTATTAAGTATGTATGTAAGAATATGATGTTAATTCTTATTGAAAAAAGGAAAAGAATGATTAATGTACGATTGATTTCATGAGTTAAAATGACACGGTAGGTTCTGGTATTTTAATTTTTATACTTGCCCATGTCATTCTTTTGTACAGTTATGATCTTGTTTAATGTACTTTATTTCCGTTCCATACTTAGTATTTGTTGTCGACCCCCAGAAATTGCGTTCATGTCCGCAGGTCTAGGTACACAGTTGTGGATCCGCGAGCTTAGGATCCTTGTTCAGCATTTTGAGATGGCTCCAAGTTCCGTAGTTTGTCATTATGGCTAGGTATATTCAGGGGTACGGTGGGGCCTTGTCCCGTCATAGTTGTTGTCACTTTCTTAGAGGTCTGTATTCATATGTGGGTTGGACTGGTGTAAGTTGTATTTACATTGTTGTACAACGTAGACCCTTTCGGGTGATTTATATTTATACGGAAGCCTTTCCGGCTTTGCCTTTGTTTTAAAAAAAATGAGTATTATTTATCTTCCGCGGTTTATTTATGTTGTATGGGTAGAAGGGTGCGATTAGGGCACCAATCCGCTTGGGATTTGGGGCGTGGCGATGCTTGCACTTTAGACTTAAGAAAAATATTAGTGCATAATTGTTAAGGAAACAATGATAACGCATGAATTTATAAGCAATGTAATTGTATGAGTAGAAATGTTATCCTGTAAAACGTGATGGCGGTTGTATTGATGTGATGATGCAAATACTGAGGTTTCATCTTTGCACGGACGTGTTGAATGTTGTGAATGCTTGCTGAATGTTGTGAGTCTTGTCACGATCTGCATGCGGACTTCTTTGGATCTTTGTGAATGCTTGTTGAATGCTCTGTGCGGGCTTGCTGAATGCTGTGAATGCTTGTTGAATGTTGTGATTGCTGATGTAGTCTCTGCATGAACTTCTTTGGATCTTTGCGAATGCTTCTTTGAATCTGCGATTCTCGATGTAGTCTCCGCGGACTTCTGGATCTTTGCGAATGCTTCTTTGAATCTTTGCGATTGTTGATTGCTTTTGGAATCATTATTATGATCTCTTCACGGTGCATTTCCCAAAATTATTCCAGTTTTCGTTATGCGGGGCGTGTGGGCAAGACTTAACTCTGGCGGAAATTGCTCATATCACTTTTCGAAATAATCAAACGCATTTTGTCGCACGCGAGCCAATGGGAAGATTTCTAATGGTGTGACCGAAGCCGATTTTGGCCGCCTACGTATCCCCATGGGGGAATCAGGTCATGACGTAGTTCATTATGCAAAAATGATTGTACAATTTTAAAAAAAATGAGACCAAAGCCAATGTGGCCGCTTACGTATCCCGCTGAGGGAATCAGGTCAAGACGTAGTTCGTGATGCAAAAAATGATTGTACAATTTTCAAAAATGAGACCGAAGCCAATGTGGCCGCTTACGTATCCCGCTGAGAGAATCAGGTCACGACGTAATTCGAGATGCAAAAATGATTGTACAATTTTCAAAAAATGAGACTGAAGCCGATGTGGCCGCATACGTATCCCACTAAGGGAATCAGGTCATGACGTAGTTCGTGATGCAAAAATGATTGTACATTTTTCAAAAAATGAGACCGAAACCAATGTGGCCGCCTACGTATCCCGCTGAGGGAATCAGGTCAAGACGTAGTTCGTGATGCAAAAATGATTGTACAATTTTCAAAAAATGAGACCGAAGCCAATGTGGTCGCCTACGTATCCCGCTGAGGGAATCAGGTCAAGACGTAGTTCGTGATGCAAAAAATGATTGTACAATTTCAAAAAATGAGACCGAAGCCAATGTGGCTGCCTACGTATCCCGCTGAGGGAATCAGGTCAAGACGTAGTTCGTTATGCAAAAAATGATTGTGCAATTTTTGAAAAATGAGACTGTGTCACGACCCGACCTCGGGCCCGTGACTGGTGCCTTACCCCGGGCACCCTAGTGATACAAACATCAGAGAAAATCAGCGGAAATAAAACTTAAGCATGAATCAAGACATAAAATAAGCAATAGGCTAACCAAAACGGTTACCTTCCTGAATGTATATATCAAAAAATTGAACAGTTAAATCCCTTACAAACCCTGCCACGATTGGCAGTACTCTGAGACCTGCAATTTTTATAACAAATATGACGGGACAGGGCCCCGCCATACCCCTGAATGTACAAGATCCTACAAACTCAGGGAATCATACCAAAAGATAAGCCTCCGGAGAAACGGGGCTTCCCAAAACGCTGAACTGTGATCCTATGAGCGAGGATCAACAACCGGTGTACCTCTACCTGCGGCATGAACGGCCGAAGGAGGTCGATCTGACAAGTACCAAGTATGTGGCGAAGAAATGCGGTAATAGAATCATAGCAGTCTATATAAAACAGGAGACATGTATGATAACCAAACTACAATACATAATATGTAAGCAGTCATATCAAATCAGGGACTCACGCCCTCAAAGTCATCACTAAAATATAACCAAGGGTCTCACGCCCACAAAATCAATCATGCCCGCATCATGGCCCCGGAATTCTCCATCGGTGTAGACATGTCCAGGATGCAATAACCATATCCCGGGTAATCAACCTGCGCGCGCCATGTACCCCGGAATTCTTCATCGGTGCAGACATGTCCATGTAACAATAACAACAATATACCAGGTAATCAACCCTGCCGCATGGCCACATGCCCCCGGAATTCTTCATCGGTGCAGACATGTCCATGTAACAATAACAACAATATACCGGGTAATCAACCCTGCCGCATGGCCACATGCCCCCGAAATTCTTCATCGGTGCAGACATGTTCATGTAACAATAACAACAATATACCGGGTAATCAACCTGCGCGTGTACATGCCGGAATTCTTCATCGGTGCAGACATGTCCATGTAACAACAATAACAATATACCGGGTGATTAACCCGCCGCATGGCCGCATGCCCCCGGAATTCTTCATCGGTGCAGACATGTCCATGTAACAACAATAATAATATACCGGGTGATTAACCCGCCGCATGGCCGCATGCCCCCGAAATTCTTCATCGGTGCAGACATATCCATGTATCAATAATAACAATATACCGGCCCTCCATCGAGAGACGCGATATCATAAGAATACAACTTTTACACAACAAGGCTATCACAAGCAAGCACAAGCAAATTACCATACTCCAATTCTCTTACAAATATTCATTTCCTTCACAAGAAGTCACCTGATACTAACACTCGTAGTATCCAAAACAGAGTAACTATTATTTTAAGTAAACCAACATAATTCCCGTACCTTATTTTTAAACCACATCACTTCTCCTTTTAAAGTCAAGTTACCATTTTAAATCCAATAATAAAACCATTCTTTTGTTTTCATAAAGTCGTTATAACTAACTTCTCATAAAGCTATTATAACACTTTATGTTTTAAACCAATTTAAGACAAAACCATGCCTTTCTTTTAAACCAAAACACTTCAAATTCTTAAGTCTCTTTTCTTTTAGAAAATCAAGTTCCTTACTTTGCAATTTTAAGAAAACCAAAACTTGATTATAATAATTCTTATTAGAGCAGCCATGATCTAGGAAATGTAATACAATTTTGTCTTATCTTAGCTTATGCGGATGGAGGTTTCTCTTGGTTTTAATATAATTAATTGTCATTACTTTTTCCTTTATTAACGCTGCATTGGCTTGTTCGATTCTTATTCCCATTTCCGAAATTAATGTAACATTATTCTTTTAAAAACCAAGTACTCATTACTCACGAATGAGGTTTCACAACTTCTAATACAATTAAAGTTCTTCACATTTCATATCAAGTCAAATATAAGTCCAGTCTCTTACCTTTTAAAATCAGTAAATCATTCTTTTACCTACATAAAGTTGTTATAATTAACTTCCCAAAAAGCCATTATAACACTTTATTCTTTAAACCAACCAAAATTCATTTAGCACCCGTACGTCTACCATACTACATAGTTCACAACATCATGCTAGAAAAGATAGGAAGAGGTTCACATACCTCGCGACGATTATCGACAATTAGCAAAACGCTCCAATCAGTAACCTCGCTAGCCTTTTCCACCCTCCAAGTAGAATATGCTACTCGTAGTACTTCAACCTATAAAGGCCACAAAACGTCTATCAACTTCTAGATCCGCCGTAGAACATTTCTAAATACAAGGTTCCATATTCTACGGAAAATTCAAAGACCTCCCCATGACCACATAATTCTCGTTCTCTAACAAGGCCCGCTACTAAGCCAAAACATCTAAAAGGGGGGGGGGGGGTTACACGTCTAACCGGACGTGTACAACACTTCCCCACAATAATACTACAAGTCTCATCAGTAAATACGGTCCAATGTAAATCTGATTCAATTCTTTATAAACATCCTTCCAATATATCTTATACTCAATTCTAAATTACTACAATATGTAATATCCAATTCTGATAGAGGACATAGATCATTACCTCGATAAGCCCAAAATTATCCAAGATTATAAGTCGATCCCGAGCAACGCTTAGCTCCATTCCTTATGCTCTAACCGCTCCGAGCAACCCTTAGAAGTTTCTAAACAACTTCTTCAAGATCCAACTCAAAAGTGAAGAACACTTAGGCTCAAACTATGGCAAGTTTCGGCCAAGGTAAGGTTTCTAGGCTAGGGGTGTGAAATATTTTCCAACTCTTGGTACACAATCTTCCTAACACTCTAAGGAAGAACACTTAAAACTTTAAGAATTTTTGGACAACTTTAGCTCACAATTTCAGCCCATGGCCGAGAGCTCACAAGGAAAGGGGGGGGGGGGGATTTTTCAAGACTTGGAAACTCTCTAAGTGTGGATGAAGAAGTCTTGCATTAAGGGGGGTATTTATAGAGAAATCAATGGCCAAGATCTAGGCAAGTGTATGGTGAAGATTGGGTCCAAGTGTGTGGGTAATTTGCCAACCAAATGTCCACCACAAAAATGGGACAAGTGGCTTGCCACTTGTCCCCCAAAAAAAACGTCCAAGTGTCCATGTGGTCCCCCTAATTTTTGGCCAACGAGCCACGTGGGGTGCCATGTGTCGCCCCTACTCGTCAAAATATTTCATCTTCCGAAAATATCCGTAATGCCAAAAATCCAAAAATAAAGTGGGCCCCACAAACCGTAAATTCCTCCCGTGGGCCCCACGTGACCAATTCCGGAAATAAAATTCCATAATTCTCAAAGATTCCAAAAAGTCCGAATACCAAATCTGGGAATCCAATTCCCTTTAACGAACATTTTTCCTTCACAAAATCCGGAATCTTTTCCGTCGAAAAATCACATCTTTCTTCCTTTCCAATTTTTGTGTCGTATTCTCGTACGTACGTCCTCACATACATACCCTGGAACTACGGGGTGTAACATACTGAAGCCAATGTGGCTGCCTACGTATCCCGCTGAGAGAATTAGGTCACGCACGACGTAGTTCGTGATGCAAAAATGAGAATTTTATATATGTATTTTTTTTTTGAAAAGTAGAAAGACAGCATCACGTTCTGACTTCAGTTGATGCCAACAATTAGTATTGTGCTTAGAAATTCCGTTATCCACTTCCAGTCTAACCACGACTGACTTCTGGGTAATTCCTATAGTTTCAAATGGTACATCAAACACCTAAGTATCGACACACTTGCTTACAACCAAGGTTTCGAACTACACGTAATTTGCACGTTTCAAATGCCCTCACTGAAAAAGTCCCATTTCTCACATATATTCCAGTATTTTGAATTTTGGGACGTTCAGAGAAGTACGCTCACACTCAAAAGGATGTTCAATGCATGCAATTGTGATACCATAGGCTTGGCCATCATGTAAGTATCCACTAATGTGAGAACCCTCAGTATAAGATCATGTAGGACTTGTCACGGGCTTGTAATGTAGGTTTGGAGGAAAGGATGAATATCATTTGGGTAAAAAGTGACTAATCCTTCCTCGAGCGTTGGACTACGTCCGTGCTTGATATTTGTGTGCTTTAATCTCGACCGCTTTCTTTTTGTCGCTTTTTCATCGACTTCTTTTGAATCTTTCGTCTGGAGCCCCCTTTTTCAAAGTTATTCTCTCATTTTTATTCATTTTTTTTTATAATGTCGGGGCTTTTGATTTCTTCTTTTTGTGAAGTCGTCCTTTGTGTTTTTCTTTTCCCTTTTGGGACTTTGATAATTTTGTCTTTGCAAACTTCGACGCAAAATTTTGTCAGTCATTTGCACATTTCTAAAGCGCTCAAGGAGGTCGGTCCAAGAGAGGGATATTGCGTACGCACTCAGAAAGGGTATAGGTGTGATATGCGGTTGTCGAAAGAATAAGTTTTAGACTCAAAAGGGGTGTACTGCGGATAATGTTATTTGGTAGGCTAAAAAGGCTCAAACGGGTCAAAGAAAGCCTACGATCATTTCCTACACCGAGTGTTACTCAGTATTTCGCCTCAACAAACATTCGGGCCAAGTTCTAGTTCACAATGCAATGTAATTGAACTTATTCTAAAACTTACCACACAATGCACATGAAACGATGAGGTTGGTTTCGTTCTTATCTTGAAAGCATGCAAGACAATGTCATTACAGGTGTGCGTGAGAGGTACCAAAAGAATCTATGGTTTAGCACGAAGTCAACCCATATTGATTATTACTCGTTCTTTCCTATGCACACTCCTAACTGTGTTGGTATCAACCAAGTCAAACAATGATACTTAAAAGAGTTTTTTTTTTAATGTTTTTTGAATAAAATATTTTTGTATTTTTTGAATAAATGGTAGAACCGAGTAGAAATTTGCCACGTATCTCATCTTTGACGAGAATCAGCTGTGCGCAGTTCGTTCAGATATGTTATAAAACGTATGCTTTAAAAAGAATTCATTCATGAAAGAAATGCAAAAGTAAAAGTTGTGCAAGACAAATGATTGTTCAATATAAGACTAATGCAAAGTAAAAGGAATGTAATGAAAAAATGAATGGCTATGATAGAATGATTGAAATGCAATAATGAATGTCCGTGATTGGATAAATGCAATGAATGGGTGAACCAAATATGTCCCTTTTTTTTTCTTTTTTTTTATGTGGTGTCGAACCCTAGATGAGTTGCCTACGTATCACACTGTATGGTAAGAATCAGACACGCGTAGTTCGGGATGATTATGTTGTAAAATGCATGATAAAAAATTATGTAATCGACAGTAGACATATCGATTGAATTTGCAAATATGTATAAAGATACAAAATATAGGACGCGGAGCGATGCTTCGTTGAATCTGGTATAAGCTGACTTCTTTCCATCAACATAACTCCAGCTCATTCTTGTGATTTTTTTTTCTTTTTCTTTTTCTTCCCTTTTTTTTATTTTCTTCCGGCCGCCCTCGACTATTTGCGAGGACGGTCTTCCTGCAAAAATATGACAAATGGGTGAGAGTAGGCAAGCCACAAAAATAATAAAATGTAAGAGCGTGGAAATATAGTCAAAGACTCTCCTGCTTGGTTCGACCGGACTGGTGGTTGATGCTTCACAAAGTCCAAATCGCGCTGTTCAAGAGCGATTCTGTGATTAAGCCACGATTGCAATGTGACAACAAAAAGTGCAAAAAATGCAAATGCTCGTGGCCGGAGTTATAAGCACATAGCATGATATGTACAGGGGTTAAAATGGTAATTATTGTATTAAATAATATGTACAGAATTGCTAACAACAACAATAGTAAACAAAAGCATGCAAATCAAACGCGCGCCCTAATATGCATGAGACCTCTCTTATGCCAGAGGTCGACCTAAACGCCATATATGCGAGATTGGGATAGATTGACCAAAGTTGCTAAACATTAATGCTTTTGTTGGAAATGACGACCAAATGACGGTGCACTTTTTCAAATTTCGGCGTGTCATGACCAGGCTTGGATCCGTCTATCATCATCACGCTACACATAATATGCTAATGGGTCGTTGGGTTGTGAAACCCGTCGACAAATTTGGTGGATTTCTAATTATGGCGTTAATACCAATGATTAACCCACCTAAGGTTTATGCATGCATGACTTAATAAAAAAGGGTGGTATAGCTCTATCTTAAGCTTTCTAAGATTTGGCTTACCAGACGCAAGGTTCCCGAGCGGACAACTCGAGTGAGAAGGTACGCGGCCACCGGTTAGACCGGGCACTCCACGTATATTATCAACTCTCCTAAATTTGGGTTTTGAAGAAAGAATTTTGTTGATGCACCCAGCGCACCTCGTATGTAGTGTGTGATAGTGTGGATTTTCCAGAGTGGAAGAAATATGAGCGGAATACCAGTTTAAGGAAAGCAGTAAAAGCAAATAACAATTAAAACAGTTAAACATACAAGATTAAAGCAAGCAATTTTAAGGCATTTAAAACAAATAAAAGCAAACAAAGCCAAGCAATAATTAACCTAGGTTTGACTATGGTCAAGAACCTGATTATCCCCAGTGGAGTCGCCATGTTGTCGCCCCCGTTTTTGACCTCTGGGTCTGAATGGTATCCGCAACGTTGCTCTTTGGCGCGGTTCCCTGAATGGAGCAATAATGTTGATTTTGAGGAGTCGCCACCTAATTAGTTAAGTGAATTAGGACACTTGATTTATTGCAATAAAAATACTGCAATTAATCTTCATTTAATGATCTGCGAAATTAATGAGATTCTGGATCAGAGTTCTTTATTATCCTAAAGGGAAGGGGTTAGGCATCCTTTAAGATCCGCTAACTTGCGGTTATCCGTTCAAATCTAGGTTAATTATTTATTGCCCTTTTTATTCTACATATTCTAAGCAGTTTTCATAATTTACAATTACAATGGAATGCAATACAAAATAATAAAGCTAAAATCGAATAAAAATCCCGGGACATCTTTTAGCCCTTTTGGCCTTCTGCACAAGATGATCTCCGGGTACCTGCATAAACACTTAGTAAAAGTGTTAGTAATAGAATAGATAATTTAAAGTAATAGCAAGAATTAATAAGTAAAGCTAAAAAATCCGTCTTTTGTACAGGGGAGGCCTTGGAAATCAGACGGAGATTCCTTCATCGGCCAATATTGCTAGAAACAATAAAATAAATAAAACCTTCACATCCGCGCCAAAACAACAATAGTTTTAAACACGGAGGGCTCAGATATATAAAAATAAAATAGGACATCCTAAACAAGTCCGGCTGCGAAAATTCGCCTCGCCAGCGCATGTTGATTATCCGGTGTAAGTGGAAGAAATCATCATTGCCCAGAAAGCTTCATTTATTTTATTTTCCGTCTTTGCAACTGTGGAGGCCTCAAAAATTGACGGATAACTTTTTCATTGGCCATCAAGTGTAGTATCTTATTCAAATCAGTGGGTTTTATCAAGTGCAGTGATTTGTTCGAATCGATAAATAGCAGCAAGACAAGATGTGAATACATAAATATCAAAATGGATCAAACAGTCCACAATAACATCCGACCCAGCTTCTGAAAATCTAACCCGAGAACAGCGAACAATGTAGTTCACTAGAGAATGCGAAGAATGCAAAAATCAGTTAAATAACAAAATACCGAAAGTCAGTCCATCGGAAAATGGAGAAACAGCAGGAGCAATGATCGAGAACCCATAAATAACCAGAATAATACAAGCAAAAGGAACAGCTAATCGGACAAAACCCAACCGAACAGTAAGCAGACCTGATCAAGGTCACCGGAAAAACTCTGAACGTCGTCGGTAAACATGTTTACGAGATTAAATCAGTCCTGCGAACCAAGCATGCCATAGATACCCGAAAATAACATGTTTAAGAGATTAAATCAGTCCAGCGTACCAAGGTCGCCGAAGTTTGGAAAACTATGGCGAGATAAAGCAAATCAGCAAACCAGTAACCAATTCGCAATAAATCGAAAATAAAGATGAACCCAGTCCAGAAAAATCCGTCCAACAAATATGACAACAAAGTTAATAGGAACACAATGGACAATACCGACAGCGTAACAACAACATAAAAGGAGAACGGGCGGTGGCGTCACTTCCACGGAGAGGTCGCCGGAGTGACGCCACCATAGTGGATTCGACGTTGAGCAGCGGATCAGTGGTTCAGCGACGGGAAGTTGGGAGGTCGACAAGTAATGGTCGACGAGTAGTGGTCGACGGAGGTGTGGTCGACGGGAATGGCAACGGGGGAAGGGGTGTTGCTGATGTTGTATGTGTTGTGTTGTGTGCGCGCAGTGGTGGTCGACGATGGTAAGGTGAAGAGGAGAGGGAGATAGGGATGAAGTGAGTGCCTTGAAAATAAAGAGGGAGGGGTGATGTGCGACCCTTTTTTTGTCTATACTATTGCTGCGGCTGCTGAATCTTATTGTTGTGGGGGGTAAGGTTTTTATTTATAGGAGTATTTAGGTTTAGGGTTTTGGGTATTGGGGGGAAAAGATGAAAGGTATACTGGGCCTCATTTTTGGGTCTCAGTTTGGGCTTCGGTTTTCGGCGGATTGGACTGATCCAGAATGTGCCTTGGACTGGACTGATTTGACAAAATGCAAAACGGATTTATTATTTAAAAGAAAATTATTTAAAAAGATGCAAAATTATTAAAATGAAAATATCGATGCAATAATAATAAAATACAATATTTAACAAATATTTAATGCCTAATTAAAAGTAAAGACAGGATGTCAATTAATTATTTAATGAGATGCTTATTAAAATAAAATGACCGCGCAATAATAATAACATAATATTTGAAAATGTTTAATACCTAATTAAAAGTAAAAACTTGATGCCAATTTACAAAAAAATAAAACAACATAAAATGTTAGGTAAAAAATATACAAAAATGCCAAAAAATGGTGATTAAAATGCGGTGTCCTAAAACACTTAAAATTGCAAGAAATATCCAAAAGATGGGTCAAAATTGGGTGTCAACATTGGTTATTGAATTCGGACCTTGAAAAAGGTGGAAAAATACGTAGAAACAAAGGAAGTGCTGCCCGATTTTCCGTAGAATTAAGAGTCCTTATACTTAGAAATATTCTACGTCGAAAGTTAGTAGTTGATGGACGTATTATGGTCATTATAGGTTGACATTCTACGTGCAGCGTATTCAACTTGGCAAGTGGTTTAAGTCGAAGAGGTATGTGGAACTTTTCTTATCTCTTGAGCATGAGTAGCTATAAATGTATAGTACGATGGACGTACGAGATTTAAATGAATTTAATTTCATTTGGTATCCTTGACTTGTTTAAGAATGTCCAAGTTGGTTGAGTTAGAGAATTAACTCACTTGTTTTAAAGGTTAAAGATGTCTTAGTTTCTAAATCATAAAGTTAGTATAACGACTTTATGGGAAGTTGGTTATAACAACTTTATGTGAAGTTAAAGGAATGGTTTATTCTAATAAGGTAAACAAAGATTTCTTGACTTGAAAATGTATAGAATACTTGATTTGAAAAGTATTGATTACTTGAACTATTCTAAAGTTAAGAAACTTGATTTCTAAAGTTAAGAGACTTGAAGTATTCTGAAAGTTATGTAACTTGATTTGAAAGTATATGATACTTAGTTTTAAAAGTATAAGTCTCTTGGTTATAAAAAGAATGAATTTATCTAAAACATAAAGAGTTATAACGGCTTTATGGGAAGTTAGTTATAACGACTTTATGGAAGGTTAAGAGAGTGGTCTATTTTATAGGCACGAGTTGCCTAGGTTGTGAAAGTAGAAGTTACTTGGTTTTAAAGCCTTGAAATGAATTTCTAAAGGTGTAGTAACTTGATTTGAAAAATAGACATGCCTTGATACTACGAGTGTTAGTATCTTGGGGTTTTTAATATAAAAAGGATTCTTTTTAAAGGAGCGGAAGTACGTAGTACTTTGGGTTAAATTCCCGGATATTTTAATGACATGTTAGTGCCTTAAGTTAAATAAAATGAGAGTGCATGATAATTAAAGCTAATAAGAAGTTAGGGGATTTCTTAACTTGCTTATGATAATTATGATAAGCCGGTGGTGATTATGTTATGTATGATAAGCCGGTGGTGCTTATGTTATGTATGATAGTCGGTTGTGCTAGTGTTATGTCATTCTTGCGGGGTAAACCCCCGGGTTACTACTTATTCCATGGATTTGCTACCCATGATATGAGTGCGGCGTTTGTACTCATTGCGGGCCCACCGGGCCTAAGCGGGTGAAATAGTCCTGTGCGGGTGAAATAGTCTCATGCGAGGCGGATGACCTCATTGCGGGTCCACAGGACCTATGCGGGTGAAATAGTCTCAGGAGTAGGATTGCTTAATGATGCTACAGGCGGGTGTCCCTAATTTGATCATGAGCCTCCTATTTTTATGCAGTAAAATATACTCTTGTTTACTCTCATTATTAGTAAGGCACAGTGTACTGTTATTTTGGTCATCATACATGTCTCCAGCTTTATTTTAGACTATATGATTTCATTCTGATACTGATTTCACATACTTGGTACTGTTGTCTTGACCTCCTTGAGGCTCTTATTACACCGTAATACCAGGGCTACTAATTGAGAACATGATTAAGGATTTGAGATTTGAATTTTGGAAGGAAAGAATAATTACATTTTCTTAAGGAAAATTTCGGAAAAAAATGTGACGACGGAAAAATTATTAACTTGGAGTATAATACTTCTAATTGGATTTATGGACTTAGTATTGGATTATAAGGTGTTGGAATTAATAATATGGGGTCCGCCGAGAATTTCACAATTTTGCGGGGACCTTCGAAAAATTATAATATTTTGGACCAATCGGAGGGCGACACGTGGCACCCCTCCACTTGTCTTGCTAAGATGACAACAAAATAGATATTTTGAGAGGGGACAAGTGGACATGGGTCCCACTCCACTTGGCTATACATATCCAAGTCTTGCAAGACTTGGATCACTTTATACTTAGACAAAAAAATAAGCTCTCATCTTCTCCCCTTTAGCTCCATAATTTCGAGATCCCCTTGGCTAAGAACAACCATTGTTGATCAATTTATTTCTCCAAGATTAAGCCCTTAAACCAAGTGCTAAGCCTAGATTATTATTCTACACGTTTTTACTTGTCTTGGCCGAAAGTTGATGCCAAAACCCTAGGGGTTCCGTCGACTTTTTGGAAGTGAGATTCAAAGAGAAGTTGCTCCTAAGGTTGTAGGGAGTACATATATGTGATTGGAACTTGAAGAAGTGGAGCGAAATGAAAACTGCGCACCAATAAAGACCGGACTGTTTTGGGGCATTTTTGGGCAAAAAATGAGGTAAAAGACCTTCTTCTTTTAAAGTAATTGGATATTACTTATTGTTATTATGTATGTATGAACTTGTATTAGAAAAGAATGAAGAATAATATGCGTTTGAGCCATTTTTGGGGCTAAAATCGATTTGGGACAGATTTGGTGCAAATGGAATTCGTTGGTTATTGTCGTTGTTATCTTCACCTATTGCATGTTATAATGGATTAATATTGTTGTTAATAAGTTGTTATAACTTATGTAGAAGTTTTGGAACTCGAATTGGAATAAAATGGATTAAGGAACGAGTTATCGGGTTGTAGTTGTTGTGGTAGAACCGCCCAAAAGCGTTAGACGTTGTTGTGTCGTTTAGTGGACTGTTTTGAGGTATTAAATGCTGGAAATTTAGTTGTTGTTATGCATGTTTAAGTGTAGTAGTTTCTAATGAAATTCCTAAGGGAATAAGGGTGTGAAAATGTGTTAAAAGGCCTCACATTTTACCCTCGTTATGGTTGGATTGCGGACTGTTTTTATGGGCTGATTTATGGACTGTTTTGTCTAACTGTGGGGCAGAATTTTACACGTCCAGTTAGGCGTGTAATCCCCTTTGGCTAACTGTTGGTTGTGCCTTAAATGTGGCTTGTTGGTTAATGAATACGGGCCTTGAAAAAGGTGGAAAAGTACGTAGAAACAAAGGAAGTGCTGCCCAATTTTCCATAGAATTAGAGGGCCATTATTTGGTATAAGTCCTACACTTGATAGCTTGTAGTTGATAGAAGTGTCATTGTCATTTTAGGTTGAAGTACTATGTGTAGCACATTCTACTTGGCTTGTGGAATAACCAATAAGATTGAAGTACATTGGAGCATATTGCTACTTGTCGTTTGGGTTAGTCGCCAACGAGGTATGTGAACTTCTTCCTTTCTTTGACATGATTATTTGGTAAGTCTATGTGACTAAATTTTAGTGAGTCTATGTGACTTGATTTGGTAAGTCTATGCGACTTAATTCATTTGAAGTAAGTAAGTCGATTTTGGAAATATATGAGTCTTGATTATGAAAGTATGAGTGGCTTAGTCAAAATTGTATAAGTTACGTGAAGTACTTTAAAGTTAAAAGATTTGATTTAAAGTTATGAGACTTGATTTCTTTACAAGTTATGAGACTTTATTTTTCAAGATATGAGACTTGATTTCTAAAGTTAAAAGATTTGATTTAAAGTTATGAGACTTGATTTCTTTACAAGTTATGAGACTTTATTTTTCAAGATATGAGACTTGATTTCTAAATTTAAGAGATTTGATTTAAAGTTATGAGACTTGATTTCTTTACAAGTTATGAGACTTTATTTTTCAAGATATGAGACTTGATTTCTAAAGTTAAAAGATTTGATTTAAAGTTATGAGACTTGATTTCTTTACAAGTTATGAGACTTTATTTTTCAAGATATGAGACTTGATTTCTAAAGTTAAGAGATTTGATTTAAAGTTATGAGACTTGATTTCTTTACAAGTTATGAGACTTTATTTTTCAAGATATGAGACTTGATTTCTAAAGTTAAGAGATTTGATTTAAAGTTATGAGACTTGATTTCTTTACAAGTTATGAGACTTTATTTTTCAAGATATGAGTTACTTGATTTACTTCTAAAGTTAAGAGGCTTGATTTCTAAAGAGTATGTGACTTGAGTTTTAAAAGTATACGTTTATTGATTTAAAGAGAAGGAGTTTTATGATTCTTTTTAAGTATGTATGTACGTAGTATTTTTGGGTTTAGTTTCCCTAATGTGATAAGAAATAAAAGTGCCTTAAGTTCTCTAAAATGAAAGGTTGTTATAATAGCTTTATGGGAAGTTGTTATAACGACTTAAGAAGAATTGAAATATGGTTTAAAAATGTTATGTAAGGAAAATCACACCGAGCCTACAAATAGGTCGGATTATGTTATGAGATACACCGAGCCTACAAATAGGTCGGATTATGTTATGAGATACACCGAGCCTACACATAGGCCGGATTACGCCATATTACCCCAAGCCTACACAAAGTAGATTCGTCATCTTACACCGAGCTCCACAGGCGGGCCGGATTATGCTACATGATTCCACATTACACCGAGCTCCACAGGCGAGCTGGATTATGCTACATGATTCCACAGTACACCAAGCCCCACAGGCGGGCCGGATTATGCTACATGATTCCACGATGCAAGGCCGCGGCGGGCGGATTATGCCACATGATTCATCAGTACACCGTGTCCCGCAAATGGGCCGGATTACGTTATCACGTATGGATAATCAAAGTAAGCTCCTAAATAAGAAGTCCCTCCATAAAGGGTCAGATTATGTTATATAAGATATGTAAGTTATGTGAAAAACTTGATTGAATTCTTAAGTATGTATGTAAGAATATGATGTTAATTCTTATTGAAAGAAGGAAAAGAATGATTAATGTACGTTTGATTTCATGAGTTAAAATGGCACGGTAGGATATGATATTTTAGTTTTATACTTGCCCCTATCATTCTTTTGTACAGTTATGATCTTGTTTAATGTACTTTATTTCTGTTCCATACTTAGTACTTGTTGTACTGACCCCCTTAGGGGGGCTGCGTTCATGTCCGCAGGTCTATGTACACAGTTGTGGATCCGCGAGCTTAGGATCCTTATTCAGCATTTTGAGATGGCTCCAAGTTCCGGAGTTTGTCATTATGGCTAGGTATATTCAGGGGTACGGCGGGGCCTTGTCCCGTCATATTTGTTGTCACCTTCTTAGAGGTCTGTATTCATATGTGGGCTAGACTGGTGTAAGTTGTATTTACATTGTTGTACAGCGTAGACCCTTTCGGGTGATTTATATTTATACGGAAGCTTTTTCGGCTTTGCCTTTGTTTTAAAAAAAATGAGTGTTATTTATCTTCCGCGGTTTATTTATGTTGTATGGGTAGAAGGGTGCTCAGGTAGGGGCACCAGTCACGGGCCCGGGATTTGGGGCGTGACAGCTACGTTCATGCTGCGGGTAGAGTTATACAGGTTGCTGATCCTCACTCTTAGGATCACTGTTCAGCTGTTAAGAAGCTCCATTACTCCGGAGGCTTATCTTTGGTTCAGATCTCTTGTATTGTCGATTGTTGTACATTCAGGGGTATGGCGGGGCCCTGTTCCGTCAGAGTTGTTATGTCAAAATTCTTATAGGTCTGTAGTTGTTACACCCCGTAAATTCAAGAAGATAAGATAAGAACATACCAAGATATATAAGATTTGAAAGTGGAAAGATAGGTGGGCAAACATGTGTTGGACGGATTTTGAGTCTACCTTGGAGTGTTGTACCCCAGTTGTTAAGAATTTCGAGGTGTTTAAAAAGCCTAGTGTGTAGTCCGTTAAATCTAGTACCCAACGCAACAAACCGTTCGTCGATAGGACATCGGAATCAAAAGTTATGGAAGTTTCAAGTTAGGTGCGTGATCGAGCAAAAGCATGATTTTGGTTCGAAGTGCAATGCGCCACGGAATCTGAGGCAGCGGCGAATACGGGTAATTATCGCGGGGCCGCGGCGCCGAGGCGGGATTTTTTCTGCGGTAAAAGACGAAAATCAGGGGATATTTTGTTAAAAGCCTATGGGAGGGTGACAAGTGTCCCTCCCATCCTTTTGACCAGAATAGGGTCCTATTTTAGGGCCAAGTTTTGGAAGACTTGGCCATTTCATCTTGGAAACCCTCCTAAGAAAATCCTCTCCCTTTCTCTCTAGTTTTCTTGAAGAAACCTAGCCTTAGGAAATTGTTGGAGCGGCGGCAAGAAGGAAAAGTGTGGGTAAACTTGTGGGAAGCGGTGGGCGAGTTTTGTGGAAAAGAAGTGGAAGGAAGGGGCTTTTGTGGGCTTCTCCAAAGGTAAAAGTTTCCCCTTCTCTTGGATATGGGTTAATACTTGTTATAGTAGTTTAGAAATGAGCCTGAGGCTGTTTTATTTAAGTTGAATAGATTTAGATCTTGTTGTCTTGTTGAAACTAAAATGGGCATGTTAGCCTTAAGATGAAAACTTCAATTTGGTTACTAATTTGGTCGTCGCATGTTGTAAAGGGGGATTGTAGTTGTTGAAGATGTCTAGGGCTAGATATCATGTTAGACCTAAGAACTTGGATTGGAAAAGAGTTGAAAGGGGTTAGTATTGGTTATATTGTTGGCCAAGAATGGCATGGAAATTATTGGTTTATTTTGTGTTGTTGTGGGGCGGAATTTTACACGTATTAGTAGGCGTGTAATCCCCTTGTATTTGCTGAATTAATTGAGCCTTAAATGTGGCGTTGGTTATTGAATTTCGGCCCTGAAAAAGGTGGCATAGTTAGTAGAAACAAAGGAAGTGCCGTCCAAATTTCTGTAGAATGTAGGGACCTTGCACTTAGTTTATTCTACGTTCGAAGCTAGAGTTTGATAGACGTTTTATGACCTTATTAGGATTGAAGTACTGCGAGTAGCATATTCTACTTAAGGGGGATAGTACTGTGGAGCATTTTGCTAACCGTCGATAATCGTCGCGAGGTATGTGATTCTTCCTATCCTCTTCAGCATGATTATTTGTGAAATATATAGTGCAGTAGATGCACGTGTGTTAAAGGAATTTGATTTCCCTTGTTTAGCCTTGACTTGATATGAAATGTAAAGGTCTTGATTGTTTGAAAAAGTAGGAAAATCTTATTCGTTCGTAATGGGTATGTTATACCCCGTACTTCAGAGTATGTACGTGAGGGCGTACGTATTATAATTTGAGCCTTAAAGTTAGGCAAGTTTCGAATTTGTGCATAACTACCTAAAGGAGTCGTTTTTCGACGAAACGTTTCCACAGCTTTCGTAGGGAAAATTCCGGCTATGTCATTAATATTTTTTGCGGATTTTTCCGAGAGACGAAACATTTTGGACCAACGGGAGGGTGACATGTGTCACCCTCACATTGGAAGAAGGTGGACGGCCAAAGGGAAGGGTGAGCACGTTTTTTGTGCAAAAATATGTGGTCAAGGGTTAGCTAGGATATTTTGTGTAGTTGATGAGCAAGTGGGACCCACAAACACATGGCTTCATCTTGACCTTACACTTGCCTTACACTTGGATAGATCTTGGCCATTGGTTGGCCATTTCTTGACCTATAAATACCCCTCTAAGTTGATGAACTTATTCATCCAAAAATTGTCTAAGTCTTGAAATCCTTCCCTCCTCTTGCTTGCTCGTCCAATAGCCCCTCTCCCTTTGAGAAGGCCTTGGCGAAACCCCCTCCCACTTTGTGGTGCCACTAGCCAGAGGGTACCTCCCTAGCCTAGTGGTTTTCGTATAATACCCATTTTTGTGGTATAGAAATACTCTCCTAGTATTGTTATAATGCCCAAAATACTTTAGCCAAATACCTTGTAGTACTTTCCAAAGTACCCTTTTTACAAAAGCCCAGAAAATACTATTATACTTTCCCTCAGTCACTAAAACGAAACCCTAAGTAAATCTTCACCCGTTGTTGAAGTTATTAGTAGAAGTTGGTTAGAACTTCTAAGGGTTGGTTGGAGCGGGTCGGAGCGCACGGAGTAGGAGCTAAACCTTGCTCAGGATCGACATATAAACTCGGATAATTTTGGGCTTATCGAGGTAAACATTCTTGACCTTCTGTTGTAATTGGAAATTACATGTTGTAGGAGTATATGGTTAAGTATACTATATATAGAACTGAACATAGTTGTGCGGCAATGTCTTTCGACTTAAGCCTGAATAATACTTACGGCAATGTCTTGCGACTTAAGCCTGAATAATACTTACGGCAATGTCTTGCGACTTAAGCCTGAATTTTAAGAAGTGAACTGAACTGTAATTACATAGGACTGTATTACAGTAGACTTGTGTAGCATTGTTGTGTAGTAGAATTGTACACGTCCGGTCAGACGTGTTAACCCTCGGTTGGCTTGGTAGCGGCCTCGATAGAGGAGATTTACGCTATCATGCGGGAGTCTTTGCCGAATTTTACGTAGGATATTCTCCATTGAGATCTAAATGTTAATAGGCTCATTGTGGCCTCTATAGGTTGAAGTACTACGTATGGCTTGGTCTACTTAGCTTAAGGAGTAGCCGACGGTTTGAGGTACTGGAGCTTTTGCTATTAGTCGATAATCTTCGCGAGGTATGTGAACCTCTTCCTATCTCTTCTAGCATGATATGTGTGAACTATCTAGTACGGTAGACGATACATGTGCTAAATGTATTTGATTGGTTTAAAACATAAAGTGTTATAACGGCTTTATGGGAAGTTGGTTATAACTTTTTATGTAGGTAAGAAAATACTTGTGGTTTTTAAGAGGTAAATCGATTTGAACTATAACGGTGGCTATGTGATAATAAAGAACTTGAGGTATTTCAAAAGATTTTGAATCATTTTGAGAGAAGAAGTAATACTTGGTTTTGAAACTTAAGAGTTATACTAGCTTTATGGGAAGTTAGGTATAACGCTTAAAATGTTTCTTGATTTGGAAATCGAATGTGTATCGACAAACCATCGCAGCGTTAATAAAAGGAAATGTTTTGGACAGATTTAGTATTATTAAAACCGGAGAAACTTCCATCCGCATAGAAGCTAAGATGAGACAAAATGACATTTCCTAGATCATGGTTGCTTAATAAGATTGATTATAAACAAGAATAACCTACTCACTTATAAGACATAGGTTTCTCAAAACGTTTAAAGGAGAATTATGTTTTAAAGGATTTAAAACTATGAACTACGAAACCTTTTCTAAAATGAGAAACTTGAGCATTTGAAATTAGGCAAACTAGAACGTTTGGAAAATAAGGTTGTTACTTGATTTTTACAAAGGAAAGCATTTTGGTTTACTTAACAATGTTAGTCACTCTAATTTTATACTACGTATCGTGACCTTTGTAAAATAAATGGATCTTTAAAGGAATTTAACGTACGTAGTACTTTAGGGTTAAAATCCGGACTTTGACATAAAATGAAAGTACCTTGAGTTGTGTGTAACTTGCTTATGCTTGTTGTTATGAAACTTGACCATGTTACGTGTGATAGCCTTGTTGTGCAAGTACTGTGTTCTACTCGACTACCGGTTCATCCGGGAATGTATGTCACTCGACTACCGGTTCATCCGGGAATGTATTTCACTTGATTACCGGTTCATCCGGAATGTATTTCACTTGATTACCGTTCATCCGAATGTATTTCACTTGATTACGGTTCATCCGGAATGTATTTCACTTGATTACGGTTCATCCGGAATGTATTTCACTTGATTACGGTTCATCCGAATGTATTTCACTTGACTACGGCTCATCCGGGAATGTATTCCACTCGACTACCGGTTCATGGGATGAACCGGGAATGTATTCCACACTTTTCTATATTGGGTCCATAAGATGGGCCGAGACCTGTTATACGTATCACATGATTTGTACCTAGACTGCCGGCAGTGAGGAAGGAGTTCCACGCATGAGGATGACTTTGAGGCGTGAGTCACGACTTGACATGATCGCTTTTATGTTGTGAATCGTAGTTTGGTTATCATACATGTCTCCCGCTTTATATAGACTATTATGATTTCATTTATGATTTTACGATTTCACATACTTGGTACTGTTATCGACCTCCTTCGGGGCTGCGTCATGCCGCAGTAAAGGTACATCGACCGCCGATCCCCGCCAGATCACATTCGGCGTGTTGGGAAGCTCCGTTCCTTCGAGGCTTATCTTTGGTATGTTACCCGAGTCCGTAGGTTCTTGTACATTCGTGGTATGGCGGGGCCCCGTCCCGTCATAGTTGTTGTCACTTCTTAGAGGTCCGTAGTAATGGCGTAGTCTGTAAAAAGGATAACTGTTCGGGTATTTATGTATATATACTGAAGGCAACTGTTTTGGTTGGCCTGTTTTTTTTATCATGTCTCTTAGTTCATGTTCATGTTTTTATTTCCGCTGATTTTCTCTGATGGTGTATCACTAGGGTGCCCGGGGTAAGGCACCAGTCACGGGCCCGGGTTCGGGTCGTGACAAAAGTGGTATCAGAGCAGTTAGTCCTCGGAAAGTGTCTACAGACCGTGTCTAGTAGAGTCTTGATTATCGGTGTGTTGTGCACCACATCTATAATCAGGAGGCTATAGGACATTTAGGATTGGTTTCCATTCTTCTCATTCTAAGATCGTGCCGTAGAGCTGTGTGATGAGTTGAACCCCTCTGACGTATTCTTTTCCTTTACCAGTTATGCCTCCGCGTAAGGCAACCCAGGCCCAGATGGGCAAGGCAGTCGAGGGAGCTGTTAGTAAGATACAGAGGAGTACGAGGGCGCAGGCCCGGTCAGTACCGGAGACAGTGCTTCCGACGGCGAGTTTCGCGACGCCGCCAAAGACCAAAGAGTTTAGAGCCGCAGCGATGGTCGCGAGACTACAAGACTGAGCCTCCGGCCCCACACCTGGAGCAGATGAGATGGGTACAAGGAGATGGCGGCCATCGCCGTGGTCGTGGCCGATATGAGGATAGGCTAGACGCAGCAGCCCACCAGAGCACCCGTAGTTCACCCCGAGCGAGCTTTGAGGCTACGTGACTTTCTCGAGTCAGAGCCCGATGTTCTATGGATCGAGAGCCGAGGACGACCCTCGTGGAGTTTATCCGACAGCACAATGGATCATGAGAGTGATCGAGCCTCGCAGGCGTAGTCGGTGGTATTGGTTCGCATCACGCGTGATCTGCAGTTGATGGTTTGATTCGTGAGGCCCCGGAAGAGCATGCACTTCCAGCATTTGGGATGAGTTCTCGAGGGCATTTCTTGCACATTTCTTGCCCCCATGATGAGGGCTCGCCGGCAGATTTTTGACGTTGAGGCGGGGCGCGACGGTTAGAGAGTACAATGTGAGTTCGACTCATTAGCTCGGTATGTTCCCGTGGTAGCCGATATGGAGGACGAGTACACCGCTACGTCACGAGCTAGATGATTACTGGCGAGGCTTGTACGGGTGTAGCTCTTCACCGCATGGACATTGCCCGCACGCAAGCTCATGCACCAGGATGTGAGGCACGGAGAGGTCGGCGGAATGGCCGAGATCGGCAGAAGAGGCCGAACAGCAGGTCCTTTGGTAACTTTCGAGGCGGACCGCCTCGGCAGCCTAGTTATGTACCTCCACCAAGCAGAGTGGTCCCCTCGCCTTGGGGCGTTCGGGGTATTCGAGCCGGTCGAGCTCCGTGGCTTCGGTTCGCGGTATACGTGAGTGCTAGCCGAGAAGGATTCATGTCCCACTCGGTGTGCGATGTGCAAACATCATCCCGGAATGTCGCTTTTTATCGGTGCTTGTTTCACTGCGGCCGTCGGGGCCATGTGACGAGAGCGTGCTTATAGGAGGGTGCCGGCTTAGCGCAGCCTTACCGGATCGATGGCAGTTCATCGCTTCTACGATTATGCGCCTGCAGGCGACTTATGATTAGAGTGGAGCGGTAGCTTCAGGTATATCCTTAACCCTCTAGAGGCTTGTATGTTTTGATGTTATGTTAATGTGTTAAGTGTTATGTTCGGATAGCTTTGTGCTAAAATGTGATTTAGGAACCTGGTTGGGGAAAAAGGGTAAGCCTGGGGGTGAGGAAATGATGAACCTTAGAATATTACAGTTGAGACCTTAGATGTAAGGCCGTCTTGAGTACAAGATTTTTTTTCGAGTGATCCTTGTCAGAGTGCATTTTCTGCCTAGAAAGTATTGTGTGATAAGTCCCTGGGTTGGGTAAATGAAAGTGGTATCTTTCATGTTGTGATTTAGCAAGATTGTTCCGTGTCGAGGAGCAAGAGTTGGCGCGACAGTGGTCGGGTTGGGGCCATGTTGCGACCAACCCGCACTGCTTCGGCGTGGTCACCGGTGGTCCCGCCAGGTGGTAGGGTCACAAGGGTGCTAGGCCCAAGTTTAAATTGACCATCGTATAAGTTCGTGGGAGTGTTCGACCAGAAGCAGATCGTGAAGGCCGGGAATGGCCTTAAGGAAGATTGAGGCTAGTCAGATAACCAAGTTGGAGGTGGTGACTCCAAGTGCTGGAAAACAGAAACGTTGACGGAAGTGTGGTACGGATACTAGAAAGAGTTCGAGTGTTCGAGAAGGGTACAACAAGATAGTGGAGTAGTGAAAGTGTGTGATCATTTCTTGTGAAGGGAGAAGGTGCGAAGTATGTATATTTTAGACCTCGGGGATCGCATGCGATCGGTACCATTTGTTGGGTCGCCGGAGTGACACTAGAACCTCGCGGCAAAGTGACAAAAGTTTGTGATGTTAGAGGTGTTTCCTCGTGGACTTGGATATAAGTATTTGCGTGCATGTGTTATTTCGTGGCCAGTTGTGGCGTTGGCAACTTGTTAGAAGAACTTTATCGTTATCCGTCTTGAGAAGGAACATTCGGGACGAATGTTTCTAAGGAGGGGAGAATGTTATACCCCGTACTTCAGAGTATGTACGTGAGGGCGTACGTATTATAATTTGAGCCTTAAAGTTAGGCAAGTTTCGAATTTGTGCATAACTACCTAAAGGAGTCGTTTTTCGACGAAACGTTTCCACAGCTTTCGTAGGGAAAATTCCGGCTATGTCATTAATATTTTTTGCGGATTTTTCCGAGAGACGAAACATTTTGGACCAACGGGAGGGTGACATGTGTCACCCTCACATTGGAAGAAGGTGGACGGCCAAAGGGAAGGGTGAGCACGTTTTTTGTGCAAAAAAATGTGGTCAAGGGTTAGGTAGGATATTTTGTGTAGTTGATGAGCAAGTGGGACCCACAAACACATGGCTTCATCTTGACCTTACACTTGCCTTACACTTGGATAGATCTTGGCCATTGGTTGGCCATTTCTTGACCTATAAATACCTCTAAGTTGATGAACTTATTCATCCAAAAATTGTCTAAGTCTTGAAAACCTTTCCCCCTCTTGCTTGCTCTCGTCCAATAGCCCCTCTCCCCCCTTTGAGAAGGCCTTGGCCGAAACCCCCTCCCCCCCCTTTGTGGTGCCCTAAGCCGAGGGGTACCCCCCCCTAGCCTAGTGGTTTTCGTATAATACCCCTTTTTGTGGTATAGAAATACTCTCCTAGTATTGTTATAATGCCCAAAATACTTTAGCCAAATACCTTGTAGTACTTTCCAAAGTACCCTTTACAAAAGCCAGAAAATACTATTATACTTTCCTCGATCACTAAAACGAAACCCTAAGTAAATCTTCACCCGTTGTTGAAGTTATTAGTAGAAGTTGGTTAGCACTTCTAAGGGTTGGTTGGAGCGCCTGAGCGCACGGAGTAGAGCTAAACCTTGCTCAGGATCGACATATAAACTCGGATAATTTTGGGCTTATCGAGGTAAACATTCTTGACCTTCTGTTGTAATTGGAAATTACATGTTGTAGAGTATATGGTTAAGTATACTATATATAGAACTGAACATAGTTGTGCGGCAATGTCTTTCGACTTAAGCTCGAATAATACTTACAGAATGTCTTGCGACTTAAGCTCGAATAATACTTACGGCAATGTCTTGCGACTTAAGCTGAATTTTAAGAAGTGAATCGAATCAGAATTACATAGGACTGTATTACATGAGACTTGTGTAGCATTGTTGTGTAGTAGAATTGTACACGTCCGTCAGACGTGTTAACCCCCTCGGTTGGCTTGGTAGCTACCGATAGAGGAGAGATTTACGCTGCATGGGGAGGTGCGCCGAATTTTCGTAGGATATTCTCCATTGAGATCTAAATGTTAATAGCGCATTGTGGCCTCTATAGGTTGAAGTACTACGTATGTCTTGGTCTACCTAGCTTAGGAGTAGCCACGGTTTGAGGTACTTGAGCTTTTGCTATTAGTCGATAATCTTCGCGAGGTATGTGAACCTCTTCCTATCTCTTCTAGCATGATATGTGTGAACTATCTAGTACGGTGACGCATACGTGCTAAATGTATTTGATTGGTTTAAAACATAAAGTGTTATAACGGCTTTATGGGAAGTTGTTATATAATGACTTTATGTAGGTAAGAAAATACTTGTGGTTTTTAAGAGGTAATCGATTTGAACTATAAGCGGTGGCTATGTGATAATAAAGAACTTGAAGTATTTCAAAAGATTTTGAATCATTTTGAGAGAAGAAGTAATACTTGGTTTTGAAACTTAAGAGTTATACTAGCTTTATGGGAAGTTAGGTATAACGGCTTAAAATGTTTTCTCGATTTGAAATCAGAATGTGTATCGACAAACCAACGCGGCGTTAATAAAAGGAAATGTTTTGGACAGATTTAGTATTATTAAAACCGAGAAACTTCCATCTGCATAGAAGCTAAGATGAGACAAAATGACATTTCCTAGATCATGGCTGCTTAATAAGATTGATTATAAACAAGAATAACCTACTCACTTATAAGACATAGGTTTCTCAAAACGTTTAAAGGAGAATTATGTTTTAAAGGATTTAAAACTATGAACTACGAAACCTTTTCTAAAATGAGAAACTTGAGCATTTGAAATTAGGCAAACTAGAACGTTTGGAAAATAAGGTTGTTACTTGATTTTTACAAAGGAAAGCATTTTGGTTTACTTAACAATGTTAGTCACTCTAATTTTATACTACGGGTATCGGGTGACCTTTGTAAAAGAAATGGATCTTAAAAGGAATTTAACGGACGTAGTACTTTAGGGTTAAAATCCGGACTTTGACATAAAATGAAAGTACCTTGAGTTGTGTGTAACTTGCTTATGCTTGTTGTTATGAAACTTGACCATGTTACGTGTGATAGCCTTGTTGTGCAAGTACTGTGTTCTACTCGACTACCGGTTCATCCGGGAATGTATTTCACTCGACTACCGGTTCATCCGGGAATGTATTTCACTTGATTACCGGTTCATCCGGGAATGTATTTCACTTGATTACCGGTTCATCCGGGAATGTATTTCACTTGATTACCGGTTCATCCGGGAATGTATTTCACTTGATTACCGGTTCATCCGGGAATGTATTTCACTTGATTACCGGTTCATCCGGGAATGTATTTCACTTGACTACCGGTTCATCCGGGAATGTATTCCACTCGACTACCGGTTCGTGGATGAACCGAATGTATTCCACACTTTTCTATATTGGGTCCATAAGATGGGCCGAGACCGTTATACGTATCACATGATTTGTACCTAGCCGCGGTGAGGAAGGAGTTCCACGGGCGTGAGGATGACTTTGAGGCGTGAGTCCCGACTTGACATGATCGCTTTTATGTTGTGAATCGTAGTTTGGTTATCATACATGTCTCCCGCTTTATATAGACTATTATGATTTCATTTACGATTTTACGATTTCACATACTTGGTACTGTTATCGACCTTCTTCGGGCTGCGTTCATGCCGCAGTAAAGGTACATCGATCGCCGATCCCCGCCAGATCACATTCGCGTGTTGGGAAGCTCCGTTCCTTCGAGGCTTATCTTTGGTATGTTACCACGAGTCCGTAGGTTCTTGTACATTCGTGGTATGGCGGGCCCTGTCCGTCATAGTTGTTATCACTTGCAGGTGCAGAATGCTGCAGGCGTAGTCCGTAAAAGGATAACCGTCGTATTTATGTATATATACTGAAGGCAACTGTTTTGGTTGGCCTGTTTTTTTTATCATGTCTCTTAGTTCATGTTCATGTTTTTATTTCCGCTGATTTTCTCTGATGGTGTATCACTAGGGTGCCCGGGGTAAGGCACCAGTCACGGGCCCGGGTTCGGGTCGTGACAGGGTACTCGGTGGTTAAAGAATAAGCCCTCTTGGTCTCATAAAGGGCTTGTAGTTGTAATTGGTTGGTTTAAAACATTAAGTGTTATAACGGCTTTATGGGAAGTTTGTTATAACCACTTTATGTAGCTAAAAGAATGGTTTGTTGATTTCAAAAGATAAGAGACGTGACTTGTAATTGACCTAAATGGTGTTGAAAGGTGTGAAACCTCATTCGTGAGAAATGAGTACTTGGTTTTTAAAAGAATAATGTTACATAAATTTCGGAAATGGGAATAAGGATCGAACAAGCCAATGCAGCGTTGATAAAGGAAAGAAGTAATGACAATTAATCATATTAAAACCAGTAGAAACCTCCATCTGCATAGAAGCTAAGATAAGACAAAATTGTATTACATTTTCTAGATCATGGCTGCTCTAATAAGAATTATTGTAATCAAGTTTCGATCTTTTTGAAAATTCCAAAGTAAGGAACTCGATTTCTAAAAGAAAAGAGACTTAAGAATTTGAAGTGTTTTGTTTTAAAAGAAAGGCATGGTTTTGTCTTGTATTGTTTTAAAACATAAAGTGTTATAATAGCTTTATGGGAAGTTAGTTATAACGACTTTATGGAAAATAAAGAAATGGATTCATTATTGGATTTAGATTGGTATACTTGACGTTGTGCTAAAAAGTGTTTAAAGTGCTTGATTTAAACCTGAATGTGTTCGATACAACGGGTGTTAGTATCGTGTGGCTTTTACGTAGAAAAAGGTCTTTGTTTTGAAGGAATGAAAGTATGTAGTATTTTGGGGTTGAAACCCGGAATTGTTGACATGAAATGAAAGTACGTTGAACTGGCCTATGCTTGTTGTGATAGCTTTTGTTGTGCAAGTGTTGTATTTCTGTGCTACCGCGTCTCTCGTTGGATGGCCGGCTATCTGGTTTATTGATGGACATACTGACACGTTGGATGGTCCACGGGTATGCTTCCACTATATCGATTCTTGATGGACATACTGACACGTTGGGAGGCCCACGGGTATGCTTCCATTAGGGGTGTTATTATTGTTATTTGATTGGACATACTGACACGTTGGGTAGCCCACGGGTATGCTTCCACGGTGAGTATTCTCTTGTTATTTGTTTGGACATACCGACACGTTGGGTAGCCCACGTATGCTTCCACAACGAGTATTATCTTGTTAGTTGTTCGACATACCGACACGTTGGGTAGCCCACGTATGCTTCCACAGGATTGTTATCTTGTTATCTCCTTTGGGCATACCGACACGTTGGATGGTCCACTGTATAGGCCCACCAGGACGGTTCGAGGCCATGCTTATACCGAGGTGAGATGCCGGGGCATGCGGCCATTGTGCGGGTTAAATTCTCGGGTTGTATTTGAGTGATGATTTCACGGGCATGAGTCCCTATCTTGACATGACTGCTAATATATATTGTGAACTGTAGTTTGGTTATCATACATATCTCCTGTTTTTATATAGACTATTATGATTTCATTCTACGTGATTTTGATTTCACATACTTGGCAATTTGTCTTGACCTCCTTCGGGGGGCTGCGTTCATGCCGCAGGTTGAGGTACATAGCTTGTTGATCCGCACTCTTAGGATCGCTGTTCGGTTCTCGGAAAGCTCCATATCTCCGGAAGCTTGTCTTGTGGTACGGTTCCCTGAAGTAGTAGACTTTTCTATACTCAGGGGCATGGCGGGGCCCTGTCCCGTCATTATGGTTTCAAAATTCTTAGAGGTGCAGATTTGTTGTGCAAGGAGTTTGTAAGGGATGTAACTGTTCAAGTTTTCTTTTTGTACAAAAAGGTAACCGTTTGAGTTAGCCTGTTTTCTTATTTCACTGTTTTCTTTCATGAGTTTTTATTTCCGCTGGTTTTTCTCTGATGTTGTATCACTAGGGTGCCCGGGGTAAGACACCAGTCACGGGCCCGAGGTCGGGTCGTGACAGTAGTCATGTATGTGGGTCGGGTTGTAAAGAAAATGGGATGTAACTGCTTTTGACTATTTATATATGTATATCCAGGAAGGAAGCCTCATCGGCTAGTCTGTTGTTTACTTCTTACTGATTTAAGTTGTGTGTTCTATGTATGTTCACGACTTTCTCGATGGTTACTGTAGTGGTGCCCGTAGGGCACCGATGCCGCGGGTCGGTTCGGACATCGCATGCACGGAGCCGCCCTTCACCTGTATGTATATCGCCGAGATGCATACGTCTGGTATTGAAGACAGAGAGAGAGAGGACCACCAGACCTGTGCCCGGCCAAGAGGCGGGGCACGAGGTTTGTGGTAACTTTCGAGGCGGACAGCGGCGAGTTAGGTCTGATTCAGCAAGACAGAGTGCTCCTTCCCGCCTCCGCAGGGAGGTTTGATCAGCCGAGTTATTCGGGAGCAAGTCAGGGCGGCAGGTTCGCAGGGGTTTAGAGGTACTAGCCGGCCGAGGCCACCCCTACCTTGGTGTGTCCGATGTGGGAGGTCCCATTTTGGGGAGTGTCATGCTACTTCGAGATCCTATTTTTCATGTGGCAGCCGAGACCATCTGGTGAGGGAGTGTCTGTACAAGGGGGTCACAGGTGGTATGACTCAGCCTACAGGGTCAGTTGTCGGGTCTTCATCTTCTGTGGTTATGCGTCCCGGAGGGCAGGGGGTTCACGGGCCAGTAGGCGGCGACAGAGGTCGTGGCAGGGCTCCTAGTTCTAGCGGTCCACAGAACCACATATATTCCTTAGCCAGTCGGCAGGACAATGAGGCTTCACCGGATGTTATCACAGGTATATTATTGATTTCATGTTGTGACGTTTATGCTTTGATAGAACCAGGTTCTACCTTGTCCTATATATCCCCTCTTATTGCGGGTAGAATAGGGATAGAGCCGGTGTCGATAGAGCCTTTTGAGGTAGCTATGCCAGTGGGTGATTCGGTGTTAGCTGAGCGGGTGTATAAAAATTTCCCGGTGTTCATATACAGTCGTCAGATCCTAGAAGACTTGATAGAGTTGGAGATGACAGATTTTGATATCATTATGGGTATGGACTAGTTGGATTCTTATTATGCCAATGTTGACTGTAGAGACAGATTGGTCCGATTACAGTTTCCCGGTGAGTCGGCTATTGAGTGGAAAGGCAATACAGCATCGCCGAGGGGTAGGTTTATTTCTTACCTCAAGGCTAGGAAGATGATTCAGAAAGGGTACATCTATCATCTGGTTCGGGTATTCGATACAGAGGCTGATGTGCCAACTCTTCAGTCAGTTCCGGTGGTTAGAGAGTTTCCGGATGTATTCCCAGATGATCTCCCGGGTATTCCTCCAGAGAGGGAGATATATTTTTGTATTGATGTGCTGCCAAACACTCGGCCTATATCTATTCCGCCATACAGGATGACACCTGCTGAGTTGAGGGAGTTGAAGGACCAGCTGAAAGATTTGCTGGAAAAAGGTTTTATTAGGCCTAGTGTTTCTCCCTGGGGAGCGCCGGTTTTGTTTGTAAAAAAGAAGGATGTGACGCTGCGTATGTGTGTTGACTACAGGCAGCTGAATAAGGTAACCATCAAAAATAGATACCCCCTCCCCAAGATTGATGATTTGTTTGACCAGTTGCAGGGTGCGAGGTGTTTCTCCAAGATAGACCTGCGGTCCGGTTATCATCAGGTGCGAGTTAGAGATGCAGATATCCCGAAGACTGCATTCAGGACCCGGTATGGGCATTATGAGTTCAGGGTGATGTCTTTCGGTTTGACTAACGCTCCAGCGGTATTTACGGATTTGATGAACCGGGTGTTCAAGCCATTTCTGGATACGTTTGTTATAATATTCATTGATGACATCCTGGTTTATTCTAGCACCGAGAAGGAGCATGCAAATCACTTGAGGACGGTACTTGGAGTCCTCCGGAGCCGGCAGTTGTATTTTAAGTTCTCCAAGTGTGAGTTTTGGTTGGCCTCAGTGGCATTCTTGGGGCATATTATCGGGGTCGATGATATTCAAGACTTGGCCGAGACCTACTACTCCGACGGAGGTGCGCAACTTCTTAGGGCTGGCAGGTTATTACCGTAGATTTGTGGAGCAGTTCGCTTCGATATCAGTGCCTTTGACTAGGCTGACTCAAAAGGCGGCTAAGTTCCGGTGGACAGATGCCTGTGAGAAGGGCTTCCAGCTATTGAAGGAAAATTGACGACGGCTCCAGTTCTTACTCTTCCCGAGGGATTTGAGGGTTATGTGATTTATTGTGATGCCTTGGGTATCGGACTAGGGTGTGTATTGATGCAGCATGGTAAGGTTATAGCCTATTCTTCCCGATAGTTACGGAAGCATGAGAGGAATTACCCTACCCACGACTTAGAGTTGGCCGCAATTATTCATGCCTTGAAGATTTGGAGGCATTATTTATACGGGGTTCATGTGGATATTTATACAGACCACAAGAGCCTCCAGTACATCTTCAGACAGATGGAGCTGAACTTGTGGCATAGACGGTGGTTAGAGTTGCTGAAGGATTATGATGTTAATAGCCTATACCATCCGTGAATTGCCAACGTGGTTGCAGATGCTCTGAGTCGTAGATCTATGGGGAGTCTGTCAGATGTACAGCCTAATAAACAGGACATGGTCCGTGAGATCCATCAGCTAGCGAGCCTTGGGGTTCGGTTGGTCGATACCGATGATAGTGGGGTACGGGTTCGAGAGGTTGCCGAGTTTTCCATCGTTGAGGAGGTGAAGAGGCGACAATATGAAGATCCGGTTCTGATACAGTATCGAGATACGACTCTTCGAGAGGGGAAAAGTTTATTTGAGGTAGCGCCTGATGGGGTGCTAAGATACGAGGGTAGATTGTGTGTACCCGATGTTGCAGGACTTCGTCAGCAGGTTTTAGGGGAGGCACACAATGCCCATTACTCTATTCATCCGGGGTCGACTAAGATGTACCATGACCTCAGATGTATGTATTGGTGGGATGACCTGAAGAGGGACGTAACAGAGTTTGTTGCTCAGTGTCCGAATTGTCAGCAAGTCAAGGTTGAGCACCAGAAGCCCGGTGGGCTATTACAGGCGATTGAGATTCCGACATGGAAGTGGGAGGTGATCAATATGGATTTTGTTACAGGGTTACCTCATACTCAGAGGAAGTGTAATTCCATCTGGGTTATTGTAGACAGGCTGACGAAACCAACCCACTTTCTTCCAGTCAGGACTACTTATTCGGCTGACGATTATGCTAGACTTTATATCAGGGAGATTGTGAGACTGCACAGAGTTCCTAAATCTATTATATCAGACATAGGAGCCTTGTTTACGGCTAACTTCTGGAGGTTTTTCCAGAAGGGGTTAGGGACACAGGTGAGTCTCAGTACCGCGTTTCATCCTCAGACCGACGGACAGGCAGAGCGTACTATCCAGACACTTAAGGATATGTTACGGGCCTGTGTTATTGACTTCAGGGGTAGCTGGGAGGATCACTTGCCTCTAGTTGAGTTTGCGTATAATAACAGCTACCACTCCAGTATTAAGATGGCCCCGTATGAGGCCTTGTATGGAAGGAAGTGTGGGTCGCCGATTGGTTGGTTCGACGTGAGCGAGGTTCAGTTAGTTGGCCCAGACATGATTCAGCAGGCTGTGGATAAGGTGAAGCTTATCCGGAAGAGACTATTAGCAGCTCAGAGTCGACAGAAGTCTTATGCGGATAATCGGCGTCGACACTTGGAGTTTCAGGTTGACGATTGGGTCTTCTTGAAGGTATCACCCATGAAGGGTGTGATGAGGTTCGGGAAGAAGGGGAAACTTAGCCCAAGGTACATTGGGCCCTATCAGATCGTCCGTAGAGTAGGCCAGGTTGCCTATGAGTTGGAAATGTCGTCCGACTTGGAGGCAGTACATCCGGTCTTCCATGTTTCTATGTTATGGAAGTGTATCGGAGATACATCCAGAGTTTTCCCAGCTAGTGATGTCCAGGTGACAGAGGGATTGTCGTATGAGGAGAGTCCCATAGCGATACTTGATCGCCAGGTCAGGCGACTGCTGACCAAGGACGTGGCTTCCGTCAAAGTCTTGTGGCGAAATGATAATAGAGATGAGATGACTTGGGAGGCAGAAGAGGACATGATAAAGAAGTATCCTCGCTTATTCCCTACACCTCCAGGTAATTCTTTTCCCTTACTTGTCAGTTTTAAATGACGCATTTGCTTAAGTGTTATTATGTGGCCGTGTGTGGCATATTTGGTATTGTTACATGCCGTAATTCCAGGATATGTTTAAGAGAAAGTACATAAGGATTCAGGACTTTAAAAGTTTGTACGAAAGAAAGAATTGTTTTTCCGAAGGAAAATCTTCCGAACATTGGAAAGGAAGAATGTTCGTTGATGAGAATTAGATTCTCAAAAGGTGTTATTTGAGACGTATGGAATTTATTAGAATTGTGGGAATTTATTTACGGATTTGGTCACGTAGGGGCCCACCCGGGGAATTTTACATTTTTGTGGGCCCCACAAGGTTTTCGATATGTTGATCAATTATGGAAATTTTGGGAAACGAAATTTTATGGACGAATGGGAGGGCGACATGTGTCACCCCCCCCCCCCTACATGGACTTGGTCGAATAATTGACCAAGGTTAAGTGGTCTTGTGACCAAGGTTAAGTAGCCTAATGTGGATGATCAAGCTTGAGAAAATTGACCAAGTCAATTAAGTCAAGTTGACACAAGATATTTAATTGACCCAATCCTAACCACACATTTGTTTTGATCTCACCCCTTAGTTGTAGTATATATCTACATTACTAGTGCAAGACTAGACAAATCCAACACTTAGAAAAAATCAAGAACATTGTGCAAGTCTTGAGGGGCTCTCGGCAATGGCACTTTTGCCACACAAAAATTTTGCAATTTTTCTTCATAAATCTCAATATTCAAACCCAAGATCCCCAAAGGTATTCTAAGGATATCTCAACACAAAAATCCCGGAAAAACTACGTTTTTACGTTAGTCGCAAGAAGAAAACCTATGTTATTTTCATAAGTTTTGGTTGGAAATTAAAGAGAAGATGTTTAAGAACTTCTAAGGGCTTCAAATAGCGGATTGGAGCGTGAAGGAAAGGAGCTAAGTGCTAAGGATCGACTTTTGATCTTGGATAAGATTTGGGCTTATAAAGGTAATAATCTCCGTCTTGCTATTGTAATTCAAGATTTCATGTTGTAATAGTTGATAGATGAGCATGTGATATTTAGAATGAAGATTGATAAATGTTATGGAATTAGGAATCTCAAATCCGAGATTGGCATGATTAGCCATTAAGTTTGTAAATCAATTTAGTTGTTAATTACTATCGTCGCATGTTGTATAAGAAAGGGATTATAGTTGTTATAATTGATTGCGACTATATAACATATTAGAATAACAACTTGGATTGAAAAGGAATTGGAAAAGAATAGATGTGGTGTTATCCTTGTGATTGCCGAAAATGGCCAAGAATATTGGAAGTTTTACTTTAATTGTGGGGCAGAATTTTACACGTCCTGTTAAAGCGTGTAATCCCCTTTGGTTAGCAGAATTGTTGAGCCTTAAATGTGGCATGTTGGTTGTTGATTTCGGGCTTTAAAAAATGTGGAAAAGTACGTAGAAACAAAGGAAATGCTGCCCAAATTTCTGTAGAATAAGAGACCTAGCACTTAGTATTATTCCACGTTAATAAGCTAGGAGTTGATAGACATGTTATGGCTATTATAGGTTGAAGTACTACGTGTAGCATATTCTACTTGAAGGGTGGAATAGCTAACAAGGTTGAAGTACTTTGGAGCATTTTGCTACTTGTCGATAGTCGTCGCGAGGTATGTGAACCTCTTCCTTATTTTGGGCATGTTCTATGTATGAAATATACATGTGGTGTTATTTCATGATTCCTTCTACTCTTAGAAGTTAAGAGGTACATATGTTGATTTACTCTATGTAAAAAGGTATGTCTAAGTAATTCTAAGTTCTTACCAAATTTTATGGGGGATGTTGGTAAGAGTCGTTAGGAAGTATTTGGAGTCGAGTTGACTTTGCTAATTTACTGCACTAATGAGAATAGGTATCGAACAAGCCATTGCAGCGTTAATAAAAATGTATCGACAATCAATTATATTAAAATAAGTAGAATTCTCCATCTGCATAGAAACTAAGATAAGACAAAATTGTATTACATTTTCTAGATCATGACTGCTTTAATAAGATCGTTATAAACGAGTATAACCTATTCACAGCTCATAAAAATATATGTTGCTTAATTTAAAGAGTTTATGTTATGAAGTTTTAAGACTATGAACCTTGATTTCTTAAAAGGTTATGAGACTTTATTTGTCAAGTTATGGGACTTGATTCTTAAAGAAAGGAATGACTTGATTTAAAAAGTATGGTTTCCATGAATTATTTCAAAAGTTAAGAGGCTTGATTTCAAAAGAGAATGTAACTTGAGTTTTCAGAAGAAGAAGTTTATTGATTTAAAAGAGAAGGAGTTTTATGATTCTTTTTAAGTATGTATATGACACGACCCGACCCCGGGCCCGCGACTGGTGCCCTACCTGGGCACCCCTTTTGGTATACATCAGAGAATAGCAGCGGAACATACACAACTGATAAAAATGCTTAACATAAAATAACAACAGGCTAGCCGATAAGGCCACCTTCCGTAAGCTATACAAATAAAACAGTACATTGTTTTTTCTTTACAACCCAATCCACAATGTGACTACAGACCTCTAAGAATAAAAACTCTGGCGGGACAAGGCCCCGCCATACCTCTGAATGCACAACGACCGACAATACCAGGGATAAGCCTCCGGAATAAAGGAGCTTCTCAACAGATGAACAGTGATCCTAAGAGCGAGGATCAGCAACATGTACTCACTGCGGATGAACGCGGCCTCAAGGAGGTCGATAACATGTACCAAATATGTGAAATCGAAAGTATCAGAATGAAATCATAAGTCTATAATAAAACTGGAGACAGGTATGATAACTCAATTAACAGTACACAGTGCCTTACTAACAATGAGAGTAATCAAAAGTATACTTACAACATAAAAATAGGAAGCTCGCGATCAAAGCAGGACCACCCGCCCGCAATATCATCAAGCAATCTTACTCCTGGGACTATTTCACCCGCATAGGTCGTGTGGACCCGCATGAGGTATTCCTCGCATAGGCTGTATCCGCCCGCATGGCACTATTTCACCCGCATAAGCCCATAAGGACTCGCATGAGGTATTCCTCGCATCGTGGGTAGCAAATCCACTGAAACAGGTGGTATAACTATCTTGGGGATTCACCCCTCAATTATACTCTTACCCCAAGGTGTGGTATAACTATCTTGGGGATTTACCCCTCAGATATACTCTTACCCTGGAGAAGGTGGTATAACTATCTTGGGGATTTACCCCTCAGATATACTCTTACCCTATCTCAACTAGCCATCATACATAACATAAGCCCTACCGGCTTATCATACATAACATAAGCACTACCGGCTTATCATACAATAAGCAAGTTAAGAAATCCCCCTAACTTCTTATTAACCTTATTCATAAACACTCTCATTTTAGTTTACTTAAGGCACTAACATGTCATTATAAAATCCGGGAGTTTAACCCAAAGTACTACGTACTTCTATTCTTTTAAAATGACTCATTTTCATATAAACTTCCAAGATACTAATAACCGTAGTATCAAGTCATAACTACATTTTAAGACAAGTCACAATACCTTTTTAGAAAATACATTTTCGGGCTTCTAAAACAAGTGACTTCTTTCTTTTTTAAAAAAAACTTAAGCAATTGATGCCTTTAAATCAATTTGCCTTTCGTTATTTCAAGTCATTTAACATACTTAAATTACTTAGAGTAAACCACTCTTTTTAACTTTCCATAAAGCTATTATAACCAACTTCCCATAAAGCCGTTATACTAACTTTATACATTAGCAACTTACATACTTCTTTATAACCAAGAGACTTAAACTTTACGACAAAACAAGTATCACTAATACTTTCAACATACTTAAAGTCTCTTAACTTTTGAAAACCAAGATATCCTTAATATTTAACAAGTGAGTTAATTCCCTAACTCAATCAACTTGGACATTCTTAAAATAAGCCAAGGATATCAAATGGACCTAGATTGTCAAAAACTTGTACGTCTACCGTACTATACATTTACAACTTATTCATGCTCAAGAGATAAGAAAGTTCCACATACCTCTTCGGTTTAATCCACTTGCTAAGTCCAATTCGCCGTACGTAGTATGTCAACCTATAATGACCATAGTATGTCTATTAACTTCTTACTTCAAACGTAGAATATTCCAAGTGCAAATTCACTAAATTCTACGGAAAATCGGACAACACTTCCTTTGTTTCTACATACTTTGCCACCTTTTTCAAGGCCGAATTCAATAACCAAACACGCCACATTTAAGGCCCAACAATGCAATTAACAATAGGGGATTACACGCCTACTAGACGTGTAAAATTCCGCCACACAAAAGATATCAAACTAATACAAACTACTAGTCCAATTCGGCCACATTGAGTACAATAACACCAATTCTTATCCAATTTCCATTTCAATCCAAGTTGTTAGCATAACATGTTATAAGGCCGCAATTGATTATAACAACTAAAATCTTCAAGTAGCTAACATGCGACAATTCTAGTTAACGACCAAATTGTAATTCAATTTCAAATGACTCAACATGTCATTTTCGGATTTGAGCTTCCAAATTTCCATAACACTTATCAAACTTCATAACACATATCACATGATCATTTTTAACTTATAATAACATGGAATCTTCAATTACAAAAGTAAGACGAAGATTATACCTCATTTAGCCCGATTTTGATCCAAATTTTCAAGTCGATCCTTAGCAATTTTAGCGCCTCTTTTTGACATTCCAATCCACTCCAAGCTACCCTTAGAAGCTTATGATGAACTTATCTTCAAGTTCCAACTTCAAAGTTGAAGAACTCCTTTAGTTTCCGCCTTGCAACTAACACGAAAACACCATTATTCCGGGATCTTTCTATTGAGATACACTTACAATACCCTTAGGTACCTTGGTTTAAAGTGGGGAGATTATTGGACAACAATTGAATTTTTTTTTCTTTGAAAGCCTAGCTTGACCCAGAGCTTCCCTAGAGTTCATCAAGTTTTTCTTGAAAATTTGCTAAGTGTAGAGCCTTGTCTTGCACTAGTAAGCTTATATAAATATATGGAGGGTCAAGATTAGAACAAATGGGTGGTTAGGATGCTTTTCACAAGGATCAATCCAAGTGGCATTTGACTTAGTCAACAATGTCAAGCTCTTGCCTTTGCAAGACTTGGTCTTTTAAATTATGGTCAAATGACCATTTTATCCATGCCATTTTCGTCCAAGATCACTAAGGGGGGTGACACATGTCGCCCTCCCGTTCGTCGCAATATTTCGTTTTCCGACAAAATCCAAAATTCCGATAAATTTCTACTCGTCTCAAATCTTAACATTTTTGAGTTCTTACGTACGTTCATATAAACATCTCCTGAAATTCCGGGGTGTAACATTCTTCCCCCCTTAGAAACATTCGTCCTCGAATGTTCTTTTGGGAGTCAAACTTAAAGATAGCCATAACATCTCCTTACAACCCCTACATACCAATAATGCCACACGTGGCCACATAACAATGCTCGTACAAAAATGTCAACCTGAACCCCCATGTGTCAACGTCGATAATCTGCATAACGCTTCTGCTGACTCTAAGCTTACTAATAATCTTTTCCGGATAAGCTTCGCCTTATCCACAGCCCGCTGAATCAAGTCTGGACCAAATAACTGAACCTCGCCTATGTCGAATCATCCAACCAACGATCTACACTTTCTTACATACAAGGCCTCATACAGGGCCATCTAAAATCTGGAAGGGTATCTGTTATCGTACGTAACACAACAAGAGGCAATTAACCCTCCTGGATATTTCTGAAATCAAAAACACAGGCTCGCAACCTATCCTCAAGTGCCTGGATAGTACTCTCTGCCTGACCGTCGGTCTGAGGGTGTAATGCAACACTGAGACTCACTTGTGTCCCTAATCCCTTCTGAAAAACCTCCAGATGTTATCCTTAACCGAGCTCATCTGTCTGTCATCATAAACGTAGGAACCCCGTGCAGTCTCACAATCTCTCTGCTATACAAGCTAGCATAAACCTCAGCCGAGTAAGTGGTCCCAATCCGGAAGAACACGGCCGATTTCAACAGCCTATTTACCATGACCCCCAGGGAGTCGCACTTCCTCCGAGTACGATGCCACCCTGTAACAAGATCCATACTAATTACCTCTCATATCTAGGTTGGGATTTCAATCGCCTGCAATAGCCCACTGGGCTTCTGGTGTTCAACCATGACCTGCTACTAATTCGGACACTAAGCAATAAACTCCGCTATGTCCCTTTTTCCGGTCATCTTACCCATACATATATCTGAGGTCACGACACAACTTAGTCGACCCCGAACAATTTGAGCAATAAGCACTGTATGCCTCCCCTAAAACCTGCTGACTAGTCCTGCAACACTGGGTACACAAATCTATCCTCATATCACAACACCCCATCCGGTGCTACTCAAACAAGTTCTTCCCTTCTCGGAGAGCCGTATCTCGATACCGTATCGTAACTGGATCCTCATACTGTCGCCTCTCTAAATCGGAAGTGGCGTAATTTCCTTTCCTGCTTCCCTAACTACCGGGAAAACATAGGCTCTATCCTTATCGGGTTGCGTCAGCACACAACCTAGCCCAACACCCAACGTGTTATCATAATAACCTAACCATCTAGTCTTTCAGGAGGAGTTAGAACTGTAGTCGAGTCAACTTATCTTCCAATAACTGGAAACCTTTCTCATTCCTGCGAAATATTCAGGTATCCTTAATCTCACTTATGGTTCTGCTTTCCTTCTGCAAACCAAACTTGATCACTAAACTTAGACTTAATTACTTTGCTTGCCTCGTGGCTAAGACTTCATCACAATCACAATTTAGGGGGGGGGGATTTTCTTGATCTCGTAAAGTAGTAACCCTATTTTCCTTTCCCAGTTTGTAGAGCCTATATCTAGGTGTTACCACATTTCCTCGAAATGTTCTTACTTCCCATTATTTACTAATGGTCTTTACACTAGTCTGGGGTAGTCATATCTCGCAAACTTACATAACCATAGTCGTATTCTTCTTTATCATTCGCCATATTCTGCCACGATCTGCCTGGTTCGTGGATCGTGCCTTACCGGCACCCAAGTAGTCATACATCGAGTAACGTGAATATAAAACAAGACAGAAACAGCTTTATAAAATAAGACACGCTTTATCTCAAGAAAAGCTTGCCTTTCGCATAATATAAATAACTCAAGTTTTGCGATACATCCCAACTGCATAATAGTACTACTGCACTCTAAGGAAGTAAACAACTATGGCGGACAGGGCCCCGCCATACCCTCGATCAGACAAAACTATCTACAATACAGGAGATCATACCCAAAAGTAGAGCCTCGGAGAAGATGGAGCTCCCGACACCAACGCAAAGATCCTAAGGATGTGGATCTAGCACCGCTGCCCTTACCGCGCAGATGAACGCAGCCCCAAGGAGGTCGATAACAGTACTAAGTATGCGAAATCAGTAAAATACTTAAATGAAAACATATCATTTAAAAACCGGTTTACAAATATGTGTGAAACAACGAGGAAACCGCACGTAGTGCCACATCACAAACAAGAGCAACAATAGTAATCGTAATAGGTCTTGTCTAGGCCGCGAATGATCGAAAGCAGGCCACTCGCCCCCATCATCATTCTGCAAGCCTAATCCTCGACTCCCGGAGTCCGCATAGGCCACTCACATGGGCCCGCATGAGGTATAACCCCGCATCGAGGGTAGCTACTCCTCGGCATCGTCCCGACTCATTGTCCGCATGGCCACACGCACCGCATGAGGCATAACCCCGCATACTAACACGGAACTCCGTAGCTCGCATAGGCCCCCGACCCGCATGAGGTATTCTCGAATCATGGTCCTGCATCACCGAGTCTACCAGCGTCGGAGGCGGCTTAACCCCAGATCATCTCAAGAGGTGAGTGATAGTATACTAACATAACAACTTATCTTTAAACAACATAAGCACAACAAGGATACTCACCTATACAACCGTTACAAGATACTAACACACATAGCATCATATCATGTCTATTTATCAAACCATCTTTATTATTCTTTTCACAATACAAGTGCATTATAAACACATAGGCAAACTTGTTTCTTTTATAAATCTTAAGTGGTTATACTTACTTCCCATAAAGCTAGTATAACTCTTAAGCTTCGCTTTAAAACCAATTAGTTCTCTTACGATAATATGATTCAAGAGTCTTTTGAAATGTTTTCGATTCTTTATTATTCGGGCTTAAGCGTGAGGCATTCCGTAAGTATTATTCAGCTTAAGTCAAAGACATTGCCGTAGTTATTATTCGATTAACACATGTACGTCTACCGTACTATATATATATTGTAAAATATCATGCTTTAGGAAGAATCACATACCTTCTCAAATAAAACCACCGCCAAGTCAATATGTCGCGCAGCAGAGTCACCATAATAGTCACAGATATCTATCAAAGACTACTCAAGGTCATTCTAAACAGGGGTTCATAATTCTACTAAGTCGGGCAGCACTTCCCTACCCTATGAGCTATATAAGTTCATCGTGAAAACAGTCTATGTAAATCTGATTTGATTATTCTTCTTTAAACCTTTCTAAGTGATTAATACTTCAATTCTATTCGTGATATACTTCTAAGTATTTATACTTATTCTTATACTACAACAGGATATATATATGATTCAAAAGAGGGTTAGGATTAGTTACCTCGGTAAGCCCAATAATATCCTAGAAAAAGTCGCGCCTGAGCAAGGTTTTGCTCCTAAGTTGTATGCTCCAAGAACCCTAGAAGGTCTTCACAACTTCTACTAAGTCGTAAGGTATTTGGGCTAGGGTCGTTTGGGCATTATAACGATACAAGAAGGTAACTTATCTACCAAGGGAGGGGGGGTAGATTTCGGCTAGGCTAGGGTAGGCTCTACCATACAACACAAGGGGAGGGAAGAGGTGTTTGGACGAAAAGCTTAAGGGAGAGGAGAGGATTTTTAGACTTGGAAGATAACTTTGTGGATGAATAACTCTTCATCTCTAAGGGGGTATTTATAGCTCAAGCCTTGGCCAACCAATGGCCAAGATGAAGACAAGTGCAAGGCAAGTGTAAGGCCAAGATCAAGCCAAGTGCACCCTAACTCCTACTCCACAAAACACTCCACAAAACACTCCACAAAACAAGGCCTAAACAAGGACCCAATCGGCCAAGGCCAACACCCCTCTTTGGACGCCCAATCGTCCAAAGCCACCCCACTTGCTTCCAATGTGAGGGTGACATCCCGTTGGTCCAAAATGTTTCGTCTCTCGGAAAAATCCGCAAAAATAAGAAATGGCATAGCCGGAATTTACTCTACGAAAGCTGTGGAAACGTTTCGTCGGAAAACGATTCTTTTAGTGAGTTGTGTACAAAATAAAACGTCCAAGGCTTATCTTTAAGGCAAGACTTTCGTACGTATTCCCTTACGTACATACTATGGACATACGGTATAACATTCTCCTCCTTCGAAACATTCGTCCCGAATGTTCCTTCCCACGACGGTTAGCGAAGAAGCTTAAACAGTAGTAAATGCCACACACGGCCACAGAGCAACACATAGGCAGAAACGATAACGAAAATTTACAAGTAGGAAAGTGAATTACAGGAGGTGGGGAATAGGTGAGGATACTTCCGCCTCATGTCCTCCTCGCTTCCCATGTCATCTCCTCCCCGAGCTCGTTCGCCACAAGACTTTGACGGCCACGCCCTTCGTCCGCAGACGCCTAACTCCGACGATCGACTATCGCATGGGAATCTCTCATACGATAACCCTCACACCGACATCGCCAATCGGGTGTACCCTAGATGGATCCGATACATCTCCTCAAGATAGATACGTGAAAACCGGATGCACCGCTCCAGATCGGACGGCAGATTCCAACTCATAGGCAACCTTGCCTACCTCGCGACAACTGAAACGGCCCAATGTACCTGGGCCGAGCTTCCCTTCTTCCCGAATCTCATCACACCCTTCATGGGTGACACCTTTAGGAAAACCCAATCATGAACCTCGAACTCAAGATGCCGACGACGATGATCTCGTGATACGACTTGCCGACTCGAGTCATCACCGCCTCCGGATAAGCTTCACCTTATCCATCGCCTGTATCAACCGTCCCACTAGCCGCCGCCCACATCGAACCAACCTATAGGCGACCGCACTTCCTCCCATACAAGGCCTCATAAGGCGCCATCTCGAATACCGAGTGGTAGCTATTATTATATGCGAACTCAACTAGAGGCAAATGATCCTCCCAACTACCACTAAAGTCAATAACATGCTCGCAGATATCCTCGAGTGCGGATAGTGCGCTCGCTCGTCCGTCCTGCTCGTGGATGAAATGCGCTCGTGCTCACTGGCCCCTAAACCCTCGAAGGACCTCCGTAAGTTAGCCGTAACCGGCTCCTGCATCGATATGATCGAGTAGGGACTCCATGCGATCGACGATCTCTGATGTAAAGTCCGCATAATCCTCACTAAAAGTCGCCCCGACGGAAGAAAGTGGGCTGATTTCGCCACCGCCGACGATAACCCATATAGAATCATGTCTCCTCCGAGTGCGAGGTAATCACGATGAAGTCCATGTTGATTACCTCCCACTTCCGGTCGGGATCTCAATCGTCAGAATAAAACCACCGTGCCTCGTGCTCTACCTTACTGCCGACAACACGCACCGAGCTACGAACTCGCAACGCCCCTCTTCAAGCCATCCCACCAATACACGATCTAAGGTCGTGGTACATCTTGGTCGACCGGATGGATAGAGTAACGCTACCGTGCTTCCCCAAGAACTCACGCCAAGTCCTCAAACATCCGGAACACATGCCGCCCTCAAACCTTAGCACCCCATCGTGCTACCTCAAAAGGACCCTTGCCCTCACGAAGAGTCAGATCACGATATCGAATCAAAGCCGATCCTCGAATTGCCGCTCTTCACCTCCTCGACGATGGAAGACTCGCAACCTCACGAACTCTAACCCCACCGCTATCGTAATCAATCAAACGGACACCAAGGCTCGCTAATCGATGCAAATCACGAACCATGTCCTCCTCTCTAGCTGCACATCCGATAGGCTCCCATCGACCTACGACTAAGAGCATCCGCCACAACATCGCCTTCCCGTGGTATAGATATCAACATCGTAATCCTTAAGCAACTCTAACCACCGTCTCGCCGTAAGTTCACTCCTCCGTCTGAAGATATACCGGAGGCTCTTGTGGTCCGTATAAATATCCACGTGAACCCCATACAAATAGTGCCTCCAGATCTTCAAAGCGTGAATCACTACGCCAACTCCAAATCATGGGGGTAGTTCCTCTCGTGTTTCTTCACCGCCGACGATATGCTATAACCCCGCCATGCTGCATCAATACACATCCCAACCCGATGCCGACGATCACAATACACGACATAACCATCCGACCTCCGAAGAGTAAGAACGGGGCGGTCGTCACTCTCTTTTCAAAGAATCGAAACCCCGCCACAAGCATCACCATCAAACTTGGCCGCTTACGAGTCACCCTAGTCAATGGTGCGTAGATAAAGCAAACTTCTCCACGAACCGATAATAACTCGCAAGGCCCGTAAAATCGCGAACCTCTTTGAGTAGTAGGTCTCGCCAAGTCTCGATCGCTGATTCGCCAGATCAACTCGAATGCCATCGGCCCACAATATGCCCAAGAAACGCCATCAAGTCAACCAAAACTCGCATTTGGAAAACTTGGCGCATAACCGCTGGTCTCCGAGAATCACAAGACGGCCTCAATGCTCCGCATGCTCTCGCTTCCGAGCGAATAAACCAAGATATCATCAATGAACACTATCACAACGTGTCCAAAATGGTTTGAACACTCGCTCATCAAATCCATGAATACCACGAGCATTGGTCAACCTAAAAGACATGACCGAACTCATAATGCCCGCATCGTCCGAATGCACCCTAGGGACATCCACCTCTCGACTCGCACTGATGATAGCCCGATCGCAGATCAATCTTGGAGAAACATCTCGCACTCGCAATCGGTCGAACAAATCATCAATCTCGGGAGGGGTATTCGTTTAATGGTCACCTTGTTCACCGCTGTAATCAACACATGCGCAGCGCCCCGCCCTTCTTCTTCACGAACAATACCGCGCTTCCGAGGAGAAACACTGGGCCTAATGAAACCCTTCTCTAGCAAATCCCTGCCGATCCTTCAGCCTTCTCAACTCGGCAGTGCCATTACGTATGGCGGAATGGAAATAGGCGAGTATCCGCAATATGTCAATACAAAACTCAATCTCCTCTCGGGAGGATACCCGGAGGTCATCCGGGAACACGCCTGGGAACTCACGACTACGGAATCGATGAAAATCTGGTACCGCAGCCTCGTTATCAAACACCCGAACTAGATGGTAGATATACCCTTCTCGCACCATCTTCCTAGCCTCGAGGTAGGAAATAAACCTACCTCGGCGATACCGTGCTCCTCCCACTCAACAACCGCTCCTCAGAAATCGAACTGCATTACTCTCTCTCAGCCTACATTGGCATAGCAAGAAGCTAGCCAATCCATCCCCATAATCACGTCAAGTCAATCATCTCCAACTCTATCAAGTCGCCAGTGGTCCGACGATCAGAATGGTCACAGGACAAGCTCTATATACCCGCCGAGCTACCACCGAATCACCATCGGCGTAGCTACCTCGAAAGTGGTCTATGGACTCGTGCTCTATCCCTATCCTACTAGCAACAAGGGAGATATATAGATGCAGTAGAACCCGATCTATCAAAGCATACACATCAAACCAGAACCGATAAGGTACCGTGACGACATCAAAGTGAGGCCTCCGATCCCGCTTACCGGACAAAGCATATACGCGGTTCTCGAGGACCGCTAGAATCGGGACCCGAGCCACGACCGCCGCGACTGGCCGACCCATGAGCACCTCGCCCGGGCGAGTAATCGTAGGAGATGATGAAGCCGCCACGTAACTCGGCCGGGCCCTACCACCGCCACGCCGGCCGACAGCCCGCAGTGACTCCGCCGCTACAATCGTAACAAGATCCATAAGTAGTACCACACTTCCCGTAATGGGATCTACCGTGACGGCCACACCGGGTGGTCCCGATCGCCGCACTCGCTACTCGACGCTCAAGCCCCGGCCACGGTCCGCCTCAAAACTCGGGCCGTGGCCGAGACGGTGCAGAGTGCTCGAGCCGGCCGGTGCGAATCAGATCGCCGCCGAGGCCGCCACCACGATAACCACCGTAAAACCCTCCCGCCCCGCCTTCTTGGCGATGTCCGCCCACTCGCCGACCAAGGCCTCGCATCGAGGGCGTGAGCTCGCACGCGGTAATGTCCATACCGGCCGAGAGAAACCCCGCACATGACTCGCCATATAGTCGTCAGCCGGTGACATAGCGGTGCACCCTATCCTCCATATTCGCTACCAATGCCGGGACATATCGAGCCAAAGAATCAAACTCGACATTGTACTCCCGACAAGGCGCCCTCTCGCCTCAAAGAAGAAAATCTATCACCGCGCCTCCTCATCCGCGAGGCAAGAAGTGAGTGAGAAAGCCTCGAGAACTCGTCCCATGTAGCCGGGACGCGTGCTCTCCCGGATAACTCCCATGAATCAAACCAATCGATCGCGGTATCACGCAAATTTATGTGAACCAAAGATCACGGACTCGGTCTCCGACGCCCGATCACTCTCAAAATCCTCAAGCCGACGGATGAACTCCTGCGGATCATCCTCCCGCCACCCATAAAACTCCGTGGCTACAACTCAAGAAATCTCGTAGCCTCAAACTATTCGCCTCGGTACCACGGTGCGATCGAGCCGAGCCGAACCGCCAGATCCAATCTCTCTCGACGGCCACAACTTTAGCCAAAAGTCGGGCCATCTCCTTGTACCCTAACTCTCCGCCCGTGCCGGGGATGCGAGGTGTGGTACTGTGGTCTCGCTGGGCCGGCGGCGTCATAGAACTCGCCGTCTCGTATAGACCGGGCCCGAGCCTCGTGACTGGGTGTCTCGCTAGCAGCCTCCTGGCCGCTTTGCCCTTCGGGCGGGTTGCCTTACGTGAGGCATAATCAGCATAGAAAGGAATACGTTAGAGGTCCAACCTATAACACGCCTCTCTAAAGCACGATCTCGTAATGAGAAGAATGGAAACCAATCCTAAATATCCTATAGCCTCCTCGATTATTGGTGGTGCACAACACACCGATAATCAAGACTTACTAGATACGGTCAGACACTTTCCGAGGATTAACAACTGATACCACTTTTGTCACGACTGCCCGGCCCGTGGATCGTGCCTTACCGGGCACCCAAGTAGTCATACATCGAGTAACCAGCGGAATATAAAACAAGACAGAAGCTTTATAAAATAAGACACGCTTTATCTCAAGAAAAGCTTGCTTTCGGCATAATATAAATAACTCAAGTTTTGCGATTACATCCCAACTGCATAATAGTACTCTGCACTTCTAAGGAAGTAAACAACTATGGCGGACAGGGCCCCGCCATACCTCGATCATACAAAACTATCTACAATACAGGAGATCATACCCAAAAGTAGAGCCTCCTGAGAAGATGGAGCTCACGACACCAACGCAAAGATCCTAAGGATGTGGATCTAGCACTGCTTGCCCTTACCGCATGAACGCAGCCCTCAAGGAGGTCAAGACAACAGTACTAAGTATGCGAAATCAGAAATACTTAAATGAAAACATATCATTTAAAAACCGGTTTACAAATATGTGTGAAACAACCAAGGAAACCGCACGTAGTGCCACATCACAAACAAGAGCAACAATAGGTAATCGTAATAGGTCTTGTCTAGGCCGCGAATGATCAAACAGGCCACTCGCCTCATCATCATTCTCGCAAGCCTAATCTCGACTCCCCGAGTCCGCATAGGCCACTCACGGGCCCGCATGAGGTATAACCCCGCATCGAGGGTAGCTACTCCTGCATCGCCCCGACTCGCTGTCCGCATGGCCACACTGCATCGCATGAGGCATAACCCCGCATACTAACTCGAACTCCCGTAGCTCCGCATAGGCCCCCGACCCGCATGAGGTATTCTCGAATCATGGTCCTGCATCGCTGAGTCTACCCATCAACGGAGGGCAGCTTAACCCCCGGTATCATCTCAAGAGGTGAGTGATAGTATACTAACATAACAACTTATCTTTAAACAACATAAGCACAACAAGGATACTCACCTATACAAACGTTACAAGATACTAACACACATAGCATCATATCATGTCTATTTATCAAACCATCTTTATTATTCTTTTCACAATACAAGTCTGTTATAAACACATAGGCAAACTTGTTTCTTTTATAAATCTTAAGTGGTTATACTTACTTCCCATAAAGCTAGTATAACTCTTAAGCTTCTGTTTTAAAAACCAATTAGTTCTCTTCTGATAATATGATTCAGTAGTCTTTTGAAATGTTTTCAGTTCTTTATTATTCAGGCTTAAGCCGTGAGGCATTGCCGTAAGTATTATTCAGGCTTAAGTCAAAGACATTGCCGTAGTTATTATTCAGTTAACACATGTACGTCTACCGTACTATATATATATTGTAAAATATCATGCTTTAGGAAGAATCACATACCTTCTCAGCGAAAACCACCTGCCAAGTCAATATGTCACAGAGAGTCACCTATAATAGTCACATATATCTATCAAAGACTACTCAAGGTCATTCTAAACAGGGGGTTCATAATTCTACTGAAGTCGGGCAAAGACTTCCTACCCTGAGCTATATAAGTTCATCAGAAAACAATCCTATGTAAGTGCTTGATTATTCTTCTTTAAACCTTTCTAAGTGATTAATACTTCAATTCTATTCTGTGATATACTTCTAAGTATTTATACTTATTCTTATACTACAACAGTATATATATATGATTCAAAAGAGGGTTAGGATTAGTTACCTCGGTAAGCCCAATAATATCCTAGAAAAAGTCGCGCCTGAGCAAGGTTTTGCTCCTAAGTTGTATGCTCCAAGAACCCTAGAAGTTCTTCACAACTTCTACTAAGTACTAAGGTATTTGGGCTAGGTTATTTTGGGCATTATAACGATACAAGAAGGTAACTTTTCTACCAAGGGAGGGGGGGTAGATTTCGGCTAGGCTAGGGGGTAGGCTCTCGCCATACAACACAAGGGGAGGGAAGAGGTGTTTGACGAAAAGCTTAAGGAGAGGAGAGGATTTTTAGACTTGAAGATAACTTTGTGGATGAAGAACTCTTCATCTCTAAGGGGGTATTTATAGCTCAAGCCTTTGCCAACCAATGGCCAAGATGAAGACAAGTGCAAGGCAAGTGTAAGGCCAAGATCAAGCCAAGTGCACCCTAACTCCTACTCCACAAAACACTCCACAAAACACTCCACAAAACACTCCACAAAACAAGGCCTAAACAAGGACCCAATCGCCAAGGCTAACACCCTCTTTGGACGCCCAATCGTCCAAAGCCACCCCACTTGCTTCCAATGTGAGGGTGACATCCCGTTGGTCCAAAATGTTTCGTCTCTCGGAAAAATCCGCAAAAATAAGAAATGGCATAGCCGGAATTTACTCTACGAAAGCTGTGGAAACGTTTCGTCGGAAAACGATTCTTTTAGTGAGTTGTGTACAAAATAAAACGTCCAAGGCTTATCTTTAAGGCAAGACTTTCGTACGTATTCCCTTACGTACATACTCTGGAAATACGGGGTATAACAATATCCTTACCTTAGGCTTATTATTAGCCAAAGTATTTCTATCTTGATTCATAATCGTACAGTTTCATACATGCGTACAACCTGCATTTATATCTTTACGATACTTCCTCGACCAATTCGTACGTCGCTCTTAATTACCCCAACACAACACTTTTCCCACAGTTATTTAAAACTGTAACCTATGGCATGACGATACCGAAGACCTTACCAGTCTCATATCATGCGTCTAACAACATGGGTACACGCAACCCCATAATACGTAAAATTGTCCTTTTACGTGGGGGAGAGAACTTATCTCCCTTTCTTAAACTTTCCTTGGAGTCACAACCCTAATCACAGGGTCCTCTTGCGGTCCAGTAATTATCTAAACATCACGCACCGCCTTTAAGTTCGTGTAGATTTTCCAACCTACCAAAAATGCCCTCAGTTTTTCGCCGGCAGCACTCGTACTTATTTATTCTTGCCTTGTACATTTTCCTGAAATTATCCGGAAGGTCGTGGCCCTGACCGCCACACCAAACTAACCCCAAGTACCTCCAAGGGCACTTAACATAAATTCCTTCCAATTCAATTATTACTTACTTTCTGCGTCAATTTATCTACCCGCTCAGCTACCACCCAACACTCACGGGTGTAGTCACCATGAAAGGTCCTCATGGATTCAGGCTTCATTTCTTTACACTTGGTTGCTCTCTTTTCACCTGGTGCATTTCTTCCGTACTACCAAACTTATACTAGCATACGTACATAGCCTTCATACAGATTCGGGCCTCCAATCTTTGGAGTTACTATTCTAAACAATATAAGGCCATTTTCGGCTCTCACACCCTGGTTCCGGTGGAACACGTCCACGAACCCGTAAAATGATTAACTAGACTTGGGCCTTGCACGCTCGTGACCCTGTCACGTAGCGGAACTACTTCCAACTGATCCCATTTCATTTCAAGCTATGGGGCGACCCTTAATAGGTCCCCAACCTGACTCAGCGTCGTATTTAACTCTTTTCCTTGGTCTGTCTTAACTTTTTACTACCCGAGAAGGCCTTATATACCTAAGGTCTCGGTGGTTATTACATTCATAGGCTCACAAATGCCATGCGTCATGCCTACCTTATCAGTCCCCTCGTAAACGGGTACAAAACTTATCGTAATACCATAATCGTGTTGTCTTGACCACAACAACCATACTTACTCCATACGGATCTCACCCGTACCATTTTTGAAATCCTACTACGTATCTTAATCTATTAACATAGTCTTCCATTAATTCCCTTAATAATAATTCCTTAAGGGTCCATTTCCTTCTCAGACAGCTCATCATTTCCTAATTATCTCAAATTAGTACGTAAAACCTTGATGAGAATTCATTAAACTGTTTCATACCTTCCAGGTATTTATTTAGTCCTTACCAAAACCTGGTAATCTAAAATCATTCTAGGCAACACGCGTCTGACCCTCATACATAAATCCGTATAGTTGTATGTCACAATACCAACTACAAACATTACCAACCTGGATACTGTCACGACCCGAACCCGGGCCCGTGACTGGTGCCTTACCCCGGGCACCCTAGTGATACAACATCAGAGTAATCAGCGGAACATAAAACACATACATGAAACCAATGTAAGAAGACAGTGAAATAAGAAGGCAAAGCAACCAAAAGCGGTTACCACAAGATATATAAATAACAATTTGAGCGATTACATCCCTTTCTACAACTCGCCCACAACAAGATTACTGCACTTACGAATGATATGATAACAACGACGGGGCGGGGCCGCCATACCCCGAATGTAAGCACCTACAACAACAGGGACTATACGAAGATAAGCCTCCGAGAAACGGAGCTTTCCCAAACGCAATCAGGACCCTAAGAGAGAGGATCAACGATCGGTGTACCTTTACTGCAGATGAACGCACTTCAAGGAGGTCGATAACAGTACCAAGTATGTGAAATCAGAAAATCAGAAATGAAATCATAATAGTCTATATAAAGCAGAGACATGTATGATAACCAAACTACGCTCACAACATAAAAGCATCATGTCAAGTATAGAAACGTGGGATACATTCGGTTCATCCTGAACCGGTAGTCGAGTGAAATACATTCCCGGATGAACCGGTAGTCGAGTGAAATACATTCCCGGATGAACCGGTAGTCGAGTGAAATACATTCCCGGATGAACCGGTAGTCGAGTGAAATACATTCCCGGATGAACCAGTAGTCGAGTGAAATACATTCCTTGCACAACAAGTCTATCACACGCAAACATAGGTAAGTTACACATAACTTAAAGTACTTTCATTTTATGACAAGGTCCGGGTTTTAACCCTAAAGTACTACGTACGTTAAATCCTTTTAAAAGATCCATTCCTTTTTCAAAAGTCACCCGATACCCATAGTATAAGAATAGAGTGACCCACCTATTTAAGTAAACCAACCCACGTTCTTTTAAAGTCAAGTAACAACATTCCTTTTTCCTAAAGTTCCAGTTTGCCTAGTTTCAGTTACTCAAGTCCCATTTTTGAAAGATTTCATTGTTCATAGTCTTAATCCTTTAAAACATAATTCTCTTTTAAAGGATTTGAGAAACATATGTCTTATATGTGAGTAGGTTATTCTTGTTTATAATCAATCTTATTAAGCAGCCATGATCTAGAAAATGTAATATCATTTTGTCTCATCTTAGCTTCTATGCAGATGGAGGTTTCTACTGGTTTAAATATAATACTTCATTTATTCAATACATTTTCCTTTATTAACGCCGCAGTTGGTTTGTCGATACACATTCGATTTAGAATCAAGAAACATTATTCCTTTTAAAAACCAAGTACTCATTACTCACGAATGAGGTTTCACACAAACTCATATTAATTCATTCAAGTCAAGTCTCTTATCTTTTAAGATCAAGTCTCTTAACTTTTAAAAATCAATAAACCATTCATTTTACCATTCTTAAGGCGTTATACCTAACTTCCCATAAAGCTAGTATAACTCTTATGTTTTAAAACCAAGTATTATTCTTCATTAAAAATGATTCAAGATTCTTTTGAAATACTTCAAGATTCTTTATTATTACACATCAAGTCGCTTATAAGTCAAATCGATTACCTTTTAAAACCACAAAGCATTTTCTTACTTACATAAAGCTGTTATAACCAACTTCCCATAAAGCCGTTATAACACTTTATGTTTCAAACCAATCAAATACGTTTAACACATGTACGTCTACCGTACTACATAGTTATACACATATCATGCTAGAAAAGGTAGGAAGAGGTTCACATACCTCGCGACGAGTATCGACTAATAGCAAAATGCTCCAAGTACCTCAAACCGCGGCTACTCCTTAAGCCAAGTAGATCACGCCACACGTAGTACTTCAACCTATAGAGGCCACAAGGCGCCTATTAACATCCTAGATCTCAATGTAGAATATTCTACGTAAAATTCGCAAAGACCCCAACAACAGCGTAAATCTCCTCCTCTATCGAGGCCGGCTACCAAGCCAACCAGGGGGGGTTTACACGTCTAACCGGACGTGTACAACTCTACTACACAGTAATGCTACACAAGTCTACTGTAATACAGTCCTATGTAATTACAGTTCAGCACTCTTCTTTCGAAAATGTTTCTTATTATTCAGGCTTAAGTCCAAAGACATTGCCGATAACAACGTTCAGTTCTATATATAGTATACTTCAACTATATAGTCTAACAATCATGTAATTTCCAATTACAATAGAGGGACAAGATATTTACCTCGATAAGCCCATAATTATCCAAGTATAAAGTCGATCCTGGGCAACGTTTAGCTCCAACTCCGTGCGCTCCAACCCGCTCCAAACTACCCTTAGAAGTTCTAACCAACTTCTACATACTACTCCAACTAACTATGGAGATTTTCCTTAGGGTTTCGGTTTGAGACTAAAAGGACATAAGGTAGTATTTCGTATAGAGGTATCTTTTGGAATACTACAAGGTAAGGCTAAGGTATTTTGGGCATTACCACAATACTTTTGAGAGTATTTCTACCAAGAGAGGGGGGTATTATACGAGAACAACATCTCAAGAGGGGGGGTGTGTACCCCACGGCTAGCACCCCTAGGAGGGGGGGATACTTTCGGCCAAGGGGGGAGGGCTATCGGCCAAGGGGGCTCACAAAAGGGAAGGGAGGCTAGGACGAGAGCTCTGCTAGAGGGGAAGGATTTAACACTAGAAAACATTTTAGGATGAAGAAGTCTTCAAAGGGGAGGGGTATTTATAGGTCAAGCAAAGGCCAACCAATGGCCAAGATCATGCCAAGTGCAAGGCAAGTGTAGGGTGTGGATTCATCCAAGTACACCTTATCCATCTACCACACCAACCAACACAAAATATCCTACCAACTCCCACTAGCCCAAATCGTCCAATCCGCCACTCTCTCTTCCAATGTGAGGGTGACATGTCACCCTCCCGTTGGTCCAAAATGTTTCGTCTCTCGGAAAAATCCGCAAAAATAATAAATGACATAGCCGGAATTTTCCCTACGAAAGCTGTGGAAACGCTTTCGAAAAACCGACTCTAATCGTGTTGTGCACAAATAAAAATCGGCTAAGCCAACTTTAAAGTTCAAACTTTTCTACGTACGTCCCCACGTACATACTCTGGAAATACGGGGTATAACATTCTCCCCTCCTTAGAAACATTCGTCCCGAATGTTCCTTCTAAGTCTCAAAACAAACACGCGCCAGTATAGTCTTCACCACTATACTTACGAGAACAAACCTGCCACACATGGCCACGGAACCAACTTGCGCAAAAATACTTACCTCCAAGTCCACGAGGAAACACCTCTAACATCACCACAAACACCTCTCTCCGGGGTCTAAAATATACTTCCTTCGCACCTTCTCTTTACAAAAGAAATGATACCACTTTTGTCACTTTGCCGCGAGGTTCTAGTGTCACTCCGCGACCAAACAAATGGTACCGGCCGCATGCGATCCCCGAGGTCGTCAGACACTCGAACTCTTACCACATTTCGAGCATCGCTTCGCCAAAACTCGGGTTACTATCTCTAACGTGGTCATCATTAGCGGGAACACTGGGTGGACCTCCGATACTTTCCGATCATAACAATACGAAGATCGACGCATCGCCTCCTAAGTCGGACGGCAAATGCTAACATATGTGCAACCCGCCTATTCTTCACATGAACTCGTGCGGCCCAAAGTAACTCGCTAAGTTCCTTCGCTTTCCAAAACTCGTCACACCCTAACCGGTGGTACTTTCAAGAAGACCGACCGCCAACTGAACCCTAAGCGCCGCCGCCGATTATCCGCACGATTTCTCCGAGCTGCGAACCTCTTCTAGACAAGCTTTACCCTATCCACAAATTACCGGAACAAGCTGAACCAACTATCCGAATCTTGCCAACATCGAACCAATCGACGGCGACTTACACATCCGCCTACAAGGCTTCATAAGGCGACATCCGAACACCGAAATGGTAGCTTAAACACTCCTCCACAGAGACAACAATCCCCACAACTACCCCTCAAATCCGCACACCGCCCGAGGGCGAACGCGATTCGAGACTCACTGAGTTCTTAACCCCGCTGGTAAAACTTCCAAACAAAAACAGCCGCACTGGCTCCACTGTCATCATAAGGTGAAGGTAGGCACCGTGCACTTACAACCTTTACGATAAAATCAACACCGCCGAGTAAACGGTCTTTGCTAGAAGACAAGACGGCCGACCTCCTCGCCCGACCATCGGTCGAACGCATCCACGAAGTTCAGACTGTTGGTTAACTAAACTTGGGCCTAACACCCTCGTGACCTACCACAAGGCGGACCACCACAAACCGACCACCACCATACATGCCGCGGGTTGACCCGCAACGTGGCCTCAACCCGACCCAAGAACGCCGCAAAACGCTAGCTCCCCGAAGGAAAACTCTCACTAATCACGTTACGAAAACCTAGTGGTCTTCTTAGCTCAACTACCCTCTTTCATTCCACACTACTCAGGGACTTATCCCACAAGCATAACTCCCGTGCACTATGCACTCCTATAAGGGTCAAACATAAACAATACATCTTTTACTCGAGATGGCCTTACCTCTAAGGCCTCCACGTACATAACACTCTAAGGCTCACACTTTCTCTATCCCCCCAATCTTCCCCGGTTACTAACCATGATTTCTAATCACAAATTACACACTGCTATCAGAACATAGCACTTAAGATATACTCATCTCATCATACGTACTAATCTCTAGAGGGTTAAGGATAAACTCAGATTCATCGCTCCACTCTTAAGTCGTTCCAATCAAACACCGCCTGCAGGCGATAGCTAAGGTGACGACTACCCATCGATCCTGAAGGCTAAGTCCTCCTACAAGGACACTCTTTCGACATCAGACCCTGACGGTCGTAGGTAAAACAAGTACCAACTAAAAGACGACATTCCCCGGGATGACGTCTGTCACACTGTGAACCGGAAGCCCTGGAGTTCTGACCAACTCCTGCATACCCCGAACGTCCTGAAATCCGTGGAGGACCTCTCTGCACTGGTGGGTGTGCATAATCTAATCTGCTGGTGAGGCGACTTGCCTCGAAAGTTACCAAAGGACCTCGCCGCCCGCCTCTTCGTCGCCCGTTAACCCGTCGATCTCTACGTTTCTCGGCCTGCTGCGCATAAGCCCGTACACAGGCCGTGCTCAAGCCTACCTGAAGAATTACTCTTGCACAACCCTCTCTTAGGTAGTCATCAAGACTCGCGGTACATCGGTATGCTCTCTGGTAGCCAAATCCATAGCTAGTAACAGGGTCGCCTCTTTGCAATCTATATTCTCTGTCCCTGGTCGTGGAACTGAAGGTTCAAATGTCATGGCCGCAGTAGGAACTGCCGCCGCCGTGCTAAACTCTGCTGGGGCTAGTGACGTCGCAGAACTCCCCGAATGAAGCACTACCCCAGGTGATGATTGGGCCTGTGCCCTCGTAACCCTCTGAACTCTACTCGCAGCTCCCTCGGCTGCCTAGCCCTCCTGGGCCCGGGTTGCCCTACGCGGAGGCATAACGGTAAGGGAAAGAAATACGTTAGAGGGTCCAACTTTCAACACAGCTCTAAGGCACGATCTCAGAGTGAGAAGAATAGAAACCAATCCTAAATATCCTATAGCCTCACGATTATTGGTGGTGCACAACACACCGATAATCAAGACTTCGGATCTGATACGGTCAGAGACACTTTCCGAGGATTAATCGCTCACGATACCACTTTTGTCACGACCCAACGGGCCCGTGATCGTGCCTTACCGGGCACCCTAGTGATACAACATCGAGTAATCGTGAACATAAAACACATACATGAAACCAATGTAAGAAGACGTTGAAATAAGAAGACAAAGCAACCAAAAACGGTTCACAAGTATATATAAATAACAATTTGAGCGATTACATCCCTTTCTACAACTCGCCCACAACAAGATTACTGCACTTACGAATGATATGATAACAACGACGGACAGGGCCCGCCATACCCCGAATGTAAGAACCTACAACAACAGGGACTATACCAAGATAAGCCTCGAGAAACGGAGCTTTCCCAAACGCTGAATGTGACCCTAAGAGCGAGGATCAACGATCGTGTACCTTTTACTGCGGATGAACGCAGCCCGGCGAGGTCGATAACAGTACCAAGTATGTGAAATCAGAAATATCAGAAATGAAATCATAATAGTCTATATAAAGCGAGACATGTATGATAACCAAACTACGATCACAACATAAAAGCCATGTCAAGTATAGAAACGTGGGATACATTCGGTTCATCCTACGAACCGTAGTCGAGTGAAATACATTCGGATGAACCTAGTCGAGTGAAATACATTCGGATGAACCCAGAGTCGAGTGAAATACATTCGGATGAACCAAGAGTCAAGTGAAATACATTCCGGATGAACGGTAGTCGAGTGAAATACATTCTGATGAACCGTAGTCGAGTGAAATACATTCCTTGCACAACAAGTCTATCACACGCAAACATAGGTAAGTTACACATAACTTAAAGTACTTTCATTTTATGACAAGGTCCGGGTTTTAACCCTAAAGTACTACGTACGTTAAATCCTTTTAAAAGATCCATTCCTTTTTCAAAAGTCACCCGATACCCGTAGTATAAGAATAGAGTGACCCACATGTTTAAGTAAACCAACCCACGTTCTTTTAAAGTCAAGTAACAACATTCCTTTTTCCTAAAGTTCCAGTTTGCCTAGTTTCAGTTACTCAAGTCCCATTTTTGAAAGATTTCATTGTTCATAGTCTTAATCCTTTAAAACATAATTCTCTTTTAAAGGATTTGAGAAACATATGTCTTATATGTGAGTATGTTATTCTTGTGTATAATCAATCTTATTAAGCAGACATGATCTAGGAAATGTAATATCATTTTGTCTCATCTTAGCTTCTATGCAGATGGAGGTTTCTACTGGTTTAAATATAATACTTCATTTATTCAATACATTTTCCTTTATTAACGCTGCAGTGGTTTGTCGATACACATTCGATTTCGAATCAAGAAACATTATTCCTTTTTAAAAAACCAAGTACTCATTACTCACGAATGAGGTTTCACACAAAACTCATATTAATTCATTCAAGTCAAGTCTCTTATCTTTTAAGATCAAGTCTCTTAACTTTTAAAAATCAATAAACCATTCATTTTACCATTCTTAAGACGTTATACCTAACTTCCCATAAAGCTAGTATAACTCTTATGTTTTCAAAACCAAGTATTATTCTTACGTTAAAAATGATTCAAAGATTCTTTTGAAATACTTCAAGATTCTTTATTATTACACATCAAGTCGGTTATAAGTCAAATCGATTACCTTTTAAAACCACAAAGCATTTTCTTACTTACATAAAGTCGTTATAACCAACTTCCCATAAAGCCGTTATAACACTTTATGTTTCAAACCAATCAAATACGTTTAACACACGTACGCGTCACCGCACTACATAGTTATACACATATCTTTCTAGAAAAGGTAGGTTTAGGTTCACATACCTCGCGTCGAGTATCGACTAATAGCAACACGGTCCAAGTACCTCAAACCGTCGGCTACTCCTTAAGCCAAGTAGATCACGCCACCCGTAGTACTTCCACCTATAGAGGCCACACGGCGCCTATTAACATCCTCGATCTCAATGTAGAATATTCTACGTAAAATTCAAGAAGAACCCCCGCACAAACAGTAAAACTCCTCCTCTATAGGCCGCCACCAAGCCAACCAGTGGGGTTTACACGCCTAACCTGACGTGTACAACTCTACTACACAAGAATGCTACACAAGTCTCATCTGAATACACCCTATGTAATTACGATTCAGACTCTTCTTCAAAAGGTTTCTTATTATTCAGGCTTAAGTCCAAAGACATTGCCGATAACAACGTTCAGTTCTATATATAGTATACTTCAACTATATAGTCTAACAATCATGTAATTTCCAATTACAATAGAGGGACAAGATATTTACCTCGATAAGCCCATAATTATCCAAGTATAAAGTCGATCCCAGGCAACGTTTAGCTCCAACTCCGTGCGCTCCAACCCGCTCCAAACTACCCTTAGATGTTCTAACCAACTTCTACATACTACTCCAACTAACTATGGAGATTTTCCTTAGGGTTTCGGTTTGAGACTAAAAGGACATAAGGTAGTATTTCGTATAGAGGTATCTTTTGGAATACTACAAGGTAAGGCTAAGGTATTTTGGGCATTACCACAATACTTTTGAGAGTATTTCTTCCAAGAGAGGGGGGTATTATACAAGAACAACATCTCAGAGAGGTGTGTACGCGGCTAGCACCACAGGAGGGGATACTTTCGGGAGGGGCTCTCGAGGGGCTCAAAAGGGGAAGGGGAGGCTAGGGCGAGAGCTCTTGCTAGAGGGAAGGATTTAACACTTAGAAAACATTTTAGGATGAAGAAGTCTTGAAAGGGGTATTTATAGGTCAAGCAAAGGCCAACCAATGGCCAAGATCATGCCAAGTGCAAGGCAAGTGTAGGGTGTGGATTCATCCAAGTACACCTTATCCATCTACCACACCAACCAACACAAAATATCCTACCAACTCCCACTAGCCCAAATCGTCCAATCCGCCACTCTCTCTTCCAATGTGAGGGTGACACATGTCACCCTCCGTTGGTCCAAAATGTTTCGTCTCTCGGAAAAATCCGCAAAAATAATAAATGACATAGCCGGATTTTTCCTACGAAGTGAAGGAAACGTTTGTCGAAAACCGACTCTAATCGGGTGTTGTGCACAAATAAAAATCGCTAAGCCAACTTTAAAGTTCAAACTTTTCACGCACGTCCCCACGCATACTGCGGAAATACGGTATAACATTCTCCTCCTTAGAAACATTCGTCGAATGTTCCTTCTAAGTCTCAAACAAGCGCCAAGATAGTCTTCACCACTATACTTACGAGAACAAACCTGCCACACATGGCCACGGAACCAACCTGCGCAAAATACTTACCTCCAAGTCCACGAGGAAACACCTCTAACATCACCACAAACACCTCTCTCCGGGGTCTAAAATATACTTCCTTCAGACCTTCTCTTTACAAAAGAAATGATACCACTTTTGTCACTTTGCCGCGAGGTTCTAGTGTCACTCTGACCAAACAAATGGTACCGCCGCACGCGATCCACGAGGTCGTGACACTCGAACTCTTACCACATTTACATCGCTTGATTCCAAAACTCGGGTTACTATCTCTAACGTGGTCATCATTAATCGAACACTCTGGGTGGACCTCCGATACTTTCCGATCATAACAATACGAAGATCGACGCATCGCCTCCTAAGTCGGACGGCAAATGCTAACATATAGGCAACCTGGCCTATTCTTCACATGAACTCAAAAGGGCCCAAAGTAACTCGGGCTAAGTTCCTTCTGTTTCCAAAACTCGTCACACCCTAACCGGGGTGGTACTTTCAAGAAGACCGACCGTCAACCTGAACCCTAAGCGTCATCGCCGATTATCCGCACAATGAAAAACATACTTGCCCCATTAGCATGCATATAACGGAGCAACCAGCCCCCTTCAACATCTCTCATAATGTTTCGGGCCTAGCCACTCCTGCCCTTGTTCTTTATTCAAGGACAAAGTCGCCGGTATACTGTGATCCAGACCCAGGAAGGGCCAGACATGAATCGGAAAGAGTCACTTTCTGTAGTAGGAGAAAGGGTGCGCGCTAAAGCTAGAGCAGCTCTTTTTCGCGAAGGTACCAGATCGACTTCTAGTTGTAGCGGATCTTACTTACATCGGTTCTAGCGCTTTCTCTTGATTCTATTTTGGAAAGATCTTTCCCTGACAGGAAATTTGACTACACAACGAGTAGTACACGCATGTGTTAAACATATAGATGAAGTCACTTCAAAACGAACCACCTATGAGCTAAAACTTGACACTTAGATAGAAAAAATCCAAATGGAAAAAAAGATAGCAAAAGCTACCCAACCTACTAGATCCTTTACATAAAAATAAGGGTAAGAAGCTATAGGAATAAGGCAATATCCCCTCGTTGCCTAGGAGCTCTTGGAGGCATTATCCCCATCACATTGGAGTTGACGGTCCCAGTCTTTTCCCATTTTCTCATTGAACGAAAGGTACGAAATAAATCAGATTGATAAAAGTACAAACTAACCCAGTCGCTTTTTTGCAGCCCTGTAGAGTCAAGGCGAATCGAATGGTCAGGAAGGGAAGGAAGCAAGCGTAAATTCGTAGGCGTCTATTTTAGCGAAGAATTTATTGATGCCCGGGTTATAGAATTTTCCCGCTAAGGGGCTTTAAGCAACTCGACTATAAAGAGAGGGGCCGCTCAAGCAATTTCTTTAAAAGACTCCTTTCCCGCTGCTAAGGGAGAGCAAGAAAGAAAATCAAATGATTGTTTTTTAACCAGCGCCCTCTTTTTTTCTCTGAGCTGCCCGAACCTCTTCTAGACAAGCTTTACCCTATCCACAGTCTGCTGGAACAAGCCTGAACCAACTATCTGAATCTTGCCAACATCGAACCAATCGACCGGCGACTTACACATCCGCCCCTACAAGGCTTCATAAGGCGACATCCGAACACTGAAATGGTAGCTTAAACACTCCCTCCACAGGAGACAACAATCCCCACAACTACCCGAACCGCACACCGCCCGAGGGCGAATGCGATTCTGAGACTCACCTGAGTTCTTAACCCTGCTTGGTAAAACTTCCAGAAACAAAAACAGTCGTACCCTGGGCTCCACTGTCTGTCATAAGGTGAAGGTAGACACCCCGTGCAGCCTTACAACCTTTCTGATAAAATCAACACTGCCGAGTAAACGGTCTTTGCTAGAAGACAAGACGGCTGACCTCCTCGCCCGACCATCGGTCGAACGCATCCACGAGTTCAGACATTTGGTTAACTAAACTTGGGCCTAACACCCTCGTGACCTACCACAAGGGACCACCACAACCGACCCCACCACCATACATGCCGCGGGTTGACCCGCAACGTGGCCCTCAACCCGACCGCAACGCCGCAAAACGCTAGCTCCAGAGGAAAACTCTCACTAATCACGTTACGAAAACCTAGCGGTCTTCTTAGCTCAACTACCCTCTTTCATTCCACACTACTCAGGGACTTATCCCACAAACATAACTCCCGTGCACTATGCACTCCTATAAGGGTCAAACATAAACAATACATCTTTTACTCGAGATGGCCTTACCTCTAAGGCCTCCACGTACATAACACTCTAAGGCTCACACTTTCTCTATCCCCCCAATCTTCCCCGGTTACTAACCATGATTTCTAATCACAAATTACACACTGCTATCAGAACATAGCACTTAAGATATACTCATCTCATCATACGTACTAATCTCTAGAGGGTTAAGGATAAACCTGTATTTACTGCTCCACTCCCTTAAGTCGTTCCAATCAAACCTGCCCCGTAGGGCGCATAGCTAAGGAAGGTGAAGACTACCCATCGATCCTGAAGGCTAAGTCCTCCTACAAGGACACTCTTTCGACATCAGACCCTGACGGTCGTAGGTAAAACAAGTACCAACTAAAAGACGACATTCCTCGAGATGACGTCTGTCACACTGTGAACCGGAAGCCCTGGAGTTCTGACCAACTCCTGCATACCCCGAACGTCCTGAAATCCGTGGAGGACCTCTGCGACCGCGGTGTGCATAATCTAATCTGCTGGTGAGGCGACTTGCCTCGAAAGTTACCAAAGGACCCTGCTGCTCCGGCCCTCTTCTGATGTCATTCGTTAACCCGTCGATCTCTACGTTTCTCGGCCTGCTGCGCATAAGCCCGCATAAGCCGTGCTCGAAGCCTACGAAGAATTACTCTTGCACAACCTCTCTAGGTAGTCATCAAGACTCGCGGTACATCGGTATGCTCTCTGTAGCCAAATCCATAGCTAGTAATGTGGTCGCCTCTTTGCGATCTATATTCTCGCCCTCGTCGGAACTGAAGGTTCAAATGTCATGGCCGCAGAGAGGAATCGCCGCGCAGTGCTAAACTCTGCTGGGGCTAGTGGCGTCGCAGAACTCCCGAATGAAGCACTACCCCGGTGATGATTGGTCCTGTGCCTCGTAACCCTCACGAACTCTACTCGCGGCTCCTCGGCCGCTTAGCCTCCCGGGCGGGGTTGCCTCTACGCGAGGCATAGCGGTGGAAAGAAATACGTTAGAGGTCCAACTTTCAACACACTAAGGCACGATCTCGAGTGAGAAGAATAGAAACCAATCCTAAATATCCTATAGCCTCACGATTATTGGTGTGGTGCACAACACACCGATAATCAAGACTTCCATCGATACGGTCAGACACTTTCCGAGGATTAATCGCTCGATACCACTTTTGTCACGACCGAACGGCCCGTGGATCGTGCCTTACCGGGCACCCTAGTGATACAACATCGAGTAATCAGCGAACATAAAACACATACATGAAACCAATGTAAGAAGGCGGTGAAATAAGAAGACAAGCTAACCAAAAGTTCTGATCGGTATATATAAATAACAATTTGAGCAGTTACATCCCTTTCTACAACTCGCCCACAACAAGATTACTGCACTTCTACGAATGATATGATAACAACGACGACGGGGCCGCCATACCTGAATGTAGCACCTACAACAACAGGGACTATACGAAGATAAGCCTCGGAGAAGCGGAGCTTTCCCAAACGCCGAATCGTGACCCTAAGGCGAGGATCAACGATCGTGTACCTTTACACGCGGCATGAACGCACCCAAGGAGGTCGAGACAACAGTACCAAGTATGTGAAAGCGTAAAATATCGTAAATGAAATCATAATAGTCTATATAAAGCGGGAGACATGTATGATAACCAAACTACGATTCACAACATAAAGCGATCATGTCCAGTATAGAAGTGTGGGATACATTCGGTTCATCCGAACCTAGAGTCGAGTGAAATACATTCGGATGAGCCGTAGTCGAGTGAAATACATTCGGATGAGCCGGTAGTCGAGTGAAATACATTCCGGATGAGCCGTAGTCGAGTGAAATACATTCGGATGAGCCAGAGTCGAGTGAAATACATTCGGATGAACCTAGTCGAGTGAAATACATTCCTTGCACAACAAGTCTATCACACGCAAACATAGGTAAGTTACACATAACTTAAAGTACTTTCATTTTATGACAAGGTCCGGGTTTTAACCCTAAAGTACTACGTACGTTAAATCCTTTTAAAAGATCCATTCCTTTTTCAAAAGTCACCCGATACCCGTAGTATAAGAATAGAGTGACCCACATGTTTAAGTAAACCAACCCACGTTCTTTTAAAGTCAAGTAACAACATTCCTTTTTCCTAAAGTTCCAGTTTGCCTAGTTTCAGTTACTCAAGTCCCATTATTGAAAGATTTCATTGTTCATAGTCTTAATCCTTTAAAACATAATTCTCTTTTAAAGGATTTGAGAAACATATGTCTTATATGTGAGTAGGTTATTCTTGTTTATAATCAATCTTATTAAGCAGACATGATCTAGGAAATGTAATATCATTTTGTCTCATCTTAGCTTACATGGATGGAGGTTTCTACTGGTTTAAATATAATACTTCATTTATTCAATACATTTTCCTTTATTAACGCTGCAGTGGTTTGTCGATACACATTCTGATTTCCGAATCAGTAAAACATTATTCCTTTTTAAAAAACCAAGTACTCATTACTCACGAATAAGGTTTCACACAAAACTCATATTAATTCATTCAAGTCAAGTCTCTTATCTTTTAAGATCAAGTCTCTTAACTTTTAAAAATCAATAAACCATTCATTTTACCATTCTTAAGACGCTATACCTAACTTCCCATAAAGCTAGTATAACTCTTATGTTTTCAAAACCAAGTATTATTCTTCTGTTAAAAATGATTCAGCATTCTTTTGAAATACTTCAAGATTCTTTATTATTACACATCAAGTCAGTTATAAGTCAAATCAGTTACCTTTTAAAACCACAAAGCATTTTCTTACTTACATAAAGCTGTTATAACCAACATCCCATAAAGCCGTTATAACACTTTATGTTTCAAACCAATCAAATACGTTTAACACATGTACGTCTACCGTACTACATAGTTATACACATATCATGCTAGAAAAGGTAGGAAGAGGTTCACATACCTCGCGACGAGTATCGACTAATAGCAAAACGCTCCAAGTACCTCAAACCGTCGGCTACTCCTTAAGCCAAGTAGATCACGCCACACGTAGTAGTTCCAGGGTATATATGTGAGGACGTACGTGCGAGAGTACGACAGAAATTTTGAAAAGAAAGAAAGATGTGAGTTTTCGACGGAAAAGTTTCCGGTTATTTGTGAAGAAAAAGGTTCGTTAATGGGAATTGGATTCCCAGATTTGGTATTTGGACTTCATAGATTATATTAGAATTTTGAGATTTTATTTTCGGAAATGGTCACGTGGGCCCACGGAGAAATTTACTTTTGTGGGCCCACTTTGTTTTGAGATTTTGGCCATTGTGGATATTTTTGAAAAGACGTTTTATGAGGGCCAATAGGAGGTGACACGTGTCACCCCGCCTAGGTGGCTTGGGCCGAAGTTACCTTTGTGCACAACACCTTGTTAGAGTCGTTTTCGACGAAGCGTTTTGCGTAACTTGCGAAGGAAAATTCCGGCTATGTCGTTTTGTATTTTTGCGGATTTTTCCGGCGGAACATTTTGTTAACAAGAGGTGACACTTGTCACCTCAGTGACGCCTTAGGGGCGGTTTGGCCTTGGCCGATTGGTGCCTTGTTGTGGCATTGTTTTGTGCAATGTTTTGTGCAATGTTTTGTGGCATGTTTTGTGGAGTAGGGTTAGGGTGCACTTGGCTTGATCTTGGCCTTACACTTGCCTTACACTTGGAGGATCTTGCCCTTGGTGGCCTTTGGTTTTGCTATAAATACCCCAAGTGTGAAGACTTCATCCATTCCAAAACTTCCAAGTCTTGAAACCCTCTCCTCCCCTTTGTGAGCTCTTGCGAGAGCCTCCCCTCCCCTTTTCGTGTGGCCTTTGGCCGAGGGGTTCTCCTCCTCCCCTTTGTGGCGCCTGGTGGGTACCCACTGCCTAGTTGTTTCGTATAATACCCTCCTTGTGGTATTGAAATACTTCTCCTAGTATTGTTATAATGCCCAAAATACCTTAGCCTTTACCTTGTTGTATTCCAAAAGTTACCTTTATACGTAGAGCCCGGAAATACTACATTTTGTCCTTTTAGTCTCAAACCGAAACCCTAAGGAAATCTTCATTGTTGGTTGAAGTATTTGAGTAGAAGTTGGTTAGAACTTCTAAGGGTTGTTTGGAGCGCACGAAGTAGGAGCTAAACCTTGCTCAGGATCGACATTATAACTTGGATAATTTTGGGCTTATCGAGGTAATTATCTTGTCCCTCTATTGTAATTGGAAATTACATGTTTGTTAGAATATATAGTTGAAGTATACTATATATGGAACTACTTAGTATTCGGCAATGTCTTTTGACTTAAGCTCAAGAATGAATGAATGTATTTACATAGGACTGTATTGCAGTAGACTTGTGTAGTATTACTGAGTAGAAAAGTACACGTCCGGTTAGACGTGTAAAACCCCCCCCCCTGGTTGGCTTGGTAGCCCGCATCGTTAGAGGAGAGATTTCTGTTGTGTGGGGAGGTGTCTTTGAATTTTCTATAGAAAGATAGAAACTTGTGTTTTGGGGTTAATAGACGTTTGTGACCTTTATAGGTGAAAGTACTAAGAGTAGCGTATTCTACTCGAGGAGTGGAAGGGGCTAGCAAGGTTGTAGTACTTGGAGCATTTTGCTTATTGTCGATAAATCGTCGCGAGGTATGTGAACCTCTTCCTATCTTTTCTAGCATGATTGTTGTGAACTATGTAGTACGGTGACGTACGTGTGCTAAGTGATTTGGTCGGTTTAAAACATAGGGTGTTATAATAGCTTTATGGGAAGTTAGTTATAACGACCTTATGTAGGTGAAAATGGTTTACTGATGTTAGAAGTTAAGAGACTTGATCTTATAAGATAAGAGACTTAACTTATTTGTTTTAATGTGGATGTTGTGTGAAACCTCATTCGTGAGTAATGAGTACTTGGTTTTTAAAGGGATAATGTTCTACTGATTTCGGAAATCAGAATGTGTATCGACACCACCGCTGCGCGTTAATAAAGGAAAATGTATTGAATAATGATGTGTTGTATTAAAACCAGTAGAAACCTCCATCTGCATAGAAGCTAAGATGAGACAAAATGATATTACATTTTCTAGATCATGGCTGCTGTAATAAGATCGTTATAAACAAGAATAAACTACTCACATATATGACATAAGTTACTCAATTGTTTTAAAAGAGATTAAGACTATGAGTTATGAAACCTTTCTAAAATAAGTGACTTGAGCATTTGAAAATGAGCTTGAGTAATTGAAACTAGGCAAACCGAACTTAGGAAAGAATGTTGTTACTTGATTTTGAAAAGGAATGTGGGTTGGTCATTCTAATACTACGTATCGGGTGACTTTATAAAAGAAATGGATCTCTTTAAAAGAACTTAACGTATGTAGTACTTTGGGGTTAAAAACCCGGACTTTGGCATAAAATGAAAGTACTTTGAGTTGTGTGAAACTTGCCTATGCTTGTTGTTGTGAAACTTGCCTATGCTTGTTGTTGTGAAACTTGCATATGCTTGTGATGATAGCCTTTGTTGTGCAAGTGTGGTATTTCTGTGTTACCGCGTCTCTCGATAGAGGGTCGGTCGACTTGTTGAGAACTTACTTGGACGTGCTGGCAGTGATGGAGAATTCCACGGGTATGTTTCCATTTTGATTACTGTCTTGTTGTTGATGTCACATGGACATGTCTACACCGATGCAGAATTCCGGGGGCATGCGGCCATGCGGTCGGGTTGATTACCCGATATATTGTTATTGTGGTTACATGGACATGTATAAACCTAGGTAGAATTCGGGGCATGTACGTGCGCGGGTTGATCACCCAGTATATTATTGTTGATGTCACATGGACGTGTCTTGTCACGACCCGAATCTGGGCCCGTGACTGGTGCCTTACCCCGGGCACCCTAGTGATACAACATCAGAGTAATCAGCGGAACATAAAACACATACATGAAACAAATGAAGTACAAAGCGAGAAAACTTGCCTTTCGGCATATATATAAATAACAACTCCTACAAATGAGCAGTTTAATCCTTTTTACAACCACCGCCTAAAGATTACTCTGGACCTCTAAGAAAGATCGACAACAATGGCGGGACGGGGCCCGCCATACCACGAATGTAAATACCTACAACGACGGGGACTATACGAGATAAGCCTCGGAGAAGCGGAGCTTTCCCAAATGACTGTGACCCTAAGGCGAGGATCAACGGCGGTGTACCTTTACTGCGGCATGAGCGGCCCGAAGAGGTCGATCTGGGTACCAAGTATGGCGAAAATAAATCACGTAAATGAAATCATAGTAGTCTATATAAAGCGGGAGACATGTATGATAACCAACTACGATTCACAATAAATAGCGATGTCAAGTCGGGGACTCGCGCCTCAAAGTTATCACAATAAAACCGTGCGGGGCAAATGCGAAGGCATAGCCGACTACTAAGACCCACGGTACCAAAAATACCACAAAGCGTATCCGAGGTCTTTCTAGGCGCACCACATGATCGGCGGCCACTCGCGCAATATCAATGTGCGCGTCTATCCACGGAACTCTCGCGACTCGCATAGGTCACCCGGACCGCGTGAGGTATTCCTCGAATCATGGTCCTGCACCGCTGAGGTATACCGCGTCGAAGCGGCTAACCCTCGGTATCCGCCTAGGCTCCGCGGCCGCATAGTCTCAAAAGACCGCATAGTCTCAGCGGACCGCATAGGAATCCCCGCGTCGGGCTAAACACCGGAATGATCAATCCACGGAGCTACCGCACTCCGCGTAGTCACAAGGGCTGCATAGGCGTATAGACCGCATCAAGGGTGGCAAGCCCTCGGTATAATAAGTCAAGGGTATGTGATACAATAACGATTACTGCGGGCTTAACGTTTGACAGCGTAAGCACAACAAAGTGACCCTTACACAATAATCACAAGATACTAACACGTAGCATCCTAACATGCTTACTTATCAAATCAACAAGAAAGTATTACAAGGCTATCACAAACCAATACAATCAAGTTATTCACACAAGGTACTTTCTACTAACAAGTTGAATTACCTATCCCCAAAGTACTTCATACATTAAATCTTTAAAAGATCGTTACTTAAAACCACACAATACCGTAGTATATGAAAATAGAGTGATTATCTTTTAGGGTAAATCAATTACTTCTCTTTGTAAAATCAAGTAGCCACATTCTTTCCCGATGTTCAAGTTTGCCTAGTTTCGATGTTCAAGTTTGCCTTTTAGAAAGGTTTAGTAGTTCATAGTCTTATTCATTTAAGAATATAATTCTCCTTTAAACAATCTTATTACTGACCGTGATCTAGGAAATATCATTTTGTCTCATCTTAGCTTCATGCGGATGGAAGTTTCTCTTGGTTTAATAATACTTAATCTGTCAAAACATTTCCTTTTATTAACGCTGCAGTGGTTTGTCGATACACATTCTGATTTCCGAAATCAGTAAAACATTCTTAAGTCGTTATTACCTAACTTCCCATAAAGCTAGTATAACTCTTAAGTTTTCAAAAACCAAGTATTACTTCTTCTTTCGAAATGATTCAAAAATCTTTTGAAATACTTCAAGTTCTTTATTAACACATAATAAGCGATTATAGTTCAAATCGATTACCTTTTAAAAACCACAAGTATTTTCTTACCAACATAAAGTATTATAACCAACTTCCCATAAAGCGTTATAACACTTTATGTTTTAAACCAATCAAATACATTTAGCACGTATGCGTCTCTGGTACTACATAGTTCACACATATCATGCTAGAAGAGATAGGAAGAGGTTCACATACCTCGCGGCAGTATCGACTAATAGCAAAGCGCTCAAGTACCTCCAACCGTCGGCTACTCCTTAAGACAAGTAGATCGCGCCATCGTAGTACTTGACCTATAAGGCCACGGCGCTTATTAACATTTAGATCCGCCGTAGAACATTCTCTGAGAAAATTCGCACCTCCCCATGGCGTAAATCTCCTCCTCTATCGGGCGGCTACCAAGCCAACCGGGGGTTATCGTTTAATCGGACGTGCACAATTCTACCTCGCGAAAAGCTACACAAGTCTCGTAATGTCTGATCCATGTAAATCTGATTCGGTACTCTTCTTCGAAAAGGTTTCTTATTATTGGGCTTAAGTCAAAAGACATTGCCGATAACAACGTTGAGTACTATATATAGTATACTTCAACTATATAATCTAACAACATGTAATTTCCAATTACAATAGGGGACAAGATATTTACCTCGATAAGCCCATAATTATCAGAGTTTAAATGTCGTTCTGAGCAGGTTTAGCTCCTACTCAGTGCGCTCAGGCCAGCTCCAAACAACCCTTAGAAGTTCTAACCAACTTCTACTTATAACTTCAACTACGGGTGAAGATTTACTTAGGGTTTCGGTTTTGTGGTGAAGGGAAGTATAATAGTATTTACGGGCTTTTAGTATAAGTATAACCTTAGAATACTACAAGGTATCTGGCTAAGGTAATTTGGGCATTATAACAATACTTTTGAGAGTATTTCTACCAAGAGGGGTATTATCTGAAAGCAACTAGGCTAGGGGGTGTATACCTCGGCCTACCAGTGGGGACTCGGCGAGGGGAGGGAGGGCGAGAACAACTCTTTCAAGGGAGGGAGGATTTCTAACACTTTGGAAATATTTGTAATGGATGAAGTAGTCATCCTAAGGGGGGTAATTATAGCACAAGCCAAGGCCAACCAATGGCCAAGATCTAGCCAAGTGCATAGCAAGTGTAGGGCGAGATTCACCCGTGTGTCCTTAACCAACTAACACACAAAATATCCTACCAACTCCCCTCTTCAATTCGTCCAATCCGCCCCTTACGTCCGCCATGATGGGAGGTGCCAAGTGGCGCCCTCTTGTTATTGACACGTTCGTCTCTCGGAAAAATCCGTAAAAATTAAAAATGACATAGCCGGAATTTTCCTACGAAGCTGTGAAAACTTTTCGTCGAAAAATGACTCTAAACGGGTGTTGTGAACAAAAATTAATTCGGCCAAGCCTAATACAAGTTTCAAATTTTCTACGTACGTCCTTACGTACATACTCTGGAAATACGGGGTATAACATTCTCCCCTCCTTAGAAACATTCGTCCCGAATGTTCCTTCTAGAATCTCAAAACAAGCGTGCGCGGTATAGTCTTCACTACTATACTTACGAGAATCAAACACGCGCGCTTTGGCACGAAACAACTTGCGCAAAATGCTTACATCGAGTCCACGAGGAAACACCTCTAACATCACCAAAATGATACCACTTTTGTCACTTTGCACGAGGCATTAACCTTCTCAGCGACCCGACAAATGATGCAGAGCTGCGTGCGATCACGAAGGTATCGTGCATTCGAACTCTTACCACATTTAATCGTCTTGATTATCCAAAACTCGAGGTTATCATCTTCAACTTGGTCATCATTAGTGGGAATACTGCGGATGGATCTCGATTTCCTTCTCGAACATAACACGAAGATCGGGCCTTTGCCTCCTAAGTCGGATGGCAAATGCTAACATATAGGCAACCTGGCCTACTCTTCACATGAACTCAAAGGCCCAAAGTAACTCGGGCTAAGTTCCCTCTGTATTCCAAAACTCGTCACACCCAACCCGGGGTGGTACTTTTAAGAAGACCGACCGTCAACCTGAACTCTAAGCGTCGTCGCCGATTATCCGCACGATTCCTCTGAGCTGCTAGAACTTCTTCTAGACAAGCTTCTCACTATCCACAGTCTGCTGGAACAAGCCTGAACCAACGATCTGAACGCGCCAGCGTCGAACCAATCGGCCGGCAACTTACACTTCCGCCCTACAAGGCTTCAAAAGGTGACATCCGAACCTTTGAAATAGTAGCTAACCGCGCTCCTCTACGAGGAGACAACAATCCTCGCAACTACCCAAAATCCACGCGGCAGGGGCGAATGCGGTCTGAGACTCGCTGAGTTCCTAACCTTGCACTGGTAAAACCTCGAGAAAAGCAGTGACACAGGCTCCACTATCGACATAAGGTGAAGGTAGGCACCTCGTGCGACCTTACAACCTTTACGATATATCATCTCGCGTAACCTGCAGGAGTAAGCGGTCTTTGCTAGAAGACAGGCGGTGACCTCGCCGGCGACTCTTGGTCGAATCGTCCAGTCGAAAATTAAATGCGTTGGTTAACTAAACTTGGGCCTAACACCCTCACAACCCTAACACAAGGCGGGACCACCACAACCTGACCCACCACAAAACTACGCGGGTTGACCCGCAGCGGCCTCAACCCGGCAGCCGCCTTGTGATACTAGCTCGATCCGGAACAATCTTACTAATCACGTTTCGAAAACCTAGCGGTCTTCTTAGCTCAACTACCCTCTTTCATTCCACACTACTCAGGGACTAATCCCACAAACATAACTCACGTGCACTATGCACTCCTATAAGGGTCAAACATAAACAATACATCTTTTACTCGAGATGGCCTTACCTCTAAGGTCTCTACGTATAACACTCTAAGGCTCACACTTTCTCTATCCCCCAAATCTTACTTGGTTAACTAACCAAGATTTCTAATCACCATTTACACAATGCTATCAGAAAAAAACACTTAAGGTATACTCACCTTATCACACATACTAAACCCTAGAGGGTTAAAGATCTATCTGTATCTACTGCTTCACTCCCCTTAGTCGTTCTAATCAAGCACCGTAGAGCGCGCAGCTAAGGAAGGTGACGAACTACCCGCCGATCACGAAGGCTAAGTCCTCCTACCGGGACACTCTTTCGACACGGACCACGGCGGTCATAGTACAACAAGTACCAACCTAAAAGATGACATTCCGGGATGGCGTGCATCGCGCTGTGAACAGCGAGAAAAAGCGAATCGGATGGTGGAACCTTCGTGTATTTGTGAGCGGAAGCCACGGAGTTCTAACCAACTCTGCATACCGAACGTCCACGAACCCCGTGGAGGACCTCTGCGCTTGGTGGATGTGCATAATCTAATCCATTGGTGAGGTGACTCGCCTCGAAAGTTACCAAAGGACCTTCTTTGCTCTGGCCTCTTACATTGTCGCCGTTAACCCGTCGATCTCTACGTTTCTCGGCTGCTTGTGCATAGGCGTACGAGCCATGCTCAAGCCTGGCGAAGAATTACTCTTGCACAACGCCTCTTAGGTAGTCATCAAGACTCGCGGTACATCGGTATACTCTGCGGTAGTCAAATCCATGGTTAATGTGCGGTCGCCTCCTTGAAATCTATATTCTCTGTTCGATCGTGGGCGAAGGTTCAAATATCATGGCGCGATGAGGCCCGATGCGCCGTGCTAAACTCTCTTTGGGGCTAGTGGCGTCGCAAAACTCCCGAATGAAGCACCACGAGGTGATAATGGGCTGTGCCCACGTAACCCTCTGTACTCTACTCGCGACTCGCTCGGTGCGCTTGCCTCTGGGCGGGTTGCCCTGCGGAGGCATAGCGGTAAGGAAAGAAATCGTTAGAGGTCGACTTACAACCTGACTCTAAGGCACGATCTCGAGTGAGAAGAAATAGAAACCAATCCTAAATATCCTATAGCCTCACGATTATTGGTGTGGTGCACAACAGCGATAATCAGACTTCTGCGGATACGGTCTGTAGACACTTTCAGAGGATTAGCGCTCGATACCACTTTGTCACGACCGAATCTGGGCGTGGTAGTGCCTTACCGGGCACCCTAGTGATACAACATCAGTGTCGGGAACATAAAACACATCATGAAACAAATGAAGTACAAAGCGAGAAAACTTGCCTTTCGGCATATATATAAATAACAACTCCTACAAATGAGCAGTTTAATCCTTTTTACAACCACACTGTGATTACTACGGACCTAAGAAAGATCGACAACGATGGCGGGACGGGGCCGCCATACCACGAATGTAAATACCTCTGACAGCGAGGACTATGCAGATAAGCCTCGGAGAAGCGGAGCTTTCCCAACGCTGACGTGACCCTAGAGCGAGGATCAACGGCGGTGTACCTTTACTGCGGCATGAGCGGCCCCGAAGTCGATCTGCAGTACCAAGTATGGGCCCGAAAATAAATCACGTAAATGAAATCATAGTAGTCTATATAAAGCGGGAGACATGTATGATAACGAACTACGATTCACAATAAATAGCGATCATGTCAAGTCGGGGACTCACGCCTCAAAGTTATCACAATAAAACCGTGCGGGGCAGAAATGCGAAGGCATAGCCGACTACTAAGACCAGCGATGCAAAAATACCACAAGCGTATCCGAGGTCTTTCTAGAGCGCGCATGATCGAAGGCGGCCCGCTCGCCGCAATATCAATGTCTTGGCGTCTATCCACTGGAACTCGCTGACTCGCATAGGTCACCGCGGACCGCGTGAGGTATTCCTCGAATCGTGGTCCCGGACCGCTGAGGTATACCGCGTCGAAGGCGGCTAACCCTCGGTATCCGCCTAGGCTCCGCAGACCGCGTAGTCTCAAAGACCGCATAGTCTCAGCGGACGCATAAGGAATCCCCGCGTCGGGCTAAACACCGGAATGATCAATCACGAGCTCTGCGCTCGCGTAGTCACAGAAATTGCATAGGCGTATAGACGCGTCAAGGGTGGCAAGCCCTCGGTATAATAAGTCGAGGGTATGTGATACAATAACGATGCGGCTTAACGTTTGACAGCGTAAGCACAACAAAGTGACCACTTACACAATAATCACAAGATACTAACACGTAGCATCCTAACATGCTTACTTATCAAATCAACAAGAAAGTATTACAAGGCTATCACAAACCAATACAATCAAGTTATTCACACAAGGTACTTTCTACTAACAAGTTCGGTACCTATCCCCAAAGTACTTCATACATTAAATCTTTAAAAGATCGTTACTTCACAAAACCACACAATACCTGTAGTATATGAAAATAGAGTGATTATCTTTTTAGGGTAAATCAATTACTTCTCTTTGTAAAATCAAGTAGCCACATTCTTTCCCAATGTTCAAGTTTGCCTAGTTTCGATGTTCAAGTTTGCCTTTTTAGAAAGGTTTAGTAGTTCATAGTCTTATTCATTTAAGAATATAATTCTCCTTTAAACAATCTTATTACTGACCGTGATCTAGGAAATATCATTTTGTCTCATCTTAGCTTCTATGCGGATGGAAGTTTCTCTTGGTTTTAATAATACTTAATTTGTCAAAACATTTCCTTTTATTAACGATCACGATGGTTTGTCGATACACATTCGATTTCGAAATCGATAAAACATTCTTAAGCGTTATTACCTAACTTCCCATAAAGCTAGTATAACTCTTAAGTTATCAAAAACCAAGTATTACTTTTTCTTTGAATTGATTCAAAAATCTTTTGAAATACTTCAAGTTCTTTATTAACACATAATAAGCCAGTTATAGTTCAAATCATTTACCTTTTAAAAACCACAAGTATTTTCTTACCAACATAAAGCTGTTATAACCAACTTCCCATAAAGTCGTTATAACACTTTATGTTTTAAACAAATCAAATACATTTAGAACATGTACGTGTAACGTACTACATAGTTCTAACATATAATGCTAGAAGAGATAGGAAGAGGTTCACATACCTCGCGGCAGTATCGACTAATAGCAAACGCTCCAGTACCTCAACCGTCGGCTACTCCTTAAGACAAGTAGATCGCGCCATCGTAGTACTTCAACCTATAAGGCCTGGCGCTTATTAACATTTAGATCCGCCGTAGAACATTCTACAGAAAATTGGCGACACCTCCCCGCACAGCGTAAATCTCCTCCTATCGGGGCGGCTACCAAGCCAACCGGGGGTTATCGTTAATCGGACGTGCACAATTCTACCTCACGAAAAGCTACACAAGTCTCTTGTAATACGGTCTATGTAAATCTGATTCGATTACTCTTCTTTGAAAAGGTTTCTTATTATTGGGCTTAAGTCAAAAGACATTGCCGATAACAACGTTCGATACTATATATAGTATACTTCAACTATATAATCTAACAACATGTAATTTCCAATTACAATAGGGGACAAGATATTTACCTCGATAAGCCCATAATTATCCGAGTTTAAATGTCGTTCTGAGCAAGGTTTAGCTCTACTCAGTGCGCTCAGGCCGCTCCAAACAACCCTTAGAAGTTCTAACCAACTTACTTATAACTTCAACTACGGGTGAAGATTTACTTAGGGTTTCGGTTTTGTGGTGAAGGAAGTATAATAGTATTTACGGGCTTTTCGTATAAGTATAACCTTAGAATACTACAAGGTATACGGCTAAGGTAATTTGGGCATTATAACAATACTTTTGAGTATTTCTACCAAGAGGGGTATTATCTGAAGCAACTAGGCTAGGGGGTGTATACCCTCGGCCTACCCAGGGGACTCGGCGAGGGAGGAGGGCGAGAACAACTCTTTCAAGGGAGGAGGATTTCTAACACTTAGGAAATATTTGGAATGGATGAAGAAGTCATCCTAAGGGGGTATTTATAGCACAAGCCAAGGCCAACCGATGGCGAATCTAGCCAAGTGCATAGCAAGTGTAGGGCCAGATTCACCCATGTGTCCAACAACTAACACACAAAATATCCTACCAACTCCCCTCTTCAATTCGTCCAATCCGCCCTTACGTCATGATGGGAGGTGCCAAGTGGCGCCTCTTGTTATTGACACGTTCGTCTCTCGGAAAAATCCGTAAAATTAAAAATGACATAGCGAATTTTCCCTACGAAAGCGTGAAAGCGTTCGTCGAAAAATGACTCTAAGCGGGTGTTGTGAACAAAAATTAATTCGGCCAAGCCTAATACAAGTTTCAAATTTTCTCGTCGTCCTTACGTACATACTCTGGAAATACTGAGGGTATAACATGTCTACTGCAGGTAGAATTCGGGGCATGTGGCCATGGGGCATTGGTATTATTGTTGCATCATGGACATGTCTACCGATCTGCAGTCAGGGGCATGCGGCCATGATGCGAACATGATTGATGTTGTGGGCGTGAGACCCGTAGTTATATTTGAGTGATGACTTGAGGCGTGAGTCCCATTTGGACATATCGCTTTTTGTGAGCGTAGTTTGGTTATCATACATGTCTCTGCTTTATATAGACTAGTATGATTTCATTCTGATATTTTCTGATTTCACATACTTGGTACTGTTATCGACCTCGCTTGGGGCTGCGTTCATCTGCGGTAGAGGTACATCGATCGTGGATCCTCGCTCTTAGGATCTCGATTCAGCGTTTTGGGAAGCTCCGTTTCTCGGAGGCTTATCTTTTGGTATGTGTTCCACTGAGTTGTAGGTTCTTGTACATTCGGGGTATGGCGGGCCTGTCCGTCATAGTTGTTGTAAATCTTAAGTGCAGTAATCTTGTTGTGGGCGGGGTTGTAAAAAGGATTAAAGCATTCGTTTTGAAAGAGTTGTATTTATTTATGTTATTGGAAGGTAACCGTTGGGTTGGCTGTTTTATGTTCATATATCTTGTGTCTTGTTAAAGTTTTATTTCCGCTGGTTTTTCTCTGATGATTGTATCACTAGGGTGCGGGATAAGGCACGATGCTTGGGCCGGGCAGGTCGTTACAAAAGTGGTATCGAGCGATTAATCCTCGGAAAGTGTCTACGAACCGTGTCTAGTAGAGTCTTGATTATCGATGTGTTGTGCACCACATCTATAATCGAGGAGGCTGCGAGACATTTAGGATTGGTTTCCATTCTTCTCATTACGAGATCGTGCCTTAGAGGCGTGTTGTAAGTTGGACCCTCGGCGTGTCTCGTTTTACCGATTATGCCTCCGCGAAACAGCGAGCCACGAAGGGCAAGACAGCCGAGGAACCGCTAGTGAGATCTGAGAGAGTGCGAGGCGCGAGCCAGGCAGTACGAGGTTGTGCTTGAGACGGCGGGTTTTATGCGCCGCCGGCCAGCGAGAGGTTAGAGCGCGGCAATGGCTGCTGAGACCGCGATACTGAGCCTCGATCCCGATGCAGAGGCGAGAGAGATGGGTTACAAGAGAGATGGCCCGATTCTTGGCGAGTCGTGGCAGATATGAGGATAAATTTGGATCTGGCGATTCGATTCGATAGCACGATGGTTCACCGGCGAGATAGTTTGAGGCTACGGGACTTTACGAGTTGTAGCCCGCCAGAGTTTTATGGGTCGAGGCACGAGGATGATCGCGAGGAGTTCATCCGGCGATTACATCGGATCATGCGGGTGATCGAGCTTGAGACCGAGTGCGTGACCTTTGGTTCGCATCGGTGCGTGATACGATCGATTGGTTTGATTCATAGGAGCTTTCGGGAGAGCATGTACCTCGGCAGTATGGGATGAGTTTTGGGGCTTTCCTCGCACTTCTTGCCTCCGCAGATGAGGAGGCGCGGTAAACAGATTTTGATGCTTAAACGAGGCGGGCGTGCGGTTCGAGTACAATGTGGAGTTCGACTCATTGGCGATGCGTCCAGCGTTGGTAGCTAGTATGGAGGATCGAGTGCACCGATATGTTCTGAGGCTCGATGATTACAAGTCGAGGCATGTTCGGGAGTAGCTCTTCAGGGCATGGACATTGCGCGTGCAGCTCGTGCGGCTGGGATGTGAGGCACGGAGAGGTCGGCGGAATGACGAGATCGCGAGAAGAGGAGAACAACGAGGTCGCTTTGGTGACTTCGAGGCGGACGCCTCGGAAGATACTAGTTTTGTACCTCCGCCCGGTGCGAGTGGTCCTCCGACCTTGAGTATTCGGGGCGGTCGGGCTCGAGGTTGAGTTTCGAGGAAGTAAGGGTGTTGGCGGAATCACGGTCACCCTACCTCGGTGTGGTCGATGTGGTAGACCGCATTTCGGGAGTGTCGTGGTGCGGGGAGCTTGTTATTTTGCGGCCAGCGGGGCCATTTGCGAGCTGTCAGACCAAGGGTAGCGGATGTTACGACTCGACCTCTGGATCGATGGCTGGTTCATCGCCTTCTGATTATGCGCCTGCAGTGAGCCTATGATTAGAGTGGAAGCGGTAGCTTGGGTATATCCTTAACCCTCTAGAGTTTTGGTATGCTTGTTATGATGGTCTCATTATTATGTGCTATGCGAATAGCGTTGTGTTAATTATGAGTTAGAAAACATGCTTAGTTGGGAGGATACGTATGGGGGCATGGTAAGTGTGAACCTTAGACTATGTCACGTGAGACCTTAGGGGTAAGGTCGTCTTGAGTTAAAGATTTATTTTATGTTTGACCACTTATCGAGTAGTGGTATACGTGGGATTTATTTGTGTAATAAGTCCGTGGGTAGTTTGAGATGGAAGTGGTAGCTTTCATGATGTGAATTAGTAAGATTGTTAGGATCGGGAACAAGAGTTTAGCGCGGTTGGGGGTCGGGTTGAGGACCATTTGCGGGTCAACGTAACCCGGTTTGGGGTGGGGTCAGTTGGGTGGTCCCGCCAGGTGGTAGTCACGAGGATGCTAGGCCCAGTTTGTGTGACCATCGTATGAGTTCGTGGGCGCGTTCGACGAAGCGGTTCGTAAAGGCGGAATGGCCTTAAGGAAGTTTGAGGTTAGTAAGATGACCAAGTTTGGAGGTAGTGACTCAGATTTTCGGGAGCGGAAGTAATGGTGAAGTATGAGTGCGTCTTGGGAGAGTTCAAGTGTTCGAGAAGGGCACGGCGAGTAAGGAAAGAAGAGGGCGTGTGTTAGTTCGTGGCGGTATGGCGTCGGCAACTTGTTAGAGGAACTTTATCGTTATCCGACTTGAGAAGGAACATTCGGGACGAATGTTTCTAAGGAGAGGAGAATGTTATACCCGTAGTTGCGGGGTATATATGTGAGGGCGTGCGTGCGAAGTCGTAGAAATTTTGAAAAGAAAGAAAGATGTGAGTTTTCGGAAAAGTTTAGGTTATTTGTGAAGAAAAGGTTCGTTAATGGGAATTGGATTCCCAGTTTGGTATTTGGACTTCATAGATTATATTAGAATTTTGAGATTTTATTTTGGAAATGGTCACGTGGGGCCACGGGAGAAATTCTGATTTTGTAGGCCCACTTTGTTTTGAGATTTTGGCCATTGTGGATATTTTTGAAAGGCGTTTTATGAGGGCCAATAGGAGGGTGACACGTGTCACCCCGCCTAGGTGGCTTGGCGAAGTTACCTTTGTGCACAACACCCGGTTAAGTCGTTTTTAAACGAAGCGTTTTCGTAACTTGCGAAGGAAAATTCGGCTATGTCGTTTTGTATTTTGCGGATTTTTCGGCGGAACATTTTGGGCCAACAAGAGGGTGACACTTGTCACCTCAGTGGGCTTAGGATTCGGTTTGGCCTTGGCGATTGGTGCCTTGTTGTGGCATTGTTTTGTGCAATGTTTTGTGCAATGTTTTGTGGCATGTTTTGTGGAGTAGGGGTTAGGGTGCACTTGGCTTGATCTTGGCCTTACACTTGCCTTACACTTGGAGGATCTTGGCCTTGGTTGGCCTTTGGTTTTGCTATAAATACCCCTGCAAGTGTGAAGACTTCATCCATTCAAAAACTTCCAAGTCTTGAAACCCTCTCCTCCCCTTTGTGAGCTCTTGGCGAGAGCCTCCCCCTCCCCCTTTCGTGTGGCCTTTGGCGAGGGTTCTCCTCCTCCCCTTTGTGGCGCCTTGGCGTGGGGTACCCACTGCCTAGTTGTTTTCGTATAATACCCCTACCTTGTGGTATTGAAATACTTCTCCTAGTATTGTTATAATGCCCAAAATACCTTAGCCTTTACCTTGTTGTATTCCAAAAGTTACCTCTATACGTAGAGCCCGGAAATACTACCTTTTGTCCTTTTAGTCTCAAACCGAAACCCTAAGGAAATCTTCATTGTTGGTTGAAGTATTTGAGTAGAAGTTGGTTAGAACTTCTAAGGGTTGTTTGGAGCGCACGGAGTAGGAGCTAAACCTTGCTCAGGATCGACATTATAACTTGGATAATTTTGGGCTTATCGAGGTAATTATGTTGTCCCTCTATTGTAATTGGAAATTACATGTTTGTTAGAATATATAGTTGAAGTATACTATATATGGAACTACTTAGTATTCGGCAATGTCTTTTGACTTAAGCCTGAAGAACTGAACTGAACTGTATTTACATAGATGTATTGCGATGACTTGTGTAGTATTCTTGAGTAGAATTGTACACGTCAGGTTAGGCGTGTAAAACCCCACGGTTGGCTTGGTAGCGGCTCGTTAGAGGAGGAGATTTACGCTGTTGCGGGGGGGGAGGTGCTGCCGAATTTTCTATAGAAAGATAGAAACTTGTGTTTTGGAGTTAATAGACGTTTGTGACCTTTATAGGTGAAAGTACTAAGAGTAGCGTATTCTACTCGAGGAGTGGAAGGGGCTAGCAAGGTTGTAGTACTTGGAGCATTTTGCTTATTGTCGATAAATCGTCGCGAGGTATGTGAACCTCTTCCTATCTTTTCTAGCATGATTGTTGTGAACTATGTAGTACGGTAGACGTACATGTGCTAAGTGATTTGGTCGGTTTAAAACATAGGGTGTTATAATAGCTTTATGGGAAGTTAGTTATAACGACCTTATGTAGGTGAAAATGGTTTACTGATGTTAGAAGTTAAGAGACTTGATCTTATAAGATAAGAGACTTAACTTATTTGTTTTAATGTGGATGTTGTGTGAAACCTCATTCGTGAGTAATGAGTACTTGGTTTTTAAAGGGATAATGTTCTACTGATTTCGGAAATCAGAATGTGTATCGACAGACCACTGCAGCGTTAATAAAGGAAAATGTATTGAATAATGATGTGTTGTATTAAAACCAGTAGAAACCTCCATCTGCATAGAAGCTAAGATGAGACAAAATGATATTACATTTTCTAGATCATGGCTGCTGTAATAAGATCGTTATAAACAAGAATAAACTACTCACATATATGACATATGTTACTCAATTGTTTTAAAAGAGATTAAGACTATGAGTTATGAAACCTTTCTAAAATAAGTGACTTGAGCATTTGAAAATGAGAAGCTTGAGTAATTGAAACTAGGCAAACTGGAACTTAGGAAAAGAATGTTGTTACTTGATTTTGAAAAGGAATGTGGGTTGGTCATTCTAATACTACGGGTATCGGGTGACTTTATAAAAGTAATGGATCTCTTTTAAAAGAACTTAACGTATGTAGTACTTTGGGGTTAAAAACCCGGACTTTGGCATAAAATGAAAGTACTTTGAGTTGTGTGAAACTTGCCTATGCTTGTTGTTGTGAAACTTGCCTATGCTTGTTGTTGTGAAACTTGCCTATGCTTGTGATGATAGCCTTTGTTGTGCAAGTGTGGTATTTCTGTGTTACCGCGTCTCTCGATAGAGGGCCGGTCGACTTGTTGAGAACTTACTTGGACGTGCTGGCAGTGATGGAGAATTCCACGGGTATGTTTCCATTTTGATTACTGTCTTGTTGTTGATGTCACATGGACATGTCTACACCGAGGTAGAATTCCGGGGGCATGCGGCCATGCGGTCGGGTTGATTACCCGATATATTGTTATTGTGGTTACATGGACATGTCTACACCGAGGTAGAATTCCGGGGGCATGTGGCCATGCGGCAGGGTTGATCACCCAGTATATTATTGTTGATGTCACATGGACGTGTCTACACCGGTAGAATTCGGGGCATGTGGCCGTGGGGCATTGGTATTATTGTTGCATCATGGACATGTCTACACCGATCACGAGAATTAGGGGCATGCGGCGTGACGCGAACATGATTGATGTTGTGGGCGTGAGACCCATAGTTATATTTGAGTGATGACTTGAGGCGTGAGTCACATTTGGACATATCGCTTTTTGTGAGCGTAGTTTGGTTATCATACATGTCTCTGCTTTATATAGACTAGTATGATTTCATTCTGATATTTTCTGATTTCACATACTTGGTACTGTTGTCTTGACCTCGCCCGGCTGCGTTCATCTGCGCAGTAAGTACATCGGTCGTGGATCCTCGCTCTTAGGATCTCGATTCAGCGTTTTGGGAAGCTCCGTTTCTCGGAGGCTTATCTTTTGGTATGTGTTCCACGAGTTGTAGGTTCTTGTACATTGAGGGTATGGCGGGAGCCTGTCCGTCATAGTTGTTGTAAATCTTAGAAGTGCAGTAATCTTGTTGTGGCGGGGTTGTAAAAAGGATTAAAGCTCGCGTTTTGAAAGAGTTGTATTTATTTATGTTATTGGAAGGTAACCGTTGGGTTGGCTTTGTTTATGTTCATATATCTTGTTTCTTGTTAAAGTTTTATTTTCATTGGTTTTCTCGATGATTGTATCACTAGGGTGCAGGGATAAGGCACGATGCTTGGGCCGGGCGGTCGTTACAACCTTCCACGCTGGCGATGCATGATATGATAACAACAAGATAGAAATCCAAATGGGAGCATACATGCGCTACGCATCGTGTCGATATGTCCAAAGGGAACAAATAAGACAACATTCCAAATGGAAGCATACCCGTGCGCTACGCGTCGTGTCGATGAGTCGAGGAAACAATAAGACAGATTCCAAATGGAAGCATACGTGCGCTATGCATCGTGTCGGTATGTCCAAAGGAAACAATAAGACAACAAGGCGGTAATCAAAGTGGAAGCATGCGTGCGCTACGCATCGTGTCGATATGTCCAAAGTGATTAACAAAGTAACACTATCAGCGAGGCGTGCGTGGAATTTCTCCGTCACCGTAGCGCGTCCAGTAAGTTCTCAACAAGTCAACCGACCCTCCATCGAGAGACGCGGTAGTATAGAAACACAATTTTTGCACAACAAAGGCTATCACAACAAGCATAAGCAAGTTTCACAACAACAAGCATAGGCAAGTTATACACAACTCAAAGTACTTTCATTTTATGCCAAAGTCCGGGTTTTAACCCTAAAGTACTACGTACATTAAATTCCTTTTAAAGAGATCTAATCCTTTTATAAAAGTCACCCGATACCCGTAGTATAAAAATAGAGTGAATTATATCTTTTAAGTAAACCAAAACAACTTCCATACTTTCCTTTTTAAAACCAAATTAAGGCAACACCATGCCTTCTTTTTTTTGACCAAAACACTTTTCTTTTTAAAGTCAAGTTACCACATTAAAACCAATGATAAAACCTTTCTTTTGTTTTCATAAGGTCGTTATAACCAACTTCCCATAAAGTTGTTATACACCTTATGTTTTAAACCATTTTAAGACAACACAATGCCTTTCTTTTTCCTAAAGTTCCAGTTTGCCTAATTTCAATTACACAAGTCTCTTTTTTGAAAAGTTCATAGTTCAATGTCTTAATCTCTTTTAAAACAATTGAGTAACATATGCCTTAGGCGAGTAGGTTATTCTTGTTCATAATCAATCTTATTAGCAGCCATGATCTAGAAATGTAATATCATTTTGTCTCATCTTAGCTTCTATGCAGATGGAGGTTTCTACTGGTTTTAATAATACTTAATTATTCAATACATTTCCCTTTATTAACGCTGCAGTGGTTTGTCGATACACATTCTGATTTCCGAAATCAGTAAAACATTATTCCTTCCAAAAACCAAGTACTCATTACTCACGAATGAGGTTTCACACAAACATCCATATTAAGTCAAGTCTCTTATCTTTTAAGAATAAGTCTCTTAACTTCTAAACCATTAAACCATTCTTTTTATCTCTCTTAAGGCGTTACACCTAACTTCTCATAAAGCTGGTATAACTTTTATGTTTTCAAACCAAGTATACACTTCTTTCAAAAAGGTTTCTTAATCTTTTAGAATACTTGAGTTCTTTTACATCAAGTCGGTTATAAGTCAAATCGGTTATCTTTTAAAAACCACAAAGCATTTCTCATTTACATAGAAATTTATTATAACTTGACTTCCCATAAAGCGTTATAACACTTTATGTTTAAAGACAATCAAATACATTTAACACATGTACGTCTACCGTACTACATAGTTATACACATATCATGCTAGAACAGATAGGAAGAGGTTCACATACCTCGCGACGATTATCGACTAATAGCAAAATGCTCCAAGTACCTCAAACCGTCGGCTACACTCTAAGCCAAGCAGATCACTCCACACGTAGTACTTCAACCTATAGAGGCCACAAGGCGCCTATTAACATCTTTAGATCTCGACGTAGAATATTCTACAGAAATTTCGGCAGCACCTCCCCCCCCTCCCCGCAACAGCGTAACTCTCCTCCTCTATCGAGGCCGGCTACCAAGCCAACCAGGGGGGGTTTTATACGTCTAACCGGACGTGTACAATTCTACTTCACAGTAATGCTATACAAGTCTCATGTCTGATCCTAAGTAATTACTGATTCGATTCTCTTCTTAAAGTTCAGGCTTAAGTCGCAAGACATTGCCGTAAGTATTATTCAGGCTTAAGTCAAAAGACATTGCCGCACAACTATGTTCAATTCTATATATAGTATACTTCAACTATATATTCCAACAATATGTAATTTCCAATTACAATAGAAGGTCAAGAGTGTTTACCTCGATAAGCCCAAAATTATCCGAGTTTAAATGTCGATCCTGAGCAAGGTTTAGCTCTACTCGTGCGCTCAGGCCGCTCGACCAACCCTTAGAAGTTCTAACCAACTTCTACATATAACTTCAACTACGGGTGAAGATTTACTTAGGTTTTCATTTTTGTGACTGAGGGAAGTATAATAGTATTTTCTGGGTTTTTGTATAAGTGTAACCTTAGGAAAACTATAAGGTATTTGGGCATTATAACAATACTTGGAGAGTATTTCTATACCACAAAAAAGGGGGTATTTATACGAGACAACTATGCTGGGGTACCACAAAGAAACACCACAAAGGAGGGGTGGCTCGCGGCCAAGGGCTCTCAAAGGGGGTGGGGGTGTGGTGGACGAAAGCTGATGGAGAGGAGTATTTTGAGACTTAGATAGATTGCTCAAGTTTTGGATGAAGAAAGTCTTCAACTAGAGGGTATTTATAGGTCAAGTGAAGGCCAACCAATGGCCAAGATGAAGACAAGTGTGGTGCAAGTGTAGGGCTAGATTTCAACCATGTGGACCTTATCCATCTACCACACAACTTGCACAAAATATCCTACCAACTAAAGTAGCCCAAAATCGTCCATTAAGCCGCCCACTCGAGGCGATGTGAGGTGACACTTGTCACCTCCCGTTGGTCCAAAATGTTTCGTCTCTGGAAATATCATAAAATTATAAATGACATAGCCGGAATTTTCCCTACGAAAGCTGTGGAAACGTTTCGTCGAAAAACGACTCTTATCGGGTGTTGTGTACAAATTTCGAAACTTGCCTAACTTAAGGCTCAAATTATTATACGTACGCCCTCACGTACATACTCTGGAAATACGGGGTATAACATATATAGTATACTTCAACTATATAGTCTAACAATCATGTAATTTCCAATTACAATAGAGGGACAAGATATTTACCTCGATAAGCCCATAATTATCCAAGTATAAAGTCGATCCTGGGCAACGTTTAGCTCCAACTCCGTGCGCTCCAACCCGCTCCAAACTACCCTTAGAAGTTCTAACCAACTTCTACATACTACTCCAACTAACTATGGAGATTTTCCTTAGGGTTTCGGTTTGAGACTAAAAGGACATAAGGTAGTATTTCCGGGCTCTACGTATAGAGGTATCTTTTGGAATACTACAAGGTAAGGCTAAGGTATTTTGGGCATTACCACAATACTTTTGAGAGTATTTCTTCCAAGAGAGGGGGGTATTATACAAGAACAACATCTCAAGAGGGGGGGTGTGTACCCCACGGCTAGCACCCCTAGGAGGATACTTTCGGCCAAGGGAGGGCTCTCGGCGAGGGGCTCACAAAGGGGAAGGGGAGGCTAGGGCGAGCTCTTGCTAGAGGGAAGGATTTAACACTTAGAAAACATTTTAGGATGAAGAAGTCTTCAAAGGGGAGGGGTATTTATAGGTCAAGCAAAGGCCACCAATGGCCAAGATCATGCCAAGTGCAAGGAAAGTGTAGGGTGTGGATTCATCCAAGTACACCTTATCCATCTACCACACCAACCAACACAAAATATCCTACCAACTCCACTAGCCCAAATCGTCCAATCCGCCACTCTCTTCCAATGTGAGGTGACACATGTCACCTCCGTTGGTCCAAAATGTTCGTCTCTCGGAAAAATCCGCAAAAATAATAAATGACATAGCCGGAATTTTCCTACGAAAGTTGTGAAACGTTTGCCGAAAAACGACTCTAATCAGTGTTGTGCACAAATAAAAATCGGCTAAGCCAACTTTAAAGTTCAAACTTTTCTCGTCGTCCCGTGCATACTGCGGAAATACGGTATAACAGATACGATCCATATAATCTTTCTGGTCACGCAAACAATCATAACTTGTTAGGGAGAGACGACCCTAACCATACAGCTCTATCGCACGATCTTAGAGTGAGAAAAATGGAAACCAATCCTAAATGTCCTGCAGCCTCCTGATTATAGATGTGGTGCACAACACACCGATAATCAAGACTCTACTAGACACGGTCTGTAGACACTTTTTGAGGACTAACTGCTCTGATACCACTTTTGTCACGACCCGACACCGGGCTCGCGACTGGTTCCCTACCTGGGCACCCCTTTTGGTATACATCAGAGAATAGCAGCGGAACATACACAACGGATAAAAATGCTTAACATAAAATAACAACAGGCTAGCCGATAAGGCCACCTTCCGTAAGCTATACAAATAAAACAGTACATTTTTTTTTCTTTACAACCCAATCCACAATGTGACTACAGACCTCTAAGAATAACAACTCTGGAGGGACAGGGCCCCACCATACCCCTGAATGCACAACGACCGACAATACCAGGGATAAGCCTCCGGAATAAAGAAGCTTCTCAACAGCTGAACAGTGATCCTAAGAGCGAGGATCAGCAACATGTACTACTGCGGCATGTAACGCGGCCCCGAAGAGGTCAAGACTACGTGTACAAAATATGTGGCCCGAAATGCGTAATGAAATCATAAGTCTATAATAAAACCGGAGACAGGTATGATAACTCAATTAACAGTACACAGTTCCTTACTAACAATGAGAGTAATCAAAAGTCTACTTACAACATAAAAATAGGAAGCTCGCGATCAAAGCAGGACCACCCGCCCACAGTATCATCAAGCAATCCTACTCCTGGGACTATTTCACCCGCATAGGTCGTGTGGACCCGCATGAGGTATTCCTCGTGATAGTCAGATCCGCGGCTTGGGACTATTTCACCTGCATAAGCCCATAAGGACTCGCATGAGGTATTCCTCGCATCGTGGGTAGAAAATCCACGGAAACATGTGGTATAACTATCTTGGGGATTCACCCCTCAATTATACTCTTACCCTTAAGCAGGTGGTATAACTATCTTGGGGATTTACCCCTCAGATATACTCTTACCCTAGAGAAGGTGGTATAACTATCTTGGGGATTTACCCCTCAGATATACTCTTACCCTATCTCAACTGGCCATCATACATAACATAAGCCCTAAACTTTATCATACATAACATAAGCACTACTGAAACATCATACAATAAGCAAGTTAAGAAATCCCCCTAACTTCTTATTAACCTTATTCATATACATTCTCATTTTAGTTTACTTAAGGCACTAACATGTCATTATAAAATCCGGGAGTTTAACCCAAAGTACTACGTACTTCTATTCTTTTAAAATGACTCATTTTCATATAAACTTCCAAGATACTAATAATCGTAGTATCAAGTCATAACTACATTTTAAGACAAGTCACAATACCTTTTTAGAAAATACATTTTCGGGCTTCTAAAACAAGTGACTTCTTTCTTTTTTAAAAAAAACTTAAGCAATTGATGCATTTAAATCAATTTGCCTTTCGTTATTTCAAGTCATTTAACATACTTAAATTACTTAGAGTAAACCACTCTTTTTAACTTTCCATAAAGCTATTATAACCAACTTTCCATAAAGCCGTTATACTAACTTTATACATTAGCAACTTACATACTTCTTTATAACCAAGAGACTTAAACTTTCCGACAAAACAAGTATCAATAATACTTTCAACATACTTAAAGTCTCTTAACTTTTGAAAACTAAGATATCCTTAATATTTAACAAGTGAGTTAATTCCCTAACTCAATCAACTTGGACATTCTTAAAATAAGCCAAGGATATCAAATGGACCTAGATTGTCAAAAACTTGTACGTCTACTGTACTATACATTTACAACTTATTCATGCTCAAGAGATAAGAAAGTTCCACATACCTCTTCGGTTTAATCCACTTGCTAAGTCCATTAAGCGTGCGTAGTATGTCAACCTATAATGACCATAGTACGTCTATTAACTTCTTACTTCAAACGTAGAATATTCCAAGTGCAAATTCACTAAATTCTACGGAAAATCGGACAACACTTCCTTTGTTTCTACATACTTTGCCACCTTTTTCAAGGCCGAATTCAATAACCAAACACGCCACATTTAAGGCCCAACAATGCAATTAAAAATAGGGGATTACACGGCTACTAGACGTGTAAAATTCCGCCCCACAAAAGATATCAAACTAATACAAACTACTAGTCCAATTCGGCCACATTGAGTACAATAACACCAATTCTTATCCAATTTCCATTTCAATCCAAGTTGTTAGCATAACATGTTATAAGGCCGCAATTGATTATAACAACTAAAATCTTCAAGTAGCTAACATGCGACGATTCTAGTTAACGACCAAATTGTAATTCAATTTCAAATGACTCAACATGTCATTTTCGGATTTGAGCTTCCAAATTTCCATAACACTTATCAAACTTCATAACACATATCACATGATCATTTCTAACTTATAATAACATGGAATCTTCAATTACAAAAGTAAGACGAAGATTATACCTCATTTAGCCCAATTTTGATCCAAGATTTCAAGTCGGTCCTTAGCAATTTTAGCGCCTCTTTTTGACATTCCAATCCACTCCAAGCTACCCTTAGAAGATTATGATGAACTTATCTTCAAGTTCCAACTTCAAAGTTGAAGAACTCCTTTAGTTTCCGCCTTGCGACTAACACGAAAACACTATTTTCCCGGGATCTTTCTATTGAGATACACTTATAATACCCTTAGGTACCTTGGTTTAAAGTGGGGAGATTATTGGATAACAATTGAATTTTGTTTTTCTTTGAAAGCCTAGCTTGGCCGAGAGCTTCCCTAGAGTTCATCAAGTTTTTCTTGAAAATTTGCTAAGTGTAGAGCCTTGTCTTTCACTAGTAAGCTTATATAAATATATGGAGGGTCAAGATTAGAACAAATGGGTGGTTAGGATGCTTTTCACAACGATCAATCCAAGTGGCATTTGACTTAGTCAACAATGTCAAGCTCTTGCCTTTGCAAGACTTGGTCTTTTAAATTATGGTCAAATGACCATTTCATCCATGTCATTTTCGTCCAAGATCACTAAGGGGGGTGACATATGTCGCCCTCCCGTTCGTCGCAATATTTCGTTTTCCGACAAAATCCAAAATTCCGATAAATTTCTACTCGTCTCAAATCTTAACATTTTTGAGTTCTTACGTACGTTCATATAAACATCTCCTGAAATTCCGGGGTGTAACATTCTTCCCCCCTTAGAAACATTCGTCCTCGAATGTTCTTTTGGGAGTCAAACTTAAAGATAGCCATAACGTCTCCTTACAACCCCTACATACCAATAATGCCACACGTGGCCACATAACAATGCTCGTACTAAAATGTCAACCTGAACCCTCATGTGTCAACGTCGATAATCTGCATAACGCTTCTGCTGACTCTAAGCTTACTAATAATCTTTTCCGGATAAGCTTCGCCTTATCCACAGCCCGCTGAATCAAGTCTGGACCAAATAACTGAACCTCGCCTATGTCGAATCATCCAACCAGCGATCTACACTTTCTTACATACAAGGCCTCATACAGGGCCATCTAAAATCTGGAAGGGTATCTGTTATCGTACGTAACACAACAAGAGGCAATTAACCCTCCTGGCTATTTCTGAAATCAAAAACACAGGCCCGCAACCTATCCTCAAGTGCCTGGATAGTACGCTCTGCCTGACCGTCGGTCTGAGGGTGTAATGCAACACTGAGACTCACTTGTGTCCCTAATCCCTTCTGAAAAACCTCCAGAAGTTATCCGTAACCGAGCTCATCTGTATGTCATCATAAACGTAGGAACCCCGTGCAGTCTCACAATCTCTCTGCTATACAAGCTAGCATAAACCTCAGCCGAGTAAGTGGTCCCAATCCGAAAGAACACGGCCGATTTCAACAGCCTATTTACCATGACCCACAGGGAGTCGCACTTCCTCCGAGTACGATGCCACCCTGTAACAAGATCCATATTAATTACCTCTCATATCTAGTTTGGGATTTCAATCGCCTGCAATAGCCCACTGGGCTTCTGGTGTTCAACCATGACCTGCTACTAATTCGGACACTAAGCAATAAACTCCGCTATGTCCCTTTTTCCGGTCATCTTACCCATACATATATCTGAGGTCATGACACAACTTAGTCGACCCCGAACAATTTGAGCAATAAGCACTGTATGCCTCCCCTAAAACCTGCTGACTAGTCCTGCAACACCGGGTACACACAATCTATCCTCATATCACAGCACCCCATCCGGTGCTACTCAAACAGGCTTTTCCCTTCTCGGAGAGCCGTATCTCGATACCGTTTCGTAACTGGATCCTCATACTGTCGCCTCTCTAAATCGGAAGTGGCTTAATTTCCTTTCCTGCTTCCCTAACTACCGGGAAAACATAGGCTCTATCCTTATCGGGTTGCGTCAGCACACAACCTAGCCCAACACCCAACGTGTTATCATAATAACCTAACCCTCTAGTCTTTCAGGAGGAGTTAGAACTGTAGTCGAGTCAACTTATCTTCCAATAACTGGAAACCTTTCTCATTCCTGCGAAATATTCGGGTATCCTTAATCTCACTTATGGTTCCTGTTTCCCTTTCTGTTGCAACCAAACTTGATCACTAAACTTAGACTTAATTACTTTGCTTGCCTCATGGCTAAGACTTACTGTCAATCACAATTTAGGGGGGGGGGATTTTCTTGATCTCGTAAAGTAGTAACCCTATTTTCCTTTCCCAGTTTGTAGAGCCTATATCTAGGTGTTACCACATTTCCTCGAAATGTTCTTACTTCCCATTATTTACTAATGGTCTTTACACTAGTCTGGGGTAGTCATATCTCGTGCAACTTACATAACCATAGTCGTATTCTTCTTTATCATTCTGGCCATATCCTTACCTTAGGCTTATTATTAGCCAAAGTATTTCTATCTTGATTCATAATCGTACAGTTTCATACATGTGTACAACCTGCATTTATATCTTTACGATACTTCCTCGACTAATTCGTACGTCGCTCTTAATTACCCCAACACAATGCTTTTCCCACAGTCATTTAAAACTGTAACCTATGGCATGACGATATCGAAGACCTTACCAGTCTCATATCCTGCGTCTAACAACATGGGTACACGCAACCCCATAATACGTAAAACTATCCTTTTACGTGGGGGAGAGAACTTATCTCCCTTTCTTAAACTTTCCTTGGAGTCACAACCCTAATCACAGGGTCCTCTTGCGGTCCAGTAATTATCTAAACATCACGCACCGCCTTTAAGTTTGTGTAGATTTTCCAACCTACCAAAAATGCCCTCAGCTTTCCGCCGGCAGCACTCGTACTTATTTATTCTTGCCTTGTACATTTTCCTGAAATTATCCGGAAGGTCGTGGCCTTGACCGCCACACCAAACTAACCCCAAGTACCTCCAAGGGCACTTAACATAAATTCCTTCCAATTCAATTATTACTTACTTTCTGCGTCAATTTATCTACCCGCTCAGCTACCACCCAACACTCACGGGTGTAGTCACCATGAAAGGTCCTCATGGATTCAGGCTTCATTTCTTTACACTTGGTTGCTCTCTTTTTCACTGGTCGTACTCTTTCCGTACTACCAAACTTATACTAGCATACGTACATAGCCTTCATACAGATTCGGGCCTCCAATCTTTGGAGTTACTATTCTAAACAACATAAGGCCATTTAGGCTCACACTGTTCGGTGGAACACGTCCACGAACCCGTAAAATGATTAACTAGACTTGGGCCTTGCACCCTCGTGACCCTGTCACGTAGCGGGACTACTTCCAACTGATCCCATTTCATTTCAAGCTATGGGGCGACCCTTAATAGGTCCCCAACCTGACTCAGCGTCGTATTTAACTCTTTTCCTTGGTCTGTCTTAACTTTTTACTACCCGAGAAGGCCTTATATACCTAAGGTCTCGGTGGTTATTACATTCATAGGCTCGCAATTTCCATGCTCCATGCCTACCTTATCAGTCCCCCCGTAAACCGGTACAAAACTTATCGTAATACCATAATCGTGTTGTCTTTACCACAACAACCATACTTACTCCATACGGATCTCACCCGTACCATTTTTGAAATCCTACTACGTAGCTCAATCTATTAACATAGTCTTCCATTAATTCCCTTAATAATAATTCCTCAAGGGTCCATTTCCTTCTCAGACAACTCATCATTTCCTAATTATCTCAAATTAGTACGTAAAACCTTGATGAGAATTCATTAAACTGTTTCATACCTTCCAGGTATTTATTTAGTCCTTACCAAAACCTGGTAATCTAAAATCATTCCAGGCAACACGCGTCTGACCCTCATACATAAATCCGTATAGTTGTATGTCACAATACCAACTACAAACATTACCAACCTGGATACGCAATCCATATAATCTTTCCTGGGTCACTGCAAACAATCATAACTTGTTAGGGAGAGACGACCCTAACCATACAGCTCTATCGCACGATCTTAGAGTGAGAAGAATGGAAACCAATCCTAAATGTCCTGCAGCCTCCTGATTATAGATGTGGTGCACAACACACCGATAATCAAGACTTACTGAACACGATGCGTAGACACTTTCCGAGGACTAAGCGCTCGATACCACTTTTGTCACGACCCGACCGGGCCCATCGGTGGTGCCTACACAGGCACCCTTTCGGTATACATCAGAGAATAGCAGCGGAACATACACAACTGATAAAAATGCTTAACATAAAATAACAACAGGCTAGCCGATAAGGCCACCTTCCGTAAGCTATACAAATAAAACAGTACATTTTTTTTCTTTACAACCCAATCCACAATGTGACTACAGACCTCTAAGAATAACAACTCTGGCGGGACAGGGCCCCGCCATACCCCTGAATGCACAACGACCGACAATACCAGGGATAAGCCTCCGGAATAAAAGAGCTTCTCAACAGCTGAACAATGATCCTAAGAGCGAGGATCAGCAACATGTACTCTACTGCGGCGTGAGCGCGGACTTCAAGGAAGTCGATCTGGCATGTACCAAATATGTGAAATTGAAAGTACTGTAATGAAATCATAAGTCTATAATAAAACTGGAGACAGGTATGATAACTCAATTAACAGTACACAATGCCTTACTAACAATGAGGGTAATCAAAAGTATACTTACAACATAAAAATAGGAAGCTCGCGATCAAAGCAGGACCACCCGCCCGCAGTATCATCAAGCAATCCTACTCCTGGGACTATTTCACCCGCATAGGTCGTGTGGACCCGCATGAGGTATTCTCGCATAGTATCCGCGCGTGGGACTATTTCACCGCGTAAGCCCATAAGGACTCGCATGAGGTATTCCTCGCATCGTGGGTAGAAAATCCACGGAAACAGGTGGTATAACTATCTTGGGGATTCACCCCTCAATTATACTCTTACCACAGGCGGATGGTATAACTATCTTGGGATTTACCTCGGATATACTCTTACCTGGAGAAGGTGGTATAACTATCTTGGGATTTACCGCCGGATATACTCTTACCCTATCTCAATGGCCATCATACATAACATAAGCCCTACCGAACATCATACATAACATAAGCACTACCGAACATCATACAATAAGCAAGTTAAGAAATCCCCCTAACTTCTTATTAACCTTATTCATATACACTGTCATTTTAGTTTACTTAAGGCACTAACATGTCATTATAAAATCCGGGAGTTTAACCCAAAGTACTACGTACTTCTATTCTTTTAAAATGACTCATTTTCATATAAACTTCCAAGATACTAATTGTTACACCCCGTATTTACAGGACATGTTTTAAGAACGTACGTAAGAACTCACAGTGTTAAGATTTGAGACTTGTAAACAATTTATCGGAATTATTGTTATACCCCGTAGTTGCAGGGTATGTATGTGAGGACGTACGTACGAGAGTACGGCAGAAATTTTGAAAAGAAAGAAAGATGTGAGTTTTCGACGGAAAAGTTTCCGGTAATTTGTGAAGAAAAAGGTTCGTTAATGAGAATTGGATTCCCAGATTTGGTATATGGGCTTCTTAAATTATATTAGAATTTTGAGATTTTATTTTCGGAAATGGTCACGTGGGGCCCACGGGAGAAATTCTGGTTTTGTGGGGCCGCTTTGTTTTGAGATTTCGGTATTTTGGATATTTTGGAAGACGAAATACAGGCGAATCGGGGCGACACGTGTCACCCCGTGTGGCACCTGGCGAATTACCTTTGTGCACAACACGATTAAGTCGTTTTTACGAAGCGTTTTGCATAACTTGCGAGGGAAAATTCGACTATGTCGTTTTGTATTTTTGCGGATTTTTCCGAGCGATGGAACATCTTTGGGCCAACGAGAGGGTGACACTTGTCACCCTCAAGTGGCGGTTTGGGTAGGCAAGGGGGGGACGTCTTCCTCCCTTGTTTTGTGCCTTGTTTTGGCCTTGTTTGGTGCATTGTTTTGTGGCATGTTTTGTGGAGTAGGGGTTAGGGTGCACTTGGCTTAATCTTGCCCTTACACTTGCTATACACTTGGAAGGATCTTGGCCCTTGGTTGGCCTTTGGTTTTGCTATAAATACCCCCCTAAGTGTGAAGACTTCATCCATTCCAAAAACTTCCAAGTCTTGAAACCCTCTCCTCCCCCTTTGTGAGCTCTTAGCCGAGAGCCTCCCCCCTCCCCCTTTTCGTGTGGCCTTTGCCGAGGGTTCCCTCCCGCTTTGTGGTGCTAGTGGGGTACCACTGCCTAGTTGTTTTCGTATAATACCCTCCTTGTGGTATTGAAATACTTCTCCTAGTATTGTTATAATGCCCAAAATACCTTAGCCTTGTACCTTGTAGTATTCCAAAGATACCTCTGTCGTAGAGCAGGAAATACTACCTTTTGTCCTTTTAGTCTCAAACCAAAACCCAAGGAAATCTTCATAGTTGGTTGAAGTATTTGAGTAGAAGTTAGTTAGAACTTCTAAGGGTTGTTTGGAGCGCCTGAGTAGGAGCTAAACCTTGCTCGGGATCGACATTATAACTTGGATAATTTTGGGCTTATCGAGGTAATTATCTTGTCCTCTATTGTAATTGGAAATTACATGTTTGTTAGAATATATAGTTGAAATATACTATATATGGAACTATACTTAGTATTCGCAATGTCTTTTGACTTAAGCTGAAGAATAAAGAACAGTAATGTATTTACATAGGGTGTATTGCGATAGACTTGTGTAGTATTCTTGAGTAGAATTGTACACGTCAGGTTAGGCGTGTAGACCCCACACTGGTTGGCTTGGTGGCCGGCCTCGATAGAGGAGGAGATTTCTGTTGTTGCGGGGAGGTCTTGAATTTTACGTAGAAAGATAGAAACTTGTGTTTTGGGGTTAATAGGCGTTTGTGACCTTTATAGGTGAAAGTACTAAGAGTAGCGTGACACTCGAGGAGTGGAAAGGGCTAGCAAGGTTGTAGTACTTGGAGCATTTTGCTTATTGTCGATAAATCGTCGCGAGGTATGTGAACCTCTTCCTATCTTGTCTAGCATGATTGTTGTGAACTATGTAGTACGGTGAGCGTCATGTGCTAAGTGATTTGGTTGGTTTAAAACATAGGGTGTTATAATAGCTTTATGGGAAGTTAGTTATAACGACCTTATGTAAGTGAAAATGGTTTACTGATGTTAGAAGTTAAGAGACTTGATCTTATAAGATAAGAGACTTAACTTATTTGTTTTAATGTGGATGTTTGTGTGAAACCTCATTCGTGAGTAATGAGTACTTGGTTTTAAAGGGATAATGTTTCTTGATTTGGGAATCGAATGTGTATCGACAGACCATTGCAGCGTTAATAAAGGAAAATGTATTGAATAATGATGTATTAAAACCCGGTAGAAACCTCCATCCATAGAAGCTAAGATGAGACAAAATGATATTACATTTTCTAGATCATGGTTCTTTGTAATAAGATCGTTATAAACAAGAATAAACTACTCACATATATGACATATGTTACTCAATTGTTTTAAAAGAGATTAAGACTATGAGTTATGAAACCTTTCTAAAATAAGTGACTTGAGCATTTGAAAATGAGAAGCTTGAGTAATTGAAACTAGGCAAACTGGAACTTAGGAAAAGAATGTTGTTACTTGATTTTGAAAAGGAATGTGGGTTGGTCATTCTAATACTACGGGTATCGGGTGACTTTATAAAAGTAATGGATCTCTTTTAAAAGAACTTAACGTATGTAGTACTTTGGGGTTAAAAACTCGGACTTTGGCATAAAATGAAAGTACTTTGAGTTGTGTGAAACTTGCCTATGCTTGTTGTTGTGAAACTTGCCTATGCTTGTTGTGGTGAAACTTGACTATGCTTGTGATGATAGCCTTTGTTGTGCAAGTGTGGTATTTCTGTGTTACCGCATCTCTCGATAGAGGGCCGGTCGACTTGTTGAGAACTTACTTGGACGTGCTGGCAGTGATGGAGAATTCCACGGGTATGTTTCCATTTTTGATTACTGTCTTGTTGTTGATGTCACATGGACATGTCTACACCGAGGTAGAATTCCGGGGGCATGCGGCCATGCGGTCGGGTTGATTACCCGATATATTGTTATTGTGGTTACATGGACATGTCTACACCGGCGAGTCGGGGTATGTGGCCTTGCGGATGGGTTGATCACCCAGTATATTGTTGTTGATGTCACATGGACGTGTCTACACCGAGGTAGAATTCCGGGGGCATGTGGCCATGGGGCATTGGTATTATTGTTGCATCATGGACATGTCTACCGATGCGAGTCGGGGGCATGCGGCCGTGATGCGAACATGATTGATGTCGTGGGCGTGAGACCCATAGTTATATTTGAGTGATGACTTGAGGGCGTGAGTCACATTTGGATATATTTGCTTTTATGTTGTGAATCGTAGTTTGGTTATCATACATGTCTCCCGCTTTATATAGACTAGTATGATTTCATTCTGATATTTTCTGATTTCACATACTTGGTACTGTTGTCTTGACCTCCTTGGGCTGCGTTCATCTGCCGCAGTAGAGGTACATCGATCGTGGATCCGCTCTTAGGATCACATTCGGCGTATTGGGAAGCTCCGTTTCTCGGAGGCTTATCTTTTGGTATGTGTTCCACGAGTTGTAGGTTCTTGTACATTCGAGGGTATGGCGGGGCCTGTCCGTCATAGTCGTTGTAAATCTTAAGTGCAGTAATCTTGTTGTGGCGGGGTTGTAAAAGGATTAAAGCTATTGAGTTCTTATGTATATCTTGAAAGGCATTTTGGTTGCTTTGTTTATTATTATATCTATTGTTGCATGTCTAAGTTTTTATTTCCTGGTTTTCTCGATGTTGTATCACTAGGGTGCGGGGTAAGGCACGATGCTTGAGTTCGGGCGTTACAAAAGTGGTATCAGGCGATTAATCCTCGGAAAGTGTCTGACCGTGTCTAGTAGAGTCTTGATTATCGGTGTGTTGTGCACCACATCTATAATCGAGGAGGCTATAGGACATTTAGGATTGGTTTCCATTCTTCTCATTCAGAGATCGTGCCTTAGAGGCGTGTTGTAAGTTGGACCCTCCGACGTATCTCGTTTTTACGATTATGCCTCCGCGCAAGCAACCAGAGCCAGAAGGGCAAGGCGGCGAGAGTGCGCTAGTGAGATCTGAGAGAGTGCAGCGCGAGCCCGAGCAGTACGAGGTTGTGCTTGACGGCGGGTTTTGTGACGCCGCCCCAGCGAGGTTAGAGCGCGGCAATGGCTGCCGAGACCGCGATACTGAGCCTCCAGTCCACGATGCAGGGCGGAGAAATGGGTTACAAGGAGATGGCGATTCTTTGGCGGTCGTGGCAGATATGAGGATAAATTTGGATCTGGCGATTCCAGTTCAGCGGCACTGTGGTGCACCCGAAAGCGAATAGTTTGAGGCTACGGGACTTTACGAGTTGTAGCCCTTGAGTTTTATGGGTCGAGGCACGAGGATGATCCGCAGGAGTTCATCCGGCGATTCTGACGGATCATGCGGGTGATCAAGGCTTGAGACCGAGTCGTGACCTTTGGTTCGCATCGGTGCGTGATACCGCGATCGATTGGTTTGATTCATAGGAGCTTTCGGGAGAGCATGCACCTCCAGCAGTATGGGATGAGTTTTGGGGCTTTCTCACGCACTTCTTGCCTCGCGAGATGAGGAGGGCACGGGCAGATTTTTGATGCTTAGACAGGCGGGCGTGCGGTTCGGGAGTACAATGTGAGTTCGACTCATTGGCGTGCGTCAGCGTTGGTAGCTAGTATGGAGGATCGAGTGCACCGATATGTTCTGAGGCTCGATGATTACATGTCGAGGCATGTTGGGAGTAGCTCTTCAGGGCATGGACATTGCCCGCGTGCAGCTCATCTGCTGGGATGTGAGGCCGCGAGAGGTCGACGGAATGACGAATCAGCGAAGAGGGCGAACAACGAGGTCCTTTGGTGACTTTCGAGGCGGACCGCCTCGGAAGATACTAGTTTTGTACCTCCGCCCGGTGCAGTGGTCCTCCACAACCTTGAGTATTCGGAGGCGGTCGGGGCTCGAGGTTGAGTTTCGAGGAAGTAAGGGTGTTGGCGGATCGGTCACCCTACCTCGGTGTGGTCGATGTGGTAGCCGCATTTGGGAATGTCGTGGTGCGAGGAGCTTGTTATTTTTGCGGCCAGCGGGGCCATTTGCGGAAGGCTGTCCGGCCAAGGGTAGCACGGATGTTACGACTCGGCCCTACGGATCGATGGGTGGTTCATCGCGCCTACTGATTATCGCCTGCAGTGAGCCTAGGATTAGAGTGGAGGCGGTAGCTTGGGTATATCCTTAACCCTCTAGAGTTTTGGTATGCTTGTTATGATGGTCTCATTATTATGTGCTATGCGAATAGCGTTGTGTTAATTGTGAGTTAGAAAACATGCTTAGTTGGGAGGATACGTATGGGGGCATGGTAAGTGTGAACCTTAGATTATGTCACGGCCCGAGACCTTAGGGGTAAGGTCATCTTGAGTTAAATATTTATTTTATGTTTGACCATTATCAGAGTCGTTGTATATGTGGGATTTATTTGTGTGATAAGTCAGTGGGTAGTTTGAGATGGAAGAGGTATCTTTCATGATGTGAATTAGTAAGATTGTTAGGATCGGGGAACAAGAGTTTGGCGCGTGATTGGGGTCGGGTTGAGGACCATTTGCGGGTCAACCCGTAACCCGGTTTTGGGTGGGGTCGATTCTGGGTGGTCCCGCGGTGGTAGGGTCACGAGGATGCTAGGCCCAAGTTTGTGTGACCATCGTATGAGTTCGTGGGCGCGTTCGACGAAGCGGTTCGTAAAGGCGGGAATGGCCTTAAGGAAGTTTGAGGTTAGTAAGATGACCAAGTTTGGAGGTAGTGACTCGGAGATTTTCGAGAGCGAGTAATGGTGAAGTATGGTACGTCTTGGGAGAGTTCAAGTGTTCGAGAAGGGCGGCGAGTAAGGAAAGAAGAGGGCGTGTGTTATTTCGTGGCGGTACGTGGCGTTGGCAACTTGTTAGAGGAACTTTATCGTTATCCGACTTGAGAAGGAACATTCGGCACTAATGTTTGTAAGGAGGGGAGAATTTTATAACCCGTAGTTTCAGGGTATGTATGTTAGGACTTACGTACGAGTACGGCAGAAATTTTTAAAAGAAAGAAAGATGTGAGTTTTGACGGAAAAGTTTCGGTAATTTGTGAAGAAAAAGGTTCGTTAATGAGAATTGGATTCCCAGTTTGGTATATGGGCTTCTTAAATTATATTAGAATTTTGAGGTTTTATTTTGGAAATGGTCACGTGGGGCCACGGGAGAAATTCTACGATTTTGTGGGCAGCTTTGTTTTGAGATTTCGGTATTTTGGATATTTTGGAAGGCGAAATATTGCAGGCGAATCGGGGCGACACGTGTCACCCCGTGGCACCGCGGCGAATTTACCTTTGTGCACAACACCGATTAAGTCGTTTTTCGGCGAAGCGTTTTGCATAACTTGCGAGGAAAATTCCGACTATGTCGTTTTGTATTTTTGCGGATTTTTCGGCGACGGAACATCTTTGGGCCAACGAGAGGTGACACTTGTCACCCTCAGTGGCGATTTAGGTAAGCGAGGGGCGTCTTCCTCCCGTGTTTTGTGCCTTGTTTTGGCCTTGTTTGGTGCATTGTTTTGTGGCATGTTTTGTGGAGTAGGGGTTAGGGTGCACTTGGCTTAATCTTGCCCTTACACTTGCTATACACTTGGAAGGATCTTGGCCCTTGGTTGGCCTTTGGTTTTGCTATAAATACCCGCAAGTGTGAAGACTTCATCCATTCCAAAACTTCCAAGTCTTGAAACCCTCTCCTCCCCCTTGGTGAGCTCTTAGCGAGAGCCTCCCCTCCCCACCGTGTGGCCTTTGGCGAGGGTTCCCCCTCCCGCTGTGGTGCTAGCCAGTGGGGTACCCACTGCCTAGTTGTTTCGTATAATACCACTCCTGTGGTATTGAAATACTTCTCCTAGTATTGTTATAATGCCCAAAATACCTTAGCCTTGTACCTTGTAGTATTCCAAAGATACCTCTATCGTAGAGCAGGAAATACTACCTTTTGTCCTTTTAGTCTCAAAGAAACCACTAAGGAAATCTTCATAGTTGGTTGAAGTATTTGAGTAAGTTAGTTAGAACTTCTAAGGGTTGTTTGGAGCGCACGGAGTAGGAGCTAAACCTTGCTCGGGATCGACATTATAACTTGGATAATTTTGGGCTTATCGAGGTAATTATCTTGTCCTCTATTGTAATTGGAAATTACATGTTTGTTAGAATATATAGTTGAAGTATACTATATATGGAACTATACTTAGTATTCGGTAATGTCTTTTGACTTAAGCTGAAGAATAAAGCTGAATCGAATTTGTATTTACATAGGGTGTATTGCGGTAGACTTGTGTAGTATTCGAGTAGAATTGTACACGTCCAGGTTAGGCGTGTAGACCACTGGTTGGCTTGGTGGCCGGCCTCGATAGAGGAGGAGATTTCTGTTGTTGCGGGGAGGTCTTTGAATTTTACGTAGAAAGATAGAAACTTGTGTTTTGGGGTTAATAGACGTTTGTGACCTTTATAGGTGAAAGTACTAAGAGTAGCGTATTCTACTCGAGGAGTGGAAAGGTCTAGCAAGGTTGTAGTACTTGGAGCATTTTGCTTATTGTCGATAAATCGTCGCGAGGTATGTGAACCTCTTCCTATCTTTTCTAGCATGATTGTTGTGAAATATGTAGTGCGGTGAGCGTCACGTGTGCTAAGTGATTTGGTTGGTTTAAAACATAGGGTGTTATAATAGCTTTATGGGAAGTTAGTTATAACGACCTTATGTAAGTGAAAATGGTTTCTTGATGTTAGAAGTTAAGAGACTTGATCTTATAAGATAAGACTTAACTTATTTGTTTTAATGTGGATGTTTGTGTGAAACCTCATTCGTGAGTAATGAGTACTTGGTTTTAAAGGGATAATGTTTCTTGATTTGGGAATCGAGAATGTGTATCGACAGGACCATTGCGGCGTTAATAAAGGAAAATGTATTGAATAATGATGTATTAAAACCGGTAGAAACCTCCATCTGCATAGAAGCTAAGATGAGACAAAATGATATTACATTTTCTAGATCATGGTCTTTGTAATAAGATCGTTATAAACAAGAATAAACTACTCACATATATGACATATGTTACTCAATTGTTTTAAAAGAGATTAAGACTATGAGTTATGAAACCTTTCTAAAATAAGTGACTTGAGCATTTGAAAATGAGAAGCTTGAGTAATTGAAACTAGGCAAGCTGGAACTTAGGAAAGAATGTTGTTACTTGATTTTGAAAAGGAATGTGGGTTGGTCATTCTAATACTACGGGTATCGGGTGACTTTATAAAAGTAATGGATCTCTTTTAAAAGAACTTAACGTATGTAGTACTTTGGGGTTAAAAACCCGGACTTTGGCATAAAATGAAAGTACTTTGAGTTGTGTGAAACTTGCCTATGCTTGTTGTTGTGAAACTTGCCTATGCTTGTTGTGGTGAAACTTGCCTATGCTTGTGATGATAGCCTTTGTTGTGCAAGTGTGGTATTTACGTGTTCTGGCGTCTCTCGATAGAGGCGGTCGACTTGTTGAGAACTTACGGGCGTCTTTGGCGGTGATGGAGAATTCCACGGGTATGTTTCCATTTTGATTCTTGTCTTGTTGTTGATGTCACATGGGCGTGTCTACACCGAGGTAGAATTAGGGGCATGCGGCCGTGCGGTCGGGTTGATTACGATATATTGTTATTGTGGTTACATGGACATGTCTACACCGGCGAAATTCAGGGGCATGTGGCCATGCGGCGGGGTTGATCACCCATATATTGTTGTTGATGTCACATGGGCGTGTCTACACCGAGGTAGAATTCGGGGCATGTGGCCGTGGGGCATTGGTATTATTGTTGCATCATGGACATGTCTACCGATCTGAGAATTCGGGGCATGCGGCCGTGATGCGAACATGATTGATGTTGTGGCGTGAGACCCATAGTTATATTTGAGTGATGACTTGAGGCGTGAGTCACATTGGATATATTGCTTTTATGTTGTGAGCGTAGTTTGGTTATCATACATGTCTCTGCTTTATATAGACTAGTATGATTTCATTCTGATATTTCTGATTTCACATACTTGGTACTGTTATGCGACCTCGCCTTGAAGCTGCGTTCATCCGCGGTAGAGTACATCGATCGTGGATCCCGCTCTTAGGATCACGATTCAGCGTATTGGGAAGCTCCGTTTCTCGGAGGCTTATCTTTTAGTATGTGTTCCACGAGTTGTAGGTTCTTGTACATTCGAGGTATGGCGGGGCCACGTCGTAATAGTCGTTGTAAATCTTAGAGGTGCATGAATCTTGTTGTGGCGGGGTTGTAAAAGATTAAAGCATTCGAGTTCTTATGTATATCTTGAAAGCTATTTTGGTTGCTTTGTTTATTATTATATCTATTGTTGCATGTCTAAGTTTTTATTTCATTGGTTTTCTCGATGTTGTATCACTAGGGTGCCGGGTAAGGCACGATGCGGGCCGGGTTGGGCGTTACAATTATGAAATTGTCGGAAACGTATTATTGTGAATGGGAGGCGACACGTGTCACCCCTTTAAAATGCCTTGGGCGATTTTTGCAAGGGCTAAAGGGTCATTGGACCTTTGTTAGCAAGACAAGTCTTGCAACTTGAGACTTGAGAGAATTGACTTGGTCAAAGGACCATGAGCTTGATATTTGATAAGAGCTCATCCAAACCACCCATTTGGTTGTATCTTGACCCTCCATGTCCCTATATAATACTACTAGTAGCAAGACTAAGCCTAACACTTAGAAAAAAATTCAAGAAAATTGAAGGAAGAGCAAGAGTGCTCTCGGGTTCTAGCCCTTAGAGAAGAAAAAAATTTCGTTTCTTGTTCTTTAAGCTCCACATTTTAAACCTAGGTTCTTGAGTGTATTGTAAGCATATCTCAATAGAAAAATCTCGGAAAAGATAGTTTTGGATTAGTCGCAAAGTGAAAACCTAGTTGCTTTCTAGGTTTTGGATTGGAAGTTTGAAGGAAAGTTGTTGGCATTGTTCTAAGGGTCTCAGTAGCGGATTGAAGTGTCTTGAAGAGGCTCTAAGTTGCTAAAGGCGACTTGGATTTGGAGTTGGATTGAGATTCGTTGAGGTATAATCTTGTCTCTTAATAGTGTTACAAGATTATATATTTATTGTTGTTAGCTTTACATGTTGCTAGCATGAAGTTGATATGTTGAAGTTTATAAGTATTATGGATTGCTTGTAGCCTTAAATCCGAAATGTAATGTAAGCCATGTGAAGTTGGATTACAATTTGGTCGTTTACTAAAATCGTCGCATGTTACATACTTGAAGGTTATAGTAGTTTAATCAATTGCGACTTGATATCATGTTATACTAACAACTTGGATTGAAATGGAAATTGGATAAGAATTGGTGATTATGGCACTCGATGTGGCGAATTGGACATGTAGTTTGTATTAGTTTGATATCTATTGTGGGTGAATTTTACACGTCTAGTAGGCGTGTAATCCCCTATTGATAATTGCTTTGATTGGGCCTTAAAAGTGGCGTGTTTGGTTATTGTATTCGGCCTTGAAAAAGGTGGCAAAGTAAGTAGAAACAAAGGAGGTGCTGTCCGATTTTCCGTAGAATTTAGTGACTTAGCACTTAGAATATTCTACGTTTAAAGTGAGAGGTTAATGGACGTATTGTGACCATTATAGGTTGAAGTACTAAGTATAGCGTATCCTACTTGAAGGATGGTATAGCTATCAAGATTGAAGTACTTTGGAGCATTTTGCTCTTTGTCGATAATCGTCGCGAGGTATGTGAACCTCTTCCTTCCTTTGGCATGATTCTATGTATGGAATATACCTGTGGTATCATTTCATGTTTCCTTCTACTCTTAGAAGTTAAGAGGTAGTTGTGTGATTTACTCTATGTAGAACTTTTCCTATCTTTTGAGCATGACTAGTTGCGTATGTAGTGCGGTGAGCGTCTGACACCTTGATATCCTTTACTAGTTTTATGAATATCCAAGTCGGGTGAGTTAGGAGATTAACTCACTTCTTTGAAAGTATTAATGATGTCCAATGTTTATTAAAGTTAAGGGACTTGAAGAGTTTTGAAGTATGTGATACTTGTTCCGTTTTAAACGTATAAGTTCCTTGGATAGGAAATTATATTTTTGGCTAAGGTATAAAGTGAATATAACGACTTTATGGGAAGTTGGTTATATTTGCTTTATGGAAAGATAAATGACTTGATTTTAGTAAAAAGGCAACTTGATTTTAAGGCATCAATTGCCTAAGGTTTTATAATAAAAGGAGTCACTTGAATTCTAAGGTTAAGAGACTAATTGTATTTTTGAAAGTTAAGAGAATTGTTTTGAAAGTATATAATACTTGGTTTCAAAAAGTAGAAGTCTATTGGTTATAAAATGAATGAGTTGGTCTAAAACCATAAAGGGTTATAACGGCTTTATGGGAAGTTGGTTATAACGGCTTTATGGAAGGTTAAGAGAATGGTTTTCTCTAATAATGTAAGCAAAGAAATGGTTTGAAATAAAGAAGGGCAACTGTCTTAATGGTTTAAATCGTTTAATGTTTTAAGGAAGAAGTCACTTGATTTAGAAGCCGGTAATTGTATTTCTAAGAAGGTATTGTGACTTGTCTTGAAGGTAGTATGACTTGATACTACGGTTGTTAGTATCTTGGATGCTTTATTTGAAAAAGGGACTTTCTAAAAGAGTAGAAGTACGTAGTACTTGGGGTTAAATTCCCGGATTTTAATGTGTAAAACGAAAGTGCCATGAGTTTATAAATATGGAAGTCTAAGGGTTTAATGAACTTTCATAGGTTTGCTTGTGATAGCTTTGAGTGCAAGTATTATATGTTACGTTGTCGCGACTCTCAGTTGGAGGACCGACTGTCTTGTTATAAGTTTACTTGGACGTACCGACAGTGATATGGGATTCCACGGGTATGCTTCCATCATGATTGATCCTTGGACATGCTTACACGATGTGGGATTCCGGGGCATGTGACCAGGATGCGGGTTAGATGCCCGGACATTTTATTGGACGTCTGCGCGGTGTGGGGATTCCACGGGTATGCTTCCATTGTGATTGATCTTGGCCATGCTTATCTCGATGAGGATGGGGCATGCGGCGGAGATGCGGGTTAGATGCTCGCGTGTTTTATTACTCCATGGCCATGCTTATACGATGTGGGATTCCGGGGCATGCGACCATGTTATATTTTACTCCATGGGATAGCTCCCGTGAAGACATGTACCGCGATGAGGATTAGGGGCATGTTATATTATTACTCCATGGGCTAGCTCCCATGAAGACTTGCCTACGATGAGGATGCAGAGCGCGTTATGGCCATGCTTATACGATGTGGGATTAGGGCATGCGGCGCGTTATATATATATATATCTATATATATATCTAGATATGGGTTGTGTATGTGTACGCCGACAGTGAGGTGGGATGCCACGGGCGTGTCACATGGTTATATTTTACACTTATAGTTGTCGGCAGTGATGTGGGATTCCACGGGAAGGAGATATATATATATGTGTTGTATATGTGTACGCCGACAGTGAGGTGGGATGCCACGGGCGCGTCACATGGTTATAATTTACACTTTAGCTGTCGGCAGTGATGGGGGATTCCACGGACACGCTTTGATATTTGTGTGACTTGATCGCGTCCCAGATTGGGCCGGGTAGTATATGCGCCCTCCTTAAAGGGACGGATTATACTTATGAAAGATAAGTAAGTTATATAGAAATGAACTTAATGATTTTTCCTAATCATGTGCGTAAGAATGTGGCTATAACCTTTATTGAAAATGGGAAAAGATATTGATGTGAAATTAAGTTCATAAGTGGTAATGACACGGCGGGATGCAGTATGTACTTTTATACTTGTCTCTGTCATTCTTTTATGCAGTTATGATCATTTCTTATGCGTTATTTCCGTTCCATATTCGGTACTGTTATCGACCGCCGGGGCTGCGTTCATGCCCGAGTTTAGGTACCAGGTTGGTGATCCTTGCTCTTAGGATCTCGGTTGATTTTGGGAAAAAGCTCTATTTGCTCGGAGGCTTATCTCTTGATGCAGTTTCCCCCGAGGTTGTAGATTCATGTATATTCGGGGTATGGCGGGGCCTGTCCATACGATTGTTATGCTAAAACTCTTAGAGTGCTGTAGTCACGTATTGTGGGTCGATTTGTAAAGAAAGGAGGCTTGCCGGTTGTATATTATATGTCGAGAAAGGTAGCCTATCGGCTAACTTTGTTTTACATTGTTTTATTTTATAGTTTCATGTATGTTCATTGATTATCTCGATGTATACTGTAAGGGTGCGGGTAGGGCACGATCGTGAGCAGGGTGGTCGTGACACTAATAACTGTAGTATCAAGTCATAACTACATTTTAAGACAAGTCACAATACCTTTTTAGAAAATACATTTTCGGGCTTCTAAAACAAGTGACTTCTTTCTTTTTTAAAAAAAACTTAAGCAATTGATGACTTTAAATCAATTTGCCTTTCGTTATTTCAAGTCATTTAACATACTTAAATTACTTAGAGTAAACCACTCTTTTTAACTTTCCATAAAGCTATTATAACCAACTTCCCATAAAGCCGTTATACTAACTTTATACATTAGCAACTTACATACTTCTTTAAAACCAAGAGACTTAAACTTTCCGACAAAACAAGTATCAATAATACTTTCAACATACTTAAAGTCTCTGAACTTTTGCAAACCAAGATATCCTTAATATTTAACAAGTGAGTTAATTCCCTAACTCAATCAACTTGGACATTCTTAAAATAAGCCAAGGATATCAAATGGACCTAGATTGTCAAAAACTTGTACGTCTACCGTACTATACATTTACAACTTATTCATGCTCAAGAGATAAGAAAGTTTCACATACCTCTTCGGTTTAATCCACTTGCTAAGTCCAATTCGCCGTACGTAGTATGTCAACCTATAATGACCATAGTGTTACACCCCGTAGTTCCAGGGTATGTATGTGAGGACGTACGTACGAGAATACGACACAAAAATTGGAAAGGAAGAAAGATGTGATTTTTCGACGGAAAAGATTCCGTATTTTGTGAAGGAAAAATGTTCGTTAAAGGGAATTGGATTCCCATATTTGGTATTCGGACTTTTTGGATTTTTTGAGAATTATGGAATTTTATTTCCGGAATTGGTCACGTGGGGCCCACGGGAGGAATTTATGGTTTGTGGGGCCCACTTTATTTTCGGATTTTTGGCATTACGGATATTTTCGGAAGATGAAATATTTTGGACGAGTAGGGGCGACATGGCACCCCATGTGGCTCGTTGGCGAAAAATTAGGGGACCAGCGTGACACTTGGGCGTTTTTGGGGGACAAGTGGCAAGCCACTTGTCCCCATTTTTGTGGTGGACATTTGGTTGGCAAATTACCCACACACTTGGACCCAATCTTCACCATACACTTGCCTAGATCTTGGCCATTGATTTCTCTATAAATACCCCCCTTAATGCAAGACTTCTTCATCCACACTTAGAGAGTTTCCAAGTCTTGAAAAATTCCCTCCCCTTTCCTTGTGAGCTCTCGGCCATGGGCTGAAAATTGTGAGCTAAAGTTGTCCAAAAATTCTTAAAGTTTTAAGTGTTCTTCCTTAGAGTGTTAGGAAGATTGTGTACCAAGAGTTGGAAAATATTTCACACCCCTAGCCTAGAAACCTTACCTTGGCCGAAACTTGTCATAGTTTGAGCCTAAGTGTTCTTCACTTTTTGGAGTTGGATCTTGAAGAGAAGTTGTTTAGAAACTTCTAAGGGTTGCTCGGAGCGGGTTGGAGCATAAGGAATTGGAGCTAAGCGTTGCTCAGGATCGACTTATAATCTTGGATAATTTTGGGCTTATCGAGGTAATGATCTATGTCTCTCTATTGTAATTGAATATTGCATATTGTAGTAATTTAGAATTGAGTATAAGATATATTGGAAGGATGTTTATAAAGAATTGAACTGTATTTACATTGGACTGTATTTACAGTAGACTTGTAGTATTATTGTGGGGCAGTGTTGTACACGTCCGGTTAGACGTGTAACCCCCCATTTTGGAGTTGTTGGCTTAGTAGCGGGCCTTGTTAGAGGAGGAGATTTATGGGGTGGGGGGGGGGGGGGGGGGAGGTGCTGCCGAATTTTCGGTAGAATATGGAACCTTATATTAAGAAATGTTCTACGAAAGGATCTAGAAGTTGATAGACGTTTTGTGGCCTTTATAGGTTGAAGTACTACGAGTAGCATATTCTACTTGGAGGGTGGAAAAGGCTAGCAGGGTTACATTACTTTGGAGCGTTTTGCTAATTGTCGATAATCGTCGCGAGGTATGTGAACCTCTTTCTATATTTTCTAGCATGATTGTGTGAACTATGTAGTACGGTAGACGTATGTGTGCTAAACGAATTTGGTTGGTTTAAAACATAAAGTGTTATAACGGCTTTATGGGAAGTTTGTTATAACAACTTTATGTAGGTAAATAAATGGTTTGTGGTTTTTAAAAGATAAGAGACTTGACTTATAAATGACTTGATGTGAAATATTAAGGACTTGAATTGTGTTAAAAAGATGTGAAACCGCATTTATGAGAAATGGGTAATTGGGTTTTAAAAGGAATAAGTTATATTGATTTCGGAAATGAGAATAAGTATCGAACAAACCACTGCAGCGTTAATAAAGGGAAATGTATTGACAAATAATTAATTATATTAAAACCAGTAGAAACCTTCATCTACATAGAAGCTAAGATAAGACAAAATTGTATTACATTTCCTAGATCATGGTTGCTTTAATAAGATCATTAATAGCAAGTGTTGATTTTTTCTTAAATTCCAAAGTAAGGAACTTGTTTTATAAAAGAAAAGTGACTTGAGGAAATTAAAGTGTTTTGGTTTTAAAGAAAGGCATGGTTTTGTCTTAAAATGGTTTAAAAGGAAGTCATGATTTTGTCTTAAATTGGTTTAAAAAGGAAGTCATGGTTTTGTCTTAAGTTGGTTTATTCTAAAAGAAGATATGGAAATTGTTTTGGTTTACTTAAAAAGATAGTTACTCTATTTTGATACTACGGGTATCGTGTGACTTTTTGTGAAAGAAATGGATCTTTTAAAGAGTTAAAATACGTAGTACCTTGGGGTTAAAATCCGGATTTGTTGTAATAAAATGAAAGTCTATGAGTATGTTGAACTTACCTATGCTTGTGGTGATAGCCTTTGTTGTGTAAGTGTTGTATTTATGTGCTACCGCGTCTCTCGTTGGAGGCTATATCAGTTGATTGATGGACATACTGACACGATGGGTGGCCCACGGGTATGCTTCCACTATATCGATCCCTTTGGACATACTGACACGATGAGTGGCCCACGGGTATGCTTCCATTAGGAGTGTTATCTTGTTATTTGCTTTGGACATACTGACACGATGGGTGGCCCACGAGTATGCTTCCATTATGATTGTTATCTTGTTATTTCCTTTTGGACATACTGACACGATGGGTGGCCGGGTACGCTTCCATTAAGTGTTATCTTGTTATTTGCTTTGGACATACCGACACGATGGGTGGCCCACGAGTATGCTTCCATTATGATTGTTATCTTGTTATTTCCTTTTGGACATACCGACACGGGTGGCCCGGGTATGCTTCCATTAGAAGTGTTATCTTGTTATTTGCTTTGGACATACTGACACGATGGGTGGCCCACGAGTATCTTCCATTATGATTGTTATCTTGTTATTTCCTTTGACATACCGACACGATGGGTGGCCGGGTATGCTTCTATTAGGATGGTTCCATGGCCATGCTTATACCGAGGTAAGATGCCGGGCATGCGTCACATGCGAGTTAAATTCGAGTTATATTTGAGTGATGACTTTATGGGCGAGTCACGACTTGACATATCGCTAATATATATTGTGAATCGTAGTTTGGTTATCATACATGTCTCTGTTTTATATAGACTATTATGATTTCATTTATGATTTTTGCTTTCACATACTTGGTACTGTTATCTTGACCTCCTTCGGGTTGCGTTCATGCCGCAGTAGAGGTACACCGGTTGTTGATCCTCGCTCATAGGATCACGATTGCATTTTAGGAAGCCGTTTCTCGGAGGCTTATCTTTTAGTATGATTCCACGAGTTTGTAGGATCTTGTACATTGGGGTATGGCGGCCACTGTCCGTCATAGTTGTTATAAAAATTCGTAGAGGTCTGTAGTACTGTTGTGGGCAGGGTTTGTAAGGGATTTAACTGTTCAATTTTTTATATATACATTCAGGAAGGTAACCGTTTTGGTTAGCCTATTGCTTATTTTATGTCTTGATTCATGCTTACGTTTTATTTTCGCTGATTTTCTCTGATGTTTGTATCACTAGTGTTACAACCCGTAAATTCAAGAAGATAAGATAAGAACATACCAAGGAGTATAAGATTTGAAAGTTGAAAGATAAGTTGACAAACATGTGTTGGACAGATTTTTTAGTCTACCTTGGAGTGTTGTATCCCAGTTGTTAGGAATTTCGAGGTGTTTAAAAAGCCTAGGGTGTAGTCCGTTAAATCTAGTTCCCTACGCAACAAACCGTTCGTCGATAGGACATTGGAGTCAAAAGTTATGGAAGTTTCAAGTTAGGTGCGCAATCAGGCAAAGCAGCAATTTTCGGTTCGAAGTGCAGTGCCGCCGTGAATGCGGTCGCGCGCGGTTATCTTGGGAGTCGCGGGGTTTCAGGCCGCGCCTGGAATGCGAGGCATGCGCGAAATGTTGGAACTTTTCGGAAGTGGAAGCGCCGAGGCGGGATTTTTCTGCGGGAAAAGACGAAAATCAGGGGATATTTTGTTAAAAGCCTATGGGAGGGTGACAAGTGTCCCTCCCATCCTTTTGACCAGAATAGGGGCCTATTTTAGGGTCAAGTCTTGGAAGACTTGGCCATTTCTTCTCAAAACCCTCCCCAAGAAAATCCTCTCCCTTCTCTCTAGATTTTGAAGAAGAACCTAGCCTAAGAGGAAATTGTTGGAGCGGCGGCAAGAAGGCAAAGTGTGGGGGAACTTGTGGGAAGCGCTGGTGGTCGAGTTTTGACGGAAAAGAAGTGGAAGAAAGGGGCTTTTGTGGGTTTCTCCAAAGGTAAAAGTTTCCCCTTCTCTTGGATATGGGTTAATACTTGTTATAGTAGTTTAGAAATGAGCCTGAGGCTGTTATATTTTAGTAGTTTAGAATTGAGCCTGAGGCTGTTTTATTTAAGTTGTATAGATTTGGATCTTGTTGTTTTGTTGAAGACTGAAATGGGCATGTTAGACTTAAGATGATAACTTCAATTTGGTTACTAATTTGGTCGTCGCATGTTGTAAAGGGGGATTGTAGTTGTTGAAGATGTCTAGGGCTAGATATCATGTTAGACCTAAGAACTTGGATTGGAAAAGAGTTGAAAGGAGTTAGTATTGGTTATATTGTTGGCCAAGAATGGCATGGAAATTATTGGTTTATTTTGTGTTGTTGTGGGGCGGAATTTTACATGTATTAGAAGGCGTGTAATCCCCTTTGTGGTTAGCTGAATTGCGTGCCTTAAATGTGGCGTTGGTTATTGATATTCGACCTTGAAAAAGGTGGCAAAGTTAGTAGAAAAAAAGGAAGTTCTGTCCAAATTTCCGTAGAATGTAGGGACCTTGCACTTAGTTTATTCTACGTTCGAAGCTAGAGTTTGATAGAAGTTTTATGACCCTTATAGGATTGAAGTACTACGAGTAGCATATTCTACTTAAGGGGGATAGTACTGTCGAGCATTTTGCTAACCGTCGATAATCGTCGCGAGGTATGTGATTCTTCCTATCCTCTTCAGCATGATTATTTGTGAAATATATAGTGCGATGAATCTTGCGTGTGTTAAAGGAATTTGGTTTCCCTTGTTTTGCCTTGACTTGATATGAAGTGTAAAGGTCTTGATTGTTTGAAAAAGTAGGAAAATCTTATTCGTTAGTAATGGGTGCTCGGTGGTTAAAGAATAAGCCCTCTTGGTCTCATAAAGGGCTTGTAGTTGCAATTGGTTGGTTTAAAACATAAAGTGTTATAACGGCTTTATGGGAAGTTTGTTATAACCACTTTATGTAGCTAAAAGAATGGTTTGTTGATTTCAAAAGATAAGAGACGTGACTTGTAATTGACCTAAATGGTGTTGAAAGGTGTGAAACCTCATTCGTGAGAAATGAGTACTTGGTTTTTAAAAGAATAATGTTACATAAATTTCGGAAATGGGAATAAGGATCGAACAAGCCAATGCAGCGTTGATAAAGGAAAGAAGTAATGACAATTAATCATATTAAAACTAGTAGAAACCTCCATCTGCATAGAAGCTAAGATAAGACAAAATTGTATTACATTTCCTAGATCATGGCTGCTCTAATAAGAATTATTGTAATCAAGTTTTGATCTTCTTAAAAATCCCAAGGTAAGGAACTCGATTTCTAAAAGAAAAGAGACTTAAGAATCTGAAGTGTTTTGTTTTAAAAGAAAGGCATGGTTTTGTCTTGTATTGTTTTAAAACATAAAGTGTTATAATAGCTTTATGGGAAGTTAGTTATAACGACTTTATGGAAAATAAAGAAATGGATTCATTATTGGATTTAGATTGGTATACTTGACGTTGTGCTAAAAAGTGTTTAAAGTGCTTGATTTAAACCTGAATGTGTTCGATACTACGGGTGTTAGTATCGTGTGGCTTTTACGTAGAAAGAGGTCTTTGTTTTGAAGAAATGAAAGTACGTTGAGCGCTATGCTTGTTGTGATAGCTTTTGTTGTGCAAGTGTTGTATTTCTGTGCTACCGCGTCTCTCGTTGGAGGGCCGGCTATCTGGTTGATTGATGGACATACTGACACGTTGGATGGTCCACGGGTATGCTTCCACTATATCGATTCTTGATGGACATACTGGCACGTTGGGAGGCCCACGGTTATGCTTCCATTAGGGGTGTTATTATTGTTATTTGATTGAACATACTGACACGTTGGGTAGCCCACGGGTATGCTTCCACGGTGAGTATTCTCTTGTTATTTGATTGGACATCTCGACACGTTGGGTAGCTACGGGTATGCTTCCGATGAGTACTATCTTGTTAGTTGTTTGGACATACCGACACGTTGGGTAGCCGGGTATGCTTCCGAGAGATTGTTATCTTGTTATCTCCTTTGGGCATACCGACACGTTGGATGGTCCACGGGTATGGGCCACTAGGGCGGTTCGAGGCCATGCTTATACCGAGGTGAGATGTCGGGGCATGCGGCCATTGTGCGGGTTAAATTCCCGGGTTGTATTTGAGTGATGATTTTACGGGCATGAGTCCCTGACTTGACATGACTGCTAATATATATTGTGAGCTGTATTCTGGTTATCATACATGTCTCCTGTTTTATATAGACTGTTATGATTTCATTTCTGATATTTTTGATTTCACATACTTGGTACATGTTATCTTGACCTCCTTGAAGTGCGTTCATGCGCGAGTTGAGGTACATAACTGGCGATCCGCACTCTTAGGATCATTGTTCGGTTCTCGGAAAGCTCCATATCTCGGAAGCTTGTCACGTAGTGCAGTTCTGTTATACCCCATTTTCAGTATATGCGTGGGGAATACGTCAAAAGTTTAGCCTTAAAGATTAGGCCAAGTTCGAAATTGTGCACAACTCGATTAAAGAATCGTTTTCCGACGAAAGCGTTTTCCACGACTTTCGTAGGAAAATTCGGCTATGTCATTTAGTATTTTTGCGGATTTTTCCGAGGCGAAACATTTTGGACCAACGGGAGGCGACTTGGCACCTCCAATTGGTGGACTTGAATCGTCCGTGGGACCGAATTGGATGAAGTTTGTACGTTTTTGTGCCTTGCACAAAGTCAAGGAGTTGGTAGGATATTTGTGTTTAGTTAATCCTCACCCTACACTTGCCTTGCACTTGTCTTAATCTTGGCCATTGGTTGGCCACCTCTTGACCTATAAATACCCCCAGAGATGAAGAGTTCTTCATCCACAAAGCTTTCAAGTCTAAAAATCCTTCCTCTCTCCTTTGTAAGCAATTCGTCCAACACCCTCCCTTGAGAAGCTTGGCGAGGCTACCCCACCCCTAGATTAGCGAAATCTACCCCCTCCTTGGTAGAAAAGTTACCTTCTAGTATTGTTATAATGCCCAAAATACCTAGCCCAAATCCCTTTGTACTTAGTAGAAGTTGTGAAAGAACTTCTAAGGTTTCCTTAGCTATCGGAGCGTACAACTTAGGAGCTAAACCTTGCTCAGTGACTTTTATCTAGGATATTTTTGGGCTTACAGGTAACTAATCCTAACCTCTTTTGAATTAGAGAATACTTCTGTAGTAGTATTAGAATAAGTATTAAATACTTAGAAGAATATCACGAGAATAGAATTGAACTGTTACCACAGTAGAAGGGTTTAAAGAAGAATAATCAAAGCGTACTCACATGGAATTTGTTTTCACTGATGAACTTATATAGCTCACGGGTAGGGAAGTCTGCCCGACTTTCCGTAGAGTTGTGAACCCTCTGTTTAGAATGACCTTGAGTAGTCTTTGATAGATGTGCGTGACTATTATAGGTGACTCTCTGCGCGACATATTCAACTTGGCGGTGGTTTTATTTGAGAAGGTATGTGATTCTTCCTAAAGCATGATATTTTACAATATATAGTGCGGTAGACGTACATATGTTAAGCGAATAATAACTACGGCAATGTCTTTGACTTAAGCACGAATAATACTTATGGCAATGCCTCACGGCTTAAGCTGAATAATACTTACGGAATGCCTCAACTAAGCTTTGAATAATAAAGAATCAAAACATTTCAAAAGAATCTTGAATCATTTTTAAGAAGATAAATATTTGGTTTTAAAACAAAAGCTTAAGAGTTATACTAGCTTTATGGGAAGTTAGGTATAACACTTAAGAACGATAAAAAGGCTGTTTACTTGTTTGTTTATAAAAGCCTTGTATTGATTTACATTAAGTGTAGTGAGATTGTTTGATAAGTAGACATGTTATGATGCTACTGTTAGTGTCTTGTAATCTTTGTGTAAGGGGTCATTCTTGCTTTGTGCTTACGTTGCTAAGGTAAGTCCATTGTCTTTGTTATTGTATCACCTACCCTCGATGTTATACGAGGGCTTGCCCATGATGCGGGTCTATACGGCCTATGCGGTCTGTGAGACTATGCGGAGCAGCGGTATGCTCGAGATTGATCATTAGGCGTTGCTTGATCACGGGGGACACCTATGCGGTCCGTTGAGACTACGCGGTCTTTTGAGGCTATGCGGTGCGGGAGCCTAGGCGGATCGGGGTTAGCTGCCCCGATCGCGAGAAATATCTCATGCGGTGCGTGTGGGACCTATGCGAGTGCGGAAGTCGAGGACTAGGCACGCGAGAATGATACTATGGGCGATTGGCCTTGCTTCGATCATTCGCGGCCTAGAATAGACACATTCTGATGTTCCTATTCATTGTTGTTGTTTGTGATGTGGCACGATGTGCAATTGAACTGATAGTATTAGTGAAAAGTTTATAAATACTTTGATTTCATTTAAGTACTTTATAGTTTCACATACTTGGTACTGTTATCTTGACCTCCTTGGGGCTGCGTTCATGCCGCGGTAAGGCAGCAGTGCTAGATCCACATCCTTAGGATCTTTGCGTTGGTGTCGGGAGCTCCATCTTCTCGGAGGCTCTACTTTTGGGTATGATCTCCTGTATTGTAGATAGTTTTGTGATCGGGTATGGCGGGGCCTGTCCGCCATAGTTGTTACTTCCTTAGAAGTGCAGTAGTACTATTATACAGTTGGGATGTAGCGCAAAACTGAGTTATTTATATTATCGAAAATGAGCTTTTCATCGATAAAGCGTGTCTTATTTTATAAAGCATTTCTGTCTTGTTTTATATTCCGCTGGTTACTCGATGTATGACTACTTGGGTGCCGGTAAGGCACGATCCACGGGCCGGGCGAAGTCGTGACAAAAGTGGTATCGAGCGATTAATCCTCGGAAAGTGTCTGAGCCGTATCTAGTAAGTCTTGATTATCGGTGTGTTGTGCACCAATAATCGAGGAGGCTATAGGATATTTAGGATTGGTTTCCATTCTTCTCATTACGAGATCGTGCTTTAGAGGCGTGTTATAGGTTGGACCCTCTAACGTATTCCTTTCTATATGATTATGCCTCGCGTAAGGCAACCGGGCCCGAGAAGGGCAAGCGGTAGGAGGCGCTAGCGAGACACCCAGTCACGAGGCTCAGGCCCGTCTATACGAGACGGCGAGTTCTATGGCGCCGCCGGCCCAGAGAGACCACAGTACCACACCTCGTCCCCGGCTGGGCGGAGAGTTAGGGTACAAGGAGATGCCCGACTATTGGCTAAAGTTGTGGCCCGTCTGAGAGAAGGCTGGATGCGGCGATTCAGCTCGGCTCGATCGCACCGTAGTACACCCGAGGCGAGATAGTTTGAGCTCACGAGATTTCTTGAGTTGTAGCCCGCGAGTTTCTGGTGGCGGAGGATGATCCGAGGAGTTCATCCGTCACCGCAGAGGATTATCGCGGGTGATCGGGGCTTGAGGCGAGGTGTGACATTCGGTTCGCATCGGCTGCGTGATCGCGATCGATTGGTTCGATTCATGGGAGCTTTCGGGAGAGCATGCACCTCCAGCAGTATGGGATGAGTTTTGAGGCTTTTCTCACACACTTCTTGCCTCCGAGATGAGGAGGGCACGGTGATAGATTTTTGTTCTTTGAGGCAGGGGAGGGCGCGGTGAGGAGTACAATGTCGAGTTTGATTCTTTGGCTCGATATGTCCTCGTGACCTTGTAGCGAGAGATGGAGGACGGGTGCATCGCTATGTCACTGGGCTAGATGATTACATGGTCGAGTCTTGTGCGGTGTGTCCTTCACCGGAGCATGGACATAACGTATGCGAGCTCAGTGCTGGGATGTGAGGCGTAGAGACCGCGGGTAGAGCGATATCAGCGGCGAGAAGAAGGCGAGCGGCGGTTCTTTGGTGGTTCTCGGTGGCGGCATCGTGAAGTCGGATTTGCACCACGGCCGGTATGAGCGCTCTACCTCATTCGATCTGGCCCGAGCGATCGGGGCGTGTCGGGGCCCGGGACTTGATTTCGAGGTAGCGAGGTGCTAACAGTTCGAGGTCTGCTCAGTGTGCCCGTTGTGGCAGATACCATTCTGGGAGCTGTACTCCGGGAGCCTGCTATACTTGTGGCCAGCAGGGTCATTTCGCGAGAGTTTGTCCGACCGGGAGCGGCGCTGGTAGTAGGGCCCAGTCTACAGGGTCTGTTGCCGCTTCTTCATCCCGGCGATTACTCGCCGGAGGGCAAGGTACTCATGGACCAGCAGTGGCGAGTCGTGGCTCGGGTCGATTCTAGCGGTCCTCGGAACGCATTTATGCTTTGTCCGGTAAGCGAGGATCGGAGGCCTCACGATGTAAATCACGGGTACCTTATCGGTTCACAGGTTTGATGTGTATGCTTTGATAGATCCGGGTTCTACTCTGTCTATATATCTCCCTTGTTGCTAGTAGGATAGGGATAGAGCACGTGTCCATAGACCCTTTCGAGGTAGCTACGCGATGGGTGATTCGGTGGTAGCTCGGCGGGTATATAAAGCTTGTCTGTGACCATTCTGATCGTCGGACCTGGCCGACTTGATAGAGTTGGAGATGATTGACTTCGGCGTGATTATGGGGATGGATTGGCTAGCTTCTTACGCCAATGTAGGCTGAGAGAGAGTAATACGGTTCGGTTTCTGAGGAGCCGGTTGTTGAGTGGGAGGAAGCACGGTATCGCCGGGTAGGTTTATTTCCTACCTCAAGGCTAGGAAGATGGTGCGAGAAGGGTATATCTACCATCTCGTTCGGGTGTTTGATCTTGAAGGCTGCGGTACCAGATTTTGATCGATTCGATGGTCGGCGAGTTCCCGGGCGTGTTTCGGATGACCTCGGGTATCCCTCACGAGAGGAGATCGAGTTTTGTATAGATGTATTGCGGACACTCGGCTATTTCCATTCCATATCTGAGAATGGCTGCCGAGTTGAGAGAGTTGAAGGACCAGCTTAGGGATTTCTTTGGAGAAGGGTTTATCGGACCTAGTGTTTCTCCCAGAAGCGCGGTATTGTTCGTGAAGAAGAAGGGCGGGACGCCGCGCATGTGTGTTGACTTCTGACGGTGAACAAGGTGACCATTAAACAGATACCCTTCCCGGGATTGATGATTTGTTCGACCGATTGCGAGCGCGAGGTGTTTCTCCAAGATTGATCTACGGTCGGGCTATCATCAGGTGCGAGTCAGAGAGGTGGATGTCGAGGATTTGCATTCGGACGTCACGGGCATTATGAGTTGGTCATGTCTTTTGGGTTGACGATGCTCGTGGTATTCATGGATTTGATGAACCGAGTGTTCAAACCATTTTTGGACACGTTTGTGATAGTGTTCATTGATGATATCTTGGTTTATTCTCGCCAGAGGCGAGGAGCATGCGAGCATTTGAGGCTGTCTTGCGATTCTCCAGACCAGCGATTTACGCCAAGTTTTCCAAATGTGAGTTTTGGTTAACTTTAGTGGCGTTTCTTGGGCATATTGTCGGTGATGGCATTCAGTGGATACGGCAAGATCGGCGATCAGGACTTGGCCTAGACCTACTACTCCGGCAGATGTTCGCGATTTTACGGGCCTTGCGAGTTATTATCGGCGGTTCGTGGAGAAGTTTGCTTCTATCTACGCACCATTGACTAGGTGACTCGGAAGGAAGCCAAGTTTGATGGTGATGCTTGTGGCGGGGTTTCGATTCTTGAAAGAGAGGCGGCGACCGCCCTCGTTCTTACTCTTCGGAGGTCGGATGGTTATGTCGTGTATTGTGATCGTCGGGCATCGGGTTGGGATGTGTGTTGATGCGGCATGGCGAGTTATAGCATATCATCCGGTGAAGAAACACGAGAGGAACTACCCCCATGATTTGGAGTTGGCGGTAGTGATTCACGCTTTGAAGATCCGGAGGCACTATTTGTATGGGGTTCACGTGGATATTTATACGGACCACAAGAGCCTCGGTATATCTTCGGCCGGAGGAGTGAACTTACGGCGAGGCGGTGGTTAGAGTTGCTTAAGGATTACGATGTTGATATCTGTACCACGGGAAGGCGATGTTGTGGAAGATGCTTTTAGTCGTAGGTCGATGGGAGCCTATCGGATGTGCGGCTAGAGAGGAGGGACATGGTTCGTGATTTGCATCGGTTAGCGAGCCTTGGTGTCCGCTTGATTGATTACGATAGCGGTGGGGTTAGAGTTCGTGAGGTTGCGAGTCTTCCATCGTCGAGGAGGTGAAGAGGCGGCGATTCGAGGATCGGCTTTGATTCGATATCGTGATCTGACTCTTCGTGAGGGCAAGGGTCCTTTTGAGGTAGCACTTTGATGGGGTGCTAAGGTTTGAGCGGCGCATGTGTGTTCGGATGTTTGAGGACTTGGCGGCGAGTTCTTGGGAAGCACGGCGCAGCGTTACTCTATCCATCGGGTCGACCAAGATGTACCACGACCTTAGATCGTGTATTGGTGGGATGGCTTGAAGAGGGGCGTTGCGAGTTCGTAGCTCGGTGCGTGTTGTCGGCAGTAAGGTAGAGCACGGAGGCACGGTGGTTTGTTCTGACGATTGAGATCCCGACACGGAAGTGGGAGGTAATCAACATGGACTTCATCACAGGATTACCTCGCTTTCGGAGGAGACATGATTCTATATGGGTTATCGTCGACGGTGGCGAAATCAGCCCACTTTCTTCCGTCGGGCGACTTTTGGTACCGAGGATTATGCGGACTTTACATCAGAGATCGTCGATGCATGGAGTCCCTACCGATCATATCGCACGGAGGCGGTTCTACGGCTAACTTCCGGAGGTCCTTCCAGAGGTTTAGGGGCGGTGAGCACAGTCGCATTTCATCCACAGACAGACGGGCGAGCAGAGCGCCTATCCGGACTCTTGAGGATATCTGCGAGCCCGTGTTATTGACCGATGGTAGTTGGGAGGATCATTTGCCTCTAGTTGAGTTTGCGTATAATAATAGCTACCACTCCGGATTCGGATGGCGCCTTATGAGGCCTTGTATGGGAGGAAGTGCAGATCGCCTATAGGTTGGTTCGATGTGGGCGAGTGCGGCTAGTGGGACCAGATTTGGTGCACGAGCGATGGATAAGGTGAAGCTTATCCGAGGCGGCTTTGACGGCTCAGTCGGCGAAGTCGTATGCAGATCATCGTCGTCGGCATCTTGAGTTCGAGGTTCATGATTGGGTTTTCCTAAAGGTGTCACCCATGAAGGGTGTGATGAGATTCGGGAAGAAGGAAACTCGGCCCAGGTACATTGGGCCGTTTGATTGTCGCGAGGTAGGCAAGGTTGCCTACGAGTTGAATCTGCCGTCCGATCTGGAAGCGGTGCATCCGGTTTTCACGTATCTATCTTTGAGAAGATGTATCGGGATCCATCTAGGGTACACCCGATTGACGATGTCGGTGTGAGGGGTTATCGTATGAGGAGATTCCATAGCGATAGTCGATCGTCGAGTTAGGCGTCTGCGGACGAAGGGCGTGGCTTCCGTCAAAGTCTTGTGGCGAACGAGCTCGGGGAGGAGATGGCGTGGGAAGAGGAAGACATGAGGCGAAGTATCCTCACCTATTCCCCACCTCGGGTAATTTACTTTAATAATTTTAAATTTCCATTATCATTTATGCCTAAGTGTTATTTTTTTTGTTGCCATGTGTGGCACTTACAATCTGTTTAAGCTTCTTCGATACTGTCTTGAGAAGGAACATTCGGGACGAATGTTTCTAAGGAGGGGAGAATGTTATACCCGTTTTCCAGTATATGCGTAAGGGAATACGTCAAAAGTTTAGCCTTAAAGATTAGGCCAAGTTCGAAATTGTGCACAACTCGATTAAAGAATCGTTTTCGACGAAAGCGTTTTCCTGACTTTCGTAGGGAAAATTCGGCTATGTCATTTAGTATTTTGCGGATTTTTAGAGAGGCGAAACATTTTGGACCAACGGGAGGCGACACTTGGCACCTCCATTGGTGGACTTGAATCGTCCATGGGACCAATTGGATGAAGTTTGCGTTTTTGTGCCTTGCACAAAGTCAAGGAGTTGGTAGGATATTTGTGTTTAGTTAATCCTCACCCTACACTTGCCTTGCACTTGTCTTAATCTTAGCCATTGGTTGGCCACCTCTTGACCTATAAATACCCCCTTAGAGATGAAGAGTTCTTCATCCACAAAGCTTTCCAAGTCTAAAAAAATCCTTCCCTCTCCCTTTGTAAGCAATTCGTCCAACCCCCTCCCCGTGAGAAGCTTGGCGAGGCTACCCCACCCCTAGCCTAGCCGAAATCTACCCCCCTCCCTTGGTAGAAAAGTTACCTTCTAGTATTGTTATAATGCCCAAAATACCCTAGCCCAAATCCCTTTGTACTTAGTAGAAGTTGTGAAAGAACTTCTAAGGTTTCCTTGGAGCTATCGGAGCGTACAACTTAGGAGCTAAACCTTGCTCAGGCGCGACTTTTATCTAGGATATTTTTGGGCTTACCGAGGTAACTAATCCTAACCCTCTTTTGAATTAGAGAATACTTACTGTAGTAGTATTAGAATAAGTATTAAATACTTAGAAGAATATCACAGAATAGAATTGAACTTACCACAGTAAAGGGTTTAAAGAAGAATAATCAAAGCTGTACTCACATAGAATTTGTTTTCACGATGAACTTATATAGCTCACGGGTAGGAAGTCTGCCTGACTTTCCGTAGAGTTGTGAACCCTCTGTTTAGAATGACCTTGAGTAGTCTTTGATAGATGTCTGTGACTATTATAGGTGACTCTCTGCGCGACATATTGACTTGGCGGTGGTTTTATTTGAGAAGGTATGTGATTCTTCCTAAAGCATGATATTTTACAATATATAGTGCGGTGAAGCGTACATATGTTAAGCGAATAATAACTACGGCAATGTCTTTGACTTAAGCTGAATAATACTTATGGCAATGCCTGGCTTAAGCTTTGAATAATACTTACGGCAATGCCTGTGGCTTAAGCTGAATAATAAAGAAGCGAAAACATTTCAAAAGAATCTTGAATCATTTTTAACAGAAGATAAATATTTGGTTTTAAAACAAAAGCTTAGAGTTATACTAGCTTTATGGGAAGTTAGGTATAACAACTTAAGAGCGATAAAAGGAATTTTACTTGTTTGTTTATAAAAGCCTTGTATTGATTTACATTAAGTGTAGTGAGATTGTTTGATAAGTAGACATGTTATGATGCTACGTGTTAGTGTCTTGTAATCTGTGTAAGGGTCATTCTTGATGTGCTTACGTTGCTAACCGTAAGTCCATTGTCTTGTTGTATCACCTACCCCATTTGTTATACCAGGGCTTGCCCTCTTGATGCGGTCTATACGGCTTATGCGGTCTGTGAGACTATGCGGAGCAGCGGTATGCTCGAGATTGATCATTCAGGCGTTGCTGATGCGAGGACTCCTGCGGTCTGTTGAGACTATGCGGTCTTTTGAGGCTATGCGGGTGCGGGAGCCTAGGCGGATCTGGGGTTGGCTGCCCCGATGAGAAATATCTCATGCAGTGCATGTGGGACTATGCGAGTGCGGAAGTCGGAGACTAGGCACGAGAATGATACTATGGGCGATTGGCCTTGCCCGATCATTCGCGGCCTAGAATAGACTTTATTCTGATGTTCTATTCTTGTTGTTGTTGTTTGTGATGTGTACGATGTGCAATTGAACCGATTGTATTTGTGAAAGGTTTTAAATACTTTGATTTCATTTAAGTACTTTATAGTTTCACATACTTGGTACTGTTATCTTGACCTCGCCCGGGGTGCGTTCATCGCAGTAGGTAAGGGCGGCGGTGCTAGATCCACATCCTTAGGATCTTTGCGTTGGTGTCGGGAGCTCCATCTTCTCGGAGGCTCTACTTTTGGGTATGATCTCCTGTATTGTAGATAGTTTTGTCTGATCGAGGGTATGGCGGAACCTGTCCGCCATAGTTGTTTACTTCTTAGAGTGCAGTACTATTATGCAGTTGGGATGTGCAATCGCGGAGTTATTTATATTATGCGAAAGGCAAGCTTTTCATCGAGATAAAGCGTGTCTTATTTTATAAATTGTTTCTGTCTTGTTTTATATTCCTGGTTACTCGATGTATGACTACTTGGGTGCCCGATAAGGCACGATCCACGGGCCGGGCAGGTCGTGTGATTCCACTGAAGAGGTAGACTTTTGTATATTCGGGGCATGGCGGGGCCTGTCCGTCATTATGGTTTTAAAATTCTTAGAAGTGCATGTATTGTTGTGGGCGAGTTTGTAAGGGATATAAGCTGTTCAAGTTTTCATTTATGTACAAAAGGTAACCGTTTGGGTTGCTTTGTTTTCTTATTTCACTATTTTCTTTCATGATTTTTATTTCCATTGGTTTTCTCGATGTTGTATCACTAGGGTGGCCAGGGGTAAGGCACGATCACGGGCAGGATCGGGTCGTGACAAAAGTGATATCAGAGCAGTTAATCCTCGGAAAGTGTCTACAGATCGTATCCAGTAGAGTCTTGATTATCGGTGTGTTGTGCACCACATCTATAATCAGTAGGCTATAGGATATTTAGGATTGGTTTCCATTCTTCTCACTCTGAGATCGTGCCTTAGAGCTGTGTTATAAGTTGGACTCCTCGGCGTATTCTTTGTATACGGTGATGCCTCCACGCAAGGCAACGAGCCCGGATGGGCAAGGCGTGAGAAGTGCGAGTAGAAGCGGCGGTCGCCATCGAGACCGCGGCACTGAGCCTCGATCCCACGGCACAGGCGAGGAGATGGGTTACAAGAGATGGCGATTGCTAGCCGAGTTGTGGCGGACACGAGGATAAGTGGATCTGTGATTCGATGGTACCCATGGTTCACCCGAGTCGAGATAGTTTGAGACTACGGGATTTTACGAGTTGCGGCCACACGAGTTCTACGGGTCGAGGCACGAGGATGATCGCGAGGAGTTCATCAAGCGATTCTGACGGATCATGAGAGTGATCAAGGCTTCGGAGACCGAGTCAGTGGTCTTAGGTTCGCATCGGCTGCGTGATACTGCAGTCGACTGGTTTGATTCGTGGGAGCTGTCCCGGGGGGAGCATGCACCTCCAGCTAGTTGGGGCGAGTTCTCAGAGGCTTTCCTTGGCCATTTCTTGCCTCCACAGATGAGGAGGACACGGGCCGACAGATTTTTGACGCTGAGACAAAGAGGGCACACAGTTCGGGAGTACAATGTAGAGTTTGACTCATTGGCTCGGTATGTCCCGCTACTGTGGCGAATATGGAGGATAGAGTGCACCGTTATGTCACAGACTCGATGACTACTTAGCGAGAGTTTCACGGAGTAGCTCTTCAGGGCATGGATATTACCGCATGCGAGCTTATGCACTAGGTGTGAGGCGTAAGTCGGCGGATTAACCAAGATCAGCGAAGAGGCGGGGCAGCGAGGTCCTCTGGTGACCTTCGGCGAGCATCCTCGGCAGAGACTAGTTGTGCGCCTCCGCCCGACGGAGTGCTCCGCCACGATCTTCGGGCGTTCGGGAGATTCGGAGCGGTCGAGGCTCGAGTTTGAGTTTTGGGGAGCAAGGGCGTTAGTCGGATGAGACCACCCTACCTCGTTGTGGCCGTTGTGGTAGGCTCCATGATGGGAGTGTCGTCTTTGGAATGGGAGTTTGTTTTGTCACGATCCGTTCGGGGCGTGGAGTGCCTTCAAGGGGCACCCAGTAGTCATACATCAGTAATCAGCGGAAATATAAAGCAAGACATGAAACAGTTTATAAAATAAGACACGCTTTATGTGAGAAAACATCGCCTTCGGCATACATATATAAACATGGTTTAGCGATTACATCCGACAACTGTACAACATGGCTCTGAGACCTCTGAAATATACAACTATGGCGGACGGGGCCGCCATACCTGATGTACAAAACTATCTACAGGAGATCATACCAAAAGTAGAGCCTCGGAAAAGATGGAGCTCCAGGCAACGTAGAGATCCTAAGAATGTGGATCTAGCACTGCTTTGCCCACTGCGGTATGAACGCAGCCCAGAAGGAGGTCGATACAAGTACTAAGTATATGAAGCGTAAAATACTTAAATGAAACATATCATTTTAAAAAGCAGTTTTGCAAGTATGTATGAAACAACCAAGGAACGCGCATAGTGCCACATCACAAACAAGAGCATGATAGGAAAACTGTAATAGGTCTTTTCTAGGCTGCGAATGATTCGAAGCATGGCCACTCGCACGTATTACCACTCTGCAAGCATAATCCATGACTCCCGGAGTCCGCATAGGCAACTCACATGGGACCGCATGAGGTATAACCCGCATCGAGGGTAGCTACTCCTCGGCATCCTGGACTCGTTGTCGCGCATGGCCACATAGACGCGTGAGGCATAACCCGCATACTAACACGGAACTCGTAGCTCTGCATAGGCCCCTGGACCCGCATGAGGTATTCTCGAATCATGGTCCTGCATCGCTGAGTCTACCCGCGTCGGAGGCGGCTTAACCGGTATCATCTCCAGAGGTGAGTGATGGTACACTAACATAACAGCTTATCATTAAACAACATCAGCACAACAATAATACTCTTTTTCACAAACGTTACAAGACACTAACACACATAGCATTATATCATGTCTACTTATCAAACCATCTTATTATTCTTTTCACAATTCAATATAAGTCATTATAAACACATAGGCAAACTGTTTCTTTTATCAATCTTAAGTGGTTATACTTAACTTCCCATAAGGCTAGTATAACTCTTAAGCTTCGTTTAAAACCAATTAGTTCTCTTACATTAAAAATGATTCATATTCTCTTGAAATGCTTTGGATCTTTATTATTCGGGCTTAAGCGTGAGGCATTCGTAAGTGTTATTCGGGCTTAAGCGGTGAGGCATTCGTAAGTGTTATTCAGCTTAAGCCGTGAGGCATTTCGTAAGTATTATTGGGCTTAAGTCAAAGACATTGCCGTAGTTATATTTTAGTTAACACGTACGTCTACCGTACTATATATATTGTAAAATATCATGCTTTAGGAAGAATCACATACCTACCGTGAAAACCACCGCCAAGTTGAATATGTCGCGCAGAGTCGACCTATAATAGTCACAGATATCTATCAAAGACTACTCTGAAGGTCATTCTAAGCAGAGGGTTCACAATTACGGAAAGTCGGGCAGCACTTCCCTACGGTGAGTTATATAAGTCTCGTGAAAACAGTCTATGTAATCTGATTTGATTATTCTTCTTTAAACCCTTCTACTGTGGTAGCAGTTCAATTCTATTACGTGATATTCTTCTAAGTATTTTTACTTATTCTTATACTACAACCGTAAGTATTCTCTAATTCAAAAGAGGGTTAGGATTAGTTACCTCGGTAAGCCCAATAATATCCTAGAAAAAGTCGCGCCTGAGCAAGGTTTTGCTCCTAAGTTGTATGCTCCAAGGAAACCTTAGAAGTTCTTCACAACTTCTACTAAGTACTAAGGTATTTGGGCTAGGGTATTTTGGGCATTATAACAATACAAGAAGGCAACTTTTCTACCAAGGGAGGGGGGGTGTATTCGGCCAAGGGCCTTCACAAGGGGAGGGGGGGAGGTGTTGGACGAAAAGGCTACAAGGGAGAGGAGAGGATTTTCAAGACTTGGAAAGATTTGTGGATGAAGAACTCTTCATCTCTAAGGGGGTATTTATAGGTCAAGAAGTGGCCAACCAATGGCCAAGATTAAGACAAGTGCAAGGCAAGTGTAGGGTGAGGATTAACTATACACAAATATCCTACCAACTCCTTGACTTGTGCACAAGGCACAAAAAACGTGTTCACCATAGTCCAAATCGTCCAAATGGACGATTTCAAGTCCATCAATTGGAGGGTGACAAGTGTCGCCCTCCCGTTGGTCCAAAATGTTTCGTCTCTCGGAAAAATCCGCAAAAAATTATAAATGACATAGCCGGAATTTTCCCTACGCAAGTCGTGAAACGTTTCGTCGGAAAACTATTCGTTTTGTGAGTTGTGCCCAAAAAAATCGTCCAAGCCTAAACTTTAAGGCTAAACTTTTTGTACGTATTCCCTTACGTACATACTCTGGAAATACGGGGTATAACATTCTCCCCTCCTTAGAAACATTCGTCCCGAATGTTCCTTCCCAAGACAGTTAACGATAAGATTCTTCATAACTTAAACAGTTGTAAATGCCACACACGGCCACAGAGCAACACTTAGGTAGAAACGATAACGAAAATTTACAAGTAAGAAAGTGAATTACCTGGAGGTGTGGGGAATAGGTGAGGATACTTCTGCCTCATGTCCTCCTCGGCTTCCCACGTCATCTCTCACGAGCTCGTTCGCCACAAGACTTTGTGGAAGCCACGTCCTTGGTCCGCAGACGCCTAACACGACGATCGACTATCGCTATGGGAATCTCCTCATACGATAACCCCCGGTCACACTGGACATCGTCAATCGGGTGTACCACTAGATGGATCCGTACATCTCGCCGGCATAGATACGTGAAAACCGGATGCACGCCTCCAGATCGGACGGCAGATCCAACTCATAGGCAACCTTGCCTACCTGCGGACAATCTGAAGCGGCCCGATGTACTGGTGAGTTTCCCTTCTTCCGAATCTCATCACACCGCCATGGGTGACACGCTAGGAAAACCCAATCATGAACCTCGAACTCAAGATGCCGACGACGATGATCTGCATACGACTTACGCGACTCGGTGTCGATAGCGCTCTCGGATAAGCTTCACCTTATCCACTGCTGTACCAAATCTGGTCCCACTAGCGCACCTCGCCCACATCGAACCAACCTATAGGCGATCTGCGGTTCCTCCCATACAAGGCCTCGTAAGGCGCCATCGAATCTTGGAGTGGTAGCTATTATTATCGCGAACTCAACTAGAGGCAAATGATCCTCCCAACTACCGAAGTCAATAACACGGGCTCGCGGCATATCCTCGAGTGCGGATAGTGCGCTCTGCTGTCCGTCTGCGTGGATGAAATGCGATTACTCGGGCTCACTGCGTCCCTAAACCCTCTGGAAGGACCTCAGGAAGTTAGCGTAAACCGGCTCCCATGCGATATGATCAGTAGGGACTCCATGCGATCGGCGATCTCTCGGATGTAAAGTCGGCATAATCCTCGGTAGAAAAGTCGCCCCGACGGAAGAAAGTGGGCTGATTTCGTCGACTGTCGACGATAACCCATATAGAATCATGTCTCCTCCGAGTGCGAGGTAATCTGTGATGAAGTCCATGTTGATTACCTCCCACTTCCGGTCGGGATCTCAATCGTCAGAATAAACCACCGGCCTCGGTGCTCTACCTTCACTGCGACAACACGGGCGAGCTACGAACTCGCAACGTCCTCTTCAGCCATCCCACCAATACGGATCTAAGGTCGTGGTACATCTTGGTCGACCGGATGGATAGAGTAACGCGCGTGTGCTTCCCAGAACTCTGCCGAAGTCCTCAAACATCCGGAACACATGCGCCTCAAACCTTAGCACCCCATGGTGCTACCTCAAAGGACCCTTGCCCTCACGAAGAGGCGTATCACGATATCGAATCAAAGCCGGATCCTCGAGCTGTTGCCTCTTCACCTCTCGACGATGGAAGACTCGGCAACCTCACGAACTCTAACCCCTGCTATCGAGAATCAATCAAGCGGACACCAAGGCTCGCTAAGCGATGCAAATCACGAACCATGTCCCTCCTCTCTGCTGCACATCGATAGGCTCCCATCGACCTACGACTAGGCATACGCCACAACATTGGCCTTCCCGGGTGGTGCAGGATATCAACATCGTAATCCTTAAGCAACTCTAACCACCGTCTGCCGTAAGTTCAGCTCCTCTGGTGAAGATATCTGGAGGCTCTTGTGGTGCGTATAAATATCCACGTGAACCCCATACAAATAGTGCCTCGGATCTTCAAAGCGTGAATCACGGTGCTGACTCCAAATCATGGGTGGGGTAGTTCCTCGTGTTTCTTCGTTTGTCGGGATGCATATGCTATAAACCTGCCATGCTGCATCAACACACATCCCAACCCGATGCCTGACGCATCACAATACACGACATAACCATCTGGACCCTCTGGAAGAGTAAGAACGGGGGCGGTCGTCAGTCTCTCTTTCAAAGCTGAAACCCCGCCACAAGCATCATCCATCAAACTTGGCGCCTTACGAGTCGGCCTAGTCAATGGTGCGAAGATAGAAGCAAACTTCTACGAACCGCCGATAATATCTGCAAGGCCCGAGCTGCGAACCTCTGCCGGAGTAGTAGGTCAGGCCAAGTCTGGCCGCTTCGATCTTGGCGTATCCACTCGAATGCCATCGGCCGACAATATGCCCAAGAAACGCCATCAAGTCAACCAAAACTCACATTTGGAAAACTTGGCGTACAAGCTGCTGGTCTCGAGAATCACAAGACCGCCAAATGCTCCGCATGCTCCTGCTCTGAGCGAGAATACACCAAGATATCATCAATGAACACTATCACAAACGTGTCCAAAAATGGTTTGAACACTCGGTTCATCAAATCCATGAATACCGCCGGAGCATTGGTCAACCCAAAAGACATGACCACGAACTCATAATGCGTCACGGGTCTGAATGCGATCTAGGGACATCCACCTCTCGACTCGCTTTGATGATAGCCCGATCGCAGATCAATCTTGGAGAAACATCTCGCACTCGCAACCGGTCGAACAAATCATCAATCCTAGGAAGGGTATCTGTTCTTAATGGTCACCTTGTTCACCGCTGTAATCAACACACATGCGCGGCGTCCGTCCTTCTTCACGAACAATACGGCGCTCCCGGGGAGAAACACTAGGCACGATGAAGCCCTTCTCCAAAGAAATCTCTAAGTGATCCTTCAACTCTCTCAACTCGGCGGTGTCATTACGTATGGCGGAATGGAAATAGCCGAGTGTCCGCAATATGTCAATACAAAACTCAATCTCCTCTCGGGAGGATACCCGGAGGTCATCCGAAACACGTGCGGGAACTCGTGACTCTGGGCGAAAATCTGGTACCGCAGCTTGATTATCAAACACCCGAACGAGATGGTAGATATACCTTCGCACCATCTTCCTAGCCTTGAGGTAGGAAATAAACCTACCCTCGGCGATACCGTGCTCCTCCCACTCAACAACCGGCTCCTCGAGCTGGAACGTACTACTCTCTCTCTGCGATCTACATTGGCGTAGCAGAAGCTAGCCAATCCATCCCATAATCACGTCGAAGTCAATCATCTCCAACTCTATCAAGTCGGCTGAGGTCCGACGATCAGAATGGTCACAGGACAAGCTCTATATACCCGCCGAGCTACCATGAATCACCCATGGCGTAGCTACCTCGAAAGGATCTATGGACTCGGGCTCATCCCTATCCTACTAGCAACAAGGGGAGATATATGGGACGAGTAGAACCGGATCTATCAAGGCATAAACATCAAACCCGAAGCGATAAGGTACCTGTGACGACATCAGGTGAGGCCTCCTGATCCTGTCGGCTGGACAAAGCATAAATGCGGTTCTGAGGACCGCTAGAACTGGGACATGAGCCACGACCCCTGCCGCGACCTGCTGACCCATGAGCACCCTGCCCTCCGGGGCGAGTAACTGTAGGAGATGATGAGCGGCAGCAGAACTGAAGGTGAGCCTACCACCGGCTGCCCCGGTCGGACGGTCTCGCAAAGTGACCTGCTGGCCTGGCGTAACAAGCTCCAAAAGTAGTACCACACTTCCCGTAATGGGATCTACCGTCGGCCACCTTGGGGTGGTCGTCGGCGATACCTCTGCTACTCGGGCGTGCGAAGCCACAGGGCCACAGTGCGCCCTCGAAAACTCTGGCTGTGCTGAGGACGGTGCAGGAGTGCTCTGAGCTGGCTGTGGTGCGAATCTAGACTGCTGCTGAGGCCGCCCACCACGATAACCACCAGAAGACCCTCCCGTCCTGGCCTTAACCTGCTGCTTTGCATCCACTCGTCGACCTCTGCGCTCGCCGCATCAGGCGTGAGCTGCATGCGGGTAATGTCCATACCCGGTGGAGAAAACCCGCACATGACTTCGGCCATATAGTCATCTAGCGGTGACATAGCGGTGTACCCTATCCTCGTATCTGCTACCAATCTTTGGGACATATCGAGCCAATGAATCAAACTCGACATTGTACTCACGGCGGTCGCGTCCTCTCGCCTCGATGGTAAAAATCTATCAGCCCGCGCCCTCCTCATCTGTGGAGGCAAGAAGTGAGTGAGGAAAGCCTCTGAGAACTCATCCCAAGTAGCTGGGGACGCGTGCTCTCCCCGGGATAACTCTCATGAATCAAACCAATCGACTGCGGTATCACGCGCGGCCGATCGCGAACCGAGGTCACGGACTCTGTCTCGAGGCCTTGATCACCTCATGATCCTCTGAAGCCGACGGATGAACTCCTGCGGATCATCCTCGGCCTCGACAGTAAAACTCGGCGGGCTACAACTCAAGAAATCTCGTAGCCTCAAACTATCTCGCCTCGGGTGTACCACGGTGCGGCCGTGGAGGCTGAGCTGCCGCATCGGCCTCTCTCGTGTCGGGCCTGACTTTAGCCAATAGTCGGGCCATCTCCTTGTACCCTAACTCCGCCAGCGGTGTGGGGCGGGAGGTGTGGGTGCTGTGGTCTCTTTGGTGGCGGCGTCATAGAACTCGCCGTCTCGGTATAGGCGGGCACGAGCCCTCGTGACTCTGGGTGTCTGCTAGCGACTCCTCGGCTGCCTTGCCGCCACGGGCGGGTTGCCTTACGTGGAGGCATAGCGCATCGAGGAAAGGAATACGTTAGAGGGTCCACCTATAACACGACTCTAAAGCACGATCTCGGAATGAGAAGAATGGAAACCAATCCTAAATATCTTATAGCCTCACGATTATTGGTGTGGTGCACAACACCGATAATCAAGACTACTAGATACGGTGCATGTAGACACTTTCAGAGGATTAATCGCTCGATACCACTTTTGTCACGACCCGTTCCAGGGCCCGTGACTGGTGCCTTACCGGGGCACCCAAGTAGTCATACATCAGAGTAATCAGCAGAAATATAAAGCAAGACATGAAACAGTTTATAAAATAGGACACAGTTTATGAGAAAAAAAACATCGCCTTTCGGCATACATATATAAACATGGTTTAGCAGTTACATCCGACACTGTACAACATGACTACAGACCTCTAAGGAAATATACAACTATGGCGGAGACGGGGCCCGCCATACCACTCGATCAGACAAAACTATCTACAACAGGAGATCATACCCAAAGTAGAGCCTCGGAAAGATGGAGCTCCCGACACCAACGTAGAGATCCTAAGAATGTGGATCTAGCACGCTGCCCTTACATGCGGCATGAACGCGGCCCGAAGGAGAGTCGATTACAACAGGTACTAAGTATATGAAACTGTAAAATACTTAAATGAAACATATCATTTTAAAAACAGTTTTGCAAGTATGTATGAAACAACCAAGGAACCCGCACATAGTGCCACATCACAAACAAGAGCAACAATAGGTAAACTGTAATAGGTCTTTTCTAGGCTGCGAATGATTGAAGGGGCCACTCGCGCGTATTATCACTCGCAAGCCTAATCTCGGACTCGAGTCCGCATAGGCCACTCACGTGGGCGCGTGAGGTATAACCCGCATCGAGGGTAGCTACTCCTCGGCATCGCCCTGGACTCGTTGTCGCATGGCCACATAGACCGCGTGAGGCATAACCCGCATACTAACTGGAACTCGTAGCTCTGCATAGGCCCCCTGGACCCGCATGAGGTATTCTCGAATCATGGTCCCAGACCGCCTGAGTCTACCCCGCATCGGAGGGCAGCTTAACCCCCGGTATCATCTCAAGAGGTGAGTGATGGTACACTAACATAACAGCTTATCTTTAAACAACATAAGCACAACAAGAATACTCTTTTTCACAAACGTTACAAGACACTAACACACATAGCATCATATCATGTCTACTTATCAAACCATCTTATTATTCTTTTCACAATTCAATATAAGTCTTGTATCAACACATATGCAAACTGTTTTCTTTTATCAATCTTAAGTGGTTATACTTAACTTCCCATAAGGCTAGTATAACTCTTAAGCTTCTGTTTAAAAACCAATTAGTTCTCTTCTGTTAAAAATGATTCAGTATTCTCTTGAAATGCTTTCAGATCTTTATTATTCAGGCTTAAGCGTGAGGCATTCTGTAAGTGTTATTTAGGCTTAAGCGTGAGGCATTCAGTAAGTGTTATTCGAGCTTAAGCCGTGAGGCATTCCGTAAGTATTATTCGGGCTTAAGTCAAAGACATTGCCGTAGTTATATTTTAGTTAACACGTATGCGTCTCTGTACTATATATATTGTAAAATATCATGCTTTAGGAAGAATCACATACCTTCTCAAATAAACCACCTAAGTTGAATATGTCGCGCACAGAGTCGACCTATAATAGTCACAGATATCTATCAAAGACTACTCGAAGGTCATTCTAAGCAGAGGTTCACAATTCTACGGAAAGTCGGGCGTGACTTCCCTACAGGTGAGTTATATAAGTCTACTGTGAAAACAGTCCTATGTAAGTACAGTTTGATTATTCTTCTTTTAAACCCTTCTACTGTGGTAACAGTTCAATTCTATTCTGTGATATTCTTCTAAGTATTTATACTTATTCTTATACTACAACAGTAAGTATTCTCTAATTCAAAAGAGGGTTAGGATTAGTTACCTCGGTAAGCCCAATAATATCCTAGAAAAGTCGCGCTGAGCAAGGTTTTGCTCCTAAGTTGTATGCTCAGAAACCTTAGAAGTTCTTCACAACTTCTACTAAGTACTAAGGTATTTGGGCTAGGGTATTTTGGGCATTATAACAATACAAGAAGGCAACTTTTCTACCAAGGGAGGGGGGGTAGGTTTTGGCTAGGCTAGGGGGGGTGTATTCGGCCAAGGGCCTTCACAAGGGGAGGGGGGGAGGTGTTGGACGAAAAGGCTACAAGGGAGAGGAGAGGATTTTCAAGACTTGGAAAGATTTGTGGATGAAGAACTCTTCATCTCTAAGGGGGTATTTATAGGTCAAGAAGTGGTCAACCAATGGCCAAGATTAAGACAAGTGCAAGGCAAGTGTAGGGTGAGGATTAACTATACACAAATATCCTACCAACTCCTTGACTTGTGCACAAGGCACAAAAAACGTGTTCACCATAGTCCAAATCGTCCAAATGGACGATTTCAAGTCCATCAATTGGAGGGTGACAAGTGTCGCCCTCCCGTTGGTCCAAAATGTTTCGTCTCTCGGAAAAATCCGCAAAAATTAGAAATGGCATAGCCGGAATTTACCCTACGAAAGCTGTGGAAACGTTTCGTCGGAAAACTATTCGTTTTGTGAGTTGTGCCCAAAAAAAATCGTCCAAGCCTAAACTTTAAGGCTAAACTTTTTGTACGTATTCCCTTACGTACATACTTTGGAAATACGGGGTATAACAGTTTTGCATGCGGCCAGCAGGGCCATTTTGCGAGGAATTGTCCAACCAGAGGTAGCGCGGATGTAGAGACTCAGCCTTCGGGATCTGTGGCTGATTCATCTCCTCCTTTTGTGCGCCGTGCAGGGAAGGAACATGAGTAGAACGACAAAAAGGGGAAGTGAAGTAATAGTTACAGGTATATTCTTAACCCTCTAGAGACTAGTATGCATTGATGTTATGGTAATGTGTTAAGTGTTATGTTCGGATAACTTTGTGTTAAAAATGTGATTTAGAAGCTTGATTAGTGAAAAGGGTAAGTCTGGGGATGAGAAATTTTGAACTTTAGAATTTATAACAATCGAGACCTTAGAGGTAAGGCCGACTAGAGTAAAAGATGTTTTCAGTGATCCTTGTCGGAGTACATAGTATGCGGGGAGTATATGCGGGTGATAAGTCCATGAGTGGCATAACTGATTCTTTTGTAAGTACAGTGGTGAAGACTATATCGGCGTCTACGTTTTGGAGACTTAGAAGGAACATTCGGGACGAATGTTTCTAAGGGGGGGAGAATGTTACACCCCGTAAATTCAAGAAGATAAGATAAGAACATACCAAGGAGTATAAGATTTGAAAGTTGAAAGATAAGTTGACAAACATGTATTGGACGGATTTTTGAGTCTACCTTGGAGTGTTGTATCCCAGTTGTTAGGAATTTCGAGGTGTTTAAAAAGCCTAGGGTGTAGTCCGTTAAATCTAGTTCCCTACGCAACAAACCGTTCGTCGATAGGACATTGGAGTCAAAAGTTATGGAAGTTTCAAGTTAGGTGCGCAGTCAGGCAAAACAGCAGTTTTCGGTTCAGGGGTACAGCGCCGCGGCGCCGGAATGCAGGGCCGCGGCGCCGGTTGTACTGGGAGTCCGCGGGGGTTTCAGCGCCGCGGCGCCGGAATGCTGGAACTTTTCGGAAGTGGAAGCGCCGCGGCGGGATTTTTCTGCGGGAAAAGACGAAAATCAGGGGATATTTTGTTAAAAGCCTATGGGAGGGTGACAAGTGTCCCTCCCATCCTTTTGACCAGAATAGGGGCCTATTTTAGTCCCAAGTCTTGGAAGACTTGGCCATTTCTTCTCAAAACCCTCCCCAAGAAAATCCTCTCCCTTCTCTCTAGATTTTGAAGAAGAACCTAGCCTAAGAGGAAATTGTTGGAGCGGCGGCAAGAAGGAAAAGTGTGGGGGAACTTGTGGGAAGCGCTGGTGGTCGAGTTTTGACGGAAAAGAAGTGGAAGAAAGGGGCTTTTGTGGGTTTCTCCAAAGGTAAAAGTTCCCCCTTCTCTTGGATATGGGTTAATACTTGTTATAGTAGTTTAGAAATGAGCCTGAGGCTGTTATATTTTAGTAGTTTAGAATTGAGCCTGAGGCTGTTTTATTTAAGTTGTATAGATTTGGATCTTGTTGTTTTGTTGAAGACTGAAATGGGCATGTTAGCCTTAAGATGATAACTTCAATTTGGTTACTAATTTGGTCGTCGCATGTTGTAAAGGGGGATTGTAGTTGTTGAAGATGTCTAGGGCTAGATATCATGTTAGACCTAAGAACTTGGATTGGAAAAGAGTTGAAAGGAGTTAGTATTGGTTATATTGTTGGCCAAGAATGGCATGGAAATTATTGGTTTATTTTGTGTTGTTGTGGGGCGGAATTTTACACGTATTAGAAGGCGTGTAATCCCCTTTGTGGTTAGCTGAATTGTGTGCCTTAAATGTGGCGTTGGTTATTGATATTCGACCTTGAAAAAGGTGGCAAAGTTAGTAGAAACAAAGGAAGTTCTGTCCAAATTTCCGTAGAATGTAGGGACCTTGCACTTAGTTTATTCTACGTTCGAAGCTAGAGTTTGATAGACGTTTTATGACCCTTATAGGATTGAAGTACTACGAGTAGCATATTCTACTTAAGGGGGATAGTACTGTCGAGCATTTTGCTAACCGTCGATAATCGTCGCGAGGTATGTGATTCTTCCTATCCTCTTCAGAATGATTATTTGTGAAATATATAGTGCAGTAGATGCACGTGTGTTAAAGGAATTTGGTTTCCCTTGTTTTGCCTTGACTTGATATGAAGTGTAAAGGTCTTGAATGTTTGAAAAAGTAGGAAAATCTTATTCGTTAGTAATGGGTGCTCGGTGGTTAAAGAATAAGCCCTCTTGGTCTCATAAAGGGCTTGTAGTTGCAATTGGTTGGTTTAAAACATAAAGTGTTATAACGGCTTTATGAGAAGTTTGTTATAACCACTTTATGTAGCTAAAAGAATGGTTTGTTGATTTCAAAAGATAAGAGACGTGACTTGTAATTGACCTAAATGGTGTTGAAAGGTGTGAAACCTCATTCGTGAGAAATGAGTACTTGGTTTTTAAAAGAATAATGTTACATAAATTTCGGAAATGGGAATAAGGATCGAACAAGCCAATGCAGCGTTGATAAAGGAAAGAAATAATGACAATTAATCATATTAAAACCAGTAGAAACCTCCATCTGCATAGAAGCTAAGATAAGACAAAATTGTATTATATTTCCTAGATCATGGCTGCTCTAATAAGAATTATTGTAATCAAGTTTTGATCTTCTTAAAAATCCCAAGGTAAGGAACTCGATTTCTAAAAGAAAAGAGACTTAAGAATCTGAAGTGTTTTGTTTTAAAAGAAAGGCATGGTTTTGTCTTGTATTGTTTTAAAACATAAAGTGTTATAATAGCTTTATGGGAAGTTAGTTATAACGACTTTATGGAAAATAAAGAAATGGATTCAATATTGGATTTAGATTGGTATACTTGACGTTGTGCTAAAAAGTGTTTAAAGTGCTTGATTTAAACCTGAATGTGTTCGATACTACGGGTGTTAGTATCGTGTGGCTTTTACGTAGAAAGAGGTCTTTGTTTTGAATAAATGAAAGTACGTTGAACTGGCCTATGCTTGTTGTGATAGCTTTTGTTGTGCAAGTGTTGTATTTCTGTGCTACCGCGTCTCTCGTTGGAGGGCCGGCTATCTGGTTGATTGATGGACATACTGACACGTTGGATGGTCCACGGGTATGCTTCCACTATATCGATTCTTGATGGACATACTGACACGTTGGGAGGCCCACGGGTATGCTTCCATTAGGGGTGTTATTATTGTTATTTGATTGGACATACTGACACGTTGGGTAGCCCACGGGTATGCTTCCACGGTGAGTATTCTCTTGTTATTTGATTGGACATACTGACACGTTGGGTAGCCCACGGGTATGCTTCCACAGTGAGTATTATCTTGTTAGTTGTTTGGACATACCGACACGTTGGGTAGCCCACGGGTATGCTTCTACATGGATTGTTATCTTGTTATCTCCTTTAGGCATACCGACACGTTGGATGGTCCACGGGTATGGGCCCACTAGGACGGTTCCAGGGCCATGTTTATACCGAGGTGAGATGCCGGGGCATGCGGCCATTGTGCGAGTTAAATTCCCGGGTTGTATTTGAGTGATGATTTCACGGGCATGAGTCCCTATCTTGACATGACTGCTAATATATATTGTGAATTGTAGTTTGGTTATCATACATGTCTCTGCTTTTATATAGACTATTATGATTTCATTTACGATATTTTTCGATTTCACATACTTGGTACTGTCTTGACCTCCTCGGGCTGCGTTCATGCCGCAAGTTGAGGTACATAGCTTGGCGATCCGCACTCTTAGGATCATTGTTCGGTTCTCGGAAGCTCCATATCTCCTAAGCTTGTCACGTGATGCGGTTCCTCTCAAGAGGTAGACTTTGTATATTCGGGGCATGGCGGGGCCTGTCCGTCATTATGGTTTTAAAATTCTTAGAGGTGCATGTATTTGTTGTGGCGAGTTTGTAAGGGATGTAACTGTTCAAGTTTTCATTTATGTACAAAAGGTAACCGTTTGGGTTAGCCTGTTTTCTTATTTCACTGTTTTCTTTCATTAGTTTTTATTTCCGCTGGTTTTTCTCTGATGTTGTATCACTAGGGTGCACGGGGTAAGGCACGATCGGGCGTGATCGGTCGTGACAACTAGTGGTGCCCGGTAAGGCACGATCCACGGGCGAGTCGGGTCGTGACAAAAAAGTGGTATCAGAGCAGTTAATCCTCATAAAGTGTCTACAGACCGTGTCTAGTAGAGTCTTGATTATCGGTGTGTTGTGCACCACATCTATAATCAGGAGGCTACAGGATATTTAGGATTGGTTTCCATTCTTCTCACTCTGAGATCATGCCTTAGAGTTGTGTTATAAGTTGGACTCCCTCTGGCATATTCTTATGTACCCGTTACGCCTCTACGCAAGGCAACCAGAGCCCAGAAGGGCAATGCAGCAGAGAGAGCTGCGAGTAGAAACCTGAGGGTTACGAGGCACAGTGCCGGTCATTACCCGAGATAGTACTTGAGACGACGAGTTTTATGACGCCGCTAGCCTCAAAGAGTTTAGAGCGGCAGCGCTTTCTCACGAGGCCACGATACTGGTCTCCATTCACGACCGAGCCGAGGATATGAGTTAGAAGGAGATGGCCCAAGTTACTAGCTAGGTGGTGGTAGGAATGAGACGGACGAGGCAGTGGTTCCAGCGATTCGATGATTCACCCTAGATCCGATAGTCTGAGACTTCGGGATTTCTTGAGTTGCAGTTCGTCAGAGTTCTATGGATAGAGAGCTGAGGATGGTCCTCAGGGTGTCGTGCTAGTTTGGGAGATTGTTATACTTGCGGCCGTCAGGGCTATGTGAAGGGAGGATGTCCAAGTAGGAGGGATACAAGAGGGACGACTCAGTCTACCGGGTCAGTGGCGGGTTCAGTTGTTCGGGAGAAGGGGGTGTTAGTCAGATGAGGTCACCCCTACCTCGTTGTGGCCATTGTAATAGACTCCATTATGGGGAGTGTCGTACTGCTTCGACAGTTTGTATGCTTGCGACCAACAGGGCCATTTGGTGAGAGTTTGTCCGACCAGAGGTAGCACAGATGTAGAGACTCAGCCTTCGGGATCGGTGGCTGGTTCATCGCCTTGTATAGCTAGGCGACCTGCAGGGCAGGATTATGATTATAGCGACAAAGGGAAAGTGAGGCAGTAGTTGCGGAGATATCTTTAGCCCTTAAGAGACTTGTTTATGTTGTTATGGTAGATACATGTGGAGTGATATGTACGGATATCATTGTGTTAAGTGCGAATTAGAAAACGTGGGTAGTTGGAAAAGGGGTAAGTCTGGAGACGAGACAATTGTGAGCCTTAGAATTTATAACAGTTAGGACCTCGGATGCAAGGCCGCCTTGAGTGGATGATTTTACGGTTGGTCTTTGTCGAAGTACTTGGTATGCGTGAAATATATTGTGGGATGATTCTATGGGTAGTGTGAGATGGAAGTGGTAGCTTTTATGACGTGAATTAGTAAGATTGTTCCGGATCGGGGAACGAGAGAGTTTGGGCGATAGCGGGTCGGGTTGAGGCCAGATCGCGGGTCAACCCGCAGCCCGGAGTGAGGTGGGGTCAGTTCGAGGTGATCCCGCCAGGTGGTAGGATCACGAGGGTGCTAGGCCCAGGTTTAGGTAACCATCGTATGAGTTCGTGGATATGTTCGACCAGAATCAGATCGTGAAGGCCGGGAATGGCCTTATAGGAATTTGAGGTTAGTAAGATGACCAAGTTTGGAGGTAGTGACTCCAAGGTTTTGAAACTGGCGATGATCGAGTATGGTACGTGTACTAGAGAGAGTTCGGGTGTACGAGAAGGGTACGACGAGTAAGGAAAGAAGTGAACATGGGTTAACAGAATAAAAGAGATCATTTTGTTGTGAAGTGAAGATGCGAAGGGAGTATCCTTTAGACCTTGGGTAGGAGCTTATGGTGATGTTATACACGTTAGAGGTGATTCCTCGTTGGCTTGGATTGGAGTTCTTCGCGTATGTTATATTATGGCCATTGGTGGCATAATTGGTTTCATAAGTATAGTAGTGAAGGCTATACCGGCGCATGTATGTTTTGAGACTTAGAAGGAACATTCGTGTTATACCCCGTAGTTTCAGGGTATGTATGTGAGGACGTACGTACGAGAGTACGGCAGAAATTTTGAAAAGAAAGAAAGATGTGAGTTTTCGACGGAAAAGTTTCCGGTTATTTGTGAAGAAAAAGGTTCGTTAATGGGAATTGGATTCCCAGATTTGGTATTTGGACTTCATAGATTATATTAGAATTTTGAGATTTTATTTTCTGAATGGTCACGTGGGCCCACGGAGAAATTTACTGCTTTGTGGAGCCCGCTTGTTTTTGAGATTTCCGGTATTTTGGATATTTTCAAGACGAAATATTCGGGCGAATCGGGGCGACACGTGTCACCCCACGTGGCACCTGGCCGAAATATTTATTGTGCACAACACCCGACAGAGTCGTTCGACTAAACGCTTTACTAAGCTACGAAGGGAAAATTCGCTATGTCATTTAGTATTTTTGCGAATTTTTCCGAGAGACGAACGTTTTGGACCAACGAGAGGGCAACACTTGGCACCTCTCGCCGTTGGTGGACTGAAAAGGCAGTAATTGACGGGCAAGTTGTGGTAGATATTTGTGTAGATATTTGTGAGGGATTTGTGGAGTAGGGTTAGGTGCACTTGGCTTGATCTTGGCCTTACACTTGTGTAGCTCTTGGCTAGATCTTGGCCATAGGTTGGCCTTTTGCTTTGCTAAAAATACCCCTCCCTTGTGAAGACTTATTCATTCACTCCTCACTTTGTCTAAGTCTAGAAATCCCTCCCTCTACCGTTTTGTTGCTCTAGTCCAACTCCCTTCTCCCCAGAAAGAGGCCCTGGCCGAGAACACCCCCCTCCCCCTAGCCTAGTTGTGCTAGCCGAGCCTACCCCCCCCCTTGGTAGAAAGTTGTCTTCCAAGTATTGTTATAATGCCCAAAATACCTTAGCCTTGTACCTTGTAGTATTCCAAAGATACCTCTTTACGTAGAGTCCGGAAATACTACCTTTTGTCCTTTTAGTCTCAAACCGAAACCCTAAGGAAATCTTCATAGTTGGTTGAAGTATGTGAGTAGAAGTTGGTTAGAACTTCTAAGGGTTGTTTGGAGTGGTTTGGAGCGCGTGGAGTGGAGCTAAACCTTGCTCAGGAGCGACATTAAACTCGGATAATTTTGGGCTTATCGAGGTAATTATCTTGTCCCTCTATTGTAATTGGAAATTACATGTTTGTTAGAGTATATAGTTGAGGTATACTATATATGGAACTATACTTAGTATTCGGCAATGTCTTTTGACTTAAGCCTGAAGAATAAAGAATCGAATCAATCGTATTTACATAGGATCAGTATTGCGGTAGACTTGTGTATATCGAGTAGAATTGTACACGCCCGGTAGACGTGTAAACCCCTTGGTTGGCAAGCCAGCCTCGATAGAGGAGGAGATTTACGCTGTTGCGGGGGGGGGAGGTGCTGCCGAATTTTCTATAGAAAGATAGAAACTTGTGTTTTGGGGTTAATAGACGTTTGTGACCTTTATAGGTGAAAGTACTAAGAGTAGCGTATTCTACTCGAGGAGTGGAAAGGGCTAGCAAGGTTGTAGTACTTGGAGCATTTTGCTTATTGTCGATACATCGTCGCGAGGTATGTGAACCTCTTCCTATCTCTTCTAGCATGATATGTGTGAACTATGTAGTACCAGACGCATACGTGTGCTAAGTGATTTGGTTGGTTTAAAACATAGGGTGTTATAATAGCTTTATGGGAAGTTAGTTATAACGACCTTATGTAGTGAAAATGGTTTATCGATGTTAGAAGTTAAGAGACTTGATCTTATAAGATAAGAGACTTAACTTATTTGTTTTAATGTGAATGTTGTGTGAAACCTCATTCGTGAGTAATGAGTACTTGGTTTTAAAGGAATAATGTTTTACCGATTTCGAAATCAGAATGTGTATCGGCTGCACCATCGCGTTAATAAAGGAAAATGTATTGAATAATGATGTGTTGTATTAAAACCAAGAGAAACCTCCATCCGCATAGAAGCTAAGATGAGACAAAATGATATTACCTTTTCTAGATCATGGTCTGTAATAAGATCGTTATAAACAAGAATAAACTACTCACATATATGACATATGTTACTCAATTGTTCTAAAAAGGAATCAAGTGATTAAGTTTGGGAACTATGAAACCATTCGAAAATAAGAAGCTTGAGTAATTGAAACTAGGCAAACTGGAACTTAGGAAAGGAATGTTGTTACTTGATTTTGAAAAGGAAGATGGGTTGGTCATTCTAATACTACGTATCGGGTGACTTTTATAAAAGTAATGGATCTCTTTAAAAGAACTTAACGATGTAGTACTTTGGGGTTAAAACCCGACTTTGGCATAAAATGAAAGTACTTTGAGTTGTGTGAAACTTGCCTATGCTTGTTGTTGTGAAACTTGCCTATGCTTGTGATGATAGTCTTTATTGTACAAACGTTGTGTTTCTGTGTTACCGCGTCTCTCGATAGAGGGTCGGTTGACTGGTTGAGAACTTACTTGGACGTGCCGGCAGTGACGGAGAAATTCCACGGGTACGTTCCTGTTGATAGTATTATTGTTGTTAATCGCTTTGGACATACTGACACGATGCGTAGCGCACGGGTATGCTTCCATTTTGGTTAAGGTCTTGTGGTTAATCGCTTTTGATATACAGACACGATGCGTAGCGCACGGGTATGTTTCCATTTTGATTATCGCCGTGTGATTTCCCTTTGGACATACTGACACGATGCGTAGCGCACGGGTATGCGTCCATTTGGAATGCTGTCCTATTGTTTCCCTTTGGACATACTGACACGATGCGTAGCGCACGGGTATGCGTCCATTTGGAATGTTGTCTTATTGTTCCCTTTGGACATACTGACACGACGCGTAGCGCACGTATGCTTCCATTTGGATTCTGTCTTGTTGTTGAGGTCACATGGACATGTCTACACCGGCGCAATTCCGGCATGTGGCCATGGACATTGGTATTATTGTTGCATCATGGACATGTCTACACCGATGCAAGATTCCGGGCATGCGCCATAATGCGAACTCGATTGATGTTGGGCGTGAGACCCATAGTTATATCGAGTGATGATCGTTTTATGTTGTGAATCGTAGTTTGGTTATCATACATGTCTCCCGCTTTATATAGACTAGTATGATTTCATTTACTGATTGCATGGCTTCACATACTTGGTACTGTCAGATCGACTTCTGGCCGCGTTACGCCGCAGTAGAGGTACATCGCCGTGGATCCTCGCCATAGATCACGCCAACAGATTAAGCTCCGCTTTCTCCGAGGCTTATCTTTTAGTGTGTTCTCGAGTTGTAGGTTCTTGTACATTCAGGGTATGGCGGGCCCCCGTCTCCGTCATAGTCAGTATATCTTAGAGGTCTGTAGTGTGCAAGTGGTTGTAAAAGGATTAAACTGTTCATGTTTTATGTCTATACTTAAGGCAAATGTTTTTGGTTGGCATGTTTATTTATTATATCCCTTGTTAAATGTCTCATGTTTTATGTTCCGCTGATTTTCTCTGATGTATGTATCACTAGGGTGCCCAGGGTAAGGCACCAGGAACGGGCCCCGGAACGGGTCGTTACAAAAGTGGTATCGAGCGCTTAATCCTCGGAAAGTGTCTACGCATCGTGTCTAGTAGAGTCTTGATTATCGATGTGTTGTGCACCACATCTATAATCGTGAGGCTGCAGGACATTTAGGATTGGTTTCCATTCTTCTCATTCCGAGATCGTGCCTTAGAGTCAGAAAGTAAGTTGTACCCTCCGACGATCTCGCTTTTACCGCTTATGCCCGCCGCAAGGCAACCAGAGCCCGAATGGCAAGGCAGCCGAGGTGCCGCTAGTGAGATACAGAGGAGTACGAGGCGCAGCCCGCACAAGACTGAGGTTGTGCTCAGACGGCGGTTTCGCGACGCCGCCAAAGACCAAAGAGAGTTTAGAGCCGCAGCAGTGGTCGATGAGACTACAAGACTGAGCCTCCACCCCACGCCGAGCAGGGAGATGGGTCACAAGGAGATGGCCCAGTTATTGGCCAGGGTTGTGGCCAGATATGAGGACAGGCTGGATGCAGCAGCCGGCCCAAAGAGCACCGATGGTTCACCCCCGAGCAGATAGTTTGAGGCTACGGGACTTTCTGAGTTGTAGCCCGCCAGAGTTTTATGGGTCGAGGCCTGAGGATGATCCGCAGGAGTTCATCCGGCAGTTACAGCGGATCATGCGGGTGATCAAGGCTTCAGAAACCGAGTCTGTGACCTTTGGTTCGCATCGGCTGCGTGATACCGCAGTCGATTGGTTTGATTCATGGGAGCTTTCCCGGGGAGAGCATGCACCTCCAGCAGTATGGGATGAGTTTTCGGGGGCTTTCCTCACGCACTTCTTGCCTCCGCAGATGAGGAGGGCACGGGCCGACAGATTTTTGTTACTAAGACAGAGAGGGCGCACTGTCAGGGAGTACAATGTCGAGTTCGATTCTTTGGCTCGATATGTCCCTGCGCTAGTTGCAGATATGGAGGATAGGGTGCATCGCTACGTCACCGGGCTTGATGATTATATGGCTGAGTCTTGTGCGGGTGTTTCTTCACCGGCATGGACATTGCCCGCACGCAGCTCATGCACCAGATGCGAGGCACGGAGGGTCGACGAATGACTGGATCGCCAGAAGAGGGCCAGGACGGCAGGGTCCTTTGGTGGTTTTCGAGGCGGACCGCCTCAGCAGCAGGCTAGTTATATACCCCCACCGGTACAGAGTAGTCCTCCACCGTCTTCGTGAGCGTCGTGGCTCCGAGGTTCAGATTTTCGCAGAGCGGGTGTTAACCAGCTGAAGCCACCCCTACCTCGTTGTGACCATTGTGGTAGACTCCATTTTGGAGAGTGTCGTGCTAGATTGGGAGTTTGTTTTACATGCGGCCAGCAGGGCCATTTTGCGAGGAACTGTCCGACCAAGGGAAGCGCGGATGTTACGACTCAGCCTTCAGGATCTGTGGCTGGTTCATCACCTTCTACAGCTATGCGCCCTGCAGGGCAGGCCTATGATTAGAGTGGAGCGGTAGCTTCAGGTATATCCTTAACCCTCTAGAGTTTTGGTATCTTTGTGGTTATGATGGTCTCATTATTGTGTGCTATGTACGGATAGCATTGTGATATGTGTGAGTTAGAATGTATGGTTAGTTGGGAGGATACGATGGGGGCATGGTAAGTGTAACCTTAGACTATGTCACGATCGAGACCTTAGGGTAAGGTCGTCTTGAGTTAAAGATTTATTTTTGACCCTTATCGAGTAGTAGTATGCGTGGGATTTATTTGTGTGATAAGTCCACGGGTAGTGTGAGATGGAAGTGGTAGCTTTCGATGTGAATTAGTAAGATTGTTTGGATCGGAACAAGAGTTTGGCGCGTCGGGGTCGGGTTGAGGACCATTTGCGGTCAACCAGAACCCGGTTTGGGGTGGGGTCGCCTGGGTGGTCCCGCCAGTGGTAGGGTCACGAGGATGCTAGGCCCAAGTTTGTATGATCATCGTATGAGTTCGTGGACGCGTTCGACTGAGCGTTCGTAAAGGCCGGAATGGCCTTAAGGAAGTTTGAGGTTAGTAAGATGACCAAGTTTGGAGGTAGTGACTCAGAGATTTTCGAACGGAAGTAATGATCAAGTATGGTACGTCCGGGAGAGTTCTAGTGTTCGAGAAGCGGTACAACGAGTAAGGGAGGAAGATAACGTGTGTTATTTCGTGGCCGCGTGGCGTTGACAACTTGTTAGAGGAACTTCATCGATATCCGTCTTGAGAAGGAACATTCGGACGAATGTTTCTGGCGAGGAGAATGTTATACCCGTAGTTGCAGGGTATGTATGTGAGGACGACGCATTTGAGAGTACGCAGTAAATTTTGAAAAGAAAGAAAGATGTGAGTTTTACTAAAAGTTTCCGGTTATTTGTGAAGAAAAAGGTTCGTTAATGGGAATTGGATTCCCGATTTGGTATTTGGACTTCATAGATTATATTAGAATTTTGAGATTTTATTTTCGGAAATGGTCACGTGGGCCCACGGAGAAATTTACTGCTTTGTGGAGCCCGCTTTGTTTTTGAGATTTCGTATTTTGGATATTTTCAAGACGAAATATTCGGCGAATCGGGGCGACACGTGTCACCCCACGTGGCACCCTTGGCCGAAATATTTATTGTGCACAACACCCGATTAGAGTCGTCGACGTAAACGCTTTACTAAGCTACGAAGGGAAAATTCGGCTATGTCATTTAGTATTTTTGCGAATTTTTCCGAGAGACGAACGTTTTGGACCAACGAGAGGGCAACACTTGGCACCCTCTCGTTGGTGGATTGAAGCGGCGCCAGGCCGAATTGATGGGCAAGTTGTGGTAGATATTTGTGTAGATATTTGTGAGGGATTTGTGGAGTAGGGTTAGGTGCACTTGGCTTGATCTTGGCCTTACACTTGTGTAGCACTTGGCTAGATCTTGGCCATTGGTTGCCTTTGGCTTTGCTATAAATACCCTCCTTGTGAAGACTTATTCATTCACCTCACTTTGTCTAAGTCTTGAAATCCTCCTCTCCCTTGTTGTTGCTCTCGCCCAACTCCCTTCTCCCCTTAGAAAGAGGCCCTGGCCGAGAACACCCTCCCTAGCCTAGTTGTGCTAGCCGAGCCTACCCCCCCCCTTGGTAGAAAGTTGTCTTCCAAGTATTGTTATAATGCCCAAAATACCTTAGCCTGGTACCTTGTAGTATTCCAAAGATACCTCTTTACGGAGAGGCCCGACAGACTACCTTTTGTCCAATTGACTCTCAAACCGAAACCCAAACGAAATCTTCATAGTTGGATGAAGTATGTGTGTAGAAGTTGGTTAGAACTTCTAAGGGTTGTTTGGAGTGGTTTGGAGCGTGGAGTGGAGCTAAACCTTGCTCAGAGCGACATTAAACTCGGATAATTTTGGGCTTATCGAGGTAATTATCTTGTCCTCTATTGTAATTGGAAATTACATGTTTGTTAGAGTATATAGTTGAGGTATACTATATATGGAACTATACTTAGTATTCGCAATGTCTTTTGACTTAAGCTGAAGAATAAAGAATCGAATCGAATCAGTATTTACATAGGAAAGTATTGAAGTAGACTTGTGTAGTATTGCTCAGTAGAATTTTACAAGTCCGGATAGACGTGTAAACCCCTTGGTTGGCTGGTAGCCGGCCTCGATAGAGAGAGATTTACGTTGCCATGGGGAGGTGCCGAATTTTCTATAGAAAGATAGAAAACTTGTGTTTGGGGTTAATAGACGTTTGACCTTTATAGGTGAAAGTACTAAGAGTAGCGTATTCTACTCGAGGAGTGGAAAGGGCTAGCAAGGTTGTAGTACTTGGAGCATTTTGCTTATTGTCGATAAATCGTCGCGAGGTATGTGAACCTCTTCCTATCTCTTCTAGCATGATATGTGTGAACTATGTAGTACGGTAGACGCATACGTGCTAAGTGATTTGGTTGGTTTAAAACATAGGGTGTTATAATAGCTTTATGGGAAGTTAGTTATAACGACCTTATGTAGTGAAAATGGTTTATCGATGTTAGAAGTTAAGGGACTTGATCTTATAAGATAAGAGACTTAACTTATTTGTTTTAATGTGAATGTTGTGTGAAACCTCATTCGTGAGTAATGAGTACTTGGTTTTAAAGGAATAATGTTTTACCGATTTCGAAATCGAATGTGTATCGACACCACCGCAGCGTTAATAAAGGAAAATGTATTGAATAATGATGTGTTGTATTAAAACCAAGAGAAACCTCCATCCGCATAGAAGCTAAGATGAGACAAAATGATATTACCTTTTCTAGATCATGGTCATTGTAATAAGATCGTTATAAACAAGAATAAACTACTCACATATATGACATATGTTACTCAATTGTTCTAAAAAGGAATCAAGTGATTAAGTTTGGGAACTATGAAACCATTCAAAATAAGAAGCTTGAGTAATTGAAACTAGGCAAACCGAACTTAGGAAAGGAATGTTGTTACTTGATTTTGAAAAGGAAGATGGGTTGGTCATTCTAATACTACGGTATCGGGTGACTTTTATAAAAGTAATGGATCTCTTTTAAAAGAACTTAACGTATGTAGTACTTTGGGGTTAAAACCCGACTTTGGCATAAAATGAAAGTACTTTGAGTTGTGTGAAACTTGCCTATGCTTGTTGTTGTGAAACTTGCCTATGCTTGTGATGATAGTCTTTATTGTACAAACGTTGTGTTTCGTGTTACCGCGCTCTCGATAGAGGTCGGTTGATCGTTGAGAACTTACTTGACGTGCTACAGCGACGAGAAATTCCACGCACGCCTCGTTGATAGTATTATTGTTGTTAATCGCTTTGGACATACCGACACGATGCGCGTAGCGCACGGGTATGCTTCCATTTTGGTTAAGGTCTTGTGGTTAATCGCTTTGGATATACTGACACGATGCGTAGCGCACGGGTATGAGTCCATTTTGATTATCGCCTTGTGATTTCTTTGGACATATCGACACGATGCGCGTAGCGCACGCGTATGCGTCCATTTGGAATGCTGTCCTCGTGTTTCGCTTTGGACATACTGACACGATGCGTAGCGCACGGGTATGCGTCCATTTGGAATGTTGTCTTATTGTTTCTTCGACATACCGACACGACGCGTAGCGCACGGGTATGCTTCCATTTGGATTGCTTTTGTTGTTGAGGTCACATGGACATGTCTACACCGGCGCAGAATTCCGGCATGTGCCATGGGACATTGGTATTATTGTTGCATCATGGACATGTCTACACCGGCGCGATTCCGGCACGCGCCATAATGCGAACTCGATTGATGTTGTGGGCGAGACCCATAGTTATATCGAGTGATGATCGCTTTATGTTGTGAATCGTAGTTTGGTTATCATACATGTCTCCCGCTTTATATAGACTAGTATGATTTCATTTACGTGATTGCAGGCTTTCACATACTTGGTACTTGTCAGATCGACCTCTCGGGGCCGCGTCACGCCGCAGTGAGGTACATCGCCGTGGATCCTCGCCATAGATCACGCCAACAGATTTGAAGCTCCGTTTCTCCGAGGCTTATCTTTTGGTAGGTGTTCTCGAGTTGTAGGTTCTTGTACATCTGTGGTATGGCGGCCCCGTCCGTCATAGTCATCAGTATATCTTAGAGGTCAGTAATCTTTGTTGTGGCGGGGTTGTAAAAGGATTAAACTGCTCGTGTTTTATGTATATACCGAAGGCAATCGCTTTTGGTTGGCCTGTTTATTTATTATATCCCTTGTTAAATGACTCATGTTTTATGTTCCGTGATTTTCTCGATGTATGTATCACCAGGTGCCTGTGGTAAGGCACGAACTGCCCCGAACGTCGTTACAATTCGGGACGAATGTTTCTAAAGGGGGAAGAATGTTACACCCCGTAGTTCCAGGGTATGTATGTGAGGACGTACGTACGAGAATACGACACAAAAATTGGAAAGGAAGAAAGATGTGATTTTTCGACGGAAAAGATTCCGGATTTTGTGAAGGAAAAATGTTCGTTAAAGGGAATTGGATTCCCAGATTTGGTATTCGGACTTTTTGGTTTTTTTGAGAATTATGGAATTTTATTTCCGGAATTGGTCACGTGGGGCCCATGGGAGGAATTTACGGTTTGTGGGGCCCACTTTATTTTCGGATTTTTGGCATTACGGATATTTTCGGAAGATGAAATATTTTGGACGAGTAGGGGAGCGACACATGGCACCCCCATGTGGCTCATTGGCCGAAAAATTAGGGGGACCACATGGACACTTGGACCCAATCTTCACCATACACTTACCTAGATCTTGGCCATTGATTTCTCTATAAATACCCCCCTTAATTCAAGACTTCTTCATCCACACTTAGAGAGTTTCCAAGTCTTGAAAAATTCCCTCCACTTTCCTTGTGAGCTCTCGGCCATGGGCTGAAAATTGTGAGCTAAAGTTGTCCAAAAATTCTTAAAGTTTTAAGTGTTCTTCCTTAGAGTGTTAGGAAGATTTTGTACCAAGAGTTGGAAAATATTTCACACCCCTAGCCTAGAAACCTTACCTTGGCCGAAACTTGTCATAGTTTGAGCCTAAGTGTTCTTCACTTTTTGGAGTTGGATCTTGAAGAGAAGTTGTTTAGAAACTTCTAAGGGTTGCTCGGAGCGAATTAGAGCATAAGGAATTGGAGCTAAGCGTTGCTCAGGATCGACTTATAATCTTGGATAATTTTGGGCTTATCGAGGTAATGATCTATGTCCCTCTATTGTAATTGGATATTACATATTGTAGTAATTTAGAATTGAGTATAAGATATATTGGAAGGATGTTTATAAAGAATTGAACTGTATTTACATTGACCGTGATGATGAGACTTGTAGTATTATTGTGAGGCGGTGTTGTACAGGTCCGGTTAGACGTGTAACCCCCTTTGAGTTGTTGGCTTAGTAGCGCCTTGTTAGAGGAGATTTATGTTGTTGCGGGGAGGTGCTTAGAATTTTCCGTATAATATGGAACCTTGTATTTAGAAATGTTCTACGAAGGGATCTAGAAGTTGATAGACGTTTTGTGGCCTTTATAGGTTGAAGTACTACGAGTAGCATATTCTACTTGGAGGGTGGAAAAGGCTAGCAGGGTTACAGTACTTTGGAGCGTTTTACTAATTGTCGATAATCGTCGCGAGGTATGTGAACTTCTTCCTATCTTTTCTAGCATGATTGTGTGAACTATGTAGTACGGTAGATGTACGTGTGCTAAACGAATTTGGTTGGTTTAAAACATAAAGTGTTATAACGGCTTTATGGGAAGTTTGTTATAACAACTTTATGTAGGTAAATAAATGGTTTGTGGTTTTTAAAAGATAAGAGACTTGACTTATAAATGACATGATGTGAAATATTAAGGACTTGAATTGTGTTAAAAAGATGTGAAACCACATTTATGAGAAATGGGTAATTGGGTTTTAAAAGGAATAAGCTATATTGATTTCGGAAATGAGAATAAGTATCGAACAAACCACTGCAGCGTTAATAAAGGGAAATGTATTGACAAATAATTAATTATATTAAAACCAGTAGAAACCTTCATCTGCATAGAAGCTAAGATAAGACAAAATTATATTACATTTCCTAGATCATGGTTGCTTTAATAAGATCATTAATAACAAGTATTGATTTTTTCTTAAATTCCAAAGTAAGGAACTTGTTTTCTAAAAGAAAAGTGACTTGAGGAAATTAAAGTGTTTTGGTTTTAAAGAAAGGTATGGTTTTGTCTTAAAATGGTTTAAAAGGAAGTCATGATTTTGTCTTAAATTGGTTTAAAAAGGAAGACATGGTTTTTTCTTAAGTTGGTTTATTCTAAAAGAAGATATGAAAATTGTTTTGGTTTACTTAAAAAGATAGTACTCTATTTTGATACTACGGGTATCGTGTGACTTTTTGTGAAAGAAATGGATCTTTTAAAGAGTTAAAATACGTAGTACCTTGGGGTTAAAATCCGGATTTGTTGTAATAAAATGAAAGTCTATGAGTATGTTGAACTTGCCTATGCTTGTGGTGATAGCCTTTGTTGTGCAAGTGTTGTATTTTTGTGCTACCGCGTCTCTCGTTGGAGGGCCGGCTATCTGGTTGATTGATGGACATACTGACACGATGGGTGGCCCACGGGTATGCTTCCACTATATCGATCCCTTTGGACATACTGACACGATGAGTGACCCACGGGTATGCTTCCATTAGGAGTGTTATCTTGTTATTTGCTTTGGACATACTGACACGATGGGTGGCCCACGAGTATGCTTCCATTATGATTGTTATCTTGTTATTTCCTTTTGGACATACTGACACGATGGGTGGCCCATGGGTATGCTTCCATTAGGAGTGTTATCTTGTTATTTGCTTTGGACATACTGACACGATGGGTGGCCCACGAGTATGCTTCCATTATGATTGTTATCTTGTTATTTCCTTTTGGACATACTGACACGATGGGTGGCCCACGGGTATGCTTCCATTAGGAGTGTTATCTTGTTATTTGCTTTAGACATACTGACACGATGGGTGGCCCACGAGTATGCTTCCATTATGATTGTTATCTTGTTATTTCCTTTGGACATACTGACACGATGGGTGGCCCACGGTATGCTTCCATTAGGATGGTTCCATGGCCATGCTTATACCGAGGTAAGATGCCGGGGCATGCGGCCGTTGTGCGGGTTAAATTCCCGGGTTATATTTGAGTGATGACTTTACGGGCGTGAGTCACTGACTTGACATGGCTGCTAATATATATTGTGAACTGTAGTTTGGTTATCATACATGTCTCCTGTTTTATATAGACTGTTATGATTTCATTTACTGATTTTCAGGCCACATACTTGGTACTGTTGCATCGACCTCCTTCGGGACCGCGTTCATGCCGCAGTAGAGGTACACGGTTGTTGATCCTCGCTCATAGGATCACAGACGTTTTGGGAAGCCCCGCTTTCCGAGGCTTATCTTTTGGTATGATTCCCTGAGTTTGTAGGATCTTGTACATTCAGGGGTATGGCGGGGCCCTGTCCCGTCATAGTTGTTATAAAAATTCGTAGAGGTCTGTAGTACTGTTGTGGGCAGGGTTTGTAAGGGATTTAACTGTTCAATTTTTGATATATACATTCAGGAAGGTAACCGTTTTGGTTATCCTATTGCTTATTTTATGTCTTGATTCATGCTTAAGTTTTACTTTCGCTGATTTTCTCTGATGTTTGTATCACTAGGGTGCCCGGGGTAAGGCACCAGTCACGGGCCCGAGGTCGGGTCGTGACACATAGTACGTCTATTAACTTCTTACTTCAAACGTAGAATATTCCAAGTGCAAATTCACTAAATTCTACGGAAAATCGGACAGCACTTCCTTTGTTTCTACATACTTTGCCACCTTTTTCAAGGCCGAATTCAATAACCAAACACGCCACATTTAAGGCCCAACAATGCAATTAACAATAGGGGATTACACGCCTACTAGACGTGTAAAATTCCGCCCCACAAAAGATATCAAACTAATACAAACTACTAGTCCAATTCGGCCACATTGAGTACAATAACACCAATTCTTATCCAATTTCCATTTCAATCCAAGTTGTTAGCATAACATGTTATAAGGCCGCAATTGATTATAACAACTAAAATCTTCAAGTAGCTAACATGCGACAATTCTAGTTAACGACCAAATTGTAATTCAATTTCAAATGACTCAACATGTCATTTTCGGATTTGAGCTTCCAAATTTCCATAACACTTATCAAACTTCATAACACATATCACATGATCATTTCTAACTTATAATAACATGGAATCTTCAATTACAAAAGTAAGACGAAGATTATACCTCATTTAGCCCAATTTTGACCAAAGATTTCAAGTCGATCCTTAGCAACTTTAGCGCCTCTTTTTGACATTCCAATCCACTCCAAGCTACCCTTAGAAGCTTATGATGAACTTATCTTCAAGTTCCAACTTCAAAGTTGAAGAACTCCTTTAGTTTCCGCCTTGCGACTAACACGAAAACACCATTTTTCCGGGATCTTTCTATTGAGATACACTTACAATACCCTTAGGTACCTTGGTTTAAAGTGGGGAGATTATTGGACAACAATTGAATTTTTTTTCTTTGAAACCCTAGCTTGGCCGAGAGCTTCTCTAGAGTTCATCAAGTTTTTCTTGAAAATTTGCTAAGTGTAGAGCCTTGTCTTGCACTAGTAAGCTTATATAAATATATGGAGGGTCAAGATTAGAACAAATGGGTAGTTAGGATGCTTTTCACAAGGATCAAGCCAAGTGGCATTTGACTTAGTCAACAATGTCAAGCTCTTGCCTTTGCAAGACTTGGTCTTTTAAATTATGGTCAAATGACCATTTCATCCATGCCATTTTCGTCCAAGATCACTAAGGGGGTGACACGTGTCGCCCTCCCGTTCGTCGCAATATTTCGTTTTCCGACAAAATCCAAAATCCCGATAAATTTCTACTCGTCTCAAATCTTAACATTTTTGAGTTCTTACGTACGTTCATATAAACATCTCCTGAAATTCCGGGGTGTAACAGTATATACGTAGTACTTTTGGGTTTAGTTTTCCCTAATGTAATAAGAAACAAAAGTGCCTTAGGTTCTCTAAAGTGAAAGGTTGTTATAATAGCTTTATGGGAAGTTGTTATAACGACTTAAGAAGAAGTGAAAAGATGGTTTAAAATGTTATGTAAGGAAAATTACATCGGGTCCCGCAAAAATGGGTCGGGTCATGTTATGAGATACACCGAGCCTGCAAATAGGCCGGGTTATGTTATGTGACTTTACCGCATCCCAGAATGGATCGGGCAGTATACCTTTATGGGCAGACCATGTGACTTTACCGCATCCTAGAATGGGCCGGGCAGTATATCTTTATGAGCAGATTATATGACTTTACCGCGTTCCAGAATGGGTCGGGCAGTATACCTTTATGGGCAGACTATATGACTTTACCGCGTCCCAGAATGGGCCGGGCAGTATACCTTTATGGGCAGACTATATGACTTTACCGCGTCCCAGAATGGGTCGGGCAGTGTACCTTTATGGGCAGACTATATGACTTTACCGCGTCCCAGAATGGGCCGGGCAGTATACCTTTATGGGCAGACTATATGACTTTACCGCGTCTGATCGGTATAATTATGTTATACCCCGTATTTCCAGAGTATGTACGTAAGGGCGTACGTACAAAAGTTTAAGCCTTAAAGTAGGCATAGGGACGAAAATTTGTGCACAACCCACGAAACGAATTATTTTCCGACGAAACGTTTTCCAAAACTTGCGTAGGGAAAATTACAGCTATGTCATTTATAATTTTTGCGGATTTTTCCGAGAGATGAAATATTTTGGACCAACGAGAGGGTGACACTTGTCACCCTCAAGTGGACGGCAAAGAGGGCACGGTTGGCATGATTTTAAGGCCTAAACCAAGGGTCAATGTTTGTGAGTGATTTGTGGAGTAGGGATAGGGTGCACTTGTGCAAATCCACACCCTCCACTTGCCCTCCACTTGCCTTCATCTTGGCCCTTGAAAGCCCTATAAATACCCCCCTTGAGTTGAAGACTTCTTCATCCACAAATCATCTTCCAAGTCTCCAAACTTTCCCCCCCTTTGAGAGAAGCTCTCGTCCAAAGCCTCCCCCCCCTCTTGTGAAGAGCTTAGCCGAAACACCCATCCCCCCCTTTCCTAGTAGTCTCGGCAAAAGCCCTCCCCCCCTTGGTAGAAAATACTCTCCAAGTATTGTTACTATCCCCAAAAATACCTTAGCCAATCCCTTATAGTATTTCCAAAGTTACCTCTACGTAGAGTCCGGAAATACTACCTTATATTCATTTAGTCACTAAATGAAACCCTAAAGAGAAACTTTATAGTTGGTTGAAGTAGAAAGTAGAAGTTGTGTAGAAACTTCTAAGGGTTTCTTGGAGCGGATTGGAGCGTTCAGATTAGGAGCTAAACCTTGCTCAGGATCGACTTATATCTTGGATAATTTTGGGCTTATCGAGGTAAATAATAATCTTATCCTTCTATTATTAATTGGAGAATACATACTGTATAAGTATAGAATTAAGTAAATACATAGAAGGGTATTACAGAAGAGAATTGAACTGTAATTACATCGGAAGTATATTAAAGAAGATTGAATCAGATTTACATGTGATTGTATTTACAGTAGACTTGTATCGTTTACCGGGTAGGGAAGTGCTGCCCGATTTTCCGTAGAATAGAGAACCCTCTGCTTAGATTATCCTACAGAGTAGTCTAGACGTTGATAGACGTATTTGACTATTATAGGTTGATACTCTGCGCGCGACATATTCGACTTGGCAGGTGGATTTCGCCGAGAAGGTATGTGATTCTTCCTATCCTCTTGAGCATGATATTTTAAAGTATATATATAGTACGGTAGACGTACGTGTGTTAACTGAACATGGTTTTACTTGACGTCTTTTGACTTGAGTCTAAATAACAAGAATCTTGAAGTATTTCAAAAGAATTATGAATCATTTTTGAAAGAAGAGTAATACTTGGTTTTTAAACAAAAGCTTAAGAGTTATACTAGCTTTATGGGAAGTTAGGTATAACGACTTAAGAAAGATAAAAGGAACGGTTTACTTATGTGTTTATAAAAGACTTGTATTGATTTCTGGAAAGTACAGTGAGATGGTTTGTTGAGTAGACATATTGTGATGCTATGTGTGTTAGTATCTTGTAAACGTTTGTGTAAAGAGGTTATTCTTATTTGTGCTTATGTTGTTTAACGATAAGCCGTTATGCTAATGTTACATCACTCACCTCTTGACATGATATACCGGGGGTTAAGCTGCCCTCCGATGTGGGGTATACCTCAGGAAGTCTGGGACTATGATTCGAGAATACCTCATGCGGGTCCAGGGGACCTATACGGAGCTACGAGAGTTCCAGGTTAGTGTGCGGTCTATGTGGCCATGCGGACTACCAGTCCAGGACGATGCCGAGGAATAGCTACCCTCGATGCGGGGAATACCTCATGCGGGCCTAGGTGGCCTATGCGGACTACGGGAGTCCAGGATTAGGCATGCATAATGATACTATGGGCGATTGGCCTTGCTTCGATCATTCGCATCCTAGAAAAGACATGTTACAGTTTACCTGTTGTTACTCTTGTTTGTGATGTGGCACTATGTGCGGTGACATTGGTTATTTCATACATATTTGTAAAATTGGCTTTAAAATGATATGATTTCATTTAAGTACTTTACAGTTTCACATACTTGGTACCTGTTGTACTGACCTCCTTCGGGGGGTTGCGTTCATGCCACAGGTAAGGGAAAGCAGGTGCTAGATCCGCATCCTTAGGATCTTTCGCTTTGGTGTCAGGAGCTCCATCTTCTCCGGAGGCTCGACTTTTGGTATGGTTCTCCCTGATGTTGTAGATATATGTACATTCAGGGTATGGCGGGGCCCTGTCCCGCCATATTTGTTTACTTCCTTAGAGGGTTGTAGTCCTATTGTACAGTTGGGATGTAACTGCCAGATTTTGGTTTATATATATATGCCGAAAGGCGACTTTTCTCAGATAAACTGTGTCTCAATTTACATTGTTTCATGTCTTGTTTTTATATTCCGCTGATTTTCTCTGATGTATGACTACTTGGGTGCCCGGGTAAGGTACCAGTCACTGGCCCCGGAACGGGTCGTGACAAAAGTGGTATCAGAGCAGTTAATCCTCGGAAAGTGTCTACAGACCGTATCCAGTAGAGTCTTGATTATCGGTATGTTGTGCACCACACCAATAATCAGGAGGCTATAGGATATTTAGGATTGGTTTCCATTCTTCTCACTCTAAGATCGTGCCTTAGAGCTGTGTTATAAGTCGGACCCCTAACATATTTCCTTTCTTTAACAGTTATGCCTCCACGTAAGGCAACCCGGGCCCAGAAGGGCAAGGCAGCCGAGGGAGCTGCTAGTAGGACACCGAGAGTCACGAGGCTCAGCCCGGGCCTATACCCGAGACGGCGAGTTCCACGACGCCGCCCCAGCGAGGTTTAGGGCCGCAGCGATGGTCGATGAGACCTCAAGACTGCACCTCCATCCCACACCGGAGCAGATGAGATGGGTTACAGAGAGATGGCCGCCATCGCCGTGATCGTGGCCGAACATGAGGATAGGCCGATGCAGCAGCCAGCCCAAAGAAGCACTGCGTGGTTCACCCGAGATCGGATAGTTTGAGGCTAATAGATTTTCTGAGTTGTAGCCCGCCAGAGTTCTACGGGTCGAGGCCTGAGGATGATCCGCAGGAGTTCATCCGCCGATTCTGAGGATCGCGCAGTGATCAAGGCTTCGAGACCGAGTCCGTGATCTTCGGTTCACATAGGCTGCGTGATACCGCGATCGATTGTTTTGATTCGTGAGTTATCCCGGAGAGCACGCCCCGACTACTGGGATGAGTTCTCGGAGGCTTTTCTCACTCACTTCTTGCCTCCGCAGATGAGGAGGGCACGGGCCGACAGATTTTTGTTGCTGAGACAGAGAGGGCACACAGTTAGGGAGTACAACGTTGAGTTCGATTCGTTGGCTCGATATGTCCCTGCGTTGGTAGCAGATATGGAGGACAGGGTACACCGCTATGTCACCGGGCTAGATGATTATATGGACGAGTCTTGTGCGGGTGTGGCTCTTCAGCCAGGCATGGACATTACCCGTATGCAGGCTCATGCACTTGGATGCGAGGAGCGTAGAGGTCGACGGGTTGACAGACAGCAGCAGCAGAAGAAGGCCAGGACGGCAGGGTCTTTTGGTAGCTATCGGGGTGGACGGCCTCAGCAGCAGTCTAGATTTGTGCCACAGCCACCGTGAGCACTCCTACACCGCCCTCGTGGCCAGGTATTCGAGGGCAGACCAGGGCCCCGGACTTCGACGCCCGTAGCATAAAGCTAACCGACGGACCACCCCCCCTCAGTGTGGCCGATGCGGTAGATCCCATTACGGGAATTGTGGTACTGCTCCGGGAGTTTGTTTCAGTTGCGGCCAGCCGGGTCACTTTGCGAGAGCCTGTCCGACCAAGGGCAGCGCAGAGGGTAGGGGTCAGCCTGAGTTCTTTCTCACGGTCTTCATCTCCTACGATTACTCGCCGAGGGCAGGGTACTCATGGGCCAGCAGGTCGCGGCAGAGGTCGTGGCGCGGGTCCCAGTTCTAGCGGTCCTCAGAACCGCATTTATGCCTTGTCCAGCCGGCAGGACCAGGAGGCCTCACCTGATGTCGTCACAGGTACTTTATCAATTTCTTGTTGTGACGTGTATGCCTTGATAAATCCGGGTTCTACTCTGTCCTATATATCTCCCCATGTTGCTAGTAGGATAGGGATGGAGCCTGAGTCCATATACCCTTTTGAGGTAGCTACGCCAGTGGGTGATTCGGTGGTAGCTCGGCGGGTATATAGGGCGTGTCCAGTGACTATATGCGTCGCCGACTTTGCCGACTTGGTAGAGTTGGATATGACCGATTTCGATGTGATCACGGGTATGGATTGGCTAGCTTCTTGCTACGCCAATGTAGACCGCGAGGAGAGTGGTACGGTTCCGCTTTCTGCGAGCCGGTTGTTGAGTGGGAGGAACACCGTGTCGCCGGCGGTAAGTTTATTTCTTACCTCAAGGCTAGGAAGATGGTGCAGAAGGGGTATATCTACCATCTCATTCGGGTGTTTGATACTGAGGCTGCGGTACCAGATTTTCAGTCAGTTCCTGTGGTCAGAGAGTTCCCAGATGTGTTTCCAGATGACCTCCCGGGTATCCCTCCTGAGAGGGAGATAGATTTTTGTATCGATGTCTGCGGACACTCGCCTATTTCCATTCCGCCATACGTAATGGCACTGCCGAGTTGAGAGAGTTGAAGGACCAGAGAGATTTCTTTGGAGAAGCGGCTTCATCGTGCCTAGTGTTTCTCCCTGGGAGCGCCGATATTGTTCGTGAAGAAGAAGGACGGGACGCTGCGCATGTGTGTTGATTACAGGCAGCTGAACAAGGTGACCATTAAGAACAGATACCCCCTTCCCAGGATTGATGATTTGTTCGACCAGTTGCAGCGTGTGAGATGTTTCTCCAAGATTGATCTGCGATCGGGCTATCATCAGGTGCGAGTCAGAGAGGCGGATGTCCGTAGGACTGCATTCCGGACCCGGTACGGGCATTATGAGTTCAGAGTCATGTCTTTCGGGTTGACCAATGCTCCGGCGGTATTCATGGATTTGATGAACCGAGTGTTCAAGCCATTTTGGACACGCTTTGTGATAGTGTTCATTGATGACATCTTGGTTTATTCCGCCAGAGCGGAGCATGCGAGCATTTGAGGATCTTGGCCGAGTTCTCCAGACAGCAGCTTATACGCCAAGTTTTCCAAATGTGAGTTTTGGTTGGCTTCGGTGGCTTTTCTTGGGCATATTGTCGGGCCGATGGTATTCGTGGATACGCCAAGATCGAGGCACAGAGTTGGCCTAGACCTACTACTCGGCCAGAGGTGCGCCTTTCTCGGGCCACGCAGTTACTATCGGCGGTTCGTAGAGAAGTTTGCTTATCTCGCACCATTGACTAGGCCGACTCGAAGCGGCTAAGTTTGATGGATGATGCTTGTGAGCGGGGTTTCCGATTCTTGAAGGAGATCGACGACCGCCCCGCTCTTACTCTTCCGAGGTCCGACGGTTATGTAGTGTATTGTGATGCGTCAGCGTCGGGCTCGGATGTGTGTTGATGCACTGGTAAGGTTATAGCGCACGCATCCCGACACTTAAGAAGCATGAGGAACTACCCCACCCATGATTTGGAGTCGCGCGTGATTCACGCCTTGAAGATCTGGATGCACTATTTGTATGGGGTTCATGTGATATTTATACTGCACCACAAGAGCCTCCAAGATATCTTCACCAGAGGAGTCGAACTTACGGCGAGACGGTGGTTAGAGTTACTCAAGGATTATGATGTTGATATCTGTACCACCCGGGAAGGCCAATGTTGTGGCAGATGCTCTTAGCCGTAGGTCGATGGGGAGTCTATCAGATGTGCAGCCAGAGAAGAGGGGCATGGTCCGCGAGTTACATCAGCTAGCGAGCCTTGGAGTCCGATTGATTGATTCTGATAGCAGTGGGTTCGAGTTCGAGAGGTTGCCGAGTCTTTCATCGTCGGCGAGGTGAAGAGGCAACATTGAGGATCCGGTTTTGACGCGGTATCACGATACGGCTCTTCGTGAGGGAAGGGTCCTGAGGTAGCACTGATGGGTGCTAAGGTTTGAGGGAGTTGTGTGTTCCGATATTGCAGGACTTGGCAGCAGGTTCTACGGAAGCACACAGCGGCATTTCTATCCATCCGGGTCGACTCAAGATGTACCACGACCTCGGATCCGTATTGGTGGGATGGCTTGAAGATGGACGTTGCAGTTTGTAGCTCGATGCCCGTGTTGTCGCGGTGAAGGTAGAGCACCGCAGGCACGGTGGTTTGTTGCGCACGATAGAGATCCCGACCGGAAGTGGGAGGTGATCAACATGGACTTTATCACAGGATTACCTCGCACTCAGAGGAAACATGATTCTATTTGGGTTATCGTCGACAGGCTGACGAAATCAGCCCACTTTCTTCCCGTCAAGATGACTTTTTCGGCTGAGGATTATGCCAGACTTTACATTCGAGAGATCGTCAGACTGCATGGAGTCCCTATTTCTATCATATCAGACAGATGAGCCCAGTTTATGGCTAACTTCTGGAGGTCTTTCCAGAAGGGTCTAGGGAAGAGTGAGCCCGAGTAATCGCATTCCATCCTCGCAGCACGGACAAAGTGAGTGCACTATCCAGACTCTTGAGGATATGCTCCGAGCCTGTGTTATTGATTTCAGGGGTAGTTGGGAGGATCATTTGCCTCTAGTTGAGTTTGCGTAAAATAATAGCTACCACTCCAGTATTCAGATGGCGCCTTATGAGGCCTTGTATGGGAGGAAGTGCAGATCGCCGATAGGCTGGTTTGTGTGGGCGAGGTGCAGTTAGTGGGACCAGATTTGGTGCAGCAGGCAGTGGATAAGGTGAAGCTTATCCAGGAGCGCCATCGACAGTCGAGTCGACAGAAGTCATATGCAGATCATCGTCGTCGGCATCTAGAGTTTGAGGTTGATGATTGGGTTTTCCTAAAGGTGTCACCCATGAAGGGTGTGATGAGATTCGGGAAGAAAGGGAAACTCAGCCCAAGGTACATTGGGTCGTATCAGATTGTCCGCAGGGTAGGCAAGGTTGCCAATGAGTTGGATCTGCCGTCCGATCTTGAGACAGTGCATCCGGTTTTTCATGTTTCTATGCTGAGGAGATGTATCGGGGATCCATCTAGGGTGCACCCGATTGACGATGTCCAGGTGACCGAGGGGTTATCGTATGAGGAGATTCCCATAGCGATAATCGATCGTCAGTGTCACGACCCGAACCCGGGCCCGTGACTGGTGCCTTACCCCGGGCACCCAAGTAGCCATACATCAGAGTAATCAGCGGAATATAAATCAAGACATGAATAAAGAGAAGTGTAAAACAGTTTTTCTGCGAAAAGTTGTCTTACGGCATATATATATAACAACTAGAACAGTTACATCCCTTTTTACAACTCTGCCCACAACAGTACTACAGACCTCTACGAATGATATGACAACAACGACGGGACAGGGCCCCGCCATACCCCTGAATGTAAGCACCTACAACAACAGGGGACTATACCAAAGATAAGCCTCCGAAGAAAGGAGCTTCCCAGAACGCTGAACTGTGATCCTAAGAGCGAGGATCGACGACTGGTGTACCTCTACCTGCGGCATGAACGCAGCCTCGGGCGAGGTCAAGATAACAGATACCAAGTATGTGAATCAAAATATCAGAAATGAAATCATAGTAGTCTATATAAAGTAGGAGACATATACGATAACCAAACTACAGTTCACAATAAATAAGCAGTCATGTCAAGTCAGGGACTCACGCCCTCAAAGTCATCACTCAAATATAACTATGGGTCTCACGCCCACAATATCAATCATGCCCGTGGAATACCTTCCTCACTGCCGGCAGTCTATGATATAAAAGCACCAAGGAATACACATGAACACCGTGTCCCACTGTGTCATAATAAAACCGCACGGGTAAGTGCGAAGGCATAACCGACTACTAAAACCCACGCATTCAACAATGTTATAAAACTATATCACGGGTCTTTCTAGACCGCACTACATGATCGGCCGCCACTCGCCGTCAAGATCAATGTGCGCGTCTAGTCCCGAGCATACCGCCGCTCGCATAGGCCACATAGGCCCGCATGAGGTATTCCTCGTGATCGGGGCGGCTAACCCCTGCACTCCTCGACTCCGCAGCCCGCATAGTCTCATAGACCGCATAGTCACATTGCATCGCATGGGCATCCCCGTGATCGGATAAAACACCGAATGATCAATCTCGAGCATACCGCCGCCCGCATAGTCACACTGCATCGCATAGCCGATAGACCGCATCAAGGGTGGCAAGCCTCGTATATCAAGTCAAAGGGGTATGTGATAATATAACGACAACGGCTTATCGTTAATCAACATAAGCACGCAAGTGGAAAACCCTTTACACAAACATTATATGTCACGACCAACCTGCCCGTGGATCGTGCCTTACCTCGCACCCAAGTAGCCATACATCGTAGTAATCGGAATATAAAACAAGACATGAATAAAGTGAAGTGTAAAACAGCTTATTCGAGAAAAGTTGCCTTTCGCATAAATATATAACAACTAGAATACATATCCCTTTTACAATTCCGCCCACAACAGCATTTACTGCACTTCTAAGAATGATATGACAACAATGGCGGACAGGCCGCCATACCCCGAATGTAAGCACTTACAACGACAGGGGACTATACCACCGATAAGCCTCCGAGAAACGGAGCTTCCTGCTACCGAATCGTGACCCTAAGAGCGAGGATCAACACCGGTGTACCTCTACCGCGGATGAACGCAGCCCGGCGAGGTCGTACAACAGTACCAAGTATGTGAAATCAAAATATCAGAAATGAAATCATAGTAGTCTATATAAATCAGAGACATGTATGATAACCAAACTACGATTCAAAATAAATAAGCAAATATGTCAAGTCGTGGACTCACGCCTCAAAGTCATCACTCAAATACAACTATGGGTCTCACGCCCACAACATCAATCATGCGTGGAATATCTTCCTCACCGCCGGCCTGCATGATATAAAAGCACCAAGGAATACATGAACACCGTGTCCTACGTGTCATAATAAAACCGCACGGTAAGTACGAAGGCATAGCCGACTACTAAAACCCACGCACTAACAAGGTCATAAATCAGATCATGAGATCTGTCTAGACCGCCACATGATCGGCCGCCACTCGCTCGCGCAGATCTAATGCGCGCCTAGTCCTCGAACTTCCCGCAGCCCGCATAAGCCACTCCGATGGCCCGCAGGAGGTAATCCTCGCCTCGAGGCTAGCTACTCCCCGGCAACGTCCTGGACTCGCAGTCCGCATGGCCACATAGACCGCATGACCATAAAGGCCGCACACTAACCTGGAACTCTCGTAACTACGCATAGGTCACACAAACCCGCACGAGGTATTCTCGAATCATAGGTCACACGCACTACCGAAGTCTACCCTACATCGGAGGCGCTTAACCCGGAATCATGTCAAGAGGTGAGTGATATAATACTAACATAACGACTTATCGTTAAACAACATAAGCACAACAAGTGGAAACCCTTTATACAAACATCACAAGACACTAACACACGTAGCATCCTAACATGTCTACTTATCAAACCATCTTACTACACTTTCCGAATCAATACAAGACTTTCATAAAAATAATAAGTAAACTGCTCCTTCTATCTTCCTTAAGTTGTTATACCTAACTTCCCATAAAGCTAGTATAACACTTAAGCTTTTAAAACCAAGTATTTCTTTTCTTTCAAAATGGTTAATAACTCTTTGAAATACTTCCGATTCTTATTATTTAAACTCAAGTCAAAAGACATCAAAGTAAAACCAAAACAATTTCCATACCTTCTTTTAAAACAAAGGCACTTCTCCTTTAAAAGTCAAGTAGCAATATACTTTTAAACCAAGTGTCTTACTCTTTTAAAAACAAGTAACCTATACCTTTAAATCAAATTACTTCTCATTCCCAAAATCAAGTTGTTTATAAGTCAAGTTATCATTTTAAATCCAATGATAAAACCATTCTTATTTTCGAAATCAAGATAACTTTATTCTTTAAAGACCACACACCCATTAATCATGAGTGAGATTTTACAACTTTTAACATAATTCAAGTCCTTAATGTTTCATAACAAGTCACTTAACTTTGGAATCAAGTCAAGGACACAAAAGGAAAATCAACTTCCTTTAAACACACGCGTCTACCGCACTAAATATATTTCACAAATATCATGCTAGAAAGGATAGGAAGAGGTTCACATACCTCGCGACGATTATCGACAATTAGCAAAACGCTCCAAAGTACTCTAACCTTGCTCGCCTTTTCCACCCTTCAAGTAGAATACGCTACTCGTAGTACTTCAACCTATAAAGGCCACAAAACGGCGCTCCACCTCTAGCTCTCTTCGTAGAATAATTCTAGATACAAGATTCCTTATTCTACGGAAAATTCAGCAAAGACCTCCCCGCAACCACATAAAACTCCTCCTCACCCGAGGCCTGCTACCAAACCAACAATTCCAGTGGGGTTACACGTCTAACCGGACGTGTACAATTCTACTCCACAATAATACTACAAGTCTACGCAAATACACCAATGTAAATACAGTTCAATTCCTTATAATTATACTTCCAATATATCTTATACTCAATGATTAACTACTACAACATGTAATTTCCAATTACAATAGGGACATAGATCATTACCTCGATAAGCCCAAAATTATCCAAGATTATAAGTCGATCCCGAGCAACGTTTAGCTCCACCTCGACGCCCAACCCGCTCCAAGCAACCCTTAGAAGTTTCCAAATAACTTCTCTTAACACTTCATCTAAGCTATGAAGATTTTTCTAGGGCTTCGCTTTTTGCGACTAAAGGAATAAAGTAGAATTTCCTGCCCTAGTATTGAAATAACTTGAATACAACTAGGGATACTAGGCTAAGGTATTTGGGACTATATCAACACTTGAAGAATTTTTCCTACACCTGGGGAGAGTAGGACGAGAACCTCAACAAAGGGGAGTATTTTGTGACTTAGAATCTCAAAGTGTGGATGAAATAAGTCTTGAAACAATGGGTATTTATAGGAAAATCAATGGCCAAGATCTAGGCAAGTGTGTGGTGAGGATGGGGTACATGTGTGTGGGTAGTTGGCCAACCATTTGGCTACCACAAAATGGGACAAGTGGCCACAACAAAACGCCACTTGTCCACCTAAAACGCCCCACTCGCCTTCTCCAATTCGCCAACATGGCCACACGGGGTGACACGTGTCGCCCCGCACTCGCCCAAAATATTTCATCTTCCAAAATATCCGCAATGCCAAAATCCAAAATAAAGTGGGCCCCACAAAACCGTAAATTCTCCGTGGGCCCCACGTGACCAATTTCGAAATAAAATTCCATAATTCTCAAATATTCCAAAAGTCCGAATACCAAACTGGGAATCCAATTCCCATTAACGAACATTTTTCCTTCTCAAAATTCGAAACTTTTCCGAAAAATCACATCTTTCTTCCTTTCCAATTTTAATGTCGTATTTACGTACGTACGTCCTCATATACATACACTGAAACTACGAGGTGTAACATTCTCCCCTCCTTAGAAGCATTCGTCCCGAATGTTCCTTCTCAAGACAGATAACGATCAAGTTCCTCATAGCTTAACGGTTTGCAAATGCCACACACGGCCACGTAAAAACACCCGCGCAAATACTTACATCAAAGTCCACGAGGAATCACCTCTAACATCACAAAACCTCCCACCCAAGGGCTAAAAGATACTCCCTTCGCACCTTCACTTTACAAACGAAATGATCACAACTATGTTCTTAACACATGCTCGCTTCTTCCCTTACTCGTCGTACCCTTCTCGTCCACTCGAACTCTTTCTCACAACTTACCACATTGCCATCGCTCAGCTTTCCAAATCTCGTCATACCCTTTCCGAGGTGGTACTTCAAAAGGCCCACCGTCAACTCGAACTCTAAGTGTCGCCGACTATCCGCACGACTTCGCTGACTCGAGCCGCCAAAATCTCTTACGATAAGCTTCACCTTATCCACATCCCGCCAAACAAGTATGAACCAACTATCCGAACTTTGCCAACATCGAACCAATCGACGGCAACTTACACTTCCGCCCTACAAGGCGTCATAAGGTGATATCCGAATATCGAAATGGTAGCTATAAAACACTCCTCAACAGAGGCAACAATCCTCACAATACCCCGAAATCCAAACACCGCCCGAGGCGAATGCGATACTAAGACTCACCGAGTTCCTAACCTGCTCGTAAAACCTCCGTAAAAAGAAGTACCAGAACTAGGCTCCATCTGTCATAAGGTGAAAGTAGGCACCTCGTGCAACCTTACAACCTTCCTCGATATAACATCTCGCATAACCTCTCGCCGAGTAAACGGCCCGATCGAAAGACAAGATGGGTGACCTCATCGGCCCGACCATCGGTCGAACGCCTACGAACTCGCACGATGGTTAACTAAACTTGGGCCTAACACCCGTGACCCTATCATCTAGCGGACCACCTCAAACTGACCCCACCACTTTCCGGTTGCGGGTTGACTCGCGATATGGCCTCAACCCGACCCACTTCAGACTAAACTCGTTCCCGATCCGAACAATATTACCAATTCACGCCATGAAAGCTACCACTTTCATCTCACACTACCCATGGAATTATCCCATAAATACACCACGATACCGAGTACTTCGATAAAGACCAACCGTGAAAATCATCCACTCAGACGGCCTTGCATCCAAGGTCCCAATCGTTATAAATTCTAAGGCTCCCATTTTCTCGCCCCGGACTTACCCTTTACAACTACCCATGTTTTCTAATCACAATTAACACAATGCTATCGTAACATAACACTTAAGGTATACTCATCTTATCACACATAAAAATCTCAGAGGTTAAGGATATACTGCATTCATCGCTTCACTTCCTTTGTCGTTCTAATCAATCCTCGCCTGTTGGGCGATAGCTAGGAAGATGATGAATTAGCCATCGATCCCGGGTCGAGTCTCTACATCCGCGCCACATCTGGTCGGACAATTTCTCGCAAGATGGCCCCGCTGCCGAGAGCAAAACAATGTCGAAGAAGTACGACACTTCCACAATGTCACTTACCACAATGGCCACATCGAGCGGGGTGGCCTCCTCGCTAACACCCTTCCTCTCTAAACCATGAATCAAGAATCGACTGTAGGCTAAGTCATCCCACTGTATCCTCCTACTAGGACATTCTCTCTCACACGGCCCCGACGCCACCGGTAAAACAAGCATTAGTAAAAGACGACATTTCCGGGATTACGTCTACCACATAGTGAACATAGAGGGAAATCAACTGGGCCGGCCGAACCTATATAAATCTGTGAACTAAACCACGGAGTTCACCAACTCCTAAATACCCCGAACGCCCCAAGTCCGTGAGGACCACTCAGATCGGGCGGAGGCGCATAACGATCTCACGGAAGGTCCGCTCGAAGTTACCAAAGGACCTCGCTATTCGCCCTCTTCTCGCGATCTTAGTTAGTCCGTCGATCTCTACGCTCCTCGATATCGCTGCGTGTAAGCATGTACGCGGCAATGTCCATGTCCGATCAAGAGCTACTCTTGTACAACTCTCGCTAGATAATCGTCATGTCCCCGTGACATATCGGCACTCTATCCTCCATGTCCGCCACTAAAGCGGGACATAACGAGCCAATAAGTCAAACTCTATATCAGATTCCCGAACCGCTCGCCTGCTCGCCAACCTCATAAATCTATCCGCCCGAGCTCTCTCATCGCCGAGGGCAAAAGTGTGTAAGAAATGCCTCGAGGTCTCGATCACTTTCATGATCCGCCGCATGATCGAATAAACTCCCGATGATCTTTCTCGCCCTCAATCCATAGAACTCGGGTGGATCGCAACTCAAGAAGCCCCGATGCCTCAAACTATCGGATCTAGGTGAACCATCGTATCGCTTCGGAACCACCGGCTCCGTCCGTCCTCATTCCCACCACCGACTAGCTAGTAATCGCCATCTCCTTGTAACTCATATCCTTTGTTCTGGCCGTGGGACTAGAGGCTCAGTATCGTGGTCTCGTGAGCTACCGCCGTTATACCGTATTTCCAGTAGTATGTACGTGAGGCGCACGTGTACAATTTGAGCCTTAAGTAGGCATAGTTTCGAAATTTGTACACAAGTGCCGAAAGGAGTCGTTTTCGACGAAACGTTTCCATTTTCGTAGGGAAAATTCCGGCTATGTCATTTATATTTTTTGCGGATTTTTCCGAGAGGCGAAACATTTTGGACCAACGAGAGGCGACACTTGTCACCCTCTAATGGAAGGCTTGACGGCAACCATGGCATGGCTTGGACGAAATGGGTCACGTTCTTCGCCAATTGGCTCTTTGATTTGTGCCTTGTTTTGTGGCTTGTTTTGTGGAGTGTTTTGTGGAGTAGGGTTTAGGTGCACTTGGTTTAATCTTGCCCTTACACTTGCTATACACTTGGAAGGATCTTGCCCTGGTTGGCCTTTGGTTTTGCTATAAATAGCTCCCTTTGTGAAGACTTTCTTCATCCACAAATTGCCTAAGTCTTGAAGTTCTCTTCCTCCTCCCTTGTGAAATTCGCCCACCACACCCCTTTCCCTTTGCCGAGAGCTTCCCCTTTGTGGTGCAGTGGGTACCCACTAGCCTAGTTGTTTTCGTATAATACCCTTTGTTGTGGTATAGAAATACTCTCCTAAGTATTGTTATATGTCCAAAATACTTTAGCCCAAATACCTTGTAGTACTTTCCAAAGTACCCTTTGTACGAAAAACCGGAAAATACGATTATACTTTCCTTAGCCTCTACACGAAACCCTAAGGAAAATCTTCACCCGTTGTTGAAGTATGGAGTAGAAGGCGTAGAACTTCTAAGGGTTGTTTGGAGCGGATTGGAGCACTCGGAGGAGAGCTAAACCTTGCTCAGAGCGACTTTAAACTCCTGATAATTTTGGGCTTATCGAGGTAAATATCTTGTCCCCTATTGTAATTGGAAATTACATAAGTGTTGAATATATAGTGTTGTATACTATATATAGAATCAACTTAGTATTATGGCAATGTCTTTTGACTTAAGCTCAAGAATGAAGAATTGAACAAGAATCACATGTAAGGATAATAAAGAGAAGAATCAATCGTAATTACCTAGGTTGTATTACATGAGACTTATGTAGCATTACCGTGTAGTAGAATTGTACGCGTCAGGTTAGGCGTGTTAACCCCCGGTTGGCTTGGTAGCCGACCTCGATAGAGGAGAGATTTACGCTGTCATGTGCTGCCGAATTTTCTGTAGAAAGATGGGAACGTGTGTTTAAGATTTAATAGACGTTTGTGGCCTTTATAGGTAAAAGTACTAAGAGTAGCGTATTCTACTCGAGGAGTGGAAAGGGCTAGCAAGGTTGTAGTACTTGGAGCATTTTGCTTATTGTCGTTAAATCGTCGCGAGGTATGTGAACCTCTTCCTATCTCTTCTAGCATGATATGTGAACTATGTAGTACGGTAGACGCATACGTGTTAATCGTGTTTGATTGTTCTTAAAACATAAAGTGTTATAACGGCTTTATGGGAAGTTGGTTATAACAGCTTTATGTAGGTAAGAAAATACTTTGTGGTTTTAAAAGGTAACTGATGTGAATTATAACTGGCTTGTTAATAAAGAACTTGATGTATTTCAAAAGATTTATAAATCGTTTTGGAAGGGAGAGTAACACTTTGTTTTAAAAGGTTTTAAAAAGAGTTATACTAGCTTTGGGGAGTTAGGTATAATGTCTTAAGAGAGGTAAAGAAAATGGTTTATCGATGTTAGAAGTTAAGAGACTTGATCTTATAAGATAAGAGACTTAACTTATTTGTTTTAATGTGGATGTTTGTGTGAAACCTCATTCGTGAGTAATGAGTACTTGGTTTTATTTAAAGGGATAATGTTTCTTGATTTGGAAATCGAATGTGTATCGACAGCACCAACTGCAAAGTTAATAAAGGCAAATGTATAGAAGAATGACGTAACGTATTAAAACCAGGAGAAACCTCCATCTGCATAGAAACTAAGATGAGACAAAATGATATTACATTTTCTAGATCATGGCTGCTGTAATAAGAATGTTGTAAACAAGAATAACCTACTCTCACGTGAGACTTATATTACTCAATTGTTCTAAAAAGGAATCAAGTGATTAAGTTTATGAACTATGAAACCATTTGGAAATGAGAAGCTTGAGTAATTGAAACTAGGCAAACTGGAACTTAGGAAAAGAATGTTGTTACTTGATTTTGAAAAGGAATGTGGGTTGGTCATTCTAATACTACGGGTATCGGGTGACTTTGATAAGTAATGGATCTCTTTTAAAGAATTTAACGACGTAGTACTTTAGGTTGAAACCCGGACTTTGGCATAAAATGAAGGTACTTTGAGTGATGTGAAACTTGCCTATGCTTGTTGTGGTGAAACATTCCTATGCTTGTTGTTGTGAAACTTGCCTATGCTTGTGATGATAGCCTTTGTTGTGCAAGTGTGGTGTTTCTGTGTTACCGCGTCTCTCGATAGAGGGCCGGTTGACTGGTTGAGGTTTCTTCTGCTCGCCCGGTATCCGGTCGGCTCGCATGCCTGCCTCGCGTGATCGATTCGCCTTGGTATCGGTAGTCACCGTGACTTGCCCTGCTCAAGATAGTGACGAAGTTTCGTGATACGCCTTGGTCCCCGGTGGTCACCAGATTTGCCCCGGCCACCGCGTGACCGCCTTGGTATCCGAGTCGGCCGCACTTGCCCCGTGACGGCCGTGTTTTGGTTGCATTGTATTATTAGTACGGTCGGATTCGTAGTTATACTTGTCTCAGACGGTTTTTATAACACGTGGGACATGGTGTTCCTGTATAATCCTTGGTATTGTTATATCATAAACTGCCGGCAGTGAGGAAGAAATTCCACGGGCACGAGTGATAATTTGGAGGGCGTGAGTCCCTGTCTTGATATAACTGGTTATATGTTATATACTGTAGTTTGGTCATCATACATGTCTCCTGCTTTATATAGACTATTATGATTTCATTTATGATTTACGATTTCACATACTTGTACTGTTATCGACCTCCTTCGGGCCGCGTTCATGCCGCAGTAGAGGTACATCTACCGCCGATCCCCGCGTTAGGATCTCATTTCAGCGTTGGGAAGCTCCGCCTGGCCGAGGCTTATCTTTGGTATGTTACCCTGAGTCTGTAAGTTCTTGTACGTTCAGGGGTATGGCGGGGCCCTGTCCCGTCATAGTTGTTGTATAAATCTTAGAGGTCTGTAGTACTGTTGTGGGCAGGGTTGTAAAAGGATTAAACTGTTCAGGTTTTATGTATATACTGAAGGCAACTGTTTTGGTTGGCCTGTTTATTTACTATATCTCTCATTTCATGTGTAAGTTTTTATTTCCGCTGGTTTTCTCTGATGTTGTGTCACTAGGGTGCCCGGGGTAAGGCACTCGACGCCCGATTTTCGGGCGTCAAGTGGTATCGAGCGATTAATCCTCGGAAAGTGTCTCTGCACCGTGTCTAGTAGAGTCTTGATTATCGGTGTCAGGCACCACATCTATAATCGTGAGGCTATAGGACATTTAGGATTGGTTTCATTCTTCTCATTACGAGATCGTGCCTTAGAGTGTGATAAGATCGGACCCTCCGACGTGTTTCGTTTTTACGATTATGCCTCGCGAAGGCAACCGGGCGAAGGGCAAGGCAGCGAGGATCTGCGAGTAGAGCGGCGCAGACCACAAGACCTCGAGCCTCCGCCCCGCACCGGAGCAGGAGATGAGTTACGCGAGTGGGCGATTAATGGCCAGGGTTGTGGCCAGACTTGAGGATAGGCTGGACGCAGCAGTTCAAAGAGCACTGGTTCACCCAGATCGAGATAGTTCGAGGCTACGGATTTTCTCGAGTTGTAGCCGCGAGTTTTATGGGTCGAGGCCTGAGGATGATCCGCAGGAGTTCATCCGACAGTTACAGCGGATCATGAGAGTGATCAAGGCATCGGAGATCGAGTCGGTGGCCCTAGGTTCACATCAACTGCGTGATACCGCAATGATCGGTTTGATTCTTGAGCTGTCGGGAGAGCATGCACTTCGGTATGGAACGAGTTCTCGAGGCCTTTCTTGCACATTTCTTGCCTCCCGGATGAGGAGGGCTCGCCGGCAGATTTTTGGTGTTCTGCAGAATCCGCGACGGTTCGGGAGTACAATGTGGAGTTCGACTCATTGCCCAGACGCCCTCGCGTTAGTAGCTAGTATGGAGGATCGAGTGCACCGATATGTTACCGGGCTCGATTATTGCATTGCAGAGAGTTTTTCGGGTGTAGCTCTTCAGCCGGGCATGGACATTGCCCGCATTCAGGCGTATACACTTGGATGTGAGGAGCGGATAAATCGACAGAATTACCAAAGTCGCCAGAAGAGGCGAACAGCAGGTCCTTTGGTGACTTTCGAGGCGGACCGCCTCAAGTGAGACTAGTTATGTACCTCACAAGACAGAGTGGTCCTCCCCAGCTTTCGGGACCTTCGGGATATTCAGGAGCAGGTCGGGGCTCCCAGGTTTCAGATTTTCAGGGGAGCAGGAGTGCTCGCCGGATGAGGTTGCCCTTGTCTCGGTGTGGCCGTTGTGGAAAGCTTCATAAGGGAGAGTGTCGTACTAACTCGGAGATTGTTATTTTGCGCCAGCAGGGCCATCCGGCAAGAGAGCCTCGACTGCGGGTAGCACCGGTAGGATAGCATGGACTACTAGAGCGATTTGGGTTCTTCACCTTCCGTATCGAGCAGGGATGTTCGTACACGGAAGGCCGGTAGAGGTCGCGGTGGGAGTTCCGATTTTAGCGGTCCTTGAACCGCCTAGTTTCAGGTATATCCTTAACCCTCTAGAGTTTTGTTTGTATTGATGTTGTTGATGTGTTTAATGTTATGTTTGGATAGCTTTGTGCTAAAATGTGATTTAGAAACTCAGTTAGTGAAAAGGGTAAGTCCTCGGTAGTGTGAGATGGAAGTGGTAGCTTTCATGATGTGAAATAGTAAGATTGTTAGGATCGGGAACAAGAGTTGGCGCGGTTGGTCGGGTTGAGGACCATTTGGGTCAACCAGTAACCCGATTTGGGGTGGGTCACTGGGTGGTCCCGCCAGGTGGTAGGTCACGAGGGTGCTAGGCCCAAGTTTAGATGACCATCGTATGAGTTCGTGGACGCGTTCGATCGAATCAGTTCGTGAAGGCGGAATGGCCTTAGGGAAATCGAGGTTAGTGAGATGACCAAGTTCGAGGTAGTGACTCCAAGGGTTGGAAACGAAGCGTTGTGAAGTGTGGTACGGATACTAGAACGAGTTCGAGTGTTCGTGACGAGTACTACGAGAAAGGAAAAGTGAACGTATGTTTTGTGGCAGTGTGGCATGATTGTTTTCAGACGTATAGCGTGAAGACTATCGACGCCGCTTGTTTTGAGACCTTGAAGGAACATTCGGGACGAATGTTTCTAAGGGGGGGAGAATGTTATACCCCGTATTTCCAGAGTATGTACGTGAGGGCGTACGTGTACAATTTGAGCCTTAAGTAGGCATAGTTTCGAAATTTGTACACAAGTGCCGAAAGGAGTCGTTTTCGACGAAACGTTTCCTGACTTTCGTAGGGAAAATTCGGCTATGTCATTTATATTTTTGCGGATTTTTCCGAGAGACGAAACATTTTGGACCAACGAGAGGGCGACACTTGTCACCCTCTAATTGGAAGGCTTGGACGGCAACCATGGCATGGCTTGGACGAAATGGGTCACGTTCTCTTGGCCAATTGGCTCCTTGATTTGTGTCTTGTTTTGTGGCTTGTTTTGTGGAGTGTTTTGTGGAGTAGGGTTTAGGGTGCACTTGGTTTAATCTTGCCCTTACACTTGCTATACACTTGGAAGGATCTTGGCCCTTGGTTGGCCTTTGGTTTTGCTATAAATAGCTCCTTTGTGAAGACTTTCTTCATCCACAAATTGCCTTAGGATTTAAGTTCTGTTCATCCCTCACTTGTGAATTTCGTCCACCACACCCATTACCCCCTTTGCCTAGAGCTTCCCCACCCCCGAGACTAGTTGTTTTCGGATAATACCCTTTGTTGTGGTATAGAAATACTCTCCTAAGTATTGTTATAATGTCCAAAATACTTTAGCCCAAATACCTGGTAGTACTTTCCAAAGTACCCTTTGTACGAAAAAACCGTAAAATACGATTATACTTTCCTAAGCCTCTACACGAAACCCTAAGGAAAATCTTCAGCCGTTGATGAAGTATGGAGTAAGTTGCGTAGAACTTCTAAGGGTTGTTTGGAGCGGATCGAGCACTTAGGAGGAGCTAAACCTTGCTCAGAGCGACTTTAAACTCCTGATAATTTTGGGCTTATCGAGGTAAATATCTTGTCCCTATTGTAATTGGAAATTACATAAGTGTTGAATATATAGTGTTGTATACTATATATAGAATCGAACTTAGTATTATGGCAATGTCTTTTGACTTAAGCTCAAGAATGAAGAATTGAACAAGAATCACATGTAAGGATAATAAAGAGAAGAATCTGAATTGTAATTACCTAGGTTGTATTACATGAGACTTATGTAGCATTCTTGTGTAGTAGAATTGTACGCGTCCGGTTAGGCGTGTTAACCCCTCTCGTTGGCTTGGTAGCCGACCTCGATAGAGAGAGATTTACGCTGTCATGTGTGGAGAGTACTTTTGAATTTTACGTAGAAAGATGGGAACGTGTGTTTAAGATTTAATAGACGTTTGTGGCCTTTATAGGTAAAAGTACTAAGAGTAGCGATTCTACTCGAGGAGTGGAAAGGGCTAGTGGTTGTAGTACTTGGAGCATTTTGCTTATTGTCGTTAAATCGTCGCGAGGTATGTGAACCTCTTCCTATCTCTTCTAGCATGATATGTGTGAACTATGTAGTGCGGTGACGCATACGTGTTAATCGTGTTTGATTGTTCTTAAAACATAAAGTGTTATAACGGCTTTATGGGAAGTTGGTTATAATGACTTTATGTAGGTAAGAAAATACTTTGTGGTTTTAAAAGGTAAATCATGTGAATTATAATCGCTTGTTAATAAAGAACTTGATGTATTTCAAAAGATTTATAAATCGTTTTGGAAGGAGAGTAACACTTTGTTTTAAAAGGTTTTAAAAAGAGTTATACTAGCTTTATGGGAGTTAGGTATAATGTCTTAAGAGAGGTAAAGAAAATGGTTTACTGATGTTAGAAGTTAAGAGACTTGATCTTATAAGATAAGAGACTTAACTTATTTGTTTTAATGTGGATGTTTGTGTGAAACCTCATTCGTGAGTAATGAGTACTTGGTTTTATTTAAAGGGATAATGTTTTACCGATTTGAAATCGAATGTGTATCGACTGCAGACCGCAGCGTTAATAAAGGAAAATGTATTGAATAATGATGTATCGTATTAAAACCGTAGAAACCTCCATCCGCATAGAAACTAAGATGAGACAAAATGATATTACATTTTCTAGATCATGGTCATTGTAATAAGAATGTTGTAAACAAGAATAACCTACTCACGTGAGACTTATATTACTCAATTGTTCTAAAAGGAATCAAGTGATTAAGTTTATGAACTATGAAACCATTTGGAAATGAGAAGCTTGAGTAATTGAAACTAGGCAACCGGAACTTAGGAAAAGAATGTTGTTACTTGATTTTGAAAAGGAATGTGGGTTGGTCATTCTAATACTACGTATCGGGTGACTTTGATAAGTAATGGATCTCTTTAAAGAATTTAACGACGTAGTACTTTAGGTTGAAACCGGACTTTGGCATAAAATGAAGGTACTTTGAGTGATGTGAAACTTGCTATGCTTGTTGTGGTGAAACATTCCTATGCTTGTTGTTGTGAAACTTGCCTATGCTTGTGATGATAGCCTTTGTTGTGCAAGTGTGGTGTTTCGTGTTACCGCTCTCTCGATAGAGGCCGGTTGACCGTTGAGGTTTCTTCGCTCGGCCGGGTATTCGGTGGTCGGCTCAGATTACTTGCCCCGCCTCGTGACCGATTCGGCCTTGGTATCTGGTAGTCACCCTGACTTGCCCTGCTCAAGATAGTGACGGTTTCGTGATACGCCTTGGTCCCCGTGGTCAGCATTTGCCTTGCCACCGCGTGACCGGCCTTGGTATCCTAGAGTCGGCTCGTGACTTGCCCCAGACGGCCGTGTTTTGGTTGCATTGTATTATTGGTACGGTCGGATCTGGTAGTTATACTTGTCCTGTACGGTTTTTATAACACAGGTGGACATGGTGTTCATGTATAATCCTTGGTATTGTTATATCATAAACTGCCGGCAGTGAGGAAGAAATTCCACGGGCACGAGTGATAATTTGGAGGCGTGAGTCCTCGCTTGATGTGAATCGGTTATATGTTATATATCGTAGTTTGGTCATCATACATGTCTCCCGCTTTATATAGACTATTATGATTTCATTTACTGATTTACGATTTCACATACTTGGTACTGTTATCGACCTCCTTCGGGGCTGCGTTCATGCCGCAGTGAGGTACATCTACCGTCGATCCCCGCGTTAGGATCTCATTTCATTTTGGGAAGCTCCGTTCGTCGGAGGCTTATCTTTGGTATGTTACTCGAGTCCGTAAGTTCTTATGCTCGTGGGTATGGCGGCCCTGTCCGTCATAGTTGTTGTATAAATCTTAGGTGCAGAGTAATCTTTGCAAGTGTGGTTGTAAAAGGATTAAACTATTCGTGTTTTATGTATATACCAAGGCAAATCAAGCTTGCTGTTTATTTACTATATCTCTCATTTCATGTGTAAGTTTTTATTTCCGCTGGTTTTCTCTGATGTTGTGTCACTAGGGTGCCCGGGGTAAGGCACCAGTGACGGGCCCGATTTTCGGGCGCCACAATCGCTATCGCTTCTAAACTCTCGCAGGGCTAGCGGCGCAGAACTCCCGAATGAAGCGTCACAGATAATGAATGGGCCCGTGCTCGTAACCTTCTCAGGTTTCTCGCAGCTCCTTCACGCTTTGCCCTTCTGGGCTCACGGTTGCTTGCGTAGAGGCATAACGGGTGAAAAAGAATACGTCGAGGAGTCCAACTTATAACACCTCTAAGGCACGATCTGAGTGAGAAGAATGGAAACCAATCCTAAATATCCTGCGACCTCGATTATAGGTGGTGCACAACACACCGATAATCAAGACTCTACTAGATACGGTCTGTAGACACTTTCCGAGGATTAACTGCTCTGATACCACTTTTGTCAGTTTGTCGCGAGCCTTGCTCCGACGACCAACAAATGGTGCCGCCGCTTGCGATCCTCGAGGCATGCCTCACGGCCATCTTCTCGGACGTGCAATACGGAGAGCCACGGTTCGTGCATGTTCCGTGGTAGAGCTCGCCTCTTATACGCTCGGCCAAGGAGGTCGATCAACAGTACCAAGTATGTGAAATCAAAATATCAGAAATGAAATCATAGTAGTCTATATAAATCGGGAGACATGTATGATAACCAAACTACGATTCACATAAATAAGCAAATATGTCAAGTCGTGGACTCACGCCTCAAAGTCATCACTCAAATACAACTATGGGTCTCACGCCCACAACATCAATCGTGCGTGGAATATCTTCCTCACCGCCGCAGCTTTATGATATAAAAGCACCAAGGAATACATGAACACGAGTCCTACGTGTCATAATAAAACCGCACGGTAAGTGCGAAGGCATAGCCGACTACTAAAACCCACGTACCAACAAGGTCATAAATCGTATCATGAGATCTGTCTAGACCGCCACATGATCGGCCGCCACTCGCCTCAGATCTAATGCGCGTCTAGTCCTCGAACTTCGCGACTCCGCATAAGCCACTCCGATGGCCCGCATGAGGTATTCCCGCATCGAGGGTAGCTACTCCCGCAACGCCCCGACTCGCGATCCGCGTGGCCACATAGACCGCATGACCATAAAGGCCGCACACTAACCTGGAATTCTCGTAGCTCAGCATAGGTCACACAAACCCGCATGAGGTATTCTCGAATCATAGGTCACACAGACTACCGAGTCTACCCCGACGGAGGGCGCTAACCCGGAATCATGTCAAGAGGTGAGTGATATAATACTAACATAACAGCTTATCGTTAAACAACATAAGCACAACAAGGGAAACCCCTTTATACAAACATCACAAGACACTAACACACGTAGCATCCTAACATGTCTACTTATCAAACCATCTTACTACACTTTCCAGAATCAATACAAGACTTTCATAAAAAAATAATAAGTAAACCGTTCCTTCTATCTTCCTTAAGTTGTTATACCTAACTTCCCATAAAGCTAGTATAACACTTAAGCTTTTAAAACCAAGTATTTCTTTTCTTTCAAAAATGGTTAATAACTCTTTTGAAATACTTCCAGATTCTTATTATTTAAACTCAAGTCAAAAGACATCAAAGTAAAACCAAAACAATTTCCATACCTTCTTTTAAAACAAAGGCACTTCTCCTTTAAAAGTCAAGTAGCAATATACTTTTTAAACCAAGTGTCTTACTCTTTTAAAAACAAGTAACCTATACCTTTAAATCAAATTACTTCTCCATTCCCAAAATCAAGTTGTTTATAAGTCAAGTTATCATTTTAAATCCAATGATAAAACCATTCTTATTTTCGAAATCAAGATAACTTTATTCTTTAAAAGACCACACACCCATTAATCATGAGTGAGATTTTACAACTTTTTAACATAATTCAAGTCCTTAATGTTTCATAACAAGTCACTTAACTTTGGAATCAAGTCAAGGACACAAAAGGAAAATCAACTTCCTTTAAACACACGTCGTCTACCGCACTAAATATATTTCACAAATATCATGCTAGAAAGGATAGGAAGAGGTTCACATACCTCGCGACGATTATCGACAATTAGCAAAACGCCCAAAGTACTCTAACCTTGCTCGCTTTTCCACCCTTCAAGTAGAATACGCTACTCGTAGTACTTCAACCTATAAAGGCCACAAAACGCCTATCAACCTCTAGCTCTCTTCAGAGAATAATTCTAGATACAAGATTCCTTATTCTACGGAAAATTCAGCAGACCTCCCCGCAACCACATAAAACTCCTCCTCAAACGAGGCTGCTACCAAACCAACAATTTCGGGGGTTACACGCCTAACCTGACGTGTACAATTCTACTCCACAATAATACTACAAGTCTATCTGAAATACAAATCCTATGTAAATACAGTTCAATTCCTTATAATTATACTTCCAATATATCTTATACTCAATGATTAACTACTACAACATGTAATTTCCAATTACAATAGGGACATAGATCATTACCTCGATAAGCCCAAAATTATCCAAGATTATAAGTCGATCACGAGCAACGTTTAGCTCCAATTCACGACACTCCAACCCGCTCCAAGCAACCCTTAGAAGTTTCCAAATAACTTCTCTTAACACTTCATCTAAGCTATGAAGATTTTTCTAGTGGCTTCGTTTTTGCGACTAAAGGAATAAAGTAGAATTTCCTGCCCTAGTATTGAAATAACTTGGAATACAACTAGGGATACTAGGCTAAGGTATTTGGGACTATATCAACACTTGAAGAATTTTTCCTACACCAAGGGGGAGAGTAGACGAGAACCTCAACAAAGGGAGTATTTTGTGACTTAGAATCTCAAAGTGTGGATGAAATAAGTCTTGAAACAATGGGGTATTTATAGGAAAATCAATGGCCAAGATCTAGGCAAGTGTGTGGTGAGGATGGGTACATGTGTGGGTAGTTGGCCAACCATTTGGCTACCACAAAATGGGACAAGTGGCCACCACAAAATGGGCCACTTGTCCACCTAAAAACGCCCCACTCGCCTTCTCCACCCGGCCAACATGGCCACACGGGGTGACACGTGTCGCCTGCACTCGGCCCAAAATATTTCATCTTCCAAAATATCCGCAATGCCAAAAATCCGAAAATAAAGTGGGCCCCACAAAATCAGTAAATTCTCCGTGGGCCCCACGTGACCAATTTCGGAAATAAAATTCCATAATTCTCAAATATTCCAAAAAGTCCGAATACCAAATCTGGGAATCCAATTCCCATTAACGAACATTTTTCCTTCTCAAAATTCGGAAACTTTTCCGTCGAAAAATCACATCTTTCTTCCTTTCCAATTTTAATGTCGTATTTACGTACGTACGTCCTCATATACATACACTGGAACTACGAGGTGTAACATTATAAGACACTAACACACGTAGCATCATAACATGATTACTTATCAAACCAATCAAGAAAGTATTACAAGGCTATCACAAACCAACATAGTCAAGTTATTCACCCAAGGTACTTTCTATTTTATGACAACAAGTTCGGGTTTTAACCCCAAAGTACTTCATACATTAATTCTTTAAAAAGATCCGTTTCTTTCACAAAAGTCACACGATACCCGTAGTATCAAAAAATAGAGTGACTATCTTTTTTAAGTAAACCGAAACAATTTCCTTTTTAATATCAAGTAACAACATTCTTTTCCAAACGTCCAAGTTTGCCTAAGTTCAATTACTCGAGTCTTTTATTTTCGAAAGGTTTCGTAGTTCATAGTTTTAATCACTTACTAATATGATTCTCCTTTAAAACAATTTTGAGAAACATATGCCTTATGTGTGAGTAGGTTATTCTTGTTCATAACAATCTTATTAGAGCAGCCATGATCTAGGAAATGTAATATCATTTTGTCTCATCTTAGCTTCTATGAAGATGGAGGTTTCTACTGGTTTTAATAATACTTTATTAGTCAAAACATTTCCCTTTATTAGCGCTGCTGTGGTTTGTTCGATACTTATTCTCATTTCCGAAATCAATATAAGGCTTTCCTAAATAATTAAGTAAACCGTTCATTTTATCTCTCTTAAGTCGTTATACCTAACTTCCCTTAAAGCTAGTATAACTTCTTAAGCTTTCAAAACCAAGTATTATCCTTCTTTCAAAAAAAGTTTCTTAATTCTCTTGAAATACTTCAAGATTCTTATTATTCAGGCTTAAGTCAAAAGACATTGCCATAAAACTACGTTCAGTTAACACATGTACGTCTACCGTACTATATATATTCTTTTAAAATATCATGCTCAAGAGGATAGGAAGAATCACATACCTCGCGACGATTATCGACTATTAGCAAAACGCTCCACGGCTATAACCCGGCTAGCCTTGTCCACCTTCCAAGTAGAACATGCTACTCGCAGAACATTTAACCTATAAAGGCCATATACGTCTATCAACGTCTAGACTACTCTGTAGAATATTCTACGGAAAATTGGGCAGCACTTCCCTACCCGTTAAACTACACAAGTCTCATCGCAAATACATCTATGTAAGTCTGCTTTAATCTTCTTCTGTAATATCCTTCTATTACAGTTCAATTCTCTTCTGTGAATCTTATATTCATTTCTATACTACTACAGTATGTAATTTCCAATTACAATATAAGGACAAGAGTATTTACCTCGATAAGCCCAAAATTATCCAAGATTTAATGTCGATCCTGAGCAACGTTTAGCTCCTACTCCGGGTGCTCCAACCCGCTCCAAACAACCCTTAGAAGTTCTACGCAACTTCTTCTTAATACTTCAACCGACTATGAAGATTTTTCTTAGGGTTTCGTTTTTGTGACTGAAGGAAAGTATAATAGTATTTCTGGGCTTTTAGTATAGGGATAACCTTGGAATACTACAAGGTATTTGGGCCAAGGTATTTTGGAATAGTAACTATACTTGGAGAGTATTTTCTACCAAGGGGGGGTACTTTCGGCTAGAACCACTAGGAAGGGGGGAGGAGAGGTTTCGGCCAAAGGCCTTCTCAAGGGGGAGGGGGACTCTTGGATGAGAGCCTCAACTAAAGGGGAGAGGGATTTTCAAGACTTAGAAGTCATTTGAGGGATGAAGAAAACCTTCAAGTTAGGGGGGTATTTATAGGGAGATCAATGGCCAAGATCAAGCCAAGTGGTAGGCAAGTGTAAGGTCAAGATTTGGACAAGTGTTTGTGGGTCCCACTTGCTCATCAACTACACAAAATATCTACAAAATATCCTACCTACTCCAAGGCAACAAAAACGTGCCAAGAATGGCCCTTTGCCGTCCACTTTGAGGGTGACACATGTCACCCTCCCGTTGGTCCAAAATATTTCATCTCTCGGAAAAATCCGCAAAAATAATAAATGTTGCAACCGTAATTTACTCTTCGCAAAGTTTGGAAAACGTTTCGTCGGAAAACGATTCTAATCGGGGGTTGTGCACAAATTTTTGTTCCTATCCTAACTTAAGGCTCAAACTTGCATACGTACGCCCTCACGTACATACTCTGGAAATACGGGGTATAACATTCTCCCCTCCTTAGAAACATTCGTCCTGAATGTTCCTTCTCAAGACGGATAACGATGAAGTTCCTCTTAACTTAAACAAGTTGCCAATGCCACATATGGCCACAAAATAACACACGCTCCAATACTTTAACCCAAGTCCACGAGGAATCACCTCCATTACTACAAAAGCTCCCACTCGAGGTCTAAAATACACTCCCTTCGCACCTTCACTTTACAAAAGAAATGATCACATCTATGCTCGTAACACATGCTCGCTTCTTCCCTTACTCGTCATACCTTTCTCGTACACTTGAACTCTTTCTCATAACTTACCACATTTCTGTTACTGCTTCGGTTTCCAAATCTCTGGGTTACTATCTCCAACTTGGTCATCATTAACTGGGAACACTCTGGATGGATCTCCGATACTTTTCCGAACATAACAACATGAAAGACCGGACGTACTGCTCCCTACGTCGGATGGCAATGTCAACTTATAGGCAACCTGGCCTATCCTCCAAAGGATCTGAAAACGCTCCAAGTACCTCAGGCTAAGTTTTCTCTGTTTTCCAAAACTTGTCACACCCTTTCCGGGGTGGTACCTTCAAGAAATCCTACCGTCAACCTGAACTCCAAGTGTCGATGCCGATCATCCGTACGACTTCTGTTAACTCTGAGCTGTCAATAACTTCTCCTAGATAAGCTTCACCATATCCGCATCCTGCTGAAACAATTATGAACCAACTATCTGAACCTTGCCAACATCGAACCAATCAACCGACAACCTACACTTCCGTCCCTACAAGGCGTCATAAGGCGGTATCCGAATACTGAAATGGTAGCTATAAAACACTTCCTCAACAGGAGACAACAATCCTCACAGCTACCCCTGGAATCCAAACACTGGCCCGAGGGCGAATGCGATACTGAGACTCACCTGAGTTCCTAACCCTGCCTGGTAAAACTTCCAAAAAAAAGAAATAGCCTTAACCTGGGCTTCACTGCCTGTCATAAGGTGAAAATAGGCACCTCGTGCAGCCTTACAACCTTCCTGATAAAACCTCTCGCATAACCTTCTGCTGAGTAAACGGTCTTGACTGAAAGACAAGAGGATCGACTTCTACCGACCATCGGTCGAACGCATCCACGAACTCGTACGCTGGTTAACTAAACTTGGGCCTAACACCCTCGTGACCCCACCACCTGGCGGGACCACCTCGAACTGACCCCACCACAAAACAGGCCGCGGGTTGACCCGCAATCGGTCCGCAACCCGACCCGCTATCGCGCAAAACTCTTGTTCCCCGATCCGGAACAATCTCACTAATCAAGTCACGAAAACCTAGTGGTCTTCTTAGCTCAACTACCCTCTTTCATTTCATACCACATAGGGATTTATCACACACACATATCTCACGTGTACTATGCACTCCGATAAGGGTCAAACATAAAAATACATCTTTTACTCGAGATGGCCTTACCTCTAAGGTCTCTACGCATAAAACTCTAAGGCTCACACTTTCTCTATCCCCCAAATCTTACCCGGTTAACTAACCATGATTTTTTATCATAATTTACACAATGTTAACTGAACGTAACACTTAAGATATACTTATTTTATCACACATACAATCTCTAGAGGGTTAAGGATACACCTGTATCTACTGCTTTCCTACCCTCTGTCGTTCCAATCAATCCTGCCCTGCTGGGCGCAAGCATAACAAGCTGTCGAAGAAGTACGACACTCCCCACAATGACACTTACCACAACGGCCACACCGAGGTGGGGGTGGCCTCCTCTGGCTAACACCCCTTCCTCACCGAACTACTGAATCCGCAACTGATCTGGTAGGATGAGTCCTCCTACTTGCATCCCTCCTACTAGGACATCCTTTTGACACATGGCCCTGACGGCCGCAGGTAAAACAAGCATCAACAAAAGATGACATTCCCCGGGATGACGCCTGTCACACTGTGAACACTTGGGAAAATCGAATCCTGGCCGACCTACGTGTATCTGTGCACCAGAAGCCCTGGAGCTTTGACCAACTCCTGCATACCCCGAACGTCCTGAACCCTGTGGAGGACCATTCTGCACTGGCGGAGGCGCATATCCAGTCTGCTGCTGAGGCGATTTGCCTCTAAAGTTACCAAAGGACCCTGCTGATCTGGCCCTCTTCTGCTGATCTTGGTTAATCCGTCGACCTCTACGTTCCTCTGCGTCGCGATAAGCTCGCACGCAGTGCCATGCTCATGCTCGATCAAGAGCTACTCTTACACGACCCTCTCTCAGATAGTCATCAAGACCCGTGATAAATCAATACATAATATGCTCTCTGGTTGCTAAATCCCTAGCTAGTAACAAGGGCGTCTCTTTGCAACCCATACTTCCTGCTACTGGTCGTGGAACTGAAGGTGTAAATGTCATGGCCGCAGTAGGAACTGCTGCCGCCGTGCTAAACTCTGCTGGGGCTGGCGATGTCGCAGAACTCCCCGAATGAAGCACCACCCTAGGTGATGATTGGGCCTGTGCCCTCGTAACCCTCAGATTTACTCAGCCTCCTCACGCTTTGCCCTTCTAGGCCCGGGTAGCCTTACGCGGAGGCATAATGGTAAGGGAAAGAGATACGTTAGAGGGGTCCAACTTATAACACAGCTCTAAGGCACGATCTCGGAGTGAGAAGAATGGAAACCAATCCTAAATATCCTATAGCCTCCTGATTATGGGTGTGGTGCACAACACACCGATAATCAAGACTCTACTAGATACGGTCTGTAGACACTTTCCGAGGATTAACTGCTCTGATACCACTTTTGTCACGACGCGAACCCGGGCCCGTGACTGGTGCCTTACCCCGGGCACCCAAGTAGCCATACATCAGAGTAATCAGCGGAATATAAAACAAGACATGAATAAAGTGAAGTGTAAAAGCTTTTTCAGGAAAAGTTGCCTTACGCATATATATATAACAACTACAACGATTTACATCCCTTTACAACTCGCCACAACAAGATTACTGCACTTACGAATGATATGACAACAACGACGGGACAGGGCCCCGCCATACCCCTGAATGTAAGCACCTACAACAACAGGGGACTATACCAAAGATAAGCCTCCGAAGAAAGGAGCTTCCCAGAACGCTGAACTGTGATCCTAAGAGCGAGGATCGACGACTGGTGTACCTCTACCTGCGGCATGAACGCAGCCCCCCGAAGGAGGTCAGTACAACAGGTACCAAGTATGTGAAACTGAAAATACTGTAAATGAAATCATAGTAGTCTATATAAAGTAGGAGACATATATGATAACAAAACTACAGTTCACAATAAATAGGCAGTCATGTCAATTCAGGGACTCACACCCTCAAAGTCATCACTCAAATATAACTATGGGTCTCACGCCCACAATATCAATCATGCCCGTGGAATACCTTCCTCACTGCCGGCAGTCTATGATATAAAAGCACCAAGGAATACACATGAACACCAGGTCCCACCTGTGTCATAATAAAACCGTACGGGGTAAGTACGAAGGCATAGCCGACTACTAAAACCCACAGTACCAACAATGCTATAAAACTATATCACGGGGTCTTTCTAGACCGCACCGCATGATCAAAGCTGGCCACTCGCCAAGATCAATGTGCGCGTCTAGTCCCGAGCATACCGCTGCTCGCGATAGGCCACACATAGGCCCGCATGAGGTATTCCTCGATCGGGGCGCTAACCCCTGCCTCACGGACTCCGCAGCCCGCATAGTCTCATAGACCACATAGTCACATTGCATCGCATAGGGCATCCCCGTGACGGGATAAAACACCGGAATGATCAATCACGAGCATACCGCCGCTCCGCATAGTCACAGAGACCGTGATAGCCGTATAGACCGCATCAAGGGTGGCAAGCCCTCGGTATATCAAGTCAAAGGGGTATGTGATAATATAACGACAACGCTTATCGTTAATCAACATAAGCACAGTGAGGAAAACCCTTTACACAAACATTATAAGACACTAACACACGTAGCATCATAACATGATTACTTATCAAACCAATCAAGAAAGTATTACAAGGCTATCACAAACCAACATAGTCAAGTTATTCACCCAAGGTACTTTCTATTATATGACAACAAGTTCGGGTTTTAACCCCAAAGTACTTCATACATTAATTCTTTAAAAAGATCCGTTTCTTTCACAAAAGTCACACGATACCCGTAGTATCAAAAAATAGAGTGACTATCTTTTTTAAGTAAACCGAAACAGTTTCATTTTTAATATCAAGTAACAACATTCTTTTCCAAACGTCCAAGTTTGCCTAAGTTCAATTACTCGAGTCTTTTATTTTCGAAAGGTTTCGTAGTTCATAGTTTTAATCACTTACTAATATAATTCTCCTTTAAAACAATTTTGAGAAACATATGCCTTATGTGTGAGTAGGTTATTCTTGTTCATAACAATCTTATTAGAGCAGCCATGATATAGGAAATGTAATATCATTTTATCTCATCTTAGCTTCTATGCAGATGGAGGTTTCTACTGGTTTTAATAATACTTTATTAGTCAAAACATTTCCCTTTATTAGCGCTGATGTGGTTTGTTCGATACTTATTCTCATTTCCGAAATCAATATAAGGCTTTCCTAAATAATTAAGTAAACCGTTCATTTTATCTCTCTTAAGTCGTTATACCTTACTTCCCATAAAGCTAGTATAGCTTCTTAAGCTTTCAAAACCAAGTATTATCCTTCTTTCAAAAAAAGTTTCTTAATTCTCTTGAAATACTTTAAGATTCTTATTATTCAGGCTTAAGTCAAAAGACATTGCCGTAAAACTACGTTCAGTTAACACATGTACGTCTACCGTACTATATATATTCTTTTAAAATATCATGCTCAAGAGGATAGGAAGAATCACATACCTCGCGACGATTATCGACTATTAGCAAAACGCCCACGCTATAACCCGCTAGCCTTGTCCACCTTCCAAGTAGAACATGCTACTCGCAGAACATTCAACCTATAAATGCCATATACGTCTATCAACGTCTAGACTACTCTGTAGAATATTCTACGGAAAATTGGGCAGCACTTCCCTACCCGTTAAACTACACAAGTCTCATCGCAAATACAGTCCCATGTAAGTGCAGTTTAATTTTCTTCTCGTAATATCCTTCATTACAGTTCAATTCTCTTACGTGAATCTTATATTCATTTCTATACTACTACAAGATGTAATTTCCAATTACAATATAAGGACAAGAGTATTTACCTCGATATGCCCAAAATTATCCAAGATTTAATGTCGATCACGAAACGTTTAGCTCTGTCAGGTGCTCCAACCCGCTCCAAACAACCCGTAGAAGTTCTACGCAACTTCTTCTTAATACTGCAACCGCCTATGAAGATTTTCCTTAGGGTTTCGTTTTTGTGACTGAAGGAAAGTATAATAGTATTTACGGCTTTTAGTATAGGGATAACCTTGGAATACTACAAGGTATTTGGGCCAAGGTATTTTGGAATAGTAACTATACTTGAGAGTATTTTCTACCAAGGGGTGGGGGTACTTTCTGCCAGAACCACTAGGAAGGGAGAGAGGTTTCGCCAAAGGCCTTCTCGAGGAGGAGGACTCTGACGAGAGCCTCAACTAAAGGGAGAGGATTTTCAAGACTTAGAAGTCATTTGAGGGATGAAGAAAACCTTCAAGTTAGGGGGGTATTTATAGGGAAATCAATGGCCAAGATCAAGCCAAGTGGTAGGCAAGTGTAAGGTCAAGATTTGGACAAGTGTTTGTGGGTCCCACTTGCTCATCAACTACACAAAATATCTAAAAAATATCCTACCTACTCCAAGGCAACAAAAACGTGCCAAGAATGGCCCTTTGCCGTCCACTTTGAGGGTGACACATGTCACCCTCCCGTTGGTCCAAAATATTTCATCTCTCGGAAAAATCCGCAAAAATAATAAATGTTGCAACCGTAATTTACTCTTCGCAAAGTTTGGAAAACGTTTCGTCGGAAAACGATTCTAATCGGAGGTTGTGCACAAATTTTCGTTCCTAGCCTAACTTAAGGCTCAAACTTGCATACGTACGCCCTCACGTACATACTCTGGAAATACGGGGTATAACAGTCAGGTTAGGCGTCTGCGGACCAAGGACGTGGCTTCCGTCAAAGACTTGTAGCGGAACGAGCTCAGGGAGGAGATGGCGTGGGAAGCTAAGGAGGACATGAGGCAGAAGTATCCTCACCTATTCCCCACACCTCCAGGTAACTCACTTTCCTACTTGTAAATTTTCATTGTCATATTTGCTTAAGTGTTGTATTGTGGCATTTGCAACTGTTTAAGTTATGAGGAACCTTATCGTTATCTATCTTGGGAAGGAACATTCGGGACGAATGTTTCTAAGGAGGGGAGAATGTTATACCCCGTATTTCCATAGTATGTACGTAAGGGCGTACGTACAAAAGTTTAAGCCTTAAAGTAGGCATAGGGACGAAAATTTGTGCACAACCCACGAAACGAATTGTTTTCCGACGAAACATTTTCCAAAACTTGCGTAGGGAAAATTACGGCTATGTCATTTATAATTTTTGCGGATTTTTCCGAGAGATGAAATATTTTGGACCAACGAGAGGGTTACACTTGTCACCCTCAAGTGGACGGCAAAGAGGGCACGGTTGGCATGATTTTAAGGCCTAAACCAAGGGTCAATGTTTGTGAGTGATTTGTGGAGTAGGGATAGGGTGCACTTTTGCAAATCCACACCCTCCACTTGCCTTCCACTTGCCTTCATCTTGGCCCTTGAAAGCCCTATAAATACCCCCCTTGAGTTGAAGACTTCTTCATCCACAAATCATCTTCCAAGTCTCCAAACTTTGCCCCCCTTTGAGAGAAGCTCTCGTCCAAAGCCTCCCCCCCTCTTGTGAAGAGCTTAGCCGAAACACCCCTTCTCCCCCCCCCCCCCTTTCCTAGTAGTCTCGGCAAAAGCCCTCCCCCCTTGGTAGAAAATACTCTCCAAGTATTGTGACTATCCCCAAAAATACCTTAGCCAATCCCTTATAGTATTTCCAAAGTTACCTCTACGTAGAGTCCGGAAATACTACCTTATATTCCTTTAGTCACTAAACGAAACCCTAAAGAGAAACTTCATAGTTGGTTGAAGTAGAAAGTAGAAGTTGTGTAGAAACTTCTAAGGGTTTCTTGGAGCAGATTGGAGCGTTCAGATTAGGAGCTAAACCTTGCTCAGGATCGACTTATATCTTGGATAATTTTGGGCTTATCGAGGTAAATAATAATCTTATCCTTCTATTATTAATTGGAGAATACATACTGTATAAGTATAGAATTAAGTAAATACATAGAAGGGTATTACAGAAGAGAATTGAACTGTAATTACATCGGAAGTATATTAAAGAAGATTGAACTGTACTTACATAGGACTGTATTTACAGTAGACTTGTATCATTTACCGGGTAGGGAAGTGCTGCCCGATTTTCCGTAGAATAGAGAACCCTCTGCTTAGATTATCCTACAGAGTAGTTTAGACGTTGATAGACGTATTTGACTATTATAGGTTGATACTCTGCGCGCGACATATTTGACTTGGCAGGTGGATTTCGCCGAGAAGGTATGTGATTCTTCCTATCCTCTTGTGCATGATATTTTAAAGTATATATATAGTACGGTAGACGTACGTGTGTTAACTGAACATGGTTTTACTTGACGTCTTTTGACTTGAGTCTAAATAACAAGAATCTTGAAGTATTTCAAAAGAATTATGAATCATTTTTGAAAGAAGAGTAATACTTGGTTTTTAAACAAAAACTTAAGAGTTATACTAGCTTTATGGGAAGTTAGGTATAACGACTTAAGAAAGATAAAAGGAACGGTTTACTTATGTGTTTATAAAAGACTTGTATTGATTTCTGGAAAGTACAGTGAGATGGTTTGTTGAGTAGACATATTGTGATGCTATGTGTGTTAGTATCTTGTAAACGTTTGTGTAAAGAGGTTATTCTTATTTGTGCTTATGTTGTTTAACGATAAGTCGTTATGCTAATATTACATCACTCACCTCTTGACATGATATACCGGGGGTTAAGCTGCCCTCCGATGCGGGGTATACCTCAGGCAGTCTGGGACTATGATTCGAGAATACCTCATGCGGGTCCAGGGGACCTATGCGGAGCTACGAGAGTTCCAGGTTAGTGTGCGGTCTATGTGGCCATGCGGTCTATGTGGCCATGCGGACTACGAGTCCAGGACGATGCCGAGGAGTAGCTACCCTCGATGCGGGGAATACCTCATGCGGGCCTAGGTGGCCTATGCGGACTACGGGAGTCCAGGATTAGGCATGCATAATGATACTATGGGCGATTGGCCTTGCTTCGATCATTCGCAGCCTAGAAAAGACACATTACTGATTACTGTTACTCTTGTTTGTGATGTGGCACTATGTGCGGTTACATTGGTTATTTCATACATATTTGTAAAATTGGCTTTAAAATGATATGATTTCATTTAAGTACTTTACAGTTTCACATACTTGGTACCTGTTGTACTGACCTCTTTCGGGGGGCTGCGTTCATGCCGCAGGTAAGGGAAAGCAGGTGCTAGAGGATCTTTCGCTTTGGTGTCAAGAGCTCCATCTTCTCCGGAGGCTCGACTTTTGGTATGGTTCTCCCTGATGTTGTAGATATATGTACATTCAGGGTATGGCGGGGCCCTGTCCCGCCATAGTTGTTTACTTCCTTAGAGGTCTCAGAGTCCTATTGCAGTTGGGATGTAATCGCGATTTTGGTTTATATATATATGCCGAAAGGCGACTTTTCTCAGATAAACTGTGTCTCAATTTACATTGTTTCATGTCTTGTTTTTATATTCCGTTGATTTTCTCTGATGTATGACTACTTGGGTGCCCGGGTAAGGCACCAGTCACTGGCCCCAGAACGGGTCGTGACAAATTATATACACCTTTTGAGTCATTTTTAGTTAGTCTTTTGCTTATTTTTGCACAAACATATGTCGTCTTAGGATAAATTTTCTTTCTTTTGAGTCATAATGGTTTAAAGTGGCTCATTGGCGAAAAAGAGAGAAAAGAGGTCAGAAACAGAGGTTCCAGAGCTCAAAAAGCTAGAAAGTTGTGATCCGGACAAGAAACAGGACGGCGCCGCGGTGCCTCCAATCAGCAAAGATCGCAGCGGCGCCAAAGCAGTAGCTGCAGGAGTTTCAGCTGCGCCTCGTCTTGATGATTGGAGGTTCCAGAGCTCAAAAAGCTAGAAAGTTGGCGATCCGGGCAAGAAATGGCGGCGCGCCTCCAATCAGCGATCGAGCTGCGCGCCAAAGAACAGAGTTGCGGGAGTTTCGGCCTTGGCGCGCTGCGGGGCAGCGCCGAGACGGGAATTCTGCCAAATTCGAATGGGAATGGGCCAAGGTCTAGAAGGAAAAGTTGGGAAACGTTTTGGAGGCTATAAAAAGGACCTTTCTAGGTAAGATTAAGGTTTCCAACCTTTGTCAATTCATCACAAACTTGGAAATGCACACAAAAAAGTTAGAGAGAAGTTTCTCTCACTAAGGAAAAACTCTCTCAACGTTTTCTCCTTGGTTGCTCTTTCGGTTTGTCCGTCTCCTTCATTGTTTCTTCACTAATCGAAGCTTAATGTTCATGACATAAAGACTAAGTGTTATACTCGCTCTAGCAATGATTCCGGAGGTTCCGGAGGATCTACGAAGTCTAGAACCAAGAAAAAGAAAAAGAACGGTGGAAGCCCAACCATAGTTGAGGAAAACTTAATTCCGGCAATTTCGGACCCCACGGTGTTAGTTCATGTTCCGCCTGATTTGCGCATTCCACTTGAACATGTGGTTGATGAGTTTACGCTACAAAGGATACATGAATGGGGAAAAAGTATAGAAATCGAGAGCTTGGATATAAGTGAGTTCGAAGGTGGAAAGCATCATGTTAAAATACCACCAATCCGGAAATGATTCCTCCTAATACTACTCCAGAAGTGACTACAATAGAGGACTCTATCACTGTCCACGAGCCTATTGGAAAAGACTCTTCCGAAACTCCCGGCAATGGTAAGGAAATTCGGATAGCCAAAGTCACTTCTTTCTCTCCTAGGGATGACGTTTCTATCACGGGTCATTTGGTTAGCTCCGGGACCATAACGGAAGAGCATGGCAATCACGGCACTAATATGATCTCTGCACAACCTGGAAACTTACTCAGGCAAGCCGGAAAAGTTAGAGAATCAAGGCCAGGAAACGTAATCGACAAAACTTTGCATGATGGTATCCTCAGGTCAAAACCGGGTCAGGGTACGGGCCAAATGGCTATGGCGGGTCAGGCGGGAGTCCATGGTTCTAAGAATATTACTGGTATGCCTGGTTCAATGCAAGTTGGGATAACCGAAGAGTCTTCTACCCCCAAGGTGCATAGTTACTCTCCAAACATTAATATCGCGGGTACCAAAGGGTCACACTTTAATACCGCGGGAACCAAAGAGGCATCTCACTTAATGGGGCAGCATCCCCCGAATTCATTAAGTGTTACTAATGAATCCTTTCCTACTTTAGCCAGCTTGCTTAGCGGTATCCAACACAAGAATCTCAATAGCCCTTTTGCCTTTACTTCTTCCTTGGGTATGGGAAACGTTAATATCAATCCTCATCTCTCATCCACTACCTCTTCAATGCTCCCTGAAATCCAAGATGACACACCCCTACTCTCCTCCCAACCTTCAATACCTCCCGGAATTCATGACAATTTCCCTACTCTTCCAAATGGCACGCGCATCCTTTCTCCTAAAGCGGGGCCAAGCTCTACTCCCTCTAACCACCCCCCTCAGTCTACACTTCACGGGAAATCTACTGATAATTTGTCCACAAATGAATTTAGAAACCAACATGAGACCCCACCCGTTGATCCAACGAATAATTATTTACCCCCGAATCAACGCAAAGGTTCCAATGCGCCTAAGAAGACATATGCGGGAGTTTTTGCGGGTATCAGACTTGAAGCTAAGGGTATGAAGCTACAATTTATTGAACAACAAAGAGAAGATGTGGAAATTCAAGCTTCGGATGAAGTCCCCTTCATTGAAACATGGGGATATTGCCTAATAGGGTGCTTCACGGGTCCTTTCCCGAGAAGAGAGGCATTGAATTCTATTGTGAAGGGATGGGGAGTGAAGTGTCGTATCATCCCGTATGGCAAAGGATGGACAATTTTTAAATTCATGACGGAAGAAGATCGCACAAATGTTCTTCATGCAGGCCCATATATGGTCTTCGGTAAAACTATGATGCTAAAGCCTATTAATAAGGGAGTTTTATTAACAGATGATTTATTCATGGACATTCCAATATGGGTCACTTTCCACGACATCCCCCTCTCAATTTGGAGTGCAACAGGCCTTAGCAAGATTGCTTCGCGTGTGGGGAAGCCTCTATACACGGATCAATATACTAAGGAGAGGTCAAAAATGAATTATGCAAGAGTCTTAGTGGAAGTAGATGTCAGCAAAGAACCGGTTATGAAATTTGGTGTCAAACTTCCCGACAATAGAAGGTATACTCAAAAGGTGAACTATGAGAACTAGTCGGATTTTTTTTATCATTGTGCATCTTTTGGGAACAACCACTTGAAGTGTAGAAAATTGATGCAAGATATCAACGCTCAAGAAGCTCAAAATATCCGCAACCCATTGGTACCTCCTAGAAATGGTGGGGTTTCTACATGTTCGGGGGCTGACTGTTATACCCCGTAGTTCCAGGGTATGTATGCGAGGACGTACGTACGAGAATACGACAGAAAAATTGGAAAGGAAGAAAGATGTGATTTTTCAACGGAAAAGTTTCCGGTTTTTGTAAAGGAAAAAATGTTCATTGATGGGAATTGGATTCCCAGATTTGGTATTTGGGCTTCTTGAATTATATTAGAATTTTGAGATTTTATTTTCGGAAATGGTCACGTGGGGCCCACGTGAGAAATTTACGGTTTTGTGGGGCCCGCTTTGTTTTTGAGATTTTGGCCATTATGGATATTTTCGGAAGATGAAATATTTTGGACGAATAGGAAGGCGACACGTGTCACCCCCCTAGGTGGCTCTTGGCCGAAATATGCTAGACAAGTGGCCTTGTCTTGCAAGATATTTTAGTTTGGACAAGTGGCTTGTGGGACCCACACACACTTGTCCCCAATCTCAACCACACACTTGCCTTCATCCTAGCCCTTGGTTGTCCTATATATGCACCCTTAGTTGATGAAAACTTCCACACTTAACCATTTCAAGACTTGAACAAATACTCTCTCCCTTGCCTTGTGGTTTCGGCCATGGTGCCATTCCTTGACATAAATTTGTCCAAAAATTCTTAAACTCTCAAGTGTTTTTCCCTAAGGTGTTAGGAAGATTGTGTACCTAGAGTTGGAAAAGATTTCACACCCCTAGCCTCTTTTTCATGCCTTGGCCGAAAGTTGCTAGTTGGAAACCCTAAGTGTTCTTCACTTTTTGGAGTTGAATCTTGAAGAGAAGTTGGTTAGGAGCTTCTATGGGTTGCTTGTAGCGGATTGGAACGTAAATATTTGGAGCTAAGACTTGCTTGGAGCGACTTTAAGAACTTGGATATTCTTGGGCTATTTGAGGAGTGGAGTACTACGTGTGGCGTGATCTACTTGGCTTAAGGAGTAGCCGACGGGTTGAAGAACTTGGAGCGTTTTGCTATTTGTCGATAATCGTCGCGAGGTATGTGAACCTCTTCCTATCTTTTCTAGCATGATTGTTGTAGGTAAAAGAATGGTTTATTGATTTTAGAAGTTAAGAGACTTGATCTTAAAAGATAAGAGACTTAACTTATAAATGACGTTTTCTGAAATGTTAAGGACTATGAATTTTGTTAAAAAGTTGTGAAACCTCATTCGTGAGTAATGAGTACTTGGCTTTTAAAGAATAATGTTTTACTGATTTCGGAAATGAGAATAAGTATCGAACAAATCATTGCAGCGTTAATAAAGGAAATGTATTGACTAATTAATTATATTACAACCAGTAGAAACCTCCATCTGCATAGAAGCTAAGATAAGACAAAATTGTATTACATTTCCTAGATCATGGTTGCTTTAATAAGATGGTTATAAACAAGAACAAGCTACTCACACATAAGGCATATGTTACTCAATTGTTTTAAAAGGAGATTATGTTAAGTGATTAAGACTATGATCTATGGAATCTTTAGAAAATAAGATACTTGAGCATTTGAAATTAGGCAAACTTGAACTTTTGGAAAAGAATGTTGTTACTTGATTTTAATAAGGAAAGTGTTTTGGTTTACTTATAAATGTTAGTCACTCTATGTTAATACTACGGGTATCGGGTGACCTTTGTAAAAGAAATGGATCTTTTAAAAGAATTTAATGTATGTAGTACTTTGGGGTTAAAACCCGGACTTTGACATAAAATGAAAGTACCTTGAGTTGTGTGTAACTTGCCTATGTTTGCGTGTGATAGCCTTGTTGTGCAAATCTTGTATTTCTATCCGCGCGTCTCGATGGAGGGCGGCTGATTGGTTGTGAGCGATTCCTATCGAGTCCGTGAGATGGTAGAGACATGTATTCCATACGATTCTGCTCGAGTCCCGTGAGATGGGCGAGACATGTATTCCATATGATTCCTATCGAGTCCCATGAGATGGGCGAGACATGTATTCCATACGATTCCTATCGAGTCCCGTGAGATGGGCGAGACATGTATTCCATACGATTCCTATCGAGTCCCATGAGATGGGCGAGACATGTATTCCATACGATTCCTATCGAGTTCCATGAGATGGGCGAGGCATGTATTCCACACGATTCCACCTCAAGTCCCATGGGATGGGCGAGACATGTTATACATATCATACGATTTATACCTAGATCGCTGGCGGTGAGGAAGGAGTTCCACGGGCGTGAGGATGACTTGAGGTGTGAGTCACGACTTGACATGACTACTTTTATGTTGTAAGCGTAGTTTGGTTATCATACATGTCTCTGTTTTATATAGTATCATGATTTCATTTCTGATATTTCGATTTCACATACTTGGTACCTATTATCGACCTCCCCGGGCTGCGTTCAATCTGCAGTAGAGGTACATCGGTTGTGGATCCTCGCTCATAGGATCATGATTCAGCGTATTGGAAGCCCCGTTTCTCGGAGGCTTATCTTGTGGTATGTTACCACAGTCCGTAGGTTCTTGTACATTCTGGGGTATGGCGGGGCCTGTCCGTCATAGTTGTTGTCACTTTCTTAGAAGTGCAGTAATCTTGTTGTGGGCGGGGTTGTAAAGGATGCTTGTTCGGTCTGTATATATACGAAGGTAAGCGTTTTGGTTGCTTTGTTTTTATCATATCTCTTGTTTCGTGTTCATGTTTTTATTTCCGCTGATTTTCTCTGATGTTGTATCACTAGGGTGCCCGGGGTAAGACACCAGTCACGGGCCCCGGTTCGGGTCGTGACAAAAGTGGTATCAGAGCAGTTAATCCTCGGAAAGTGTCTACAGACCGTATCTAGTAGAGTCTTGATTATCGGTGTGTTGTGCACCACATCTATAATCAGGAGGCTACAGGATATTTAGGATTGGTTTCCATTCTTCTCATTCTGAGATCGTGCCTTAGAGCTGTGTTGTAAGTTGGACTCCCTCTGACGTATTCTTATGTGCCAGTTATGCCTCCACGCAAGGCAATCGGGGCCCAGGAGGGCAAGGCAGCAGAGGGAGCTGCGAGTGGAGTAGCGGCGGTCTCTACTGAGGCCACAGTACCTGAGACGTCAGACCCACGGCAAGGAACAGAGGAGATGGGTTACAAGGAGATGGCCCAGTTATTGGCCAGGATAGTGGCAAGGCACGAGGATAGGCTGGATGCAGCAATTCCGGTACCGGTAGTACCCGTAGTTCACCCGAGATCGGATAGTTTGAGACTGCGGGACTTTCTGAGTTGCAGCCCGCCAGAGTTTTACGGGTCGAGGCCTGAGGATGATCCGCAGGAGTTCATCCGACAGTTACAGCGGATCATGAGAGTGATCAGAGCTTCGGAGACCGAGTCAGTAGTCCTAGGTTCACATCGGCTGCGCGATACGACAGTCGACTGGTTTGATTCATGGGAGCGTCCCAGGAGAAACGCGCTCCCGGCGGAGTAAACGAGTTCTCAAGGGCATTTCTTGCACATTTCTTGCCTCAAAAGATGAGGAGGGCTCGGGCCGACAGATTTTTGACGTTAAGGCAGACCGGGCGTACGGTTAGGGAGTACAACGTGGAGTTTGACACGTTGGCTCGGTATGTCCCCGCTTTAGTGACAGATATGGAGGACAGAATGCACCGCTACGTCACCTGGCTCGATGATTACATGGCAGAGGCTTGTTCGGGTGTAGCTCTTTAGCCGGGCATGGACATTGCCCGCATGCAGGCTCATGCACTAGGATGTGAGGCACGGAGAGTTCGACGGAATGACCGGGATCAGCAGAAGAAGGCCAGAACAGCAGGGTCCTTTGGTAACTTGTGAGGCGGACCGCCTGTGAGCTAGTTATGCAACCGCCAAGTCTGAGTGGTCCTCCGCGCTCTTGGGGCGTTCGGGGTATTCGAGGCGTCGAGATCTCGGGGCTTACGGTTCCACGGTATACATGGGTTCTAGCGATCGGGTTCATGTTTCTCACGGTGTGCGCGATCGGCAGCGTCATCCGGGAGTGTCGTCTTTCACCGTGCTTGTTTCACTGCGGCGTCGAGGGCCATGTGACGCAGGTATCTAGGAAGAGATACAAGTAGAATGACGCATCCTACGGTCGATGGCGAGTTCCTCGCCTTCTATAGCTATGCGCGTGAGCGACGGATTATGATTAGAGCGGCGAAGGAAATGAAGCGGTTGATCTGGTATATTCTTACCTCTACAGAAGCGGTATGCGTTGTTGATATGATGATGTGCTATGTATTATGTTCCGATAGCGTTTTGTTAAATGATGATTTAGAGTCTGGTTAGTAAGGGGAAGTTGGGTAAAGGATTTTGTTTACGATTGACCTTTGTCAGAGAGCATAGTATACGAGGGTATAATAGTGTGATAAGTCCTCGAGTGGTGTGAATTAAGAGGGTAGTTGAGCTAAGAAGACCCCAGGTTTTTCGTGACTTGATTAGTGAGATTGTTCGGATCGGAAACAAGAGTTTGGCGCGGGTCGGGGTCGGGTTGAGGACCATTCGCGGGTCAACCGCGGCCGGAATGTGGTGGGTCGATTCGAGGTGGTCCCGCCAGGTGGTAGGGTCACGAGGGCGCTATGCCCACGTTTAGGTAACCATCGTACGGGTTCGTGGATGCGTTCGACCTGAGTCGGATTGTGAAGGTCGGGAATGGCCTTAGAGTAAATTGAAGCTAGTAGGAGCTGTTGTGAGATTAGAAATGACTCCTCGTTGGCTTGGATTTGAGTTTTGCGCACCCGTTATATTACGGCCATTAGTGGCGTAATTGGTTTCGTAAGTATAGCGATGGAGACTATATCGGCGCTTATGCGTTTGGAGACTTAGAAGGAACATTCGGACGAATGTTTCTAAGGAAGAATGTTATACCCGTAGTTCCGTGGTATGTATGCGAGGGCGTGCGTGCGAGAATCTGACGAAAAAATTGGAAAGGAAGAAAGATGTGATTTTTCAGCGGAAAAGTTTAGGTTTTGTAAAGGAAAAAATGTTCGTTGATGGGAATTGGATTCCCAGTTTGGTATTTGGGCTTCTTGAATTATATTAGAATTTTGAGATTTTATTTTGGAAATGGTCACGTGGGGCCAGCGTGAAATTCTGATTTTGTGGAGCCCGCTTTGTTTTGAGATTTTGGTCATTATGGATATTTTGGAAGATGAAATATTTTGGACGAATAGGAGGCGACACGTGTCACCCCACAGGTGGCTCTTGGCGAAATATGCTAGACACGTGGCAAGACAAGTGGCCTTGTCTTGCAAGATATTTTAGTTTGGACAAGTGGCTTGTGGGACCCACACACACTTGTCCCCAATCTCAACCACACACTTGCCTTCATCCTAGCCCTTGGTTGTCCTATATATGCACCCTTAGTTGATGAAAACTTCCACACTTAACCATTTGAGACTTGAACAAATACTCTCCACTTGCGTGGTTTCGGCCATGGTGCCATTCCTTGACCTAAATTTGTCCAACAATTCTTAAACTCTCAAGTGTTCTTCCCTAAGGTGTTAGGAAGATTGTGTACCTAGAGTTGGAAAAGATTTCACACCCCTAGCCTCTTTTTCATGCCTTGGCCGAAAGTTTCTAGTTGGAAACCCTAAGTGTTCTTCACTTTTTGGAGTTGAATCTTGAAGAGAAGTTGGTTAGGAGCTTCTATGGGTTGCTTGTAGCGGATTGGAACGTAAAGATTTGGAGCTAAGACTTGCTTGGAGCGACTTTAAGAACTTGGATATTCTTGGGCTATTTGAGGAGTGGAGTACTACGTGTGGCGTGATCTACTTGGCTTAAGGAGTAGCCGACGGGTTGAAGTACTTGGAGCGTTTTGCTATTTGTCGATAATCGTCGCGAGGTATGTGAACCTCTTCCTATCTTTTCTAGCATGATTGTTGTGAACTATGTAGTACGGTAGACGTACGTGTGCTAAACGAGTTTTGGTTGGTTTAAAACATAAGGTGTTATAATAGCTTTATGGGAAGTTAGTTATAACGACTTTCTGTAGGTAAAAGAATGGTTTATTGATTTTAGAAGTTAAGAGACTTGATCTTAAAAGATAAGAGACTTAACTTATAAATGATGTTTTCTGAAATGTTAAGGACTATGAATTTTGTTAAAAAGTTGTGAAACCTCATTCGTGAGTAATGAGTACTTGGCTTTTAAAGAATAATGTTTTACTGATTTCGAAAATGAGAATAAGTATCGAATAAACCATTGCAGCGTTAATAAAGGAAATGTATTGACTAATTAATTATATTACAATCAGTAGAAACCTCCATCTGCATAGAAGCTAAGATAAGACAAAATTGTATTACATTTCCTAGATCATGGCTGCTTTAATAATATGGTTATAAACAAGAACAAGCTACTCACACATAAGGCATATGTTACTCAATTGTTTTAAAAGGAGATTACGTTAAGTGATTAAGACTATGATCTATGGAATCTTTCGAAAATAAGAGACTTGAGCATTTGAAATTAGGAAAACTTGAACTTTTGGAAAAGAATGTTGTTACTTGATTTTAATAAGGAAAGTGTTTTGGTTTACTTATAAATGTTAGTCACTCTATGTTAATACTACGGGTATCGGGTGACCTTTGTAAAAGAAATGGATCTTTTAAAAGAATTTAACGTATGTAGTACTTTGGGGTTAAAATCCGGACTTTGACATAAAATGAAAGTACCTTGAGTTGTGTGTAACTTGCCTATGTTTGCGTGTGATAGCCTTGTTGTGCAAATCTTGTATTTCTATCCGTGGCGTCTCGATGGAGGCGGCTGATTGGTTAATGAGCGATTCCTATCGAGTCCCGTGAGATGGGCCAAGACATGTATTCCATACGATTCTATCGAGTCCCATGAGATGGGCGAGACATGTATTCCATACGATTCTATCGAGTCCCGTGAGATGGGCGAGACATGTATTCCATACGATTCTATCGAGTCCCATGAGATGGGCGAGACATGTATTCCATACGATTCCTATTGAGTCGTGAGATGGGCGAGACATGTATTCCATACGATTCCTATCGAGTCCGTGAGATGGGCGAGACATGTATTCCATACGATTCTGTCGAGTCCCATGAGATGGGCCGAGACATGTATTCCATACGATTCCTATCGAGTCCCATGAGATGGGCCGAGACATGTATTCCATACGATTCCTATCGAGTCCCATGAGATGGGCCGAGACATGTATTCCATACGATTCCTATCGAGTCCCATGAGATGGGCCGAGACATGTATTCCACACGATTCCACCTCAAGTCCCATGAGATGGGCCGAGACATGTTATACATATCATACGATTTATACCTAGACTGCCGGCATTGAGGAAGGAGTTCCACGGGCATGAGGGATGACTTCAAGGTTCTGAGTCCCTAACTTGACATGACTATTTTTATGTTGTAAACTGTAGTTTGGTTATCATACATGTCTCCTGTTTTATATAGACTGTCATGATTTCATTCTGATATTTGATTTCACATACTTGGTACCTATTATCGACCTCGCCCGAGGCTGCGTTCATGCCGCAGGTAGAGGTACATCGGTTGTGGATCCTCGCTCATAGGATCACAGTTCAGCGTATTGGGAAGCCCCGTTTCTCCGGAGGCTTATCTTGTGGTATGTTACCCTGATCCTGTAGATTCTTGTACATTCAGGGGTATGGCGGGGCCCTGTCCCGTCATAGTTGTTGTCACTTTCTTAGAGTGCATGTAATCTTTGTTGTGGCGGGGTTGTAAAGGATATGCTTATTCGGTCTGTATATATATGCAAGAAGGCAACTGTTTTGGTTGGCTTGTTTTTTTATCATATCTCTTGTTTCGTGTTCATGTTTTTATTTCCGCTGATTTTCTCTGATGTTGTATCACTAGGGTGCCCGGGGTAAGACACAAGTCACGGGCCCCAGTTCGGGTCGTGACAAAAGTGGTATCAGAGCAGTTAATCCTCGGAAAGTGTCTACATACCGTATCTAGTAGAGTCTTGATTATCGGTGTGTTGTGCACCACATCTATAATCAGGAGGCTACAGGATATTTATGATTGGTTTCAATTCTTCTCATTATGAGATCGTGCCTTAGAGTTGTGTTGTAAGTTGGACTCCCTCTGACGTATTCTTATGTGCCAGTTATGCTTCCACGCAAGGCAATCGGGGCCCAGGAGGCGAGCGGCGAGGAGGCTGAGTGGAGTAGCGGCGGTCTCTGCGAGGCCACGATGCACGAGGCGTCAGACCCACGGCAAGGAACAGAGGAGATGGGTTACAAGGAGATGGCGATTATTGGCGGAGATAGTGGCAAGGCACGAGGATAAATTTGGATCACGGCAATTCCGTGCGTAGTACCGTAGTTCACGAGATCGGATAGTTTGAGGCTGCGGGACTTTACGAGTTGTAGCTGCGAGTTTCTGGTCGAGGCACGAGGATGATCTGTGAGTTCATCAAGCGATTCTGACGGATCATGAGTGATCGAGCTTGGAGCCGAGTCGATAGTCCTAGGTTCACATCGGCTGCGCGATCTGGCGATCGGTGGTTTGATTCATGGGAATCGTCAGGAGAGCACGCGCTCCCGGAGTTGGGACGAGTTCTCGAGGGCATTTCTGCACATTTCTTGCCTCGCGGATGAGGAGGGCTCAGGCGACAGTTTTTAGCGTTAAAGCGGACCGGGCGTATAGTTAGGGAGTACAACGTGGAGTTTGACTTCGTTGGCTCGGTATGTCCCGCTTTAGTAGCGATATGGAGGGCAGAGTGCACCTCACGTCGGGCTCGATGATTACTTAGCGAGGCTTGTTGGTGTAGCTCTTGTGGGCATGGACATTGCCCGCACGCGAGCTCATGTACTAGGATGCGAGGCCGCGGAGGTCAGCGGAATGGCCGGGATCAGCGAAGAAGGCGAGCAGCGAGTCCTTTGGTAACATGCGGCGGACCGCCAAAGGCGAGCTAGTTATGCGCTCGCCAAGATCTGAGTGGTCCTCCGCGATCTTGGGGCGTTCGGGGTATTCGAGGCGTCGGATCTCGGTGGCTTACGGTTGTGGTATACATGGGTTCTAGCCAGTCGGGTTCATGTTTCCCTCAGTGTGCACGATGCGCCAAGCGTCATCCCGGGGAGTGTCGTCTTTTTACCGGTACTTGTTTCACCTGCGGCCGTCAGGGCCATGTGACGAGAGACTGTCCTAGGAAGAGAGATACAAGTAGAATGACGCAGCCTAAGGTCGAGGCGAGTTCCTCGCCTTATAGCTATGCCCGTGAGGATTATGATTAGAAGCGGCGAAGAAATGAAGCGGTTGATCTGGTATATTCTTACCCCTCAGAAGCGGTATGCGTTGTTGATATGATGATGTGCTATGTATTATGTTAGATAGCGTTTTGTTAAATGATGATTTAGAGGCACAGTTAGTAAGGAAGTTGGGTAAAAGATTTTGTTTACGATTGACCTTTGTCGGAGAGCATAGTATACGAGGGGTATAATTGTGTGATAAGTCCCTGAGTGGTGTGAATTAAGAGGGTAGTTGAGCTAAGAAGACCACTAGGTTTTTCGTGACTTGATTAGTGAGATTGTTCCGGATCGGGGGAAACAAGAGTTTGGCGCGGTTATGGGTCGGGTTGAGGACCATTCGCGGGTCAACCCGTAGCCCAGAATGTGGTGGGGTCAGTTCGAGGTAGTCCCGCCAGGTGGTAGGGTCACGAGGGCGCTAGGCCCAGGTTTAGGTAACCATCGTACGGGTTCGTGGATGCGTTCGACCTGAGTCGGATTGTGAAGGCCGGGAATGGCCTTAGAGTAAATTGAAGCTAGTAGGAGCTGTTGTGAGATTAGAAATGACTCCTCGTTGGCTTGGATTTGAGTTTTGCGCACCCGTTATATTCTGGCCATTATTGGCATAATTGGTTTCGTAAGTATAGCAGTGGAGACTATATCGACGCTTGTATGTTTGAAGACGTAGAAGGAACATTCGGGATGAATGTTTCTAAGGGGGGGAGAATGTTATACCCCGTAGTTCCAGGGTATGTATGCGAGGACGTACGTACGAGAATACGACAGAAAAATTGGAAAGGAAGAAAGATGTGATTTTTCAACGGAAAAGTTTCCGGTTTTTGTAAAGGAAAAAATGTTCGTTGATGGGAATTGGATTCCCAGATTTGGTATTTGGGCTTCTTGAATTATATTAGAATTTTGAGATTTTATTTTCGGAAATGGTCACGTGGGGCCCACGTGAGAAATTTACGGTTTTGTGGAGCCCGCTTTGTTTTTGAGATTTTGGTCATTATGGATATTTTCGGAAGATGAAATATTTTGGACGAATAGGAGGGCGACACGTGTCACCCCCCTAGGTGGCTCTTGTAGAAATATTCTAGACAAGTGGCAAGCAGTGGCCTTGTCTTGCAAGATATTTTAGTTTGGACAAGTGGCTTGTGGGACCCACACACTTGTCCCCAATCTCAACCACACTTGCCTTCATCCTAGCCCTTGGTTGTCCTATATATGCACCCTTAGTTGATGAAAACTTCCACACTTAACCATTTGAAGACTTGAACAAATACTCTCTCCACTTGCAGTGGTTTGGCCATGGTGCCATTCCTTGACATAAATTTGTCCAACAATTCTTAAACTCACAAGTGTTCTTCCCTAATGTGTTAGGAAGATTGTGTACCTAGAGTTGGAAAAGATTTCACACCCCTAGCCTCTTTTTCATGCCTTGGCCGAAAGTTGCTAGTTGGAAACCCTAAGTGTTCTTCACTTTTTGGAGTTGAATCTTGAAGAGAAGTTCGTTAGGAGCTTACATGGGTTGCTTAGCGGATTGGGCGTAAAGATTTGGAGCTAAGACTTGCTTGGAGCGACTTTAAGAACTTGGATATTCTTGGGCTATTTGAGGAGTGGAGTACTACGTGTGGCGTGATCTACTTGGCTTAAGGAGTAGCCGACGGGTTGAAGTACTTGGAGCGTTTTGCTATTTGTCGATAATCGTCGCGAGGTATGTGAACCTCTTCCTATCTTTTCTAGCATGATTGTTGTGAACTATGTATTACGGTAGACGTACGTGTGCTAAACGAGTTTTGGTTGGTTTAAAACATAAGGTGTTATAATAGCTTTATGGGAAGTTAGTTATAATGACTTTATGTAGGTAAACGAATGGTTTATTGATTTTAGAAGTTAAGAGACTTGATCTTAAAAGATAAGAGACTTAACTTATAAATGACGTTTTCTGAAATGTTAAGGACTATGAATTTTGTTAAAAAGTTGTGAAACCTCATTCGTGAGTAATGAGTACTTGACTTTTAAAGAATAATGTTTTACTGATTTCGAAAATGAGAATAAGTATCGAACAAACCATTGCAGCGTTAATAAAGGAAATGTATTGACTAATTAATTATATTACAACCAGTAGAAACCTCCATCTGCATAGAAGCTAAGATAAGACAAAATTGTATTACATTTCCTAGATCATGGCTGCTTTAATAAGATGGTTATAAACAAGAACAAGCTACTCACACATAAGGCATATGTTACTCAATTGTTTTAAAATGAGATTACGTTAAGTGATTAAGACTATGATCTATGGAATCTTTCGAAAATAAGAGACTTGAGCATTTGAAATTAGGCAAATTTGAACTTTTGGAAAAGAATGTTGTTACTTGATTTTAATAAGGAAAGTGTTTTGGTTTACTTATAAATGTTAGTCACTCTATGTTAATACTACGGGTATCGGGTGACCTTTGTAAAAGAAATGGATCTTTTAAAAGAATTTAACGTATGTAGTACTTTGGGGTTAAAATCCGGACTTTGACATAAAATGAAAGTACCTTGAGTTGTGTGTAACTTGCCTATGTTTGCGTGTGATAGCCTTGTTGTGCAAGTACTGTATTTCTATACCGCCGCGTCTCTCGATGGAGGCGGTGATTGGTTGTGAACGATTCCTATCGAGTCCCGTGAGATGGGCGAGACATGTATTCCATACGATTCTGCTCGAGTCCCGTGAGATGGGCGAGACATGTATTCCATACGATTCCTATCGAGTCCCATGAGATGGGCGAGACATGTATTCCATACGATTCTATCGAGTCCCGTGAGATGGGCGAGACATGTATTCCATACGATTCCTATCGAGTCCCATGAGATGGGAGACATGTATTCCATACGATTCTATCGAGTCCCGTGAGATGGGCCGAGACATGTATTCCACGATTCCACCTCGAGTCCCGTAGGATGGGCGAGACATGTTATACATATCATACGATTTATACCTAGACTGCCGGCAGTGAGGAAGGAGTTCCACGGGCATGAGGGATGACTTCAAGGGTGTGAGTCCCTGACATGACATGAATACTTTTATGTTGTAAAATGTAGTTTGGTTATCATACATGTCTCCTGTTTTATATAGACTGTCATGATTTCATTTCTGATATTTGATTTCACATACTTGGTACTGTTGTCTTGACCTCCTTGAAGTGCGTTCATGCCGCAGGTAGAGGTACATCGGTTGTGGATCCTCGCTCATAGGATCACAGTTCAACGTATTGGGAAGCCCCGTTTCTCTGGAGGCTTATCTTGTGGTATGTTACCACAGTGCAGAGGTTCTTGTACATTCGGGGTATGGCGGGGCCTGTCCGTCATAGTTGTTGTCACTTTCTTAGAGGTGCAGTAATGCTTGTTGTGGCGGGGTTGTAAAGGATGTGCTGTTCGGTCTGTATATATACGCAAGAAGGCAAGCTATTTTGGTTGCTTTGTTTTTATCATATCTCTTGTTTCGTGTTCATGTTTTTATTTCCGCTGATTTTCTCTGATGTTGTATCACTAGGGTGCCCGGGGTAAGGCACCAGCCACGGGCCCCGGTTCGGGTCGTGACAAAAGTGGTATCAGAGCAGTTATGTTACACCCCGTAATTGCAGGACATGTTTTAAGAACGTACGTAAGAACTCGCAAGTGTTAAATTTGAGACTTGTAAAAAATTTAACGGAATTATGGAATTGTCGGAAAACGTATTATTGTGACGAATGGGAGGGCGACACGTGTCACCCCCCTTATAGATGCCTTGGACGAAATTGGCATGGCCAATATGGTCATTGACCATAGTCCTAGATGGCAAGTCTTGCAAGTTGATTAGCTTGAGAAGTTTGACTAAGTCAAGGTCCCACAAGTCTTGATATTTGTTAAGAGATCATCCAAACCACCCAATTGTTCCTATCTTAACCCTCCATTATGTTATATATGTATACTAGTAGTGAAACTAGTCCCACACTTAGCCAAAATTTCAAGAGAATTGGATGAACAACAAAAGGAGCTCTCGGGTTCTAGCTCTCAAAGAAGGAAAAAAATTTGTTTCTTGTCCATTTAGCCCCACATTTTAAACCAAGGTTCATGAGTGTTATGTAAGTGTATATCAATAGCGAAATATTGGAAAATAATTGTTTACGGGTTAGTCTCAAATCGAAAACCTAAGGGTCTTTCTAGGTTTTTGATTGGATGTTGAAGGAAAGTTGTTGGTAGGGTTCTAAGGGTCTCAACGAGCGGATTGAAGTGTCGTGGAGCGGTTCTAACCTACTAGGATCGACTTAGTAGTGGAATCGGATTAAGATTCGTTGAGGTATAATTTTGTCCTTTAATGTGTTACAAGATTATATATTTATATTGTTGTTGTTAGCTTTACGTGTTGCTAGCATGAAGTTGATATGTAGAAGTTTATAAGGATTGTGGATTGATTGTAGCATTGGAAATCCGGAATGTAATGTAAGCCATGTTAAGTTGGATTTCAATTTAGTCGTTATTAGAATCGTCGCATGTTATTGATTTGAAGATTGTGGTAGTTTTAACCAAATGCGACTTGATATCATGTTATGATTAACAAATTGGATTGAAATGGAAATTTGATAAGTATTGGTATGGTTGAACTCTAGGTGGTCGAATTTGGACTACTTTCTAAATTGTGAGCCAATCGGGTGTTTAGTTATTCATTTGTATTGGACTACCTTCTTTATTGTTGTGATCCATTGGGGCTGTTTGGTTATTGTATTTCGCCTTGAAAAGGTGGCAAAGTGAGTAGAAACAAAGGAGGTCTGTCAGATTTTCCGTAGAATTTAGCGACTTAGCACTTAGAATATTCTACGTTTGAATTAAGAGGTTAATGGACGATTGTGGCCATTATAGGTTGAAGTACTTTGGAGCCTTTTGCAACTTGTCGCTAGTCGTCGCGAGGTATGTGAACCTCTTCTTTCTTTGGCATGATCCTACGTATGAAATCTCCATGTGATAGTATTTCAAGATTCCTTCTACTCTTAGAAGTTAAGAAGTATTTACATTGTAGAATCTAAGTTAAGAGTATGTTTAAATTGTCCTAAGTCCTTACTAGGTCTTATGGGAGACGTTAGTAAACGGTTAGGAAGTTATGAGATTTGATTTAAAGGCTATGTGTCTTGATTTGTTTAAAGTAAGTAAGTGGATTTTTATGTTCGAAAATGACTTGAATTTATATGTGAAAAGGGGATTGATTTTAAAAGTGGAAGTTATACGATTTTAAGGGAATGAATTACTTGGTTTTGGGAAGGTATGGAACTTTATATGTTTTTGTATAAGTAATTGGGCTTTAAAGGAAGTATGTTATGAAGTTTGAAGACTAAGAACTTTGATTGTCTTTTAAGGATTATGAAGTTTTAAGCGTCTGATTCTTTTTAAGTATGTATGTACGTAGTATCTTTGGATCCGTTTTCTAAATGTTGTAAGAATAAAAGTGACATAAGTTCTCTAAAATGAATGGTTGTTATAATAGCTTTATGGGAAGTTGTTATGGCGACTTAAGAAGAAGTGAAAAGATGGTTTAAAAATGTTATGTAAGGAAAATCACACCGAGCCTACAAATAGGCGGATTACGTTATGAAATACAGAGCCTACGAATAGGCGGATTACGTTATGAAATACACGAGCCTACGAATAGGCGGATTACGTTATGAAATACACCGAGCCTACAAATAGGCGGATTACGTTATGAAATACACCGAGCCTACATGGCGGATTACGCCATATTACCCCGAGCCTTCACATGGCGGGTTACGTTATCTTACACCGAGCGGGCGGATTATGCTACATGATTCCAGTGACACCGAGCCCACGGCGGGCGGATTATGCTACAAGATTCCACGATGCACCGAGCCCCGCGGGCGGCGGTTACGCCATATTACCGAGCCACATAGGCGGGTTACGTCATCTTACACCGAGCCCACAGCGGGCGGATTATGCTACATGATTCCACGATGCGAGCCCATGCGGGCGGATTATGCTACATGATTCCCGCGACAAGGCCCGGCGGGCGGATTATGCTACATGATTCCACGAGACAAGGCCAGGCGGGCGGATTATGCTACATGATTCCACGATTGCAAGGCCCGCGGGCGGATTATGCTACATGATTCCACAAGACACCGAGCCCTACAGCGGGCGGATTATGCTACATGATTCCACGATGCACCGAGCCCCGGCGGGCGGATTATGCCACATGATTTATGAGTACACCGTGTCCCGAATGGGCCTGACTACGTTATCACGTATGGATAATCAAATTAAGCTCCCAAATAAGAAGTCCTCCATAATGGGTCGATTATGTTATGTAAGATATGTAAGTTATGTGAAAAAGTGAATTAAATTCTTAAGTATGTATGTATGAATATGTTGTTAATTTTATTGAAAGAAGGAAAAGCGGTTAATATATGATTGATTTCGGAGTTAAAAGGACATTCTTTTATACAGATACGATTTGGTTATTGCATTTTATTTACGTCCATACTAAATTTTTGTAATCGACTTCCGGCCGAGCTGCGTTCATGCCCGAGTTATAGGTACCTGGTTGGTGATCCTTGCTCTTAGGATCTCTGTTGATTTTGGAAAGAAGCTCCTTTCCTCGGAGGCTTATCTTTTAGTACGGTTTCCGATATGGTAGACTTATGTACATTCAGGGTATGGTGGGACCTGTCCGCTTGATTGTAATTCTTAGAGTCCGTAGTCACATTTTGTGGGTCGGTTTGTAAGAAAGGAAGGCAACCGTTTGCCATGTATGTTACGTTCGTGAAGGTAGCCTATCGGCTAACTGTTGTTTTATTCTTGTTGTTTTATTTTATAAGTTTCATGTATGTTCGCTGATTTTCTACGATGTATACTGTAAGGGTGCCTGTGTAGGGCACGATCGCGAGCAGGGTGGTCGTGACAAAAGTGGTATCGAAGCGATTAGTCTCGGAAAGTGTCTACGTGTCTAGTAAGTCTTGATTATCGGTGTGTTGTGCACCACATCTATAATCGTGAGGCTACTGAGACATTTAGGATTAGTTTCCATTCTTCTCACTCGAGATCGCGCGAAGAGCCGTATTAATAGGTTGATCCGTCTCGACGTATTCTTATGTATGTGAATCAGCTATGCCTCGCGGAAGGCGACGTGGCCTGAAGGGCAAAGCGGCGAGGCGCGATGAGTGCGCAGAGAGTTACGTGAGTCGGGCAAGAATATGCCCGAGGTAGTAGGCGGGTCGGCGAGTTCACCACGCGATATTAGAGGCGAGAGCGGCGGTAGCTCGAGAGGTTCGTACGAGCCTCGATTCGCGATCGGTCGAGTATAGAGACTACGGAGCGATCCGATTATTGACCAAGATAGTAGTCGGGCGGCAAGCGAGCAGCGACCCACCCGAGCAGCGGTTTGCGGATTAGGGATTTTCTAGGATGTCATCCACCTGAGTTTTATGGTTCGAGGTCTGATGAGGATCCGCAGGAGTTCATTCGGCCTACGGACCACGCAGTTCTTAGGGCTTGAGACAGAGTGCATACGCTAGCCTCCTGCAGGTTCTGCGATATCGCGTTGAACTGGTTTGAGTCGTGGTTGCTTTCAAGAGGTGATGATGCTCTTCCAGCTGTTTGGGAGGAGTTTACAGAGGCCTTCATGGATCACTTTTTGCCTCCTGAGATGAGGAGAGCCCGGGTAGACAGATTCTTGACCTTGAGGCAGAACGGGAGGACTATCAGAGAGTATAGCTTGGAGTTTGACTCCTTGGCCAGACATGCGCATACTATTGTGGCTAACATGGCTGATAGAGTTCATCGCTATGTTATGGGGCTAGACCGTTATATGATCACTGCTTGCAGGAGTAGCCTTCACCAGAATGGATATTGCGGAGATCTGCACTTATGCCTGCGGATCTAGGGCGAGAGAGAGAAGGCGAGCCAGGCGGGCCGGCCAAGAGGCGGGGCAGCGAGGGTTGGGGTGATTTTCAAGGCGGAGAGCCTGGCGAGCTAGGTCTGATTCGGCGGCAGTGCTCCTTCCCGATTTCGGCGGAGGTTAGATCGGCCGGGTAGTCGGGGCCGGTCGAGCTCCAGGGCTTGGATTATATCGCACATGGGTTCTAGACGATCGGGGCCCTCTTCCTCGATGTTCCGCAGTGTGGCGGCATCACCACGGGAATGTCGTCGTGCTCGGTGCTGTTTTGCTGTGGCCGTCGGGGCCATATGTTGAGGATTGTCCTAGTAGGAGAGTTGTAGGAGGATAGAAAAGTCACCGGATCAGTTGCGGGTTCTTCGCCTTGGTAGCTAGGCAGGATGTTCATCCACCGGCAGGCCGTGGCAGTGGTCGTGGTGAAAGTTTCCATTTTTAGCGGTCCTTTGAACCGCCTATATGAATTCAGGTATATCTTCGTCCCTTTACAGATCTGTAGGCATTATTAGGTTATTTTATGTTTAAGTATTAGAAACGGATAATATTGAAGTTATGTATGTATGTTAGAAGGAGTTGGAAGTACGAAAAGGTAACCTCGTTTGGGCTTATGATGGACAGATATGCGTGTGCGAGGTATTAGGGCCATGTGTGGCATTGTTGGTATGTCGGGGTTGTGAAAGGAAACTATGTCGCTAATTATAAGTTTGACTCCGAAAGAACATTCGAGGACGAATGTTTCTAAGGGGGGAAGAATGTTACACCCCGTAATTGCAGGACATGTTTTAAGAACGTACGTAAGAACTCGCAAGTGTTAAATTTGAGACTTGTAAAAAATTTAACGGAATTATGGAATTGTCGGAAAACGTATTATTGTGACGAATGGGAGGGCGACACGTGTCACCCCCCTTATAGATGCCTTGGACGAAATTGGCATGGCCAATATGGTCATTGACCATAGTCCTAGATGGCAAGTCTTGCAAGTTGATTAGCTTGAGAAGTTTGACTAAGTCAAGGTCCCACAAGTCTTGATATTTGTTAAGAGATCATCCAAACCACCCAATTGTTCCTATCTTAACCTCCATTATGTTATATATGTATACTAGTAGTGAAACTAGTCCCACACTTAGCCAAAATTTCAAGAGAATTGGATGAACAACAAAAGGAGCTCTCGGTTCTAGCTCTCAAAGAAGGAAAAAAATTGTTTCTTGTCCATTTAGCCCACATTTTAAACCAAGGTTCATGAGTGTTATTTAAGTGTATCTCAATAGAGAAATCTTGGAAAAAAATAGTTTACGGGTTAGTCGCGAAACGAAAACCTAAGGGTCTTTCTAGGTTTTGGATTGAAGTTGAAGGAAAGTTGTTGGTAGGGTTCTAAGGGTCTCAACGAGCGGATTGAAGTGTCATGGAGAGGTTCTAAACTACTAGGAGCGACTTGGATCGAATCGGATTAAGATTCGTTGAGGTATAATTTTGTCCTTTAATGTGTTACAAGATTATATATTTATATTGTTGTTGTTAGCTTTACGTGTTGCTAGCATGAAGTTGATATGTAGAAGTTTATAAGGATTGTGGATTGATTGTAGCATTAGAAATCCGAATGTAATGTAAGCCATGTTAAGTTGGATTTCAATTTAGTCGTTATTAGAATCGTCGCATGTTATTGATTTGAAGATTGTGGTAGTTTTAACCAAATGCGACTTGATATCATGTTATGATTAACAAATTGGATTGAAATGGAAATTTGATAAGTATTGGTATGGTTGAACTCTAGGTGGTCGAATTTGGACTACTTTCTAAATTGTGAGCCAATTGGGGCATTTAGTTATTCATTTGTATTGGACTACCTTCTTTATTGTTGTGATCCAATCGGGGCTGTTTGGTTATTGTATTTCGCCTTGAAAAGGTGGCAAAGTGAGTAGAAACAAAGGAGGTCTGTCCGATTTTCCGTAGAATTTAGCGACTTAGCACTTAGAATATTCTACGCTTGAATTAAGAGGTTAATGGACGATTGTGGCCATTATAGGTTGAAGTACTTTGGAGCCTTTTGCAACTTGTCGCTAGTCGTCGCGAGGTATGTGAACCTCTTCTTTCTTTGGCATGATCCTACGTATGAAATCTCCATGTGATAGTATTTCAAGATTCCTTACTCTTAGAAGTTAAGAAGTATTTACATTGTAGAATCTAAGTTAAGAGTATGTTTAAATTGTCCTAAGTCCTTACTAGGTCTTATGAGACGCGTTAGTAAACGGTTAGGAAGTTATGAGATTTGATTTAAAGGCTATGTGTCTTGATTTGTTTAAAGTAAGTAAGTGGATTTTTATGTTCGAAAATGACTTGAATTTATATGTGAAAAGGATTGATTTTAAAAGTGGAAGTTATACGATTTTAAGGAATGAATTACTTGGTTTTGGGAAGGTATGGAACTTTATATGTTTTTGTATAAGTAATTGGGCTTTAAAGGAAGTATGTTATGAAGTTTGAAGACTAAGAACTTTGATTGTCTTTAAGGATTATGAAGTTTTAAGCGATACGATTCTTTTTAAGTATGTATGTACGTAGTATCTTCGGATCCCGCTTTCCTAAATGTTGTAAGAATAAAAGTGACATAAGTTCTCTAAAATGAACGGTTGTTATAATAGCTTTATGGGAAGTTGTTATGACGACTTAAGAAGAAGTGAAAAGATGGTTTAAAAATGTTATGTAAGGAAAATCACACCGAGCCTACAAATAGGCGGATTACGTTATGAAATACACCGAGCCTACGAATAGGCGGATTACGTTATGAAATACACCGAGCCTACGAATAGGCGGATTACGTTATGAAATACACCGAGCCTACAAATAGGCGGATTACGTTATGAAATACACGAGCCTACACATAGGCGGATTACGCCATATTACCCGAGCCTTCACATGGCGGGTTCGCCATCTTACACCGAGCCCCACAGCGGGCGGATTATGCTACATGATTCCACAATGCACCGAGGCCCACAGCGGGCGGATTATGCTACATGATTCCACAGTACACCGAGCCCCACAGGCGGGCCGGCTGATGCTACATGATTCCACAGTCCACCGAGCCCTACAGGCGGGCCGGATTATGATACATGATTCCACAGAACACCGAGCCCCACAGGCGGGCGGATTATGCCACATGATTTACGAATGGTCCCGTCCTGGCAATGGGCGGACACGTTATCACGTATGGATAATCAAAGTAAGCTCCCAAATAAGAAGTCCCTCCATAATGGGTCGGATTATGTTATGTAAGATATGTAAGTTATGTGAAAAAGACTGAATTAAACTCTTAAGTATGTATGTATGAATATGTTGTTAATTTTATTGAAAGAAGGAAAGGAACGGTTAATATATGATTGATTTCAGGAGTTAAAAGGACATTCTTTTATACAGATACGATTTGGTTATTGCATTTTATTTCTGTTCCATACTTTTTTGTAATCGACTTCTTCGGGGGGCTGCGTTCATGCCCGCAGGTTATAGGTACCCAGGTTGGTGATCCTTGCTCTTAGGATCTCTGTTCAGTTTTTGGAAAGAAGCTCCTTTCCCTCCGGAGGCTTATCTTTTGGTACGGTTTCCCTGATATGGTAGACTTATGTACATTCAGGGGTATGGCGGGGCCCTGTCCCGCCGCAGTTGTAATTCTTAGAGGTCTGTAGTCACATTTTGTGGGTCAGTTTGTAAAGGAAAGGAGGCAACTGCTTGGCGATGTATAGACGCTCGGGAAGGTAGCCCTATCGGCTAACCTGTTGTTTTATTACTGTTGTTTTATTTTATAAGTTTCATGTATGTTCCGCTGATTTTCTCTGATGTATACCTGTAAGGGTGCCCAGGTAGGGCACCAGTCGCGGGCCCGGGGTCTGGTCGTGACAAGTTAATCCTCGGAAAGTGTCTACAGACCGTATCTAATAGAGTATTGATTATCGGTGTGTTGTGCACCACATCTATAATCAGGAGGCTACAGGATATTTAGGATTGGTTTCCATTCTTCTCATTCTGAGATCGTGCCTTAGAGCTGTGTTGTAAGTTGGACTCCCTCTGACGTATTCTTATGTGCCAGTTATGCCTCCACGCAAGGCAATCGGGGCCCAGGAGGGCAAGGCAGCAGAGGGAGCTGCGAGTGGAGTAGCGGCGGTCTCTCGAGGCCACGATGCACAGACGTCGGACCCACGGCAAGGAAGAGGAGATAGGTTACAAGAGATGGCGATTATTGGCCGTGATAGTGGCAAGGCACGAGGATAGGGATCACGGCAATTCAGATCGTAGTACCGTAGTTCACCCGAGATCGGATAGTTTGAGATCGGGACTTTACGAGTTGCACCGCGAGTTTTACGGGTCGAGGCCTGAGGATGATCCGCAGGAGTTCATCCGACAGTTACAGCGGATCATGAGAGTGATCAGAGCTTCGGAGACCGAGTCAGTAGTCCTAGGTTCACATCGGCTGCGCGATACGGCAGTCGACTGGTTTGATTCATGGGAACTGTCCCGAGGAGAGCACGCGCTCCCAGCAGGTTGGGACGAGTTCTCAAGGGCATTTCCTGCACATTTCTTGCCTCCACAGATGAGGAGGGCTCGGGCCGACAGATTTTTGACGTTAAGGCAGACCGGGCGTACGGTTAGGGAGTACAACGTGGAGTTTGACTCGTTGGCTCGGTATGTCCCCGCTTTAGTGACAGATATGGAGGACAGAGTGCACCGCTACGTCACCGGGCTCGATGATTACTTGGCAGAGGCTTGTTCGGGTGTAGCTCTTCAGGGCATGGACATTGCCCGCATGCGCTCATGCACTAGGATGAGGCACGGAGAGGTCGACGGAATGACCGGATCGCAGAAGAAGGCGTAACAGCAGGATCCTTGGGTAACTTGCGAGGCAGACCGCCAAAGAAGAAGTTAGTTATGCACCTTCGCCAAGATGCAGTGGTCCTCGCGCCTTCGGGCGCTCGGGGTATTCAGGAGCTGATCGATCTCCGTGGCTTCGTTCACGGTATACACGGGTTCTAGCGATCGGGTTCATGTTTCCCTCGGTGTACGCGATGCGTGGCGCCATCACAGAGTGTCGTCTTTTACCGGTCTTGTTTCACTGCGGCGATCAGGGCCATGTGACGAGACTCCTAGGAAGAGATACAAGTAGAATGACGCAGCCTACGGGTCGATGGCGAGTTCTCGCCTTCTATAGCTATGCGCGGCAGAGTGATTATGATTAGGCGGCGAAGAAATGAAGCGATTGATATGGTATATTCTTACCTCTACAGAAGCGGTATGCGTTGTTGATATGATGATGTGCTATGTATTATGTTAGATAGCGTTTTGTTAAATGATGATTTAGAGGCACAGTTAGTAAGGGAAGTTGGGTAAAAGATTTTGTTTACGATTGACCTTTGTCGAAGAGCATAGTATACGAGGGGTATAATTGTGTGATAAGTCCCTGAGTGGTGTGAATTAAGAGGGTAGTTGAGCTAAGAAGACCACTAGGTTTTTCGTGACTTGATTAGTGAGATTGTTCCGGATCGGGGGAAACAAGAGTTTGGCGCGGTTATGGGTCGGGTTGAGGACCATTCGCGGGTCAACCGCAGCCGGAATGTGGTGGGTCGATTCGAGTGGTCCCGCCACGTGGTAGGTCACGAGGCGCTAGGCCGTGTTTAGGTAACCATCATACGGGTTCGTGGATCGCTCGACTGAAGTCGGATTGTGAAGGCGGGAATGGCCTTAGAGTAAATCAAGCTAGTAGGAGCTGTTGTGAGATTAGATTTGACTACTCGTTGGCTTGGATTTGAGTTTTGCGAACCCGTTATATTCTGGCCATTAGTGGCATATTTGGTTTCGTAAGTATAGCGATGGAGACTATATCTACGCCAGATGTTTGGAGACTTAGAAGGAACATTCGGGACGAATGTTTCTAAGGGGGGAAGAATGTTATACCCCGTAGTTCCAGGGTATGTATGCGAGGACGTACGTACGAGAATACGACAGAAAAATTGGAAAGGAAGAAAGATGTGATTTTTCAACGGAAAAGTTTCCGGTTTTTGTAAAGGAAAAAATGTTCGTTGATGGGAATTGGATTCCCAGATTTGGTATTTGGGCTTCTTGAATTATATTAGAATTTTGAGATTTTATTTTCGGAAATGGTCACGTGGGGCCCACGTGAGAAATTTACGGTTTTGTGGGGCCCACTTTGTTTTTGAGATTTTGGCCATTATGGATATTTTCGGAAGATGAAATATTTTGGACGAATAGGAGGGCGACACGTGTCACCCCCCTAGGTGGCTCTTGGCCGAAATATGCTAGACACGTGGCAAGACAAGTGGCCTTGTCTTGCAAGATATTTTAGTTTGGACAAGTGGCTTGTGGGACCCACACACACTTGTCCCCAATCTCAACCACACACTTGCCTTCATCCTAGACCTTGGTTGTCCTATATATGCACCCTTAGTTGATGAAAACTTCCACACTTAACCATTTCAAGACTTGAACAAATACTCTCTCCCTTGTCTTGTGGTTTCGGCCATGGTGCCATTCCTTGACCTAAATTTGTCCAACAATTATTAAACTCTCAAGTGTTCTTCCCTAAGGTGTTAGGAAGATTGTGTACCTAGAGTTGGAAAAGATTTCACACCCCTAGCCTCTTTTTCATGCCTTGGCCGAAAGTTGCTAGTTGGAAACCCTAAGTGTTCTTCACTTTTTGGAGTTGAATCTTGAAGAGAAGTTGGTTAGGAGCTTCTATGGGTTGCTTGTAGCGGATTGGAACGTAAAGATTTGGAGCTAAGACTTGCTTGGAGCGACTTTAAGAACTTGGATATTCTTGGGCTATTTGAGGAGTGGAGTACTACGTGTGGCGTGATCTACTTGGCTTAAGGAGTAGCCGACGGGTTGAAGTACTTGGAGCATTTTGCTATTTGTCAATAATCGTCGCGATGTATGTGAACCTCTTTCTATCTTTTCTAGCATGATTGTTGTGAACTATGTAGTACGGTAGACGTACGTGTGCTAAACGAGTTTTGGTTGGTTTAAAACATAAGGTGTTATAATAGCTTTATGGGAAGTTAGTTATAACGACTTTATGTAGGTAAAAGAATGGTTTATTGATTTTAGAAGTTAAGAGACTTGATCTTAAAAGATAAGAGACTTAACTTATAAATGACGTTTTCTGAAATGTTAAGGACTATGAATTTTGTTAAAAAGTTGTGAAACCTCATTCGTGAGTAATGAGTACTTGGCTTTTAAAGAATAATGTTTTACTGATTTCGGAAATGAGAATAAGTATCGAACAAACCATTGCAGCGTTAATAAAGGAAATGTATTGACTAATTAATTATATTACAATCAGTAGAAACCTCCATCTGCATAGAAGCTAAGATAAGACAAAATTGTATTACATTTCCTAGATCATGGCTGCTTTAATAAGATGGTTATAAACAAGAACAAGCTACTCACACATAAGGCATATGTTACTCAATTGTTTTAAAAGGAGATTACGTTAAGTGATTAAGACTATGATCTATGGAATCTTTCGAAAATAAGAGACTTGAGCATTTGAAATTAGGCAAACTTGAACTTTTGGAAAAGAATGTTGTTACTTGATTTTAATAAGGAAAGTGTTTTGGTTTACTTATAAATGTTAGTCACTCTATGTTAATACTACGGGTATCGGGTGACCTTTGTAAAAGAAATGGATTTTTTAAAACAATTTAACATATGTAGTACTTTGGGGTTAAAACCCGGACTTTGACATAAAATGAAAGTACCTTGAGTTGTGTGTAACTTGTCTATGTTTGCGTGTGATAGACTTGTTGTGCAAGTCTCGTATTTATACCGCGCGTCTCGATGGAGGGCCGGCTGATTGGTTGTGAACGATTCCTATCGAGTCCCATGAGATGGGCCGAGACATGTATTCCATACGATTCCTATCGAGTCCCATGAGATGGGCCGAGACATGTATTCCATACGATTCCTATCGAGTCCCATGAGATGGGCCGAGACATGTATTCCATACGATTCCTATCGAGTCCCATGAGATGGGCCGAGACTTGTATTCCATACGATTCCTATCGAGTCTAATGAGATGGGCCGAGACATGTATTCCATACGATTCCTATCGAGTCCCATGAGATGGGCCGAGACATGTATTCCATACGATTCCTATCGAGTCCCATGAGATGGGCCGAGACATGTATTCCACACGATTCCTATCGAGTCCCATGAGATGGGCCGAGACATGTATTCCACACGATTCCACCTCGAGTCCCATGGGATGGGACGAGACATGTTATACATATCATACGATTTATACCTAGACTGCCGGCTGTGAGGAAGGAGTTCCACGGGCATGAGGGATGACTTCAAAGGTGTGAGTCCCTGACTTGACATGACTACTTTTATGTTGTAAACTGTAGTTTGGTTATCATACATGTCTCTGCTTTATATAGATCGTGATTTCATTCTGATATTGATTTCCACATACTTGGTACCGTGTCGACCTCCTTCGAGGCTGCGTTCATGCCGCAGTAGGTACATCGGTTGTGGATCCTCGCTCATAGGATCACAATTCACGTATTAGGAAGCCCGTTTCTCGGAGGCTTATCTTGTGGTATGTTACCACGAGTCAGAGTTCTTGTACATTGTGGTATGGCGGGGCCTGTCCGTCATAGTTGTTGTCACTTTCTTAGAGTGCAGTAATCTTTGTTGTGGCGAGGTTGTAAAGGATGTAACTATTCAGATTCAGTATATATACGCAAGAAGGCAACCGCTTGGTTGCTTTGTTTTTATCATATCTCTTGTTTCGTGTTCATGTTTTTATTTCCGCTGATTTTCTCTGATGTTGTATCACTAGGGTGCCCAGAGTAAGGCACCAGTCATGGGCCCCGGTTCGGGTCGTGACACTGACATTACTACGGGTAAAACCGGCCCTCCTTGCACTGATCCGTCACTTACTCAACATCCCGTAGGTACTGAGAACTTGATGGATATGTAGAATAGTGAGCAAATACCACCTCATATACCCGGAAGTGTGGGAGAAGCTCTGAACTTTGCAATTCCTCCGGTTGTGGATCAGTCTAGCTCATCGAGTTTACGGGTTGCACAAGAGGGGTCCTCAAGCCATCACCCCCATGCTGGTTTTGCGCATCATGATAGGAGGAGTTTTGAGACAAGGCATACTGATTCTAAAGCACCAATGGACCCGCAAACTTCACTGGATGGGGTAGTCTGCAAGAGTACTACGGAAGATTCTAATCATGCATTACGGTGCATAAACTTTGAATGCGGGGAGCATAGCCTAGCTGGGACACCTGCCTTATCTTCCAACAACAAGGATGAGGGATGGAAACAAGTAATTTCAAGGAAAAATACGCCAAAAGGTAGTAGTTTGGCAAAGACAGCGAAGCGTGGAGGTGCTAACAAAACCTCCTGTGTTTCTTAATGAAAGTACTTTGTTGGAATGTCCGGGGTCTTTGCGGACAAAGGGATAGGGAAGCCACGCAAACTTTTGTGTGTTGGATCACAAAACAACATGATGTTGCAATGTTTTGTCTAATTGAAACTAAATTCTCTCGAGCACGGATTGACTCTTTTAAATCTCAAAGATTCCTTGCTTGGAATTTTTGCTCCAACATAGATTTCATCGATGGCGGAAGAATGTTAATACTTTGGGATCCCTCCAGAGTTAGTTGTGAAGTACTTGGAATGGACTCTCAACATATTCATGTCCAAGCAAGATGTAAAACAACACAAGTGTCCTTCCTAGCCACATTTGTGTACCCGGTTTATAGCATCCCGGAAAGAAGGAAACTTTGGCATCACAACCACTTGGGCATCGGCATTGTCAAGCCTTGGATGATTATTGGAGATTCAACACCTATTGTTACCCACATGATAAGGCGGGTGTCCCCCCTCTCACACCTTATGCAATTAGGGATATTGGAGAATTCAGGAATGCCCATGGACTAGAAGACACCCCTTCTTCCGGTTCCTTCTACACTTGGACGAATGGTTCGATATGGTCTAAGCTTGATAGAGTGATGACGAATCAACATTGGAGTGATTTGAATCTTGAATGCAAGGACAACTTCCTGCCTATGGAACCAGTCTCGGATCATTGCCCCGTGGTAGCTTCGGTAATTGCATCCTCTAGTATTGGGAAACGACCTTTCAAGTTCATGAACATGTGGCTCTCCCATCCCGCATTTAAGAACATACTTACTTCATGCTGGAGGCAGCACATATTGGGATCTGCCCAATTCATATTAGCCACAAAATTGAAATCTTTGAAAAATCCATTGCGAGAATTGAACACAAGTGAATTTGGAAGCATAGAACAAAGAGCAAATGCGGCAAACATGGAGTTCAAAGAGGTTATCAATGCGCATATGGAGGATCCCTTTGATGATGAACTAAGAGACAATGTTAAGTCCTTAAGGGCTAAAGAAAACCTCTTGCTTGAAGCCGAAAGACACTTCATAAGACAAAAATTCAGGCAAAAACACTTGATTGGGAGTGATAGATGCTCCAAATACTTTCACAGCTTGATCAAGAGGAGTAATGTCAGAAATTCAATCAACTACCTTGTCAAGGCCAATGGAACTAGCACAACATATCCCGGGGAAGTAAGAGAAATACTTGTAGAGTTTTATAAAGATCTTTTAGGCTCATCCCGGTCCTCAACAAACATTGAACCCGCGGTATTGGATTGTGGCCCGAAGCTAGGAGAGGAAGATGGAATACACCTTTTGCATTTTATCTCCCCTAAGGAGATTTAGGAGGCTCTTTCAGATATAGGCAATGACAAGGCACCCGGTCCGGATGGTTTTTCAGCCGCCTTCTTCAAAAAAAGATGGAGGGATGTGGGACAAGATGTAGTAAGAAGTGTACAAGAATCCTTCTCATCCGGAGTTCTTTTGAAGCAAGTGAACCATACCATACTTACCCTCCTGCCCAAGACCGATCGAGATCCCAAGGTAAATGACTTTAGGCCTATCGGATTGACCAATGTGGTCTACAAGATCATAACAAAGATTTTAGCTAACCGGATGGCAAAGGTTCTTCCTACACTTGTTGATAAATGCCAAGGAGCTTTTGTGAAAGAAAGGAATATGGTGGATAATGTCTTCATTGCCCAAGAACTTGTGAGAGGTTATAATAGAACTAGGGTCTCACCAAGGTGTATGCTTATGGTAGATCTTCGGAAAGCATTTGACACGGTCTCCTGGAATTTCCTTGATTCAGTGCTAAGAGGTCTCAAGTTTCTAGACAGATTTGTTAGATGGATTATGGAGTGCGTGAGCTCAACCTCTTTCTCTCTTTCCATCAATGGAGAGTTACATGGTTATTTTGCGGGTAAACGCGGCTTAAGGCAAGGTGATACTATGTCCCCTATGCTCTTTATCCTATGCATTGAGTACCTTTCAAGGATGCTAAAGCTAAAGACCTCGGACAAAGTTTTTTCTTATCACCCAAAGTGCAAGAGACTAGGCATCTCTCACCTTGCCTTTGCGGATGATCTCATGATCTTTGCCAAAGGGGATGTATCTTCGGTTGATGTTCTTATGAAGTGTCTTGAAGATTTGGAGGCGGCTTCTGGGCTTATGCTTAACCCATCAAAATCTTCCATCTACATTGCGGGAGTGCAAGGTTCAATCCGGGACTTGATCTTGGCAAGAGTTGGTTTCTCGTTAGGAGTCTTTCCCGTGCGGTACTTGGGGATCCCTTTGTCCCCAATTTCTGTCTCGGTTGATCAGTTTGCCCCATTCACTAGTGCAATCTCGGAATACATCCAGAAATGGGGGCATCACTCACTCTCTTATGCGGGAAAACTGGAACTAATCAGATCGTTTATTCAAGGTGTTGAGAGTTTTTGGTTTCGGGCACTTCCTATTCCTTCTTCAGTTCTCAACAATGTACGGTTATCATGTATTCAGTTCTTATGGGGTGGTAAGCCACCAAGAGTCGCTTGGGATGTCATTTGTGTGCCTCAATCCGAAGGAGGCTTGGGTCTATGAACATCAAAGAATGGAACCATGCCTTACTCTCCCGGACCATCTGGCAAACTCACACTGAGGCGGATACCTTATGGGTCCAATAGATTAATAGCTACTACTTGAGAGGCCAATCCTTTTGGGATTATGAGGTACGGGCTAGGGACTCCCCCTTATTCAAAAAAATTTGTGGCATTCGCGACACATTCATTTCCATCTTTGGTAGTCAAGGAAACGCAATTGTCGGCTTGGAAAAGTGTTGCACCAATGGAAGATTTGATTCTAGTCTTGTGTATGAGGTCTTGCGCACACAACAAGAAAAAAAAACTTTGGATGTCTCAAATTTGGAAAGGCTTCATTCCTCCTAAATTCTCATTCACAATCTGGCTCGCTTGTAGGAAGCGTCTAACTACCAAAGACACTCTCTCCTACCTAAACTTGGAAGATAGAACTTGCGGGTTCTGCAAGAGGGCTAATGAGACAAGGGCTCACCTCTTCTTTTCTTGCGCCTACACCCGCATGATTTGGAAGCACACAAAGGAATGGTTGGGTATTAGAAGAGAAATGACAACTATTGAAAGCGCACTCAAGTGGATCAAGAAAGAGCATCGCGGAACAGGTATCCGATCCAAAGCCATCTTACTTTCCTTTTGCATAGTGGTATATGAGATTTGGAGAACAAAAAATGAATTGCTATTCGAGGATATAAGTATAACGACGGATGAGATTGTTGCAAAAGTCAAAACAACAACTTATAGAGTTCTTTATGACTTAATCCCCTATTGTAACGTCACCCAAGAGTGAACGTCCCACTCCCTCTCTCCTTCATTTCTTGTTTATGCTTACGTTGAGGATTGAGAACCCTCAATGACTGATTTTAGCTCCCAGTTCTTCCTTTCCTAGTAATAATATTTGCATTTACCCGGAAAAAAAAAATCACAAACTTGGAGATTAAGATTGGAGACTACTTTTGTGTAATTTCCTTGTTCTTTGTTTTATTTCTTTATAGTTTATGTTGGATATTAGTTTAGTTCTTGGCATGTCTATGGCTAGGAACTAACTTAATTTAGGGTTTTCCATATCAAATCACTTGAAACCAATTCTTATGAATTAATGCATGTTTTGGTTTCTTCTTATCATTGTGGAGATTTATTCAATATTTGTCTTGAATGATTGGTAATTAATTGATCACTAATTATCATAATCTACATGATTTCTAATCGAAAGCCGAAAGGGGAGATTGTGAATATGCTATAGTTGAATAAACATAGGTTAAATCGTGGACGAAAGTACCCCGATACTTGTGTAGCTTAATAGGTTATTGCTATTAATCCTCTTTTATAGTCAATATTGTCACCGAAAGGTAGAAGAGTTCTATATTGGGGTTGAGTGTTTATATTACCTTAACATGAGTATAAAACGGCTTAGTTAACCTGCTGTCTCAAAATAGAAGAAGAACCATAATTAATTGCATTAACAAGTAAGATGAGCGGATAGTTGAGGAGATTTGGAAGCCCTATTTCCACCATATCTGAAGTAAAATAAAGTAATTTAGTTAGCATCCATAATTATAGTTATAATCAATTCATCAATTATTGGTCACCAAATAGATATCATAGAATAGAGTTTGATAATTGGACACTAATCTCTGAGGACGATAACTCGGTCTTCTAGACTATATTACTTGTCACGACACGTGCACTTGCGTTAGTGTGTGTATAAATCGCGCATCGTCCCGTAATGGGCCGCAAGATACCTTACGGGCGACTATATGACTTTACCGCGCCCCGTAACGGGCCGCAAAGGTACCTTTACGGGCGCACTATGTGATTTTACCGGCCCCGTAACGGGCCGGGCAGTATACTTTTGGTGGAAGAATTTTTATGAATTCACCGTGTCCCGCAAATGGGTTGGGTTACGTTATCACGTATGGATAATCAAAGTGAAATTCAAAATGAGACGTCCCTCCATAAAGGGTCGGATTATGTTATGCAAAAATACGTAAGTTATGTGTTTATGAACTTGATGGTGTTTCCTAAGAATGTATGTAATAATTTGATTATAACTCTTATTGAAAATGGGAAAAGATAATAATATGTGATTAAGTTCATGAGTTGTAATGGCACGGTAGGATCTGGTATTTACTTTTTATATTTGCCCTTGTCATTCTTTTGTACATTTATGATTTGTTTAACTGTACCTTATTTCCGTTCCATACTTAGTACCTGTTGTAATGACCCCCTTAAGTGGGTTGCGTTCATGCCCGCAGGTATTAGGTACCCAGGTTGTGGATCTGCATGCTTAGGATCCTTGTTCAGCATTTGGGGATAGTTCTGATGTTCCGGAGCTTGTCACTATGGATAGATATATTCAGAGGTACGACGGGGCCTTGTCCCATCATAGTTGTTGTTCAAACTCTTAGAGGTATGTATTCATATGTGGGTTAGACTGCAAGGGTTGTATGTTGTTATACAATGATATGTTATGATGGCAGATCGACTTTGCCTTTGTTTTTTAAAAAAAAATGAGTGGTATTTATCTTCCTTAATTTACTTATGTTTATGAATAGAAGGGTGCCCAGGTAGGGCACCAGTCACGGGCCCGGGGTTCGGGGCGTGACAGGTATGTAGGGTGTAGTTAAAGGAGACTATGTCGTTATCTAATTAGATTAACTCCGAAAGAACATTCGGGGACGAATGTTTCTAAGGGGGGAAGAATGTTACACCCCGTAGTTCCAGGACATGGTTAAGAGAAGGTACATAAGGAACCAGGATGTTAAAAATTTGAACGAAAGAAAGAATTATTTTTTTTCGATGGAAATCTTCCGAACCTCGGAAAGGAAAAATGTTCGTTAATGATAATTGATTCAAAAAAAATGTGTTTTTTGTGACTTAAGGAATTTATTAACATTGTGGAAATTTATTTAGTGATTTGGTCACGTAGGGCCCACCCGAGAAATCTTACGTTTTTGTGGGGCCCACGGGGTTTTCGATATTTTGACCAATTATGGAAATTTTGGAAAACAAAATTCTATGGACGAATGGGAGGGTGATACGTTTCCCCCCTCCCACTTAGAAAAATTTGCAAAACTTTTCTTGCTCTTAGAGAAGCTCTCGGCTAAGCCTCCTATTTGCTCACAAATTTTTTTCGTTTGTTGATCATAAATCACAATAATTAAACCAAGGGTTCCTAGAGGTATTATAAGGATAATCCCGGAAAAACTACGTTTTTACGTTAGTCGCAACATGAAAACCTAAGTTGCTTTTCATAGTTATGGTTGGAAATTGAAGGGAATTTGCTTGTGAACTTCTAAAGGTTGCGAATAGCGGATTGGAACACAAAGGAAATGAGCTAAAGTTGCTAAGGATCGACTTTAGGTTTTGGATTGTAATTGGGCTTAACAAGGTAATAATCTTCATCTTACTTATGTAATTAAAGGTTACATGTTTTAGTAGTTGATATTTGATCATGTGAATTATATAATGAATATTGATAAGTGTTATGGAATATTGGGAGCCTAAATCCGAGAATGAGCTTATTAGCCATTGAAATTGCAATACAATTGGACAATAGTTAAAATCGTCGCATGTTATATAAAGAAAGGATTTTAGTTGTTATAATCGATTGCGGTTATATAACATGTTAGACTAAACAACTTGGATTGAAAAGGAATTGTAAAAGACTTCATATTGTTGTACATTGTAGCCGAGAATGGCATTGAAATATTGGACTATTTTGATATCAATTGTGGGGCAGAATTTTTGTCACGACCCGACCCCGGGGCCGCGACTGGTGCCCTACCTGGGCACCCCGTTCAGGTATACATCAGAGAATAGCAGCGGAACATACACAACATACAACATGTTTAGACACAATATCACAGGCTAGCCGATAAGGCCGCCTTCCATAAAATATGCATAATCAAAATCAAATCGCATAACTCGGTTCTTACATTTCAAACCACAACATGTGACTACAGACCTCTAGGAATAACAACAGTGGCGGGACAGGGCCCCGCCATACCCCGAATGTACATAAACGCAACATCGTGGAAAAAGCGTACTAAAAAGACAAGCCTCCGGAGAAATGGAGCTTCTGACGTCTGATAAGTGATCCTAAGAATGAGGATCTACCACCTGCTTACCCCTACCTGCGGCATGAACGCAGGAAGAAGGTCGAGACACAATATGTACTAAGTATGTAAAATCGGAAAATCGTAATTACATCATAAGTTTAAAACAAAGCCGAGACATGTATGATAATAAAATTACGATACAATTGCCTTACTAACAATGAGTAAGTGGCGAGTATTCGTACTACATAAAAATAGACGCCACGATCAGCGGGACCATCCGCCCACAGTATCATTAAGCAATCCTACTCCTGGGACTATTTCACCCGCATAGGTCGTGTGGACCCGCATGAGGTATTCCTCGCATAGGTTGTACCCGCCCGCATGGGACTATTTCACCCGCATAAGCCCATAGGACTCGCATGAGGTATTCCTCGCATCGTGGGTAGCAAATCCACGGAAACAGGTAGTATAACGATCTTGGGGATTTACCCCTCATTTATACTCTTACCCTGAAGCAGGTGGTATAACGATCTTGGGGATTTACCCCTCATTTATACTCTTACCCTGGAGAAGGTGGTATAACGATCTTGGGGATTTACCCCTCATTTATACTCTTACCCTATCTCAACCGACCATCATACATAACATAAGCCCTACCGGCTTATCATACATAACATAAGCACTACCGGCTTATTATACAATAAATAAGCAAGTTAAGAAATCCACCTAACTTCTTATTAGTCTTATTCATATACACTCTCATTTTAGTTTACCTAAGGCACTAGCATATCTTTTATAAAAAAATCCGGGAATTTAACCCAAGTACTACATACTTCCACTCTTTTAAAAATGACTCTTTTTTGTATAAAACTTCCAAGATACTATTAACCGTAGTATCAAGTCAAAATTACTTTTCAAGACAAGTCACAATACCTTTAGAAATAAAGTTAGGTTTCTAAATCAAGTGACTCATTTTCTTATAAAACCTTAGGCAATTGATGCCTTAGAATCAAATTGCCTTTCATTAAATCAAGTCATTTATCTTTCCATAAAGTTAATATAACCAACTTCCCATAAAGTCGTTATAATCACTTTATACCTTAGCCAAATACAATTTCCTATCCAAGGGACTTATACGTTTAAAACGAAACAAGTATCACATACTTTAAAACTCTTCAAGTCCCGTAACTTTAATAAAACTTAAGACATCCTTAATACTTTCAAGAAGTAAGTTAATCTCCTAACTCACCCGACTTGGCTATTCATAAAACTAGTAAAGGATATCAAGGTCTTGTACGTCTACCGTACTATATACGTGCAACTAGTCATGCTCAAAAGATAGGAAAGTTCTACATACCTCTTCGGGTCAAACCACTTGCCAAGTACAAAATCCCGCCCGTAGTATGTCAACCTATAATATCCACAATACGTCTATTAACGCCTTACTTCAAACGTAGAATATTATAAGTGTAAAGTCTCTAAATTCTACGGAAAATAGGACAACACCTCCTTTGTTTCTACTTACTTTGCCACCTTTTTCAAGGCCGAATTCAATAACCAAACACGCCACATTTAAGGCCCAATCAATGCAATTAATCAATAGGGGATTACACGCATACTAGACGTGTAAAATTCCGCCCCACAAACGATATCAAACTAATACAAACTACTAGCCCAATTCGGCCACATTGAGTACAATAACACCAATTCTTATCCAATTTCATTTCAATCCAAGTTGTTAGCATAACATGATATCAAGTCGCAATCGATTATACTACTAAAATCTTCAAGTAAGTAACATGCGACGATTCTACTAAACGACCAATTTGTAATCCAACTTCACATGGCTTAAGTGACATTTCGGATTTTAAGGCTACAATCAATCCATAATACTTATAAACTTCAACACATACTTCATGCTAGCAAACATGTAAAGCTAACAACAATATATATAATCTTGTAACACTTTTAAGAGATAAGTGTTATACCCCGTATTTCCAGGGTATGTACGTGAGGACGTACGTAGAAATTTGAGCCTTAAAGTTAGGCAAGGTTCGAAATTGTACATAACTACCAAAATGAGTCATTTTTCGACGAAACGTTTCCACAACTTTCGTAGGGAAAATTCCGGCTATGTCAATAATATTTTTTGCGGATTTTTCTGAGAGACGTAACATTTTGGACCAACGGGAGGGTGACATGTGTCACCCTCACATTGGAAGAGGTTGGACGGCAAAATGGGCTAGCTTGCACGTTTTTTGTGTTGAATTTTGGTCAAGGGTTAGGTAGGATATTTTTGTGTAGATGGATAAGGTAGCACATGGCTAAATCTTGACCTTACACTTGCTATACACTTGGAAGAATCTTGGCCATTGGTTGGCCATTTCTTGACCTATAAATACCCCTCTAGTTGAAGACTTTCTTCATCCAAAAACTTGAGCAATCTTTCTAAGTCTCAAATCCTCCCCTCTCCCTTGTGAGTTTTCGTCCACCACCCCCTCCCCCTTTGAGAGCCCTTGGCCGAGAGCCTCCTCCCTTTGTGGTGTTTAGGTAGGGTACCCCTAGCCTAGTTGTCTCGTATAAATACCCCCCTTTTGTGGTATTGAAATACTCTCCAAGTATTGTTATAATGCTCAAATACCTTGTAGTATTCCCAAGGTTGCACTTATACAAAAGCCCAGAAAATACTATTATACTTCCCTCAGTCACAAAAACGAAACCTAAGTAAATCTTCACCCGTAGTTGAAGTTATAAGTAGAAGTTGGTTAGAACTTCTAAGGGTTGGTTGGAGCGGGTCGGAGCGCACGGAGTAGGAGCTAAACCTTGCTCAGGATCGACATTTAAACTCGGATAATTTTGGGCTTATCGAGGTAAACACTCTTGACCTTCTATTGTAATTGGAAATTACATGTTGTTGGAATATATAGTTGAAGTATACTATATATAGAATTGAACATAGTTGTGCGGCAATGTCTTTTGACTTAAGCCTGAATAATACTTACGGCAATGTCTTGCGACTTAAGCCTGAATTTAAATAAGAGAACTGAACTGTAATTACATAGGACTGTATTACAGTAGACTTGTGTAGCATTACTGTGAGTAGAAGCCTCGATAGAGGAGGAGATTTACGCTGTTGCGGGGGGGAGGTGCTGCCGAATTTTCTGTAGAATATTCTACATTGAGATCTAAGATGTTAATAGGCGCCTTGTGGCCTCTATAGGTTGAAGTACTACGTATGGCGTGATCTACTTGACTTAAGGAGTAGCCGACGGTTTGAGGTACTTGGAGCATTTTTCTATTAGTCGATAATCGTCGCGAGGTATGTGAACCTCTTCCTATATGTTCTAGCATGATATGTGTATAACTATGTAGTACGGTAGACGTACATGTGTTTAATGTATTTGATTGGTTTGAAACATAAATTGTTATAACGGTTTTATGGGAAGTTGGTTATAACAGCTTTATGTAGGTAAGAAAATGCTTGTGGTTTCAAAGGGTAACTGATTTGACTTATAACGGATTTGATGTGTAGTAATACTTGGCTTTGAAAACATAAGAGTTGTACTAGCTTTATGGGAAGTTAGGTATAACGTCTTAAGAGTGATAAAAAGAATGGTTTACTGATGTTAGAAGTTAAGAGACTTGATCTTATAAGATAAGAGACTTAACTTAAATGAATTAATATGAGTTTTGTGTGAAACCTCATTCGTGAGTAATGAGTACTTGGTTTTTTAAAAGGGAATAATGTTTTACTGATTTCGGAAATCAGAATGAGTATCGACAAACCACTGCAGCGTTAATAAAGGAAAATGTAATGAATAATGAAGTATTATTAAAACCAGTAGAAACCTCCATCTGCATAGAAGCTAAGATGAGACAAAATGATATTACATTTCCTAGATCATGGCTGCTTTAATAAAGATGGTTATAAAATAAACTACTCACACATATGGCATATGTTATTCAATTGTTTTAAAAGAGATTAAGACATTGAACTATGAAACTTTTCTAAAAAGAGACTTGAGTAATTGGAATTAGGCAAACTGGAACTTTAGGAAAAAGAAAGGCATTGTTATGTCTTAAATTGGTTTAAAACATAAAGTGTTATAACAGCTTTATGGGAAGTTAGTTATAACGACTTTATGAAAACAAAAGAAGGGTTTTATCATTGGTTTTAATGTGATAACTTGGCTTTAATAAGAGAAGTGTTTTGGTTTGCTAAAAATGTGAGTCACTCTATTTTATACTACGGGTATTGGGTGACTTATATAAAAGGGATGGATCTCTTTAAAAGGAATTTAACGTACGTAGTACTTTGGGGTTAAAACCCGGACTTTGGCATAAAATGAAAGTACTTTGAGTTGTGTATAACTTGCCTATGCTTGTTGTTGTGAAACTTGCCTATGCTTGTTGTGATAGCCTTTGTTGTATTTCTGTACCCCCGCGTCTCTCGATGGAGGGCCGGTTGATTTGTTATGAACGATTCTACACCGAGTCCCACGAGATGGCGAGACACGTATTCATTTGATTATACACCGAGTCCCGAGATGGGCGGGGACACGTATTCCGTGTGATTATACACCGAGTCCCGAGATGGCGAGGGACACGTATTCCATCCGATTATACACCGAGTCCCACGAGATGGCGGGGACGTATTCCATCGATTATACACCGAGTCCCACGAGATGGCGGGGACACGTATTCCATCCGATTATACACCGAGTCCCGAGATGGCGAGGACACGTATTTCATCTGATTATACACGGAGTCCCACGAGATGGGCACGGACACGTATTCCATCTGATTATACACCGAGTCCCACGAGATGGGCAGGGATACGTATTCCATCTGATTATACACCGAGTCCCACGAGATGGCGAGACACGATTTCATCCGATTATTCACCGAGTCCCGGGATGGGCCGACACGATTTCATCCGTTATCATACATGTCTCTGCTTTATATAGACTATTATGATTTCATTTACGATCTTTACTGATTTCACATACTTGGTACTGTTATCGACCTCCTTGGCTGCGTTCATCTGCAGCGGTGGAAAGTACATCGGTTGTGGATCCTCGCCATAGGATCACAGTTCGTGTCGGAAGCCCATTTCTTCTGAGGCTTATCTTTTGGTATGTTACCACGAGTGCAGAGATTCTTATACATTCGTGGTATGGCGGGGCCCCGTCATGCCATAGTTGTAAAAATCTTAGAGGTATGTAGCCTTTGTTGTGGCGGGGTTTGTAAAAAGATAACCGCTCGGGTATTTATGTATATATGATGAAGGCAAGCTGTTTTGGTTGGCTTTGTTTATTTATCTTGTCTCTTAATTCATGTTCATGTTTTTATTTCCACGATTTTCTCGATGTTGTATCACTAGGGTGCCGGGGTAAGGCACGATCACGGTCGTGACAAAAGTGGTATCGTGAGCGATTAGTCCTCGGAAGGTGTCTACGTGTCTAGTAGAGTCTTGATTATCGGTGTGTTGTGCACCACATCTATAATCGAGGCTATAGGACATTTAGGATTGGTTTCCATTCTTCTCATTCCGAGATTGTGCCCTAGAGGTGTGATAAGTTGGACCCTCCGACGTATTCCTTTCCTTTACGATTATGCCTCGCGTAAGGCAACGAGCCCGGATGGGCAAGCGATCGAGAGTCGTAGTGAGATCTGAGGAGTACGAGCGCGAGCCCTGGCCGATGCACGAGCAGATGCTTCCGACGGCGAGTTTCGCGACGCCCGCCAGAGCGAGTTTAAAGCGCGGCGATGGCTGCGAGACTCTGATACGAGCCTCGGTCCCACGGCTGGAGCGAGATGAGATAAGTACAAGAGATGGCGATTCTTCGCCAGGTCGTGGCGAGATATGAGATAGGTGGACGTGATTCCAGCCCAAGAGCACCGTAGTTCACCCCGGCGAGCAGTTTGAGGCTACGGGACTTTCGAGTCAGAGCCCGCCGATGTTCTATGGATCGAGCGAGGATGACCCTCAGGAGTTTATCCGACTCTGACGGATCATGAGAGTGATCCAGTCTCGAGGCGAGTCGGTGGTATTGGGTTGCATCACCGCGTGATACCGCGATTGGTAGTTTTGGTCGTGGGAGTTGTCGGGAAGAGCATGCACTTCGGCCGTATGGGACGAGTTCTCAAGGGCTTTTCTTGCACATTTCTTGCCCCACAAATGAGGTGGGCTCGGGCGGCAGATTTTTGACGTTGAGCGGGGCGGGCGGGCGGTTAGAGAGTACAATGTGGAGTTCGACTCATTAGCTCGGTATGTTCCCGCTTTGGTAGGCGATATGGAGGGCGAGTACACTGCTACGCCACGGGCTGGATGATTACTTGGCGAGGCTTATGCGGTGTAGCTCTTGGTAGGGCATGGACATTGCCGCACGCAAGCTCATGCACTAGGATGTGAGGCACGGAGAGGTCGACGGAATGACCGAGATCGGCGAAGAGGCGAGCAGCGAGGTCCTTTGGTAACTTTCGAGGCGGACGCCTCGGCCAATCTAGTTATGTACCTCCACCAAGATGCAGTGGTCCCCACGATCGTCGGGGCGTTCAGTATTCGAGCCTGGTCGAGCTCAGGCTTCCGTTCATGAATATACATGGGTTCTAGCGATCGGGTTGAGTTTTCCTCGGTGTACGCGATGTGGCGGGCGTCATCGGGAATGTCGTCTTTTATCGGTGCTTGTTTTTCCTGCGCCGTCGTGGCCATATGACGAAACCGCCCTAGTAGGAAGGATGCAACAGAATGACTCGACCTGGGTCGATGGCGAGTTCATCGCGCCTACACTATGCGCCTGCAGGCGTGCTTATGATTAGAGTGGAGCGGTAGATTCAGGTATATCCTTAACCCTCTAGAGATTTGTATGCATGATATAATGACCTTCTTATTGTGTGCTACGTTCGGATAGCGTTATGTTGGTTATGAGTTAGAAAGCATGGTTAGTTGAAAGGATATGTATGGGGGCATGGAAAGTGTGAACCTTAGAATATTTCGTGTTGAGACCTTAGAGGTAAGGTCATCTTGAATAAAAGATTTTACGGTTAGTCTTTGTTGAAATACTTGGTTTGCGTATAAATGTGTTCTGGGAAAATTCCTTGGGTAGTGTAAAATGGAAGTGGTAGCTTTCATGACTTGTATAGGTAAGATTGTTCCGGATCGGGAAACAAGAGCGTGATGCGTTAAGTGGGTAGGGTTGGGGCCATGTTGCGGGCCAACCCGCGGCCTGTTTCGAGGTGGGGTCAGCTCTGGGTGGTCCCGCCAGGTGGTAGGGTCACGAGGGGGCTAGGCCCAAGTTTAGTTGACCATCGTATGAGTTCGTGGGTGTGTTCGACCAGAAGCAGATCGTGAAGGCCGGGAATGGCCTTAAGGAAGATTGAGGCTAGTAAGATAACCAAGTTGGAGGTGGTGACTCCAAGGTTTTGAAAACTGAAGCGATGACTGAAGTGTGGTACGTATACTAGAAGAGTTCAAGTGTTCGAGAAGAGTACGACGAGTAAGGGTAGAGGCGAGCATGTATTGCGAGCATAGATATGATCATTTCTTGTAAAGGGAGAAGGTGTGAAGGATGTATATTTTAGACCTCAGGGATCGCATGCAGTCCGGTACCATTTGTTGGGTCGCCGGAGTGACACTAGAACCTCGCGGCAAAGTGACAAAAGTTTGTGATGCTAGAGGTGTTTCCTCGTGGACTTGGATGTAAGTATTTGCGCGGGTGTTTCTGTGGCCAGGTGTGGCAAGATTTGTTCTCGTAAATATAGTAGTGAAGACTATACTGGCGCATGTTTGTTTTGAGGCTTAGAAGAAACATTCGGGACGAATGTTTCTAAGGAGGGGAGAATGTTATACCCCGTATTTCCAGGGTATGTACGTGAGGACGTACGTAGAAATTTGAGCCTTAAAGTTAGGCAAGGTTCGAAATTGTACATAACTACCAAAAGGAGTCATTTTTAAATGAAAGCGTTTCCACGACTTTCGTAGGGAAAATTCCGCTATGTCAATAATATTTTTGCGGATTTTTCCCAGAGACGTAACATTTTGGCCCACCCGGAGGGTGACCTGTGTCACCCTCACATCGGAAGAGGTTGGACGGCAAAATGGGCGAGCGTGCACGTCTTTTGTGTTGAATTTTGGTCAAGGGTTAGGTAGGATATTTTTGTGTAGATGGATAAGGTAGCACATGGCTAAATCTTGACCTTACACTTGCTATACACTTGGAAGAATCTTGGCCATTGGTTGGCCATTTCTTGACCTATAAATACCTCTACAGTTGAAGACTTTCTTCATCCAAAACTTGAGCAATCTTTCTAAGTCTCAAATCCTCCTCTCCTTGTGAGTTTCGTCCACCACCCCCTCCCTTTGAGAGCCTTGGCGAGAGCCTCCCCTCCCTTTGTGGTGTTTAGTAGTGGTACCCCTAGCCTAGTTGTCTCGTATAAATACCCCCCTTTTGTGGTATTGAAATACTCTCCAAGTATTGTTATAATGCCCAAATACCTTGGCCCAAATACCTTGTAGTATTCCCAAGGTTGCACTTATACAAAAGCCCAGAAAATACTATTATACTTCCCTCAGTCACAAAAACGAAACCTAAGTAAATCTTCACCCGTAGTTGAAGTTATAAGTAGAAGTTGGTTAGAACTTCTAAGGGTTGGTTGGAGGCGGGTCGAGCGCGGAGTAGGAGCTAAACCTTGCTCAGGATCGACATTTAAACTCGGATAATTTTGGGCTTATCGAGGTAAACACTCTTGACCTTCTATTGTAATTGGAAATTACATGTTGTTGGAATATATAGTTGAAGTATACTATATATATAATTGAACATAGTTGTGCGGCAATGTCTTTTGACTTAAGCCTGAATAATACTTACGGCAATGTCTTGCGACTTAAGCCTGAATTTAAATAAGAGAAATGAACTGTAATTACATAGGGTGTATTCAGAAGAGACTTGTGTAGCATTACTGTGTAGTAGAGTTGTACACGTCCGGTTAGACGTGTAAACCCCCCCCCCCCTGTTGGCTTGGTAGCCGGCCTCGATAGATGAGGAGATTTACGCTGTTCTTGGGGAAAATGTCGCGAATTTTACGTAGAATATTCTACATTGAGATCTAGGATGTTAATAGGCGCCTTGTGGCCTCTATAGGTTGAAGTACTACGTATGGCGTGATCTACTTGGCTTAAGGAGTAGCCGACGGTTTGAGGTACTTGGAGCATTTTGCTATTAGTCGATAATCGTTGCGAGGTATGTGAACCTCTTCCTATCTGTTCTAGCATGATATGTGTATAACTATGTAGTACGGTAGACGTACATGTGTTTAATGTATTTGATTGGTTTGAAACATAAATTGTTATAACGGCTTTATGGGAAGTTGGTTATAACAGCTTTATGTAGGTAAGAAAATGCTTGTGGTTTCAAAGGGTAACTGATTTGACTTATAACGGATTTGATGTGTAGTAATACTTGGCTTTGAAAACATAAGAGTTGTACTAGCTTTATGGGAAGTTAGGTATAACGTCTTAAGAGTGATAAAAAGAATGGTTTACTTATGTTAGAAGTTAAGAGACTTGATCTTATAAGATAAGAGACTTAACTTAAATGAATTAATATGAGTTTTGTGTGAAACCTTATTCGTGAGTAATGAGTACTTGGTTTTTAAAAAGGGAATAATGTTTCTTGATTTGAAATCGAATGAGTATCGACAAACCACCTGCGGCGTTAATAAAGGAAAATGTAATGAATAATGAAGTATTATTAAAACCAGTAGAAACCTCCATCTGCATAGAAGCTAAGATGAGACAAAATGATATTACATTTCCTAGATCATGGCTGCTTTAATAAAGATGGTTATAAAATAAACTACTCACACATATGGCATATGTTATTCAATTGTTTTAAAAGAGATTAAGACATTGAACTATGAAACTTTTCTAAAAAGAGACTTGAGTAATTGGAATTAGGCAAACTGGAACTTTAGGAAAAAGAAAGGCATTATTCGTCTTAAATTGGTTTAAAACATAAAGTGTTATAACAACTTTATGGGAAGTTAGTTATAACGACTTTATGAAAACAAAAGAAGGGTTTTATCATTGGTTTTAATGTGATAACTTGGCTTTAATAAGAGAAGTGTTTTGGTTTGCTAAAAATTTGAGTCAATATATATTATACTACGTATTGGGTGACTTATATAAAAGGATGGATCTCTTTAAAAGGAATTTAACGTACGTAGTACTTTAGGGTTAAAACCCGGACTTTGGCATAAAATGAAAGTACTTTGAGTTGTGTATAACTTGCCTATGCTTGTTGTTGTGAAACTTGCCTATGCTTGTTGTGATAGCCTTTGTTGTATTTCTGTACCCCCGCGTCTCTCGATGGAGGGCCGGTTGATTTGTTATGAACGATTCTACACCGAGTCCCACGAGATGGCGAGGGACGTATTCATTTGATTATACACCGAGTCCCACGAGATGGCGAGGACACGTATTCCATCGATTATACACCGAGTCCCGAGATGGCGAGGACACGTATTCCATCCGATTATACACCGAGTCCCGAGATGGCGGGGACACGTATTCCATCCGATTATACACCGAGTCCCACGAGATGGGCGAGGACACGTATTTCATCCGATTATACACCGAGTCCCGAGATGGCGAGGACACGTATTCCATCCGATTATACGAGTCCCGAGATGGGCAGGACACGTATTCCATCCGATTATACACCGAGTCCCGAGATGGCGAGGACACGTATTTCATCCGATTATTCACCGAGTCCCACGGATGGCGGGACACGTATTTCATCCGTTATCATACATGTCTCCCGCTTTATATAGACTATTATGATTTCATTCTGATCTTTTCTGATTTCACATACTTGGTACTGTTATCGACCTCCTTGGAAGTGCGTTCATCGCAGTGGAAGTACATCGGTTGTGGATCCTCGCCATAGGATCACGATTCGTGTCGAAGCCCCATTTCTTCGGAGGCTTATCTTTTGGTATGTTACCCTGAGTCTGTAGATTCTTATACATTCAGGGGTATGGCGGGGCCCTGTCCCGTCATAGCTGTTGTAAAAATCTTAGAGTTCTGTAGCACTGTTGTGGGCAGGGTTTGTAAAAAGGATAACTGTTCGGGTATTTATGTATATATGATGAAGGCAACTGTTTTGGTTGGCCTGTTTATTTATCTTGTCTCTTAATTCATGTTCATGTTTTTATTTCCGTTGATTTTCTCTGATGTTGTATCACTAGGGTGCCCGGGGTAAGGCACCAGTCATGGGCCCGGGTTCGGGTCGTGACAATAAGATTATTACCTCAACGAATCTTAATCCAACTCCAAATCTGAAGTCGATCCTTAGCAACTTAGAGCCTCTTCTAGACACTTCAATCCACTACTTAAGACCCTTAGAACAACACCAACAAATTTCCTTCAATCTTCCAAACAAAACCTAGAAAAGTAACTAGGTTTTCACCTTGCGACTAATACGAAAACTATCTTTTTCCGGGATTTTTCTATTGAGATACACTTACAATACACTCATGAACCTTGGTTTAAAGTGTGGAGCTTAATGAACAAGAAACAAAAAAAATTCTTTTCTTCCTTGAGTGAACCCGAGAGCAACTATTGTTGTGTCTTGAAATTCTTGAATTTTTTTCTAAGTGTTGGACTTAGTCTTGCTACTAGTAGTATTATATAGCACAATGGAGGGTCAAGATGTGCCCAAATGTGAGGCTTGGATGAGTTTCAATTAAATATCAAGACTTATGGACCCTTTGACTTAGTCAATTTTCTCAAGCTCACTACTTGCAAGACTTGTCATCTTAAGACTATGGTCAATGACCATTTTGGCCATGTCCCATTTCGTCCAAGGCAACCATAAGGGGGGTGACACGTGTCGCCCTCCCATTCGTCACAATATTCATTTTCCGACAATTTCATAATTCCGATAAATTTTTACAAGTCTCAAATCTTAACATTAGGAATTCTCACGTACATTCTTAAAACATGTCCTGTAAATACGGGGTGTAACATTCTTCCCCCCCTTAGAAACATTCGTCCCCGAATGTTCTTTCGGAGTCAAACTTATAATTAGCGACATAGTTTCCTTTCACAACCCCGACATACCAATAATGCCACATATGGCCACATAATAGCATTTAAACAAAACAAATACTTCAATTAAAACTTGACAAGTAAGGGAAAACGAATTACCTGAAGGTGTAGGGAATAAGTGAGGATACTTCATCAACATGTCCTCCTCCGCTTCCCAAGTCATCTCCTCCCGGTTATCATTTCTCCACAAGACTTTGACAGAAGCCACATCCTTGGTCCGCATTCGCCTGACCTGGCGATCGAGTATCGCTATGGGACTCTCCTCATACGATAACCCCTCTGTCACCTGGACCTCACTAGAAGGGAAAACTCTCGCTGGATCTCCGATACACTTTCGCAACATAGAAACATGGAAGACCGGATGTACCGCCTCTAACTCTGATGGCAGATCCAACTCATAGGCAACCTTGCCTACTCAACGGACGATCTGGTAGGGCCCAATGTACCTTGGGCTGAGTTTCCCCTTCTTTCCGAATCTCATCACACCGCCATGGGTGACACTAAGAAGACCCAATCGTCTGCACCGAAACTCCAAATGCCGACGCCGATTATCCGCGTATGACTTCGCCGACTACGAGCCGCTATCCTTCTCCTGGATAAGCTTCACCTTATCCATATCCTGCTGAACCAAGTTTGGGCTAACTAACTGCACCTCGCCCACGTCCAACCAACCAATCGGCGACCTATATTTCCGCCCATATAAAGCCTCGTATGGCGTCATCTGTATACTGGAATGGTAGCTGTTGTTATAAGCAAACTCCACAAGAGGCAAATGATCCTCCCAGCTACCCCTGAAATCAATCACGCAGGCTCGCAACATATCCTCGTGTATGCGGATAGTACGCTGCTGCCGTCGATCGAGGATGAAATGATGTGCTGAGACTCACCTGTGTCCCTAATCCCTTCTGGAAAGACCTCCAGAAGTTAGCCGTAAACTGGGCTCCCCTATCAAAAATAATCGACACCGGGACACCGTGCAGCCTCACAATCTCTCTGATGTATAATCTGGCATAGTCCTCAGCCGAAAATGTCATCCTGACTGGAAGGAAATTGGCTGATTTCGTCAGCCTGTCAACAATAACCCAAATGGAGTCGTACTTCCTCTGAGTACGAGGTAACCCTGTAACAAAGTCCCGCCAGGTGGTAGGGTCACGAGGGCGCTAGGCCCAAGTTTAGATGACCGTTGTACGAGTTCGAGGATGCGTTCGACCAATAGCTGGGCCGATGAGATCAGCCCATCTTGTCTTCGATCGGGGCATTTACTCGGCGGAGGGTTATGCGAGATGTTATATATCAGGAAGGTTGTAAGGCTGCACGGGGTTCCTACTTTTTATCTTATGACGGGCAGCGGAGCCCAGTTATGGCTATTCTTTTTCTGGAGGTTTTACCAGGCGGGGTTAGGAACTCAGGTGAGTCTCAGTATTGCATTCACCCTCGGGCCAGTGTTTTTGATTTCAGGGGTGGCAGCGAGGATTATGTGCCTCTTGTTGAGTGAGTATCACTATAGCTACCATTTCAGTATTCGGATGTCGCCTTATGAAGCCTTGTATGGGCGGAAGTGTAGGTTGCCGATCGATTGGTTCGATGTTGGCAAGGTTCAGATAGTTGGTCCATACTTGATCCAGCAGGATGTGGATAAGGTGGAGCTTATCCAGAAGAGGTTATTGGCAGCTCAGAGTCAACAGCAGTCGTGCGGATAGTCGGCGTCGACACTTGGAGTTCAGGTTGACGGTGGGTCTTCTTGAAGGTACCACCCCGGAAGGGCGTGACGAGATTTGGAAAGCAGGGGAAACTTAGCCCGAAATACTTTGGGCCTTTTCAGATCGATGAAGAATAGGTCGGGTTGCCTACAAGTTAGCATTGCCGTCTGACGTAGAAGGCAGTACGTCCGGTCTTCCATGTTGCCATGTTTCGGAAGAGTATCGGAGGTCCATCCAGGGTGTTCCCAGTTATTAGTGACCGGGTGGCAGGGGGGTTATCGTATGAGGATAGCCCTATAGCGATGACGGAAATATGATACATACACTATAGGGAGTTCGCATGCGAGAAAGGGTGAGAAAGGGAAGAAGCGAGCATGGGTTAAGAGAATAGAAGTGATCATTTCTTATGGGAAGTAAAGGTGCGAAGGGAGTATCTTTTAGACTTGGGTGGGAGCTTTTGTGATGTTAGAGGTGATTCCTCGTGGACTTGGATGTAAGTATTTACGCGTGTGTTATTCTGTGGCCATGTGTGGCATTTGCAAACTGGTTAAGCTATGAGGAACTTTATCGTTATCTGTCTTGAGAAGGAACATTCGGGACGAATGTTTCTAAGGAGGGGAGAATGTTATACCCCGTATTTCCAGAGTACGTATGCGAGGACGTACGTACGAATATTCAAGCCCTAATTAGGTTAAGGATGAAATTGTGAACTTTCGACGGAAATGATTCCGAACCTTGTGAAGGAAATTCTACGTTTTTAATATTTTAACCGATTACGGATTTTTCCGAGAGACGAAATATTTTGGACCAATAGGAGGGAGACATGTGTCACCCTTAGTTGGCATGGGTTGGACGAAATGTTGGCCAAGTGGACAAGGTCAAATGGTCAAGTCTTGGAAGATATTTCTTTGGGTGAGTGGGGGTAGGTAGGGAAGGCCTTGTGGACGTTTTTTGTGCCTAGTGGAAGGCCACATGGCTCTTTGTTGTGGGGGACATATGTCCCAAGGTTGTGGTGGACATATGTCCCAACATTGTGGTGGACACTTGGTTGGAAGACCTCATCCTTCACATGGATCCAAATCTACACCATCCATTTGTTTTAATCTTGGCCCTTGGTGGTTCTATAAATACCCCCCCTAAGTTGCAAGAATTCTTCATCCACTAAACATTTTCCAAGTCTCAAAAACTCCTTCCCCCTCTTGATAGCTTTCGTCCAAACACCCCTCCTTGTGTTCTCGCCGAAACACACCCTCCCCCCCTTGGTAGAAAAATATTCTCCAAGTATAGTTACTATTCCAAAATACCTTAGCCAAATACCTTGTAGTATTCCAAAGTTACCTCTATACTAAAAGCCCGGAAATACTACTTTATATCCATTAGTCACAAAACGAAACCCTAGGGAAATCTTCATAGTGGGTTGAAGTATTAAGTAGAAGTTGTTTAGAAACTTCCAAGGGTTTCTTGGAGCTATCGCAGAGTGCAGAATAGGAGCTAAACCTTGCTCAGGATCGACATATATCTTGGATAATTTTGGGCTTGTCGAAGTAAATATCTTGTCCTTCTATTGTAATTGGAAATTACATACTGTAGTAGTATAGAAATGAGTATAATATATATAGAAGGATGGTATAAAAGAAGAGAATTGAACTTTACTTACATAGGGTGTATTTCTGACAGACTTGTGTAGTTGTGGGTAGAAATCGCCCAATTTCCATAGAATAGAGAACCTTCTGCTTAGAATGTTCTACAGAGTAGTCTAGACGTTGATAGACGTATATGGCCATTATAGGTTGAAGTTCTGCAAGTAGTGTATTCTACTTGAAGGGTGGACAAGGCTAGCAGGGTTATAGTACGGTGGAGCGTTTTGCTATTTGTCGATAATCGTCGCGAGGTATGTGAACTTCTTCCTATCCTTTCTAGCATGATGTTTGTAAACTATGTAGTACGGTAGACGTACGTGTGCTAAATGAATTGGGTTGGTTTAAAACATAAAGTGTTATAACGGCTTTATGGGAAGTTTGTTATAACAACTTTATGTAGGTAAGAAATGGGTTGTTGATTTTAAGAAAATAAGAGACTCGACTTAATTGGCTTGATATGAATTTTATTAAAAAGTTGTGAAGCCTCATTCGTGAGTAATGAGTACTTGGTTTTTAACTAATAAGTTATATTGATTTCGGAAATGAGAATAAGTATCGAACAAACCACTGCAGCGTTAATAAAGGAAAATGTATTGACAAATAATTAATTATATTAAAACCAGTAGAAACCTCCATCTGTATAGAAGCTAAGATAAGACAAAATTGTATTACATTTCCTAGATCATGGCTGCTTTAATAAGATTGTTATAAACAAGAATAAACTACTCACACATAAGATATATGTTACTCAATTTTGTTAAAAGAAGAAATTACGTTGTTAAGTGATTAGGACTATGAACTATGAAATCTTTCGAAAATAAGAGACTTAAGTATTTAAAAATATGCAACTTGAACTTTTGGAAAAGAATGTTGTTACTTGACCTTAAAAAGGGAAAATGTGTTGGTTTAAAATGAAGACATCGGATTATCTTAATCTGTCTTAAAAGAGGGTTTAAATGTTATGGACGATTCTTCACCGAGTCCCATGGGATGGGCAGGGACATGTATTCCATACGATTCTTCACCGAGTCCCATGGGATGGGTCGGGACATGTATTCCATACGATTCTTCACCGAGTCCCATGGGATGGGCCGGGACATGTATTCCATACGATTCTTCACCGAGTCCCATGGGATGGGCCGGGACATGTATTCCATACAATTCTTCACTGAGTCCCTTAGGATGGGCCGGGACATGTATTCCATACGATTCTTCACCGAGTCCCATGGGATGGGTCGGGACATGTATTCCATACGATTCTTCACCGAGTCCCATGGGATGGGTCGGGACATGTATTCCATACGATTCTTCATCGAGTCCCATGGGATGGGCCGAGACATGTATTCCACCCGATTTCACCTCGAGTCTCATGGGATGAGCCGAGACATGTATTCTACACGATTCCACCTCGAGTCCCATGGGATGGGCCGAGACATGTTATACGTATCATACGATTTATACCTAGACTGCCGGCAGTGAGTGTCACGACCCGAACCCGGGCCCGTGACTGGTGCCTTACCCCGGGCACCCAAGTAGACATACATCAGAGTAATCAGCGGAACATAAAACAAGACATGATATAAGATGAAATGTGAAACGATTATCGAGAAAAGCGGCCTTCGGCATATATATATAAACTTTAAAACCGAGCGATTACATCCCATTTACAACTCGCCACAACGGTACTCTGCACCTAGAATGATATGACAATAATGGCGGGACAGGGCCCGCCATACCTGAATGTAAGTACCTACAACGGCAGGACTATACCACCGATAAGCCTCGAGAAACGGAGCTTCCCAAACGCTGTGACCCTAGAGCGAGGATCAACACGGTGTATCTCTACCGCGGCATGAACGCAATCCCGAAGGAGAGTCGATAACAGTACCAAGTATGTGGCGAAAATCGTAAATGAAATCATAGCAGTCTATATAAACAGGAGACATGGATGATAACCAAACTACAGTTCACAATAAATAAGCAGTCATGTCAAGTCAGGGACTCACACCCTCAAAGTCATCACTCAATATATAACTATGGGTCTCACGCCCACAACATCAATCAGGCCCGTGGAATACCTTCTCACCGCTGCCGGCGATCTATGATATAAAAGCACCAAGGAATACACATGAACACCAGGTCCGCTGTGTCATCATAAAACGTGCTGGGGTGAGTGCGAAGGCATAGCCGTACTAAAACCCACAGTACCAACAAGGTCATAAATCGTATCATGAGATCTGTCTGCACCGTCACATGATCAAAGCCGCCACTCGCCCGCGATATCTAATGTGCGCGTCTAGCCCCGAACTTCCCGCACTCGCGCAGGCCACTCCAATGGCCCGCATGAGGTATTCCCGCATCGAGGGTAGCTACTCCGGCATCGCCCCGGACTCGCGATCCGCGTAGCCCACATAGACCGCATGACCACAAAGGCCGCACACTAACCTGGAACTCTCGTAGCTCCGCATAGGCCACACAGACCCGCATGAGGTATTCTCGAATCATAGGTCACACAGACCCGCCTGAGTCTACCCCGCATCGGAGGGCAGCTTAACCCCCGGAATCATGTCAAGAGGTGAGTGATGTAATACTAGCATAACGGCTTACCGTTAGACAACATAAGCACAACAAGGGAAACCCCTTTACACAAACATCACAAGATACTAACACACGTAGCATCCTAACATGTTTACTTATCAAATCAACAAGAAAGTATTACAAGGCTATCACAAACCAATACAATCAAGTTATTCACACAAGGTACTTTCTACTTTATGTTAACAAGTTCGGTTTTTTATCCCCAAAGTACTTCATACATTAACCCTTTAAAAGATCCGTTTCTTTCACAAAAAGTCACACAATACCCGTAGTATAAAAATAGAGGGACTATCTTTTTAAGTAAACCAAAACACTTCTCTTTGTAAAATCATGTAACAATATTCTTTCCAAATGTTCAAGTTTGCCTAATTTCAAATACTCAAGTTTCTCATTTTTGAAAGGTTTCGTAGTCCATCGTTTTAATCACTTAATGATATAATTCTCTTTTAAAACCATTTGAGAAACATATGCCTTATATGTGAGTAGGTTATTCTTGTTTATAACAATCTTATAACAGCAGCCATGATCTAGGAAATGTATTATCATTTTGTCTCATCTTAGCTTCTATGCAGATGGAGGTTTCTACTGGTTTTAATAATACTTAATTAGTCAATGCATTTCCCTTTATTAGCGCTGCTGTGGTCTGTTCGATACTTATTCTGATTTCCGAAATCAGTAAAACATTATTCCTTTTAAAAACCAAGTACTCATTACTCACGAATGAGGTTTCACACTTTTTTTTAACAAAATTCAGATTAATTCAATTAAGTCAAGTCTCTTATCTTTTAAGATCAAGTCTCTTAACTTCTAAAATCGATAAACCATTCTTTTTATCTCTCTTAAGTCGTTATACCTAACTTCCCATAAAGCTAGTATAACTCTTAAGCTTTTAAAACCAAATATTCTTCTTCTTTCAAAACTGATTTATAATTCTTTTGAAAGACTTTAAGATCTTTATTATTCAGGCTTAAGTCAAAAGACATTGCCGTAAAGCTACGTTCAGTTAACACACGACGCTCACCGTACTATATATATACTTTAAAATATCATGCTCAAGAGTGTAGGAAGAATCACATACCTCGCGACGATTAACGACTATTAGCAAAACGCTCCACGGCTATAACCCGGCTAGCCTTGCCCACCTTTCAAGTAGTACATGCTACTCGCAGAACATTCAACCTATAAAGGTTATACAAGTCTATCAATGTCTAGACTACTCTGTAGATTATTCTTCTGATGTGATTTCGCCAAGTCTTTTCTGTAATATCCTTCTATTACAGTTCAATTCTCTTCTATGAATCTTATATTCATTTCCATACTACTACAGTATGTAATTTCCAATTACAATAGGGGGACAAGATATTTACCTCGATAAGCCCATAATTATCCAAGTATAAATGTCGATCCTGAGCAACGTTTAGCTCCTACTCTGGGCGCTCCAACCCGCTCCAAACAACCCTTAGAAGTTCTACTCAACTTCTTCTTAATACTTCAACCGGCTATGAAGATTTTCCTTAGGGTTTCGGTTTGAGACTAAAAGGACATAAGGTAGTATTTTCGGGCTCTACGTATAGAGATAACTTTGGAATACTACAAGGTATAAGGCTAAGGTATTTTGGTATAGTAACAATACTTGGAGAGTATTTCTACCAAGAGAGGGGTATGTTTGGACGAGAGCAATACCAAGGGAAGGGGGGGTGTCTCGGCTAGAACACCACAAAGGGGGAGGGGGATGGTTTCGGCCAAGGCCTTTTCAAGGGGGAGGGGGATGGTTTGGACGAGAACTACACAAAGGGAGGGAGGGATTTTAGACTTGGAAAGTTGATTTGTGGATGAAGAAAACCTTCAAGTTAGGGGGGGTATTTATAGGCCAACCAATGGCCAAGATGAAGCCAAGTGCTATGCAAGTGTATGGTGGGGATTTGCACAAGTGCACCCTAACCTACTCCTCAAATCCCTCACAAAACATTGACCCAAGATTTAGGCCCCAAAACCATGCCATTCGTCCAAGGCATCCGCCCCACTTGGCCGTCCACTTGAGGGTGACAAGTGTCACCCTCCCGTTGGTCTAAAATGTTTCATCTCTCGGAAAAATCCGCAAAAAATATAAATGACATAGCCGTATTTTTCCCTTCGCAAGTTTTGTAAAACGTTTCGTCGAAAAACGATTCTTTTCGATAGTTGTGAACAAAATTTCGTCCTTGCCTAACTTTAAGTCTTCGAACTTTTCTACGTACGTCCTCACGTACATACTCTGAAAATACGGGGTATAACAGTGAGGAAGGAGTTCCACGGGCATGAGGGATGACTTGAGGGCGTGAGTCCCTGACTTGACATGACTGCTTTTATGTTGTGAACTGTAGTTTGTTATCATACATGTCTCCTGTTTTATTATAAACTGTTATGATTTCATTTACAGTATTCCGCCACATACTTGGTACTGTTATCGACCTCTTTGGGGGCTGCGCGTTTATGCCGCAGTAGAGGTACACTAGTCGCCGATCTCGCCATAGGATCACGGCCGCTTTTGGGAAGCTCCGTTCCTCCGGAGGCTTATCTTGGTATAGTCCCCTGTTGTTGTAGGTGCTTACATTCAGGGGTATGGCGGGGCCCTGTCCCGTCATAGTTGTTGTATAAATCTTAGAGTGCAGAGTAATCTTGTTGTGCGTGGTTTGTAAAAGGGATGTAATCGCTCAATTTTTATATATATATGCCGAAAGGCAACTTTTCTCGTATAAACTGCTTTCACTTCATATTGTTTCATGTCTTATTTTATATTCCGCTGGTTACTCTGATGTATGTCTACTTGGGTGCCCGGGTAAGGCACCAGTCACGGGCCCGGGTTCGGGTCGTGACAAAAGTGGTATCAGAGCAATTAATCCTCGGAAAGTGTCTACAGACCGTATCTAGTAGTCTTGATTATCGGTGTGTTGTGCACCACACCAATAATCAGGAGGCTATAGGATATTTAGGATTGGTTTCCATTCTTCTCATTCTGAGATCGTGCCTTAGAGCTGTGTTATAAGTTGGACCCCTCTAACGTATTCTTTTATGCCAGTTATGCCTCCACGCAAGGCAATCAGGGCCCAGAAGGGCAAGGCAGCAGAGGGAGTTGCGAGTAGAGTAGCGGCGGTCTCTCGAGACCACGCACTGAGCCTTCAGTCCCACAGCCTAGAGCAGAGGAGATGGGTTACAAGGAGATGGCCCAGTTATTGGCCATGATAGTGGCAAGGCACGAGGATAAGCTGGATGCAAGACTCGCATGCCTAGTACCGTAGAGTTCACCCGAGAGCGGATAGTTTGAGACTGCGGGACTTTTTGAGTTGCAGCCCGCCAGTGTTTTATAGATCGAGGCTTGAGGATGATCCGCAGGAGTTCATCCGACAGTTACAGCGGATCATGAGAGTGATCAAGGCTTCGGAGACCGAGTCAGTGGTCTTAGGTTCACATCGGCTGCGTGATACTGTAGTCGACTGGTTTGATTCATGGGAGCTGTCCGGGGGGGAACATGCACCTCCAGCTATTTGGGACGAGTTCTCGGAGGCATTTCTCAGCCACTTCTTGCCTCCGCAGATGAGGAGGGCACGGCCGGCAGATTTACGCCTTTGAGGCGAGAGGCGACGGTTCGGGAGTACAACGTGGAGTTCGACTCATTGGCTCGGTATGTCCCCGCGTTAGTAACTGATATGGAGGACAGAGTACACCGCTACGTCACCGGGCTCGATGACTACTTGGCAGAGGCTTGTTCGGGTGTAGCCCTTCAGCCGGGCATGGACATTGCCCGCATGCAGGCTTATGCACTTGGATGTGAGGAGCGGAGGGGTCGACGGAATGACCGAGATCAGCAGAAGAGGGCCAGAACAGCAGGGTCCTTTGGTAACTTTCGAAGAGAACCGCCTCAGCAGCAGGTTAGTTATGCACCTCCGCCAGTAAAGAGTGGTCCTCCGCGCCTTCGTGGACGCTCGGGTATTCGCGAGCCGGGTCGAGCTCCGTGGCTTCCGTTCACAGGTATACATGGGTTCTAGCCAGTCGGGTTCATGTTTTCCTCAGTGTGCACGATGCGGCAAACGTCATCCCGGGGAGTGTCGTCTTTTTACTGGTGCTTGTTTCACCTGCGGCCGTCAGGGCCATGTGACGAGGGACTGTCCTAGAAGGAGGGATACAGGTAGAATGACGCAGCCACGGGTCGGGCAAGGTTCATTGCCTTCTATAGCTATGCGCCCGACAGGGCAGGATTAGGATTAAAGCGACAAAGGGAAAATGAAGCAGATGATACAGGTATATTCTTACCCCTCTAGAGACTAGTATGCTGTTATACCCCGTAGTTCTGACCCTACGTATGAGAGCGTACGAAAGCATGTAAGACCTAAAATTTTCTAAGGATAGGTTGACGGATTGTTCCGGACGGGTTTTAGTCAACTTTGAGGCGGGTTATGACCCGGTACATTGAGAGTTCCTAAGTGTTTCAAAGGCCTAGGACGTATTTCGTGGAGTCTAGATTCCAACGCAACCAACCATTCGTCGATAGGACGTCGGAGTAGAAAGTTATGAGAGTTACAAGTTCAGTGCGCAGTCGGACAGAAATGTGTTTCGGACAAAGGCGACAGGGCATGGCGCCGGATGCGCGCGCGCGAAAGCTTGAAGGGTCGCTGAAGTTGCAGCGCGCGCACCAGACGCGTGGCGCAGCGCTGAAAGTTCAGAGAGGCTGCGGAGGTTTCAGCGCCGCGGCGCCGAGGCGGAATTTTTGGGCGAAAAAACTTAGGAAAGTCTGATTTCTCTTTTAAAAAGGTCATGGGAGGGTGACAAGTGTCCCCCCCCCCCCATCTGATTTTTCTTGCATGTCTTATATTGACCAAGTCTTGAAGACTTGGTCATCTTTCAAACCTCTCCCTCTCTCTAAAAATTAGCTCCTCCTTCTCTCTACATTTCCAAAGGAAATTCTAGCCTTAGGAAAAATCTGAAAAGTTAAGAAGAAGAAGGAAGCTTGTGGCTAGCTTGTTGGTGTTGTTGTGGTGGTGTTCTTGGCAAGGAAGCTAGCAAAATATTTGGAATAAGTTTGGCTAAAACTTTAAGGTAACATTTCTTCCTTTAGAATTAGTTCTAGTGTTGCATGTTAAGAAGAAAGAACTTGTGGTAGTAAATAATGCTCTTAGAGTCATTGCATGCAAGAAATGTGGTTTGGATATGCAATAATTGGTTAAGAAGATATTATGAGCATGTTGTAGCCAAAAAACTACCTTAGAATTGTTAAGAGAATGGTTGTAACTTTTGGGGCAGAATTTTACACACCCAAGTTTAGGTGTGTAATCCCCTTTGTGTTGGTTTGGATGTTGGGCCTTAAATGTGGTGTTTGGATGATAAATTCGGCCTTGAGAAAGGTGGCAAAGTGAGTAGAAACAAAGGAAATGCTGCCCAATTTTCCATAGAATTTAGTGACTTTGAACTTGGATTGTTCTACTTTGAGATTAGAGGTTAACAAACGTATCATGATTATTATAGGTTGAAATATTACTTGCGGTAGTTGAGCTTAGCAAGTGGATTGACCAAAGAGGTATGTGGAACTTTCCTATCTTTTGAGCATGAGTAGTTGTACCTATGTAGTACGGTAGACGTACAAGATTTGATATCTTTCACTTGTTTTAAAGTATATGACACTTGTGTCATTTCAAAAGTATAAATCCCTTGGATTTAGGAAAAATGTATTTGACAAAGGGATAACGCTAATATAATGACTTTATGGGAAGTTGGTTATATTAGTTTTCTTGAAAGTTTCACAAAGGAAGGTTTACTCTAATTAAAGCAAGTACGGGTAAAGGATTTGAAACTAAGAAAGGTGAATTGATTTTTAGGCATTGGTTGCCTAAGGTTTTAAAGGAAATGAAGTCAATTGATTTAGAAGCCTATTATATTTCTAAAAGGAAATGTGACTTGTCTTGAAAGAAATCGTAACTTGATACTATGGTGATTAGTATCTTGGAGTTTTTATAAAAAGAATTATTTCTTAAAAAGTTAGAAGTACATGGTACTTGGGTTGAATTCCCGGATTTTCTATTAAAAGACATGTTAGTGCCTTAGGATACTAAAATGAGAGGATATATTAATAATGTTAATAAGAAGTTAGGGGATTTCTTAACTTGTTTATGTTATGATAGCCCGGTAGTATTTATGTATGATATGATAGGTCGGTAGTGCTTATGTATGATATGATAGGCCGGTAGTGCTTATGTTATGTATGATAGCCGGATGAGCTATGTTATATATTTATATTATTACGGGGTAAACCCCGGGTTATTATTTATGCCATGGATTTGCTACCCATGATGCGAGCGCGCTTGCACTCATGCGGATCGGACCACGTGATCCATGCGGGTGAAATAGTCCCACGCGAGTACGCGATGGTACTCATGCGGGTCCACAGGATCCATGCGGGTGAAATAGTCCCATGCGGGTGAAATAGTCCCATGACGAGGCGGATGACCTCACGCGGTCCACAGACCCATGCGGGTGAAATAGTCCCGAGTAGGATTGCTTAATGATACTACGCGAGGTACCTGCTTTGATCGTGAGCCTCCTATTTTTATGCTATAAGTTTTATACTTGTTACTCTCATTGTTAGTAAGGCACAAGGCAAGGAAATTGATTTTTATCTATGACTCGCTTATTTTTACTTATGATATTACTATAGTATTTTCCGCTTTACATACTGGTACGCCAGGTAATCGACCCTTCTCTGGCCGCGTTCACGCCGCAGTAAGGAAAGGTGGTAGATCCTCATTCCTGGATCTTTTACTCAGTGTCGTGAGCTCCATTTCTTGGAGGCTCGACTTTTGGTATGGTTCTCCCCGGTGTTGTTGATGTTTTGTACATTCGTGGGCATGACGTGGCCCCGTCTCCGCCATAGTGTTACTCCTTCTTAGAGGCCTGTAGTCTTGTCATAACTTGGTTTGTTTAAGGATGTAACTGTTCGGTTTTATGTACTTTTGGGGTAGCCATTTTGGGCTAGACTATTTATATCATTATGGTTGTTTATTATGAGTTTATGTTCCGCTGGTTTTCTCTGATGTCGTGTCACAAGGGTGCCCGGGTTAAGGCACTGGTCACGGATCCGGGGTCGGGTCGTGACATATGCGTTGATGATATGATGAAGTACTAAGTATTATGTTCTGATAGCATTATGTTAAAATTGTGTTTAGAAAACATGGTTAGTTAGAAGGGTAAGATTGGGGACAGGGAAATTGTGAGCCTTAGAATATTATACGTAGAGACCTTAGATGCGAGGCCATCTTGAGTAAAAGATTTATTTTATGTTGACCTTTATCGGAGTGCATAGTATACGTGGGATATATTTGCGTGATAAGTCCCTGAGTGGTATGAAATGAAAGAGGGTAGTTGAGCTAAGGAGACCACTAGGTTTTCGTGACTTGATTAGTGAGATTGTTCCGGATCGGGGGAACAAGAGTTTGGCGCGATAGCGGGTCGGGTTGAGGACCGATCGCGGGTCAACCCGCGGCCTGTTATGTGGTGGGGTCAGTTCGGGGTGGTCCCGCCAGGTGGTAGGGTCACGAGGGCACTAGGCCCAAGTTTAGATGACCGTTGTACGAGTTCGTGGATGCGTTCGACCAATAGCCGGGCCAATGAGATCAGCCCATCTTGTCTTTCAGTCAGGATTGTTTACTCGGCGGAGGGTTATGCGAGATGTTATATATCAGGAAGGTTGTAAGGCTGCACGGGGTTCCTACTTTTTACCTTATGACGGGCAGCGGAGCCCATGTTATACCCCGTAGTTCCAGGGTATGTATGCGAGGACGTACGTACGAGAATACGACAGAAAGATTGGAAAGGAAGAAAGAGGTGATTTTTCCACGGAAAAGTTTCCGGTTTTTGTGAAGGAAAAAGGTTCGTTAATGGGAATTGGATTCCCAGATTTGGTATTCGGACTTCCTGGAATATTAGAGAATTATGGAATTTTATTTTCGGAAATGGTCACGTGGGCCCACGGAGAAATTTACTGGTTTGTGGGCCCACTTTGTTTTGAGATTTTGGCCATTGTGGATATTTTGGAAGATGTTTTATTTTGGGCCAATAGGAGGGTGACACGTGTCACCCCGCCAGTGGCTCGCCGAATGGCATTTGTGCACAACACCCTTGCTAGAGTCGTTTTTAAACGCTTTTACATAACTTCATGGGCGGAAAATTCCGCTATGTCTTTTCTTATTTTTATGGATTTTTCCGAGAGACGGAACATTTTGGACCAACGAGAGGGCGGCACTTGGCACCCTCTCATTGGTGGGCAAGGTGGGCGGGACTTGGACGAAATGGGGATGTCAAGTGGTAGATATTTTGGTAGATATTTTGTGAGGGTTTTAAGGAGTAGGGACTAGGGGGCACTTGGGCATATCTTGGCCCTACACTTGTGTAGCACTTGGCTCAATCTTGGCCATTGGTTGGCCTTGGCTTGTGCTATAAATACCCCTCTCCCTTTGATGAATTCTTCATCCATTCCTAAATGTTTCTAAGTGTAAAATCCTCTCCTCCTTGTGTTGAGTTCGCCGGCCTCCCCTCATGGCCGAGAGCACCCCTCTGTGGGTGCTAGCCGAGAGTAGTGCCCCCTCCTAGAGTTGCTAGCGTGGGTACCCCTAGCCTAGTTGTTTCAGATAATACCCCCTTTGTGGTGTAGAAATACTCTCAAAAGTATTGTTATAATGCCCAAATTACCTTAGCCAAATACCTTGTAGTATTCTAAGGTTATACCTTTACAAAAAAGCCCAGTTATACTATTATACTTCCGTCACCCCAAAACCGAAACCCTAGGAAAATCTCCATAGTCAGTTGAGTATTGTGTAGAAGTTGGTTAGAACTTCTAAGGGTGGTTTAGAGCGGGTTGAGCGCTCGGAGTTGAGCTAAACTTTGCTAAGGATCGACATTAAACTCGGATAATTATGGGCTTATCGAGGTAATTATCTTGTCCCCCTATTGTAATTTGAAATTACATGTTGTTAGATTATATAGTTGAAGTATACTATATAGAGTACTGAACGTAGTTATCGGCAATGTCTTTTGACTTAAGCCTGAATAATACTTACGGCAATGTCTTGCGACTTAAGCCCAATTTAAAGAAGAGTCTTGAATCAGAATTACATAGGATCAGACAAAGAGACTTGTGTAGTAGTACCGTGGAGTAAAATTGTACCCTTTAGGGTTAGATGTATAACCCCCCCTGGTTGGCTTGGTAGCCGGCCTCGATAGAGGAGGAGATTTACGCTGTTGCGGGGGGGGGGAGGTGCTGCCGAATTTTCGGTAGAATGTTCTACGATGAGATCTAAATGTTAATAAGCGCCTTGTGGCCTTATAGATTGATGTACTACGTGTGGCGCGATCTACGTGGCTTAAGGAGTAGCCGACGTTTGGAAGTACTTGAGCGCTTTTGCTGAGTCGATACTGCCGCGAGGTATGTGAACCTCTTCCTATCTCTTCTAGCATGATATGTGTGAACTATGTAGTACGGTAGACGCATACGTGCTAAATGTGTTTGAGTGGTTTAAAACATAAAGTGTTATAACGGCTTTATGGGAAGTTGGTTATAACGACTTTATGTTAGTAAGAAAATACATGTGGTTTTTAAAAGGTAATCGATTTGAACTATAAGCGCTTGTTATATGATAAGAAAGAACTTGAAGTATTTCAAAAGTTTTTGAATCATTTTGAAAGGAGAAGTAATACTTGGTGTTTGAAAACTTAAGAGTTATACTAGCTTTATGGGAAGTTAGGTATAACGGCTTAAGAATGCTTTCTCGATTTCGAAATCGGAATGTATCGACAAACCATCGCTGCTACATTAAAAGGAAATGTTTTGAATAATTAAGTATTATTAAAACCAGTAGAAACTTCCATCTGCATAGAAGCTAAGATGAGACAAAATGATATTTCCTAGATCATGGCTGCTGTAATAAGATTGTTATAAACAAGAATGTCCTACTCACATATAAGGCTTATGTTTCTCCGATTGTTTAAAAGAGAATTATATTCTTAAATGAATAAAACTATGAACTTTAAACCTTTCTAAAATAAGAAACGTGAACATTTGATATTAGGCAAACTTGGACGTTTGGAAAATAATGTTGTTACTTGATTTTACAAAGGTAAGAGTTTTGGTTTTCTTAAAAGGATAGTCACTCTTTCTTATACTACGGGTATGGTGTGACTTATGTGAAAGAAACAGATCTTTTAAAGATTTAATGTGTGAAGTACTTTGGGGTTAGATACCCGAACTTGTTAGTAGAAAGTACCTTGTGTGAATACTCTATTGTATTGGTTCGTGATAGCCTTGTAAATACTTTCTTGTTGATTTGAGAAGTAAACATGTTGGGATGCTACGTGTGTTAGTATCTTGTGATGTTAGTGTAAAGGGGTTTTCCCCTCGACTGCGCTTAAAGTTGTTTGACTATCAGCCGTTATGTTGGTATTGTACCACTCACCTTGACTTGTGTTCCGGAGGTTAAGCTGCCCTCCGATGCGGGGTAGACTCAGGCGGTCTGGGACCATGATTCGAGAATACCTCATGCGGGTCCAGGGGATCCATGCGGAGCTACGGAGCTCCGTGTTAGTGTCGCGCCTTGTGGTCACGCGGTCTCGCGCTACGCGGATCGCGAGTCCGATTTACGCCGGAGTAGCTACCGATGCGCGGGTTATACCTCACGCGGGCCTATCTCGACCGCCTACGGAGTGCGGAGAGTTCTGGGCTAGACGCGCACATTTGATATCGCGGGCGAGTGACCGCCTTTTATCATGTGACGGCCTAGACATATATCATGACACGCTTATGACCTTGTTGGTACCGCTGGTGTTAGTAGTCGGCTATGCCTTCGCATTTACCCCTGCACTGCTTTATTAGGACACGGTGGGACACGTGTTCATGTGTATTCCTTGGTGCTTGTATATCATAACCGCCGGCAGTGAGGAAGGTATTCCACGCACGATTGATGTGGTGGCGTGAGACCCATTGTTAAAATTGAGTGATGACTTGAGGCGTGAGTCACGACTTGACATGATCGCTTATTTATGGTGAATCGTAGTTTGGTTATCATACATGTCTCCCGCTTTGTATAGACTACTATGATTTCATTTACTGATTTATTTTTAGTTTCACATACTCGCACTGGCCAGATCGACTCCTTCGGGCCGCGTTCATGCCGCAGTAAAGGTACACCGCCGTTGATCCTCGCTCTTAGGGTCAGCTCGACTTGGGAAGCTCCGCTTTCTCGAGGCTTATTCGTATAGTCCCCGTTGTTGTAGGTGCTTACATTCAGGGGTATGACTAGGCCCTGTCCCGTCGTTGTTGTCGTATCATTTCTTAGAGGTCTGTAGTACTGTTGTGGGCAGGGTTTGTAAAAAGGATTAAACTGTTCATTTGTAAAAAGTGGTTATTTATATATGCCGAAAGGCAAGTTTTCCTCAGATTACTGTTTTGTACTTCACTTGTTCATGTATGTGTTTTATGTTCACTGATTACTCGATGTTGTGTCACTAGGGTGCCCGGTAAGGCACGATCACGCCCCGAACGGTCGTGACAAAAGTGGTATCGAGCGCTTAATCCTCGGAAAGTGTCTACGCATCGTATCCAAGAGAGTCTTGATTATCGGTGTTGTGCACCACGCCAATAATCGTGAGGCTATAGGATATTTAGGATTGGTTTCTATTCTTCTCACTCGAGATCGTGCCTTAGAGCCGTGTTGTAAGTTGGACCTCTAACGTATTTCTTTCCCTTACCGCTATGCCTCCGCGCAGGGCAACCCGCCCGGGAGGCAAGGCACCGAGGAACCGCGAGTTGAGTACGAGGGTCACGAGGCACAGCCCAAATCATTACCTAGGGTAGTGCTTCATTCGGGATTTCTGCGACGCCACTAGCCCCAAAGAGTTTAAGCATGGCGACGGCGCCTCATCGCGCCATGATATGTGAACCTTCGCCTACGCATCGAACCGAGAATATAGATTGCAAAGAGGCAACCTCACATTAGCCATGGATTTGGCTACCGCAGAGTATACCGATGTACCGCGAGTCTTGATGACTACCTAAGAAAGGGTTGTGCAAGAGTAATTCTTGATTGGGCTTGAGCATGGCACGTATGCGCTTATGCGCAGCCGAGAACGTAGAGATCGACGGTTAACCAAGCGACGAGAAGAGGGCCAGAGCAAGAGTCCTTGGTAACTTTCAAGGTGAGTATACCTTAAGTGCTATGTTCGATAGCAGTTGTTAGTTGTGATTAGAAATCATGGTGGGTTAACCGAGTAAGATTTTGGAGGATAGAGAAAGTGTGAGCCTTAGAGCTTTATACGCAAAGACCTTAGAGGTAAGGCCATCTCGCAGAGACGTATGTTTATGTTTGACCTTTAGGAGTGCATAGTGCACGTGAGTCGTGTTTGGGATAAGTCCTAAGTAGTATGAAATGAAAGAGGTAGTTGAGCTAAGAAGACCGCTAGGTTTTCGTAACGTGTTTAGTAAGATTGTTCCTTCGGGAGGTGGTATTTCGCGCCTTGCCGGTTGAGGCTACGTGCGGGTCAACCCGCTGCAGTTTGGTACGGGTCAGTTTGGGGTGGTCCCGCTTGTGGTAGGTCACGAGGTGTTAGGCCCAAGTTTAGTTAACCAACGACGAGTTCGTGGATGCGTTCGACCGGTGGTCGGGCCGATGGGGCAACCCATCGTGTTCTTGGCCGGACCGCTTCACTGGCGATGTTGATTTATCGTAAAGGTTGTAAGCGTCGACGGTGCCTACCTTCACCTTATGATGCACAGTGGAGCCTGTGTTACGGCTGTTTTTGTTTCGAAAGTCCTACCAGTGGGGTTAAGAACTCAGTGAGTCTCAGATCGCCTCGCCGCTGCGTGGATTTCGAGGTAGTTGTGAGGATTGTTGTCTCCTGTGGAGGAGCGTTTGAGCTACCATTTCGGTGTTGATGTCGCCTTGAAGCCTTGCAGGGCGGAAGTGTAAGCCGGCCGATTGGTTCGATGTTGGCGGTGGTTCGATAGTTGGTTCAGCTTGTTCCAGCAGATCGTGGATAGTGAAGCTTGTCTAGAAAGTTACGCACTCGGAGGAATCGTGCGGATAATCGGCGACGACGCCAGAGTTGAGCCGACGGTCGGTCTTCTTGAAAGTACCACCGGACAGGTGTGGCGAGTTTGGATACTAAAGCGACGTAAATGTGGTAAGAATTCGAGTGTACGCCTTCGATGATCGTGACGGCCGGTACCATTTGTTGGGTCGTTGGAGCAAGGCTCGCGGCAAAGTGACAAAGTGGTATCTCGTGCAAAGTGACAAAAGTAGTATTATTTGTGGTGATGTTAGAGGTGTTTCCTCGTGGACTTGGATGTAAGTATTTTACGTGGGTATTTACGTGCCACCGTGTGGGATTGTTTCGTAAGTATAGTAGTGAAGACTATACCGCACGTGTTCGCTTTGAGACTTAGAAGGAACATTCGGACGAATGTTTCTAAGGGAAGAATGTTATACCCGTAGTTCCGTGGTATGTATGAGGACGACGCGTGCGAGAATACGCAGAAAGATTGGAAAGGAAGAAAGAGGTGATTTTTCCACGGAAAAGTTTCCGTTTTTGTGAAGGAAAAGGTTCGTTAATGGGAATTGATTCCCGTGATTTGGTATTCGGACTTCCGAATATTAGAGAATTATGGAATTTTATTTTCTGAATGGTCACGTGGGCCCACGGAGAAATTTACTGGTTTTGGGCCCACTTTGTTTTCGAGATTTTGGCCATCAGGATATTTTCTAAGATGTTTTATTTTGGGCCAATAGGAGGGTGACACGTGTCACCCCGCCAGTGGCTTCGCCGAATGGCATTTGTGCACAACACCCTTAGAGTCGTTTCGACTAAACGTTTTACATAACTTGCGGCGGAAAATTCCGCTATGTCTTTTCTTATTTTTGGGATTTTTCCGAGAGACGAACATTTTGGACCAACGAGAGGCGGCACTTGGCACCCTCTCATTGGCGGCAAGGTGGGCTGTGATTGACGAAATGGGGATGTCAAGTGGTAGATATTTTGGTAGATATTTTGTGAGGGTTTTACGAGTAGGGACTAGGGGCACTTGGGCATATCTTGCCCTACACTTGTGTAGCACTTGGCTCAATCTTGGCCATTGGTTGGCCTTGGCTTGTGCTATAAATACCCTCTCCCTTTGATGAATTCTTCATCCATTCCTAAATGTTTCTAAGTGTAAAATCCTCTCCTCCTTGTGTTGAGTTCGCCATGGCCTCCTCAGTGGCCGAGAGCACCCCCTCTAGGGGTGCTAGCGAGAGTAGTGCCCTCCTAGAGTCAGCCGTGGGTACCCCTAGCCTAGTTGTTTCAGATAATACCCCCTTGTGGTGTAGAAATACTCTCAAAAGTATTGTTATAATGCCCAAATTACCTTAGCCAAATACCTTGTAGTATTCTAAGGTTATACCTTTACAAAAAGCCCGCTTATACTATTATACTTCCCGGTCCCCAAAACCGAAACCCTAGGAAAATCTCCATAGTGGTTTGGAGTATTGTGTAGGTTGGTTAGAACTTCTGGGTGGTTTAGAATGGTTGAGCGCCTGAGTTGAGCTAAACTTTGCTAAGGATCGACATTAAACTCGGATAATTATGGGCTTATCGAGGTAATTATCTTGTCCCCCTATTGTAATTGGAAATTACATGTTGTTAGATTATATAGTTGAAGTATACTATATATATAGATCAACGTAGTTATCGGCAATGTCTTTTGACTTAAGCCTGAATAATACTTACGGCAATGTCTTGCGACTTAAGCCTGAATTTAAAGAAGAGTACTGAACTGTAATTACATAGGACTGTATTACAGTAGACTTGTGTAGTAGTACCGTGGAGTAAAATTGTACCCGTTAGGGTTAGATGTATAACCCCCCCTGGTTGGCTTGGTAGCCGGCCTCGATAGAGGAGGAGATTTACGCTGTTGCGGGGGGGGGGAGGTGCTGCCGAATTTTCGGTAGAATGTTCTACGATGAGATCTAAATGTTAATAAGCGCCTTGTGGCCTTATAGGTTGATGTACTACGTGTGGCGCGATCTACGTGGCTTAAGGAGTAGCCGACGTTTGGAAGTACTTGGAGCGTTTTGCTATGAGTCGATACTCGTCGCGAGGTATGTGAACCTCTTCCTATCTCTTCTAGCATGATATGTGTGAACTATGTAGTACGGTGACGCATACGTGCTAAATGTGTTTGAGTGGTTTAAAACATAAAGTGTTATAACGCTTTATGGGAAGTTGGTTATAACAACTTTATGTTAGTAAGAAAATACATGTGGTTTTTAAAAGGTAATCGATTTGAACTATAAGCGCTTGTTATATGATAAGAAAGAACTTGAAGTATTTCAAAAGTTTTTTTGAATCATTTTGAAAGGAGAAGTAATACTTGGTGTTTGAAAACTTAAGAGTTATACTAGCTTTATGGGAAGTTAGGTATAACGGCTTAAGAATGCTTTACTGATTTCGGAAATCAGAATGTGTATCGACAAACCACTGCAGCGTTAATAAAAGGAAATGTTTTGAATAATTAAGTATTATTAAAACCAGTAGAAACTTCCATCTGCATAGAAGCTAAGATGAGACAAAATGATATTTCCTAGATCATGGTCATTGTAATAAGATTGTTATAAACAAGAATGTCCTACTCACATATAAGGCTTATGTTTCTCCGATTGTTTAAAAGAGAATTATATTCTTAAATGAATAAAACTATGAACTACGAAACCTTTCTAAAATAAGAAACGTGAACATTTGATATTAGGCAAACTTGGACGTTTGGAAAATAATGTTGTTACTTGATTTTACAAAGGTAAGAGTTTTGGTTTTCTTAAAAGGATAGTCACTCTTTCTTATACTACGGGTATGGTGTGACTTATGTGAAAGAAACAGATCTTTTAAAGATTTAATGTGTGAAGTACTTTGGGGTTAGATACCCGAACTTGTTAGTAGAAAGTACCTTGTGTGAATACTCTATTGTATTGGTTCGTGATAGCCTTGTAAATACTTTCTTGTTGATTTGAGAAGTAAACATGTTGGGATGCTACGTGTGTTAGTATCTTGTGATGTTAGTGTAAAGGGTTTTCCTCGATCGCGCTTAAAGTTGTTTGACTATCACCGTTATGTTGGTATTGTACCACCCACCTTGACTTGTGTTCGGAGGTTAAGCCGCTCCACGCGGGTAGACTCACCCGGTGCGGGACCATGATTCGAGAATACCTCATGCGGGTCCGTGGATCCATGGAGCTACGGAGCTCCGTGTTAGTGGCGACCGCTTGTGGTCACGCGGTCTCGCGCTACGCGATCGCGAGTCGGGGCGATCGCCGGAGTAGCTACCCTCGACGCGGGTTATACCTCACGCGCCTATCTCGACCGCCTACGCGGAGTCGCGGAGAGTTCGAGTGGCTAGACGCGCACATTTGATATCGCAGCGAGTGACCGCCTTTTATCATGTGACGGCCAGACAGATATCATGACACGCCTTATGACCTTGTTGGTACTGCTGGTGTTAGTAGTCGGCTATGCCTTCGCATTTACCCCGCACTGCGTTTTATTAGGACACGGGTGGGACACGTGTTCATGTGTATTCTGGTGCTTGTATATCATAACGCCAGCGGTGAAAGGTATTCCACGCACGATTGATGTGGGCGTGAGACCCATTGTTAAAATTGAGTGATGACTTGAGAGCGTGAGTCACGACTTGATATGATCGCTATTTATGGTGAATCGTAGTTTGGTTATCATACATGTCTCCCGCTTTGTATAGACTACTATGATTTCATTTACGATTTATTTTTAGTTTCACATACTCTGCACTGTTGCCAGATCGACCTCCGGGGCCGCGTTCATGCCGCAGTAAAGGTACACCGCCGTTGATCCTCGCTCTAGGGTCACAGTCAGCTGGGAAGCTCCGCTTTCTCGAGGCTTATCTTGGTATAGTCCCGTCGTTGTAGGTGCCATTCTGTGGGGTATGACGGCCCCGTCCGTCGTTGTTGTCGTATCATTTCTTAAGGTGCGTAAATCTTGTTGTGTGGTTTGTAAAAAGGATTAAACTGTTCATTTGTAAAAAAGTGGTTATTTATATATGCCGAAAGGCAAGTTTTCCTCAGATTACTGTTTTGTACTTCACTTGTTCATGTATGTGTTTTATGTTCCGCTGATTACTCTGATGTTGTGTCACTAGGGTGCCCGGGGTAAGGCACCAGTCACGGGCCCCGGAACGGGTCGTGACAGCCCAATTATGGCTATTCTTTTTCTGGAGGTTTTACCAGGCGGGGTTAGGAACTCAGGTGAGTCTCAGTATTGCATTCACCCTCGGGCCAGTGTTTTTTATTTCAGGGGTGGCAACGAGGATTATGTGCCTCTTGTTGAGTGAGTATCACTATAGCTACCATTTCAGTATTCGGATGTCGCCTTATGAAGCCTTGTATGGGCGGAAGTGTAGGTTACCGGTTGATTGGTTCGATGTTGGCAAGGTTCAGATAGTTGGTCCATACTTGATCCAGCAGGATGTGGATAAGGTGGAGCTTATCCAGAAGAGGTTATTGGCAGCTCAGAGTAAACAAAGAATCGCACGATAGTCGCCGACACTTGGAGTTCAGTGCCGACGGTGGTCTTCAAGGTACCACCGGCGGCGTGACGAGATTTGGAAAGCAGGGGAAACTTAGCCCGAAATACTTTGGGCCTTTTCAGATCGATGAAGAATAGGCCGGGTTGCCTACAAGTTAGCATTGTCGTCTGACGTAGAAGGTAGTACGTCTGGTCTTCCATGTTGCCATGTTTCGGAAGAGTATCGGAGGTCCATCCAGGGTGTTCCCAGTTATTAGTGACCGGGTGGCAGGGGGGTTATCGTATGAGGATAGCCCTATAGCGATGACGGAAATATGATACATACACTATAGGGAGTTTGGGTACGAGAAGGGTACAACGAGAAAGGGAAGAAGCGAGCATGGGTTAAGAGAATAGAATTGATCATTTCTTATGGGAAGTAAAGGTGCGAAGGGAGTATCTTTTAGACTTGGGTGGGAGCTTTTGTGATGTTAGAGGTGATTCCTCGTGGACTTGGATGTAAGTATTTACGCGTGTGTTATTTTGTGGCCATGTGTGGCATTTGCAAACTGGTTAAGCTATGAGGAACTTTATCGTTATCTGTCTTGAGAAGGAACATTCGGGACGAATGTTTCTAAGGAGGGGAGAATGTTATACCCCGTATTTCCAGAGTACGTATGCGAGGACGTACGTACGAATATTCAAGCCCTAATTAGGTTAAGGATGAAATTGTGAACTTTCGACGGAAAGGATTCCGAACATTGTGAAGGAAATTCTACGTTTTTAATATTTTAACCGATTACGGATTTTTCCGAGAGACGAAATATTTTGGACCAATAGGAGGGTGACATGTGTCACCCTTAGTTGGCATGGGTTGGACGAAATGTTGGCCAAGTGGACAAGGTCAAATGGTCAAGTCTTGGAAGATATTTCTTTGGGTGAGTGGGGGTAGGTAGGGAAGGCCTTGTGGACGTTTTTTGTGCCTAGTGGAAGGCCACATGGCTCTTTGTAGTGGGGGACATATGTCCCAACATTGTGGTGGACACTTGGTTGGAAGACCTCATCCTTCACATGGATCCAAATCTACACCATCCATTTGTTTTAATCTTGGCCCTTGGTGGTTCTATAAATACCCCCCCCTAAGTTGCAAGAATTCTTCATCCACTAAACATTTTCCAATTCTCAAAAACTCCTTCCCCCTCTTGATAGCTTTCGGCCAAACACCTCCCCCCCCCCCCCCCCCTCCTTGTGTTCTCGCCGAAACACACACCCTCCCCCCCTTGGTAGAAAAATATTCTCCAAGTATAGTTACTATTCCAAAATACCTTAGCCAAATACCTTGTAGTATTCCAAAGTTACCTCTATTCTAAAAGCCCGGAAATACTACTTTATATCCATTAGTCACAAAACGAAACCCTAGGGAAATCTTCATAGTGGGTTGAAGTATTAAGTAGAAGTTGTTTAGAAACTTCCAAGGGTTTCTTAGAGCTATCGGAGCGCAAGTGAATAGAGCTAAACCTTGCTCAGGATCGACATATATCTTGGATAATTTTGGGCTTGTCGAGGTAAATATCTTGTCCTTCTATTGTAATTGGAAATTACATACTGTAGTAGTATAGAAATGAGTATAAGATATATAGAAGGATGGTATAAAAGAAGAGAATTGAACAGATTTACATGTGATCAGATTTATGAGACTTGTGTAGTTGATTTAGCAGGAAATCTCGCCCAAATTTCCATAGAATAGAGACCTTCTGCTTAGAATGTTCTACAGAGTAGTCTAGACGTTGATAGACGTATATGGCCATTATAGGTTGAAGTTCTGCGAGTAGTGTGTTCTACTTGAAGGGTGGACAAGGCTAGCAGGGTTATAGTACGGTGGAGCGTTTTGCTATTTGTCGATAATCGTCGCGAGGTATGTGAACCTCTTCCTATCCTTTCTAGCATGATGTTTGTAAACTATGTAGTACGGTAGACGTACGTGTGCTAAATGAATTGGGTTGGTTTAAAACATAAAGTGTTATAACGGCTTTATGGGAAGTTTGTTATAACAACTTTATGTAGGTAAGAAATGGGTTGTTGATTTTAAGAAAATAAGAGACTCGACTTAATTGGCTTGATATGAATTTTATTAAAAAGTTGTGAAGCCTCATTCGTGAGTAATGAGTACTTGGTTTTTAACTAATAAGTTATATTGATTTCGGAAATGAGAATAAGTATCGAACAAACCACTGCAGCGTTAATAAAGGAAAATGTATTGACAAATAATTAATTATATTAAAACCAGTAGAAACCTCCATCTGCATAGAAGCTACGATAAGACAAAATTGTATTACATTTCCTAGATCATGGCTGCTTTAATAAGATTGTTATAAACAAGAATAAACTACTCACACATAAGATATATGTTACTCAATTTTGTTAAAAAAAGAAATTATGTTGTTAAGTGATTAGGACTATGAACTATGATTAGGACTATGAACTATGGGCCGAGACATGTATTCTACACGATTCCACCTCGAGTCCCATGGGATGGGCCGAGACATGTTATACGTATCATACGATTTATACCTAGACTGCCGGCAGTGAGGAAGTAGTTCCACGGGCATGAGGGATGACTTGAGGGCGTGAGTCCCTGACTTGACATGACTGCTTTTATGTTGTGAACTGTAGTTTGTTATCATACATGTCTCCTGTTTTATTATAAACTGTTATGATTTCATTTACAGTATTTTCCGCCACATACTTGGTACTGTTATCGACCTCTCGGGCCGCGTTCATGCCGCAGGTATAGGTACACTAGTCGTCGATCCTCGCTCATAGGATCACAGCTCAGCGTTTTGGGAAGCTCCGTTTCTCCGGAGGCTTATCTTTGGTATAGTCCCCTGTCATTGTAGGTACTTACATTCAGGGGTATGGCGGGGCCCTGTCCCGTCATGATTTAGTATATTGACTTCCATTAAAGCATGATAAATATGAGTTTGCGAAATATCTAGCTCAATGCGTTTTGTGTGCTGAAAAATTTCATGCTACATGTTCCTGCATATTATTCTGCTAACCTTCATGTTTTTCTAGATAACACTAAATGCAGCAAAAGTGATCAATGTCAGTGAGTCTTTTATTTTTCATTTCTTGAGTCTTTTATTTCTTTCTTTCTATCTTTGCTCGAGGGCGAGCAGTAACCATTAAGAATAGGTACCCCCTCCCCAGGATTGATGATTTGTTTGACCAGTTGCAGGGTGCGAGGTGTTTCTCAAAGATAGACATGCGGTCTGGTTATCATCAGGTACGAGTTCGAGAGGCAGACATCCCAAAGACTGCATTCAGGACCCGGTATGGGCACTATGAGTTCAGGGTTATGTCTTTCGGTTTGACCAACGCTCCAGCGGTATTTATGGATTTGATGAACCGGGTGTTCAAGTCATTTTTGGATACATTTGTGATTGTATTCATTGATGACATCCTGGTGTATTCGCGGACAGAGCAGGAGCATGCAGATCACTTGAGGACGGTACTTGGGGTTCTCCGGAGCCGGCAGTTATTCGCCAAGTTCTCCAAGTGTGAGTTTTGGTTGGCCTCAGTGGCATTCCTGGGGCATATTATTGGGGCTGATGGTGTTCGGGTGGATACGGCAAAGATTGAGGCAGTCAAGTCTTGGCCGAGACCTACTACTCCGACCGAGGTGCGCAGTTTCTTAGGACTGGCGGGTTATTATCGTAGGTTTGTGGAGCAGTTTGCTTCGATTTCAGCACCGTTGACTAGGCTGACTCAGAAGGCAGCCAAGTTCCAGTGGACAGAGGCTTGCGAGAAGGGTTTCCAGTTGCTGAAGGAAAGGTTGACTACAACTCCAGTTCTTACTCTTCCTGAGGGGTTAGACGGGTACGTGATCTATTGTGATGCCTCGGGTATCGGGCTAGGGTGTGTTTTGATGCAGCACGGCAAGGTTATAGCCTATGCTTCCCGGCAGTTACGGAAGCATGAGAGGAATTACCCTACCCATGACTTAGAGTTGGCCGCAGTTATTCATGCCTTGAAGATTTGGAGACATTATTTGTATGGGGTTCATGTGGATATTTATACAGACCACAAGAGCCTCCAGTATATCTTCAGGCAGAGGGAGCTGAACTTGCGACAGAGACGGTGGTTAGAGTTGCTGAAAGATTATGATGTTGATATTCTATACCATCCAGGGAAGGCCAACGTAGTTGCTGATGCCTTGAGTCGTAGATCGATGGGGAGCCTGTCAGAGGTACAGCCAGAGAGACTGGACATGGTCCGTCAGATCCACCAATTAGCGAGCCTTGGGGTTCGATTGATTGATACCGACGATAGTGGGGTACGGGTTCGTGAGTGTCACGACCCGATCCCGGGCTCGTGACTGGTGCCTTACCCCGGACACTCTAGTGATACAACATTAGAGAAAAACCAGCGGAAATAAAAACTCATGAAAGAAAACAGTGAAATAAGAAAACAGGCTAACCCAAACGGTTACCCTTTTGTACATAAATGAAAACTTGAACAGTTACATCCCTTACAAACCCTGCCCACAACAAAGGTTACTGCACTTAAGAATTTTAAAAACATAATGACGGACAGGGCCCGCCATGCCCTGAATGTACAAAAGTCCGCTACTTGAGGAACCGTACTACGTGACAAGCTTCCGAGATATGGAGCTTTCCGAGAATCAACAATGATCCTAAGAGTGCGGATCGGCAAGCTATGTACCTCAACTCGCGGCATGAACGCATCCCCGGCGAGGCCAAGATAACAGTACCAAGTATGTGAAATCAAAATATCAGTAAATGAAATCATAATAGTCTATATAAAAACAGAGACATGTATGATAACCAAACTACGATCACAATATATATTAGCGAATATGTCAAGATAGGGACTCATGCCCGTGAAATCATCACTCAAATACAACCCGAATTTAACCCGCACAATGGCGCATGCCCGCAAGATCTCACCTCGGTATAAGCATGGCCCTGGAACCGTCCTAGTGGGCCCATACCCGTGGACCATCCAACGTGTCGGTATGCCCAAAGGAGATAACAAGATAACAATCCCTGTGGAAGAATACCCGTGGGCTACCCAACGTGTCGGTATGTCCAAATAACTAACAAGATAATACTCACTGTGGAAGCATACTCGTGGGCTACCCAACGTGTCAGTATGTCCAATCAAATAACAAGAGAATACTCACCGTGGAAGCATACCCGTGGGCTACCCAACGTGTCAGTATGTCCAATAAAATAACAATAATAACACCCCTAATGGAAGCATACCCGTGGGCCTCCCAACGCGGTCGATGTCCATCAAGAATCGATATAGTGGAAGCATACCCGCGACCATCCAACGTGTCGGTATGTCCATCAATCAACTGTAGCCGCCCTCCAACGAGACGCCAGAGTACGTAAATACAACACTTGCACAATAAAAGCTATCACAACAAGCATAGGCCAGTTCAACGTACTTTCATTTCATGTCAACAATTCCGGGTTTCAACCCCAAAATACTACATACTTTCATTCCTTCAAAACAAAGACCTCTTTCTACGTAAAATCCACACGATACTAACACCCGTAGTATCGAACACATTCAGGTTTAAATCAAGCACTTCAAACACTTTTTAGCACAACGTCAAGTATACCAATCTAAATCCAATAATGAATCCATTTCTTTATTTTCTATAAAGTCGTTATAACTAACTTCCCATAAAGCTATTATAACACTTTATGTTTTAAAACAATACAAGACAAAACCATGCCTTTCTTTTAAAACAAAACACTTCAAAAAATTTAAGTCTCTTTTCTTTTAGAAATCGAGTTCATTACCTTGGAATTTTTAAGAAGATCAAAACTTGATTACAATAATTCTTATTAGAGCAGCCATGATCTAGGAAATGTAATACAATTTTGTCTTATCTTAGCTTCTATGCAGATGGAGGTTTCTACTGGTTTTAATATGATTAATTGTCATTACTTCTTTCCTTTATCAACACTGCATTGGCTTGTTCGATCCTTATTCCCATTTCCGAAATTTATGTAACATTATTCTTTTAAAATCCAAGTACTCATTTCTCACGAATGAGGTTTCACACCTTTCAACACCATTTAGGTCAATTACAAGTCACGTCTCTTATATTTTGAAATCAACAAACCATTCTTTTAGCTACATAAAGTGGTTATAACAAACTTCACATAAAGCCGTTATAACACTTTATGTTTTAAACCAACCAATTACAACTACAAGCCCTTTATGAGACCAGGAGGGCTTATTCTTTAACCACCGAGCACCCATTACTAACGAATAAGATTTTCCTACTTTTTCAAACAATCAAGACCTTTACACTTCATATCAAGTCAAGGCAAAACAAGGGAAACCAAATTCCTTTAACACACGTGCATCTACTGCACTATGTATTTCACAAATAATCATGCTGAAGAGGATAGGAAGAATCACATACCTCGCGACGATTGTCGACAATTAGCAAAAGGCTCCACAGTACTATATCCTCCAAGTAGGATACGCTACTCGCAGTAATTCAATCCTAATAAGGTCATAAAACGTCTATCAAACTCTAGCTTCGAACGTAGAATAAACCAAGTGCAAAGTCCCTAAATTCTACGGCAAATTGGACGGCACTTCCTTTGTTTCTACTAACTATGCCACCTTTTTCAAGGCCGAAATTCAATAACCAACGCCACATTTAAGGCTCAATTAATTCAGAAAATACAAGGGGATTACACGCCTACTAATACGTGTAAAATTCCGCCCCACAACAACACAAAATAAACCAATAATTTCCATGCCATTCTTGGCCAACAATATAACCAATACTAACCCCTTTCAACTCTTTCCAATCCAAGTTCTTAGGTCTAACATGATATCTAGCCCTAGACATCTTCAACAACTACAATCCCCCTTTACAACATGTGACGACCAAATTAGTAACCAAATTGAAGCTATCATCTTATGGTTAACATGCCCATTTCAGTTTTCAACAAAACAACAAGATCCAAATCTATACAACTTAAATAAAACAGCCTCATGCTCAATTCTAAACTACTAAAATATAACAGCCTCAGGCTCATTTCTAAACTACTAAAATATAACAGCCTCAGGCTCATTTCTAAACTACTATAACAAGTATTAACCCATATCCAAGAGAAGGGGAAACTTTTACCTTTGGAGAAACCCACAAAAGCCCCTTTCTTCCACTTCTTTTCCGTCAAAACTCGACCACCAGCGCTTCCCACAAGTTCCCCCACACTTTGCGCTTCCCACAAGTTCCCCCACACTTTGCCTTCTTGCCGCCGCTCCAACAATTTCCTCTTAGGCTAGGTTCTTCTTCAAAATCTAGAGAGAAGGGAGAGGATTTTCTTGGGGAGGGTTTTGAGAAGAAATGGCCAAGTCTTCCAAGACTTGGCCCTAAAATAGGCCCCTTTCCTAGTCAAAATGATGGGAGGGACACTTGTCACCCTCCCATAGGCTTTTAACAAAATATCCCCTGATTTTCATCTTTTCCGAAAAAATCCGCTGCGCGCCTTGCCACATGCGCTTCCACTCCGAAAGTTCCAAGATTCCGCGCAGCTGCCTCAGATTCGGCCAAGGGCGCTGAAACCCCGGACTCCCAAGACAACCGCGCCGCGCCCCGATTCGAGCCGCGCGCTGCACTGAACCGAAAATTGCTGCTTGCCTGACTGCGCACCTAACTTGTAACTTCCATAACTTTTGACTCTGATGTCCTATCGACGAACGGTTTGTTGCGTTGGGAACTAGATTTAACGGGCTACACCCTAGTCTTTTTAAACACCTCGAAATTCTTAACAACTGGGGTACAACACTCCAAGGTAGACTCAAAATCCGTCCAACACATGTTTGTCAACTTATCTTTCAACTTTCAAATCTTATATTCCTTGGTATGTTCTTATCTTATCTTCTTGAATTTACGGGGTGTAATAGTGAGGTTGCCGAGTCTTCCATCGTTGATGAGGTGAAGAGGCGACAGTTTGAGGACCCAATTTTGGTACGGTATCGAGATGCAGCTCTTCGGGAGGAGAAGAGTCTATTCGAGGTAGCGCTGATAAGTCTTGAGATTTGAGGGTTATGTGTTCCCGATGTGTCAGACTTCACGCAGATTCGGGAGGCACAAGGTGCTCGTTATTCTATTCATCCGGTCGACCAAGATGTACCATGACCTCGATGTTTGTATTGGTGGGATGGCACGAAGAGGACGTGGCGGTTTTTGCCTGATGTCCTAATTTCCAAAGAGTCAAGGTCGAGCACCGAGGCCCATGGATTATTGCGCCTATCGAGATTCCGACTTGGAAGTGGGATGTGATCAACATGTACTTTGTTACAGTGGTTACCTCGCATCGTAAGAAGTACGACTCCATTTGGGTTATTGTTGACAGTCGATTTAAATCAGCCCATTTCCTTCCATCGGACGACGTTTTGGTGAGGACTATGCCAGTTGTACATCGAGAGATTGTGAGGTCGCACGGTGTCGGTGTCGATTATATCCGATAGGAGCCCGATTTACGCTAACTCGGAGGTCTTTCCGGAAGGGCTTAGGGACACAGTGAGTCTTAGTACAAAGATTTCATCCTCGGGATCGACGGCAGCGTAACGCATCATCCGCATACACTCGAGGATATGCTGCGAGCCTGCGTGATTGATTTCAGGGTAGCTGGGAGGATCATTTGCCTCTTGTGGAGTTTGCTTATAACAACAACTACCATTCCAGTATACAGATGGCGCCATACGAGGCATTATATGGGCGGAAATGCAGGTCGCCGATTGGTTGGTTCGACGTGGCGAGGTGCGATTAGTTGGCCTGCACTTGGTTCACAGGCGTGGATAAGGTGAAGCTTATCCAGAGAGATTAGCGCTCGTAGTCGCGAAATCATACGCGGATAATCGGCGTCGCATTTGGAGTTTCGTAGACGATTGGGTCTTCGAAGGTGTCACCCACGGCGGTGTGATGATATTCGGTAGAAGGGAAACTCACCCAAGGTACATCGGGCCCTACCGATCATCCGTCGAGTAGGCAAGGTTTCCTATGAGTTGGATCCGCCATCGTGAGTTAGAGGCGGTGCATCCGCCTTCCATGTTTCTATGTTGCGGAAGTGTATCGAGATCCGAGAGTTTTCCCTACTAGTGAGGTCCAGGTGACAGAGGGTTATCGTATGAGAGAGTCCCATAGCGATACTCGATCGCTGTGTCAGCGATCGCGACCAAGGATGTGGCTTCCGTCAAAGTCTTGTGGAGAAATGATAACCGGGAGGAGATGACTTGGGAAGCGGAGGAGGACATGTTGAGAAAGTATCCTCACTTATTTCTTATACCTTCAGGTAATTCATCTTCTCTTACTTGTCAAGTTTTAATTGAAGTATTTCTAAGGAGCGACTTCGGATTTGGAGTTGGATAAGATTCGTTAAGGTTGACATACTACGGGCGGGACTTTGTACTTGGCAAGTGGTTTGACCCGGCGAGGTATGTAGAACTTTTCCTATCTTTTGAGCATGACTAGTTGTCACGACCCGAATCCGGGCCCGTGACTGGTGCCTTACCCCGGGCACCCTAGTGATACAACATCAGAGTAATCAGCGGAACATAAAACACATACATGAAACAAATGAAGTACAAAACAGTAATCTGAGGAAAACCTGCCTTTCGGCATAATATAAATAACAACTCTTACAAATGAACAGTTTAATCCTTTGTACAAATCATGCCCACAACAAAGATTATGGACTTCTAAGAAATGATATGACAACAATGGCGGACGGGGCCCGCCATACCACGAATGCAAATACCTACAACAACAGGACTATACCAAGATAAGCCTCCGAGAAACGGAGCTTTCCCAAACGCCGAATTGTGACCCTAAGAGCGAGGATCAACGATCGGTGTACCTTTACTGCGGATGAACGCAGCCCCGGGCGAGGTCAAGATAACAGTACCAAGTATGTGAAATCAAAATAACATCAGAAATGAAATCATAGTAGTCTATATAAAGCAGAGACATGTATGATAACCAAACTACATCACAATAAATAAGCAAATATGTCAAGTCGTGACTCACGCCTCAAAGTTATCACAATAAAACCGCACGGCAAGTACGAAGGCATAGCCGACTACTAAGACCCACGCACCAAAAATACCACAAACCGTATCCCGAGGTCTTTCTAGACCGCACTACGATCGGCCGCCACTCGCCCGCAATATCAATGTCGCGTCTATCCTCGAACTCTCGCAGCCCGCATAGGTCACCCATGCACCCGCATGAGGTATTCCTCGAATCATGGTCCTGCATCGCCGAGGTATACCCCGCATCGGGCGCAGCTAACCTCGGTATCCGCCTAGGCTCCGCAGCCGCATAGTCTCAAAAGATCGCATAGTCTCAACAGACCGCATAGGAATCCCGCGTCGGGCTAAACACCCTAATGATCAATCTCGAGCTACCGCGACTCGCATAGTCACAAGGATCGCATAGCCGTAGAGACCGCATCAAGCGGTGGCAAGCCCTCGGATAATAAGTCGAGGGTATGTGATACAATAACAAGACGACGCTTAACGCTTGACAACGTAAGCACAACAAGAGTGACCCTTACACAATAATCACAAGATACTAACACACGTAGCATCCTAACATGCTTACTTATCAAATCAACAAGAAAGTATTACAAGGCTATCACAAACCAATACAATCAAGTTATTCACACAAGGTACTTTCTATTAACAAGTTCGTACCTATCCCCAAAGTACTTCATACATTAAATCTTTAAAAGATACGTTACTTCACAAAACCACACAATACCATGAGTATATGAAAATAGAGTGATTATCTTTTAAAGTAAATCAATTACTTCTCTTTGTAAAATCAAGTAGCAACATTCTTTCCAATGTTCAAGTTTGCCTAATTTCCCATGTTCAAGTTTCTCATTTTAGAAAGGTTTCAGTAGTTCATAGTCTTATTCATTTAAGAATATAATTCTCCTTTAAACAACTGAGAAACATAAGCCTTATAAGTGAATAGGATATTCTTGTTTATAACAATCTTATTACAATGACCATGATCTAGGAAATATCATTTTGTCTCATCTTAGCTTCTATGCAGATGGAAGTTTCTACCGGTTTTAATAATACTTAATTATTAAAAACATTTCCTTTTATTAACGCCGCAGTTGGTTTGTCGATACACATTCGATTTCCAAAATCAAGAAACATTCTTAAGACGTTATACCTAACTTTCCATAAAGCTAGTATAACTCTTAAGTTTTCAAAACAAATCAAGTATTACTTCTTTCAAAATGATTCAAAACCTTTTGAAATACTTCAAGTTCTTTATTAACACATAACAAGCCAGTTATAGTTCAAATCAGTTACCTTTTAAAAACCACAAGTATTTTCTTACCAACACAAAGCTGTTATAACCAACTTCCCATAAAGCCGTTATAACAATTTATGTTTTAAGCCAATCAAATACATTTATCACATGTACGTCTACCGTACTACATAGTTCACACATATCATGCTAGAAGAGATAGGAAGAGGTTCACATACCTCGGGGCCGGCTACCAAGCCAACCAGGGGGGGGGTTATACGTCTAATCCGGACGTGCACAATTCTACCTCACAGAAAAGCTACACAAGTCTATCAGAATACATCCCATGAAATTACAACAAAGACTCTTCTTTCGAAAAGGTTTCTTATTATTCAGGCTTAAGTCAAAAGACATTGCCGATACTACGTTCAGTTCTATATATAGTATACTTCAACTATATAGTCTAACAACATGTAATTTCCAATTACAATAGGGGGACAAGATAATTACCTCGATAAGCTCATAATTATCCGAGTTTAAATGTCGATCCTGAGCAAGGTTTAGCTCCTACTCCATGCGCTCCGACCCGCTCCAAACAACCCTTAGAAGTTCTAACCAACTTCTACTATTTACTCCAACTAACCATGGAGATTTTCCTTGGTTTCGGTTTTGTGACTAAGGGAAGTATAATAGTATTTCTGGGTTTTTCGTATAGGTATAACCTTAGAATACAACAAGGTATACGGCTAAGGTAATTTGGGCATTATAACAATACTTTAGAGAGTATTTCTACCAAGAGGGGGAGTGTTTTACGAAAGCAACTAGGCTAGGGGGGGGGGGTACCCCACGGCCACACTACAAGGAGGGGAGGGGAGAGGGCTCTCGGCCAAGGGGGCCTTTCAAAGGGGGAGGGGGGCTAGGACGAGAAGGCTCACAAGGGGGAGGGGAGGATTTCTAACACTTAGAACAATTTAGGAATGGATGAAGAAGTCTTCCAAAGGGGTGGGTATTTATAGGTCAAGTGAAGGCCAACCAATGGCCAAGATCTTGCCAAGTGCAAGGCAAGTGTAGGGCCAAGATTCACCCATGTGTCCTTGACCAACTAACACACAAAAAATATCCTACCAACTCCCCTTGACCAATAAGGCCAATCGTCCAATCCTCCCTTTACCGCCCACTCACGTCCGCCAATGAGAGGGTGCCAAGTGGCGCCCTCTTGTTGGCCCAACACGTTTCGTCTCTCGGAAAAATCCGTAAAAATTAAAAATGACATAGCCGGAAATTCCCCTACGAAAGTCGTGGAAAACGCTTTAAAAACGACTCTAACCGTGTTGTGCACAAAATAATTCGCCAAGCCTATTCTCAAGTTCGAATTTCCTACGCACGCCCCTCGCGCATATACTGAAATACGGTATAACATTCTCCCCTCCTTAGAAACATTCGTCCCGAATGTTCCTTCTAAGTCTCAAACAAACGTGCGCCAGTATAGTCTTCACTACTATACTTACGAGAATCAATCCTGCCACACCTGGCCACAGAAACAACTTGCGCAAAATGATTACATCCAAGTCCACGAGGAAACACCTCTAACATCACCAAAATGATACCACTTTTGTCACTTTGCCTGAGGCATTAACCTTCTCAGGCGACCCAACAAATGGTACCGGGCTGCATGCGATCCCTGAGGCTGTCATACCCTCGAACTCTTACCACATTCAGAATCGTCGCTTTCCAAAACTCGGTTACTATCTCTAACGTGGTCGCTATTAATCGGGAACACTGATGGATCTCGATACTTTCCGAACATATCAATACGAAGGTCGGACGCATCGCCTCCCAAGTCGGACGGCAATTGCTAATATATAGGCAACCTGGCCTATTCTTCACATGAACTCAAAAGGGCCCAAAGTAACTCGGGCTAAGTTCCCTCTGTTTTCCAAAACTCGTCACACCCAAACCGGGGTGGTACCTTCAAGAAGACCGACCGTCAACCTGAACTCTAAGCGTCGCCGCCGATTATCCGCACGATTTCTCTGAGCTGCCAGAACCTCTTCTAGACAAGCTTTACCCTATCCACAGTCTGCTGGAACAAGCCTGAACCAACTATCTGAATTTTTGCCAACATCGAATCAATCGACCGGCAACCTACACTTCCGCCCCTACAAGGCCTCATAAGGCGACATTCGAAAACTGAAATGGTAGCTTAAACACTCCCTCCAAAGGAGACAACAATCCCCACCACTACCTCTGAAATCCACACACTGGCCCGAGGGCGAATGCGATTCTGAGACTCACCTGAGTTCCTAACCCTGCCTGGTAAAACTTTCAGAAACCAAAAACAGCCGTACCCTGGGCTCCACTGTCTGCCATAAGGTGAAGGTAGGCACCTCGTGCAGCCTTACAACCTTTCTAATATGTCATCTCGCATAACCCTCTGCCGAGTAAACGGTCTTTGCTAGAAGACAAGACGGCTGACCTCCTCGGCCCGACTACTGGTCGAATGCATCCACGAATTCATACGTTGGTTAACTAAACTCGGGCCTAACACCCTCGTGACCCTACCACAAGGTGGGACCACCACAAACTGACCCCACCACCAAACATGCCGCGGGTTGACCCGCAACGCGGCCTCAACCCGACCCGGCAACGCGCTAAACGCTAGTTCTCCGAAGGAAAACTCTCACTAATCACGTTACGAAAACCTAGCGGTCTTCTTAGCTCAACTACCCTCTTTCATTCCACACTACTCAGGGACTTATCCCGTAAACATAGCTCACGTGCACTATGCACTCCTATAAGGGTCAAACATAAACAATACATCTATTACTCGAGATGGCCTTACCTCTAAGGTCTCCACGTATAACACTCTAAGGCTCACACTTTCTCTATCCCCCAATCTTCCCCGGCTACTAACCATGATTTCTAATCACAACTAACACACTGCTATCAGAACATAGCACTTAAGGTATACTCACCTTATCACACATACAGATCTCTAGAGGGTTAAGGATATATCTATATCTACTGCTTCACTCCCCTTAGTCGTTCTAATCAAACTCGCCCGTAGGCGCATAGCTAGGGGAGATGACGAACTACCCACCGATCCTGAAGGCTGAGTCCTCCTACTAGGACATCCTTTCGACACATGGCCCTGACAGCCGCAGGTAAAACAAGTACCAACTAAAAGAGGACATTCCGGATGACGCTCACACCGCGAACACCGAGAAAAACCGAATCCACTGGCCGAACCTACGTGTAGCCGCGTGAACCTAAGCTCGAGCTCACCAACTCTGCATACCCCGAACGTCCCGAACCCCGCGAGGACCTTTATGCACCGTGGATGCGCATAATCTAATCACGCGAGGCGACTCGCCTCGAAAGTTACCAAAGGACTCACGCTCGCCTCTCTTCTCGCCGCCCTTCGTTAACCCGTCGATCTCTACGTTCGCTGCTGTGCATAAGCCCGCATACGTGCCATGCTCAAGCCTAATCAAGAACTTACTCTTGCACAACCTTCCGTTGATATTCATCAAGACTCGCGCAGACATCGTATACTCCGTAGTCAAATCCATAGTTAGTAATGTGGTCGCCTTGAAATCTATATTCTCTGCTCCTGGCCGTGGAATCAAGGTTCAAATATCATGGCCGCAGAGGAATCGCCGCGTGCTAAACTCACAAGCTAGCGACGCCGCAGAACTCCCGAATAAGCACCACCCAAGGTGATAATTGGGCTGTGCCCACGTAACCCTTCTCAGATTTACTCGCAGCCTCCTCGCCGCCTTGCCTCCCCGGGCGGTTGCCTACGCGGAGGCATAACGGTAAGGGAAAGAAATACGTTAGAGGGTCCAACTTACAACACAGCTCTAAGGCACGATCTCAGAGTGAGAAGAAATAGAAACCAATCCTAAATATCCTATAGCCTCCTGATTATTGGTGTGGTGCACAACACACCGATAATCAAGACTCTACTGGATACGGTCTGTAGACACTTTCCGAGGATTAATCGCTCGATACCACTTTTGTCACGACCGAATCCGCCCGTGGATCGTGCCTTACCCCGCACCCTAGTGATACAACATCGAGTAATCGAACATAAAACACATACATGAAACAAATGAAGTACAAAACAAGAACTGAGGAAAACTCGCTTTCTAAGATAATATAAATAACAACTCTTACAAATGAATGCTTTAATCCTTTGTACAAATCATGCCTACAACAAGATTACATGCACCTCTAAGAAATGATACGACAACAATGGCGGATGGCCCCGCCATACCTCGAATGCAAATACCTACAACGACGTGGACTATACCAAGATAAGCCTCCGAGAAACGGAGCTTTCCCAAACGCTGAATCAGGACCCTAAGAGCGAGGATCAACGATCGGTGTACCTTTACTGCGGCATTAACGCACTTCGGGCGAGGTCGATAACAGTACCAAGTATGTGAAATCAAAATAAATCAGAAATGAAATCATAGTAGTCTATATAAAGCAGAGACATGTATGATAACCAAACTACGATCACAATAAATAAGCGAATATGTCAAGTCGTGGACTCACGCCTCAAAGTTATCACAATAAAACCGACGGCAAGTACGAAGGCATAGCCGACTACTAAGACCCACGCATCCAAAAATACCACAAACCGTATCCCGAGGTCTTTCTAGACCGCACCACATGATCGGCCGCCACTCGCCCGCAATATCAATGCGCGTCTATCCTCGAACTCTCGCAGACTCGCATAGGTCACCTGCACCCGCATGAGGTATTCCTCGAATCATGGTCCTGCATCACCGAGGTATACCCCGCATCGGGCGCTAACCCTCGGTATCCGCCTAGGCTCCGCAGCCCGCATAGTCTCAAAAGACCGCATAGTCTCAGCAGACCGCATAGGGAATCCCGCGTCGGGCTAAACACCGAATGATCAATCTCGAGCTACCGCGACTCGCATAGTCACAAGGATCGTGATAGCCGTAGAGACCCGCATCAAGGGTGGCAAGCCCTCGGTATAATAAGTCAAGGGGGTACGTGATACAATAACAGTACGACGGGCTTAACGTTTGACAACGTAAGCACAACAAGAGTGACCCCCTTACACAATAATCACAAGATACTAACACACGTAGCATCTTAACATGCTTACTTATCAAATCAACAAGAAAGTATTACAAGGCTATCACAAACCAATACAATCAAGTTATTCACACAAGGTACTTTCTATTAACAAGTTCGGGTACCTATCCCCAAAGTACTTCATACATTAAATCTTTAAAAGATACGTTACTTCACAAAAACCACACAATACCCGTAGTATATGAAAATAGAGTGATTATCTTTTTAAAGTAAATCAATTACTTCTCTTTGTAAAATCAAGTAGCAACATTCTTTTCCAATGTTCAAGTTTGCCTAATTTCCCATGTTCAAGTTTCTCATTTTAGAAAGGTTTCGTAGTTCATAGTCTTATTCATTTAAGAATATAATTCTCCTTTAAACAATCTAAGAAACATAAGCCTTATAAGTGAATAGGATATTCTTGTTTATAACAATCTTATTACAGCAGCCATGATCTAGGAAATATCATTTTGTCTCATCTTAGCTTCTATGCAGATGGAAGTTTCTACTGGTTTTAATAATACTTAATTATTAAAAACATTTCCTTTTATTAACGCTGCAGTGGTTTGTCGATACACATTCGATTTCCAAAATCAAGAAACATTCTTAAGACGTTATACCTAACTTTCCATAAAGCTAGTATAACTCTTAAGTTTTCAAAACAAATCAAGTATTACCTCTTCTTTCAAAATGATTCAAAAACCTTTTGAAATACTTCAAGTTCTTTATTAACACATAACAAGCCAGTTATAGTTCAAATCAGTTACCTTTTAAAAACCACAAGTATTTTCTTACCAACACAAAGCTGTTATAACCAACTTCCCATAAAGCCGTTATAACACTTTATGTTTTAAGCCAATCAAATACATTTATCACATGTACGTCTACCGTACTACATAGTTCACACATATCATGCTAGAAGAGATAGGAAGAGGTTCACATACCTCGCGACGAGTATCGACTAATAGCAAAACGCTCCAAGTACTTCCAACTGTCGGCTACTCCTTTAAGCCAAGTAGATCGCGCCACACGTAGTACATCAACCTATAAGGCCACAAGGCGCTTATTAACATTTAGATCCCTTCGTAGAACATTCTACATAAAATTCGGCAGCACCTCCCCCCCCCCGCAACAGCGTAAATCTCCTCCTCTATCGGGGCCGGCTACCAAGCCAACCAGGGGGGGGGTTATACGTCTAATCCGGACGTGCACAATTCTACCTCACAGAAAAGCTACACAAGTCTATTGTAATACAGTCCTATGAAATTACAGTTCAGCACTCTTCTTTCGAAAAGGTTTCTTATTATTCAGGCTTAAGTCAAAAGACATTGCCGATACTACGTTCAGTTCTATATATAGTATACTTCAACTATATAGTCTAACAACATGTAATTTCCAATTACAATAGGGGGACAAGATAATTACCTCGATAAGCCCATAATTATCCGAGTTTAAATGTCGATCCTGAGCAAGGTTTAGCTCCTACTCCATGCGCTCCGACCCGCTCCAAACAACCCTTAGAAGTTCTAACCAACTTCTACTATTTACTCCAACTAACCATGGAGATTTTCCTTAGGGTTTCGGTTTTGTGACGGAAGGGAAGTATAATAGTATTTCTGGGTTTTTCGTATAGGTATAACCTTAGAATACAACAAGGTATACGGCTAAGGTAATTTGGGCATTATAACAATACTTTAGAGAGTATTTCTACCAAGAGGGGGAGTGTTTTACGAAAGCAACTAGGCTAGGGGGGGGGGGTACCCCACGGCCACACTACAAGGAGGGGAGGGGAGAGGGCTCTCGGCCAAGGGGGCCTTTCAAAGGGGAGGGCTAGACGAGAAGGCTCACAAGGGAGGGAGGATTTCTAACACGTAGAACAATTTAGGAATGGATGAAGAAGTCTTCCAAAGGGGTGGGTATTTATAGGTCAAGTGAAGGCCAACCAATGGCCAAGATCTTGCCAAGTGCAAGGCAAGTGTAGGGCCAAGATTCACCCATGTGTCCTTGACCAACTAACACACAAAAAATATCCTACCAACTCCCCTTGACCAACAAGGCCAATCGTCCAATCCTCCCTTTACCGCCCACTCACGTCCGCCAATGAGAGGGTGCCAAGTGGCGCCCTCTTGTTGGCCCAACACGTTTCGTCTCTCGGAAAAATCCGTAAAAATTAAAAATGACATAGCCGGAAATTCCCCTACGAAAGCTGTGAAAACGTTTCGTCGAAAAACGACTCTAACCGGGTGTTGTGCACAAAAATAATTCGGCCAAGCCTATTCTCAAGTTCGAAATTTCCTACGTACGTCCCTGCGTACATACTCTGGAAATACGGGGTATAACACTAGTTGTACATATATAGTACGGTAGACGTACAAGACCTCGATATCCTTTACTAGTTTTATGAATAGCCAAGTTGGGTGAGTTAGGAGATTAACTCACTTCTTTGAAAGTATTAAGGATGTCTAATGTTTTATTAAAATTAAGGGACTTGAAGAGTTTTAAAGTATGTGATACTTGTTCCGTTTTAAACGTATAAGTCCCTTGGATAGGAAATTGTATATGGCTAAGGTATAAAGCAAATGTAACGACTTTATGGGGAGTTGGTTATAATTGGTTTATGGAAAGATGAATGACTTGTTTTTAATGAAAAGGCAATTAGATTTTAAGGCATCGATTGCCTAAGGTTTTATAATAAAAGGAGTCACTTGATTTAGAAACCTAACTTTATTTCTAAAGGTATTGTGACTTGTCTTGAAAAGTAATTTTGACTTGATACTACGGTTTATAGTATCTTGGAAGTTTTATATGAAAATGAGTCATTTTTAAAAAAGTTAGAAGTACATAGTACTTTGGGTTAAACTCCCGGATTTATTATAACATATTAGTGCCTTAAGTGAACTAAATGAGAGTGTAGATGAATAAGACTAATAAGAAGTTAGGGGGATTTCTAACTTGCTTATTTATTGTATGACGGCCGGTTGAGATAGGGTAAGAGTATAAGTGAGGGGTAAACCCCCAAGACGCTATACCACCTTCTCCAGGATAAGAGTATAAATGAGGGGTACACCCCCAAGACGTTATACCACCTGCTTTATTACCTTCTCCAGGGTAAGAGTATAAATGAGGGGTAAACCCCCAAGACGTTATACCACCTGCTTCAGGGTAAGAGTATAAATGAGGGGTAAAAACCCCAAGACGTTATACCACCTGTTTCTATGGGTTCGCTACCCATGATATGATCGGGAGTCTCCTATTGTGATGTTGTACGTATTCCCTTGATTTACTCTCATTGTTAGTAAGGCACTGTGTACTGTAATTTTGTTATCATACATGTCTCCGGCTTTGATTTAAACTTATGATGTAGTTACAGTACTTTCCAGTTTTACATACTTAGTACATATTGTGTACTGACCCCCTTCCCCGGGGGCTGCGTTCATGCCGCAGGAAAGGGTAAGCAGGTGGTGGATCCGCATTCTTAGGATCACTTATCAGACGTCAGAAGCCCCATTTCTCCGGAGGCTTGTCTCTTTTGGTACAGTCTTTCCCTGATGTTGTAGATTTATGTACATTCAGGGGTATGGCGGGGCCCTGTCCCGCCACAGTTGTTATTCCTAGAGGTCTGTATTCACATATGTGGTTGGGCTGTAAGAACTGAGTTGTACAGTTGTACTTTTGATTATGTTTATATTATGGAAGGCGACCTTATCGGCTAGCCTGTGATGTTTATTGTTTACACATGTGTTTATGTTGTGTATGTTCCGCTGCTATTCTCTGATGTATACCTGAACGGGGTGCCCAGGTAGGGCACCAGTCGCGGCCCCGGGGTCGGGTCGTGACACATCCGAAGTCGGAAGTTTCTTGTCTTCGCCCCTCCTTTGGGCTTCATTGTTGCTGCCGGAGCAACAATTTTGCCCTTCACCTTCTGTGGTCCCTTACCTTTTGGTTTGGGATGACTAGAGGTGCTAACCATGAGAACAGGTTTGCTTTTGGAGATCGAATACTCGAAGGTTTTCAACATATTATGCAACTCCGGCAACTTCACCTTAGTTCCATTCATATTATAGTCAACTCCGACAACTTCACTTTAGTTCCATTCATATTATAGTTTATGATGAAACTCTCGAACGAACGTGGAAGTGAATGCATGATAAGGGTGGAGGCAACTCTGTCGTGAAACTTTATTTCAATGAAGGCCAACCTTTTTATCAACCCAATCATTTTCAGCACATGCGAAGACACTTGGCCCCCTTCATTGAGTCTACACTTAAAGAGTCTATGAGCAACTCAAACTCCATGGTCTGAGACTGAGAGTCATAGAGACTCTTCAAATGTTCTAACATTTCATTGGGACCCATGTTCTCATGTTGTATTTGTAATTCAGGAGACATAGAAGACATCATCAAGCACTGTGTCGAAGTGGCGTCATTATAGTGCTTCTGATAAGCAACTTTATCAAATGTGACATATTCGACAGAGTTTTCAGTAGGCATGGTAGGGAATACTATTTCCAATGTATACTCAATTTTCTCTTGTCTCGGGACAATTCTAACATTCCTGAGCTAATCTATAAAATTGGTTCCAGTCAATCTGTTTGATTCCATTAGCATTTTCATCGAGAAGTTCGACATTCTGAAGATCTGAAGATATAGATATAACAGGAAAATGCAATCAAAAATTCATTCTCCTAATTATACACATTCATTATAGGCTAATTAACATGGTCTTTTGTTTAATTAGCTCCCACTATTTTTCATACTTCTACGACCCCAAGATAGAATACGGACCTAAATCATTTTAAGGTCATAATGGGCCAAGATCCAAACATATGTTATATACGCGTTTGCTTTGGCCGATAACTTCAATAGCACATTTCGGTAGGTCCTCAACCAATTACAAAGCTTATTTGCAACTCTTGGTTTGATTAAATATCTTTTATTTTAATCTTTCGTCTTTAGATTAGTCCGACACTTTGGCGCCAAGATTCATCTAAACAAGTCAATCCCATTATGCGACTGTGTTTCAGCACCTAAGTAAACTTAGCCTTTGCGAACAAACACTTTGATGTAAATACCCACAAAATTTTATCATCTACTTTTATTTTAACACATCTATGAAAGGGTCTAAGTCCTCTGTCACGCCCCGAACCCCGAGCCCGTGACTGGTACCCTACCTGGGCACCCTTCTACCTAACTGACACAAGTAAACCGCGGAACTAAATAACACCTCTTTTTTTTTTAAACCAACGAACATGCAAGGGCAAAGCCGACAAGGCTGCCATATAATACACATAACAAAATACACTACACTGTACATGAGTCCAATCCCATATATGAATACAGACCTCTAAGAGTTTTACTGAACTATGACGGGACAAGGCCCCGCCGTACCCATAATCAGATAAAAAGCTCAGAATGAAGGATCTATACCAAAATGATAAACTCACGAATGATGGAGCTATCCAAAACTCAGAGCGGTCCTACACTGCAGATCACCAAATCATTACCTAAACTCGCAGATGAACGCAGCCCCGGCGTGGTCGACGAAGAATGTACCAAGTATGTGAAAATGAAAATACTGTAATGAAATCATAACAGTCTATACAAAAAAGGAGACATGTATGATAGCCAAACTACAATACACAATGCATAAGCAGTCATGTCAAATCAGGGACGCATGCCCTCAAAGTCATTACTCAAATATAACCATGGGTCTCACGCCCATAACATCAATCATGTCAGTGGAATCCTTCCTCACTGTCGGCAGTCCATGATATAATATAACATCAATAAGCATACATGAACACCAAGTCCCACCTGTGTCATAAAAATTGTACGAGCCAAGTAGGAAAACGAATCACCAGATCCAGCCTGCATCATAAAACTGACCGGGGCAAGTACGAAAGCCAACTACCAGATCCACTGCTAACAATCGATCGGCAAGTACGAAAGCTAACTACCAGATCCAGCCTGTCGTCACGAGATATGACTGGGGCAAGTGTGAAAGCTATCTACCGGAGCCTACCGTACCAAACTGTGCAATAGAACTGACGGAGGCAAGTACGAAAATCAACTACTGACCATCTCGGCCACCACCGACGGCAAGTACGAAAGTTATCTACCAGACCATCCTGCGTCACTAAACCTCATGGAGGGCTAGTCCATGGAATAACAATATCCAACATGGTCGGATGCCCCGGAATCCCACATCGTATAAGTATGTCCATGGGGTAATACAAACAAATCCGGAAATCTAACCCGCCTCCTGGTCGCATGCCCCGAAATCCCACATCGTATAAGCATGTCCAAGGAGTAATAAAAACAATCCGGGAATCTAACCCGCATCCTGGTCGCATGCCCCGGAATCCCACATCGTATAAGCATGTCTAATGATCAATCACAATGGAAACATACCCGTGGAATCCCACATCACTGTCGGTACGTCCAAGTAAACTCACAACAAGACAGCCGACCCTCCAACTGAGAGTCGCGACAGCGTAAAAATATAATACTTGCACTCAAAGGCTATCACAAGCAAACATAGGCAAGTTCATAAAATCTTTAGACTTTCATTATCATACAAGAACGAATTTCATTTTATAAACTCGAGGAACTTTCGTTTTATATAAAAACAAATCCGGGAATTTAACCCTAAGTACTACGTACTTCCATTATTTTCAAAAGACTCATTTTTATATAAAACCCCAAGATACTAACACCTGTAGTATCAAGGCATGTCTATTTTTCAAATTAAGTTACTACACCTTTAGAAATTCATTTCAAGACTTTGAAACCAAGTAACTTCAAATTTTCACAATCTAGGCAACTTATGCCCATCAATCAAAAATAGACAACTCTCTTAACCTTCCATAAAGCTGTTATAACTAACTTCCCATAAAGCCGTTATAACCCTTTATGGTTTTAGATAAATTCATTCTTTTTATAACCAAGAGACTTATACTTTTAAAATCAAGTATCATATACTTTCAAATCAAGTTACATAACTTTCAAAATACTTCAAGTCTCTTAACTTTAGAAATCAAGTTTCTTAACTTTAAATCCCAAGTAACTCACACCGTTAAAACAAGTTACTTCTCTTTAAATCATGTCATTTCTCCTCTTTTAAATCAATTAAGTAAATCTCATTTGACTCCCCTAAAGCCGTTATAACAACCTTTAGGTTTTAGAACTAAGGCACTATCCAAAAGATTTGGAAACCACTTCCTTTTTAAGACTCTATGTACTTCAAGTAAAACACTTTCACTTTTGAAAATCCAAATTTCATCAAGGGAATGGATTATAACAACTTCCAATTTAAACATCCAAAGTACAATCAAGGAAGTATATAGAACAACTTCTATATTAGGCAATCCAAGTACAATCAAGGAAGTATATAGAACAACTTCTATATTAGGCAATCCAAGTACAATCAAGGAAGTATATAGAACAACTTCTATATTAGGCAATCCAAGTACAATCAAGGAGTGGATCATTTAAGGAGTAGGATTTACTTACTTTACCATAAGGAATCATGCTAGAAGAAGACGAGATAGTTCACATACCTTTTCGGCTTAATCCACAAGCTAAGTCGAATACGCCGCATGTAGAATTGTCAACCTATAATGGCCACAACACGACTATCAACTTCTAGTTTCTAACGTAGAATGATACAAAGTATACGGTCTCTTATTCTTCAAAAAATTGGGCAGCACCTCATTTGTTTCTACGTACTTTTCCACCTTTTTCAAGGCCCGAAATCAATAACCAACATACCACATTTAAGGCTCAATACATCAACCAATCAAAGGCAATTACACGCCTTACAATACGTGTAAAATTCTGCCCCACAATTAATACCAAGTAGTTCAATATTCAAAGTCATTCTCGGCTAACATGTACAACAACAAAAGTCCTTTCGAATTCTTTTTCAATCCAAGTTGTTAGGTCTAACATGTTATATAGCCGTAAGTAACTTTAAAAACTACAATTCCTTCTTATATAACATGCGACGACTAAACTAATAATCAAATTGAATTATAATCTCGAAGGCTAATCATGCTAGTTTTGGATTAGGGTTCCAATATCCATAACACTTATCAAACTTCAATATATACATCTCATGCTTGTTTATATCCATAACTACAACAATAAGTAATCTTTAATCACTTAACGACAAGATTGTTACCTTGATAAGCCCTTATAAAATTCCAAGATTCAAAGTCGCTCCTTAGCAATTCTTAGCTCATTTCCTTTACGCTCCAATCCACTATTTGAAGCCTTTAGAAGTTCACAAACAACTTCTCTTCCATTTCCAATCCAAAACTATGAAAACGACTTAGGTTTTCACCTTGCGACTAACGTGAAAACGTCATTTTTTCGAGATCTTTCTATTGAGATATCCTTACAATACCGTTAGGGACCTTGGGTTAAAGTCTTGTGAATAATGAACCAAAATTGCAAAAACATTGCGTGGGATTTTAGCCCAACCCGAGAGCTTTCTTGCTAGCACAAGGTTTCTCTATTTTTTTCTAAGTGTTGAAGACTAAGTCTTGCATCTAGTGTGTATATATAATACAATGGAGGGTCAAGATAATAACAATCCTCCTCTCTCATCTTCTACTTCTTCAATTCTCCCCGTAATCCAAGATGATACAACCCCACTTTCCTCCCAACCATCAATATCACCCGGAATTCATGAAAATTTCCCAACTCTTCCAAATGGCACACGCATCCTATCTTCTAAAGTGGGTCTGAGCTCTATTCCCTATAACAATTTCCCTCAGTCTACACCTCACGGAAAACCTACTGATAATTTGCCCACAAATGATTTTAGAGAACAACATGAGACTCCACCCGTTAATGCAACAAATAATGAACTACCTCCGTACCAACGCAAAGGTTCCATTCCGCCAAATAAGACTTATGCGGGAGTCTTTGTGGGTACCAGACTTGAAGCAAAGTGCATGAAGTTACAATTTATTGAACAACAAGGAGAAGATGTGGAACTTGAAGCTACGGATGAAGTCCCCTTCATTGAAACCTGGGGATATTGCCTAATAGGGTGCTTCACGGGTCCTTTCCCGGGAAGAGAGGCATTGAATTCTATTGTGAAGGGATGGGGAGTGAAGTGTCATATCATCCTGTATGGCAAAGGATGGACAGTTTTCAAACTCATGACGGAAGAAGAACGCACAAATGTACTTCATGGCGGTCCATATATGGTCTTAGGTAAAACTATGATGCTAAAACCTATTGATAAGGGAGTTTTATTAACAGATGATTTATTCATGGACATCCCAATCTGGGTCACTTTCCATGACATCCCCCTCTCGATTTGGAGTGCAACAGGCCTTAGGAAGATTGCTTCGCGTGTGGGGAAACCTCTATACACGGATCAATATACTAAGGAGAGGTCAAAAATGAATTATGCAAGAGTCTTAGTGGAAGTAGATGTCAGCAAAGAACCGGTTATGGAATTTGGTGTCAAACTTCCCGACAATAGAAGGTATATCCAAAAGGTGAATTATGAGAACTACCCAGATGTTTGCTATCATTGTGCGTCTTTTGGACACAACCACTTGAAGTGTAGAAAACTGATGCAACATATCAACGCTCAAGAAGCCCAGAAAAACCGCAATTCATTGGTACCTCCTAACAATGGCGGAGTTTCTACAAGTTCGGGTGCTGACTCTGCTACGGGTAAAACCGGCCCTCCTTGCCCTGATCCTCCACCTAGTCAACATCCCGTAGGTAGTGAAAACTTGATGGATATAGAGAATAGTGAGAAAATACTACCTGATATTCCCGGAAGTGTGGGAGAAGCTCTGAATTTTAGAATTCCTCCGGTTGCGGGTCAGCCTGACTCATCGAGCTTACGGGTTGCACAAGAGGGGTCCCCAAGCCATCACCCCTATGCTGGTCTTGCGCATCATGATAGGAAGAGATTTGAGGCAATACATACTAATTCTAGCTCACCAATGGACCCGCAAGCTTTACTAGATGGGGTAATCTGCAAGGGTACTACGGAAGACTCTAATTATGCAACACGGTGCATAAACTTTGAACACGGGGAACATAGCCTGGCAGGGACCCCTTCCTTGACTTCCAACAACAAGGACGAGGGATGGAAAGAAGTAATTTCAAGGAAAAATACGCCAAAGGGTAGTAGTATGGTAAAGACCGCGAAGCGCGGAGGTTCTACCAAAACCTCCTTTGTTTCTTAATGAAAGTACTTTGTTGGAATGTCCGGGGTCTTTGCGGACAAAGGGATAGGGCAGCCACACAAACTCTTGTGTGTAGGCTCACAAAAGAACATGATGTTGCAATGGTTTGTCTAATAGAAACTAAATTCTCTCGAGCACGGATAGACTCTTTTACATCTCAAAGATTCCTTGCTTGGAATTTTTGCGCCAACATAGATTTCATTGATGGCGGAAGAATGTTAATACTTTGGGATCCCTCCAGAGTTAGTTGTGAAGTACTTGGAATGGACTCTCAACATATTCATGTCCAAGCAAGATGTAATACAACACAAGTGTCCTTCATTGCCATATTTGTGTATCCGGTTTATAGCATTCCGGAAAGAAGAAAACTTTGGCATCACCTTACCCACTTGGGCATTGGCATTGTCAAGCCTTGGATGATTATTGGAGATTTTAACACCTATTGCTACCCACATGATAAGGCGGGTGGTCCCCCTCTCACGCCTTATTCACTTAGGGATCTTGGAGAATTCAGAATTGCTCATGGTCTAGATGACACTCCTTCTTCCGATTCCTTCTACACTTGGACGAATGGTTCGATATGGTCCAAGCTTGATAGAGTGATGATGAATCAGTATTGGAGTGATTTGAATCTAGAATGCACGACCAACTACTTGCCTATGGAACTAGTCTCGGATCATTGCCCCGTGGTAGCTTCGGTAATTGCATCCTCTAGTATTGGGAAACGACCTTTCAAGTTCATGAATATGTGGCTCTCACATCCCGCATTTGAGAACATACTGACTTCATGCTGGAGACAGCGCATATTTGCATCTGCCCAATTCATATTGTCCACAAAATTGAAGTCTTTGAAAAAGTCATTGCGAGAATTGAACACGAGTGAATTTGGAAGCATAGAACAAAGAGCAAATGCGGCAAACATGGAGTTCAAGGAGGCTATTAATGCGCATATGGAAGATCCCTTTGATGATGAACTAAAAGCCAATGTCAAGTCCTTAAGAGCTAGAGCAAACCTCTTGCTTGAAGCCGAGAGACACTTCATAAGACAAAAATCGAGGCAAAACACTTGATTGGGAGTGATAGATGCTCCAAATATTTTCACAGCTTGATCAAGAGGAGTAATGTCAGGAACTCAATCAACTGCCTTGTTAAGGCCAACGGAACTACCACAACATCTCCCGGGGAAGTAAGAGAGATACTTGTAGAGTTTTATAAAGATCTTTTAGGCTCATCTCGGTCCACAACCAACATTGATCCCGCGGTACTGGATTGTGGCCTGAAGCTAGGAGAGGAAGATGGCCTACACCTTTTGCATACTATCTCCCCAAAGGAGATTTAGGAGGCTCTTTCCGATATAGGCAATGATAAGGCACCTGGCCCAGATGGTTTTTCAGCCGCCTTCTTCAAGAAAAGGTGGAGGGATGTGGGGGCATGATGTAGTAAGAAGTGTACAAGAATTCTTCTCATCCGGAGTTCTTTTGAAGCAAGTGAATCATACCATACTTACCCTCCTGCCAAAAACTGATCGGGACCCCAAGGTAAGTGACTTTAGGCCTATCGGATTGACAAATGTGGTCTACAATATCATAACAAAGATTTTAGCTAACCGGATGGCAAAGGTTCTTCCTACTCTTGTTGATAAATCCCAAGGAGCTTTTGTGAAAGAAAGGAACATGGTGGGCAATGTCTTCATTACCCAAGAACTTGTGAGAGGTTTCAACAGAGCTAGATTCTCACCAAGGTGTATGCTTATGGTGGATCTACGGAAAGCATTTGATACGGTCTCTTGGAACTTCCTTGAGTCAGTACTAAGATGACTCAAATTTCCGGACAGATTTGTTAGATGGGTCATGGAATGTGTTTGTTACACCCCGTATTTACAGGACATGTTTTAAGAACGTACGTAAGAACTCACAAGTGTTGAGAATTGAGACTTGTAAAATTTATCGGAATTATGAAATTATCGGAAAACGTATTATTATGACGAATGGGAGGGCGACACGTGTCACCCCCCCCCCCCTTAAAAATTCCTTGGACGAATTTTGCAAGGGCAAGAGGGTCATTGGACCTTTGTTAGCAAGACAAGTCTTGCAACTTGAAAGCTTGAGAGAATTGACTTGGTCAAGGGGACCACAACACTTGATATTTAATAAGAACTACATCCAAGCCTCACATTTGTATGAATCTTGACCCTCCATTGTACTATTTAATACTACTAGTAGCAAGACATAGTCCAACACTTAGCCATATTTTCAAGAATTTCAAGACTCCATTTGAGGAGCTCTCGGGTTCACTCTCTCTAAGAAAGGAATTTTTTTGTTTCTTGTCCATTAAGCCCCACACTTTAAACCAAGGTTCTTGAGTGTATTGTAACCATATATCAATAGAAAAATCTCGGAAAAAGATAGTTTTCGGGTTAGTCGCAAAGCGAAAACCTAGTTGTCTTTCTAGGTTTTGTTTGGAAGTTTGAAGGAAATTTGTTGGTGTTGTTCTAAGGGTCTCAAGTAGCGGATTGAAGCGTCTTGAAGAGGCTCTAAGTTGCTAAGGAGAGACTTCGGATTTGGAGTTGGATTAAGATTCGTTGAGGTATAATCTCGTCTCTTAAAAGTGTTACAAGATTGTTTATATTGTTGTTAGCTTTACTTGTTGCTAGCATGAAGTATAGGTGTTGGAGTTTATAAGTATTATGGATTGCTTGTAGCCTTAAAAATCCGAAATGTAATGTAAGCCATGTGAAGTTGGATTACAATTTGGTCGTTTACTAGAATCGTCGCATGTTACTTACTTGAAGATTATAGTAGTATAATCAATTGCGACTTAATATCATGTTATGCTAACAATTTGGATTGAAATGGAAATTGGATAAGAATTGGTATTGTTGTACTCAATATGGCCGAAATTGGACTAGTAGTTGTATTAGTTTGATATCTATTGTGGGGCGTAATTTTACACGTCTAGTAGGCGTGTAATCCCCTATTGTTGATTGCATTGATTGGGCCTTAAATGTGGCGTGTTTGGTTATTGTATTCGGCCTTGAAAAAGGAGGCAAAGTAAGTAAAAACAAAGGAGGTGCTGTCCGATTTTCCGTAGAATTTAGTGACCTTACACTTGTAATATTCTACGTTTGAAGTAAGACGTTAATAGACGTATTGTGGATATTATAGGTTGACATACTACGGGCGGGATATTGTACTTGGCAAGTGGTTTGACCCGAAAAGGTATGTAGAACTTTTCCTATCTTTTGAGCATGACTAGTTGTACGTATATAGTACGGTAGACGTACAAGACCTTGATATCCTTTACTAGTTTTATGAATAGCCAAGTCGGGTGAGTTAGGAGATTAACTCACTTCTTTGAAAGTATAAAGGATGTCTTAAGTTTTATTAAAGTTAAGGGACTTGAAGAGTTTTAAAGTATGTGATACTTGTTCCGTTTTAAACGTATAAGTCCCTTGGATAGGAAATTGTATTTGGCTAAGGTATAAAGTGAATATAACGACTTTATGGGAAGTTGGTTATATTTGCTTTATGGAAATATAAATGACTTGATTTTAATGAAAAGGCAATTTGATTTTAAGGCATAAATTGCCTAAGGTTATATTATAAAAGGAGTCACTTGATTTAGAAACCTAACTTTATTTCTAAAGGTATTGTGACTTGTCTTGAAAAGTAATTTTGACTTGATACTACGGTTAATAGTATCTTGGAAGTTTTATTTAAAAATGAGTCATTTTTAAAAGATTAGAAGTACGTAGTACTTTGGGTTAAACTCCCGGATTTATTATAACCTATTAGTGCCTTAAGTAAACTAAAATGAGAGTGTAGATGAATAAGACTAATAAGAAGTTAGGGGGATTTCTAACTTGCTTATTTATTGTATGACGGCCGGTTGAGATAGGGTAAGAGTATAAGTGAGGGGTAAACCCCCAAGATGTTATACCACCTTCTCCAGGGTAAGAGTATAAATGAGGGGTAAACCCCCAAGACGTTATACCACCTGCTTTACCACCTTCTCCAGGATAAGAGTATAAATGAGGGGTAAACCCCCAAGACGTTATACCACCTGCCTCAGGGTAAGAGTATAAATGAGGGGAAACCCCCCAAGACATTATACTACCTGTTTATATGGGTTCGCTACCCATAATTTGATCGTGAGTCTCCTATTTTTATGTTGTACGTATACTCTTGGATTACTCTCATTGTTAGTAAGGCACTGTGTACTGTAATTTTATTATCATACATGACTCCGGCTTTGTTTTAAAACTTATGATGTAATTTACAGTATTTTCCAGTTTTACATACTTAGTACCTATTGTACGACCTCTTTCTCGCGGTCGCGCTCACGCCGCAGAAAGTGGTAGCGGAGTGGATCCTCATTCTACGATCACTTATCGACGCCGAAGCTCCATTTCTCGGAGGCTTGTCTCTTTGGTACGCTTCTTCCACGATGTTGTAGATTTATGTACATTCGTGGTATGGCGGCCTCCCCACCACGCTTGTTATTCCTAGAGGTGCGTATTCACATATGTGGTCAGTAAGAACCGAGTTATCTGATTGTACTTTTGATTATGTTTATATTATGGAAGGCGACCTTATCGGCTAGCCTGTGATGTTTATTGTTTACACATATGTTTATGTTGTGTATGTTCATTGTTATTCTCTCGATGTATACGAACAGGTGCGGGTAGGCACTCCGCGCCCGGTCGGGTCGTGACAGTGTTAGCTCAACCTCTTTCTCCCTTTCAATCAATGGTGAGTTACATGGTTATTTCGCGGGTAAACGCGGCTTAAGGCAAGGTGATATTATGTCTCATATGCTCTTTATCTTGTGCATTGAATACCTTTCAAGGTCGCTAAAGCTAAAGACTTCGGAAAAAGATTTTTCCTATCACCCTAAGTGCAAGAGGTTGGGAATCACTCACCTTGCCTTTGCAGATGACCTCATGCTATTTTCCAAAGGGGATGTATATTCGGTTGGTGTTCTTATGGAGTGTCTTGAAGAATTGGAGGCTGCTTTCGGGTAACGCTTAACCCGTCTAAATCCTCCATCTACTTAGCAGGAGTGCAAGGTTCAATTCGTGACTTGATCTTGACTAGAGTGGGTTTCGGCATAGGAGTCTTTCCCGTGCGGTACTTAGGGATCCATTTGTCTCCAATTTCTGTCTCGGTGGACCAGTTTTCCCCATTCACTAGTGCAATCTCGGAATACATTCAGAAATGGGAGCATCACTCACTCTCTTATGCGGGAAAACTGGAACTAATCAGATCGGTTATTCAGGGTGTTGAGAGCTTTTGGTTTCGGGCACTTCCTATTCCCTCTTCAGTTCTCAACAAGGTACGGCCACCAGATTCAGTTCTTATGGGGTGGTAAGCCACCAAGAGTCGCTTGGGATGACATTTGTGTGCCTCAATCCGAAGGAGGCTTGGGTCTTATGAACATCAAAGTATGGAATCATGCCTTACTCTCCCGGACCATCTGGCAAACTCACACTAAGGAGGATACCTTATGGGTCCAATGGATTAATAGCTACTACTTGAGAGGCCAATCCTTTTGGGATTATGAGGTACGTGCTAGGGAATCCCCCTTATTCAAGAAAATTTGTGGCATCCGCGACACATTCATTAGCATCTTTGGTAATCAAGGAAACACAATTACCGGCTTGGAAAAGTGTTGCACCAATGGAAGATTTGATTCTAGTCTTGTGTATGAGGTCTTGCGCACCCCGCGGGATAAAAAGCTTTGGATGTCTCAAATTTGGAAAGGCTTCATACCTCCTAAATTCTCATTCACAGTCTGGCTCACTTGTAGGAAGCGTCTAGCTACCAAAGACACTCTCTCCTACCTAAACTTTGAAGATAAGACTTGCGGGTTCTGCAAGCAGGCTAATGAGACAAGGGCTCACCTCTTCTTTTCGTGCCCCTACACCCACATGATTTGGAAGCACACAAAAGAATGGTTGGGTATTAGAAGAGAAATGACAACTATTGAAAGCGCACTCAAGTGGATCAAGAAAGAGCATCGCGGGACAGACATCCGATCCAAAGCCATCTCACTCGTTTTTTGCACTATGGTATATGAGATTTGGAGAAAAAGGAATGAATTGCTATTCGAGGGCAGTAGTTTAACAACGGATGAGGTTGTTGCAAAAGTCAAAACAACAACTTAAAGAGTTCTTTATGACTTAATCCCCTATTATAACGTCACCTTTGAGTGAACGTCACATCCCCCCTTTTTCATTTCTTGTTTTATGCTTACGTTGAGGATTGAGAACCCTCAATGACTGATTGTAGCTCCCAGCTTTTCTTTTTTAGTAATAATATTTGCATTTACCCAAAAAAAAAGACTTGATCATCCACTTGACTACTAACCTTGGTCACTTGACCATTAACCATGGTCCAATTCGTGCAAGCCATGTGGGGGTGACACGTGTCGCCCTCCCATTCGTCCATAAAATTTCGTAACCCTCGTGGGCCCCACAAAACGTAAAACTCCTCGGGCGGGCCCTACGTGACCAAATCCGTAAAAATAGATTTCCACAATGTTAATAAATTCCATACTCCTCAAATAATGCATTTTGAGAATCCTATTCTTATCAACGAACACTTTTCCTTTCCGACGTTCGGAAGATTTCTCCTTCGGAAAACAATTCTTTCTTTCGTACCAATTTAGAGTCATGATTCCTTACTTACATTCTCTTAAACATGTCCTTGAATTACGGGGTGTAACATTCTTCCCCGCTTAGTGTCATGACCCAACCCCGGGCTCGCGACTGGTGCCCTACCTGGGCACCCCTTACAGGTATACATCAGAGAATAGCAGCGGAACATATAAAACTCATAAATACTTAAACAGTAAATATCAACAGGTTAGCCGATAAGGCCACCTTCCGTAAAATATACAAGAACCAGAATAAAATAAACCAGTACATTTTTGATCTTAAAAACCCAATCCACAATGTGACTACAGACCTCTAAGAATAACAACTGTGACGGGACAAGGCCCCGTCATACCCCTGAATGTACAACAACGGACAATACCATGGATAAGCCTCCAGAGTAATGAAGCTTCTCAACAGCTGAACATTGATCCTAAGAGTGAGAATCAAGAATCAGATACTCTAGTCATGCATTTAACGCAGCCCCAAGGAGGTCAAGACAACATGTACCAAATATGTGAAACCGAAAGCATCAGAATGAAATCATAAGTCTAACATAAAGCTGGAGACATGTAGGATAACTCAAATAACAGTACACTGTGCCTTACCAACAATGAGAGTAAATAAGAGTATACTTTACTGCATAAAAATAGGAGGCTCATGATCAAGTAGGGCCACCCGCCCGTAGTACCATTAAGCAATCCTACTCCTGGGACTATTTCACCCGCAAAGGTCGTATGGACCCGCATGAGGTAACTTCCTCGCATAGACTGTATCCGCCCGCATAGGTCGTATAGACTCGCATGAGGTATTCCTCGCATAGGACTGGTCCGCCCCGCATAGGACTATTTCACCCGCAAAATCCCTTACGGACTCGCATGAGGTATTCCTCGCATCATGGGTAGCAAATCCACGGTATATGCAAATGCCACAAACCCGGGGAAAGACCCTGTAATGAACAATATATCACTAGCACAACCGGCTATCATACATAACATAAGCACTACCGGCTTATCATACATAACATAAGCACTACCGGCTTATCATACATAACATAAGCACTACCGGCTTATCGTACATAACATAAGCAAGTTAAGAAATCCCCCTAACTTTTTATTAGTCTTATACATATACACTCTCATTTTAGTTTACTTAAGGCACTAACATGTCATTATAAAATCCGGGAATTTAACCCAAAGTACTACGTACTTCTATTCTTTTAAAATGACTCTTTTTCATGTAAAACTTCCAAGATACTAATAACCGTAGTATCAAGTCATATCTACTTTTCAAGACAAGTCACAATACCTTTTGGAAATACATTTAGGCTTCTAAATCAAGTGACTCCCTTCTTTTAAAACCTTAAGCAATTGATGCCTTCAAATCAATTTGCCTTTCATTATTTCAAGTCATTTATCATACTTACATTACTTAGAATAAACCACTCTTTTTAACTTTCCATAAATCTATTATAACCAACTTCTCATAAAGTCGTTATATTAACTTTATACTTTAGGCAATTACATTCTTCCATATATCCAAAGGACTTATACTTTTAAAACGAAACAAGTATCATATACTTTTAAATTACTTCAAGTCCCTTAACTTTAGTAATCAAGTTTCTTAACTTTTAGACACTAAGATAACCTTAATATTTTTAAACAAGTGAGTTAATTCCCTAACTCAACCAACTTGGACATTCTTAAAATAAGCCAAGGATATCAAATGGACTAGATTGTCAAAATCTCATACGTCTACCGTACTATATGTTTACAACTATTCATGCTCAAGAGATAATAAAGTTCCACATACCTCTTCGGTTCAATCCACTTGCTAAGTCCAATATGCCGCACGTAGTATGTCAACCTATAATGACCATAATACGTCTATTAACTTCTTACTTCAAACGTAGAATATTCTAAGTGCAAAGTCACTAAATTCTACGGAAAATCGGACATCACTTCCTTTGTTTCTACATACTTTTCCACCTTTTTCAAGGTCCGAAAATCAATAACCAAATGCCACATTTAAGGCCCAACAATTCAACAATACAAAAGGGATTACACGCCTTAACAGGACGTGTAAAATTCTGCCCCACAATTGATATCAAACTATTCCAACATACAATGTTACATTCGGCAATTTGAGGGACAACAATACATAGTCTTTTCCAATTCCTTTTTCAATCCAAGTTGTTTAGTATAACATGTTATAAAGCCGCAATCGATTATAACAATTATAATCTTCAAGTAGATAACATGTGACGATTCTAGTTAGCGACCAAATTGTATTTCAATTTCAAATGGCTAATCAATGTCATTTCGGATTTTAGGCTTCCAATATCCATAACACTTATCAATCTTTAATACATATACTTCATGCTAGTTAAATTGTAAGGCTACAACAATATGTAATCTTATACACTTAAGAGAACAAGATTGTTACCTTAGTGAGCCTTAATCCACTTCAAGATCCGAAGTCGCTCTCAAGCAACTTAAAGCCTCTCCTTGACACTCCAATCCACCACTTGAAGCCCTTAGAAGATCACAAACAACTTTCCTTTAATTCCCAATCCAAACCTAGGAAAGTGACTAGGTTTTCACCTTGCGACTAATACGAAAACTCCACTATTCCGGGATCTTTCTATTGAGATACCCTTACAATACTCTTAGGAACCTTGGTTTAAAGTATGGAGATTATTGGACAACAAACAAAAAAAAATTGTTCCTAAGAACCCTAAACCCGAGAGCTCTCCTTTGCTTTCTTCAAATTTTCTTGAAATTTGTCTTAAGTGTAAAGCCTTGTCTTGCTACTAGTGTTACTATATAGAAACATGGAGGGTCAAGATTAAAACAAATGGGTGGCTTGGATGCATTTCACAAGGATCAAGCCAAGTGGCCTTGACTAAGTCAACAATATCAAGCTTAAGTCTTTGCAAGACTTGGTCATCTTAATATTGGTCAAATGACCATTCTATCCATGTCCATTTCGTCCAAGACCACTAAGGGGGGGACACGTGTCGCTTTCTCGTTCGTCGCAATATTTCGTTTTTCGACATTTCCATAATTCCGATAAATGTTTACTAGTCTCAAATCTTAATATTTGAATTCTTACGTACGTTCTTATAAACATGTCCTGCAATTTAAGGGGTGTAACATTCTTCCCCCATTAGAAACATTCGTCCCAGAATGTTTTTTTGGGGTCAATCTTATGGATAGCGACATAGTCTCCTTTTACAACCCCTACATATCAATAATGCCACACGTTGTTATACCCCGTATTTCCAGAGTATGTACGCAGGGACGTACGTAGGAAATTTCGAACTTGAGAATAGGCTTGGCCGAATTATTTTTGTACACAACACCCGATTAGAGTCGTTTTTCGGCGAAACGTTTTCACAGCTTTCGTAGGGGAATTTCCGGCTATGTCATTTTTAATTTTTGCGGATTTTTCCGAGAGACGAAACATTTTTGGACCAACGGAGGTGACACTTGTCACCCTCATTGACAGAAAGAGGAGGCTTGGCCTCGCCGATTGGTTCATGGTTTTGTGCCTTGTTTTGGCCTTGTTTTGTGGCTTGTTTTGTGCCATGTTTTGTGGAGTAGGGTTAGGTGCACTTGGCTTGATCTTGGCCTTACACTTGGCTAGATCTCGCCATTGGTTGGCCTTTGGTTTTGCTATAAATACCCCTTATGTTGATGAACTCTTCATCCACAAATGAAACCTTCCAAGCCTAAAATCCTCCCTCCTCTTGTGTTGTGTTCGCCCAACACCCCTCCCCTTTGAGTGGCCTTGGCCGAGAGCCTCCTCCCTGTGGTGCCTTGGCCGTGGGTACCCCTAGCCTAGTTGTTTTCAGATAATACCCCTTTGTTGTGGTATAGAAATACTCTCCTAGTATTGTTATAATGTCCAAATACCTTGGCCCAAATACCTTGTAGTATTCCCAAGGTTACACTTATACAAAAGCCCGTAAAATACGATTATACTTCCTTTAGCCACAAAAACCGAAACCCTAAGGAAAACCTCCATAGTTAGTTGAGTACTATGGAAGTTGGTTAGAACTTCTAAGGGTTGTTTGGAGCGGGTTGGAGCACCGGAGTAGAGCGAAACTTTGCTAAGGATCGACATTAAACTCGATAATTATGGGCTTATCGAGGTAAATATCTTGTCCTCTATTGTAATTGGAAATTACATGTTGTTAGAATATATAGTTGAAGTATACTATATATAGAATCAACGTGGTTAGTTGGCAATGTCTTTTGACTTAAGCTCAAGAATCGAATCGAATCAGACATGAGACTTGTGTAGTAAGATCGTGAGTAGAATTGTACCCGTCGGGTTAGATGTATAACCCCGGTTGGCTTGTAGCCGCCCGTTAGAGAGGAGATTTACGCTGTGGCGTGGAGGTGTGCGAATTTTCTCAGAGAATGTTCTACGATAAGATCTTGATGTTAATAAGCGCCTGGCCCTATAGGTTGAAGTACTACGTGTGGCGCGTTCTACTTGGCTTAAGGAGTAGCCGACAGTTGGAAGTACTTGGAGCGTTTTGCTATTAGTCGATACTCGTCGCGAGGTACGTGAACCTCTTCCTATCTCTTCTAGCATGATATGTGTGAACTATGTAGTACGGTAGACGTACATATACTAAATGTATTTGATTGGTGTAAAACATAAAGTGTTATAACGGCTTTATGGGAAGTTGGTTATAACGGCTTTATGTTGATAAGAAAATACATGTGGTTTTTAAAAGGTAACTGATTTGAACTATAACTGGCTTGTTATGTGTTAATAAAGAACTTGAAGTATTTCAAAAGAGTTTTGAATCATTTTGAAAGAAGAAGTAATACTTGGTTTTTGAAAACTTAAGAGTTATACTAGCTTTATGGGGAGTTAGGTATAACGGCTTAAGAATGTTTTATCGATTTGGAAATCGAATGTGTATCGACAAACCACAAAGACGTTAATAAAGGGAAATGTTTTGATTAATTAAGTATTAATAAAACCAAGAGCAACTTCCATCCGCATAAGCTAAGATGAGACAAAATGATATTTCCTAGATCATGGTTGCTGTAATAAGATTGTTATAAACAAGAATATCCTACTCACATATAAGACTTATGTTTCTCAGATTGTTTAAAAGAAATTATATTCTTAAATGAATAAGGCTATGAACCACGAAACCTTTCTAAAATAAGAAACGTGAACATTTGAAATTAGGCAAACTTGACGCTTGGAAAATAATGTTGTTACTTGATTTTACAAAGGTAAGAGTTTTGGTTTTCTTAAAAGCGATACCACTCTATTTTATACTACGTATTGTGTGACTTATGTGAAAGAAACAGATCTTTTAAAGATTTAATGTGTGAAGTACTTTGGGGTTAGATACAGGAACTTGTTAGTAGAAAGCACCTGTGTGAATAACTTGATTGTATTGGTTTGTGATAGCCTTGTAATACTTTCTTGCTGATTTGAGAAGTAAACATGTTAGGATGCTACGTGTGTTAGTATCTTGTGATGTTAGTGTAAAGGGGTTTTCCTCGATCGCGCTTAAAGTTGTTTGACTATCACCGTTATGTTGGTATTGTACCACTCACCTTGACTCAGGTCCGAGGTTAAGTCGCCTCCGACGCGGGGTAGACTCAGCGGTGCGGGACCATGATTCGAGGATACCTACGCGGGTCCAGGGATCCATGCGAACTACGGAGTTCCGTGTTAGTGCGGCCTTTATGGTCATGCGGTCTTTGTGGCTACGCGATCGCGAGTCCGTGACGACGCCGGAGTAGCTACCGATGCGGGTTATACCTCACGCGGGCCTATGAGGTTGGCCTACGCGAGTCTGCGGAGAGTTCGAGTGGCTAGACGCGCACATTTGATATCGCGGGCGAGTGACCGCCTTTTATCATGTGACGGTTCAGACAGATATATCATGACACGCTTTATGACCTTGTTGCAGTATCGCTGGTGTTAGTAATCGGCTATGCCTTCAGATTTACCCCGCATCGTTTTATTAGGACACGTGGGACCCGTGTTCATGTGTATTCCTTGGTGCTTGTATATCGCCGTGATGAGGAAGGTATTCCACGCACGATTGATGTTGTGGGCGTGAGACCCATAGTTACATTTGAGTGATGACTTTGGCGCGAGTCCCCGACTTGACATACCGCTACTTATTGTGAATTGTAGTTTGCTATCATACATGTCTCCGCTTTATAGACTATTATGATTTCATTTACGATTTTCGGGCCACATACTTGGTACTGTTATCGACTCCTTCGGGGCCGCTCATGCCGCAGTAAAGGTACACCGCCATTGATCCTCGCCTTAGGGTCACAGCCACATGCTGGAAAGCTCCGCTTCTCGAGGCTTATCGGCCGTATAGTCCCCGTTGTTGTAGGTGTTTACATTCGTGGTATGGCGGGCCCCGCCCGCCATTGTTGTCGTATCATTTCTTAGAGGTCTGTAGAGTGCAATGGCGTGGTTTGTAAAAAGGATTAAACTGCTCATGTTGGAAAAAGTTGTTATTTATATATATGCCAAAGGCAAGTTTTCTCGATTATTGTTTCATATTTCATAATATGTCTTGTATTGTTTTATGTTCCTGATTACTCGATGTTGTATCACTAGGGTGCCCGGTAGGCACCACCACGCCCGAATCGGTCGTGACAAAAGTGGTATCGAGCGATTAATCTCTCGGTCTGCATCAGATTCAAGCAGTTTGATTATCGGTGTGTTGTGCACCACACCAATAATCGTGAGGCTATAGGATATTTAGGATTGGTTTCATTCTTCTCACTCGAGATCGTGCCTTAGAGTCGTGTTGTAAGTTAGACCTCCGACGTATTTCTTTCCCTTTATCGCTATGCCTCCGCGTAGGCAAACCCGCCCGTGAGAGGCAAGGCACCGGCGAGCCGCGAGTAGAGTTCAGAGGGTTACGTGGCACAGCCCAATCATTACCTAGGTAATGCTTCATTCGGGATTTCGCGACGCCACTAGCCCCAAGAAAGTTTAGCACGGCGGCAGCTTCCATCGCGCCATGATATTTGAACCTTCGCCCACGACCAGAACAGAGAATATGGATTGCAGCAGGGACCCTATTACTAGCTATGGATTTGGCTACCAGAGTATACCGATGTATCGCGAGTCTTGATGAATATCAACGGCGTCAGGCAAGAGTAAGTTCTTCGATTAGGCTCGAGCATGGCTCGCGGTACGCTTACGACATCAAAGCCGAAACATAGAGATCGACGGGTTAACAAAGCGACAGAAGAGGCCAGAGCGCAGGTCCTTTGGTAACTTTCGAGGCGAGTCGCCACCACCAGCAGATTAGATTATGCACCTCCGCCATGCAGAGTGGTCTTCCACGAGTTCGTGACGCTCGGTATGCAGGAGTTGGTCGAACTCCGTGACTTCCGCTCACGCGCGATGCACGCCGCCCCGGAATGTCGCTTTTTAGTCGGGTACTTGTTGTACCTATGACCGCCGTGGTCCGTGTCGAAAGTGTGTCCTCAGGAGGACTTAGCCTTCGTGATCGCGGTAGTGTGTCATCTCCTCACGCATGCGCCTACGGCAGTTTGATTAGAACGACTAAGGGAGTGAAGCAAGAGATATAGATATATCTCTAACCTCTAGAGTTCGGATGTGTGATAAGAAGGGTATATCATAAGTGCTATGTTTTGATAGCAGATGTTAATATTGTGATTAGAAATCTTGGTTAGTTAACCAAGTAAGATTTGGGGGATAGAGGTGTGAGCCTTAGAGTTTTATACGCAGAGACCTTAGAGGTAAGGCCATCTCGAGTAAAGGTGTAGTGTTATGTTGATCTCATCGGAGTGCATAGTGCACGTGAGCTATGTTTGGGATAGGTCCCTAAGTAGTGTGAAATGAAAGGGGGTAGTTGAGCTAAGAAGACCGCTAGGTTTTCGAAACGTGATCGGTGAGATTGTTCGGATCGGGAGCTAGTATTGCGCGCGTCGGTCGGGTTGAGGCCACGATGCGGGTCAACCCGCGTATGTATGGCGCGGGTCAGGTTTTGGTGGTCCCGCCTTGTGTTAGGGTTGTGAGGGTGTTAGGCCCAAGTTTAGTTAACCAAACAGACGAGTTCGTGGACGCGCTCGACTGGTCGCCGATGGGGCACCCATCGTGTTCTTCGGTCAGACCGTTTACCGTGTGTTGAGTTATCCGAAAGGTTGTAAGGCTGCACGGGTGCCTACCTTCACCTTATGATGCATGGAGCCTGTGTTACGCTATTTTTGTTCCCGGAAGTTTTACCAAGCATGTGTTAAGAACTCGTGAGTCTCAGACCGCATTCGCCTCGCCGTTGTTTGATTTCGAGGATAGTTGTGGGGATTGTTGTCTCTGTGGAGGTAGTGTTTAAGCTACCATTTCGGTTCGGATGTCACCTTTTGAAGCCTCAGGGCGGAAGTGTAAAGTTGCCGGCCGATTGGTTCGATGTTGGCAAGGTTCGCATACTTGGTTCAGCTTGTTCCGGCAGACTATGGATAGTGAGAAGCTTGTCTAGAAGAAGTTCGGCAATTCGAGGAATCGTATGATAATCGGCAACGACGCTTAGAGTTCAGCCGACGACGGTCGGTCTTCTTGAAAGTACCACCCGTTAGGGTGTGACGAGTTTTGGAAAACAGAGGAAACTTAGCCCGAGTTACTTGGGCTTTTGAGTTCATGTGAAGGATAGGTCGGGTTGCCTATATGTTAGCATTTGCCGTCCGACTTAGGAGGCAAGACGTCCGGTCTTCGTATTGTTATATTCGGAAAGTATCGAGAGCCATCCAGAGTGTTCCCAATTAATGATGACCACGTTAGAGATAGTAACCCGAGTTTTGGAAACCGAAGATTTAACGTGGTAAGAGTTCGAGTGCACGACATCCTCGTGGGATCGCAAGCAGCCCTGCACCATTTGTCGGTCGTCGAGCAAGGCTCGCGACAAAGTGACAAAAGTGGTACCATTTGTTGGGTCGCCGAGAAGGTTAATGCCTCGTGCAAAGTGACAAAGCGTATCTACGAGTGCAAAGAGAAGCGAGCATGTATGGCGAGAATAGATGTGATCATTTCTTTTTGTAAAGAGAAGCGCGAAGGAAGTATATTTTAGACCGGTGAGAAGTGTTTTGTGGTGATGATTAGAGGTGTTTCCTCGTGGACTTGGATCTAAGCATTTTTTCGCAAGTTGTATCTGTGTCAAGGAGTGGCAGGATATATTCTCGTAAGTATAGTAGAGAAGACTATACTTTCTAACGTTTGTTTTGAGACTTAGAAGGAACATTCGGGACGAATGTTTCTAAGGAGGGGAGAATGTTATACCCCGTATTTCCAGAGTATGTACGCAGGGACGTACGTAGGAAATTTCGAACTTGAGAATAGGCTTGGCCGAATTATTTTTGTACACAACACCCGATTAGAGTCGTTTTTCGGCGAAACGTTTTCACAGCTTTCGTAGGGGAATTTCCGGCTATGTCATTTTTAATTTTTGCGGATTTTTCCGAGAGACGAAACATTTTTGGATCAACGGGAGGGTGACACTTGTCACCCTCATTGGACGGTAAAGAGGAGGCTTGGCCTTGGCCGATTGGTTCATGGTTTTGTGCCTTGTTTTGGCCTTGTTTTGTGGCTTGTTTTGTGCCATGTTTTGTGGAGTAGGGGTTAGGGTGCACTTGGCTTGATCTTGGCCTTACACTTGCCTTGCACTTGGCTAGATCTTGGCCATTGGTTGGCCTTTGGTTTTGCTATAAATACCCCCCTTATGTTGATGAACTCTTCATCCACAAATGAAACCTTCCACTCCTAAAATCCCTCCCTCCTCGTGTTTTTTCTTCTTCCCACACCACCCATCAACCTTTGAGTGGCCTTGTGGCCGAGAGCCTCCCCCTCCCATTTGTGGTGCCTTGGCCGTGTACCCCTAGCCTAGTTGTTTTCAGATAATACCCTTTGTCAGGTATAGAAATACTCTCCTAGTATTGTTATAATGTCCAAATACCTTGGCCCAAATACCTTGTAGTATTCCCAAGGTTACACTTATACAAAAGCCCAGAAATATCGTTATACCCGTAGTTCCGTGGTATGTATGTGAGGACGACGCATTTGACGAGAATACGCATGTAAATTTTGGAAAGAAAGGAAGATGTGATTTTTTCGACGGAAAAGTTCCGGTTTTTGTGAAGAAAAAGGTTCGTTAATGGGAATTGGATTCCCAGATTTGGTATTTGGACTTCTTGGATTATATTAGAATTTTGAGGTTTTATTTTCAGAAATGGTCACGTGGGACCCACGAGAAATTTACGGTTTTGTGGGCCCGCTTGTTTTTGAGATTTCGGTATTTTGGATATTTTCGAAGACGAAATATTTTGGATTTAATCGGGGCGACACGTGTCACCCCATGTGGCACTTGGTCGAATGGGTGGATGTTGGCTAGGCCACTGTCCCTCGCCGATTGGCCTCACACTTGGCACCATTTTTGGCCATGTGGTGTGGTGGGACCCACACACACATGGCCCAATCTTGACCCTACACTTATATTGATCTTGGCCCTTGGTTCTTCTATAAATACCCCTTGGCTTGAAGAGTAAAATCATCCCTCACTTGAAAGCTTTCCAAAGCAAATGTTTTCCCTCCCTTTGTGTAGATTTCGCCCTCTCCCCTCTTGTGTAGAAAATACTTTGTGTATTTTTGTATAATCCCAAATACCTTGGCATAGTATACCTATTAGTATTCCAAAGTTATTTCTATACTAGGAGCCCTGAAATAATAATTTATTCCAATAGCCAGAAACGAAACCCTAGAAAAATCTTCCTAGCTTGGTGGAAGTATTTAGAGTTGTTTAGAAACTTCTAAGGGTCGCTGGAGCGGGTCGAGCGTAAGGATCGAGCTAAACGTTGCTCAGATCGACTTATAACTTGGATAATTTTTGGGCTTATCGAGGTAATGATCTACGCCCCTATCAGAATTGGATATTACATGTTGTAGTAGTTATACTTGAGTATATTATATTGGAAGGATGATTATAAAGGATCGAATCAGATTTACATTGACCGCATTTACAGACTTGTGTAAGTATTATTGTGAAGCATATTTGAACACGACCGGTTAGACTTGTAATCCCCTGCGAGTTGTTGGCACAGTAGCGGCCCGTCAGGGAGGAGATTTGTGTGATAATGGGGAGGTGTCACAAATTTACGTAGTATAAGGAATCTTGTGTTGAGAATATTCTACGGAGAGTGCTAGAAGTTGATTTATATATTGTGGTTGTTATAGGTGGATCTTTCTACGCGCGGCATACTTGACTTGGCTTGTGGTTTAAAGCTAAAGGTATGTGATTCTTCCTATACTCTTGAGCATGATTGTTGTGAACTATATAGTACGGTAGACGACGCGTGTGAAACGATTTTTGTTTGTTTTAAAACATAAAGTGTTATAATGGCTTTATGGGAAGTTAGTTATAACGACTTTATGAAGATAAAAGAAAGATTTGGTTTTGACAAAGAAACGACTTGATTTTGAAAGTTAAGAGACTTGATCTTGAAAGATAAGAGACTTGACTTATAACGACTTGTTTTGGAAAAGGAGAAGTAACTTGATTTAAGTATAGGTTACTTGTTTTGAAAAGAGTAAGTTAATTGGGTTTTAAAAAGAGTATACTTGATGTTGTTCTAAAAGAAAAGCACTTGGTTTATAAAGTATAGTACTTGATTTTAAAAGCCTTGTAAAGATTTTTACGAAGGTGAAGTAATTTGGTTTTAAAAGTAAAACGTGTTTTCTTTATATACTACAGTATTAGTATCATGTGGCTTTTACGTAGAAAGAGGTCTTTTGAAAGAAGGAAAGTATGTAGTATTTTGGGTTTGAAACCCGATTGTTGATTAAAATGAATGTATGTTAAACTTGCCTATGCTTGTTGTGATAGTCTTTGATGTGCAAGTGTTTTGTTGATGTCGCCGTGATGTTATACCCGTAGTTGCGTGGTATGTATGTGAGGACGCACGCACGAGTACGCGTAAATTTTGAAAAGAAAGAAAGATGTGAGTTTTCACGGAAAAGTTTCCGGTTATTTGTGAAGAAAAAGGTTCGTTAATGGGAATTGGATTCCCATTTGGTATTTGGACTTCATAGATTATATTAGAATTTTGAGATTTTATTTTGGAAATGGTCACGTGGGCCCACGGAGAAATTTACTTTTGTGGAGCCCGCTTTGTTTTTGAGATTTCGGTATTTTGGATATTTTCAAGACGAAATATTCTGACCGGGGCGACACGTGTCACCCCACGTGGCACCTCGCGAAATATTTATTGTGCACAACACCCGACAGAGTCGTTTTTCGACGAAACGCTTTACTAAGCTACGGGCGGAAAATTCCGCTATGTCATTTAGTATTTTTGCGAATTTTTCCGAGAGACGAACGTTTTGGACCAACGAGAGGGCAACACTTGGCACCCTCTCGCCGTGGACTGGCCGCGCCAGGGCCGAATCACGGGCAAGTTGTGGTAGATATTTGTGTAGATGTTTGCAGGGATTTGTGGAGTAGGGTTAGGGTGCACTTGGCTTGATCTCGCCTTACACTTGTGTAGCACTTGGCCAGATCTTGGCCATCGTTGGCCTTTGGCTTTGCTATAAATACCCTCCTGTGAAGACTTATTCATTCACTCTCACTTTGTCTAAGTCTTGAAATCCCTCCTCTCCCTTGTTGCTCGTCCAACTCCCTTCTCCCTTAGAAAGAGGCCCTGGCCGAGAACACCCCTCCCCTAGCCTAGTTGTGCTAGCCGAGCCTACCCCCTTGGTAGAAAGTTGTCTTCCAAGTATTGTTATAATGCCCAAAATACCTTAGCCTTGTACCTTGTAGTATTCCAAAGATACCTCTTTACGTAGAGTCCAGAAATACTACCTTTTGTCCTTTTAGTCTCAAACCGAAACCCTAAGGAAATCTTCATAGTTGGTCAAGTATGAGTAGAAGTTGGTTAGAACTTCTAAGGGTTGTTTGGAGTGGTTTGAGCGCGTGGAGTGAGCTAAACCTTGCTCGTGAGCGACATTAAACTCGGATAATTTTGGGCTTATCGAGGTAATTATCTTGTCCTCTATTGTAATTGGAAATTACATGTTTGTTAGCATATATAGTCAAGTATACTATATATAGAACTACTTAGTATTCGCAATGTCTTTTGACTTAAGCCCAAGAATAAAGAACCGAATCGAACTATATTTACATGTGATCAGACAAGAGACTTGTGTAGAATTGTACACGTCAGGTTAGACGGTAAACCCCCCGGTTGGCTTGGTAGCCGCCTCGATAGAGAGGAGATTTACGCTGTCATGTGGGGAGTCTGCCGAATTTTCTTTAGAAAGATAGAAAACTTGTGTTTTGGGGTTAATAGACGTTTGTGACCTTTATAGGTGAAAGTACTAAGAGTAGCGTATTCTACTCGAGGAGTGGAAAGGGCTAGCAAGGTTGTAGTACTTGGAGCATTTTGCTTATTGTCGATAAATCGTCGCGAGGTATGTGAACCTCTTCCTATCTTTTCTAGCATGATTGTTGTGGACTATGTAGTACGGTAGACGCATACGTGCTAAGTGATTTGGTTGATTTAAAACATAGGGTGTTATAATAGCTTTATGGGAAGTTAGTTATAACGACCTTATGTAAGTGAAAATGGTTTACTGATGTTAGAAGTTAAGAGACTTGATCTTATAAGATAAGAGACTTAACTTATTTGTTTTAATGTGGATGTTTGTGTGAAACCTCATTCGTGAGTAATGAGTACTTGGTTTTAAAGGGATAATGTTTTACCGATTTCGAATCGAATGTGTATCGGCTGCACCACCGCAGCGTTAATAAAGGAAAATGTATTGAATAATGATGTGTTGTATTAAAACCAGAGAAACCTCCATCCGCATAGAAGCTAAGATAAGACAAAATGATATTACATTTTCTAGATCATGGTCAGTAATAAGATCGTTATAAACAAGAATAAACTACTCACATATATGACATATGTTACTCAATTGCTCTAAAAAGGAATCAAGTGATTAAGTTTGGGAACTATGAAACCATTTGAAAATGAGAAGCTTGAGTAATTGAAACTAGGCAACCGGAACTTAGGAAAAGAATGTTGTTACTTGATTTTGAAAAAGAAGGTGGGTTGGTCATTCTAATACTACGTATCGGTGACTTTTATAACAAGAATGGATCTCTTTAAAAGAACTTAACGTATGTAGTACTTTGGGGTTAAAAACCCGGACTTTGGCATAAAATGAAAGTACTTTGAGTTGTGTGAAACTTGCCTATGCTTGTTGTTGTGAAACTTGCCTATGCTTGTTGTTGTGAAACTTGCCTATGCTTGTGATGATAGCCTTTATTGTACAAGCGTTGTGTTTCTGTGTTACCGCATCTCGATAAGTCGGTTGATAGTTGAGAACTTACTTGGACGTGCGGCAGCGACGAGAAATTCCACGCACGCTCCTGTTGATAGTATTATTGTTGTTAATCGCTTTGGACATACTGACACGATGCGTAGCGCACGGGTATGCTTCCATTTTGGTTAAGGTCTTGTGGTTAATCGCTTTGGATATACTGACACGATGCGTAGCGCACGGGTATGTTTCCATTTCGATTATCGCCAGTGATTTCCTTTTGACATACCGACACGACGCGTAGCGCACGTATGCGTCCATTTGGAAAGTTGTCTTATTGTTTCCTTGGACATACCGACACGACGCGAGCGCACGTATGCTTCCATTTGATTGTTGTCTTATTGTTGCATCATGGACATGTCTACACCGGCGCAGATTCCGGCACGCGCCATAATGCGAACTCGATTGATGTTGGGCGTGAGACCCATAGTTATATTGGAGTGATGATCGCTTTATGTTGTGAATCGTAGTTTGGTTATCATACATGTCTCCGCTTTATATAGACTAGTATGATTTCATTTACGATTGCATGCGCCACATACTTGTACTTGCCAGATCGACTCCTTCGGCCGCGTTCATGCCGCAGGTAGAGGTACATCGGTCGTGGATCCTCGCTCTTAGGATCTCGCCAGCTGTTTGGGAAGCTCCGCTTTCTCCGAGGCTTATCTTTTAGTATGTGTTCCCGAGTCAGTGTGCTTGTACATTCGTGGTGGCGGGCCCCGTCCCGCCATAGTCGTTATAAATCTTAGAGTGCAGAGAATCGCTGCAAGCGTGGTTGTAAAAGGATTAAACTGCTCGGGTTTTATGTATATCAAGGCAATCGCTGGTTGGCCTGCTTATTTATTATATCTCTTGTTTCATGATTCATGTTTTATTTTCCGCCGTTTTCTCGATGTTGTATCACCAGGGTGCCCGGTAAGGCACGAAGAACGCCCGGTTCGGGCGTTACAAAAGTGGTATCGAGCGATTAATCCTCGGAAAGTGTCTACGAACCGTGTTCAGTAGAGTCTTGATTATCGATGTGTTGTGGCACCACATCTATAATCGTGAGGCTATAGGACATTTAGGATTGGTTTCATTCTTCTCATTCGAGATCGTGCCTTAGAGCCGTGTTGTAAGTTGGACCCTCCGACGTATCTCGCTTTTACCGCTTATGCCTCGCGCAAGGCAACCAGAGCTCAAGGGCAAGGCACCGAGGAGCCGCTTGAGATACAGAGGAGTTCGAGGGCGCAGGCCCGGTCAGTACCTGAGACAGTGCTTCCGACGGCGAGTTTCACGACGCCGCCACCAAAGAGAGGTTAGAGTCGCAGAATGGCCGCCGAGACCGCAGCACGAGCCTCCACCCCACACAGGGGCAGGAGATGGGTTACGCGAGATGGCCTTGGCCGCCGTGGTCGTGGCCGATATGAGGATAGGCCGATGCAGCAGATTCCAGCCCGAGCACCAGTGGTTCACCTCCGAGCGATAGTTTGAGGCTACGGACTTTACGAGTTGTAGCCCGCCAGAGTTTTATGGGTCGAGGCCTGAGGATGATCCGCAGGAGTTCATCCGGCAGTTACAGCGGATCATGCGGGTGATCAAGGCTTCAGAAACCGAGTCTGTGACCTTTGGTTCGCATCGGCTGCGTGATACCGCAGTCGAGTGGTTTGATTCATGGGAGCTTTCCCGGGGAGAGCATGCACCTCCAGCAGAATGGGATGAGTTTTCGGGGGCTTTCCTCACGCACTTCTTGCCTCCGCAGATGAGGAGGGCACGGGCCGACAGATTTTTGTTACTGAGACAGAGAGGGCGCACTGTCAGGGAGTACAATGTCGAGTTCGATTCTTTGGCTCGATATGTCCCTGCGCTAGTTGCAGATATGGAGGATAGGGTGCATCGCTACGTCACCGGGCTAGATGATTATATGGCTGAGTCTTGCGCGGTGTTTCTTCACCGGCATGGACATTGCCCGCACGCAGCTCATGCACCAGGATGTGAGGCACGGAGGGTCGACGGAATGACTGGATCGCCAAGAGGGCCAGGACGGCAGGGTCCTTTGGTGGCTTTCGAGGCGGACCGCCTCAGCAGCAGGCTAGTTATATACCCCCACCGGTACAGAGTGGTCCTCCACCGTCTTCAGGAGCAGGTCAGGGCTCCAAGGGTTCAGATTTTCGGCAGAGCAGGGGTGTTAACCAGCTGAAGCCACCCCTACCTCGTTGTGACCATTGTGGTAGACTCCATTTTGGAGAGTGTCGTGCTAGATTGGGAGTTTGTTTTGCATGCGGACAGGGCCATTTTGGCGAGGAACTGTCCTACCAAGGGAAGCGCGATGTTACGACTCACCTTCAGGATCCGTGGGTGGTTCATCACCTTCTACTATAAGCCTGCCGCAGGCGTGCCTATGATTAGAGTGGAGCGGTAGCTTCAGGTATATCCTTAACCCTCTAGAGTTTTGGTATGCTGGTTATGATGGTCTCATTATTGTGTGCTATGTACGGATAGCATTGTGATATGTGTGAGTTAGAATGTATGGTTAGTTGGGAGGATACGTATGGGGGCATGGTAAGTGTGAACCTTAGACTATGTCACGACTGAGACCTTAGGGGTAAGGTCGTCTTGAGTTAAAGATTTATTTTTGACCCTTATCAGAGTAGTAGTATGCGTGGGATTTATTTGTGTGATAAGTCCACAGGTAGTGTGAGATGGAAGTGGTAGCTTTCATGATGTGAATTAGTAAGATTGTTCCGGATCGGGGAACAAGAGTTTGGCGCGGTTGGGGGGTCGGGTTGAGGACCATTTGCGGGTCAACCCGTAACCCGGTTTGGGGTGGGGTCAGGTGGTCCCGCCAGTGGTAGGGTCACGAGGATGCTAGGCCCAAGTTTGTATGATCATCGTATGAGTTCGTGGACGCGTTCGACCGAGCGGTTCGTAAAGGCCGGAATGGCCTTAAGGAAGTTTGAGGTTAGTAAGATGACCAAGTTCGAGGTAGTGACTCCGAGATTTTCGAAGCAAGTAATGATCAAGTATGGTACGTCTTCGGGAGAGTTCTAGTGTTCGAGAAGCGGTACAACGAGTAAGGGAGGAAGATAACGTGTGTTATTTCGCCAAGCTATGGCGTTGACAACTTGTTAGAGGAACTTCATCGATATCCGTCTTGAGAAGGAACATTCGGACGAATGTTTCTGGCGAGGGGAGAATGTTATACCCGTAGTTGCAGGGTATGGCTGTGAGGCCGTACGTACGAGGGTACGGCAGAACTTGGGTAAAGACCGAAAGTTGTGAGTGTTCGACGGAAAAGTTTACGGTTATTTGTGAAGAAAAAGGTTAGTTAATGGGAATAGGATTCCCAGATTTGGTATTTGTACTTCATAGATTATATTAGAATTTTCAGATTTTGTTTTCGGAAATTGTCACGTGTGGCCCACGGGAGAAATTTACTGCTTTGTGGAGCCCGCTTTGTTTTTGAGATTTCCGGTATTTTGGATATTTTCGGAAGACGAAATATTCTGGGCGAATCGGGGGGCGACACGTGTCACCCCCATGTGGCACCATTGGCCGAAATATTTATTGTGCACAACACCCGATTAGAGTCGTTTTTCGACGAAACGTTTTCCTAAGCTAGCGAAGGGAAAAGTCCGGCTATGTCATTTAGTATTGATGCGAATTTTTCCGAGAGACGGAACGTTTTGGACCAACGAGAGGCAACACTTGGCACCCTCTCGCCGTGGATTGAAAAGCGGTAGGCCGAATTGATGGGCAAGTCAGGTGTAGATATTTGTGTAGATATTTGTGAGGATTTGTGGAGTAGGGTTAGGTGCACTTGGCTTGATCTTGGCCTTACACTTGTGTAGCACTTGGCTAGATCTTGCCGTTGGTTGGCCTTTGGCTTTGCTATAAATACCTCCCTTGTGAAGACTTATTCATTCACTCCTCACTTTGTCTAAGTCTTGAAATCCCTCCTCTCCCTTGTTGTTGCTCTCGCCCAACTCCCTTCTCCCCTTAGAAAGAGGCCCTGGCCGAGAACACCCTCCCCTAGCCTAGTTGTGCTAGCCGAGCCTACCCCCTTGGTAGAAAGTTGTCTTCCAAGTATTGTTATAATGCCCAAAATACCTTAGCCTTGTACCTTGTAGTATTCCAAAGATACCTCTTTACGTAGTCCGAAATACTACCTTTGTCCTTTTAGTCTCAAACCGAAACCCTAAGGAAATCTTCATAGTTGGTTGAAGTATGTGAGTAGAAGTTGGTTAGAACTTCTAAGGGTTGTTTGGAGTGGTTTGAGCGTGGAGTGGAGCTAAACCTTGCTCGGGAGCGACATTAAACTCGGATAATTTTGGGCTTATCGAGGTAATTATCTTGTCCTCTATTGTAATTGGAAATTACATGTTTGTTAGCATATATAGTTGAAGTATACTATATATAGAACTACTTAGTATTCGCAATGTCTTTTGACTTAAGCCCAAGAATAAAGAATCGAATCGAATCAGATTTACATAGGATCAGACAGAGACTTGTGTAGAATTGTACACGCCCGGTTAGACGTAAACCCTCGGTTGGCTTGGTAGCCGGCCTCGATAGAGAGGAGATTTACGCTGCCATGGGGAGGCGCGAATTTTCTTTAGAAAGATAGAAAACTTGTGTTTTGGGGTTAATAGACGTTTGTGACCTTTATAGTGAAAGTACTAAGAGTAGCGTATTCTACTCGAGGAGTGGAAAGGGCTAGTGCGTTGTAGTACTTGGAGCATTTTGCTTATTGTCGATAAATCGTCGCGAGGTATGTGAACCTCTTCCTATCTTTTCTAGCATGATTGTTGAACTATGTAGTACGGTAGACGCATACGTGCTAAGTGATTTGGTTGATTTAAAACATAGGTGTTATAATAGCTTTATGGGAAGTTAGTTATAACGACCTTATGTAAGTGAAAATGGTTTATCGATGTTAGAAGTTAAGAGACTTGATCTTATAAGATAAGAGACTTAACTTATTTGTTTTAATGTGGATGTTTGTGTGAAACCTCATTCGTGAGTAATGAGTACTTGGTTTTTAAAGGGATAATGTTTCCGATTTCGGGAATCGAATGTGTATCGACAGCACCACGCAGCGTTAATAAAGGAAAATGTATTGAATAATGATGTGTTGTATTAAAACCGGTAGAAACCTCCATCCGCATAAGCTAAGATAAGACAAAATGATATTACATTTTCTAGATCATGGCCGCTGTAATAAGATCGTTATAAACAAGAATAAACTACTCACATATATGACATATGTTACTCAATTGCTCTAAAAAGGAATCAAGTGATTAAGTTTGGGAACTATGAAACCATTTGAAAATGAGAAGCTTGAGTAATTGAAACTAGGCAATCTGGAACTTAGGAAAAGAATGTTGTTACTTGATTTTGAAAAAGAAGGTGGGTTGGTCATTCTAATACTACGGGTATCGGGTGACTATTATAACAGTAATGGATCTCTTTTAAAAGAACTTAACGTATGTAGTACTTTGTGGTTAAAACCCGACTTTGGCATAAAATGAAAGTACTTTGAGTTGTGTGAAACTTGCCTATGCTTGTTGTTGTGAAACTTGCCTATGCTTGTTGTTGTGAAACTTGCCTATGCTTGTGATGATAGCCTTTATTGTACAAGCGTTGTGTTTCTGTGTTACCGCGTCTCTCGATAGAGGGTCGGTTGGATAGTTGAGAACTTACTTGGACGTGCAGCCGACGAGAAATTCCACCGCACGCTCGTTGATAGTCTTATTGTTGTTAATCGCTTTGGACATACTGACACGATGCGTAGCGCACGCATGCTTCCATTTTGGTTAAGGTCTTGTGGTTAATCGCTTTGGATATATCGACACGACGCGTAGCGCACGTATGTTTCATTTCGATTATCGCCAGGATTTCCTTTTGACATATCGACACGATGCGTAGCGCACGGGTATCGCCCATTTGGAAAGTTGTCTTATTGTTTCCTTTGACATACCGACACGACGCGTAGCGCACGTATGCTTCCATTTGGATTCTTGTCTTATTGTTGCATCATGGACATGTCTACACCGACGCAGATTCCGGGCACGCGCCATAATGCGAACTCGATTGATGTTGTGGCGTGAGACCCATAGTTATATTGGAGTGATGATCGCTTTATGTTGTGAATCAGTTTTGGTTATCATACATGTCTCCCGCTTTATAGACTAGTATGATTTCATTTACGATTGTACGATTTCACATACTTGGTACTGTTATCGACCTCCTTCGGCTGCGTCACGCCGCAGTAGAGGTACATCGGTCGTGGATCCTCGCCTAGGATCTCAGCCGTTTTGGGAAGCTCCGCTTTCTCCGAGGCTTATCTTTTAGTATGTGTTCTCGAGTCAGGTCAGCTTGTACATTCGTGGGTATGGCGGGCCTCGTCCCGTCATAGTCGTTATAAATCTTAGAGGTCTGTAGAATTGTTGGGCGTGGTTGTAAAAGGATTAAACTGTTCGGGTTTTATGATATATCGAAGGCAAATTGTTTTGGTTGCTCGCTTATTTATTATATCTCTTGTTTCATGATTCATGTTTTATTTTCCGCCGTTTTCTCGATGTTGTATCACTAGGGTGCCGGTAAGGCACGATGCAACGCCCGTTCGGCGTTACACGTGACTCTGCAGGCCGGCTATCGATTGATTGACCGACATACCGACGTTGGGTGGTCCACGAGTATCGCCCACTGGAGTATCGATCGTTGTTTGCATCGCCGTGACTCTGGAGGGCCGGCTTATCCGATTTATTTCCTTTGGACATGCCGACGTGATGGATGTTCCACGGGCACGCGTCCGCAGGATGGTTTCATGGCCATGACTTCCGAGGTAAGATGCCGGCACGCGGTCATTGTGAGGTTCGATGTTAGTCCATGGACCGCTAATCCATGAAGCTTGCCGCGGTGACGGCGATCACGGCTTGGTTTGTACGCGTGTGGTTCGTGCACACTTTAGATACTTGTTCGGTCATTTTCTCGCACCGGTAGCCTCGGTAGATAGCTTAAGATACTTGCCTCGGCCATATCTTGTGAGACGGTAGGCTATCAGACGTTAGCTTAAGATACTTGCCTCGCCGATGCGTGGCTAGCTTTGGATCGGTAGTTGGCTTCCGCACCTTGCCCGTGATGGGATATGACTAGCTTTTGACCGGTAGTTGGCTATTCTACTTGCCCGACGGTTTTGATGACGCAGCAGTGATCTAGTGTTCAGTTCACATATGGGTGTTGTTTTACATCATGTATCGCCGGCAGCTGAGGAATGAGTTCCACGGCATGAGTGGTATTATGGGCGAGACCCATAATTATGTGTGAGTGATTATTCGGGATATCGTCCCTTACTTGACATAATTACTTATTGCGAAATGGTTTTATAAAATGATGAAATGTGATTTCATTACGATTTTCGGGCCACATACTTGGTACCGTTATCGACTCTCTGGGCCGCGTTCACGCCGCAGTAGAGGTACACCAGTTGGTTGATCTCGCTCATAGGATCGCAGTCATTAGGAAGCTCCGTTCCTCCGAGGCTTATCTTTTGGTATAGTCCCCGTCATCAGAGGTACTTGTACATTCGTGGTACGGGCCCCGTCCCGTCATAGTTGTTGTATATCTTAGAGTGCAGAGTAATTGTGGCGCGTGGTTTGTAAAAGGATAACTGTTCGGGTTTTATGTGTATATACTGAAGGCAACGGTTGGGTTGGCCTGTTTATTTATTTATGTCTCTCATTTCATGTGTAAAGTTTTTATTTCCACTGGTTTTCTCTGATGTTGTATCACTAGGGTGCCCGGGGTAAGGCACCGCGACGCCCGGCTCGGGGGCGTCACAAGTGGTATCGAGCCGTGTTATCTCGAAAGTGTCTGCACTGCGGTTCAGTAGTCTTGATTATCGGTGTGTTGTGCACCACATCTATAATCGTGAGGTCGCAGGACATTTAGGATTGGTTTCTATTTCTTCTCACTCGAGATCGTGCCTGAGCGATGTTGTAAGTTGGACTCTTCCGACGTGTTCTTTCGCCGCTTATGCCTCCGCGCAAGGCAACCCGGCCTGAAGGCAAGGCAGCCGTGGAGCCGCTAGTGGGACACAGAGGAGTACGAGGCGCAGCCCTGGCCATTACCCGAGATAGTTCTTCAGACGGGCGAAGTTTCATGACGCCGCCACTTCAAAGAGAGGTTAGAGCGCAGCAGTTGGCTGCAGAGACCACGCACTGAGCCTCCGGTCCACACCGGAGCAGAGGAGACGGGTTACAAGGAGATGGCCCGCCATCGCCGTGATCGTGGCGACACGGCGAGAGGCCGGACGCAGCAGCCTGGCCCGTGAGCTCCCGTAGTTCATCCCGCATCGGATAGTTTGAGGCTACGGATTTTCTCGAGTTGTATCCCGCCGAGTTCTACGGTCGAGGCTCGAGGATGATCCGCAGGAGTTCATCCGCTGCCATGAGGATCATGCGAGTGATCAAGGCTTCGAGACCGAGTCCGTGATTTTCGGTTCGCATCGGCCGCGTGATACCGCAATGATCGTTTGATTCACGGAGTTGTCCCGGGGAGCATGCGCCCACCGCTTGGGACGAGTTCTCGAGGCATTTCTCACCATTTCTTGCCGCCGCAGAGGAGGGCACGCCGGCTGTGTTTCGAAGGCCGACAGTGAGCGAGGACGCATACCGAGAGTACAACGTAGAGTTCGACTCGTTGGCTCGATATGTCCCTGCGTTAGTAGCTAATATTGATTACAGAGTGCACCGCTACGTCACAGGGCTTGATCACTACTTGCCAGATTCTTGTTCGGGTGTATCGCTCACCGCACGGACATCGCCCGCATGCAGGCTCATGCACTAGGGTGTGAGGCACGGAGAGACCGACGGATTGACCAATATCAGCAGAAGAGGGCCAGGACAGCAGGGTCCTTTGGTAACTTTCAAGGCGGACCGCCTCAGCAGCAGACAAGTTATACGCCGCCGCCAGTACAGAGTGGTCCTCTACAGTCTTCAGGGCCTCCAGAGTATTCAGGAGCAGGTCAGGGCTCCAAGGGTTCAGGTTTTCAGGGGAGTTGGGGTGCTGGCCAGAGGAAGCCACCCCGACCTAAGTGTAACCAGTGTGGTAAACCCCATTCGGGGGAGTGTCAGAGGACTTGTTTTACATGTGGCCAGCGGGGCCATTTTGCGAGAAATTGTCCTACCAGAGGTAGCGCGGATGTTGAGACTCAGCCTTCGGGATCTGCATGGTTCTTCGCCTTCGATAGCTAGGCAGGTGTTCATATACGGCAGCGAGGCAGGGTGGGTGGAAGTTCCAGCTATAGCGGTCCTTGAAATCGCCTATTTGTTTTTGTGATATCGGTATATCCTCGACCTCTAAGAGACTAGTATGCATTTGTATTAAGATAAGTATATTTTTAATTATTATGTTCTGATAGCATTATGTTGGTGTGATAATTCCATGGGTAGTGTAAGATGGAAGTGGTAGCTTTCATGACGTGAATTAGTAAGATTGTTAGGATCGGGAACGAGAGATGGGCGCGATAATGGAGTCGGGTTGAGGCTGTCGCGGTCAACCCGCAGCCGGATTGAGGTGGGTCATTCGAGGTAGTCACGGTGGTAGGTCACGAGGTGCTAGCCCAAGTTTAGGTAACCATCGTATGAGTTCGGGATGTGTTCGATCGAGTCGGATCGTGAAGGCCGAGATAGGCCTTAGAGTAAATTGAAGCTAGTAGGAGCTGTTGTGAGATTAGAAATGATTTCCTCGTTAGCTTGGATTTGTATGTTATACTATGGCCATTGATGGCGTGATTGGTTTCGTAAGTATAGTAGTGAAGACTATACCGACACGCTCGTTTGAGACTTAGAAGGAACATTCGACGAATGTTTCTAAGGGGAAGAATGTTATACCGTAGTTCCGTGGTATGTATGTGAGGACGCACGCACGAGAATACGGCGTAAATTTTGGAAAGAAAGGAAGATGTGATTTTTCGACGGAAAAGTTAGGTTTTGTGAAGAAAAGGTTCGTTAACGGGAATTGGATTCCCAGTTTGGTATTTGGACTTCGGATTATATTAGAATTTTGAGGTTTTATTTTCGAAATGGTCACGTGGGACCCACGAGAAATTTACGGTTTTGTGGGCCCGCTTTGTTTTTGAGATTTAGGTATTTTGGATATTTTCTAAGACGAAATATTTTGACGAATTGGGGCGACACGTGTCACCCCATGGCACTTGGTCGAAATGGGTGGACAAGCTAGGCCACTTGTCCCTCGCCGATTGGCCCTCACACTTGGCACCATTTTCGTTTGGCCATGTGGTGGTGGGACCCACACACACATGGCCCAATCTTGACCCTACACTTATATTGATCTTGGCCTTGGTTCTTCTATAAATACCCTTGGCTTGAAGAGTAAAATCATCCTCACTTGAAAGCTTTCCAAAGCAAATGTTTTCCTCCCTTTGTGTAGATTTCGTCCCCCCCCTCTTGTGTAGAAAATACTTGGTGTATTGTTGTATAATCCCAAATACCTTGGCCTAGTATCCCTAGTAGTATTCCAAAGTTATTTCAATACTAGGAGCCGGAAATACTACTTTATTCCAATAGCCGTAAAGCGAAACCCTAGAAAAATCTTCCTAGCTTGGTGGAAGTATTTAGAGAAGTTGTTTAGAAACTTCTAAGGGTCGCTGAGCGGGTTGAGCGTAAGGATCGAGCTAAACGTTGCTCGGGATCGACTTATAACTTGGATAATTTTTGGGCTTATCGAGGTAATGATCTACGTCCCCTATCAGAATTGGATATTACATGTTGTAGTAGTTATACTTGAGTATATTATATTGGAAGGATGATTATAAAGGATTGAATCGTATTTACATTGACTGCACTTACGTGAGACTTGTGTAAGTATTATTGTGAAGATATTTGAACACGTCCGTTAGACGTGTAATCCTCGAGTTGTTGGCACGTAGCGCCCTGGTTGGGAGGAGATTTGTGTGATAGCGGGGAGGTCTTGCTAAATTTACGTAGTATAAGGAATCTTGTGTTTAGAATATTCTACGGAGAGTGCTAGAAGTTGATTTATATATTGTGGTTGTTATAGGTGGATCTTTCTACGCGCAGATACTTGACTTGGCTTGTGGTTTAAGCTAAAGGTATGTGATTCTTCCTATACTCTTGAGCATGATTGTTGAACTATATAGTACGGTAGAGCGACGTGTGTGAAACGATTTTTGTTTGTTTTAAAACATAAAGTGTTATAATGGCTTTATGGGAAGTTAGTTATAACGACTTTATGAAGATAAAAGAAAGATTTGGTTTTGACAAGAAACGACTTGATTTTGAAAGTTAAGAGACTTGATCTTGAAAGATAAGAGACTTGACTTATAACGACTTGTTTTGGAAAAGGAGAAGTAACTTGATTTAAGTATAGGTTACTTGTTTTGAAAAGAGTAAGTTAATTGGGTTTTAAAAAGAGTATACTTGATGTTGTTCTAAAAGAAAAGCACTTGGTTTATAAAGTATAGAGTACTTGATTTTAAAAGCCTTGTAAAGATTTTTACGAAGGTGAAGGAATTTGGTTTTAAAAGTAAAACGTGTTTTCTTTATATACTACAGTATTAGTATCACGTGGCTTTACGTAGAAAGAGGTCTTTTGAAAGAAGGAAAGTATGTAGTATTTTGGGTTTGAAAACCGGATTGTTGATTAAAATGAATTTATGTTAAACTTGCCTATGCTTGTTGTGATAGTCTTTGATTTGCAAGTGTTTTGTTGATGTGCTGCAGTGACTCTGGGAGGGCCATTATCCGATTGATCGATTTGGACATACCGACGTTGGGTGGTCCACGAGTATCGTCCACTTGGAGTATTGATCGGTTGTTTCAGATCGTCGTGACTCTGGAGGGCCGCTATCCGATTTATTTCTTTGGACATGCCGACGTGATGGATGTTCCACGGCACGCGCCCGATGGGGATGGTTTCATGGCCAAGACTTCCGAGGTAAGCTGCCGGGGCAAGCGGTCATTGAGAGCTGCCCACTGTTAGTCCATGGACCGCTAATCCATGAAGCTTGCCGCGGTGACGAGCGATCACGGGCTTGGTTTGGACGTGTGGTTCAGGCACACTTTAGATACTTGTTCTGGTCATTTTCTCGCATGCCGTAGCCTCGGTAGATAGCTTAAGATACTTGCCTCGGCCATATCTTGTGAGGCGGTAGGCTATCAGACGTTAGCTTAAGATACTTGCCTCGGCGATGCGTGGCTAGCTTTTGATCGGTAGTTGGCTTCCGTACCTTGCCCGTGATGGATATGACTAGCTTTTGGACTGGTAGTTGGCTATTCTACTTGGCCCGATCGGTGTTGATGACGCAGCGTGATCTAGTGTTCGAGTTCACATATGGGTGTTGTTTTACATCATGTATCGCCGATGAGGAATGAGTTCCACGCATGAGTGGTATTATGGGCGTGAGACCCATAATTATGTGTGAGTGATTATTCGGGGATACGCGTCCCTTACTTGACATAATCATTTACTTATTGCGAAATGGTTTTATAAAATGATGAAATGTGATTTCATTCTGATTTTTTGCCACATACTTGGTACTGTTATCGACCTCCTCGGGGCTGCGTTCATGCCGCAGTAGAGGTACACGATTGGTTGATCTCGCTCATAGGATCGCATTCGGCGTTGAAGCTCCGCCTCCGGAGGCTTATCTTTTGGTATAGTCCCCTGTCATTGTAGGTACTTGTACATTCAGGGGTATGGCGGGGCCCTGTCCCGTCATAGTTGTTGTATATCTTAGAGGTCTGTAGCACTGTTGTGGGCAGGGTTTGTAAAAAGGATAACTGTTCGGGTTATATGTATATATACTGAAGGCAACGGTTGGGTTGGCCTGTTTATTTATTTATGTCTCTCATTTCATGTGTAAAGTTTTTATTTCCGCTGGTTTTCTCTGATGTTGTATCACTAGGGTGCCCGGGGTAAGGCACCAGTGACGGGCCCGGGTTTGGGGGGCGTCACAAATACGATTATACTTCCTTTAGCCACAAAAACCGAAACCCTAAGGAAAACCTCCATAGTTAGTTGGAGTACTATGTAGAAGTTGGTTAGAACTTCTAAGGGTTGTTTGGAGCGGGTTGGAGCACCCGGAGTAGGAGCGAAACTTTGCTAAGGATCGACATTAAACTCGGATAATTATGGGCTTATCGAGGTAAATATCTTGTCCCTCTATTGTAATTGGAAATTACATGTTGTTAGAATATATAGTTGAAGTATACTATATATAGAACTGAACGTGGTTAGTTGGCAATGTCTTTTGACTTAAGCTCAAGAATCGAATCGAATCAGATGAGACTTGTGTAGTAATCTTGTGGAGTAGAATTGTACCGTTCGGGTTAGATGTATAACCCCACTGGTTGGCTTGGTAGCGGCCGTTAGAGAGGAGATTTACGCTGTTGCGGGAGAGTCTTTGCGAATTTTCGTAGAATGTTCTACGATAAGATCTTGATGTTAATAAAGCGCCTTGTGGCCTTATAGGTTGAAGTACTACGTGTGGCGCTCTACTTGGCTTAAGGAGTAGCCGGTTGGAAGTACTTGAGCGTTTTGCTATTAGTCGATACTCGCGAGGTATGTGAACCTCTTCCTATCTCTTCTAGCATGATATGTGTGAACTATGTAGTACGGTAGACGCATGTACTAAATGTATTTGATTGGTGTAAAACATAAAGTGTTATAACGGCTTTATGGGAAGTTGGTTATAACGGCTTTATGTTGATAAGAAAATACATGTGGTTTTTAAAAGGTAATCGATTTGAACTATAACGCTTGTTATGTGTTAATAAAGAACTTGAAGTATTTCAAAAGAGTTTTGAATCATTTTGAAAGAAGAAGTAATACTTGGTTTTGAAAACTTAAGAGTTATACTAGCTTTATGGGAGTTAGGTATAACGGCTTAAGAATGTTTCTTGATTTGAAATCGAATGTGTATCGACAAACCACAAGGCGTTAATAAAGGGAAATGTTTTGATTAATTAAGTATTAATAAAACCAAGAGCAACTTCCATCCGTAGAAGCTAAGATGAGACAAAATGATATTTCCTAGATCATGGTTGCTGTAATAAGATTGTTATAAACAAGAATATCCTACTCACATATAAGACTTATGTTTCTCAGATTGTTTAAAAGAAATTATATTCTTAAATGAATAAGGCTATGAACCACGAAACCTTTCTAAAATAAGAAACGTGAACATTTGAAATTAGGCAAACTTGGACGTTTGGAAAATAATGTTGTTACTTGATTTTACAAAGGTAAGAGTTTTGGTTTTCTTAAAAGGACAGTCACTCTATTTTATACTACGGGTATTGTGTGACTTATGTGAAAGAAACAGATCTTTTAAAGATTTAATGTGTGAAGTACTTTGGGGTTAGATACCCGAACTTGTTAGTAGAAAGCACCTTGTGTGAATAACTTGATTGTATTGGTTTGTGATAGCCTTGTAATACTTTCTTGCTGATTTGAGAAGTAAACATGTTAGGATGCTACGTGTGTTAGTATCTTGTGATGTTAGTGTAAAGGGGTTTTCCCCTCGACTGCGCTTAAAGTTGTTTGACTATCAGCCGTTATGTTGGTATTGTACCACTCACCTTGACTTGTGTCCGGAGGTTAAGCTGCCCTCCGATGCGGGGTAGACTCAGGCGGTCTGGGACCATGATTCGAGGATACCTCATGCGGGTCCAGGGGATCCATGCGGAACTACGGAGTTCCAGGTTAGTGTGCGGCCTTTATGGTCATGCGGTCTTTGTGGCCATGCGGACTGCGAGTCCAGGACGATGCCGGGGAGTAGCTACCCTCGATGCGGGCCTATGAGGTTGGCCTATGCGGAGCTGCGGAGAGTTCGGGGCTAGACGCGCACATTTGATCTCGCGGGCGAGTGACGGCTTTTATCATGTGACGTGCAAGCAGATATCATGACACGCTTTATGACCTTGTTGATCAGAACGACCCGCCCGGGGCCCGCATCGTGCCTTATCCCGGCACCCTAGTGATACAATCATCGAGAAAACCAGCGGAAAATAAAACTTTAACAAGAAATAAGATATATGAACATAAAGCAGCCAACCCAGCGGTTACCTTCCAACAACATAAATAAATACAACTTCTTTCAAAGCGAGCAGTTTAATCCTTTTACAACCCCGCCCACAATAGTACTAGAGACTCTAAGATTTACAACAACTATGACGGACAGGGCCCCGCCATACCTGAATGTACAAGAACCTACAACTCGTGGAACACATACTGAAAGATAAGCCTCGGAGAAACGGAGCTTCCCAAAACGCTGAATCGAGATCCTAAGAGCGAGGATCCACGGCCGATGTACCTCTACCGCGGCATGAACGCGGCCCCGGGCGAGGTCAAGACAACAGTACCAAGTATGTGAAATCAGAAAATCAGAATGAAATCATAGCGATCTATATAAAGCGGGAGACATGAATGATAACCAAACTACGACACCCATATATCGATTATATCAAGTCGTGGTCTCACGCCTCCACATCAATCATGCGTGGAATGCCTTCCTCACCGCCAGCTTCATGATATGATAACACCAAGAAGTACACCAAAGACACCAAGTCCTACGATGCCAAAGTCAGTATTAACAATTCAAATGGAAGCATACCCGCGCGCTACGATCGTGTCGATGTCCAAAAGGGAACCACAAGACAAGAATCAAAATGGAAGCATACCCGCGCGCCACGATCGTGTCGGTATGTCCAAAAGGAAACAATAGACAGATTCCAAATGGAAACATACCCGCGCGCTACGATCGCGGTCGTGATGCCCAAAGGGAAACAATAAGGCAAGATCAACATGGAAGCATACCCGCGCGCTACGATCGTGGTCGGTATGTCCAAAGCGATTAGCAAAAGTAACACAATCAGCGAACGCGTGCGGAATTTCTCCATCACCGCCGACGCCCAAGTAAGTTCTCAACAAGTCAACCGACCTCTATCGAGACGCCAGAACACGTAAATACAACACTTGTACAACAAAGGCTATCATCACAAGCATAGGCAAGTTTCACACAACTCAAAGTACTTTCACATAAGCCACACAATACAGTAGTATAAAAATCGTGACTATCTTTTTAAGTAAACAAGACACTTCCCTTTTGTAAAATCAAGTAACAACATTATTTTCCAAACGTTCAAATTTGCCTAATTTCAAATGCTCAAGTCACTTATTTTAGAAAGGTTTCATAACTCATAGTCTTAATCTCTTTTAAAACAATTGAGTAACATATGTCATATATGTGAGTAGTTTATTCTTGTTTATAACGATCTTATTACAAAGACCATGATCTAGAAAATGTAATATCATTTTGTCTCATCTTAGCTTCTATGCAGATGGAGGTTTCTACCGGTTTTAATACAACACATCATTATTCAATACATTTTCCTTTATTAACGCCGCAATGGTGCAGCCGATACATATTCGATTCCCAAATCAAGAAACATTATCCCTTTCATAACAAAGTACTCATTACTCACGAATGAGGTTTCACACAACATCCACATTAAAACAAATAAGTTAAGTCTCTTATCTTATAAGATCAAGTCTCTTAACTTCTAACATCAGTAAACCATTTTCACCTACATAAGGTCGTTATAACTAACTTCCCATAAAGCTATTATAACACCCTATGTTTTAAACCAACCAAATCACTTAGCACATGACGTCACCGTACTACATAGTTCACAACAATCATGCTAGAAAAGATAGGAAGAGGTTCACATACCTCGCGACGATTTATCGACAATAAGCAAAATGCTCCAAGTACTACAACCTTGCTAGCCCTTTCCACTCCTTGAGTAGAATACGCTACTCTTAGTACTTTCACCTATAAAGGTCAAAACGTCTATTAACCCCAAAACACAAGTTTCTATCTTTCTATAGAAAATTCGGCAGCACCTCCCCCCCCCGCAACAGCGTAAATCTCCTCCTCTATCGAGGCCGGCTACCAAGCCAACCAGTGGGTTTACACGCCTACCCGACGTGTACAATTCTACTCAGTAATACTACACAAGTCTACTGCAATACAGTCCTATGTAAATACAGTTCAGTTCAGTTCTTTATTCTTCAGGCTTAAGTCAAAAGACATTGCCGAATACTAAGTATAGTTCCATATACAGTATACTTCAACTATATATTCTAACAAACATGTAATTTCCAATTACAATAGAGGGACAAGATAATTACCTCGACAAGCCCAAAATTATCCAAGGTATAATGTCGATCACGAGCAAGGTTTAGCTCCACTCGTGCGCTCCAAACCACTCCAAACAACCCTTAGAAGTTCTAACCAACTTCTACTCAAATACTTCAACCAACTATGAAGATTTCCTTGGGTTTCGGTTTGAGACTAAAAAGGACAAAAGGTAGTATTTCCGGACTCTACGTAAAGAGGTATCTTTGGAATACTACAAGGTACAAGGCTAAGGTATTTTGGGCATTATAACAATACTAGGGGAGTATTTCAATACCACAAGGGAGGGGTATTATACGAAAACAACTAGGCAGTGGGGTACCACCACTAGCACCACAGGGAGGGGACTCTCGCCAAAGGCCTTAACTAGGGAGGGGGCTCTTGGACGAGAGTCAAACAAGAGGAGAGGAAGGATAGCAAGACTTGGAACATTTTGATGAATGAAGTCTTCTGCCAAGGGGGGTATTTATAGCAAAACCAAAAGCCAACCAAGGGCCAAGATCAAGCCATGTGCAAGGCAAGTGTAAGGCCAAGATCAAGCCAAGTGCACCCTAGACCCTACTCCTTAAAACCCTCACAAATATCTACACAAATATCTACCACAACTCCCTCACCCGCCAAGTCACGCCCACATGCTTCATCGTTGTGAGGTGACACATGCCACCCTCCGTTGGTCCGAATGTTTCGTCTCTCGGAAAAATCCGCAAAAATACAAACGACATAGCCGAATTTTCCTTCGCAGCTACGCAAAACGCTTCGTCGAAAAACGACTCTAACGGGTGTTGCACAATTGTAAAATCGCCAAGGGTGCCACGGGGTGACACGTGTCGCCCCGATTCGCCGAATATTTCGTCTTCCAAAATATCCAAAATACCGGAAATCTCAAAACAAAGCGGGCCTACAAAATCAGAATTTCTCCGTGGCCCCACGTGACCATTTCCAAAAATAAAATCTCAAAATTCTAATATAATCTATGAAGTCCAAATACCAAACTGGGAATCCAATTCCCATTAACGAACCTTTTCTTCACAAATAACCGAAACTTTTCCGTGAAAACTCACATCTTTCTTTCTTTTCAACATTTTCTCGCAGACTCTGACGCACGTCCTCACATACATACCCCGCAACTACGGGTATAACATTCTCCTCTTAGAAACATTCGTCCGAATGTTCCTTCTCAAGACGGATATCGATGAAGTTCCTCCAACAAGTTGTCAACGCCACGGCTTGGCCGCGAAATAACACACGTTATCTTCCTTCCTTACTCGTCGTGCCCTCTTCTCGAACACTTGAACTCTCCCAAGACGTACCATACTTCACCATTACCTGTTCGAAAATCTGCGAGTCACTACCTCCAAACTTGGTCATCTTACTAACCTCAAACTTCCTTAAGGCCATTCCGGCCTTTACGAACCGCTCAGTCGAACGCGTCCACGAACTCATACGTTGGTCACACAAACTTGGGCCTAGAATCCTCGTGACCCTACCACTGGCGGGACCACCTAACCGACCCCACCTTAATCTCGGCTATGGGTTGACCGTATCACGTCCTCAACCCGACCCACAATCGCGCCAAACTCTTGTTCCCGATCCTAACAATCTTACTAATTCACATCGAAAGCTACCACTTCCATCTCACACTACCCACGGACTTATCACACAAATAAATCCCACGTATACTACTACTCGATAAGGGTCAAAAATAAATCTTTAACTCAAGACGACCTTACCCCTAAGGTCTCGATCGTGACATAGTCTAAGGTTCACACTTACCATGCCCCCATCGTATCCTCCCAACTAAGCATGTTTTCTAACTCACAATTAACACAACGCTATCCGAACATAACACTTAACACATCATTAACATCAATACATACAAGTATCTAAAGGGTTAAGGATATACACAAACTAGGCGGTTCAAGGACCGCTAAAATCGGGAACTTCCACCGCGACCTACCGTGGCCCGCCGTATGAACATCTGCCTAGCCGTGGAAGGTGAAGAACCCGCAATCGATCTCAGAGCTGTGCTTATCCTACCAGTGCTACCCCGGTGGACAGATTTCCCTAAAATGGCCTCGCTGGCCGCATGTAAAACAAACTCCGGACTAGCACGACACTCCCATCGTGGAGTCTACCACAGCGGTCACAACGAGGTAGGGTGGCTTGGTTGGCTAACACCCCGCTCTCCCGAAAATCAACCTCGAGCCACGACCGCCTCGAATACTCTGGATGCCTTGAAGATTGTGGAGGACCACTATGCATGGCGGAGGCGCATAACTAGTCTGCCGAGGCGGTTCGCCTCGAAAGTCACCAAAGGACCTCGCTTGCTCGCCTCTTTTCGCGACCTGGTCATTCCGTCGATCTCTCCGTGCCTCACATCCCGGTGCATGAGCTGCATGCGGCAATGTCCATGCCCACTGAAGAGCTACACCGAACAAGCCTCGCTGGTAATCATCTAGCCCGTGACGTAGCGGTGCACTCTATCCTCCATGGTTGCCACTAAAGCGGGACATACCGAGCCAACGAGTCAAACTCCACGTTGTACTCAATCAGACGCTCGCTCGCCTCAAAGATCATAAATTGTCGCCCGCGCCTCCTCATCCGCGGAGGCAAGAAGTGAGTGAGAATGCCTCGAGAACTCGTCCCATATCGGAAGCGCATGCTCTCCCGACAACTCCCACGATCAAACGATCATTGCGGTATCACGCGGCCGATGCGAACCTAAGACCACCGACTCGGTCTCCGGCCTTGATCACTCACGACCATTGAATCGCCGGATGAACTCCTGCGGATCATCCTCGTGCCTCGACCCATAAAACTCTGGCGCTACAACTCGTAAAGTCCCGTAGCCTCAAACTATCTCGCCGGGTGAATCCATGGTGCTCGAACTGAATCGCCAGGCTGATTCACGGCTCTCAATCCGCCACAACCTCGCCAATAATCGCCATCTCCTTGTACTTATCTCATCTCGCTTCCAGTGTGGATCGAGGCTCAGTATCAGTGGTCTCGGCAGCCATCGCCGCGCTCTAAACTCGCTGGGCCGGGCGGCGCTACAAAACCCGCTGCTCAAGCACAACTCAGCGCTGTCCGACTGCGCTGCATTCTCTCGTGTCTCACTAGCAAGACTTTGCCCTTCGGGCACCGGTCGCTCGCGCGGAGGCATAATCGTAAAAACGAGATACGTCGGAGGGTCCAACTTACAACACAACTCTAAGGCACGATCTCGTAATGAGAAGAATGGAAACCAATCCTAAATGTCCTATAGCCTCACGATTATAGATGTGGTGCACAACACATCGATAATCAAGACTCTACTAGACACGGTTCAGAGACACTTTCCGAGGATTAATCGCTCGATACCACTTTTGTAACGACTGCCCGGCCCGCATCGTGCCTTATCCCGCACCCTAGTGATACAATCATCGAGAAAACCAAATGAAAATAAAACTTTAACAAGAAATAAGATATATGAACATAAACAAAGCAACCCAACGGTACCTTCCAACAACATAAATAAATACAACTTCTTTCAAAACGAATGCTTTAATCCTTTTTACAACCCCCGCCCACAATAGTACTACTGCACTCTAAGATTTACAACAACTATGACGGACAGTGGCCCCGCCATACCACGAATGTACAAGAACCTACAACTCGGGGAACACATACCGAAAGATAAGCCTCGGAGAAGCGGAGCTTCCCAAAACGTGAATCGAGATCCTAAGAGCGAGGATCCACGGCCGATGTACCTCTACCGCAGATGAACGCACTTCGGGCGAGGTCAAGACAACAGTACCAAGTATGTGAAATCAGAAATATCAGAATGAAATCATAGCGATTCATATAAAGCGGAGACATGAATGATAACCAAACTACAAGACACCCATATATCGCTTATATCAAGTCGTGGTCTCACGCCTCCACATCAATCATGCGTGGAATGCCTTCTCACCGGCAGCCATGATATGATAACACCAAGAAGTACACCAAAGACACCAAGTCCTACCGATGCCAAAGTCAGATTAACAATTCAAATGGAAGCATACCCGCGCGCTACGCATCGTGTCGGTATGTCCAAAAGGGAACCACAAGACAAGAATCAAAATGGAAGCATACCCGCGCTACGCATCGTGTCGAAGATGTCCAAAAGGAAACAATAGACAGCATTCCAAATGGAAACATACCCGCGCTACACATCGTGTCGATGCCCAAAGGGAAACAATAAGGCGATCAACATGGAAGCATACCCGCGCCACGATCGTGGTCGATGTCCAAAGCGATTAGCAAAAGTAACACAATCAACGAACGCACTGCGGAATTTCTCCATCACCGCCGCACGCCCAAGTAAGTTCTCAACAAGTCAACCGACTTCATCGAGAGACGCCAGAACACGTAAATACAACACTTGTACAACAAAGGCTATCATCACAAGCATAGGCAAGTTTCACACAACTCAAAGTACTTTCACATAAGCCACACAATACGTAGTATAAAAATCGTGACTATCTTTTTAAGTAAACAAGACACTTCCCTTTGTAAAATCAAGTAACAACATTATTTTCCAAACGCTCAAATTTGCCTAATTTCAAATGCTCAAGTCACTTATTTTAGAAAGGTTTCATAACTCATAGTCTTAATCTCTTTTAAAACAATTGAGTAACATATGTCATATATGTGAGTAGTTTATTCTTGTTTATAACGATATTATTACAAAGACCATGATCTAGAAAATGTAATATCATTTTGTCTCATCTTAGCTTTCATGCAGATGGAGGTTTCTACTGGTTTTAATACAACACATCATTATTCAATACATTTTCCTTTATTAACGCTGCAATGGTGCTGTCGATACATATTCGATTCGAAATCAAGAAACATTATCCCTTTAAAAACCAAGTACTCATTACTCACGAATGAGGTTTCACACAACATCCACATTAAAACAAATAAGTTAAGTCTCTTATCTTATAAGATCAAGTCTCTTAACTTCTAACATCAGTAAACCATTTTCACCTACATAAGGTCGTTATAACTAACTTCCCATAAAGCTATTATAACACCCTATGTTTTAAACCAACCAAATCACTTAGCACATGTACGTCTACCGTACTACATAGTTCACAACAATCATGCTAGAAAAGATAGGAAGAGGTTCACATACCTCGCGACGATTTATCGACAATAAGCAAAATGCTCCAAGTACTACAACCTTGCTAGCCCTTTCCACTCCTTGAGTAGAATACGCTACTCTTAGTACTTTCACCTATAAAGGTCAAAACGTCTATTAACCCCAAAACACAAGTTTCTATCTTTCTATAGAAAATTCAAGAAGACCTTTCCCGCAACAACAGAAATCTCCTCTCTATCGAGGCCGCTACCAAGCCAACCAGTGGGTTTACACGCCTACGGGACGTGTACAATTCTACTCAAGAATACTACACAAGTCTATCGCAATACACCCTATGTAAATCTGATTCGGATTCTTTATTCTTCAGCTTAAGTCAAAAGACATTGCCGAATACTAAGTATAGTTCCATATACGATACTTCAACTATATATTCTAACAAACATGTAATTTCCAATTACAGAGGACAAGATAATTACCTCGACAAGCCCAAAATTATCCAAGTTATAATGTCGATCCCGAGCAAGGTTTAGCTCCACTCCGTGCGCCCAAACCACTCCAAACAACCCTTAGAAGTTCTAACCAACTTCTACTCAAATACTTCAACCAACTATGAAGATTTCCTGGGTTTCGGTTTGAGACTAAAGGACAAAGGTAGTATTTCAGGACTCTACGTAAAGAGGTATCTTTGGAATACTACAAGGTACAAGGCTAAGGTATTTTGGGCATTATAACAATACTAGGAGTATTTCAATACCACAAGGAGGGTATTATACGAAAACAACTAGGCTAGTGGGGGTACCCTACTACTAGCACCACAGGGGAGGGGACTCTGGCCAAAGGCCTTAACTAGGGAGGGGCTCTTGGACGAGAGTCAAACAAGAGGAGAGGGAAGGATAGCAAGACTTGGAACATTTTTGGATGAATGAAGTCTTGAGCCAAGGGGTATTTATAGCAAAACCAAAAGCCAACCAACGGCCAAGATCAAGCCATGTGCAAGGCAAGTGTAAGGCCAAGATCAAGCCAAGTGCACCCTAGACCCTACTCCTTAAAACCTCACAAATATCTACACAAATATCTACCACAACTTGCTCACCCGCCAAGTCACGCCCCACATCTTTCATTGTGAGGTGACACATGTCACCCTCCCGTTGGTCCGAATGTTTCGTCTCTCGGAAAAATCCGCAAAAATACAAAACGACATAGCCGAATTTTCCTTCGCAGTTACGCGAAAACGCTTTAAAAAACGACTCTAACCGTGTTGTGCACAATTGTAAAATCGGCCAGGGTGCCACATGGGGTGACACGTGTCGCCCCGATTCGCCAGAATATTTCGTCTTCCAAAATATCCAAAATACCGGAAATCTCAAAACAAAGCGGGCCCCACAAAATCAGAATTTCTCCGTGGGCCCCACGTGACCATTTCCAAAATAAAATCTCAAAATTCTAATATAATCTATGAAGTCCAAATACCAAACTGGGAATCCAATTCCCATTAACGAACCTTTTTCTTCACAAATAACAGGAAACTTTTCCGCCGAAAACTCACATCTTTCTTTCTTTTCAACATTTTCTGCAAATGCGCACGTCCTCACATACATACCGCAACTCACGGGTATAACAGTCTTGTGGGTGTTAGTAGTCGGCTATGCCTTCGCACTTACCTGCATCGTTTATTAGGACACAGGTGGGACACGTGTTCATGTGTATTCCTTGGTGCCAGATATCGCCAGGTGAGGAAGGTATTCCACGCACGATTGATGTTGTGGCGTGAGACCCATAGTTACATTTGAGTGATGACTTTGGCGGCGAGTCCCCGACTTGACATGATCGCTACTTATCAGGAATCGTAGTTTGGTTATCATACATGTCTCCCGCTTTATAGACTATTATGATTTCATTTACGATTTTCGGGCCACATACTTGGTACTGTTGATCGACCTCCTTCGGGGCTGCGCTCATGCCGCAGTAAAGGTACACGATCATTGATCCTCGCTCTTGGTCATGTTCGCGTGTGGAAAGCTCCGTTTCTCGAGGCTTATCGATGTATAGTCCCCATTGTTGTAGGTGTTTACATTCGTGGTATGGCGGGGCCTGTCCCGCCATTGTTGTCGTATCATTTCTTAGAGGTCCGTAGTGCTTGTTGTGGGCAAGGTTTGTAAAAAGGATTAAACTGTTCATGTTGGAAAAAGTTGTTATTTATATATATGCCGAAAGGCAAGTTTTTCTCAGATTATTGTTTCATATTTCATAATATGTCTTGTATTGTTTTATGTTCCGCTGATTACTCTGATGTTGTATCACTAGGGTGCCCGGGGTAAGGCACCAGTCACGGGCCCGGAATCGGGTCGTGACACACGTGGCCACATAACAAAACTTATACCAGAACGTCAACCTGAACTCCAAGTGTCGGCGTCGGTTATCTGCATAAAACTTATGTCGACTCTGAGCTTGCTAATAATCTTTCCTGGATAGGCTTCGCCTTATCCACAACCCGCTTAATCAAGTCTGGACCATATAACTGAACCTCACCTACGTCGAACCAACCAACCGGCGATCTACATTTTCTTACATACAAGGCCTCATACAGGCCGTCCGAATCTCGGAAGGGTATTCATATCGTGACGTAACTCAACAAGAGGCAAATAACCCTCCTAGCTATCTCTGAAATTAAGAACACAGGCCCGCCACATATCCTCAAGTGCCTGGATAGTACGCCATGCCTGTCCGTCGGTCTGAGGGTGGAATGTCACACTGAGACTTACCTGTGTCCCTAATACCTCCTGGAAAACCTCCAGAAGTCAGTCGTAAATTGAGCTCATCTGTCTGACATCAAAAAAGTAGGAACCCCGCAGTCTCACAATCTCCCTGCTATATAAGCTAGCATAATCCTCAGCCGAGTAAGTGGTCCTAACCGGAAGAACACGGCTAGTTCGTCAGCCTGTTTACTATGACCCCCAGGGAGTCACACTTCATCTGAGTACGATGCCACCTTGTAACAATATCCATAATAATCACCTCCCATATCTAAGTCTGGATCTAAATAGCCTGTAATAGCCCACTGGGCTTCTGGTGTTCAACCTTGACATGCTACTAATTCAGACATTAAGCAACAACTCTGCTACGTCCCTCTTCAGGCCATCTTACCAACACATACATCTGATGTCACGACATAACTTAGTCGACCCTGAACAATTAGAGCACTAAGCATCGTGTGCCTCCCCTAAAACCTGCTGACAAGTCCTGCAGGACCGGGTACACACAATCTATCCTCATATCACAGCACCCCTTCTGGTGCTACCCAAACATGATCTTCTCTTCTCGGAGAGCCGTATCTCGATACCGTATCATAACTGGATCCTCATACTGTCGCCTTTTTACCTCCTCAACAACAGAAGACTTGGCAACCTCTCGGATCTAAACTTCATTAACCTTGGAAATAAATAATCGAACCCCTCGGCTTGGTAGCTGATGAATCTTACGGACCACGTCCTGTCTATCTGGCGGTCCATCTGACAGACTACCCATAGATCCATGACTAAGAGCATCTGTAACCGTCTCGGCTTTCCCCGGGTGGTATAGGATATCAATATCACAACCCTTGAGTACCTCTAACCACCGTCTCTGTCGCAAATTCAGTTGCCTCTAACTGAAGATATACCGGAGGCTCTTGTGTTCTGTACAAATATCCACATGAAGTCTATATAAGGAATGCCTCCAAATCTTCAAGATACGATTAACTGTCGCCGACTCTAAATCGTGAGTAGTGTATTTCCTTTCATGCTTCCCTAACCGCCGGGAAAGCATAGGCTCTAACCTTATCGTGTTGCGTCAGCACACAACCTAGTCCAACACCCAACGTGTTACAATAACAACCTGACCCTCTAGTCTCTCAGGAGGGGTTAGAACTGTAGTCGTGGTCAACTTATCTTCCAATAACTGGAAACCTTTCTCATTCTGCGGAATATTCGGGCATCATTAATCTCAATTATGGTTCCTGTTTCCCTTTCTCCGTTGCAACCAAACTTGGTTACCATACTTAGATTTGATTCATTTGCTTGCCTCATGGCTAAGACTTACTGTCAATCACAATTTAGGGGGGATATTTCCTTGATCTCATCAAGTATCAATCCTATTTTTCTCTCCCAGCTCGTAGAGCTTATAGCCAGGTGTTCAACCTCAATTCATGGTATTACATAATCCAATGTCTTGTCAAGATTTCTTATCGTTCGAGTGTCTACTCGTCTTTCCTTTATAAGTCATTTCATGTTGTCCTGGGGTCCCTTAACCCACCGTATTTTCTTACCATCTTTCTCGTCAGTACAGATGTTACCACCTTTCCTCGAGGTGTTCTTACTGCCCATCATCTACTAATGGTCTTTACACTAATCTGGGGTAATCATACCTCGTGCAACTTACATAACCATAGTTTTATTCTCTTTTATCATTCTGGTCATAACCTTTCCTTATGCTTATTATTAGCAGCAGTATTTCTATCTTGATTCGTAATCGTACAGTTTCATACATGTGTACTACCTGCATTTATCCTTATGATACTTTCTCGACCATTTCGTAACGTCGTTCTTAAGTACCTTAACACAATACTTCTCCCACGGTTATCTAAAATTGTAACCTATGGCATGACAATGCTGAAGACCTTACCAGTCTCTTATCCTTCGTCTAACGACATGGGTACATATAACCCCATAATACGTAAAACTATGCTTACGTGGGGGAGAGAACTTATCTCCCTAAAATAAACTTTCCTTGGAGTCACAACCCTAATCACAGGGTCCCCTTGCGGTCCTGTAAATATCTAATCTTCACGCATCGCCTTAAAATCGTGTAGATTTTCAAAACCTACCAACGTTGTCTTATGTTTTCCGTAGGCAGCACTCGTACTTATCTTATTCTTGCTTGCGCGCTATCCTGAACTTATCCGGAAGGTCGTGGCCCTGACCGCCATACCAACCCAACTCCAAGTACCCCCAAGGGCACTTAAAATAAACTCCTTTCAAATTCAAGTACTTCTTACCTTCTGCCTCAATTCACCTCAAATGAACAAGTCACACAGACTTATAAAAAAAACAATTATGTCAAAGAAGGAAGGATAATTCACTGGTTACCACCACCTCTCTTCCTTTCCACTCGATAACCGATTTACTGGAAAACTGGTACCGAACCAATCTCTCTCTGCAGTCAACGTTGGCATAACAAGAGGCCAACTAACCCGTACTCATAATGACTTCAAGGTCTGTCATGTCAGCTCTACTAGGTCAGCTAGGGTCCGACGACTGTATCGTCACAGGGCAATTATTATACACCCGCTCAGCTACCACCAATCACTCACGGGTGTAGTTACCTCTAAAGGTTCTCATGGATTCAGATTCTATCTTTTACACTTGGTTGCTCACTTTTTCACTGGTCGTACTCTTTCCGTACTTCCAAACTTATATTAGCATACGTACATAACTTCCATACTAAATCTGGCCTCCAATCTTTGGAGTTACTAAATTAAACAATATAAGGCCATTTCCGGCTATCACAACCTGGTTCCGGTGGAATGCATCCACGAACCCGTAAAACGATTAACTAGACTCGGGCCTTGCACCCTCGTGACCACCACGTGGCGGAGTACTACCAACTGATCCCATTCCATTACAGGTTATGGGGCGACCCTTAATAGGTCCTCAACCCGACTCGGCGTCGTACTTAACTCTTATCCTTGGTCTGACTTAACTTTTTAATACCCGAGAAGGCCTTATATACCTAAGGTCTCGGCGGTTATCACTATTCTTAGGCTCGCAATTCCCATGCTCCAAGCCTACCTTATCAGTCCCCCCGTAAACGGGTACAATAACTTCTCATAATACCATAATCGTGTTGTCTTGATCACAACAACCATATTTTCTCCATACGGATCTCATTCGTACAATTCCCTTAAGCATACCACGTAGCTTAAGTTACTAACATAGTCTTCCATTAAGTCCCTTAATTATAACTTCTTAAGGGTCCATTACATTCTCAGACAACTCATCATCACCTAATTATCTCAAATTAGTACGTAAAACCTTGATGAGAGTTCATTAAACTGTTTCATACCTTCCCGGTATCTATTTAGTCCTTACCAATTCCTGATAATCTAAAATCATTTTAGGCAACACATATGTGACCCTCATACATAAATCCGTATAGTTGTATGTCATAATACCAACTATACTACAAATATTACCAACATGGATACGCAATCCACATAATTTTTCATGGGTCACTGCTACCTTTCTCGTAGCTGCAATCAATATAACTTGTTAGGGAGAGACGACCCTAACCACACAGCTCTATCGCACGATCTCAGAGTGAGAAGAATGGAAACCAATCCTAAATATCCTGCAACCTCCTGATTATAGATGTGGTGCACAACACACCGATAACCAAGACTCTACTAGACACGGTCTGTAGACACTTTTCGAGGACTAACTGCTCTGATACCACTTTTGTCACGACCCAACCCCGGGCCCGCGACTGGTGCCCTACCTGGGCACCCCTTACATGTATACATCAGAGAATAGCAGCGGAACATATAAAACTCATAAATACTTAAACAGTAAATATCAACAGGTTAGCCGATAAGGCCACCTTCCGTAAAATATACATGAACCAGAATAAAATAAACCAGTACATTTCTGTTCTTAAAAACCCTATCCACAATGTGACTCTGCACCTCTAAGAATAACAATCGTGGATGGACAGGCCCCTCCATACCCCTGAATGTACAACAACCGACAATACCAGGGATAAGCCTCCGGAGTAATGGAGTTTCTCAACAGCTGAACATTGATCCTAAGTGTGAGGATCAAGAACTCAGATACTCTACTGCAGATGAATGCAAATTTCAAAGGAGGTCAAGACAACATGTACCAAATATGTGAAACAGAAAGTATCAGAATGAAATCATAAGTCTAACATAAAGCCGAGACATGTAGATAACTCAAATAATAAGACTTCGTGCCTTACCAACAATGAGAGTAAATAAGAGTATACTTTACTGCATAAAAATAGGAGGCTCATGATCAAGTAGGGCCACCCGCCCGTAGTACCATTAAGCAATCCTACTCCTGGGACTATTTCACCCGCAAAGGTCGTATGGGCCCGCATGAGGTAACTTCCTCGCATAGATCAGATCCGCCGCATAGTCGATAGACCGCGTGAGGTATTCTCGCATAGATCGGTCCGCCCCGCATAGGACTATTTCACCCGCAAAAGCCCTTACGGACTCGCATGAGGTATTCCTCGCATCATGGGTAGCAAATCCACGGTATATGAAAATGCCACAAACCCGGGGAAAGACCCCGTAATGAACAATATATCACTAGAACAACCGGCTATCATACATAACATAAGCACTACCGGCTTATCATACATAACATAAGCACTACCGGCTTATCATACATAACATAAGCACTACCGGCTTATCGTACATAACATAAGCAAGTTAAGAAATCCCCCTAACTTCTTATTAGTCTTATACATATGCACTCTCATTTTAGTTTACTTAAGGCACTAACATGTCATTATAAAATCCGGGAATTTAACCCAAAGTACTACGTACTTCTATTCTTTTAAAATGACTCTTTTTCATGTAAAACTTCCAAGATACTAATAACCGTAGTATCAAGTCATATCTACTTTTCAAGACAAGTCACAATACCTTTTGGAAATACATTTAGGCTTCTAAATCAAGTGACTCCCTTCTTTTAAAACCTTAAGCAATTGATGCCTTCAAATCAATTTGTCTTTCATTATTTCAAGTCATTTATCATACTTACATTACTTAGAATAAATCACTCTTTTTATCTTTCCATAAAGCTATTATAACCAACTTACCATAAAGTCGTTATATTAACTTTATACTTTAGGCAATTACATTCTTCCATATATCCAAGGGACTTATACTTTTAAAACGAAACAAGTATCATATACTTTTAAATTACTTCAAGTCCCTTAACTTTAGTAATCAAGTTTCTTAACTTTTAGACACTAAGATATCCTTAATATTTTTAAACAAGTGAGTTAATTTCCTAACTCAACCAACTTGGACATTCTTAAAATAAGCCAAGGATATCAAATGGACTAGATTGTCAAAATCTCGTACGTGTACCGTACTATATGTTTACAACTATTCATGCTCAAGAGATAAGAAAGTTCCACATACCTCTTCGGTTCAATCCACTTGCTAAGTCCAATATGTCGCACGTAGTATGTCAACCTATAATGACCATAATACGTCTATTAACTTCTTACTTCAAACGTAGAATATTCTAAGTGCAAAGTCACTAAATTCTACGAAACATTGGACAGCACTTCCTTTGTTTCTACATACGTTTCCACCTTTTTCAAGGTCCGAAAATCAATAACCAAACGCCACATTTAAGGCCCAACAATTCAACAATACAAAAGGGATTACACGCCTTAACAGGATGTGTAAAATTCTGCCCCACAATTGATATCAAACTAGTCCAACATACAATGTTACATTCGGAAATTTGAGGGACAACAATACATAGTCTTTTCCAATTCCTTTTTCAATCCAAGTTGTTTAGTATAACATGTTATAAAGCCGCAATCGATTATAACAACTATAATCTTCAAGTAGATAACATGCGACGATTCTAGTTAGCGACCAAATTGTATTTCAATTTCAAATGGCTAATCAATGTCATTTTGGATTTTAGGCTTCCAATATCCATAACACTTATCAATCTTTAATACATATACTTCATGCTAGTTAAATTGTAAGGCTACAACAATATGTAATCTTATACACTTAAGAGAACAAGATTGTTACCTTAGTGAGCCTTAATCCACTTCAAGATCCGAAGTCGCTCTCAAGCAACTTAAAGCCTCTCCTTGACACTCCAATCCGCCACTTAAAGCCCTTAGAAGATCACAAACAACTTTCCTTTAATTCCCAATCCAACCCTAGGAAAGTGACTAGGTTTTCACCTTGCGACTAATACAAAAACGTCACTTTTCCAGGATTTTTCTATTGAGATACCCTTACAATACTCTTAGGAACCTTGGTTTAAAGTATGGATATTATTGGACAACAAACAAAAAAAATTGTTCCTAAGAACCCTAAACCCGAGAGCTCTCCTTTGCTTTCTTCAAATTTTCTTGAAATTTGTCTTAAGTGTAAAGCCTTGTCTTGCTACTAGTGTTACTATATAGAAACATGGAGGGTCAAAATTAGAACAAATGGGTGGCTTGTATGCATTTCATAAGGATCAAGCCAAGTGGCCTTGACTTAGTCAACAATATCAAGCTTAAGTCTTTGCAAGACTTGGTCATCTTAATATTGGTCAAATGACCATTCTATCCATGTCCATTTCGTCCAAGACCACTAAGGGGGGACACGTGTTGCCCTCCCGTTCGTCGCAATATTTCGTTTTCCGACATTTTCATAATTCCGATAAATTTTTACTAGTCTCAAATCTTAACATTTGAATTCTTACGTACGTTCTTATAAACATGTCCTGCAATTTACGGGGTGTAACACTTAGAAACATTCGTCCCCGAATGTTCTTAGTCGGTTGTCAAGCTATACAAACTTCGGCATAGTCTATTTATTATGCCTATCAATCAATACTCCACAAGACCAACGATGCCACTCATGCCCACCATATAACATACGTATACATAACAATGGGCCTTCCATACGCAGTCCCTTCTCACAAAACTCGAAGGTTACAGTCTTATCAAAAACAGAATCTTTTAGAGGTTCCTTTCTTTTTCCCGCATAAAGGGATGGCCCTGTCGTATTCTAAGTCATGGTACTAACACTATCTGAATCCTTCAGTCGGACTCCCACTCAGCTAACTGATGTGTCCCCTCGTGTTACTCCCCTTCTCTGTCTCACTTAGCCACAATGCTAGTTGGGGTAAGGCACCAGTCACGGGCCCGGGTTCGGGTCGTGACACATATGCTTTTTATGAGTCGTGAATAGGTTATACTTGTTTATAACTATCTTATTAAAGCAGCCATGATCTATAAAATGTAATACCATTTTGTCTTATCTTAGTTTCTATGCAGATGGAGAATTCTACTCATTTTAATATAATTGATTGTCGATACATTTTCTTTTATTAACGCTGCAATGGCTTGTTCGATACTTATTCTCATTCGTGCAGTAACTTAGCCAAGTCAACTCGACTCCAAATACTTCCTAACGACTCTTACCAACATCCCCCATAAGACTTGATAAGAACTTAGGATTTCTTAGACGTAGCTTTTACATAGAGTAAATCAACATACATACCTATTAATTTCTAAGAGTAGAAGGAATCATGAAATACTACCACATGTATATTCCATACATAGAATCATTCCAAAAGAAGGAAGAGGTTCACATACCTCGCGACGATTATCGACAAAAAGCAAAATGCTCCAAAGTACTTCAACCTTGATAGCTATTCCATCCTTCAAGTAGAATACGCTTGTTATACCCCATATTTCCATAGTATGTACGTGAGGGCGTACGTACAAAAGTTTAAGCCTTAAGTAGGAAAAGGGACGAAATTTGTTCACAACTAGCGAAAAGAATTGTTTTCCGACGAAACGTTTTCCGGACATTGCGAAGGGAAAATTACGGTTGCAACATTTATAATTTTTGCGGATTTTTCCGAGAGATAAAATATTTTTGTTACACCCCGTAATTTCAGGACATTTTCTAAGAACGTAAGTAAGAACTCACAAATGTTAAGATTTGAGACTTGTAAAAAGTTATCGGAAATTATGGAATTGTCGGAAAATGTATTATTGTAACGAATGGGAGGGCGACACGTGTCACCCCTCTTATGTGATGCCTTGGTCGAAATATGCAAGGGCAAGAGGGTCATTGGACCTTTGTTGCAAGACAAGTCTTGCAACTTGTGTAGCATGAGAAGGTTGACTAACTCAAGGTCAATTAGTCTTGATTTTTATGTAAGACTTCATCCTAGCCACCCATATGGTTACATCTTGTCCCTCCATGCCCCTTTATATTACTACTAGTAGTGCTAGAGTGAGCTAACACTTGGAAATTTCACAAAAAAAATGGATGAACTTAGAGCCTTGCTCTCGGGTTCAAGAAAAAGAAGAAAGAAAATTTTTTGTTTCTTGTCCTTTTGATCCCACACTTTAAACCAAGGTTCTTAGGTGTATTGTAAACACATCTCAATAGAAAAGTCTTGGAAAAAGGTAGTTTACGGGTTAGTCGCAAAACGAAAACCTAAGGGTCTTTCTAGGTTTTGTTTGGAGTTTTGAAGGATAATTGTTGGTGTTGTTCTAAGGGTCTCAACAAGCGGATTGAAGTGTCTTGGAGAGGCTATAAACTACTAAGGAGCGACTTCGGATTGGAGTTGGATTAAGAATCATTGAGGTATAATCTTGTTCTTTGAAAGTATTACAAGATTATTTATATTGTTGTTGTTAGCTTTGTATGTTGCAAGCATGGAGTTGTTATATTGAGGTTATAAGGATTATGGATTGATTATAGCCTTGGAAATCCGAAATGTAATGTAAGCCATGACTAAGTTGAATTACAATTTAATCGTTGTTAGAATCGTCGCATGTTACTTACTTAAAGATTATGGTTATTATAATCAAATGCGACTTGATATCATGTTATGCTACCAATATGGATTGAAATGGAAGTTGGATAAGAATTGGTTTTGTTGAACTCAAGGTGGCCGATTTTGGACTTGTAGTTTGTATTAGTTGGTTATTCATTTGTATTGGACTACCTTCTATAAAATTGTGAGCCAATTGGGGCTGTTTAGTTAGTCATTTGTATTGGACTACCTTCTATATAATTGTGAGCCAATTGGGGCTGTTTAGTTATTAATTTGTATTGGACTACCTTCTATATAATTGTGAGCCAATTGGGGCTGTTTGGTTATTGTATTTTCGGCCTTGAAAAAGGTGGCAAGTGAGTAAAAGCAAAGGAGGTGCTGTCCGATTTTCCGTAGAAAATGGAGACTTTACACTTATAATATTCTACGATTGAAGTAAGGCGTTAATAGACGTATTGTGAATATTATAGGTTGATATACTCTGGCGGACTTTGTACTTGGCAAGTGGTTTGACGACGAGGTATGTAGAACTTTTCCTATCCTTTGAGCATGACTAGTTTCACGATATAGTACGGTGAGCGTCAAGACTTTGACATTCTTTACTTGTTTTATGAAAGGCCAAGTCGGGTGAGTTAGGAGATTAACTCACTTCTTTGAGTATATTAAAGATGTCTTAAGTCTTGTTAAAGATAAGGGACTTGAAGAATTTTAAAGTATGTGATACTGGTTTCGTTTCGAACATATAAGTCCCTTGGATAGGAAATTGTACTTAACTAAGGATAAAGTGAATATGACGACTTTATGGGGAGTTGGTTGTATTGACTTTATGGAAAGATAAATGGCTTGATTTAGTGGAAGGCAATTTGATTTTAAGGTATCAATTGCCTAAGGTTTTATAAGAAAATGAGTCACTTGATTTAGAAACCTAACTTTATTTCTAAGGGTGTTGTGACTTACCTTGAAATGTAATTTGTAACTTGATACTACGGTTATTAGTATCTTGGAAGTTTTATAATGAAATGAGTCATTTTAAAAGAATAGAAGTACGTAGTACTTGGGTTAAATTCCCGGATTTTTATAAAAGACATGTTAGTGCCTTAAGTAAACTAAAATGAGAGTGTATATGAACAAGAATAATAAGAAGTTAGGGGATTTCTTAACTTGCTTATATATAGTATGATGTCGATAGAGCTTATGTTATGTGATAGCGATTTGGGCTAGTGATATATTATTCGTCATGGGTCATTCCCGATTGTGGCATTGTATATTTCCGTGGATTTGCTAACCACGATGCGAGGAATACCTCACGCGAGTCCGTAAGGGCTTATGCGGGTGAAATAGTCCCACGCGGCGGTCCGACTATCGCGAGGAATACCTCACGCGAGTCCGTAAGGGCTTATGCGGTGAAATAGTCCCATGCGAGGAATACCTCACGCAGTCCACCGACCTACGCGGTGAAATAGTCCCAGGAAGGGGATTCCAATCCTATTTTTCGTTGTAAGTATACACCTATTTTTTTACTCTCATTGTTAGTAAGGCACTGTGTACTGTAATTTTGTTATCATACATGTCTCCGGTTTTCTTTTAAACTTATGTTGTAATTACGATTTTCCGCTTTATATACTTGGTACATATGTGTAATCGACCCTTCCTGGGCCGCGTTCACGCCGCAGAAAGTGGTAAGGTTGCGGATCCACACTCTTGGATCACTTATCAGACGTCGGAAGCTCCATTCTCCGGAGGCTTGTCTTTCTTTTGGTACAGTCTTTCCCTGATGTTGTAGATTATGTACATTCAGGGGTATGGCGGGGCCCTGTCCCGCCACAGTTGTTATTCCTAGAGATCTGTATTCACATATGTGGTTGGCTGTAAGAACTGAGTTGCAAAGTTGTACTTTTGACTTTGTTTATATTATGGAAGGCGGCCTTATCGGCTAGCCTGTGTTGTTATATTGTTTACACCTGTGTTATGTTGTGAATGTTCATTGCTATTCTCGATGTATACGAACAGGTGCCCGGGTAGGGCACCGCCGCGCCGGTCGGGTCGTGACAATTTTGGACCAACGAGAGGGCGACACTTGTCACCCTCAAGTGGACGGCAATTGTGGGCAATCTTGGCACGTTTTTGTGGCCTAAAACTTTGGTCAAGGTTAGGTAGGATATTTGTGTAGTAGATGGATAAGAAGAGAATTGAATTGAAGTCACATCAGAAGAATATTAAAGAAGAGAAGCGAATCAGTATTTACATGTGACCGTATTCTGAGACTTGTGTAGTTTGACGGGTAGGGAAGTGCTGCCCAATTTTCCATAGAATAAGGAATCTTGTATCTAGAATCATTCTACAGAGTAGTCTAGACATTGATAGACTTATATGACCGTTATAGGTTGAAGTACTGCAAGTAGCGTATTCTACTCGAAGGGTGGAAAAGGCTAGCAGGATTACAGTACCTTGGAGCTATTTGCTAATCGGTGTAATCGTCGCGGGGTATGTGATTCTTCCTATCCTCTTGAGCATGATATTTTAAAAGAATATATATAGTACGGTGACGACGTGTGTTAATGAGCGTGGTTTTACTTCGATGTCTTTTGACTTGAGTTTTAAATAATAAAGAATCTTGAAGTATTTCAAAAGAATTAAGAATCGTTTTTGAAAGAAGAGTAATACTTGGTTTTGAAAGCTTAAGAGTTTTACTAGCTTTATGGGAAGTTAGGTATAACGTCTTAAGAGAGATAAAAAGAATGGTTTATTGATCTTAAAAGATAAGAGACTTGACTTAATTGAATTGATATGAATTTTATTAAAAAGTGTGAAACCTCATTCGTGAGTAATGAGTATTTGGTCTTTAAAAGAATAATGTTTTACTGATTTCGGAAATGAGAATAAGTATCGAACGAACCACTGCAGCGTTAGTAAAGGAAAATGTATTGACAATTAAGTAATTATATTAAAACCAGTAGAAACCTCCATCTGCATAGAAGCTAAGATAAGACAAAATTGTATTATATTTCCTAGATCATGGCTGATTTAATAAGATTGTTATAAACAAGAATAACCTACTCACACATAAGGCATATGTTACTCAAATTGTTTTAAAAAGAGAATTACGTTAATAAGTGATTAAGACTATGAACTATGAAATCTTTCGAAAATAAGAGACGTGAATATTTGAAATTAGGCAAACTTGAACTTTGGAAAAGAATGTTGTTACTTGATTTTAAAAAGGAAAGTATGGAAGTTGTTTTGGTCTACTTAAAGTGTTAGTCACTCTATTTTTTTTATAATACGGCCATCGGGTGACCTTTGTAAAAGAAATGGATCTTTTAAGAAGAATTTAACATACGTAGTACTTTGGGGTTAAAACCTGGACTTTGGCATAAAATGAAAGTACCTTGAGTTGTGTGTAACTTGCCTATGTTTGCGTGTGATAGCATTGTCGTGCTAGTATTGTATTTCTATACCACCGCGTCTCTCAATGGAGGGCCGGCTGATTTGTTATGATCTTACTTGGACGCACTGCAGCGGACGGAGGATTCCACTGCACGCACGTTGATAGTGTTATTCCATGGACTAGCTCTCCATGAGGTTTTACCGATTCGGCTTTGGTATCCGTAGTTGGCTCGTACTTGCCCCAAGTCGTGATTCGGCTTTGGTATCCGGTAGTTAGCCTTGCCAGATTCGGTTTAGTGGCGAAGTCTCGTGATACGCCAGTATCCGGTAGTTAGCCCTCGTACTTGCCGGTCCATTTCGTGACACGGCTTTGGTATCCGTAGTTGGCTTCAGACTTGCCCTATATCGCCTTCGTGGCGAAGTCTCGTGATCTGACCTTGGTATCCGTAGTTAGCCCAGACTTGCCGATCGGCCATTCGTGACACGGCTTTGGTATCGGTAGTTGGCTTTGTACTTGCCGTGATCGCCGTGGTTTGGTTGTATAGTATTGTTAGTACGGCTTTGGTATCCGTAGTTGGCTTCGTACTTTCCCGGTCGATTGATGACGCGCTTTGGTATCCGTAGTTTGCCTTCAGACTTGCCATACGGTTTTATGAATCAGTGGGACACGTGTTTATGTGTACTCCGGTGTTATTATATCATAGATGCCAGCCGGTGAGGAAGGTATTCCACGGGCATGATTGATGTTGAGGGCGTGAGACCCATAGTTATATTTGAGTGATGACTTTGAGGGCGTGGGTCCCTGACTTACGTGAATGCTTATTTATTGTGGACTGTTGTTATACCTCGTGGTTCAGGCCGTGCGTATGGGGCCATGCGGAAGGAGTTAGGACTCGAAATCAGAAAACTTCGGTCAGGGGCCTCAGCGGCCTTGGCCACGAGTAGCGCGCCAAGGCGAGGAATTCATGCCATGCGCCGGAATCGAGGCGCGCCTAAAGTTCAGTGTCCAGAGATGGCTGCCAGCCACGGAAGCAGGCCGAGGCGGAATTTTGGGCGGAAAACTTAGAAAGTCGATTTTTGTTTTAAAGAGGCCATGAGGGTGACAAGTGTCCCCATCCGATTTCTGCTACATGCATTATATTGACCAAGACTTGGTCATTTCTTTCAACTTTTCATCTTTACACTCCATCTCTCTAAGTTAAAAGCTCATCCTTCTCTAAATTCCCAAGAGGAATTCTAGCCTAAGGGGAAAAATCTGAAAAGTGTAATAGGAAGGAAAGGTTATTACAAGCTTGTGAAGACTATTGTGGTGGTGTTCTTGGAGAAAAGGCTAGCAAGGTGTTGGATTAAGTTTGGCTAAAACTTGAGGTAACATTTCTTCTCTTGTAGTTGGTTTTGGGTGTTGCATGTTTAATAGGAAGAACTTGTAGTTGGAAAATGCACTTAGAGTAGTTGCATGTAAGAAATGGGGTTGATTATGAAAGAATTGGTTAGGGGGATATTATGAGCATGTTGTTGCCTAAATACTACATTAGACTTGTTGGGTTAGTTGTTGTAACTTGTGGGGCTGAATTTTACACACCAAAGTTTAGGTGTGTAATCCCCTTGGTGTTGGTTGGTTGTTGAGCCTTAAACATGGCATTTGAGCGTTAAAAATCGACCTTGGAAAAGGTGGCAAAGTATGTAGAAACAAAGGAACGCTGCCCAATTTTCCGTAGGAAATTGGTGACTTTAACTTGGAAAAATTCTGCATTGTAATTAGAGCTTGATAAGCGTATTGTGGTCATTTTAGGTTGACATACTACGCATGCGGTAAATTGGACTTAGCTTGTGGATTGACCAAGAGGTATGTGGAGCTTTCCTATCTCTTGAGCATGATTAGTTGTACCTATGTAGTACGGTGACGACAAGATTTGAAAATCTTCGTTTGTTATAAGTATTTGATACTTGCTTCGTTTTAAAAGAAAAGTATAAAAATCCCTTGGACTTAAGGGAATGTGTTTTACTATTGTTTAACTCTAATATAACGGCTTTATGGGGAGTTGGTTATATTAGATTGTGAAAGTTTAATGGAGAAAGGTTTTGATGATTTGAACTTGTGGAAGGAAAATGGTTTTAAGGCATGAATTGCCTAAGGTTTTACAAGAAATGAAGTCACTTAATTTAGAAGCTTGAGATAGTTTTAAAAGGAAATGTGACTTGCTTTGAAAAGAAATCGTAACTTGATACTATGGTGATTAGTATCTTGGAATTTTTGTATAAAAAGGAGTTATTTCTTAAGAGGTTAGAAGTACATGGTACTTGGGTTAAATTCTGATTTTCTATTAAAAGACATGTTGGTGCCTTAGGTATACTAAAATGAGAGAGGATATATTAATAATGTTAATAAGAAGTTAGGGTATTTTCTTAACTTGCTTATGTTATGATATGATAGGCCGGTAGTGCTTATGTTATGTATGATAGCCGGATGAGCTATGTTATATATATATTATTACTGTAAACCCCGGTTATTCTTGTTATTTCCTTTGACATACCGACACGATGGGTGGCCCAGGTATGCTCCAATAGGATGGTTTACTATTTATGCCATGGATTTGCTACACATGACGCGAGCGCGGCGCTTGTACTCATGCGGATCCGGACCATAGATCCATGCGGGTGAAATAGTCCCACGCGAGCACGCGATGGTACTTCATGCGGATCCACAGGATCCATGCGGGTGAAATAGTCCCACGCGGGTGAAACTTGATCCACGACGAGGCGGATGACTCATGCGGGTCCACAGGACCTATGCGGATGAAATAGTCCCAGGAGTAGGATTGCTTAATGATACTACGGGCGAGGTACCCTGTTTTGATCATGAGCCTCCTATTTTTATGCAGTATATATATACATTTGTTACTCTCATTGTTAGTAAGGCACAAAGCAAGGTAAACTGATTTTCGTCTATAACTCCAGCTTATATTTTGACTTATGATATTATTACAGTATTTTCCAGTTTCGCATATTTGGTACATGTTGTACTGACCTCCTTCGGGGGGCTGCGTTCATGCCGCAGGTTGAGGTTCATAACTTGCTGATCCGCACTCTTAGGATCACGGTTCGGTTCTCGGAAGGCTCCATTTCTCCGGAGGCCTCGTCTGTTGGTACGATTCCACGAGGTTGTAGACTTTTGTACATTCACGGGTATGGCGGGCCCTGTCCGTCATAGTGTTATTCATTCTTAGAGGCACGTAGTCTTGTCGAACTTGGTTCGTAAGGATGAATCGCTTGGTTTATGTACTTGGGTTAGCCATTTTGGGCTAGACTATTCTATATCGTAATGGTTGTTTATCTTGAGTTTATATTCCGCTGGTTTTCTCGATGTTGTGTCACTAGGTGCCCGTTAAGGCACCTGGCCACGTCCGGTTCGGTCGTGACAAAAGTGGTATCGAGCGATTAATCCTCGGAAAGAGTCTACAGCCGTATCTAGTAGTCTTGATTATCGGTGTGTTGTGCACCACATCTATAATCGTGAGGCTGCAGGATATTTAGGATTGGTTTCCATTTCATCTCACTCTAAGAATGTTCGATAGAGTTTGTGGTTGTGGTCGTCTCTCCTAACAGTTATGGTGTTTCTGCCACGGCGAAGCAATGACCGCAGAAGATTATGTGGATTGCGTATCCAGTTGGTAATACTTGTAGTATAGTTGGTATTGTGACATACGCCTATACAGATTAATGTGAGGGTCACATATGTGTTGCCTAGAATGATTTTAGATTACCGTGATTTGGTAAGGACTAAATAGATACGGGAAGGTGTGAGCAGTTAAGAACTCTCATCGAGGTTTTACGTGCTAGTTTGAGATAATTAGGAGATGATGAGTTGTCGGAAAAGTAATGGAACCTTAAGAAGCTTAATTAAGGGGCCCGATGGAGACTATGTTTGTAAATTAAGCCACGTGGTATGCTTAAGATGATAGTACGGATGGGATCCGCAGGAGTAAGTAATGGTTGTTGTGACCAAGAAGACACGACTATGGTATTATGAGAAGTTAGTATACCCGCTTATGGGGTGGGATCAGTGATAGTAGTCCCGCCACGCGACAGGTCACGAGGTACAAGCGTCGAGTCTAATTAATCATTTTACGAGTTCGCAGACGTATCCCACCGAACCGGTTGTGAGCGCGGAAATGACCTTATATTGTTTTAACTTAGTAACTCCAAGATCGAAGGCGGCTTTATTATGGAAGTTATGTCGTAAGCTAGAATAAGTTTGGAAGTGCGAAAAGAGTACGACCGTAAGGAAGTGAGCAACCAAGTGTGAAAGAAATGAAGCCGTAATCCATGAGAACCTTTAGAGGTAACTACACCCGTGAGTGATGGGTGGTTCTGAGCGGGTGTATAATAATTGTCGGTAACGATACAGTCGTCGGACTCTAGCAGAGCTGTTATGACAGACGTTGAGGTCATTATGAGTACGGGCTAGTTGGCCTCATATTATGCCAACGTGGACTACAGAAGAGATTGATTCGGTACCAGTTTCCCGTAGTTTGCCATCGAGTGGAGAGGAAGGGAAGTGGTAGTAACCAGTGAATTATCCTTCCTTCTTTGGCATCATTGTTTTTAATAAGTTTGTGTGACTTGTTCGTTGGGAAAAAAAATTGACGCAGAAATAAGTAATACTTGAATTTGAAGAAATTTATGTTAAGTGCTCTTGGAGGTACTTGGAGTTGGTTTGTTGTGGCGGTCAGGGCCACGACCTTCCGGATAATTTCAAGGAAATGTGCAAGGCAAGAATAAAATAAGTACGGGTGCCGACGGAAGAAGAGGGCATCTTTGGTAGGTTTTGAAAATCTACACGATTTTAAGGCGTGCGTAATGATTAGATATTTACAGACCACGAGGACGCGGTGATTAGGGTTGTGACACCAAGGAAAGTTTATTGAAGGAGATAAGTTCTCTCCCATACATAAAAGGATAGTCTTACGTATTGTGGGGTTATGTGTACCCACGTAGTTAGACGGGATGGGAGACCGGTAGGTCTTGATATCGCCATGCCATAAGTTACGCTTTAGATAACCGTGGAAAAGTATTATGTTGGGGTAATTAAGAACGACGTTACGAAACGGTCAGGGAAGTGTCGTAAGAAAATGAAGGTAGTACACATGTTTGAAACTGTACGATTATGGATCAAATTAGAAACACTTTACTATTAATAAGCATAAGGTAGGTTATGACCAAAAGGATAAAAGAGAATACAACTATGGTTATGTAAGTTGCACGAGACACAGTTACCCCGAACTAGTGTAAGACCATTAGTAGGTAATGGGCAGTAGGAACACCTCGAGGAAAGGTAGTAGCATCTGTACTGACGAGAAAGATAGTAAGAGAATACGGAGAGGTAAAGGACCCCAGGACAACTTGAATTAACTTATAAAGGAAAGACGAGTAGACACTCGAACGATAAGAAATCTTGACAAGTCATTGGATTATGTAATACCGTGAATTGAGGTTGAACACCGGACTATAAGCTCTACGAGCTGAGAGAGGATAATAGGATTACTACTTGACAAGATCAAGGAAGTCTTCCCCCTAAATTGTGATTGGCAGGAAGTCTTAGCCATGCGGAAGCAAAGGAATCAGATCCAAGTATAGTAACCAAGTTTGGTTGCAACAGAGAAAGGGAAACAGGAACCATAACTGAGATTAAGGATGCTCGAATATTTTGCAAGTACAAGAGAGGCTTCCAGTTATTGGAAGAGAAGTTGACCACGACACAGATTCTAACCCCTCTTGAGAGACTAGAGGGTTAGGGTGTTATTGTAACACGTTGGGTGTTGGGCTAGGTTGTGTGCTGACGCAACACGATAAGGTTAGAGCTTATGTTTCCCGGCGGTTAGGGAAGCAAGAAAGGAATTACGTTACTCACGATTTAGAGTCGGGTGCAGTTAATCGTACCTTGAAGTTTTGGAGGCAAGTTCCTTATATAGATGTCATGTGGATATTTGCGTAGACCACAGAAACTCGGTATATCTTCGATCGAGGCACTGAATTTGCGGCGCAGAGCGGTGGTTGAGCTACTTAAGGATTGTGATATTGATATCCTATACCACCCAGGGAAGGCCAATGTAGTTGCGCATGTCCTTAGTCGCAGATTGATGGGTAGTCCGTCGGGTGCAGCCGGGAAGGCGACATGGTCCGAGAGTTACACCGATTAGCAAGCCTTGGGGTTCGTTTGGTTGATTCTGCTGGTAACGGAATTGGTTCGAGGCCGCCAGTCTTCCATCGTCGAGGAGGTGAAGAGGCGACGTGATGAGGATCCGATTTTGGTACGGCATCGACGCAGCTCTCCGGAAGAGAAGAGTCTATTTGAGGTAGCACCGATGGGGTGCTAAGGTTTAGCGGCCGATTGGGTGTTCCGATGTGGCGAGACTTCGCCGCCAGATTCTCGGGAGGCACCCGCTCGTTATTCGATTCATCCGGTCGACTAAGATGTACCATGACCTCAGTGCGTGTATTGGTGGATGGTTTGAAGAGGACGTGGCGGTTTTGTTGCCCGTCCTAATTGTCGAGGTTAAGGTTGAGCACGAAGCCCGCTGGCTATTACAGCTATTGATATTCATGTGGAAGTGGGAGGTGGTCAACATGGACTTTATTACAGGTTACCTCGCACCCGAGGAGACATGATTCCATTTGGGTTATTGTTGATGTGTCGAAAATCAGCCCACTTTCTTCCAAACAGACGACATTTTCAGCCAAGGACTATGCGGATTATATATTAGAGAGATTGTGAGATTGCACGAGTCCGTGTCGATTATATCGATAGAGGAGCCTGGGCCACGCTAACTTCGAGGTCTTTCCGAAGGATTAGGGACACAGTGAGTCTCAAGACGGCGCTTCATCCTCGAGACGGACGGACAGCCGAGCGCACTATCCGAACACTCGAGGATATCTGCGGGCTTGTGTTATTGATTTCGGGTATGGGAGGATCATTTACCTTTTATGGAGTTTGCTTATAACAACAGCCTACCATTCTAGTGTTCGACGACGCCTTATGAGGCCTTATACGGGGAAGTGCAGTCACCGATAGGTTGGTTTGAAGGGAGAAGGCGATTACCGCCGCTTTTGGTTCAGCAAAGCGGATAAGGGAAGCTTATCCAGAGCGGTTATTAGTAGCCCGAGTCGACAAAAATCATACGCAGATCATCGGCGCCGACACTTAGAGTTTGAGGTCAAGATCGGGTCTGGCTGAAAGTGTCACCCACGGCGGTGTGATGAGATTTGGGAGGAAAGGGAAACTCACCAAGGTGCATCGGGCGCACGATTGTCCAAGAGTGGGCAAGGTTGCTATGAGTTGGATCCGCCGTCCGATCTTGAGGCGGTACATCCGCTTTTTCACGTGTCTATGTTACGGAAATGCGTTGAAATCCATCTAAAGTGCACCGATTCAGGATATCCAGTGACAGAGGAGTTGTCGTATGAGAGAGTCCCATAGCGATACTCGATCGTCAAGTTAGACGACTCGACGGCGAGGTGGCTTCCACAAGGTTTTATGGCGAACGAGAACAGAGAAGAGATGACGGGAAGCGGAGGATGATATGATGAAGAAATACCCACACTTATTCCCTATACCTCCGTAACCCCATTTCCTACCGATTGCGTTAATTTGGTTGATTATGCTTGAGTAATGTTGTGGCTCGGGAGCATTCTTATTTGCTAAGGAATAGTTAAGAAGATATGTTTATATTGTGTTTTGTGTAAGGCTAGAAGGAACATTCGGACGAATGTTTCTAAGGGAGAATGTTATACCTCGTGGTTCAGCCGTGCGTATGGGGCCACGCGGAAGGAGTTAGGACTCAAATCGTAAAACTTGGCCGGGGCCTCAGGCCTGGCGCCGAGGCGTACGCGCGCCAAGGCGTGGATCATGGCGCACGGAAATCTGGCCGCGCGCCTAAAGTTCCGGTGTCCGCAGAGTTGCAGCCGCGCGCCGGAAGCGCGCCGAGGCGGGAATTTTGGGCGAAAAAACTTAGAAAGTCTGATTTTTGTTTTAAAAGAGGCCATGGGAGGGTGACAAGTGTCCCCCCCCATCTGATTTCTACATGCATTATATTGACCAAGACTTGGTCATTTCTTTCAACTTTTCATCTTTACACTCCATCTCTCTAAGTTAAAAGCTCATCCTTCTCTCTAAATTCCCAAGAGGAATTCTAGCCTAAGGGAAAAATCTGAAAAGTGTAATAGGAAGGAAAGGTTATTACAAGCTTGTGAAGACTATTGTGGTGGTGTTCTTGGAGAAAAGGCTAGCAAGGTGTTGGATTAAGTTTGGCTAAAACTTGAGGTAACATTTCTTCTCTTGTAGTTGGTTTTGGGTGTTGCATGTTTAATAGGAAGAACTTGTAGTTGGAAAATGCACTTAGAGTAGTTGCATGTAAGAAATGGGGTTGATTATGAAAGAATTGGTTAGGGGATATTATGAGCATGTTGTTGCCTAAATACTACATTAGACTTGTTGGGTTAGTTGTTGTAACTTGTGAGGCTGAATTTTACACACCAAAGTTTAGGTGTGTAATCCCCTTGGTGTTGGTTGGTTGTTGAGCCTTAAACATGGCATTTGAGCGTTAAAAATCGACCTTGGAAAAGGTGGCAAAGTATGTAGAAACAAAGGAAACGCTGCCCAATTTTCCGTAGGAAATTGGTGACTTTAACTTGGAAAAATTCTGCATTGTAATTAGAGCTTGATAAACGTGTGGTCATTTTAGGTTGACATACTACGATGTAAATTGGACTTAGCTTGTGGATTGACCAAGAGGTATGTGGAGCTTTCCTATCTCTTGAGCATGATTAGTTGTACCTATGTAGTACGCAGAGACGACAAGATTTGGAAATCTTCGTTTGTTATAAGTATTTGATACTTGCTTCGCTTTAAAAGAAAAGTATAAAAATCCCTTGGACTTAAGGGAATGTGTTTTACTATTGTTTAACTCTAATATAACGGCTTTATGGGGAGTTGGTTATATTAGATTGTGAAAGTTTAATGGAGAAAGGTTTTGATGATTTGAACTTGTGGAAGGAAAATGGTTTTAAGGCATGAATTGCCTAAGGTTTTACAAGAAATGAAGTCACTTAATTTAGAAGCTTGAGATAGTTTTAAAAGGAAATGTGACTTGCTTTGAAAAGAAATCGTAACTTGATACTATGGTGATTAGTATCTTGGAATTTTTGTATAAAAAGGAGTTATTTCTTAAGAGGTTAGAAGTACATGGTACTTGGGTTAAATTCCCGGATTTTCTATTAAAAGACATGTTGGTGCCTTAGGTATACTAAAATGAGAGAGGATATATTAATAATGTTAATAAGAAGTTAGGGTATTTTCTTAACTTGCTTATGTTATGATATGATAGGCCGGTAGTGCTTATGTTATGTATGATAGCCGGATGAGCTATGTTATATATATATTATTACGGGTAAACCCCGGGTTATTCTTGTTATTTCCTTTGGACATACTGACACGATGGGTGGCCCACGGGTATGCTCCAATAGGATGGTTTACTATTTATGCCATGGATTTGCTACCCATGATGCGAGTGCGGCGCTTGTACTCATGCGGATCTGGACCATAGGATCCATGCGGGTGAAATAGTCCCATGCGAGCACGCTGATGGTACTCATGCGGATCCACAGATCCATGCGGGTGAAATAGTCTCACGCGGTGAAATATCCCACGACGAGGCGGATGACCTCATGCGGGTCCACAGACCTATGCGGTGAAATAGTCCCGTGAGTAGGATTGCTTAATGATACTACGCGCAGGTACCTGCTTTGATCATGAGCCTCCTATTTTTATGCGATATATATACATTTGTTACTCTCATTGTTAGTAAGGCACGTTGCAAGGTAAAACGATTTTCGTCTATAACTCCGGCTTATATTTTGACTTATGATATTATTACGATTTTCGGTTTCGCATATTTGGTACATGTTGTATCGACCTCCTTCGGGCTGCGTTCATGCCGCGAGTTGAGGTTCATACTTGGCGATCCGCACTCTTAGGATCACGGTTCGGTTCTCGGAAGGCTCCATTTCTTCGGAGGCCTCGTCTTTTGGTACGATTCCCTGAGGTTGTAGACTTTTGTACATTCAGGGGGTATGGCGGGGCCCTGTCCCGTCATAGTGTTATTCATTCTTAGAGGCCTGTAGTCTTGTCAGAACTTGGTTCGTTAAGGATGTAACTGTTTGGTTTATGTACTTTTGGGTTAGCCATTTTGGGCTAGTCTATTCTATATCGTAATGGTTGTTTATCTTGAGTTTATATTCCGCTGGTTTTCTCTGATGTTGTGTCACTAGGGTGCCCGGGTTAAGGCACCGGTCACGGGTCCGGGTTCGGGTCGTGACAACTGTAGTTTGGTTATCATACATGTCTCCTGCTTTATATAGACTACTATGATTTCATTTACTGATTTTCGCCACATACTTGGTACTCAGATCGACTCCTTCGGGCCGTTCACGCCGCAGTAGAGGTACACGATTGTTGATCCTCGCCATAGGATCACGTCAGATTAGGAAGCTCCATTTCTCCGGAGCCATATCTTTTGGTATAGTCCCATGTCACTGTAGGTACTTGTACATTCAGGGGTATGGCGAGGCCCTGTCCCGTCATGTTTTATAAAAACTCTTAGGTGCAGAGTATCTTGTTGTGGGCGGGTTTGTGCGATGTAACTGTTCAAGTTTTTAGTTATATATACAAGAAGGTAACTGTTTGGTTTGCCTATTTTATTATCATATCTCTTATTTCATGTTTAAGTTTTTATTTCCGCTGATTTTCTCTGATGTCGTATCACTAGGGTGCCCGGGGTAAGGCACGATCCACGTCCGGATCGGTCGTGACAAAAGTGGTATCGAGTAGTTAATCCTCGGAAAAGTGTCTCTGCACCGTGTCTAGTAGAGTCTTGATTATCGATGTGTTGTGCACCACATCTATAATCAGGAGGCTGCAGGACATTTAGGATTGGTTTCCATTCTTCTCATTCTGAGATCGTGCCTTAGAGTTGTGTTATAAGTTGGACCCCTCTGACGTATTTCGTTTTCACCAGTTATGCCTCCGCAGCGCAACCCGGGCCCAGATGGGCAAGGCAGCCGAGGGAGCTGCTAGTAGGATACAGAGGAGTACGAGGGCGCAGGCCCGGTCATTACCTGAGATAGCGCTTCAGACGGCGAGTTTTGCGACGCCGCCAGCCCCAGCAGAGTTTAGAGCCACAGCAGTGGCTGCTGAGACCACAGTACCTGAGCCTCCAGTCCCACAGCCTGGAGCAGAGGAGTTGGGGTAGCCTGGAGCAGAGGAGTTGGGGTACAAAGATATGGCCCAGTTATTGGCCAGGATAGTGGCAAGGCACGAGGATAAACTGGATGCAACGATTCCGGTACCGGTAGTACCCGTAGTTCACCCGAGAGCGGATAGTTTGAGACTGCGGGACTTTCTGAGTTGCAGCCCGCCAGTGTTTTATGGATCGAGGCCTGAGGATGATCCGCAGGAGTTCATCAAGCGATTCTACGGATCATGAGAGTGATCAAGGCTTCGGAGACCGAGTCAGTGGTCTTAGGTTCACATCGGCTGCGTGATACCGCAGTCGACTGGTTTGATTCGTGGGAGCTGTCCCGGGGGGAGCATGCGCCTCCAGCTATTTGGGACGAGTTCTCGGAGGCATTTCTTGCACATTTCTTGCCTCCACAGATGAGGAGGGCTCGGGCCGACAGATTTTTGATATTGAGGCAGGACGAGCGTACGGTTCGGGAGTACAATGTGGAGTTTGGCTCACTAGCTCGGTACGTCCCCGCGTTAGTAGCCGACATGCGGGACAGAGTGTACCGCTACGTCACCGGGCTCGGTGACTACTTGGCAGAGGCTTGTTCGGGTGTAGCTCTTCAGCCGGGCATGGACATTGCCCGCATGCAGGCTTATGCACTTGGATGTGAGGAGCGGAAAGGTCGACGGAATGACCGAGATCCAGGAAGAGGCCAGTGACAGGTCTTTGGCGACTTTCGAGGCGGACCGCCTCAGCAGCAGACTAGTTATGCGCCTCCGCCAGTACAAAGCGGTCCTCCACAGTCTTCGGGACATTCGGGTTATTCAAGAGCAGGTCAGGGCTCCCAGATTTCAGATTTTCAGGGGAGTAGGAGTGCTCGCCGGATGAGGCCACCCTTGTCTCAGTGTGGCCGTTGTGGAAAAATTCATAAGGGAGAGTGTCGTACTAATTTGGGAGATTGTTATGCTTGCGGCCAACAGGGCCATTTGGCGAGAGACTGTCCGACCAGGTAGCACCGTGGGATAGCATGACTACGAGGTCATTTGCGGGTTCTTCACCTTCCATAGCTAGGTGATGTTCATACACGGCCACGCATGCAGAGGTCGCGGAAGTTCGCTTTAGCGGTCCTTTGAACCGCCTATTTTTTTCCAGGTATATCCTTAACCCTCTAGAGATTAGTGTCAAGACCCGAACCCGGGCCCGTGACTGGTGCCTTACCCCGGGCACCCAAGTAGACATACATCAGAGTAATCAGCGGAATATAAAACAAGACATGAAATAATATGAAGTGAAAGACAGTTTATCTGAGAAAATTTCCTTTCGGCTTATATATAACTTGAACCCGACGATATCCCTTTTACAAACTCGCCTACAATAGTACTCTGCACCTCTAAGAATGATATAACAACAATGGCGGGGCCCCGCCATACCACGAATGTAAGTACCTACAACGGCGGACTATACCAAGATAAGCCTCCGAGAAACGGAGCTTCCCAAACGCTGAATCGTGACCCTATGAGCGAGGATCAACACCGGTGTACCTCTACTGCGGATGAACGCACTTCCGGGCGAGGTCGATAACAGTACCAAGTATGTGAAATCAAAATATCAGAAATGAAATCATAATAGTCTATATAAAACAGAAGACATATATGATAACCAATTTACGATACATAATATGTAAGCAGTCATGTCAAGTCAGGGACTCACGCCCTCAAGACATAACTCAAATATAACCATGGGTATCATGCCCACAAAATCAATCATGCGTGGAATTTCTTCCTCACCGGCGATCCATGATATAAACACACCAAGGAATACACATGTACACGAGTCCCACTGTGTCATACTAAAACCGTGACGGTAAGACGCAGCATAGCCGACTACTAAAACCCACGCACAACAATGCCATAAAGCGTATCACGAGGTCTAGACCGCCACATGATCGAAGTTGGCCACTCGCCCGCAGTATCAATGTGCGCATCTAATCCTGGAACTTCCCGCAGCTCCGCATAGGCCACACATAGGCCCGCATGAGGTATTCCCCGCATCGAGGGTAGCTACTCCTCAGCATCATCCTGGACTCGTAGTCCGCATGGCCACATAGACCGCACACTAACACGAACTCGTAGCTCGCATAGGTCCCCGAACCCGCATGAGGTATTCTCGAATCATAGTCCTGCACTTCCCGAGGTATACCCCGTGACGGAGGCGCCTTAACCCCCGGTATAACATGTCAAGGTCTGAGTGGTGCAATACTAACATAACGGCTTACCGTTAAACAACATAAGCACAACAAGGGAAACCCCTTTACACAAATATCACAAGACACTAGCACACGTAGCATCCTAACATGCTTACTTATCAAATCAACAAGAAAGTATTACAAGGCTATCACAAACCAACATAGTCAAGTTATTCACACAAGGTACTTCATACATTATCTCTTAAAAAAATATTTTGTTTCTTTCACAAGAGTCACACGATACCCGTAGTATTAAAATAGAGTGACTATATTTTTAAGCAAACCAAAACAATTTCCCTTTTTAAAGACAAGTGACAACCTTCCTTTACAAAAGTTCAAGTTTGCCTAAGTTCAAATACTTAAGTCTCTTATTTTCGACAGGTTTCGTAGTTCATACTCTTAATCACTGTAATAATATAATTCTCTTATAAACAATTTGAGAAACATATGTCTTATGTGTGAGTAGGTTATTCTTGTTCATAACAATCTTATTAAAGCAGCCATGATGTAGGAAATGTAATATCATTTTATCTCATCTTAGCTTCTATTCAGATGGAGGTTTCTACTGGTTTTAATAATACTTTATTAGTCAATACATTTCCCTTTATTAGCGCTGCTGTAGTTTGTTCGATACTTATTCTCATTTCCGAAATCAATATAAGGCGTTCATAAACAATTAAGTAAACCGTCCCTTTTATCTCTCTTAAGTCGTTATACCTAACTTCCCATAAAGCTAGTATAACTCTTAAGCTTTTAAAACCAAGTATTTCTCTTCTTTCAAAAACGATTCTTAATTCTTTTGAAATACTTCAAGATTCTTATTATTGAGACTCAAGTCAAAAGACATCGCAGTAAAACCACGTTCAGTTAACACACGTACGTCTACCGTACTATATATATTCTTTTAAAATATCATGCTCAAGAGGATAGGAAGAATCACATACCTCGCGACGATTATCGACAATTAGCAAAACGCTCCACGGCTATTACCCGGCTAGCCTTGTCCACCTTTCAAGTAGAACATGCTACTCGCAGAGCATTCAACCTATAAATGCCATATACGTCTATCAACTTCTAGACTACTCTGTAGAATATTCTAAGCAGGGGGTTCTCTATTCTACGGAAAATCGGGCAGCACTTCCCTACCCGTTAAACTACACAAGTCTACTTGAAATACAGTCCTATGTAAGTACAGTTTAATCTTCTTCTTTAATATTCTTCTGATGTGATTTCAGTTCAATTCTCTTCTGTAATATCCTTCTATTACAGTTCATTTCTCTTCTGTAATATACTTCTATGTATCTTATATTCATTTCTATACTACTACAGTATGTAATTGTTATACCCCGTAGTTGCAGGGTATGTAAGTGAGGACGTACGTACGAGAGTACGACAGAAATTTTGAAAAGAAAGAAAGATGTGAGTTTTCGACGGAAAAGTTTCCGGTTTCTATGAAGAAAAAGGTTCGTTAATGGGAATTGGATTCCCAGATTTGGTATTTGGTCTTCATAGATTATATTAGAATTTTGGGATTTTATTTTCGGAAATGGTCACGTGGGGCCCACGGGAGAAATTTACGGTTTTGTGGGGCCCGCTTTGATTTTGAGATTTTTGGCCGTTATGGATATTTTCGGAAGACGAAATATTTTGGACGAATCGGGGGGCGACATGTGTCACCCCCATGTGGCACCCTTGACCGAATTATGTTTGTGCACAACACCCGGTTAGAGTCGTTTTTCGACGAAACGTTCTACCTAACTTACGAAGGGTAATTTACGGCTATGTCATTTAGTATTTTTGCGGATTTTTCCGAGAGACGAAACGTTTTGGACCAACGAGAGGGCAACACTTGGCACCCTCTCGTTGGTGGACTTGAAGGGGCGGTTAGGGCCGATTTGATGAGCAAGTTGTGGTTGATTTTTTGTGTAGATATTTGTGAGGGTTTTAAGGAGTAGGGTTTAGGGGGCACTTGGGCAAATCTTGGCCCTACACTTGCTTAGCACTTGGCTAGATCTTGGCCATTGATTGGCCTTTGCTTGCCCTATAAATACCTCTCCCTCAAGACTTCTTCATCCAAATAAATTTCCTAAGTCTAAAAACCTCCCCTCTCTTGTAGTGTTCTCGTCCCTCCCCTCAGGTGAGGCCCCTGGCCGAGAACCCTCCCCTCGCCGAGTTTCTCCTCACAGTGGGGTAGGCCGAGGGGTATACACCCCCCCCCCCTTGTGGTGTTGTCTCGTATAAATACCCCCTCTCTTGGTAGAAATACTCTCCAAAGTATTGTTACTATACCCAAATTACCTTAGCCGTATACCTTGTAGTATTCCAAAGATACCTCTATACGTAGAGCCCGGAAATACTACCCTATGTCCTTTTAGTCTCAAACCGAAACCCTAAGGAAAATCTCCATAGTTGGTTGGAGTTTTAAGAAGAAGTTGTGTAGAACTTCTAAGGGTTGTTTGGAACGGGTTGGAGCGCGCGGAGTAGGAGCTAAACCTTGCTCAGGATCGACATTATAACTTGGATAATTTTGGGCTTATCGAGGTAAATATTCTTGTCCCTTAATGTAATTGGAAATTACATGTTGTAGGATTGTATAGTTGAAGTATACTATGTATAGATCTGAATAATACTTGCGGCAATGTCTTTTGACTTAAGCCTGAATAAAGAAGAGAACTGAACTGTAATTACATAGGATTGTATTACAGTAGACTTGTGGTATTATTGTGTTGAAGAATTGTATACGTCCGGCTAGACGTATAAACCCCCCCCCCCTGGTTGGCTTGGTAGCCGGCCTCGATCGAGGAGGAGATTTACGCTGTTGCGGGGGGGGGAGATGCTGCCGAATTTTCTGTAGAATATGGAACCAAGTGTTAATAGACGTTTGTGGTCTATATAGGTGGAAGTACTACGAGTAGCGTATTCTACTTGAAGAGTGGAAAAGGCTAGCAGGGGTACAGTACTGTGGAGCGTATTTCTTCTTGACGATAATCGTCGCGAGGTATGTGAACCTCTTCCTATCCTTTCTAGCATGATGTTTTGTAAACTATGTAGTACGGTAGACGTACATGTGCTAAATGAGTTCGGTTGGTTCAAAAACATAGGGTGTTATAATAGCTTTATGGGAAGTTAGTTATAACGACTCTATGTAAATGTAATGATTTATTACTTTAGAAGTTAAGAGACTTGATCTTGAAAGATAAGAGACTTAACCTAATTGACTTGATGTGTGACATTTTGTTAAAAATGTTGTAAAACCTCATTAGCGAGTAATGAGTACTTGATTTTAAAAGAATAATGTTTTACTGAATTCGGAAATGAGAATAAGTATCGAACGAACCACAACAGCGCTAATAAAGGGAAATGTATTGACTAATCAAGTATTATTAAAACCAGTAGAAACCTCCATCTGCATAGAAGCTAAGATGAGACAAAATGATATTACATTTCCTAGATCATGGCTGCTGTTAAAAGATTGTTACAAACAAGAATAACCTACTCACATATAAGGTATATGTTTCTCAAATTGTTTTAAAGGATTTAAAACTATGAACTACGAAACCTTTCAAAAAATGAGAAACTTGAGTAAATGGAATTAGGCAAACTTGAACGTTTGGAAAAGAATGTTGTTACTTGATTTTACAAAGAGAAGTGTTTTGATTTACTTCAAAAGATAATCACTCTATTGTTATATACTACGGGTATTGTGTGACTTTTGTGAAAGTAACGGATCTTTAAAGAGTTATTGTATAAAGTACTTTGGGGATAAAAACCCGTTCTCGTTAATCATATAGTAGAAAGTACCTTATGTGTGAATAACTTGATTGTATTGGTTTGTGATAGCACAGTAATACCTTCTGTTGATTTGATAAGTAAACATATTAGGATGCTACGTGTGTTAGTATTCGTGATATTTGTGTAAAGGGCTTCCCTTGTTGTGGCTTATGTTGTTTAAACGCGAGCCGCCAGCCGGGTATTACATCACTCATCTCTTGCCATGTTTCCGGGTTGCGCCTCCGATGCGGGTGGTAGACTCAGCGATGCAGGACCATGATTCGAGAATACCTCACGCGGGTCCCGGGGCCTACGCGAGCTACGAGTTCCGTTAGTGTGCGGCCTTTATGGTCACGCGTCTACGCGCTACGCGGATCGCGAGTCCGTGACGACGCCGGGAGTAGCTACCGATGCGGGTTATACCTCACGCGGGCCTATGAGATTGGCCTATGCGCGAGTCGCGGGAGTTCGAGGCTAGACGCGCACATTTGATATCGCGCGCGCGACCAAAGATTGATCATGTGACGCTCAGACAGATATCATGATACGCTTTATGACCTTGTTAGTATCGCTGGTGTTAGTAGTCGGCTATGCCTTCGCATTTACCTGCATCGCTTTATTTGGACACGTGGGACTGCTGTTCACGTGTATTCCTTGGTGCTTTTCTATCATAGATCGCCAGTGAGGAAGGTATTCCACGCATGATTAATGTTGGCGTGAGACCCATTGTTATATTGAGTGATGACTTTGAGGCGTGAGTCCCCGACTAGACATGATCGCTTATTTATCGCGAATCGTAGTTTGGTTATCATACATGTCTCCCGCTTTACATAGACTACTATGATTTCATTTACTGATCTTAATGTTTCACATACTTGGTACTGTATCGACCTTCGGGGCCGCGTTCACGCCGCAGTAAAGGTACACGCGCCGTTGATCCTCGCTCTTAGGGTCAGTTCAGCGTTGGGAAAGCTCCGCTTTCTCGGAGGCTTATCTCGTATAGTCCTCGTTGTTGTAGGTGCTTACATTCGGGGTATGACGGCCCCGCCCCGCTGTTGTCATATCATTCATGTAGGTCCGTAGTATTGCAGGCGTGGTTGTAATGGGATGTAACTGTTCAAATTGATATTTATTTATACTAAAGGTAACCGCTTTGAATTGCCTTTTCTTATTTCACTGTCTTATTACTTTGACTTCATGTTATTGTTTTATGTTCCGCTGATTACTCTGATGTTGTATCACTAGGGTGCCCGGGGTAAGGCACCAGTCACGGGCCCGGGATCGGGTCGTGACAGTAATTTCCAATTACAATAGAAGGACAAGAGTATTTACCTCGGTAAGCCCAAAATTATCCAAGTTTAAATGTCGATCCTGAACAACGTTTAGCTCCTACTTTGGGTGCTCCAACCCGCTCCAAACAACCCTTAGAAGTTCTACGCAACTTCTTCTTAATACTTCAACCAACTGTGAAGATTCTCCCTAGGGTTTTGTTTTGTGACTGAAGGGAAGTATAGTAGTATTTCTGGGCTTTTAGTATAGGGGTAACCTTGGAATACTACAAGGTATTTGGGCCAAGGTATTTTGGAATAGTAACAATACTTTGGAGAGTATTTTGTACCAAGGGGGGGGGGTATGTTTGGACGAGAGAAACTCTCAAGATGTGGGTACTTTCGCCAAGGCTTCTAAAAGGGAGGGGTTGCTCTTTGACGAGAGCTTCTACTAAGAGGGGAGGATTTTCAAGACTTAGAAATGTTTTAGGGATGAAGAAGTCTTCAACTCTGGTATTTATAGGCCAATCAATGGCCAAGATTAAGACAAGTGGTGGGCAAGTGGAGGGTGAGGATTTGGACAAGTGTCGTGTGGGTCCCACTTACTCATCTACCACACAAATATCCTACCAAACATTGACCAAATGTTTTAGGCACAAAAAATGAAAAAAACGTGCCAAAGGAAGCCCACAATTTCCGTCCACTTGAGGGTGACAAGTGTCGCCCTCTCGTTGGTCCAAAATATTTTATCTCTCGGAAAAATCCGCAAAAATTATTAATGTTGCAACCGTAATTTTCCTTTCGCAAAGTTTGGAAAACGTTTCGTCGAAAAACAATTCCTTTCGGTAGTTGTGCACAAATTTCGTCCCTTGCCTAACTTAAGGCTTTAACTTTTGTACGTACGTCCTCACGTACATACTCTGGAAATACGGGGTATAACATTCTCCCCTCCTTAGAAACATTCGTCCCGAATGTTCCTTCTAAGTCTCAAAAACATACATGCGCCAGTATAGTCTTCACTACTATACTTACGAAAACAATCATGCCACACCTGGCCATAAAATAACACACGCGCAAATACTTAATCCAAGTCCACGAGGAATCACCTCCATCACTACAAAAGCTCCCACCCAAGGGCTAAAAGATACTCCATTCGCACCTTTTCTTTACAAAAGAAATGATCACATCTATGTTCTTAACACATGATCGCTTCTTCCCTTACTCGTCGCACTTCTTCTCGCACATTCGAACTCTTTCATAACTTACCACATTTCATATCGCTTCGCTTTCCAAAATCTTTGGGTTACTACCTCCAACTTAGTCATCATTAACTGGGAACACTCTGGATGGATCTCCGATACTTTTCCGAACATAACAACATGAAAGACCGGACGCACTGCCTCCCATGTCGGACGGCAAAGCTAACTTATAGGCAACCTGGCCTATCCTCCAAAGGATCTGAAAACGCTCCAAGTACCTCAGGCTAAGTTTCCTCTGTTTTCCAAAACTCGTCACACCCTTTCCGGGGTGGTACCTTCAAGAAGACCCACCGTCAACCTGAACTCCAAGCGTCATCGCCGATTATCCGCACGACTTATGTTGACTCTGAGCTGCCAATAACCTCTTCTGGATAAGCTTCACCCTATCCACATCCTGCCGAAACAAGTATGAACCAACTATCTGAACCTTGCCAATATCGAACAATCGACCGGCAACCTACACTACCGCCCATACAAGGCTTCATAAGGCGACATCCGAATACTGAAATGGTAGCTATAAAACACTCCCTCAACAGGAGACAACAATCCTCACAGCTACCCCTGAAATCCAAACACTGGCCCGAGGGCGAATGCGATACTGAGACTCACCTGAGTTTCTAACCCTGCCTGGTAATACTTCCAGAAAACGAAATAGTTGTAACCTGGGCTCCCCTGCCCGTCATAAGGTGAAAGTAGGCACCTCGTGCATCCTTACAACCTTCCTGATATAATCATCTCGCATAACCCTCTGCCGAGTAAATGGTCTTGACTAAAAGACAAGATGGGCTGACCTCATCGGCCCGACTACTGGTCGAACGCATCCACGAACTCGTACGATGGTTAACTAAACTTGGGCCTAACACCCTCGTGACCCCACCACCTGGCGGGACCACCTCGAACTGACCCCACCACATTGCAGGCCGCGGGTTGACCCGCGATCGGTCCTCAACCCGACCCGCTATCGCGCAAAACTCTTGTTTCCCCCGATCCGGAACAATCTCACTAATCAAGTTACGAAAACCTAGTGGTCTTCTTAGCTTAACTACCCTCTTTCATTTCATACCACTCAGGGACTTATCACACAAACATATCTCACGTGTACTATGCACTCCGATAAGGGTCAAACATAAAAATATAAATCTTTTACTCGAGATGGCCTTGCCTCTAAGGTCTCCACGTATAACATTCTAAGGCTCACACTTTTCCTTATCCCCAATCTTACCCTTTTAACTAACCATGATTTCTAATCACAATTAACACAATACTATTTGAACATAACACTTAAGATATACTCATTTTATCACACATACCCATCTCTAGAGGGTTAAGGATATACCTGTATCTACTGCTTCACTCCCCTTTGTCGTTCTAATCAATCTTGCCCTGTTGGGCGCATAGCTAGGGGAGGTGATGAACTAGCCACTGATCCTGAAGGCTGAGTCTCTACATCCGCGCCACCTATGGTCAGACAATTTCTCGCAAAATGGCCCTGCTGGCCACAAGCATAACAAGCTGTCGAAGAAGTACGACACTCCCCATAATGACACTTACCACAACGGCCACACCGAGGTGGGTGGCCTCTCGCTAGCACCCTTCCTCTCGAACCATCAATCAGAATCGATCCGTAGGTGAGTCCTCCTACCTACATCCCTCCTACTAGGACATCCTTTCGACACATGTCCCTGACGGTCGCAGGTAAAACAAGCACCAACAAAAAGATGACATTCTCGACGACGTCTCACACCGTGAACACCGGAAAAATCGAATCCGGCCGAACCTACGTGTATCGCGGAACGAAGCCACGGAGTTCGACCAACTCGCATACCCCAAACGCCCCAAATCGTGGAGGACCACTGCTCGCGGAGGCGCATAACCGATCTGCTGCGGTAGGTCCGCCTCGAAGTTACCAGCGGGCCCCGCCGACCGCCCTCTTCTGATCTTGGTTAACTGCCGATCCTTTACGTTTCTCGGCCACGCGCATAAGCCCGCATACGTGCCATGCTCAAGCTCGATCAAGAGCTACTTGCACAACCTCTCTTAGATAGTCATCAAGACCCGTGATAAATCGATACATAATATACTCTCAGTTGCTAACTCCTAGCTAGTAATGTGGTCGCTCTTTGCAATCTATTCTTTCGCCATCGGGTCGTATGAAGGTGTAAATGTCATGGCCACAGTAGGAACTGCTGCCACCGTGCTAAACTCTGCTGGGGCTGGCGATGTCGCAGAACTCCCCGAATGAATCACCACCCTAGGTGATGATTGGGCTTGTGCCCTCGTAACCCTCTCGTTTCTACTCGCAGCCTCACGGGCTGCCTTGCCTCTTCGCCCGGTTGCCTTTACGCGAGGCATAATCGTACGGAAAGAAATACGTTAGAGGGGTCCAACTTATAACACGACTCTAAGCACGATCTCAGAGTGAGAAGAATGGAAACCAATTCTAAATATCCTATACCCTCCTGATTATTGGTGTGGTGCACAACACACCGATAATCAAGACTCTACTAGATACGGTCTGTAGACACTTTCCGAGGATTAATCGCTTCGATACCACTTTTGTCACGACCAACCGGGCGTGGATCGTGCCTTACCCCGGGCACCCAAGTAGACATACATCAGAGTAATCAGCGGAATATAAAACAAGACATGAAATAATATGAAGTGAAAGACAGTTTATCTGAGAAAATTTCCTTTCGGCTTATATATAACTTGAACCCGAACAGTTACATCCCTTTTACAAACTCTGCCCACAATAGTACTACAGACCTCTAAGAATGATATAACAACAATGGCGGGACAGGGCCCCGCCATACCCCTGAATGTAAGTACCTACAACGACAGGGGACTATACCCAAGATAAGCCTCCGGAGAAACGGAGCTTCCCAAACGCTGAACGGTGAGGCGGGATTTTTGCGCAGTGACAGGCGAAAAACAGGGGATATTTTTGTTTTAAACCTATGGGAGGGTGACAAGTGTCCCTCCCATCCTTTTTATCTGAAAGTGGTCCTATTTTAGGGCCAAGTCTTTGAAGACTTGGCCATTTCATTTCAAACCCTCCCAAGAAAGATCCTCTCCCTTCTCTCTTGTTTTTTTGAAGAAAACCTAGCCTAAGAGGAAATTGTTGGAGCGGCGGCAAGAAGGAAAAGTGTGGGTAAACTTGTGGGAAGCGCTGGTGGGCGATTTTGACGGAAAGAGGTGGAAGAAAAAGGGGCTTTTGTGGGCTAGTCCTTAAGGTAAAAGTTTCCCCTTTCTCTTGGTTATGAGCCTAAGGCTGTTATATTTTAGTAGTATAGATGTGAGCCTGAGGCTGTTATATTTTAGTGATTTAGAATTGAGCCTAAGGCTGTTTTATTGTAGTAGTATAGAGTTTAGCCTGAGGCTGTTTATTTGAATAGATTTGGGTCGTCGCATGTTGTAAAGGGAGATTGTAATTGTTGAAGATGTCTGTTATACCCCGTATTTCCAGAGTATGTACGTAAGGGAATACGTACAAAAAGTTTAGCCTTAAAGTTTAGGCTTTGACGTTTTTTTGGGCACAACTCACAAAGCGAATAGTTTTCCGACGAAACGTTTCCACAGCTTTCGTAGGGTAAATTCCGGCTATGCCATTTCTAATTTTTGCGGATTTTTCCGAGAGACGAAACATTTTGGACCAACGGGAGGGCGACACTTGGCACCCTCCAATTGGTGGACTTGAATCGTCCATTGGACGAAATTGGAGAAGCTTGGCACGTTTTTTGTGCCTTGTGCACAAGTCGCGAGTTGGTAGGATATTTGTGTGGAGTAAATCTTCACCCTACACTTGCCTTGCACTTGTCTTAATCTTGGCCATTGGTTGGCCACTTGACCTATAAATACCCTTAAGATGAAGAGTTCTTCATCCACAAATCTTTCCAAGTCTTGAAAATCCTCTCCTCTCCCTTTGTAGCCTTTCTCGTCCAAACACCTCCTCCTCATGGAAGGCCCTGGCCGAATACCCCCTTCTAGCCTAAGTAGTTTGGCCGAGGCCCCTAGCCTAGCCAAAACCTACCCTCCCTTGGTAGAAAAGTTGTCTTCTTGTATTGTTATAATGCCCAAAATACCCTAGCCCAAAACCCTTAGTGCTTAGTAGAAGTTGTGAAGAACTTCTAAGGTTTCCTTGGAGCATACAACTTAGGAGCAAAACCTTGCTCAGGCGCGACTTTATCTAGGATATTATTGGGCTTACCGAGGTAACTAATCCTAACCCTCTTTTGAATTAGAGAATACTTACTGTAGTAGTATAAGAATAAGTATTAGATACTTAGAAGAATATCATAGAGAATTGAATCTGTATCACGGTAGGCGGTTTAAAAGATGAATAATCAAACTGTACTTGCATAGGACTGTTTTCACAGTAGACTTGAGTAACTCACCGGGTAGGGAAGTGTTATACCCCGTATTCTCAGGGTATGTATGCGAGGACGTACGTACGAGAGCACGACAGAAAAATTGGAAAGGAAGAAAGAGGTGATTCTTCCACGGACAAAGTTTCCGGTTTTGTAAGGAAAATGTTCGTTGAGGAATTGGGTTCCAGATTTGGAATTTGGGCTTCTTAGATTATATTAGAATTTTGAGATTTTATTTTCTGAATGGTCACGTGGGCCCACGGAGAAATTTACTGCCATGGGCCCAGTTTTTTTTCGAGATTTTGGCCATTGTGGATATTTTTTTTCGGAAGACGTTTTTTGAGGGCCAATAGGAGGGTGACACGTGTCACCCCCGCCTAGGTGGCTTGGCCGAATGACATTTGTGCACAACACCCGCTAGTCGCTTTTGACTAAACGCTTTACATAACTTGCGAGGAAAATTCGGCTATGTCTTTTCTCGATTTTTATGATTTTTCCGAGAGACGAAACATTTTGGACCAACGGGAGGGTGACATATGTCACCTCACAATGGAAGCAAGTGGGGCGGCACTTGGCCGATTGAGGGGGCAAGTTGTGGTAGATATTTGTGTAGATATTTGTGAGGGTTTTAAGGAGTAGGGTCTAGGGTGCACTTGGCTTGATCTTGGCCTTACACTTGCCTTGCACATGGCTTGATCTTGGCCATTGGTTGGCTTTTGGTTTTGCTATAAATACCCCCCTTGGCTTGAAGACTTCATTCATCCAAATATGTTCCAAGTCTTGCTATCCTTCCCCTCTCCTCTTGTTTGACTCTCGTCCAAGAGCCCCCCCTCCCGAGTAAAGGCCCGTGGCCGAGAAACCCCTTCCCCGTTGAGTGGCCTTTGTGGCCGGTGAGCCCCCTCCCCTTCGAGGCTGCTAGTGGGTACCCCTAGCCTAGTTGTTTTCGTATAATACCCCCTTTTTGTGGTATAGAAATACTCTCCTAGTATTGTTATAATGCCCAAAATACCTTAGCCTTTACCTAGTAGTATTTCAAAAGTTACCTCTATACGTAGAGCCCGGAAATACTACCTTTTGTCCTTTTAGTCTCAAACCGAAACCCTAAGGAAATCTTCATAGTTGGTTGAAGTATTTGAGTAGAAGTTGGTTAGAACTTCTAAGGGTTGTTTGGAGTGGTTTGGAGCGCACGGAGGGGAGCTAAACCTTGCTCAGGATCGACATTATAACTTGATAATTATGGGCTTATCGAGGTAATTATCTTGTTCTCTATTTGTAATTGGAAATTACATGTTATTAGAATATATAGTCAAGATACTATATATAGAACTAAGCTTAATCTTGCGCAATGTCTTTTGACTTAAGCCTCAAGAATAAAGAAAAGAATCGAATCAGATTTACATAGGATCAGACAGCAGACTTGTGTAGCATTGTTGTGTAAGAGAATGGTACACGCCCGTTAGACGATGTAAACCCTCTTGGCTTAGCAGCCTCGATAGAGAGGAGATTTACGCTGTTGCGGGGAGGTGCCGCCAATTTTTTGTAGAACATGGAACCGCATTTGCTTAGAAGTTAATAGACGCCAGGCCTTATAGGTGGAAGATCGCGAGTAGCGTATTCTACTTGAAGAGTGGAAACGCCAGCCGTGTTACGATCGTGGGCATTTTGCTTATTGTCGATACTCGCGAGGTATGCGAACCTCTTCCTATCTTTCCTAGCATGATTGTTGTGGAACTATGTAGTACGGTAGACGATACGTGCTAAGGGATTTGGTTGGTTTAAAACATAGGTGTTATAATAGCTTTACGGGAAGTTAGTTATAACGACTTTACGAGGTAAAAGAATGGTTTATCATGTTAGAAGTTAAGAGACTTGATCTTATAAGATAAGAGACTTAACTTATTTGTTTTAATGTGGATGTTGTGTGAAACCTCATTCGTGAGTAATGAGTACTTGGTTTTTAAAGGGATAATGTTTTATCGATTTGGAAATCGAACGTGTATCGATGCACCAACGCAGCGTTAATAAAGGAAAATGTATTGAATAATGATGTGTTGTATTAAAACCAGTAGAAACCTCCATCCGCATAGAAGCTAAGATGAGACAAAATGATATTACATTTTCTAGATCACGGTCACGTAATAAGATCGTTATAAACAAGAATAAACTACTCACATATATGGCATATGTTACTCAATTGTTCTAAAAGGAATCAAGTGATTAAGTTTGGGAACTATGAAATCATTTGAAAATGAGAAGCTTGAGTAATCAAACTAGGCAAACCGAACTTAGGAAAAGAATGTTGTTACTTGATTTTGAAAAGGAATGCTGGTTGGTCATTCTAATACTACTGTATCGGTGACTTTTATAAAAGTAATGGATCTCTTTAAAAGAACTTAACGATGTAGTACCTTGGGGTTAAAACCCGACTTTGGCATAAAATGAAAGTACTTTGAGTCAGGTGAAACTTGCCTATGCTTGTTGTTGTGAAACTTGCCTATGCTTGTTGTTGTGAAACTTGCCTATGCTTGTGATGATAACCTTTGTTGTGCAAGTGGTATTTCAGGTTACCGCGACTCGATAGAGGTCGGTCGACTTGTCGAGAACTTACTTGACGTCGGCGGTGATGGAGAATTCCACGGGTATGTTTCCATTTTGATTATCGCTTGTTGTTGATGTCACATGGACACGCCTACACCGACGCAGATTCCGGCACGCGGCGTTGATTACCCGATATATTGTTATTGTGGTTACATGGACATGTCTACACCGAGGTAGAATTCGGGGCATGTGGCTACGCGTGGTTGATCACCCAAAGATATTATTGTTGATGTCACACGGACGTGCTACACCGAGGTAGAATTCCGGCACGCGGGCTGGGCATTGGTATTATTGTTGCATCATGGACATGTCTACACCGATGCCGATTCCGGCACGCGCCATGACGCGAACATGATTGATGTTGTGGGCGTGAGACCCATAGTTATATTTGAGTGATGACTTGAGGCGCGAGTCCTCGATCGACATCGCTTATGTTGTGAATCGTAGTTTGGTTATCATATATGTCTCCGCTTATATAGAGTAGTATGATTTCATTATGATTTTACGCTTTCACATACTTGGTACTGCCAGATCGACTCTTCGGGGCTGCTCATGCCGCAGTAGAGGTACATCGGCCATGGATCCTCGCCTAGGATCTCGCAGCGTGTTGGGAAGCTCCGCTTCCGAGGCTTATCTTTTGGTATGTGTTCTCGAGTTGTAGGTTCTTGTACATTCTGGGGTATGGCGGCCCCGCCCCGTCATAGTTGTCAGAAATCTTGAGGTCTGTAGTAATGCAAGTGTGGGCGGGGTTGTAAAAGGATTAAACTGCTCGCTTTGAAAGAGTTGTATTTATTTATTTTATTGGAAGGTAACCGTTGGGTTGGCCTGTTTTATTGTCATATATCTTGTTTCTTTATAAAGTTTTATTTTCCGCTGGATTTCTCTGATGATTGTATCACTAGGGTGCCCGGGATAAGACACCAAGAACGCCCCTAACGGTCGTTACAAAAGTGGTATCGAGCGCTTAATCCTCGGAAAGTGTCTACGCACCGTGTCTAGTAGTCTTGATTATCGGTGTGTGCACCACATCTATAATCGTGAGGCTATAGGACATTTAGGATTGGTTTCCATTCTTCTCATTCCGAGATCGTGCCTTAGAGATGTTGTAAGTTGGACCCTCCGACGTATCTCGCTTTTACCGCTTATGCCTCCGCCAGGCAACCGTGAGCCCGTATGGCGGCAATGAGGGTGCCGCTAGTGAGATACGAGGAGTACGAGGCGCAGTCCGACAAGACACGAGGTCAGGTGTGACGGGCGGTTTTGTGACGCCGCCACCCAAAGAGGCTTAGAGTCGCAGTGTCGCCTTTGAGACCACGCACTGGGCCTCCACCCCACACCAAGTGCAGGAGACGGGTTACGCGAGATGGCGGGCTTGCCGCCGTGGTCGTGGCGATATGAGGATAGGCCGACGCAGCAGCCTGGCCTCCAGAGCACCAGCCGTTCACCCCGAGCAGATAGTTTGAGGCTACGGACTTTCCGAGTTGTAGCCCGCCAGTTTTATGGGTCGAGGCTCGAGGATGATCCGCAGGAGTTCATCCGCAGCATTCTGATCACGCGGTGATCAAGGCTTCAGAGACCGAAGTCTGTGACCTTTGTTCGCATCGCGCGATACCGCAATCGATCGGTTTGATTCATGGATCTTTCCCGGAGAGATGCACTCCAGCAGTATGGGATGAGTTTTCGGGGGCTTTCCTCACTCACTTCTTGCCTCCGCAGATGAGGAGGGCACGGGCCGACATATTTTTTGATGCTTAGACAGAGCGGGCGTACGGTTCGGGAGTACAATGTGGAGTTCGACTCATTGGCCCGGTACGTCCTAGCGTTGATAGCTAGTATGGAGGATCGAGTGCACCGATATGTTTCAGGGCTCGATGATTACATGTCAGAGGCATGTTCAGGAGTAGCTCTTCACCGCATGGACATTGCCCGCACGCAGCTCATGACCGGGATGCGAGGCACGGAGAGGTCGGCGGAATGACCAAGATCGCAGAAGAGGCCGTAACAACAGGTCCTTTGGTGACTTTCGAGGCGGACCGCTTCAAGAAAGATACTAGTTTTGTACCTCCGCCAGCAGAGTGGTCCTCCACAACCTTCAGAGTATTCGGAGCAGTCGTGGCTCCAAGGGGTTCAGTTTCCAGGAAGTAAGGGGTTGGCAGATCGGTCACCCTACCTCGCTGGTCGATGTGGTAGACCGCATTTCGGGAGTGTCGTGGTGCGGGTGTTATACAGTATTTCTGTGGTATGTACGTAAAGGAATACGCATAAAAAGTTTTGGTCTTAAAGTTAGGCCTTGACGATTTTTAGGCACAACTCACAAAGCTTAACGGTTTTCCGACGAAACGCTTTCCACTTTTCATAGATAAATTCCGCTATGTCATTTCTTATTTTTGCGGATTTTTCCGAGAGACGAACACTTTGGACCAATGAGAGGGCGACACTTTCCACCCTCTCATTGGTGGACTTGTCACGCAATAGGCCGATTGGATGCCAAGCCTTGTCATAAAGTTGGCTAGATATTTTGTGTGCAAGTCGCCAAGACACTTGCCTAAATCCTCACCCTACACTTTCCTTGCACTTGGCATAATCTTGGCCATTGGTTGGCCATGTCTTGACCTATAAATACCCCTTGTTGAAGAGTTATTTCATCCTAAATTGAGCAATCTACCTAAGTCTCAAATCCTCCCTCTCCCTCTTGTTTCGCCCAAACACACCCTCCCTCGAGAAGCTCGCCGAGGCTACCCCACCCCTAGCCTAGCCGAAACCAACCCCTCCCTTGGTAGAAAAGTTGCCTTCTTGTATTGTTATAATGCCCAAAATACCCTAGCCCAAATACCTTAGCACTTAGTAGAAGTTGTGAAGAACTTCTAAGGTTTCTGGAGCATACAACTTGTGAGCAAAACCTTGCTCAGCGACTTTTCTAGGATATTATTGGCTTTACCGAGGTAACTAATCCTAACCCTCTTTGAATTAAAGAATACTTATCGTTGTAGAATAAGAATAGTATAAATACTTAGAAGTATATCACGTAATAGAATCAAGTATTAATCACTTAGAAGGGTTTAAAAGAAGAATAATCAAATCAGATTTACATAGGATCGCTTTCACATGAGACTTATATAACTCACCGGTAGGGTGTGCTGCCCGACTTTCCGTAGAATTGAGGACCCTCTGCTTAGAATGACCTACGTAATAGTCTAGACCTTGATAGATATCTCGTGACTATTATAGTCGATTCTCTCGCGACATACTCGACTTGGCGTGGATTTCACGAGAAGGTATGTGATTCTTCCTAAAGCATGATATTTTACAATATGTATATAGTACGGTAGACGCATACGTGTTAATCGAATAATACTTACGGCAATGCCTCACGCTTAAGCTCGATAATACTTACTGAATGCCTCACGCTTAAGCCTAAATAATAAAGAATCGAAACATTTCAAAAGTGGCTATCAACCATTTAGTAAATGTAAGAGAACTAATTGGTTTTTAAACAGAAGCTTAAGAGTTATACTAGCTTTATGGGAAGTAAGTATAACCACTTAAGATCGATAAAAGAAACAAGTTTGCCTATGTGTTTATAACAGACTTATATTGTGAATAAAAAGATGGTTTGATAGGTAGACATGATATGATGCTATGTGTGTTAGTATCTTGTAACGCTGGTATAAAGTAGTATCCTTGTTGTGCTTGTGTTACTTAAAGGTAAGTTGTTATGCTAGTATACTATCACTCACCTCGAGATGATACCGGGTTGTCGCCTCCGACGCGGTAGACTCAGCGGTCCGGGACCATGATTCGAGAATACCTCATGCGGGTCCAGTGGGGCGGCGCGAGCTACGAGAGTTCCGTGTTAGTATGCGGGTTATACCTCACGCGGTTCAGGTGGCCATGCGGACAATGAGTCCAGACGACGCCGAGGAGCTACCGACGCGGTTATACCTCACGCGGGCCCACGCGAGTGGCCTATGCGACTCGAGTTCAGATTAGGCTTGCGTATGACGATGGGGCGAGTGGCCTGCTTCGATCATTCGCAGCTCAGACAAGACTCATTACGCTTACCTATTATTGCTCTTTGTGATGCGCACTATGCGCGGCTTTGGTCGTTTCATACATACTTGTAAACCGTTTTAAAAAAATGATATGTTTCATTTAAGTACTTTACGCTTTCGCATACTTAGTACCAGTTATCGACCTCCTTCGGGGCCGCGTTCATGCCGCAGTAAGGGCAAGCAGTGCTAGATCCGCATCCTCAGGATCTCTACGTTGGCGCCGAGCTCCATCTCTTCCGAGGCTCTACTTTTGCATGATCTCCTGTAGTTAGTTTTGTATAGCCAGGTATGGCGGGCCCCGCCCCGCCATAGTTGTATATTTCCTTAGAGGTCTGTAGTCATGTTGTACAAAGGTTTGATGTAATCGCTAAAACATGATTATATATATATACGAAAGGCCACGTTTTCTCACAAAATCGTGGTCTTGTTTTATAAACTGTTTCATGTCTTGCTTTATGTTTCCGCCGACACTGATGTATGACTACTGGGTGCCCTAAGGCACTACCACGCCCCGAATGGGTCGTGACAAAAGTGGTATCGAGCGCTTAATCTCGGAAAGTGTCTACGCATCGCATCTAGTAGTTCTGATTATCGCGTGTTGTGCACCACACCAATAATCGTGAGGCTATAGGATAATTAGGATTGGTTTCCATTCTTCTCATTCCGAGATCGTGCTTTAGAGTCAGTTATAGGTCGACCCTCTAACGCCTTCCTTTCCTCAGAATGCTTATGCCTCCACGTAAGGCAACCCGCCCGTGGCGGCAAGGCAACACGGAGCCGCTAGCAGACACCCAGAGTCACGAGGGCTCGTGCCCGCCTATACCGTAGACGGCGAGTTCTATGACGCCGCCAGCCAAAGATACCACGCACTCCACACCTCCCGCCCCACACCGGGCGGAGGAGTTAGGTACATGCGAGACGGCCCAGCCTTTGGCTAAAGTCAGGCCCGACACGGAGAGAGCCGACGCGGCAGCTCCAGCCCACCCACTGCATTCCTGTTCACCCGAGGCAGAGAGTTTGAGGCTACGAGACTTCTTGAGTCAGAGCTCACGAGTTTTATGGGTCGAGGCCGAGGATGATCCGCAGGAGTTCATCCGCCGATTCAGAGGATTTTGAGAGTGATCGTGGCGCCGAGACCGAGTCCGTGATCTTTGGTTCACATAGGTCGCGTGACACCGCAAATGATTGGTTTGATTCACGGAGTTATCCCGGAGAGCACGCCCCCGCCTACTGGGATGAGTTCTCGAGGCTTTCTCACTCACTTCTTGCCTCCACAGACGGCGAGGGCGCGGCCGATAGATTTTTACCATCGAGGCAGAGGACGACCGCCGTGAGTACAATGTCGAGTTTGATTCATCGCTCGATATGTCCCAAAGATTGGTAGCAGATATGAGGATAGGTGCACCGCTATGTCACCGCTAGACGACTATATGGCCGAGTCACGTGCGGGGTTTCTTCCACCGGTATGGACATTACCCGCACGCAGCTCACGCCTCGATGCGCAGCGAGCGCAGAGGTCGACGAGTGGATGCACAGCAGGTTAAGGCCAGACGGAGGGTCTTCCGTGGTTATCGTGGTGGCGGCCTCAAGCTAGCCTAGATTCGCACCACGCCAAAGACAGAGCACTCCCGCACCGCCCTCAAGACACCCACGCTGAGGGCGCACTCAGGCCCCGTGGCTTCGCACGCCCAAGGTAGCAGAGGTATCGCCGCCGACCACCCCAGGTGGCCGACGCAGATCCCATTACGGAAGTGTGGTACTACTTTTGATCTTGTTACGCCAGGCCGCAGGTCACTTTGGCGGATCGTCCGACCGGGGCTACGGTGGAAGGGCTCACCTTCGAGTTCGCTGCCGCTCATCATCTCCTACGCTTACCCGCCCCGAGGCGTGGTGCTCGCGGGTCACAGGTCGCGGCAGGTCGTGGCTCGTGTCTCAGCCTAGCGGTCCTCGTAACCGCATTTATGCTTTGTCCACCGACAGATCGTGAGGCCTCACCGATGTCGCCACAGTACCTTATCGCTCGGGTTTGATATTTATGCCTTGATAGATCCGGTTCTACTGCCCCATATATCTCCCTGTTGCTAGTAGGATAGGGATAGAGCTCGAGTCCATAGACCTGCTCGAGGTAGCTACGCCAGCTGGGATTCGTGGTAGCTCGGCGGGTATATGGCTTGCCTGTGACCATTTACAATGTCGACCTAGCCGACTTGATAGAGTTGGAGATGATTGACTTTGACGTGATTATGGGGACGGATTGGCCAGCCTCTTGCTATGCCAATGTAGACCGCAGAGAGAGTAGTACGGTTCCAGCTTCCGGCGAGCCGGTTGTTGAGTGGGAGGAGCACCAGATCGCTGGTGGTAGGTTTATTTCCTACCTCAAGGCTAGGAAGATGGTGCAGGGTATATCTACCATCTAGTTCGGTGTTTGATATCGAGGTGCGGTACCAGATTTTCCGTCGCCCAGAGTCACGAGTTCCTGCACGTTTCCGCCTGATGACCTCTCCGTATCCTCTCCCGAGAGGAGATCGAGTTTTGTATTGATGTGTTGCGATACTCTACCTATTTCCATTCCGCCATACGTAACGGCACCCGCCGAGTTGAGAGAGTCAAGGATCACCTTAGGGATTTTCTAGAGGCGGCTTCATTAGGCCTAGTGTTTCTCCCCGGGAGCGCCAGATTGTTCGTGAAGAAGAAGGACGGACGCCGCGCATGTGTGTCGACATGCAATGAACAAGGTGACCATTAAGAACAGATACCCTTCCTAGGATTGATGATTTGTTCGACCATTGCAGGTGCGAGATGTTTTCCAAGATTGACCGCGATCGCTATCATCAAAGTAGTCGAGAGGTGGATGTCCCTAGATCGCATTCCGACCAGACGCATTATGAGTTCGTGGTCATGTCTTTTTGGTTGACCAATGCTCCGCAGTATTCATGGATTTGATGAACCGAGTGTTCAAACCATTTTGGACACGCTTGTGATAGTGTTCATTGATGATATCTTGGTTTATTCTCGCCAGAGCAGAGCACGCGAGCATTTGGCGATCAGGCCGACAGCTTCCAGACTGAAAGCAGACGCCAAGTTTTCCAAATGTGAGTTTTGCTGACTTCGCGGCGCTTTCGGGCATATTGTCGGGCCGATGGCATTCGAGTTGATACGCCAAGATCGAGGCAACAGACTTGGCCTAGACCTACTACTCCGGCAGAGGTTCGCAGCTTCGGGCCTCAGGTATTATCGGCGGTTCGGGAGAAGTTTGTTTATCTTCGCACCATTGACTAGGCCGACTTAAGGCGCAAGTTTCGCCGATCGATGTCAGGAGCGGTGGTTTCAGGCCGAAAGAGAGACCGACGACCGCCTCGCTTCTTACTCTTCCGCAGGTCCAGATGGTTATGTCGTATCAGTGACGCGCTGCATCGGGTTGGGATGTGTTGACGCAAAGATGGCAGAGTTATAGCATATGCATCCCGACACCAAGAAACACGAGAGGAACTACCCCACCCATGATTCGGAGTCGCACCGTGATTCACGCCAAGATCCGAGGCACTATTTGTACGGGTTCACGTGGATATTTTTACGCATCACAAGAGCCTCCAAAGACATCTTCACCGCAGGAGCCGAACTTACGGCTGCAGACGGTGGTTAGAGTTGCTTAAGGATTACGATGTGACATCCTGCACTACCCGCAAGGCCAATGTTGTGGGCGTATGCCCTTAGTCGAGGTCGACGGGAGCCTATCGACGTGCGGCCAGAGAGGCGGACATGGTTCGTAATTTGCACCGCGAAGCAGCCTCGTGTCCGCTTGATTGATTCCGATAGCAATGGGGTTAGAGTTCGTGAGGTTGCCGAGTCTTCCATCGCTGGCGAGGTGAAGAGGCAACGCCGAGGATCCAGCCTTTGATTCGATATCGCGATACGCCTCTTCGAGGCGCGGTCCTTGAGGCAGCACCTGACGGGTGCTAAGATTTGAGGGCGTGCAGGTGTTCCGTATGTTTCGTGACTTCGCAAAGGTTCTTGGGGAAGCACACAATGCTATTTCATCCATCCGGGTCGACTCAAGATGTACCACGACCTTAGATCCGTATTGTGGACGGCTTGAAGCAGGACGCTGCAGTTCGTAGCTCGCCCGTGTTGTCGCAGTGAAGGCAGAGCACCGTGAGACCCGTGGTTTGTTACAGCGATAGAGATCCCGACCGGAAGTGGGAGGTAATCAACATGGACTTCATCACAGGATTACCTCGCACTCGGAGGAGACATGATTCTATATGGGTTATCGCCGACAGTCCGACGAAATCAGCCCACTTTCTTCCCGTCAGACGACTTTTTCTACCGAGGATTATGCCGCATTTACATCCGAGATCGTCGATCGCATGGAGTCCCTACTTCGATCATATCGCATGCAGGAGCCGCCATTTACGCCAACTTCCTGAGGTCCTTCCAGAGGGTTTAGTGGACGCAGTGAGCCCGAGTAATCGCATTTCATCCACGCATGCACGGACAGCAGAGCGCACTATCCGCACTTCGAGGATATGTCGCGAGCCCGTGTTATTGACTTCGCAGGTAGTTGGGAGGATCATTTGCCTCCGTTGAGTTCAGATAATAATAGCTACCACTCCAAAGATTCGGACGGCGCCATGAGGCCTTGTATGGGAGGAAGTGCAGATCGCCTATAGGTTGGTTCGAGGTGGGCGAGGTGCCTAATGGGACCGCTTTGGTGCAGCAGTGGGATAAGGTGAAGCTTATCCGAGAGCGCTATCGATACTCGTAGTCGCATGTAAGTCGATGCAGATCATCGCCGTCGTGATCTTGAGTTCGAGGTTCATGATTGGGTTTTCCTAGCGTGTCACCCACGGCGGCGGTGTGATGAGATTCGGAAGAAGGGAAACTCACCAGGTACATCGGGCCGCTTCAGATTGTCCGCAGGGTAGGCAAGGTTGCCTATGAGTTGGACTCGCCGTCCGATCCGAGGCGACATCCGCTTTTTCACGTGTCTACGCCGGCGAGATGTATCGGATCCATCTGTGGTACACCGGCCGACGATGTCCAGTGTGACCGGCGGGTTATCGTATGAGGAGATTCCCATAGCGATAATCGATCGCCGTGTTAGCGCTCATGACGGCGGACGGGCTTCCACAAAGTCTTGTGGCGAACGAGCTCGTGAGGAGATGACGCGGAAGCCGGCGAGGACATGAGGCGTAAGTATCCTCACCGCTCCCACCCTCCGTAATTCACTTTCCTACTTGTAAATCTTCATTATCGCTTATGCCTAAGTGTTGTTTATGGCCATGTGTGGCTTTTGCAAACTGCTTAAGTTTTGAAGAACCTTATCGTTATCTGTCTTGGGAAGGAACATTCGGACGAATGTTTCGGCGAGGGAGAATGTTATACCGTATTTGTGGTATGTACGTAAAGGAATACGCATAAAAAGTTTTGGTCTTAAAGTTAGGCTCGACGATTTTTAGGCACAACTCACAAAGCTTAACGGTTTTCCGACGAAACGCTTTCCACGCCTTTCATAGGATAAATTCGCTATGTCATTTCTTATTTTTATGGATTTTTCCAGAGACGTAACACTTTGGACCAATGAGAGGGCGACACTTTCCACCCTCTCATTGGTGGACTTGTCACGCAATAGGCCGATTGGATGCCAAGCCTTGTCATAAAGTTGGCTAGATATTTTGTGCAAGTTGGCAAGCGACACTTGCCTAAATCCTCACCCTACACTTGCCTTGCACTTGGCATAATCTTGGCCATTGGTTGGCCATGTCTTGACCTATAAATACCCCCTTGTTGAAGAGTTATTTCATCCTAAATTGAGCAATCTACCTAAGTCTCAAATCCCTCCCTCTCCTCTTGTTGTTTCGTCCAAACACACCCTCCCTCGGAAGCTTGGCCGAGGCTACCCCACCCCTAGCCTAGCCGAAACCAACCCCTCCCTTGGTAGAAAAGTTGCCTTCTTGTATTGTTATAATGCCCAAAATACCCTAGCCCAAATACCTTAGCACTTAGTAGAAGTTGTGAAGAACTTCTAAGGTTTCTGGAGCATACAACTTAGTGAGCAAAACCTTGCTCAGCGACTTTTCTAGGATATTATCGGGCTTACCGAGGTAACTAATCCTAACCCTCTTTGAATTAAAGAATACTTCTTGTTGTAGAATAAGAATAGTATAAATACTTAGAAGTATATCACGTAATAGAATTGAAGTATTAATCACTTAGAAGGGTTTAAAAGAAGAATAATCAAATCAGATTTACATGTGACTGCTTTCACAAGAGACTTATATAACTCACCGGTAGGGTCAGGCTGCCCGACTTTCCGTAGAATTGAGGACCCTCTGCTTAGAATGACCTACGAATAGTCTAGACCTTGATAGATATCCGTGACTATTATAGTGATTCTTCACGGCGACATACCGACTCAAGGTGGATTTCGCGGTATGTATGTGATTCTTCCTAAAGCATGATATTTTACAATATGTATATAGTACGGTAGACGCATACGTGTTAATCGAATAATACTTACGGCAATGCCTCACGCTTAAGCTCGAATAATACTTACGGAATGCCTCACGCTTAAGCCTAAATAATAAAGAATCAAAACATTTCAAAGTGGCTACCAACCATTTAGTAAATGTAAGAGAACTAATTGGTTTTTAAATGTGTTTAAGAGTTATACTAGCTTTATGGGAAGTAAGTATAACCACTTAAGATCGATAAAAGAAACAAGTTTGCCTATGTGTTTATAACAGACTTATATTGTGAATAAAAGATGGTTTGATAGGTAGACATGATATGATGCTATGTGTGCAAGATCTTGTAACGTTGGTATAGGTGAGTATCCTTGTTGTGCTTGTGTTACTTAAAGGTAAGTTGTTATGCTAGTATACTATCACTCACCTCTTGAGATGATACGGGGTTAAGTCGCCTCCACGCGGGTAGACTCAAAGTGATGGGACCATGATTCGAGAATACCTCACGCGGGTCCAGTGGGCCTATGCGAGCTACGAGTTCCGTGTTAGTATGGGTTATACCTCACGCGGTGCAGTGCCATGCGACAATGAGTCCAGATTTATGCCGAGGAGTAGCTACCCTCGACGCGGGTTATACCTCACGCGCCCACGCGAGTGGCCTATGCGACTCGGGAGTTCAGATTAGGAATGACGATGGGGCGAGTGGCCCTGCTTTCGATCATTCGCAGCCTAGACAAGACTCATTACGCTACCTATTATTGCTCTTGTTTGTGATGTGGCACTATGCGGTTTCTTGGTTGTTTCATACATACTTGTAAACCGGTTTTAAAAAAATGATATGTTTCATTTAAGTACTTTACGCTGCATACTTAGTACTGTTATCGACTCCTCTGGGGCCGCGTTCATGCCGCAGTGGCAAGCAGCAGTGCTAGATCCGCATCCTTAGGATCTCTACGTTGGTGTCGAGCTCCATCTCTTCCGAGGCTCTACTTTTGTATGATCTCCTTGTAGTTAGTTTTGTATCGCCAGGTATGGCGGCCCCCCGCCATAGTTGTATATTTCAGAGGTCTGTAGTCATGTTGTAAAGGTCGGATGTAATCGCTAAAACATGATTATATATATATGCCGAAAGGCCACGCTTTTCACAAAATCTGTGTCTTGTTTTATAAACTGCTTCATGTCTTGCTTTATGTTTCCGATTACACGATGTATGACTACTGGGTGCCCCAGAGGCACCAACACGCCCGAATGGATCGTGACAAGGGAGCTTGTTATTTTGCGGCCAGAGGCCATTTTGCGAGGAATCCGACCAAGGGTAGCACGGATGTTACGACTCATCACCGGATCGATGGTCGTTCATCGCCTTCTACAGATACTCGCAGTATGTGCCTATGATTAGAGGAGCGGTAGCTTGTGTATATCCTTAACCTCTAGAGTTTTGGTATGATTGTTATGATTAACTCATTATTAAGTGCAATGTAAGAATAGAGTTGTCTAAATAGTGAGTTAGAAAACATGCTTACTTGGGAGGATACTTATGGGGGCATGGTAAGTAACCTTAGACTATGTCACGATCGAGACCTTAGGGTAAGGTCGTCTTGAGTTAAAGATTTATTTTTGACCCTTATCGAGTAGTATACGTGGGATTTATTTGTGTGATAAGTCCGTGGGTAGTGTGAGATGGAAGTGGTAGCTTTATGACGTGGAATTAGTAAGATTGTTCGGATCGGAACAAGAGTTTGCGCGGTTGGTCGGGTTGAGGACCATTTATGGTCAACCCGTAACCCGGTTTGGGGTGGGTCAGTTCCGTGGTCCCGCCAGTGGTAGGGTCACGAGGATGCTAGGCCCAAGTTTGTGTGACCATCGATGAGTTCGTGGACGCGCTCGACGAGCGGTTCGTGAAGCGCCGGAATGGCCTTAAGGAAGTTTGAGGTTAGTAAGATGACCAAGTCGAGGTAGTGACTGCAGATTTTCGAAGCGGTAATGACTGAAGTATGGTACGTCGGAGAGTTCAAGTGTTCGAAGGGCACGACGAGTAAAGAAAAGAGGACGTGTGTTATTTCGCGTGCCGCCGCGTTGGCAACTTGTTAGAGGAACTTCATCGTTATCCGTCTTGAGAAGGAACATTCGGACGAATGTTTCTAAGGAGGGGAGAATGTTATACCGTATTCTCGTGGTATGTATGCGAGGACGCACGCACGAGCACGACAGAAAATTGGAAAGAAAGAGGTGATTCTTCCACTAAAAGTTCCGGTTTTGTAAGGAAAATGTTCGTTGAAGGAATTGGGTTCCCAGATTTGGAATTTGGGCTTTAGATTATATTAGAATTTTGAGATTTTATTTTCGGAATGGTCACGTGGGCCCACTGAGAAATTTACTGATTGTGGGGCCCACTTTGTTTTAGATTTTGGCCATCAGGATATTTTTTTTGGAAGACGTTTTTGAGGGCCAATAGGAGGGTGACACGTGTCACCCCGCCTGCGTGGCTTCGCCGAATGACATTTGTGCACAACACTGCGAGTCGCTTTTGACTAAACGCTTTACATAACTTGCGAGGAAAATTCGCTATGTCTTTTACGATTTTTGCGGATTTTTCCGAGACGAAACATTTTGACCAACGGAGGGTGACATGTCACCTCACCCGAAGAAAATGTCGCGCACTTGGCCGGATTGAGGCAAGTCATGGTAGATATTTGTGTAGATATTTGTGAGGGTTTTGAGTAGGTCTAGGTGCACTTGGCTTGATCTTGGCCTTACACTTGCCTTGCACATGGCTTGATCTTGGCCATTGGTTTTTGGTTTGCTATAAATACCCCCTGGCTCAAGACTTCATTCATCCAAATATGTTCCAAGTCTTGCTATCCTTCCTCCTCTTGTTTGACTCTCGCCCAAGAGCCCTCCCTAGTAAAGGCCCTTGCCGAGAAACCCTCCCTTTGAGTGGCCTTTGTGGTGAGCCCCCTCCCCTTTGAGGTGCAGCCATGGTACCCCAGCCTAGTTGTTTCGTATAATACCCTTTTTGTGGTTTAGAAATACTCTCTAGTATTGTTATAATGCCCAAAATACCTTAGCCTTTACCTAGTAGTATTTCAAAAGTTACCTCTATACGTAGAGTCTTAAATACTACCTTTGTCCTTTTAGTCTCAAACCAAACCCTAAGGAAATCTTCATAGCTTGGTCAAGTATTTGAGTAGAAGTTGGTTAGAACTTCTAAGGTTGTTGAGTGGTTTGGAGCGCACTGAGCGAGCTAAACCTTGCTCAGATCGACATTATAACTTGGATAATTATGGGCTTATCGAGGTAATTATCTTGTCTCTATTTGTAATTGAAATTACATGTTATTAGAATATATAGTTGAAGTATACTATATATAGAACTAAGCTTAGCATCGCGGCAATGTCTTTTGACTTAAGCCCAAGAATAAAGAAAAGAATCGAATCAGATTTACATGTGATCAGACAGAGACTTGTGTAGCATTGTTGTAGTAGAATGGTACACGTCCGTTAGACGTAAACCCCTGGTTGGCTTGCAGCCTCGATAGAGGAGAGATTACGCCATGTGAGCGTTGCCGAATTTTCTAGAACATGGAACCGTGCGGTTAGAAGTTAATAGACGCCAGGCCTTATAGGTGGAAGATCTGCAGTAGCGTATTCTACTAAGAGCGAAACGCCAGCCGTACAAAGTGATCGTTGGGCATTTTGCTTATTGTCGATACTCGCCGCGAGGTATGCGAACCTCTTCCTATCTTTCCTAGCATGATTGTTGTGAACTATGTAGTACGGTAGAACGTGTGCTAAGGATTTGGTTGGTTTAAAACATAGGGTGTTATAATAGCTTTACGGAAGTTAGTTATAACGACTTTATGTAGGTAAAAGAATGGTTTATCATGTTAGAAGTTAAGAGACTTGATCTTATAAGATAAGAGACTTAACTTATTTGTTTTAATGTGGATGTTGTGTGAAACCTCATTCGTGAGTAATGAGTACTTGGTTTTAAAGGATAATGTTTCTGATTTGGAAATCGTAATGTGTATCGACGCACCACCGCAGCGTTAATAAAGGAAAATGTATTGAATAATGATGTGTTGTATTAAAACCAGTAGAAACCTCCATCCGCATGTGCTAAGATGACAAAATGATATTACATTTTCTAGATCGGTCATTGTAATAAGATCGTTATAAACAAGAATAAACTACTCACATATATGGCATATGTTACTCAATTGTTCTAAAAAGGAATCAAGTGATTAAGTTTGGGAACTATGAAATCATTTGAAAATGAGAAGCTTGAGTAATCAAACTAGCAACCGAACTTAGGAAAAGAATGTTGTTACTTGATTTTGAAAAGGAATGTGGGTTGGTCATTCTAATACTACGTATCGTGACTTTTATAAAAGTAATGGATCTCTTTAAAATAACTTAACGTGATGTAGTACCTTGGGGTTAAAACCCGACTTTGGCATAAAATGAAAGTACTTTGAGTTGTGTGAAACTTGTCTATGCTTGTTGTTGTGAAACTTGTCTATGCTTGTTGTTGTGAAACTTGCCTATGCTTGATGATAACCTTTGTGCAAGTGGTATTTACGTTACCGCCTCTCGATAGAGGTCATCGACTTGTCGAGAACTTACTTGGACGTACGCGATGATGGAGAATTCCACGCATGTTTCCATTTTGATTATCGCCTTGTTGTTGATGTCACATGGACATGTCTACACCGACACGCAAAGATTCGGGGCACGTACGCGCCGTTGATTACCGATATATTGTTATTGTGGTTACATGGACATGTCTACACCGAGGTAGAATTCGGGGCACGTACGCGCGTGGTTGATCACCCAGATATTATTGTTGACGCCACACGGACGTGTCTACACCGAGGTAGAATTCCGGCACGCGCTGGCATTGGTATTATTGTTGCATCATGGACATGTCTACACCGGCGCACTCGTTCACGCGCTACGATGCGAACATGATTGATGTTGTGGGCGTGACCCATAGTTATATTTGAGTGATGACTTGAGGGCGAGTCCTCGATCGACATGATCGCTTTTATGTTGTGGAATCGTAGTTTGGTTATCATACATGTCTCCCGCTTTATATAGACTAGTATGATTTCATTACGATTTTACGCTTTCACATACTGTACTGTCAGATCGACCTCCTTCGGGGCCGCGCTCATGCCGCAGTAGAGGTACATCGGTCGTGGATCCTCTCTTAGGATCTCGATCAGCTTTGGGAAGCTCCGCTTCTCCGAGGCTTATCTTTTGTATGTGTTCTCGAGTCAGGTGTTCTGCATTCTGTGGTATGGCGCCCCGTCCCGTCATAGTTGTTGTAAATCTTAGAGGTCTGTAGTACCGCACAAGTGTGGTTGTAAAAGGATTAAACTGCTCGCTTTGAAAGAGTTGTATTTATTTATGTTATTGAAGGTAACCGCTTGGGTTGGCCTGCTTTATGTTCATATATCTTGTTTCTTGTTTAAAGTTTTATTTTCCACGGTTTTCTCGATGATCAGATCACCAGGGTGCCCGGATAAGGCACCGAACGCCCCGAACGGGTCGTTACAGGAAAGATCGCCCAATTTTCCGTAGGATATAGAACCCTCTGCTTAGAATCATTTACAAAGTAGTTCAACGTTGATAGACGTGTTCGACTATTATAGGTCGATTCTTCGCGACATATTCAACTTGGCGTGTGGTTTTCACGGTAAGGTATGTGATTCTTCCTAAAGCATGATATTTTACAATATATATATAGTGCGGTAGACGCATACGTGTTAATCGAATAATAACTACGCAATGTCTTTGACTTAAGCTCGAATAATACTTACGGCAATGCCTCACGCTTAAGCTCGAATAACACTTACTGAATGCCTCACGCTTAAGCACGAATAATAAAGAACTGAAAACATTTCAAAAGAATACTGAATCATTTTTTAACAGAAGAGAACTAATTGGTTTTTAAAAACAGAAGCTTAAGAGTTATACTAGCTTTATGGGAAGTTAAGTATAACCACTTAAGAACGATAAAAGAAACAGTTTGCCGATGTGTTTATAATGCATTTATATTGAATTGTGAAAAGAATAATAAGATGGTTTGATAAGTAGACATGATATGATGCTATGTTTGTTAGTGTCTTGTAACGTTTGTATAAAAGAGTATTCTTGTTGTGCTTATGTTGTTTAAAGATAAGTTGTTATGTTAGTGTACTATCATTCACCTCTTGACATATTACCGGGTTAAGCCCTCCACGCGGGTAGACTCAGCGGTCCAGGGACCATGATTCGAGAATACCTCATGCGGTCCAGGGACCTATGCGGAGCTACGGAGTTCCGTGTTAGTGATGCGGTTATACCTCACGCGGTCTACGTGGCCACGCGGACTACGAGTCCGTGACGACGACGAGGAGCTACCCTCGACGCGGGTTATACCCTTACGCGGCCTATGTGAGTGGCCTATGCGGACTACGGAGTCCGTGATTAGGCTTGCATGGTGATACTACGGCAATTGGCCCCCGCTCGATCATTCGCAGCCTAGAAAAGACCTGCACGCTTACCTATCATTACTCTTGTTTATGATGGCACTACGCGGTCCCTCGGTTGTTTCATACATACTTGCAAACCGATTTTAATGATATGTTTTCATTTAAGTATTTTACGCTTTCATATACTTAGTACTGTTGTAACGACTCTCTCTTGGGCTGCTCATGCCGCATGTAAGGGCGCAGTGCTAGATCCACATTCTTGATCTCTACGCCGCGTTGTCGGGAGCTCCATCTTTCCGGTATGAGGCTCTACTGCATGTTGTAGATAGTTTTGTATCAGTATGGCATGGCGGGGCCCCGCCATAGTTGTATATTTCAGAGGTCTCAGAGTCATGTACAAGTTGTCTGATGTAATCGCTAAACCATGTTTTATATATATGCCGAAAGGCGATGTTTTCTCACATAAATCAGGTCTTATTTTATAAATCGTTTCATGTCTTGTTTTATATTTCCGCGATTACTCGATGTATGACTACTGGTGCCCTGAAGGCACGATCCACGCCCCGAATGGGTCGTGACAAAAGTGGTATCGAGCGATTAATCTCTGACCGTGATCTAGTAGTTGATCATACATCTGTGTTGCGCACCACACCAATAATCGTGAGGCTATAGGATATTTAGGATTGGTTTCATTCTTCTCACTCGAGATCGTGCTTTAGAGCCGTGTTAAAGTTGACCCTCTAACGTATTCCTTTCAGAATAGCTTATGCCTCCACGTAAGGCAACCCGCCCGGCGGCAAGGCAGCCGGCGGAGCCGCCGACACCGAGAGTTACGAGGGCTCGGGCCTATACCGCAGACGGCGAGTTCTATGACGCCGCCGCCCCAAAGAGAGACCACAGTCCACACCTCGTCCCACACCGGGCGAGGAGTTAGGGTACAAGGAGACGGCCCACTATTGCTGAGTTGTGGCTGACACTGTGATAGCCGACGCGGCAGCTCCAGCTCAGCTCAGCCCGCCGCACCCGTGTGCACCCGAGGCGTATAGTTTGAGGCTATGAGATTTCTTGAGTTGTAGCCCGCCGTAGTTTTACTGTCGAGGCGAGGATGATCCGCAGAGTTCATCCGCGCCCACTGAGGATCACGCGGTGATCAAGGCCTCGAGAGATGTAGTCCGTGACCTTCGGCGCATAGATAGCGCGGATACCGCAATTGGTTTGATTCTACGGAGTTATCCCGGGAGAGCACGCGCCCGCCTACTGGGATGAGTTCTCGAGGCTTTCTCACTCACTTGCCTCCACGGATGAGAGGCGCGGCCGATAGATTTTACCGCTGAGGCAGAGGACGACCGTCGTGAGTACAATGTCGAGTTTGATTCATCGGCTCGATATGTCCCGCGTTGGTAGCTAATATGAGGATAGGTGCACCGCCACGTCCCGCGTGACGCCCAAACCCGGCCCACATCGTGCCTTACCCCGGCACCCTAGTGATACAACATCGAGAAAACCAATGAAATAAAAACTTTACACATGAAATGAGACATAAATAAATAAACAGCAACCCAACTGCTGCCTTCAAGATATATACATAAAACCCGAACAGTTATCCTTTTTACAAACCCTGCCCACAACAGTGCTACAGACCTCTAAGATATACAACAACTATGACGGGACAGGGCCCCGCCATACCCCTGAATGTACAAGTACCTACAATGACATGGGACTATACCAAAAGATAATCCGAGGAACTGAGCTTCCTAACGCCGAATCGCGATCCTATGAGCGAGGATCAACCAATGGTGTACCTACCGCGGCATGAACGCAGCCCCAAGCGAGGTCAAGCACAACAGTACCAAGTATGTGAAACTGAAAATATCAGAATGAAATCACATTTCATCATTTTATAAAACCATTTCGCAATAAGTAAACAGTTATGTCAAGTAAGGGGACGCATATCCCCAGAATAATCACTCACACATAATTATGGGTCTCACGCCCATAATACCACTCATGCCCGTGGAACTCATTCCTCACTGCCGGCAGTACATGATGTAAAACAACACCCATATGTGAACCTGAACACTAGATCCTCGCTCGCTATCAAAACCGATCGCCAAGTAGAATAGCCAACTACTACCCAAAAGCTAGTCATATCCCATCACTGCAAGGTACTAAGCCAACTACTACCCAAAACTAGCCACGAATCGCCGAGGCAAGTATCTTAAGTTAACGCACAATAGCCTACCGCTCACAAGATATGACCGAGGCAAGTATCTTAAGCTATCTACCGAGGCTACCGTACACGAAAATGACCGTAACAAGTATCTAAAGTGTGCACGAACCACACGCATAAACCAAGCCCGTGATCGCCGTCACCGCGCAAGAAGCTTCATGGATTAGCGGTCCATGGACTAACAAATCAACCTCACAATGACCGCATGCCCGATCTTACTCGAAGTCATGGCCATGAAACCATCCTATCGACGCATGCCCGTGGAACATCCATCACGCCGATGTCCAAAGGAAATAAATCGATAGCCGCCTCCTGCAGAGTCACGACAGCACGTAAACAACCACCACTACTCAAAGTGGACGCATACCGCGACCACCCAACGCCGCATGTCCAAATAATCAATCGATAGCCGCCCTCCCGCAGTCACGGCGACATCAACAAAACACTTGCACATCAAAGACTATCACAACAAGCATAGGCAAGTTTAACATACATTCATTTTAATCAACAATCCGGTTTCAAACCCAAAATACTACATACTTTCCTTCTTTCAAAAGACCTCTTTCTATGTAAAAGCCACATGATACTAATACTGTAGTATATAAAGAAAACACGTTTTACTTTTAAAACCAAATTACTTCACCTTCAGAAAATCTTTACAAGGCTTTTAAAATCAAGTACTCTATACTTTATAAACCAAGTGCTTTTCTTTTAGAACAACATCAAGTATACTCTTTAAAACCCAATTAACTTACTCTTTCAAAACAAGTAACCTATACTTAAATCAAGTTACTTCTCCTTTTCCGAAAACAAGTCGTTATAAGTCAAGTCTCTTATCTTTCAAGATCAAGTCTCTTAACTTTCAAAATCAAGTCGCTTTTATCACAAACCAAATCTTTCTTTTATCTTCATAAAGTCGTTATAACTAACTTCCCATAAAGCCATTATAACACTTTATGTTTTAAAACAAACAAAAATCGCTTTCACACACGCACGCTCACCGCACTATATAGTTCACAACAATCATGCTCAAGAGTATAGGACGAATCACATACCTTTAGCTTAAACCACAAGCCAAGTCAAGTATGCCGCGCTTAGAAAGATCCACCTATAACAACCATAAGATATAAATCAACTTCTAGCACTCTCCGTAGAATCTTCTAAACACAAGATTCCTTATTCTACGTAAATTTCGGCAAAGACCTCCCGCTATCACATAAATCTCCTCCTAACTGTGCCCGCTACTGTGCCAACAACTCCTGGATTACACGCCTAACCTGACGTGTTCAAATATGCTTCACAATAATACTTACACAAGTCTACTGTAAGTACAGTCCAATGTAAATACAGTTCAATCCTTTATAATCATCCTTCGAATATAATATACTCAAGTATAACTACAACAATATGTAATATCCAATTACAATAGGGGGACATAGATCATTACCTCGATAAGCCCAAAAATTATCCAAGTTATAAGTCGATCCTGAGCAACGTTTAGCTCCAATCCTTACGCCCAACCCGCTCCAAGCGAATTCTTAGAAGTTTCTAAACAACTTCTAAATACTTCCACCAAGCTAGGAAGATTTTTCTAGGTTTCGCTTTACGGCCATCGAATAAAGTAGTATTTCCTGCTCCTAGTATTGAAATAACTTTGGAATACTACTAGGATACTAGGCCAAGGTATTTGGGATTATACAACAATACACCAAGTATTTTCTACACAAGAGGGGGGACGAAATCTACACAAAGGAGGGAAAACATTTGCTTTGGAAAGCTTTCAAGTGGATGATTTACTTCTTCAACTTGGGGTTTATATAGAGGATTCAAGCGGCCAAGATCAAGGTAAGTGTAGGGTCAAGATTGGGCCATGTGTGTGTGGGTCCCACCACACCACATGGCCAACGAAACAGGCTGTGGCTTGCCACTTGTCAACCCATTTTGCCAAGCGGACAAGTGGCTAGCCACTGTCCCACCATTTCGCCAGCCAAGGTGCCACATGGGGTGACACGTGTCGCCCCGACTGTCCAAAATATTTCGTCTCAAAATATCCAAAATACCGGAAATCTCAAAACAAAGCGCTCCCACAAAACCGTAAATTTTCTCCGTGGGCCCCACGTGACCATTTCCAAAATAAAATCTCATAATTCTAAAATAATCCAAGAAGTCCAAATACCAAACTGGGAATCCAATTCCCATTAACGAACCTTTTTCTTCACAAAACCTAACTTTTCCGTGAAAAAATCACATCTTCCTTTCTTTCCAAAATTTCTCGTGATTCTCGCACGCACGCCCTCACATACATACTCGAACTACGGGTATAACATTCTTCCTCTTAGAAACATTCGTTCCGAATGTTCCTTCTAAGTCTCCAAACGAACGTGTGCCAGATAGTCTTCACTACTATACTTACGAACCAATCACGCCATCAATGGCCATAGTAACATACAAATCCAAGCTAACGAGGAAATCATTTCTAATCTCACAATAGCTCCTACTAGCTTCAATTTACTCTAAGGCCTATCTCCGGCCTTCACGATCCGATTCTGATCGAACACATCCCCGAACTCATACGATGGTTACCTAAACTTGGGCCTAGCACCCTCGTGACCCTACCACCCGGCGGGACCACCTCGAACTGACCCCACCTCAATCCGGGCTGCGGGTTGACCCGCGACTTGGCCTCAACCCGACCCGCTATCGCGCCCAATCTCTCTCGTTCCCCGATCCGGAACAATCTTACTAATTCACGTCATGAAAGCTACCACTTCCATCTTACACTACCCATGGAATTATCACACCAACATAATGCTATCAGAACATAATAATTAAAAAAATATACTTATCTTAATACAAATGCATACTAGTCTCTTAGAGGGTCAAGGATATACCTGATATCACAAAAACAAATAGGCGATTTCAAGGACCGCTATAACTGGGAACTTCCACCACGACTTCGCCCGCCTCGCCGCAGATACGAACACCCCGCTTAGCTATCGGGCGAAGAACCCGCAATGCATCCCGGCGCCGAGTCTCAACATCCGCGCTACCTCGTAGGACAATTTCTCGCAAAATGGCCCCGCTGGCCACATGTAAAACAAGTCCTCTGACACTCCCCCGAATGGGGTTTACCACACTGGTTACACTTAGGTCGGGGTGGCTTCCTCCGCCAAGACTCCCAACTCCCGAAAACTCAACCTCGAGCCCTCGACCGCCTCCGAATACTCTGGAGGCCTCAAGACCGTAGAGGACCACTCATCGGGCGGCGCGTATAACTAGTTCACACAGGCGGTCCGCCTTGAAAGTTACCAGCGACCCCGCTGCTCGCCCTCTTCGCTGATATCGTCAATCCGCTTGCCTCTCCGCTCACACCCTAGCGCATGAGCTCGCATGCGGCGATGTCCATGCCCTGAAGCGATACACCAACAAGACTCGCCAAGTAGTCATCAAGCCTCGTGGACGTAGCGGTGCACTCGCCCTCCATATTAGCTACTAACGCAGTGGACATATCGAGCCAACGAGTCGAACTCTACGTTGTACTTCCGAATCGGCGCCCTCCTCGCCTCAAAGATCGTAAACTCGCCCGCCTCCTCATCCGCGGCGGCAAGAAATGGCCGAGAAATGCCTCCAGAACTCGTCCCAAACAGCCGGGGCGATGCTCCCCGACAGCTCCCATGAATCAAACCGATCGCTGGTATCACGCACCGATGCGAACCGAAAATCACGACTCGGTCTCCAAGCCTTGATCACTCGTGATGATCCTCTCAGAATCGACGGATGAACTCGCGGATCATCCTCGTGCCTCGACCAGAACTCGCGGATACAACTCGTAAAATCCCGTAGCCTCAAACTATCCGACCGGGATGAACTACGGGGCTACTGAATCGAATCGCCAGATCCGCCTCTCTCGTGTTCGCCACGATCCCGCCAAGAATCGCCATCTCCTTGTAACCCATCTCTCTCGCTTCTAGCCGTAGGATCGAGGCTCGTGTACGTGGTCTCGCAGCCACCGCCGCGCTCTAAGCTCATTGGGCCGGGCGGCGCCGCAAAACTCGCCGTCAAGAACTATCTCGTGTAATGACCGCTCGCGCTCGCATTCTCGTGTCCCACTAGCAGCCTCCTACGGCCGCTTTGCCCTTCTCGCCCGGTTTGCGCGAGGCATAATCGCGTAAAAGAACACGCCGTAAGGAGTCCAACTTACAACATCGCCTAAGGCACGATCTCAGAGTGAGAAGAATAGAAACTAATCCTAAATGTCTCGCAGCCTCCTCGACATAGATGTGTGCACAACACACCGATAATCAAGACTCTACTAGACACGGTCAGACACTTTCCGAGGATTAATCGCTCGATACCACTTGTGACGCCAAACCCGGCTCACATCGTGCCTTACCCCGGCACCCTAGTGATACAACATCGAGAAAACCAGTGAAATAAAAACTTTACACATGAAATGAGAGACATAAATAAATAAACAGCAACCCAACCGTTGCTTTCAAGATATATACATAAAACCCGAACAGCTTATCCTTACAAACCCCGCCACAACAAAGCATGCACTTAAGATATACAACAACTATGACGGACAGGTTCCGCCATACCCCGAATGTACAAGTACCTACAATGACAGGGACTATACCAAAAGATAAGCCTCGGAGGAACTGAGCTTCCTAACGCCGAATGCGATCCTATGAGCGAGGATCAACCAATCGGTGTACTTCTACCGCGCAGATGAACGCAGCCCCGGGCGAGGTCGCATAACAGTACCAAGTATGTGAAATCTGAAATACAGAATGAAATCACATTTCATCATTTTATAAAACCATTTCGCAATAAGTAAACAATTATGTCAAGTAAGTGGACGATATCCCGAATAATCACTCACACATAATTATGGGTCTCACGCCCATAATACCACTACGCCCGTGGAACTCATTCTCACCGCGGCAAGACATGATGTAAAACAACACCCATATGTGAACTCGAACACTAGATCACCGCTGCGCTATCAAAACCGACGGGCCAAGTAGAATAGCCAACTACCACCCAAAAGCTAGTCATATCCCATCACGCAAGGTACTAAGCCAACTACTACCCAAAACTAGCCACGAATCGCCGAGGCAAGTATCTTAAGCTAACGCATAATAGCCTACCGCCTCACAAGATATGACCGAGGCAAGTATCTTAAGCTATCTACCGAGGCTACCGCGACACGAAAATGACCAGAACAAGTATCTAAAGTGCTCGAACCACACGCATACAAACCAAGCCCGTGATCGCCGTCACCGCGCAAGCTTCATGGATTAGCGTCCATGGACTAACACCGAACCTCACAATGACCGCATGCCCAAGATCTTACCTCGAAGTCATGGCCATGAAACCATCCCATCGACGCACGCCCGTGGAACATCCATCACGCCAAGATGTCCAAAGGAAATAAATCGATAGCCGCCCTCCTGCAGAGTCACGACAAGATGAAACAACCGGGCCACTACTCAAAGTGGACGCATACTCGACCACCCAACGCCGTGATGTCCAAATAATCAATCAGATAGCCGCCTCCTGCAGAGTCACGGCACATCAACAAAACACTTGCACATCAAAGACTATCACAACAAGCATAGGCAAGTTTAACATACATTCATTTTAATCAACAATCCGGTTTCAAACCCAAAATACTACATACTTTCCTTCTTTCAAAAGACCTCTTTCTATGTAAAAGCCACACGATACTAATACTGTAGTATATAAAGAAAACACGCTTTACTTTTAAAACCAAATTACTTCACCTTCAGAAAATCTTTACAAGGCTTTTAAAATCAAGTACTCTATACTTTATAAACCAAGTGCTTTTCTTTTAGAACAACATCAAGTATACTCTTTTAAAACCCAATTAACTTACTTTTTCAAAACAAGTAACCTATACTTAAATCAAGTTACTTCTCTTTCCAAAACAAGTCGTTATAAGTCAAGTCTCTTATCTTTCAAGATCAAGTCTCTTAACTTTCAAAATCAAGTCGCTTTCATCACAAACCAAATCTTTCTTTTATCTTCATAAAGTCGTTATAACTAACTTCCCATAAAGCCATTATAACACTTTATGTTTTAAAACAAACAAAAATCGCTTTCACACACGCACGCCTACCGACTATATAGTTCACAACAATCATGCTCAAGAGTATAGGAAGAATCACATACCTTTAGCTTAAACCACAAGCCAAGTCAAGTATGCCGCTCGTAGAAAGATCCACCTATAACAACCATAATATATAAATCAACTTCTAGCACTCTCCGTAGAATATTCTAAACACAAGATTCCTTATTCTACCGAAATTTCGGCAAAGACCTCCCCGCTATCACATAAATCTCTCCTAACCAGCCCGCTACTGTGCCAACAACTCTCAGGGATTACACGCCTAACCTGACGTGTTAAAATATGCTTCACAATAATACTTACACAAGTATACTGTAAGTACAGTACAATGTAAATACAGTTCAATCCTTTATAATCATCCTTCGAATATAATATACTCAATTATAACTACAACAATATGTAATATCCAATTACACAGTGGGGACATAGATCATTACCTCGATAAGCCCAAAAATTATCCAAGTTATAAGTCGATCCCGAGCAACGCTTAGCTCCAATCCTTACGCTCCAACCCGCTCCAAGCGACCTTAGAAGTTTCTAAACAACTTCTAAATACTTCCACCAAGCTAGGAAGATTTTTCTGTGGTTTCGCTTACTACTATCGAATAAAGTAGTATTTCCTGCTCCTAGTATTGAAATAACTTTGGAATACTACTAGGGATACTAGGCCAAGGTATTTGGGATTATACAACAATACACCAAGTATTTTCTACACAAGAGGGGAGGGGACGAAATCTACACAAAGGAGGGAAAACATTTGCTTGGAAAGCTTTCAAGTGAGGATGATTTACTTCTTCAACTTAAGGGGGTTTATATAGAGGATTCAAGGGCCAAGAGTCAGGTCAGTGTAGGGTCAAGATTGGGCCATGTGTGTGTGGGTCCCACCACACCACATGGCCAACGACACCAAGGGCCAAGTGGCTTGCCACTTGTCAACCCATTTCCAAGGACAAGTGGCTAGCCACTGTCCCACCATTTCGCCAAGGTACACGGGGTGACACGTGTCGCCCCGACTCGCCCAAAATATTTCGTCTTCAAAATATCCAAAATACCGGAAATCTCAAAACAAAGCGGCCCACAAAATCAGAATTTCTCCCGTGGGCCCCACGTGACCATTTCCGAAAATAAAATCTCATAATTCTAAAATAATCCAAGAAGTCCAAATACCAAATCTGGGAATCCAATTCCCATTAACGAACCTTTTTCTTCACAAAAACCGGAACTTTTCCGTCGAAAAAAATCACATCTTCCTTTCTTTCCAAAATTTCTGTCGTATTCTCGTACGCACGTCCTCACATACATACCCTGGAACTACGGGGTATAACACCGGGCTAGATGACTATACGCCGAGTCGTGTGCGGGTGTTTCTCTTCAGCCGGGTATAGACATTACCCGCATGCAGGCTCATGCTCGACGATGGCGAGCGTAGAGACCGCCGCCGACAGCAAGAGCAGGTTAAGACCAGACGGCAGGTCTTTTGGTGGCTATCGTGGGCGGCCTCGCAGCTAGCCTAGATTTGCACCACGCCACCAGAGCACTCCCGCACCGCCCTCAAGACAACCAGATATTCGAGGCGCACTGGGGCCCCGTGACTTCGCATTCGCAGAGCAGAGGTTCGCCGACGACCACCTCGGTGTGGCGACGCGTAGATCCCACTTCGATTTGTGGTGCTACGGAGTTTGTTTCGCCAGTAGCGGCAGGTCACTATGCGGGAACCGTCTCACCGCGGCAAGGCGATGGTGGTCACCACAGTTCTTTCGCCGTCTTCTTCATCCCCGGCGCTTACTCGCCTGAGGGAAAGGTACTCATGGACCAGCAGTCGCGCAGGTCGTGGCGCTGGTCCAGCTTCTAGCGGTCCTCGAACCGCATTTATGCTTTGTCCACCGACAGATCGTGAGGCCTCACCGATGTCGCCACAGTACCTTATCGCTCGGGTTTGATGTGTATGCTTTGATAGATCCGGTTCTACTCGTCCTATATATCTCCCACTTTGCTAGTAGGATAGGGATAGAGCCCGAGTCCATAGACCCTTTCGAGGTAGCTACGCCAGTGGTGATTCGGTGGTAGCTCGGGTATATAGAGCTTGTCCGTGACTATTTACGTCCGGACCTCAGCCGACTTGATAGAGTTGGAGATGATTGACTTCGACGTGATCATGGGGATGGATTGGCTAGCTTCTTGCTATGCCAATGTAGACCGCAGAGAGAGAGTAGTACGGTTCCAGCTCGGCGAGCATTGTTGAGTGGGAGGAGCACCAGACGCCGGTGGTAGGTTTATTTCCTACCTCAAGGCTAGGAAGATGGTGCAGGGGTATATCTACCATCTCGTTCGGGTGTTTGATATCAAGCCGCGGTACCAGATTTTCCATCGCCCAAAGTGGTCGAGAGTTCCCGCACGTATTTCCGCACGACTCCCGTATCCTCCCGAGAGGGAGATTGAGTTTTGTATTGACATATTGCGCACACTCGGCCTATTTCCATTCCGCCATACGTAATGGCACCGCCGAGTTGAGAGAGTTGAAGGATCACCTTAGAGATTTCCGGAGAAGCGGCTTCATCGCCTAGTGTTTCTCCCGGGAGCGGTATTGTTCGTGAAGAAGAAGGACGGACGCCGCGCATGTGTTGATTACATGTGAACAAGGTGACCATTAAGAACAGATACCCTTCCCGTGATTGATGATTTGTTCGACCCATGTGGTGCGAGATGTTTCTCCAAGATTGATCTGCGATCGGGCTATCATCAGTGCAGTCGAGAGGGTGGATGTCCCTAGATCGCATTCCGACCCAGACGCATTATGAGTTCGTGGTCATGTCTTTTGGGTTGACCAATGCTCCGGCGGTATTCATGGATTTGATGAACCGAGTGTTCAAACCATTTTTGACACGCTCGTGATAGTGTTCATTGATGATATCTTGGTTTATTCTCGCCAGGCGAGCACGCGAGCATTTGAGACCGGCCGACAGCTTCAGACCAGCAGATTGTACGCCAAGTTTTCCAAATGTGAGTTTTGGTTGACTTGATGGCGTTTCTGGGCATATTGTCGGCCGATGACATTCGAGTGGATACGCCAAGATCGGCGCCAGGACTTGGCCTAGACCTACTACTCCGGCAGAGGTTCGCAGCTTTACGGGCCTTGCAGGATATTATCGGTTCGTGGAGAAGTTTGCTTCTATCTCGCACCATTGACTAGGCCGACTCGAAGGCAGCCAAGTTTGATGGTGATGCTTGTGGAGCGTGGTTTCGATTCTTTGAAAGAGAGACGACCGCCTCGTTTACTCTTCGGAGGTCGATGGTTATGTCGTGTATTGTGACGCGCCGCATCGGGTTGGGATGTGTGCTGATGCAAAGCATGGCAGGTTATAGCATACGCATCCCGGCACCGAGGAAACACGAGAGAACTACCCCACCCATGATTTGGAGTTAGCGCGGTGATTCACGCTTTGAAGATCCGGAGGCACTATTTGTATGGGGTTCACGTGGATATTTTTACGGACCACAAGAGCCTCAGATATCTTCACCGAGGAGCCGAACTTCACGGCGAGACGGTGGTTAGAGTTGCTTAAGGATTACGATGTTGATATCTGTACCACCCGGGAAGGCCAATGTTGTGGGCAGATGCTCTTAGTAGGACGATGGGAGCCTATCGGATGCGGCTAGAGAGAGGACATGGTTCGTGATTTGCATCAGTTAGCGAGCCTTGGTGTCCGTTTGATTGATTCTGATAGCAGTGGGGTTAGAGTTCGTGAGGTTGCCGAGTCTTCCATCGTCGAGGAGGTGAAGAGGCAACAGTTCGAGGATCCAGTTTTGACACGTTATCGTGATACAGCTCTTCGTGAGGGCAAGGGTCCTTTTGAGGTAGCACCTGATGGGGTGCTAAGGTTTGAGGGCAGATTGTGTGTTCCAGATGTTTCGTGACTTCGCAAGAGGTTCTTAGGGAAGCACACAAGCAGCGTTACTCTATCCATCCGGTCGACCAAGATGTACCACGACCTTAGATCCGTATTGGTGGGATGGCTTGAAGAGGGACGTTGCAGAGTTCGTAGCTCAGTGCCCGTGTTGTCAGCAGGTGAAGGTAGAGCACCAGAGGCCTGGTGGTTTGTTGCAGACGATAGAGATCCCGACCTGGAAGTGGGAGGTGATCAACATGGACTTCATCACAGGATTACCTCGCACTCAGAGGAGACATGATTCTATATGGGTTATCGTCGACAGGCTGACGAAATCAGCCCACTTTCTTCCCGCCGTGACGACTTTTGGTGAGGATTATGCGGACTTTACATCCGAGAGATCGCCGATCGCATGGAGTCCCTACTTCAATCATATCGCAGAGGAACCCGGTTACGGCTAACTTCTGGAGGTCCTTCCAGAGGGGTTTAGGGACGCAGGTGAGCCTGAGTACTGCATTTCATCCACAGACAGACGGGCAGGCAGAGCGCACTATCCAGACTCTTGAGGATATGCTGCGAGCCTGTGTTATTGACTTCAGTGGTAGTTGGGAGGATCATTTGCCTCTAGTTGAGTTCGCGTATAATAATAGCTACCACTCCAGTATTCAGATGGCGCCTTATGAGGCCTTGTATGGGAGGAAGTGCAGATCGCCTATAGGTTGGTTCGATGTGGGCGAGGTGCAGCTAGTGGGACCAGATTTGGTGCAGCAGGCAGTGGATAAGGTGAAGCTTATCCGAGAGCGGCTATTGACAAATTCCGAGTCGATGGTCGATGCAGATCATCGTCGTCGGATCCGGAGTTCGCGATTGATGATTGGGTTTTCTGAAGGTGTCACCCATGGCGGTGTGATGAGATTCGGGAGGAAGGAAACTCACCAAGGTACATTGGGCCGCTTTGATTGTCCGCAGGTAGGCAAGGTTGCCTATGAGTTGATCCGCCGTCCGACCGGAGGCAGCATCCGGTTTTTCACGTATCTACGCCGAGGAGATGTATCGGGATCCATCTAGGGTACACCCGATTGACGATGTCCAGTGACCGAGCGGTTATCGTCGAGGAGATTCCCATAGCGATAGTCAATCGTCGTTAGGCTCATGACCGCGACGTGGCTTCACAAAGTCTTGTGGCGGAACGAGCTCAGAGAGATGACGTGGGAAGCCGAGGAGGACATGAGGCAGAAGTATCCTCACCTATTCACCACACCTCCAGGTAATTCACTTTCCTACTTGTAAATTTTCGTTATCGTTTCTGCCTAAGTGTTGTTCTGTGGCCGTGTGTGGCTTTTTGCAAACTGCTTTAAGTTATGAAGAACCTTGTCGTTATCTGTTGGGAAGGAACATTCGGACGAATGTTTCTAAGGAGGAGAATGTTATACCCGTATTTCGAATATGTACGTAAGGGAATACGCATAAAAGTTTAGCCTTAAAGTTTAGGCTTGACGCTTTTTGGGCACAACTCACAAAGAATAGTTTTCCGACGAAACGTTTCCACACTTTCGTAGGGTAAATTCCGCTATGCCATTTCTAATTTTTGCGGATTTTTCCGAGAGACGAACATTTTGGACCAACGGAGGGCGACACTTGGCACCTCCAATTGGTGGACTTGAATCGCCCATCGACGAAATTGGAGAGAAGCTTGGCACATTTTTTGTGCCTTGTGCACAAGTCAAGGAGTTGGTAGGATATTTGTGTGGAGTAAATCTTCACCCTACACTTGCCTTGCACTTGTCTTAATCTTGGCCATTGGTTGGCCACTTCTTGACCTATAAATACCCCCCTTAAGATGAAGAGTTCTTCATCCACAAATCTTTCCAAGTCTTGAAAATCCTCTCCTCTCCCTTTGTAGCCTTTCTCGTCCAAACACCTCCCCCTCCCCTTGTGAAGGCCCTTGGCCGAATACCGCCCTTCTAGCCTAAGTAGTTTGGCCGAGGCCCCCCCTAGCCTAGCCAAAACCTACCCCCCCTCCCTTGGTAGAAAAGTTGTCTTCTTGTATTGTTATAATGCCCAAAATACCCTAGCCCAAAACCCTTAGTGCTTAGTAGAAGTTGTGAAGAACTTCTAAGGTTTCCTTGGAGCATACAACTTAGGAGCAAAACCTTGCTCAGGCGCGACTTTATCTAGGATATTATTGGGCTTACCGAGGTAACTAATCCTAACCCTCTTTTGAATTAGAGAATACTTACTGTAGTAGTATAAGAATAAGTATTAGATACTTAGAAGAAAATTGCAGAATAGAATTGAATCTATCACGGTAGAAGGGTTTAAAAGAGGAATAATCAAATCAGCAGATGCGACTGTTTTCACAAAGAGACTTGAGTAACTCACCAGGGTAAGATCGCCAATTTTCCGTAGGATATAGAACCCTCTGCTTAGAATCGTTTACAAAGTAGTCCGAACGTTGATAGACGTGTCGACTATTATAGTCGATTCTTCTTGCGACATATATTCAACTTGGGTGGTTTTCACGAGAAGGTATGTGATTCTTCCTAAAGCATGATATTTTACAATATATATATAGTGCAGACGCATACGTATTAATCGAATAATAACTACGGCAATGTCTTTGACTTAAGCCTGAATAATACTTACGGCAATGCCTCACGGCTTAAGCCTGAATAACACTTACGGCAATGCCTCACGGCTTAAGCCTGAATAATAAAGAACTGAAAACATTTCAAAAGAATACTGAATCATTTTTTAACAGAAGAGAACTAATTGGTTTTTAAAAACAGAAGCTTAAGAGTTATACTAGCTTTATGGGAAGTTAAGTATAACCACTTAAGAACGATAAAAGAAACAGTTTGCCTATGTGTTTATAATGCACTTATATCAATTGTGAAAAGAATAATAAGATGGTTTGATAAGTAGACATGATATGATGCTATGTTTGTTAGTGTCTTGTAACGTTTGTATAAAAGAGTATTCTTGTTGTGCTTATGTTGTTTAAAGATAAGTTGTTATGTTAGTGTACTATCACTCACCTCTTGACATATTACAGGGGTTAAGTCGCCTCCGTCACGCGGGTAGACTCAGCGATGCAGGACCATGATTCGAGAATACTTCATGCGGGTCCAGGGACCTATGCGAGCTACGGAGTTCCGTGTTAGTGATGCGGGTTATACCTCACGCGGTCATGTGGCCATGCGACTACGAGTCCAGACGACGAGGAGTAGCTACCCTCGACGCGGGTTATGTACCTATGCGGGCCTATGTGAGTGGCCTATGCGACTACGGAGTCCAGGATTAGGCTTGCATGGTGATACTACGCAATTGGCCCCGCTCGATCATTCGCACCTAGAAAAGACACATAGCTTTACCTATTGTTACTCTTGTTTATGATGTGGCACTATGCGTCCCTCGGTTGTTTCATACATACTTGCAGAACTGATTTTTTAATGATATGTTTTCATTTAAGTATTTTACAGTTTCATATACTTAGTACCTGTTGTACTGACCTCCTTCGGTGCGTTCATGCCGCAGTGGCAAGCAGTGCTAGATCCACATTCTTAGGATCTCTACGTTGGTGTCGGAGCTCCATCTTTTCCGAGGCTCTACTTTGGGGTATGATCTCCCCGTTGTAGATAGTTTTGCATAGTGGTATGGCGGGCCCCGTCCCGCCATAGTTGTATATTTCTCAGAGGTCCGTAGTCATGCATGTTGTCGGATGTAACTGCTAAACCATGTTTTTATATATATGCCGAAAGGCGATGTTTTCTCACATAAACTGTGTCTTATTTTATAAACTGTTTCATGTCTTGTTTTATATTTCCGCTGATTACTCTGATGTATGACTACTTGGGTGCCCCGGTAAGGCACCAGTCACGGGCCCCGGAATGGGTCGTGACAATGTCTAGGGCTAGATATCATGTTAGACTTAAGAACTTGGATTGGAAAGAGTTGAAAGGGGTTTAGTATTGGTTTATTTTGTGTTGTTGTGGGGCGGAATTTTACATGTATTAGTAGGCGTGTAATCCCCTTGTAATTGCTGAATGAATTGAGCCTTAAATGTGGCGTTGGTTATTGAATTTCGGCCTTGAAAAAGGTGGCATAGTAAGTAGAAACAAAGGAAGTGCTGTCCAAATTTCCGTAGAACGCGGACTTTTCATTAGAATAGATTACGTTGAAGCTAGAAGCTAATAGACGTATTATGGTCATTATAGGTTGACATCTACGGACGGCATATTGGACTTGGCAAGTGGATTAAGCAAAAGAGGTATGTAGAACTCTTCCTATCTCTTGAGCATGAGTAGTTATAATCGTAGTACGGTAAACGACGCGTGATTTTAAATGAAGTGAAGTCATTTGACATATTTGACTTGTTTTAAGGATGTCTAGTTGGTTGAGTTAGAGAATTAACTCACGTGTCCTTAAGGAAGGGTTATAAGAATGGTTTATCCTAATAAGGTAGACAAGGATTTCTTGACATGATCAAGTATAGAATACTAGATTCGGAAGTATTGATTCTTGAACTATTCTAAAGATAAGAGACCGGTTCCTAAGTTAAGAAACTTGTTTTCTAAGTTAAGATTTTGAAGTATTTTGAAAGTAGTGTAACTTGAATTGAAGTACAAGCCTCTTGGTTATAGAGAGAAAAAGTGGTCTAAGACATAAAAGAGTTATAACGGCTTTATGGGAAGTTAGTTATGACGCTTTATGAGGATAAGGATGTCTTGGTTCTAAAGCATAAAGTTAGTATAACGGCTTTATGGGAAGTTGGTTATAATAACTTTATGGAAGCTTAAAGAAATGGTTTTTTCGAATAAGGTAAGCCTAGATAAAAGAATGGATACTAAGAAAGGCAATTCGATTTAAAGGCATCAATTGCTTAAAAGTTTAAAATGAGGTCACTTGAGTTAGAAGTCAAGCATATTTCTAATAGTATAGTGACTTGTTTGAAATGTAGGTAAGCCTTGATACTACTGGTGTTAGTATCTTGGGGTCTTATGTGGAAAAGGGATCTTGGAAAGAATAGAAATACATAGTACTTTGGGTTGAATTTTCCCGTGACTTGTTAAGTGATATGGAAAGTGCCTAAGGTCGTAAAATGAGATCCATTTTGTATGTTAATGAAAGTTCAAAGAAGTTAGGAGCTTACTTGGACGCATCACGTGATGGAGGATTCCACGTATGCCTCCATTGCCTCTTATGAGTCTACCGACGCATCGGCGGTGATGTGGGATTCCACGGGTATGCTCCCGGTCATAGTATGAGTTTACTTGGATGCACGGTGATGTGGGATTCCACGTATGTTTCCATGGTCTTAGTATGAGTTTACTTGGATGTACCGACAAAGGATGTGGGATTCCACGGGTATGTTTCCATGGTCTTAGTATGAGTTTACCGACATACCGCTGGATGATGTGGATTCCACGGTATGCGTCCGGGACATGCTTACGATGAGGATTCCGAGGCATGTAGTTTGAGGGTAAGAGTATAAATGGCGGGTACACCCCAAGATCGTTATACCACCCGTTCCGTGGATTTGCTACCCACGATGCGAGGAACACCTTATGAAGTCATGTACGAGATGAGGGATTCCACGCATGATATATGATATATGTATGTATTGTGTACGCCAACATGTGAGGTAGGATGCCACGCGCGTCACATGGTTGTATTTACTTTTATGGTCGGCAGCGACGGGGTTCCACTGCAGGATATAGGTATATACATGGTTAGATTTGTGTACGCAAAGCGGTGAGGAAGGATGCCACGGCGCCACGAGTTAGATTTTACACCTAGCGGTCGGCGGTGATGGGGAATCCCACGGGCGCGCTTGGATATTTGAGGGCTGGGGTTCATAGCCCTGGTGTGACTATGGTTCATATGTTGAGACAGGCTGTATAAGTTAAAACTGACTTTCATTACTTCCACTTCATGAGGTACGATCGTTAATTTGGTTATCATATATGTCTTCACTGCTTTTTGACTATTATGATTTAAATTACTGATTTCGATTTGCATACTTGGTACATATTTTGTATCGACCTCCTTCGGGCTGCGTTCATGCCGCAGTTGAGGTACATAGCTTGGCGATCCGCACTCAGGATCACCGCTCGCTCGAAAGCTCCATTTCTCCGGAGGCTTTGTTTTTGGTATGGTTCCCTGAAGTCGTTGACTTTTGTACATTCAGGGGTATGGCGGGGCCCTGTCCCGTCACAGTTGTTATGTAAACTCTTAGAGGTCTGTAGTCATATCTTGTGGGTCACTTTATAAAAAAACATTTAGAGGTAACTGATGTTGGATTTGTTTATATCCAGGGAGGTAGCCTTATCGGCTGACCTATAATTTATTTCATTGTTTAAGTTTATGTATGTTCCGCTGTATATCTCTGATGTACACCTGTAAGGGTGCCCAGGTAGGGCACCAGTCGCGGGCCCGGGGTCGGGTCGTGACATAGAGGTACACCAGTTGTTGATCCTCGCTCATAGGATCACAGTTCAGCGTATTGGGAAGCTCCGTTTCTCCGGAGGCTTATCTTTTGGTATAGTCCCCTGTCACTGTAGGTACTTGTACATTCAGGGGTATGGCAGGGCCCTGTCCCGTCATGTTGTATAAAAACTCTTAGAGGTGCAGTAATCTTGTGGGAAATTTGGGTTTGTAAGGATGTAACTGTTCAAGTTTTTAGTTATATATACAAGAAGGTAACCGTTTGGTTGGCCTGTTTTATTATCATATCTCTTGTTTCATGTTTAAGTTTTTATTTCCGCTGATTTTCTCTGATGTTGTATCACTAGGGTGCCCGAGGTAAGGCACCAGTCACGGGCCCGGGATCGGGTCGTGACAACGCTATACTTAGTACTTCAACCTATAATGGCCATAATACGTCCATTAACCTCTAGCTTCGAACGTAGAGTATTCTAAGTGCAAAGTCACTAAATTCTACGGAAAATCGGACAGCACTTTCTTTGTTTCTACATACTTTGCCACCTTTTTTGTTATACCCCGTATTTCCAGAGTATGTACGTGAGGGCGTACGTACAAAAATTTTTAGCCTTAAGTAGGCATAAGGGTCGAAATTTGTGCACAACTAGCAAAAAGAACCGTTTTCCGACGAAACGTTTTCTGGACTTTGCGAAGGGAAAAATACGGCTGCAACATTTATAATTTTTGCGGATTTTTCCGAGAGATAAAATATTTTGGACCAACGAGAGGGCGACACTTGTCACCCTCATGTGGGAGGTCATTTGGACGAAACATTGGGCGTTTTTTTTTGCCTTTCTTTTGGTCAAGGGTTAGGTAGGATATTTTGTGTAGTAGATGGATAAGGACACTTGCCCAAATCCTCACCCTCCACTTACCCCCCCCACTTGTCTTGATCTTGGCCATTGAATGTCCTATAAATACCCCTCTAATGCAAGACTATTTCTTCATCCTCACTTGATAAATTCCAAGGCAAAAATCCCTCTCCCCCTTAGTGAAATTTCGTCCAAGCCACCCCTCCCCCTTTGAGAGGCCTTGGCCGAAACATCCCCTTTTCCTTGAGTTGTTTCGTATAATACCCCCTAGAAAAGTTGTCTCCAAGTATTGTTACTATGCCAAAAAAAAACCTTAGCCCATATACCTTGTAGTACTTTCCAAAGTTACCTCTATACGTAGAGCCCGGAAATACTACTATATTTCCATTAGTCACTAAACGAAACCCTAAGGAAAAATCTTCATAGCCGGTTGAAGTATTAAGAAGAAGTTGCATAGAACTTCTAAGGGTTATTTGGAGCGGGTTGGAGCGCACGGAGTAGGAGCTAAACCTTGCTCAGGATCGACATTTAATCTTGGATAATTTTGGGCTTATCGAGGTAAATAATCCTATCCTTCTAGTGTAATTGGAAATTACATATTGTAAGTGGTATAGAAATAAATATAAGATACATAGAAGGATATTTCATAAGAGAATTGAACTGTAATAGAAGGATATTACAGAAGAGAATTGAATTGAAATCACATCAGAAGTATATTAAAGAATAAGACTGAACTGTATTTACATAGGACTGTATTTACAGTAGACTTGTGTAGTTTGGCGGGTAGGGAAGTGCTGCCCAATTTTCCGTAGAATAAGGAATCTGTATCTAGAATTATTCTGCAGAGTAGTCTGGACGTTGATAGACTTGTATGACCGTTATAGGTTGAAATCGCAAGTAGCGATTCTACTCGGCGGTGGAAAGGGCTAGGACATTCTGATTTTGGAGCGTCTTGCTAATAGTCGATAAATCGTCGCGAGGTATGTGATTCTTCCTATCCTCTTGAGCATGATATTTTAAAAGAATATATATAGTATGGTAGACGTCGTGTTAATGAACATGGTTTTACTTGATGTATTTTGACTTGAGTTTTAAATAATAAGAACCTTGAAGTATTTCAAAAGAATTAAGAATCATTTTTGAAAGAAGAGTAATACTTGGTTTTGAAAACGTAAGAGTTATACTAGCTTTATGGGAAGTTAGGTATAACGTCTTAAGAGAGATAAAAAGAATGGTTTATTGATTTTAGAAGTTAAGAGACTTGATCTCAAAAGATAAGAGGCTTGACTTAATTGAATTGATATGAATTTCGTTAAAAAGTATGAAACCTCATTCGTGAGTAATGAGTACCTGGTTTTTAAAAGAATAATGTTTTACTGATTCGGAAATGAGAAAAAGTGTCGAACGAACCACTGCAGCATTAATAAAGGAAAATGTATTGACAAATAAGTAATTATATTAAAACCAGTAGAAACCTCCATCTGCATAGAAGCTAAGATAAGACAAAATTGTATTACATTTCCTAGATCATGGCTGCTTTAATAAGATTGTTATAAACAAGAATAACCTACCCATACATAAGACATATATTACTCAACTGTTTTTAAAAGAGAATTATGTTATTAAATGATTAAGACTATGAACTATGAAACCTTTCGAAAATAAGAGATGTGAATATTTGAAGTTAGGCAAACTTGAACTTTTGGAAAAGAATGTTGTTACTTGACTTTAAGAAGGAAAGTGTTTTGGTTTAAAAAGAAGGGCATAATATTACCTTAGTTGTTTTAAAAGGAAAATGTGGTATTATCTTAATATGTCTTAAAAGAGCGTTTAAATGTTATGACCACACGACACCGCGTTCATGGGATGAACCGGGAATGTATTTCACTCGATACCGCGTCCATGAGATGGACCGGGAATGTATTTCACTCGATACCGCGTTCATGGGATGAACCGGGAATGTATTCCACACGACACCGCGTTCATGGGATGAACCGGGAATGTATTTCACTCGATACCGCGTCCATGAGATGGACCGGGAATGTATTTCACTCGATACCGCGTTCATGGGATGAACCGGGAATGTATTCCACACGACACCGCGTTCATGGGATGAACCGGGAATGTATTCCACACGACACCGCGTTCATGAGATGAACCGGGAATGTATTTCACACGATACCGAGTTCATGAGATGGACCGGGAATGTATTTCATGCGACACCGCGTTCATGGGATGAACCGGGAATGTATACCACCTGATTTGATACCGAGTCCATGAGATGGACCGGGAATGTATTCCATACGATTTCACCTCGAGTCCATGAGATGGGCGAGACATGTTACACGTATCAAATGACTTATACCTAGATCGCCGCGTGAGGAAGGAGTTCCACGCATGAGGATGACCTTGAGGGCGTGAGTCACTTACTTTACATGACTGCTTTTAATTGTGAACTGTAGTTTTGTTATCATAAATGTCTCCTGTTTTTGTTTTAGATCTATGATTTCGTTTGCTGATTTTTGTTTCACATACTTGGTACATGTTATCGACTTCTTCGGGCTGCGTTCATGCCGCAAGTAGGGGTACACCGGTTGTTGATCCTCGCTCATAGGATCACAGTTCAGCGTATTGGGAAGCTCCGTTTCTCCGGAGGCTTATCTTTTGGTATGTTTCCCTGAGTTGTAGGTTCTGTACATTCAGGGGTATGGCGGGGCCCTGTCCCGTCATAGGTGTTGTTACATTCTTAGAGGTCTATAGTACTGTTGTGGGCAGGGTTTGTAAAAGGGATGTAACTGTTCAAAAATTTCTGTATACATGCAAGAAGGCAACCGTTTTGGTTGGCCTGTTTTATTATCTTATCTCTTGTTTCATATCTGTATGTTTTATATTCCGCTGATTTCTCTGATGTATGACTACTTGGGTGCCCGGGTAAGGCACCAGTCACGGGCCCCGGAACGGGTCGTGACATTTTTCAAGGCCGAATTCAATAACCAAACACGCCACATTTAAGGATCAACAATGTAGTTAACAATAGGGGATTACACGCCTAACAAGACGTGTAAAATTCCGCCCCACAATAGATACGAAACTAGTTCCATATTTAAGGACATTCTCCGCTAACATATACAACAACACAAATTCCTTTCCAATTCTTTCAATCCAAATTCTTAGGTCTAACATGTTATATAGTCATAAACAACTTCAACAACTAAAATTCCTTCTTTATATAACATGTGACGACTTAAACTAATAATCAACTTGTATTGTAATCTTAAGGGTTAAACATGCTAGTTTTCGGATTAGGGTTCCAATAGCCAATACACTTATCAAACTTCATACTAAATACCTCATGCTTGCTAGTATCCATAGCTACAACAATAAGTAATCTTTAATTGCTAAAACGACAATATTTTTACCTTTACAAACCCTTATAATTTCCAAGATTCAAAGTCGCTCCTTAGCAATTCTTAGCTCCTTTCCTTAAGTTCCAATCCGCTCCAAGCACTCCTTAGAAGCTCATGAAGAACTCCTCTTCAAGTTCCATCTTCAAAGTTGAAGAACACCTTAGGGTTTCGCCTTGCGACTAACGTAAAAACGTCGTTTTTTCGGGATCTTTCTATTGAGATATCCTTACAATACCCCTAGGAACCTTGGGTTAAAGTCTTGTGAATTATGAACCACAATTGCAAAATTTTCTTGTTCACCAATGCACAAAGTCGAGAGCATTTTTGTGTCAACACAAGGTCTTGAAAATTTTTCTAAGTGTTCAAGGCAAGTCTTGCTACTTAGGATGATTATATAACACAATGGAGGGTCTAGATCATAACACTTGTTAGGGTTGGATGGAAGAGATCAAGCCAAGTGGCCCTTTGACTAGTCAATTATCTCAAGCTCTTTAATTAGCAAGACTTGGTCATCTATACATTGGTCAAATGACCATTTTACCCTTGAATATTTTCGTCCAAGACCATAGTGGGGGTGCCACGTGTCGACCTCCCATTCGTCCATAAAATTTCGTAACCCTCGTGGGTCCCACAAAACGTAAAATTCCTCGGGTGGGCCCCACGTGACCAAATCCGTAAAAATAAATTTCCATAATGATAATACATTCCATAATCCTCAATTAATGCATTTTGAGAATATAATTCTCCTCAACGAACATTTTTTCTTTCCGACGTTCGGAAGATTTTCCGTCGGAAAAACAATTCTTCCTTTCGTACCAATTTCAAGCCTTGTGTTCCTTACGTACATTCTCTTAAACATGTCCTGGACTTACGGGGTGTAACATTCTTCCCCCCTTAGAAACATTCGTCCCCGAATGTTCTTTCGGAGTCCAATCTAATTAGATAGCGACATAGTCTCCTTTTACTACACCCTTCATACAACATATGCCACCCATGGCCACATAACAATACTTATACTAAAATGTCAACCTTGGCACTCACGAAGCCAACTAGCCCATACTCATAATGACCTCAAAGTCTGTCATAATCCTCTCTACTAGGTCTACTAGGTCCGACGATCAGATCATCACCGGGAAAATCTCATATACCCGCTCAGCTACCACCCCAAACACTCACGGGTGTAGTTACCTCGAAAGGTTCTTATGGATTCAGGCTCTATTCCTTTACACTTGGTTGTTATCTTTCTTACTGGCCGTACTCTTTCCGTACTTCCAACTTATACTAGCATACATACATAACTTTCATACCGATTCTGGCCTCCAATCTTTAGAGTCATTCTATAAAAGAATATAAGGCCATTTCCGGCTCTTCCGACCTGGTTCTGGTGGAACGCGTCCACGAACCCGTAAAACAATTAACTAGACTTGGGCTTTGCACCCTCGTGACCCTGTCACGTAGCGGAACTACTACCAACTGATCACACTCTATTTCAGGCTATGGGGCGACCAGTAACAGGTACTCACCCCGACCCGCCGTCGCACTTAACTCTTACCCTTAGTCTGAATAAAATCTTATTGCCCGAGAAGGCCTTATATATACCTAAGGTCTCGACGGTTATCAATATTCTTAGGCTCGCAATTTCCATGCTCCAAGCCTACCTTATCAGTCCCCCCGTAAACGGGTACAATAACTTCTCATAATACCATAATCGTGTCGTCTTGATCACAACAACCCTTACTTACTCTATACGGATCTCATCTGTACAATCCTCTTACCCATACCACGTAGCTTAATCTATTAACATGGTATTCCATTAAGTTTCTTAACATGACTTCTTAAGGGTTCACTGCCCTAACAGACAGCTCATCTTTTCCTAATTATCTCAAAATAAAACATAAGACCTTGGCGAGAATTCATTAACTGTTCAATACCTTCCCGGTATCTAGTTAGTCTTTACCAACTCTTGGTAATCTAAATTCATTCTAGGCAACACGCGTCCGACCCTCATACATAACTCTGTATAGCTGTATGTCATAATACCAACTATACTACAATCATTACCAACCTGGATACGCAATCCACATAGTCCTTCCTGGGTCACTGCTGCCTTTCTCATAGCTGCAATCAACATAACTCGTTAGGGAGAGACGACCCTAACAACACTTTCTATCGCACGATATCGAGTGAGAAGAATGGAAACCAATCCTAAATGTCTCGCAGCCTCACGATTATAGATGTGGTGCACAACACACCGATAATCAAGACTCTACTAGACACGCCTCTAGACACTTTCCGAGGACTAATCGCTCGATACCACTTTTGTCACGACCGACCGGGCCGCGGTAGTGCATGTCACGACCAAATCGGGCCGTGGATCGTGCCTTACCCCGCACCCTAGTGACACAACATCGAGTAATCAGAACATAAAACAACAACATGAGATAACGAAATATAAAACAATAATCAGGAAAACTTGCCTTTCGCATAAAAATAACCATCAACTCTTTTACAAATGAGCGACTTAATCCTTTTACCAACCCCGCCACAACAAGATTCTGCGGACTTCTAAGAATGATACGACCACAATGGCGGGACAGGGCCCCGCCAAACCCCTGAATGTAAACACTTACTACGACAGGGGACTATACCAAGATAAGCCTCCGGAGAAACGGAGCTTTCCCAAATGCCGAATCGTGACTCGAGAGCTAGGATCAACGATCGGTGTACCTCAACTGCGGATGAACGCAGCCCCGGGCGAGGTCGATAACAAAAGTGCAGTATGTGAAACAAAAAATAAATATCGTAAATGAAATCATAGTAGTCTATACAAAGCAGAGACATGTATGATAACCAAACTACGATTCACCATAAATAAGCGATGCCAAGTCGGGGACTCACGCCTCAAAGTCATCACTCGAATATAACTATGGGTCTCAAGCCCATAACATCAATCATGCGTGGAATACCTTCCTCACCGCGATCTATGATAGAAAAACACCAAGGAATACACATGAACACCATGTCCCACCTGTGTCCAAATAAAACCGCATGCAGGTAAGTGCGAAGGCATAGCCGACTACTAACACCTACGCACCAACAAGGTCATGAATCAGATTATAAGATCCGCTCTGCATCCACATGATCAAAGCCGCCACTTGCCCGCAGATCTAATGCGCGTCTAGTCCCGAACTTCCCGCAGACTCGCGTAGGCCAATCTCATCGCCCGCATGAGGTATTCTCGCATCGAGGTAGCTACTCCCGCATCGCCCCGACTTTCAGTCCGCATGGCCACGGACCGCATGCCCATAAAGGACGACACTAACACGAACTCGTAGCTCCGCATAGGCCCCCAGGACCCGCATGAGGTATTCTCGAATCATGGTCCCAGACCGCCTGAGTCTACCCCGCATCGGAGGGCAGCTTAACCCCCGGAATCACCTCAAGAGATGAATGCCACAATACTATCATAACGACTGATAGTTAATAAGCACAATCAAGGGAAACCCCCTTACACAAACATCACAAGATACTAACACACGTAGCATCCTAACACGTTTACTTATCAAAGCAACAAGAAAGTATTACAAGGCTATCACAAACCAATACAATCAAGTTATTCACACGAGGTACTTTCTACTAACAAGTTCGGGTATCTATCCCCAAAGTACTTCACACATTAAATCTAAGAAAAAGATCTGTTTCTTTCACATAAGTCACGCAATACCCGTAGTATAAAATAGAGTGACTGTCCTTTTAAGAAAACCAAAACTCTTACCTTTGTAAAATCAAGTAACAACATTATTTTCCAAACGTCCAAGTTTGCCTAATTTCAAATGTTCACGTTTCTTATTTTAGAAAGGTTTCGTAGTTCATAGTCTTATTCATTTAAGAATATAATTCTCTTTTAAACAATCTGAGAAACATAAGTCTTATGTGAGTAGGATATTCTTGTTTATAACAATCTTAATACAAAGACCATGATCTAGGAAATATCATTTTGTCTCATCTTAGCTTCATGCAGATGGAAGTTTCTACCGGTTTTAATAATACTTAATTATTCAAAACATTTCCTTTTATTAACGCCGCAGTTGGTTTGTCGATACACATTGATTTCCAAATCAAGAAAGATTCTTAAGCCGTTATACCTAACTTCCCATAAAGCTAGTATAACTCTTAAGTTTTCAAACACCAAGTATTACTTCTCCTTTCAAAATGATTCAAAAATCTTTTGAAATACTTCAAGTTCTTTCTTATCATATAACAAGCCAGTTATAGTTCAAATCAGTTACCTTTTAAAAACCACATGTATCTTCTTCCTAACATAAAGTCATATAACCAACTTCCCATAAAGCCGTTATAACACTTTATGTTTTAAACCACTCAAACACATTTAGCACACGACGCTCACCGCACTACATAGTTCACACATATCATGCTAGAAGAGATAGGAAGAGGTTCACATACCTCGCGAGTATCGACTACAGCAAAACGCCCAAGTACTTCCAAACGTCGGCTACTCCTAAGCCACGTAGATCGCGCCACACGTAGTACATCAACCTATAAGGCCACAAGGCGCTTTATTAACATTTAGATCTCATCAGAACATTCTACCGAAAATTCGCAAAGACCTCCCGCAACAAACAGCGTAAACCTCCTCCTCTATCGAGGCTGGCTACCAAGCCAACCGGGGTTATACATCTAACCCTAACGGGTACAATTCTACTCCACTGCACTACTACACAAGTTCATCTGAATACGCCCCATGTAATTACTGATTCGCTTCGAGCTTAAGTCCAAGGACATTGCCACAAGCTATGTTCGATTATATATATATAGTATACTTCAACTATATATTCCTACAACATGTAATATCCAATTACAATAGGGGACAAGATAATTACCTCGATAAGCCCATAATTATCCGAGTTAAATGTCGCCTCCCGAGCAAGGTTTAGCTCGAACTCCGGCGCCCAACCCGCCTCCAACCACCCTTAGAAGTTCTAACCAACTTCTACATAACACTCCAACTAACTATGGAGATTTTCCTGTGGTTTGGTTTTGGATCGACGGAAAGTATAATAGTATATCCGGGCTTTTCAGATAGGTATAACCTTAGAATACAACAAGGTATACGGCTAAGGTAAATTTGGGCATTATAACAATACTTTTGAGAGTATTTCTACACCACAAAAAGGGGTATATCTGAAAACAACCTAGGCTAGTGGGTACCCACGGCTAGCACCTCAGGAGTGGGGAGGGCTCTCGCCAGGGGCCTTTCAAAGGGGAGAGGCTCTTGGACGAGAGTCAACAAGAGGGAGAGGAGGGATTTCACACTTAGAAACATTTAGGAATGGATGAAGAATTCATCAAAGGGAGAGGGTATTTATAGCACAAGCCAAGGCCAACCAATGGCCAAGATTGAGCCAAGTGTTACACAAGTGTAGGCCAAGATATGCCCAAGTGCCCTAGTCCCTACTCCTTAAAACCCTCACAAATATCTACCAAAATATCTACCACTGACACCCCCAAATCGTCCCACGTGTCGCCACCTTGCCCACCAATGAGAGGGTGCCAAGTCGCCTCTCGTTGGTCCAAAATGTTCCGTCTCTCGGAAAAATCCGCAAAATGAGAAAAGACATAGCCGAATTTTCCTCGCAAGTTATGTAAAACGTTTTAAAAACGACTCTAACAGGTGTTGTGCACAAATGCCATTCGGCTAAGCCACTAGGCGGGGTGACACGTGTCACCCTCCTATTGGCCCAAAATAAAACATCTTCGAAAATATCCATAATGGCCAAAATCTCAAAACAAAGTGGGCCCACAAAACCAGAATTTCTCCCGTGGGCCCCACGTGACCATTTTCAAAATAAAATTCCATAATTCTCTAATATTCTAGAAGTCGAATACCAAACTGGGAATCCAATTCCCATTAACGAACCTTTTTCCTTCACAAAACCGGAAACTTTTCCGTGGAAAATCGCTCTTTCTTCCTTTCCAATCTTTACGTCAGATTCTCGCACGCACGCCCTCGCATACATACCCTGGGACTACGGGGTATAACATTCTTCCCCCCTTAGAAACATTCGTCCCGAATGTTCCTTCTAAGTCTAAAAAAACAAACGTGCGCCAGTATAGTCTTCACTACTATACTTACGAGACAATCCTTGCCACACATGGCCATAGAAACAACCGCACAAATACCCACATCTAAGCCCACGAGGAAACACCTCTAATCATCCCCACAAAACACTTCTCACCGGGGTCTAAAATATACTTCCTTCGCCCCTTTCTCTTTACAAAAGAAATGATCACATCTATGCTCGCCATACATGCTCGCTTCTCTCTTTACTTGTCGTAGATACCACTTTGTCACTCTGCCTGAGGCATTAACCTTCTCAGGCGACCCAACAAATGATACCACTTTTGTCACTTTGTCGCGAGCCTTGCTCCGACGACCCAACAAATGGTACCGGGCTGCTTGCGATCCCGGAGGATCTCGTACACTCGAACTCTTACCACATTCTGATACGGCTTCAGTTTCCAAAACTCGGGGTTACTATCTCTAACGTGGTCATTATTACTGGGAACACTCTGGATGGATCTTCGATACTTTCCGATCATAACAATACGAAAGACCAAGATCGCCTCCTAAGTCGGACGGCAAAAGCTAACATATAGGCAACTGGCCTATTCTTCACATGAACTCAAAGGGCCCCAAGTAACTCGCTAAGTTCCTTTGTTTCAAAACTCCACACCCTAACCGGGTGGTACTTTCAAGAAGACCGACCACAACCTCAACTCTGCGTCGTCGACATTATCCGCACGATTTCTCCGAGCCGCCGTAACTTCTTCTAGACAAGCTTCGCGACTATCCACGATTACCGGAACAAGCTGAACCAACTAACTGAACCTTGCCAACATCGAACCAATCGACCGGCAACTTACACTTCCGCCCCTACAAGGTTTCAAAAGGCGACATCCGAACACTGAACTGGTAGCTTAAACACTCCCTCCACAGGAGACAACAATCCCTACGAAATCCAAACACTGGCCCGAGGGCGAATGCGATTCTGAGACTTACCTGAGTTCTTAACACATGCCCGCAAAACTTCCGGAAACAAAACAGCCGCACTGGCTCCACTGTCATTATAAGGTGAAGGTAGGCACCCGTGCAACCTTACAACCTTCGATAACTCAACACACCGAGTAAAACGGTCACGATCAAGAACACGATGGGTCGCCTCATCGCCCACCACCGTCGAACGCATCCACGAACTCATACGTTGGTTAACTAAACTCGGGCCTAACACCTCGTGACCTACCACAAGGCGGACCACCACAACCGACTCACCACCATACCTGCCGCGGGTTGACCCGCAACATGGCCACAACCCGACCCGACATCGCAGAAAACACTAGCTCCCAAGGAATAATTTCACAAATCATGTTACGAAAACTCAGCGGTCTTCCTAGCTCGACTACCTTCTTTCAAATCACGCTACTCAGGGACTTATCCCACGAACATAGCTCACGTGCACTATGCACTCCTATAAGGGTCAAACATAACACTACACCTTTACTCGAGATGGCCTTACCTCTAAGGTCTCTACGTATAACACTCTCTAAGGCTCACACCTTCTCTATCCCCAAAATCTTACTCGGTTAACCCACCGTGATTTCTAATCACAACTAACACACTGCTATCAGAACATAGCACTTAAGGTATACCCTCTGGTAGCCAAATCCATAGCTAGTAACAGGGTCGCCTTCTTGCAATCTAAATTCTATGCTCTGGCCGTGGAACCGGCGTTCATATATCATGGCCGCAGAGAATCCGCCGCCGCTGCTAAACTCTGCCGGGCTAGCGACGCCGCGAAATCCCGAATGAAGCACTACCTAGGTAATGATTGGGCGTGCCTCGTGACCCTCAGACTAACTCGCAGCTTCCTCGGCCGCCTTGCCCTCCCGCCCGGTTGCCTACGCGAGGCATAACGATAAGGGAAAGAATTTCATCGGAGGTCCAACTTACAACAGCCTCTAAGGCACGATCTCGAGTGAGAAGAATAGAAACTAATCCTAAATATCCTATAGCCTCACGATTATTGGTGTGCACAACACCCGATAATCAAGACTTCATCGATACGGTGCGTAGACACTTTCCGAGGATTAATCGCTCGATACCACTTTTGTCACGACCAAATGGGGCGTGGATCGTGCCTTACCCCGCACCCTAGTGACACAACATCGAGTAATCAGTGGAACATAAACAACAACATGAGATAACGTAAATATAAAACAATAATCATGAAAACTTGCCTTTTCGCATAAAAATAACCATCAACTCTTTTACAAATGAACAGCTTAATCCTTTTTACCAACCCCGCCACAACAAGATTTCTGCACTTCTAAGAATGATACGACCACAATGGCGGACAGGGCCCCGCCAAACCCATGAATGTAAACACTTACTACGACAGGGACTATACCACTGATAAGCCTCCGGAGAAACGGAGCTTCCCAAACGCCGAATCGTGACTCGAGAGCTAGGATCAACGATCGTGTACCTCAACTCGCGGCATGAACGCAGCTTCGGCGAGGTCGATAACAGTACCGAGTATGTGAAACAAAAATAAATAATCAGAAATGAAATCATAGTAGTCTATACAAAGCGAGAGACATGTATGATAACCAAACTACGATTCACCATAAATAAGCGAATATGTCAAGTCGTGACTCACGCCTCAAAGTCATCACTCCAATATAACTATGGGTCTCAAGCCCATAACATCAATCATGCCCGTGGAATACCTTCCTCACCGCCAGCTTCATGATAGAAAAACACCAAGGAATACACATGAACACCGTGTCCCACTGTGGTCCAAATAAAACCGCATGCAGTGCACGAAGGCATAGCCGACTACTAACACCTACGCATCAACAAGGTCATGAATCAGATTATAAGATCTGTCTGCACCGTCACATGATCAAAGCCGCCACTTGCCCGCAGATCTAATGCGCGCGTCTAGTCCCGAACTTCCCGCAGACTCGCATAGGCCAATCTCATCGGCCGCATGAGGTATTCCCGCATCGAGGTAGCTACTCCCGGCATCGCCCCGACTTTCGAGTCCGCATGGCCACGCGACCGCATGCCCATAAAGGACGACACTAACTCGAACTCTCGTAGCTCCGCAAGATAGCCCTCAGACCCGCATGAGGTATTCTCGAATCACGGTCCTGCATCGCCGAGTCTACCCCAGACGGAGGGCGCTTAACCCCTAATCACCTCAAGAGATGAATGCCACAATACTATCATAACGATCGATAGTTAATAAGCACAATCAAGGGAAACCCCTTTACACAAACATCACAAGATACTAACATACGTAGCATCCTAACACGTTTACTTATCAAAGCAACAAGAAGGTATTACAAGGCTATCACAAACCAATACAATCAAGTTATTCACACGAGGTACTTTCTACTAACAAGTTCGGGTATCTATCCCCAAAGTACTTCACACATTAAATCTAAGAAAAAGATCTGCTTTTTCACATAAGTCACGCATGATACGTAGTATAAAATAGAGTGATCCCTTTTAAGAAAACTAAAACTCTTACCTTTGTAAAATCAAGTAACAACATTATTTTCCAAACGCCCAAGTTTGCCTAATTTCAAATGTTCACGCTTCTTATTTTAGAAAGGTTTCAGAGTTCATAGTCTTATTCATTTAAGAATATAATTCTCTTTTAAACAATCTGAGAAACATAAGTCTTATGTGAGTAGGATATTCTTGTTTATAACAATCTTAATACAGCAGCCATGATCTAGGAAATATCATTTTGTCTCATCTTAGCTTCTATGCAGATGGAAGTTTCTACTGGTTTTAATAATACTTAATTATTCAAAACATTTCCTTTATTAACGCCGCAGTTGGTTTGTCGATACACATTCGATTTCAAATCAAGAAAGCATTCTTAAGCCGTTATACCTAACTTCCCATAAAGCTAGTATAACTCTTAAGTTTTCAAACACCAAGTATTACTTCTTTCAAAATGATTCAAAAATCTTTGAAATACTTCAAGTTCTTTCTTATCATATAACAAGCCGCTTATAGTTCAAATCGATACCTTTTAAAACCACACGTATCTTCTTACTAACATAAAGTCGTTATAACCAACTTCCCATAAAGCCGTTATAACACTTTATGTTTTAAACCACTCAAACACATTTAGCACACGTACGCTCACCGCACTACATAGTTCACACATATCATGCTAGAAGAGATAGGAAGAGGTTCACATACCTCGCGACGAGTATCGACTCAGCAAAACGCCCAAGTACTTCCAAACGTCGGCTACTCCTAAGCCACGTAGATCGCGCCACACGTAGTACATCAACCTATAAGGCCACAAGGCGCTATTAACATTTAGATCTCATCGTAGAACATTCTACCAAAATTCAAAGACCTCCCGCAACAAACAGAAACCTCCTCTCTATCGAGGCCGGCCACCAAGCCAACCGGGGTTATACATCTAACCCTAACGTACAATTCTACTCCACTGCACTACTACACAAGTTCATCTGAATACGCCCATGTAATTCTGATCAGCTTCTTCAGCTTAAGTCCAAGGACATTGCCACAAGCTATGTTGATTATATATATATAGTATACTTCAACTATATATTCCTACAACATGTAATATCCAATTACAATAGGACAAGATAATTACCTCGATAAGCCCATAATTATCCGAGTTAAATGTCGCCTCCCGAGCAAGGTTTAGCTCCAACTCCGGCGCCCAACCCGCCTCCAAACCACCCTTAGACGTTCTAACCAACTTCTACATAACAATCCAAGTAACTATGGAGATTTTCCTGTGGTTTTGTGGATCGACGGAAAGTATAATAGTATATCTGGGCTTTTCGTATAGGTATAACCTTAGAATACAACAAGGTATACGGCTAAGGTAAATTTGGGCATTATAACAATACTTTTGAGAGTATTTCTACACCACAAAAAAAAAGGGGTATATACGAAAACAACCTAGGCTAGGGGGGGGGTACCCCACGGCTAGCACCTCAAAGGAGGGGGGGGAGGGCTCTCGGCCAAGGGGGCCTTTCAAAGGGGGAGAGGGGCTCTTGGACGAGAGTCAACAAGAGGGGAGAGGGAGGGATTTCACACTTAGAAACATTTAGGAATGGATGAAGAATTCATCAAAGGGAGAGGGGTATTTATAGCACAAGCCAAGGCCAACCAATGGCCAAGATTGAGCCAAGTGTTACACAAGTGTAGGGCCAAGATATGCCCAAGTGCCCCCTAGTCCCTACTCCTTAAAACCCTCACAAATATCTACCAAAATATCTACCACTTGACACCCCCAAATCGTCCCATGTGCCGCCCACCTTGCCCACCAATGAGAGGGTGCCAAGTGCCGCCCTCTCGTTGGTCCAAAATGTTCCGTCTCTCGGAAAAATCCGCAAAAATGAGAAAAGACATAGCCGTAATTTTCCCCTCGCAAGTTATGTAAAACTTTTCGTCGAAAAACGACTCTAACCGGGTGTTGTGCACAAATGCCATTCGGCCAAGCCACTGGCGGGGTGACACGTGTCACCCTCCTATTGGCCCAAAATAAAACATCTTCGAAAATATCCATAATGGCCAAAATCTCAAAACAAAGTGGCCCCACAAAATCAGTAAATTTCTCCTGGGCCCCACGTGACCATTTTCAAAATAAAATTCCATAATTCTCTAATATTCCAGAAGTCCGAATACCAAACTGGGAATCCACCCCATTAACGAACCTTTTTCCTTCACAAAACCGGAAACTTTTCCGTGGAAAAATCGCTTCTTTCTTCCTTTCCAATCTTTCTGTCAGATTCTCGCACGCACGCCCTCGCATACATACCACGGGACTACGGTATACAAAGGTTCTACCTGGGCACCCTCCTATTCATATAACATAATAAACTGCGGAAGATAAATAACACTCCTTTTTTTTTGCCAAGCCGATAAGGCTGCCATAACATAAAAATTACCCGAAAGGGTCTACACTGTTTAACAATGTAAAAACAACTCTAGCCACCCATTACATATGAATACCTGCACTTAAGATTTGAACAAATACTATGACGGACAAGGCCCCGCTGCACTTCAATATACATAACCATGACGACAACCTCCGAACATCGAGCCATCTCAAAATCGAACCAGATCCTAAGCTCGCGGATCCACAATCAGGTACCTAAACTGCGGACATGAACGCAGCTTCGGGCGGGGTCGATAACAAAATTTAATATGGAACGGAAAAATAAGGTACAGTAACAAATCATAACTGTACCAAAAAATGACAGGGGCAAGTATAAAAAGGGTAAATACCAGATCCTACTGTGTCATTACCATCTCTTGAACTTAATCGTACCTTATTATCTTTTCCCATATTTCAATAAGAGTCATAGTCAAATGCTTACGTACATACTTAGGAAAAAGTATCAAGTTCATTACCATATAACTTACTTACCTTTCATAACATAAATCCGGCCCCCTTTTTGGAGGGACGCCTATACTGCCCGGCCCAATCTGGGACGCGATAAAGTCACATAATTCTGCCCATAATGGTATACTGCCCGGGCCATTCCTGGGACGCGATAATGTCATATAGTCTGCCCATAAAGTTATATTGCCCGGCCCATTCCTGGAACGCGATAATGTCATATAGTCTGCCCATAAAGGTATAACGCCTTACCATTCTCGACGCGATAATGTCATATAGTTCGCCCATAAAGGTATATTGCCCGCCATTCTCGACGCGATAATGTCATATAGTCCGCCCATAAAGGTATCTCGCCGGCCCATTCTCGGACGCGATAATGTCATATAGTCCGCCCATAAAGGTATATCGCTCGACCCATTCTCGACGCGATAATGTCATATAGTCCGCCCATAAAGGTATACCGTCCGCCCATTCCCGACGCGATAATGTCATATAGTTCGCCCATAAAGGTATCTCGCCTGCCCATTCTCGACGCGATAATGTCATATAGTCTGTCCATAAAGGTATACTGCCCGGCCCATTCCTGGAACGCGATAATGTCTCTTTGCATAACATTTTAAACCCTCTTCTCACTTCTTCTTAATTCGTTATAACAACTTCCCATAAAGCTATTATAACAACCTTTTCAAATTAGAAAACTTAGGGCACTTTTTATTCCTTATTACCTTAGGGAAAATTAAACTCAAAAGTACTACGTACATACATACTTAAAAGAATCTTAAAACTCCTTCTCTTTTTAAATCAATAAACTTCTTCTTTTGAAAACTCAAGCCTCTTAACTTTTGAAATAAATCATAGAAACCATACTTTTTAAATCACGTCCTTTCTTCCTTTAAGAATCAAGTCCCATAACTTGAAAAATAAAGTCTCAAAACCTTCTTAGAAATCAAGTTCATAGTTTTAAAACTTCATAACATAAACTCTTTTAATTTAAGTAACATATGCTTTTTATGAGTCGTGAATAGGTTATACTTGTTTATAACTATCTTATTAAAGCAGCCATGATCTAGAAAAAGTAATACCATTTTGTCTTATCTTAGTTTCTATGCAGATGGAGAATTCTACTCATTTTAATATAATTGATTGTCGATACATTTTCTTTTATTAACGCTGCAATGGCTTGTTCGATACTTATTCTCATTCGTGCAGTAACTTAGCCAAGTCAACTCGACTCCAAATACTTCCTAACGACTCTTACCAACATCCCCCATAAGACTTGATAAGAACTTAGGATTTCTTAGACGTAGCTTTTACATAGAGTAAATCAACATACATACATCTTAATTTCTAAGAGTAGAAGGAATCATGAAATACTACCACATGTATATTCCATACATAGAATCATGCCAAAAGAAGGAAGAGGTTCACATACCTCGCGACGATTATCGACAAAAAGCAAAATGCTCCAAAGTACTTCAACCTTGATAGTTATTCCATCCTTCAAGTAGAATACGCTATACTTAGTACTTCAACCTATAATGGCCATAATACGTCCATTAACCTCTAGCTTCGAACGTAGAGTATTCTAAGTGCAAAGTCACTAAATTCTACGGAAAATCAGACAGCACTTATTTTGTTTCTACATACTTTGCCACCTTTTTCAAGGCCGAATTCAATAACCAAACACGCCACATTTAAGGCTCAATAATGTAGTTAACAATAGGGGATTACACGCCTAACAAGACGTGTAAAATTCCGCCCCACAATAGATACGAAACTAGTTCCATATTTAAAGACATTCTCAGCTAACATATACAACAACACAAAGTCCTTTCCAATTCTTTCAATCCAAATTCTTAGGTCTAAAATGTTATATAGTCATAAACAACTTCAACAACTAAAATTCCTTCTTTATATTTCATGTGACGACTTAAACTAATAATCAACTTGAATTGTAATCTTAAGGGTTAAACATGCTAGTTTTTGGATTAGGGTTCCAATAGCCAATACACTTATCAAACTTCATACTAAATACCTCATGCTTTCTAGTATCCATAGCTACAACAATAAGTAATCTTTAATTGCTAAAACGACAAGATTTTTACCTTTACAAACCCTTATAATTTCCAAGATTCAAAGTCGCTCCTTAGCAATTCTTAGCTCCTTTCCTTAGGTTCCAATCCACTCCAAGCACTCCTTAGAAGCTCATGAAGAACTCTTCTTCAAGTTCCGTTTTCAAAGTTGAAGAACACCTTAGGGTTTCGTCTTGCGACTAACATAAAAACGTCGTTTTTCCGGGATCTTTCTATTGAGATATCCTTACAATACCCCTAGGAACCTTGGGTTAAAGTCTTATGAATTATGAACCACAATTGCAAAATTTTCTTGTTCACCAATGCACAAAGCCGAGAGCATTTTTGTGTCAAGACGAGGTCTTGAAAAATTTTCTAAGTGTTCAAGGAAAGTCTTTCTACTTAGGATGATTATATAACACAATGGAGGGTCTAGATCATAACATTTGTTAGGGTTGGATGGAAGAGATCAAGCCAAGTGGCCCTTTGACTAGTCAATTATCTCAAGCTCTTTAATTAGCAAGACTTGGTCATCTATACATTGGTCAAATGACCATTTTACCCTTGAATATTTTTGTCCAAGACCATAGTGGGGGTGCCACGTGTCGCCCTCCCATTCGTCCATAAAATTCCGTAACCCTCGTGGGTCCCACAAAACGTAAAATTCCTCGGGTGGGCCCCACGTGACCAAATCCGTAAAAATAAATTTCCATAATGATATTACATTCCATAATCCTCAATTAATGCATTTTGAGAATCTAATTCTCCTCAACAAACATTTTTCCTTTCCGACGTTCGGAAGATTTTCCGTCGGAAAAACAATTCTTTCTTTCGTACCAATTTCAAGTCTTGTGTTCCTTACGTACATTCTCTTAAACATGTCCTGGACTTACGGGGTGTAACAAACTTCCCATAAAGTCGTTAAAACCCTTTATGGTTTTAGACAAATTCATTCTTTTTATAACCAAGAGACTTATACTTTTAAAACCAAGTATCATATACTTTCAAATCAAGTTACATAACTTTCAAAATACTTCAAGTCTCTTAACTTTAGAAATCAAATTTCTTAACTTTAATCCCAAGTAACTCACACCTTTAAAACAAGTTACTTCTCTTTAAATCATGTCATTTCTCCTCTTTAAAATCAATTAAGTAAATCACTCCTTTGACTCCCCTAAAGTCGTTATAACAACCTTTAGGTTTTAGAACTAAGGCACTATCCAAAAGATTTGGAAACCACTTCCTTTTTAAGACTCTATGTACTTCAAGTAAAACACTTTCACTTTTGAAAATCCAAATTTCATCAAGGGAATGGATTATAACAACTTCCAATTTAAACATCCAAAGTACAATCAAGGAAGTATATAGAACAACTTCTATATTAGGCAATCCAAGTACAATCAAGGAAGTATATAGAACAACTACTATAATAGGCAATTCAAGTACAATCAAGGAAGTATATAGAACAACTTCTATATTAGGCAATCCAAGTACAATAAAGGAGTGGATCATTTAAGGAGTAGGATTTACTTACTTTACCATAAGGAATCATGCTAGAAGAAGAGGAGATAGTTCATATACATTTTTGGCTTAATCTACAAGCTAAGTCGAATACGCCGCACGTAGAATTGTCAACCTATAATGGCCACAACACGACTATCAACTTCTAGTTTCTAACGTAGAATGATACTAAGTATACGGTCTCTTATTCTAAGGAAAATTGGGCAGCACCTCCTTTGTTTCTATGTACTTTTCCACCTTTTTCAAGGCCCGAAATCAATAACCAACATGCCACATTTAAGGCTCAATACATCAACCAATCAAAGGGGATTACACGCCTTACAATACGTGTAAAATTCTGCCTCACAATTAATAACAAGTAGTTCAATATTCAAAGTCATTCTCGGCTAACATGTACAACAACAAAAGTCCTTTCGAATTCTTTTTCAATCCAAGTTGTTAGGTCTAACATGTTATATAGTCGTAAACAACTTTAACAACTACAATTCCTTCTTATATAACATGTGACGACTAAACTAATAATCAAATTGAATTGTAATCTCAAAGGTTAATCATGCTAGTTTCGGATTAGGGTTCCAATATCCATAACACTTATCAAAATTCAATATATACATCTCATGCTTGTTTATATCCAGAACTACAACAATAAGTAATCTTTAATCACTTAACGACAAGATTGTTACCTTGATAAGCCCTTATAAAATTCCAAGATTCAAAGTCGCTCCTTAGCAATTCTTAGCTCCTTTCCTTTACGCTCCAATCCGCTATTTGAAGCCTTTAGAAGTTCACAAACAACTTCTCTTCCATTTCCAATCCAAAACTATGAAAACGACTTAGGTTTTCGCCTTGCGACTAACGTGAAAACGTCGTTTTTCCGAGATCTTTCTATTGAGATATACTTACAATACCCTTAGGGACCTTGGGTTAAAGTCTTGTGAATAATGAACCAAAATTGCAAAAATATTGTGTGGGATTTTAGCCAAACCCGAGATCTTTCTTGCTAGCACAAGGTTTCTCTAATTTTTTCTAAGTGTTGAAGACTAAGTCTTGCATCTAGTGTGTTTATATAATACAATGGAGGGTCAAGATAATAACACTTGGGTGGCTAGGATGAAGGATATTTAATATCTAGACAAGTGGCTCATTGACTTGGTCAATTATCTCAAGCTAGGCTTGTCAAGACTTGATCATCCACTTGACTACTAACCTTGGTCACTTGACCATTAACCATGGTCCAATTCGTGCAAGCCGTGTGGGGGGTGACACGTGTCTCCCTCCCATTCGTCCATAAAATTTCGTAACCCTCGTGGGCCCCATAAAACGTAAAATTCCTCGGGTGGGCCCTACGTGACCAAATCCGTAAAAATAGATTTCCACAATGTTAATAAATTTCATACTCCTCAAATAATGCATTTTGAGAATCCAATTCTTATCAACGAACATTTTTCCTTTCCGACGTTCGGAAGATTTTTCCGAAGGAAAAACAATTCTTTCTTTTGTACCAATTTAGAGTCCTGATTCCTTACGTACATTCTCTTAAACATGTCCTTGAATTACGGGGTGCAACATCCTCTTAGATTTAAAGCAAATGCTTTGGCATAAATGTCACGACCCGACCCCGGGCCCGCGACTGGTGTCCTACCTGAGCACCCCTTACAGGTATACATCAGAGAATAGCAGCGGAACATATAAAACTCATAAATACTTAAACAGTAAATATCAACAGGTTAGCCGATAAGGCCACCTTCCGAAAAATATACATGAACCAAAATAAAATAAACCAGTATATTTCTATTCTTAAAAACCCAATCCACAATGTGACTACAAACCTCTAAGAATAACAACTGTAACGGGACAGGGCCCCGCCATACCCCTGAATATACAACAACCGACCATACCAGGGATCTGAACCAGGGATAAGCCTCCAGAGTAAAGGAGTTTCCCAACAGCTGAACAGTGATCCTAAGAGTGAGGATCAGCAACCTGTATACTCTACCTGCGGCATGAACGCAGCCCCCCGAAGGAGGTCAGTACAACATGTACCAAATATGTAAAACTGAAAGTACTGTAGTGAAATCATAAGTCTAAAATAAAGCTGGAGACATATATGATAACTCAAATAACGACAATCGTGGTCTTACTAACAATGAGAGTAAACAAGATTATACTTTACTGCATAAAAATAGGAGGCTCATGATCAAAGTAGGGTCACCCGCCCGTAGTATCATTAAGCAATCCTACTCCTGGGACTATTTCACCCGCATAGGTCGTATGGACCCGCATGAGGTAACTTCCTCGCATAGACTGTATCCGCCCGCATAGGTCGTGTGGACCCGCATGAGATAATCTCGTGATAGGATCGGTCCGCCCGCATGGGACTATTTCACCCGCATAAGCCCTTACGACCCGCATGAGGTATTCCTCGATCACGGGTAGCAAATCCACTAATATGCAAATGCCACAAACCCGGAATGACCAGAATGCACAATATATCACTAGCACAACCGGCTATCATACATAACATAAGCACTACCGGCTTATCATACATAACATAAGCACTACCGGCTTATCATACATAACATAAGCAAGTTAAGAAATCCCCTAACTTCTTATTAGCCTTGTTCATATACACTCTCACTTTAGTTTACTTAAGGCACTAACATGTCATTATAAAAATCTGGGAATTTAACCCAAAGTACTACGTACTTCTACTCTTTTAAAATGACTCTTTTTCATATAAACTTCCAAGATACTAATAACCGTAGTATCAAGTCAAATCTACTTTTCAAGACAAGTCACAATACCTTTTAGAAATACATTTAGGCTTCTAAATCAAGTGACTTCTTTCTTTTTTAAAACCTTAAGCAAATGATGCCTTAAAATCAATTTGTCTTTCATTATTTCGAGTCATTTATCATACTTACATTACTTAGAGTAAACCACTCTTTTTAACTTTCCATAAAGCTATTATAACCGACTTCCTATAAAGCCGTTATACTAGCTTTATACTTTTAGACACTTACATTCTTTTCATAACCAAGAGACTTATACTTTCGAAAACCAAGTATCGTATACTTTCAAAATGCTTCAAGTCTCTTATCTTGTAATCAAGTTTCTATACATTTTCAAGTCAAGAAAATCTTTGTTTACCCTATTAGAATAAACCATTCTTTCTTTTCTTTCCATAAAGTTATTTACCAACTTTATACTTTTGAAACCAAGGCATGTCTACCCTTTAAAACAAGTCAAGGATATCAAATGAAACTAAATTCATTTAAATCTCGTACGTCTACCGTACTATACATTTACAACTACTTATGCTCAAGAGATAGGAAAGTTCCGCATACCTCTTCGGTTCAATCCACTTGCTGAGTCCAATATGTCGTACGTAGTATGTCAACCTATAATGACCATAATACGTTTATTAACTTCTAACTCCAAACGTAGAATATTCTAAGTGCAAAGTCACTAAATTCTACGAAAAATCGGACAGCACTTCCTTTGTTTCTACATACTTTTCCACCTTTTTCAAGGCCCAAATTCAATAACAAAACACGCCACATTTAAGGCTCAACAATGTAGTTAACAATAGGGGATTACACGCCTACAAGACGTGTAAAATTCCGCCCCACAATTTAATATCAAACTAACCCAACATACTATGTCAATTCGGCAACTTGAGGGACAACAACACAAAGTATTATTTCCAATTCCTTTTCAATCCAAGTTGTTTAGTACAACATGTTATAAAGTCGCAATTGATTATAACTACTACAATCTTCAAGTAGGTAACATGCGACGATTCTAATTAACGACCAAATTGTATTTCAATTTCAAATGGCTCAAATGTCAATTCGGATTTAGGCTACTATAATCCATATCACTTATCAATCTTCAATACATAAACTTCATGCTAGTTAAAATGTAAGGCTACAACAATATGTAATCTTATAACACTTTAAGAGAACAAAATTGTTACCTCAACGAGCCTTAATCCACCTCAAGATCCGAAGTCGCTCCCTAGCAACTTAGAGTCTCTCCTTGACACTCCAATCCGCCACTTGAAGCCCTTAGAAGATCACAAACAACTTCCCTTAAGTTCCCAATCCAAAACCTAGGAAAGTGACTAGGTTTTCACCTTGCGACTAATACGAAAACACCACTTTTCCGGAATCTTTCTATTGAGATACCCTTACAATATCCTTATGAACCTTGGTTTAAAGTGTGGAGCCTATTGGACAACAAACAAACAAAAATCATGTTGGGAAGAGGGCAAACCCGAGAGCTCCTCCATGAGTTCTTCCAATTTTCTTGAAAATTTAGCTAAGTGTAGAACTTGTCTTGCTACTAGCACATATATATATATAACACTATGGAGGGTTAATATTAGAACAAATGGGTGGCCTAGATGAGTTTCACAAGGATTCTAGCCAAGTGGCCTTGACTAAGTCAACAATATCAAGCTCTAGCTTTAGCAAGACTTGGTCATCTTCAATTATGGTCAAATGACCATTTTATCCATGTCAATTTCGTCCAAGACCACTAAGGGGGTGACACGTGTCGCCCTCCCGTTCGTCGAAATATTTCGTTTTCCGACTTTTCCATAATTCCGATAAATTTTTACTCATCTCAAATCTTAACATTTTTTAGTTCTTACGTACGTTCTTATAAACATATCCTGGAATTCCGGGGTGTAACAATAAATACTCGTATCGCCGAAAAGGATTTTGCATCCTAACAATTATAATGGACGACGCATTTTAATTTAGACTTTTATTTAACATTTGGGGAACATTTTCAGTTTTCGGGATTTCAATCAAGATCAATAAATATGTCATACATCATATGACATCCTATCATGCAATTTCTAAACACATTTAGATGGAAAACCATCAAACCCATTAGGCATGATAAAAGATGGTTTTAATCAAATATTGGGTGTCGTCTATCAAGACAGTTATTGCGATCATTGAAAGTAAACAATTACTGGGCGTCGTCTACCCAGACAATAATTGCGGACGCTATGCTAATAATTTAAATGCACCACATTCAAAACATTTAGCACATTTGTAAATTATATAATAATATAGAATTAATGATAATCATGGGTCTATTTGTCTAAACTCTAAAATCTATGTCTATGCCAAACAATCCCTAAATATTTTTTTATTTTAAAATTCTGATTTTCAGGAATTCTGCAAACTTTTAAAATTTATAGTTTAGTCCCTCAAGAATTTAAACGTTCAATTCAAACCCCAATAAATTCAAAAAATACAATTTTAACTTTCAAAAAATATTTTCAGGTTTCAGGGACCTGTTTGTAATTTCCAGAACTTAAAATCCAATTTTCAGAAACTTTATTTAATTACAGATTTGCCCGAAAGGACCAAATCTGTCCAAGTAAAACTTATTTTCAGATTCTGTTATTTTGAAAACTTCAGAATCTGAATATTAAAACTTCAGTTTCTGATTTCGATTTTTTTTTTAAATTACTGTCGACAGCGCCGCGGCCCTTAGGGAAGGCACCGCGGTGTCGAAACTTCAGAGACAGAACCTGCAGATTGTCTCACACGCCGCGCTTCTAACAGTGAAATACAGCGCACTTTAGAGGCGAAGTTCAAAAATTTATTTTAAGCTTTCTGGATGAACAACATCGCAAGGCTTCAGAACAGAGTCACGCTCTGGCGTCATCTCAAGGCCATGCGCGCTCCATCGTGGAGTCGCGGCGTCACCACAAAACCCTAGCAGGCACCGCGGTGCTACATTATGGAGCCGCGGCGCCTTACCTCCAGAAACGCAAATCCCGAAAATTCGAACTCCTAAAATTGGTTTAGGGTCATATTTTCAGATCTATCACGTGCAAAGCCATCACTATTAAACAATACGTTCACCGACCATCATTTCAATTTTCTTCTCGTTCTACGTTTCAATGCACCATGCTCTAAACGAACCGGATAACGCATATCAACTTAGAAGAGTTATATATTGGAATGACTTCCTCGATTACATCATTGTTTTAACATATCCGGGTGGAAGGACTATGCGTTCTAAAGATTAAGGATTTTAAAGCCTTTAACGATATAAAATTAGATCTAAACAAATCCTAACCCATTTTATCATTAATATTCATCATATAATCACACAAAACGACTACTGTTATGCCCCAGATTTCCGCAGTATGTACGGGCGGACGACGAGAAAATTTGAAACTTTTAATTAGGCTTGGCCGAATTAATTTTGTGCACAACACCCGATTAGAGTCGTTTTTCGACGAAACGTTTCCACAGCTTTCGTAGGGGAATTTCCGGCTATGTCTTTTTTAATTTTTACGGATTTTTCCGAGACGAACGTGTGTTAACAAGAGGGCGCCACTTGGCACCCTCTCATTGGCGGACGTTAGTGGGCGGTAAAGGGAGGGTTGGACGATTGGCCTTGTTGGTCAAGGGGAGTTGGTAGGATATTTTTTGTGTTAGTTGGCTAGGTGCACTTGGCAAGATCTTCGCCCTACACTTGCCTTGCACTTGGCAAGATCTTGGCCATTGGTCGCCATTGGTCGCCTATAAATACCACCATATGTTGAAGACTTTCTTCATCCTAAAATCTTCTAAGTGTTAAAATCCCTCCCTCTTCCTTCTTGTGGTTCTCGTCCAAGAGCCTTCCCCCTCCCCCGTGGCCGAGAGCCCTCACCCCCTCTACTCGGCGTGTGGTCGTGGGGTACCCCCCCCCCTAGCCTAGTTGTCTCGTATAATACACCCCCCCCTCTTGGTAGAATACTCTCAAAAGTATTGTTATAATTCCCAAATTACCTTAGCCATATACCTTGTAGTATTCTAAGGTTATACCTATACGAAAAACCCAGAAATACTATTATACTTCCCTTCCGTCACAAAACCGAAACCCTAAGGAAAATCTCCATGGTTAGTTGGAGTAATAAGTAGAAGTTGGTTAGAACTTCTAAGGGTTGTTTGAGCGGGTCGAGCGCACTTGAGTAGAGCTAAACCTTGCTCAGATCGACATTTAAACTCGGATAATTATGGGCTTATCGAGGTAAATATCTTGTCCTCTATTGTAATTGGAAATTACATGATTGTTAGACTATATAGTTGAAGTATACTATATATAGAACTGAACGTTGTTATCGCAATGTCTTTTGACTTAAGCCCAATATAAGAAACTTTTTCGAAAGAAGAGTACCGAATCAGTAATTACATAGCGTATCAGACATGAGACTTGTGTAGCTTTTCTCGTGAGGTAGAATTGTGCACGTCCGGTTAGATGTATGAACCCCCGGTTGGCTTGATAGCCGCCGATAGAGAGGATATTTACGCGGCCATGTGTGGGAGTCGCCAATTTTCGGTAGAATGTTCTACGATGAGGTCTAAATGTTAATGTCACTTGTGGCCTTATAGGTCAAGTACTACGTGTGGCGCGATCTACTTGACTTAAGGAGTAGCCGACGGTTGGAGGTACTTGGAGCGTTTTGCTATTAGTCGATACTCGTCGCGAGGTATGTGAACCTCTTCCTATCTCTTCTAGCATGATATGTGTGATCTATGTAGTACGGTAGACGTACAAGTGCTAAATGTATTTGATTGGTTTAAAACATAAAGTGTTATAACGGCTTTATGGGAAGTTGGTTATAACAGCTTTATGTTGGTAAGAAAATACTTGTGATTTTGAAAAGGTAACCGATTTGAACTATAATTGGCTTGTTATGTGTTAATAAAGAACTTGAAGTATTTCAAAAGATTTTTGAATCATTTCGAAAGAAGAAGTAATACTTGGTTTTTGAAAACTTAAGAGTTATACTAGCTTTATAGGAAGTTGGGTAATAACGGCTTAAGAATGTTTTACTGATTTCGGAAATCAGAATGTGTATCGACAAACCACTGCAGCGTTAATAAAAGGAAATGTTTTGACAGATTAAGTATTATTAAAACCAGTAGAAACTTCCATCTGCATAGAAGCTAAGATGAGACAAAATGACATTTCCTAGATCATGGCTGCTTAATAAGATTGATTATAAACAAGAATAACCTACTCACTTATAAGACATAGGTTTCTCAAAACGCTTTAAAGGAGAATTATGTTTTAAAGGATTTAAAACTATGAACTACTAAACCCTTTCTAAAATGAGAAACTTGAGCATTTGAAATTAGGCAAACTTGAACGCTTGGAAAATAAGGTTGTTACTTGATTTTACAAAGGAAAGCATTTTGGTTTACTTAACAATGTTAGTCACTCTAATTTTATACTACGTATCGGGTGACCTTTGTAAAAGAAATGGATCTTAAAGGAATTTAACGACGTAGTACTTTAGGTTAAAATCCGGACTTTGACATAAAATGAAAGTACCTTGAGTCAGGTATAACTTGCCTATGCTTGTCGTTATGAAACTTGACCATGTTACGTGATAGCCTTGTTGTGCAAATATTGTGTTCTACTCGACTACCGGTTCATCCGGAATGTATTTCACTCGACTACGGCTCATCCGAATGTATTTCACTTGACACGGCTCATCCGGAATGTATTTCACTTGATTACCGGCTCATCCGGAATGTATTTCACTCGACTACAGGTTCATCCGAATATATTTCACTTGATTACACGGCTCATCCGGAATGTATTTCACTCGACACCGGCTCATCCGGAATGTATTTCACTTGACTACCGGCTCACCCGGAATGTAATTCATCGACTACCGGTTCATCCGGAATGTATTCCACACGCTTTCTATATCGGGTCCATAAGATGGGCCGAGACCGTTATACGTATCACGTGATTTGTACCTAGATCGCCATGAGGAAGGAGCTCCACGCATAAGGGATGACTTTGAGGGCGTGAGTCCTCGACTTGACACGATCGTTATTTATTGTGAATCGTAGTTTGGTTATCATACATGTCTCCCGCTTTATATAGACTACTATGATTTCATTTATGATTTATTTCGCTTCACATACTGCACTGCCAGATCGACTCCTTCGGGCCGCGTTCATGCCGCAGTAAAGTTACATCGCCGTGATCCTCGCCTAGTGGTCACGTCAAAGATTTGGGAAAGCTTCGCTTTCTCCGAGGCTTATTCGTATAGTCCTCGCTGACAGGTGCTACATTCAGGTATGACGGCCCCGCCCCGTTGTTGTCATATTATTCGTAGAGGTCTCAGAGTACGCTGCAAGGCAGAATTTGTAAGAGGGTTGTAAATCGCTCAAATTGTCGTTATATATATACCGAAGGTAACCGCTGGTTAGCCTGCCTTTCTTATTTCACCGTCATATCACATTGGTTTCATGTATTGTCTTTATGTTCACCGATTACTCGATGTTGTGTCACTAGGTGCCCGGTAAGGCACCGGCCGCGCCCAGATTCGGTCGTGACAAAAGTGGTATCGAGCGCTTAATCCTCGGAAAGTGTCTACGCATCAGATCCAAGAAGTCTTGATTATCGGTGTGTTGTGCACCACACCAATAATCGTGAGGCTATAGGATATTTAGGATTGGTTTCTATTTCTTCTCACGAGATCGCTCCTTAGAGTCATGTTGTAAGTTGGACCTCTAACGTATTTCTTTCCCTTACCGTTATGCCTCCGCGTAGGCAACCCGCCCAGAGGCAAGGCACCGGCGAGCCGCGAGTAGAGTATGAGGGTTACGTGGCACAGCCCAATCATCACCCGGGTGGTTCTTCATTCGGGAGTTTTGCACGCCACTAGCCCCAGCAGAGTTTAGCACGGCGGCGGCAGTTCCTACTGCGGCCATGATGTTTGAACCTTCAGTTCCACGACCGGGAACAGAGAATATAGATTGCAAAAAGGCGACCCTATTACTAGCTATGGATTTGGCTACCAGAGAGTATACCGATGCATCGCGAGTCTTGATGAATATCAACGGTAAGGTTGTGCAAAGAGTAAGTTCTTCAGTTAGGCTTGGGCATGGCCTGTGTATGGGCTTATGCGCAGCAGGCCGAGAAACGTAGAGATCGACGGGTTAACGAAGGACAGCAGAAGAGGGCCAGAGCAGCAAGGTCCTTTGGTAACTTTCGAGTCGAGTCACCTCACCAAAGAGATTAGATTATGCACATCCACCGCGTAAAGGTCCTCCTGTGGTTCGTGACGCTCGGGTATGCAGGTTAGTCGAGCTCCAGAGCTTCCGCTCACCATCACACGGCGTTCCAGCCATCCGATTCGCTTTTTCGTTGTTCATACAGGCAGCGCCATCCCGTGGAATGTCGCTTTTAGTTGGGTACTTGTTGTACCTATGGCGACCGCTGTGGTCCGATGTCGAAAGAGTGTCTCGCGGAGGACTTAGCCTTCGTGGATCGTGGGTAGTTTGTCATCTTCCTTAGCTGCGCTCTACGGTGTTTGATTTGAACGACTAAGGGAGTGAAGCAAAGAGATATAGATATATCCTTAACCTCTGTAGATCGGTATGTGTGATAAGGTGAGTATACCTTAAGTGCTATGTTCGATAAAGGTGTTAGTAGGGATTAGAAATCATGGTGGGTTAACCGAGAAAGATTTTGGGGGATAGAAGGTGTGAGCCTTAGAGTTTTATACGCAGAGACCTTGCAGGTAAGGCCATCTCGAGTAAAGGTGTAGTGTTCAGTTTGACCTTATAGGAGTGCATAGTGCACGTGAACTATGTTTACGGATAAGTCCCCGAGTAGTGTGGAATGAAAGAGGGTAGTTGAGCTAAGAAGACCGCTAGGTTTTCGTAACGTGATTAGTGAGAGTTTTCCTTCTGAGAGCTAGCGTTTAGCGCGCCGGGTCGGGTTGAGGCTGCTGCGGGTCAACCCGCGCATGTTTGGTGCGTGGTCACCGTGGTGGTCCCGCCTGTGGTAGGGTCACGAGGGTGTTAGGCCCAAGTTTAGTTAACCAACAGACGAGTTCGTGGACGATTCGACCGAGTCGGGCCGAGGAGGTCACCGCCTTGTTTTCTAACAAAGACCGCTTACTCGGCAAAGATTGATCTATCGAAAGGTTGTAAGGTCGCACGAGGTGCCTACCTTCACCTTACGACAGACGTGGAGCCTGTGGTACGCTGTTTTGGTTTCTCGGAAGTTTTACCAAGCAGGGTTAATAACTCAGGTTTGTCTCAAAATAGCATTCGCCCTCTGGCCAGTGTGTTTATTTCAGAGGTAGTTGTGGGATTGTTGTCTCTGTGGAGGAGTGTTTAAGCTACCATTTCGCTTTTGAATGTCGCCTTATGAGGCCTTGTAGGGCGGAAGTGTAAGTTGTCGGCCGATTGGTCTGATGTTGGCAAGATTCAGATAGTTGGTTCAGCTTGTTCCACAGATCGTGGATAGGTAAAGCTTGTCTAGAAGAGGTTCTCGCAGCCGTAGAAATCGTATGGATAATCGGCGACGACGCCAGAGTTCAGTTGACGGTCGGTCTTCGAAGGTACCACCGGTTTGGGTGTGACGAGTTTTGGAAAACAGAGGAACTTAGCCCGAGTTACTTGGGGCCCTTTTGAGTTCATGTGAAGAATAGGCCAGTTGCCTATATGTTAGCAGCTGTCGTCCGACTTAGGAGGCAAGACGTCCGGCCTTCAGATATTGTTATGTTCGGAAGTATCGAAGATCCATCCAGAGTGTTCCCGCTAATGATGACCACGTTAGGGATAGTAACTCGAGTTTTGGATACGGGCAAAGATTTAAATGTGGTAGAGTTCGAATGTACGATACCTTCGTGATCGTGACGCAACGGCACCATTTGTTGGTCGCCGAGAAGGTTAATGCCTCGTGCAAAGTGACAAAAGTGGTATCATTTTTGGTGAGGTTAGAGGAGTTTCCTCGTGGACTTAGATGAAATTCTTGTGCGCAGTTGGTTCTGTGGCCATGTGGGCGTGTTTGTTCTCGTAAGTATAGTGGTGAAGACTATATCGGCGCACGCTTGTTTCGAGACCTAGAAGGAACATTCGGACGAATGTTTCCGAGGAGAATGTTATGCCCCGTATTTCAGTATGTACGGCGGACGACGAGAAAATTTGAAACTTTTAATTAGGCTTGGCCGAATTAATTTTGTGCACAACACCCGACAGAGTCGCTTTTTCGACGAAACGCTTTCCACGCCTTTCGTAGGGGAATTTCCGGCTATGTCATTTTTAATTTTTACGGATTTTTCCGAGAGACGAAACGTGTTGGGCCAACAAGAGGGCGCCACTTGGCACCCTCTCATTGGCGGACGTGAGTGGGCGGTAAAGGGAGGGTTGGACGATTGGCCTTGTTGGTCAAGGGGAGTTGGTAGGATATTTTTTTGTGTTAGTTGGCTAGGATGCACTTGGCAAGATTCGCCCTACACTTGCCTTGCACTTGGCAAGATCTTGCCATTGGTCGCCATTGGTTGCCTATAAATACCACCCTATGTTGAAGACTTTCTTCATCCTAAAATCTTCTAAGTGCTAAAATCCTCCTCTTCCTTCAGTGGTTCTCGCCCAAGAGCCTTCTCCCCCTCGGCCGAGAGCCCTCACCTCCTAGTAGTGTGGCCGTGGGCACCCCTAGCCTAGTTGTCTCGTCTAATACACCCCCCCTCTTGGTAGAAATACTCTCAAAAGTATTGTTATAATGCCCAAATTACCTTAGCCATATACCTTGTAGTATTCTAAGGTTATACCTATACGAAAAACCCGTAAATACTATTATACTTCCTTCCACACAAAACCGAAATCCTAAGGAAAATCTCCATGGTTAGTTGAGTAATAAGTAGAAGTTGGTTAGAACTTCTAAGGGTTGTTTGGAGCGGTCCTGAGCGCACGAGTAGAGCTAAACCTTGCTCAGATCGACATTTAAACTCGGATAATTATGGGCTTATCGAGGTAAATATCTTGTCCTCTATTGTAATTGGAAATTACATGATTGTTAGACTATATAGTTGAAGTATACTATATATAGAACTGAACGTTGTTATCGGCAATGTCTTTTGACTTAAGCCCAATATAAGAAACCTTTTCGAAAGAAGAGTATCGAATCAGAATTACATAGATCAGACATTACGAGACTTGTGTAGCTTTTACGTGAGGTAGAATTGTGCACGCCGTTAGATGTATGAACCCCGGTTGGCTTGATAGCCGCCTCGATAGAGAGGAGATTTACGCGGCGGGGAGGCCGAATTTTCTAGAATGTTCTACGATGAGGTCTAAATGTTAATAAGCGCTGTGGCCTTATAGGTCAAGTACTACGTGTGGCGCGATCTACTTGACTTAAGGAGTAGCCGACGGTTGGAGGTACTTGGAGCGCTTTTGCTATTAGTCGATACTCGCCGCGAGGTATGTGAACCTCTTCCTATCTCTTCTAGCATGATATGTGTGATCTATGTAGTGCGGTCGACGACAAGTGCTAAATGTATTTGATTGGTTTAAAACATAAAGTGTTATAACGGCTTTATGGGAAGTTGGTTATAAACTTTATGTTGGTAAGAAAATACTTGTGATTTTGAAAAGGTAATCGATTTGAACTATAACCGCTTGTTATGTGTTAATAAAGAACTTGAAGTATTTCAAAAGATTTTTGAATCATTTCGAAAGAAGAAGTAATACTTGGTTTTGAAAACTTAAGAGTTATACTAGCTTTATGGGAAGTTGGGTAATAACTGTCACGACCAAACCGCTCGCGATCGTGCCTTACCCGCACCCAAGTAGTCAAACAACATCGAGAAAATCAGGAAATTAAAACTCATACATGATAACCAATGAAAAGAGAAAACAAAGCAACCAAATGGTTACCTTTTCTCAAAATAACTAACACCGAACAGCCATAATCCTCGCCCACATCGCATTTCTGCACTTCTAAGAATTTTTATAACATCTCCGACGACAGGCCCCGCCATACCCTCGAATGTACAAAAGTTCTACAACTTCGTGGACCGTACTGACAAAGTCTCCAAGGAATGGAGCTTTCGAGAATCGAACAACGATCCAAAGGGTGCGGATCAACAAGCGATGATCTCAACTGCAGATGAACGCAGCCCCGGAAGGGGTCGATAACAAAAATGCGAGTATGCGAAATGTAAAAATATCAGAAATGAAATCATAATAGTCTATAAGGAAAACAGAGACATGTATGATAACCAAACTACAAGACACCACGATATACGCCTGAACCAAATCAAACCACATCAAGTCGTGGACTCACGCCGAAAGATCATTACTCAAAGTGGACGCATACTGGCTACCCAACGTGTCGGTATGTCCAACCCAATAACAAGATAGTACTCACGGTGGACGATACTCGCGGCTACCCAACGTGTCGGTATGTCCCAACCAATAACAAGATAATACTCATCGTGGACGATACTCGTGGGCTACCCAACGCGTGTCGGATGTCCAAACAAATACCCAGATAATACTCATCGTGGACGATACTGCTGGCTACCCAACGTGTCAAGATGTCCAAACAAATACCCAGATAATACTCATCGTGGACGATACTGGGCTACCCAACGTGTCGGTATGTCCAAACAAATACCCAGATAATACTCATCGCGGACGATACCGTGGGCTACCCAACGCGGTCAAGATGTCCAAACCGGCTTTACAAGATAACACTCCTAATAAGCATACCCGTGGGCTACCCAACGTGTCGATATGTCCCAAAGGATCAATATAGTGGAAGCATACCCGTGGCTACCCAACGTGTCGATATGTCCATCATACCACCCGATATCCGCCCTCCGTCGAGAGACTCGGTAGCACAAAGTCAAACACTTGCACAACAACAAAACTATCACCACAAGCACAGTAAGTTACACACAACTCAAAGTACCTTCGTTTAAGTCAACAAACCGGGTTCCAACCCCAAAATACTACATTCTTTCCTACCTTCAAAGACCTCTCTTTACGTAGAAACCATACGATACTATCACACATAGTATCACACACATTCATGTTTAAAACACGTACTTCAAACACAATTTAACATAACGTCAAGTATACTTTTTAAAAGTCCAAGTAATTAACTCCTTTAAGGTCAAGTATTCCTACCTTTTAAAACCAAGTCATTTACTTTTCCCTAAGAAAAGTTCGATATTTGAAACAAGTGATTTATACTTTCAAACTCAAGTTACTTCTCTTTTCCAAAATCCAGTACATTATCCTTTACAATCCATTAAATTCATTCTTTGGAATTTTAAGAAAAGTCAGAACTTGTTATCAATGATTCTCATTTAAGCAGCCATGATCTAGGAAATGTAATATCATTTTGTCTTATCTTAGTTTCTATGCAGATGGAGGTTTCTACTGGTTTTAATATAATCAATTAGTCGAAACCATTTCCTTTATTAGCGCTGCAGTGGTGTGTTCGATACTTGTTCCCACTTTCGAAATCCATTTCACATTCTTATGCCGTTATACCTAACTTTACATAAAGCTAGTATAACTCTTAAGTTTTCAAAAACCAAGTATTACTCATTACTCACTTAATGAGGTTTTACAACTTTTGAATACATTACAAAACTTTCACAATTCTAAGTTAAGTCTCTTATCTTACAAGATCAAGTCTCTTAACTTCTACCAATCAACAACCGTTCTTTTATTCACATAAAGTTGTTATAACTAACTTCCCATAAAGCCGTTATAACCCCTTTATGTTTTAAACCAACCAATTACCACATAAACATTTATGAGACCAAGAGGACTCATTCTTTAAGCACCGAGTGCCCATTACTAACGGATAAGACTTACTACTCTTACACATAATGAAGCCCTTTACACTTCATAACAAGTCAAGACACAATTTGGAAAATCAACTTCTTTAACACACGTCAGGTCAACCGCACTATATATTTCACAAATAGTCATGTCAAGAGGATAGGAAGAATCACATACCTCGCGACGATTGCCGACAAAAGCAAAACGCCCACAAGATTGAACCCTTCATAGGATACGCTACTCGTAGCGCCTCAATCCTATAAGCGGTCATAAGACATCTATTAACTTCTAGTTCAACGTAGAATAAGCTAAAAGCAAAGCCCACGGGTTCTACGGAACTTACTACCTTTATCCAAGGTCGAAAAACAAGAACCCATTCTAAACCCTTTTCAATACTCTTTCAATTCAAGTTTTAGGTTAACATGATGCCTAACCCTAAACATCTTCAACTACCACAATTTCCTTCTATACAACATGCAACGACTAACTTTGTCACCAAAAGGTAGTTACAATCTTAAGGCTAACATGCCCACTTCGGTTTTCCACAGACAACAAGATCCAAATCCATGCAATATAAAACAGCCTCAGTGCTCAACTCTAAACTACTAAAATAAAATTTCAAAGCTCACATCTATACAAACTTAACTATAATGACCTCAGCTCACAAATCTATTCAAACTCTAAATATAATAAATTTCAGCTCACAGATCTATACTACTATCACAAGTACTAACTCAAAACCCAGAGAAGTGGAAACTCTTACCTTTAGAAAAGCCCACAAAAGCCCTTTCCTACCACTTCTTCCACAACTCAACCACCGCTTCCCACAAGTTCACCAACACTTTTTCCTTCTTGCCGCGCTCCAAATTCCTCTCTAAAGCTAGGTTTTCTTCCAAAAACTAGAGAAGGGAGAGGGTTTCCATGGAAGGGTTTTGAAATGAAATGAAATGGAATGGCCAAGTCTTCCAAGACTGGCCCTAAATAGACCACTTATCGATAAAAGGATGGGAGGGACACTTGTCACCCTCCCATAGGTTATAAACGAAATATCCCCTTTTTTTCACTTATCGCGCAAATCCGCCTCGCTGCCCGGCACGTGGGCCGCCAAGCTCCACTTCCAAAATAAATCTTCCGATGTCGGCGCCGCGTCCAGATTCGGCCGCGGCTGCAACCTCGTGGACTTCAAGATAATCTGGCGCCATGCGCATCCAGCCGGCGCTGCACTTCAGACGAGAACTGCTGCACTGATCGCGCACCAAACTTGAAACTTCCATAACTTTTGACTCGATGCCCAATCGATTTAACGCTTGTCGTTGGGATCTAGATTTAACTGCCACATTAGGCTTTTTAAACACCTCGAAATTCTTAACAACTGGGGTACCACACTCCAAGGTAAACTAAAAATCCGGCCCAACACATGTTGTCAACTTATCTATCTTCTAGAATTTACTGGTGTAACATTCTTCCTCTTAGAAACATTCGTCCCGAATGTTCCTTCTAAGCCTTCAGAACACATGCGCCGGTATAGTCTCCACTACTATACCTACCAAAAACTCATTTATGCCTCTCATGGCCATAATATAGAAATCACGCATCTCCAAATTCCAGCTAACGGGAAATCACCTCACGCAAACATCACTATTTTCTCCTCCCTCGGTCTAAAGGATACTCTCCTTACCTGGCGCACCTTCCTTGTACACTCACACCCCTCTCTAGTACACGCCCACAATTCACCATCGCCTGCTTTCTACCACCTCGAGTCACTACCTCCAACTCGTCCATCTTACTAATCCACGCCATGGAAGCTACCACTTCCATCGCAAACTACCCATGGAATCATCACACAAAACTCCATGTATACCATACACTCCGACAAGGATTAACAAAGAAAGGCTTCTACCCAAGACTACTTACATCTAAGGTCTCAATCGTTATAAATTCTAAGGTTCAAAATTTTTCTCATCCCCAAACTTACCCTCTTTATTAACCATGCTTCCAAAACACATTATATACACACAAAGCTACCGAACATAGCACTCAACACATCACCACAACATCAAAGCATACAATACTCTGTAGGGTTAAGAACGCACTCAGAACTATTGCTTCACTTCCTTCTTGTCGCTCTACTCATGTTCTTTCCGACGACGCACAAAGGAGGAGGTGAATCGTCCATCGATCCCGAAGCGTGAATCTCAACCTCCGCTATCTCTCGTGGGACAATTCCTTGCAAATGGCTACCTGGCCGCATGTAAAACAGATTCCCTATTAGCACGACACTCCCATCGCGGAGCCTACCACAATGGTCACAACGAGGTAAGGGTGGTCCCATCCGACTAACATCCCCGATCCCCAAAACTCAAACCTTGGAGCCCGACCGCTTCCCGAATTTTTCGAACGCCCCGACGATCGAGGTGGAGCACTCAGATCGGGCGGAGGCGCATAACTAACTCCGCCGAGGCCGCCGCCTGGCGTCACCAAAGGACCTCGCCGCTTGGCCCTACTCTGCGATCTTCGTCATTCCGCCGACTTACGCGCCTCACATCCAAGCGCATGAGCTCGCACGCGGCAATGTCCATGCCCTACCAAGAGCTACTCCCGAGCAACTCGCCAAATAGTCATCAAGCCCTCGTGACATAGCGGTGCACTCGCCCTCCATGTCGCTACTAACGCGGGACGCATCGAGCTAGTGAGTTAAACTCCACGTTGTACTTCAACCGCACGCCCGCTTCGCCTCAACATCAAAAATCTGCTTACCGAGTCCTCTCATCCGCGAGGCAAGAAATGTGCAAGAAATGCCTCCGAGAACTCGTCCCATCTCGCCGGAAGTGCATGCCCTCCCGACAGCCTCCCACGACCAAACCGGGCCGATCGCGGTATCACGCACCGATGCGAACCTAGGACCACCGACTCGGTCTCCGATGCCTTGATCACTCATGATCCGTCAGAATCGCTTGGATGAACTCCCGCGATCATCCTCGTGCCTCGACCGTAGAACTCGCGGCCACAACTCGTAAAGTCCCGCACCAAACTATCCGATCTCGGGTGAACCATCGTGCATCGAACCGGCTGGCCCGGCCTATCCTCGTGTCGCCACAACCTCGCCAATAATCGCCAACTCTTGTAACCCATCTTCTCTCGCCTGCATCGGACCGAGGCTCGTGTCTTGTGGTCTCGTAGAGATCGCCGCCGCTTACTCGCAGCCTCCTTCGCCGCTTGCCTTCTCGGGCCCCGGTTGCCTTCGCAGGCATAATCGGTAAAACGAAACACGCCGAGGGGTCCAACTTACAACACACTTTCTAAGGCACGATCTCGTAATGAGAAGAATAGAAACTAATCCTAAATGTCTCAGCCTCCGATTATAGATGTGGTGCACAACACATCGATAATCAAGACTTACTTAGACACGGCTCGCAGACACTTTCCGAGGACTAATCGCTTCGATACTACTTCGCCACGACCAAACCGCTCGCGATCGTGCCTTACCCGCACCCAAGTAGTCAAACAACATCGAGAAAATCAGCGGAAATTAAAACTCATACATGATAACCAATGAAAAGAGAAAACAAAGCAACCAAATGGTTACCTTTTCTCAAAATAACTAACACCGAACAGCCATAATCCTCGCCCACATCAAGATTACATGCACTTCTAAGAATTTTTATAACATCTCCGACGACAGGCCCCGCCATACCCCGAATGTACAAAAAGTTCTACAACTTCGTGACCGTACCAAGTGACAAAGTCTCCGGCGAATGGAGCTTTCGAGAACCGAACAACGATCCAAAGGGCGCGGATCAACAAGCGATGTATCTCAACTCGCGGATGAACGCAGCTTCGGCGGGTCGATAACAGTACCGAGTATGCGAAATGTAAAAATATCAGAAATGAAATCATAATAGTCTATAAGGAAAACAGAGATACGTATGATAACCAAACTACAAGACACCACGATATACTGATTCACCAAATCAAACCACATCAAGTCGTGGACTCACGCCGAAAGATCATTACTCAAAGTGGACGATACTGCTGGCTACCCAACGTGTCGGTATGTCCAACCCAATAACAAGATAGTACTCACGGTGGACGATACTGCTGGCTACCCAACGTGTCGATGTCCCAACCAATAACAAGATAATACTCATCGTGGACGCATACTGCGGCTACCCAACGTGTCGGTATGTCCAAACAAATACCCGTGATAATACTCATCGTGGACGATACCGTGGGCTACCCAACGTGTCGGATGTCCAAACAAATACCCAGATAATACTCATCGTGGACGATACTGTGGCTACCCAACGTGTCAAGATGTCCAAACAAATACCCAGATAATACTCATCGTGGACGATACTCGTGGCTACCCAACGTGTCGCATGTCCAAACCGCTTTACAAGATAACACTTAATAAGCATACCCGTGGGCTACCCAACGCGGTCGATATGTCCCAAAGGATCAATATAGTGAAGCATACCCGGGCTACCCAACGTGTCGATATGTCCATCATACCACCCGATATCCGCCCTCCGTCGAGAGACTCGGTAGCACAAAGTCAAACACTTGCACAACAACAAAACTATCACCACAAGCACAAGTTACACACAACTCAAAGTACCTTCGCTTAAGTCAACAAACCGGGTTCCAACCCCAAAATACTACATTCTTTCCTACCTTCAAAGACCTCTTTACGTAGAAACCATACGATACTATCACACATAGTATCACACACATTCATGTTTAAAACACGATTTCAAACACAATTTAACATAACGTCAAGTATACTTTTTAAAAGTCCAAGTAATTAACTCCTTTAAGGTCAAGTATTCCTACCTTTTAAAACTAAGTCATTTACTTTTCCCTAAGAAAAGTTCGATATTTGAAACAAGTGATTTATACTTTCAAACTCAAGTTACTTCTCTTTTCCAAAATCCAGACATTATCCTTTACAATCCATTAAATTCATTCTTTGGAATTTTAAGAAAAGTCGAACTTGTTATCAATGATTCTCATTTAAGCGACCATGATCTAGGAAATGTAATATCATTTTGTCTTATCTTAGTTTCTATGCAGATGGAGGTTTCTACCGGTTTTAATATAATCAATTAGTCGAAACCATTTCCTTTATTAGCTTTGCGATGGTGTGTTCGATACTTGTTCCCACTTTCAAATCCATTTCACATTCTTATGCCGTTATACCTAACTTTACATAAAGCTAGTATAACTCTTAAGTTTTCAAAACCAAGTATTACTCATTACTCACGAATGAGGTTTTACAACTTTTGAATACATTACAAAACTTTCACAATTCTAAGTTAAGTCTCTTATCTTACAAGATCAAGTCTCTTAACTTCTACCAATCAACAACCGTTCTTTTATTCACATAAAGTTGTTATAACTAACTTCCCATAAAGCCGTTATAACCCCTTTATGTTTTAAACCAACCAATTACTACATAAACATTTATGAGACCAAGAGGACTCATTCTTTAAGCACCGAGTGCCCATTACTAACGGATAAGACTTACTACTCTTACACATAATGAAGCCCTTTACACTTCATAACAAGTCAAGACACAATTTGGAAAATCAATTTCCTTTAACACACGTGCGTCAACCGCACTATATATTTCACAAATAGTCAGCTTAAGAGGATAGGAAGAATCACATACCTCGCGACGATTGCCGACAAAAAGCAAAACGCCTACAAGATTGAACCCTTCAAGTAGGATACGCTACTCGTAGCGCCTCAATCCTATAAGGGTCATAAGACATCTATTAACTTCTAGTTCCGAACGTAGAATAAGCTAAAAGCAAAGCCCCTGGGTTCTACGGAACTTACTACCTTTATCCAAGGTCGAAAACAGTAACCCATTCTAAACCCTTTTCAATACTCTTTCAATTCAAGTTTTAGGTTAACATGATGTCTAACCCTAAACATCTTCAACTACCACAATTTCCCTTCTATACAACATGCAACGACTAACTTTGTCACCAAAAGGTAGTTACAATCTTAAGGCTAACATGCCCACTTCGGTTTTCCACAGGACAACAAGATCCAAATCCATGCAATATAAAACACCTGTGCTCAACTCTAAACTACTAAAATAAAAATTTCTGTGCTCACATCTATACAAACTTAACTATAACAGCCTCAGGCTCACAAATCTATTCAAACTCTAAATATAACAGCCTCAGGCTCACAGATCTATACTACTATCACAAGTACTAACTCAAAACCCAGAGAAGGGAAACTCTTACCTTTAGAAAAGCCCACAAAAGCCCTTTCCTACCACTTCTTCCGTCAACTCAACCCCAAGCGCTGCCCACAAGTTCACCAACACTTTTTCCTTCTTGCCGCCGCTCCAACAGTCTCCTCTAAAGCTAGGTTTTCTTCCAAAAACTAGAGAGAAGGGAGAGGGTTTCCATGGAAGGGTTTTGAAATGAAATGAAATGGAATGGCCAAGTCTTCCAAGACTTGGACCTAAATATGACCACTTATCGATAAAGGATGGGAGGACACTTGTCACCCTCCCATAGGTTATAAACGAAATATCCCGCTTTTTCGTCACTTCATCGCAAGAAAATCCCGCCTCGCCGCGCGCCACGGCCATGGCTCCACTTCCAAAATAAATCTTCCGCATGCCGGCCGCGCTCAGATTCAATACGCGCTGCAACCCTGTGACTTCAAGATAATCGCGCCGCGCTGCCCGGCAGTCCGCGCCGCATTGCAGACGAGAATCGCACTGATCGCGCACCAAACTTGAAACTTCCATAACTTTTGACTCCGATGCCCAATCGATTTAACGGTTTGTTGCGTTGGGATCTAGATTTAACTGCCACACATTAGGCTTTTTAAACACCTCGAAATTCTTAACAACTGGGGTACCACACTCCAAGGTAAACTAAAAATCCGTCCAACACATGTTGTCAACTTATCTATCTTCTAGAATTTACGGGGTGTAACAAACGGCTTAAGAATGTTTTACTGATTTCGGAAATCAGAATGTGTATCGACAAACCACTGCAGCGTTAATAAAAGGAAATGTTTTGACAGATTAAGTATTATTAAAACCAGTAGAAACTTCCATCTGCATAGAAGCTAAGATGAGACAAAATGACATTTCCTAGATCATGGCTGCTTAATAAGATTGATTATAAACAAGAATAACCTACTCACTTATAAGACATAGGTTTCTCAAAACGTTTAAAGGAGAATTATGTTTTAAAGGATTTAAAACTATGAACTACGAAACCCTTTCTAAAATGAGAAACTTGAGCATTTGAAATTAGGCAAACTTGAACGTTTGGAAAATAAGGTTGTTACTTGATTTTACAAAGGAAAGTGTTTTGGTTTACTTAACAATGTTAGTCACTCTAATTTTATACTACGGGTATCGGGTGACCTTTGTAAAAGAAATGGATCTTAAAAGGAATTTAACGTACGTAGTACTTTAGGGTTAAAATCCGGACTTTGACATAAAATGAAAGTACCTTGAGTTGTGTATAACTTGCCTATGCTTGTCGTTATGAAACTTGACCATGTTACGGGTGATAGCCTTGTTGTGCAAATATTGTGTTCTACTCGACTACCGGTTCATCCGGGAATGTATTTCACTCGACTACCGGTTCATCCGGGAATGTATTTCACTTGATTACCGGTTCATCCGGGAATGTATTTCACTTGATTACCGGTTCATCCGGGAATGTATTTCACTTGATTACCGGTTCATCCGGGAATGTATTTCACTCGACTACCGGTTCATCCGGGAATGTATTTCACTTGACTACCGGTTCATCCGGGAATGTATTTCACTTGATTACCGGTTCATCCGGGAATGTATTTCACTCGACTACCGGTTCACCCGGGAATGTAATTCACTGACTACCGGTTCATCCGGGAATGTATTCCACACGTTTCTATATTGGGTCCATAAGATGGGCCGAGACCTGTTATACGTATCACAGGATTTGTACCTAGACTGCCGGCAGTGAGGAAGGAGCTCCACGGGCATAAGGGATGACTTTGAGGGCGTGAGTCCCTGACTTGACATGACTGTTTATTTATTGTGAACTGTAGTTTGGTTATCATACATGTCTCCTGCTTTATATAGACTACTATGATTTCATTTACGATTTATTTCGCCACATACCCGCACTGTTATCGACTTCCTCGGCCGCGTTCATGCCGCAGTAAAGTTACATCGCCGTGATCCTCGCTCTTAGGGTCACATTCAGATTCGGGAAAGCCGTTTCTCCGAGGCTTATTCGTATAGTCCGCTGATTGTAGGTGCTTACATTCGTGGGTATGACGGCCCCGCCCGTCGTTGTTGTCATATTATTCGTAGAGGTGCAGTAATCTTGTTGTGGGCAGAATTTGTAAGAGGGTTGTAACTGTTCAAATTGCTGTTTATATATATATTGAAGGTAACCGTTTTTGGTTAGCCTGTCTTCTTATTTCACTGTCATATCACATTGGTTTCATGTATTGTCTTTATGTTCCGCTGATTACTCTGATGTTGTGTCACTAGGGTGCCCGGGGTAAGGCACCAGTCGCGGGCCCGGATTCGGGTCGTGACACTCTGATAACACTGTCGGAGTTTTGTCGGGTTCGTACACGCAGCAGAATTTGAAAATTTATGTTTCAAACCCGACATGGAGGTCAAACTATAGTATGATTATATAATGTAAAATAACACAAAGCAAAAATGTAATACTTCGAACGAAGACTTACATTTGTAGATAGTAATCTGAAAATTGAAGTTTTGTGTAGTCCGAGGGTGCGCACGCAAATGTCCCTCGATTTGAAAAGAACTTTGATATAATTTTCTAACTCTTGGAATGCTAGGGATTCCAGCAGAGCTCTAGAAGAGATTAGTCTCTTACTTTTGGTGTAAATAAATGAGAAGAGGATCCCTTTATTTATAGCTGAAGTGCACAGTTAGGGTTCCCCAAATAGGCCAGCCCATTAAAACCTCAACAGATCGGGCGAATGACTCCATCGACATGCCTCAAAGACCGCGGCTCGATAAGAGGCTATGCGCTTAGAAACGTGTTCAGGCGTCGTGGCCCTGTCCCATTTTCTGCCTTGTTTCCATTTCTTTCTAATGTCTTAATCATCAACCGAACACATATATATATATATATATATATATAATATTTTCTCTAATTACATCCTTCAATCGACGGGAACATTTGACTTAGTGTTACCCTTCAGGTATTTACATATCGACACTAACAACATTAGGGTCTTCACGGAACTCCTAGACTGCGCCGGAAGACGAACTCAATATGTAAAGTTTAGCTACACGAAACATGTGAATTGAACCTCTATGTGGGAAGATAAAATTCTTTCATTCATGACACACTCAATCAAGCTTAGGATTTGTCAAGTGTTTATTCAAATTGCTTGATTATTATACCTGTTGACACCCAATTTTGACCCTCCCGTCCAGTCATTAACTATAAAATTACACTAATTTTCCACAATAATTCTAATAATTTTAAAATAATAAAATGCAGCAATAAAACATTAATACAGGCATAAATAAATAATTTAATAATGGCACCGCGTCTTACGCAGTTAGAGTCTCGCGCCCATATTTATTAATTTTAAAGCCATGTCATAATTCTTAATAATAATAAATACATAAAATAAATAATTTAGCAATGACGTTGTGTCAAGTAGCATAGCCGCATTTATTAATACGCAAGAGAATTTCATAACCATTTGTAATTTAAAATCAATTTTAATCTAACACATGCATTTAATAGCGTCGCATTTATAAAAGCTTCAAACAATTCTTAAATATCATACTTGCATTTAACATTTAAATAATTTAATCTAAACTCAATTCAATTTTAATTTAACTTCGCAATAATGCACAATAATAAGATTTTAAATAATAGCGCCTCATTCTAAAAATTTTAAGCACTAATTAAATAGCACACCCGCATTTATTATTATAATAATTTAAATCTAAACTTAGACTAATAAAGCACCTAAATAATTTAATCACAATTTATTAATCTGATTTACCACTAATTAATTTTACCTAAAACTAACAATTAAAACTAACCTAAAACTAATTAATTACTAATACACTTAAACTCCACCTAATTAACTAACTACCCGCGGCCCACACCCGCGTGGCCCAAACCCGTCGCCCCGGCCCACGTCCCTATCCCTTACTTTTCCCCTTGTCATCCCGCGTACGCCCACAGCCCTCACTTCATCTTCAAAACGCAGGCCTCATCGTCTCCCTCACAAACGCAACCCTAGAAAGCTTCAATTGCCGCCCGAGATTCTCGCCTGAGAATCCGGCGGCTTTCCTTTATTCACATACCAAACCTCTCCCTTACCTTACCCACACACACCCAGCCAACGATTTTCCTACCATAACAATAAAATCCGCACTAAATCGACAAGATTCGTCCAAAAATAAAACAGTAAGAATCACACCCCGAATCACACAAAATCAAGCACGAATCAAGCACAAATCTCAGCCTTAAATGGTCTTAAACTTTACCTAAGTTAGAGCCTAAACCGAGGCTGTATAAATACCCAACGTTCGAACATGCAAAGGCATCATCGATCAGTCATCAGTCGTGGAGATTGCCCTTAGCATTCGAGCCTAGAATCCCTCCCTCGTTTTCAGTTTATTGTTGTTCATTCTTGCAAACATTTCCTTTTGCGAACTTTCCATCGACGATTCTGGAAAACAGTTGTCGTCGCCTCGGTTCGCTACCCACAAAAGGTCCGGAAACCTATTCTCTTTCATTTATCTAGTTGTCTAATTGATACTATGTGTTCTGTATGATGGTATCTGTATTTTGTTCAAACTGGTTCGACTTGGTTCAGTCACTGTTTTCAGATAGGTCTATCAGTAGTAGCCTTTGATATTTGTGGTGTCGATTCTGTTCTTGAGCATGTGCGTGTGCTTCGATTGTATTTTCTGAGGGTATGATTGAGTGTATAACGATTGTATAAGGGTCGTAGATCCATTTTGTTAGTTATATGTTGATGGTTGTTTAAACGTCAATTTGGATATTCTGTTTTAACCTGTTAGTACGCAACTGGATATTTAGTAGGAATGTATTGATATACAGTGACTAATTTTAGGGGGGGGGCATTGATTTAGCAAATGAATCTAAGATTCAGTCCATTAATCGCATCTGTTACGATTTCTGTTTTTGTGTAAGTCTAAATCTGTTACAGACCCTATTTGGACTGTTGAATGACCTACAGGGTCTTTGTTTATTTAAAATTTCATTGCCTCTTATGATTAGTTAAATAAAAGTGTTTGATATGTTAATTCAAGATCAGTATTAATCATGTATGAACTGTTAAAACCAAAATTCACTACATACGTTGCTTCTTGTAATTCTCTCTATAAATAAATACTTCCCCTAACAAATAGCTAGCGGGAAGTAAAAGGGATTACGAGGTCTAATCCCGAATTTTAAAATCAAGTCGACGCGCTCCCGGAAATAACAACAACCAAAATTCAAAAGGGTTATGTGTGTTTACATGTATGTATATTTATGTGCCTATATTCAAGATTCAAACCTCTTACTCACTTTCCAAAATATCATAAGAAAGATTATATGTCCGCATATATGTAATAACAACCCAAATTTCAAAAAGTGATTATGTGTTTGTATGTGTGTCTACATTCAAAAGATTCAAATCTTTACTTACTTTCTAAAAACATTACTATCGTACTTTAATAACTTAAGACTGGCCTCTAATAAAAATGTTATTAAGATCAAGGATACACGATTTACAGTATCGTGTTATCAACTCGATAAAGTAACAAACATTTTAATTTAAAAATAAAATATGTACGTTCTCATCTCTTAAAATGGCTAATGTATTTTACTCTTAAGTTAACTATATGAGTTTAATATCTGCCATAATATATTTACTACTTTGTTTCCATTGTTTGGAGTGGTTGGTGATTGCAGGAATTGTAATAGAATCACTGTAAGTTGGAATTATAATTAACGATGAATAAAGAGTGTCTTACGCCTATACTCTTTGACTAATTACATATTAAAACAGTCCTAGCTTTGATTAAATAAATGTGCGACTCGCATTTAGGTCCAAATTAGAGGCACAAGTTCTGGAAGTCCAGAAACTACTTTGAAGTCTTTTGTGTGTTGATTTAACATGCCGAAGTTGGCTATTGACTCTCTGTGTATGATTTGATTAGCATGTGTTTATAATGTTAACACACATATTAGTCAAGAACTAGTTTACAGTTAAGCACAGATTAATCCAAACAGTCAACCCCTGTCCTAAACTAGTTTAAGGCTCATCGTCAATTGTATACATATGGGTCAGGAAACCAGTCTAAAGCCATCCACAGATTAATTTAATATGCTTAAGTCTGATGAGACCGTATGGATATGGTAAAATAGTCTAAATGATTTGTAAGTCCCAGTTTGTTAGATATGCCATATACAAAGGGGAGGGATTCATAACTGTATTATTTCAAATAACTAGGTGAGTGGGTGGTCATGATCAATGAACATTTTTTTTGTTAATTTTCATGTATTATTGCAAATAGGTAACTTAAACCCTCTACATTACATCATCTTAGGATACACTGTCTATTCGTTTGTTACTTCTGATCCACATATTGGTCCACGTGTATCATAAATCTATACCAGTATTGTATGTTATTGAATAAAGAGCTGGATATCACTAATCCTTTTCCTTTCTTTCTTATTTTATCTGACATGAATTGGGAGCCAAATCAAGAGTCTCGGTACGAGACTCATCAGGATTTCCATATCGTCGCCACGCCCTTGTCGCAGGGTTTCCAAACAAACTGTGAATAGATGGTGTCGCCATCAGTTCTAGACATTACAACAACTCTAATCTCATTCCTCCCTTGTTTATTTATGTATTATTTATCTGTTCATTTATTATTGTCATATTTGTTAACATTGTAATTAATAGGAAAATCAACTCTGCTAGGCTTGGAATACATTGGAAGTGTAGTTTAAAAGATAAACCCATCCCTTATTTATTCTAGGTTCATCGTATAAATCTAAATCTAATAATTAATCCTAGCTATGCTTTAGTCATGTAGTTAATATATTCCTCCATATTTAATTCTTAAGAAATAAACTTTCTCCTAAACTCTTCATAAAAAGTAATGTTCGCATCCACGTATATAAAATAATTTCATAATTAACTTTATGTAAGGGTTTTAACCTTACATATATTAATAGGAGTGATTCATCATTTTCCTACTTTTGTTAAATAAAATAATTTCATGTATAATCAACTTTTGTATATATTTTTGTGAGTCTTATAATACCCTTTAGTTATCAATATATATATTCTTTAGACGTTTACCGCATCCTTTTTTTTAAATAATCTTTTTTTCTAAAACATATACATCTCTTAGCCAAATAAAATTAACCTATGTTTGAACGGACAACCGCAAGTTAGCGGATCCTTTAGGGTGTCTTACCCCTTCCCTTTAGGATAATAAAGAATCCTTACTCAGAATCTAATTTAGTTTCACAGCCCATTAAATGGAGTTAATGCTGACTGTAATCAGCTAATATTTAGGTGTCCTAATTCACCCAATTAATTAGGTGGCGACTCCCTTAAACATTTTTAACATCTATTTACATTTTTTGGGAGGATAACCATTCCGTCGCGCATTTAAGACTGAGAGTTCAAAATCGGGTGCGACAAAGACGGCGACTTCCAGGGAAAGACAGTTCTTAACCATAACGTATATAGGTTAATTATTGTGCTTCTTTTTCTTTCTTTATTTTTTCCTATCTCGCTAATTTGTTTATTGTTTTGTTGTTTCACACTTATTTGCTTTTATGTTTTGCCTAAACTATTCTGCTTTACATATAAATATTTGCATATTGTTTTAACTGCTATTTGCTACTGCTTTCCTTAAACTGGCATTCCGCTCATATTTCTTCCACTCTGGAAAATTCACACTATCACACACTACATGCGAGGTGCGTTGGGTGCATCAGCAAAATTCTTTCTTCAAAATCCAAATTTAGGAGAGTCGGTAATATACGTGGAGTGTCCTGCCTAACCGGTCGCAGAGCCTTCTCGCCGAGTTGTCCGCTCGGGAACCTTGCGTCTAGTAAAGCCAAATCTTAGAAAACTCAGGATAGAGCTATACCGCCCCTTGTTTTAAGGCATGCATTTACCCTAGGTGGGTCGATCATTGGTATCGACACCACAATTAGGAAGCCCGCCCAATTGTCGAAGGATTCAGACTTGTTCCAGCAGACTGTGGATAGGGTGAAGCTTGTCTAGAAGAGGTTTTGGCAGCTCAGAGAAATCGTGCGGATAATCGGCGACGACGCCAGAGTTCGTGCCGACGGTCGGTCTTCTTGAAGGTACCACCGGATAGGTGTGACGAGTTTTGGAAACCGAAGCAAAAGAATGTGGTAAAGAGTTCGAGTGTACAAGAAGCGGTACGACACGTGGGAAGAAGCGAGCATGTATGGCGAGCATAGATGTGATCATCTCTTTGTAAAGAGAAGGTGCGAAGGAAGTATATTTTAGACCGGAGAGAGTGTTTGTGGTGATGTTAGAGGTGTTTCTCGGGGACTTGGATGTAAGTATTTTTGCGCAAGTTGTTTCTGTGGCCATGTGTGGCAAGGATTGTTTCGTAAGTATAGTAGTGAAGACTATACTGGCGCACGTTTGTTTTGAGACTTAGAAGGAACATTCGGGACGAATGTTTCTAAGGAGGGGAGAATGTTATACCACGTATTTCCAGAGTATGTACGTAAGGACGTATGTAGAAAAGTTTGGGCTTTTAAAGTAGGCTTGGCCGAATTATTTTTGTGCACAACACCCGGTTAGAGTCATTTTCGACTAAACGCTTTACATAACTCATGAAGGCGGAAAATTCGTCTATGTCATTTTTAATTTTTGTGGATTTTTCCGAGAGACGAAACATTTTGGACCAACGAGAGGCGACACTTGTCACCTCAAGTTGGTGGAGTGTCAGCTTGGCCGAAAGTGGTGCCATAGTTGGTAGGATATTTTGCAGGGTTTTGGCGAGTAGGACTAGGGGGCACTTGGGCATATCTTGGCCCTACACTTGCATAGCACTTGGCTAGATTCGCCATTGGTTGCCTTTGCTGCCTATAAATACCCTCCCCTTTGAAGACTTCTTCATCCCAAAATCTCTAAGTCTTGAGAGCTTCCCTTTTGTGTTGAGGTCTCGTCTAGCCTCCTCCCCTTTGAGAGGCCCTGGCCGAGTCCCTTCCCCTCGTCGAGAGTACCCCTCCTAGTGGGTCGTCGAGGGTATACACCCCCCCTTGTGGTGTTGTCTCGTATAAATACCCCCCCTCTTGGTAGAAATACTCTCCAAAGTATTGTTACTATACCCAAAATACCTTAGCCGTATACCTTGTAGTATTCCAAAGATACCTCTATACGTAGAGCCCGGAAATACTACCGTATGTCCTTTTTGTCTCAAACCGAAACCCTAGGGAAAATCTCCATAGTTGGTTGAGTATTAAGTAGAAGTTGGTTAGAACTTTTAAGGGTGGTTTGGAGCGGGTTGGAGCGCACGGAGTCGAGCTAAACTGCTCGTGAGCGACATTAAACTTGGATAATTTTGGGCTTATCGAGGTAAATATCTTGTCTCCTATTGTAATTGGAAATTACATGTTGTAGGAATATATAGTTGAAGTATACTATATGTAGAATCGAACTTAGTTTCATGCAATGTCTTTGGACTTAAGCCCGAATTTAAAGAAGAGAAATGAACTGATTTACATAGACTGCTTTTACAAGAGAATTGAAGTTTTGACGGCAGTGAGGCATCGCCAATTTTCCGTAGAACTTGTATCTAGATTTACTCTTCCTGATAGTCCGACTTTGATAGATCGTATAACCTTTATAGGTTGAATATTACGTGAGTAGCATGTGCTACTTGAAAGGTGGACAAGGCTATCCGGTTATAGCCGCGAGCGAGCGATTTGCTAATAGTCGATAATCGCCGCAAGGTATGTGATTCTTCCTATACCTCGAGCATGAAGCATTTTAAAAGAATGTATATATATAGTACTAGACGACGCGTGTGGCAAATGTCTTTGACTTAAGCTCGAATAATATATATATGTAGTATAGACGACGTGTGTTAACCGAACGTAGTCGTGGCAATGTCTTTTGACTTAAGCCTGAATAATAAGAATTTTGAAGTATTTCAAAATATTTAAGAACCGTTTTTGAAAGAAGAGTAATACTTGTTTTTAAAAAAGCTTAAGATTTATACTAGCTTTATGGGAAGTTAGGTATAACGGCTTAAGAAAGATAAAAAGAATGGTTTATTGATTTTAGAAGTTAAGAGACTTGATCTTAAAAGATAAGAGACTTAACTTAATTAAATTAATATGAATTTTGTGTGAAACCTCATTCGTGAGTAATGAGTACTTGGTTTTTTTAAAAAGGAATAATCTTTTACTGATTTTCGGAAATCAGAATGATTATCGACAAACCACTGCAGCGTTAATAAAGGGAAATGTTTTGACTAATGAAGTATTATTAAAACCAGTAGAAACCCCCATCTGCATAGAAGCTAAGATGAGACAAAATGATATTACATTTCCTAGATCATGGCTGCTTAATAAGATTGATTATGAACAAGAATAAACTAATCACATATAAGGCACATGTTTTTCAGATTGTTTAAAAAAGAATTATATTCTTAAATGAATAAGACTATGAACTACGAAACCTTTCTAAAATAAGAAACGTGAACATTTGAAATTAGGCAAACTTGGACGTTTGAAAAATAATGTTGTTACTTGATTTTACAAAGGGAAGTGTTCTGGTTTACTTAAAAGGACAATCACTTTATTTTATACTACGGGTATTGTGTGACTTCTGTGAAAGAAACGGATCTTTTAGAGAGTTAATGTATGAAGTACTTTGGGGATAGATACTCAAACTTGATTAGCATAAAGTACCTTGTGTGAATAACTTGATTGTGTTGGTTTGTGATAGCCTTGTAATACTTTCTTGTTGATTTGATCAGTAAAGATGTTAGGCTGCTACGTGTGTTAGTATCTTGTGATTGTTGTAAAGTGGTCTCTCTTGTGCTTACGTTGTTAAACGTTAAGCCCGCAGATCGTTATCGTATCACATACCCTCGACTTATTATACCGAGGGTTTTCCACCCGATGCGGTCTATACGGCCTATGCGGTTCGTGAGACTACGCGAGCAGCGGTATGCTCCAGATTGATCATTCCGGTGTTTAGCCCGACGCGGGGATGCCCTACGCGTCTTCGAGGGACTATGCGGTCTTTGAGGACTATGCGGCCGCGGAGTCCAGGCGGATACCGAGGGTTAAGTTGCCTTCGATGCGGGGTATACCTCAGGCGGTCTGGGACCATGATTCGAGGAATACCTCATGCGGGTATGTGTGTGACCTATGCGGAACTGCGGTAAGTTCCAGGGATAGACGCGCACAGTGATACCGCGCGAAAGGCCGCCTTCGATTACGTGGTGCGGTCTAGAAAGACCTCGTGATACGCTTTATGGTATTTTTGGTATCGTGGGTCTTAGTAGTCGCCTATGCCTTCGCATTTACCCCGCATCGCTCTATTGTGATGACTTTGAGGCGCGAGTCCCCGACTTGACATGATCGCTATTTATCAGGAATCGTAGTTTGGTTATCATACATGTCTCCCGCTTTATATAGACTACTATGATTTCATTTATGATTTATTTTCGATTTCACATACTCTGCACTGTTATCGACCTCCTCGGGCCGCGTCATGCCGCAGTAAAGGTACACCCGCCGTTGATCCTCGCCTTAGGTCACAGTCGGTTGGGGAAAGCTCCGCTTTCTCCGAGGCTTATTCGTATAGTCCCCTGTTGTGTAAGTGCTTACATTCGTGGTACGACGGCCCTATCCCGCCGTTGTTGTCATATCATTCGTAGAGGTGCGTAGTACCGCTGTGCGTGGTTGTAATGGGATGTAAATCGCTCAAATTGTTATTTATATATACCGAAGGTAACCGCTTTTGGTTAGCTTTTTCTTATTTCACCGCCTTATTGCATTGGCTTCATGTTATTGTTTTATGTTCCGCTGATTTTCTCTCGATGTATGACTACTGGGTGCCCGTAAGGCACGATCCACGCCCCGAACGGGTCGTGACAAAAGTAGTATCGAGCGCTTAATCCTCTGAAAGTGTCTACGCATCGTATCCAAGAGTCTTGATTATCGGTCAGTGCACCACACCAATAATCGTGAGGCTATAGGATATTTAGGATTGGTTTCTATTCTTCTCACTCGAGATCGTGCCTTAGAGTTGTGTTGAAAGTCGACCTCTAACGTATTTCTTTCCCTTACCGCTATGCCTCCGCGTAGGCAATCCGCCCGTGAGGGCTAGGCACGCGGAGCCGCGAGCAGAGTTCGTAGGTTACGAGGGCACAGGCCCAATCATTACCTAGGGTAGTGCTTCATTCGGGGAGTTCTGCGACGTCACTAGCTCCAGCAGAGTTTAGCACGGCGGCGGCAGTTCCTACTGCGGCCATGATATTTGAACCTTCAGTTCCACGACCGGGGGACAGAGAATATGGATTGCAAAGAGGCGACCCTGTTACTAACTATGGATTTGGCTACCAGAGAGTATACCGATGTACCGCGAGTCTTGATGACTATCCAAGAGAGAGTTGCACAAGAGTAATTTTTCAGTTAGGCTTGAGCATGGCCTGTGTACGGGCTTATGCGCAGCAGGCCGAGAAACGTAGAGATCGATGGGTTAACCAAGGACAGCAGGAGAGGGCCATAACAGCAAGGTCCTTTAGTAACTTTCGAGGCGAATCACCTCACCAGCAAATTGATTATGCACATCCACCAGCAGCAGGTCGCCCACGTGGTTCGTGACGCTCGGGTAGGCAGGAGTCGTCGAGCTCCGTGGCTTCCGCTCACACGTGATGCACGCCATCCCGGGAATGTCGCCTTTTTGTTGGTACTTGTTGCACCGCGCCGCCGGCAGGTGTCGAAAAGTGTCCTAGCAGGAGGATGCAAGTAGAGGACTCACCTTCAGATCGCGGTAGTTCGTTACCTTCCCTACGGCGCTTCACGGGCGTGTTTGATTAGAACGACTAAGGAGTGAAGCAAAGAGATATAGATATATCCTTAACCTCTGTAGATCAAGATGTGTGATAAGATGGGTATATCATAAGTGTTATGTTCTGATAGCAGGGTGTTAGTTGTGATTAGGAATAATGGTTAGTAGCCGGGAACTATTGGGGCATAGGAATTGTAAGCCTTAGAGCTTTTACGCGAGACCTTAGAGGCAAGGCAATCTTGAGAAAAAGATTACATTTGTGTTTAACCCTTATCGGAGTGCATTGTGCACGTGAGCTATGTTTGGGATAAGTCCTCGAGTAGTGTGGAATGAAAGAGGGTAGTTGAACCAAGACCGCTAGGTTTTCGTGAACGTGATTAGCGAGAGTTTTTCGGATCGGAGCTAGTGTCTTGCGCTGTCGGTCGTTGAGGCCACGCTGCGTCAACCCGCGCCCGCTTGGGCGGTGGGTCATGGTGGTCCCGCCAGTGATAGGTCACGAGGGTGTTAGGCCCAAGTTTAGTTAACCAGCAGACGAAGTTCGTGGGTGCGCTCAACCGATGTCGGGCCGATGGGGCAGCCCATCGTGTTCTTCGTCGATCGTTTACTCTACCGTGTTGGTATATCGTAAAGGTTGTAAGGCTGCACGGTGCCTACTTTCACCTTATGTCGCATGGGGCCTGTGGTACTACTGCTTTTTTTTCAGAGGATTTACCAGCAGGTTAAGAACTCAGTAGTCTCGACCGCATTCGCCTCGCCGTTGTTTGGATTTCGCGGTAGTTGTGAGGATTGTTGTCTCTGTGGAGGAGTGTTTTAGCTACCATTTCGTGTTTGGTTATTGCCTTATGAAGACTTGTGCGGCGGAAGTGTAAGTTGTTTGGCCGATTGGTTCGATGTTGGCAAGGTTCAGATAGATGGTTCAGACTTGTTCCAGCAGACTGTGGATAGGGTGAAGCTTGTCTAGAAGAGGTTTTGGCAGCTCAGAGAAATCGTGCGGATAATCGGCGACGACGCTTAGAGTTCAGGTTGACGGTCGGTCTTCCTTGAAAGGTACCACCCCGGATAGGGTGTGACGAGTTTTGGAAACTGAAGCAGTAACAGAAATGTGGTAAGAGTTCGAGTGTACAAGAAGGGTACGACACGTAAGGGAAGAAGCGAGCATGTATGGCGAGCATAGATGTGATCATCTCTTTTGTAAAGAGATGCGCGCGAAGTATATTTTAGACCCGGAGAGGTGTTTGTGGTGATGTTAGAGGTGTTTCCTCGGGGACTTGGATGTAAGTATTTTTGCGCAAGTTGTTTTTGTGGCCATGTGTGGCAAGGATTGTTTCGTAAGTATAGTAGTGAAGACTATACCGTGCACGCTTGTTTGAGACTTAGAAGGAACATTCGGGACAAATGCTTCTAAGGAGGGGAGAATGTTATACCCCGTATTTCCAGAGTATGTACGTAAGGACGTACGTAGAATGGTTTGGGCTTTTAAAGTAGGCTTGGCCGAATTATTTTTTGTGCACAACACCCGGTTAGAGTCGTTTTTAGACGAAACGTTTTACATAACTTCATGGCGGAAAATTCCGCTATGTCATTTTTAATTTTTATGGATTTTTCCGAGAGACGAACATTTTGGACCAACGAGAGGCGACACTTGTCACCCTCAAGTTGGTGGAGAGGGGCGTAGCTGGCCGAAAGTGGTGCCATAGTTGGTAGGATATTTTGTGAGGGTTTTAAGGAGTAGGGACTGGGGCACTTGGGCATATCTCGCCCTACACTTGCATAGCACTTGCCAGATTCGCCATTGGTTGGCCTTTGCTTGGCCTATAAATACCCTCCCCTTTCAAGACTTCTTCATCCAAAAATCTCTAAGTCTTGAGAGCTTCCCTTTTGTGTTGAGGTCTCGCCTAGCCTCCTCCCCTTTGAGAGGCCCTGGCCGAGAGTCCCTTTCCCCTCGTCGAGAGTACCCTCCTAGCTGGGTTGCCGAGGGTATACACCCCCCTTGTGGTGTTGTCTCGTATAAATACCCTCCCTCTTGGTAGAAATACTCTCCAAAGTATTGTTACTATACCCAAAATACCTTAGCCGTATACCTTGTAGTATTCCAAAGATACCTCTATACGTAGAGTCTTAAATACTACCAGATGTCCTTTTTGTCTCAAACCGAAACCCTAGGGAAAATTTCCATAGTTGGTCGAGTATTAAGTAGAAGTTGGTTAGAACTTCTGGGTGGTTTGGAGCGGGTTGAGCGCACTGAGTCGAGCTAAACTGCTCGTGAGCGACATTAAACTTGGATAATTTTGGGCTTATCGAGGTAAATATCTTGTCCCTATCAGAATTGGAAATTACATGTTGTAGGAATATATAGTTGAAGTATACTATATGTAGAATCAACTTAGTTTTGCGGCAATGTCTTTGGACTTAAGCCCGAATTTAAAGAAGAGAAATGAATTGTACTTACATGTGACTGCTTTACAAGAGAATTGTGAAGTTTGACTGCAGTGAGGCATCGCCCAATTTTCCGTAGAACTTGTATCTAGATTTACTCTTCCGGATAGTCCGACTTTGATAGATCGTATAACCTTTATAGGTTGAATATTCGTGAGTAGCATGTGCTACTTGAAAGGTGGACAAGGCTAGCGGTTATAGCCATGAGCGATTTGCTAATAGTCGATAATCGCCGCAAGGTATGTGATTCTTCCTATACCTCGAGCATGAAGCATTTTAAAAGAATGTATATATATAGTACGCAGACGACGTGTGGCAAATGTCTTTTGACTTAAGCCCGAATAATATATATATGTAGTACCAGACGACGCGTGTTAACTGAACGTAGTTGTGTGGCAATGTCTTTTGACTTAAGCCTGAATAATAAGAATTTTGAAGTATTTCAAAATATTTAAGAACCGTTTTTTAAAGAAGAGTAATACTTGTTTTTAAAAAAGCTTAAGAGTTATACTAGCTTTATGGGAAGTTAGGTATAACGGCTTAAGAAAGATAAAAAGAATGGTTTATTGATTTTAGAAGTTAAGAGACTTGATCTTAAAAGATAAGAGACTTAACTTAATTAAATTAATATGAATTTTGTGTGAAACCTCATTCGTGAGTAATGAGTACTTGGTTTTTTTAAAAAGGAATAATCTTTTACTGATTTTCGGAAATCAGAATGAGTATCGACAAACCACCGCAGTTAATAAAGGGAAATGTTTTGACTAATGAAGTATTATTAAAACCAAGAGAAACCCCATCCGCATAAGCTAAGATGAGACAAAATGATATTACATTTCCTAGATCATGGTCGCTTAATAAGATTGATTATGAACAAGAATAACCTAATCACATATAAGGCACATGTTTCTGATTGTTTAAAAGAATTATATTCTTAAATGAATAAGACTATGAACTACGAAACCTTTCTAAAATAAGAAACGTGAACATTTGAAATTAGGCAAACTTGGACGTTTGAAAAATAATGTTGTTACTTGATTTTACAAAGGGAAGTGTTCTGGTTTACTTAAAAGGACAATCACTTTATTTTATACTACGGGTATTGTGTGACTTCTGTGAAAGAAACGGATCTTTTAGAGAGTTAATGTATGAAGTACTTTGGGGATAGATACTCAAACTTGATTAGCATAAAGTACCTTGTGTGAATAACTTGATTGTGTTGGTTTGTGATAGCCTTGTAATACTTTCTTGTTGATTTGATAAGTAAACATGTTAGGATGCTACGTGTGTTAGTATCTTGTGATTGTTGTGTAAGGGGGTCTCTCTTGTTGTGCTTACGTTGTTAAACGTTAAGCCCGTTGTACTGTTATCGTATCACATACCCCCTTGACTTATTATACCGAGGGTTTTCCACCCTTGATGCGGGTCTATACGGCCTATGCGGTCTGTGAGACTATGCGGAGCAGCGGTATGCTCCAGGATTGATCATTCCAGGTGTTTAGCCCGATGCGGGGGATGCCCTATGCGGTGTTTGAGGGACTATGCGGTCTTTGAGGACTACGCGGCCGCGAGTCCAGCGGATACCGAGGTTGTTGCTTCGACGCGGGTATACCTCAGCGGTCCGGGACCATGATTCGAGGAATACCTCACGCGGTACAGTGTGACCTATGCGGAATCGCGGAAGTTCTGTGGATAGACGCGCACGCTGATATCGCGCGAGTGCCGCCTTCGATCATGTAGCGCGTCTAGAAAGACCTCGTGATACGCTTTATGGTATTTTTGGCATCGCGTGGTCTTAGTAGTCGTCTATGCCTTCGCATTTACCCCGCACGCCTATTGTGATGACTTTGAGGCGTGAGTCCTCGACTTGACATGATCGCTATTTATCAGGAATCGTAGTTCGTTATCATACATGTCTCCCGCTTTATATAGACTACTATGATTTCATTTACTGATTTATTTTCGATTTCACATACTCTGCACTGCCAGATCGACCTCCTTCGGCCGCGTCACGCCGCAGTAAAGGTACACCGCCGTTGATCCTCGCCTAGGGTCACAGCGTTTGGGAAAGCTCCGCTTTCTCCGAGGCTTATCTCGTATAGTCCCACGTTGGTAGTGCTTACATTCGTGGTATGACGGCCCCGTCCGCCGCTGTTGTCATATCATTCGTAGAGGTCAGTAGTAATCGCTGGGCAGGTGGTTGTAATGGGATGTAAATCGCTCAAATTGTTATTTATATATACCGAAGGTAACCGCTTTGTTAGCCTGCCTTCTTATTTCACCGCCTTATCGCATTGGCTTCATGTTATTGTTTTATGTTCCGCTGATTTTCTCCGATGTATGACTACTGGGTGCCCGTAAGGCACTACCACGCCCGAACGGTCGTGACAAAAGTGCTATCGTGAGCGCTTAATCCTCGGAAAGTGTCTATGCATCGTATCCAAGAGAGTCTTGATTATCGCGTGTTGTGCACCACACCAATAATCGTGAGGCTATAGGATATTTAGGATTGGTTTCATTCTTCTCACTCTGAGATCGTGCCTTAGAGCTGTGTTGAAAGTTGGACCCTCTAACATATTTCTTTCCCTTACCGTTATGCCTCCGCGTAGGGCAATCCGCCCGTGAGGGCTAGCAAATGGCAGAGTCGCGAGTAGAGTTCAGAGGGTTACGAGGGCACAGGACCAATCATTACCTAGGGTAGTGCTTCATTCGGGGAGTTCTGCGACGTTACTAGCTCCAGCAGAGTTTAGCACGGCGGCAGCTTCCATCGCGCATGATATTTGAACCTTCGCCCACGACCGGGGACAGAGAATATGGATCGCAGAGGCGACCCTGTTACTAACTATGGATTTGGCTACCAGAGAGTATACCGATGTACCGCGAGTCTTGATGACTATCCAAGAGAGAGTTGCACAAGAGTAATTTTTCAGTTAGGCTTGAGCATGGCCTGTGTACGGGCTTATGCGCAGCAGGACGAGAAACGTAGAGATCGATGGGTTAACCAAGGACAGCAGGAGAGGGCCATAACAGCAAGGTCCTTTAGTAACTTTCGAGGCGAATCATCTCACCAGCAGATTGATTATGCACATCCACCAGTGCAGAGAGATCCTCCACAGTGGTTCGTGGACGCTCGGGTAGGCGGAGTTGGTCGAGCTCCGTGGCTTCCGTTCACACGTGATGCACGCCATCCCGGGAATGTCGTCTTTTGTTGGTACTTGTTGTACTGCGCCGCCGTACGTGTGTCGAAAGCGGTGTCCTAGTAGGAGGGATGCAAGTAGAGGACTCACCTTCAGATCGGTGGGTAGTTCGTTACCTTCCCTAGCTATGCGCTCACGGGCGTTTGATTAGAACGACTGCGGAGCGAAGAGATATAGATATATCCTTAACCCTCTAGAGATCAGTATGTGTGATAAGATGGGTATATCATAAGTGCTATGTTCTGATAGCAGTGTGTTAGTTGTGATTAGGAATCATGGTTAGTAGCCGGGAAAGATTGGGGCATAGGAAGTGTAAGCCTTAGAGCTTTTTACGTGGAGACCTTAGAGGCAAGGCAATCTTGAGAAAAAGATTACATTTGTGTTTAACCCTTATCGGAGTGCATTGTGCACGTGAGCTATGTTTGGGATATGTCCCTGAGTAGTGTGGAATGAAAGAGGGTAGTTGAGCTAAGAAGACCGCTAGGTTTTCGTAACGTGATTAGTGAGAGTTTTTCGCATCGGGGAGCTAGTGTCTTGCGCGTTGCCGGGTCGGGTTGAGGCCACGCGCGGTCAACCCGCGCCTGTTTGGTGCGCGGGTCAGTTTGTGGTGGTCCCGCCTTGTGATAGGGTCACGAGGGTGTTAGGCCCAAGTTTAGTTAACCAGCGTACGAGTTCGTGGGTGCGTTCAACCAATAATCGGGCCGATGGGGGCAGCCCATCGTGTTCTTCGGTCAGGATCGTTTACTCGGCTGTGTTGGTATATCAGAAAGGTTGTAAGGCTGCACGGGGTGCCTACTTTCACCTTATGTCAGACAGTGGGGCCCAGGGTACGGCTGTTTCTTTTTTCTAGAGGATTTACCAGGCAGGGTTAAGAACTCAAAGTAGTCTCGACCGCATTCGCCTCGGGCCGTGTTCGATTTCAGGGGTAGTTGTGAGGATTGTTGTCTCCTGTGGAGGGAGTGTTTTAGCTACCATTTCAGTGTTTGGTTATTGCCTTATGAAGACTTGTAAGGGCGGAAGTGTAAGTTGCCGGTCGATTGGTTCGATGTTGGCAAGGTTCAGATAGATGGTTCAGACTTGTTCCAGCAGACTGTGGATAGGGTGAAGCTTGTCTAGAAGAGGTTTTGGCAGCTCAGAGAAATCGTGCGGATAATCGGCGACGACGCTTAGAGTTCGTGCCGACGGTCGGTCTTGAAGGTACCACCCCGGATAGGGTGTGACGAGTTTTGGAAACCGAAGCAGTAACAGAAATGTGGTAAGAGTTCGAGTGTACAAGAAGGGTACGACACGTAAGGGAAGAAGCGAGCATGTATGGCGAGCATAGATGTGATCATCTCTTTTGTAAAGAGAAGGTGCGAAGGAAGTATATTTTAGACCCCGGAGAGAGGTGTTTGTGGTGATGTTAGAGGTGTTTCTGGGACTTGGATGTAAGTATTTTTGGCGCAAGTTGTTTCGCGTGGCTACATGTGGCAAGGATTGTTTCGTAAGTATAGTAGTGAAGACTATACTGGCGCACGTTTGTTTTGAGACTTAGAAGGAACATTCGGGACGAATGTTTCTAAGGAGGGGAGAATGTTATACCCCGTATTTCCAGAGTATGTACGTAAGGACGTACGTAGAAAAGTTTGGGCTTTTAAAGTAGGCTTGGCCGAATTATTTTTGTGCACAACACCCGGTTAGAGTCGTTTTTCGACGAAACGTTTTACATAACTTGCGAAGGGAAAATTCCGGCTATGTCATTTTTAATTTTTGCGGATTTTTCCGAGAGACGAAACATTTTGGACCAACGAGAGGGCGACACTTGTCACCCTCAAGTTGGTGGAGAGTGGGGCGGTAGCTTGGCCGAAAGTGGTGCCATAGTTGGTAGGATATTTTGCAGGGTTTTGGAGTAGGGACTAGGGGCACTTGGGCATATCTCGCCCTACACTGCATAACACTTGGCTAGATCTTGGCCATTGGTTGGCCTTTACTTGGCCTATAAATACCCTCCCCTTTGAAGACTTCTTCATCCAAAAATCTCTAAGTCTTGAGAGCTTCCCCTTTTGTGTTGAGGTCTCGCCTAGCCTCCTCCCCTTTCGAGAGGCCCTCGGCCAAGAGTCCCCTTCCCCTCGCCGAGTACCCTCCTAGTGGGCCGAGGGGTATACACCCCCTGTGGTGTTGTCTCGTATAAATACCCCCTCTGGTAGAAATACTCTCCAAAGTATTGTTACTATACCCAAAATACCTTAGCCGTATACCTTGTAGTATTCCAAAGATACTCTATACGTAGAGCCTTAAATACTACCAGATGTCCTTTTGTCTCAAACCGAAACCCTAGGGAAAATCTCCATAGTTGGTTGAGTATTAAGTAGAAGTTGGTTAGAACTTCTAAGGGTGGTTTGGAGCGGGTTGAGCGCAAGACGGAGTCGAGCTAAACTGCTCGGGAGCGACATTAAGCTTGGATAATTTTGGGCTTATCGAGGTAAATATCTTGTCCCCTATTGTAATTTGAAATTACATGTTGTAGGAATATATAGTTGAAGTATACTATATGTAGAATCGAACTTAGTTTTGCGGCAATGTCTTTGGACTTAAGCCTGAATTTAAAGAAGAGAAATGAATCAGATTTACATAGGATCTGCTTTTACAAGAGAATTGTGAAGTTTGACTGCAGTGAGAGTATCGCCCAATTTTCCGTAGAACTTTTATCTAGATTTACTCTTTCGTATAGTCCGACTTTGATAGATCGTATAACCTTTATAGGTTGAATATTCGTGAGCAGTGTGCTACTTGAAAGGTGGACAAGGCTAGCGGGTTATAGCCGCGAGCGATTTGCTAATAGTCGATAATCGTCGCGAGGTATGTGATTCTTCCTATACCTCGAGCATGAAGTATTTTAAAAGAATGTATATATATAGTACGGTAGACGTACGTGTGGTAATGTCTTTTGACTTAAGCCTGAATAATATATATATGTAGTACGGTAGACTTACGTGTGTTAACTGAACGTAGTTGTGTGGCAATGTCTTTTGACTTAAGCCTGAATAATAAGAATTTTGAAGTATTTCAAAATATTTAAGAACCGTTTTTGAAAGAAGAGTAATACTTGTTTTTAAAAAAGCTTAAGAGTTATACTAGCTTTATGGGAAGTTAGGTATAACGGCTTAAGAAAGATAAAAAGAATGGTTTATTGATTTTAGAAGTTAAGAGACTTGATCTTAAAAGATAAGAGACTTAACTTAATTAAATTAATATGAATTTTGTGTGAAACCTCATTCGTGAGTAATGAGTACTTGGTTTTTTTAAAAAGGAATAATCTTTTACTGATTTTCGGAAATCAGAATGAGTATCGACAAACCATCGCAAATGCATTAATAAAGGGAAATGTTTTGACTAATGAAGCATTATTAAAACCAGTAGAAACCCCCATCTGCATAGAAGCTAAGATGAGACAAAATGATATTACATTTCCTAGATCATGGCTGCTTAATAAGATTGATTATGAACAAGAATAACCTAATCACATATAAGGCACATGTTTCTCAGATTGTTTAAAAAGAATTATATTCTTAAATAAATAAGACTATGAACTACGAAACCTTTCTAAAATAAGAAACGTGAACATTTGAAATTAGGCAAACTTGGACGTTTGGAAAATAATGTTGTTACTTGATTTTACAAAGGGAAGTGTTCTGGTTTACTTAAAAGGACAGTCACTTTATTTTATACTACGTATCAGTGACTTCTGTGAAAGAAACGGATCTTTTAAAGAGTTAATGTATGAAGTACTTTGGGGATAGATACTCAAACTTGATTAGCATAAAGTACCTTGTGTGAATAACTTGATTGTGTTGGTTTGTGATAGCCTTGTAATACTTTCTTGTTGATTTGATAAGTAAACATGTTAGGATGCTACGTGTTAGTATCTTGTGATTGTTGTAAGGGGGTCTCTCTTGTGGTGCTTACGTTGTTAAACGTTAAGCCCGTTGTACTGTTATCGTATCACATACCCTCTTGACTTATTATACCGAGGGCTTGCCACACTTGATGCGGGTCTATACGGCCTATGTGGTCTGTGAGACTATGCGGAGCAGCGGTATGCTCCAGGATTGATCATTCCGGGTGTTTAGCCCGATGCGGGGGATGCCCTATGCGGTCTTTGAGGGACTATGCGGCTCGAGGGACTATGCGGCCGCGGAGTCCAGCGGATACCGAGGGTTAAGCCGCCGACGCGGTATACCTCAGCGATTCGGGACCATGATTCGAGGAATACCTCATGCGGTTCGCGTGTGACCTATGCGAGTCGCGGTAAGTTCCGTGGATAGACGCGACGCTGATATGCGGGCGAGTGGCCGCCTTCGATTACGTGCGCGGTCTAGAAAGACCTCGTGATACGCTTTATGGTATTTTTGCATCGCTGGTCTTAGTAGTCGGCTATGCCTTCGCACTTACCCCGCACGGTTCTATTGTGATGACTTTGGCGGGCGTGAGTCCCCGACTTGACACGATCGTTTATTTATTGTGAATCGTAGTTCGTTATCATACATGTCTCCCGCTTTATATAGACTACTATGATTTCATTTACGATTTATTTTCAGTTTCACATACTGCACTGTTGCATCGACCACCTTCGGGCCGCGTTCATGCCGCAGTAAAGGTACACCGCCGTTGATCCTCGCCTTAGGGTCACAGTCATTGCGTTTGGGAAAGCTCCGCTTCTCCGAGGCTTATTCGTATAGTCCCCTTGGTGTAGTGCTACATTCGTGGTACGACGGCCCCGTCCCCGTTGTTGTCATATCATTCGATAGTCAGTAGTAATCGCAAGTGTGGTTGTAATGGGATGTAATCGCTCAAATTGTTATTTATATATACCAAGGTAACCGCTTGGTTAGCTTTGTTTTTTTATTTCACTGTCTTATTGCATTGGCTTCATGTTATTGTTTTATGTTCCGCTGATTTTCTCTGATGTATGACTACTTGGGTGCCCGGGTAAGGCACCAGTCACGGGCCCCGGAACGGGTCGTGACAAAAGTGGTATCAGAGCAGTTAATCCTCGGAAAGTGTCTACGCATCGTATCCGAGAAGTCTTGATTATCGGTGTGTTGTGCACCACACCAATAATCAGGAGGCTATAGGATATTTAGGATTGGTTTCTATTCTTCTCACTCTGAGATCGTGCCTTAGAGCTGTGTTGAAAGTTGGACCCTCTAACGTATTTCTTTCCCTTACCGTTATGCCTCCGCGTAGGGCAACCCGGGCCCAGGAGGGCTAGGCAGCCGAGGGAGCTGCGAGTAGAGTTCAGAGGGTTACGAGGGCACAGGCCCAATCATTACCTAGGGTAGTGCTTCATTCGGGGAGTTCTGCGACGTCACTAGCCCCAGCAGAGTTTAGCACGGCGGCAAGCTCCTATCGCGCCATGATATTTGAACATCTGGGCCCACGACCGGGGGACAGAGAATATGGATTGCAAAGAGGCGACCCTGTTACTAACTATGGATTTGGCTACCAGAGAGTATACCGATGTACCGCGAGTCTTGATGACTATCCAAGAGAGAGTTGCACAAGAGTAATTTTTCAGTTAGGCTTGAGCATGGCCTGTGTACGGGCTTATGCGCAGCAGGCCGAGAAACGTAGAGATCGACGGGTTAACCAAGGACAGCAGGAGAGGGCCATAACAGCAAGGTCCTTTAGTAACTTTCGAGGCGAATCACCTCACCAGCAGATTGATTATGCACATCCACCAGTGCAGAGAGGCCCTCCCCTAATGTCAACAACAATCCCCTGCCAAATCACGACAATGCTGGCGTGCACATGATCACCTTTGATGATGTGTACGATATGGAAGGGACCATCGTACCAATCAAGGAGAAGGAGACAGGGGGATCTTCAGCCCACATTGCCCATGTGATTACTGCCAAGGCCAGGGCGCCGTTGGAAGTAGAGTTGAGCCGTCATAAGCCGTTAGTACCAGGATGGAGCCATTCGATCAAGCGACATAATGAGGGTAAACAGAAACAGGTGGTAGAAGTTGTTGCAGCGGGGGTGACGAGGTCCGGACAACGTTACTCATCTGTAGAAGTATCGCGAAAGACACCCCAGAAAAAGACTGTGACCGAACCAGAAGTAGAGGAATTTTGGAGAAGGATGCCTACAGGAGACTATTCCATTGTAGAACAGTTGAGTAAAACACCAGCACAAATCTCTCTATTGTCACTGTTGATGAATTCCGTGAACCACCGAACCTCTTTGATGGAGGTTTTGAAAGAGGCTCATGCCACCGAGATCATTGATGAAAACTTTTCAAAGATCGACGGGCAAATTAAAGAGGTGCAAAAGATAATTTTCCATGAGAATGAATTGCCTCCTGAAGGTCGGGGTCATAATAAGGCATTGAACATAACAGTCAAGTGTGCTAATAAGTTTATCTCTCGAGTCTTGATTGATGGGGGGTCAGCTGTTAATGTATGCCCTTTGAATACTCTTCGAACTTTAGGAGTCAACATTGGAAAACTCCGAGAGCTACGCGGTAAAAGGTTTCGATGGGACTCGAGGAGCGCCGCAGTAGACCGACGATTGACACTACTGATCGGGCCCGCAGAGTTCGAGATAGAATTCCGTGTATCGACATATCCACATGCTACAATTTGTTACTCTGTAGACCTTGGATCCACGTGGTAGGAGCCGTCCCTTCCACTTTGCATCAGGTTTTGAAATTCATCTGGAATCATCATGAAGTTGTGGTTGAGGGAGACAAGGACAACACTGCTAACACCAAAGGGGCAATTCCAGTCATCGAGAGTATGGGTAAGCTGGATGGGTCTGTCTACCACATGAACAAGATCGTAGACGTTAGCAAGGCTAAAGGAATGCAACTGCCTCGCACTCCCAAAATGGTGGCCCGAGAGATGCTGAGAAATGGTTTTGAGCCAGGTCGAGGACTTGGACCAAAACTAGGAGGAATCACAGAGCCGATTCACCTGCCGGAGAAGAAGGACACTTTTGGCCTCGGATATCAGCCCACTGCCGAGGAGATGATGTTATTTGATCACAGAAAGAAGGGGAGGATGCAGACATTCTTGCGGAGGGACTTCAAGGCCTTTTCATTTCTGAGGAAGAAGCAGAGTGTCATGCGGTTTTGGAAGACTACACAGATGACCAGACAATTTGGAGTGCAGAGCCAGGAGATGTCTTGAGCAATCGGACTGCACTCCCAACACTGTTTTTTCATGAGTCTGGGTAGAATTAATAATTAGACGTTTTTAAACAATTCAATTCGTATTTTTTTCTGAATTATGGAACATAATTTTATGAGCTTATTTCCCTTTTGAAGTTTTAATAACAAGTTATGTTTTAATCAACGCTCTTTATTCCCTTTCTTTCAGCATACAAAATAATATACTTGTCGATAATGAAAATGTGACATGTCATGAAACAAGCGAACAAAATCAGAATAATCCGACAGAACCCGAAGGGAATTTCCCGTTGGAGGAATTAACGGAAGAGTTAGGAAAGTTCGAGGATAAGCCGAAATCTAATCTGGATGAAACAGAAACAGTAAACCTAGGAGATGATAAAGTCGTGAAGGAGACAAGGATCGCTCACTTGAATACCGCATGCAAAGAAGATCTCGTGGCCCTATCAAGCAAAGATGTCGACATATTCGCGTGGTCCTACGATGATATGCCGTGCTCCAAGCACGCACATCGCTTTCTCATAAGCCGCCCATTGAACCATCATGCCTTCCAAAGAAGCAAAACCAAGGAAAATCAAGTCGGATCGAGTTTGAAAGTCAAAGAGGAGATCTCCAAACAATCGACGCAAATGTCATTCGGTAGCAAAATACCCTACTTGGTTAGCCAATATTGTACCAGTAACAATGAAGGATGGTAAGATACGAGTTTGTGTTGATTACAGGGATCTCAACAAGGCAAGCCCTAAGGATGATTTCCCCCTTCCGAACATTCATTTACTCATCGATAATTGTGCGAAGCATGAGTTGCAGTCATTTGTCGATTGTTTCGCTGGGTAGCATCAAATCTTAATGTACGACGAAGATGCAGAAGATCGCGTTCACACTCCGGGGTATATTATTATCGAGTCATGCCATTTGGACTTAAAAACGCAGTGCCACTTATACGAGCCATGACTACCATTTTTCATGATATGATCCATAAGGAAATCAAGTCTACGTGGATGACGCCATTATCAAGTCACGAGGGCTACGGATCATCCGTCCATCCAAGAAGTTTTTGAACGATTGAGGCAATACAACCTGAAGTTAACCGGCAAAGTTTGCCTTTCAAGGCCCCAATGGAAAATTGTTGGTTTCATTGTGAGCAGCAGGGGAAGAGAGTTGGATCATTCGAAGATAAATGCCATTCAAGGACTGCCTCCTCTGAAAAATCGCAAGGAAGTGATGAGTTTTCTACCGCTTGAATTATATCAGCAGGTTCATAGCACAATCAACAGTGATATGCGAACCAATATTTAAGTTGTTAAAGAAGGAAGCCGCCACTAAGTGGACTTTGGAGTGCCAACAAGCCCTTGACAAAATCAAAGAGTATCTCACAAACGTCGGTCTTGGTGCCTCCAGAACCCGGGAGGCCTTTGCTATTATACTTATCCGTATTGGAAAATGCATTCGGATGTGTGTTAGGACAACATGATGAGACGGGAAGGAAGGAACAAGCGATATACTACTTGAGTAAAAAGTTCACGCCTTATGAAGCTCGTTACACAATGCTGGAACGCACGTGTTGTGCTTTGACTTGGGTTGCACAAAAATTCAGACATTACTTATCCGCATACACCACCTACCTCATCTCAAGGATGGACCCGCTCAAGTATATCTTTCAGAAGCCTATGCCTACTGGAAAACTTGCAAAATGGCAGATTCTTTTAAGTGAATTCGACATCGTATATGTCACCCAAAAGGCAGTCAAAGGACAAGCATTAGCAGATCATCTCGCAGAGAATCCGGTAGACGAGGAATACATCCCCTTGCAGACCTACTTTCCAGATGAAGAAGTGATGTTTGTAGGAGAAGACATTTTAGAAGAATATCCAGGTTGGAGAATGTTCTTCGATGGCGCCGCGAATTTCAAAGGAGTAGGTATCGGAGCAGTTTTGGTATCAGAAACGGGACAACACTACCCAATATCAGCAAAGCTCAGATTCCCGTGCACCAATAATATGTCAGAATATGAGGCGTGCATACTAGGACTCCGAATGGCTATTGACATGAACATACAAGAGTTGCTGGTCGTAGGGGATTCAGACCTGTTGATTCACCAAGTGCAAGGCGAATGGGCCACCAAGAATAGGAAGATACTTCCGTACCTACACTGCGTGAAAGAATTGCGCAAGAGGTTCGTTAAGATAGAGTTCGCATACCCGAGGGCTCAAAATGAGTTCGCAGACGCCTAGCAACTTTGTCCTCCATGATTCAACATCCGCATAAGAACTATATTGACCCAATCAAAGTAGATGTGCTAGAGCAACAAATTTATTGTTCTCGATAGATGAAGAATCGAGGGAAAACCTTGGTATGACGAGATCAAGAGGTACCTCAAGGCGGTGAGTACCCTAAGGCACGACCAACATACAAAAGAAGACTCTTCGGAGGTTAGCAAACCATTTCTTCCTGAGCGGCGAGGTCCTTTATCGGAGAACTCCGGATTTGGGTTTATTAAGATGTGTTGACACTCGAGAAGCAAACAAGTTATTAGAAGAGACACACGGAGGTATGTGCGGACCCCACATGAACGGTTTCATGCTAGCAAAGAAGATACTACGAGGAGGTTACTTCTGGATGACGATGGAAACAGATTGCATCGGGCCAGGCGAAAGTGCCATCAATGCCAGATCCATGGCGACTTGATTCACGTGCCACCAAATGAACTCAACGTCACTAGTTCCCCATGGCCATTCGCAGCTTGGGGCATGGACGTCATCGGTCCTATTGAGCCGGCAGCGTCAAATGGACACAGGTTTATCCTAGTGGCGATCGATTACTTTACAAAATAGGTAGAAGCATCATCGTACAAGTCTGTGACCAAGAAAGTAGTAGTGGATTTTGTTCATCACAACATCATCTGTCGGTTCGGAATTCCAGAATCAATCATAACCGACAACGGGTCCAATCTCAATAGTGGTCTGATGAAGGGGATGTGTGAGAAGTTCAGGATCACTCATCGCAACTCTACTCCATATCGACCACAAATGAATGGAGCAGTTGAAGCGGCCAACAAGAACATCAAGAGGATACTGAGGAAGATGATAGATAACTACAAGCATTGGCATGAAAATTTGCCTTTCGCCTCTCGTTACCATTACAATCCGACCTCCACAGAGCGACACCGCATCTTTGGTTTATGGAATGTGTCGGCCGCCGGAGGTGGAAATACCGTCTTTGAGAGTCATCCAGGAAGCCGAACTAAATGAAGCCAAATGGATACAGAGTAGGTACGAACAATTGATGCTTATTGACGAGAAACGAATGAACGCGATCGTCACGACAACTTTACGAGCAGAATGGCCAGAGCTTTTAATAAGAAGATACGACCAAGAAACTTCCAACCGGGACAGCTGGTGCTGAAACGTATATTCCCTAATCAAAGTGAGGCGAAAGGGAAATTCGCGCCCAATTGGCAAGGGCCTTACGTGGTTGACCGAGTGCTTACAGGAGGGGCCCTCATTTTAGCTGAAATGGATGGCGAAGTGTGGCCGAGAGCCATCAACGCAGATGCAGTGAAGAGATACTATATTTAGAGTGCTTTATTTTCCATGTAATCACTTTGCTTGTAATTGGAACTACGTGTGACCTGATTCCCTTGGCGGATACGTAGGCGGCCACATCGGCTTCGGTCCCACCTTTTGGAAAATCCCATTATTTCTCTTTTGCTTGTAATTGGAACTACGTGTGACCTGATTCTCTTGGCGGATACGTAGGCGGCCACATCGGCTTCGGTCCCACATTTTGGAAAATCCCATTATTTCTCTTTTGCTTGTAATTGGAACTACGTTAGACCTGATTCCCTCAAGGATCGCAGCGCCACATCGCCTCTGGCCACACCATTAGAAAATCTTCGCTTTGTCAATTGGCATTTTTGTGAGTCAGATCACCGTCATACACACGAGACAAATGAACGACATATGTCCGACCCAGTTTCATCAGTCAAAACTGGGACAATTTTAAGGATTTCGCCGCGAAAGGACACCGACAAATATGACTTCATATGCTCGAAAGATCGACATAAACTGGGACAATTTTAAGGGTTTTACTACAAATGACATCAATGGACATGGTTAAGTTACGCACAGGGTTCCAGGTCCCAAAACTGGGACAAATTTTAAAAGAGAGCCTGACGGCAGCGGAGCACCGAGAGTATGGGAGAATATACCTCCGATTTCGGATAAGGAAGTTCGCTTTGTTTCACAACATGTCACTATTCAAATATCGACATAATTTCCTACTAGCATATGTAAGCATGTTTTCTCAAGATAGAATATTTTTCAACAAAATGTTTTGACCGAGACTCGAAATCGGACAGGGGTTACATGTCCAGACAAGACAAAGCGTGCAAGTATCAAGAGCCAACACAAATCGGCCGACCCCCTCCCCGAACTCACGATTTTTCTTTGAGTGAATTTTGCAGGACAACAGGAACAAGGAGGACAACAACATTCCAATACAACAAATTCGCTCACAAAGTCCATCTGTAACAAGTCTACATCAAATACATCTCGCAAAAGCCACATCTTCTTTACTCAGGCTACATTATTTACACTCTAATTATTTTCATCTAGCTTTGATTATGCATAACACAACTCCATATGTAGAACAATTTTATCTATGCCCTAGAAGGCGTCATTTGCATCTCGTCTATACAACGACGAACGTTTGCATTTCGTCTATACAACGACGAACGTTTGCATTTCGTCTATACAACGACGAACGTTTGCCTTTCGTCCATACAACGACGAACGTTTGCCTTTCGTCCATACAACGACGAACCTCCGCATTTCGTCCATACAACGACGAACCTCCGCATTTCGTCCATACAACGACGAACATCCGCATTTCTTCCATACAACGACGAACGTCCGCATTTCTTCCATACAACGACGAACGTCCACATTTCGTCCATACAACGCATTTAACGCCCACATTTCGCCCATACAACGCATTTAACGCTTGCCTTTCGTCCATACAACGGCGAACGCTTGCCTTTCGTCCATACAACGATTTAACGCTTGCCTTCGTCCATACAACGACGAACGTCCGCATTTCTTCCATACAACGACGAACGTCCGCATTTCGTCCATACAACGACGAACGTCCGCATTTCGTCCATACAACGACGAACGTCCGCATTTCGTCCATACAACGACGAACGTCCGCATTTCGTCCATACAACGACGAACGTCCGCATTTCGTCCATACAACGCATTTAACATCCGCATCTCGCCCATACAACGATTTAACATCCGCATCTCGCCCATACAACGACGAACATCTCAGATCTCGCCCATACAACGACGAACATCTGCATCTCGCCCATACAACGCGAACATCTCGTCTCGCCCATACAACGACAACATCTCGCATCTCGTCCATACAACGATTTAACATCTCGTGATCTCGCCCATACAACGAACATCTCGTGATTCGCCCATACAACGCATTTAACATCTCGCATCTCGCCCATACAACGACGAACACTCGTTTATACAACGATTTAACATCTGCATTTCGCCCATACAACGACGAGCATCCGTGATCTCGCCTATACAACGATTTAACACTGTGATCTCGCCACTACAAGACGTATCATCACATCATTTCATTTTATAGTATATACAACTGACTACAACCACAAAGACAAATTCACATTCTTACATTGTTTTGCCTTAATGATTATGCACTAACCGCTTGCTTAAGTCTTAGCACGCAGAGCAGGGCACAACGTGGATTTTCTCTACAATGACCGGGCAATTTGTTGGGGCCAACCTTCCCAACAAATGGCGTAAGCGGCCTCAGCGTCGTCCACTCGTTCCACATCACCATAAAACCCAGTACCATAAGCCATAGCGGTACACCCCAGGTTCAAGCCAGTTATTTTATTTCTTTACTTTTTGCACCATAGCCCAGTGTCATCATAACTCGACACTGGGACAATTTTTGAGTCCGCGTCGGCCTTGCCCAATTGCCCAACATTTTAATTCTGAGGGTCGAGACAAAATTGGCTATGAGTCAACGTCTTTGTCCGAAGATTCTTCCATCATCTCCATACAAAGAGGGACAACTGTTGACACCCAATTTTGACCCTCCCGTCCAGTCATTAACTATAAAATTACACTAATTTTCCACAATAATTCTAATAATTTTAAAATAATAAAATGCAAAGAATAAAACATTAATACAGGCATAAATAAATAATTTAATAATGGCACCGCGTCTTACGCACTTAGAGTCTCGCGCCCATATTTATTAATTTTAAAGCCATGTCATAATTCTTAATAATAATAAATACATAAAATAAATAATTTAGCAATGACGTCGTGTCAAGTAGCATAGCCGCATTTATTAATACGCAAGAGAATTTCATAACCATTTGTAATTTTAAATCAATTTTAATCTAACACATGCATTTAATAGCGTCGCATTTATAAAAGCTTCAAACAATTCTTAAATATCATACTTGCATTTAACATTTAAATAATTTAATCTAAACTCAATTCAATTTTAATTTAACTTCGCAATAATGCACAATAATAAGATTTTAAATAATAGCGTCTCATTCTAAAAATTTTAAGCACTAATTAAATAGCACACCCGCATTTATTATTATAATAATTTAAATCTAAACTTAGACTAATAAAGCACCTAAATAATTTAATCACAATTTATTAATCTGATTTACCACTAATTAATTTTACCTAAAACTAACAATTAAAACTAACCTAAAACTAATTAATTACTAATACACTTAAACTCCACCTAATTAACTAACTACCCGCGGCCCACACCGCTGGCCCAAACTCGCGCCTACCCACGCCCTTATCCCTTACTTTTCCCTCACGCTGATCTGTATTTTATATACACCTTTCGAGTCGATCTAGTTAGTCTTTTGTCCCGCTTTGTACATACAAAGTGTCGTATTAGATAGATTTTCTTTCTTTTGAGTCAAAGTGGCTAAAGTGGCCAAAAGGCGAAAAGGAGCGGTGCGGGAAAAGAGAGGTACTAGAGCCGAAACGAGAAAGTGGCAAACGAGGTGAAATCAGACTGTACGCGGCCTCGCAGCTGAAGTTAGGCCGCGCGCTTATTATTCGAAGAAGTGCAGAAGATCCAGCGCCGCGCGCTCAGAGACGAAATAGCCGCGCGCAAACATCCGAGAAGCCACAGAGTTGCAGCCGCGCGCCTCGCATGCCAGATATCGGCCGCGCGCCAAAACACCCAAGTATTGCAGAACTTAGCCGCGCGCCGACAGCAGGCGCGCCGACGCTGAAAAATTAGGTCTTTTGACGGATTTTTGGGCCAGCTGGAAGGAAAAGAAGGAGACGTTTTAAACCTATAAAAGGAGAACCTAGGCGCTTTCAAGGTTCCTTTCTTGCCAAACACAAGGTTTTCTTGTCTAGAGATTGAGACCCAAACATTAGTAATTTCTTTTCTTTTTCTTTTCTTTAATTCAGTTTTGCATGATGAACTTTGAATTAGTTCTTGTCATATTCATGGCTAGGAACTAATTCTCTTATAGGCTTTCTATGTTGAATTCTTGAACCTTATGTTATAAAGTAATGCATGCTTATGGTTATTATTCTTATTGAGAGATCTATCCAATAATTGAGTTGAATTCTTGGTAGCTAATTGACAACTAGTTATCACTATATGATTTCTAATCGATTACGAAAAGGAGGATTGTGAATATCTTGTAAGTTGGGTAGACGGTCTTGAATTGGGGATGAAAATACCTCAATTAGATTTGTAGCGTTGATGAGAGGCTTAACAACCCTAATTTTGCGCATTGTGCGTGACGGCCAACTAGGTTTTTGTGCTTAATCCTCCTATAGAGTTACCCTTATCAGCGAAAGTTAGGTAAGGAACAATACTGGGTTGAGTGTTTATATAACTTAACGGAGTATAAAACGATTTCGTAAACCCGCTTTCTCCAAAAGAAGAACACCATAAGTAATGCATTAGTAAGTAACATAAGCGGATAGTAAGGATACATAAGCCCTATTCTCATCACATCCGAATTAAATCTTTATAATTAATTAGCTTTTATAAATCTTAGTCATAAACAACCAATCACCATTAATTCACCAAATAGATACTAGAAAATATAATCGGTACTTGAACCCTAATCCCAGAGACGATATTCGGTCTTATCTAAGACTATACTACTTGATACGATAACGCACTTGCGCTTAAAAGTGTGTGCATCTAATCGCGCACCAAGTTTTTGGCGCCTTGTTGGATTAGGCATTAGTTCAATATCAAATTTATCTATTTTTAATTTCTAATTTGGTTTTATTGATAGTTTTTTTTAATTTTGTTTATTTTATGTATTTATTGTGTGAAAACAAGGCTGCCGTGATTCTTTGTTGTTTTTGATTTATCTCAGTGATCCTTAAGACATGGATTTCATCAATATGATCGAGCCCAACCATAGAGGAAGAGAGGAGGAATTACGAGAAACTCTACTCGCCTCACGAGGTCCCAAGCTCGGTTCATGGACGAAATGAGGTTGGGTATAAAGAGGTTGGAAACGCAAATACAGAACTCGCGATCATATTCAACAAATAACAGCAAGTTGAGGAGCCCGAATCACACCCAACTATTGAGGAATTTGGTGAGATAGCCGTGTGTAGAGAAGGAAAAGATTGCAAAACCCAATTATTCACCTTCTCGATTCTGTGGAAATTCTTTTCATGCACCTATCACGTAAGAAACACCACTAGCTATCACGAATGACTCCCAATTAGGAATTGCATACCATCAAGGGCAACCCCGTGAGTCAAGAGATGTAGAGAATTTCACGCTTTCCTACAAAATAAGAAGCCTAAAAGACAAACTCATCTTGGTGCTTGGGGATACTTGTATGTTTAAGGCCCTGCTTGAACAAATAGTTATAGGGAAATTGAGACCTATAGCAATAAATGTGGATTGCAAGCAGTCGCAGTAAGATCCAATGGGCACTCGTAAAGGTTAATTGCGTCCGCTAAAAGACGAAAAGATGGCATTGTTGAGGCAACCCAACGCTTTCAATTATGTTATTTTAATTTTTGTCTTTAGTTTATTTTATTTTGTCTAGAACAATCTCACTGGCTGGTCTTGTGTTTGAGCTGTGATCGATGTGCAGAGGAATAAATCGAAAGAAAAGCAAGGATTTTCGTAAAAGCGGGTACGCGCCAGTGAGCAGGCGCGCGCCAAAATATCTCAAGAGGTTGAGTTAGCGCCGCGGCACCAGAGCGTGGCAGCGCGCAGAAAGTCCCGGGCGAGCGCAGATGTTTAGCCGCGCGCTAAAAGCTGTGGCCGGGCACAAGTGAATCCGTAAATTTAAAACGCCTAAAAATCAGATTTTCCCAATTCCAACTTCCAAAACCTAACCTTCCTCTCCAAAACCCACGAAATTCCAGTAAATTTGCCCACAAAACCTCCACAAATCCAACCCAACCACAACCTAAACTCTTAAATTCCCAAAACCCTCAACTATCTCAAACAACAAAGCTCCATTCCATAGCCTCAACCCACCAATTGAAACAAGAACAAGCTTCAGTCTTCTCATAAAAAGGTAATCCCTATCCTTGTTCTTGAATCCTTTTACTAAAAGTCATAGGAGGTAGTAGTTTGGAGAAGTATTGTAGTCGGAGTAGTTCGAGGCTGAAAAGTGATTGTGAAGTTGGAGAAAGGAGTAGAAAAAGAAGGTTGTGGGTATTGAGTAGAAAGATTGAAGTTGGGGGTGTTGTTTTTCACGCTAGTTGTTGAGTGTGTAGAGACGTTGTGCCACTAAGTTAAAAGCTCCGTAAACTGCTTTAACCATGGCCACCAGAAGAGAAGAGGCTCCACATCCACCCCAACACCCCAATACGATGAAAATAGGTTCGTGAGTTACTGTGCCTACCAAAGATACAAAAGACTTGATACTAGACCCGTAATTCCGCAAAGGGAATGGATTACCAAAGGGATCCGCTGGGATGAAGACGCGGCGAGCCCATCCGGCGATGATTGAGCTAAGGGTGGAAGAGATTTGTCAATCCGAGAAGATAACACCAGTGAATACAACAACGGTGCGGAATTTTATGCAAACTTTCCGAAGACGTAAAGTGGGTGCTTTGGTGGAAATTATATGCTCGTGATCGCAGTAATAAATACAACGCTAAAAACAGTTGATGTTGAAGAAAGTAGCGATTGGAACCATTTTAGAACATGGTCTAGAGCAAAGAACAACATTGATCGAATAATATCGCATACAGATGAGCTACCCCGGGCCGCTGAGATCGGCGAATGGATCTAGAGCACCGAGCAAAGCACTAACAAGGCGCCAAGGCTTGGTCAGATTTCGTCGTTCGCATGATTCCATCTACGCACTTCACCAGAGTGCCGAAGACAGATTAAGTTGATTTATGGAATTATGGCGGGTCGATAATTGATGTGGGAAAAGAGATAGTGCAGAGCATCAAGAAATCAGCAAAGTTGGTGACAACAGTGGATTGGGACACGGTTCACTTATTACCGCCTATGCCACATGAGTGCAGTCCACAACTACCCACGATACTCATGAAAGAAACCAACCGCGGTGTCCTATGGGATAGTGCACTCTTTCCGCACTCTAGCCCCGTGACGTAAGAGTACAACTCAGCAAGAAGAAGAACAAAAGCAGCAGAGGCAACCATGGATGAAGATGAGCACGAAATAGGGCTCACATGAGGCGTGACCGAGCCACCGCCAACCACAAGAGCAGAACCTTCAGAGCCCACACAGGGCAATTGTACCAACACCGAAGGAGATGACGCACCTTGCAAACAATGAGTACAAGGACGCAAGAAACAAGGCAACAAATCGACGAAGTGAGTGCCTTGTTCAACCAACGGTCGATGATTATCCACCGCCACCACCACCATTTTAGCCAAAGTTTGTAAGTGTCGCTTTTCATCGCTCAGTCTACACACATCGGGGCAATGTGATTTAAGTTCGGGGGTGTGTTTTTGTGTTTTAGTTTTTATTTGTGTGTCATGTTATGTTTTATTTAAGTCTTTTATTTGTTTCATGTTTATTTTGAGTCACCAAAATTTTCTTTTTTTTTTTTTTGAGTCATAATTGCTCACAAAGATCATGTATCTCAGTAGTTGCTAGAAACACCTAGTGAAGTAAGGTGGAATAATGTAAAGGAATGGAAGCGACTATCTAAACACTTAGGTTAGAGATGCCAAAACTCACGTAACTGCCTATTCGAGTCTTTTGCTTGAGTTATGTATGCTAAATGATAAATGCTTATGTGTTATGATCGCTGCTATTTGAGGCGAAATAGTTAGGATATGCATGTTAGGAGATGACTCAGGCATTTCTTTGATAGCCAATTCTTACCATTCTTTTCTATCCCGTACTTTAAAAATATCACTAGTTAGCCCCATTGAGCCTAAATTTGCCTAAATTTGAAACTTCTTCATTGACACCCCATATTCCCACAAATTGTGCCATAAGTGAAAATATGAAATAGTGGAGTACATTGTGTTAAAAAGAAGAAACAAAAAGAGTGAACAAGTTTGAGGCACCCTAATGGAAAAGTAATAAGAAGAGGCAAAAGCCTAAGTTTGGGGGTGCCTATTTGTATAATACACTTCACTCTCCCAAAACAAAAGAGGGGAAGGATAGAATTGAAGTGAAGGAAAGAATCAAAAGAAAAAGGGAAAAATTGAAAAGCCAAAGAGCTTGCACAGTAAAAATGAGCCTAAATGCCTATCTTTACCAACCCCTACCTAAGCCTACATTACAACCCCCAAAGTCCTGAAGATCTCTTCTATGTATATCCAGAATTAGTGGAGAATAGCAAGTAAGCATGCCATAGGAATTTTTGAATTTATATGCATACTTGAGTACACTGACTTCCATTTAAGCATGATAAGTATGAGTTTGCGAAATATCTAGCTCAATGTGTTGAAATTCCATGCTGTATGTTCCTCGATATTATTCTCGCTAACCTTCATGTTTTTCTAGTTAACATTCATGCAAAGAAAAGTGATCAATGGCAGGAGTCTGCTTTATTTTCTTTGTTGATTTTCTTATTTATCGAGTCTGTCATTTTATTGTATTTCTTTCTATCTTTGCTCGAGGCGAGCAAAGGTTAAGTTTGGGTATTTGATCTGTATTTTATATACACCTTTGAGTCGATCTAGTTAGTCTTTTGTCCCGTTTTGTACATACAAAGTGTCGTATTTGGTTAGATTTTAGTTCTTTTGAGTCACAGTGGCTAAAGTGGCCAAAAGGCGGAAAAGGAGCGGGGGAAAAAGAGGAGGTACTAGAGTCAAAACGGAGAAAGTGGCAAACGAGGTGAAATCTGCACCAGCGCATGCGCTCCCGCAATGAAGCAGGTCGCGCGCTATTATTCAGAAGTCGCAGAAGATCCAGCCGCCGCGCCAGAGACCAGAATGGCCGCGCGCCTAAACATCCGAGAAGCCACAGAGCTGCAGCCGCGCGCCTCGCATGCCAGATATCGGCCGCGCGCCAAAACACCAAGTATTGCAGAACTTTAGCCGCGCGCCGACAGGGCCGCGCCGACGCGAAAAATTAGGTCTTTTGACGGATTTTTGGGCCAGCCCGAAGGAAAAGAAGGAGACGTTTTAAACCTATAAAAGGAGAACCCAGGCAGCTTTCAAGGGTTCCTTTCGCCAAACACAAGGTTTTCTTGTCTAGAGATTGAGACCCAAACATTAGTAATTTCTTTTCTTTTCTTTTCTTTAATTCAGTTTTTGCATGATGAACTTTGAATTAGTTCTTGTCATATTCATGGCTAGAACTAATTCTCTTATAGGCTTTCTATGTTGAATTCTTGAACCTTATGTTATAAAGTAATGCATGCTTATGGTTATTATTCTTATTGAGAGATCTATCCAATAATTGAGTTGAATTCTTGGTAGCTAATTGACAACTAGTTATCACTATATGATTTCTAATCGATTCTCAAAAGGAGGATTGTGAATATCTTGTAAGTTGGGTAGACGGTCTTGAATTGGGGATGAAAATACCTCAATTAGATTTGTAAGCGTTGATGAGAGGCTTAACAACCCTAATTTTGCGCATTGCGTGACGGCCAACTAGGTTTTGTGCTTAATCCTCCTATAGAGTTACCCTTATCCGAAAGTTAGGTAAGGAACAATCTGGGTTGAGTGTTTATATAACCTAACGGAGTATAAAGCGATTTCAGAACCCGCTTTCTCCAAAAGAAGAACACCATAAGTAATGCATTAGTAAGTAACATAAGCGGATAGTAAGGATACATAGAAGCCCTATTCTCATCACATCTGAATTAAATCTTTATAATTAATTAGCTTTTATAAATCTTAGTCATAAACAACCAATCACCCATTAATTCACCAAATAGATACTAGAAAATAGACAATTGGTACTTGAACCCTAATCCCAGAGGACGATATTCGGTCTTATCTAAGACTATACTACTTGATACGATAACGTGCACTTGCGTTTAAAAGTGTGTGCATCTAATCGCGCACCAGTCAGCCCGCGTACGCCCACAGCCCTCACTTCATCTTCAAAACGCAGGCCTCATCGTCTCCCTCACAAACGCAACCCTAGAAAGCTTCAATTGCCGCCCGAGATTCTCGCCTGAGAATCCGGCGGCTTTCCTTTATTCACATACCAAACCTCTCCCTTACCTTACCCACACACACCCAGCCAACGATTTTCCTACCATAACAATAAAATCCGCACTAAATCGACAAGATTCGTCCAAAAATAAAACAGTAAGAATCACACCCCGAATCACACAAAATCAAGCACGAATCAAGCACAAATCTCAGCCTTAAATGGTCTTAAACTTTACCTAAGTTAGAGCCTAAACCGAGGCTGTATAAATACCCAACGTTCGAACATGCAAAGGCATCATCGATCAGTCATCAGTCGTGGAGATTGCCCTTAGCATTCGAGCCTAGAATCCCTCCCTTGTTTTCAGTTTATTGTTGTTCATTCTTGCAAACAGTTCCTTTTGCGAACTTTCCATCGACGATTCTGGAAAACAGTTGTCGTCGCCTCGGTTCGCTACCCACAAAAGGTCCGGAAACCTATTCTCTTTCATTTATCTAGTTGTCTAATTGATACTATGTGTTCTGTATGATGGTATCTGTATTTTGTTCAAACCGGTTCGACTTGTTCACCATCGTTTCGATAGGTCTATCGAGTAGCCTTTGATATTTGTGGTGTCGATTCGTTTCGAGCATGTGCGTGTGCTTCGATTGTATTTTCTGAGGGTATGATTGAGTGTATAACGATTGTATAAGGGTCGTAGATCCATTTTGTTAGTTATATGTTGATGGTTGTTTAAACGTCAATTTGGATATTCTGTTTTAACCTGTTAGTACGCAACTGGATATTTAGTAGGAATGTATTGATATACAGTGACTAATTTTAGGGGGGGGGCATTGATTTAGCAAATGAATCTAAGATTCAGTCCATTAATCGCATCTGTTACGATTTCTGTTTTTGTGTAAGTCTAAATCTGTTACAGACCCTATTTGGACTGTTGAATGACCTACAGGGTCTTTGTTTATTTAAAATTTCATTGCCTCTTATGATTAGTTAAATAAAAGTGTTTGATATGTTAATTCAAGATCAGTATTAATCATGTATGAACTGTTAAAACCAAAATTCACTACATACGTTGCTTCTTGTAATTCTCTCTATAAATAAATACTTCCTCTAACAAATAGCTAGCGGGAAGTAAAAGGGATTACGAGGTCTAATCCCGAATTTTAAAATCAAGTCGACGCGCTCCCGGAAATAACAACAACCAAAATTCAAAAGGGTTATGTGTTTATACGTATGTATATTTATGTGCCTATATTCAAGATTCAAACCTCTTACTCACTTTCCAAAATATCATAAGAAAGATTATATGTCCGCATATATGTAATAACAACCCAAATTTCAAAAAGTGATTATGTGTTTGTATGTGTGTCTACATTCAAAAGATTCAAATCTTTACTTACTTTCTAAAAACATTACTATCGTACTTTAATAACTTAAGACTGGCCTCTAATAAAAAATGTTATTAAGATCAAGGATACACGATTCTGATCGTGTTATCAACTCGATAAAGTAACAAACATTTTAATTTAAAAATAAAATATGTACGTTCTCATCTCTTAAAATGGCTAATGTATTTTACTCTTAAGTTAACTATATGAGTTTAATATCTGCCATAATATATTTACTACTTTGTTTCCATTGTTTGGAGTGGTTGGTGATTGCAGGAATTGTAATAGAATCACTGTAAGTTGGAATTATAATTAACGATGAATAAAGAGTGTCTTACGCATATACTCTTTGACTAATTGCATATTAAAACAAATTCTAGCTTTGATTAAATAAATGCGACTCGCATTTAGGTCCAAATTAGAGGCACAAGTTCTGGAAGTCCAGAAACTACTTTGAAGTCTTTTGTGTGTTGATTTAACATGCCGAAGTTGGCTATTGACTCTCTGTGTATGATTTGATTAGCATGTGTTTATAATGTTAACACACATATTAGTCAAGAACTAGTTTACGCTACACGATTAATCCAAACAAATAACCCGCCCTAAACTAGTTTAAGGCTCATCGTCAATTGTATACATATGGGTCAGAAACGATCTAAAGCCATCCATGATTAATTTAATATGCTTAAGTCTGATGAGACCGTATGGATATGGTAAAATAGTCTAAATGATTTGTAAGTCCCAGTTTGTTAGATATGCCATATACAAAGGGAGGGATTCATAACTGTATTATTTTAAATAACTAGGTGAGTGGGTGGTCATGATCAATGAACATTTTTTTTGTTAATTTTCATGTATTATTGCAAATAGGTAACTTAAACCCTCTACATTACATCATCTTAGGATACACTGTCTATTCGTTTGTTACTTCTGATCCACATATTGGTCCACGTGTATCATAAATCTATACCAGTAGTGTATGTTATTGAATAAAGAGCTGGATATCACTAATCCTTTTCCTTTCTTTCTTATTTTATCTGACATGAATTGGGAGCCAAATCAAGAGTCTCGGTACGAGACTCATCAGGATTTCCATATCGCCGCCACGCCCTTGTCGCAGGGTTTCCAAACAGCTACAGGAATAGATGGTGTCGTCATCCGTTCTAGACATTACAACAACTCTAATCTCATTCCTCCCTTGTTTATTTATGTATTATTTATCTGTTCATTTATTATTGTCATATTTGTTAACATTGTAATTAATAGGAAAATCAACTCTGCTAGGCTTGGAATACATTGGAAGTGTAGTTTAAAAGATAAACCCATCCCTTATTTATTCTAGGTTCATCGTATAAATCTAAATCTAATAATTAATCCTAGCTATGCTTTAGTCATGTAGTTAATATATTCCTCCATATTTAATTCTTAAGAAATAAACTTTCTCCTAAACTCTTCATAAAAAGTAATGTTCGCATCCACATATATAAAATAATTTCATAATTAACTTTATGTAAGGGTTTTAACCTTACATATATTAATAGGAGTGATTCATCATTTTCCTACTTTTGTTAAATAAAATAATTTCATGTATAATCAACTTTTGTATATATTTTTGTGAGTCTTATAATACCCTTTAGTTATCAATATATATATTCTTTAGACGTTTACCGCATTCTTTTTTTTAAATAATCTTTTTTTCTAAAACATATACATCCCTTAGCCAAATAAAATTAACCTATGTTTGAACGGACAACCGCAAGTTAGCGGATCCTTTAGGGTGCCTTACCCCTTCCCTTTAGGATAATAAAGAATCCTTACTCAGAATCTGATTTAGTTTCACAGACCATTAAATGGAGTTAATCTCGATCAGAATCGATTAGTATTTAGGTGTCCTAATTCACCCAATTAATTAGGTGGCGACTCCCTTAAACATTTTTAACATCTATTTACATTTTTTGGGAGGATAACCATTCCGTCGCGCATTTAAGCCTGAGAGTTCAAAATCGGGTGCGACAATACCTCATCTATATTAATTGACAACATGATCATATCAAAGACATGTCCATTGCGTTGGCCAACGACTTAGTCAACCTAATACCATATGAGAATCTGAGTGCTCTCTCGAAGATACATTCGAAGAATGAATCCTAATCTTGACTCAACTACCACCTTTAATCTACTTCGTAATGTACCCAAAACAAGATGTGTCTCAACCTATAAGGCATTTGAGCTTAGGACAGGATAAAGTACATTACTCCGTAAACAAGGTGGTATCGACCTCAAGTCTAAGGACTTTTATCTCCTACACGCCGATGACATTATAGACATATAACAAAACAGTACATAGCAGGGTTTACCAATACTTCAACAAGTATCCATGTGTCCATCACGAGTTGACATAACTCGTAGCAAGTGAGACATACTACATCCCCTAAGGATATGATGCATACCACATGTCGACTTATCGCATATCATCGATATCTCAATCTCGATGATCATTAGTCGAGGCTATTTAAGAGTTATATTATAATATTAATTCTCACACCATTAATAACCATGTAAACTCTGGGGATGCATTTATTGAATATTATAAACAATCAACTAATAATTCAACAAATGTAAATGCCACAATATTAATCATCATTAATATAAATACGAATGTGTATAAAGTACATTTTGTCCTAATGCAGATTTTCTCTAGGACATACATATACTTTCAGCGTTTCACTGTTATTGGTCATTATGACTATTATCAAATTATTTTATATGCATATTATTTTGCAAGAAAAGATTTATGGTTTTAATTTATGGAGACCTAACAGTGAATGATAATTACCAATGGAATTGCGAAATATAATTAAAGTGAAAGTGCGAAATATTTGATTCGGACAAAAAGTAGCACTGCTAGCAGATGTATTGGAGAGTAACAAACTCGAAAAGACTTAAATCACACATTTTTCATACGTATTGTGAAATGGTGCAAGAGGAAAGGATGCACCTTCTCAGAAATCAGAAGGTATGGAAAGGTGGAAAATTCAAAGCACCGGATCAACAGGAAAGTGAAAAAGTTACTTTGCAGAGAAAAGAAAGTTATTTTGTAAATCGATTTTTTTTTTATATTGATCATCTTTTAATTTTCTATCCTTTATGATCTAAGAAATTCAATTTTTTAAAATGTTAGGGTATACCTTTATTATTTGATGATCTTAGAATATATGTTATTTGTGTGCCACAAAATAAATTAGTTGGTATACAATTTAGTATATATGCAAGAAAATACGTGAAATATTATTTTCAAGATAGTAACACATGAATTAGGCAACATTAATACTTGAAAATATTCTTGAGTTGATGAAAAACAAATTCATATTTTGACTCAGGAAAGATTTATCTTTAAAATTTCTTGATGGGATTAATGTTTTCTTAATTAAAGAGAAGAAATTTGGATCCAACGTTTTGGTTCAAAAAAGATGGTACAAACAAGAGCCATGAGAATATTTTAACAAGTGTTGTTCACATATAAAGATTGTATCACGACTCAAATCGGAGGGCTGCGACGAGCACCCGATCTCACCCGTCGGGTACCGCCATTCATACCTTCAACCCCTATTCATAATTAAATACGGACTAAGCCGAAAGAAAACTATGTGAAATCCTTATTCAGAAAACCATCTTATATATATGCATATCCATACTAAGGTCGGCAAGGACATACAAAACCACTATAAACAAGACAGTTGTCTACAAGCCCCTACAGAGTATACGACATCAAAATATCATACCGAGACTGCAATTCTGGAACAAATAGAGTGCTCCAACATTAGCTGAACTAACAACCTACCAGCGTGAATCATCACTCTCTTTAACTGAACATGCGGGCATGAAACGCAGCGTCCCCTTACAAAAGGGATGTCAGTACGACTGATGTACTGAGTATGTTAGGCATAAACAACAGCATAACAGGAATATAATAACAACTGAAACATGAACAACTGACCAACAATAAATACCTCTGAGGGTCCTAATACATTTGTTTAAATGTTATGCATGATGCAATATAATATTGGCCACACAGCCATCTTCCTTACCATAACCGACTATGTGGGCATCAGGCTATAACAATTACACAGACAAGCATTATCACTCACACAAACATGCCATATAGGTTTCAATATTGGCATTTACGGTCACTAATGATTTCCCTTAACCGCCACATAGGCATTCAGTTATATCAGAATCCTATTTTCCATAACCGTCACACAGGCTTTCGGTTATATTATCTAAGCCACACATGCTTTATAATTATCATATCCCCTCTGATCAGGTGGTCTGCGTATCCCATTTTCCACCTCCAAAATATGTTAGTGTTGTAGAGTGTGCAACCCGATGTACTATATGTCAGTGTTGTGGATCGTGCAATCCGTCCCAATATATGTTAGTGTTGCGGAGCGTGCAACCCGATCCAGTATATGTTAGTGTTGAGGAGCGTGCAACCTGTCCCAATATATGTTAGTGTCGCAGAGCGTGTAACCTGATCCAATATATATTAGTGTTGCGGAGCGTGTCGATCCAATATATGATAGTGTTGCTAAGACAATAACAAAACAAGATCATTGGTTCCTCTGGATAGCAATACTTGTTTCCTTTCATTTACCTAGCTCCATTGATAGCTGAATTAAGTGTATGCAGATGGCAAAAGACACACTTCTCAAGAAGGAAATGCATGGACAATGAGAAATGGATGTGGATCCTTTTTATTTTAAAAAATAATTGTTTTATTATGTACTCATGCTGAAATATTATTTATGGTGTGTTGGGGTACTGTTGAGACAATTGAAAGGATTGGCTTTGTATTTATTATATGTAAACAATGCATGAATGATAAAGAAACATTTTCTAAATTTATCGGACGAGAATAATATCCTTGCCCTTTGGCTAGTATTATGAAAACATCTGATTGGTGATAACAGATCCGAACTACTAATTAATTCTTTATGTTCTACGGAGGTCAGGCAAAATATTGATTACTTTTTCACTTAACACTACAATTGTTTATTTCAACACGTCTACTAAAAACATACATACTTATTTATTAAATCAGTCTCAACAAATACTTATCAGTTACTTTAATATTAGCAAATTCAAATTGGCTCCACTGCTTACTAAAAGCTCTTATGAATATCAAATCTTTCCCATATGCCTCAATAAGGACTTAGGAACAATTTAGACATGCTTTTAGCATAGAATTCAATAACATGAATATTCCTTAACTTCTAAGAGTAGAATAAATTAGGGAACAATATCACAGTTATATGAAACATGTCAAAAGAAAGAATTAATTTGTCTTAACATACCTTCGTTTCGCTAAACTGGAGGGAAAATATTATTGTTGTATTTCGTACATTCTCCTTATTCTTTTCCATTTTAAAGCAAGGTTACAAGGTACTGTTTTGATGTTTCAAAATAGGGGCTTAAGTGTTAATTGTTAGAAGAATTCGAAATAGAGGCATAAGTATTAACGGTATGCAGAAGTTGAATTTAACAAATGAATTGTAAGATTCCCTTTCAATTAAAGTGGTCGAAGTGGGTATAAGTGCTAAATGATAACATGCAAAAATGTTTTTGTAGAGAATGGGACGTTCATATCCTTTTAACAAGCAGGGTATTAGCACATGTTAATCTCTCACCTGGCCATTACTGGCGGTGGAGAGCATTAAACATTGCCACATGCCTCCAAATTTATTAGTCATTGAGGTAATTTCATTACGATGTTACACAACCACTCTACTTAGACTTGTTTCCCTTATTAAATAACAAGTGACCTGTCTCCGTATAATTTATCAATCACACAAATAATTAATTTTAGATCCCACTTAATTTAAATTCTAATTACTCATAAGACCTTCGTATACTCAATGTCATAATTCTTGTAATATGACACTAGTCCATAACTTCTTTATGCATATTCCAAATTTATTTATACTCCCCGTCGTCACACTTATTGTGTCCAAAATTATTTCGGAGCTCGCATTCTTCTATATACTAATCCCTTCTTAACATACGTACATATACATAAATTCCCAACACTCGAATCTACTTCCTTAATTTAGGTGCTCAAATTATTGTCTAAAATTCTGGGATGTTACATCTTTCTCCCCTTAGAAACATTCATCCTCGAATGTTGGGGTGACTTATCTAATCCTTGGTCACATATCCCTCACAACCTGGACTTCTCCTTCGCTGAAGACATTATTAAACTCGTAATCACGAGACGGATTAGCAGTGGAATACTCATAACTCATCTTTATTGCATCATTTAGAAGATGAAATAATAGAAACCATCCCTAAATACCAGGCAGCCTCATACGTATAAATATAGTGCACAACATACCCATACAGATGACTCTACTAGACACGGCTTGTAGACTCCTTAGGACAGACATACTCTGATGCCAAGTTTGTCACGACCCAAACCGGAGGGCCGCCATGTGCACTCGAATCCCACCCTCCGGGTACCTCCATTCATACCTTCAACCCTATTCATAATTAAATACGGACTAAATCGAAAGAAAGCTATGTGAAATTCTTATTCAAAAAACCATCTTATATATATGCATATCCATACCAATGCCTATAAGAACATACAAAATCACTATCCACAGGACAGTTGTCTACAAGCCCCTAAAGAGTATACGACATCAAAATATCATACCGAGACTAGACTGCAACTCTGGAATAAATAGAGTGCTACAACATCAACTGAATCAGCAACCTACCAGCGTGAACCATCACTCTCTTTAACTGAATCTGCGGGCATGAAACGCAGCGTCCACCGACAAAAGGGACGTCAATACGACTAATGTACTGAGTATGTTAGGCATAAACAACATCATAACAGGAATATAATAACAACTGAAATAGGAACAACTGACCAACAATAAATACATTTGAGGGTCCTAATACATGTGTTTAAATGTTATGCATGATGCAATATAATATTTGTCACACAGGCATCTTCCTTACCATAATCGACTCTGTGGGCATCAGGATATAACGATCACACAGACAAGCCTTATCGGTAACACAGACATGTCACATGTTTCAATATTGTCATTTATGGTCACTATGTTTCCCTTAACTGCCATACATGCATTCAGTTATATCAGAATCCTACTTCTCATAACCGCCACACAGGCTTTCGGTTATATCATCTTAGCCACACAGGTTTTATCATTATCATATCCCCGCTGATCAGCTGGTCTGTGTATCTCGTTTTCCACTCCCAATATATGTTAGTGTTGCGGAGCGCGCAATCCAATCCAATATATGTCAGTGTTGCGGATCGTGCGACCCATACCAATATATGTTAGTGTTGCAGATCGTGCAACTCGTCCTAGTATATGTTAGTGTTGTGGAGCGTGCAACCCAATTCAATATATATTAGTGTTGCGGAGCGTGCAACCCGATCTAATATATGTTAGTGTTGCGGATTGTGCAACCCGTCCTAATATATGTTAGTGTTGCGGATTGTAAAATCCGTCCCAATATATGTTAGTGTTGCGGAGCATGCAACACGATCCAATATATGTTAGTGTTGCGGAGCGTGTAACCCGATCCAATAAATGTTAGTGTTGCTAAGACAATAACAAAACAAGACCAATTGTTCCTCTGGATAGCAGCAGTTGTTTCCTTTCATTTACCTAGCTCCATTGGTAGCTGATGTGCGATTTATACACACGTTAAACGCAAGTGCACGTATCGTTACAAGTAATATAGTCTGGGTAAGACCGAATATCGTCCTCAGGGACTGATTTTCAAGTACCGATTATCTATGCTTTAGTTTCTATTTGGTTAACATTAATTGGCTTGGAATTCTAGACTAATAATGCAGGAAATAAACTAATTATGAAAATACTTTGATTTAAATCAGTTATGACAGAGAATTAGGGCTTCCAAGATCACCAATTATCCACTCTATTCAATCTTTAATATAATTAGACTGACTTCTTCTTCTACGTTAAGATAGCAGGTTAACTAAGTCGTTTTATACTCCTGTTTAGGTAATATAAACACTCAACCCCAATGGAGAACCCTTCTATCTTTCGATGACAAGATTGACTACAAATGAGGATTAAGAGCAATAACCTATTAAGCTACACAAGTATCGGAGTACTTTCGTCCACGATTTAAACCTATGTTTATTCAACTATAGCATATTCACAATCTCCCCTTTCGGATTTCGATTAGAACTCATATAAGTGATGATAACTAGTGATCGATTAATTATCAAACAATCAAAGCAATTATTGAATAAATCTTAAGCAAGTGAAGAAGAAATCAACTAATGTATTAATTCATGAATAAGAGTTACAAGAGAATCACAAGAAAATCCCTAATAAAGTAATTAGCTCCTAGTCATAGTCACGCTAAGAACTAATATACTCTACATACATGAACTGAAATAAACAAAGCAAAAGAAAGAAAAGAAAATACTTGAAAAGCCCCCAATCTTAGCCTCCTAAGTTGTGTTGTATGTACAATGGATGGATGAATCCCCCCTCTAGAGAATGATGTAGAGAATATATATAGCCCAAGGATTCTTTAGGTCAAGGGTTAGGGATTATGTAGGTAGGAAAAGTTATCCCTTTTGGACCCTGAAAACGTGTCAAATTCGGCCCAAAACGTCAAAAATACCGCTGCGCGTGGTTCGATCCGGCGCCACGGCTACCAAGAATCTGCAACTTTAGGACTCCACAGAACATTGGGCGTCGCGGCGCTGCTACCGGGCGCCGGAGGTGTGAATTTGGCATTTTTTCGTTTCTTCATCCTTTTTTCGTCCGGACTTCGTCTGATCTCCTCTATACTTCCCGGAACTTCTTAGACTTCATTTCTTGGCCCTTTTGTGTGCAATTCCATCTCTTTTTATGCTCATTTCATCTTCTTTTTGTCATTTCTCCATTTTGACCATTGTGACACAAACGAAAGGAAAACGACCCTAATACTATACTAAACATAAACAAAATAAGTAAAATACTAACTAAAATGACTCAAAAAGTGTGTATAAAATACACCGATCAGTAGCTGAATTAAGTGCATGAAGATGGCAAAAGACACACTTCTCAAGAAGGAAATGCATGGACACTGAGAAATGGATGTGAATCCTTTTTATTTATAAAATAATTGTTTTATTATGTACGCATGCTGAAATATTATTTCTGGTGTGTTTACTGTTGAGACAATTGAAAGGCTTGGCTTTGTATTTATTATATATATATAATGCATGAATGATAATAAAATATTTTCTGAATTTATCGGACGACAATAATATCCTTGCCCTTTGGCTAGCATTATGAAAACATCTGATTGATTACTTTTTCACTTAACCTTGAAATTGCTTATTACAACACGTCTACTAAAAACATACATACTTATTTATTAAATCAGTCTCAATAATTAATACTTATCAGTTACTTTAATATTAGCAAAGTCAAATCGGCTCAGTGCTTACTAAAAACTCTTATGAATATCACCATCTCTATCATATGCCTCAATAAGGACTTAGGAACAATTTAGACATGCTTTTAGCATATAATTCAATAACATGAATATTCCTTAACTTCTAAGAATAGAATAAATTAGGAAACAATATCACAGTTATTATGAAACATGTCAAAAGAAAGAATTAATTTGTCTTAACATACCTTCGTTTCGCTAAACTGGATGGAAAATATTATTGTTGTATTTCATACATTCTCCTTATTCTTTTCCATTTTAAAGCAAAGGTTACAAGGTACTGTTTTGCTGTTTCAAAATAGGGGCTTAAGTGCTAATTGTTAGAAGAATTCGAAATAGTGGCATAAGTATTAACGGTATGCAGAAGTTGAATTTAACAAATGAATTGTAAGATTCCCTTTCAATTAAATTGGTCGAAGTGGGTATAAGTGCTAAGTGATAACATGCAGAAATGTTTTTGTAGAGGATGGGGCGTTCATCTCCTTTTAACAAGAAGGGTGTTAGCACGTGTTAATCTCCCACCTGATCGTTACTGGCACTGGCAGTGGAGAGCATTAAACATTGCCACATGCCTCCAAATTGATTAGTCATTGAGCTAATTTCATTACAATGTTACACGCCCAACACCACTTAGACTTGTTTCTCATATTAAATAACAAGTTACCTGTTTTCGTATAATTTATCAATCACGCACATAATTAATTCTAGATCTCACTTCATTTAAATCATAATTATTCATAAGACTTTCGTATACTCAATGTCATAATTCATGTATTATGACACTAGTCCATAACTTCTTTATGCATATTCCAAATTTATTTTCGCTCTCCGTTGTCACACTTATTGTGTCCAAAATTATTTCAAAGCTCGCATTCTTCTATATACTAATCCCCTCTTAACATATGTACATATACATAAAATTCCAACGCTCGAATCTACTTCTTTAATTTAGGTGCTTAAATTATTGTTCAAAATTTCGAGATATTACCTATTGAAGGCCAACCATCGTAAGAGCAACGATAAAGTAGTAATAAAATCAGGTTTTACTTTCTTGACTCCATTTATTTTGAGTTTCTTATTTTTGTGCTTTTGTGGAATTTGTTTCATAAATATTGAAATAGATGACCAACTTGTTAACGATCATATGGAGTTTAATTTCAAATTGTTGAACGATATGAAGTATTTAAATTGGATAAATCATATTTATACTTGAAAGTGTTTATCATAAATTTGATGTCTCTTTGAGAGAAGCATCATATATATCATTACTATCCTAAAATTATTGTAGAAAATTCAAAATAAATATAATGGAGTAACTTTCTGCAAGACATATTTTAAATTACAAATTTAATAGAGAAATCATGAAAAAGAATTTAATATAAAATACGGAACGAATAGGCAATGCGCTTCCTGAAAACTATCTTTAGAATAGTAATTTCTCCACACTGTGCAAGTGGTTAACAGGAACATTCATCCCAGAATACAATGTCTACTCTAGAAATCAATGTTGCACTCATTAAACATTTATAATGTGAGAAGATAGTGTAGTCATTAGAAACATTAAGCTATTACCATTTTAATATAGATAATCATGAATGACGTCTACTCTTTCATGTCAGCTATAACTGAAACTTCATTTTTTAAGAGTTTAAGGATTAGTCTTCATGAATTATCTGAGAAATGTTAACGCCGAGGTTACATTTTCAGGGCATAAATATACTCAAGGAATAGTGGGGGTGATAATACATACAAATTAGTTCATATTCCTTTAAAGCCCATGTTTGACTATATGCATTGTTTTCCACAAAACGAGAAGGTTGAACTTTGTTCTTAACAATCTCGAGCTTATAAAGTGGGGTGATAAAATGGTTGTGGACATCCTTGATGGGACTGCCTATGCAAGTAAGAAAGTGAGAGGCCGTTTCTATGGATTTTAATGGTGAAGAGCGCAAGACCGATATTAATTGCGCCGCCATTGCGGAACAAAAATTCATGTATAATACGAATATGAATCTTGTTTCATATTCAAGCTAAAGGTTCGAGGCTGATTAACTATCTTTAGTTATGTGTTATACAAATACCCAATAATATCCTTCGTGCGTTTTTGAATCCTCATATTATTATTAAATAATAAATGAGAGATTGTTATATATTAAATATATAAGTATTATTTAATAATAATACTACTATTTTAAAGAGGGAAAATAAGGCAACTATTCAGAAGTGTCTTTTAGAGAGTAGCCACAGGTTGTGTCCTTTAAATCTTAACCTCTCTATGACTTAACCGTTGGTGGCTTTTAAAATTAACAGCCACATTGTCTATAAATACAATATATATTAACTACGTTCATAAGTATTCAATATGATTGACTATGCAACTCTTCCAAAAATCTCATCTACTTAAATTCTAAGTCTCTTCCATTATATTGGGTTGAGTTTTTCTGATAGGAGTGAAACTTTAATTTCTAGAGTAGGCATTATATCTTGGAGATAGATTTTTTTGTTAACCACTTGCACAGTGTGGAAGAAATTACTATCCGCGTCTTGCCTATTCATTCCGTATTTTATATTAAATTCTCTTTCATAATTTTTCTCTTAAATTTATTTATTAAATATGTCTGGCATAAAGTTACTCCATTATATTTATTTTGAATTTTCTACTACAACTAGGAATTTAGCAGGTAGTTATTGAATCAAAATTAATGGGCCAAAACGTGAGTCACATCATACAAAATATTATCAATGATCATAAAGATTACAAGTGGCACGATATATAGGAATTATTTGCATTATTCTCCCAACATAGTGGAAATAAAGGACAGATAAGATTGAAACGAAAATAAAGTAAACTTAGCAGAATCAAACATAAATAAAGCAAACAAGGGGACCACACTTAACATAATGAAAATTCATCCCAAGATTTATTCAAACTCCAACTTTCTTCATTCTCCACCTTCTTCATGGTTCAATAGTTACTTTGGCTTCCAGAGTGAAAAGAATCTATATTGACACACTGTTGGGAATTCCTTTGCCAGTAAGTCCACCTTCACTTGTTGGGAAAAGCAATTCATATGGAGCCTTAACAGGCCCTGACCTGTTTCTCAATGTATTGTCACCATTCATCTGTATAATTTGCTTTTCAATGTCACTCAACTTCTTCCCAAACCTTTCAAAAGCAGCAAGAGGTTCTTGGTCCTTTGTCCATTCAAGGGAGTCTCTCTGTCCGAGGTAAATCTCATCTGAAGTATGCCTTGACAATATCTCTATGAGGGAAACACCAAGCAATGTCTGCAACTGAGCAGTGATTGTTCTTAGAAATGCCTTATCAGGATTTGTTTTTAGCTCTTCATACTCTGGAGTCCCTGGCTCTGGCATAAATCTTCGACTTACTGTAGGGCGATTTGGCAGGTAACCAGCATAAGGATATTGCCCGAAATTGACTGCTGCATGAAGTGCAGAAGCTGTCCATATGATGATGGTGCAAGAATCTATTAGCTCTTCGGGTGTTTCCATTGTAGGCCACCATGATTCGTCTTTCTTGTCACCATGTCCCACTTCCCGGAGTTCCTTCCACCAATTTTGGAGTTCATTATCTGTCAGAATCTCTTCATCCGATCCGTAGTAGAAATTGCAGTATTCTGTTACCCAATTTTTAATTGCTGACCATATTTCTAAGCCATCAACAGCGTAAGGGTAGTCCTCTATTAGTAAACGAACGCCATGCGGGGAACTCGAGTCCTCAACTGCCACCCCCCTGAAATTGAATAATATAATGGTCATATACGCAAGATTCATACACCGTTAAAGTATGTGAATATCCTAAATATTTTCTGGTAAACTTAGTTCTAAAATTTAGTCACTAAGCTAACATGTTAATGAAGCTTATAATTTAGTACCTTTTAACAAGATCAGCCGGAAGGGCTTGATCAGGAAAAACCCAATTTTTGTAAACCACGGCTGACATTTCCATGGCATATTTAGAAGGAAAGACTGTACTCTCAAGAACTCCACCAGCATTGATTAGAATCTGTCTTGCCATAGCATTTATATTCATTGTGTCCCGAAAATGAGGATATAAAAGCTTATGAATAGGATGGAGCACACTTAGTTGTCTATTTGTTGCAATCACAAAAGGCTCAATCACTGCATGTGTATTCAACCTGAGAAAATGACCAAATGTATTAGATTAATACTATTTTAGCTTGTGTTGAATTAGTCATAAATCATTAGAGATATATTTTGACAGAAGAGAATTACCAATGACTAATTAGCTGATGAACACCTGAGTCATTCACTGCAGCATACGCTTTGGCCAATTGCCAGATGGTGCTCTCAACACCTTGATCACTTGGAGTATACACTTTGCTAATAGCACCAAATTGATCTCCATCTGGATGCGGCAAACTCAATTCAATTGCTAGTGGCTTCAAAGATCCATTATCTTGCAAGAAGAGCAAAGTTCTTGAGGCATAGGTTTTTGTTGTTGTGGTATTTATCCTCCTCAAATATGGTATAAGGATGTCATGGTGGTTCAATATGAAAAGTTTATTAGTACTGATTGCCTGTCAAATACCATGCCAAAATCATTATTAGAGCTTGAAAAAAGAATATATGTTAATTGTACAAACTAGTGTGGAATTTAGAATAAATGAATTACCTCATCAATTGTTAGTCCATCCAACTTATCCTCTATGTGTTCTGCAGTAATTGTACTATTTTGATTTCCATAAACTTCAGGATCTAACTTGCTTTTTGGAGGAAATTCCTGCAAATTAAATTAGAAACAAAATTTCAATATTTTTTATCCACAAGAAGACTATAGATAATAGAAAAGCGACCCATCCAACTTATAGTCCTCTTCTTTAAAAGAAACTAGCTTACTTCAAGTCTACTAATTATGACAGGATTAACTCCAGCTAACATTTCTCTTGCGAATTCTTCATCAGTCCTCCATGCAGTTTTGCTGTCTGCACAATAAATAATTAAATCATACAAACAAATAAAAAGGAAAATTGGCCAGGATACTTCTTAGTATATAGCATTTGTACCTTTAATAACTAAAGGAGTTGGAAACCTCAGTACTCCTTCACCATCAGTTCGAAGGAGTTCTTTTAGCATCTCCAAAGGTATGGCATCAGTGAGAGCTTTGAATAAAGGGCCTTGAGGAAGTTTGATCCCTCCTTCATACAGTCTAAGTACATCCTCAAAACTATCAAACTCATTAGGGGTCCCATCAAATAGAGCATGTAATTCAGGGAGGATGAATTGAACAATGGATTTCAAAGCGTAAGTTAGGAAGTCTGCCAACTTCAAATGACCAAAACGCTCGTCCCTCGGTACATAGATGTCTAAGCTCAGAATAAGTGGAATCCTGCTTTCACTTTTAGGATCTATCCAAAGCAAACAAAAGTTACTTTCGACAAACTAAACGTGCTAAGTAATTATATATACTCATTGGATTACAAAGAATGAACTAATTTTTGTGAACTCCTAACCTGTTCGTGTTGGTGCTCTGCCTGTTCTTCCTCTCCGAGGATACGGGTAGTCAGCAGAACCTCCCAAGATAGGTCTGACATGTTGTTCACCGTGATCTGGATTACCCAAGTCATTGTAGAAATCATAGTCATAAACCCTATCCCATGCCTCACGTTTTCCAGTTCCATCTCCTCTTAGGGTTCGTAATTCTTCTTCTCTCAATATGCGTAAAGGTTCTGGTGTTTCACTTGGAAGATATGGCTGCAGCAACAATCAAAATATTGCTAAAACTTTTGATTTAGCGCACTTACCCTTTTTACGTGCCTAAATAGTTTAAAAGGTAACTATACCTGATTTGCAAAGAAAATGCGGTCTGACTTGTATCTACTTGCATGATAAACCCAAGAATTACAAACAAAATGGACCTTGCCATGGTTAGGCACATCTTCAAGGGTGAGTGACTTGAGGAAGAACTCATTGATATGCAAATTCTTGATGATGAATGCACCTGGGACTCCGAACTCCTCGTCCCAATCAAATGTGACACCAAAGCCTGATTCACCTGCTGCTAATGGGGTTATAGTAGTGAGGAAGTTCTGCAGGTAGGCTGGATTGCTGCGTTTCCCTTGTAAACCATTTGCTGCAAAGTTTGATCAAAACGCAAAACCAAAAAAAAAAAGATCATTTTTGGATAGTGAAATTGAGTGTAAGCAATCAATCACAAGTAATCTTAGATAGGACAAGAGTGACATGACATAAACAGGACACAAACGGTATGCGGCTGATTGTCCAGTGAAATATCAAATGCAGAATGTTGGGGAATAATGTTTAATACTATGGACTAATTTGAGTAAATTAAAATTCATCTTTAAACCTAGAACAAAAAATTTCAGTAATTTTATCTCAAGAAAACTCAAACTATCTTTCAATTTGATCCAACAAATTTTGAATTGTAAACTCAAAAGAGCCTTATCGAATCGCAGTTGCTGAGGTGATATGGCCTATTTGTGCAAACGAAGTATACATTGCAAGTAAATTGACCAGTTGCAATTGAATTAAAAAAACATCATTGACTGTGTAAGAAATTAACAAGTCGGTCGTCTGAATAAACAACTTTGTAACAAATTATATGAACAAACAAGAGTTTTTTTACAATAAATTAGTCCAAAGTTGGCACTGTTATTTCTATTTTTAATTAAGCGTTAGTGATCATTAATCATTGTCATGTTAATTTTTAGCTAATTCACTGCCTAGTACTCTATAATTAGTTATCTTAATCACGCACCTTAATGAAACTTATTTGTGTACGGTCATATTTATTCAATGATAGATCTTGTCTGGATGCCTTTTTTTATTTTATCATATTTTCAGTTGTTGGTGTTAAAACGTCATTAAATTATCTCCACAATATTGAAAGCTTAATAAGGGAAGGCTGCGAGGATGAAGCAAAGTTCATTATTACTGGCTATGGTTCGGAAATAATCTAAATGTACGTATACGTAAAACTTATCTAAAAAACGTTTTACCGTGCAAATACCATTATTCAAAATGAAATCAATGAAGTATTATTTTTATCTAATTTTTTTAGCTGAGGGTCTATCAGAAACAATCTATCTACTCCACGGAAATAAGGGTAAGGTTTGTGTATACTCTATCCTCTCCAAATTTTATTTGTGCGATTATACTGAGTATGTTATTATTGTTATTGTTGTATAAAAAAAAATTGTTTAGAAATTTTATATACAGCTAAATGCAATTATTACGTGAAAAAATCAAAATTGTAATCAAATAAAAAGTTGATGGACGGAATATTGTACTTATACTAGAATATTATTAGAGTTGAAACTACAATTTAAACACTTGTAGTTCGTGAAAAGTATGTTAGAAATAATCCCTTTAAACATTTCTAAGTAATTTCAAACTAAACTTTAGCACCGATACCTACATCTTATAGCAATCAACCTAGAAGAGTGCTAAAATTTAGAAATAATTAACTTTATACTTTAAATTTTATTCTTATTGATTTGATTTTATAGTCAAGAAATATCATGTCATATTGAAGACGATCATAAGCTTAAACTCTGTTCGGTCTCCAATTGTATGGGACATGACCTGCATGTCTGATAAATATTTAAAGTTCGGGATAGGATGTTACCTGGATCAGCCTGAACAGAACTAATCAATTGGAATGAGACCTTTTGGCCAAGGGCCTCAAAAAGTTTATCGGCCAAAGAACCAGCGAGATCAGTAAAGTCTAAGGCATTCTTCTTCATCATCACCACAGTTCCTTTGACTTTTTTCTTTGAGTCATGATGCCCAAGCAGTCCACCAGCAATATTCGTAAACATGATTATATCAAAAGAGAGATGAGTTTGGTTGTGATGTTTCAATGGAACCAGTCTCGTATTTATAGCCAGAAATTACTAGCTAGCAACAATGAAAATCCACATGTTCCACGTTTTTACACTTTTATTTTCCTTGTAATTTTTTACAATTAATTAATTTGGTCTTTTTTTGGCCATCATTCCCACAAGGATCAATCCCTGTTTCTTACATATTGTGCAAGTGTGTTGCTACATGTTTAATCAATATAGAGTACTACTAAACCGACAGCTTTTGTTATGAATCAAGTACTAGTAGACATGGAAGAAGAATATGTTACTAGAAAAATCTCTTCTAATCTAGTTAAGTTAGGTAATATGTGTTATCAAGTCTAATGTAATATCCAGTTCTGCATTATAAATAAATAAATCGTTTGTCAGTTCAAAATTAAAAAACCCAATAAATAGAAGAATAATGTGAGTATTACGGTGGACGTAGGGAATAGTGTTCAACTATCACTAGTGCTTAGAAAAGATAATCAATTATAATCACAATATAATAGGCTTGAAGTCTAACATCAGTTGTGTCAACATCAATATGTGTTGATGATCTTGATCTTCGGTATTTGTTCCTTCTTGAAATCTTGAAATCCTTGTTGAAACTGCAGCAAGCCCCTTGAGAACAATAACAACAATATGTTTAGAATCTGGAAATATAACAAGATAATTGGCTTGCTGAGTCGACCAAATTCTTGATATATCCTTAAGATAATATTGCCCCGTATATCCTTTCAACGGTGTAATGACAACTTATCTCCCAAGATAAAACAGCAATCAAACAAATGAGCAAAGGAAACTCAAGTGTTTGCTAGATTAGAAGGATCTTTGAGTGTGTAAGATTGCAAGAAAGGAAGAGATTTCATCAAGTCTGAAATCATCCAAGTGTAGAGAGTATTTCTCTTATGTTCATTGTGTATATATTGTATATCATGTCTCCTCTCAAATCTGAAATAAGGTCTTGTTATATAGTTTAAGGATGAGGGGAGGTGTTAATTGGGTGTAATGACTATTAAGAGGGTTGTTTAAGAGGCTCAATGAAGAGCCAAAACGTTCAGGATTAAGTGTCCAACGCTTCCAACCCCTTAATGACATTAAACTCTTACTTTACCGTTGCTGGGAGCTCACTGGACATTTAGCGTTGCGGCGCTGGTCATGCAGAATGCAGGGCCGCGGCTCCGGAAGAAATTGCCTTCCAGAAAATATAATAAAGTCTGGGGTCCAAAAAGATAATGTCAGAATAAGCCCACAGCCCGACCCGGGCGGGGCGGGTGGTGGTGGCGCGCGTGTGGGCCTAGTATCGAACCCAAGCACACCTAGGTCCTCCCTCCTTCAAACACATGGGTTACCCTTTGGGGTCCCAATCCCTTATTCAGTTTAGAGACTTATAACATGAAAAATTCTTCTTTTTCCTACCGATGTGGTAGATTTGTCCTACACCACCCTTCCATGTCTCAAACACCTTACTTCGCAGACCAATATCTCTTCCATTTCTCAATGGAATTTGACGATTTTTGGCCCTACGGTCATCTATTCACTTAGTAGATTAAGCACGTGTAAAGAAACAGGTTCTCCAACATGTGGAACCATGATGTTTAAGTCATTGAAGATGGGCGGACCCAACCTCCACCAAAGGCAAATTTCCAACAATCCCCTCTTGGAAGAGATTTTGGTGCACACACATGGTGCCTTCTTTTAGCAATCTTTTTTCTGGATCAATGTTGCATCTGGGGAGGTAGCCGTAGCTTTGAACTTTCCATAGTAGAATATCATCGGACATATTTACTGCGCGGTGAACGTGATGTCTTGAACCGTCAGTGTTTAGTATATGCCAAGACAATGGTATCAACACAACATCTTTCCTACACAATCCTTCTTTATGTTTTGTCCGTCGTGGGTCGTGGACACCCTTGGATTCTTAAGTGCGTTCATTTGAGGTGGCTTGTCCTCGCACTTAAATAGGTGGTCTCCTACACACGGTATCCTGCAATACCCAGTTGCACAAGCGTTAGAAACCATTAAAAATTTCCTCAACCTAACCTCAACTTTGGTGGATCATTAAAGGTTTTGGAAACTTATCCTTTTACCCCTCTTGCAGGTAACACTTTTTGTCTATCACGGGAATGGTCTTGGATTATGTTTCTTAAGGAGAAATCATTGTCCGAAGTGCTCTTTCTTTCACCGAAGCGCTCAACTGAACCTTTACAGTTTAGTTTTCCCACTGAACCTTATCCCTGGGATCTCCAGTCCGTAAGGTTGGGTGTCCACTATATCGATTCTTATTGATTGGGTTTTAAGCTAATTCCCCTAGACAGGCAGACATCTTGATCTGTGGGTAACCCTTTATCATTAAAGGGTCTGTTATATCCTTCGATTTGTAATCAAGGGTGTGTCACCCGGTCAACTGTCATACGGTCTTATGTCTGCGACATGTATGTCCAAACATCGTCATTCATGCTCTCACAGTGTCAAACTAGAGCAGACACGAGTTACTCCCAAGAAGGGACATCCTCTAAGAGGTCGTGAAGTTACCCAACTTCTTATCATGCTTTGTGCAAAGCCATGACCTCCGATTCCATCATGAATCGTCCGATGCAATATTTGCTTAGATGATTTTCCTAAGACATACCATGCACATTGGTGTTCTTCAGGTCTTATATCCAGTTTGCATCATTTGTTCACCCAAAGCCACTGGACATACAAACTGTCATAATTCATAGATAAGCGAATAATTCTGATGTCGTCACATCTTATTTAACGTCTTCTATTGATCATTTCCAGAATCACGAGTGAATCTTAGTTCAACTGATCTTCTGTTATGAACCGATACTAAGTTAATTGCAGTGTGACCCGAGCATATCCCTCCTGGCATATGGGTGCACCATGATTTCAATCAATACTATGATTTAAATCCGTTGGTGACTTCAACGAGACTGTCATACTCCTCATAGAGGAGTTGGAATTAGACTAGTCAGTTAGATGTCTTAGGGATTCCAACTCCTAAGATGTCATCTGTAGTACCCATATCCTTTCACGTTGAAACATATATTTGAGGAGATACCATTCGATAGTAGAATACGATCAAATGTTTTAGTGCCAATATTTTGGGCTTGTTTTAGTTCGCACGGAGATTTGACAAGCCGACAGACTTTCTTCTATTTCCTGGAACTTCAAACCCCTGTTATTCCAGACATTTACTTCTTCCACTTTCGGACTTTTTGGTTTTCCAACTGTTGGCTTTCTAACATCAGAGTCAATGTTTCTGATTTATCTGAAACTTCCAGGACCAAAAATGCAGACATTTCCGGGACCATAAGGAATTTCAAGAATAAGCCCAACAGTCCTCAAACCCAACTCTCCGATTAGGAAGGTTGTCTTAACATCCATGTAAGACTGCGATGATCCTAAATATTAAGTTATTTCACATAGGAACACATGTCCTGGTAGCCGAGGCCTTATATGTCACGCCACGAACCCCGGGTCCGCGACTGGTGCCCTACCTGGGCACCCTTCTATTCATACAACATAATAAACCGCGGAAGATAAATAACACTCTTTTAAAAAAAAAACAAAGACAAAGCCGATAAGGCTGCCATAATATAAATCACCCAAAAGGGTCTACACTATTCAATAATGTAAATACAACTCTAGCTACCCAAATTACATATGAATACGCACTCTAAGATTTTGGACAAATACTATGACGACAAGGCCCCGCTGCACTTGAATATACCTAGCCATAATGACAAGCTCTGAAACATTGGAGCCATCTCAAAATGCTGAACCAGGATCCTAAGCTCGCGGATCCACAACTGAGTACCTAAACCTGCGGATATGAACGCAGAAATTCGGGGCCGCATAACAAGGTACCAAGTATGTAAACAAGAATTATAGTAAGCAAGATCATAACTGTACACAAGAATGACAGGGGCAAGTATGAAAAACGAATACCAGATCCTACCGTGTCATAAAACAATCAGAGCCAATTGTACCTTGTATCACTGTACTACTGTAACACCGTACCACTCTCACATATGAAAGCCATGTCAAAAATCTGGGACACCTGCCCTCAAAGATATAATATCACGTACATGCTCGTGGAATACAACATCACCACAAGATAACAAGTATAATGTACCTACCAAGATATCAGGCCTTTTAACAAAGAGAGTGAACAAGAATAAACTTTTGGTTTTAAAGCGAAGCTTATGATTAACCTAGTGGTCATCCACCGTAGTATCATTATGCAATCCTACTCCCGACTATTTCACCCGTGATAGCCGTATGGACCCGCATGAGGTAATCTCTCGCGATAGTCAGATCCACCGCGATAGCCGCATGGACCCGCATGAGGTAATCTCCTCGCATAGGACTGGTCTGCCCCGCATGGGACTATTCCACCCGCATGAGCCCTACGGACTCGCATGAGGTACTCCTCACATCGTGGGGAGCAAATTCACAGAATATGCAAATGCCACAAGCCCGGGGAATGACCCCGTAATGAATAATATATCACAGGCACAACCGGCTAACATAATCACGTAACATAAGTACAATCGGCTATCATAATCTCATAACATAAGCACAACCGGCTATCATAATCTCATAACATAAGCACAACCGACTATCATAATCTCATAACATAACTCGGCCTATGTGTAGGCTCGGTGTGTCTCATAACATAACATTTTAAACCGCCTCTTCACTTCTTCTTAAGTCGTTATAACAACTTCCCATAAAGCTATTATAACAACCTTTCATTTTAGAGAGCTTAAGACACTTTTACTTCTTATCACATTGGGGAAACTAAACCCAAAAGTACTACGTACATACATACTTAAAAAGAATTATGCAACTCCTTTCCTTAAATCAACAAACGTATACTTTTAAAACTCAAGTTACATACTCTTTTGAAATTATTCTTCTTAACTCTTGAAATAAATCAAGAAGCCATACTTTTTAAATCAAGTCATTCCTTCCTTTAAAAATCAAGTCCCATAACTTGAAAAATAAAGTCTCATAACCTTTTAGGAAATCAAGGTTCATAGTCTTAAAACTTCATAACATAAATTCTTTAAAAATCAATTCACTTACTTCAATTAAATCAAGTCATTTCTTCCTTTAAGAATCAAATTCCATAACTTGAAAAATAAAGTCTCATAACCTTTTAGAAAATCAAGGTTCATAGTCTTAAAACTTCATAACATAAATTCTTTAAAAATCAATTCACTTACTTCAATTAAATCAAGTCATTTCTTCCTTTAAGAATCAAGTCACATAACTTGAAAAATAAAATCTCATAATGTCACGACCTGACCTCGGGCCCAAGACTGGTGCCTTACCCCGGGCACCCTAGTGATACAACATCAGAGAAAAACCAGCGGAAATAAACTCATAAACATGGAACAATATAAAATAAGAAACATACTAATCAAGACGGTCATCTTTCTGTATATATATATGGCAACAACTGAACAATTACATCCTTTACAAAACCCAATTTACAACAGGACTACAGACCTCTAAGAGTTTGTAACAACTATGACGGGACAGGTTCGCCATACCCTCAATGTATACGAATCTACAATGACAGTGGATCATACCAAAAGATAAGCCTCCGAAAAACAGGCTTCCTAAAAGCGTAGCGGTGACCACATGAGCGAGGATCAACCATCGATGTACTTCTACCGCGCAGATTTAACGCACTTCGGCGAGGTCGCACAACAGTACCAAGTATGTGAAATCGTAGCATCAGAATGAAATCATAACATTTCCAAAACAAATCCACAGATATGTATGAAAAACCAATTAGCCGCACATAGTGCCACAGCATAAACAAGAGCAAATAGGTGTAACGTAACCGGTGTTTTCTAGGCCGCTAATGATCGAAGCAGGGTCATTCGCCCATAGTATCATTATGCGAGCCTAATCCTGGACTTCCGTAGTCCACATGTCCACTTGGACCGCATGAGGTATTCTCAGACGGCCAGAACACACCCGAGTGATTCCGGACTCATCAGAGTCCGTGATAGTCATACGGACCCGCATGAGGTATTCCTCGCATCGGGGATAGCTAACCCGCGACACATGTATCAAGTCAGGGGGGTAAGTGATATAACACCATCACAACTGGCTTATCGTAATCAACATAAGCACAACAAGAAATCCCCTTAACACAAAAGTCACAAGACACTAACACCCGTAGCATCATAACATGTTTAATTATCAAACCAACTTACCACACCTTCAGAAATCATTACAAGGCTTTTATAAACAAGTAAGTAAACCGTTCTTTTTATATTCCTTAAGTCGTTATAACTAACTTCTCATAAAGCTAGTATAACACTTAAACTTTGTAATAAATCAAAACATTCACATTTGTTTGAAAAACACCAAAAGAACTTATTCTTTTAAAACCAAGTATTAGTTTCCTTCCGAATAATGATTCATAACTCTTTTTGAAATATTTCAAGATTCTTAACATTTAGAACTCAAGTCAAAAGACATCAAAGTGAAACCAAATTCAGTTAACACACGTACGTCTACCGTACTATATATTTCACAAATATCATGCTCAAGAGGATAGGAAGAATCACATACCTCCTCGGCTAAATCCACTTGCCAAGTCGGATATGTCGCGCGTAGAGTATCAACCTATAATAATCAAATACGTCTATCAGCGTCTAGACTTATTCGTAGCGAATTCTAAGCATAATGTTCCTTATTCTACGAAAAATTGGGCAGCACTTCCTTCGATTCTACATACTTGTCCACCTTTTTCAAGGCCCGGATCTAACTACTAAACTCCACATTTAAGGCTTAACAACTCAGCAATACAAAGGGGATTACACGCCTAACTTGGACGTGTAAAATTCTGCCCCACAATACAAATTAAATAATCCAATACGTTTAAGGTAGTATCTCGGTTATAACATGCACACATATCATCCTTATCCAATCCTTTCAAATCCAAATTGTTATTCCTACATGTTATATACCTAAAAGCAATATTGACAACCACAAGTCCTTTCTTCCTCAACATGCAACACAATTTACTTAAAAAGGAGAATAGATTGTTACCTTGGAGTTTGCCCAAAACAGTCCAACAAATCTCACTTGCCCTCTTTCCACAATTTCCTCTTTGTTAACATCACCTCTACAAACCTCCTACAAGCTTGTCAACATATTTCCATCTTGCCGCCTTTCCGAAATTTTTCTAGGCCTTGGTTTTTTTCCTTGAATTTTTAGAGAGAAGGGAGAGGAATTTTTTTAGAGAGAAGGGAGAGAAATTTTTAGAGAGAAGGGAGTTCTTGAAGAATGACCAAGTCTTCAAGACTTGGACAATAAATAGGACTTCCTCACAATCAGATGGGAGGGACACTTGTCACCCTCCCATGGCCTTTACAAAAAAATATCTTCTGATTTTCTCCCGCCGCAAAATCCCACCCTGGCGCGCGACCACTGCACGGCCACGCTGAAACCTCCGAGAACTTCAGTACATATGGCGCCGCGGCCCTGCATTCCGGCGTCGCGGCCCTGCAACTTCAGAGAACTCCAGTATATCTGGCGCCGCGGCCCTGCATCCGGCGCCGCGGCGCTGTGGCATCAGGCTGAAAATACTCTCATTCATGCCTGTGCACTGAACTTGTAACTTCCATAACTTTCTACTCCGATGTCCTATCGACGAGCGGTTTGTTGCGTTGGGAACTAGACTCAAAGAACTACATACTAGGCTTTTGAAACACCTAGGAACTCCTAATGTAACTGGACATAAACCGCCCCAAGGTTGACTAAAATCCGTCCAAATCGTTCTGTCCACCTATCTTTCTAAAATTTAAATCTTAAAACCTTTCATACGTTCTCCTACGCATGACCTGAATTACGGGGTGTAACACATAACCTTTAGGAAATCAAGGTTCATAGTCTTAAAACTTCATAACATAAATTCTTTAAAATCAATTCACTTACTTTTATGAGTCGTGAATAGGTTATACTCGTTTATAACGATCTTTTCCATTGAGCCATGACCTAGAAAATGTAATACAATTTTGTCTCATATTAGTTTCTATGCAAATGGAAGATTCTACTCATTTCAATGTAATTGATTACCGATACATTTTCATTAACGTTGCAATGGTTTGTTCGGTCTTTTTTTGTTTCATTAGTGAAGTAAGTTAGCAAGGTCCACTAGACTCCAATACTTCCTAACGACTCTTACCAACATCCCCATAAGACTTGATAAGAACTTAGAAATATTCTAGACATGCCTTTAGCATAAATTCAATAACAGGAATACTTCTTATGACAAGGAAAGTATACTCTAGAACAAGTCATGTATACCCCTAACAACACGACAAGTATACTTCAAATATCAAGGCAAGCATACTCCTAACCACAAGGTAAGTATACTTCAAATATCAAGACAAGTATACTCCTAACCACAAGGCAAGTATACCATAAAAATACTCATGTATATAGAAAGAAAAAGTTCACATACCTCGTGACGACTAACCCATACGACAAGTAGAAAAATGCTCTGAAGTACTTCAACTTCATCGGCTATTCCTTAAGCCAAGTAGACTCTGCTACACGTAGTACTTCAACCTAAAATGATCATAGTACTTCTATCAATATCATAGTTACTTAGCATAAGACTTATACCAAATAATGCCCTCTAATTCTATCGAAATTCGGGCAACACTTCCTTTGTTTCTACGTACTTTTCCACCTTTTCCAAGGCCCGTATTCATCAACCAAAATGCCACATTTAAGGCTCAACCAAACAGCTAACCAAAGGGGATTACACGCCTAACTGAACGTGTAAAATTCTGCCCCACAATTCATATATAATAGTCCATTATTATTAAGGCCAATCTCGGCTACAATAATGACAACATATAGTCCTTTTTCCATTCCTTATAACCCAAGTCGTTATTCCAACATGATATACAAGTCATAACAATTATAACAACTAAATTCCCTTTCTTGTATAACATGTGACGATTATAACTAACAACAAAATTGATTAACATCTTCAATGGCTAACATGCCATTTCTCGGCTTTTAACCTTCCAATGTATCTTAACTCTTATTAAGCTTCATTCCTTATATCACAAGTTCATTTATCAATTACTATAACATGTAATCTTCAATTACATAGGAAGACAAGGATCATTACCTCAATAAGCCCAAAATATTCCAAGGATCTCGCCCGTTTTAGCTCTTTTCTACAACTCATCTTCTTTACGACCCAATCCGCAATTAATGACCCTTAGAAGCTTCTAACCAACTTCTATTCTTGCTTTAATACCAAAAGTGAAGAACACCTTAGAATTTGTTTCAAACCCTAACCACGTTTCGTGAAGATTTAGGGAAGGTGGGAGTTCAATCTTGGCTAATCCCTTTGTTAATATCCTTCATCTAGTGTGTAAGAACAACACTTGTAAGATTCAACAATCCTTGCCTTTGGTTCTTGGCCAAATCGAAAATGAGAGAGAGAGAAGAGCAAGTATTTGGATGAAGTTTTGTGTAGAATGGCCAAGTATTGCAAGACTTGGCCAAGATATAGGCCTTTTCTTGTTCTACAAGTTGGGAAAGACACTTGTCGCCCTCCCATAGGTCCTTTACAACAAATATCTTCTAATTTTACACCATTTCCGCAAAAAATCCCGCCTCGGCACCGTGGTCCTGCAGCCGGCGCCGTGGCGCTGAAACTTCAGAAGATTTCAGGATTTACGGAGCCACGGCCCTGAAATCGGCGTCGTGGCGCCTGACTGAAAACTGCTTCCTTCTCTTCTGTCAGCTGAACTTGCAACATCCATAACTTTCTACTCCGATGTCCAAACGACGAGAGGTTGTTGCGTTGGAAACTAGACTCAACGAAATTCATACTAGGCTTTTGAAACACCTAAAAACTCCTAATATACTAGGAGATATACCGCTCCAAAGTTGACTGAAAAACTGCCCAAAAATATTATGTCAACTTATCTTTCCAAATTCAAATCTTATTTCCTTTCGTACGTTCTCATCTCATTCTCTTGGAATTTCATTCTCTTGGAATTACGGGGTGTAACATTATACTGGCCAATAGATTCAACTAAAGTATACTCAACTAAAGTATACTCAACTTGAGTATCCTCTTTTACAACCCAAAGGTTCTTTTCCCGGAGGAAGATCAACCATAACATAAGTATGGTTCTATCTGACGGAATCTATTTCTCTATTTTTAGCTTCTTTCCAAAGAGATGCTTTTGGAGTTGACAATTCTTGTTAATTGTCCATGGTACATTTCAACCATACAAGCTAGAAGGCCTGGAACAAGTCTTTGTCCCCTCTTTTGGCTCTGGTTGGTTCAACATCTAGAATCCCTGAGTTATGTAGATCTGGAACATTAAGTTCCAGATAGTCAACAACTTCTGAGTCCTGTAGATTTGGAACGTCTCGTTCCGTATAATCAGGCCCTCACGGATTCTTGTTAACCTCGAGCAATTACTTCTTTTTCCTCTTTAAGGAAAGATCACTTCAAAGAGTTCAGCATTCTTTGACACCAAGGTGCGACACGCACTACTGTTATTTGCAGATCTAGTGGATATGCAAACTACAGTCTTAGGTCCAACTTGACCTGTTTTGTCTTAGGTGTTTAAACTCTTTTCCACACTATCCCATATCACAACATTTGTATATGAGATTTTTTCCATGTTTCACATGGAGGTTATTCTTATCCTTATGTGGAGTTCTATTAAGAACCATATTAGCAGTAAGGATCGCCTTGCCCCACATGTCTTGTGTGTACAGATTTGCGCTTGGCTAACACTGTTAGTCTGAGGTGAGTAAGGAGCAGTCATTTGATCAACGATACTTCGCATTCTCCCCCTCTATCACTATGAATTTATCAATCCGTAGAATTTCCAACTTCTGCTTCCAAAGCTTTGCGGCCCTGCCTGAGAGGCGCCGCGACTCCTGATTCTCAGTAGAAATCCAGGCTTTAAGAGTCGCGACTCTTGGTGGAGGCGCCGCGACCCTTCATGGCTCCTCGGCGTTTCTGACTCGTTTCATCTTTGTTCTACCACAAAGGATACAATATGTTGTACTCTCATCAATAAAGATCACTACGTACTTGTCTCCCCCCTCTATTTGTGCAAACTTTAACTCACCCATGTAGGTGTTACTAAGTTATAGAGGAGCGGTACCTCTTTCTCTATTCCTTCGACGGAACAGAAAGGTGATTTTGTCTCTTCGCCTACCCCACATTCATTTGAGGGTTTATGTCGACAGATGACAACAATCTCAATTTCATTGGCTTTTTAATGACGTTCTATTTAACGTGTCTTTATCTATGATGGCATAGATGCACGGATTACAAACATATCATCCACTTGTCAACTTCGTTAGCCTTTTAATGACTTTCTATTTAACGTGTCTTAATTTATGATGGTATAGAAGCACGGATTACAAATATATCATCCACTTGGCTACAGTTTTACTGTACCGCTTTTGATTATTATCGACCTGCGGGACATGAGGCGAAAAACTCAAGACATATTGTCTAGCAGCGTCCTTGAAACCAAGGTTAGGACATGTATCATATATTTTAAGAGTGATCCCATTCCCTTAAGTCCTTTTGAGGACAACTTCTTGAACTTCTTCTACTTAGAAGGTAGCGTTTCTTCGCATGAACAACCTCTTGCCCGTAGCTAGGGCGTAACCGGATCATAAGTGATCTTAGACTTTCTGGCCCACTCAAGTTGCCTTGGCAGACTGAGTGTCCAATTTCTTTTCTGCCTTTCTTTTGGCCTTCAGATCTATTGAGATCTGGTAACTCTTAACCACTCTAGTCGTCCGGAGGCTTTGTATGACTGAGTGTCTAACATCGTCAACTCATGTGACGGATCTGGCCCACTCCAGTCGCCCGGAGGTTTTGTATGGCCGAGTGTCCGCTACTATCCTGTCGAAATACGAATCTTCTGTCGTAAATGGTGACAGGATTGTCACTAATCCTCTAGTCCTTGTCTTTAGTCCTCTTCCCATGGATTGTCCATAAAATCATTTTATTACAATCTAAGTCCATATCTTTTAAACCGTTGTTTATAACAGTCCAATATTATCCGGGAAGGTAAGTGAGATTAAACTTTCTGATTTTAAGGCTTAGGGAATATAAAGATATACTTTCATATTTGTCGCCTTATTCAGTTCATTTTAATCAGACCTTTTTTAATCTCATTTGTGACAAAGAATAAATAATTAACTCATACCTTTGGAATCTGGCTCATGTCAGTGACATGTCCAAATTCTTCTTCCCGTGAGATGTAGGCTTTCTGCTACAAGATGAACCATCATCTCCATCCTTTTCCTCAAGTTCCACTTGACATTCTCAACCTCTCGTGGACACTGGTTTCCACCACTCTCCGGAGCGGTGACAATAATTCTTTCTTGACCCTTAGCCTTGCCAACAAGACTATCAACAATATCTTCAAGTTGAAGATCAATAATTGAGATCTCACCTTTGACGAAAAATAGATTTGAACTATCGTCAAAGAGAGACCCAAACTTGGACCAGAATTGTTGGCCCTCCTCTTTCTAGCACTAGTACAGTATTATCTTAAGATTGTGAGTATTACAGTGGATGTAGGGAATAGTGTACAACTATCACTAGTGCTTAGAAAGGATAATCAATTACAATCACAATATAATAGGCTTGAAGCCTAACATCAGTTGTGTCAACATCAATAAGTGTTGATGATCTTGATCTTCGGTATTTGCTCCTCCTTGAAATCTTGAGATCCTTGTTGAAACTGCAGCAAGCCCCTTGAGAACAATAACAACAATATGTTTAGAATCTGGAAATATAACAAGATAATTGATTTGCTAAGTCGACCGAATTCTTGATCTATCCTTAAGATAATATTGTCCCGTATATCCTTTCAACGGTGTAATGGCAACTTATCTCCCAAGATAAAACATCAATCAAATAAATGAGCAAAGGGAACTCAAGTATTTGCTAGATTAGAAGGATCTTTGAGTGTGTAAGATTGCAAGAAAGGAAGAGATTTCATCAAGTCTGAAATCATCCAAGTGTAGAGAGTATTTCTCTTATGTTCATTTTGTATATATTGTATATCATGTCTCCTCTCAAATCTGAAATAAGGTCTTGTCATTAAGGGGTTGGAAACGTTGGGTTATTCCTGAACGTTTTGGTTCTTCATTGAGCCTGTTAAACAACCGTCTTAATAGTCATTACACTTGATCTATCCTTAAGATAATATTGCCCCGTATATCCTTTCAACGGTGTAATGACAACTTATCTCCCAAGATAAAACAGCAATCAAACAAATGAGCAAAGGAAACTCAAGTGTTTGCTAGATTAGAAGGATCTTTGAGTGTGTAAAATTGCAAGAAATGAAGAGATTTCATCAAGTCTGAAATCATCAAAGTGTAGAGAGTATTTATCTTATGTTCATTGTGTATAAATTGTATATCATGTCTCCTCTCAAATCTGAAATAAGGTCTTGTTATATAGTTTAAGGATGAGGGGAGGTGTTAATTGAGTGTAATTACTATTAAGAGGGTTGTTTAAGAGGCTCAATGAAGTGCCCAACGTTTCCAACCCCTTAATGACATTAAACTCTTACTTTACCGTTGTTGGGAGCTCACTAGGCATTTAGCGCCGCGGAGCTGGTCATGCAGAATGCAGTGCCGCGGCTCCGAAATTGCCTTCCAGAAACTTTAGGGACCAAACTGTAAATATAATAAAGGTCAGAATAAGCCCACAGCCCGAACCGGGCGGGGCGGATGGTGGTGGCGCGCGTGTGGGCCTAGTCTCGAACCCAAGCACACCTAGGTCCTCCCTCCTTCAAACACATGGGTTACCCGTTGGGGTCCCAATTCCTTATTCAGTTTAGAGACTTATAACATGAACAATTCTTCCTTTTCCTACCGATGTGGTAGATTTGTCCCACACCACCCTTCCATGTCTCAAACACTTTACTTCGCGGACCAATATCTCTTCCATTTCTCAATGGAATTTGACGATTCTTGGCCCTACGGTCATCTACTCACTTATTAGATTAAGCACGTGTAAAGAACCAGGTTCTCCAACATGTGAAACCATGATGTTTAAGTCATTGAAAATGAGCGGACCCAACCTCCACCAAAGGCAAATTTCCAACAAATAATACTCCCTCTGTCAATTTATGTGGCACCTTTCGAATTTTAAAATTTAAATAATTCTTTTTTAACCATAATATTTTCATATCTTTTAAATATTTTGAATGGTCAATCATTCTGACTTATAGTACTTCTACATAGTTTCTAAATATATAAATTTTATTCAAAAATCTTAAATATTTCATGCTAGAATTCACAATCAAAATTAAATTATTTGACTCTCGAAATTCGAATTGTGCCACATAAATTGAAATAGATGGAGTGTAAAATTCTTTTATAATCTTATATGGAACACACAGCCCATTCGGACACAGTTGACCCTAAGTTCAATTTCTCAATTACCTTAGAAAGCACAATCCCTCATGTGTGCTGTGAAACGGTGTTACTTTCAAAATCCTCCTTAAGAAGCTAATAATATATCAGTCCAGCCATTATCAAGTATTAATCCACATAAAATTTTCCCTTCATAGCATGATATAATATTCAAATGAATTCATAGAAGAGATAATGACAGGCAGAAAATTTCGGGAGTCTAGTTTACCTGTTTTGCCCAGCTTCTTATTTATTATTCCCTCCCTTTTAATTTTTTAGTGTCTTAATTTGATTACACATTAATTATGTGTATAATATACTAAAATATCATTTAAATCTTGTGATAATAAATTTTATCATGTATAATATTTGAATTGTCAAATTATAGAGGGAAAAAAGATCATATTTGTCATTCAACTTTCGGAAAAGGGTCTTATTTGTCCTCCATTAAAGTATAGGATCAAATATGCCCTTTTCGTTAGCAAAGTTATCACATTTGTCCTCCATGGACGGAAATCTCACGTGCCATTCATATGTGATCCACGTGGATGCTACATGGGATTCACGTGGAGGGTGGGACCCACCTTCGTCTTCAACAACCGTCGCCGCCTCCACCAGCCATCGCCTCCAGCTTCGTCTTCAACAGCCGCCGTCTCCACCTTCGTCTTCAAATACCAGGGAAGGCATAGAATATTTTCCTTAACCTCCTCCTCTGTTTACTTCAAATTTCCTTTAACTCCCAGCTTCCATCCATTAATTACAATCGTATCTTTAAATTCGAATATCAAAGAAACATTACAGAAATACCACTACTAATTAACTATCCTAAGAAATTAGACAAACAAAACTCTGCAATACCCAAAACTTATCCTTATTTTCTAAATTAAAAAAGGACAAATTCGCGTTGTTCACCTTACCACAAAACTGAAATAAAAAAGGTTTTATAGTGAAATCACTTAAAACTACAGTAATCAAGAATACACAAAAAACTTAGGGTTTTCCTAAAAAAATTATTGGCAGGTGAAGGTGGGGTGGTGGAGGCGAAGGTGGAGGCGGTGGTTGGTGGATGTGGTGGTAGCGGCGGCGGTGGTGGTGGTGGCGGTGGTTGTTGAAGACGAAGCTGGATCTCACCCTCCACGTGGATTTCATGTGACATCCACATGGATCACATGTAGATGCTACATGGGATTTCCGTCCATGGAGGACAAATATGACAACTTTGTTAATGAAAATGACATATTTGACCTCATACTTTAACGGATGCAAATATGACCCTTTTGCGAAAGTTGGATGACAAATATGACAATTTTCTCAATTATAAATATAGAGAGACTCTTTTAAAATAGATTAAAAAAAGTAAGACTTTAAATTGGGAAAGAGGAGGTACATGATTTAGCCTATCTCTAACAATTTAACAAATATTTTTTATAAACATAATCATTAATAAACATGTGATACACACGGTATATATACCATGTATATCACGAGCTATTTAACTGAAATTAGGACATTAAATCCGTGATATACATGGTCTATACATGTCGTGTATATCACGGATTGGTGGACAAATTTAGGAAATATTGTATTTAATTATACATACCATAATTGTATAATTATTGTACAAGTAGAATAAAGTTTTGGGAGTAGAATAGAAATAAGATTTTCCATATTATGAAAATTGTAAAATATATATATACTCATTCATTAATGAAAATAATTAAGGGGTTATTTCTTTCATAGTATCAGAGCTCTAGGTTTTTCCTACCTCTTCGATCCTGTTTCTGCAGCTCTCGGTTTTCGAGCCCCTACCTCGGTTTTTCTGCACTTCGTCTTCTATTCCCACATTCGTCCAAATCCCTACTTCACATTTTGTTCTTTCTGTCACGGCCCGAACCGACGGACCCCCGACTGGTGCCCTATCTGGGCACCCTTATACCCACATCACATACCAGCGGAAGCTAAGAAAAACTCATAATCTCATAAAATAAAAACAGGCAAGCCGACAAGGCCGCCACTTTACATAGAACCAAAACGAGCTACAACTGTACAAGTCCAACCCACACATGACTACAGACCTCTAAGAGTATACAATAACTATGACGGGACAAGGCCCCGCCGTACCCCTGAATATACATACGCCATAATGGAAGACCTGTACCAAAATGACAAGCTCCGGAACAGTGGAGCTATCTCAAAAAGTTGTGCAAAGATCCTAAGCTCGAGGATCACCAAACTGAGTACCTATACTGCGGCATTTAACGCACTTCGGGCCGTCATAACAAGGTACCAAGTATGTAAACATGAGGTACAGTAAACAAGATCATAACTGTACAAAAGAATGACAGGGACAAGTATGAAAATAAAATACCAGATCCTATCGTGCCATATAAAATAAGAGTCAACTGTACCTTATATCTCTTTACCGCTGTACCTTGTATCTCTTTACCGCTGTACCATTGTACCATTGTACCACTGTACCTTATAAAAATGAGAGTCATCGTATTTGTTTTCATATAACGCATCCCGACCCTTTAGTGAGGGACTCGATGGAATCATCAATGTAACATGTCCTGGTCCTTTAGTGAGGGACGCGGTAAAGACTTTGCCATATACTGCCCGGCCCATCTAGCGACGGTCGCGATGAACATATAAGGTATACTGCCCGGCCTATTCTGGGATACGGTAAAGTCATGTAAGGTATACTGCCCGACCCATTCTGAGACACGGTAAAGTCATATATACCTACTGGCCCTCTAAGGTATACTGTCCGGTCCATTCTGGGACACGGTAAAGTCATATAAGGTATACTGCCCATCAAATGTATACTGCCCAGCCCATTCTGGGACACGGTAAAGTCATATATACATAAACTGTCCATCTAAGGTATACTGCCCGGCCCATTCTGGGACACGGTAAAGTCATATAGTCATATACTGCCCATCTAAGATATACTGCCCGGCCTATTCTAGGACACCGTAAACTGGAATAATAACACTAGCATGAATAGCTATCATGAGCAACCATGTGCAATTTAAATCATCATTGGACTCTCAATAAAACCATTAAAAGGAACCTTCATTTTAGAAAAACTAAGGCACTATCATATCATGTAATATTAGGGACTTGAACTCAAAAGTGCTATGTACGTCCACCGTACATTCATTTTATAAAAAGAGTCATATCATGTATCATTAGGGACTTGAACCCAGAAGTACTATGTACATCCACCGTACATCCTTTCATTTATAAAACCCCAAGACACTAGCACTTGTAGCATCAAGACACTTCCACTTTTTAAAATCAAGTTACTTACACTTTTTACAATCAAGACACCTACATTTTTAAATCAAGTAACTTACACTTTTAAAATCAAGTCAAGTGTAGTTTCAAAATCAAGTCACTACCACCTCATGTACCACATGAAATCTAGATTCATTTAAAACACGTACGTCCACCATACACTCATTTTATAAAATTCATGCTCAAAGAAGAAAGGAAGAGTTCACATACTGCGTGTCGTCTGTATCGACTCGATAATCTAAATTCGTCTCACTCTTCTGGCTAACATTATAGAAATATTTGCATGGTGATAGCCGATCCGAATTGCCAAATAATTCATTTTATGAGCCGTTAGTAGGTTATACATTAATAATGATCTTATCTAATCAGCTGTGAACCTAGAAAATGTAAAACGAACTGGTTATATCTTAGTTTCTATGCCGATGGAAGTCTAATCATTTCAATATAATTGATTGTCGATACCTTTTTCATTTAACGCTGCAATGACTTGTTCGATACCTTTTTCATTAGTGTTGTAACTTAGCAAGATCAACGCGACTCCAATGCTTACTAAAAACTCTTGCCAATATCTCCCATAAGACTTGGTAAGGACTTAAGAATAATTTAGACATGCCTTTAGCATAAAATCAACAACATGAATACTCTTTAACTTCTAAGAGTAGAATAACTTTTGAAACAATATCACAGTTATGGTTCATACGTAGAACATGCCAAAAGAAAGAAGGAAGAGGTTCACATACCTTATCGGCTTATTCCAACTTGATATCTAGGATACGTCTCAATGTATTTCAACCTATAACAACAATAACATGTATATCAACACGTGCTTACTAATGTAGGTCATATACCAAGTAATGGTTCTCTTTTTCTATAAAAATTTGGACATCACTTCCTCTACTTATACGTATTTTTTCACCTTTCAAGAAGGCCAATTTCATCAATAACCAAGCACCAATTAAGGGCACAACCAAACAGTTAACCAAGGTGATTCACACACCTATTTCTCACGTAAAAACAACCTCTTATTCACGTAAAACAGTCCACTAAAATCAGTCCATAATGCAACAACAACGAGGGTAAAATGTGAAGCTTACAACACCTTTATATACCCTTAATCCTTTAGGACCTACATTAGCTTTTACCACATTTAAATATGCATAATGGCCGCTGAATTTCCAACATTCCAACGCCACAAAACAGTCTCTAAAACTGCACAACAATATCCCACAGTTTTAATGATATTCTCGGCCAACAACTACAATCCAAAGCCCTTTTCAATACTCCTTATAATCCAATCCAAGTACCAATACTTCAATATAATCATATCAACTATCAATAAAAATATTTCCTTCATTTTAACATGCAAGTAGTGACGTTCATAACAACAATAATAACCAACAAAACCCGACAACCAAAACTGCCTAGATTTCGGCCAACATGCTAAACAACCTCATGCATTTCTTATTCTCCAATTCTCTTAACACAAGTTCATCCATTAATTATAACATCATGTAATATCCAATTACTTTAAAAGAAGAAGAACTCTTACCTCAATTTTGCCTAAAACAATCCACTTAGATTCGACCCACAATTTTGTCTTAGCTCCACTTCTTCAAGTGTCAATCACACACATGTATCCAATACAAGTTTGTAACCATCTTGCCTTATTGTTTTACTTCCAAAAAGTTCATAAACAAGCTTAGGTTTCTTGGACAAAATCTGTCCAAAACTGTGACCACCATTAGGAGTATTAACCTTGGCTTAGAACTTAGGTAGAGGGCTTAATCTTGGAAAATAACTAAACTTTGTTCTTCACTTTACTAGGGATTTTTGAAATCTTGAAGGTGAAGGAAGGGAGAAGAGAGGTTGAAGATGAATATATTATTGTGAGCTAAAGTCTTGCAACGCTTGTCTATATAGTTGGTGCTTGTAGCACAAGTGGGGGAGGACCCACTTGTCCACTTGTCTTCGCAATACATAAAATATCTCCCACACTTAGTCATTTCTCAATATTTTAGATGGACACACTCCATAATACCAAGACTTAATTAATCCACACTTAGCCAAATCTTACTATTTCGATGGACACCCCCCCCCCCCCCAATTGTAAAAATTTCAATTGGCTCATATTCTTAATCCCAAGATTTACTAATACAATCCTAAGTCCATAACTCCATTTGGAAAGAATTCAACCGCTAATATAATTTCCGTCTTCACATTTTTCCAAAAATTTTCCATATAGAAATGTAAATATACTTTCCTTCCAACCTTCCAATCTTATTTCCTTACTTACGTTCTCACTTATATGCCTTGGAACTACGGGCTGTAACATTCTTCCCCCCTTAGAAACATTCTTCCTCGAATGTTCATTCAAGGTCTCAAGCTATACAAATTCTCAATCAGCTCAAGAATCATCAACAACAATCACAAGTGGTTTATACTTCAACCAATGAATCATCACCTCTAATATACTTCACATATACCATATACTTTAACCACGATCACACATAAAATACTTTACTCTTGAAGGCCTTGTCTATCTAAGGTCTCAACGATTATCCAATACTCTAAGATCCTCAAATATTTCATGTCCCAAACTTACATTATCTCTCCCCGTATACGGGCAACATAACTTCTCAATATCTCAAAATCATGTTGTCTTAATCACAACAACCCTATTTACTCCATACCAATATTATTCGTGCATCTCACTTAAGCATACAACACAACTTAATCTAACAACATGGTATGTCATTAAGTCAATTAAACATGATACTTTAAGGGTTCATCACCCTCTCGTACAGCTCATCACCTCCTAATTATTCCAAATTAGCACATAATGAAAATAGTAAGGGCAATATGAAATATGTTCTTTGACATAATGAAAGTGTCACGACCCGAACCCCGGGCCCGCGACTGATGCCCTACCTGGGCACCCTTATACCCACATATCACATACCAGTGGAAGCTCTAAAAAAACTCATGTTATAAAATAGGCAAGCCGACAATGCTGCCACTGTATATAGATATAACCAAAACTAGTACAACTCACATATGTCCAAATACATATACAACCTACACATGACTACAGACCTCTAAGAGTATACAGTAACTATGACGGGACAAGGCCCCGCTGTACCCCTGAATATACATACGCCATAATGGAAGACCTGTACCAAAATGACAAGTTCCGGAACAGTGGAGCTATCTCAAAAAGCTGGGCAAAGATCCTAAGCTCGAGGATCACCAAACTGAGTACCTATACATGCGGGCATGAACGCAGACCGAAGAAGTCGATCTGACAAGGTACCAAGTATGTAAACATGAGGTACAGTAAACAAGATCATAACTGTACAAAAGAATGACAGGGACAAGTGATGCGCGTAATATGCACACACTTTTAAACGCAAGTGCACGTTATCGTATCAAGTAGTATAGTCTTAGATAAGACCGAATATCGTCCTCTAGGATTAGGGTTCAAGTACCAGTTATCTATTTTCTAGTATCTATTTGGCGAATTAATATTTGATTGGTTGTTTATAACTAAGAATTATTAAAGATAAGTAAATATAAAGAATTACTTCAGATGTGATGAGAATAGGGCTTCTATGTATCCTTACTATCCGCTTATGTTACTTACTAATGCATTACTTATGGTATTCTTCTTTTGGAGAAAGCAGGTTTACGAAATCGTTTTATACTCCCGTTAGGGTTATATAAACACTCAACCCCAGTATTGTTCCTTACCTAACTTTCGCTGATAAGGGTAACGCTATAGGAGGATTAAGCACAAAAACCTAGTTGACCGTCACGCACAATGCGCAAAATTAGGGTTGTTAAGCCTCATCAACGCTACAAATCTAATTGAGGTATTTTCATCCCCAATTCAAGACTGTCTACCCAACTTACAACATATTCACAATCCCCCCTTTTCAGAATCTGATTAGAAATCATATAGTGATAACTAGTTGTCAATTAGCTACCAAGAATTCAACTCAATTATTGGATAGATCTCTCAATAAGAATAATAACCATAAGCATGCATTAATTTATAACATAAGGTTCAAGAAATTCAACATAGAAAGCCCTATAAGAGAATTAGTTCCTAGCCATGAATATGACAAGAACTAATTCAAAGTTCATCATGCAAAAACTGAATTAAAGAAAAGAAAAAGGAAAGAAAATTACTAAGAACGAGTCTCCAAGCCAAGCATCCAAGGGTTGTGTTGTGGAATATTTACAAGGTGGATTGGTGGAAGGATGGATGTAGAATGGTGAATGGTAGAATGGAGAATGAATAATTCTTCTAATGATGTAGAGTATTTATAGCCAAAGAATCCTTTAGGTGAAGGGTTAAGGATTTGTGTAGGTAGGAAAAGTTATTAGAATCCTTTTAGGTAAGGGTTTTTAGGTAGGAAAGGTTTTTCCTTTAGGTAGGAAAAGTTATCTCTTTAGGAAGGAAAAGTTATCCCTTTAGGATTCTGAAACATGTCAAATTCGGCCCAGCACTTCACAATTCGCGTCGCTGCGCCTGCATATGATGGCGAATTTCCGTTTAAATCGTCTTTTCTCATCCGGACTTCGTCTGATTTTCTCTATAATTCCCGGAACTTCTTAGACTTCATTTCTTGGCCCTTTTGTGTGCAATTTCATCTCTTTTATGCTCATTTCATCTCCTTTTCGTCATTTCTCCATTTTTGACCGCTGTGACACAAAAGAAAGGAAAACGACCCTAATACTGTACTAAACATAAATAAAATGAGTAAAATACTAACTAAAAATGACTCAAAAAGTGTATATAAAATACACCGATCAAATACCCCCAAACTTAACCTTTGCTCGCCCTCGAGCAAAGATAGAAAGAAAGAAATAAAAGACTCAAAAAAACGAAAAATAAAAGACTCACTGACATTGATCACTTTTGCTGCATTTAGTGTTATCTAGAAAAACATGAAGGTTAGCAGAATAATATGCAGGAACATGTAACATGAAATTTTTCAGCACACTAAACACATTGAGCTAGATATTTCGCAAACTCATATTTATCATGCTTTAATGGAAGTCAATATACTAAATCATGCATATAAATTCAAAAATCCTATGGCATGCTTACTTGCTATTCTCCACTAATCCTGAATATGCATAAAGAGATCTTCGTGGACTTTAAGGGTTGTAATGTAGGCTTAGGTAGGGGTTGGTAAAAATAGGCATTTAGGCTCATTTTTGTGTACCATAAGCTCTTTAGCTTTTCAGTATTTCCCTTTTCTTTTTGTTCTTTTCTTCACTTCAATTCTATCTTTTTCCCTCTTTTATTTTGGGAGAATGAAGAGTATTATAATAACAAGCACCCCAAACTTAGGCTTTTGCCTCTTTCTTATTACTTTTTTATTGGGGTGCAACAAACTCATTCACTCTTTTTGTCTCTTTTTAACACAATTGATTCCACTACTTCACATTTTTACTTATGGCACAACTGTGGGAATATAGGGTGTCAAAGAAGAAGTTTCAATTTTAGGCTCAATGGGATGACTAGGGATACTTTTAAAGTTCGGGGTATAAAAGAGTGGTAAAATTGACTATCAAAGAAATGCTCGAGTCATCTCCTATCATGCATATCCTAACTATTTCGCCTCAAATAGCAAGCAATCATAACACATAGGTTTTCATAATTTAGCATGCACAATTTTAAGCAAGAAACTCCAATAAATGATTTTTGTGAGTTTTTGGCATATCTAACCTAGGTGTTTAGATAGTTGCTTCTAATTCCATTACATTATTCCACCTTCCTTCACTAGGTGTTTCTAGCAACTACAGCATACATGATCTTTGACAGGCAATTATGAAAAAAAAGAAAGAAAAAAAAAGAAAGAAAAAAAATTTGTGACTCAAAAATAAACACAAAACAATAAAAAAAGACTTAATTGAAACATAACAAGACACAAATAAAACACCCCCAAACTTAAATCACACATTGTCCCCAATGTGTGCAAGACTCAAAGAAAATAAAAGAAAAAGGACAACTTCGACACAACACATGGTCATGCAGGTCTAGGATGAAAAATTCTGGAATTTGCACGGAAATATGGCTCTGAAGTTCGTATGCGCCGAGATTCGGCACGCGCGCTGCTAATCTTGTGACCTCAGGTTCGCGCGACTCGATTACAGGCGGCCGACGATCGCTTTTTTTTTTTCGTTTGTTGCTCCTTTTTCCTCGGTTTTAGCTTTCAGTCCACCTGTCATCCAACAACACAAAACAAGAACCCAAGACCGTGAGACTGTTCAAGACAAAATAAAATAAAATAAAGACAGAAATTAAAATAACATAATTAAAAACATTGGGTTGCCTCCCAACAAGCGTTGTCTTTAACGTCTTTTAGCCGGACGCAATTAACCTTTACGAGTGCCCATTGGATCCTTCTGCGAACCGCTTGCAATCCGCAGAGTTATTGTTGCAGGTCTCACTTCAACTACAACAATTGCTTCAAACAAGGGCCTCAAATATACGATTATCCCCCAAGTATACAAGACATGCTTGTCTTTTAGGTTCTCTCTAATGTAGGGATCAGTGAGATTCCCTACATCTTTCAACTCTAGGGGTGCCTTGATGGTATTGACTTCTGTTTGGGAGTCAATTTTGTGTAGTGGTGTTTCTTTTGCAATAGGTACAAGAAAAAGATTTTCCAAGGAATCGAAGGTGAATAATTGGATCTCTGCACTCTTCTCCTTCTCTACACCAACCGTCTTGCAGTTCCTCAATAGTTGGATTTGGTTCGGGCTCCTCAATTTGTTGTTCGTTGTTGAATATGATTGCGAGTTACGCTATTTGCGTTTCCAACTTCTTTATGCCTGTTTACGGTCTTCGGTAGGCGCCTGGATCTTCTGAACTTCTCTGAATAATAGGCGCGCGCCTTGCTTCATCGCAGGGCGCGCATGGCGCAGTCCGATTTCAGCCTCGTTTGCCACTTTCTCCGTTGTCAGCTCTAGTACCTCCTCTTTTTCCCTCTTGTCGCTCCTTTTCCGCCATTTGGCCACTTTAGCCACTTTGACTCAAAAGAAAGAAAATCTATCCTAATACGACACTTTGGATGTACAAAAGCGGGACAAAAGACTAACTAGATCGACTCAAAGGTGTATATAAAATACAGATCAAATACCCCAAACTTAACCTTTGCTGCCCTCGAGCAAAGATAAAAAGAAATAAAATGACAGACTCGATAAATAAGAAAATCAACAAAGAAAATAAACAGACTCCGCCATTGATCACTTTTCTTTGCATGAATGTTAACTAGAAAAACATGAAGGTTAGCGAGAATAATACGAGGAACATATAGCATGGAATTTCAACACATTGAGCTAGATATTTCGCAAACTCATACTTATCATGCTTAAATGGAAGTCAGTGTACTCAAGTATGCATATAATTTCAAAAATTCCTATGGCATGCTTACTTGCTATTCTCCACTAATTCTGGATATACATAAAAGAGATCTTCAGGACTTTGGGGGTTGTAATGTAGGCTTAGGTAGGGGTTGGTAAAGATAGGCATTTAGGCTCATTTTTACGTACCATAAGCTCTTTGGCTTTTCAATTTTTCCTTTTTCTTTTGATTCTTTACTTCACTTCAATTCTATCCTTCCCTCTTTTGTTTTGGGAGAATGAAGTATATAATAATGACAAGACTCCCAAACTTAGGCTTTTGCCTATTTCTTATTACTTTTGTATTGGGGTGCATGACTTTATTCATTCTTTTTGTTTTCTTTTTAACACAATGTACTCCTACTGTTTCATAATTTCACTTATGGTACACTTTGTGGGAATATAGGGTGTCAAAGAAGAAGTTTCAAATTTTAGGCTCGATGGGGCTAACTAGTGATATTTTTAAAGTGCGGATAGAAAAGAATGGTAAGAATTGGCTATCAAAGAAATGCTGAGTCATCTCCTAACATGCATATCCTAACTATTTCGCCTCAAATAGCAAGCGGTCATAACACATAAGCATTTATCATTTAGCATACATAACTCAAGCAAGAGACTCAAATAGACAGTTACGTGAGTTTTTGGCATCTCTAACCTAAGTGTTTAGATAGTGCTTCCATTCCTTTACATTATTCCACCTTACTTCACTAGGTGTTTCTAGCAACTACAAAGATACATGATCTTTGTGAGCAATTATGACTCAAAAAAGAAAAATTTTGGTGACTCAAAATAAACATGAAACAAATAAAAAGACTTAAATAAAACATAACATGACACACAAATAAAACTAAAACACAAAACACACCCCCAAACTTAAATTACACATTGTCCCCAATGTGTAGACTCAAAGGAAAAACTAAAAGACAAAAAGACTTACAGTTTTTGGCTAAAAATCGTGGTGGTGGCGGTGGGTAGTGCTTAATTTCGTGAGGAGGAGAGCCGCGGTGTTTGATTTGGCGGTAGGGCTTTTGGATCAAAGTATTTTCCAGAATTCTCTGCAATTGGACACCGCGGCGCTTAAACTTCCGCACCTCTTCAGATCTTTCGGCGCCGCGGCCCTGCTCCTGGGCACCCCGGTTCAATTGCATGTACCTGTCAATCATACAAAACACAAGACTCCAAGACCGTGAGACTGTTCTGAGACAAAAATAAAATAAACTTAAAGACAGAAATTAAAATAACATAATTGAAAACGTTGGGTTGCCTCCCAACAAGCGCTGTCTTTAACGTCTTTTAGCCGGACGCAAGTTCCTTAGACTTACTAGCCCTGGGGTGGATTAAGTCCCCAACCAATCCATTTCCGCCACATTTGGCGTTTCCTTTTTCTCCTTTTCTTTTTAGCATTATCGGTAGTAGGGAGTTCCGGAACAATTACCTCATTTAGTGTCATCTCAGCAAACCATGCTTGCTTTCTTGGGCTCATCACTCTTTGGTTGCATTGCAATGGCTCGCATGGGGGTTTGGTGGTGTTGATTGCAAAACACCCACTTACAGTTCTTGGCTCAATAGCGTGTTTAAAGACTTTAAACACCATCTCTTCGTTCTCGCTCTTAGCGTTAGCTCTCCTCTTTCAACGTCAATCAAGGCTCTACCGTTGCTAGGAATGGCCTCCCAATATGATCGGGATTTGCATCTTCTTCCATATCGAATGAGGAAATCTGCGAGAAAGAAAAATTTTCCTACCTTCACAATCACATCCTCGATCTTCCTCGTGGATGAACCAGCATCTGTCGGCTAGTTGCGGACTCACGCGGTGGTGGGTTTGCTTCTCCTAACTCCAATCTTTTGAAAAGCGATAGGCATCAAATTTATACTCGCCACAAATCACACAAGGCTCTGTTGCAAGTCACCCCACTTGTGCATGGTAGTGTAAAGCTTCAGGTCCTTTAGCTTTGGTGGCAATTTCTTTTGTAAGATAGCACTACACTCTTACATTAGTGCTACTATCTCATATTCACGATTTTCTCTTTTTCCCAAGATTTCTTTCATGAACTTGAAATAAGATGGCATCTGCTCCAAAGCCTCTATAAGCGGTATGTTGATGTGCAACTTCCTGAATACCTCAAGAATTTGGAAAATTGTTTATCGACCGCCTTCCTTTGTAATCTCTGGGGAAAGGAATCTTTTACGTATACTCTTCTCCGAATTTTCTATCACCGGGCTAGGTTCAGCCACCTTATCTTTTCTAACTCGCTTCCTCTCAACTATTGGTGGTAATTTGTTGCTCAATTGTTTTCCACTTCTCAACCGCATTGCCTTACATTGCTCCTCTGATTTACCTCGCATTGCTTGGCAATGTCCCCGTGGCTCGATGTTTGCTGCTTTGCTAGGCCCTACTGTGTTTCCAAGTTTACGAGCGAGGATCTAGATTCTGTTATAAGCGCGTCAGGCGTTAGCGCAAGTGCGGTCATGGTGCTAAGCTCATCTGGTTTTTCTTGCGACTGGTGCATTGAGTGTTGGTGGGGGCTTGAGTGAAGCGGTCATTGATTCTGCATCTTGGTTCGCATCGGCCTATCTCGATCTCACGCTCGATATTGGTTCTGTTGGCCACAGTACTGATTTTCTTGGCCACGTGCTGATTTTCTTGCCCGATCTCCTCTCCATGAGAAGTTTGGGTGATTCCTCCACCCTGGATTATAAGTGTTTGAGTAGGGGTTGTTCTGTTGCCTCTGGTAGTTACCTACTGCTTGACACTCTGCCTGCTCCATTGGGATGTTGTTGGGATCCGCTGAAGGACACCTATCAAATGTATGTGGGCCGCCACATATCTCACAGTTTTTCGGCAGTTGCACAGCATTCACTGACACAGTATGTTGCTGCAATTGTTTCGCTAGAAGAGCCACTTGTGCGTTCAAAGCGGCAATAGCATCTACTTCATGGACCCCCACAGTTCTTCTCCCACTGGTTGCCCTCTCTTCAGTGACATGGTTGTTAGTGGCCATATCTTCTAATAACTCGTGGGCGTCGTGGGCTGTTTTCCTCATGAATGCTCCACCTGCGGCTGCATCTATGATGGTTCTGGTTGTCTTTGCTTTCACCCGTTGTAGAAAATATGAACCAAGTTCCACAACTCAATGCAATGGTGTGGACACTTCCTCTGTAGATCCTTGAATCTCTCCCATGCTTCATATAAGGACTCTCCATCAGCTTGATAGAAGTTGTTCAACTCCCCTCTTAATTTTCTTTGCTTTCAGGTGGAAAGAACTTGGCTAGGAATTTACGTGCACTCGTGCCATGTAAATATCGAATCATCCGCAGGAATTCAACCATACTTTTGCTCTATCCTCGAGTGAGAAGGAAAGAGCCTCAACTGACGGCATCATCGATGCCAAGTTATATCTGAAGGTGGCACCTAGCTCCAAGACATGGGCTATGTGCACACGGGGATCCTCCGATGGCAGTCCTCCGAACTGCGTGTCTTCATGCTCGAGAATCATTGGTTTTATCTCGAAATTGTTGGCTCCTATTGTAGGGAGCCTAATGCAAGTCTGTGCTCCATTCACTCTTGGTAGCACATAATCTCCCAGACTTCTTTCTGGCTGGATTCGAACCCTATCCTCCCTATCTATTGGCACTTGCTGGGGATCTCCTGGTTAAGTTGATTTTCACCTAACCCTTCTCATCTGTTATTGTTGGGAGCAGTCCATTTCTATCAACGTTGCAATTATGATTCTTTGCATTACGTTTGCGAGCTTTCTCAATTTCGGATTGAAGGGAACAAGAGTGTCGACTCCTCTTCTCCTTCGCATAAACCGATATCACGAGAAAGATCAAAACAAACAAAGAATCACGGCACCCTGATTTTCGTAGAAACTAAAAAAAATAAAAAAAATAAAAAATTAAATCCAAATTAGAAATTAAAAATAGATAATTTGATATTGAACTATTGCCTAATCCCCGGCAACGGCGCCAAAAACTTGATGCGCGTTTTTGCACACACTTTTAAACGCAAGTGCACGTTATCGTATCAAGTAGTATAGTCTTAGATAAGACCGAATATCGTCCTCTAGGATTAGGGTTCAAGTACCAGTTATTTATTTTCTAGTATCTATTTGGCGAATTAATATTTGATTGGTTGTTTATAACTAAGAATTATTAAAGATAAGTAAATATAAAGAATTACTTCAGATGTGATGAGAATAGGGCTTCTATGTATCCTTACTATCCGCTTATGTTACTTACTAATGCATTACTTATGGTATTCTTCTTTTGGAGAAAGCAGGTTTACGAAATCGTTTTATACTCCCGTTAGGGTTATATAAACACTCAACCCCAGTATTGTTCCTTACCTAACTTTCACTGATAAGGGTAACGCTATAGGAGGATTAAGCACAAAAACCTAGTTGACCGTCACGCACAATGCGCAAAATTAGGGTTGTTAAGCCTCTCATCAACGCTACAAATCTAATTGAGGTATTTTCATCCCCAATTCAAGACTGTCTACCCAACTTACAACATATTCACAATCCCCCCTTTTCAGAATCTGATTAGAAATCATATAGTGATAACTAGTTGTCAATTAGCTACCAAGAATTCAACTCAATTATTGGATAGATCTCTCAATAAGAATAATAACCATAAGCATGCATTAATTTATAACATAAGGTTCAAGAAATTCAACATAGAAAGCCCTATAAGAGAATTAGTTCCTAGCCATGAATATGACAAGAACTAATTCAAAGTTCATCATGCAAAAACTGAATTAAAGAAAAGAAAAAGGAAAGAAAATTACTAAGAACGAGTCTCCAAGCCAAGCATCCAAGGGTTGTGTTGTGGAATATTTACAAGGTGGATTGGTGGAAGGATGGATGTAGAATGGTGAATGGTAGAATGGAGAATGCCTAATTCTTCTAATGATGTATAGTATTTATAGCCAAAGAATCCTTTAGGTGAAGGGTTAAGGATTTGTGTAGGTAGGAAAAGTTATTAGAATCCTTTTAGGTAAGGGTTTTTAGGTAGGAAAGGTTTTTCCTTTAGGTAGGAAAAGTTATCTCTTTAGGAAGGAAAAGTTATCCCTTTAGGATTCTGAAACATGTCAAATTCGGCCCAGCACTTCACAATTCCCGCGTCGGCGCCGCGGCCCTGCAGACTGGCGAATTTCCGTTTCGTCGTCTTTTCTCGTCCGGACTTCGTCTGATTTTCTCTATAATTCCCGGAACTTCTTAGACTTCATTTCTTGGCCCTTTTGTGTGCAATTTCATCTCTTTTATGCTCATTTCATCTTCTTTTCGTCATTTCTCCATTTTTGACCGCTGTGACACAAAAGAAAGGAAAACGACCCTAATACTATACTAAACATAAATAAAATGAGTAAAATACTAACTAAAAATGACTCAAAAAGTGTATATAAAATACACCGATCAACAAGTATGAAAATCAAATACCAGATCCTACCGTGCCATATAAAATAAGATTCAATTGTACCTTGTATCTCTGTACCGATGTACCATTGTACCACTGTACCTTATAAAAATGGGTCATCGTATTTGTTTTCATATAACGCATCCCGGCCCTTTAGTGAGGGACTCGGTGGAATCATCAGTGTAACATGTCATGACCCTTTAGTGAGGGACGCGATAAACATTTTGCCATATACTGCCCGACCCACCTAGCAACGGTCGCGATGAATATATAAGGTATACTGCCCGCTCATTCAGGGACACGGTAAAGTCATGTAAGGTACACTGCCATCTAAGGTATACTGCCCGGCCCATTCTGGGACACGATAAAGTCATATATACCTATTGCCCCTCTAAGGTATACTGCCCGACCCATTCTGGGACACGGTAAAGTCATATAATGTATACTGTCCGGCCCATTCTGGGACACGGTACATAAACTGCCCATCCAAGGTATACTGCTCGGCCCATTCTGGGACATGGTAAAGTCATATAGTCATATAGTGCCCATCCAAGGTATACTGCCCGGGCCATTCTGGGACACGGTAAACTGGAATAATAACACTAGCATGAATAGCTATCATGAGCAACCATGTGCAATTTAAATCATCATTGGACTCTCAATAAAACCATTAAAAGGAACCTTCATTTTAGAAAAACCAAGGCACTATCATATCATGTAATATTAGGGACTTGAATCCAAAAGTGCTATGTACGTCCACCGTACATTCATTTTATAAAAATAGTCATATCATGTATCATTAGGGACTTGAACCCAAAAGTACTATGTACGTCCACCGTACATCCTTTCATTTATAAAACCCCAAGACACTAGCACTTGTAGCATCAAGGCACTTCCACTTTTTAAAATCAAGTTACTTACACTTTTTACAATCAAGGCACTTACACTTTTAAATCAAGTAACCTACACTTTTAAAATCAATTCAAGTATACTTTTAAAATCAAGTCACTACCACCTCATGTACCACATAAAATCTAGATTCATTTAAAACATGTACGTCCACCGTACACTCATTTTATAAAGTTCATGCTCAAAGAAAAAAGGAAGAGTTCACATACCGCTTGTCGTCTGTATCGACTCGATAATCTAAATTCGTCTTGCTCCTCTGGCTAACATTATGGAAACATTTACATGGTGATAACCGATCCGAATTGCCAAATTAATTCATTTTATAAGCCGTTAGTAGGTTATATATTAATAATGATCTTATCTAATCAGCTGAACCTAGAAAATGTAAAACGAACTGGTTATATCTTAGTTTCTATGCAGATGGAAGTCTAATCATTTCAATATAATTGATTGTCGATACTTTTTTCATTTAACGCTGCAATGTCTTGTTCGATACCTTTTTCATTAGACATGTCTTTAGCATAGAATCAATAACATGAATACTCCTTAACTTCTAAGAGTATAATAACTTTTGAAACAATACCACAGTTATGGTTCATACGTAGAACATGTCAAAAGAAAGAAGGAAGAGGTTCACATAGCTTATCGGCTTATTCCAACTTGATATCTAGGATATGTCTCAATGTACTTCAACATATAACAACAATAACATGTATATCAACACGTGCTTACTAATGTAGGTCATATATACTTTTCCACCTTTCAAGAAGGTCAATTTCATCAATAACCAAGCACTAATTAAGGACACAACCAAATAGTTAACCAAGTTGATTCACACACCTATTTCTCACGTAAAATAGCCTCTTATTCACGTAAAACAGTCCACTAAAATCAGTCAATAATCCAATAACAACGAGGGTAAAATGTGAATCTTACAACACCTTTATATACCCTTAATCCTTTAGTACCTACATTAGCTTTTACCACATTTAAATATGCATAATGGCCGCTGAATTTCCAGCATTCCAATGCCACAAAACAGTCCCTAAAATTGCACAACAATATCCCACAGTTTTAATGGTATTTTCGGCCAACAACTACAATCCAAAGCCCTCTTCAATATTCCTTATAATCCAATCCAAGTTCCAATGCTTCAATATAATCATATCAACTATCAATAACAATATTTTCTTCATTTTAACATGTTAGATTAAGCTGTGTTGTATGCTTAAGTGAGATGCACAAATAATATTGGTAAGAGTTTTTTTTTAGTAAGCGTTGGAGAGGTTCGACCTTGCTAATTTAAAGTAGCTGATAAGTATCAAGCGTTGAGACTGTTTTAATAATAATCGGGTATGTTCTAATAGACGTGTTGAAACAAGTCATTGCAGCGTTAAATGAAAAAAGGTATCGACAAACGATTATTTCAAAATGATTAACACGCCATCTGTATAGAAACTAAGATATAACTAATTTGTTTTACATTTTCTAGTTCACAGCTGATTAGATAAGGTTTCATCATATAATTACTCACGGCCCATATATGTATTAATTATGCAAATTCGGATCTGTTATCGCTATTCAGATGTTTCCATAATGTTAGCCAGAGGAGCGAGACGAATTTAGATTATCGAGTTGGTACAGACGACAATCGGTATGTGAACTATACCTCATTCTTTTGGCATGTTCTACATACGAAATATACATGTGGTATTACTTCATAATTCATTCTGTTCTTAGAAGTTAATGGGTATTCATGTTATTGATTCTATGCTAAAAACATGTCTAAGTTGTTCCTAAGTCCTTATTAAGGCATATGAGGAGAGATGTTAATATTCATAAAAGTTCTTAGTAAGCATGTAGTTGATATACACGTTATTGTATTTATAGGTTGAAGTACTACTTGAGGCAGATTCTAGATTGTTGAGTTGGTTAGTTCGTCAATAAGGTGTGTGAAAGTGTAAGTGAATTGATTTTGAAAGTATAAGTGACTTGATTTTATAAGTGTAAGTGGCTTGATTTGATCAGTGTAAGTGACTTGATTGTGAAAGTGTAAGTGACTTGATTTTAAAAGTGTAAGTGTCTTGATTTTATAAGTGAAAGTGCCTTGAAGTTACAAGTTCTAGTATCTTTGGTTTTCTAAAATGAAAGTTCATTTTGGCATGATTTATATAAAATGAATGTACGGTGGACGTACATAGTACTTTTGGGTTCAAGTCCCTAATATTACATGACATGATAGTGCTTGGGTTTTCTAAAAGAAAAGATATGATAAGTGTCTTTGATGTTACAAGTGAAAGTTCATTATATATGTTTGATACATGATATGTTGGTACCTTGGTGTTTTCTAAAATGAAAGATGTGATAATGCCTTGGTTTTACTAAAATGAAAGTTCATTTTTAAAGATGATTTTATCGAGAGTCAAAAGATGATTTAACTTGCATATAGTTGCTCATGATAGCTATTCGTGCAAGTATTATATCCCCACATCACCGCGTCCCTCACTAGAGGGCCGGCAATATTATTATATTATTTACATGGACATGCTTACATGATGTTGGAATTACATGGGCATGCTTCCTTTATATTATTTACATGGACATGATTACATGATGTTGGAATTCCATGGGCATGCTTCCTTTATATTATTTACATGGACATGCTTACATGATGTTGGAATTCCATGGGCATGCTTCCGTTATATTATTCCATGGACAAGCTCTCCATGATGACATGCTTCTGTGATGTTGGAATTCCATGAGCATGCTTTCGTAATGCGGGTTCGAGTCCCATGACTAGGATTGCATAATGATTCCGAGGGCAGGTGTCCCTGATTTTGACATGACTCTCATTTTAAAAGAAAGTACTGTGGGTACGGTTGAATCATTTTAAAAGGTACAGTTGGCTCTATTTTATATGGCACGGTTGGATCTGGTATTTGATTTTCATACTTGTCACTGTCATCCCTTGGCCAGTTATGATCATTGATTTCTGTACTTTATGTTTACATACTTGGTATGTTGTTGTACTGACCCCCTTCGGGGGGATGCGTTCATGCCCGCAGGTACAAGTACACAATTTGGTGATCCTCGAGCTTAGGATCATTGCTCAGCTTTTTGCGATAGCTTGTTCCGGAGCTTGTCATTTTGGTACAGGTCTTCCATTATGGCTTATGTATATTCAGGGGTACGGCGGGGCCTTGTCCCGTCATAGTTAATGTCTTACTCTTAGAGGTCTGTAATCATGTGTGGGTAGAAGGGTGCCCAGGTAGGGCACCAGTCGCGGCCCGTCGGTTCGGGTCGCAGGTAGGGCAGCAGTCGCGGGTCCGTCGGTTCGAGTCGTGACACTTTCATTATGTCAAAGAACATATTTCATATTGCCCTTACTATTTCCAACATCAAGAACCACATCCCTATTGTTCTTGAGATGGAAAACGTCCAGTATTCAACGTGGGCAGAGTTGTTCAAAACTCACGCAATCTCACATCAAGTCCTCCATCACATAATTCCACCCGCTACCTCTACTCCCGTGGAGGATTTGTTATACCTCGTGGTTCAGGCCGTGCGTATGGGGCCATGCGGAAGGAGTTAGGACTCGAAATCAGAAAACTTCGGTCAGGGGCCTCAGCGCCGGGGGCGAACGCTGGCGCCAGCGAAATTCATGGCCGCGGCGCCGGAAATCAGGGCCGCGACGCCTAAAGTTCCGAGAGTCCGCAGGAGTTGCGGCGCCTCGGCGCCGGGATGCAGGGCCGCGACGCCGAGGCGGGAAATTTGGGCGGAAAAACTTAGAAAGTCTGATTTCTGTTTTAAAAGAGGTCATGGGAGGGTGACAAGTGTCCCCCCCCCATCTGATTTCTGCTACATGCATTATATTGACCAAGACTTGGTCATTTCTTTCAACTTTTCATCTTTACACTCCATCTCTCTCTAAGTTAAAAAGCTCATCATTCTCTCTAAATTCCCAAGAGGAATTCTAGCCTAAGGGAAAAATCTGAAAAGTGTAATAGGAAGGAAAGGTTATTACAAGCTTGTGAAGACTATTGTGGTGGTGTTCTTGGAGAAAAAGGCTAGCAAGGTGTTGGAATAAGTTTGGCTAAAACTTAAGGTAACATTTCTTCTCTTGTAGTTAGTATTGGGTGTTGCATGTTTAATAGGAAGAACTTGTAGTTGGAAAAATGCACTTAGAGTAGTTGCATGTAAGAAATGGGGTTGTTTATGAAAGAATTGGTTAGAGGGATATTATGAGCATGTTGTTACCTAAATACTACATTAGACTTGTTGGGTTAGTTGTTGTAACTTGTGGGGCTGAATTTTACACACCAAAGTTTAGGTGTGTAATCCTCTTGGTGTTGGTTGGTTGTTGAGCCTTAAACATGGCATTTGAGCGTTAAAAATCGACCTTGGAAAAGGTGGCAATGTATGTAGAAACAAAGGAAACGCTGCCCAATTTTCCGTAGGAAATTGGTGACTTTAACTTGGAAAAATTCTGCATTGTAATTAGAGCTTGATAAACGTATTGTGGTCATTTTAGGTTGACATACTACGTGCGGTAAATTGGACTTAGCTTGTGGATTGACCGAAGAGGTATGTGGAGCTTTCCTATCTCTTGAGCATGATTAGTTGTACCTATGTAGTACGGTAGACGTACAAGATTTGGAAATCTTCGTTTGTTATAAGTATTTGATACTTGCTTCGTTTTAAAAGAAAAGTATAAAAATCCCTTGGACTTAAGGGAATGTGTTTTACTATTGTTTAACTCTAATATAACGGCTTTATGGGGAGTTGGTTATATTAGTTTGTGAAAGTTTAATGGAGAAAGATTTTGATGATTTGAACTTGTGGAAGGAAAATGGTTTTAAGGCATGAATTGCCTAAGGTTTTACAAAAAATGAAGTCACTTAATTTAGAAGCTTGAGATAGTTTTAAAAGGAAATGTGACTTGTTTTGAAAAGAAATCGTAACTTGATACTATGGTGATTAGTATCTTGGAATTTTTGTATAAAAAGAGTTATTTCTTAAAAGGTTAGAGGTACATGATACTTGGGTTAAATTCCCGGATTTTTATTAAAAGACATGATCGTGCCTTAGGTATACTAAAATGAGAGGATGTATTAATACTATTAATAAGAAGTTAGGTGATTCTTAACTTGCTTAAGTTATGATAGGCCGGTAGTGCTTATGTTGTGATGTGATAGGCCGGTAGTGCTTATGTTATGTTTATTAGCCGGATGAGCTATGTTATATATATTTGTATTGTTACGGGTAAACCCCGGGTTATTATTTATGCCATGGATTTGCTACCCATGATGCGAGTGCGGCGCTTGTACTCATGCGGATCTGGACCATAGGATCCATGCGGGTGAAATAGTCTCATGCGAGTACGCGATGGTACTCATGCGGATCCACAGGATCCATGCGGGTGAAATAGTCCCATGCGGGTGAAATAGTCCTATGACGAGGCGGATGACCTCATGCGGGTCCACAGGACCTATGCGGGTGAAATAGTCCCAGGAGTAGGATTGCTTAATGATACTACGGGCGAGGTACCCTGTTTTGATCATGAGCTTCCTATTGTTTATGCAGTATATATACATACATTTGTTATTCTCATTGTTAGTAAGGCACAGTGCAAGGTAAACTGATTTTCGTCTATAACTCCAGCTTATATTTTGACTTATGATATTATTACAGTATTTTCCAGTTTCGCATATTTGGTACATGTATCGACCTCGCCGAAGTGCGTTCATGCCGCATGAGTTGAGGTTCATAGCTGGCGATCCGCTCTTAGGATCACGGTTCGGTTCTCGGAAGGCTCCATTTCTCGGAGGCCTCGTCTTTTAGTGCGATTCCACGAGGTTGTAGACTTTTGTACATTCGGGGTATGGCGGGGCCTGTCCCGTTATAGTGTTATTCATTCTTAGAGGCTGTAGTCTTGTCGAACTTGGTTCGTTAAGGATGTGCTTGTTTGGTTTATGTACTTTTGGGTTAGCCATTTTGGGCTGAACTATTCTATATCTTATGGTTGTTTATCTTGAGTTTACATTCCTGGTTTTCTCGATGTTGTGTCACTAGGGTGCGGGTTAAGGCACTGGTCACGGAGTCGGGTTCGGGTCGTGACAAAAGTGGTATCAGAGCAGTTAATCCTCGGAAAGGGTCTACAGGTTGTATCTAGTAGAGTCTTGATTATCGGTGTGTTGTGCACCACATCTATAATCAGGAGGCTGCAGGATATTTAGGATTGGTTTCCATTTCTTCTCACTCTAAGATCGTGCGATAGAGCTGTGTGGTTAGGGTCGTCTCTCCCTAACAGGTTATGGTGTTTGCATTTCTGAGGCGGCGTGATGACCGGGAAGATTATGTGGATTGCGTATCGGGTTGGTAATACTTGTAGTATAGTTGGTATTGTGACATACAACTATCTGATTTACTATGGTCACATATGTGTTGCCTAGAATGATTTTAGATTACCAGCATTTGGTAAGGGCTAAATAGATACCGGGAAGGTATGAACAATTAAGGAACTCTCATCGAGGTTTTACGTGCTAGTTTGAGAAAATTAGGAGACGATGAGTTGTCGAAAAAAGGTAATGGAACCTTAAGAAGCTTAATTAAGGGGCTGATGGGAGACTATGTTTGTAAATTAAGCCACGTGGTATGCTTAAGAGGATAGTACGGATGAGATCCGTGTGGAGTAAGTAATGGTTGTTGTGACCAGGCGACACGACTATAGTATTATGAGAAGTTGTATACGTTTATGGGGTGGGATCGATTAATAGTAGTCTGCACGGGGCGAGTCACGAGGTACAAGCCCGAGTCTAATTAATCATTTTACGAGTTCGCAGACGTATTCCACGAAACCAGGTTGTGGCGCGGAAATGACCTTATATTGTTTAACTTAGTAACTCCGGATCGAAGGCCAACTTTATTATGGAAGTTATGTACGTAAGCTAGAATAAGTTTGGAAATGCGGAAAAAATACGGCCGTGAAGTGAGCAACCAAGTGTGAAAGAAATGAAGCCAGAATCCATGAGAACCTTTATTAGGTAACCACACCCGGGAGTGTTGGGTGGTAGCTGAGTGGGCAGATAATAATTGTCGGTAACGATACAGTCGTCGGACCCTAGCGGTATAATGACGTTGAGGTCATTATGAGTACGGGCTAGTTGGCCTCATGTTATGCCAACGTGGACTACAGGAGAGATTGATTCGGTACCAGTTTCCCGGTAAGCCGGTTATCGAGTGGAGAGGAAGGGAAGTGGTAGTAACCAGTGAATTATCCTTCCTTCTTTGGCAGCATTGTTTTTAATAAGTCTGTGTGACTTGTTCATTGGGAAGAATTGACGCAGAAAGTAAGTAATACTTGAATTTGAAGGGATTTATGTTAAGTTCCCTTGGAGGTACTTGGAGTTGGTTTGGTGTGGTGGTCAGGGCCACTGTAACGACCCGTTCCGGGGCCCGTTACTGGTGCCTTATCCCGGGCACCCTAGTGATACAATCATCAGAGAAAACCAGCGGAAAATAAAACTTAAACAAGAAACAGATATATGAACATAAAACAGGCCAACCCAACGGTTACCTTCGATAACATAATAAATACAACTCTTTCCAAAGCGAGCAGTTTAATCCCTTTTTACAAACCACGCGGTACTACAGACCTCTAAGATTTACAACAACTATGACGGGCGGGGGCCCGCCATACCCCGAATGTACAAGAACCTACAACTCGTGGAACACATACAAAAGATAAGCCTCGGAGAAACGGAGCTTCCCAACGCTGGCCCGAGATCCTAAGGCGAGGATCCACGGCCGATGTACCTCTACTGCGGCATGAACGCGGCCCGAAGAGTCGATCTGACAGTACCAAGTATGTGGCGTAAAAATCAGTAATGAAATCATACTAGTCTATATAAAGCGGGAGACATGTATGATAACCAAACTCTGATTCCACAACATAAAGCGATCATGTCGATCGAGGACTCGCCTCAAGTCATCACTCAAATATAACTATGGGTCTTACGCCCACAACATCAATCATGTTCGCATCGGCGCGTGCCGGAATTCTGCATCGGTGTAGACATGTCCATGATGCAACAATAATACCAATGCCCGTGGCCACATGCCGGAATTCTACCTCGGTGTAGACACGTCCGTGTGACATCAACAATAATATCTTGGGTGATCAACCCCGCCGCGTGGCCACATGCCCCGGAATTCTACCTCGGTGTAGACATGTCCATGTAACCACAATAATATATCGGGTAATCAACGGCGCGTGGCCGCGTGCCGGAATCTGCGTCGGTGTAGACATGTCCATGTGACATCAACAACAAGCGATAATCAAAATGGAAACATACGGTGGAATTCTCCATCACCGCCAAGACGCCCAAGTAAGTTCTCGACAAGTCGACCGCCTACATCGAGACGCGGTAACACAGAAATACCACACTTGCACAACAAAGGCTATCATCACAAGCATAGGCAAGTTTCACAACAACAAGCATAGGCAAGTTTCACAACAACAAGCATAGGCAAGTTTCACAAAACTCAAAGTACTTTCATTTTATGCCAAAGTCCGGGTTTTAACTCCAAAGTACTACATCGTTAAGTTCTTTTAAAAGAGATCCATTACTTTTATAAAAGTCACCTATACCCATAGTATTAGAATGACCAACCCACATTCCTTTTCAAAATCAAGTAACAACATTCTTTCCTAAGTTCGGTTTGCCTAGTTTCAATTACTCAAACTTCTCATTTTCAAATGCTCAAGTCACTTATTTTAGAAAGGTTTCATAACTCATAGTCTTAATCTCTTTTAAAACAATTGAGTAACATATGTCATATATGTGAGTAGTTTATTCTTTGTTTATAACGATCTTATTACAATGACCATGATCTAGAAAATGTAATATCATTTTGTCGTCTTAGCTTACATGCGGATGGAGGTTTACTAGTTTTAATACAACACATCATTATTCAATACATTTTCCTTTATTAACGCTGCAATGGTGCTGCCGATACATTACGATTCCCAAATCGGTAAAACATTATCCCTTTAAAAACCAAGTACTCATTACTCACGAATGAGGTTTCACACAAACATCCACATTAAAACAAATAAGTTAAGTCTCTTATCTTATAAGATCAAGTCTCTTAACTTCTAACATCAAGAAACCATTTTCACTACATAAGGTCGTTATAACTAACTTCCCATAAAGCTATTATAACACCCTATGTTTTAAACCAACCAAATCACTTAGCACGTATGCGTCAGTACTACATAGTTCACAACAATCATGCTAGAAAAGATAGGAAGAGGTTCACATACCTCGCGACGATTTATCGACAATAAGCAAACGCTCCAAGTACTTCACCCGTCGGCTACTCCTTAAGCCAAGTAGATCACGCCACGTAGTACTCCACTCCTAAAATGGTCATAGTACTCTATCAAACCTTTCTTATCATTGAAGACTTATACCAATAAAAAGCCCTCAAAATCTCGGAAATTTCAAAGACTTCCCGTTTATACTCACTTTTCCATCTTTTACCAAGGCGAATAACCGTAATATATATACCATATATATATATAAGGCGTACTAATTAAACACCCTAAAGTAGGGGATTACACGCCCACACGGTCACGCGGTGTACTCTCACGCCTCCATAACACAATAAGTAAAAAGAAGGATTACGCGACGGCCGTGCGCGGTTTACTATCACGCCTTCATAACAATACAATAATTAAAAGGGATCACACGCCCAAACGGGCGCGATTGAAAAATCTTCCTTAATGAAATGTAAATCTGATCAATGTAAATACGGTCCAAAGTAAATACGGTCCAAAGTAAATCTGATCCTTAAGTTGGGGTCCTTGGCAACTTTGTCCATTTTACTTATCCAATTTACTCATTAGTCATCCAACTTATATTTCCATTCTTAATATAAGTTATAGTTACTTTGTTATTAGCTTCTTAGCAAGTAAGATACGTTTTTACCATTTTAATGGCAAACGGCCAATCCTTTCTTTTAACAAGTTAACAAGATCCAACTCTTCCAAACTTACTCCATATATTATATAATCCATAATATACTTATAATATATGTATAACAACCAATTCACAAAGAGGTTTAAGTTCCACTACCTCAAATAGCCCAAAAATATCCAAGTTCTTAAAGTCGCTCCAAGCAAGTCTTAGCTCCAAATCTTTACGTTCCAATCCGCTACAAGCAACCCATAGAAGCTCCTAACCAACTTCTCTTCAAGATTCAACTCCAAAAAGTGAAGAACACTTAGGGTTTCAAGATGACAACTTTCGGCCAAGGCATCCCTTCAAGGCTAGGGGTGTGAAATCTTTTCCAACTCTTGGTACACAATCTTCCTAACACCTTAGGGAAGAACACTTGAGAGTTTAAGAATTGTTGGACAAATTTTTGTAACGCCCCGAACCCGGGCCCGTTACTGGTGCCTTACCCCGGGCACCCTAGTGATACAACATCAGAGATAACCAGCGGAAAATAAAACATGAATCATGAAACAAGAGATATAATAAATAAACAGGCCAACCAAAAGCGATTTGCCTTGGTATATACATAAGACCGAACAGTTTAATCCTTTTACAACCACACTTGCGGCGATTCTACGGACCTCTAAGATTTACAACAACTATGACGGACGGGGCCCGCCATACCACGAATGTACAAGAACCTACTGACTCGGGGAACACATACAAAAGATAAGCCTCGAGAAAGCGGAGCTTCCAACACGCGAATGTGATCCTATAAGCGGGGATCGGCGATCGATGTACCTTTACTGCGGCATGAACGCGGCCCCGAAGGAGGTCGATAACAGTACCAAGTATGTGAAATCGTAAAATCGTAAATGAAATCATAATAGTCTATATAAAGCGGGAGACATGTATGATTACCAAACTACGATTCCTGACATAAAAGCGATCATGTCAAGTTAGGGACTCGCCTCAAAGTCATCCTCACGCGTGGAACTCCTTCCTCCGCTGCGGCGATCTAGGTATAAATCATGTGATACGTATACAGGTCTCGGCCCATCTTATGGACCCAATATAGAAAGCGTGTGGAATACATTCCGGATGAACGGTAGTCAAGTGAAATACATTCGGATGAACCGTAGTCAAGTGAGATACATTCGGGTGAACCGGTAATCAAGTGAGATACATTCGGATGAACCGGTAATCCGATGAGATACATTCGGATGAGCCGGTAATCGATGAGATACATTCGGATGAACCGGTAATCCATGAAATACATTCGGATGAACCGGTAATCAAGTGAGATACATTCGGATGAACCGGTAGTCGAGTGAACCGCGATCTTGCACAACAAGGCTATCACACGTAACATGGTCAAGTTTCATAACAACAAGCATAAGCAAGTTACACACAACTCAAGGTACTTTCATTTTATGTCAAAGTCCGGGTTTTAACCCTAAAGTACTACATACGTTAAGTCCTTTTAAAAGAGATACATTCCTTTTATAAAAGTCCCCCGATACCCGTAGTATAAAACTAGAGTGATTCACATTATTAAGTAAACCAGAACACTTTCTTTTTTAAACTCAAGTACCAACATTCTTTTCCTAAAGTTCCGGTTTGCCTAATTACAAATGCTCAAGTTTCTCATTTTAGAAGAGGTTTCGTAGTTCGTAGTTTTAATCCTTTAAAACATAATCCTCCTTAAAACGTTTTGAGAAACATATGTCTTATATGTGAGTAGGTTATTCTTGTTTATAATCAATCTTATGAAGCAGCCATGATCTAGGAAATGTAATATCATTTTGTCTCATCTTAGCTTCTATGCAGATGGAGGTTTCTACTGGTTTTAATACTTCATTAGTCAATACATTTTCCTTTTATTAACGCTGCAGTGGTTTGTCGATACACATTCTGATTTTCGAAATCAGTAAAACATTCTTAAGCCGTTATACCTAACTTCCCATAAAGCTAGTATAACTCTTAAGCTTTCAAAACCCAAGTAATACTCATTCTTTCAAAACGATTCATAAATCTTTTGAAATACTTCAAGTTCTCTATTAACACCTATCAAGCCAGTTATTATTCAAATCAGTTACCTTTTTAAAAACCACAAAGTATTTGCTTATCCACATAAAGCTATTATAACCGACTTCCCATAAAGTCGTTATAACACTTTATGTTTTAAACCAATCAAATACATTTAGCACGTATCGTCTCACCGTACTACATAGTTCACACATATCATGCTAGAAGAGATAGGAAGAGGTTCACATACCTCGCGGCGATTATCGACGATAAGCAAAAGCTCAAGTACTACAACGCACTAGCCACTTTCCTTCGCCGAGTAGAATACGCTACTCTTAGTACTTTCACCTATAAAGGCCACAAACGTCTATTTAAATCTTAAACACAAGTTCCCATCTTTCTGAGAAAAATTCGGCACCTCCCCACGGCGTAAATCTCTCTTCTATCGAGGCCTGCACCAAGCCAACCGTGGGGTTTATACGTTAACGGGCGTGAACAATTCTACTCGATATCTTACACAAGTCTACCGCAATACGATCTATGTAAATCTGATTCGATTCGATTCTTTATTCTTCAGCTTAAGTCAAAAGACATTGCCACAATACTACGTTGATGCTATATATAGTATACTTCAACTATATATTCTAACATGTAATTTCCAATTACAATAGAAGAACGATAGTGTTTACCTCGATAAGCCCAAAATTATCCAAGTATAAAGTCGATCCCGAGCAACGCTTAGCTCCTACTCCGAGCGCTCCAAACAACCCTTAGAAGTTCTAACCAACTTCTACTTACAACTTCAACAACGGGGAAGATTTCCTTAGGGTTTCGTTTTTGTGGCTAAAGGAAGTATAATCGTATTTTTCTGGGCTTTTGTATAAGTGTAACCTTGAGAATACTACAAGGTATTTGGGCCAAGGTATTTGGACATAACAACAATACTAGGAGAGTATTTCTATACCACAACAAGGGTATTATCTGAAAACAACTAGGCTGGGGTACCCATGACGAGCACCTGAGGGGAGGGTGGCCTCGGCCAAAGCTCCACAAGGGGAGGAGGGCTTTTGGACGAATCACAAGCAAGAGAGGGAGAGGGCGGGGTTTCAAGACTTGGAAGTTTTTGGAATGGATGAAGTCTTCACACTTAGGGGGGGTATTTATAGCAAAACCAAAGGCCATCCAAGGGCCAAGATCCTTCCAAGTGTATAGCAAGTGTAAGGGCAAGATTAAGCCAAGTGCACCCTAAACCCTACTCCACAAAACACTCCACAAAACAAGCCACAAAGCAAGGCACAAACCAAGGGGCCAATCGGCCAAGGCCAACCAAGCTTGACCGCCCCCTCCAAACCGTCCAATGAGGGTGACAAGTGTCACCCTCCCGTTGGTCCAAAAATGTTTCGTCTCTCGGAAAAATCCGCAAAAAATATAAATGACATAGCCGGAATTTTCCCAATGTAAGCTGTGGAAACGTTTCGTCGAACAATGACTCAAATCGGCACTTGTGCCCAAAATTCGGTCCTAGCCAATTCTTAAGGCAAAAAATTTAATACGTACGCCCTCACGTACATACTCTGGAAATACGGGGTATAACAGAAACATTCGTCCCGAATGTTCCTTCTCAAGGCGGATAAAGATGAAGTTCTTCTAACAAGTTTCCACTGCCACACATGGCCACAAACATAACACACGTTCTCATCCTTCCTTACTCGTCGTGCCCTCCTCGATCACTTGAACTCTTCTAGTACACGCACCATACTCCAGTCATCGCTTTAGTTTCCAAAACTTTGGAGTCACCACCTCCAAACTTGGTCATTTACTAGCCTCAATCTTCCTTAAGGCCATTCCCGGCCTTCACGATCTGCTTCTGGTCGAACATATCCACGAACTCATACGATGGTTACCAAAACTTGGGCCTAGCACCCTCGTGACCCTACCACCTGGCGGGACCACCCAGGTGACCCACGCCGAAGCAGTGCGGGTTGGCCCGCAACATGGCCCCAACCCGACCACTGTCGCGCGACTCTTGCTCTTCGACACGGAACAATCTTGCTAAATCACATCATGAAAGATACCACTTTCATTTACCCAACCAGGACTTATCACACAATACTTTCTGGCATAAAATGCACTCGACAAGGATCACTCGCAAAATCTTGTACCCAAGCGGCCTTACATATAAGGTCTCAAGCGTAATATTCTAAGGTTCATCATTCCTCACTGTGCTTACCCTTTTTCCCCAACTGGGTTCCTAAATCACATTTTAGCACAAAGCTATCCGAACATAACTCCTAACACATTAACATAACATCAAAACATACAAGCCTCAGAGGTTAAGGATATACACAGCTACCGCTCACTCTAATCGTAAATGCGCCTGCGCATATGCGTAGAAAGCGATGAACCCGCCATCGATCCGGCTGCGCGCTGCCGGTACCTCTCCTATAAGCCTGATCTCGTCACATGGCGGCGCGGTGAAGCAAGCACCGATAAAAAGACGACATTCCCGGGATGATGTTTGCCACATCGCGTGGCTGAGGGCGTGAATCTGTTGGCTAGAACCGTATATTCGTGAACGAAGCCACGGAGCTCGACCGGCTCGAATACCTGAACGTCACGAAGGCGCGGGGACCACTCATCTTGGCGGAGGTACATAACTAGCCTGCTGCTGAGGCGGTCCGCCATGAAAGTTACCAAAAGACCCTGCCGTCCTGGCCCTCTTCTGCTGATCTCGGTCATTCCGTCGATCTCTCGTGCCTCACATCCTGGTGCGTGAGCTGCGTGCGGGCAATGTCCATGCGGTGAAGGGCTACACCGAACAAGCCTCGCGAGTACTCATCCAACCCGGTGGCGTAGCGGTGTACTCTGTCCTCCATATCGGCTACTCTGGCGGGGACATACTGAGCTAATGAGTCGAACTCCACATTGTACTCTCTAACCGTCGCCGCCCCGCCTCAACGTCAAAAATCATCGGCCCGAGCCCTCCTCATCCGTGGGCAAGAAATGTGCAAGAAAAGCCCTTGAGAACTTCGTCCCATACGGTGGAAGTGCATGCTCTTCCGGGACAACTCGCGAATCAAACGATCAGCTGCGGTATCACGCGGTGATGCGAACCAATACCACTTACGCCTGCGAGACTCGATCACTCTCATGATCCGTGTGGCTGTCGGATAAACTCACGAGGTCATCCTCGGCTCGATCCATAGAACAACGGCGGGCTACAACTCGAGAAAGTCACGTAGCCTCAGCTATGCGCTCGGGGTGAACTACGGGTGCTCTGGGCTTGGAGCTGCGTCGGCCTATCCTCATATCGGCCATGACCACGGCGATGGCGCCATCTCCTTGTACCCCATCTCATCGGCTCGGTGTGGGGCTGGAGGCTCGTCTTGTAGTCTCGGCAGCTGCTGCGGCTCTAAACTCTGCTGGTCTTTGGCGGCGTCGCGCGGCTCCCGCCGTCGGCACTGCTCAGTCTTGGCCAAGACTGCGCCTCGTACTCCTCGTATCTGCTTCATGACTCCCTCATTGCCTTGCCCATCTGGGCACAGGTTTGCCTTACGCGGAGGCATAGCGGTAAAGGAAAGGAATACGTCGGAGGGTCGATTTATCACACACTCTAAGGCACGATCTCGTAATGAGAAGAATGGAAACAATCCTAAATGTCCTATAGCCTCACGATTATAGATGTGGTGCACAACACACCGATAATCAAGACTACTAGACACGATGCAGACACTTTCCGAGACTAATCGCTCGATACCACTTTGTAACGCCCGAACCGGGCGTTCTGGTGCCTTACCGGCGCACCCTAGTGATACAACATCGAGAGATAACGTGAAAATAAAACATGAATCATGAAACAAGAGATATAATAAATAAGCAGGCCAACCAGCGATTTGCCTTGGTATATACATAAGACCGAGCAGTTTAATCCTTTTACAACCACGCTTACAGTTCTCTGAGACCTAAGATTTACAACAACTATGGCGGACGGGGCCCGCCATACCACGAATGTACAAGAACCTACAACTCGGGAACACATACCAAAAGATAAGCCTCGAGAAAGCGGAGCTTCCCAACACGAATGTGATCCTATAAGCGGGGATCGGCGATCGATGTACCTTTACTGCGGCATGAACGCGGCCCCGAAGGAGTCGATGCAACGGTACCAAGTATGTGAAGCGTAAAATGTAAAATGAAATCATAATAGTCTATATAAAGCGAGGAGACATGTATGATTACCAAACTACGATTCACAACATAAGCGATCATGTCAAGTTAGGGACTCACGCCTCAAAGTCATCCTCATGCGTGGAACTCCTTCCTCATGCCGTGATCTAGGTATAAATCATGTGATACGTATACAGTCTCGGCCCATCTTATGGACCCAATATAGAAGCGTGTGGAATACATTTCGGATGAACCGGTAGTCAGTGAAATACATTCCGGATGAACCGTAGTCAGTGAGATACATTCGGGTGAACCGTAATCAAGTGAGATACATTCGGATGAACCGGTAATCGATGAGATACATTCCGGATGAACCGGTAATCGATGAGATACATTCGGATGAACCGGTAATCCGGTGAAATACATTCGGATGAACCGTGTCAAGTGAGATACATTCGGATGAACCGTAGTCGAGTGAACACGATGCTTGCAACAAGGCTATCACACGTAACATGGTCAAGTTTCATAACAACAAGCATAAGCAAGTTACACACAACTCAAGGTACTTTCATTTTATGTCAAAGTCCGGGTTTTAACCCTAAAGTACTACATACGTTAAGTCCTTTTAAAAGAGATACATTCCTTTTATAAAAGTCCCCCGATACCCGTAGTATAAAACTAGAGTGATTCACATTATTAAGTAAACCAGAACACTTTCTTTTTTAAACTCAAGTACCAACATTCTTTTCCTAAAGTTCCGGTTTGCCTAATTACAAATGCTCAAGTTTCTCATTTTAGAAGAGGTTTCGTAGTTCGTAGTTTTAATCCTTTAAAACATAATCCTCCTTAAAACGTTTTGAGAAACATATGTCTTATATGTGAGTAGGTTATTCTTGTTTATAATCAATCTTATTAAGCAGCCATGATCTAGGAAATGTAATATCATTTTGTCTCATCTTAACTTCTATGCAGATGGAGGTTTCTACTGGTTTTAATACTTCATTAGTCAATACATTTTCCTTTTATTAACGCTGCAGTGGTTTGTCGATACACATTCTGATTTTCGAAATCAGTAAAACATTCTTAAGCCGTTATACCTAACTTCCCATAAAGCTAGTATAACTCTTAGCTTTCAAAACCAGTAATACTCATTCTTTCAAAACGATTCATAAATCTTTTGAAATACTTCAAGTTCTCTATTAACACCTATCAAGCCAGTTATTATTCAAATCAGTTACCTTTTTAAAAACCACAAAGTATTTGCTTATCCACATAAAGCTATTATAACCGACTTCCCATAAAGCCGTTATAACACTTTATGTTTTAAACCAATCAAATACATTTAGCACGTATGCGTCTCTGGTACTACATAGTTCACACATATCATGCTAGAAGAGATAGGAAGAGGTTCACATACCTCGCGACGATTATTGACAATAAGCAAAAAGCTCCAAGTACTACAACGCACTGCTAGCCACTTTCCACTCGAGTAGAATACGCTACTCTTAGTACTTTCACCTATAAAGGCCACAAACGTCTATTTAAATCTTAAACACAAGTTCCCATCTTTCTGAGAAAAATTGGCAGACCTCCCCCCACATCGTAAATCTCCTCTCTATCGAGGGCTACCAAGCCAACGGGGTTTATACGTTAACAGGGCGTGAACAATTCTACTCGATAATACTACAAGTCTCTTCGCAATACGATCTATGTAAATACGATTCGATTCGATTCTTTATTCTTGGGCTTAAGTCAAAGACATTGCCACAATACTACGTTCGAGACTATATATAGTATCTTCACTATATATTCTAACATGTAATTTCCAATTACAATAGAAGGACGATAGTGTTTACCTCGATAAGCCCAAAATTATCCAAGTATAAAGTCGATCTGAGCAGCGCTTAGCTCCTACTCCGGCGCTCAAACAACCCAGAAGTTCTAACCAACTTCTACTTACAACTTCAACAACGGGAAGATTTCCTTAGGGTTTCGTTTTTGTGGCTAAAGGAAGTATAATCGTATTTTTCGGGCTTTTGTATAAGTGTAACCTTGGGAATACTACAAGGTATTTGGGCAGTATTTGGACATAACAACAATACTAGGAGAGTATTTCTATACCTGACAAGGGTATTATACGAAAACAACTAGGCTAGGGGTACCCGCAGGCACCACATGAGGGGAGGGTGGCCTCGGCCAAAGCTCCACAAGGGGAGGAGGGCTTTTGGACGAATCACAAGAGAGGGAGAGGGAGGTTTTCAAGACTTGGAAGTTTTGGAATGGATGAAGTCTTCACACTTAGGGGTATTTATAGCAAAACCAAAGGCCATCCAAGGGCCAGATCCTTCCAAGTGTATAGCAAGTGTAAGGGCAAGATTAAGCCAAGTGCACCTAAACCTACTCCACAAAACACTCCATGAAACAAGCCACAGCAAGGCACAAACCAGGGCGATCGGCGAGCCAACCAAGCTTGACCGCCCTCAAGCGAATCGATGAGGGTGACAAGTGTCACCCTCCCGTTGGTCCAAAAATGTTTCGTCTCTCGGAAAAATCCGCAAAAAATATAAATGACATAGCCGGAATTTTCCCAATGTAAGCTGTGGAAACGTTTCGTCGAACAATGACTCAAATCGGCACTTGTGCCCAAAATTCGGTCCTAGCCAATTCTTAAGGCAAAAAATTTAATACGTACGCCCTCACGTACATACTCTGGAAATACGGGGTATAACAATTTTGCTCAAGAAATGGGGGCAAAACCGAGAGCTCTAGGTCAAGGGAGAAGGGAGGGTTTTTCAAGTCTTCAAATGTCTAAGTGTGGAAGATTTCATCAACTAAGGGTGCATATATAGGACAACCAAGGGATAGGATGAAGGCAAGTGTGTGGTTGAGATTGGGGACAAGTGTGGGTGGGACCCACAAGCCACTTGTCCACACAAAATATCTAGCAAGACTTGGCCACTTGTCTTGCCACTTGTCTAGCTAATTTCGGCCAAGGGCCACCTAGGGGGTGACACGTGTCGCCCTCTACTGCGTCAAAATATTTCATCTCGAAAATATCCATAATGGCCAAAATCTCAAAACTAAGCGGGCCCACAGCCAGTAAATTTCACAGTGGGCCCAGCGTGACCATTTCAGGAAAGAAAAGTCCATAATTCTCAAATAGGCTAAGAAGTCCGACGACCAAATCTGGGAATCCACTTCCCATTAACGAACCTTTTTCTTCACAAAAATCGGAAACTTTTAGTCGAAAAATCACATCTTTCTTTCTTTCCAAAATTTACGCCGTAATCTCGCACGTACATCCTCACCTATATACCACGGAACTACGGGTATAACATTCTTCCCTTAGAAACATTCGTCGAATGTTCATTCTAAGTCTCCAAACGTACTTGTGTCGGTATAGTCTTCACTCTTATACTTACCAAACCGATCATGCCACCAATGGCGAGAATATAACATGTGCGCAAACTCAAATCCAAGCGGCGAGAATCATTTCTAATCTTACAACGGCTCCACTAGCTTCAATTTACTCTAAGGCCATTCCGGCCTTCACGATCCGATCTGGTTGAGCGCGTCCACGAACTCGTCGATGGTTACCTAAACTTGGGCCTAGCACCCTCGTGACCTACCACCGGCGGGACCACCTCGAACCGACCCACCTCAATATGGGCTGCGGGTTGACCGCCAAATGGCCTCAACCCGACCCTGCGCGCGACTCTTGTTCCGATCCGGAACAATCTTACTAATTCACGTCATGAAAGCTACCACTTCCATCTCACACTACCCATGTAATTATCCCACAATATTTCCCGCATACCAAGTACATCGGCAAAGACCAACCGTAAAATCACCCACTCAAGACGGCCTCGCCTCTAAGGTCTCCACGTATAAAACTCTAAGGTTCACACTTTCCATGCCCCACACTTATCCTTCCAACTAACCATGTTTTCTAACTTACAAACAACACAACGCTATCCGCATAGCACACAATAATAAGATCATCATATCGCGCAAACCAAACTCAGAGGTTAAGGATATACACAAGCTACCGCTCACTCTAATCATAGGCACACGCCTGCAGGCGCATGCTATGAAAGCGATGAACCAGCCACGATCCGGTGGTGATGAGTCGTAACATCCGTGCTACCTCGGTGGACGATTCCTCGCAAAATGGCCTGCTGCCGCAAAAATAACAAGCTCCTGGCACCACGACACTCCCGAAATGCGGTCTACCACATCGACCACCGAGGTAGGGGTGACCGCGTCCGCCAACACCCTTACTTCCTGAAACACGAACCCTTGGAGCCACGACCGCTCCGAATACTCGAAGGTTGTGGAGGACCACTGCCTTGGCGGAGGTACAAAACTAGTATCTTCGAGGCGGTCCGCCTCGAAAGTCACCAAAGGACCTGTTGTTCGGCCCTCTTGCGATCTTGGTCATTCCGTCGACCTCTCGTGCCTCACATCGGTCATGAGCTGCGTGCGGGCAATGTCCATGCCGTGAAGAGCTACTCACGAACATGCCTCGGCATGTAATCATCGAGCCACGTAACATATCGGTGCACTCGATCCTCCATACTAGCTACCAACGCCGGGGCGTCTGGGCCAATGAGTCGAACTCCACATTGTACTCCCGAACCGTCGCGCTCTGTCTAAGCATCAAAAATCTGCCGGCGTGCCCTCGCCATCTGCGGAGGCAAGAAGTGCGTGAGCGCCCGAAAACTCATCCCATCTGCTGGAGTGCATGCTCTCCCGAAAGCTCCGTAGATCAAACCAATCATTGCGGTATCACGCGGCCGACGCGAACCAAAGGTCACAGACTCGGTCTGAAGCCTTGATCACCGCGTGATCCGTCAGAATCGCCGGATGAACTCTGCGGATCATCTTGTGCCTCGACCCATAAAACTACGGCGGGCTCTGACTCGGAAAGTCCGTAGCCTCAAACTATCTGCTCGGGGTGAACCATGGTGCTCTGAGGCTGAGGCTGCTGCGTCGGCCTATCCTCATATTCGGCCCACGACCACGGCGGCAATCGCCATCTCCTTATAACCCATCTCTCTGCCCCTGTGGGGTGGAGGCTCAGTGCTGCGGTCTCGGCCCATTGTTGCGGCTCTAACCTCTGCTGGGTGGCGGCGTCCACAAAACCCGCCGTCAAGCACAACCTCAGTCTATGCGGGCTGCGCCACCGTACTCCTCTGTATCTCACTAGCGGTTCCTCGGCTGTCTTGGCCTTGGGGCTCTGGTCGCGCTGCGGAGGCATAAGCGGTAAAACGAGATACGTCGGAGGGTCCACTTACAACACGACTCTAAGGCACGATCTCGGAATGAGAAGAATGGAAACCAATCCTAAATGTCCTGCTGACCTCACGATTATAGATGTGGTGCACAACACATCGATAATCAAGACTCTACTAGACACGATGCAGACACTTTCCAGGATTAAGCGCTCGATACCACTTTTGTAACGACCCGTTCGGGGCGTTCGGTGCCTTATCGGGCACCTGGTGATCTGATACAATCATCGAGAAAACCAATGGAAAATAAAACTTAAACAAGAAAGCGGATATATGAACATAAAGCAGGCAACCCAGCGGTTACCTTCCAATAACATAATAAATACAACTCTTTCAAAGCGAGCAGTTTAATCCCTTTTACAAACCACGCTTGCAGCGATTTACGGACCTCTAAGATTTACAACAACTATGACGGGACGGGGCCCGCCATACCACAGATGTACAGAACCTACAACTCGAGAACACATACAAAAGATAAGCCTCGGAGAAACGGAGCTTCCAGCAATGGCCCGAGATCCTAAGGCGAGGATCCACGGCCGATGTACCTACTGCGGCATGAACGCAGCCGAGAGTCGATCTGACAGTACAGTATGTGAAAGCGTAAAAATATCGTAATGAAATCATACTAGTCTATATAAAGCGGGAGACATGTATGATAACCAAACTACTGATTCACAACATAAGCGATCATGTCGATCGAGGACTCGCCTCAAGTCATCACTCAATATAACTATGGGTCTTACGCCCACAACATCAATCATGTTCGCATCACGCGCATGCCGGAATCTGCGCCGGTGTAGACATGTCCATGATGCAACAATAATACCAATGCCCGTGGCCACACGTGCGGAATTCTACCTCGGTGTGAACCGTCCATGTGACATCAACAATAATATCTTGGGTGATCAACCACGCGCGCCACATGCCCCGAATTCTACCTCGGTGTAGACATGTCCATGTAACCACAATAACAATATATCGGTAATCAACCGGCGTGGCCGCGTGCCGAATCTGCGTCGGTGTAGACATGTCCATGTGACATCAACAACAAGACGATAATCAAAATGGAAACATACGTGGAATTCTCCATCACCGCCGACGCGTCCAAGTAAGTTCTCGACAAGTCGACCGCCTATCGAGAGACGCGGTAACACAGAAATACCACACTTGCACAACAAAGGCTATCATCACAAGCATAGGCAAGTTTCACAACAACAAGCATAGGCAAGTTTCACAACAACAAGCATAGGCAAGTTTCACACAACTCAAAGTACTTTCATTTTATGCCAAAGTCAGGGTTTTAACCCCAAAGTACTACATACGTTAAGTTCTTTTAAAGAGATCCATTACTTTTATAAAAGTCACCCTATACCCATAGTATTAGAATGACCAACCCGTTCCTTTTCAAAATCAAGTATGACATTCTTTTCCTAAGTTCGGTTTGCCTAGTTTCATTACTCAAACTTCTCATTTTCAAATGCTCAAGTCACTTATTTTAGAAAGGTTTCATAACTCATAGTCTTAATCTCTTTTAAAACAATTGAGTAACATATGTCATATATGTGAGTAGTTTATTCTTTGTTTATAATGATCTTATTACAGCAGCCATGATCTAGAAAATGTAATATCATTTTGTCTCATCTTAGCTTCTATGCAGATGGAGGTTTCTACTGGTTTTAATACAACACATCATTATTCAATACATTTTCCTTTATTAACTGCGATAGTGCTGCCGATACATTCGATTCGAAATCGGTAAAACATTATCCCTTTAAAAACCAAGTACTCATTACTCACGAATGAGGTTTCACACAAACATCCACATTAAAACAAATAAGTTAAGTCTCTTATCTTATAAGATCAAGTCTCTTAACTTCTAACATGAAGAAACCATTTTCACTACGTAAGGTCGTTATAACTAACTTCCCATAAAGCTATTATAACACCCTATGTTTTAAACCAACCAAATCACTTAGCACGTATGCGTCTACCGTACTACATAGTTCACAACAATCATGCTAGAAAAGATAGGAAGAGGTTCACATACCTCGCGACGATTTATCGACAATAAGCAAAACGCTCAGTACTTCAACCCGTCGGCTACTCCAGCCAAGTAGATCACGCCACACGTAGTACTCCACTCTAAAATGGTCATAGTACTCTATCAAACCTTTCTTATCATTGAAGACTTATACCAATAAAAAGCCCTCAAAATCTACGGAAATTTAAGTGACTTCCGTTTATACTCACTTTTCCATCTTTTACCAAGGCGAATAACCGTAATATATATACCATATATATATAAGGCGTAATAATTAAACAACATAAAGAAGGGATTACACGCCCAAACGGTAACGCGGTTTACTATCACGCCTCATAACAACAATAAGTAAAAGAAGGATTACGCGACGGCCGTGTGCGGTTTACTATCACGCCATAACAATACAATAATTAAAAAGGGGATCACACGCCCAGCTAACGCGATTGAAAAATCTTCCCAACGAAATGTAAATACAATGTAAATCTGATCCAAAGTAAATACGGTCCAAAGTAAATCTGATCCTTAAGTTGGGGTCCTTGGCGACTTTGTCCATTTTACTTATCCAATTTACTCATTAGTCATCCAACTTATATTTCCATTCTTAATATAAGTTATAGTTACTTTGTTATTAGCTTCTTAGCAAGTAAGATACGTTTTACCATTTTAATGGCAAGCGGCCAATCCTTTCTTTTAACAAGTTAACAAGATCCAACTCTTCCAAACTTACTCCATATATTATATAATCCATAATATACTTATAATATATGTATAACAACGATTCACAAAGAGGTTTAAGTTCCACTACCTCAAATAGCCCAAAAATATCCAAGTTCTTAAAGTCGCTCCAAGCAAGTCTTAGCTCCAAATCTTTACGTTCCAATCCGCTACAAGCAACCCATGAAGCTCCTAACCAACTTCTCTTCAAGATTCAACTCAAAAGTGAAGAACACTTAGGGTTTCAAGATGACAACTTTCGGCAAGGCGTCCCTCAAGGCTAGGGGTGTGAAATCTTTTCCAACTCTTGGTACACAATCTTCCTAACACCTTAGGGAAGAACACTTGAGAGTTTAAGAATTGTTGGACAAATTTTGCTCAAGAAATGGGGCAAAACCGAGAGCTCTAGGTCAAGGAGAAGGAGGGTTTTCAAGTCTTCAAATGTCTAAGTGTGGAAGATTTCATCAACTAAGGGTGCATATATAGGACAACGAGGATAGGATGAAGGCAAGTGTGTGGTTGAGATTGGGGACAAGTGTGGGTGGGACCCACAAGCCACTTGTCACACAAAATATCTAGCAAGACTTGGCGGCATGCTTGCCAGCATCTAGCTAATTTCGGCCAAGGGCCACCTGAGGGTGACACGTGTCGCCTCCTACTAAATCAAAATATTTCATCTCGAAAATATCCATAATGGCCAAAATCTCAAAAACTAAGCGGGCCCACAGCAGTAAATTTCACCCGTGGGCCCAGCGTGACCATTTCGGAAATAAAATTCCATAATTCTCAAATATTCTAAAGTCCGAATACCAAATCGGGAATCCAATTCCCATTAACGAACCTTTTCTTCACAAAAGCAGGAAACTTTTCCGTCGAAAAATCACATCTTTCTTTCTTTCCAAAATTTACATCGTAATCTCGCACGTGCATCCTCACCTATATACCACGGAACTACGGGGTATAACAGCACGACCTAGGATAACTTCAAGGAAATGTGCAAGCAAGAATGAAATAAATGCGAGTATTTGAAAGGCGAGGCATCTTTGGTAGGTTTTGAAAATCTACACGATTTTAAGGCGGTGCGTAATGATTAGATATTCTGGGACCACGAGAGGACCGGTGATTAGGGTTGTGACACCAAAGAAAGTTTATTGAATGGAGATAAGTTCTCTCATACATAAAAGGATAGTCTTACGTATTATGGGGTTATGTGTACCCGTGTAGTTAGGCGAAGGATGGGAAGGCTGGTAGGTCTTGATATCGTCATTCCATAAGTTACTGATTTTAGATAACCGTGGAAAAAGTATTATGTTGGGGTAATTAAGAACGGCGTCACGAAGCGGTCGGGAAGTGTCGTAAGAAAAATGAAGGTAGTACACGTATTTGAAGCTATGCGATTATAGATCAAATTAGAAACACTTTACTATTAATAAGCATAAGGTAGGTTATGACGGAAGGATAAAAGAGAATACAACTATGGTTATGTAAGTTGCACGAGATCTGATTACCGGACTAGTGTAAGACCATTAGTAGGTAATGGGCGGTAGGAACACCTCGAGGAAAGGTAGTAGCGTATATGCGGCGATAAAGATAGTGCGAGAATACGGAGAGGTAGGGGACCCGGGACAACTTGAAATAACTTATAAAGGAAAGACGAGTAGACACTCGAGCGATAAGAAATCTTGACAAGTCATTGGATTATGTATCAGTGAATTGAGGTTGAACAGGACTATAAGCTTTACGAGTTGAGAGAGGATAATAGGGTTACTACTTGACAAGTTCATGGAAGTCTTCCCCAAATTGTGATTGGCGGAAGTCTTAGCCATGCGGCAAGCAAAGGAATCAGATCAGTATAGTAACCAAGTTTGGTTGCAGAGAAAGGAAACAGGAACCATAACGAGATTAAGGATGCTCGAATATTTTGCAAGTACAAGAAAGGCTTCCGATTATTGGAAGAGAAGTTGACCACGACTACTGATTCTAACCTCTTGAGAGACTAGAGGTTAGGGTATTATTGTAACACGTTGGGTGTTGGGCTAGGTTGTGTCTTGCAACACGATAAGGTTAGAGCTTATGTTTCCGGTTAGGGAAGCAAGAAAGAATTACGTTACTCGCGATTTAGAGTCGGCGGCGATTAATCGTACCTTGAAGATTTGGAGGCAATTTCCTTATATAGATTTCATGTGGATATTTGCGTAGACCACGAAACTCGGTATATCTTGATCGAGGCGGTGAATTTGCGGCGAGGCGGTGGTTAGGGTTACTCGAGGATTGTGATATTGATATCCTATACCACCGGGGAAGGCGATGTAGTTGCAGATGCCCAGTCGCGGTCGATGGGTAGTGCATCGAAGTGCGATCGGGAAGAAGGACATGGTCAGAGTTACCGATTAGCAAGCCTTGGGGTTCGTTTGGTTGATTAGTTAATGCGGAATTGGGTTCGAAGTCGCGAGTCTTCCATCGTCGAGGTGAAGGCGGCGATATGAGGATCCGATTTTGATGCGATGCAGATGCAGCTCTCCGGGAAGAGAAGAGTCTATTTGAGATAGCCGGATGGGGTGCTAAGATTAAGGCGGTTGTGTGTTCCGATGTGTAGCGAGGACCCGTCGGCGGTCTGAGGAGGCACGCGGTGCTCGTTATTCGATTCATCCGTGCGACTAAGATGTACCATGACCTCAGTGCATGTATTGGTGGGATGGTTTGAAGAGGACGTGACCGGTTTTGTTGCCCGATGTCCTAATTATCGCGAGTTAAGGTTGAGCACGAAGCGGTGGGCTATTACGGTATTGATATTAGATGTGGAAATGGGAGGTGGTCAACATGGACTTTATTACGAGGTTACCTCGCACGGAGGATACATGATTCCATTTGGGTTATTGTTGTGGTGTGAAATCAGCCACTTTCTTCGATCGGACGGCGTTTTCACCGAGACTATGCGGATTATATATTAGAGATTGTGAGATTGCACGAGTCGGCATCGATTATATCAGATAGAGATCGATTCACGGCTAACTTCGGAGGTCTTCCCGAAGGATTAGGGACACAGTGAGTCTCGGTCGCGGCGTTCATCCTCGAGGCCAAGCGGGCGAGGCGCACTATCTAGACACTTGAGGATATGCCGCGGGCTTGTGTTGTTGATTTCAGGGGTAGCTGGAGGATCATTTACCTCTTGTGGAAGTATGCTGATAACAACAACTACCATTCTAGTATCCAGATGGCGCCTTTTGAGGCCTTATATGGGAGGAAGTGTAGGTCACCGATAGGTTGGTTTGAGGTAGGAGAAGTTCAGTTAGTCGGGCCAGACTTTGTACTACAGGTAGTGGATAAGGTGAAGCTTATTCAGGAGCGGTTATTGTCAGCTCAGAGTCGACAGAAGTCGTATGCAGATCATCGGCGTCGACACTTGAAATTTGAGATAGATGATTGGGTTTTTCTAAAGGTATCGCCCATGAAGGGCGTGATGAGATTGGGAAAGAAGGGGAAGCTTAGCCCAAGGTACATTGGGCCGTATCAGATTGTCCGTAGGGTAGGCAGGGTTGCCTATGAGTTAGATCTGCCGTCCGATTTGGAGGCGGTACATCCAGTTTTCCATATGTCCATGTTGCGGAAATGTATTGGAGATCCATCTAGAGTGCACCCGGTTCATGATGTCCAAGTAACAGGGGAGCTATCGTACGGGGAGAGTCCCATAACGATACTCGATCGACAGGTTAGGCGACTTCGGACGAAGGATGTGGCTTCCGTCAATGTCTTATGGCGGAACGAGAAAAGGGAGGAAATGACGTGGGAAGCAGAGGATGATATGATGAAGAAGTATCCTCACTTATTCCCTACCCCTCCAGGTAACCTACTTTGCTTCTTGTTAGTTTTGGTTAGCAATTATGCTTGAGTTTTGTTGTGGCCGTGTGGAGCGTCTTTATTTTAGTCTATGTCGATATTGTGATTTGAGTAAGCCTAGAAGGAACATTCGGGACGAATGTTTCTAAGGGGGGGAGAATGTTATACCTCGTGGTTCAGGCCGTGCGTATGGGGCCATGCGGAAGGAGTTAGGGAAATCGAAAACTTGGTCGGGGCCTCGGCGCCTTGTGGGCGAACATGCGCGCGGCGAAATTCATGGCATGGCCGAAATCGAGCATGGCGCCTAAAGTTCGAGAGTCCGCGGGAGTTGCAGCGCGCCGAGGCGAAAATTGGGCGGAAAAACTTAGAAAGTCGATTCTGCTTTAAAAGAGGCCATGGGAGGGTGACAAGTGTCCCCCACGTCGATTTCTACATGCATTATATTGACCAAGACTTGGTCATTTCTTTCAACTTTTCATCTTTACACTCCATCTCTCTCTAAGTTAAAAGCTCATCCTTCTCTAAATTCCAGAGGAATTCTAGCCTAAGGAAAAATCGAAAAGTGTAATAGGAAGGAAAGGTTATTACAAGCTTGTGAAGACTATTGTGGTGGTGTTCTTGGAGAAAAAGGCTAGCAAGGTGTTGGAATAAGTTTGGCTAAAACTTAAGGTAACATTTCTTCTCTTGTAGTTAGTATTGGGTGTTGCATGTTTAATAGGAAGAACTTGTAGTTGGAAAAATGCACTTAGAGTAGTTGCATGTAAGAAATGGGGTTGTTTATGAAAGAATTGGTTAGGGGGATATTATGAGCATGTTGTTACCTAAATACTACATTAGACTTGTTGGGTTAGTTGTTGTAACTTGTGGGGCTGAATTTTACACACCAAAGTTTAGGTGTGTAATCATCTTGGTGTTGGTTGGTTGTTGAGCCTTAAACATGGCATTTGAGCGTTAAAAATCGACCTTGGAAAAGGTGGCAATGTATGTAGAAACAAAGGAAACGCTGCCCAATTTTCCGTAGGAAATTGGTGACTTTAACTTGGAAAAATTCTGCATTGTAATTAGAGATTGATAAGCGTATTGTGGTCATTTTAGGTTGACATACTACGTGCGGTAAATTGGACTTAGCTTGTGGATTGACCGAAGAGGTATGTGGAGCTTTCCTATCTCTTGAGCATGATTAGTTGTACCTATGTAGTGCGGTAGGCGTCTGAGATTTGAAATCTTCGTTTGTTATAAGTATTTGATACTTGCTTCGTTTTAAAAGAAAGTATAAAAATCCCTTGGACTTAAGGGAATGTGTTTTACTATTGTTTAACTCTAATATAACGGCTTTATGGGGAGTTGGTTATATTAGTTTGTGAAAGTTTAATGGAGAAAGGTTTTGATGATTTGAACTTGTGGAAGGAAAATGGTTTTAAGGCATGAATTGCCTAAGGTTTTACAAAAAATGAAGTCACTTAATTTAGAAGCTTGAGATAGTTTTAAAAGGAAATGTGACTTGTTTTGAAAAGAAATCGTAACTTGATACTATGGTGATTAGTATCTTGGAATTTTTGTATAAAAAGAGTTATTTCTTAAAAGGTTAGAGGTACATGATACTTGGGTTAAATTCCCGGATTTTTATTAAAAGACATGATTGTGCCTTAGGTATACTAAAATGAGAGGATGTATTAATACTATTAATAAGAAGTTAGGTGATTCTTAACTTGCTTAAGTTATGATAGGCCGGTAGTGCTTATGTTGTGATGCGATAGGCCGGTAGTGCTTATGTTATGTTTATTAATGGGATGAGCTATGTTATATATATTTATATTGTTGGGTAAACCGGGTTATTATTTATGCCATGGATTTGCTACCCATGATGCGAGTCGCGTGACTTGTACTCATGCGGATCGGACCATAGGATCCATGCGGGTGAAATAGTCTCGTGCGAGTACGCGATGGTACTCATGCGGATCCACGGGATCGTGCGGGTGAAATAGTCCACGTGCGGGTGAAATAGTCCTATGACGAGGCGGATGACCTCATGCGGGTCCACTGGTCCTATGCGGGTGAAATAGTCCGAGGAGTAGGTTTGCTTAATGATACTACTGGCTAGGTACGCTGTTTTGATCATGTGATTCCTATTTTTATGCGATATATACATACATTTGTTATTCTCATTGTTAGTAAGGCACGTGCAAGGTAAAGCGATTTTCGTCTATAACTCCGGCTTATATTTTGACTTATGATATTATTACGGTATTTTCGGTTCGCATATTTGGTACATGTTATCGACCTCGCCGGGTGCGTTCATCCGCGAGTTGAGGTTCATAACTGGCGATCCGCACTCTTAGGATCACGGTTCGGTTCTCGGAAGGCTCCATTTCTCCGGAGGCCTCGTCTTTTGGTACGATTCCCTGAGGTTGTAGACTTTTGTACATTCAGAGGGTATGGCGGGGCCCTGTCCCGTCATAGTGTTATTCATTCTTAGAGGCCTGTAGTCTTGTCAGAACTTGGTTCGTTAAGGATGTAACTGTTTGGTTTATGTACTTTTGGGTTAGCCATTTTGGGCTAGACTATTCTATATCTTATGGTTGTTTATCTTGAGTTTACATTCCGCTGGTTTTATCTGATGTTGTGTCACTAGGGTGCCCGGGTTAAGGCACCGGTCACGGGTCCGGGTTCGGGTCGTGACAGGATCATCGGTTATGGATTACTCTTGATGCTACAGTCATTCAGTGGAATAGATTGTGTGATATATTCCAGGATAACCAACATTCCCGCGTTGTCACCCTGGAGCAGGAATTCTCCTAAGTCAACATGGAAGATTTTTCGAATGTTTCGTCTTATTGTAAACGACTCAAGAAATTGGCGGACCAACTCCATAACGTTGACGCGCCTGTTACCAATAATCGTCTTGTTATACAAATGGATGCAGACCTATATGAGGCCTATAATGGCGTTGGGACTCTCCTCGTCAAAGTAATCCACTTTCACCCTTTTATCGAGCACGTTCAATGCTCACGTTAGAAGAAGCCGACTTGGGAAAAAAGGTCGCTACCGGTGCCAGTCCCGTGGTGATGATGACCTCATCCAATAATTCTCAAGATTTTATTGATAATTCGGACTAAAACCGTACTCACGGAGGAGGCAAGAAAAATAGTAAAAATAATGACAAAACTCACGATGGCAATTGTGGTGGGGGAGGCCAAAGTAGTGGCAGCGGGCCTCGGCAATGTGGTAGTGGGGATCCCAGCCATGGCCCCCTGGCAGTGGGGCTGGGCCAGTGGGCAGTGGCCCAACAACCTCTATTTTCCAGCTTCACCTTACCCTGGATTGTGGGCCGCCCAGCAGCTTTTCAAGCCTAATGTTTCACAATCCAGTGGGGTCCGAAACGTCACTGGGTTGGGACAACAAGGAGGCCTGCTTAGGCCTCGACCCCCGCAAGCCTTCCATGTTACGGGCCCTAATCTGATCCCGGCACCTACATATATTGAGGCCACCCGTGATATACATAGTATATATGCATGTATATCACGGGCTATTTGACTTAAATTAGGAAATTAAACCTGTGATTTACACGGTCTATACATGTCGTGTATATCACAGATTGGTGGACAAATTTAGGACATATTGTATTTAATTACACTTACCATAATTGTATAATTATTGTACAAGTAGAATATAATTTTGAGAGTAGAATAGGAATAATATTTTCCATATTATGAAAATTGTAAATTATGTATATACTCATTCATTAATGAAAATAATTAAGGGATTATTTCTTTCATAGTATCAGAGCTCTAGGTTTTTCCGTATTAAGATTTTTGGCCCATTCACTAAAAAAAATTACACAATTCAAAGTTTGAACACTCTTCCCAAAATTTCAGGCTCCGCAACTGCACCATACCACATCTTATCCAACCTTCATCTCAATTATTTTTGCTATCCCTTTTCTCAACCTTATAGTATATTGTACATCAACATAACAAGATCTAGATTTATTTCTAGAATGGTATAATAATTGTTTTAGCAAAATTATCTCCTTTGTTTAAGTTGTAGTTTTATTCCTTTTTGTAAGACTTTTGAATTATTTTACTCAAATGATTTTGTTGCATTATGTAAGAATATATACATCTTTACACTAACTAGGAAGAGTAAGTCTTGCCTAGAATAATCCTAAGAATATCTCTATACATTAAACTACTTACCATATAGCATGAGATACTACATTAATACAAGATAATACACAATATTACCATATTAATGGTATTAATTCTAGAATATTCTAACACTCACATGATCAGTGGAGGCGATGAATCTTGAGGCGTCGAAATTCTTCAAATAATATCAGCGGAAGTCCTTTGGTGAAGATATCAGCAATCTGATGTCGCATCGGAACATGTAATACTCGCACTTGTCCGCGAGTCACTTTTTTACGGATAAAATGAATATCTAACTCAATATGTTTAGTGCGTTGATGATGAATTGGATTCTCTGATAGATAGATCGCACTAATGTTATCATAGTACACCATAGTAGCCGTCGGAATGGGGCAATGAAGCTCAAGTAAAAGATTCTGAATCCAGCATGAGTCAGATACAACATTGGCAACCTCACGGTACTCATCTTCAGCATTCGAGCGTGATACTGTGGGTTGCCTTTTAGAAGACCATGAGATCAAATTATCACCGAGGAAGACGCAATAATCGGAGGTGGAGCGTCTGGTGTCCGGACAGCATGCCCAGTCTGCATCTGTGTAAGTGACAAGTTTGGTGATGGAAGATGGGTAAAGATGTAATCCATACTCCAGAGTGCCCTGAATATACCGCACAATGCATTTGAGGGCATGCATATGTTCTTCCATTGGATTATGCATGAATAGACACACTTGTTGTACTGCGTAGGTAATATCCGTCCTAGTGAATGTAAGGTACTGCAAAGCTCCAGCCAAGTTGCGGTATAATGTAGATCTGCAAAGGGTTTGCTAGAGATAGCACTCAACTTCGACTTTGTGTCCACCGGAGTTGCCGAAGGTTTGCATGAGGACATACCAGTCCGTTCCACAATTTCAGATGCATACTTATTTTGGGAGATAAATAAGTCAATAACCCACCTGCATGTCGTGTCACAGCAATACCTAAAAAATAGTGTAGTGGACCAAGATCCTTCATAGCAAATTCGGAACCAAGTTGAGACATGATACTCTTGCGAAGGGAGTCTGAAGATGTTGTAAGAATGATATCATCTACATATAAAAGAAGATAAGCAGTATTATTACCCTGACGATAAATAAACAGAGAATTGTCAGAACGGTTGTGAGTAAAACCCATTTGTGACACAAATCTGCAAACCGCTTATACCAAGCCCTGGAAGCCTGTTTGAGGCCATACAATAATTTGTTTAACAAACACACATGATTGACATACGTAGGATCTCTGTATCCCAAAGGTTGGTGCATGTAAACTGTTATACCCCGTATTTCCAGAGTATGTACGTGAGGGCGTACGTATATAAATTTAAGCCTTAAGGATTGGCAAGGATCGAAATTTGGGCACAAGTGCCAAAAAGAATCGTTTTTCGACGAAACGTTTTACTAGACTTGCGAAGGGAAAAATATGGCTATGTCATTTATTATTTTTGCGGATTTTTCCGAGAGACGGAATATTTTGGACCAACGAGAGGGCGACACTTGTCACCCTCAAGTTGGTGGTAGTGGTTGGCCGAGAGTGGGCGGTAAATGGCAAGGTTTTGTGCCATGTTTTGTGGCCTATTTCTTGGGTCAATGTTTGTGAGGGATTTGGGGAGTAGGGTAGGGTGCACTTGGCTTGATCTTGGCCTTACTTGCCTACCACATGGCTTGATCAAGGCCATTGGTTTCCTATAAATACCTCTCTTGTTGAAGACTTCTTCATCCTAAATTGTTCTAACTCTTGAAATCCTCCCTCCTCTTGTAGAGCTCTCGTCAAAGAGTCCTCCTCCCCCTTTGTGAGCCCCTTGGCGAGAGCCACCCTTGAGTGAGGCTTGGCAGAGAAGGTACCCCCCCTACCTTGTGTTGGTCTCATATAATACACCCCCCCCCTTGGTAGAGAAATCCTCTCCAAGGATTGTTATGATGCCGAAATACCTTAGCCCCTATACCTTGTAGTAGTTTCCAAAGTTACCTCTATCGTAGAGCCCGAAATACTATTATACTTTCCTTTAGCCTCTAGCGAAACCACAAGGAAAACCTTCATAGTCGGTTGAAGTGTTAAGTAGAAGTTCGTAGAACTTCTAAGGGTTGTTCGGAGCGGGTTGGAGCGCGGAGTAGGAGCTTAACGTTGCTCGGGAGGCGACATTAAACTTGGATAATTTTGGGCTCATCGAGGTAAATACTCTTGTTCTTATTGTAATTGGAAATTCCGTCCTGTAGTTGTATAGACATGACTATAAGATTCATTGAAGAGAATTGAACTGTAATAGAAGGATATAACAGAATAGACTTGAACTGACATCACCTCAGCAGAATTAAGTAGAAGATTAAGCGTACTTACATGGAATTTGTATTCTGATGGTGATATAACCTTTATTGGTTGAATGTTCTGCGAGTAGCATGTGCTACTTGGAAGGTGGACAAGGCTAAGGGTTATAGCCGTGGAGCGTTTTGCTTATAGTCGATAATCGTCGCGGTATGTGATTCTTCCTATACTCTTGAGCATGACGTTTTAAAAGTGTATATATATAGTACGGTAGGCGTCGTGTGGCAATGTCTTTTGACTTAAGCTGAATAATAAAGAATCGGAAGTATTTTACAAGAATATATATACTGATCACGGTAGGCGTATGTGTGTTAGCGAATATAGTTTTACGTGATGTCTTTTGACTTAAGCTGAATAGTAAAGAATGAAGTATTTTACAAGAATATATATATAGTACGGTAGGCGTCGTGTGTTATGAAACGTAATTGTACGGCAATGTCTTTTGACTTAAGCAAATAATAAGAATCTTGAAGTATTTCAAACGAATTAAGAAACCTTTCTGAAAGAAGAGTAATACTTGGTTTTGAAAACATAAGAGTTATACTAGCTTTATGGGAAGTTAGGTATAACGTCTTAAGAGAGATAAATAGAATGGTTTACTGATTTTTAGAAGTTAAGAGACTTAATCTTAAAAGATAAGAGACTTGACTTAATATGGATGTTTGTATGAAACCTCATTCGTGAGTAATGAGTACTTGGTTTTTAAAAGGGAATAACGTTTTACTGATTTCGGAAATCAGAATGAGTATCGACAAACCACTGCAGCGTTAATAAAGGAAAATGTATTGAATAATAAAGTATTATTAACCAGTAGAAACCTCCATCTGCATAGAAGCTAAGATGAGACAAAATGATATTACATTTCCTAGATCATGGCTGTTTAATAAGATTGTATATAAACAAGAATAAACTGCTCACACCTATGGCATATGTTACTCAATTGTTTTAAAAGAGACTTGAGTAATTGAAATTGGGCAAACTGGAACTTTAGGGAAAAGAAAGGCATTGTTTTAAATTGGTTTAAAACATAAAGTGTTATAACAGCTTTATGGGAAGTTATTATAACGACTTTATGAAAACAAAAGAAGGGTTTTATCATTGGTTTTAATGTGGTAACTTGACTTTAAAAAGAGAAGTGTTTTGGTCTAAAAAGGAGGCATGGTATTGCCTTAATTTGGTTTTAAAAAGGAAAGTATGGAAGTTGTTTTGGTTTACTTAAAAAGATGTAAGTCACTCTATTTTTATACTAAGGGTATCGGGTGACTTTTATAAAAGGAATGGATCTCTTTAAAAGGAATTTAACGTACGTAGTACTTTAGGGTTAAAACCCGGACTTTGATATAAAATGGAAGTACCTTGAGTTGTGTATAACTTGCCTATACTTGTTGTTGTATAACTTGCCTATGCTTGTTGTTGTGTAACTCGCCTATGTTTGTTGTGATAGCCTTTGTTGTGCAAGAATTGTGTTTCTATACTACCGCGTCTCGATGGAGGGCGGTTGACTTATTGAGCTTACTTGGGCGTCTGCAGCGGTGTGGAAGATTCCAGGTATGCTTCCATTATTATTGTTACATGGGCATGTCTACCGTCACGAAATTCCGGGGCATGTGGCCGTGCGGCGGGGTTGATTACGATATATGGTTATTATTGTTACATGGCGTGTCTGCACCGTCTGCAGTCCGGGGCATGTGGCGTGCGGCGAGTTGACCACCAGTATATTGTTGTTGATGTTACATGGACATGCGTATCGGCCGATCTGGTCAGGGGGCATGTGGCGTGCGACATTGTTATTATTGTTGCATCATGGACACGCTCTGCACCGTCTGCGAGTCGGGGGCATGCGGCCGTGATGCGAACATGATTGATGTTGTGGGCGTGAGACCCATAGTTATATATTGAGTGATGACTTTGAGGCGTGAGTCACGACTTAGCTTTTATGTTGCGTCTTGTATTTTGGTTATCATACATGTCTTACGCTTTAAATATTGTTATGATTTAAGCTGCGATATTTTGATTTCACATACTTGGTACTGTTATCGACCTCCTTGGGGCTGCGTTCATGCCGCGGTAGGAGTACCGTGAAGTTGATCCTCGCTCATAGGATCACAGTTCAGCGTATTGGGAAGCTCCGTTTCTCCGGAGGCTTATTCTTCGATATGTGTTCCCTGAGTTGTAGGTTCTTGTACATTCAGGGGTATGGCGGGGCCCTGTCCCGTCATGGTTGTTGTAAATCTTAGAAGTGCAGCAATCTTGTTGTGGGCGGAGGATTAAAGCATTCGGGTTTTATGTATTTATATACAGAAGACAACTGTTTTGGTTGGTCTGGTTATATATAATATCTCTTGCTTCATGTCTTGTTTTTATGTTCCGCTGATTTTCTCTGATGTATGACTACTTGGGTGCTCGGGTAAGGCACCAGTCACGGGCCCGGGTTCGGGTCGTGACATAAACTGTCTCATTCAGGTTACCATGAAGAAAGATATTTTTGACATCCAGTTGATGAAGTGACCATCCTTTTGAGAGTGGGACTGAAGCGCTTACGATAGTAGTGGTTTGACCTTTGGGTGAGCGTCTCCCCACAATCGATGCCAACATGCTGGTCTTCCCATCACCTACAAGACGGGTCTTATGTCGATCAAAAGATCCATCAGATTTTTTTTATGACTAAAAATCCACATATACCGAATAATATTAGCATTAGATGAATGAGGTAATAAATCTCATGTCCTATTTTTAATTAGAGCATGATATTCATCATCCATGGCCATTTTCCAATTCGGGTCTTTGAGAGCAGACACTGGGTTACGAGACAAATGTGATTTGGAAACATGTGTGTGAAGGTTGTATTTAGTATTGGGTTTAACAATATCGTATTGACTACGGATGACCGGACGAGAGGCAGCGATGGATTGGGCCTTGTGGCGAGAGTGGCGATGAAATTTGAACTGCAGTTGTTCAAGGTATTATGTCTGTGAGTGTGACTGGGCCGAGACTATATGTGACTAGGTATTGGGCCAGGAGAGGCAGTGTGGCCCAATGGCTGGAGTAGTGTCTCATTGGAGGGGGAATGATGTTCATTGGTAGAATCGTGAGCCCGGTCATTTGGACATTTTGATCGATGGTCTTTGGTCCTCGGTCTAGTGGGCCCACTGTTTGTGTACCTGCGGGTCTTGGGCTATGAAGAAAATGTGTTAAATACGAGAGCTTATCATCATCTAAAAATTCATAAGTATGAGTCCCGGATTCATGAATCTTAGCAAAGGGAAAAACTGTTTCATCAAAAATCACGTGACGACTGACAATTATTCTATTTGAAGAGATATCATAGCATTTGTAACCACGTTGATTGACAGGATAACCCAAGAAGACACAAGTAGTGGACCGGGGTTGGAGTTTGGTGATTGTGGTGGATGGAAATAGGGGGTATCACAGACAACCAAACACCCTTAAATGAATATATGATGGCTCTCGTAAATAAAGCATTTTTAGTGGAGCGTGATAGAACATGTTCTTATGAGGAATAATGTTCAATATGTATGTGGCCATTTGAAGTGCATGGTGCCAAAATATGGGAGGTAGGGATGCATGACCAATGGATGTCCTAACAATGTTGTTTATAGTTCTAATTTTGCGTTACGCCTTCCCATTTTGTGATGAAGTGTAAGGACAAGACAGACGAAAATTCAAACCATTTGTTTTGAAAAAATCCCAAAACTGATTATTGTCAAATTCCCTCTCATTATCACATTGTATACACTTAATCTCCCGTTCAAATTGAGTTTTGATGAATGCTCTAAAAGTGATAAATGTGGAAACCACTTGTGATTTCTTTGACAAAGAAAATGTCTACAAATAATTAGAGTAATCGTCAAGGATAAGCAAATAATATCTATGACCAGAAGAACTCAAAACAGGTGATGTCCAAATGTCACAATGCAAAATATCAAATGGCATAAGGATGCATGAAGTAGAAGCACTAAATGGCAGTTTAACATGTTTACCAAGTACACAAGAATGACACTTATTTAACGTCCGAGTTTGGGTACAAGAAATAAATTTATTTTGTTTAAGGGAGGCCAAAACAGCCTCCCCCGGATGCCCCAAACGTTGGTGCCATATAGATGGTGCCAAAGCTGTAAAAGTAGACTGAAACTTGGACTGATGATTAGGTAAACTTATTGGGTAGAGCTCCCCCTTGCTATCACATCTCATGAGAAGCTTCCCCGTCTGGAAATCATACACGGAAAAACCAAATGGGTCAAAATGAACAGATACCCAATTATCCTTTGTAAACTTTCTAACAGATACCAAGTTTTTGATTAAATTTGGAGCATGTAGGACATTATTTAAAAATAGTGGTGGGTTTGGTGGTGACAATTTAGTAGAAACATACCCTTTAATTGGAATTGAATGGTCATTTTCGATAACTATACCACTATCATTGCTCAAATTAAAATATGAGGTGAGATTACCTTGGGAGGACGTCATGTGAGACGTTGCCCTGGAGTCCATATACCAGTTTGAATCTGGTGGATTGAGTCTAAGAGTGTGCATGAAGGACTCAATATCAATGGGCTGGGTAACCGTTGAATGGGCCTCATGCCTGTTACACCCCGTAAATTCAAATATAAGATAAGTTGGCAACCATGTGTCGAACGGATTTTAAGTCTTCTTGGGAATGTTGTACCCCAATATTTTTTTTATATAGTATGGGGTGTTTAGCTAGCCTAGTATTCAGTTGGATGAGTCTAGTTTCCAACGCAACAAACCACTCGTCGAGGGGACATCGGAGCGGAGGGCATGGGCGTTAGAAATTGATAGCGGCGCGAGGAAGGATTTCGTGTCAGTGTCTCGGCGCGGCAGTCAGGCGCGCGCTAGTCTGAAGATCCTCGGAGGTTTGGCGCATGGCCGAAAGCGAGGCGCGCGTAGGCGGTACCTGCGGGAATTGCTAAAAGCAGGATATTTTCGAAAGAGCCTATGGGAGGGTGACAAGTGTCCCTCCCATCTTGTTGACCACGAAAACAGCCTATTTTAAGACCAAGTCTTGAAATACTTGGTCATTTCACCTTTGAACACCTAAAAACCCCTCTCCTCTCTTGAGATTTGAGAAAGACTGGCTTAGTGGGTGTTGTTGGAGGCGGCGGTAAGAAGGCAAAGTCTTTGGTAAGCTTGTGGGAAACTCACAGGGCGAGTTTGTGGGAATAGAAGTTGAAGAAAGAGAGCTTTGGTGGGCTAACCCAAAGGTAAGAGACTTCTCTCTCCTCTTGGAAATTGATAGAAATCCTTGTTAAAGTTGATATTGGCACGTGAATCATGTTTAGATTGATATGTATAATAGGTTTGGTGAGCGATTGGGGCTGTTTAGTTATGCATTGTATTGGACTACTTTATATAAATGCGTGAGCGGTGGGGCTGTTTGGTTATTGTATTCGGCCTCGAAAGAGGTGGCAAAATGAGTAGAAACAAAGGAGGTCTTTGTCAGATTTTAGTAGAAATTAGAGACTTAACACTTATAATATTCTACGATTGAAGCAAGGCTTTAATAGGCGTATTGTGAATATTATAGGTTGACATACTACGGCGGGACTTTGTACTTGGCAAGTGGTTTGACGACGAGGTATGTAGAACTTTTCCTATCTTTTGAGCATGACTAGTTTAGCGTATATAGTGCGGTGAGCGTCTGAAGACTTTGACATTCCTACTAGCCTTATAAAATGCCAAGTCGGGTGAGTTAGGAAGTTAACTCACTTATTTGAAAATATTAAGAATGTCTTAAGTCTTAGTAAAGTTAAGGGACTTGAAGGGATTTAAAGTATGTGATCTTTTGTCGTTTTAATCGTATAAGTCCTTGGATAGGAAAATGTACTTGACTAAGGTATAAAGTGAATATAACGACTTTATGGGAGTTGGTTATATTGACTTTATGCAAAGGTAAATGGCTTATGTTAATGAAAGGCAAATTGATTTTAAGGTATCAATTGCCTAAGATTTTTAATAAGAAAGAGTCATGATTTAGAAACCGACTTTAATTCTAAGGGTATTGTGACTTGTCTTGAAATGTAATTTGGACTTGATACTAGGGTTACTAGTGTCTTAGAAGCTTTCTTCTAAAAGGAGTCATTCGTTTTAAAGAATAGAAATGCGTGGTCCTTTGGGTTAAATGCGGATTCTTATAAAAGAAATGATAGTGCCTTAAGTAACTAAAATGAGAGTGTAGATGAATAAGACTAATAAGAAGTTAGGGGGATTGCTAACTTGCTTAATTATAGTATGACGGCGGTATTGAGATAGGGTAAGAGTATCGGTGAGGGCAAACCCCAGGCGCTATACCACCTTCTCGGGATAAGAGTATAAATGAGGTAAGCCCAGGCGTTATACCACTGCGTTACTATCTTCGGGGTAAGAGTATAAATGAGGGCAAACCCGAGCGTTATACCACCGCTTGAGGTAAGAGTATAAATGAGGTAGGAACCCCAGCGTTATACCGGTTTTTAGGGGTTCGCTACCCGTGATATGATCGGGAAGGCGCTATTGTGATATTATGCGTATTCTCTTGTTGTACTCTCATTGTTAGTAAGGCCTTTGTGTCTTGTAATTTTATTATCATACATGTCTCGGCTTTCTTTTAAACTTATGTTGTAATTCTGATGCTTTCTGATTTTACATACTTAGTACATATTGTGTCTTGACCCCTTCCTCGAGTGCGTTCATCTGCATGAGAAAGAGTAGCGAGTTGCGGATCCACGCTCTTAGGATCACTTATCGGGCGTCGGAAGCTCCATTCTCGGAGGCTTGTCTTTCTTTAGTCTGATCTTTCCCGATGTTGTAGATTATGTACATTCGGGGGTATGGCGAAACCTGTCACTCGATTGTTATTCTGAAGTGCGTATTCACATATGTGGTTGGGCTATAAGCGAGTTGTAAGTTGTACTTTTGACTTTGTTTATATTATGGAAGCGGCCTTATCGGCTAGCTTTGTGTTGTATATTATTTTTACACATGTGTTTATGTTGTGTATGTTCATTCTTGTTCTCGATGTATACGAGCAGGGTGCGGGTAGGGCACGATCGCGCCGAGTCGGAGTCGTGACAAAAGTGGTATCGAGCGATTAGTCCTCGGAAAGTGTCTACAGGCCGTGTCTAGTAGAGTCTTGATTATCGGTGTGTTGTGCACCACGTCTATAATCGAGGAGGTGCGGGACATTTAGGATTAGTTTCCATTCTTCTCTCTACGAGATCGTGCATTAGAGTTGTCTTATTAGGTTGAATCCTCTCGACCTCTTCTTATGAAACGGTATGCCTCGCGGAAGGCTACGGGGCCCGAAGGGCAAAGCGGCGGAGGCGCTAGCGGTACTCGGAGGTTACGGGCTCGAGCACAGTATGCACGAGGTAGTAGGCGGTCGGCAAGTTCAGCCACGCTGCGATTTTAGAAAGGCGAGGCGGCGGTAGCTCGAAGGTTCGATGCGAACCCTCAGTTCCCGGCCAGTGCGAGTATAGAGACTACGAGGGAAGCGGTCGGTTATTGACGATATAGTAGGCGGCGGCGAATGACGGCCAGCCCGGCCAAGCGGTTTGCGGATTAGGGATTTTACGGGATGTCATCCACCTGAGTTTTATGGTTCAGGTCGATGAGGATCGCGGGAGTTCGTTCGGCGACTACGGACCGTGCGAGTTCTTAGGGCTTGAGGCAGTGCATTACACTAGCCTCCTGGGTTGCGCGATATTGCGTTGGCTGGTTTGAGTCGTGGTTGCTTCGAGAGGTGATGATGCTCTTCCGGTGTTTGGGAGGAGTTCTGAGAGGCCTTCATGGATCACTTTTGCCTCGAGATGAGAGAGCCGGGTAAACAGTTCTTGACCTTGAGGCGAGCAGCGGGAGGGCTATCGGGAGTATAGCAGAGTTTGACTCCTTGGCGACGCGCGCATACTATTGTAGCTAGCATGGCGGATAGAGTTCATCGTTATGTGATGGGGCTAGGCCGTCGTATGATTCTGACATGCTTGGGGTGGCTCTTGGCCGGTATGGACATTGCTAGGATGCGAGCCTATGCTCGAGGATAGAGGATAGAGAGGAGGACGGTTGGCGAGCGGCCCAGAGGCGGAGACATCGAGGTCTCGGGGCGATTTCGAGGCGGGCGGCCTCGGCGAAATGAGTCGCGATCCGGCCGGCCTGAGTGCTCGTCCGCGATTTTACGGCAAGAAGTCGATCGGCCAAGTCGATCGGGAAGCGGTCGAGCTCGGGACTCTGAGATTTCGAGGCGAGCGAACCGTCACGTCGGGACCACCGCCTCGGTGTGCTCGGTGTGGTAGGTTCCACGGCGAGTGTCGCGAGCCGGGAGCTTGTTACTTGTGTGGCGGTGGGCCATTTGAAGAAGATTGTCCGTCTAGAAGCGGCATGGGTAGTCTGGCCGGTAAGCGGGATCGATTCTTTGGGTCTTCTTCTCCTTACGTGGTTATGCGCCGGAGGCGAGTTACTCGCGGACGAGGCGGGCGCGGTAAGTCGAGTGGTGGTTCTAGTTCTAGCGGTCCTCGAGCGCGTATATTCGTGCTTGACCGCCCGAGGATCGGGAGGCTTCCACGGCGTCGTCGCGGTACTTTGCGATTTGGTGTGATGTTTATGCTTTGATAGATCGAGTTCTACCTTGTCCTATGTGTCCCTCTTATTGCGGGTAGAATCGGGATAAGCGGTGTCGATAAGCCGTTTGAGGTAGCTACGCGATGGGTGATTCGGTGTTAGGCGGCGGGTGTCTGAGGTTGTCGGTTTATATTCTGATCGTCGGACCACTTGCGAACTTGATAAAGTGGAGATGGCGATTTTGATGTCATTATGGGTATGGGTGGTTGGCTTCTTGTTATGCCAGCGTTGGTATGAGGGAGCAGTTGGTTCGGTTCAGTTTCTGGCGAGCGATTATCAGTGGAGAAGCACACGGCGTCGCCAGGGTAGGTTTATTTCTTACCTCGAGGCTAGGAAGATGGTGCAGAAGGGTTACATCTATCATCTGGTACGGGTATTTGTCTGAGGCGAGTGCGATTCTTGATCGATGCCGATGGTTAGGGAGTTTTGGATGTGTTCCCGGATGATCTTGGGTATCCTCACGAGAGGAGATTGAGTTTTGTATTGACACGTTACCAAACACTCGACTATTTCCATTCCGCCATACGAGGATGGCACTGCCGAGTTGAGGAATTGAAGGACCCGGTGAAAGATTTCTTTGGAAAAAGGCTTTATCGGGCCTAGTGTATCTCCGCAGGAAGCGGTGTTGTTTGTGAAGAAGAAGGATGGGGCCAGCTGCGTATGTGTGTTGACTCTGAGCGGTGAATAAGGTAACCATTAAGAATAGGTACCCACTCCCGAGATTGATGATTTGTTCGACCCGATTGCGAGTGCGAGGTGTTTCTCAAAGATAGACTGCGATGCAGTTATCATCGAGTTCGAGTTCGAGAGCGAATATCCCAAAGCGCATTCGGGACCGGTATGGGCCTATGAGTTTAGGGTTATGTCTTCCGGTTTGACAACGCTCGTGGTATTTATGGATTTGATGAGCCGGGTGTTCAAGCCATTTTGGATACATTTGTGATTGCATTCATTGATGACATCTGGTTTATTCACGCAGACGAGCGAGCATGCGGTCACTTGAGGATTGTACTTAGGATTCTCGGGCCGTGATTGTCGCGAAGTTCTCAGTGTGAGTTTTGGTTGGCCTCGGTGGCATTCTGAGGCATATTATTGGGGCTGATGGTGTTCGCGTGGATCGGCAAAGGTGGCGATCAAGTCTTGGCGAGACCTACTACTCCGGCCAAAGTGCGCGATTTCTTAGAAATTTGGCGAGGTATTATCGTAGGTTTGTAGAAGCGGTTGCCTTGATTTGCACCATTGACTAGGTGACTCGAAGCGGCCAAGTTCCGATGGGCGAGAGGCTTGCGGCGGGGTTTCGATTCTTTGAAGAAAAGGTTGACTACGGCTCCGGTTCTTACTCTTCTGAAGGGTTAGGCGGTTATGTGATTTTGTGATGCCTCGGGTATCGGGTTAGGGTGTGTTTTGATGCGGCCGGCAAGGTGATAGCCTATGCTTCCGGCGATTCTGAAGCATGAGAGGAATTACCTACCCGTGACTTAGAATTGGCGCGGTTATTCATGCCTTGAAGATTTGGAGACCTTATTTATGCGGGGTTCGTGTGGATATTTATCTGAGACCACAGAGCCTCGGTATATCTTGACGAGAGGAGTGAACACGAGGCAGGCGGTGGTTAGAGTTCTTTGAAAGATTATGATGTTGATATTCTCTACCATCCGGGAAAGCCAGCGTAGTTCTTGATGCCTTAGTCGTAGATCGATGGGAGCCTATCGGAGTGCGGCGGAGAGGCGGGACATGGTCGTCGGATCCACGATTAGCGAGCCTTGGGGTTCGTTTGATCGATCTGAAGCGATAGTGGAGTGCGGGTTCGTGAGGTTGCGAGTCTTCCATCATTGATGAGGTGAAGATCGGCGGTTTGAGGACCCGATGTTGGTGCGGTATCGAGGCGGCTCTTCGGGAGAGAAGAGTCTCTTGAGGTAGCGCTGATAAGTCTTGAGATTTGAGGCGGTTGTGTGTTCCGATGTGTTGGACTCCGACAGGTCAGAGGAGAGCTGCGGTGCTCGTTATTCTATTCATCCGAAGTCGACCAAGATGTACCATGACCTCGAGATGTTTGTATTGGTGGGATGGCACGAAGAGGGCGTGGCGAGTTTCGTTGCCTGATGTCCTAATTGCCCGGCGAGTTAGGTCGAGCACGAGAGGCCAGTGGATTATTGCGATCTATTAAGATTCCGACTTGGAAGTGGGAGATGATCAACATGGACTTTGTTCTGAGGTTACCTCGTACTCGGAGGAAATGCGACTCCATTTGGGTTATTGTTGTGGTAGGTGAAATCAGCCCATTTCCTTCGATCGGGCAGCGTTTTGGTGAGACTATGCGATTGTACATCGGGGAGATTGTGAGGCTGCGGTGTCCCGATGTCGATTATTTACGATAGAGCCGGTTTGGCTAATTTACGGAGGTCTTTCCGGAAGGTTTGGGGACAGGTGAGTCTCGGCCACACTTTTCATCCTCGGTGCGCAGGCGGCGAGCGTACTATCGAACAACGAGGATATCTGCGAGCTGCGTGATTGATTTCGATGGTATTTGGGAGGATCATTGCCTCTTGTGGAGTTTGCTTACAACAACAACTACCATTCCGGTATCTGAGATGGCGCCATCTGAGGCTTTATATGGCGGAAATGCAGTCGCCGTCGGTTGGTTCGGCGTGGCGAGTGCGATTAGTTGGCGGACTTGATGCGGTGTGGATAAGGTGAAGCTTATCCGGGAGGCGATAGCGGCTCGAGTCGGCAGAAGTCTTATGCGGATAATCGGCGTCGGCAATAGGAGATCCAGGTTGACGATAGGGTCTTCTTGAAGGTGTCACCCATCAACGGTGTGATGAGATTCGGTAAGAAGAAACTGGCCCAGTACATTGGGCCTACCCGGATCGTTCGTAGAGTGGGCAAGGTTGCCTACGAGTTGGATCTGCTATCGAGTTGGAGGCGGTACATCAGGTTTCCATGTTTCTATGTTGCGGAAGTGTATCGGTGATCGGCGAGTTTTCCCTACTAGTGAGGTTCGGTGTGAGAGGGTTATCGTATGAGAGAGTCCCATAGCGATACTCGATCGCCAGTCGGCGGCTGCGGACCAAGGATGTAGCTTAGTCAAAGTCTGTGGAGGAATGATAGCAGAGGAGATGACTTGGGAGGCGGAGGAGGACATGTTGAGGAAGTATCCTCACTTATTTCCTACACCTTCAGGTAATTCATCTTCCCTTACTTGTCAGGTTTTAATTGAAGTATTTCTTTTGCTTAAATGCTTGTGTGGCATTCTTGGTATGTCGGGGATGTGAAAGGAAACTATGTCGCTATTTAAGTTTGACTCCGAAAGAACATTCGGGGACGAATGTTTCTAAGGGGGGAAGAATGTTACACCCCGTAAATTCAAATATAAGATAAGTTGGCAACCGTGTGTCGAGCGGATTTTAAGTCTTCTTGGGAATGTTGTACTGATATTTTTTTATATAGTATGGGGTGTTTAGCTAGCCTAGTATTGATTGGATGAGTCTAGTTTCCAAGCCTTGACAAACCACTCGTCGAGGGCATCGGAGCGGAGGGCGTAGGCGTTAGAAATTCGATGGCGCGAGAGGAAGGATTTTCGTATCAGTGTCTCGGCCGCGCTGTGTGAGGCAGGCGCCACTAGTCCTGAAGATCCTCGGAGGTTTCGGCGCCATGAAGCGAACGCATGGCGCCAAACTGCGGGAATTGCTAAAAGCAGGGGATATTTTGAAAGAGCCTATGGGAGGGTGACAAGTGTCCTCCCGTCTTGTTGACCACAAAACAGCCCTATTTTAAGACCAAGTCTTGAAATACTTGGTCATTTCACCTTTGAACACCTAAAAACCCCTCTCCTCTCTTGAGATTTGAAAGACTAGCTTAGTGGGTGTTGTTGGAGCGGTAAGAAGGCAAAGTCTTTGGTAAGCTTGTGGGAAACTCACGAGGCGAGTTTGTGGGAATAGAAGTTGAAGAAAGAGAGCTTTGGTGGGCTAACCCAAAGGTAAGAGACTTCCTCTCTCTTGGAAATTGATAGAAATCCTTGTTAAAGTTGATATTGTACGTGAATCATGTTTAGATTGATATGTATAATAGGTTTGGTGAGCGATTGGGGCATTTAGTTATGCATTGTATTGGACTACTTTATATAAATTGCGTGAGCCAATTGGGGCTGTTTGGTTATTGTATTCGGCCTCGAAAGAGGTGGCAAAATGAGTAGAAACAAAGGAGGTCTTTGTCAGATTTTCGTAGAAATTAGAGACTTAACACTTATAATATTCTACGATTGAAGCAAGGCTTTAATAGGCGTATTGTGAATATTATAGGTTGACATACTACTGGCGGGACTTTGTACTTGGCAAGTGGTTTGACCAGCGAGGTATGTAGAACTTTTCTATCTTTTGAGCGTGACTAGTTTCGCGTATATAGTGCGGTAGGCGTCTGAGACTTTGACATTCCTTACTAGCCTTATAAAATGCCAAGTCGGGTGAGTTAGGAAGTTAACTCACTTATTTGAAAATATTAAGAATGTCTTAAGTCTTAGTAAAGTTAAGGGACTTGAAGGGATTTAAAGTATGTGATACTTTTGTCGTTTTAATCGTATAAGTCCCTTGGATAGGAAAATGTACTTGACTAAGGTATAAAGTGAATATAACGACTTTAGGGGGAGTTGGTGATAGTGACTTTATGCAAAGGTAAATGGCTTATGGTAATGAAAGGCAAATCGATTTTAAGGTATCAATTGCCTAAGATTTTTAATAAGAAAAGAGTCACTTGATTTAGAAACCGACTTTAATTCTAAAGTATTGTGACTTGTCTTGAAATGTAATTTGGACTTGATACTAGGGTTACTAGTGTCTTAGAAGCTTTCTTCTAAAAGGAGTCATTCGTTTTAAAGAATAGAAATGCATTAGTCCTTTGGGTTAAATGCGGATTCTTATAAAAGAAATGATAGTGCCTTAAGTAACTAAAATGAGAGTGTAGATGAATAAGACTAATAAGAAGTTAGGGGGATTGCTAACTTGCTTAATTATAGTATGACGGCCGGTATTGAGATAGGGTAAGAGTATGAGTGAGGGGCAAACCCCCAAGACGCTATACCACCTTCTCCAGGATAAGAGTATAAATGAGGGGTAAGCCCCCAAGACGTTATACCACCTGCGTTACTATCTTCTTCAGGGTAAGAGTATAAATGAGGGCAAACCCCAGGCGTTATACCACTGCTTGAGGGTAAGAGTATAAATGAGGTAGGAACCCCAGGCGTTATACCACCGGTTTTTAGGGTTATTACCCGTGATATGATCGGAGAGCTGCTATTGTGATATTATGCGTATTCTCATTTGTACTCTCATTGTTAGTAAGGCCTTTGTGTCTTGTAATTTTATTATCATACATGTCTCAGGCTTTCTTTTAAACTTATGTTGTAATTCTGATGCTTTCTGATTTTACATACTTAGTACATATTGTGTCTTGACCCCTTCCTGAAGCTGCGTTAATCCGCGAGAAAGGGTAGCGAGTTGCGGATCCACGCTCTTAGGATCACTTATCGGGCGTCGGAGCTCCATTCTCGGAGGCTTGTCTTTCTTTTAATGATCGTTCCACGATGTTGTAGATTATGTACATTCGGGTATGGCGGGCCCCGCCTATCCCACGATTGTTATTCCTAAGTGCGTATTCACATATGTGGTTGGGCTATAAGAAGCGAGTTGTAAGTTGTACTTTTGACTTTGTTTATATTATGGAAGCGGCCTTATCGGCTAGCTTTGTGTTGTATATTATTTTTACACATGTGTTTATGTTGTGTATGTTCATTCTTTGTTCTCGATGTATACACAGGCAGGGTGCGGGTAGGGCACGATCGCGCCGAGTGGTCGTGACAATGCCACTAGGTCGTCATGGGCCCGACCTCATGTCGAGGGCGGACTAGCGAAATGGGCTCTTTGGGCTGTCTCGACATTGTCGAGAGCTGCGGCTCTTTGCCAAGGTTATGTATCTTTGGTCGGTGGGCGGTGGTGGTCTCGCCGATTACTGCTAGAAGCGGGTCATTGCTGCGGCCAGGCATTGTCGAGCCAGTTCGGGTCCGCCTCACTGCTGCCGTTGTTCATGAAGTCTGCCGTCATTGCTGCCGTTCTTTGGTGGTGCCGTTCCCCCCACCTGAACTCCGGTGACCTCCATTTTTATTATTTTCTCGATTTCCACCCTTATTTTTATTATTATTCCGTTATTTTTGTCCCTTATTTTGTTGTGAAGGGTCATAAAAGTACCATCATTAGAAGGAGTGGCAATCATAGCGGAATTGGAAGTGGTTGACGCCTTTTTCACCAAGCCTGCTCTTCAAGCACAAGCATGGATCTTGCTTGATAGAATTGTGGTAGTGGGTTACTTTGACGGATGAGGGTTCCCACACCACTATATGCATCGGTGAGATCCTAGACCAATTGCAACACCAACCGGTTATTAGTAACCGGTGAACCAACGTTTCGTAGTTGATCCACCAACACTTGGAGGCGTTGACAGTATGCCGAAACATTTGAGAAATCCTCCATATCGATTGTTGAGAATTCATGTTCCAAAGTAACAACGCGAGAGTTTTGATTATCTTGAAAGATATCCCTCAAGCATTCCCAGGCTGCCATGGCTGTTGAATCCAGATCCATTATTGTATGCAACAAATCAATGGAGATTGCTGCATAAATCCAACCAAGAATTGTGGCGTCTAGAGTATCCCACAATTCTTTCTCTGCATCCGATGGTGGTTCCTTCCCCTTGTTATCTTTTGGAGGAATTATATGATGAAGAACTTTGTGAGCCCTATAACATATCTTGAATAATTCCGCCCATGTTGCATAATGAACTGTTTCCATTTCCAATTTGACGGGAATATATGTTTTGATGTTGGAAACAGCAAAAGCCGGGTGAAAGGAAGATTTGGATTCAGACATGATTGATGTTGATGGAGTAGAATCAACATTGGTGAAAGAAAAAACAAAGAATTCGGTCACAAAGTTGGAGGAGAAAGGACCGAAATTTGGAAGAAAGAAAATATTTTTTGGGATCCTTTTTCTTAAACTCTTGATACCATGTAAGACTTTTGAATTATTTTCCTCAAATGACTTTGTTGCATTAAGTAAGAATATATACATCTTTACACTAACTAAGAAGAGTAAGTCTTGCCTAGAATAATTTTAAGAATATTCCTATAAACTAAACTACTTACCATATAGTATGAGATACTACATTAATACAAGATAATACACAATATTATCATATTAATGGTATTAATTCTAGAATATTCTAACACTTTTTATCATATCTGAATGAAATAAGATGCTTCAAGGTATACATGTTTTCTATGTTCTATGTTTTAGTGATGTCTAGAGGTAAAATCATTCAACTACAGTAAGGTAAGCGCACAGAATAATAATTGACCAGTGAAGCCTTATCTTGTCCCCCTTACCTACTGCGTTTCAATAGACATAAATTGTGAGAAACACGCTAAAGGAGTCATTTTCTCATTATACACCTAACTGTCAGACAGTACACACCAAGACAGTATCGCCAGTTCACCACGAAATAAATGCATGCGTCCGATAATCAATATGGTAGTTGATAAGGGCTGATCAGTGGGCCGGGTCGGATCCACTGGAATCGGGATAGGCGAGTTCGGGAAGGGATCGGGACGGAGAGGAGGGGCGGGGTCGTGTTGGGGCGGGCCTATAGGTGGCCAACGGGCTGACCCGGTCCGGACCGGTAGCCCCTTACCGGGTTTAACCGGTTCCGGACCGGTTACCGGTCCGGTTCACCGGACTACCGGGCCAACCGGTCCGGTTCGTTAACGATTCGAGGTTGGCGTGCGGTTCGGTGAAGCGGTCCAACGGTCGGTTTCTATTTTTATTTTTTATTTCTAGTATTTATTTTCTATAATATAAACTAAATTCAATTTAAATATGTAATATAATAATATAATATATAATTTAGTTGTATATATTAAAATTGAAACTTTAAAGTTAACTTTTATTTTATAGTTTATAACTTTATACTTTATAGTTTATAACTTTATACTTTATAGTTTATAACTTTATATTGTAAATTTGTAATTACTTTTATTAATTTATTAGATTAGTAGATATAAGTCATATAACTTATAAGTAATATGATTAACAACTAAATAGATAGTAAAATTAAAATTAATGATAAGATGTAAACTTTTGAACTTTCATAACGTTAATAAGAGTACATAATGAAGTAATAATAATTTTATTTACATATTATGCATCCTTTTGCAAGTTCTTCGTAATATATAGGTTGATTGAATTGGTTATGCTCCATAGCCTCTAAATGCAGTATTAATTTGATCCGCCTTCGCTCGCCTTCCAAAATATTGCATATTTCTTCATCTTACGGAGAATTAACGTCTCCACATCCTTGATTTCTTCTCTGCGATCGATCCAATCTCTTGCGGACTAACACTTAATGTGCTTCCACGATGAGTGGCGTGTGTCTCTATTTGATCTCGTGCTTGGCTAAATGCACTTTCAGAAGCCACTGTTGAGATCGACACATTAAGAACATCCCGGGTCATCGCTGCAAATACCGGGAATTGCCTTTTGTTATCCTGCCACCATTGTAAAGGGTCAAAAAATTTCTTCGGCTCCGCTGGCTTTTGCAAATAAAATTGCTCTCATCGCAAGATCGGCTAGTGGCTGGTTGTGTTGTAAAAGTGCTCCATATGTCTAAAGATTCTTCTTCATCGTCATCATCATTGAATCCTGCAGGTGTAGACACAGAACCAGAACTAGAAGGAATATTAGTAGCAGAGTTGGTGTTATCATGTAATGTAGCATAATATTCATATAATGTAGTTAAATTAATATCAAGTTTATTTATACAATCAAATGAAGATGGAGTTTCTGTTCCACTTATTTCCATATAAGTATATAAACTAAATATTAGATTATGACAATCTACTTTTTTAATAGAAGGATTTAAGACTGCACCAATACAATAAACATCAGGAATAGGAAAAAAATATTTTTTAAACTTTTCAAACATAATCATGCTAAATCAGTATATTTCACATTTGATTTTAAACCATAAAGTAAATAGAAAATTTGATTATATGAGCTAAAGCATTACAAATTTGTTGGGTAATAAGATCTGAAAATTCAACGATTGCGATGTAAAATTTACGTAAATTTTTAAAAGTTCACCAATTGATTTCCAATGTTCGGTTAACATATACATCACGTTCTTACAATGCGCATTTACAACATGTGTTATGAGGTCTTTATACTTATAACATTCTTTTAAAAATAAATAAGTATAATTCCAGTGTAATAATCTCTTGACATGAATTTAGGTCTCAAATTAAATTGTTTACATTTTCTTTAAATTCTATAATTCTATTTTTCCTATTATTACTGAATAACTCCAATGACTCTTTTGACAAGTTTTATTTGGTGAAAATAAATCAAGACCACTTTTAACAATTAAATTATAAATATGACAAGCACAATGAACATGAAATATATCGGGAAGTGGTGGTTGTACTTCGCTTTAAAAGATCTACTGTGTATTATTAGATCGTTATCAAATGATACACAAAGTATTTTATTATAAAGATTATATTTTGGGCATAAAAACAAATAGTTTAAACATATATTTTCGGTATGACTTTGATCCTCGTCAAACGAAAAGCAATATCGTTTTCCATTTTAAAATTTTCATCAATCCAATGACAAGTAATTGTTAAATAATCATAACCGCTCAATGCGTATCGATATGCGAAGTAAAACTAACGTGGCATGGAAGGTTAGCAAACAAATATGCAAGAAAATAACATAATCATTATGAAGTCTAAAAATATCGGCTCTAGTAGTACTACGAGGAACACCTTTAAAAAAGGATTATATACTCTTTGAATATATGTAATTAAATATGAAGAAGAAGCGAAAAGAAAAGGCAAACAACCTCCGACAATCATTTTTGTTAATTCAATGCGATCTTTTTTGGATCGTACTTAGCCAACCAGGTTAATGGATTAAGTTGTTGTTGGCGGGTTCTAAATCGGCGACATTCCATTTGTCTGTATGATCGAATTTTATATGTCTAGCTATAGTGCGATCCCGTCACCACCCCATGCTTATGTTTATAAGTTCTCCCACAAATATTACATTTAACTCTATCAATCGGTACAACTTTATCATAAAAGAGTCACACTTTACTCCTTTTTTTCTTGCTACGGTTGCGGTAAAGGAGGTCTACGACTCGACTACCACTAGCGATACCAACGTTGTGAAGGAACACTAGTAGGTGTAGGAGGTTCTTGTTCTTGAAGTTCAACAATATTATCTAATTGAACGTTATCACATTCATTATCTTCTATTCCAAAATCTTTTTGCACTTGATCATAATCTATATTTTGATTAGATGATAAAGAACCTACAGATTTTTTACCCCTTGAACTAGATTTACTAGCGTGATCCGACGATTCCATAGTAAAGACATTATAAAATATTTAAATAATCAACAAATAAATATGACAATTTAATAAAATAATTAGAGAATGAAACGAGTGTACCAAACTTCGGGATTCAGAATTCAATAGAAACTCGAAGCTCGAAGTCTTTCGTCTTGCTACTTTGAATTTGAAAACTAATAATATTAATAACTTGAAAATTTATAATAAAGATGATTAAGAGAGTATGAGAATAAGAGAATTGAGAGAAATGATGTGTGATAAAAATGAAGAAAATGTAGAGAATTTATAGATTTTTTAAAGGGTAAAAATGGAATTAAAATAAATAATTAAACAAAACAAAAAACAAAAAATAAATAATAATAGTGACTAAGTGAAAATGGCCGTTAGCCATGCCCACACTTTCGACCGTTGGGCAATTTTTTTTATTTTTTTTTTGTTCTGGTCGGTCGGCAGTTAACCGTAATGGAGCAGGTTTTAAATCTGAACTACTTGGTCGCGCCTTCGGGTTTTTAATAACGTGCGGGTTGAGGTTGAGGCTAACTGACCCGACGATATGCCTACCGGTCCGGTCGGGCGGTTAAATCTTAGTCAGCCGTCGGTTAAGATCAACGGGCCGGTTAGTGAGTTTAAGCGGGCGGCGGGGCCGGTACTAGCGGGGCGATCGTGTCCGTCGATCTGCGATCGGTGTGCGATCGTCGGGACGGATCGAGACGGGACGGGCGGGGTTTTTTTTTTAAAAAAAAATTTCCACTAAATTAAAAATACTAAATTACTAACAAAGTAACATATAGTCATATATTCATATTATACTATTATAGTATTATACTCATATATATTTATAAACTAAATAATTAAACAAAGACAAGAAGAGTGTAAAAAAAAACATCCCAAGGCTATTTTTGTGTCTCTTATGTTATTAATTATTTCATTGAAATATACAAGATTCAGAATTACAACATTGTAGTGTACTGTTATTGAAAAAAATTGCAAAAGACATAGAAAAAATTAAAAAAAATACTAAAATTGCAATGAAATATATTATCAATTTGAAAATACTTTTTCTAGTTTCTTTATAATTTCGTGTGGTTTTTCGGTTGGAATTGGTATATCTTGGTCAAATTGTTCCACGTCGCTACTCATGCCTTCAGATAAGATGTTGTAGTTTTCGTCTTCTTCTTCGTTAATCTCTGGGTGACCGCACCTTCTTCGCTCCGCTCGTATCCAATCTCTGAATAGTACCGTCATCTTCAAGTTGTCTCCGGCTAATAAGTGTCTATGCTCTCCTATTTGAAATATGCCTGCAGAAAAAGCGATTGATGACGCTTGAATGTTCAAAATATCTCGGGTCATCATTGAAAGTGTCGGAAATGTCTTCTCATTCTGCATCCAATATTTTAGCAAGTCTTCCTTTCTGTCTTCATTGACAACTGCTTGGTAAGGTAAAGTGTCCTGCAAAATAAAAACATCGAACTCGCTAATTTGGTTAGCAGTGCTACCACCGCACATTCTATTTCTGAGGCTTTCAATCATCGCGAGAAACAACATGTCTTTTGAGGTGTTGAAGCGAGAAGAAGATGGTACGGCCAGGTTGGTTACTAGCACTTTCTTGCTGGTAATGCCGATATACTTTTTTGCATTCATCTTCTACGCTATCCAACACTTCTTCTAGCGTTTGTTCAATAGGTGGCTCAACATTTAAATTTTTGGGAGTTGGAGGTGGTAGTACATCCATACAGTTATAAATATTTTCAATAAGACTTTTACAACCGTCTACTTCAATAGTCGGGTTTAATACAGCACCAATAATATAAATAAGGAGAATAGGAACAAAATATTTCTTTAATTTCATAAATATTTTTTCATAGCTGCCTTATAAGCAGGTTTTTCCATATATTCTTTAAGAAGTAAAAATATCATAGCTATATAAAATAACATAGTTGAAATAGTAGGATAATATAAAGTAGAAAATTCTTTTGTTGCTCGTTGAAAATTCTCTAGAAATACAATAAGTTCTTTAATTTTGTCTCAATCATTATCCACAATCATATCATTTGGATTTTGATTATGGGCGTTAAAAAATAAAGTGATAGATTTTCTATAGTCATAAGCAACAACTAGTTGGTCATATAAAGAATTCCACCTAGTTGGTACTTCTTCGAAATTTTTTCTGTAAGATAGTCCACAATCGTGACAAGTTTTTTTATATTCTTTTCTCTGTTGAATTCTATTATTTTTAAAAATAAAGTTTATAGCAAATTGTATTTTTTCAAGAATATCTTGAAAAGTGAAAGACCATCCTTTACAACTAAGTTATAAATATGGCACGCACATTTGATATGAAAATGTTTTGAAAAAGACGGAGTTAAAACTTCTTTTAAAACATAAATAGCAGAATTGTTAGAAGCTGCATTATCTAATGTAATACTCAAAACTTTATCAGTTATTCCGTAATAATCGCAGACTAAATAAATATTTTGTGAAATAAACTCACCAGTGTGTCTACTATCTATATATCTATATGCTAAAATACGTTTTTGCATAGACCATTTATAATCTATCGATGACAGATTCTAGTTAAATAATCATGGTCAATCGAGACTACGACCTATATCAGAAGTTAGAGCGACTTTGCAATTTAAATGATATAATGAATAACGCAAATATTGTTGATATTCGTGTGCAAATTTAAACACGTCTCTCTTAACCGTTGATCTAGGAAAACCTCTATAAGAAGGATTATACATATCTCTAATATAATGAATAAAACCAGGCGATTCAGGAAATGAAAAAGGCAAACCCTCCACAATAACTAATTTTGCTAGTGCTTCCCTATCTTTATGTTTATCGTATTTAGAGCCTACAACTCCCCCCGTCATAGGGTTAATTTGATCATGTACTTTGTCCGGGACAGTATGTGAACCTTGTCCCGATTGAAATGACGCTTGCTCGCCATCTTTTTCAATAAGGTATTGGACATGCAAGACTTTGTGTTTTTGCAATAGGTGTCTTGCTAAACCCCCCGTCCCACCATGATCTTGACCAGTTTTAAAAGTATAAACATATTTACAAGTTTTACATATAGCTACTTGATTTGGTACGTCCCTGTGAAAATATTTCCATACAGCTGATGTTAATGGTCGTTTTGTCGGACCTCGTCTCATACTAGGGGGGATAGGAGACATTTCACTAGTGGGCGTATCATCATCTACATTAGTAGGTGTATCATCATCTAAAGTGTCATCTAAATTAAAATCTTCTTCATTTCGAGGATAAACATTTGTGTCAAGATCATATGGTATTTCAGGAAACAGTTCAAGATCTATAAAATCATCTTGTCTAGGAATACTAGAAGAAGTACCATTGCCCTTGCCCTTGATACCCAAGGCCTTACCCAACACATTTTTTGTTCTTTTCATTTTAATTATGGTAATAAATAGTTAAAGACTTAAAAAGTTAAAGATAATGAAATTAAATGTGCTAAATGAAATAAAAACAAAATAATAATTTAATGAGGGAACGAATGTACCAAAGCAGAACGTAAGTCGATGTATGTCGAGAGGTTGAAAATTGAAACTTTGCTCGATAGATTAATCCTCAAGTTGTCAACTTCACTCCTAATTCTCAAATTAATAAATAGAGTGAATATGTAGTAGACAATGTTGTATAGAAATAGATTGATTGAAATTAGAGAGATTAGAGATTGTAGGAAGATTTGTGAGAAATAAGAAGAGAAAATGAGGTATTTATAGTTGGAAAATTGGGTTAAAGTGTAAATATAATAACTTAGGGGTTAAAAATAAATATAAAAAAGGTAGGGGGGTTGGGGGAGTGGGGGAAGCCAAAAATGGCCGTTGAAATAACGGCCAAACAAGTGGCGGGACTGGGGCGGGACCGGGGCGGGACCGGGACGGGTCGGATCCTAGCGGGGCCGGGTCGGGCGGGACCATACCATGTCCCGTCCCGGTTCGAGCTCCGAACCCGCTAATTTTTTTTTTAAATTTAAACGGGGCCGGTATGGGACCGAGACCGGATCGGCCCGGCCCACTGACCAGCCTTACTTGATATTGTTATCATAAGGGCAGTATGGTTATTATGCTTAGTACATAGTTAAAAGTTATCAGCGCCCAAGTTAGGTATGTAACTAAGTAGAATTAGCAAGAGGGCTATATAGGGATGATAACGGCACTACTACAAAAATACCCTACGGTGACGGATAAAAACAAAAGTTTAGAATAAATTGTATCCAACCATAAGATCATCATTCTAATATGAATCATACTCTACCTCAACTTGATTATCATCACTCTCACTCGTACAATCAGTTCCAACTTGAGCAATAGTTGCTCCAACACATGACTCAGAAAGTCAGAATGTTGGGAAATATTATGAACATTTACCTCACATTCTTCTACAACGTATATATTAAGGACCTTAAATTCTTCACACAGAATGCAACAACTGTCTTATACCTTCATCACCTTCCATCTCATAGTATTCACCCGAGGGAACAGTAACAATAAGTTGTTGAACACCTAAATACCCAAACTTAATGTACTCATTTACTAGATCAATAAAGGAAAGGTCAGAATCATAACCTATCAATGTTGGGACTTTTGATTTTCTAATCCACTTTCCACCATAATTAAAGATTATGTCCACAAAGGTCATATTTAATATCCAACTAAATCAATAAAAAATAATAGTCATCTAACCAGCAAAATAGTGATATAAGGAAAAAAAAACAATGACATAAAATTGAAAAATAGAAATCAAAACAGTGAACTTAGGAAGATCAAACAAAAAAATCTAACTTTTATCCAGGAGTGATAATGGGGCAGGGCAAAAGCAGGGCGGGGCAGATTAGGGGCTTAACGGGGCAGGGCAGGGGAGTACTTAAACGGGGCGGGGCAGGTCAAAACACATTTTCAGAAAATTATAATAAGGCAGGGCAAGTAATAGGGCGAAACAAAGAAAATATTTTTATAATTTCATATAATTAAAAGTTTAATTAGGCAAAAATAGCATCACTTAAAATTCAAATTTCATGAAATGCACTTTTCTTTTAATGAAAAATATTGGAATTAAGTAATGAAAGGAGCATAAATAGAGTATACTAGAATTAGTGGGTTCAAGTAAAGAGGAGATGCCCCCAAGTAAAGAGGAGATGCCATTCCAAAGCAAAGATTGGATTTAATAAAAACAATGTAAGGATAACTGGTGCAGAAGGTCTGAGGTGCACTTGGGTAATACAGAAGAGTACAAAGGGACACGTGTGGGAGAAGGCAGAGAGACGGGGATATGCATGTAAATTGCACTGTGCTGACTTTAGTAAGTGGGGTGGGGGGTAGGGACATTCTGATATTAGGATTTTAGAAGGATACAATTGAACAAGTGCACTGTGTGCTATTTTCGATGGGATGAAGCTTAGCACAATGAGAAATTAAATAGTCCATATAATGTTGAAAAGTGAAAACAAAAAAAAAAAATTACATAAATGGAGCGGGGCAGGCTTAGCAGGGCAGAATATTTTTTGGACAAAGCTAAACGGGACAGGGCAGGACGGATCAAAATCTTAGTAGGTCAAAGTTTGTCCCGTCCTAACCCGCTCTATTGTCATTCCTACTTTTATCCAAAAAATATAACTTTAAATATAGTTCTCTGTTTTGCAGTTGATAGCAATAATTTTCATCAAGTGAGTCATCTATTTCTATTTATGTTAGTAAGTACTAGGGTTGTCCAAAGGAGCGGGGTATACCGACAAAGCTTCACATATTGTCCCGCACCAGGTACAAAGTTAAATTGACCCTATGACGGGGCAGTTGTAGGCCCTAAATACGATAAATGAAAGATAGGGAAGAATTATCAAAATTAGTTGCAGTGGAGGGTTTGCCTTTTTCATTTCCTGATTCTCCTGATTTTATTCATTATATAAGATCAATGTACAATCCTGCTTATAACGGTTTTCCTAGATCAACTGTTAGGAGAATTTTTTTTAAATTGGCACACGAATATCAACAATATTTACGTTATTATTTATATCATTACCCTGAAAAAATATCTATCACATCTGATATAGGCCGTAGTACTAACGGTCATGATTATTTAACTGTAACATGTTATTGGATAGACTGTAAATGGTCTATGCAAAAACGTATTTTAGCATATAGATATATTGATGAAAGACACACTGATATTTTTATTCAAGAAAATATTTTTTCTGTTTGCGTTTATTATGGCATAAGTGATAAAGTCATGACTATTATATTAAATAACGCTTCTTTTAATATTTTTGTTGTTAGATTATTAAAAAATGTCTTAACTCCATCTTTTCCAGATCATTTTCATATAAAATGTGCATGTCATATTTATAACTTAGTTGTATAGGATATTTATAACTTAGTTGTATAGGATGGTATAAAACTTTTTGAAGACATTCTTGCAAGAATTCAATTTGATATAAACTATATTTTTAAAAATAATAGAATACAACAACTAAAAGAATATAAAAAAACTTGTCACGATTGTGGTCTAGCTTACAGAAAAATTTCCGAAGAAGTATGCACTACATGGAATTTTTTATACAACCAACTATGTGTTGCTTATGAGTATAGACAACCTATAACCCAATTTTTTAACGTCCGTAATCGAAATCCTAATGATATGCTTATAGATTCCGATTGGGATACAATATTAGAACTTAATATATTTATAGAGAAATTTTATCTAGCTACTAAAGAATTTTTCGAGATTTATTATCCTACCATTTCATCAATGTTATTTTATATAGCTCTAATATTTATATTACTTAGTGAATATATGGAAAAACCAGCTTATAAGGAACCTATTAAAAAATGTTTAAAAAATGTTTAAAAAATGAAAAAAATATTTTATTCTTATTCCCGCAATATTTTTTATTAGTGTTGTATTAAATCCGTCTATTAAAATAAACGGTTATAAAAATCTTGTTGAAACTATTTATAATTGCATAGCTACACTTCCACCTCCAACTCCTAAAAATCTAAATGACCACCTGTTAAAATAAGTAGAGAAGAAGTGTTGTCTAACATTCAAGATGAATGTAAAAAGAAATATACGCATTACCAACAAGAAAGTGCTAGCAACCAACCGGCTTTCATGTCATCTTCTTCTTCAACACAACCCCAAAAACGACATGTTATTTCTGCGGTTAGTATTCAAAGCCTCAGACAGAGAATGTGTAGTGGTACCGTTTCTAACCAAGTTAGCGAGTTAGATGTTTTTGTTTTGCAGGGTGTTGTACCGTACGAAACAATTGAAAATGAAGAGGGACGTGAAGACTTGTTAAAATATTGGATGCAGAATGAGAAAAAAATTCCAACACTAGCAAAGATGGCCCGAGATGTGTTAAACATTCAAGCGTCATCAACAGCGTCCGAAAACGCATTTTGTGCGGAAAGATTTCAAATAGGGGAGCACAGACATTCATTGGCAGGAGACTCATTAGAGATTGCAGTTCTATTCAGAGACTGGATTCGTGCGGAGCGTAGGAGGTGCAACCAGGAGATCGACGAAGAAAGACTACAACTTCAACGAAATCTTATCAGATGGATGTCTGGCGGCGTCGTCCAATTTGACCAAGATATACCAATTCCAACCGAAGAACCACAAGACATTATAAAGAAACTAGAAAATGTGTTTCTTAAAATGTAATTCTTTTAATTGTAATTTTACTATGCTATTTATTTGCAACTTTCAATATCACGAAGTTACAATTTTAAAATTGTATTACAAAAAAAAATTATACTTCTAGTCGAATAATATAAGAGGAACAAAAACAGTCTTGGGATGTTTTTATTAAACTATATTGTTGTGTATGTGTTATTTATTTATTTAATTTAAAGACAAATAAAAAAATGACCCCACCCGACCCCCTCTGGATCGGGACGGGGCGACGGCACACCCCGCCAGCCCCGACCCCGCCAGCCCCGTCAGACCCCAATCCCGATCTACCCCCAGCCCCGCCAGATCCCGACCCCGCCCACCCCGGCCCGACCCCGCTCCGTTGGACAGCCATAGTAAGTACTACTATCATATATAACTTTCACAATTCAAATACTTTTACCGATCAAATTTAGTGAAACCTAAAACCACTAAACATCAAAGCCTAACTATCACCATTTTTGAACCCATTATAAGAGGGTGTAGAGATGAATGCAAAAAACAATGAAAAACAGACAGATATGATGAACCCTAACAATCTAAAATGAAATGGACATAAGCAAGGGAAGATAAATACCTATAAGAGGGTAAAGAGACGATTTTATTGAAAAAATCTTCCATTTTTTGAAGATGTCGAAGCCCTCAAATCAGAACATGAAGAACATTGAAAAACCCTAGCTCATGCGTTCTTTGTTTTTTTTGGGAGTGAGATTACTTCTGGTGGGTTAAGTTGTTGGGTGGGTCGGTTTATTATTTTTTATCTTTTATTTTTTATAATGTTAAGACGATAATATTTAATTTGTTTTTATTAAAAAAAAAATTAAAATTGTGTAACTCTTAATTTGAATTAAAAAATTGTAAAATAAATAATAAAAAGTCGTTTTAATCCGTCAAACGCGTCATTTTTTGTCAATTTAAAACACATGTCACTTATTTATGTGACATTTCACAAAAACGTCACACAAACGTCATAAATAAATTACTTAAAAATTCCATCACACAAATGTCATAATTATATGACACTTAAAAAACCTGTCACATGAATGTCAAGAAAAAACGTAAATTTAGTTAAAAGATGTGACACTTGCATTTCTGTCACATGTGAGCTGTCACCGTAGTCTGTTTTTTTTTAAAGGCAGGGCGGGTTGAGCCTTAATTAGCAAAAAATTTGACCCGCTCTGCATAGCTCTTTTGTTTGTTTTCAACCCACCTGCCTTGTCGTGTACTGCATAGTTTTTTAAAATCTTTTTTGAAATCTATAAAAATAAATCATAATTTATAAATAGAAAAATGGTCAAAAATACTCTTAAATTATCTGAAATAAATCAAATACCTCCTATGTTTTGACTCAAAAACGCCCTTACCGTTACGTTTGCTTTGGCTCAAAATGTCCTCTAATTATTCAAATAGCTCAAAAATATAGCTTCTTACTTACGGTTGCTCCAAAATTTGAAGTTTTGGACCATTGATCTTAATAGTAAGACTTGAACAAAAAAATATATTGAAGATAATAAGATTATTTTGGCTATTTTTTTTTTATACAATGCCAGTTTTAAATTTTATATAAAGTTCAATTACCGGCATTATCTTTTCAACTAAATATTTACTCAATTTTTTTTCGAAACTATTATATATTGGCCTTCGACTTAAAGGTACGATAAGTAATATAGTGTACCAAGGTATAATTGAATTTGATTTCTTTTATCCTATCATTCTTAGAGCTACTAAACTAAATCTGTTATTATCTATATCTATATTATTTTAAAAGCATGAATATAAATGTTGATTGACCAAAATATTCTTCAAATATTGAATGATTTTTATATCCTTTTAAATTAAAAATATTCTTTAATGGAGCAATTCGATATTGGATATAATTGTAATATTTAGTCTTAGCTTAGAAAGTTGAATTCAACTAAAATTATGTGTCGTTGGGACACTGATAAATCCAAATTTGGTTCTATCGAAATTGAGTCCAACTAATATCTTGCTTTCTTTTGGTTTAGAATTGATAAATATTGAGTATATACTCGTGATATACATTTACCATGATTAGTGTATATCACGGTTTGGCTCGGTTTTAGTGTATGATTTTAGTGTATTAAATTAGGTATGATTTGTATTAAATTAGAATAGTACACTTACAATAATTGTATAATTATTGTACAAGTAGAATAAGGTTTTAGGAGTAGAATATGAATAAGATTTTCCTACTTATGGAAATTGTAAATTGTATATATACTCTTTCATTAATAAAAATAATCAAGAGATTATTTCTTTAATGATATCATAAATCTAGGTTACATAAGGATGAACAACATTGATGAATCCCGCCATCTTCTCATGCATCACCATTACTCCATCCAAGTGGGCCATTGAAACGAAGTAATTTTTCTTTAAGAAGTCCATTCCGAGTATCACGTCGAAATCGCCCAAGGGAATCACCATCATGTTATGTTTCCCTGCCAAGGACCAACCATTATCTTCACGTCGTAAGTCATTCATTCTATCAATTGGGCAACCTGATTTATAATTTTCATGTAGTTCGGACTATTTGTCAACTTCAGTCCGAACTTTGCAGGAACTTTTACATCGATAAAAGTGTGAGTAGCTCCAGTATCCACCATCGCCACTAACACTTTATCGCCAACTTCCATCTGAATATGCAATAACGTAGCATGCGGGTTAGATGAAGATTCATACCCACTGTATTTAATAATAAACTATAATTGTTCAAGAGTAAACCCAGCGGGTTAGCCAAGGTAGCAACCACACCCTGTTTCTCAATTGGTGGAACGTTTCCAGCCAATATTGCGTTAACTCGTTCCCGATGTGGACAACTCCTGGCCAAGTGAGGCTATCCACAAGTCCAACAACCTTTGTCATTTGCTGAATTCTTCTTGTTTTTAGAGTTTCCGTCATCAGTCATTGTTTTACCCTTTCCATCATCATCTTTTCTTGCTTCTTTCCGCCACTCCCCATTTTTCCCGTCTTCTATATAGGCTTAGAAGATGAAGGAATTTCAGAAGGAGTGCGGGTTGAACGGTAGTCAACCATTGAGTCAGTAGCAACAATTGCACCATAAAGGTCCTTCACTGTCACGACCCGACCGGGCGCGGCGGTGCCCTACACAGGCACCACTGCAGTATCATCGAGAGATAATCGTGGAACATACATTAAACTCATCTGATAAATCAACGAAATGAAATCAATAGGTTAGCCGGTGAGGCTACCTCACGAATATATAAAACAAAACATAGCAAAGCGGTTGTCTCCTTTCCTTTACAAAGCGACCCACAACATGCGACTACTGGACCTCTAGAGTTTTAACATAACAATTGTGGAGGGACGGGGCCATGATACCACGAATATACATGGACCTCTGACCTCGAGGAATCGTACCAAAGACAAAGCCTCCGAGAAATGGAGTTTTCCAAGAATCGAGCAGTGATCGAAAAGTGTGGATCGATGGCTATGTACCTAAACTGCGGCATGAGCGCGGCCCGAAAGGAGGCGATCTGAAATATGTACCAAGTATGTGGAACTGAAAATCGTAGTGAAATCATATGATGCATATAAAGTGAGACATGTATGATAACCAAAATAACAGTATACTGTGCCTTGCCAAAGTGAAAGTAATGAATGTCAGTTTTACCTTTTTAAAGACTATTTCAACACATGGACCATAGTCGCGAGACTCTGAAACCAAGCCCTCAAAATCAAAGCGTGCGTGGAATCCCCATCATCGAAGCGGTATAAGTGAATAACATAACTATGTGACGCGCGTGGCATCTACCTGTTGTCGTACTGCACACCTACAATACATATATATATCTATACTCTGCGCCTTGGAATCCCCATCAGCTGCCAGCGATCGTAAGGGTAACATATAACCATGTGACGCGCCCGTGGCATCCTACCTCACTGTCGGCGTACACATATGCAACATATATATATATATATATATATAACGTGGCCGCATGCCCCGGAATCCCTCATCGTATAAGCATGGCCATAACGTGCCCCCAAAATCCCTCATCGTAGGCGCAGGTCTTCATGGGGAGCTAGTCCATGGAGTAATAATATAACATGCCCGGAATCCTCATCGTAGCGCATGTCTTCATGGGGAGCTAGCCCATGGAGTAAAAATATAACCTGGTCGCATGCCCCGGAATCCCTCATCGTATAAGCATGGCCATGGGTAATAAAACGCATCCGGGAATCTAATCCGCCTCCTGGTCGCATGTCCCGGAATCCCTCATCGTATAAGCGTGGCGAGATCAATCCTGATGGAAGCATACGTGGAATCCTCGTCACTGCAGATGCGTGATAAATTCACAACAAGTCAGGACCTCAGTGAGAGTCACGACAATGTACACATATAATACTTGCAATCAAGGCTATCACCAAGCATAGACAAGTTCATTAAATCTTTAGACTTTCATTTTATAAACTCGATGCACTTTTCGTTTCACATAAAAATCAGAATTTAACCCAACGTACTACGTCTTCGATTTTTCAAAGATTCTTTTCATATAAAACCCCAAGATACTAACACAGTAGTATCAAGGCTTGTTTACATTTTACATAAGTCACTACACTTTTAGAAATACATTTCTCGGCTTAAATCAAGTGACCACTTGCTAAAACTTTAAGCAAGTGATACCTTTAAATCAAATTGCCCTTCCTTATTTCAAGTTATTTCTTTGTTTACCTTATTAGAGAAAACCATTCTCTTAACCTTCCATAAAGCCGTTATAACCAACTTCCCATAAAGCCGTTATAACCCTTTATGGTTTTAGACAAACTCATTCATTTTATAACCAAGAGACTTATACTTTTAAAACCAAGTATCATATACTTTCAAATCAATTTTCTTAACTTTCAAAATACTTTAAGTCTCTTAACTATAAGAAATCAAGTTTCTTAACTTTTAAATCTCAAGTAACTCACACCTTTTAAAACAAGTTACTTCCTTTAAATCATGTCATTTCTTCCTTTAAGAATCAAGTTTCATTACTTGAAAATAAAGTCTCTCAACCTTTTATGAGTCTAAGGTTCATAGTCTTAAAACTTCATAACGTAAATTCTTTAAGTTAAGCACATATGTCTTATGTGTGTGAGTAGATTATACTTGTTTATAACGATCTTATTAAAGCAGCCATGATCTAGAAAATGTAATACAATTTTGTCTTATCTTAGCTTCTATGCAGATGGAGAATTCTACTCATTTTAATATAATCAATTATCATTACATTTTCCTTTATTAACGCTGCAATGGCTTGTTCGATACTTATTCTCATTCGTGCCGTAAATTAGCCAAGTCAACTTGGCTCCAAAATACCTCCTAACGACTCTTACTAACATCCCTCATAAGACTCGGTAAGGACTTAAGATAACTTAGACATAACCTTTACATAGAGTAAATCACAAACATACCTCTTAACTTCTAAGAGTAGAAGAAAACATGAAATAATACCACATGTATATTCCATACATAGAATCATGCCAAAGGAAGGAAGAGGTTCACATACCTCGCGACGATTATCGACAAGTAGCAAAATGCTCCAAAGTACTATAATCTTGCTAGCTTTTTCACCCTTCAAGTAGAATACGCTACTCGTAGTACTTCAACCTATAATGGTCATAATATGTCTATTAACCTCTAGCTTCAAACGTAGAATATTCTAAGTGCAAAGTCACTAAATTCTACGGAAAATCGGACAACACTTCCTTTGTTTCTACATACTTTGCCACATTTTTCAAGGCCGAATTCAATAACCAAACACGCCACATTTAAGGCTCAACAATGTAGTAAACAATAGGGGATTACACGCCTAACAAGACGTGTAAAATTCCATACAAATGATACAAAACAATCCAATAATACAATGTCATTCTCGGCTAAGGTGCAACAACATATCATCTTGTCCAATTTCTTTCCAATCCAAGTTCTTGGGTCTAACATGTTATACAGTCATAAACAACTTCAACAATTATAATTCCTTCTTTATATAACATGTGACGACTTAAACTAATAATCAACTTGAATTGTAATCTTAAGGGTTAAACGTGCTAGTTTTCGGATTAGGGTTCCAATAGCCAATACACTTATCAAACTTCATACTAAATACCTCATGCTTGCTAATATCCATAACTACAATGATAAGTAATCTTTAATAGCTAAAACGACAAGATTTTACCTTTACAAGCCCTTATAAAATCCAAGATTCAAAGTCGTTCCTTAGAAATTCTTAGCTCTTTTCCTTATGTTCCAATCCGCTCCAAGCACTCCTTAGAATCTCATGAAGAACTCCTCTTCAAGTTCCATCTTCAAAGTTGAAGAACACCTTAGGGTTTCGCCTTGCGACTAACGTGAAAACGTCGTTTTTCCGAAATCTTTCTATTGAGATATCCTTACAATACCCCTAGGAACCTTGGGTTAAAGTCTTGTGAATATTGGACAACAATTGAAAAATTTTCTTGTTCAAAGAACCTCAAAGCCGAGAGCTTCCTATGGCACACACAAGTTCTCTCAAATTTTTCTAAGTGTTGTGAGCTAAGTCTTGCTACTTAGGATGATATATAACACATTGGAGGGTCTAGATTACAACACATGTTAAATTTGGATGAAAGGGATCAATTCAAGTGGCTCTTGACTTAGTCAACAATGTCAAGCTCTTAGCTTGCAAGACTTTGTCATCTAAACTTTGGTCAAATGACCATTATATCCTTGTCTCAATTCGTCCAAGACCATGTGGGGGGGGGGGGGGTGCCACGTGTCGCCCTCCCATTCGTTCATAAAATTTCGTAACCCTCGTGGGTCCCACAAAACGTAAAATTCCTCGGGTGGGCCCCATGTGACCAAATCCGTAAAAATAAATTTCCATAATGAAAATACATTCTAAAATCCTCAATTAATGCATTTTGAGAATCCAATTCTCCTCAACGAACATTTTTCCTTTCCGACGTTCGAAAGATTTTCTGTCGGAAAAACAATTCTTCCTTTCGTACCAATTTCAAGTCTTGTGGTCCTTACGTACATTCTCTTAAACATGCCCTGGACTTACGGGGTGTAACATTCTTCCCCCCTTAGAAACATTCGTCCTCGAATGTTCTTTCGGAGCTGAATCTATCGTTTCTCGGCATAGTCTCATAAAACTACATTTAATGAAACCTAATTATGTCGCATATGGCCCTAATGCCTCACACACCCATAACCATCCCTCATAAGCCCAAAAAGGATTATCTTTTCATACTTCCAAGTTACTCTATCATACATACATAGTCTCAAAATTCTTCGTTCATGATACTTAAACTTACAACAACCTTAACATGCATAAAAGTCTCTAAAGGGTCAAAGACATACCTGAAATCATATAGGCGGTTCAAAGGACCGCTAAAACTGGGAACTTCTACCACGACCTCTGTCACGGCCTGTCGGTGCATAAACATCCTGCCTAGTTATGGAAGACGAAGAACCCGCAACTGATCCAGTAGACTGTGCTATCCCACCAGAGCCACCTCTGGTCGGACAGTCTCTCATGAAATGGCCCTGCTGGCCGCAAGCATAACAAGTTGTCGAAGTAGTACGACACTCCCCAAAATGGAATCTACTACAGTGACCACACCGGGGCAAAGGTGGCTTCCCCTGGCTACTATTCTCGGACATCTGCGAACCTGCAGCCCTGGAGCCTGACACGCTCCGAATATCGGCGACGAAACCTCGGCGGAAGGCAGGGAAGGAGCACTCGTGTCGGTGAAATGTAGACCTAGTCTGTGTTGAGGTTTGTCGCCTCGAAAGTTACCACGGAACCTGCCGTCACGGCCTCTTGGTGGATCGCATCAGTAGTAACGCCCCATTTTCGACCGGAGCCGGAAACGGGATTACCGCTACGCATGGTTGGATTCCTAAATGCATTTTTAAGGAGTCGCCACCTAATTATTATAGTGAATTAGGACACTAAAAGTGTAGCATAAAATACTACGGATGATCTCCATTTTTAAGGTCTGTGAAACTATGTGAGATTCTAGGTAAGGGTTCTTTATTATCCTAAAGGGAAGGGGTTAGGCATCCTAAAGAATCCGCTAACTTGCGGTTGTCCGTTCAAACTTAGGCTAATATTATTGTGCTAACATGCAACATACAATTCTAAAAGTGTTCTAATTATTAAACTAATCAAGAGTTATTTAAACTAGGCATGCAAATATTTAAAAATAGATATATATTTAACAAGGTAGTAATAAAAGCAAATAATCATAAAAAGATGTAATGAAGAGAAATTAGCAACATTTCACTTTTATTTTATTTTATGCGAATGATTTAACTTTGGGGTGCGCCTCCGGGTACCTGCAAAAGACACTTAGTAGAAGAGTTAGTAAATAATAAATAAATTACCAAACAAACACAATGTATGTATATATATATATGTAAAAGATATTGTAAAAGATATATTTTTATATAGTGTGGGCTCAGTTAGTGTTATGCCAATGATACTAAGACATGAGAAGCCAATATCGCCACGGCGGCGGTCGACTCGCCTCCTGGTGAACGATACTATGCATTCTCGTCTAATCTTTTTCACTTTCCTCCTCGCCCACATATTCCGTCTCGCTTACCACGGAGGCCTCCAGATCGACGGATAAATCCTTCTTTGGCCAGTGTAGTATCAAGTTCAAAATCAGTAAAATATCAAGTGTAGTAACTTGTTCAAAATCAGTAAAATACCAAGTGTAGTATCATATTCAAAAAATCAGTTTAATAAAGTAATAAAAGGGCAAAATCGTCCAAATCATTGTGGAATACCCAAAAACAGTAGCAACACAGCGGAACAGTAAGCAACATAGCCCAAACAGAAAACGCAGCCAGCGACATAGTAAACAACAATACCAAGCGAACGCAACCGGCGGCGGTAAGCAACAACACAAAAACGCGCAGCGGCGGGGTAAGCAACAAGGCAAACAGAAAATGCAACCAGGAACAGACCAAGGCAAACAGCGGCGGAACACCAGTGTCCGCCGGAGTTCAAACTCCGGCCATTATCCCAATAATGAGGTCGAATCAGGCCAACAAACATAAGCGACAAACTCCACAATACCACGACCAGGTTCGCGGAGTTTTAAACTCAGGCGATTACCCAAAAAGGAAAAAAATCGATCTATAACCAAGATAACAAACGAAGCCCAAAATGCGATCAAAGCGATATGTCGCGGAGTTTTGAACTCGGTAAGGCGGCGCAAAAATCGGAAAATCAGTTAACCGAATCACAACATATAATAACAGCGAAAGGCGTCTCGCGATCGCCGATGGTCGGCTCGTGGCGAGACGACAAGAATGGATCTGAGGTTGTAGCGGAGGTTTCTTTGGAGGTTTGGTTCGCATGGGGTGGTCGGCGGAGGCGGGTGTTAGGGTCGCCGACAAAGAGCAACATCGGCCAGGCGGTGTGGAGGTAGATGGGAGGCGGCGGCGACGACGGTAAAGACGACGGGATGGTGGTAACGGGAGCAGCGGGGAGGGGACAGGTGTACCTGCAGGATGTTTTGAAAAGGGGGGTTCGCCGGAGTTTTTAGAACTCCGGCGAAGGGCGGCGGATGGCGGCGGCAAGGGTGAGGGAGACTTTCTTTTCCTTTTCTGAAAATGAAAAATGGGCTCTGTTGCCTTTTCTTTTGTTAAGTGCTGAACGTGGGCTCCCCTTTTAAAAAATTGCTGAACCTTGTGGACTTGTGGGCTGCCCCCCTCCTTTTAATAAAGGGGGGGGGGGTTAGGATTAATAAATAGGGGGTAGATTAGGGTTTGGTATTTTAGGGGGGAAATGAAAAGTGGGTTTGAAATTTAAAAATGGGGGGGAAATAAAAGGGGGTGTTTGGATGAAATAGAAATGGTGTTGAATTGGAATGATTCGGATTGGGTTCCGTACTGGACTGGTTTGACAAAATGTAAAGCGGGTTAATTATTTAAAAGAAAAATTAATAAACAAGATGCAAAATTATAAAAAAATGTAAATGTCGATGCAATAATAATAAAATACAATATTTAGACAAATGTTTAATGTCTAATTAAAATCAAAACGGGATGTCAATTAATTATTTAAAGAAATGCAAAATATTGTTATAAACATAATATTAACAAAAACATAATGCTTAAATAAAAAATAAATAAATAAAAAAGATGCAATGTCATTTTGTGAATAAATAAACATAGAATATTATGTAAAAATATGCAAAAATAACGATTAAAATGCGGTGTGCTAAAATACTTAAAATTGCACGAAATATACAAAAATGGGTCAAAATTGACTGTCAACAGCATGTCCCTCTTTGTACGGAGATGATGGAAGAGTCTTCGGACAAAGACGTTGACTCGTAGCCAATTTTGTCCTATTTTATAAACTAGAACTCAAAAGTGGGGCTGATGCAGACTGAATTGTCGATGTCGAATTATGATGACCGCAGTGCGTTGTGATCTGAAAAATAAAAAGCAAAAGCGACGCAGATTTAAAAAGTCGATGTCGAATTATGATGGCCTTTGGATTGTTGCGATGCTAAAGTAAAAGTAAAGGCGATGCAGATTAAAAAATGTCGATGTCGAATTATGATGACCTTTGGGTTGTTGCGATGCTAAAGTAAAAGTAAAGGCGATGCAGTTAAAAAATGTCCCGATGTCGAATTATGATGACATCGGGTTGTTCTGATGCTAAAGTAAAAATTAAAGTGTGATTAAAAAATGTCGATGTCGAATTATGATGACAGGTTCTTGTGATCTTTGAAAATTAAAGGCGTGACGTAGATTCAAAATTTTGTCACATTGTCGAATTATGATGACCTTTGGGTTACGTGGTGAAAAATTAAAACCAAAGCGGGAGCGATTTAAAAATTGTCGATGTCGAATTATGATGACACTGGGTCATTAACGTTGCGAGGATCTTTGGAGGAAGCGGATCGACATTCGAGGTACAAATTGCTTGGTTATTTGTAAGAGGTAGTTCCACGTTGTGCTCGCATTCTGTATGCTAAGACTTAAACAAGCGGTTAGTGCATGCTGTTAAGGCAAATGATAACGCGTGAATTTATATGCGATATAGCTGTTTGAGTATAAAATGCTATCCTGCGAAAATGTGATGCTGCGCAAATGTTGTGATTTCGCCGCACGCGGGCGTGTTGCGATTGTGAATGCGGATGTGTCGTCGCTTCTTTTGTCCACTGTAGACTAAAGCTCGAAAGAGTTAGTGCATGCTTGCTAAGACATAGTAATAAAGCATGAATAAGAAATGCAATTTAGAGTATAGAAATAAATCCTCAGCGTAGATGTGATATCTTGATGATAAGCGTCATTTCGGACTTGTTTCTTGATGCGTCGTTACTGGGCGTGTTGCTTTGGCGTCGTTGCGTGAAGCGCATTCTTCTTGGCGTCGTTCGCGTGGACTTGTTGTCTTGTCGCGTCGTTACTGGGCGTGTTCTTCTTGGCGTCGTTGCGTGGACTTGTTGTCGCGATAACGTCGTTGCACTGGGCGATATTCTTCTTGGCGTCGTTGCATGGACTTGATGTCGCGATGATGTCGTTGCTGGGCGTATTCTTCTTGGCGTCGTTGCACAGGCAATCTTGATGGTGTCGTTACTGGACCGCAATCGCGATAACATCGTTACTGGGCGATATTCTTCTTTGGCGTCGTTGCGTGACGCAATGCGATGGTGTCGTTTCTGGACACGCAATCGCGATCGCGTCGTTACTGGGCGTATTCTTTGCTGGCGTCGTTGCGTAGACTGTCTTGATGGTGTCGTTGCACTGGACGCAATCGCGATAACGTCGTTACTGGGCGATGTTCTTTCTTTGGCGTCGTTGCGTGGACTTATTGTGTTGATAACGTCGTTACTGGGCGTGTTCTTCTTGGCGTCGTTGCGTAAACGCAATCGCGATGATGTCGTTACTGAACGCAATCGCGTGGCGTCGTTGCACGGGCGTATTCTTCTTTGGCGTCGTTGCGTAAAGCAATCTTGATGATGTCGTTACTGAACCGCAATCGCGATGGCGTCGTTATGCGGGCGTATTCTGCTTTGGCGTCGTTGCGTAAACGCAATCTTGTGATGTCGTTGGTGAACCACAATCGCGATGCGTCGTTACTGGGCGATATTCTTCTTGGCGTCGTTGCGTAGGCATATCTGATGGTGTCGTTACTGGACACAATCGCGATCGCGTCGTTACTGGGCGTGTTCTTTGCGGCGTCGTTGCGTAAACGCAATCGCGATGGTGTCGTTGCCTGGACACAATGCTGATAACGTCGTTGCCCGGACGTGTTGCTGCTGGCGTCGTTGCGTAGGCGCAATGCTGATGGTGTCGTTGCTTGGACCGCAATCGCGCGTGCGTCGTTATGCGGGCGTATTGATCTTTGCTCGCGTAGAATAAATGCTGCCAGTAAGCGAGAAAAAGCGTTAGTGTATACTGTTTAAGCGAAATGATAAATGTATATGAAGTGCAATTTTATGGGTAGAGATGTAGTCACGATCGCGGATGAATGCGAGATGTTGTCCTTGCGGACATGCTAAATGTCATGGTGGCGAATTGTCATGATGCTTTTGTTGGGCGCGATGCGCGAGTTGCCCATTTGACTTTATGCCCGAGTTGATGCGCTAGGTTTTGTTGCGGAACTCTGAACTTTGACTACTGTGTTGATGCCCCTTTCTGCTGCTGCTGCTTTTGCTGCGGACTTTGGATTGTTGTCATCCTCTGCCTTTGTTTGCTTTTCTATTCTTTGCTATCTGAAGAAACCTTCGCCATATTTTACCTTGGCCATTGTACTTTACATTGTTAATATGAAAAGACTGCGCTCGAAAGAAAATTTGTGAGTTTTGGAAGTCGATCGTACTTGACCGCGCCTTGTTCCTTGATATCGCGTGCACGGCTTTGTTTGGGCTTACTGACCTGTGCAGTTTCTACATTGTCACAGTTTTGAAAATGGTGTTTGGCCTAAAGGGGGTCTCGATGTAGTTGTCGTATCATTCTGACGGTAGGTTTATGGAGGCCATCAGTACATGTTTGGCGAGGAGTATGGTAGGCATTTGTGTGGGATATATGGGTGCATTGTATATTGGTGAATGGGATATCACGATGAAGGTCGCGATAATAATTTGGAGGATTTTGGTTATTTGCAGTGACGAGTGCTTAAGTGATGTTTCTGCATGGTTGCCATTTGCTGTGGTAACTGGGCGAGCTGCTCGATCGGATCTATGCTACTTTTCTATTCTGAGACCCCTGCTTTGCTTATAGGAACCAAGACAGGTTCCGACTCATTCTGCTCAGATGCCCTTGAATCAGTTATGTCGCTGGACCGTGCCTTTGATCATGGTGAAATATTGCTGCTCTGTCATTGCTTAGTCAAATACAAATCGACCTTTTGGGGAGATGATAAATCTTTCTAAAAATGCAACAAACGGTGTTAGCATAAAGCACATAATTTGCAGGTATGTAGCAGATATATTGCACATAACACATTCAAACGTTTCCTAACATGCAAGGGGACCTCTTTATGCCAGAGGTAGGCCTAAGCGTCACATATGCGAGGTCATGATGGATTTGTCCAAGTCGTCCAACTATAATGCCTTTGTTGGAAATGGCGACCAAATGACGGTGCACTTTTTCCAATTCGGCATGTCATGTTTAGGCTTGGATTTGTTTATCATTGTCGCGCTACACATAGTATGTTTTTTGGGCCGCGGGGTTATAATAACCCGTTGACCAATTTGGTGTCTTCCTAATTGTGGCGTCGATACGAGGAGCCACCTAAGGTAAATGCACGTGCCTTAAAATAAAGGTGGTATAGCTTTATCTTAAGTTTCTAAGATTTGGCTTTTCTAGACACAAGGTTCGGCGGACAACTCGAGTGAGAAGGCTACGCGGTGATCGAATGAGCCGATCTAACTCGTATGGCCTTGACTCTCTTAAAATTTGGGTATTTGAAAGAAATTTGCAGGTGCGCGAGCACACCCGCGTGTGAGTGTATGATAGTGCGAATTTTTCAGAATGGAAGAAATATGAGCGGAATGTCAGTTTAAGGAAAGCGGTAACAAATAGCAGTTAATACAATATGCAAATATTTATATGTAAAGTAGAATAATTTAGACAAAACATAAGAGCAAATGAATGTAAAACACAGAAGAAACAATTTTAAGCAGATAAGAAAAATAAAGCACAGTAATTAACCTATGTTTGTTATGGTTAAGAACCTAAATATCCCAGTAGTCGCATGTCTATGCAGCCCATTTTCGGAGGGTAGGAAGCGGGATTACCATTCTGCATGGTTGGATTCCTAAATGCATTTTTAAGGAGTCGCCACCTAATTATTATAGTGAATTAGGACACTAAAATTGTAGCATAAAATACTACGGATGATCTCCATTTTTAAGGTCTGTGAAACTATGTGAGATTCTAGGTAAGAGTTCTTTATTATCCTAAAGGGAAGGGGTTAGGCATCCTAAAGAATCCGCTAACTTGCGGTTGTCCGTTCAAACTTAGGCTAATATTATTGTGCTAACATGCAACATATAATTCTAAAAGTGTTCTAATTATTAAACTAATCAAGAGTTATTTAAACTAGGCATGCAAATATTTAAAAATAGATATATATTTAACAAGGTAGTAATAAAAGCAAATAATCATAAAAAGATGTAATGAAGAGAAATTAGCAACATTTCGCTTTTATTTTATTCTATGCGAATGATTTAACTTTGGGGTGCGCATAAATTTTCTGAAACTTAGTAGAATAGAAGAGTTAGTAAATAATAAATAAATTACCAAACAAACACAATGTATGTATATATATATATATGTAAAAGATATTGTAAAAGATATATTTTTATATAGTGTGGGCTCAGTTAGTGTTATGCCAATGATACTAAGACATGAGAAGCGATATCGCGCCACGGCCGACTCGCCTCGCGGTGAGCGATACTATGCATTCTCGTCTAATATTTTTCACTTTCCTCATAGCCCACATATTAGTCTCGCTACCACGGAGGCCTCCAGATCGACGGATAAATCCTTCTTTGGCCTGTGTAGTATCAAGTTCAAAATCAGTAAAATATCAAGTGTAGTAACTTGTTCAAAATCAGTAAAATACCAAGTGTAGTATCATATTCAAAAAAATCAGTTTAATAAAGTAATAAAAGGGCAAAATCGTCCAAATCATTGTGGAATACCCAAAGCGATGTAGCAGGAACGATAAGCAACATAGCCCAAAGCGACGCGACGACATAGTAAACAACAATACCAAGCGAACGCAACGGCGGTAAGCAACAACACGAAGCAAACGCAACCAGCGGGGTAAGCAACAAGGCAAGCAGAAAATGCAACGAGGAGCGGTGTTATACCGTATTTCCAGTATATGCGTGGCGCGTCGTATTATAATTTGAGCCTTAAAGTTGGCTAGTTTGAAATTTGTACACAACACGAAAGAGTCGTTTTTAATGAAAGCGTTTCCACGACTTTCGTAGGGAAAATTCGGCTATGTCATTAATAATTTTGCGGATTTTTCAGAGGCGAAACATTTTGGACCAACGAGAGGCGACACTTGTCACCTCAATTGGAAGGAGTGGACGGACGAAATGGGCTAGTCTTTGCGTTTTGGTGTTGAAATTTTGGTCAAGGTTAGGTAGGATATTTTGTGTAGATGGATAAGGTAGCACATGGCTTAATCTTGGCCTTACACTTGCCTAACACTTGGATGGATCTTGGCCATTGGTTGGCCATTCCTTGACCTATAAATACCATAAGTTGAAGACTTTCTTCATCCAAAACTTGAGCAATCTATCTAAGTCTCAAATACTCCCTCCCTCTTGTATTGCTATCGTCAAAGTCCCTCCCCCTTTGAGCAAGGCCATGGCGAGAGCCTCCCTTTGTGGTACCACTAGCAGTGGGTACACCCCTGCCTTGTTGTCTCGTATCACTACCCCCTGTTTGTGTGATAGAAATCCTCTCCTAATCTTGTTATCATGCCCAAATACCTTGGCCTAACTCCCTGGTAGTATTCCCGAGTTACACTTTTACAAAGCCGGAAAATACTATTATACTTCCTCAGTCCACAAAACGAAACCTAAGTAAATCTTCACCCGTAGTTGAAGTCATAAGTAGAAGTTGGTTAGAACTTCTAAGGGTTGGTTGGAGCAGTTGGGCGCCGGAGTAGGAGCTAAGCGTTGTTCGGGATCGACATATAACTTGGATAATTTTGGGCTTAACGAGGTAAACACTCTTGACCTTACATTTGTAATTGGAAATTACATGTTGTAGGAGTATATAGTTAAGTATACTATATATATAAGCGAACATAGTTGTGCGGCAATGTCTTTTGACTTAAGCTGAATAATACTTACAGTGATGTCTTGCGACTTAAGCTGAATTTAAAGAAGTAAATGACTGTAATTACATAGGGTGTATTCTGATGACTTGTGTAGCATTCTTGTGTAGTAGAATTGTACGTCGGTTAGGCGTGTTAACCCGGTTGGCTTGGTAGCCACCGATAGAGAGGAGATTTCTGTTGCTTGGGGGTGTCTTGCCGAATTTTACGTAGAATATTCTCGTCGGGATCTAAAGATATTAATAGGCGCCTTGTGGCCTCTATAGGTTGAAATACTACGTGTGGCGCGATCTACTCGGCAAGGTGCGTGACGGTTTGAGGTACTTGGGCGTTTTGCTATTAGTCGATAATCGTCGCGAGGTATGTGAACCTCTTCCTATCTCTTCTAGCATGATATGTGTGAACTATCTAATGCGGTGGGCGTCACGTGTGCTAAATGTATTTGATTGGTTTAAAACATAAAGTGTTATAACGGCTTTATGGGAAGTTGGTTATAACGACTTTATGTAGGTAAGAAAATACTTGTGGTTTTTAAAGTGGTAATCGGTTTGAACTATAAGCTGGTGGCTATGTGATAATAAAGAACGTGAAGTATTTCAAAAGTTTTTGAATCATTTTGAGAGAAGAAGTAATACTTGGTTTTGGAAACTTGAGAGTTATACTAGCTTTATGGGAAGTTAGGTATAACGGCTTAAAATGTTTCTTGATTTGGAAATCGAATGTGTATCGACAAACCACTGCAGCGTTAATAAAAGGAAATGTTTTGGACAGATTTAGTATTATTAAAACCAGTAGAAACTTCCATCTGCATAGAAGCTAAGATGAGACAAAATGACATTTCCTAGATCATGGCTGCTTAATAAGATTGATTATAAACAAGAATAACCTACTCACTTACAAGACATAGGTTTCTCAAAACGTTTAAAGGAGAATTATGTTTTAAAGGATTTAAAACTATGAACTACGAAACCTTTTCTAAAATGAGAAACTTGAGCATTTGAAATTAGGCAAACTTGAACGTTTGGAAAATAAGGTTGTTACTTGATTTTACAAAGGAAAGCATTTTGGTTTACTTAACAATGTTAATCACTCTAATTTTATACTACGGGTATTGGGTGACCTTTGTAAAAGAAATGGATCTTAAAAGGAATTTAACGGACGTAGTACTTTAAGGTTAAAAATCCGGACTTTGACATAAAATGAAAGTACCTTGAGTTGTGTGTAACTTGCTTATGCTTGTTGTTATGAAACTTGACCATGTTACGTGTGATAGCCTTGTTGTGCAAGTATTGTGTTCTACTCGATTACCGGTTCATCCGGGAATGTATTTCACTTGATTACCGGTTCATCCGGAATGTATTTCACGATTACGGTTAATCAGAATGTATTTCACTGATTACGGTTCATCCGGAATGTATTTCACTGATTAGGTTCATCAGAATGTATTTCACTGATTAGGTTCATCCGGAATGTATTTCACTCGACTCTGGTTCATCCAGGAATGTATTTCACTCGACTCTAGGTTCGTAGGATGACAGGAATGTATTCCAGCGTTTTTACATTGGGTCCATAAGATGGGCGAGACACATTATCGTATCACATGATTTGTACCTAGGCTGGCGGTGAGGAAGAAGTTCCACGGCGCATGAGGATGACTTTGAGGCGTGAGTCACGACTTGACATGGCTTTTATGTTGTGAATCTGTAGTTTGGTTATCATACATGTCTCTGCTTTATATAGACTATTATGATTTCATTTGTAGTATTTCTGATTTCACATACTTGGTACTGTTGTCTTGACCTCCTTGAAATGCGTTCATCTGCATGAGTAAAAGGTCATCATCGATCCCGCTTATAGGATCACATTTAGCGTGTTGGGAAGCTCCGTTCCTTGGAGGCTTATCTTTTGGTATGTTACCACAGTGCGTAGATTCTTATACATTCGAGGGTATGGCGGGCCCTGTCCGTCATATTGTGTAAAAATCTTAAGTGCATGCCTTTATTGTGGGCGGGGTTTGTAAAAAGGATAAGCTGTTCGGGTATTTATGTATATATGATGAAGACATTGTTTTGGTTGCTTTGTTTATTTATCTTTTCTCTTAATTCATGTTCATGTTTTTATTTAGTGATTTTCTCGATGTTGTATCACTAGGGTGCCGGGGTAAGGCACGATCACGGGCAGGTTGGTCGTGACAAAAGTGGTATCGAGCGATTAGTCCTCGGAAAGTGTCTGCACCGTGTCTAGTAAGTCTTGATTATCGGTGTGTTGTGCACATCTATGTCAGGAGGCTATAGGACATTTAGGATTGGTTTCCATTCTTCTCATTACGAGATCGTGCCACAGAAGTGTGATAAGTTGGGCCCTCAGCGTATCCCTTTTCTTTTACGATTATGCCTCGCGTAAAGGCAGCGAGCCCAGATGGGCAAAGCGATCGAGGAGGCGTGGCGAATCTGAGGAGTGCGAGCGCGAGCGGTCGATGCACGAGCAGTGCTTACGGCCGGGTTTCGCGGCGCCAAAGGCCAGCCGAGTTTAAGCGCGGCGGTGGCTGCTGAGACTCTGATACTGAGCCTCGATCCGGCTGGGCCGATGAGATGGTACAAGGAGATGGCGATTCTGGCGAGTCGTGGCGAATATGAGGATAAGTGAATCGTGATTCCGGCCCAATAGCACCGTAGTTCACCGGCGAGCAGTTTGAGGCTACGTGACTTTACGAGTTGTAGCCCGGTGTTACATGGATCGAGAGGCGAGATGACCTCGGGAGTTTATCAAGCAGCTCTGGATCGTGAGTGATCGAGCCTCGAGGCAGTCGGTGGTATTAGGTTCGCATCAGTGCGTGATCTGCGATTGGTAGTTTGATTCATAGGAGCTGTCGAGAAGAGCATGACTTCCAGATTTGGGGCGAGTTCTCGAGGCATTTCTTGCACATTTCTTGCCTCGCGGATGAGAGGGCTCGGGTAAACGATTTTTGGCGTTGAGCGGGGCGGGCGGGCGGTTAGAAGTACAATATGGAGTTCGACTCATTAGCTCGGTATGTTCCATTGTAATGCGGATATGGAGGAGCAGTACACGCTACGTCCGGGTGGGCGATTACTTGGCGAGAGGCTTATGCGGGTGTAGCTCTTGGTAGGGCATGGACATTGCCGCATGCAAGCTCATGCACTAGGATGTGAGGCACGGAGGTCAGCGGAATGGCGAGATCGGCGAAGAGGGCGAGCAGCGAGGTCCTTTGGTAACTTTCGAGGCGGACCGCCTGTGGCGATCTAGTTATGTACCTCGCCCGATGCAGGTGGTCCTCTCGATCTTGGGCGTTGGGGTATTCGGGGCTGGTGAGCTCGGGCTTAGTTCCGCGGTATACGTGAGTGCTAGCGCCGGATTCGTGTCCCGCCGGTGTGCGCGATGTGGTAAACATCATCCCGGGAATGTCGTCTTTTCGGTGCTTGTTTCACTGCGGCCGTCGAGGGCCATGTGACGAAGGCGTGCTTATAGGAGAGTGCGCGGCAGCGCGACCTGCGGATCGATGGCGAGTTCGCCGCGCCTACGATTATGCGCCTGCGTGGACTTATGATTAGAGTGGGCGGTAACCGGTATATCCTTAACCCTCAGAGGCTTATATGTTTTGATGTTATGTTAATGTGTTAAGTGTTATGTTCGGATAGCTTTGTGCTAAAATGTGATTTAGGAACACAGTTGGGGAAAAAGGGTAAGCTGGGGTGAGAAAATGATGAACCTTAGAATATTACAGTTGAGACCTTAGATGTAAAGCCGTCTTGAGTACAAGATTTTGCAGTGATCCTTGTCGAGTGCATTTTATGCAGAATGTATTGTGTGATAAGTCCACAGGTTGGGTAAATGAAAGTGGTATCTTTCTGATGTGATTTAGCAAGGTTGTTCGGATCGAAGCGAGAAGTCGGCGTGTGAGCTCGGGTTGAGGGCGTGTTGCGTGTCAACCGTGGCCGGAATAAGGTGGGGTCAGCTCTGGGTGGTCGCCGGTGGTAGGTCACGAGGGTGCTAGGCCCAGTTTAGATGACCATCGTATGAGTTTGTGGATATGTTCGACAGCGGATCGTGAAGGCGGAAGTGGCCTTAAGGAAGATTGAGGCTAGTAAGATAACCAAGTTGGAAGTGGTGACTCGAGTGGAAGCGAAGCGTTGGGAAGTGTGAGTGCGGATACTAGAAAGAGTCCGAGTGTTCGAGAAGGGTACAACGAGATGGGGAGAAGTGAGCGTGTGTGATCATTTCTTGTAAAGGAGAAGGTCAAGTATGTATATTTTTGACCTCGGGGATCGCGTGCGATCCGGTACCATTTGTTTGGTCGCGGGTGACACTAGAACCTCGCGGCAAAGTGACAAAAGTTTGTGATGTTAGAGGTGTTTCCTCGTGGACTTGGATGTAAGTATTTGCGCGGTGTTTCGTGGCGGTGTGGCGATTGTTCTCGTAAGTATAGTAGTGAAGACTATCTTGGCGCGTGTTTGTTTGAGGCTTAGAAGGAACATTGGGACGAATGTTTCTAAGGAAGGGAGAATGTTATACCGTATTTCCGGTATATGCGTGAGCGTGCGTATTATAATTTGAGCCTTAAAAGTTGGCTAGTTTGAAATTTGTACCTGGCACGAAAGAGTCGTTTTTCGACGAAAGCGTTTCCACGACTTTCGTAGGGAAAATTCGGCTATGTCATTAATAATTTTTGCGGATTTTTAGAGAGGCGAAACATTTTGGACCAACGAGAGGCGACACTTGTCACCTCTAATTGGAAGGAGTGGACGGACGAAATGGGCTAGTCTTGCACGTTTTTGGAGTTGAAATTTTGGTCAAGGGTTAGGTAGGATATTTTGTGTAGATGGATAAGGTAGCACATGGCTTAATCTTGGCCTTACACTTGCCTAACACTTGGATGGATCTTGGCCATTGGTTGGCCATTCCTTGACCTATAAATACCATAAGTTGAAGACTTTCTTCGTCAAAACTTGAGCAATCTATCTAAGTCTCAAATACTCCCTCCTCTTGTCTTGCTATCGTCCAAAGTCCACTCCCCTTTGAGCAAGGCCATGGCGAGAGCCTCCTCCACTTTGTGGTACCTAGCCGTGGGTACACCCCTAGCCTTGTTGTCTCGTATAAATACCCCTTTTTGTGGTATAGAAATACTCTCCTAGTATTGTTATAATGCCCAAATACCTTGGCCTAAATACCTTGTAGTATTCCCAGTTACACTTTTACAAAAGCCAGAAAATACTATTATACTTCCTCGATCACAAAACGAAACCTAAGTAAATCTTCACCCGTAGTTGAAGTCATAAGTAGAAGTTGGTTAGAACTTCTAAGGGTTGGTTGGAGCAGTTGGGCGCCGGAGTAGGAGCTAAGCGTTGTTCGGGATCGACATATAACTTGGATAATTTTGGGCTTAACGAGGTAAACACTCTTGACATACATTTGTAATTGGAAATTACATGTTGTAGGAGTATATAGTTAAGTATACTATATATAGGCGAACATAGTTGTGCGGCAATGTCTTTTGACTTAAGCTGAATAATACTTACAGCGATGTCTTGCGACTTAAGCTGAATTTAAAGAAGTAAAGCTGTAATTACATGGGGTGTATTACGATGGACTTGTGTAGCATTCTTGTGTAGTAGAATTGTACGTCAGGTTAGGCGTGTTAACCCCGGTTGGCTTGGTAGTCGGCCTCGATAGAGAGGAGATTTCTGTTGTTGCGGGAGAGGTCTGCCGAATTTTATGTAGAATATTCTACGTCGGGATATAAATATATTAATAGGCGCCTTGTGGCCTCTATAGGTTGAAATAATACGTGTGGCGCGATCTGCTCGGCTTAAGGTGCGGTGACGGTTTGAGGTACTTGGGCGTTTTGCTATTAGTCGATAATCGTCGCGAGGTATGTGAACCTCTTCCTATCTCTTCTAGCATGATATGTGTGAACTATCTAATGCGGTGGGCGTACATGTGCTAAATGTATTTGATTGGTTTAAAACATAAAGTGTTATAACGGCTTTATGGGAAGTTGGTTATAACGACTTTATGTAGGTAAGAAAATACTTGTGGTTTTGAGAGGTAGCTTGGTTTGAACTATAAGCGGTGGCTATGTGATAATAAAGAGCGTGAAGTATTTCAAAAGATTTTGAATCATTTTGAGAGAAGAAGTAATACTTGGTTTTGGAAACTTGAGAGTTATACTAGCTTTATGGGAAGTTAGGTATAACGGCTTAAAAATGTTTCTTCGATTTGAAATCGAATGTGTATCGACAAACCAACTGCGGCGTTAATAAAAGGAAATGTTTTGGACAGATTTAGTATTATTAAAACCGATGAAACTTCCATCTGCATAGAAGCTAAGATGAGACAAAATGACATTTCTAGATCATGTTTGCTTAATAAGATTGATTATAAACAAGAATAACCTACTCACTTACAAGACATAGGTTTCTCAAAACGTTTAAAGGAGAATTATGTTTTAAAGGATTTAAAACTATGAACTACGAAACCTTTTCTAAAATGAGAAACTTGAGCATTTGAAATTAGGCAAACTTGAACGTTTGGAAAATAAGGTTGTTACTTGATTTTACAAAGGAAAGCATTTTGGTTTACTTAACAATGTTAATCACTCTAATTTTATACTACGGGTATTGGGTGACCTTTGTAAAAGAAATGGATCTTAAAAGGAATTTACGGACGTAGTACTTTAAGGTTAAAAATCGGACTTTGACATAAAATGAAAGTACCTTGAGTTGTGTGTAACTTGCTTATGCTTGTTGTTATGAAACTTGACCATGTATTACGTGTGATAGCCTTGTTGTGCAAGTATTGTGTTCTACTCGATTACGGTTCATCAGGAATGTATTTCACTTGATTACGGTTCATCCGGGAATGTATTTCACTGATTAGGTTCATCCGGAATGTATTTCACTGATTCGGTTCATCCGGAATGTATTTCACGATTAGGTTCATCCAGGAATGTATTTCACTGACACGGTTCATCAGAATGTATTTCACTGACACGGTTCATCAGGAATGTATTTCACTCGACTAGGTTCATCCAGAATGTATTTCACTCGACTAGGTTCATGGGATGAGCAGGGAATGTATTCCACGTTTCTACATTGGGTCCATAAGATGGGCGAGACACATTATACATATCACATGATTTGTACCTAGGCTGGCGGTGAGGAAGAAGTTCCACGGGCGTGAGGATGACTTTAAGGCGTGAGTCACGACTTGACATGATCGCTTTTATGTTGTGGCGTAGTTTGGTTATCATACATGTCTCTGCTTTATATAGACTATTATGATTTCATTTGCGATATTTCTGATTTCACATACTTGGTACTGTTATGCGACCTCGCCCGGGCTGCGTTCATCTGCATGAGTAAAAGGTACATCATCGCCGATCCGCTTATAGGATCACATTTGGCGTGTTGGGAAGCTCCGTTCCTTGGAGGCTTATCTTTTGGTATGTTACCACAGTGCAGATTCTTATACATTCGGGGTATGGCGGGGCCTGTCGTCATAAATTTATTGTAAAAATCTTAAGTGCATGCTTTGTTGTGGCGGGGTTTGTAAAAAGGATAACTATTCGGGTATTTATGTATATATGATGAAGACAACTGTTTTGGTTGGCCAGTTTATTTATCTTTTCTCTTAATTCATGTTCATGTTTTTATTTCATTGATTTTCTCGATGTTGTATCACTAGGGTGCCGGGGTAAGGTGTTACACCAGTAAGTCGGGACATGTAAAAGAGAATGCGAAGGAAACAAGACTGGGAAATTAGTACGAAAGGAAGAATTGTTTTTCCGACGGAAAATCTTCCGGACATCGGAAAGGAAAAATGTTCGTTGTTGAGAATTGGATTCTCAAAATGTATTATTTGAAGAGTATGGAACCTATTGTCATTATGGAAATTTATTTATACGAGGAATTTTACATTTTTGTGGGACCCACGAGGGTTACGGAATTTTATGGACGAATGAGAGGGCGACACGTGGAACCCCCACAAGTGGTCTTGGACGAAATTGGTAAGGGGCAAAATGGTCATTGACCACCTTGGAAGATTAGTCTTGCTAGCATGACATTGTTGACTTGTCAACTTGTCCACATAGGCTTAATCCAAGTGAAATTCATCTTAGCCACCCATTTGTTTAAGTCTAAGCCCTCCAATATGTGTTATATACTAAGTTAGTGCAAGACAAGCTCATTTTACACTTAGAAAATTTAGAGAACTTGAGCTTAGCCTTAAGAAGCTCTCGGCTTTGTCCAACTTTCCCACACAAAATTTTGTAGTTTTGATCCATTAGCCACAAGACTTTAACCCAATGTCCCCAAGGGTATTGTAAGGTTATCTCAATAGAAAGATTTGGAAAAAGCGATTTTTACGTTAGTCGCAGCGGAAACTAAGTGAGTTCTTGACTTTGAAGATGGAACTTGAAGATGGGTTCTTCATAGGCCTCTAGGAGTGCTTGGAGCGGATTGGAACCTAAGGAAAGGAGCTAAGAATTGCTAAAGGCGCGACTTTGGAATCTTTGAAATTTTAAGGGCTTATAAAGGTATAAAATTTGTCGTTTTATTAGTTAAGACTTAATTATTGTTGTAGCTATGGATTATAGCAAGCATGTGTTATATAGTATTAAGTTTGATATGTTTATTGGCAATTGGAACCCTAATCAGAAAACTAGCATGTTTAGCCTTAAGATTTCAATTCAGTCGACTTTTGGTCTAAGCGTCGCATGTTGTATAAAGAAGGAAATTGTAGTTGTGAAGTAGCTTATAACTATATAACATGTTAGAACTTGGAACTTGGAATTTGAAAAGGGTTGGAAAAGACTTAGTGTTGCTATGTAAGTTGGTAGAAATTGGCTAGTGTGCGTTAGACTCTTGCCATTATGAATTGTGGGCGGAATTTTACACGTATTGTAAGGCGTGTAATCCCCTGTTTGGTTGTTGTTTGGAGCCTTAAAAGTGGCTTGTTGGTTATTGTATTCGGCCTTGAAAAGGTGGCAAAGTGAGTAGAAACAAAGGAAGTCTTTGCCCGATTTTCCGTAGAATTAGAGACCAAACACTTAGTATTATTCTACGTTGAGACTAGAAGTTGATAGTCTTGTTGTGACCATTATAGGTTGACACTTCGTGCGAGCGTATTCGGCAGCTTGTGGATTTTAGCCAGAAAGGTATGTGAACTATCTCTCTTCTAGCATGATTCCGTAAGATAAAGAAAGTAGGTTCTACTCCAAAATGATCCATTCCTTGGTTGTATTTGGATTGCCTAAAATAGAATTTGTTCTATGTACTTCCTGAGTGTACTTTGATGTTTGGATTGTAAGTTGTAGAATCCATTTTCTTGATGAAGTTTGGATTCTTAAAAGTGAAGGTATTTTTACTTAAAGTACATGTAGTCTTAAAAGGAAGTGGTTTCCAAATCTTTTGGCTAGTGCCTTAGTTCTAAAACCTAAAGGTCATTATAGTGACTTTAGAAGTCAAAGGAGTGATTTACTTATTTGATTTAAAGAGGAGAAATGACATGATTTAAGAGAAGTAACTTGTGTTAAGGGTGAAGTTACTTGAGGTTTAAAAAGTAGAAGAAAACTTGTTTTCTAACTATTAAGAGACTTGGAGTATTTTTGAAAGTTAAGAACTTGATTTGTAAGTATGTGATACTTGGTTTTAATAGTATAAGTCTCTTGGTCACTGAAGGAATGGATATGTCTAAAATCATAAAGGGTTATAACGGCTTTATGGGAAGTTGGTTATAACGGCTTTATGAAAGATTTAGAAAGTTGTCTATTTTGATAAAAGGGCATAAGTTGCCAAGATTGTGAAAATTTGGAGTTACTTGATTTCAAGACTTGAAATGAGTTTTCTAAAAGTGTAGTAACTTACTTTGAAAAATAGACACGCCTTGATACTACGGGTGTTAGTATCTTGGGGCTTTACATAGAAAGAGTCTTTTATAAAAGAATGTCGTGCGTAGTACTTTGGCTTGATAAATTGAGAATTTGTCTAAGTGTGCCTTGATAAGTACTTTGACTTGTTAAAAGAGAATTATTCTATGTATGCCTTGATTAATACTTTGGCTTGATAAATTGAGAATTTGTCTAAGTGTGTCTTGATAAGTACTTTGACTTGTTAAAAGAGAATTATTCTATGTATGCCTTGATTAGTACTTTGGCTTGATAAATTGAGAATTTTTCTATTTGTGCGGATAAGTACTTTGGCTAGTTAAATGAGAATTTATTCTAATTGTGCCCGATAAGTACTTTGGCTTGTTAAATGAGAATTTATCCTATGTGTGCCTTGATAAGTACTTTGGCTTGTTAATTGAGAACTTGCCTATATGTCTGGTAATAGCCTTTGAGTGCAAGTATTATGTTTTATTAAGTTCCGCGACTCTCGGTTGAAGAATTGGTTTGTCTTGTTGTATATTCTTTGGGACGTCTGCAAGCGGTGATGTGGGATTCCACGGGTATGCTTCCGTTACTTGTAGTACTTAGGTTAAATTCGGATTTTTATAGAAGACATGGTAGTGCTTATGTCTTGTTTGATGGTCGGTCGAGATAGGGTAAGAGTATAAGTGAGGGTAAACCCCAGGCAGCATACCACTGCTTTATGTGTTGTTTGTGGCCGGTTGAGATAGGGTAAGAGTATAAATGAGGCAAGCCCAGATGTTATACCACTTCTCCGGGGTAAGAGTATAAATGAGGGCAAGCCCAGGCGTTATACCCGCTTTACACCTCGCCCGGTCGAGTATAAATGAGGGTAAACCCAAGGCGTTATACCACTGTTTGTTTGCTACTTGGCGTCTGATTTTAGAACACAGTGGGACTTGGTGTTCATGTATGCCTATTGGTGCTATGTTATATCATGGGTAGAAGCGGTGAGGAAGGATTCCACGGACATGATTGATATTATGGGCGTGAGACCCATAGTTATATTTGAGTAGTGACTTTGAGGGCTGCGTCCACGACTTGATATACCGCTTATGTATTGTGTCTGCGTAGGTTAGCTATCATACATGTCTCTGTGTTGTTTAGCTGTTATGATTTTATTACGGTACTTCATGCTCACATACTTGGTACATTCTTGTCTTGACCTCGCCCGAGGCTGCGTTCATCTGCAGTTTAGGTCTGTTGTTTGGTGATCGGCAGTGTAGGATCTGCTCGGGGTTTTGGATAGCTCCTCTGTCGAGAGTTTATCTTTTGGTATATATCCTTGATGCGAGCTTTATGCAGTTTTGGGTGCTGGCGGGGCCTTGTCCGTCATATTTCGGATTCAACTCCTAAGTGCGTATTCATATGTGGGATTGGACTGCGTATGCAGTGTAGTGTCTTTTGTTTATGTATATGATATGGCAGCCTAGTCGGCTTTGCCTTGTACGTACGTTGGTTTTAAAAGAAAAAAAATATGAGCTGTTATTAATTTCCGCAATATACTTAGTTGTTAAGGTAGCAGGGTGCCCAGGTAGGACACCAGTCACGGGCCCGGGGTTCGGGGTGTGACATAAGTCACCAGTCACGGGCCCGGGTTCGGGTCGTGACACAGAACAAGGCAAACAGCGGCGGAACACCAGTGTCCGCCGGAGTTCAAACTCCGGCCATTATCCCAATAATGAGGTCGAATCAGGCCAACAAACAAACATAAGCCGACAAACTCCACAATACCACCGAACCGGTTCGCGGAGTTTTTAAACTCGGCGATTACTAAAAAGGAAAAAATCGATCTATAACCAAGATAACAAACGAAGCCCAAAATGCGATCCAAAGCGATATGTCGCGGAGTTTTGAGAACTCCGGTAAGGCGACGCAAAAATCGAGAAAATCGATTAACGAATCACAACATATAATAACAGCGAAAGGCAGCGTCTCGCCCGATCGCCGATGGTCGGCTCGGCGGCGAGGCAGCAAGAATGGATCTGAGGTTGTGACGGAGGTTTGCTGGAGGTTTGGTTCGCATGGGGGTGGTCGACGGGAGACGGGTGTTAGGGTCGCCGACAAAGAGCAACAGCGACGGGCAGTGTGGAGGTAGATGGGGAGACTGGCGGCGACGACGGTAAAGACGACGGGATGGTGGTAACGGGAGCAGCGGGGAGGGGACAGGTGTACCTGCAGGGTGTTTTGAAAAGGGGGGTTCGCCGGTGTTCTAAAAACTCCGGCGAAGGGCGGCGGATGGCGGCGACGGGCGGCGGCAAGGGTGAGGGAGACTTTCTTTTCCTTTTCTGAAAATGAAAAATGGGCTCTGTTGCCTTTTCTTTTGTTAAGTGCTGAACGTGGGCTCCCCTTTTAAAAAATTGCTGAACCTTGTGGACTTGTGGGCTGCCCCCCTCCTTTTAATAAAGGGGGGGTAAGGATTAATAAATAGGGGGGTAGATTAGGGTTTGATATTTTAGAGGAGAAATGAAAAGTGGGTTTGAAATTTAAAAATGGGGGGGAAATAAAAGGGGGTGTTTGGATGAAATAGAAATGGTGTTGAATTGGAATGATTCGGATTGGGTTCCGTACTGGATTGGTTTGACAAAATGTAAAGCGGGTTAATTATTTAAAAGAAAAATGAATAAACAAGATGCAAAATTATAAAAAAATGTAAATGTCGATGCAATAATAATAAAATACAATATTTAGACAAATGTTTAATGTCTAATTAAAATCAAAACGGGATGTCAATTAATTATTTAAAGAAATGCAAAATATTGTTATAAACATAATATTAACAAAAACATAATGCTTAAATAAAAAATAAATAAATAAAAAAGATGCAATGTCATTTTGTGAATAAATAAACATAGAATATTATGTAAAAATATGCAAAAATAACGATTAAAATGTGGTGTGCTAAAATACTTAAAATTGCACGAAATATACAAAAACGGGTCAAAATTGACTGTCAACACTGGTCCTCTCTCTCTCTGTCCTCGATCCCTTGTGCATAAGCCTGCATCCTGGAAATATCCATACCTGGCTGAAGGGCCATTCCCAGGCATGCATTAATCATATAATGGTCTAGCCCCATCACATAGCGGTGAACTCTGTCCGCCATATCAGCCACAATAGTGTGCGCATACCTGGCCAACGAGTCAAACTCCAGGTTGTACTCTCTGATAGTCCTCTCATTCTGCCTCAGTGACAAGAACCTATCAACACGGGCTCTCCTCATCTCAGGAGGCAAAAAGTGATCAAGAAAGGCCTCCGTGAACTCATTCCAAACTGCTGGACGAGCACACACACCCCTCGACAGCTCCCAAGACTCAAACCAGTTCAACGCAATATCGCGTAACCGATAAGAAGCTAACACAACCGACTCTGTCTTCGAGGCCCTAAGCACCTGCATAGTCCCTGCGGTGCCGAGCGAACTCCCGAGGATCATCCTCGGATCTCGAACCATAGAACTTCGGGTGGACTACAACCAGAAAATCCGAATCCTCAATCGGCTCACAGGTTAGCTAAGTGCTCCGCCGTGTTGCCTACCACTATGCTAGTCAATAGCTTGACCGCTCTCCATAATCTCTAAATCCGCCTCGGCGCGGAGGCTGAGGCTCGGGTATCGGAACCTCTGGAGGCTGGTGTTCTCGCTCCTCTAATCTTTGTTGGCGTGCGAGAATTCGTCGAGCCTGACCTCAGGCATAATCTGGGCCTAGGTACTTGTTACACCCCGTATTTACAGGACATGTTTTAAGAACGTACGTAAGAACTCACAAGTGTTAAGATTTGAGACTTGTAAAATTTATCGGAATTATGAAATTGTCGGAAAACGTATTATTATGACGAATGGGAGGGCGCCACGTGTCACCCCCTTAATGATGCCTTGGACGAAATAGGCATGGCCAAGATGGTCATTGACCATAGTCTTAGTATGGCAAGTCTTGCAAGTAGTGAGCTTGACATTATTGACTTAGTCAATGGGTCCACAATAGTCTTGATATTTGTTAAGACCTCATCCAAACCACCCATTTGTTTATATCTTGACCCTCCATTACACTATATAATTCTAGTAGTGCAAGACAAGCTTAACACTTAGCCAAATTTTCACAAAAATTGGAAGAACTCAAGCTTGAGCTCTCGGGTTCACTCCCATTTGAAAAGAAAAAAAAATTGTTTCTTGTCCATTAAGCTCCACATTTTAAACCAAGGTTCTTGAGTGTATTGTAAGCATATCTCAATAGAAAAATCTCGGAAAAAGATATTTTTCGGGTTAGTCGCAAAGCGAAAACCTAGTTGTCTTTCTAGGTTTTGTTTGGAAGTTTGAAGGAAATTTGTTGGTGTTGTTCTAAGGGTCTCAAGTAGCGGATTGAAGTGTCTTGAAGAGGCTCTAAGTTTTTAAGGAGCGACTTCGGATTTGAAGTTGGATTAAGATTCGTTGAGGTATAATCTTGTCTCTTAAAAGTGTTACAAGATTATTTATATTGTTGTTAGCTTTACATGTTGCTAGCATGAAGTATATGTGTTGAAGTTTATAAGTGTTATGGATTGCTTGTAGCCTTAGAATCCGAAATGTAATGTAAGCCATGTGAAGTTGGATTACAAATTGGTCGTTTATTAGAATCGTCGCATGTTAATTACTTGGAGATTATAGTAGTTATAATAGATTGCGACTTGATATCATGTTAGGCTAATAACTTGGATTGAAATGGAAATTGGATAAGAATTGATGTTGTAGTACTTCAAGATAGCCGAATTGACCTAGTAAGTTGTATTAATTTGATATCTATTGTGGGGCGGAATTTTACACGTCTAGTAGGCGTGTAATCCCCTATTGTTGATTGCATTGTTTGGGCCTTAAATGTGGCATGTTTGGTTATTGTATTCGGCCTTGAAAAAGGTGGCAAAGTAAGTAGAAACAAAGGAGGTGCTGTCCGATTTTCCGTAGAATTTAGTGACCTTACACTTGTAATATTCTACGTTTAAAGTAAGACGTTAATAGACGTATTGTGGATATTATAGGTTGACATACTACGGGCGGGATATTGTACTTGGCAAGTGGTTTGACCCGAAAAGGTATGTAGAACTTTTCCTATCTTTTGAGCATGACTAGTTGTACGTATATAGTACGGTAGACGTACAAGACCTTGATATCCTTTACTAGTTTTATGAATAACCAAGTCGGGTGAGTTAGGAGATTAACTCACTTCTTTGAAAGTATAAAGGATGTCTTAAGTTTTATTAAAGTTAAGGGACTTGAAGAGTTTTAAAGTATGTGATACTTGTTCCGTTTTAAACGTATAAGTCCCTTGGATAAGAAATTGTATTTGGCTAAGGTATAACGTGAATATAACGACTTTATGGGAAGTTGGTTATATTTGCTTTATGGAAAGATAAATGACTTGATTTTAATGAAAAGGCAATTTGATTTTAAGGCATCAATTGCCTAAGGTTATATAATAAAAGGAGTCACTTGATTTAGAAACCTAACTTTATTTCTAAAGGTATTGTGACTTGTCTTGAAAAGTAATTATGACTTGATACTACGGTTATTAGTATCTTGGAAGTTTTATATGAAAATGAGTCATTTTAAAAGATTAGAAGTATGTAGTACTTTGGGTTAAACTCCCGGATTTATTATAACATATTGGTGCCTTAAGTGAACGAAAATGAGAGTGTAGATGAACAAGACTAATAAGAAGTTAGGGGGATTTCTAACTTGCTTATTTATTGTATGACGGCCGGTTGAGATAGGGTAAGAGTATAAGTGAGGGGTAAACCCCCAAGACGCTATACCACCTTCTCCAGGGTAAGAGTATAAATGAGGGGTAAACCCCCAAGACGTTATACCACCTGCTTTACCACCTTCTCCAGGATAAGAGTATAAATGAGGGGTAAACCCCCAAGACGTTATACCACCTGCCTCAGGGTAAGAGTATAAATGAGGGGAAAACCCCCAAGACATTATACCACCTGTTTCTATGGGTTCGCTACCCATGATTTGATCGTGAGTCTCCTATGTTTATGTTGTAAGTATACTCTCATTGTTAGTAAGACACTGTGTACTGTAATTTTATTATCATACATGACTCCGGCTTTGTTTTAAACTTATGATGTAATTTACAGTATTTTCCAGTTTTGCATACTTAGTACATATTGTGTACTGACCCCCTTCCTCAGGGGTTGCGTTCATGCCGCAGGAAAGGGTAAGCAGGTGGTGGATCCTCATTCTTAGGATCACTTATCAGACGTCAGAAGCTCCATTTCTCCGGAGGCTTGTCTCTTTTAGTGATCTTTCCACGATGTTGTAGATTTATGTACATTCAGGGTATGGCGGCCCTGTCCATAAAGTTGTTATTCCTAAGTGCGTATTCACATATGTGGTTGGTCATGAAGAACCGAGTTGTACATTTGTACTTTTGATTATGTTTATATTATGGAAGGCGGCCTGATCGGCTAGCCTGTGATGTTTATTGTTTACACATGTGTTTATGTCGTGTATGTTCATTGCTATTCTCTCGATGTATACGAGCAGGTGCGGGTAGGGCACGATCCTGGCCCGGGTCGGTCGTGACAAAAGTGGTATCGAAGCGATTAGTCATCGGAAAGTGTCTACTGCATCGTGTCTAGTAGAGTCTTGATTATCGGTGTGTTGTGCACCACATCTATAATCGAGAGGCTGCGAGACATTTAGGATTGGTTTCCATTCTTCTCTATCGAGATCGTGCGATGAAAGTTGTCTTATTAGGTTGAATCCTCTCTGACCTCTTCTTATGAAACAGTTATGCCTCCACGGAAGGCGACCAGGGCCCAGAAGGGCAAGGCATCAGCATGAGCTGCTAGCGGTACTCAGAGGATTACACGAACTCGAGCGCGAACTATGCACGAGGTAGTAAGCGGTCGGCGAGTTCAGCCACCGCGATATTAGAGGCCGAGCGGCGGTAGCTCGAGGTTCCGTGCGAGCCTCGATTCCGCGGCCGGTGCGAGTATAGAGACTACGGGAAGCGGATCCGGTTATTGACCGATATAGTAGTCGGGCGTGGCAAGCGAGCAGCAACCCACCCTATAGCCGACAGTTTGCGGATTAGGGATTTTCTGGGTTGTCATCCACCTGAGTTTTATGGTTCGAGGTCTGAGGAGGATCCGCAGGAGTTCATTCGGCGACTACGGACCATGCGAGTTCTTAGGGCTTGAGACAGTGCATTACGCTAGCCTCTTACGGTTCTGCGCGATATTGCGTTGAACTGGTTTGAGTCGTGGTTGCTTTCGAGAGGTGAGGATGCTCTTCCAGCTGTTTGGGAGGAGTTTACAGAGGCCTTCATGGATCACTTTTTGCCTCCTGAGATGAGGAGGGCCCGCGTAGATAGATTTTTGACTTTGAGGCAGAATGGGAGGACTATCAGGGAGTACATCCTGGAGTTTGACTCTTTGGCCAGGCATGCACACACCATTGTAGCGGACATGGCGGACCGAGTTCATCGTTATGTGATTGGGCTAGACCGTCATATGATTACTGCCTGCTTGGGGGTGGCTCTTCAGCCCGGTATGGACATTGCCAGGATGCAGGCCTATGCAGAGGGAAATTGAGTTTTGTATTGACACGTTGCCAGACACTCGACCTATTTCCATTCCGCCATATAGGATGACACCTGCTGAGTTGAGGGAGCTGAAGGACCAGCTGAAATATTTTCTGGAGAAAGGCTTTATCAGGCCTAGTGTATCTCCCTGGGGAGCGCCGGTTTTGTTTGTGAAGAAGAAGGATGGGACGCTGCGTATGTGTGTTGATTCTGAGCGGTGAATAAGGTAACCATCGAGAATAGGTACCCTCCCGGGATTGATGATTTGTTTGACGATTGCGAGTGCGAGTGTTTCTCAAGATAGACTGCGATGCAGTTATCATCAGGTTCGAGTTCGAGAGGCAGACATCCCAAAGACTGCATTCAGGACCCGGTATGTGCACTATGAGTTCAGGGTTATGTCTTTCGGTTTGACCAACGCTCCAGCGATATTTATGGATTTGATGAACCGGGTGTTCAAGCCTGTCACGACCCGAACCCGGGCCCGTGACTGGTGCCTTACCCGGGCACCCAAGTAGACATACATCAGAGTAATCAGCGTGTTATACCCCGTATTTCCAGAGTATGTACGTGGGGGCGTACGTACAAAAGTTCAACCTTAAAGTTAAGGCTTTGGACGAATTTGTGCACAACTCACTAAAAGAATCGTTTTCTGACGAAACGTTTAACAAAACTTGCGAAGGGAAAATTACGGCTATGTCATTTCTAATTTTTGCGGATTTTTCCGAGAGACGAAATATTTTGGACCAACGAGAGGGTGACACTTGTCACCCTCAAGTGGCGGGATTTGGACGACCATGGGGGCGTTTGTGGCCTTGCACAAAGTCAAGGTTAGGTAGGATATTTTTGTGTAGTAGATGGATAAGGACACTTGGGTGAATCCCCACCCTCCACTTGCCCTCCACTTGCCTTCATCCTAGCCCTTAAAATCCCTATAAATACCCCCCCTTGATGAAGAGTTCTTCATCCACAAATCATTCTTCCAAGTCTTGAAATCTCCCTTCCCCCTCTAGAGAGCTTTCGTCCAAGCCTCATTCCCCTCTTAAAGAGCTGCCGAGGCACCCTCCTCCCATGTTCCTTGTAGCCTCGGCCAAAGTACCCCCACTCTTGGTAGAAATACTCTCCAAGTATTGTTAATATCCTCAAATACCCTAGCCGTATATCCTTTAGTATTTCCAAAGTTACCTCTATACGTAGAGTCCGGAAATACTACCTTGTATTCCTATAGTCACTAAACGAAACCCTAAGAGAAACTTCATAGTTGGTTGAAGTAGAAAGTAGAAGTTGTGTAGAAACTTCTAAGGGTTTCTTGGAGCGGATTGGAGCGTACCGATTAGGAGCTAAACCTCGCTCAGGATCGACTTATATCTTGGATAATATTGGGCTTATCGAGGTAAATAATCTTATCCTTCTATTGTAATTGGAGAATACATACTGTAGATGTATAGAAATTAGTATAAAATACATAGAAGGATATTAAAGAATAGAATTGAACTATAATCACATCAGAAGATTTAAAGAAGATTGAACTGTACTTACATAGGACTGTATTTACAGTAGACTTGTATAGCTTACCGGGTAGGGAAGTGCTGCCCGATTTTCCGTAGAATTAAGAACCCTCTGCTTAGAACTTTCTACAGAGTAGTATAGACGTTGATAGATGTATTTGACTATTATAGGTCGATACTCTGCGCGCGACATATTCGACTTGGCAGGTGGATTTCGCCGAGAAGGTATGTGATTCTTCCTATACTCTTGAGCATGATATTTTAAAATATATATATAGTACGGTAGACGTACGTGTGTTAACTGAACGTAGTTTTACTGCAATGTCTTTTGACTTAAGCCTGAATAATAAGAATCTTGAAGTCTTTCAAAAGAATTATAAATCATTTTTAAAAGAAGAAGAATATTTGTTTTTAAAACAAAAAGCTTAAAGAGTTATACTAGCTTTATGGGAAGTTAGGAATAACGACTTAAGGAAGATAAAAGGAACAATTTACTTGTGTGTTTATAAAAGACTTGTATTGATTTCTGGAAAGTCTGATAAGATGGTTTGTTGAGTAGACATATTGTGATGCTATGTGTGTTAGTATCTTGTAACGTTTGTGTAAAGAGGTTATTCTTATTTGTGCTTATGTTGTTTAACGGTAAGCTGTTATATCACTCACCTCTTGACATGATACCGGGGGTTAAGCGCCTCCGTCGGGGTAGACTCGGTGATGCAGGACCATGATTCGAGAATACCTCATGCGGGTCCAGGGGACCTATGCGGAGCTACGAGAGTTCCAGGTTAGTGTGCGGGGTTATACCTCATGCGGTCTATGTGGCCATGCGGACTACGAGTCCAGGACGATGCCGGGGAGTAGCTACCCTCGATGCGAGGAATACCTCATGCGGGCCTAGGTGGCTATGCGGACTCTGAGTCGAGATTAGGCATGCATAATGATACTATGGGCGATTGGCCTGCTCGATCATTCGCGGCCTAGAAAAGACACATTCTGATTTACTATTGTTGCTCTTGTTTATGATGTGGCACTATGCGGTTACATTGGTTGTTTAAATGCGTATTTGTAAAATTGGTTTTAAAATGATATGATTTCATTTAAGTACTTTCTGATTTCACATACTTAGTACTGTTATCTTGACCTCGCCCGAGTGCGTTCATGCCGCAAGTGGAAGCAGTGCTAGATCCGCATCCTTAGGATCTTTTGCTTTGGTGTCAGGAGCTCCACCTTCTCCGGAGGCTCGACTTTTGGATATGATCTCCCTGTTGTGTAGATAGTTTTGTACATTCAGGGTATGGCGGGCCTGTCGCCATAGTTGTTACTTCCTTAGAGTGCAGTAGTCCTATTATGCAGTTGGGATGTAAACCGCGCGATTTTAGTTTATATATATATGCCGAAAGGCATCTTTTCTCGAGATAATTGTGTCTCAATTTACAATTATTTCATGTCTTGTTTTTATATTCCTGATTACTCGATGTATGACTACTTGGGTGCGGGTAAGGCACGATCCACGAACGGGCAGTCGTGACAAAAGTGGTATCGAGCGATTAATCCTCGGAAGGTGTCTAAAGACCGTATCTAGTAAGTCTTGATTATCGGTGTGTTGTGCACCACACCATAATCGAGAGGCTATAGGATATTTAGGATTAGTTTCCATTCTTCTCACTCTGAGATCGTGCCTTAGAGGCGTGTTATAAGTTGGACCCTCTAACGTATTCCTTTTACGTATGATTATGCCTCGCGTAAGGCAACCCGCCCGTAGAAAGGGCAAGGTAGCCGAGAGCTGCTAGTAGGACACCGAGTCACGAGGGCTCGGGCCCGATATATACGAGGCGGCGAGTTCTACGACGCCGCCCCAGCGAGGTTTAGAAGCGCGGCGGTGGTGATGAGACCCGATACACTGCACCTCGGTTCAAAGTCCGGAGCGGATGAGATGGGTTCTGAGAGATGGCGATTCTTGGCGGCATCGTGGCCAGACATGAGGATAGGCTGGATGCATCAGTTCCAGCTCCAGCAGTACCTGCGGTTCACTCGAGATCAGACAGCTTGCGGCTACGGGATTTTCTGAGTTATAACCCGCCAGAGTTCTACGGGTCGAGGCCTGAGGATGATCCGCAGGAGTTCATCCATCAGTTGCAGAGGATCATGCGAGTGATCAAGGCTTCAGAGACCGAGTCTGTGATCTTCGGTTCACATAGGCTGCGTGATACCGCAGTCGATTGGTTCGATTCGTGGGAGTTATCCCGGGGAGAGCACGCGCGTCCCGGCTACTTGGGACGAGTTCTCGAGGCCTTTCTCACTCACTTCTTGCCTCGCGGATGAGGAGGCGCGGGCCGGCAGATTTTTGTTCTTTGAGGCAGAGAGGGCGCAGTTAGGGAGCACAATGTTGAGTTCGATTCGTTGGCTCGATATGTCCCTGCGTTGGTAGCAGATATGGAGGACAGGGTGCATCGCTACGTCACCGGGCTAGATGATTATATGGTCGAGTCTTGTGCGGGTGTGGCTCTTCAGCTAGGCATGGACATTACGCGTGCGAGCTCACGCACTTGGATGCGAGGCGTAGAGGCCGACGGGTTGTGACAGCGAGAAGAAGACCGGGCGCAGGTCTTTTGGTAGCTATCTCGGGGTGGGCGGCCTCGTGGCGATCTAGATTTGCACCACAACCGGCTCGAGCACTCTGCTCGTCTTCAAGACAACCGAGTATTAGGCGGTCGAGTCCCGGGACTTGACTTCCGAGTAGCGAGAGGTGCTAACGATCGAGACCACCCCGCCGGTGTGGCCGTCACGGTAGATCCCATCTCGGGAGTTGTGGTCCTACTTCGGAGGTTGCTACACTTGTGGCAGCGGGGCCACTGCGGCTGTCCGACTAGGAGCGGCGCGGGTGGTAGGGTCGGCTACGAGTTCTTTCGCCGGTCTTGCCGTCTCCTGATTACTCGCCCGGGAGAGGTACTCGTGGGCGGCCAGGTCGCGGCAGGTCGTGGCGCGGGTCGATTCTAGCGGTCCTCGAGAACGCATTTATGCCTGTCGGCCAGCGAGAACGGAGGCCTCACCTGATGTCGTCACAGGTACTTTATCAGTTTCCTGTTGTGACGTGTATGCCTTGATTGATCCGGGTTCTACTCTGTCCTATATATCTCCCCTTATTGCTAGTAGGATAGGGATAGAGCCTGAGTCCATAGACCCTTTCGAGGTAGCTACGCCAGTGGGTGATTCGGTGGTAGCTCGGCGGGTATATAGGGCTTTTCCAGTGACCTTATGCAGTCGTCAGACCCTAGCCGACTTGATAGAGCTGGACATGACTGATTTCGACGTGATCATGGGCATGGATTGGCTAGCTTCTTGCTATGCCAATGTAGACTGCAGGGAGAGAGTGGTACGGTTCCAGTTTCCTGGGGAGCCGGTTATTGAGTGAGAGGGGAACACTGTGTCGCCGATGGGTAGGTTTATTTCCTACCTCAAGGCTAGGAAGATGGTGCAAAAGGGGTATATCTACCATCTCATTCAGGTGTTTGATACTGAGGCTGCGGTACCAGATTTTCAGTCCGTTCCAGTAGTCAGAGAGTTCCCAGACGTGTTTCGGGCGACCTCGGGTATCCTCCCGAGAGGAGATAGAGTTTTGTATCGATGTCTTTGCGGACACTCGACCTATTTCCATTCCGCCATACGAGAATGGCACTGCCGAGTTGAGAGAGTTGAAGGACCGGTGAGAGATTTCTTTGGAGAAGGGCTTCATCAGGCCTAATGTTTATCCCAGGGGCGCGGTATTGTTCGTGAAGAAGAAGAAGAAGGGCGGGGCGCTGCGTGTGTTGATCTGAGCGGTGAACAAGGTGACCATTAAACGAATACCCCCTTCCGGGATTGATGATTTGTTCGACCAGTTGCGAGTGCAAGATGTTTCTCAAGATTGATCTGCGATCGGGCTATCATCAGTGCAGTCGAGGCGGATGTCCCTAGGGTGCATTCGGACGTGACGGGCATTATGAGTTCGAGTCATGTCTTTCGGGTTGACGATGCTCGTGGTATTTATGGATTTGATGAACCGAGTGTTCAAGCCATTTTTGGACACGTTTGTGATAGTGTTCATTGATGACATCTTGGTTTATTCCCGCTCAGAGAAGGAGCATGCGGAGCATTTGAGGACTGTGCTGAGAGTTCTCCAGGACCAGCAGTTGTACGCCAAGTTTTCAAAGTGTGAGTTCTGGTTGACTTTGGTGGCTTTTCTTGGGCATATTGTCGGGGCTGATGGTATTCGGGTGGATACGGCCAAGATCGAGCGATCGAGTTGGCCTAGACCTACTACTCCGGCGAGGTTCGCGATTTACGGGCCTTGCGAGTTATTATCGGTTCGTAGAAGTTTGCTTCTATCTACGCACCATTGACTAGGTGACTCGAGAAGCGGCTAAGTTTTAGTGAAGCGATGCGTGTGGCGGGGTTTCCGATTCTTGAAGGAGGCGGCGGCGCCCCGTTCTTACTCTTCCGGAGGTCAGACGGTTATGTCGTGTATTGTGATCGTCGGGCATCGGGTTGGGATGTGTGTTGATGCAGCAGGCAAGGTTATAGCGTCACGCATCAGGCGACTTAAGAAGCATGAGGAACTACCCGCCATGATTTGGAGTTAGCGTGGTGATTCACGCCGAAGATCCGAGGCACTATTTGTATGGGGTTCATGTGGATATTTATACAGACCACAAGAGCCTCCAGTATATCTTCAGCCAGAGGGAGCTGAACTTACGACAGAGACGGTGGTTAGAGCTGCTCAAGGATTACGATGTCGACATCCTATACCACCCAGGGAAGGCCAATGTTGTGGCAGATGCTCTTAGTCGTAGGTCGATGGGGAGTCTATCAGATGTGCAGACAGAGAAGAGGGCCATGGTCCGCGAGTTACACCAGTTAGCGAGCCTTGGAGTCCGACTGATTGATTCTGATAGCAGTGGGGTTCGAGTTCGAGAGGTTGCCGAGTCTTCCATCATCGAGGAGGTGAAGAGGCAACAGTTTGAGGATCCAGTTTTGACACGGTACCGTGATACGGCTCTTTGTGAGAGGAAGGGTCCTTTTGAGGTAGCACCTGATGGGATGCTAAGGTTTGAGGGCAGGTTGTGTGTTCCAGATATTGCAGGACTTGACCGAGTTCTAGAAGCACACAGCGCGCGTTACTCTATCCATCCAGGGTCGACCAAGATGTACCACGACCTTAGATCTGTGTATTGGTGGGATGGCTTGAAGAGGGACGTTGCAGAGTTTGTAGCTCAGTGCCCGTGTTGTCAGCAGGTGAAGATAGAGCACCAGAGGCCCGGTGGTTTGTTGCAGACGATAGAGATCCCGACCTGGAAGTGGGAGGTGATCAACATGGACTTTATCACAGGATTACCTCGCACTCAGAGGAGACATGATTCTATTAGGGTTATCGTCGGCGGTGGAAATCAGCCCACTTTCTTCCGTCGGGGCGACTTTTGGTGAGGATTATGCGGACTTTACATCCGAGAGATCGTCGATGCATGGAGTCCCTATTTCGATCATATCGCATGCAGGAGCCCGATTTCGGCTAACTTACGGAGGTCTTTCGAGAAGGGTTTAGGAACGCAGTGAGCACGAGTCTGCATTCCATCCACGCATTGACAGACGGTGGCGCACTATCCGCACTCTTGAGGATATCCGCGAGCTGTGTTATTGACTTCAGGGGTAGCTGGGAGGATCATTTGCCTCTAGTTGAGTTTGCGTATAATAATAGCTACCACTCCAGTATTCAGATGGCGCCTTATGAGGCCTTGTATGGGAGGAAGTACAGATCGCTGATAGGCTAGTTTGATGTGGGCGATGTGCGATTAGTAGGACGATTTGGTGCAGTGGCGATGGATAAGGTGAAGCTTATCCGAGGCGATTCTTGGCGGCTGAGTCGGCGAAGTCATATCAGATCATCGTCGTCGGCATCTAGAGTTTGAGGTTGATGATTGGGTTTTCTGAAGGTGTCACCCATGAAGGGTGTGATGAGGTTCGGAAGAAGGAAACTTCGGCCCAAGGTACATTGTGCCTATCAGTTGTCGCGAGGTAGGCAAGGTTGCCTACGAGTTGGATCTGCCGTCCGATATGGAGGCAGTGCATCCGGTTTTTCACGTTTTTATGCTGAGGAGATGTATCGGGGATCCATCTAGGGTACACCCGATTGACGATGTCCAGGTGACCGAGGGGTTATCATATGAGGAGATTCCCATAGCGATAATCGATCGTCGGAGTTAGGCGTCTGCGGACGGGGCGTGGCTTCCGTCAAAGTCTTGTGGCGGAACGAGCTCAGGGAGGAGACGACGTGGGAAGCTGAGGAGGACATAAGGCAAAAGTATCCTCACCTATTCCCCACACCTCCAGGTAACTCACTTTCCTACTTGTAAATTTTCATTGTCATATATGCCTAAGTGTTGTTTTGTGGTCGTATGTGGCATTTGCAAACTGTTTAAGTTATGAGGAACTTTATCGTTATCTGTTTGGGAAGGAACATTCGGGACGAATGTTTCTAAGGAGGGGAGAATGTTATACCCCGTATTTCCAGAGTATGTACGTGGGGGCGTACGTACAAAAGTTCAACCTTAAAGTTAAGGCTTAGGACGAATTTGTGCACAACTCACTAAAAGAATCGTTTTCCGACGAAACGTTTAACAAAACTTGCGAAGGGAAAATTACGGCTATGTCATTTCTAATTTTTGCGGATTTTTTCGAGAGACGAAATATTTTGGACCAACGAGAGGGTGACACTTGACACCCTCAAGTGGCGGGATTTGGACGACCATGGGGGCGTTTGTGGCCTTGCACAAAGTCAAGGTTAGGTAGGATATTTTTGTGTAGTAGATGGATAAGGACACTTGGGTGAATCCCCACCCTCCACTTGCCCTCCACTTTCCTTAATCCTTGCCCATTCAAACCCGTTAAATTACCCCCCCCTTGATGAAGAGTTCTTCATCCACAAATCATTCTGCCCAGTCTTGAAATCTCCTTCCTCTAGAGCTTTCGTCCAAGCCTCCCTTCCCCTCTTAAAGAGCTAAGCCGAGGCACCCCTCCCCTCCCCCTTTTCTTTGTAGCCTCGGCCAAAGTACCCCCCCTCTTGGTAGAAATACTCTCCAAGTATTGTTATTATCCTCAAATACCCTAGCCGTATATCCTTTAGTATTTCCAAAGTTACCTCTATACGTAGAGTCCGAAAATACTACCTTGTATTCCTATAGTCACTAAACGAAACCCTAAGAGAAACTTCATAGTTGGTTGAAGTAGAAAGTAGAAGTTGTGTAGAAACTTCTAAGGGTTTCTTGCAGCGGATTGGAGCGTACCGATTAGGAGCTAAACCTCGCTCAGGATCGACTTATATCTTGGATAATATTGGGCTTATCGAGGTAAATAATCTTATCCTTCTATTGTAATTGGAGAATACATACTGTAGATGTATAGAAATTAGTATAAAATACATAGAAGGATATTAAAGAATAGAATTGAACTATAATCACATCAGAAGATTTAAAGAAGATTGAACTGTACTTACATAGGAATTTGTATTTCTGAGACTTGTATAGCTTAGGGTAGGAAGTCTTGCCCGATTTTCCGTAGAATTCAGAACCCTCTGCTTAGAACTTTCTACAGAGTAGTCTAGACGTTGATAGACGTATTTGACTATTATAGGTCGATACTCTGCGCGCGACATATTCGACTTGGCAGGTGGATTTCGCCGAGAAGGTATGTGATTCTTCCTATACTCTTGAGCATGATATTTTAAAATATATATATAGTACGGTGAGCGTCGTGTGTTAAGCGAACGTAGTTTTACCGCAATGTCTTTTGACTTAAGCTGAATAATAAGAATCTTGAAGTCTTTCAAAAGAATTATAAATCATTTTTAAAAGAAGAAGAATATTTGTTTTTAAAACAAAAAGCTTAAAGAGTTATACTAGCTTTATGGGAAGTTATGAATAACGACTTAAGGAAGATAAAAGGCAGTTTACTTGTGTGTTTATAAAAGACTTGTATTGATTTCTGGAAAGTACAGTAAGATGGTTTGTTGAGTAGACATATTGTGATGCTATGTGTGTTAGTATCTTGTAACGTTTGTGTAAAGAGGTTATTCTTATTTGTGCTTATGTTGTTTAACGGTAAGTTGTTATATCACTCACCTCTTGACATGATACCGGGGTTAAGTCGCCTCCGACGCGGGGTAGACTCGGTGATGCAGGACCATGATTCGAGAATACCTCATGCGGGTCCAGGGGACCTATGCGGAGCTACGAGAGTTCCAGGTTAGTGTGCGGGGTTATACCTCATGCGGTCTATGTGGCCATGCGGACTACGAGTCCAGGACGATGCCGGGGAGTAGCTACCCTCGATGCGAGGAATACCTCATGCGGGCCTAGGTGGCTATCACGGACTCTGTAGTCCAGGATTAGGCATGCATAATGATACTATGGGCGATTGGCCTGCCGATCATTCACGGCTAGAAAAGACACATTGATTTACCTATTGTTGCTCTTGTTTATGATGTGGCACTATGTGCGGTTACATTGGTTGTTTCATGCATATTTGTAAAATTGGTTTTAAAATGATATGATTTCATTTAAGTACTTTACAGTTTCACATACTTAGTACCTGTTGTACTGACCTCCTTCGGGGGGCTGCGTTCATGCCGCAGGTAAGGGAAAGCAGGTGCTAGATCCACATCCTTAGGATCTTTTGCTTTGGTGTCAGGAGCTCCACCTTCTCCGGAGGCTCGACTTTTGGGTATGATCTCCCTGTTGTGTAGATAGTTTTGTACATTCGAGTATGGCGGGCCATTCCGCCATAGTTGTTTACTTCCTTAGAGGTCTGTAGTCCTATTGTACAGTTGAGATGTAAACTGCCAGATTTTGGTTTATATATATATGCCGAAAGGCGCCCTTTTCTCAGATAAGCTGTGTCTCAATTTACAATTATTTTATGTCTTGTTTTTATATTCCGCTGATTACTCTGATGTATGACTACTTGGGTGCCCGGGTAAGGCACCAGTCACGGGCCACGGAACGGGTCGTGACACAGCGGAATATAAAACAAGACATGATATAATATGAAGTGAAAACAGTTTATCTGAGAGAAGTTGCCTTTCGGCATATATATAAAAACATGAATCCGAACAGTTACATCCCTTTTACAAACTCTGCCCACAACAGTACTACAGACCTCTAAGAATGATATAACAACAATGGCGGGACAGGGCCCCGCCATACCCTTGAATGTAAGTACCTACAACGATGGGAATATACCCGATAAGCCTCGAGAAACGGAGCTTCCCAAACGCTGACTGTGACCCTAAGAGCGAGGATAAACGATCGCGGTGTACCTTTACTGGCATGAACGGCCAGAAGGAGGTCGATAACATGTACCAAGTATGTGGCGAAAATCAGTAAATGAAATCATAGTAGTCTATATAAAGCTGGAGACATGTATGATAACCAAACTACAATTCACAATAAATAAGCAGTTATGTCAAGTCAGGGACTCACGCCCTCAAAATCATCACTCAAATATAACTATGGGTCTCACGCCCACAACATCAATCATGCCCATGGAATACCTTCCTCACTGCCGGCAGTCTATGATATAAAAGCACCAAGGAATACATGAACACCGTGTCCGCGTGTCAAATAAAACCGTACGGGGTAAGTACGAAGGCATAGCCGACTACTAAAACCCACAGTACCAACAAAGTCATAAACTGTATCACGGGGTCTTTCTAGACCGCCATATGATCGAAGCTGGTCACTCGCCCGCAATATCAAATGTGCGCGTCTAATCCTGGAACTTCCTGCACCTCCGCATAGGCCACACACATAGGCCCGCATGAGGTATTCCCGCGTCGGTAGCTACTCCCGACATCGCCCCGACTCGCGATCGCATGGTCACATAGACCGCATGGCCATATAGACCGCACACTAACCTGGAACTCTCGTAGCTCCGCATAGGTCCCTTGGACCCGCATGAGGTATTCTCGAATCATAGTCCCAGACTGCCTGAGGTATACCCCGCATCGGAGGGCAGCTTAATCCCCGGTATCATGTCAAGGGTGAGTGGTGCAATACTAACATAACGGCTTACCGTTAAACAACATAAGCACAACAAGGGAAACCCCTTTACACAAACATCATAAGACACTAACACACGTAGCATCCTAACATGTTTACTTATCAAATCAATAAGAAAGTATTACAAGGCTATCACAAACCAACATAGTCAAGTTATTCACACAAGGTAATTCATACATTATCTCTTTACAAATATTCTGTTTCTTTCACAAGAGTCACACGATACCCGTAGTATTAAAAATAGAGTGACTATCTTTTTAAGTAAACCAAAACACTTCCCTTTGTAAAATCAAGTAACAACATTCTTTTCCAACGTACAAGTTTGCCTATTTTCAAATGCTCAAGTTTCTCATTTTCGAAAGGTTTCGTAGTTCATAGTCTTAATTACTTAAGAATATAATTCTCATTTAAAACAATTTGAGAAACATATGCCTTATGTGTGAGTAGTTTATTCTTGTTCATAACAATCTTATTAAAGCAGCCATGATCTAGGAAATGTAATATCATTTTGTCTCATCTTAGCTTCATGCGGATGGAGGTTTCTCGGTTTTAATAATACTTAATTAGTCAATACATTTCCCTTTATTAACGCCGCGGTGGTTCGCTCGATACTTATTCGATTTCCAAATCAAGAAACATTATTCCTTTTAAAAACCAAGTACTCATTACTCACGAATGAGGTTTCACACTTTTTAACAAAAATCATATTAATTTAATTAAGTCAAGTCTCTTATCTTTTAATATCAAGTCTCTTAACTTAAAAATTAATAAACCATTCTTTTTATCTCTCTTAAGTCGTTACACCTAACTTCCCATAAAGCTAGTATAACTCTTAAGCTTTTAAAACCAAGTATTACTCTTCTTTCAAAAAGGTTTCTTAACTCTTTTGAAATACTTCAGATTCTTATTATTTAGACTCAAGTCAAAAGACATCGCAGTAAAACCACGTTCAGTTAACACACGTACGTCTACCGTACTATATATATTCTTTTAAAATATCATGCTCAAGAGGATAGGAAGAATCACATACCTCGCGACGATTATCGACTATTAGCAAAACGCTCCACCGCTATAACCCGGCTAGCCTTGTCCACCTTTCAAGTAGAACATGCTACTCGCAGAACTTTCAACCTATAACGGTATATAAGTCTATCAATGACTAGACTACTCTGTAGAATATTCTAAGCAGAAGGTTCTCTGTTCTACGGAAAATCGGGCAGCACTTCCCTACCCGTTAAACTACACAAGTCTACTGTAAATACAGTCCTATGTAAGTACAGTTCAATCTTCTTCTTTAATATACTTCTGATGTGATTTCAATTCAATTCTCTTCTCTTATACCATCCTTCTATATATCTTATACTCAATTCTATACTACTACAGTATGTAATTTCCAATTACAATAGAAGGACAATATATTTACCTCGATAAGCCCAAAATTATCCAAGTTTAAATGTCGATCCTGAGCAACGTTTAGCTCCTACTCTGGGCGCTCCAACCCGCTCCAAACAACCCTTAGAAGTTCTACGCAACTTCTTCTTAATACTTCAACCGGCTATGAAGATTTTCCTTAGGGTTTCGGTTTGAGACTAAAAGGACAGTATAGTAGTATTTCTGGGCTTTTAGTATAGGGGTAACCTTGGAATACTACAAGGTATTTGGGCTAAGGTATTTTGGAATAGTAACAATACTTGGAGAATACTTTTCTACCAGGGGGGGGTATTTTACGAGAACAACTCTCAAGAGGGGGGGATGTTTCGGCCAAGGGCCTTCTCAAGGGGCAGGGGGAGCTCTTGGACGAGAGCTTCTACTAAGAGGGGGAAGGATTTTCAAGACTAAGAAAGTTGTGTTGTGGATGAAGAAGTCTTCAACAAAGGGGGGGGGGGTATTTATAGGGCCTTCAATGGCCAAGATCAAGACAAGTGGTGGGAAAGTGGAGGGTGAGGATTTGTACATGTGCACCCTAGCCATCTACTCCACAAATCACTCCAAACATTGACCCATGTTTTAGGCCACAAAACAAGCCAAGAATCGTGCACCCAATCGGCCCTAAGACCACCCACTTGAGGGTGACAAGTATCGCCCTCTCGTTGGTCCAAAATATTTCATCTCTCGGAAATATCCGCAAAAATTATTAAAGTCGCAACCGTAATTTTCCCCTCGCAAAGTTTGGAAAACGCTTCGTCGGAAAACAATTCTTTTCGGGGGTTGTGAACAAATTTCGTCCCTTGCCTTTCTTAAGGCTTAAACTTTCGTACGTACGTCCTTACGTACATACTCTGGAAATACGGGGTATAACAAAGCCATTTTTGGATACATTTGTGATAGTATTCATTGACGACATCCTGGTTTATTGCGGTCGAGCGAGGACGCAGATCACTCGGCGAGGCGGTACTTGGTCCTCCGAGCCAGTGATTATTCGCCAAGTTCTCCAAGTGTGAGTTTTGGTTGGCCTCAGTGGCATTCCTGGGGCATATTATTGGGGCTGATGGTGTTCGGGTGGATACGGAAAAGATTGAGGCAGTCAAGTCTTGGCCGAGACCTACTACTCCGACCGAGGTGCGTAATTTCTTGGGGCTGGCAGGTTATTATCGTAGGTTTGTGGAGCAGTTTGCTTCGATTTCAGCACAGTTGACTAGGCTGACTCAGAAGGCAGCCAAGTTCCAGTGGACAGAGGCTTGCGAGAAGGGTTTCCAGTTGCTGAAGGAAAGGTTGACTACGGCTCCAGTTCTTACTCTTCCTGAGGGGTTAGACGGGTACGTGATCTATTGTGATGCCTCGGATATCGGGCTAGGGTGTGTTTTGATGCAGCACGGCAAGGTTATAGCCTATGCTTTCTGGCAGTTACGGAAGCATGAGAGGAATTACCCTACCCACGACTTAGAGTTGGCCGCAGTTATTCATGCCTTGAAGATTTGGAGACATTATTTGTATGGGGTTCATGTGGATATTTTTACAGACCACAAGAGCCTCCAGTATATCTTCAGGCAGAGGGAGCTGAACTTGCGACAGAGACGGTGGTTAGAGTTGCTGAAAGATTATGATGTTGATATTCTATACCATCCGGGGAAAGACAACGTAGTTGCTGATGCCTTGAGTCGTAGATCGATGGGGAGCCTGTCAGAGGTACATCCAGAGAAACAGGACATGGTCCGTCAGATCCACCAGTTAGCGAGCCTTGGGGTTCGTTTGATCGATACCGATGATAACGGGGTACGGGTTCGTGAGGTTGCCGAGTCTTCCATCGTTGATGAGGTGAAGAGGCGACAGTTTGAGGACCCAGTGTTGGTACGGTATCGAGATGCAGCTCTTCGGGAGGAGAAAAGTCTATTCGAGTGGCGCTGATGGTCTTGAGATTTGAGCGGTTTGTGTTCCCGATGTGTCAGGACTTCGTCAGCAGATTTTGGGGGAGGCACACAATGCTCGTTATTCTATTCATCCGGGGTCGACCAAGATGTATCATGACCTCAGATGTTTGTATTGGTGGGATGGCCTAAAGAGGGACGTGGCAGGTTTTGTTGCACAGTGTCCTAATTGCCAGCATGTCAAGGTCGAGCACCAGAGGCCCAGTGGATTATTGCAGGCTATTGAGATTCCGACTTGGAAGTGGGAGGTGATCAACATGGACTTTGTTCTGTGGTTACCTCATACTCGGAGGAAATACGACTCCATTTGGGTTATTGTTGTGGTGTGAAATCAGTCCATTTCCTTCCAATCCGAGCAGCGTTTTGGTGAGACTATGCCGATTGTACATCGAGATTGTGAGGTCGCATGGTGTCGGTGTCGATTATATCGAATAGAGAGCCCGATTCTGCCTAACTTCTGGAGGTCTTTCCAGAAGGGATTGGGGACACATGTGAGTCTCAGTACAACATTTCATCCTCAGACGGACGGGCAGGCAGAGCGTACTATCCAGACACTTGAGGATATACTGCGTGCCTGCGTGATTGATTTCAGGGGTAGCTGGGAGGATCATTTGCCTCTTGTGGAGTTTTCTTATAACAACAGCTACCATTACAGTATACAGATGGCGCCATACGAGGCTTTATATGTTATACCCCGTATTCTCAGGGTATGTATGCGAGGACGTACGTACGAGAGCACGACAGAAAAAAATTTGGAAAGAAAGAAAGATGTGAGTTTTCGACGGAAAAGTTTCCGGTTATTTGTGAAGAAAAAGGTTCGTTAATGGGAATTGGATTCCCAGATTTGGTATTTGGACTTCATAGAATATATTAGAATTTTGAGATTTTATTTTCGGAAATGGTCACGTGGGGCCCACGGGAGAAATTTACGGTTTTGTGGGGCCCACTTTGTTTTCGAGATTTTGGCCATTGTGGATATTTTTCGGAAGACGTTTTATGAGGGCCATTAGGAGGGTGACACGTGTCACCCCGCCAGTGGCAGCCAAATGACATTTGTGCACAACACTTTGCGGTTAGAGTCGTTTTCGAAACGTTTTGCGTAACTGCGAGGAAAATTCCGGCTATGTCGTTTTGTATTTTTGCGGATTTTTAGAGACGAAACATTTTGGACCAACGGAGGGTGACATGTGTGATGTCACCTCACATCGAAGCAGTAAGTCTTTGGGCGATTTGGGCGCCGAGAGGACGTTGGCCTCGCACAATTGGTTCCTTGTTTTGGCCTTGTTTTGTGCCTTGTTTTGTGGCTTGTTTGGTGCAATGTTTTGTGGAGTAGGGTTAGGGTGTACTTGGCTTGATCAAGGCCATACACTGCCTTGAACATGGCTTGATCTTGGCCATTGGTTGGCCTTTGGCTTTCCTATAAATACCCCCCTCTCTTGAAGACTTCATTCATCCAAAAATCTTCCAAGTCTTGAAACCCCTCCCCTCCCTCTTGTTGACTCTCGTCAGAGCCCCTCTCCCTTAAAATTGGCCTTGGCCGAAACCTCCTCTTCCCTTTGAGGTGTGGTAGAAGTACTACCCTCAGCTGTGGTCTTGTGGTGGGTACCCCACTAGCCTAGTTGTTTTCGTATAATACCCCCCTTTTGTGGTATAGAAATACTCTCCTAGTATTGTTATAATGCCCAAAATACCTTAGCCTTTACCTAGTAGTATTTCAAAAGTTACTCTTTACGTAGAGCCCGGAAATACTACCTTTTGTCCTTTTAGTCTCAAAACCGAAACCCTAAGGAAATCTTCATAGTTGGTTGAAGTATTTGAGTAGAAGTTGGTTAGAACTTCTAAGGGTTGTTTGGAGCGGATTGGAGCGCACGGAGTAGGAGCTAAACCTTGCTCAGGATCGACATTATAACTTGGATAATTTTGGGCTTGTCGAGGTAAATAATCTTGTCCACCTTTTGTAATTGGAAATTACATGTTAGAATATATAGTTGAAGTATACTATATATAGAACTGAACATTATTGTGCGGCAATGTCTTTTGACTTAAGCCTGAATGTAAAGAAAGAACTGAACTGTATTTACATAGGACTGTATTGCAGTAGACTTGTGTAGTATTGCTGAGTAGAATTGTACACGTCCAGTTAGACGTGTAAACCCCCCCCCCCTGGTTGGCTTGGTAGCCGGCCTCGATAGAGGAGGAGATTTCTGTTGCGGGAAATCTTTGTAGAATTTTACGTAGAAAGATAGAAACTTGTGTTTTGGGGTTAATAGACGTTTGTGACCTTTATAGGTGGAAGTACTAAGAGTAGCGTATTCTACTCGAGGAGTGGAAAGGGCTAGCAAGGTTGTAGTACTTGGAGCATTTTGCTTATTGTCGATAAATCGTCGCGAGGTATGTGAACCTCTTCCTATCTCTTCTAGCATGATATGTGTGAACTATGTAGTGCGGTGAGACGCATGTGTTAATCGTGTTTGATTGTTCTTAAAACATAAAGTGTTATAACGGCTTTATGGGAAGTTGGTTATAACAGCTTTATGTAGGTAAGAAAATACTTTGTGGTTTTAAAAAAGTTATACTAGCTTTATGGGGAGTTAGGTATAATGTCTTAAGAGAGGTAAAGAAAATGGTTTACTGATGTTAGAAGTTAAGGGACTTGATCTTATAAGATAAGAGACTTAACTTATTTGTTTTAATGTGAATGTTTGTGTGAAACCTCATTCGTGAGTAATGAGTACTTGGTTTTATTTAAAGGGATAATGTTTCTTGATTTGGAAATCGTAATGTGTATCGACAGGACCACCGCGGCGTTAATAAAGGAAAATGTATTGAATAATGATGTATCGTATTAAAACCGGTAGAAACCTCCATCTGCATAGAAACTAAGATGAGACAAAATGATATTACATTTTCTAGATCACGGTCATTGTAATAAGAATGTTGTAAACAAGAATAACCTACTCACGTGAGACATATATTACTCAATTGTTCTAAAAGGAATCAGTGATTAAGTTTGGGAACTATGAAACCATTTGAAAATGAGAAGCTTGAGTAATTGAAACTAGGCAACCGGAACTTAGGAAAGAATGTTGTTACTTGATTTTGAAAAGGAATGTGGGTTGGTCATTCTAATACTACGTATATCGAGTGACTTTTATAAGTAATGGATCTCTTTTAAAGAACTTAACGTATGTAGTACTTTGGGGTTAAAACCCGGACTTTGGCATAAAATGAAAGTACTTTGAGTTGTGTGAAACTTGCCTATGCTTGTTGTTGTGAAACTTGCCTATGCTTGTTGTTGTGAAACTCGCCTATGCTTGTTGTTTTGAAACTTGCCTATTGTGATGATAGCCTTTGTTGTGCAAGTGTGGTATTTCGTGTTCTGGCGTCTCTCGATAGAGGCGGTTGACTTGTTGAGAACTTACTTGGGCGTCTTTGGCGGTGATGGAGAATTCCACGGGTATGTTTCCATTTTGATTCTTGTCTTGTTGTTGATGTCACATGGACATGTCTACCGTCACGAAGATTCGGGCACGCGGCCGTGCGGCGGGTTGATTACCCGATATATGGTTATTCTGCAACATGGGCGTGTCTACACCGTCACGAGATTCGGGGCATGTGGCGTGCGGCAAGGTTGACCACCCAATATATTGTTATTGAGGTTACATGGGCGTCTACACCGTCACGATTCCGGGGCATGTGGCCATGCGGCCTTATTATTGTTGCATCACGGACATGTCTACACCGTCTGATTCCGGGGCATGTGGCCATGATGCGAACATGATGGATGTGGTGGGCGTGAGACCCATAGTTATATTTGAGTGGTGACTTTGAGGCGTGAGTCACGACTTGGCTCGCACATGTTGCGTCTTGTATTTTGGTTATCATACATGTCTCCCGCTTTATATAGATCGTTATGATTTAAGCGCGATATTCTGATTTCACATACTTGGTACTGTTATCGACCTCCTTGGGGTTGCGTTCATGCCGCAGTAGAGGTACATCGGCCGTGGATCCTCGCTCTTAGGATCTCGATTCAGCGTTTTGGGAAGCTCGTTTCTCGGAGGCTTATCTTTTGGTATGTGTTCCCGAGTTGTAGGTTCTTGTACATTCGGGGTATGGCGGGCCCTGTCCGTCATAGTCGTTGTAAATCTTAAGTGCAGTAATCTTGTTGTGGCGGGGTTGTAAAAGGATTAAACTGCTCGTGTTTTATGTATATCTTGAAAACTGTTTTGGTTGCTTTATTTATTAGTATATCTATTGTTGCATGTCTAAGTTTTTATTTCCGCTGGTTTTTCTCTGATGTTGTATCACTAGGGTGCCCGGGGTAAGGCACCAGTCACGGGCCCGAATTTCGGGGTGTGACATTATATGGGCGGAAATGTAGATCGCCGATCAGTTGGTTCGACGTGGGCGAGTGCGATTAGTTGGCGGACTTGGTTCGTGGTGTGGATAAGGTGAAGCTTATCCAGGAGAGACTGTTAGTAGCTCAGAGTCGGCAGAAGTCATATGCGGATAATCGGCGTCGGCATTTGGAGTTTCAGGTAGACGATTGGATCTTCTTGAAGGTGTCACCCATGAAGGGTGTGATGAGATTTGGTAAGAAGTGGAAACTCAGCCCAAGGTACATTGGGCCCTACCAGATCGTCCGTAGAGTGGGCAAGGTTGCCTATGAGTTGGATCTGCCATCAGAGTTAGAGGCGGTACATCCTGTCTTCCATGTCTCTATGTTGCGGAAGTGTATCGGTGATCCAACGAGAGTTTTCCCTGCTAGTGAGGTCCAGGTGACAGAGGGGTTATCGTATGAGGAGAGTCCCATAGCGATACTCGATCGCCAGGTCAGGCGACTGCGGACCAAGGATGTGGCTTCCGTCAAAGTCTTGTGGAGAAATGATAACCGGGAGGAGATGACTTGGGAAGCGGAGGAGGAAATGTTGAGGAAGTACCCTCACTTATTCCCTACACCTTCAGGTAATTCTTTTCCCTTACTTGTCAAGTTTTAATTGAAGCATTTGTTTTGTGTAAATTCTATTATGTGGTCATGTGTGGCATTATTGGTATGTCGGGGTTGTGAAAGGAAACTATGTCGCTAATTTTAAGTTTGACTCCGAAAGAACATTCGGGGACGAATGTTTCTAAGGGGGGAAGAATGTTACACCCCGTATTTACAGGACATGTTTTAAGAACGTACGTAAGAACTCACAAGTGTTAAGATTTGAGACTTGTAAAATTTATCGGAATTATGAAATTGTCGGAAAACGTATTATTATGACGAATGGGAGGGCAACACGTGTCACCCCCCCTTAATGATGCCTTGGACGAAATAGGCATGGCGAGATGATGGTGACCATAGTCTTAGGATGGCAAGTCTTGCAAGTAGTGAGCTTGACATTATTGACTTAGTCAATGGGTCCACAATAGTCTTGATATTTGTTAAGACCTCATCCAAACCACCCATTTGTTTATATCTTGACCCTCCATTACACTATATAATTTTAGTAGTTCAAGACAAGCTTAACACTTAGCCAAATTTTCACAAAAATTGGAAGAACTCAAGCTTGAGCTCTCGGGTTCACTCCCATTTGAAAAGAAAAAAAAATTGTTTCTTGTCCATTAAGCTCCACATTTTAAACCAAGGTTCTTTAGTGTATTGTAAGCATATCTCAATAGAAAAATCTCGGAAAAAGATAGTTTTCGGGTTAGTCGCAAAGCGAAAACCTAGTTGTCTTTCTAGGTTTTGTTTGGAAGTTTGAAGGAAATTTGTTGGTGTTGTTCTAAGGGTCTCAAGTAGCGGATTGAAGTGTCTTGAAGAGGCTCTAAGTTGCTAAGGAGCGACTTCGGATTTGAAGTTGGATTAAGATTCGTTGAGGTATAATCTTGTCTCTTAAAAGTGTTACAAGATTATTTATATTGTTGTTAGCTTTACATGTTGCTAGCATGAAGTATATGTGTTGAAGTTTATAAGTGTTATGGATTGCTTGTAGCCTTAGAATCCGAAATGTAATGTAAGCCATGTGAAGTTGGATTACAAATTGGTCGTTTATTAGAATCGTCGCATGTTAATTACTTGGAGATTATAGTAGTTATAATAGATTGCGACTTGATATCATGTTAGGCTAATAACTTGGATTGAAATGGAAATTGGATAAGAATTGATGTTGTAGTACTTCAAGTTAGCCGAATTGGCCTAGTAAGTTGTATTAATTTGATATCTATTGTGGTGCGGAATTTTACACGTCTAGTAGGCGTGTAATCCCCTATTGTTGATTGCATTGTTTGGGCCTTAAATGTGGCGTGTTTGGTTATTGTATTCGGCCTTGAAAAATGTGTCAAAGTAAGTAGAAACAAAGGAGGTGCTGTCCGATTTTCCGTAGAATTTAGTGACCTTACACTTGTAATATTCTACGTTTAAAGTAAGACGTTAATTGACGTATTGTGGACATTATAAGTTGACATACTACGGGCGGGATATTGTACTTGGCAAGTGGTTTGACCCGAAAAGGTATGTAGAACTTTTCCTATCTGTTGAGCATGACTAGTTATACATATATAGTACGGTAGACGTACAAGACCTTGATATCCTTTACTAGTTTTATGAATAACCAAGTCGGGTGAGTTAGGAGATTAACTCACTTCTTTGAAAGTATAAAGGATGTCTTAAGGTTTATTAAAGTTAAGGGACTTGAAGAGTTTTAAAGTATGTGATACTTGTTCCGTTTTAAACGTATAAGTCCCTTGGATAGGAAATTGTATTTGGCTAAGGTATAACTTGAATATAACGACTTTATGGGAAGTTGGTTATATTTGCTTTATGGAAAGATAAATGACTTGATTTTAATGAAAAGGCAATTTGATTTTAAGGCATCAATTGCCTAAGGTTATATAATAAAAGGAGTCACTTGATTTAGAAACCTAACATTATTTCTAAAGGTATTGTGACTTGTCTTGAAAAGTAATTATGACTTGATACTACGGTTATTAGTATCTTGGAAGTTTTATATGAAAATGAGTCATTTTAAAAGATTAGAAGTACGTAGTACTTTGGGTTAAACTCCCGGATTTATTATAACATATTGGTGCCTTAAGTAAACGAAAATGAGAGTGTAGATGAACAAGACTAATAAGAAGTTAGGGGGATTTCTAACTTGCTTATTTATTGTATGACGACCGGTTGAGATAGGGTAAGAGTATAAGTGAGGGGTAAACCCCCAAGACGCTATACCACCTTCTCTAGGGTAAGAGTATAAATGAGGGGTAAACCCCCAAGACGTTATACCACCTTCTCCAGGATAAGAGTATAAATGAGGGGTAAACCCCCAAGACGTTATACCACCTGCCTCAGGGTAAGAGTATAAATGAGGGGAAAATCCCCAAGACATTATACCACCTGTTTCTATGGGTTCGCTACCCATGATTTGATCGTGAGTCTCATATGTTTATGTTGTAAGTATACTCTCATTGTTAGTAAGGCACTGTGTACTGTAATTTTATTAACATACATGACTCCGGCTTTGTTTTAAACTTATGATGTAATTTACAGTATTTTCCAGTTTTGCATACTTAGTACATATTGTGTACTGACCCCCTTCCTCGGGGTTTGCTTTCATGCCGCAGGAAAGGGTAAGCAGGTGGTGGATCCTCATTCTTAGGATCACTTATCAGATGTTAGAAGCTCCATTTCTCCGGAGGCTTGTCTCTTTTGGTACAGTCTTTCCCTGATGTTGTAGATTTATGTACATTCAGGGGTATGGCGGGGCCCTGTCCCACCACAGTTGTTATTCCTAGAGGTCTGTATTCACATATATGGTTGGGCTGTAAGAACTGAGTTGTACAGTTGTACTTTTGATTATGTTTATATTATGGAAGACGACCTTATCGGCTAGCCTATGATGTTTATTGTTTACACATGTGTTTATGTCGTGTATGTTCCGCTGCTATTCTCTGATGTATACCGGCAGGGTGCCTGGGTAGGGCACCGATCCACGGCCCGGTCGGGTCGTGGCGATCGTAACCCTACGTGGACCACTAGCGACTCGCCGCTTTGCCCGCCACGGGCCCTGGTCGCCTTCCGTGGAGGCATAACTGATACATAAGAATAGGTCAGAGAGGATTCAACCTACTATGACAGCTCTACTGCACGATCTCAGAGAGAGAAGAATGGAAACCAATCCTAAATGTCATGTAGCCTCCTGATTATAGATGTGGTGCACAACACACCGATAATGAAGACTCTACTAGACACGGTCTGTAGACACTTTCCGAGGACTAACTGCTCTGATACCACTTTTGTCACGACTCCGGCCGGGCGTGGATCGTGTCCTACACAGGCACCACTACAGTATACATCGAGAGATAATCGTGAACATACATGAAACTCATACAATAAATCAACAGAAATGAAATCAATAGGTTAGCCGATGAGGCTACCTCCCTGAATATATAAAACAAAACATAACCGAAGCAGTTGTCTCCTTTCCTTTACAAACTGACCCACAACATGCGACTACAGACCTCTAAGAGTTTTAACATAACAACTGTGGCGGGACAGGGCCCCGCCATACTCCTGAATATACATGGACCTACAACCTCAGAGAATCGTACCAAAAGACAAAGCCTCCGGAGAAATGGAGCTTTCCAAGAACTGAACAGTGATCTAAAGAGTGTGGATCAGCAAGCTATGTACCTAAACCTGCGGCATGAATGCAGTCCCCCGAAGGAGGTCAGTACGAAATATGTACCAAGTATGTGGCCAAAAATCAGTAGTGAAATCATAACAGTCTATATAAAGCTGGAGACATATATGATAACCAAAATAACAGTATACTGTGCCTTGCCAAAGTGAAAGTAATGAAAGTCAGTTTTACCTTTTTAAAGACTATTTCAACACATGAATCATAGTCACACAGGGCTACCGACACAAGCCCTCAAATATCAAAGTGTGCCCGTGGAATCCCCCATCACTGTCGGCAGCTATAAGTGAATAACATAACCATGTGACGCGCCCGTGGCATCCTACCTCACTGTCGGCGTACACACCTATAATACATATATATATCTATACTCTCTGCCCTGTGGAATCCCCCATCACTGCCGACAGTCGTAAGGGTAACATATAACCATGTGACGCGCCCGTGGCATCCCACCTCACTGTCGGTGTACACATATGCAACACACACACACACACATATATATATATATATATATATATATATATATATATATATATATATATATATATATATATATATATATATAACGCATGCCGGAATCCCTCATCGTATAAGCATGACCATAACGTGCCCCCGGAATCCCTCATCGTAGGCGCAAATCTTCATGGGGAGCTAGCCCATGGAGTAATAATATAACATGCCCCCGGAATCCCTCATCGTAGGCGCATGTCTTCATGGGGAACTAGCCCATAGAGTAAAAATATAACATGGTCGCATGCCTCGGAATCCCTCATCGTATATGCATGGCCATGGGTAATAAAACACATCCGGGAATCTAACCCACCTCCTGGTCGCATGCCCCGGAATCCCTCATCGTATAAGCATGGCCAAGATCAATCACAATGGAAGCATACCCGTAGAATCCTCCGTCACTGCCGGTACGCCCAATAAATTCACAACAAGTCAGCCGGCCCTCCAACTGAGAGTCACGACAATATACACATATAATACTTGCAATCAAGGCTATCACCAGCAAGCATAGACAAGTTCATTAAATCTTTAGACTTTAATTTTTATAAACTCAAGGCACTTTTCGTTTCACATAAAAATCCGGGAATTTAACCCAACGTACTACGTACTTCCATTCTTTTCAAAAGATTCTTTTTCATATAAAATCCCAAGATACTAACACCCGTAGTATCAAGACGTGTTTACATTTTACATAAGTCACTACACTTTTAGAAATACATTTCTCGGCTTCTAAATCAAGTGACCCTTACTTTAAAACTTTAAGCAAGTGATACCTTTAAATTAAATTGCCCTTCCTTATTTCAAGTTATTTCTTTGTTTACCTTATTAGAGAAAATCATTCTCTTAACCTTCCATAAAGCCGTTATAACCAACTTCTCATAAAGCCGTTATAACCCTTTATGGTTTTAGACAAACTCATTCCTTTTATAACCAAGAGACTTATACTTTTAAAACCAAGTATCATATACTTTCAAATCAATTTTCTTAACTTTCAAAATACTTTAAGTCTCTTAACTATTAGAAATCAATTTTCTTAACTTTTAAATCTCAAGTAACTCACACCTTTTAAAACAAGTTACTTCCCTTAAATCATGTCATTTCTTCCTTTAAGAATCAAATTTCATTACTTGAAAATAAAGTCTCTCAACCTTTTATGAGTCTAAGGTTCATAGTCTTAAAACTTCATAACGTAAATTCTTTAAGTTAAGCACATATGCCTTATGTGTGTGAGTAAATTATACTTGTTTATAACGATCTTATTAAAGCAGCCATGATCTAGAAAATGTAATACAATTTTATCTTATCTTAGCTTCTATGCAAATGGAGAATTCTACTCATTTTAATATAATCAATTGTCATTACATTTTCCTTTATTAACGCTGCAATGGCTTGTTCGATACTTATTCTCATTCGTGCCGTAAATTAGCCAAGTCAACTTGGCTCCAAAATACCTCCTAACGACTCTTACCAACATCCCCCATAAGACTCGGTAAGGACTTAGGATAACTTAGACATAACCTTTACATAGAGTAAATCACAAACATACCTCTTAACTTCTAAGAGTAGAAGGAAACATGAAATAATACCACATGTATATTCCATACATAGAATCATGCCAAAGGAAGGAAGAAGTTCACATACCTCTCGACGATTATCGACAAGTAGCAAAATGCTCCAAAGTACTATAACCATGTTAGCTTTTCCACCCTTCAAGTAGAATATGCTACTCGTAGTACTTCAACCTATAATGGTCATAATATGTCTATTAACCTCTAGCTTCAAACGTAGAATATTCTAAGTGCAAAGTCACTAAATTCTACGGAAAATCGGACAACACTTCCTTTATTTCTACATACTTTGCCACATTTTTCAAGGCCGAATTCAATAACCAAACACGCCACATTTAAGTCTCAACAATGTAGTAAACAATAGGGGATTACACGCCTAACAAGACGTGTAAAATTCCGCCCCACAAATGATACAAAACAATCTAATAATACAATGTCATTCTCGGCTAAGGTGCAACAACATATCATCTTGTCCAATTTCTTTCCAATCCAAGTTCTTGGGTCTAACATGTTATACAGTCATAAACAACTTCAACAATTATAATTCCTTCTTTATATAACACGTGACGACTTAAACTAATAATCAACTTTAATTGTAATCTTAATGGTTAAACGTGCTAGTTTTCGGATTAGGGTTCCAATAGCCAATACACTTATCAAACTTCATACTAAATACCTCATGCTTGCTAATATCCATAACTACAATGATAAGTAATCTTTAATAGCTAAAACGACAAGATTTTACCTTTACAAGCCCTTATAAAATCCAAGATTCAAAGTCGTTCCTTAGCAATTCTTAGCTCATTTCCTTATGTTCCAATCCGCTCCAAGCACTCCTTAGAAGCTCATGAAGAACTCCTCTTCAAGTTCCATCTTCAAAGTTGAAGAACACCTTAGGGTTTCGCCTTGCGACTAACGTGAAAATGTCGTTTTTCCGAAATCTTTCTATTGAGATATCCTTACAATACCCCTAGGAACCTTGGGTTAAATTCTTGTGAATATTGGACAACAATTGAAAAAATTTCTTGTTCAAAGAACCTCAAAGCCGAGAGCTTCCTATGGCACACACAAGTTCTCTCAAATTTTTCTAAGTGTTGTGAGCTAAGTCTTGCTACTTAGGATGATATATAACACATTAGAGGGTCTATATTACAACACATGTTAAATTTGGATGAAAGGGATCAAGTCAAGTGGCTCTTGACTTAGTCAACAATGTCAAGCTCTTAGCTTGCAAGACTTTGTCATTTAAACTTTGGTCAAATGACCATTATACCCTTGTCTCAATTCATCCAAGACCATGTGGGGGGGGGGGGGGGTACCACATGTCGCCCTCCCATTCATCCATAAAATTCTGTAATCCTCGTGGGTCCCACAAAACGTCAAATTCCTCGGGTGGGCCCCACGTGACCAAATCCGTAAAAATAAATTTCCATAATGAAAATACATTCTAAAATCCTCAATTAATGCATTTTGAGAATCCAATTCTCCTCAACGAACATTTTTCCTTTCCGACGTTCGAAAGATTTTCCGTCGAAAAAACAATTCTTCCTTTCGTACCAATTTCAAGTCTTGTGTTCCTTACGTACATTCTCTTAAACATGCCCTGGACTTACAGGGTGTAACATTCACGTTCTGCCTTTTCAATTCATTCTACGCTCAAGCCTACATTCTAGAAATAAAGTTGTGCAATTTGTCTTCGTCAAATATATTTTGGATGTCTAACATCAAAGAAGTAGATTCCTTGATATAATCACGAACATATCCGATATATCTAAGCCTTTTCAACCGATCTCTAGCAATCCAAGAGGTATTGCAGAAACTGGTCCTTCATTTTCTTTTTCAACTTTGCCACGAATCAATCTGTGGTCTGCCCGCACTAACATCATCTGCATCACGTGTTCACCATCACTATTTCGCATCACCTGCCAAGTACATGGTTGTGATGTTTAACTTGTCGTTCTCGGCAACTTGAGAAGTACTACTCCATGTCTCAAAGGAAATTTTTCAGTTCCTTCGCACTTCTAGACCCGGTAAAGGCCAGGCTCCGGAATCTTTAGTTTTGTGTGATCTTCATTGCCAAGGCCAGTAGAAGCCATTGTGTTACGCAACACCACCACTTCCGTTTGCAAATCATCGTTTCCTTTGTTCATATCTTCGATCTGAACGTTGGCCACTTAACGATCGTTTATCAACTCCACAATTTGAACATCAACATTGTTCTTAAAAGTAGCCAACTCAGTGTTTACGCCATGGATCTGGGTTAGAAGATCAACCGACCCTGAGCATCACCCGTTATCCCCACCAAAGCCTCCAAACGTTCGATTCTTCCCCGCAGTTCATTGCTTGAACTCCCGCCAGCCATCGTTCTAAGTATCGCAACGTACGCTCTGATACCACTTGAGAGGGGTGATTTTTTTTCGAGTACACCACTGCACGGCAGTCAACACACATAGCTAACTTCATCCATTTCACTCAAACTCGTTTCTAGCACTTAGAATATTTTCAAGACAATAAGGAAATAACGGAAAACCAACATTTAAAGGCAACAATGCCCAACCTTACATTATTCGCAATAATACAAAGGATTCTCGTAATTGGGAGGCTTACAAAACTGACCAACCGTCTCTGGATGATCAATGCCTTAGCCTAATTACAATATATAAAGGGGAATCTGTCAGTGGCAGTTACAAGGGGGAAAGGGGCGTGCTTGGCACATGTCAGTCGCATAATACAAGGAACATTAAGCATAAATCAGAAGCACTTCGCCCCAATTCAGCAGCCTCACGCATTCGCCCACAACCATCGACGTAACTATCATGTGTGTCGCACACAGGACGTAACCATCACATGTGTCGCTCACACAGGACGTAACCATCGTCTGTCCGTCATATGCCTCGCTCGTGCCCATGACATGTCTTTGTCTCACACATCTTGCCCTCGTCCAGCCTGTACCAACACTCACGTTTATCGGAGCCATTCAACTACCTTCCACGCATGCTCCATCGGTGCCATGCGCCTGTCCGTGCCACTGCCCTTCGTTAAGGCTACCTTGCCAACAACCAGTCACCTTGACTTAGCCGCACATTGCTTCCGTTATCCACATAGGACAATGCCAAGGGGCAATGTACAAGCCCTTGACACTGCTTCCGCCCGACGTCCGTCATGGTCGGTCTGTGGGTCTAATGACATCCTTCCCTCATACACAACCATATCCCGACCCTCCTCCCTTTTTCCATTTGGATGTGAATTACTCATCTAATCCATGGATGATTGAGTAAATTTTTGTGTTTGTTGGTAGATGAACAATTATTTTCTTTCTCCTTCCCGCTTGTGTGAGAACGCAATTTAGCAACTCTTCTTGGGGAACATAAAACAACTCACTGCTCCTGCTGAAGAGAAACAAAATCATTTTGTTGAACCATGGAACTCCGTTACAAGAGTGGGCTATAATTCACACCAACATGTAAGTACTCGATCAATTTAATTAGTCTAATTCATCAGTATTGTCTGATGAAAAAAAAACAAAATCTTTAATTGTATAGCAATCTTTGCGTGAAAGTTTTAGTTAACAGAATTACTAATGAAGATGAACCATCTAATGTTTCACATAAAGAATAAATTTCATTAAAAACATGCTATAAGAATCATAAAAACTGAATATCTATAGTGCATATTCTGAGTTTGTATGACATGTTATATTTTGTTTGTGTTGGTTCTTGGTTCTACTTAATAAAATGACACAAGTTACCTATTTTTTTTTCTTTTCCCAACAATGGATGAAAGTTAAATTTAAAGATGCACACAATTAAACTGCAAGTAGTAATACAAATAACTCAATTCATTAAGAACTGAAGCCAACATAACTCAAATTCAATATTAATTTGGATTTTCATGATTGGTTACATACTTTTGTGTTGGATTTGTATGATCATTTACATTTCTGTTGGAGCTATTTATTATAATAACACTAATAGATTCTACTTTTACTTTTCTCACGATAGATGAAGGTGAAAATTCTGATATGTACACCATTAAACTACACTATAAAGGTTGGTGTTTGGGTTGAAGATGAACTATGTTAGTGGACATATAGCTTATTATGACTATTGTAAGGGAGATGAAAATTATATCATTCAGATAAGACAGTGTTTGAAAAAGTTGAAAGTCAATGATAGAAAAGTGAAATTGTGGTTCAAGCTATGATGTGGTTGATTCAGAGGTGGAGATATTTGTCGAGTACATAGACGAGAACCAATGAAACTATGATTTGGTTGATTCAGAGGACATCCCACTACAGGACGAAGAAGGTTGGGTAGATGTGGATGTAATCGAGGGTTGATGAGAGTGATGCCATAAGTGAAGGGTGAGTCATTTCATGACCCTGATTATTCCTTGGAAGATGACATGACTTTTTTATAAGAACATCGACTCCACAGTAGAGAGGGTTGATTTTAATGGAAAAAGTAGGGATAATCAAGTTAAAGAAAAAACTATGGAGCTTGGAGTTGCCTCAAACATACTGGCTATGTTTCCCAATGACACTCAAGAGGATGATTGTGCTACATCAAATGAGGAATTAATGAATTTACATGGAGATTCTGATGATGAAAATTCTAAAAGATCCAGTGTTTTTAATCCAACAAGGGATTTGGAGGATCCAAAATTTAAGTTTGCGCTTAATATGATATTCAGTAATAGCAAAGAATTCAAGTGGGCAGTTGAGGTACGTGTTGTGTTACAAAAAAAAGACATCGTTTAAAAAGAACAAAGGTACGAGGTCGAGGGCAACTTGTAAGGTGTAAAGCTGCAATTGGTTTATATTTGCATCAAAGGCTAATCAAGATGAAATGTTTCAATATTAAGACAATAGACACTGACCATTCCTGATGCAATCAAAGAGATAACAAGATTGTTGACTCTGGATTTTTAGCTAAAAAGTACGTAGAAGAGTTTAGTATTATCCAAGTTGGGGTGTGAAAGAATTTCAAGCTCATGTGATGAGGGCTCATAATTGTACCATTACTGGCAATGAGGAAAGCATTAGATATAATTACTGGAACTAAAGAAGAGCAATTTGATATGTTGTTGGATTATTGTGCTGAGCTAATGTCACGACCCGACCCCGGGCCGCGACTGGTGCCCTACCTGGGCACCCTTCTAATCATACAACATAATAAACTGCGGAAGATAAATAACACCTTTTTTTTAAACCAAGGTCAAGCCGATAAGGCTGCCATAACATAAAAATTTCCCGAAAGGGGCTACACTGTTTAACAATGTAAAAAAAAAAACAACTCTAGCTAGTCCAGCCCACAGATGAATACAGACCTCTAAGATTTGAACAAATACTATGACGGGACAAGGCCCCGCCGTACCCCTGAATAGACATAGCCATGACAACTCCGGAACATTGGAGCCATCTCAAAATGCTGAACCAAGATCCTAAGCTCGCGGATCCACAACTGTGTACCTAAACTCGCAGACATTTAACGCAGCGGCCCAAGAAATCGATAACAACAGTGCGAATATGGAGCGGAAGATAAGGTACGATAAACAAATCATAATCGTACAAAATAATGACAGGGCAAGTATAAAAAGTGCGTGCGCAGATCCTACCGTGTCATTACCATCTCGTGAACTTAATCGTACCTTATTATCTTTTCCCATTTTTCAATAAAAGTTATAGTCACTTTCTTACGTACATACTTAGGAAAAATCGTCAAGTTCATTACCATATAACTTACTTATCTTTCATAACATAATCCGACTTTTGGAGGGACGATATACTACTCGGCCCAATCGGGACGCGATCAAGTCACACAAATATCAAAGCGTGCGTGGAATTCCTTCCATCACTGGCGATCTATGACATAAATCATACTCGTGTGACGCGCGTGGCATCCTACCTCACCGCGTACACATATACAATACATATATATATACCTCCGCCCGTGGAATCCTCCATCACGCCACCCGTAGTGTAACATATAACGGTGACACGCCGGTGGCATCCTACCTCACCGTCACGTACACTGATACAATATATATATATATAGCGCCGCATGCCCTAATCCTCATCGTATAAGCATGGCCATAATGTGCCTCGACATCCTCATCGTAGCGCAGTCTTCGGGAGCTAGCCCATAAAATAAGAATATAACATGCCCCTAATCCTCATCGCGGTACATGTCTTCACGGGAGCTAGCCCGTGGAGTAATAGTCGACATAGCATGGTCGCATGCCCCTAATCCTCATCGTATAAGCATGGCCATGGGTAATAAAACAACCGAATCTAACCCGCCTCCGGTCACATGCCGGAATCCCACATCGTATAAGCGTGTCCAAGGATCAATCATAATGGAAGCATACCGTGGAATCCCACATCACCGATGCGTCCAAGTAAACTTACAACAAGACAGCTAGCCCTCCAACTGAGAGTCACGACAACGTAAACATATAATACTTGCACTCAAAGCTATCACAAGCAAACATGTGCAAGTTCATTAAACCTTTAGACTTCCATTTTTATAAACTCATGGTACTTTCGTTTCACACATAAAAATCCGGGAATTTAACCCAAAGTACTACGCACCTCTACTCCTTTAAAATGACTCTTTTTCAAATAAAACTTCCACGATACTAATAACCGTAGTATCAAGTCATATATACTTTTCAAGACAAGTCACAATACCTTTTAGAAATACAATTATAGGCTTCTAAATCACGTGACTTCTTTCTTTAAAACCTTAAGCAATTGGGACCTTTAAAACAATTTGCCCTTCTTTATGTCAAGTCATTTCTTTACTTACATTACTGAAGAAAACCATTCTTTTAATCTTCCATAAAGTTGTTAGAACCAACTTCCCATAAAGCCGTTATAACTCTTTATATCTTAGACAATTTCATTCCTTTTATAACCAAGAGACTTATACTTTCAAATCGAATTACATAGCTTTCAAAATACTTCAAGTCTCTTAACTTTTAAGAAAACCAGTTTCTTAACTTTAGAATGACAAGAAATCAATACTTTCCAAATCAAGTATTCTATGCTTTTAAATCAATTCATTTCTTCCTTTAAGAATCAAGTCCCATAACTTGAAAAATAAAGTCTCTTAACCTTTTAAGAATTTGAGGTTCATAGTCTTAAAACCTCATACGTAAATTCTTATAAATTAAGTAACATATACTTTGGTGCGTTGTGAATAAGTTATACTTATTTATAACGATCTTAATCAAGTAGCCATGATCTAGAAAATGTAATACAATTTTGTCTTATCTTAGCTTCTATGCAGATGGAGAATTCTACTTGTTTTAACTTAATTGATTGTCATTACATTTTCCTTTATTAACGCTGCAGTGGCTTGTTCGATACTTATTCTCATTTGTGCCGTAACCTAGCCAAGTCAACTTGGCTCCAAAATACCTCCTAACGACTCTTACCAACATCCCCCATAAGACTTGGTAAGAACTTAGAATAACTTAGACATAACCCTTACGTAGAGTAAATCAACATACATACCTCTTAACTTCTAAGAGTAGAAGGAATCATGAAATAATACCACATGTATATTCCATACATAGAATCATGTCAAAAGAAGGAAGAGGTTCACATACCTCACGACGATTATCGACAAATAGCAAAATGCTCCAAAGTACTTCAACCTTGATAGCTATTCCATCCTTCAAGTAGAACACGCTATACTTAGTACTTCCACCTATAATGGCCATAATACGTCCATTAACCTCTAGCTTCAAATGTAGAATATTCTAAGTGCAAAGTCACTAAATTCTACGGAAAATCGGACAACACTTCCTTTGTTTCTACATACTTTGCCACCTTTTTCAAGGCCGAATTCAATAACTAAACACGCCACATTTAAGGCCCAACAATTCAGCTAACCAAAGGGGATTACACGCCTTAACAGGACATGTAAAATTCCGCCCCACAAATTAATACTAAACTAGTTCCATATTTAAAGCCATTCTCGACTAACTTATTCAATAACACAAAGTCCTTTCCAATTCTTTTTCAATCCAACTTCTTAGGTCTAACATGTTATATAGTCATAAACAACTTAGCAATTATAACCACCTTAATCAATTCTTTAGATAACATGCAACGACTAAACTAGTAACTAAATTGAATTACAATCTTAAAGGCTAAATCATGCAACTTTTCGGATTTCATCCAAATATTCCATAACACATATCATTCTTCATAATATAATCCACATGATCATTTCTAACTACTACAACATGAAATCTTGAATTTTAATAGCAAGACGGAGATTATTACCTCCTTAAGCTCAAAATGATCCAAAACCCTAAGTCGATCCTTAGCAACTCCAACTCCTTTTCTTGACGTTTCAATCCTCTATTTGCAACCCTTAGAAGCTTGTGAAAAACTCCTCTTCTATTTCCAACTTCAAAGTTGAAGAACACCTTGGGTTTTCGCCTTGCGACTAACGTAAAAATGCGGTTTTTCCGGGATCTTTCTATTGAGATATTCTTACAATACCCTTAGGGACCTTGGGTTAAAGTCTTGTGAATATTGGACAACAATTGAAAATTTTCTTCTCCTTTTTTCACTAAAGCCGAGAGCTACAATGTCAAGAACAAGGGTTCTTCAATTTTTTCTAAGTGTGGAATGTCTTGATACTAGTAGTAGTAGTAGTAGTATATATAAGTAAATCAAAGGCTAGGATAAATTCAAATGGAAGGCTAGGATGTGGTCAATATTATCAAGCTCTCTTGACTTTTGACTTAGTCAATTTAATCAAGCCAATGCCTAGCAAGACTTGCTCATCTATACAATGGTCAAATGACCATTCTATCCTTGCTTCAATTTCGTCCAAGACCAAAGTGGGGGGTGCCACGTGTCGCCCTCCCATTCGTCCATAAAATTCCGTAACCCTCGTGGGCCCCACAAAACGTAAAATTCCTCGGGTGCGCCCCACGTGACCAAATCCGTAAAAATAAATTTCCATAATGATAATAAGTTCCATACTTCTTCAATTAATGCATTTTGAGAATCCAATTCTCCTCAACGAACATTTCTCCTTTCCGACGTTCGGAAGATTTTCCGTCGGAAAAACAATTCTTCCTTTCGTACCAATTTCAAGTCTTGAGTTCCTTTCGTACATTCTCTTAAACATGTCCTGGGGTTACGGGGTGTAACAGCTAAGGAGGAGTAATCCATGGACTACGTGTATTTTAAAGTTGGACGAATATCCAAAAACAATGGTCAATGGTAGAAAAATATTTTTAAGACTTCTATATCTAATAATGCAACAAAAGTAAGTAGTCAAATAAGTTGGTTCTCTTCATCAAGGGTAATAACACTAAAAATGTTATTCTACTGTAGGTTTCAAGCACTATTATTGAGAGTGTGACATCAAGGCAATCCAGTTCCTCATTTATAACTGAACAAATTGTAATTATCTTTTTTGTTGTTTACTCGTGTTTTATGTATTGAACCACACTAGCTGGCTAATTTTTTTCTGTTTATTGTAGGTCAGTCAACCTAACCAGCCAAGGGTACCTCAAGAGCAATTGAGGAGTTCTGCATTCATTTTGAAAGAAAATTGTGAGCAATCCACATCAAGGGAATGGGAAAACAATACATCCCACTGTGAAGATTACAAGAAGCTCTTTCTAAAAGTAGCAAGAGAGTAGGAAGTGACCCACGGGCCAAGAAAAAAAATGTTCCTTAAATAAAGAAATTAAAGAAAATCGATGACAATACGTCAATGAGTTTAGATCTAGTTCTTTCTTCATGACTTTGAAGTTAATCATGCTCTAGTGACATGTAAATGATTGTGTTTTATCTTGTAAAACTGTATGCACTTAATAGTTACGTTTATCCATGATCTTAACTTCATCGCCTTCATTCTGCACTTTATTTACAGTAGATCATAGGCACCATTATTTTCTACACAAAAATATAGCCAAGATGACTTTGTTAGGCGTATTTTGCCTAATTTTTAGTTGGTATTTTACTCGTTTTTGTTGTGTTTAGTATAGTAGTAGGTTTGTTTTTCTTTCTTTTGAGTCACATCGGTTCAAAAAGGCAAAATAGCGAAAAGTGAGCATAAAAGGAGGGTCCGGAGGCAAAAAGGTCGAAAACTGGAGATTCGGGCAAAGGCAAAGCAGCACCGCAGTGCCCATCAGCAGTACCGCGGTGCTGAAACTACTGAGAAGTTGCAGGACTTTAGACACCGCGGTGCCAGCATGCAGGACCGCGATGCCGTGACGGGTTTTTCACGTTCTGGGCCGAATTTTGACACATTTTCAGGGTCCGAAAGGGCAACTCTTCCCAGCTATAAATCCCTAAAACCCTAACCTCATTATTCATCTAAGATCTTACATCTCACATCATACTTTGGAGAGGAAAATGAGGCTACAACACAAGATTGAAGACAACTTTGGTTCAAGTTTCTTTTCTTTTCTTTGTTTTTATTTCAGTTTATGTTGGTTTGTATTAGTTCTTAGTGTGACTATGTGTTATACCCCGTATTTTCAGAGTATGTACGTAAGGGAATACGTACAAAAGTCTAGCCTTAAAGTTTAGGCAAAACGTTTTTTTTTGGGCACAACTCACTAAAGGAATCGTTTTCCGACGAAACGTTTCCACAGCTTTCGTAGAGTAAATTCCGGCTATGCCATTTCTAATTTTTGCGGATTTTTCCGAGAGACGAAACATTTTGGACCAACGGGAGGGCGACACTTGGCACCCTCCAATTTGTGGACTTGAAATCGTCCATTTGGACGAATTGGACTTGAAGTGCACGTTTTTTGTGCCTTGTGCACAAGTCAAGGAGTTGGTAGGATATTTGTGTGGAGTAAATCTTCACCCTACACTTGCCTTGCACTTGTCTTAATCTTGGCCATTGGTTGGCCACTTCTTGACCTATAAATACCCCCCTTAAGATGAAGAGTTCTTCATCCACAAATCTTTCCAAGTCTTGAAAATCCTCTCCTCTCCCTTTGTAGCCTCTTTCGTCCAACACTCCCCCCCTCCCCTTGTGAAGTTTGGCCGAGGGCCTACCCCCCCTAGCCTAGCCGAAATCTACCCCCCTCCCTTGGTAGAAAAAGTTGCCTTCTAGTATCGTTATAATGCCCAAAATACCCTAGCCCATATCCCTTAATCCTTAGTAGAAGTTGTGAAGAACTTCTAAGGTTCTCGGAGCTCTGAGCGCATAACTTAGGAGCTAAACCTTGCTCAGCGACTTTATCTAGGATATTATTGGGCTTACCGAGGTAACTAATCCTAACCTCTTTTGAATTAGAGAATACTTCTCGTTGTAGTATAAGTATAAGTATAAATACTTAGAAGAATATTGCAGAATAGAATTGGCTATTATCACGGTGGAAGGGTTTAAAAGAAGAATAATTGAACTATGCTTATATAGAATTTGTTTTCACGATGAGACTTATATAGCTCACCAGGTGGGGAAGTGCTGCGACTTTCCGTAGAATTGTGAACCCTCTGTTTAGAATGACCTTGAGTAGTCTTTGATAGATGTCTGTGACTATTATGGTCGACTCTGCGCGACATATTCACTTGGCGGTGGTTTTCAGAAGGTATGTGATTCTTCCTAAAGCATGATATTTTATAATATATGTAGTACGGTAGACGTACGTGTGTTAATCGAATAATAACTACGGCAATGTCTTTGACTTAAGCTCGAATAACACTTACGATGCCTCACGCTTAAGCTCGAATAACACTTACGGAATGCCTCACGGCTTAAGCCCGAATAATAAAGATAAAGCATTTCAAAGAATCTTGAATCATTTTTAATGTAAGAGAACTAATTGGTTTTAAGCGAAGCTTAAGAGTTATACTAGCTTTATGGGAAGTTAAGTATAACCACTTAAGATTGATAAAAGAAACAGTTTGCCTATGTGTTTATATGGACTTATATTGAATTGTGAAAAGAATAATAAGATGGTTTGATAAGTAGACATGATATGATGCTATGTGTGTTAGTGTCTTGTAACGTTTGTGTAAAAGAGTATTCTTGTTGTGCCTATGTTGTTTAACGATAAGCTGTTAGGTTAGTGTAACATCACTCACCTCTTGACATATTCTGGGGTTAAGTCGCCTCCGTGCGGGGTAGACTCGGTGATGCAGGACCATGATTCGAGAATACCTCATGCGGGTCCAAGGGACCTATGCGAGCTACGGAGTTCGTGTTAGTGTGCGGGGTTATACCTCATGCGGTGCATGTGGCCATGCGGACTACGAGTCGGGGCGATGCCGAGTAGCTACCTCGATGCGGGGTTATATACCCTATGCGGGCCTATGTGATTGGCCTATGCGGACTACGAGTCGTGATTAGGCTTGCATGGTGATACTACGGGCAATTGGCCCTGCTTCGATCATTCGCAGCCTAGAAAAGACCTGTTACAGTTTACCTATTGCTGCTCGTGTTTGTGATGTGGCACTATGTGCGGTTTCCTTGGTTGTTTCATACATATTTGTAAACTGGTTTTAAAAATGATATGTTTTCATTTAAGTACCTTACAGTTTCACATACTTAGTACCTGTTGTACTGACCTCCTTCGGGGGGCTGCGTTCATGCCGCAGGTAAGGGCAAGCAGGTGCTAGATCCGCATCCTTAGGATCTTTTTGCTTTGGTGTCAGGAGCTCCATCTTCTAGGAGGCTCTACTATGGGTATGATCTCCTGTTGTAGATAGTTTTTGTACTGTCAGGGTATGGCGGGGCCCTGTCCCGCCATAGTTGTTTATTTCCTTAGAGGTCTGTAGACATGCTGTGCAGTTGGGATGTAACTGCAAAAACTTTGTATATATATATATGCCGGAAGGCACCCTTTTCTCAGAAACTGTGTCTCATTTACAATTGCTTCATGTCATGTTTTTATATTCCGCTGATTTTCTCTGATGTATGACTACTTGGGTGCCCGGGTAAGGCACGATCCACGGCCCGGGCAGTCGTGACAAAAGTGGTATCGAAGCGATTAATCCTCGGAAAGTGTCTGACCGTATCTAGTAGAGTCTTGATTATCGGTGTGTTGTGCACCACACCAATAATGTCGAGGCTATAAGATATTTAGGATTGGTTTCCATTCTTCTCACTCGAGATCGTGCTTTAGAGTGTTAAAGTTGGACCCTCTAACGTATTCCTTTTCTGTGATTATGCCTCGCGTAAAGGCAACCCGCCCGAGCAAGCGGCGAGGAGTTGCGATCGACACCGAGTTACGAGGGCTCGCCCGATCTATACCGCAGACGGCGAGTTCTATGACGCCGCCGGCCCAGCGAGACCACAGTACCACACCTCCCGTCCCACGGCTGGGCGGAGGTTAGGTCTGAGAGATGGCCCGGCTATTGGCTAGAGTTGTGGCGATACGAGGATAAGTGGACGGCGGTTCAGTTCAGCTCAGCTCGGCCGCACCCGTGGTACATCCGAGGCGAGATAGTTTGAGGCTACGAGATTTCTTGAGTTGTAGCCCTTGAGTTTTACTGGTCGAGGCGGAGGATGATCCGCAGGAGTTCATCCGTCGACTCTGAGAGGATCGTAGGGTGATCAAGGCCTCGAGACAGTCTGTGACGCCGATTCGCATAAGTTTGCGTGATACTGCGGTCGATTGGTTTGATTCACGGGAGTTATCCGGGAGAGCACGCGTCCCACTACTGGGATGAGTTCTCGGAGGCTTTCTCGCTCACTTCTTGCCTCCTCGCGGATGAGGAGGGCACGGCCGATAGATTTTTACCGGCGAGCGCAGAGGGCCTTGTCGGGAGTACAATGTCGAGTTTGATTCATTGGCTCGATATGTCCCAGCGTTGGTAGCTAATATGGAGGATAGGGTGCACCGCTACGTCACCGGCCTAGATGACTATATGGCCGAGTCGTGTGCGGGTGTTTCTCTTCAGCCGGGTATGGACATTACCCGCATGAAGGCTCATGCTCTTGGATGTGAGGAGCGTAGAGACCGCCGGGTTGTGACAGCAGCGGCAGAAGAAGACGGGGCGGTGGTCTTTTGGTGGCTATCGTGGTGGCGGCCTCAAAGCGATCTAGATTTGCACCACGGCCCGGCAGAGCACTCGCCGTCCTCGGCCACGGCCAGATATTCGGCGCACGGAGGCCCGTGACTTGAGACATTGAGCGGCGAGAGGTTACGCCGATCGGGACCACCCCCCCTCAGTGTGGCCGATGCGGTAGATCCCACTACGGGAGTTGTGGTGCAACGGAGTTTGTTTCGATTGGCCAGGCCAGGTCACTATGCGAGGAACCGTCCACCAAGGCGATCTTGATGGTAGGGTCACCCTACGAGTTCTTTCGCGGTCTTCTTCATCCTCGACGATTACTCGCCAGAGGCAAGGTACTCATGGACCAGCAGTCGCGGCAGGTCGTGGCGCTGGTCCCGATTCTAGCGGTCTTGAACGCATTTATGCTTTGTCCACCGAGCGGATCGTGAGGCCTCACCGATGTCGCCACAGGTACCTTATCGGTTCGGGTTTGATGTGTATGCTTTGATAGATCCGGGTTCTACTCGCCTATATATCTCCCTTGTTGCTAGTAGGATAAGGATAGAGCCCGAGTCCATAGACCTTTCGAGGTAGCTACGCCATGGTGATTCGGTGGTAGCTCGGCGGGTATATAGAGCTTGTCTGTGACTATTTACGATCGTCGGACCCAGCCGACTTGATAGAGTTGGAGATGATTGACTTCGACGTGATCATGGGGATGGATTGGCTAGCTTCTTGCTACGCCAAAGTAGACCGCAGAGAGAAAGTAATGCGGTTCCAGTTTCACGAGAGACGGTTGTTGAGTGGGAGAGCACGGTATCGCCAGGGGGTAGGTTTATTTCCTACCTCAAGGCTAGGAAGATGGTGCGAAGGGTATATCTACCATCTCGCTCGGGTGTTTGATAAGGCTGCGGTACCAGATTTTCATCGATTCTAGTAGTCACCGAGTTCCCAGACGTGTTTCGGATGACCTCGGGTATCCTCCCGAGAGGAGATTGAGTTTTGTATTGACATATTGCGGACACTCGGCCTATTTCCATTCCGCCATACGAATGGCACCCGCCGAGTTGAGAGAGTTGAAGGATCAACTTAGAGATTTCTTTGGAGAAGGGCTTCATCGCCCAGTGTTTCTCCCCGGGAGCGCGGTATTGTTCGTGAAGAAGAAGGACGACGCCGCGCATGTGTGTTGATTACAGCGGTGAACAAGGTGACCATTAAGAAAGATACCCCCTTCCTGTGATTGATGATTTGTTCGACGATTGCGAAGTGCGAGATGTTTCTCCAAGATTGATCTGCGATCGGGCTATCATCAGTGCGAGTCGAGAGAGGTGGATGTCCCAGATCGCATTCGGACCTTGACGGGCATTATGAGTTCAGTCATGTCTTTTGGGTTGACCAATGCTCGACAAAGATTCATGGATTTGATGAACCGAGTGTTCAAACCATTTTGGACACGCTTGTGATAGTGTTCATTGATGATATCTTGGTTTATTCGCTCAGGCGGGAGCACGCGAGCATTTGAGGATCTTGTCGATTCTCCAGACCAGCGATTGTACGCCAAGTTTTCCAAATGTGAGTTTTGGTTGACTTGATGGCGTTTCTTGGGCATATTGTCGGGTGATGGCATTCGAGTGGATACGCCAAGATCGAGGCGATCAGACTTGGCCTAGACCTACTACTCCGGCAGAGGTTCGCGATTTCGGGCCTTGCAGGATATTATCGACGGTTCGTGGAGAAGTTTGCTTATCTCGCACCATTGACTAGGTGACTCGGAAAGCGGCCAAGTTTCGATGGATGATGCTTGTGAGCAGGGCTTCGATTCGAAAGAGAGGCGACGACCGCCCCGTTCTTACTCTTCCGGAGGTCGGATGGTTACGTGGTGTATTGCGATCGTCGTGCATCGGGTTGGGATGTGTGTTGACGCAGCATGGCGGGGTTATAGCATACATCCCGCGGTGAAGAAACACGAGGAACTACCCCCATGATTTGAGTTGGCGGATGTGATTCACGCTTTGAAGATCCGAGGCACTATTTGTATGGGGTTCACGTGGATATTTTTACAGACCTCAATAGCCTCCTGTATATCTTCAGCGAGAGGAGCCGAACTTACGGCGAGACGGTGGTTAGAGTTGCTTAAGGATTACGATGTTGATATCCCGTACCACGGGAAGGCCAATGTTGTGGCGTATGCCCTTAGTCGTAGGTCGATGGGAGCCTATCGGATGTGCAGCTAGAGAGGAGGACATGGTTCGTGATTTGCACGATTAGCGAGCCTTGGTGTCCGCTTGATTGATTACGATAGCGATGGGGTTAGAGTTCGTGAGGTTGCGAGTCTTCCATCGTTGGCGAGGTGAAGAGGCAACGATTCGAGTATCCACCTTTGATTCGATATCGCGATCTGACTCTTCGTGAGGCAAGCGGTCCTTTGAGGTAGCACGATGGGGTGCTAAGGTTTGAGAAGCGCGTGTGTTCCGGATGTTTCAGGACTTCTGCAGTTCTTGGGGAAGCACACGGTAGCGTTACTCTATCCATCCGGGGTCGACCAAGATGTACCACGACCTTAGATATGTGTATTGGTGGGATGGCTTGAAGAGGGACGTTGCAGAGTTCGTAGCTCAGTGCCCATGTTGTCAGCAGGTGAAGGTAGAGCACCAGAGGCCTGGTGGTTTGTTGCAGGCGATTGAGATCCCGACCTGGAAGTGGGAGGTAATCAACATGGATTTTATCACAGGATTACCTCGCACTCAGAGGAGACATGATTCTATATGGGTTATCGTCGACAGGCTGACGAAATCAGCCCACTTTCTTCCCGTCAGGACGACTTTTCTACCGAGGATTATGCCGACTTTACATCAGAGATCGCCGATCGCATGGAGTCCCTACCGATCATATCGCATGAGGAGCCCGATTACGGCTAACTTCTGAGGTCCTTCGAAGGGTTTAGGGACGCAGTGAGCCCGAAATCGTGATTTCATCCACGCATGCAGACGGACAGCAGAGCGCACTATCCGGACTCTCGAGGATATCTGCGAGCCCATGTTATTGACCCGTGGTAGTTGGGAGGATCATTTGCCTCTAGTTGAGTTCGCGTATAATAATAGCTACCACCCAAGATTCGGATGGCGCCTTATGAGGCCTTGTATGGGAGGAAGTGCAGATCGCCTATAGGTTGGTTCGATGTGGGCGAGGTGCGGCTAGTGGGACCAGATTTGGTGCGGCGATGGATAAGGTGAATCTTATCCGAGCGGCTATCGACATTTCGAGTCGGCGAAGTCGTATGCAGATCATCGCCGTCGGCATCTTGAGTTCGATGTTCATGATTGGGGTTTCCTAAGGTGTCACCCATGTAGGGTGTGATGAGATTCGGGAAGAAGGGAACTCTCAGCCCCAGGTACATTGGGCCGTTTCAGATTGTCCGCCGGGTCGGCAAGGTTGCCTATGAGTTGGATCCGCCGTCCGATCCGAGGCGGTGCATCCGGTTTTTCACGATCTATCTTTGAGGAGATGTATCGGGGATCCATCTAGGGTACACCCGATTGACGATGTCCAGTGTGAGGGTTATCGTATGAGGAGATTCCATAGCGATAGTCGATCGTCGAGTTAGGCATCCGCGACCAAGGACGTGGCTTCCGTCAAAGTCTTGTGGCGGAACGAGCTCAGGGAGGAGATGACGTGGAAAGCTGAGGAGGACATGAGGCAGAAGTATCCTCACCTATTCCCCACACCTCCAGGTAATTCACTTTCCTACTTGTAAATCTTCATTATCGCTTATGCCTAAGTGTTGTTACGTGGCCGTGTGTGGCATTTGCAATCGTTTAAGTTATGAAGAATCTTATCGTTAATCGTCTTGGGAAGAAACATTCGGGACGAATGTTTCTAAGGAGGGGAGAATGTTATACCCCGTATTTCCAGAGTATGTACGTAAGGGAATACGTACAAAAGTCTAGCCTTAAAGTTTAGGCAAAACGTTTTTTTTTTGGCACAACTCACTAAAGGAATCGTTTTCCGACGAAAACGCTTCCACGACTTTCGTAGAGTAAATTCGGCTATGCCATTTCTAATTTTTGCGGATTTTTCCGAGGCGAAACATTTTGGACCAACGGGAGGCGACACTTGGCACCCTCCAATTTGTGGACTTGAAATCGTCCATTTGGACGAATTGGACTTGAAGTGCACGTTTTTTGTGCCTTGTGCACAAGTCAAGGAGTTGGTAGGATATTTGTGTGGAGTAAATCTTCACCCTACACTTGCCTTGCACTTGTCTTAATCTTGGCCATTGGTTGGCCACTTCTTGACCTATAAATACCCCCCTTAAGATGAAGAGTTCTTCATCCACAAATCTTTCCAAGTCTTGAAAATCCTCTCCTCTCCCTTTGTAGCCTCTTTCGTCCAACACTCCCCCCCTCCCCTTGTGAAGTTTGGCCGAGGGCCTACCCCCCCTAGCCTAGCCGAAATCTACCCCCCTCCCTTGGTAGAAAAAGTTGCCTTCTAGTATCGTTATAATGCCCAAAATACCCTAGCCCATATCCCTTAATCCTTAGTAGAAGTTGTGAAGAACTTCTAAGGTTCTTGGAGCTACCGGAGCGTACAACTTAGGAGCTAAACCTTGCTCAGGCGCGACTTTATCTAGGATATTATTGGGCTTACCGAGGTAACTAATCCTAACCCTCTTTTGAATTAGAGAATACTTACTGTTGTAGTATAAGTATAAGTATAAATACTTAGAAGAATATTGCAGAATAGAATTGAACTGTTATCACAGTGGAAGGGTTTAAAAGAAGAATAATTGAACTATGCTTATATAGGATCAAGCTTTCACGATGAGACTTATATAGCTCACCAGGTGGGGAAGTGCTGCCCGACTTTCCGTAGAATTGTGAACCCTCTGTTTAGAATGACCTTCAGAGTAGTCTTTGATAGATGTCTGTGACTATTATAGGCTGACTCTCTGCGCGCGACATATTCAACTTGGCAGGTGGTTTTCGCTGAGAAGGTATGTGATTCTTCCTAAAGCATGATATTTTATAATATATGTAGTACGGTAGACGTACATGTGTTAACTGAATAATAACTACGGCAATGTCTTTGACTTAAGCCTGAATAATACTTACGGCAATGCCACGCTTAAGCCCGAATAACACTTACAGAATGCTTCACGCTTAAGCCGAATAATAAAGATCCAAAGCATTTCAAAAGAATATCAATCATTTTTAATGTAAGAGAACTAATTGGTTTTAAGCGAAGCTTAAGAGTTATACTAGCTTTATGGGAAGTTAAGTATAACCACTTAAGATTGATAAAAGAAACAGTTTGCCTATCTGTTTATAACAGACTTATATTCAATTGTGAAAAGAATAATAAGATGGTTTGATAAGTAGACATGATATGATGCTATGTGTGTTATTGTCTTGTAACGTTTGTGTAAAAGAGTATTCTTGTTGTGCCTATGTTGTTTAACGATAAGTTGTTAGGTTAGTGTAACATCACTCACCTCTTGACATATTACAGGGGTTAAGCGCCTCCGTCGGGGTAGACTCGGCGATGCAGGACCATGATTCGAGAATACCTCATGCGGGTCCAAGGGACCTATGCGGAGCTACGGGAGTTCCGTGTTAGTGTGCGGGGTTATACCTCACGCGTCTATGTGGCCATGCGGACTACGAGTCGGGGCGATGCGAGAGTAGCTACCCTCGACGCGGGGTTATATACCCTATGCGGGCCTATGTGATTGGCCTATGCGGACTACGGGAGTCCAGGATTAGGCTTGCATGGTGATACTACGGGCAATTGGCCCTGCTTCGATCATTCGCAGCCTGGAAAAGACATTCTGCTTTACCTATTCTTTGCCGTGTTTGTGATGTGCACTATATGCGGTTTCTGGTTGTTTCATACATATTTGTAAACCGGTTTTAAAAATGATATGTTTTCATTTAAGTACCTTACGCTTTCACATACTTAGTACTGTTGTCTCGACCTCCTTCGGGGATGCGTTCATGCCGCAGTAAGTGGCAAGCAGTGCTAGATCCGCATCCTTAGGATCTTTTTGCTTTGGTGTCGTGAGCTCCATCTTCTCGGAGGCTCTACTATCGGGTATGATCTCCCGTTGTAGATAGTTTTGTCTTGTCAGGTATGGCGGGGCCCTGTCCGCCATAGTTGTTTATTTCCTTAGAGGTCTGTAGACATGCTGTACAGTTGGGATGTAACTGCAAAAACTTTGTATATATATATATGCCGGAAGGCACCCTTTTCTCGTAAAGCGTGTCATTTACAATTGCTTCATGTCATGTTTTTATATTCCGCTGATTTTCTCTGATGTATGACTACTTGGGTGCCCGGGTAAGGCACCAGTCACGGGCCCCGGAACGGGTCGTGACACTATGGCCAGGAGCTAAACACTTTATTAGGGCTTTCCTTTTGAATCGCTTGCAACTGATATTCATGAATTAATGCAGTAGTTTGATTTCTTCTTCGCTTGATTAAAATTTAGTCAATTTTTGGTATGAATGTTTGATAATTAATTGATCACTAGTTATCATAACCTATATGATTTCGAATAAAAAACCGAGAGGAGAGATTTGGATATGCTGTAATTGACTAGACATAGGTTAAAATCGCGGACGAAAGTACCCCGATACTTGTGTAGCATTATAGGTTACTGTTTTTAATCCTCCTATGTGGTAAATCCTATCATAGAAATACAGAAGGGTTCTGCATTGGGGTTGAGTGATTATATGTCCTAACCGAAATATAAGACAGTCTAGTTAACCGCTATCTTAACGAAGAAAAATAATCATTCTAGTTGCGTTAAGAATTGAATAAAGTGGATAGTCGAAGATTTTGGAAGCCCTAATTCCTTCATAACTGATTTAAACCAAAGTATTATCATAGTTAGTTTATTTTCTGCAATTACTTAGCCTTAGTTATTAGATAAAAATACAAATCAATTAACGTTCACCAAATAGAAACCATAGTTTAGATAATCGGTACTTGATAACCAGTCTCTGAGGACGATATTCGGCCTTACCAGACTATATTACTTGTCAAAGATGCGTACGCTTGCGTGAGCAGTCGAAATATCGCTAACAAATTTTTGGCGCCGTTGCCGGGGACTGGCGTACTAATATCGAATCATTTGTTTTTATTTCTACTTTGGCTTTATTTTTCTCTGGAAAGACTTCTGCCGTATCCAGGTCTTCCTTGGCCAAGTATGAGAGCTGGCGGGAATCCTCTTTTTTCAAAAATGATAGAGAGATTTGAGAACAATTTATAAGTTCCCGTCACTAACCTTACTTCGGACTATGTGGCTGATCCGCTGAGAAAAGACGGTAAGGCAAAGAGAAAGCCTAGACGCAAGGGGCGTTCAGCCACTTGCTTGACTATATCAGTCAGAGCGCATTCCCTCACAGCTTCTTTTCTTCCCTACAGGTGCCCGTAGTAGGCCGGCCGCCCTACCTAAACCAATCATCATATCGGTCCCTAGGCCCCATTGCCGGAAAGGCTCGACTTCAAAACCGTACGTGGAGCTTCCGCCTCATACGACTCCTCTAGGGATGGAGGTAGGCCCAGCCCAGGCTTGTGCGGTTAAGGTTGTTGTACACGAACAATCTTATTTTTATTTTTACTGTTAGAACCGTGTGCTTTGATTTGTTTGTTGATTTTGATCTGTTTCAGGAATCTAGTGTATGCGAAGAAGGAGAGGAGCAGATACACTTGTTCCCTTCAACCCTGAAATCGAAAAACTGTGCAAACAAAACAGACGCAACAAAAGGATATCTGAGTCAGTGACCATGAACAACGAATCAAATCAGAATGAGGCGGACAATGAGATTCCTGAGAATGCAGGAGAGCCAATACATGTCCCAGCAGAGAGAAGTTTGGGGGACTATGTTCTTCCCACGGTCACAGGTGCATAGACTTGCATCAGGCTCCCAGTTATAGGGGCCAACAACTTTGAGATCAAGGCAGCCATCCTGAGCATGGTCCAGAACACAGTACAATTTGGGGGACTGCCATCTAAAGATCCCCACATGCACATTGCAAACTTTCTGGAGCTGTGTGCCACTTTTAAATACAATGACATTACTGACGATGTCATTAGACTGAGGCTCTTCTCGTTCTCACTGAGGGATAGAGCCAAAAGCTGGTTGAGCTCACTGTCTGCCAACTCCGTCACTACCTGGCAGGACCTGACCCAAAAGTTTCTAGCAAAGTTCTTCCCTCCTTCCAAAGCAGCAAAGTTAAGGAGAGAGCTGGACAACTTTTATCAGGTGGATGGTGAATCGCTACGATTCATGGGAGCGATTCAAGAATCTGCACAGGAAATGCCCACATCATGGCATTGAGAAGTGGATGTTAGTCCACATTTTTTATAATGAGCTGAGTGGTACTACTCGTACCATCATTGATGCTGCAGCAGGGGGTGCTTTCATGAGAAAGAGTGTCAATGAGGCACATGAGTTACTGGAAGATATGACTACCAACAATCATCAAAAGGCAGATGACAGGTCAGTGACCAGCAGGAAGGTTATGGGAATACATGAACTAGATGTCATCACAGCCCTGAACGCACATGTGGCCCTTTTGACGAAGCAACTACAGAGCACCATGTCGGTAAATGCAGTCCAACTGCCTGTGAATTGTGAGATTTGTGGTGGACCGCATTCCTTTGACAGATGCACAACGATGGACCCTAATAATGTGTTAATGGATCATGTACAGACGGTTGGGAACTTTCAGAGGCCTTATAATTCCAACACATACAACCAGGGTGGAGAAATCACCCTATCTTTTCATGGAGGAACGATCAGCCTCAACAATAACCATATCAAGGTGGTTACCAGAACCAACAGGTGCAAAATCAGGTCACTTCATCCCAGTAGTTTAGACCACCTACACAACAGGAGAAGTCTGATGAACTGAGAGCTGCATTGCTTACACTCACCGATTCGCAGAATCAGTTCATGTCTGAAACAAAGTCCTCTCTCAGGAGCTTGGAAACACAGGTTGGGCAACTTGAAAAGATGGTAACCAACAGGCCGCAGGGCACTCTCCCAAGAAATATAGAGGTAAATCCTAGAGAGCAGTGTCAAGCAGTGTTGTTGAGGAGTGAAAAGCAGTTGAAACAGGTTTCTCCCCAGCCCACAGTGGTAAGTGAGAAAAAGTGTGAGAAAGCAGCTAAGGTAGAGAATGAGGGGGTCACTGAGGACTGCCCTACAGTTGAGACAGCTCCACAAACACCTTTGAAAGAGTACGTTGATAGAATCTCTTACCCTCAAAGGTTACAAAAGAAGGCAATTAACAAGCAGTTCTCCAAGTTTTTGGAGGTGTTTAAGAAGCTTCACATAAATATTCCCTTCATTGAAGCACTAGAACAGATGCCAGCATACTTTAAATTCATGAAGGAGATACTTGGAAAAAAGAGAAGGCTAGCGGATTATGAGATAATATCTTTGACAGAGGAGTGCAGCGCCATCCTGCAAAAGAAACTGCCTTCTAAGCTAAAGGATCCAGGGAGCTTCACCTTGCCCTGCATTATTGGTAAGGTGACATGCAACAAGGCACTGCGTGATCTAGGGGACAGTATCAATCTCATGCCTCTGTCAGTCTTCAAGAGATTTGGTTTGGAAGAAGCCAAACCAACCACAGTGAATTTGTAGTTGGCCGACCGAACCGTAGTGCACCCCAGAGGCATAATAGAAGATGTTCTGGTCAAGGTGGGAAAGTTCTTCTTCCCAGATGACTTCCTCATTCTTGATATGGGGGAAGATGATGAAATACCCATCATTTTGGGGAGACCATTCCTTGCAACTGGGAGAGCCCTGATTGATGTAGAAAAGGGAGAACTGAGACTAAGGGTTCAAGAGGAAGAAATAGTGTTCAAAGTGTTCAATTCCACCATTGAATCCCAAGCCATCAATAAATGTTTCGCAGTTAGCACAACTGACACAACAGTTCAGTCAGCACAAGCCAAAGCTAGGGAGATCATTCATACAGCGGTGAACCCACAGGTTAGCAAGAATGCTGAAACAAAAATGAATATCATGGAAACCGTCGAACAGATAAGTCTTACTGAACCCCCTCCCGTGAAAAAGAAAAACAGAGTGAGAAAGAGGATGATGATTTTGAAATGGATAGGTAGTGGGGTTAAAATACCCCAATGATTTAATGAGTAACATGCGTCCGACTACAAGACGTTAAAGACATCACTACTTGGGAGACAACCCAATGTTTAAATTATGCAATTTAGTTTAATTAGAACAGTCTCACGTGTTTTGTTGTGTTGTGATGCCAGGTGAAAGAATGGGACATGAAGCAGGAAAACATGCTGGAAAACACCGAATCAGGAGTTCAGCACCGCGATGCCAATATGCAGAACCGCGGTGCCATAAGATCAGAGAGGTCTCAGGAATTTAAGCACCGCGGTGCCACTATGCAGAACCACGGTGCCGATTAACGATTTCTGAAAAATAAAAAGGCCCTGAATGACCAAATCTCCTCCCACAAATACCGTATCAGTGCAATATCCGCAGCCACCACCACCATTTTGAGTCGATGTATTTCTGTAAGTCGTCCCTCTTTAATTGTTTACTCTTTTACACATTTGGGACAATGTGTAGTTTAAGTTTGGGGGGAGTTCTTATTTTATTTTATTTTTGAGTCTTTTGTTTGTTTTTATGTTTTATGTCAGTCAAATTTATTTTTTTATTTTTTTTATGATCATGCATGTTGTGCTTATTTGGAACGCCTAGTGAACTAAGTGGGATAATGTAGTGGAATGAGAAGCTAAAATCTGTGTAAGTTAGATATGCCAAAAATTCATGAAAATTTAATTATTTGGAATATTTGATGCTTAGCCTATGTGTTGTCAAGTGAAAACTGTCTGTGAAGTCTGCTTGCTTGTTATTTGAGGCGAAATAGTTAAGATGTACATGTTAGGAAGATGATTCAGGCATTCATTTGATAACCCTTTTTACCGTTCATTACCTATCCTGACAATATATTGTATCCTTAGTCAGCCCCGTTGAGCCTAAAATAATTTGTTTTCTTTGACACCCCATGATTCCCTCGTGTGCCATAATCGGTAACTAAAAAATTGGGATGAAAAAGAGTGAAAAAGGAATACAAAAAGAGAGTGAAAAAGTGATGCACCCCAATGAAAAAAATGTAAAAGCTTAAGTTTAGGAGTGCCTATGTGAATTGTTTCATGCTCTCAAAAAGATAAAGGGGGATATAGGTATGAACTGAAAAGAAACCAAAAAGAAGGATAAAATGGTTGAGTAAGAAAAATACTTATGGTACGTAAATTGAGCATAAATGTCTAATTTTACCTACCCCTGCCTAAGCCTACATTACAACCCTGAAAAGTCCCGAGGATCTCTAGTATGTATGTCTATGATTAGTGGAGAATAGCAAGTACACAGACCCATAGACTAAATGAAATTGACATACATAGGTTAAGTATTCATGCTTCCATTACTTGTGATTAAAATGAATTTGCGAAATATCTGACTTGAAATTCTAGATTGCTGAACATGCTATATCTGTTCCTGCATATTATCCCAACTGACGTTCATGTGTTTCTAAGTCTTTGTGCAGCTGCTTGATTTGAGTCTTTGAGTCTTTTATTTTTGTGTCTTTGTTTTTGTTTTGATCTTTGCTCGAGGGCGAGCAAATGTTAAGTTTGGGGGTGTTTGTTAGGCGTATTTTGTATACGCCTTTTGAGTCATTTTTAGTTGGTATTTTACTCATTTTTGTTGTGTTTAGTATAGTAGTAGGTTTGTTTTTCTTTCTTTTGAGTCACAGCGGTGCAAAAAGGCAAAATGACAAAAAGGAACGAGAAATGGGCAGAAAAGGTGCTCCCGAGGCGAAAAGGACGAAAGTTGGCAACTCAGAGCGAAAGAAGGCAGCACCGCGGTGCCACTATGCAGAACCGCGGTGCCATATTTACCGCGGAGCCACAGAACTTTCAGCACCGCGGTGCCATCAGGCAGTACCGCGGTGCCAATTGTGCTGAGAAGCTGCAGGAGTTTCGGCACCGCGGTGCCGACGCGGGAAATTTCAGTTCCGAAGGCAAATTGGCTAAGGGCAGATTGGTCAATATGGCACAAAAATTAGAGGATATTTAAGCCCTAGAGATTGATGCTATAAAAAGTTGGTCATTCTACACAACACAAGACGAATTTGGAGCTACAATTGAAGACGTTGTTCTACGTAGTTTTCTTTCTTTTGTTTTTAATTCAGTTTATGTATGGATTTTGTGTTAGTTCTTAGCGTGACTATGACTAGGAGCTAAACACTCTATTAGAGCTTTCCTTATTAATCGCTTGAACTTCTATTCATGAATTAATGCTGTAGTTTTATTTCTTCTTCACTTGATTAAGATTTAGTCAATAATTGGTATGAATACTTGATAATTAATTGATCACTAAGTATCACAATATATATGATTTCGAATCAAGAACCGAGAGGAGAGATTTGAATATGCTGTAATTGACTAGACATATGTTAAAATCGCGGACGATAGTACCCCGATACTTGTGTAGCATTATAGGTTACTGTTCTTAATCCTCCTATGTGATAAATCCTATCATAGAAATATAGAAGGGTTCTGCACTGGGGTTGAGTGATTATTTTTCCTAACCAGAATATAAGACAGTTTAGTTAACCGCTATCTTAACGTAGAAGAATAAATCATTCTAGTTGCATTAAGGATTGAATAGAGTGGATAGTCGAGGATTTTGGAAGCCCTAATTCCTTCATAACTGATCATGTCACGACCCGCTCGGGGCGTGATCGTGCCTTCAAGGGGCACCCAGTAGTCATACATCGAGTAATCGGAAATATAAAGCAAGACATGAAACGATTTATAATATAAGACACGCTTTATGTGAGAAAACATCGCCTTTCGGCATATATATACATAAACATGGTTTAGCGATTACATCCGACATCGCATACATGACTACTGCACTTAAGGAAATATACAACTATGGCGGACAGGGGCCGCCATACCTCGCATACAAAACTATCTACAACAGGGAGATCATACCCAAAAGTAGAGCCTCCGGAAAAAGATGGAGCTCCCGACACCAACGTAGAGATCCTAAGAATGTGGATCTAGCACCTGCTTGCCCTTACCTGCGGCATGAACGCAGCCCCCCGAAGGAGGTCAGTACAACAGGTACTAAGTATATGAAACTGTAAAATACTTAAATGAAACATATCATTTTGAAAACAGTTTTGCAAGTATGTATGAAACAACCAAGGAAACCGCACATAGTGCCACATCACAAACAAGAGCGTGATAGGTAAATCAGAATGTGAGTCTTTTCTAGGTGCGAATGATGATCGCAGGGCCAATTGCCCGTAGTATCACCATGCAAGCCTAATCCTGGACTCCCGTAGTCCGCATAGGCCAATCACATAGGCCCGCATAGGGTACATAACCCCGCATCGAGGGTAGCTACTCCTCGGCATCGTCCTGGACTCGTCGTCCGCACGCCATATAGACGCGTGAGGTATAACCCCGCACACTAACTCGAACTCCGTAGCTCCGCATAGGTCCTTGGACCCGCATGAGGTATTCTCGAATCACGGTCCTGCATCACCGAGTATACCCGCATCGGAGGCGCCTTAACCCCCGGTAATATGTCAAGAGGTGAGTGATGCTACACTAACCTAACAGCTTATCGTTAAACAACATAAGCACAACAAGAATACTCTTTTTCACAAACGTTACAAGACACTAACACACATAGCATCATATCATGTCTACTTATCAAACCATCTTATTATTCTTTTCACAATTCAATATAAGTCTGTTATAAACACATAGGCAAACTGTTTCTTTTATCAATCTTAAGTGGTTATACTTAACTTCCCATAAGGCTAGTATAACTCTTAAGCTTCTGTTTAAAAACCAATTAGTTCTCTTTAAAAATGATTCAGTATTCTTTTGAAATGCTTTCAGATCTTTATTATTCAGGCTTAAGCCGTGAGGCATTGCCGTAAGTGTTATTCAGGCTTAAGCCGTGAGGCATTGCCGTAGTTATATATATTGTAAAATATCATGCTTTAGGAAGAATCACATACCTTCTCAGCGAAAACCACCTGCCAAGTTGAATATGTCGCGCGCAGAGAGTCAGCCTATAATAGTCACAGATATCTATCAAAGACTACTCTGAAGGTCATTCTAAACAGAGGGTTCACAATTCTACGGAAAGTCGGGCAGGTGAGCTATATAAGTCTACTGTGAAAACAGTCCTATGTAAGTACAGTTGATTATTCTTCTTTTAAACCCTTCTACTGTGGTAACAGTTCAATTCTATTCTGCAATATTCTTCTAAGTATTTAATACTTATTCTTATACTACTACAATATGTATTCTCTAATTCAAAAGAGGGTTAGGATTAGTTACCTCGGTAAGCCCAATAATATCCTAGAAAAGTCGCACTGAGCAAGGTTTTGCTCTAAGTTGTATGCTCAAGAAACCTTAGAAGTTCTTCACAACTTCTACTAAGTACTAAGGTATTTGGGCTAGGGTATTTTGGGCATTATAACAATACAAGAAGGCAACTTTTCTACCAAGGGAGGGGGGGTAGATTTCGGCTAGGCTAGGGGGGGAGGAAGCCTCGGCCAAGGGTCACTTAGGCTAGAGGGGGAAGAGGGCTTGGACGAAATGGCTAACAAGGGAGAAGGGAAGATTTTCAAGACTTGGAAAGTAATTTGTGGATGAAGAACTCTTCATCTCTAAGGGGGTATTTATAGGTCAAGAAGTGGCCAACCAATGGCCAAGATTAAGACAAGTGCAAGGCAAGTGTAGGGTGAGGATTAACTATACACAAATATCCTACCAACTCCTTGACTTGTGCACAAGGCACAAAAAACGTGCTCACCATAGCCAAATCGTCCAAATGGACGATTTCAAGTCCATCAATTGGAGGGTGACAAGTGTCGCCCTCCCGTTGGTCCAAAATGTTTCGTCTCTCGGAAAAATCCGCAAAAATTAGAAATGGCATAGCCGGAATTTACCCTACGAAAGCTGTGGAAACGTTTCGTCGGAAAACTATTCGTTTTGTGAGTTGTGCCCAAAAAAAACGTTTTGCCTAAACTTTAAGGCTAGACTTTTGTACGTATTCCCCACGTCGTACTCGGAAATACGGGGTATAACATTCTCCCCTCCTTAGAAACATTCGTCCCGAATGTTCCTTCCCAAGACAGTTAACGATAAGATTCTTCATAACTTAAACAGTTGTAAATGCCACACACGGCCACAGAGCAACACTTAGGCAGAAACGATAACGAAAATTTACAAGTAGGAAAGTGAATTTACCTGGAGGTGTGGGGAATAGGTGAGGATACTTCCGCCTCATGTCCTCCTCGGCTTCCCACGTCATCTCCTCCCTGAGCTCGTTCCGCCACAAGATTTTGTGGAAGCCACGCCTCGTCCGCAGACGCCTAACTCGACGATCGACTATCGCTATGGGAATCTCCTCATACGATAACCCTCGGTCACTGGACATCGTCAATCGGGTGTACCCTAGATGGATCCCGATACATCTCTCGGCATAGATACGTGAAAAACGGATGCGCGCCTCCGGTCGGACGGCAGATTCAACTCATAGTAACCTTGCCTACCTGCGGACAATCGAACGACCCGATGTACCTGAAATTTGAGTTTCCCCTTCTTCCCGAATCTCATCACACCCTTCATGGGTGACACCTTTAGGAAAACCCAATCATGAACCTCGAACTCAAGATGCCGACGACGATGATCTGCGTCGACTTACGTCGACTTAAGTCGATAGCCGCTCTCGGATAAGCTTCACCTTATCCATCGCTTTCTTTGTACCAAATCTGGTCCCACTAGCCGCACTCGCCCACATCGAACCAACCTATAGGCGATCTGCACTTCCTCCCATACAAGGCCTCATAAGGCGCCATCCGAATCTTTGGAGTGGTAGCTATTATTATACGCGAACTCAACTAGAGGAAAATGATCCTCCCAACTACCACTGGTCAATAACACGGGCTCGCAAAGATATCCTCAAGAGTGCGGATAGTGCGCTCCGCTGTCCGTCTGTCGTGGATGAAATGCGATTACTCGTGGCTCACTGCGTCCTAAACCCTCTGGAAGGACCTCCAGTTAGCCGAAATGGGCTCCACATGCGATATGATCAGTAGGGACTCCATGCGATCGACGATCTCTCGGATGTAAAGTCGGCATAATCCTCGGTAGAAAAAGTCGCCTGACGGGAAGAAAGTGGGCCGATTTCGTCGGCTGTCGGCGATAACCCATATAGAATCATGTCTCCTCCGAGTGCGAGGTAGTCACGTGATGAAGTCCATGTTGATTACCTCCCACTTCGGTCGGGATCTCAATCGCTCAGAACAAACCACGGTCTCGGTGCTCTACCTTCACTGCGACAACACGGGCGAGCTACGAACTCGCAACGCCCTCTTCAAGCCATCCCACCAATACACGGATCTAAGGTCGTGGTACATCTTGGTCGACCACGGATGGATAGAGTAACGCTTGTATGTGTGCTTCCCAGAACCTCGCCAAGTCCGAAACATCCGGAACACACAACTGCCCTCAAACCTTAGCACCCGTGGTGCTACCTCAAAGCGACCCTTGCCCTCACGAAGAGTCGTATCACGATATCGAATCAAAGTGGATCCTCGGCTGTTGCCTCTTCACCTCTCGACGATGGAAGACTCGGCAACCTCACGAACTCTAACCCCACCGCTATCGTAATCAATCAGCGGACACCAAGGCTTGCTAATCGGTGCAAATCACGAACCATGTCCCTTCTCTCTTTGCACATCCGATGGCTCCCCATCGACCTACGACTAAGAGCATCTGCCACAACATTGGCCTTCCCCGGGTGGTACAGGATATCAACATCGTAATCCTTAAGCAACTCTAACCACCGTCTGCCGTAAGTTCAGCTCCTCCGTCTGAAGATATACCGAGGCTCTTGTGGTCTGTATAAATATCCACGTGAACCCCATACAAATAGTGCCTCCAGATCTTCAAAGCGTGAATCACTACGCTAACTCCAAATCATGGGTGGGGTAGTTCTCTCGTGTTTCTTCACCGTCGGGATGCATATGCTATAACCCCGCCATGCCGCATCAACACACAACCCGATGCCCGACGCATCACAATACACGACATAACCATCCGGACCTCCGGAAGTAAGAAGCGGGCGGTCGCCGGTCTCTCTTTCAAGAATCGAAACCCCGCTCCTGACATCACCATCAAACTTGTGCGCCGAGTCGGCCTAGTCAATGGTGCGAGATAGAAGCAAACTTCTCTGAACCGCGATAATATCTGCAAGGCCCAAAATGCGAACCTGCCGGAGTAGTAGGTCTAGGCCAAGTCTGCGCCTCGATCTTGGCCGTATCCACTCGAATGCCATCAGCCCCGACAATATGCCCAAGAAACGCCACTGAAGTTAACAAAACTCACATTTGGAAAACTTGGCGTACAATCTGCAGTCTGGAGAATCATCGGCCTGATTTCAAATGCTCGCGTGCTCTGCTCTGGCGAGAATAAACCAAGATATCATCAATGAACACTATCACAAACGTGTCCAAAAATGGTTTGAACACTCGGTTCATCAAATCCATGAATACCACGAGCATTGGTCAACCCAAAAGACATGACCACGAACTCATAATGCCCGTCTCGGGTCCGAATGCGATCCTAGGGACATCCACCTCTCGACTACTGATGATAGCCCGATCGCAGATCAATCTTGAGAAACATCTCGCACTGCAACCGGGTCGAACAAATCATCAATCACGGGAAGGGGTATCGTTCTTAATGGTCCCCTTGTTCACCGTAATCAACACACATGCGCGGCGTCCGCCCTTCTTCTTCACGAACAATACCGGCGCTCCCGGGGAGAAACACTAGGCTGATGAAGCCGCTTCTCCGAAATCTCTAAGCCGATCCTTCACTCCTCAACTCGGCGGTGCCATTACGTATGGCGGAATGGAAATAGCCGAGTGTGCGCTGCAATATGTCAATGCAAAACTCAATCTCCTCTCGGGAGGATACCGGAGGTCATCCGAAACACGCCTGGGAACTCGTGACTCATCGAATCGAAAATCTGGTACCGCAGCCTTCAGATCAAACACGAACGAGATGGTAGATATACCCTTGCGCACCATCTTCCTAGCCTTGGTAGGAAATAAACCTACCCTCGGCGATACCGTGCTCCTCACTCAACAACCGGCTCGTGAAACTGGAACTGTACTACTCTCTCTGCGGTCTACATTGGCGTAGTGAAGCTAGCCAATCCATCCCCATAATCACGTCGAAGTCAATCATCTCCAACTCTATCAAGTCGGCTGGTCCGACGACGTAAACGGTCACAGGACAAGCTCTATATACGCCGAGCTACCACCGAATCACCCAGCTGGCGTAGCTACCTCGAAAGGGTCTATGGACTCGTGCTCTATCCCTATCCTACTAGCAACAAGGGAGATATATAGGGCCAGTAGAACCGGATCTATCAAGGCATACACATCAAACCCGAGCGATAAAGTACTGGCGACATCGGTGAGGCCTCCCGATCTGTCGGTGGACAAAGCATAAATGCGGTTCGAGGACCGCTAGAATCGACCCGCGCCACGACCTCTGCAGCGACCTGCCGGTCCATGAGTACCTTGCCCTCCAGGGCGAGTAACTGTCGGGGATGAAGAAGACCGTGAAAGAACTGTGGTGACCACTACCATCGCGCCTCGCCTTGGTGGACAGTTCCTCGCATAGTGACCTGCCGCCTGGCAATCGAAACAAACTCGTAGCACCACAACTCCGGTGGGGTCTACCGTGACGGCCACACCGGAGGGTGGTCCGTCGGCGATACCTCTGCCGCTCTGGACGTCTGAAGTCCTGGGGCCCTGGTCTGCCCTCGAATACCCTGGCTGTGCTGAGGACGGCGCAGGAGTGCTCTGGGCTGGCTGTGGTGCAAATCTAGGCTCGCTGAGGCCGCCCACGATAGCCACCAAAAGACCTGCCGTCTGGTCTTCTCGCTGTCAACGGCGGTCTCTACGCTCTCACATCCAAGAGCATGAGCTGCATGCGGGTAATGTCCATACGGTGGAGAAACACCCGCATGACTCGGCCATATAGTCGCCGGCCCGGTGACATAGCGGTGCACCCTATCCTCCATATCTGCTACCAATCTTTGGGACATATCGAGCCAATGAATCAAACTCGACATTGTACTCCCGGCGGTCGTCCTCTCGCCTCGATGAGTAAAAATCTATCGGCCGCGCCCTCCTCATCCGCGGAGGCAAGAAGTGAGTGAGAAAGCCTCGAGAACTCATCCCAAGTAGGCTGGGACGCGTGCTCTCCGGGATAACTCCGTGAATCACACCAATCGACTGCGGTATCACGCAGCCGATGCGAACCGAAGGTCACAGACTCTGTCTCTGAGGCCTTGATCACCCTCATGATCCTCTGAAGCTGACGGATGAACTCCTGCGGATCATCCTCCGGCCTCGACCCGTAAAACTCTGGCGGGCTACAACTCAAGAAATCTCGTAGCCTCAAACTATCTGCCCTCGGGTGTACCACGGGTGCGACTGGAGCTGGAGCTGGGCTGAACCGCCGCATCCATCTCTCTCGATCGGGCCACAACTTTAGCCAAAAGTGGGCCATCTCCTTGTACCCTAACTCCTCCGCCCAGCCGTGTGGGGCGGGAGGTGTGGGTGCTGTGGTCTCTTTGGGGCGGCGTCATAGAACTCGCCGTCTCTGGTATAGCCTGGGCCTGAGCCCTCGTGACTCTGGGTGTCATGCTAGCAGCTCCTCGCTGCCTTGCCGCCACGGGCGGGTTGCCTTACGTGGAGGCATAATCATACGGGAAAGGAATACGTTAGAGGGTCCAACCTATAACACAACTCTAAAGCACGATCTCGTAATGAGAAGAATGGAAACCAATCCTAAATATCTTATAGCCTCACGATTATTGGTGTGGTGCACAACACACCGATAATCAAGACTCTACTAGATACGGTGCGTAGACACTTTCCGAGGATTAATCGCTCGATACCACTTTTGTCACGACCCGTTCGGGGCGTGGATCGTGCCTGCAAGGGGCACCCAGTAGTCATACATCAGTAATCAGCGGAAATATAAAGCAAGACATGAAACAGTTTATAATATAAGACACAGTTTATGTGAGAAAACATCGCCTTTCGGCATATATATACATAAACATGGTTTAGCAGTTACATCCGACACTGTATAACATGACTACAGACCTCTAAGGAAATATACAACTATGGCGGGACAGGGCCCCGCCATACCCTGACTGTACAAAACTATCTACAACAGGGAGATCATACCCAAAAGTAGAGCCTCCGGAAAAGATGGAGCTCCCGACACCAACGTAGAGATCCTAAGAATGTGGATCTAGCACCTGCTTGCCCTTACCTGCGGCATGAACGCAGCCCCCCGAAGGATGTCAGTACAACAGGTACTAAGTATATGAAACTTGTAAAATACTTAAATGAAACATATCATTTTGAAAACAGTTTTGCAAGTATGTATGAAACAACCAAGGAAACCGCACATAGTGCCACATCACAAACAAGAGCGTGATAGGTAAATCGTAATGTGTCTTTTCTAGGCTGCGAATGATCAAGCAGGCCAATTGCCCGTAGTATCACCATGCAAGCCTAATCTCGACTCCGTGTAGTCGCATAGGCCAATCACATAGGCCGCATAGGGTACATAACCCCGCATCGAGGTAGCTACTCCTCGGCATCGCCCCGACTCGTCGTCCGCACGGCCACATAGACCGCATGAGGTATAACCCCGCACACTAACTCGAACTCCCGTAGCTCGCGATAGGTCCTTGGACCCGCATGCAGGTATTCTCGAATCACGGTCCTGCATCCGCCGAGTATACCGCATCGGAGGCGACTTAACCCCTAATATGTCAAGAGGTGAGTGATGCTACACTAACCTAACAACTTATCGTTAAACAACATAAGCACAACAAGAATACTTTTTCACAAACGTTACAAGACACTAACACACATAGCATCATATCATGTCTACTTATCAAACCATCTTATTATTCTTTCACAATTCAATATAAGTCCATTATAAACACATAGGCAAATCGTTTCTTTTATCAATCTTAAGTGGTTATACTTAACTTCCCATAAGGCTAGTATAACTCTTAAGCTTCGCTTAAAACCAATTAGTTCTCTTTAAAAATGATTCAAGATTCTTTTGAAATGCTTTCAGATCTTTATTATTCAAAGCTTAAGCCGAGGCATTGCCGTAAGTGTTATTCAGGCTTAAGCCGTGAGGCATTGCCGTAGTTATATATATTGTAAAATATCATGCTTTAGGAAGAATCACATACCTTCTCAGCGAAAACCACCTGCCAAGTTGAATATGTCGTGCGCAGAGAGTCGGCCTATAATAGTCACATATATCTATCAAAGACTACTCTGAAGGTCATTCTAAACAGAGGGTTCACAATTCTACGGAAAGTCGGGCAGCACTTCCCTACCCGGTGAGCTATATAAGTTCATCAGAAAACAAATTCCTATGTAAGTACTGATTGATTATTCTTCTTTAAACCCTTCTACTGTGGTAATACCAATTCTATTCTGCAATATTCTTCTAAGTATTTAATACTTATTCTTATACTACTACAATATGTATTCTCTAATTCAAAAGAGGGTTAGGATTAGTTACCTCGGTAAGCCCAATAATATCCTAGAAAAAGTCGCGCCTGAGCAAGGTTTTGCTCCTAAGTTGTATGCTCCAAGGAAACCTTAGAAGTTCTTCACAACTTCTACTAAGTACTAAGGTATTTGGGCTAGGGTATTTTGGGCATTATAACAATACAAGAAGGCAACTTTTCTACCAAGGAGTGGGGTAGATTTCGGCTAGGCTAGGGGATAAGCCTGCCAAGGGTCACTTAGGCTAGAGGGGGAAGAGGGCTTGGACGAAATGGCTAACAAGGGAGAAGGGAAGATTTTCAAGACTTGGAAAGTAATTTGTGGATGAAGAACTCTTCATCTCTAAGGGGGTATTTATAGGTCAAGAAGTGGCCAACCAATGGCCAAGATTAAGACAAGTGCAAGGCAAGTGTAGGGTGAGGATTAACTATACACAAATATCCTACCAACTCCTTGACTTGTGCACAAGGCACAAAAAAACGTGCTCACTATAGCCAAATCGTCCAAATGGACGATTTCAAGTCCATCAATTGGAGGGTGACAAGTGACGCCCTCCCGCTGTCCAAATTGTTTCGTCTCTCGTAAAAATCCGCAAAAATTAGAAATGGCATAGCCGGAATTTACCCTACGAAAGCTGTGGAAACGTTTCGTCGGAAAACTATTCGTTTTGTGAGTTGTGCCAAAAAAAAAACGTTTTGCCTAAACTTTAAGGCTAGACTTTTTGTACGTATTCCCTTACGTACGTACTCTGGAAATACGGGGTATAACAGATCACAACTTAAATAGTTAGTTAATTCTTGCAATTATTCTAGTAGTTAAACAAAAACTCAACTTAAATATCGATTACCAAATAGATAACATAAAATATATGAACGGTACTTAGAAACCAATCTCTGAGGACGATATTCGGTCTTATCAGACTATATTACTTGTGAATGATGCGTACGCTTGTGTGAGCAGTCGAAATATCGCTAACAAGCAAAAACTTATTAGGGATATTTTGACTGCTCACGCAAGAGTACGCATCGTTGACAAGTAATATAGTCTGGTAAGACCAAATATCATCCTCAGAGACTGGTTATCAAGTACCGATTATCTAAGCTATGATTTCGATTTGGTGAACGTTAATTGATTTGTATTTTTATCTAATTACTAAGGCTGAGTAATTGCAGAAAATAAACTAACTATGATAATACTTTGGTTTGAATCAGTTATGAAGGAAGTGGAGCTTCCAAAATCTTCGACTATCCACCCTATTCAATCCTTAATGCAACTAGAATAATTCTTCTTCTTCGTTAAGATATCGGTTAACTAGACTGTCTTATATTCCGGTTAGAACATATAATCATTCAATCCCAGTACAGAACCCTTATATATTTCTATAATAGGATTTACCACATAGGAGGATTAAGAAAAGTAGCCTATAATGCTACACAAGTATCGGGGTACTTTCTTTCGTGATTTTAACCTATGTCTAGTCAATTACAGCATATCCAAATCTCTCATCTCGGTTTTTGATTCGAAATCATATAGGTTATGATAACTAGTGATCAATTAATTATCAAACATTCATACCAAAAATTGACTAAATCTTAATCAAGCGAAGAAGAAATCAAACTACCGAATTAATTCATGAATATCAGTTTCAAGCGATTCAAAAGGAAAGCCCTAATAAAGTGTTTAGCTCCTAGCCATATTCACACTAAGAACTAATACAAACCAACATAAACTGAAATAAAAACAAAGAAGAAAAGAAACTTGAACCAAAGTTGTCTCCAATCTTGTGTTGTAACATCATTTTCCTCTCTAAAGTATGATGTGAGATGTAAGATCCCAGGTGAATAATGAGGTTAGGGTTTTAGGGATTTATAGCTCGGAAGAGTTGCCATTTCGACCGAAACGCGTGTCAAACCCGCCCGTAACGTGAAAAACCCGCCTAAGATCGCTGTCTCGCAGTGGCACCGCGGTGCCTAAAGTCCTCGCAGCCTTCGCAGTTTCAGCCGCTGGCCTCGCTAATGGCACCGCGGCGCTTGCCTTTGCCCGAATCTCCGTTTCGACCTTTTGCCTCGACCTCCTTTATACCCACTTTTCGCTCCTTTTCGCCATTTTGCCTTTTTGAACCGCTGTGACTCAAAAGAAAGAAAAACAAACATACTACTATACTAAACACAATAAAAATGAGTAAAATACCAACTAAAAAATATTCAAAAGGCATATATAAAATACGCCTAACAAACACCCCCAAACTTAAAATTTACCCGCTCTCGAGTAAAGCAAAAAATAAAAACGAAAACAAAACCATAAGCCGAGAACACCCTTGGTCCCCAAGCTAGCCCGAAACCTTTCCCATTTGTACATATTTGGCCGGAAAAACCCAAGTGGTTTATAATTTGTATTCTAGAATGGTCCATTCTCTACTATAAAAAAAGACCCTTAGGACTTGTAATATTCCGAGTTTGATTGAGATATAAACTTCAGTTTTACTCATTTGCTAATTGTATTCACTTATGTGTGTCTACTCTTAGTTGGTTCTTGTGTGAGCCAAAACCCTTGGTGCAAGTTTAGCTAAGATTGTGTGACTTAGTTGAACCCAAACTAATGGTTCCCTTCGGTGTAAGTTTGGTTAAGACTTTGTGACTTAACTAAACCCAAGCTTAAGGAACCTCCTTTGGTTACAAGAGAATGTTGGAACTCGTGTGATCCAACCTAGCCTAAGCCTAAGGTCTATCTTAAGGTTTCCGACCAACCTTACTTGGTTAGTATTCGGGCTTGTACTTAGCAACCCTGGTCTAGTCCTTGTTAAATTGGTCACCCTAATCAAGGTGTTGGCTCGGACAATTAACTCCCCATGTCTCTATCCTTGGGCATATCTTCCATACCTCACCAAAACCACAAACACTAAACATCTAAATCGAAACAACCAAGTCAACACTTAGACAAAACCCCTCATCCCCTAACTCGAGTTTGTACCCTACAAATCGTGGTTAATCCTCACTAAAATACTATATCCCAACTACCATTACCTCCCTCAATATCTCATAACCATCCCCACTAAAGTCCAACTCCCGAAACCGCACACAAACACCATCCAATCCAAACACCACCAAGTAGTCCGCATAATATATTTTACAGAGAGCCTTACTGTCCCCGTATGTTCTGGCATCCTAGCGTCATCCCATCACCAAAGAACAAATATCACAACAACCCTCAATATGTCTATAACAACTCCATAAAACTCATTGACCCATTTTCCTATACAACTACCCGAAACAGTCATCACCACAACACTACCTGGCCGTAACACCCCAATCGAGGACCTCACAGTTTCAGGTCTATTCTGTGGTCTTGTAACCACCAAATCACCAATTGCTGAGCATATTTCTGACCCTTAACCCACCCTAAATAACCCCTAGAAATGTAACAAGCCTATTCACACTACAATCACCCGAAACTGCCTCTGTTACACCACACACACGATCGATCCGAGAACTAATAACGCCCCAACTTGTGCTTCATTTTCGGGTCAACCCAAATAGAACAAACACCCAACTCACTTACTGTCACGACCCGACCCCGGGCCGCGACTGGTGTCTTACCTGGGCACCCCTTTCGGGTATACAACAGAGAATAGCAGCGGAACATACACAACACATAAATATGTTTAGACAATAATCATCACAGGCTAGCTGATAAGGCCGCCTTCCATAAAATATACATAACCAAAAGTAAAACAGTACAACTTTGTTCTTACAGCCCAAACCACAAATGTGACTACGCACTCTAGAATAACAATCGTGGACAGGCCCCGCCATACCCCTGAATGTACATAATAGCTACAACATCAGGAAAAACCGTACCAAAAAGACAAGCCTCCGGAGAAATGGAGCTTCTGACACCTGATCAGTGATCCTAAGAATGAGGATCCACCACCGCTACCCCTACTGCGGATTTAACGCAGCCCCTATGGGCGGGTCAATACACAATATGTACCAAGTATGTAAAACTGGAAAAAAATACTGTAATTATATCATAAGTCTAAATAAAGCTGGAGACATGTAAGATAATCAAATTACAGTATACTGTGCCTTACTAACAATGAGAGTAACAAGTATAAACTTTACTGCATAAAAATAAGAGGCTCATGATCAAAGTAGGGTCATCCGCCCGTAGTATCATTAAGCAATCCTACTCCTGGGACTATTTCACCCGCATAGGTCCTATGGACCCGCAATGGAGCGATGCGCTCCGCATGGGACTATTTCACTCGCTTGGGCCCGGTGGGCCCGCAATAAGTACAAACGCCGCACTCGCATCATGGGTAGCAAATCCATGGAATTAATAGTAACCCGAGGCTTTCCCCCGTAAGAATAACTTAAACTAGCACAACCGGCTATCATACATAACATAAGCGCTACCGGCTTATCATAATATATACAAGTTAAGAAATCCCCTAACTTCTTATTAACATTATTATTATACCCTCTCATTTTAGTTTACTTAAGGCACTAACATGTCATTTTTAAAAATCCGGGAATTTAACCCAAAGTACTACGTACTTCTATCCTTTTAAAATGACTCTTTTTCATATACAAAATACAAGATACTAATAACCATAGTATCAAGTCACAACTACTTTTCAAGACAAGTCACAATACCTTTTAGAAATATAATTAGGCTTCTAAATCAAGTGACTTCTTTTCTCTTAAAACCTTAGGCAATTGATGCCTTAAAATCAATTTGCCTTTCATAAATTCAAATCATTTATCCATACTTATTTTACTTAGAGTAAATCTTTCTTTTGTTAACTTTCCATAAAGCTAATATAACCAACTTCCCATAAAGTCGTTATATTAACTTTATACTTTTGTCAATTACACCTTCCTATATCCAAGGGACTTATACGTTTAAAACGAAACAAGTATCATATACTTTAAAACACTTCAAGTCCCTTAACTTTGAAAACTAAGACATCCTTACTACTTTTAAACAAGTGAGTTAATCTCCTAACTCAACCGACTTGGACATTCTTAAAACAAGTAAAGGATATCAAAGTCTTGTACGTCTACCGTACTATATAAGTACAACTATTCATGCTCAAGAGATAGGAAAGTTCCACATACCTCTTGGGGTCAATCCACTCGCTAAGTCCAATATACCGCACGTAGTATGTCAACCTATAATGACCATAATACGTCTATTAACTTCTTACTTCAAACGTAGAATATAATAAGTGCAAAGTCACTAAATTCTACGGAAAATCGGACAACACTTCCTTTGTTTCTACATACTTTACCACCTTTTTCAAGGCCCGAATTCAATAACCAAACACGCCACATTTAAGGCCCAACAATGTAGTTAACAATAGGGGATTACACGCCTACTAGACGTGTAAAATTCCGCCCCACAATTGATATCAAACTAGTACAAACTACAAGTGTAAATTCGGCAACTTGAGATACAACAACACCAATTCTTATCCAATTTCCTTTTCAATCCAAGTTGTTTAGTATAACATGAAATCAATTCGCAATCGATTATAACCACTACAATCTTCAAGTAAGTATCATGCGACGATTCTAATTAACGACCAAATTGTAATCCAACTTCAAATGGCTTATATGACATTTCGGATTTTAGGCTACAACAATCCATATCACTTATAAATCTTCAACACATATACTTCATGCTAGTAAAAATGTAAGGCTAACAACAATATATAATCTTGTAACACTTTAAGAGAACAAGATTGTTACCTCAACGAGTCTTAGTCCAACTTCAAATCCAAAGTCGCTCCCTAGCAACTTAGAGCCTCTTCTTGACACTTCAATCCGCCACTTGAGACCCTTAGAATATCACAAACAACTTTCCTTTAATCTTCCAATCAAAACCTAGGAAAGCAACTAGGTTTTCACCTTGCGACTAATACGAAAACAATCTTTTTCCGGGATATTTCTATTGAGATACCCTTACAATACCCTCATGAACCTTGGTTTAAAGTGTGGAGCTTATTGGACAACAAACAATTTTTTTTCCTTTTTGAAAATGTGGAACCCGAGAGCTTCAAGCTTTGTTCATCCAATTTCTTGAAAATTTTCTAAGTATGGAATGCTTGTCTCACTACTAGTATACTTATATAGTAACATGGAGGGTCAAGATTTGCACAAATGTGTGGTTTGGATGAAATTCTTTTAAATATCAAGCTAAGTAGCCCCATTGACTAAGTCAAATATATCAAGCTCTACTACTTGCAAGACTTGGTCATCTAAATAATGGTCAAATGACCCTTTTGCCCATGTAATTTTCGTCCAAGTCCACTTAAGGGGGGGGGGGGGGGGGTGACACGTGTCGCACTCCCATTCGTCACAATATTACGTTTTCCGACAATTCCATAATTCCGATAAATTTTTACTAGTCTCAAATCTTAACATTTGGGATTCTTACGTACGTTCTTAAAACATATCCTGTAATTACGGGGTGTAACATTCTTCCCCCCTTTGAAACATTCGTCCCGAATGTTCTTTCGGAGTCAAACTTATAATTAGCGACATAGTTTCCTTTCACAACCCCGACATACCAATAATGCCACCCATGACCACATAATAACACTTAAGCAAAAAAATACTTCAATTAAAACTTGACAAGTAAGGGAAAATGAATTACCTGAAGGTGTAGGGAATAAGTGAGGATACTTCCTCAACATGTCCTCCTCCGCTTCCCAAGTCATCTCCTCCCTGTTATCATTCCGCCACAAGACTTTGACGGAAGCCACATCCTTGGTCCGCAGTCGTCTGACCTGGCGATCGAGTATCGCTATGGGACTCTCCTCATATGATAACCCCTCTGTCACCTGGACCTCACTAGCTGGGAAAACTCTCGATGGATCTCCGATACACTTCCGCAACATAAAAACATGGAAGACCGGATGTACCGCCTCTAACTCTGATGGCAGATCCAACTCATAGGCAACCTTGCCTACTCTACGGATGATCTGGTAGGGCCCAATGTACCTTGGGCTAAGTTTCCCCTTCTTCCCGAATCTCATCACACCCTTCATGGGCGATACCTTCAAGAAGACCCAATCGTCTACCTGAAACTCCAAATGTCGACCCCGATTGTCTGCATAAGACTTCTGCCGACTCTGAGCTGCTAACAGTCTCTCCTGGATAAGCTTCACCTTATCCACAACCTGCTGAACCAAGTCTGGGCCAACCAACTTCACCTCGCCCACGTCGAACTAACCAATCGACGACCTACATTTCCGCCCATACAAAGCCTCATATGGCGCCATCTGTATACTAGAATGGTAGCTGTTGTTATAAGCAAACTCCACAAGAGGCAAATGATCCTCCCAGCTACCTCTGAAATCAATCACACAGGCTCGCAGCATATCCTCGTTGTCCGATAAGACGCTGCCGCCTCGATCACACCGAGGATGAAACGTCATCGAGACTCACCTGTGTCCCTAATCCCTTCTGGAAAGACCTCCAGAAGTTAGCCAGAACCGGGCCCTCTGCGATATAATCGATATAGGGACTCGTGCGACCTCACAATCTCCCGATATACACCGACATAATCCTCACCAATACGTAGTCCTCGATCGAAGAAAGTGGGCTGATTTCACTTGTCAACAATAACCTGATGGAGTCATACTTCCTGGCGTGGATCGTGCCTTACTGTGGCACCCAAGTAGACATACATCGAGTAATCTGAATATAAAAACAAGACATGAAACAAATGTAAATTGAGACACGCTTTATCTCGAGAAAAGTCGCTTTCATATATATATATAAAGAGTGAACAGTTACATCCCAACTTTACAACATGACTAGAGACCTCTAGGAATGTAACAACTATGGCGGGACAGGGCCCCGTCATACCCTGAATGTACATATATCTACAACATCAGGGAGAACCATACCAAAAGTCGAGCCTCCGGAGAAGATGGAGCTCCTGACACCAAAGCAAAGATCCTAAGGATGCGGATCTAGCACCTGCTGTTCTTACCGCATGCATTTAACGCACTTCGAACGAGGTCGCGACAACAGTACCAAGTATGTGAAATCAGAAGCATCAAGTAAAATCAAAGTATTTTAAAACCATTTGCAAATACAACTAGCCTAATCGCACATAGTGCCACAACATAAACAAGAGCAAAATAGATATAATGTAACTAGTCTTTTCTAGGCCGCGAATTATCGAAGCAAGGCCAATCGCCCATAGTATCATTATGCGTGCCTAATCTCGACTTCCGCACCGCATAGGTCACACACGCACCGCATGAGGTATTCTCAGACGGGGTAGCTAACCCCTGCATTCTCCTCGACTCCCGCACCGCATAGTCTCATAGACCGCATAGTCACATTGCATCGCATAGGGCATCCCCGTGACGGATAAAACACCGAATGATCAACTCGAACTCCCGCAGCCCGCATAGTCACACAGACCGCATAGCCGATAGACCGCATCGCGGTGGCAAGCCTGTTTAACAAGTCGGGGTATGTGATATAATAACAAGATAACGGTCTTAACGCTTAACAATGTAAGCACAACAAGTGAACCCCCTTTACACAAAAGTTACAAGACACTAACACACGTAGCATCATAACATGTCTACTTATCAAACAATCTTACTATACTTTACAGAAATCAATACAAGGCTTTTATAAACAAATAAGTAAACAATTCCTTTTATCTTTCTTAAGTTGTTATACCTAACTTCCCATAAAGCTAGTATAACTCTTATGCTTTTTGTTTAAAAACCAAGTATTACTCTTCTGTTAAAAATGATTCATAATTCTTTTGAAATACTTCAAGTTTCTTATTATTTAGACTCAAGTCAAAAGACGTCAAGTAAAACCATGTTCAGTTAACACACGTACGTCTACCGTACTATATATATGTACTTTAAAATATCATGCTCAAGAGGATAGAAAGAATCACATACCTTCTCGGCGAAAACCACCTGCCAAGTCGAATATGTCGCGCGCAGAGTATCGACCTATAACAGTCAAATACGTCTATCAACGTCTAGACTATATTGTATAAAGTTCTAAGCAGATGGTTCTCTATTCTACGGAAAATTGGGCAGCACTTCCCACTCAAACTACTCAAGTTCATCAGAAATACGGTCATGTAAGTACTGTTCAATTCTTCTTCTTTATACCCTTCTACTGTGATTACAGTTCAATTCTATTCTTTAATATCCTTCTAGATCTTATACTCAAGTCTTAACTATTCTTATTTGTAATATCCAATTACAATAGAAGGACAAGAGTATTTACCTCGATAAGCCCAAAATTATCCAAGTTAAATGTCGATCCTGAGCAAGGTTTAGCTCCTAATTTGCACGCTCCGATAGCTCCAAGAAGCCCTTAGAAGTTTTACACAACTTCTACTTAAATACTATAAGGGATTTGGGCTAGGTATTTGGAATAGTAACTATACTTGGAGAATATTTCTACCAAGGGGCTCTACCAAGCCACTAGGCTAGAGGAGAGGGTTGGGACGAAACACTACAAGGAGAGGAGGATTTTGAGACTTAGAGAATTGTGTTTGTGGATGAAGAAAACCTTGAGTTGGGGTATTTATAGGCCAACCAATGGCCAAGATGAAGGCAAGTGGAGGGCAAGTGGAGGTGGGATTCACCCAAGTGTCCTTATCCATCTACTACACAAAAATATCCTACCTAACCTTGACTTGTGCAAGGCCACAAAACGCCCAAGAAATCGTCTGTTATCGCTCACTGAGGTGACACTTGTCACCCTCTCGTTGGTCCAAAATATTTCATCTCTCGGAAAAATCCGCAAAAATAATAAATGACATAGCCGTAATTTTCCCTTCGCAAGTTTTGTAAAACGTTTCGTCGGAAAACGATTCTTTTAGTGGGTTGTGCACAAATTTTGTCCTATGCCTAACTTTAAGGCTCAACTTTTCAGACGCACGCCTACGCATATACTGAAATACGAGTATAACATTCTCCTCCTTAGAAACATTCGTCCCGAATGTTCCTTCCCAAGACAGATAATGATAAAGTTCCTCATAACTTAAACAGTTTGCAAATGCCTTACATGGCCACAGTACAACACTTAAGCATATATGGTAATTGAAATCAACAAGTAGGAAAGTAAGTTACCCGAGGTGTGGGAATAAAGGTACCTCCGCCTCATGTCCTCCTCGCCGCACGCCATCTCCTCCCCGAGCTCGTTCCGCCACAAGACTTTGACGAAGCCACGCCTCGTTCGCAGACGCTTAACTCCGACGATCGATTATCGCTATGGGAATCTCCACATACGATAACCCTCGATCACCGACATCGTCAATCGGGTGTACTAGATGGATCCCGATACATCTCCTCAAAGATAGAAACATGGAAAACGGATGATCGCTCCAGACGGACGGCAGATCCAACTCGTAGGCGACCTTGCCCACCCTGCGAACAATCTGATAAGGCCCAATGTACCTTGGGCTGAGCTTCCCTTTCCTGCCAAATCTCATCACACCCTTCATGGGTGACACCTTCAGGAAAACCAAATCATCAACCTCAAACTCCAGATGCCGACGACGATGATCTGCATACGACTTCTGTCGACTCTGAGCTGTCAATAGCCGCTCCTGGATAAGGTTCACCTTATCCACAGCCTAATGAACCAGGTCTGGTCCCACTAACTGCACCTCGCCCACATCGAACTAGCCTATCGGCGATCTGCACTTCCTCCCATACAAGGCCTCATAAGGCGCCATCTGAATACTGGAGTGGTAGCTATTATTATACGCAAACTCAACTAGAGGCAAATGATCCTCCCACTACCTCAAGTCAATAACACAGCTCGCAAAGATATCCTCGAGTGCGGATAGTGCGCTCGCTCGTCATCTGCTCGAGGATGGAATGCAAGACTGTGCTCACTGCGTCCTAAACCTTCTCGAAGGACCTCCGTAAGTTAGCCAGAACCGCTCTCTGTCTGATATGATCGAAATAGGGACTCCATACAGTCTGACGATCTCTCGGATGTAAAGTCCGCATAATCCTCACCAAAAAGTCGCCCGACGGAAGAAAGTGGGCTGATTTCACACCGGCCGACGATAACCCAGATAGAATCATGTCTCCTGAGTGCGAGGTAACCCCGTGATAAAGTCCATGTTGATCACCTCCCACTTCCGTGTCGGATCTCTATCGTCGCAACAAACCACGGTGCCTCGTGCTCTACCTTCACTGCCGACAACACGCATCGAGCCACAAACTCGCAACGCCCCTCTTCAAGCCATCCCACCAATACATCGACCGAGGTCGTGGTACATCTTTGTCGACCGGATGGATAGTAACGCGCGCAGTGTGCTTCCCTAGAACTCGCCGCCAAAGCCCCGCAATATCCGGAACACACAACCTCGCTCAAACCTTAGCACCCCATCAGTGCTACCTCAAAAGGACCCTTTCTCACGGCGGTCAGATCACGGCATCGTGTTAAACCGGATCCTCAAATCGCCGCTCTTCACCTCTCGACGATGGAAGACGGCAACCTCTCGAACTCGAACCCCATCGCTATCGTAATCAATCAATCGGACTCCAAGGCTCGCTAGCCGATGCAACTCGCGACCATGCTCCTCCTCTCGGCCGTACATCCGATAGACTCCATCGACCTACGACTGGGCGGCATCCGCCACAACATCGCCTTCCCGGGTGGTACAGATGTCGACATCGTAATCTCGAGCAGCTCTAACCACCGCTCTCGCCGTAAGTTCGGCTCCTGGTGAAGATATACTGGAGGCTCTTGTGCTCTGTATAAATATCCACATGAACCCCATACAAATAGTGCCTCCACATCTTCAAAGCGTGAATCACCGCTGCCAACTCCAAATCATGGGTGGGGTCGTTCCTCTCGTGCTTCTTGCCGCTTGACGCTGCGACGCTTATAACCTTGCCCCGCCGCATCAACACACATCCCAACCCGATGCTCGACGATCACAATATACGCATATAGCCGTCCGACCTCCGGAAGAGTAAGAACGGCGCGTCGCCTCTCATTCAAGAATCGAAACCCCGCCACAAGCATCACCATCAAACTTAGCCGCTTTCGAGTCACTCCTAGTCAATGGTGCAGATAGAAGCAAACTTCTCCACGAACCGCCGATAGTAACTCGCAAGGCCTAAAATCGCGCACTGCGGAGTAAGAGGTTCAGGCCAACTCTCGATCGCTTCGATTCGCCAGATCCACCAATACCATCACCATAATATGCCCAAGAAAAGCCACCAAGTCAACCGTAACTCACATTTCAAAACTTGGCGCATAATCCGCTGGTCTCGAGAACTCTCAAGATCGCCTCAAATGCTCCGCATGCTCCTCGCTCGAGGGAATAAACCAAGATGTCATCAATGAACACTATCACAAACGTGTCAAAATGGCTTGAACACTCGGTTCATCAAATCCATGAATACCGCCGAGCATTGGTCAACCCGAAAGACATAACCACGAACTCATAGTGCCCGCACGTCCGAATGCGATCCTGGGACATCCGCCTCTCGACACGCACTGATGATAGCCCGATCGCAGATCAATCTTGGAGAAACATCTCGCGCCCGCAATCGGGTCGAACAAATCATCAATCACGGAAGGGTATCCGTTTAATGGTCACCTTGTTCGGTTCGTAATCAACACACATGCGCAGCGCCCCGCCCTTCTTCTTCACTAACAATACCGACGCCCTCGGGGAGAAACACTAGGCCCGATGAAGCCCTTTCTCCAAAGAAATCACTCACCGGTCCTTCAACTCTCTCAACTCGGCAGTGCCATTCTCAGATGGCGGAATGGAAATAGCCGAGTGTCCGCAAAGACATCGATACAAAACTCTATCTCCTCTCGGGAGGATACCGGAGGTCATCCGAAACACATCCGGGAACTCTCTCGACTATCGAATCGATCAAAATCTGGTACCACAGCCTCGATCAAACACCCGAATGAGATGGTAGATATACCCTTCGCACCATCTTCCTAGCCTTGAGGTAGGAAATAAACCTACCCCGGCGACACGGTGTTCCTTCCCACTCAATAACCGGCCTCAGAAATCGAACCGCACCACTCTCTCCCCGCAGCTACACCGGGCGTAAGAAGCTAACCAATCCATGCCCATGATCACATCAAGTCGGTCATGTCCAACTCTATCAGTCGGCCAGTGGTCCGACGATCGATAAAGTCACTGGGCAAGCCCTATATATCCGCCGAGCTACTACCGAATCACCCACTGACGTAGCTACCTCAAAAGGTCTATGGACTCAGGCTCTATCCCTATCCTACTAGCAATAAGGGGAGATATATAGGACAGAGTAACCCGATCTATCAAGGCATACACATCGTAACTGTAAACCGATAAAGTACTGCGTGACGACGCCGCGACGCCCCGTCCCGCCTACCGGACAAGGCATAAATGCGTTCGAGGACCGCTAGAATCGGGACCCGCGCCACGACCTGCCGCGACCCGCTGGTCCATGAGTACCACGCCCCGGCGAGTAATGGCGGGACGGGCACCGCAATGCACTCGGCGTCGACTTACCATCGCCACGCTCGCCTGACAGCTCGCGATAATGACCTGGCCGCCAAGTGTAGCAAACTCCCGGTAGTACCACAACTCCTCGAATAGAATCTACCACATCGACACACCGAGCGGACTCGATCGGTTAGCACTTTGCTACCCGAAGTCCAAGTCCCGGGGCCCCGACCGCCCGAATACTCTGGCTGCACCAAAACGATGTAGGAGTGCTCGAGCCGGTCGTGGTGCAAATCTAGACGTCACGAGGCCGCCCACCGAGAGCTACCAAAAGATCCCCGCCTCGCCTTCTTCGCCGCTGAAATTGGCCGACCGCTTGCCTCTACGCCTCGCATCCAAGTGCACGAGCTCGCATGCGGCAATGTCTATGCGGTGAAGAGCTACACTGCGCAAGACTCGCGATAATCATCTAACCCGTGGCGTAGCGATGCACCGCCCTCCATATTCGCTACTAGCGCAGGACATATCGAGCCAATGAATCGAACTCGACGTTGTACTTCCCTAATCGCGCGCCTCTCGTCTCAAAGATCAAAACTTGTCGCCTGCGTTCTCCTTGTCACGACCAACCGGGCCCGTGGATCGTGCCTTACCCCGCACCCAAGTAGACATACATCGAGTAATCGAACATAAAACACAACATGAAATAATGCAAAGGAAACACATGTTTATCTCAAGAAAAGTTGTCTTTCGCATATATATATATAAAACTTAGATCCGAACAGTTACATCCCATTACAACCCCGCCCACAACAAGATTACATGCACTCTACGAATGATATGATAACAACGACGGACGGGGCCCCGTCATACCACGAGTGTAAGCACTACAACAACAGGTACTATACCAAGATAAGCCTCCGAGAAACGGAGCTTCCCAAACGCCGAATCGTGACTCCATGAGCGAGGATCAACATCGGTGTACTCTACTGCGGCATGAACGCACTTCCGGGCGAGGTCAGTACAACAGGTACCAAGTATGTGAAACGGAATGTCACGACCCGAACCCGGGCCCGTGACTGGTGCCTTACCCCGGGCACCCTAGTGATACAACATCAGAGAAAACCAGCGGAAATAAAAACTTAAACATTTTAAATAGACATGGATCAAGTTAAAGAAAATAGGCCAACCAAAACGGCCTTTTCAACATATATATATATATGACATTTGAGCAGTTATAATCCTTACAACCCCGCCACAACAAAGGCATGCACTCTAAGATTTTTACAACAACTATGACGACGGGGCCCCGCCATACCACGAATGTACAAGAACCTACTGACTGTGGTAACATACCAAAGATAAGCCTCCAAGGAACGGAGCTTCCCAATATGCTGAAAGGTGATCCTATAAGCGGATCGACAAATGATGTAACTCTACTGCAGATTTAACGCACTTCAAGGAGGTCGAGATAACAGTACCAAGTATGTGAAATGAAAATATCAGAATGAAATCATAATAGTCTATATAAAGCGGAGACATGTATGATAACCAAACTACAAGACGCAACATATAAACATTATATCAAGTCGTGACTCACGCCTCCAAATGATCACTCGTGCGTGGAATTCCTTCCTCATCACGGCAGCCTATGATATAACAACACCAAGGAGTATACATGAACACCGTGTCCCACTGTGTCATAAAACCGTGACGGCAAGTATAACTACCGATCCGACCGTACCAATAATATCGCATAACCATATCACGGTCGACACGTGGCAAGTGCAATAGCCTCCACCAGCTCCACCTGCGCCACGTAGCTGACGAGGGCAAGTGAATCGGCTACGCACCCGATCACAACCGTAAGTCACGAAGCTCCATCCAAATCGACTCGCTGGTCGGCACGTGGCGCGAGCAATAACCTATACCAGATCCACTGCGCCACGTAGGCGACGGGGCAAGTAAACAGCACGACCATCACAACCGTAAGTCACGATACTTCGCCGGTCGACACGTGGCGTGCAATAACCTATACCAGATCCACCGGCCACGAAATGACGGGGCAAGTAAACAGGCTACGCACCCGATCACAACCGTAAGTCACGATACTTCGCCATAAATAACCATAATGGTCACATGTCCACATCATCGCAGACATGCCCATGTAATAATAATAATGGAAGCGCACTGCGGAATCTCCCACACGCGGGTATGTCCAAGTAAGTTCTCAACAAGTCAACCGGCCCTCCATCGAGAGACGCGGTAGAATAGAAACACAATTCTTGCACAACAAAGACTATCTCAATAAGCATAGGCAAGTTATCCAACAACAAGCATAGACAAGTTACACAACAACAAGCATAGGCAGTTTACACAGTAAAAAGCATAGGAAAGTTATACAACAACAAGCATAGGCAAGTTATACACAACTCACAGTACTTTCATTTTTTGTCAAAATCCGGGTGTTAACCCTAAAGTACTACGTACATTAAATTCCTTTTAAAGAGATCCATTCCTTTTATAAAAGTCACCCGATACCCGTAGTATAAAATAGAGTGACTCACATTTTTAGGTAAACCAAAACACTTTCCTTTTTAACCACATTCTTTTCCCTAAGGTTCCAGTTTGCCTAATTTCAATTACTCAAGGCTCTTTATTTTAGAAAAGTTTCATAGTTCAATGTCTTAATCTCTTTTAAAACAATTGAGTAACATATGCCTTATATGAGTGTAGGTTATTCTTATTCATAATCAATCTTATTAAGCAGCCATGATCTAGGAATTGTAATATCATTTTGTCTCATCTTAGCTTCTATGCAGATGGAGGTTTCTACTGGTTTTAATAATACTTCATTATTCATTACATTTTCCTTTATTAACGCTGCAGTGGTTTGTCGATACTCATTCTGATTTCCGAAATCAGTAAAACGTTATTCCTTTTAAAAACCAAGTACTCATTACTCACGAATGAAGTTTCACACAAAATTCATATTAATTTAATTAAGTTAAGTCTCTTATCATTTAAGATCAAGTATCTTAACTTCTAAAATCAGTAAACCATTTTCTTTACCTCTTTTAAGACGTTATACCTAACTCCCCATAAAGCTAGTATAACTCTTTTTAAAACCTTTTAAAACCAAGTGTTACTCTTCTTTCAAAAATGGTTTCTTAACTCATTACTTCAAGTTTCTTATTATTCAGGCTTAAGTCAAAAGACATTGCCGTACAACTACGTTCAGTTAACACACGTACGTCTATCGTACTATATATATACTTTTAAAATACTTCAAGATTCTTATTATTCAGGCTTAAGTCAAAAGACATTGCCACACGTACGTCTACCGTACTATATATATATATTCATGCTCAAGAGTATAGGAAGAATCACATACCTCGCGACGATTATCGACTATAAGCAAAACGCTCCACGGCTATAACCCGGCTAGCCTTGTCCACCTTCTAAGTAGCACATGCTACTTGCAGAACATTCAACCAATAAAGGTTATCAGTCTACTGTAAATACAGTCCTAAGTAAGTACAGTTTAAACTTCTACTTATGTTTCTTCTGATGTGATTTCAGTTCAAGTCTATTCTGTAATATCCTTTTATTACAGTTCAATTCTCTTCTATGAATCTTATATTCATTTCAATTCAACTACAGTATGTAATTCCCAATTACAATAGAAGGACAGTAGTATTTACCTCGATGAGCCCAAAATTATCCAAGTTTAATGTCGCTCCTGAGCAACGTTTAGCTCCTACTCCGAGTGCTCCAATCCGCTCCAAACAACCCTTAGAAGTTCTACGCAACTTCTACTTAACACTTCAACCGACTATGAAGGTTTTCCTTAGGGTTTCGTTTTTGTGACTGAGGGAAAGTATAATAGTATTTCCGGGCTCTACGTATAGAGGTAACTTTGGAAAGTACTACAAGGTATATTGGCTAAGGTATTTGGGCATTATAACAATACTAGGAGATTATTTCTACACCACAAAGGGGGGTGTTATACGAAAATAGCAAGGCAAGGTGGGGTTTGCCTCGCTAGTGGCTCACAAAAGGGGGGTATTTCTCGCCAAAGGCCTCACTCAAAGGGGGAGGCTCTTGGACGAGATACTACACTAAGGGGAGGAAGAGAGCTTTCAAGACTTAGGAAGATTTTAGGATGAAGAAGTCTTCCAAAGGGGGGGTATTTATAGGTCAAGAAATGGCCAACCAATGGCCAAGATCCATCCAAGTGTTAGGCAAGTGTAGGGCTAGGATTAAGCCATGTGCACCTTATCCATCTACCACACCAACTTGCACAAAATATCCTACCAACTACAAGCCACCTATTTCGTCCACTTTGCCGCCCCTTCATTCCAATGTGAGGGTGACACTTGTCACCCTCCCGTTGGTCCAAAATGTTTTGTCTCTCGGAAAAATCCACAAAAATTATAAATGACATAGCCGGAATTTTCCTTTCGCAAGTTTAGTAAAACGTTTCGTCGAAAAACGACTCTTTCGCACTGCAGGCCCAAATTTCAACCTAGCCTAACGTTTAAGGCTCAAACTTTCTACGTACGTCCGTACGTACATACTCTGGAAATACGGGGTATAACATTCTCCCCTCCTTAGAAACATTCGTCCCGAATGTTCCTTCTCAAGACGGATAACGATGAAGTTCTTCTAACAAGTTGCCAACGCCACATCTGGCCACGAAATAACACACGTTCTCTTCCTTTCTTACTCGTCGAGCCCTTCCGAACACTTGAACTCTTCTAGTATCGTGCACCACACTTCACATCGCTTAGTTCCCAAAACTTTGGAGTCACCACCTCCAAACTTGGTCATCTTACTAGCCTCAATCTTCCTTAAGGCCATTCCCGCCTTCACGATCCGCTCGTCGAACATATCCACGAACCCATACGATGGTCATCTAAACTTGGGCCTAGCACTCTCGTGACCCTACCACCTGGCAGGACCACCCAGAGCTGACCCCACCTCGAAACAGGCCGCGGGTTGGCCCGCAACATGGCCCCAACCCGACCCACTTAACGCATCAAGCTCTTGTTCCCCGATCCGGAACAATCTTACCTACACAGGTCATGAAAGCTACCACTTCCATTTCACACTACCCAGGGACTTATCACACAATACAGTCTAGGCATAAAATGCACTCTGACAAGGATCACTTGCAAAATCTTGTACTCAAGACGGCCTTACATCTAAGGTCTCAACTGTAATATTCTAAGGTTCATCATTTTCTCACCCCACAGGCTTACCCTTTCTCACTAACCAGGTTTCTAAATCACATTTTAGCACAAAGCTATCCGAACATAACACTTAACACATTATCACAACATCAATACATACAAAACTCTAGAGGGTTAAGGATATACACAAAATAGGCTCAAAGGACCGCTAAAATCGAACTTCCACCGCGATCGCCGCTGGCTCACGGTGTATGAACATCTGCCTAGCTATGGAAGGTGAAGAACCCGCAATCGCCTAGTAGTTCAGGCTATCCCACGATACTGCCTGGACAGTCTCCTCAAATGGCCCCGTCGGCCGCAAGTATAGCAATCTCCCAAACCAAGACGACATTCCTCTATGGGCTTTACCACAACGGCCACACCGAGATACGGTGACCTCATCCGCGAGCACTCCTACTCTCAAAATCTGAACCGGGAGCCCCGACCGCTCTCGAATATTCCAAACATCTCGACGACGCGGGGACCACTTGCATCGGCGGAGGCGCATAATCGCTTTCTTCGAGGCGGTCCGCCTCGAAAGTCACCAAAGGACTCGCTGCTCGCCTCTTCTCGCGATCTCGGTCATTCCGTCGATTTCTTCGCTCACATCCAAGTGCATAAGTCGCATGCGGCAATGTCCATGCCCGATCAAGAGCTACACCCGAACAACTCTGCTAGGTTATCATCGAGCCTGTAACATATCGGTGCACTCGATCCTCCATACTAGCTACTAACGCGGGACGTCGCCAATGAGTCGAACTCCACATTGTACTCAACCGCACGCGCGCTCGCGAACACCAAAAATCTTACCGAGCCCTCCTCATCCGGGAGGCAAGAAATGTGCAAGAAATGCCTCGAGAACTCGTCCATATAGTGGAAGTGCATTCTCTCCCGACAGCTCCCACGAATCAAACGATCATTGCGGTATCACGCACCGATGCGAACCTAGACCACCGACTCGGTCTCCGATGCCTTGATTACTCTCACGATCCGCAGAATCGCTTGATGAACTCCTGCGATCATCCTCGTGCCTCGACCCATAAAACTCTGGCGGTTTACAACTCGGAAAATCCCGTAGCCTCGAACTATCTCGATCTAGGTGAACCATCGGTGCTCGAATCGCGTCGGCCCACTTATCCTCAAGTCAGCCACAACCTCGCCATTAATCGGGCCCACTTTGTAACTCATCTCTCGCCTGCATCGCGGATCGAGGCTCAGTATCGTGGTCTCGCCGCTCTACTCGCAGCCTTCCTTCACGCTTTGCCCTTCCGCCCGGTTTTACGCGAGGCATAATCGTAAAACGAAGTATGTCGAGGTTCCAATCTTATCACACGGCTCTAAGGCACGATCTCGTAATGAGAAGAAATGGAAACCAATCCTAAATGTCCTCTGACCTCACGATTATAGATGTGGTGCACAACACATCGATAATCGAGACTCTACTAGACACGGTCTGTAGACACTTTCCGAGGACTAACTGCTCTGATACCACTTTTGTCACGACCCGAACCCGGGCCCGTGACTGGTGCCTTACCCCGGGCACCCTAGTGATATAACATCAGAGAAAACCAGCGGAAATAAAAACTTAAACATTTTAAATAGACATGGATCAAGATAAAAGAAAATAGGCCAACAAAAACGGTTGCCTTTCAACATATATATATATATATATGACATTTGAATAGCATAATCCTTACAACCCCGCCACAACAAAGCATGCACTCTAAGATTTTTACAACAACTATGACGGACAGGGCCCCGCCATACCCCGAATGTACAAGAACCTGCTGCACTGTGGTAACATACCAAAGATAAGCCTCCGAAGGAACGTAGCTTCACAATATGCTGAAAGGTTATCCTATAAGCGGGGATCGACAACCGATGTAACTCTACCTGCGACATGAACGCGGCCCAAGGAGGTCGAGACAACAGTACCAAGTATGTGAAATGAAAATATCAGAATGAAATCATAATAGTCTATATAAAGCAGGAGACATGTATGATAACCAAACTACAGTACGCAACATATAAACAGTTATATCAAGTCAGGGACTCACGCCCTCCAAATCATCACTCGTGCCCGTGGAATTCCTTCCTCACTGCCGGCAGTCTATGATATAACAACACCAAGGAGTATACATGAACACCAGGTCCCACATGTGTCATAAAAACCGTACGGGGCAAGTATAACTACAAGATCCGACCGTACCAATAATACTGTACAACCATATCATGAAGCTGGCACGTGGCAAGTGCAATAGCCTCCACCAGCTCCACCTGCGCCACGTAGCTGACGGGGGCAAGTGAATCGGCTACGCACCAGATCACAACCGTAAGTCACGAAGCTCCATCCAAATACTGACTCGCGAAGCTGACACGTGGCAGGAGCAATAACCTATACCAGATCCACCTGCGTCACGTAGCTGACGGGGGCAAGTAAACAGGCTACGCACCCGATCACAACCGTAAGTCACGATACGCCGCTGGCGACACGCGTGGCGCGCAATAACCTATACCAGATCCACTGCGTCCACGTGCCGACGGGGCAAGTAAACAGCTACGCACCCGATCACAACCGTAAGTCACGATACTTCGCCATAAATAACCATAATGGTCACATGTCCACATCATCGGTGTAGACATGCCCATGTAATAATAATAATGGAAGCGTACCCGTGGAATCTCCCGTCACTGCCGGTATGTCCAAGTAAGTTCTCAACAAGTCAACCGGGCCTCCATCGAGACGCCAGAGAATAGAAACACAATTCTTGCACAACAAAGACTATCTCAATAAGCATAGGCAAGTTATCCAACAACAAGCATAGACAAGTTACACAACAACAAGCATAGGCGGTTACACAAGAAAAGCATAGGAAAGTTATACAACAACAAGCATAGGCAAGTTATACACAACTCACAAGATTTCATTTTTTGTCAAAATCCGGTGTTAACTCCTAAAGTACTACGACATTAAATTCCTTTTAAAGAGATCCATTCCTTTTATAAAAGTCACCCGATACCCGTAGTATAAAATAGAGTGACTCACATTTTTAGGTAAACCAAAACACTTTCCTTTTTAACCACATTCTTTTCCCTAAGGTTCCAGTTTGCCTAATTTCAATTACTCAAGGCTCTTTATTTTAGAAAAGTTTCATAGTTCAATGTCTTAATCTCTTTTAAAACAATTGAGTAACATATGCCTTATATGAGTGTAGGTTATTCTTATTCATAATCAATCTTATTAAGCAGCCATGATCTAGGAATTGTAATATCATTTTGTCTCATCTTAGCTTCTATGCAGATGGAGGTTTCTACTGGTTTTAATAATACTTCATTATTCATTACATTTTCCTTTATTAACGCTGCAGTGGTTTGTCGATACTCATTCTGATTCCGAAATCAGTAAAACGTTATTCCTTTTAAAAACCAAGTACTCATTACTCACGAATGATGTTTCACACAAAATTCATATTAATTTAATTAAGTTAAGTCTCTTATCATTTAAGATCAAGTCTCTTAACTTCTAAAATCAGTAAACCATTTTCTTTACCTCTTTTAAGACGTTATACCTAACTCCCCATAAAGCTAGTATAACTCTTTTTAAAACCTTTTAAAACCAAGTGTTACTCTTCTTTCAAAAATGGTTTCTTAACTCATTACTTCAAATTTCTTATTATTCAGGCTTAAGTCAAAAGACATTTCCGTACAACTACGTTCAGTTAACACACGTACGTCTATCGTACTATATATATACTTTTAAAATACTTCAAGATTCTTATTATTCAGGCTTAAGTCAAAAGACATTGCCACACGTATGTCTACCGTACTATATATATATTCATGCTCAAGAGTATAGGAAGAATCACATACCTCGCGACGATTATCGACTATAAGCAAAACGCTCCACGGCTATAACCCGGCTAGCCTTGTCCACCTTCTAAGTAGCACATGCTACTTGCAGAACATTCAACCAATAAAGGTTATCGACCATCAGAATACAAATTCTAAGTAAGTACAGTTTAAACTTCTACTTATGTTTCTTCTGATGTGATTTCAGTTCAAGTCTATTCTGTAATATCCTTTTATTATAGTTCAATTCTCTTCTATGAATCTTATATTCATTTCAATTCAACTACAGTATGTAATTCCCAATTACAATAGAAGGACAGTAGTATTTACCTCGATGAGCCCAAAATTATCCAAGTTTAATGTCGCTCCTGAGCAACGTTTAGCTCCTACTCCGAGTGCTCCAATCCGCTCCAAACAACCCTTAGAAGTTCTACGCAACTTCTACTTAACACTTCAACCGACTATGAAGGTTTTCCTTAGGGTTTTGTTTTTGTGACTGAGGGAAAGTATAATAGTATTTCCGTGCTCTACGTATAGAGGTAACTTTGGAAAGTACTACAAGGTATATGGGCTAAGGTATTTGGGCATTATAACAATACTAGGAGAGTATTTCTACACCACAAAGGGGGGTGTTATACGAAAATAGCAAGGCAAGTGTGGGGTTTGCCTCGGCTAGGGCTCACAAAAGCGGGGTATTTCTCTCGCCAAAGGCCTCACTCAAAGGGGGGAGGCTCTTGACGAGATACTACACTAAGGGGGGGAGGAAGAGAGCTTTCAAGACTTAGGAAGATTTTAGGATGAAGAAGTCTTCCAAAGGGGGGGTATTTATAGGTCAAGAAATGGCCAACCAATGGCCAAGATCCATCCAAGTGTTAGGCAAGTGTAGGGCTAGGATTAAGCCATGCGCACCTTATCCATCTACCACACCAACTTGCACAAAATATCCTACCAACTACAAGCCACCTATTTCGTCCACTTTGCCGCCCCTTCATTCCAATGTGAGGGTGACACTTGTCACCCTCCCGTTGGTCCAAAATGTTTCGTCTCTCGGAAAAATCCGCAAAAATTATAAATGACATAGCCGGAATTTTCCCTTCGCAAGTTTAGCAAAACGTTTCGTCGAAAAACGACTCTTTTCGGCACTTGTGCCCAAATTTCGAACCTAGCCTAACTTTTAAGGCTCAAACTTTCTACGTACGTCCTTACGTACATACTCTGGAAATACGGGGTATAACACTGAAAATACTGTAAATGAAATCATAGTAGTCTATATAAAACAGGAGACATGTATGATAACCGAACTACAGTTCACAATAAATAAGCAGTCATGTCAAGTCAGGGACTCACGCCCTCAAAGTCATCACTTAAATATAATAATGGGTCTCACGCCCACAACATCAATCATGCCCGTGGAATACCTTCCTCACTGCCGGCAGTCTATGATATAAAAGCACCAAGGAATACACATGCACACCAGGTCCCACCTGTGTCATAATAAAACCGTACGGGGTAAGTACGAAGGCATAGCCGACTACTAACACCCACAGTACTAACAAGGTCATAAACTGTATCATGAGATCTGTCTAGACCATCACATGATCAAAGCCGCCACTTCGCGATGTATCTAATGCGCGCGTCTAGCCCCGAACTTCCCAGACTCCGCATAGGCCAACCTCATAGGCCCGCATGAGGTATTCCCCGCATCGAGGGTAGCTACTCCCCGGCATCCGCCTGGACTCGCAGTCCGCATGGCCACATAGACCGCATGACCATAAAGGCCGCACACTAACCTGGAACTCTCGTAGCTTCGCATAGGTCCCCTGGACCCGCATGAGGTATTCTCGAATCATAATCCCAGACCGCCTGAGATATACCCCGCATCGGAGGGCAGCTTAACCTCCGGGATCAAGTCAAGGTGAGTGGTACAATACCAACATAACGACTGATCGTTAAACAACTTAAGCGCAATCGAGGGAAACCCCTTTACACAATCATCACAAGATACTAACACACGTAGCATCCTAGCATGATTACTTATCAAATCAACAAGAAAGTATTAAAAGACTATCACAAACCAACACAATCAAGTTATTCACACAAGGTACTTTCTACTATATGATTAACAAGATCGGGTTTTTATCCCCAAAGTACTTCATACATTAACTCTTTAAAGATCTGTTTCTTTCACAAAAGTCACACAATACCCGTAGTATAAAAATAGAGTGACTATCTTTTGAAGTAAATCAAAACACTACTCTTTGTAAAATCAAGTAACAACATTCTTTTCCAAACGTTCAAGTTTGCCTAATTTCAATTACTCAAGTTTCTCATTTTAGAAAGGTTTCGTAGTTCATAGTATTAATCACTTAATGATATAATTCTCTTTGAAAGCAATTTGAGAAACATATGTCTGATATGTGAGTAGGTTATTCTTGTTTATAACAATCTTATTAAAGCAGCCATGATCTAGGAAATGTAATATCATTTTGTCTCATCTTAGCTTCTATGCAGATGGAGGTTTCTACTGGTTGTTAATAATACTTATTAGTCAATACATTTCCCTTTATTAACGCTGCTGTGGTTTGTTCGACACTTATTCTGATTTTCGAAATCAGTAAAACATCATTCCTTTTGAAAACCAAAATACTCATTACTCACGAATGAGGTTTCACACTTTTTAACAAAATTCACATTAATATAATTAAGTCAAGTCTCTTATCTTTTAAGATCAAGTCTCTTAACTTCTAAAATAAGTAAACCATTCTTTTTATCTCTCTTAAGCCGTTATACCTAACTTCCCATAAAGCTAGTATAACTCTTAAGCTTTTAAAACCAAGTATTACTCTTCTGTTAAAAATGATTCAGTATTCTTTTGAAATACTTCAAGATTATTCAGGCTTAAGTCAAAAGACATTGCCGTAATTATTATTCAGTTAACACACATACGTCTACCGTACTATATATATTTTAAAATATCATGCTCAAGAGTATAGGAAGAATCACATACCTCGCGACGATTATCGACTAATAGCAAAATGCTCCATGGCTATAACCCGGCTAGCCTTGTCCACCTTTCAAGTAGAACATTCTACTTGCAGAACTTTCAACCTATAAAGGTTATACAAGTCTATCAACGTCTAGACTACTCGGTAGAATAAATCTAGATACAAGATTCTACGGAAAATTGGGCAGCACTTCCCTACCCTAAGAAACTTCACAAGTTCATCAGAAATACAAATTCTATGTAAGTACAGTTCAATTCTCTTCTTATATACCTTCCTTGTATACAACTTATACTTAATTCTTATACTTCAATAGTATATACTCAATTACAAAGGGAGACAAGATATTTACCTCGATAAGCCCAAAATTATCCAAGTTTAAATGTCGATCCTGAGCAACGTTTAGCTCCTACTCTGGGCGCTCCAACCCACTCCAAACAACCCTTAGAAGTTCTACGCAACTTCTACTTAACACTTCAACCAACTGTGAAGATTTTCCTTAGGGTTTCAGTTTGAGACAAAAAGGACATAAGGTAGTATTTCCGGGCTCTACGTATAGAGATAACTTTTTGGAATACTACAAGGTATAATGCTAAGGTATTTTGGTATAGTAAATATACTTGGAGAGTATTTTCTACCAAGAGGGGGGGGTGTTCTACGAGAACCACTAGGCAAGGGGAGGGGGGGTACCCCTCGGCTTAGCACTACTAGGAGAGGGGGGGGGGGTGTGTCTCGACCACACCACAAGGAGGGGGAGGTGACAACTCTCGGCCAAGGGGGCCTCACGAAAAGGGGGATGGGTTTTCAAGACTTAAGGAAGTGAGGAGTGGATGAAGAAAGCTTCACAAAGGGGGGGGGGGTATTTATAGGGAGTTCAATGGCCAAGATCAAGCCATGTGGGGGGCAAGTGGAGGGCCAAGATTTGCCCAAGTGCCCCCTACCCCTACTCCACCAAACAAGGCACAAAACAAGCCACAATTTCATGCCCATCGTCCAAGGGGGGACGCCCACTTTTACCGTCCACTTGAATTTGACAAGTGTCACCCTCTCGTTGGTCCAAAATATTACGTCTCTCGGAAAAATCCGCAAAAATTAAAAATGATATAGCCGGAATTTTCCCTTCGCAAGTTTTGTAAAACGTTTCGTCGAAAAACGATTCAAATCGGGTGTTGTGCACAAAATTCGAACCTTGCCTAACTTTAGGGCTTAAACTTTCTACGTACGTCCTCACGTACATACTCTGGAAATACGGGGTATAACATTCTCCCCTCCTTAGAAACATTCGTCCCGAATGTTCCTTCTAAGTCTCAAAACAAACATGCGCCAGTATAGTCTTCACTGCTATATTTACGAAAACAATCACGCCACGCCTGGCCATCAAATAACACACGCGCAAATACTTACATCCAAGTCCACGAGAAATCACCTCCATCACTACCAAAACTCCAACCCAAGGGCTAAAAGATACTCCCTTCGCACCTTCTCTTTACAAACGAAATGATCACAACCATGCTTGTAATACATGCTCGCTTCTTCTCTTACTCGTCGCACTTTCTCGCACACTTCAACACTTTCTCATAACTTACCACATTGGCATCGCTTGGCTTCCAAATCTCTGGGTTACTACCTCCAACTTGGTCATCATTAACTGGGAACACTCTGGATGGATCTCCGATATTTTCCGAACATAACAACATGAAAGACTGGACGCACTGCCTCCTAAGTCGGACGGCAATGCTAACTATAGGCAACCTGGCCTATTCTTCACATGATCTGAAAAGGCCCAAAGTAACTCGGGCTAAGTTTCCTCTGTTTTCCAAAACTCGTCACACCCTAACCACATTCTCACAAAATGTATGAACCAACAATCTGAACCTTGCCAACATCGAACCAATCGACCGGCAACTTACACTTCCGCCCCTAAGGCTTCATAAGGCGATATCCGAAAACTGAAATGGTAGCTATAAAACACTCCCTCAATAGGAGACAACAATCCTCACATCTACCCCTGAAATCCAAACACTGGCCCGAGGGCGAATGCAATACGGAGACTCCCCTGAGTTCCTAACCCTGCCTGGTAAAACTTCCAGAAAACGAAAATAGCCGTAACCTGGGCTCCACTGCCTGACATAAGGTGAAAGCAGGCACCTCGTGCAGCCTTACAACCTTCCTGATACAATCATCACGCATAATCCTCTGCCGAGTAAACGGTCCTGACTAAAAGACAAGATGGGCTGACCTCATCGGCCCGACTACTGGTCGAACGCATCCACGAACTCGTACGCTGGTTAACTAAACTTGGGCCTAACACCTCCGTGACCCTAACACAAAGTGGGACCACCAAAAACTGACCCCACCACCATACAGGCCGCGGGTTGACCCGCAATCGGTCCCCAACCCGACCCGCTATCGCGCAAAACACTAGCTCCCCGATCCGGAACAATCTCACTAATCACGTTACGAAAACCTAGCGGTCTTCTTAGCTCAACTACCCTCTTTCATTTCACACTACTCAGGGACTTATCCCACAAATATAGCTCCCGCAAAACAATGCACTCCGATAAGGGTCAAACATAAAATAACTCTTCTACCCAAGATGGCCTTGCCTCTAAGGTCTCTACGTATAAAACTCTAAGGCTTACACTTACCCTATCCCCAATCTTACACTTTAACTAACCATGATTTCTAATCACAACTAACACAATGCTATCTGGACATAACACTTAAGGGATACTCATCCTATCACACATACAAATATCTAGAGGGTTAAGGATATACCTGTCTCTACTGCTTCACTCCCCTCTGTCGTTCTAATCAATCCTGCCTGGTTGGGCGCATATCTAGGGAAGGTGACGAACTAGCCACGGATCCTGAAGGCTGAGTCCTCCTACTTACATCCCTCCTACTAGGACATCCTTTCGATACATGGCCCTGACGGCCGCAGGTAAAACAAGTACCAACTAAAATATGACATTCCCCGGGATGACGCCTGCCACACTGTGAACCGGAAGCCCTGGAGCTCTGACCAACTCCGGCATACCCCAAACGTCCTGAACCCTGTGGAGAACCACTCTGCTCTGGCGGATACGTATAACCAATCTGCTGCTGAGAAGGTCCGCCTCGAAAGTTACCAAAGGACCCTGCTGTTCTGGCCCTCTTCTGCCGATCTTGGTTAACCCGTCGATCTCTATGTTTCTTGGCCTGATGCGCATAAGCCCGTACACAGGCCATGCTTGTTATACCCCGTATTTCCAGGGTATGTACGTGAGGACGTACATAGAAATTTGAGCCTTAAAAGTTAGGCAAGGTTCGAAATTGTACACAACTACCGAGAGGAGTCGTTTTTCGACGAAACGTTTCCACAGCTTTCGTAGGGAAAATTCCGGCTATGTCATTTATATTTTTTGCGGATTTTTCCGAGAGACGAAACATTTTGGACCAACGGGAGGGTGACAAGTGTCACCCTCACATTGGGCTTGAGTTGGACGGCAAAGGGACGAAAGGGGTCAAGGGGTTAGGTAGGATATTTTTGTGCAAGTGGTGTGGTAGATGGATAAGGTACACATGGTGGAATCCTAGCCCTACACTTGCCTAACACTTGGATTAATCTTGGCCATTGGTTGGCCATTTCTTGACCTATAAATACCCCTCCCTTTGGAAGACTTCTTCATCCTAAAATCTTCCTAAGTCTTGAAGAATCCCTCCCTCTCCCTCTTGCTTGTTCTCGTCCAAACACCACCCCTCTCCTCTCAAGGCCCTACCGAACCCCTTTCCTTTGTGGTGCCTAGCCAGGGTACCCCCTAGCCTAGTTGTTTTCAGATAATACCCATTTTTGCGGTATAGAAATACTCTCAGTATTGTTATAATGCCCAAATACTTTAGCCCATATACCTTGTAGTACTTTCCAAAGTACCTTTTATCTAAAGCCCTAAAATACTATTATACCTTCCTCAGTACAAAAACGAAACCCTAAGGAAAACCTTCATAGTCGGTTGAAGTGTTAAGTAGAAGTTGCGTAGAACTTCTAAGGGTTGTTTGGAGCGGATTGGAGCACTCGGAGTAGGAGCTAAGCGTTGCTCAGGAGCGACTTTAAACTCGGATAATTTTGGGCTCATCGAGGTAAATACTACTGTCCTTCTATTGTAATTGGAAATTACATACTGTCGTAGTAGAAATGAATATAAGATTCATAGAAGAGAATTGAACTGTAATAGAAGGATATTACAAAAAAGGATTGAACTGAAATCACTTCAGAAGAATGCAAGTAGAAGTTAAACTGTACTTACATAGAATGTATATCTGATGAGATCGATAACCTTTATTGGTTGAATGTTCGCAAGTAGCATGGGCTACTTAGAAGGTGGACCAAAGCTAGGGTTATAGCCGTGGAGCGATTTGCTTATAGTCGATAATCGTCGCGAGGTATGTGATTCTTCCTATACTCTTGAGCATGATATTTTAAAGGAAGATATATATAGTACGGCAATGTCTTTTGACTTAAGCCTGAATAATAAGAACCTTGAAATATTTTAAAGGAACATATATATAGTACGGTAGACGTACGTGTGTTAACTGAATGTAGTATTATGGCAATGTCTTTTGACTTAAGCCTGAATAATAAAGAATCTTGAAGTATTTCAACAGAATTAAGAAACCTTTTTGAAAGAAGAGTTATACTAGCTTTATGGGAAGTTGGGTATAACGTCTTAAGAGAGATAAAGAGAATGGTTTACTGATTGTTAGAAGTTAAGAGACTTGATCTTATAAGATAAGAGACTTAACTTAAATGAATTAATATGAGTTTTGTGTGAAACCTCATTCGTGAGTAATGAATACTTGGTTTTTAAAAGGGAATAATGTTTTACTGATTTCGGAAATCAGAATGAGTATCGACAAACCACTGCAGCGTTAATAAAGGAAAATGTAATGAATAATGAAGTATTATTAAAACCAGTAGAAACCTCCATCTGCATAGAAGCTAAGATGAGACAAAATGATATTACATTTCCTAGATCATGGCTGCTTTAATAAAGATGGTTATAAAATAAACTACTCACACATGGCATATGTTATTCAATTGTTTTAAAAGAGATTAAGACATTTAACTATGAAACTTTTCTAAAAAGAGACTTGAGTAATTGGAATTAGGCAAACTGGAACTTTAGGAAAAAGAAAGGCATTGTTATGTCTTAAATTGGTTTAAAACATAAAGTGTTATAACAGCTTTATCGGAAGTTAGTTATAACGACTTTATGAAAACAAAAGAAGGGTTTTATCATTGGTTTTAATGTGATAACTTGGCTTTAATAAGATAAGTGTTTTGGTTTGCTAAAAATATGAGTCACTCTATTGTATACTACGGGTATTGGGTGACTTCTATAAAAGGAATGGATCTCTTTAAAAGGAATTTAACGTACGTAGTACTTTAGGGTTAAAACCCGGACTTTGATATAAAATGGAAGTACCTCGAGTTGTGTATAACTTGCCTATGCTTGTTGTTGTGTAACTTGCCTATGCTTGTTGTGATAGCCTTTGTTGTAGAATTGTGTTTCTATACTACTGCGCCTCTCGTTGGAGGGTCGGTTGACTTGTTGAGAACTTACATGGACATGTCTACACCGATGCAGAATTCCGGGGGCATGTGGCCATGCGACAGGGTTGATTACCCGATATATTGTTACTGTGGTTACATGGACATGTCTACACCGATGCAGAATTCCGGGGGCATGTGGCCATGCGACAGGGTTGATTACCCGATATATTATTACTGTGGTTACATGGACATGTCTACACCGATGCAGACTCGGCATGTGGCCACGCGGCGGTTGATCACCCGATATATTGTTGTTGATGTTACATGGACATGTCTACACCGGCTGCAGTCCGGTACGTGGCCACGCGGCATTGTTATTATTATTGTTGCATCATGGACATGTCTACACCGATGCAGACTCCGGCATGTGGCCACGATGCGAACATGATTGATGTTGTGGGCGTGAGACCCATAGTTATATTTGAGCGACGACTTTGAGGCGTGAGTCACGACTTACATGACTGCTTGTTTATCGTGAACTGTATTTTGGTTATCATACATGTCTCCTGCTTTATATAGACTATTATGATTTAACTGCAGTATTTTCAGTTTCACATACTTGGTACCTGTTGTACTGACCTCCTTCGGGGGGCTGCGTTCATGCCGCAGTAAGTACATCGTCGTCGATCCCCGCTTTTAGGATCACCTTTCAGCGTATCGGGAAGCTCCGTTCCTTCGGAGGCTTATCTTTTGGTATGTGTTCCCTGAGTTGTAGGTTCTTGTACATTCAGGGGTATGACGGGGCCCTGTCCCGTCATAGTTGTTGTAAATCTTAGAGGTCTGTAGTACTATTGTGGGCAGGGTTGTAAAAAGGATTAAACTGTTCAAGCTTTAGTTTTATATATATGCCGAAAGGCGATTTTCTCTCAGATAATATGTGTCTCATTTCTGATTGATTCATGTTTTATTTTTATGTTCACGATTACTCGATGTATGACTACTGGGTGCCCGGGTAAGACACCAGTCACGGGCCCCGGAACGGGTCGTGACAGAAGTGGTATCAGAGCAGTTAATCCTCGGAAAGTGTCTACAGACCGTGTCTAGTAGAGTCTTGATTATCGGTGTGTTGTGCACCACATCTATAATCAGGAGGCTGCAGGACATTTAGGATTGGTTTCCATTTCTTCTCATTCTGAGATCGTGCCTTAGAGCGGTGTGATAAGTTGGACCCCTCTGACGTATTCCTTTCCTTTACCAGTTATGCCTCCGCGTAAGGCAACCCAGGCCCAGATGGGCAAGGCAGTCGAGGGAGCTATTAGTGGGATACAGAGGAGTACGAGGGCGCAGGCCCGGTCAGTACCTGAGACAGTGCTTCCGACGGCGAGTTTCGCGACGCCAAAGACCAAAGAAGTTTAGAGCCGCAGCAGCGGGCTGCCGAGACTACGGTACACGAGCCTCCACCCCACTGGCCCGGGGCGAAGAGATGGGTTACAAGGAGATGGCCCGCCATCGCCGAGTCGTGGCGATATGAGGATAGCCGACGCAGCTAGCCCAGTAGCGTCCGTGGTTCACCCTAGATCGGATAGTTTGAGGCTACAGGACTTTCTGAGATGTAGCCCGCCAGAGTTCTACGGTCGAGGCCTGAGGATGATCCGCAGGAGTTCATCCGACAAGCTTCCGATCGCGAGAGTGATCAAGGCTTCGGAGACCGAGTCGGTGGTCTTAGGTTCGCATCGGCCGCGTGATACCGCAATGATCGTTTGATTCGTGGGAGCCGTCCCGGGAGAGAATGCACTTCCACCATTTGGGACGAAGTTTCGGGGCCTTCCCGGCACATTTCTTGCCTCCACAGATGAGGGCTCGGCCGACAGATTTTTGATGTTGAGGCGAGCGCGCATAGCTCGGGAATACAATGTGGAGTTCGACTCATTGGCCAGGTATGTTCCAGCATTAGTATCTAATATGGATGATCTAGTGCACCGATATATTACAGGGGTTGTTGATTCCCTAGCAGAGAGTTGTTCGGGTGTAGCCCTTCACCGCATGGACATTGCCGCATGCAGCTTATGCACTTGGATGTGAGGCGGAGAAATCGACGGAATGACCGAGATCGCGAGAAGAGGCCGTAACAGCAGGTCCTTTGGTGACTTTCGAGGCGGACCGCCTCAGCAGCGTAGTTTTGTACCTCCGCCAGTGCAGAGTGGTCCTTCACAACCTTCAGGGCATCCAGAGTATTCAGGAGCAGGTCAGAGCTCCATGGGTTTAAGTTTCCAGGGGAGTAGGGGTGTTGGTCAGCGCAATACCCCTACCTCGGTGGTCGATGTGGTAGACCGCATTTTGGGAATGTCGTGGTGCCAAGGAGCTTGTTATTTTTGCGACAGCGGGGCCATTTTGGCGAATCGCCCAACCAAGGGTAGCACGGATGTTACGACTCATCCTTCGTGATCGGTCGGTTCATCGCCTTCACTAGCATGCGCAGGCGTGGTGTGATTAGAAAAGCGGTAGAGACAGGTATATCCTTAACCCTCTAGAGACTTGTATGTATTGATGCTATGATCATGTGTTAAGTATTATGTTCGGATAACTTGTGCTAAAAAGTGATTTAGAAACCTGGTTAGTGTAAACGGGTAAGCCTGGGGGTGAGGAAATGATGAACCTTAGAATATTACAATTGAGACCTTAGATGTAAGGCCGTTTTGAGTACAGGATTTTTTGCAAGTAATCCTTGTCGGAGAGCATTTATGCCTAGAATGTATTTTGTGATAAGTCCCTGGGTAGTGTGAAATGGAAGTGGTAGCTTTCATGACATGTAGAGGTAAGATTGTTTCGGAGCGGGGAACAAGAGCGTGATGCATTAAGTAGGTCGGGTTGGGGCCATGTTGAGAGCCAACCCGCGGCCTGTTTAGAGGTAGGGTCAGCTCTGGGTGGTCCCGCCAGGTGGTAGGGTCACGAGGGTGCTAGGCCCAAGTTTAGATAACCATCGTATGAGTTCGTGGAGATGTTCGACCAGAAGCAGATCGCGAAGGCCGGGAATGGCCTTAAGGGAGATTGAGGCTAGTAAGATAACCAAGTTTGGAGGTGGTGACTCCAAAGTCTTGGGAACAGAAGCGTTGACTGAAGTGTGGTACGTGTACTAAGAAGAGTTCGAGTGTTCGAGAAGGGCACGGCGAGTAAGGAAGGAAGTGAACTGTGCTGAAAGATGGGAGTAATCATTTTTTAGAAATGAATATGCGCGGAGTGTCCTCGACCAAGAGCGAGTTGGTATTGTTTTGCAAAGATCGAGGTGGTTCCTCGTTGGCCTGGATTTAAGTATTTGCGCGCATGTGTTATTTCGTGGCCAGGTGTGGCGTTGACAACTTGCTGGAGGAACTTTATCGTTATCCGTCTTAAGAAGGAACATTCGGGACGAATGTTTCTAAGGAGGGGAGAATGTTATACCCCGTATTTCCAGGGTATGTACGTGAGGACGTACGTAGAAATTTGAGCCTTAAAAGTTAGGCAAGGTTCGAAATTGTACACAACTACCGAGAGGAGTCGTTTTTCGACGAAACGTTTCCACAGCTTTCGTAGGGAAAATTCCGGCTATGTCATTTATATTTTTTGCGGATTTTTTTGAGAGACGAAACATTTTGGACCAACGGGAGGGTGACAAGTGTCACCCTCACATTGGGCTTGAGTTGGACGGCAAAGGGACGAAAGGGGTCAAGGGGTTAGGTAGGATATTTTTGTGCAAGTGGTGTGGTAGATGGATAAGGTACACATGGTGGAATCCTAGCCCTACACTTGCCTAACACTTGGATTAATCTTGGCCATTGGTTGGCCATTTCTTGACCTATAAATACCCCTCCCTTTGGAAGACTTCTTCATCCTAAAATCTTCCTAAGTCTTGAAGAATCCCTCCCTCTCCCTCTTGCTTGTTCTCGTCCAAACACCACCCCTCTCCCCTCTTGAAGGCCCTCTACGAACCCCTTGCCTGTGGTGCCCTAGCCAGGGTACCACTAGCCTAGTTGTTTTCGTATAATACCCATTTTGTGGTATAGAAATACTCTCCTAGTATTGTTATAATGCCCAAATACTTTAGCCCATATACCTTGTAGTACTTTCCAAAGTACTTTTATCTAAAAGTCTTGAAAATACTATTATACCTTCCCTCAGTCACAAAAACGAAACCCTAAGGAAAACCTTCATAGTCGGTTGAAGTGTTAAGTAGAAGTTGCGTAGAACTTCTAAGGGTTGTTTGGAGCGGATTGGAGCACTCGGAGTAGGAGCTAAGCGTTGCTCAGGAGCGACTTTAAACTCGGATAATTTTGGGCTCATCGAGGTAAATACTACTGTCCTTCTATTGTAATTGGAAATTACATACTGTCGTAGTAGAAATGAATATAAGATTCATAGAAGAGAATTGAACTGTAATAGAAGGATATTACAAAAAAGGATTGAACTGAAATCACTTCAGAAGAATGCAAGTAGAAGTTAAACTGTACTTACATAGGACTGTATATACAGTAGACTGATAACCTTTATTGGTTGAATGTTCTGCAAGTAGCATGGGCTACTTAGAAGGTGGACCAGGCTAGCCGGGTTATAGCCGTGGAGCGATTTGCTTATAGTCGATAATCGTCGCGAGGTATGTGATTCTTCCTATACTCTTGAGCATGATATTTTAAAGGAAGATATATATAGTACGGCAATGTCTTTTGACTTAAGCCTGAATAATAAGAACCTTGAAATATTTTAAAGGAACATATATATAGTACGGTAGACGTACGTGTGTTAACTGAATGTAGTATTATGGTAATGTCTTTTGACTTAAGCCTGAATAATAAAGAATCTTGAAGTATTTCAACAGAATTAAGAAACCTTTTTGAAAGAAGAGTTATACTAGCTTTATGGGAAGTTGGGTATAACGTCTTAAGAGAGATAAAGAGAATGGTTTACTGATTGTTAGAAGTTAAGAGACTTGATCTTATAAGATAAGAGACTTAACTTAAATGAATTAATATGAGTTTTGTGTGAAACCTCATTCGTGAGTAATGAATACTTGGTTTTTAAAAGGGAATAATGTTTTACTGATTTCGGAAATCAGAATGAGTATCGACAAACCACCGCGTTAATAAAGGAAAATGTAATGAATAATGAAGTATTATTAAAACCGAGAAACCTCCATCTGCATAGAAGCTAAGATGAGACAAAATGATATTACATTTCCTAGATCATGGCTGCTTTAATAAAGATGGTTATAAAATAAACTACTCACACATGGCATATGTTATTCAATTGTTTTAAAAGAGATTAAGACATTGAACTATGAAACTTTTCTAAAAAGAGACTTGAGTAATTGGAATTAGGCAAACTGGAACTTTAGGAAAAAGAAAGGCATTGTTATGTCTTAAATTGGTTTAAAACATAAAGTGTTATAACAGCTTTATGGGAAGTTAGTTATAACGACTTTATGAAAACAAAAGAAGGGTTTTATCATTGGTTTTAATGTGATAACTTGGCTTTAATAAGAGAAGTGTTTTGGTTTGCTAAAAATATGAGTCACTCTATTGTATACTACGGGTATTGGGTGACTTCTATAAAAGGAATGGATCTCTTTAAAAGGAATTTAACGTACGTAGTACTTTAGGGTTAAAACCCGGACTTTGATATAAAATGGAAGTACCTCGAGTTGTGTATAACTTGCCTATGCTTGTTGTTGTGTAACTTGCCTATGCTTGTTGTTGTGTAACTTGCCTATGCTTGTTGTGATAGCCTTTGTTGTAGAATTGTGTTTCTATACTACCGCGCCTCTCGTTGGAGGGCCGGTTGACTTGTTGAGAACTTACATGGACATGTCTACACCGATGCAGACCCGGGCACGTACGCGATGTGGTTGATGACCCGATATATTGTTACTGTGGTTACATGGACATGTCTACACCGATGCAGAATTCCGGGGGCATGTGGCCATGCGACAGGGTTGATTACCCGATATATTGTTACTGTGGTTACATGGACATGTCTACACCGGCGCAGACCGGCATGTGTCCACGCGCGGGTTGATCACCCGATATATTGTTGTTGATGTTACATGGACATGTCTACACCGATGCAATTCCGGGGTATGTGGCCATGCGTTATTATTATTGTTGCATCATGGACATGTCTACACCGATGCACTACGGGGTACGATGCGAACATGATTGATGTTGGGCGTGAGACCCATAGTTATATTTGAGTGACGACTTTGAGGCGTGAGTCACGACTTACATGATCGCTTGTTTATCGTGAATCGTATTTTGGTTATCATACATGTCTCCCCGCTTTATATAGATCGTTATGATTTAATCGCAGATTTTCGCCACATACTTGGTACTGTTAGATCGCCCTCCTCGGGGCCGCGTTCATGCCGCAGTAAGTACATCGTCAGTCGATCCCCGCTTAGGATCACCTTTCGTATTGGGAAGCTCCGTTCCTTGGAGGCTTATCTTTTGGTATGTGTTCCCGAGTTGTAGGTTCTTGTACATTCTGGGTATGGGCCCCGTCCCGTCATAGTTGTTGTAAATCTTAGAGGTCTGTAGTACTATTGTGGGCAGGGTTGTAAAAAGGATTAAACTGTTCAAGTTTTAGTTTTATATATATGCCGAAAGGCGATTTTCTCTCAGATAAAATGTGTCTCATTTTACAGTTGTTTCATATTTTATTTTTATGTTCCGCTGATTACTCTGATGTATGACTACTTGGGTGCCCGGGTAAGGCACCAGTCACGGGCCCCGGAACGGGTCGTGACAATGCTCAAGCCTAACTGAAGAATTACTCTTGCACTACCCTCTCTTAGATAGTCGTCAAGACCCGTGATAAATCGATATATCATATACTTTCTGGTAGCTACATCCTTAGCTAGTAACAGGGTCGCCTCTTTGCAATCTATATTCTCTGTTCCCGGTCGTGGAACTGAAGGTTCAACTATCATGGTCGCAGTAGGCACTGCTGCCGCTGTGCTAAACTCTGCTGGGGCTGGTGACGTAGCAGAACTCCCCGAATGAAGCACCACCCCAGGTGATGATTGGGCCTGTGCCCACGTAACCCTCTGTACTCTACTCGCAGCTCCCTCGGCTGCCTTGCCCTTCTGGGCCCGGGTTGCCCTACGCGGAGGCATAACGGTAAGGGAAAGAAATACGTTAGAGGGGTCCAACTTATAACACAGTTCTAAGGCACGATCTCAGAGTGAGAAGAATGGAAACCAATCCTAAATATCCTATAGCCTCCTGATTATTGGTGTGGTGCACAACACACCGATAATCAAGACTCTACTAGATACGGTCTGTAGACACTTTCCGAGGATTAACTACTCTGATACCACTTTTGTCACGACCCGAACCCGGGCCCGTGACTGGTGCCTTACCCCGGGCACCTAAGTAGACATACATCAGAGTAATCAGCGGAACATAAAACACAACATGAAATAATGCAAAGGAAACACATGTTTATCTGAAGAAAATTTGCCTTTCGGCATATATATATATATAAACTTAGATCCGAACAGTTACATCCCATTACAACCCTGCCCACAACAGTACTACAGACCTCTACGAATGATATGACAACAACGACGGGACAGGGCCCCGTCATACCCCTGAATGTAAGCACATACAACAATAGGGAACTATACCAAGATAAGCCTCCAGAGAAACGGAGCTTCCCAAACGCTGAACTGTGACCCTATGAGCGAGGATCAACACTGGTGTACCTCTACCTGCGGCATGAACGCAGCCCCCCAAAGGAGGTCAGTACAACAGGTACCAAGTATGTGAAACTGAAAAATACTGTAAATGAAATCATAGCAGTCTATATAAAGCAGGAGACATGTATGATAACCAAACTACAGTTCACAATAAATAAGCAGTCATGTCAAGTCAGGGACTCACGCCCTCAAAGTCATCACTTAAATATAACAATGGGTCTCACGCCCACAACATCAATCATGCCCGTGGAATACCTTCCTCACTGCCGGCAGTCTATGATATAAAAGCACCAAGGAATACATGCACACGGGTCCCACCGTGTCATAATAAAACCGCACGGTAAGTACGAAGGCATAGCCGACTACTAACACCCACAATACTAACAAGGTCATAAACTGTATCATGAGATCTGTCTAGACCCTCACATGATCAAAGCCGCCACTACCGCGAGATCTAATGCGCGCGTCTAGCCCCGAACTTCCCGCACTCCGCGATAGGCCAACCTCATAGGCCCGCATGAGGTATTCCCGCATCGAGGGTAGCTACTCCCGATCCGCTCGACTCGCGATCCGCGTGGCCACATAGACCGCGTGACCATAAAGGCCGCACACTAACACGAACTCTCAGAGCTCCGCATAGGTCCTGGACCCGCATGAGGTATTCTCGAATCATGGTCCTGCATCACCGAGATATACCCCGCATCGGAGGCGCTTAACCTCCGGATCAAGTCAAGGTGAGTGGTACAATACCAACATAACGGCTGATCGTTAAACAACTTAAGCGCAATCCAGGGAAACCCCTTTACACAATCATCACAAGATACTAACACACGTAGCATCCTAGCATGATTACTTATCAAATCAACAAGAAAGTATTACAAGACTATCACAAACCAACACAATCAAGTTATTCACACAAGGTACTTTCTACTATATGATTAACAAGATCGGGTTTTTATCCCCAAAGTACTTCATACATTAACTCTTTAAAGATCCGTTTCTTTCACAAAAGTCACACAATACCCGTAGTATAAAAATAGAGTGACTATCTTTTGAAGTAAATCAAAACACTACTCTTTGTAAAATCAAGTAACAACATTCTTTTCCAAACGTTCAAGTTTGCCTAATTTCAATTACTCAAGTTTCTCATTTTCGAAAGGTTTCGTAGTTCATAGTATTAATCACTTAATGATATAATTCTCTTTGAAAGCAATTTGAGAAACATATGTCTGATATGTGAGTAGGTTATTCTTGTTTATAACAATCTTATTAAAGCAGCCATGATCTAGGAAATGTAATATCATTTTGTCTCATCTTAGCTTCTATGCAGATGGAGGTTTCTACTGGTTGTTAATAATACTTATTAGTCAATACATTTCCCTTTATTAACGCTGATGTGGTTTGTTCGACACTTATTCTGATTTTCGAAATCAGTAAAACATCATTCCTTTTGAAAACCAAAATACTCATTACTCACGAATGAGGTTTCACACTTTTTAACAAAATTCACATTAATATAATTAAGTCAAGTCTCTTATCTTTTAAGATCAAGTCTCTTAACTTCTAAAATCAGTAAACCATTCCTTTTTATCTCTCTTAAGCCGTTATACCTAACTTCCCATAAAGCTAGTATAACTCTTAAGCTTTTAAAACCAAGTATTACTCTTCATAAAAATGATTCAAGATTCTTTGAAATACTTCAAGATTATTCAGGCTTAAGTCAAAAGACATTGCCGTAATTATTATTCAGTTAACACACGTACGTCTACCGTACTATATATATTTTAAAATATCATGCTCAAGAGTATAGGAAGAATCACATACCTCGCGACGATTATCGACTAATAGCAAAACGCCCATCGCTTATAACCCGCTTAGCCTTGTCCACCTTTCAAGTAGAACATTCTACTTGCAGAACTTTCAACCTATACAGGTTATACAAGAGTATCAACGTATCGAGTACTAGGTAGAATAAATCTAGATACAAGATTCTACGGAAAATCAAAGACTTCCCTACCCTAAGAAACTTCACAAGTTCATCAGAATACAAATTCTATGTAAATCTGATTCAATTCTCTTCTTATATACCTTCCTTGTATACAACTTATACTTAATTCTTATACTTCAATAGTATATACTCAATTACAAAGGGAGACAAGATATTTACCTCGATAAGCCCAAAATTATCCAAGTTTAAATGTCGATCCTGAGCAACGTTTAGCTCCTACTCTGGGCGCTCCAACCCGCTCCAAACAACCCTTAGAAGTTCTACGCAACTTCTACTTAACACTTCAACCAACTGTGAAGATTTTCCTTAGGGTTTCGGTTTGAGACAAAAAGGACATAAGGTAGTATTTCCGGGCTCTACGTATAGAGGTAACTTTTTGGAATACTACAAGGTATAAGGCTAAGGTTTTTTGGTATAGTAACTATACTTGGAGAGTATTTTCTACCAAGAGGGGGGAGGGTGTTCTACGAGAACCACTAGGCAAGGGGGGGGGTACCCCTCGGCCTAGCACTACTAGGAGGGGGGGTGTGTCTCAGCCACACCACAAGGAGGAGGTGACAACTCTCGGCTGGGCCTCACGAAGGGGAGGGGTTTTCAAGACTTAAGGAAGTGAGGATGAAGAAAGCTTCACAAAGCGGGTGGGTATTTATAGGGAGTTCAATGGCCAAGATCAAGCCATGTGGGGGGCAAGTGGAGGGCCAAGATTTTCCCAAGTGCCCCTACCCCTACTCCACCAAACAAGGCACAAAACAAGCCACAATTTCATGCCCATCGTCCAAGGGGGGACGCCCACTTTTACCGTCCACTTGAGGGTGACAAGTGTCACCCTCTCGTTGGTCCAAAATATTACGTCTCTAGGAAAAATCCGCAAAAATTAAAAATGATATAGCCGGAATTTTCCCTTCGCAAGTTTTGTAAAACGTTTCGTCGAAAAACGATTCAAATCGGGTGTTGTGCACAAAATTCGAACCTTGCCTAACTTTAGGGCTTAAACTTTCTACGTACGTCCTCACGTACATACTCTGGAAATACGGGGTATAACACTCCTCATCTGCGGAGGCAAGAAGTGAGTGAGAAATGCCTCAGAGAACTCGTCCCATACTGCTTGAGGCGCATGCTCTCCCCGGGATAACTCCCACGAATCAAACCAATCGACTGCGGTATCACGCAGCCTATGTGAACCGAAGATCACAGACTCGGTCTCTGACGCCTTGATCACTGTGATGATCCTTCATCAGAGTGACGGATGAACTCCCGCGGATCATCCTCGTGCCTCGACCGTAGAACTCAGCGGCTACAACTCGTGAAAATCCCGTAGTCTCAAGTCGTCCGATCTAGGATGTACCACGGTGCTCGAACCGCCGGCCCACTTATCCTCACGTTCGCCACAATCACGCCAATAATCGGGTTATCTCCTTGTACCTAACTCCTCCGCCCCAGCCGGGACAAGAGGCGCGGGTATCGTGGTCTCGCTGGGCCGCGGCGTCGTGGAACTCGCCTCACACCGAACCGGGCCTGGATCGTGCCCTACTGGGCACCTTCTACCTTAACAACTAAGTACATCATGGAAATTAGTAATACCATTTTTTTTTTTAAAAATAAACGTCGCAAGTGGCAAAGCCAAGGCTGCCATATATACATAAACAATGCATACAACACCGCATACGAGTCCAATCCCACATATGAATACGCACTTAAGAGTTATATCAACTATGACGGACAAGACCCCGCATCGTAAAACTGCATAAAGCTCGCATCAAGGATATATACCAAAAGATAAACTCCCGAGCAGAGGAGCTATCCAAAACCCCGAGCATGATCCTACGCCGCCGATCACCGAACAGCGTACCTAAACTGCAGATGAACGCGGCCCAAGGAGGTCAAGACGAAGAATGTAGCAATGTGAGCAGAAAGTGCATGTAATAAAATCATAACGATCCTAAACAAAGCGGAGACATGTATGATAGCCAACCTACAAGACATAATACATAAGCGATACATCAAGTCGTGGACGCACTCGCAGTCATTACTCAAATATAACCATGGGTCTCACGCCATAACATCAATCATGCGTGGAATCTTTCCTCACCGCGATCCATGATATAGTACAACACCAATAGGCATACATGAACACCAAGTCCCACCGGTGGTATAGCATCTTGGGGTTTACCCTCACTTATACTCTTACTCGAGAAGGTGGTAAGCGGTGGTATAGCATCTTGGGGTGTACTTCACATATACTCTACCCCGGAGAAGTGGTAAAGCAGTGGTATAGCATCTTGGGGTTTACCCTCACATATACTCTACCCTGGAGAAGGTGGTAAACAGTGGTATAGCGTCTTGGGGTTTACCTCACTTATACTCTTACCCTATCTCGTGACCATCAAACAAGACATAAGCACCACCATGTCTTTTATAAAAAGAATCCGAATTTAACCCAAGTACTACAAATAACGGAAGCATACCCGGAATCCCACATCACCGCTCAGACGTCCCCAAGAATCTCATCAGAACGCCCGAACTCAACCCGTTCGCATCGTGCCTTACCGGCACCCTAGTGATACAACATCGAGAAAACCAATGAACATAAAACATGAATCATGAAACAAGAGATATAATAAATAGACAGCCAACCAAAACAGTTTTCAAGATATACATAAAACCCGAACAGCTTTAATCTTTTACAACCCCGCCCACAACAGTTCTACATGCACTTAAGATTTACAACGACTATGACGGACAGTGGCCCCGCCATACCCCGAATGTACAAGAACCTACAACTCAGTGGAACACATACCAAAAGATAAGCCTCGGAGAAACGGAGCTTCCCAAAACGCCGAACCGAGATCACGAGAGCGAGGATCCACGACCGATGTATTCTACTCGCGGCATGAACGCAGCCCCGGGCGAGGTCGATAACAGTACTAAGGCATGTGAATCACAACATCAGTAAATGAAATCATAATAGCTTAACAAGCGAGACATGTATGATAACCAAAATACAAAGACGCAACATAAAAGCCAAGTCGTGGACTCACGCCTCAAAGTCACCACTAAATATAACTATGGGTCTCACGCCCATAACATCCATCATGTTCGCATCATGGCCGCATGCCCGGAATACCGCTTCTGTAGACATGTCCATGATGCAACACAATAACAAGGCCGCATGGCCACATGCCCCGGAATCTTGATCGGTGTAGGCATGTCCATGTTACCTCAATAACAATATATCGGGTGGTCAACCCCGCCGCACGGCCATATGCCCCGGAATCGTGACGGCAGGAACACGCCCATGTTGCAACACAATAAGCGCCGCATGGCCACATGCCCCGGAATCAGACGGTGTAGACATGTCCATGTTACCTCAATAACAATATATCGGGTGGTCAACCCCGCCGCACGGCCACGTGCCCCGGAATCAGACGGTGTAGACATGTCCATATGACATCAACAACAAGACCGTAATCAAAATGGAAACATACGTGGAATTCTCCATCACCGCCAAAGACGCCCAAGTAAGTTCTCAACAAGTCAACCTACTCTATCAAGAGACACGGAATACGTAAATACAACACTGCACAACAAAGGCTATCATCACAAGCATAGGCAAGTTTCACAACAACAAGCATAGGCAAGTTTCACAACAACAAGCATAGGCAAGCTTCACACAACTCAAAGTACGTTCATATGATGCCAAAGTCCGGTTTTTAACCCCAAAGTACTACATCGTTAAGTTCTTTTTAAAAGAGATCCATTACTTTTATAAAAGTCACCCGATACCGTAGTATAAGAATGACCAACCCACATCCCTTTTCAAAATCAAGTAACAACATTCTTTTCCTAAGTTCCAGTTTGCCTAGTTTCAATTACTCAAGCTTCTCATTTCAAATGGTTTCATAGTTCATAAACTTAATCACTTGATTTCTTTTAGAACAATTGAGTAATATAAGTCTCGTGTGAGAGTAGGTTATTCTTGTTTACAACATTCTTATTACAAAGACCATGATCTAGAAAATGTAATATCATTTTGTCTCATCTTAGTTTCTATGCGGATGAGGTTTCTACCGGTTTTAATACGATACATCATTATTCAATACATTTTCCTTTATTAACGCCGCAGTTGGTCTGTCGATACACATTCGATTTCAAATCGATAACATTATCCCTTTAAATAAAACCAAGTACTCATTACTCACGAATGAGGTTTCACACAACATTCACATTAAAACAATATAAGTTAAGTCTCTTATCTCATAAGATCAAGTCTCTTAACTTCTAACATCAGTAAACCATTTTCTTTACCTCTCTTAAGACTTTACACTTAACTCCCCATAAAGCTAGTATAACTCTTTTTAAAACCTTTAAAACCAAGTGTTACTCTCCCTTCAAAACGATTTATAAATCTTTTGAAATACATCAAGTTCTTTATTATAACTAGCCAGTTATAATTCACATCAGTTACCTTTTAAAACCACAAAGTATTTTCTTACCTACATAAAGCTGTTATAACCAACTTCCCATAAAGCCGTTATAACACTTTATGTTTTAAGAACAATCAAACACAGTTAACACATGTACGTCTACCGCACTACATAGTTCACACATATCATGCTAGAAGAGATAGGAAGAGGTTCACATACCTCGCGACGATTTATCGACAATAAGCAAATGCTCCAAGTACTACAACCTTGCTAGCCCTTTCCACTCCTCGAGTAGAATACGCTACTCTTAGTACTTTCACCTATAAAGGTCACAAACGTCTATTAACCCCAAAACACAAGTTTCTATCTTTCTACAGAAAATTCGGCAGCACCTCCCCCCCCGCAACAGCGTAAATCTCCTCCTTTATCGAGGTCGGCTACCAAGCCAACCAGGGGGGGGTTAACACGTCTAACCGGACGCGTACAATTCTACTACACAGTAATGCTACATAAGTTCATCAGAATACAGCCCTAGGTAATTACAGTTCAGTTCTTCTCTTTATTAACCTTCTATGATTACTGTTCAATTCTTCATTCTTCAGGCTTAAGTCAACAGACATTGCCACAATACCAAGTTCAGTTCTATATATAGTATACAACAACTATATATTCAACACATATGTAATTTCCAATTACAATAGGGGGACAAGATATTTACCTCGATAAGCCCAAAAATTATCCGAGTTTAATGTCGCTCCTGAGCAAGGTTTAGCTCCTACTCCGAGTGCTCCAATCCGCTCCAAACAACCCTTAGAAGTTCTAACCAACTTCTCTTAAGTACTTCAAACAACAATGAAGATTTCCTTAGGGTTTCGGTTTGAGACTAAAAAGGACAAAAAGGTAGTATTTCCGGGTTCTACGTATAGAGGTATCTTTGGAATACTACAAGGTACAAGGCTAAGGTATTTTGGGCATTATAACAATACTAGGAGAGTATTTCTATACCACAACAAGGGGTATTATACGAAAACAACTAGGCTAGGGGGGGGTACCCCACGGCTAGCACCACTAGAGGGGGGAGGGGGAGGCTCTCGGCTAGCTCACAAGAGAGGGGGAGAGGAGCTCTTGGACGAGAGTCTACAAGAGGGAGGGGAAGGGATTTATCACTTAGAACAATTTGTGGATGAATAAAGTCTTCACAAAGGGGAGCTATTTATAGGCCAAGCAAAGGCCAACCAATGGCCAAGATCCATCCATGTGTTAGGCAAGTGTAAGGCCAAGATCAAGCCAAGTGCACCCACAAAACACTCCACAAAACACTCCACAAAACAAGCCACAAAACAAGGCACAAAAGGAGGGACCAATCGGCCAAGGCCAAGCCTCCTCTTTGCTGCCCAATGAGGTGACAAGTGTCACCCTCCCGTGGTCCAAAAATGTTCCGCTGCTCGGAAAAATCCGCAAAAATACTAAATGACATAGCCGGAATTTTCCCAACGTAGTCGTGGAAACGCTTTCGTCGAAAAACGACTTATTCAGCACTTATGCCCAAATTTCAACCAAAGCCAATTTAAGGCAAAAAAATTTAATACGCACGCCTCACGTATATACTGGAAATACGGTATAACATTCTTCCTTAGAAACATTCGTCGAATGTTCCTTCAAGGTCTCAAACAAACAAGCGCCAAGATAGTCTTCACCGCTATACGCATTTAAAACAATCATGCCACACCCGCCACAAAACACACGCTCACTTCTCCCTTTTCGCGATTGCCACGAACACTCGAACTCGTTCTAGTGTCCGTACCACACTTCATCAACGCTTCGCTTTCCAACCCTCGAGTCACTACCTCCAAACTTGGTCATCTCACTAACCTCAATTCCCTAAGGCCATTCCCGCCTTCACGAACCGATTCTCGATCGAGCGTATCCACGAACTCATACGATGGTCATCTAAACTGGGCCTAGCACCGCGGACTCGCCACCGGCGGACCACCCGTAGCCGACCTTCCTCAAACGACGCGGTTGGCCCGCAACATGGCCCCAACCCGACCCATCGTAGCGCCAACTCTCCGCTTTCTAGATCCGAACAATCTTACCTCTACAGTCCGCGAAAGCTACCACTTCCATTTCACACTACCTGAGGACTTACCCTTTTCACTAACTGTTTCTAAATCACATTTTAGCACAAAGCTATCCAAACATATCATTAAACACATCGACAACATCAATACACACAAAACTCTAGGGTTAAGGATATACCTGAAACTAGGCGGTTCAAGGACCGCTAAAACTGGGAACTTCCACCGCGACCTCTACCGTGGCCCGCAGAATCGCCTAGTAGTCTGTGCTATCCTACCGCTACCCTCGGCCTGGACAGCTCGTCATATGGCCCCGCTGGCCGCAAGAATAACAAGCTCCTCGTACTACGACACTTCCGAAACGCGGTCTACCGATCGACCACACCGAGTAGGGCATCGCGTCGCCAACACCCCTACTTCCGCGAACATTCAAACACAGGAGCCCCGACCGCTCCCGAATATCCTGGCGGTCCCGGCGTCGCGGAGGACCACTCGCAATGGCGGAGGTACATAACTAGTCTCTGGCCGAGGCGGTCCGCCTCGAAAGTCGCCAAAATATCCGGCCTTCGCCTTCTTCTCGAAAGCGGTCCACCTGCCGATCTGCGCCTCGCACCCAAGTGCATGAGCACGAATGCGGCAATGTCCATGCCTACCAAGAGAAACACCAACAACTCTGCTAGGTAATCATCGAGCCACGAACATATCGGTGCACTCGATCCTCCATACTAGCTACTAATGCGGAACATACCGCCAATGAGTCGAACTCACATTGTACTTCCCGAATCAGACGCTCGCTCGCCTCAACATCAAAAATCTGTTTACCGAGCCCTCCTCATTTGTGGAGGCAAGAAATGTGCCGAAGGCCCTCAAAACTCGCCCCAAACGGCCGGAAGTGCATGCTCTCCCGAAAGCTCCCACGAGTCAAACCAATCGATCGCGGTATCACGCACTGATGCGAACCAAATGTCACCGACTCGCCTCAAGCCTTGATCACCCGCATGATCCTCGCAGAATCGACGGATGAACTCGCGGATCATCCTTCGCCTCGACCAGAAACTCAAAGCGGCTACAACTAAGGAAATCCGTAGCCTCAAACCGCTCGCCAGCGCACTATGTGCGCCGCTGAATCTGGAACCGCTGCGCCCACCTATCTCATATCTCGCCACAACCTCGCCAATAATCGGGCCATCTCTCATGACCATCTCCTCGCCTGCATCGTGGACCGAGGCTCAGCATCAGAGTCTCAGCAGCACCGCTGCGCTCTAAATCTCAGGCCTTGGCGGCGTCGCAAAACTCGCTGTCAAGAACTACCTCCGATCGATCGCTCGCGCTCGCATTCTCTCAATCCCACTAGCAGCCTCCTCACGCTTGCCCTTCGGGCCTCGTTGCCTTCGCAGGCATAATCGTAAAACGAAACACGCCGGAGGGGTCCAACTTACAACACGCCTCTAAGGCACGATCTCGTAATGAGAAGAATGGAAACCAATCCTAAATGTCCTATAGCCTCACGATTATAGATGTGGTGCACAACACACCGATAATCAAGACTCTACTAGACACGATGCAGACACTTTCCGAGGACTAATCGCTCGATACCACTTTGTAACGCCCAACCGGCCCGCATCGGTGCCTTACCCCGCACCCTAGTGATACAACATCGAGAAAACCAGGAACATAAAACATGAATCATGAAACAAGAGATATAATAAATAGGCAAAGCAACCAAAACAAATTGCAAGATATACATAAAACCCAACAGTTTAATCCTTTTACAACCCCGCCTACAACAGCTTCTGCACTTAAGATTTACAACGACTATGACGGACAGGGCCCCGCCATACCACGAATGTACAAGAACCTACAACTCGTGGAACACATACCAAAAGATAAGCCTCGGAGAAACGGAGCTTCCCAAAACGCTGAATCGAGATCACGAGGCGAGGATCCACGGCCGATGTACTCTACTGCGGCATGAACGCACTTCAAGGAGGTCGCACAACAGTACCAAGTATGTGAAATCACAAATCAGTAAATGAAATCATAATAGCTTAACAAGCAGGAGACATGTATGATAACCAAAATACAGTACGCAACATAAAAACAGTCAAGTCGTGACTCACGCCTCAAAGTCACCACTCAAATATAACTATGGGTCTCACGCCCATAACATCCATCATGTTCGCATCATGGCCGCATGCCCCCGGAATACTGCCTCGGTGTAGACATGTCCATGATGCAACAATAATAACAAGGCCGCATGGCCACATGCCCCCGGAATACTGCATCGGTGTAGACATGTCCATGTTACCTCAATAACAATATACTGGTCAACCCTGCCGCATGGCCACATGCCCCGGAATCTTGCAGACGGTAGACACGTCCATGTTGCAACAATAATAACAAGGCCGCATGGCCACATGCCCCCGGAATACTGCATCGGTGTAGACATGTCCATGTTACCTCAATAACAATATACTGGGTGGTCAACCCTGCCGCATGGCCACATGCCCCCGGAATACTGCATCGGTGTAGACATGTCCATGTGACATCAACAACAAGACAGTAATCAAAATGGAAACATACCCGTGGAATTCTCCATCACTGCCAAAGACGCCCAAGTAAGTTCTCAACAAGTCAACCGCCCTCTATCAAGAGACACGCAGAATACGTAAATACCACACTGGCACAACAAAGGCTATCATCACAAGCATAGGCAAGTTTCACAACAACAAGCATAGGCAAGTTTCACAACAACAAGCATAGGCAAGCTTCACACAACTCAAAGTACTTTCATATTATGCCAAAGTCCGGGTTTTTAACCCCAAAGTACTACATACGTTAAGTTCTTTTTAAAAGAGATCCATTACTTTTATAAAGTCACCCGATGCAGTAGTATAAGAATGACCAACCCACATCCCTTTTCAAAATCAAGTAACAACATTCTTTTCCTAAGTTCCAGTTTGCCTAGTTTCAATTACTCAAGCTTCTCATTTCAAATGGTTTCATAGTTCATAAACTTAATCACTTGATTTCTTTTTAGAACAATTGAGTAATATAAGTCTCGCGTGAGTAGGTTATTCTTGTTTACAACATTCTTATTACAAAGGCCATGATCTAGAAAATGTAATATCATTTTGTCTCATCTTAGTTTCTATGCAGATGGAGGTTTCTACCGGTTTTAATACGATACATCATTATTCAATACATTTTCCTTTATTAACGCCGCAGTTGGTGCTGTCGATACACATTCGATTTCCAAATCAAGATAACATTATCCCTTTAAATAAAACCAAGTACTCATTACTCACGAATGAGGTTTCACACAACATTCACATTAAAACAATATAAGTTAAGTCTCTTATCTCATAAGATCAAGTCTCTTAACTTCAACATCAAGAAACCATTTTCTTTACCTCTTAAGACTTTACACTTAACTCCCATAAAGCTAGTATAACTCTTTTTAAAACCTTTAAAACCAAGTGTTACTCTCTTCAAAACGATTTATAAATCTTTTGAAATACATCAAGTTCTTTATTATAACTAGCTTATAATTCACATCAGTTTACCTTTTAAAACCACAAAGTATTTTCTTACCTACATAAAGCTGTTATAACCAACTTCCCATAAAACCGTTATAACACTTTATGTTTTAAGAACAATCAAACACAGTTAACACATGTACGTCTACCGTACTACATAGTTCACACATATCATGCTAGAAGAGATAGGAAGAGGTTCACATACCTCGCGACGATTTATCGACAATAAGCAAATGCTCCAAGTACTACAACCTTGCTAGCCCTTTCCACTCCTCGAGTAGAATACGCTACTCTTAGTACTTTCACCTATAAAGGTCACAAACGTCTATTAACCCCAAAACACAAGTTTCTATCTTTCTACGTAAAATTGAAGACTCTCCCGCAACAGCGTAAATCTCCTCCTTTATCGAGGTCGGCTACCAAGCCAACCAGGGGGGGGGTTAACACGTCTAACCGGACGCGCATAATTCTACTACACAATAATGCTACATAAGTCTCATCAGAATACAGCCCTAGGTAATTACGCTCGCTTCTTCTCTTTATTAACCTTCTATGATTACTGCTCAATTCTTCATTCTTCGTGCTTAAGTCAACAGACATTGCCACAATACCAAGTTGATTCTATATATAGTATACAACAACTATATATTCAACACATATGTAATTTCCAATTACAATAGGGACAAGATATTTACCTCGATAAGCCCAAAATTATCCGAGTTTAATGTCGCTCCGAGCAAGGTTTAGCTCTACTCCGAGTGCTCCAATCCGCTCCAAACAACCCTTAGAAGTTCTAACCAACTTCTCTTAAGTACTTCAAACAACAATGAAGATTTCCTTGGTTTGGTTTGAGACTAAAAGGACAAAAGGTAGTATTTCGGGTTCTACGTATAGAGGTATCTTTGGAATACTACAAGGTACAAGTGTAATGTATTTTGGGCATTATACCAATACTAGGAGAGTATTACTATCACACAACACTGGGTATTATACGAAAACAACTAGGCTAGGGGGGGGGTACCCCACGGCTAGCACCACTAGAGGGGGGGGGGGAGGCTCTCGGCTAGCTCACAAGAGAGGGGGAGAGGAGCTCTTGGACGAGAGTCTACAAGAGGGAGGGGAAGGGATTTATCACTTAGAACAATTTGTGGATTAATAAAGTCTTCACCAAGGAGCTATTTATAGCCAAGCAAAGGCCAACCAATGGCCAAGATCCATCCATGTGTTAGGCAAGTGTAAGGCCAAGATCAAGCCAAGTGCACCCACAAAACACTCCACAAAACACTCCACAAAACAAGCCACAAAACAAGGCACAAAAGCGAGGGACCAATCGGCCAAGTGCCAAGCCTCCTTTGCCGTCGATGAGGTGACAAGTGTCACCCTCCGTTGGTCCAAAAATGTTCCGCTGTTCGGAAAAATCCGCAAAAATACTAAATGACATAGCCGAATTTTCCCAACGTAAGTCGTGGAAACGTTTCGTAAAACGACTTATTCGCACTTATGCCCAAATTTCAACCAAAGCCAATTCTTAAGGCAAAAATTTAATACGCACGCCTCACGTATATACTGAAATACTGGGTATAACACTTACAACTGCAGACCACCCTTCAACCGAGTCGCGACAACGTAATTAAACATAGTACTTGCACTCAAAGGCTATTACCGACATATAGGCAAGTTCTAAATTAACCAAGCCAAAGTACTTATCAGGGCACAAGTAGAATAAATTCTCATTTAACAAGCCAAAGTACTTATCCGGGCACAAATAGAATAAATTCTCATTTAACAAGCCAAAGTACCTATCCGGGCACAAATAGAATAAATTCTCATTTAACAAGCCAAAGTACTAATCAAGGCATACATAGAATAATTCTCTTTTAACAAGTCAAAGTACTTGTTAAGGCACACTTAGACAAATTCTCAATTTATCAAGCCAAAGTACTAATCAAGGCATACATAGAATAATTCTCTTTTAACAAGTCAAAGTACTTATCAAGGCACACTTAGACAAATTCTCAATTTATCAAGCCAAAGTACTACGTACGTACATTCTTTTATAAAAGACTCCTTTCTATGTAAAGCCCCAAGATACTAACACCCGTAGTATCAAGGCGTGTCTATTTTTCAAAGTAAGTTACTACACTTTTAGAAAACTCATTTCAAAGCTTGAAATCAAGTAACTCCAAATTTTCACAATCTAGGCAACTTATGCCGATTTAATCAAAATAGACAACTTTCTAAACCTTCCATAAAGCCGTTATAACCAACTTCCCATAAAGCCGTTATAACCCTTTATGGTTTTAGACGTATCCATTCCTTTAATAACCAAGAGACTTATACTATTAAAACCAAGTATCACATACTTACAAATCAAGTTCTTAACTTTCAAAATACTTCAAGTCTCTTACTAGTTAGAAAACAAGTTTTCTTCTACTTTTTAAACCTCAAGTAACTTCACCCTTAACGCAAGTTACTTCTCTTAAATCATGTCATTTCTCCTCTTTTAAATCAAATAAGTAAATCACTCATTTGACTCCCCTAAAGTCATTATAATGACCTTTAGGTTTTAGAACTAAGACATTAGTCAAAAGATTTGGAAAACCACTTCCTTTTCAAGTCTCTATGTACTTTAAGAAAAAATACCTTCACTTTTAAGAATCCAAACTTCCCTAAGGAAATGGATTATACTACTTACAATTTAAACATCAAAGTACACCCAAGGAAGTACATAGAACAAATTCTATCTTAGGCAATCCAAATACAAGCAAGGAATGGATCATTCAAGGAGTAGAACTTACTTTCTTTATTCTAAGGAATCATGCTAGAAGAGGAGATAGTTCACATACCTTTCGCTAAATCCACAAGCTAAGCCGAATACACCGCATTTAGAAGTGTCAACCTATAATGGTCACAACAAGGCTATCAACTTCTAGTCTCTATGTAGAATAATACTAAGTATTTAGTCTCTAATTCTACGGAAAATCGGGCAGCACTTCCTTTGTTTCTACTCACTTTGCCACCTTTTTCAAGGCCGAATACAATAACCAACATGCCACATTTAAGGCTCCAAACAACAATCAAACAAAGGGGATTACACGCCTTACTATACGTGTAAAATTCCGCCCCACAATTCATACGAAATAGCCTAAGGCACACTAGCCAATTCTACCAACTTCCATAAAGAACACTAAGTCCTTTCCAATCCTTTTCCAATTCCAAGTTCTAAGGTCTAACATGTTATATAGTCTAAACAACTTCAACAACTACAATTTCCTTCTTTATACAACATGCGACGCTTAGACTAATAATCAACTAGAATTGAAATCTTAAAGTTAAACATGCTAGATTTCGGATTAGGGTTCCAATAACCAATATCCTTATCAATACTCATACTATATATCTCATGCTTGCTAATAACCATAGCTACAATCATAAGTAAGCCTTAACTATTAAAACGACAAAATTTATACCTTTCAAAGCCCTTAAAATTTCCAAGATCCAAAATCGCGCCTTAGCAATTCTTAGCTCCTTTCCTTAGGTTCCAATCCGCCCAAGCACTCCTGTAGAGGCCTATGAAGAACCCATCTTCAAGTTCCAACTTCAAAGTTGAAGAACTCCCTTAGTTTCCGCTGCGACTAACGTAAAACTACGCTTTGTCCGAAATCTTTCTATTGAGATATCCTTACAATACCCTAAGGGACATTGGGTTAAAGTCTTGTGGCTAATGGATCAAAACTATAAAATTTTTGTGTGGGATACAAGGTGAACCCGAGAGCATGTAGTGAAGACAACAAGGTTCTCTAATTTTTCTAAGTGTAAAATGAGCTTGTCTTGCACTAGTAGTATACTTATAACACAATGGAGGGTCATGACTTAAACAAATGTGAGGCTAGGATGAGTTTCACTGATCAAGCCTAGTGGGACAAGTTGACTGGTCAACAAACTCAAGCTAGCAAGACTTATCTTCCAAAGTGGTCAATGACCATTTTACCCTTGTACAAATTTCGACCAAGCCATGTGGGGTGCCACGTGTCGCCTCTCATTCGTCCATAAAATTCAGAACCCTCGTGGGCCCCGCAAACGAAAATTCCTGTGGGCCCCACGTGACCAAATCCGTCAAAATAAATTTCCAAAAAGTTAAGAGTTCCATACTCTTCAAATAATGCATTTTGAGAATCCAATTCTCAACCACGAACATTTTTCCTTTCCGACGTCCGGAAGATTTTCCGTCGAAAACAATTCTTCCTTTCGCACATATTTCCAAGTCTTGTGTTCCACACGCATCTTCACTTACACTGCCCCGAACTTACGGTGTAACATTCTTCCTTAGAAACATTCGTCCCGAATGTTCTTAGTCGATTATCAAGTTATACAAACTCGGCATAAACTCTATACTATGCCTATCAATCAAAATCGCACAAGACCAACGATGTCACATACGGCCACCATATAACATACGTAAACATAATAATGGACCTTCCGTCCGTGGTCCCTTCTCACAAAACCCAAAGGTTACGCTTTCCCAAACACGGATCCTTAGAGGTTCCTTTCTTTTCTTACTTGTCATACTTCCTCGCATTTCAAACTCATCTAGGTATGCACAAAATCTCAAATTCTGCTTCCGTTCCCAACTTGAGTTACTAACCAACCCGCCATTTTGCTACTTGAATTTCCTCGCTAAGGCTCTTCTCGGTCCTTACGACCTAGTTCGGTGGAACGCATCCACGAACTCGTATAACGATTAACTCAACTTGGTCCGCATCCCTGACCCTATCACATAACGGACCATTTCTATCCGACATTCACCCGATTCCATACTATCGGTTGACCGAAATGAGTCTATAACCCGACTCATCGTCACACTTAACTTCTTGTTCTTAGCACGAAATAAATCTCTCTCTTATCTCAAGGTACTTCTTACCCTATCCCTAATTACTAGAGGTTCGTCACATAGTTCAAGTATTTCTACCGCATAATCTTCCCTATGGTCTTACACCGCTGTGGGCAATTACTACGTGTGAACTCTACACAACTATAGTCTCGGTTCCACTTACCATTCTTGTCAACATTATTAACTCCACACCTTAGTAATCAAAGTATTCCTACCTCTGGGGAACTATCACTTATAACTGCTAGCAACACAAGGAAAACATATATGCTAGGGCAAAATCTGAATCTATCAAAGCACGTATGATTCAAAAGAGTCGAAATATACTGCATTCTACGCGATGTCGCCTCACGATCCTCGCCCGGTAGTCACGTCATCTATGCGGTTCGAAGCGACCGCGAACTATAAACTCCCCTCGACCTCTACCACGATGGCCGACATCCAACACTCGCTCGGGACGACATACCGCGGAGGAAGCGGGAACCAACTACGGCCTCAAAGGTCGAGCCACCCTACCGCTTCCTTCTAACCGGCATTCCACTTCAGGCCGGACGGCCACAATAGTAACAACCATCTGTGTCATAACGGCATTTCCCCGAATGATGCTTACCACATCTGATACACTGAGGAATAGGTGGCCTCAACCGAGAAGGTCCTCTGCTCCTCTGAGAACCTCGACCGGGAGCTGGACCGCTCCTAAATACCTTGGTCAAATCTCCCACCGTGAGCTGCGGGGTATGTCTTGGGTAGGCTGACGAATACCTCACTGGCCGCCGAGGCTGGCCCAAAACTCACCGGATAACCAACCGGTCTAGCCTCTCTTACGCTGATCTCCGCTGGCCCTCTTCCTCTCTGACACCCGTCTGCATCGCCGACCAACTCCTGTGGAAATGTGAGTAATCGCTAACTTGGTCAATAACATAACTGCTTCTCTCATGACCCTAAGGTCTTCTCCTAACTGAGAAACTGTAGGCTCTGGTGCTGGGGTCTCAAAACCTGGCGCAGAAGAACTTGCCGACTGTGGAACAACATCCGGTATACCCTGGGCACGAGCCCTATCAACTCTCTCGAGTCCGACTAGTAGCTCTCGCTACTCCTTGCCCTTCGAGCGCTGTTGCCCTCCTCGAGGCATACCAGAACACAAAAATACGTCAGAGAGGAATGATCGTACTACCACAGCTCTCTGGCACGATCTCAGAGTGAGAAGAATAGAAACCAACTCCTAAATGTCCTGTAGCCTCCTGTTTATGGGTGTGGCGCGCAACACACCGATAAGCAAGACTCTACTAGACACGGTCTCAGACATTCCAAGGATCGATCGCTTTGATACCACTCTGTCACACCCCGAACCGGGCGTGGATCGTGCCCTACCGGGCACCCTTCTACCTTAACAACTAAGTACATCATGAAATTAGTAATACTCATTTTTTTTTTTAAAATAAACGACGCGTAAGGGCAAAGCCGACAAGGCTGCCATATATACATAAACAATGACATACAACATCATACGAGTCCAATCCCACATATGAATACGCACCTCTAAGAGTTATATCAACTATGACGGACAAGACCCCGTACCCAAAACTGCATAAAGCACATCTGAAGGATATATACCAAAAGATAAACTCCTGAACAGAGGGAGCTATCCAAAAACCCTGAGCAGGATCCTACGCCTGCCGATCACCGAACAGCGTATCTAAACCTGCGGCATGAACGCAGCCCCCCGAAGGAGGTCAGTACGAAGAATGTACCAAGTATGTGAATGTAGAATCGTAATAAAATCATAACAGTCTAAACAAAGCAGGAGACATGTATGATAGCCAACCTACAGTACATAATACATAAGCAGTCACATCAAGTCAGGGACGTAGGCCCTCGGAGTCATTACTCAAATATAATCATGGGTCTCACGCCCATAACATCAATCATGCCCGTGGAATCTTTCCTCACTGCCGGCAGTCCATGATATAGTACAACACCAATAGCATACATGAACACCAAGTCCCACCGTGGTATAGCATCTGGGGTTTACCCTCACTTATACTCTTACCGGAGAAGGTGGTAAAGGTGGTATAGCATCTTGGGGTGTACCCTCACATATACTCTACCTCGGAGAAGGTGGTAAACAGTGGTATAGCATCTTGGGGTTTACCCTCACATATACTCTACCCCGAGAAGGTGGTAAACAGTGGTATAGCATCTTGGGGTTTACCCTCACTTATACTCTTACCCTATCTCGACCGACCATCAAACAAGACATAAGCACCACCATGTCTTTTATAAAAGAATCAGAATTTAACCTAAGTACTACAAATAACGGAAGCATACGGTGGAATCCCACATCACCGCTTGCAGACGTCCCAAGAACTTACAAACTGCATGACCGACCCTTCAACCGAGTCGCGACAACGTAATTAAACATAGTACTTGCACTCAAAGGCTATTACCAAAGACATATAGGCAAGTTCTAAATTAACCAAGCCAAAGTACTTATCGGGCACAAGTAGAATAAATTCTCATTTAACAAGCCAAAGTACTTATCAGGTCACAAATAGAATAAATTCTCATTTAACAAGCCAAAGTACCTATCCGGGCACAAATAGAATAAATTCTCATTTAACAAGCCAAAGTACTAATCAAGGCATACATAGAATAATTCTCTTTTAACAAGTCAAAGTACTTGTTAAGGCACACTTAGACAAATTCTCAATTTATCAAGCCAAAGTACTAATCAAGGCATACATAGAATAATTCTCTTTTAACAAGTCAAAGTACTTATCAAGGCACACTTAGACAAATTCTCAATTTATCAAGCCAAAGTACTACATAATGCACATTCTTTTATAAAAGACTCCTTTCTATGTAAAGCCCCAAGATACTAACACCCGTAGTATCAAGGCGTGTCTATTTTTCAAAGTAAGTTACTACACTTTTAGAAAACTCATTTCAAAGCTTGAAATCAAGTAACTCCAAATTTTCACAATCTAGGCAACTTATGCCGATTTAATCAAAATAGACAACTTTCTAAACCTTCCATAAAGCCGTTATAACTAACTTCCCATAAAGCCGTTATAACCCTTTATGGTTTTAGACGTATCCATTCCTTCAATAACCAAGAGACTTATACTATTAAAACCAAGTATCACATACTTACAAATCAAGTTCTTAACTTTCAAAATACTTCAAGTCTCTTACTAGTTAGAAAACAAGTTTTCTTCTACTTTTTAAACCTCAAGTAACTTCACCCTTAACGCAAGTTACTTCTCTTAAATCATGTCATTTCTCCTCTTTTAAATCAAATAAGTAAATCACTCCTTTGACTCCCCTAAAGTCATTATAATGACCTTTAGGTTTTAGAACTAAGGCATTAGTCAAAAGATTTGGAAAACCACTTCCTTTTCAAGTCTCTATGTACTTTAAGAAAAAATACCTTCACTTTTAAGAATCCAAACTTCCCTAAGGAAATGGATTAATGTTATACCCCGTATTTCCAGAGTATGTACGTAAGGACGTACGTAGAAAATTTGAACTTAAGAATTAGGCTTGGCCGAAATTTATTTGTTCACAACACCCGATTAGAGTCGTTTTTCGACGAAACGTTTTCACAGCTTTCGTAGGGGAATTTCCGGCTATGTCATTTTTAATTTTTGCGGATTTTTCCGAGAGACGAAACATTTTGGACCAACAAGAGGGCGCCACTTGGCACCCTCTCATTGGTGGCAGTAGAGTGGACGAAATGGTGACTATTTTGTCAAGTAGTTGGTAGGATATTTTGTGTGTAGTTGGTTAAGGTGCACTTGGCAAGATCTTGGCCCTACACTTGCCTTGCACTTGGCAAGATCTTGGCCATTGGTTGGCCTTTGCTAGACCTATAAATACCCCCCCTTTGAAGACTAATTCATCCACAAATTGCCTAAGTCTTGAAAGCTTCTTCCTCCCCCCTTAGTGTAGTGTCTTGGCCGAGAGCCCCTCTCCCCTTGGCCGAGAGTTCCCCTAGTGGGGTGGTAGAGGGTAGCCACCCCTCTGGGGTGCTAGCCGGGTACCCCAGCCTAGTTGCTTTCGTATAATACCCCCCTCTCTTGGTAGAAATACTCTCAAAAGTATTGTTATAATGCCCAAATTACCTTAGCCGTATACCTTGTAGTATTCTAAGGTTATACCTATACGAAAAGCCCAGAAATACTATTATACTTCCCGTCTGTCACAAAACCGAAACCCTAGGAAAATCTCCATAGTCCGTTGGAGTATTGTGTATAAGTTGGTTAGAACTTCTAAGGGTGGTTTAGAGCGGGTTGGAGCTAAACGATTGCCCAGGATCGACTTTATACTTGGATAATTATGGGCTCATCGAGGTAAATATCTTGTCCCTCTATTGTAATTGGAAATTACATGTTGTTAGATTATATAGTTGAAGTATGCTATATATAGTACTGAACATAGTTATCGGCAATGTCTTGCGACTTAAGCCTGAATAAAACTTACGGCAATGTCTTGCGACTTAAGCCTGAATTTAAAGAAGAATACTGAACTGTAATTACATAGGGTCAGACATGAGACTTGTGTAGTAGTACCGTGAGTAGGATTGTACAGTAGGGTTAGATGTATAACCCCTGGTTGGGTTGGTAGCCGGCCTCGTTAGAGAGGAGATTTACGCTGCGGGGAGGTGCCGCGAATTTTCTCAGAGAATATTCTACGATTAGACCTAAATGTTAATAAGCGCCAGTGGCCTTATAGGTTGAAGTACTACGTGGCGCGATCTACTTGGCTTAAGGAGTAGCCGGCGTTGGAAGTACTTGAGCGCTTTGCTATTAGTCGATACTCGTCGCGAGGTATGTGAACCTCTTCATATCTCTTCTAGCATGATATGTGTGAACTATGTAGTACGCAGAGCGTACGTGCTAAATGTATTTGATTGGTTTAAAACATAAAGTGTTATAACGGCTTTATGGGAAGTTGGTTATAACGACTTTATGTTGGTAAGAAGATACTTGTGGTTTTTAAAAGGTAATCGTTTGAACTATAATCGCTTGTTATGTGTTAATAAAGAACTTGAAGTATTTCAAAAGATTTTTGAATCATTTTGAAAGAAAGTAATACTTGGTTTTTGAAAACTTAAGAGTTATACTAGCTTTATGGGAAGTTAGGTATAACGGCTTAAGAATGTTTCTCGATTTCGAAATCGAATGTGTATCGACAAACCACCGCAGCGTTAATAAAAGGAAATGTTTTGACAGATTAAGTATTATTAAAACCAAGAGAAACTTCCATCCGCATAAAGCTAAGATGAGACAAAATGATATTTCCTAGATCACGGTCATTGTAATAAGATTGTTATAAACAAGAATATCCTACTCACATATAAGACTTATGTTTCTCGATAGTTTAAAAGAGAATTATATTCTTAAATGAATAAGACTATGAACATTTAAACCTTTCTAAAATAAGAAACGTGAACATTTGAAATTAGGCAACCGGACGTTTGGAAAATAATGTCGTTTGATTTTACAAAGGTAAGTGTTTTGGTTTACTTAAAAGGATAATCACTCTATTTTCACATAACTACGGGTATTGTGTGACTTTTGTGAAAGTAACGTATCTTTTAAAGATTTAATGTATGAAGTACTTTGGGGGATAAAAACCCGAACTTGTTGACATATAGTAGAAAGTACCTTGTGTGTATAACTTAATTGTGTTGGTTTGTGATAGCCTTGTAATACTTTCTTGTTGATTGATAAGTAAACATGCTAGGATGCTATGTGTGTTAGTATCTTGTGATGTTAGTGTAAAGGGGTTTTCCCCTCGACTGTGCTTAAAGTTGTTTGACTATCAGCCGTTATGTTGGTATTGTACCACTCACCTTGACTTATTTCGGAGGTTAAGTCGCCTCCGACGGGGGTAGACTCAGTGTCCGGGGACCATGATTCGAGAATACCTACGCGGGTCCAGGGATCCATGCGGAACTACGGAGTTTCAGGTTAGTGCGCGGCCTTTATGGTCACGCGTGCATGTGGCCATGCGCGATCGCGAGTCCAGGACGACGCCGGAGTAGCTACCGATGCGGGTTATACCTCACGCGGGCCTATGAGGTTGGCCTACGCGAGTGCGGAAGTTCGTGGCTAGACGCGCACATTTGATATCGCGAGCGAGTGACCGCCTTTGATCATGTGACGGCAGACAGATATCATGATACGATTTATGACCTTGTTAGTACTGTGGTGTTAGTAGTCGGCTATGCCTTCGTGATTTACCCCGCACTATTTTATTTGGACACGCGTGGGACACGTGTTCATGTGTATTCCTTGTGCTTTTCTATCATGATCGCCGGTGGCGGGAAGGTATTCCACGCATGATGATGTTATGGGCTTGAGACCCATAGTTATATTCGAGTGATGACTTTGAGGCGTGAGTCCCCGACTTGACATGATCGCTATTTATTGTGGAATCGTAGTTTGGTTATCATACATGTCTCCCGCTTTATAGGCTATTATGATTTCATTTACGATATTTTTAGTTTCACATACTCGGTACTGTTATCGACCTCGCCCGAAGTGCGTTCATGCCGCAGTTGAGGTACACCGATCGTTGATCCTAGCTCTCGGTCCGCCATTTGACGTTTGGGAAGCTCCGTTTCTCCGGAGGCTTATCAGTGGTATAGTCCCCCTGACGACGTAAGTGTTTACATTCAGGGGTTTGGCGGGGCCCTGTCCCGCCATTGTTGTCGTATCATTCTTAGAGTCCAGTAATCGTTGTGGGCGTGGTTTGTAAAAGGATTAAAGCTCATGTTGAAAAAGTTGCTATTTATATATATCTGAAGGTAACGTTTTTGGTTGCTTTGTCTTCTTATTTCACCGTCTTATTACAGGTTTCATGTATTGTCTTTATGTTCATGATTACTCGATGTATGTCTACTTGGGTGCGGGGTAAGACACGATCCACGGGCGGGTTGGTCGTGACAAAAGTGGTATCGAGCGCTTAATCTCGGAAAGTGTCTACGCCGTATCGATGAAGTCTTGATTATCGATGTGTTGTGCACCACATCAATAATCGTGAGGCTATAGGGTATTTAGGATTGGTTTCTATTCTTCTCACTCGAGATCGTGCCTTAGAGCGTGTTGTAAGTTGGACCCTCCGACGAAATTATTTCCTTATCGCTATGCCTCGCGTAGGGCAAACCCGCCCGTGAGGCAAAGCGGCCGAGGAGCGAGTAGAGTTCGAGAGGTTACGAGGGCACAGGCCCAATTATCACGATTTAGGTGCTTCATTCGGGATTTCGCGACATCACTAGCCCAGAAAGTTTAGCACGGCGGCGATTCTCTGCGGCCATGATATTTGAACCTTCGGTTCCACGACCAGAACAGAATATGGATTGCAAAGGCGACCTGTTACTAGCTATGGATTTAACTACCGCAGAGTATACCGATGTACGCGAGTCTTGATGAATATCAACGAGAGGTTGTGCAAGTAGTTCTCGCTTAAGCGAGCATGGCACGTATGCGAGCTTATACACGGCAGTAGAAACGTAGAGATCGACGGGTTAACGAGGGCGAGAAGAGGCCGAGCAGCAAGGTCCTTGGTAACTTTCGAGGCGAGTCACCTCACGGCAGATTTGATTATGCACATCCACAATGCGAGTGGTCTTCCACGGATTTCGGGGCGTTCGGGGTACGCAGGAGTTGGTTAGAACTCCGTGGCTTCCGTTCATTTGGCGACGCCATCCCGGGAATGTCGCCTTTTAGTTCGCACTTGTTGTACCTATGACCGCCGAGTCTGATGTCGAAAGAGTGTCTGGTAGGAGGACTTAGCCTTGAGGATCGGTGGGTAGTTCGTCACCTTCCTTAGCTACGCGCCTACGGGCAGGTTTGATTAGAAACGACTAGGGAGTGAAGCAGATTCGTGCATATCCTTAACCCTCAGAGTTCGGTATGTGTGATAAGATGGGTATAGCATAAGTGCTATGTTTTGATAGCGATGTGTTAATATTTGTGATTAGAAATCATGGTTAGTGTAGGGAAGATTGGGGATAGAGAAAGTGTGAGCCTTAGAGTTTTATGCGTAGAAACCTTAGAGGTAAGGCCGTCTCGAGTAAAGGTGTAGTGTTATGTTTGATCATTATCGAGCGCATAGTGCACGTGAGCTATGTTTGTGGGATAAGTCCCTGAGTAGCGTGATTTGAAAGAGGGTAGTCGAGCTAGAAGACCGCTAGGTTTTCGAAACGTGATTAGTGAGATTGTTCGGATCGGGGAGCTAGTATTGTGCGCGTTGACGGGTCGGGTTGAGGCCACGCGTTGCGGGTCAACCCGCGGTAGGTTTGGTGGTGGGGTCAGGTTGTGGTGGTCCCTTGTGTTAGGGTTGTGAGGTGTTAGGCCCAAGTTTAGTTAACCAAAGATACGAGTTCGTGGACGCGTTCGACGATGGTCGGGCGAGAAGTCACCGCCTTGTCTTCAGCAAAAGCGGTTTACTCGGCAGTGTTGATTTTATCAGAAAAGTTGTAAGGCTGCACGGGGTGCCTACCTTCACCTTATGGCAGACAGTGGAGTCCAGGGTACGGCTGTTTTTGGTTTCTGGAAGTTTTACCAAGCAGGGTTAAGAACTCAGGTGAGTCTCGGAATCGCATTCGCCCTCGGGCCAGTGTGTGTATTTCAGGGGTAGTTGTGGAGATTGTTGTCTCCGGTGGAGGGAGTGTTTAAGCTACCATTTCAGTGTTCGGATGTCGCCTTATTAAGCCTTGTAGGGGGCGGATGTGTAAGTTGCCAGTCGAGTGGTTCGATGTTGGCAAGGTTGACGATTGGTTCAGCTTGTTCCAAAGGTATGGATAGTGAGAAGCTTGTCTAGAAGAAGTTCTGGCAGCTCAGAGGAAATCGTGCGGATGATCGGCGACGACGCTTAGAGTTCAGGTTGACGGTCGGTTTTCTTGAAGTACCACCCCGGATTGGGTGTGACGAGCTTTGGAAGACAGAGGGAACTTAGCCCGAGTTACTTTGGGCCTTTGAGTCCATGTGAAGAATAGGCCAGGTTGCCTATATGTTAGCTTTTGCCGTCCGACTTAGGAGGCAGTATGTCCGATCTTTCGTATTGTTATGATCGGGAAAGTATCGGAGATCCATCCAGAGTGTTCCCAGTTAATGATGACCACGTTAGAGATAGTAACCCCGAGTTTTGGAAGCTGGCGATGATCGAAATGTGGTAAGAGTTCGAGTGTCACGACCTCGTGGATCGCGTGTAGTCGGTACCATTTGTTGGGTCGCCGGAGTGACACTAGAACCTCGCGGCAAAGTGACAAAAGTGGTATCGGGAAGAAGCGAGCATGTATGGCGAGCATTGATGTGACCATTTCTTTTGTTTGGAAAAGTGTGGAAGAAGTATGTTTTAGACCCCGGAGAGAGGTGTTTGTGGTGATGTTAGAGGTGATTCCTCGTGGACTTGGATGTAAGTATTTTGCGTGATTGTTTCGTGGCCATTGTGGCGAGGATTGTTTCGTAAGTATGGTAGTGAAGACTATCTTTGGCGACGCGTTGTTTTGAGACTTAGAAGGAACATTCGGGACGAATGTTTCTAAGGAGGAGAATGTTATACCGTATTTCCAGTATGCGTGGGGCGTCGTAGAAAATTTGAACTTAAGAATTAGGCTTGGCGAAATTTATTTGTTCACAACACGATTAGAGTCGTTTTTCGACTAAACGTTTTCACAACTTTCGTAGGGAATTTCGGCTATGTCATTTTTAATTTTGCGGATTTTTCCGAGAGACGAAACATTTTGGACCAACAAGAGGCGCCACTTGGCACCCTCTCATCAGTGGCGGTAGAGTGGACGAAATGGTGACTATTTTGTCAAGTAGTTGGTAGGATATTTTGTGTGTAGTTGGTTAAGGTGCACTTGGCAAGATCTTGGCCTACACTTGCCTTGCACTTGGCAAGATCTTGGCCATTGGTTGGCCTTTGCTAGACCTATAAATACCCCTTGCAAGACTAATTCATCCACAAATTGCCTAAGTCTTGAAAGCTTCTTCCTCCCCTTAGTGTAGTGTCTTGGCGAGAGCCCTCTCCCCTGCGAGAGTTCCCCAGTGGGGTGGTAGAGGTAGCCACCCCCTCCTTGGGTGCTAGCAGTGGGTACCCCTTAGCCTAGTTGCTTTCGTATAATACCCCTCTCTTGGTAGAAATACTCTCAAAAGTATTGTTATAATGCCCAAATTACCTTAGCCGTATACCTTGTAGTATTCTAGGTTATACATCTGAAAAGCCCGAAATACTATTATACTTCCGTCTGTCACAAAATCGAAACCCTAGGAAAATCTCCATAGTCCGTTGGAGTATTGTGTATAAGTTGGTTAGAACTTCTAAGGGTGGTTTAGAGCGGGTTGAGCGCTCGGAGTCGAGCTAAACGATTGCCCGGATCGACTTTATACTTGGATAATTATGGGCTCATCGAGGTAAATATCTTGTCCTCTATTGTAATTGGAAATTACATGTTGTTAGATTATATAGTTGAAGTATGCTATATATAGTCTGAACATAGTTATCGGCAATGTCTTGCGACTTAAGCTGAATAAAACTTACGGCAATGTCTTGCGACTTAAGCCCGAATTTAAAGAAGAATCTTGTTGTAATTACATGTTTGTATTACCGTAGACTTGTGTAGTGCAGTGGGTAGGATTGTACCGTTAGGGTTAGATGTATAACCCCGGTTGGCTTGGTAGCGGCCTCGTTAGAGGAGGAGATTTACGTTGTTGCGGGGAGGTCTGAATTTTCTCGTAGAATATTCTACGATTAGACCTAAATGTTAATAAGCGCCTTGTGGCCTTATAGGTTGAAGTACTGCGTGTGGCGCGATCTACTTGGCTTAAGGAGTAGCGGCGTTTGGAAGTACTTGAGCGTTTTGCTATTAGTCGATACTCGTCGCGAGGTATGTGAACCTCTTCCTATCTCTTCTAGCATGATATGTGTGAACTATGTAGTACGGTAGACGTCATGTGCTAAATGTATTTGATTGGTTTAAAACATAAAGTGTTATAACGGCTTTATGGGAAGTTGGTTATAATGACTTTATGTTGGTAAGAAGATACTTGTGGTTTTAAAAGGTAATCGGTTTGAACTATAACCGGCTTGTTATGTGTTAATAAAGAACTTGAAGTATTTCAAAGATTTTGAATCATTTTGAAAGAAGAAGTAATACTTGGTTTTGAAAACTTAAGAGTTATACTAGCTTTATGGGAAGTTAGGTATAACGGCTTAAGAATGTTTCTTGATTTGAAATCGAATGTGTATCGACAAACCACTGCAGCGTTAATAAAAGGAAATGTTTTGTGATTAAGTATTATTAAAACGGTAGAAACTTCCATCTGCATAGAAGCTAAGATGAGACAAAATGATATTTCCTAGATCATGGCTGCTGTAATAAGATTGTTATAAACAAGAATATCCTACTCACATATAAGACTTATGTTTCTCAGATAGTTTAAAATAGAATTATATTCTTAAATGAATAAGACTATGAACTATTTAAACCTTTCTAAAATAAGAAACGTGAACATTTGAAATTAGGCAACCGGGACGTTTGGAAAATAATGTCGTTACTTGATTTTACAAAGGTAAGTGTTTTAGTTTACTTAAAAGGATAATCACTCTATTTTCACATAACTACGTATTGTGTGACTTTTGTGAAAGTAACGTATCTTTTAAAGATTTAATGTATGAAGTACTTTGGGGATAAAACCCAACTTGTTGACATATAGTAGAAAGTACCTTGTGTATAACTTAATTGTGTTGGTTTGAGATAGCCTTGTAATACTGTCTTGTTGATTGATAACTAAACATGCTAGCATGCTACGTGTGATAGAATCTTGTGATGTTAGTGTAAAGGGGTTTTCTCGATCGTGCTTAAAGTTGTTTGACTATCACCGTTATGTTGGTATTGTACCACTCACCTTGACTTATTTCCGAGGTTAAAGCCCTCCGATGCGGGGTAGACTCGGTGATGCGGGACCATGATTCGAGAATACCTCACGCGGGTCGGGGATCCATGCGGAACTACGGAGTTCCGGTTAGTGTCGCCCTTTATGGTCATGCGGTTCATGTGGCCATGCGGATCGCGAGTCGGGGCGATGCCGGAGTAGCTACCTCGATGCGGGTTATACCTCACGCGCCTATGAGGTTGGCCTACGCGAGTCGCGGAAGTTCCAGGGCTAGACGCGCACATTTGATACTGCGGGCGAGTGACCAGCTTTGATCATGTGACGGTCTAGACAGATATCATGATACAGTTTATGACCTTGTTAGTACTGTGGGTGTTAGTAGTCGGCTATGCCTTCGTACTTACCCTGTACTGTTTTATTTGGACACAGGTGGGACCTGGTGTTCATGTGTATTCCTTGGTGCTTTTCTATCATAGACTGCCGGCAGTGAGGAAGGTATTCCACGGGCATGATTGATGTTATGGGCTTGAGACCCATAGTTATATTCTAGTGATGACTTTGAGGGCGTGAGTCACGACTTGACATATCGCTTATTTATCAGGAACTGTAGTTTGGTTATCATACATGTCTCCTGCTTTATAGGCTATTATGATTTCATTTACAGTATTTTTAGTTTCACATACTCGGTACCTGTTGTACTGACCTCCTTCGGGGGGCTGCGTTCATGCCGCAGGTTGAGGTACACCAGTCGTTGATCCTAGCTCTCAGGGTCACAGCGTTTGGGAAGCTCCGCTTTCTCGAGGCTTATCACGTATAGTCCCCGCGTCGTAAGTGTTTACATTCGGGTTTGGCGGCCCCGCCCGCCATTGTTGTCGTATCATTCTTAGAGGTGCAGAGTATTGTGGGCAGGGGTTTGTAAAAAGGATTAAAGCTCATGTTGAAAAAGTTGCTATTTATATATATACCGGAAGGTAACTGCTTTTGGTTGCTTTGTCTTCTTATTTCACTGTCTTATTACACTGGTTTCATGTATTGTCTTTATGTTCCGCTGATTACTCTGATGTATGTCTACTTGGGTGCCCGGGGTAAGGCACCAGTCACGGGCCCGGGTTCGGGTCGTGACATATACTACTTACAATTTAAACATCAAAGTACACCCAAGGAAGTACATAGAACAAATTCTATCTTAGGCAATCCAAATACAAGCAAGGAATGGATCATTCAAGGAGTAGAACTTACTTTCTTTATTCTAAGGAATCATGCTAGAAGAGGAGATAGTTCACATACCTTTTCGGCTAAATCCACAAGCTAAGCCGAATACACCGTACGTAGAAGTGTCAACCTATAATGGTCACAACAAGGCTATTAACTTCTAGTCTCTATGTAGAATAATACTAAGTATTTAGTCTCTAATTCTACGGAAAATCGGGCAGCACTTCCTTTGTTTCTACTCACTTTGCCACCTTTTTCAAGGCCGAATACAATAACCAACATGCCACATTTAAGGCTCCAAACAACAATCAAACAAAGGGGATTACACGCCTTACTATACGTGTAAAATTCCGCCCCACAATTCATACGAAATAGCCTAAGGCACACTAGCCAATTCTCGGCCAACTTCCATAGCAACACTAAGTCCTTTCCAATCCTTTTCCAATTCCAAGTTCTAAGGTCTAACATGTTATATAGTCTAAACAACTTCAACAACTACAATTTCCTTCTTTATACAACATGCGACGCTTAGACTAATAATCAACTAGAATTGAAATCTTAAAGTTAAACATGCTAGATTTCGGATTAGGGTTCCAATAACCAATATCCTTATCAATACTCATACTATATATCTCATGCTTGCTAATAACCATAGCTACAATCATAAGTAAGCCTTAACTATTAAAACGACAAAATTTATACCTTTCAAAGCCCTTAAAATTTCCAAGATCCAAAATCGCGCCTTAGCAATTCTTAGCTCCTTTCCTTAGGTTCCAATCCGCCCAAGCACTCCTAGAGGCCTATGAAGAACCCATCTTCAAGTTCCAACTTCAAAGTTGAAGAACTCCCTTAGTTTCCGCCTTGCGACTAACGTAAAAATACGTTTTTTCCGAAATCTTTCTATTGAGATATCCTTACAATACCCTAAGGGACATTGGGTTAAAGTCTTGTGGCTAATGGATCAAAACTATAAAATTTTTGTGGGATACAAGGTGAACCCGAGAGCATGTAGTGAAGACAACAAGGTTCTCTAATTTTTCTAAGTGTAAAATGAGCTTGTCTTGCACTAGTAGTATACTTATAACACAATGGAGGGTCATGACTTAAACAAATGTGAGGCTAGGATGAGTTTCACTTGGATCAAGCCTAGGTGGACAAGTTGACTTGGTCAACAAACTCAAGCTAGCAAGACTTATCTTCCAAAGTGGTCAATGACCATTTTACCCTTGTACAAATTTCGACCAAGCCATGTGGGGGTGCCACGTGTCGCCCTCTCATTCGTCCATAAAATTCCGTAACCCTCGTGGGCCCCGCAAAACGTAAAATTCCTCGGGTGGGCCCCACGTGACCAAATCCGTCAAAATAAATTTCCAAAAAGTTAAGAGTTCCATACTCTTCAAATAATGCATTTTGAGAATCCAATTCTCAACCACGAACATTTTTCCTTTCCGACGTCCGGAAGATTTTCCGTCGGAAAAACAATTCTTCCTTTCGTACATATTTCCAAGTCTTGTGTTCCACACGTACCTTCACTTACACCTGTCCTGAACTTACGGGGTGTAACATCGCCGTCTCTGCATAGATCGGGCACGATCCTCGTGACTCCGGTGTCCTACTAGCGCCTCCGCCGCTTTGCCCTTCTGGGCCCGGGTTGCCTTACGTGGAGACATAACTGTTACAGAAAAGGAATACGTTAGAGGGGTCCAACTTATACACAACTCTAAGGCACGATCTCAGAGTGAGAAGAATGGAAACCAATCCTAAATATCCTATAGCCTCCTGATTATTGGTGCACAACACACCGATAATCAAGACTTACTAGATACGATCAGAGACACTTTCCGAGGATTAATCGCTCGATACCACTTTTGTCACGACTGCCCGGTTCGTGGATCGTGCCTTACCAGTGGCACCCAAGTAGACATACATCGAGTAATGTCGAATATAAAAACAAGACATGAAACAAATGTAAATTGAGACACGCTTTATCTCGAGAAAAGTCGCTTTTCGATATATATATATAAAGAGTGAACAGCTACATCCCAACTTTACAACATGACTACGGACTTAGGAATGTAAACAACTATGGCGACAGGGCCGCCATACCTGAATGTACATATATCTACAACATCGTGAGAACCATACCAAAAGTCGAGCCTCGAGAAGATTGAGCTCGACACCAAAGCAAAGATCCTAAGGATGCGGATCTAGCACTGCTGCCCTTACCGCGGCATGAACGCAGCCTCAAGGAGGTCAAGACAACAGTACCAAGTATGTGAAATCAGAAGTATCAAGTAAAATCAAAGTATTTTAAAACCATTTGCAAATACAACTAGCCTAATCGCACATAGTGCCACAACATAAACAAGAGCAAAATAGATATAATGTAATCGGTCTTTTCTAGGCCGCGAATGATCGGGCAAGGCCAATCGCCCATAGTATCATTATGCGTGCCTAATCTCGACTTCCCGCACCGCATAGTCACACCTGCACCCGCATGAGGTATTCCTCGATCGGGGTAGCTAACCCTGCATTCTCCTGGACTCCCGCAGTCCGCATAGTCTCATAGACCGCATAGTCACACAGACCGCATAGGGCATCCCCCGCATCGGGATAAAACACCCGGAATGATCAATCCTGGAACTCCCGCAGCTCCGCATAGTCACACAGACCGCATAGGCCGTATAGACCCGCATCAAGGATGGCAAGCCCTCGGTATAACAAGTTAAGGGGGTATGTGATATAATAACAGTACAACGGTCTTAACGTTTAACAATGTAAGCACAACAAGGGAACCCCCTTTACACAAAAGTTACAAGACACTAACACACGTAGCATCATAACATGTCTACTTATCAAACAATCTTACTATACTTTACAGAAATCAATACAAGGCTTTTATAAACAAATAAGTAAACAATTCCTTTTATCTTTCTTAAGTTGTTATACCTAACTTCCCATAAAGCTAGTATAACTCTTATGCTTTTTGTTTAAAAACCAAGTATTACTCTTCTGTTAAAAATGATTCATAATTCTTTTGAAATACTTCAAGTTTCTTATTATTTAGACTCAAGTCAAAAGACGTCAAGTAAAACCATGTTCGCTAACACACGCACGCTCACCGCACTATATATGTACTTTAAAATATCATGCTCAAGAGGATAGGAAGAATCACATACCTCCTCGGCGAAAACCACCTGCCAAGTCGAATATGTCGCGCGCAGAGTATCGACCTATAACAGACAAATACGTCTAACAACGTCTAGACTATACTGTATAATGTTCTAAGCAGAGGGTTCTCTATTCTACGGAAAATTGGGCAGCACTTCCCCACTCGTCAAACTACTCAAGTCTACTGTAAATACAGTCCTATGTAAGTATAGTTCAATTCTTCTTCTTTTATACCCTTCTACTGTGATTACAGTTCAATTCTATTCTTTAATATCCTTCTAGATCTTATACTCAAGTCTTAACTATCGAATACCCGAACCAGATGATAGATGTACCCTTTCTGCACCATCTTTCTAGCCTTGAGGTAAGAAATAAACCTACCCCTCGGCGACGCTGTGTTGCCCTTCCACTCGATAACTGGCTCACCAGGAAATTAGAATCGGACCAACCTGCCTCTACAGTCAACGTTGGCATAACAAGAAGCCAACCAGTCCATACCCATAATGACGTCAAAATCTGTCATCTCCAACTCTATCAAGTCTGCTAGGGTCTGACGACTGTAAATAAACACCGGACAACCTTTGTACACCCACTCAGCTAACACCGAATCACCCACTGGCGTAGCTACCTCAAAAGGCTCTATCGACACCGGCTCTATCCCGATTCTACCAGCAATAAGAGGGGACACATAGGAAAAGGTAGAACCTGGATCTATCAAGGCATAAACGTCACAGCATGAAATCAATAATGTACCAGTGACAACGTCAAGGGAAGCCTCCTGATCCTGGCGGCTGGCTAAGGAATATATGTGGTTCTGTGGACCGCTAGAACTGGGACCCCCACCACGACCTCTGCCGCGGCCTGCCGGTCCGTGAACACCCTGCCCACCGGGGCGCATAACCACATAAGAAGAGGAAGACCCAGCAACTGATCCTGACGGCTGAACCATACCACCCATGCTGCCTCTGGTCGGACAATTTCTATTCAAATGGCCCTGCTGGCCACAAGAGTAACAAGCTCGTGGAGGAACACGACACCCCCCACGATGGCAATCACCATAGCGATCACACCGAGGTATATGTGGCCTCATTCGATCGAACTCGTTCCTTCCGGGAACCCAAGCCTCGCCCCGCCTCGAATAACCCGACCGATCAAACCTCCCGCCAGAAATCGGAAGGAGCACTCGTGGCCGGCCGAATCAGACCTAGTCTCGGCCGAGGCCGCCCACCTAAAATCGCCTCGAGACTCGGCTGCCCCGCCTCGGGCCGTGGCTCGAGTCTAGCTGATCCTCCATCTCTCTATCCTTTATCCCCTGCGCATACGCCTGCATCCTGGCAATATCCATACCTAGCTGAAGGGCCACCCCCAAGCATGCAGTAATCATATGACGGTCTAGCCCCATCACATAACGATGAACTCGCCGCCATGTCTACAATGGTGTGCTCATACCGCCAATGAGTCAAACTCTAGGTCAGATTTCTCCGATAGTCCTCCCATTCTCGCCTCAAGGTCAAAAATCTATCCACGCGGGCTCTCTCATCTCGTGAGGCAAAAGTGATCCAGAAGGCCTCTATGAACTCTCCCAAACACCGGAAGATCACCTCACCTCTCGACAACTCCCATGACTCAAACCGGTTCAACGCAATATCGCAGAACCCAGAAGAGACTAGCATAATCGACTGTCTCCGACGCCTAAGCACTCGTGATAGTCCGTCAGAATCGCCGACAAACTCCCGAGGATCCTCCTCAGACCTCAAACCATAGAACTCGGGTGGATGAAAACCCAAAAAATCCCGAATCCGCAAACTGTCGGCTCTAGGGTTAGCTACCGCTCTCCCGCTTGCCGCTCGCCACTATGCTGGTCAATAACCGGACCGCTCCCGTAATCTTCTATACTCACCGGCCGTGGAATCGAGGCTCGTGCAGGAACCTCAGAGCTACGCCGCTCTCGACTCCTCAAATACCGCCGGCGTGGTGAACTTCGCCGACCGCTTACAACCTCGTGCATAGTGCGTGCTCGAGTCCTAGTAACCCTTCACAGACCGCTAGCGCCTCCGCCGCCGCTTTGCCCTTCGGCCCCGTCGCCTCCGCGAGGCATAATCGATACATAAGAATAGGTTAGAGAGGATTCAACCTAATAAGACAAATTTATATCGCACGATCTCGCAGAGAAGAATGGAAACTAATCCTAAATGTCCCGCAGCCTCGATTATAGATGTGGTGCACAAAACACCGATAATCAAGACTCTACTAGACACGATGCCTCAGACACTTTCCGAGACTAATCGCTCGATACCACTTTTGTCACGACCACCCTCGGCCGCGATCGGTGCCCTACTCCGCACTCTTTCGTATACATCGAGAATAGCAATGAACATACACAACACATAAACATGTTTAGACAATAATCATCACAGCTAGCCGATAAGGTCGCTTCCATAAAATATACATAACCAAAAGTAAAATAAGACAACTTTGTTCTTACACCCAAACCACAAATGTGACTACTGCACTTAGAATAATAACAAGCGTATGACAGGGCCCCGCCATACCCCTGAATGTACATAATAGCTACAACATCAGGGAAAACCGTACCAAAAAGACAAGCCTCCGGAGAAATGGAGCTTCTGACACTAGATCAGTTATCCTAAGAATGAGGATCCACCACCTGCTTACCCCTACCTGCGGCATGAACGCAGCCCCCGAGGAAGGGGGTCAGTACACAATATGTACCAAGTATGTAAAACTGGAAAAAAATACTGTAATTATATCATAAGTCTAAATAAAGCTGGAGACATGTAAGATAATCAAATTACAGTACACTGTGCCTTACTAACAATGAGAGTAACAAGTATAAACTTTACTGCATAAAAATAGGAGGCTCATGATCAAAGTAGGGTCATCCGCCCGTAGTATCATTAAGCAATCCTACTCCTGGGACTATTTCACCCGCATAGTTCCTATGGACCCGCAATGGAGCGATGCGCTCCGCATGAGAATATTTCACCCGCAGAGGACTATTTCACCCGCTTGGGCCCGGTGGGCCCGCAATGAGTACAAACGCCGCACTCACATCATGGGTAGCAAATCCATGGAATTAGTAGTAACCCAGGGCTTTCCCCCGTAAGAATAACTTAAACTAGCACAACCGGCTATCATACATAACATAAGCGCTACCGGCTTATCATAATATAAGCAAGTTAAGAAATCCCCTAACTTTTTATTAACATTATTATTATACCCTCTCATTTTAGTTTACTTAAGGCACTAACATGTCATTTTTAAAAATCCGGGAATTTAACCCAAAGTACTACGTACTTCTATCCTTTTAAAATGACTCTTTTTCATATACAAAATACAAGATACTAATAACCATAGTATCAAGTCACAACTACTTTTCAAGACAAGTCACAATACCTTTTAGAAATATAATTAGGCTTCTAAATCAAGTGACTTCTTTTCTCTTAAAACCTTAGGCAATTGATGCCTTAAAATCAATTTGCCTTTCATAAATTCAAATCATTTATCCTTACTTATTTTACTTAGAGTAAATCTTTCTTTTGTTAACTTTCCATAAAGCTAATATAACCAACTTCCCATAAAGTCATTATATTAACTTTATACTTTTGTCAATACACTTTCCTATATCCAAGGGACTTATACATTTAAAACGAAACAAGTATCATATACTTTAAAACACTTCAAGTCCCTTAACTTTGAAAACTAAGACATCCTTACTACTTTTAAACAAGTGAGTTAATCTCCTAACTCAACCGACTTGGACATTCTTAAAACAAGTAAAGGATATCAAAGTCTCAGACGCTCACCGTACTATATAAGTACAACTATTCATGCTCAAGAGATAGGAAAGTTCCACATACCTCTTCGGGTCAATCCACTCGCTAAGTCCAATATACCGCACGTAGTATGTCAACCTATAATGACCATAATACGTCTATTAACTTCTTACTTCAAACGTAGAATATAATAAGTGCAAAGTCACTAAATTCTACGGAAAATCGGACAACACTTCCTTTGTTTCTACATACTTTACCACCTTTTTCAAGGCCCGAATTCAATAACCAAAAACGCCATATTTAAGGCCCAACAATGTAGTTAACAATAGGGGATTACACGTCTACTAAACGTGTAAAATTCCGCCCCACAATTGATATCAAACTAGTACAAACTACAAGTGTAAATTCGGCAACTTGAGATACAACAACACCAATTCTTATCCAATTTCCTTTTCAATCCAAGTTGTTTAGTATAACATGATATCAAGTCGCAATCGATTATAACCACTACAATCTTCAAGTAAGTATCATGCGACGATTCTAATTAACGACCAAATTGTAATCCAACTTCAAATGGCTTATATGACATTTCGGATTTTAGGCTACAACAATCCATATCACTTATAAATCTTCAACACATATACTTCATGCTAGTAAAAATGTAAGGCTAACAACAATATATAATCTTGTAACACTTTAAGAGAACAAGATTGTTACCTCAACGAGTCTTAGTCCAACTTCAAATCTGAAGTCGCTCCCTAGCAACTTAGAGCCTCTTCTTGACACTTCAATCCGCCACTTGAGACCCTTAGAATATCACAAACAACTTTCTTTTAATCTTCCAATCAAAACCTAGGAAAGCAACTAGGTTTTCACCTTGCGACTAATACGAAAACAATCTTTTTCCGGGATATTTCTATTGAGATACCCTTACAATACCCTCATGAACTTTGGTTTAAAGTGTGGAGCTTATTGGACAACAAACAATTTTTTTTTCTTTTTGAAAATGTGGAACCCGAGAGCTTCAAGCTTTGTTCATCCAATTTCTTGAAAATTTTCTAAGTATGGAATGCTTGTCTCACTACTAGTATACTTATATAGTAACATGGAGGGTCAAGATTTGCACAAATGTGTGGTTTGGATGAAATTCTTTTAAATATCAAGCTAAGTGGCCCCATTGACTAAGTCAAATATATCAAGCTCTACTACTTGCAAGACTTGGTCATCTAAATAATGGTCAAATGACCCTTTTGCCCATGTAATTTTCGTCCAAGACCACTTAAGGGGGGGTGACACATGTCTCCCTCCCATTCGTCACAATATTACGTTTTCCGACAATTCCATAATTCCGATAAATTTTTACTAGTCTCAAATCTTAACAATTGGGATTCTTACATACGTTCTTAAAACATATCCTGTAATTACGGGGTGTAACACTTACGTAAAATCACCGCTCCTTACTTATATCAGATTGGTATCAGAGCCAAGCGTTCCCGTCCCACGTAACAACGTTATGGCACAAGTAAGTGACGAGCTTAGAAGGGTCTTATCCAAGATTGTGACGGAACAAGTGCGGGCTTTTAAAATAAAACTTGCAGGACTTAGCGTTGTTGACACCCAATTTTGACCCATTTTTTGGTCATTTATTGCAATTTTATGTATTTTTGGACAACGCATTTTTATCATAATTTTTTGCATTTTTCTTATAATAATCCTATTTTTTTACCAAATATTCTATGTTTTATTTTTCACAAAATGGCATCACATCTTTTATGTTTTAAATTAAGCATTAGGTCTTTCTTAATATTATTTTATTATTACACCTTCATTTTATTTTAATAATTCTACATCTCTTTAAATAATTTTTCTTTTTAATGATAAACCCTTTTGTATTTTTACTCAAACTAATTTCATTAAACCAGTCCAATCCGAGGCCCAATGCGGATCCGTCCAAATTAAACACTCTTTTTATTTACCCCAAAACCAAACACCCCTTTATTCCCCCCCTCCCCCCAAAATCAAACCCTACTTTTCATTTTCCCCTAAAAACCTAAACCTAATCCTACCCTATAAATAAAACACCTACCCCTCCCTTTATTTGGACACTCAGCGGCCGCAACACTCACATAAATCTCTCATCTTCTTCATTTAATCCATCAACACTCACCAGCCGCTGCACTCCAAAAAGACCCCTCTCTCTTATTTTCTTTTATCATTCAAACCCTTTCCATTCTTTTGGTTCCAACTCCATACACACACACACACACCATACGTACCCAGTCCATCACCGACCACCATCATCCATACCATAACACCACGGCGCGCCGCTCGCGCACTCGCAGGTCGGCACCCCTCCTATTTTTCGGATCATTGTCGCCAGACCGATCGGAGTTTGAACTTCGGCTACTCTTTCGTTGGCTTTTATTTTTGGATATCTGTTGTTTGTTGTGATTTATGGACTGAATGTCAGATTTTTATCTGACCGGAGTTTGAGAAACTCCGGCGTCCTCGATTCGATTTTGTATTTTCGGTATCTCTGGTTTGCTTCTGGTTTGGACGGAGTTGATTTTTTTGTTTCGGGTACTTGGAAGGAGTTCTAAAACTCCGGTGACCCATGTTTGTCTTATTTTTGGTTGCACGTTCGTCGGTTTTTCGGTTGGACTGATTTTATGTTATTGGGGTATCTCACCGGAGCTTTCAAAGCTCCGGCGAACCTGTTTGGCCCTTTTCTTTTGGGGTCGTTCGTTGGCTTTGTCTAAGGGACATATTTTCGCACAATTTTGTCACTCCGACGAACTATGTTGCTGCTGCTGCTCTCTTCTGCTTGCATTTTACTGTTTCAACAACTTTGTCTCTTTACTTTTTAGACTGGAACTGATCTTGAACAGATATTTGTGGACATTTTGTTATTTACTTTAAGGCATTTTTGCTTCATCTTGGTTGGCCTTTAAGACTATGTGATTGTTGTTTCCAAAAAGAAACGCTACTGCTTAGCTCTTTTGGGGCTGGATTTTGACAATTACACCCTTTATTTTATTAGAATGTTGAACAGATTGCTACACTGTTGGTATACTGATTTGAACATGATACTACATGGCCGATGAAGCAATCTCCTTCTGATTTTCAAGGTCTCCCCTGTATAAAAGATGGATTTTACTTTTTTTGTTTACTTATTAATTCTTGTCACCGTTTGAGAATTATTTACTCTCTTACTAACACTTTTACTAAGTGTTTATATAGGTACCCGAAGATACATCTTGTGCAGAATGTCTAAAAAGGGGCTAAAGAAGGCAAAATATGCCCCTTCAGAGTTTTATTTTATGTTGTTGCATTTAATTTCAATTTTATTTTATTTTGTATTGTAATTTATTGTACTTGTATAATTATTGAAATATTTAGAATAGGCACACTTAGAATTAATAATTAAAAAGAATAGATAAAAATCTGAAACCGCTAGTTTATTTATTTTCTAGGTTCGTCTCAATATTTTCATACATTTTTTCCCCTTAAAGTATATATCTTTCAAATACATATATTTCTAAAGCATGATAGATAATTAATCTAGGTTTGACCGGATAACCGCAAGTTAGCGGATCTTAAAGGATGTCTACCCCTTCTCTTTAGGATAATAAAGAACCATGATCCAGAATATCATTAATTTCGCAGACTATTAAATTGAGATCATTTTAGTGCCATAATTCACTTAAATAATTAGGTGGCGACTCGTCAACACAAGCATTTTGCTCAATCCAGGGAACCACGCCAAAGCAAGCAACGTTGCAGTTCCGTTCAGACCCCGAGGTAAAAAACGGGCGCGACAACATGGAGACTCCACTGGGGTATCATGTTCTTAACCATAACAAACTCAGGTTAATTAATATTGTGCTTTATTTTGCTTTTATTTTTTGTTGTAAATGCTTTTAATTTTGTTATTTACTGCTTTAATTGCTACTCTCTTTACTGCTTTCCTTAATTGGCATTCCGCTCATACTTCATCCCTTCCGGAAATTGACACTATCACACATTACACACGAGGTGTGTTTTGCGCACCCGTAAATTTCTTTCAATTACCCAATTTTAGGAGAGTTGGCAAAGACGCGGAGTTGTATGGTTCGTATGGACGACCGCGTAGCCTTCTTACTCGAGTAGTCCGCTCGGGAACCTTGTGTCTAGTAAGCCAAATCATAGAAAATTTAGGATAGAGCTATACCACCTTTATCTTAAGTCATGCATGCATTTACCCTAGGTAGGTCGATCTTTGGTATCGTCTCCACAAATCAGGAATTCTACCAAATTATCGACGGGTCACATAACCCAACGACCAATCAATTTATATGTGTAGCGTGATAATGATAGATGAATTCAAGTCTAATCATGACATGCCAAAATTGGATAATGTACATTAATCATTTTCAACAAAAGCATTAATGTTTAGCAACTGGGATCAATCTATCACAATCTCGCATATTTAACGTTTAGGCCCACCTCTGGCACCAGAGAGGTCCCATGCATATTAGGGCGCACTTGATTTGTATGCCTTTTGGTTTTACTAGTTTTTGTCGCTAGCAACTCTGTACATATTGTTTATAGCAACAACTATTTTCAAGTATTCTAATATGAGATATTTTCATCAAGCTTACTAGAATATTCGAACCTCGACAAAATGACACTTTCATCTTATTATAGCTAAAGAATCATCACACGAGAAAGGTTCTTTTACGAGAAACTTCCTTTTTAGCTTTCAATTCGCATGTTACAAAAAGTCCTATTACCCTTTTAACTCTATACATATCATGTCATGTGCTTGTAACTCCGGGCACGAGCATTTGCACTTTGCACATTTTTGCTGTCATACTGCAATCATAACTTCTAATGGGGCAATGCCATATTTTGGTCCATCTGAAATGAGCTGAGTTACCAGTAAAGGATAAATCGCTCTTAAACAACACGATTCAGAGCTTGTGAAACATCAACACCCAGTCCGGTTGAACCAATCAGGGGAGTTTTCGATTATTCTGTCATAGTCCTACATTTTATTATTTTTGTGACTTTCCTACTCTCACCTATTTCTCGTATCTTTTGCAGGAAGACCGTCCTCACAAACAGTTGTGGACGGTCATTCTAAAACATTATCCCCAGAGATACTCCAAGAAAGAACAAAACAAAAGCGCCACAAAGATGACCAAGAGTTATTTTTGACTGAAATCAGTCAGTCAGCCTTCAGTACGAGCAACCAATCAGGGGAGTCTTTGACTATATTGTCACACCCCTACATTGTTATTATTTTTGTGATTTTTCTACTCTCACCCATTTCTCATATTTTTTGCAGGCAGACCATTCCCGCAAACAGTTGAGGGCGGTCGTAAAAAAAATCACAAAAATGACCGAGAGATGTTTCAACTCAAAGAAGTCAGCCAATACCAGATTCAACGAGGTATCACTTTGAGTTTTTCTATACCTTTGTATTTTTATACATATTTGCAAATTCAATTTATATGCTTAACTTTAATTTCGTAATACATTCATATCATACATTGGATAACATATCTTTCCGAACTACGCGTGTCTGATTCTCACCACACGGTGTGATACGTAGGAAATCCATCTTGGGTTCGGCACCACATAAAAAAAATGATAATAATAAAAGGGAGGACATTTTCAGTTCACATATGCATTTCATTCATCCTATCATATACATTGATTTTTTCATTACATTCATTCTATCACGGACATTCATTTTTTCATTACATTCATCATATCATGGACAATCGTTTTACTTTGCATTCATTTTATAGTGGACAATCATTCATTTTGCACACTTTTTACTCTTAAAATCCTATCATATATGAATTCTTTTTAAGCATATATTTTATAACATATCTGAACGAACTACGCGCACCTGATTCTCGTCAAAGATGAGATACGTAGGCAGCCCTACTCGGGTTCGATACCATTTATTTAAAAAATATAAAAATATTTTGTCACGACCCGACCCCGGGCCCGCGACTGGTGCCCTACCTGGGCACCCCTTACATGTATACATCAGAGAATAGCAGCGGAACATAAACAACTAATAAAAACACTTAGACATAATACATCAACAGGCTAGCCGATAAGGCCACCTTCCGTAAAACATACATAACAAAAGAAACATCAGTTACAATTCTTTTTTTTACAGCCCAAACCACAAGACATGACTACAGACCTCTAAGAATAACAACTGTGGCGGGACAGGGCCCCGCCATAACCCCTGAATGTACAACACCCGACAATACCAGGGATAAGCCTCCGGAGTAATGGAGCTTCTCAACAGCTGAATCAGTGATCCTAAAAGTGAGGATAAGCAACCTGTATACTCTACATGCGGCATGAACGCAGCCCGGGCGAGGTCGATAACATGTACCAAGTATGTGAAACTGAAAGTACTGTAATGAAATCATAAAGTCTAATGTAAAACTGGAGACAGGTATGATAACTCAAATAACAGTACACTGTTCCTTACTAACAATGAAGGTAAACAAGAGTATACTTTACTGCATAAAAATAGGAGGCTCATGATCAAAGCAGGGCCACCCGCCCGCGGTATCATTAAGCAATCCTACTCCTGGGACTATTTCACCCGCAAGGGTCGTATGGACCCGCATGAGGTATTCCTCGCATAGACTGTATCCGCCCGCATAGGTCGTGTAGACCCGCATGAGGTATTCCTCGCATAGGACTGGTCCGCCCCGCATGAGACTATTTCACCCGCATAAGCCCTTTCGCACTGCATGAGGTATTCCTCGATCATGGGTAGCAAATCCACGAATATGCAAATGCTACAAACCCGGGAATGACCCGTAATGAATAACATACAACTAGCACAAACCTATCACACGTAACATAAGCACTACCGCTTATCATACATAACATAAGCACTACCGCTTATCATACCATATATAAGCAAGTTAAGAAATCCCTAACTTCTTATTAGTCTTATATATGTCACGACCCGCCGGGCATGATCGGTGCCCTACACAGGCACCCTTCTAATCATACAACATAATAAATCGCGGAAGATAAATAACATTTTTTTTTAAAACAAGGCTGCCGATAAGTGCCGCCATAACATAAAAATTACGAAAGGGTCTACACCGCTTAACAATGTAAAAACAACTCTAGCCACCCATTTACGATGAATACTGCACTCTAAGATTTGAACAAATACTATGACGGGACAAGGCCCCACCGTACCCCTGAATATACATAGCCATGACAACTCCGGAACATTGGAGCCATCTCAAAATGCTGAACCAGGATCCTAAGCTCGCGGATCTGCAGGTTTAGGTACACAGGTTTATTATGTTGTATGATTAGCGGTGCGGTGTAGGCACGGCCGCGCCGAGTCCGTCGTGACAAAAGTGATATCCGAGCAGTTAGTCCTCGGAAAGTGTCTACAGACCGTGTCTAGTAGAGTCTTGATTATCGGTGTGTTGCGCACCACATCTATAATCAGGAGGCTGCAGGACATTTAGGATTGGTTTCCATTCTTCTCCCTCTGAGATCGTGCGATAGAGCTGTGTCGTTAGGGTTGTCTCTCCCTAACGAGTTATGTTGATTGCATCTACGAGAAAGGCAGCAGTGACCCAGGAAGGACTATGTGGATTGCGTATCCAGGTTGGTAATGATTATAATATAGTTGGTATTATGACATACAGCTATACGGAGTTATGTATGAGGGTCAGACGCGTGTTGCCTAGAATGAGTTTAGATTTCCAAGAATTGGTAATGTTACACCCCGTAATTGCAGGACATGTTTTAAGAACGTACGTAAGAACTCGCAAGTGTTAAATTTGAGACTTGTAAAAAAATTTAACGGAATTATGGAATTGTCGGAAAACGTATTATTTTGACGAATGGGAGGGCGACACGTGTCACCCCCCCTTAAGTGAGCTTGGACGAATTGATCTTGGACATAAGGGTCATTTGACCCTTGTTAGGAAGACAAGTCTTGCACTTGAAGAGCTTGACATAATTGACTTGGTCAATGGACCCACTTAGCCTTGATATTTAATAAGAGATCATCCAAACCACCCAATTGTTTGCATCTTGACCCTCCATGTCCCTTTATAATACTAGTAGTAGCATGAGAGAGCACAACACTTAGAAAAATTTGCAAGAATTTCAAGTACCCCTCTAGGTTGCTCTCGGGTTCCATGCCTTTCAAAAGGAAAAAAAATTGTTTCTTGTCCATTAAACTCCACACTTTAAACCAAGGTTCTTGAGGGTAGTTTAAGCTTATCTCAATAGAAAAATCTCGGAAAAAGTTAGTTTTCGGGTTAGTCGCAAAGTGAAAACCTAGTGGCTTTCTAGGTTTTGGATTGGAGGTTTGAAGGAAAGTTGTTGGTGTGGTTCTAAGGGTCTCAAGGAGCGGATTGAGGTGTCTTGATGAGGCTCTAGGTTGCTAAGGAGCAACTTCAGTTTTGAAGATTGGATTACAATTCGTTGAGGTATAATCTTATTCTTTGAAAGTGTTACAAGATTATTTATATTGTTGTTGTTAGCTTTACATGTTGCTAGCATAAAGTTGTTAAGTTGAAGTTTGTAAGTATTATGGATTACTTGTAGCTTAAGTTCGAAATGAAAAGTAAGTCATGTTAAGTTGGAATACAATTTGATCGTTATTAGAATCGTCGCATGTAATTGACTAGAAGATTATAGTAGTTATAATTGGTTGCGACTAAATATTATGTTATGCTACCAAGTTGGATTGAAATGGGAATTGGATAAGAATTAGTATTGTTGAACTCAAGGTGGCCGAATTTGGACTTGTAGTTTGTATTAGTTTGTTATTCAATTGTATTGGACTACCTTCTAAATTGTGAGCCAATTGGGGCTGTTTGGTTATTCATTTGTACTAGACTACCTTCTATATTGTTGTGAGCCAATTGGGGTTGTTTGGTTATTGTATTCGTCCTTGAAAAAGGTGGCAAAGTGAGTAGAAACAAAGGAGGTGCTGTCCGATTTTCCGTAGAATTTAGCGACTTAGCACTTAGAATATTCTACGTTTGAATTAAGAGGTTAATGGACGTATTGTGGCCATTATAGGTTGAAGTACTTTGGAGCCTTTTTGCAACTTGTCGCTAGTCGTCGCGAGGTATGTGAACCTCTTCTTTCTTTGGCATGATCCTACGTATGAAATCTCCATGTGATAGTATTTCAAGATTCCTTCTACTCTTAGAAGTTAAGAAGTATTTACATTGTTGAATCTAAGTTAAGAGTATGTTTAAATTGTCCTAAGTCCTTACTAGGTCTTATGGGAGACGTTGGTAAGAACGGTTAGGAAGTTATGAGATTTGATTTAAAGGCTATGTGTCTTGATTTGTTTAAAGTAAGTAAGTGGATTTTATGTTCGAAAATGACTTGAATTTATATGTGAAAAGGGGATTGATTTTAAAAGTGGAAGTTATATGATTTTAAGGGAATGAATTACATGGTTTTGGGAAGGTATGGAACTTTATATGTTTTTGTATAAGTAATTGGGCTTTAAAGGAAGTATGTTATGAAGTATGAAGACTAAGAACTTTGATTGTCTTTTAAGGATTATGAAGTTTTAAGCGATACGATTCTTTTTAAGTATGTATGTACGTAGTATCTTTGGATCCCGTTTTTCCTAAATGTTGTAAGAATAAAAGTGACATAAGTTCTCTAAAATGAATGGTTGTTATAATAGCTTTATGGGAAGTTGTTATGACGACTTAAGAAGAAGTGAAAAGATGGTTTAAAAATGTTATGTAAGGAAAATCACACCGAGCCTACGAATAGGCGGACACGTTATGAAATACACCGAGCCTACGAATAGGCGGATTACGTTATGAAATACACCGAGCCTACACATAGGCCGGATTACGCCATATTACCCCGAGCCTTCACATAGGCCGTTACGTATCTTACATCGAGCCCCACAGCGGGCGGATTATGCTACATGATTCCACAAGACACCGAGCCCCACAGCGGGCGGATTATGCTACATGATTCCACAAGACACCGAGCCCCACAGCGGGCGGATTATGCTACATGATTCCACAAGACACCGAGCCCCACGCGGGCGGATTATGCCACATGATTTATGAGTACATCGTGTCCCGCAATGGGCGGACACGTTATCACGTATGGATAATCAAAGTAAGCTCCCAAATAAGAAGTCCTCCATAATGGGTCGGATTATGTTATGTAAGATATGTAAGTTATGTGAAAAGATGAATTAAACTCTTAAGTATGTATGTATGAATATGTTGTTAATTTTATTGAAAGAAGGAAAGGAACTAATATATGATTGATTTCGCGAGTTAAAAGGACATTCTTTTATACGATACGATTTGGTTATTGCATTTTATTTACTCCATACTGCACTGTAATCGACTTCTTCTGGGCCGCGTTCATGCCCGCAGTTATAGGTACCTGTTGGTGATCCTTGCTCTTAGGATCTCTGCTCGATTTTGGAAAGAAGCTCCTTTCACTCCGAGGCTTATCTTTTGGTACGGTTTCCGATATGGTAGACTTATGTACATTCAGGTATGGCGGCCTGTTCGCCGCAGCTTGTAATTCTTAAGGTCTGTAGTCACATTTTGTGGGTCGGTTTGTAAAGGAAAGGAGGCAACCGCTTCATGTATGTATGTTCGGGAAGGTAGCCTATCGGCTAACTTGTTGTTTTATTATCGTTGTTTTATTTTATAAGTTTCATGTATGTTCCGCTGATTTTCTCGATGTATACTGTAAGGGTGCTCAGTAGGGCACCCGCGTCTGGTCGGGTCGTGACAGGTAAAGACTAACTAGATACCGGGAAGGTATGGAACAGTTAATGAATTCTCGCCAAGGTCTTATGTTTTATTTTGAGATAATTGGGGAAGGATGAGTTGTCTGATAGGGCAGTGAACCCTTAAGAAGTCATGTTAAGAAACTTAATGGAATACCATGTTAATATATTAAGGTACGTGGTAGGCTTAAGAGAATTGTACGGATGAGGTCCGTATAGAGTAAGTAATGGTTGTTGTGATCAAGACGACACGATTATGGTATTATGAGAAGTTTTTGTACCTGTTTACTGGGGGACTGGTAAGGTAGGCTTGGAGCATGGAAATTGCGAGCCTAAGAATTTTGATGACCGCTGAGACCTTAGATGTACAAGGTCTTCTCGGGTAGAAAAAATTATTATAGACCAAGAATAAGAGTTAAGTGCGACGGTGGGACGGGGTGAGGACCTATTGCGGGTCGCCCATAGCCTGAAATGGAGTGGGATCAGTTGGTAGTAGTTCCGCTACGTGACAGGGTCACGAGGGTGCAAGGCCCAAGTCTAGTTAATTGTTTTTACGGGTTCGTGGACGCGTTCCATCGGAACCAGGTCGTGAAAGCCGGAAATGGTCTTATGTTGTTTAAAAGAGTGACTCCAAAAGATTGGGGGCCAGAATCGGTATGGAAGTTATGTATGTATGCTAGTATGAGTTGGAAGTACGGAAAGAGTACGACCAGTAAGAAAGATAACATCCAAGTGTAAAGGGATAGAGCCCGAATCCGTAAGGACCTTTCGAGGTAACTACACCCGTAAATGTTTGGGGTGGTAGCTGAGCGGGTATATGAGATTTGCCCGGTGATGATACAGTCTTCAGACCCTAGTAGACCTAGCAGAGGTGATTATGACAGACTTTGAGGTCATTATGAGTATGGACTAGTTGGCTTCGTGAGTGCCAAGGTTGACGTTTTAGTATAAGTATAGTTATGTGGCCATGGGTGGCATATGTTGTATGAAGGGTGTAGTAAAAGGAGACTATGTCACTATCTAATTAGATTGGATTCCGAAAGAACATTCGAGGACGAATGTTTCTAAGGGGGGAAGAATGTTACACCCCGTAAGTGTCACGACCCGTTCCGGGGCCCGTGACTGGTGCCTTACCCGGACACCCAAGTAGTCATACATCAGAGAAAATCAGCGGAACATAAAACAATAACATGAAGCCAATGCAATAAGACAGTGAAATAAGAAGACAGACTAACCAAAAACGGTTACCTTCAATATATATAAATAACAATTTGAACAGTTACATCCCATTACAACCACGCCACAACGATTTCATGCACCTCTACGAATGATATGACAACAACGACGGGACAGGGCCCCGTCATACCCCTGAATGTAAGCACCTACAACAACAGGGGACTATACCAAGATAAGCCTCCAGAGAAACGGAGCTTTCCCAAACGCTGAACTGTGACCTAAGGCGAGGATCAACGATCGTGTACCTTTACTCGCGCAGATTTAACGCACTTCAAGGAGGTCGATAACAGTACCAAGTATGTGAAATCAAAATATCGTAAATGAAATCATAGTAGTCTATATAAAGCGGGAGACATGTATGATAACCAAACTACGATCACAATAAATAAGCGAATATGTCAAGTCGTGGACTCACGCCTCAAAGTCATCACTCAAATATAACAATGGGTCTCACGCCCACAATATCAATCATGCGTGGAATACCTTCCTCATCACGGCGATCTATGATATAAAAGCACCAAGGAATACACAAGAACACTGTGTCCCACCTGTGTCATCATAAAACCGCACGGTAAGCACGAAGGCATAGCCGACTACTAAAACCTACAAGATAACAAGGTCATAAATCGTATCATGATCTGTCTGCATCGTCACATGATCAAAGCCGCCACTCGCCGCAGATCTAATGCGCGCGTCAGCCCCGAACTTCGTAGCTCGCACGGGCCACCCAATGGCCCGCATGAGGTATTCCCGCATCGAGGGTAGCTACTCCCGGCAGCGTCTCGACTCGCCGTCCGCGTGGCCACGTAGACCGCATGACCACAAAGGCCGCACACTAACACGAACTCCCGCAGCCCGCATAGGCCACGCTGCACTCCGCATAAGGTATTCTCGAATCATAGGTCACACAGACACCGAAGTCTACCCCGCGTCGGAGGCACTAACCCCTAATCATGAGTGATACAATACTAACATAACAGCTTATCGTTTAAACAACATAAGCACAATCAAGGGAAACCCCTTTACACAAACATCACAAGATACTAACACACGTAGCATCCTAGCATGTTTACTTAACAAATCAACAAGAAAGTATTACAAGGCTATCACAAACCAACAAAATCAAGTTATACACACAAGGTACTTTCTACTATATGATTAACAAGATCGGGTTTTTATCCCCAAAGTACTTCATACATTAACTCTTTAAAAGATACGTTACTTTCTGTTATACCCCGTATTTCCAGAGTATGTACGTAAGGACGTACGTAGAAAATTTGAAACTTTTAATTAGGCTTGGCCGATTTAACTTTGTTCACAACACCCGGTTAGAGTCGTTTTTCGACGAAACGTTTTCACAGCTTTCGTAGGGAAAATTCCGGCTATGTCATTTCTATTTTTTGCGGATTTTTACGAGAGACGAAACATTTTGGACCAACGGGAGGGTGACATGTGTCACCCTCACATTGGAAGCAAGTGGACGGCACCAAAGGGAATTGTTGGGCACGTTTTTGGCATTTTTGTTGCCTAAAACATTTGGTCAATGTTTGGTAGGATATTTGTGTGGTTGATGACCAAGTGGGACCCACACAACACATGGCTTAATCTACACCTTACACTTGCCTAACACTTGGAAGAATCTTGGCCATTGGTTGGCCATTTCTTGACCTATAAATACCCCCCTTTGTTGATGAAATTCTTCATCCAAAAATCATTTCTAAGTGTTAAAAATCCTCCCCCTCTCTTTGTAGTGTTCTCGTCCAACACCATCCCCTCCCTCGCCGAGAGCCCTCCCCTCCTAGTAGTGTGGCCGTGGGTACTCCCCACAGCCTAGTTGTCTCGTATAAAACACCCTCTTGGTAGAAATACTCTCAAAAGTATTGTTATAATGCCCAAATTACCTTAGCCATATACCTTGTAGTATTCTAAGGTTATACCTTTACAAAAAGCCAGTTATACTATTATACTTCCCGTCACTACAAAACCGAACCCTAAGTAAATCTTCACCCGTAGTTGAAGTTATAAGTAGAAGTTGGTTAGAACTTCTAAGGGTTGTTTGGAGCTGGCCTGAGCGCACTGAGTAGAGCTAAACCTTGCTCAGATCGACATTTAAACTCGGATAATTATGGGCTTATCGAGGTAAATATCTTGTCCTCTATTGTAATTGGAGATTACATGATTGTTAGACTATATAGTTGAAGTATACTATATATAGAACTGAACGTTGTTGTCGGCAATGTCTTTTGACTTAAGCCTGAATTATAAGAAACTTTTTCGAAAGAAGAGTCGAATCAGTATTTACATAGATCAGACATTACAGAGACTTGTGTAGCTTTTCGTGAGGTAGAATTGTGCACGTCCGATTAAACGTATAACCCTGGTTGGCTTGGTAGCCGCCAGTTAGATGAGGAGATTTACGCTGTTGCGGTGAGTCGCCGAATTTTCTTATCACACCCCGAAAATCGGGCGTGGATCGTGCCTTACCGGCACCCTAGCGATACAACATCGAGAAAACCAGCGGAAATAAAAACTTTAAACATGAAATGAGACATGATAAATAAACAAAGCAACCAAAACAGTTGCCTTCAAGATATACATAAAACCCGAGCTTTAATCCTTTTACAACCCCGCCACAACAGCTCTGCACTCTAAGATTTACAACAACTATGACGGACAGGGCCCGCCATACCTCGAATGTACAAGAACCTACAACTCGTGGAACACATACCAAAAGATAAGCCTCCGAGAAACGGAGCTTCCCAACACGCCGAATGTGATCCTATAAGCGGATCGACAAAGATGTACCTTTTACTGCAGATTTAACGCACTTCGGCGAGGTCAAGCATAACAGTACTAAGTATGTGAAATCACAACATCAGAAATGAAATCATATAGTCTATATAAAGCAGAGACATGTATGATGACCAAACTACAAGATATAACATATAACCGATATCAAGACAGAGGACTCACGCCTCCAAATTATCACTCGTGCGTGGAATTTCTTCCTCATCACGGCAGCTTTATGATATAACAATACCAAGGAGTATACATGAACACGTGTCCCACTGTGTCATAAAACCGTGACAGACAAGTACAACTACCGGATCCGACCGCCAATAATACAATGCAACCACAAACACGGTCGACACGGCAAGCGAGAGCCGACTATCGGATACTGGCGGCCACGCACCGACCGGCAAGTACGAGTGGTCGACCACCAGTGGACCAAGGTCAGATCACGAAACTTCGTCACTATAATCGAATCTGGCAAGCGAGGGTCGACTACCGATACCAAGGCCGAATCACCACGAGGCGGCAAGTACGCAGAGCCGACCACCGATACCCAGTGCCGAGCGAAGAAACCTCAACTACCAACCGCCTCTATCGAGACGCCAGAACACGTAAACACCACACTTGCACAACAAAGGCTATCATCACAAGCATAGGCAAGTTTCACATCACTCAAAGTACCTTCATTTTATGCCAAAGTCGGGTTTTAACCCTAAAGTACTACGTGACGTTAAATTCTTTAAAAGAGATCCATTACTTTTATCAAAGTCACCCGATACGTAGTATTAGAATGATCGACCCACATTCCTTTTCAAAACAAGTAACAACATTCTTTTCCTAAGTTCCGCTTGCCTAGTTTCAATTACTCAAGCTTCTCATTTTCAAATGGTTTCATAGTTCATAAACTTAATCACTTGATTTCTTTTAGAACAATTGAGTAATATATGTCTCACGTGAGTAGGTTATTCTTGTTTACAACATTCTTATTACAATGACCATGATCTAGAAAATGTATATCATTTTGTCTCATCTTAGTTTCTATGCAGATGGAGGTTTCTACTGGTTTTAATACAATTCATCATTATTCAATACATTTTCCTTTATTAATGCTGCAGTGGTGCTGTCGATACACATTCGATTTCCAAATCAAGAAACATTATCCTTTAAATAAAACCAAGTACTCATTACTCACGAATGAGGTTTCACACAAACATTCACATTAAAACAAATAAGTTAAGTCTCTTATCTTATAAGATCAAGTCTCTTAACTTCTAACATTAGTTAACCATTTTCTTTACCTCTCTTAAGACATTATACCTAACTCCCATAAAGCTAGTATAACTCTTTTTAAAACCTTTAAAACCAAGTGTTACTCTTCCTTCAAAACGATTATAAATCTTTTGAAATACATCAAGTTCTTTATTATAACAAGCCGCCATAAGTCACATCACTTACCTTTTAAAACCACAAAGTATTTTCTTACCTACATAAAGCCGTTATAACCAACTTCCCATAAAGCCGTTATAACACTTTATGTTTTAAGACAATCAAACACGCTAACACACGACGCCCACCGTACTACATAGTTCACACATATCATGCTAGACGAGATAGGAAGAGGTTCACATACCTCGCGACGAGTGCCGACTACTAGCAAAACGCTCCAAGTACTTCAAACCGCCGGCTACTCCTTAAGCCACGTGATCGCACCACACGTAGTACTTCAACCTATAAGGCCACGCGCGCTTTATTAACATCTAGATCTCATCGTTCCATATTCTACGTAAAATTCGCAAGACCTTCCCCGCAACAAACAAGAAAACTCCTCCTCTATCGAGGTCGCTACCAAGCCAACCGTGGGGTTAACACGCCTAACCGACGCGCATACAATTCTACACAAGAATGCTACATAAGTTCATCAGAATACAACCCTAGGTAATTACAGTCAGCTTCTTCTTTATTATCCTACTATGTGATTACTGCTCAATTCTTCATTCTTCAGCTTAAGTCAAAAGACATTGCCATAATACTATATATTCAACACTTATGTAATTTCCAATTACAATAGGGACAAGATATTTACCTCGATAAGCCCAAAAAAATTATCCGAGTTTAAAGTCGCTCCCGAGCAAGGTTTAGCTCCTACCCGAGTGCTCCAATCCGCTCCAAACAACCCTTAGAAGTTCTAACCAACTTACTCCAAAACTTCAACCAACGGTGAAGGTTTCCTTGTGGTTTCGGTTTGAGACTAAAAGGACAAAAGTTAGTTTTTCCTGACTCTACGGAGAGAGGTACCTTTGGAATACTACAAGGTATAAGGCTCAGGTATTTTTGGCATTAGAACAATACTTGGAGGAGTATTTCAATACCACAAACGGGGTGGTACCACACGAGAACAACACCCTAAGGGAGGGGGTGTTCTCGCTTTAGGCTCACAGTGGGGAAGGTTTCGCCAAAAGGCCTTCACAAGGGGAGAGGGCTCTTGGACGAGAGTCAACAAGAGGAGGAGGGGGTTCTCACGACTTAGGCAAGTGAAGAGTGGATGAAGACGTCCTCAACGAGAGGGGGGTATTTATAGCAAAACCAAAGGCCAACCAATGGCCAAGATCAAGCCATGTGCAAGGCAAGTGTAAGGCCAAGATCAAGCCAAGTGCACCCACAAAACACTCCACAAAACACTCCACAAAACAAGCCACAAAGCAAGGCACAAAAGGAGGGACCAATCGCCAAGGCCAAGCCTCCTCTTGCCGTCAACGAGGGTGACAAGTGTCACCTCCCGTTGGTCCAAAAATGTTCCGTCGCTCTAAAAATCCGCAAAAATACTAAATGACATAGCCGGAATTTTTCCAACGTAGTCGTGGAAACGCTTTCGTCGTAAAAACGACTCTAATCGCACTTGTGCCCAAATTTCGAATCCAATGCCTAACTTAAGGCTCAAATTTCAGACGCACGCCCATACGCATACTACCGAAATACGGTATAACATTCTTCCTTAGAAACATTCGTCCGAATGTTCCTTCTAGGTCTCAAACAAACAAGCGCCAAGATAGTCTTCACCGCTATACGCATTTAAAATAATCATGCCACACCGCCACAAAACACACGCTCACTTCTCCTTCGTAGTACTGCCACGAACACCGAACTCGTTCTAGTATCCGCACCACACTTCGCCAACGCTTCGCTTTCCAACCTCGAGTCACTACCTCCAAACTTGGTCATCTCCTAACCTCGATTTCCCTAAGGCCATTCCCGCCTTCACGAATCGATTCTGATCGAACGATCCATGAACTCATACGATGGTCATCTAAACTGGGCCTAGCACCTCGTGACCTACCACCTGGCGACCACCCAGAACCGACCCACCCCAAACCGGTTACGGTTGACCCGCAAATGGTCCTCAACCCGACCCCAATCGCCAACTCTTGTTCCCGATCCGAACAATCTTACTATTTCACATCGCGAAAGCTACCACTTCCATCTCACACTACCTGTGGACTTACCCTTTCACTAACTGTGTTTCTAAATCACATTTTTAGCACAAAGCTATCCAAACATAACATTAAACACATCAACAACATCAATACAACAAAACTCTGAGGTTAAGGATATACTCAAACTAGGCGGTTCAAGGACCGCTAAATCGGGAACTCCCACCGCGACCTCTACCGGCCTTCCTGTACTAACATCCCGCTCGCTATGGAAGGTGAAGAACCCGCAACTTCTCTAGTAGTCCATGCTATCCTACCGCTACCTCGGCCTGACGCCTTGCTGGGATGGCCTGCTGGCCGCAAAATAATAATCTCCCGAGTTAGTACGACACTCTCCTTATGAAGCTTTCCACAACGGCCACACCGAGACAAGGGCAACCTCATCCGCGAGCACTCGCCTCCCGAAAATCTGAAACCCGGGAGCCCCGACCGCCTCCCGAATATCCCGGCGTCCCAAAGCCGTGGAGGACCACTCAGATCGGGCGAGGTACATAACTAGTCCGCCGAGACGGCCGCGCTCGAAAGTCACCAAGGACCTCGCTGCTCGCCCTCTTCGCGACCTTGGTCATTCCGCCGATTTATCCGCCTCACATCCAAGTGTATACGCCGTGACGCGGCAATGTCCATGCCCTACCAAGAGCTACACCAACAACTCTGCAAGGCAATCATCGAGCCTCAGAACATATCGGCACTCGATCCTCCATACTAGCTACTAACGCGGGACGCATCGCCAATGAGTCAAACTCACATTGTACTCCGAACCGCACGCCTGCTCGCCAGAACACCAAAATCTGTTTACCGAGCCCTCCTCATCCGGGAGGCAAGAAATGTGCAAGAAAGGCCTCGAGAACTCGTTCCATACCGCTGGAAGTGCATGCTCTCCCGACAGCTCCCAAGAATCAAACTACCGATCGCGGTATCACGCATTGATGTGAACCTAGGCCACCGACTCGATCTCCGATGCCTTGATCACTCTACGATCCGTCAGAATCGCTTCGGATGAACTCTCGCGATCATCCTCGTGCCTCGATCCATAAAACTCGCGCCTACAACTCGTAAAATCCCGTAGCCTCGAACTATCCGGACGGTGAACCATCGGTGCATCGAACCGCTGGCCCAGCTTATCCTCAAGTCCGCCACAACCCCGCCATTAATCGCCCACTTGTAACTCATCTCCTCTCGCCTGCATCGCGGATCGAGGCTCGTGTCTCGTGGTCTCGCCACGTTTACTCGCAGATCCTCTCGCCGCTTGCCCTTCGGGCCCGGTTTTCGCAGAGGCATAATCGTAAAACGAAACACGCCGAGGGTCCATCTTATCACACGTTTCTAAGGCACGATCTCGGAATGAGAAGAATGGAAACCAATCCTAAATGTCCTATAGCCTCGATTATAGATGTGGTGCACAACACACCGATAATCAAGACTCTACTAGACACGGTCAGACACTTTCCGAGGATTAATCGCTCGATACCACTTTGTCACGCAAATGACCGGGCAAGTACGAGGGCTGACCACCGTGACCAAGCGTCAGATCACGAAACCGTCACTATACCGAACGGGCGTGCGAGGGTGACTACCGATACCAAGGCCGAATCACCACGAGACGGCAAGTACGCAGAGCCGACCACCGATACCCAGCCGAACAAGAAGAAACCTCAACTACCAACCTACTCTATCGAGAGACGCGCAGAATACGTAAAACACCACACTTGCACAACAAAGGCTATCATCACAAGCATAGGCAAGTTTCACATCACTCAAAGTACCTTCATTTTATGCCAAAGTCCGGTTTTAACTCCTAAAGTACTACGTGACGTTAAATTCTTTAAAAGAGATCCATTACTTTTATCAAAGTCACCCGATACCCGTAGTATTAGAATGACCACCCACATTCCTTTTCAAAAACAAGTAACAACATTCTTTTCCTAAGTTCCGCTTTGCCTAGTTTCAATTACTCAAGCTTCTCATTTTCAAATGGTTTCATAGTTCATAAACTTAATCACTTGATTTCTTTAGAACAATTGAGTAATATATGTCTCACGTGAGAGTAGGTTATTCTTGTTTACAACATTCTTATTACAAAGACCATGATCTAGAAAATGTAATATCATTTTGTCTCATCTTAGTTTCTATGCAGATGGAGGTTTCTACCGGTTTTAATACAATTCATCATTATTCAATACATTTTCCTTTATTAACGCCGCAGTTGGTCCTGTCGATACACATTCGATTTCCAAATCAAGAAACATTATCCTTTAAATAAAACCAAGTACTCATTACTCACGAATGAGGTTTCACACAAACATTCACATTAAAACAAATAAGTTAAGTCTCTTATCTTATAAGATCAAGTCTCTTAACTTCTAACATTAGTAAACCATTTTCTTTACCTCTTAAGACATTATACCTAACTCCCATAAAGCTAGTATAACTCTTTTTAAAACCTTTAAAACCAAGTGTTACTCTTCCTTCAAAACGATTATAAATCTTTTGAAATACATCAAGTTCTTTATTATAACAAGCCGCCACAATTCACATCGATTACCTTTTAAAACCACAAAGTATTTTCTTACCTACATAAAGCCGTTATAACCAACTTCCCATAAAGCCGTTATAACACTTTATGTTTTAAGACAATCAAACACGATTAACACATGTACGCCCACCGCATTTACATAGTTCACACATATCATGCTAGAAGAGATAGGAAGAGGTTCACATACCGCGACGAGCGCCGACTACTAGCAAAACGCTCCAAGTACTTCAAACCGCTTACTCCTTAAGCCACGTAGATCGCACCACACGTAGTACTTCAACCTATAAGGCCACAAGGCGCTTATTAACATCTAGATCTCATCGCTCCATATTCTACGTAAAAATTCGCAAAGACTCTCCCCGCAACAAACAAGAAACTCCTCTCTATCGAGGTCGCTACCAAGCCAACCAGGGGGTTAACACGCCTAACCGACGCCGCATACCCTACTACACAAGAATGCTACATAAGTTCATCAGAATACAACCCTAGGTAATTACAGCTTCTTCTTCTTTATTATCCTACTATGTGATTCATGCTCAATTCTTCATTCTTCAGGCTTAAGTCAAAAGACATTGCCATAATACTATATATTCAACACTTATGTAATTTCCAATTACAATAGGGGGACAAGATATTTACCTCGATAAGCCCAAAAAAAAAATTATCCGAGTTTAAAGTCGCTCCTGAGCAAGGTTTAGCTCCTACTCCGAGTGCTCCAATCCGCTCCAAACAACCCTTAGAAGTTCTAACCAACTTCTACTCCAAAACTTCAACCAACAGTGAAGGTTTCCTTAGGGTTTCGGTTTGAGACTAAAAGGACAAAAGGTAGTATTTCCGGACTCTACGTATAGAGGTAACTTTGGAATACTACAAGGTATAAGGCTAAGGTATTTTGGGCATTATAACAATACTTGGAGGAGTATTTCAATACCACAAAAGGGGGTACCACACGAGAACAACACCCTAAGGGAGTGGGGTGTTCTCGCTTAGGCTCACAAAGGGGGAAGGTTTCGCCAAAAGGCCTTCACAAGGGAGAGGCTCTTGGACGCAGAGTCAACAAGAGGGAGGGGAGGGGTTCTCAAGACCTAGGCAAGTGAAGAGTGGATGAAGAAGTCATCAAAGAGAGGGGGTATTTATAGCAAAACCAACGGCCAACCAAGGGACAAGAGCACGCCATGTGCAAGGCATGTGTAAGGCCAAGCTCCAGCCAAGTGCACCCACAAAACACTCCACAAAACACTCCACAAAACAAGCCACAAAGCAAGGCACAAAGGAGGGACCAATCGCCAAGGCCAAGCCTCCTCTTTGCCGTCAATGAGGGTGACAAGTGTCACCTCCCGCTGGTCCAAAAATGTTCCGTCGCTTCGAAAAATCCGCAAAAATACTAAATGACATAGCCGAATTTTTCCAACGTAGTCGTGGAAACGCTTCGCCGTAAAACGACTTAATCGGCACTTGTGCCCAAATTTCGAATCCAATGCCTAACTTAAGGCTCACCAGACGCACGCCCATACGCATACTGCGAAATACGGTATAACATTTCAGTAGAATGTTCTACGAAGCGATCTTAATGTTAATAAGCGCTTGTGGCCTTATAGGTCAAGTACTACGTATGGCGCGATCTACTTGGCTTAAGGAGTAGCCGACACTGGAAGTACTTGAGCGTTTTGCTATTAGTCGATACTCGCCGCGAGGTATGTGAACCTCTTCCTATCTCTTCTAGCATGATATGTGTGAACTATGTAGTACGGCAGACGCATACGTGCTAAATGTATTTGATTGTTTAAAACATAAAGTGTTATAACGGCTTTATGGGAAGTTGTTATAATGACTTTATGTTGGTAAGAAATACTTGTGGTTTTTAAAAGGTAATCGATTTGAACTATAATCGCTTGTTATGTGTTAATAAAGAACTTGAAGTATTTCAAAAGATTTTTGAATCATTTTGAAAAGGAGTAATACTTGGTTTTTTGAAAACTTAAGAGTTATACTAGCTTTATGGAAAGTTAGGTATAACGCTTAAGAATGTTTTATCGATTTGAAATCGAATGTGTATCGACAAACCACCGCAGCGTTAATAAAAGGAAATGTTTTGTGATTTAGTATTATTAAAATCAAGAGAAACTTCCATCCGCATGTAAGCTAAGATGAGACAAAATGATATTTCCTAGATCATGGTCATTGTAATAAGATTGTTATAAACAAGAATATCCTACTCACATATAAGGCTTATGTTTCTCGATGGTTTAAAAGAGAATTATATTCTTAAATGGGTAAGACTATGAACTACTAAACCTTTCTAAAATAAGAAACGTGAACATTTGAAATTAGGCAAACTTGACGTTTGGATAATAATGTTGTTACTTGATTGTACAAAGATAAGTGTTTTGATTTACTCAAAAGACAATCACTCTTTTCATATACTGCGGGTATTGTGTGACTTTTGTGAAAGTAACGTATCTTTTAAAAAGTTAATGTATGGAGTACTTTGGGGATAGCAACCCGAACATGTTGACTTATAGTAGGGAGTACCTTGTGTGTATAACTTGATTGTGTTGGTTTGTGATAGCCTTGTAATACCTTCGTGTTAATTGGATAAGTAATCATATTAGGATGCTACGTGTGTTAGTATTCTGTGATGTTTGTGTAAAAGGGTTTTTCCTTTGATTGTGCTTATGTTGGTTAAACGATAAACTGTTATGTTGGTATTATACCACTCACCGTGTTTCCGGGGGTTAAGCTGCTCCGACGCGGGTAGACTCGTGCGGCAGGACCATGATTCGAGAATACCTCATGCGGGTCCCGGGGCCTATGCGCGAGCTACGAGAGTTCCGTGTTAGTGTGCGGCCTTTATGGTCATGCGGCATGTGGCCATGCAGATCGCGAGTCCGGGACGACGCCGGGAGTAGCTACCTCGATGCGGGGTTATACCTCACGCGCCTATGAGATTGGCCTATGCGGAGTGCGGAGTTCCGTGGCTAGACGCGACATTTGATATCATGCGGGCGGCGACCACTTTGATCATGTGACGGCCTAGACAGATATCATCATACAGTTTATGACCTTGTTATTACAGTGGGTGTTAGTAGTCGGCTATGCCTTCGTACTTACCCTGTACTGGTTTATTTGGACACAGGTGGGACCTGCTGTTCATGTGTATTCCTTGGTGCTTTTCTATCATTGACTGCCGGCAGTGAGGAAGGTATTCCGCGGGCATGATTGATGTTGTGGGCGTGAGACCCATGTTTATATTTGAGTGATGACTTTGAGGGCGTGAGTCCCTGACTTGATATGACTGCTTATTTATTGTGAACTGTAGTTTGGTTATCATACATGTCTCCGCGTTATATAGACTACTATGATTTCATTTACTGATTTTCGCCACATACTGCACTGTTATGCGACTCCTTCGGGCCGCGTTCATGCCGCAGTAAAGGTACACCCGCGTTGATCCTCGCTCTTAGGTCACAGTCGCTTGGGAAGCTCCGTTCCTCCGGAGGCTTATCTTGGTATAGTCCCCTGTTGTTGTAGGTGCTTACATTCAGGGGTATGACGGGGCCCTGTCCCGTCGTTGTTGTCATATCATTCGTAGAGGTCTGTAGTACTGTTGTGGGCAGGGTTGTAAAGAAAGGATTAAACTGTTCATTTTGAAAGAGTTGTTATTATTATTTATGCCGAAAGGCAACTTTCTTCAGATATCTGTGTCTCAATTTATACTGATTCATATCTTGGTTATTTTATATTCCGCTGATTACTCTGATGTATGACTACTGGGGTGCCCGGGTAAGGCACCAGTCACGGGCCCCGGAACGGGTCGTGACACTTTCACAAAAGTCACACATTACCCGTAGTATATGAAAAATAGAGTGATTATCTTTTGAAGTAAATCAAAACACTTCTCTTTGTAAAATCAAGTAACAACATTCTTTTCCAAACGTTCCAAGTTTGCCTAATTTCAATTACTCAAGTTTCTCATTTTCGAAAGGTTTGTAGTTCATAGTTTTAATCCTTTAAAACAATTTGAGAAACATATACCTTATGTGTGAGTAGGTTATTCTTGTTCATAACAATCTTGATACAACAGCCATGATCTAGGAAATGTAATATCATTTTGTCTCATCTTAGCTTCTATGCAGATGGTAGTTTCTACTGGTTTTAATAATACTTTATTAGTCAAAACATTTCCCTTTATTAGCGCTGCTGTGGTTTGTTCGATACTTATTCTGATTTCCGAAATCAGTAAAACATTATTCCTTTTAAAACCAAGTACTCATTACTCACGAATGAGGTTTCACATACTTTTAACAAAATTCAATTAAGTCAAGTCTCTTATCTTTTAAGATCAAGTCTCTTAACTTCTTAAATCAATAAATCATTCTTTTTATCTCTCTTAAGCCGTTATACCTAACTTCCCATAAAGCTAGTATAACTCTTAAGCTTTTAAAACCAAGTATTACTCTTCTGTTAAAATGATTCAGTATTCTTTTGAAATACTTCAAGTTTATTCAGCCTTAAGTCCGGAGACATTGCCGTAATTATTATTCTGTTAACACACGTACGTCTACCGTACTATATATACATTCTTTAAAATATCATGCTCAAGAGGATAGGAAGAATCACATACCTCGCGACGATTATCGACTATTAGCAAAACGCTCCACGGCTATAACCCGGCTAGCCTTGTCCACCTTTCAAGTAGCACATGCTACTCACAGAATATTCAACCTATAAAGGTTATACAGTCTATCAAAGTCCAGACTATCTGGAAGAGTAAATCTAGATACAAGATTCTACGGAAATTTGGGCAGCCCTTCCCTACCCGTCAAACTACACAAGTCTACTGTAATACAGTCCTATGTAAGTACAGTCCAATTCTCTTCTTTAAATTCAGGCTTAAGTCCAAAGACATTGCCGCAAAACTAAGTTCAGTTCTATATATAGTATACTTCAACTATATATTCCTACAACATGTAATTTCCAATTACAATAGAAGGTCAAGAGTGTTTACCTCGATAAGCCCAAAATTATCCAAGTTTATATGTCGATCCTGAGCAAGGTTTAGCTCTACTCCGTGCGCTCCAACCCGCTCCAAACAACCCTTAGAAGTTCTAACCAACTTCTACTCAAATACTTCAACTATCAATGAAGATTTCCTTAGGGTTTCGTTTAGTGGCTAAAGGAAAGTATAATAGTATTTTCCGGGCTTTTCGTATAGAGGGTACTTGGAAATACTACAAAGGTTTGGGCTAGAGTATTTTGGGCATTACAATAATACTTGGAGAAGTATTTCTCAACCAAGGGGTATTTTCGGCTAGCACAACTAGGCTAGTGGGGTAGTTTCGCCAAGGGAGGGGTACCTCGGCCAAAAGGCCTCACAGGGGGAGGGTGTGACGAAACACTAGAAGGAGGGAGGGGTTTTTTGCCTTGAATTTATCAAGTGAGGATGAAGAATAAGTCTTCAACTAAGGGGATATTTATAGGCCAACCAATGGCCAAGATCAAGACAAGTGTTAGGCAAGTGTAGGGTGGGGATTTGGACATGTGTAAGTGGGTCCCACTTGTTCATCAACTACACAAAATATCTCACAAATATCCTACCTAACCTTGACTACAACAACACACAAAAAAAACGTGCAAGGTTGCCCATTGCCATCCACTCTTTGAGGGTGACACATGTCACCCTCCCGTTGGTCCAAAATATTTCGTCTCTCGGAAAAATCCGCAAAAATTAGAAATGGCATAGCCGTAATTTACCCTACGCGAGTTGTGTAAAACGTTTCGTCGAAAAACGACTCTAATCGGGTGTTGTGCACAAAAATCGAACCTATGCCTAACTTTAAAGCCCAAACTTTTCTACGTACGTTCTTACGTACATACTCTGGAAATACGGGGTATAACATTCTCCCCTCCTTAGAAACATTCGTCCCGAATGTTCCTTCTAAGTCTCAAAACATACGTGCGCCAGTATAGTCTTCACTACTATACTTACGAGAACAATCCTGCCACACCTGGCCACAGAAACACCTGCGCAAAAAAATACTTACATCCAAGTCCACGAGGGAAACACCTCTAACATCACAAACCCCTTACCCGAGGTTTAAAATATACTTCCATCGCACCTCCTCCTTACAAAAGAAATGATCACATCTATGCTCGCCATACATGCTCGCTTCTTCTCTTACTCGTCGTACCTTTCTCGTACACTCGAACTCTTTCTCATAACCTACCACATTTCTCTGCCTTCAGGTTCCAATTCTCGGGTTTACTATCTCCAACTTGGTCATCACTAACTGGGAACACTCTGGAGGGATCTCCGATACTTTTCCGAACCTAACAACATGAAGGACTGGACATACTGCCTCCTATGTCGGACGGCAAAAGCTAACATATAGGCAACCTGGCCTATTCTTCATATGATCTGGAAAAGGCCCAAAGTAACTCGCTAAGTTTCTCCGATTTAATCTCGTCACACCCTTCCGGGTGGTACCTTCAAGAAAACCCACCGTCATCTCGAACTCTAAGCCGTCGCCGATTATCCGCACAATTTCTCCGAGCCGCCAAAACCTCTTCTAGACAAGCTTCACCCTAACCACATACCGGAACAAGCTCAACTAACTATCTCAACCTTGCCAACATCGAATCAATCGGCCAAGAACTTACACTTCCGCCTACAAGGCTTCATAAGTCAACATCCGAACATCGAAATGGTAGCTTAAACACTTCCCCAACAGAGACAACAATCCTCACAACTACCCCAAATCCAAACACCGCCCGAGTAATCCGACACGAGACTCACCGAAGTTCCTAACCCCGCTCGTAAAACTTCGAGAAAGAAATGTACCGCACTGGCTCCACTGTCATAAGGTGAAGGTAGGCACCGTGCAGCCTTACAACCTTCCGATATAACATCACCGCCAAGTAACGCCCCGATCGAAAGACACGATGGGCTGACCCATCGCCCGACCATCGGTCGAACGCATCCACGAACTCGCATTTACGGTTAACTAGACTTGGGCCTAACACCTCGTGACCTACCACTGGCGGCCACCACAAACTGACCCCACCATAAAACAGGTCGCGGGTTGACCCGCGGCATGGCCTCAACCCGACCCATTCTCGCATAAACACTTGCTCCCCGATCCGGAACAATCTTACTAATCACGTTACGAAAACCTAGCGGTCTTCTTAGCTCAACTACCCTCTTTCATTTTCCCACAACTCGTGACTTATCACACAAACATATCTCACGTGCACGATGCACTCCGATAAGGGTCAAACATAAAATACATCTTTTTCTCGAGATGACCTTACCTCTAAGGTCTCTACGTATAAGACTCTAAGGTTCACACTTCCTCTATCCCCCAAATCTTACTCGGTTAACTAACCATGATATCTAATCATAATTTCCACTTATGTTATCTGAACATAATACTTAAGATATACTCATCTTACACGTACTAATCTCTAGAGAGTTAAGGATATACCAGATCTATCGCTTCACTCCCGTAGTCGTTCTAATCAAACCCGCCTGTAGGCGATAACTAGGGAAGATGATGAATCGGTCACCGATCATGAAGGCCGAGTCCTCCTACTTACATCCTCCTACTAGGACATTCTTTCGACATACGGTTCGACGGCCGCTTCAGAAACGAGCACCAACAAAAGACGACATTCCCGATGACAATCGCCACACCGTGTGAACACCGGGAAAATCAATCCGGCCGGGTGAAACCTACGTAGCCGTGGAACCTAAGCTCGAGCTCGACCAACTCCCGCCTACCCCGAACGCCCCGAACCCCGCGAGGACCTCTCTGACCGGTGGATGCATAATCAATCTGCCGCGAGGTGATTCGCCAAAGTTACTAAAGGACCTTTGCTGCTCGCCATCTCCTCGTCCTCGTTAACCCGCCGATCTCTACGCTTTCGGCCGCGCATAAGCCCGCATACGTGCCATGCTCAAGCCTAATCAAAAATTACTCTTGTGCAACTCTCTTGGATAGTCATCAAGACTTGCGTACATCGGTATACTCCGTAGCCAAATCCATAGTTAGTAATGTGGTCGCCTTTGCAATCCATATTCTCTCGCCCTCTGGCCGGAAGGCGTTCAAATATCATGGCCGCAGAGGAATCGCCGCCGCCGTGCTAAACTCAAGCTAGTGACGCCGCAGAACTCCCCGAACGGCACTACCCTAGGTAATGATTGGGCCCGTGCCCACGTAACCTCTCAGATTTACTCGCAGCCTCTCCGCTTTGCCTCCTCGGCTGCCGCTTTACGCCGAGGCATAACGGTAAGGGAAAGAAATATGTTAGAGGGGTCCAACTTATAACACAGCTCTAAGCACGATCTCAGAGTGAGAAGAATGGAAACCAATCCTAAATATCCTATAGCCTCCCGACATTGGTGGTGCACAACACACCGATAATCAAGACTTCATCGATACGGCTCAGACACTTTCCGAGGATTAATCGCTCGATACCACTTTTGTCACGACTGCCCGGTTCGTGGATCGTGCCTTACCCGCACCCAAGTAGTCATACATCGAGAATATCAGGGGAACATAATACAATAACATGAAGCCAATGCAATAAGACAGTTGAAATAAGAAGACAAAGCAACTAAAAACTTACCTTCGTGATATATAAATAACAATTTGAACAGTTACATCCCATTACAACCCCGCCACAACAAGATTACATGCACTTACGAATGATATGACAACAACGACGGATGTGGCCCCGCCATACCTCGAATGTAAGCACCTACAACAACAGGGACTATACCAAGATAAGCCTCCGAGAAACGGAGCTTTCCCAAACGCTGAATGCGGACCCTAAGAGTGAGGATCAACGATCGTGTACCTTTACTCGCGGCATGAACGCAGCCGAAGGAGGTCGATAACAGTACCAAGTATGTGAAATCAAAATACGTAAATGAAATCATAGTAGTCTATATAAAGCAGGAGACATGTATGATAACCAAACTACGTTCCACAATAAATAAGCAATATGTCAAGTCGTGACTCACGCCTCAAAGTCATCACTCAAATATAACAATGGGTCTCACGCCACAATATCAATCATGCCCGTGGAATACCTTCCTCACCGCGGCATCTATGATATAAAAGCACCAAGGAATACACAAGAACACCAGTCCCACTGTGTCATCATAAAACCGCACGGTAAGTACGGCGCATAGCCGACTACTAAAACCTACAAGATAACAAGGTCATAAATCAGATCATGATCTGTCTGCATCGTTACATGATCAAAGCCGCCACTCGCCAGCAGATCTAACGCGCGTCTAGCCTCGAACTTCCCGTAGCCCGCACGGGCTACCCAATGGCCCGCATGAGGTATTCCCCGCATCGAGGGTAGCTACTCCCGGCTGCCCCGACTCGCCGTCCGCATGGCCACATAGACCGCATGACCACAAAGGCCGCGACGCTAACTCGAACTCCCGCAGCCCGCATAGGCCACTGCACCGCATAAGGTATTCTCGAATCATAGGTCACACAGACTACCGAAGTCTACCCCGTGACGGAGGCGACTTAACCCGGAATCACGAGTGATACAATACTAACATAACCTTATCGCTTAAACAACATAAGCACAATCAAGGAAACCCTTTACACAAACATCACAAGATACTAACACACGTAGCATCCTAGTATGTTTACTTAACAAATCAACAAGAAAGTATTACAAGGCTATCACAAACCAACAAAATCAAGTTATACACATAAGGTACTTTCTACTATATGATTAATAAGATCGGGTTTTTATCCCCAAAGTACTTCATACATTAACTCTTTAAAAGATACGTTACTTTCACAAAAGTCACACAATACCCGTAGTATATGAAAAATAGAGTGATTATCTTTTGAAGTAAATCAAAACACTTCTCTTTGTAAAATCAAGTAACAACATTCTTTTCCAAACGTTCCAAGTTTGCCTAATTTCAATTACTCAAGTTTCTCATTTTCGAAAGGTTTGTAGTTCATAGTTTTAATCCTTTAAAACAATTTGAGAAACATATACCTTATGTGTGAGTAGGTTATTCTTGTTCATAACAATCTTGATACAACAGCCATGATCTAGGAAATGTAATATCATTTTGTCTCATCTTAGCTTCTATGCAGATGGTAGTTTCTACTGGTTTTAATAATACTTTATTAGTCAAAACATTTTCCTTTATTAGCGCTGCTGTGGTTTGTTCGATACTTATTCTGATTTCTGAAATCAGTAAAACATTATTCCTTTTGAAAACCAAGTACTCATTACTCACGAATGAGGTTTTACACTTTTTAACAAAATTCAATTAAGTCAAGTCTCTTATCTTTTAAGATCAAGTCTCTTAACTTCTTAAATCAATAAATCATTCTTTTTATCTCTCTTAAGCCATTATCCCTAACTTCCCATAAAGCTAGTATAACTCTTAAGCTTTTAAAACCAAGTATTACTCTTCTGTTAAAATGATTCAGTATTCTTTTGAAATACTTCAAGTTTATTCAGGCTTAAGTCCGGAGACATTGCCGTAATTATTATTCAGTTAACACACGTACGTCTACCGTACTATATATATATTCTTTAAAATATCATGCTCAAGAGGATAGGAAGAATCACATACCTCGCGACGATTATCGACTATTAGCAAAACGCTCCACGGCTATAACCCGGCTAGCCTTGTCCACCTTTCAAGTAGCACATGCTACTCACAGAATATTCAACCTATAAAGGTTATACAGTCTATCAAAGTCCAGACTATCTGGAAGAGTAAATCTAGATACAAGATTCTACGGAAATTTGGGCAGCCCTTCCCTACCCGTCAAACTACACAAGTCTACTGTAATACAGTCCAATTCTCTTCTTTAAATTCAGGCTTAAGTCCAAAGACATTGCCGCAAAACTAAGTTCAGTTCTATATATAGTATACTTCAACTATATATTCCTACAACATGTAATTTCCAATTACAATAGAAGGTCAAGAGTGTTTACCTCGATAAGCCCAAAATTATCCAAGTTTATATGTCGATCCTGAGCAAGGTTTAGCTCCTACTCCGTGCGCTCCAACCCGCTCCAAACAACCCTTAGAAGTTCTAACCAACTTCTACTCAAATACTTCAACTATCAATGAAGATTTCCTTAGGGTTTCGTTTAGTGACTAAAGGAAAGTATAATAGTATTTTCCGGCTTTTCAGATAGAGGTACTTGGAAATACTACAAAGGTTTTGGGCTAGAGTATTTTGGGCATTACAATAATACTTGGAGAAGTATTTCTCAACCAAGGGGGGAGGTATTTTCGGCTAGCACAACTAGGCTAGGGGGGGGGGGTAGTTTCGGCCAAGGGGGAGGGGGTACCCTCGGCCAAAAGGCCTCACAAAGGGGGGAGGGTGTGGCGGACGAAACACTAGAAGGGAGGGAGGGGTTTTTTTGCCTTGGAATTTATCAAGTGAGGATGAAGAATAAGTCTTCAACTAAGGGGGTATTTATAGGCCAACCAATGGCCAAGATCAAGACAAGTGTTAGGCAAGTGTAGGGTGGGGATTTGGACATGTGTAAGTGGGTCCCACTTGTTCATCAACTACACAAAATATCTCACAAATATCCTACCTAACCTTGACTACAACAACACACAAAAACGCAAGGTTGCCCATCGCCGCCCACTTCTTCGGCGGGTGACACATGTCACCCTCCCGTTGGTCCAAAATATTTCGTCTCTCGGAAAAATCCGCAAAAATTAGAAATGGCATAGCCGTAATTTACCCTACGCGAGTTGTGTAAAACGTTTCGTCGAAAAACGACTCTAATCGGGTGTTGTGCACAAAAATCGAACCTATGCCTAACTTTAAAGCCCAAACTTTTCTACGTACGTTCTTACGTACATACTCTGGAAATACGGGGTATAACAGTAAGTCCAGGACATGTTTAAGAAAATGTACGTAAGAAACACAAGACTTGAAATTGGTACGAAAGGAAGAATTGTTTTTCCGACGGAAAAACTTCCGAACGTCGGAAAGGAGAAATGTTCGTTGGTGAGAATTAGATTCTCAAAATGCATTAATTGAAGAGTATGGAACTTATTATCATTATGGAAATTTATTTTTACGGAATTGGTCACGTGGGGCCCACCCGAGGAATTTTACGTTTTGTGGGACCCACGAGGGTTACAGAATTTTATGGACGAATGGGAGGGCGACACGTGGCACCCCCACATTGGTCTTGGACGAAATTGAAGCAAGGGTAAAATGGTCATTTGACCAATGTATAGATGACAAAGTCTTGCTAATTAAGAGCTTGATATTGTTGACTAAGTCCAAGGGCCACTTGGCTTGATCTCTTCCCTCCAAACTTTACAAGTGTTATAATATAGACCCTCCAATGTATTATATAAGCACACTAGTAGCAAGACTTGTCTTCCAACACTTAGAAAAAAATTAGAGAACCTTGAAGAGCTAGAGGGAGCTCTCGGATTTGTCCATTTAGCCACAAGAAAAAATTGTAATTTTGTTCCATTATTCACAATACTTTAACCCAAGGTCCCTAAGGGTATTGTAAGGATATCTCAATAGAAAGATCCCGGAAAAACCGCATTTTTACGTTAGTCGCAAGGCGAAAACCCAAGGTGTTCTTCAACTTTGAAGATGGAAATAGAAGAGGAGTTTTTCACAAGCTTCTAAGGGTTGCAAATAGCGGATTGGAATGTCAAGAAAAGGAGTTGGAGTTGCTAAGGATCGACTTAGGGTTTTGGATCATTTTGAGCTTAAGGAGGTAATAATCTCCGTCTTGCTATTAAAATTCAAGATTTCATGTTGTAGTAGTTAGAAATGATCATGTGGATTATATTATGAAGAATGATATGTGTTATGGAATATTTGGATGGAATCCGAAAAGTTGCATGATTTAGCCTTTAAGATTTCAATTCAATTGGATTATTAGTTTAATCGTCACATGTTATATAAAGAAGGAATTATAATTGTTAAGTTGTTTATGACTATATAACATGTTAGGCCTAAGAAGTTGGATTGAAAAAGAATTGGAAAAGGACTTTGTGTTGTTGTATATGTTTAGCCAAGAATGACTTTAAATATGGAACTAGTTTCGTATTAATTTGTGGGGCGGAATTTTACACGTCCTGTTAAGGCGTGTAATCCCTTTGTTAGCTGAATTGTTGGGCCTTAAATGTGGCGTGTTTGGTTATTGAATTCGCCTTGAAAAGGTGGCAAAGTATGTAGAAACAAAGGAAGTCTTGTCCGATTTTCCATAGAATTTAGTGACTTTGCACTTAGAATATTCTACGCTCGCTAGAGGTTAATGAACGATATGGCATTATAGGTTGAAGTACTAAGTATAGCGTATTCTACTTGAAGGATGGAATAGCTATCAAGGTTGAAGTACTTTGGAGCATTTTGCTATTTGTCGATAATCGTCGCGAGGTATGTGAACCTCTTCCTTCTTTTGACATGATTCTATGTATGGGATATACATGTAGTACTATTTCATGATTCCTTCTACTCTTAGAAGTTAAGAGGTATGTATGTTGATTTACTCTACGTAAAGGTTATGTCTAAGTTATCCTAAGTTTTTACCAAGTCTTATGGGGGATGTTGGTAAGAGTCGTTAGGAGGTATTTGGAGCCAAGTTGACTTGGCTAAGTTACGACACAAATGAGAATAAGAATCGAACAAGCCATTGCAGCGTTAATAAAGGAAAATGTAATGACAATCAATTAAGTTAAAATGAGTAGAATTCTCCATCTGCATAGAAGCTAAGATAAGACAAAATTGTATTACATTTTCTAGATCATGGCTACTCGATTAAGATCGTTATAAATAAGTATAACTTATTCACACACCAAAGTATATGTTACTTAATTTATAAGAATTTACGTATGAAGTTTTAAGACTATGAGCCTCAAATTTTTAAAATGTTAAGGGACTTTTTTTTTCAAGTTATGGACTTGATTCTTAAAGGAAGAAATGAATTGATTTAAAAGTATAGAATACTTGATTTGGAAAGTATTGATTTCTTGCCATTCTAAAGTTAAGAAACTTGTTTTCTTAAAAGTTAAGAGACTTGAAGTATTTTGAAAGCTATGTGATTTGAATTGAAAGTATAAGTTTCTTGGTCATAAAAGGAATGAATTTGTCTAAGACATAAAGAGTTATAACGGCTTTATGGAAAGTTGGTTATAACAACTTTATGGAAGATTAAAAGAATGGTTTTCTTCAGTAATGTAAGCAAAGAAATGATTTGAAATAAAGAAGGGCAAATTGTTTTAAAGGTACCAATTGCTTAAGGTTTTAAAGAAAGAAGTCACTTGATTTAGTTCCTATAAATGTATTTCTAAAAAGTATTGTGACTTGTCGTGAAAAGTAGATATGACTTGATACTACGGTTATTAGTATCTTGGAAGTTTTATTTGAAAGAGAATCATTTTAAAGGAGTAGAGGCACGTAGTACGTTGGGTTAAATTCTGATTTTATAATGACATGTTAGTGCCTTAAGTAAACAAAAATGAGAGTGTATATGAACAAGCTAATAAGAAGTTAGGGATTTCTTAACTTGCTTATGTAATGTATGATAAGTCGGTGCTTATGTTATGTATGGTGTGGTGCTTATGTTATGTATGATGATAAGTCGGTAGTGCTTATGTTATGTATGATAAGTCGGTAGTGCTTATGTTATGTATGATAAGTAGGGCTTATGTTATGTATGATGGCCGGTTGAGTTAGGGTAAGAGTATAAATGAGGGGTAAACCCCCAAGACGTTATACCACCTTCTCCATGGTAAGAGTATAAATGAGGGGTAAACCCCCAAAACGTTATACCACCTGCTTCAGGGTAAGAGTATAAATGAGGGTAAACCTCAAGACGTTATACCACTTGTTCCGTGGATTTGCTACCCATGACGCGAGGAATACCTCATTCGAGTCCTTATGGGCTTACGCGGTGAAATAGTCCAACGCGCGGTACACCTATGCGAGAATACCTCACGCGGTCCACAGGACCTATGCGGGTGAAATAGTCCTGCGAGTAGGATTGCTTATCGATACTACGGCGAGGGACCCCGCTTTGATCACGAGCCTCCTATTTTTACGCAAGATACCTTTATGGGCAGACTTATGTGATTTTATCGCCACGATTGGGTCGGGCAAGATACCTTTACGGGCGGACTTATGTGATTCTATCGCCCCGATTGGGCCGACAAGATAGGCGTTCCTCCATAAAGGGACTGATTAAGTTATGCAAGATACGTAAGTTATATGTTTATGAACTTGATGAGTTTTCTTAAGATGCACGTAAGAATTTGACTATACTCTTATGGAAAAATGGGAAAAGATAATAAGGTACGATTAAGTTCACGAGATGGAAATGACACTAGAGGATCTCGTATTTACCCTTTCTTTATACTTGCCCTCGCCATTCTTTTGTACGCTTATGATTTGTTATCGCATCTTATTTTCCGTTACATATTCTGCATTGTTGTAGATCGACTTCTTCGGGGCCGCTCATGTCCGCAGTTTAGGTATTACGCTTGTGGATCCGCGAGCTTAGGATCCCGGTTCAACATTTTGAGATGGCTCCAATGTTCCGAGTTGTCATGGCTATGTATATTCGTGGTACGGCCTTGTCCCGTCATAGTATTTGTTCAAATCTTAGAGGTCTGTATTCATCTGTGGGCTGGACTGACTAGAGTTGTTTTTACATTGTTAAACAGTGTAGACCCTTTCGGGTAATTTTTATGTTATGCCAGCCTTATCGGCTTGGCCTTGTTTAAAAAAAAAAGTGTTATTTATCTTCCGCAGTTTATTATGTTGTATGATTAGAAGGGTGCCCAGGTAGGGCACCAGTCGCGGCCCGGGGTCGGGTCGTGACATGTACACTCTCATTTTAGTTTACTTAAGGCACTAACATGTCATTATAAAAATCCGGGAATTTAACCCAAAGTACTACGTACTTCTACTCTTTTAAAATGACTCTTTTTCATACAACACTTCCAAGATACTAATAACCATAGTATCAAGTCATAACTACTTTTCAAGACAAGTCACAATACCATTTAGAAATACATTTATAGGCTTCTAAATCAAGTGACTTCTTTCTTTTAAAACCTTAAGCAATTGATGCCTTTAAATCAATTTGCCTTTCGTTATTTCAAGTCATTTATCATACTTAAATTGCTTAGAGTAAATCACCCTTTTTAACTTTCCATAAAGCTATTATAACCAACTTCCCATAAAGCCGTTATACTAGCTTTATACTCTGCTACTTACATTCTTCTTTATAACCAAGAGACTTAAACTTTCCAACAAAACAAGTATCAAAAATACTTTCAACATACTTAAAGTCTCTTAACTTTTAAAAACCAAGATATCCTTAATATTTTTAAACAAGTGAGTTAATTCCCTAACTCAACCAACTTGGACATTCTTAAAATAAGCCAAGGATATCAAATGGACTAGATTGTCAAAATCTCGTACGTCTACCGTACTATAGGTTTACAACTATTCATGCTCAAGAGATAAGAAAGTTCCACATACCTCTTCGGTTCAATCCACTTGCCCAGTCCAATATGTCGTACGTAGTATGTCAACCTATAATGACCATAATACGTCTATTAACTTCTAACTTCAAACGTAGAATATTTTAATTGCAAAGTCACTAAATTCTACGGAAAATCGGACAGCACTTCCTTTGTTTCTACATACTTTGCCACCTTTTTCAAGGCCGAATTCAATAACCAAACACGCCACATTTAAGGATCAACAATGTAGTTAACAATAGGGGATTACACGCCTACAAGACGTGTAAAATTCCGCCCCACAATTGATATCAAACAAGTCCAAAATACAATGTCCATTCGGCAAATTAGGGACAACAATACAAATTCGTTTCCAATTCCTTTTCAATCCAAGTGGTTTAGTATAACATGTAATCAAGACGCAATCGATTATAGCTACTACAATCTTCAAGTAGATAACATGCGACGATTCTAGTTAACGACCAAATTGTAATTCAATTTCAAATGACTCAACATGTCATTTCCGGATTTGAGCCTCTAAATTTCCATAACACTTATCAATCTTCATAACACATATCACATGATCATTTCTAACTTATCATAACATGGAATCTTCAATTACAAAAGTAAGACGAAGATTATACCTCATTTAGCCCAAATATGATCCAAGATTACAAGTCGATCCTTAGCAACTTTATCTCCTCTTTTTGACGTTCCAATCCACTCCAAGAAACCCTTAGAAGCTTATGAAAAACTCCTCTTCAAGTTCCAACTTCAAAGTTGAAGAACTCCTTAGGTTTTTCGCCTTGCGACTAATACGAAAACGCCACTTTTCCGGAATCTTTCTATTGAGATAACCTTACAATACTCTTAGGAACCTTGGTTTAAAGTATGGGGATTATTGGACAACAAACGAAATTTTTTCTTGTTCTTGGAACCTCAAACCCGAGAGCCTCACCTTGTGTTCTTCAAGATTTCTTGAAATATGACTAAGTGTGAGAACTAGTCTTGCTACTAGTATACATATATAACATAAAGGAGGGTCAAGATTAGAACAAATGGGTGGCCTAGATGAGTTTCACAAGGATTCTAGCCAAGTGGCCCTTGGACTTAGTCAACAATGTCAAGCTCTAAGACTTTAGCAAGACTTGCTCATCTCATTAGTGGTCAAATGACCATTTTGTCCATGCCAATTTCGTCTAAGACCACTAAGGGGGGGGGGGGTGACACGTGTCGCCCTCCCGTTCGTCGCAATATTCCGTTTTCCGACAATTCCATAATTCCGATAAATTTTTACTCGTCTCAAATCTTAACATTTGAGTTCTTACGTACGTTCCTTATAAACATATCCTGGAAATTCCGGGGTGTAACATTCTTCCCCCCTTAGAAACATTTGTCCCCGAATGTTCTTTTGGGAGTCAAACTTAAAGATAGCGACATAGTCTCCTTACAACCCCTACATACCAATAATGCCACATGTGGCCACATAACAATATTCATACTAAAATGTCAACCTGAACCCCATGTGTCAACGTCGGTTATCTGCATAAAGCTTCACGACTCGAGCTTACTAATAATCTTTCCTGGATAAGCTTCGCCTTATCCACAACCCGCTGAATCAAGTCTGGACCAAATAACTGAACCTTGCCTACGTCGAACCATCCAACCGGCGATCTACACTTTCTTACATACAAGGCCTCATACAGGGCCATCTGAATACTGGAAGGGTATCTGTTATCGTACGTAACTCAATAAGAGGCAATTAACCCTCCCGGCTATTTCTGAAATCAAGAACACAGGCCCGCCACCTATCCTCAAGTGCCTGGATAGTACGCTCTGCCTATCCGTCGGTCTGAGGGTGGAATGCCACAATGAGACTTACCTGCGTTCCTAATACCTCCCGAAAACCTCCGTGTCACCAGAACCGAGCTCATCTGTCTGACATCATAAAAGTAGGAACCCCGCAGTCTCACAATCTCTCTGCTATATAAGCTAGCATAATCCTCAACCGAGTAAGTGGTCCTACCCGGAAGAACACGACTGGTTTCGCCACTTTATTTACTACGATCGCCACGACCGACCAAGCTCGCGATCGTGCCCTACCCGGCACTTTACAGGTATACATCAGAGATAATCAGCGGAACATACATGAAACTTATAAAACAAATCAACAAAGATAAAATCAACAGGTTAGCCGATAAGGCTACCTCCCTGGATAGTAAATACATAAACGAAGCAGTTGCCTCCTTTCCTTTACAAACTGACCCACAATATGTGACTACAGACCTCTAAGAGTTTTAAGATTACAATCGTATGGACAGGGCCCCGCCATACCCCTGAATATACATGAATCTACAACCTCAGGGAAAACCGTACCAAGAGATAAGCCTCCGGAGCAAATTGAGCTTTTTCCCAAAACCTGAACCGAGATCCAAAGAGCAAGGATCACCAACCTGTGCACCTAAAACCTGTGGGCATGACCGCAGCCCCCCGAAGGGGGTCATTACAACAGGTACCGAATATGGAACGGAAAAATAAGGTACAGTAAACTAATCATAATTGTACAAAAGAATGACAGGGGCAAGTATAAAAAGAGTACATACCAGATCCTACCGTGTCATTACCATCTCGTGAAATTAATCGTACCTTATTATCTTTTCCCATTGTTCAATAAAAGTTATAGTCAACTTCTTACGTACATGCTTAGGAAAAATCATCAAGTTCATTACAATATAACTTACTTATCTTTCATAACATAATCCGGCCCTTTATGGAGGGACGCATATACTACCCGGCCCAATCTGGGACGCGATCAAGTCACACAAATATCAAAGTGTGCCCGTGGAATCCCCCATCACTGCCGATAGTCATAAGTGTAACATATAACTATGTGACGCGCCCGTGGCATCCTACCTCACCGCCGCATACATACACAATACATATATATATCTCCCGCCTGTGGAATCCCACATCACGCTGCACCGTAGGTGTAACATATAACCATGTGACGCGCCTGGCATCCTACCTCACTGCTGCATACATATACAACACATATATAACACACACATATATATATATATATATATATATATATATATATATATATATATATATATATATATATATATATATATATATATATATATATATATATATAACGTGGCCGCATGCCCTAATCCTCATCGTATAAGCATGGCCATAACGTGCCCTGCATCCTCATCGTAGCGCAGTCTTCATGGGAGCTAGCCCATGGAGTAATAATATAACATGCCCCTAATCCTCATCGTGGTACATGTCTTCACGGGAGCTAGCCCATGGAGTAATAGTCGACATAGCACGGTCGCATGCCGGAATCCCTCATCGTATAAGCATGGCCATGGGTAATAAAACAAATCCGGGAATCTAACCCGCCTCCTGGTCACATGCCCCGGAATCCCACATCGTATAAGCATGTCCAAGGATCAATCATAATGGAAACATGCCCGTGGATCCCACATCACTGTCGGTACGTCCAAGCAAACTTACAACAAGACAGCCGACCCTCCAACTGAGAGTCACGACAACGTAAACATATAATACTTGCACTCAAAGCTATCACAAGCAAACGTAGGCAAGTTCATTAAACCTTTAGACTTCTATTTTTACAAACGCATGGCACTTTCGTTTCACACCTAGAAATCCGGGAATTTAACCCAAAGTATTACGCACCTCCACTCCTTTAAAATGACTCTTTTTCAAATAAAACTTCCAAGATACTAATAACCGTAGTATCAAGTCATACTTACTTTTCCAAGACAAGTCACAATACCTTTTTAGAAATACAATTATAGGCTTCTAAATCACGTGACTTCTTTCCTTAAAACCTTAAGCAATTGGTACCTTTAAAACAATTTGCCCTTCTTTATTTCAAGTCATTTCTTTGCTTACATTACTGAAGAAAACCATTCTTTTAATCTTCCATAAAGTTGTTATAACCAACTTCCCCTAAAGCCGTTATAACTCTTTATGTCTTAGACAAATTCATTCCTTTTATAACCAAGAGACTTATACTTTCAAATCAAATCACATAGCTTTCAAATACTTCAAGTCTCTTCACTTTTAAGAAAACAAGTTTCTTAACTTTAGAAATCAAGTCTCTCCAAATCAAGTATTCTATACTTGTAAATCAATTCATTTCTTCCTTTAAGAATCAAGTCCCATAACTTGAAAAATAAAGTTTCTTAACTTTTAAAAATTTGAGATCCATAGTCTTAAAACTTCATACGTAAATTCTTATAAGTTAAGTAACATATACATTGGTGCGTTGTGAATAAGTTATACTTATTTATAACGATCTTATTCAAGTAGCCATGATCTAGAAAATGTAATACAATTTTGTCTTATCTTAGTTTCTATGCAGATGGAGAATTCTACTCATTTTAATATTATCAATTGTCATTACATTTTCCTTTATTAACGCTGCAATGGCTTGTTCGATACTTATTCGTATTCGTGCCATAAATTAGCCAAGTCAACTTGGCTCCAAAGTACCTCCTAACGACTCTTACCAACATCCCCCATAAGACTCGGTAAGGACTTAGGATAACTTTGACATAAACCTTACATAGAGTAAATCACACACATACCTCTTAACTTCTAAGTAGAAGGAAACATGAAATAATACCACATGTATATTCCATACATAGAATCATGCCAAAGGAAGGAAGAGGTTCACATACCTCGCGACGATTATCGACAAGTAGCAAAATGCTCCAAAGTACTTCCACCTTGATAGCTATTCCATCCTTCAAGTAGAATACGCTATTTTTAGTACTTCAACCTATAATGGCCACAATACATCCATTAACCTCTTACTTCAAACGTAAAATATTCTAAGTGCTAAGTCACTAAATTCTACGGAAAATCGGACAATACCTCCTTTGTTTCTACATACTTTGCCAGCTTTTTCAAGACCGAATTCAATAACCAAACACGGCACATTTAAGGCCCAATCAATGCAATAAACAATAGGGGATTACACGCCTACTAGACGTGTAAAATTCCGCCCCACAAAAGATATCAAACTAATACAAACTACTAGTCCAATTCGGCCACATTGAGTACAATAACACCAATTCTTATCCAATTTCCATTTCAATCCAAGTTGTTAGAATAACATGATATCAAGTCGCAATCGATTATAACCACTATAATCTTCAAGTAAGTAACATGCGATGATTCTAATAAACGACCAAATTGTAATCCAACTTCACAAGGCTTAAATGACATTTCGGATTTAAGGCTACAATCAATCCATAATACTTAAGAAACTTCAACACATATACTTCATGCTAGCAAACATGTAAAGCTAACAACAATATATAATCTTGTAACACTTAAGAGACAAGATTATTACCTCAACGATTCTTAGTCCAACTCCAAATCCGAAGTCGCTCCTTAGAAACTTAGAGCCTCTTCAAGACACTTCAATCCGCTACTTGAGACCCTTAGAACAACACCGACAAATTTCTTTCAAACTTTCAAACAAAACCTAGAAAGCAACTAGGTTTTCACCTTGCGACTAATACGAAAACTATCTTTTTCCGGGATTTTTCTATTGAGATACACTTACAATACACTCATGAACCTTGGTTAAAAGTGTGGAGCTTAAAGGACAAGAAACAAAAAAAATTTCTTTTCAAATGGAGTGAACCCGAGAGCACTTGTGGTGTTTCTTCCAATTTCTTGAAAATTTGGCTAATTGTTGAGCTTGTCTTGCTACTAGTAGTATTATATAGCACAATGGAAGGTCAAGATGTAAACAAATGGGTGGTTTGGATGAGGTCTTATTAAATATCAAGCTAGTGGTCCCATTGACTAAGTCAATTTTCTCAAGCTCACTACTTGCAAGACTTAGTCATCCTACAAAGGTCAAATGACCCTTAAGTCCTTTCCCAAATCGTCCAAGGCACCATAAGGGGGGTGACACGTGTCACCCTCCCATTCGTCACAATATTTCGTTTTCCGACAATTCCATAATTTAAAACAATGCCTTTCTTTTCCCTAAAGTTCCAGTTTGCCCAATTTCAATTACTCAAGTCTCTTTATTTTAGAAAAGTTCCATAGTTCAATGTCTTAATCTCTTTTAAAACAATTGAGTAACATATGCCACAGGTGTGAGCAGTTTATTCTTGTTTATAAACAATCTTATTAAGCAGCCATGATCTAGGAATGTAATATCATTTTGTCTCATCTTAGTTTCTATGCAGATGGAGGTTTCTACTGGTTTTTAATAATACTTAATTATTCAATACATTTCCCTTTATTAGCGCTGCAGTGGTTTGTTCGATACTTATTCTGATTTCCGAAATCAGTAAAACATTATTCCTTTTAAAAACCAAGTACTCATTACTCACGAATGAGGTTTCACACAAAATTCATATTAATTCATTCAAGTCAAGTCTCTTATCTTTTAAGATCATGTCTCTTAACTTCTAAAAATCAGTAAACCATTCTCTTTACCACTCTTAAGACGTTATACCTAACTTCCCATAAAGCTAGTATAACTCTTATGTTTTCAAAACCAAGTATTACTCTTCTTTCAAAACGGTTTCTTAATCTTTTGAAATACTTCAAGATTCTTTATTATTCAGGCTTAAGTCAAAAGACATTGCCGTAACACTACATTCAGTTAACACACGTAAGTCTACCGTACTATATATATATTCCTTTAAAATATTTCAAGATTCTTATTATTCAGGCTTAAGTCAAAAGACATTGCCACACGTACGTCTACCGTACTATATATATATTCCTTTAAAATATTTCAAGATTCTTATTATTCAGGCTTAAGTCAAAAGACATTGCCACACGTACGTCTACCGTACTATATATATATTCCTTTAAAATACTTCATGCCAAGAGTATAGGAAGAATCACATACCGCGACGATTATCGACTATAAGCAAAATGCTCCACGCTATAACCCTGCTAGCCTTGTCCCCCTTCCCAGTAGTTCAGGCTACTCGCAGAACACGCAACCAATAAGGTTATAAGTTCATCAGAATACAAATTCCCATGTAAGTACGCTTTAATCTTCATCGTAATATTCTTCTGATGCGATTTCAGTTTAAGTCTTTTTCTGTAATATCCTTCTATTACAGTTCAACTCTCTTCTATGAATCTTATATTCATTTCTATACAACTACAGTATGTAATTTCCAATTAAAATAGAAGGACAGTAGTATTTACCTCGATAAGCCCAAAATTATCCAAGTATATATGTCGATCCTGAGCGACATTTAGCTCCTACGCCGAGTGCTCCAATCCGCTCCAAACAACCCTTAGAAGTTCTACGCAACTTCTACTTAACACTTCAACCGACTATGAAGGTTTTCCTTAGGATTTCGTTTAGTGGCTAAAGGAAGTATAATAGTATTTCCGGGCTCTACGTATAGAGGTAACTTTGGAAAGTACTACAAGGTATTTGGGCTAAAGTATTTTGGCATAATAACAATACTTGGAGAGTATTTCTATACCACAAAGGGGTATTATACGAAACCACTAGGCAAGGGGTATATTCTCGGCGAGGCTTCCATGGGGGTATATTCTCGCCAAGGCTTCCTGGTGGGTATATTCTCGGCCAAGGCTTCCCAGTGGGGACCTGACGAACACAAAACTTAAGGGGGAGAGGGTTTTTAGACTTGGAGAATGATTTTTGGATGAAGAAGTTCATCAACTAAGGGGGTATTTATAGGTCAAGCAATGGCCAACCAATGGCCAAGATCAAGACAAGTGTTAGGCAAGTGTAGGGTGGGGATTTGGACATGTGTAAGTGGGTCCCACTTGTTCATCAACTACACAAAATATCTCACAAATATCCTACCTAACCTTGACTACAAACAAGGCACAAAAAACGTGCCAACTAGCCCTTGCCGTCCACAATCTCACGTCCAATGTGAGGGTGACACATGTCACCCTCCCGTTGGTCCAAAATGTTTCGTCTCTCGGAAAAATCCGCAAAAAATAAAAATGACATAGCCGTATTTTTCCCTTCGCAAGTCTTGTAAAACGTTTCGTCGAAAAATGATTCTTGTCGCACTTCAGGTACAAATTTCGAACCTTGCCAACTTTAAGGCTTAAATTTTTATACGTACTCCCTCACGTACATACTCTGGAAATACGGGGTATAACATTCTCCCCTTCTTAGAAACATTCGTCCCGAATGTTCCTTCTCAAGACGGATAACGACAAAGTTCCTCTAACAAGTTGCCAACGCCACACCTGGCCACGTAATAACACATGTTCTCTTCCTTCCTTACTCGTCGTGCCCTTCTCGAACACTTGAACTCTTCTAGTATAAGTACCACACTTCAGTCATCGCTTTAGTTTCCAAAACTTTGGAGTCACCACCTCCAAACTTGGTCATCTTACTAGCCTCAATCTCCCTTAAGGCCATTCCCGGCCTTCACGATCCGCTTCTGGTCGAACACATCCACGAACTCATACGATGGTCATCTAAACTTGGGCCTAGCACCCTCGTGACCCTACCACATGGCGGGACCACCTCGAACTGACCCAACCCCAAACCGGGCTACGGGTTGACCCGCAACATGGCCCCAACCCGACCCACTTAACGCATCAAGCTCTTGTTTCCCGATCCGGAACAATCTTACCTATACAGGTCATGAAAGCTACCACTTCCATTTTACACTACCCAAGGAATTTTCCCACAATTACTCCACGTATACTTATACATTCTGACAAAGATCACCCGCAAGATCTTGTACTCAAGACGGCCTTACATCTAAGGTCTCAACTGTAATATTCTAAGGTTCATCATTTTCTCACCCCCAGGCTTACCCTTTTTCACTAACCAGGTTTCTAAATCACACTTTTGCACAAAGCTATCCGAACATAACACTTAACACATTATCATCACATCAATACATACAAGTCTCTGTAGGTTAAGGATATACACAAAAATAGGCGGTTCAAAGGACCGCTTAAAATCGGGAACTTCCACCGCGACCTCTGCCGTGGCTCACGGTATGAACATCCCGCCTAACTAAGGAAGGTGAAGAATCCGCAATCGATCCCGTAGTCTGGTTATTCTACCACGCTGCCGGCTCTGACAAGCCGATGGCCCCGCTGCCGCAAGAATAACAATCTCCCAAGATAGTACGACACTCTCCCTTATGAAGTTTTCCACAACGCCACACCGAGATAAGGGCGACTCATCCGGCGAGCACTCCTACTCCTCGAAAATCTGAAACACAGGAGCCCCGACCGCTCCCGAATATCACGGCGTCCCGGCGCCGCGAGGACCACTCAGCATCGGGCGAGGTACATAACTAGTTCTGCCGAGGCGGTCCGCCTCGAAGGTTATCAAAGGACCTCGCTGCTTCGCCCTCTTCTCGCGATTCGTCATTCCGCCGATTTCTCCGCCTCACATCCAAGTGCATAAGCTGCATGCGGCAATGTCCATGCCGTCAAGAGCTACACCAACAACTCTCGCTAGGTAATCATCGAGCCCTATAACATATCGGTGCACTCGCTTCCTCCATACTAGCTACTAACGCGGGACGATCGAGCCAATGAGTTGAACTCACATTGTACTCGAACCAGACGTCCGCTTCGCCGCAACACCAAAAATCTGTTTACCGAGCCCTCCTCATCCGCGAGGCAAGAAATGTGCAAGAAAAGCCTCGAGAACTCGCCCCAAACGGCCGGAAGTGCATGCTCTCCCGACAGCTCCCACGAATCAAACCACGATCGCAAAGATCACGCAATCGATGCGAACTCAGACCACTAACTCGGTCTCCGATGCTCGATCACTCTACGATCCGTCAGAATCGCTTCGGATGAACTCCTGCGGGTCATCCTCGACTTCGACCCATAAAACTCGCGCCTACAACTCGTAAAAATCCGTAGCCTCAAACTATCTCGATCTAGGGTGAACCATCGGTGCATCGAACCGCCGGCCCGCCTATCCTCAAGTTCGCCACAACTCCGCCATTAATCGGGCCTACTACTTGTAACCCATCTCCCGTGCTCCGCATCGTGGACGGAGGCTCGTGCATCGTGGTCTCAGAGATCGCCACGCTCTACTCGCAGCCTCCTCTCACGCTTTCCCTTCGGGCCCGGTTGCGCGCGGAGGCATAATCGGTAAAAACGGCACGTCGAGGGTCCAACTTATCACACAATTTCTAAGGAACGATCTCGAATGAGAAGAATGGAAACCAATCCTAAATGTCCCGCACTCCTCGATTATAGATGTGGTACAACACACCGATAATCAAGACTCTACTAGACACGATCGTAGACACTCTCCGAGGATTAATCGCTCGATACCACTTTTTCACGACCGAACCGGGCCGTGGATCGTGCCTTACCCGCACCCAAGTAGTCATACATCGAGTAATCGTGAACATAAAACAATACATGAAACAAAATGTGAAATGAGACACATTTTACTGAGAGAAAATTGCCTTTCTAAGATATATAAATAATTACAAAGTTGAGCTTTAATCCTTACAACCCCGCCACAACAAAGCATGCACTCTAAGATTTATATAACAACCATGACGACAGGGCCCCGCCATACCCCGAATGTACAAGAACCTACTGCACTGTGGTAACATACCAAAGATAAGCCTCAAGGAACGGAGCTTCCCACTACGCTGAAATGTGATCCTAAATGCGGATCGACAATGATGTACTCTACTGCAGATTTAACGCACTTCGGGCGAGAGGTCAAGATAACAGTACCAAGGTATGTGAAATCAGAATATCAGAAATGAAATCATAAGTCTATATAAAGCAGGAGACATGTATGATAACCAAACTACAGTACACACATATAACAGTTATATCAAGTCAGAGACTCACGCCCTCCAAGTCATTACTCAAATATAAATCTTGGGTCTCACGCCCACAACATCAATCATGCGTGGAATACTTTCTCATCACGGCAAGATATGATATGATAACACCAAGAAGTACACGAACACCAAGTCCTACCTGATGCCAAAGCCGTACTAACAATACTATACAACCAAACCACGAAGCTGACACGGGGCAAGTACGAAAGCCGACTACCAGATACCAAGGCCGGCCACGTAGCTGACCGGGGAAAGTACGAGGGCTAACTACCAGGTACCAAGGCCGTATCACGAGACTTCGTCACTACACTGAACGGGGCAAGTGCGAGGGCTAACTACCAGGTACCAAGGCCGAATCAGCCACGAGACGGGGCAAGTACGAAAGCCGACCACCAGGTACCAAGGCCGAACAGTAAGAAACCTCATGTAGAGCTAGTCCATGGAATAACAATATCAACCGAGCGCACTGCGGAATTCTTTGTCACCGCTGCAGACGTCCAAGTAATATCATAACAAATCAGCCGGCCCTCCATTGAGAGACGCGGTGGTATAGAAATACAATGCTAGCACGACAAGGCTATCACACGCAAACATAGGCAAGTTTCACAACAACAAGCATAGGTAAGTTATACATGACTCAAGGTACTTTCATTTTATGTCAAAGTCCGGGTTTTTAACCCTAAGTACTACGTACGTTAAATTCTTTTTAAAGATCCATTTCTTTTACAAGGGTCACCCGATACCCGTAGTATAGAGTGACTAACATATTTTAAGTAAACCAAAACAACTTCCATACTTTCCTTTTTAAAACCAAATTAAGGTAATACCATGCCTTCTTTTTAGACCAAAACACTTCTCTTTTTAAAGTCAAGTTACCACATTAAAACCAATGATAAAACCCTTCTTTTGTTTTCATAAAGTCGTTATAACTAACTTCCCATAAAGCTGTTATAACACTTTATGTTTTAAACCAATTTAAAACAATGCCTTTCTTTTCCCTAAAGTTCCAGTTTGTCCAATTTCAATTACTCAAGTCTCTTTATTTTAGAAAAGTTTCATAGTTCAATGTCTTAATCTCTTTTAAAACAATTGAGTAACATATGCCATAGGTGTGAGCAGTTTATTCTTGTTTATAAACAATCTTATTAAGCAGCCATGATCTAGGAATGTAATATCATTTTGTCTCATCTTAGTTTCTATGCAGATGGAGGTTTCTACTGGTTTTTAATAATACTTAATTATTCAATACATTTCCCTTTATTAGCGCTGCAGTGGTTTGTTCGATACTTATTCTGATTTTCGAAATCAGTAAAACATTATTCCTTTTAAAAACCAAGTACTCATTACTCACGAATGAGGTTTCACACAAAATTCATATTAATTCATTCAAGTCAAGTCTCTTATCTTTTAAGATCAAGTCTCTTAACTTCTAAAAATCAGTAAACCATTCTCTTTACCACTCTTAAGACGTTATACCTAACTTCCCATAAAGCTAGTATAACTCTTATGTTTTCAAAACCAAGTATTACACTTCTTTCAAAACGGTTTCTTAATCTTTTGAAATACTTCAAGATTCTTTATTATTCAGGCTTAAGTCAAAAGACATTGCCGTAACACTACATTCAGTTAACACACGTACGTCTACCGTACTATATATATATTCCTTTAAAATATTTCAAGATTCTTATTATTCAGGCTTAAGTCAAAAGACATTGCCACACGTACGTCTACCGTACTATATATATATTCCTTTAAAATATTTCAAGATTCTTATTATTCAGGCTTAAGTCAAAAGACATTGCCACACGTACGTCTACCGTACTATATATATATTCCTTTAAAATACTTCATGCTCAAGAGTATAGGAAGAATCACATACCTCGCGACGATTATCGACTATAAGCAAAACGCTCCACGGCTATAACCCGGCTAGCCTTGTCCACCTTCCAAGTAGTTCATGCTACTCGCAGAACATGCAACCAATAAGGTTATAAGTTCATCAGAATACAAATTCTATGTAAGTACGATTTAATCTTCATCGTAATATTCTTCTGATGCGATTTCAGTTTAAGTCTTTTTCTGTAATATCCTTCTATTACAGTTCAACTCTCTTCTATGAATCTTATATTTATTTCTATACAACTACAGTATGAAATTTCCAATTACAATAGAAGGACAGTAGTATTTACCTCGATAAGCCCAAAATTATCCAAGTATATATGTCGATCCTGAGCGACGTTTAGCTCCTACTCCGAGTGCTCCAATCCGCTCCAAACAACCCTTAGAAGTTCTACGCAACTTCTACTTAACACTTCAACCGACTATGAAGGTTTTCCTTAGGGTTTCGTTTAGTGGCTAAAGGAAGTATAATAGTATTTCCGGGCTCTACGTATAGAGGTAACTTTGGAAAGTACTACAAGGTATTTGGGCTAAAGTATTTTGGCATAATAACAATACTTGGAGAGTATTTCTATACCACAAAGGTGGGGGTATTATATGAAACCACTAGGCAGGCGTGGGTAGATTCTGCCAAGGCTTCCTGGAGGGGACCTGACGAACACAACACTTAAGGGGGAGAGGGTTTTTAGACTTGGAGAATGATTTTTGGATGAATAAGTTCATCAACTAAGGGGGTATTTATAGGTCAAGCAATGGCCAACCAATGGCCAAGATCAAGACAAGTGTTAGGCAAGTGTAGGGTGGGGATTTGGACATGTGTAAGTGGGTCCCACTTGTTCATCAACTACACAAAATATCTCACAAATATCCTACCTAACCTTGACTACAAACAAGGCACAAAAAACGTGCCAACTAGCCCTTGCCGTCCACAATCTCACGTCCAATGTGAGGGTGACACATGTCACCCTCCCGTTGGTCCAAAATGTTTCGTCTCTCGGAAAAATCCGCAAAAAATAAAAATGACATAGCCGTATTTTTCCCTTCGCAAGTCTTGTAAAACGTTTCGTCGAAAAACGATTCTTTTCGGCACTTGTGTACAAATTTTGAACCTTGCCAACTTTAAGGCTTAAATTTTTATACGTACTCCCTCACGTACATTCTCTGGAAATACGGGGTATAACAATTGGAACCCTAATCCGAAAACTAGCATGTTAGCCTTAAGATTACAATTCAAGTCGATTATTAGTTTAAGTCGTCGCATGTTGTAGAAAGAAGGAAATTGTAGTTGTTGAAGTTGTTTGTGACTATATAACATGTTAGACCTTAGAACTTGGAATTGGAAAAGGATTGGAAAAGACTTTGAATTGTTGGTTATGTAAGTTGGCCGAGAATGGCTAGTGAGCATTAAACAACTTTGTATGAATTGTGGGGCGGAATTTTACACGTATTGTAAGACGTGTAATCCCCTTTGTTTGGTTGTTGTTATGAGCCTTAAATGTGGCGTGTTGGTTATTGTATTCGGCCTTGAAAAAGGTGGCAAAGTGAGTAGAAACAAAGGAAGTGCTGCCCGATTTTCCGTAGAATTAGAGACCGTATACTTAGTAGTATTCTACGTTAGAGACTAGAAGTTGATAGTCTTGTTGTGACCATTATAGGTTGACACTTCTACGTATGGCGTATTCGGCTTAGCTTGTGGATTTAGCCGAAAAGGTATGTGAACTATCTCCTCTTCTAGCATGATTCCTTAAGATAAAGAAAGTATGTCCTACTCCTTAAATGATCCATTCCTTGGTTGTATCTGGATTGCCTAAAATAGAATTTGTTCTATGTACTTCCTTGATTGTACTTTGATGTTTAAATTGTAAGTTGTATAATCCATTGCCTTAGTGAAGTTGAATTCTTAAAAGTGAAAGTATTTTACTTAAAGTACATGGAGTCTTGAAAAGGAAGTGGTTTCCAAATATTTTGGCTAGTGTCCTAGTTCCAAAACCTAAGGGTTGTTGTAATGACTTTAGAGGAGTCAAAGGAGTGATTTACTTAATTGTTTTAAGAGAGGAGAAATAACATGATTTAAGAGAAGTAACTTGTTTTAAAGGTGTGAGTTACTTGAGGTTTAAAAGTAGAAGAAACTTGTTTTCTAAATATTAAGAGACTTGAAGTATTTTGAAAGTTAAGAAACTTGATTTATAAGTATTTGATACTTGGTTTTAAGTATAAGTCTCTTGGTTATAAAAGGAATGGATATGTCTAAAACCATAAAGGGTTATAACGGCTTTATGGGAAGTTGGTTATAACGGCTTTATGGAAGGTTAAGAAAGTTGTCTATTTTGATTAATGAGCATAATTTGCCTAGTTTGTGAAAAATTTGAAGTTACTTGATTTCAAGCTTTGAAATGAGTTTCCTAAAAGTATAGTATCTTACTTTGAAAAATAGACATACATTGATACTACGGGTGTTAGTATCTTGGGGTTTACATAAAAGGAGTCTTTGGAAAGAATGTACGTACGTAGTACTTTGGCTTGTTTAATTGAGAATTATTCTATGTATGCCTTGATAAGTACTTTGGCTTGTTTAATTGAGAATTATTCTATGTGTGCCTTGATAAGTACTTTGGCTTGTTTAGTTGAGAATTGCCAATGTGTGCTGGTGATAGCATTTGAGTACAAGTATTATGTTTTATTACGTTGCCGACTTCTGGCCGAGGGTCGATTGCCTTGTAAGTTTACTTGGACGTACCGACAGTGAGGTGGGATTCCACGGGTATGCTTCCATTATTTGTGTTACCCTATGGTCATGCTTATACGATGTGGGATTCCGGGGCATGCGACCACGAGGGATACTCCTTGGACATGCTTATACGATGTGGGATTCCGGGGCATGTGACCAGGAGTCGGGTTAGATTCCCGGATTTGTTTGTGTTACCCTACGGTCATGCTTATACGATGTGGGATGCCGGGGCATGCGACCGCGAGGGATACCCTATGGTCATGCTTATATGATGTGGGATGCCGGGGCATGCGACCACGAGGGATACCCCTTGGACATGCTTATACGATGTGGGATTCCGGTGCATGTGACCAGGAGCGGGTTTGATTCCCGGATTTTTTTGTATACCCCATGGTCATGCTTATACGATGTGGGATTCCGGGGCATGCGACCACGAGGGATACTCCTTGGATATGCTTATTGGTGTTATATGTTATACCCCGTATTTTCCAGAGTATGTACGTGAGGACGTACGTAGAAAAGTTTGAACTTTAAGTGGACTTGGCCGAAATATTTTGTGCACAACACCCGATTAGAATCGTTTTTCGACGAAACGTTTTACACAACTTGCGAAGGGAAAATTCCGGCTATGTCATTTAGTATTTTTGCGGATTTTTCCGAGAGACGAAATATTTTGGACCAACAAGAGGGCGACACTTGGCACCCTCTAATTGGTGGACCTTGGGGCGGCATTGGGACGAATTGGTGAGTGGGAGTAGGTAGGATATTTTGTGATATTTGTGTGGTAGATGGATAAGGTACACATGGGTGAATCTTGACCCTACACTTGCCTTGCACTTGGCATGATCTTGGCCATTGGTTGGCCATGGCTTGACCTATAAATACCCCCTTAGTTGAAGACATTTCTTCATCCACAAAACTTTCCTAAGTCTAAAAATCCTTCCCCCCTCTTCTTGTGTTCTCGTCCTAGCCTCCCTCTCCCCCCTTTTTGAGGCCCCTAGGCCGAGAGTCCCCTCCCCCCTTGGCCGAGAGTGCCCCCCCTCCTAGTGGGGTTGGCCGAGGGGTACACCCCCCCCTTGTGGTGTTGTCTCATATAAATACACCCCCATCTTGGTAGAAATACTCTCCAAAGTATTGTTACTATACCCAAAATACCTTGGCCCAAATACCTTGTAGTATTCCAAGGTTACACTTATACGAAAAGCCCAGAAATACTATTATACTTCCCTTCAGTCACAAAAACGAAACCCTAAGGAAAATCTCCATAGTTGGTTGGAGTATTAAGAAGAAGTTGCGTAGAACTTCTAAGGGTTGTTTGGAGCGGGTTGGAGCACCCAGAGTAAGAGCTAAACGTTGCTCAGGATCGACATTTAACTTGGATAATTTTGGGCTTACCGAGGTAAATAATCCTATCCTTCTATTGTAAATGGAAATTACATACTGTAGTTGTATAGAAACGAATATAAGATTCATAGAAGAGAATTGAACTGTAATAGAAGGTTATTACAGAAAAGACTTGAACTGAATTCACATCAGAAGAATATATATAGGTAGAAGTTTGAACTGTACTTACTTAGGACTGTATTTACAGTAGACTGATAGCCTTTATTGGTTGAAAGTTCTGCGAGTAGCATGTGCTACTTGGAGGGTGGACAAGGCTAGCCGGGTTATAGCCGTGGAGCATTTTGCTTATAGTCGATAATCGTCGCGAGGTATGTGATTCTTCCTATACTCTTGAGCGTGATATTTTAAAGTATATATAGTACGGTAGACGTACGTGTGTTAACTGAATAATAAGAACGGCAATGTCTTTTGACTTAAGCCTGAATAATAATTACGGCAATGTCTTTTGACTTAAGCCTGAATAATCTTGAAGTAATTCAAAGAATACTGAATCATTTTTAACAGAAGAGTAATACTTGGTTTTAAAACTTAAGAGTTATACTAGCTTTATGGGAAGTTAGGTATAACGGCTTAAGAAAGATAAAAAGACTGGTTTATTAATTTTAGAAGTTAAGAGACTTGATCTTAAAGATAAGAGACTTGACTTAAAGGAATTAATATGAATTTTGTTAATAAGTGTGAAACCTCATTCGTGAGTAATGAGTACGTGGTTTTTAAAATGGGTTAATGTTTTACTGATTTGAAATCGAATAAGTATCGAACAAATCATTGCAGCGCTAATAAAAGGAAATGTACTGAATAATTAAGTATTATTAAAACCAGTAGAAACCTCCATCTGCATAGAAGCTAAGATGAGACAAAATGATATTACATTTCCTAGATCATGGCTGCTTTAATAAGATTGTTATAAACAAGAATAACCCACTCTCATATAAGGCATATGTTTCTCAAATCGTTTTAAAGGAGAATTATATCATTAAGTGATTAAAACTATGAACTACGAAACCTTTCAAAAAATGAGAAACTTGAACATTTGAAATTAGGCAAACTTGAACGTTTGGAAAATAATGTTGTTACTTGATTTTACAAAGAGAAGCGTTTTGGTTTACTTCAAAAGATAGTCACCCTATTTTTATATACTACGAGTATTGTGTGACTATTTGTGAAAGAACAAATCTCTTAAAGAGTTATTGTATGAAGTACTTTGGGGATAAAAACCCGATCTTGTTAATCATATAGTAGAAAGTACCTTGTGTGAATAACTTGATTGTGTTGGTTTGTGATAGCCTTGTAATACTTTCTTGTTGATTTGATAAGTAAACATGCTAGGATGCTACGTGTGTTATTATCCTGTGATGTTTGTGTAAAGGGGTTTTCCCTCGATTGCTCTTAAGTCGTTTAACTATCAGTCGTTATGTTGGTATTGTACCACTCACCTTGACATCATCCCGAGGTTGCCGCCTACGACGCGGGTAGACTCAGCGGGTCTGTGACCTATGATTCGAGAATACCTACGCGGTCCCGGGGCCTATGCGCGAGTGCGGAGCTCCGTGTTAGTGCGCGCCTTTATGGTCATGCGGTGCATGTGGCCACGCGGATCGCGAGTCCAGCGGATGCCGGGAGTAGCTACCGATGCGGGAATACCTCACGCGGGCCATTGGAGTGGCCTGCGCGAGCTACTGGAAGTTCGGGGCTAGACGGGCACATTAGATACTGCGGGCGAGTGGCCAGCTTTGATCATGTGACGGTCTAGACAGATTTCATGATACAGTTTATGACCTTGTTTGTACTGTGGTTTTAGTAGTCGGCTATGCCTTCGTACTTACCCCGTACGGTTTTATGATGACAGGTGGGACACGTGTTCATGTGTATTCCTCGTGTCATTATATCATAGATCGCGGTGATGAGAAGGTATTCCACGGGCATGATTGATGTTGTGGGCGTGAGACCCATTGTTATATTTGAGTGATGACTTTGAGGGCGTGAGTCCCTGACTTGACATGACTGCCTATTTATTGTGAACTATAGTTTGGTTATCATACATGTCTCCTGCTTTATATAGACTACTATGATTTCATTTACAGTATTTTTCAGTTTCACATACTTGGTACACTTGACCTCCTTCCGGGCTGCGTTCACGCCGCAGTTGAGGTACACCGCCGTTGATCCTAGCTCTCGTGGTCACGTCGGCGTTTGGGAAGCTCCGTTTCTCCGAGGCTTATCGGTGGTATAGTCCGTCGTAGTAGGTGCTTACATTCGTGGTATGGCGGGCCCCGTCCCGCCATTGTTGTCATGTTACTCTTGAGGTCCGTAATCCGCTGTGGCGGAGCCGTAAAGGGATGTAATCGCTCGGATTTAAGTTTTATATATTATGCCGAAAGGCAAATTTTCTCAGATAACTGTTTTTCACTTCACTTTATTCATGTCTTGTTTTATATTCCGCTGATTACTCTGATATATGGCTACTTGGGTGCCCGGGGTAAGGCACCAGTCACGGGCCCGGGTTCGGGTCGTGACATTATATTATATCATGGACTGCCGGCAGTGAGGAAGAATTCCACGGGCATGATTGATATTATGGGCGTGAGACCCATAGTTATATTTGAATAGTGACTTTGAGGGCATGCGTCCCTGACTTGATATAACTGCTTATGTATTGTATCGTAGGTTGGCTATCATACGTGTCTCTGCTTTGTTTAGATCGTTATGATTTCATTACGCATTTCATCGCTTTCACATACTTGGTACATTCTTCAGATCGACCTCCTTCGGCCGCGTCACGCCGCAGTTTAGGTACGCTGTTTGGTGATCTGCAGTGTAGGACCGCCAGAGTTTTGGATAGCTCCTTCATTCGGAGTTTATCTTTTGGTATAACTTCCTTCAAGCATGGCTTTTGTACGATTATGGGTACAATGGCCTTGTCCGTCATAGTTCAAGATAACTCTTAAGTGCGTATTCATATGCGGGATTGGACTCATGTACAGTGTAGTATCTTTTGAGTATGTATATTATGGCAGCCTTGTCGGCTTTGCCCTTGCACGTATGTTGGTTTTAAAAAAAAAAGGGTGTTATTTAATTTCCGCAGTTTACTTGTGTTGTTAAGGTAGAAGGGTGCCCAGGTAGGGCACCAGTCACGGGCCCGGGGTTCGGGGCGTGACATTACATAACCATAGTTGTATTCTCTTTTATCATTCTAGTCAAAACTCTTCCTTAAGCTTATAATTAGAAAAAGTATTCTATCTTGAATCATAATCGTACAGTTTCATACATGCGTACCACCTGCATTGGTATCCTTATCACACTTCCTCGACCATTTCGTAACGTCGTTCATAATTACCCCCAACACAAAACTTTTCCCACGGTTATCTAAAACTATAACTTATGGCATGATGATACTGAAGACCTTACCAGTCTCCCATCCTTCGTCTAACAACATGGGTACACATAACCCCATAAAACGTAAAACTATCTTTTTACGTGGGGGAGAGAACTTATCTCTCTTAAATAAACTTTCCTTGGGGTCACAACCGTAATCACAGGGTCCTCTCGCGGTCCTGTAAATATCTAATCATCAAGCACCGCCTTAAGATCGTGTAGATTTCCGAAACCTACCAAAGATGCCTTCAATTCTCACATGCATCACTCATACTTATCTTTTTCTTGCTTGTGCGCTATCCTGAACTTATCTGGAAGGTCGTGGCCCTGACCGCCACACCAAACCAACTCCAAGTACCCCCAAGGGCACTTAAAATAACTTCTTCAAATTCAAGTACTTCTTACCTTCTACCTCAATTCACCTCAATGAACAAGTCACACCGACTTATTAAAAACAATGATGTCAAAGAAGGAAGGATAATTCACTGGTTACAACCACTTCCCTTGCTTTCCACTCGAAAACCGGTTTACTGGAAAACTGGTACCGAACCAATCTCTCTCTGCAGTCGACGTGGGCATAACAAGAGGCCAACTAGCCCGTACCCATAATGCCCTCCAAGTCTGTCATATCAACTCTGCTATGTCTGCTAGGGTCCAACGACTGTATCGTTACCGAAAATTACTATCTACCCGCTCAGCTACCACCCATCACTCACGGGTGTAGTTACCTCTAAAGGTTCTCATGAATTCAGACTCTATCTTTCACACTTGGTTGTTCACTTTCTTACCGGTCGTACTCTTTTCCATACTTCCAAACTTATTCTAGCTTACGTACATAACTTCCATAATAAAGCTGGCCTCCACTCTTTGGAGTTACTAAATTAAACAATATAAGGCCCTTTCCGGCTCTCACAACCTGGTTCCGGTGGAATGCGTCCACGAACCCGTAAAACGAGTTACTAGACTTGGGCTTTGCACCCTCGTGACCCTATCACGTAGCGGGACTACTACCAACTGATCCCATTCAATTTCAGGCTATGGGGCGACCCTTAATAGGTCCTCAACCCGACTCGACATCGTACTTAACTCTTACCCTTGGTCTGACTTAACTTTTTACTACCCGAGAAGGCCTTATATACCTAAGGTCTCGGTGGTTACCAATATTCTTAGGCTCGCAATTTCCATGCTCCAAGCCTACCTTATCAGTCCCCCCGTAAACGGGTACAAAAACTTCTGGTAATACCATAATCGTGTTGTCTTGACCACAACAACCATACTTACTCCATACGGATCTCACCCGTACCATTCTCTTAATCATACCACGTAGATTAATCTATTAACATAGTCTTCCATTAAGTCCCTTAATTAAACTTCTTAAGGGTCCATTTCCTTCTCAGACAGCTCATCTTTTCCTAATTATCTCAAATTAGTACGTAAAACCTTGATGAGAGTTCATTAAACTGTTTCATACCTTCCCGGTATTATTAGTCCTTACCAATTCCTGGTAATCTAAAACCATTCTAGGCAACACATATGTGACCCTCATACATAAATCCGTATAGCTGTATGTCACAATACCAACTATACTACAAATATTACCAATCTGGACACGCAATCCACATAATCTTTCCTGGGTCACTGCTGCCTTTCTCGTAGCTGCAAACAACATAACTTGTTAGGGAGAGACGACCCTAACAACACAGCTCTATCGCACGATCTCAGAATGGGAAGAATGGAAACCAATCCTAAATATCCTGCAGCCTCCTGGTTATAGATGTGGTGCACAACACACCGATAACCAAGACTCTACTAGACACGGTCTGTAGACACTTTCCGAGGACTAACTGCTCTGATACCACTTTTGTCACGACCCGACCCCGGGCCCGCGACTGGTGCCCTACCTGGGCACCCCTTATAGGTATACATCAGAGAATAGCAGCGGAACATAAACAACTAATAAAAACTGTTACACCCCGTAAGTCCAGGACATGTATAAGAGAATGTACGTAAGGAATCAAGACTTGGAAATTGGTACGAAAGGAAGAATTGTTGTTTTGGAAAATATTCAACGCGTCGGAAAGGAAAAATGTTCGTTGTTGAGAATTGAATTCTCAAAATGCATTATTTGAAGAGTATGGAACTTATTAACATTATGGAAATTTATTTTTTACGGATTTGGTCACGTGGGGCCCACCCGAGGAATTTTACATTTTGTGGGGCCCACGAGGGTTACAGAATTTTATGGACGAATGAAAGGGTGACACGTGGCACCTCCACCACTTAGTCTTGGATGATTTATTTTAAGGGTAAAAGGGTCATTTACCATCAAGGAAGATAAGTCTTCAAAGCTTGAGATTGTTGACTTGTCAACTTGTCCACTTGGCTTAACATTAATTTTTCTTCATCCTAGCCCACAAGTGTTTTAATCTAAGCCCTCATTCGTGTTATAAATGCTACACCAGTGCAAGACTAAGTCTCCAACACTTAGAAAAATCACAACACTTTGTTCTTCAACCATAGAGCTCTCGGGTTCACTATCTTTTGCACACAAAAAAATTATAGTTTTGATCCATTGTTAACAAGACTTAAACCCAAGGTCCCTAAGGGTATTGTAAGGATATCTCAATAGAAAGATTTCGGAAAAACGACGTTTTCACGTTAGTCGCAAGGCGAAAACCTAAGTAGTTTTCCTAGTTTTGGATTGGAAATGGAAGAGAAGTTGGTTGTGAACTTCTAAAGGATTCAAATAGCGGATTGGAGCGTAAAGGAAAGGAGCTAAGAATTGCTAAGGAGCGACTTTGAATCTTGGAAATTTTAAGGGCTTGTAAAGGTATAAATCTTGTTGTTTTAGCAATTAAAGTTTACTTATAATTGTAGTTATGGATATTAGCAAGCATGAGATGTTTAGTATGAAGTTTGATAATCGTATTGGCTATTGGAGCCCTAATCTGAAAACTAGCATGTTTAGCCTTAAGATTACAATTCAAGTTGATTATTAGTTTAAGTCGTCGCATGTTGTATAAGAAGGAAATTGTAGTTGTTGAAGTTGTTTATGACTATATAACATGTTAGACCTTAGAACTTGGAATTGGAAAAGGATTGGAAAAGACTTAGTGTTGTTGTATATGTTGGCCGAGAATGGCTTGGTTGTTAAACTACTTGGTATGAATTGTGGGGCGGAATTTTACACGTATTGTAAGGCGTGTAATCCCCTTTGATTGGTTGGTATGTTGAGCCTTAAATGTGGCATGTTTAGTTATTGAATTCGGCCTTAAAAAAGGTGGCAAAGTATGTAGAAACAAAGAAAGTGCTGCCCGATTTTCCGTAGAATAAGAGACCGTATACTTAGTATTATTCTACGTTAGAGACTAGAAATTGATAGTTATGTTGTGACCATTATAGGTTGACTATTCTACGTACGGCGTATTCGGATTAACTTGTGGATTTAGCCGAAAAGGTATGTGAACTATCTCCTCTTCTAGCATGATTCCTTAAGATAAAGTGTCACACCCCGAAACCTGGGCCCGTGACTGGTGCCCTACCTGGGCACCCTTCTACCTTAACAACTAAGCAAACTGCGGAATTTAAATAACACCTCATTTTTTTTTAAAACCAACGTACGTGCAAGGGCAAAGCCGACAAGGCTGCCATATAATATACATAATAAAAAGACACTACACTGTACATGAGTCCAATCCCACATATGAATACAGACCTCTAAGAGTTTTACTGCAATAAGACGGGACAAGGCCCCGCCGTACCCATAACCGTACAAAAGCCTGTACTGAAGGAACTATACCAAAAATATAAACTCCTGAACAGAGGGAGCTATCCAAAAACTCTGAGCAGGGTCCTACACCTGCAGATCACCAAACATCGTACCTAAACTCGCGCAGATGAACGCACTTCGGGCGAGGTCAAGACGAATGTACTAAGTATGTGAAATGAAAATACGTAATGAAATCATAACGATATACAAAGCAGAGACATGTATGATAGCCAACCAACGGCATAATACACAAGGTCATATCAAGTCGAGGACGATGCCTCAAAGTCATTACTAAAATATAACCACGGGTCTCACGCCACAATATCAATCATGCGTGGAATCCTTCCTCACCGCGATCCATGATATAATATAACACGAATAAGCATACATGAACACCAAGTCCCACTGTGTCCTAAAATCAGCAAAGCAAGTAGGAAAACGAACCACGGATCCAACTGTATCATAAACTGACGGGGCAAGTACGAAGCTAACTACGGATTCAACTCGCAACAATCGACGGGGCAAGTACGAAAGCTAACTACCAGATCCATCCTATCGTCACGAGATATGACCGGGGCAAGTGCGCAAGCTACCTACCGGAGCCTATCGTACCAAACTGTGCAATAGCACTGACGGGGGCAAGTACGAAAGCTATCTACCAGATCCAACTGCTATCAATCGGCGGGGCACGTGCGAGCTAACTACCATATCCAACTCGTCGCTACTAAATCTCGGAGGGCCAATCCATGGAACAACAATATCCCACGTGGTCGCGTGCCGGAATCCCACATCGATAAGCATGACCACGGTTAATACAAACAACCGGATTCTAACCCGCCTCCGGTCACGTGCCGGAATCCCACATCGTATAAGCATGTCCAAGGAGTAACACAAATAATGGAAGCATACCCGTGGAATCCCACATCACTGTCGGTACGTCCAAGTAAACTTACAACAAGACAGCCGACCCTCCAACCGAGAGTCGCGACGACGTAATTGTCACGACCCGAACCCGGGCCCGTGACTGGTGCCTTACCCCGGGCACCCTAGTGATACAACATCAGAGAAAATCAGCGGAAATAAAAATATGAACATGAATTAAGAGACAAGATAAATAAACAAAGCAACCAAAACAGCTTTCATCATATATACATAAATACCCAACGCTTATCCTTTTTACAAACCCCGCCACAACAAAGCATGCACTCTAAGATTTATACAACAACTATGACGGACAGGCCCGCCATACCCCGAACGCATAAGAACTTACGCACTGTGGTAACATACCAAAGATAAGCCTCCGAAAACGGAGCTTCCCAAAACGAAATGAGATCCTAAACGCGGATCGACAAATGATGATTTCTACTGCAGATGAACGCAGCCCGAAGGAGGTCGATAACAGTACCAAGTATGTGAAATCAGAAAATATCGTAAATGAAATCATAATAGTCTATAAAAGCGGAGACATGTATGATAACCAAACTACAAGACACACACATAACGCTTATATCAATTCGTGGTCTCACGCCCACAACATCAATCCCGCGGTGAGTACCTTCCTCATGCCGGCGATCATGATATGATAACAACAAGACATCAATCCAAATGGAGCATACCCGCGCTACGCATCGTGTCGATGTCCAAAGGGAACAAATAAGACAACATTCCAAATGGAAGCATACCCGCGCGCTACGCATCGTGTCGGATGTCCAAAGGGAAACACAAGACGATCTTCCAAATGGAAGCATACCCGCGCGCCACGATCGTGTCGATGTCCAAAGGGAAACAATAGGACAACAAGGCGGTAATCAAAGTGGAAGCATACCCGTGCGCTACGCATCGTGTCAGTATGTCCAAAGCGATTAACAAAAGTAACACTATCGACAGGAACGTACCCGTGGAATTTATCCGTCACTGCCGGTCACGTCCAAGTAAGTTCTCAACAAGTCAACCGACTCCATCGAGACGCCAGAGTATAGAAACACAATTCTTGCACAACAAAGGCTATCACAACAAGCATAGGCAAGTTTCACAACAACAAGCATAGGCAAGTTTCACAACATCAAGCATAGGTAAGTTTCACAACAACAAGCATAGGCAAGTTTCACAACAACAAGCATAGGCAAGTTTATACACAACTCGAAGTACTTTCATTTTATACCCAAGTCCGGGTTTTAACCCTAAAGTACTACGTACGTTAAATTCCTTTTAAAGAGATCTATTCCTTTTATAAAAGTCACCCGATACCCGTAGTATAAAAATAGAGTGACTTATATCTTTTAAGTAAACCAAAACAACTTCCATACTTTCTTTTTTAAAACCAAATTAAGGCAACACCATGCCTTCTTTTTTTGACCAAAACACTTCTTTTTATTTTTAAGTCAAGTTACCACATTAAAACCAATGATAAAACCTTTCTTTTGTTTTCATAAGGTCGTTATAACCAACTTCCCATAAAGCTGTTATAACACCTTATGCTTTAAACCATTTTAAGACAACACAATGCCTTTCTTTTCCCTAAAGTTCCAGTTTGCCTAATTTTAATTACGCAAGTCTCTTTTTTGAAAAGTTTCATAGTTCAATGTCTTAATCTCTTTTAAAACAATTGAGTAACATATGCCATAGGCGAGTAGGTTATTCTTGTTCATAATCAATCTTATTAAGCAGCCATGATCTAGAAAATGTAATATCATTTTGTCTCATCTTAGCTTCTATGCATATGGAGGTTTCTACTGGTTTTAATAATACTTAATTATTCAATACATTTTCCTTTATTAACGCTGCAGTGGTTTGTCGATACACATTCGATTTCAAATCAAGAAACATTATTCCCTTCAAAAACCAAGTACTCATTACTCACGAATGAGGTTTCACACAAACATCCATATTAAGTCAAGTCTCTTATCTTTTAAGAATAAGTCTCTTAACTTCTAAACCATTCTTTTTATCTCTCTTAAGACGTTACACCTAACTTCTCATAAAGCTGGTATGACTCTTATGTTTTCAAATCAAGTATACACTTCTTTCAAAAAGGTTTCTTAATCTTTTAGAATACTACAAGGTTCTTTATTATCACACATCAAGTTGGTTATAAGTCAAATCAGTTATCTTTTAAAAAAAACCACAAAGCATTTCTCATTTACATAGAGCTGTTATAACCAACTTCCCATAAAGCCGTTATAACACTTTATGTTTAAAAACAATCAAATACATTTAACACATATACGTCTACCGTACTACATAGTTATACACCTATCATGCTAGAACAGATAAGAAGAGGTTCACATACCTCGCGACGATTATCGACTAATAGCAAAACGCTCCAAGTACCTGAAACCGTCGGCTACACTCTCAGTCAAGCAGATCACTCCACACGTAGTACTACAACCTATAGAGGCCACAAAGCGCCTATTAATATCTTTAGATCCCGACGTAGAATATTCTACAGAAAATTCAGAAGACTCTCCCCGCACAACAGAAATCTCCTCCTCTATCGAGGCCGCTACCAAGCCAACCGGGGTTAACACGTCTAATCGGACGGGTACTATTCTACTACACAGGAATGCTACACCAGTCTCATCTGAATACACCCTATGTAATTACAGTTCAGTTCTCTTCTTTAAATTCAGGCTTAAGTCGCAAGACATTGCCGTAAGTATTATTCAGGCTTAAGTCAAAAGACATTGCCGCACAACTATGTTCAGTTCTATATATAGTATACTTAACTATATACTCCTACAACATGTAATTTCCAATTACAACATAAGTTTAAGAATGTTTACCTCTATAAGCCCAAAATTATCCGAGTTTATATGTCGATCCTGAGCAAGGTTTAGCTCCTACTCCGTGCGCTCCGACCCGCTCCAACCAACCCTTAGAAGTTCTAACCAACTTCTACTTATAACTTCAACTACGGGTGAAGATTTACTTAGGGTTTCGTTTTTGTGACTGAGGGAAGTATAATAGTATTTTCTGGGCTTTTGTATAAGTGTAACCTTGGGAAAACTACAAGGTATTTGGGCCAAGGTATTTGGGCATTATAACAATACTTGGAGAGTATTTCTATACCACAAAAAGGGGGGTATTTATACGAGACAACTAGGCTAGGGGGGGTACCCCACGGCTAAACACCACAAAGGGGAGGGGGGAGGCTCTCGGCCCAGGGCTCTACAAGGGGGAGGGGGGTGTGGTGGACGAAAACAACAAGAGGGAGAGGGAGGGATTTTTCAAGACTTAGACAATTTTTGGATGAATAAGTTCATCAACTTAGAGGGGTATTTATAGGTCAAGAAATGGCCAACCAATGGCCAAGATCTATCCAAGTGTAAGGCAAGTGTAAGGTCAAGATGAAGCCATGTGTTTGTGGGTCCCACTTGCTCATCAACTACACAAAATATCCTACCTAACCCTTGACCACAATTTTTGCACAAAAAACGTGCCAACCTTCCCCTTGGCGTCCACTTCCTTCCAATGTGAGGGTGACACACGCCACCCTCCCGTTGGTTCAAAATGTTTCGCCTCACGGAAAAATCCGCAAAATTATTAATGACATAGCGAATTTTCCTACGAAAGTCGTGGAAACGTTTATTTAAAAACGACTCTTTTGGCACTTGTGTACAAATTTCGAAACTATGCTTACTTTAAGGCTCAAATTATAATACGCACGCCTCACGCATATACTCGTGAAATACGGGTATAACATTCTCCCCTCCTTAGAAACATTCGTCCCGAATGTTCCTTCTAAGCCTCAAAACAAACCTGCGTCAGTATAGTCTTCACTACTATACTCACGAGAACAATCCTGCCACACCGCCACGTAAAACACCCGCAAATACTTACATCCAAGTCCACGAGGAAACACCTCTAACATCACAAACTTTTGTCACTTTGCCGCGAGGTTCTAGTGTCACTCTGGCGACCCAACAAATGGTACCGGACTGCATGCGATCCCTGAGGTCTAAAATATACATCCTTCGCACCTTCTCCTTTCACAAGAAATGATCATATCGATGCTCGCAATACATGCTCGCCTCTACCCTTACTCGTCGTACTCTTCTCGAACACTTGAACTCTTCTAGTATACGTACCACACTTCGCCTCGCCGCTTCTCCAAACCTCGAGTCACCACCTCCAACTTGGTTATCTTACTAGCCTCAATCTTCCTTAAGGCCATTCCCGGCCTTCACGATCCGCTTATGGTCGAACATATCCACGAACTCATACGATGGTCATCTAAACCTGGGCCTAACACCCTCGTGACCCTACCACCTGGCGGGACCACCCAGAGCTGACCCTACCTCGAAACAGGCCGCGGGTTGGCCCTCATCATGGCCCCAACCCGACCCACTTAACGCATCACGCTCTTGTTCCCCGATCCGGAATAATCTTACCTCTACAGGTCATGAAAGCTACCACTTCCATTGCACACTACCCAGGGACTTTATCACACAAAACGTTCTAGGCATAAAAATGCGCTCCGACAAGGATCACTTGCAAAATCTGGTACTCAAGACGGCCTTACATCTAAGGTCTCAACTGTAATATTCTAAGGTTCATCATTTTCTCACCCCCAAGCTTACCCTTCTCACTAACCAGGTTCTACATCACGTTTTAGCACAAAGCTATCCGAACATAACACTAAACACATCATCACAACATCAATAAATACAAAACTCTAGAGGGTTAAGGATATACCTGAAAATAGGCGATTCAGAGGACCGCTAAAACTGGGAACTTCCACCGCGACCTCTACCGTGGCCCGCCGGTGTATGAACATCCTGCCTGGCTATGGAAGGTGAAGGACCCGCAACTGATCCCGTAGTCTGTGCTATCCTACCAGCGCTACCCAGTCGGGACAGTTTCTCCCAAAATGGCCTCTGGCCGCATGTAAAACAAACTCCGGACTAGCACGACACTCCCACCGTGGAGTCTACCACAATGTCACAACGAGGTAGGTGGCTTCACCGTTAACACCCCGCTTCTCCCAAAATCTGAACCTCGAGCCACGACTGCTCTCGAAAACTCGACGCTCAAGATTGTAGAGGACCACTTATATCGGGCGAGGCGCATAACTAGTCTGCTGAGGCGATGCGCCTCGAAAATCACCAAAGGACCTGCAGATTCGCCCTCTTCTCGCTGACTTTGGTCATTCCGTCGATTTCTCCGCCTCACCTCCAGTGCATAAGCTCGCACGCAGTAATGTCCATGCCCGTGAAGAGCTACACCAACAACTCGCTAGGTAATCATCGAGCCTCAGAACATATTGGTGGACTCGATCCTCCATACTAGCTACTAATGCGGACGCGTCGCCAATGAGTCGAACTCACATTGTACTCCGCATCAGACGCCGCTCGCCGCAACACCAAAAATCTGTTTACCGAGCCCTCCTCATCTGTGGGCAAGAAGTGTGCAAGAAATTCCTTTGAGAACTCGTCCCCACAAAGCCGGAAGTGCATTCTCTCCCGACAGCTCCCACGAATCAAACCAATCGATCGCGTATCACGCACCGATGCGAACTCAGACCATCGACTCGGTCTCCGAGGCCTTGATCACTCACGATCCGTCAGAATCGCTGGATGAACTCCTCGCGATCATCCTCGTGCCTCGACCCATAAAACTCGGGCGGTTACACTCGGAAAAATCCCGTAGTCTCAAACCGTCGCCGGGGTTGAATTACGGGTGCTCTTGGATCGAATCGCTGGCCCGGCCTTATCCTCAAGTTCGCCACAACTCGCCATTAATCGGGCCATCTCGTAACCCATCTTCCGCCTGCACTGTAGGATGGAGGCTCGTGTATTGTGGTCTCTGAGACCGCCACGCTTCTACTCGTATTCTCTCACGCTTGCCCTTCGGGCCGGGTTGCCTTGCGCGAGGCATAATCGTAAAAACGAGATACGTCAGAGGGGTTCAACTTACAACTCAGCTCTAAGGCACGATCTCAGAATGAGAAGAATGGAAACCAATCCTAAATGTCCTATAGCCTCCTGATTATAGATGTGGTGCACAACACACCGATAATCAAGACTCTACTAGACACGATATGTAGACACTTTCCGAGGATTAATCGCTGCGATACCACTTTTGTCACGACCGAACGGGCCCGTGATCGTGCTACCCGCACCCTGGTGATACAACATCGAGAAAATCAGCGGAAATAAAAACATGAACATGAATTAAGAGACAAGATAAATAAGCAAAGCAACCAAAACAGTTGCCTTCATCATATATACATAAATACGAACAGTTATCCTTTTTACAAACCCCGCCACAGCGATTACTGCACTCTAAGATTTATACAACAACTATGACGACAGGCCCCGCCATACCCCGAACGCATAAGAACTTACGGACAGGGCAACATACCAAAGATAAGCCTCCGCGAAACGGAGCTTCCCAAAACGCTGAAATGAGATCCTAAACGCGGATCGACGGATGATTTCTACTGCGGCAAGATGAACGCACTCGGGCGAGGTCAAGATAACAGTACCAAGTATGTGAAATCAGAAATATCGTAAATGAAATCATAATAGTCTATAAAAGCGGGAGATGTATGATAACCAAACTACGATACACACATAATGATTATATCAATTCGGGTCTCACGCCACAACATCAATCCCGCCTGCGAGTACCTTCCTCACCGGCGATCATGATATGATAACAACAAGACATCAATCCAAATGGGAGCATACCCGTGCGCTACGCATCGTGTCAGTATGTCCAAAGGGAACAAATAAGACAACATTCCAAATGGAAGCATACCCGTGCGCTACGCATCGTGTCAGTATGTCCAAAGGGAAACAATAAGACAGCCTTCCAAATGGAAGCATACCCGTGCGCTACGCATCGTGTCAGTATGTCCAAAGGGAAACAATAGGACAACAAGGCGGTAATCAAAGTGGAAGCATACCCGTGCGCTACGCATCGTGTCAGTATGTCCAAAGCGATTAACAAAAGTAACACTATCGGCGAACGCACTGCGGAATTTATCCGTCATCGCTGGCCACGTCCAAGTAAGTTCTCAACAAGTCAACCGACCCTCCATCGAGAGACGCGGTAGTATAGAAACACAATTCTTGCACAACAAAGGCTATCACAACAAGCATAGGCAAGTTTCACAACAACAAGCATAGGCAAGTTTCACAACATCAAGCATAGGCAAGTTTCACAACAACAAGCATAGGCAAGTTTCACAACAACAAGCATAGGCAAGTTTATACACAACTCGAAGTACTTTCATTTTATACCCAAGTCCGGGTTTTAACCCTAAAGTACTACGTACGTTAAATTCCTTTTAAAGAGATCTATTCCTTTTATAAAAGTCACCCGATACCCGTAGTATAAAAATAGAGTGACTTATATCTTTTAAGTAAACCAAAACAACTTCCATACTTTCTTTTTTTAAAAAACCAAATTAAGGCAACACCATGCCTTCTTTTTTTGACCAAAACACTTCTTTTTTTTTTTAAGTCAAGTTACCACATTAAAACCAATGATAAAACCTTTCTTTTGTTTTCATAAGGTCGTTATAACCAACTTCCCATAAAGCTGTTATAACACCTTATGCTTTAAACCATTTTAAGACAACACAATGCCTTTCTTTTCCCTAAAGTTCCAGTTTGCCTAATTTTAATTACGCAAGTCTCTTTTTTGAAAAGTTTCATAGTTCAATGTCTTAATCTCTTTTAAAACAATTGAGTAACATATGCCATAGGCGAGTAGGTTATTCTTGTTCATAATCAATCTTATTAAGCAGCCATGATCTAGAAAATGTAATATCATTTTGTCTCATCTTAGCTTCTATGCAGATGGAGGTTTCTACTGGTTTTAATAATACTTAATTATTCAATACATTTTCCTTTATTAACGCTGCAGTGGTTTGTCGATACACATTCTGATTTCCGAAATCAGTAAAACATTATTCCCTTCAAAAACCAAGTACGCATTACTCACGAATGAGGTTTCACACAAACATCCATATTAAGTCAAGTCTCTTATATTTTAAGAATAAGTCTCTTAACTTCTAAACCATTAAACCATTCTTTTTATCTCTCTTAAGACGTTACACCTAACTTCTCATAAAGCTGGTATGACTCTTATGTTTTCAAATCAAGTATACACTTCTTTCAAAAAGGTTTCTTAATCTTTTAGAATACTACAAGGTTCTTTATTTGTTATACCCCGTATTTCCAGAGTATGTACGTAAGGACGTACGTGGAGAATTTGAGCCTTAAGTTAGGCTTTGGTTCGAAATTTGGGCACAAGTGCCGAATAGAGTCGTTTTCCGACGAAACGTTTCCACAGCTTACGTTGGGAAAATTCCGGCTATGTCATTTAGTATTTTTGCGAATTTTTCCGAGAGACGAAATGTTTTGGACCAACGGGAGGGTGACACTTGTCACCTCGCCGGAAGCGTTGGGTTGGCCGATTGGGTCACGTTTCTATGGCCGAGTGGCTCCTTGTTGGGGCCTTGTTTGGGGGCTTGTTTGGTGCCATGTTTTGTGCCTTGTTTTGTGGAGTAGGGTTTAGGGTGCACTTGGCTTAATCTTGTCCTTACACTTGCTATACACTTGGAAGGATCTTGGCCCTTGGTTGGCCTTTGGTTTTGCTATAAATACCCCCCTCAATGTGAAGACTTCATCCATTCCCAAAACTTCCAAGTCTTGAGACCCTCTCCTCCCCTTTGTGAGCTCTAAACCGAGAGCCTTCCCCTCCCCTTTTCGTGGCCTTTGGCCGAGAACACCCTCCCCTCGCCTAGTGTGCTAGCCGAGCCTACCCCCCCCCCCCCTTGGTACTAAGTTTTATTCCAAGTATTGTTATAATTCCCAAAATACCTTAGCCTTGTACCTTGTAGTATTCCAAAGATACCTCTATACGTAGAGCCCGGAAATACTACCCTTTTGTCCCTTTAGTCTCAAACCGAAACCCTAAGAAAATCTTCATTGATTGATTGAAGTATTTAAGTAGAAGTTGGTTAGAACTTCTAAGGGTTGTTTGGAGCGGGATGGAGCACCCGGAGTTGGAGCTAAACGTTGCTAAGGATCGACATTTAACTTGGATTATTATGGGCTTATCGAGGTAATTATCTTGTCCCTCTATTTGTAATTGGAAATTACATGTTATTAGAATATATAGTTGAAGTATACTATATATAGAACTAAGCTTAATCTTGCGCAATGTCTTTTGACTTAAGCTCAAGAATAAAGAAAAGAATCGCATCGTATTTACATATGACTGTATTGCAGTTGACTTGTGTTGTATTACTGTGTATAATTGTACACGTCCGGTTAGACGTTTAAACCCCCGGTTGGCTTGGTGGCCTCGATAGAGAGGAGATTTACGCTGTGTGGGGAGGTGCTTCGAATTTTCAGTAGAGAAATGGAACCTTGTGTTTTGAAGTTAATAGACGTTTGTGACCTTTCTAGGTGAAAGTACTAAGAGTAGCGTATTCTACTTGAGGAGTGGAAAGGGCTAGTGCGTTGTAGTACTTGGAGCATTTTGCTTATTGTCGATACTGTCGCGAGGTATGTGAACCTCTTCCTATCTGTTTCTAGCATGATATGTGTGTAGCTATGTAAGACGGTGACGACAGTGCTAAGTGTATTTGTTTGTTTAAACATAAAGTGTTATAACGCTTTATGGGAAGTTGGTTATAACACTTTATGTAGGTAAGAAAATGGTTTATCGATGTTAGAAGTTAAGAGACTTGATCTTATAAGATAAGAGACTTAACTTATTTGTTTTAATGTGGATGTTTGTGTGAAACCTCATTCGTGAGTAATGAGTACTTGGTTTTAAAGGGATAATGCTTTACCGATTTGAAATCGAATGTGTATCGACAGCACCACCGCGGCGTTAATAAAGGAAAATGTATTGAATAATGATGTGTTGTATTAAAACCAAGAGAACCTCCATCCGCATAGAAGCTAAGATGAGACAAAATGATATTACATTTTCTAGATCATGGTCACGTAATAAGATCGTTATAAACAAGAATAAACTACTCACATATATGACATATGTTACTCAATTGTTTTAAAAGAGATTAAGACTATGAGTTATGAAACCTTTCTAAAATAAGTGACTTGAGCATTTGAAAATGAGAAGCTTGAGTAATTGAAACTAGGCAACCTGGAACTTAGGAAAAGAATGTTGTTACTTGATTTTGAAAAGGAATGTGGGTTGGTCATTCTAATACTACTGCATAGGGTGACTTTTATAAAAGTAATGGATCTCTTTTAAAAGAACTTAACGATGTAGTACTTTGGGGTTAAAACCCGACTTTGGCATAAAATGAAAGTACCTTGAGTTGTGTGAAACTTGCCTATGCTTGTTGTTGTGAAACTTGCCTATGCTTGTTGTGAAACTTGCCTATGCTTGTGATGATAGCCTTTGTTGTGCAAGTGTGGTATTTACGTGTTACCGCTCTCGATAGAGGCCTGGTCGACTTGTTGAGAACTTACTTGACGCGTCTTGGCGTGATGGAGAATTCCACGTATGTTTCCATTTTGATTCTCGTCTTGTTGTTGATGTCACATGGACATGTCTACACCGACGCGATTCGGGGCACGCGGCCACGCGCCGGGTTGATTACCGATATATTGTTATTGTGGTTACATGGACATGTCTACACCGAGGTAGAATTCGGGGTATGTGGCCACGCGGCAGGTTGATCACCCAAGATATTATTGTTGATGTCACATGGACGCGTGTCTACACCGAGGTAGAATTCCGGGGCATGTGGCCGGGGCATTGGTATTATTGTTGCATCATGGACATGTCTACACCGATGCAGAATTCCGGGCACGCGCCGTGATGCGAACATGATTGATGTTGTGGCGTGAGACCCATAGTTATATTTGAGTGATGACTTGAGGCGTGAGTACCGATCGACATGATCGCTTATGTTGGAATCGTAGTTTGGTTATCATACATGTCTCCCGCTTTATATAGACTAGTATGATTTCATTACGATTTTACGATTCACATACTTGGTACTGTTAGATCGACCTTCCGGGGCCGCGTCACGCCGCAGTAGAGGTACATCGGCCGTGGATCCTCGCTCTTAGGATCTCGGTTTTTGGGAAGCTCCGCTTTCTCGAGGCTTATCTTTTGGTATGTGTTCCCGAGTTGTAGGTTCTTGTACATTCGTGGTATGGCGGCCCCGTCCCGTCATAGTTGTTGTAAATCTTAAGGTGCAGTAATCACAAGTGTGGCGGGTTTGTAAAAAGGATTAAACTGCTCGTTTTGAAAGAGTTGTATTTATATATGTTATTGGAAGGTAACGTTGGGTTGGCCTGCTTTATGATCATATATCTTGTTTCTTGTTTAAAGTTTTATTTTCCATTGGTTTTCTCGATGTTGTGTCACTAGGGTGCCCGGATAAGGCACCAAGAACGCCCCGGACGGTCGTTACAAAAGTGGTATCGAGCGATTAATCCTCGGAAAGTGTCTACGCACCGTGTCTAGTAGAGTCTTGATTATCGATGTGTTGTGCACCACATCTATAATCGGAGGTCGCAGGACATTTAGGATTGGTTTCCATTCTTCTCATTCGAGATCGTGCCTTAGAGCTTGTTGTAAGTTGGACCCTCCGACGATCTCGCTTTTACCGATTATGCTCCGCGCAAGGCAACCGTAGAGCCACGGGCGGCAAGACACCGAGGGAACCGCTAGTGAGATACAGAGGAGTACGAGTGGCGCAGCCCGCACAGCACGAGGTTGTGCTTGACGACGGTTTTCAGGACGCCGCCACCAAAGAGAGGTTGGAGCCGCAAAGAATGGCCGCCGAGACCGCAGCACACGGGCCTCCACCCCACACCAGGCGCAGGAGATGGGTTACAAGGAGATGGCGATTGCCGCCGTGGTCGTGGCCGCGATGCAGGATAGGCCGGATGCAGCAGCCTGGCCCGATTCGAGCACCGATGGATTCACCCCGAGCAGATAGTTTGAGGCTACGGACTTTACGAGTTGTAGCCCGCGAGTTTTATGGGTCGAGGCACGAGGATGATCCGCAGGAGTTCATCCGGCGATTCTGCCGATCACGCGGGTGATCAAGGCTTGAGACCGAGTCTGTGACCTTTGGTTCGCATCGGCCGCGTGATACCGCGATCGATTGGTTTGATTCTAGGAGCTTTCCGGGAGAGCATGCACCTCCAAAGAAGATATGGGATGAGTTTTCGGGGCTTTCTCACTCACTTCTTGCCTCCGCATATGAGGAGGGCACGGGCCGACAGATTTTTGATGCTGAGACAGAGCGCGACGGTTCGGAGTACAATGCGAGTTCGACTCATTGCCCGTGACGCCCCAAATGGTAGCTAGTATGGAGGATCGAGTGCACCGATATGTTACAGTGGCTCGATGATTACATGTCGAGGCATGTTCAGAGTAGCTCTTCACCGCATGGACATTGCCCGCATGCAGCTCATGCACCGGGATGTGAGGCACGGAGAGGTCGGCGAATGACCAAGATCGCCGAAGAGGCCGAACAACAGTGGTCCTGGTGACTTTCGAGGCGGACCGCCAAGAAAGATACTAGTTTTGTACCTCCGCCCGGCAGAGTGGTCCTCCACAACCTTGAGTATTCGGGAGCAGTCGTGGCTCCAAGGGTTGAGTTTCAGGAAGTGCGGTGTTGGCGGACGCGTCACCCTACCTCGGTGTGGTCGATGTGGTAGACCGCATTTCGGGAGTGTCGTGGTGCCAGGGAGCTTGTTATTTTGCGGCAAGCAGGCCATTTTGCGAGGAATCGTCCGACCAAGGGTAGCACGGATGTTACGACTCACCTACCGGATCGATGGTCGGTTCATCGCCTTCATAGCATGCTATCGCAGGCGTGCCTATGATTATAGTGGAGCGGTAGCTTCGTGTATATCCTTAACCTCTAGAGTTTTGGTATGCTTGTTATGATGGTCTCATTATTATGTGCTATGTACGAATAGCGTTGTGTTAATTGTGAGTTAGAAAACATGCTTAGTTGGGAGGATACGTATGGGGCATGGTAAGTGTGAACCTTAGACTATGTCACGATCGAGACCTTAGGGTAAGGTCGTCTTGAGTTAAAGATTTATTTTATGTTTGACCCTTATCGAGTAGTAGTATACGTGGGATTTATTTGTGTGATAAGTCCGTGGTAGTGTGGGATGGAAGTGGTAGCTTTCATGATGTGAATTAGTAAGATTGTTCGGATCGGGAACAAGAGTTTGGCGCGTGGGGGTCGGGTTGAGGACCATTTGCTGGTCAACCAGAACCCGGTTTAAGGGGTCGGTTCTGGTGGTCCCGGTGGTAGGGTCACGAGGATGCTAGGCCCAAGTTTGTATGACCATCGTATGAGTTGGTGGATATGTTCGACCAGAAGCGGATCGTGGAGGCCGGGAACGGCCTTAGAGAAGATCGAAGTTAGTAAGATGACCAAGTTTGGAGGTAGTGACTCCAAGGGTTGGAAACAGAAGCGTTGACGGAAGTGTGGTACAGATACTAGAAAGAGTTTGAGTATTCGAGAAGGGTACTACAAGATAGGGGTAAAGTGAACGTGTGTGATCGTTTCTTTTGTGAAATGAAGGTGTGAAGGGAGTATATTTTAGACCTCAGGTAAGGGGTTTTTGTGATGATTAGAGGTGTTTCCTCGTTGACCTGGGTTTAAGTATTGGTGCGTTTGTTATTTTTATGGCCAGGTGTGGCATGATTGTTTTCGTGCGTATAGCAGTGAAGGCTATACTAGCGCATGTTTGTGTTGAGACTTGAGAAGGAACATTCGGGACGAATGTTTCTAAGGAGGGGAGAATGTTATACCCCGTATTTCCAGAGTATGTACGTAAGGACGTACGTGGAGAATTTGAGCCTTAAGTTAGGCTTTGGTTCGAAATTTGGGCACAAGTGCCGAATAGAGTCGTTTTCCGACGAAACGTTTCCACAGCTTACGTTGGGAAAATTCCGGCTATGTCATTTAGTATTTTTGCGAATTTTTCCGAGAGACGAAATGTTTTGGACCAAAGGGAGGGTGACACTTGTCACCCTCAAGTGGGCGTTTGGGTTGGCCGATTGGGTCACGTTTCTATGGCCTATTGGCTCCTTGTTTTGGCCTTGTTTTGTGGCTTGTTTGGTGCCATGTTTTGTGCCTTGTTTTGTGGAGTAGGGTTTAGGGTGCACTTGGCTTAATCTTGTCCTTACACTTGCTATACACTTGGAAGGATCTTGGCCCTTGGTTGGCCTTTGGTTTTGCTATAAATACCCCCCTAAATGTGAAGACTTCATCCATTCCAAAAACTTCCAAGTCTTGAAACCCTCTCCTCCCCCTTTGTGAGCTCTAAACCGAGAGCCTTCCCCCTCCCCCTTTTCGTGTGGCCTTTGGCCGAGAACACCCCCTCCCCCTAGCCTAGTGTGCTAGCCGAGCCTATCCCCCCCTTGGTAGAAAGTTGTCTTCCAAGTATTGTTATAATGCCCAAAATACCTTAGCCTTGTACCTTGTAGTATTCCAAAGATACCTCTATACGTAGAGCCCGGAAATACTACCCTTTTGTACCTTTAGTCTCAAACCGAAACCCTAAGAAAATCTTCATTGATTGATTGAAGTATTTAAGTAGAAGTTGGTTAGAACTTCCAAGGGTTGTTTGGAGCGGGATGGAGCACCCGGAGTTGGAGCTAAACGTTGCTAAGGATCGACATTTAACTTGGATTATTATGGGCTTATCGAGGTAATTATCTTGTCCCTCTATTTGTAATTGGAAATTACATGTTATTAGAATATATAGTTGAAGTATACTATATATAGAACTAAGCTTAGCATCGCGCAATGTCTTTTGACTTAAGCTCGAAGAATAAAGAAAAGAATCGCCTGTATTTACATAGGACTGTATTGCAGTAGACTTGTGTAGTATTACTGAGTAGAATTGTACACGTCCGGTTAGACGTGTAAAACCCCCCCTGGTTGGCTTGGTGGCCGGCCTCGATAGAGGAGGAGATTTACGCTGTTGCGGGGGGGGGAGGTGCTGCCGAATTTTCTGTAGAGAAATGGAACCTTGTGTTTTGAAGTTAATAGACGTTTGTGACCTTTCTAGGTGAAAGTACTAAGAGTAGCGTATTCTACTTGAGGAGTGGAAAGGGCTAGTGCGTTGTAGTACTTGGAGCATTTTGCTTATTGTCGATACTCGTCGCGAGGTATGTGAACCTCTTCCTATCTGTTCTAGCATGATATGTGTGTAGCTATGTAGTACGGTGGACGTACAGGTGCTAAGTGTATTTGTTTGGTTTAAACATAAAGTGTTATAACGGCTTTATGGGAAGTTGGTTATAACAGCTTTATGTAGGTAAGAAAATGGTTTACTGATGTTAGAAGTTAAGAGACTTGATCTTATAAGATAAGAGACTTAACTTATTTGTTTTAATGTGGATGTTTGTGAAACCTCATTCGTGAGTAATGAGTACTTGGTTTTAAAGGGATAATGTTTCCGATTTGGAAATCGAATGTGTATCGACAGCACCAACTGCAGCGTTAATAAAGGAAAATGTATTGAATAATGATGTTGTATTAAAACCGGTAGAAACCTCCATCTGCATAGAAGCTAAGATGAGACAAAATGATATTACATTTTCTAGATCATGGTCTTTGTAATAAGATCGTTATAAACAAGAATAAACTACTCACATATATGACATATGTTACTCAATTGTTTTAAAAGAGATTAAGACTATGAGTTATGAAACCTTTCTAAAATAAGTGACTTGAGCATTTGAAAATGAGAAGCTTGAGTAATCAAAACTAGGCAAACCGGAACTTAGGAAAAGAATGTTGTTACTTGATTTTGAAAAGGAATGTGGTTGGTCATTCTAATACTACGGGTATAGGGTGACTTTTATAAAAGTAATGGATCTCTTTTAAAAGAACTTAACGTATGTAGTACTGGGGTTAAAACCCGACTTTGGCATAAAATGAAAGTACCTCGAGTTGTGTGAAACTTGCCTATGCTTGTTGTTGTGAAACTTGCCTATGCTTGTTGTTGTGAAACTTGCCTATGCTTGTGATGATAGCCTTTGTTGTGCAAGTGTGGTATTTACGTGTTACCGCTCTCGATAGGCCGGCCGACTTGTCGAGAACTTACTTGGACGTCTTTGGCGGTGATGGAGAATTCCACGGGTATGTTTCCATTTTGATTCTTGTCTTGTTGTTGATGTCACATGGACATGTCTACACCGACGCAGATTCGGGGCACGCGCCACGCGCCGGGTTGATTACCCGATATATTGTTATTGTGGTTACATGGACATGTCTACATCGAGGTAGAATTCCGGGGCATGTGGCTACGCGCGAGGTTGATCACCCAAAGATATTATTGTTGATGTCACATGGACGTGTCTACACCGAGGTAGAATTCCGGTACGTGGCCATGGGGCATTGGTATTATTGTTGCATCATGGACATGTCTACACCGATGCAATTACGGCACGCGCCGTGATGCGAACATGATTGATGTGGCGTGAGACCCATAGTTATATTTGAGTGATGACTTGAGGCGTGAGTCCCCGATCGACATGATCGCTTTTATGTTGTGAATCGTAGTTTGGTTATCATACATGTCTCACGCTTTATATAGACTAGTATGATTTCATTCTGATTTTACGCTTTCACATACTTGGTACTGTTAGATCGACCTCCTTCGGGCTGCGTTCATGCCGCAGTAGAGGTACATCGGCCGTGGATCCTCGCCTAGGATCTCGCCAGCGTTGGGAAGCTCCGCTTTCTCCGAGGCTTATCTTTTGCATGTGTTCCCTGAGTTGTAGGTTCTTGTACATTCAGGGGTATGGCGGGGCCCTGTCCCGTCATAGTTGTTGTAAATCTTAGAGGTCTGTAGTACTGTTGTGGGCAGGGTTTGTAAAAAGGATTAAACTGTTCGTTTTGAAAGAGTTGTATTTATTTATGTTATTGGAAGGTAACCGTTGGGTTGGCCTGTTTTATGATCATATATCTTGTTTCTTGTTTAAAGTTTTATTTTCCGCTGGTTTTCTCTGATGTTGTGTCACTAGGGTGCCCGGGATAAGGCACCAGTAACGGGCCCCGGGACGGGTCGTTACATTATTATCACACATCAAGTTGGTTATAAGTCAAATCAATTATCTTTTAAAAAAAACCACAAAGCATTTCTCATTTACATAGAGCTGTTATAACCAACTTCCCATAAAGCCGTTATAACACTTTATGTTTAAAAACAATCAAATACATTTAACACATGTACGTCTACCGTACTACATAGTTATACACCTATCATGCTAGAACAGATAAGAAGAGGTTCACATACCTCGCGACGATTATCGACTAATAGCAAAACGCTCCAAGTACTCAAACCGCTTGGCTACACTCTCAGTCAAGCAGATCACTCCACACGTAGTACTACAACCTATAGAGGCCACAAAGCGCCTATTAATATCTTTAGATCCCGACGTAGAATATTCTACGTAAAATTCGAAGACACCTCTTTCCCGCAACAACAGCGTAAATCTCCTCCTCTATCGAGGCCGCTACCAAGCCAACCGGGGGTTAACACGCCTAACCGACGTGTACAATTCTACTACACAAGAATGCTACAAGTTCATCAGAATACACCCTATGTAATTACAGTCAGCTCTTCTTTAAATTCAGCTTAAGTCGCAAGACATTTCCGTAAGTATTATTCAGCTTAAGTCAAAAGACATTGCCGCACAACTATGTTCAGTTCTATATATAGTATACTTAACTATATACTCCTACAACATGTAATTTCCAATTACAACAGAAGGTTAAGAATGTTTACCTCGATAAGCCCAAAATTATCCGAGTTTATATGTCGATCCTGAGCAAGGTTTAGCTCCTACTCCGTGCGCTCCGACCCGCTCCAACCAACCCTTAGAAGTTCTAACCAACTTCTACTTATAACTTCAACTACGGGTGAAGATTTACTTAGGGTTTCGTTTTGTGGATCAAGGAAGTGTAATAGTATTTTCTGGGCTTTTGTATAAGTGTAACCTTGGGAAAACTACAAGGTATTTGGGCCAAGGTATTTGGGCATTATAACAATACTTGGAGAGTATTTCTATACCACAAAAAGGGGGTATTTATACGAGACAACTAGGCTAGGGGGGGGGTACCCCACGGCTAAACACCACAAAGGGGAGGGGGGGAGGCTCTCGGCCAAGGGCTCTCAAAGGGGGAGGGGGGTGTGGTGGACGAAAACAACAAGAGGGAGAGGGAGGGATTTTTCAAGACTTAGACAATTTTTGGATGAATAAGTTCATCAACTTAGAGGGGTATTTATAGGTCAAGAAATGGCCAACCAATGGCCAAGATCTATCCAAGTGTAAGGCAAGTGTAAGGTCAAGATGAAGCCATGTGTTTGTGGGTCCCACTTGCTCATCAACTACACAAAATATCCTACCTAACCCTTGACCACAATTTTTGCACAAAAAACGTGCCAACCTTCCCCTTTGGCCGTCCACTTTTTCCAATGTGAGGTGACACATGTCACCCTCCCGTTGGTCCAAAATGTTTCGCCTCACGAAAAATCCGCAAAAATTATTAATGACATAGCCTAATTTTCCTACGAAAGTCGTGGAAACGTTTCATTTAAAAACGACTCTTTTTGGCACTTGTGTACAAATTTCGAAACTATGCTTACTTTAAGGCTCAAATTATAATACGTACGCCCTCACGTACATACTCAGGAAATACGGGGTATAACAGTAATAAAACATAATACGCACTCAAAAGCTATCACCAGCACACATAGGCAAGTTCATAAAATCTTTAGACTTTCATTTTATAAACTCAAGGCACTTATAGAATAGTTCTCAATTAAACAAGCCAAAGTACTTATCAAGGCACACATAGAATAATTCTCAATTAAACAAGCCAAAGTACTTATCAAGGCACACATAGAATAATTCTCAATTAAACAAGACAAAGTACTTATCAAGGCACACATAGAATAATTCTCAATTAAACAAGCCAAAGTACTTATCAAGGAACACATAGAAAAATTCTCAATTAAACAAGCCAAAGTACTACGTACGTACATTCTTTTCAAAAGACTCCTTTTTATGTAAAACCCCAAGATACTAACACCCGTAGTATCAAGATGTGTCTATTTTTCAAAGTAAGTTACTACACTTTTAGAAAACTCATTTCAAATCTTGAAATCAAGTAACTTCAAATTTTCACAATCTAGGCAACTTATGCCTAATAATCAAAATAGACAACTTTCTTAACCTTCCATAAAGCCGTTATAACCAACTTCCCATAAAGCCGTTATAACCCTTTATGGTTTTAGACATATCCATTCCTTTTATAACCAAGAGACTTATACTTTTAAAACCAAGTATCACATACTTACAAATCAAGTTCTTAACTTTCAAAATACTTCAAGTCTCTTAATATTTAGAAAACAAGTTTCTTCTTCTTTTAAACCCCAAGTAAATCACTCCTTTAACTCCCCTAAAGTCATTATAACAACCCTTAGGTTTTGGAACTAAGGCACTAGCCAAAAGGTTTGGAAACCACTTCCTTTTTAAGACTCTATGTACTTTAAGTAAAATACTTTCACTTTTAAGAATCCAAACTTCACTAAGGAAATGGATTATACAACTTACAATTTAAACATCAAAGTACAATCAAGGAAGTACATAGAACAAATTCTATTTTAGGCAATCCAAATACAACCAAGGAATGGATCATTTAAGGAGTAGGACATACTTTCTTTATCTTAAGGAATCATGCTAGAAGAGGAGATAGTTCACATACCTTTTCGGCTAAAATCCACAAGCTAAGCCGAATACGCCGTACGTAGAATTGTCAACCTATAATGGTCACAACATGACTATCAATTTCTAGTCTCTAACGTAGAATAATACTAAGTATACGGTCTCTTATTCTACGGAAAATCGGGCAACACTTCCTTTGTTTCTACATACTTTTCCACCTTTTTCAAGGCCGAATATGTCACGACTCGACCTCGGGCCCGCGACTGGTGCCTTACCCCGGGCACCCTAGTGATACAACATCAGAGAAAATCAGCGGAAATAAAAACTCATAAAAGACAAATAGTGAAATAAGAAGACAGGCTAACCAAAACGGTTACCTTTCTGTATATATAAATAAAAACTTGAACAGTTACATCCCTTTTACAAACCTTGCCCACAACAGTACTACATACCTCTAAGAATATAACCATAACTATGACGGGACAGGGCCCCGCCATACCCCTGAATGTAAGTACCTACAACGACAGGGGACTATACCAAAAGATAAGCCTCCGGAGAAACGGAGCTTCCCAAAATGAGCCGTGATCCTATGGCGAGGATCGACGATCGTGTACTCTACTGCGGCATGAACGCAGCCTTCAAGGAGGTCGATAACAGTACCAAGTATGTGAAATCAGAAGCATCAAATAAAATCATAACATTTTAAAACCAATTACAAATACGCATTTAACAACCAATTTAATCGCATATAGTGCCACAAAGATAAACAAGAGAAAATAGATATAACGTAACTGGTCTTTTCTAGGCCGCTAATGATCGAAGCAAGACCAATCGCCCATAGTATCATTATGCGAGCCTAATCCTGGACTCCCGCAGTCCGCATAGACCACCTAGGTCCGCATGAGGTATTCCTCGCATCGGGGGTAGCTAACCTCAAGATCATCTCGACTCCGCGGTCCGCATAGTCACATTGCATCGCATGAGGTATTCCTCGCATCGGGTAACACACCCGAGTGATCATCCCGAACTCCGCAGCCCGCATAGTCACATGCACTGCGCATGAGGTATTCGCCGATTGGGGCGGCTAACCCTCGGCATAACAAGCCAAAAGAATGAAAGAAATTATTTTGATTGTTCAAGATTACAAGATTCAAGATATGAATTTGAAGTTTGCATTTCCGGGGCGCTTAGCGGTGTCGGTTGCTTCTCTGAATATTGTGGAATATTTGGGACAGACGGGTGTTGCAGGGTTGTTAGCAGGTCCGGAGGGTGATCCTGGTGTGCAAGTGGGTCATGATGGTGGTCTTGGGTTGAGGACGCAACTCTTGGTTTCTCCCAACCTTCCGGTGGCAACCTCAGCTGGTGTTCCGGTTGAAAAACTTGACACTGGAAGGATTACGGGTCTTGAAGGATTTCCCGGGACTAATGCGGGTAAGGTGGGTGGTCACGGGTTGCAGGAGGGTTGTGATGGTGTTATGGGGTTGTGTTTGAAACCCATGGGTCACCGTTCATTTGTCTTTGAGTCCAAAGGGGCTTTTCCGGCAGGCACCTTGGAAGTCGGAAGTCGCTGCGTTCCGGTAGCACTCGACTATGAGGAGATTGCGGATCTTGATAGTGATCCCGGGTCGAAAGTGGGTATGGAGGGTGGACCTGGGTTGCAAGAGGGTGGTGTTTATGTTCAGGGTTTGTGGCTTGAACCCTTGGGTCTCCGATCCTTGGTTTCTGAGTGCAAAGAGATTTTTCCGGCGGCCACTTTGGATGCCAAGGTGTCAGCGGGTCTCGAGGTTAGTCACGGGTTGATTACGGGTCAGGTGGGTAGGCATGGGTCTTGGGGTAAGTCCATGGGCCACCAGCCTTTGGTGGTTGAGTCCGAGAACTTTTCTTTTCCAATTGGCCTTGGAAATGCTAAGGTTGTGGAAGCCGAGGGGTTTTTTATCCAAAAGAGGTCTAGTAATTTGATGCATTCTATTGTTACGGATGTCATTGGCACGCCTCATTCATTATGTGCTACTACCGAAGCTGCTCCTAATCCTCATTCATTAGGTGCTACAATCGAAGTTGAGGACGTTGGGACATCTCATTCAATGAGACATCGAAACTTGAAAAGGGTTAGAACCGAAGAGTCAAATCTTCTAATGAATTCAAAGGTTAGGGAAACCAAAGGGGCAGCTCGTCAAAAGAGGTTTGGAATCTTGATGGCTACGAGATTCGAAGGGACTACTCTTCAAACAACTTTTGACACCGGATGGTCTGCGGATCTTGATAGAGATCCCGGGTCAAAGGTGGGTATGGTGGGGGGTCCCGGGTTGCAAGAGGGTCGTGATAGTGGTCATGGGTTGTGGATAGAATCCATGGGTCACGGTATGGAGGGTAATCTTATGAAGGATAATGGTGTGGCTTATAGTTGTTTTCAGACTGGCTACATGGAGGTCGGAGATGAAACGGGTCATGTGGATGATCCAGGGTCGTTGGCGGGTCAGGACGGTGGTCATGGGTCAGTGTTCATGTCCACGAGGCATAAGTCAAAGGTTGGTGAAGCCGTTGGGACTTCTTTTCCCACGGACATTGAGAAAGCAAATGTTGCGGTTTCCGAAGCCCCACCCCTTCTCGAGGGAATGACGGGTCGCATGGGTGGGCATGGGTTGATGGAGGATCAAGAGGGTGGTTCCGGGTCGAAGGAGGGTCTGAAGGGTGGTCATGGGCTGCTGATTGGTCACGTTGGTGGTCGTGGGTCATGGCTGCAGCCTAAGGGTCTTCGGTTAAAGAATGTAGAGCCCGATGATGGTTCATTTCCCATGGTTCTTGGTAGTACAAATCGTGTGGAAGTCGAACAGCCTACCCTTCTAACGAGACTTGGTAATTTGGGGCATTTAATTGCTGAGAGAACCAAGGAAACATCTCATTCAATGGGACATCGAAAATTGATAAGGGTGAGAACCGAAGAGTCACCTACTCTAATGAATTCAAAGGTTGCGGAAACCAAAGGGGCAACTCATCAAAAGAGTCTTGGAAACTTGATGGCTACGGGATCCGAAGGGACTACTATTCAATCAAGTCTTGGAAGATCAACTTATGTGGAAATCGAAGGGACACTCTTTTCCAATTTTCCTAAGACCTCTCATTTGGTCTCGGCCAATGGAGCATTTAATGCCAAACGACTTGAGCCATTTATGACAACCTTTCCCAATAGTGCACTTCTCTTGAATTCCCCAACGAATGCATCTAATGCACCTACTAAGCGTGCAAGGAGTTTTAATTCAACGTAGGAAACTTATACAGGAATCTCTACAAGTCCTTGTCTAGAATCAAAAGGACTTAAATCTATTATGATCTTATCCCCTCTTGTAATGTCACCTTTGAGTGACCACTGCTCCCCTCCCCCATTTCTTGTTTGCATAACGTTGAGGATTGAGAACCCTCAACGACTGATTGTAGCCATATTTATTTCTGTTATTAGTAATAATATTTGCATTTACCTAAAAAAAATGAGTGAGGTTTTACCACTTTTAACATAATTCAAGTCCTTAATATTTCATAACAAGTCACTTAACTTTGGAATCAAGTCAAGGACACAATTTGATTTACCTCTCAAGGATGCTTAAAATGAAGGCTGAGTCAAGTGCTTTCTCATATTTTCCAAAGTGTAAGAAATTGGGCATTACTCATCTAGCATTCGCGGATGACCTCATGCTTTTTGCCAAAGGAGATATATCTTCAGTTGGGATTCTTATGAATTGTCTGGAAGAGTTGGAGGCTGCCTCAGGATTAACTCTTAACCCTGCTAAATCCTCTGTCTACTTAGCAGGAATGCATTCTACAGTTCGGGACTTGATATTGTCCAGAGTGGGTTTCGCCATTGGAAGCTTTCCGGTACGATATTTGGGGATTCCTTTGTCCCCAATTTCAGTCTCAGTGGATCAATTTGCCCCATTCATTAGTGCTATTTCGAATTACATTCAAAAATGGGGGCATCACACCCTTTCTTATGCTGGTAAGCTGGAACTAATTAGGTCGGTTGTCCAAGAGGTTGAGAGCTTTTGGTTCCGAGCTCTTCCTGTTATACCCCGTATTTCCAGAGTATGTACGTGAGGGCGTACGTATAAAAGTTTAAAGCCTTGAGTAGGCAAAGTGGCTTGGCCGAATTAAATTTGTTCACAACACCCGTTTAGAGTCGTTTTTCGACGAAACGCTTTCCATGACACTTTCGTAGGGAATTTCCGCTATGACATTTTTAATTTCATGGATTTTTCCGAGAGGCGAAACATTTTGGACAACAAGAGGCGACACTTGTCACCCTCTCATTGGTTAGGCTTGACTGCAAAGGGCTTGGCCGAAAGTGTGGTTGAAATAGTCAAGGGTTGGTAGGATATTTTTGTGTTAGTTGGTTAGGGTGCACTTGGCAAGATCTTGGCCCTACACTTGCTATGCACTTGGCAAGATCTTGGACATTGGTTGGCCTTGGCTTGTCCTATAAATACCCACCTCTTTGGAAGACTTATTCATCCTAAAAATCTCTAAGTCTTGAAAGACTCTCCCCTCCTCTATTGTTCTCGCCCCTCCCCATTTCGTGAGGCCCTCGCCGAGAGTAGCGCCCCTCCTAGTAGTGTGGCCGTGGGGTACCCCCCCCCTAGCCTTGTTGCTTTCGTATAATACCCCCCTTTGTGGTGTAGAAATACTCTCAAAAGTATTGTTATAATGCCCAATTTACCTTAGCCATATACCTTGTTGTATTCTAAGGTTATACCTATACGAAAAGCCCAGAAAATACTATTATACTTCCGTCAGTCACAAAACCGAAACCCTAGGAAAATCTCCATAGTCCGTTGGAGTATTGTGTAGAAGTTGGTTAGAACTTCTAAGGGTTGTTTGGAGCAGGTTGAGCGCACGGGTCGAGCTAAACGATTGCCCAGGATCGACTTTAACTAGGATAATTATGGGCTTATCGAGGTAATTATCTTGTCCCTCTATTGTAATTGGAAATTACATGATTGAATATATAGTTGAAGTATACTATATAATAGAACTGAACGTAGTTATCGGCAATGTCTTTTGACTTAAGCCTGAATAAAACTTACGGCAATGTCTTGCGACTTAAGCCTGAATTTAAAGAAAGTACCGAATCAGAATTACATAGGGTCAGTATTACATGAGACTTGTGTAGTAGTACCGTGGAGTAGTTGTACTGTAGGGTTAGATGTATAACCCCCGGTTGGCTCAGAGGCACTCGATAGAGGAGGAGATTTACGCTGTTGCGGGGGGGGGAGGTGCTGCCGAATTTTCGGTAGAATATTCTATGATGAGATCTAAATGTTAATAAGCGCCTTGTGGCCTTATAGGTTGATGTACTACGTGTGGCGCGATCTACTTGACTTAAGGAGTAGCCGACGGTTGGAAGTACTTGGAGCGTTTTGCTATTAGTCGATACTCGTCGCGAGGTATGTGAACCTCTTCCTATCTCTTCTAGCATGATATGTGTGTAACTATGTAGTACGGTAGACGTACATGTGTTTAATGTATTTGATTAGTTTGAAACATAAAGTGTTATAACGGCTTTATGGGAAGTTGGTTATAACAGCTTTATGTTGGTAAGAAAATACATGTGGTTTTTAAAAGGTAACTGATTAGAACTATAACTGGCTTGTTATGTGTTAATAAAGAACTTGAAGTATTTCAAAAGATTTTTGAATCATTTTGAAAGAAGAAGTAATACTTGATTTTTGACAAACCTAAGAGTTATACTAGCTTTATGGGAAGTTAGGTATAACGGCTTAAGAATGTTTTACTGATTTCGGAAATCAGAATGTGTATCGACAAACCACTGCAGCGTTAATAAAAGGAAATGTTTTGACTAGTTAAGTATTATTAAAACGAGAAACTTCCATCCGCATAGAAGCTAAGATAAGACAAAATGATATTTCCTAGATCACTATTTCTTTGTAATAAGATTGTTATAAACAAGAATATCCTACTCACATATAAGACTTATGTTTCTCACATGGTTTAAAAGAGAATTATATTCTTAAATGAATAAGACCATGAACTTTAAACCTTTCTAAAATAAGAAACGTGAACATTTGAAATTAGGCAAACTTGACGTTTGGAAAATAATGTTGTTACTTGATTTTACGAAGGTAAGTGTTTTGGTTTATTTAAAAAGATACCACTCTATTTTATACTACGTATTGTGTGACTTATGTGAAAGCAACGGATCTTTTAAAAGATTTAATTGTATGAAGTACTTTGGGGTAGATACGAACTTGTTAGCTTAAAGTACCTTGTGTATAACTTGATTGTGTTGGTTTGTGATAGCCTTGTAATACTTTCTTGTTTCATGTATGTGTTTTATGTTCCACTGACACTGATGTTGTGTCACTAGGGTGCCCGGTAAGGCACGACCACGCCCCGAACGGTCGTGACAAAAGTGGTATCGAGCGCTTAATCCTCGGAAAGTGTCTACTGCATCGATCCAGCAGTCTTGATTATCGGTGTCAGGCACCACACCAATAATCGTGAGGCTATAGGGTATTTAGGATTGGTTTCTATTCTTCTCACTCGAGATCGTGCCTTAGAGCCGTGTTGTAAGTTGGACCTCCGACGAAATTATTTCCTTATCGTTATGCCTCCGCGTAGGCAACCCGCCCAGAGGCAAGCGCAAATGAGGAGCCGCGAGTAGCAGAGTACAGAGGGTTACGTGGGCACAGGCCCAAACATCACCTGGGGTGGTGCTTCATTCGGGGAGTTTTGCGACGTCACTAACCCCAGCAGAGTTTAGCACGGGCGCGTGCAGCTCCATCGCGCCATGACATTTGAACCTTCAGTTCCACGACCGGGAACAGTGAATATAGATTTCAAGGAGGCGACCCTGTTACTAACTATGGATTTGACTACCAGAGAGTATACCGATGTATCGCGAGTCTTGATGACTACCTAAGAAAAGGTTGTGCAAGAGTAATTCTTTAGTTGGGCTTGAGCATGGCCTGTGTACGGGCTTATGCGCAGCAGGCCGAGAAGCGTAGAGATCGACGGGTTAACCAAGGACAGCAGAAGAAGGCCAGAGCAGCAAGGTCCTTTGGTAACTTTCGAGGCGAGTCACCTCACCAGCAGATTTGATTACGCACGTCCACCAGTACAGAGTGGTCTTCCACGGATATCAGGATGTTCGGAGTATGCAGGAGTTGGTCAGAACTCTGTGGCTTCCGTTCACATGCGATGCACGCCATCCCGGGAATGTCGTCTTTTAGTTAGTACTTGTTGTACCTACGACCGTCAGGGTCTGATGTCGATAGAGTGTCCTTGTAGGAGGACTTAGCCTTCAGGATCGGTGGGTAGTTCGTCATCTTCCCTAGCTATCGCCTACGCAAGGTGTTTGATTAAGAACGACTAAGGGGAGTGAAGCAGTAGATATAGATATATCTTTAACCCTGTAGAGATCAGGATGTGTGATAAGGTGAGTATACCTTAAGTGCTATGTTCGATAGCGGTGTTAGTTGTGTTTAGAAATCATGGTGGGTTAACCGAGTAAGATTTTGGGGGATAGATAAGGTGTGAGCCTTAGAATGTTTTACGTAGATACCTTAGAGGTAAGGCCATCTCGAGTATAGGTGTAGTGTTATGTTTGATCCTTATCAGAGTGCATGGTGCACGTGGGCTATGGTTGTGGGATAAGTCCCTGAGTAGCGTGATATGAAAGAGGTTAGTTGAGCTAAGAAGACCGCTAGGTTTTCGAAACGTGATTAGTAAGATTGTTCCGGATCGGGGAGCTAGTTTTGTGCGCGTTGCCGGGTCGGGTTGAGGCCCCGTTGCGGGTCAACCCGCGGTAGTTTTGGTGGTGGGGTCAGGTTGTGGTGGTCCCGCCTTGTGTTAGGGTTGTGAGGGTGTTAGGCCCAAGTTTAGTTAACCAAACAGATTTAACTCGTGGATGCGTCGACCGATGGTCGGGCGATGGGGCAGCCCATCGTGTTCTTCGGTCAGACCGCTTTGGCCGTGTTGAGTTATCGTAAAGGTTGTAAGGCTGCACGGTGCCTACCTTCACCTTATGGCGCAGTGGAGCCCGTGTTATGGCTGTTTTTGTTTCGGAAGTTTTACCGGCATGTGTTAAGAACTCGTGAGTCTCGACCGCATTCGCCTCGCCGGTGTTTGATTTCGAGGATAGTTGTGGGATTGTTGTCTCCGTGGATGTAGTGTTTAAGCTACCATTTCAATGTTCGGATGTCGCCTTATGAAGCCTTGGGGCGGAAGGGTAAGTTGCGGCCGATTGGTTCGATGTTGGCAAGGTTCGTAAAATTGGTTGATACGTGTTCGGCAGATGTGGATAGGGTGAAGCTTGTCTAGAAGAGGTTCTCGCACGGTAGAAATCGTGCGGATAATCGGCGACGACGCTAGAGTTCAAGCCGATCGGTCTTCTTGAAGGTACCACCCCGTTTGGGTGTGACGAGTTTTGGAAAGCAGAGGAAAACTTAGCCCGAGTTACTTTGGGCCCTTGAGTTCATGTGAAGAATAGGCGGGTTGCCTATATGTTAGCAATTGCCGTCCGACTTAGAGGCGACGTCCGGTCTTTTCGTATTGATATGATCGGAAAGTATCGAGATCCATCCAGAGTGTTCCCGTTAATGATGACCACGTTAGGGATAGTAACCCAGTTTGGAAACCGGCCGTGTCGAACGTGGTAAGAGTTCGAGTGTACGACCTCCTCGGGATCGCATGCACCGGTGCATTTGTTGGGTCACCGAGTGACACCGTAACCTCGCGCAAAGTGACAAAAGTGGTATCGATGGTATCGCGAGCATTGATGTGATCATTTTCTTTTTGTGTAAAGTAGGTCGAAGGAAGTATATTTTAGACCCGGTGAGAGGTGTTATGGTGATGTTAGAGGTGTTTCCTCGTGGACTTGGATGTGAGCTTTTGCGCAAGTTGTTTCGTGGCATGTGTGGCAAGGATTGTTCTCGTAAGTATAGTAGTGAAGACTATCTCGCGCGCGCTTGTTTTGAGACTTAGAAAGAACATTCGGACGAATGTTTCGAGGGGAGAATGTTATACCCGTATTTCCGCAGTATGTACGCGTGAGGCGACGTATAAAAGTTTAAAGCCTTGAGTAGGCAAAGTGGCTTGGCCGAATTAAATTTGTTCACAACACCCGTTTAGAGTCGTTTTTCGACGAAACGTTTTCACAGCTTTCGTAGGGGAATTTCCGGCTATGACATTTTTAATTTTTAAGGATTTTTACGAGAGACGAAACATTTTGGACCAAAAATAGGGCGACACATTTAACCCACTCATTGGTTAGGCTTGGACTGGAAAGGGCTTGGCCGAAAGTGTGGTTGAAATAGTCAAGGTTGGTAGGATATTTTTGTGTTAGTTGGTTAGGGTGCACTTGGCAAGATCTTGGCCCTACACTTGCTATGCACTTGGCAAGATCTTGGCCATTGGTTGGCCTTGGCTTGTCCTATAAATACCCACCTCTTTGGAAGACTTATTCATCCTAAAAATCTCTAAGTCTTGAAAGACTCTCCCCCCCTCTATTGTTCTCGCCCCTCCCCATTTCGTGAGGCCCTCGCCGAGAGTAGCGCCTCCTAAGTAGTGTGGCCGTGGGGTACCCCTAGCCTTGTTGCTTCAGTATAATACCCCCCTTTGTGGTGTAGAAATACTCTCAAAAGTATTGTTATAATGCCCAATTTACCTTAGCCATATACCTTGTTGTATTCTAAGGTTATACCTATACGAAAAGCCCAGAAAATACTATTATACTTCCGTCACCACAAACCGAAACCCTAGGAAAATCTCCATAGTCCGTTGAGTATTGTGTAGAAGTTGGTTAGAACTTCTAAGGGTGGTTTAGAGCGGTTGGAGCGCATCGGTCGAGCTAAACGATTGCCCAGATCGACTTTAACTAGGATAATTATGGGCTTATCGAGGTAATTATCTTGTCCTCTATTGTAATTGGAAATTACATGATTGAATATATAGTTGAAGTATACTATATAATAGAACTGAACGTAGTTATCGGCAATGTCTTTTGACTTAAGCCCGAATAAAACTTACGGCAATGTCTTGCGACTTAAGCCTGAATTTAAAGAAGTACCGAATCAGTAATTACATGTATCAGACATGAGACTTGTGTAGTAGTACCGTGGAGTAGTTGTACCCGTTAGGGTTAGATGTATAACCCCGGTTGGCTCAGTGGCCTCGATAGAGAGAGAGATTTACGCTGTCATGGGGAGGTGCCGCTAATTTTCTAGAGAATATTCTATGATGAGATCTAAATGTTAATAAGCGCCTTGTGGCCTTATAGGTTGATGTACTACGTGTGGCGATCTACTTGGCTTAAGGAGTAGCCGACGGTTGGAAGTACTTGGAGCGTTTTGCTATTAGTCGATACTCGTCGCGAGGTATGTGAACCTCTTCCTATCTCTTCTAGCATGATATGAGTGAACTATGTAGTACGGTAGACGTACATGTGCTAAATGTATTTGATTGGTTTGAAACATAAAGTGTTATAACGGCTTTATGGAAAGTTGGTTATAACAGCTTTATGTTGGTAAGAAAATACATGTGGTTTTTAAAAGGTAACTGATTAGAACTATAATCGCTTGTTATGTGTTAATAAAGAACTTGAAGTATTTCAAAAGATTTTTGAATCATTTTGAAAGAAGAAGTAATACTTGATTTTTGACAAACCTAAGAGTTATACTAGCTTTATGGGAAGTTAGGTATAACGGCTTAAGAATGTTTTACTGATTTCGGAAATCAGAATGTGTATCGACAAACCACCGCGTTAATAAAAGGAAATGTTTTGACTAGTTAAGTATTATTAAAACTAGAAACTTCCATCCGCATAAGCTAAGATAAGACAAAATGATATTTCCTAGATCACGGCTGCTGTAATAAGATTGTTATAAACAAGAATATCCTACTCACATATAAGACTTATGTTTCTCACATGGTTTAAAAGAGAATTATATTCTTAAATGAATAAGACCATGAACTACGAAACCTTTCTAAAATAAGAAACGTGAACATTTGAAATTAGGCAAACTTGGACGTTTGGAAAATAATGTTGTTACTTGATTTTACGAAGGTAAGTGTTTTGGTTTATTTAAAAAGACAGTCACTCTATTTTATACTACGGGTATTGTGTGACTTATGTGAAAGCAACGGATCTTTTAAAAGATTTAATTGTATGAAGTACTTTAGGGGTAGATACCCGAACTTGTTAGCTTAAAGTACCTTGTGTGTATAACTTGATTGTGTTGGTTTGTGATAGCCTTGTAATACTTTCTTGTTTCATGTATGTGTTTTATGTTCCGCTGATTACTCTGATGTTGTGTCACTAGGGTGCCCGGGGTAAGGCACCAGTCACGGGCCCCGGAACGGGTCGTGACACTTCCTATCCCGTCCACTATTATCAACAAGATACGGTCTGCTTGTATTCAGTTCTTATGGGGAGGGAAACCACCAAGAGTTGCTTGGGATATCATTTTCTTGCCTCAATCTGAAGGTGGCTTGGGTCTTATGAACATCAAGGAATGGAATCATGCCTTGCTATCCAGGACGATTTGGCAAACTCACACTAAGCCGATTCTTTGGGTCTAATGGATCAATAGCCACTATTTGAGAGGTATTACAATTTGGGACTATGAGGTACGTCCTAGGGACTCCCCCTTATTCAAAAAGATTTGTGGGATTCGCGACAAATTCTTTTCTATCTTTGGTAGCCATGGTGATGCTATTGACGTCTTTACAAAATGTTGTGCCAACGGTATATTTGATTCAAGTCTCGTGTATGATATCTTGCGCACTCCGCAAGCTAAAAAGCCTTGGATGTCACAAATTTGGAAAGGCTTCATTCCTCCCAAATTCTCTTTTAATATGTGGCTGATTTGCAGAAAGCGGTTAGCTACAAAGGATACTTTATCATTTCTCAACTTGGAGGATAAATCTTGCGGGTTCTGCAAGCAAGCTGATGAAACAAGGGAACACCTCTTCTTTGACTGCCCCTATACAAACATGATTTGGAAGAGCATAAAAGATTGGTTGGGTATTAGAAGAGAGATGACAACTATTGAAAACTCCCTTAAATGGATTAAGAAAGAACACCGCGGGACAAGCATCCGAGCCAAAGCTATTTTGCTTACTTTTTGCATAATGGTTTATGAGATTTGGAGGGCAAGAAACACAATGCTCTTTGAAGGCACAAGCTTTCCGGTAGAAGTGGTCATTGCAAGAATCAAAACAACATCTTATAGAGTTCTCTATGATTTTATCCCCTCTTGTAATGGCACCTTTTGAGTGACCACCCCTCCCCTCTATCACTTCTTGTTTGCATTACGTTGAGGCTTGAGATACCTCAATGATTGATTGTAGCCACTTCCTTTTTTTCGTTATTAGTAATAATATTTGCATTTACCTAAAAAAAAAAAGTCAAGGACACAAAAGGAAAATCAAATTCCTTTAAACACACGTGCGTCTACCGCACTATATATATTTCACAAATATCATGCTAGAAAGGATAGGAAGAGGTTCACATACCTCGCGACGATTATCGACAATTAGCAAAACGCTCCAAAGTACTCTAACCTTGCTCGCATTTTCCACCCTTCAAGTAGAATACGCTACTCGTAGTACTTCAACCTATAATGGTCATAAAACGTCTATTAACTTCTAGATTCCTTCGTAGAATATTTCTAAGTACAAGGATCCATATTCTACGGAAAATTCGGCAGCACCTCCCCCCCGCAACCACATAAATCTCCCCCTCTAACAAGGCCTGCTACCAAGCCAACAACCGTGGGGGGTTACACGCCTAACCTGGACGTGTACAATTCTACTCCACAATAATACTACAAGTTCATCAGAATACACCAATGTAATTACAGTTCAATTCTTTTTAATCATCCTTCCAATATATCTTATACTCAATTCTAAACTACTACAATATGTAATATCCAATTACAATAGAGGGACATAGATCATTACCTCGATAAGCCCAAATTTATCCAAGATTAAAAGTCGATCCTGAGTAACGTTTAGCTCCAATTCCTTACGCTCCAACCCGCTCCAAGCAACCCTTAAAAGTTTCTAAACAACTTCTCTTAACACTTCATCTAAGCTATGAAGATTTTTCTAGGGCTTCATTTTGCGACTATTGGAAAAAGTAGTATTTCCGGGCTCTTAGTATTGAAATAACTTGGAATACTACTAGGAATACTAGGATAAGGTATTTGGGATGATACAACAATACTTGAAGTATTTTCTACACAAAGTGGGGAGAATTTCTGACGAGCTACAAGAGGGGATTTTTGTGACTTAGAAACATTTAAGTGGATGAAGAAGTCTTGAAACAAGGGGGTATTTATAGAGAAATCAAGGGCTATGATTTAAGCAAGTGTAAGGTGAGGATGGGGTACATGTGTGTGGGTAGTTTGCCAACCATTTGTCCACCATAACAATGGGACAAGTGGCAAGCCACTTGTCCCACTCAAAACCGTCCAACACACACACACAACAATCGGCCCACATGGCCTCAAGGGGGGGTGACACGTGTCGCCCCCCTACTCGTCCAAAATATTTCGTCTTCCGAAAAATATCCGTAATGCCAAAAATCCGAAAATAAAGTGGGCCCCACAAAACCGTAAATTTCCTCCCGTGGGCCCTACGTGACCAATTCCGGAAATAAAATTCCATATTTCTTAAATATTCCAAAAAGTCCGAATACCAAATCTGGGAATCCAATTCCCATTAACGAACCTTTTTCCTTCACAAAATTCGGAAACTTTTCCGTCGAACAAAATCACATCTTTCTTCCTTTCCAATTTTACTGTCGTATTCTCGTACGTACGTCCTCATATACATACTCTGGAACTACGGGGTGTAACAAAATACAATAACCAAACACGCCACATTTAAGGCTCAAAACAACAACCAACCAAAGGGGATTACACGCCTTACAATACGTGTAAAATTCCGCCCCACAATTCATACCAAGTAGTTTAAAATCCAAGCCATTCTCGGCCAACTTATAACCAACAACACTAAGTCTTTTCAAATCCTTTTCCAATTCCAAGTTCTAAGGTCTAACATGTTATATAGTCATAAACAACTTCAACAACTACAATTTCCTTCTTATACAACATGCGACGACTTAAACTAATAATCAACTTGAATTGTAATCTTAAGGCTAAACATGCTAGTTTTCGGATTAGGGTTCCAATAGCCAATACACTTATCAAACTACATAATATAAACCTCATGCTTGCTAATATCCATAACTACAATGATAAGTAAACTTTAATTGCTAAAACGACAAAATTTATACCTTTACAAGCCCTTAAAATTTCCAGGATTCAAAGTCGCTCCTTAGCAATTCTTAGCTCCTTTCCTTATGTTCCAATCCGCTCCAAGCACTCCTTAGAAGCCTATGAAGAACCCATCTTCAAGTTCCAACTTCAAAGTTGAAGAACTCCTTAAGTTCCCGCCTTGCGACTAATACGAAAACGCCGTTTTTCCGAAATCTTTCTATCGAGATATCCTTACAATACCCTTAGGGACATTGGGTTAAAGTATTGTGAATAATGGATCAAAACTACAAAATTTTCATGTGGAAGCTAGGGTGAACCCGAGAGCAACTTTCAACAAGAACAAGTTTATCTAATTTTTTCTAAGTGTTGGAGGCTTAGTCTTGCACTAGTGTGGTATATAAAACACAATGGAGGGTCAAGATATCAACACTTGATTGGCTAGGATGAAGAACACATGGAAAATTGCCAAGTGGACAAGTTGACAAGTCAACAATCTCAAGCTTTGAAGACTTATCTTCCTTGATGGTAAATGACCATTTTACCCTTACATGAAACGTCCAAGACCATGTGGGGGGGTGGGGGGTGCCACGTGTCGCCCTCTCATTCGTCCATAAAAATTCCGTAACCCTCGTGGGCTCCGCAAAACGTACAATTCCTCGGGTGGGCCCCACGTGACCAAATCCGTAAAAATAAATTTCCATAATGTTAATAAGTTCCAAACTCTCCCAATAATGCATTTTGAGAATCCAATTCTCAACAATGAACATTTTTCCTTTCCGACGCTCGGAAGATTTTTTGTCGGAAAAAAAATTCTTCCTTTCGTACCAATTTCCAAGTCTTGATTCCTTACGTACATTCTCTTATACATATCCTGGACTTACGGGGTGTAACATTCTTCCCCCCTTAGAAACATTCGTCCCCGAATGTTCTTAGTCGGTTGTCAAGCTATACAAACTCCGGCATAAACTCTATACTATGCCTATCAATCAAAACTGCATAAGACCAACGATGCCACACATGGCCACCACAACATACGTAAACATATCAATGGACCTTCCGTCCGCGACCCCTTCTCATAAAACTTGAAGGTTACAGTCTTCTCAAACACGGGATCCTTAGAGGTTCCTTTCTTTCCTTACTTGTCATACTTTCTCGTACTTTCAAACTTATTTAGTACACGTACAAAATCAACTAGACTTGGGCCTTGCATCCTCGTGACCCTATCACATAGCGGGACCATATCCAACTGACATCACCCGATTCCATACTATCGGTTGACCCGAAATGAGTCCATAACCCGACCCATCGTCACACTTAACTTCTCATTCTTAGTCTGAAATAAATCTTTCTCTTATCTCAAGGTACTTCTCACCCTATCCTCCCATTCACTAGAGGTTCGTCACATAAGCCAAAGTATTTCTACTGTACATCCTTCCCTATCGGTCTTTACACTTATTATGGGGTAACTACAACTTTTGAACTCTACACAACTATAGTCTCAGTTCACTTACCATTCTTGTCAACATTCTTAACTTTTCACTTTACTAATCAAAGTATTCCTACCTCTGTGGGTACTATCACTTACAACTGCTAGCAACAAAGGGAAAACATATATGCTAGGGCGAAATCTGAATCTATCAATGCACGTATGATTCAAAAGAATCGAGATATACTTGTAACCCCATGCGATGTCGCCACCTGATCCTGTCCAGTAGTCACGTCATCTATGCGGTTCGAAGGACCGCCAGAACTATAAACTCCACCCTGACCTCTACCACGATCGGCCGACATCCAACACCCCGCTCGGGGACGCATTTGTGGAGAAAAGGGAACCAACTACCGGCCTCATAGGCTGAGCCACCTCACCGGTGCTCCTTCTAAAAGGACATTCCCACTGCTTGTGGCCTGGACGGTCACAATAATAACAAACACCTATGCCATGACGGCATTTCCCCATATGACGCTTACTACATCGGAAACACTGAGGAATAAGTGGCCTCGACTGAGAAAATCCTCTGCTCCTCTGAGAACTTCGAACCCTGGAGCTCGGACCAGCTCCTAAATACCTTGTGGGGTCAAATCTCCCACCTGTGGGATGCGGGGGTATGTACTGGGTAGGCTGGGATGAATATCTCACTCATTTTGAGTTTGCTCGTCCAAAACTCACCGGATAACCAACCGGTCTAGCCTCTTACGCCGATCTCGCGTTGGCCCTCTACCTTATGTACACTGTCTGCATCGCCGGATAACCTCCTGGCTGATGAAATCAGAGCACCGCTTATCTTGGTCAATAACATAATCGCTTCCCTCATGACTCCTATAGTCTTCTCCTAACCGAGAAACCGAGGCTCGTGCTGGGTCTCAAAACTCGCGCGAAGAACTCGCCGATCGCGAACAACATCCGGTATACCTTGGGCATAAGCCCTATCAACTCTCGAGTCGACTAGTAGCTCTCGCTACTCCTTTGCCATTCTCGGGCGTTGTTCTCCTCGAGGCATAATCGTAACACAAAATTACGTCGAGAGGAATTATCTTACTAACACGACTCTATGGCACGATCTTAGAGTGAGAAGAATAGAAACCAACTCTAAATGTCCCGTAGCCTCACGTTTATGGGTGTGGCGCGCAACACACCGATAATCAAGACTCTACTAGACACCTGGCCTCAGACATTCCGAGGATCGACTACTCGATACCACTGTCACACCCGAACCCGGGCGTGGATCGGTGCCCTACCTGGGCACCCTTCTACCTTAACAACTAAGCAAACTGCGGAATTTAAATAACACCTCATTTTTTTTAAAACCAACATACGTGCAAGGGCAAAGCCGACAAGGCTGCCATATAATATACATAATAAAAAGACACAACACTGTACATGAGTCCAATCCCACATATGAATACAGACCTCTAAGAGTTTTACTGCAATAAGACGGGACAAGGCCCCGTCGTACCCATAACCGTAGAAAAGCCTATACTGAAGGAACTATACCAAAAATATAAACTCCTGAACAGAGGGAGCTATCCAAAAACTCTGAGCAGGGTCCTACACCTGCAGATCACCAAACAGCGTACCTAAACCTGCGGCATGAACGCACCCAAGAGTCGAGACGAAGAATGTACCAAGTATGTGAAATCAATATACTGTAATGAAATCATAACGCTCCATACAAAACAGAGACATGTATGATAGCCAACCAACGATATAATACACAAGCGATCATATCAAGTCGAGGACGCGTGCCTCAAAGTCATTACTAAAATATAACCATGGGTCTCACGCCACAATATCAATCATGCCCGTGGAATCTTCCTCACCGCGATCCATGATATAATATAACACGAATAAGCATACATGAACACCAAGTCCCACTGTGTCCTAAAATCAGACGCAAGTAGGAAAATGAACCACCAGATCCAACTCAGATCATAAAATGACGGGGCAAGTACGAAAGCTAACTACAGATTCAACTGCGCTAACAATCGACGGGGCAAGTACGAAAGTTAACTACCAGATCCATCCTGTCATCACGAGATATGACCGGGGCAAGTGCACAAGCTATCTACCGGAGCCTATCGTACCAAACTGTGTAATAGCACTGACGGGGGCAAGTACGAAAGCTATCTACCAGATCCAACCTGCGTCATCAACTGAGCGGGGCAAGTACGAGAGCTAACTACCAGATCCAACCTGCGTCACTAAATCTCATGGAGGGCCAATCCATGGAACAATAATATCCCACGTGGTCGCATGTCCCGGAATCCCACATCGTATAAGCATGACCATGGGGTAATATAAACAAATCCGGGATTCTAACCCGCCTCCTGGTCACATGCCCCAGAATCCCACATCGTATAAGCATGTCCAAGGAGTAACACAAATAATGGAAGCATACCCGTGGAATCCCACATCACTGTCGGTACGTCCAAGTAAACTTACAAGACATGACCACTCCAATCGAGAGTCGCGGCAACGTAATAAAACATAATACTTGCACTCAAAAGCTATCACCAACACACATAGGCAAGTTCATAAAATCTTTAGACTTTCATTTTATAAACTCAAGGCACTTATAGAATAGTTCTCAATTAAACAAGCCAAAGTACTTATCAAGGCACACATAGAATAATTCTCAATTAAACAAGCCAAAGTACTTATCAAGGCACACATAGAATAATTCTCAATTAAACAAACCAAAGTACTTATCAAGGCACACATAGAATAATTCTCAATTAAACAAGCCAAAGTACTTATCAAGGCACACATAGAAAAATTCTCAATTAAACAAGCCAAAGTACTACGTACGTACATTCTTTTCAAAAGACTCCTTTTTATGTAAAACCCCAAGATACTAACACCCGTAGTATCAAGGTGTGTCTATTTTTCAAAGCAAGTTACTACACTTTTAGAAAACTCATTTCAAAGCTTGAAATCAAGTAACTTCAAATTTTCACAATCTAGGCAACTTATGCCTAATAATCAAAATAGACAACTTTCTTAACCTTCCATAAAGCCGTTATAACCAACTTCCCATAAAGTCGTTATACCCTTTATAGTTTTAGACATATCCATTCCTTTTATAACCAAGAGACTTATACTTTTAAAACCAAGTATCACATACTTACAAATCAAGTTCTTAACTTTCAAAATACTTCAAGTCTCTTAATATTTAGAAAACAAGTTTCTTCTTCTTTTAAACCCCAAGTAAATCACTCCTTTAACTCCCCTAAAGTCATTATAACAACCCTTAGGTTTTGGAACTAAGGCACTAGCCAAAAGGTTTGGAAACCACTTCCTTTTCAAGACTCTATGTACTTTAAGTAAAATATTTTCACTTTTAAGAATCCAAAATTCACTAAGGAAATTGATTATACAACTTACAATTTAAACATCAAAGTACAATCAAGGAAGTACATAGAACAAATTCTATTTTAGGCAATCCAAATACAACCAAGGAATGGATCATTTAAGGAGTAGGACATACTTTCTTTATCTTAAGGAATCATGCTAGAAGAGGAGATAGTGTCACGACCCGAACCTGGGCCCGTGACTGGTGCCTTACCCCGGACACCCTAGTGATACACCATCAGAGTAATCAGCGGAACATACAACGATACAAGACATATTATGAAATATGAAACAATAATCTGAGAAAAACTTGCCTTTCGGCATATATATAAATAACAACTTTTTCAACATGAACAGTTTAATCCTTTTTACAAACCCCGCCACAACAAGATTACTGCACTTCTAAGAATGATACGACAACAATGGGGGACAGGCCCCGCCAAACCCCGAATGTAAACACTTACTACGCAGTGACCATACCACCGATAAGCCTCCGAGAAACGGAGCTTCCCAAACCAAATCGTGACCACGAGAGCTAGGATCAACGATCGTGTACCTCAACTCGCGCAGATGAACGCACCAAGGAGGTCAAGATAACAAAAATTTAGTATGGGAAACTAAAAATATCAGAAATGAAATCATAATAGTCTATAAAGCGGGAGACATGTATGATAAGCAAACTACGATTCACAACAAATAAGCGATATGTCAAGTCGTGGACTCGCCTCAAAGTTATCACAATAAAACCGTGACGGCAAGTACGAAGGCATAGCCGACTACTAAGACCTACGCACCAAAAATACCACAAAGCGTATCCCGAGGTCTTTCTAGACCGCACTACGATCGAAGCCGCCACTCGCCCGCAATATCAATGTGCGCGTCTATCCCTGGAACTCTCGCAGCTCCGCATAGGTCACACACGGACCCGCATGAGGTATTCCTCGAATCATGGTCCTGCATCGCTGAGGTATACCCCGTGATCGGGCGGCTAACCCTCGGTATCCGCCTAGGCTCCCGCAACCCGCATAGTCTCAAAAGACCGCATAGTCTCAATAGACCGCATAGGGAATCCCCCGCATCAGGCTAAACACCCGGAATGATCAATCCTGGAGCCACCGCACTCGCGTAGTCACGAGGACCGCATAGCCGTAAAGACCGCATCGCGGTGGCAAGCCCTCGGTATAATAAGTCAAAGGGTATGTGATACAATAACAAGATAAACGCTTAACGCTTAACAACGTAAGCACAACAAGAATGACCCCCTTACATCACGATCACACAAGATACTAACACACGTAGCATCCTAACATGTTTACTTATCACATCAACAAGAAAGTAATTACAAGGCTATCTCAAACCAACACAATCAAGTTATTCACACAAGGTACTTTATGCTAACAAGTTCTGTATCTATCCCTAAAGTACTTCATACATTAAAGCTTTTAAAAGATCCATTGCTTTCACATAAGTCACACAATACGTAGTATAAAATAGAGTGATTGTTTTTAAGTAAACTAAAACACTTACCTTTGTAAAATCAAGTAACAACATTATTATCCAAACGCCCAAGTTTGCCTAATTTCAAATGTTCACGCTTTCTTATTTTAGAAAGGTTTCGTAGTTCATAGTCTTATTCATTTAAGAATATAATTCTCTTTTAAACTATCCGAGAAACATAAGCCTTATATGTGAGTAGGATATTCTCGTTTATAACAATCTTATTACAAAGACCATGATCTAGGAAATATCATTTTGTCTCATCTTAGCTTCTATGCGGATGGAAGTTTCTCTGGTTTTCTTAATACTTAATTAGTCAAAACATTTCCTTTATTAACGCTGCAGTGGTTTGTCGATACACATTCCGATTTCAAATCAAGAAACATTCTTAAGCCGTTATACCTAACTTCCCATAAAGCTAGTATTACTCTTAAGTTTTCAAAACCAAGTATTACTTCTTCTTTCAAAATGATTCAAAATCTTTTGCAATACTTCAAGTTCTTTATTAACACATAACAAGCCGCTTATAGTTCAAACGATTACCTTTTAAAACCACATGTATTTTCTTACCAACATAAAGTCATTATAACCAACTTCCCATAAAGTCGTTATAACACTTTATGTTTCAAACCAATCAAATACATTAAACACGTACGCTCACCGTACTACATAGTTACACACATATCATGCTAGAAGAGATAGGAAGAGGTTCACATACCTCGCGACGAGTATCGACTAATAGCAAAACGCTCCAAGTACTCCAACCGTCGCTACTCCTAAGCCAAGTAGATCGCGCCATACGTGAGTACGCCAACCTATAAGGCCACGCGCGCTTTATTATCATTTAGATCCCTTCAGAGAACATTCTACGTAAAATTCGAAAGACCTCCCGCAACAAACAGAAATCTCCTCCTCTATCTGGGCCGGCCATCAAGCCAACCGTGGGTTCATACATCTAACCCGAACGGTACAATTCTACTCCACAAGATTACTACACAAGTCTATCAGAATACGGTCCTATGTAATTACAGTTCAGCTTCTTGAGCTTAAGTCAAAAGACATTGCCAACTAACTACGTTCGGTTCTATATATAGTATACTTCAACTATATAGTCTAACAATCATGTAATTTCCAATTACAATAGAGGACAAGATAATTACCTCGATAAGCCCATAATTATCCAAGTATAAAGTCGATCCCGGCAATCGTTTAGCTCCAACTCAGTGTGCTCACCGCCCAACAACCCTTAGAAGTTCTAACCAACTTCTACTTATGACTCCAACTAACTATGGAGATTTTCCTTGGTTTCGGTTTTGGATCGACGAAGTATAATAGTATTTACGGCTTTTCAGATAGGTATAACCTTAGAATACAACAAGGTATACGCTAAGGTAATTTGGGCATTATAACAATACTTTGGAGAGTATTTCTACACCACAAAAAGGGGTGTATTATACGAGACAACTAGGCTAGTGGGTACCCCACGCCACACTACTAGGAGTGGCGCTACTCGGCCAAGGGGGCCTCACGAAAGGGGGAGGGACGAGAACAATAGAGGGAGGGAGGGGAGAGTCTTTCAAGACTTAGAGATTTTAGGATGAATAAGTCTTCCAAAGAGGTGGTATTTATAGGACAAGCGAGGCCAACCAATGGCCAAGATCTTGCCAAGTGCATAGCAAGTGTAGGCCAAGATCTTGCCAAGTGCACCCTAACCAACTAACACAAAAATATCCTACCAACCCTTGACTATTTCAACCACACTTTCGCCAAGCCTTTACCGTCCAAGCCTAACTAATGAGAGGTGACAAGTGTCGCCCTCTTGTTTGTCCAAAATGTTTCGTCTCTCGGAAAAATCCGCAATAATTAAAAATGACATAGACGGAAATTCCCCTACGAAAGATGTGGAAAAGTTTAGTCGAAAAAAGACTCTAATCGGGGGTGGTGAACAAATGCAATTCGCCAAGCCTAAATCACAAGTTCAAATTTTCTACGTACGTCCCTGCGTACATACTCTGGAAATACGGGGTATAACATTCTCCCCTCCTTAGAAACATTCGTCCCGAATGTTCTTTCTAAGCCTCAAAACAAACGCGCGCCAGTATAGTCTTCACTACTTATTCTTACGAGAACCAACCTGCCACATCTGGCCACAGAAACACCCGCGCACATAAAAACTTACATCCAAGTCCACGAGGAAACACCTCTAACCTCACCAAAATGATACCACTTTGTCACTTTGCCTAAGATACCACTTTGTCACTTTGTCGCGAGCCTTGCTCCGACGACCCAACAAATGGTACCGGGCTGCATGCGATCACTGAAGCTGTCGTACACTCGAACTCTTACCACATTTCTGATACTGCTTTAGTTTCCAAAACTCGGGGTTACTATCTCTTAACGTGGGCATCATTAACTGGGAACATTCTGGATGGATCTTCGATACTTTCCCGAACATAACAATACGAAAGACCGGACGCACTGCCTCCTAAGTCGGACGGCAAATGCTAACATATAGGCAACCTGGCCTATTCTTCACATGAACTCACAAAGGCCCAAAGTAACTCGGGCTAAGTTTCCTCTGTTTTCCAAAACTCGTCACACCCAAACCGGGGTGGTACCTTCAAGAAGACCGATCACAACTCGAACTCTAAACGTCGCCGATTATCCGCACGATTTCTCCGAGCCGCCGTAACCTCTTCTAGACAAGCTTCACCCTATCCACATCCTGCCAACACGTATCAACCAATTTTACGAACGCGCCAACATCGAACCAATCGACCAAGAACTTACTCTCTTCCGCCCCTACAAGGCTTCATAAGGCGACATCCGAACATTGAAATGGTAGCTTAAACACTACCTCCACAGGAGACAACAATCCCCACAACTATCCCTGAAATCCAAACACTGGCCCGAGGGCGAATGCGATTCTGAGACTCACCTGAGTTCTTAACACATGCCTGGTAAAACTTCCAGAAACAAAAACAGCCATAACCTGGGCTCCACTGTCTGCCATAAGGTGAAGGTAGGCACCCCGTGCAGCCCTACAACCTTTCTGATACAACAACACCGCCGAGTGAATCGTCCCGATCAAGAACACGATGGGTCGCCCCATCGACCACCACCGGCCGAACATATCCACGAACTCGTATCTTTGGTTAACTAAACTTGAGCCTAACACCTCACAACCCTAACACAAGGCGACCACCATAACCTGACCCCACCACCAAAACTACCATGGGTTGACCCGCAACGGCCTCAACCCGACCCTAACGCCGCACAAAACTAGCTCCCGATCGGAACAATCTTACTAATCACGTTTCGAAAACCTAGCGGTCTTCTTAGCTCAACTAACCTCTTTCATATCACGCTACTCAGGGACTTATCCCACAACCATAGCCCACGTGCACCATGCACTCTGATAAGGATCAAACATAATACTACACCTATACTCGAGATGGCCTTACCTCTAAGGTATCTACGTATAAAACTCTAAGGCTCACACCTTCTCTGTCCCCCAAATCTTACTTGGTTAACTAACCAAGATTTCTAATCACAACTAACACACTGCTATCAGAACATAGCACTTAAGGTATACTCACCTTATCACACATACAGATCTACAGAGGTTAAGGATATATCTATATCTACCGCTTCACTCCTTAGTCGTTCTAATCAAACTCGCTCGTAGGCGCATAGCTAAGATGACGAACTACCCACCGATCTCGAAGGCTAAGTCCTCCTGGCGACACTTCTTCGACACTGCACCGATGGTCATAGTACAACAAGTACAACTAAAAGACGACATTCCCGATGACGTCGCCACACCGTGAACCGAAGCCCGAGTTCGACCGACTCGTGATACCCCGAATGTCCGAACTCCGAAGACCACTCGACCGGGCGAGGTGCATAATCTAATCTGGCCGCGAGGTGACTCGCCGAAGTTACCAAAGGACCTTGCCGCTCGCCCTTCGTTGTCCTTCGTTAACCCGCCGATCTCTACGTTTACGCCGCTGCATAAGCCCGCATACGTGCCATGCTCAAGCCTAATCAAGGATTACTCTTGCACAACCTTCTAGGTAGTCATCAAGACTCGCGATGCATCGGTATACTCTCCGTAGTCAAATCCATAGTTAGTAATGTGGCCGCCTTGAAATCTATATTCACTGTTCTGGCCGTGGGCGAAGGTTCAAATATCATGGCCGCAGAGAATCGCCGCCGCGTGCTAAACTTCTGGGCTAGTGACGTCGCAGAACTCCCGAATGAAGCACCACTCAAGGTGACAATTGGGCTGTGCCCACGTAACCCTCTCTCAGATTTACTTGCAGCCTCCGGCCGCTTTGCCCTCCCGGGCGGGTTGCCTACGCGAGGCATAACGATAAGGGAAATAATTTCGTCAGAGGGTCCAACTTACAACACAGCTCTAAGGCACGATCTCAGAGTGAGAAGAATAGAAACCAATCCTAAATACCCTATAGCCTCCTGATTATTGGTGTGGTGCACAACACACCGATAATCAAGACTCTACTGGATACGGTCTGTAGACACTTTCTGAGGATTAACTGCTCTGATACCACTTTTGTCACGACCCGAACTGGCCCGTGGATCGTGCCTTACCGGCACCCTAGTGATACACCATCAGTAATCAATGAACATACAATGATACAAGACATATTATGAAATATGAAACAATAACTGAGAAAACTTGCTTTCTAAGATATATATAAATAACAACTTTTTCAACATGAGCGGTTTAATCCTTTTTACAAACCCCGCCACAACAAGATTTCATGCACTTAAGAATGATACGACAACAATGGCGGACAGGCCCCGCCAAACCCCGAATGTAAACACTTACTACGACAGGGACCATACCACTGATAAGCCTCCGAGAAACGGATCTTCCCAAACGCCAAATCGTGACCACGAGAGCTAGGATCAACGATCGGTGTACCTCAACTCATGCAGATGAACGCAGCCAAGGCGAGGTCGATAACAAAAATTTAGTATGGGAAACTAAAAATATCGTAAATGAAATCATAATAGTCTATAAAGCGAGACATGTATGATAAGCAAACTACGATTCACAACAAATAAGCGATGCATGTCAAGTCGTGGACTCGCCTCAAAGTTATCACAATAAAACCGCACGGGCAAGTACGAAGGCATAGCCGACTACTAAGACCCACGCACCAAAAATACCACAAATCGTATCCCGAGGTCTTTCTAGACCGCACTACATGATCGGCCGCCACTCGCCCGCAATATCAATGCGCGTCTATCCTCGAACTCTCGCAGACTCCGCATAGGTCACACACGACCGCATGAGGTATTCTCGAATCATGGTCCTGCATCACCGAGGTATACCCCGCATCGGGCGCACTAACCTCGGTATCCGCCTAGGCTCCCGCAACCCGCATAGTCTCAAAAGACCGCATAGTCTCGGCAGACCGCATAGGGAATCCCGCGTCGAAGCTAAACACCCGAATGATCAATCCTGGAGCTACCGCGACTCCGCGTAGTCACGAGGACCGTGATAGCCGTAAAGACCCGCATCAAGGGTGGCAAGCCCTCGATAATAAGTCAGGGTATGTGATACAATAACAAGATAACGCTTAACGTTTAACAACGTAAGCACAACAAGAATGACCCCCTTACATCACGATCACACAAGATACTAACACACGTAGCATCCTAACATGTTTACTTATCACATCAACAAGAAAGTATTTACAAGGCTATCTCAAACCAACACAATCAAGTTATTCACACAAGGTACTTTATGCTAACAAGTTCGGGTATCTATCCCTAAAGTACTTCATACATTAAAGCTTTTTAAAAGATCCATTGCTTTCACATAAGTCACACAATACCCGTAGTATAAAATAGAGTGACTGTCTTTTTAAGTAAACCAAAACACTTACCTTTGTAAAATCAAGTAACAACATTATTATCCAAACGTCCAAGTTTGCCTAATTTCAAATGTTCACGTTTCTTATTTTAGAAAGGTTTCGTAGTTCATAGTCTTATTCATTTAAGAATATAATTCTCTCTTTTAAACTATCTGAGAAACATAAGCCTTATATGTGAGTAGGATATTCTCGTTTATAACAATCTTATTACAGCAGCCATGATCTAGGAAATATCATTTTGTCTCATCTTAGCTTCTATGCAGATGGAAGTTTCTACTGGTTTTCTTAATACTTAATTAGTCAAAACATTTCCTTTTATTAACGCTGCAGTGGTTTGTCGATACACATTCTGATTTCCGAAATCAGTAAAACATTCTTAAGCCGTTATACCTAACTTCCCATAAAGCTAGTATTACTCTTAAGTTTTCAAAAACCAAGTATTACTTCTTCTTTCAAAATGATTCAAAAATCTTTTGCAATACTTCAAGTTCTTTATTAACACATAACAAGCCAGTTATAGTTCAAACCAGTTACCTTTTTAAAACCACATGTATTTTCTTACCAACATAAAGCTGTTATAACCAACTTCCCATAAAGCCGTTATAACACTTTATGTTTCAAACCAATCAAATACATTAAACACACGACGTCACCGTACTACATAGTTACACACATATCATGCTAGAAGAGATAGGAAGAGGTTCACATACCTCGCGACGAGTATCGACTAATAGCAAAACGCTCCAAGTACCTCCAACCGTCGGCTACTCCTTAAGCCAAGTAGATCGCGCCATACGTAGTACGCCAACCTATAAGGCCACAAGGCGCTTATTATCATTTAGATCCCTTCGTAGAACATTCTACGTAAAAATTCGCAAAGACTCTCCCCGCAACACAGAAATCTCCTCCTCTATCTGGCCGCCATCAAGCCAACCGTGGGGTTCATACATCTAACCCGAACGGGTACAATTCTACTCCACAAGATTACTACACAAGTCCATCTGAATACGCCCCTATGTAATTACGATTCAGCTTCTTCAGCTTAAGTCAAAAGACATTGCCAACTAACTACGTTGATTCTATATAGAGTATACTTCAACTATATAGTCTAACAATCATGTAATTTCCAATTACAATAGAGGGACAAGATAATTACCTCGATAAGCCCATAATTATCCAAGTATAAAGTCGATCCTGGGCAATCGTTTAGCTCCAACTCAGGTGCTCGACCCGCCCAAACAACCCTTAGAAGTTCTAACCAACTTCTACTTATGACTCCAACTAACTATGGAGATTTTCCTTGGGTTTCGGTTTTGTGGATCGACGGGAAGTATAATAGTATTTACGGCTTTTCAGATAGGTATAACCTTAGAATACAACAAGGTATACTACTAAGGTAATTTGGGCATTATAACAATACTTTGGAGAGTATTTCTACACCACAAAAAGGGTGTATTATACGAGACAACTAGGCTAGTGGGTACCCACGCCACACTACTAGGAGTGGGCGCTACTCTGCCAAGGGGGCCTCACGAAATGGGGAGGGACGAGAACAATAGAGGAGGGGAGAGTCTTTCAAGACTTAGAGATTTTTAGGATGAATAAGTCTTCCAAAGAGTGGGTATTTATAGGACAAGCAAGGCCAACCAATGGCCAAGATCTTGCCAAGTCCATAGCAAGTGTAGGGCCAAGATCTTGCCAAGTGCACCCTAACCAACTAACACAAAATATCCTACCAACCCTTGACTATTTCAACCACACTTTCGCCAAGCCTTTACCGTCCAAGCCTAACCAATGAGAGGTGACAAGTGTCGCCTCTTGTTGGTCCAAAATGTTTCGCCTCTAAAAATCCGCAAAAATTAAAAATGACATAGCCGAAATTCCCTACGAAAGTCGTGGAAACGCTTCATTTAAAAAAACGACTCTAATCGGGGTTGTGAACAAGCAATTCGCCAAGCCTAAATCACAAGTTCAAATTTTCTACGCACGCCTCGCGCATACTACCGGAAATACGGTATAACAGATAGTTCACATACCTTTCGCTAAAATCCACAAGCTGTCGAATACGCCAGACGTAGAATTGTCAACCTATAATGGTCACAACATGACTATCAATTTCTAGTCTCTAACGAGAATAATACTAAGTATACGGTCTCTTATTCTACGGAAAATCGGGCAAAGACTTCCTTTGTTTCTACATACTTTGCCACCTTTTTCAAGGCCGAATACAATAACCAAACACGCCACATTTAAGGCTCAAAACAACAACCAACCAAAGGGGATTACACGCCTTACAATACGTGTAAAATTCCGCCCCACAATTCATACCAAGTAGTTTAAAATCCAAGCCATTCTCGGCCAACTTATAACCAACAACACTAAGTCTTTTCAAATCCTTTTCCAATTCCAAGTTCTAAGGTCTAACATGTTATATAGTCATAAACAACTTCAACAACTACAATTTCCTTCTTATACAACATGCGACGACTTAAACTAATAATCAACTTGAATTGTAATCTTAAGGCTAAACATGCTAGTTTTCGGATTAGGGTTCCAATAGCCAATACACTTATCAAACTACATAATATAAACCTCATGCTTGCTAATATCCATAACTACAATGATAAGTAAACTTTAATTGCTAAAACGATAAAATTTATACCTTTACAAGCCCTTAAAATTTGCAAGATTCAAAGTCGCTCCTTAGCAATTCTTAGCTCCTTTCCTTATGTTCCAATCCGCTCCAAGCACTCCTTAGAAGCCTATGAAGAACTCATCTTCAAGTTCCAACTTCAAAGTTGAAGAACTCCTTAAGTTCCCGCCTTGCGACTAATACGAAAACGCCGTTTTTCCGAAATCTTTCTATCGAGATATCCTTACAATACCCTTAGGGACATTGGGTTAAAGTATTGTGAATAATGGATCAAAACTACACAATTTTCATGTGGAAGCTAGGGTGAACCCGAGAGCAACTTTCAACAAGAACAAGTTTCTCTAATTTTTTCTAAGTGTTGGAGGCTTAGTCTTGCACTAGTGTGGTATATAAAACACAATGGAGGGTCAAGATATCAACACTTGAGTGGCTAGGATGAAGAACACATCGAAAATTGTCAAGTGGACAAGTTGACAAATCAACAATCTCAAGCTTTGAAGACTTATCTTCCTTGATGGTAAATGACCATTTTAACCTTACATGAAACGTCCAAGACCATGTGGGGGGGGGGGGGGTGCCACGTGTTGCCCTCTCATTCGTCCATAAAAATTCCGTAACCCTCGTGGGCCCCGCAAAACGTAAAATTACTTGGGTGGGCCCCACGTGACCAAATCCGTAAAAATAAATTTCCATAATGTTAATAAGTTCCAAACTCTCCCAATAATGCATTTTGAGAATCCAATTCTCAACAACGAACATTTTTCCTTTCCGACGCTCGGAAGATTTTCTGTCGGAAAAACAATTCTTCCTTTCGTACCAATTTCCAAGTCTTGATTCCTTACGTACATTCTCATATACATGTACTGGACTTACGGGGTGTAACATAAAGAAAGTATGTCCTACTCCTTAAATGATCCATTCCTTGGTTGTATTTGGATTGCCTAAAATAGAATTTGTTCTATGTACTTCCTTGATTGTACTTTGATGTTTAAATTGTAAGTTGTATAATCAATTTCCTTAGTGAAGTTTGGATTCTTATAAGTGAAAGTATTTTACTTAAAGTACATAGAGTCTTGAAAAGGAAGTGGTTTCCAAACCTTTTGGCTAGTGCCTTAGTTCCAAAACCTAAGGGTTGTTATAATGATTTTAGGGGAGTTAAATGAGTGATTTATTTAATTGGTTTAAAAGAGGAGAAATGACATGATTTAAGAGAAGTAACTTGTTTTAAAGGTGTGAGTTACTTGAGGTTTAAAAGTAGAAGAAACTTGATTTCTAAAGATTAAGAGACTTGAAGTAATTTGAAAGTTAAGAAACTTGAGTTGAAAGTATGTGATACTTGGTTTTAAAAGTATAAGTCTCTTGGTTTTAAAAAGAATGAATTTGTCTAAAAACCGTAAAGGGTTATAACGGCTTTATGAGAAGTTGGTTATAACGGCTTTATGGAAGGTTTAGAAAGTTGTCTATTTTGATTAATGGTCATAAGTTGCCTAGATTGTGAAAATTTGAAGTTACTTGATTTCAAGCTTTGAAATGAGTTTTCTAAAAGTGTAGTAACTTACTTTGAAAAATATACACACCTTGATACTACGGGTGTTAGTATCTTGGGGTTTTACATAAAAAGGAGTCTTTTGAAAAGAATGTACGTACGTAGTACTTTGGCTTGTTTAATTGAGAATTATTCTATGTGTGCCTTGATAAGTACTTTGGCTTGTTTAATTGAGAATTATTCTATGTGTGCCTTGATAAGTACTTTGGCTTGTTTAATTGAGAATTATTCTATAAGTTCCTTGAGTTTATAAAATGAAATTCTAAAGATTTTATGAACTTGCCTATGTGTGCTGGTGATAGCCTTTGAGTGCAAGTATTATATTTTTACGCTGCCGCGACTCTCTGGCCGAGGGTCACGTCTTGTTGTAAGTTTACTTGACGCATCGAGTGATGGGATTCCACGTATGCTTCCATTATTTGTATTACTCTTGGACATGCTTATATGATGTGGGATTAGGGCACGTGACCGCGAGGCGTTAGATTCGGATTTGTTTGTATTACCCCATGGTCATGCTTATACGATGTGGTATTCCGGATCATGAGACCACGAGGTATATTGTTATTCCATCGATTTGACCTCCATGAGATTTAGTAACGCAGTCGGATCCGTAGTTAGCTTCGATTGCCCCGTCGGGTCGACGCAGATGGATCCGTAGTTGGCTTTCGTACTTGCCCCGCGCCTATTGCACGATTTGGTACGGTAGACTCGGTAGATAGCTTCGACTTGCCTGGCCATATCTCGCGACGACGCCGGATCCGTAGTTAGCTGCACTTGCCCCGTCGATTGTTGACGCAGCCGGATCTCGTAGTTGGCTGCATTTCCCCGCCGCTTTATGACGCAGCCGGATCTGGTGGTTCGCTTTCCTACTTGGCCCGTACAGTTGTTAGGACACAGGTGGGACTTGGTGTTCATGTATGCCTATTGGTGTTATATTATATCATGGATCACGGCGGTGAGGGCGATTCCACTGGCATGATTGATATTATGGGCGTGAGACCCATGGTTATATTTTAGTAATGACTTTGAGGGCATGCGTCCCTGACTTGATATGACTGCTTATGTATTGTGTACTGTAGGTTGGCTATCATACATGTCTCCTGTTTTGTTTAGACTGTTATGATTTCATTACGCATTTCATCGCTTCACATACTTGGTACATTCTTCGTACTGACCTCCTTCGGGGGGCTGCGTTCATGCCGCAGGTTTAGGTACGCAGTTTGGTGATCTGCAGGTGTAGGACCCTGCTCAGAGTTTTTGGATAGCTCCATCTGTTCAGGAGTTTATCTTTTTGGGTATAGATCCTTCAGTACAGGCTTTTGTACAGTTATGGGTACGGTGGGACCTTGTCCCGTCATAGTTCAGTAAAACTCTTAGAGGTCTGTATTCATATGTGGGATTGGACTCGTGTATAGTGTAGTTGTTATACCCCGTAGTTCCAGGGTATGTATGCGAGGACGTACGTACGAGAATACGACAGAAAGATTGGAAAGGAAGAAAGAGGCGACTTTTCCACGGAAAAGTTTCCGGTTTTTGTGAAGGAAAAAGGTTCGTTAATGGGAATTGGATTCCCAGATTTGGTATTCGGACTTCCTGGAATATTAGAGAATTATGGAATTTTATTTTCGGAAATGGTCACGTGGGGCCCACGGGAGAAATTTACGGTTTTGTGGGGCCCACTTTGTTTTCGAGATTTTGGCCATTGTGGATATTTTCGGAAGATGTTTTATTTTGGGCCAATAGGAGGGTGACACGTGTCACCACCGCCAGTGGCTTGGCCGAATTGGCATTTGTGCACAACACCTTGCTAGAGTCGTTTCGACTAAACGTTTTACATAACTTCATGAGGAAAATTCCGGCGATGTCTTTTGTTATTTTTGCGGATTTTTACGAGAGACGGAACATTTTGGACCAACGAGAGGCGACACTTGGCACCCTCTCAGTGGCAAGGTGGGCGACTGGACGATTTGGGAAGTCAAGTGGGAGATATTTTTGGTAGATATTTTGTGTGCAAGTTGGCTAGGTACACATGGGTGAATCTTGGCCCTACACTTGCCTAACACTTGGTGTAATCTTGGCCATTGGTTGGCTTTCACTTGACCTATAAATACCCCTGAAGACTAATTCATTCACAAAAATGCCTAAGTCTTGAAAGCTTCTTCCTTCCCCCTTAGTGTAGTGTCTTGGCCGAGAGCCCCTCTCTCCCCTCGCCGAGAGTCCCCTAGTGGGCAGGCCGAGGTAGACACCCCCTCCTGAGGTGCTAGCCGTGGGTACCCACTAGCCTAGTTGCTTTCGTATAATACCCCCCTCTTGGTAGAAATACTCTCAAAAGTATTGTTATAATGCCCAAATTACCTTAGCCGTATACCTTGTTGTATTCTAAGGTTATACCTATACGAAAAGCCCAGAAATACTATTATACTTCCCACTACAAAACCGAAACCCTAGGAAAATCTCCATAGTCAGTTGGAGTGTTGTGTAGAAGTTGGTTAGAACTTCTAAGGGTGGTTTAGAAGCGGGTTGAGCGCCGAGTTGGAGCTAAACGATTGCCCAGGATCGACATTAAACTCGGATAATTATGGGCTTATCGAGGTAAATATCTTATCCCCCTATTGTAATTGGATGTTACATGTTGTAGGAAATTATAAGTTGAAGTTTACTATGTATATAACTGAACATAGCTTGTGGCAATGTCTTTGGACTTAAGCCCAAGAATCGAATCAACTGCTTTTACATAGGATCAGACACAGAGACTTGTGTAGTAATCTTGTGAAGTAGAATTGTACCGTTCGGGTTAGATGTATAACCCCTGGTTGGCTTGGTAGCCTACCGTTAGAGAGGAGATTTACGCTGTTGCGGAGGTGTCGCGAATTTTCGTAGAATGTTCTACGATGTTAATAAGCGCCAGTGGCCTTATAGGTTGAAATGCTACGTGTGGAATGATCCACTTGGCTTAAGGAGTAGCCGACTGTTTGGAGCGTTTTGCTATTAGTCGATACTCGTCGCGAGGTATGTGAACCTCTTCCTATCTCTTCTAGCATGATATGTGTGAACTATGTAGTGAGACGCATACGTGCTAAATGTGTTGAGTGGTTTAAAACATAAAGTGTTATAACGGCTTTATGGGAAGTTGGTTATAACGACTTTATGTTAGTAAGAAAATACATGGTTTTTAAAAGGTAATCGATTTGAACTATAACTGGCTTGTTATATGATAAGAAAGAACTTGAAGTATTTCAAAAGATTTTTGAATCATTTTGAAAGGAGAAGTAATACTTGGTGTTTGAAAACTTAAGAGTTATACTAGCGTTATGGGAAGTTAGGTATAACGGCTTAAGAATGCTTTACTGATTTCGGAAATCAGGATGTGTATCGACAAACCATCGCAATACATTAAAAGGAAATGTTTTGAATAATTAAGTATTATTAAAACCAGTAGAAACTTCCATCTGCATAGAAGCTAAGATGAGACAAAATGATATTTCCTAGATCATGGCTGCTGTAATAAGATTGTTATAAACAAGAATATCCTACTCACATAAGACTTATGTTTCTCAGATTGTTTAAAAGGGAATTATATTCTTAAATGAATAAGACTATGAACTGCGAAACCTTTCTAAAATAAGAAACGTGAACATTTGAAATTAGGCAAACTTGGACGTTTGGAAAATAATGTTGTTACTTGATTTTACAAAGGTAAGAGTTTTGGTTTTCTTAAAAGAACAAATACTCTATTTTATACTACGTATTGTGACTTATGTGAAAGAAACAGATCTTGTTTTAAGATTTTAATGTGTGAAGTACTTTGGGGATAGATACCCGAACTTGTTAGTAGAAAGTACCTTGTGTGAATAACTTGATTGTATTGGTTTGTGATAGCCTTGTAATACTTTCTTGTTGCTTTGATAAGTAAACGTGTTAGGATGCTACGTGTGTTAGTATCTTGTGATGTTTGTGTAAGGGGGTTTCCCTTGATTGTGCTTATTAACTATCGATCGTTATGATAGTATTGTGGCATTCATCTCTTGAGATGATTCCGGGTTAAGCCGCCTCCACGCGGTAGACTCGGCGATGCAGGACCATGATTCGAGAATACCTACGCGGGTCACGGGGCCTACGCGGAGCTACGAGAGTTCCGTGTTAGTGTCGTCCTTTATGGGCACGCGGTCTCGTGGCTGCGCGACTCGAAGTCGGGGCGACGCCGGAGTAGCTACCGATGCGGGAATACCTCATGCGGGCCGATGAGATTGGCCTACGCGGAGTCGCGGAAGTTCCAGGACTAGACGCGCACATTAGATCTCGGGCAAGTGGCGGCTTTGATCATGTGACGGTCTAGACATATCTTATGATCTGATTTATGACCTTGTTGGTGCTGGTGGTGTTAGTAGTCGGCTATGCCTTCGCATTTACCCCGCATGCTTTTATTAGGACACCGGTGGGACCGTGTTCATATGTATTCCTTGGTGCTTGTATATCATAAATCGCCAGCGGTGAGGAAGGTATTCCACGCACGATTGATGTTGTGGGCGTGAGACCCATTGTTAAATTGAGTGATGACTTGAGGTGTGAGTCACGACTTGACATGATCGCTTATTTATGGTGAATCGTAGTTTGGTTATCATACATGTCTCCGCTTGGTATAGACTACTATGATTTCATTTACTGATTTATTTTTAGTTTCACATACTCTGCACTGTTAGATCGACTCCTTCGGGGCTGCGTTCATGCCGCAGTTGAGGTACATCGCCGTTGATCCTAGCTCTCGTGGTCACAGCGTTTGGGAAGCTCCGTTTCTCCGAGGCTTATCGGTGGTATAGTCCTCGTAGTAAGTGTTTACATTCAGGGTTTGCGGGCCCCGTCCCGCCATTGTGGTCGATCATTCTTAGAGGTCCGTAGTACCGCTGTTGTGGCGGGGTTGGTAAAAAGGATTGTCGCTCATTTGTAAAAGAGTTGATGGTTATATATATGCCGATGTGCAAGTTTTCTGATTATTGTTTTATATTTCTGTTATCTCATGTTGTTGTTTTATGTTCCGCTGATTACTCTGATGTTGTGTCACTAGGGTGCCCGGGGTAAGGCACCAGTCACGGGCCCAGTTTCGGGTCGTGACAGTAGTGTCTTTTGTTTATGTATATTATATGGCAGTCTTGTCGGCTTTGCCCTTGCAAGTACGTTGGTTTAAAAAAAAGGTGTTATTTAAATTCCGCAGTTTACTTGTGTTGTTAAGCAGAAGGTGCCTGTGTAGGCACCACCACGGGCCCGGGGTTCGGGGCGTGACAAAAACACTTAGACATAATACATCAACATGCTATCCGATAAGGCCACCTTCCGTAAAACATACATAACATAAGAAACATCGCCATAATTCTTTTTTACATTTCAAACCACAAGATACGACTACTGCACTCTAAGAATAATAACCGTATGACAGGCCCCGCCATACCTCGAATGTACAACACCCGACAATACCAGGGATAAGCCTCCGGAGTAATGGAGCTTCTCAACAGCTGAATCAGTGATCCTAAAAGTGAGGATCAACAACCTATATACTCTACCTGCGACATGAACGCACTTTCTGGGCGAGGTCAAGACAACACGTATCAAGTATGTGAAATGAAAGATCAGAATGAAATCATAAAGTCTAATATAAAGCGGAGACATGTATGATAACTCAAATAATAAGACATCGTGCCTTACTAACAATGAGGGTAAACAAGAGTATACTTTCTCGCATAAAAATAAGAGGCTCATGATCAAAGCAGGGCCGCCCGCCCGCGGTATCATTAAGCAATCCTACTCCTGGGACTATTTCACCCGCAAGGGTCGTATGGACCCGCATGAGGTATTCCTCGCATAGACTGTATCCTCCCGCATAGGTCGTGTAGACCCGCATGAGGTATTCCTCGCATATGACTGGTCCGCCCCGCATGGGACTATTTCACCCGCATAAGCCCTTTCGACCCGCACAGGTATTCTCGCATCATGGGTAGCAAATCCACGGAATATGCAAATGCCACAAACCCGGGGAATGACCCCGTAATGAATAACATACCACTAGCACAAACCGGCTATCACACATAACATAAGCACTACCGGCTTATCATACATAACATAAGCACTACCGGCTTATCATACATAACATAAGCAAGTTAAGAAATCCCCTAACTTCTTATTAGTCTTATACATGTACACTCTCATTTTAGTTTACTTAAGGCACTAACATGTCATTATAAAAATCCGGGAATTTAACCCAAAGTACTACGTACTTCTACTCTTTTAAAATGACTTTTTTTTCATACAACACTTCCAAGATACTAATAACCATAGTATCAAGTCATAACTACTTTTCAAGACAAGTCACAATACCTTTTAGAAATACATTTATAGGCTTCTAAATCAAGTGACTTCTTTCTTTTAAAACCTTAAGCAATTGATGCCTTTAAATCAATTTGCCTTTCATTATTTCAAGTCATTTATCATACTTAAATTGCTAGAGTAAATCACTCTTTTTAACTTTCCATAAAGCTATTATAACCAACTTCCCATAAAGCCGTTATACAAGCTTTATACTTTGCTACTTACATTCTTCTTTATAACCAAGAGACTTAAACTTTCCAACAAAACAAGTATCAAAATACTTTCAAAATACTTAAAGTCTCTTAACTTTTAAAAACCAAGATATCCTTAATATTTTTAAACAAGTGAGTTAATTCCCTAACTCAACCAACTTGGACATTCTTAAAATAAGCCAAGTATATCAAATGGACTAGATTGTCAAATCTCGTACGTCTACCGTACTATAGGTTTACAACTATTCATGCTCAAGAGATAAGAAAGTTCCACATACCTCTTCGGTTCAATCCACTTGCCCAGTCCAATATGCCGTACGTAGTATGTCAACCTATAATGACCATAATACGTCTATTAACTTCTAACTTCAAACGTAGAATATTCTAAGTGCAAAGTCACTAAATTCTACGGAAAATCGGACAGCACTTCCTTTGTTTCTACATACTTTTCCACCTTTTTCAAGGCCGAATTCAATAACCAAACACGCCACATTTAAGGCTCAACAATGTAGTTAACAATAGGGGATTACACGCCTACAAGACGTGTAAAATTCCGCCCCACAATTGATATCAAACAAGTCCAAAATACAATGTCCATTCGGCAAATTAGGGACAACAATACAAATTCGTTTCCAATTCCTTTTCAATCCAAGTGGTTTAGTATAACATGTAATCAAGATGCAATCGATTATAGCTACTACAATCTTCAAGTAGATAACATGCGACGATTCTAGTTAACGACCAAATTGTAATTCAATTTCAAATGACTCAACATGTCATTTTCGGATTTGAGCCTCTAAATTTCCATAACACTTATCAATCTTCATAACACATATCACATGATCATTTCTAACTTATCATAACATGGAATCTTCAATTACAAAAGTAAGACGAAGATTATACCTCATTTAGCCCAAATATGATCCAAGATTACAATTCGATCCTTAGCAACGTTATCTCCTCTTTTTGACGTTCCAATCCACTCCAAGAAACCCTTAGAAGCTTATGAAGAACTCCTCTTCAAGTTCCAACTTCAAAGTTGAAGAACTCCTTAGGTTTTTCGCCTTGCGACTAATACGAAAACGCCACTTTTCCGGAATCTTTCTATTGAGATAACCTTACAATACTCTTAGGAACCTTGGTTTAAAGTATGGGGATTATTGGACAACAAACGAATTTTTTTCTTGTTCTTGGAACCTCAAACCCGAGAGCCTCACCTTGTGTTCTTCAAGATTTCTTGAAATATGACTAAGTGTGGGAACTAGTCTTGCTACTAGTATACATATATAACATAAAGGAGGGTCAAGATTAGAACAAATGGGTGTCCTAGATGAGTTTCACAAGGATTCTAGCCAAGTGGCCCTTGGACTTAGTCAACAATGTCAAGCTCTAAGACTTTAGCAAGACTTGCTCATCTCATTAGTGGTCAAATGACCATTTTGTCCATGTCAATTTCGTCCAAGACCACTAAGGGGGGGTGACACGTGTCTCCCTCCCGTTCGTCGTAATATTCCGTTTTCCGACAATTCCATAATTCCGATAAATTTTTACTCGTCTCAAATCTTAACATTTGAGTTCTTACGTACGTTCCTTATAAACATATCCTGGAAATTCCGGGGTGTAACATATTTTATTCAATAAGCACAAAATATTTAAAAAAATACAAAAAGAAAGCCCTTTAAGTATCATTGTTTGATTTGGTTGATACCAACACAGTTAGGAGTATGCATAGGAAAGAACGAGTAATAATCAGTATGAGTTGACTTCGTGTAAACCATAAATTCTTTTGGTACCTTTCATTCATATCTGTAATGACATTGTCTTGCATGCTTCTAAGATAAGAACGAAACCAACATCATCGTTTCAAGTGTATTGTGTGGTGAGTTTTTAGAATAAGTTCAATTGCATTGAATTATCATCTAGAACTTGACTTGAATGTTTGTTGAGGCGAAATCCTGACTAACGCTCGGTATAAGAAATGATCGTAGGCCTTTTTTTGACCCGTTTAAGCCTTTCCAGCCTACCAAATAGCATTATCCGTAGCAATCCCCCTTTGAGCCTAAAGCCTATTCTTTTGACAACGACATATTAAGCCTATACCCTTTCTGAGTACATACGCACTATCCCTCTCTTGGCCCGATGTTACACCCCGTAATTCCAGGGCAATGAAATGAGAACGTAAGTTAGGATATAAGATTTGAATGTTAGAAGGAAAGTATATTTACATTTTCTATATGGAATAATTTTGGATGCAACAAATGTGACGACGAGAATTAATACTAGTAGTTGGATTCTTCCCAATGGAAATATAGACTTCGTTACAGGCTTACCTCGTACTCAGCAGAAGTATGACTCCATATGGGTTATTGTGGATAGACTAACGAAATCAGCCCATTTTCTTCCAATCAGGACGAAAGGCTGCAGGACCGCGGTGATCGGATCGCGATGCCATAATTGCGAGAAGGCTGCGATGATTTCGGCACCATTGTCATTCTCGCAGATCGCGTCTTGATGCAGGAATTTCCAAATCCGATATTTTTGTGAAGGGAAAGACAAGTGGACAAGTTAGGTTCATGGGTCCCCCTCCACTTGTTCTACATACACCTATTATATACAAGTTTAGCAAGACTTAATATCACAAATATCTTCATCATTCAAACCCTTATCTCTCCCTTCTCCTTCAAGTTTTCGAAACATTAGCAAAGTGAAGAGCAAGATTAACTTATTTTCCAAGATTAAGCACCTTAACTAAGTTCTAAGCCAAGTTAAATACTCCAAGGTAGTGGTCACGGTTTGGACCGATTCTGTCCAACAAAAACCCTAAGCTTGGATTGAACTTTTTGGAAGAAAAACAAGAAAGTAAGATGGTTACAAGCTTGTAGAGGATACATATGCGTTATTGTAACGTGAAGAAAACAGTGTAGTGTTAAGGACGGTTTTGGGCTAAAGTTAAGGTAAGATTTCTTCTTCCTCTTGAAGTAATTAGAAGTTACATAATGTTATAGTTAAGAGATGAACTTGTGTTAAGAGAAATGGAGAATAAGAAGTGCATGTCACAGTTTTGGGAAGTTAGCCGAATTGTGGGACTGTTTTGTTATATTGGATTCGTTGGTTATTGTTGTTGTTATCGTGTCACACCCTGAATGTCACGACCCGACCCCGGGGCCGCGACTAGTACCCTACCGGGGTACCCTGTCAGGTATACATCAGAGAATAGCAGCGGAACATACATAACATCTAACTTATAATAAGGTAAACATTACTGGCCAGCCGACAAGGCCGCCTTCCATAAAATAACTTAATCGAAAGTGAAACCGTACAACTTATCCTTACAGCCCAACCACAAACGTGACTACAGACCTCTAAGAATAACAACTGTGGCGGGACAGGGCCCCGCCATACCCCCTGAATGTACAAAAGTCTATAACCTCAGGGAATCATACCAAAAGACAAAGCCTCCGGAGGGATGGAGCTTTCCAGGAAATGAACAGTGATCCTAAGAGTGCGGACCAAAGAAGTTACGATCTCGACTGCGGCATGAACGCACTGGCCGAAGGAGGTTAGTACAACAGTACCAAGTGTGTGAAATCAAAATACTGAATGAAATCATAAGTCCGAAATTGTCGGGTCATGGATGAAATCAACTTACCTTTTACTGTGCCTTACTAACAATGAGAGTAACAAGCATATGTATATAGTACTGCATAAAAAATAGGAGGCTCGTGATCAAAACAGGGTCCCTCGCCCGTAGTATCAATAAGCAATCCTACTCCTGGGACTATTTCACCCGCATGGGTCTCGTGAGACCGCATGAGGTATTCCTCGTGATAGGTCGCACTACCGCACGGGACTATTTCACCCGCATAAGCCCATAAGGACTCGCATGAGGTATTCTCGCATCGTGGGTAGCAAGTCCACTAATGTGTGGTATAACGATCTTGTGGACTTACCTCGGATATACTCTTACCCCAAGCGGATGGTATAACGATCTTGGGATCAGACTTCGGATATACTCTTATACCGAGCAGATGGTATAACGATCTTGGGGCTTGCCTCGATATACTCTTATATCGTGCAGATGGTATAACGATCTCGGATCCGCCTCGATATACTCTTACACCAAGCGGATGGTATGACGATCTTGGGGCTGGCCCTCGACATACTCTTACACCGGGCGAGGTGGTATGACGATCTTGGGGCTTGCCTCGACATACTCTTACCACAGAGAGTGGTATAACGATCTTGGGGCTTGCCCTCGATATACTCTTACCCTAGCTCAAATCATATCATATCATAATCATAAATAAGTTAAGAAACTTATAACTTCTTATTAGTCTTGTTCATATACCCTCTCATTTTAGTTAAGGCACTTAATCATATCTTTAATAAAAGAAAACCGAATTTAACCCAAAGTACTACATACTTCAACTCTTTCAAAAGTGACTCTTTTCATGTATAAAACCTTTGGGCAATTGATGCCTTAAAATCAATTTGCCTTTCATAAATCAAATCATTTGTCCTTGCTTATCTTACTTAGAGTAAATCTCTTCTTGTTATCCTTTCATAAAGCTAATATAACTAACTTCCCATAAAGCCGTTATACTATCTTTATACTTTAGAAATTAAGACCTTCTTATCCTTTCACAAGGCCGTTATAACTAACTTCCCATAAAGCCGTTATAACTCCTTATAAACCATTTTGTTCTTTTACAAACCAAGAGACTTATACTTCAAACAATTCTACACAACTTCCAAAAATACTTCAAGCCACTTATCTTTAGAATAATTCAATACTCAATACTTTCACACCAAGTACTCTATACTTTTGTAAAATCATACTTTTCCCTTAACCAAGGGACTTATACTTCTCAAAACGAAACAAGTCTTTATATATACTTAAACAAGTAAGAATACTAAATCTTGACGTCTACCGTACTACATAGATACAAATACTCATGCTCAAAGGATAGGAAAGCTTCACATACCTTTTGATCAATCCACTTGCTAAGTCCAAACTACCGCAAGTAATATGTCAACCTAAAATAACCATGATACGTTTATTAACCTATAATTTCAATGTAGAATAATCTAAACTCAAAGCCACTAAATTCTATGGAAAATTGGGCAGGATTTCCTTTGTTTCTACTCACTTTGCCACCTTTCTCAAGGCCGAATTTATCATCCAAACACCACATTTAAGGTTCAACAATCCAACATTTTAAAGGGATTACACACCCAAATACCAATTCTGCCCCATAAGTTTACAACAATTCACTTAACAATTCTAAGGTAGTTTTTAGGCTACAACATGCTCATAATCTCCTCTTAACCCATTTTTCATATCCAAACCACATTTCTAGCATGCAATGATTCTAAGAGCATTATTCACTACCACAAGTTCTTTCTTCTTAACATGCAACACTATAAACTAAATCTAAAGGAAGAATCATTACCTTAAAGTTTTAGCCAAGCTTATTCCAACACCTTGCTAGCCTTTCCTCCAAGAATACCACCACAATAACACTTTTAAGTTAGCCACCAACTTCCTTCTTGCCCTTAATTTCAGATTTTCCTTAGGCTAAGAATTTCTCTAGGGGTTCTAGAGAGAGGGCTGGACGTTTAGGGAGAAGGAGCAATTTGAGAGAGAGAGAGAAGATGAAAGATAGAAAATGACCAAGTCTTGGTCAATATATGGCATGCAATGAAAATCAGATGGGGACACTGGTCACCCTCCCATGGTCTCTTTTAAAACAAAAATCAGACTTTTCTAAGTTTTTCCGCCCAAAATCCCGCTCGGCGCTCGCCACACGGCCAAGCCAAACCTCCGCAGCTCTCGATCTTTCGCGCCGCCACGCTTATTCGGCGCATGCGCTGCAACTTCCGCGACCCTTCCGACCTTTAGGCGCCATGCCCTCGATCCGGCGCCATGCTGCCGCCGCGAAACACATTTCGTCCGATCACGACCGAACTTGTAACCTCATAACTTTCTACTCCGACGTCCTATCGACGAACGGTTGGTTGCGTTGGAATCTAGACTCAACGAACTACGCCCAGGCCTTTGAAACACTTATGAACTCTCAATGTACCGGTCATAACCCGCCTTAAAGTTGACTAAAACCCGTCCGAACAACCCATCAACCTATCTTCAAAAATTTTAAGTCTTACTCCTTTCAGACGCCTCCTGCGCATGACCTGAACTACGGGGTGTAACATTCTCCCCCCCTTAGAAACATTCGTCCCCGAATGTTCTTTTAGAGCCAATCTACTATTCCTCGGTACATCCTCGTACTATATACTAATGGAACTTCATTATGCCACCTATGACCCTAAGATATCGCACACGCATACCCATTCACCGTAAGTCAAACAGAAAATGAACCCAAAATATGAACCATTACTACTTACCCTCGCTCACGGCCTAACAGAATTGCCCGTTCGTATCTACCAACTTATTCTAACACATGTACATAGTCTCAATATCCCTCGTTCATGATACTAAATCTTACAACAATCCCATCACTTACTCCGCCTAATCTCATCTCAGACTATACTCTTAAGCATACCACGTAGCTTAATTTACAAACATAGTTTCCCATTAGGTCTCTTAATTAAACTTCTTAAGGGTCCATCTATTTCTCAGACAACTCATCATCTCCTAATTATCTCAAATTAGTACGTACAACATTGATGAGAGTTCATCAAACCACTCCCTACCTTCCCGATATCTAATTAGTCCTTATCAATCCTTGGTATTCCAATATCATTCTAGGAAACACGTGTCTGACCCTTATACATAATTCTGTATAGCTGAATGTCACTATACCCACTATACTACCATCATAACTAACCTGGATACGCAATCCACATAATCTTTCTGGTCATCGCCTTTCTCGTAGCTGCAAACAACATAACTCGTTAGGAGAGACGACCCTAACCACACAACCTCTATCGCACGATCTTAGAGTGAAGAATGGAAACCAATCCTAAATGTCCTGCAGCCTCCGATTATAGATGTAGTGCACAACACACCGATAATCGACTCTACTAGACACGATGCGTAGACACTTTCCGAGGACTAATCGCTCGATACCACTTTGTCACGACCACCGGGTCGCGACTAGTACTCACCGGTACCCGTCGTATACATCGAGAATAGCAATGAACATACATAACATCTAACTTATAATAAGGTAAACATCACTGGCCAGCCGACAAGGCCGCCTTCCATAAAATAACTTAATCGAAAGTGAAACAGTACAACTTATCCTTACAGCCCAACCACAAACGTGACTACTGCACTTCTAAGAATAACAATCGCGACAGGGCCCCGCCATACCCCCTGAATGTACAAAAGTCTATAACCTCAGGGAATCATACCAAAAAGACAAAGCCTCCGGAGGGATGGAGCTTTCCAGGAAATGAACAGTGATCCTAAGAGTGCGGACCAGCAAGCTACGATCTCGACTGCGGATTTAACGCAGCCCGGGCGAGGTCAAGACAACAGTACCAAGTGTGAAATCAAAATATCAGAATGAAATCATAAGTCCAAATTAAGTCGGGTCATGGATGAAATCAACTTACCTTTATCGTGCCTTACTAACAATGAGAGTAACAAGCATATGTATATAGTACTGCATAAAAAATAGGAGGCTCGTGATCAAAACAGGGTCCCTCGCCCGTAGTATCAATAAGCAATCCTACTCCTGGGACTATTTCACCCGCATGGGTATCGTAGACCAGCATGAGGTATTCCTCTCATAGTATGTACACGCCCGCATGGGACTATTTCACCCGCATATGCACATAAGGACTCGCATGAGGTATTCCTCGTGATCGTGGGTAGCAAGTCCACGAACGGTGGTATAACGATCTTGGGACTTACCCTCGATATACTCTTACCCCGGCGGATGGTATAACGATCTGGGATCAGACTTCCGGATATACTCTTATACCGAGCAGATGGTATAACGATCTTGGGGCTTGCCTCGATATACTCTTATATCGGTGCAGATGGTATAACGATCTCGATTCGCCTCGATATACTCTTACATCAAGGCATGGTATGGCGATCTGGGCCGCCTCGACATACTCTTACATCAAGGAGGTGGTATGACGATCTTGGGGCTTGCTCCTCGACATACTCTACCCCGGAGTAGTGGTATAACGATCTTGGGCTTGCCTCGATATACTCTTACCCTAGCTCAAATCATATCATATCATAATCATAAATAAGTTAAGAAACTTATAACTTCTTATTAGTCTTGTTCATATACCCTCTCATTTTAGTTAAGGCACTTAATCATATCTTTAATAAAAGAAAACCGAATTTAACCCAAAGTACTACATACTTCAACTCTTTCAAAAGTGACTCTTTTCATGTATAAAACCTTTGGGCAATTGATGCCTTAAAATCAATTTGCCTTTCATAAATCAAATCATTTGTCCTTGCTTATCTTACTTAGAGTAAATCTCTTCTTGTTATCCTTTCATAAAGCTAATATAACTAACTTCCCATAAAGCCGTTATACTATCTTTATACTTTAGAAATTAAGACCTTCTTATCCTTTCACAAGGCCGTTATAACTAACTTCCCATAAAGCCGTTATAACTCCTTATAAACCATTTTGTTCTTTTACAAACCAAGAGACTTATACTTCAAACAATTCTACACAACTTCCAAAAATACTTCAAGCCACTTATCTTTAGAATAATTCAATACTCAATACTTTCACACCAAGTACTCTATACTTTTGTAAAATCATACTTTTCCCTTAACCAAGGGACTTATACTTCTCAAAACGAAACAAGTCTTTATATATACTTAAACAAGTAAGAATACTAAATCTTGACGTCACCGTACTACATAGATACAAATACTCATGCTCAAAGGATAGGAAAGCTTCACATACCTTTTGATCAATCCACTTGCTAAGTCCAAACTACCGCAAGTAATATGTCAACCTAAAATAACCATGATACGTTTATTAACCTCTAATTTCAATGTAGAATAATCTAAACTCAAAGCCACTAAATTCTATGGAAAATTGGGCAGCATTTCCTTTGTTTCTACTCACTTTGCCACCTTTCTCAAGGCCGAATTTATCATCCAAACACCACATTTAAGGTTCAACAATCCAACATTTTAAAGGGATTACACACCCAAATACCAATTACGCCCCATAAGTTTACAACAATTCACTTAACAATTCTAAGGTAGTTTTTAGGCTACAACATGCTCATAATCTCCTCTTAACCCATTTTTCATATCCAAACCACATTTCTAGCATGCAATGATTCTAAGAGCATTATTCACTACCACAAGTTCTTTCTTCTTAACATGCAACACTATAAACTAAATCTAAAGGAAGAATCATTACCTTAAAGTTTTAGCCAAGCTTATTCCAACACCTTGCTAGCCTTTCCTCCAAGAATACCACCACAATAACACTTTTAAGTTAGCCACCAACTTCCTTCTTGCCCTTAATTTCAGATTTTCCTTAGGCTAAGAATTTCTCTAGGGTTCTAGAGAGAAATGGAAGTTTAGGAGAAGGAGCAATTTGAGAGAGAGAGAGAGAAGATGAAAGATAGAAAATGACCAAGTCTTGGTCAATATATGGCATGCAACAGAAAATCAGATGGGGGGGACACTTGTCACCCTCCCATGGTCTCTTTTAAAACAAAAATCAGACTTTTCTAAGTTTTTCCGCCCAAAAATCCCGCCTGGCGGCCGCGGCCATGCACAATAAACCTCCGCAGCTCTCGATCTTTTCGCGCCGCCCGCTTATTCGGCCAAGGCGCGCTGCAACTTCAGCGACCTTCAGAACTTTAGGCGCCGCGCCTCGCATCCGCGCCATGCCCTCGCCGCCGCTCAAACACATTTCGTCCGATCACAGACCGAACTTGTAACCCTCATAACTTTCTACTCCGACGTCCTATCGACGAACGGTTGGTTGCGTTGGAATCTAGACTCAACGAACTACGCCCCAGGCCTTTGAAACACTTATGAACTCTCAATGTACCGGGTCATAACCCGCCATAAAGTTGACTAAAACCCGTCCGGAACAACCCATCAACCTATCTTCTGAAAATTTTAAGTCTTACTCCCTTTCGTACGCCCTCATGCGCATGACCTGAACTACGGGGTGTAACACTGAACCCCGGTCCCGTGACTGGTGCCCTACCTGGGCACCCTTCTACCTTAACAACTAAGTCAACTTCGGAAATTAAATAACACCTCTTTTTTTTTTCAAAACCATCATACGTACAAGGGCAAAGCCGACAAGGCTGCCATATAATATACATAATAAAAAGACACTACACTGTACCTGAGTCCAATCCCACATATGAATACAGACCTCTAAGAGTTTTACCGAACTATGACGGGACAAGGCCCCGCCGTACCCATAATCAGATAAAAGCTCAGATCGAAAGAACTATACCAAAAAGATAAACTCCTGAACAAATAGAGCTATCCAAAACTCGAGGTGGTCCTACACCGCCGATCACCAAACAACAGACCTAAACTCGCGGCGATGAACGCAAATTTCCGAAGGAGTTCAAGACGAAGAATGCAAGTATGTGAAATGAAGTATCAGAATGAAATCATAACAATTAAACAAAGCAGGGAGACATGTATGATAGCCAACCTACAGTACACAATACATAAGCGGTCATATCAAGTCAGGGACGCATGCCCTCAAAGTCATTACTAAAATATAACCATGGGTCTCACGCCCATAATATCAATCATGCCCGTGGGATCCTTCCTCACTGCCGACAGTCCATGATATAATAATCCAATTACAGTACACTGTGCCTTACTAACAATGAGAGTAAATAGTTGTTATACCCCGTAGTTCCAGGGTATGTATGCAAGGACGTACGTACGAGAATACGACAGAAAGATTGGAAAGGAAGAAAGAGGTGAATTTTCCACGGAAAAGTTTCCGGTTTTTGTGAAGGAAAAAGGTTCGTTTATGGGAATTGGATTCCCAGATTTGGTATTCGGACTTCCTGGAATATTAGAGAATTATGGAATTTTATTTTCGAAAATGGTCACGTGGGCCCACGGAGAAATTTACGGTTTGTGGGGCCCGCTTTGATTTTGAGATTTTGGCCGTTTTGGATATTTTCAAGACGAAATATTTTGATTTAATCGGGGCGACACGTGTCACCCCATGTGGCACCTTTGGACCGAAATATGTTTGTGCACAACACCTTGCTAGAGTCGTTTTTAAACGTTTTCACACTTTCGTAGGGAATTTCCGCTATGTCATTTAGTATTTTATGGATTTTTCCGAGAGGCTAACATTTTGGACCAACGAGAGGGCGACTTGGCACCCTCTCATCAGCGGGCAAAGCGCATACGGACGATTTTGGAAGGCAAGTGGAGATATTTTTGGTAGATATTTTGTGCAAGTTGGCTAGGACACTGGGTGAATCTTGCCCTACACTTGCTAGGCACTTGGCTAGATCTTGCCATTGGTTGGCCTTGGCTTGTGCTATAAATACCCTCTCCTTTGATGAACTTCTTCATCCAAAATGCCTAAGTCTTGAGAGCCTTCCTCCCCTTTCGTGAGGCCCTCGTCGAGAGTTCCCCAGTGGGGTAGGCCGGTGGGTAGCCACCCCTCCTTTGTGGGCGCCGTGGGTACCACTAGCCTAGTTTGTTTTCATATAATACCCTCTCGTAGAAATACTCTCAAAAGTATTGTTATAATGCCCAAATTACCTTAGCCATATACCTTGTAGTATTGAAGGTTATACCTTACGAAAAGCCCAGAATACTATTATACTTCCCGTCACTACAAAACCGAAACCCTAGGAAAAGCTCCATAGTCCGTTGGAGTATTGTGTAGAAGTTGTTTAGAACTTCTAAGGGTGGTTTAGACGGGTTGGAGCGCTGAGTTGGAGCTAAACGATTGCCCAGATCGACTTTATACTTGGATAATTATGGGCTTATCGAGGTAATTATCTTGTCCTATTGTAATTGGAAATTACATGTTGTTAGATTGTATAGTAGAAGTATACTATATATAGTCTTGAATCAGAATTACATAGGATCATTACATGAGACTTGTGTAGAGTAGTGGAGTAGAATTGCACTGCTAGGGTTAGATGTATAACCCCTGGTTGGCTTGGTAGCCTACCTAGAGGAGGAGGTTTACGCTGTCATGGGGAGGTGCCGAAATTTCAGAGAAGTTCTACGATGAGATCTAGATGTTAATAAGCGCCTTGTGGCCTTATAGGTGGAAGTACTACGTATGGCGCTCTACTTGGCAAGGAGTAGCCAGACTTGAGGTACTCGGAGCATTTTGCTATTAGTCGATAATCGTCGCGAGGTATGTGAACCTCTTCCTATCTCTAGCATGATATGTGTGAACTATGTAGTACGGTAGAGACGATACGTGCTAAATGTGTTTGAATGGTTTAAAACATAAAGTGTTATAACGGCTGTATGGGAAGGTGGTTATAACATCTTTATGTTAGTAAGAAAATACATGTGGTTTTTAAAAAGTAAGTGATTTGAACTATAACTGGCTTGTTATATGATAAGAAAGAACTTGAAGTATTTTCAAAAGATTTTTGAATCATTTTGAAAGGAAGTAATACTTGGTGTTTGAAAACTTAAGCGTTATACTAGCTTTATGGGAAGTTAGGTATAACGGCTTAAGAATGCTTTCTTGATTTGGAAATCGAATGTGTATCGACAAACCATCGCGGCGTTAATAAAAAGGAAATGTTTTGAATAATTAAGTATTATGAAAACCAAGAGAAACTTCCATCCGCATGAAGCTAAGATGAGACAAAATGATATTTCCTAGATCATGGTCATTGTAATAAGATTGTTATAAACAAGAATATCCAACTCACACATAGGCTTATGTTTCTCAGATTGTTTAAAAGAAAATTATATTCTTAAATGAATAAGACTATGAACTACGGAACCTTTCTAAAATAAGAAACGTGAACATTTGAAATTAGGCAAACTTGGACATTTGGAAAATAATGTTGTTACTTGATTTTACAAAGGTAAGAGTTTTGGGTTTCTTAAAAGGACACTACTCTATTTTATACTACGGGTATTGTGTGACTTATGTGAAGAAAGCAGATCTTTTTAAGATTTTAATGTGTGAAGTACTTTGGGGATAGATGCGAACTTGTTAGTAGAAAGTACCTTGTGTGAATAACTTGATTGTATTGGTTTGTGATAGCCTTGTAATACTTTCTTGTTGCCTTGATAAGTAAACGTGTTAGGATGCTACGTGTGTTAGTATCTTGTGATGTTTGTGTAAGGGGTTTCCGCGATTGTGCTTATTAACTATCGATCGTTATGATAGTATTGTGGCATTCATCTCTTGAGATGATTCCGGTTAAGCGCCCTCCGACGCGGGGTAGACTCGGCGGTCGATGGACCTATGATTCGAGAATACCTCATGCAGTCCCGGCCTATGCGGAACTACGAGAGTTCCGTGTTAGTGTCGTCCTTTATGGGCATGCGGTCCTTGTGGCGTGCGGATGCGAAGTCGGGGCGATGCCGGAGTAGCTACCCTCGATGCGGGGATGCCCATGCGGGCGATGAGATTGGCCTATCGCGAGTGCGGGAAGTTCGAGGACTAGACGCGCGCATTAGATCCGCGGGCAAGTGGCGGCTTTGATCATGTGACGGCAGATGCAGATCTTATGATACGATTCATGACCTTGTTGGTGCGTAGGTGTTAGTAGACTGCTATGCCTTAGTACTTACCCCGTACGGTGTTATTATGGCACAGGTGGGAACACGTGTTCATGTGTGTTCCTTGGAACTTTTATATCATAAACTGCCGGCAGTGAGGAATGTGTCCCACGGGCACGATTGATGTTGTGGCGTGAGACCCATCGTTATGTTCTTTGGTGATGACTTGAGGCGTGAGTCACGACTTGATATGACTGCTTAGTTATTGTAAAACTGTAGTTTGGTCATCATACATGTCTCCTGCTTTATAGACTATTATGATTTCATTTGCAGTATTTTTAGTTTCACATACTAAATTTTTGTATCGACCTCCCCGGGGCTGCGTTCATGCCGCAGTTGAGGTACACCGATCGTTGATCCTAGCTCTCGGTCACGATTCGGCGTTTGGGAAGCTCGTTTCTCGGAGGCTTATCGGTGGTGTAGTCCCTGTCGTAGTAAGTGTTTACATTCGGGGTTTGGCGGGGCCTGTCGCCATTGTTGTCATATCATTCTTAGAGGTCTGTAGTACTGTTGTGGGCAGGGTTGGTAAAAAGGATTAAGTTGTTCATTTGTAAAAAAATTGTCATTTATATATATGCCGAAAGGCAAGTTTTCTGAGTTATTGTTTTATATACATTTATCTCATATGGTTGTGTTTGTTCGTGATTACTCGATGTATGTCTACTTGGGTGCGGGGTAAGGCACGATCCACGCCCCGGTTCGGTCGTGACAAAAGTGGTATCGAGCGATTAATCCTCGGAAAGTGTCTACGCCGTATCGATGAAAGTCTTGATTATCGGTGTGTTGTGCACCACATCAATAATCGTGAGGCTATAGGATATTTAGGATTGGTTTCTATTCTTCTCACTCGAGATCGTGCCTTAGAGCCGTGTTGTAAGTTGAACCCTCGACGAAATCTTTTCCCTTATCATTATGCCTCGCGTAGGCAACCCGAGCCGGGAGGGCAAGCGGCCGAGGAACTGAGTAGAGTTCAGAGGGTGGCGAGGGCACAGCCCAATCATTACCTAGGGTAGTGCTTCATTCGGGGATTTCTGCGACGCCACTAGCCCCAAAGAGTTTAGCACGATGTGGCAGTTCCTACTGCGTCCACGATATTTGAACCTTCAGTTCCACGACCGGGAACAGTGAATATAGATTGCAAAGAGGCGACCCTGTTACTAGCTATAGATTTGGCTACCAGAGAGTATACCGATGTATCGCGAGTCTTGATGACTACCTAAGAGAAGGTTGTGCAAGAGTAATTCTTGATTGGGCTTGGCATGGCACGTATGCGGGCTTATGTAGCAGGCGAAAACGTAGAGATTGTGGGTTAACCAGGGCGAGTAAGAGGGCGGGCAGCAAGGTCCTTCGGTAACTTTCAAGGTGAGTATACCTTAAGTGCTATGTTCTGATAGCAGTGTGTTAGTGGTGATTAGAAATCATGGTGGGTTAACCGAGTAAGTTTTTGGGGGATAGAGAAGGTGTGAGCCTTAGAGTGTTATACGTAAAGACCTTAGAGGTAAGGCCATCTCGAGAAAGGTGTAGTGTTATGTTTGACCCTTATAGGAGTGCATAGTGCACGTGAGCTATGTTCGTGGGATAAGTCCCAGAGTAGCGTGATTTGAAAGAAGGTAGTCGAGCTAGGAAGACCGCTAGGTTTTCGTAATATGATTTGTGAAATTATTCCTTCGGGGAGCTAGTGTTTTGCGCAATGCCGGGTCGGGTTGAGGCCATGTTGCGGGTCAACCCGCGGCAGGTATGGTGGTGGGGTCAGTTTGTGGTGGTCCCTCTTTGTGTTAGGGTCATGAGGGTGTTAGGCCCATGTTTAGTTAGCCAGCGTGCAAGTTCGTGGATGCGTTCGACCAGTGGTCTGGCCGATGGGGGCAGCCTATCGTGTTCTTGGTCGGTCGTTCCTCGGCGGTGTTGATGTTATCCGAAAAGGTTGTGAGGTTGCACGGGTGCCTACCTTCACCTTATGTGACGGATGGAGCCTGTGGTACTACTGTTTCTCTTCTCGGGAGTTTGTACGAGCGTGGCTAGGAACTCGGTGAGTCTCCGTATCGCATTCGCCTCGGGCGTTGTTTTGATTTCAGGTAGCCGTGAGGATCGTTGTCTCGGTTGAAGTGTTTAAGCTACCATTTCGGTGTTGGATGTCGTCTTGCGACGCCAGAAGCGAAATGCAAGTTGCGGTCGATTGGTTCGATGTTGGCGTGGTTCGAGATAGTTGGTTCAGCTTGTTCCAGTGACGATGGATAGTGAAGCTTGTCTAGAAGAAGTTCGCGGCTCGGAGGAATTGTGCGGATAATCGGCGACGACGCTAGAGTTGAGTTGGCGGTCGGTCTTCTTGAAAGTACCACGGCGGTGTGTGACGAGTTTTGGAAACGAAGGAACTTAGCGAGTTACTTTGGGCCTTTGTGAGTTCATGTGAAGAATAGGCCAGTTGCCTATATGTTAGCATTTGCCGTCCGACTTAGGAGGAAGGGCGTCCGGTCTTCGTATTGTTATGTTCGGAAAGTATCGAAGATCCATCCAGAATGATCGATTAATAATGATCACGTTAGAGATAGTAACCGAGTTTTGGATACTAAGCGATTTAAATGTGATAAGAATCCGAGTGTACAACAATGTGATCGCATGCGGCCGGCACCGTTTGTTGGGTCGTCGGGCAAGGCTCGCGACGAAGTGACAAAAGTAGTATTATTTGTGGTGATGTAGAGGTGTTTCCTCGTGGACTTAGATGTAAGTGTTGCGCAGTATTTCGTGGCGGTATGGCGGGATTGTTTCGTAAGTATAGTAGTGAAGACTATCTTGGCGACGCTTGTTTTGAGACTTAGAAGGAACATTCGGACGAATGTTTCTAAGGAAGAATGTTATACCCGTAGTTCCGTGGTATGTATGCAAGGACGACGTGCGAGAATAATGAGAAAGATTGGAAAGGAAGAAAGAGGTGAATTTTCCACGGAAAAGTTTAGGTTTTGTGAAGGAAAAAGGTTCGTTTATGGGAATTGATTCCAGTTTGGTATTCGGACTTCTGGAATATTAGAGAATTATGGAATTTTATTTTCGACAATGGTCACGTGGGGCCCACGGAGAAATTCTGGCTTTGTGGGGCCCGCTTTGATTTTGAGATTTTGGCGTTTGGATATTTTCTAAGACGAAATATTTTGATTTAATCGGGGGGCGACACGTGTCACCCCCATGTGGCACCTTTGGGCCGAAATATGTTTGTGCACAACACCCGGTTAGAGTCGTTTTTAGACGAAACGTTTTCACAGCTTTCGTAGGGGAATTTCCGGCTATGTCATTTAGTATTTTTGCGGATTTTTCCGAGAGACGGAACATTTTGGACCAACGAGAGGGCGGCACTTGGCACCCTCTCATTGGTGGGCAAAGTGGGCGGCACATGGACGATTTTGGGAAGGCAAGTGGGAGATATTTTTGGTAGATATTTTGTGTGCAAGTTGGCTAGGACACTTGGGTGAATCTTGGCCCTACACTTGCTAGGCACTTGGCTAGATCTTGGCCATTGGTTGGCCTTGGCTTGTGCTATAAATACCCCTCTCCTTTGATGAACTTCTTCATCCAAAATGCCTAAGTCTTGAGAGCCTTCCCCCTCCCCTTTTCGTGAGGCCCCCTTGGCCGAGAGTTCCCCCCCCTAGTGGGGTAGGCCGAGGGGTAGCCACCCCCCCTCCTTTGTGGTGTGGCCGTGGGGTAGCCACTGCCTAGTTTGTTTTCATATAATACCCCCCCCTCTTGGTAGAAATACTCTCAAAAGTATTGTTATAATGCCCAAATTACCTTAGCCATATACCTTGTAGTATTCTAAGGTTATACCTTTACGAAAAGCCCAGTAATACTATTATACTTCCCGTCAGTCACAAAACCGAAACCCTAGGAAAATCTCCATAGTCCGTTGGAGTATTGTGTAGAAGTTGGTTAGAACTTCTAAGGGTGGTTTAGAGCGGGTTGGAGCGCTCGGAGTTGGAGCTAAACGATTGCCCAGGATCGACTTTATACTTGGATAATTATGGGCTTATCGAGGTAATTATCTTGTCCCCCTATTGTAATTGGAAATTACATGTTGTTAGATTGTATAGTAGAAGTATACTATATATAGTACTGAACTGTAATTACATAGGGTGTATTCTGATGAGACTTGTGTAGTAGTACCGTGGAGTAGAATTGTACCCGTTAGGGTTAGATGTATAACCCCCCCTGGTTGGCTTGGTAGCCGGCCTCGTTAGAGGAGGAGGTTTACGCTGTTGCGGGGGGGGGAGGTGCTGCCGAAATTTCTGTAGAAGTTCTACGATGAGATCTAGATGTTAATAAGCGCCTTGTGGCCTTATAGGTGGAAGTACTACGTATGGCGCGTTCTACTTGGCTTAAGGAGTAGCCGACGGCTTGAGGTACTCGGAGCATTTTGCTATTAGTCGATAATCGTCGCGAGGTATGTGAACCTCTTCCTATCTCTCTAGCATGATATGTGTGAACTATGTAGTACGGTAGACGTACATGTGCTAAATGTGTTTGAATGGTTTAAAACATAAAGTGTTATAACGGCTTTATGGGAAGTTGGTTATAACAGCTTTATGTTAGTAAGAAAATACATGTGGTTTTTAAAAAGTAACTGATTTGAACTATAACTGGCTTGTTATATGATAAGAAAGAACTTGAAGTATTTTCAAAAGATTTTTGAATCATTTTGAAAGGAGAAGTAATACTTGGTGTTTGAAAACTTAAGCGTTATACTAGCTTTATGGGAAGTTAGGTATAACGGCTTAAGAATGCTTTCTTGATTTGAATCAGAATGTGTATCGACAAACCACTGCAGCGTTAATAAAAGGAAATGTTTTGAATAATTAAGTATTATGAAAACCAGTAGAAACTTCCATCTGCATAGAAGCTAAGATGAGACAAAATGATATTTCCTAGATCATGGCTGCTGTAATAAGATTGTTATAAACAAGAATATCCTACTCACACATAAGGCTTATGTTTCTCAGATTGTTTAAAAGAGAATTATATTCTTAAATGAATAAGACTATGAACTACGGAACCTTTCTAAAATAAGAAACGTGAACATTTGAAATTAGGCAAACTTGGACATTTGGAAAATAATGTTGTTACTTGATTTTACAAAGGTAAGAGTTTTGGGTTTCTTAAAAGGACAGTCACTCTATTTTATACTACGGGTATTGTGTGACTTATGTGAAAGAAACAGATCTTTTTTAAGATTTTAATGTGTGAAGTACTTTGGGGATAGATACCCGAACTTGTTAGTAGAAAGTACCTGTGTGAATAACTTGATTGTATTGGTTTGTGATAGCCTTGTAATACTTTCTTGTTGCCTTGATAAGTAAACGTGTTAGGATGCTACGTGTTTTAGTATCTTGTGATGTTTGTGTAAGGGGTTTCTGATTGTGCTTATTAACTATCGATCGTTATGATAGTATTATGGCATTCATCTCGAGATGATTCCGGGTTAAGCGCCCTCCACGCGGGGTAGACTCAGCGGTCGATGGACCTATGATTCGAGAATACCTCACGCAGTCCCGGCCTATGCGGAACTACGAGTTCCGTGTTAGTGTACGCCCTTTATGGGCATGCGGTCCTTGTGGCTATGCGATGCGAAGTCGGGGCGATCTTAGGAGTAGCTACCTCGACGCGGGGATGCCACGCGGGCGATGAGATTGGCCTATGCGGAGTGCGGGAAGTTCCAGGACTAGACGCGCACATTAGATCGCGGGCAAGTGGCGGCTTTGATCATGTGACGACTGCAGACAGATCTTATAATCTGATTCATGACCTTGTTGGTACGTAGGTGTTAGTAGACGGCTATGCCTTCGCACTTACCGTGACGGTGTTATTATGGCACAGTGGGACTCGTGTTCATGTGTGTTCCTTGGAACTTTTATATCATAAATCGCCGGTGAGGAATGTGTCCCACGCACGATTGATGTTGTGGCGTGAGACCCACCGTTATGTTCTTTGGTGATGACTTGAGGCGTGAGTCACGACTTGATATGACTGCTTAGTTATTGTAAAACTGTAGTTTGGTCATCATACATGTCTCCTGCTTTATAGACTATTATGATTTCAGTTGCAGTATTTTTAGTTTCACATACTCTACTTTTTGTTATCGACCTCCTTCGGGGGGCTGCGTTCATGCCGCAGGTTGAGGTACACCAGTCGTTGATCCTAGCTCTCGGGGTCACAGTTCAGCGTTTGGGAAGCTCCGTTTCTCCGGAGGCTTATCAGTGGTGTAGTCCCCTGTCGTAGTAAGTGTTTACATTCAGGGGTTTGGCGGGGCCCTGTCCCGCCATTGTTGTCATATCATTCTTAGAGGTCTGTAGTACTGTTGTGGGCAGGGTTGGTAAAAAGGATTAAGTTGTTCATTTGTAAAAAAATTGTCATTTATATATATGCCGAAAGGCAAGTTTTCACAGGTTATTGTTTTATACTTCTGTTATCTCATATGGTTGTGTTTGTTCCGCTGATTACTCTGATGTATGTCTACTTGGGTGCCCGGGGTAAGGCACCAGTCACGGGCCCCGGTTCGGGTCGTGACAATAGTGGTATACTTACAATATAAAATAGGAAGCTCACGATCAATTCATGGGTAGCAAATCCATGGAAACAGGTGGTATAACGTCTTGGGGGTTTACCCCTCATTTATACTCTTACCCTGAGGCAGGTGGTATAACGTCTTGGGGGTTTACCCCTCATTTATACTCTTATCCTGGAGAAGGTGGTATAATGTCTTGGGGGTTTACCCCTCATTTATACTCTTATCCTGGAGAAGGTGGTATAACGTCTTGGGGGTTTACCCCTCATTTATACTCATACCCCATCTCACCAATACACAATAAATAAGCAAGTTAAGAAATCCCCCTAACTTCTTATTAGTCTTATGCATATACACTCTCATTTTAGTTTACTTAAGGCACTAACATGACATTATAAATCCGGGAATCTAACCCGCCTCCTGGTCACATGCCCCGGAATCCCACATCGTAAGCATGACCAATGAGTAACACAAATAATGGAAGCATACCCGTGGAATCCCACATCACCGCTGTCAGACGCGTCAAGTAAACTTACAACAAGACAGCCGACCCTCCAACCGAGAGTCGCGGCAACGTAATAAAACATAATACTTGCACTCAAAGGCTATCGCCAGCACACATAGGCAAGTTCATAAAATCTATAGAATTTCATTTTATAAACTCAAGGCACTTATAGAATAATTCTCAATTAAACAAGCCAAAGTACTTATCAAGGCACCCATCGAATAATTCTCAATTAAACAAGCCAAAGTACTTATCAAGGCACACATAGAATAATTCTCAATTAAACAAGCCAAAGTACTTATCAAGGCACACATAGAATAATTCTCAATTAAACAAGCCAAAGTACTACGTACATACATTCTTTTCAAAAGACTCCTTTTTATGTAAAACCCCAAGATACTAACACCCGTAGTATCAAGGTGTGTCTATTTTTCAAAGTAAGTTACTACACTTTTAGAAAACTCATTTCAAAGCTTGAAATCAAGTAACTTCAAATTTTCACAATCTAGGCAACTTATGCCTAATAATCAAAATAGACAACTTTCTTAACCTTCCATAAAGCCGTTATAACCAACTTCCCATAAATCCGTTATAACCCTTTATGGTTTTAGACATATCCATTCCTTTTTTAACCAAGAGACTTACACTTTAAAACCAAGTATCACATACTTACAAATCAAGTTCTCAACTTTCAAAATACTTCAAGTCTCTTAATATATAGAAAACAAGTTTCTTCTACTATTAAACCTTAAGTAACTCACACCTTTAAAACAAGTTAATTCTCTTAAATCATGTCGTTTCTCCTCTTTTAAAACAATTTAAGTAAATCACTCCTTTGACTCCCCTAAAGTCATTATAATGACCTTTAGGTTTTGGAACTAAGACACTAGCCAAAAGGTTTGGACACCACTTCCTTTTCAAGACTCTATGTACTTTAAGTAAAATACCTTCACTTTTAAGAATCCAAACTTCACTAAGGAAATGGATTATACAACTTACAATTTAAACATCAAAGTACAATTAAGGAAGTACATAGAACAAATTCTATTTTAGGCAATCCAAATACAACCAAGGAATGGATCATTTAAGGAGTAGGACGTACTTTCTTTATCTTAAGGAATCATGCTAGAAGAGGAGATAGTTCACATACCTTTTCGGCTAAATCCACAAGCTAAGCCGAATACGCCGTACGTAGAATTGTCAACCTATAATGGTCACAACAAGACTATCAACTTCTAGTCTCTAACGTAGAATAATACTAAGTATACGGTCTCTAATTCTACAAAAAATCGGGCAGCACTTCCTTTGTTTCTACTCACTTTGCCACATTTTTCAAGGCCGAATACAATAACCAACACGCCACATTTAAGGCTCAAAACAACAACCAAACAAAGGGGATTACACGCCTTACAATACGTGTAAAATTCCGCCCCACAATTAATACGAAGTAGTTCCATAATCAAGTCATTCTCGGCCAACAACATATCCAACAATTCAAAGTCTTTTCCAATCCTTTTCCAATTCCAAGTTCTAAGGTCTAACATGTTACATAGTCATAAACAACTTCAACAACTACAATTTCTTTCTTATATAACATGCGACGACTTAAACTAATAATCAACTTGAATTCCAAACTTAAGGCTAAACATGCTAGTTTTTGGATTAGGGTTCCAATAGCCAATAAACCTATCAAACCTCATAATATATAACTCATGCTTGCTAATATCCATAGCTACAACAATAAGTAAATCTCAATTACTAAAACGACAAGATTTATACCTTTATAAGCCCTTAAAATTTCCAAGATTCAAAGTCGCTCCTTAGCTCCTTTCCTTATGTTCCAATCCGCTCCAAGCACTCCTTAGAAGCCTATGAAGAACCCATCTTCAAGTTCCAACTTCAAAGTTGAAGAACTTCTTAAGTTTCCGCCTTGCGACTAATACGAAAACGTCGTTTTTCCGAAATCTTTCTATTGAGATATCCTTACAATACCCTTAGGGACATTGGGTTAAAGTCTTGTGAACAAAGGATCAAAACTACAAAATTTTCTTGTGGAGCACAAGGTGAACCCGAGAGCATGCTTGAAGAACAAGAGTGAGTGAAATAATTCTAAGTGTTGGAAGACCTTGTCTTGCTACTTGCTTAGTATATATAACACAATGGAAGGCTTAGATTACAACACATGAGTGGCTAGGATGAGTTTCACTAGGATTAAGCACAAGTGGCAAGTTGACTTGGTCAACAATCTCAAGCTTAGCAAGACTTATCTTCCACCATGGTCAATGACCATTTTAGCCTTGCTATATTTCGACCAAGACCATGTGGGAGAGGTGACACGTGTCTCCCTCTCATTCGTCCATAAAATTCTGTAACCCTCGTGGGTCCCACAAAACGTAAAATTCCTCGGGTGGGCCCCACATGACCAAATCCGTAAAAATAAATTTCCATAAGGTTAAGAGTTCCATACTCTTCAAATAATGCATTTTGAGAATCCAATTCTCAACAAGGAACATTTTTCCTTTCCGACGTTCGGAAGATTTTCCGTCGGAAAAACAATTTTTCCTTTCGTACCAATTTCCAGTCTTGATTCCTTATGTACATTCTCTTATACATGTCCTGGACTTACAGGGTGTAACATATCGTCACTTATTGCATGTTAAATGAAGGAATCTTATTATTGAAAGGTGATATAATTTATATAAAAGTGTGAAAATATGAATTGGATTTTAAGGAGTTATGGAAAGGGCTTTGGTTTTGGTTGTTGGCTGAAACTGCATGAAACTGTGAGACGTTGTTGTGCTATTTTAAGGGACTTTTTTGTGGAGTTATAATGCTGGAAATTTAGTTACAATTATGCATGGTTATATGTGATGTATGGGTATAAGGGTGACCAGGTAGGGCACCAGTCGCGGCCCGTCCGTTTGGGTCGTGACACCCGACCTCCTTGAGCGCTTTAGAAATTGTTATACCCCGTATTTCCTGAGTATGTACGTGAGGGCGTACGTACAAAAGTTTAAGCCTTAAGTTAGGCAAGGGACGAAAATTTGTGCACAACCCCCGAAAAGAATTGTTTTCCGACGAAAAGTTTTTCAAACCGTGCGAAGGGAAAATTACGTTGCGACATTTATTATTTTTGCGGATTTTTCCAAGAGACGAAATATTTTGGACCAACGAGAGGGCGACACTTGTCACCCTCAAGTGGAAGACAACAATGGGCAATTGTTGGCACGTTTTTTTGATGGAAAATGCCTTAAACACTTGGTCAATGTTTGCTAGATATTTATGGAGTAGATGGATAAGGTTCCACTTGCCCAAATCTCCACCATCCACTTGCCCTCCACTTGCCTTAATCTTGACCATTGGTGGTCCTATAAATACCCCCCCTAAGTTGGAAGAATTCTTCATCCACAAATACTTTTCAAGTCTTGAAAACTCCCTTCTCTCTAGTGAGCTTCTCGTCCAAAGCCCTCTCCCCCCCCCCTCTAGTGAGCTAGCCAAACAACCCCCTTGGTAGAAAATACTCTCCAAGTATTGTTACTATTCCAAAATACCTTAGCCTTATACCATTGTAGTATTCCAAAGTCCCATCTATACTAAAAGCCCAGAAATACTATTTTATATCCATTAGTCATTAAACGAAACCCTATGAGAAACTTCATTGTTGGTTGAAGTAGTAAGTAGAAGTTGTGTAGAAACTTCTAAGGGTTTCTTGGAGCGGATTGGAGCGTACAGATTAGGAGCTAAACCTTGCTCAGGATCGACTTATATCTTGGATAATTTTGGGCTTATCGAGGTAAATAATAATCCTATCCTTCTATTGTAATTGGAGATTACATACTATAGTAGTATAGAAATAAGTATAAGATACATAGAAGGATATTATAGAATAGAATTGAACTGAAATCACATCAGAAGAATATAAACGAAGAATTGAATCAGACTTACATAGGTGTATTTCTGATGAGACTTGAGTAGTTTGACGGGTAGGGAAATGCTGCCCAATTTTCCGTAGAATTAAGAACCTTCTGCTTAGAATATCCTACAGAGTAGTCTAGACGTTGATAGACGTATTTGACTATTATAGGTTGATACTCTGCGCGCGACATACTCGACTTGGCAGGTGGATTTCGCCGAGAAGGTATGTGATTCTTCCTATCCTCTTGAGCATGATATTTTAAAATATATATATAGTACGGTAGACGTACGTGTGTTAACTGAACATGGTTTTACTTGACGTCTTTTGACTTGAGTCTAAATAATAAAGAATCTTGAAGTATTTCAAAAGAATTATGAATCATTTTGAAAGAAGAGTAATACTTGGTTTTTAAACAAAAGCTTAAGAGTTATACTAACTTTATGGGAAGTTAGGTATAACGACTTAAGAAAGATAGAAGGAACGGTTTACTTATGTGTTTATAAAAGACTTGTATTGATTTCTGGAAGGTATAGTAAGATGGTTTGTTGAGTAGACATACTATGATGCTATGTGTGTTAGTATCTTGTAACATTTGTGTAAAGAGGTTATTCTTATGGTGCTTATGTTGTTTAACGATAAGCCGTTATGTTAGTATTATATCACTCACCTCTTGACATGATATACCGGGGGTTAAGCTGCCCCCCGATGCGAGGTACACCTCATGCGGTCTGTGTGACTATGATTCGAGAATACCTCATGCGGGTCCAGGGGACCTATGCGGAGCTACGGGAGTTCCAGGTTAGTGTGCGGGGGATTACCTCATGCGGTCTATGTGGCCATGCAGACTACGAGAGTCCAGGACGATGCCGAGGAATAGCTACCCTCGATGCGGGGAATACCTCATGCGGGCCTAGGTGGCTTATGCGGACTGCGGGAGTCCAGGATTAGGCATGCATAATGATACTATGGGCGATTGGCCTTGCTTCGATCGTTCGCAGACTAGAAAAGACCTGTTACAGTTTACCTATTATTGCTCTTGTTTGTGATGTGGCACTATGTGCAGTTACATTGATTGTTTCGAACATATTTGTAAAATTGGTTTTAAAATGATATGATTTCATTTAAGTACTTCTGATTTCACATACTTGGTAATTGTCTTGACCTCCTTCGGGGGGCTGCGTTCATGCCGCAGGTAAGGGAAAGCAGGTGCTAGATCCGCATCCTTAGGATCTTTACTTTGGTGTCAGGAGCTCCATCTTCTCCGGAGGCTCGACTTTTGGGTATGATCTCCCTGTTGTTGTAGATAGTTTTGTACATTCAGGGTATGGCGGGGCCCTGTCCCGCCATAGTTGTTTACTTCCTTAGAGGTCTGTAGTCCTATTGTACAGTTGGGTTGTAACTGCCAGACTTGGTTTATATATATATGTCGAAAGGCGACTTTTTCTCAGATAAACTGTGTCTCATTTTACATTTGTTTCATGTCTTGTTTTTATATTCCGCTGATTACTCTGATGTATGACTACTTGGGTGCCCGGGTAAGGCACGATCCGTAACGGGTCGTGACAAAAGCGTATCGAGCGCTTAATCCTCGGAAGGTGTCTACGCAGAGTATCTAGTAAGTCTTGCTTATCAGTGTGTTGTGCACCACACCAATAATGAGGAGGCTATAGGATATTTAGGATTGGTTTCCATTATTCTCACTCGACATCGTGCCTTAGAGTCAGGTTATAAGTCGGACCTCTAACGTATTCCTTTTATGTATCGCTTATGCCCACGTAAGGCAACCCGCCCGAAGGGCAAGGCAGCGAGGAGCCGCTAGTAGGACACCGAGTCACGAGGGCTCGTGCCCGCCTATACCCGAGAGATACCTCGACGGCGAGTTCCACGATGCCGCCGCCCCAGAGGTTAGAGCCGCAGCGATGGGCGATGAGACCACGATACTGCACCTCCACCCCACGGCTGGAGCGAGATGAGATGGGTTACTGAGAGATGGCCCGATCGCCGTGATCGTGGCCGATACGAGATAGGCGGACGCAGCAGCCTGGGCCCAAAGATACATGGTTCACCCGAGATCGGACGATTTGAGGCTACGGGATTTTCCGAGTTGTAGCCGCGAGTTCTACGTCGAGGCCCGAGGATGACCCGCAGGAGTTCATTCGTCAGTTACAGAGGATCATGCGAGTGATCAAGGCTTCAGAGACCGAGTCCGTGATTTTCAGTTCGCATCGGCTGCGTGATACCGCAGTCGATAGGTTTGATTCGTGGGAGCTATCCCGGGGAGAGCATGCACTTCCGGCAGTATGGGATGAGTTCTCGGAGGCTTTTCTCAGTCACTTCTTGCCTCCGTAGATGAGGAGGGCACGGGCCGACAAGTTTTGATCTTGTCTGAGAGAGGCGCACAGTTAGGGAGTACAACGTTGAGTTCGATTCGTTGTCTCGGTATGTCCCGGCATTAGTAGCGGATATGGAGGACCGAGTGCACCTCTACGTCACCGGGCTAGACGATTATTTGGCGTAGTCTTGCTCGGTGTAGCTCGCAATCGGGCATGGACATTGCCCGCATTCGTGCTCACGCACTTGACGCGAGAGCGTAGAGGCCGACGGGTTGTGAGATATCGCGTAAGAGGCTAGGACGGCAGGTCTTTGGTAGCTCTCGGGGTGGACGGCCTCGCGGCAGCCTAGATTTGCACCACGCCCGGCTGAGCACTTCTACACCGCCTTCGAGGCGACAGGCCCGTGACTTGACGCGTCGTGGTAGCAGAGGTGCTAACCGACGGACCACCCCTCGGTGTGGCCGACGGTAGATCCCATTACGGAATTGTGGTACCGCCCGGGAGTTTGTTTCGCGGCGGCAGGTCACTTTGCAGAGCTGTCCACCAAGGCGCAGCAGAGGTGGGTCAGCCTACAGGGTCTTTCGCCGGGTCTTCTTCATCTCCTACAGTTACTCGCCCCGGAGGGCAGAGTACTCATGGGCCAGCAGGTCGCGGCAGAGGTCGTGGCGCGGGTCCCAGTTCTAGCGGTCCTCAGAACCGCATTTATGCCTTGTCCAGCCGGCAGGACCAGGAGGCGTCGCCTGATGTCGTCACAGGTACTTTATCAGTTTCTGGTTGTGATGTGTATGCCTTGATAGATCCGGGTTCTACTCTGTCCTATATATCTCCCCTTATTGCTAGTAGGATAGGGATAGAGCCTGTGTCCATAGACCCTTTTGAGGTAGCTACGCCAGTGGGTGATTCGGTGGTAGCTCGGCGGGTATATAGAGCTTGCCCAGTGACTTTATGCAGTCGTCAGACCCTAGCCGACTTGATAGAGTTGGACATGACTGATTTCGATGTGATCATGGGCATGGATTGGTTAGCTTCTTGCTACGCCAGTGTAGACTGCAGGGAGAGAGTGGTACGGTTCCAGTTTCCTGGGGAGCCGGTTATTGAGTGGGAGGGGAACACTGTGTCACCGAGGGGTAGGTTTATTTCCTACCTCAAGGCCAGGAAGATGGTGCAGAAGGGGTATATCTACCATCTCATTCGGGTGTTTGATATCGAGGTCGCGGTACCAGATTTTCACCGGCCCAGAGTCGAGAGTTCCCGGATGTGTTTCCGCACGACCTCCGGGTATCCTCTTGAGAGGAGATAGAGTTTTGTATCGATAGAGTCTTTCGACACTCGGCCTATTTCCATTCCGCCATACAGAATGGAACCTGCCGAGTTGAGAGAGTTGAAGGACCAACTGAGAGATTTGCTGGAGAAGGGCTTCATCAGGCCTAGTGTTTCTCCCTGGGGAGCGCCGGTATTGTTCGTGAAGAAGAAGGACGACGCCGCGCATGTGTGTTGATTACATACCGAACAAGGTGACCATTAAGAATACCCCCTTCCTGTGATTGATGATTTGTTCGACCAGTTGCGAGTGCGAGATGTTTCTCAAGATTGATCTGCGATCGGGCTATCATCAAAGTAGTTAGAGGCGGATATCCCTAGATCGCATTCCGACCGATGCGCACTATGAGTTCAGGGTCATGTCTTTCGGTTTGACCAATGCTCCGGCGGTATTTATGGATTATATGAACCGAGTGTTCAAGCCATTTTTTGATACGTTTGTGATAGTATTCATTGATGACATCTTGGTTTATTCTCGCTCAGAGCGAGAGCACGCGAGCATTTGAGCGATCTTGAGAGTCCTCCAGATCAGCGATTGTACGCCAAGTTTTCCAAATGTGAGTTTTGGTTAACTTCGGTGGCTTTTCTTGGGCACATTGTCGGCGATGGTATTCAGGTGGATACGGCCAAGATCGAGGCAGTCAGGACTTGGCCTAGACCTACTACACGGCAGTGCGCGATTTTCGGGCCTCGCAGTTATTATCGGTTCGTGGAGAAGTTTGCTTCTATCTCGCCCCATTGACTAGCCGACTCGTAGCGGCTAAGTTTAAGTGGACGATGCTTGTGGCGGGGTTTCCGCCATCGAGGAGAGCGACGACCGCCCGTTCTTACTCTTCCGCAGGTCGGATGGCTATGTCGTGTATTGTGATGCGTCAGGCATCGGGCTGGGATGTGTGTTGATGCATCAGGGCAAGGTTATAGCGTACGCATCCCAACAGCTTAAGAAGCATGAGAGGAACTACCCCACCCATGATTTGGAGTTGGCAGCAGTGATTCACGCCTTGAAGATCTGGAGGCACTATTTGTATGGGGTTCATGTGGATATTTATACAGACCACAAGAGCCTCCAGTATATCTTCAGCCAGAGGGAGCTGAACTTACGACATAGACGGTGGTTAGAGTTACTCAAGGATTACGATGTCGATATCCTGTACCACCCGGGGAAGGTCAATGTTGTGGCAGATGCCCTTAGTCGTAGGTCGATGGGTAGCCTATCAGATATGTAGCCAGAGAGGAGGGGCATGGTTCGCGATTTACATCAGTTAGCGAGCCTTGGAGTCCGATTGATTGGTTCTGATAGCAGTGGGGTTCGAGTTCGAGAGGTTGCCGAGTCTTCCATCGTCGAGGAGGTGAAGAGGCAACAGTTTGAGGATCCGATTTTGACGCGGTACCGTGATACGACTCTTCGTGAGGGGAAGGGTCCTTTTGAGGTAGCATCTGATGGGGTGCTAAGGTTTGAGGGCAGGTTGTGTGTTCCGGATATTGCAGGACTTCGGCAGCAGGTTCTAGGGGAAGCACACAGCGCACGTTACTCTATCCATCCGGGGTCGACCAAGATGTACCACGACCTCAGATCTGTGTATTGGTGGGATGGCTTGAAGAGGGACGTTGCAGAGTTTGTGGCTCAGTGCCCGTGTTGTCAGCAGGTGAAGGTAGAGCACCAGAGGCCTGGTGGTTTGTTGCAGACGATAGAGATCCCGACCTGGAAGTGGGAGGTGATCAACATGGACTTTATCACAGGATTACCTCGCACTCAGAGGAAACATGATTCTATTTGGGTTATCATCGACAGGCTGACGAAATCAGCCCACTTTCTTCCGTCGGGGCGACGCACCGGTACCGAGGATTATGCCGACTTTACATCAGAGATCGCCGATCGCACGGGTCCCTATTTCTATCATATCGCAGAGGAGCCCGGTTCTGGCTAACTTCTGGAGGTCCTTCCAGAAGGGATTAGGGACGCAGGTGAGCCTGAGTACTGCATTCCATCCTCAGACAGACGGACAGGCAGAGCGCACTATCCAGACTCTTGAGGATATGCTGCGAGCCTGTGTTATTGACTTCAGGGGTAGCTGGGAGGATCATTTGCCTCTAGTTGAGTTTGCATATAATAATAGCTACCACTCCAGTATTCAGATGGCGCCTTATGAGGCCTTGTATGGGAGGAAGTGCAGATCGCCGATAGGCTGGTTTGATGTAGGCGAGGTGCAGTTAGTGGGACCAGACCTGGTTCAGCAGGCAGTGGATAAGGTAAAGCTTATCCAGGAGCGGTTACTGACAGCTCAGAGTCGACAGAAGTCGTATGCAGATCATCGTCGTCGGCATCTGGAGTTCGAGGTTGATGATTGGGTTTTCCTGAAGGTGTCACCCATGAAGGGTGTGATGAGATTCGGGAAGAAAGGGAAACTCAGCCCAAGGTACATTGGGCCGTATCAGATTGTCCGCAGGGTAGGCAAGGTTGCCTATGAGTTGGATCTGCCGTCCGATCTTGAGGCAGTGCATCCGGTTTTTCATGTTTCTATGCTGAGGAGATGTATCGGGGATCCATCTAGGGTGCACCCGATTGACGATGTCCAGGTGACCGAGGGGTTATCGTGAGGATATTCCCATAGCGATAATCGATCGTCAGGTTAGGCGTCTGCGGACCAAGGACGTGGCTTCCGTCAAAGTCTTATGGCGGAACGAGCTCAGGGAGGAGATGACGTGGGAAGATGAGGAGGACATGAGGCAGAAGTATCCTCACCTATTCCCCACACCTCCAGGTAACTCACTTTCCTACTTGTAAATTTTCATTGACATATTTGCTTAAGTGTTGTTTTGTGGCCATGTGTGACATTTGTAAACTGTTTAAGTTATGAGGGACTTTATCGTTATATGTCTTGGGAAGGAACATTAAGGACGAATGTTTCTAAGGAGGGGAGAATGTTATACCCCGTATTTCCTGAGTATGTACGTGAGGGCGTACGTACAAAAGTTTAAGCCTTAAGTTAGGCAAGGGACGAAAATTTGTGCACAACCCCCGAAAAGAATTGTTTTCCGACGAAAAGTTTTTCAAACCGTGCGAAGGGAAAATTACGGTTGCGACATTTATTATTTTTGCGGATTTTTCTGAGAGACGAAATATTTTGGACCAAAGAGAGGGCGACACTTGTCACCCTCAAGTGGACGGCAACAATGGGAAATTGTTGGCACATTTTTTTGATGGAAAATGCCTTAAACACTTGGTCAATGTTTGCTAGATATTTATGGAGTAGACGGATAAGGTTCCACTAGCCCAAATCTCCACCATCCACTTGCCCTCCACTTGCCTTAATCTTGACCATTGGTGGTCTTATAAATACCCCCCTAAGTTGGAAGAATTCTTCATCCACAAATATTTTCCAAGTCTTGAAAACTCCCTTCTCTCTAGTGAGCTTCTCGTCCAAAGCCCTCGCCCCCCCTAGTGAGCTAGCCGAAACACCCCCCCCCCCTTGGTAGAAAATACTCTCCAAGTATTGTTACTATTCCAAAATACCTTAGCCTTATACCATTGTAGTATTCCAAAGTCCCCTCTATACTAAAAGCCCAGAAATACTATCTTATATCCATTAGTCATTAAACGAAACCCTAGGAGAAACTTCATAGTTGGTTGAAGTAGTAAGTAGAAGTTGTGTAGAAACTTCTAAGGGTTTCTTGGAGCGGATTGGAGCGTACAGATTAGGAGCTAAACCTTGCTCAGGATCGACTTATATCTTGGATAATTTTGGGCTTATCGAGGTAAATAATAATCCTATCCTTCTATTGTAATTGGAGATTACATACTATAGTAGTATAGAAATAAGTATAAGATACATAGAAGGATATTATAGAATAGAATTGAACTGAAATCACATCAGAAGAATATAAACGAAGAATTGAACTGTACTTACATAGGACTGTATTTACAGTAGACTTGAGTAGTTTGACGGGTAGGGAAATGCTGCCCAATTTTCCGTAGAATTAAGAACCTTCTGCTTAGAATATCCTACAGAGTAGTCTAGACGTTGATAGACGAATTTGACTATTATAGGTTGATACTCTGCGCGCGACATACTCGACTTGGCAGGTGGATTTCGCCGAGAAGGTATGTGATTCTTCCTATCCTCTTGAGCATGATATTTTAAAATATATATATAGTACGGTAGACGTACGTGTGTTAACTGAACATGGTTTTACTTGACGTCTTTTGACTTGAGTCTAAATAATAAAGAATCTTGAAGTATTTCAAAAGAATTATAAATCATTTTGAATGAAGAGTAATACTTGTTTTTTTAAACAAAAGCTTAAGAGTTATACTAACTTTATGGGAAGTTAGGTATAACGACTTAAGAAAGATAGAAGGGACGGTTTACTTATGTGTTTATAAAAGACTTGTATTGATTTCTGGAAGGTATAGTAAGATGGTTTGTTGAGTAGACATACTATGATGCTATGTGTGTTAGTATCTTGTAACGTTTGTGTAAAGCGGTTATTCTTATGGTGCTTATGTTGTTTAACGATAAGCCGTTATGTTAGTATTATATCACTCACCTCTTGACATGATATACCGGGGGTTAAGCTGCCCCCCGATGCGAGGTACACCTCATGCGGTCTGTGTGACTATGATTCGAGAATACCTCATGCGGGTCCAGGGACTATGCGAGCTACGAGAGTTCCGTGTTAGTGTGCGGGGATTACCTCACGCGGTCTATATGGCCACGCGACTACGAGAGTCGGGGCGATGCCGAGAATAGCTACCCTCGACGCGGGAATACCTCACGCGGGCCTAGGTGGCTATGCGATCGCGGAGTCCAGGATTAGGCATGCATAATGATACTATGGGCGATTGGCCTTGCTTCGATCGTTCACAGCCTAGAAAAGACCTGTTACAGTTTACCTATTATTGCTCTTGTTTGTGATGTGGCACTATGTGCGGTTACATTGATTGTTTCGAACATATTTGTAAAATTGGTTTTAAAATGATATGATTTCATTTAAGTACTTTACAGTTTCACATACTTGGTACCTGTTGTACTGACCTCCTTCGGGGGGCTGCGTTCATGCCGCAGGTAAGGGAAAGCAGGTGCTACATCCGCATCCTTAGGATCCTTACTTTGGTGTCAGGAGCTCCATCTTCTCCGGAGGCTCGACTTTTGGGTATGATCTCCCTGTTGTTGTAAATAGTTTTGTACATTCAGGGTATGGCGGGGCCCTGTCCCGCCATAGTTTTTACTTCCTTAGAGGTCTGTAGTCCTATTGTACAGTTGGGTTGTAACTGCCAGACTTGGTTTATATATATATGCCGAAAGGCGACTTTTTCTCAGATAAACTGTGTCTCATTTTACATTTGTTTCATGTCTTGTTTTTATATTCCGCTGATTACTCTGATGTATGACTTCTTGGGTGCCCGGGTAAGGTACCAGTCACGGGCCCCGAAACGGGTCGTGACAGAAATGTGCAAGCGGCTAACAAACTTCTAGTTGAAGTTTCCAAAGACAAAAGTTGTCAAAGTCCCAAAAGGGAAAAGAAAAAAAAATACAAAGGACGACTTCACAAAAAGAAGAAATCAAAAGCCCCGACATTACAAAAATAATAATAATAATAATAATAATAATAATAATAATAATAATGAATGAATGAAATGAGAAAATAACTCTGAAAAAAGGGGCTCCAAACGAAAGATTCAAAAAGAAGTCAGTACAAAAGAACTGGGACAAAAAGGAAGCAGGTCAGCATTAAAGCGCACAAATATCAAGCACAGTCGTAGTTCAACGCTCGAGGAAGGATTAGTCACTTTTTACCCAAATAATATACATCTCTTCCCCCAAACCTACATTACAAGCCCGTGACAAGTCCTACATGATCTTATACTGAGGGTTCTCACATTAATGGATACCTACATGACGGCCAAGCCTATAGTATCACAATTGCATGCATTGAACATCTTTCTGAGTGTGAGTGTGCTTCTCTAAACGTCCCAAAATTCAAAATACTGGAATATATGTGAGGATGAGACTTTCTTTCAGTAAGGACATTTGAAACATGAGGATACGTGTAGTTCGAAACCTTGGCTGCAAGCAAGTGTGTCTATACTTAGGTATGTCTGAGGTACCACTGAAGCTGTATGAATTACCCTGGAGTCAGTCTCGGTTAGACTGAAAGTAAATAACAGGAATCCTTATGCAAAATACTAATTGTTGATACCAACTGAAGTCAAAACGTGATTATGTTTTCTTTTCAGAAAAAATGACAAAATATGTATATTAAAATTCTTATTTTTTGCATCACGAACTATGCCTTGACCTGATTTCCTCGAGGGATACGTAGGCGGCCACATCGGTTTCGGTCCCACATTATTGAAAACCTTAAAAACCCTTTTTGCATTCACGAACTACATCTTGACCTGATTCCCCCCGCGAGATACGTAGGCGACCATATAGGCTTCGGTCCCACTTATTGAAAACCTTAAAAACCCTCTTTTGCATTCACGAACTACGTCTTGACCTGATTCCCTCAGCGGAATACGTAGGCGGCCACATCGGCTTCGGTCCCACCTATTGAAAACCTTAAAATCCATACTTTTCTTGCAACGAACTACATTATGACATGATTCCATCAGCGGGATACGTAGGCATCCACATCGGCTTCGGTCACACCATTAAAAATCTTTCTCCTTATTTTGCACATAACAAGATAAGCTCATCTGTCACTTTGTTAGAGCATGCAAGCTACCTACACATGACTCGATTTTGTCTAGTGGAGAGTTCAGCATCTTCATCTATCAGAAACTGGGGCATTTAAGGATTCACTGCAAGAAGACGACAATGGACATGGAAAATAACCGGCCAATTGAGCCTTCAATCCAAACCAGTCTGAGCTTGCAAGCGTCAAGAGCCAAGGCTACAAAGACAACACGAATTAACTACCCTTCCCAAAACTCACAAGCTTCTTTGAGCTCAAATTCCTCTTGTCAGTAGAAGCCGAGAAGATATTTCAACTAGGTAGGTCGCAAATATACAACGTCTATGCAACGACGTCATTTCTACCCAGACGGGTCACAAAGCAGGTATGTCCATAAAACGACTTCATATATGTTTCATCTATGAAATGACGAACATCTGCATCACATCTATGCAACGACACCATTTCATTTAAGTCTATGCAACGGCTTCATCATGTTCATCTATGCAACGACGCCATTTTATTTAATCCTATGCAACGACTTCATCTATGTTTCGTCTATGCAATGACGAATATCTTTATCACATCTATGCAACGACGTCATTTCATTTAAGCCTATGCAATGACTTCATCTATGTTTCATTTATGCAACGTCGAACATCTGCATCGCATCTATACAACGATGTCATTTCATTTAAGCCTACGCAACAACTTCATTTATGTTTCGTCTACACACGACGAACATCTGCATCACGTCTATGCAACAACGTCATTTCATTTAAGCCTATGCAACAACTTCATCATGTTCGTCTATGCAACGATGAACATCTGCATCGCGTGTATGCAATGACACCATTTTATTTAAGTCTATGCAATGACTTCATCTACGTTTTGTCTATGCAACGACGAACATCTGCATCGCATGTATGCAACGACGCTATTTCATTTAAGCCTATGCAACGACTCCATTTCATTTAAGCCTATGCAACGACTTCATCTATGTTTCGTATATGCAACGATGAACATTTGCAACGCGTCTATGCAACGATGTCATTTTATTTAAGCCTATGCAACGACTTCATCACGTTCGTCTATGCAACGACAAACATTTGTATCGCGTCTATGAAACGATGTCATTTCATTTAAGCCTATGCAATAGCTTCATCTATGTTTCATCTATGCAACGACGAACATCTGCATCGCGTCGATGCAATGACGTCATTTTATTTAAGCTTATGCAATGACTTCATCTATGTTTCGTCTATGCAATGACGAACATCTGCATCGCGTCGATGCAATGACGTCATTTTATTTAAGCCTATGCAATGGCTTCATCTATGTTTCGTCTATGCAACGACGAACATCATCATTGCGTCCAGAAACGACGCCATCTTCATTTCCTTTACATTTTGACCTCGAAAACAAACACCCTAGAGGCATTTCAGGGAACAAAACACCATGTCTCTTCCAGCATCCCATCGCACCTATAACTCAGTGTCATCATAATTCGACACTGAGACAAATTTTTAAATCGGCGTCAGCCTGTCTTTAATCTTCTAGCATCGCAACAACCCAGTATTATCATAATTCGACACTGGGGCAAATTTTGAATTTGCGTCGGTATTTCTTTAATTTTCCAGCATCACAACAGCTAGTGTCATCATAATTCGACACTAGGATAAATTTTGAATCGGCGTCAGCGCGTTTTGATTTTCTAGCATTGTAGTAACCCAGTGTCATCATAATTCGACACTGAGACAAAATTTTGAATCTGGATCAACTTTGCTTTCAATTCTTCTTAAAATGTCTTTTGCCCATGCATTTTCCGATCTTTGTTCTAATTCTGACGATGAAGACAAAATTAGCTACAAGTCAACGTCTTTGTTCGAAAACTCTTTCACCGTCTTCAGTCAAAGAGGGACAAACTGTTGACACCCAATTTTGACCCATCTTTTGGTCATTTATTGCAATTATAAGTTTTTTGGACAACACATTTTTATCATAAGTTTTTGTATTTTTCTTATAATAATTATATTTTTTACCTAATATTCTATGTTTTATTTTTCACAAAACGACATCGCATCTTTTATGTTTTAAATTAAGCATTAAGTATTTCTTAATATTATTTTATTATTACACCTTCATTTTATTTTAATAATTCTACATCTCTTTAAATAATTTTTCTTTTTAATGATAAATCCTTTTGTATTTTTACTCAAACCAATTTCATTAAACCAGTCCAATCCGAGGCCCAATGCGGATCAGTCCAAATTAAACACTCTATTTATTTCCCCTAAAACAAAGCACCCCTTTATTCCCCCCTCAAAATCAAACCCCACTTTTCATTTCCCCCAAAAAAACATAGACCTAATCCTACCCTATAAATAAAACACTTACCCCTCCCTTTATTTGGACACTCAGCAGCCGCAATACTCACAGAAATCTCTCATCTTCTTTATTTAATCCATCAACACTCACCAGCCGCTGCACTCCAAAAAGACCCCTTTCTCTCATTTTCTTTTATAATTCAAACCATTTCCATTCTTTTGGTTCCAACTCCATACACACACACACTATACGTACCCCAGTCCATCGCCGACCACCATCATCCATACCACAACACCACGGCGGCGTCGCTCCGGCGTGGAAGCGACGCCCCTCCCCTTTTATGGACAGATGTGTCGTTTAACTGATCAGAGTTTGAACTCCGACTACTCTTTTTCTTGGCTTTTATTTTTAGATATCTGTTGTTTGTTGTGGTTTATGGATTGAATGTCGGATTTTTATCTGACCGGAGTTTGAGCAACTCCGGCGTCCTCGATTTGATTTTGTATTTTTGTTATGTGTGGTTTGCTTCTGGTTTGGACAGAGTTGATTTTTTTGTTTCGGGTACTTGGCCGGAGTTCTAAAACTCCGGTGACCCATATTTGTCTTATTTTTGGTTGGACTGATTTTATGTTTTTGGGGTATCTCACCGGAGCTTTCAAATCTCCGGTGAACCTGTTTGGCCATTTTCTTTTGGGGTCATTCGTTGGATTTGTCTAAGGGACAGATTTTCGCACAATTTTGTCACTCCGGCGAACTATGTTGTTGTTGCTGCTCTCTTCTGCTTGCATTTTATTGTTTCAACAACTTTGTCTCTTTACTTTTTAGACTGGAACTGATCTTGAACAGATATTTGTGGCCATTTTGTTATTTACTTTAAGGCATTTTTTGTTCATCTTGGTTGTCCTTGAAGACTTTGTGATTACTATTTCCAAAAAGAAACGCTACTGCTTAGCTGTTTTGGGGCCTGATTTTGACAATTACATCTTGTGTAGAATGTCTAAAAAGGGGCTAAAGAAGGCAAAAGACGCCCCTTCGGAGTTTTATTTTATGTTGTTGCATTTAATTTCAATTTTATTTTATTCTGTATTATAATTTATTGTACTTGTATAATTATTGAAATATTTAGAATAGGCACACTTAGAATTAATAATTAAATAGAATAGATAAAAATCTGAAATCGCTAGTTTATTTATTTTCTAGGTTCGTCTCAATATTTTCATACATTCTTTTTCCTTAAAGTATATATCTTTCAAATACATATATTTCTAAAGCATGATAGATAATTAACCTAGGTTTGACCGGATAACCGCAAGTTAGCGGATCTTAAAAGATGTTGTTACGCCCCATAATTTCAAGAGAATAAGATGGGAACGTACGAAAGGAATTAAGATTTGAATTTGGAAAGATAAGTTGGCAAAAATTGTTTTAGGTATATTTTCAGTCACTTTGGAACGGTATATCTCCTAGTTTATTAGGAGTTTTTAGGTGTTTCAAAATCCTAGTATGAAGTTCGTTGAGTCTAGGTTTCAACACAACAAACCGCTCGTCGATAAGACATCGGAGTAGAAAGTTATGGACGTTAGAAGTTCTGTTGACGGAGGAGAAAGAAAGCTTCAGTCAGGCGCCACAGCGCCACGGCGCCGGAAGCAGGGCTGCGGCGCCGAAAGCCCTGAAGTGTTCTGAAGTTGCAGCGCCGCGGTGCCGGCTGCAGGGCCGCGGCGGGATTTTTTCGCGAAAAATGGGGAAAAATCAGAAGATATTTGTGTAAAGATCCATGGGAGGGCGACAAGTGTCCCTCCCATCCTTTTGACCAAGAGAATGTCTTATATTATGACCAAGTCTTGAAGACTTGGTCATTTTGCAAAGGTTCTTCCTAAAAGAAAATCCTCTTCTATTCTCTCTAAAAATTGATGAACCCCAAGTGTGATGAGATTTTTGGAAAGGCAACAAGAAAGAAATATGTTGGCAAGCTTGTAGAGGGTTCGTGTGGGTGATTTTAACGTGAAGAAGAATTTCGGAAATAGGACTTATTGAGGTAAAATCTTCACCTTCTTATGTTATTGAAGATTACATGTTATAGTAGTTAAGAAATGAGCATGTGGTATATATATTAAAGTTTGAAAAGATTTGGATCATGTCGACTTGTTGAAAACCGAAAATGGGCATGTTAGTCACTAATGTTGTAATCAATTTGGTTGTTAGCTAAAATTGTTACATGTTATATATAGAAGGGTATATCGTTGTTATAATTGGTTATGACTTATATAACATGTTGAAATAACGAGTTGGATTGAAAGGATTTGAAAATGATGATATGTGAGCATGTTGTAGCCGAGGATTTGCCTTAAACTAATTGGATTGTTTAATATGAAATGTGGGGCAGAATTTTACACGTCCGGTTAGGCGTGTAATCCCCTATGTATTGTTGAATTGTTGGGCCTTAAATGTGGCGTTTGGTTATTGAATTCGGGCCTTGAAAAATGTGGAAAAGTACGTAGAAACAAAGGAAGTGCGGTCTAATTTTCCGTAGAATAAGGAACTTTACAATTAGAATATTCTACGTCAAAGCTAGAACTAATAGACGTATTATGACCATTATAGGTTGACATACTACGGACGGCATATTGGACTTGGCAAGTGGATAAGCCGGAGAGGTATGTGGAAACTTTCTTATCTCTTGAGCATGAGTAGTTATAAATGTATAGTATGGTAGAAGTACGTGATTTAAGTGAAGTCAGTTCATTTGATATACTTGACTTGTTTTAAGAATGTCTAAGTTGGTTGAGTTAGAAAATTAACTCACTTGTTCAGAAGGAAAGGTTAAAAGAATGGTTTATTCTAATAAGGTGGACAAGGATTTCTTGACATGAAAAAGTATAGAATACTTGATTTGGAAAGTATTAATTCTTGAACTATTCTAAAGATAAGAGACCTGATTTCTAAGTTAAGAAACTTGTTTTCTAAAGTTAAGAGACTTGAAGTATTTTGAAAGTTGTGTAACTTGATTTGAAAGTATAAGTCTCTTGGTCATAAAAAGAATGATTTTGTGTAAGACATAAAGAGTTATAACGGCTTTATGGGAAGTTAGTTATGACGGTTTTATGAAAAGATAAGGATGTCTTAGTTTCTAAAGCATAAAGCTAGTATAACGGCTATTTGGAAAGTTGGTTATAACAACTTTATGAAAGGTTAAAGGAATGGTTTTCTCGAGTAATGTAAACAAAGATGAATGACTTGAAATAAAGAAGGGCAATTTGATTTAAAGGCATCAATTGCTTAAAGTTTAAAGTAAGGGTCACTTGATTTAGAAGACAAAAATATATTTCTAAAAGTGTAGTGACTTGTTTGAAATGTAGACAAGCCTTGATACTACGGGTGTTAGTACCTTGGGGTTTTATGTAAAAAGGAATCTTTTGAAAGAATTGAAGTACATAGTACTTTGGGTTAAATTCCCGAAATTATTGTGCGATATGAGAGTGCCTTAAGGTTTTAAAGTGAGATCCATTTTGTATGTTAATGAAAGTCTAAAGATTTTATGAACTTGCCTATACTCGCTTGTGATAGTCTTGGATTGCAAGTATTATGTTGTTACGCTACTGTGACTCTCAGTTGGAGGGTCGGCTGTCTTGTTGTGAAATTATTTGGACGTACCGACAATGATGGAGGATTCCACGGATATGCTTCCATTGTGTTTGACCCATGGACATTCTTGCGATGGAGGATTCCGGGGCATGCTACCATGACACGGGTTAAATTCCCGGATACTATTATTACTTCATGGATTAGCTCTCCATGAAGACATGTACCCGAGATGAGGGATCCCACGGGCATGTTATATACTATTATTACTCCATGGATTAGCTATCCATGAAGACATGTACCCGAGATAAGGGATTCCACGGGCATGTTATATACTATTATTACTCCATGGATTAGCTCTCCATGAAGACATGTACCCGAGATGAGGGATTCCACGGGCATTTGATATACGATTATTACTCCATGGATTAGCTCTCGATGAAGTCATGTACCCGAGATGAGGGATTCCACGGGCATGAGATGTATATGTATGTATTGTATGTGTGTACGCCGACAGTGAGGTAGGATTCCACGGGCGCGTCACATGGTTATATTTTACAATTACGGCTGTCGGCAGTGATGGAGGATTCCACGGGCAGGAGATATATATATATATATATATATATATATATGTATTGTATATGTGTACAAATGAGGTAGGATTCCACGGGCGCGTCACATGGTTATATTTTACGCTTACGGCTGTCGGCAGTGTTATGGGATTCCACTGGCGCGCTTTGATATTTGAGGGCTTGTGTCCCTAGCTATGGTGTGACTATTGTTCATCTGTTGAAATAGTCTTTAAGAGGTAAAAACTGACTTTCATTACTTTCATTTCGGCAAGGCACGGTTGTACTGTTAATTTGGTTATCATACATGTCTCCAGCTTTATTTTGGACTATTATGATTTAAATTACAGTACTTTCAGTTTTACATACTTGGTACATATTTTGTACTGACCTCCTTCGGGGGGCTGCGTTTATGCCGCAGATTATGGTACATAGTTTGCTGATCCGCACTCTAGGATCACTGTCCAGTTCTTGGAAAGCTCCATTTTCTCCGGAGGCTTTGTCTTTTGGTACGGTTCCCTGAGGTTGTAGATTTATGTACATTCAAGGGTATGGCGGGGCCCTGTCCCGTCACAGTTGTTATGTCAAAACTCATAGAGGTCTGTAGTCATATCTTATGGGTCACTTTGAAAAAAAATGAGGTAACTGCTTTTGGATTTATATATATCCAGGGAGGTAGCCTTATCGGCTAACCTATTATTTGTTTCTTGTTAATTTTATGTATGTTCCGCTGATTATCTCTGATGTATACCTGTAAGGGTGCCTGTGTAGGGCACGATCCACGCCCGGTTGGAGTCGTGACAAAAGTGGTATCAGAGCAATTAGTCCTCGAAAAGTGTCTACAGACCGTGTCTAGTAGAGTCTTGATTATCGGTGTGTTGTGCACCACATCTATAATCAGGAGGCTGCAGGGCATTTAGGATTGGTTTCCATTCTTCTCTCAGAGATCGTGCAGTAGAGTTGTCTTATTATGTTGAATCCTCTCTGACCTATTCTCATGTATCAGTTATGCCTCCACGGAGCGGCAGGCCCGAGAAGGGCAAAGCGGCAGAGTCGCTAGTGGTACCTGAGAGGGTTACTAGGACTCAGGCCCAGACTATGCCTGAGGTTATGGGCGGGTCGGCGAGTTCAGCCACGCCGGTAGTATTAGAGGAGCCGAGAGCGGCCGTAGCTCCAGTGGTTCCGATACCTGAGCCTCTAGTTCCGCAGCCAGGGGCAGAGTATAGGGATTATAGAGAGAAGATCAGGTTATTGACTAGCATAGTGGCAGGGCAGCGCCGACAGGAGCAGGTAGCTAACCCTAGAGCCGACAATTTGAGGATTCGGGACTTTTTGGGTTGTAATCCACCCGAGTTCTATGGTTCGAGATCTGAGGAGGATCCTCAGGAGTTCATTCAGCAGGTACATCAGACTATGCAGGTGCTTAGGGCCTCGGAGACGGAGTCCGTTGTGTTAGCTTCTTACCGGTTATGTGATATTGCGTTGAATTGGTTTGAGTCGTGGGAGTTGTCTAGAGGTGTAGGTGCTCCTCCAGCCATTTGGGATGAGTTCACGGAAGCCTTTCTCGATCACTTTTTGCCTCCTGAGACGAGGAGAGCCCGCGTGGATAGGTTCTTGGCATTGAGACAGAATGAGAGGACCATCAGAGAGTACAACCTGGAGTTTGACTCATTGGCCAGGTATGCACCCACTATTGTGGCGGACAGAGTTCACCGCTATGTGATGGGGCTAGACCGTTATATGGTTACTGCATGTCTGGGAGTGGCCCTTCAGCCAGGTATGGATATTGCCAGGATGCAGGCTTATGCACAGGGAATTGAGGAGAGAGAGAGAGAGGACCAGCCAGGACCAGTCCAGCCCAAAAGGGCCAGGATGACACGGTTTGAGGATAGCTTTCGAGGCGATCGCCTCAAGGCGAGTTAGGTTTATATTTCAGCCTTGCAGTGCTCCTTCCGGTGTTCCGCGGGGTTTGATCGCGGGGATATTCGGAGCGGTCGTGGCTCGAGTGCGCAGTTCACGGTGTCTGAGGATAGTAGCCAGGAGAGGCCACCTTTACCTCGGTGTGGTCACTGTGGTAGATCCTATTTCGGGGAGTGTCGTACTACTTCGACAGCTTGTTATGCTTGCGGCCAGCAGAGCCATTTGGTGAGAGACTGTCCGACCAGAGGTGGCACTGGTGGGATAGCACAGTCTACTGGATCAGTTGCGGGTTCTTCGCCTTCAATAGCTAGGCAGGATGTTCATGCACCGGCAGGCCGCGACAGAGGTCGTGGTGGAAGTTCCCAGTTTTAGCGGTCCTTTGACCCGCCTATATGATTTCAGGTATATCTTTGACCCTTTAGAGACTTGTATGTATGATAAGGTGGTTGTATGATTGAGTGTCATGAACGGATAATATTGAGACTATGTACATATGCTAGAATGAGTTTGGAAGTACGAAAAGACAATCCTTTTAGGCCTTGAATGGGAGTAAATAGTGATGGATGAATATGCGTGTGCGATGTATTAGGGCCGTATGTGGCACAATTAGGTTCCATTAAGTGTAAATTTATGAGACTATACCGAGAAATATTAGATTGACTCCAAAAGAACATTCGGGGACGAATGTTTCTAAGGGGGGAAAAATGTTACGCCCCGTAATTTCAAGAGAATAAGATGGGAACGTACGAAAGGAATTAAGATTTGAATTTGGAAAGATAAGTTGGCAAAAAATGTTTTAGGCAGATTTTCAGTCAAATTTGGAGCGGTATATCTCCTAGTTCATTAGGAGTTTTTAGGTGTTTCAAAAGCCTAGTATGAAGTTTGTTGAGTCTAGGTTCCAACGCAACAAACCGCTCGTCGATAGGACATCAGAGTAGAAAGTTATAGACGTTAGAAGTTCTGTTGTCGGAGGAGAAAGAAAACTTCAGTCAGGCGCCACAGCGCCACGGCACCGGAAGCAGGGCCGCGGAGCCGAAAGCCCTGAAGTGTTCTGAGGCTGCAGGGCCGCGGCGCCGAAGCGGGATTGTTTCGCGAAAAATAGGGAAAAAGCAGAAGATATTTGTGTAAAGACCCATGAGAGGGCGACAAGTGTCCCTCCCATCCTTTTGACCAAGAGAAGGTCTTATATTATGACCAAGTCTTGAAGACTTGGTCATTTTGCAAAGGTTCTTCTTAAAAGAAAATCCTCTTCTCTTCTCTCTAAAAATTGATGAACCCCAAGTGTGATGAGATTTTTGGAAAGGCAACAAGAAAGAAATATGTTGGCAAGCTTGTAGAGGGTTCGTGTGGGTGATTTTAACGTGAAGAAGAATTTCGGAAAGAGGGCTTATTGAGGTAAAATCTTCACCTTCTTTTGTGATTGAAGATTACATGTTACAGTAGTTAAGAAATGAGCATGTGGTATATATATTAAAGTTTAAAAAGATTTGGATCATGTCGACTTGTTGAAAACCGAAAATGGGCATGTTAGTCACTAATGTTGTAATCAATTCGATTGTTAGCTAAAATCGTTACATGTTATATATTGAAGGGTATATCGTTGTTATAATTGGTTATGACTTATATAACATGTTGAAATAACGAGTTGGATTGAAAGGATTTGAAAATGATGATATGTGAGCATGTTGTAGCCGAGGATTTGCCTTAAACTAATTGGATTGTTTAATATGAATTGTGGGGAAGAATTTTACACGTCCGGTTAGGCGTGTAATCCCTTTTGTATTGCTGAATTGTTGGGCCTTAAAAAGGTGGAAAAGTACGTGAAAACAAAGAAAGTGTTGTCCAATTTTCCGTAGAATAAGGGACTTTACAATTAGAATATTCTACGTCAAAGCTAGAACTAATAGACGTATTATGGCCATTATAGGTTGACATACTACGGACGACATATTGGACTTGGCAAGTGGATAAGCCGGAGAGGTATGTGGAAACTTTCTTATCTCTTGAGCATGAGTAGTTATAAATGTATAGTACGGTAGACGTACGTGACTTAAGTGAAGTCAGTTCATTTGATATACTTGACTTGTTTTAAGAATGTCTAAGTTGGTTGAGTTAGAAAATTAACTCACTTGTTCATAAGGAAAGGTTAAAAGAATGGTTTATTCTAATAAGGTGGACAAGGATTTCTTGACATGAAAAGATATAGAATACTTGATTTGAAAAGTATTGATTCCTGAACTATTCTAAAGATAAGAGACATGATTTCTAAGTTAAGAAACTTGTTTTCTAAAGTTAAGAGACTTGAAGTATTTTGAAAGTTGTGTAACTTGATTTGAAAGTATAAGTCTCTTGGTCAAAAAAAGAATGATTTTGTCTAAGACATAAAGAGTTATAACGGCTTTATGGGAAGTTAGTTATGAAGACTTTATGAAAAGATAAGAATGTCTTAGTTTCTAAAGCATAAAGTTAGTATAACGGCTTTATGGGAAGTTGGTTATAACAACTTTATGGAAGGTTAAAGGAATGGTTTTCTCGAGTAATGTAAACAAAGATGAATGACTTGAAATAAAGAAGGGCAATTTGATTTAAAGGCATCAATTGCTTAAAGTTTAAAGTAGGTGTCACTTGATTTAGAAGCCAAAAATATATTTCTAAAAGTGTAGTGACTTGTTTGAAATGTAGACAAGCCTTGATACTACGAGTGTTAGTACCTTGGGGTTTTATATAAAAAAGAATCTTTTGAAAGAATAGAAGTACATAGTACTTTGGGTTAAATTCCCGAAATTATTGTGTGATATGAGAGTGCCTTAAGGTTTTAAAGTGAGATCCATTTTGTATGTTAATGAAAGTCTAAAGATTTTATGAACTTGCCTATACTCGCTTGTGATAGCCTTGGAGTGCAATTATTATGTTGTTACGCTGCCGTGACTCTCAGTTGGAGGGTCGGCTGTCTTGTTGTGAAATTATTTGGACGTACCGACAGTGATGGAGGATTCCACGGGTATGCTTCCATTGTGATTGACCCATGGACATGCTTGCGATGGAGGATTCCGGGGATGCTACCATGACGCGGGTTAAATTCCCGGATACTATTATTACTCCATGGATTAGCTCTCCATGAAGACATGTACCCGATATGAGGGATTCCACGGGCATGTTATATACTATTATTACTCCATGGATTAGCTCTCAATGAAGACATGTACCCGAGATGAGGGATTCCACGAGCATCTTATATACTATTATTACTCCATGGATTAGCTCTCCATGAAGACATGTACCCGAGATGAGGGATTCCACGGGCATGTGATATACGATTATTACTCCATGGATTAGCTCTGGATGAAGTCATGTACCCGAGATGAGGGATTCCACGGGTATGAGATGTATATGTATGTATTGTTTGTGTGTACGCCGACAGTGAGGTAAGATGTCACGGGCGCGTCACATGGTTATATTTTACAATTACGGTTGTCGGCAGTGATGGAGGATTCCACGGGCAGGAGATATATATATATATTGTATGTGTGTACGCCGACAGTGAGGTAGGATGCCACGGGCGCGTCACATGGTTATATTTTACGCTTACGGCTGTCGGCAGTGATGAGGGATTCCACGGGCGCGCTTTGATATTTGAGGGCTTGTGTCCCTAGCTATGGTGTGACTATTGTTCATGTGTTGAAATAATCTTTAAAAGGTAAAAACTGACTTTCATTACTTTCATTTCGGCAAGGCACGGTTCTACTGTTAATTTGGTTATCATACATGTCTCCAACTTTATTTTGGACTATTATGATTTAAATTACAGTACTTTCAGTTTTACATACTTGGTACATATTTTGTACTGACCTCCTTCGGGGGGCTGCGTTCATGCCGCATGTTGTGGTACATAGCTTGTTGATCCGCACTCTAGGATCACTATCCAGTTCTTGGAAAGCTCCATTTTCTCCGGAGGCTTTGTCTTTTGGTACGGTTCCCTGAGGTTGTAGATTTATGTACATTCAGGGGTATGGCGGGGCCCTGTCCCGTCACAGTTGTTATGTCAAAACTCTTAGAGGTCTGTAGTCATATCTTGTGGGTCACTTTGGAAAAAAAATTAGGTAACTGCTTTTGGATTTATATATATCCAGGGAGGTAGCCTTATCGGCCAACCTATTATTTGTTTCTTGTTAAGTTTATGTATGTTCCGCTGATTATCTCTGATGTATACCTGTAAGGGTTCCCAGGTAGGGCACCAGTCACGGGCCCGGGGTCGGGTCGTGACAGATGTCTAACTCATTCCCTTTAGGATAATAAAAGACACTGATCCAGAATCTCATTAATTTCACAGACCATTAAATGGAGATCATTTTAGTGTCCTAATTCACTTAAATAATTAGGTGGCGACTCCTCAACACAAGCATTTTTCTCAATCCAAGGAACCGCGCCAAAACAAGCAACGTTGCAGTTCCGTTCAGACCCCGAGGTCAAAAACGGGCGCGACAAGCTTGAGTAACAATGCCAAGTCAAGGGTTGTGCAAAACAGTCCAAGGCTTGAAAATAATGATGTACCAAGGTCCCATGTAAGGCCCTATGTGAAGCGCACTAATTATAAAAGCAAAGGGCGATACCTCTTTCACAAACCCCTTGTATAACCGCGGAAGTGTGAAGAAGGATACGAGGGTAGAATATTGTAGTAACTCTTTTATTAACCCATTGTATAGTCAAAGAGTTGAAGAAAGAAATACGGGGAAGAAGATAGAGGTCACAAAAGGAGAAGATAAAAAAAAGTACTTTCAATGCCGAGAAGTAGGGCACTTTGCTAATGCATGTTACAATCCCCAAATCATGACTATAGTAGAAGAATATCGAGAGTGTGGGTTCTCCTTTGCTATTAAGGAACCCATACCACTTGAAGAACAATAGGAAAATGAGATCCCCTTACTTGATTCACAAGAGATAGAGGAAGAATCTAAGAAGGGGAGCACTATAGTTGCCGACCCAAAGGAGCCCTTGGAAGTTGCATGTGCGGATGATTTACAACCGAACCATACTCGATGATGAGTAGTGAACACTCTCTTATTTTATTTACAAGAAGTTCATTACCCAACACTCAATCATATATGCACAATTCGACCAAGGAGATGAGCTTGATGAAGGCGAAAGAAAATGAGTCTTGGCACACGTATGTCGAGAGCCGTAAGGTCGACAAATTCATCGTGGGGAATAAAATTCCTATGTTGTGGTTGAAAGATCTTTTTGAGAAATTAAATGGATCCAAATGTTGCATCAAGATAGAACTGAAAAATGGCTAATATCAAGTGGAAATCCGAAGAGAAGGCGAATGGAATACGGTCTTCAAGGTAAACTATGGTTTGATACCATTCAGGTTGTCCAACTTTCCAAGTCCCATTGTGAGTTCCATACACAAGGTGCTACAACCATCTATGAGATGCATCACTTCTTCCAACGACATGCATGATGTTCGACAATGTATTAAAGGGTTGTCGTGTTTCAGTTTTCTTCCCTCATCAATTTACTCAAACGTTTTGGGCCCCTACTGCCCCTATTCCGAATCTTGGAAGTGGAAGTGATTTTGGTATCATCTTACTTTAAGATAAAGAATTCACGAGATCCTTTAGTGGAAGATCATGTAACACCTAACTTCTTTTTTCTATTCACAATGCGGAATTTTATGTGTTGCAAGGAAATTGAATCTGAGGCTTGCTAGTTGGGTAACATACTTACAAGATCCTTTGGTTGGTTAATCATCCATTGGGATCCGTGATAAATATGGACAACATTTTGAATCAAAGCCATGTGTCTCGTATTCACGTCCTTATTTGGCAAACTTCGAGGAAAGCGCTCACACGATAAAATTTCCGGACTTATCTAATAGTGGAAATATTAGAGAAACACTTGTTGTTGAGAATTTTATTTCACATTTAGATAGCGCGAATTCGAGGACGAATTCTTTCAAAGAATGGGAGTATGATGTAAATGTTGACAGTCAATTTTGACCCGTTTTTCATATATTTGTTGCAATTTTATGTGTTTTAGGACACCGCATTTTAATCAACATTTTTGGCATTTTTATATATTTTTTACCTAATATTCTATGTTGTTTTATTTTTTTGCAAATTGGCATCACGTTTTTACTTTTAATTATGCATTAAATATTGTTAAATATTATATTTTATTATTATTGCATCGACATTTGCATTTTAATAATTTTGCATCTTTTAAAATAATTTTTTCATTTAAATGATAAACCCGTTTTGCATTTTTGTCAAACCAGTACAGTCCGAGGCACAATCTGGATCAGTCCAATCCGCTAAAAATCGAAGCCCAAACTGAGGCCCAAAATGAGGCCCAGTACACCTTTCATCTTTTTCCCCCAAAACCCAAAACTAAACCTAAACCTAATCCCACACTATAAATAAAACATCACCCTTCTTCACTCCTCTCTTCTTCAAAAAGAATCAGCAGCCGCAACACATTTTTTCTCTCCCTCTCATTTTGTTATCTTCTTCAACATCACACACCCTCTGCCCGTCGCCCACACAACCCTTTTCCTATCGACCGCTGCTCCCACTCACACTGCCCTGTCGCCACTGAACCACCATCGAACCTACTGTTCCCGTCATCATCATCGCCCCAACCCGTCGCCATCAAACCCGTCACTGTCACCCATCACCGCCACCTGACAACCACTAGTGCGGCGTCGCTCCGGCGTTTCACCGTGGAAGTGACGTCGCCGCTCATTTTGTTACTGACACTAATCGGAGCTCGAAACTCCGGCGACGCTATGTTTGTTTCTCTTTATCTTGCTATTATATGTTTGTGGTTTTATGTTGGACTGATTGTCGCATTTGGTATCTTGTTGGGTCTGTTTTATCCTCTTAAAGTTGTTGGATTTAGATAACAGATTGATTTTCTCATGATTTTGGTATATGGGCAACCTTTGTGGGTATTATTTGCTTGAAGGGCTGTTGTTAATTCTGTTGAACTGATTCTGCCGGAGTTTTCAAAACTCCGGCGTCCTATGCTTGTTGTTCTTTTTGGGATATGTTGAATGCTTTTCTGATTGTGGGACATTTTTGTTGATGTTTACTCCACAGTTTCGCGGCCCTTTGTTGTTCACTGATTTGCTACGAATTGCTTACTATCCGCTGGATTTCGGACTGGTTTTTGACAACTTGGCTACTATGTTTTGGCTAGGTTAGCTACTAATTTTTGGTTAATGTTATTGGTTAACTGATTTGAACAAGATACTACATTTGATTGGCCAATGAAAAAGTTATCCGTCGATTTTTGAGGCCTCCACAGTTGCAAAGACGGAAAATAAAATAAAATGAAGCTTTCTGGGCGTTGATGATTTCTTCTACTTACACAGGATAACCAACATGCGCTGGCGGGGCGAATTTTCGCAGCCGGACTTGTTTAAGATGTCCCACTTTATTTTATATATCTGAGTCCTCTGTGTTTAAAACTATTACTTTTTTGGAGCGGATTTGAAAGTTTTATTTATTTTATTGTTTCTAACAATATTGGCCGATGAAGGAATCTCCGTCTGATTTCCAAGGCCTCCCCTGTACAAAAGACGGATTTATTTTTGGCTTTACTTATTAATTCTTGTCATTGCTCTAAAATTATTTATTCAATTACTAACACTTTTACTAAGTGTTTATGCAGGTACCCAGAGATCATCTTGTGCAGAAGGCCTAAAAAGGGCTAAAAGATGTCCCGGAGTTTTATTCGATTTTAGCTTTATTATTCTGTATTGCATTCCATTGTAATTGTAAATTATGAAAACTGCTTAAAATATGTAGAATAAAAAGGCAATAAATAATTAACCTAGGTTTGAACGAATAACCGCAAGTTAGCGGATCTTAAAGGATGTCTAACCCCTTCCCTTAGGATAATAAAGAATTCTGATCCAGAATCTCATTAATTTGGCAGATCATTAAATGAAGATTAATTGCAGTATTTTTATTGTAATAAATCAAGTGTCCTAATCCACTTAACTAATTAGGTGACGACTCCTCAAAATCAGCATTATTGCTCCATCCAGGGAACCGCTCCAAAGAGCAATGTTGCGGATACCGTTCAGACCCCGAGGTCAAAAACGGGCGCGACAACATGGCGACTCCGCTGGGGAAATCAAGTTCTTGATCATAACAAACCCATGTTAATTAAATATTGCGCTTTATTTTGCTTTTATTTTTGTGGTAAATACTTTATATTGTTTTCTTTTATTTTGTAACTAACTGTTTTAATTGCTACATTATTTTACTGCTTTTCTTAAATTGTCATTCCGCTCATATTTTCTCCATTTCGGAAAATTGACACTATCACACACTACACGCGAGGTGTGCTGGCGCACCCGCAAATTCTTTCAAATACCAAAATTTAGGAGAGTTGACAAAAACGCAGGAGCATCCGGACCATTCGGTGGCCGCGTAGCCTTCTCACTCGAGTAGTCCGCTCGGGAACCATTGTGTCTAGTAAGCCAAATCTTAGAAAACTTAAGATGGAGTTATACCACCCTTATTTTTAAGTCATGCATGCATTTACCTTAGGTGGGTCGGTCCTTGGTATCGTCTCCACAATTAAGAAATTCATCAAAATTAGTCGACGGGTTTCACAACCCAATGACCAATCCGCATATTATGTGTAGCGTCATAATGATAGACAAATCCAAGCTTAATCATGACATGCCGAAATTGGAAAAAGTGCACCGTCATTTGGTCGCCATTTTCAACAAAACATTGCAGTTTAATGGCTTGGATCTATTTATCATAATCTCGCATATCTGGCGTTTAGGCCCACCTCTGGCATAAGAGAGGTCCCAAGCATATTAGGGCGCGCGCTTGATTTGCATGCTTTTTGTTTACTATTATTTATTTCTAGTAACTCTGTACATATTATTTAAAACAATAATTATTCTTTTAACTTTGTACATACCATGTTATGTGTTTGTAACTCTAGGCACGAGCATTTGTACTTTGCACTTGTTGTTGTCATACTACATTCAGGAATTTTGCTGGGCAACGCCATATATTTTGCTCTTTGCACTCTCAAACAACACGACTCGGACCTTGTGAAGCATCAACCTTCAGTCTGGTCGAACCAATCAGGGGAGTCTTTGACTATACTGTCAGACCCCTACATTTTATTATTTTTACGACTTTCCTACTCTCACCCTTTGCTCTTATTTTTTGCAGCCAACACCAGATTCAACGAGGCATCACTTTGAGTTTTTTCTATACCTTTGTATTTTTATACATATTTGCAAATTCAATTGATATGCTTAGCTTTAACTACGTGATACATTCATATCATATATTAGATAACATATCATTCCGAACTATGCGTGTCTGATTCTCACCACACGGTGTGATACGTAGGCAACCCATTTTGGGTTCGACACCACAAAAATAAAAAAAAATAAAAAAATAATAATAAAGAAGCATATTTTTCTCACTCATGCATCCCATTCATCATATTTTCGGGCATTCATTTTTTTGTTACATTCATTTTACTTTGCATTCGTCCACAGTGGACAATCATTTGTTTTGCATAACTTTATATTGCTATCCTTTCATTGATAAATTCTTTTTCAAGCATACATTTTATAACATATTTGAATGAACTACGCGCACCTGATTCCCTCGGTGGGATACGTAGGCAGCCATATTCGGGTTCGGTACTATTTATTCAAAAAATAAAAATAAAATATTATTCAAAAATACAAAAAAAAATGTTATTCAAAAATACAAAACATTTTTAAGTATTATTGTTTGACTTTGTTGATACCAACACAGTTATGAGTGTGCAAAAAAAAAAGTAATAATCAGTATGAGTTGACTCTGTGGTAAACCATAGATTCTTTTGGTACCTCTTATTCACACCCGTAAATGACATTGTCTTGCATGTTTTCCAAGATAAGAATGAAACCAACCTCATCGTTTCATATGCATTGTGTGGTGATTTTTTGAATAAGTTCAATTGCATTGCGCTGTGATCTAGAACTTGGCCGGAATGTTTGTTGAGGGGAAATTCTGAGTAACACTCGGTATAGGAAATGATCATAGGCTTTCTTTGGCCCGTTTGAGTCTTTTCAACCTACCAAATAATATTATCCCTAGTACACCCCTTTGAGCCTAAAAACCTATTCTTTTGGCAACCGCATATTACACTTATACCGTTTCTGAGTTCATACACACTATCCCTCTCTTGGCCCGACCTCTTTGAGCGGCTTAGAAATGTGCAAGTGGCTGACAAAATTCTGCGTTGAAGTTTGCAAAGACAAAAATGGTCAAAGTCTCAAAAGGGAAAAGAGAAAAAAAACAAAGGACGACTTCACAAAAATAAGAAATCAAAAGCCTCGACGTTATAAAAAAAAGAATAAAAATGAGAGAATAACTTTGGAAAGAGGGGGCTCCAAACGAAAGATTCAAAAAGAAGTCAGTACAGAAAAACTGGGACAAAAAAAAGCATGTCAGCATTAAAACACACAAATATCAAGCACGGACGTAGTCCAACGCTCGAGGAAGGATTAGTCACTTTTTACCCAAATGATATTCATCCCTTCCCCCAAACCTACATTACAAGCCCGTGACAAGCCCTACTTGATCTTATACTGAGGGTTCTCACATTAGTGGATACTTACATGACGGCCAAGCCTATGGTATCACAATTGCATACATTGAACATCTTTCTGAGTGTGAGTGTGTTTCTCCAAACGTCTCAAAATTTAAAATACTGGAATATATGTGTGGATGGGACTTTCTTTCAGTGAGGGCATTTGAAACGTGAGATTACGTGTAGTTCGAAACCTTGGCTGCAAGCAAGTGTGTCGACACTCAGGTATGTCTGAGGTACTATCTGAAGCTGTGTGAATTACACCGGAGTCAACCTTGGTTAAACTGAAAGCAATAAACGAAAATCCTTATGCACAATACTAATTGTTGGTATCAACTGAAATCAGAACGTAATGTTGTCTTCCATTTTTTCAGAAAAAACAACAAAATGCATATTACATAAATTCTTATTTTTTGCATCACGAACTACGTCTTGACCTGATTCCCTCAGTGGGATACGTAGGCGGCCACATTGGCTTCGATCTCATTTTTGAAAATTGTACAATCATATTTTGTATCATGAACTACGTCTTGACCTGATTCCCTCTGCGGGATACGTAGGCGGCCACATTGGCTTCGGCCTCACATCATTTTAAAATCTTAAAAATCCTTATTTTTGCATCACGAACTACGTCTTGACCTGATTCCCTCAGCGGGATACGTAGGCGGCCACATTGGCTTCGGTCTCATTTTTGAAAATTATACAATCATTTTTTGCATCATGAACTACATCTTGACCTGATTCCCTCTGCGGGATACGTAGGCGGCCACATTGGCTTCGGCCTTACATCATTTTAAAATCTTAAAAATCCTTATTTTTGCATCACGAACTACGCTCTGACCTGATTCCCTCGACGGGATATGTAGGCAGCCATATCGACTTCGGTCACACCATTAGAAATATTTCTTCCTTATTTTGCACAGGACTCGATTATGTCCATTAGAGAGTTTAGCATCCTCATATGTTTTGCATCCATGACTACCTACACATGACTGGGGCATATGTTGAGGGTTGCATTCTCATCTACTCAATTATACATTGTCCATATTCTCGCATTAGCTTTTCATTCATGATAAAAAAAAATTGCTTACCTGATCGACTTGATAGCGTCAAGACTCAACCTTACCCAGTTGAAAGTTCAACATCTTCATTTACTAGAAACTGGAGCATTTTAAGGATTTACTGCAAGAAAATGACAATAGACAGGAAAAAAGCAGGCCAACTAGGTCTTCAGTCCAAACTAATCTGAGAATGCAAACGTCAAGAGCCAAAGCTACAAAGTCGACGCTAATCAACCAATCCTTTCTTAAAACTCACTAGTTTTCTTTGAGTGCAGGATCTTCATATCAGCAAAGGCGGGAGCACAACAATAAGCTCATGCGGGTTACAAACACACAACGTCTATGCAATGACGCTATCTCAATCCAGACGGGTCACAAAGTAGGTACGCCCATAAACCGACGTCATTTCATCTAAGCCTATGCAACGACTTCATCTATGTTTCGTCTATGCAACGACGAGTATCTGCATAACGTCTATGCAACGATGACATTTCGTGTGAGCCTATGCAATGGATTCATCTATGTTTCGTCTATGCAACGACGAACATCTGCATTGCGTCTATGCAACGACGCTATTTCATGTAAGCCTATGCAACGACTTCATCTATGTTTCGTCTATGCAATAACGAACATCTGCATCGCGTCTATGCAACGACGTCATTTCATGTAAGTCTATGCAACGACTTCATCTATGTTTCGTCTATGCAACGACGAACATCTGTATCGCGTCTGTGCAACGATGCCATTTTATGTAAGCCTATGCAATGGCTTCATCTATATTTTGTCTACGCAACGACGAGCATCTGCATCGCGTCTATGCAACGACGTCATTTCATGTAAGCCTATACAACGACTTCATCTATGTTTCGTCTATGCAACGACGAACATCTGCATCGCGTCTGTGCAATGACTTCATTTCATGTAAGCCTATATAACAACTTCATCTATGTTTCGTCTACGCAACGACGAGCATCTGCATCACGTCTGTGCAACGATGCCATTTCATGTAAGCTTACGCAACGACTTCATCTATGAAACGACGAACATATGCATCACGTCTGTGCAACGACGCCATTTCAAGTAAGCCTATGCAACAGTTTCATCTATGTTTCGTCTATCCAACGACGAATATCTGCATCACGTCTATGCAACGACGTCATTTCATTTAAGTCTATGTAACGGCTTCATCTATGTTTCGTCTATGCAACGACGAACATCTGCATCACGTCTGTGCAACGACGTCATTTCATGTGAGCCTATGCATGTAACGACCCGACCCCGGGCCCGTGACTGGTGCCCTACCTGGGCACCCTTACAGGTAAACATCAGAGATAATCAGTGGAACATACATGAAACTTATAAAAATAAAACAATAGAAATAAACAACAGGTTAGCCGATAGGGCTACCTTCCTGGACATATATATATAACCGAAGCAGTTGCCTCATTTCTTTACAAACAGACCCACAATATGTGACTACAGACCTCTAAGAGTTTTAACATAACAACTGTGGCGGGACAGGGCCCCGCCATACCCCTGAATATACATGAGTCTTCTACCTCAGGGAAAACCGTACCAAGAGCTAAGCCTCCGGAGCAAATGGAGCTTTCTCTCAAAAACTGAACCGAGATCCTAAGAGCAAGGATCACCAACCTGGGTACCTAAAACCTGCGGGCATGAACGCAGCCGAAGAAGTCGATAACAGTGCGAATATGGAATGTAGTAACGTCTGATAAGAAATGATCATAATCGTACAAAGAATGACAGACAAGTAAAAAAGTACATACGGATCCCGCGTGTCATTACCCCTTATGAACTTAATCGTAGCTTATTATCTTTTCCCATTTTCAATAAAAGTTATAGTCACACTCTTATGCACATGATTAGGAAAATCATTAAGTTCATTACCATATAACTTACTTATCTTTCTTAACACAATCCGCTTTTATGGAGGACGATATACTACCCGGCCCAATCCAGGACGCGATCAAGTCACACAAAATAGCAAAGTGTGGCCGTGGAATCCCCCATCACTGCCGATAGCTATAAGTGTAAAATATAACCATGTGACGCGCCCGTGGCATCCCACCTCACTGTCGGCGTACACATACACAATACATATATATATCTCCTGCCCGTGGAATTCCACATCACTGTCGACAGCTATAAGTGTCAAATATAACCATGGGTCTCACGCTCATAATATCAATCAAAGCAGGTGGTATAACGTCTTGGGGCTTGCCCCTCATTTATACTCTTACCCCGGAGATTGTGGTATAACGTCTTGGGGCCTGCCCCTCATTTATACTCTTACCCTGGAGAAGGTGGTATAACGTCTTGGGGCTTGCCCCTCATTTATACTCTTACCCTATCTCGACCGGTCGTCAAACAACACATAAAACAGGTGGTACAACGTCTTGGGGGTTTACCCCTCACTTATACTCTTACCCTGGAGAAGGTGGTATAACGTCTTGGGGCTTTCCCCTCATTTATACTCTTACTCTATCTCGACCGACCATCAAACAAGACATAAGCACTACCATGTCTTTTATAAAATCCGGGAATTTAACCCAAGTACTACAAATAACGGAAGCATACCCGTGGAATCCCACATCACCTTCAGACGCGTCAAGTAACTTACAACAAGACAGCCGGCCCTCCAACCGAGAGTCGCGGCAACGTAATAAAACATAATACTTGCACTCAAAGGCTATCACCAGCACATATAGGCTAATTCTCAATTAACCAAGCCAAAGTACTTATCAAGGCACACATAGAATAATTCTCATTTTACAAGCCAAAGTACTTATCAGGGCACAAATAGAATAATTCTTATTTAATCAAGCCAAAGTACTTATCAGGGCACAAATAGAATAATTCTCATTTAACAAGCCAAAGTACTTATCAGGGCACAAATAGAATAATTCTTATTTAACAAGCCAAAATACTTATCAGGGCACAAATAGAATAATTCTTATTTTACAAGCCAAAGTACTACGTACGTACTTTCTTTTCAAAAGACTCCTTTCCAAATAAAACTTCCCCGATACTAACAACCGTAGTATCAAGTCCTATCCACCTTTCAAGACAAGTCACAATACTTTTTAGAAATACAATACCGGCTTCTAAATCAAGTGACTTCTTTATTAAAAACCTTAAGCAATTGGTACCTTTAAAACAATTTGCCCTTCCTTCATACAAGTTATTTCTTTGATTACTTTATTAGAGAAAATCATTCTCTTAACCTTCCATAAAGCCGTTATAACCAACTTCCCATAAAGCCGTTATAACCCTTTATGGTTTAGACCAACACGTTCCTTTTATAACCAAGATACTTCTACTTTTTGAAACCAAGTATTATATACTTTCAAATCAATTCTCTTAACCTTCAAAAATACAATTAGTCTCTTAACCTTTAGAAAACAAGTGACTCATTTTATTACAAAACCTTAGGCAATTGATGCCTTAAAATCAAATTGCCTTTTCACCAAAATCAAGTCATTTGTCTTTCCATAAAGCAAATATAACCAACTCCCCATAAAGTCGTCATATTCACTTTATACCTTAGCCAAATACAATTTCCTATCCAAGGGACTTATACGTTCAAAACGGAACAAGTATCACATACTTTAAAACTCTTCAAGTCCCTTAACTTTAATACAACATTAGACATCCTTATTACTTTCAAAGAAGTGAGTTAATATCCTAACTCCCCCGGCTTGGCTATTCATAAAACTAGTAAGGGATATCAAGGTGTTGTACGTCTACCGTACTACATACGTGCAACAAGTCATGCTCAAAGATAGGAAAAGTTCTACATACAGTAAATCACACAACTACCTCTTAACTTCTAAGAGTAGAAGGAAACATGAAATGATACCACAAGTATATTCCATACATAGAATCATGCCAAAGGAAGGAAGAGGTTCACATACCTCGCGACGATTATCGACAAGTAGCAAAATGCTCCAAAGTACTCCAACCTTGATAGCTACTCCACTCTCCAAGTAGGATACGCTATACTTAGTACTTCAACCTATTATGGTCACAATATGTCCATTAACCTTTCACTTCTAACGTAGAATTATTCTAAGTGCTAAGTCACTAATTCTACGGAAAATCGGACAGCACCTCCTTTGTTTCTACTAACTTTGCCACCTTTTTCAAGGCCGAATACAATAACCAAACACGCCACATTTAAGGCCCAATCAAAGTAATCAACAATAGGGGATTACACGCCTACTAGACGTGTAAAATTCCGCCCCACAAACGATATCAAATTAAAACAACTTACTAGGCCAATTCGGCTAACTTGAAGTACTACAACATCAATTCTTATCCAATGTCCATTTCAATCCAAGTTATTAGCCTAACATGATATCAAGTCAGCGATTATAACTACTATAATCTCCAGTAATTAACATGCGACGATTCTAATAAACTAATCGAATTGTAATCCAACTTAACATGACTTACATTACATTTCGGATTTAAGCTACAAGTAATCCATAATACTTATAAACTTCAACTTAACAACTTCATGCTAGCAACATGTAAAGCTAACAACAACAATATAATTATATAATCTTGTAACACTTTAAAAGACAAGATTATACCTCAACAACTCTTAATCCAACTCCAATCCGAAATCGCTCCTTAGAAGATTAGAACCTCTCCAAGACACTTCAATCCGCTTGTTGAGACCCTTAGAACAACACCAACAATTGTCCTTCAACTCTCCAAACAAAACCTAGAAAGACAACTAGGTTTTCGTTTTGCGACTAACCCGTAAACTATCTTTTTCCAAGATTTTTCTATTGAGATATGCTTACACTACCCTCAAGAACCTTGGTTTAAAGTGTGGGGCTTAAAGGACAAGAAACAAAAAAATTTCTTTCTTGTTGCTAGTGAACCCGAGAGCAATGCTCTAGTTCATCCAATTTTTCTTGAAAATTTCTAAGTGTTGGACATCCCTCTTGCTACTAGTAGTATAATAAAGGGTCATGGAGGGACAAGATGCAACCATTTGGGTGGCTAGGATAAGCTCTACTTAAATATCAAGACCTTGTGGTCCCTTTGACTTAGTCAAGATTGTCAAGCTACACTTGCAAGACTTGTTCATCCAAGACTTATGGTAAAAGACCATTATGGGCATGCCTAATTCGACCAAGGCATCACTAAGGGGGGGTGACACGTGTCGCCCTCCCATTCGTCACAACAAAACGTTTTCCGACAAATTTCATAATTCCGATAAATTTTTACAAGTCTCAAATCTTAACACTTGTGAGTTCTTACGTACGTTCTTAAAACATGTCCTGTAAATACGGGGTGTAACAATGCAACGACTTCATCTATGTTTCATCTATGCAACGACGAACATCTGCATCGCGTCTGTGGAACGACGCCATTTTATGTGAGCCTATGCAACGACTTCATCTATGTTTCGTCTATGCAACGACGAACATCTGCATCGCGTCTATGCAATGACGCCATTTCATGTGAGCCTATGCAACGACTTCATCTATGTTTCGTCCATGCAACGACATACATCTGCATCGCGTCTATGCAATGACGCCATTTCATGTAAGCCTATACAACAACTTCATCTATGTTTCGTCTATGCAACGACAAACATCTGTATCGCGTCTATTGTTATACCCCGTATTTCCAGAGTATGTACGTAAGGACGTACGTAGAAAATTTTGAAGTTTAAAGTGGCTTGGCCGAATTATTTTTGTTCACAACACCCGTTTAGAGTCGTTTTTCGACGAAACGTTTCCACAGCTTTCGTAGGGTAAATTACGGCTATGTCATTTTTATTTGTTGCGGATTTTTCCGAGAGACGAAACATTTTGGACCAACAAGAGGGCGACACTTGTCACCCTCTCATTGGAACACCTTGGGCGGTAATAGTGGTGGCCGAAAGTGTGGCCTTTGTGGTCAAGGGTTGGTAGGATATTTTTGTGTTAGTTGGCTAGTGTGCACTTGGCAAGATCTTGGCCCTACACTTGCCTTGCACTTGGCAAGATCTTGGCCATTGGTTGGCCTTGACTTGTCCTATAAATACCCTCTCCCTTTGAAGACTTCTTCATCCAAATAATTTCCTAAGTCTAAAATTCCTCCCTCCCTTGTAGTATAGTTCTCGTCCCCTCCCCCTTGTGAGGCCTTGGCCGGGAGCCCTTTCCCCCCTTGGCCGAGAGTCCCCCCCCCCCTAGTGGGGGTAGGCCGAGGGGTATACACCCCCCTCCTTGTGGTGCTAGCCGTGGGGTACCCCCCCTAGCCTAGTTGTCTTCGTATAATACCCCCCCTCTTGTTAGAAATACTCTCAAAAGTATTGTTATAATGCCCAAATTACCTTAGCCATATACCTTGTAGTATTCTAAGGTTATACCTTTAAAAAGCCAGTTATAGTATTATACTTCCCACGATCACAAAACCGAACCCTAAGTAAATCTTCACCCGTAGTTGAAGTTATAAGTAGAAGTTGGTTAGAACTTCTAAGGGTTGTTTGGAGGCGGTCGGAGCGCCTGAGTAGAGCTAAACCTTGCTCAGGATCGACATTTAAACTCGGATAATTATGGGCTTATCGAGGTAATTATCTTGCCCCCCCTATTGTAATTGGAAATTACATGTTGTTAGATTATATAGTTGAAGTAAACTATATATAATACTGAACGTTGTTATCGGCAATGTCTTTTGACTTAAGCTGAATAATAAGAAACCTTTCGAAGAAATCGAGCTGTAATTACATGGGTGTATCAGGTAGACTTGTGTAGCTTTTACGTGGGGTAGAATTGTGCACGTCCGGATGAGACGTATAACGCCCCCTGGTTGGCTTGGTCGCCGGCCGCGATAGAGGAGGAGATTTACGTTGTTGTGGGGAGGTGCTCTGAATTTTACGTAGAATGTTCTACGATTAGACCTAAATGTTAATAAGCGCCTTGTGGCCTTATAGGTTGAAGTACTACGTATGGCGCGATCTACTTGGCTTAAGGAGTAGCCGACGGTTGGAGGTACTTGGAGCGTTTTGCTATTAGTCGATACTCGTCGCGAGGTATGTGAACCTCTTCCTATCTCTTCTAGCATGATATGTGTGAACTATGTAGTACGGTAGACGTACATGTGCTAAATGTATTTGATTGGTTTAAAACATAAAGTGTTATAACGGCTTTATGGGAAGTTGGTTATAACAGCTTTATGTTGGTAAGAAAATACTTGTGGTTTTAAAAGGTAACTGATTTGAACTATAACTGGCTTGTTATGTGTTAATAAAGAACTTGAAGTATTTCAAAAGATTTTTGAATCATTTTGAAAGAAGAGGTAATACTTGATTTTTTTTAGAAAACTTAAGAGTTATACTAGCTTTATGGGAAGTTAGGTATAACGGCTTAAGAATGTTTTACTGATTTTGGAAATCAGAATGTGTATCGACAAACCACTGCAGCGTTAATAAAAGGAAATGTTTTTAATAATTAAGTATTATTAAAACCAGTAGAAACTTCCATCTGCATAGAAGCTAAGATGAGACAAAATGATATTTCCTAGATCATGGCTGCTGTAATAAGATTGTTATAAACAAGAATATCCTACTCACATATAAGGCTTATGTTTCTCAGTTGTTTAAAGGAGAATTATATTCTTAAATGAATAAGACTATGAACTACGAAACCTTTCTAAAATGAGAAACTTGAACATTGGAAATTAGGCAAACTTGAACATTGGAAAAGAATGTTGCTACTTGATTTTACAAAGAGAAGTAATTGATTTACTTTAAAAAAGATAATCACTCTATTGTTATATACTACGGGTATTGTGTGACTTTTGTGAAAGTAACATATCTTTAAAGAGTTATTGTATAAAGTACTTTGGGGATAAAACCCGATCTCGTTAATCATATAGTAGAAAGTACCTTATGTGAATAACTTGATTGTATTGGTTTGTGATAGCCTTGTAATACCTTCGTGTTGATTTGATAAGTAATCATATTAGGATGCTACGTGTGTTAGTATTACGTGATGTTTGTGTAAAGGGTTTTCCTCGATTGTGCTTATGTTGTTTAAACGATAAACCGTTATGTTGGTATTATACCACTCACCGTGTTTCGGGGTTAAGCGCCCTCCGACGCGGGGTAGACTCGAGCGATGCAGGACCATGATTCGAGAATACCTCATGCGGGTCCCGGGCCTATCGCGAGCTACGAGTTCCAGTTAGTGTGCGGCCTTTATGGTCATGCGGTCTATGTGGCCATGCGATGCGAGTCGGGGCGATTTAGGGAGTAGCTACCCTCGATGCGGGGTTATACCTCATGCGAGCCTATGAGATTGGCCTATGCGGAGCTGCGGGGAGTTCCAGGGCTAGACGCGCATATTTGATATTGCGGGCGAGCGACCAGCTTTGATCATGTGACGGTCTAGACAGATATCATGATACGCTTTATGACCTTGTTAATCGTAGGTGTTAGTAGTCGGCTATGCCTTCGCATTTACCATCTTTATTTTATTTGGACACAGTGGGACTGCTGTTCATGTGTATTTCTTGGTGCTTTTCTATCATTGGCTGGCGGTGAGGAAGGTATTCCACGGGCATGATTGATGTTGTGGGCGTGAGACCCATTGTTATATCGAGTGATGACTTTGAGGCGTGAGTCCCGACTAGACATGATCGCTTATTTATTGTGAATCGTAGTTTGGTTATCATACATGTCTCCCGCTTTCTATAGGCTACTATGATTTCATTTACTGATATTTTGATTTCACATACTCGGCACTGTTGTCTCGACCTCCTTGGGCCTGCGTTACGCCGCAGTAAAGGTACACCGATCGTTGATCCTCGCTCTTGGGGTCACGATTCGGCGTTTGGGAAAGCTCCGTTTCTCGGAGGCTTATCTTGGTATAGTCCACTGTCGTTGTAGGTATTTACATTCGTGGGTATGGCGGCCGCATCCGCCATTGTTGTCGTATCATTTTCTTAAGTGCAGTAAATCTTGTTGTGGCGGGGTTTGTAAAAAGGATTAAACTGTTCATTTGTAAGAGTTGTTATTTATATATGCCGAAAGGCAAGTTTTCCTCAGATTACTGTTTTGTACTTCATTTGTTTCATGTATGTGTATTATGTTCCGCTGATTACTCTGATTTTGTATCACTAGGGTGCCCGGGGTAAGGCATCAGTCATGGGCCCAGGTTCGGGGTGTGACATCTATGCAACGGCACCCTTTCATCTAAGCCTATGCAACGACTTCATCTATGTTTCGTCTATGCAACGACGAACATCTGCATCGCGTCTGTGCAACGACGCCATTCCATTTAAGCCTATGCAACGACTTCATCTATGTTTCGTCTATGCAACGACGAACATCTGCATCGCCTCTATGCAACGACGCCATTTCATTTAAGTCTATGCAACGGCTTCATCCATGTTTCGTCTATACAACGACGAGCATCTGCATCGCGTCTATGCAACGACGTATTTCATAAAAGTCTATGCAACGGCTTCATCTATGTTTCGTCTATGCAACGACGAACATCTGCATCGCGTCACTGCAACGACACCATTTCATTTAAGCCTATGCAACGGGTTTATCTATGTTCCGTCTATGCAACGACGAACATCTGCATCGCGTCTGTGCAACGACACCATTTCATTTAAGTCTATACAACGACGAACATCTGTATTGCGTCCGGAAACGACGCCATCTTCGTCCGGAAATGACGAACATCTGCATTTGCATCCAGAAACGACGCCATCTTCGTCTAACAATGACGAACATCCGCACTGCATCTAGAAACGACGCCATCTTCATTTCCTTTGCATTTTGACCTCGGAAACAAACACCCTAGAGGCATTTCAGGGAACAAACACCCTGTCCTTTCAGCATCCCATCGCAATTGTAACCCAGTGTCATCAAGATTCGACACTGGGACATATTTTTGAATCGGTATTCGTCAGTTAATAATTTTAGCATCGCAGCAACCCAGTGTCCTCAAAATTCGACACTGGGACATTTTTAAATCTGCGTCAGCTTTGCTTTTTATTTTCGCATCACAACGACCCAGTATCATCATAATTTGACACTGAGACAATTTTGAGTCTGCATCAGCCCCACTTTTGAGTTCTAGTTTATAAAACAGGACAAAATTGGCTACAAGTCAACATTTTTGTCCGAAGACTCTTCCATCATCTCCGTACAAAGAGGGACATGCTGTTGACAGTCAATTTTGACCTATTTTTCGTATATTTGTTGCAATTTTATGTGTTTTAGGACACCGCATTTTAATCAACATTTTTGGCATTTTTATATATTTTTACCTAATATTCTATGTTGTTTTAGTTTTTTGCAAATTGGCATCACGTTTTTACTTTTAATTAGACATTAAATATTGTTAAATATTGTATTTTATTATTATTGCATCGGCATTTGCATTTTAATAATTTTGCTTCTTTTTAAATAATTTTTTCTTTTAAATGATAAACCCGTTTTGTATTTTTGTCAAACCAGTCCAGTCCGAGGCACAATCTGGATCAGTCCAATCCGTCAAAAACCGAAGCCCAAACTGAGGCCCAAAAATGAGACCCAGTACACCTTTCATATTTTCCCAACCAAAACCCAAAACTAAACCTAAACCTAATCCCACACTATAAATAAAACATCACCCTCCTTCACTCCTCTCTTCTTCAAAAAGAATCAGCAGCCGCAACACATTTTTTCTCTCCCTCTCATTTTGTTATCTTCTTCAACATCACACACCCTCTGCCCGTCGCCCACACAACCCCTTTCCTGTCAACCGCTGCTCCCACATACACTGCCCCGTCGCCACTGAACCACCATCGAACCCACTGTTCCCGTCATCATCATCGCCCCAACCCCATCGCCATCAAACCCGTCACTGTCACCCATCACCGCCACCTGACAACCACTAGTGCGGCGTCGCTCCGGCGTTTCGCCGTGGAAGTGACGTCGCCGCTCATTTTGCTATTGACACTAATCGGAGCTCGAAACTCCGGCGACGCTATGTTTGTTTCTCTTTATCTTGCTATTATATGTTTGTGGTTTTATGTTGGACTGATTTTCGCATTTGGTATCTTGTTGGGTCTGTTTTATCCTCTTCGAGTTGTTGGATTTAGCTAACGGATTGATTTTCTCATGATTTTGGTATATGGGCGACCTTTGTGGGTATTATTTGCTTGAAGGACTGTTGTTAATTCTGCTGGACTGATTCTGTCAAAGATTTCAAAACTCCGGCGTCCTCTGCTTGTTGTTCTTTTTGGGATCTGTTGACTGCTTTTCTGATTGTGGGACATTTTTGTTGCTGTTTATTCCACAGTTTCGCGACCCTTTGTTGTTCACTGATTTCCTACGAATTGCTTACTATCCGCTGGATTTCAGACTGGTTTTTGACAACTTGGCTACTATGTTTTGGCTATGTTAGCTACTGATTTTTGGTTAATGTTATTGGTTAACTGATTTGAACAAGATACTACATTTGATTAGCCAATGAAAAAGTTATCCGTCGATTTTTGAGGCCTCCACAGTTGCAAAGACGGAAAATAAAATAAGATGAAGCTTTATGGGCGTTGATGATTTCTTCTACTTACACAGGATAACCAACATGCGCTGGCGGGACGAATTTTCGCAGTCGGACTTGTTTAGGATGTCCCACTTTATTTTATATATCTGAGCCCTCCGTGTTTAAAAATATTACTATTTTGGCGCGGATTTAAAGGTTTTATTTATTTTATTGTTTCTAACAATATTGGCCGATGAAGGAATCTCTGTCTGATTTCCAAGGCCTCCCCTGTACAAAAGACGGATTTATTTTTGGCTTTACTTATTAATTCTTGTCATTGCTCTAAAATTATTTATTCTATTACTAACACTTTTACTAAGTGTTTATGCAGGTACCCGGAGATCATCTTGTGCAGAAGGCCTAAAAGGGCTAAAAGATGTCCAGGAGTTTTATTCGATTTTAGCTTTATTATTCTGTATTGCATTCCATTGTAATTGTAAATCATGAAAACTGCTTAAAATATGTAGAATAAAAAGACAATAAATAATTAACATAGGTTTGAACGAATAATCGCAAGTTAGCGGATCTTAAAGGATGTCTAACCCCTTCCCTTTAGGATAATAAAGTACCCTGATCCAGAATCTCATTAATTTCACAGATCATTAAATGAAGATTAATTGCAGTATTTTTCTTGCAATAAATCAAGTGTCCTAATTAACTTAACTAATTAGGTGTCGACTCCTCAAAATCAGCATTATTGCTCCATCCAGGGAACCGTGCCAAAGAGCAATATTGCGGCTACCGTTCAGACCCCGAGGTAAAAAACGGGCGCGACAGTAGAAATCCCTGTGAGCTCAAGGTTCCCATTTGATCCTCGAGCTGATAAGCTCGGGGTTCCAAAGAGGTTTGATCAACCAATGTGTAACGACCCGTCCCGGGGTCCGTTACTGGTGCCTTATCCCGGGCACCCTAGTGACACAACATCAGAGAAAACCAGCGGAAAATAAAACTTTAAACAAGAAACAAGATATATGATCATAAAACAGGCCAACCCAACGGTTACCTTCCAATAACATATATAAATACAACTCTTACAAAACGAACAGTTTAATCCTTTTTTACAAACCCTGCCCACAACAGTACTACAGACCTCTAAGATTTACAACAACTATGACGGGACAGGGCCCCGCCATACCCCTGAATGTACAAGAACCTACAACTCAGGGAACACATACCAAAAGATAAGCCTCCGGAGAAACGGAGCTTCCCAAAACGCCAATCGAGATCCTAAGAGCGAGGATCCACGACCGATGTACCTCTACCTGCGGCATGAACGCAGCCCCCCGAAGGAGGTCAGTACAACAGGTACCAAGTATGTGAAACTGTAAAAATACTGTAATGAAATCATACTAGTCTATATAAAGCAGGAGACATGTATGATAACCAAACTACAGTTCACAACATAAAAGCAGTCATGTCGATCGTGGACTCACGCCTCAAGTCATCACTCAAATATAACTATGGGTCTCACGCCCACATCAATCATGTTCGCATCACGGCGCATGCCGGAATGCGCCGGTGTAGACATGTCCATGATGCAACAATAATACCAATGCCCCATGGCCACATGCCGGAATTCTACCTCGGTGTAGACACGCCCATGTGACATCAACAATAATATCTTGGGTGATCAACCACGCGCGTGGCCACATGCCCGAATTCTACCTCGGTGTAGACATGTCCATGTAACCACAATAACAATATATCGGGTAATCAACCCGGCCGCATGCCCCCGGAATACTGCATCGGTGTAGACATGTCCATGTGACATCAACAACAAGACAGTAATCAAAATGGAAACATACCCGTGGAATTCTCCATCACCGCCAAAGACGCGTCAAGTAAGTTCTCAACAAGTCGACCAGGCCCATCGAGACGCGGTAATACGAAATACCACACTTGCACAACAAAGACTATCATCACAAGCATAGGCAAGTTTCACAACAACAAGCATAGGCAAGTTTCACAACAACAAGCATAGGCAAGTTTCACAACTCAAAGTACTTTCATTTTATGCCAAAGTCTGGGTTTTTAACCCCAAAGTACTACATACGTTAAGTTCTTTTAAAAGAGATCCATTACTTTTATAAAAGTCACCCTATACCCGTAGTATTAGAATGACCAACCCACATTCCTTTTCAAAATCAAGTAACAACATTCTTTTCCTAAGTTCGGTTTGCCTAGTTTCATTACTCAAGCTTCTCATTTTCAAATGCTCAAGTCACTTATTTTAGAAAGGTTTCATAACTCATAGTCTTAATCTCTTTTAAAACAATTGAGTAACATATGTCATATATGTGAGTAGTTTATTCTTGTTTATAACGATCTTATTACGTGACCATGATCTAGAAAATGTAATATCATTTTGTCTCATCTTAGCTTACATGCAGATGGAGGTTTCTCTTGGTTTTAATACAATACATCATTATTCAATACATTTTCCTTTATTAACGCTGCAGTGGTCTGTCGATACACATTCTGATTTCCGAAATCAGTAAAACATTATCCCTTTAAAAACCAAGTACTCATTACTCACGAATGAGGTTTCACACAAACATCCACATTAAAACAAATAAGTTAAGTCTCTTATCTTATAAGATCAAGTCTCTTAACTTCTAACATCAAGAAACCATTTTCACTACATAAGGTCGTTATAACTAACTTCCCATAAAGCTATTATAACACCCTATGTTTTAAACCAACCAAATCACTTAGCACGTATGCGTCTGCATTACTACATAGTTCACAACAATCATGCTAGAAAAGATAGGAAGAGGTTCACATACCTCGCGACGAGTATCGACAATAAGCAAAATGCTCCAAGTACTACAACCTTGCTAGCCCTTTCCACTCCTCAAGTAGAATACGCTACTCTTAGTACTTTCACCTAGAAAGGTCACAAACGTCTATTAACTTCAAAACACAAGGTTCCATTTCTCTCTGAGAAAATTGGTGACCTCCCGCCATGACAGCGTAAATCTCCTCTCTATCGAGGCCGCCACCAAGCCAACGAGGGGGTTACATCTAACCGGACGTGTACAATTCTACTCGATGTCTTACACAAGTCAACTGATACCCTATGTAAATACAATGCGATTCTTTTCTTTATTCTTGTGCTTAAGTCAAAAGACATGGCCGCCGTACTAAGCATAGTTCTATCGATAGTATACTTCAACTATATATTCTAATACCATGTAATTTCCAATTACCAATAGAGGCACACGATAATTCCCTCGATAAGCCCATAATAATCCAAGTTAAATGTCGATCCTTAGCAACGTTTAGCTCCAACTCGGTGCTCCATCCGCTCCAAACAACCCTTAGAAGTTCTAACCAACTTCTACTTAAATACTTCATCAATCAATGAAGATTTTCTTAGGGTTCGGTTTGAGACTAAAGGGACAAAAGGGTAGTATTTCCGGCTCTACGATAGAGGTATCTTTGGAATACTACAAGGTACAAGGCTAAGGTATTTTGGGCATTATAACAATACTTGGAAGACAACTTTCTACCAAGGGGGGGGGGGGGGGGGTAGGCACGGCCCCCACACAAGGGTTGGGGGGGGGGGTGTTCTCGGCCAAAGCCCACACAAAAAGGGGGGGGGGGAAGGCGCTTGGTTTAGAGCTCACAAAGGGGGAGGAGAGGGTTTCAAGACTTGGAAGTTTTTGGAATGGATGAAGTCTTCACATTTAGGGGGGTATTTATAGCAAAACCAAAGGCCAACCAAGGGCCAAGATCCTTCCAAGTGTATAGCAAGTGTAAGGACAAGATTAAGCCAAGTGCACCCTAAACCCTACTCCACAAAACAAGGCACAAAACATGGCACCAAACAAGCCACAAAACAAGGCCAAAACAAGGAGCCAATAGGCCATAGAAACGTGACCCAATCGGCCAACCCAAACGCCCACTTGAGGGTGACAAGTGTCACCCTCCCGTTGGTCAAAAACATTTCGTCTCTCGTAAAAATTCGAAAAAATACTAAATGACATAGCCGTAATTTTCCAAACGTAAGCTGTGGAAACTTTTCTTCGGAAAACGACTCTATTCGGCACTTGTGCCCAAATTTCGAACCAAAGCCTAACTTAAGGCTCAAATTCTCCACGTACGTCCTTACGTACATACTCTGGAAATACGGTATAACATTCTCCCTCCTTAGAAACATTCGTCCGAATGTTCCTTCTCAAGTCTCAACACAAACATGCGCTAGTATAGCCTTCATCGCTATCTGTGCGAAAACAATCATGCCACACCGCCATAAAAATAACAAACGCACCAATACTTAAACCCGTGTCAACGAGGAAACACCTCTAATCATCACAAAAACCCTTACCCGAGGTCTAAAATATACTCCTTCACACCTTCATTTCACAAAAAACGATCACACACGTTCACTTTACCTATCTTGTTGTACCGCTTCGAATACTCAAACTCTTTCTAGTATCTGCACACGCCAGTCAACGCTCGTTTCCAACCTCGAGTCACCTCCAAACTTGGTCATCTTACTAACTTCGATCTTTTCTAAGGCCGTTCGGCCTCGCGATCCGCTCACGGTCGAACATATCCACCAACTCATACGATGGTCAAACAAACTTGGGCCTAGCATCCTCGTGACCTACCACTGGCGGGACCACCTGAACTGACCCGCTGGCGGGTTCTGGGTTGACCATAAATGGTCCTCAACCCGACCCCAACGCGCCAAACTCTTGTTCCCGATCCGGAACAATCTTACTAATTCACATCATGAAAGCTACCACTTCCATCTCACACTACCCACGGACTTATCACACAAATAAATCCCACGATACTACTACTCGATAAAGGGTCAAACATAAAATAAATCTTTAACTCAAGACGACCTTACCCTAAGGTCTCGATCGTGACATAGTCTAAGGTTCACACTTACCATGCCCCCATCGTATCCTCCCAACTAAGCATGTTTTCTAACTCACAATTAACACAACGCTATTCGTACATAGCACATAATAATGAGACCATCATAACAAGCATACCAAAACTCTAGAGGTTAAGGATATACACAAGCTACCGCTCACTCTAATCATAGGCACGCCTGCGGTATGCTATGAAAGGCGATGAACCACCATCGATCCGGTAGGGTGAGTCGTAACATCCGTGCTACCGCCTGGACAGATTCCTCGCAAAATGGCCTGCTGCCGCAAAATAACAAGCTCCTGGCACCACGACACTCCCGAAATGCGGTCTACCATCGACCACACCGAGGTAGGGGTGACCGCGTCCGCCAACACCCTTACTTCCTCGAAACACAACCTCGAGCCACGACCTGCTCCGAATACTCAAGGTTGTGGAGGACCACTCTGCTGGCGGAGGTACAAAACTAGTATCTTCTTGAGGCGGTCCGCCTCGAAAGTCACCAAGGACCACTGTTGTTCGGCCTCTTCTGCGATCTTCATTCGTCGACCTCTCGTGCCTCACATCGGTGTATGAGCTGCGTGCGGGCAATGTCCATGCGGTGAAGAGCTACTCTGAACATGCCTCGACATGTAATCATCGAGCCTGTAACATATCGGTGCACTCGATCCTCCATACTAGCTACCGCTGGGACGTCGCCAACGATGAGTCGAACTCCACATTGTACTCCGAACCGTCGCGCTCTGTCTAAGCATCAAAATCTGTCGGCGTGCCCTCCTCATCTGCGGAGGCAAGAAGTGAGTGAGAAAGCCCGAAAACTCATCCCATCTGCTGGAGTGCATGCTCTCCCGAAAGCTCATGAATCAAACCAATCGATTGCGGTATCACGCGGCCGATGCGAACAAAGGTCCTGACTCGGTCTCGAAGCCTTGATCACCCGCATGATCGGCAGAATCGCCGGATGAACTCCCGCGGATCATCCTCGTGCCTCGACCCATAAAACTCGCGGCTCTGACTCGAGAAAGTCCGTAGCCTCAAACTATCCGCTCGGGGGTGAACCACTGGTGCTCTTTGGCTGAGGCTGCTGCATCGGCCTATCTCATATCTGGCCCGACCACGGCCCGGCAATCGCCATCTCCTTGTAACCCATCTCCTGCGCCCGCATCGTGGGATGGAGGCTCAGTGCTGCATGCGGTCTCGGCCATTCTTTGCGGCTCTAACCTCTCTTTGGGTGGCGGCCACAAAACCCGCCGTCAAGCACAACCTCAGTCTTGTCTTGTTATACCCGTATTCTCGTGGTATGTATGCGAGGACGACGTCACGAGCACGACATAAAAATTGGAAAGGAAGAAAGAGGTGATTCTTCCGGAAAAAGTTCCGGTTTTGTAAGGAAAAATGTTCGTTGAAGGAATGGGTTCCCAGATTTGGAATTTGGGCTTCTTAGATTATATTAGAATTTTGAGATTTTATTTTCGGAAATGGTCACGTGGGGCCCACGGGAGAAATTTACGGTTTTGTGGGGCCCGCTTTGTTTTTGAGATTTCCGGTATTTTGGATATTTTCGGAAGACGAAATATTCTGGGCGAATCGGGGGGCGACACGTGTCACCCCCATGTGGCACCCTTGGCCGATGTTACCTTTGTGCACAACACCCGGTTAGAGTCGTTTTTCGGCGAAACGTTTTGCGTAACTTGCGAAGGGAAAATTCCGGCTATGTCGTTTTGTATTTTTGCGGATTTTTTCGAGCGACGGAACATTTTGGACCAACGAGAGGCGGCACTGGCACCTCCGTTGGTGGGCAAGGTGGGCGGCACATGGGACGATTGGGAGATAAGGTTGGGCAAGATATTTGTGTAGATATTTGTGAGGGTTTTAAGGAGTAGGGACTAGGGTGCACTTGGCTTGATCTTGGCCTTACACTTGCCTTGCACATGGCTTGATCTTGGCCATTGGTTGGCTTTTGGTTTTGCTATAAATACCCTCGGCAAGACTTCATTCATCCAAAAATGTTCCAAGTCTTGCTATCCTTCCCTCTCCTCTTGTTTGACTCTCGTCCAAGAGCCCCCTCCTAGTAAAGGCCCTTGGCGAAAACCCTCCGCACCGTGTGGCCTTTGGCGAGGGTTCCTCCCCTTTGTGGTGCTAGTGGTAGGTACCCCTAGCCTAGTTGTTTTCGTATAATACACCTCCCTTGTGGTATTGAAATAATTCTCCTAGTATTGTTATAATGCACAATATACCTTAGCCTTGTACCTTGTAGTATTCCAAAGATACCTATTTACGTAGAGTCCGGAAATACTACCGTTTGTCCTTTTAGTCTCAAAACGAAACCCTAAGGAAATCTTCATAGTTGGTTGAAGTATTTGAGTAGAAGTTGGTTAGAACTTCTAAGGGTTGTTTGGAGTGGTTTGGGCGCGCAGGTGGAGCTAAACCTTGCTCGGGATCGACATTATAACTTGGATAATTTTGGGCTTGTCGAGGTAATATTCTTGTCCCTTATTGTAATTGGAGATTACATGTTGTTGGAATATATAGTTGAGGTATACTATATATAGTCTTGAACATTATTGTGCGCAATGTCTTTTGACTTAAGCTGAATTTAAAGAAAAGAATCGAATGTATTTACATAGGGTGTATTGCGATGAGACTTGTGTAGCATTGTTGTGTAGTAGAATGGTACACGTCAGGTTAGACGTGTAAACCCACTGGTTGGTGGTAGTGGCCTCGATAGAGGAGGAGATTTACGCCGTTGCGGGAGAGTCTTCGAATTTTAGGTAGAACATGGAACCGTACGGTTAGAAGTTAATAGACGTTTGTGGCCTTATAGGTGGAAGTACTGCGAGTAGCGTATTCTACTTGAAGAGTGGAAACGGCTAGCCAGGTTACAGTACTGTGGAGCATTTTGCTTATTGTCGATACTCGTCGCGAGGTATGTGAACCTCTTCCTATCTGTTCTAGCATGATATGTGTAGCTATGTAGTACGATGGACGTACAGGTGCTAAGTGTATTTGTTTGGTTTAAACATAAAGTGTTATAACGGCTTTATGGGAAGTTGGTTATAACAGTTTTATGTAGGTAAGAAAATGGTTTACTGATGTTAGAAGTTAAGAGACTTGATCTTATAAGATAAGAGACTTAACTTATTTGTTTTAATGTGGATGTTTGTGTGAAACCTCATTCGTGAGTAATGAGTACTTGGTTTTTAAAGGGATAATGTTTTACTGATTTCGGAAATCAGAATGTGTATCGACAGACCACTGCAGCGTTAATAAAGGAAAATGTATTGAACAATGATGTGTTGTATTAAAACCAGTAGAAACCTCCATCTGCATAGAAGCTAAGATAAGACAAAATGATATTACATTTTCTAGATCATGTTTCTTTGTAATAAGATCGTTATAAACAAGAATAAACTACTCACATATATGACATATGTTACTCAATTGTTTTAAAAGAGATTAAGACTATGAGTTATGAAACCTTTCTAAAATAAGTGACTTGAGCATTTGAAAATGAGAAGCTTGAGTAATTGAAACTAGGCAAAGTGGAACTTAGGAAAAGAATATTGTTACTTGATTTTGAAAAGGACTGTGGGTTGGTCATTCTAATACTACGGGTATCGGGTGACTTTTATAAAAGTAATTGATCTCTTTTAAAAGAACTTAACGTATGTAGTACCTTGGGGTTAAAAACCCGGACTTTGGCATAAAATGAAAGTACTTTGAGTTGTTGTGAAACTTGCCTATGCTTGTTGTTGTGAAACTTGCCTATGCTTGTTGTTGTGAAACTTGCCTATGCTTGTTGTTTTGAAACTTGCCTATGCTTGTGATGATAGCCTTTGTTGTGCAAGTGTGGTATTTACGTGTTCTGGCGTCTCGATAGAGGTGGTCGACTTGTTGAGAACTTACTTGGGCGTCTTTGGCGGTGATGGAGAATTCCACGGGTATGTTTCCATTTTGATTCTTGTCTTGTTGATGATGTCACATGGGCATGTCTACACCGGTAGAATTAGGGGCATGCGGCGTGCGGTCGGGTTGATTACCGATATATTGTTATTGTGGTTACATGGACATGTCTACACCGAGGTAGAATTCGGGGCATGTGGCCATGCGGCGGGGTTGATCACGAGATATTATTGTTGATGTCACATGGACGTGTCACCGAGGTAGAATTCGGGGCATGTGGCCGTGGGGCATTGGTATTATTGTTGCATCATGGACATGTCTACCGATGCAGAATTAGGGGCATGCGCCATGATGCGAACATGATTGATGTTGTGGGCGTGAGACCCATAGTTATATTTGAGTGATGACTTGAGGCGTGAGTCACATTGGACATATTCGCTTTTATGTTGTGAATCGTAGTTTGGTTATCATACATGTCTCTGCTTTATATAGACTAGTATGATTTCATTTCTGATATTTACTGATTTCACATACTTGGTACTGTTGTCTTGACCTCCTTGAGGCTGCGTTCATGCCGCAGGTAGAGTACATCGGTCGTGGATCCTCGCTCTTAGGATCTCGATTCAGCGTTTTGGGAAGCTCCGTTTCTCGGAGGCTTATCTTTGGTATGTGTTCCACGAGTTGTAGGTTCTTGTACATTCGGGGTATGGCGGGGCCTGTCCCGTCATAGTTGTTGTAAATCTTAAGTGCATGTAATCTTGTTGTGGGCGTGGTTGTAAAAGGATTAAACTGCTCGTTTTGAAAGAGTTGTATTTATTTATGTTATTGGAAGGTAATCGTTGGGTTGGCTTTGTTTTATGTTCATATATCTTGTTTCTTGTTTAAAGTTTTATTTTCCTGGTTTTCTCGATGATTGTATCACTAGGGTGCGGGATAAGGCACGATAACGGCCCGGGCAGTCGTTACAAAAGTGGCATCGAGCGATTAATCCTCGGAAAGTGTCTACGCATCGTGTCTAGTAGAGTCTTGATTATCGATGTGTTGTGCACCACATCTATAATCGAGGAGGCTGAGACATTTAGGATTGGTTTCCATTCTTCTCATTCCGAGATCATGCCTTAGAGCATGTTGTAAGTTGGACCCTCGGCGTATCTCGTTTTTACCGATTATGCCTCCGCGAGCAGCGAGCCACGAAGGGCAAGACAGCCGAGGAACCGCTAGTGAGATCTGAGAGGAGTAAGAGGCGCGAGCCCGAGCAGTACGAGTTGTGCTTGACGGCCCGGGTTTTGTGCGCCGCCGGCCCAGCGAAGGTTAGAGCGCAGCAATGGCCGCCGAGACCGCGATACACGAGCCTCCAGTCCACGATGCAGGCGCAGGAGATGGGTTACAAGGAGATGGCCCGATTCTTGGCGAGTCGTGGCGAGATATGAGGATAAATTTGGAATCTGGCGATTCGATTCGAGCACGATGGTTCACCCCGGCGAATAGTTTGAGGCTACGGGACTTTACGAGTTGTAGCCCGCGAGTTTTATGGGTCGAGGCACGAGGATGATCCGAGGAGTTCATCCGGCGATTCTGACGGATCGCGCGGGTGATCAAGGCTTGAGACCGAGTGCGTGACCTTTGGTTCGCATCGGCTGCGTGATACGCGATCGATTGGTTTGATTCATAGGAGCTTTCGGGAGAGCATGCACCTCAGCGGTATGGGATGAGTTTTGGGGCTTTCCTCACTTCTTGCCTCCGCGGATGAGGAGAACGCGGTAAACAGATTTTGATGCTTAGGCAGGCGGGCGTGCGGTTCGGGAGTACAATGTGAGTTCGACTCATTGGCGATGCGTCCAGCGTTGGTAGCTAGTATGGAGGATCGAGTGCACCGATATGTTTGAGGCTCGATGATTACATGTCGAGGCATGTTCGGAGTAGCTCTTCATGGGCATGGGCATTGCCGCGTGCGAGCTCATGCTGCGGGATGCGAGGCACGGAGAGGTCGGCGGAATGACGAATCAGCGAAGAAGGGCGGAACAACAGGTCCTTTGGTGACTTTCGAGGCGGACGCCTCGGCAAAGATACTAGTTTTGTACCTCCGCCCGGCAGAGTGGTCCTCCACAACCTTCAGAGTATTGGGAGCGGTCGGGGCTCGAGGTTGAGTTTCGAGGAAGTAAGGGTGTTGGCGGATCACGGTCACCCTACCTCGGTGTGGTCGATGTGGTAGACCGCATTTCGGGAGTGTCGTGGTGCGGGGAGCTTGTTATTTTGCGGCCAGCGGGGCCATTTTGCGAACTGTCCGACCAAGGGTAGCACGGATGTTACGACTCGGCTACCGGATCGATGGCTGGTTCATCGCCTTCTCTGATTATGCGCCTGCAGTGGGCCTATGATTAGAGTGAGCGGTAGCTTGGTATATCCTTAACCTCTAGAGTTTTGGTATGCTTGTTATGATGGTCTCATTATTATGTGCTATGTACGAATAGCGTCGTGTTAATTGTGAGTTAGAAAACATGGTTAGTTGGGAGGATAAGTATGGGGGCATGGTAAGTGTGAACCCTAGACTATGTCACGACTGAGACCTTAGGGGTAAGGTCGTCTTGAGTTAAAAGATTTATTTTTGACCCTTATCAGAGTAGTATACGTGGGATTTATTTGTGTGATAAGTCCATGGGTAGTGTGAGATGGAAGTGGTAGCTTTCATGATGTGAATTAGTAAGATTGTTAGGATCGGGAACAAGAGTTTGGCGCGATTGGGGTCGGGTTGAGGACCATTTGCGGGTCAACCCGTAACCGGTTTGGGGTGGGGTCAGTTCAGGTGGTCCCGGTGGTAGGGTCACGAGGATGCTAGGCCCAGTTTGTGTGACCATCGTATGAGTTCGTGGGCGCGTTCGACGAGCGGTTCGTAAAGGCGGGAATGGCCTTAAGGAAGTTTGAGGTTAGTAAGATGACCAAGTTTGGAGGTAGTGACTCCGGAGATTTTCGAGCGGAAGTAATGACTGAAGTATGGTACGTACTGGGAGAGTTCAAGTGTTCGATAAGGGCACGACGAGTAAGGAAAGAAGAGGACGTGTGTTATTTCGTGGCCAAGCTGTGGCGTTGGCAACTTGTTAGAGGAACTTCATCGATATCCGTCTTGAGAAGGAACATTCGGGACGAATGTTTCTAAGGAGGGGAGAATGTTATACCCCGTATTCTCAGGGTATGTATGCGAGGACGTACGTACGAGAGCACGACAGAAAAATTGGAAAGGAAGAAAGAGGTGATTCTTCCACGGAAAAAGTTTCCGGTTTTTATAAGGAAAAATGTTCGTTGAAGGGAATTGGGTTCCCAGATTTGGAATTTGGGCTTCTTAGATTATATTAGAATTTTGAGATTTTATTTTCGGAAATGGTCACGTGGGGCCCACGGGAGAAATTCTGATTTTGTGGAACCGCTTTGTTTTGAGATTTCGGTATTTTGGATATTTTGGAAGACGAAATATTCAGGCGAATCGGGCGACACGTGTCACCCCATGTGGCACCATGGCGATGTTACCTTTGTGCACAACACCGGTTGGAGTCGTTTTTGGCGAAGCGTTTTCGCGTAACTGCGAAGGAAAATTCGGCTATGTCGTTTTGTATTTTGCGGATTTTTCGGCGACGAACATTTTGGACCAACGAGAGGCGGCACTTGGCACCTCCGTTGGTGGGCAAGGTGGGCGACACGTGGGACGATTGGGAGATAAGGTTGGGCAAGATATTTGTGTAGATATTTGTGAGGTTTTAAGGAGTAGGGACTAGGGTGCACTTGGCTTGATCTTGGCCTTACACTTGCCTTGCACATGGCTTGATCTTGGCCATTGGTTGGCTTTTGGTTTTGCTATAAATACCCGGCTTGAAGACTTCATTCATCCAAAATGTTCCAGTCTTGCTATCCTTCCCTCTCCTCTTGTTTGACTCGTCCAAGAGCCCCCTCCTAGTAAAGGCCTTGGCCGAGAAACCCTCCCTTTTCGTGTGGCCTTTGGCCAGGGGTTCCCTCCCCTTTGTGGTGCTAGTAGTGGGGTACCACTAGCTAGTTGTTTTCGTATAATACCCTCCCGTGGTATTGAAATACTTCTCTAGTATTGTTATAATGCCCAAAATACCTTAGCCTTGTACCTTGTAGTATTCCAAAGATACCTCTATCGTAGAGTCGGAAATACTAACTTTTGTCCTTTTAGTCTCAAACCGAAACCCTAAGGAAATCTTAAACGTTGGATGAAGTATTAGAGTAGAAGTTGGTTAGAACTACTAAGGCTTGTTTTGAGTGGTTTTGAGCGCGCCGAGTGGAGCTAAACCTTGCTCGGGATCGACATTATAACTTGGATAATTTTGGGCTTGTCGAGGTAATATTCTTGTCCCTTATTGTAATTGGAGATTACATGTTGTTGGAATATATAGTTGAGGTATACTATATATAGTCTTGAACATTATTGTCGGCAATGTCTTTTGACTTAAGCTGAATTTAAAGAAAAGAATCTGAATGTATTTACATAGGGTGTATTGCGATGAGACTTGTGTAGCATTGTTGTGTAGTAGAATGGTACGTCAGGTTAGACGTGTAAACCCACGGTTGGTGGTAGCCGGCCTCGATAGAGAGGAGATTTCTGTTGTTGCGGGAGAGTCTTGCCAAATTTTACGTAGAACATGGGCAAATGCGGTTAGAAGTTAATAGGCGTTTGTGGCCTTATAGGTGGAAATCTGCGAGTAGCGTATTCTACTTGAAGAGTGGAAAGCTTGGCCAGCCGTGTTCTGATCTTGTGGAGCATTTTGCTTATTGTCGATACTCGTCGCGAGGTATGTGAACCTCTTCCTATTTGTTCTAGCATGATATGTGTAGCTATGTAGTACGATGGACGTACAGGTGCTAAGTGTATTTGTTTGGTTTAAACATAAAGTGTTATAACGGCTTTATGGGAAGTTGGTTATAACAGCTTTATGTAGGTAAGAAAATGGTTTACTGATGTTAGAAGTTAAGAGACTTGATCTTATAAGATAAGAGACTTAACTTATTTGTTTTAATGTGGATGTTTGTGTGAAACCTCATTCGTGAGTAATGAGTACTTGGTTTTTAAAGGGATAATGTTTTACTGATTTCAGAAATCAGAATGTGTATCGACAGACCACTGCAGCGTTAATAAAGGAAAATGTATTGAACAATGATGTGTTGTATTAAAACCAGTAGAAACCTCCATCTGCATAGAAGCTAAGATAAGACAAAATGATATTACATTTTCTAGATCATGGCTGCTGTAATAAGATCGTTATAAACAAGAATAAACTACTCACATATATGACATATGTTACTCAATTGTTTTAAAAGAGATTAAGACTATGAGTTATGAAACCTTTCTAAAATAAGTGACTTGAGCATTTGAAAATGAGAAGCTTGAGTAATTGAAACTAGGCAAAGTGGAACTTAGGAAAAGAATGTTGTTACTTGATTTTGAAAAGGATTGTGGGTTGGTCATTCTAATACTACGGGTATCGGGTGACTTTTATAAAAGTAATTGATCTCTTTTAAAAGAACTTAACGTATGTAGTACCTTGGGGTTAAAAACCCGGACTTTGGCATAAAATGAAAGTACTTTGAGTTGTTGTGAAACTTGCCTATGCTTGTTGTTGTGAAACTTGCCTATGCTTGTTGTTGTGAAACTTGCCTATGCTTGTGATGATAGCCTTTGTTGTGCAAGTGTGGTATTTCTGTGTTACCGCGTCTCTCGATAGAGGGTCGGTCGACTTGTTGAGAACTTACTTGGGCGTCTTTGGCGGTGATGGAGAATTCCGGGTATGTTTCCATTTTGATTCTTGTCTTGTTGATGATGTCACGTGGGCGTATCTACAGGTAGAATTAGGGGGCATGCGGCCGTGCGGTCGGGTTGATTACCGATATATTGTTATTGTGGTTACATGGACATGTCTACACCGAGGTAAATTCGGGGCATGTGGCCGTGCGGCGGGGTTGATCACCCGTATATTATTGTTGATGTCACATGGGCGTGTCTAGAGGTAGAATTCGGGGCATGTGGCCATGGGGCATTGGTATTATTGTTGCATCATGGACATGTCTACACCGATGCAGAATTCGGGCATGCGGCCGTGATGCGAACATGATTGATGTTGTGGGCGTGAGACCCGTAGTTATATTTGAGTGATGACTTGAGGCGTGAGTCACATTGGACATATCGCTTTTATGTTGTGAGCGTAGTTTGGTTATCATACATGTCTCACCTTTATATAGACTAGTATGATTTCATTCTGATATTCTGATTTCACATACTTGGTACTGTTGTCTTGACCTCGCCGGAGTGCGTTCATCTGCATGGTAGAAGTACATCGGTCGTGGATCCTCGCTCTTAGGATCTCGATTCAGCGTTTTGGGAAGCTCCGTTTCTCGGAGGCTTATCTTTGGTATGTGTTCCACTGAGTTGTAGGTTCTTGTACATTCGAGGGTATGGCGGGCCTGTCGTCATAGTTGTTGTAAATCTTAGAGTGCTGTAATCTTGTTGTGGGCGGGGTTGTAAAAGGATTAAACATTCGTTTTGAAAGAGTTGTATTTATTTATGTTATTGGAAGGTAGCAGTTGGGTTGGCTTTGTTTATGTTCATATATCTTGTTTCTTGTTTAAAGTTTTATTTTCCATTTGGTTTTCTCGATGATTGTATCACTAGGGTGCGGGATAAGGCACGATGCGGGCCGGGCAGTCGTTACATGTGGGCTGCGCCTCGTACTCTCTGTATCTCACTAGCGGTTCCTCATTTGTCTTGCCCGGGGCTCTGGTTGCACTGCGGAGGCATAGCGGTAAAAGCGAGATACGTCGGAGGGTCCAACTTACAACACGGCTCTAAGGCACGATCTCGGAATGAGAAGAATGAAACCAATCCTAAATGTCCTGCGACCTCACGATTATAGATGTGGTGCACAACACATCGATAATCAAGACTACTAGACACGATGCAGACACTTTCCGAGGATTAAGCGCTCGATACCACTTTTGTAACGACCCGTCCGGGGCGTTCGTGCCTTATCCGGGCACCTAGTGACACAACATCGAGAAAACCGGCGGAAAATAAAACTTTAAACAAGAAACAAGATATATGATCATAAAGCAGGCCAACCCAGTTACCTTCGATAACATATATAAATACAACTCTTACAAAACGAAACGGTTTAATCCTTTTTACAAACCCCGGCGATACTACTGAGACCTCTAAGATTTACAACAACTATGACGGGGCAGGGCCGCCATACCACGAATGTACAAGAACCTACAACTCGGGAACACATACAAAAGATAAGCCTCCGAGAAACGGAGCTTCCCAAAACGCTGAGCGAGATCCTGAGCGAGATCCACGGCCGATGTACCTCTACTGCGGCATGAACGCGGCCCGAAGGAGGTCGATGCAAGTACCAAGTATGTGGCGTAAAAATCAGTAATGAAATCATACTAGTCTATATAAAGCGGAGACATGTATGATAACCAAACTACGATTCACAACATAAAGCGATCATGTCGATCGAGGACTCACGCCTCAAGTCATCACTCAAATATAACTATGGGTCTCACGCCCAACATCAATCATGTTCGTCATGGCGCATGCCCGGAATTCGCATCGGTGTAGACATGTCCATGATGCAACAATAATACCAATGCCCGTGCACATGCCCCGGAATTCTACCTCGGTGTGAACGCGTCCATGTGACATCAACAATAATATCTTGGGTGATCAACCTGCGTAGGCCACATGCCCCCGAATTCTACCTCGGTGTAGACATGTCCATGTAACCACAATAACAATATATCGGGTAATCAACGGCGCGTAGCGCGTGCCGGAATCTGCGTCGGTGTAGACATGTCCATGTGACATCAACAACAAGACAATAATCAAAATGGAAACATACGTGGAATTCTCCATCACGCTGACGCGTCAGTAAGTTCTCAACAAGTCGGCCGACTTCTATCGAGACGCGGTAATACGTAAATACCACACTTGCAACAAAGGCTATCATCACAAGCATAGGCAAGTTTCACAACAACAAGCATAGGCAAGTTTCACAACAACAAGCATAGGCAAGTTTCACACAACTCAAAGTACTTTCATTTTATGCCAAAGTCGGGTTTTAACCCCAAAGTACTACATCGTTAAGTTCTTTTAAAAGAGATCCATTACTTTTATAAAAGTCACCCTATACGTAGTATTAGAATGACCAACCCACATTCCTTTTCAAAATCAAGTAACAACATTCTTTTCCTAAGTTCCAGGTTGCCTAGTTTCAATTACTCAAGCTTCTCATTTTCAAATGCTCAAGTCACTTATTTTAGAAAGGTTTCATAACTCATAGTCTTAATCTCTTTTAAAACAATTGAGTAACATATGTCATATATGTGAGTAGTTTATTCTTGTTTATAACGATCTTATTACAATGACCATGATCTAGAAAATGTAATATCATTTTGTCTCATCTTAGCTTCATGCAGATGGAGGTTTCTCGGTTTTAATACAACACATCATTATTCAATACATTTTCCTTTATTAACGCTGCGATGGTGCGTCGATACACATTACGATTCCCAAATCGGTAAAACATTATCCCTTTAAAACCAAGTACTCATTACTCACGAATGAGGTTTCACACAAACATCCACATTAAAACAAATAAGTTAAGTCTCTTATCTTATAAGATCAAGTCTCTTAACTTCTAACATCGATAAACCATTTTCACTACATAAGGTCGTTATAACTAACTTCCCATAAAGCTATTATAACACCTATGTTTTAAACCAACCAAATCACTTAGCACATGTACGTCTACCGCGTACATAGTTCTGACAATCATGCTAGAAAAGATAGGAAGAGGTTCACATACCTCGCGACGAGTATCGACAATAAGCAAAATGCTCCAAGTACTACAACCTTGGCCCCTTTCCACTCCTCAAGTAGAATACGCTACTCTTAGTACTTTCACCTAGAAAGGTCACAAACGTCTATTAACTTCAAAACACAAGGTTCCATTTCTCTGAGAAAATTCGGCGACCTCCCCGCAACAGCGTAAATCTCCTCTCTATCGAGGCCGACCATCAAGCCAACCGGGGGTTTACGTCTAACCGGGGCGTGTACAATTCTACTGATAATACTACACAAGTCTCTTGCAATACAGTCTATGTAAATACGATGCGATTCTTTTCTTTATTCTTCAGCTTAAGTCAAAAGACATTGCCGCAGTACTAAGCTTAGTTCTATATATAGTATACTTCAACTATATATTCTAATAACATGTAATTTCCAATTACAAATAGAGGACAAGATAATTACCTCGATAAGCCCATAATTATCCAAGTTAAATGTCGATCCTTAGCAACGTTTAGCTCCAACTCCGGGTGCTCCATCCCGCTCCAAACAACCCTTAGAAGTTCTAACCAACTTCTACTTAAATACTTCAATCAATCAATGAAGATTTTCTTAGGGTTTCGGTTTGAGACTAAAGGGACAAAAGGGTAGTATTTACGGGCTCTACGTATAGAGGTATCTTTGGAATACTACAAGGTACAAGGCTAAGGTATTTTGGGCATTATAACACTACTTGGAAGACAACTTTCTACCAAGGGGGTAGGCTCGGCTAGCACACTAGGCTAGGGGAGGGTGTTCTCGGCCAAAGGCCACCTGAAAAGGGGAGGAAGGCTCTCGGTTTAGAGCTCACAAAGGGGAGGAGAGGGTTTCAAGACTTGGAAGTTTTTGGAATGGATGAAGTCTTCACATTTAGGGGGGTATTTATAGCAAAACCAAAGGCCAACCAAGGGCCAAGATCCTTCCAAGTGTATAGCAAGTGTAAGGACAAGATTAAGCCAAGTGCACCCTAAACCCTACTCCACAAAACAAGGCACAAAACATGGCACCAAACAAGCCACAAAACAAGGCCAAAACAAGGAGCCAATAGGCCATAGAAACGTGACCCAATCGGCCAACCCAAACGCCCACTTGAGGGTGACAAGTGTCACCCTCCCGTTGGTCCAAAACATTTCGTCTCTCGGAAAAATTCGCAAAAATACTAAATGACATAGCCGGAATTTTCCCAACGTAAGCTGTGGAAACGTTTCGTCGGAAAACGACTCTATTCGGCACTTGTGCCCAAATTTCGAACCAAAGCCTAACTTAAGGCTCAAATTCTCCACGTACGTCCTTACGTACATACTCTGGAAATACGGGGTATAACACAATGATAATGTGCTTAAATTGGAATGGAATATGGAGTGGGATTGAAGTTTGAACTTGAAGATTTTAAGAAAAAGATATTTATTCGGCCTTCTTGTTTGGTCTTGGCCGAGACCATGTTGTTTTCTATTCGCTTGTCTTTATTTCTTAGTGTAGCTTTTAGCTCTTAGTTTAGGACATAGTGTAACATATAGATAACTCATATCTCTCATTAGAACACAATTAATATGTTATGTAATAGGAAAGGACAACTAAGACATGTAATGAGGTAACAATGCCGAGAATGACAAGGTGGCAAGGACAAGAGACATCTAGAAGTTGGGCTTTCAAGGAGAGACTTTATGAACTAACAAGTTTATAAAGTTAGCTATTTTGAAGACTTCAAAGTTGATCAAGGGGGAAAGGAGGATTTGGTCTAAATGGTTCAACACACAAATGCTAAGAAGGAAAGCTTCCAACCACATTCCAATGAGATGAAATTCTTGAAAGAACCAAATTCATGCATTCATCTACTTGGAATCCACAAGGTAGTGTGAAAGATACATTCTTTGTCCCATGAAAAGTCAAGACCTTTCCCATTTAGTCCCATAAATCGAGAACACCCTTGGTCCCCAAGCTAGCCCGAAATCTTTCCCACTTGTACATATTTGATCGAAAAACCCAAGTGGTTTATAGTTTGTATTCTAGAATGGTCCATTCTCTACTATAAATAGGACCCTTGACTTGTAATAATCAGAGTTTGATTGAGATATAAACTTAAGTTTTACTTATTTGCTAATTGTATTCCCTTGTGTGTGTCTAGTCTTAGTTGGTTCTTGTGTGAGGCAAAACACTTGGTGCAAGTTTAGCTAAGACTGTGTGACTTAGTTGAACCCAAACTAAGGTTTCCCTTCGGTGTAAGTTTGGTTAAGAGTCTGACTTAACTAAACCCAAGTTTAAGGAACCCTCTTTGGTTGCAAGCGAACATTGGAACTTGTGTAATCCAACCTAGCCTAAGCCTAGGATCTATCTTAATGTTTTCGGCCAACCTTACTGTTACATCCCGTAATTCCGGGGCATATAAGTAAGACATGCGTGCTGTGAATGTCAGGCACAGCACCGCGGTGCCAAAGAACAGGACCGCGGTGCTGAAACTTCAGAGAGCTGCAGGAATTCCAAAACCGCGGTGCCGATGCGGGAATTTCCAAAATCAGATATTTTTGTGAAGGGAAAGACAAGTGGAAAAGTAGGGTTCATGGGTCCCCCTCCACTTGTGCAATATATACATGGTATAAGAAAGTCTTGTAAGACTTTGTCCACAAAATATCTTCATCCTCCCAAACCCTTATCTCTTCTTTCTCCTTTCAAGTTTTCGATTTACATGGCCAAGTGAAGAACAAGTTAACTTATTTTACAAGATCAAGCCCCTTAACTAAGTTCTAAGCCAAGGTTAATACTCCAAACAGTGGTCACGGTTTTGGCTTGAAAATTGTCTTGAAACCCTAAGCATGGAGATGAACTTGTTGGAAGAAAAACAAGAAAGTGAGATGGTCACAAGCTTGTAGAAGATACATGTGTGTTATTGTAACGTGAAGATGTGGTGCAAAAGAGAAGTGGTTGGCCGAGAACTAGTGGACTGTTTTTGGCTAAAGTGAAGGTAAGATTTCTTCTTCCTCTTTAAGAATAATGGAAGTTAAGTGATGTTGTAGTTAAGGGATGAACTTGTGTTAAGTGAAATGGATAATAAGAAGTGCATGAGACAGTTTTGGCATGTTAGCCGATTTTGGACTGTTTTTAGTATATTAGATTCGTTGGTTATTGTTGTTGTTATCGTCACTAACTGCATGTTAAAATGAAGGAAATCTTGTTATTGGAAGTTTATATGATTTATATTTAGTATTGAAATATGAATTGGATTTTAAGGAGTTATGGAAAGGGCTTTGGTTTTGGTTGTTGGCCGAGTCTATCATGAACATGTTGGATGTTGTTGTTCTGTTTTATGGACTTTTTTTATGGGTTAAGAGGCCGGATTGACATAAGAAGTAGGTGTGTGCATCACCTTGGTTGCTGTTTTGAACTACCCTTAATTGGTACTTAGTTATTGATGTTAGTGGCCTTGTTTGTAAGTTATGGATGTGAGTATATATAGGGGAAGTGCCGCCCAAATTGTTATATGAAAGGAGAGTCATTATGTGGTATAGCGTATACTAGTATTCATGAAGTTGATAGACGTGTTATTGTTGTTATAGGTTGAAGTACTAATTGAGATGTATTCTACTTATCGTGTTGATATAGCCGATAAGGTATGTGAACTATCCTTTCTTCTTTTGACATGTTCTACGTGTGAACTATAATTGTGGCATTGCTCCATAATTTACTCTACTCTTAGAGGTTAAGGAATATTCATGTTATTGATTTTATGCTAAAAGCACGTCTAAATTGTTCCTAAGTCCTTATTAAGGCATATGAGACATATGTTGATAAGAGTTTTTAGTAAGCATGGTAGCCGAGTTGACTCTTCTTATTTAAAGGAATTGTTAAGTATTAAGTGCTAAAACTGGTTTAATAAATAAGTAAGTATGTTATTAGTAGACGTGTTAAAACAAGCCATTGCTGCGTTAAGTAAAAAAAAGGTATCGACAAACAATTATTATGTTGAAATGATTAGAATACCATCTGCATAGAAACTAAGATATAACCAATTTATTTTACATTTGCTAGTTCACAGCTCATTAGATAAGATCTTTATAAAAAAGATAAATTACTCACGACCCATATAAGAATTAATTAGGCAAATTCGGATCTGTAATCGCCATTCAGATGTTTCAATAATGTTAGCCAGAGGAGCGAGACAAATTTAGATTATCGAGTTGGTACAGACGATAATCGGTATGTGAAACCATCCTTTCTTCTTTTGACATGATTTATATTTAATAAGTGTACGACGGACATACATAGTTCTAAAGAATCCAAATTCCTAAATGATGATTTGAAAGGATACATAAGATATAGTGCCTTGATTTTCTAAATGATGATTTAAAGTGATACATGATATGATAGTGCCTTGATTTTTTCTAAAATGAAAGTTCAGTTTAATGATTTTATTGACAGTCAAATGTTGATTTAAATTGCACATGGTTGCTCATGATAGTTATTCGTGCAACTGTTATGATTCCATGACACCGAGTCCCACAATGGACCGGGATACCTTATGTGTAAAAAGACCCCGAGTCCCACAATGGGTCGGGATACGTTATGTGTAAAAAGACACTGAGTCCCACAATGGGTCGGGATACGTTATGTGTAAAAGTACACTGAGTCCTACAATGGGCCAGGATACGTTATGTGCAAAATGACACCGAGTCCCACAATGTGCCGGGATACGTTATGTGTATAAGGACACCGAGTCCCACAATGGGCCGGGATACGTTATGTGCAAAAAGACACTGAGTCCCACAATGGGTCGGGATACGTTATGTGCAAAAAGACACCGAGTTCCACAATGGACAGGGATACGTTATGTGTAAAAAGACACCGAGTCCCACAATGAGCTAGGATACGTTATGTGCAAAAAGACACCGAGTCCCACAATGGGCCAGGATACGTTATGTGTAAAAAGACACTGAGTCCCACAATGAGCAGGGATATATTATGTGTAAAAAGACACGGAGTCCTAGATGGGTTGGGATACGTTATATGGACATGCATCTATGATCTTGATATGACTCTCTCACTTTTAAAAGGTACAGTTGGCTCTATTTTATATGGCATGGTTGGATCTGGTATTTGATTTTCATACTTGTCCCTGTCATCTTTTGGCCAGTTATGATCTTATTTACTGTACTTTATATTTACATACTTGGTACCTTGTTGTACTGACCCCCTTCGGGGGGCTGCGTTCATGCCCGCAGGTATAGGTACTCAGTTTGGTGATCCGCAAGCTTAGGATCTTCGCTCAGCTTTTGGGATAGCTCCATTGTTCCGGAGCTTGTCATTTTGGTACAGATCTGCCATTACAGACTTACGTATATTCAGGGGTACGGCGGAGCCTTGTCCCGTCACATTTCATTATCAAACTCTTAGAGGTCTGTAGACAGGTGTGGGTGATAAATGTGTATTTAGACGTGTATATGTTGTAGTTCGTTTTGGACATATTCTGTATATAGTGGCAGCCTTTTCGGCTTGCCTATTTTTATAAAATAGGTTTATTATTACAGTTCAGGGGACATGATCCCTTCGTTATGAGATGATGAGTTGTTCTTAAGCTTCCGTTGGTTATATGAGATGTTTGGGTAGAAGGGTGCCCAGGTAGGGCACTAGTTGCGGCCCGTCGGTTCGGGTCGTGACAAAAGTGGTATCAGAGCAGTTAGTCCTCGGAATATCTACAGACCGTGTGCAGTAGAGTCTTGGTTATCGGTGTGTTGTGCACCACACCCATAAACATGAGGCTACAGTACATTTAGGATTGGTTTCTATTTTTCCTTACTCCAAGATCGTGCGATAGAGCTATGTTGTTAGGATGGTCCATCCCTAACAGAATATTGTGGTTGCAGTTATGCCTCCAAAGAATGCAACAGCGGCCCAGAAGGGGATTATATGGACTTCGTATGGAATTTGGTAAGATTGTCGTATAGTTGGTGTGATGATGATGTGCATCTATACAAACATATTATTTACGGCTATGTGTGTGTTGCCGGAAGTGATTATGGGGTATCATGAGTTGTTAAGCTTTAGTAATTGTTTGGAAGGTATAGCGATTTATACCCCGACTGTTGATATGCCAGAAGGGCAAAATGATTTTGAGATTATAAAAAGCTATATCATTCGTATAAGGGGAGAAGATAATGTAAGCTTGGGAAGCCGAATATTTGAGAATCTTAGAATATTGAGTAACCGTTGAGACCTATTATGAACATTCAAGGACGAATGTTTCTAAGGGGGGAAGAATGTTACACCCCGTAATTCCGGAGCATATAAGTGAGAAATGCGTGCTGTGAATTTCAGGCACAACACCGCGGTGCCAAAGAATAGGACCGCAGTGCTGAAACTTCAGAGAGCTGCAGGAATTCCGGAATCGCGGTGCCATTCTGCATTACCGCGGTGCCGATGCGAGAATTTCCAAAATCAGATATTTTTGTGAAGGAAAAGACAAGTGGACAAGTGGGGTTCATGCGTCCCCATCCAGTTGTGCTATATACACATGGTATAAACAAGTCTTGCAAGACTTTGTCCACAAAATATCTTCATCCTCCCAAACCCTTATCTCTTCCTTCTCCTTTCAAGTATTCCATTTCCATGGCCAAGTGAAGAACAAGTTAACTTATTTTCCAAGATCAAGCCGCTTAACTAAGTTCTAAGCCAAGATTAATACTCCAAACAGTGGTTATAGTTTTGGCTTGAAAATTATCTTGAAACCCTAAGCTTGGAGTTGAACTTGTTGGAAGAAAAACAAGAAAGTGAGATGGTTACAAGCTTGTAGAGGATACATGTGTGTTATTGTAACGTGAAGATGTGGTGCAAAAGAGAAGTGGTTGACCAAGAACTAGTGGACTGTTTTTGTCACGACCCGACCTCGGGCCCGCGACTGGTGCCTTACCCCGGGCACCCTAGTGATACAACATCAGAGAAAATCAGCGGAAACAAAAACTTAAAAAGGGAACAAGATACAAGATAAGAAAACAGGTTAACCAAAACGGTCACCTTCATGTATAAACAATATAACCGAACAGTTACAATCCTTTAAAAACCACGCCCAACAAGATTACGGACCTGCAGAATGTAACAACAACTATGACGGGCAGGCCCGCCATACCAGAATGTACAAGTACCTCTGATGCGAGTACTATACCAAAAGATAAGCCTCGAGAAAGCGGAGCTTCCCAATTGACTGCGATCCCATGAGCGAGGATCAACAGCGGTGTACCTCTACTGCGGCATGAACGCGGCCGCGAAGGAGGTCGATTACAACGGTACCAAGTATGTGGCCCGAAAATCACGTATATGAAATCATAATAGTCTATATAACGCAGGAGACATGTATGATAACCAAACTACAGTAAACAATATATAAGCAGTCATGTCAAGTCAGGGACTCACGCCCTCAAAGTCATCACTCAAATATAACAATGGGTCGTACCACAACATCAATCATGCCGTGGAATACCTTCCTCGCTGCCGATCTATGATATAATAACACCAAGAAATGCGCATGAACACCGACTCGCGAAGGCGGCGGCAAGTAACGGGCTAACCACGGATCACAACCGTAAGTCACGGCCGTCCAAACACCGACTCGCGAAGGCGACACGTGGCAAGTGCGATAGCCTCTACGGATCCTCCTGCGCCACATAGTGGCGGGGAAAGTAACCGGCTAACCACGGATCACAACCGTAAGTCACGAGACTTCGCCACAAACCGAATGGGGCAATCACGAAGGCTAACTACGAACCAAAGCCGAATCAGTACGGCCGGGAGGCAAGCCAACTACCAGATACCAAGTCCGAATCAGAAAAACCTCATGGAGAGCTAGTCCATGGAATAACAATAATGGTCACATGCCCCCGGAATCCCTCATCGGTGTAGACATGCCCATGTGACAATAATAATGGAAGCATACCCGTGGAATCTTCCGTCACTGCCGGTACGTTCAAGTAAATTCACAACAAGTCAGCCGGCCCTCCATCGAGAGACGCGGTGGTATAGAAATACAATACTTGCACAACAAAAGCTATCACAACAAGCATAGGCAAGTTCAACATACTTTTAGACCTTCATTAACATGTAAATTGATTCATCATTTATATAAACTCAAGTACCCCCATTTTGTGCCAACAATCCGGGTTTTAATCCTAAAGTACTACGTACTTAAATTCTTTCAAAAGACCCCTTTCTTTTACAAAAGTCATACGATACCCATAGTATCAAAAGTAGAGTAACTATCATTTCAAGTAAACCAATTTAAGACAAAACCATGCCTTCTTTTTAAACCATTTTAAGACAAAAACATGCCTTTCTTTTAAACCAAAACACTTCAAATTCCTCAAGTCTCTTTTCTTTTTAGAAAACAAGTTCCTTACTTTGGAATTTAAGAAAAATCAATACTTGTTATTAATGATCTTATTAAAGCAGTCATGATCTAAGAAATGTAATAAAATTTTGTCTTATCTTAGCTTATCTGAATCACGAGTTTCTCTTGGTTTTAATATAATTAATTGTTATTACATTTTCCTTTATTAACGCTGCAATGGCTTGTTCGATAATTATTCCCATTTCCGAAATCAATATAACATTATTCTTTTTAAAAAAACAAGTACTCATTACTCACGAATGAGGTTTCACAACTTTTTAACACAATTCAAGTCAAATACAAGTCAAGTCCCTTATCTTTTAAAAACAATCAACCATTCTTTTACCTACATAAAGTCGTTATAATTAACTTCCCATAAAGCCATTATAACATTTTATGTTCTAAACCAACCAATATCATTTAGCACACGTACGTCTACCGTACTACATAGTTTAAAACAATCATGCTAGAAAAGATAGGAAGAGGTTCACATACCTCGCGACGATTATCGACAATTAGCAAAATGCTCTAAGTACTATACCCTTGCTAGCCTTTTCCACCCTTCAAGTAGAATACGCTACTCGTAGTACTTCAATCTATAATGGTCATAAAATGTCTATTAACATCTAGCTCTCTTCGTAGAATATTCTAAGTACAAGGTCACTAAATTCTACGGAAAATCGGACAACACTTCCTTTGTTTCTACATACTTTGCCACCTTTTTCAAGGTCGAATTCAATAACCAAACGCCATATTTAAGGCTCAAACATTTCAACAAATACAAAGGGGATTACACGCCCTACAAGACGTGTAAAATTCTGCCCCACAATTGACATCAAAACTAGTCCACAAAACACAATGTCTATTCGGCACTTGAGATGCAATCAACACCAATTCTTATCCAATTCAAGTTCTTGGGTCAAACATGTTATATAGTCAAAAACAACTTCCACAACTACAATTCCCTTCTTTATATAACATATGACAACTTAACTAGTAATCAACTTGAATTACAATCTTAAGGGCTAACATACTAGTTTTCAGATTAGGGTTCTAATAGTCAATTCACTTATCAAACTTCATAATATATACCTCATGCTTGCTAATATCCCAAGCTACAACAATAAGTAATCTTAATTACTAAAACGACAATAATTATACCTTTACAAGCCCTTAATCCTTCCAAGCTTCAAAGTCGCTCCTTAGCAATTCTTAGCTCCTTTCCTTAAGCTCCAATCCGCTCCAAGCACTCCTTAGAAGCCTATGAAGAACCCATCTTCAAGTTCCAACTTCAAAGTTGAAGAACTCCTTAAGTTTCCGCCTTGCGACTAATACGAAAACGCCACTTTTCCGGGATCTTTCTATTGAGATAGCCTTACAACACTCTTAGGAACCTAGGGTTTAAGTCTTGTGAACAATGGAACAAAACTACAATTTTTTTGTGTGGGAGAGGGACCAACCCGTGAGCTATCTTAGTGAAGAACAAGGATGTGAAATAATTCTAAGTGTTGGAAGACAAGTCTTGCACTAGTTGGGTATATATAAAACAATGGAGGGTCAAGATCATCACAAATGTGTGGCTAGGATGAAGATCACATGGATAATGGCCAAGTGGACAAGTTGACTTGGTCAATACACTCAAGCTTGAAGACTTTCATCCACAAGGGTCAAATGACCATCCAAACCTTGCACATTTCATCCAACATCAAGTGGGGGAGGTGCCACGTGCCGCCCTCCCATTCGTTCATAAAAATTCCGTAACCCTCGTGGGCCCCACAAAACGTAAAATTTCCTCGGGTGGGCCCCACGTGACCAAATCCGTAAAATATAAATTCCATAATTCTTATAAGTTCTTAAAGTCTTAAATACCAAAATTGAGAATCCAATTCTCAATAATAAACCTCTTTCCTTCACGTAGTTCGGAAACTTTTCCGTCGAAAAATCACATCTTTCTTCCTTTCCAATATTACTGTCGTATTCTCGTACGTACGTCCTCACATACATACCCTGGAACTACGGGGTGTAACAGTTTTTGGCTAAAGTGAAGGTAAGATTTCTTCTTCCTCTTTAAGAATAATGGAAGTTAAGTGATGTTGAAGTTAAGGGATGAACTTGTGTTAAGTTAAATGGATACTAAGAAGTGCATGAGACAGTTTTGACATGTTAGCCGATTTTGGACTATTTTTAGTATATTGGATTCGTTGGTTATTGTTGTTGTTATCGACACTAACTGCATGTTAAAATGAAGGAAATCTTGTTATTTGAAGTTGATATGATTTATATTAAGTGTTGAAATATGAATTGTATTTTAAGGAGTTATGGAAAGGGCTTTGGTTTTGGTTGTTGGCCGAGTCTATCATGAAACTGTTGGATGTTCTTGTGCTGTTTTATGGACTATTTTTTATAGGTTAAGAGACCGGATTGACATAAGAAGTAGGTGTGTGCATCACCTTGGTTTCTGTTTTGAACTACCCTTAATTGGTACTTGGTTATTGATGTTATTGGCCTTGTTTGTAAGTTGTGGATGTGAGTATATATAGGGGAAGTGCCGCCCAAATTGTTATATGAAAGGAGAGTCATTATGTGATATAGCGTATACTAGTATTCATGAAGTTGATAGACGTGTTATTATTGTTATAGGTTGAAGTACTAATTGGGACGTATTCTACTTATCGTGTTGATATTGCTGATAAGGTATGTGAACTATTCTTTCTTCTTTTGGAATGTTCTATGTGTGAACTATAACTGTGGTTGTCACGACCCGTTCCGGGGCCCGTGACTGGTGCCTTACCGGGGCACCCAAGTAGTCATACATCAGAGTAATCAGCGGAAATATAAAGCAAGACATGAAACAGTTTATAAAATAAGACACAGTTTATGTGAGAAAACATCGCCTTTCGGCATATATATATAAGCGAGGTTTAGCGATTACATCGACAGCATCTGACATGACTCTGAGACCTCTAAGGAAATATACAACTATGACGGACGGGGCCCGCCATACCATGTACAAAACTATCTACAACAGGAGATCATACCCAAAGTAGAGCCTCGGAAAGATGGAGCTCACGACACCAACGTAGAGATCCTAAGAATGTGGATCTAGCACTGCTTGCCACTACTGCGGCATGAGCGCGGCCCCGAAGGAGGTCGATTACAACGGTACTAAGTATATGAAACTTGTAAAATACTTAAATGAAACATATCATTTAAAAGCAGTTTTGCAAGTATGTATGAAACAACCGAGAAGCCGCGCATAGTACATCACAAACAAGAGCGTGATAGGTAAAGCTATGCGAGTCTTTTCTAGGCTGCGAATGATCGGCGAGGCCAATTGCGTAGTATCACCATGCAAGCCTAATCACGGACTCCGTAGTCGCGTAGGCCAATCACATAGGCCGCGTAAGTACATAACCCGCGTCGGTAGCTACTCCTCGGCATCGCCCGGACTCGTCGTCGCGCATGGCCACGTAGACGCGTGAGGTATAACCCGCACTAACACGGAACTCCCGTAGCTCCGCATAGGTCCCTTGGACCCGCATGAGGTATTCTCGAATCATGGTCCCAGACCGCCTGAGTCTACCCCGCATCGGAGGGCAGCTTAACCCCCGGTAATATGTCAAGAGGTGAGTGATGCTACACTAACCTAACAGCTTATCGTTAAACAACATAAGCACAACAAGAAGACTCTTTTTCACAAACGTTACAAGACACTAACACACATAGCATCATATCATGTCTACTTATCAAACCATCTTATTATTCTTTTCACAATTAAATATAAGTCTGTTATAAACACATAGGCAAACTGTTTCTTTTATCAATCTTAAGTGGTTATACTTAACTTCCCATAAGGCTAGTATAACTCTTAAGCTTCTGTTTAAAAACCAATTAGTTCTCTTCTGTTAAAAATGATTCAGTATTCTTTTGAAATGCTTTCAGATCTTTATTATTGGGCTTAAGCGTGAGGCATTCTTAGTAAGTGTTATTCGGGCTTAAGCGTGAGGCATTGCCGTAAGTATTATTCGAGCTTAAGTCAAAGACATTGCCGTAGTTATATTTTAGTTAACACGTATGCGTCTACGTACTATATATATTGTAAAATATCATGCTTTAGGAAGAATCACATACCTTCTCAGTGAAAACCACACCTTGAGTTGAATATGTCGCATGAGAGTCGACCTATAATAGTCACAGATATCTATCAAAGACTACTCGAAGGTCATTCTAAACAGAGGGTTCACAATTCTACGGAAAGTCGGGCAGCACTTCCCTACGGTGAGCTATATAAGTCTCTTTGTGAAAGCAGTCTATGTAATCTGATTGATTATTCTTCTTTTAAACCCTTCTTTGTGGTAGCTTGATTCAATTCTATTCTGTGATATTCTTCTAAGTATTTATACTTATTCTTATACTACTGACGGTATATATTCTCTAATTCAAAGAGGTTAGGATTAGTTACCTCGGTAAGCCCAATAATATCCTAGAAAAGTCGCGCTGAGCAAGGTTTTGCTCCTAAGTTGTATGCTCGAAGAAACCTTAGAAGTTCTTCACAACTTCTACTAAGTACTAAGGTATTTGGGCTAGGGTATTTTGGGCATTATAACAATACAAGAAGGCCACTTTTCTACCAAGGGAGGGGTAGATTTCGGCTAGGCTAGGGGGTAGGCCTCGGCCAAACTTCCTGAGGAGGAGGAGGTGTTGGACGAAAAGGCTTAAGGAGAGGAGAGGATTTTCAAGACTTGGAAAGATTTGTGGATGAAGAACTCTTCATCTCTAAGGGGTATTTATAGGTCAGAAGTGGCCAACCAATGGCCAAGATTGAGACAAGTGCAAGGCAAGTGTAGGGTGAGGATTAACTATACACAAATATCCTACCAGCTCCTTGACTTGTGCACAAGGCACAAAAAACGTGTTCTCCGTAGTCCAAATCGTCCAAATGGGCGATTTCAAATCCATCAATTGGAGGGTGACAAGTGTCGCCCTCCGTTGATCCAAAATGTTTCGTCTCTCGGAAAAATCCAAAAATTAGAAATGGCATAGCGGAATTTACCCTACGAAAGGCGTGGAAGCGTTTAGTCGGAAAACTATTCGTTTTGTGAGTTGTGCCCAAAAAAGCGTTTTGCCTAACTTTAAGGCTAGACTTTTACGTATTCCCTTACGTACATACTGCGGAAATACGAGGTATAACATTATCCCCTCGCCCGAAACATTCGTCGAATGTTCCTTCCCAAGACGATTAACGATAAGATTCTTCATAACTAAAGCGATTTGCAAATGCCACACAAGGCCACGAACAACACTTGGCGAAGCGATAACGAAAATTTACAAGTAGGAAAGTGAATTACGGAGGTGTGGGGAATAGGTGAGGATACTTCGCCTCATGTCCTCGCCGGCTTCCCACGTCATCTCCTCCACGAGCTCGTTCGCCACAAGACCTTGCGGAAGCCACGTCCTTGGTCGCAGACGCTAACGACGATCGACTATCGCTATGGGAATCTCCTCATACGATAACCCCTCGGTCACTGGACATCGCCATGTCGGGTGTACCTAGATGGATCCGATACATCTCGCCGGCATAGATACGTGAAAAACGGATGCCGCGCCTCCGGATCGGACGGCAGATCAACTCATAGGCAACCTTGCCTGCGGATAATCTGAAGCGGCCCGATGTACCTAGGGTGAGTTTCCTTCTTCCCGAATCTCATCACACCCTTCATGGGTGACACCTTTAGGAAAACCCAATCATGAACCTTGAACTCAAGATGCGGCGGCGATGATCTGCATCGACTTACATCGACTACGGTAGTCGATAAGCGCTCGGATAAGCTTCACCTTATCCACTGCCTGCTGTACCAAATCTGGTCCCACTAGCTGCCTCGCCCACATCGAACCAACCTATAGGCGATCTGCACTTCCTCCCATACAAGGCCTCGTAAGGCGCCATCTGAATACTGGAGTGGTAGCTATTATTATACGCGAACTCAACTAGAGGCAAATGATCCTCCCAACTACCACTGAAGTCAATAACACGGGCTCGCGATATATCCTCGAGAGTGCGGATAGTGCGCTCTGCTGTCCGTGCATGCGTGGATGAAATGCGATGCTCGGGCTCACTGCGTCCTAAAGCCCCTGGAAGGACCTCGAAGTTAGCGTGGCGGGCTCCACATGCGATATGATCAGTAGGGACTCCATGCGATCGGCGATCTCTCGGATGTAAAGTCGGCATAATCCTCGGTAGAAAGGTCGTCTGGCGGGAAGAAAGTGGGCTGATTTCGTCGACTGTCGACGATAACCCATATAGAATCATGTCTCTCGAGTGCGAGGTAATCTGTAATGAAGTCCATGTTGATTACCTCCCACTTCCGGTCGGGATCTCGATAAATGCGTAACAAACCACGGGCCTGCGGTGCTCTACCTTCACTGCGACAACACGCGGGCTGAGCTACGAACTCTGCAGCGTCCTCTTCAAGCCATCCCACCAATACACGGATCTAGGTCGTGGTACATCTTGGTCGACCGGATGGATAGAGTAACGCTTGTTGTGTGCTTCCCAGAACCTGCTGCGAAGTCACGAAACATCTGGAACACGATGCGCCCTCAAACCTTAGCACCCCATGGTGCTACCTCAAAAGGACCCTTGCCCTCACGAAGAGGCGTATCGCGATATCGAATCAAAGGCGGATCCTCGGCTGTTGCCTCTTCGCCTCGCCGACGATGGAAGACTCGGCAACCTCACGAACTCTAACCCCAGCGCTATCGGAATCAATCAAGCGGACACCAAGGCTCGCTAAGCGATGCAAATCACGAACCATGTCCTCCTCTCTGTTGCACATCGATAGGCTCCCATCGACCTACGACTAAGGCATACGCCTGACATTGGCCTTCCCGGGTGGTGCAGGATATCAACATCGTAATCCTTAAGCAACTCTAACCACCGTCTCGCCGTAAGTTCGGCTCCTCTGGTGAAGATACCTGGAGGCTCTTGTGGTGCGTATAAATATCCACGTGAACCCCATACAAATAGTGCCTCGGATCTTCAAAGCGTGACTCACGGTGTGACTCCAAATCATGGGTGGGGTAGTTCCTCCGTGTTTCTTGGTGTCGGGATGCATATGCTATAACCTGCCATGCTGCATCAACACACATCCCAACCCGATGCTGACGCGTCACAATACCGACATAACCATCTGGACCTCTGGAAGAAGAAGCGAGGCGGTCGTCGGTCTCTCTTTCAAAGCTGGAAACCACGCTCACAAGCATCGATCCATGAAACTTGGCGCCTTACGAGTCGGCCTAGTCAATGGTGCGAAGATAGAAGCAAACTTCTCTCGAACCGATAATATCTGCAAGGCCCGAGCTGCGAACCTCTGCCGGAGTAGTAGGTCTAGGCCAAGTCTGATGCCTCGATCTTGGCGTATCACTCGAATGCCATCGGCCCGACGATATGCCCGAAACGCCAGAAGTCAACCAAAACTCACATTTGGAAAACTTGGCGTACAAGCTGCAGTCTGGAAGCGTCGGCACGATCGCTCAAATGATCGCGTGCTCTCGCTCTGGCGAGAATAAACAAAGATATCATCAAAGAACACTATCACAAACGCGTCCAAAATGGTTTGAACACTCGGTTCATCAAATCCATGAATACCGCCGGAGCATTGGTCAACCCAAAAGACATGACCCTGAACTCATAATGCGTCTGGGTCACGAATGCAGTCCTAGGGACATCCACCTCTCTGACTCGCACCTGATGATAGCCCGATCGCAGATCAATCTTGGAAAAACATCTCGCACCCTGCAACTGGTCGAACAAATCATCAATCCTGGGAAGGGGGTATCTGTTCTTAATGGTCACCTTGTTCAGCTGCATGTAATCAACACACATGCGCAGCGTCCCGTCCTTCTTCTTCACGAACAATACTGGCGCTCCCGGGAGAAACACTAGGCTGATGAAGCCGCTTCTCCGGCAAATCTCTAAGGTGATCCTTCAACTCCTCAACTCGGCGGTGCCATTACGTATGGCGGAATGGAAATAGGCCAGTGTCCGCAATATGTCAATACAAAACTCAATCTCCTCTCGGGAGGATACCCGGAGGTCATCCGAAACACGTGCGGGAACTTCGTGACTCTGGCCGGCGAAAATCTGGTACGCGGCTTGATTATCAAACACCGAACGAGATGGTAGATATACCTCTTCGCACCATCTTCCTAGCCTTGAGGTAGGAAATAAACCTACCACCGGCGATCTGGTGCTCCTCCCACACAACCGCTCCTCAAGCTGGAACCGTACTACTCTCTCTCTGCGGTCTACATTGGCGTAGCGAAGCTAGCCAATCCATCCCCATAATCACGTCGAAGTCAATCATCTCCAACTCTATCAAGTCGGCTGGGTCCGACGACTGTAAATGGTCACAGGACAAGCTCTATATACCCGCCGAGCTACCATTGAATCACCCACTGGCGTAGCTACCTCGAAAGGATCTATGGACTCAGGCTCTATCCCTATCCTACTAGCACCCAGGGGAGATATATAGGACAGTAGAACCGGATCTATCAAGGCATAAACATCAAACCCAGCCCGATAAGGTACTTGTGGCGACATCGGTGAGGCCTCACGATCTGTCGGCTGGATAGAGCATAAATGCGGTTCTGAGGACCGCTAGAACTGGGACCTGCGCCACGACCTCTGCCGCGACCTGTCGGTCCATGAGTACCTTGCCCTCCAGGGCGAGTAGCTGTCGGGGATGAAGAAGACCCGGCGAAAGAACAGAGGTGACCCTACCATCAGCCTTTGCCAGTCGGACAGTTCCTCGCATAGTGACCCTGTTGGCCACAACTGAAACAAACTCCCGTAGCACCACAACTCCCGAAGTGGGATCTACCGCATCTGCCACAGCTGAGGCGGTCCGTCGGCGGTACCTCTGCCGCTCACGGGCGTCACGAAGTCTGGGGCCACAGTGCGCCTCGAATATCTGGTGTCTTGAGGGCGGCGCGAGTGCTCTGGCTGGGCGTGGTGCAAATCTAGGCTAACCGAGGCCGCCACCACGATAGCCACCAAAATACCTGCCGTCCCGGTCTTAACCTGGCTGTCAACCCGGCGGTCTCTACGCTCACATCCAAGAGCATGAGCTGCGTGCGGGTAATGTCCATACCGGTGGAGAGAAACACCCGCACATGACTTCGGCCATATAGTCGTCTAGCGGTGACATAGCGGTGCACCCTATCCTCCATATCTGCTACCAATCTTTGGGACATATCGAGCCAATGAATCAAACTCGACATTGTACTCCCGACGGTCGTCCTCTGCCTCGATGGTAAAAATCTATCGGCCCGCGCCTCGCCATCTGTGGAGGCAAGAAGTGAGTGAGGAAAGCCTCGAGAACTCATCCCAAGTAATGGGACGCGTGCTCTCCCGGGATAACTCCGTGAATCAAACCAATCGATTGCGGTATCACGCGTGCGGCGAACCGAAGGTCACGGACTGTCTCACGAGGCCTTGATCACCCGCATGATCCTCTGTAGCTGACGGATGAACTCCTGCGGATCATCCTCCGGCCTCGACCCGTAAAACTCTGGCGGGCTACAACTCAAGAAATCTCATAGCCTCAAACTATCTGCCCTCGGGTGTACCACGGGTGCGACCGTGGGCCCAGGCTGGAGCTGCGTCCGTCGGCCTCTCGCCGTGTCGGGCCTGACTTTAGCCAAAAGTGGGCCATCTCCTTGTACCCTAACTCCTCCGCCCGGTGTGGGGCGAGGATGTCACGACCCGTTCGGGGCCGTGTTGATGCCTTACCGGGCACCCTAGTGATACAACATCAGTAATCAGCGGAACATAAAACACATACATGAAACAAATGAAGTACAAACAGTAATCTGAGGAAAACTTGCCTTTCGGCATATATATAAATAACAACTTTTTCAACATGAACAGTTTAATCCCTTTTTTTTTTTTTTTACAAACCCTGCCCACAACAGTACTACAGACCTCTAAGAAATGATACGACAACAATGGCGGGACAGGGCCCCGCCATACCCCTGAATGTAAACACCTACAACAACAGGGGACTATACCACTGATAAGCCTCCGGAGAAACGGAGCTTTCCCATCGAATCTGTGACCTAAGGCGAGGATCAATGGCGGTGTACCTTTACTGCGGCATGAACGGCCCCGAAGGAGGTCGATCTGACAACAGTACCAAGTATGTGGCGAAAATAAATACTGTAAATGAAATCATAGTAGTCTATACAAAACAGGAGACATGTATGATAACCAAACTACAGTTCACCATAAATAAGCAGTCATGTCAAGTCAGGGACTCACGCCCTCAAAGTTATCACAATAAAACCGTACGAGTAATGCGAAGGCATAGCCGACTACTAAGACCCAAAGTACCAAAAATACCACAAACTGTATCCCGAGGTCTTTCTAGACCGCACCACATGATCGAAGCTGGCCACTCGCCCGCAATATCAATGTGCGCGTCTATCCCTGGAACTCTCGCAGCTCCGCATAGGTCACACACGGACCCGCATGAGGTATTCCTCGAATCATGGTCCCAGACCGCCTGAGGTATACCCCGCATCGAAGGCAGCTAACCCTCGGTATCCGCCTAGGCTCCCGCAACCCGCATAGTCTCAAAAGACCGCATAGTCTCAACAGACCGCATAGGGAATCCCCCGCATCAGGCTAAACACCCGGAATGATCAATCCTGGAGCTACCGCACTCCGCATAGTCACGAGGACCGCATAGGCCGTAAAGACCCGCATCAAGGGTGGCAAGCCCTCGGTATAATAAGTCAAAGGGGGTATGTGATACAATAATAGTACAACGGGCTTAACGTTTAACAACGTAAGCACAACAAGAATGACCCCCTTACATCACGATCACACAAGATACTAATACACGTAGCATCCTAACATTTTCACTTATCACATCAACAAGAAAGTATTTACAAGGCTATCTCAAACCAACACAATCAAGTTATTCACACAAGGTACTTTAAGCTAACAAGTTCGGGTATCTACCCCTAAAGTACTTCATACATTAAATCTTTTAAAAGATCCGTTGCTTTCACATAAGTCACACAATACCCGTAGTATAAAATAGAGTGACTGTCTTTTTAAATAAACCAAAACACTTACCTTTGTAAAATCAAGTAACAACATTATTTCCCAAACGTCCAAGTTTGCCTAATTTCAAATGTTCACGCTTCTTATTTTAGAAAGGTTTCGTAGTTCATAGTCTTATTCATTTAAGAATATAATTCTCTTTTAAACAATCTGAGAAACATAAGTCTTATATGTGAGTAGGATATTCTTGTTTATAACAATCTTATTACAGCAGCCGTGATCTAGGAAATATCATTTTGTCTCATCTTAGCTTCTATGCAGATGGAAGTTTCTACTGGTTTTAATAATACTTAATTAGTCAAAACATTTCCTTTTATTAACGCCGATGGTTTGTCGATACGTTCGATTTAGAAATCAGTAAAACATTCTTAAGCCGTTATACCTAACTTCCCATAAAGCTAGTATAACTCTTAAGTTTTTCAAAAACCAAGTATTACTTCTTCTTTCAAAATGATTCAAAAATCTTTTGAAATACTTCAAGTTCTTTATTAACACATAACAAGCCAGTTATAGTTCAAATCAGTTACCTTTTAAAAACCACATGTATTTTCTTACCAACATAAAGCTGTTATAACCAACTTCCCATAAAGCCGTTATAACACTTTATGTTTTACACCAATCAAACACATTTAGTACGTATCGTCTACGTACTACATAGTTCACACATATCATGCTAGAAGAGATAGGAAGAGGTTCACATACCTCGCGACGAGTATCGACTAATAGCAAAACGCTCCAAGTACTTCCAACTGTCGGCTACTCCTTAAGCCAAGTAGAACGCGCCACACGTAGTACTTCAACCTATAAGGCCACAAGGCGCTTATTAACATCAAGATCTTATCGTAGAACATTCTACAGAAAATTCGGCAAAGACCTCCCACATGACAGCGTAAATCTCCTCATCTATCGAGGCCGGCTACCAAGCCAACCAGGGGGGGTTATACGTCTAACCCTAACGGGTACAATTCTACTCCACGGTACTACTACACAAGTCTACTGTACTACAGCCCTATGTAATTACAGTTCAGTTCTCTTCTTTAAATTCAGGCTTAAGTCCAAGGACATTGCCACACAATACTAAATTCAGTTCTATATATAGTATACTTCAACTATATATTCAAACAAAATGTAATTTCCAATTTCAATAGAGGGACAAGATAATTACCTCGATAAGCCCATAATTATCCGAGTTTAATGTCGATCCTTAGCAAAGTTTCGCTCCTACTCCGGGTGCTCCAACCCGCTCCAAACAACCCTTAGAAGTTCTAACCAACTTCTACATAGTACTCCAACTAACTATGGAGGTTTTCCTTAGGGTTTCGGTTTTTGTGGCTGACGGAAAGTATAATAGTATTTCTGGGCTTTTCGTATAGGTATAACCTTAGAATACAACAAGGTATACGGCTAAGGTAATTTGGGCATTATAACAATACTTTTGAGAGTATTTCTACACCACAAAGGGGTATTATACGAAAACAACTAGGCTAGGGGGGGGGGGTACCCCACGGCCAAGGCACCACAAAGGGGAGGGGGAGGCTCTCGGCCACAAGGCCACTCAAAGGGGGAGGGGGGGTGTTGGACGAACACAACACAAGAGGAGGGAGGGATTTTAGGCTTGGAAGGTTTCATTTGTGGATGAAGAGTTCATCAACATAAGGGGGGTATTTATAGCAAAACCAAAGGCCAACCAATGGCCAAGATCTAGCCAAGTGCAAGGCAAGTGTAAGGCCAAGATCAAGCCAAGTGCACCCTAACCCCTACTCCACAAAACATGGCACAAAACAAGCCACAAAACAAGGCCAAAACAAGGCACAAAACCATGAACCAATCGGCGAGGCCAAGCCTCCTCTTTACCGTCAATGAGGGTGACAAGTGTCACCCTCCGTTAATCCAAAATGTTTCGTCTCTCGGAAAAATCCGCAAAAAATTAAAAATGACATAGCCGGAAATTCCCCTACGAAAGCTGTGAAAACGTTTCGCCGAAAAACGACTCTAATCGGGTGTTGTGTACAAAAATAATTTGGCCAAGCCTATTCTCAAGTTCGAAATTTCCTACGTACGTCCCTGCGTACATACTCTGGAAATACGGGGTATAACATTCTCCCCTCCTTAGAAACATTCGTCCCGAATGTTCCTTCTAAGTCTCAAAACAAACGTGCGCCAGTATAGTCTTCACTACTATACTTACGAGAATCAATCCTGCCACACCTGGCCACAGAAACAACTTGCGCAAAAATGCTTACATCCAAGTCCACGAGGAAACACCTCTAATCACCACCACAAAACACTTCTCACCGGGGTCTAAAATATACTTCCTTCGCACCTTCTCTTTACAAAAAGAAATGATCACATCTATGCTCGCCATACATGCTCGCTTCTCTCTTTACTCGTCGTAGATACCGCTTTGTCACTTTGCCTGAGGCATTAACCTTCTCAGGCGACCCAACAAATGGTACCACTTTTGTCACTTTGTCGCGAGCCTTGCTCCGACGACCCAACAAATGGTACCGGGCTGCTTGCGATCCCTGAGGCTGTCGTACACTCGAACTCTTTCCACATTTCTGATACTGCTTTAGTTTCCAAAACTCGGGGTTACTATCTCTAACGTGGTCATCATTAACTGGGAACACTCTGGATGGATCTCCGATACTTTCCCGATCATAACAATACGAAAGACCGGACGTACTGCCTCCTACGTCGGACGACAAATGCTAACATATAGGCAACCTGACCTATCCTTCACATGAACTCAAAAAGCCCAAAGTAACTCGGGCTAAGTTTCCTCTGTTTTCCAAAACTCGTCACACCCTAACCGGGGTGGTACTTTCAAGAAGACCGACCGTCAACCTGAACTCTAAGCGTCGTTGCCGATTATCCGCACGATTCCTCTGAGCTGCCAGAACTTCTTCTAGACAAGCTTCTCACTATCCATAGTCTGCTGGAACAAGCCTGAACCAACTGTCTGAACCTTGCCAACATCGAACCAATCGACCGACAACTTTACACTTCCGCCCCTACAAGGCTTCAAAAGGTGACATCCGAACACTGAAATGGTAGCTTAAACACTACCTCCACAGGAGACAACAATCCCCACAACTATCCCTGAAATCCAAACACTGGCCCGAGGGCGAATGCGATTCTGAGACTCACCTGAGTTCTTAACACATGCTTGGTAAAACTTCCAGGAACAAAAATAGCCGTAACCTGGGCTCCACTGTCTGTCATAAGGTGAAGGTAGGCACCCCGTGCAGCCTTACAACCTTTCAGATAACTCAACACAGCCGAGTAAACGGTCCTGACCGAAGAACACGATGGGCTGCCCCCATCGGCCCGACCACTGGTCGAACGCATCCACGAACTCGTACGCTGGTTAACTAAACTTGGGCCTAACACCCTCACAACCCTAACACAAGGCGGGACCACCAAAACCTGACCCCACCGCCATACATGCCGCGGGTTGACCCGCAATCGTGGCCTCAACCCGGCAACGCGCACACTACTAGCTCCCCGATCCGGAACAATCTCACGACTCCCGTTTCGAAAACCTAGCGGTCTTCTTAGCTCAACGACCCCCTTTCATTTCACACTACTGAGGGACCTATCCCAAACATAGCTCACGTGCACTATGCACTCCGATGAGATCAACATAACACTACACCTTTACTCGAGATGGCCTTACCTCTAAGGTCTCTACGTATAAAACTCTAAGGCTCACACCTTCTCTATCCCCCAAATCTTACTTGGTTAACTAACCAAGATTTCTAATCACAATATTAACATACTGCTATCAAAACATAGCACTTATGATATACCCTTCTTATCACACATACTGAACTCTAGAGGGTTAGAGATATATCTATATCTACTGCTTCACTCCCCTTAGTCGTTCTAATCAAACCTGCCCCGTAGGGCGCATAGCTGAGGGAGATGACACACTACCCACCGATCCTGAAGGCTAAGTCCTCCTACAAGGACACTTTTCAACACCAGACCCTGACGGTCATAGGTACAACAAGTACCAACTAAAAAAACGACATTCCCCGGGACGACGTCTGTCACACTGTGAACCGGAAGTCCTGGAGTTCTGACCAACTCCTGCATACCCCGAACGTCCTGAACTCCGTGGAAGACCACTCTGCACTGGCGGAGGTGCATAATCTAATCTGCTGGTGAGGCGACTCGCCTCGAAAGTTACCAAAGGACCTTCCGCTCGCCTCTTACGTCGCTTCGTTAACCCGTCGATCTCTATGTTTCTCGGCCTGATGTGCATAAGCCCGTACACAGGCCATGCTCAAGCCTAACTGAAGAACTTACTCTTGCACAACCTTCTCGTTGATATTCATCAAGACTCGCGATACATCGGTATACTCTCTGGTAGCCAAATCCATAGCTAGTAATAGGGTCGCCTCTTTGCAATCCATATTCTCTGTTCCTGGTCGTGGAACTGAAGATCCAAACATCGTGGCCGCAGTAGGAACTGCCGTCGCCGTGCTAAACTCTGCTGGGGCTAGTGACGTCGCAGAAATCCCCGAATGAAGCACTACCCTAGGTAATGATTGGGCCTGTGCCCTCGCAACCCTCTGAACTCAACTCGCAGCTCCCTCGGCTGCCTTGCCCTCCTGGGCCCGGGTTGCCCTACGCGGAGGCATAACGATAAGGGAAATAAATACGTCAGAGGGTCTAACTTACAGCACAGCTCTAAGGCACGATCTCAGAGTGAGAAGAATAGAAACCAATCCTAAATATCCTATAGCCTCCTGATTATTGGCGTGGTGCACAACACACCGATAATCAAGACTCTACTGGATACGGTCTGTAGACACTTTCCGAGGATTAACTGCTCTGATACCACTTTTGTCACGACCCGTTCCGGGGCCCGTGACTGGTGCCTTACCCCGGGCACCCTAGTGATACAACATCAGAGTAATCAGCGGAACATAAAACACATACATGAAACAAATGAAGTACAAACAGTAATCTGAGGAAAACTTGCCTTTCGGCATATATATAAATAACAACTTTTTCAACATGAACAGTTTAATCCTTTTTTTTTTTTTACAAACCCTGCCCACAACAGTACTACAGACCTCTAAGAAATGATACGACAACAATGGCGGGACAGGGCCCCGCCATACCCCTGAATGTAAACACCTACAACAACAGGGGACTATACCACTGATAAGCCTCGAGAAAGCGGAGCTTTCCATGTGACTGTGACCCTAAGAGCGAGGATCAATGACTAGTGTACCTTTACCTGCGGCATGAACGCAGCCCCCCGAAGGAGGTCAGTACAACAGGTACCAAGTATGTGAAACTGAAAATAAATACTGTAAATGAAATCATAGTAGTCTATACAAAACAGGAGACATGTATGATAACCAAACTACAGTTCACCATAAATAAGCAGTCATGTCAAGTCAGGGACTCACGCCCTCAAAGTTATCACAATAAAACCGTACGGGGTAAGTACGAAGGCATAGCCGACTACTAAGACCCACAGTACCAAAAATACCACAAACTGTATCCCGAGGTCTTTCTAGACCGCACCACATGATCGGTGGCCACTCGCCCGCAATATCAATGTCGGCGTCTATCCTCGGAACTCTCGCGACTCGCATAGGTCACACACGGACCGCATGAGGTATTCCTCGAATCATGGTCCTGCACCGCTGAGGTATACCGCGTCGAAGCGGCTAACCCTCGGTATCCGCTAGGCTCCGCAACCCGCATAGTCTCAAAAGACCGCATAGTCTCAACAGACCGCATAGGGAATCCCCCGCATCAGGCTAAACACCCGGAATGATCAATCCTGGAGCTACCGCACTCCGCATAGTCACGAGGACCGCATAGGCCGTAAAGACCCGCATCAAGGGTGGCAAGCCCTCGGTATAATAAGTCAAAGGGGGTATGTGATACAATAATAGTACAACGGGCTTAACGTTTAACAACGTAAACAAGAATGACCCCCTTACATCACGATCACACAAGATACTAATACACGTAGCATCCTAACATTTTCACTTATCACATCAACAAGAAAGTATTTACAAGGCTATCTCAAACCAACACAATCAAGTTATTCACACAAGGTACTTTAAGCTAACAAGTTCGGGTATCTACCCCTAAAGTACTTCATACATTAAATCTTTTAAAAGATCCGTTGCTTTCACATAAGTCACACAATACGTAGTATAAAATAGAGTGGTATCTTTTTAAATAAACCAAAACACTTACCTTTGTAAAATCAAGTAACAACATTATTTCCCAAACGTCCAAGTTTGCCTAATTTCAAATGTTCACGCTTCTTATTTTAGAAAGGTTTCGTAGTTCATAGTCTTATTCATTTAAGAATATAATTCTCTTTTAAACAATCGAGAAACATAAGTCTTATATGTGAGTAGGATATTCTTGTTTATAACAATCTTATTACAAAGTGATCTAGGAAATATCATTTTGTCTCATCTTAGCTTCTATGCGGATGGAAGTTTCTCTGGTTTTAATAATACTTAATTAGTCAAAACATTTCCTTTTATTAACTTATGCGATGGTTTGTCGATACACATTCGATTTAGAAATCAGTAAAACATTCTTAAGCCGTTATACCTAACTTCCCATGAAGCTAGTATAACTCTTAAGTTTTTCAAAAACCAAGTATTACTTCTTCTTTCAAAATGATTCAAAAATCTTTTGAAATACTTCAAGTTCTTTATTAACACATAACAAGCCAGTTATAGTTCAAATCAGTTACCTTTTAAAAACCACATGTATTTTCTTACCAACATAAAGCCGTTATAACCAACTTCCCATAAAGCCGTTATAACACTTTATGTTTTACACCAATCAAATACATTTAGTACATGTACGTCTACCGTACTACATAGTTCACACATATCATGCTAGAAGAGATAGGAAGAGGTTCACATACCTCGCGACGAGTATCGACTAATAGCAAAACGCTCCAAGTACTTCCAACTGTCGGCTACTCCTTAAGCCAAGTAGAACGCGCCACACGTAGTACTTCAACCTATAAGGCCACAAGGCGCTTATTAACATCAAGATCTTATCGTAGAACATTCTACAGAAAATTCGGCAAAGACCTCCCCCACATGGCGTAAATCTCCTCTATCGAGGCCGGCTACCAAGCCAACCGGGGGTTATCGTCTAACCCTAACGGTACAATTCTACTCCACGGTACTACTACACAAGTCTCTTGTACTACGACCCTATGTAATTCTGATTCGGTTCTCTTCTTTAAATTCAGGCTTAAGTCCAAGGACATTGCCACACAATACTAAATTCAGTTCTATATATAGTATACTTCAACTATATATTCAAACAAAATGTAATTTCCAATTTCAATAGAGGGACAAGATAATTACCTCGATAAGCCCATAATTATCCGAGTTTAATGTCGATCCTTAGCTGTTATACCCCGTATTTCCAGAGTATGTACGTAAGGGAATACGTACGAAAGTCTTGCCTTAAAGATAAGCCTTGGACGTTTTATTTTGTGCACAACTCACTAAAAGAATCGTTTTCCGACGAAACGTTTCCTGACTTTCGTAGAGTAAATTCGGCTATGCCATTTCTTATTTTGCGGATTTTTAGAGAGACGAAACATTTTGGACCAACGGGAGGGCAACACTTGGCACCCTCCCATTGATGGACTTGAATCGTCCATGGACGAAATTGGAGAGCCAAGGCACGTTTTTTGTGCCTTGTGCACAAGTCAAGGGTTGGTAGGATATTTGTGTTTAGTTAATCCTCACCCTACACTTGCCTTGCACTTGTCTTCATCTTGGCCATTGGTTGGCCAAGGCTTGACCTATAAATACCCCCTTAGAGATGAAGAGTTCTTCATCCACAAATCTTCCAAGTCTTGAAAAATCCTCTCCTCTCCCTTTGTAGTCTTCTCGTCCAAAAACACCTCCCCCTCCCCTTGTGAAGGCCCTTGGCCGAATACCCCCCCCTCTAGCCTAGTAGTTTGGCCGAGGCCCCCCTAGCCTAGCCAAAAATCTACCCCCCCTCCCTTGGTAGAAAAGTTACCTTCTTGTATCGTTATAATGCCCAAAATACCCTAGCCCAAATACCTTAGTACTTAGTAGAAGTTGTGAAGAACTTCTAAGGTTCTTGGAGCATACAACTTAGGAGCAAAACCTTGCTCAGTAGACTTTTCTAGGATATTATTGGGCTTTCGAGGTAACTAATCCTAACCCTCTTTTGAATTAGAAATATATCTTGTTGTAGTATAAGGATAAGTATAAATACTTAGAAGTATATCACGAATAGAATTGAATTATTATCACGATGAAGGGTTTAAAGAAGAATAATTGGCTGTACTTACATGGAATTGTTTCACGATGAACTTATATAGCTCATGGGTAGGAAGTCTGCCCGACTTTCCGTAGAATTGTGAACCCTCTGTTTAGAATGACCTTGAGTAGTCTTTGATAGATATCTGTGACCATTATAGGTGACTCTCTGCGCGACATATTGACTTGGCGGTGGTTTTATTGAGAAGGTATGTGATTCTTCCTAAAGCATGATATTTTACAATATATATATAGTGCGGTGAGCGTACATGTGTTAAGCGAATAATAACTACGGCAATGTCTTTGACTTAAGCCCGAATAACACTTACGGCAATGCCTCGGCTTAAGCTGAATAACACTTACATGATGCCTGGCTTAAGCTGAATAATAAAGATCGAAAGCATTTCAAAGAATCTTGAATCATTTTAAAGAGAACTAATCGGTTTTAAAGCGAAGCTTAAGAGTTATGCTAGCTTTATGGCAAGTTAGGTATAACCACTTAAGATTGATAAAAGAAACAAGTTTGCCTATGTGTTTATAACAGACTTATATTGTGAAAAGAATAATAAGATGTTTTGATAAGTAGACATGATATGATGCTATGTGTGTTAGTATCTTGTAACGTTTGTATAGGTGAGTATCCTTGTTGTGCTTATGTTGTTTAAAGATAAGTTGTTATGTTAGTATACTATCACTCACCTCTTGAGATGATACAGGGGTTAAGTTTGCCCTCCGTCTGGGGTAGACTCAGCGATGCAGGACCATGATTCGAGAATACCTCATGCGGGTCGAGGGCCTATGCGAGCTACGAGAGTTCCGGTTAGTATGCGGGGTTATGCCTCATGCGATGCATGTGGCCATGCGGACAGCGAGTCGGGGCGATGCGAGTAGCTACCCTCGATGCGGGGTTATACCTCATGCGGGCCCATGGAGTGGCCTATGCGGACTCGGGAGTCGAGATTAGGCTTGCGAGAATGATGATGGGGCGAGTGGCCTGTTTCGATCATTCGCAGCCTAGACAAGACTCATTCTGATTACCTATTGTTGCTCTTGTTTGTGATGTGGCACTATATGCGGTTCCTTGGTTGTTTCACACATATTTGTAAACTGGTTTTAAAAATGATATATTTTCATTTAAGTACTTTCTGATTTCGCATACTTAGTACTGTTATCGACCTCGCCGGGGCTGCGTTCATGCCGCGGTAAGGGCAAGCAGTGCTAGATCCGCATCCTTAGGATCTCGCGTTGGTGTCGGAGCTCCATCTCTTCGGAGGCTCTACTTTTGGTATGATCTCCTGTTGTAGATAGTTTATGCGATCGAGGGTATGGCGGGGCCACTGTCCGCCATAGTTGTATATTTCCTTAGAAGTGCAGTAGTCATGTTTATGCGATTGTCGGATGTAGCTATTGAACTATGATTATATATATATGCCGAAAAGCGATGTTTTCTCACATAAAGCGTGTCTTATTTTTATAAGCTGTTTCATGTCTTGTTTTATATTTCCGCTGATTTCTCGATGTATGACTACTTGGGTGCCGGTAAGGCACGATCCACGAACCGGGCAGTCGTGACAAAAGTGGTATCGAGCGATTAATCTCGGAAAGTGTCTGACCGTATCTAGTAGAGTCTTGATTATCGGTGTGTTGTGCACCACACCAATAATCGAGGAGGCTATAGGATATTTAGGATTGGTTTCCATTCTTCTCATTACGAGATCGTGCTTTAGAGTGTGTTATAGGTTGGACCCTCTAACGTATTCCTTTCCGTATGCTGATTATGCCTCGCGTAAGGCAACCGGGCCCGAAGGGCAAAGCGTAGGAGGCGCTAGCGAGACACCCAGTCACGAGGCTCGAGCCCGGTCTATACGAGAGGCGGCGAGTTCTATGACGCCGCCAGCCCGGCCTGAACCACAGTACCCGCCTCACATCCCGCGGCACTGGGCGGAGAGTTAGGGCTCTGAGAGATGGCCCGGCTTTGACTAAAGTTGTGGCCCGATACGAGAGAGAGATTGGATGCGGCGGTTCAGTTCAGCTCGGCTCGATCGCGCGTGTGGTACACCGGCGAATAGTTTGAGGCTACGAGATTTCTTGAGTTGTAGCCGCCGGAGTTTTATGGGTCGGCGGAGGATGATCCGAGGAGTTCATCCGTCGGCTTGAAGGATTTTGAGAGTGATCGGCGTCGGAGACCGAGTCCGTGATCTTTGGTTCCACGTAGGTGCGTGATACGCGATCGATTGGTTTGATTCATGGGAGTTATCGGGAGAGCACGCGTCCCGGCTTGGGATGAGTTCTCGGAGGCTTTCCTCACTCACTTCTTGCCTCGCGGATGAGGAGGCGCGGTGATAGATTTTTCTGCTGAGGCGAGAGGGACCTTGTCGGGAGTACAATGTCGAGTTTGATTCATTGGCTCGATATGTCCCGGCATTGGTAGCGAGATATGGAGGATAGGGTACACCGCTATGTCAGGGCTGAAGCGACTATATGGCGAGTCATGTGCGGGGTTTCTCTCGGTAGGTATGGACATTACCGCGTGCGAGCACACGCCCTTGGATGCGAGGCGCAGAGGTCAACGAGTGGGCGACGGCAGCGAAGAAGGCGGGGCGGGAGGTCTTACGGTGGTTATCGTGGTGGCGGCCTCGGCGGCGATCTGGGTCGCACCACGGCCGGCTCGAGCACTCTGCACCGTCCTCGGCCGCGGCCCGAGTTTTCGAGGCGGACGGGGCCAGGGCTTGGGCGTCGAGTAGCGAGTGCGGCGATCGGGACCACCCGGTGTGGCCGTCACGGTAGATCCCATTACGGGAAGTGTGGTACTACTTATGGATCTTGTTCTGATTGTGGCGGCGAGTCACTGCGAGGCTGTCCGGCCGGGCGTGGCGGTGGTAGGGCTCGGCCTTCGGGTTACGTGGCGCCATCATCTCCTCTGATTACTCGCCCGGGCGTGGTGCTCGTGGGTCGGCCAGTCGCGGCGGTCGTGGCTCGAGTCGATTCTAGCGGTCCTCGAACGCATTTATGCTTTGTCGGTAAGCGGGATCGGAGGCCTCACTGATGTCGTCAGGTACCTATCGGTTCGGGTTTGATGTTTATGCCTTGATAGATCCGGGTTCTACTCTGTCTATATATCTCCCTTGTTGCTAGTAGGATAGGGATAGAGCACGAGTCCATAGACCACTTTCGAGGTAGCTACGCGATGGGTGATTCGGTGGTAGCTCGGCGGGTATATAGGGCTTGTCTGTGACCATTCTGATCGTCGGACCCTAGCCGACTTGATAGAGTTGGAGATGATTGACCGGCGTGATTATGGGGATGGATTGGCTAGCTTCTTGCTATGCCAATGTAGGCTGAGAGAGAAAGTAGTGCAGTTCCGGTTTCTGAGGCCGGTTGTTGAGTGGGAGAGGAGCACGGTATCGTAGAGGTAGGTTTATTTCCTACCTCGAGGCTAGGAAGATGGTGCGAAGGGTATATCTACCATCTAGTTCGAGTGTTTGATCACGAGGCTGCGGTACCAGATTTTGATCGATTCCGTAGTCGACGAGTTCCCAGACGTGTTCCCGGATGACCTCGGGTATCCTCACGAGAGGAGATTGAGTTTGTATTGACATATTGCGGATACTCGGCCTATTTCCATTCCGCCATACGTCTGAATGGCACTGCCGAGTTGAGAAGTGAAGGATCGGCTTAGGGATTTGCTAGAGAAGGGCTTCATTAGGCCCAGTGTTTCTCCAGAAGCGCGCGGTATTGTTCGTGAAGAAGAAGGGCGGGGCCAGCTGCGCATGTGTGTTGATTCTGACGGTGAACAAGGTGACCATTAAACGAATACCCTCCCGAGATTGATGATTTGTTCGACCGGTTGCGAGTGCGAGATGTTTCTCCAAGATTGATCTGCGATCGGGCTATCATCAGTGCGAGTCGAGAGGTGGATGTCCCTAGGGTGCATTCGGACGATGCGGGCATTATGAGTTGGTCATGTCTTTTGGGTTGACCAATGCTCGGTATTCATGGATTTGATGAACCGAGTGTTCAAACCATTTTGGACACGTTTGTGATAGTGTTCATTGATGATATCTTGGTTTATTCTCGCTCAGGCGAGGCACGCGGAGCATTTGAGGCTGTCTTGTGATTCTCGAGACCAGCGATTATGCGCCAAGTTTTCCAAATGTGAGTTTTGGTTGACTTGATGGCGTTTCTTGGGCATATTATGGTGATGGCATTCGAGTTGTCGGCCAAGATCGAAGCGATCGAGACTTGGCGAGACCTACTACTCCGAGAGGTTCGCGATTTTACGGGCCTTGCGAGGTTATTATCGGTTCGTGGAGAAGTTTGCTTCTATCTACGCACCATTGACTAGGTGACTCGAAGGCGGCCAAGTTTGATGGTGATGCTTGTGAGCGGGGTTTCGTTCTTTGAAAGAGAGACTAACCGCCCCGTTCTTACTCTTCCGGAGGTCGGATGGTTATGTCGTGTATTGTGATGCGTCGGGCATCGGGTTGGGATGTGTATTGATGCAGCATGGCGGGGTTATAGCATATGCATCCCGGTGAAGAAACACGGAGGAACTACCCCACCCATGATTTGGAGTTGGCAGCCGTGATCCACGCTTTGAAGATCTGGAGGCACTATTTGTATGGGGTTCACGTGGATATTTATCTGAGACCACAAGAGCCTCGGTATATCTTCAGCCAGAGGAGGCGAACTTACGGCGAGGCGGTGGTTGGAGTTGCTTAAGGATTACGATGTTGATATCCTATACCACCGGGGAAGGCGATGTTGTGGCGGATGCTCTTAGTCGTCGTAGGTCGATGGGAGCCTATCGGATGTGCGGCTAGAGAGGAGGACATGGTTCGTGATTTGCATCGGTTAGCGAGCCTTGGTGTCCGTTTGATTGATTACGATAGCGGTGGGGTTAGAGTTCGTGAGGTTGCCGAGTCTTCCATCGTCGAGAGGTGAAGAGGCAACGATTCGAGGATCGGCTTTGATTCGATATCGTGATCTGACTCTTCGTGAGGCAAGGGTCCTGAGGTAGCACGATGGGGTGCTAAGGTTTGAGGGCGAACTATGTGTTCGGATGTTTGAGGACTTGGCGGAGTTCTTGGGGAAGCACACGCGGCGTTACTCTATCCATCCGGGTCGACCAAGATGTACCACGACCTTAGATACGTGTATTGGTGGGATGGCTTGAAGAGGGGCGTTGCGAGTTCGTAGCTCGATGCGTGTTGTCGCAGTGAAGGTAGAGCACGAGGCACGGTGGTTTTATTCTGACGATTGAGATCCCGACACGGAAGTGGGAGGTAATCAACATGGACTTCATCACAGGATTACCTCGCACTCGGAGGAGACATGATTCTATATGGGTTATCGTCGGCCGGTGGCGAAATCAGCCCACTTTCTTCCGTCGGGCGACTTTTTCGGTGAGGATTATGCGGACTTTACATCAGAGATCGTCGATCGCATGGAGTCCCTACCCGATCATATCGCACGAAGGCCCGGTTACGGCTAACTTCTGGAGTCCTTCGAGAGGTTTAGGGGCCTTGAGTGAGCACGAGTCTTGCATTTCATCCACGAGCAGACGGACAGCGAGCGCACTATCCGACTCTTGAGGATATCTGCGAGCTTTGTGTTATTGACCGTGGTAGTTGGGAGGATCATTTGCCTCTAGTTGAGTTCGCTTATAATAATAGCTACCACTCCAGTATTCAGATGGCGCCTTATGAGGCCTTGTATGGGAGGAAGTGCAGATCGCCGATAGGTTGGTTCGATGTGGGCGAGGGGCAGCTAGTGGGACCAGATTTGATACGAGCGATGGATAAGGTGAAACTTATCCGAGGCGGCTATTGACTTCGAGTCGGCGAAGTCGTATCACAGATCATCGTCGTCGACATCTTGAGTTCGAGGTTCATGATTGGGTTTTCCTAAAGGTGTCACCCATGAAGGGTGTGATGAGATTCGGGAAGAAGGAAGCTCAGCCCGTACATTGGGCGTTTGATTGTCCGAGGTAGGCAAGGTTGCCTACGAGTTGGATCTGCCGTCCGATCTGGAGGCAGTGCATCCGGTGTTTCACGTATCTATGCTGAGGAGATGTATCGGGGATCCATCTAGGGTGCACCCGATTGACGATGTCCAGGTGACCGAGGGGTTATCGTATGTGAGATTCCCATAGCGATAGTCGATCGTCAGGTTAGGCGTCTGCGGACGAAGGACGTGGCTTCCGTCAAAGTCTTGTGGCGGAACGAGCTCAGGGAGGAGATGACATGGGAAGCCGAGGAGGACATGAGGCGGAAGTATCCTCACCTATTCCCCACACCTCCAGGTAAATTCACTTTCCTACTTGCAAATTTTCGTTATCGTTTCTGCCTATGTGTTGCTCTGTGGCCGTGTGTGGCATTTACAACTGTTTAAGCTTCTTCGATAACTGTCTTGGGAAGGAACATTCGGGACGAATGTTTCTAAGGAGGGGAGAATGTTATACCCCGTATTTCCAGAGTATGTACGTAAGGGAATACGTACGAAAGTCTTGCCTTAAAGATAAGCCTTGGACGTTTTATTTTGTGCACAACTCACTAAAAGAATCGTTTCAGGCGAAACGTTTCCACAACTTTCGTAGAGTAATTTGAGGCTTTGACATTTCTTATTTTTGAGGATTTTTCCGAGAGACGTAAAATTTTTGACCAACGGTATGGCAACACTTGGCACCATCCCATTGATGGACTTGAATCGTCCATGGACGAAATTGGAGAGCCAAGGCACGTTTTTTGTGCCTTGTGCACAAGTCAAGGGTTGGTAGGATATTTGTGTTTAGTTAATCCTCACCCTACACTTGCCTTGCACTTGTCTTCATCTTGGCCATTGGTTGGCCAAGGCTTGACCTATAAATACCCCCCTTAGAGATGAAGAGTTCTTCATCCACAAATCTTCCAAGTCTTGAAAAATCCTCTCCTCTCCCTTTGTAGTCTTCTCGTCCAAAAACACCTCCCCCTCCCCTTGTGAAGGCCCTTGGCCGAATACCCCCCCCCTCTCTAGCCTAGTAGTTTGGCCGAGGCCCCCCCCCCCTAGTAGTATGCGGGGTTATGCCTCATGCGGTCTATGTGGCCATGCGGACAGCGAGTCCAGGACGATGCCGAGGAGTAGCTACCCTCGATGCGGGGTTATACCTCATGCGGGCCCATGTGAGTGGCCTATGCGGAATCAGGGAGTCGAGATTAGGCTTGCGAGAATGATGATGGGGCGAGTGGCCTGTTTCGATCATTCGCAGCCTAGACAAGACTCATTCTGATTACTATTGTTGCTCTTGTTTGTGATGTGGCACTATGTGCGGTTCCTCGTTGTTTCACACATATTTGTAAATGGTTTTAAAAATGATATATTTTCATTTAAGTACTTTCTGATTTCGCATACTTAGTACTGTTATGCGACCTCCTTCGGGGCTGCGTTCATGCCGCGGTAAGGGCGGCAGTGCTAGATCCGCATCCTTAGGATCTCGCGTTGGTGTCGAGCTCCATCTCTTGGAGGCTCTACTTTTGGTATGATCTCCTGTTGTAGATAGTTTGTATGCTGATCGGTATGGCGGGCCTGTCCGCCATAGTTGTATATTTCCTTAGAGTGCAGTAGTCATGTTATGCGATGTCGGATGTAGCTTCTGAACTATGATTATATATATATCGAAAGCGATGTTTTCTCACATAAATCGTGTCTTATTTTTATAAAGCTGTTTCATGTCTTGTTTTATATTTCCGCTGATTTCTCGATGTATGACTACTTGGGTGCCGTGAGGCACGATCACGGGCCGGGCAGTCGTGACATTAGCAAAGTTTCGCTCTACTCGGTGCTCGACGCTCCAACAACCCTTAGAAGTTCTAACCAACTTCTACATAGTACTCAACTAACTATGGAGGTTTTCCTTAGGGTTTCGGTTTTTGTGGCTGACGGAAAGTATAATAGTATTTCTGGGCTTTTCGTATAGGTATAACCTTAGAATACAACAAGGTATACGGCTAAGGTAATTTGGGCATTATAACAATACTTTTGAGAGTATTTCTACACCACAAAGGGTATTATACGAAAACAACTAGGCTAGGGAAGTGCATGCGGCCAAGGCACCACAAAGGGAGGAGGCTCTCGGCCACAAGGCCACTCAAAGGGGAGGGTGTTGGTCGAACACAACACAAGAGGAGGGAGGGATTTTAGGCTTGGAAGGTTTCATTTGTGGATGAAGAGTTCATCAACATAAGGGGGGTATTTATAGCAAAACCAAAGGCCAACCAATGGCCAAGATCTAGCCAAGTGTAAGGCCAAGATCAAGCCAAGTGCACCCTAACCCCTACTCCACAAAACATGGCACAAAACAAGCCACAAAACAAGGCCAAAACAAGGCACAAAACCATGAACCAATCGGCGAGGCCAAGCCTCCTCTTTATCGTCAAATGAGGGTGACATGGGTCACCCTCCGTTTGGTCCAAAATTGTTTCGTCTCTCGGAAAAATCCGAAAAAATTAAAAATGACATAGCCGGAAATTCCCCTACGAAAGCTGTGAAAACGTTTCGCCGAAAAACGACTCTAATCGGGTGTTGTGTACAAAAATAATTCGGCCAAGCCTATTCTCAAGTTTGAAATTTCCTACGTACGTCCCTGCGTACATACTCTGGAAATACGGGGTATAACACAGGAGGTGTGGGTACTGTGGTCTCTGCTGGGGCTGGCGGCGTCATAGAACTCGCCGTCTCTGGTATAGACTGGGCCTGAGCCCTTGTGACTCTGGGTGTCCTGCTAGCGACTCCGCTTGCCTTGCCTACGGGCGGGTTGCCTTACGTGGAGGCATAAGCATTACAGAAAGGAATACGTCGGAGGGTCCAACCTATAACACAACTCTAAAGCACGATCTCGGAATGAGAAGAATGAAACCAATCCTAAATATCTTATAGCCTCACGATTATTGGTGTGGTGCACAACACCGATAATCAGAATCTACTAGATACGGTGCAGACACTTTCCGAGGATTAACTGCTCTTATAACACTTTTGTCACGACCCATTCCGGGGCCCGTGACTGGTGCCTTACAGGGGCACCCAAGTAGTCATACATCAGAGTAATCAGCGGAAATATAAAGCAAGACATGAAACAATTTATAAAAAAACACAAAGTTTATGTGAGAAAACATCGCCTTTCAAGCATATATATATAAACAGGGTTTAGCGATTCTGGTAAATCGTAACATGACTCTGAGACCTCTAGGAAAAATACAACTATGGCGGGACAGGGCCCCGCCATACCCTGACTGTACAAAACTATCTACAACAGGGAGATCATACCCAAAAGTAGAGCCTCCGGAAAAGATGGAGCTCCCGACACCAACGTAGAGATCCTAAGAATGTGGATCTAGCACCTGCTTGCCCTTACCTGCGGCATGAACGCAGCCCCCCGAAGGAGGTCAGTACAACAGGTACTAAGTATATGAAACTTGTAAAATACTTAAATGAAACATATCATTTAAAAACAGTTTTGCAAGTATGTATGAAACAACCAAGGAAACCGCACATAGTGCCACATCACAAACAAGAAGCGTGATAGGTAAGCTATGCGAGGTCTTTTCTAGGCTGCGAATGATCGAAGCAGGGCCAATTGCCCGTAGTATCACCATGCAAGCCTAATCCTGGACTCCCGTAGTCCGCATAGGCCAATCACATAGGCCCGCATAGGGTACATAACCCCGCATCGAGGGTAGCTACTCCTCGGCATCGTCCTGGACTCGTCGTCCGCATGGCCACATAGACCGCATGAGGTATAACCCCGCACACTAACCTGGAACTCCCGTAGCTCCGCATAGGTCCCTTGGACCCGCATGAGGTATTCTCGAATCATGGTCCCAGACCGCCTGAGTCTACCCCGCATCGGAGGGCAGCTTAACCCCCGGTAATATGTCAAGAGGTGAGTGATGCTACACTAACCTAACAGCTTATCGTTAAACAACATAAGCACAACAAGAATACTCTTTTTCACAAACGTTACAAGACACTAACACACATAGCATCATATCATGTCTACTTATCAAACCATCTTATTATTCTTTTCACAATTAAATATAAGTCTGTTATAAACACATAGGCAAACTGTTTCTTTTATCAATCTTAAGTGGTTATACTTAACTTCCCATAAGGCTAGTATAACTCTTAAGCTTCTGTTTAAAAACCAATTAGTTCTCTTCTGTTAAAAATGATTCAGTATTCTTTTGAAATGCTTTGGATCTTTATTATTGTGCTTAAGCGTGAGGCATTCCGTAAGTGTTATTCGGGCTTAAGCGTGAGGCATTGCGTAAGTATTATTCAGCTTAAGTCAAAGACATTGCCGTAGTTATATTTTAGTTAACACGTACGCGTCTACCGTACTATATATATTGTAAAATATCATGCTTTAGGAAGAATCACATACCTTCTCGTGAAAACCACCGCCAAGTTGAATATGTCGGCAGAGTCACCTATAATAGTCACAGATATCTATCAAAGACTACTCAAGGTCATTCTAAGCAGAGGGTTCACAATTCTACGGAAAGTAGGGCAGCACTTCCTACCGGTGAGCTATATAAGTCTCGTGAAAACAAATCCTATGTAAGTAAATCTGATTGATTATTCTTCTTTAAACCCTTCTACGTGGTAACAGTTCAATTCTATTCGTGATATTCTTCTAAGTATTTATACTTATTCTTATACTACAACAAAGATATATTCTCTAATTCAAAAGAGGGTTAGGATTAGTTACCTCGGTAAGCCCAATAATATCCTAGAAAAAGTCGCGCCTGAGCAAGGTTTTGCTCCTAAGTTGTATGCTCCAAAGAAACCTTAGAAGTTCTTCACAACTTCTACTAAGTACTAAGGTATTTGGGCTAGGGTATTTTGGGCATTATAACAATACAAGAAGGCCACTTTTCTACCAAGGGAGGGGGGGTAGATTTCGGCTAGGCTAGGGGGGGTAGGCCCTCGGCCAAACTTCACAAGGGGAGGGGGGAGGTGTTGGACGAAAAGGCTTAAGGGAGAGGAGAGGATTTTCAAGACTTGGAAAGATTTGTGGATGAAGAACTCTTCATCTCTAAGGGGGTATTTATAGGTCAAGAAGTGGCCAACCAATGGCCAAGATTGAGACAAGTGCAAGGCAAGTGTAGGGTGAGGATTAACTATACACAAATATCCTACCAACTCCTTGACTTGTGCACAAGGCACAAAAAACGTGTTCTCCATAGTCCAAATCGTCCAAATGGACGATTTCAAGTCCATCAATTGGAGGGTGACAAGTGTCGCCCTCCCGTTGGTCCAAAATGTTTCGTCTCTCGGAAAAATCCGCAAAAATTAGAAATGGCATAGCCGGAATTTACCCTACGAAAGCTGTGGAAACGTTTCGTCGGAAAACTATTCGTTTTGTGAGTTGTGCCCAAAAAAACCGTTTTGCCTAACTTTAAGGCTAGACTTTTTGTACGTATTCCCTTACGTACATACTCTGGAAATACGGGGTATAACAGTGGCATTGCTCCATAGTTTACTCTACTCATAGAGGTTAAAGAATATTCATGTTATTGATTCTATGCTAAAAGCACGTCTAAATTGTTCTTAAGTCCTTATTAAGGCATATGAGACAGATGTTGATAAGAGTTTTTAGTAAGCATGGTAGCCGAGTTGACTCTTCTTATTTAAAGGAATTGTTAAGTATTAAGTGCTAAAACTGGTTTAATAAATAAGTAAGTATGTTATTAGTAGACGTATTAAAACAAGCCATTACTGCGTTAAGTAAAAAAAAAGTATCGACAAACAATTATTATGTTGAAATGATTAGAATGCCATCTGCATAGAAACTAAGATATAACCAATTTATTTTACATTTGCTAGTTCACAGCTGATTAGATAAGATCTTTATAAAAAAGATACATTACTCACGACCCATATAAGAATTAATTAGGCAAATTCGGATCTGTTATCGTCATTCAGATGTTTCCATAATGTTAGCCAGAGGAGCGAGACGAATTTAGATTATCGAGTTGGTACAGACGACAAGCGGTATGTGAAACTATTCTTTCTTCTTTTGGCATGATTTATATGAAATAAGTGTACGACGGACGTACATAGTTCTAAGGAATCCAAATTCCTAAATGATGATTTGAAAGGATACATAAGATATAGTGCCTTGATTTTCTAAATGATGATTTAAAGTGATACATGATATGATAGTGCCTTGATTTTTTCTAAACTGAAAGTTCATTTTAAAGATTTTATTGAGAGTCAAATGATGATTTAAATGGCACATGATTGCTCATGATAGCTATTCGTGCAAGTGTTATGATTCCATGACACCGAGTCCCACAATGGGCCAGGATACGTTATGTGCAAGAAGACACCGAGTCCCACAATGGGCCGGGATACGTTATGTGCAAAAAGACACCGAGTCCCATAATGGGCCTGGATACGTTATGTGCAAAAAGACACAGAGTCCCACAATGGGCCGGGATACGTTATGTGTAAAAAGACATCGAGTCCCACAATGGACCGGGATACATTATGTGTAAAAGGACACCGAGTCCCAAATGTGTTGGGATACATTATATGGACAGGCATCTATGATCTTGATATGACTCTCTCACTTTTAAAAGGTACAGTTGGCTCTATTTTATATGACACGGTTGGATCTGGTATTTGATTTTCATACTTGTCCCTGTCATCTTTGACCAGTTATGATCTTATTTACTGTACTTTATGTTTACATACTTGGTACCTTGTTGTACTGACCCCCTTCGGGGGCTGCGTTCATGCCCCCAGGTATAGGTACTCAGTTTGGTGATCCTCGAGCTTAGGATCTTCGCTTAGCTTTTGGGATAGCTCCATTGTTCCGGAGCTTTTCATTTTGGTATAGATCTGCTATTATAGACTTACGTATATTCAAGAATACGACGGGGCCTTGTCCCGTCACATTTCATTATCAAACTCTTAGAGGTCTGTAGACAAGTGTGGGTGGTAAATGTGTATTTGAACGTGTATATGTTGTAGTTCATTTTGGACATATTCTGTATATAGTGGCAGCCTTGTCGGCTTGCCTATTTTTATAAAATGGGTTTTACTATTACAGTTCAGGGGACAGGATCCCTTCGTTATGAGATAATGAATTGTTCTTAAGCTTTCACTGGTTATATGAGATGTTTGGGTAGAAGGGTGCCCAGGTAGGACACCAGTCGCGGCCCTTAGGTTCGGGTCGTGACACTTACTTGGTTAGTATTCGGGTTTGTACTTAGCAACCCTTGTCTAGTCCTTGTTAAATTGGTCACCCTTATCAAGGTGTTGGCTCGGGAAATTAACTACTCGTGTCTCTATCTTTGGTCATATCTACCATACCTCACCAAAACCACAAACACTAAACATCCAAATCGAAACAACCAAGCCAACACTTAGTCAAAATCCCTCATCTCCTAACTCGAGTTTGAACTCTAAAACTCGTGTTTAATCCTCACTCAAATACTATATCCTGACTACCCTTACCTCCCTCAATATCGCATAACCATCCCCAGTAAAGGCTAACTCCTGAAACAACCCACAAACACCCGTCCAATCGAACCACCATAAAGTAGTCCGTATAATATATTTACCGAGAACCTTATTGTCCCGTACTATTCCAGCATCCTTCTATAATCCCATCACCAAAGCATGAATATCACAACAACCCTCAACTTGTCTATAACTACTCCATAAAATGACTTGACCCATTTCCTTATACAACTACCCGAAACAATCATCAACACCACACTACCCGATTGTAACACCCCAACTGAGGACCTCACTATTTTAGGTTTGTTCCGTGGTATTTCCACCACCAAATCACCAAGTCCAGAGCATATTCCTGAACCTTAACCCACCTGCAACAACACCTCAAAATTCCACAAACCGACTCCCACTACAATTACCCGAAATAACCTCCCTTAGACCACACACACGACTGATCCGAGAACCAATAATGCCCCTATATGTGCTTCATTTTTGGGTCAACCAAAATAGAACCAACACCCGACCCACTTACCCAATTCACCCCTCCTTACTCATATCAGATTTGTTCGATGACATAATTGGTTTGGGAAAGGTTTCAATATTGTCAAGGTATTATGATGGTTTTCGTGGAACAGGTGTACCAATTACTGGTCTATGATTCATTAGTGGCAGGGTACTGTGTGTCATTATACGAGGATGAGTGTAAGTTTGGTGAGGATCACTGAATATAACAAAAGTATAGTGACCGTGTGTAATAACGAAGAGAAGTTGAGAATAAGAACATGAAAGAAATGTGTAGGAAAGTAATATTTCTTAGGGTATTTTGGTAAAAGTGCCTTTTATTTTAACATGATAGAGGCATAAGGAAGTGGATTTAGAAATATCAATTTCCGCTATAGGAAGAAAAAAATTGGTATCTGACGCGGCTGACAAGATAAGGTTGCAATTAGTACGAGAGTGGATTTTGTCTTCGATCATGAAAATTTAAGTTGGACTTTGACGTGACTGCATGGTAGTAGTTTGTGGATTCTTTTAGGAAAGTGGTTATCGATTCTAGACCATAAAACAATGCTACTTCTGACGAGTGAAGACTTAAGATATTGGGTAGTTGTGGACCTAGTGCTTCAGTAAATGGCATGTTCACTTGGTCATCATGTTTGATAAGGATATCGTGGGATCAAGAGCTAGTTAATTTGAGAGTTATCTTGCGGTCATACATGATAGAATAGACATAAGGGTTCAATGTCGAGTTGGTAAGTTTGGTTATGTCGTGGGCCAATGGGAGCCAGTGGTTGACGAGTAAGAATGACTATAGTGTTGGACAAGTGCAAAGTTTTAGTACTCAATAAGCTATTGGGTGTTTCATCTAATATTGTTGTTTTGTAAGTTCGGCTAGTTCATACTACTACTGGTGTACTACTCGGTTGAGTTGATCGGATGAAAGGGATAATCGTGCGAATGGTTAGAGGTGTTCTACAATTAAGACGTTCAAAATGGTAAATCAATTATGAGGTTTGAATTAATTCGAGTTCTAGAGAACATCTCATAATTTTAGTTAAGGAAATTTGAGCAAATGCACCTTGGTAGAGATACATGGGGACATTAGCTGGACTGTGTATATGATATGCTGGATTTAGAAAGTATTCAGTTTTAAAGTTGAAAGGGGTTGAGAAATGGTTAGACGGTGATGATGATTGTGATTTAATTGGAATTAGGGAATTGAATAGTCAAGAAAAAGTATATTTGATCGAGAATCGGTAAAAATAAGGTACATATTTGGGATTAATTTGGTCATTATAGGTTATGGTGTTATTGTCTTGCTTATTTCAGACGAGGTGTGATTGTTGAATATGCTTAATTGGTGACTCCACAAAAATGGACTAAGTGATATGACAAAGTTCAGTGGGGTTTCATTATCATCGACTAGTGAGAAACAAATTTCAGGTAACCGACATGTTAAAGTTTATGGAAGTGGCTTGTGTGGTTCACTGTTAGGAAGTTTCATAACACTCTTCTGTGGATGAGTTAGTGTGGTTTAAGAGAAAAAAATTGTGAAAATTTCTATTATGTGGAGGTTCGAGTCATATTTTTGAGGTGATATTGAATTTGTGGTAGTGCATTATGTTGCAAGTAATATTGTCTAGACAACTTAGGTGAGCACTTTTGGATATTAAGGACTTAGGAGTAGTTGCGTGAGATTTAGAGCAGTAGTTGTAAAATTTGATACTTTCAGAATTGTTATGGGTATATCGAGGTGTTATAATGGAGATTCGATGGTTAAAGGGGTATTATATGAGGCTACATGATTCACGTCAAAAAGTTTGGAGTTTTATCCGATTTGTGTATCGTATAGAAGATGAGAAGCATGAAGATTGCAATCATAAAGTACAGTTCTTCGGTACTAAGTTGGCAACTTGGATAGGACTCAACTTTTGGAGTCGAGGGTGACTGACATAATTGATTATGCATGAGAAAGAGATTGGAATTGGCCACCACAGATGTGTGGTAGGATGGTGATTGGTTTCGGAAAGTTGGAGTCAATTCGAGTGACTATTGGTAATATTCAGGGGTTGTGCATTCATTCCGGGTCAGAATTGTTTGATTAGAGCTTGATGGACTATGTTTATAATTCCAGGAGGACTTATGGGTTCCTAGTAAATCACCTTCACAGATTCGATTAGTTTCAGTTCAATTTTGAGGTATGACAGGTTTATTGAGATTTATCAAGGTTACCAGTGGACTGATGATACTTTACCAAGAGCAGCTACTTAGATAGATGTAATGGGTTACATCGGTACTTGGTAGTGATTTAAGGAGGTACTATGGTTGCGAAAGGTCTTTAGAGTGATCAGATGGTGTCTGACAAACTTGGCTCGATGGAGTATTTAGTGGTATGCTTCCTGTATTGTGATTTGAAGGTTTAAGGAGAATTGGAACTAGTGAAGTCAGCTATGAGTAAGATCAGTTTGATGGAATTGCTTAGAGTTGCTCCGATAAAGCAATAATTCTTTTCTGGCAAGAGTAAGTCATGGTTTTGGGCTTGTGTTTATATGTTTCTAGGAAATTGTGGTGTGAATGACAATGGTAGAAAGGTGAAAGGAAGGTTAGCAGAATCAAAATATGTTATCGGTTCAGAGTGGGATATAATTGTGTATATATCTAAAGGTTTGTGTTATTGTGAGGAATGTTTGTGGGACCTATCGATCACGTTCTGGGGCATGGTTATATCAAATCAGATAATTTCAGTAAAAATAGTTCTTATATTCAAGAATATGTGGTGAGAAATTCAAATATGGAAATATGGAAATTGGGCCTTTTAGCAAAGTTAGAGAAAGTTTTGACTGATAAGGTGAACGAGTAGTGATTTGGAATACTTCATGCCATAGAGGCTTCCGTGTTGTTATATTAAGGATTCCTTGGTTACCGTCAGCTTTCATACTTTTTTCTTCGTTTGAGGACGAACGATTATTTAATTGGTATTTGATGTAATGAACTATTTGGTCGTTATGCACATTTTGACTATTTTACCCCGGTTGACTTGATATTCAGAGTTATCGAACTATTCTTGTAGAAGTTGAGAAATTGGGATCTTAAAAAGTGAAAGTGTTGACCAATAGTTGACTTTTATGTAAATGGATCCTTTTTAGAATTCTGTCGATTATGTAAGGTCCAGATGGTCATTTATGACTTGGTGGGATAATTGGTTTACTTCCCGAGGCCCTCGGGAGTATTTTTGTCTATTGGTTGGGAAGTTGATTTTAGGCCACTGGGGGTTGACCCAAAGAAATAGTCCTCCGATGGAAATTTCGAGACCGCATGTGAGTCTGTAACATGTTTTTACATATGTGTACATATCTGGTTTGTGTCTAGAAGGTCTCGAGTGATTGTCAGATTTTTGGAATTATAGAAATTTGTTTTACGGATTTTCTGGTGTACTCGTTGGGGCTAGCCTCAGTGTGCCCCAGTGGACCGAGACCGCTGTAGCGGACGATGATCTGCTGCAGCGAAGGATTGAATTTTTGTGCTTGACCACGGGCACAGGTGGTCGATCGCGGGCGCGAGTCCGCTGCAGTGTATGCATTTGGCTGCTACATCGGACGACGGAAAAAATTAGCCTTTTTAATTGTAAAATAAACCCTTCATTTCCACCTTCCCAAATATTTCTCCAAGGTAATTCTAGGGCGAACCCAAGAACTTCTAGGAGGATTTCTCTTTGTGATAAGTCTCTCAACCTAGTATTCACTATTTCAACATTCCTAAGCTTGATTCCATGGTAGAAATATATTAGAATCTTGGTGAATTTGATTGTTGGAAAACTAGGGTTTATACCCAAATTGGAGGTTTGGTATTAATTGATGAAATTGACCTAATCTTGAGTTATTTTAGCAAGTGATTAGTAGAATTAAACTCCTAGAACATTACATTTCATTTACACTTTTAAAATGATTGTTATACCCCTATGAGCCAGTTCCCCCCTTTATCCCATAGTTGTGTTAGGTTCGAAGGATAGTTTAATGTTATGGGTGTTGTTAATTTCATTCTCTAACTTAGATTTCGATAATATTAGACTTTGAGTACGATTTTGATTCTCGGACGGGAAATGCTTAGGCGTGATCGTTGAGACTCCCGCTCGACATTCCAGGTTGGTTATGACTTACATTTTGGTTAGACTCGATTAGCGAAGCGTATGTATAGTCAAATACTGTTGGAAAAAGCATGTACGCCTTTGGGTATGAAGTTGGGATATATTATTTAGGTTGGTTATTGTTGACTGAACTTGTTGCCTCTTTGTGATTACTAGACTTGTATGTTGTTTCCGTACCATACTTGTGATATAATTGTCTCTCATTTATCTTGGTATTATCATGGATAGAGGAAATGACTTAACTTGATACAGATATTATGGTACGTGTCCATGTGTGATACAGTTGGAGGTTTGATATGATACGCTTGATATTGTCATTGCACTGCATTCATCTTCATTTCCATGATATATTGATATTATCTGTGGTTGGCGTGATGGTGATAAATGAGAAGGAAACACCAATGATTCTTTTGAAATATTGATTGCGTAGCCATTCTATACTGAGTTATACATAATAGCTAGCGGGGTGTTTGGTGGAAGAGTCACTCTAGGTTGAGTGATACAGAGTGACTGGTACATGGACTTCGTGGGTCCCTCATGGGTCATGAATGTTGGGACGTAGAGATATTCCACCAGGAGCATGTGTGTACGGGTATTTCATGTGGCCATTGCATCGTATTGCATTGCATATTTACTCATGATCTTATTTATATACTTGAATCCTTACTTGATTCTCTATACTTGGCTGATTATTCTTAGACTGTAATAGTATTTGTACATGATTGTGAGCATGTCTATCTTTTAGTTTTTTCTTATACATATGTTAGCTAACTGTTGTCGGCCTATGAGATATACCGGTACATAGTGTTTGTACTGATACTACCTTTGTTACACCTCGTAAGTTTAAGGCGATAATTAAGAACGTCATTAAGAAATAAGATTCAGATATGGGATATAAAGTATATTTATACAAGCTAAATCAGGAAGTTGGTGTTCAAAAGATGTGAGTCCGGAAAAATTCTTTTTGGTTACTACGAGCGCGTCAATGGATTAAGAATGATAGGTGTACATATTCCCATTAAGGATTAGTAACGTTCTATAAGAATTATGACATTGAGAATACGAGGTCTTATATATTTTTTCGGGATTAAAAGAAGTGGGATTAAGATGTTGTTTACTTGGGGGATTGATTTTACTTAAATAGACAATGAGGGACTAAAATGTAGTATTTTAGGGACCTAAGTGTAATAAGGAAAATCAGATTTTGGGCTTTTAACTTAAGCACTATTATTTCATCTTCTTCATTCTACAAATCAAAAGAAGAACCCTTTTCCCTCTCCCCCTCTCCCCTAGGTCGAAACCCCCTTCATTCCCTACAAAAATTGGGGTTTAATTTCGCTTCCTATATTCCATTGATCATCTACAAATTAGAAGCAAAATTTAGAACCAAAAATTTCCAAAATCAGTGAGGAATTTCGAGTCTGCTAGGACCGAAAATCAGAGCAATTTTTTCAAGTTTTGGGACAGGATTTTGAGAAGAAAAATTGGCAGAATTTCGGGCAGATTTTCAGTCAACTTTGGAGGGGTATATCTTCTAGTATATTAAGAGTTTTAAGTGTTCCAGAAGCATAAGATGAAATTAGTCGAGTCTAGTTTCCAACTCAATAAACCACTCATCGATAGGACATCGGAGTAAAGAATTATGGACGTTACAAGTTCAGCTGACAAAACAGTGAGCAAAAACGCTGCACTGGGCCGAAAAGAAACTGCCCGAATTTCAGATTTCTGAGTGAAGAATTTGGAAGAAAAATGTGTAAGGATGATGGGTTAACATTGTAGAACACATGCATGTCAATTTGGAGTTGAAGAAGTGATAAAATTGGACAAGACCTTGGCGGAAACAGTGGCTAAAATCGATTGAGCAGTGGCTGGAAAAATCGGGACTGTTTGGGCATTTTTGAGGTATAAAATTCTTCCTTTCAATTGAATAATAGGATTGCATGTTGAATTAAAGGAAATCTTGATACTTAAAAGTTGTAGATTGACTATATGAAAGTATTGAAAGATGAATTGAATTCTAAGGAATCAAGAGGAAGTTATGGAATTATGACATGTTGTTACTAGGACCAAATTTGGGCTATTTGGTATACCTTGGCTTGGCTTATTGTGTTGCTAATATTATTGCTAATTGCATGTTGAGAGTTGAAAAGAAACTTTGATGTTTAAAGATGTATTCGTTATATGGAATTGTTGGAAGGTGAGTTGGATTAAGAATTAAGAAAAGAGTTATAGAGTTGTGGCTTGTTGTGGCCGAAATTGGTATGGAAATTACTGGACCTTGTTATGTGTACTTTAGGGGCTGTTTTGAGAAGTTGCTTTAACATGATTAAAGAAGTTAGATTGACATGAGAAATAGGTGTTTTGTTCACCTTGGTTGTTACGGTAATTAGATTGCATAAATATAAAAAGAGAAGAAATGTGTTTTAGTGACGTAAATGGGGTATTTGAGATTGTTATGATTATATTTTATGTTGCATATTGTTGATTGATATTGCTGGCTTGATTTGAAAAGTTATGGATATGCACATAAACAGGGGAAGTGCTGCCGGAATTTTTATAAAATAAGAGAGTCGCCTTTCGATATAACGTACGTTAGAGATCAAAGAGTTGACAAGGCATATTGTTATTATTATAGGTCAAGGTGTTAGTCGAGGCAATTATTAGATTATTGAGTTGATTAAGCTCGGAAAGGGACTTGAGGTTTAGCTTGAGGCATAAATAAGGTATGTAAGGCTAACCATTCTTTCATATTTTGGCATGATCCCTTTTATATGATTCCTAAAGAATGTAAAACATAAGTACTCTATTCTTAGTTGGATGTGGAGTCGATATCCAATGTCTTGTTTCGTTCATGTTATACTCTTGTTGATAATTAGCCGGAAGCGGCCGTCCTAAGGGACTATTGTGTTATTAGCCGGAAGCGGCCGTCCGAAGGGACTATTGTGTTATTAGCCGGAAGCGGCCGTCCGAAGTGACTATTGTGTTATTAGCCGGAAGTGGCCGTCCGAAGGGACTATTGTGTTATTAGTCGGAAATGGTCGTCCGAAGGGACTATTGTGTTATTAGCCAGAAGCGGTCGTCCGAAGGGACTATTGTGTTATTAGCCGGAAGCGGCTACGAGTAGGATATTCTATATTTATATTGTGTATGCTAGAATTTGTGTAAGAGACCATATGGCATGGTTCAAAGTGTTGTTCCCGGTTACTCCCAGGTTTCTTTCTAAACTTGCTTACTGTTACGTTTTTCCTTGTTTTATGATTCAGTATTGCCTTACATATTCAATACATATTCCGTACTGACCCCCTTTCTTGAGGGCTGCGTCGTACGCGAGTTCCAGTGCTCGAATAGGTGACCCTCCAGTCTAGGACATCTATTCAGCTGTTGGAGAGCTCCATTGTTCCGGAGCCAGTTATTTTGGTACAAAACCTCTCTTATTTTGATTGTACATATTTATGGGCACGACGGGGTCCTGTCCCGTCATATATTGTTATCCTACTTGTAGAGGTCTGTAGACAGTTGTGGGATTGTGTATGTTTTGGGTTGGGTGTGAGGATTACAGACAGGTTGACTCATTTGCGTTTTGGTATTTCTTTTAGGAAGTTCCCTTATATATATATATAGTGGTGGCCTTGTCGGCTAGCTATTTATATTCTGTTGGTTATTTGTGACTCCCTCGGGAGACGGGTTAAATCGCGTGTAAAGCGGCGCTTGCCGACGCTGCGTGGACATGGGTTGTCATTGCAGTGTTATGCTGCCGAAATTTTTATTGATCTTGGCGTCAATTGGATTAAGTGTAAGAGGGCAGTAGTGGTGTCCAATTAGGGCGCTGGTAGCGGCCCGTCGGGTCGGGTCGTGACAACCTTGCTGCATTCTTTTGAGTGCAAAGTACGTGACTTATTCTACCTCTACCTCTCAAGACCATCTGCGGCTACTATTGAGTATTTAGGATGAGCTTGCTGGATGATCCGCTGCCCGGAGATTCCTTCTTATCATTTATCTTTACTTTGATTCTGAGGCATTATTCCCATACACTTTGTCTTCTAAGCTTGATGACCTTTTTCATTTTAGGATCAGACACATCATATCCATTGAAATTATTCCCTATGTCACCACTAGTATCATATTCACAGTCAGATGACTCTTCTTTTTCACTCTTATAAGGCTTATCTAACTGTCATGACCCGAACCCCGGGCCCACGACTGGTGTCCTACCTGGGCACCCTTCTACCCATACAACACAAGTAACCCGCGGAAGCTAAATAACACTCATTATTTTTTCAAGAAAAGGCAAAGCCGGTGTTACACCCCGTAAGTCCAGGACATGTATAAGAGAATGTACGTAAGGAATCAAGACTTGGAAAATGGTACGAAAGGAAGAATTGTTTTTCCGGCAGAAAATCTTCCGAACGTCGGAAAGGAAAAATGTTCGTTGTTGAGAATTGGATTCTCAAAATGCATTATTTGAAAAGTATGGAACTTATTAACATTATGGAAATTTATTTTTACGGATTTGGTCACGTGGGGCCTACCCGAGGGATTTTACGTTTTGTGGGGACCACGAGGGTTACGGAATTTTATGGACGAATGAGAGGGCGACACGTGGCACCCCCACATAAGGTCTTGGACGATTTTTTAGTAAGGGTATAATGGTCATTTGACCAATGTGTAGATGACAAAGTCTTGCTAATTAAGAGCTTGACATTGTTGACCAAGTCAAGAGCCATTTGGCTTGATCCCATTCATCCAATTTTAACAAGTGTTTTAATCTAAACCCTCCAATGTGTTATATATCATCCTAAGTAGCAAGACTTGACATTTCTACACTTAGAAAATTTAGAGAACACCTTGTTCTTCAAAGGTTGCTCTCGGCTTTGTGGTCTTTTGGAAGACAAGATTTTGCAATTTTGGTTCTTTATTCACAAGACTTAAACCCAATGTCCCTAAGGGTATTGTAAGGATATCTCAATAGAAAGATTTCGGAAAAACGGCGTTTTCGTATTAGTCGCAAGGCGGAAACTTAAGGAGTTCTTCAACTTTGAAGTTGGAACTTGAAGATGGGTTCTTCATAGGCTTCTAAGGAGTGCTTGGAGCGGATTGGAACATAAGGAAAGGAGCTAAGAATTGCTAAGGCGCGACTTTGAATCTTGGAAATTTTAAGGGCTTATAAAGGTATAACTTTTGTCGTTTTAGCAATTAAGGCTTACTTATTGTTGTAGCTATGGATATTAGCAAGCATGAGTTATATAGTATGAAGTTTGATAATTATATTGGCTATTGGAACCCTAATCCCGAAAACTAGCATGTTTAGCCTTAAGATTGGAATTCAAGTTGATTATTAGTTTAAGTCGTCATGTTGTATAAAGAAGGAAATTGTAGTTGTTGAAGTTGTTTATGGCTATATAACATGTTAGACCTTAGAACTTGGAATTGGAAAAGGATTGGAAAAGGACTTGTGTTGTGTTATTGTTGGCCGAGAATGGCTTGTGAGTATTAAACTACTTCATATGAATTGTGGGCGGAATTTTACGTATTGTAAGGCGTGTAATCCCCTTTGTTTGGTTGTTGTTTTGAGCCTTAAATGTGGCATGTTGGTTATTGTATTCGGCCTTGAAAAAGGTGGCAAAGTGAGTAGAAACAAAGGAAGTGCTGCCCGATTTTCCGTAGAATTAGAAACCGTATACTTAGTATTATTCTACGTTAGAGACTAGAAGTTGATAGTCTTGTTGTGACCATTATAGGTTGACACTTCTACGTACGGCGTATTCGGCTTAGCTTGTGGATTTAGCCGAAAAGGTATGTGAACTATCTCCTCTTCTAGCATGATTCCTTAAGATAAAGAAAGTATGTCCTACTCCTTAAATGATCCATTCCTTGGTTGTATTTGGATTGCCTAAAATAAAATTTGTTCTATGTACTTCCTTGATTGTACTTTGATGTTTAAATTATAAGTTGTATAATCCATTGCCTTAGTGAAGTTGGATTCTTAAAAGTAAGAGTATTTTACTTAAAGTACATAGAGTCTTGAAAAGGAAGTGGTTTCCAAATCTTTTGGCTAGTGCCTTAGTTCTAAAACCTAAGTCGTTATAATGACTTTAGAAGTCAGAGTGATTTACTTAATTGTTTTAAGAGAGGAGAAATGACATGATTTAAGAGAAGTAACTTGTTTTAAAGGTGTGAGTTACTTGAGGTTTAAAAGTAGAAGAAACTTGTTTTCTAAATATTAAGAGACTTGAAGTATTTTGAAAGTTAAGAACTTGATTTGTAAGTATGTGATACTTGGTTTTAAGTATAAGTCTCTTGGTTATAAAAAGGAATGAATATGTCTAAAACCATAAAGGGTTATAACGGCTTTATGGGAAGTTGGTTATAACGGCTTATGGAAGGTTAAAAAAGTTGTCTATTTTGATTATTAGGCATAAGTTGCCTAGATTGTGAAAATTTGAAGTTAGTTGATTCCAAGCTTTGAAATGAGTTTTCTAAAGGTGTAGTAACTTACTTTGAAAAATAGACACACCTTGATACTACAGGTGTTAGTATCTTGGGGTTTTACATAAAAATGAGTCTTTTGAAAAGAATGCACGTACGAAGTACTTTGGCACAATGTAATTGAGAATTATTCTATGTGTGCCCTGATAAGTACTTTGGCCTGTTTAATTGAGAATTATTCTATGTGTGCCTTGATAAGTACTTTGGCCTGTTTAATTGAGAATTATTTTATGTGTGCCTTGATAAGTACTTTGGCCTGTTTAATTGAGAATTATTCTATGTGTGCCTTGATAAGTACTTTGCCTTGATTAATTGAGAATTGCATATATGTGCTGGTGATAGCCTTTGAGTGCGAGTATTATGTTTTATTACGTTGCCGCGACTCTCGGTTGGAGAATTGTTTGCCTTGTGTAAGTTTACTTGGGCGTCTGCAAGCGGTGAGGTGAGATTCCGGGTATGCTTCCATTATTTGTGTTACCCTGGTCATGCTTATACGATATGGGATGTCGGGCGTGCGACCGCGAGGATACCCTATGGTCGCTTATACGATGTGGGATGCCGGCACGCGACCGAGAGATACTCCTTGGACATGCTTATACGATGTGGGATTTCGGGGCATGTGACCAGGAGTCGGGTTAGATTCCCGGATTTGTTTGTGTTACCCTACGGTCATGCTTATACGATGTGGGATCTTGGGCGTGCGACCGCGAGGATACCCTATGGTCATGCTTATACGATGTGGGATGTCGGGCATGCGACCACGAGGATACTCTTGGACATGCTTATCGATGTGGGATTTGGGGCATGTGACCGGGGCGGGTTTGATTCGGTTGTTTGTATACCCCATGGTCATGCTTATACGATGTGGGATTAGGCGTGCGACCACGAGGATATGTTATACCGTATTTCCAGTATATGCGTGGGGCGTGCGTAGAAAATTTGAACTTGAGAATTAGGCTTGGCGAAATTTATTTGTTCACAACACCCGATTAGAGTCGTTTTTGGCGAAACGTTTTCCACGACTTTGGAGGAAAATTCCGGCTATGTCATTTTATTTTTGCGGATTTTCCGAGAGGCGAAACATTTTGGACCGAGAGCGCGCTTGGCACCCTCCCATTAGCGGGCGTGAGGCGGACCTTGGACGAATTGATGAGGAGTTGGTAGGATATTTTGTGTGTTAGTTGGTTAAGGACACATGGGTGAATCTTGGCCTACACTTGCTATGCACTTGGCTAGATCTTGGCCATTGGTTGGCTTTGGCTTGTGCTATAAATACCCTCTTTGATGACTTCTTCATCCATTCCTAAAATAATTCTAAGTGTTAAATCCTCCTCCCTCCTTAGTGTAGAATTCGGCCAAGAGCCTCCTCCTCCCGGCGCCGAGAGCCCTTCCACTCGCAGGGTGCTAGCGTGGGGTACCACTGCCTAGTTGTTTTAGTATAATACCCCCTTTGGTAGAAATCTCACAAAAGTATTGTTATAATGCCCAAATTACCTCGGCCATATACCTTGTAGTATTCTAAGGTTATACTTATACAAAAAGCCGAAATACTATTATACTTTCCGTCGATCCACAACCGAAACCACAAGGAAAATCTCCATAGTTAGTTGGAGTAATAAGTAGAAGTTGGTTAGAACTTCTAAGGGTTGTTTGGAGGCGGGTCGGAGCGCACGGAGTAGAGCTAAACCTTGCTCGGGATCGACATTATAACTTGGATAATTATGGGCTTATCGAGGTAAATATTTTGTCCTCTATTGTAATTGGAAATTACATGATTGTTAGACTATATAGTTGAAGTGTACTATATATAAAGCGAGCGTTGTTATCGTGATGTCTTTTGACTTAAGCTGAATAATAAGAAACCTTTTGAAAGAAGAATCTTGAGCTGTATTTACATGGGCGTATTACTGATGACTTGTGTAGCTTTTACGTGGAGTAGAATTGTACCCGTTCGGGTTAGATGTATAACCCACGGTTGGCTTAGTAGCGGCCTCGATAAAGGAGAGATTTCTGTTGTCGCGGGGAGAGTCTTCGAATTTTCGGTAGAATGTTCTCTGATGAGGTCAAAATGTAAATAAGCCCCTTGTGGCCTAATAGGTTGAGTAATACGGGTGGCGCGATCTACTTGGCTTAAGGAGTAGCCGACGGTTGGAGTACTTGGAGCGTTTTGCTTTTAGTCGATACTCGTCGCGAGGTATGTGAACCTCTTCCTATCTCTTCTAGCATGATATGTGTGAACTATGTAGTACGGTGAGCGTCATGTGCTAAATGTATTTGATTGGTTTAAAACATAAAGTGTTATAACGGCTTTATGGGAAGTTGGTTATATGACCTTATGTTGGTAAGAAAATACTTGTGGTTTTAAAAGGTAAGCGATTTGAACTATAAGCGGCTTATTATGTGTTAATAAAGAACTTGAAGTATTTCAAAGATTTTGAATCATTTGAAAGAAGAAGTAATACTTGGTTTTGAAAACTTAAGAGTTATACTAGCTTTATGGGAAGCTAGGTAATATGACTTAAGAATATTTCTTGATTTGGAAATCGAATGTGTATCGACAAACCAACTGCAGCGTTAATAAAAGGAAATGTTTTGTGATTAAGTATTATTAAAACCATTAGAAACTTCCATCTGCATAGAAACTAAGATGAGACAAAATGATATTTCCTAGATCATGGTCATTCTTTGTAATAAGATTATTATAAACAAGAATATCCTACTCACATATAAGGCTTATGTTTCTCGGATAGTTTAAAGAGAATTATATTCTTAAATGAATAAGACTATGAACTACGAAACCTTTCTAAAGTAAGAAAGCGTGAACATTTGAAATTAGGCAAACTTGGGCGTTTGAGAAATAATGTTGTTACTTGATTTTACAAAGAGAAGTGTTTTGCTTTACTTCAAAGATAATCACTCTAGTTTTCATATACTACGGGTATTGTGTGACTTTGTAAGCGTAACGTATCTTTTAAAAGATAATGTATGAAGTACTTTGGGAATAGATATTCGATCTTGTTAATCATATAATAGAATGTACCTTGTGTGTATAACTGGATGGTGTTGGTTTGTGATAGCCTTGTAATACCTTCGTGTTGATTTGATAAGTAATCATATTAGGATGCTACGTGTGTTAGTGATTCGTGATGTTTGTGTAAAGGGGTTTTCCTTGATTGTGCTTAGGTTGTTTAAGCGATAAACTGTTATGTTGGTATTATACCACTCACCGTGTTTCCGGGGTTAAGCGCCTCCGACGCGGGGTAGACTCGGTGATGCAGGACCGTGATTCGAGAATACCTCATGCGGGTCCTTGGGGGCCTATGCGGGCTACGAGAGTTCGAGTTAGTGTGCGGCCTTTATGGTCATGCGGTCTATGTGGCGTGCGGTGCGAGTCGGGGCGATCTTGAGTAGCTACCCTCGATGCGGGGTTATACCTCATGCGGGCCTATGAGGCGGCCTATGCGGGCTGCGGGAGTTCGAGGCTGAAGACGCGCATTTGATATTGCGGGCGGCGACCGGCTTTGATCATGTAATGATGCAAGCAGATATCATAATCTGATTTATGACCTTGTTAATCTTGTAGGTGTTAGTAAGCGACTATGCCTTTGTACTTACCATCGTCTTTTTTATTTGGACACGGTGGGACTGCTGTTCATGTGTATTCCTTGGTGCTTTTCTATCATTGGCTGCCGTGGTGAGGAAGGTATTCCACGGGCATGATTGATGTTGTGGGCGTGAGACCCGTTGTTATATTGGAGTGATGACTTGGAGGCGTGAGTCACGACTAGACATATTTGCTTATTTATCGAGCTGTAGTTGGGTTATCATACATGTCTCCTGCTTTACATAGACTACTATGATTTCATTCTGATATCTTGTATTTCACATACTTGGTACTGTTATGCGACCTCCTTGGGGCTGCGTTCATCTGCGAGTAAAGGTACACCGATCGTTGATCCTCGCTCTTAGGGTCACGATTCGGCGTTTGGGAAGCTCCGTTCCTCGGAGGCTTATCTTGGTATAGTCCCTTGTTGATTGGTGCTTACATTCAGGGTATGGCGGGGCCTGTCCGTCGTTGTTGTCATATCATTCTTAAGTGCAGAAATGCTGTTATGGGAAGAGTGGTAGAAAGGGATGTAGCTATTCAAATTGTTATTTATATATCTTGTGGTAACGTTTTTGGTTGCTTTGTCTTATTTCCTTGTCTTATTACATTGGTTTCATGTATTGTCTTTATGTTCGTGATTACTCACGATGTTGTATCACTAGGGTGCGGGGTAAGGCACGATCCACGGGCCGGGCAGTCGTGACAAAAGTGGTATCGAAGCGATTAATCCTCGGAAAGTGTCTGAGCCGTATCGATGGAAGTCTTGATTATCGGTGTGTTGTGCACCACGCGATGTCGAGGAGGCTATAGGATATTTAGGATTGGTTTCTATTCTTCTCACTCGAGATCGTGCCTTAGAGACATGTTGTAAGTTGGACCCTCTAACGTATTTCTTTCCACTGCGTTATGCCTCCGCGTAGGGACCCGGCCAGGAGGGCAAAGCGGCCGGAGGCTGCGAGTAAATCTGAGAGGGTTACGTGGGCACAGGCCCAATCATCACTGGGGTGGTGCCGTTCGGGAGTTTTGCGGCGTCGCTGCCCTAGCAGAGTTTAGCACGGCGGCGATTCTCTGCGGCCATGATATTTGAACCTTGGTTCCACGGCCAGGAGCAGAGAATATAGATTTCAAGGCGACCAGTACTAACTATGGATTTGACTACGGAGAGTATACCGATGTCTGCGAGTCTTAATGAATATCAACGAGAAGGTTGTGCAAAGTAAGTTCTTGATTGAAGCGAGCATGGCACGTATGCGGGCTTATGCGCGGCGAGAAGCGTAGAGATCGGCGGGTTAACGAAGGGCGGCGAAGAAGGGCGAGTAGCGAGTCGCTTTGGTAACTTGCGGCGAGTCGCCTCGCGTGATTAGATTATGCGCGTCCATACATGCGAAAAGGTCCTCACGGGGTTCGGGGCGTTCGGGGTATGCGAGAGTTGGTGAGCTCGAGCTTAGGTTCCACGGCTACGTGAGTTCGACCATCCGGATTGATTTTCTCGGTGTTCGCGATGTGGCGGCGTCATCGAGAATGTCGTCTTTTAGTTGAAATGCGTGTTGTACCTATGACCGTCAGTGCGATGTCGAAAGAGTGTCCTTGCGGGAGGACTTAGCCTTGAGGATCGGTGGGTAGTTTGTCATCTTCCTATGCGCCTACAGGCGAGTTTGATTAGACGACTAAGGAGTGAAGGCGTAGATATAGATATATCCTTAACCTACAGAGATCTGTATGTGTGATAAGGTGAGTATACCTTAAGTGTTATGTTACGATAGCGGTGTGTTAGTTGTGATTAGAAATCATGGTGGGTTAGCAGAGTAAGATTTTGGGGATAGAGAAGGTGTGAGCATTAGAGTTATATACATAGAGACCTTAGAGGTAAGGACATCTCGAGTAAAAGATGTATTGTTTATGTTTGACCCTTATAGGAGTGCATAGTGCACGTGAGTTATGATGTGGGATTAGTCCCTGAGTAGTGTGGAATGAAAGAAGGTAGTTGAGCTAAGAAGACCGCTAGGTTTTCGTAACGTGATTAGTGAGACTGTTCCAGGATCGGGGAGCTAGTATGGTGCGCGTTGCCGGGTCGGGTTGAGGCCACGTTGCGGGTCAACCCGCGGCATGTTTGGTGGTGGGGTCTGGTTGTGGTGGTCGCTTTGGGTTGGGATTACGAGGGTGTTAGGCCTAAGTTTAGTTAACGTCTGGATTCGTGGATCGTTCGACCGATAGTCGGGCCGAGGAGGTCAGTCTTGTTTTCTAGCAAAGACCGTTTACTCGGCAGTGTTGTTTTATCAGAAAGGTTGTAAGGCTGCACGGGGTGCCTACGCCACCTTATGAATGACAGTGGAGCCAGTGCAGTGTTTTTGTTTGGAAGTTTTACAGCGGGGTTAAGAACTTCGGTGAGTCTCGAGAATCGCATTCGCCACCGGGCGGTGTGTGGAATTCGGGGGTAGTTGTAGGGAATTGTTGTCTCTGTGGAGAGTGTTTAAGCTACCATTTCGGTTTTGAATGTCGCCTTATGAGGCCTTGTAGGGGCGGAAGTGTAAGGCTGCCGGTCGATTGGTTCGATGTTGGCAATATTGAGATAGTTGGTTGAGCTTGTTCCGGATGTGGATAGGGTAAAGCTTGTCTAGAGGAGGTTACGGCGGCTCGGAGAAATCGTGCGGATAATCGGCGCGACGCTTAGAGTTCAGTTGTGGTCGGTCTTCTTGAAGATACCACCGGTTTGGGTGTGGCGAGTTTTGGAAAAGCGAGGAACTTAGCGAGTTACTTTGGGCCTTACGGTCTGGTGCGAGTAGGCGGATTGCCTATATCTTAGCTTTGTCGTCCGACTTAGGAAGCGACGTCCGGTCTTCGTATTGTTATGATCGGAAAGTATCGGAGATCCGTCAGTGTTCCCGATTAATGATGACCACGTTAGAGATAGTAACCCGAGTTTTGGAAGCGAAGCGATATCGAAATGTGGTAAGAGTTAGTGTCACGGCGACCTCGGGGATCGCGTAGTCGGTACCATTTGTTGGGTGTGGGTGACACTAGAACCTCGCGGCAAAGTGACAAAAGTGGTATCGGGAAGAAGCGAGCATGTATGGCGAGCATAGATGTGATCATTTCTTTTGTAAGGAGAAGGTGCGAAGGAAGTATATTTTAGACCGGAGAGAGGTGTTTGTGGTAATGTTAGAGTGTTTCCTCGTGGACTTGGATGTAAGTATTTTGTGATTGTTTACGTGGCCATTGTGGCGGGATTGTTTCGTAAGTATGGTAGTGAAGACTATCTTGGCGCCGCGTTTGTTTTGAGACTTAGAAGGAACATTCGGGGCGAATGTTTCTAAGGAGAGGAGAATGTTATACCGTATTTCAGTATGCGTGGGGCGTGCGTAGAAAATTTGAACTTGAGAATTAGGCTTGGCGAAATTTATTTGTTCACAACACCCGATTAGAGTCGTTTTTTTAATGAAGCGTTTTCCACGACTTTCGGAGGGAAAATTCCGGCTATGTCATTTTTATTTTTGCGGATTTTTAGAGGCGAAACATTTTGGACCAACGAGAGGCGCCACTTGGCACCCTCCCATTAGCGGGCGTGAGGCGGACCTTGGGCGAATTGATGAGGAGTTGGTAGGATATTTTGTGTGTTAGTTGGTTAAGGACACATGGGTGAATCTTGGCCTACACTTGCTATGCACTTGGCTAGATCTTGGCCATTGGTTGGCTTTGGCTTGTGCTATAAATACCCTCTTTGATGACTTCTTCATCCATTCCTAAAATAATTCTAAGTGTTAAATCCTCCTCCCTCCCCTTAGTGTAGAATTCGGCCAGAGCCTCCTCCTCCCCTGGCGAGAGCCCTTCCCACTCAGCAGGGTGCTAGCGTGGGTTACCCATGCCTAGTTGTTTTCGTATAATACCCCCTTTGGTAGAAATCTTGTCAAAAGTATTGTTATAATGCCCAATTACCTCGACCATATACCTTGTAGTATTCAGGTTATACTTATACAAAAAGCCAGAAATACTATTATACTTTCCGTCGGTCCAAAACCAGAAACCACAAGGAAAATCTCCATAGTTAGTTGGAGTAATAAGTAGAAGTTGGTTAGAACTTCTAAGGGTTGTTTGGAGGCGGGTCGGAGCGCGCGGAGTAGGAGCTAAACCTTGCTCGGGATCGACATTATAACTTGGATAATTATGGGCTTATCGAGGTAAATATTTTGTCCTCTATTGTAATTGGAAATTACATGATTGTTAGACTATATAGTTGAAGTGTACTATATATAGAACTGAACGTTGTTATCGTGATGTCTTTTGACTTAAGCTGAATAATAAGAAACCTTTTGAAAGAAAAGTCTTGACTGTATTTACATGGGGTGTATTACAGTAGACTTGTGTAGCTTTTCTGTGGAGTAGAATTGTACCCGTTCGGGTTAGATGTATAACCCCTGGTTGGCTTAGTAGCGGCCTCGATAAAGGAGGAGATTTCTGTTGTCGCGCGGGGAGGTCTTTGCGAATTTCGGTAGAATGTTCTACGATGAGGTCTAAATGTTAATAAGCGCCTTGTGGCCTTATAGGTTGAGTACTACGTGTGGCGCGATCTACTTGGCTTAGGAGTAGCCGGCGGTTGGAAGTACTTGGGCGTTTTCTATTAGTCGATACTCGTCGCGAGGTATGTGAACCTCTTCCTATCTCTTCTAGCATGATATGTGTGAACTATGTAGTACGGTGAGCGTCATGTGCTAAATGTATTTGATTGGTTTAAAACATAAAGTGTTATAACGGCTTTATGGGAAGTTGGTTATAACGACCTTATGTTGGTAAGAAAATACTTGTGGTTTTAAAAGGTGGCGATTTGAACTATAAGCGGCTTATTATGTATTAATAAAGAACTTGAAGTATTTCAAAAGATTTTTGAATCATTTGAAGAAGAAGTAATACTTGGTTTTGAAAACTTAAGAGTTATACTAGCTTTATGGGAAGCTAGGTAATAACTTAAGAATGTTTCTTGATTTGAATCGAGAATGTGTATCGACAAACCAACTGCAGCGTTAATAAAAGGAAATGTTTGTGATTAAGTATTATTAAAACCGGTAGAAACTTCCATCTGCATAGAAACTAAGATGAGACAAAATGATATTTCCTAGATCATGGTCATTGTAATAAGATTGTTATAAACAAGAATATCCTACTCACATATAAGGCTTATGTTTCTCGGATAGTTTAAAAGAGAATTATATTCTTAAATGAATAAGACTATGAACTACTGAAACCTTTCTAAAGTAAGAAACGTGAACATTTGAAATTAGGCAAACTTGGGCGTTTGAGAAATAATGTTGTTACTTGATTTTACAAAGAAGTGTTTTGCTTTACTTCAAAAGATAATCACTCTAGTTTTCATATACTACGGGTATTGTGTGACTTTTGTAAGCGTAACGTATCTTTTAAAAGATAATGTATGAAGTACTTTGGGAATAGATACTCGATCTTGTTAATCATATAATAGAATGTACCTTGTGTGTATAAGCTGGATTGTGTTGGTTTGTGATAGCCTTGTAATACGCCGTGTTGATTTGATAAGTAATCATATTAGGATGCTACGTGTGTTAGTATTACGTGATGTTTGTGTAAAGGGTTTTCCCTTGATTGTGCTTAGGTTGTTTAAGCGATAAAGCGTTATATTGGTATTATACCACTCACCGTGTTTCGGGGTTAAGCGCCCTCCGTCGGGGTAGACTCGGTGATGCAGGACCATGATTCGAGAATACCTCATGCGGGTCCTCGGGGGCCTATGCGGAGCTACGAGTTCGAGTTAGTGTGCGGCCTTTATGGTCATGCGATGCATGTGGCCATGCGATGCGAGTCGGGGCGATGCCGGGAGTAGCTACCCTCGATGCGGGGTTATACCTCATGCGGGCCTATGAGGCGCCTATGCGGAGCTGCGGGAGTTCGGTGGCTGAAGCGCGCACATTTGATATTGCGAGCGGCGACGGCTTTGATCATGTGAATGATGCAGCAGATATCATGATCTGATTTATGACCTTGTTAGTCTTGTAGGTGTTAGTAGGCGGCTATGCCTTCGTACTTACCCGTCTTATTTATTTGGACACGAGTGGGACTGCTGTTCATGTATTCCTTGGTGCTTTTCTATCATTGGCTGGCGGTGAGGAAGGTATTCCACGGGCATGATTGATGTTGTGGGCGTGAGACCCATTGTTATATTGGAGTGATGACTTGGAGGCGTGAGTCACGACTAGACATATTTGCTTATTTATTGTGAATTGTAGTTTGGTTATCATACATGTCTCCCGCTTTACATAGACTACTATGATTTCATTTCTGATATCTTCATGTTTCACATACTTGGTACTGTTATCTTGACCTCGCCGAAGTGCGTTCATCTGCAGTAAAGGTACACCGATCGTTGATCCTCGCTCTTAGGGTCACGATTCAGCGTTTGGGAAGCTCAGTTCCTCGGAGGCTTATCTTGGTATAGTCCGCATTGATTGTAGGTGCTTACATTCGGGGTATGACGGCCACTGTCCGTCGTTGTTGTCATATCATTCTTAAGTGCAGAAATGCTGTTATGGCGAGTGGTAGAAAGGGATGTAATTCAAATTATTATTTATATGTCTTGTGGTAACCGTTTTTGGTTGCTTTGTCTTCTTATTTCACCTGTCTTATTACATTGGTTTCATGTATTGTCTTTATGTTCGTGATTACTCGATGTTGTATCACTAGGGTGCGGGTAAGGCACGATCCACGGGCCGGGCAGTCGTGACAGGATACTCGTGGATATGCTTATTGGTGTTACATTATATCATGGATAAAGCGGTGAGGAAGGATTCCACGGGCATGATTGATATTATGGGCGTGAGACCCATAGTTATATTTTAATAGTGACTGTGAGGTCATGCGTCCCTGACTTGATATAACTGCTTATGTATTGTGTACTGTAGGTTGGCTATCATACATGTCTCTGTTTTGTTTAGATCGTTATGATTTCATTCTGATTTACTATTCACATACTTGGTACATTCTTGTCTTCGACCTCCTTGAAGTGCGTTCATCCGCGAGTTTAGGTCTGTGATTTGGTGATCTGCAGTGTAGGACCACCTTTCGAGTTTTGGATAGCTCCTTCTGTTCGGGAGTTTATCTTTTGGTATAGTTCCTTCAGTACAGGCTTTTTTACGGTTATGGGTACTGCGGGGCCTTGTCTCGTCATGTTTCTGTAAACTCTTAGAGTGCTGTATTCATATGTAGGATTGGACTGCGTATGCGGTGTAGTGTCTTTTGTTTATGTATATTATATGGCAGCCTTGTCGGATTTGCCCTTGCACGTACGTTGGTTTTAAAAAAAAAAATGAGGCGTTATTTAATTTCCGCAGTTTACTTAGTTGTTAAGGTAGAAGGGTGCCCGGGTAGGGCCTGATCCACGCCCGGTTGGGCGTGACAGTGGTATCAAAGTAGTCGATCCTCGGAATGTCTCTGAGGCCAGTGTCTAGTAGAGTCTTGATTATCGGTGTGTTGCGCGCCACACCCATAAACAGGAGGCTACAAGACTTTTAGGAGTTGGTTTCTATTCTTCTCACTCTAAGATCGTGCCATAGAGCTGTGTTAGTAAGATAATTCCTCTCTGACGTAATTTTGTGTTACAGTTATGCCTCCAAGTTAGGAGAAGACTATAGGGTCATGAGGGAAACGGTTATGTTATTGACCAAGATAGCGGTGCTACAGTTTCATCAGCAGGAGGTTATTCGGCCAGTGCAGCCAGGTGTACAGAGGGTAGAGGGCCAACGCGGAGATCAGCGTAAGAGGGCTAGACCGGTTGGTTATCCCGGTGAGTTTTTGGACGAGTTGCCTCGGAATGAGTGAGATATTCGTCGACCTACCCAAGACATACCCCGCGGTTCCACGGGTGGGATATTGGACCTCATAAGGTATTTAGGAGGCGGTCCAAGCTCCGGGTCGAGGTTCTTAGGAGGCGAGGATTTTCTCGATCGAGGCCACCTATTCCTCGATGTTTGGATGTGGTAAGCGTCATTCGGAAATGCCATTATGGCACAGTGTTTGTTTTATTGTGGCCATCCGGCCCATATTCGAGTATGTCCTTTTAGAAAGAGCACCGGTGAGTGGCTCGGCCTATGAGGCCGTAGTTGGTTCCCTTTCCTCGCGGTATCGTCCCGAGACAGGTGTTGGATGTCGGCACCGTGGTAGAGGTCGAGTGGAGTTTATAGTTCGCGATCCTTGAACCGCATGGTAGCGTGAATACTGGCGGATCGTGAGACAACATCTCGTGGTTCTGGTATATTTTGATTCTTTTGAATCATACGTGCATTGATAGATTCAGATTTCGCCTAGCATATATGTTTTCCCTTTGTTGCTAGCGATTTGTAAGTGATAGTACCCCAGGTAGGAATACTTTGATTAGTAAGGTGAAAAGTTAAGAATGTTGACAAGAATGATAAGTGAATGAGACTATAGTTGTGTAGAGTTCACAAGTTGTAATTACCAATAATGATGTAAGGCCGATAGGGAAGGATGTCTGATAGAAATACTTTGGCTTATGTGACGAACCTCTAGTGAATGGGAGGATAGGGTGAGAAGTACCTTAAGATAAGAGAGAGATTTACTTCAGACTGAAATGAGAAGTTAAGTGTGACGATGGGTCGGGTTATGGACTCATTCCGGGTCAACCGATAGTATGGAATGGGGTGATGTCAGTTGGATATGGTCCCGCTATGTGATAGGGGCACGTGGATGCAAGGCCCAAGTCTAGTTGATTTTGTACGTGTACTAGATAAGTTTGAAAGTACGAGAAAGTATGACAAGTAAGAAAATAAAGGAACCTCTAAGGATCCCGTGTTTTAGAAGACTGTAACCTTCGAGTTTTGTGAAAAAGGGGTCGCGGACGGAAGGTCCATTGATATGTTTACGTATGTTGTGGTGGCCATGTGTGGCACCGTTGGTCTTGTGCAGTTTTGATTGATAGGCATAATATAAAGTTTGTGCCGGAGTCTGTATAGCTTGACAACCGACTAAGAACATTCGGGGACGAATGTTTCTAAGGGGGGAAGAATGTTACACCCCGTAAGTCCAGGACATGTATAAGAGAATGTACGTAAGGAATCAATACTTGGAAATTGGTACGAAAGGAAGAATTGTTTTTTCGGCAGAAAATCTTCCGAACGTCGGAAAGGAAAAATGTTCGTTGTTGAGAATTGGATTCTCAAAATGCATTATTTGAAAAGTATGGAACTTATTAACATTATGAAAATTTATTTTTACGGATTTGGTCACGTGGGGCCCACCCGAGGGATTTTACGTTTTGTGGGGCCCACGAGGGTTACAGAATTTTATGGACGAATGATAGGGCGACACGTGGTACCCCGCACATAAGGTCTTGGACGATTTTTTATTAAGGGTATAATGGTCATTTGACCAATGTGTAGATGACAAAGTCTTGCTAATTAAGAGCTTGACATTGTTGACCAAGTCAAGAGCCATTTGGCTTGATCCCATTCATCCAATTTTAACAAGTGTTTTAATCTAAACCCTCCAATGTGTTATATATCATCCTAAGTAGCAATACTTGGCATTTCTACACTTAGAAAAATTAGAGAACACCTTGTTCTTCAAAGGTTGCTCTCGGCTTTGTGGTCTTTTGGAAGACAAGATTTTGCAATTTTGGTTCTTTATTCACAAGACTTAAACCCAATGTCCCTAAGGGTATTGTAAGGATATCTCAATAGAAAGATTTCGGAAAAAGCAGCGTTTCGTATTAGTCATGGCGGAAACTTAAGGAGTTCTTGACTTTGAAGTTGGAACTTGAAGATGGGTTCTTCATAGGCTTCTAAGGAGTGCTTGGAGCGGATTGGAACATAAGGAAAGGAGCTAAGAATTGCTAAGGCGCGACTTTGAATCTTGGAAATTTTAAGGGCTTATAAAGGTATAACTTTTGTCGTTTTAGCAATTAAGGCTTACTTATTGTTGTAGCTATGGATATTAGCAAGCATGAGTTATATAGTATGAAGTTTGATAATTATATTGGCTATTGGAACCCTAATCCGAAAACTAGCATGTTTAGCCTTAAGATTGGAATTCAAGTTGATTATTAGTTTAAGTAAATCGCATGGTGTATAAAGAAGGAAATTGTAGTTGTTGAAGTTGTTTATGGCTATATAACATGTTAGACCTTAGAACTTGGAATTGGAAAAGGATTGGAAAAGGACTTGTGTTGTGTTATTGTTGGCCGAGAATGGCTTGTGAGTATTAAACTACTTCGTATGAATTGTGGGGCGGAATTTTACACGTATTGTAAGGCGTGTAATCCCCTTTGTTTGGTTGTTGTTTTGAGCCTTAAATGTGGCATGTTGGTTATTGTATTCGGCCTTGAAAAAGGTGGCAAAGTGAGTAGAAACAAAGGAAGTCTTTTAGATTTTCCGTAGAATTAGAGGCCGTATACTTAGTATTATTCTCGTTAGAGACTAGAAGTTGATAGTCTTGTTGTGACCATTATAGGTTGACACTTCTACGCACGGCGTATTCGGCAGCTTGTGGATTTAGTAGAAAGGTATGTGAACTATCTCCTCTTCTAGCATGATTCCTTAAGATAAAGAAAGTATGTCCTACTCCTTAAATGATCCATTCCTTGGTTGTATTTGGATTGCCTAAAATAGAATTTGTTCTATGTACTTCCTTGATTGTACTTTGATGTTTAAATTGTAAGTTGTATAATCCATTGCCTTAGTGAAGTTGGATTCTTAAAAGTAAGAGTATTTTACTTAAAGTACATAGAGTCTTGAAAAGGAAGTGGTTTCCAAATCTTTTGGCTAGTGCCTTAGTTCTAAAACCTAAGTCGTTATAATGACTTTAGAGTCAAATGAGTGATTTACTTAATTGTTTAAGAGAGGAGAAATGACATGATTTAAGAGAAGTAACTTGTTTTAAAGGTGTGAGTTACTTGAGGTTTAAAAGTAGAAGAAACTTGTTTTCTAAATATTAAGAGACTTGAAGTATTTTGAAAGTTAAGAACTTGATTTGTAAGTATGTGATACTTGGTTTTAAGTATAAGTCTCTTGGTTATAAAAAGGAATGAATATGTCTAAAACCATAAAGGGTTATAACGGCTTTATGGGAAGTTGGTTATAACGGCTCTATGAAAGGTTAAGAAAGTTGTCTATTTTGATTATTAGGCATAAGTTGCCTAGATTGTGAAAATTTGAAGTTACTTGATTCCAAGCTTTGAAATGAGTTTTCTAAAGGTGTAGTAACTTACTTTGAAAAATAGACACATCTTGATACTACGGGTGTTAGTATCTTGGGGTTTTACATAAAGCGAGTCTTTTGAAAGAATGCACGTCTGAAGTACTTTGGCTGTTTAATTGAGAATTATTCTATGTGTGCCCGATAAGTACTTTGCTGTTTAATTGAGAATTATTCTATGTGTGCCTTGATAAGTACTTTGCTGTTTAATTGAGAATTATTCTATGTGTGCCTTGATAAGTACTTTGGCTGTTTAATTGAGAATTATTCTATGTGTGCCTTGATAAGTACTTTGGCTTGATTAATTGAGAATTGCCTATATGTGCTGGTGATAGCCTTTGAGTGCGAGTAATATGTTTTATTACGTTGCCGCGACTCTCGGTTGGAGTGGTGCCTTGTTGTAAGTTTACTTGGGCGTCGCAAGCGGTGGTGAGATTCCACGGGTATGCTTCCATTATTTGTGTTACCCTACGGTCATGCTTATACGATGTGGGATGCCGGGGTATGCGACGCGAGGATACCCTATGGTCACGCTTATACGATGTGGGATCGGGCACGCGACCACGAGGATACTCATGGACATGCTTATACGATGTGGGATTCCGGCGTGTGACCAGGAGTCGGGTTAGATTCCCGGATTTGTTTATGTTACCCTACGGTCATGCTTATACGATGTGGGATGCCGGGGCATGCGACCGCGAGGGATACCCTATGGTCATGCTTATACGATGTGGGATGCCGGGGCATGCGACCACGAGGGATACTCCTTGGACATGCTTATACGATGTGGGATTCCGGGGCATGTGACCAGGAGTGGGTTTTATTCCCGAATTTGTTTGTATACCCCATGGTCATGCTTATACGATGTGGGATTCCGGGGCATGCGACCACGAGGGATACTCCTTGGATATGCTTATTGGTGTTACATTATATCATGGACTGCCGGCAGTGAGGAAGGATTCCACGGGCATGATTGATATTATGGACGTGATACCCATAGTTATATTTGAATAGTGACTTTGAGGGCATGCGTCCCTGACTTGATATAACTGCTTATGTATTGTGTACTGTAGGTTGGCTTTCATACATGTCTCCTGTTTTGTTTAGACTGATATGATTTCATTACTGATTACTTCTTCACATACTTGGTACATTCTTCATCTCGACCTCGCCTTCGGGCTGCGTTCATCTGCATGAGTTTAGGTACAGATTTGGTGATCTGCAGTGTAGGACCACCTTTCGAGTTTTGGATAGCTCCTTTTGTTGGGAGTTTATCTTTTGGTATAGTTCCTTAAATCTGAGGCTTTTATGCGGTTATGGGTACTGTGAGGCCTTGTCCGTCATGTTTACGTAAACTCTTAGAGTGCGTATTCATATGTGAGATTGGACTCATGTACGGTGTAGTGTCTTTTGTTTATGTATATTATATGGCAGCCTTGTCGGCTTTGCCCTTGCACGTACGTTGGTTTTTAAAAAAAAAATGGCGTTATTTAATTTCCGCAGTTTACTTAGTTGTTAAGGTAGAAGGGTGCCCAGGTAGGGCACCAGTCACGGGCCCGGGGTTCGGGGCGTGACAGCCGGCATGACTGCCATAATATATAACACCCGAATGGGACTACAATTGTACTACAATGTAAATACAACTCACGCCAGTCCAGCCCACATATGAATACAGACCTCTAAGAGTTTTGACAACAACTATGACGGGACAAGACCACTGCCACTGAAATACACCGATCTAAGCGGCCGTACCAATGGTAAGCTCCGGAACAAGGAAGCTACCTCAACAAATGAACAAGATCCCACACATGCGGATCACCCAACTGCGAACCTAAACATGCGGGCATGAACGCAAAGGGGTCGAGAACAAGTACTAAGTATGTAAACATAAAGTACAGTAAATAAACCATAACTGGCCAAAAGATGACAGAGACAAGTAAGAACCTTACCAGCTCCAACCATGCCATATAAAATAAAGCCAAACGTATCTTGTATCAATGTACCACTGTACTACTGTACTTTATATAAAGAAATGAGAGTCAACTGAGCCTTTTAAAATATATCCTTTTTAAAAGTAAGATCCACCGTGTCATTTCAAGTTATGAAATAAATACCATTTCAAATATGAAATCAACTGTATCCCTTTCAAATTTGAAATCATTACCATTTCAAATATGAAATCAACTGTATCCCTTTCAAATATGAAATCATTACCATTTCAAATATGAAAGTCATGTCAGGGTCATTCGCCCTCAGAATCATTATGCAATCCTATTCATGGGAATTGAACCCGCGATGAATATATGTACACGATACCCGCATCACGGAGAGCTAATCCATGGAATGTGTCCTGGAAATTGAACCCGCATGAGTCCTTCAGACCCGCAGTGAGTGTGTATCCAAGGCATTTATCATGTCATGTAATATCAGGGAATTGAACCCAAAATACTATGTACATCCATTCTTATAAAAAAAGAATAACATCATGCAATATTAGGGAATTGAAACCCAAAAAGTATTATGTACGTCCGCCGTACATCCTTTCATTTTAAAACAACAAAGGCAATACCATGCCTTCCTTTTAAAATGACCAAGACAATACCATGCCTTCCTTTTTAAAATATCCATGTACGTCCGCCGCACATCCTTTCCTTTATAAACCCCAAGACACTAGCACTTGTAGCATCAATGCACTTTCACTATTAAAAACAAGTTACTTACACTTTTAAACTCAAGTAACTTATTCTTTTCAAATCAAGTAACCTATACCCTTAAATCAAATTACGTCTTCTTTCCCAAAATCAAGTCATTTATACTTCATATAAATCAAGTCTCTTATACTTCATCTAATCAAATCTCATATACTTTCAAGTAACGTCTCATATACCTTCAAGTAAAGTCTCATATAATTTCAACTAAGTCTCATAACTTTCAAATATATCTAGTCGCATGACTTTCAAATAAATCAAGTCTCATAAATTTCAAATAAATCTAGTCTCGTGACTTTCAAATAAATCAAGTCTCATAACTTTCAAATAAATCTAGTCTCATGACTTTCAAATAAATCAAGTCTCATTAGTGTTGTAACCTAGCAAGATCAACTCGACTCCAATGCTTACTAAACACTCTTACCAACATCTCCCATAAGACTTGGTAAGGACTTAAGAATAACTTAGTCATGCCTTTAGCATAGAATCAATAACATGAATACTCTAATAACGAGGCAAGTATACTTCAAGAAACAAGTCATGTATACTCCAATAATCAATCATGCCAATAGAAGGAAGAAGTTCACATATCTTTTAAGTTATTCCACACGCTAAGTAGAATACGTCACTCGTAGAATGTCAACCTATAATGACAATAATACTTCTATCAATTCTAAGCTATCAAGTGTAAGACTTATACCAAATAATGGTCCTCTTATTCTACGAAAATTTGGGCAGCACTTCCTTTGTTCCTACGTACTTTTCCATCTTTTCCAAGGCCCGATTCCAACACCAATCAAGCCATACTTAAGGGCACAATCAACAGTTAACCAAAGGGGATTACACGCCTAGCTTGACGTGTAAAATTCCTCCCCTTAATCTATCAAACAACCCACTAAAATCAGTTCATAGTCCAATGTAAAAACAGTTCACTAGTACAGTCCATTAGTACAATCCACTAATACAGTCCATTAGTACAGTCTTTTAGTTGGTGTTCTCGGCCAACTACTACAACCAAAACTGTTTCCATAACTTCTTATAATCTAACTTATATTTCAACACTTTATATAAGTTATATTAAGTTGTTAACAACAAGATTCCTTCATGTCAATATGTAATAGGTAATGTTTAACAACAATAATATCCAATGAATCCGACAACGCCAAAACTGTCGACAATCGGCTAACATGCCAAGATTGTGACATGTACTTCTTATTCTTCATTCTTTTTAATCACAAGTTCATTCATTAATTACTACAACATGTAATATCCAATTACTTTAAGAGGACAATGATCCTTACCTCAAATATGCCCAAAATAATCCAAGTTTAAAAGTCGATCCTTAGCATATCCTAGCGCATATTCTTCAAGTTCCAATCCACAATATGTAACCCTTAGAAGCTTATAACCAACTTCTCTTCAAGTTCAACACCTAAAAAGTTGAAGAACACCCTATGGTTTTAACCCTTCAAGTCACGGCCAAGAGGCTTTTTAGGGGTTAGGGGTGCTTAATCTTGCTAATCACTTGGTTAGGGACCTTAATCTTGTATCAATGAACAAATATTGGAAGTTTAAGGATTTTTTTGGTCTCCAAAATTGTCACGACTCAACCCGAGCCCGCGACTGGTGCCCTACCTGGGCACCTTTACAGGTATACATCAGAGAAAATCAGCGGAACATACATATAACTCTTAAATATACATCAATGTGAAATAACAATAGGCTAGCCGATAAGACCACCTTCCTGAATATAAACATAGCCAAAAACAGTTACATCTTTTTATACAAACTGACCCACATACATGACTACAGACCTCTAAGAATTTTAACATAACAACTGTGACGGGACAGGGCCCCAACATACCCCTGAATGTACAATAACCGACAATACCAGGGATCTGAACTAGAGACAAGCCTACAGAGTAATGGAGCTTCTCAACAGCTGAATAATGATCCTAAGAGTAAGGACCAGCTACCTGTTTAATTCTACCTTCGGCATGAACGCAGCCCCCCGAGGAAAGGGGGTCAGTACAAAATATGTACCAAGTATATGGCCAGAAATCGCAATTTAAATCATAAGTCTAGACATAAAGTTGGAGACAAGTATGATAACCAAATTAACAGTACACTGTGCCTTATTAACAATGAGAGTACTAGAAGTAATCTTACCATTTCTATAATAGGAGCTTATGATCAAACCCGGGCCACCCGCCCGTAATATCATTACACAATCCTATTCATGAGACTATTTCACCCGCATAGGTCATGTGGACCCGCAATGGAGCAATTTGCTCCGCATGAAACTATTTCACTCGCATGAGACTATTTCACCCGCATGGGACCGGTGGACCCGCAATGAGTACATACGCCGCACTCGCATCGTGGGGAGACAATCCACGGAATAAGTAGTAACCCGGGGGTTTATCCCGCAAGAAATAGTATAACACTAGCACTAAAGACTGTCATAAATATCATAACATAAGCACAACCGACTATCATAGATATCATAAGCAAGTTAAGAAACCCCTTAACTTCTTATTAGACTTACGTAAGGTGTACTCTCATTTCATTAAACTTAAGACACTATCATGTCACATAAAATCCGGGGATTTAACCCAAAGTACTACGTACTCCATACTCTTTTAAAATGACTCCTTTAAATATTAACCCCAAGATACTAACACCCTTAGTATCAAGTCACGCTTACTTTTCAAAACAAGTCACTACACCTTTTGAAATTCATTTCAAAGCTTTTAAACTAAGTGACTTCTACTTTCAAAACTTAAGCAACTTATGACTTTAAATCAAGTTGCCCTTTCTCTAAATCAAGTCATTTATCTTCTTTAAAATCAATAGAGTAAACCACTCTTTTATCTTCCAAAAAGTCGTTATAACTAACTTCCCATAAGGCCATTATAACTTCACATACCTTTCCGACTTAATCCACTTGCCAAGTTGAATATTCCCCACGTAGAATGTCAACCTATAATGACCATAATACGTCTATCAACTTCTAGCATTCTATCGTAGAATAATTCTAAGTATAAAGCTTCCTATTCTACGGAAAATTGGGCAGCACTTCCTTTGTTTCTACGTACTTTTCCACCTTTTCAAGGCCCGAAAATCAATAACCAACATGCCACATTTAAGGCTCAACCAATCAACTAATCAAAGGGGATTACACGCCTAACAAGACATGTAAAATTCTGCCCCACAATTGTATGAAACAGTCCAAAAATTCAATGGCCATTCTCGGCTATAATGTGTAACAACATATAATCTTTTTCATTTCCTTTCTAATCCAAATCGTTATTCAAACATGTTATATAAGTCACAATCAATTAAAACAACTATATTCTCTTCCTTATATAACATGTAACGATTATAACCAACAACCGAATTGATTTACAACTTTAATGGCTAGCAGGCCAATTTGGTTTTAACATATCAACATGATCCAAATCTTTTCAAACTTCATTCTATATATCACATGCTCGTCTATCAACTACTATAACCTGTAATCTTCAATTACATTAAGAAGACGAAGGTTTTACCTCAATAAGCCCAAATATTATCCAAGACTTCAAGTCGATCCTTAACAATTTTAGTGTTACACCCCGTAATTACAGGACATGTTTTAAGAACGTACGTGAGAATCCCAAATGTTAAGCTTGGAGACTAGTAAAAATTTATCGGAATTATGGAATTGTCGGAAAACGTAATATTGTGACGAATGGGAGGGTGACACGTGTCACCCCCCCCCCCTTAAGTGGTCTTGGACGAAAATTACATGGGCAAAAGGGTCATTTGACCATTTTTAAGATGACCAAGTCTTGCAAGTAGTAGAACTTGATATATTTGACTTAGTCAGTGGGGCCACTTAGCTTGATATTTAAAAGAATTTCATCAAAACCACACATTTGTGCAAATCTTGACCCTCCATGTTACTATATAAGTATACTAGTAGCGAGACAAGCATTCCATACTTAGAAAATTTTCAAGAAATTGGATGAACAAAGCTTGAAGCTCTCGGGTTCCACATTTTCAAAAAGGAAAAAAAATTGTTTGTTGTCCAATAAGCTCCACACTTTAAACCAAGGTTCATGAGGGTATTGTAAGGGTATCTCAATAGAAAGATCCCGGAGAAATAGCGTTTTCGTATTAGTCGCAAGGTGAAAACCTAGTTGCTTTCCTAGGTTTTGATTAGAAGATTAAAGGAAAGTTGTTTATGATATTCTAAGGGTATCAAGTGGCGGATTGAAGTGTCAAGAAGAGGCTCTAAGTTTCTAGGGAGCGACTTAGGATTTGAAGTTGGACTAAGGCTCGTTGAGGTAACAATCTTGTTCTCTTAAAGTGTTACAAGATTATATATTGTTGTTAGCCTTACATTTTTACTAGCATGAAGTATATGTGTTGAAGATTTATAAGTGATATGGATTGTTGTAGCCTAAAATCCGAAATGTCATATAAGCCATTTGAAGTTGGATTACAATTTGGTCGTTAATTAGAATCGTCGCATGTTACTTACTTGAAGATTGTAGTGGTTATAATCGATTGCGACTTGATATCATGTTATACTAAACAACTTGGATTGAAAAGGAAATTGGATAAGAATTGGTGTTGTTGTATCTCAAGTTGCCGAATTTACACTTGTAGTTTGTACTAGTTTGATATCAATTGTGGGGCGGAATTTTACACGTCTAGTAGGCGTGTAATCCCCTATTGTTAACTACATTGTTGGGCCTTAAATGTGGTGTGTTTGGTTATTGAATTCGGGCCTTGAAAAAGGTGGTAAAGTATGTAGAAACAAAGGAAGTGCTGTCCGATTTTCCGTAGGATTTAGTGACTTTGCACTTATTATATTCTACGTTTGAAGTAAGAAGTTAATAGACGTATTATGGTCATTATAGGTTGGCATACTACGTGCGGTATATTGGACTTAGCGAGTGGATTGACCCGAAGAAGTATGTGGAACTTTCCTATCTCTTGAGCATGAATAGTTGTACCTATATAGTACGGTAGACGTACAAGACTTTGATATCCTTTACTTGTTTTAAGAATGTACAAGTCGGTTGAGTTAGGAGATTAACTCACTTGTTTTAAAGTAGTCAGGATGTCTTAGTTTTCAAAGTTAAGGGACTTGAAGTGTTTTAAAGTATATGATACTTGTTTCGTTTTAAACGTATAAGTCCCTTGGATATAGGAAAGTGTAATTGACAAAAGTATAAAGTTAATATAATGACTATGGGAAGTTGGTTATATTAGCTTTATGGAAAGTTAAAAAGAAAGATTTACTCTAAGTAAAACAAGTAAGGATAAATGATTTGAATTTATGAAAGGCAAATTGATTTTAAGACATCAATTGCCTAAGGTTTTAAAAGAAAGGAAGTCACTTGATTTAGAAGCCTAATTATATTTCTAAAAGGTATTGTGACTTGTCTTGAAAAGTAGTTGTGACTTGGTACTATGGTTATTAGTATCTTGGAAGTTTTATATGGAAAAGAGTCATTTTAAAAGGATAGAAGTACGTAGTACTTTGGGTTAAATTCCCGGATTTTAAAAAAAATGACATGTTAATGCCTTAAGTAAACTAAAATGAGAGGGTATAATAATAATGTTAATAAGAAGTTAGGGGATTTCTTAACTTGCTTATATTATGATAAGCCGGTAGCGCTTATGTTATGTATGATAGCCGGTTGTGCTAGTTTAAGTTATTATTATGAGGGAAAGCCCCGGGTTACTACTAATTCCATGGATTTGCTACCCATGATGCGAGTGCGGCGTTTGTACTCATTGCGGGCCCACCGGGCCCAAGCGGGTGAAATAGTCTCATGCGGAGCGCATCGCTCCATTGCGGGTCCATGGGACCTATGCGGATGAAATAGTCCCAGGAGTAGGATTGCTTAATGATACTACGGGCGAATGACCCTACTTTGATCATGAGCCTCCTATTTTTATGCAGTAAAGTTTATACTTGTTACTCTCATTGTTAGTAAGGCACAGTGTACTGTAATTTGATTATCTTACATGTCTCCATCTTTATTTAGACTTATGATATAATTACAGTATTTTTCCAGTTTTACATACTTAGTACATATTGTGTACTGACCCCCTTCCTCGGGGGCTGCGTTCATGCCGCAGGTAGGGGTAAGCAGGTGGTGGATCCTCATTCTTAGGATCACTGATCAGGTTTCGGAAACTCCATTTCTCCGGAGGCTTGCCTTTTGGTACGGTTTTCCCTGATGTTGTGGATATTATGTACATTCAGGGGTATGGCGGGGCCCTGTCCATACGATTATTATTCTGAAGTGCGTAGTCACAGTTGTGGTTTGGGCTGTAAGAACAAAGTTGTACTGTTTTACTTTTGGTTATGTATATTTTATGGAAGGCGACCTTATCGTCTAGCCTGTGATGATTATTGTCTAAACATGTTTATGTGTTGTGTATGTTCCGCTGCTATTCTCTGATGTATACCTGAAAGGGGTGCCCAGGTAGGGCACCAGTCGCGGGCCGGGGTCGGGTCGTGACATTTAGCTCCTCTTCTTGACGTTCCAATCCACTCCAAGCAACCCTTAGAAGCTTATGATGAACTCCTCTTCAGGTTCCGACTCCAACTATGAAAACCCCCTTAGGTTTTCATGTTGCGACTAACGTAATAACGTAGTTTTTTTGGGATTTTTGTATTGGTATATCCTTAGAATACCTCTAGGGATCTTAGGTTTAAGTATTGTGAATTATGAAGCAAGATTGCAAAAAATATTTGTGTGGAAAAGGGCATTGCTGAGAGCACCTCTTGAGCACACAAGTCTTGCCAATTTTTTCTAAGTGTTGGAATGTCTTGCTACTAGTAGTAGTAATATATAATGAGACCAAGGGCTAGGATTAATCCAAATGGAAGGCTAGGATGTGGTCAATTATCTCAACCTATCTTGACTTAGTCAATTTTATCAAGCCAAAATTGGCTACACTTAGCCATGATTTTCGTCCAACATGACCCATGTAGAGGGTGACACGTGTCGCCCTCCCATTGGTCCATAAAACTTCGTTTCCCGAAATTTCCATAATTGGTCAAAATATCGAAAACCTTGTGGGCCCCATAAAAACGTAAAATTTCCCGAGTGGGCCCTACGTATCCAACTCTGAAGATAAAATTCCATAATTCTGATAAATTCTAAAAGTCTCAAATAACAAATTTGAGAACCCAATTCTCATTAACGAACAATTTTTCCTTCAGAGTTGGAAGATTTTCCTTTGGAAAACAATTCTTTCTTTCGTTCAAATTTTTAAGTCTTGTGTTCTCCCGTCTATTCTCCTATACATGTCCTGGAATTACGGTGTGTAACATTCTCCCCCCCCCCCCCTAGAAACATTCGTCCCCGAATGTTCTTTCGGAGTCCAATCTAATTAGATAACGACATAGTTCCCTTTAACCATACCTAACATAATCACATATGCCACATAATAATACTTAGGCAAACACGTCAATTTAACATTGACAAGTAGGGAAGCCAATTTCCTGTAGGTGTAGAGAACAAGTATAGGTACTCTTCCTCATGTCCTTCTTGGCTCCCCAAATCATCTTCTCTTTCAATATCATTCCGCCATAAGACTTTGACGGAAGTCATCCTTAGTCCGTAGTCGCCTGACCTGGCGATCAAGTATCGCTATTGAACTCTCCTCAAACGATAACCCCTCTGTCACTTGGATATCACTAACCGGGAAACTCTGGATGGATCTCCAATACTCTCCCATAACATAACAACATGGAAGATCGGATGTACATGCCTCCCAAATGGATGCATAACTAACCCATAGGCAACCTTGCCTACTCTACGGACAATCTGATAAGGCCCAATGTACCTTGGGCTTAGTTTCTCTTTCTTTCCAAGCCTCATCACACCCTTCATGGGTGATGCCTTTAAGAAGATTCCATTGTTAATCTGAAACTCTAAGTGTCGACGTCGATTCTCTGTATAAAGCTTCTGTCGACTCTGAGCTTGCTAATAATCTTTCCTGTATAAGCTTCGCCTTATCCATAGTCCGCTGAATCAAGTCTGGGCCAATTAACTGAACCTCGCCTACGTCGAACCAACCAACCGGCGGTCTACACTTTCTTACATACAAAGCCTCATACAGGGCCATCTGAATACTGGAATGGTAACGGGTATTATACGCAACTCAACTAGAGGAAAAAGATACTCATGGCTACCCCTGAAATCAATAACACAGGCCCGCAACCTATCCTCAAGTGTCTGGATAACATGCCCTGCCTGTCCGTCGGTCTGAGGGTGAAATGCAACACTGAGACTCACCTGTGTCCCTAACCCCTTCTGGAAAACCTCCAGAAGTTAGCCGTAAACTGAGCTCATCTGTCTGCAATCATAAATATAGGAACCCCGTGCAGTATCATAATCTTCCTGCTATATTCTAGCATAATTCTCAGTCGAGTAAGTGGTCCTGACCGGAAGAAAATGGGCTGATTTCGTCACCATGTTTACTATGACCTACAGGGAGTCGCACTTCCTCCGAGTACGATGCAACCCTGTAACAAATCCAAATTAATCACCTCCCACCTCTAAGTCGGGATCTCGATAAATCGTAATAGCCGCGGACTTATGATGCTCAACTCGACTGCGACAATTCGAGCGAGCAACAAACTCTGCTACGTCCCTCTTCAGGCCATCCCACCAATACATACATCTGAGGTCATGGTACATCTTCGTCAACCCCGGATGGATAGAGTAATGAGCACTGCGTGCCTCCCCTAAAACCTGCTGACAATTCCTGCAGCATCGGGCACACACAATCTATCCTCATATCACAACACTCCATTCAGTGCTACTCAAACAGGCTCTTCTCCTCTCGGAGAGCCGTATCTCAATTCCGCACTAGAACTGGATCCTTGTTATACCCCGTATTTCCAGAGTATGTACGTGAGCGCGTACGTATTATAATTTGAGCCTTAAAGTTGGCTAGTTTCGAAATTTGTACACAAGTGCCGAAAAGAGTCGTTTTCCGACGAAACGTTTCCACAGCTTTCGTAGGGAAAATTCCGGCTATGTCATTAATATTTTTTGCGGATTTTTCCGAGAGACAAAACATTTTGGACCAACGAGATGGCGACACTTGTCACCCTCTAATTGGAAGGAGTGGACGGACGAAATGGGCAAGTTGGCACGTTTTTTGTGCATTGTTTTTGGTCAAGGAGTTGGTAGGATATTTTGGGTAGATGGATAAGGTTGAACATGGCTTAATCTTGGCCCTACACTTGCATGGCACTTGGCTTGATCTTGGCCATTGGTTGGCCTTTGGTTAGCCTATAAATACTCACTTACTTGAAGACTTTCTTCATCAAAACTTGAGCAATCTATCTAAGTCTCAAATACTCCTCCTCTTGTCTTGCTATCGTCCAAAGCCCCCTCCCCTTTGGGCAAGGCCATGGCAGAGTCTCCTCCCTTTGTGGTGCCTAGCCGAGGTACACCCTAGCCTTGTTGTCTCGTATAAATACCCCTTGTTGTGGTATAGAAATACTCTCCTAGTATTGTTATAATGTCCAAATACCTTGGCCCAAATACCTTGTAGTATTTCCCAAGGTTACACTTATACTAGCCCAGAAAATACCATTATACTTTCCCTCAGTCACTAAAACGAAACCCTAAGTAAATCTTCACCCGTAGTTGAAGTTATAAGTAGAAGTTGGTTAGAACTTCTAAGGGTTGTTAGGAGCGCCCAGAGTTGGAGCTAAACCTTGCTCAGGATCGACATATAAACTCGGATAATTTTGGGCTTATCGAGGTAAACATTCTTAACCTTCTGTTGTAATTGGAAATTACATGTTGTAGGAGTATATAGTTAAGTATACTATATATAGAACTGAACATAGTTGTGCGGCAATGTCTTTTGACTTAAGCCTGAATTATACTTACGGCAATGTCTTGCGACTTAAGCCTGAATTTAAAGAAGAGAAGCTGTAATTACATAGATGTATCAGATGAGACTTGTGTAACATCACCGTAGTAGAATTGTACACGTCCGGTTAGACGTGTTAACCCCCACACTGGTTGGCTTGGTAGCGGCCTCGCCAGAGGAGGAGATTTCTGTTGTTGCGGGAAAGGTGATCGAATTTTCTGTAGGATATTCTCCATTGAGATATAGATGTTAATAGGCGCCTTGTGGCCTCTATAGGTTGAAGTACTACGTATGGCGTGATCTACTTGGCTTAAGGAGTAGCCGGCGGTTCGAGGTACTTGGAGCGTTTTGCTATTAGTCGACAATCGTCGCGAGGTATGTGAACCTCTTCCTATCTGTTCTAGCATGATATGTGTATAACTATGTAGCAGGTGAGCGTACTGTTTAATGTATTTGATCGTTTGAAACATAAAGTGTTATAACGGCTTTATGGGTAGTTAGTTATAATGACTTTATGTAGGTAAGAAAATGCTTTGTGGTTTCAAAGGTATCGATTTGACTTATAACGGATTTGATGTGTAGTAATAAAGAACTTGAAGTGTTTCAAAAAGACCTTTTTAAAAGAAGAGTAATACTTGGCTTTGAAAACATAAGAGTTGTACTAGCTTTATGGAAAGTTAGGTATAACGTCTTAAGAGTGATAAAAAGAATGGTTTACTGATTTCGGAAATCAGAATGAGTATCGACAAACCACTGCAGCGTTAATAGAGTCAAATGTATTGAATAATGAAGTATGGTATTAAAACCAGTAGAAACCTCCATCTGCATAGAAGCTAAGATAAGACAAAATGATATTACATTTCCTAGATCATGGCTGCTTAATAAGATTGATTATAAACAAGAATAACCTACTCACATATAAGACATATGTTTCTCAAAACGTTTAAAGGAGAATTATGATTTAAAGGATTTAAAACTATGAACTACGAAACCTTTTCTAAAATGAGAAACTTGAGCTTTTGAAATTAGGCAAACTTGAACGTTTGGAAAATAAGGTTGTTACTTGATTTTACAAAGGAAAGCATTTTGGTTTACTTAACAATGTTAGTCACTCTATTTTTATACTACTGGTATCGGGTGACCTTCGTAAAAGAAATGGATCTTTAAAAGGAATTTAACGTACGTAATACTTTAGGGTTAAAATCCGGACTTTGACATAAAATGAAAGTACCTTGATTTGTGTATAACTTGCCTATGCTTTTGTTATGAAACTTGACCATGTTACGTGTGATAGCCTTGTTGTGCAAGTATTGTGTTCTACTCAACTACCGGTTCATCCGGGAATGTATTTCACTTGATTACCGGTTCATCCGGGAATGTATTTCACTTGATTCGGTTCATCCGGAATGTATTTCACTTGATTAGGTTCATCCGAATGTATTTCACTTGATTAGGTTCATCCGAATGTATTTCACTTGATTAGGTTCATCCGGAATGTATTTCACTTGACTCACGGTTCATCCGGAATGTATTCCACACGTTTCTATATTGGGTCCATAAGATGGGCGAGACACGTTATACGTATCACATGATTTGTACCTAGGCTAGCGGTGAGGAATGAGTTCCACGGGCATGAGAGATGACTTTGAGGGCGTGAGTCCCTAACTTGACTGCTTATATGTTGTGAACTGTAGTTTGGTTATCATACATGTCTCCTGTTTTATATATACTGTTATGATTTCATTCTGATATTTCTGATTTCACATACTTGGTACTGTTATCGACCTCGCCCGGAAGTGCGTTCATCCCGCAGTAAAGGTACATCGATCGCCGATCCCCGCTTATAGGATCACATTTAGCGTGTTGGGAAGCTCGTTCCTTCGGAGGCTTATCTTTGGTATGTTACCACAGTCCGTGAGTTCTTGTACATTCGAGGTATGGCGGGGCCCTGTCCGTCATAGTTGTTATCACTTCTTAGAGTGCAGTAATCTTGTTGTGGGCGAGTCCGTAAAAGGATAATCGTCGGGTATTTATGTATATATCGCAGCGGTGAGGAAGGAGTTCCACGGGCATGAGGATGACTTTGAGGCGTGAGTCCCAACTTGACATATTCGCTTTTATGTTGTGAATCGTAGTTTGGTTATCATACATGTCTCTGTTTTATATAGACTATTATGATTTCATTCTGATATTTCTGATTTCACATACTTGGTACTGTCTCTGACCTCGCTCGGGCTGCGTTCATGCCGCAGGTAGAGGTACATCGACTGTCGATCCCCGCTTATAGGATCACCTTTCAGCGTGTTGGGAAGCTCCGTTCCTTCGAAGGCTTATCTTTGGTATGTTACACTGAGTCTGTAGGTTCTTGTACATTCAGGGGTATGGCGGGGCCCTGTCCCGTCATAGTTGTTGTCACTTCTTAGGTCCATGAAATCTTGTTGTGGCGAGTCCGTAAAAGGATAACTATTCGGGTATTTATGTATATACCGAAAGGCAACTTGCTTTGGTTGCTTTGTTTACTTATCATGTCTCTTAATTCATGTTCATGTTTTTATTTCCGCTGATTTTCTCGATGTTGTATCACTAGGGTGCAGGGTAGGCACGATCCAGGCCCGGTTGGTCGTGACAAAAGTGGTATCGAGCAGTGTTAGTCCTCGGAAAGTGTCTCTGCACCGTGTCTAGTAGAGTCTTGATTATCGGTGTGTTGTGCACCACATCTATAATCGTGAGGCTGCAGGACATTTAGGATTGGTTTCCATTCTTCTCATTCCGAGATCGTGCCTTAGAGTCGTGTGATAAATTGGACCCTCGGCGTATTCCTTTCCTTTACGATTATGCCTCCGTGTAAGGCAACCTTGAGCCCAGATGGGCAAGGCGATCGAAGAGTCATTAGTGAGATCTGAGAGAATGCGAGCGCGCAGCGTCGATGCACGAGCAGTGCTCCGACGGCGAGTTTCGCGACGCCAAAGACCAAAGAGTTTAGAGCGCAGCGATGGCTGCCGAGACTACTGATACTGAGCCTCGGTCCACGGCTGGAAGCAGATGAGATGGGTACAGGAGATGGCGATTCGGCGAGTCGTGGCGAATATGAGATAGGTGGATGCGCGATTCCGGCCCAAGAGCACCGTAGTTCACCGGCGAGCGGTTTGAGGCTACGCGACTTTCGAGTTGCCAGCGCCGTTGTTCTATGGATCGAGAGCGAGGACGACCGCCGAGTTTATCCGACAACTACAGCGGATCATGAGAGTGATCAGAGTCTCAGAGGCAGAGTCGGTGGTATTGGGTTCGCATCAGCTGCGTGATACTGCAGTTAACTGGTTTGATTCGTGGGAGTTTTCCCGGGAAGAGCATGCACTTCCAGCCGTATGGGACGAGTTCTCAAGGGCTTTTCTTGCACATTTCTTGCCCCCACAGATGAGGAGGGCTCGGGCCGACAGATTTTTGACGTTGAGGCAGGACGGGCGGACGGTTAGAGAGTACAATGTGGAGTTCGACTCATTAGCTCGGTATGTTCCCGCTGTAGTAGCTGATATGGAGGACAGAGTACACCGCTACGTCACCGGGTTGGATGATTACTTGGCAGAGGCTTATGCGGAGTAGCTCTTGGTAGGGCATGGACATTGCCGCGTGCAAGCTCATGCACTAGGATGTGAGGCGGAGAGGTCGACGGAATGACCGAGATCGGCGAAGAAGAGGCTGAGCAGGTCCTTTGGTAACTTTCGGCGGACGCCTCGGCCAGTGATCTAGTTATGTACCTCCACCAAGACAGAGTGGTCCCGCCGATCTTGGGACGTTCAGGTATTCGGAGCTGGTCGAGCTCGGGGCTTCGTTCCACGGTATACGTGAGTGCTAGCTTGGCGGATTCATGTCTCCGCCGGTGTGCGATGTGGCAAACATCATCCCGGGAATGTCGTCTTTATGCGGTGCTTGTTTCACTGCGGCCGTCGAGGCCATGTGACGAAGCGTGCTTATAGGAGAGGTACGCGGCATTGGCGCGACTAGGATCGATGGCGGGTTCATCGCCTACGATTATGCGCCTGCAGGACTTATGATTAGAGTGAGCGGTAGCTGGTATATCCTTAACCTCAGAGATTTGTATGCATGATTGATGACCTTATTATTGTGTGCTACGTTCGGATAGCGTTATGTTGGTTATGAGTTAGAAAGCTTGGCTAGTTGAAAGGATATGTATGGGGACATGGAAAGTGTGAACTTTAAAATATTTCATGTTGAGACCTTAGATGTAAGGTCATCTTGAATAAAAGATTTTACGGTTAGTCCTTGTTGAAATACTTGGTTTGCGTATAAATGTATTGTGTGATAAGTCACTGGGTTGGGTAAATGAAAGTGGTATCTTTCACGATGTGATTTAGCAAGGTTGTTCGGATCGAAACGAGAGTCGGCGTGTGAGGCTCGGGTTGAGGGCGTGTTGCGTGTCAACCCGTGGCCGGAATAAAGTGGGGTCAGCTCGGGTGGTCCGCGGTGGTAGGATCACGAGGGTGCTAGGCCCAAGTTTAGATGACCATCGTATGAGTTCGTGGATATGTTCGACCTGAAGCGGATCGTGAAGGCCGGAAGTGGCCTTAAGGAAGATTGAGGCTAGTAAGATGACCAAGTTTGGAGGTAGTGACTCCAAAGTTTTGGAAACTGAAGTGTGGTACGTATACTAGAAGAGTTCAAGTGTTCGAGAAGAGTACGACGAGTAAGGGTAGAGGCGAGCATGTATTGCGAGCATAGATATGCTCATTTCTTGTGAAGGGAGAAGGTGCGAAGGATGTATATTTTAGACCTCAGGGATCGCATGCAGTCCGGTACCATTTGTTGGGTCGCCGGAGTGACACTAGAACCTCGCGGCAAAGTGACAAAAGTTTGTGATGTTAAAGGTGTTTCCTCGTGGACTTGGATATAAGTATTTGCGTGCATGTGTTGTTTCGTGGCCAGTTGTGGCGTTGGCAACTTATTAGAAGAACTTTATCGTTATCCGTCTTGGGAAGGAACATTCGGGACGAATGTTTCTAAGGAGGGGAGAATGTTATACCCCGTATTTCCAGAGTATGTACGTGAGCGCGTACGTATTATAATTTGAGCCTTAAAGTTGGCTAGTTTCGAAATTTGTACACAAGTGCCGAAAAGAGTCGGTTTCCGACGAAACGTTTCCACAGCTTTCGTAGGGAAAATTCCGGCTATGTCATTAATATTTTTTGCGGATTTTTCCGAGAGACGAAACATTTTGGACCAACGAGAGGGCGACACTTGTCACCCTCTAATTGGAAGGAGTGGACGGACGAAATGGGCAAGTTGGCACGTTTTTTGTGCATTGTTTTTGGTCAAGGAGTTGGTAGGATATTTTGGGTAGATGGATAAGGTTGCACATGGCTTAATCTTGGCCCTACACTTGCATGGCACTTGGCTTGATATTGGCCATTGGTTGGCCTTTGGTTAGCCTATAAATACTCCTCTTACTTGAAGACTTTCTTCATCCAAAACTTGAGCAATCTATCTAAGTCTCAAATACTCCCTCCCTCTTGTCTTGCTATCGTCCAAAGCCCCCTCCCCCCCTGTCACGACCAACCCGGGCTGGCCGCGGTGCCCTACTGGGCACCTGTTGAGTATACATCGAGAGAATAGCAATGAACATACATGCAACTTATTAAAATAAAACAACAGTAATAAAACAACAGGTTAGCCGATAGGGCTACCTTTCTGGACGTACATACATAAATGAAGCAGTTGCCTCCCTTTTTTTTTTCTTTTACAAACTGACCCACAATATGTGACTACAGACCTCTAAGAGTTTTAACATAACAACTGTGGCGGGACAAGGCCCCGCCGTACCCCTGAATAAACATAAACGTGACAACTCCGGAACACTGGAGCCATCTCGACCTGCTGAACCGGGATCCTAAGCTCGCGGATCCACCACTGAGTACCTAAACCTGCGGGCATGAACGCAGCCCAGAAGGGGTCGATAACAATTGCAAGTATGGAACAGAAATAAGGTGCAACAATCATATCATAACTGCATAAAAGAATGTCATAGAAACTTATGAAATCAATCGTATATTAACCGTTCCTTTCCTTCTTTCAATAAGATTTAACAACATGTTCTTACGTACATACTTAAGAGTTCAATCAAGTTTTTCCACATAACTTACTTATCTTACATAACATAATCCGGCCCATTTGCGGGACACGGTGTACTGACGAATCATGTGACATAACCCGGCCCGCCTGTGGGGCTCGGTGTACTGTGGAATCATGTAGCATAATCCGGCCCGCCTGTGGAGCTCGGTGTACTGTGGAATCATGTAGCATAATCCGGCCCGCCTGTGGAGCTCGGTGTACTGTGGAATCATGTAGCATAATCCGGCCCGCCTGTGGAGCTCGGTGTACTGTGGAATCATGTAGCATAATCCGGCCCGCCTGTGGAGCTCGGTGTACTGATGACATAACCCGGCCTATGTGTAGGCTCGGGGTAATATGGCGTAATCCGGCCTATGAGTAGGCTCGGTGTATCTCATAACGTAATCCGGCCTATTTGTAGGCTCGGTGTATTTCATAACGTAATCCGGCCTATTTGTAGGCTCGGTGTATTTCATAACGTAATCCGGCCTATTTGTAGGCTCGGTGTATTTTCCTTACATAATCTTTTAAATCGTATTATTACTTCTTCTTAAGTCGTCATAACAACTTCCCATAAAGCTATTATAACGTTCTTTCATATTAGAGAACTTAAGGCACTTAATTCTTGCAACATTAGGGAAACTAAACCCAACCATACTACGTACATACGTACTTAAAAGAATTTTCAAACTTCAAGTCACATACTCTTTGAAATCATGTCATCAATACTTTAGAAATCAAGTCCACAATTTAAAAAAAGTTTCATAATCCTTAGAAGACAACCAAAGTTCATAGTCTTAAAACCTTATAACGTACATTCTTTAAAGTCCACTTACTTATACTTATAAACAAATATACAAAGTTCCATACACTTCCAAAACCAAGTAACTTCTTCTCTTAAAACCATATAACTTTCACTTTTAAAATAAAACCCCTTTTTCACATATAAATTCTAGTCATTTTCGAACATAAAATCCGCTTACTTACTTTAAACAAATCAAGACACATAGCCTTTAAATCAAAGCTCATAACTTCCTAACCGTTCTTACCAACGTCTCCCATAAGACCTAGTAAGGACTTAGGACAATTTAAACATACTCTTAACTTAGATTCAACAATGTAAATACTTCTTAACTTCTAAGAGTAGAAGAAATCTTGAAATACTATCACGTGGATATTTCATACGTAGGATCATGCCAAAGAAAGAAGGGGTTCACATACCATGACGACTAGCGACAAGTAGCAAAATGCTCCAAAGTACTTCAACCTTGAGCTATTCCATTCTTCAAGTAGGATACGCTATACTTAGTACTTCAACCTATCATGGTCACAATACGTCCATTAACCTCTTACTTCAAACGTAGAATATTCTAAGTGCTAAGTCGCCAAATTCTACGGAAAATCGGACAACACTTCCTTTGTTTCTACTTACTTTGCCACCTTTTTCAAGGCCGAATACAATAACCAAACAGCCCCAATTGGCTCACAATTTCTATAAGGTACTCCAATACAAATAAAAACTAAACAGCCCCAATTGGCTCACAATTTAGAAAGTAGTCCAATACAAATGAAAAACAAACTAAAAGTCCAAATTCGGCCACCTTGAGTTCAACCTTACCAATTCTTATCAAATTTCCATTTCAATCCAAATTGGTAGCATAACATGATATCAAGTCGTATTTGATTATAATAACCATAATCTTTTAAGTAAGTAACATGCGACGATTTCTAATAAACGACCAACTAGTAATCCAATTTTCAAGTGGCTTGCACAACCTTTCGGATTAAGCTACAAGCAATCCATAATACTTATAAACTTCAACATACCAACTTCATGCTATCAACAAGTAAAGCTAACAACAACAAAATAAATATATAATCTTGTAACAACTTAAAAGACAAGATTATACCTTAACGTTCCTTAATCCGATTCCAATCCGAAGTCGCTCCTTAGTAGTTTAGAGCCTCTCCAAGACACTTCAATCCGCATTGAGGCCCTTAGAACCACACCAACAATTATCCTTCAATTCTCCAAACAAAACCTAGAAAGACCATTAGGTTTTCACTTTGCGACTAATACGAAAACTCTCTTTTTCCGGGATTTTTCTATTGAGATACACTTACATAACACTCATGAACCTTGGTTTAAAGTGGGGGAATTATTGGACAACAATTGAAAATCTTTCCTTTGGAAACCTAGGTTGGCCGAGAGCTTCCCATCAATTTCTTGAAAAAAAATGCTAAGTGTTAAGCCTTGTCTTGCACTAGGGAGCTTAAATAAAAATGGAGGGTCAAGATTAAAACAAATGGGTGGTTTGGATGCTTTTCACACGGATCGCCAAGTGGCATTGACCTAGTCAACAATGTCATGCTAAATGTCTTTGCAAGACTTGATCTTTTAATTTGTGGTCAAAAGACCATTTCCTCCATGTCACTTCGTCCAAGACCATATAGGGGGGTGACACGTGTCGCCCTCCCGTTCGTCGCAATATTTCGTTTTCCGACAAATTTCATAATTCCGATAAAAAATTTACAAGTCTCAATTTTCAACACTTTCGAGATCTTACGTACGTTCTTAAAACATGTCCTGTAAATACGGGGTGTAACATTCTTCCCCCCTTAGAAACATTCGTCCCCGAATGTTCTTTCGGAGTCAACCTTTATAATTTGCGACATAGTTTCCTTTCACAACCCCGACATACTAATAATGCCACACATAGCCCTAATACCTCGCACACGCATATCCGTCCATCAAGCCCAAAAGAGGTTATCTTTTCGTACTTCCAATTCATACTAGCATACATACATAACTTCCATACCAATTCTGGCCTCAAATCTTTGGAGTCACTCTATAAAACAATATAAGGCCATTTAAACTACGACTGGTTAGGTGGAACGCGCCCACGAACCCGTAAAACAATTAACTAGACTTGGGCGCGCACCTCGTGACTGCCACGTGGCGAACTACTACCAACTGATCCCACTCCATTCCAGGCCATGGGAGACCCGCAGTCCTCAACCCACTCACGTCGCACTTAACTCTTATCCTCGTCCGACTTAAAATCTTATTGCGGAGAAAACCTTATATACCTAAGGTCTCGGCAGTAATCAATATTCTTAGGCTCGCAATTTCCATGCTCCACGCCTACCTTACCAGTCCCCCAGTAACCGGGTACAAAAACATCTCATAAAACCATAACCATGTTGTCTCGATCACAACAACCATTACTTACTCTATCCAGACCTCATCCGTATAATTCTCTTAAGCTTAATACGCAGCTTAATCTATTAACATGACATTCCGTTAGGTTCCTTAATCATGGCTTCTTAAGGGTTCACTACCCTATCAGACAGCTCATCCTTTCCCAATTACCTTAAATAAAACATAAGACCTTGGCGAAAATTCATTAACTATTCCATACCTTCCCGGTATCTAGTTAGTCTTTACCAATTCCTGGTAATCTAAAATCATTCTAGGCAACACGCGACCTCATACATAACTCCGTATAGATGTATGTCACAATACCAACTATACTATAATCATTACCAACCTGGATACGCAATCCACATAGTCTTTCCTGGGTCACTGCTGCCTTTCTCGTAGCTGCAATCAACATAACTCGTTAGGGAGGAACGACCCTAACAACACAGCTCTATCGCACGATCTCAGAGTGAGAAGAATGGAAACCAATCCTAAATGTCCTGCAGCCTCCTGATTATAGATGTGGTGCACAACACACCGATAATCAAGACTCTACTAGACACGGTCTGTAGACACTTTCCGAGGACTAACCGCTTCGATACCACTTTTGTCACGACTCCAACCCGGGCGCGATCGGTGCCCTACAGGCACCCTGCTGAGTATACATCGAGAGAATAGCGGAACATACATGCAACTTATTAAAATAAAACAACAGTAATAAAACAACAGGTTAGCCGATAGGGCTACCTTTTCGACGCATACATAAATGAAGCGATTGCCTCCTTTTTTTCTTTTTACAACCGACCCAATATGTGACTACAGACCTCTAAGAGTTTTAACATAACAATCGTGGCGGGACAAGGCCCCGCTGCATTCTCGAATAAACATAAACGTGACAACTCCGAACACCGGAGCCATCTCGACTACAACCGGGATCCTAAGCTCGCGGATCCACCACTGAGTACCTAAACCTGCGGGCATGAACGCAGCCCGAAGAAGTCGATAACAAAACCGAGTATGGAACGAAATAAGTGCAACAATCATATCATAATCGCATAAAAGAATGTCATAGAAACTTATGAAATCAATCGATATTAACCGCTCCTTTCCTTCTTTCAATAAGATTTAACAACATGTTCTTACGCATATACTTAAGAGTTCAATCAAGTTTTTCCACATAACTTACTTATCTTACATAACATAATCCGCCCATTTGCGGGACACGGTGTCGACGAATCATGTGACATAACGGCCGCGCTGTGGGGCTCGCATCGTGGAATCATGTAGCATAATCCGCCCGCTGTGGAGCTCTTGTCTTGTGGAATCATGTAGCATAATCCGCCCGCTGTGGAGCTCGGTGTCTTGTGGAATCATGTAGCATAATCCGCCCGCTTTGTGGAGCTCGGTGTCTTGTGGAATCATGTAGCATAATCCGCCGCTTTGTGGAGCTCGGTGTACTGATGACATAACCCGGCCTATGTGTAGGCTCGGGGTAATATGGCGTAATCCGGCCTATGAGTAGGCTCGGTGTATCTCATAACGTAATCCGCCTATTTGTAGGCTCGGTGTATTTCATAACGTATCCGCCTATTTGTAGGCTCGGTGTATTTCATAACGTAATCCGCCTATTTGTAGGCTCTGTATTTTCCTGACATAATCTTTTAAATCGTATTATTACTTCTTCTTAAGTCGTCATAACAACTTCCCATAAAGCTATTATAACGTTCTTTCATATTAGAGAACTTAAGGCACTTAATTCTTGCAACATTAGGGAAACTAAACCCAACCATACTACGTACATACGTACTTAAAAGAATTTTCAAACTTCAAGTCACATACTCTTTGAAATCATGTCATCAATACTTTAGAAATCAAGTCCACAATTTAAAAAAAGTTTCATAATCCTTAGAAGACAACCAAAGTTCATAGTCTTAAAACCTTATAACGTACATTCTTTAAAGTCCACTTACTTATACTTATAAACAAATATACAAAGTTCCATACACTTCCAAAACCAAGTAACTTCTTCTCTTAAAACCATATAACTTTCACTTTTAAAATAAAACCCCTTTTTCACATATAAATTCTAGTCATTTGAACATAAAATCCGCTTACTTACTTTAAACAAATCAAGACACATAGCCTTTAAATCAAAGCTCATAACTTCCTAACCGTTCTTACCAACGTCTCCCATAAGACCTAGTAAGGACTTAGGACAATTTAAACATACTCTTAACTTAGATTCAACAATGTAAATACTTCTTAACTTCTAAGAGTAGAAGAAATCTTGAAATACTATCACGTGGATATTTCATACGTAGGATCATGCCAAAGAAAGAAGGGGTTCACATACCTCGCGACGACTAGCGACAAGTAGCAAAATGCTCCAAAGTACTTCAACCTTGAGCTATTCCATTCTTCAAGTAGGATACGCTATACTTAGTACTTCAACCTATCATGGTCACAATACGTCCATTAACCTCTTACTTCAAACGTAGAATATTCTAAGTGCTAAGTCGCCAAATTCTACGGAAAATCGGACAGCACTTCCTTTGTTTCTACTTACTTTGCCACCTTTTTCAAGGCCGAATACAATAACCAAACAGCCCCAATTGGCTCACAATTTCTATAAGGTACTCCAATACAAATAAAAACTAAACAGCCCCAATTGGCTCACAATTTAGAAAGTAGTCCAATACAAATGAAAAACAAACTAAAAGTCCAAATTCGGCCACCTTGAGTTCAACCTTACCAATTCTTATCAAATTTCCATTTCAATCCAAATTGGTAGCATAACATGATATCAAGTCGTATTTGATTATAATAACCATAATCTTTAAGTAAGTAACATGCGACGATTTCTAATAAACGACCAACTAGTAATCCAATTTTCAAGTGGCTTGCACAACCTTTCGGATTAAGCTACAAGCAATCCATAATACTTATAAACTTCAACATACCAACTTCATGCTATCAACAAGTAAAGCTAACAACAACAAAATAAATATATAATCTTGTAACAACTTAAAAGACAAGATTATACCTTAACGTTCCTTAATCCGATTCCAATCCGAAGTCGCTCCTTAGTAGTTTAGAGCCTCTCCAAGACACTTCAATCCGCTTGTTGAGGCCCTTAGAACCACACCAACAATTATCCTTCAATTCTCCAAACAAAACCTAGAAAGACCATTAGGTTTTCACTTTGCGACTAATACGAAAACTCTCTTTTTCCGTGATTTATCTATTGAGATACACTTACATAACAATCATGAACCTTGGAATAAAGTGGGGGAATTAATTGACAACAATTGAAAATCTTTCCTTTGGAAACCTAGGTTGGCCGAGAGCTTCCCATCAATTTCTTGAAAAAAAATGCTAAGTGTTAAGCCTTGTCTTGCACTAGGGAGCTTATATAAAAAAATGGAGGGTCAAGATTAAAACAAATGGGTGGTTTGGATGCTTTTCACATGGATCAAGCCAAGTGGCATTGACCTAGTCAACAATGTCATGCTAAATGTCTTTGCAAGACTTGATCTTTTAATTTGTGGTCAAAATACCATTTCCTCCATGTCACTTCGTCCAAGACCATATAGGGGGTGACACGTGTCGCCCTCCCGTTCGTCGCAATATTTCGTTTTCCGACAAATTTCATAATTCCGATAAAAAATTTACAAGTCTCAATTTTCAACACTTTCGAGATCTTACGTACGTTCTTAAAACATGTCCTGTAAATACGGGGTGTAACATTCTTCCCCCCTTAGAAACATTCGTCCCCGAATGTTCTTTCGGAGTCAACCTTTATAATTTGCGACATAGTTTCCTTTCACAACCCCGACATACTAATAATGCCACACATAGCCCTAATACATCGCACACGCATATCCGTCCATCAAGCCCAAAAGAGGTTATCTTTTCGTACTTCCAATTCATACTAGCATACATACATAACTTCCATACCAATTCTGGCCTCAAATCTTTGGAGTCACTCTATAAAACAATATAAGGCCATTTCGGCCACGACTGGTTCCGGTGGAACGCATCCACGAACCCGTAAAACAATTAACTAGACTTGGGCCTTGCACCCTCGTGACCCTGTCACGTAGCGGAACTACTACCAACTGATCCCACTCCATTCCAGGCCATGGGGAGACCCGTAACAGGTCCTCAACCCGACTCAGCGTCGCACTTAACTCTTATCCTTGGTCTGACTTAAAATCTTATTGCCAGAGAAAACCTTATATACCTAAGGTCTCGGCAGTAATCAATATTCTTAGGCTCGCAATTTCCATGCTCCACGCCTACCTTACGAGTCCCCAAGAAGGTACAAAAACATCTCATAAAACCATAACCGTATGTCTCGATCACAACAACCATTACTTACTCTATCCGCACCTCATCCGTATAATTCTCTTAAGCTTAATACGCAGCCTTAATCTATTAACATGACATTCCGTTAGGTTCCTTAATCAAGGCTTCTTAAGGGTTCACTACCCTATCAGACAGCTCATCCTTTCCCAATTACCTTAAATAAAACATAAGACCTTGGCGAAAATTCATTAACTATTCCATACCTTCCCGGTATCTAGTTAGTCTTTACCAATTCCTGGTAATCTAAAATCATTCTAGGCAACACGCGTCTGACCCTCATACATAACTCCGTATAGATGTATGTCACAATACCAACTATACTATAATCATTACCAACCTGGATACGCAATCCACATAGTCTTTCCTGGTCATCACGCTTTCTCGTAGCTGCAATCAACATAACTCGTTAGGGAGAGACGACCCTAACAACACAGCTCTATCGCACGATCTCAGAGTGAGAAGAATGGAAACCAATCCTAAATGTCCTGCAGCCTCCTGATTATAGATGTGGTGCACAACACACCGATAATCAAGACTCTACTAGACACGGTCTGTAGACACTTTCCGAGGACTAACTGCTCTGATACCACTTTTGTCACGACCCAACCCCGGGCCCGCGACTGGTGCCCTACCTGGGCACCCTGTTCAGGTATACATCAGAGAATAGCAGCGGAACATACATGCAACTTATTAAAATAAAACAACAGTAATAAAACAACAGGTTAGCCGATAGGGCTACCTTTCTGGACGTACATACATAAATGAAGCAGTTGCCTCCCTTTTTTTTTTCTTTTACAAACTGACCCACAATATGTGACTCTGCACCTCTAGAGTTTTAACATAACAATCGTGGCGGGACAAGGCCCGCGTGCCACTGAATAAACATAAACGTGACAACTCCGAACAGGAGCCATCTCGACTGGCAACGGGATCCTAAGCTCGCGGATCCACCATCGAGTACCTAAACTCGGGCATGAACGCCCCGAAGGGGTCGCATAACAAAGTGCGGTATGGAGCGAAATAAGGTGCAACAATCATATCATAACTGCATAAAATAATGTCATAGAAACTTATGAAATCAATCGTATATTAACCGTTCCTTTCCTTCTTTCAATAAGATTTAACAACATGTTCTTACGTACATACTTAAGAGTTCAATCAAGTTTTTCCACATAACTTACTTATCTTACATAACATAATCCGGCCCATTTGCGGGACACGGTGTACTGACGAATCATGTAACATAACCCGGCCCGCCTGTGGGGCTCGGTGTACTGTGGAATCATGTAGCATAATCCGGCCCGCCTGTGGAGCTCGGTGTACTGTGGAATCATGTAGCATAATCCGCCCGCTGTGGAGCTCGGTGTCTTGTGGAATCATGTAGCATAATCCGCCCGCTGTGAGCTCGGTGATCGATGACATAACCCGGCTATGTGTAGGCTCGGGGTAATATGGCGTGTCCGGCCTATGAGTAGGCTCGGTGTATCTCATAACGTAATCCGCCTATTTGTAGGCTCGGTGTATTCATAACGTGTCCGGCCTATTTGTAGGCTCGGTGTATTTCATAACGTAATCCGGCCTATTTGTAGGCTCGGTGTATTTTCCTTACATAATCTTTTAAATCGTATTATTACTTCTTAAGTCGTCATAACAACTTCCCATAAAGCTATTATAACGTTCTTTCATATTAGAGAACTTAAGGCACTTAATTCTTGCAACATTAGGGAAACTAAACCCAACCATACTACGTACATACGTACTTAAAAGAATTTTCAAACTTCAAGTCACATACTCTTTGAAATCATGTCATCAATACTTTAGAAATCAAGTCCACAATTTAAAAAAGTTTCATAATCCTTAGAAGACAACCAAAGTTCATAGTCGTAAAACCTTATAACGTACATTCTTTAAAATCCACTTACTTATACTTATAAACAAATATACAAAGTTCCATACACTTCCAAAACCAAGTAACTTCTTCTCTTAAAACCATATAACTTTCACTTTTAAAATAAAACCCCTTTTTCACATATAAATTCTAGTCATTTTCGAACATAAAATCCGCTTACTTACTTTAAACAAATCAAGACACATAGCCTTTAAATCAAAGCTCATAACTTCCTAACCGTTCTTACCAACGTCTCCCATAAGACCTAGTAAGGACTTAGGACAATTTAAACATACTCTTAACTTAGATTCAACAATGTAAATACTTCTTAACTTCTAAGAGTAGAAGAAATCTTGAAATACTATCACGTGGATATTTCATACGTAGGATCATGCCAAAGAAAGAAGGGGTTCACATACCTCGCGACGACTAGCGACAAGTAGCAAAATGCTCCAAAGTACTTCAATCTTGAGCTATTTCATTCTTCAAGTAGGATATGCTATACTTAGTACTTCAACCTATCATGGTCACAATACGTCCATTAACCTCTTACTTCAAACGTAGAATATTCTAAGTGCTAAGTCGCCAAATTCTACGGAAAATCGGACAAAGACTTCCTTTGTTTCTACTTACTTTGCCACCTTTTTCAAGGCCGAATACAATAACCAAACAGCCCCAATTGGCTCACAATTTCTATAAGGTACTCCAATACAAATAAAAACTAAACAGCCCCAATTGGCTCACAATTTAGAAAGTAGTCCAATACAAATGAAAAACAAACTAAAAGTCCAAATTCGGCCACCTTGAGTTCAACCTTACCAATTCTTATCAAATTTCCATTTCAATCCAAATTGGTAGCATAACATGATATCAAGTCGTATTTGATTATAATAACCATAATCTTTTAAGTAAGTAACATGCGACGATTTCTAATAAACGACCAACTAGTAATCCAATTTTCAAGTGGTTTGCACAACCTTTCGGATTAAGCTACAAGCAATCCATAATACTTATAAACTTCAACATACCAACTTCATGCTATCAACAAGTAAAGCTAACAACAACAAAATAAATATATAATCTTGTAACAACTTAAAAGACAAGATTATACCTTAACGCTCCTTAATCCGATTCCAATCAAGTCGCTCCTTAGTAGTTTAGAGCCTCTCCAAGACACTTCAATCCGCATTGAGGCTCTTAGAACCACACCAACAATTATCCTTCAATTCTCCAAACAAAACCTAGAAAGACCATTAGGTTTTCACTTTGCGACTAATACGAAAACTCTCTTTTTCCGGGATTTTTCTATTGAGATACACTTACATAACACTCATGAACCTTGGTTTAAAGTGGGGGAATTATTGGACAACAATTGAAAATCTTTCCTTTGGAAACCTAGGTTGGCCGAGAGTTTCCCATCAATTTCTTGAAAAAAAATGCTAAGTGTTAAGCCTTGTCTTGCACTAGGGAGCTTATATAAAAAAATGGAGGGTCAAGATTAAAACAAATGGGTGGTTTGGATGCTTTTCACATGGATCAAGCCAAGTGGCATTGACCTAGTCAACAATGTCATGCTAAATGTATTTGCAAGACTTGATCTTTTAATTTGTGGTCAAAAGACAATTTCCTCCATGTCACTTCGTCCAAGACCATATAGGGGGGGTGACACGTGTCGCCCTCCCGTTCGTCGCAATATTTCGTTTTCCGACAAATTTCATAATTCCGATAAAAATTTTACAAGTCTCAATTTTCAACACTTTCGAGATCTTACGTACGTTCTTAAAACATGTCCTGTAAATACGGGGTGTAACACCCCCCCCTTTGGGCAAGGCCCTGGCGAAGCCTCCTCCCGCTGTGGTGCCACTGGCAGGTACACCCCCTATCCTAGTTGTCTCGTATAAATACCCCTTGTTGTGGTATAGAAATACTCTCCTAGTATTGTTATAATGTCCAAATACCTTGGCCCAAATACCTTGTAGTATTTCCCAAGGTTACACTTATACTAGCCCAGAAAATACCATTATACTTTCCCTCAGTCACTAAAACGAAACCCTAAGTAAATCTTCACCCGTAGTTGAAGTTATAAGTAGAAGTTGGTTAGAACTTCTAAGGGTTGTTTGGAGCGGGTTTGTTATACCCCGTATTTCCAGAGTATGTACGCGGGGACGTACGTAGAAAAGTTTGTGCCTTAAAGTGCTTGGCCGAATTTTATTTGTGCATAACACCCGGTTAGAGTCGTTTTTAGTAAACGTCTTCTGACTTTTCGTAGGGGAATTTCCGGCTATGTCATTTCTTATTTTTGCGGATTTTTCCGAGAGACGAAACATTTTGGACCAACGAGAGAGCGACACTTGTCACCCTCTCATTGATGGAGTGTGGGCGGTCAAGCTTGGACGATTTGGGTGAGTTTTGTCAAGTAGTTGGTAGGATATTTTGTGGGTAGATGGATAAGGTGCACTTGGCATGATCTTGGCCCTACACTTGCATAGCACTTGGCTAGATCTTGACCATTGGTTGGCCTTGGCTTGTACTATAAATACCCCCCCCTTTGGAAGACTTATTCATCCTAAAATGTTCTAAGTCTTAGAAACCCTCCCCCTCCCTTCATGTTGTTCTCGTCCTCTCCCCTTGTGAGAGGCTTAGCCGAGAGTTCCCTTCCCCACCCTTGGCGAGAGTACCCCACAGTGGGGTAGTAGAGGTATACACTCCCCTTGTGTTGTCTCGTATATATACCCCCCTCTTGGTAGAAATACTCTCAAAAGTATTGTTATAATGCCCAAATTACCTTAGTATTCTAAGGATATACCTATACGAAAAGCCCAGAAAATACTATTATACTTAGTCACCACAAAACCGAAACCCTAGGAAAATCTCCATAGTCCGTTGGAGTATTGTGTAGAAGTTGGTTAGAACTTCTAAGGGTGGTTTAGAGCGGGTTGGAGCGCTCGGAGTCGAGCTAAACGATTGCCAGGGATCGACTTTATACTTGGATAATTATGGGCTTTGAGGTAAATATCTTGTCCTATTGTAATTGGAAATTACATATTGTTTGAATATATAGTTGAAGTATACTATATATAGAACTGAACGTAGTTATTGGCAATGTCTTTTGACGTAAGCCTGAATAATACTTACGGCAATGTCTTGCGACTTAAGCCTGAATTTAAAGAAGATTACTGAACGTAATTACTTAGGTCAGACATGATGCAGTGGAGTAGAATTGTACTGTTAGGGTTAGATGTATAACCCCGGTTGGCTTGGTAGCCGCCTCTGCAGAGGAGATTTCTGTTGTTGCGGGGAGAGTCTGCGAATTTTACGTAGAATGTTCTACGAAGGGATCTAAATGTTAATAAGCGCTGTGGCCTTATAGGTTGAAATCTTGCGATGGCACGATCTACGGCTAAGGAGAGTAGCCGACGGTTTGAAGTACTTGGGCGTTTTGCTATTAGTCGATACTGTCGCGAGGTATGTGAACCTCTTCCTATCTCTTCTAGCATGATATGTGTGAACTATGTAGTACGGTGAGCGCATACGTGCTAAACGATTTGATTGGTTTAAAACATAAAGTGTTATAACGGCTTTATGGGAAGTCGATTATAATGACTTTATGTTGGTAAGAAAATCATGGTGGTCTTGAAAAGGTAATCGATTTGAACTATAAGCGGCTTGTTATGTGTTAATAAAGAACTTGAAGTATTTCAAAAGATTTTTGAATCATTTTGAAAGAAGAAGTAATATTTGGTTTTGAAAACTTAAGAGTTATACTAGCTTTATGGGAAGTTAGGTATAACGGCTTAAGAATGTTCTACGATTTGAAATCGAATGTGTATCGACAAACCATCGCAGCGTTAATAAAAGGAAATGTGTTGAATAATTAAGTATTATTAAAACCAAGAGAAACTTCCATCCGCATAGAAGCTAAGATGAGACAAAATGATATTTCCTAGATCATGGTCATTGTAATAAGATTGTTATAAACAAGATGTCCTACTCATATAAGGCTTATGTTTCTCAGTTGTTTAAAGGAGAATTATATTCTTAAATGAATAAGACTATGAACTACTTAACCCTTTCTAAAAATGAGAAACTTGAACATTGGAAAGAATGTTGCTACTTGATTTTACAAAGAGAAGTAATTGATTTACTTTAAAAGATAATCACTCTATTTTCATATACTACGGGTATTGTGTGACTTTTGTGAATGTAACGATCTTTTAAAGAGTTAATGTATGAAGTACTTTGGGGATAAAACCGATCTTGTTAATCCTATAGTAGAAGGGACCTTGTGTGAACAACTTGATTGTATTGGTTTGTGATAGCCTTGTAATACTTTCTTGATTGCTTTGATAAGTAAACGTGTTAGGAAGCTACGTGTGTTAGTATCTTGTGATGGTTGTGTAAAGGGTTTCTTGATTGTGCTTATTAACTATCATCGTTATGATAGTATTGTGGCATTCATCTCTTGAGATGATTCCGGTTAAGCGCCCTCCGACGGGGTAGACTCGGCGGTCGATGGACCTATGATTCGAGAATACCTCACGCAGTCCCGGGGCCTATGCGGAGCTACGAGTTCCAGTTAGTATCGTCCTTTATGGGCACGCGGTCCACGTGGCTACGCGATCGCGAAGTCGGGGCGATCTTGGGAGTAGCTACCCTCGATGCGGGAATACCTCATGCGGCCGATGAGATTGGCCTACGCGAGTCGCGGGAGTTCCAGGTTAGGCAGCGTACATCGATCTGCGGGCAAGTGGCGGCTTTGATCATGTGACGGCCAGACAGATCTTATGATCTGATTCGCGACCGTTGACTGCGTGGGTTTTTAGTAGTCGGCTATGCCTTCGCACTTACCGTCTGATTTTATTATGACACAGGTGGGACCCGGTGTTCATGTGTGTTCCTTGGTGCTTTTATATCATAGATCGCCAGCGTGAGGAAGGTATTCCACGCATGATTGATGTTGTGGGCCCGAGACCCATTGTTATACTTGAGTGATGACTTGAGGCGTGAGTCCCGACTTGACATGACCGCTGTTGTAAATCGTAGTTTGGTTATCATACATGTCTCCCGATTTATATGATCGCTATGATTTCATTTACAAGATGTATTTTGATTTCACATACTCGGTACTGTTGCGACCTCGCCGGCTGCGTTCATGCCGCAGTTGAGGTACACGATCGTTGATCCTAGCTCTCGTGGTCACGATTTGACGTTTGGGAAGCTCCGTTTCTCGGAGGCTTATCTTCGTATAGTCCTGTTGTTGTAGGTGCTTACGTTCGGGGTATGGCGGCCTGTCCGCCATTGTTGTCGTATCATTTCTTAGAGGTGCAGAAATCTTTGTTGTGGCGGGGTTTGTAAAAGGATTAAACTGCTCATGTTGAAAAAGTTGCTATTTATATATATCTTGAAGGTAACTGTTTTGGTTAGCTTTGTCTTCTTATTTCACCGCCTTATTACACTGGTTTCATGTATTGTCTTTATGTTCCCGATTACTCGATGTATGTCTACTTGGGTGCCCGGTAGGCACTACCACGGCCCGGTTCGGTCGTGACAAAAGTGGTATCGAGCGATTAATCCTCGGAAAGTGTCTACTGCAAGTATCGAAGAAGTCTTGATTATCGGTGTGTTGTGCACCACACCAATAATCGTGAGGCTATAGGTATTTAGGATTGGTTTCTATTCTTCTCACTCGAGATCGTGCCTTAGAGCCGTGTTGTAAGTTAGACCTCCGACGTATTTCTTTCCTCACTGCTATGCCTCGCGTAGGCAACCGGGCCAGAGGCAAGCGGCCGAGGAGGCTGAGTAAAGTCTGAGGGTTACGTGGGCACAGGCCCAATCATCACCTGGGGTGGTGCTTCATTCGGGGAGTTCTGCGACGTCACTAGCCCCAGCAAAGTTTAGCACGGCGGCGGCAGTTCCTACTGCGGCCATGATATTTGAACCTTCAGTTCCACGACCAGGAACAGAGAATATGGATTGCAAAGAGGCGACCCTATTACTAGCTATGGATTTAACTACCAGAGAGTATACCGATGTACCGCGAATCTTGATGAATATCAACGAGAGGTTGTGCAAGAGTAGTTCTTGATTAGGCTTGAGCATGGCGGTTATGCGAGCTTATACACAGCAGGCCGAGAAACGTAGAGATCGACGGGTTAACCAAGGACAGCAGAAGAGGGCCAGAACAGCAAGGTCCTTTGGTAACTTTCGAGGCAAGTCACCTCACCAGCAGATTTGATTATGCATATCCACAATGCAGAGTGGTCTTCCACGGATTTCAGGACGTTCGGGGTATGCAGGAGTTGGTTAGAACTCCAGGGCTTCCGTTCACGATTTAGCGACGCCATCACGGGAATGTCATCTTTTAGTCGGGTACTTGTTGTACCTATGACCGTCGTGGTCCGTTGTCGATATAGTGTCCTTGTAGGTGGAATTTGCCTTGAGTAGCTGTTGGTAGTTCGTCACCTCGCTTAGCTATGCGCCTACTGGCGGGTTTGATTAGAACGACTAAGGAGTGAAGCGATGAGACATAGATCTATCCTTAACCCTCTAGCGTTTTGTATAGGTTATAAGGTGAGTATTCCTTAGGTGATATGTTCTGATAGCATTGTGTTAGTTGTGATTTGAAATCATGGTTGTTTAACCGAGTAAGATTTTGGGGATAGAAAGTGTGAGCCTTAGAGCTTTATACGTAGAGACCTTAGAGGTGAGGCCATCTCGAGAAAAGGTGTAGTGTTATGTTTGACCCTTATCGGAGTGCATAGTGCCGCGTGAGTTATGTTGGGACAGTCCCTAGTAGTGTGGAATGAAAGAGGGTAGTTGAGCTAAGAAGACCGCTAGGTTTTCGTAACGTGATTAGTGAGATTGTTCGGTTCGGGAGCTAGTATGATGCGGCGTTGCGGGTCGGGTTGAGGCCACGCCGCGGGTCAACCCGCGGCGATTTTGGTGCGGGTCAGTTTGTGGTGGTCCCGCCTTGTGGTAGGGTCACGAGGTGTTAGGCCCATGTTCGATTAACGGCGTATGAGTTCGTGGATGCGTTCGGTGGTGGTCGATGGGGCAGCCCATCGTGTTCTTCGCTCGACCGTTTACCGTGTGTTGAGTTATCGAAGGGTTGAAAGGCTGCACGGTGCCTACCTTCACCTTATGTCGAGCGTGAAGCCCGTGTTGTGGCTATTTCGTTTTCTAAAAGTTTACCAGGCAGGGTTAGGAACTCAGGTGAGTCTCGGAATCGCATTCGCCCTCGGGCCAATGTTTGGATTTCTGGGATAGTTGTGGGGATTGTTGTCTCCTGTGGAGGTAGTGTTTGATCTACCATTTCAGTGTTCGGATATCGCCTTATGAAGCCTTGTAGGCGGAAGTGTAAGTTGTCGGCCGATTGGTTCGATGTTGGCAAGGTTCGCATACGGTTGGTTCAGCTTGTTCCGGTAATCGTGGATAGTGAAGCTTGTCTAGAAGAGGTTCGGCGGCTCGGAGGAATCGTGCGGATAATCCATGACGACGCTTAGAGTTCAGGCCGACGGTCGGTCTTCTTGAAAGTACCACCCGGGTTTGGAGTGCGGCGAGTTTTGGAAAACAGAGGAACTTAGCCCGAGTTACTTGGGCCTTTGTGAGTTCATGAAGGATAGGCGGGTTGCCTATATGTTAGCATTTGCCGTCCGACGTGGGAGGCAGTGCGTCCGGGCTTTCGTATTGTGATGTTCGGGGAAGTATCGAAGATCCATCCAGAGTGTTCCCAGTTAATGATGACCACGTTAGAGATAGTAACCGAGTTTTGGCGAAGCGATTTCGTAAATGTGGAAAGAGTTCGAGTATACGACATCCTCAGGGATCGCATGCAGCCGGTACCATTTGTTGGGTCGTCGGAGCAAGGCTCGCGACAAAGTGACAAAAGTGGTACCATTTGTTGGGTCGCCTGAGAAGGTTAATGCCTCAGGCAAAGTGACAAAGTGGTATCTGACGAGTAAAGAGAAGCGAGCATGTATGGCGGCGTATAGATGTTATCATTTCTTTTTTGTAAAGAGAAGGTGCGAAGGAAGTATATTTTAGACCCCGGTGAGAAGTGTTTTGTGGTGATGATTAGAGGTGTTTTCCTCGTGGGCTTAGATAGAAGTATGTGCGCGGGTGTTTCTGTGGCCAGGTGTGGCAGGATTGTTCTCGTAAGTATAGTAGTGAAGACTATACTGGCGCGCGGTTGTTTTGAGACTTAGAAGGAACATTCGGGACGAATGTTTCTAGAGGAGAATGTTATACCGTATTTCCAGTATATGACGCGAGGACGACGTAGAAAAGTTTGTGCCTTAAAGTGCTTGGCGAATTTTATTTGTGCATAACACGGTTAGAGTCGTTTTTAGTGAAAGCGTTTTCCACGACTTTCGTAGGGAATTTCGGCTATGTCATTTCTTATTTTTGCGGATTTTTCGAGAGACGAAACATTTTGGACCAACGAGAGGCGACACTTGTCACCCTCTCATTGATGGAGTGTGGGCGGTCAAGCTTGGACGATTTGGGTGAGTTTTGTCAAGTAGTTGGTAGGATATTTTGTGGGTAGATGGATAAGGTGCACTTGGCATGATCTTGGCCCTACACTTGCATAGCACTTGGCTAGATCTTGACCATTGGTTGGCCTTGGCTTGTACTATAACTACCCCCCCCCTTTGGAAGACTTATTCATCCTAAAATGTTCTAAGTCTTAGAAACCCTCCCCCTCCCTTCATGTTGTTCTCGTCCTCTCCCCTTGTGAGGCTTAGCCAGAGTTCCTTCCCACCCTGGCGAGTACCCCCACAGTGGGGTGGTAGAAGTATACACCCCCTTGTGGTGTTGTCTCGTATATATACCCCCCTCTTGGTAGAAATACTCTCAAAAGTATTGTTATAATGCCCAAATTACCTTAGTATTCTAAGGATATACCTATACGAAAAGCCCAGAAAATACTATTATACTTCCGTCAGTCACAAAAACCGAAACCCTAGGAAAATCTCCATAGTCCGTTGGAGTATTGTGTAGAAGTTGGTTAGAACTTCTAAGGGTGGTTTAGAGCGGGTTGAGCGCCGGAGTCGAGCTAAACGATTGCCGGGATCGACTTTATACTTGGATAATTATGGGCTTTGAGGTAAATATCTTGTCCTCTATTGTAATTGGAAATTACATATTGTTTGAATATATAGTTGAAGTATACTATATATAGAATGAACGTAGTTATTGGCAATGTCTTTTGACTTAAGCTCGAATAATACTTACAGCGATGTCTTGCGACTTAAGCTGAATTTAAAGAAGATTACCGAATGTAATTACTTAGGGTGTAGACTGAGTACCGTGGAGTAGAATTGTACCCGCTAGGGTTAGATGTATAACCCCGGTTGGCTTGTGGTAGGCCTCGGTAGAGGAGATTTACGTTGTTGCGGGGAGAGTCTGCGAATTTTACGTAGAATGTTCTCTGAAGGGATCTAAATGTTAATAAGCGCCTTGTGGCCTTATAGGTTGAAATCGCGTATGGCGCGATCTACGGCTAAGGAGTAGCCGACGGTTTGAAGTACTTGAGCGTTTTGCTATTAGTCGATACTCGTCGCGGTATGTGAACCTCTTCCTATCTCTTCTAGCATGATATGTGTGAACTATGTAGTACGGTGAGCGTCGTGTGCTAAACGTATTTGATTGGTTTAAAACATAAAGTGTTATAACGGCTTTATGGGAAGTTGATTATAACAGCTTTATGTTGGTAAGAAAATACTGGTGGTCTTGAAAAGGTAACTGATTTGAACTATAACTGGCTTGTTATGTGTTAATAAAGAACTTGAAGTATTTCAAAAGATTTTTGAATCATTTTGAAAGAAGAAGTAATATTTGGTTTTTGAAAACTTAAGAGTTATACTAGCTTTATGGGAAGTTAGGTATAACGGCTTAAGAATGTTCTACTGATTTCGGAAATCAGAATGTGTATCGACAAACCACTGCAGCGTTAATAAAAGGAAATGTGTTGAATAATTAAGTATTATTAAAACCAGTAGAAACTTCCATCTGCATAGAAGCTAAGATGAGACAAAATGATATTTCCTAGATCATGGCTGCTGTAATAAGATTGTTATAAACAAGATGTCCTACTCACATATAAGGCTTATGTTTCTCAGATTGTTTAAAGGAGAATTATATTCTTAAATGAATAAGACTATGAACTACGAACCCTTTCTAAAAATGAGAAACTTGAACATTGGAAAAGAATGTTGCTACTTGATTTTACAAAGAGAAGTAATTGATTTACTTTAAAAAGATAATCACTCTATTTTCATATACTACGGGTATTGTGTGACTTTTGTGAATGTAACGATCTTTTAAGAGTTAATGTATGAAGTACTTTGGGGATAAAACCCGATCTTGTTAATCATATAGTAGAAGGTACCTTGTGTGAACAACTTGATTGTATTGGTTTGTGATAGCCTTGTAATACTTTCTTGATTGCTTTGATAAGTAAACGTGTTAGGAAGCTACGTGTGTTAGTATCTTGTGATGGTTGTGTAAAGGGTTTCCCTTGATTGTGCTTATTAACTATCGATCGTTATGATAGTATTGTGGCATTCATCTCGAGATGATTCCGGTTGTCGCCTCCGACGGGGTAGACTCGGCGGTCGATGGACCTATGATTCGAGAATACCTCACGCAGTCCCGGGCCTATGCGAGCTACGAGTTCCGTGTTAGTATCGTCCTTTATGGGCATGCGTCCATGTGGCCACGCGGATGCGAAGTCGGGGCGATCGGGAGTAGCTACCACCGATGCGGGAATACCTCACGCGGGCGATGAGATTGGCCTACGCGGAGTCGCGGGAGTTCGTGGTTAGACGCGTACATCGATCTGCGGGCAAGTGGCGGCTTTGATCATGTGACGGTCTAGACAGATCTTATGATACGATTCATGACCTTGTTGGCACCGTGGGTTTTTAGTAGTCGGCTATGCCTTCGCACTTACCGTCTGATTTTATTATGACACAGTGGGACACGGTGTTCATGTGTTCCTTGGTGCTTTTATATCATAGGCTGCCGGCGATGAGGAAGGTATTCCACGGCATGATTGATGTTGTGGGCACGAGACCCATTGTTATACTTGAGTGATGACTTGAGGCGTGAGTCCCGACTTGACATGATCGCTTTGTTGTAAATCGTAGTTTGGTTATCATACATGTCTCTGCTTTATATGATCGCTATGATTTCATTTACGATATGTATTTTGTTTCACATACTGCACTGTTATCGACCTCCGAGGCCGCGTTCATGCCGCAGTTGAGGTACACGATCGTTGATCCTAGCTCTCGGTCACGATTGCGTTTGGGAAGCTCCGTTTCTCGGAGGCTTATCTTGGTATAGTCCTGTTGTTGTAGGTGCTACGTTCGGGGTATGGCGGGGCCCGTCCGCCATTGTTGTCGTATCATTTCTTAGGTGCATGAAATCTTGTTGTGGCGGGGTTTGTAAAAGGATTAAACATTCATGTTGAAAAAGTTGCTATTTATATATATCCGAAGGTAACCGCTTTTGGTTGCTTTGTCTTCTTATTTCACTGTCTTATTACAATGGTTTCATGTATTGTCTTTATGTTCCGTGATTACTCGATGTATGTCTACTTGGGTGCCGGGGTAAGGCACGATCCACGCCCGGTTCGTCGTGACAGGTTGGAGCGCGAGTAGGAGCTAAACCTTGCTCAGGATCGACATATAAACTCGGATAATTTTGGGCTTATCGAGGTAAACATTCTTAACCTTCTGTTGTAATTGGAAATTACATGTTGTAGGAGTATATAGTTAAGTATACTATATATAGAACTGAACATAGTAGTGCGGCAATGTCTTTTGACTTAAGCCTGAATTATACTTACGGCAATGTCTTGCGACTTAAGCCTGAATTTAAAGAAGAGAACTGAACTGTAATGATATGTGTATAACTATGTAGTACGGTAGACGTACCTGTGTTTAATGTATTTGACTGGTTTGAAACATAAAGTGTTATAACGACTTTATGGGTAGTTGGTTATAACAGATTTATGTAGGTAAGAAAATGCTTTGTGGTTTCAAAGGGTAACTGATTTGACTTATAACAGATTTGATGTGTAGTAATAAAGAACTTGAAGTGTTTCAAAAAGACCTTTTTAAAAGAAGATTAATACTTGGCTTTGAAAACATAAGAGTTGTACTAGCTTTATGGGAAGTTAGGTATAACGTCTTAAGAGTGATAAAAAGAATGGTTTACTGATTTCGGAAATCAGAATGAGTATCGACAAACCACTGCAGCGTTAATAGAGGAAAATGTATTGAATAATGAAGTATGGTATTAAAACCAGTAGAAACTTCCATCTGCATAGAAGCTAAGATAAGACAAAATGATATTACATTTCCTAGATCATGGCTGCTTAATAAGATTGATTATAAACAAGAATAACCTACTCACATATAAGACATATGTTTCTCAAAACGTTTAAAGGAGAATTATGTTTTAAAGGATTTAAAACTATGAACTACGAAACCTTTTCTAAAATGAGAAACTTGAGCTTTTGAAATTAGGCAAACTTGAACGTTTGGAAAATAAGGTTGTTACTTGAATTTACAAAGGAAAGCATTTTGGTTTACTTAACAATGTTAGTCACTCTATTTTTATACTACGGGTATCGGGTGACCTTCGTAAAAGAAATGGATCTTTAAAAGGAATTTAACGTACGTAATACTTTAGGGTTAAAATCCGGACTTTGACATAAAATGAAAGTACCTTGATTTGTGTATAACTTGCCTATGCTTTTGTTATGAAACTTGACCATGTTACGTGTGATAGCCTTGTTGTGCAAGTATTGTGTTCTACTCAACTACCGGTTCATCCGGGAATGTATTTCACTTGATTACGGCTCATCCGGAATGTATTTCACTTGATTACGGTTCATCCGGAATGTATTTCACTTGATTACCGGTTCATCCGAATGTATTTCACTTGATTACGGCTCATCCGGAATGTATTTCACTTGATTACGGCTCATCCGAATGTATTTCACTTGATTACGGCTCATCCGGAATGTATTTCACTTGACTCTGGGTTCATCCGGGAATGTATTCCACACGTTTCTATATTGGGTCCATAAGATGGGCCGAGACCTGTTATACGTATCACATGATTTGTACCTAGACTGCCGGCAGTGAGGAAGGAGTTCCACGGGCATGAGGGATGACTTTGAGGGCGTGAGTCCCTAACTTGACATGACTGCTTTTATGTTGTGAACTGTAGTTTGGTTATCATACATGTCTCTGCTTTATATAGACTATTATGATTTCATTTACATTATTTCTGATTTCACATACTTGGTACTGTTATCGACCTCCTTGGGCCGCGTTCATGCCGCATGAGTAAAGGTACATCGATCGCCGATCCTCTTATAGGATCACATTTCAGCGTGTTGGGAAGCTCCGTTCCTTGAGGCTTATCTTTGGTATGTTACCACGAGTGCAGAGGTTCTTGTACATTCGGGGTATGGCGGGCCTGTCCGTCATAGTTGTTGTCACTTCTTAGAGGTGCATGTAATCTTGTTGTGGCGAGTGCGTAAAAGGATAACTGTCGGGTATTTATGTATATACCGAAGGCAAGCTGTTTTGGTTGCTTTGTTTACTTATCATGTCTCTTAATTCATGTTCATGTTTTTATTTCCGCTGATTTTCTCTGATGTTGTATCACTAGGGTGCCCGGGGTAAGGCACCAGTCACGGGCCCGGGTTCGGGTCGTGACAATCCTTATACTGTCGCCTCTTCACCTCCTCAACGAGGGAAGACTCGGCAACTTCTCGTATCTGAACTCCACTATTATCGGAATCAACCAGCCGAACCCCTAGGCTCGCTAGCTGATGAATCTTACGGACCATGTCCTGACTATCTGGTTGCCCATCTGACAGACTACTCATAGATCTACGACTAAGAGCATCTGTAATCACATTGGCTTCCTCCGGATGGTATAGGATGTCAACATCATAATCCTTAAGCAACTCTAACTACCGTCTCTGCCACAATTTCTACTTCCTCTGTCCGAAGATATACTGGAGACTCTTGTGGTCCGCATAAATATCCACCTGAGCTCCACGTAACTAATCCCACCAAATCTTCAAGGCATGAATAACTGCTGCCAACTCTAAATCGTGGCTAGGGTAACTCCGCTTAGGCTCCCGTAGCTGCCGGGAAGCATAGGCTATAACCTTACCGTGCTGCATCAGCACACAACCTAGCCCAACACTCAAAGTATTACAATAATAACCTAACCCTTTAGTCCCTCAGGAGGGGTTAGAATTGTAGTCGTAGTCAACTTATCTTCCAATAACTGGAAGTCTTTCTCACACTTCCAAAATGTTCGGGCACGATACAATCTTAATCATGATTCTTGTTTCCAGTCTTCTGTTGCAACCAAACTTGGTTACTATACTTAGATTCAAATTCCTTCACTTGCCTCATGGCAACGACTTTCTGCCGATCACAATCTAGGGGGAGATTTCCTTGATCTCGTCAAGTAGTAATCCTATAATTCTCCCCAGCTCATATAGCTTATAGTCCGGTGTTCAACCTCAATTCATGGTATTACATAATCCAAAGGCTTGCCAAGATTTCTTATCTTTCCATGATTAAGTCTCTCATCGTTCGAGTGTCTACTCGTCTTACCTTTATTTTTTTCCATTTCACGTTGTCCTGGGGCCTTTTATCTCCCTGTATTTTTCTTTCTATCTTTCTCGTCATTACAGATTTTGCCACCTTTCCTTGGTGTTCTTACTGCCCATCATTCACTAATGGTCTTTACACTATTCTGGGGTAATTATATCTCGTGCAACGTACATAACCAGAATCTTTCCATTTTTCAACTAGAATCTATTATATAATAATATAAAATAGAAAGAAATTTAGTTGCATTCTCTTTTATCATTCTGGTCATAACCCTTCATTATACTCATTATTAGCAAAAAAAATATATTTATATCTTGTTTCTTGATCATACAGGTTCATTCATGCGTACTACCCGCATTTATATCCTTACGACATTTCTTCAACCATTTCCTAGTGTCGTCCTCAATTACCCCAACCTAATACCTTTTCTAAGGTTATCTAAAATTTTAACCTATTGCATAACGAAGCCGGAGACTTTACCAGTCCCATATCTATGGCCTAATAATATGGGTACGCATAACCCTCAATAATACGTAAAACTATCATTTTTCGTGGGGGAGAGAGCTTATCTCCCTTTCATAATCTTAATCATCAAGAGCTACCTTATAATCGTATAGATTTTTAAGACATACCAATGATATCTTCTGTTTTCCGCAGGCAGCACTCGTACTTATCTTATTCTTGCTTTGCGCATTTTTCCTGAAACCATTCGGAAGGTCGTGGCCCTGACTACCACACTAAACCAACTCCAAGTACCTCCAAGGCACTTAACATAAACTCCTTCAATGATCGTACGTTTTCATTTCCATCTCCTAACTCCTCAATATTCAAGTATCACATACTTTCAGCATCAATTTACAAGTCACATAGACTTACTAAAATCAGGTCACATGGACTTTTCCATTAATTATGTCAAAGAAGGAAGGATAATTCACTTATGTCAATCACTTCCCTTCCTTTTCACTCGGTAACCGGCTCACCGGAAAACTGGAATCGAACCAACCTCTCTCTGCAGTCAACGTTGGCCTAACAAGAAGCCAACTAGTCCGTACCCATAATGACCTCAAAGTCTGTCATTTCCAGCTCTACTAGGTCTGCTAGGGTCTGATGACTGTATCATCACCGGGCAATTCTTATATACCCGCTCAGCTACCACCCAAACACTCACGAGTGTAGCTACCTCGAAAGGTTCTTATGGATTCAGGCTCTATTCTTTTACACTTGGTTGCTACCTTTCCGTACTTCCAAACTTATTCTAGCATACGTACATAACCTCCATACTGATTCTGGCCTCCAAATTTGGAGTTACAATATCAACCAATTTAAGGCCATTTCCATGCCCCAAGCCTACATTACCCTTCCCTTCATACGGGTAAGATAACTTCTCATAATACCACAATCGTGTTGTGTTGATCACAACAACCATACTTATCCATACAGATCTCATCCGTACAATTCTCTTAAGCATACAACGTAGCTTAATCTATAACATAGTCTTCCATTAAGTCCCTTATCATGATTTCTTAAGCGTTCATTACCTTCTCAGACAGCTCAACACCTCCTAATTATCTCAAATTAGCACGTAAAACTTTGATGAGAATTCATTAAGATGTTTCATACCTTTCTGGTATCTAATTAGTCCTTACCAATTCTTGGTAATCTAAAATCATTCTAGGCAACACGCGTCTGACCCTCATACATAAATCCGTATAGCTGTATGTCATAATACCAACTATACAACAATTATTACCAACCTGGATACGCAATCCACATAATCCTTCCTGGGTCACTGCTGCCTTTCTCATAGCTGCAATCAACATAACTCATTAGGGAGAGACGACCCTAACAACACAGCTCTATAGCACGATCTCAGAGTGAAAAGAATGGAAACCAATCCTAAATGTCCTGCAGCCTCCTGGTTATAGATGTGTTGCACAACACACCGATAACCAAGACTCTACTAGACACGGTCTGTAGACACTTTCTGAGGACTAACTGCTCTGATACCACCTTGTCACGACCCGACCGGGCCCGCGACTGGTGCCCTACCTGGACACCCTTACATGTATACATCAGAGAAAATCAGCGGAACATACATACAACTCTTAAATATACAGCAATATGAAATAACAACAGGCTAGCCGATAATGTCACGACCCGACCCCGGGCCGCGACTGGTGCCCTACCTGGGCACCCTTCTAATCATACAACAGAATAAACTGCGGAAGATAAATAACACACTTTTTAAAAAAAAAACCAAGGCCAAGCCGATAAGGCTGCCATAATCATAAAAATTACCCGAAAGGGTCTACACTGTTTAACAATGTAAAAACAACTCTATCCAGTCCAGCCCACAGATGAATACAGACCTCTAAGATTTGAACAAATGCTATGACGGGACAAGGCCCCGCCGTACCCCTGAATATACATAGCCATGACAACTCCGGAACATTGGAGCCATCTCAAAATGCTGAATCAGGATCCTAAGCTCGCGGATCCACAACTGTGTACCTAAACCTGCGGACATGAACGCAGCCCCCCGAAGGGGGTCAGTACAACAGGTACCGAATATGTAACTGTTATACCCCGTATTTCCAGAGTATGTACGTGAGGGCGTACGTATACAATTTGAGCCTTAAAGTTGGCTAGTTTCGAAATTTGTACACAACACCCGAAAGGAGTCGTTGACTAAAGCGTTTCCACGACTTTGAAGGAAAATTCCGCTATGTCATTAATAATTTTGCGGATTTTTCCGAGAGGCGAAACATTTTGGACCAACGGGAGGGTGACGTGTCACCCTCACATTGGAAAGAGGTTGAATGCAATTGGCTAAGTCTTGCACGTTTTTGGTGTGAAATTTTGGTCAAGGGTTAGGTAGGATATTTTTGTGTAGATGGATAAGGTAGCACATGGCTAAATCTTGGCCTTACACTTGCTATGCACTTGTCTTCATCTTGGCCATTGGTTGGCCTTCACTTGACCTATAAATACCCCTCTAAGTGATGAACTTTCTTCATCCAAAAATTGAGCAATCTTTCTAAGTCTCAAACCCTCCCTCTCCCTCTTGTGATCTCGTCCACCACACACCCCTCCCCCGCTTGAAGGCCCCTGGCGGAAACCCACCCTCCCTCAGAGAGGCTTGAGTGGGTACATACCCCCCCTAGCCTAGTTGTCTCGTATAAATACCCCTTGTTGTGGTATAGAAATACTCTCCTAGTATTGTTGTTATGTCCAAATACCTTGGCCCAAATACCTTGTAGTATTCCCAAAGTTACACTTGTACAAAAGCCCAGAAAATACTATTATACTTCCCTCAGTCACAAAAACGAAACCCTAAGTAAATCTTCACCCGTAGTTGAAGTTATAAGTAGAAGTTGGTTAGAACTTCTAAGGGTTGGTTGGAGCGGGTCGGAGCGCACGGAGTAGGAGCTAAACCTTGCTCAGGATCGACATTTAAACTCGGATAATTTTGGGCTTATCGAGGTAAACACTCTTGACCTTCTATTGTAATTGGAAATTACATGTTGTTGGAATATATAGTTGAAGTATACTATATATAGAACTGAACATTATAATTGTGCGGCAATGTCTTTTGACTTAAGCCTGAATAATACTTACGGCAATGTCTTGCGACTTAAGCCTGAATTTAAAGAAGAGAACTGAACTGTAATTACATAGGACTGTATTACAGTAGACTTGTGTAGCATTACTGTGTAATAGAATTTGTACACGTCCGGTTAGACGTGTTAACCCCCCCCCCTGGTTGGCTTGGTAGCCGGCCTCGATAGAGGAGGAGATTTACGCTGTTGCGGGAAAATCTTGCCAATTTCTGTAGAATATTCTACGTCGGGATCTAAAAGATATTAATAGGCGCTTTGTGGCCTCTATAGGTTGTAGTACTACGTGTGGAGTGATCTGCTTGACTGAGAGTGTAGCAGACGGTTTGGGGTACTTGGAGCGTTTTGCTATTAGTCGATACTCGTCGCGAGGTATGTGAACCTCTTCCTATCTGTTCTAGCATGATATGTGTATAACTATGTAGTACGGTAGACGTACAGGTGTTAAATGTATTTGATTGCCTTTAAACATAAAGTGTTATAACAACTCTATGTAAATGAGAAATGCTTTGTGATTTTTAAAAGATAACTGATTTGACTTATAACCGACTTGATGTAAAAGAACCTTGAAGTATTCTAAGAGATTAAGAAACCTTTTTGGAAGAAGTGTATACTTGGTTTGAAAACATAAAAGTTATACCAGCTTTATGAAAAGTTAGGTGTAACGCCTTAAGAGAGATAAAAGGAATGGTTTAATGGTTTAGAAGTTAAGAGACTTGACTTAATATGGATGTTTGTGTGAAACCTCATTCGTGAGTAATGAGTACTTGGTTTTGGAAGGAATAATGTTTCTTGATTTGGAAATCGAGAATGTGTATCGACAAACCACTGCAGCGTTAATAAAGGGAAATGTATTGAATAATTAAGTATTATTAAAACCAGTAGAAACCTCCATCTGCATAGAAGCTAAGATGAGACAAAATGATATTACATTTTCTAGATCATGGCTGCTTAATAAGATTGATTATGAACAAGAATAACCTACTCGCCTATGGCATATGTTACTCAATTGTTTTAAAAGAGATTAAGACATTGAACTATGAAACTTTTAAAAAGAGACTTGCGTAATTAAAATTAGGCAAACTGGAACCTTAGGGAAAAGAAAGGCATTGTGTTGTCTTAAAATGGTTTAAAGCATAAGGTGTTATAACAGCTTTATGGGGAGTTGGTTATAATGACCTTATGAAAACAAAAGAAAGGTTTTATCATTGGTTTTAACGTGGTAACTTGACTAAAAAAAAAAAGAAAGTATGGAAGTTGTTTTGGTTTACTTAAAGGATGTAAGTCACTCTATTTTATACTACGGGTATCGGGTGACTTTTATACAAAGAATGAATCTCTTAAAAGGAATTTAACGCGCGTAGTACTTTAGGGTTAAAACCCGGACCTTGGCATAAAAATGAAAGTACTTTGAGTTGTGGTGAAACCTGCCTATGCTTGTTGTTGTGAAACTTGCCTATGCTTGTTGTTGTGAAACTTGCCTATGCTTGTTGTGATAGCCTTTGTTGTGCAAGAATTGTGTTTCTATACTACCGCGTCTCTCGATGGAGGATCGGTTGACTTGTTGAGAACTTACTTGGGCGTGGCCGGCGGTGGCGGATAAATTCCGCAGTGCGTTCACGGTTGATAGTGTTACTTTTGTTAAATCACTTTGGACATATCGACCACGATCGTAAGCGCTGCGGGTATGCTTCCACTTTGATTACCGCTTGTTGCTTATTGTTTCCCTTTGGACATCTCGACCGCGATCGTAGCGCGCGGGTATGCTTCCATTTGGAATCTTTGTCTTATTGTTTCCCTTTGGACTCATCGACACGATCGTAGCGCACGGGTATGCTTCCATTTGGAATGTTGTCTTATTTGTTCCTGGACATACCGACACGATCGTAGCGCGCGGGTATGCTCCCATTTGGATTGCTATCTTGTTGTTATCATATCATGATCGCCGGCGATGAGGAAAGGTACTCACGGCGAGGATTGATGTTGTGGGCGTGAGACCCTGAATTGATATAACTGTTATGTGTATGTACTGTAGTTTGGTTATCATACATGTCTCCTGCTTTTATAGACTATTATGATTTGATTCTGATATTTCTGATTTCACATACTTGGTACTGTTATCGACCTCTCTGGCCGAGCGTATAAAGAGGCCAGAGCCTCTACCACGGGAACAGACCCGAACCGTGGCTCTCCGTATGGCACGTCCCGAGAAGATGGCCGTGAGGGCATGCCTCAGGGATCGCAATGTTACACCCCGTAAATTCTAGAGGATAGATAAGTTGGCAAACATGTGTTGGAAGGATTTTGAGTTTACCTTTGAGTATTGGACCCCAGTTGTTAAGGATTGTAAGGTGTTTAAAAGGCCTAGTGTGTAGTCCGTTGAATCTAGGTCCCAACGCAACCAACCGTTCGTCGATTGGACATCGGAGTCAAAAGTTATGGAAGTTTCAAGTTTGGCGCGTGATCAAAGCGATGACTTGATTCGGGGAGTTCGTAGCGGCACGGAGAAGCGAGGGCGGCGCGATTATCTTGGTCTGCGGGTGTTGAAGCGCCGCGGCGCCGAATGCGAGGCAGCGCGCGTGCAGCGTGCAATTATTTTACGAAGTGTTAGCGCCGCTGGCCGTGAACAGCGCCGGCGGGATTTCTGCGGGTAAGGAGAAAAATCGGGGATATTTTTATAACCAGCCTATGGGAGGGTGACAAGTGTCCCTCCCATCCTTTGACCAGCGATAGAAGCCTATTTTAGGGCCAAGTCTTGGAAGACTTGGCCATTTCATTCAAACCCTCCCGAGAAAACCCTCTCCGCTCTGCAGGTTTTGAGAAACTGGCCTTAGGGAAGCTGTTGGAGCGGCAAGAAGGAAAAAGTGTTGGTGAACTTGTGGGAAGCTGGTGGTTGAGTTGTGGAAGAAGTGGTAGGAAAGGGCTTTTGTGGGCTTTTCTAAAAGGTAAGTTTCCGCTTCTGCAGGTTTGAGTTAGTACTTGTGATAGTAGTATAGATCTGTGAGCTGAGGTCATTATATTTAGAGTTTGAATAGATTTGTGAGCTTTGAAATTTGTTATAGTTAAGTTTGTATAGATTTGTGAGCTGAGGTCATTATAGTTAAGTTGGCTTAGATTTGGATCTTGTAGCCTTGTTGATTTGGCCTTGTGAAGGTGGCAAGTTAATAGAAACAAAGGAAGTTACGTCGATTTCCGTAGAATGTAGGGGCCTTGTACTTAGTTTACTCTACGTTCGAAACTAGAGTTTGATAGGCGTTTATGGCCCTTATAGGATTGAAGTACTACGTGTAACATATTCTTCAAGGGAGATAGTCTTGTGGAGCATTTTGCTTAGTGTCGACAATCGTCGCGAGGTATGTGATTCTTCCTATCCTCTTGACATGACTATTTGTGAAATATATAGTGCGGTTGGCGCGTGTGTTAAAGGAAATTGATTTTCCAAATTGTGTCTTGACTTGTTATGAAGTGTAAAGGGCCATTAGGTGTAAGAGTAGTAAGTCTTATCCGTTAGTAATGGGCACTCGGTGCTTAAAGAATGAGCCCTCTTGGTCTCATAAATGTTTATGTGGTAATTGGTTGGTTTAAAACATAAAGGGGTTATAACGGCTTTATGGGAAGTCAGTTATAACAACTTTATGTGAGTAAAAGAACGGTTGTTGATTGGTAGAAGTTAAGAGACTTGATCTTGTAAGATAAGAGACTTAACTTAGAATTGTGAAAGTTGTGTAATGTATTCAAAAGTTGTAAAACCTCATTCGTGAGTAATGAGTGATACTTTGTTTTGAAAACTTAAGAGTTATACTAGCTTTATGGGAAGTTAGGTATAACGGCATAAGAATGTGAAATGGATTTCGAAAGTGGGAACAAGTATCGAACACACCACTGCAGCGCTAATAAAGGAAATGGTTTCGACTAATTGATTATATTAAAACCAGTAGAAACCTCCATCTGCATAGAAACTAAGATAAGACAAAATGATATTACATTTCCTAGATCATGATTTGCTTAAATGAGAATCATTGATAACAAGTTCGACTTTTCTTAAAATTCCAAAGAATGAACTTAATGGATTGCAAGGATAATGTACTGGATTTTGGAAAAGAGAAGTAACTTGAGTTTGAAAGTATAAATCACTTGTTTTCAAATATCGAACTTTTCTTAAGGGAAAAGTAAATGACTTGGTTTTAAAAGGTAGGAATACTTGACCTTAAAGGAGTTAATTACTTGGACTTTTAAAAGTATACTTGACGTTATGTTAATTGTGTTTGAAGTACGTGTTTTAAACATGAATGTGTGTGATACTACGTGTGGTAGTATCGTATGGTTTCTACGTAAAGAGAGGTCTTTGAAGGTAGGAAAGAATGTAGTATTTTGGGGTTGGAACCCGGTTTGTCGACTTAAGCGAAGGTACTTTGAGTTGTGTGTAACTTACTGTGCTTGTGGTGATAGTTTTGTTGTTGTGCAAGTGTTTGACTTTGTGCTCCGAGTCTCTCGGAGGGCGGATATCGGGTGGTATGATGGACATATCGACACGTTGGGTAGCCAGCGGGTATGCTTCCACTATATTGATCCTTTGGGACATATCGACCGCGTTTGGTAGCCACGGGTATGCTTCTATTAGGAGTGTTATCTTGTAAGCTGGTTTGGACATGCGACACGCGTTGGGTAGCCCGAGTATCGTCCACGATGAGTATTATCGGGTATTTGTTTGGACATACCGACACGTTGGGTAGCCAGTATCGTCCACGATGAGTATTATCACGGGTATTTGTTTGGACATCGACACGTTGGGTAGCCCAGTATCGTCCACGGTGAGTATTATCACGGGTATTTGTTTGGACATCTTGACCCGTTGGGTAGCCGCGCAGTATGCGTCCACGGTGAGTATTATCTTGTTATTGGTTGGGACATCTTGACACGTTGGGTAGCCGAGTATCGTCCGCTGAGTACTATCTTGTTATTGGGTTGGACATACCGACACGTTGGGTAGCCAGTATCGTCCACTTTGAGTAATGATCTTTCGGCGTGAGTCACGACTTGATGTGATTTGATTTGGTAGGCGTATATACGTGGTGTCTTGTAGTTTGGTTATCATACATGTCTCTGTTTTCCTTATAGACTATTATGATTTCATTTCTGATATTTTTTTATTTCGCATACGGTACTGTTATGCGACCCGCCGAAGCTGCGTTCATCCGCGAGTTGAGATACATCGCTTGTTGATCCGCACCCTTTGGATCATTGTTCGATTCTCGAAAGCTCCATTCGCCGGAGACTTTGTCACTTGATGCGGTTCCACGAAGTTGTAGAACTTTTTGTACATTCGGGGTATGGCGGGGCCACTGTCGTCGAGAGATGTTATAAAAATTCTTAGAAGTGCATGAAATGCGATGTGGCGAGGATTATAGCTGTTCGGTGTTAGTTATTTTTGAAAAGGTAACCGCTTAGCCTGCTTTTTCTCTTTTCATTGGTTATCATGTATGAGTTTTAATTTCCGCTGATTTTCTCGATGTTGTTTGACTACTTGGGTGCGGGTAAGGCACGATCGCGAGCAGTTTGGTCGTGGCGAGAAGTGGTATCGAGCGATTAGTCCTCGGAAAGTGTCTACGAGCCGTGTCTAAGTAGAGTCTTGATTATCGATGTGTTGTGCACCACATCTATAATCGGAGAGGCTGAGACATTTACGATTAGTTTCTATTCTTCTCATTACGAGATCGTGCCTTAGAATTGTGTTGTAAGTTGGACCCCTCGGCGTGTTTCGTTTTACGATTATGCCTCTGCGAAAACAACGAGGCCCGAAGAAGCGGCAGCGAGAGGCTGCGAGTAGAAGCGGCGGCAGTCTACGAGACCACGATGCACGAGCCTCGGTCCGCGGTCGGGAAGCGAGAGGAGATGGGTTACAAGAGTTGGCGATTATTGGCGAGGTTGTGGCGGACACGAGGATAGGCTGGGCGCAGCGATTCGATGCACCGATGGTTCACGAGATCGGATAGTTTGAGGTGCGGGACTTTACGAGTTGTGGCGCCCGAGTTCTGGTCGAGCACGAGGATGATCGCGAGGAGTTCATCCAAGCGATTCTGACGGATCATGAGTGATCAAGGCATCGGAGACCGAGTCGGTGGTCTAGGTTCGCATCGGCTGCGTGATACGCTTGATCGTGGTTTTGATTCGTGGGTGCTGTCCCTGGGAGGGCATGCACTTCCAGCGTGATGGGACGAGTTCTCGGAGGCATTTCTTGCACATTTCTTGCCTCCAGAGATGAGGAGGACTCGGGGCGAAAGATTTTTGATGTTGAGGCGAGCAGGCGTGCGGTTCGAAGTACAACGTGGAGTTTAACTCACTAGCTCGATGCGTCCCGCGTTAGTAGCCGACATGGAGGGCGAGTGCACCGCTATGTCACGAGGGCTTGATGACTATTTGGCGAGAGAGTTGCTCGGGAGTAGCTCTTGGTAGGGCATGGACATTGCGCGTGCGAGCTCATGCACTTGGATGTGAGGCACGTAGGAGTCGGCGGAATGACGAATCGTGAGTAGGGCCAAGGCGGCGGGGTCCTTTGGTGACCTTGGCGGCGGCCTCGTGGCGGAGTTAGTTATGCGCCTCCGCCCGATGCAGTGCTCCACCTCGATCGTCGGGGCGTTCGAAAAATTCGAGGCGGTCGGGGCTCGAGTTTGAGTTTTGGGGATCGGGGATGTTAGTCGGATGGGACCACCCTTACCTCGTTGTGACCATTGTGGTAGGCTCGCGATGGGAGTGTCGTGCTAATAGGGAATCTGTTTTACATGCGGCCAGGTAGCATTTGCAGGAATTGTCCACGAGAGATAGCGCGGAGGTTGAGATTGACCCGGGATCGATGGGCGATTCACCTCCTTTTGTGCGTCGTCGGAAAGAACATGAGTAGAGCGACAAGAAGGGAAGTGAAGCAATAGTTCTGGTATGTTCTTAACCTACAGAGTATTGTATGCTTTGATGTTGTGGTGATGTGTTGAGTGCTATGTTCGGGTAGCTTTGTGTATATAATGTGATTTGGAAGCATGGTTAATAAAGAGGGTAAGTTGGGGATGAGAAAAATTTTGAACCTTAGAATTTATATGATTGAGACCTTAGATGTAAGGCCGTCTTGGGTAGAAGCCTTTCTTGTTAATCCTTGTCGGAGTGTATGGTATACATGGAGTTTTGTGTGATGATTCCATGGGTAGTTTGCGATGGAAGTGGTAGCTTCCATGGCGTGGATTAGTAAGATGGACGAGTTGGAGGTAGTGACTCGAGGTGGTAGAAAGCAGGCGATGGTGAATTGTGGGCGTGTACTAGAGAGGGTGTGAGTGTACAAGGAAGGTGCAGTAGGAGTAAGAGTATCCTTTAGACCAAGGAGGAGAAAATAGTGATGTTTGCACGTTAGAGGTGATTTCCCGTTATTTGGAATTTGGAGATGCGTGATTTCTATATTATGGCCATGAGAGGCATAAATGAGTTTTGGTAGGTATAGTAGTGAAGACTATCTGGCGTGTGTTCGAAGACTTAGAAGGAACATTCGGAACGAATGTTTACGAGGAAGAATGTTACACCAGTAAATTCTAGAGGATAGATAAGTTGGCAAACATGTGTTGGAAGGATTTTGAGTTTACCTTTGAGTATTGGACCCCAGTTGTTAAGGATTGTAAGGTGTTTAAAGGCCTAGTGTGTAGTCCGTTGAATCTAGGTCCCAACTTGACCAACCGTTAAATCGATTGGACATCGGAGTCAAAAGTTATGGAAGTTTCAAGTTTGGCGCGATCAGTAATGCGGATGACTTGATTCGGGGAGTTGTAGCGCCGGAGAAGCGAGGCATGGCGCCGATTATCTTGAGTCTGCGGGTGTTGAGCGCCGCGGCCCGAATGCGAGGCAGCGGCGCGTGCAGCGTGCAATTATTTTACGAAGTGTTAGCGCGCATGGCCGTGGCGGCGCGGCAGGCGGGATTTCTGCGGGTAAAGGAGAAAAATCAGGGATATTTTTATAAGGAGCCTATGGGAGGGTGACAAGTGTCCCTCCCATCCTTTGACCAGCGATAGAAGCCTATTTTAGGGCCAAGTCTTGGAAGACTTGGCCATTTCATTCAAACCCTCCCAAGAGAAAACCCTCTCCCCTCTCTAGGTTTTGAGAAACTTGGCCTTAGGGAAGCTGTTGGGGCGGCAGAAGGAAAAAGTGTTGGTGAACTTGTGGGAAGGCTGGTGGTTGAGTTGTGGAAGAAGTGGTAGGAAAGGGCTTTTGTGGGCTTTTCTAAAAGGTAAGAGTTTCCGCCTGCAGGTTTTGAGTTAGTACTTGTGATAGTAGTATAGATCTGTGAGCACAGACATTATATTTAGAGTTTGAATAGATTTGTGAGCACGAAATTTGTTATAGTTAAGTTTGTATAGATTTGTGAGCCCGAACATTATAGTTAAGTTGGCTTAGATTTGGATCTTGTAGCCTTGTTGATTTGGCCTTGTGAAGGTGGCAAGTTAATAGAAACAAAGGAAGTTACATCGATTTCCGTAGAATGTAGGGGCCTTGTACTTAGTTTACTCTACGTTGAAACTAGAGAGTTTGATAGGCGTTTTATGGCCCTTATAGGATTGAAGTACTACGTGTAACATATTCTTAAGGAGATAGTCTTGTGGAGCATTTTGCTTAGTGTCGACAATCGTCGCGAGGTATGTGATTCTTCCTATCCTCTTGACATGACTATTTGTGAAATATATAGTGCGGTTGACGCGTGTGTTAAGAAATTGATTTTCCAAATTGTGTCTTGACTTGTTATGAAGTGTAAAGGGCTTCATTAGGTGTAAGAGTAGTAAGTCTTATCCGTTAGTAATGGGCACTCGGTCTTAAAGAATGAGCCCTCTTGGTCTCATAAATGTTTATGTGGTAATTGGTTGGTTTAAAACATAAAGGGGTTATAACGGCTTTATGGGAAGTCGATTATAACAACTTTATGTGAGTAAAAGAACGGTTGTTGATTGGTAGAAGTTAAGAGACTTGATCTTGTAAGATAAGAGACTTATCTTTGTTTTGTGAAAGTTGTGTTATGTATTCAAAAGTTGTAAAACCTCATTCGTGAGTAATGAGTGATACTTAGTTTTGAAAACTTAAGAGTTATACTAGCTTTATGGGAAGTTAGGTATAACGGCATAAGAATGTGAAATGGATTTGAAAGTGGGAACAAGTATCGAACACACCATCTGCGCGCTAATAAAGGAAATGGTTTCGACTAATTGATTATATTAAAACCGATGAAACCTCCATCTGCATAGAAACTAAGATAAGACAAAATGATATTACATTTCCTAGATCATGGGCTTAAATGAGAATCATTGATAACAAGTTCGACTTTTCTTAAAATTCCAAAGAATGAACTTAATGGATTGCAAAGGATAATGTCTTGGATTTTGGAAAAGAGAAGTAACTTGAGTTTGAAAGTATAAATCACTTGTTTTCAAATATCGAACTTTTCTTAAGGGAAAAGTAAATGACTTAGTTTTAAAAGGTAGGAATACTTGACCTTAAAGGAGTTAATTACTTGGACTTTTAAAAGGTATACTTGACGTTATGTTAATTGTGTTTGAAGTCGTGTTTTAAACATGAATGTGTGTGATACTACGTGTGGTAGTATCGTATGGTTTCTACGTAAGAGAGGTCTTTGAAGGTAGGAAAGAATGTAGTATTTTGGGGTTGGAACCGGTTTGTCGACTTAAGCGAAGGTACTTTGAGTTGTGTGTAACTTGCTGTGCTTGTGGTGATAGTTTTGTTGTTGTGCAAGTGTTTGACTTTGTGCTCTGGAGTCTCTCGACGGAGGGCGGATATCGGGTGGTATGATGGACATATCGACCGTTGGGTAGCCAGCGGGTATGCTTCCACTATATTGATCCTTTGGGACATATCGACCGCGTTGGGTAGCCACGGGTATGCTTATTAAGTGTTATCTTGTAAACTGGTTTGGACATACCGACACGTTGGGTAGCCCAGTATCGTCCACGATGAGTATTATCACGGGTATTTGTTTGGACATACCGACACGTTGGGTAGCCCGAGTATCGTCCACGATGAGTATTATCTGGGTATTTGTTTGGACATCTTGACACGTTGGGTAGCCCACGGTATCGTCCGGATGAGTATTATCCGGGTATTTGTTTGGACATCTTGACCGTTGGGTAGCCCGCAGTATCGTCCACGGTGAGTATTATCTTGTTATTGGTTGGGACATCGCGACCGACACGTTGGGTAGCCCGAGTATCGTCCACTGTGAGTACTATCTTGTTATTGGGTTGGACATACCGACACGTTGGGTAGCCAGTATCGTCCACTTTGAGTAATGATCTTTCGGGCGTGAGTCACGACTTGATGTGATTTGATTTGGTAGGCTGTATATACGTGGTGTCTTGTAGTTTGGTTATCATACATGTCTCTGTTTTCCTTATAGACTATTATGATTTCATTCTGATATTTTTACATTTCGCATACTCGGTACTGTTATGCGGCCCGCCCGAGCTGCGTTCATCCGCGAGTTGAGATACATCGCTTGTTGATCCGCACCGCTTTGGATCATTTGTTCGGTTCTCGAAAGCTCCATTCCGGAGACTTTGTCACTTAGTGCAGTTCCACGAAGTTGTAGAACTTTTTGTACATTCGGGGTATGGCGGGGCCTGTCGTCGAGAGATGTTATAAAAATTCTTAGAAGTGCATGAAATGCTTGATGTGGCGAGGATTATGGCTATTCGGTGTTAGTTATTTTTGAGAAAAGGTAACGCTTGCTTTGTTTTCTCTTTTCATTGGTTATCATGTATGAGTTTTAATTTCCGCTGATTTTCTCGATGTTGTTTGACTACTTGGGTGCGGGTAAGGCACGATCGCGAGTTTCGGTCGTGACACGCATAAGCGACCCGGTACCATTTGTTGGGTCGTCGGAGCAAGGCTCGCGACAAAGTGACAAAAGTGGTATCGAGCGATTAGTCCTCGGAAAGTGTCTGACGCATCGTGTCTAGTAGAGTCTTGATTATCGGTGTGTTGTGCACATCTATAATCGAGGAGGCTATAGGACATTTAGGATTGGTTTCCATTCTTCTCATTACGAGATCGTGCCTTAGATTTGTGTGATGAGTTGAACCCTCCGGCGTATTCCTTTCCTTTACGATTATGCCTCCGCAGGCAACCGGGCGAGAAGGGCAAGCGGCGAAGGAAGATACGAGTAAAGCGGCGATCTCTACAGAGACCACGATACGAGCCTCGATCCTACAGTGAGGCGAGATGAATGGTTACAAGAGATGGCGATTAATGGCGAGTTGTGTGAACTTGAGATAAATTGGGCCAGCGATTCGATCCAATGCACCGTAGTTCACCCGGCGAGCGATTTGAGATTACGGGATTTTACGAGTGTAACGCGAGTTTTATGGGTGAGGCACGAGGATGATCCGCAGGAGTTCATCCGGCGATTCTGTGGATCATGAGAGTGATCAAGGCATCGGAGACCGAGTCGGTGGTCTAGGTTCGCATCGGTGCGTGATACCGCATGATCGTGGTTTGATCGTGGGAGCTGTCGGGAGAGCATGCACTTCCGGCTTTATGGGACGAGTTCTCGAGGCCTTTCTTGCACATTTCTTGCCTCGCGGATGAGGAGGGCTCGGTAAACAGATTTTTGGGGTTGCGGCGAGCAGGCGTGCGGTTGGGAAGTACAATGTGGAGTTCGACTCATTGGCGATGCGTCCCGCATTAGTAGCTAGTATGGAGGATCGAGTGCACCGATATGTTCTGAGGCTCGATGATTACCTAGCGAGAGTTGTTGGTGTAGCTCTTGGTAGGGCATGGACATTGCCGCATGCGAGCTTATGCACAGAGGTGAGGCGGAGAAATTGGCGGAATAACCAAGGTCGGCGAGAAGGGCGAGCAGCAGGTCCTTTGGTGACTTTCGAGGCGGACCGCCTCAGCAGAACTAGTTATGCGCCTCGCCCGATCTGAGTGGTCCTCCACAATCTTGAGCACCCGAGTATTGAGGCGGTCGGGGCTCGAGGTTCAGATTTTGAGAAGCGAGAGATGTTAGCGGTGAAGCCACCCCGACCTCGTTGTGGCCGCTGTGGTAGACTCCACAGTGGGGAGTGTCGTGCTAGTACAGGAGTTTGTTTTACATGCGGCCAGCGGGGCCATTTGGGAGAAATTGTCCGACCAGGTAGCGCTGGTAGGATAGCACTGCACTGGGATCGATGCGGGTTCTTCACCTCCCATAGTCGAGCGGGATGTTCATACACCGGCGGGCCACGGTAGAGTCGCGGTGGAAGTTCCCGATTTTAGCGGTCCTCAGAATCGCCTATTTTGGTATATCCTTAACCCTCAGAGTTTTGTATGTATTGATGATGTGATGATGTGTTTAGTGTTATGTTCGGATAGCGTTATGCTAAAGCGTGATGTAGAACACAGTTGTGAGAAGGGTAAGCTTGAGGGTGAGAAAATGATGAACCTTAGAATATTACAGTTGAGACCTTAGATGTAAGGCCGTCTTGAGTACCAGATTTTGCAAGTGATCCTTGTCGGAGTGCATTTTTATGCCTAGAACGTTTTGTGTGATAAAATCCCTGGGTAGTGTGTAATGGAAGTGGTAGCTTTCATGACTGTATAAATAAGATTGTTCGGATCGGGAACAAGAGCGTGATGCGTAAGTGGGTCGGGTTGGGGCCATGTTGAGGGCCAACCCGCGGCCGGTTTCAAAGTGGGGTCAGCTCTGGGTGGTCCCGCCAGGTGGTAGGGTCACGAGGGCGCTAGGCTCATGATTAGATAACCATCGTATGAGTTCGTGGATATGTTCGACCAGAAGCGGATCGTGAAGACAGAGTGAAGCTAGTAAGATAACCAAGTTTGGAGGTTATGACTCCAAAGTATTGGGAACTGAAGCGATGACTGAAGTGTGGTACGTATACTAGAAGAGTTCAAGTGTCCGAGAAGGGCACGACGAGTAAGGAAGGAAGAGAACGTGTGATATTTCGTGGCCAGGTGTGGCGTTGGCAACTTGTTAGAAGAATTTCGTTATCTGTTCCGAGAAGGAACATTCGGGACGAATGTTTCTAAGGAGGGGAGAATGTTATACCCCGTATTTCCAGAGTATGTACGTGAGGGCGTACGTATACAATTTGAGCCTTAAAGTTGGCTAGTTTGAAATTTGTACACAACACCCGAAAGAGTCGTTTTCGAAAGCGTTTCCACGACTTCGAAGGAAAATTTCGGCTATGTCATTAATAATTTTTGCGGATTTTTAGAGAGGCGAAACATTTTGGACCAACGGGAGGGTGACATGTGTCACCCTCACATTGGAAAGAGGTTGACGGCAATTGGCTAAGTCTTGCGTTTTGGTGTGAAATTTTGGTCAAGGGTTAGGTAGGATATTTTTGTGTAGATGGATAAGGTAGCACATGGCTAAATCTTGGCCTTACACTTGCTATGCACTTGTCTTCATCTTGGCCATTGGTTGGCCTTCACTTGACCTATAAATACCCCTCTAAGTGATGAACTTTCTTCATCCAAAAATTGAGCAATCTTTCTAAGTCTCAAAACCTCCTCTCCTCTTGTGATCTCGTCCACCACACACTTCCCCTCTTGAAGGCCCTTGGCGAAACCCACCCCTCCTCGTAGAGGCTTGGCGTGGGGTACATACCCCCTAGCCTAGTTGTCTCGTATAAATACCCTTGTTGTGGTATAGAAATACTCTCCTAGTATTGTTGTTATGTCCAAATACCTTGGCCCAAATACCTTGTAGTATTCCCAAGTTACACTTGTACAAAAGCCAGAAAATACTATTATACTTCCTCGATCACAAAAACGAAACCCTAAGTAAATCTTCACCCGTAGTTGAAGTTATAAGTAGAAGTTGGTTAGAACTTCTAAGGGTTGGTTGGAGGCGGGTCGAGCGCCGCGGAGTAGGAGCTAAACCTTGCTCAGGATCGACATTTAAACTCGGATAATTTTGGGCTTATCGAGGTAAACACTCTTGACCTTCTATTGTAATTGGAAATTACATGTTGTTGGAATATATAGTTGAAGTATACTATATATAGAACTGAACATTATAATTGTGCGGCAATGTCTTTTGACTTAAGCCTGAATAATACTTACGGCAATGTCTTGCGACTTAAGCCTGAATTTAAAGAAGAAGCTGAGCGTAATTACATAGGGTATTACGATAGACTTGTGTAGCATTCTTGTGTAATAGAATTTGTACACGTCCGGTTAGGCGTGTTAACCCCAGTTGGCTTGGTAGCGGCCTCGATAGAGAGAGGAGATTTCTGTTGTTGCGGGAGGTGAGTCTTTGCGAATTTCTGTAGAATATTCTACGTCGGGATCTAAAAGATATTAATAGGCGCCAGTGGCCTCTATAGGTTGTAGTACTACGTGTGGGTGATCTGCTTGACCGAGAGTGTAGCGACGGTTTGGGGGTACTTGAGCGTTTTGCTATTAGTCGATACTGTCGCGAGGTATGTGAACCTCTTCCTATCTGTTCTAGCATGATATGTGTATAACTATGTAGTACGGTGACGTCAGTGTTAAATGTATTTGATTGCCTTTAAACATAAAGTGTTATAACAACTCTATGTAAATGAGAAATGCTTTGTGATTTTTAAAAGATAACTGATTTGACTTATAACCGACTTGATGTAAAAGAACCTTGAAGTATTCTAAGAGATTAAGAAACCTTTTTGGAAGAAGTGTATACTTGGTTTGAAAACATAAAAGTTATACCAGCTTTATGAAAAGTTAGGTGTAACGCCTTAAGAGAGATAAAAAGAATGGTTTAATGGTTTAGAAGTTAAGAGACTTGACTTAATATGGATGTTTGTGTGAAACCTCATTCGTGAGTAATGAGTACTTGGTTTTTGGAAGGAATAATGTTTTACTGATTTCGGAAATCAGAATGTGTATCGACAAACCACTGCAGCGTTAATAAAGGGAAATGTATTGAATAATTAAGTATTATTAAAACCAGTAGAAACCTCCATCTGCATAGAAGCTAAGATGAGACAAAATGATATTACATTTTCTAGATCATGGCTGCTTAATAAGATTGATTATGAACAAGAATAACCTACTAGCCTATGGCATATGTTACTCAATTGTTTTAAAAGAGATTAAGACATTGAACTATGAAACTTTTAAAAAGAGACTTGCGTAATTAAAATTAGGCAAACTGGAACCTTAGGGAAAAGAAAGGCATTGTGTTGTCTTAAAATGGTTTAAAGCATAAGGTGTTATAACAGATTTATGGGAAGTTGGTTATAATGACCTTATGAAAACAAAAGAAAGGTTTTATCATTGGTTTTAACGTGGTAACTTGACTAAAAAAAAAAAGAAAGTATGGAAGTTGTTTTGGTTTACTTAAAGGATGTAAGTCACTCTATTTTATACTACGGGTATCGGGTGACTTTTATACAAAGAATGAATCTCTTAAAAGGAATTTAACGCGCGTAGTACTTTAGGGTTAAAACCCGGACCTTGGCATAAAAATGAAAGTACTTTGAGTTGTGGTGAAACCTGCCTATGCTTGTTGTTGTGAAACTTGCCTATGCTTGTTGTTGTGAAACTTGCCTATGCTTGTTGTGATAGCCTTTGTTGTGCAAGAATTGTGTTTCTATACTACCGCGTCTCTCGATGGAGGATCGGTTGACTTGTTGAGAACTTACTTGACGTGGCCGGCATGACGGATAAATTCCACGCACGCGTCGCTGATAGTGTTACTTTTGTTAAATCACTTTGGACATCTCGACACACGCGTGGCGCACGTATGCTTCCACTTTGATTACCGCTTGTTGCTTATTGTTTCCTTTGGACATACCGACACGATCGTAGCGCACGGGTATGCTTCCATTTGGAATCTTTGTCTTATTGTTTCCTTTGGACTCATCGACACGACGTAGCGCACGCATGCTTCCATTTGGAATGTTGTCTTATTTGTTCCCTTTGGACATACTGACACGATGCGTAGCGCACGGGTATGCTCCCATTTGGATTGCTATCTTGTTGTTATCATATCATAGACTGCCGGCAGTGAGGAAGGTACTCCACGGGCAGGATTGATGTTGTGGGCGTGAGACCCTGAATTGATATAACTGTTATGTGTATGTACTGTAGTTTGGTTATCATACCTGTCTCCTGCTTTTATAGACTATTATGATTTGATTCTGATTTTACGATTCATACTTAGTACTGTTATCTTGACCTCCTCGGGGCCGCTTCATGCCGCAGGTAGGAGTACATCGGCTGTCGATCCCCGCGTTTAGGATCTCATTTCAGCGTTTTGGGAAGCTCCGTTCCTTCGGAGGCTTATCTGTTGGTATGTTACCCTGAGTCTGTAGGTTCTTGTACATTCAGGGGTATGGCGGGGCCCTGTCCCGTCATAGTTGTTGTATAAATTCTTAGAGGTCTGTAGCACTGTGTGGGCAGGGTTTGTAAAAAGGATAACTGTTCGGGTATTTATGTATATATATGATGAAGGCAACTGTTTTGGTTGGCCTGTTTATTTATTTTGTCTCTAAATTCATGTTCATGTTTTTATTTCCGCTGATTTTCTCTGATGTTGTATCACTAGGGTGCCCGGGGTAAGGCACGACCACGCCCGGTTCGGGTCGTGATAAGAATAAAATAAGGTACGAAGAACAAATCATAACTGTACAAAAGAATGACAGGGTCAAGTATAAAGAAAGGGTAAATACCAGATCCTACCGTGTCATTTCCATCTCGTGAACTTAATCGTACCTTATTATCTTTTCCCATTTTTCCATAAGAGTATAGTCAAATTCTTACGTACATTCTTAGGAAAAACCGTCAAGTCATTACCATATAACTTACTTACCTTACATAACATAATCCGACCCTTTATAGAGGGACGCCTATACTGCCCGGCCCAATCTGGGACGCGATAAAGTCACAGTCTGCCCATAAAGGTATACTGCCCGGCCCATTCCTGGGACGCGGTAAAGTCATATAGTATGACAATAAAGGTATACTGCCCGGCCCATTCCTGGGACGCGGTAAAGTCATATAGTCTGCCCATAAAGGTATACTGTCCGGCCCATCCCTAGGACGCAGTAAAGTCATATAGTCTGCCCATAAAGGTATACTGCCCGGCCCATTCCTGGGATGTGGTAAAGTCATATAGTCTGCCCATAAAGGTATACTGCCCGGCCCATTCCTGGGACGCGGTAAAGTCATATCAAAATCCGGGAATTTAACCCAATGTACTACGTACCTCTACTCTTTTAAAATGACTCTTTTTCAAATAAAACTTTCAAGATACTAATAACCGTAGTATCAAGTCATATCTACTTTTCAAGACAAGTCACAATACCTTTTAGAAATACATTTATAGGCTTCTAAATCAAGTGACTTCTTTCTTTAAAACCTTAAGCAATTGGTACCTTTAAAACAATTTGCCCTTCTTTATTTCAAATCATTTCTTTGCTTACATTACTGAAGAAAATCATTCTTTTAATCTTCCATAAAGTTGTTATAACCAACTTCCCATAAAGCCGTTATAACTCTTTATGTCTTAGACAACTTCATTTCTTTTATGACCAAGAAACTTATACTTTCAATTCAAATCACATAGCTTTCAAAATACTTCAAGTATCTTAACTTTTAAGAAAACAAGTTTCTTAACTTTAGAATGGCAAGAAATCAATACTTCCAAATCAAGTATTCTATACTTTTAAATCAATTCATTTCTTCCTTTAAGAATCAAGTCCCATAACTTGAAAAATAAAGTCCCTTAACCTTTTAAAAATTTGAGGTTCATAGCCTTAAAACTTCATACGTAAATTCTTATAAATTAAGTAACATATACTTTGGTGCGTTGTGAATAAGTTATACTTATTTATAGCGATCTTAATCAAGTAGCCATGATCTAGAAAATGTAATACAATTTTGTCTTATCTTAGCTTCTATGCAGATGGAGAATTCTACTCATTTTAACTTAATTGATTGTCATTACATTTTCCTTTATTAACGCTGTAGTGGCTTGTTCGATACTTATTCTCATTTGTGCCGTAACTTAGCCAAGTCAACTTGGCTCCAAATACCTCCTAACGACTCTTACCAAAATCCCCCATAAGACTTGGTAAGAACTTAGGATAACTTAGACATAACCTTTACGTAGAGTAAATCAACATACATACCTCTTAACTTCTAAGAGTAGAAGGAATCATGAAATAGTACTACATGTATATTCCATACATAGAATCATGTCAAAAGAAGGAAGAGGTTCACATACCTCGCGACGATTATCGACAAATAGCAAAATGCTCCAAAGTACTTCAACCTTGATAGCTATTCCATCATTCAAGTAGAATACGCTATACTTGGTACTTCAACCTAAAATGGCCATAATACGTCCATTAACCTTTAGCTTCGAACGTAGAATATTCTAAGTGCAAAGTCACTAAATTCTACGGAAAATCGGACATCACTTCCTTTGTTCTACATACTTTGCCACCTTTTTCATGGCCGAATTCAATAACCAAACACGCCACATTTAAGGCCCAACAATTCATCTAACCAAAGGGGATTACACGCCTTAACAGGACGTGTAAAATTCCGCCCCACAAATTAATACGAAACTAGTTCCATATTTAAAGCCATTCTTGGCTAAACATATACAACAACACAAAGTCCTTTTCCAATTCTTTTTCAATCCAACTTCTTAGACATAACATGTTATATAGTCATAAACAACTTAACAATTATAATTCCTTCTTTATATAACATGTAACGATTAAACTAATAATCCAATTGAATTGAAATATCAAGGCTAAACATACTAGTTTTAGGATTAGGGTTCCAATATCCATAACACTTATCAACTTCATAATATATATCTCATACTTTCTAATATCCATAGCTACAACAATAAGTAACCTTAATTACTAAAACAACAAGAATTTTACCTTTACAAGCCCTTATAATTTCCAAGATTCAATGTCGCTCCTTAGAAATTCTTAGCTCATTTCCTTTACGCTCCAATACGCTATTTGAAGCCTTTAGAATCTCACAACCAACTTCTCTTCCATTTCAAAACAAAACCTATGAAAATGCCTTAGGTTTTCGCCTTGCGACTAACGTGAAAATGCTGTTTTTCCGAAATCTTTCTATTGAGATATCCTTACAATACCCTTAGGGACCTTGGGTTAAAGTCTTGTGAATAATGGACAACAATTGCAAATTTTTTTGTGTGGAACTTGATGAACCCGTGAGCAATCTTTGAAGAACAAGAGTGTTGTGATTTTTTCTAAGTGTTGAAGAGCTAGTCTTGCACTAGTGTGGTATATATAACACAATGAAGGGACAAGATTATAACAAATGTGTGGCTTGGATGAAGATCATTAATTAAATAGCCAAGTGGACAAGTTGACTTGGTCAATATTATCAAGCTAGCAAGACTTATCATCCACAATGGTCAAATGACCATTCTAACCTTGCAATATTTCGTCCAATACCATATGAGGGGGTGCCACGTGTCGCCCTCTCATTCGTCCATAAAATTATATAACCCTCGTGGGCCCCACAAAATGTAAAATTCCTCGGGTGGGCCCCACGTGACCAAATTCGTAAAAATAAATCTCCATAATGTTAATAAGTTCCATACTCTTCAAATAATGCATTTTGAGAATCTAATTCTCACCAACGATCATTTTTCCTTTCCGACGTTCGGAAGATTTTCCGTCGGAAAAACAATTCTTCCTTTCGAACCCTTTTCAAGTCTTGTGTTCCTTACTTACATTCTCTTAAACATGTCCTTGAATTACGGGGTGTAACATTCTTCCTCCCTTAGAAACATTCGTCCCCGAATGTTCTTTCGTACTCTTTCCGTACTTCCAACTCATACTAGCATACATACATAACTTCCATACCGATTCTGGCCTCCAATCTTTGGAGTCACTCAATAAAACAATATATGGCCATTTTCGGCTCTCACGACCTGGTTCCGGTGGAACGCGTCCACGAACCCGTAAAACAATTAACTAGACTTGGGCCTTGCACTCTCGTGACCCTGTCACGTAGCGGAACTACTACCAACTGATCCCACTCTATTTCAGGCTATGAGGCGACCCGTAATAGGTCCTCAACCCGACTCAGCGTCGTACTTAACTCTTTTCCTTGGTCTGACTTAACCTTTTACTACCCGAGAAGGCCTTATATACCTAAGGTCTCGGCGGTTATCAACATTCATAGGCTCGCAGTTTCCATGCTCCAAGCCTACCTTATCAGTCCCCCAGTAAATGGGTACAATAACTTCTCATAATACCATAATCGTGTCATCTTGATCACCACAACCCTTACTTACTCTATACAGATCTAATACGTACAATCCTCTTACGCATACCACGTAGCTTAATCTATTAACACGACATTCCATTAAGTTTCTTAACATGACTTCTTAAGGGTCCACTGCCTTATCAGACATTTCATCCTTTCCCAATTATCCCAAAATAAAATATAAGACCTTGGCGAGAATTCATTAATTGTTCCATACCTTCCCGGTATCTAGTTAGTTTTTACAAACTCTTGGTAATCTAAAATCATTCTAGGCAACACGCGTCTGACCCTCATACATAACTCCGTATAGCTGTATGTCATAATACCAACTATACTATAATCATTACCAACCTGGATACACAATCCACATAGTCCTTCCTGGGTCACTGCTGCCTTTCTCATAGCTGCAATCAACATAACTCGTTAGAGAGAGACGACCCTAACAACACAGCTCTATCGCACGATCTCAGAGTGAGAAGAATGGAAACCAATCCTAAATGTCCTGCAGCCTCCTGATTATAGATGTGGTGCACAACACACCGATAATCAAGACTCTACTAGACACGGTCTGTAGACACTTTCCGAGGACTAACTGCTCTGATACCACTTTTGTCACGACCCGACCCCGGGCCGCGACTGGTGCCCTACCTGGGCACCCTTCTAATCATACAACATAATAAACTGCGGAAGATAAATAACACACTTTTTTTAAAAAAAACCAAGGCCAAGCCGATAAGGCTGCCATAATCATAAAAATTACCCGAAAGGGTCTACACTGTTTAACAATGTAAAAACAACTCTAGCCAGTCCAGCCCACAGATGAATACAGACCTCTAAGATTTGAACAAATACTATGACGGGACAAGGCCCCGCCGTACCCCTGAATATACATAGCCATGACAACTCCGGAACATTGGAGCCATCTCAAAATGCTGAATCAGGATCCTAAGCTCGCGGATCCACAACTGTGTACCTAAACCTGCAGACATGAACGCAGCCCCCCGAAGGGGGTCAGTACAACAGGTACCGAATATGGAACAGAAAATAAGGTACAGTAACAAATCATAACTGTACAAAAGAATGACAGGGGCAAGTATAAAGAAAGGGTAAATACCAGATCCTACCGTGTCATTTCCATCTCGTGAACTTAATCGTACCTTATTATCTTTTCCCATTTTTCCATAAGAGTATAGTCAAATTCTTACGTACATTCTTAGGAAAAACCGTCAAGTTCATTACCATATAACTTACTTACCTTACATAACATAATCCGGCCCTTTATGGAGGGACGCCTATACTGCCCGGCCCAATCTGGGCCGCGATAAAGTCACATAGTCTGCCCATAAAGGTATACTGCCCGGCCCATTCCTGGGACGCGGTAAAGTTATATAGTATGCCCATAAAGGTATACTGCCCGACCCATTCCTGGGACGCGGTAAAGTCATATATTCTGCCCATAAAGGTATATACTGCCCGGCCCATCCCTGGGACGCGGTAAAGTCATATTGTCTGCCCATAAAGGTGTACTGCCCGGCCCATTCCTAGGATGCGGTAAAGTCATATAGTCTGCCCATAAAGGTATACTGCCCGGCCCATTCCTGGGACGCGGTAAAGTCATATCAAAATCCGGGAATTTAACCCAATGTACTACGTACCTCTACTCCTTTAAAATGACTCTTTTTCAAATAAAATTTCCAAGATACTAATAACCGTAGTATCAAGTCATATCTACTTTTCAAGACAAGTCACAATACCTTTTAGAAATATATTTATAGGCTTCTAAATCAAGTGACTTCTTTCTTTAAAACCTTAAGCAATTGGTACCTTTAAAACAATTTTCCCTTCTTTATTTCAAATTATTTCTTTGCTTACATTACTGAATAAAATCATTCTTTTAATCTTCCATAAAGTTGTTATAACCAACTTCCCATAAAGCCGTTATAACTCTTTATGTCTTAGACAAATTCATTCCTTTTATGACCAAGAAACTTATACTTTCAATTCAAATCACATAGCTTTCAAAATACTTCAAGTCTCTCAACTTTTAAGAAAACAAGTTTCTTAACTTTAGAATGGCAAGAAATCAATACTTTCCAAATCAAGTATTCTATACTTTTAAATCAATTCATTTCTTCCTTTAAGAATCAAGTCCCATAACTTGAAAAATAAAGTCCCTTAACCTTTTAAAAATTTGAGGTTCATAGCCTTAAAACTTCATACGTAAATTCTTATAAATTAAGTAACATATACTTTGGTGTGTTGTGAATAAGTTATACTTATTTATAACGATCTTAATCAAGTAGCCATGATCTAGAAAATGTAATACAATTTTGTCTTATCTTAGCTTCTATGCAGATGGAGAATTCTACTCATTTTAACTTAATTGATTGTCATTACATATTCCTTTATTAACGCTGCCGTAGCTTGTTCGATACTTATTCTCATTTGTGCCGTAACTTAGCCAAGTCAACTTGGCTCCAAATACCTCCTAACGGCTCTTACCAACATCCCCCATAAGACTTGGTAAGAACTTAGGATAACTTAGACATAACCTTTACGTAGAGTAAATCAACATACATACCTCTTAACTTCTAAGAGTAGAAGGAATCATGAAATAGTACTACATGTATATTCCATACATAGAATCATGTCAAAAGAAGGAAGAGGTTCACATTCCTCGCGACGATTATCGACAAATAGCAAAATGCTCCAAAGTACTTCAACCTTGATAGCTATTCCATCCTTCAAGTAGAATACGCTATACTTGGTACTTCAACCTAAAATGGTCATAATACGTCCATTAACCTTTAGCTTCGAACGTAGAATATTCTAAGTGCAAAGTCACTAAATTCTACGGAAAATCGGACAGCACTTCCTTTGTTTCTATATACTTTGCCACCTTTTTCAAGGCCGAATTCAATAACCAAACATGCCACATTTAAGGCCCAACAATTCAGCTAACCAAAGGGGATTACACGCCTTAACAGGACGTGTAAAATTCCGCCCCACAAATTAATACGAAACTAGTTCCATATTTAAAGTCATTCTTGGCTAAACATATACAACAACACAAAGTCCTTTTCCAATTCTTTTTCAATCCAACTTCTTAGGCCTAACATGTTATATAGTCATAAACAACTTAATAATTATAATTTCTTCTTTATATAACATGTAACAATTAAACTAATAATCCAATTGAATTGAAATCTCAAGGCTAAACATACTAGTTTTCGGATTAGGGTTCCAATATCCATAACACTTATCAACTTCATAATATATATCTCATACTTTCTAATATCCATAGCTACAACAATAAGTAATCTTAATTACTAAAACGACAAGAATTTTACCTTTACAAGCCCTTATAATTTCCAAGATTCAATGTCGCTCCTTAGAAATTCTTAGATCCTTTCCTTTACGCTCCAATATGCTATTTGAAGCCTTTAGAAGCTCACAACCAACTTCTCTTCCATTTCCAAACAAAACCTATGAAAATGCCTTAGGTTTTCGCCTTGCGACTAACGTGAAAACGCCGTTTTTCCAAAATCTTTCTATTGAGATATCCTTACAATACCCTTAGGGACCTTGAGTTAAAGTCTTGTGAATAATGGACAACAATTGCAAAAAATTTTGTGTGGAACTTGATGAACCCGTGAGCAATCTTTGAAGAACAAGAGTGTTGTGATTTTTTCTAAGTGTTGAAGAGCTAGTCTTGCACTAGTGTGGTATATATAACACAATGAAGGGACAAGATTATAACAAATGTGTGTCTTGGATGAAGATCATTAATTAAATAGTCAAGTGGACAAGTTGACTTGGTCAATATTATCAAGCTAGCAAGACTTATCATCCACAATGGTCAAATGACCATTCTAACCTTGCAATATTTCGTCCAATACCATATGAGGGGGTGCCACGTGTGGCCCTCTCATTCGTCCATAAAATTATGTAACCCTCGTGGGCCCCACAAAATGTAAAATTCCTCGGGTGGGCCCCACGTGACCAAATTCGTAAAAATAAATCTCCATAATGTTAATAAGTTCCATACTCTTCAAATAATGCATTTTGAGAATCTAATTCTCACCAACGATCATTTTTCCTTTCCGACGTTCGGAAGATTTTCCGTCGGAAAAACAATTCTTCCTTTCGAACCCTTTTCAAGTCTTGTGTTCCTTACTTACATTCTCTTAAACATGTCCTTGAATTACGGGGTATAACAGATAAGGCCACCTTCCTGAATATAAACATAGCCAAAAACAGTTACATCTTTTTATACAAACTGACCCACATACATAACTACAGACCTCTAAGAATTTTAACATAACAACTGTGATGGGACAGGGCCCCGCCATACCCCTGAATGTACAATAACCGACAATACTAGAGAACTGAACTAGAGACAAGCTGTCACGACCCGACCCCGGGGCCGCGACTGGTGCCCTACCTGGGCACCCTATTCAGGTATACATCAGAGAATAGCAGCGGAACATACATAACACATAAATATGTTTAGACAATAAACATCACAAGCTAGCCGATAAGGCCGCCTTCCAAAAAAATATACATAATCGAAGGTAAATCAGTACAACTCTGTTCTTACAGCCCAAACCACAAGATGCGACTACAGACCTCTAGGAATAACAACTGTGGCGGGACAGAGCCCCGCCATCCCTCTAAATGTACATAATATCTACAGCATCAGGGAAAACCGTACCAAAAGACAAGCCTCCGGAGAAATGGAGCTTCTGACACCTGATCAGTGATCCTAAGAATGAGGATCCACCACCTGCTTACCCCTACCTGCGGCATGAACGCAGCCCCCGAGGAAGGGGGTCAGTACACAATATGTACTAAGTATGTAAAACTGGAAAATATTGTAATTACATCATAAGTCTAAAACAAAGTCGGAGACATGTATGATAATCAAATTACAGTACATTGTGTCTTACTAACAAAGAGAGTAAATAAGAGTATACTTACAACATAAAAATAGGAAGCTCACGATCAAAGCAGGACCACCCGCCCGCAGTATCATTAAGCAATCCTACTTCTGGGACTATTTCACACGCAAGGGTCGTGTGGACCCGCATGAGGTATTCCTCGCATAGGTTGTATCCGCCCGTATAGGGCGTGTAGACCCGCATGAGGTATTCCTTGCATAGGACTGATCCGCCCTGCATGGGATTATTTCACCCGCATAAGCCCTTACGGACCCGCATGAGGTATTCCTCGCATCATGGGTAGTAAATGCACGGAACAAGTGACTTCTTTTCTTTTAAAACCTTAGGCAATTGATGCCTTAAAATCAAATTGCCTTTCATTAATTCAAGTCATTTATCCTTATTTATCTTTACATAAAGCTAATATAACTAACTTCTCATAAAGTCGTTATATTAACTTTATACCTTAGCCAATTACAATTTCCTATCCAAGGGGCTTATACGTTTAAAACGAAACAAGTATCATATACTTTAAAACACTTCAAGTCCCTTAACTTTGAAAACTTAAGACATCCTTAATACTTTTAAAAAAGTGAGTTAATCTCCTAACTCACCCAACTTGGCTATTCTTAAAACAAGTAAAGGATATCAAGGTCTTGTACGTCTACCGTACTATATACGTGCAACTATTCATGCTCAAGAGATAGGAAAGTTCTACATACCTCTTCGGGTCAATCCACTTGCCAAGTTCAATGTCCCGCACGTATTATGTCAACCTATAATGACCATAATACCTCTATTAACTTCTTACTTTAAACGTAGAATATTATAAGTGCAAAGTCACTAAATTCTATGGAAAATCGGACAACACATCCTTTGTTTCTACATACTTTGCCACCTTTTTCAAGGCCGAATTCAATAACAAAACACGCCACATTTAAGGCCTAACAATGTAATTAACAATAGGGGATTACACGCCTACTAGACGTGTAAAATTCCGCCCCACAATTGATATCAAACTAATACAAACTACAAGTGTAAATCCGGCAACTTGAGATACAACAATACCAATTCTTATCTAATTTCCTTTTCAATCCAAATTGTTAGCATAACATGATATCAAGTCGCAATCGATTATAACCACTACAATCTTCAAGTAAGTAACATGCGACGATTCTAATTAACGACCAAATTGTAATCCAACTTCAAATGGCTTATATGACATTTCGTATTTAGGCTACAACAATCCATATCACTAATCAAACTTCAATACATATACTTCATGCTAGTAAAATGTAAGGCTAACAACAATATATAATCTTGTAACACTTTAAGAAAATAAGATTATTACCTCAACGAGTCTTAGTCCAACTTCAAATCCGAAGTCGCTCCCTAGCAACTTAGAGCCTCTTCTTGACACTTCAATCCGCCACTTGAGACCCTTAGAATATCACAAACAACTTTCCTTTAATCTTTCAATCAAAACCTATAAAAGCAACTAGGTTTTCACCTTGCGACTAATGCGAAAACGCTATTTTTCTGGGATCTTTCTATTGAGATACCCTTACAATACCCTCATGAACCTTGGTTTAAAGTGTGGAGCTTAATGGACAACTAACAAAAAAAAATTATTTTTCTTGGAGGTGAACCCGAGAGCACCTTGTGTTGTTCATCTAATTTCTTGAAATTTCTAAGTATAGAAAGCTTGTCTCACTACTAGTATCCTTATATAGCAACTGTTACACCCCGTAAATTCAAGAGGTTAAGTTAAGAACATACGAAAGGAAATAAGATTTGAATTTGGAAAGTTGGGTTGGCAAAAAGTTGTGGGCAGACTTTCAGTCAACTTTGGAGTGGTATATCTCCTAGTTCTTTAGGAGTTTTGAAGAGTTTTAAAAGATTAGTATGAAGTTCGTTGAATCTAGTTTCCAACGCAACAAACTGTTCGTCGATAGGACCTCGGAGTAAAAAATTATGGAAGTTTCAAGTTTGGTGCGCTTGATCAGCAAAGCAGTTCTCGGTTAGTGCGGCCATAGTACGCGCTGACGTGGCGCGCGGTTGTTCTGGGGTTCGCAGGTTGCAGCGCGTGGCGCCGAATGCGAGGTCGCGCGGAATGCGTGAACTTTTCGGAAGCAGGCCGGCGGCGCGGGCCGGCGCCGGCGCGGATTTTTGCGCATGACAAAGTAAAAACAGGGATATTTTTGTTTTAAACCTATGGGAGGGTGACAAGTGTCACTCCCATCTTTTTTATCTGAAAGTCGTCCTATTGGCCATATCAATTCAAACCCTCACAAGAAAGATCCTCTCCCTTCTCTCTTGATTTTTGAAGAAAACCTAGCCTAAGAGGAAATTGTTGAGCGGCAAGAAGGAAAAGTGTGGGTAGACTTGTGGGAAGCGTGGGCGATTTTGTGGAAGGAGGTGGAAGAAAAAGGGGCTTTTGTGGGCTATTCCTTAAGGTAAAAGTTTCCTTTCTCTTGGTTATGAGCCTAAGGTCATTATATTTTAGTAGTATAGATGTGAGCCCGAGGTCATTATATTTTAGTGATTTAGAATTGAGCCTAAGGCGCTTTTTATTGTAGTAGTATAGAGTTGAGCACGAGGTTGTTTTATTTGAATAGATTTGGGTGTCGCGTATGTTGTAAAGGGAGATTGAAATTGTTGAAGATGTCTAGGGCTAGATATCATGTTAGACTTAAGAACTTGGATTGGAAAGAGTTGAAAGGGGTTTAGTATTGGTTATATTGTTGCCAAGAATGGCATGGAAATTATTGGTTTATTTTGTGTTGTTGTGGGCGGAAGTTTACACGTATTAGTAGCGTGTAATCCCCTTGTAATTGCTGAATGAATTGAGCCTTAAATGTGGCGTTGGTTATTGAATTTCGCCTTGAAAAGGTGGCATAGTAAGTAGAAACAAAGGAAGTCTTGTCCAAATTTCAGTAGAACAAGGGACTTTTCATTAGAATATATTACGTTGAAGCTAAAAGCTAATAGGCGTATTATGGTCATTATAGGTTGACATCTACGGACGCATATTGGACTTGACAAGTGGATTAAGCAAAAGAGGTATGTAGAACTCTTCCTATCTCTTGAGCATGAGTAGTTATAATCGTATGGTACGGTGAGCGACGTGATTTTAAATGAAGTGAAGTCATTTGACATATTTGACTTGTTTTAAGGATGTCTAGTTGGTTGAGTTAGAGAATTAACTCACGTGTCCTTAAGAAAGAGTTATAAGAATGGTTATCCTAATAAGGTAGACAAGGATTTCTTGACATGATCAAGTATAGAATACTAGATTCGGAAGTATTGATTCTTGAACTATTCTAAAGATAAGAGACGACTCCTAAGTTAAGAAACTTGTTTTCTAAGTTAAGATTTTGAAGTATTTTGAAGGTAGGGTAACTTGAATTGAAGTACAAGCCTCTTGGTTTTAGAGAGAGCAAAGTGGTCTAAGACATAAAAGAGTTATAACGGCTTTATGGGAAGTTAGTTATGACGGCTTTATGGGAGGATAAGGATGTCTTGGTTCTAAAGCATAAAGTTAGTATAACGGCTTTATGGGAAGTTGGTTATAATAACTTTATGGAAGCTTAAAGAAATGGTTTTTCTCGAATAAGGTAAGCCTAGATAAAAGAATGGATACTAAGAAAGGCAATTCGATTTAAAGGCATCAATTGCTTAAAGTTTAAAATGAGGTCACTTGAGTTAGAAGTCAAGCATATTTCTAATAGTATAGTGACTTGTTTGAAATGTAGATAAGCCTTGATACTACGTGTTAGTATCTTGGGGTCTTATGTGGAAAAGGGATCTTGGAAAGAATAGAAATACATAGTACTTTGGGTTGAATTTTCCCAGACTTGTTAAGTGATATGGAAAGTGCCTTAAGGTCATAAAATGAGATCCATTTTGTATGTTAATGAAAGTCTAAAGAAATTGGGAGTTTACTTGGACGCATCGTCGGTGAGGAGGATTCCACGCATGCCTCCATTACCTCCTTATGAGTCTACCTGAACGCATCTGAAGGTGATGTGATTCCACGGTATGTTTCCGGTCATAGTATGAGTTTACTTGGACGATCGGCGTGATGTGGGATTCCACGGGTATGCTTCCATGGTCTTAGTATGAGTTCACCGACATACCGCCGGTGATGTGGGATTCCACGCATGCACCGGGACACGCTTACGATGAGGATTCCGAGGCATGTAGTTTGAGGGGTAAGAGTATAAATGAGGGGTACACCCCCAAGATCGTTATACCACCTTCTTCAGGGTAAGAGTATAAATGAGGGGTAAACCCCCAAGATCGTTATACCACCTGGTTTCCGTGGATTTGCTACCCACGATGCGAGTAACACCTCATGAAGTCATGTACCCGAGATGAGGGATTCCACGGGCATGATATATGTATATATGTATGTATTGTGTATGTGTACACCGACAGTGAGGTAGGATGCCACGGGCGCGTCACATGGTTGTATTTACTTTATGGCTGTCGGCAGTGACGGGGGATCCCACGGGCAGAGGATATAGGTATATACATGGTTAGATTTGTGTACGCCGAATGGCGGGCGATGCCACAGGCGCCACGAGTTAGATTCACACCTAGCGGTCGTGATGACGGGAATCCCACGCGCGCTTGGATATTTGAGGGGTTCATAGCCCCGCGTGACTATGGTTCATATGTTGAGACAGGCTGTATAAGGTAAAACTGACTTTCATTACTTCCACTTCTGTGAGGCACAGTGTACTGCTAATTTGGTTATCATATATGTCTTCACTTGTATTTTTGACTATTATGATTTAAATTACAGTACTTTCAGTTTTGCATACTTGGTACATATTTTGTACTGACCTCCTTCGGGGGGCTGCGTTCATGCCGCAGGTTGAGGTACATAGCTTGTTGATCCGCACTCCTAGGATCACGGTTCAGTTCTGGAAAGCTCCATTTCTCCGGAGACTTTGTTTTTGGTATGGTTCCCTGAAGTCGTTGACTTTTGTACATTCAGGGGTATGGCGGGGCCCTGTCCCGTCACAGTTGTTATGTAAACTCTTAGAGGTCTGTAGTCATATTTTGTGGGTCACCTTAAAAAAAGAAATTTGAGGTAACTGCTGTTGGATTTGTTTATATCCAGGGAGGTAGCCTTATCGGCTGACCTATTATTTATTTCATTGTTTAAGTTTATGAATGTTCCGCCGTTTATCTCTGATGTATACCTGTAAGGGTGCCTGTGTAGGGCACGATCGCGCCCGGTCGGTCGTGACAAAAGTGGTATCGAGCGATTAGTCCTCGAAAAGTGTCTACGCACCGTGTCTAGTAGAGTCTTGATTATTGATGTGTTGTGCACCACATCTATAATCGTGAGGTCGCAGGACATTTAGGATTTGTTTCATTCTTCTCTCTGAAATCGCGCAGAGTCGCCCTACTAGGTGAATCCTCTCTCGACCTATTCTTATGTATCGCTTATGCCACCACGGAAGCGACCAGGCCCGTGGGCAAGGCAAAGAAGCAAGAGTTGTTAGTGGTACACAAAGGATTGCTAGGAATCAGGCCCAGACTATGCCTGAGGTTATGGGGGGATCGGCGAGATCAGCCACGCCAAGATAGAGAGCCGAGAGCAGCAAAGAACACGAAGTTCCTGCACGACCGCCGGTTCCACGCCGGGCTGAATATCGAGATTACTGAGAGCGATCCGATTATTGACTAGCATTATGGCGGCGCACGGCAGGAGCCGTAGCTAACCCTGAGCCGATAGTTTGAGGATTCGGGACTTTACGAGTTGTAATCCACCCGAGTTATATGGTTCAAGTCCGGCGAGGACCTCGTGAATTCATTCGGCAGTGCAATGACTATGCAGTGCTTAGGGCCTCTGAGACGAGTCCGTTGTGTTAGCTTTCTACCGGTTACGCGATATTGCGTTGAACGTTCGAGTCGTGGTGTTGTCTAGAGGTATGGGTGCTCCTCCACTGTTTGGGGTGAGTTCACGGATCCTTCTGGATCACTTTTTGCCTCCCGAGACGAGGAAAGCCCGCTGATAGGTTCTTAGCGTTAAGACAGAATGGAGAACCATCGAGAATACAACACGGAATTTGACTCATCGCGGTATGCACCCACTATTGTGGCGGATATGGCGACGAGTTCACCGCTATGTGATGGGACTAGACCGATATATGGTTACCGTATGCAGGAGTAGCTCTTCACCGTGTATGGATATTGCCAGATGCGAGCTTATGCGCAGGGATTGAGGATAGGGAGAGAGGAGCGGCCAGATTCACCCACCAAGAGGCTGTGACGGCAGAGTTTCAGATAGTTTTCGAGGCGACAGCCTCAAAGAAAGTTAGACTACATTTCACCGACGCAGAGTGCTCCTTCTCGCCTTCCGCGAGTGGTTTGACCGCCAGGATATTCGGAGCGGTCGTGGCTCGGGTTGCCGGTTCACGATGTCCGGGATAGTAGCGAGGAGGCCACCTTTGCCTCGGTGGTTCTCGTGGTAGAGCTCATTTTGGGAATGTCGGACTAGGTCGACACTTGTTATGCTTGCCAACAGGCCATTTGGCGAGATCGTCCGACCGGAGGTGGCATCGTGGAATGGCACGCCTATTGGGTCGGGCCATGGTTCTTCGCCTTCAATGGCTAGGCAGGATGTTTATGCACCGGCAGGCCGCGGTAGAGGTCGTGGTAGCAGTTCCCAGTTTTAGCGGTCCTTTTACCCGTCTATGCGACTTCAGGTATATTTTTGATCCTTTAGAGACTTATATGCATGATAAAGTTGTTGTATGTTTTAGTGTCATGAACGGATTACATTGAGACTATGTATGTATGCGTAAGAGGTGGGAAGTGCGATGAGAGAAGCATTTTAGGCCTTGAATGGGAGTAAATAGCGTTGGTGCACCCTTGGGATCTGTTTTCTTGGTTGATAATGATGGATGGGTATGCGAGTGTGATATCTTAGGATGATGAGCGACTAAATAAAGTTCCATTAATTGTAAGTACGGCGAGTATTAGATTGACTTAAAAGAACATTCGGGACGAATGTTTCTAAGGAAGAATGTTACACCAAGTAAATTCAAGAGGTTAAGTTAAGAACATACGAAAGGAAATAAGATTTGAATTTGGAAAGTTGGGTTGGCAAAAGTTGTGGGCAGACTTTCACCAACTTTGGAGTGGTATATCTCCTAGTTCTTTAGGAGTTTTGAAGAGTTTTAAAAGATTAGTATGAAGTTCGTTGAATCTAGTTTCCAACGCAACAAACTGCTCGTCGATAGGACCTGAGTAAAAAATTATGGAAGTTTCAAGTTTGCGCGCAATGTGCAAAGCAGCCTTGCTCAGAGGTACAGTACGCGCGCCACGTGTCGCGCGCCGGTTGTTCTGGGGTTCGCAGGGTTGCAGGCCGCGCGCCGAATGCAGGTCGCGCACGAATGCAGAACTTTTCTGAGTGGTAAGGCGCGCTGGCGCCGGGTGGCGGGCGCCGAGGCGGATTTTTGCGATGACAAAGTAAACAGGGATATTTTTGTTTTAAACCTATGGGAGGGGGACAAGTGTCCCTCCCATGCGTTTTAGCTGAAAGTGGTCTTATTTTAGGGCCTAGTCGTGGAAGACTTGGCCATTTCATTTCAAACCTCCCAAGAAAGATCCTCTCCCTTCTCTTGATTTTTGAAGAAAACCTAGCCTAAGAGGAAATTGTTGAGCGGCAAGAAGGAAAAGTGTGGGTAGACTTGTGGGAAGCGGTGGGCGATTTTGTGGAAGGAGGTGGAAGAAAAGGGGCTTTTGTGGGCTATTCCTTAAGGTAAAAGTTTCCTTTCTTGGTTATGAGCCTAAGGCTGTTATATTTTAGTAGTATAGATGTGAGCCTGAGGCTGTTATATTTTAGTGATTTAGAATTGAGCCTAAGGCTGTTTTATTGTAGTAGTATAGAGTTGAGCCTGAGGTTGTTTTATTTGAATAGATTTGGGTCGTCGCATGTTGTAAAGGGAGATTGGAATTGTTGAAGTTGTCTAGGCTAGATATCATGTTAGACTTAAGAACTTGGATTGGAAAGAGTTGAAAGGGGTTTAGTATTGGTTATATTGTTGGCCAAGAATGGCATGGAAATTATTGGTTTATTTTGTGTTGTTGTGGGGCGGAAGTTTACACGTATTAGTAGGCGTGTAATCCCCTTGTAATTGCTGAATGAATTGAGCCTTAAATGTGGCGTTGGTTATTGAATTTCGGCCTTGAAAAAGGTGGCATAGTAAGTAGAAACAAAGGAAGTGTTGTCCAAATTTCCCGTAGAACAAGGGACTTTTCATTAGAATATATTACGTTGAAGCTAAAAGCTAATAGACGTATTATGGTCATTATAGGTTGACATCTACGGACGGCATATTGGACTTGACAAGTGGATTAAGCAAAAGAGGTATGTAGAACTCTTCCTATCTCTTGAGCATGAGTAGTTATAACTGTATGGTACGGTAGACGTACGTGATTTTAAATGAAGTGAAGTCATTTGACATATTTGACTTGTTTTAAGGATGTCTAGTTGGTTGAGTTAGAGAATTAACTCACGTGTCCTTAAGAAAGAGTTATAAGAATGGTTATCCTAATAAGGTAGACAAGGATTTCTTGACATGATCAAGTATAGAATACTAGATTCGGGAAGTATTGATTCTTGAACTATTCTAAAGATAAGAGACCTGACTCCTAAGTTAAGAAACTTGTTTTCTAAGTTAAGATTTTTGAAGTATTTTGAAGGTAGGGTAACTTGAATTGAAGTACAAGCCTCTTGGTTTTAGAGAGAGCAAAGTGGTCTAAGACATAAAGAGTTATAACGGCTTTATGGGAAGTTAGTTATGACGGCTTTATGGGAGGATAAGGATGTCTTGGTTCTAAAGCATAAAGTTAGTATAACGGCTTTATGGGAAGTTGGTTATAATAACTTTATGGAAGCTTAAAGAAATGGTTTTTCTCGAATAAGGTAAGCCTAGATAAAAGAATGGATACTAAGAAAGGCAATTCGATTTAAAGGCATCAATTGCTTAAAGTTTAAAACGAGGGTCACTTGAGTTAGAAGCCGAAGCATATTTCTAATAGTAAAGTGACTTGTTTGAAATGTAGATAAGCCTTGATACTACAGGTGTTAGTATCTTGGGGTCTTATGTGGAAAAGGGATCTTGGAAAGAATAGAAATACATAGTACTTTGGGTTGAATTTTCCCAGGACTTGTTAAGTGATATGGAAAGTGCCTTAAGGTCATAAAATGAGATCCATTTTGTATGTTAATGAAAGTCTAAAGAAATTGGGAGTTTACTTGGACGCATCGGTGAGGGGATTCCACGTATGCCTCCATTACCTCCTATGAGTCTACCGAACGCACTGGCGGTGATGTGATTCCACGTATGTTTCGGTCATAGTATGAGTTTACTTGGACGTATCGGCGTGATGTGGGATTCCACGGGTATGCTTCCATGGTCTTAGTATGAGTTCACCGACATACCGCCGATGATGTGGGATTCCACGGTATGCACCGGGACACGCTACGATGAGGATTCCGAGGCATGTAGTTTGAGGGTAAGAGTATAAATGGCGGTACACCCCAAGATCGTTATACCACCTTCTTCAGGTAAGAGTATAAATGAGGGTAAACCCCAAGATCGTTATACCACCGGTTTCCGTGGATTTGCTACCCACGACGCGAGTAACACCTCGTGAAGTCATGTACCGAGATGAGGATTCCACGCATGATATATGTATATATGTATGTATTGTGTATGTGTACGCCGACGGTGAGGTAGGATGCCACGCGCGTCACATGGTTGTATTTACTTTACGGCGATTTCGGGATCCCACGCGCAGAGGATATAGGTATATACATGGTTAGATTTGTGTGTACGACAAGCGGTGAGGAAGGATGCCACGCGCGTCACGAGTTAGATTCTACACCTAGCGGTCGGCGATGATGGGAATCCCACGCGCTTGGATATTTGAGGGTCAGTTCATAGCCCCGTGTGACTATGGTTCATATGTTGAGACAGTGTATAAGGTAAACCGACTTTCATTACTTCCACTTCATGAGGCACAGCATCGCTAATTTGGTTATCATATATGTCTTCACTTGTATTTTTGACTATTATGATTTAAATTACGATTTTCGCTTTGCATACTTGGTACATATTTTGTAATCGACCTCTTGGGGCCGCGTTCATGCCGCAGTCAGGGTACATAGCTTGTTGATCCGCACTCCAGGATCACGGTCAGTTCGAAAGCTCCATTTCTCGGAGACTTTGTTTTTGGTATGGTTCCTCAAGTCGTTGACTTTTGTACATTCAGGGTATGGCGGGCCCCGTCCGCCACGATTGTTATGTAAACTCTTAGAGGTCTGTAGTCATATTTTGTGGGTCACCTTAAAAAAAGAAATTTGAGGTAACTGTTGTTGGATTTGTTTATATCCAGGGAGGTAGCCTTATCGGCTGACCTATTATTTATTTCATTGTTTAAGTTTATGAATGTTCCGCCGTTTATCTCTGATGTATACTGGCGGTGCCTGGTAGGCACGATCGCGCCGGGTCGGTCGTGACAGCAACATGGAGGGCTAAAATTAATACATATGTGCGGTTTGGATGCAAATCTTTTAGATATCAAGACATATGGTCCCATTGACTAAGTCAATTTTATCAAGCTCTTCAACTTGCAAGACTTTGTCATCCTAACTATGGTCAAATGACCCTTATACCCATGGTATTTTTCGTCCAAGACCACTTAAGGGGGGGTGATGTTACACCCCGTATTTACAGGACATGTTTTAAGAACGTACGTGAGAATCCCAAATGTTAAGATTAGAGACTTCTAAAAAATTATCGGAATTATGGAATTGTCGGAAAACGTAATATTGTGACGAATGGGAGGGAGACACGTGTCACCCCCCTTATGTAGTCTTGGACGAAAATAAGCATTGCCAAAAGGGTCATTTGACCATTGTTAGGATGACAAAGTCTTGCAAGTTGAAAAGCTTGATAAAATTAACTTAGTCAATGGGGCCACAAGTCTTGATATTTAAAAGAACTTCATCCAAGCCACACATTTGTGCACATCTTGACCCTCCATGTTACTATATAAATATACTAGTAGTGAGACAAGCTTCCATACTTAGAAATTTTTTCAAGAAATTGGATGAACAAGGCTAATAGCTCTCGGGTTCCATACTTTCAAAAAGGAAAAAAATTTGTTTGTTGTCCAATAAGCTCCACACTTTAAACCAAGGTTCATGAGAGTATTGTAAGGGTATCTCAATAGAAAGATCCCGAAAAAATAGCGTTTTCGTATTAGTCGCAAGGTGAAAACCTAGTTGCTTTTCTAGGTTTTGATTGGAAGATTAAAGGAAAGTTGTTTGTGATATTCTAAGGGTATCAAGTGGCGGATTGAAGTGTCAAGAAGAGGCTCTAAGTTTCTAGGGAGCGACTTCAGATTTGAAGTTGGACTAAGACTCGTTGAGGTAATAATCTTGTTCTCTTAAAGTGTTACAAGATTATATATTGTTGTTAGCCTTACATTTTACTAGCATGAAGTATATGTATTGAAGTTTGATTAGTGATATGGATTGTTGTAGCCTAAATCCGAAATGTCATATAAGCCATTTGAAGTTGGATTACAATTTGGTCGTTAATTAGAATCGTCGCATGTTACTTACTTGAAGATTGTAGTAGTTATAATCGATTACGACTTGATATCATGTTATGCTAACAATTTGGATTGAAAAGGAAATTGGATAAGAATTGGTGTTGTTGTATCTCAAGTTGCCGGATTTACACTTGTAGTAGTATTAGTTTGATATCAATTGTGGGGCGGAATTTTACACGTCTAGTAGGCGTGTAATCCCCTATTGTTAGTTACATTGTTGGGCCTTAAATGTGGCGTGTTTGGTTATTGAATTCGGCCTTGAAAAAGGTGGCAAAGTATGTAGAAACAAAGGAGGTGATGTCCGATTTTCCGTAGAATTTAGTGACTTTGCACTTATAATATTCTACGTTTGAAGTAAGACGTTAATAGACGTATTGTGGACATTATAGGTTGACATATTACGGGCGGGATATTGTACTTAGCAAGTGGATTGACCCGAAGAGGTATGTAGAACTTTCCTATCTCTTGAGCATGAATAGTTGCACGTATATAGTACGGTAGACGTACAAGACCTTGCAATCCTTTACTTGTTTTAAGAATAGCCAAGTTGGGTGAGTTAGGAGATTAACTCACTTCTTTAAAAGTATTAAGGATGTCTTAAGTTTTTAAAGTTAAGAGACTTGAAGTGTTTTAAAGTATATGATACTTGTTTCGTTTTAAACGTATAAGTCCCTTGGATAGGAAATTGTAATTGGCTAAGGTATAAAGTTTATATAACGACTTTATGAGAAGTTGGTTATATTAGCTTTATGGAAAGATAAATAAGGATAAATGACTTGAATTAATGAAAGACAATTTGATTTTAAGGCATCAATTGCCTAAGGTTTTAAAAGAAAAGAAGTCACTTGATTTAGAAGCCTAATTTTATTTCTAAAGGTATTGTGACTTGTCTTGAAAAGTAATCGTGACTTGATACTACGGTTATTAGTATCTTGGAAGTTTTATATGAAAAAGAGTCATTTTTAAAAGAATGGAAGTATGTAGTACTTTGGGTTAAATTCCCGGATTTTTATAAAAGACATGTTAGTGCCTTAAGTAAACTAAAATGAGAGTGTATATGAACAAGACTAATAAGAAGTTAGGGGATTTCTTAACTTGCTTATTAATTGTATGATAAGCCGGTAGTGCTTATGTTATGTATGATAGCCGGTTTGTGCTAAATGGTATATTATTCATTACGGGGTCATTCCCCGGGTTTGTGGCATTTGCATATTCCGTGGATTTGCTACCCATGATGCGAGGAATACCTCATGCGGGTCCGTAAGGGCTTATGCGGGTGAAATAGTCCCATGCGGGGCGGATCAGCCCTATGCGAGGAATACCTCATGCGGGTCTACACGACCTATGCGGGCGGATACAGCCTATGCGAGGAATACCTCATGCGGGTCCACACGACCCTTGCGGGTGAAATAGTCCCAAGAGTAGGATTGCTTAATGATAATGCGGGCGGGTGGTCCTGCTTTGATCGTGAGCCTCCTATTTTTTTATGTTGTAAGTATAATCTTATTTACTCTCATTGTTAGTAAGGCACAATGTACTGTAATTTGATTATCATACATGTCTCCGGCTTTGTTTTAGACTTATGATGTAATTACCGTATTTTCCAGTTTTACATACTTAGTACATATTGTGTACTGACCCCCTTCCTCGGGGGATGCTTTCATGCCGCAGGTAGGGGTAAGCAGGTGGTGGATCCTCATTCTTAGGATCACTGATCAGGTGTCAGAAGCTCCATTCCTCCGGAGGCTTGTCTTTTGGTACGGTTTTCCCTGATGTTGTAGATATTATGTACATTCAGGGGTATGGCGGGGACCTGTCCCGCCACAGTTGTTATTCCTAGAGGTCTGTAGTCGCATTTTGTAGTTTGGGCTGTAAGAACAGAGTTGTACTATTTTACTTTCGATTATGTATATTTTATGGAAGGCGGCCTTATCGGCCAGCCTGTGATGTTTATTGTCTAAACATATTTGTGTGTTGTGTATATTCCGCTGCAATTCTCTGATGTATACCTGAATGGGGTGCCCAGGTAGGGTACCAGTCGCGGCCCCGGGGTCGGGTCGTGACAGGGGACACGTGTCGCCCTCCCATTCGTCACAATATTTCGTTTTCCGACAATTTCATAATTCCGATAAATTTTTACAAGTCTCTAATCTTAACATTTCTGAGTTCTTACGTACGTTCTTAAAACATGTCCTGTAATTACGGGGTGTAACATTTTTCCCCCCTTAGAAACATTCGTCCCCGAATGTTCTTTCGGAGTCAAACTGATAATTAGCGACATAGTTTCCTTTTACTACCCCAACATATCAATAATGCCACACATGGCCACATAATAGCACTTAAATAAAAAATGCTTCAATTAAAACTTGACAAGTAAGGGAAAATGAATTACCTGAAGGTGTAGGGAACAAGTGAGGATACTTCCTCAACATGTCCTCCTACACTTCCCACGTCATCTCCTCCCTGTTATCACTCCTCCACAAGACTTTGACGGAAGCCACATCCTTGGTCCGCAATCGCCTGACCTGGCGATCGAGTATCGCTATGGGACTCTCCTCATACGATAACCCCTCTGTCACCTGGACCTCACTAGCAGGGAAAACTCTCGCTGGATCTCCGATACACTTCCGCAATATAGAAACATGGAAGACCGGATGTACCGCCTCTAACTCTGATGGCAGATCCAACTCATAGACAACCTTGCCTACTCGACGGACGATCTGGTAGGGCCCAATGTACCTTGGGCTAAGTTTTCCCTTCTTTCCAAATGTCATCACACCCTTCATGGGTGATAGCTTCAAGAAGACCCAATCGTCTACCTGAAACTCCAAATGCCGACGCCGATTATCTGCATATGACTTCTGCCGACTCTGAGCTGCTAACAGTCTCTCCTGGATAAGCTTCAACTTATCCACGGCCTGCTGAATCAAGTCTGGGCCAACCAACTGTACCTCACCCACGTCGAACCAACCAATCGGCGACCTACACTTCCGCCCATACAAAGCCTCGTATGGTGTCATCTGTATACTGGAATGGTAGCTGTTGTTATAAGAAAACTCCACAATAGGCAAATGATCCTCCCAGCTACCCCTGAAATCAATCACGCAGGCTCGCAGCATATCCTCAAGTTTCTGGATAGTACGCTCGCCGCCTCGATCGAGGATGAAACATCAGCATCGAGACTCACTGTGTCCCTAATCCTTCCGAAAGACCTCCAAAGTTAGCCATAACCGGGCTCTCTATCTCGATATAATCGACACAGGACTCGTGCGCCTCATAATCTCTCCGATATACAATCCGCATAGTCCTCACCAAAACGCCGCCCCGATGGAAGGAAGTGGCTGATTTCGTCACCAGTCAAAAATAACCCAAATGGAGTCGCATTCTCCGAGTACGAGGTAACCTCAGAACAAAGTCCATGTTGATCACCTCCCACTTCCATGTCGGAATCTCAATAGCTGCAATGACCACTAGGCCTCCGTGCTCGACCTTGACCGCCGGGCAATTAGGACATCAGGCAACAAAACTCGCCACGCCCCTCTTCGTGCCATCCCACCAATACATACATCTGAGGTCATGGTACATCTTGGTCGACCCCGGATGAATAGAATAACGAGCACTGTGTGCCTCCCCCATAATCTGCTGACGAAGTCCTGTCACATCGGGAACACACAACCGGCCCTCAAATCTTAGCACCCCATCAGGCGCTACCTCGAATAGACTCTTCTCCTCCCGAAGAGCTGTATCTCGATATCGTACCAACACTGGGTCCTCATACTGTCGCCTCTTCACCTCATCAACGATGGAAGACTCGGAAACCTCACGAACCCGTACCCCACTATCATCGGTATCGATTAATCGAACCCCAAGGCTCGCTAGCTGATGGATCTGACGGACCATGTCCCGTATCTCTGGCTGTACCTCTGACAGGCTCCCCATCGATCTACGACTCAAGGCATCTGCAACCACGTTGGCTTTCCCCGGATGGTATAGAATATCAACATCATAATCTTTCAACAACTCTAACCACCGTCTCTGTCTCAAGTTCAGCTCCCTCTGCCTGAAGATATACTGGAGGCTCTTGTGGTCTGTATAAATATCCACATGAACCCCATACAAATAATGTCTCCAAATCTTCAAGGCATGAATAACTGCGGCCAACTCTAAGTCGTGGGTAGGGTAATTCCTCTCATGCTTAGAATCGCCGAAACATAGGCTATAACCTTGTCGTGCTGCATCAAAACACACCCTAGCCCTATACCCGAGGCATCACAATAAATCACGTACATGTCTAACCCCTCAGGAATAGTAAGAACCGGAGCCGTCGTCAACCTTTCCTTCAGTAATTGAAAACCCTTCTCGCAAGCCTCTGTCCACTGGAACTTAGCTGCCTTCTGAGTCAGCCTAGTCAACGGTGCTGATATCGAAGCAAACTGCTCCACAAACCTACGATAATAACCTGCCAGCCCTAAGAAATTGCGCACCTCGGTCGGAGTAGTAGGTCTCGGCCAAGACTTGACTGCCTCAATCTTTGTCGTATCAACCTGAACACCATCTGCCCCAATCATGTGCCCAGGACTGTCACTGTGGCCAATCCAAACTCACACTTGGAGAACTTGGCGAATAATCGCGGCCGAGGACCCTGGCACCGTCCTCAAGTGATATGCATGCTCCTGCTCTGTACGCGAATAAACCAGGATGTCATCAATGAATACTATAACAAATGTATCCTAAAATGGCTTGAACACCCGGTTCATCAAATCCATAAATACCGCTGGAGAGTTGGTCAAACCGAAAGACATCACCCTGAACTCATAGTTTCCATACCGGGTCCTGAATGCAGTCTTTGGGATATCTGCCTCGAACTACTGATGATAACTGCACCGCGAGTCTATCTTGGAGAAACACCTCACACCCTGCAACTGGTCAAACAAATTATCAATCCTGGGGAGGGGGTACCTATTCTTGATGGTTACCTTATTCAACTGCCTGTAATCAACACACATATGCAGCGTCCCATCCTTCTTCTTCACAAACAAAATCGGCGCTCCCCAGGAAGAAACACTTGGCCTGATAAAGCCCTTTTCCAGCAAATCTTTCAGCTGGTCCTTCAGCTCCCTCAACTCGGCAGGTACCATCCTGTATGGCGGAATAGATATAGGTCGAGTGTCTGGCAACGTATCAATACAAAACTCAATCTCCCTCTTAGGAGGGATACCCGAAAGATCGTTTGGGAACACATCTGGAAACTCCTAACCATCGGCATCGATCAAGAACTGCACCTCGGCCTCAGATCGAATACGAACGGATGATAGATGTACCTTTCGCACCATCTTCCTAGCCTTGAGGTAAGAAATAAACCTACCCTGGCGACTGTGTTGCCCTTCCACTCGATAATCGCTCGCCAGAAATCGAACCGACCAACCTGTCTCTACAGTCAACGTTGGCATAACAAGAAGCCAACCAGTCCATACCCATAATGACGTCAAAATCTGTCATCTCCAACTCTATCAAGTCTTCTAGGGTCTGACAACTGTAAATAAACACCGGACATCCCTTGTACACCCGCTCAGCTAACACCGAATCACCCACTGGCGTAGCTACCTCAAAAGGCTCTATCGACACCGGCTCTATCCCGATTCTACCAGCAACAAGAGGGGACACATAGGACAAGGTAGAACCTAGATCTATCAAAGCATATACGTCACAACATGAAATCAATAATGTACCTGTGACGACGTCATGGGAAGCCTCCTGATCCTGGAGGCTGGCTAAGGAATAAATGTGGTTCTGTGGGCCGCTAGAACTGGAACCACCACCACGACCTCTGTCGCGGCCAGCCGGTCCGTGAACACCCTGCCCTCCGGGGCGCATAACCACAGAAGAAGAAGACCCAAAGAATCGATCCCGCTTACCGCACCATACCACCCATGCCGCCTCGCCTGATCTCTCTTCAAATGTCCCAGCTGGCCATAAGAGTAACAAGCTCCTGTAGGAACACGACACTCGCTTGGGTGAGATCTACCGCATCGAGCACACCGAGATGTGGGTGGCCTCGATCGGTGACGGTCTCTGCCTCCCTGAAACCCCGAAGCCTTGGAGCCCGACCGCTCCGAATGACCGGCCGATCGGACTCCCGCGTAAAACCGTGAAGGAGCACTCTGAGCTGGCTGAAATGTGGACCTAGTCTGTTGCTGAGGCTGTCCGCCTCGAAAACTGCCCTGAGACCCTGCTTGTTATACCCCGTATTTCCAGAGTATGTACGTAAGGACGTACGTAGAAAATTTGAACTTGAGAAAGTGGCTTGGCCGAAATTTATTTGTGCACAACACCCGGTTAGAGTCGTTTTTCGACGAAACGTTTTCACAGCTTTCGTAGGGGAATTTCCGGCTATGTCATTTTTAATTTTTGCGGATTTTTCCGAGAGACGAAATATTTTAGACCAACAAGAGGGCGCCACTTGGCACCCTCTCATTGGAGCACGTTGTGGGCGGTTCAAAGTGGACGAATTGGCCTTGTTTGGTCAAGGGGTTGGTAGGATATTTTTGTGGTAGATGGATAAGGTGCACTTGGCAAGATCTTGGCCCTACACTTGCTATGCACTTGGCATGATCTTGGCCATTGGTTGGCCTTTGCTAGACCTATAAATACCCCCCTTTGGATGACTTCTTCATCCATTCCAAATAATTCTAAGTGTTAAATCCTCCTCCCTCCCCTTAGTGTAGAGTTCGGCCAAGAGCCTCCTCCCCTGGCGAGAGCCCTTCCCCTCCAGGGTGCTAGCGTGGGTACCCCCAGCCTAGTTGTTTCGTATAATACCCCCTCTGGTAGAAATACTCTCAAAAGTATTGTTATAATGCCCAAATTACCTTAGTAGTATACCTTGTAGTATTCTAAGGTTATACTTATCTGAAAAGCCCGAAATACTATTATACTTCCCTTCCGTCACAAAAACCGAAACCCTAAGGAAAATCTCCATAGTTAGTTGGAGTATTATGTAGAAGTTGGTTAGAACTTCTAAGGGTTGTTTGGAGCGGGTCGGAGCGCAAGGAGTAGGAGCTAAACCTTGCTCAGGATCGACATTTAAACTCGGATAATTATGGGCTTATCGAGGTAAATATCTTGTCCCCCTATTGTAATTGGAAATTACATGTTGTTAGATTATATAGTTGAAGTATACTATATATAGTCCTGAACGTTGTTATCGGCAATGTCTTTTGACTTAAGCTGAATAATAAGAAACCTTTTGAAAGAAGAGTCTTGAATCAGATTTACATGGATCTGACATGAGACTTGTGTAGCTTTTCTGTGAGGTAGAATTGTGCACGTCCGGTTTAGACTTATAACCCCCCCTGGTTGGCTTGGTAGCCGGCCCCGATAGAGGAGGAGATTTACGCTGTTGCGGGGGGGGGGAGGTGCTGCCGAATTTTCTGTAGAATGTTCTACGAAGGGATCTAAATGTTAATAAGCGCCTTGTGGCCTTATAGGTTGAGGTACTACGTGTGGCGCGATCTACTTGGCTTAAGGAGTAGCCGACGGTTGGAAGTACTTGGAGCGTTTTGCTATTAGTCGATACTCGTCGCGAGGTATGTGAACCTCTTCCTATCTCTTCTAGCATGATATGTGTGAACTATGTAGTACGGTAGACGTACATGTGCTAAATGTATTTGATTGGTTTAAAACATAAAGTGTTATAACGGCTTTATGGGAAGTTGGTTATAACAGCTTTATGTTGGTAAGAAAATACTTGTGGTTTTTAAGGTAACTGATTTGAACTATAACTGGCTTATTATGTGTTAATAAAGAACTTGAAGTATTTCAAAAGATTTTTGAATCATTTGAAAGAAGTAATACTTGGTTTTGAAAACTTAAGAGTTATACTAGCTTTATGGGAAGTTAGGTAATAACGGCTTAAGAATGTTTCTTGATTTGGAAATCGAATGTGTATCGACAAACCACCGCGTTAATAAAAGGAAATGTTTTGTGATTAAGTATTATTAAAACCAAGAGAAACTTCCATCTGCATAGAAGCTAAGATGAGACAAAATGATATTTCTAGATCATGGTCTTTGTAATAAGATTGTTATAAACAAGAATATCCTACTCACATATAAGACTTATGTTTCTCAGATTGTTTAAAGGAGAATTATATTCTTAAATGAATAACTTGATTGTATTGATTTGTGATAGCCTTGTAATACTTTCTTGTTGATTTGATAAGTAAGCATGTTAGGATGCTACGTGTGTTAGTATCTTGTGATTATTGTGTAAGGGGGTCACTCTTGTTGTGCTTACGTTGTCAAGCGTTAAGCCCGTTATCTTGTTATTGTATCACATACCCCTTGACTTATTATACCGAGGGCTTGCCACCCTTGATGCGGTCTCTACGGCCCATGCAAATCCTTGTGACTACGCGGAGCGGTAGTTTCGTGGATTGATCATTCCGGGTGTTTAGCCTGATGCGGGGGATTCCCTATGCGGTCTGTTGAGACTATGCGGTCTTTTGAGACTATGCGAGCTGCGGGAGCCTAGGCGGATACCGAGGTTAGCCGCTTCGATGCGGGTATACCTCGGTGATGCAGGACCATGATTCGAGGAATACCTCGCGCGGCATGGGTGACCTATGCGAGTTGCGAGAGTTCGAGGATAGACGCACATTGATATTGCGGGCGAGTGGCGGCCTCGATCATGTAGTGCGGTCTAGAAAGACCTCGGATACGATTGTGGTATTTTTGGCACTGTGGGTCTTAGTAGTCGGCTATGCCTTCGTACTTGCCCGCACGGTTTTATTGTGATAACTTTGGCGTGAGTCACGACTTGATATGATCGCTATTTATTGTGAAGCGTAGTTTGGTTATCATACATGTCTCCCGCTTTATATAGACTACTATGATTTTATTTATATTTTCAGCCACATACTGCACTGTTATCGACCTCCTTCGGGGCTGCGTTCATGCCGCAGTAAAGGTACACCGCCGTTGATCCTCGCTCTTAGGTCACATTCAGCGTTGGAAGCTCGTTCCTCGGAGGCTTATCTTGGTATAGTCCTCGTTGTTGTAGGTGCTACATTCGGGGTATGACGGCCCCGCCCCGTCGTTGTTGTCATATCATTCGTAGAGGTGCGTAGTAATCGTGTGTGGCGGGGTTTGTAAAAGGATTAAACTGCTCAGATTGAAAGAGTTGTTATTTATATATATACCGACGGTAATCATTTTTGGTTGCTTTGTCTTCTTATTTCATCGTCTTATTACATTGGTTTCATGTATTGTCTTTATGTTCCGATTACTCGATGTTGTATCACTAGGGTGCCCGGTAAGGCACGACCACGCCCCCGAACGGGTCGTGACATCGCTGCCCCGCCTCTGGCCGGCTCGAGTCAATCTGATCCTCCTCTCTCTATCATCTATCCTCGCAAGATACGCTGCATCTCGGCAATATCCATACCGGGATGAAGGGCCACCCCAAGCATGCAAGAATCATATGACGGCAGCCCCATCACATAACGATGAACTCGGCCCGCCATGTCGCCTACAATGGTGCGCGATACCGCCAATGAGTCAAACTCTAGACTGTACTCTCTGATAGTTCTCCCATTCTGCCTCAAGGTCAAGAATCTATCCACGCGGGCTCTCCTCATCTCAGGAGGCAAAAAGTGATCCAGGAAGGCCTCTGTGAACTCCTCCCAAACAGTTGGAAGAGCATCCTCACCTCTCAACAGCTCCCATGACTCAAACCAGTTCAACGCAATATCACGTAACCGGTAAGATGCTAGCATAACCGACTCTGTCTCCGAGGCCCTAAGCACCGTGATAGTCCGTCAGAATCGCAGAATAAACTCCTGCGGATCCTCCTCAGACCTCGAACCATAGAACTCGAGTGGATGACAACCCAGAAAATCCCGAATCCGCAAACTGTCAGCTCTAGGGTTAGCCACCTGCTCCTGTCGGCGCTGCCCTGCTACTATGTTGTTCAATAACCGGATCTGCTCCCCGTAGTCTCTATACTCAGCTCCTGGCAGCGGAACTGGAGGCTCTGGTACCGGAACCTCTGGAGCTACTACCGCTCTCGGCTCCTCTAATACTGCCGGCGTGGCTGAACTCGCCGACCCGCCTGCAACCTCAGGAATAGTCTGTGCCTGAGTCCTAGTAACCCTCTGTGTACCTTTAGCAGCTCCTGCTGCTGCCTTGCCCTTCTGGGCCCTGGTTGCCTTCCGTGGAGGCATAACTGATACATAAGAATAGGTCAGAGAGGATTCAACCTAATAAGACAGCTCTACTGCACGATCTCAGAGAGAGAAGAATGGAAACCAATCCTAAATGTCCTGCAGCCTCCTGATTATAGATATGGTGCACAACACACCGATAATCAAGACTCTACTAGACACGGTCTGTAGACACTTTTCGATGACTAACTGCTATGATACCACTTTTGTCACGACCCGACCCTGGGGCCGCGACTGGTGCCCTACCTGGGCACCCCGTTCAGGTATACATCAGAGAATAGCAGCGGAACATACATAACACATAAATATGTTTAGACAATAAACATCACAGGCTAGCCGATAAGGTCGCCTTCCAAAAAAATATACATAATCGGTGTAAATCAAGACAACTCGTTCTTTCAAATGTCACGACCCGACGAAAGCGCGACTTGGCGCCCTAATTGGACGCCATTACTGACCTGTCATACTTAATCCATTTGATACCAAGATTAATAAAATTTCGGCAGCATAACGCTGCATCTACAACATATACCCGAATAGACGAGCCGGTCAGACTGTCTTTATATAAGGGGGGAAGAATGTTACACCCCATTTGTGCAGGACATGTTGTAAGAACGTACGTAAGAACTCAGGAGTGTTAAGATTTGAGACTTGTAAAAAATTTATCGGAATTATGGAATTGTCGGAAAACGTAATATTGTGACGAATGGGAGGGCGACACGTGTCACCCCCTCATTGAGGTCTTGGATGAAATTACAAGGGCACAAGGGTTATTTGACCCTTGTTATGAAGACAAGTCTTGCAAGTAGTAGAGCTTGAGATAATTGACTTGGTCAATGGGACCACAAGCTTGATATTTAAGAGAACCTTATCCTAGCCACCCATTTGGTTACATCTTGACCCTCCATGTCCCTATATAATACTACTAGTAGCAAGAGAGAGCCCAACACTTAGAAATATTTTCAAGAAATTGGATGAAACTCACAAAGAGCTCTCGGGCTCCTTGCATTTGAAAAGATGTTTTTTTTTGTTCCTTGTCCATTAAGCTCCACACTTTAAACCAAGGTTCTTGAGTGTATTGAAAGCATATCTCAATAGAAAAATCTCGGAAAAAGATAGTTTTCGGGTTAGTCGCAAAGCGAAAACCTAGTTGTCTTTCTAGGTTTTGTTTGGAGATTTGAAGGAAGTTTGTTGGTGTTGTTCTAAGGGTCTCAACTAGCGGATTGAAGCGTCTTGAAGAGGCTCTAAGTTTCTAAGGAGCAAATTCGGATTTGGAGTTGGATTGAGATTCATTGAGGTATAATCTTGTCTCTTAATAGTGTTACAAGATTATATATATATTGTTGTTGTTAGCTTTACATGTTGCTAGCATGAAGTTGATATGTTGAAGTTCATAAGTATTATGGATTGCTTGTAGCTTAAATCCAAAATGTTATATTAGCCACTTGAAGTTGGATTACTAATTGGTCGTTTATTAGAAATCGTCGCATGTTACTTACTTGAAGATTATAGTAGTTATAATCAATTGCGACTTGATATCATGTTATGCTAACAATTTGGATTGAAATGGAAATTGGATAAGAATTGGTATTGTGGTACTCAATATGGCCGAAATTGGACTAGTAGTTGTGTTAGTTTAATATCTATTGTGGGGAGGAATTTTACTCGTCTAGTAGGCGTGTAATCCCCTATTGTTGATTGCATTGTTTGGGCCTTAAATGTGGCGTGTTTGGTTATTGTATTCGGCCTTGAAAAAGGTGGCAAAGTAAGTAGAAACAAAGGAGGTGCTGTCCGATTTTCCGTAGAATTTAGTGACTTGGCACTTAGAATATTCTACGTTTGAAGTAAGAGATTAATGGACGTATTGTGACCATTATAGGTTGAAGTACTAAGTATAGCGTATCCTACTTGAAGGATGGAATAGCTATCAAGGTTGAAGTACTTTGGAGCATTTTGCTACTTGTCGATAATCGTCGCGAGGTATGTGAACCTCTTCCTTCCTTTGGCATGATTCTATGTATGGAATATACCTGTGGTATCATTTCATGTTTCCTTTTACTCTTAGAAGTTAAGAGGTAGTTGTGTGATTTACTCTATGTAGAACTTTTCCTATCTTTTGAGCATGACTAGTTGCACGTATGTAGTACGGTAGACGTACAACACCTTGATATCCTTTACTAGTTTTATGAATAGCCTAGTCGGGTGAGTTAGGAGATTAACTCACTTCTTTGAAAGAATAAAGGATGTCTTAAGTTTTATTAAGTTAAGGGACTTGAAGAGTTTTAAAGTATGTGATACTTGTTCCGTTTTAAGCGTATAAGTCCCTTGGATAGGAAATTATATTTTGGCTAAGGTATAAAGTGAATATAACGACTTTATGGGAAGTTGGTTATATTTGCTTTATGGAAAGATAAATGACTTGATTTTAGTGAAAAGACAACTTGATTTTAAGGCATGAATTGCCTAAGGATTTATAATAAAAGGAGTCACTTGATTTCTAAAGGTTAAGAGACTAATGGTACTTTGAAAGTTAAGAGAATTGATTTGAAAATATATAATACTTGGTTTTAAAAAAGTATAAGTCTCTTGGTTATAAAAGGAATGGGTTTGTCTAAAACCATAAAGGGTTATAACGGCTTTATGGGAAGTTGGTTATAACGGCTTTATGGAAGGTTAAGAGAATGGTTTTCTCTAATAAAGTAATCAAAGAAATAACTTGAATTAAGGAAGGGCAATTTGATTTAAGGGTATCACTTGCTTAAAGCTTTAAGGTAAGGGTCACTTGATTTAGAAGCCGAGAAATGTATTTCTAAAGTATAGTGACTTATGTGAAATGTACACAAGCCTTGATACTACGGGTGTTAGTATCTTGGGGTTTTATATGAAAAAGGAATCTTTTGAAAAGAATGTAAGCATGTAGTACTTGAGGTTAAATTCCTGGATTTTTATGTGTGAAACGGAAGTGCCATGAGTTTATAAAAATAGAAGTCTAAAGGTTTAATGAACTTGCCTGTATTTTCTTATGATAGCTTTAAGTGCAAGTATTATATGTTACGTTGTCGTGACTCTCAGTTGGAGGGCCGGCTGTCTTGTTATAAGTTTACTTGGGCGTCGACAGCTGATGTGGGATTCCACGTATGCTTCCATCATGATTGATCCTTGGACATGCTTATACAATGTGAGATTCCGGCACGTGACCGTGACGCGTTAGATGCTGGACATTTTATTGACGCGTCACAGCGACGGGGATTCCACGTATGCTTCCATTGTGATTGATCTTGGTCATGCTTATACGATGAGGATGCCGGGCATGCGGCCAGATGCGTTAGATGCTGCGCTTTATTACTCCATGGCCATGCTTATACGATGTGGGATTCCGGGGCATGCGACCATGTTATATTTTACTCCATGGGCTAGCTCCCCATGAAGACATGTACCCACGATGAGGGATTCCGGGGGCATGTTATATTATTACTCCATGGGCTAGCTCCCCATGAAGACCTGCACCTACGATGAGGGATGCCGAGGGCACGTTATGGCCATGCTTATACGATGTGGGATTCCGGGGCATGCGACCGCGTTATATATATATATATATATGTTGTATATGTGTACTCCGACAGTGAGGTGGGATGCCACGTGTTATACCCCGTATTTCCAGAGTATGTACGTGAGGGCGTACGTACGAAAGTTTAGCCTTAAAGTTTAGGCATGGGACGTTTTTTGGGCACAACTCATACAAAGAATCGTTTTCCGACGAAACGTTTTACAAGACTCGCGTAGGGTAAATTCCGGCTATGTCATTTCTAATTTTTGCGGATTTTTCCGAGAGATGAAACATTTTGGACCAACGAGAGGGCGACACTTGTCACCCTCTCATTGATGGACGTGGGGCGGCAATAGGGACGAATGGATGGGCATGGAGTTGGTAGGATATTTGTGTAGTGGATGGATAAGGACACTTGGGAAAATCCTCACCCTACACTTGCCTTGCACTTGGCTTCATCTTGGCCATTGGTTGACCATGGCTTGACCTATAAATACCCCCCTTAAGATGAAGAGTTCTTCATCCACAAATCTTTCTCCAAGTCTTGAAAATCCTCCCCTCTCCCTTGTGAGCCTGTGCGTCGCAGCCTTCTCCCCTCGAGTGAAGCTTAGCCAAGCAACCCTCTAGCCTAGCCGAAACCTACCCCCCCTCCCTTGGTAGAAATGTTGTCTTCCAAGTATAGTTACTATTCCTAAATACCCTAGCCCAAATCCCTTAGTACTTGTAGAAGTTGTGAAGAACTTCTAAGGGTTCTTGGAGCTATCGGAGCGTACAAATTAGGAGCTAAACCTTGCTCAGGAGCGACTTTTAACTTGGATAATTTTTGGGCTTATCGAGGTAAATAAACTTATCCTTCTTTTGTAATTAGAGAATATATACTGTAGAAGTATAGGAATAAGTATAAAATACTTAGAAGGATATTAAAGAATAGAATTGAACTGTTATCACAGTAAGAATGGTTTAAAAGAAGAATAATTGAACTATCCTTACTTAGGACTGTTTTCACAGTAGACTTGAGTAGCTCGACGGGTGGGGAAGTGCTGCCCAATTTTCCATAGAATAAAGAACCCTCTACTTAGAATGCATTTGAGAATAGTCTAGACGTTGATAGACGTATTTGACTATTATAGGCTGATTCTCTGCGCGCGACATATTCGACTTGGCAGGTGGATTTCGCCGAGAAGGTATGTGATTCTTCCTATACTCTTGAGCATGATATTTTAAATATATATATAGTACGGTAGACGTACGTGTGTTAACTGAATAATAACTACGGCAATGTCTTTTGACTTAAGCCTGAATAATACTTACGGCAATGTCTCGCGACTTAAGTCTGAATAATGAGAATCTTGACGTATTTCAAAAGAATACTGAAACATTTTTAACAGAAGAGAAATATTTGGTTTTTAAACAAAAAGCTTAAGAGTTATACTAGCTTTATGGGAAGTTAGGTATAACAACTTAAGAAAGATAAAAGGAACTATTTACTTATTTGTTTGTAAAAACCTTGTATTGATTTCTGTAAAGTGTAGTAAGATTGTTTGATAAATAGACATATTATGATGCTACATGTGTTAGTAATGTTGTGAAAGGGGGTCATTCTTGTTGTGCTTACGTTGCTAAACGGTAAGTCAGTTGTACTGTTATTATATCACCTACCCCCGTGACTTATTATACCGAGGGCTTGCCACCCTTGATGCGGGTCTATACGGCCTATGCGGTCTGTGAGACTATGCGGGCTGCGGAGTTCGAGGATTGATCATTCGGTGTTTTAGCCCGACGCGGGATGCCCATGCGATGCGTGTGACTATGCGGTCTATTGAGACTATGCGGATGCGGAGTCCAGGAGAATGCAGGGGTTAGCTACCCCGATGCGAGAATACCTCATGCGGTGCGTGTGACCTGCGCGACTGCGGAAGTCCAGACTAGGCACGCATAATGATACTATGGGCGATTGGCCTTGCTTGATCATTCGCGACCTAGGAAAGACCGTTACATTATATCTATTAGTGTTCTTGTGTGTGATATGACACTATGTGCAATTGAACCGATTGTATTTGCAAATGGTTTTAAATACTTTGATTTCATTTAAGTACTTTACGATTTCACATACTTAGTAATTGCTTGAATCGACCTCCTTCGGGCTGCGTTCATGCCGCAGGTAAGGGCAAGCAGGTGCTAGATCCACATCCTTAGGATCTTTGCTTTGGTGTCAGGAGCTCCATCTTCTCCGGAGGCTCTACTTTTGGTATGATCTCCCTGTATTGTAGATAGTTTTGTACATTCAGGGTATGGCGGGGCCCTGTCCCGCCATAGTTGTTTACTTCCTTAGAGTTCTGTAGTCCTATTGTACAGTTGAGATGTAACTGCAAAACTTGGGTTATATATTTATGCCGAAAGGCAAGTTTTTCATCAGATAAACTGTTTCTCTTTTCATAATGTTTCTTGTCTTGTCTTATATTCCTCTGTTTACTCTGATGTATGACTACTTGGGTGCCCGGGTAAGGCACGATCCACGCCCCGAACAGGTCGTGACAAAAGTGGTATCGAGCGATTAATCCTGGAAAGTGTCTACGCACCAGATCTAGTAGTCTTGATTATCGGTGTGTTGTGCACCACACCAATAATCGTGAGGCTATAGGATATTTAGGATTGGTTTCCATTCTTTTCACTCACGAGATCGTGCTTTAGAGTTGTGTTATAAGTTGGACCTCTAACGTATTCCTTTTACAATGATTATGCCTCCACGTAAGGCAACCCGCCCGAAGGGCAAGGCAGTAGGAGGCGCTAGTAGGACACCGAGAGTTACGAGGCTCGAGCCCGATCTATACCCGAGACGGCGAGTTCCATGGCGCCGCCCCAAAGAAACCACAGACCGCACCTCACGACCCACGGCTGGCGGAGGTTAAGTACAAGGAGACGGCCCGACTTTTGGCTAGGATTGTGGCGACATGAGGATAAATTGGATCACGGCAGATTCCGGCCCGATCGTGCCGTGGTTCACCCGAGGGCAGATAGTTTGAGGCTACGAGATTTCCTGAGTTGTAGCCCGCCAGAGTTTTACGGGTCGAGGCCAGAGGATGATCCGCAGGAGTTCATCCGTCAGTTACAGAGGATTATGAGGGTGATCAGGGCGTCAGAGACCGAGTCCGTGATCTTCGGTTCTCATCGGCTGCGTGATACCGCAGTCGATTGGTTTGATTCATGGGAGTTATCCCGGGGAGTGCACGCGTCCCCAGCTACTTGGGATGAGTTCTCGGAGGCTTTCCTCACTCACTTCTTGCCTCCACAGATGAGGAGGGCGCCGATGATTTTTATTACTGAGACAGAGGGGACACACAGTTAGGGAGTACAATGTCGAGTTCGATTCTTTGGCTCGATATGTCCCTGCATTGGTAGCGGATATGGAGGATAGGGTGCATCGCTACGTCACCGGGCTAGATGATTATATGGCCGAGTCTTGTGCGGGTGTGTCTCTTCAGCCAGACATGGACATTACCCGTATGCAGGCTCATGCACTTGGATGAGAGGAGCGCAGAGACCGACGAGTCGACAGATATCAGCATCAGAAGAAGGCCAAGACGGCCGGTTCTTTTGGTAGTTCTTGGGGCGGACGGCCTCGGATCGCCTAGATTTGCACGACCAGCTCGAGCACTCCCACATCATTGTCGACCCAGAGCATTCGGGGGCGGTCGGCCCAGGACTTGACTTCGTGGTAGCAGGTGCTAACCGATCGAGGTCCGCTGGTGTCCGTTGTGGTAGATTCCATTCGTGAGTAGTACTACTCCGGGAGCTTGCTATACTTGTGGCCAGCAGGGTCATTATGCGAGAGTTTGTCCGACCGGGGGCGGCGCTGGTGGTAGGGCTCAGCCTACAGGGTCTGTTGCCGGTTCATCATCTCCTACAGTTACTCGCCCCGGAGGGCAGGGTACTCATGGGCCAGCAGGTCGCGGCAGAGGTCGTGGCGCGGGTCCCAGTTCTAGCGGTCCTCAGAACCGCATTTATGCCTTGTCCAGCCGGCAGGACCAGGAGGCCTCACCTGATGTCGTCACAGGTACCTTATCAGTCTCCGATTATGATGTGTATGCCTTGATAGATCCGGGTTCTACTCTGTCCTATATATCTCCCCTTGTTGCTAGTAGGATAGGGATAGAGCCTGAGTCCATAGACCCTTTCGAGGTAGCTACGCCAGTGGGTGATTCGGTGGTAGCTCGGCGGGTATATAGAGCTTGTCCAGTGACCATATACAGTCGTCAGACCCTAGCCGACTTGATAGAGTTGGATATGACTGATTTCGACGTGATCATGGGTATGGATTGGCTAGATTCTTGCTACGCCCATGTAGACTGCAGAGAGAGAGTAGTACGGTTCCAGTTTCCTGAGGAGCCGGTTGTTGAGTGGGAGGGGAACACTGTATCGCCGAGGGGTAGGTTTATTTCTTACCTCAAGGCTAGGAAGATGGTGCAGAAGGGGTATATCTACCATCTCGTTCGGGTGTTTGATCTTTGAAGGCTGCGGTACCAGATTTTCGATTCCGTAGTCGAGAGTTCCCGCACGCGTGTTTCCAGACGACCTCCCAGGTATCCCTCCTGAGAGGGAGATAGAGTTTTGTATTGATGTGCTGCCAGACACTCGGCCTATTTCCATTCCGCCATACAGGATGGCACCTGCCGAGTTGAGAGAGTTGAAGGACCAGCTGCGAGATTTGCTGGAGAAGGGCTTCATCAGGCCTAGTGTTTCTCCCTGGGGAGCGCCGGTATTGTTCGTGAAGAAGAAGGACGGGACGTTGCGCATGTGTGTTGATTACAGGCAGCTGAACAAGGTGACCATTAAGAACAGATACCCCCTTCCCAGGATTGATGATTTGTTCGACCAGCTGCAGGGTGCGAGATGTTTCTCCAAAATTGATCTGCGATCGGGCTATCATCAGGTACGAGTCAGAGAGGCGGATGTCCCTAGGACTGCATTCCGGACGTGCAGACGCATTATGAGTTAGTGGTCATGTCTTTGGGTTGACCAATGCTCGCGGTATTCATGGATTTGATGAACCGAGTGTTCAAACCATTTTGGACACGTTTGTGATAGTGTTCATTGATGATATCTTGGTTTATTCTCGCTCGAGAAGGAGCACGCGAGCATTTGAGGATTGTCCGAGAGTTCTCCAGACCAGATTATACGCCAAGTTTTCCAAATGTGAGTTTTGGTTAACTTCGGTGGCTTTTCTTGGGCATATTGTCGGGGCTGATGGTATTCGGGTGGATACGACCAAGATCGAGGCAGTCAGGAGTTGGCCTCGACCTACTACTCCGACAGAGGTTCGCGATTCGGGCCTTGCGAGTTATTATCGGCGGTTCGTAGAGAAGTTTGCTTATTTACGCCCCATTGACTAGGTGACTCGGAAGGCGCCAAGTTTGATGGTGATTCTTGTGGCGAGTTTTCCGATTCTTGAAGGAGATCGACGGCGCCCGTTCTTACTCTTCCGGAGGTCGACGGTTATGTCGTGTATTGTGATCGTCAGCATCGGGTTGGGATGTGTGTTGATGCAGAGGAAAGGTTATAGCGTATGCATCCGCGGTGAAGAAACACGAGAGGAACTACCCCACCCATGATTTAGAGTTGGCAGCGGTGATTCACGCCTTGAAGATCTAGAGGCACTATTTGTATGGGGTTCATGTGGATATTTATACAGATCACAATAGCCTCCAGTATATCTTCAGCCAGAGGGAGCTGAACTTACGACAGAGACGGTGGTTAGAGCTGCTCAAGGATTATGATGTTGACATCTGTACCACCCGGGGAAGGCCAATATTGTGGCGAATGCGCCTTAGTCGTAGGTCCATGGGTAGCCTATCGGATGTGCGGAGAGAGAGGGGCATGGTTCGTGATTTGCATCGATTAGCGAGCCTTGGTGTCCGTTTGATTGATTACGATAGCGATGGAGTTCGAGTTCGAGAGGTTGCCGAGTCTTCCATCATCGAGAGTGAAGAGGCAACAGTTTGATGATCCGGTTTTGACGGTACCATGATACGGCTCTTCGTGAGGGGAATGGTCCTTTTGAGGTAGCACCTGATGGGGTGCTAAGGTTTGAGGGCAGGTTGTGTGTTCGGATGTTTGAGGACTTGGCGAGTTCTTGGGGAAGCACACAACGCGCGTTACTCTATCCATCCAGGGTCGACCAAGATGTACCACGACCTTAGATCTGTGTATTGGTGGGATGGCTTGAAGAGGGACATTGCAGAGTTTGTAGCTCAGTGCCCGTGTTGTCGCGGTGAAGGTAGAGCACGAGGCACGGTGGTTTGTTGCGACGATAGAGATCCCGACACGGAAGTGGGAGGTGATCAACATGGACTTCATCACGGGATTACCTCGCACTCGGAGGAGACATGATTCTATATGGGTTATCGTCGGCAGTCGAAAATCAGCCCATTTTCTTCCGTCGGACGACTTTTTCTACCGAGGATTATGCGGACTTTACATCAGAGATCGTCGATCGCATGGAGTCCCTATTTCGATCATATCGCATGCAGGAGCCCGATTTCGGCTAACTTCGAGGTCTTTCCGAATGGTTTAGGGACGCAGTGAGCACGAATCGCATTCCATCCACGACAGACGGACAGCGAGCGCGATATCTGCACTCTCGAGGATATCTGCGAGCTGTGTTATTGACCGTGGTAGGGAGGATCATTTGCCTCTATTTGAGTTTGCGTACAATAGCTACCACTCGGTATTCGGATGGCGCCTTTGAGGCCTTGTATGGGAGGAAGTGCAGATCGCCTATAGGCTGGTTCGATGTGGCGAGGTGCGATTAGTGGGACCAGATTTGGTGCGGCAGCGATGGATAAGGTGAAGCTTATCCATGAGAGGTTGGCGACTCGAGTCGATGAAGTCATACGCAGATCATCGTCGTCGATCCGGAGTTCGAGGTTGATGATTGGGTTTTCTGAAGGTGTCACCCATGAAGGTGTGATGATATTCGGAAGAAAGGGAAACTCACCAAGGTACATTGGGCGTATCGATTGTCCGCAGGTAGGCAAGGTTGCTATGAGTTGGACCGCCGTCCGATCTGGAGGCGGCATCCGGTGTTTCATGTTTCTATCTTTGAGAGATGTATCGGGGATCCATCTAGAGTGCATCGATTGACGATGTCGGTGGCCAGGGGTTATCGTATGAGGAGATTCCATAGCGATAGTCGATCGTCGTTAGGCGTCTGCGGACGGGGCGTGGCTTCCACAAAGTCTTGTGGCGAACGAGCTCGGGAGGAGATGACGTGGGAAGGCGAGAGGACATGAGGCAGAAGTATCCTCACCTATTCCCCACACCTCTAGGTAATTCACTTTCCTACTTGTAAATTTTCATTATCATTTATGCCTAAGTGTTGTTTTGTGGCCGTGTGTGGCATTTGCAAACTGTTTAAGTTATGAGGAACCTTATCGTTAACGGTCTTGGGAAGGAACATTCGGGACGAATGTTTCTAAGGAGGGGAGAATGTTATACCCCGTATTTCCAGAGTATGTACGTGAGGGCGTACGTACGAAAGTTTAGCCTTAAAGTTTAGGCATGGGACGTTTTTTTGGGCACAACTCACACAAAGAATCGTTTTCCGACGAAACGTTTTACAAGACTCGCGTAGGGTAAATTCCGGCTATGTCATTTCTAATTTTTGCGGATTTTTCCGAGAGACGAAACATTTTGGACCAACGAGAGGGCGACACTTGTCACCCTCTCATTGATGGACGTGGGGCGGCAATTGGGCCGAATGGATGGGCATGGAGTTGGTAGGATATTTGTGTAGTGGATGGATAAGGACACTTGGGAAAATCCTCACCCTACACTTGCCTTGCACTTGGCTTCATCTTGGCCATTGGTTGGCCATGGCTTGACCTATAAATACCCCCCTTAAGATGAAGAGTTCTTCATCCACAAATCTTTCTCCAAGTCTTGAAAATCCTCCCCTCTCCCTTGTGAGCCTTTTCGTCCAAGCATTCTCTCCCCCCCCCCCCCCCTTGAGTGAAGCTTAGACGAAGCAACCCTCTAGCCTAGCCGAAACCTACCCCCCCTCCCTTGGTAAAAATGTTGTCTTCCAAGTATAGTTACTATTCCTAAATACCCTAGCCCAAATCCCTTAGTACTTGTAGAAGTTGTGAAGAACTTCCAAGGGTTATTGGAGCTATCGGAGCGTACAAATTAGGAGCTAAACCTTGCTCAGGAGCGACTTTTAACTTGGATAATTTTTGGGCTTATCGAGGTAAATAAACTTATCCTTCTTTTGTAATTAGAGAATACATACTGTAGAAGTATAGGAATAAGTATAAAATACTTAGAAGGATATTAAAGAATAGAATTGAACTGTTATCACAGTAAGAAGGGTTTAAAAGAAGAATAATTGAACTATCCTTACTTAGGACTGTTTTCACAGTAGACTTGAGTAGCTCGACGGGTAGGGAAGTGCTGCCCAATTTTCCATAGAATAAAGAACCCTCTACTTTGAACTGTTTACAGAATAGTCTAGACGTTGATAGACATATTTGACTATTATAGGCTGATTCTCTGCGCGCGACATATTCGACTTGGCAGGTGGATTTCGCCGAGAAGGTATGTGATTCTTCCTATACTCTTGAGCATGATATTTTAAATATATATATAGTACGGTAGACGTACGTGTGTTAACTGAATAATAACTACGGCAATGTCTTTTGACTTAAGCCTGAATAATACTTACGGCAATGTCTTTTGACTTAAGCCTGAATAATACTTACGGTAATGTCTCGCGACTTAAGCCTGAATAATGAGAATCTTGACGTATTTCAAAAGAATACTGTAACATTTTTAACAGAAGAGAAATATTTGGGTTTTAAACAAAAAGCTTAAGAGTTATACTAGCTTTATGGGAAGTTAGGTATAACAACTTAAAAAAGATAAAAGGAACTGTTTACTTATTTGTTTGTAAAAACCTTGTATTGATTTCTGTAAAGTGTAGTAAGATTGTTTGATAAATAGACATATTATGATGCTACGTGTGTTAGTAATGTTGTGAAAGGGGGTCATTCTTGTTGTGCTTACGTTGCTAAACGGTAAGTCAGTTGTACTGTTATTATATCACCTACCCTCGACTTATTATACCGAGGGCTTGCCACCCTCGATGCGGTCTATACGGCTATGCGCGATCTGTGAGACTATGCGAGCTGCGGAGTTCGGGATTGATCATTCGGTGTTTTAGCCCGACGCGGGATGCCCTACGCGATGCGTGTGACTATGCGGTCTATTGAGACTATGCGGATCGCGGAGTCGGGAGGTACCGGGGTTAGCTACCCCCGATGCGAGGAATACCTCATGCGGGTCTGTGTGTGACCTATGCGGACTGCGGGAAGTCCAGGACTAGGCACGCATAATGATACTATGGGCGATTGGCCTTGCTTCGATCATTCGCGGCCTAGGAAAGACCAGTTACATTATATCTATTAGTGTTCTTGTGTGTGATATGACACTATGTGCAATTGAACTGATTGTATTTGCAAATGGTTTTAAATACTTTGATTTCATTTAAGTACTTTACAGTTTCACATACTTAGTACCTGTTGTACTGACCTCCTTCGGGGGGCTGCGTTCATGCCACAGGTAAGGGCAAGCGTGCTAGATCCACATCCTAGGATCTTTGCTTTGGTGTCAGGAGCTCCATCTTCTCCGGAGGCTCTACTTTTGGGTATGATCTCCCTGTATTGTAGATAGTTTTGTACATTCAGGGTATGGCGGGGCCCTGTCCCGCCATAGTTGTTTACTTCCTTAGAGGTCTGTAGTCCTATTGTACAGTTGGGATGTAACTGCAAAACTTGGGTTATATATTTATACCGAAAGGCAAGTTTTTCATCAGATAAACTGTTTCTCTTTTCATAATGTTTCTTGTCTTGTCTTATGTTCCGCTGATTACTCTGATGTATGACTACTTGGGTGCCCGGGTAAGGCACGATCCACGCCCCGAACGGTCGTGACACCACGGGCGCGACATGGTTATATGTTACACCTACTACGTCGGCAGTGATGTGATTCCACGGGAGATATATATATGTGTTGTGTATGTGTACGCCGACAGTGAGGTGGGATGCCACGGGCGCGTCACATGGTCATATTTTACACTTATAGCTGTCGGCAGTGATGGGGGATTCCACGGGCACGCTTTGATATTTGTGTGACTTGATCGCGTCCTAGATTGGGCCGGGTAGTATATGCGTCCCTCCTTAAAGGGTCGGATTATGTTATGAAAGATAAGTAAGTTATATGGTAATGAACTTAATGATTTTTCCTAATCATGCACGTAAGAATGTGACTATAACTTTTATTGAAAATGGGAAAAGATAATAAGGTACGATTAAGTTCATAAGTGGTAATGACACGGCAGGATCTGGTATGTACTTTTTATACTTGTCCCTGTCATTTCTTTTGTCTGATTATGATCTGCATCTTATGCGTTATTTCTGTTCCATATTCGACTGTTATCGATTTCTTCGGGGCTGCGTTCATGCCCGCAGGTTTTAGGTACCCAGGTTGGTGATCCTTGCTCTTAGGATCTCGGTTCAGTTTTTGGGAAAAAGCTCCATTTGCTCCGGAGGCTTATCTCTTGGTACGGTTTTCCCTGAGGTTGTAGATTCATGTATATTCAGGGGTATGGCGGGGCCCTGTCCCGCCACAGTTGTTATGTTAAAACTCTTAGAGGTCTGTAGTCATATATTGTGGGTCAGTTTGTAAAGGAAAGGAGGCAACTGCTTTCGGTTGTATATATATATGTCCAGGAAGGTAGCCCTATCGGCTAACCTGTTGTTTTATTTTATAAGTTTCATGTATGTTCCGCTGATTATCTCTGATGTATACCTGTAAGGGTGCCCAGGTAGGGCACCAGTCGCGGGCCCAAGGTCGGATCCTGACAACCTGCCTCCAGAGGAGTCACAACTAACCAACACAATATAATAAGCAAGCCGACAAGGCTGCCACCAACATAAGGGAACATCCCAAACAGAAATATGAAAGCATGGCTAAACAAACACGTCTACACTGCTCATAAATCAACCCACGACTGTCTACAGACCTCTAGGAGTACAAAAAAGATATATGACGGGACAGGACCCCGTCGTGCCCAAGATATACATAAGTCTGAAATATAAGAGTACTAAAGTGATCGCTCCGAACAAGAGAGCTCTTTAGCGGTGGTAGATGTCCTAAACTGGAGGGTCACCTAACCGATCACTGTACTGCAAGCATGAACGCAGAAGAAAGGGGGTCGACAAATAATGTCTTGAGTATGTAAAACATGAATTATCAGAGGAGGGTCAGAATGGCCAGAAGATAACATGAGACATATATGAAAAATCAGAGATACCAATGCAACTGTACCATATGAAAAGAAAGTCATGCATGTCTAACAATCATCATAATCAAGATCATCTCCATACATATAACTACCCGACCCATCCTGGGACTCGGTCCACATGCTTTATACATATAACTACCCGACCCATTCTGGGACTCGGTCCTCATACTGCGTACATATAACTACCCGGCCCATTCTGGGACTCGGTCCTCATACTGCGTACATATAACTACCCGGCTGTGAAATCCGGAAAAAAAAAATATATAGTTGTGGTTGGGTTAATAAAAATATATATATATAAGAAAACAAAGAATAAATTGCATGGGATAGAGTTAGTGTTAAAGTTGGATAAATAGACAGATGAAATGAAAATAAGAAAACAAAAACAAAAAAACAAAAAAACAAAAGACAAAAGAAAAACAAAAGAAAAAAAAAAAGAGAAAAAAAAAAAGAGGAATTGCATGCAGAATGGTGCACGTCCCACCCTTTACCCCTTCCCTTCCCCCCCTTTTCATTTCCCTTCAATCTTTTGGTTTTTCACCTCCCATAGGTTATAGAAAACTCCTTCATTTATACATTGTATTTACACACAAACAAAGGACATAACATAAAGGTTAGAAAATCAGAAAAAAACAAGTGAACAAGAAGGAAAAAAATCAAGAAAATATCAAGGGAGGAAGGAGAACAAGAAAATTAGGGAACACTAAGGAGCAAGGACCACTTGTAGCAACCGAACCACAATCTTTTTCACACTTACAAGGTGAGTTTTCTCACTCAGAAATTCTTGGTAACATCCTTTATTTTTAGTTCAATACATGTTAGAATAAGAATTGAGTGTTGAAAAGAAATATTGAACTTTTGATTGTTTAGACAACTAGTTGCGTCATGAACTTTACGAACTGTTCTCACTGAGTTATAATTGTTAGAATTTGATGAAATTCGGAGGAATTGTACACCTCTCTAATATGATCATATAGAACCAAAAATGAGGTAAAATGGACGTACGGTTTGAAAGTTATCATAGTTCAAAGTTCCTGCCTTAGATTTGGTCGAAATTCGGAAAGGCATAATTACGGACTGTTTTTATTGAGTTTTACTTATTAGAATTATATGAAAATTTACATGGTTGTAAATCTCTCTGTTACGGACAGATATATATAAAGATTTATTAAAACGGACTTACGAGTTGAGAGATATTGTAGTTTGAAGTTGCTGCCTCGGATTCGTCGGAATCCAGAAGGGCAGGACGTTGAAACGTAAAACTGTACTAATCTGTGGGGAATATGAAAATTGTTGCTAAATAAAAGTTCTAGATATCTTTGTTGTGGACATTTTGAGACCTTACGGGGGTCTATCCGACTTACGGATTGAGAGTTATCGCTGTTTAAAGTTTCTGCCTCGGATCTATTGAGATTCAGGAAGGGCAGCGAATAAAAGTGTAAAACTGTACCAAATGGTACAGAATATGAAAGGATGGTTCACATGGAGACGTGTAGCTCTCTGTTCTCGTCGTTTTGAGATTTTATGGGGCTTGAACGGGTTTACATATTAGGAGTTATGACTATTCTAAGATTGGGTGTTGTTTAATAAATATTCTGCCGAAATAAATTTCATGTGGCTGTTTTGAGGATAAATATGTGTTAGTTACCCAAAGTAGTTTTAAATGAAATTTGGTACAGTGAAAGATCCCCGTCTTACCTTAGTTTCCGCTTGAGAAACACCTTAGTTGGAGTTATGGTTAAAAAGTTATAATCGTTACAAGTATGAATGACAGAATGTTAGAAAAGAGAATAGTATTTATTTGATCTTCTGAAAAATATGAAAATTGAATACGTGTTCACATAAATATATAAATATATAATGGATCGGGTTGCACGCCGCAACAAAACGTAAAGTGAATACGCGTTCACAAATACGTAAACATAATGGATCGGGTTGCACGCCGCAACAAATCGTAAAGTGAATATCTTTTCACAAATTAGTCAATATTATGGATCGGGTTGCAGGCCGCAACAAATCGGAAAGTGAATACGTTCACAAATACGTAAACATAATGGATCGGGTTGCACGCCGCAACAAAACGTAAAGTGAATATATGTTCACAAATACGTAAATATAATGGATCGGGTTGCACGCCGCAACAAAACTTAAAGTGAAAACACATTCAAAAAAAATTAAACAAAATGAATAGGGTTGCACTCCGCAACAAAACGTAAAGTGAATACGTGTTCACAAATACGTAAATATAATGGATCGGGTTGCACGCCGCAACAAATATGAAAGATGAATACATGTTCACCTATATATAAATATGAAAAGTGAATACGCGTTCACAAATATATAAATGTAATAAACATGTGGAAATGCAGGGGAATGTCTTAACGTATAATACGAGATAAAATGAAGTGTTAGTTAAACCGAGAATTTCCTATGAGGAGTTGTTGCATATTTAAAGATGTTGTAACTTTGATATGTTTTGCAATATGCTTATTACGTTATAATGTGATTGCACTTGGAATATTGTGGTGTTACTTTGAATTGCGAGTAGTTCTCACTCACCATTTACGGTAGGGCTGACTCTTTATTTAACATGTTTCAGGAAAGCGTGATAGAGGAAAGGCTCCACGCCAAGGCTAGCGATCGTCCCGCAGCCTCTTGTCATACCAAGTCCATTGCTTCGGGCTTGGTACTCGTCAGGTTCAGAATGTCAGTTCCAGTGTCTCGGGAAATGCCCGTGTGGAATTGGCTCCCTTCCAACTTAGAATAAGATTTGTCAGTACGTCTATGTAGAAACAATGTTTGCACGAGCATGGGCTCGCGTTATAATTTCAATAAAGTCATGAACAAATTTCTTTATTGTTATTTTTATTAATAGCTCCGTATCTGAATATAAGTTTAAATTTCTAAATAAAGAGAATTAAATGGTGCTCCTGGTGGAAAATAATTGTCCAGGTGCCATCACGCCCTAAGTAAAGACTTAGGAAAAGTCGGGGCGTGACAAGTTGGTATCAAAGCTAAACCAGGTTAAGAGATTCTAGGAAGTTTTTCTTCGAGTTGGGTGTTTGAACGGTTACTTATTGCGACGGTGTGCGCGCCACCTTAGTAATAAGTGAACGGAATAACATCCTAAAGTTTCCCTTCTTTCGTACTCTTCTCGTGCCTACCTTGAGTCTTTTCAAAGACTTGATTTCTCGTACTACCTCCTTCACACGAGTTAGAAAAGGGGATTGTACAACGTTATACTGACTAATATGATTTGTGTAGATGGCGATTATAAGGCGAGTTCCAACAAAAAGGAAGTACTCATGGAGCAAAGGACATGAGAGCTCAGAGGGAGTTCATGCGTCGCAAGATGGACTCAGAAGGTGATTTTGATGAGTACATTGATGACACAATCGTACTATGTACATATTTGCTTAGGACTAGAAGGAAAAGGCGTTCATACGACCCGACCTTCTTCAACTATCCAATTGAGTCATACTACGATAATAGTCAATTCGTCCCGAAAAGTTTCATTCCGCATTCGTAAAGGCAAGGATGCTAAGAGAAGATATTACGTAAAATTCATTGCACCAATTTCTGCATTATGTAAGAGTAGTAAGGTATAAAATGAACTATATGGAAAGAGAAGCAAAAGGAAGGTTCACAGGAGTTGAATGCCAACCCGGAATAGACGAATCATGCGGTTAAGCCCTTTAGAACGCAGCGTGATAGTAGGTGTCTGTTCCAGTACAAGGGCTATAGCGAGTTGCACAATGGCAGAGTTGACCTGATGTGATGTATTGTAGTCATGACATTGTTATTTTAAAATATGATGAATGAAGTGCTATGAATACAAGAAAGAAAGGATATATTTTATTAAATTATTTTTCTTGTTGGCATATTGTGGTGTTGCATGCTTATGAACTATAAGAAAATTTAGGAGCTAGAATAGACATTCCGTCTTCTAAAATATGAGTGTGTTTGTCTTCACGTAAAATGGTGAATTCACAAATCCCGGGGCTCAAGAGGAGGTTCATCACGCTCATGTACCTCCGTTGACGTAGTGGTGTCCGAAGGAGCGGAGAAAATGTCGGAGAAAATGTTGAGAGAACGAGAGTCAAATGGCCCAAGAAACTGGGACAAAAACTAGATAGACTCATAGAGTTAATGACACCGCAGCCCACACATGGTTCCGCGCACCTAGTGTCTGTCATAGCCCCGAACCAGAACCAGACGGCCCAGGGACCGATTGCGACTGCACCACAGACCGGGAGTGTAGAATCCCAAGCAGTACCTGATAGGCTATGGGCAAATTTTATGAGGAGAAGAGAACCACTGTACTCAGGGAAGGACCCCAAGGCCGACCCGATGGTATTCCTCGATGAAGTTGAAGACTTAATGTTCACATTGGGATGCGTGGAGACGCAGGGCGTCAACTTGGTAGGCGCACGACTAGTGGATGATGCAGGGGTGTGGTGGAGGAATTTTAGGAAAAATCGTCCCCCGATGTCACCACCAATGACTTGGGGAGGGTTCAGAGCGGCATTCATTGAGAAGTTTATGCCTAATACGCGCAAGGATGGAGTTTGAACAATTGAAGCAAGGTGACCGCAGTGTACAAGAATATGATACACAGTTCGTGAGGTTATCGGCATACAACACACATGTCGTCCCTACAGAAATGGATAGAGTCAAGCGATTTGTAGAGGGTTTAAACCCGAACATAGCAGAGAAGGTGGTGGCGTTAGCCAACGATCGAACTTATCTTCAGATTGTCGATATGGCTTTGAGGGTAGAAGGTTTCGCTAAAGCAAAAAGAGAATATTCGCAGAAGAGATTTCGGACGTCAGGATCATTTAACCAGAGTCAAAATCAGAAGCAGGAGTTTAGTAAGGGATCTTCGTGACCGAACCAATGCTGGTCAGTCTTATTTCAAGCCTAAGGGGCACAGTTGGTCTAATTACCAAGGTAGCAAGGACAAGGCCACCAACCCTAACACATGAGGCGACAAACCGCTTTGTAAGATTTGTCAAAGAAAACACACTGGAGAATGTCGGCTCTTAACGAAGACATGTTATAACTGTGGAGAGTCAGGCCACTATGCCAGGGATTGCAAGAAGAGGACCCAAACTCAATATATTCAGGGGAGGTCAGAAGCAACCACAACTGCCTACAGGGGAAATCAGGGAAACCAACCCCGCCAGAGTCAGGGAGGTCAACAACCCAACAATTCTAATCGGCTCTACGCTTTGCCCCAGAGGAATGAGGCGAAGCATCTAATGCGTGGTCACATGTATTTTGCTAGTCTCGAGTATTCTGCATTTGTATTATACGATCCCGCTCTACATTTTCATATGTGTCAATGAGCTTTGCTAAGAATTTACATGTAGAACCTTCTTATTTAAGTGAACCTGTTGAGGTTATGACACCAGTAGGGGCCTCAATTTGTGCCTCTCGTGTTGTAATTAATTTTTCATTAGTAGTGTATGGCAGGGGAACAATGGTGAACATAGTACTACTTGATATGGTAGACTTCGACGTATTTTTGGGTATGGATTGGTTGTCGGCATGTTATGCCATGTTGGATTGTCGACGAAAAGATAATGAGATTAACTTTTCGGAGAACCGTGTTGTTATAAGGGTAGGGTTGGAATATCCTCGGTCGGTTTATTTCCTACCTTGGGGCTCAAAAGTTATTGAGAAGTCACAGAGTGAGTATGCATATCCGGCTAATATAGTGGATACCCAAAAAGAATCCTCACGTGAATGATGTTCCTATTGTTCGAAATTTTCGGAGGTTTTTCTGAAGATCTTCCGGGCCTTCCTCGGATAGAGAAGTGGAGTTTGCTATAGAGTTAATTAGGGTACAAGACCCATTTCTATTCCTCCATATCGAATGACCCGGTGAATTGAGGAGTTAAAAGAACAATTGAAGGATCTTACGGATAAAGGCTTTATAAGGCCTAGTGTTTCCTCAGGGTGCACGATCTGTTTGTGAAAAAGAAAGACGGATCGCTCCGAATATACATCGATTATCGGCAGCTCAATAAGGTCACGATCAAGAACCGATACCCATTACCAAGAATCGATGATCTTTTGACTAACTTCAGGGAGCTAGCTATTTTTCCAAGATTGATCTCCGTCGATATCACCGTGAAAATAAATCGGATGATATATCCAAAATGACCTTTAGACCCGTCGGCCATTATGAGTTCTTGGTCATGTCTTTGGGTTAACCAATGCCCCAAAGACTTTTATGGATTTAATGAGCAGAATCTTCAAACCATTCCTAGATTTGTTCGTGATTGTGTTCATAGATGATATCCTAATCTACTGAAGAGTGTTGAAGAACATGAAGAGCATCCGAGGTAGCGCTTCAAGTCTTGAAACAGAGAAACTATATGCTAAATTTTCAAAGTGTGAATTTTGGTTGGAAAAGGTAGCCTTTTTGGGCCATGTTGTGTCAAGGGATGGAATTATGGTAGACCCCGGAAGATAGAAGCGAAAGAAGCGCCAAACCGACCACTCCGGCAGAGGTTAGAAGTTTCTTGGGTTTGGCTGGTATTATAGAAGATTCGTAAAGGTTTTTCTAGTCTTCTTGCTCCTTTGACCCGTTGACTCAAAAGCGGTTAAGTACCATGGTGAAGCATGTGAGGCAAGTTTTGAAACTAAAGGAATTGTTGATCATCGCATGCCTTAACCTTACCATCCGGACGGGAAGGGTTCCACCTATCACGATGCCTCCAGAGTTGGGTTAGGATGTGTCTTGATGCAGTTTGGAAAGGTTATTGCGTATGCATCTAGACAATTGAAGATACATGAGAAGAATTACCCAACTCATGACTTGTAATTAGTTGCGGTGGTGTTTGCCTTACGAATATGGAGACATTATTTGTATGGTGTGCATGTGGATATATTTACAGATCATAAGAGTTTGCGACATAACCACGCAGAAGGATTTGAATCTCTGACAAAGAAGATGGTTAGAGTTGCTTAAGGATTATGACCTTTGTATTCTTTACCATCCTGGGAAAGCCAACGTGGTGGCTGACGCACTCAGTAGGAGATCAATGGGCAGCTTGGCCCATTTGGCAATACAAAAGAGGGTATCGTCGGAGGTACAAAGATTGGGAAACCTCGGTTAGCTTAAGCGAGATCGGTGAAGGTAGGGTGGTGGTTCATGATATCTCGCAGTCTGCCTTAGCTTCGAAAATAAAAGAAAGTCGATTTGAGGATACGAGTTTGTTGGATTTCGGGAGAGAATCCAACAGGGAAAACCTTCACAGTTTACATTGGGAGATAATGACGGAACCCTTCGTTTAAGGGTAGGTTATGTGTTCCTAAGGTAAAGGATCTAAGGAGGAAGATCTTAGAGAGGGTCACAACACAAGATATTCCATTCATCCGAAGTCAACAAAATGTATCAGACCTCAAGGCAAATTATGGTGGACGGATGAAGAAAGACGCGTTGGGAGTTTGTCGAGGTGTCTTGTATGTCGCAGTGAAAGCGAACATCAAAACACAGTGGATTACTTCAGACATTGAGTCCCCATGTGGAAATGGGAGGCGATTCATATGGATTTAAATCGGTCTACCAAAACTCGAGAAAGTACGATTCTATTTGGGTGATTGTTGATCGGCTTACAAAGTCACCCATTTTTACTGGTCAAGACTACGACGCGCACCACAAGACGCATGCATTTATTTGAAGGAGATTGTACGGTTACACGTGATTCCTTTACAAATTATTTCAGATAGAGGTTCCCAGTTCACCTCACACTTTTGGCAAAGTTTCCAGCAGGGTCTCGGGACAAAAGTTAAGTTAAGCACGGCTTTCCACCCGCAAACAGATGGGCAAGCTGAGCGAACAATTCAAACACTTGAGGACATGTTGCGATCTTGTGTGTTAGATTTTCAGGGAAGCTGGTTGGACCATCTATGTCTAATTGAGTTCGCCTACAACAATAGTTTTCACTCTAGCATACAAATGGCCCCGTTTGAAGCATTATATGGACGAAAATGTAGGTCTCCACTTGGATGGTTCGAGGTGGGTGAGACGCAACTGTTCGGACCTGAAGTCATTCAAGAAACAAATGGTAAGGTACAGATGATTCGGGAGAGGATCAAAACAGCTCATAGTCGTCATAAGTCCTATGCGGATCATCGGAAAAGAGACCTTGAATTTCAAGAGGGGGAGAAAGTATTTTTAAAAGTGTCCCCAATGAAGGGAGTTATGCGTTTTGGTAAGAAAGGAAAATTGAGCCCAAGGTTTATTGGGCCATATGAGATCTTGCGAAGAGTGGGGAATGTGGCTTACGAATTAGCACTTCCACAAGAGCTGGAAGCAGTGCATCCGGTATTTCATGTGTCAATGTTACGAAAATACTTGCACGATCCAAGTCACGTCATCCTTCCCCAGGAGATAATTCTTAATGAGGAGCTTCAATATGAAGAAGTTCCGGTGGAAATACTTGATAGGAAGGTTAAGCGCCTTAGGAATAAAGATATTGCTTCCGTGAAAGTCCTATGGAGGAACCACTCCACCGAGGAAGCCACCTGGGAAGCGGAGGAGGCGATGAAAGTCAAATATCCGTTCCTATTTGACTAAGGTAATAAAAAAAATGCATTACATAGTATTTCATATGTGTGTCATTTGCGTGTCTTTATGCATGTGTTACAACCTTACTCTCATTCGAGGGCGAATGCTTCTTAAGGAAGGGAGAATGTGAAGCCCCAAATTTGTTACAATAACAATAAACATTATTGTGTCTATGTGATTATGTTACGACCTTATTCACATTCGAGGACGAATGTTGCTTAAGGAGGAGAGAATGTGAAATCCGGAAAAAAAATATATAGTTGTGGTTGGGTTAATAAAAATATATATATATAAGAAAACAAAGAATAAATTGCATGGGATAGAGTTAGTGTTAAAGTTGGATAAATAGACAGATGAAATGAAAATAAGAAAACAAAAACAAAAAACAAAAAAACAAAAGACAAAAGAAAAACAAAAGAAAAAAAAAAGAGAAAAAAAAGAAGAGGAATTGCATGCAGAATGGTGCACGTCCCACCCTTTACCCCTTCCCTTCCCCCCCTTTTCATTTCCCTTCAATCTTTTGGTTTTTCACCTCCCATAGGTTATAGAAAACTCCTTCATTTATACATTGTATTTACACACAAACAAAGGACATAACATAAAGGTTAGAAAATCAGAAAAAAACAAGTGAACAAGAAGGAAAAAAATCAAGAAAATATCAAGGGAGGACGGAGAACAAGAAAATTAGGGAACACTAAGGAGCAAGGACCACTTGTAGCAACCGAACCACAATCTTTTTCACACTTACAAGGTGAGTTTTCTCACTCAGAAATTCTTGGTAACATCCTTTATTTTCAGTTCAATACATGTTAGAATAAGAATTGAGTGTTGAAAAGAAATATTGAACTTTTGATTGTTTAGACAACTAGTTGCGTCATGAACTTTACGAACTGTTCTCACTGAGTTATAATTGTTAGAATTTGATGAAATTCGGAGGAATTGTAAACCTCTCTAATATGATCATATAGAACCAAAAATGAGGTAAAATGGACGTACAGTTTGAAAGTTATCATAGTTCAAAGTTCCTGCCTTAGATTTGGTCGAAATTCGGAAAGGCATAATTACGGACTGTTTTTATTGAGTTTTACTTATTAGAATTATATGAAAATTTACATGGTTGTAACTCTCTTTGTTACGGACAGATATATATAAAGATTTATTAAAACGGACTTACGAGTTGAGAGATATTGTAGTTTGAAGTTGCTGCCTCGGATTCGTCGGAATCCAGAAGGGCAGGACGTTGAAACGTAAAACTGTACTAATCTGTGGGGAATATGAAAATTGTTGCTAAATGAAAGTTCTAGATCTCTTTGTTGTGGACATTTTGAGACCTTACGGGGGTCTATCCGACTTACGGATTGAGAGTTATCACTGTTTAAAGTTTCTGCCTCGGATCTATCGAGATTCAGGAAGGGCAGCGAATAAAAGTGTAAAACTGTACCAAATGGTACAGAATATGAAAGGATGGTTCACATGGAGACGTGTAGCTCTATGTTCTCGTCGTTTTGAGATTTTATGGGGCTTGAACGGGTTTACATATTAGGAGTTATGACTATTCTAAGATTGGGTGTTGTTTAATAAATATTCTGCCGAAATAAATTTCATGTGGCTGTTTTGAGGATAAATTTGTGTTAGTTACCCAAAGTAGTTTTAAATGAAATTTGGTACAGTGAAAGATCCCCGTCTTACCTTAGTTTCCTCTTGAGAAACACCTTAGTTGGAGTTATGGTTAAAAAGTTATAATCGTTACAAGTATGAATGACAGAATGTTAGAAAAGAGAATAGTATTTATTTGATCTTCTGAAAAATATGAAAAGTGAATACGTGTTCACATAAATATATAAATATATAATGGATCGGGTTGCGCCGCAACAAAGCGTAAAGTGAATACGCGTTCACAAATACGTAAACATAATGGATCGGGTTGCACGCCGCAACAAAACGTAAAGTGAATATATGTTCACAAATACGTAAATATAATGGATCGGGTTGCACGCCGCAACAAAACGTAAAGTGAATACGCGTTCACAAATACGTAAACATAATGGATCGGGTTGCACGCCGCAACAAAATGTAAAGTGAATATATGTTCACAAATACGTAAATATAATGGATCGGGTTGCACGCCGCAACAAAGCGTAAAGTGAATACACATTCACAAATACGTAAACATAATGGATCGGGTTGCACGCCGCAACAAAACGTAAAGTGAATACGTGTTCACAAATACGTAAATATAATCGATCGGGTTGCACGCGCAACAAATATGAAAGATGAATACATTTTCACCTATATATAAATATGAAAAGTGAATACGCGTTCACAAATATATAAATGTAATAAACATGTGGAAATGCAGGGGAATGTCTTAACGTATAATACGAGAGAAAATGAAGTGTTAGTTAAACGAGAATTTCCTATGAGGAGTTGCATATTTAAAGATGTTGTAACTCGATATGTTTTTGCAATATGCTTATTACGTTATAATGTGATTGCACTTGGAATATTGTGGTGTTACTTTGAATTGCGGTAAGGTTCTCACTTTCGGATGGTAGAGTGACTCTTTATTTAACATGTTTCAGAAAGCGTGATAGAGGAAAGGCTCCACGCCAAGGCTAGCGATCGTCCCGACCTCTTGTCATACCAAGTCCATTGCTTCGGCTTGGTACCGTCAGTTCGTAATGTCGGTTCGGTGTCTCGAAATGCGGTGTGGAATTGGCTCCCTTCCAACTTAGAATAAGATTTGTCAGTACGTCTATGTAGAAACAATGTTTGCACGAGCATGGGCTCGCGTTATAATTTCAATAAAGTCATGAACAAATTTCTTTATTGTTATTTTTATTAATAGCTCCGTATCTGAATATAAGTTTAAATTTCTAAATAAAGAGAATTAAATGGTGCTCCTGGTGGAAAATAATTGTCCAGGTGCCATCACGCCCTAAGTAAAGACTTAGGAAAAGTCGGGGCGTGACACCGGCCCATTCTGGGACTCGGTCCTCATACTGCGTACATATAACTACCCGACCCATTCTGAGACTCGGTCCTCATACTGCGTACATGTAACTACCCGGCCCATTCTGGGACTCGGTCCTCATACTGCGTACATATAACTACCCGGCCCATTCTAGGACTCGGTCCTCATCTCACAGACATATAACTACGGCCCATTCTGGGACTCGGTCCTCATATCACAGACATGTAACTACGGCCCATTCTGGGACTCGGTCCTCATCTCACAGACATATAACTACGGCCCATTCTAGGACTCGGCCTCATATCACAGACATATAACTACGGCCCATTCTCGGGACTCGGTCCTCATATCACAGACATGTAACTACCCGCCCATTCTCGGTACTCGTCCTCATCTCACAGACATATAACTATCCGGCCCATTCTGGGACTCGGTCCTCATACTGCGGACATGTAACTACCCGACTCATTATGGGACTCGGTCCTCATAACATACAATCACAACTTACACAAGTAGAATATCATGAGAAACCATATGCAATACAAATCATCATCTGAGATTCCATGTAATAATCATGTGCATTTCAAATCATCATATAAGACTCAATGGAATAATCATATGCCTTTTTAAATCATCATATAAGACTGAATGGAATAATCATGTCTTTTTAAATCATCATATAAGACTTTAATGGAATAATCATATGCTTTTTTTAAATCATCATATAAGACTCAATGGAATAAGTAAAATAAACTATCCTTTAGAAAATCAAGACACGATCTCATGAATCATTTTTAAACATCTTTTGGAAAGTCAAAACACTTATCATATCATATATCATTTTATTAAAATTAGACTTTGAAGGAATCACGTACGTCCGACGTACATTCTCTTGTATAATAGTCATGCCAAAATAAAGGAAGAAGATTTTCACAACATCATGCCAAAGAAGGAAATGATAGTCTCACATACCTTTTAGGTGAACTAATCAACTTAATGCTAAGATATGCCTCGTCTAGTATGTCAACCTATAACAATGATAATACGTTCGTCAATTCTACTATCCCTAACGTAAGTTATATCGAATAGCGACTTCCTATTTCTATAGAAATTTGGGCAGCACTTCCCCTGTTTATGTGTGTATCCACAATTAACCAACAAGTCAATTAAACCAACAATCCACTATTATTCCAAGATATAATCAAGTTAGGCTTCATATACTACATTTACACAACCATACAACCTCCTTTCCCTTTATACTTATGAAAGACCACAACTTCAACAATTAAGGCGATTAACACACCTATATACCCTGTTGTTATCTTACATTTTTAAGCACCAAACAACTCTTAAAACAAATGTCACAACAATGTCCAAAAATTCCCTTAAATTTTCGGCCAACCCATATTTTTGTTCCAAAATTCTTCTCTTAATTCTTAAGATCCAATATCATATTCCAATACTCCCATATAACTAATTGCCACTTAAATATTAAGATTTCTCTTCAATTTCCAATATGCAATTGGTGACAATATTAACAACAACAATACTAAATTCCAATGTAAACAAATGGGTTCTAGAATTGGTTACAACATCCAAACTTCACATGCATTATCTTTAATCCCTAGTTTTTACTAACACCCATTTCAATAATTATACAACATGCACTTCAATCATTCAATTGAAAGAAAGAATTTTACCTTAGTTTTTGAGCCAAAACAGTCCAGGTTTCGGTGCTACGGTCCTATCGATTTTTAGCTTCAATTTTGACACTTTTTCAACTCCAAATTAACATGCATCCAATATATAATGTTAACCCATCATCCTTACAGGTTTTCTCTTCCAAAAATTCGTCCAAAACTTGAAATTTCGTGGGCTAAAATTCTGCCCCAGCAGCAGCGTTTTCCCCCACTGTTTTTGTCATCTGAACTTGTAACGTCCATAACTCTCTACTCCGATGTCCTATCGACGAGAGGTTTATTGCTTTGAAAACTAGACTCGACGAACTTCATCTTAGGCTTTTGAATCACCTAAAAACTTCTAATATACTAGGAGATATACCCCTACAAAGTTGACTAAAAATCTGCCCAGCAATTTCCGATTTTCTGCCTCAGTTCTCTCGGTTTTTTCCCACTGTTTGGGTGTTGTTTTTGGTTCCAAGTTTTGGTGAACAATGTAGTATAAGGAGGGGGAAATAAAGTATAATTTTTTCTATGGAGAAGGAGCAAAAATCGGCTAGGGAGAGAGAGAGAGGTGAGGGAGTTTGAGATTTTTTTTTAAGTGGGGAAATGAGTTTTTGTTAGGTTATAAGTAAGATTTTTCAGATTTTTATTAATACACTTTGGTCCCCCTAAATATTACACTTTGGTCCTCTAATTGTTTTCTTAAGTTAATTCCATCCCCCAAGTAATAAATCTTAATCTCACTTCTTTTAATCTCCGAAAATTCCATAAGACCTCGTATTCTCCATGTCGTAATTCTCATAATATGTTACTAATCCTTAATGGGAAAATATATAACGATCATTTTCCATTTCCATTAACACGCTCGTAGTAACAAAAAAAAATTCGGAATCACATCCTTCAAGTACTAACTTCTGGATTTAGCATATATAATCATACTATATAATCAATATTCGAATCTTAATTTCTTAATGAAGTTCTTAAGTATCGTCTTAACTTACGAGGTGTAACACCAAACCACAAGATGCGACTACAGACCTTTAGGAATAACAACTGTGGCGGGACAGGGCCCCGCCATACCCCTGAATGTATATAATATCTACAGCATCAGGGAAAGCTGTACCAAAAGACAAGCCTCCGGAGAAATGGAGCTTCTGACACCTGATCAGTGATCCTAAGAATGAGGATCCACCACCGCTACCCTACTGCGCATGAACGCAGAGGAAGGGGTCGACACAATAATATGTACTAAGTATGTAAAACTGGAAAATACTGTAATTACATCATAAGTCTAAAACAAAGCCGGAGACATGTATGATAATCAAATTACAGTACACTGTGCCTTACTAACAATGAGAGTAAATAAGAGTATACTTACAACATAAAAATAGGAAGCTCACGATCAAAGCAGGACCACCCGCCCGCAGTATCATTAAGCAATCCTACTCCTGGACTATTTCACCCGCAAGGGTCGTGTGGACCCGCATGAGGTATTCCTCGCATAGGCTGTATCCGCCCGCATAGGTCGTGTAGACCCGCATGAGGTATTCCTCGCATAGGACTGATCCGCCCCGCATGGGACTATTTCACCCGCATAAGCCCTTACGGACCCGCATGAGGTATTCCTCGCATCATGGGTAGCAAATCCACGGAATATGCAAATGCCACAAACCCGGGGAATGACCCCGTAATGAATAATATACCACTAGCACAAACCGGCTATCACACATAACATAAGCACTACCGGCTTATCATACATAACATAAGCACTACCGGCTTATCATACAGTATATAAGCAAGTTAAGAAATCCCCTAACTTCTTATTTGTCTTGTTCATATACACTCTCATTTTAGTTTACTTAAGACACTATCATGTCTTTATAAAAATCCGAGAATTTAACCCAAAGTACTACATACTTCCACTCTTTTAAAAATGACTCTTTTTCATATAAAACTTCCAAGATACTAATAACCGTAGTATCAATGTCACAATTATTTTTCAAGACAAGTCACAATACATTTAGAAATAAAATTAGGCTTCTAAATCAAGTGACTTCTTTTCTTTTAAAACCTTAGGCAATTGATGCCTTAAAATCAAATTGTCTTTCATTAATTCAAGTCATTTATCCTTATTTATCTTTCCATAAAGATAATATAACCAACTTCCCATAAAGTCGTTATATTAACTTTATACCTTAGCCAATTACAATTTCCTATCCAAGGGACTTATACGTTTAAAACGAAACAAGTATCATATACTTTAAAACACTTCAAGTCCCTTAACTTTGAAAACTTAAGACATCCTTAATACTTTTAAAGAAGTGAGTTAATCTCCTAACTCACCCAACTTGGCTATTCTTAAAACAAGTAAAGGATATCAAGGTCTTGTACGTCTACCGTACTATATACGTGCAACTATTCATGCTCAAAAGATAGGAAAGTTCTACATATCTCTTCGGGTCAATCCACTTGCCAAGTACAATGTCCCGCACGTATTATGTCAACCTAAAATGACCATAATACGTCTATTAACTTCTTACTTTAAACGTAGAATATTATAAGTGCAAAGTCACAAAATTCTACGGAAAATCGGACAGCACCTCCTTTGTTTCTACATACTTTGCCACATTTTTCAAGGACAAATTCAATAACCAAACACGCCACATTTAAGGCCCAACAATGTAATTAACAATAGGGGATTACACGCCTACTAGACGTGTAAAATTCCGCCCCACAATTGATATCAAACTAATACAAACTACAAGTGTAAATCCGGCAACTAGAGATACAACAACACCAATTCTTATCCAATTTCCTTTTCAATCCAAATTGTTAGCATAACATGATATCAAGTCGCAATCGATTATAACCACTACAATCTTCAAGTAAGTAACATGCGACGATTCTAATTAACGACCAAATTGTAATCCAACTTCAAATGGCTTATATGACATTTTGGATTTAGGCTACAACAATCCATATCACTAATCAAACTTCAATACATATACTTCATGCTAGTAAAATGTAAGGCTAACAACAATATATAATCTTGTAACACTTTAAGAGAACAAGATTATTACCTCAACGAGTCTTAGTCCAACTTCAAATCCGAAGTCACTCCCTAGCAACTTAGAGCCTCTTCTTGACACTTCAATCCGCCACTTGAGACCCTTATAATATCACAAACAACTTTCCTTTAATCTTCCAATCAAAACCTAGAAAAGCAACTAGGTTTTCACTCATGACTAATGCGAAAACGCTATTTTTCCGGGATCTTTCTATTGAGATACCCTTACAATACCCTCATGAACCTTGGTTTAAAGTGTGGAGCTTAATGGACAACTAACAAAAAAAATTCTTTTTCTTGGAGGTGAACCCGAGAGCACCTTGTGTTGTTCATCCAATTTCTTGAAATTTCTAAGTATAGAAAGCTTGTCTCCCTACTAGTATCCTTATATAGCAAAATGGAGGGCTAAGATTAATACATATGTGTGGTTTGGATGCAAATCCTTTAGATATCAAGACATGTGGCCCCATTGACTAAGTCAATTTTATCAAGCTCTTCAACTTGCAAGACTTTGTCATCCTAACTATGGTCAAATGACCCTTATACCCATGGTATTTTTCATCCAAGACCACTTAAGGGGGTGACACGTGTCGCCCTCCCATTCGTCACAATATTTCGTTTTCCGACAATTTCATAATTCCGATAAATTTTTACAAGTCTCTAATCTTAACATTTCTGAGTTCTTACGTACGTTCTGTTATACCCCGTATTTCAAGGGTATGTACGTAAGGGTGTATGTACAAAAGTTTAAGCCTTAATTAGGCAAAGGGTGAAATTATGAACTTCTAACGGAAAATAATCCGAACCTTGCGAAGGAAAAATTACGGTTTCAACATTTAAAATTTTTACGGATTTTTCCGAGAGATAAAATATTTTGGACCAACGAGAGGGCGACATGTGTCACCTTCAAGTGGACGGTTTGGTGAGGGAATTCTTGGCACGTTTTTGCCATGTAAAAGGCCTTAAACATTTAGTCAAAGTTTTGCTAGATATTTGTGGAGTAGATAGATAAGGTTGCACTTGTCCAAATCTCCACCACACACTTGCTTTAATCTTGGCCTTTGAAGGTCCTATAAATACCCCCCCTAAGTTGCAAGAATTCTTCATCCACTAAACATTTTCCAAGTCTCAAAAACTCCTTCCCCCTCTTGATAGCTTTCGTCCAAACACCTCCCCCCCCCCCCTCCTTGTGTTCTCTCCGAAACACATCCCCCCTTGTTATAAAAATCTCTCCAAAAGTATTGTTACTATTCCCAAATACCTTAGCCAAATACCTTGTAGTATTCCAAAGTTACCTCTATACTAAAAGCCCGAAAATACTACTTTATATCCATTAGTCACAAAACGAAACCCTGGGGAAATCTTCATAGTTAGTTGAAGTATTAAGTAGAAGTTGTTTAGAAACTTCTAAGGGTTTCTTGGAGCTATCGGAGCGTGCAAATTAGGAGCTAAACGTTGTTCAGGATCGATATTTAAACTTGGATAATTTTGGGCTTACCGAGGTAAATATCTTGTCCTTCTATTGTAATTGGAGATTACATACTGTAGTAGTATAGAAATGAGTATAAGATATATAGAAGGATGGTATAAAAGAAGAGAATTGAACTGTACTTACATAGGACTGTACTTACAGTAGACTTGTGTAGTTTGACGGGTAGGAAAGTGCTGCCCAATTTTCCGTAGAATAGAGAACCCTCTGCTTAGAATATTCTACAGAGTAGTCTAGACGTTGATAGACGTATTTGACTATTATAGGTTGATACTCTGCGCGCGACATATTCGACTTGGCAGGTGGATTTCGCCGAGGAGGTATGTGATTCTTCCTATCCTCTTGAGCATGATATTTTAAAATATATATATAGTACGGTATACGTACGTGTGTTAACTGAACATGGTTTTACTTGACGTCTTTTGACTTGAGTCTAAATAATAAGAACCTTGAAGTATTTCAAAAGAATTATGAATCATTTTTGAAAGAAGAATAATACTTGGTTTTTAAACAAAAAGCTTAAGAGTTATACTAGATTTATGGGAAGTTAGGTATAACGACTTAAGAAAGATAAAAGGAACGGTTTACTTATGTGTTTATGAAAGACTTGTATTGATTTCTGGAAAGTATAGTAAAATGGTTTGATGAGTAGACATATTATGATGCTACGTGTGTTAGTGTCTTGTAACGTTTGTATAAAGAGGTTATTCTTATTGTGCTTATGTTGTTTAACGATAAGCCGTTATGTTAGTATTGTACCACTCACCTCTTGATATGTTATACCGGGGGTTAAGCTGCCCCCCGATGCGAGGGATGCCTCATGCGGGTCCAGGGGACCTATGCGGAGCTACGAGAGTTTCAGGTTAGTGTGCGAGGAATACCTCATGCGGTCTTTGTGGCTACGCGACTACGAGAGTCGGGGCGATGCCGGAAGTAGCTACCCTCGATGCGGAATACCTCATGCGGGCCTAGGTGGCATGCGGATCGCGGAGTCCGAGATTAGGCATGCATAATGATACTTTGGGCGATTGGCCTTGCTTCGATCATTCGCGCCTAGAAAAGACATTCTGATTTACCTATTATTGCTCTTGTTTGTGATGTGCACTATGCGATTAACTCGGTTGTTTTCATACATACTTGTGAATTGGTTTTATAAAATGTTAAGGTTTTATATATGTATATATCTGTACCTTACAGTTTCACATACTTGGTACTTGTTGTACTGACCTCCTTCGGGGGGCTGCGTTCATGCCGCAGGTAAAGGGAAGCAGGTAGCAGATCCTCAGTCTTAGGATCTTTACTCTGGTGTCAGGAGCTCCATTTCTCCGGAGGCTCGACTTTTGGGTATGATCTCCCTGTCATTGTAGATTTATGTACATTCAGGGTATGGCGGGGCCCTGTCCCGCCATAGTTGTTTACTTCCTTAGAGGTCTGTAGTCCTATTGTAAAGTTGGGATGTAACTGCCAGACTTGATGTATATATATGCCGAAAGGCAACTTTTTCTCAGATAAACTGTTTCTCATTTCATATTGTTTCATGTCTTGTTTTTATATTCCGCTGATTACTCTGATGTATGACTACTTGGGTGCCCGGGTAAGGCACCAGTCACAGGCCCCGGAACGGGTCGTGACAAAAGTGGTATCAGAGCAGTTAATCCTCGGAAAGTGTCTACAGACCGTATCTAGTAGAGTCTTGATTATCGGTGTGTTGTGCACCACACCAATAATCAGGAGGCTATAGGATATTTAGGATTTGTTTCCATTCTTCTCACTCTGAGATCGTGCCTTAGAGCTGTGTTATAAGTTGGACCCCTCTAACGTATTTCCTTTCTTTATCAGTTATGCCTCCACGCAAGGCAACCCGGGCCCAGCGGCAAGGCAGCGATGGAGTCGCTAGTAGGACACAGAGGCCACGAGGCCTGTGCCCGCCTATACCCGAGGCGATACCTCAGACGGTGAGTTCCACGACGCCACCAGCAAAGAGGTTTAGAGCCGCAGCATGGGCGATGAGACCACAATACTGCGCCCCACCCCACACCGAGCAGAGGAGATGGGTTACAGAGAGATGGCCCAGTTTCTAGCCAGGATTGTGGCCAGACATGAGGATAGGCTGGATGTAGCATTTCCAGCTCCAGCAGTACCCGTGGTTCACCCGAGGTCGGATAGTTTGAGGCTACGGGATTTTCTGAGTCAGCTGCCCGAGTTCTACGGGTCGAGGCACGAGGATGATCCGCAGGAGTTCATCCGGCACCTACGGATCATGAGAGTGATCAAGGCTTGAGACCGAGTCCGTGATCTTCGCATCGGCCGCGTGATACCGCAATGATCGTTTGATTCGTGGAGCTATCCCGGAGAGCACGCGCCCAGCAGCAGATGGACGAGTTCTGGAGGCTTTTCTCACCACTTCTTGCCTCCGCAGATGAGGAGGCACGCCGGTCGATTTTTGATCCGAGACAGAGGCGCACGATCGAGTACAACATTGAGTTCGATTCGTTGGCTCGGTATGTCCCTGCGTTGGTAGCAGATATGGAGGACCGAGTACACCACTACGTTACGGGACTAGATGACTATTTGGCAGAGTCTTCCTCGGGTGTGGCTCTTCAGCCGGGCATGGACATTGCCCGCATTCAGGCTCATGCACTTGGATGCGAGGAGCGTAGAGGCCGACGGTCGATGTGATATCAGCGTAAGGCGGCAGACGACAGGATCTTTTGGTAGCTCTCGGTGGGCGGCCTCGCAGGTCTAGATTTGCACCACGCCACCAGAGCACTCATACACCGCCTTCGTGACACCTGTATTCGAGGCGCATCAGGTCTTCAGGACTTCTGACTTCCGTGGTAGCAGGGTGCTAACCGATCAAGTCCTCTCGGTGTCCGATGTGGTAGATTTCATTCGGGAGTCAGGTATCGCTACGGAGTTTGTTTCACTTGCGCCGAAGGTCACTTTCTGAGAGATCGTCCGAGCGTGGCCCGATGGTAGGGTCACCACAGGTCTTTTGCCGGTCTTCATCTCCTACGATTACTCGCCCCGAGGCGTGGTACTCATGGACCGCAGGTCGCGCAGAGGTTGTGGCGCGGTCCCAGCCCAGCGGTCCTCGTAATCGCATTTATGCCCTCGCCCACCGCCAGACCGGGAGGCATCGCCGATGTCGCCACAGTACTTTATCGGTTTCTTGTTGGACGATACGCCTTGATAGATCCGGTTCTACCGCCCCATATATCTCCCCTTGTTGCTAGTAGGATAGGGATAGAGCCTGAGTCCATAGACCCTTTCGAGGTAGCTACGCCAGTGGGTGATTCGGTGGAAGCTCGGCGGGTATATAGGGCTTGCCCAGTGACTTTATGCAGTCGTCAGACCCTAGCCGACTTGATAGAGTTGGATATGACCAATTTCGATGTGATCATAGGTATGGATTGGCTAGCTTCTTGCTACGCCAATGTAGACTGCAGGGAGAGAGTGGTACGGTTCCAGTTTCCTGGGGAGCCGGTTATTGAGTGGGAGGGGAACATCAGACGCCGAGGTAGGTTTATTTCCTACCTCAAGGCTAGGAAGATGGTGCAAAAGGGTATATCTACCATCTCATTCGGTGTTTGATCTCGAGGTCGCGGACCAGATTTTCGGGCCCGATGAGTCAGAGAGTTCCCAGATGTGTTTCCAGACGACCTCCCGGGTATCCCTCCTGAGAGGGAGATAGAGTTTTGTATCGATGTGCTGCCAAACACTCGGCCTATTTCCATTACGCCATACAGAATGGAACCTGCCGAGTTGTTATACCCCGTATTTCCAGAATATGTACGTGAGGGCGTACGTAGAAAAGTTTGAGCCTTAAATTAGGCAAGGGTCGAAAATTTTATTCACAACCCCCGAAAAGAATTATTTTTCGACGAAACGTTTTCCGGACTTTGCGAAGGGAAAATTACGGCTATGTCATTTATAATTTTTGTGGATTTTTCTGAGAGATGAAATATTTTGGACCAACGAGAGGGCGACACTTGTCCCTCAAGTGGACAGCAAGCCATGAGAGTTCTTGGCACGTTTTTTGTGTTGATTTTTGGTCAAGGAGTTGGTAGGATATTTTGTAGATATTTTGTGTAGTAGATGAGCAAGTGGGACCCACAAACACTTGTCCAAATCTTGACCCTCAACTTGCCCCCCACTTGTCTTGATCTTGGCCATTGGTTGGCCTATAAATACCCCTTAGTCAAGACTTCTTCATCCACAAAAATTTCTAAGTCTTGAAAACCCTTCCCCTTTGGAGAGGTTCTCGTCCAAGTCCTCCTCCTCGCTGTGAGGCCTTTCACGAGAGTACCCTCTTGAGTGTTGTCTTGTATAAATACCCCTTGGTAGAAAGTACTCTCCAAGTATTGTTATTATTCCAAAGATACCTCTATACGTAGAGCCCGAAAATACTACCTTATGTCCTTTTTGTCTCAAACGAAACCCTAAGGAAAAATCTTCATAGTTGGTTGAAGTGCTAGTAGAAGTTGTTTGGAAACTTGTAACGGTTGTTTGGAGCGGGTTGGAGCGCCCAGAGTAGGAGCTAAACGTTGCTCAGGATCGACATTTAAACTTGGATAATTTTGGGCTTATCGAGGTAAATACTCTTGTCCTTCTATTATAATTGGAAATTACATACTGTAGTAGTATAGAAATGAATATAAGATTCATAGAAAGATATTATAGAAGAGAATTGAACTGTAATAGAAGGATATTACGGAAGAGAATTAAACTGAAATCACATCAGAAGAATATTAATGAAGAAGATTAAACTGTACTTACATAGGACTGTATTTGCAGTAGACTTGTGTAGTTTAACGGGTAGGGAAGTGCTGCCCGATTTTCCGTAGAATAGAGAAGCCTCTGCTTAGAATGTTCTACAGTGTAGTCTAGACGTTGATAGACGTGTATGGCCTTTATATGTTGAAGGTTCTGCGAGTAGCATGTTCTACTTGAAAGGTGGACAAGGCTAGCCGTTATACCGCGAGCGCTTTTGCTAATTGTCGATAATCGTCGCGAGGTATGTGATTCTTCCTATCCTCTTGAGCATGATATTTTTAAAAGAATATATATAGTACGGTAGGCGTACGTGTGTTAACTGAACGTGGTTTTACTGCGATGTCTTCTGACTTGAGTCTAATAATAAAGAATCATGAAATATTTCAAAAGAATTAAGAACCGTTTTTGAAAGAAGAGTAATACTTGGTTTTAAAAGCTTAAGAGTTATACTAGCCTTATGGGAAGTTAGGTATAACGACTTAAGAGAGATAAAAGGAACGGTTTACTTAATTGTTTATAAACGCCTTGTATTGATTTCGGAAATGAGAATAAGTATCGAACAAACCATCGCAGGCTTAATAAGAGGAAATGTATCGACTAATTAAGTATTATTAAAACCAGTAGAAACCTCCATCTGCATAGAAGCTAAGATGAGACAAAATGATATTACATTTCCTAGATCATGGCTGCTTTAACAAGATTGTTATAAACAAGAACAACCTACTCACACATAAGGCATATGTTTCTCAAATTGTTTTAAAAGGAGAATTATATTATTAAGTGATTAAAACTATGAACTACGAAACCTTTCGAAAATGAGAAGCTTGAGCATTTGAAATTAGGCAAACTTGAACGTTTGGAAAATAATGTTGTTACTTAGGGAAGTGTTTTGGTTTACTTAAAAAGATAGTCACTCTATTTTTATAGTACAGGTATTGTGTGACTTTTGTGAAAGAAACGGATCTTTTAAAGAGTTAATGTATGAAGTACTTTGGGGATAAAAACCCGAACATGTTAACATAAAGTAGAAAGTACCTTGTGTGAATAACTTGATTGTGTTGGTTTGTGATAGTCTTGTAATACTTTCTTGTTGGTTTGGTAAGTAAACATGTTAGGATGCTACGTGTGTTAGTATCTTGTGATGTTTTGTAAGGGGGTTATTCTTGTTGTGCTTACGTTGTTAAACGTTAAGCCCGTTATACTGTTATTATATCACATACCCCCTTGACTTGTTATACCGAGGGCTTGCCACCCGACGCGTCTATACGGCCTACGCGGTCTGTGTGACTATGCGAGCGCGGTATGCTCCGTGATTGATCATTCCGTGTATTATTCCGACGCGAGGAGTGCCTTTACGCGGCCGTGACTACGCGTCTATGTGACTATGCGGATCGCGGAGTCCGGGAGGTACCGCGGGCTAGCTACCCCGACGCGAGGAATACCTCACGCGGTCTATGTATGGCCTACGCGAGCAATGGTATGCTCCAGATTAGACGCGCACACTGATATCGAGGGCGGCCGCCTTCGATCATGTGGTGCGGTCTAGAAAGACCTCGTGATACGCTTTATGGCATTGTTGGTACGCTGGTCTTAGTAGTCGGCTATGCCTTCGCATTTACCCCGCATGCTTTATTATGACAAGTGGGACTCGTGTTCATGTATTCCTTGGTGATTGTTATATCATGGATCGCGGTGAGGAAGGAATTCCACGCATGATTGATATTGTGGGCATGAGACCCATGGTTATATTTGAGTGATGACTTTAGGGCGTGAGTCACGACTTGATACGATCACATATTGTGTATTGTAAATTGTTTATCATATATGTCTTTTGTTTTATATAGAATATTATGATTTCATTTACAGTATTTTCGCCACATACTTGGTACTCAGATCGACCTCCTTCGGGCTGCGTTCATGCCGCAGTAGAGGTACACGATTGTTGATCCTCGCTCATAGGTCACAGATTCGTTTGGGAAGCTCCGTTTCTCGGAGGCTTATCTTGGGTATAGTCCTCGTCAGGTACTTACATTCAGGTATGGCGGCCCCGTCCCGCCATTGTTGTTATCATTCTTAGGTGCGTAGAGTAATGTTGGAAGAGTTGTAAATGGGATATAACTGTTCGGATTTAAGTTTTTATATATATATATATATGCCGAAAGACAACTTCTCTTCAGATAAACTGTGTCTCCTTTACATTGTTTCATGTTGTGTTTTATATTCCGCTGATTACTCTGATGTATGTCTACTTGGGTGCCCGGGGTAAGGCACGACCACGCCCGGTTCGGTCGTGACAAAAGTGGTATCGAGCGATTAATCTTCGGAAAGTGTCTACGCACCGTATCTAGTAGAGTCTTGATTATCGGTGTGTTGCACCACACCAATAATCGTGAGGATATAGGATATTTAGGATTGGTTTCCATTCTTCTCACTCGAGATCGTGCAGAGTCGTGTTATAAGTTGGACCTCTAGCGTATTTCTTTCCTTACCGCTATGCCTCCGCGTAAGGCAACCCGCCCGTAGGGCAAGGCAAATGGCGGAGCCGCGAGTAGAGCACAGAGGTTACTAGTACGCCCCAATCATCACTGGGTGCTTCATTCGGGAGTTCTGCGACGCCACCAAATTTCAAAGCAGAGTTTAGCACATGGCAGCAGTTCCTACTGCGCATGACATTTACACCTTGATTCTACGACCAAGATGGCGTAAAGAATAGATCGCAAAGAGACGACCACATTAGCTGGTGAGTTAGCAAACTGCAGAGTATATTATGTATCGATTTTTCACGGGTCTTGATGACTATCTAAGAGAGGGTTGTGCAAGAGTAGCTCTTCAGTCAGGCATGGATATTGCCCGCGTACAGGCTTATGCGCAGCACACAGAGGAACGTAGAGATCGACGGATTAACCAAGATCAGCAAAAGAGGGCCAGATCGGCAGGGTTCTTTGGTAACTTTCAAGGAAAATCGCCTCAGCAGCAGACTAGATATGCACCTCCGCCAAGGCAGAGTGGTCCTCCACAGGGTTCAGGACGTTCGGGGTATGCCGGAGTTAGTCGAACCTGTGGCTTCAGTTCACAACTATACGTAGTTCTAGCCACCGGATTCGATGGCTCGGAGAGGCGGATGTTAGCCAGAGGAGGCCACCCCCACCTCGGTGTGGCCGTTGTGGTAAGTGTCGTCGTGGGGAGTGTCGTACTTCTTCGACAACTGGTTATGCTAGGCGCCCAACAGAGCAGGTTTGATTAGAACGACAGATGGGAGTGAAGCAGTAGATACATGTATATCTTTAACCCTCTAGAGATTAGCATGTGTGATAAGATGGGTATATCATAAGTGTTGTGTTCAGACAGCATGGTGTTAATTATGATTAGAAATCATGGTTAGTTAAAAAGGGTAAGATTGGGGATAAGGAAAGTGTGAGCCTTAGAGTTTTATACGTGGAGACCTTAGAGGCAAGGCCATCTTGAGTAAAAGATTACATTTATGTTTGACCCTTATCGGAGTGCATAGTACACGTGAGATATGTTTGTGTGATAAGTCCCTGAGTGGTATGAAATGAAAGAGGGTAGTTGAGCTAAGAAGACCACTAGGTTTTCGTGACTTGATTGTGAGATTGTTCCGGATCGGGGAACAAGAGTTTTGCGCGATAGCGGGTCGGGTTGCGGATCGATTGCGGGTCAACCCGCGGCCTGTAATATGGTGGGGTCAGTTCGAGGTGGTCCCGCCAGGGGGTGGGGTCACGAGGTGGTCCCGCCAGGGGGTGGGGTCACGAGGTGGTCCCGCCAGGGGGTGGGGTCATGAGGGTGTTAGGCCCAAGTTTAGTTAACCAGCGTACGAGTTCGTGGATGCGTTCGACCAGTATTCGGGCCGATGAGGACAGCCCATCTTGTCTTTCAGTTAGGACCGTTTACTCGGCAAAGGGTTATGCGAGATATTATATCAGGAAGGTTGTAAGGTTGCACGAGGTGCCTACTTTCACCTTATGACAGGCAGTGGAGCCCAGGTTACGACTATTTCGTTTTCTGGAAGTTTTACGGGGCAGGGTTAGGAACTCAGGTGAGTCTCAGTATCGCATTCGCCCTCGGGCCAGTGTTTGGATTTCAGGGGTAGCTGTGAGGATTGTTGTCTCCTGTTGAGGGAGTGTTTAATAGCTACCATATCGCATTCGATATCTCCTTATGACGCCTTGTAGGGCGGAAGTATAAGTCACGGCCGATTGTCTGATGTTGGCAAGCGTTCAGATACCGTTCATTCTTGTTTCAGCAGGATGTGGATAGCGGCCTATCCGTGAGATGTTATCGGCAGCAGAGTCACGAAGTCGTGGATAATCGCAACGACGCTTGAGTTGAAGGTGGGTCTTCAAGGTACCACCGGAAAGGGTGACGAGTTTTGGAAAACAGAGAAACTTAGCCCGAGTTACTTGGGCCTTTTAGATCATGTGAAGAATAGGCGGGTTGTCTATATATTAGCTTTGCCTTCCGACGTGGGAGGCAGTACGTCCGGTCTTCATGTTGTTATGTTCAGAAAAGTATCAGAGATCCATCCAGATTGTTCCCAGTAATGATAACCAAAGTTGGAGGTAGTAACCCAGAAATTTGGAACCAAAGAACGGAAATGTGGTAAGGTATGAGAAAAAGTTCGAGTGTACGAAGCGGTACGACGAGTAAGGAAGAAGTGAACATGTGTTAAGAGAATAGAAGTGATCGTTTCTTAAGGGAGTATCGTTTAGACTTTGGGTGGAAGCTTTTATGATGTTAGAGGTGATTCCTCGTAGACTTGGATTAAGTATTGGAGCGTGTGTTATTTTGTGGCCATGTGTGGCATTGGCAACTTGTTTAAGTTAAGAGGAACTTTATCGTTATCCGTCTTGAGAAGGAACATTCGGGACGAATGTTTCGGCGAGGAGAATGTTATACCCCGTATTTCCAGAGTATGTACGTGAGGGCGTACGTAGAAACGTTTGAGCCTTAAATTAGGCAAGGGTCGAAAATTTTGTTCACAACCCCCGAAAAGAATTGTTTTCCGACGAAACATTTTCCGGACTTTGCGAAGGGAAAATTACGGCTATGTCATTTATAATTTTTGCGGATTTTTCCGAGAAATGAAATATTTTGGACCAACGAGAGGGCGACACTTGTCACTCAAGTGGACGGCAAGCCATGGGAGTTCTTGGCACGTTTTTTGTGTTGATTTTTGTTCAAGGAGTTGGTAGGATATTTTGTAGATATTTTGTGTAGTAGATGAGCAAGTGGGACCCACAAACACTTGTCCAAATATTGACCCTCCACTTGCCCCCCACTTGTCTTGATCTTGGCCATTGGTTGGCCTATAAATACCCCCCCTTTAGTTGAAGACTTCTTCATCCACAAAAATTTCTAAGTCTTGAAAACCCTTCCCCCCTTTGGAGAGGTTCTTGTCCAAGTCCTCCCCCTCCCCCTTTGTGAGGCCTTTCGGCCGAGAGTACCCCCCCCCCCCTCTTGAGTGTTGTCTCGTATAAATACCCCCCCCCCTGAGTAGAAAGTACTCTCCAAGTATTGTTATTATTCCAAAGATACCTCTATACGTAGAGCCCGGAAATACTACCTTATGTCCTTTTTGTCTCAAACGAAACCCTAAGGAAAAATCTTCATAGTTGGTTGAAGTGCTAGTAAAAGTTGTTTGGAAACTTCTAAGGGTTGTTTGGAGCGGGTTGGAGCGCCCTGAGTAGGAGCTAAACGTTGCTCAGGATCGACATTTAAACTTGGATAATTTTGGGCTTATCGAGGTAAATACTTTTGTCCTTCTATTGTAATTGGAAATTACATACTGTAGTAGTATAGAAATGAATATAAGATTCATAGAAGGATATTACAGAAGAGAATTGAACTATAATAGAAGGATATTACGGAAGAGAATTAAACTGAAATCACATCAGAAGAATATTAATGAAGAAGATTAAATCAGACTTACATAAGCATCGTATTTGCAGAGACTCATGCAGCTTTAACTAGGGAAGTGCTACCCGATTTTCCGTAGAATAGAGAAGCCTCTGCTTAGAATGTTCTACAGTGTAGTCTAGACGTTGATAGACGTGTATGGCCTTTATAGGTTGAAGGTTCTGCGAGTAGCATGTTCTACTTGAAAGGTGGACAAGGCTAGCCGGGTTATAGCCGTGGAGCGTTTTGCTAATTGTCGATAATCGTCGCGAGGTATGTGATTCTTCCTATCCTCTTGAGCATGATATTTTTAAAAGAATATATATAGTACGGTAGACGTACGTGTGTTAACTGAACGTGGTTTTACTGCGATGTCTTCTGACTTGAGTCTAATAATAAAGAATCTTGAAATATTTCAAAAGAATTAAGAACCGTTTTTTAAAGAAGAGTAATACTAGGTTTTAAAAGCTTAAGAGTTATACTAGCCTTATGGGAAGTTAGGTATAACGAATTAAGAGAGATAAAAGGAACGGTTTACTTAATTGTTTATAAACGCCTTGTATTGATTTCGGAAATGAGAATAAGTATCGAACAAACCACTGCAGCGCTAATAAGGGGAAATGTATCGACTAATTAAGTATTATTAAAACCAGTAGAAACCTCCATCTGCATAGAAGCTAAGATGAGACAAAATGATATTACATTTCCTAGATCATGGCTGCTTTAACAAGATTGTTATAAACAAGAACAACCTACTCACACATAAGGCATATGTTTCTCAAATTGTTTTAAAAGGAGAATTATATTATTAAGTGATTAAAACTATGAACTACGAAACCTTTCGAAAATGAGAAGCTTGAGCATTTGAAATTAGGCAAACTTGAACGTTTGGAAAATAATGTTGTTACTTAGGGAAGTGTTTTGGTTTACTTAAAAAGATAGTCACTCTATTTTTATACTACAGGTATTGTGTGACTTTTGTGAAAGAAACGGATCTTTTAAAGAGTTAATGTATGAAGTACTTTGGGGATAAAAGCCCGAACTTGTTAACATAAAGTAGAAAGTACCTTGTGTGAATAACTTGATTGTGTTGGTTTGTGATAGTCTTGTAATACTTTCTTGTTGGTTTGGTAAGTAAACATGTTAGGATGCTACGTGTGTTAGTATCTTGTGATGTTGTGTAAGGGGGTTATTCTTGTTGTGCTTACGTTGTTAAACGTTAAGCCCGTTGTACTGTTATTATATCACATACCCCCTTGACTTGTTATACCGAGGGCTTTCCACCCTTGATGCGGGTCTATACGCCTATGCGCGGTGTGACTACGCAGAGCGGCGGTATGCTCCAGATTGATCATTCCGGTGTATTATCCCAACGCGGCGAGTGCCTTACGCGATCCGCGTGTGACTACGCGGTCTATGTGACTATGCGGATCGCGGAGTCCGTATGGTACCACGCTAGCTACCCCGACGCGAGGAATACCTCACGCGGGCCTATGTGGCCCATGCGAGCAGCGGTATGCTCCAGATTAGACGCGCACATTGATACCGAGGGCGAGTGGCCTTCGATCATGTAGTGCGGTCTAGAAAGACCTCGTGATCTGCTTTATGGCATTGTTGGTACCGCTGGTCTTAGTAGTCGGCTATGCCTTCGCATTTACCGCACAATTTTATTATGACATGCGGGACACGATGTTCATGTGTATTCTCGTGCTTGTTATATCATGGATCGCAGCGATGAGGAAGGAATTCCACGCATGATTGATATTGTGGGCATGAGACCCATGGTTATATTTGAGTGATGACTTTGGGCGTGAGTCACGACTTGATATGATCACATATCAGGTATCGTAAATTGTTTATCATATATGTCTTTTGTTTTATATAGACTATTATGATTTCATTTACTGATTTTCGATTTCATATACTTGGTACTGTCAGATCGACCTCCTTCGGGGCTGCGTTCATGCCGCAGGTAGAGGTACACCAGTCGTCGATCCTCGCTCTTAAGATCACAGTTCAGCGTTTTGGGAAGCTCCGTTTCTCCGGAGGCTTATCTTTGGTATAGTCCCCTTTTGTTGTAGGTACTTACATTCAGGGGTATGGCGGGGCCCTGTTCCGCCATTGTTGTTATCATTCTTAGAGGTCTGTAGTACTGTTGTGGGCAGAGTTGTAAATGGGATATAACTGTTCGGATTTAAGTTTTTATATATATATATATATGCCGAAAGACAACTTCTCTTCAGATAAACTGTGTCTCATTTACATTGTTTCATGTTGTGTTTTATTCACTGATTACTCGATGATGTCTACTGGGTGCCGGGTAGGCACTACCACGCCCGGTTCGGTCGTGACACGAGTTGAGAGAGTCAAGGACCACCGAGAGATTTCGGAGAAGCGGCTTCATCAGCCTAGTGTTTCTCCCCGGGAGCGCCGTATTGTTCGTGAAGAAGGACGGACGCCGCAGTATGTGTTGATTACGTGCGGTGAACAAGGTGACTATTAAGAACAAATACCCCGTTCCCAAGATAGATTATTTGTTCGACCAGTTTCAGGGCGCGATATGTTTCTCCAAGATTGATCTGCGGTCGGGCTATCATCAGGTACGATTTAGAGAGGCGGATGTCCCTAGGACTGCATTCCGGACCCGGTACGGGCACTATGAGTTCAGGGTTATGTCATTCGGTTTGACCAATGCTCCGGCGGTATTTATGGATTTGATGAACCGAGTGTTCAAGCCATTTTTGGATACGTTTGTGATAGTATTCATCGATGACATCTTTGTTTATTCTCGCTCAGAGCAGGAGCATGCGAAGCATTTGAGGACTGTGCTGAGAGTTCTTCAGGTCCAGCAGTTGTATGCCAAGTTTTCCAAATGTGAGTTTTGGTTAACTTTGGTGGCATTTCTTGGGCACATTGTCGGGGCTGATGGTGTAACGACCCGTTCCGGGGCCCGTTACTGGTGCCTTACCCTGGGCACCCTAGTGATACATACATCAGAGAAAATCAGCGGAACACAAAACAAGAGTCATTTAACAAGAGATATAATAAATAAACAAAGCAACCAAAACAGCTTGCCTTCAAGATATACATAAAACACGAGCAGCTTTAATCCTTTTACAACCACGCCACAACAAGATTACATGCACTTAAGATATCTGAATGACTATGACGGACAGGCCCCGCCATACCACAATGTACAAGAACCTACAACTCAGTGGAACACCTACTAAAAGATAAGCCTCCGAGAAACGGAGCTTCAAATGTGGCCGAATCGTGATCCTATGAGCGAGGAACCACGGCCGATGTACCTCTACTGCGGATGAACGCACTTCAAGGAGGTCAAGACAACAGGTACCAAGTATGTGAAACTGTACAATACTGTAAATGAAATCATACTAGTCTATATAAAGCAGGAGACATGTATGATAACCAAACTATAGTTCACAACATAAAACAGTCATCACTCCAATGGGTCTCACGCCCACAACATCAATCAGGTTCGCATTATGGCCGCATGCCCGGAATATCGCGACGGTGTAGACATGTCCATGATGCAACAATAATACCAATGTCCCATGGCCACATGCCCCGACTGCATCGGTGTAGACATGTCCATGTAACCTCAACAACAAGACAGTAAATCCAAATGGAAGCATACCCGCGCGCTACGCATCGTGTCGATATGTCCAAAGGGAAAAATAAGACAACATTCCAAATGGGCGATACCCGCAGCGCTACGATCGTCGGTATGTCCAAAGGGAAATCACAAGGCGATAATCAACATGGAAACATACCCGCGCGCCACGATCGCGGTCAAGATATCCAAAGCGATTAACCACAAGACCTTAACCAAAATGGAAGCATACCCGCGCGCTACGATCGTGGTCAAGATGTCCAAAGCGATTAACCACAAGACCTTAACCAAAATGGAAGCATACCCGCGCGCTACGATCGTGTCGGTATGTCCAAAGCGATTAACAACAATAATACTATCAGCGAACGCATCTGCGGAATTTCTCCGCACGCCGCAAGCGCCCAAGTAAGTTCTCAACTACCAACCGACCTCTATCGAGACGCGTAACACGTAAACACAACGATTGTACAATAAAGGCTATCATCACAAGCATAGGCAAGTTTCACAACAACAAGCATAGCAAGTTTCACACAACTCAAAGTACTTTCATTTTATGCCAAAGTCGGTTTTTAACCCCAAAGTACTACATCGTTAAGTTCTTTAAAAGAGATCCATTACTTTTATAAAAGTCACCCGATACCCGTAGTATTAGAATGACCAACCCACCTTCCTTTTCAAAATCAAGTAACAACATTCTTTTCCTAAGTTCCGGTTGCCTAGTTTCAATTACTCAAGCTTCTCATTTTCAAATGGTTTCATAGTTCCCCAAACTTAATCACTGATTCCTTTTAGAACAATTGAGTAACATATGTCATATACGTGAGTAGTTTATTCTTGTTTATAACGATCTTATTACAAAGACCATGATCTAGAAAATGTAATATCATTTTGTCTCATCTTAGCTTCTGCGCATGGAGGTTTCTACTGGTTTTAATACAACACATCATTATTCAATACATTTTCCTTTATTAACGCCGCAGTGGTCCTGTCGATACACATTACGATTCCGAAATCAAGAAACATTATCCCTTTAAAACCAAGTACTCATTACTCACGAATGAGGTTTCACACATCCACATTAAAACAAATAAGTTAAGTCTCTTATCTTATAAGATCAAGTCTCTTAACTTCTAACATCAGTAAACCATTTTCACTTACATAAGGTCGTTATAACTAACTTCCCATAAAGCTATTATAACACCCTATGTTTTAAACCAACCAAATCACTTAGCACATGACGCTCACCGTACTACATAGTTCACAACAATCATGCTAGAAAAGATAGGAAGAGGTTCACATACCTCGCGACGATTTATCGACAATAAGCAAAATGCTCCAAGTACTACAACCTTGCTAGCCCTTTCCACTCCTCGAGTAGAATACGCTACTCTTAGTACTTTCACCTATAAAGGTCACAAACGTCTATTAACCCCAAAACATAAGTTTCTATCTTTCTATAGAAAATTGGCAAAGACTCTCCCGCACCAGCTGAAAACTCCTCCTCTATCGAGGCCGGCTACCAAGCCAACCAGGGGGGGGGTTTACACGTCTAACCTGACGTGTACAATTCTACACAAGTCTACTGCAATACAGTCCTATGTAAATACGATGGGTTCTTTATTCTTCAGCTTAAGTCAAAAGACATTGCGAATACTAAGTAGTTCCATATATAGTATACTTCAACTATATACTCTAACAAACATGTAATTTCCAATTACAATAGAGGACAAGATAATTACCTCGATAAGCCCAAAATTATCCAAGTTATAATGTCGATCCCGAGCAAGGTTTAGCTCCAATCCGTGTGCTCCAAACCACTCCAAACAACCCTTAGAAGTTCTAACCAACTTCTACTCAAATACTTCAACCAACTATGAAGATTTCCTTAGGGTTTCGGTTTGAGACTAGAAAGGACAAAAGGTAGTATTTCCTGACTCACGTGAAAGAGGTATCTTTGGAATACTACAAGGTACAAGGCTAAGGTATTTTGGGCATTATAACAATACTGGAAGACAACTTTCTACCAAGGGGGTAGGCTGGCTAGCACAACTAGCAGTGAGGGGGTGTTCTCGCCAGGGCCTCTTCTAAGGGGGGAGAAGGAGTTGGACGAGCAACAACAAGTGGAGAGGAGGGATTTCAAGACTTAGACAAAGTGAGGAGTGAATGAATAAGTCTTCACAAGGAGTGGTATTTATAGCAAAGCCAAAGGCCAACCAATGGCCAAGATCTAGCCAAGTGCTACACAAGTGTAAGGCCAAGATCAAGCCAAGTGCACCCTAACCCTACTCCACAAATCCTCACAAATATCTACACAAATATCTACTACAACTTGCCCATCCATTCTACTTCCTACCGCCTTTTCAGTCCACCAACGAGGTGCAAGTGTTGCCTCTCGTTGGTCCAAAACGTTCGCCTCTCGGAAAAATTCGCAAAAATACTAAATGACATAGCCGAATTTTCCTTCGTAAGATTAGTAAAACTATTCCTCGAAAAACGACTCTAATCCAAAGTGCCTGACAATAAATATTTCGCCAAGGTGCCATACGGGGTGACACGTGTCGCCCGATTCGCCTGAATATTTCGTCTTCCAAAATATCCAAAATACTGGAAATCTCAAAACAAAGCGGGCTCCACAAAATCAGAATTTCTCCCGTGGGCCCCACGTGACCATTTCCGAAAAATAAAATCTCAAAATTCTAATATAATCTATGAAGTCCAAATACCAAATCTGGGAATCCAATTCCCATTAACGAACCTTTTTCTTCACAAATTACCGGAAACTTTTCCGTCGAAAACTCACATCTTTCTTTCTTTTCAAAATTTCTGCCGTACTCTCGTACGTACGTCCTCACATACATACCCTGCAACTACGGGGTATAACAGATGGTATTCGGGTGGATACGGCCAAGATCGAGGCAGTCAGGAGTTGTCCTAGACCTACTACTCCGGCAGTATGCCAGCCTTTCCGGGCCTCGCAGTTACTATCGGAGGTTCGTGGAGAAGTTTGCTTCTATTTCAAGACTTTGACTAAGTCGACTCGTAAGCGCCTAAGTTTCATGGACGGATGCTTGTGATCGTGGTTTCCGCCATGAAGGAGAGCCTGACGACCGCCCCAGTTCTTACTCTTCCAGAGGGCCTAGACGGCTATGTAGTGTATTGTGATGCGTCAGGAATCGGGCTTGGATGTGTGTTGATGCAGCAGGGTAAGTTTATAGCATACGCATCCCGACAGCTTAAGAAGCATGAGAGGAACTACCCCACCCATGATTTGGAGTTGGCAGCGGTGATTCACGCCTTGAAGATCTGGAGGCACTATTTGTATGGAGTTCATGTGGATATTTACACAGACCACAAGAGCCTCCAGTATATCTTCAGCCAGAGGGAGCTGAACTTACGACAGAGACGGTGGTTAGATTTACTCAAGGATTATGATGTCGATATCCTGTACCACCCAGGGAAGGCCAATGTTGTGGCAGATGCCCTTAGTCGTAGGTCGATAGAGAGTCTATCAGATGTGCAGCCAGAGAGAAGGGGCATGGTCCGCGAGTTGCATCAGCTAGCGAGCCTTGGAGTCCGATTGATTGATTCTGATCGTAATGGGGTTCGAGTTCGAGAGGTTGCCGAGTCTTCAATCGTCGAGGAGGTGAAGAGGAAACAGTTCGAGGATCCAGTTTTGACACTCAGACGTGATACGCCTTTCGCGGTGAGGCGGTCCTTTGAGGTAGCACCGATGGGTGCTAAGGTTTGAGGCGAGTTGTGTGTTCCGGATATTGCAGGACTTGGCAGCAGTTCTAGGGAAGCACACGCTGCGTTACTCTATCCATCCGGTCGACTAAGATGTACCATGACCTCGCATCGGTGTATTGGTGGGATGGCTTGAAGAGGACGTTCTTAACGCCCAACCCGCCCGCATCGTGCCTTACCCCGCACCCTAGTGATACAACATCGAGGAAACCAGCGGAAAATAAAACATGAATCATGAAACAAGAGATATAATAAATAGACAAAGCAACCAAAACAGCTTGCCTTCAAGATATACATAAAATCCGAGCTTTAATCCTTTTACAACTCGCCACAATGGGATTCTACATGCACTTAAGATTTACAACGACTATGACGGACAGGCCCCGCCATACCCCGAATGTACAAGAACCTACAACTCAGTGGAACACATACTAAAAGATAAGCCTCGGAGAAACGGAGCTTCCCAAAACGTCAACCGAGATCCCGAGAGCGAGGATCCACGGCGATGTACCTCTACTCGCAGATTGAACGCACTTCAAGGAGGTCGATAACAGTACCAAGTATGTGAAATCACAACATCAGAATGAAATCATAATAGCTTAACAAGGTGAGACATGTATGATAACCAAAATACAAGACGCAACATAAAAATACCGAATGGGACTCACGCCTCAAAGTCACCACTAAATATAACTATGGGTCTCACGCCCATAACATCCATCATGTTCAGATCACGGCCGCATGCCCCTAATCGCCTCGGTGTAGACATGTCCATGATGCAACAATAATAACAAGGCCGCATGGCCACATGCCCCGGAATCAGACGGTAGACACGCCCATGTTGCCTCAATAAGAATATATCGTCAACCCCGCCGCACGGCCACATGCCCCGGAATATCGTGACGGTAGACACGCCCATGTTGCAACAATAATAACAAGGCCGCACGCCACATGCCCCGGAATCGTGACGGTGTAGACATGTCCATGTTACCTCAATAACAATATACTGGGTGGTCAACCCTGCCGCATGGCCACATGCCCCCGGAATACTGCATCGGTGTAGGCATGTCCATGTGACATCAACAACAAGACCGTAATCAAAATGGAAACATACGGTGGAATTCTCCATCACCGCCAAAGACGCCCAAGTAAGTTCTCAACAAGTCAACCGCCCTCTATCAAGAGACACGCAGAATACGTAAATACCACACTGGCACAACAAAGGCTATCATCACAAGCATAGGCAAGTTTCACAACAACAAGCATAGGCAAGTTTCACAACAACAAGCATAGGCAAGCTTCACACAACTCAAGGTACTTTCATATTATGCCAAAGTCCGGGTTTTTAACCCCAAAGTACTACATACGTTAAGTTCTTTTTAAAAGAGATCCATTACTTTTATAAAAGTCACCCGATACCCGTAGTATAAGAATGACCAACCCACATCCCTTTTCAAAATCAAGTAACAACATTCTTTTCCTAAGTTCCAGTTTTGCCTAGTTTCAATTACTCAAGCTTCTCATTTCAAATGGTTTCATAGTTCATAAACTTAATCACTTGATTTCTTTTTAGAACAATTGAGTAATATAAGTCTCACGTGAGAGTAGGTTATTCTTGTTTACAACATTCTTATTACAAAGACCATGATCTAGAAAATGTAATATCATTTTGTCTCATCTTAGTTTCTATGCAGATGGAGGTTTCTACTGGTTTTAATACAATTCATCATTATTCAATACATTTTCCTTTATTAACGCTGCAGTGGTCTGTCGATACACATTCTGATTTCCGAAATCAGTAAAACATTATCCTTTAAATAAAACCAAGTACTCATTACTCACGAATGAGGTTTCACACAAACATCCACATTAAAACAAATAAGTTAAGTCTCTTATCTTATAAGATCAAGTCTCTTAACTTCTAACATCAAGAAACCATTTTCTTTACCTTTCTTAAGACATTATACCTAACTCCCATCAAGCTAGTATAACTCTTTTTAAAACCTTTAAAACCAAGTGTTACTCTCCTTCAAAACGATTTAGAAATCTTTTGAAATACATCAAGTTCTTTATTATAACTAGCCAGTTATAATTCACATCAGTTACCTTTTAAAACCACAAAGTATTTTCTTACCTACATAAAGTTGTTATAACCAACTTCCCATAAAGCCGTTATAACACTTTATGTTTTAAGAACAATCAAACACAGTTAACACATGTACGTCTACCGTACTACATAGTTCACACATATCATGCTAGAAGAGATAGGAAGAGGTTCACATACCTCGCGACGATTTATCGACAATAAGCAAAATGCTCCAAGTACTACAACCTTGCTAGCCCTTTCCACTCCTCGAGTAATACGCTACTCTTAGTACTTTCACCTATAAAGGCCACAAACGTCTATTAAATCTTAAACACACGTTCCCATCTTTCTACGTAAAATTCAAAGACCTCCCCGCAACAGCGGAAATCTCCTCCTCTATCGAGGTCGGCTACCAAGCCAACCAGGGGTTAACACGCCTAACTGACGCTGCATAATTCTACTACACAAGAATGCTACATAAGTCTATCAGAATACAACCCTAGGTAATTACAGTCGATTCTTCTTTATTAACCTTCTATGACATCGCTCAATTCTTCATTCTTCAGGCTTAAGTCAACAGACATTGCCACAATACCAAGTTCAGTTCTATATATAGTATACAACAACTATATATTCAACTCATATGTAATTTCCAATTACAATAGGGGGACAAGATATTTACCTCGATAAGCCCAAAATTATCCGAGTTTAATGTCGCTCCCGAGCAAGGTTTAGCTCCTACTCCGAGTGCTCCAATCCGCCCAAACAACCCTTAGAAGTTCTAACCAACTTCTCTTAAGTACTTCAAACAACAATGAAGATTTCCTTGTGGTTTCGGTTTGAGACTAAAAGGACAAAAAGGTAGTATTTCGGGTTCTACGATAGAGGTATCTTTGGAATACTACAAGGTACAAGGCTAAGGTATTTTGGGCATTATAACAATACTAGGAGAGTATTTCTATACCACAACAAGTGGTATTATACGAAAACAACTAGCAGTGGGTACCCATGCCAAGGCACCACAAAGGGGAAAGCTTTGGCAAAGGGGAAAGGGGTGTGGTGGACGAATTTCACAAGGGAGGAGGAAGAGAACTTCAAGACTTAGGCAATTTGTGGATGAAGAAAGTCTTCACAAAGGGAGCTATTTATAGGCCAAGCAAAGGCCAACCAATGGCCAAGATCCATCCATGTGTTAGGCAAGTGTAAGGCCAAGATCAAGCCAAGTGCACCCACAAAACACTCCACAAAACACTCCACAAAACAAGCCACAAAACAAGGCACAAAAGGAGGGACCAATCGCCAAGGCCAAGCCTCCTCTTTGTCGTCAATGAGGGTGACAAGTGTCACCCTCCCGCTGGTCCAAAAATGTTCCGCCGCTCGGAAAAATCCGCAAAAATACTAAATGACATAGCCGAATTTTTCCAACGTAGTCGTGGAAACGCTTCGCCGTAAAACGACTTATTCGCACTTGTGCCCAAATTTCGAACCAAAGCCAATTCTTAAGGCAAAAATTAATACGCACGCCTCACGCATATACCGGAAATACGGTATAACATTCATCCCCTTAGAAACATTCGTCGAATGTTCCTTCAAGGTCTCAAAACAACAGCGCCAAGATAGTCTTCACCGCTATACGCACGAAAACAATCATGCCACACCGCCACAAAACATACGCTCACTTTTCCCTTCTCGTAGTACTCGCCACGAACACTCGAACTCGTTCTAGTATCCGTACCACACTTCGCCAACGCTTCGCTTTCCAACCCTCGAGTCACTACCTCCAAACTTGGTCATCTCACTAACCTCGATTTCCTAAGGCCATTCCCGCCTTCACGAACCGATTCTCGATCGAACGCATCCACGAACTCATACGATGGTCATCTAAACTGGGCCTAGCACCTCGTGACCTACCACCGCGGGACCACCCAGAATCGACCCCACCCCAAACCGGTTACGTTGACCCGCAAATGGTCCTCAACCCGACTTCAATCGCGCCAACTCTTGTTCCCGATCCGAACAATCTTACTATTTCACATCGCGAAAGCTACCACTTCCATCTCACACTACCGGACTTACCCTTTTCACTAACTGTGTTTCTAAATCACATTTTAGCACAAAGCTATCCAAACATATCATTAAACACATCGACAACATCAATACACACAAAACTCTAGAGGTTAAGGATATACTCAAACTAGGCGGTTCAAGGACCGCTAAAATCGAACTTCCACCGCGACTTACCGTGGCCCGTGAATCGCTCTAAGAGTTCAGGCTATCCTACCGCTACTCGGCCTGACAGCTTCTCGTCATATGGCCTCGCTGGCCGCAAGAATAACAAGCTCCTCGTACTACGACACTTCAAATGCGGTCTACTACATCGACCACACCGAGGTAGGGATCGCGTCGCCAACACCCCTACTTCAACATTCAAACACGGGAGCCACGACCGCTCTGAATATCCTGCGGTCCCGGCGTCGCGGAGGACCACTCGCAATGGCGGAGGTACATAACTAGTCTCACGAGGCGGTCCGCTCGAAAGTCGCCAAAATATCCGCCGCTCGCCTTCTTCTCACAAAGCGGTCCACCTGTCGATCTCGCGCCTCGCACTCCAAGTGCATGAGCACGAATGCGGCAATGTCCATGCGGTGAAGAGAAACACCAACAACTCTCTCGCTAGGTAATCATCGAGCCTCAGAATATATCGGTGCACTCGATCCTCCATACTAGCTACTAATGCGGAACATACCGCCAATGAGTCGAACTCCACATTGTACTCCCGAATCAGACGCTCGCTCAACATCAAAATCTGCTTACCGAGCCCTCTCATTTGTGAGGCAAGAAATGTGCCGAAGGCCCTCAAAACTCGTCCCAAACGGCCGGAAGTGCATGCTCTCCCGAAAGCTCCCACGAGTCAAACCAATCGATCATGTATCACGCACCGATGCGAACCAAATGTCACCGACTACCAAGCCTTGATCACCCGCACGATCCTCTCAGAATCGACGGATGAACTCTCGCGGATCATCCTCCGCCGACCAGAAACTCAAAGCGGGCTACAACTAAGAAATCCCGTAGCCTCAAATCGCTCGGTGCGCACTACAGCGCCAGGCTGAACTGGAATCGCGGCCCACTTATCTCATATTCGCCACAACCCCGCCAATAATCGCCATCTCTGTGATCCATCTTCCCGCCTGCATCGCGGACCTGAGGCTCGTATCAGAGTCTCAGCAGCCACCGCCGCGCTTAAACTCACAGCCGGGCGGCGCCGCAAAACTCGCCGTCAAGCACTACTCGTATCGGCCGCTCGCGCTCGCACTCTCTGAATCCTACTAGCGCCTCCTACGCTTTGCCCTTCTGGGCCTCGGTTGCCTTTCGCAGGCATAACGTAAAAACGAAACACGCCGGAGGGTCCAACTTACAACATTTCTAAGGCACGATCTCGTAATGAGAAGAATGGAAACCAATCCTAAATGTCCTATAGCCTCCTCGATTATAGATGTGGTGCACAACACACCGATAATCAAGACTCTACTAGACACGGTCTGTAGACACTTTCCGAGGACTAATCGCCTCGATACCACTTTGTAACGCCCGAACCCGGCCCGCATCGTGCCTTACCCCGGCACCCTAGTGATACAACATCGAGGAAACCTGGAAAATAAAACATGAATCATGAAACAAGAGATATAATAAATAGACAAAGCAACCAAAACAGTTGCTTTCAAAGATATACATAAAATCCAACAGCTTTAATCCTTTTACAACCCCGCCCACAGCTTCTGCATGCACTTAAGATTTACAACGACTATGACGGACAGGCCCCGCCATACCACGAATGTACAAGAACCTACAACTCGGGGAACACATACCAAAAGATAAGCCTCGAGAAACGGAGCTTCCCAAAACGCTGAACCGAGATCCTCGAGAGCGAGGATCCACTACGACGACTTACTTACCGCGGCATGAACGCAGCCTCAAGGAGGTCAAGATAACAGTACCAAGTATGTGAAATCACAACATCAGAATGAAATCATAATAGCTTAACAAGCGGAGACATGTATGATAACCAAAATACAAGACGCAACATAAAATACCCATCAGTGACTCACGCCTCAAAGTCACCACTAAATATAACTATGGGTCTCACGCCCATAACATCCATCATGTTCGTGATCACGGCCGCATGCCCGAATCGCTTCGGTGCAGACATGTCCACGATGCAACACATAATAAGCGCCGCACGGCCACATGCCCCGGAATCGTGACGGTAGACACGCCCATGTTGCCTCAATAAGAATATATCGTCAACCCCGCCGCACGGCCACATGCCCCGGAATCAGACGGCAGACACGCCCATGTTGCAACACACAATAAGGCCGCACGGCCACATGCCCCGGAATCAGACGGTGTAGACGTCCATGTTACCTCAATAACAATATATCGGTGGTCAACTCGCCGCATGGCCACATGCCCCGGACATCAGACGGTAGGCATGTCCATGTGACATCAACAACAAGACCGTAATCAAAATGGAAACATACCCGTGGAATTCTCCATCACCGCCAAAGACGCCCAAGTAAGTTCTCAACAAGTCAACCTACTCTATCAAGAGACACTAGAATACGTAAATACCACACTGGCACAACAAAGGCTATCATCACAAGCATAGGCAAGTTTCACAACAACAAGCATAGGCAAGTTTCACAACAACAAGCATAGGCAAGCTTCACACAACTCAAGGTACTTTCATATTATGCCAAAGTCCGGGTTTTTAACCCCAAAGTACTACATACGTTAAGTTCTTTTTAAAAGAGATCCATTACTTTTATAAAAGTCACCCGATACCCGTAGTATAAGAATGACCAACCCACATCCCTTTTCAAAATCAAGTAACAACATTCTTTTCCTAAGTTCCAGTTTTGCCTAGTTTCAATTACTCAAGCTTCTCATTTCAAATGGTTTCATAGTTCATAAACTTAATCACTTGATTTCTTTTTAGAACAATTGAGTAATATAAGTCTCACGTGAGAGTAGGTTATTCTTGTTTACAACATTCTTATTACAAAGACCATGATCTAGAAAATGTAATATCATTTTGTCTCATCTTAGTTTCTATGCAGATGGAGGTTTCATCGGTTTTAATACAATTCATCATTATTCAATACATTTTCCTTTATTAACGCCGCAGTTGGTGCTGTCGATACACATTCGGATTTCCGAAATCAGTAAAACATTATCCTTTAAATAAAACCAAGTACTCATTACTCACGAATGAGGTTTCACACAAACATCCACATTAAAACAAATAAGTTAAGTCTCTTATCTTATAAGATCAAGTCTCTTAACTTCTAACATCAGTAAACTATTTTCTTTACCTTTCTTAAGACATTATACCTAACTCCCCATCAAGCTAGTATAACTCTTTTTAAAACCTTTAAAACTAAGTGTTACTCTCCCTTCAAAACGATTTATAAATCTTTTGAAATACATCAAGTTCTTTATTATAACTAGCCAGTTATAATTCACATCAGTTACCTTTTAAAACCACAAAGTATTTTCTTACCTACATAAAGCTGTTATAACCAACTTCCCATAAAGCCGTTATAACACTTTATGTTTTAAGAACAATCAAACACGCTTAACACATGTACGCTCACCGTACTACATAGTTCACACATATCATGCTAGAAGAGATAGGAAGAGGTTCACATACCTCGCGACGATTTATCGACAATAAGCAAAATGCTCCAAGTACTACAACCTTGCTAGCCCTTTCCACTCCTCGAGTAGAATACGCTACTCTTAGTACTTTCACCTATAAAGGCCACAAACGTCTATTAAATCTTAAACACACGCTCCCATCTTTCTACGTAAAATTCGCAAAGACTCTCCCGCAACAGCAGAAATCTCCTCCTTCTATCGAGGTGGCTACCAAGCCAACTGGGGGTTAACACGCCTAACCGGACGCTGCATAATTCTACTACACAAGAATGCTACATAAGTCTATCAGAATACAACCCTAGGTAATTACAGCTTCTTCTCTTTATTAACCTTCTATGACATCGCTCAATTCTTCATTCTTCAGCTTAAGTCAACAGACATTGCCACAATACCAAGTTGATTCTATATATAGTATACAACAACTATATATTCAACACATATGTAATTTCCAATTACAATAGGGACAAGATATTTACCTCGATAAGCCCAAAATTATCCGAGTTTAATGTCGCTCCTGAGCAAGGTTTAGCTCCTACTCCGAGTGCTCCAATCCGCTCCAAACAACCCTTAGAAGTTCTAACCAACTTCTCTTAAGTACTTCAAACAACAATGAAGATTTCCTTAGGGTTTCGGTTTGAGACTAAAAAAGGACAAAAGGTAGTATTTCCGGTTCTACGATAGAGGTATCTTTGGAATACTACAAGGTACAAGGCTAAGGTATTTTGGGCATTATAACAATACTAGAGAGTATTTCTATACCACAACAAGGGGTATTATACGAAAACAACTAGCAGTGGGTACCCTACTGCCAAGGCACCACAAAGTGGGAAAGCTTTCAAAGGGGAAAGGGTGTGGTGGACGAATTTCACAAGGGAGGGAGGAAGAGAACTTCAAGACTTAGGCAATTTGTGGATGAAGAAAGTCTTCACAAAGGGAGCTATTTATAGGCAAGCAAAGGCCAACCAATGGCCAAGATCCATCCATGTGTTAGGCAAGTGTAAGGCCAAGATCAAGCCAAGTGCACCCACAAAACACTCCACAAAACACTCCACAAAACAAGCCACAAAACAAGGCACAAAAGGAGGGACCAATCGGGGCGCCAAGCCTCCTTTGCGTCCAACGAGGGTGACAAGTGTCACCTCCCGTTGGTCCAAAAATGTTCCGCCGCTCGGAAAAATCCGCAAAAATACTAAATGACATAGCCGAATTTTTCCAACGTAGTCGTGGGAAACGCTTTCGTCGTAAAAACGACTCTATTCGCACTTGTGCCCAAATTTCGAACCAAAGCCAATTCTTAAGGCAAAAATTAATACGCACGCCTCACGCATATACTGGAAATACGGTATAACAGCTGCAGAGTTTGTGGCTCAGCGCGTGTTGTCGCAGTGAAGGTAGAGCACCGAGGCCCGTGGTTTGTTGCGATTTAGAGATTCCGACTGAAGTGGGAGGTGATCAACATGGACTTTATCACAGGATTACCTCGCACTCGGAGGAAGCATGATTCTATTTGGGTTATCGTCGACAGTCGATTTAAATCATCTCACTTTCTTCCGCCAGACGACTTTTTCTACCAAGATTATGCCCGACTTTACATCCGAGAGATCGTGAGACCGCATGGGTCCCTATTTCGATCATATCGCATGAGGAGTCCGATTTACGCTAACTTCGGAGGTCTTTCCGTGGGTTAGGGATGCAGTGAGCCTCAAGATCGCTTTCCATCCTCGCAGACGGACAGCAGAGCGCACTATCCGCACTTCGAGGATATCTCGCGAGCCCGTGTTATTGACTTCGTGGTAGCCGAGGATCATTTGCCTCTAGTAGAGTTTGCGTATAATAATAGCTACCACCCAAAGATTCGATGGCGCCCATGAGGCCTTGTATAGAGGAAGTGCAAATCGCCGATAGGCTGGTTTGATGTGGAGTGCGATTAGTGGGACCAGACTTGGTGCAGCAGCGTGGATAAGGTGAAGCTTATCCAGAGCGTTATCGATAACTCATACGATGTAAGTCGACGCAGATCATCGCCGTCAGATCCGAGTTTGAAGTTGATGATTGGGTTTTCTGAAGGTGTCACCCACGGCGGTGTGATGAGGTTTGGGAAGAAAGGGAAGCTCAGCCCAAGGTACATTGGGCCTTATCAGATTGTCCGCAGGGTAGGCAAAGTTGCCTATGAGTTGGATCTGCCGTCCGATCTGGAGGCAGTGCATCCGGTTTTTCATGTTTCTATCGGCGAGATGTATCGGATCCATCTAGAGTGCACCCGATTGACGATGTCCGTGACCGAGGGTTATTGTATGAGGAGATTCCATAGCGATACTGATCGTCGTTAGCGCTCGGACGAAGGATGTGGCTTCCGTCAAGGTCTTATGGCGGAACGAGCACAGAGAGGAGATGACGTGGGAAGCAGAGGAGGACATGAGGCAGAAGTATCCTCACTTATTCCCCACACCTCCAAGTAACTCACTTTCCTACTTGTTGATTAAATTGACTTATATGCTTAAGTGTTGTATTGTGTCCATGTGTGGCATTTGAAAACTGTTTAAGTTGTGGACCTATATCATTATCTGTCTTGAGAAGGAACATTCGGGACGAATGTTTCTAAGGAGGGGAGAATGTTATACCCCGTATTTCCAGGGTATGTACGTAAGAGCGTACATACAAAAGTTTAAGCCTTAATTAGGCAAAGGGCGAAATTATGAACTTCTAACGAAAAATAATCCGAACCTTGCGAAGGAAAAATTACGGTTTCAAAATTTAAAAATTTACGGATTTTTCTGAGAGATAAAATATTTTGGACCAACGAGAGGGCGACATGTGTCACTCTCAAGTGGACGGTTTGGTGAGGGAATTCTTGGCACGTTTTTGCCATGTAAAAGGCCTTAAACATTTAGTCAAAGTTTTGCTAGATATTTGTGGAGTAGATAGATAAGGTTGCACTTGTCCAAATCTCCACCACACACTTGCTTTAATCTTGGCCTTTGAAGGTCCTATAAATACCCCCCTAAGTTGCAAGAATTCTTCATCCACTAAACATTTTCCAAGTCTCAAAAACTCCTTCCCCCTCTTGATAGCTTTCGTCCAAACACCTCCCCCCCCCTCCTTGTGTTCTCGCCGAAACACACCCCCCCCTTGGTAGAAAAATCTCTCCAAAAGTATTGTTACTATTCTCAAATACCTTAGCCAAATACCTTGTAGTATTCCAAAGTTACCTCTATACTAAAAGCCCGGAAATACTACTTTATATCCATTAGTCACAAAACGAAACCCTGGGGAAATATTCATAGTTGGTTGAAGTATTAAGTAGAAGTTGTTTAGAAACTTCTAAGGGTTTCTTGGAGCTATCGGAGCGTGCAAATTAGGAGCTAAACGTTGTTCAGGATCGACATTTAAACTTGGATAATTTTTGGCTTACCGAGGTAAATATCTTGTCCTTCTATTGTAATTGGAGATTACATACTGTAGTAGTATAGAAATGAGTATAAGATATATAGAAGGATGGTATAAAAGAAGAGAATTGAATCAGATTACATGGGACTGCATTTACAGAGACTTGTGTAGTTTGACTAGGCAGTAGTCGCCCACTTTTCCGTAGAATATAGAACCCTCTGCTTAGAATATTCTAAAGAGTAGTCTAGACGTTGATATACGTATTTGACTATTATAGGTTGATACTCTGCGCGCGACATCTTCGTCTTGGCAGTTGGATTTCCATGAGGTGTGTGATTCTTCCTATCCTCTTGAGCATGATATTTTAAAATATATATATAGTACGGTGACGACGTGTTAATCGAACATGGTTTTACTTGACGTCTTTTGACTTGAGTCTAAATAATAAGAACCTTGAAGTATTTCAAAAGAATTATGAATCATTTTTGAAAGAAGAGTAATACTTGGTTTTTAAACAAAAAGCTTAAGAGTTATACTAGCTTTATAGGAAGTTAGGTATAACGACTTAAGAAAGATAAAAGGAACGGTTTACTTATGTGTTTATGAAAGACTTGTATTGATTTCTGGAAAGTATAGTAAAATGGTTTGATGAGTAGACATATTATGATGTTACGTGTGTTAGTGTCTTGTAACGTTTGTATAAAGAGGTTATTCTTATTGTGCTTATGTTGTTTAACGATAAGCCGTTATGTTAGTATTGTACCACTCACCTCGACATGTTATACCGGGGTTAAGCCGCTCGACGCGGTGGATGCCTCACGCGGGTCCAGGGGACCTATGCGGAGCTACGAGAGTTCCAGGTTAGTGTACGAGGAATACCTCATGCGGTCTATATGGCCATGCGGACTACGAGAGTCCAGGACGATGCCGGTGAAAGAGCTACCCTCGACGCGGAATACCTCACGCGCCTAGGTGGCCTATGCGCGATCGCGGAGTCCAGGATTAGGCATGCATAATGATATTATGGGCGATTGGCCTTGCTTCGATCATTCGCGCCTAGAAAAGACTATTCATGCTTTACCTATTATTGCTCTTGTTTGTGATGTGGCACTATGTGCAGCTTAACTCATTGTTTTCATACATACTTGTGAATTGGTTTTATAAAATGTTAAGGTTTTATATATGTATATATCTGTACAGCTTCACATACGTGGTACTTGTTATCTCGACCTCCTTCGGGCCGCTCATGCCGCAGTAAAGGGAAGCAGTAGCGCATCCTCGCCTTAGGATCTTTACTCGTGTCGTGAGCTCCATTTCTCCGAGGCTCGACTTTTGGGTATGATCTCCCTGTCATTGTAGATTTATGTACATTCAGGGTATGGCGGGGCCCTGTTCCGCCATAGTTGTTTACTTCCTTAGAGGTCTGTAGTCCTATTGTAAAGTTGGGATGTAACTGCCAGACTTGATGTATATATATGCCGAAAGGCAACTTTTTTCTCAGATAAACTGTTTCTCATTTCATATTGTTTCATGTCTTGTTTTTATATTCCGCTGATTACTCTGATGTATGACTACTTGGGTGCCCGGGTAAGGCACCAGTCACAGGCCCCGGAACGGGTCGTGACACGTTCTTAAAACATGTCCTGTAATTACGGGGTGTAACACAAGCCTCCGGAGTAATGGGGTTTCTCAACAGCTGAACATTGATCCTAAGAGTAAGGACCAGCTACCTGTTTATTCTACCTGCGGCATGAACGCAGCCCCCCGAGGAAAGGGGGTCAGTACAAAATATGTACCAAGTATATGAAACTGAAAGTACTGCAATTTAAATCATAAGTTTAGACATAAAGCTTGAGACAAGTATGACAACCAAATTAACAGTACACTGTGTCTTATTAACAATGCGAGTACTATAAGTAATCTTACCATTTCTACAATAGGAGCTTATGATCGAACCCGGGCCACCCGCCCGTAGTATCATTACGCAATCCTATTCATGGGACTATTTCACCCGCATAGGTCATGTGGACCCGCAATGGAGCAATTTGCTCCGCATGAGACTATTTCACTCACATGAGACTATTTCACCCGCATGGGCCCGGTGGACCCGCAATGAGTACATACGCCGCACTCGCATCGTGGGGAGAAAATCCACAGAATAAGTAGTAACCCGGGGGTTTACCCCGCAAGAAATAATATAACACTAGCACTAAAGACTATCATAAATATCATAACATAAGCACAACCGGCTATCATAGATATCATAAGCAAGTTAAGAAATCCCTTAACTTCTTATTAGACTTACGTAAGGTGTACTCTCATTTAATTAAACTTAAGGCACTATCATGTCACATAAAATCCGGGGATTTAACCCAAAGTACTACGTACTCCATACTCTTTTAAAATGACTCCTTTAAATATTAACCCCAAGATACTAACACCCTTAGTATCAAGTCACGCTTACTTTTCAAAACAAGTCACTACACCTTTTGAAATTCATTTCAAAGCTTTTAAACCAAGTGACTTCTACTTTCAAAACTTAAGCAACTTATGACTTTAAATCAAGTTGCCCTTTCTCTAAATCAAGTCATTTATCTTCTTTAAAATCAATAAAGTAAACCACTCTTTTATCTTCCATAAAGTCGTTATAACTAACTTCCCATAAAGCCATTATAACACTTTATGTCTTTTTGGAAACCAAGGCATCTACATCCTTTAAAATCAAGTGAGTTAACTTCCTGACTCAATCAAACTTGCACATTTAAAATCAAGTCTATGAATTCAAAAGACGCCGAATTCATTTAAAGCTTGTACGTCTATCGTACCATGCATTTATAAAACTTCATGCACAAGAGATAGGGAAAGTTCCACATACCTTTCCGACTTAATCCACTTGCCAAGTTGAATATGCCGCACGTAGAATGTCAACCTATAATGACCATAATACGTCTATCAACTTCTAGCATTCTATCGTAGAATAATTCTAAATATAAAGCTTCCTATTCTATGGAAAATTGGGCAGCACTTCCTTTGTTTCTACGTACTTTTCCACCTTTTTCAAGGCCCGAAAATCAATAACCAAAATGCCACATTTAAGGCTAAACCAATCAACTAATCAAAGGGGATTACACGCCTAACAGGACGTGTAAAATTTTGCCCCACAATTGTATGAAACAGTCCAAAAATTCAATGGCCATTCTCGGCTATAATGTGTAACAACATATAATCTTTTTCATTTCATTTCTAATCCAAATCGTTATTCTAACATGTTATATAAGTCACAATCAATTAAAACAACTATATTATCTTCCTTATATAACATGTAACGATTATAACCAACAATCGAATTGATTTACAACTTTAATGGCTAGTATGTCAATTTGGTTTTAACATCTCAACATGATCCAAATCTTTTCAAACTTCATTCTATATATCACATGCTCGTCTATCAACTACTATAACCTGTAATCTTCAATTACATTAAGAAGACGAAGGTTTTACCTCAATAAGCCCAAATATTATCCAAGACTTCAAGTCGATCCTTAGCAACTTTAGCTCCTCTTCTTGACGTTCCAATTCACTCAAAAGCAACCCTTAGAAGCTTATGACGAACTCCTCTTCAAGTTCCAACTCCAACTATGAAAACCCCCTTAGGTTTTCATGTTGCGACTAATGTAATAACGTAGTTTTTTCGGGATTTTTGTATTGGTATATCCTTAGAATACCTCTAGGGATCTTAGGTTTAAGTATTGTAAATTATGAAGCAAGATTGCAAAAAACAATTGTGTGGAAAAGGGCATTGCCGAGAGCACCTCTTGAGCACACAAGTCTTGTCAATTTTTTCTAAGTGTTGGAATGTCTTGCTACTAGTAGTAGTAATATTGTCACGACCCGACCCCGGGCCCGCGACTGGTGCCTTACCTGAGCACCCTTACAGGTATACATCAGAGAAAAATCAGTGGAACATACATGAAACTATAAAATAAATCAACAAGAAATAAATAACAGGTTAGCCGATAAAGCTTGTTACACCCCGTATTTACAGGACAAGCTTTAAGAACGTACGTAAGAACTCGCAAGTGTAAAGATTTGAGACTTGTAAAAAAAAAAAAAATTATCGGAATTGTGAAATTGTCGGAAAACGTAATATTGTGACGAATGGGAGGGCGACACGTGTCACCCCCCTTATGGTGCCTTGGACGAATTGTAGCATGGGAACAAGGGTCATTTGACCCTTGTTAGGAAGACAAGTCTTGCTAATAGAGAGCTTGACAAAATTGACTAAGTCAAAGGGTCCAAAGTCTTGATATTTAATAAGACTTCATCCAAACCACCCATTTGTTTACATCTTGACCCTCCATGTCCCTATATAATACTACTTGTAGTGAGACAAGCCTAACACTTAGCCAAATTTACACAAAAATTGGATGAACAAGAGCATGTTGCTCTCGGGTTCACTCCCTCTCCACATGGAAAAAATTTGTTTGTTGTCCAATAATTTTCCCACTTTAAACCAAGGTTCCTAAGTGTATTGTAAGCATATCTCAATAGAAAAATCTCGGAAAAAGATAGTTTTCGGGTTAGTCGCAAAGCGAAAACCTAGTTGTCTTCTAAGTTTTGTTTGGAAGTTTGGAGGAACCTTGTTGGTATTGTTCTAAGGGTCTCAAGTAGCGGATTGAAGTGTCTTGAAGAGGCTCTAAGTTTCTAAGGAGCGACTTCGGATTTGGAGTTGGATTAAGATTCGTTGAGGTATAATCTTGTCTCTTAAAAGTGTCACAAGATTATTTATATTGTTGTTAGCTTTACATGTTGCTAGCATGAAGTATATGTGTTGAAGTTATAAGTATTATGGATTTCTTGTAGCCTTAGAATCCGAAATGTAATGCAAGCCATGTGAAGTTGGATTACAAATTGGTTGTTATTAGAATCGTCGCATGTTAATTACTTGGAGATTATGGTAGTTATAATCAATTGCGACTTGATATCATGTTAGGCTAATAACTTGGATTGAAATGGAAATTGGATAAGAATTGATGTTGTAGTACTTCAAGTTAGCCGAATTGGCCTAGTAAGTTGTATTAATTTGATATCGTTTGTGGGGCGGGATTTTACACGTCTAGTAGGCGTGTAATCCCCTATTGTTAAATTGCTTTGATTGGGCCTTAAATGTGGCGTGTTTGGTTATTGTATTCGGCCTTGAAAAAGGTGGCAAAGTAAGTAGAAACAAAGGAGGTGCTGTCCGATTTTCCGTAGAATTTAGTGACTTAGGCACTTGGAATATTCTACGTTTGAAGTAGGAGGTTAATGGACGTATTGTGACCATTATAGGTTGAAGTACTAAGAATAGCGTATCCTACTTGGAGGGTGGAATATCTATCAAGGTTGAAGTACTTTGGAGCATTTTGCTACTTGTCGATAATCGTCGCGAGGTATGTGAACCTCTTCCTTCCTTTGGCATGATTCTATGTATGGAATATACCTGTGGTGTCATTTCATGTTTCCTTCTACTCATAGAAGTTAAGAGGTAGTTGTGTGATTTACTCTATGTAGAACTTTTTCTATCTTTTGAGCATGACTAGTTGCACGTATGTAGTACGCAGAGACGACAACACCTGATATCCTTTAATAGTTTTATGAATAGCCAAGTCGGGTGAGTTAGGAGATTAACTCACTTCTTTGAAAGTATTAAGGATGTCTAATGTTTTTATAAGTTAAGGGACTTGAAGAGTTTTGAAGTATGTGATACTTGTTCCGTTTTAAACGTATAAGTCCCTTGGATAGGAAATTGTATTTTGGCTAAGGTATAAAGTGAATATAACGACTTTATGGGAAGTTGGTTATATTTGCTTTATGGAAAGATAAATGACTCGTTTTTAATGAAAAGGCAACTTGAATTTTAAGGCATCAATTGCCCAAGGTTTTATAATAAAAGGAGTCACTTGAGTTCTAAAGGTTAAGAGACTAATTGTATTTTTGAAAGTTAAGAGAATTTATTTGAAAGTATATAATACTCGGTTTCAAAAAGTAGAAGTCTCTTGGTTATAAAAGGAATGAGTTGGTCTAAAACCATAAAGGGTTATAACGGCTTTAAGCAAAGAAATGGTTTGAAATGAAGAAGGGCAACTGTCTTAATGGTATAAATCGTTTAATGTTTTGAGGAAGAAGTCACTTGATTTAGAAGCCGGTAAATTGTATTTCTAAGAAGGTATTGTGACTTGTCTTGAAGGTAGTATGGCTTGATACTACGGTTGTTAGTATCTTGGAAGTTTTATTTGAAAAAGGGACTTTCTAAAAGAGTAGTAGTACGTAGTACTTGGGGTTTAATTCCCGGATTTTAATGTGTAAAACGAAAGTACCATGAGTTTATAAAGATGGAAGTCTAAGGTTTAATGAACTTGCCTAGGTTTGCTTGTGATAGCTTTGAGTGCAAGTATTATATGTCTACGTTGTCGTGTCTCTCATTTGGAGGGCCGACTGTTTTGTTGTAAGTTTAATTGGACGTACCGACAGTGATGTGGGATTCCACGGGTATTCTTTCATTTTGATTGATCCTTGGACATGCTTATACGATGAGGGATGCTGGGGCATGCAGCCAGGATGCGGGTTAGATGCCCGCGCGTTTTATTACTCCACGGTCATGCTTAAACGATGTGGGATTCCGGGGCATGCGACCATGTTATATTTTACTCCATGGGCTAGCTCCCCATGAAGACATGTACCCACGATGAGGGATTCCGGGGGCATGTTATATTATTACTCCATGGGCTAGCTCCCCATGAAGACCTGCACCTACGATGAGGGATGCCGAGGGCACGTTATGACCATGCTTATACGATGTGGGATTCCGGGGCATGCGGCCGCGATATATATATATATATATGTTGTATATGTGTACGCCGACAGTGAGGTGGGATGCCACGGGTGCGTCACATGGTTATATTTTACATTTATACCGCTTAGTAAGGATGCGAGATTCCACGCAGAGATATATATATGTGTGTATGTGTACGCCGAAATGAGGTGGGATGCCACGGGCGTGTCACATGGTTATATTTTACACTTATAGTCGGCTTACAGTGATGGGGATTCCACGCACGCTTTGATATTTGTGTGACTTGGTTGCCCCGATCGCCGTAGTAAAGGCACCCTCCTTAAAGGGCGGATTATACTTATGAAAGATAAGTAAGTTATACGGTAATGAACTTAATGATTTTTCCTAATCATGTCCTTAAGATTGTGACTATAACTTTTATTGAAAATGGGAAAAGATAATAAGCTACGATTAAGTTCATAAGTGGTAATGACACGGCAGATCCGTATGTATTTTTTTATACTTGTCCTCGTCATTCTTTTATCGCTTATGACCGCTTTCATCAGACGTTATTTCTGCTCCATATTCTGCACTTTTGTTATCGACTTCTTCGGGCCGCGTCATGCCCGCAGTTTTAGGTACCAGGTGGTGATCCTTGCTCTTAGGATCTCGCTCGATTTGAGAATGCTCCATTTGCTCCGGAGGCTTATCTCTTGGTACGGTTTTCCCTGAGGTTGTAGATTTATGTTATTCAGGGGTATGGCGGGGCCCTGTCCCGCCACAGTTGTTATGTTAAAAACTCTTAGAGGTCTGTAGTCACATATTGTGGGTCTGTTTGTAAAGGAAAGGAGGCAACTGCTTCATTTATGTATTTACTATCCAGGGAGGTAGCCTTATCGGCTAACCTGTTGATTTTGTCTTTGATGATTTATTTATAAGTTTCATGTATGTTCCGTTGATTATCTCTGATGTATACCTGTAAGGGTGCCCAGGTAGGGCACCAGTCGCGGGCCCGGGGTCGGGTCATGACAAAAGTGGTATCAGAGCAGTTAGTCCTCGGAAAGTGTCTACAGACCGTGTCTAGTAGAGTCTTGATTATCGGTGTGTTGTGCACCACATCTATAATCAGGAGGCTGCAGGACATTTAGGATTGATTTCCATTCTTCTAGATCGTGCCATAGAGCTGTGTTGTTAGGGTCGTCTCTCCCTAACGAGTTATGTTGATTGCAGCTACGATAAAGGCAGCAGTGACCCAGGAAGGACTATGTGGATTGCGTATCCAGGTTGGTAATGATTATAGTATGGTTGGTATTGTGACATACCTCTATACGGAGTTACGTATGAGGGTCATTTATGGGTTGCCTAGAATGGTTTTAGATTTACCAAGAGTGGTAAAGGCTAACTAGATACCGGGAAGGTATGGAACAGTTAATAAATTCTCGCCAGGATCTTATGTGTTGTTTTGAGATAATTGGGAAGGGATGAGCTGTCTAATAGGGTAGTGAACCCTTAAGAAGCCATGTTAAGGAACTTAACGGAATGTCATGTAAATAGATTAAGCTGCGTAGTAGGCTTAAGAAAATTGTACGGATGAGGTCCGTATAGAGTAAGTAATGGTTCTTGTGATCAACTGTCACGACCCGAACCCAGGCCTGTGACTGGTGCCTTACCTCGGGCACCCAAGTAGACGTACATCAGAGTAATCAGCGGAATATAAAACAAGACATGAAACCAATGTAAAAGAGACACAGTTTATCAAATAAAAGAGTGCCCTTCGGCAAGTATATAAATATCTCAAGAATGAACAGTTACATTCCAACTTTACAACAGGACTACAGACCTCTAAGAGTTTTACAATACCAACGACGGGACATGGCCCCGCCATACCCCTGAATGTAAGTACCTACAACAAAAGGGGACTATACCAAAGATAAGCCTCCGGAGAAACGGAGCTTCCCAAAACGCTGAACTGTGATCTTAAGAGCGAGGATCGACGACTGGTGTACCTCTACCTGCGGCATGAACGCAGCCCCCCGAAGGAGGTCAGTACAACAGGTACCAAGTATGTGAAACTGAAAATACTGTAAATTAAATCATAATAGTCTATATAAACAGAAGACATATATGATAACCAATTTACGATACACAATATGTAAGCAGTCACGTCAAGTCAGGGACTCACGCCCTCAAAGTCATTACTCAAATACAACAATGGGTCTCACGCCCACCACATCAATCATGCCCGTGGAATACCTTCCTCACTGTCGGCAGTCTATGATGTAATAACACCAAGGAGTACACATGAACACGTGTCCTACGTGTCATAATAAAACCGCACGGTAAATACGAAGGCATAGTCGACTACTAAAACCCACGCACCAACAATGCTATAAAACTATATCACGGGTCTTTCTAGACCGCACTACATGATCGGCCGCCACTCGCCTCGGTATCAATGCGCGTCTAGTCTGGAGCATACCGCCGCTCGCATAAAGCCACATAGGCGGCATGAGGTATTCCTCGACGGGGCAGCTAACCCCGGTACTCCTCGACTCGCACAAGATAGTCTCATAGATCGCATAGTCACATTGCATCGCATAGGCATCCCCGTGACGGATAAAATAGCGAATGATCAATCACGAGCATACCGCTGCTCCGCATAGTCACACAGACCGCATAGGCCGTATAGACCCGCATCAAGGGTGGCAAGCCCTCGGTATATCAAGTCAAGGGGGTATGTGATAATATAACATTACAACGGCTTATCGTTAATCAACATAAACACAGCAAGGGAAACCCCTTTACACAAACATCATAAGACACTAACACACGTAGCATCATAACATGATTACTTATCAAACCAATCAAGAAAGTATTACAAGACTATCACAAACCAACATAGTCAAGTTATTCACCCAAGGTACTTTCTATTTTACGACAACAAGTTCGGGTTTTAACCCCAAAGTACTTCATACATTAATTCTTTTAAAAAGATCCGTTTCTTTCACAAAAGTCACACGATACCCGTAGTATCAAAAATAGAGTGACTATCTTTTTTAAGTAACCCGAAACAGCTTTCCTTTTAATATCAAGTAACAACATTCTTTTCCAAACGTCCAAGTTTGCCTAAGTTCAATTACTCGAGTCTTTTATTTTCGAAAGGTTTCGTAGTTCATAGTTTTAATCACTTATTAATATAATTCTCCTTTAAAACAATTTGAGAAACATATGCCTTATGTGTGAGTAGGTTATTCTTGTTCATAACAATCTTATTAGAGCAGCCATGATCTAGGAAATATAATATCATTTTGTCTCATCTTAGCTTCTATGCAGATGGAGGTTTCTACTGGTTTTAATAATACTTTATTAGTCAATACATTTCCCTTTATTAGCGCTGCTGTGGTTTGTTCGATACTTATTCTCATTTCCGAAATCAATAAGGCTTTCATAAATAATTAAGTAAACCGTTCTTTTTATCTCTCTTAAGTCGTTATACCTAACTTCCCATAAAGCTAGTATAAAAACCAAGTATTATCCTTCTTTAAAAAAAAAAGGTTTCTTAATTCTCTTGAAACACTTCAAGATTCTTATTATTCAGGCTTAAGTCAAAAGACATTGCCGTAAAACTACGTTCGCTTAACACACGCACGCTCACCGTACTATATATATTCTTTTAAAATATCATGCTCAAGAGGATAGGAAGAATCACATACCGCGACGATTATCGACTATTAGCAAAACGCCCACGGCTATAACCCTACTAGCCTTGTCCACCTTCCAAGTAGAACATGCTACCGCAGAACATTCAACCTATAAATGCCATATACGTCTATCAACGTCTAGACTACTCAGAGAATATTCTACGGAAAAATTGGGCAAGACTTCCTACCGTTAAACTACACAAGTTCATCGCAAATACACCTATGTAAGTACAGCTTTAATCTTCTTCTCAGAATATCCTTCTATTACAGTTCAATTCTCTCTGTAATATCCTTCTATGTATCTTATATTCATTTCTATACTACTACAGTATGTAATTTCCAATTACAATAGAAGGACAAGAGTATTTACCTCGATAAGCCCAAAATTATCCATGTTTAAATGTCGATCCTGAGCAACGTTTAGCTCCTACCGGGTGCTCCAACCCGCTCCAAACAACCCTTAGAAGTTCTACGCAACTTCTTCTTAAAACTTCAACCGCTATGAAGATTTTCCTGTGGTTTCGTTTGTGGTGAAGGAAGTATAATAGTATTTCGGGCTTTTAGTATAGGTGTAACCTTGGAATACTACAAGGTATTGGGCCAAGGTATTTTGGAATAGTAACAATACTTGGAGATTACTTTTCTACCAAGTGGGGTACTTCACTAAAAACAACTTTAGGAAGGGGGTAGTTTCGCCAAGGCTCAAAGTGAGGAGGGTTTCGCTAGCATAACTAGGAAGGGGGAGAGGTGCTCGGATAGAGCTCTCAAGAGAGGGGGGAAGGGATTTTAAGACTTAGAAATGTCTAAGTGTGGATGAAGAAGTTCATCAACTAAGGGGGGTATTTATAGGCCAACCAATGGCCAAGATCAAGACAAGTGGGGGGCAAGTGGAGGGTGTAGATTAGGACATGTGTGTGTGGGTCCCACTTGGTCATCTACCACACAAAATATCCTTCCAACTCCTAGACAAAAAAATAAAGGCAAAACGTGTCAATGGAAGACCATTTCGTCCGCCCACTTGAGGGTGAAAAGTGTCGCCCTCTCGTTGGTCCAAAATATTTCATCTCTCGGAAAAATCCGCAAAAATTATTAATGACATAGCCGTATTTTTCCCTTCGCAAAGTTTGGAAAACGTTTCGTCGGAAAACGATTCTTTTCGTGTGTTGTGCACAAAATTTTCGGTCCTTGCCTAACTTAAGGCTTAAACTTTTATACGTACTCCCTCCCGTACATACTCTGGAAATACGGGGTATAACATCAACGACACGATTATGGTATTATGAGAAGTTTTTGTACCCGTTTACGGGGAGAGTGATAAGATAGGCTTGGAGCATGGAAATTGCGAGCCTAAGAATGTTGAAGACCGCTGAGACCTTAGATGTACAAGGTCTTCTCGGGTAGAAAGATTTATTATAGACCATGAATAAGAGTTAAGTGCGATGGCGGGTCGGGGTGAGGACCTGTTACGGGTCTCCCCATGGCCTGGAATGGAGTGGGATCAGTTGGTAGTAGTTCCGCTACGTGACAGGGTCACGAGGGTGCAAGGCCCAAGTCTAGTTAATTGTTTTACGGGTTCGTGGACGTGTTCCACCGGAACCAGGTCGTGGGAGTCGGAAATGGCCTTATGTTGTTTAAAAGAGTGACTCCAAAAGATTGAAGGCCAACATCGGTATGGAAGTTATGTATACTAGTATGAGTTGGAAATACGGAAAGAGTGCGACCAGTAAGAAAGATAACAACCAAGTGTAAAGGAATAGAGCCTGAATCCATAAGAACCTTTCGAGGGAACTACACCCGTGAGTGGGTGGTAGCCGAAATGGATATGAGGTTTTCCTTGATGATCTGATCGTCGACCTAGTAGACCTAGTAGAGGATTATGATGCACTTGGAGGTCATTATAAGTATGGGCTAGTTGGCTTCGTGAGTGCCAAGGTTGACATCTTAGTATAAATATTGTTATGTGGCCATGGGTGGCATATGTTGTAAGAAGGGTGTAGTATAAGGAGATTATGTCGCGCTTTAATTAGATCGACTCAAAGAACATTCGAGGACGAATGTTTCTGGGGAAGAATGTTACACCTCAGATTTACGTGATACGCTTTAAGAACGTACGTAAGAACTCGCATGTGTTAAGATTTGAGACTTGTAAAAAAAAAAAAATTATCGGAATTGTGAAATTGTTGAAAAACGTAATATTGTGACGAATGGAAGGGCGACACGTGTCATCCCCCCTTATGGTGCCTTGGACGAATTGTAGCATGGGCACAAGGGTCATTTGACCCTTGTTAGGAAGACAAGTCTTGCTAATAGAGAGCTTGACAAAATTGACTAAGTCAAAGGGTCCAAAGTCTTGATATTTAATAAGACTTCATCCAAACCACCCATTTGTTTACATCTTGACCCTCCATGTCCCTATATAATACTACTGGTAGTGATACAAGCCTAACACTTAGCCAAATTTACACAAAAATTGGATGAACAAGAGCATGTTGCTCTCGGGTTCACTCCCTCTCCACATGGAAAAAATTTGTTTGTTGTCCAATAATTTTCCCACTTTAAACCAAGGTTCCTAAGTGTATTGTAAGCATATCTCAATAGAAAAATCTCGGAAAAAGATAGTTTTCGGGTTAGTCGCAAAGCGAAAACCTAGTTGTCTTCTAGGTTTTGTTTGGAAGTTTGGAGGAACCTTGTTGGTATTGTTCTAAGGGTCTCAAGTAGCGGATTGAAGTGTCTCAAGAGGCTCTAAGTTGCTGAGAGACTTGATTGGAGTTGGATTAAGATTCGTTGAGGTATAATCTTGTCTCTTAAAAGTGTCACAAGATTATTTATATTGTTGTTAGCTTTACATGTTGCTAGCATGAAGTATATGTGTTGAAGTTATAAGTATTATGGATTGCTTGTAGCCTTAGAATCCGAAATGTAATGCAAGCCATGTGAAGTTGGATTACAAATTGGTTGTTATTAGAATCGTCGCATGTTAATTACTTGGAGATTATGGTAGTTATAATCAATTACGACTTGATATCATGTTAGGCTAATAACTTGGATTGAAATGGAAATTGGATAAGAATTGATGTTGTAGTACTTCAAGTTAGCCGAATTGGCCTAGTAAGTTGTATTAATTTGATATCGTTTGTGGGGCGGGATTTTACACGTCTAGTAGGCGTGTAATCCCCTATTGTTAAATTGCTTTGATTGGGCCTTAAATGTGGCGTGTTTGGTTATTGTATTCGGCCTTGAAAAAGGTGGCAAAGTAAGTAGAAACAAAGGAGGTGCTGTCCGATTTTCCGTAGAATTTAGTGACTTAGGCACTTGGAATATTCTACGTTTGAAGTAGGAGGTTAATGGACGTATTGTGACCATTATAGGTTGAAGTACTAAGAATAGCGTATCCTACTTGGAGGGTGGAATAGCTATCAAGGTTGAAGTACTTTGGAGCATTTTGCTACTTGTCGATAATCGTCGCGAGGTATGTGAACCTCTTCCTTCCTTTGGCATGATTCTATGTATGGAATATACCTGTGGTATCATTTCATGTTTCCTTCTACTCTTAGAAGTTAAGAGGTAGTTGTGTGATTTACTCTATGTAGAACTTTTCCTATCTTTTGAGCATGACTAGTTGCACGTATGTAGTACTCAGACGACAACACCTTGATATCCTTTAATAGTTTTATGAATAGCCAAGTCGGGTGAGTTAGGAGATTAACTCACTTCTTTGAAAGTATTAAGGATGTCTAATGTTTTTATAAGTTAAGGGACTTGAAGAGTTTTGAAGTATGTGATACTTGTTCCGTTTTAAACGTATAAGTCCCTTGGATAGGAAATTGTATTTTGGCTAAGGTATAAAGTGAATATAACGGCTTTATGGAAAGATAAATGACTCGTTTTTAATGAAAAGGCAACTTGAATTTTAAGGCATCAATTGCCTAAGGTTTTATAATAAAAGGAGTCACTTGAGTTCTAAAGGTTAAGAGACTAATTGTATTTTTGAAAGTTAAGAGAATTGATTTGAAAGTATATAATACTCGGTTTCAAAAAGTAGAAGTCTCTTGGTTATAAAAGGAATGAGTTGGTCTAAAACCATAAAGGGTTATAACGGCTTTATGGGAAGTTGGTTATAACGGCTTTATGGAAGGTTAAGAGAATGGTTTTCTCTAATAATGTAAGCAAAGAAATGGTTTGAAATGAAGAAGGGCAACTGTCTTAATGGTATAAATCGTTTAATGTTTTGAGGAAGAAGTCACTTGATTTAGAAGCCGATAAATTGTATTTCTAAGAAGGTATTGTGACTTGTCTTGAAGGTAGTATGACTTGATACTACGGTTGTTAGTATCTTGGAAGTTTTATTTGAAAAAGGGACTTTCTAAAAGAGTAGGAGTACGTAGTACTTGGGGTTTAATTCCCGGATTTTAATGTGTAAAACGAAAGTACCATGAGTTTATAAAGATGGAAGTCTAAGGTTTAATGAACTTGCCTAGGTTTGCTTGTGATAGCTTTGAGTGCAAGTATTATATGTCTACGTTGTCGTGTCTCACTGGAGGCCGATCGCTTTGTTGTAAGTTTAATTGGACGTACCGACAGTGATGTGGGATTCCACGGGTATTCTTTCATTTTGATTGATCCTTGGACATGCTTATACGATGAGGATGCCGGGCATGCACCAGACGCGTTAGATGCCCGCGTTTATTACTCCACGGTCACGCTTATACGATGTGGGATTCCGGGGCATGCGACCATGTTATATTTTACTCCATGGGCTAGCTCCCCATGAAGACATGTACCCACGATGAGGGATTCCGGGGGCATGTTATATTATTACTCCATGGGCTAGCTCCCCATGAAGACCTGCACCTACGATGAGGACGCCGAGGCACGTTATGGCTACGCTTATACGATGTGGGATTCGGGCACGCGATATATATATATATATATATATATATATATATATATATATATATATATATATATGTTGTATATGTTATACCCCGTATTCTCGTGGTATGTATGCGACGACGCATTTGAGAGCACACGTAAAAATGGAAAGGAAAGAAAGAAAGATTCTTCCACTAAAAAGTTTCCGCTTTTTGTAAGGAAAATGTTCGTTGAAGGGAATTGGGTTCCTGATTTGGAATTTGGGCTTCTTAAATTATATTAGAATTTTGAGATTTTATTTTCTGAATGGTCACGCTGGGCCCACGAGAAATTTACGCTAAGGGGGCCCGCTTTGATTTTGAGATTTTGGCCATTTTGGATATTTTCTAAGATGAGTTATTTTGGACAAGTAGGAGGGCGACACGTGTCACCCCTCGTGGCTTGGCCGGTTACCTTTGTGCACAACACCTTGCTAGAGTCGTTTTCGACTAAACGCTTTCGTAACTTGGCGAAGGAAAATTCCGCTATGTCGCTTTGTATTTTTGCAGATTTTTCCGAGCGACGGAACATTTTGGTTAACAAGAGGTGACACTTGTCACCCTCGCCGACGCCAGGGCGGTTTGGCGCTCGCCGATGGTGCCTTGTTGTGGCATTGTTTTGTGCAATGTTTTGTGGCTTGTTTTGTGGAGTAGGGGTTAGGTGCACTTGGCTTGATCTTGGCCTTACACTTGCCTTGCACATGGCTTGATCTTGGCCATTGGTTGGCCTTTGGTTTTGCTATAAATACCCCCTAAGCTCAAGACTTCTTCATCCAAAAATCTTCCAAGTCTTGAGTCCCTCTCCCTCCCTTTGAGTGTGTTCTCGCCCTAAGCCTTCCTCCCCTTGAGTGGCCTTGTGGCCGAGAGCCTCCTCTCCCTTTGTGGTGCTAGCCGTGGGTACCCCTAGCCTAGTTGTTTCGTATAATACACCCTCTTGGTAGAAATACTCCGAGTATTGTTATAATGCCCAAAATACCTTAGCCTTTACCTTGTTGTATTCCAAAAGTTACTCTATACGTAGAGCAGGAAATACTACCTTTTGTCCTTTTAGTCTCAAACCGAAACCCTAAGGAAATCTTCATAGTTGGTTGAAGTATTTGAGTAGAAGTTAGTTAGAACTTCTGGGGTTGTTTGGAGCGGATTGAGCGCACGAGTAAGAGCTAAACCTTGCTCAGATCGACATTATAACTTGGATAATTTTGGGCTTGTCGAGGTAAATATTCTTGTCCCCTTATTGTAATTGGAGATTACATGTTGTAGGAATATATAGTTGAGGCATACTATATATAGAATCAACATTATCAAGGCAAATGTCTTTTGACTTAAGCCCAATTTAAAGAAAAGAATCGAATCAGATTTACATAGGATCGTATTGCAAGAGACTTGTGTAGCATTGTTGTAGTAGAATTGTATACGCCCGGTTAGGCGATAACCCCCTGGTTGGCTTGGTAGCCGCCTCGATAGAGAGAGATTTACGCTGCATGTGTGGAGGCCGCGAATTTTCTCAGAGAAATGGAACCTTGTGTTTTGAAGTTAATAGACGTTTGTGACCTTTTTAGGTGAAAGTACTAAGAGTAGCGTATTCTACTTGGCGAGTGGAAAGGGCTAGTGCGTTGTAGTACTAGGAGCATTTTGCTTATTGTCGATACTCGACGCGAGGTATGTGAACCTCTTCCTATCTGTTCTAGAATGATATGTGTGTAACTATGTATTACGGTGGACGTACATGTACTAAGTGAATTTTTGTGGTTTAAACATAAAGTGTTATAAGCGCTTTATGGGAAGTTGGTTATAATAGCTTTATGTAGGTAAGAAAATGGTTTACTGATGTTAGAAGTTAAGAGACTTAACTTATTTGTTTTAATATGGATGTTGTGTGAAACCTCATTCGTGAGTAATGAGTACTTGGTTTTTAAAGGGATAATGTTTTACCGATTTCGAATCGAATGTATCGACTGCACCACCGCAGCGTTAATAAAGGAAAATGTATTGAATAATGATGTGTTGTATTAAAACCAAGAGAAACCTCCATCCGCATGTAAGCTAAGATGAGACAAAATGATATTACATTTTCTAGATCATGGTCATTGTAATAAGATCGTTATAAACAAGAATAAACTACTCACATATATGACATATGTTACTCTATTGTTTTAAAAGAGATTAAGACTATGAGTTATGAAACCTTTCCAAAATAAGTGACTTGAGCATTTGAAATTAGGCAAACTTGAACGCTTTGGAAAATAATGTTGTTACTTGATTTTACAAAAGGGAAGTGTCTTGTTTACTTAAAAAGATAGTCACGATTTTTATACTACGGTATTGTGTGACTTATGTGAAAGTACTTTGAGTTGTGTGAAACTTGCCTATGCTTGTGATGATAGCCTTTGTTGTACAAGTGTTGTATTTACGTGTTACCGCTCTCGATAGAGCCTGGTTGACTTGTTGAGAACTTACTTGACGTCGGCGGTGACGAGAATTCCACGGTATGTTTCCATTTTGATTCTCGTCTTATTGTGGTTACATGGACATGTCTACACCGAGGTAGAATTCGGGGCACGTGGCCTACGCGGCAGGGTTGATCACCCAAAGATATTGTTATTAATGTCACGGACGTGTCTACACCGAGGTAGAATTCCGGGCATGTGGCCACGGGCATTGGTATTATTGTTGCATCATGGACATGTCTACACCGATGCAGAATTCCGGCACGCGCGTGATGCGAACACGATTGATGTTGTGGCGTGAGACCCATAGTTATATTTGAGTGATGACTTGAGGCGTGAGTCCCCGATCGACATGATCGCTTATGTTGTGAATCGTAGTTTGGTTATCATACATGTCTCCCGCTTTATATAGACTAGTATGATTTCATTCTGATATTTCTGATTTCACATACTTGGTACTTGCATCGACCTTCTTGGGGCCGCTCATGCCGCAGTAGAGGTACATCGGTCGTGGATCCTCGCTCTTAGGATCACGCCAACAGATTGGAAGCTCCGCTTTCTCCGAGGCTTATCTTTTGTTATGTGTTCCCGAGTTGTAGGTTCTTGAACATTCGTGGTATGGCGGGCCCCGTCCGTCATAGTGTTGTAAATCTTAGAGGTCTGTAGAATCAAGTGTGGTTGTAAAAGGATTAAACTGCTCGTGTTTTATGTATATACCAAGGCAACCGCTTTTGCTGGCCTGCTTTATTATTATATCTCTTGTTTCATGACTCATGTGTTATGTTCGCTGATTTTCTCCGATATATGTATCACTAGGTGCCCGGGTAAGGCACTACCACGCCCGACCGGGGTGTGACATAGTGGTATCGAGCGCTTAGTCCTCGAAAAGTGTCTCTGCACTGCGTTCAGTAGAGTCTTGATTATCGGTGTGTTGTGCACCACATCTATAATCGTGAGGCTATAGGACATTTAGGATTGGTTTCCATTCTTCTCATTCCGAGATCGTGCCTTGTAGCCGTGTTGTAAGTTGGACCCTCCGACGTATCTCGTTTTTACCAGTTATGCCTCCGCAAGGCAACCAGAGCCCAGAAGGGCAAGGCAGCCGAGGGTGCTGCTAGTGAGATACAGAGGAGTACGAGGGCGCAGGCCCGGACAGTACCTGAGGTTGTGCTTCAGACGGCGGGTTTTGTGACGCCGCCAGCCCCAGCAGAGTTTAGAGCCGCAGCAGTGGCTGCTGAGACCACAGTACCTGAGCCTCCAGTCCCACAGTCTGGGGCAGAGGAGATGGGTTACAAGGAGATGGCCCAGTTGCTGGTCAGGGTCGTGGCCAGATATGAGGATAGGCTGGATGCAGCAGTTCCAGTTCCAGTTCCAGTAGCACCAGTGGTTCACCCCCGAGCAGATAGTTTGAGGCTACGGGACTTTCTGAGTTGTAGCCCGCCAGAGTTTTATGGGTCGAGGCCTGAGGATGATCCGCAGGAGTTCATCCGGCGATTCTGGTCGAGAGTGATCAAGGCTTCGAGACCGAGTCGGTGGTCTTAGGTTCGCATCGGCCGCGTGATACCGCAATGATCGGTTTGATACGCGAGTTGTCCCGGGAGAGCATGCGCTCAAAGCAGATGGGACGAGTTCTCGAGGCATTCTCACTCACTCTTTGCCTCCGCAGATGAGGAGGGCACGCCGACAGATTTGTGATACCGAGATAGAGAGGCGCATTCCGGGAGTACAACGTGGAGTTTGACTCGTTGGCTCGGTATGTCCCCGCTTTAGTGGCAACCATGGAGGATAGAGTGCACCGCCACGCCACGGATTAGATGATTGCTTGACAGAGGCTTGTTCGAGTGTAGCTCTTCACCGCATGGACATTGCCCGCATGCAAGCTCATGACCGGATGCGAGGCACGGAGAGGTCGACGGAATGACCAAGATCAGCGAAGAGGCCGAACAACAGGGTCCTTTGGTGACTTTCGAGGCGGACCGCCAAAGAAAGATACTAGTTTTGTACCTCCGCCGGTGCAGTGGTCCTCCACAACCTTGAGCATCCAGAGTATTCGGAGCGGTCGTGGCTCGAGGTTCAGTTTCGAAGTAAGGGTGTTGGCGGACGCGTCACCCCTACCTCGGTGTGGTCGATGTGGTAGACCGCATTTCGGGAGTGTCGTGGTGCCAAGGAGCTTGCTATTTTTGCGCAGCGGGGCCATTTGCGAGGAACTGTCCGACCAAGGGTAGCACGGATGTTACGACTCACCTTCGAGATCGATGGTGGTTCATCACCTTCACTAGCTATGCGCCCTGCAGGGCAGGACTGTGATTAGAAAGCGGTAGAGACAGGTATATCCTTAACCCTCTAGAGTTTTGTATACTGATGTGTTTAGTGTTATGTTCGGATAGCTTTGTGCTAAATGTGATTTAGACACCTGGTTATTGTAGAAGGGTAAGTATGGGGGCATGGTAAGTGTGAACCCTAGACTGTCACGATTGAGACCTTAGAGGTAAGGTCGTCTTGTGTAAAAGATTTATTTTATGTTTGACCTTTATCAGAGTGCGTAGTATACGTGGGTTTTATTTTTGTGATAAGTCCATGGGTAGTGTGAGATGGAAGTGGTAGCTTTCATGACGTATGTTGGTAAGATTGTTCGTATCGTGAACAAGGGTTCGCGCGATGGGGTCGGGTTGAGGACCATTTGCGGGTCAACCCGTAGCCCGCTTTTAGGTGGGTCAGTTCGGTGGTCCCGCCATTGGTAGGGTCACGAGGGTGCTAGGCCCCGCCATTAATCATCGTATGAGTTCGTGGACGCGTTCGACCGAAGCCGTTCGTAAAGGCCGGAATGGCCTTAAGGAAGTTTGAGGTTAGTAAGATGACCAAGTTTGGAGGTAGTGACTCCGCAGATTTTTGGGAACGAAGTAATGACCGAAGTATGGTACGTCTTGGGAGAGTTCAAGTGTTCGAGAAGCGGCACGACGAGTAAGGAAGGAAGAGAACGTGTGTTATTTCGCGCTGCGTGGCGTTGACAACTTGTTAGAGGAACTTCATCGATATCCGCTTGAGAAGGAACATTCGGACGAATGTTTCTGGCGAGGAGAATGTTATACCCGTATTCTCGTGGGTATGTATGCGAGGACGCACGCATTTGAGAGCACGACAGAAAAATTGGAAAGGAAGAAAGAGTGATTCTTCCACTAAAAAGTTTCCGCTTTTTGTAAGGAAAATGTTCAAGTGGAATTGGGTTCCCAGATTTGGAATTTGGGCTTCTTAAATTATATTAGAATTTTGAGATTTTATTTTCTGAAATGGTCACGCTGGGCCCACGGAGAAATTTACTGTGGGGCCCGCTTTGATTTTGAGATTTTGGCCATTTTGGATATTTTGGAAGATGAGTTATTTTGGACAAGTAGGAGGCGACACGTGTCACCCCCTCGTGGCTTGGCCGGTTACCTTTGTGCACAACACCCTGTTAGAGTCGTTTTCGACGAAATGTTTTGCGTGAACTGCGAAGGAAAATTCGGCTATGTCGCTTTGTATTTTTATGATTTTTCCGAGCGACGAACATTTTGGGCCAACAAGAGGTGACACTTGTCACCTCGCCGACGCCTTAGGCGGTTTGGCGCTCGCCGATCGGTGCCTTGTTGTGGCATTGTTTTGTGCAATGTTTTGTGCAATGTTTTGTGGCTTGTTTTGTGGAGTAGGGGTTAGGGTGCACTTGGCTTGATCTTGGCCTTACACTTGCCTTGCACATGGCTTGATCTTGTCCATTGGTTGGCCTTTGGTTTTGCTATAAATACCCCCCTAAGCTTGAAGACTTCTTCATCCAAAAATCTTCCAAGTCTTGAGTCCCTCTCCTCCCTTTGAGTGTGTTCTCGCCCCAAGCCTTCCTCCCCTTGAGTGGCCTTGTGGCCGAGAGCCTTCCCTCCCCTGTGGTGCTAGCCGGGTACCCCTAGCCTAGTTGTTTCAGTATAATACACCCCTCTTGGTAGAAATACTCTCCGAGTATTGTTATAATGCCCAAAATACCTTAGCCTTTACCTTGTTGTATTCCAAAAGTTACCTCTATACGAGAGCCCTAAATACTACCTTTTGTCCTTTTAGTCTCAAACCAAACCCTAAGGAAATCTTCATAGTTGGTTGAAGTATTTGAGTAGAAGTTGGTTAGAACTTCTGGGTTGTTTGGAGCGGATTGAGCGCACGAGTAGAGCTAAACCTTGCTCAGATCGACATTATAACTTGGATAATTTTGGGCTTGTCGAGGTAAATATTCTTGTCCCCTTATTGTAATTGGAGATTACATGTTGTAGGAATATATAGTTGAGGTATACTATATATAGAATCAACATTATTGCGGCAATGTCTTTTGACTTAAGCCCGAATTTAAAGAAAAGAATCGAATCGTATTTACATAGGGTGTATTGCAGAGACTTGTGTAGCATTGTTGGGTAGTCTAATTGTATACGTCCGGTTAGACGTATAACCCCGGTTGGCTTGGTAGCCGATAGAGAGGAGATTTACGCTGCCATGGGGAGGTCGCCAATTTTCAGTAGAGAAATGGAACCTTGTGTTTTGAAGTTAATAGACGTTTGTGACCTTTTTAGGTGAAAGTACTAAGAGTAGCGTATTCTACTTGGCGAGTGGAAAGGGCTAGTGCGTTGTAGTACTTGGAGCATTTTGCTTATTGTCGATACTGTCGCGAGGTATGTGAACCTCTTCCTATCCGTTCTAGCATGATATGTGTGTAACTATGTAGTACGGTGGACGATGGTACTAAGTGTATTTGTTTGGTTTAAACATAAAGTGTTATAACGACTTTATGGGAAGTTGGTTATAATAGCTTTATGTAGGTAAGAAAATGGTTTATCGATGTTAGTTAAGAGACTTAACTTATTTGTTTTAATATGGATGTTGTGTGAAACCTCATTCGTGAGTAATGAGTACTTGGTTTTAAAGGGATAATGTTTTACCGATTTCGGAATCGAATGTGTATCGATGCACCACCGCAGCGTTAATAAAGGAAAATGTATTGAATAATGATGTGTTGTATTAAAACCAAGAGAAACCTCCATCAAGATGTAAGCTAAGATGAGACAAAATGATATTACATTTTCTAGATCATGGTTGTTGTAATAAGATCGTTATAAACAAGAATAAACTACTCACATATATGACATATGTTACTCAATTGTTTTAAAAGAGATTAAGACTATGAGTTATGAAACCTTTCCAAAATAAGTGACTTGAGCATTTGAAATTAGGCAAACTTGAACGTTTGGAAAATAATGTTGTTACTTGATTTTACAAAAGGGGAAGTGTCTTGTTTACTTAAAAAGATAGTCACGATTTTTATACTACGGGTATTGTGTGACTTATGTGAAAGTACTTTGAGTTGTGTGAAACTTGCCTATGCTTGTGATGATAGCCTTTGTTGTACAAGTGTTGTATTTCTGTGTTACCGCGTCTCTCGATAGAGGGCCGGTTGACTTGTTGAGAACTTACTTGGACGTGCTGGCAGTGACGGAGAATTCCACGGGTATGTTTCCATTTTGATTACTGTCTTATTGTGGTTACATGGACATGTCTACACCGAGGTAGAATTCCGGGGGCATGTGGCTACGCGTAGGTTGATCACCCAAGATATTGTTATTAATGTCACACGGACGCGTCTACACCGAGGTAGAATTCCGGGGCACGCCATGGGCATTGGTATTATTGTTGCATCATGGACATGTCTACACCGATGCGCAATTCCGGGCACGCGCCATGATGCGAACACGATTGATGTTGTGGGCGTGAGACCCATAGTTATATTTGAGTGATGACTTGAGGGCGTGAGTCCCTGACTGGACATGACTGCTTTTATGTTGTGAACTGTAGTTTGGTTATCATACATGTCTCCTGCTTTATATAGACTAGTATGATTTCATTTACAGTATTTTACAGTTTCACATACTTGGTACTCAGATCGACCTCCTGGGGCCGCGTTCACGCCGCAGTAGAGGTACATCGGCCGTGGATCCTCGCCTTAGGATCACGCCAACAGATTGGGAAGCTCCGCTTTCTCGAGGCTTATCTTTGTATGTGTTCCTCGAGTTGTAGGTTCTGAACATTCGTGGTATGGCGGCCTGTCCCGTCATAGTGTCAGAAATCTTAGAGGTCTGCAGAATCTGTAAGTGTGGTTGTAAAAGGATTAAACAGCTCGTGTTTTATGATATACCGAAGGCAACCGCTTTGGTTGGCCTGTTTATTATTATATCTCTTGTTTCATGACTCATGTGTTATGTTCCGCTGATTTTCTCTGATATATGTATCACTAGGGTGCCCGGGGTAAGGCACTACCACGTCCCCGACTGGGCGTGATAAAGATACGTGTACGCCGACGGTGAGTGGGATGCCACGCGCGCCACATGGTTATATTTTACATTTATAGTCGCTACAGTGATGTGGGATTCCACGGGCAGATATATATATGTGTTGTGTATGTGTACGCCGACGGTGAGCGGATGCCACGGGCGCGTCACATGGTTATATTTTACACTTATAGCTGTCGGCAGTGATGGGGGATTCCACGGGCACACTTTGATATTTGTGTGACTTGGTTGCGTCCCAGATCGGGCCGGGTAGTAAAGGCGCCCCTCCTTAAAGTGCCGGATTATACTTATGAAAGATAAGTAAGTTATACGGTAATGAATTTAATGATTTTTCCTAATCATGTCCTTAAGATTGTGACTATAACTTTTATTGAAAATGGGAAAAGATAATAAGGTACGATTAAGTTCATAAGTGGTAATGACACGGCAGGATCTGGTATGTATTTTTTTATACTTGTCCTTGTCATTCTTTTGTACAGTTATGATCTGCTTATCAGACGTTATTTCGCTCCATATTCTGACCTATTTGACCGATTTCGGGCGTGGTTCATGCCCGCAGGTTTTAGGTACCCAGGGTGGTGATCATTGCTCTTAGGATCTCGGTTCAGTTTTGAGGAAAGCTCCATTTACTCCGGAGGCTTATCTCTTGGTACGGTTTTCCCTGAGGTTGTAGATTTATGTTATTCAGGGGTATGGCGGGGCCCTGTCCCACCACAGTTGTTATCTCTTCATAAATAATAGGAGGTAGAACGAACCTCGTTCTCGTCAATGTGTATTTTTGGGTTATAGCGGTCAAAGGAAAGGCTTGATCCGGACAGGAGAGCTTTAGAGGAAATAGGAGTGGACATCTATATGGGCCCGCTGAAGTATCTCTTTGAAAAGCGTTGCTCCTCGCAGGAAAAGAAAGAGACATCCTTTAACCGGGCATTTACCCTTTCTCCCCCTTCCTTCGGCATCCCTGACTCGGGCATCCCTTTCCGCATCACTCCATCTAGAAGTAGATTGAACACCATGTTGAACCGCCTTCGCTTGCAAGCAAGCGAAGTGGAATCACAAGAAATTTTCGTACACCTACACGTAGTTCAGCAGCATAAAAGGAAACAACAGATATGAGCACACATCTCGATCTCAGAAAGCCTCGGCTTAAGAAGGCTGCGGTGAGAATGAGAATCACTTCCCTCCCGAGGAACCGAACTCATTTCCGAGGAATTACCAAGTGCGATAAAGAGCAAGCGAAAACTCGCGAGCCATACATCTATAATAGTAAGGTGGCACGGCAGCACCAACTATGAGAAATCCACCAATCCACATGTGATGTGTGACCTATTAAATACAGAACCCATAATCAAAGATCAAAGTCTTTCTTTAAAATGCCTACGGTTAAAAACCACCGACATGTCAAGATCCAAATTCGAATCAAGGTATATCTTTTTGATCAGAGGTTGGAAACTCATCAAGTAGGTCTTTCGAGTCTTTCAAGTACTGGCGAAGCTTTAATTGAAGACCTACATTGAGTAGGAATAAGGCAATATCCCCTCGTTGCCTAGGAGCTCTTGGTTGGTTAGCTGGAGTGAACCCTGAATCTATTTCTAAAGGTGAGCTATGCGCCTCCTCCAAGATATCATGGCCGCCCTCCCGCGAAGTCCAGGAAGAGTCAATCTGCTGGGCCGCACCGCTCAATCAAAACAAAACCATCTCGCTCTGAGTTAGTAGTTTCTTCAACAATTCTAAAAAGAGGAGTTTCTCTTAGAGTTAGGGAGCGAGTGGAATAAACGAGTTCAATACGCAGATCGATCTTAAGAAGATCATTGCTTACTCCTCAGTAGCTCGGCATTTCTCTGATCCGAAAATGGTATATCTGAAAACAATAGTAGGGACGAAGATAGGCTAGGCGGAGTAGTCGCTCTGGAGCAGGTTCTTCGACTGTTCACGAATCTCCTGCGTCGAGAAGAAGTCTTAGAGGTCTGTAGTCACATATTGTGGGTCTGTTTGTAAAGGAAAGGAGGCAACTGCTTCATTTATGTATTTACTATCCAGGGAGGTAGCCTTATCGGCTAACCTGTTGATTTTGTCTTTGATGATTTATTTATAAGTTTCATGTATGTTCCGCTGATTATCTCTGATGTATACATGTAAGGGTGCCCAGGTAGGGCACCAGTCGCGGGCCCGGGGTCGGGTCGTGACAGCTACCTCCCTGGGCATATATACATATACATAACCAAAAGCAGTTACATCCTTCTTCTTTACAAATCGACCCACAATATATGACTACAGACCTCTAAGAATTTTTGACATAACCACTGTGACGGGACAGGGCCCCGCCATACCCCTGAATGTACATAAATCTACAACAACAGGGACCCATACCAAAAGACAAGCCTCCGGAGTAAATGGAGCTTCTCCCCAAAGACTGAACAGAGATCCTAAGAGCAAGGATCACCAACCTGTGTACCTAACACTGGCATAAACGCACTCGGCTGGGTCGATAACAAAAATTTGAGTATGGAACGGGAATACAGTACAGTAACCAAATCATAACTGTATAAAAGAATGACAGGGGCAAGTATAAAAATGAAATACCAGATCCTACCGTGCCATTTTAACTCATGAAATCAATCGTACATTAACCGTTCTTTTCCTTCTTTCAATAAGAATTAACATCATATTCTTACATACATACTTAAGAATTCGATCAAGTTTTTCCACATAACTTACATATCTTACATAACATAATCCGGCCCTTTATGGAGAGACTTCTTATTTGGGAGCTTACTTTGATTATCCATATGTGATAACGTAATCCGGCCCATTTGCGGGACACGGTGTACTGATGAATCATGTGGCATAATCCGGCACGCCTGTGGGGCTCGGTGTACTGTGGAATCATGTAGCATAATCCGGCCCGCCTGTGGGGCTCGGTGTACTGTGGAATCATGTAGCATAATTCGGCCCGCTTGTGGGGCTCGGTCTACTGTGGAATCATGTAGCATAATCCGCCCGCTGGGGCCTTGCATCGTGGAATCATGTAGCATAATCTGGCCCGCCTGTGGTGCTCGGTGTGATTTTCCTTACATAACATTTTAAACCACCCTTTTACTTCTTCTTTAGTCGTTATAACAACTTCCCATAAAGCTATTATAACAACCTTTCATTTTAGAGAACTTTAGGCACTTTTATTTCTTATCACATTGGGGAAACTAAACCCAAAAGTACTACGTACATACATACTTAAAAAGAATCATAAAACTCATTTCTTTTTAAAACTCAAGTCACATACCCTTTTGAAATCAATTTTCTTAACTTTTGAAATAAATTAAAAAGCCATACTTTTTAAATCAAGTCATTTCCACTTATAAAATCAAGGCTTATAGTCGTAAAACCTCGTATCATATACTCTTTAAAATCATGTCACTTATACATGTAAAATCATGTCATCTATACTTTAGAAATCAAGTCTCATAACTTGAAAAATAAAGTTTCATATGCTTCCAAAACCAAGTAACTTATCCTCTTTAAAATCATATAACTTTCACTTATAAAAACAAGTCCCTTTTAAATTATAAATTCAAGTCATTTTCAAATATAAAATCAACTTGCTTGCTTCAAATAAATCAAGTCACATAGCTTTAAATCAAACCTCATAACTTCCTAACCATTCTTACCAACATCTCCCATAAGACTTGGTAATGACTTAGGATAATTTAGACATACCTTTAACTTAGAATCAACAACGTGGATACTTCTTAACTTCTAAGAGTAGAAGGACTCATGAAATAATATCACATGGCTATTTCATACGTATGATCATGCCAAAAGAAGGAAGAGGTCCACATACCTCGCGGCGACTATCGACAAGTTGCAAAATGCTCCAAAGTACTTCAACCTTGATAGTTATTCCACCCTTCAAGTAGAATACGCTATACGTAGTACTTTAACCTATAATAATCATAATACGTCTATCAATTTCTAGCTTTTTTAAGGTAGAATCATACTAAGTGTAAGGTCTCTTATTCTACGGAAAATTGGGCAGCATTTCCTTTGTTTCTACGTACTTTTCCACCTTTTTCAAGGCCCGAAACCAATAACCAACATGCCTAATTTAAGGCGAAACAAACCAACAATTCAAAGGGGATTACACGCCTTAACATGACGTGTAAAATTCTGCCCCACAATTAATATAAAACTGTCCAATAACTTTAGGCAATTCTCGACAATATCAAGGACAACAACAACATCTATTTCTTTTCAATTCCCTTTCTAACCCAAGTCGTTATTTCAACATGTAATATAAGTCATGATTAATTATAACGACTATAGTCCTTTCCTTAAATAACATGCGACGAATACAACTAACAACTTTAATGGCTAGCATGCCAATTTTTGGTTTTAACATTTCAACATGATCCAAATCTTTTCAAACTTCATTCTATATAACACATGCTCACTTTTCAACTACTACAACATGAAATCTTGAATTACAATAACAAGACGGAGATTATTACCTCTTTAAGCCCAAATACAATCCAACACCTAAATTCGATCCTAGAAACTTTAGCTCCTCTTTTTGACGTTCCAATCCACTCCAAGTAACCCTTAGAAGCTTGTGAAGAACTCTTCTTCAAGTTCCAACTCCAACTATGAAAACCCCCTTAGGTTTTCATGTTGCGACTAACGTAATAACGTAGTTTTTCCGGGATTTTTGTGTTGAGATATCCTTAGAATACCTTTAGGGATCTTGGGTTCAAATATTGGGATTTATGAACAACAATTGAAAAAATTTCTTGTTCTTGGAGAGGCTTAGCCGAGATCCCTCTAGTGCAACAACAAGTTTCTTGAAAAAAAATTCTAAGTATGGAATTCATCTTGCTACTAGTATAGATATATACTACAATCAAGGGCTTGGATTAAACCAAATGGATGTCTAGGATTGAGTCAATTATATCAAGCTCCCACTTGACCCTTTGACTTGGTCCATTTTATCAAGCTAATATTTGCTACACTAGCATACAATTTCGTCCAAGATGATTCATGTGGAGGGTGACACGTGTCGCCATCCCATTGGTATATAATATTTCGTTCATGAAATTTCCATAATTGGTCAAAATATCGGAAACCTCGTGGGCCCCACAAATGTCACGACCCGACCTCGGGCCCGCGACTGGTGCCTTACCCCGGGCACCCTAGTGATACAACATCAGAGAAAATCAGCGGAAATAAAAACTTAAACATGAACAAACCATAAAATAAGCAATAGGCTAACCAAAACGGTTACCTTCCTGTATATATAAATCAAAATTGAACAGTTAAATCCCTTACAAACCCTGCCCACAACAAGATTACTACAGACTTACGAATTTTATAACAACTATGACGACAGGGCTCGCCATACCCCTGAATGTACAAGAACCTACAAACTCAGGGAATCATACCAAAAGATAAGCCTCCGGAGAAACGGAGCTTCCCAAAATGCTGAACTGTGATCCTATGAGCGAGGATCAACAACTGGTGTACCTCTACCTGCGGCATGAACGCAGCCCCCCGAAGGAGGTCAGTACAACAGGTACCAAGTATGTGAAACTGAAAATACTGTAAATGAAATCATAATAGTCTATATAAAACAGGAGACATGTATGATAACCAAACTACAGTTCACAATATATATTAGCAGTCATGTCAAGTCAGGGACTCACGCCCGTAAAGTCATCACTCAAATATAACCCGGGAATTTAACCCGCACAACGGCCGCATGCCCCGGCATCTTACCTCGGTATAAGCATGGCCATGGAACCATCCTAATGGAAGCATACCCGCGGGCCACTCATCGTGTCAGTATGTCCAAAAGGATCGATATAGTGGAAGCATACCCGTGGGCCACCCATCGTGTCAGTATGTCCATCAATCAACCAGATAGCCGGCCCTCCAACGAGAGACGCGGTACGTAAAACACAACACATGCACAACAAAAGCTATCACCACAAGCATAGGCAAGTTCAACATACTTTTAGACATTCTTTTTATGAACACAAATTCGGGTTTTAACCCCAAGGTACTACGTATTTTAACTCTTTAAAAGATCCATTTCTTTCACACAAAGTCACACGATACCCGTAGTATCAAAAATAGAGTAACTGTCTTTGTAAGTAAACCAAAACAATTTTCATACTTTCTTTTTAAACCAAATCATTTCTCCCTTTAAAGTCCAGTTACCATTTTAAATCCAATAATAAAACCATCCTTTTGTTTTCATAAAGTCGTTATAACTAACTTCCCATAAAGCTGTTATAACACTTTATGTTTTAAACCAATTTAAGACAAAACCATGCCTTTCTTTTAAACCAAAACACTTCAAATTCCTCAAGTCTCATTTCTTTTAGAAAACAAGTTCCTTACTTTGGAATTTAAGAAAAATCAATACTTGTTATTAATGATCTTATTAAAGCAGCCATGATCTAGGAAATGTAATACAATTTTGTCTTATCTTAGCTTCTATGCAGATGGAGGTTTCTACTGGTTTTAATATAATTAATTATTTGTCAATACATTTTCCTTTATTAACGCTGCAGTGGTTTGTTCGATACTTATTCTCATTTCCGAAATCAATATAACTTATTCCTTTTAAAACTCAATTACCCATTTATCATAAATGCGGTTTCACAACTTTAACACAAACCAAGTCCTTAATATTTCACATCAAGTCATTTATAAGTCAAGTCTCTTATCTTTTAAAAATCATGCACCATTTCTTTACCTCCATAAAGTTGTTATAACAAACTTCCCATAAAGTCGTTATAACACTTTATGTTTTAAACCAATCAAATTCGTTTAGCACACGTATGTCTACCGTACTACATAGTTCACACAATCATGCTAGAAAAGATAGGAAGAGGTTCACATACCTCGCGCGATTATCGACAATTAGCAAAACGCCCAAAGTACTATCACTCGCTAGCCTTTTCCACCCTTCAAGTAGAATACGCTACTCGTAGTACTTCCACCTATAATGGCCATAAAATGTCTACCAACTTCTAGATCTCTTCGTAGAATATTCTAAATACAAGATTCCTTATTCTACGGAAAATTCGCAAAGACCTCCCCGTAACCACATAAATCTCCTCCTCTATCAAGGCCCGCTACAAGCCAACAACTCCTGTGGGGTTACACGCCTAACCTGACGTGCAACACCGCCCCACAATAATACTACAAGTTCATCAGAATACACCCAATGTAAATACAATTCAATTCTTATCCATCTTCATTCTACATATAGTCTACTCAACTCTACATTACGACAACATGTAATATCCCATTACCCTAGGGGGACCCAAATCATTACCTCGATACGCCCAAAATTATCCAAGATATACGTCGATCCTGAGCAACGTGTAGCTCCAATTCCTTACGCTCCAACCCGCTCCAAGCACGCCTTGGACGTGTCTTAACAACTTCTCTTAACACTGGATCTAAGCTATGAAGATTTTTCAGTGGTTTCATTTTGCGACTATGGAATAAAGTAGTATTTAGGGCTCTTATGTTGGGATTTCTTTGGAATACCACAAGGGATTTAGGCTAAAGTATTTTGAATAACAACAATACTTGAAGAATTCTAATCAAGGTGGGGGGTTTGACGAGAACTCACTAAGGGAGGGAGGGGAATTTTTTTGCCTTGGAAACATTCTAATGTGGATGAAATAAAGTCTTGCACACAAGGGGTATTTATAGGGAAATCAATGGCCAAGATCTAGGCAAGTGGATGGTGAGGATGGGGTACATGTGTGTGGGTAGTTGGCCAACCATTTGGCTACCACAAAAATGGGACAAGTGGCCACCACAAAAATGGGCCACTTGTCCACCAAAAAAACGTCTCACTTGTCTTTCTCCAATTCGGCCAACATGGCCACACGGGGGTGACACGTGTCGCCCCCTACTCGTCCAAAATATTTCATCTTCCGAAAATATCCGTAATGCCAAAAATCTGAAAATAAAGTGGGCCCCACAAAACCGTAAATTTTCCCGTGGGCCCCACGTGACCAATTTCGGAAATAAAATTTCATAATTCTCAAATATTCCAAAAAGTCCAAATACCAAATCTGGGAATCCAATTCCCTTTAACGAACATTTTTCCTTCACAAAATCCGGAAACTTTTCCGTCGAAAAAATCACATCTTTCTTCCTTTCCAATTTTACTGTCGTATTCTCGTACGTACGTCCTCGTATACATACCCTGGAACTACGGGGTGTAACAACAAAAACGTAAAATTTCTCGGGTGGGCCCCATGTATCCAACTCTGTAAATAAACTTCCATACTTCCGATAAATTCCAACAGTCTCAAATAAAAATTCTAAGAACCCAATTCTCATTAACGAGCAATTTTCCTTCCCGAGGTTCGGAAGATTTTTCCTTGGAAACAATTCGTTCTTTCGTTCAAATTTTTAAGTCATGATTCCTCACGTACATTCTCTTAAACATGTCCTGTAATTACAGGGTGTAACATTCTCCCCCCCTTAGAAACATTCGTCCCCGAATGTTCTTTCGAGGTTCAATTTAAACGGATATCGCATAGTCCCCCTTAACTACACCCAACATAATCACATATGCCACACCTGGCCCATCCTCGCACTTAATTCTCATTCTTAGCCTAAAATAAACCTTGCTACTCAACAAGGCCTTGTACATCTAAGGTCTCTACGGTTATCAATATTCTAAGGCCCTTAATATTCTATGCCCCAACTTACATTACCACATAACCAGGTTGTCTAAATCACAAAACTCAATATTACCCATACATAACACTTAAACATACAACACTCTTATCAATACATACAAGTCTCTAAAGAGTCAAAGATATACCTGTAACTATTGCTTCATTTCCCCCTTTATCGCTCTTGTTCGTAATCCTGCCTTGCAGGGCGCATAGCTACGGAAGGTGAAGAACCGGCAACTGATCTAGCAGGCTGAGTCATTCTACCTATAACCTTCCTACTAGGACAATCCCTCATCATATGGCCCTGACGGACACATGTAAAACAGGCACCAGTAGTACGATGACATTCCCCATGGTGATGCCGGCCACACTGTGAATATTGAGGTAAGAGTGGTCCCGACTGCCTAGAACCCATGTTCACACGCAAATCCGAAACTCTGGAGCTCTGACCAGCTCCTGAAAAACCCGGCTGATCAAACCTCCTGCCAGAAAACTGGGAAGGAGCACTCTGTGCCGGCTGAAATGTAGACCTATCTCGCCGCTGGTGCCGCCCGCCAAAGTTACCTCGCAACCTCGCTATCCTCGCCTCGATCGCCTCTGGCCCGCCGGGTCCTCTCTCTCTCTGTCTTCAATACCCTGTGTGTATGCCTGCATCATGGCAATATCCATATCTAGATGAAGGGCCACTCCCAGGCATGCAGTGATCATATAGCGGTCTAGCCCCATAACATAGCGATGAACTCTATCAGCCATGTCAGCTACAATAGTGAATGCATACCTAGCCAATGAGTCAAACTCCAGGTTATACTCTCTGATGGACCTTCCATTCTACCTCAGTGTCAAGAACCTATCCACACGGGCTCTCCTCATCTCAGGAGGCAAAAAGTGATCAAGGAAGGCCTCTTTGAACTCATCCCAACCAGTTGGAGGAGCACCCACACCTCTAGACAGCTCCCAAGACTCAAACCAGTTCAACGCAATATCGTGTAACCGGTAAGAAGCTAGCACAACTGACTCTGCGTCCGAGGCCCTAAATACCTGCATAGTCCGCTGTATCTGCCGAATGAACTCCTGAGGATCATCCTCAGATCTCGAACCATAGAACTCGGGTGGACTACAACCCAGAAAATCCCGAATCCTCAAACTGTCGGCTCTAGGGTTAGCTACCGCTCGCTGGCCACGCTCGCCACTATGCTAGTCAATAACCCGACCGCTTCCATAATCTCTATACTCCGCCCGGCCGAGGGACCGGAGGCTCGTATCGTAACCTCCGAGCCGCACGCTTCCTCCTCTAATACCGCCCAGAATCGAACTTGCTACCGGACCACAACCTCAGGCATAGTCTGGGCCTTAATCCTAGTAACCCTCTGTGTACCACTAGCAGCTCCTGCTACTGCCTTGACCTTCTGGGCCCTGGTCGCCTTCCGTGGAGGCATAACTGATACATAAGGATAGGTCAGAGAGGATTCAACCTAGTAAAACAGCTCTACTGCATGATCATAGAGAGAGAAGAATGGAAACCAATCCTAAATGTCCTGCAGCATTTTGGTTATAGATGTGGTGCACAAAACACTGATAACCAAGACTCTACCAGACATGGTCTGTAGACACTTTCCGAGGACTAACTACTCTGATACCACTTTTGTCACGCCCCGACCCCGGGCCCGCGACTGGTGCCCTACCTGGGCACCCTTACAAGTATACATCAGAGAAAAATCAGCGGAACATACATGAAACTATAAAATAAATCAACAAGAAATAAATAACAGGTTAGCCGATAAGGCTACCTCCCTGGACATATATACATATACATAAACAAAAGCAGTTACATCATTCTTCTTTACAAATCGACCCACAAGATATGACTACAGACCTCTAAGAATTTTTGACATAACCACTGTGACGGGACAGGGCCCCGCCATACCCCTGAATGTACATAAATCTACAACAACAGGGACCAATACCAAAAGACAAGCCTCCGGAGTAAATGGAGCTTCTTCCAAAAGACTGAACAGAGATCCTAAGAGCAAGGATCACCAACCTGTGTACCTAACACCTGCGGGCATGAACGCAGCTTCGGCGGGGTCGCACAACAAAAATTTAGTAGGGAACGGGAATACAATACAGTAACCAAATCATAACTATATAAAAGAATGACAGGGGCAAATATAAAAATGAAATACCAGATCCTACCGTGCCATTTTAACTCATGAAATCAATCGTACATTAACCGTTCTTTTTCTTCTTTCAATAAGAATTAACATCATATTCTTACATACATACTTAAGAATTCGATCAAGTTTTTCCACATAACTTACATATCTAACATAACATAATCCGTCCCTTTATGGAGGGACTTCTTATTTGGGAGCTTACTTTGATTATCCATATGTGATAACGTAATCCGGCCCATTTGCGGGACACGGTGTACTGATGAATCATGTGGCATAATGTTATACCCCGTATTTCCAGAGTATGTACGAGAGGGCGTACGTACAAAAGTTTAGTCTTAAAGTTAGGTTATGGACGAAAAAGTTTGTGCACAACACTCGAAAAGAATCGTTTTTCGACGAAACGTTTTACTAAACTCGCGTAGGGTAAATTCCGGCTATATCATTTATAATTTTTGCGGATTTTTCCGAGAGACGAAACATTTTGGACCAACGGGAGGGTGACACTTGTCACCCTCATTGGACGGCAAAGTGGGCAAGGTTTGGCACGTTTTTGTGCCTTGCACAAAGTCAAGGAGTTGGTAGGATATTTGTGTAGTAGATGGATAAGGACACTTGCCTAAATCTCCACCCTACACTTGCCTTGCACTTGGCATCATCTTGGCCATTGGTTGGCCATTTCTTGACCTATAAATACCCCCCTTAAGATGAAGAGTTCTTCATCCACAAAACAAACTTTCCAAGTCTAAAATCCCTCCCCCTCTCTCAAAGCTTTCGTCCAACACTCCTCTCCCCTGTGAAGGCCTTGGCCGAATACCCTCTAAAAGAAGCCCCAGCCAAACACTACCCCCTCCCCCCCCCTTGGTAGATAATTGTCTTCCAAATACCCTAGCCCAAATCCCTTGGTACTTAGTAAAAGTTTTGAAGAACTTATAAACGTTCTTGGATCTATCGGAGCGCATGTTAGAGAGCTAAACCTTGCTCGTGAGCGACATTTAACTTGGATAATTTTGGGCTTACCGAGGTAATACTCTTGTCCTTCTATTGTAATTGGATATTACATATAAGAATAGTATAGACTTGAGTATAAATACTTAGAAGGATATTAAAGAATAGAATTGAATCGTTATCACAGTAGAAGGGTTTAAAAGAAGATTAATCAAATCAGATTTACATGGGACTGCTTTCACATGAGACTTGAGTAGCTCACCGCAGGGAAGTGCTGCCCAATTTTCCGTAATAGAGAACCCTCTACTTAGAATCAAGCATGCATAGTCTAAACGCTGATAGACGATTTGACTATTATAGTCGATTCTCTGCGCGACATATTCGACTTGGCGTGGATTTCGCGAGAAGGTATGTGATTCTTCCTATACTCTTGAGCATGATATTTTAAATATATATATAGTACGGTAGATGTACGAGTGTTAACTGAATAATAATTACGGCAATGTCTTTTGACTTAAGCCTGAATAATAACTACGGCAATGTCTTTGACTTAAGCCTGAATAATAAATATCTTGAAGCATTTCAAAAGAATACTGAATCATTTTTAACAGAAGAGAAACAGTTGGTTTTTAAACGAAAGCTTAAGAGTTATACTAGCTTTATGGGAAGTTAGGTATAACAACTTAAGAAAGATAAAAAGAATCGCATTTATTTGCTTATAAAAACCTTGTATTGATTTACGTAAGGTGTAGTAAGATTGATTGATAAATAGACATATTATGATGCTACGTGTGTTAGTGTCTTGTGATGTTGTGAAAGGGGGTCATTCTTATTGTGCTTACGTTGCCAAACGGTAAGTCAGTTATACTGTTATTATATCACCTACCCTCGACTTATTATACCGAGGGCTTGCCACCCTTGATGCGGTCTATACGGCCTACGCGTTCATGAGACTATGCGGAATCGCGGAGTTCCGTGGATTGATCATTCCGGTGTTTTAGCCCGACGCGGGATGCCCTATGCGGTCCGGTGATTATGCGGTCTATTGAGACTATGCGGATCGCGGAGTCCAGAGGTACCGGGGTTAGCTACCCTCGGCGCGAGGAATACCTCACGCGGTTCTGCGTGTGACCTATGCGGATCGCGGAAGTCCAGGACTAGGCACGCATAATGATACTATAGGCGATTGGCCTTGCTTCGATCATTCGCGGCCTAGGAAAGACCAGTTACATTATATCTATTAGTGTTCTTGTTTGTGATATGACACTATGTGCAATTGAACTGATTGTATTTACAAATGGTTTTAAATACTTTGATTTCATTTAAGTACTTTACAGTTTCACATACTTGGTACTGTTGTAGATCGACCTCCTTCTGGTCCGCTCATGCCGCAGGTAAGGGCAAGCAGGTGCTAGATCCACATCCTTAGGATCTCTTTGCTTTGGTGTCAGGAGCTCCATCTTCTCCGGAGGCTCGACTTTTAGGTATGATCTCCCTGTTGTTGTATATAGTTTTGTACATTCAGGGTATGGCGGGGCCCTGTCCCACCATAGTTGTTATCTTCTTAGAGGTCTGTAGTCCTATTGTACAGTTGGGATGTAACTGCAAAACTATGTTTATATATATATGCCGAAAGGCGACATTTTCTCACATAAAACTGTGTCTCATTTTACAATTGTTTCATGTCTTGTTTTTATATTCGATTACTCGATATATGACTACTGGTGCGGTAAGGCACTACCACGACTTTAACGGGTCGTCGTGACAAAAGTGGTATCAGAGCGATTAATCCTCGAAAAATGTCTACATCCGTATCTAGTAGAGTCTTGATTATCGTGTTGTGCACCACACCAATAATCGTGAGGCTATAGGATATTTAGGATTGGTTTCATTCTTCTCACTCGAGATCGTGCTTTAGAGTTGTGTTATAAGTTGGACCTCTAACATATTCCTTTTCAGAATGATTATGCCTCCACGTAGGGCAACCCGCCTGGCGGCAAGGCAAAGAGGAGTCGCTAGTAGGACACCGAGAGTTACGAGGCACAGTGCCCGCTTCTACCCGAGGCGATACTCGACGGCGAGTTCCATGACGCCGGCCCCAAAGAGAGACCACAATACCCGCACCTCCTATCCCACAGCCAGGGGCGGAGGAGTTAGGTACGGAGACGGCTCACCTATTGGCCAGATCGTGGCCGACATGAGGACAGCCGGACGCGCAGCCTGGGCCCACTTCAGAGTACTCGTGGTTCACCCGAGGCGCATTGTTTGAGGCTACGAGATTTCTGAGTTGTAGCCGCGAGTTTTACGTCGAGGCCGAGGATGATCCGCAGGAGTTCATCCGCCGCCATGAGGATTATGAGGGTGATCAGGCGCCGAGACCGAGTCCATGATCTTCGCATCGGCCGCTGCGTGATACCGCGATCGATTGGTTTGATTCATGGAGTTATCCCGGGAGAGCACGCGTCCCAGCCTACTGGGATGAGTTCTCGAGGCTTTCTCACTCACTTCTTGCCTCGCGGATGAGGAGGCGCGGCCGAGTTTTGTTCTTTGAGACAGGACGCACAGCCAGGAGTACAACGTTGAGTTTGATTCGTTGGCTCGATATGTCCCTGCGTTGGTAGCAGATATGGAGGATAGAGTGCATCGCTATGTCACCGGGCTAGATGATTATATGGCCGAGTCTTGTGCGGGTGTGGCTCTTCAGCCAGGCATGGACATTACCCGTATGCAGGCTCATGCACTTGGATGCGAGGAGCGCAGAGACCGACGAGTCGACAGATAACAAGACGTAAGGCGCCAAGACGGCCGGTTCTTTGGTAGTTCTCGGTGGACGACTCAAGTTAGCCTAGATTCGCACCCCAGCTCAGAGCACTCCCACATCATTGTCAGTACAGCCAGAGTATTCGGGGGCAGGTCAGGGCCCCAGGACTTCGGATTTCCAGGGTAGCAAGGGTGCTAACCGATCGAGGTCTGCTCAGTGTGCCCGTTGTGGTAGATTCCATTCAGGGAGCTGTAGTACTACTCCGGGAGCTTGCTATACTTGTGGCCAACAGGGTCATTTTGCGAGGGCTTGTCCGACCGGGTGCACGCGGTAGGGCTCACCTACAGATCTATTGCCGGTTCATCGCCTCTCATAGCTTACTCGCCCGAGGCGTGGTACTCATGGGCCAGGTCGCGGCAGAGGTCGTGGCGCGGTACCGCCTAGCGGTCCTCGAATCGCATTTATGCCTTGTCCAAACGGCAGACTGTGAGGCCTCACCGATGTCGCTGCGTACCTTATCGCCTCCGATTATGATGTGTATGCCTTGATAGATCCGGTTCTACTGGCCCATATATCTCCCTTGTTGCTAGTAGGATAGGATAGAGCACGAGTCCATAGACCCTTTCGAGGTAGCTACGCCAGCCGGGTGATTCTGGTAGCTGGCGGGTATATAAGGCTTGTCCAAAGGACTATATACGCCGGACTCAGCCGACTTGATAGAGTTGGATATGATTGATTTCGATGTGATCATGGGTATGGATTGGCTAGCTTCTTGCTACACCAATGTAGACTGTAGGGAGAGAGTGGTACGGTTCCAGTTTCCTGAGGAGCCGGTTGTTGAGTGAGGAACATCAGACGCCGGCGGGTAGGTTTATTTCTTACCTCAAGGCTAGGAAGATGGTGCGAAGGGTATATCTACCATCTCGTTCGTGTTTGATATCAAGTCGCGTACCAGATTTTGATCGGCCCAAAGTGGTCGAGAGTTCCCGACGCTTTTTCCGCACGACCTCCTGTATCCTCCCGAGAGGAGATAGAGTTTTGTATCGATGTGCTGCCAGACACTCGGCCTATTTCCATTCCGCCATAAAGAATGGCACCTGCCGAGTTGAGAGAGTTTAAGGATCACTTAGAGATTTGCCGGAGAAGCGGCTTCATCGTGCCTAGTGTTTCTCCCGGCGAGCGCCTATTGTTCGTGAGAAGAAGGACGACGCGCACGTGTGTTGATTACGGCCAACAAGGTGACCATTAAGAACAGATACCCTTCCTGTGATTGATGATTTGTTCGACCGATTGCAGGTGTAGATGTTTCTCCAAGATTGATCCGCGATCGGGCTATCATCAGTACGAGTCGAGAGGCGATGTCCTAGGATCGCATTCGGACCCGTGACGCATTATGAGTTCGTGGTCATGTCTTTTGGTTGACCAATGCTCCGGCGGTATTCATGGATTTGATGAACCGAGTGTTCAAACCATTTTTGGACACGCTTGTGATAGTGTTCATTGATGATATCTTGGTTTATTCTCGCCAGAGCAGGAGCACGCGAGCATTTGGCGATCGTGGCCGGCAGCTTCTCCAGACCAGCAGCTTATACGCCAAGTTTTCCAAATGTGAGTTTTGGTTAACTTCGTGGCTTTTTCGGGCATATTGTCGGGCCGATGGCATTCGAGTGGATACGACCAAGATCGAGGCGCCAGACTTGCCTAGACCTACTACTCCGGCGAGGTTCGCAGCTCGGGCCTCGCAGAGTTATTATCGGCGGTTCGTAGAGAAGTTTGCTTCTATCTCGCACCATTGACTAGCCGACTCGTAAGGCGGCTAAGTTTGATGGTGATGCGTGAGCAGTGGTTTCGATTCGGCTGAAGGAGAGACTGACGACCGCCCCCGTTCTTACTCTTCCAGAGGGTCCAGACGGTTATGTCGTGTATTGTGATGCGTCAGGCATCGGGTTGGGATGTGTGTTGATGCAGCAGGGCAAGGTTATAACGTATGCATCCCGACAGCTGAAGAAACACGAGAGGAACTACCCCACCCATGATTTGGAGTCGCGCGGTGATTCACGCCTTGAAGATCCGAGGCACTATTTGTATGGGGTTCATGTGGATATTTATACGCACCACAAGAGCCTCCAAGATATCTTCGGCAGAGGAGCTGAACTTACGAGCAGACGGTGGTTAGAGTTGCTTAAGGATTACGATGTTGATATCCCGCACCACCCGGAAGGCCAATGTTGTGCGTATGCTCTTAGTCGAGGTCGATGGGAGCCTATCGATGTGCAGCCAGCAGAGGAGGACACGGTTCATGATATGCATCGATTAGCTAGCCTTGGTGTCCGCTTGATTGATTACGATAGCGGTGGGTTCGAGTTCGCGAGGTTGCCGAGTCTTCCATCGTTGAGAGGTGAAGAGGCAACAGTCGAGGATCCAGCTTTTGACACGTTATCGTGATACGACCCTCCGTGAGGAAGGGTCCTTTTGAGGTAGCACCGATGGGTGCTAAGGTTTGAGGGCGTGTTGTGTGTTCCAGATGTTTCGTGACTTCGCGAGTTCTCGGGAAGCATACACACAAGCGTTTCTATCCATCCGTGGTCGACCAAGATGTACCACGACCTTAGATCCGTGTATTGGTGGGATGGCTTGAAGAGGACGCCAGAGTTCGTAGCTCGGTGCCCGTGTTGTCGCAGTGAAGGTAGAGCACCGAGGCCCGTGGTTTGTTGCGCATTTACAGAGATCCCGACTGAAGTGGGAGGTGATCAACATGGACTTTATCACGGGATTACCTCGCACTCGCAGTAGACATGATTCTATATGGGTTATCGTCGACATCTCGACGAAATCAGCCCACTTTCTTCCCGTCAGACGACTTTTTCTACCGAGGATTATGCCGCATCAGATATCCGAGAGATCGCCGATCGCATGGAGTCCCTATTTCGATCATATCGCATGCAGAAGCCCGGTTATGGCTAACTTCGAGGTCTTTCCGTAAGGGTTTAGGGACGCAGTGAGCTCGAGCAATCGCATTCCATCCACGCATGCAGACGGACAGCCGAGCGCACTATCCGCACTCGAGGATATGTCCGCGAGCCCGTGTTATCGACTTCGTGGTAGCCGGGAGGATCATTTGCCTCTAGTTGAGTTTGCATATAATAATAGCTACCACTCCAAGATTCGATGGCGCCTTATGAGGCATTGTATGAGGAAGTGCAGATCGCCGATAGGTTGGTTTGATGTAGGCGAGGTGCGATTAGTGGGACCAGATTTGCAAGCAGCGGTGGATAAGGTGAAACTTATCCAGAGAGGTTCTTGACACTCGAGTCGGCGAAGTCATACGCAGATCATCGCCGTCGCAGATCCGGAGTTCGAGGTTGATGATTGGGTTTTCTGAAGGTGTCACCCATGGCGGTGTGATGAGATTCGGGAAGAAAGGGAAACTCACCCAAGGTACATCGGGCCCTATCGATTGTCCGCAGGTAGGCAAGGTTGCCTATGAGTTGATCTGCCGTCCGATCCGAGGCGGTGCATCCGGTGTTTCATGTTTCTACTTTGAGGAGATGTATCGGGATCCATCTAGAGTGCATCCGATCGACGATGTCCAGTGACCGAGGGGTTATCATACGGCGAGGTTCCCATAGCGATAATCGATCGTCGTTAGGCGTCTGCGACCAAGGACGCGGGCTTCCACAAAGTCTTGTGGCGAACGAGCTCGTGAGGAGATGACGTGGGAAGCCGGGAGGACATGAGGCGTAAGTATCCTCACCTATTCCCCACACCTCCGTAATTCACTTTCCTACTTGTAAATTTTCATTGTCATATATGCCTAAGTGTTTTTGTCAGATGTGGCATTTGCATACTGTTTAAGTTATGAGGAACCTTATTGTTATATGTCTTGGGAAGGAACATTCGGGACGAATGTTTCTAAGGAGGGGAGAATGTTATACCCCGTATTTCCAGAGTATGTACGAGAGGGCATACGTACAAAAGTTTAGTCTTAAAGTTAGGCTATGGACGAAAAAGTTTGTGCACAACACTCGAAAAGAATCGTTTTTCGACGAAACGTTTTACTAAACTCGCGTAGGGTAAATTCCGGCTATATCATTTATAATTTTTGCGGATTTTTCCGAGAGACGAAACATTTTGGACCAACGGGAGGGTGACACTTGTCACCCTCATTGGACGGCAAAGTGGGCAAGGTTTGGCACGTTTTTTGTGCCTTGCACAAAGTCAAGGAGTTGGTAGGATATTTGTGTAGTAGATGGATAAGGACACTTGCCTAAATCTCCACCCTACACTTGCCTTGCACTTGGCATCATCTTGGCCATTGGTTGGCCATTTCTTGACCTATAAATACCCCCCTTAAGATGAAGAGTTCTTCATCCACAAAACAAACTTTCCAAGTCTAAAATCCCTCCCCCTCTCTCAAAGCTTTTCGTCCAACACTCCCTCTCCCCCCCCCTTGTGAAGGCCTTGGCCGAATACCCCCCCCCCCCCCCCTCTAAAAGAAGCCCTAGCCGAAACACTACCCCCCCCCCCCCCCCTTGGTAGATAATTGTCTTCCAAATACCCTAGCCCAATTCCCTTGGTACTTAGTAAAAGTTGTGAAGAACTTCTAAGGGTTCTTGAGCTATCTGAGCGCATGTTAGGAGCTAAACCTTGCTCGGGAGCGACATTTAACTTGGATAATTTTGGGCTTACCGAGGTAATACTCTTGTCCTTCTATTGTAATTGTATATTACATATAAGAATAGTATAGACTTGATTATAAATACTTAGAAGGATATTAAAGAATAGAATTGAACTGTTATCACAGTAGAAGGGTTTAAAAGAAGATTAATCAAAGATTTACATAGACTGTTTTCATGAGACTTGAGTAGCTCACCGGGTAGGGAAGTGCTGCTCAATTTTCCGTAGAATAGAGAACCCTCTACTTAGAACTGTTTACAGAATAGTCTAAACGTTGATAGACGTATTTGACTATTATAGGCTGATTCTCTGCGCGCGACATATTCGACTTGGCAGGTGGATTTCACCGAGAAGGTATGTGATTCTTCCTATACTCTTAAGCATGATATTTTAAATATATATATAGTACGGTAGACGTACGAGTGTTAACTGAATAATAATTACGGCAATGTCTTTTGACTTAAGCCTGAATAATAACTACGGCAATGTCTTTGACTTAAGCCTGAATAATAAAGATCTTGAAGCATTTCAAAAGAATACTGAATCATTTTTAACAGAAGAGAAACAGTTGGTTTTTAAACGAAAGCTTAAGAGTTATACTAGCTTTATGGGAAGTTAGGTATAACAACTTAAGAAAGATAAAAAGAACTGTTTACTTATTTGCTTATAAAAACCTTGTATTGATTTCTGTAAGGTGTAGTAAGATTGATTGATAAATAGACATATTATGATGCTACGTGTGTTAGTGTCTTGTGATGTTGTGAAAGGGGGTCATTCTTGTTGTGCTTACGTTGCCAAACGGTAAGTCAGTTATACTGTTATTATATCACCTACCCCCTTGACTTATTATACCGAGGGCTTGCCACCCTTGATGCGGGTCTATACGGCCTATGCGGTCTGTGAGACTATGCGGAGCTGCGGGAGTTCCAGGATTGATCATTCCGGGTGTTTTAGCCCGATGCGGTCTGTGTGACTATGCGGTCTATTGAGACTATGCGGACTGCGGGAGTCCAGGAGGGTACCGGGGGTTAGCTACCCCCGATGCGAGGAATACCTCATGCGGGTCTGTGTGTGACCTATGCGGACTGCGGGAAGTCCAGGACTAGGCACGCATAATGATACTATAGGCGATTGGCCTTGCTTCGATCATTCGCGGCCTAGGAAAGACCAGTTACATTATATCTATTAGTGTTCTTGTTTGTGATATGACACTATGTGCAATTGAACTGATTGTATTTACAAATGGTTTTAAATACTTTGATTTCATTTAAGTACTTTACAGTTTCACATACTTGGTACCTGTTGTACTGACCTCCTTCGAGTGCGCTCATGCCGCAAGGGCAAGCAGTGCTAGATCCACATCCTTAGGATCTCTTTGCTTTGGTGTCGTGAGCTCCATCTTCTCGGAGGCTCGACTTTGGGTATGATCTCCTGTTGTTGTATATAGTTTTGTACATTCAGGGTATGGCGGCCCTCCCCGCCATAGTTGTTATCTTCTTAGAGGTCTGTAGTCCTATTGTACAGTTGGGATGTAACTGCAAAACTATGTTTATATATATATGTCGAAAGGCGACATTTTCTCACATAAAACTGTGTCTCATTTTACAACTGTTTCATGTCTTGTTTTTATATTCCGCTGATTACTCTGATATATGACTACTTGGGTTCCCGGGTAAGGCACGATCCACGGACCGGCGAGTCGTGACACATAATCCGCCCGCCCGGGCTCGCATCGTGGAATCATGTAGCATAATCCGCCCGCTGTGGGGCTCGGTGTCGTGGAATCATGTAGCATAAAACGCCCGCCGCTGTGGCTGGTGTGGAATCATGTAGCATAATCCGGCCCGCCTGTGGGGCTCGGTGTACTGTGGAATCATGTAGCATAATCCGGCCCGCTTGTGGGGCTCGGTGTACTGTGGAATCATGTAGCATAATCCGGCCCGCCTGTGGGGCTCGGTGTACTGTGAAATCCTGTAGCATAATCCGCCCGCTGGGGCTCGGTGTCGTGGAATCATGTAGCATAATCCGGCCCGCCTGTGGGGCTGGGTGTACTGTGGAATCATGTAGCATAATTCGGCCCGCTTGTGGGGCTCGGTGTACTGTGGAATCATGTAGCATAATCCGACCCTCCTGTGGGGCTCGATGTACTGTGGAATCATGTAGCATAATCCGGCTCGCCTGTGGGGCTCGGTGTGATTTTCCTTACATAACATTTTAAACCACCCTTTTACTTCTTCTTTAGTCGTTATAACAACTTCCCATAAAGCTATTATAACAACCTTTCATTTTAGAGAACTTTAGGCACATTTATTTTTTATCGCATTGGGGAAACTAAACCCAAAAGTACTACGTACATACATACTTAAAAAGAATCATAAAACTCCTTTCTTTTTAAAACTCAAGTCACATACCCTTTTGAAATCAATCTTCTTAACTTTTGAAATAAATTAAAAAGCCATACTTTTTAAATCAAGTCATTTCCACTTATAAAATTAAGGCTTATAGTCTTAGAACCTCGTATCATATACTCTTTAAAATCATGTCACTTATACATGTAAAATCATGTCAGCTATACTTTAGAAATCAAGTCTCATAACTTGAAAAATAAAGTTTCATATGCTTCCAAAACCAAGTAACTTATCCTCTTTAAAATCATATAACTTTCACTTATAATAACAAGTCCCTTTTAAATTATAAATTCAAGTCATTTTTAAATATAAAATCAACTTACTTACATCAAATAAATCAAGGCACATAGCTTTAAATCAAACCTCATAACTTTCTAACCATTCTTACCAACATCTCCCATAAAACTTGGTAATGAATTAGGATAATTTAGACATACCTTTAACTTAGAATCAACAACGTGGATACTTCTTAACTTCTAAGAGTAAAAGGACTCATGAAATAATATCACATGGCTATTTCATACGTATGATCATGCCAAAAGAAGGAAGAGGTTCACATACCTCGCGACGACTATCGACAAGTTGCAAAATGCTCCAAAGTACTTCAACCTTGATAGTTATTCCACACTTCAAGTAGAATACGCTATACGTAGTACTTTAACCTATAATAATCATAATACGTCTATCAATTTCTAGTCTGTTTAAGGTAGAATCATACTAAGTGTAAGATCTCTTATTCTTCGGAAAATTGGGCAGCACTTCCTTTGTTTCTACGTACTTTTCCACCTTTTTCATGGCCTGAAATAAATAACCAACATGCCACATTTAATGCGCAACAAACCAACAATTCAAAGGAGATTACACGCCTTAACATGACGTGTAAAATTCTGCCCCACAATTAATATAAAACTGTCCAATAACTTTAGGCAATTCTCGGCAATATCAAGGACAACAACAACATCTATTTCTTTTCAATTCCCTTTCTAATCCAAGTCGTTATTCCAACATGTAATATAAGTCATGATTAATTATAACGACTATGTCATTTCCTTAAATAACATGCGATGAATACAACTAACAACTTTAATGGCTAGCATGCCAATTTTCGGTTTTAACATCTCAACATGATCCAAATCTTTTCAAATTTCATTATATATAACAGATGCTCACTTATCAACTACTACAACATGAAATCTTGAATTACAATAAAAAGACGGAGATTATTACCTCTTTAAGCCCAAATACAATCCAACACCTAAAGTCGATCCTAGCAACTTTAGCTCCTCTTTTTGACATTCCAATCCATTCCAAGTAACCCTTAGAAGCTGGTGAAGAACTCCTCTTCAAGTTCCAACTTCAAAGTTGAAGAACACCTTAGGTTTTCATGTTGCGACTAACGTAAAAACGTAGTTTTTCGGGATTTTTATGTTGAGATATCCTTAGAATACCTTTAGGGACCTTGGGTTCGAATATTGGGATTTATGAACAACAATTGAAAAAATTTCTTGTTCTTGGAGAGGCTTAGCCGAGAGCCCTCTAGTGCAACAACAAGTTTCTTGAAGAAAAATTCTAAGTATGGCCCCACGTATCCAACTCTGTAAATAAACTTCCATACTTCCGATAAATTCCAACAGTCTCAAATAAAAATTCTAAGAACCCAATTCTCATTAACGAGCAATTTTCCTTACCGAGGTTCGGAAGATTTTTCCTTGGAAAACAATTCTTTCTTTCGTTCAAATTTTTAAGTCCTGATTCCTCACGTACATTCTCTTAAACATGTCCTGTAATTACAGGGTGTAACAAATATATAATGAGACCAAGGGCTAGGATTAATCCAAATAGAAGGCTAGGATGTGGTCAATTATCTCAAGCTATCTTGACTACTTGACTTAGTCAATTTTATCTAGCCAAAATTGGCTACACTTAGCCATGATTTTCGTCCAACATGACCCATGTGGAGGGTGACACGTGTCGCCCTCCCATTGGTCCATAAAACTTCGTTTCCCAAAATTTCCTTAATTGGTCAAAATATCGAAAACCTTGTGGGCCCCACAAAAACGTAAAATTTCCCGATTGGGCCCCACGTATCCAACTCTGAAGATAAAATTCCATAATTCTGATAAATTCTAAAAGTCTCAAATAACAAATTTGAGAACCCAATTCTCATTAACGAACAATTTTTCCTTCCCGAGGTTCGGAAGATTTTTCCTTTGGAAAACAATTCTTTCATTCGTTCAAATTTTTAAGTCTTTTGTTCTCACGTCTATTCTCCTATACATGTCCTGGAATTACGGGGTGTAACAAAAATAGGCCTTGGCCGAGAGCACCATAAGAGGAGGAGCTAGGATTCTTGAAATAATTCTAAGTGTTGGCTAAGTGTAGAATGAAGTCTTGCACTCCCTCTATGTATATATAATGTATCCCAAGTAGTGAGATCAAGAAAAATGTAGGGACAAGATTGTGGACAAGTGTGTGTGGGACCCATGTCCACTTCAACAAATATCTTCAAGACTTGCCACCTTGCAAGACAAGTAGGGGTGTGCCACGTGTCACCCTCCAATTCATCAAAAATATTTCTTCCTCCAAAATATCTATATTTGGCCAAAATATCTCAAATATTGTGGGCCCCACAAAATCGTAAAATTTTCCTGTGGGCCCCACATGACCAAATCCGGAACTTAAAAATCCAAAATTCCAATATAATCTATAAATTCCAATTAATAACCCTTTTCCTTCACAAATTCTCGATATTTTTCGTTAAGAAAAAGTAATCTTTCTTTCTTTCCAAAATTCAAATCTTATTTCCATACGTACGTTCTCATATCATTCCCTTGGAATTACGGGGTGTAACATTCTTCCCCCTTCCGAAACATTCGTCTCGAATGTTCATACTAGGTGTCAAGCTGAACAAATCTCGGTATAGTCTCCTTAAACTACACTCAACGAAACCAATTATGCCACATATGACCACAATATATCACACATGCATATACATCAATCAAAAGCCAAACGAGGGATCAAATCTAGAGTGTACATCACCACTATTAACTTCCATTCATGGCCTAAAAGGATTCTCTTCTCGTACCTTCATTATTCATAACTATAAACACTTGTTCGCTCCTTTTCTTACTTGTCGTACTCTTGTCGTACTTCCAAACTTATTCTAGTATACGTACATAATTTCAATCATTGCTTCTGTTTTCAAATCCTTGGAGTTACTATATCCAAACTTGGTCATTATACTTAGATTCAATTTCCTTTAAGGCCCTTCTCGGCTCTCACGACCCGGTTCTGGTGGAACGCGTCCACGAACTCGTACGACGATTAACTAGACTTGGGCCTTGCATCCTCGTGACCCTATCACGTAGAGGGACCATCTCCAACCGACACCACTCCATTCCATGCTACGGGTTGACCCGGAATTGACACACAACCCGACCCATAGTCACACTTAACTCTCATTCTTGGTCTGAAATAATCTTACTACCCGAGAAAGCCTTGTACATCTAAGGTCTCAGCGGTTATCAATATTCTAAGGTTCACAATTATTCCATGTCCCAAGCTTACATTATGAGTCCCCACATACGGGTAAGGTAGCTTCTCATAATCTCAAATCACGTTGTCTTAACCATAACAACCCTATTTACTCCATACCAATATTATTCACACATATCACTTAAGCGTACAACACGGCTTAATCTAACAACATGGTATGTCCTTAAGTCAATTGAACCTGATCTTTCAAGAGTCTATCAAAATCTTAGTCAGTTCATTACCTCATGACTATTCCAAATCAGTACATATATAAAGCCTAGGTGTGGATTCAATAAACTGTTTCACACCTTCCAAGTAATTATTACGGCTTAACCAACTCATGGTAATTAATAATTATTTCAAGCAACACACGGGGCCCCAAATAAATACGCTCGTACAGATACACATCATCATTATACCAACTATACAATAGTTTTACCAACCTGGATACGAAGTCCATATAATCCTTTCTGGGCCACTGTTGTTTTTCTCATAGCTGCAACCACAATAATACGTTATGGAGATACTACCCTAACAACACAACTCTATAGCACGATCTCAGAGTGAGAAGAAGGGAAATCAATCCTAAATGTATTATAGCCTCATGTTTATGGATGTGGTGCACAACACACCGATAAACAAGACTCTACTATACACGGTCTGTAGACATTCTGAGGACTAACTGCTCTGATACCACTCTATCACGACCCGAACCCCGAGCCCGCGAATGATGCCCTACCTGGGCACCCTTCTATCCATACAACACAAGTAACCCGCGGAAGCTAAATAACACTCATAATTTATTTTTCAAGAAAAGACAAAGCCGGCAAGGTTGCCATAATATATAACACCCGAATGGGACTACAACTGTACAACAATATAAATACAACTCACGCTAGTCCAGCCCACATATGAATACAGACCTCTAAGAGTTTTGACAATAACTATGACGGGACAAGGCCCCGCCGTACCCTGAAATACACAATAGTCTAAACCAACCGTACCAATGGTAAGCTCCGGAACAAGGAAGCTACCTCAACAGCTGAACAAGATCCCACACACGCGGATCACCCAAATGCGAACCTAAACCTGCGGGCATGAACGCATCCCCCCGAAGGGGGTCAATACAACAAGTACTAAGTATGTAAACATAAAGTACAGTAAATAAACCACAACTGGCCAAAAGATGACAGGGACAAGTAAAACCCTTACCAGCTCCAACCATGCCATATAAAATAAAGTCAAACGTACCTTGTATCACTGTACCTATGTACTACTGTACTTTATATAAAGAAATGAGAGTCAACTGAGCCTTTTAAAATATATCCTTTTTAAAAGTAAGATCCACCGTGTCATTTCAAGTTATGAAATAAATACCATTTCAAATATGAAATCAACTGTATCCCTTTCAAATATGAAATCATTACCATTTCAAATATGAAATCAACTGTATCCCTTTCAAATATGAAATAATTACCATTTCAAATATGAAATCAACTGTATCCCTTTCAAATATGAAATCATTATCATTTCAAATATGAAAGCCATGTCAGGGTCATCCGCCCTCAGAATCATTATGTAATCCTATTCATGGGAATTGAACCCGCATGGGAATTGAACCCACAATGAATATATGTACACAATACCCGCATCACGGAGAGCTAATCCATGGAATGTGTCTTGGGAATTGAACTTGCATGAGTCCTTCAGACCCGTAGTGAGTGTGTACCATCTCACGTCATGGGAGCTACTCCATGAAATATATATACAATGTTGCCGGCCCTCTATTGAAGGACGCAGAGATGTGGAAATATAACACTCGCATGAATGGCTATATGAGATAACATATGCAAGTTAAAATGATCTTTGACTCTCATTAGAGCAAATAGAATGAACTATCAATTTAGAAAACTCAAGGCATTTACATGTCATGTAGTATCAGGGAATTGAACCCAAAGTACTATGTACATCCATTCTTATAAAAAGGAATCACATCATGCAATAGTAGGGAATTGAAACCCAAAAAGTACTATGTACGTCCGCCGTACATCATTTCATTTTAAAACAACCAAGGCAATACCATGCCTTCCTTTTAAAATGACCAAGACAATACCATGCCTTCCTTTTTAAAATATACATGTACGTCCGTCGCACATCCTTTCCTTTATAAACCCCAAGACACTAGCACTTGTAGCATCAAGACACTTTCACTATTAAAAACAAGTTACTTACACTTTTAAACTCAATTAACTTATTCTTTTCAAATCAAGTAACCTATACCCTTAAATCAAATTATTTCTTCTTTCCCAAAATCAAGTAATTTATACTTCATATAAATCAAGTCTCTTATACTTCATCTAATCAAATCTCATATACTTTCAAGTAAGGTCTCATATACCTTCAAGTAAAGTCTCATACTTTCAACTAAGTCTCATAACTTTCAAATAAATCTAGTCGCATGACTTTCAAATAAATCAAGTCTCATAACTTTCAAATAAATCTAGTCTCGTGACTTTCAAATAAATCAAGTCTCATAACTTTCAAATAAATCTAATCTCGTGACTTTCAAATAAATCAAGTCTCATAACTTTCAAATAAATCTAGTCTCATGACTTTCAAATAAATCAAGTCTCATTAGTGTTGTGACCTAGCAAGATCAACTCGACTCCAATGCTTACTAAACACTCTTACAAACATCTCTCATAAGACTTGGTAAGGACTTAGGAATAACTTAGACATGCCTTTACCATAGAATCAATAACATGAATACTCTAATAACGAGGCAAGTATACTTCAAGAAACAAGTCATGTATACTCCAATAATCAATCATGCCGATAGAAGGAAGAAGTTCACATACCTATTAAGCTATTCCACACACTAAGTAGAATACGCCACTCGTAGAATGTCAACCTATAATGACAATAATACTTCTATCAATTCTAAGCTATCAAGTGTAAGACTTAGACTTATACCAAATAATGGTCCTCTTATTCTACAGAAATTTGGGCAGCACTTCCTTTGTTTCTACGTACTTTTCCACCTTTTCCAAGGCCCAATTTCAACAACAATCAAGCCATACTTAAGGGCACAATCAACAGTTAACCAAAGGGGATTACACGCCTAACTTGACGTGTAAAATTCCACCCCTTAATCTACCAAACAGCCCACTAAAATCAGTTCATAGTCCAATGTAAAAACAGTCCATTAGTCCGCTAAAATAGTCCACTAAGATACCATTATTAATACACCCACTAATATCCCATTAGTACAGTCCACTAATACAATCCATTAGTACAGTCCACTAATACAGTCCATTAGTACAGTCCTTTAGTTGGTGTTCTCGACCAACTACTACAACCAAAGTTGTTTCCATAACTTCTTATAATCCAACTTATATTCCAACACTTTATATAAGTTATATTAACTTGTTAACAACAAGATTCCTTCATGTCAACATGTAATAGGTAATGTTTATGTTATACCCCGTAGTTGCAGGGTATGTAAGTGAGGGCGTACGTACGAGAGTACGACAGAAATTTTGAAAAGAAAGAAAGATGTGAGTTTTCGACGGAAAAGTTTCCGGTTTTTGTGAAGAAAAAGGTTCGTTAATGGGAATTGGATTCCCAGATTTGGTATTTGGACTTCATAGATTATATTAGAATTTTGGGATTTTATTTTCGGAAATGGTCACGTGGGGCCCACAGGAGAAATTTACGGTTTTGTGGAGCCCGCTTTGTTTTTGAGATTTCCGGGATTTTGGATATTTTCGGAAGACGAAATATTTTGGACGAATCGGGGGGCGACACGTGTCACCCCCATGTGGCACCCTTGGCCGAAATATGTTTGTGCACAACACCCGATTAGAGCCGTTTTTCGACGAAACGTTTTACAAACTTTGCGAAGGGAAAATTCCGGCTATGTCATTTAGTATTTTTGCGGATTTTTCCGAGAGACGAAATGTTTTGGACCAACGAGAGGGCGACACTTGTCACCCTCAAGTTGGTGAAGGTGGGGCGGCTTTTGGACGATTTTGGAGGGCAAGTTGGTAGGATATTTTGTGTAGATATTTGTGAGGGTTTTAAGGAGTAGGGACTAGGGGGCACTTGGGCACATCTTGGCCCTACACTTGCCTTGCACTTGGCATGATCTTGGCCATTGGTTGGCCTTTGCTTGGCCTATAAATACCCCTCCCCCTTTGAAGACTTATTCATCCTAAATCTCTAAGTCTTGAGAGCTTCCCCCCCTTTGTGTGGTTGTCTCGTCCTAGCCTCCCTCTCCCCCCCTTGGTGAGGCCCCTTGGCCGAGAGCCCCTCCCCCCCCCTTGGCCGAGAGTACCCCCCCTAGTGGGGTTGGCCGAGGGGTATACACCCCCCCTAGCCTAGTTGTTTCGTATTATATACCCCCCTTTTTGTGGTATTGAAATACTCCTCCAAGTATTGTTATAATGCCCAAAATACCTTAGCCTTTACCTTGTAGTATTCCAAAAGTTACCTCTATACGTAGAGCCCGGAAATACTACCTTTTGTCCTTTTAGTCTCAAACCGAAACCCTAAGGAAATCTTCATAGTTGGTTGAAGTATTTAAGTAGAAGTTGGTTAGAACTTCTAAGGGTTGTTTGGAGCGCACGGAGTAGGAGCTAAACCTTGCTCAGGACCGACATTATAACTTGGATAATTTTGGGCTTATCGAGGTAAATATTCTTGTCGCCTTTTTGTTTTTGGAAATTTCATGTTGTAGGTTTATATAGTTGAAGTATACTATATATAGAACTGTACATAGCTTTGCGGCAATGTCTTTTGACTTAAGCTGAATATAAAGAAGAATCGAATCAGTAATTACATGAAATTTGTATGAAAGTAGACTTGTGGTATTACTGTATAGTAGAAATTGTATACGTCCGGTTAGACGTATAAACCCCCCCCCCGGGTTGGCTTGGTAGCCCGCCACGATAGAGGAGGAGATTTGCGCTTGTTGCGGAGTGCCGAATTTTCTCACGTAGAATATGGAACCGCATGGTTAGAAGTTAATAGACATTTGTGGCCTTATAGGTGGAAGTACTACAAGTAGCGTATTCTACTTGAAGAGTGGAAAAGGCTAGCCGGGTTACAGTACTGTGGAGCGTTTTGCTTATTGTCGATAATCGTCGCGAGGTATGTGAACCTCTTCCTATCCTTCTAGCATGATGCTTTGTAAACTATGTAGTACGGTAGACGTACATGTGCTAAATGAGTTGGTTGTTTTAAAACATAGGGTGTTATAATAGCTTTATGGTAATTTAGTTATAACGACTCTATGTAGGTAAAAGATTGGTTTATTGATTGTAGAAGTTAAGAGACTTGATCTTGAAAGATAAGAGACTTAACTTGTTTTACTTGGTAATTAACATTTTGTTAAAAGTGTTGTGAAACCTCATTCATGAGTAATGAGTACTTGGTTTTAAAAAGAATAATGTTTTATTGATTTGAAATGAGAATAAGTGTCGAACAAACCACAAGCGCTAATAAAGGAAAGTGTATTGACAAATAACAAATTGTTATTAAAACCAAGAGAAACCTCCATCTGCATAGAAGCTAAGATAAGACAAAATTGTATTACATTTCCTAGATCATGGTCATTGTAACAAGATTGTTGTAAACAAGAATAAACGGCTCACGTACAAGACATATGTTACTCAATTGTTTTAAAAGAGATTAAGACTATGAGTTATGAAACCTTTCTAAAATGAGAAACTTGAGCATTTGAAATTAGGCAAACTTGAACGTTTGAAAAATAATGTTGTTACTTGATTTTACAAAGGGAAGTATTTTGGTTTACCTAAAAAAGATAGTCACTCTATTTTATGCTACGGGCATTATGTGACTTTTGTGAAAGAAACGGACCCTTTAAAAAGAGTTAATGTACGTAGTACTTTAGGGTTAAAACCCAGACTTTGATACGAAATGGAAGTACCTTGAGTTGTTGTGTAACTCGCCTATGCTTGTTGTGATAGCCTTTGTTGTGCAAGTGTTGATATCAGGTGACTTCTTGGGAAGGAGTGGATCTTTTTATAAAAGTCTAGAAGTATGGTAATTTGCTTGAGCTTGTTTGTGATTTGGTTGTGCGGTATATTGTTGTTGATGTCACATGGACATGTCTACACCGACGCAGTCCGGGGCATGTGGCTACGGCGGGGTTGATTACGATATATTGTTATTGTGGTGACATGGACATGTCTACACCAATGCAGTCCGGGGCGTGTGGCGTGCGGCGGTTAATCACCCGATTATTGTTGTTAATGTCACATGGGCGTGTCTACACCGGCGCACTCGGGGCATGTGGCCATGGGGCATTATTATTATTGTTGCATCATGGACATGTCTACACCGATGCACTCCGGGGCATGCGGCCGTGATGCGAACATGATTGATGTTGTGGGCGTGAGACCCATAGTTATATTTGAGTGACTTGAGGCGTGAGTCCTCGATCGACATGATCGCTTTTATGTGGTGAATCGTAGTTTGGTTATCATACATGTCTCCCGCTTTATTTAGACTAGTATGATTTCATTTCTGATTTTCTGATTTCATACTGCACTGTTATCGACCTCGCCGTGCGTTCACGCCGCAGTAGAGTACATCGGTAGTGGATCCTCGCTCATGGATCATTCGTATTAGGAAGCTCCGTTTCTCGAGGCTTATTCTTTGTATGTGTTCCACGAGTTGTAGGTTCTTGTACATTCGTGGTATGGCGGGGCCTGTCCGTCATGGTTGTAGTAAATCTTAAGTGTAGTAATCTTGTTGTGGCGAGTTGTAAAAAGGATTAAACTGTTCGGGTTTATGTATATATACGTAAGGCAATTTTTGGTTGCTTTGTTTATGATCATATATCTTGTTTCATGTTTATGTTTTATTTTCCATGGTTTTCTACGATGTTGTATCACTAGGGTGCCCGGGTAAGGCACGATCACGCCCGGATCGGTCGTGACAAAAGTGGTATCGAGCGATTAATCCTCGGAAAGTGTCTCTGCACCGTATCCGTAAGTCTTGATTATCGGTGTGTTGTGCACCACACCAATAATCAGGAGGCTATAGGATATGTAGGGTTGGTTTATATTCTTCTCACTCTGAGATCGTGCCTTAGAGCTGTGTTGTAAGTTGGACCCTCTAACGTATTTCTTCCCTTACCGTTATGCCTCCGCGTGGCAAACCCGCCCGAGGGCAAAGCGATCGGAGGCCGCAAGTTGAGTCTGAGGTTACGAGGCGAGGCCCAATCATCGCACGAGGTGGTGCTTCATTCGGGAGTTCTGCGACGTCACTAGCCCCGCAGAGTTTAGCTGGCGGCGATTCTACTGCGGCCATGATATTCGAACCTTCAGTTCCACGACCGGGAACAGAGAATATAGATTGCAAAGAGGCGACCCTGTTACTAGCTATGGATTTGGCTACCAGAGAGTATACCTTTAGTGTTACATTCTGATAGCATTGTGTATCTGGTGATTAGAAATCTTGGTTAGTTAACCAAGTAAGATTTGGGGATAGAGAAGGTGTGAGCCTTAGAGTTTTATACGTAGAGACCTTGCAGGTAAGGCCATCTCGAGTAAAGGTGTAGTGTTATGTTTAATCCTTATCTGAGTACATAGTGCACGTGAGATATATTATGTGATAAGTCCACGAGTAGTGTGGAATGAAAGAGGGTAGTTGAGCTAAGAAGACCACTAGGTTTTCGTAACGTGATTAGTGAGATTGTTAGGATCGGGAGCTAGTATTTAGCGCGTTAGGGTGGGTTGAGGCGCGTTGCGGGTCAACCCGCGGCTGTATGGTGGTGGTCTGTTTGTGGTGGTCCCGCCGAGGTAGGGTCACGAGGGTGTTAGGCCCAAGTTTAGTTAACCAGCGTACGAGTTCGTGGATGCGTTCAACCAGTAGTTGGGCCGATGGGGGCAGCCCATCGTGTTTTTCGGTCAGGACCGTTTATTCGGCAGTGTTGTTTTATCAGAAAGGTTGTAAGGCTGCACGGGGTGCCTACCTTCACCTTATGATGACGATGAAGCCAGGTTGTGGCTATTTTCGTTTTCTAAAGGTTTTACCAGCGGGTTAAGAACTCGGTGAGTCTCGAGATCGCATTCGCCACCGGGCGGTGTGTGGATTTTAGGGGTAGTTGTGGGGATTGTTGTCTCCTGTGGAGGGAGCGTTTAAGCTACCATTTCAGTATTCGGATGCCGCCTTATGAAGCCTTGTAGGGGCGAAAGTGTAAGTTGCCGGTCGTTTGGTTTGATGGTGGCAAGGTTCAGATAGTTGGTTCAGGCTTGTTCCAACAGATCGTGGATAGTGAAGCTTATCTAGAAGAGGTTTTTGGCGGCTGAGAAATCGCGGATTATCGCGACGACGCTTAGAGTTGAGTTGATCGGTCTTCTTAAAGGTACCACCGGATAGGGTGTGACGAGTTTTGGAAAAACAAAGGAAGCTTAGCCCGAGTTACTTTGGGTTTTTTCATGTGAGGATAGGCGGGTTGCCTTATATGTTAGCATTTGCCGTCCGACTTAGGAAGCGATGCGTCGATCTTCGTGTTATGTTCGAGAAGGAAATCGGAGATCCATCAGTGTTCCCGATTAATGATGACCAAGTTGGAGATAATAACCCGAGATTTGGAACCGGCGAATAAAAATGTGGTAGGTTATGAGAAAGAGTTCGAGTGTACAAGAAGGGTACGACATCCTCAGGGATCGCATGCAGTCCGGTACCATTTGTTGGGTCGCCGGAGTGACACTAGAACCTCGCGGCAAAGTGACAAAAGTGGTATCGGGAAGAAGCGAACATGTATGGCAAGCATAGATGTGATCATTTCTTTTGTAAAGAGAAGGTGCGAAGGAAGTATATTCTAGACCCCGGAGAGAGGTGTTTTATGGTGATGTTAGAGGTGGTTCCTCGTGGACGTGGATGTAAGTATTTTGCGCGGGGGTTTTCTGTGGCCAGGTGTGGCAGGTTTGTTCTCGTAATTATAGTAGTGAAGGCTATACTGGCGCGTGTTTGTTTGAGACTTAGAAGGAACATTCGGGATGAATGTTTCTAAGGAGGGGAGAATGTTATACCCCGTAGTTGCAGGGTATGTAAGTGAGGCGTCACGAGAGTGCACAGAAATTTTGAAAAGAAAGAAAGATGTGAGTTTTCGACGGAAAAGTTTCCGGTTTTTGTGAAGAAAAAGGTTCGTTAATGGGAATTGGATTCCCAGATTTGGTATTTGGACTTCATAGATTATATTAGAATTTTGGGATTTTATTTTCGGAAATGGTCACGTGGGGCCCACGGGAGAAATTTACGGTTTTGTGGAGCCCGCTTTGTTTTTGAGATTCCAGGATTTTGGATATTTTCGGAAGACGAAATATTTTGGACGAATCGGGGGGCGACACGTGTCACCCCCATGTGGCACCATTGGCCGAAATATGTTTGTGCACAACACCCGACAGAGTTTTTGACGAAACATTTTACAAACTTTGCGAAGGGAAAATTCCGGCTATGTCATTTAGTATTTTTGCGGATTTTTCCGAGAGACAAAATGTTTTGGACCAACGAGAGGGCGACACTTGTCACCCTCAAGTTGGTGAAGGTGGGGCGGCTTTTGGACGATTTTGGAGGGCAAGTTGGTAGGATATTTTGTGTAGATATTTGTGAGGATTTTAAGGAGTAGGGACTAGGGGCACTTGGGCACATCTTGGCCCTACACTTGCCTTGCACTTGGCATGATCTTGGCCACTGGTTGGCCTTTGCTTGGCCTATAAATACCCCTCCCCCTTTGAAGACTTATTCATCCTAAATCACTAAGTCTTGAGAGCTTCCCCCCCTTTGTGTGGTTGTCTCGTCCTAGCCTCCCTCTCCCCCCCTTGGTGAGGCCCTCGCCGAGAGCCCTCCCCTCGGCGAGAGTACCCCTCAGTGGGGTTGGCCGGGTATACACCCCCTAGCCTAGTTGTTTAGTATTATATACCCCCTTTTGTGGTATTGAAATACTCCTCCAAGTATTGTTATAATGCCCAAAATACCTTAGCCTTTACCTTGTAGTATTCCAAAAGTTACCTCTATCGTAGAGCAGAATACTACCTTTTGTCATTTTAGTCTCAAACCGAAACCCTAAGGAAATCTTCATAGTTGGTTGAAGTATTTAAGTAGAAGTTGGTTAGAACTTCTAAGGGTTGTTTGGAGCGCACGGAGTAGGAGCTAAACCTTGCTCAGGACCGACATTATAACTTGGATAATTTTGGGCTTATCGAGGTAAATATTCTTGTCCCCTTATTGTAATTGGAAATTACATGTGGTAGGATTATATAGTTGAAGTATACTATATATAGAATGAACATAGCTTTCGGCAATGTCTTTTGACTTAAGCTGAATATAAAGAGAATCGAATCTGTAATTACATGTTTTGTATGAAAGTAGACTTGTGGTATTACTGTATAGTAGAAATTGTATACGTCCGGTTAGATGTATAAACCCCCCCCCCCTGGGTGGCTTGGTAGCCTCGATAGAGAGGAGATTTGCGCTTGTTGCGGGGAGGTCTCTTGAATTTTCAGTAGAATATGGAACCGTGCGGTTAGAAGTTAATGACGTTTGTGGCCTTATAGGTGGAAGTACTACAAGTAGCGTATTCTACTTGAAGAGTGGAAAAGGCTAGCCAGTTTCTGATCTTGTGAGCGCTTTTGCTTATTGTCGATAATCATCGCGAGGTATGTGAACCTCTTCCTATCCTTCTAGCATGATGCTTTGTAAACTATGTAGTACGGTGACGCATACGTGCTAAATGAGTTGGTTGGTTTAAAACATAGGTGTTATAATAGCTTTATGGGAAGTTAGTTATAACGACTACATGTAGGTAAAAGATTGGTTTATTGATTGTAGAAGTTAAGAGACTTGATCTTGAAAGATAAGAGACTTAACTTGTTTTACTTGGTAATTAACATTTTGTTAAAAGTGTTGTGAAACCTCATTCGCGAGTAATGAGTACTTGGTTTTAAAAAGAATAATGTTTTATTGATTTCGGAAATGAGAATAAGTGTCGAACAAACCACAACAGCGCTAATAAAGGAAAGTGTATTGATAAATAACAAATTGTTATTGAAACCAGTAGAAACCTCCATCTGCATAGAAGCTAAGATAAGACAAAATTGTATTACATTTCCTAGATCATGGTCTTTGTAACAAGATTGTTGTAAACAAGAATAAACGGCTCACGTACAAGACATATGTTACTCAATTGTTTTAAAAGAGATTAAGACTATGAGTTATGAAACCTTTCTAAAATGAGAAACTTGAGCATTTGAAATTAGGCAAACTTGAACGTTTGAAAAATAATGTTGTTACTTGATTTTACAAAGGGAAGTATTTTGGTTTACCTAAAAAAGATAGTCACTCTATTTTATGCTACGGGCATTATGTGACTTTTGTGAAAGAAACGGACCCTTTAAAAAGAGTTAATGTACGTAGTACTTTAGGGTTAAAACCCAGACTTTGATACGAAATAGAAGTACCTTGAGTTATTGTGTAACTCGCCTATGCTTGTTGTGATAGCCTTTGTTGTGCAAGTGTTGATATCAGGTGACTTCTTGGGAAGGAGTGGATCTTTTTATAAAAGTCTAGAAGTATGGTAATTTGCTTGAGCTTGTTTGTGATAGCACGGTTGTGCGGTATATTGTTGTTGATGTCACGTGGACATGTCTACACCGTCTGCAGTCCGGCATGTACGCGCGGGTTGATTACGATATATTGTTATTGTGGTTACATGGACATGTCTACACCGATGGAGAATTCCGGGGGCGTGTGGCCATGCGCGGGTTAATCACCCGATATTGTTGTTAATGTCACGTGGGCGTGTCACACCGGCGCAGTCCGGCATGCGCGGGCATTATTATTGTTGCATCATGGACATGTCTACACCGGCGCAGTCCGGGCATGCGCCGTGATGCGAACATGATTGATGTTGTGGCGTGAGACCCATAGTTATATTGAGTGGCGACTTGAGGCGTGAGTCCACGATCGACATCGTTTTATGTGGTGAATCGTAGTTTGGTTATCATACATGTCTCCCGCTTTATTTAGACTAGTATGATTTCATTTCTGATTTTGATTTCACATACTTGGTACTGTTATCGACCTCTCGGGCTGCGTTCATGCCGCAGGAGTACATCGGTAGTGGATCTCGCCATAGGATCACAGTTCAGCGTATTGGGAAGCTCCGTTTCTCCGGAGGCTTATTCTTTGGTATGTGTTCCCTGAGTTGTAGGTTCTTGTACATTCAGGGGTATGGCGGGGCCCTGTCCCGTCATGGTTGTAGTAACTCTTAGAGGTCTGTAGTACTGTTGTGAGCAGGGTTGTAAAAAGGATTAAACTGTTCGGGTTTTATGTATATATACAGAAGGCAACTGTTTTTGGTTGGCCTGTTTTATGATCATATATCTTGTTTCATGTTTATGTTTTATTTTCCGCTGGTTTTCTCTGATGTTGTATCACTAGGGTGCCCGGGGTAAGGCACCAGTCACGGGCCCGGGATCGGGTCGTGACAGTTTAACAACAATAATATCCAATGAATCCGACAACGCCAAAACTGTCCACAATCGGCTAACATGCCAAGATTGTAACATGTACTTCTTATTCTTCATTCTTTTTAATCACAAGTTCATCCATTAATTACTACAACATGTAATATCCAATTACTTTAAGAGAACAATGATCCTTACCTCAAATATGCCCAAAATAATCTAAGTTTAAAAGTCGATCCTTAGCATATCCTAGATCCTATTCTTCAAGTTTCAATCCACAATATGTAACCCTTAGAAGCTTATAACCAACTTCTCTTCAAGTTCAACACCTAAAAAGTTGAAGAACACCCTATGGTTTCAACCCTTCAAGTCACGGCCAAGAGGCTTTTTAGGGGTTAGGGGTGCTTAAACTTGCTAATCACTTGGTTAGGGACCTTAATCTTGTATCATTGAACAAAGCTTGGAAGTTTAAGGATTTTTTGGTCTCCAAAATAGGCCTTGGCCGAGAGCACCATAAAAGGAGGAGCTAGGATTCTTGAAATAATTCTAAGTGTTGGCTAAGTGTATAATGAAGTCTTGCACTCCCTCTTATGTATATATAGTGTATCCCAAGTAGTGAGATCAAGACAAGTGTAGGGACAAGATTGTGGACAAGTGTGTGTGGGACCCATGTCCACTTCAACAAATATCTTCAAGACTTGCCACCTTGCAAGACAAGTGGGGGGTGTGCCACGTGTCACCCTACAATTCCTCAAAATTATTTCTTCCTCCAAAATATCTATATTTGACCAAAATATCTCGAAATATTGTGGGCCCCACAAAACCGTAAAATTTTCCCGTGGGCCCCACATGACCAAATCTGGAACTTAAAAATCCAAAATTCCGATATAATCTATAAGTCCCAAATACCAAATTTGAGAACTAAATTCCAATTAATAGCCCTTTTCCTTCACAAATTCTCGATATTTTTCCTTAAGAAAAAATAATCTTTCTTTCTTTCCAAAACTCAAATCTTATTTCCATACGTACGTTCTCATATCATTCCCTTGGAATTACGGGGTGTAACACTAACAACTTGAAAAGAGAACCCTTCTTTGATGAAACAAGCTAACGAACATGTTTATTTGCAACTGTAGGTTTGGACTTTGGAGTGGCAACATCTTTCCCTTTTTCTAATTCTCTCATCAGCCTTCTCTGCAGACTCCACCCTTTCCTCTGCAGCAGTCTCCTCAACATCAAAAGCTTGTGCAACCTTTACAGAGTCATTACTAGCCCTAGTTCTTGAGGTTCAGGGCTTCTTGCTACCTTGCAAAGCCTCCTCGAGTCGTGCCTCAGCCTGTATCTTTTGACTCATGGTGTGAGGAGTCCTTAGAAGGACTGAAGGAGCTTCTTGTCCACCAGCCTCATGAGGAAGCCTTAGAATAGGCTCCCAGATGCCTCTTTAAGCCTGGACCAAAATCTCTTCTCACCATCTTCTGTTGCAGCAGTTACACTTTGAACAGATTGCACAACTTGTTCCATGGGAGCACCTTCAGCCTCACTTAGAATAGGATGCTTAACATATTCCATTAGTATAAGGGCATCAACAGTTGTTGAACATTCTTTCTCATAAACTGGAGGTTTAGTATCTTGCACCACCTCAGTTTCCAATAATGTTTATCCACTCATATCTTTCATATGCACAAAGGCATCAACTACTTCTTCCTTAACAGATTTTGCAACATCAATTTCTTCACCTACTACTTCCGTCTTCTCTTCACTATCAGTCCAACACACACTATCATCATCCACGTTAATCCCAGCAGGTGAACTATGTTCAGTTGTGGGGTTACCCATATTTTCCCCCTCAAAAGGTGCTTCACCCAATTCTCCATCAAGATTATCATACTCCAAATTTAACTTTACTATGTTTTTAACAACATAATCCACCCCATAATTGACACTATTACCACTTTTGGAACCTTTATCAGAGCAATTTATTCTAAAGGGCCAATATAACTTTCCATATAACCTTAGAAGCCTGATATTGACATGTGGAAATAAAAATGTCACGATCCAAACCGGAGGGCCGCGACGGGAACCCGAATCCCACCTGCCGGGTACCGTCATTCATACATTTAACTTCTAATAAAATTAAACACAGAATAAGCTGAAAGTAAACTATGTGAAATCCTTATTCAGAAAACCGTCTTATATATATACATACTCATACCAAGGCCGAAAAGGTCATACAAGATCACTATCCACATGACACATGTCTACAGGCCTCTAAAGAGAATACAACATCAAAATATCATACCAAAACTAAACTGCAACCAAATATAGTTCTCCAACATCAGCTAAACCAGCAACCTACCAGCGTAAATCGTCACTCTCTTTAACTGAACCTGCATGTATGAAACACATCGTCCCCCGATAAAAGGGATGTCAGTATGACTAATGTACTGAGTATGTCAAACATAAACAATAGCATAACAAGAGTATAACAACAACTGAAACAGGAACAACTGACCAACAGTAAATACCTAAATGTTATGCATGATGCAGTATAATATTGGCCACACATGCATTTTCCTTTTCATAACAGCCTCTGTGGGCATCATTTCATTATCGGCCTTTGTGGGCATAAAATGTCTAAATGTCATGCATGGAGCAAATGCGGTAATACATATATACTGGTCACACAACGGCGTCTTACTTCCCAATCATATATATATATATAATTTGGCCCTTAAATAGGAATCTTCCTTCATTAAGCCACACAGACTTTATCATTATCATATCCCAGCAGATTAGGTGGTCTGCGTTCCCCGTTTCTCATCCCCAATATATAGTCTTGGGTAAAATCTGAATGCAATATAAATGCATGAATGATAATAAAATATCCTAAATGACATAACATCATTTATACCTTCATTTAAAACTGTGAATATCAACCTCTTTTCTGTATGCCCCAATAGGGTCTTGGAAACATATTTAGACATGAGCATAGGAATCAATAACATGAATATTCCTTAACTAATATGAATAGAATAATTTATGGAACATTACCACGGTTACGTTTCGTTACATGGAATATGTCAAAAGAAAGAAATAATTTGTCTTAACATACCTTCGTTTTGCTAAACCGGAAGTAAAATATTGTTGATGTATTTCGTACGTTCTCCTTTTTATTTTACAACTAAAAGCAAAGTTATTAAGAATATTGTCACGACCCGACCCGATGGGCCGCGACTTGGCATCCTAATTGGACGTCATTACTGACCTGTCACTCTTAATCCATTTAATACCGAGATCTATAGAAATTTCGGCAGCACAACGCTGCTTTTACAACATCTCCCCAAAATGGGCGACCCGACAAGGCTACCAAATCAATAACAGAACAACAAACAAAACAGGCTAGCCGACTAGGCTGCCACCAACCAACATTATATACACAAAGGAATAGTCAAAATAAGCAAGCCAGCAAGGATGCCACTAGATACCAACAAGTATAACCGGGAACGCCCCAACACAGGGTACAACAACATTATAACTCAAAGCAAGGTACAAACGTCCAACCCACAACTGTCTACAGACCTCTAAGAGTACGATATTGACATATGACGGGACAGGGCCCCGTCGTGCCCAAAATATACATAAGTCTGGAATGTAAGGATCTGTACCAAAATAGATGGCTCCGGAACAAGGGAGCTCTTTAGCAACTGGTAGATGTCCTAAACTGGAGGGTCACCTAACCGATCACCTGTACCTGCGGGCATGAACGCATCCCCCGGGAAAAACGGGGTCAGTACGATAGATGTACCAAGTATGTGAAACTGAAAAATATTGTAACATTTCAACGTATAATAGGGGGCAAGTATGAAATCAACATAACAGTATAATTGTGCCTTATCAAATGAGAGTAATGAAAATCAGTTCTTACCTTTCCAAAATATGCAAGTCTTGCCAAAATCATGAACTCATATCCTCAGGATATAATAGCACGGGACTCGAACCCGTCTAGGTACATATATATCATGAGACTCGAACCCAAGTAAGTATGTATATATCATGGGACTTGAACCCAAGTAAGTATGTATATATCATGGGACTCGAACCCAAGTAAGTATATATATTGTGGGACTCGAACCCACGTAAGTGTATATGGAATAATATAATGTCATGGGACTCGAACCCGCATCATGGAGAGCTAATCCATGGAATAATAATAATCCGGGAGTTGAACCCGCTTGGGACTCGAACCCAAGTAATATAATAATAATAGCCGGGACTCGAACCCGGAACATACAATATAGTGTCGGCCCTCTATGTGAGAGACTCGGTGAATGTGTAATAAGACTTGGCACGAGTAGATATCATGAGCAACTATATGCAATTAGAAATCATCTTTGACTATCGATAATATCATCATAATAAGATCTCTACTGAAAATCATAGGCACTTGTCATAAAAAATTCCTTTAAAACTAACTTTGTAGAAAATCATGTACGTCCGCCGTACTTTTATTAAAATCATGTCAAATGAAAGTTTGTTTCACAAAATCATGCCAAAAGAAAGAAGGATAGTCTCACATACCTCTTAGTCGCTCAACCAATGTAAAACTAGGATGCGCCTCGTCTAGTACGTCAACCTATAATAATAATAATAAGATCATCAATTCTAGGACTTCTAACGTAAGTTATTCGAATAATGACTTCCTTAATTCTATAAAAAATTGGGCAGCATTTCCTCTGTTTATGTGCGTATCAACAATTAACCAACAATCCAAATCAACCAACCATTCAAATCAACCAATAATTTAAATCAACCAACAATCCAACCATTTCAATATGTAATCTAACTAGGCTCCATATACCGCATATACGTTGTCATATAACCCCTTTCTCGTTACTTATGAAAGACAATAATTTAAATCATCAAGGTTATTATCGCACCTATTTACCATATCCATTCAATACTTAAAATGTTACGACAATGTCTAAAAAGATTTCATAATTCCTTTATTGGTTTCTTAATTCCATTTCGTCTCGCGTCACCTTATATAACTAATTACATCACCAAGTACCAATGCATCTTTCAATTGTCAACACACAATTAGTGACGATGTCAATAATAGCAGCAACAATTATATGGCACCAAAACAACCCGTAAAGGGTCGCACAATGTCCGAAAGTTACTCATGAGTTTTAGGTCATTTAACATGCAACCATTTACTTTTTCCTTAATTAATAATCCAACTTATTTTCCAACAATTCCATATAATGAACACATCTTAAATATTCACAAGTTATTCCATTTTTAACACGCAATTAGTAATGGAATTTACAACACAACATACAAATCCAACGCATGCCCAAAATAGTCCAATTTCGGTTCAACATCCAAATTCCACATGCATTGTCTAAATTCAAGATTTCTTCCTAACACAAGTCCATTACTTCAACTACAACAATATGCAACTTTAATTATAGCATAGAAAGAAGAATTTTCATACCTTAATTAAATCCCCAAAACAGTCTCGATTTTTAGTCATTGCTTCGTCAGCTGAACTTGTAACGTCCATAACTCTATACTCCGGTGTCCTATCAATGAGGAGTTTGTTTCTTTGGAAACTAGACTCGGCGAAATTCATTTTAGGCTTTTGAAACACCAAAAAAAACTCCTAATACACGAGGAGATATATCCCTCCAAAGTTGACTAAAATTCTGCCCCAAAATCCCGATTTTTGTCCCAAATTCCATCAAATTCTTGTCCAATTTTCACTTCTCCAACTCCAATCCAACATGCAAGCATTATACAATGTTAGACCAACATCCTTACATGTTTTTCCTTCCCAATAGTTGCATCAAAATTCGAATTTTTCGCTCCTAAAATCTGTTGGGCATTCCCGTCGAGACCCCACTATTTTTGGGTCCAAAAATGTTCTAATTCTTGGCTTAATGATGTAGGTTAGTTAATCTAACAAGGTGGAGTAAAAAGCTTGAATTTTTCTCTTGCAAATTGAGAGATTTTCGATCTAGGCTTGTGGAAAATGAAAAGGAAGATTAAGTTTTGTGTTTAAGAAAAGAGAAAATGAACTTGTTAGGCATTTAAGTGCTAATTTTCAGATTTTTAAAAGTGCACTTAGGTCCCCCTTCTTTTTAATCCCCAAAGTAGTAAACCTTAATCTATTTCTTTAAATCTTGATTTTTGTTTCTTTTAATTCCCGGGAATTCCATAAGGTCTCGTATTCTCCAAGTCGTAATTCCCACAATATGTAATAATCCTCAAAAGAGAAATATAAATAACTTATCATTTTAAATACTCATTGACGTGTTCGCAACTTGTATAATTATATCTTATATCCATTATCCGAATATTAACCTTAATGATGTTCTTAATCCTATTCTTAATTTACGAGGTGTAACATTCTTCCCCCCTTAGAAACATTCGTCCTCGAATGTTCATTACAAGTCTTATGCGAGAAAAATTTCGACAGAATCTCCTTTATAACTATGTATATCCACCTGTATCCAGCAAACCAACAGATGCCTCACAGGGCCACAATATAACACACATGCAATTCACCAATTCAAAATAGTCAAGGAACCAAATTACTTGTGAATATTCAACTGAATCTTATGTAATAGCTTGAACAAAGTTAAAGAGTTTCTATGCGGTGCTATATTCCTCTATTTTCGAATTTGCCACAAAATTCCAGCTGGTACTACCTTGTACACCTGCTTTAATTTCTAAATGGTATGTAATGTTTCCCCCAAATCTGTATTGCATACTTAACATGTCGACAATTCATGTGTATACCCGCTGCACTGTTAACATAACTCCATATAGATTTGACAACTCCCTTGTACGAAACAAGTGATCTATTATTCCTTGTTGTAAGACATTATATCAGCAGCATCTTGATACTATATTAATTCCAATATTTTGCAACACTTTATCCCCTGGAATTTTAAATTTCCGCATCGTCCATAGGAAGAAATATATCTTGTATGACACTCTTTTAACCCGCAATTACTTATATACACCAGAAGGATATGATCTTTATCTTAACAAATCTCATACACTTGGCACAGTAAATTTACTAGAACTTATCATTATCCACCAAGAATTATCTACATGGTATATAACAAGTATGTAGTGACACGGGAGACAATGTCATCTGGTAGATACTACCCTAGCCTTGACAAACCTCATCAATCCTCATGTAGTGGTTCCTTGACATCGTCCACCCTTTCATCAATAAGAAACTGTGATAGTAGTACATAGTGTAATGTTTTTCAATTTGGTGTGACTATCGATTCAAGCCACTCTTTGTTTCCCACCATATTTCTTGTTCAATGTTATATTTTACCTCAACAACCATTTTCAGACCTGAGAACCGCCTTCCCGTTGCACATATTGAGGGTAATGCTTCAGAGTACATGCTCCCTAGAAAGTTAACCCATAGAGCGTTGGTGGTCCTAGATTTTCATCATAGTTTTTTACACAATGCCTTTAATATAATATCCAAAATGAGGTCTGAACCCCAATCCGCTATCATCCTTAGGAAAGTACATTTTTAACCATCTAAACCAATGCTTAGCCTTAACATCATCCTTACTATACACCAGAAGAAAATTACAACTATTTGTATGTATATCTCTGAGTCACACATTTTGCAAGTCTTATAACAGACAGTATGCGTATAGGCACACTTGTGACACACTAGTAATCAATACTGTTTTACCTCATGGTGACAATAATTTTTTTTCTCAAGCATGTAACTTGTCTTTAATATTCTTAATTAATTCAGCATAGTCTATCTTCCTCTTTCTAACATGAAATACTGGATATCCTAAATACATGAATGGAAATGTTCTCCTTGGGAAACAGTAATACCTTTTTCTTGCTGAATCAAGTTACTAGGAGTCTTAGCATGCATATAAACAAAACTCTCCTTTTATTGATCAAATGGCCAGAAATTTCTTCATACTCTTTCAAAGTCTGCCTTAACTCTTTGTAAAATCATTCTATTTGCTTCTGTTGGAAATTCTTCAAATAACTCCTCTTTAAATCTAACAATATCCTCCCTAAAACTTAGTTTCTTGAAAATATCTCCAAAAGTTTCCTTACTCCATAATAATAGGGCAGTCTTGACATTCTTCAGTTTCGGTATAAAAGAAACGAAATCATCTCAATCAACAACAGTGTGCCAATTTTGATTTAGTGCTTAAAAGAATGCTTCATATTCTGTCCAAAACTTGAGGAATCTAAATGGTCTACTCACATGCATAGATTGACCACCCTAAGTTAACAACTAAGGGGCATGGTCTAAACTTGTTCTTATTACATGTTCCACTTCCACTTTGTCCATACCAAGCTAAAATAAATGTTTGTCAACATTTTATCGAACCTCTTAAAAGTACAGTCATTATCGGCTCTTTCATTCCATTACTTAAAAGACTCCCTTTAAATTCAGTTTCAAACATTTCACATGAATTAGTACCAAATGCAAAGATCCTCACGCTCTGTAGGATATATATGCCTATTGTCTCCCTTCGATTTATAATAACATTGAAATCCCCACTAACTAGCAAAGGATCCCTCATATCTTCGACAATATAGTATAAACATCCCAGAGACAATCTTCCCAATGCATCACTCTTTGCATATACCATAGTATATCTACCTAGTTCATGTATCTTCTTCACCAGTGAGTCCTTAAGTTTGTCATGTTAATCATCCCTCATATTATCTCTGATTAAGTTTCTCTGCTGATCAATATATTTATGATAGACATATCCGCTTCCACTACCCTGTTCTGCTCCACATTGGACATCATTGTCCCATCTTCCTTTAATATCACTGCGTTACTATTATTAGAGTTGTTATCATTGGTACACACCTCCTGACTCTTGTCAACATTCTGCTCCTCATTAACTTTTACTGCTACAAAAGCTCATTCAACCTGTTCTTTAGTAGTAAGAGTTACTTTTGATTCTTCTATCAATTGTGGGTCCTTAATAAGTTGTTTTACTTCTACCACCTTACCATCGTCGTCTTCCTTATTCTATTTATTTCCATATTCTTCCCCAGTATCTCTTTGTTCCTCCTTATTGCATTATTACCACTTGTCTCCTCAAGTGGCATTTGTTTTATCCTCTCGTTGGACTTACTAACTCAGTGGTGTCTTTGGCTGCGTCAACATTTGTCACTTTGGCTACATCACACTGAATATCTATTATCACTTCGTTGAATTCATCTATATCTTTGTACCTCTCTTATCTGTTTTCCATCCTTCTATTATGGTCTGTAGAAATTCAGGATTCAATCTTCACCTATTAAAGTATATGAACTTATACTAAGTCTTTATGTCTACTTCTCATCCAATTAACCCAAGAGAATGTTCATATAGACCTGGTTTCTTGAAAATGCCTTAGAAGCATGTAGGTTATCAACTCATTCTTGATTAGTAAGTGCTGCTATACACCTTGCATGCCACTCATTTCACCATAATCTGCTACATACTGCTTAAAAACCCTTATCTCAGTCTTAGAGACATGACACTTCACTCTTCTATTCCATTTTAATGCCCAGTTGAATTCACTCATTATTGCCTATGGTCCTTGTATCTGGCCATGTAACCTTACAATATCTATCCACAATTCCTTTTTAAGAGCCACATCATTAAACGCCTACACCAAGGTCACATGAAAACTTCACTTTGTACCCCTATGTGTTACCCTGCAGTATATCAATTATTCTGTACAACTTAATATCTACTTCATAGAGATGAGGCTTCCACAATAACCATATTCCCCCATTTGGATGCTCGGTAAGATTAGTACTTAGAAGATCACCCACTACGCAAATTAAGCGAGGTATTATGAGCTTCTTCTATCTTTTAACCTTTGGTTCCACGAGGCCAGATAGCCTCATCTTAGCATTCTACGTGAACTAATGCGTTGAAACTGTGCACAAATACATACTTCGATTACCAATCCTCCAAATAACTTCTTAACTGAAAATATGAACTCCAGAGGTTACAATATTTAAAATGCTTGACACAACTATACACTAATAGGATGCTCATCATTCCCAAGTTCTAAGTCATTTGCGAAAGAAACTCAATTAATCCATATGTCCAATACTTCCCAGCAATCGGTCAAAAATAAGAAAATGCTTTCATTCTTATATTAATCCTATTATTCCAGAAGTAATACCCCCTTATTATTCTTACATGGGAACAATATTCTAGTATACATACATAACCTCATACATTGCTCCTGGTTCCAATCCCAGATGATACCATCCCTTAAGTGATGAATTGTTAACTTATTCTCTTATTTTGGTACGTAAAAGATTCTGAAGAGTTTCCTTACTTGACGTTGGCCTAGTATCTCCAAACCTGGTCGTCATACTTCTATTCAAATTCTTCACTTCCCTTATGGCTTGACGCACTTAGTCAAATACGAAAAATTTTGATTTTCCCTTCCGGGCCACTGTCGCTTTCTTTTGGAACATAGCTACAACCACAGTAATTATTAAGAAAAGGGGGGGGGGAGATTATCCTAATGACATAGCTCTATTGCACGATCTACGAGATGAAAGAGTAGAAACCAATCCTAAATGCCCGGCAGCCTCCTGCGTATAGGTATGGTGCACAACATACCCATACATAAGACTCTACTAGACATGATCTGTAGACATTCCGAGGACTAACTGTTTTGATACCACTTCTGACACGACCCGACCGACGGGCCGCGACTTGGCGTCCTAATTGGACGTCATTACTGACCTGTCAGTCTTAATCCATTTAATACCGAGATCTATAGAAATTTCGGCAGCACAACTGTCACGACCCGACCCCGGGCCGCGACTGGTACCCTACCTGGACACCCTTCTAATCATACAACATAACAATCTGCGGAAGATAAATAACACTTTTTTTTTTCTTTTTTTTTTTTTTTTTAAAAAAACTAAGGCCAAGCCGATAAGGCTGCCATAACATAAAAAATTACCCAAAAGGGTCTACACTGTTTAACAATGTAAAAACAACTCTGCTTGATCCGGCCGGATGAATCTGGACCTCAAGATTTGGACCAATGCTATGACGGGACAAGGCCCCGCCGTACCCCTGAATATACATAACCATGACGACAAGCTCCGGAACATTGGAGCCATCTCAAAATGTTGAACCAGGATCCAAAGCTCGCGGATCCACAACTGTGTACCTAAACCTGCGGACATGAGCGGCCCGAAGAAGTCGATTACAACAGTCCGAATATGGAACGGAAAATAAGGTACAGTATCAAATCATAACTGTACAAAAGAATGGGGGGCAAGTATAAAGAAAGGGTAAATACCAGATCCTACCGTGTCATTTCCATCTCGTGAACTTAATCGTACCTTATTATCTTTTCCCATTTTCCCATAAGAGTATAGTCAAATTCTTACGTACATACTTAAGAAAACTCATCAAGTTCATAAACATATAACTTACGTATCTTGCATAACCTAATCCGTCCCTTTATGGAGGAACGCCTATACTGTCGGCCCAATCTGGGACGCGATAAAATCACATAAGTCGCCCGTAAAGGTATCTTGCCGACCCAATCGGGACGCGATAAAATCACATAAGTCTGCCCATAAAGGTATCTTGCATAAAAATAGGAGGCTTATGATCAAGCGAGGTCCTCGCCCGTAGTATCGATAAGCAATCCTACTCGCGGGACTATTTCACCGCATAGGTCCTGTGGACCGCGTGAGGTATTCCTCGCATAGGTGTACCGCCGCGTGGGACTATTTCACCGCGTAAGCCCAAGGACTCGCGTGAGGTATTCCTCGCATCATGGGTAGCAAATCCATGGAGCGGTGGTATAACGTCTTGGGGTTTACCCTCATTTATACTCTTACCACAAGTAGGTGGTATAACGTCTTGGGGTTTACCCTCATTTATACTCTTACCACGGAGAAGGTGGTATAACGTCTTGGGGTTTACCGCCATTTATACTCTTACCCTAACTCAATGGCCATCATAAATAACATAAGCCTACCCGACATCATACATAACATAAGCACTACCGACTTATCATACATAACATAAGCACTACCGACTTATCATACATAACATAAGCACCACCGGCTTACCATACATAACATAAGCACCACCGTCTTATCATACATTACATAAGCAAGTTAAGAAATCCCCCTAACTTCTTATTATTCTTATTCGCATACACTCTCATTTTAGTTTACTTAAGGCACTAACATGTATTTATAAAAAATCCGGGAACTTAACCCAACGTACTACGTGCCTCTACTCCTTTAAAATGATTCTCTTTCAAATAAAACTTCCAAGATACTAATAACCGTAGTATCAAGTCATATCTACTTTTCAAGACAAGTCACGATACTTTTTAGAAATATATTTATAGGCTTCTAAATCAAGTGACTTCTTTCTTTAAAACCTTAAGCAATTAGTACCTTTAAAACAATTTGCCCTTCTTTATTTCAAGTCATTTCTTTGCTTACATTACTGAAGAAAACCATTCTTTTAATCTTCCATAAAGTTGTTATAACCAACTTCCCATAAAGCCGTTATAACTCTTTATGTATTAGACAAATTCATTCCTTTTATAACCAAGAAACTTATACTTTCAAATCAAATCACATAGCTTTCAAAATACTTCAATTCTCATAACTTTTAAGAAAACAAGTTTCTTAATGTTAGAATGGCAAGAAATCAATACTTTCCAAATCAAGTATTCTATACTTTTAAATCAATTCATTTCTTCCTTTAAGAATCAAGTCCCATAACTTGAAAAATAAAGTCCCTTAACCTTTTAAAAATTTGAGGTTCATAGCCTTAAAACTTCATACGTAAATTTTTATAAATTAAGTAACATATACTTTGGTGCGTTGTGAATAAGTTATACTTATTTATAACGATCTTAATCAAGTAGCCATGATCTAGAAAATGTAATACAATTTTGTCTTATCTTAGCTTCTATGCAGATGGAGAATTCTACTCATTTTAACTTAATTGATTGTCATTACATTTTCCTTTATTAACGCTGCAGTGGCTTGTTCGATACTTATTCTCATTCGTACCGTAAAATTAGCCAAGTCAACTTGGCTCCAAATACCTCCTAACGACTCTTACCAACATCCCCCATAAGACTTGGTAAGAACTTAGGATAACCTAGACATAACCTTTACGTAGATTAAATCAACATACATAGCTCTTAACTTCTAAGAGTATAAGGAATCAGGAAATAGTACTACATGTATATTCCATACATAGAATCATGTCAAAAGAAAGAAGAGGTTCACATACCTCGCGACGATTATCGACAAATAGCAAAATGCTCCAAAGTACTTCAACCTTGATAGCTATTCCATCCTTCAAGTAAAATACGCTATACTTAGTACTTCAACCTATAATGGCCATAATACGTCCATTAAACCTCTAGCTTTAAACGTAGAATATTATAAGTGCAAAGTCACTAAATTCTACAGAAAATCGGACAGCACTTCCTTTGTTTCTACATACTTTGCCACCTTTTTCAAGGCCGAATTCAATAACCAAACACGCCACATTTAAGGCCCAATACAACAACCAATCAAAGGGGATTACACGCCTTACAATACATGTAAAATTCCGCCCCACAATTAATACCAACTAAGTCCTTAATCAAAGTCATTCTCGGCTAACTTATTCAATAACACAAAGTCCTTTCCAATTATTTTTATTCAATCCAAGTCCTTAGGTCAAACATGTTATATAGTCATAAACAACTTAACAATTATAAGTCCTTCTTTATATAACATGTGACAATTAAACTAATAATCCAATAGAATTGAAATCTCAAGGCTAAACATACTAGTTTTCGGATTAGGGTTCCAATATCCATAACACTTATCAACTTCATAATATATATCTCATACTTGCTAATATCCATAACTACAATGATAAGTAATCTTTAATTGCTAAAACGACAAGAATTTTACCTTTACAAGCCCTTATAATTTCCAAGATTCAAAGTCGCTCCTTAGCAATTCTTAGCTCCTTTTCTTATGTTCCAATCCGCTCCAAGCACTCCTTAGAAGCTTATGAAGAACTCCTCTTCAAGTTCCATCTCCAAAGTTGAAGAACACCTTAGGGTTTCGCCTTGCGACTAACGTAAAAACGTTGTTTTTCCGAAATCTTTCTATTGAGATATCCTTACAATACCCTTAGGGACCTTGGGTTAAAGTCTTGTGAATATTGGACAACAATTGAAAATTTTCTTCTCCCTTTTTTCTCCAAAGCCGAGAGCTTCATGCTCCAAGACTCAAGTTCTTGCAATATTTTTCTAAGTGTGGGATGTCTTGCTAGTAGTAGTAGTAGTAGTAGTAGTATATATAAATAAATCAAAGACTAGGATAAATCCAAATGGAAGGCTAGGATGTGGTCAATATTATCAAGCTCTCTTGACTTTTGACTTAGTCAATATAATCAAGCCAATGCCTAGCAAGACTTGCTCATCTACACAATGGTCAAATGACCATTCTATCCTTGCAATTTTCATCCAAGACCATTGTGGGGGGGTGACACATGTCGCCCTCCCATTCGTCCATAAAATTCTGTAACCCTCGTGGGTCCCACAAAACGTAAAATTCCTCGGGTGGGCCCCACATGACCAAATCCGTAAAAATAAATTTCCATAATGATAATAAGTTCTATACTCTTCAATTAATGCATTTTGAGAATCTAATTCTCACCAACAAACATTTCTCCTTTCCGACGTTCGGTAGATTTTCCGTCGGAAAAACAATTCTTCCTTTCGTACCCTTTTCAAGTCTTGTGTTCCTTACATACATTCTCTTAAACATGTACGGGGTGTAACATTCTTCCCCCCTTAGAAACATTCGTCCCCGAATGTTCTTTCGGAGTACAATCTAAATAGATAGCGACATAGTCTCCTTTTACTACACCCTTCATACAACATATGCCACCCATGGCAAAATAACAATACTTATACTAAAATGTCAACCTTGGCACTCACGAAGCCACCTAGTCCATACTCATAATGACCTTAAAGTCTGTCATAAACATCTCTACTAGGTCTACTAGGGTCTGACGACTGTATCATTACCGGGCAAATCTCATATACCCGCTCAGCTACCACCCAAACACCCACTGGTGTAGCTACCTCGAAAGGTCCTTACGGATTCAGGCTCTATTCCTTTACACTTGGTTGCTATCTTTCTTACTGGTCGCACCCTTTCCGTACTTCCAACTCATACTAGCATACATACATAACTTTCATACCGATTCTGGCCCCCAATCTTTTGGAGTCACTCTATTAAACAACATAAGGCCATTTCCGGCTCTCACGACCTGGTTCCGGTGGAACGCGTCCACGAACCCGTAAAACAATTAACTAGACTTGGGCCTTGCACCCTCGTGACCCTGTCACGTAGCGGAACTACTACCAACTGATCCCACTCTATTTCAGGCTATGGGGCGACCCGCAATAGGTCCTCACCCCGTCCCACCGTCGCACTTAACTCTTATTCTTGGTCTATAATAAATCTTTCTACCCGAGAAGACCTTGTACATCTAAGGTCTCAGCGGTCATCAATATTCTTAGGCTCGCAATTTCCATGCTCCAAGCCTACCTTATCAGTCCCCCCGTAAACGGGTACACAAACTTCTCATAATACCATAACCATGTTGTCTCGATCACAACAACCATTACTTACTTTATACAGACCTCATCCGTACCATTTTCTTAAGCCTACCACGTAGCTTAATATATTAACATCGTATTCCATTAAGTTTCTTAACATGACTTCTTAAGGGTTCACTTCCCTGTCAGACAGCTCATCCTTTTCCAATTATCTCAAAATAAAACATAAGACCTTGGCGAGAATTCATTAACTGTTCCATACCTTCCCGGTATCTAGTTAGTCTTTACCAACTCCTGGTAATCTAAAATCATTCTAGGCAACACGCGTCCGACCCTCATACATAACTCCGTATAGATGTATGTCACAATACCAACTATACTATAATCATTACCAACCTGGATACGCAATCCACATAGTCCTTCTGGTCACTTTGCGCTTTCTCGCGTGCAATCAACATAACTCGTTAGGGAGAGACGACCACTAACAACACGGCTATCGCACGATCTCGAGTGAGAAGAATGGAAACCAATCCTAAATGTCCTGTGACCTCACGATTATAGATGTGGTGCACAACACACGATAATCATGACTCTAATAGACCTGCGTAGACACTTTCAGAGGACTAATCGCTCACGATACCACTTTTGTCACGGCCGGACCGGGCGATAGTGCCCTACCTGGGCACCCTTCTAATCATACAACATAACAAACTGCGGAAGATAAATAACACTCTTTTTTTTTTTTTTTTTTTTTTTAAAACTAAGGCCAAGCCGATAAGGCTGCCATAACATAAAAAATTACCCGAAAGGGTCTACACTGTTTAACAATGTAAAAACAACTCTAGCCAGTCCAGCCCACATATGAATACAGACCTCTAAGATTTGGACCAATGCTATGACGGGACAAGGCCCCGTCGTACCCCTGAATATACATGTTATACCCCGTATTTCCAGAGTATGTACGCAGGGGACGTACGTAGAAAAGTTTGTGCCTTAAAGTGCTTGGCCGAATTTTATTTGTGCACAATATCCGTTTAGAGTCGTTTTTCGACGAAACGTTTTCACAGCTTTCGTAGGGGAATTTCCGGCTATGTCATTTTTAATTTTTGCGGATTTTTCCGAGAGACGAAACGTGTTGGACCAACGAGAGGGCGCCACTTGGCACCCTCCCATTGGCGAACGTGAGGACTCGGCTTGGACGAATTGAAGAGGGGGGAGTTGGTAGGATATTTTGTGTGTTAGTTGGTTAAGGACACATGGGTGAATCTTGGCCCTACACTTGCTAGGCACTTGGCTAGATCTTGGCCATTGGTTGGCCTTGGCTTGTGCTATAAATACCCTACAGGTTGAAGACTTCTTCATCCAAAATGCCTAAGTCTTGAGAGCTTTCCCCTCCGCACCGTGAGGCCCAGCGAGAGTTTCCCACAGTGGGGTAGGCGAGGGTAGCCACTCGCTGTGGTGTGGCGTGGGGTACCCCTAGCCTAGTTTGTTTTCATATAATACCCCTCTTGGTAGAAATACTCTCAAAAGTATTGTTATAATGCCCAAATTACCTTAGCCATATACCTTGTTGTATTCTAAGGTTATACCTATACGAAAAGCCCAGAAAATACTATTATACTTCCGTCAGTCACAAAACCGAAACCCTAGGAAAAATCTCCATAGTCCGTTGGAGTATTGTGTAGAAGTTGGTTAGAACTTCTAAGGGTGGTTTAGGCGGGTTGGAGCGCTCGGAGTTGGATCTAAACGATTGCCCAGGATCGACTTTAAGCTAGGATAATTATGGGCTTACCGAGGTAAATATCTTGTCCCTCTATTGTAATTAGGAAATTACATATTGTTAGAATATATAGTTGAAGTATACTATATATAGAACTGAACGTAGTATCAGCAATGTCTTTTGACTTAAGCCTGAATAATACTTACGGCAATGTCTTGCGACTTAAGCCTGAATTGAAAGAAGAATACTGAACTGTAATTACATAGGGTTGTATTACTGAGACTTGTGTAGTAGTACAGTGAAGTAGAATTGTACCGTTAGGGTTAGATGTATAACCCCGGTTGGCTTGGTGGCGGCCTACCGATAGAGGAGGAGATTTCTGTTGTTGCGGGGAAGTCTTCGCCAATTTCGGTAGAATGTTCTCACGATGAGAGCTGAATGTTAATAAGCGCCTTGTGGCCTTATAGGTTGAAGTACTACGAGTGGCGCGATCTACTTGGCTTAGGAGTAGCCGCGTTTGGAAGTACTTGGGCGTTTTGCTATTAGTCGATACTCGTCGCGAGGTATGTGAACCTCTTCCTATCTCTTCTAGCATGATATGTGTGAACTATGTAGTACGGTAGACGTACATGTGCTAAACGTATTTGGTTGATTTTGAACATAAAGTGTTATAACGGCTTTATGGGAAGTTGGTTATAACAGCTTTATGTTGGTAAGAAAATACTTGTGGTCTTTAAAAGGTAACTGATTTGAACTATAACTGGCTTGTTATGTGTTAATAAAGAACTTGAAGTATTTCAAAAGATTTTTGAATCATTTTGAAAGAAGAAGTAATATACTTGGTTTTTGAAAAACTTAAGAGTTATACTAGCTTTATGGGAAGTTAGGTATAACGGCTTAAGGATGTTTACTGATTTCGGAAATCAGAATGTGTATCGACAAACCACTGCAGCGTTAATAAAAGGAAATGTTTTGACTAATTAAGTATTATTAAAACCAGTAGAAGCTTCCATCTGCATAGAAGCTAAGATGAGACAAAATCATATGTCATAGATCATGGTCTTTGTAATAAGATTGTAATAAACAAGAATATCCTACTCACATATAAGGCTTAGGTTTCTCAGTTGTTTAAGAAGAATTATATTCTTAAATGAATAAGACTATGAACTACTGAAACCTTTCAAAAAATGAGGAACTTGAACATTGGAAATTAGGCAAACTTGAACATTGGAAAAGAATGTTGCTACTTGATTTTACAAAGAGAAGTAATTGATTTTCTTTAAAAAGATAATCACTCTATTTTCATATACTACGGGTATTGTGTGACTTTTGTGAAGGTAACGTATCTTTTAAAGAGTTAATGTATGAAGTACTTTGGGGATAAAAACCCGATCTTGTTGATCATATAGTAGGAAGTACCTTGTGTGAACAACTTGATTGTATTGGTTTGTGATAGCCTTGTAATACTTTCTTGTTGCTTTGATAAGTAAACGTGTTAGGATGCTACGTGTGTTAGTATCTTGTGATGTTTGTGTAAAGGGGTTTCCCTTGATTGTGCTTATTAACTATCAGTCGTTATGATAGTATTGTGGCATTCATCTCTTGAGATGATTCCGGGGGTTAAGCTGCCCTCCGTCTGGGGTAGACTCGGTGATGCGGGACCATGATTCGAGAATACCTCATGCGGGTCTGAGGGCCTATGCGGAGCTACGAGAGTTCCGTGTTAGCGTCGTCCTTTATGGGCACGCGGTCGCGTGGCATGCGGACTCGGAAGTCGGGGCGACGCCGGGAGTAGCTACCCTCGATGCGGGGAATACCTCATGCGGGCCGATGAGATTGGCCTATGCGGAGCTGCGGGAGTTCCAGGGTTAGACGCGTACATTGATACTGCGGGCAAGTGGCCAGCTTTGATCATGTGACGGTCTAAACAGATCTTATGATCTGATTCATGACCTTGTTGGTACTGCGTGGGTTTTTAGTAATCGGCTATGCCTTCGTACTTACCGTCAGATTGTATTATGACACAGGTGGGACACGGTGTTCATGTGTTCCTTGGTGCTTTTATATCATAGGCTAGGCGGTGAGGAAGGTATTCCACGGGCATGATTGATGTTGTGGGCCTGAGACCCATTGTTATACTTGAGTGATGACTTGAGGGCGTGAGTCCCTAACTTGACATGACTGCTTTGTTGTAAACTGTAGTTTGGTTATCATACATGTCTCCTGCTTTATATGATCGCTATGATTTCATTTACGATATGTATTTTGATTTCACATACTCGGTACTGTTGTCTTGACCTCGCCCGGGGCTGCGTTCATGCCGCAGTTGAGGTACACGATCGTTGATCCTAGCTCTCGAGTCACGATTTGTTTGGGAAGCTCCGTTTCTCGGAGGCTTATCGGTGGTATAGTCCCCGCCGTCGTAAGTGTTTACATTCAGGGGTTTGGCGGGGCCCTGTCCCGCCATTGTTGTCGTATCATTCTTAGAGGTCTGTAGTACTGTTGTGGGCAGGGTTTGTAAAAAGGATTAAACTGTTCATGTTGAAAAAGATGTCATTTTTATATGCCGAAAGGCAAGTTTTTCTCAGATTATTGTTTCATATTTCATAATATGTCTTGCATCGTTTTATATTCCGCTGATTACTCTGATGTATGTCTACTTGGGTGCCCGGGGTAAGGCACCAGTCACGGGCCCGGGTTCGGGTCGTGACAAAAGTGGTATCGAGCGATTAATCCTCGGAAAGTGTCTACGCACCGTATCGATAGAAGTCTTGATTATCGGTGTGTTGTGCACCACACCAATAATCAGGAGGCTATAGGATATTTAGGATTGGTTTCTATTCTTCTCGCTCTGAGATCGTGCCTTAGAGCTATGTTGTAAGTTGGACCCTCTAACGTAAATTCTTTCCCTTATCGTTATGCCTCGCGTAGCAACCCGCCCGGGAGGGCAAAGCGGCCAGGAGGCTGCGAGAGTAAGTCTGAGAGGGTTACGTGGGCACAGCCCAATTATCACCTTGGGTGGTGCTTCATTCGGGAGTTCTGCGGCGTCGCCACTAGCAAAGTGAGTTTAGCACGCGGCGGCAGCTTCTTCTGCGACCATGATATTTGAACCTTCGCGGCCAGGGAACAGAGAATTTAGATTGCAAAGAGCGACCTGTTACTAGCTATAGATTTGGCTACGGGAGTATACCGATGTCTGTAGTCTTGAGGACTATCTAAAGAGGTTGTGCAAGAGTAATTCTTCGATTGAAGCGAGCATGGCACGTATGCGGGCTTATGCGCAGCAGGCCGAGACGTGTAGAGATCGACAGAGTAACGAAGGACACCAGAAGAGGCGAGCGTGAAGGTCCTTTAGTAACTTTTGGCGTAGTCGCCACGCGTGAATAGATTATGCACATCCACCGTCTGGCGAGTCCTCCACGAATTTCGGGGCGCTCGGTACGCGGGAGTTGGTCGAGCTCGAGCTTAGGTTCCGCGAGATACACGTAGGTTCCGGCCATCCGGATTGCTTTTTCGGTGTTCACATGTGGCGGGCGCCATCCGTGGAATGTCGTCTTTTAGTTGGTACGTGTTGTACCTATGACCGTCAGGGTCTGTTGTCGAAAGAATGTCCTTGCGGGAGGACTTAGCCTTCAGGATCGGTGGGTAGTTCGTCATCTCCCTTAGCTATGCGCCCTACGGGGCAGGTTTGATTAGAACGACTAAGGGGAGTGAAGCAGTAGACATAGATCTATCCTTAACCCTCTAGAGTTTTGTATAGGTGATAAGGTGAGTATACCTTAGGTGCTATGTTCTGATAGCAGTGGGTTAGTTGTGATTTGAAATCATGGTTGTTTAACCGAGTAAGATTTTGGGGATAGAGGAAGTGTGAGCCTTAGAGCTTTATACGTAGAGACCTTAGAGGTGAGGCCATCTCGAGAAAAAGGTGTAGTGTTATGTTTGACACTTATCGGAGTGCATAGTGCACGTGAGTTATGTTGGGACAGGTCCCTAGTAGTGTGGAATGAAAGAGGGTAGTTGAGCTAAGAAGACCGCTAGGTTTTCGTAACGTGATTAGTGAGATTGTTCCGGTTCGGGGAGCTAGTATGATGCGCGTTGCCGGGTCGGGTTGAGAGGCGTTGCGGGTCAACCCGGCGAGTTTAGTGGTGGGGTCGGTTGTGGTGGTCGCCTCATGTTAGGGTTGTGAGGTGTTAGGCCCAAGTTTAGTTAACCGTGACGAGTTCGTGGACGCGTTCGACGATGGTCGGGCGATGGGGCAGCCCATCATGTTCTTCGGTCAGGACCGTTTACTCGGCTGTGTTGAGTTATCAGAAAGGTTGTAAGGCTGCACGGGGTGCCTACCTTCACCTTAAGACAGACAGTGAAGCCCAGGTTGTGGCTATTTTTTTCGTCTTCTAAAAAGTTTACCAGGCAGGGTTAAGAACTCAGGTGAGTCTCAGAATCGCATTCGCCCTCGGGCCAGTGCGTGGATTTCAGAGGTAGTCGTGGGGGGATTGTTGTCTCCTGTGGAGGAAGCGTTTAAGCTACCATTTTAGTGTTCGGATATCGCTTTGTGAAGCCTTGTAGGGGCGGAAGTGTAAATTGCCGGTCGATTGGTTCGATGTTGGCAAGGTGCAGTTAGTTGGTTCAGGCTTGTTCCGGTGTGGATAGTGCGGCTTGTCTAGAAGAAGTTCGCGGCTCGGAGGAATTGTGCGGATAATCGGCGACGCTTAGAGTTCAGGTTGACGGTCGGTCTTCGAAGGTACCACCGGGTTGGGTGTGGAGTCCGGAATACAGAGGAACTTAGCGGAGTTACTTTGGGCCCTTGAGTTCATGTGAAGAATAGGCGAGTGCCTATATGTTAGCTTTTGCCGTCCGACTTAGGAGGATGTGCGTCGGTCTTCGTATTGTTATGATCGGAAAAGTATCTGAGATCCATCGAGTGTTCCCACTTAATGATGACCACGTTAGAGATAGTAGCCGAGTTTTGGGAACTGGCGATATCGAAAATGTGGAAAGAGTTCGGTATACGACATCCTCGTGGATCGCAGCCCGGTACCATTTGTTGGGTCGTCGGAGCAAGGCTCGCGACAAAGGGACAAATTGGTGCCATTTGTTGGGTCGCCTGAGAAGGTTAATGCCTCAGGCAAAGTGACAAAGTGGTTTCTACGAGTAAAGAGAGAAGTGAGCATGTATGGCGAGCATAGGTGTGATCATTTCTTTTGTAGAGAGAAGGCGAAGGAAGTATATTTTAGACCACGGAGAGAGGTGGTTGTGGTGATGTTAGAGGTGTTTCTCGTGGACTTGGATATAAGTATTTCTTGTGATTGTTTCGTGGCCATGTATGGCGTGTTTGTTCTCGTAAGTATAGTAGTGAAGACTATCTTGGCGCGTTTGTTTGAGACTTAGAAGGAACATTGGACGAATGTTTCTAAGGAGGAGAATGTTATACCCGTATTTCCAGTATATGCAGGGACGTGACGTAGAAAAGTTTGTGCCTTAAAGTGCTTGGCGAATTTTATTTGTGCACAACACCCGCTTAGAGTCGTTTTTCGATGAAACGTTTTCCACGACTTTCGTAGGGAATTTCGGCTATGTCATTTTTAATTTTTGCGGATTTTTAGAGACGAAGCGTGTTGGACCAACGAGAGGCGCCACTTGGCACCCTCCCATTGGCGGACGTGAGGACTCGGCTTGGGCGAATTGAAGAGGGGAGTTGGTAGGATATTTTATGTGTTAGTTGGTTAAGGACACGTGGGTGAATCTTGGCCCTACACTTGCTAGGCAACAGCTAGATCTTGGCCATTGGTTGGCCTTGGCTTGTGCTATAAATACCCCTAAGGTTGAAGAATTTTTCATCCAAAATGCCTAAGTCTTGAGAGCTTTCCCCCTCACTTTTCGTGAGGCCCCCTTGGCCGAGAGTTTCCCACAGTGGGAGTGGTAGAGGTAGCCACCCCCTCCTGTGGTGTGGCCGTGGGTACCCCTAGCCTAGTTTGTTTTCATATAATACCCCTCTTGGTAGAAATACTCTCAAAGTATTGTTATAATGCCCAAATTACCTTAGCCATATACCTTGTTGTATTCTAAGGTTATACCTATACGAAAAGCCCAGAAAATACTATTATCCTTCCGTCAGTCACAAAACCGAAACCCTAGGAAAAATCTCCATAGTCCGTTGGAGTATTGTGTAGAAGTTGGTTAGAACTTCTAAGGGTGGTTTAGAGCGGGTTGGAGCGCTCGGAGTTGGAGCTAAACGATTGCCCAGGATCGACTTTAAGCTAGGATAATTATGGGCTTACCGAGGTAAATATCTTGTCCCTCTATTGTAATTAGGAAATTACATATTGTTAGAATATATAGTTGAAGTATACTATATATAGAACTGAACGTAGTATCGGCAATGTCTTTTGACTTAAGCCTGAATAATACTTACGGCAATGTCTTGCGACTTAAGCCTGAATTGAAAGAAGAATACTGAACTGTAATTACATAGGGCTGTATTACAGTAGACTTGTGTAGTAGTACCGTGAAGTAGAATTGTACTGTTAGGGTTAGATGTATAACCCCTGGTTGGCTTGGTAGCGGCCTCGATAGAGGAGGAGATTTCTGTTTGTTGCGGGAAGAGGAGAGTCTGCGAATTTTGGTAGAATGTTCTACGATGAGAGCTGAATGTTAATAAGCGCCTTGTGGCCTTATAGGTTGAAGTACTACGAGTGGCGCGATCACTTGGCTTAAGGAGTAGCCGCGTTTGGAAGTACTTGGGCGTTTTGCTATTAGTCGATACTCGTCGCGAGGTATGTGAACCTCTTCCTATCTCTTCTAGCATGATATGTGTGAACTATGTAGTACGGTGAGCGTACATGTGCTAAACGTATTTGGTTGATTTTGAACATAAAGTGTTATAACGGCTTTATGGGAAGTTGGTTATAACAGCTTTATGTTGGTAAGAAAATACTTGTGGTCTTTAAAAGGTAACTGATTTGAACTATAACTGGTTTGTTATGTGTTAATAAAGAACTTGAAGTATTTCAAAAGATTTTTGAATCATTTTGAAAGAAGAAGTAATATACTTGGTTTTTGAAAAACTTAAGAGTTATACTAGCTTTATGGGAAGTTAGGTATAACGGCTTAAGGATGTTTTACTGATTTCGGAAATCAGAATGTGTATCGACAAACCACTGCAGCGTTAATAAAAGGAAATGTTTTGACTAATTAAGTATTATTAAAACCAGTAGAAGCTTCCATCTGCATAGAAGCTAAGATGAGACAAAATGATATTTCCTAGATCATGGCTGCTGTAATAAGATTGTAATAAACAAGAATATCCTACTCACATATAAGGCTTAGGTTTCTCAGATTGTTTAAAGAATTATATTCTTAAATGAATAAGACTATGAACTACGAAACCTTTCAAAAAAATGAGGAACTTGAACATTGGAAATTAGGCAAACTTGAACATTGGAAAAGAATGTTGCTACTTGATTTTACAAAGAGAAGTAATTGATTTTCTTTAAAAAGATAATCACTCTATTTTCATATACTACGGGTATTGTGTGACTTTTGTGAAGGTAACGATCTTTTAAAGAGTTAATGTATGAAGTACTTTGGGGATAAAACCCGATCTTGTTGATCATATAGTAGGAAGTACCTTGTGTGAACAACTTGATTGTATTGGTTTGTGATAGCCTTGTAATACTTTCTTGTTGCTTTGATAAGTAAACGTGTTAGGATGCTACGTGTGTTAGTATCTTGTGATGTTTGTGTAAAGGGTTTCTCGATTGTGCTTATTAACTATCGGTCGTTATGATAGTATTGTGGCATTCATCTCTTGAGATGATTAGGGTTAAGGCGCCCTCCGTCGGGGTAGACTCGAGTGATGCAGGACCATGATTCGAGAATACCTCATGCGGGTCACGAGGGCCTATGCGGAGCTACGAGTTCGTGTTAGCGTCGTCCTTTACGGGCATGCGGTCGCGTGGCCATGCGGACTCGGAAGTCGGGGCGACGCGGGAGTAGCTACCTCGACGCGGGAATGCCTAATGCGGGCAGATGAGATTGGCCTCTGCGGAGCTGCGGGAGTTACAGGGTTAGACGCGTACATTGATACTGCTGGCAAGTGGCCAGCTTTGATCATGTGAAGGTCTAAACAGATCTTATGATACAGTTCTTGACCTTGTTGGTGCGTGGGTTTTTAGTAGTCGGCTATGCCTTCGTACTTACCCGTCTGATTGTATTATGACACAGGTGGGACCTGGTGTTCATGTGTGTTCCTTGGTGCTTTTATATCATAGACTGCCGGCAGTGAGGAAGGTATTCCACGGGCATGATTGATGTTGTGGGCCTGAGACCCATTGTTATACTTGAGTGATGACTTGAGGCGTGAGTCCACTTGACATATTCGCTTTGTTGTAAAGCGTAGTTTGGTTATCATACATGTCTCCCGCTTTATATAGTTGCTATGATTTCATTTACGATATGTATTTTGATTTCACATACTGCAGTTGTCTTGACCTCGCCGGAAGTGCGTTCATGCCGAGTTGAGGTACACGATCGTTGATCCTAGCTCTCGGTCACAGTTTGACGTTTGGGAAGCTCCGTTTCTCGGAGGCTTATCGATGGTATAGTCCCGTCGTAAGTGTTTACATTCAGGGGTTTGGCGGGCCTGTCGCCATTGTTGTCGTATCATTCTTAGAGTGCAGTAATCGTTGTGGGCGTGGTTTGTAAAAAGGATTAAAGCTATTCATGTTGAAAAAGATGTCATTTTTATATGCCGAAAGGCAAGTTTTCTCGATTATTGTTTCATATTTCATAATATGTCTTGCATCGTTTATATTCTGATTACTCGATGTATGTCTACTTGGGTGCAGGGTAAGGCACGATCCGCGGGCGGTTGGTCGTGATAATACATAACCATGACGACAAGCTCAAACATTGGAGCCATCTCAAAATCGAACCAGGATCCTAAGCTCGCGGATCCAATCGTAATACCTAAACTGCGGACATGAACGCGGCCCGAAGAAGTCGATCTAACAGTGCAGAATATGGAACGAAAAATAAGGTGCGATAATAAAATCATAATCGTACAAAAAGAATGGCGAGGCAAGTATAAAGAAAGGGTAAATACGGATCCTACCGTGTCATTTCCATCTCGTGAACTTAATCGTACCTTATTATCTTTTCCCGTTTTCCATAAGAGTATAGTCAAATTCTTACGTGCATACTTAAGAAAACTCATCAAGTTCATAAACATATAACTTACGTATCTTGCATAACCTAATCCGTCCCTTTATGGAGGAACGCTTATCTTTACCAACTGGGACGCGATAGTCATATAAGTCCGCCCGTAAAGGTATCTTTGCCTACCTAACTGGGACGCGATAAAATCACATAAGTGCGCCCATAAAGGTATCTGCATAAAAATAGGAGGCTCATGATCAGCGGGGTCCTCGCGGTACTATCAATAAGCAATCCTACTCGCAGGACTATTTCACGGCGTAGGTCCCGTGGACCCGCATGGTATTCCTCGCATAAATTTGTACCGCGCATGGGACTATTTCACCCGCATAAGCCCATAAGGACTCACATGAGGTATTCCTCGCATCATGGGTAGCAAATCCACGGAACAGGTTGTCACGACCCGTTCCGGGGCCCGTGACAGGTGCCTTACCCGGACACCCAAGTAGTCATACATCAGAGATATCAGCGGAATATAAAACAAGACATGAAATAATATAAATGAGACACAGTTTCTGGGGAAAAGTTGCCTTTCGGCATATATATAAATACCCAAAAATGAACAGTTACATCCCAACTTTACAACAGGACTACAGACCTCTAAGAGTTTATAACAACAATGGCGGGACAGGGCCCCGCCATACCCCTGAATGCAAATACCTACAACGACAGGGGACCATACTAAAATGCTAAGCCTCCGGAGAAACAGAGCTTTCCCAAACGCTGAAACGGTGATCCTAAGAACGGGGATCAACATTAGGAGTACCTCTACCTGCGGCATGAACACAGCCCCCCGAAGGAGGTCAAGATCTGGTACAGTATGTGAAAGCGTAAAAGTACTTTAAATGAAATCAAAGTATTTAAAATCATTTACAAATACAATTAGTTCAATTTTCACATAGTTCCATATCACAAACAAGAGCAATAATAGGTAAAGCATGTGTCTTTCCTAGGCGCGAATGATCGAAGCAAGGCGATCGCCCATAGTATCATTATGCATGCCTAACCTCGGACTCCGCGATCCGCATGTCACATAGACCCGCATGAGGTATTCCTCGCATCGGGTAAAGCTAACCCACGGTACCCTCCTGGACTCCGCGATCCGCATAGTCTCGATAGACGCATAGTCACATGCATCGCATAGGCATCCCCGTCGGGATAAAACACCCGGAATGATCAACCATGGAACTCCCGCAGCTCCGCATAGTCACGCAGACCGCATAGGCCATATAGACCCGCATCAAGGGTGGCAATCCCTCGGTATAACAAGTCAAGGGGGTATGTGATATAATAACATAACAGCTTATCGTTAAACAACATAAGCACAACAAGAGGAACCCCTTTACACAAACGTCACCAGATACTAACACACGTAGCATCCTAACATGTTTACTTATCAAATCAACAAGAAAGTATTACAAGGCTATCACAAACCAACACAATCAAGTTATTCACACAAGGTACTTTCTACTTTATGTTAACAATTTCGGGTTTTTATCCCCAAAGTACTTCATACATTAACTCTTTTAAAAGATCCGCTTCTTTCAAAAAGTCACACAATACCCGTAGTATAAAAATAGAGTGACTATCCTTTTAAGTAAACCAAAACACTTCCCTTTGTAAGTCAAGTAACAACATTATTTTCCAAACGTTCAAGTTTGCCTAATTCCAAATGCTCAAGTTTCTCATTTTCGAAATGTTTCGTAGTTCATAGTTTTAATCACTTAATGATATAATTCTCCTTTAAAACAATTTGAGATACATATGCCTTATATGTGAGTAGGTTATTCTTGTTCATAATCAATCTTATTTAAGCAGTCATGATCTAGGAAATGTAATATCATTTTGTCTCATCTTAGCTTCTATGCAGATGGAGGTTTCTACTGGTTTTAATAATACTTTATTAGTCAATACATTTCCCTTTATTAGCGCTGCTGTGGTTTGTTCGATACTTATTCTCATTTCCGAAATCAGTAAAACATTATTCCTTTTACAAACCAAGTACTCATTACTCACGAATGATGTTTCACACAAAAACTCATATTAATTACTTAAGTCAAGTCTCTTATCTTTTAAGATCAAGTCTCTTAACTTCTAAAATTAATAAACCATTTTTTTTATCTCTCTTAAGTCGTTATACCTAACTTCCCATAAAACTAGTATAACTCTTAAGCTTTTAAAACCAAGTATTACTCTTCTTTCAAAAAGGTTTCTTAATTCTTTTGAAATACTTCAAGATTCTTATTATTCAGGCTTAAGTCAAAAGACATTGTCGTACAACTACGTTCGATTAACACACGTCACGCGTACTATATATATATTCTTTTAAAATATCATGCTCAAGAGGATAGGAAGGATCACATACCGCGACGATTATCGACTATTAGCAAAGCGCTCCCACGGCTATAACCCGCTAGCCTCGCCCACCTTTCAAGTAGTACATGCTACTCGCAGATCAAACAACCTATAAGGGTTATACAAGTCTATCAATGCCTAGACTACTCTTGTAGAATATTCTTCCGATATGATTCGGTTCAAGTCTATTACGTAATATCCTCTATTACTTCAATTCTCTTCTATGAATCTTATATTCATTTCTATACAACTACGATGTAATTTCCAATTACAATAGAAGGATAGGATTATTTACCTCAGTAAGCCCAAAATTATCCAAGTTTAATGTCGATCCCGAGCAACGTTTAGCTCTACTCCGGTGCTCCAACCGCTCCAAACAACCCTTAGAAGTTCTACGAAACTTCTTCCTAATACTTCAACCAAGCGTGAAGATTTTTCCAAAGGGTTTCGTTTAGCGATCAAGGAAGTATTATAGTATTTACGGGCTTTAGTATAGGTGTAACCTTGGAATACTCCAAGGTATTTGGGCCAAGTTATTTTGGAATAGTAACTATACTTGTAGAGTATTTCTACCAAGAGGAGGGGGTAGTATTTTACGAGACATCTCTCAAGAGGGGGGGGGGTGTACCCCTCGGCCAAGGCCACTAGGAGGGGGGGTGTACCCCTCAACCAAGGTCCTTCTCAAAGGGGGAGGCTTGGACGAACCACTACACTAAGGGGGAGAGAACTTTCAAGACTTAGAAACTATTTTAGGATGAAGAAGTTCATCAACTAAGGGGGGGGGGGGGGGTATTTATAGGACAACCAAGGGCCAAGATCAAGCCAAGTGGTAGGCAAGTGTAGGGTGAGGATTTACCCATGTGTACCTTATCCATCTACCACACCAACTATCACAAATATCCTACCTAACCCAAGTCTTCAAATCGTCCAATGGACGCCCAAGAATCCGTCAATTAGAGGGTGACAAGTGTCGCCCTCTCGTTGGTCCAAAATATTTCGTCTCTCGGAAAAATCCGCAAAAAATATAAATGACATAGCCGAAATTTTCCCTTCGCAAGTTATGTAAAACGTTTCGTCGAAAAAACGATTATTTTCGGTAGTTGTGAACAAAATTTTCGGCCATTGCCTACTTTAAGGCTCAAACTTTTCTACGTACGTCCTCACGTACATACTCTGGAAATACGGGGTATAACATTCTCCCCTCCTTAGAAACATTCGTCCCGAATGTTCCTTCTCAAGACGGATAACGACGAAGTTCCTCATAGCTTAACCAGTTTGCAAATGCCACACATGGCCACAGAAAACACCCGCGCAAATACTTACATCCAAGTCCACGAGGACTCACCTCTAACATCACAAAACTCCACCTGAGGCTAAAATATACTCCCTTCGCACCTTCACTTTACAAAAGAAAAGATCACATATATGTTCTTAACACATGCTCGCTTCTTCCCTTACTCGTCGTACCCTTCTCGTACACTCGAATTCTTTCTCATAACTTACCACATTCCTGTTACTGCATTAATTTCAAAAAAACTCTGGGTTACTACCTCCAACTTGATCATCATTAACTGGGAATACTCTGGATGGATCTCCGATACTTTTCTGAACCTAACAACATGAAGGATCGAACGTACTGACTCCTACATCGGACGGCAACGCTAACTATAGGCAACTTGGCCTATTCTTCACATGACCTGGAAAGGCCCAAAGTAACTCGGGCTAAGTTTCCTCTGTTTTCCGAATCTCGTCACACCCTTCCGGGGTGGTACCTTCAAGAAGACCCACCGTCAACCTGAACTCCAAGCGTCGTCGCCGATTATCCGCATGACTTCTGTTGACTCTGAGCTGCCGATAACCTCTCCTGGATAGGCTTTACCCTATCCACATCCTGCCGAAACAAGTATGAACCAACTATCTGAACTTTGCCAACATCGAACCAATCGACCGACAACTTACACTTCCGCCCCTACGAGGCTTCGTAAGGCGATATCCGAATACTGAAATGGTAGTTATTAAACACTCCCTCATCAGGAGACAACAATCCTCACAGCTACCCCTGAACACCAAACACTGGCCCGAGGGCGAATGTGATACTGAGACTCACCTGAGTTCTTAACCCTGCCTGGTAAAACCTCCAAAAGAAGTAAATGGCCCGGGCTCCATTGCTGTCATAAGGTGAAGGTAGGCACCTCGTGCAGTGCACAATCTTCTGATATAACATCTCGCATAACCTCTGCGAGTAAAGCGATCTCGATGAAAGACAAGAGGCTGACCTCGTTGGCGACTCTTGGTCGAATGCATCCACGAACTCGTCGATGGTTAACTAAACTTGGGCCTAACACCTCATGACCTATCACCCAATGGACCACAAACTGACCCCACCACAAAACAGGCCGCGGGTTGACCTGCGATTGGTCATCAACCCGACCCGTTATCGCGCAAAAACTCTTGTTCCCCGCTCCGGAACAATCTCACTAATCAAGTCACGAAAAACCTAGTGATCTTCTTAGCTCAACTACCCTCTTTCATTTCATACCACTCAGGGATTTATCACACAACCATATCTCACGTGTACCATGCACTCTGATAAGGGTCAAACATAAAAAAATACATCTTTTACTCGAGATGGCCTCGCCTCTAAGGTCTCTACGTATAAAACTCTAAGGCTCACACTTCCTCTATCCCCCAATCTTACCTGGTTAACTAACCATGATTTCTAATCATAATTTACACAATGTTAACTGAACGTAACACTTAAGATATACTTATCTTATCACACATACAATCTCTAGAGGGTTAAGGATACACATGTATCTACTGCTTCACTACCCTCTGTCGTTCCAATCAATCCTGCCCGATCATAGCAAAACAAGCTGTCAAGAAGTACGACACTCCACATGATGACACTTACCACAACGGCCACACCGAGGTGGGGGTGGCCTCCTCTGGCTAACACCCCTTCCTCTCCGAACTACTGAATCCGCAACTGATCTGGTAGGCTGAGTCCTCCTACTTGCATCCCTCCAACTAGGACATCTTTTCCACACATGGCCCTGACCGCCGCAGGTAAAACAAGCATCAACAAAAGATGACATTCCCCGGGATGACGCCTGTCACACTGTGAACATTTGGGGAAAAGCGAATCGGTGGTGGACTACGTGTATCTGTGCACCAGAAGCCCTGGAGCCTTGACCAACTCCTGCATACCCCGAACGTCCTGAACCCTGTGGAGGACCACTCTGCACTGGTGGAAGTGCATATCTAATCTGCTGCTGAGGCGGTTCACCTCGAAAGTTACCAAAGGACCATGTTGTTCTGGCCCTCTTCTGCTGATCTTGGTTAATCCGTCAATCTCTATGTTCCTCTGCGTGCTGTGCATAAGCCTGTACGCGGGCAATATCCATGCCTGACTGAAGAGCTACTCTTGCACAATCTTTCTTTAGATAGTCATCAAGACCCGTGATATATCGGTGCACTCTATATTCTCTGGTTGCTAAAATCCTAGCTAATGAGTCCATTCCTTTTAATCCAAATTCTTTGTTCTGCGTGGGCGAAGGCTCATACATCATGGCGCGATGGAAGCTATCTGCGTGCTAAACTCTGTTGGGTGGCGGCGTCGCAGAACTCCCGAATGAAGCACCACGGTGATGGTTAGGCTCAGTGCCTCGTAACCCTCGTACTTACTCGCAGCTCCGCTTTGCCTTCTGGGCCCGGGTTGCCTTACGCGGAGGCATAACAGGTACGGGGAAAGAAATACGTTAGAGGGGTCCAACTTATAACACAGCTCTAAGGCACGATCTCAGAGTGAGAAGAATGGAAACCAATCCTAAATATCCTATAGCCTCCTGATTATTGGTGTGGTGCACAACACACCGATAATCAAGACTCTACTAGATACGGTCTGTAGACACTTTCCGAGGATTAACTGCTCTGATACCACTTTTGTCACGACCCGTTCCGGGGCCCGTGACTGGTGCCTTACACGGACACCCAAGTAGTCATACATCAGAGATATCAGCGGAATATAAAACAAGACATGAAATAATATAAATGAGACACAGTTTCTGGGGAAAAGTTGCCTTTCGGCATATATATAAATACCCAAAAATGAACAGTTACATCCCAACTTTACAACAGGACTACAGACCTCTAAGAGTTTATAACAACAATGGCGGGACAGGGCCCCGCCATACCCCTGAATGCAAATACCTACAATGACATGGGACCATACCAAAATGCTAAGCCTCCGGAGAAACGGAGCTTTCCCAAACGCTGAAACGGTGATCCTAAGAACGGGGATCAACAGTAGGAGTACCTCTACCTGCGGCATGAACGCAGCCCCCCGAAGGAGGTCAGTACAACAGGTACCAAGTATGTGAAACTGTAAAGTACTTTAAATGAAATCAAAGTATTTAAAACCATTTACAAATACAATTAGTTCAATTTGCACATAGTGCCATATCACAAACAAGAGCAATAATAGGTAAATCAGATGTGTCTTTCCTAGGCCGCGAATGATCAAGCAAGGCCAATCGCCCATAGTATCATTATGCATGCCTAACCTCGGACTCCCGCACCGCATAGTCACACATGTACCCGCATGAGGTATTCTCGCATCGGGGTAGCTAACCCGTACCTCCCGGACTCCCGCATCCGCATAGTCTCAATAGACCGCATAGTCACACGCGCAGCATCCCCGTCGACGGATAAAACACCGGAATGATCAACCTCGAACTCCGCGACTCCGTATAGTCACGCAGACCGCATAGCCGTATAGACCGCGTCGAGGTGGCAAGCCCTCGGTATAACAAGTCAAGGGGGTATGTGATATAATAACATAACAACTTATCGTTAAACAACATAACCACAACAAGGGGAACCCCTTTACACAAACGTCACCAGATACTAACACACGTAGCATCCTAACATGTTTACTTATCAAATCAACAAGAAAGTATTACAAGGCTATCACAAACCAACACAATCAAGTTATTCACACAAGGTACTTTCTACTTTATGTTAACAATTTCGGGTTTTTATCCCCAAAGTACTTCATACATTAACTCTTTTAAAAGATCCGCTTCTTTCAAAAAGTCACACAATACCCGTAGTATAAAAATAGAGTGACTGTCCTTTTAAGTAAACCAAAACACTTCCCTTTGTAAGTCAAGTAACAACATTATTTTCCAAACGTTCAAGTTTGCCTAATTCCAAATGCTCAAGTTTCTCATTTTCGAAAGGTTTCGTAGTTCATAGTTTTAATCACTTAATGATATAATTCTCCTTTAAAACAATTTGAGATACATATGCCTTATATGTGAGTAGGTTATTCTTGTTCATAATCAATCTTATTTAAGCAGCCATGATCTAGGAAATGTAATATCATTTTGTCTCATCTTAGCTTCTATGCAGATGGAGGTTTCTACTGGTTTTAATAATACTTTATTAGTCAATACATTTCCCTTTATTAGCGTTGTTGTGGTTTGTTCGATACTTATTCTCATTTCCGAAATCAGTAAAACATTATTCCTTTTACAAACCAAGTACTCATTACTCACGAATGAGGTTTCACACAAAAACTCATATTAATTACTTAAGTCAAGTCTCTTATCTTTTAAGATCAAGTCTCTTAACTTCTAAAATTAATAAACCATTCTTTTTATCTCTCTTAAGTCGTTATACCTAACTTCCCATAAAGCTAGTATAACTCTTAAGCTTTTAAAACCAAGTATTACTCTTCTTTCAAAAAGGTTTCTTAATTCTTTTGAAATACTTCAAGATTCTTATTATTCAGGCTTAAGTCAAAAGACATTGCCGTACAACTACGTTCAGTTAACACACGTACGTCTACCGTACTATATATATATTCTTTTAAAATATCATGCTCAAGAGGATAGGAAGGATCACATACCTCGCGACGATTATCGACTATTAGCAAAATGCTCCACGGCTATAACCCGGCTAGCCTCGTCCACCTTTCAAGTAGTACATGCTACTCGCAGATCAAACAACCTATAAGGGTTATACAAGTCTATCAATGCCTAGACTACTCTTGTAGAATATTCTTCTGATGTGATTCCAGTTCAAGTCTATTCTGTAATATCCCTCTATTACAGTTCAATTCTCTTCTATGAATCTTATATTCATTTCTATACAACTACATTATGTAATTTCCAATTACAATAGAAAGATAGGATTATTTACCTCGGTAAGCCCAAAATTATCCAAGTTTAATGTCGATCCTGAGCAACGTTTAGCTCCTACTCCGGGTGCTCCAACCCGCTCCAAACAACCCTTAAAAGTTCTACGAAACTTCTTCCTAATACTTCAACCAGCTGTGAAGATTTTTCCAAAGGGTTTCGTTTAGCGACTGAAGGGAAGTATTATAGTATTTCTGGGCTTTTAGTATAGGTGTAACCTTGGAATACTACAAGGTATTTGGGCCAAGGTATTTTGGAATAGTAACTATACTTGGAGAGTATTTCTACCAAGAGGAGGGGGTAGTATTTTACGAGACAACTCTCAAGAGGGGGGGGTGTACCCCTCGGCCAAGGCCACTAGGAGGGGGGGTGTACCCCTCGGCCAAGGGCCTTCTCAAAGGGGGAGGCTTGGATGAACCACTACACTAAGGGGGAGAGAACTTTCAAGACTTAGAAACTATTTTAGGATGAAGAAGTTCATCAACTAAGGGGGGGTATTTATAGGACAACCAAGGGCCAAGATCAAGCCAAGTGGTAGGCAAGTGTAGGGTGAGGATTTACCCATGTGTACCTTATCCATCTACCACACCAACTATCACAAATATCCTACCTAACCCAAGTCTTCAAATCGTCCAATGGATGCCCAAGAATCCGTCAATTAGAGGGTGACAAGTGTCGCCCTCTCGTCGGTCCAAAATATTTCGTCTCTCGGAAAAATCCGCAAAAAATATAAATGACATAGCCGAAATTTTCCCTTCGCAAGTTGTGTAAAACGTTTCGTCGAAAAAACGATTCTTTTCGGTAGTTGTGAACAAAATTTTCGGCCATTGCCTACTTTAAGGCTCAAACTTTTCTACGTACGTCCTCACGTACATACTCTGGAAATACGGGGTATAACACAGGTGGTATAACGTCTTGGGGGTTTACCCCTCATTTATACTCTTACCCTGAAGCATGTGGTATAACGTCTTGGGGGTTTACCCCTCATTTATACTCTTACCCTGGAGAAGGTGGTATAACGTCTTGGGGGTTTACCCCTCATTTATACTCTTACCCTAACTCAACCGGCCATCATACATAACATAAGCCCTACCGGCTTATCATACATAACATAAGCACTACCGACTTATCATACATAACATAAGCACTACCGACTTATCATACATAACATAAGCACCACCGGCTTATCATACATAACATAAGCACCACCGGCTTATCATACATTACATAAGCAAGTTAAGAAATCCCCCTAACTTCTTATTAGTCTTATTCGCATACACTCTCATTTTAGTTTACTTAAGGCACTAACATGTCTTTATAAAAAATCCGGGAATTTAACCCAACGTACTACGTGCCTCTACTCCTTTAAAATGATTCTCTTTCAAATAAAACTTCCAAGATACTAATAACCGTAGTATCAAGTCATATCTACTTTTCAAGACAAGTCACGATACTTTTTAGAAATACATTTATAGGCTTCTAAATCAAGTGACTTCTTTCTTTAAAACCTTAAGCAATTAGTACCTTTAAAACAATTTGCCCTTCTTTATTTCAAGTCATTTCTTTGCTTACATTACTGAAGAAACCCATTCTTTTAATCTTTCATAAAGTTGTTATAACCAACTTCTCATAAAGCCGTTATAACTCTTTATGTCTTAGACAAATTCATTCCTTTTATAACCAAGAAACTTATACTTTCAAATCAAATCACATAGCTTTCAAAATACTTCAAGTCTCTTAACTTTTAAGAAAACAAGTTTCTTAACGTTAGAATGGCAAGAAATCAATACTTTCCAAATCAAGTATTCTATACTTTTAAATCAATTCATTTCTTCCTTTAAGAATCAAGTTCCATAACTTGAAAAATAAAGTCCCTTAACCTTTTAAAAAATTGAGGTTTATAGCCTTAAAACTTCATACGTAAATTCTTATAAATTAAGTAACATATACTTTGGTGCGTTGTGAATAAGTTATACTTATTTATAACGATCTTAATCAAGTAGCCATGATCTAGAAAATGTAATACAATTTTGTCTTATCTTAGCTTCTATGCAGATGGAGAATTCTACTCATTTTAACTTAATTGATTGTCATTACATTTTCCTTTATTAACGCTGCAGTGGCTTGTTCGATACTTATTCTCATTCGTGTCGTAAAATTAGCCAAGTCAACTTGGCTCCAAATACCTCTTAACGACTCTTACCAACATCCCCCATAAGACTTGGTAAGAACTTAGGATAACCTAGACATAACCTTTACGTAGAGTAAATCAACATACATACCTCTTAACTTCTAAGAGTAAAGGAATCATGAAATAGTACTACATGTATATTCCATACATAGAATCATGTAAAAAGAAAGAAGAGGTTCACATACCTCGCGACGATTATCGACAAATAGCAAAATGCTCCAAAGTACTTCAACCTTGATAGATATTCCATCCTTCAAGTAGAATACGCTATACTTAGTACTTCAACCTATAATGGCCATAATACGTCCATTAAACCTCTAGCTTTAAACGTAGAATATTATAAGTGCAAAGTCACTAAATTCTACGGAAAATCAGACAGCACTTCCTTTGTTTCAACATACTTTGCCACCTTTTTCAAGGCCGAATTCAATAACCAAACACGCCACATTTAAGGCCCAATACAACAACCAATCAAAGGGGATTACACGCCTTACAATACGTGTAAAATTCCGCCCCACAATTTGTTACACCCCGTAGTTCCAGAGTATGTATATGAGGACTTACGTACGAGAATACGACACAAAAATTGGAAAGGAAGAAAGATGTGATTTTTCGACGGAAAAGTTTCCGGATTTTGTGAAGGAAAAAGGTTCGTTAATGGGAATTGGATTCCCAGATTTGGTATTTGGACTTTTTAGAATATTTGAGTATTATGAAATTTTATTTCCGAAATTGGTCACGTGGGGCCTACGGGAAAATTTACGATTTTATGGGGCCCACTTTATTTTCGGATTTTTGGCATTACGGATATTTTCGGAAGATGAAATATTTTGGACGAGTAGGGGGGTGACAAGTGTCACCCCCGTGTGGCCATGTTGGCCGAATTGGAGAAGGGAAAGTGGACGTTTTTTTAGGTGGACAAGTGGCCCATTTTTGTGGTGGCCACTTGTCCCACTTTTGTGGTGAACACTTGGTTGGCCAACTACCCACACATATGTAACCATCCTCACCACCCACTTGCATTAATCTTGACCCTTGATTCTTCTATATATACCCCCTTAGGTTGAAGACAATTTTCATCCCACACTTAAGCTTCCAAGGCAAAATACTCCCCTCCCCTTTGTAGTTGTTTTCGTCCCCCTTTCCCCACTTGAGTAGAAAATACTTTGGGTATTATTGTATAATCCCAAATACCTTGGCCTAGTATCCCTAGTAGTATTCCAAAGTTATTTCAAAATTAGGAGCCCGGAAATACTACTTTATTCCAATAGTCGCAAAATGAAACCCTAGAAAATCTTCATAAGCTTGGTTGAAGTGTTAAGAGAAGTTGTTTAGAAACTTCTAAGGGTTGCTTGGAGTGGGTTGGAACGTAAGGAATTGGAGCTAAACGTTGCTCAGGATCGACTTATAAACTTGGATAATTTTGGGCTTATCGAGGTAATGATCTTTGTCCCCCTATTGTCATTGGATATTACATGTTGTAGTAATGTATAGTTGAGTATACTATATGTATAATGAATATGGATAAGAATTGAACTGTAGTTACATAGGATTTGTATTCTGATGAGACTTGTAGTATTATTGTGGAGTAGAATTGTACACGTCCGGTTAGACGTGTAACCCCCCCTGGGATTGTTGGTTTGGTAGCAGGCCTCATTAGAGGAGGAGATTTATGTGGTTGCGGAGGGGGAGGTGCTGCCGAATTTTCCGTAGAATAAGGAATCTTGTATCTAGAATTATTCTACGAAGAGATCTAGAGGTTGATAGACGTTTTGTGGCCTTTTTAGGTTGAAGTACTACGAGTAGCGTATTCTACTTGAAGGGTGGAAAAGGCGAGCAAGGTTAGAGTACGTGGAACGTTTTGCTAATTGTCGATAATCGTCGCGATGTATGTGAACCTCTTCCTATCTTTTCTAGCATGATTGTTGTGAACTATGTAGTACGGTAGACGTACATGTTCTAAGTGAATTTGGTTGGTTTACTGATTTTAAAAGATAAAGGACTTGACTTATATTTGACTTGATATGATATATGAAGAACTCGAATTGTGTAGAAAGTTGTGAAACCTCATTCGCGAGTAATGCGTATTTGGTCTTTAAAAGGAACTTGATTTCTAAAAGAAAAGAGACTTGAGGAATCGAAGAGTTTTTGGTTTAAAAGAGAGACATGGTTTTGTCTTAAATTGGTTTAAAACATAAAATGTTATAACAGCTTTATGGGAAGTTAGTTATAACGACTTTATGAAAGCAAAAGAATGGTTTTATCATTGGTTTTAAAATGGTAACTTGATTTAAGTATAGGTTACTTGTTTTGAAAAGAGTAAGTATTTGAGTTTTAAAGAGTATACTTGATGTTGTTTTAAAAGAAAGGCACTTGGTTTAAAAAGTATAGAGTACTTGATTTTAAAAGTCTTGTAAAGGTTTTTACGAAAGTAAAGTAATTTGGTTTGAAAAGGAAATGTGTTTTTGATACTACGAGTATTAGTTTCTTTTAGGTAAAAGAGGTATTTTTGAAAGAATGAAAGTAGGTATTATTTTGGGTTTGAAACCCGTATTGTTGACATAAAATGAAAGTACCTTGAGTTGTGTGTAACTTGCCTATGTTTGCGTGTGATAGCCTTGTCGTGCTAGTATTGTATTTCTATACCACCGTCTCTCGATGGAGGCCGTCGATTTGTTATGATCTTACTTGGGCGTCTGGCGGTGTGGAGGATTCCATGGGTGCGCTCGTTGATAGCGTTATTCCACGGACTAGCTCTCCGTGAGGTTTTACCGATTCGGCCTTGGTATCGGTGGTTGGCTTCGTACTTGCCCCGCCTCGTGGTGATTCGGCCTTGGTACTGGTAGTTAGCCGCGCCGCCCCATTCGGTTTAGTGGCGAAGTCTCGTGATACGCCTTGGTATCCGGTAGTTAGCCCTCGTGCTGCCTCGGTCGCCACGTGACACGGCTTTGGTATCCGGTAGTTGGCTTCGTGCTTGCCATGACGCCGTGGTGAAGTCTCGTGATACGACCTTGGTATCTGGTAGTTAGCCCTCGTACTTGCCCCGGTCAGCTACGTGACACGGCTTTGGTATCTGGTAGTTGGCTTTCGTACTTGCCCCGTATCAGCTTCGTGGTTTGGTTGTATAGTATTGTTAGTACGGCTTTGGTATCTGGTAGTTGGCTTTCGTACTTGCCGGCCGATTGATGACGGCTTTGGTATCGGTAGTTAGCCTTACTTGCCGTCACGGTTTTATAACACGGTGGGACCCGGTGTTCATGTACTTCTTGGTGTTGTTATATCATAGGCGCGGTAGTGAGGAAGGTATTCCACGCATGATTGATGTTGTGGCGTGAGACCCATTGTTATATTTGAGTGATGGCTTTGAGGCGTGAGTCCCCGACTTGACACGATCGCTACATATGTATTGTAGTTTGGTTATCATATATGTCTCTGTTTTATATAGACTACTATGATTTCATTTCTGATATTTTGATTTCACATACTTGGTACTGTTGTCTTGACCTCCCGGCTGCGTTCATGCCGCAGTAGAGGTACACGGTTGTTGATCCTCGCCATAGGATCATAGTTCGGCGTTTGGGAAGCTCGTTTCTCCGAGGCTTATCTTTCGTATAGTCCTGTCGTTGTAGGTGCTTACATTCGAGGTATGGCGGGCCCCGTCCCGTCATAGTTGTTATAAAATTCATAGAAGTGCAGTAATCTTGTTGTAGGCGGGGTTTGTAAAAGGATTTAACTGCTCGTATATATATATGCAGAAAGGTAACCGTTTTGGTTGGATCAAGTTTCTTATTTTATCTTATTTCATGTTTAAGTTTTTATTTCCTGATTTTCTCGATGTTGTATCACTAGGGTGCACGGGTAAGACACGATCGCGGGCGAGATCGGTTCGTGACAAAAGTGGTATCGAGCGATTAGTCCTCTGAAAGTGTCTACACCGTGTCTAGTAAGTCTTGATTATCGGTGTGTCGTGCACATCTATAATCGTGAGGCTGCAGGATATTTAGGATTGGTTTCCATTCTTCTCACTTTGAGATCGTGCCTTAGAGCCGTGTGTTATAAGTTGGACTCCTCGACGTATTCTTTTCACCCGTTATGCCTACGCAGGCAACCAGAGCCCGGAGGAAAAGCGGCGAGAGGAGGCTGCGAGTAGAAACCTGAGAGGGTTACCAGCACGTGCTCGGTCATTATCCGAGGCAAGATGCATTCGTGGGGAGTTACTGCGCCGCTAGCCCCAGGAGAGTTTAGAGCAGTAGCAGTAGCTACAGAGACCACGATACCTGAGCCTCCAGTTTCATGACCAGGAGCCGAGGATATGAGTTACAAGGAAATGTCCCAGTTACTAGCTAGGCTTGTGGCTAGGAATGAGAATGACGAGTCGGAGGTTCCGTGATGCGAAGAGTTCACCCTAGATCCGATAGTTGACATTTGGGACTTCGAGTTCGATCCACCCGAGTTCTATGGATCTAGGCGAGAAGATCATCAGGAGTTTATTCGACAGTTGCAGCGGATCATGAAAGTGATCAAGACCTCAAAGGCATTTCTTACACACTTCTTGCCCTAGCAAATGAGGAGAGCTCGGGCAGATAGATTTATGAGGTTGAGGCAGAACGGGCGGACGGTTCGGGAATACAGTATAGAGTTTGACTTATTGGCTCGTTATGTCCCCGCGTTAGTGGCAGACATGTGAGGGGAGAATGTCCTAGTAGGAGGGATACAGGTGGGATGACTTAGCCTACAGTCGATTGAGATTGATGGTTCGGAGAGGAAGGGGTGTTAGCCAGAGGAAGCCACCCCCACCTCGGTATGGCCGTTGCGGTAGGCATTCTTACGTGGAGTGTCATACTACTTAGATAGCTTATTAGGCTTGCGGCTAGCAGAGCCATTTTGCGAGAAATTGTCCAACCAGAGGTGGCGCGGATGTTACGACTCAACCTTCGGGATCAGTGGCTGGTTCATCACCTTCTATAGTTATGCGCCCAGCAGAGCAGGATTTGATTAGAGCGACAAAGGGAAAGTGAGGCAGTAGTTACAGAGATATCTTCAGCCTTTAGAGACTTGTTTAGGTCGTTATGGTAGATACATGTGGAGTGCTATGTTCGGTTAGCATTGTGTAAGTTGTGATTAGAAAACATGGGTAGTCGAAAAGGGTAAGTCTGGGGACGAGAAAATGGGGAGCCTTAGAATTTATAACAGTTGGGACCTTGGATGCAAGGCCGTCCTAAGTGGATGTTACGGTTGGTCCTTGTCGAAGTACATGGTATGCGTGATATATATTGTGGGATAATTCCATGGGTAGTGTGAGATGGAAGTGGTAGCTTTCATGACGTGAACTGGTAAGGTTGTTCCGGATCGGGGAACGAGAGTTTAGTACGAAGTGGGTCGGGTTGAGGCCATATCGCGAGTCAACCCGCAGCCCGGATTGTGGTGGGGTCAGTTTGAGGTGGTCCCGCTAGATGATAGGGTCACGAGGGTGTTAAGCCCAAGTTAGGTAACCATCATACGAGTTCATGGATGTGTTCGACCAGTAGCCGGGCCGATGAGGTCAGCCCATCTTGTCTTTCAGTTAGGACTGTTTACTCGGCAAAGGGTTATGCGAGATGTTATCAGGAAGGTTGTAAGGCTGCACGGGGTTCCTACTTTTATTTTATGGCAGGCAGTGGAGCCCAGTTTATGGCTATTTCTTTTTCAGGAGGTTTTACTGTTATACCCCATATTTTCCGAGTATGTACGTAAGGGAGTACGTATAAAAGTTTGAGCCTTAAAGTTAGGCAAGGACGAAATTTTGTTCACAACTACCGAAAAGAATCGTTTTTCGACGAAACGTTTTACAAAACTTGCGAAGGGAAAAATACAGCTATGTCATTTATTATTTTTGCGGATTTTTCCGAGAGATGAAATATTTTGGACCAACGGGAGGGTGACATGTGTCACCCTCAAAGTGGACGGCAAAGGGCCATTCTTGGCACGTTTTTGTTGCCTTGGAGTTGGTAGGATATTTGTAGATATTTTTGTGTAGTTGATGAGCAAGTGGGACCCACAAACACTTGTCCAAATCTTGACCATACACTTGCCCACCACTTGGCTTGATCTTGGCCATTGATCTCCCTATAAATACCCCCATGGAAGACTTCTTCATCCAAAAATAGTTTCTAAGTCTTAAAAATCCTCCCCCCCCCTCTTGTTGAAGCTCTCGTCCAAAAGAGCACCCCCTCGAGAAGGCTTTGGTAGAGGTACCCCCCTACCTTGAGTTGTTCTCGTAAAATACCCCCCCTCTTGGTAGAAAATACTCTCCAAGTATTGTTACTATACCAAAATACCTTAGCCTTATACCTTGTAGTATTCCAAAGTTATCTCTATACGTAGAGCCCGAAAATACTACCTTATGTCCTTTTTGTCTCAAAACGAAACCCTAAGGAAAATCTTCATAGCCGGTTGAAGTATTAAGAAGAAGTTGCGTAGAGCTTCTAAGGGTTGTTTGGAGTGGGTTGGAGCACCCGGAGTAGGAGCTAAACGTTGCTCAGGATAGACATTAAATCTTGGATAATTTTGGGCTTATCGAGGGAAATACTCTTGTCCCCCTATTGTAATTAGAGTTTACATACTATTGAAGTATAAGAATTAAGTATAAGTTATATACAAGGAAGGTATATAAGAAGAGAATTTAACTGTACTTACATAGGACTGTATTTATAGTAGACTTGTATAACCGTTATAGGTTGAAGTATTGCGAGTAGTGTATTCTACTCGAAGGGTGGAAAAGGCTAGCAGGATTACAATACTTTGGAGCTATTTGCTAATAGTCGATAAATCATCGCGAGGTATGCGATTCTTCCTATCCTCTTGAGTATGATATTTTAAAGAATATATATATAGTACGGTAGACGTACGTGTGTTAAATGAACGTAGTTTTACGGCAATGTCTTTTGACTTAAGCCTGAATAATAAGAATCTTGAAGTATTTCAAGAGAATTAAGAAACCTTTTTGAAAGAAGAGTAATACTTGGTTTTAACGGCTTAAGAGAGATAAAAAGAATGATTTATTGATTTTAGAAGTTAAGAGACTTGATCTTAAAAGATAAGAGACTTGACTTAATTAAATTAATATGAGTTTTGTTAAAAAATGTGAAACCTCATTCGTGAGTAATGAGTACTTGGTTTTTAAAAGGAATAATGTTTTACTGATTTCGGAAATCAGAATAAGTATCGAACAAACCACTGCAGCGTTAATAAGGGAAATGTATTGACTAATTAAGTATTATTAAAACCAGTAGAAACCCCCATCTGCATAGAAGCTAAGATGAGACAAAATGATATTATATTTCCTAGATCATGACTGCGTTAATAAGATTGTTATAAACAAGAATAACCTACTCACATATAAGGCATATGTTTCTCAAATTGTTTTAAAGAAGAATTACATCATTAAGTGATTAAAACTATGAACTACGAAACCTTTCGAAAATGAGAAACTTGAGCATTTGAAATTAGGCAAACTGGAACGTTTGGAAAATAATGTTGTTACTTGATTTTACAAAGGGAAGTGTTTTGGTTTACTTAAAAAGATAGTCACTCTATTTTTATACTACGGTTATTGTGTGACTTTTGTGAAAGAAACGGATCTTTTAAAGAGTTAATGTATGAAGTACTTTGGGGATAAAAACCCGAACTTGTTAACATAAAGAAAGTACCTTGTGTGAATAACTTGATTGTGTTGGTTTGTGATAGCCTTGTAATACTTTCTTGTTGATTTGATAAGTAAACATGTTAGGATGCTACGTGTGTTAGTATCTTGTGATGTTTGTGTAAAGGGGTTTCCTTGTTGTGCTTATGTGGTTTAACGATAAGTCGTTATGTTAGTATTATATCACTCACCTCTTGACATGATTCCGAGGTTAAGATGCCTCCGTCTGGGGTAGACTCAGCGGTGCGTGTGACCTATGATTCGAGAATACCTCATGCGGTGCGTGTGACCTACGCGAGCTACGAGAGTTCCGTGTTAGTGTGCGGCCTTTGTGGTCACGCGGTCTATGTGGCCACGCGGACCGCGAGTCTAGGGCGTTGCGGGAGTAGCTACCGACGCGAGAATACCTCACGCGGGCCATTGGGTGGCCTATTCGAGTGCGGGAAGTTCGAGGACTAGACGCGCACATTAGATCTGCGGCGAGTGGCGGCCGATCATGTGGCGGTCTAGACAGATCTCATGATACAGTTTATGACCTTGTTGGTACTGTGGGTGTTAGTAGTCGGCTATGCCTTCGTACTTACCCCGTATAGTTTTATTATGACACAGGTGGGACCTGGTGTTCATGTGTATTCCTTGGTGCTTTTATATCATAGACTGCCGGTAGTGAGGAAGGTATTCCACAAGCATGATTGACGTGGTGGGCGTGAGACCCATAGTTATGTTTGAGTGATGACTTTGAGGGCGTGAGTCCCTGACGTGACATAACTGCTTATTTATTATGAACTGTAGTTTGGTTATCATATATGTCTCCTGCCTTATATAGACTACTATGATTTCATTTACAGTATTTTTCAGTTTCACATACTTGGTACCTGTTGTACTGACCTCCTTCGGGGGGCTGCGTTCATGCCGCAGGTAGAAGTACACCAGTGTTGATCCTCGCTCATAGGGTCACAGTTCAGCGTTTGGGAAGCTCCGTTTCTCCGGAGGCTTATCTTTGGTATAGTCCCCTGTTGTTGTAGGTGCTTACATTCAGGGGTATGACGGGGCCCTGTCCCGTCGTTGTTGTCATATCATTCGTAGAGAGTTACGTAAAATCTTGTTGTGGCGAGTTGTAATGGGATGTAACTGTTCGGATCTAAGTTTTTATATTTATATATGCCGAAAGACAACTTTTCTTCAGATAAACATGTGTCTCCTTTACATTGTTTCATGTTGTGTTTTATATTCCGCTGATTACTCTGATGTTGTATCACTAGGGTGCCCGGGGTAAGGCACCAGTCATGGGCCCGGGCTTGGGTCGTGACAAAAGTGGTATCAGAGCACTTAATCCTCGGAAAGTGTCTGAGCCGTATCTAGTAGAGTCTTGATTATTGGTGTGGTGCACAACACACCGATAATCAGGAGGCTATAGGATATTTAGGATTGGTTTCCATTCTTCTCACTCTGAGATCGTGCCTTAGAGCTGTGTTATAAGTTGGACCCCTCTAACGTATTTCTTTCCCTTACCAGTTATGCCTCCGCGTAAGGCAACCCGGGCCCAGAAGGGCAAAGCGTGGAGGAAGTAGAGCACGAGAGGTTACTAGGGCATGTGCCCAATCATCACCTAGGGTGGTGCTTCATTCGGGAGTTCTGCGGCGTCGCGGCCAGCAGAAGTTTAGCACGGCGGCGATTCCTCATGCGGCCATGATATATGACCGCCGGTTCCACGGCGAGAACAAAGAATATGGATTACAAAGGAATGGACCTGTTACTAGCTAGGATTTTAGCAGCCAGAGAATATAGAGTGCACCGATATATCACGAGTCTTGATGACTATCTAAAGAAAAGTTGTGCAAGAGTAGCTCTTCAGTCAGGCATGGATATTGCCCGCGTACAGGCTTATGCGCAGCACGCAGAGGAACGTAGAGATCGACGGATTAACCAAGATCAACAGAAGAGGGCCAAAACAACAGGGTCATTTGGTAACTTTCGAGGCGAACCGCCTCAGCAGCAGATTAGATATGCGCCTCCGCCAGTGCAGAATGGTCCTCCGGGGTTCGGGGCGCTCGGTATGCAGAGTTGGTGAGCCCCGGGCTTCGATTCACGATACACGTCGGTTCCGGCCGGATTGATGGTTCGGAGGAAGGGTGTTAGCAGAGGCCACCCCCACCTCGGTATGGCCGTTGTGGTAAATGTCATTGTGGGGAGTGTCGTGCTTCTTCGACAGCTTGTTATGCTTGCAGCCAGCAGGGCCATTTTGCGAGAAATTGTCCGACCAGAGGTGGCGCGGATGTAGAGACTCAACCTTCGGGATCAGTGGCTAATTCATCATCTTCCCTAGCTATGCGCCCAACTAGGCAGGATTGATTAGAACGACAAATGGAAGTGAAGCAGTTGATGCAGATATATCCTTAACCCTCTAGAGATTTGTATGTGTGATAAGATGAGTATACCTTAAGTGTTATGTTCAGATAGCATTGTGTTAATTGTGATTAGAAATCATAATTAGTTAACCGGGTAAGATTGGGGATAAGGAAAGTGTGAGCCTTAGAGTTTTATACGTAGAGACCTTAGAGGCAAGGCCATCTCGAGTAAGAGATTTATATTTTTTTATTTATGTTTAACACTTATCAGAGTGCACAGTATACGTGAGATATGTCTGTGTGATAAGTCCAGGAGTGGCATGAAATGAAAGAGGGTAGTTGAGCTAAGAAGACCACTAGGTTTTCGCAACTTGATTGTGAGATTGATTCCGGATCGGGGAGCAAGTGTTTGGCGCGATAGCGGGTCGGGTTGCGAACCGATTGCGGGTCAACCCGCGGCCTGTATGGTGGTAGAGTCAGTTTGGGGTGGTCCCGCTTTGTGATAGGGTCACGAGGGTGTTAGGCCCAAGTTTAATTAACCAGCGTACGAGTTCGTGGATGCGTTCAACCAGTAGTCGGGCCAATGAGGTCAGCCCATCTTGTCTTTCAGTCAGGACCGTTTACTCGGCAGAGGGTTATGCGAAAGGTTATATCAGGAAGGTTGTAAGGCTGCACGAGGTGCCTACTTTCACCTTATGGCAGACAGCGAAGCCCAGGTTATGGCTATTCCTTTTTCTGGAAGTTTTACCAGGCAGGGTTAGGAACTCAGGTGAGTCCCCGTATCACATTCATCCTCGGGCCAGTGTTTGGATTTCAGGGGTAGCTGTGAGGATTGTTGCCTCCTGTTGAGGGAGTGTTTTTAGCTACCATTTCAGTATTCGGATATTGCCTTATGAAGCCTTGTAGGGGCGGAAGTGTAAGTTCTTGTCGATTAATTCGATGTAGGCAAGGTTCAGATAGTTGGTTCATACTTGTTCAGCAGGATGTGGATAGGGTGAAGCTTATCCAGAGGAGGTTATTGGCAGCTCAGAGTCAACAGAAGTCGTGCGGATAATCGACGTCGACACTTGAAGTCGGGTTGACGGTCGGTATTCTTGAAGGTACTGTGACGAGTTTGGGAAACAGAGGAAACTTAGCCCGAGTTACTTTGGGCCTTTCAGTTCTTGTGAAGAGTAGGCCAGGTTGCCTATAGTTGGCATTGCCGTCCGACGTAGGAGGCAGTATGTCCGGTCTTTCGTGTTGCCATGTTCGTAAAGTATCGGAGATCCATCCAGAGTGTTCCCAGTAATGATGACCAAGTTGGAGGTAGTAACCCAGAGATTTTGGTAAATGAAGCAGTAACAAAAATGTGGTAAGTTATGAGAAAGAGTTCGAGTGTACGAGAAAGTGCGACAGTAAGAGAATAAAAGTGATCATTGCGTTCGTAAAGAAAAGGTGCGAAGGGAGTATCTTTTAGACCTTGGGTGGGAGCTTTTGTAGTGATGGAGGTGATTCCTCGTAGACTTGAAGTTGAGTAATTGCGCGTGTGTTATGTTATGGCCAGGTACGGCATGATTGTTTTCGTAAGTATAGTAGTGAAGACTATACAGGAACTTGTGTGTTTTGAGGCTTAGAAGGAACATTCGGGACGAATGTTTCTAAGGAGGGGAGAATGTTATACCCCGTATTTCCCGAGTATGTACGTAAGGGAGTACGTATAAAAGTTTGAGCCTTAAAGTTAGGCAAGGACGAAATTTTGTTCACAACTACCGAAAAGAATCGTTTTTCGACGAAACGTTTTACAAAACTTGCGAAGGGAAATATACGGCTATGTCATTTATTATTTTTGCGGATTTTTTTGAGAGATGAAATATTTTGGACCAACGGGAGGGTGACATGTGTCACCCTCAAAGTGGACGGCAAAGGGCCATTCTTGACACGTTTTTGTTGCCTTGGAGTTGGTAGGATATTTGTAGATATTTTTGTGTAGTTGATGAGCAAGTGGGACCCACAAACACTTGTCCAAATCTTGACCATACACTTGCCCACCACTTGGCTTGATCTTGGCCATTGATCTCCCTATAAATACCCCCTCTTTTGGAAGACTTCTTCATCCAAAAATAGTTTCTAAGTCTTAAAAATCCTCCCCCCCCCCCTCTTGTTGAAGCTCTCGTCCAAAAGAGCACCCCCCCTTGAGAAGGCTTTGGCCGAGAGGTACCCCCCCCCCCCCCCTACCTTGAGTTGTTCTCGTAAAATACCCCCCCCCCTCTTGGTAGAAAATACTCTCCAAGCATTGTTACTATACCAAAATACCTTAGCCTTATACCTTGTAGTATTCCAAAGTTACCTCTATACGTAGAGCCCGGAAATACAACCTTATGTCGTTTTTCTCTCAAAACGAAACCCTAAAGAAAATCTTCATAGTCGGTTGAAGTATTAAGAAGAAGTTGCGTAGAACTTCTAAGGGTTGTTTGGAGCGGGTTGGAGCACCCGGAGTAGGAGCTAAACGTTGCTCAGGATCAACATTAAATCTTGGATAATTTTGGGCTTATCGAGGTAAATACTCTTGTCCCCCTATTGTAATTAGAGTTTACATACTATTGAAGTATAAGAATTAAGTATAAGTTATATACAAGGAAGGTATATAAGAAGAGAATTGAACTGTACTTACATAAGACTGTATTCTGATGAGACTTGTATAAGTTATAGGTTGAAGCATCATGAGTAGCGTATTCTACTCGAAGGGTAGAAAAGGCTAGCAGGATTACAGTACTTTGGAGCTATTTGCTAATAGTCGATAAATCGTCGCGAGGTATGTGATTCTTCCTATCCTCTTGAGCATGATATTTTAAAGAATATATATATAGTACGGTAGACGTACGTGTGTTAACTGAACGTAGTTTTACGGCAATGTCTTTTGACTTAAGCCTGAATAATAAGAATCTTGAAGTATTTCAAGAGAATTAAGAAACCTTTTTGAAAGAAGAGTAATACTTGGTTTTAAAAGCTTAAGAGTTATACTAGCTTTATGGGAAGTTAGGTATAACGGCTTAAGAGAGATAAAAAGAATGATTTATTGATTTTAGAAGTTAAGAGACTTGATCTTAAAAGATAAGAGACTTGACTTAATTAAATTAATATGAGTTTTGTTAAAATGTGTGAAACCTCATTCGTGAGTAATGAGTACTTGGTTTTTAAAAGGAATAATGTTTCATCGATTTGAAATCAGAATAAGTATCGAACAAACCACTGCAGCGTTAATAAGGGAAATGTATTGACTAATTAAGTATTATTAAAACCATTAGAAACCCCCATCTGCATAGAAGCTAAGATGAGACAAAATGATATTACATTTCCTAGATCATGGCTGCGTTAATAAGATTGTTATAAACAAGAATAACCTACTCACATATAAGGCATATGTTTCTCAAATTGTTTTAAAGAAGAATTACATCATTAAGTGATTAAAACTATGAACTACGAAACCTTTCGAAAATGAGAAACTTGAGCATTTGAAATTAGGCAAACTGGAACATTTGGAAAATAATGTTGTTACTTGATTTTACAAAGGGAAGTGTTTTGGTTTACTTAAAAAGATAGTCACTCTATTTTTATACTACGGTTATTGTGTGACTTTTGTGAAAGAAACAGATCTTTTAAAGAGTTAATGTATGAAGTACTTTGGGGATAAAAACCCGAACTTGTTAACATAAAGAAAGTACCTTGTGTGAATAACTTGATAGTGTTGGTTTGTGATAGCCTTGTAATACTTTCTTGTTGATTTGATAAGTAAACATGTTAGGATGCTACGTGTGTTAGTATCTTGTGATGTTTGTGTAAAGGGGTTTCCCTTGTTGTGCTTATGTGGTTTAACGATAAGCTGTTATGTTAGTATTATATCACTCACCTCTTGACATGATTCCGAGGTTGTCGCCTCCGACGCGGGTAGACTCAAAGTGGTCTGTGTGACCTATGATTCGAGAATACCTACGCGGTGCAGGTGACCTACGCGAGCTACGAGTTCCGTGTTAGCGCGCCTTGTGGTCATGCGGTCTATGTGGCTACGCGGATCGCGAGTCCAGACGTTGCCGGGAGTAGCTACCGATGCGAGGAATACCTCATGCGGGCCATCGAGTGGCCTATGCGAGTCTGCGGAAGTTCGAGGACTAGACGCGCACATTAGATACCGCGCGAGTGGCGGCCGATCATGGCGGTCTAGACAGATCTCATGATACGATTTATGACCTTGTTGGTACCGTGGTATTAGTAGTCGGCTATGCCTTCGCATTTACCCCGCACGGTTTTATTATGACAGGTGGGACACGTGTTCATGTGTATTCCTTGGTGCTTTTATATCATAGACTGCCGGCAGTGAGGAAGGTATTCCACGGGCATGATTGATGTGGTGGGCGTGAGACCCATAGTTATGTTTGAGTGATGATGTAACGCCCCGAACTCGGGCCCGTTACTGGTGCCTTACCCCGGGCACCCTAGTGATACAACATCAGAGAAAACCAGCGGAAAATAAAACATGAATCACGAAACAAGAGATATAATAAATAAACAGGCCAACCAAAACAGTTGCCTTTCGATATACATAAAACCCAACAGTTTAATCCTTTTACAACCCCGCCACAACAAAGGCTGCACTTAAGATTTACAACAACTATGACGGACAGGGCCGCCATACCCCGAATGTATAAGCATCTACTGCACTGTGGTAACATACCAAAAGATAAGCCTCAAGGAACGAGCTTTCAATACGAAAGGTGATCCTAAAAGCGGATCGACACCGATGTACCTTTTACTGCAGATGAACGCCCGGGCGAGGTCGATAACAGTACCAAGTATGTGAAATCACAACATCAGAAATGAAATCATAATAGTCTATATAAAGCGGGAGACATGTATGATGACCAAACTACAAGATATAACATATAACCGATATCAAGACAGGACTCACGCCTCCAAATTATCACTCGTGCGTGGAATTTCTTCCTCATCGCCATAGCTTTATGATATAACAATACCAAGGATTATACATGAACACCATGTCCCACCTGTGTTATAAAACCGTACAGGACAAGTATAACTACCAGATCCGACCGTACCAATAATACAATGCAACCAAAACACGGCCGATCACGGCAAGTGCGAGAGCCGATCATCGGATACAAGGCCGGCCACGCACCGACCGGCAAGTACGGGTGACCACCGTGGACCAAGGGCGTCAGATCACGAAACATCGTCACTATACTCAACCGGGCAAGTGCGAGGGCTGACTACCAGATACCAAGGCCGAATCAGTCACGAGACGGGGCAGGTACGAGAGCCGACCACCAGGGACCAAGGCCGAACAGTAATAAACCTCATGGAGAGCTAGTCCATGGAATAACACTATCAGGAGCATACCCGTGGAATTCTCCATCACCGCCAAAGACGCCCAAGTAAGTTCTCAACAAGTCGACCGCCTCTATCGAGACGCCGGAATACGTAAATACCACACTTGCACAACAAAGGCTATCATCACAAGCGTAGGCAAGTTTCACAACAACAAGCATAGGCAAGTTTCACACAACTCAAAGTACTTTCATTTTATGCCAAAGTCCGGTTTTTAACCCCAAAGTACTACATACGTTAAGTTCTTTTAAAAGAGATCCATTACTTTTATAAAAGTCACCCGATACGTAGTATTAGAATGACCAACCCATATTCCTTTTCAAAATCAAGTAACAACATTCTTTTCCTAAGTTCCGCTTGCCTAGTTTCAATTACTCAAGCTTCTCATTTTCAAATGGTTTCATAGTTCATAAACTTAATCACTTGATTCCTTTTAGAACAATTGAGTAATATATGTCGCACGCGAGAGTAGGTTATTCTTGTTTACAACATTCTTATTACAAAGACCATGATCTAGAAAATGTAATATCATTTTGTCTCATCTTAGTTTCTATGCAGATGGAGGTTTCTACCGTTTTAATACAATTCATCATTATCCAATACATTTTCCTTTATTAACGCCGCAGTTGGTCCTGTCGATACACATTCGATTTCCAAATCAAGAAACATTATCCCTTTAAATAAAATCAAGTACTCATTACTCACGAATGAGGTTTCACACAAACATTCACATTAAAACAAATAAGTTAAGTCTCTTATCTTATAAGATCAAGTCTCTTAACTTCTAACATCAAGAAACTATTCTTAAGCCGTTATACCTAACTTCCCATAAAGCTAGTATAACTCTTAAGTTTTCAAAACACAGTACTACACTTCTTTCAAAACGATTCATAAATCTTTTGAAATACTTCAAGTTTTATTATAACGCCCAAGCCAGTTATAAATCAAATCAGTTATCCTTTAAAAGCCACAACCCATTTTCTTACCTACATAAAGTCATTATAACTAACTTCCCATAAAGCGGTTATAACACTTTATGTTTCAAACCAATCAAATACATTAAACACATGTACGTCTACCGTACTACATAGTTACACACATATCATGCTAGAAGAGATAGGAAGAGGTTCACATACCTCGCGACGATTATCGACAATAAGCAAAAAGCTCCAAGTACTACAACCTTGCTAGCCCTTTCCACTCCTCGAGTAGAATACGCTACTCTTAGTACTTTCACCTATAAAGGCCACAAACGTCTATTAACTTTTAAACACATGTTTTCATCTTTCTACATAAAATTCGCAAAGACCTCCCCGCAACAACAGCGTAAATCTCCTCCTCTAACGAGGCCGGCTACCAAGCCAACCAGGGGGGGGGGTTTTACACGCCTAACCGGACGTGTACAATTCTACACAAGTCTACTGCAATACAGTCCTATGTAAATACATCGATTCTTCTCTTTATTATCCTTCATGTGATTACTGTTCAATTCTTCATTCTTCAGGCTTAAGTCAAAAGACATTGCCGCAGTACTAAGCTTAGTTATATAGTATACTTCAACTATATATTCTAACAACATGTAATTTCCAATTACAACTAGAGGGACAAGATAATTACCTCGATAAGCCCATAATTATCCAAGTTAAATGTCGATCCTTAGCAACGCTTAGCTCCAACTCCGGGTGCTCCATCCCGCTCCAAACAACCCTTAGAAGTTCTAACCAACTTCTACTTAAATACTTCAATCAATCAATGAAGATTTTCTTAGGGTTTCGGTTTGAGACTAAAGGGACAAAAGGTAGTATTTCCGGACTCTACGTATAGAGGTATCTTTGGGATACTACAAGGTACAAGGCTAAGGTATTTTGGGCATTATAACAATACTTGGAAGACAACTTTCTACCAAGGGTGGTAGGCTCGGCTAGCACAACTAGGCTGGGGAGGGTGTTCTCGGCCAAAGGCCACACGGGGAGGGTGAAGGCTCTGTTTAGAGCTCACAAAGGGGAGGAGAGGGTTTCAAGACTTGGAAGTTTTGGAATGGATGAAGTCTCCACATCTGGGGTATTTATAGCAAAACCAAAGGCCAACCAAGGGCCAAGATCCTCCCAAGTGTATAGCAAGTGTAAGGGCAAGATTAAGCCAAGTGCACCCTAAACCCTACTCCACAAAACATGGCACAAGACAAGGCACAAAACAAGGCCAAAACAAGGCACAAAATAAGGGGCCAATAGGCCTCAAACCCGTGACCAATTCGCCAACCCAACGCCCACTGAGGTGACAAGTGTCACCCTCCCATTGGTCCAAAACATTTCGTCTCTAAAAATTCGCAAAAATACTAAATGACATAGCCGGAATTTTCCCTACGAAAGTCGTGGAAAACGTTTCGTCCGAAAAAAACGACTCTCTACGGGGTTGTGCACAAAAATTTCAAACATGCCTAACTTAAGGCTCAAAATTGCACGCACGTCCATACGCATATACCGAAAATACGGTATAACATTCTTCCTTAGAAACATTCGCCCCGAATGTTCCTTCAAGGTCTCAAAACAAACAGCGCCAAGATAGTCTTCACCGCTATACGTTTAAAACAATCATGCCACACCGCCACAAAACACACGCTCACTTCTCCCTTTCTCGTAGAACTCGTCACGAACACTCGAACTCGTTCTAGTATCCGCACTCACACTTCGTCAACGCTTCGCTTTCCAACCTCGAGTCACTACCTCCAAACTTGGTCATCTTACTAACTTCGATCTTTCTCTAAGGCCGCTCCTCCCACGATCCGCTCGTCGAACACATCCACCAACTCATACGATGGTCATACAAACTGGGCCTAGCATCTTCGTGACTACCACCAAGGGACCACCTGAACCGCCCCACCCCAAACCGTTACGGTTGACCCGCAAATGGTCCTCAACCCGACCCCAAATCAAGCGCCAACTCTTGTTCCCCGATCCGAACAATCTTACTATTTCACATCATTAAAGCTACCACTTCCATCTCACACTACCCGGACTTACCCTTTTCACTAACTGTGTTTCTAAATCACATTTTAGCACAAAGCTATCCAAACATAACATTAAACACATCAACAACATAAACAAAACTCTAGAGGTTAAGGATATACTCAAACTAGGCTCAAGGACCGCTAAAATCTGGAACTCCCACCGCGACCCTACCGTGGCCTCGGTGTACAAACATCCCGCTGCTACGGAAGGTGAAGAACCCGCAATCGCCTAGTAGTCCATGCTATCCTACCGCATACTCGGTCGATCGCTTGCCGATGGCCCCGCTGGGCCGCAAAATAACAATCTCCCGAGTTAGTACGACACTCTCCCTTATGAAGCTTTCACAACGCCACACCGAGACAAGGGCACCTCATCCGCGAGCACTCGCTTCTCAAAATCTGAAACACAGGAGCCCCGACCGCTCCGAATATCCCGGCGTCCCGAAGCCGTGAGGACCACTGCATCGACGAGGTACATAACTAGTCTCACGAGGCGGTCCGCCAAAGTCACCAAAGGACCTCGCTGTTCGCCTCTTCGCTGACTTTGGTCATTCCGTCGATTTATCCGCCTCACATCCAAGTGTATACGCTGCACGGCAATGTCCATGCCCACAAGAGCTACACCAACAACTCTCGCAAGGCAATCATCGAGCCTCAGAACATATCGGTGCACTCGATCCTCCATATCAAGCACTAACGCGGGACGCACGCCAATGAGTCGAACTCCACATTGTACTCAACCGCACGCCCGCTCGCCAGAACACCAAAAATCTTTACCGAGCCCTCCTCATCCGGGAGGCAAGAAATGTGCAAGAAAGGCCTCGAGAACTCTCCATACCGCTGGAAGTGCATGCTCTCCTCGACAGCTCCCAAGAATCAAACCCGATCATGCGGTATCACGCGATTGATGTGAACCTAGGGCCACCGACTCGATCTCCGATGCCTCGATCACTCTACGATCCGTCAGAATCGCTTGGATGAACTCCTGCGGATCATCCTCGTGCCTCGACCCATAAAACTCGCGGCCTACAACTCGGAAAAATCCCGTAGCCTCGAACTATCTCGATCTAGGTGAACCATCGGTGCATCGAACCGCTGCGCCCACTTATCCTCAAGTCAGCCACAACCCCGCCATTAATCGGGCCCACTTGTAACTCATCTCCCCGCCTGCATCGCGGATCGGAGGCTCGTATCGTGGTCTCGCCACGTTTACTCGCAGCCTCCTTCGCCGCTTGCCCTTCGCCCGGTTGCCTTTCGCAGAGGCATAATCGTAAAAACGAAACACGCCGAGGGGTCCAATCTTATCACACGCCTCTAAGGCACGATCTCGTAATGAGAAGAATGGAAACCAATCCTAAATGTCCTATAGCCTCGACGATTATAGATGTGGTGCACAACACATCGATAATCAAGACTCTACTGACACAGCGTAGACACTTTCCGAGGATTAATCGCTCGATACCACTTTGTAACGCCCCAACCCGGCTGCATCGTGCCTTACCGGGCACCCTAGTGATACAACATCAGAGAAAACCAGCGGAAATTAAAACATGAATCACGAAACAAGAGATATAATAAATAAACAAAGCCAACCAAAACAGCTTGCCTTGATATACATAAAACCCGAACGGTTTAATCCTTTTACAACCCCGCCACAACAAGCATGCACTTAAGATTTACAACAACTATGACGGACAGGGCTCCCGCCATACCACGAATGTATAAGCATCTACTGACTGGGGTAACATACCAAAGATAAGCCTCCAAGGAACGGAGCTTTCAATACGCTGAAAGGTGATCCTAAAAGTGGATCGACATGATGTACCTTTTACTCGCAGATGAACGCACTTCGAAGGAGGTCGAGACAACAGTACCAAGTATGTGAAATCACAACATCAGAAATGAAATCATAATAGTCTATATAAAGCGGAGACATGTATGATGACCAAACTACGATATAACATATAACGATATCAAGACAGTGGACTCACGCCTCCAAATTATCACTGTGCGTGGAATTTCTTCCTCACCGCCGTAGCTTTATGATATAACAATACAAAGGATTATACATGAAAACCATGTCCCACCTGTGTTATAAAAACCGCAGACAAGTATAACTACCAGATCCGACCGTACCAATAATACAATGCAACCAAAACACGGCCGTCACGGCAAGCGAGAGCCGACATCGGATACCAAGGCCGGCCACGCACCGACCGGCAAGTACGAGGGTGACCACCAGGACCAAGGTCAGATCACGAAACCGTCACTATCTTCGAGCGGGCAAGTGCGAGGGCTGACTACCAGATACCAAGGCCGAATCAGTCACGAGACGGGGCAGGTACGAGAGCCGACCACCAGGGACCAAGGCCGAACAGTAATAAACCTCATGGAGAGCTAGTCCATGGAATAACACTATCAACAGGAGCATACCCGTGGAATTCTCCATCACTGCCAGCACGTCCAAGTAAGTTCTCAACAAGTCGACCGGCCCTCTATCGAGAGACGCCAGAATACGTAAATACCACACTTGCACAACAAAGGCTATCATCACAAGCGTAGGCAAGTTTCACAACAACAAGCATAGGCAAGTTTCACACAACTCAAAGTACTTTCATTTTATGCCAAAGTCCGGGTTTTTAACCCCAAAGTACTACATACGTTAAGTTCTTTTAAAAGAGATCCATTACTTTTATAAAAGTCACCCGATACCCGTAGTATTAGAATGACCAACCCATATTCCTTTTCAAAATCAAGTAACAACATTCTTTTCCTAAGTTCCAGTTTGCCTAGTTTCAATTACTCAAGCTTCTCATTTTCAAATGGTTTCATAGTTCATAAACTTAATCACTTGATTCCTTTTTAGAACAATTGAGTAATATATGTCGTACGTGAGAGTAGGTTATTCTTGTTTACAACATTCTTATTACAGCAGCCATGATCTAGAAAATGTAATATCATTTTGTCTCATCTTAGTTTCTATGCAGATGGAGGTTTCTACTGGTTTTAATACAATTCATCATTATCCAATACATTTTCCTTTATTAACGCTGCAGTGGTCTGTCGATACACATTCTGATTTCCGAAATCAAGAAACATTATCCCTTTAAATAAAATCAAGTACTCATTACTCACGAATGAGGTTTCACACAAACATTCACATTAAAACAAATAAGTTAAGTCTCTTATCTTATAAGATCAAGTCTCTTAACTTCTAACATCAGTAAACCATTCTTAAGCCGTTATACCTAACTTCCCATAAAGCTAGTATAACTCTTAAGTTTTCAAAGCACAATACTACACTTCTTTCAAAACGATTCATAAATCTTTTGAAATACTTCAAGTTTTATTATAACGCCCCAAGCCAGTTATAAATCAAATCAATTATCTTTTAAAAACCACAACCCATTTTCTTACCTACATAAAGCTGTTATAACCAACTTCCCATAAAGCCGTTATAACACTTTATGTTTCAAACCAATCAAATACATTAAACACACGTACGTCTACCGTACTACATAGTTACACACATATCATGCTAGAAGAGATAGGAAGAGGTTCACATACCTCGCGACGATTATCGACAATAAGCAAAAAGCTCCAAGTACTACAACCTTGCTAGCCCTTTCCACTCCTCGAGTAGAATACGCTACTCTTAGTACTTTCACCTATAAAGGCCACAAACGCTCATTAACTTTTAAACACATGTTTTCATCTTTCTACGTAAAATTCGGCAAAGACCTCCCCGCAACAACAGAAACCTCCTCCTCTCTAACGAGGCCGCTACCAAGCCAACCAGGGGGGGGGGGGTTTACACGCCTAACCGGACGTGTACAATTCAAAACAAGTCTACTGCAATACAGTCCTATTTAAATACATCAGCTTCTCTTTATTATCCTTCTATGTGATTACTGTTCAATTCTTCATTCTTCAGGCTTAAGTCAAAAGACATTGCCGCAGTACTAAGCTTAGTTATATAGTATACTTCAACTATATATTCTAACAACATGTAATTTCCAATTACAACTAGAGGGACAAGATAATTACCTCGATAAGCCCATAATTATCCAAGTTAAATGTCGATCCTTAGCAACGTTTAGCTCCAACTCCGGGTGCTCCATCCCGCTCCAAACAACCCTTAGAAGTTCTAACCAACTTCTACTTAAATACTTCAATCAATCAATGAAGATTTTCTTAGGGTTTCGGTTTGAGACTAAAGGGACAAAAGGTAGTATTTCCGGACTCTACGTATAGAGGTATCTTTGGGATACTACAAGGTACAAGGCTAAGGTATTTTGGGCATTATAACAATACTTGGAAGACAACTTTCTACCAAGGGGGTAGGCTCGGCTAGCACAACTAGGCTAGGGGAGGGTGTTCTCGCCAAAGGCCACACGAAAAGTGGGAGGGTGAAGGCTCTCTGGTTAGAGCTAACAAAGGAGGGGCCGAGACGGTTTCAAGACTTTGAAGTGTTGGAATGGATGAAGTCTCCACATCGAGGGGGGTATTTATAGCAAAACCAAAGGCCAACCAAGGGCCAAGATCCTCCCAAGTGTATAGCAAGTGTAAGGGCAAGATTAAGCCAAGTGCACCCTAAACCCTACTCCACAAAACATGGCACAAGACAAGGCACAAAACAAGGCCAAAACAAGGCACAAAATAAGGGGCCAATAGGCCTCAAACCCGTGACCAATTCGGCCAACCCAAACGCCCACTTGAGGGTGACAAGTGTCACCCTCCCATTGGTCCAAAACATTTCGTCTCTCGGAAAAATTCGCAAAAATACTAAATGACATAGCCGAATTTTCCTACGAAGTCGTGGAAAACGCTTTTAAAAAACGACTCTCTACGGGGGTTGTGCACAAAAATTTCGAAACATGCCTAACTTAAGGCTCAAAATTCGTACGTACGTCCATACGTACATACTCTAGAAAATACGGGGTATAACAGATGACTTTGAGGGCGTGAGTCCCTGACGTGACATAACTGCTTATTTATTGTGAACTGTAGTTTGGTTATCATATATGTCTCCTGCCTTATATAGACTACTATGATTTCATTTACAGTATTTTTCAGTTTCACATACTTGGTACCTGTTATCGACCTCCTTCGGGCCGCTCATGCCGCAGGTAGAGGTACACCGTGTTGATCCGCCATAGGGTCACGATGGCGTTTGGGAAGCTCCGTTTCTCCGGAGGCTTATCTTTGGTATAGTCCCCTGTTGTTGTAGGTGCTTACATTCAGGGGTATGGCGGGGCCCTGTCCCGTCGTTGTTGTCATATCATTCGTAGAGGTCTGTAATCGCTTTTGGGCGAGTTGTAATGGGATGTAATCGTCGGATCTAAGTTTTTATATATACATATGCCGAAAGGAAACTTTTCTTGAGATAAACATGTGTCTCCTTTACATTGTTTCATGTTGTGTTTTATATTCCGCGATTACTGATATCAGTATCACTAGGGTGCCCGGTAGGCACTACCACGCCCGGGCTCGGTCGTGACATTTACCAAAGTGGTTAGGAACTCGTGAGTCTCGATGTGCATTCACCTCGCCGACGGACGAACAACGCATTTTATCCAGACATTTGAGGATAGGTTACGGGCCGGTGTTTTGATTTCAGGGGTAGCTGTGAGGATTATTTGCCTCTTGTTGAGTGAGTATTATACTAGCTACCATTTTAGTATTCGGATGGTGCCTTATGAAGCCTTGTATGGACGAAAGTGTAGGTTGCTGGTCGATTGGTTCGATGTTGGCAAGGTTCAGATAGTTGGTCCCTACTTGATTCAGCAGGATGTGGGTAAGGTGAAGCTTATCCAGAAGAGGTTTTTTTAGCGGCTGAGTCACCGTGTCGTGGATAATCGGCGTCGACACTTGGAGTTCAGGTTGACGGTGGGTCTTCTTGAAGGTACCACCCCGGAAGGGTGTGACGAAATTTGGAAAGAAGGGGAAACTTAGCCCGAGGTACTTTGGGCATTTTCAGATAATAGTAGAATAGGCCAGGTTGCCTATAAGTTAGCACTGTCGTCCGACTTAGGAGGCAGTACGTCCGGTATTCCATGTTGCTATGTTTCGGAAGAGTAATCGGATATCCCTCCAGAGTGTTCCCGATTAATGATGACCAAGTTAGAGATAGTAACCAGATTTTGGAAATCAAGCAATGACAAATGTGGTAAGTATATGAGGAAGAGTTCGAGTGTACGGCGAGGGTACGACGAGTAAAAGGAAGCGAGCATGTGTTATGAGAATAGAAGTGATCATTTCGTGTGTGAAGAAAGTATCCTTTGGACCATAGGTGGAGCTAATGGTATTGTTATACGATTTGAGGTGATTCTTCGTTGGCTTGGATGTGAGTTTTTGCGCGTATGTGGTATTATGGCCATGTGTGGCATAATTGGTTCCGTAAGTATAGTAGTGGAGACTATACGCGCATATGTGTTTTGGAGACTTAGAAGGAACATTCGGGACGAATGTTTCTAAGGGGGGAAGAATGTTACACCCCGTAGTTCCAGAGTATGTATATGAGGACGTACGTACGAGAATACGACACAAAAATTGGAAAGGAAGAAAGATGTGATTTTTTTTTACGGAAAAGTTTCCGGATTTTGTGAAGGAAAAAGGTTCGTTAATGGGAATTGGATTCCCGTGATTTGGTATTTGGACTTTTTAGAATATTTGAGTATTATGAAATTTTATTTCCGAAATTGGTCACGTGGGCCCACGGGAAAATTTACGATTTTGTGGGGCCCACTTTATTTTCGGATTTTTGGCATTACGGATATTTTCGGAAGATGAAATATTTTGGAGTAGGGGCGACACGTGTCACCCCCGTGGCCATGTTGGCCGAATGGAGAAGCGGCAAGGGCGTTTTTATGTGGACCAGGGGCCCATTTTGGTGGTGGCCACTTGTCCCACTTTTGGGGTGAACCCTTGGTTGTCCAACTAACGACACACATGTACCCATCCTCACCACCCAATTGCAATAATCTTGACCCTTGATTCTTCTATATATACCCCCTTAGGTCAAGACAATTTTCATCCCACACTTAAGCTTCCAAGGCAAAATACTCCTCCCTTTGTAGTTGTTTTCGTCCCCTTCCCCACTTGAGTAGAAAATACTTTGGGTATTATTGTATAATCCCAAATACCTTGCCTAGTATCCCTAGTAGTATTCCAAAGTTATTTCAATACTAGAGCCCAAAATACTACTTTATTCCAATAGTCGCAAAATGAAACCCTAGAAAATCTTCATAAGCTTGGTCGGTGTTAAGAGAAGTTGTTTAGAAACTTCTAAGGGTTGCTTGGAGAGGGTTGGAACGTAAGGAATCGAGCTAAACGTTGCTCGGGATCGACTTATAAACTTGGATAATTTTGGGCTTATCGAGGTAATGATCTTTGTCCCCTATTGTAATTGGATATTACATGTTGTAGTAATGTATAGTTGAGTATACTATATGTAGAATGAATATGGATAAGAATTGAATCAGTATTTACATAGGACCGTATTTACTGAGACTTGTAGTATTATTGTGGAGTAGAATTGTACACGTCAGGTTAGACGTGTAACCTCCCCGGGATTGTTGGTTTGCAGCGTGCCTCGTTAGAGAGATTTATGTGGTTGCGTGGGGAGGTGCCGAATTTTCCGTAGAATAAGGAATCTTGTATCTAGAATTATTCTACGAAGAGATCTAGAGGTTGATAGGCGTTTTGTGGCCTTTTAGGTTGAAGTACTACGAGTAGCGTATTCTACTTGAAGGGTGGAAAAGGCGAGCAAGGTTAGAGACGTGGAACGCTTTGCTAATTGTCGATAATCGTCGCGAGGTATGTGAACCTCTTCCTATCTTTTCTAGCATGATTGTTGTGAACTATGTAGTACGGTAGACGTCATGTTCTAAGTGAATTTGGTTGGTTTCTGATTTTAAAAGATAAAGGACTTGACTTATATTTGACTTGATATGATATATGAAGAACTCGAATTGTGTAGAAAGTTGTGAAACCTCATTCGCGAGTAATGCGTATTTGGTCTTTAAAAGGAACTTGATTTCTAAAAAAAAGAGACTTGAGGAATCGAAGAGTTTTTGGTTTAAAAGAGAGACATGGTTTTGTCTTAAATTGGTTTAAAACATAAAGTGTTATAACAGCTTTATGGGAAGTTAGTTATAACGACTTTATGAAAGCAAAAGAATGGTTTTATCATTGGTTTTAAAATGGTAACTTGATTTAAGTATAGGTTACTTGTTTTGAAAAGAGTAAGTATTTGAGTTTTAAAGAGTATACTTGATGTTGTTTTAAAAAAGGCACTTGGTTTAAAAAGTATAGAGTACTTGATTTTAAAAGTCTTGTAAAGGTTTTTATGAAAGTAAAGTAATTTGGTTTGAAAAGGAAATGTGTTTTTGATACTACGAGTATTAGTATCTTTTACGTAAAAAGAGGTCTTTTTGAAAGAATGAAAGTAGGTATTATTTTTGGGTTTGAAACCCGCGTCTCTCGATGGAGGGCCGGCTGATTTGTTATGATCTTACTTGGACGTACTGGCAGTGACGGAGGATTCCACGGGTGCGCTCCTGTTGATAGTGTTATTCCATGGACTAGCTCTCCATGAGGTTTTACTGATTCGGCCTTGGTATCTGGTGGTTGGCTTTCGTACTTGCCCCGTCTCGTGGCTGATTAGGCTTGGTACCTGGTAGGTAGCCTTCGCGACCGCCTGCTCGGTTTAGTGGCGGTCTCGTGATCTGGACTTGGTATCCGGTAGTTAGCTCAGACTTGCCCGGCCACGCGTGACACGCTTTGGTATCCGTAGTTGGCTTGACTTGCCCCGTATCGCCTTCGTGGTTTGGTTGTATAGTATTGTTGGTACGACTTTGGTATCCGTAGTTGGCTTCGATTTGCCCGGCCATTGATGACGCGGCTTTGGTATCCGTAGTTAGCCTTCGCATTTGCCAGACGGTTTTTTATAACACGTGGGACCCGTGTTCATGTGTACTTCTTGGTGTTGTTATATCATAGACTGCCGGCAGTGAGGAAGGTATTCCACGGGCATGATTGATGTTGTGGGCGTGAGACCCATTGTTATATTTGAGTGATGACTTTGAGGGCGTGAGTCTCTGACTTGACATGACTGCTTACATATTATGTACTGTAGTTTGGTTATCATATATGTCTCCTATTTTATATAGACTACTATGATTTCATTTACAGTATTTTCAGTTTCACATACTTGGTACCTGTTGTACTGACCTCCTTCGGGGGGCTGCGTTCATGCCGCAGGTAGAGGTACACCGGTTGTTGATCCTCGCTCATAGGATCACATTCGCGTTGGGAAGCTCCGCTTTCTCCGAGGCTTATCTTTCGTATAGTCCTCGCCGTAGAAAGCTTACATTCGTGGTATGGCGGCCCCGTCCGTCATAGTTGTTATAAAATTCATAGAGGTCTCTGTTGTATCGCAAGTGTGGTTTGTAAAAGGATTTAACTGCTCGTATATATATATGCAGAAAGGTAACCGCTTTGGTTGGGATTTCTTATTTTATCTTATTTCATGTTTAAGTTTTTATTTCCGCTGATTTTCTCTGATGTTGTATCACTAGGGTGCCTGGGGTAAGGCACCAATCGCGGGCCCGAGATCGGGTCGTGACACAATTAATACCAACTAAGTCCTTAATCAAGGTCATTCTCGGCTAACTTATTCAATAACACAAAGTCCTTTCCAATTCTTTTTATTCAATCCAAGTCCTTAGGTCAAACATGTTATATAGTCATAAACAACTTAACAATTATAATTCCTTCTTTATATAACATGTGACGATTAAACTAATAATCCAATAGAATTGAAATCTCAAGGCTAAACATACTAGTTTTCGGATTAGGGTTCCAATATCCATAACACTTATCAAATTCATAATATATATCTCATACTTGCTAATATCCATAACTACAATGATAAGTAATCTTTAATTGCTAAAACGACAAGAATTTTACCTTTACAAGCCCTTATAATTTCCAAGATTCAAAGTCGCTCCTTAGCAATTCTTAGCTCCTTTTCTTATGTTCCAATCCGCTCCAAACACTCCTTAGAAGCTTATGAAGAACTCCTCTTCAAGTTCCATCTTCAAAGTTGAAGAACACCTTAGGGTTTCGCCTTGCGACTAACGTAAAAACGTTGTTTTTCTGAAATCTTTCTATTGAGATATCCTTACAATACCCTTAGGGACCTTGGGTTAGTCTTGTGAATATTGGACAACAATTGAAAAATTTCTTCTCCCTTTTTTCTCCAAAGCCGAGAGCTTCATGCTCCAAGACTCAAGTCCTTGCAATATTTTTCTAAGTGTGGGATGTCTTGCTACTAGTAGTAGTAGTAGTAGTAGTAGTATATATAAATAAATCAAAGACTAGGATAAATCCAAATGGAAGGCTAGGATGTGGTCAATATTATCAAGCTCTCTTGACTTTTGACTTAGTCAATATAATCAAGCCAATGCCTAGCAAGACTTGCTCATCTACACAACGGTCAAATGACCATTCTATCCTTGCAATTTTCGTCCAAGACCATTGTGGGGGGGGGGGGTGCCACGTGTCGCCCTCCCATTCGTCCATAAAATTCCGTAACCCTCGTGGGTCCCACAAAACGTAAAATTCCTCGGGTGGGCCCCACGTGACCAAATCCGTAAAAATAAATTTCCATAATGATAATAATTTCCATACTCTTCAATTAATGCATTTTGAGAATCTAATTCTCACCAACGAACATTTCTCCTTTACGACGTTCGGTAGATTTTCCGTCGGAAAAACAATTCTTCCTTTCGTACCCTTTTCAAGTCTTGTGTTCCTTACATACATTCTCTTAAACATGTCCTTGAATTATGGGGTGTAACAACAACACTGCTTTTACAACATCTCCCCAAAATGGACGAGCCGACAAGGCTGTCAAATCAATAACAGAACAACAAACAAAACAGGCTAGCCGACTAGGCTGCCACCAACTAACATTATATACACAAAGGAATAGTCAAAATAAGCAATCCGGCAAGGCTGCCACTAGATACCAACAAGTATAACTGGGAACGCCCCAACACAGGGTACAACAACATTACAACCCAAAGCAAGGTACAAACATCCAACCCACAACTGTCTACAGACCTCTAAGAGTACGATACTGATATATGACGGGACAGGGGCCCGTCGTGCCTAAAATATACATAAGTCTGGAATGTAAGGATCTGTACCAAAATAGCTGGCTCCGGAACAAGAGAGCTCTTTAGCAGCTGGTAGATGTCCTAAACTGGAGGGTCACCTAACCGATCACCTGTACCTGCGGGCATGAACGCAGCCCCCCGGGAAAAAGGGGGTCAGTACGATAGATGTACCAAGTATGTGAAACTAAAAAATACTGTAACAGTTCAACGTATAACAGGGGGCAAGTATGAAATCAACATAACAGTATAACTGTGCCTTATCAAATGAGAGTAGTGAAAATCAGTTCTTACCTTTCCAAAATATGCAAGTCTTGCCAAAATCATGAACTCCTATCCTCAGGATATAATAGTACGGGACTCGAACCCGTCTAGGTACATATATATCATGGGACTCGAACCCAAGTAAGTATGTATATATCATGAGACTCGAACTCAAGTAAGTATATATATCGTGGGACTCGAACCCACGTAAGTGTATATGAAATAATATAATGTCATGTGACTCGAACCCGCATCATGGAGAGCTAATCCATGGAATAATAATAATCCGGGAGTTGAACCCGCTTGGGACTCGAACCCAAATAATATAATAATAATAGCCGGGACTCGAACCCGGAACATACAATATAGTGTCGGCCCTCTATGTGAGAGACTCGGTGAATGTGTAATAAGACTTGGCACGAGTAGATATCATGAGCAACTATATGCAATTAGAAATCATCTTTGAATATCGATAATATCATCATAATAAGCTCTTTACTGAAAATCATAGACACTTGTCATAAAAAATTTCCTTTAAAACTAACTTTGTAGAAAATCATGTACGTCCGCCGTACTTTTATTAAAATCATGTCAAATGAAAGTTTGTTTCAAAAAATAATGACAAAAGAAAGAAGGATAGTCTCACATACCTCTTAGTCGCTCAACCAATGTAAAACTAGGATGCGCCTCGTCTAGTACGTCAGCCTATAATAATAATAATAAGATCATTAATTCTAGGACTTCTAACATAAGTTATTTGAATAAAGGCTTCCTTAATTCTATAAAAATTTGGGCAGCATTTCCTCTGTTTATGTGCGTATCCACAATTAACCAACAATCCAAATCAACCAGCCATTCAAATCAACCAATAATTTAAATCAACCAACAATCCAACCATTTCAATATGTAATCTAACTAGACTCCATATACCGCATATACGCCGTCATATAACCCCTTTCTCATTACTTATGAAAGACAATAATTTAAATCATCAAGGTGTTTATCGCACCTATTTACCATATTCATTCAATACTTAAAATGTTACGACAATGTCTAAAAATATTTCATAATTCCTTTCTTGGTTTCTTAATTCTATTTCGTCTCGCGTCACCTTATATAACTAATTACATCACCAAGTAACAATGCATCTTTCAATTGTCAACACATAATTAGTGACGATGTCAATAATAGCAACAACGATTATATGGCACCAAAACAGACCGTAAAGGGTCGCACAATGTCCGAAAGTTATTCATGAGTTTTAGGCCATTTAACATGCAACCATTTACTCACTCCTTAATTAATAATCCAACTTATTTTCCAACAATTCCATATAATGAACACATCTTAAATCTTCACAAGTTATTCCATTTTTAACACGCAATTAGTAATGGAATTTACAACACAACATATAAATCCAACGCATGCCCAAAATAGTCCAATTTCGGTTCAACATCCAAATTCCACATGCATTGTCTAAATTCAAGATTTCTTCCTAACACAAGTCCATTACTTCAACTACAACAATATGCAACTTTAATTATAACATAGAAATAAGAATTTGCATACCTTAATTAAATCCCCAAAACAGTCCCGATGTTTAGTCACTGCTTCGTCCGATGAACTTGTAACGTCCATAACTCTCTACTTTGATGTCCTATCAACGAGGAGTTTGTTGCTTTGGAAACTAGACTCGGCGAAATTCATTTTAGGATTTTGAAACACCCAAAAACTCCTAATATACGAGGAGATATATCCCTCCAAAGTTGACTAAAATTCTGCCCCAAAATCCCGATTTTTGTCCCAACTTCCATCAAATTCTTGTCCAATTTTTCACTTCTCCAACTCCAATCCAACATGCAAGCATTCTACAATGTTAGACCAACATCCTTACATGTTTTTCCTTCCCAATAGTTGCATCAAAATTCGAATTTTTCGCTGCTAAAATCTGCTGGGCATTCCCGTCTAGAACCCACTGTGTTTGGGTCCAAAAATGTTCTAATTCTTGGCTTAATGATGTAGGTTAGTTAATCTAACAAGGTGGAGTAAAAAGCTTGAATTTTTCTCTTGCAAATGGAGAGATTTTCGATCTAGGCTTGTGGAAAATGGAAAGGAAGATTAAGTTTTGTGTTTAAGAAAAGAGAAAATGACCTTGTTAGGCATTTAAGTGCTAATTTTCAGATTTTTAAAAGTGCACTTAGGTCCCCCTTCTTTTTACACATTAACCCTCCAATTGCTTAATAAACTAATTTAATCCCCAAAGTAGTAAACCTTAATCTATTTCTTTAAATCTTGATTTCCGTTTCTTTTAATTTCCGGAAATTCCATAAGGTCTCGTATTCTCCAAGTCGTAATTCCCACAATATGTAATAATCCTCAAAAGAGAAATATAAATAACTTATCATTTTAAATACTCATTGGCGTGTTCGCAGCTTGTATAATTATATCTTATATCCATTATCCGAATATTAACCTTAATGACGTTCTTAATCCTAGTCTTAACTTACGAGGTGTAACAAATATACTCCCTCGGTTAAATGAATAAAAGGGGTTGAAGGTTAGTAGTACTTTTTCTTGTTTTATTCTAAGTAATTAACAATTCAAGCAAAGTTATTAAGAACCTACTCCCTCAGTTGAATGAATAAAAGGGGATGATGGATATGTATGAGAACAAAAGCAAAAGTAGAAAGGAATATAGGAATATTATCTAGAAGTTGAGTAGTGAATGTTGCTTATATATATATCAAACCCTTTATAAAATTACTTCTAAAGGGAGGTCCAATAAATAGTCTTCACAGGATGAGTTACATGCACACATGTCCAATTCCAAATCCTTGTCAAACATCCTTATCCCTACGTGTTTACTTAATAGACCACCCCTTTATTAATCATCCCGCAATTAATCAATTGTACACACTATCAATTCATTTGTGATCCCAATTCACTTAATTCCCTGACTTATAAGACCTTTATATACCCAATGCCATAACCTAGCGATATGACACTAGTCCATAACTTTTTTGGTAATATGCAACTATTATTATTAATTCTCATCGTCATACCTGTTACGTCCAAATTTATTATGGGGTCACATCCTTTTGTATATTAATTCCCTTACTAGCATACGTAAATGTAACATACACTTTCCGGGGTTCAGATCTACTTGCTTATGTTAAAGTTCTCAAATCATTGTCCAAAGTTACGAAACGTTATATCATTCCCTCATTAGAAACATTCGTCCTCGAATGTTTGGGTGACATATAACATACCTCGCTACATCGGACCCCTCATAGTCATCAATAATTAATGATATAATCATACTTCATCTCCTCTTCTATTTCCCACGTCACCTTATCTACATTCTTATTTCGCCACAAAACTTTCACGGAGGTTACTTCCCCAGTCCTCAAATTGCGGACTTGTTGCTCTTAGGATAGCTATAGGAACCCCCTGTAATCTCCCATATCGTCTATCGGTATAATTCGGCATGCGCTCGTCAGTATAATAACTATAAGATGGTCGGGGAGGTCTCATTTAACCCTCACAACTTTGATCTTGAGATATTGACATTTTTGTCCCTTTCTAAATATCGGCGATCCCTGACTAATAAACTCCCTATATTATAAGCTCTTTGACTCCCTCAATCTTGTTAAACTGTAAATTTGTTGTTTTGTCTATCTCGTAAAATCTTTGGCCAGTTCATAAATGCTCTTAGATATCTGTGTTTCCTTGACGTTTCATCCTTAATATAATATCATTATCTCTTGGCATATATCCTTAATGTCTATCTTGTGTCCATAGGCGTCACATGGTCCCATGACTTGTTAAGCCTTCTTGTCTTATCATTATTCGATTTTCAATCGACCGAGTGCTTATGTGTTATGGGTGGCCCGTTGATGAAAATTATATCACCATCAATTATCCTCATGTTCACCATATGCCCAGGTCGTAGAAATGTATGCCCCTTTGACCCTTCTCTCAAATAATAAGTACTTGACTCGTCTTTATATATTAAACCGAGCTGTTCATCGACCAATTTATGTAAGTATACCATATTGTGCTCACTTACTCTCTCCTCAAAAGTAATCTTCTGAGAAATTTCACATGGCAAACCAATCTCACCTACCCCTTTGTATGAGTCACCAGTTATTACACTTCAAGATGAGAAATCGGATCCATAAAATAGTATTCATCTTCTCTAACCAGGCTTTAGTGGTGGTATCAACTGCTTCCTTCTTTTCTCCAAAACATTTGTCAACATCACGAGATGCCTTACTTGTCCCCCTAAATTGGAGATACTAAACAACTGCCGCTTGTAAGTCATTTGCTTCCATTTCATGAGCCTCAAAATTATGTGTACCAAATCTTGAACTTTTAATTATATCAATCCGCCTCAGCACATTCCTTCAACTTCTTGATCAGAGTTGCTCCTAACTAAATGTAGGAAGTTATAAATATCACGTGCATCCAGTACATTCCATTCAATATTTCGTGTGTTCAAATGAACATCAATCGAGATCATGTACCAACTGCCACTTGATTTCCCCAGGAGCAAGAAGCCACAATGTCTGTCAACGAATTCACATGGAACCTCTCAAGGGCTCAAAGTATTTTCTCGGGGTACATGGTGTTTCTTCTGTAAAAGCACATTTAATGATCGAGATAATGCTTTAATTCCACCAACATTAAAACCAACCATATTCCTTGCACATGTCATGCTATTAGCCATAGGACTAGGCGGTCTTTGAGAACACCCTTTGACGCTGATAGGCGTTTCAGAACTTCGATTATCTCTTCCGTATATGCATGAGATAACTTCTTATATTCTTGAAACTTTTTAACATAATACTGCCCTTCTAGCGTATCAACCGTCTTGATAGAAATCGCTCATTTACTGGCTACAAGTATAAACTAACCGAAGTCTTTTTGGTAATCGGAACCGAAACCGTAACATGCACTAGTTAAACTCGAATTATTAAAACTCAACTCTATTGCACGATTTACGAGATGAAAGAATAGAAATCATCCCTAAATGTCAGGCAGCCTCCTGCGTATAAGTATGGTGCACAACATACCCATAGATAAGAATCTACTAGACACGGCTTGTAGACTCCCTAGAACACATGCTTTGATACCAAGTTTATCACGACCCAAAATGGAGGGCCGCTGTTACACCCCGTAGTTCCAGGACATGTGTTTAAGAGAATGTACGTGAGAAGATACGACTTTAAGTTGGAAACGAAGGAAAGATTTGTTATTCTTAAGGAATATGATTTCGAGTCACGGTAAGGAAAATTGTCCGTTAATGAGAATTGACTTCCCGAATTTGATATGTGAGACTTATAGAATGTATCGAAATTTTGAGAGATGAAATATTTTAGACCAACCGGAGGGCGACACGTGTCACCATCCATGGGCCCAAGTGGGCGGAAATTAAGAGCAAGACAAGAAGCCACTTGGCTTGACTTCTTGACCACATCTCACCCACCCATTTGGATTAATCCTAGCCCTTGGATGTAGTATATATCCTTTACTAGTGCAAGACAAAATCTACACTTAGAAAAGAAATCAAGAACCTATTGTTCTTAAAGTAGTGCTCTCGGCCATGAGCAATATTGAACAAGAAAATTTTGCAATTGTGGATCATTATTCACAAGGCTTTAACTCAAGGTTCCTAGGGGTATTTTAAGGATATCTCAATAGAAAGATCCCGGAAAAACGACGTTTTTACGTTAGTCGCAAGGTGAAACCCTAAGGTGTTCTTCAACTTTAAAGATGGAACTTGAAGAGGAGTTCTTCATGAGCTTCTAAGGAGTTCTTGGAGTGGATTGGAACACAAGAAGAGGAGCTAAAAGTTGCTAAGGATTGACTTTTACGCTTGGATATTATTAGGGCTTATTGAGGTAAAATATCCATCTTCTTAATGTAATTGAAGATTACATGTTATAGTAGTTATAAATGAGCATGTGGTATATATAATGAAGTTTGAAAAGATTTGGATCATGTCGACATGTTAAAAACCGAGAATGGACAAGTTAGCCATTTATGTTGAAATCAATTTAATTGTTAGTTACGATCGTCGCATGTTATAGAAAGAAGGGATTATAGTTGTTATAATCGTTTGAGGCTATATAACATGTTAGAATAACAATTTGGATTAAAAAGGAATTGGAATGAACTTTATGTTGTTACACATTTTTGAGCCGAGAATTGCCTAATCTTTGGATAGTTTCGTTTTAATTGTGGGGCAGAATTTTACACGTCCTGTTAAGGCGTGTAATCCCCTTTGTATTTGCTGAATTGTTGGGCCTTAAATGTGGCGTTTGGTTATTGATTTTCGGGCCTGAAAAAGGTGGAAAAGTACGTAGAAACAAAGGAAGTGTTGTCCGATTTTCCGTAGAATTTGGTGACTTTACACTTAGAATATTCTACGTTTGAAGCTAGAGGTTAATGGATGTATTATGACCATTATAGGTTGAAGTACTGCGTATAGCGTATTCTACTTAAAGGATGGAATAGCTATCAAGGTTAAAGTACTTTTTAGCATTTTGCTACTTGTCGATAATCGTCGCGAGGTATGTGAATCTCTTCCTATTTTTGACATGATTCTATGTATGGAATATACATGTGGTGCTATTCATGATTCCTTCTACTCTTAGAAGTTAAGAGGTAGGTATGTTGATTTACTCTATGTAAAGGTTACGTCTAAATTATCCTAAGTTCTTACCAAGTCTTATGGGGGATGTTGGTAAGAGTCGTTAGGAAGTATTTGGAGTCAAGTTGACTTTGCTAAGTTACTGCACGAATGAGAATAAGTATCGAACAAGTCATTGCAGCGTTAATAAAAGAAAATATATCGGCAATCAATTAAATTAAAATGAGTAGAATTCTCCATCTGCATAGAAGCTAAGATAAGACAAAATTGTATTACATTTTCTAGATCATGGCTGATTGAATAAGATCGTTATAAACAAGTATAACTTCTTCACAACGCACAAAAGTATATGTTACTTAATTTAAAGAGTTTACGTATGAAGTTTTAAGACTATGAACCTTAAATTCTTAAAAGGTTAAGAGACTTTATTTTTCAAGTTATGGGACTTGATTCTTAAAGGAAGAAATGACTTGATTTAAAAGTATAGAATACTTGATTTGGAAAGTATTGATTTCTTGACATTCTAAAGATAAGAGACTTGTTGTCTAAGTAAGAAACTTGATTTCTAAAGATAAGAGACTTGAAGTATTTTGAAAGTTATGTAACTTGATTTGAAAGTATAAGTCTCTTGGTTATAAAAAGAATAAATTTGTCTAAGACATAAAGAGTTATAACGGCTTTATGGGAAGTTGGTTATAACAACTTTATGGAAGGTTAAAAGAATGGTTTACTCTAGTGAAGTAAATAAAGAAAAATGACTTGAAAGGAAGAAAAACAAATTGATTTGAAGGCATCAATTGCTTAAAGTTTTAAAGTAAAAAGTCACTTGATTTAGAAGTCTTTAAATGTAGTTCTAAAAGGTATTGTGACTTATTTTGAAAAGTAGATATGACTTGATACTACGGTTATTAGTATCTTGGAAGTTTTATATGAAAAAGAGTCATTTTAAAAGAATAGAAGTACGTAGTACTTTGAGTTAAATTCTCGAATTTTATAATGACATGTTAGTGCCTTAAGTAAACTAAAATGAGAGTGTATATGAATAAGGCTAATAAGAAGTTAGGGGATTTCTTAACTTGCTTATGATAATTGTGATAAGCCGGTAGTGGTTATGTTATGTATGATAAGCCGGTAGTGCTTATGATATGTATGATAAGCTGATAGTGCTTATGTTATGTATGATAGTCGGTTGTGCTAGTGATATGTTGTTCATTACAGGGTCATTCCCCGGGTTTGTGGCATTTGCATATTCCGTGGATTTGCTACCCATGATACGAGGAATACCTCATGCGAGTCCGTAGGGCTTATGCGGGTGAAATAGTCCTATACGGGGCGGACCAGTCCTATGCGATGAGATTACCTCATGCGGGTCTATACGACCTATGCGGGCGGATACAGTCTATGCGAAGAAATTACCTCATGCGGGTCTATACGGCCTATGCGGGTGAAATAGTCCCAGGAGTAGGATTGCCAAATGATACTATGGGCAGGTTGCCCTAAGTTGATCATAAGCTTCCTATTTTTATGCAATATACTTTTATGGGCAGACTTATGTGACTTTATCGCATCCCAGATTGGGCCGGGCAGTATACCTTTATGGGCAGACTTATGTGACTTTATCGCGTCCCAGAATGGGCCGGGCAGTATACTTTCATGGGAAAGCTTTTGTATGACTTCGCCGTGTCCCGCAAATGGGCCGGGTTACGTTATTACGTATGGATAATCACAGTGAACTCCAAAATAAGGCGTCCCTCCATAAAGGGTCGGATTATGTTATGCAAGGTAAGTAAGTTATATGGTAATGAACTTAATGATTTTTCCTAAGTATGTACGTAAGAATTTGACTATAACTCTTGTTGAAAAATGGGAAAGGATAATAAGGGGCGATTAAGTTCACGAGATTGTAATGACACAGTAGGATTTGGTATTTTTTTTTATATACTTGCCCTGTCATTCTTTTGTACAGTTATGATTTGTTTATTGTACCTTATTTTCGTTCCATATTCAGTACCTGTTGTACTGACCCCCTTCGGGGGGCTGCGCTCATGTCCGCAGGTTTAGGTACACAGTTATGGATCTGCGGCTTAGGATCCGGGTTCAGCATTTTGAGATGGCTCCAATGTTCCGGAGCTTGTCATAATGGCTATGTATATTTAGGGGTACGGCGGGGCCTTGTCCCATCATAGTATTGGTCCAAAATCTTAGAGGTCTGTAGTCATATCTTGTGGATTGGGTTGTGTAAAGAAAAAGGGAAAAATGATGTAACTGCTTTTGGCTATATATGTGTATATATGTCCAGGGAGATAGCCTTATCGGCTAACCTATTGTTTATGTCTTGTTGAATTGTTTTTATAAGTTTGATGTATGTTCCGCTGATTTTCTCTGATGTATACCTGTAAGGGTGCCCAGGTAGGGCATCAGTCGCGTCCGGGGTCGGGTCGTGACAAAAGTGGTATCAGAGCAGTTAGTCCTCGGAAAGTGTCTACAGACCGTGTCTAGTAGAGTCTTGGTTATCGGTGTGTTGTGCACCACATCTATTGTCACGACCCGACCCCGGGCCGCGACTGGTGCCCTACCTGGGCACCCTTCTATTCATACAACATAATAAACTGCGGAAGATAAATAACACTTTTTTTTTATCAAAACTAAGGCCAAGCCGATAAGGCTGCCATAACATAAAAATTACCCGAAAGGGTCTACACTGTTTAACAATGTAAAAATAACTCTAGCCAGTCCAGCCCACAGATGAATACATACCTCTAAGATTTGGACAAATACTATGACGGGACAAGGCCCCGCCGTACCCCTGAATATACATAACCATGACGACAAGCTCCGGAACATTGGAGCCATCTCAAAATGCTGAACCAGGATCCTAAGCTCGCGGATCCACAACTGTGTACCTAAACCTGCGGACATGAACGCAGCCCCCCGAAGGGGTCAAGATACAACGATTCAATATGAAACGGAAATAAGGTACAGTAAACAAATCATAACTGTACAAAAGAATGACAGGGGCAAGTATAAAAAGGGTAAATACCAGATCCTACCGTGTCATTATCATCTCGTGAACTTAAGCGTACCTTATTATCTTTTCCCATTTTTCAATAAGAGTATAGTCAAATTCTTACGTACATACTTAAGAAAAATCATCAAGTTCATATATAACTTACGTATCTTGCATAACCTAATCCGCCCCTTTGGAGGGACGCCTATACTGCTGGCCCAATCTGGGACGCGATAAAGTCACATAAGTCTGCCCATAAAGGTATACTGCCCGGCCCAATCTGGGACGCGATAAAATCACATAAGTCTGCCCATAAAGGTATACTGCATAAAAATAGGAAGCTTATGATCAACTTAGGGTCACCTGCCCGTAGTATCATTTAGCAATCCTACTCCTGGGACTATTTCACCCGCAAGGGCCGTATGGGCCCACATGAGGTATTCCTCGCATCATGGGTAGCAAATCCATGAAGTGGTATTATGTCTTGGGGGTTTACCCCACAATCATACTCAAAAGGTGGTATAACGTCTTGGGGGTTTACCCCGCATTTATACTCTTACCCCTCAATCATACTTGGAAGGTGGTATAACGTCTTGGGGGTTTACCACGCATTTATACTCTTACCCCTCAATCATACTCGGAAGGTGGTATAACGTCTTGGGGGTTTACCCCGCATTTATACTCTTACCCCTCAATCATACTCGGAAGGTGGTATAACGTCTTGAGGGTTTACCCCGCATTTACTCTTACCCCTCAATCATACTCGGAAGGTGGTATAACGTCTTGAGGGTTTACCTCGCATTTATACTCTTACCCCTCAATCATACTCATAACCTAGCTCAACCGGCTATCATACATAACATAAGCACTACCGGCTTATCATACATAACCTAAGCACTACCGGCTTATCATACATAACCTAAGCAGGTTAAGAAATCCCCTAACTTTTTGTTATCTTGTTCATATACACTCTCATATTAGTTTACTTAAGGCACAAACATATCATTATAAAATCCGGGAATTTAACCCAACGTACTACGTGCCTCTACTCCTTTAAAATGATTCTCTTTCAAATAAAACTTCCAAGATACTAATAACCGTAGTATCAAGTCATATCTACTTTTCAAGACAAGTCACAATACTTTTTAGAAATACATTTATAGGCTTCTAAATCAAGTGACTTCTTTCTTTAAAACCTTAAGCAATTGGTACCTTTAAAACAATTTGCCCTTCTTTATTTCAAGACATTTCTTTGCTTACTTTACTGAATAAAACCATTCTTTTAATCTTCCATAAAGTTGTTATAACCAACTTCCCATAAAGCCGTTATAACCCTTTATGTCTTAGACAAATTCATTCCTTTTATAACCACGAGACTTATACTTTCAAATCAAATCACATAGCTTTCAAAATACTTCAAGTCTCTTAACTTTTAAGAAAACAAGTTTCTTAACTTAGAATATCAAGCTTCTTAACTTTAGAAATCAAGCTTCTTAACTTTAGAAATCAAGTCTTTCCAAATCAAGTATTCTATACTTTTAAATCAATTCATTTCTTCCTTTAAGAATCAAGTCCCATAACTTGAAAAATAAAGTCTCTTAACCTTTTAAGAATTTGAGGTTCATAGTCTTAAAACTTCATACGTAAACTCTTTTAAATTAAGCAACATATATTTTGGTGCGTTGTGAATATGTTATACTTATTTATAACGATCTTATTCATAGCCATGATCTAGAAAATGTAATACAATTTTGTCTTATCTTAGCTTCTATGCAGATGGAGAGTTCTACTCATTTTAAATTTAATTAATTGTCATTACATTTTCCTTTATTAACGCTGCAATGGCTCGTTCGATACTTATTCTCATTCGTGCCGTAAATTAGCCAAGTCAACTTGGCTCCAAATACCTCTTAACGACTCTTACCAACATCCCCCATAAGACTTGGTAAGATCTTAGGATATCTTAGACATAACCTTTACGTAGAGTAAATCAACATACATACCTATTAACTTCTAAGAGTAGAAGGAATCATGAAATAGTACTACATGTATATTCCATACATAGAATCATGTCAAGAGAAGGAAGAGGTTCACATACCTCGCGACGATTATCGACAAATAGCAAAATGCTCCAAAGTACTTCAACTTTGATAGCGATTCCATCCTTCAAGTAGAATACGCTATTCTTAGTAATTCCACCTATAATGGCCATAATATGTCCATTAACCTCTAGCTTCAATCGTAGAATATTCTAAGTGTAAAGTCACCAAATCCTACGGAAAATCGGCAGCACTTCCTTTGTTTCTACGTACTTTGCCACCTTTTTCAAGGCTGAAAATTAGTAACCAAACGTCACATTTAAGGCTCAATCAATTCAGAAAATACAAAGGGGATTACACGCCTTAACAGGACGTGTAAAATTCTGCCCCACTATTAATATAAAACTGTCAATTCCTTAAGGCACATTTTCGACAAAACACTATCCATAACAATATCACTTTCCTTACAATTCCTTTCAATCCAATTCCTTAGTTTAACATGTTATATAGTCATAAACAACTTTAACAACTACAATTCCTTCTTTATATAACATGTGACGACTTAAACTAATAATCAAATCGAATTGTAATCTTAAGGGCTAAATATGCTAGTTTTCGGATTAGAGTTCTAATAGCCAATACACTTATCAAACTTCATAATATGTACCTCATGCTTTCTAATATCCATAACTACAATGATAATAAATCTTTAATTGCCAAAATGACAATATTTATACCTTTACAAGCCCTTAAAATTTCCAAGATTCAAAGTCGCTCCTTAGCAATTCTTAGCTCCTTTTCTTATATTCCAATCTGCTCCAAGCACTCCTTTGAAGCTCATGAAGAACTTCTCTTCAAGTTCCATCTTCAAAGTTGAAGAACACCTTAGGGTTTCGCCTTGCGACTAACGTAAAAACGTCGTTTTTCCGAAATCTTTCTATTGAGATATCCTTACAATACCCTTAGGGACCTTGGGTTAAAGTCTTGTGAATTATGATCCACAATTGCAAAATTTTGTCTTCCATTATAGCCTAAAGCCGAGAGCTACAAGAACAACAAGACAAGTTTCTTGAAATTTTCTCTAAGTATAGAATGATCAAGTCTTGCACTACTAGTATGCTTATATAACACATTGGAGGGTCTAGATTATAACACATGTTAGATTTGGATGGAAGAGATCAAGCCAAGTGGCCCTTGGACTTAGTCAACAATATCAAGCTCTTTAATTAGCAAGACTTGGTCTTCTATCATGGTCAATGACCATACTACCCTTGAATAATTTCGTCCAAGACCATGTGGGGGAGGGGTTCCATGTGTCTCCCTCCCATTCGTCCATAAAATTCCGTAACCCTCGTGGGTCCCACAAAACGTAAAATTCCTCGGGTGGGCCCCACGTGACCAAATCCATAAAAACAAATTTCCATAATGATAATACATTCCATAATCCTCAATTAATGCATTTTGAGAACCCAATTCTCCTCAACGGACATTTTTCCTTTCCGACGTTCGGAAGATTTTCCGTCGGAAAAACAATTCTTCCTTTCGTAATAATTTCAAGTCTTGTGTTCCTTACGTACATTCTCTTAAACATGTCCTGGACTTACGGGGTGTAACATCTATAACCAGGAGGCTGCAGGACATTTAGTATTAGTTTCCCTTCTTCTCACTCTGAGATCGTGCAATAGAGCTGTGTAGTTAGGGTAGTCTCTCCCTAACGTATTATGTTGATTGCAGCTAGGAGGAATGCAGCAGTGACCCAGTAAGGGCTATGTGGATTGCATATCCAGGTTGGTAATAATTGTTGTACAGTTGGTATTATGACATACAGCTATACGGAGTTATGTACAAGGGGCAGACGCGTGTTACCAAGAATGATTTTAGATTACCAGGATTTGGTAAGGATCTAAGTAGATACCGGGAAGATATGAAACACTAAATGAATTCTCATCAAGGTTTATGTGCTAATTTGATATAATTAGGAAATGATGAGCTGTCTGATAGGGTGATGAACCCTTAAGAAGTCATGTTAAGGAACCTAACGGAATGCCATGTTAATAGATTAAGCGGCGTGGTAGGCTTAAGAGAATTGTACGGATGAGATCCGTATGGAGTAAGTAATGGTTGTTGTGATCAAGACAAAATAATTATGGTATTATGAGAAGTTATTGTACCCGTTTACGGGGGGACTGATAAGGTAGGCTTGGAGCATGGAAATACGAGCCTAAGAATATTTGATAACCGCCGAGACCTTAGGTATATAAGATCTTCTCGGGCAATAGGATTTTATTCAGACTAAGGGTAAGAGTTAAGTGCGACGGTGGGTCGGGTTGAGGACCTATTACGGGTCGCCTCATAGTTTGAAATAGAGTGGGATCAGTTGGTAGTAGTCGCCACGTGGCGAAGTCACGAGTACAAGGCCCAAGTCTAGTTAATTGTTTTACGGGTTCGTGGACGCGTTCCACCGGAACCAGGTCGTGAGAGCCAGAAATGGCCTTATAATGTTTAATAAAGTGACTCCAGAGATTGGGGGCCAGAATCAGTATGGGGTTATGTGTACCCAGGTTGTTAGGCGATGGGTGTGAGACAAGTAAGATCTTCAGCGTCGTCATGCCATAGGTTACTGTTTTAGATAACCATGGGAAAAGTATTGTGTTGAGGCAAATGAGGATTATGCGAGAGTATATATCAGGACGATTATGAGACTGCACGGGGTTCCTACATTATTTATGATGCATGATGAGCCGGTTCTGACTAGCTTACGGAGGTTTTTCGGGAGGATTGGGGACACAGGTGAGTCTCGGTGTTACGTTTCACCCTCAAGCCGACAGACAGGTAGGACATGTTATCCAGACCCTTGAGGATAGGTTGCGGGCCTGTGTTTTTTATTTCAGGGGTAGCAGGGAGGAATTTTTGCCTCTCGATATGTTGCGTATGCACCCATTACCTTTCCAATATTCAGATGGCCCTGTATGAGGCTTTGTATGAAAGGGAAGTGTAGAGTCGTCGATTGGTTAGTTCCACGTAGGCGAGGTTCAGATAATTGGCCCAGACTTGATTCAGCGGGCTGTGGATAAGGCGAAGCTTATCCAGGAGAGATTATTAGTAAAACTCATAGTCAGCTGAAACTTTATGCTGATGAACGACGTCGACACTTGGAGTTCAGGTTGACGTTTTGGTATAAGTATGGTTACGTGGCCGTGGGTGGCATATTTTGAAGGAAGGGTGTAGTATAAGGAGACTATGTCGCTATCTAATTAGAATGGACTCCGAAAGAACATTCGGGGACGAATGTTTCTAAGGGGGGAAGAATGTTACACCCCGTAGTTCCAGGACATGTGTTTAAGAGAATGTACGTGAGAAGATACGACTTTAAGTTGGAAACGAAGGAAAGATTTGTTATTCTTAAGGAATATGACTTCGAGCCACGGTAAGGAAAATTGTTCGTTAATGAGAATTGAGTTCCCGAATTTGATATGTGAGACTTATAGAATTTATCGGAATTTTGGGAGATGAAATATTTTAGACCAACCGGAGGGCGACACGTGTCACCCTCCATGGGCCCAAGTGGGCGGAAATTAAGAGCAAGACAAGAAGCCACTTGGCTTGACTTCTTGACCACATCTCACCCACCCATTTGGATTAATCCTAGCCCTTGGATGTAGTATATATCCATTACTAGTGCAAGACAAAATCTACACTTAGAAAAGAAATCAAGAACCTATTGTTCTTGAAGTAGTGCTCTCGGCCATGAGCAATATTGAACAAGAAAATTTTGCAATTGTGGATCATTATTCACAAGACTTTAACCCAAGGTTCCTAGGGGTATTGTAAGGATATCACAATAGAAAGATCCCAGAAAAATGACGTTTTTACGTTAGTCCCAAGGCGAAACCCTAAGGTGTTCTTCAACTTTGAAGATGGAACTTGAAGAGGAGTTCTTCATGAACTTCTAAGGAGTGCTTGGAGCGGATTGGAACACAAGAAGATGAGCTAAAAGAAAGTTGCTAAGGATCGACTTTTACGCTTGGACATTATTAGGGCTTATTGAGGTAAAATCTCCATCTTCTTAATGTAATTGAAGATTACATGTTATAGTAGTAAAGAAATGAGCATGTGGTATATAGAATGAAGTTTGAAAAGATTTGGATCATGTCGACATTTTAAAAACCTAGAATGGACAAGTTAGCCATTTATATTGAAATCAATTTAAATGTTAGTTACGATCGTCGCATGTTATAGAAAGAAGGGATTATAGTTTTTATAATCTATTGAGGCTATATAACATGTTAGAATAACAATTTGGATTAAAAAGGAATTGAAATGAACTTGATGTTGTTACACATTTGTGAGCCGAGAATTGCCTAATCTTGTTACACCCCGTAAGTCCAGGACATGTATAAGAGAATGTACGAAAGGAAACAAGACTTGGAAATTGGTACCAAAGGAAGAATTGTTTTTCCGACGGAAAATCTTCCGAACGTCGGAAAGGAAAAATGTTCGTTGTTGAGAATTGGATTCTCAAAATGTATTATTTGAAGAATATGGAACTTATTAAATTATGGAAATCTATTTTTTTACGGATTTGGTCACGTGGGGCCCACCCGAGGAATTTTACTTTTTGTGGGGCCCACGAGGGTTACAGAATTTTATGGACGAATGAGAGGGCGACACGTGGCACTCCCACATGGTGTTGGACGAAAAATTGCAATGGTATTATGGTCATTTGACCTATGTAGATGATAAGTCTTCTAAGCTTGACATTGTTGACAAGTCAACTTGTCCACCTAGGCTTGATCCAAGTGAAACTCATCCTAGCCTCACATTTGTTTAAGTCTTGACCCTCCAATGTGTTATATAAGCTAAGCTAGTGCAAGACTATCTCTTTAACACTTAGAAAAATTTCACACATTGTTGTTCCTCTTAGAGTTGCTCTCGGTTTTAGTGTCCCATCCACACAAAAATTTTGCAAATGTTGTCCATTAGCCACAAGACTTAAACCCAATGTTCCTAAGGGTATTGTAAGGATATCTCAATAGAAAGATTTCGGAAAAAACGCATTTTCACGTTAGTCGCAAGGCGGAAACTATGGGAGTTCTTCAACTTTGAAGTTGGAACTTGAAGATGGGTTCTTCATAGGCCTCTAAGGAGTGCTTGGAGCGGATTGGAACTTAAGGAAAAGAGCTATGAATTGCTAAGGTGCGACTTTGATTCTGGGAAATTTTAAGGGCTTGGAAAGGTATAAATTTCGTCGTTTTAGCAATTAAGTTTACTTATTGTTGTAGCTATGGTTATTAGCAAGCATGAGATGTATATTATGTAGTTGGATTAGTGTATTGGCTATTGGAACCCTAAATCCGAAAACTAGCATGTTAGCCTTAAGACTATAATTCAAGTTAATTATTCGTTTAAGTCGCCGCATGTTGTGTAGGAAGGAAATTGTAGTTGTTGAAGTGGTTTATAACTATATAACATGTTAGACCTTAGAACTTGGAATTTGAAAAGGATTGGAAAAGACTTTGAATTGTTAGTATGTAGTTGGCCGAGAATGGCTTGGAGTTTTAAACTACTTGGTATGAATTGTGGGGCGGAATTTTACACGTATTGTAAGGCGTGTAATCCCCTTTGGTTTGGTTGTTGTTTTGAGCCTTAAATGTGGCGTGTTGGTTATTGTATTCGACCTTGAAAAAGGTGGCAAAGTGAGTAGAAACAAAGGAAGTGTTGCCCGATTTTCCGTAGAATTAGAGACCAAATACTTAGTATTATTCTACGTTAGAGATTAGAAGATTGATAGTCTTGTTGTGACCATTATAGGTTGAAACTTCTACGTACGGCGTAGCTTGAGGAATTAGCGAAAGGTATGTGAACTATCTCCTCTTCTAGCATGATTCCTAAAGATAAAGAAAGTACGTTCTACTCCTTAAATGATCCATTCCTTGGTTGTACTTGGATTGCCTAGTATAGAATTTGTTCTATGTACTTCCTTGATTGTACTTTGATGTTTAAATTGTAAGTCGTATAATCCATTGCCTTAGTGGAGTTTGGATTCTTAAGAGTGAAAGTATTTTTGCTTAAAGTACATAGTCTTGAAAAGGAAGTGGTTTCCAAATCTTTTGGCTAGTGCCTTAGTTTCAAAACCTAAAGGTCATTATAATGATTTTAGGTGAGTCAAAGGAGTGATTTACTTAATTGTTTTAAAAGAGGAGAAATGACGTGATTTAAGAGAAATAGCTTGTCTTCAAGGTGTGAGTCGCTTGAGGTTTAAAAGTAGAAGAAACTTGTTTTCTAAATATAAGAGACTTGTAGTATTTTGAAAGTTAAGAAATTGATTTGTAAGTATGTGATACTTGTTTTTAAATAGTATAGGTCTCTTGGTTATAAAAGGAATGAAATTGTCTAAAAACCATAAAGGGTTATAACGGCTTTATGGGAAGTTGGTTATAACGGCTTTATGGAGGGTTTAGAAAGTTGTCTATTTTTGATTAATGGGCATAAGTTGTCTTGATTGTGAAAATTTGAAGTTACTTGATTTCAAGCTTTGTAATGAGTTTTCTAAAGTGTAGTAACTTACTTTGAAAAATAGACACACCTTGATACTACGGGTGTTAGTATCTTGGGGTATTACATAAAAATGAGTCTTTTGAAAAGAATGTTGTTCTTGATTTTAAAAAGGAAAGTGTGTTGTTTTACTTAAAAGTGTTAGTCACTCTATTTTGATACTACGGGTATCGGGTGACTTTTGTAAAAGAAATGGATCTTCTAAAAAGAATTTAACGTACGTAGTACTTTGGGGTTAAAACCTGGACTTTGGCATAAAATGAAAGTACCTTGAGTTGTGTGTAACTTGCCTATGTTTGCGTGTGATAGCCTTGTCGTGCTAGCATTGTATTTCTATACCACCGCGTCTCTCAATGGAGGGCCGGCTGATTTGTTATGATATTACTTGGACGTCTGGCGGTGTGGAGAATTCCGCAGTGCGCTCGCGGTGATAGTGTTATTCCATGGACTAGCTCTCCGTGAGGTTTCATCGATTCGGCCTTGGTATCCGGTGGTGGCTTTCGTACTTGCCCCGCCTCGTGGCTGATTCGCCTTAATTGCACAGTAGTTAGCCCTCGCACTTGCCCCGTTCAGTTTAGTGGCGAAGTCTCGTGATACGGCCTTGGTATCTGGTAGTTAGCCCTCGTACTTGCCCCGGTCAGCTACGTGACACGACCTTGGTATCTGGTAGTCGGCTTTCGTACTTGCCCCGTATCAGCTTCGTGGCGGAGTCTCGTGATATGGCCTTGGTATCTGGTAGTTAGCCCTCGTACTTGCCCCGGTCAGCTACGTGACACGGCCTTGGTATCTGGTAGTCGGCTTTCGTACTTGCCCCGTATCAGCTCCGTGGTTTGATTGTATAGCTTGATTGTATAGTATTGATAGTGCGGCTTTGGTATCTGGTAGTTGGCTTTCGTACTTGCCCGGTCAGTTGATGATGCGGCTTTGGTATCTGGTAGTTAGCCTTCGTACCTGCTCCGTACGGTTTTTATGACACAGGTGGGACCTGCTGTTCATGTATACTTCTTGGTGTTATTATATCATAGACTGCCGGCAGTGAGGAAGGTATTCCACGGGCATGATTGATGTTGTGGGCGTGAGACCCATAGTTATATTTGAGTGATGACTTTGAGGGCGTGAGACCCTGACTTGACGTGACTGCTTACATATTATGTACTGTAGTTTGGTTATCATACATGTCTCCTGCTTTATATAGACTACTATGATTTCATTTCTGATATTTTTAAACCACATACTTGGTACATTCTTTGTAATCGACCTCCTTGAGTGCGTTCATGCCGCAGTTTAGGTCTGTTGTTTGGTGATCGGCAGTGTAGGACCTTTCGAGTTTTGGATAGCTCCTACATTGGGAGTTTATCTTTTTGGTATGAGTTCTTTTAGTACAGGCTTTTGTACAGTTATGGGTACGGCGGGGCCTTGTCCCGTCATAGTTCAGTATAACTCTTAGAGGTCTGTATTCATATGTGGGATTGGACTCGTGTAAAGTGTTGGGTCTTTTGTTTATGTATATTATATGGCAGCCTTGTCGGCTTTGCCCTTGCACGTACTATTGGTTTTAAAAAAAAAAAAAAGGTGTTATTTAATTTCCGCAGTTTACTTAGTTGTTAAGGTAGAAGGGTGCCCAGGTAGGGCACCAGTCACGGGCCCGGGGTTCGGGGCGTGACAAATCTTTGGACAGTTTCGTTTTAATTGTGGGGCAGAATTTTACACGTCCTGTTAAGAGACTTGAAGTATTTTGAAAGTTATGTAACTTGATTTGAAAGTATAAGTCTCTTGGTTATAAAAAGAATAAATTTGTCTAAGACATAAAGAGTTATAACGGCTTTATGGGAAGTTGGTTATAACAACTTTATGGAAGGTTAAAAGAATGGTTTACTCTAGTGAAGTAAAAAAAGAAAAATGACTTGAAAGGAAGAAAGGCAAATTGATTTGAAGGCATCAATTGCTTAAAGTTTTAAAGTAAAAAGTCACTTGATTTAGAAGTCTTTAAATGTAGTTCTAAAAGGTATTGTGACTTGTTTTGAAAAGTATATATGACTTGATACTACGGTTATTAGTATCTTGGATGTTTTATATGAAAAAAAGACATTTTAAAAGAATAGAAGTACGTAGTACGTTGGGTTAAATTATCGGATTTTATAATGACATGTTAGTGCCTTAAGTAAACTAAAATGAGAGTGTATATGAATAAAGCTAATAAGAAGTTAGGGGATTTCTTAACTTGCTTATGATAATTGTGATAAACCGGTGGTGCTTATGTTATGTATGATAAGCCGGTAGTGCTTATGTTATGTATGATAAACTGATAGTGCTTATGTTATGTATGGTAGCAGGTTGTGCTAGTGATATGTTGTTCATTACGGGGTCATTCCCCGGGTTTGTGGCATTTGCATATTCCGTGGATTTGCTACCCATGATGCGAGGAATACCTCATGCGAGTCCGTAGGGCTTATGCGGGTGAAATAGTCCTATGCGGGGCGGACCAATCCTATGCGAGGAGATTACCTCATGCGGGTCTATACGATCTATGTGGGCGGATACAGTCTATGCGAGGAAATTACCTCATGCGGGTCTATATGACTTATACGGGTGAAATAGTTCCAGGAGTAGGATTGCCAAATGATACTATGGGCAGGTGGCCCTAAGTTGATCATAAGCTTCCTATTTTTATGCAGTATACCTTTATGGGCAGACTTATGTGACTTTATCGCATCCCAGATTGGGCCGGGCAGTATACCTTTATGGGCAGACTTATGTGACTTTATCGCGTCCCAGAATGGGCCGGGGAGTATACCTTCATGGGAAAACTTTTGTATGACTTCGCTGTGTCCCGCAAATGGGCTGGGTTACGTTATTATGTATGGATAATCACAGTGAACTCCAAAATAAGGCATCCCTCCATAAAGTGCCGGATTATGTTATGCAAGGTAAGTAAGTTATATGGTAATGAACTTGATGATTTTTCCTAAGTATGTACGTAAGAATTTGACTATAACACTTGTTGAAAAATGTGAAAGGATAATAAGGGACGATTAAGTTCACGAGATTGTAATGACACGGTAGGATCTGGTATTTATTTTGTTTATATACTTGCCCCTGTCATTCTTTTGTACAGTTATGATTTGTTTACTGTACCTTATTTTCGTTCCATATTAAATTTTTGTTATCGACCCGCTTGAAGCTGCGATTCATGTCCGCATGTTTAGGTACACAGTTGTGGATCCGCGGCTTAGGATCCGGGTTCAGTATTTTGAGATGGCTCCAATGTTCCGGAGCTTGTCATAATGGCAATGTTGTCACGACCCGACCCCGGGCCCGCGACTGGTGCCCTATTTGGGCACCCTTACAGGTACACATCAGAGAATAGTAGCGGAACATACATACATAAACTTAGCAAGAATTAAATAATAGGTTAGCTAATAAGGCTACCTTCCTGGATACATATAAACATGTAAAACCAAAAGCAGTTACCTCTTTTGTTTTTCCTTACAAAGCGACCCACAACATATGACTACAGACCTCTAAGAATTTGACATAACCACTGTGACGGGACAGGGCCCCGCCATACCCCTGAATGTATATAAACCTACAACTTCAGGAAATCGTACCAAAAGACAAAGCCTCCGGAGAAATGGAGCTTTCCCAGAACTGAACAGTGATCCTAAGAGTGCGGATCAGCAAACTATGTACCTCAACCTGCGGTATGAACGCAGCCCCCCGAAGGAGGTCAGTACGAAATATGTACCAAGTATGTGAAACGGAAAATACTGTAATGAAATCATAACAGTCTATATAAAGCTGGAGACATGTATGATAACCAGAACAACGATAACGCGTGCCTTCTTTGAAGTGAAAGTAATGAAAGTCAGTTTTTACCTTGTACAGACTATTTCAACACATGAACAATAGTCACACCAGGGCTATGGACACAAGCCCTCAAATATCATCACATAGTCCAGTAAGGGTCTCAAGCCCACAAATATCAAAGTGTGCCCGTGGAATCCCCATCACTGCCGACAGTTATGAATGTAAACTATAACCAGGTGACGCGCCCGTGGCATCTCACCTCACTGTCGGCGTACACCTATACAATACATATATATATCTCCTGCCCGTGGAATCCCCCATCACTGTCGACAGCTATAAGTGTAAAATATAACCATGTGACGCGCCCGTGGCATCCTACCTCACTGTCGGCGTACACATATACAACACATATATATATAACATGGTCGCATGCCCCGGAATCCCTCATCGTATAAGCATGGCCATAGGGTAATAATCATATATAACATGCCCGTGGAATCCCTCATCTTGGGTACATGTCTTCATGGGGAGCTAGTCCATGGAGTAATAGTCGTACATAACATGGTCGCATGCCCCGGAATCCCTCATCGTATAAGCATGGCCATGGGTAATAAAACAAATCCAGGAATCTAACCAGCCTCCTGGTCGCATGCCCCGGAATCCCTCATCATATAAGCATGTCCAATGAGTAATAAAAATCATCCAGGAATCTAACCCGCATCCTGGTCGCATGCCTCGGAATCCCACATCGTATAAGCATGTCGAAGGATCAATCACAATGGAAACATACCCGTGGAAGCCTCTGTCACTGTCGGTACGTCCAAGTAAATTCACAACAAGGCAGCCGACCCTCCAACTGAGAGTCACGGCAACGTAAACATATAATACTTGCACTCAAGGCTATCACAAGCAAGCATAGGCAAGTTCATTAAATATTTAGACTTTTATTTTATATACTCAAGGCACTTTTCGTTTTACATAAAACAAATCCGGGAATTTAACCCTAAGTACTACGTATTTCCATTCTTTTCAAAGATTCCTTTTCATATAAAACCTCAAGATACTAACACCCGTAATATCAAGGCTTGCTTACATTCCACATAAGTAGTCACTACACTTTTAGAAATACATTTCTCGGCTTCTAAATCAATTGACCCTTACTTTAAAACATTAAGCAAGTGATACCTTTAAATCAAATTGCCCTTCCTTATTTCAAGTTATTTCTTTGTTTACCTTATTAAAGAAAACTATTCTCTTCACCTTCCATAAAGCCGTTATAACCAACTTCCCATAAAGCCGTTATAACCCTTTATGGTTTTAGACAAATTCATTCCTTTTATAACCAAGAGACTTATACTTTTAAAACCAAGTATCATATACTTTAAATCATTTTTCTTAACTTTCAAAATACTTCAAGTTTCTTAACTTTTAGAAATCAAGTTTCTTAACCTTATATCTCAAGTAACTTACATCTTTTAAAAACAAGTTACTTCCCTTAAATCATGTCATTTCTTCCTTTAAGAATCAAGTTTCATTACTTGAAAATAAAGTCTCTCAACCCTTTAAGCGTTTAAGGTTCATAATCTTAAAACTTCATAATGTAAACTCTTTAAATTAAGTACATATACTTTACGTGTTGTGAATAGGTTATACTCGTTTATAACGATCTTATTAAAGCAGCCATGATCTAGAAAATGTAATACAATTTTGTCTTATCTTAGTTTTTATGCAGATGGAGAATTCTACTCATTTTAATATAATCAATTGTCATTACATTTTCCTTTATTAACGCTGCAATGGCTTGTTCGATACTTATTCTCATTCGTGCTGTAAATTAGCCAAGCCAACTTGGCTCCAAATACCTCCTAACGACTCTTACCAACATCCCCGTAAGACTTGGTAAGAACTTAGGATAACTTAGACATAACTTTTACATAGAGTAAATCACATACATACCTCTTAACTTCTAAGAGTAGAAGGGAACATGAAATAATACCACATGTATATTCCATACATAGAATCATGCCAAAGGAAGGAAGAGGTTCACATACCTCGCGACGATTATCGACAAGTAGCAAAATGCTCCAAAGTACTTCAACCTTGATAGCTATTCCATCCTTCAAGTAGAATACGCTATACTTAGTACTTCAACCTATAATGGCCATAATACGTCCATTAACCTCTAACTTCAAACATAGAATATTCTAAGTGCAAAGTCACTAAATTCTACGAAAAATCGGACAACACATCCTTTGTTTCTACAGACTTTGCCACCTTTTTCAAGGCCGAATTCAATAACCAAACACGCCACATTTAAGGCTCAACAATGTAGTAACAATAGGGGATTACACGCCTAACGAGATGTGTAAAATTCCGCCCCACAATTGATACGAAACTAGTTCCATATTTAAAGCCATTCTCGACTAAACATATACAACAACACAAAGTCCTTTTCCAATTATTTTAATCCAAATTCATAGGTCTAACATGTTATATAGTCATAAACAACTTCAACGACTATAATTCCTTCTTTATATAACATGTGACGACTTAAACTAATAATTAACTTGAATTGTAATCTTAAGGGTTAAACATGCTAGTTTTCGGATTAGGGTTCCAATAGCCAATACACTTATCAAACTTCATACTAAATACCTCATGCTTGCTAATATCCATAACTACAATGATAAGTAATCTTTAATTGCTAAAACAACAAGATTTATACCTTTACAAGCCCTTAAACTTTCCAAGATTCAAAGTCGCTCCTTAGCAATTCTTAGATCCTTTTATTATGTTCTAATCCGCTCCAAGCACTCCTTATAAGCTCATGAAGAACTCCTCTTCAAGTTCCATCTTCAAAGTTGAAGAACACCGTAGGGTTTCGCCTTGCGACTAACGTGAAAACGTCATTTTTCAGAAATATTTCTATTGAGATATCCTTACAATACCCCTAGGAACATTGGGTTAAAGTCTTGTGAATATTGGACAACAATTGAAAAAAATTCTTGTTCAAAAAAACCTCGAAGCCGAGAGCCTCCTATTTCAAGCTCAAAGTTTTCTCTAATTTTTCTAAGTGTTGGAAGACTTGTCTTGCTACTAGTGTGCTTATATAACACATTGGAGGGTCTAGATTACAACACATGGTAGGTTTGGATGAAAGGGATCAAGCCAAATGGCTCTTGACTTAGTCAACTATCTCAAGCTCAAGCCTAGCAAGACTTGCTCATCTTTACAATGGTCAAATGACCCTTTTGCCCTAGTATTAATTCTATCAAGCCATGTGGTGGGGGGGTGCCACGTGTCACCCTTCCATTCGTCCAAAAATTCCGTAACCCTCGTGGGCCCCACAAAACGTAAAATTCCTCGGGTGGGCCCCATATGACCAAATCCGTAAAAATAAATTTCCAAAATGATAATACATTTTATACTCCTCAAATAATGCATTTTGAGAATCTAATTCTCACCAACGAACATTTTTCCTTTCCGTCGTTCGGAAGATTTTTCCGTCGGAAAAACAATTCTTTCTTTCGTACCAATTTTCAAGTCTTGCGCTCTCGCGTCTATTCTCTTATTCATCTCCTGGAATTTACGGGGTGTAACATTCTTCCCCCCTTAGAAACATTCGTCCCCGAATGTTCTTTCGGATTCCAATCTAATTAGATAGCGACATAGTCTCCTTTTACTACACCCTTCATACAACATATGCCACCCATGGCCACATAACAATACTTACACTAAAATGTCAACCTTGGCACCCACGAAGCCGACTAGTCTATACTCATGATGACCTCAAAGTCTGTCGTATTCATCTCTACTAGGTCTGCTAGGGTCTGACGACTGTATCTTCACTGGGCAAATCTCATTTACCCGCTCAGCTACCACCCATCACACACGGGTGTAGTCACCTTGAAAAGTTCTCATGGATTCATGCTCTATTTCTTTACACTTGGTTGCTATCTTTCTTACTGGTCGTACTCTTTCCGTACTTCCAAATCATACTATCATACATATATAACTTCCATACCGATTCTGACCTCCAATCTTTGGAGTTTTACTAAATCGAATAATATAAGGCCATTTCCGTCTCTCCCGACCTGGTCCCGGTGGAACGCGTCCACGAACCCGTAAACAATTAACTAGACTTGGGCCTTACACCCTCGTGACCCTGTCACGTAGCGTAACTACTACCAACTGATCCCACTCTATTTCAGGCTATGGGGCGACCCGTAACAGGTACTCACCCCGACCCGCCGTCGCACTTAACTCTTACCCTTAGTCTGAATAAAATCTTATTGCCCGAGAAGGCCTTATATATCTAAGGTCTCGGAAGTTATCAATATTCTTAGGCTCGCAATTTCCATGCTCCAAGCCTACCTTACCAGTCCCCCCGTAAACGGGTACAATAACTTCTCATAATACCGTAATCGTGTCGTCTTGATCACAATAACCATTACTTACTTCATACGGACCTCATCCGTACAATTCTCTTAAGCCTACCACGTAGCTTAATCTATTAACATGGTATTCCATTAAGTTCCTTAACATGACTTCTTAACGGTTCGCTACCCTATCAGACATCTCATCATTTCCCAATTATCTCAAAATACAACATAAGACCATGGCGAGAATTCATTAACTGTTTCATACCTTTCCGGTATCTATTTAGTCCTTACCAAATCCTGGTAATCTAAAATCATTCTAGGCAACACGCGTCTGACCCTCATACATAACTCCGTATAGCTGTATGTCATAATACCAACTATACTACAATCATTACCGACCTGGATACGCAATCCACATAGTCCTTCCTGGGTCACTGCTGCCTTTCTCATAGCTGCAACCAACATAACTCGTTAGGGAGAGACGACCCTAACAACACAGCTCTATCGCACAATCTAAGAGTGAGAAGAAGGGAAACCAATCCTAAATGTCCTGCAGCCTCCTGATTATAGATGTGGTGCACAACACACCGATAATAAAGACACTACTAGACACGGTTTGTATTCACTTTCCGAGGACTAACTGCTCTGATACCACTTTTGTCACGACCCGACCCTGGGCCCGCGACTGGTGCCCTACCTGGGCACCCTTACAGGTACACATCAGAGAATAGTAGCGAAACATACATATATAAACTTAGCAAGAATTAAATAATAGGTTAGCCGATAAAGCTACCTTCCTGGATACATATGAACATGTAAAACCAAAAGCAGTTACCTCTTCTTTTTTTTCCTTACAAAGCGACCCACAAGATATGACTACAGACCTCTAAAAATTTGACATAACCACTGTGACGGGACAGGGCCCCGCCATACCCCTGAATGTACATAAACCTACAACCTCAGGGAATCGTACCAAAAGACAAAGCCTCCGGAGAAATGGAGCTTTCCCAGAACTGAACAGTGATCCTAAGAGTGCGGATCAGCAAGCTATGTACCTCAACCTGCGGCATGAACGCAGCCCCCCGAAGGAGGTCAGTACGAAATATGTACCAAGTATGTGAAACGGAAAATACAGTAATGAAATCATAACATTCTATATAAAGCTGGAGACATGTATGATAACGGAACAACGATAATCGCGCTTCTTTGAAGTGAAAGTAATGAAAGTCGGTTTTACCTTATGCACTATTTCAACACATGAACAATAGTCACACCAGGGCTATGGACACAAGCCCTCAAATATCATCACAGAGTCCAGTAAGGGTCTCAAGCCCACAAATATCAAAGTGTGCCCGTGGAATGCCCCATCACTGCCGACAACTATGAATGTAAACTATAACCAGGTGACGCGCCCGTGGCATCCCACCTCACTGTCGGCGTACACCTATACAATACATATATATATCTCCTGCCCGTGGAATCCCCCATCACTGCCGACAGCCATAAGTGTAAAATATAACCATGTGACGCGCCAGTGGCATCCTACCTCACAGTCGGCGTACACATATACAACACATATATATATAACATGGTCGCATGCCCCGGAATCCCTCATCGTATAAGCATGGCCATGGTGTAATAATCATATATAACATGCCCGTGGAATCTCTCATCTCGGTTACATGTCTTCATGGGGAGCTAGTCCATGGAGTAATAGTCGTACATAACATGGTCGCATGCCCCGGAATCCCTCATCGTATAAGCATGGCCATGGGTAATAAAACAACCGAATCTAACCCGCCTCGCAGTCGCGTGCCGGAATCCTCATCGTATAAGCATGTCGAGGAGTAATAAAATCATCCGAATCTAACGCGTCACGGTCACATGCCGGAATCCCACATCATATAAGCATGTCGAAGGATCAATCACAATGGAAGCATGCGGTGAAGCCTCGTCGGCTGTCGACGCGTCAAGTAAATCATAACAAGGCAGTCGGCCCTCCAACTGAGAGTCACGGCAACGTAAACATATAATACTTGCACTCAAGGCTATCACAAGCAAGCATAGGCATGTTCATTAAATCTTTAGACTTTCATTTTATATACTCAAGGCACTTTTCGTTTTACATAAAACAAATCCGGGAATTTAACCCTAAGTACTACGTACTTCCATTCTTTTCAAAGATTCCTTTTCATATAAAACCTCAAGATACTAACACCCGTAATATCAAGGCTTGCTTACATTCCACATAAGTCACTAAACTTTTAGAAATACATTTCTCGGCTTCTAAATCAAGTGACCCTTACTTTAAAACTTTAAGCAAGTGATACCTTTAAATCAAATTGCCCTTCCTTATTTCAAGTTATTTCTTTGTTTACCTTATTAGAGAAAACTATTCTCTTCACCTTCCATAAAGTCGTTATAACCAACTTCCCATAAAGCTGTTATAACCCTTTATGGTTTTAGACAAATTTATTACTTTTATAACCAAGAGACTTATACTTTTAAAACCAAGTATCATATACTTTCAAATCATTTTTCTTAACTTTCAAAATACTTCAAGTCTCTTAACTTTTAGAAATCAAGTTTCTTAACCTTATATCTCAAGTAACTTACATCTTTTAAAAACAAGTTAGTTCCCTTAAATCATGTCATTTATTCCTTTAAGAATCAAGTTTCATTACTTGAAAATAAAGTCTCTCAACCCTTTAAGAGTTTAAGGTTCATAATCTTAAAATTTCATAATGTAAACTCTTTAAATTAAGTACATATACTTTATGTGTTGTGAATAGGTTATACTCGTTTATAACGATCTTATTAAAGCAGCCATGATCTAGAAAATGTAATACAATTTTGTCTTATCTTAGTTTCTATGCAGATGGAGAATTCTACTCATTTTAATATAATCAATTATCATTACATTTTCCTTTATTAACGCTGCAATGGCTTGTTCGATACTTATTCTCATTCGTGCTGTAAATTAGCCAAGCCAACTTGGCTCCAAATACCTCCTAACGACTCTTACCGACATCCCCTATAAAACTTGGTAAGAACTTAGGATAACTTAGACATAACTTTTACATAGAGTAAATCACATACATACCTCTTAACTTCTAAGAGTAGAAGGGAACATGAAATAATACCACATGTATATTCCATACATAGAATCATGCCAAAAGAAGGAAGAGGTTCACATACCTCGCGACGATTATCGACAAGTAGCAAAATGCTCCAAAGTACTTCAACCTTGATAGCTATTCCATCCTTCAAGTAGAATACGCTATACTTAGTACTTCAACCTATAATGGCAATAATACGTCCATTAACCTCTAACTTCAAACGTAGAATATTCTAAGTGCAAAGTCACTAAATTCTACGAAAAATCGGACAACACTTCCTTTGTTTCTACATACTTTGCCACCTTTTTCAAGGCCGAATTCAATAACCAAACACGCCATATTTAAGGCTCAACAATGTAGTAACAATAGGGGATTACACGCCTAACAAGATGTGTAAAATTCCGCCCCACAATTGATACGAAACTAGTTCCATATTTAAAGCCATTCTCGGCTAAACATATACAACAACACAAAGTCCTTTTCCAATTCTTTTAATCCAAATTCTTAGGTCTAACATGTTATATAGTCATAAACAACTTCACCAACTATAATTCCTTCTTTATATAACATGTGACGACTTAAACTAATAATCAACTTGAATTGTAATCTTAAGGGTTAAACATGGTAGTTTTCGGATTAGGGTTCCAATAGCCAATACACTTATCAAACTTCATACTAAATACCTCATGCTTGCTAATATCCATAACTACAATGATAAGTAATCTTTAATTGCTAAAACGACAAGATTTATACCTTTACAAGCCCTTAAACTTTCCAAGATTCAAAGTCGCTCCTTAGCAATTCTTAGCTCCTTTTATTATGTTCTAATCTGCTCCAAGCACTCCTTATAAGCTCATGAAGAACTCCTCCTCAAGTTCCATCTTCAAAGTTGAAGAACACCTTGGGGTTTCGCCTTGCGACTAACGTGAAAACGTCGTTTTTCCGAAATCTTTCTATTGAGATATCCTTACAATACCCCTAGGAACCTTGGGTTAAAGTATTTTGAATATTGGACAACAATTGAAAAAATTTCTTGTTCAAAAAAACCTCAAAGCCGAGAGCCTCCTATTTCAAGCTCAAAGTTTTCTCTAATTTTTCTAAGTGTTGGAAGACTTGTCTTGCTACTAGTGTTCTTATATAACACATTGGAGGGTCTAGATTACAACATATGGTAGGTTTGGATGAAAGGGATCAAGCCAAGTGGCTCTTGACTTAGTCAACTATCTCAAGCTCAAGCCTAGCAAGACTTGCTCATCTTTACAATGGTCAAATGACCCTTTTGCCTTAGTATTAATTCGACCAAGTCATGTGGGGGGTGCCACGTGTTGCCCTCCCATTCGTCCAAAAATTTCGTAACCCTCGTGGGCCCCACAAAACGTAAAATTCCTCGGGTGGGCCCCACATGACCAAATCCGTAAAAATAAATTTCTAAAATGATAATAAATTTTATACTCCTCAAATAATGCATTTTGAGAATCTAATTCTCACCAACGAACATTTTTCCTTTCCGACGTTCAGAAGATTTTTCCGTCGGAAAAACAATTCTTTCTTTCGTACCAATTTTCAAGTCTTGCGCTCTCGCGTCTATTCACTTATTCATCTCCTGGAATTTACGGGGTGTAACATTCTTCCCCCCTTAGAAACATTCGTCCCCGAATGTTCTTTCGGATTCCAATCTAATTAGATAGCGACATAGTCTCCTTTTACTACACCCTTCATACAACATATGCCACCCATGGCCACATAACAATACTTATACTAAAATGTCAACCTTGGCACCCACGAAGCCGACTAGTCTATACTCATGATGACCTCAAAGTCTGTTGTATTCATCTCTACTAGGTCTGCTAGTGTCTGACAACTGTATCTTCACCGGGCAAATCTCATTTACCCGCTCCGCTACCACCCATCACACACGGGTGTAGTCACCTTGAAAAGTTCTCATGGATTCATTCTCTATTTCTTTACACTTGGTTGCTATCTTTCTTACTGGTTGTACTCTTTCCGTACTTCCAACTCATACTAGCATACATACATAACTTCCATACCGATTCTGACCTCCAATCTTTGGAGTTTTACTAAATCGAACAATATAAGGCCATTTTCGGCTCTCCCGACCTGGTCCCGGTGGAACGCGTCCACGAACCCGTAAACAATTAACTAGACTTGGGCCTTACACCCTCGTGACCCTGTCACGTAGCGTAACTACTACCAACTGATCCCACTCTATTTCAGGCTATGGGGCGACCCGTAACAGGTACTCACCCCGACCCGCCGTCACACTTAACTCTTACCCTTAGTCTGAATAAAATCTTATTGCCCGAGAAGGCCTTATATATCTAAGGTCTCGGCAGTTATCAATATTCTTAGGCTCGCAATTTTCATGCTCCAAGCCTACCTTAGCAGTCCCCCCGAAAACGGGTACAATAACTTCTCATAATACCGTAATCGTGTCGTCTTGATCACAACAACCATTACTTACTTCATACGGACCTCATCCGTACAATTCTCTTAAGCCTACCACGTAGCTTAATCTATTAACATGGTATTCCATTAAGTTCCTTAACATGACTTCTTAACGGTTCGCTACCCTATCAGACATCTCATCATTTCTGTCACGACCCGAACCCGGGCCCGTGACTGGTGCCTTACCCCGGGGACCCAAGTAGCCATACATTAGAGTAATCAGCGGAATATAAAACAAGACATGAATAAAGTGAAGTGAAAAATAGTTATCTGAGAAAAACTTGCCTTGCGGCATAAATATATATCAACTAGAACAGTTATATCCCTTTTTACAATTCTGCCCACAACAGTACTACAGACCTCTAAGAATGATACGACAACAATGGCGGGACAGGGCCCCGCCATACCCCTGAATGTAAGTACCTACTACGACAGGGGACTATACCACTGATAAGCCTCCGGAGGAACGGAGCTTTCCCAAGCGCTGAAACGGTGATCCTAAGAACGGGGATCAACAGTAGGAGTACCTCTACCTGCGGCATGAACGCAGCCCCCCGAAGGAGGTCAGTACAACAGGTACCAAGTATGTGAAACTGAAAATACTGTAAATGAAATCATAGTAGTCTATATAACGCAGGAGACATGTATGATAACCAAACTACAGTTCATAATAAATAAGCAGTCATGTCAAGTCAGGGACTCACGCCCTCAAAGTCATCACTCAATTATAACTATGGGTCTCACGCCCACAACATAAACGAGAGTGAAATAGATATCAGAATCGGTCTTTTCTAGGCGCTAGTGATCGAAGCAAGACCAATCGCCCGTAGTATCGGTATGCGTGCCTAATCCGACTTCCGCAGCGCATAGGTCACGTAGACCGCATAGGTTGTATAGACCGCGTCGGGGTAGCTAACCCCGGTACCCTCCTGGACTCCCGCAATCCGCATAGTCTCAATAGATCGCACAGTCACACAGACCGCATAGGGCATCCCCCGCATCGGGATAAAACACCCGGAATGATCGATCCTGGAGCATACCGCTGCTCCGCATAGTCACATAGACCGCATAGGCCGTATAGACCCGCATCAAGGGTGGCAAGCCCTCGGTATAACAAGTCGAGGGTAGGTGATATAATAACATAAACTTATCGTTAAACAACATAAGCACAACAAGGAAACCCCTTTACACAAACATCACGGATACTAACACACGTAGCATCCTAACATGTTTACTTATCAAATCAACAAGAAAGTATTACAAGGCTAACACAAACCAACACAATCAAGTTATTCACACAAGGTAATTTCTACTTTATGTTAACCATTTCGGGTTTTATCCCCAAAGTACTTCATACATTAACTCTTTAAAAGATCCGTTTCTTTCACAAAAGTCACACAATACCCGTAGTATTAAAATAGAGTGACTATCTTTTTAAACCAAAACGCTTCCTTTTGTAAAATCAAGTGACAACATTACTTTCCAAACGTTCAAGTTTGCCTAATTTCAAATGCTCAAGTTTCTCCTTTTTTGAAAGGTTTCGTAGTTCGTAGTCTTAATCACTTAATAATATAATTCTCTTTTAAAACCATTTGAGAAACATATGCCTTATGTGTGAGTAGGTTATTCTTGTTTATAACAATATTATTAATGCAGCCATGATCTAGGAAATGTAATATCATTTTGTCTCATCTTAGCTTCTATGCAGATGGAGGTTTCTACTGGTTTTAATAATACTTTATTAGTCAATACATTTCCCTTTATTAACGCTGCAGTGGTGTGTTCGATACTTATTCTGATTTCCGAAATCAGTAAAACATTATTCCTTTTAAAAACCAAGTACTCATTACTCACGAATGAGGTTTCACACAAAATTCATTTAAGTCAAGTCTCTTATCTTTTAAGATCAAGTCTCTTAACTTCTAAAATTTATAAACCATTCTTTTTATCTCTCTTAAGCCGTTATACCTAACTTCCCATAAAGCTAGTATAACTCTTAAGCTTTTAAAACCAAGCATTACTCTTCTGTTAAAAAATGATTCAGTATTCTTTTGAAATGCTTCAAGATCCTTATTATTCAGGCTTAAGTCACAAGACATTGCCGTAAGTATTATTCAGGCTTAAGTCAAAAGACATTGCCGTAATTATTATTCAGTTCACACACGTACGTCTACCGTACTATATATATTTAAAATATCATGCTCAAGAGTATAGGAAGAATCACATACCTCGCGACGATTATCGACTATTAGCAAAACGCTCCACGGCTATAACCCGGCTAGCCTTGTCCACCTTCCAAGTAGAACATGCTACTCGCAGATCATTCAACCTATAAAGGTTATACAAGTCTATCAAAGCCTAGACTACTCTTGTAGAATATTCTTCTGATGTGATTCGATTCAAGTCTATTACGTAATATCCTTCTATTACAGTTCAATTCTCTTATGAATCTTATATTCATTTCTATACAACTACTGATGTAATTTCCAATCACAAATAGAAGGATAGGATTATTTACCTCGGTAAGCCCAAAATTATCCAAGTTAAATGTCGATCCTGAGCAACGTCTAGCTCCTACTCCGGGTGCTCCAACCCGCTCCAAACAACCCTTAGAAGTTCTACGAAACTTCTTCCTAATACTTCAACCAACTGTGAAGATTTTCCTTAGGGTTTCGTTTAGTAGTGAAGGACGTATAATAGTATTGCTGGGCTTTTAGTATAAGTGTAACCTTGGAATACTACAAGGTATTTGGGCCAAGGTATTTTGGAATAGTAACTATACCTGGAGTGTATTTCTACAACGGGGGGGGGTAGTATTTACGAGACCACTCAAGGTGGGGGTGTGTGCTCTGGGCTAGCATCACTAGGAGATGGGGTACCTCGGCCAAAGGCCTCTCAAAGGGGGTGCTCTCGGCTAAAGCCTCATGAGGAGGGCGAAAACTATAGAGAGGGGAGAGGGATTTCAAGACTTAGAACAATTTTAGGATGAAGAAGTCTTCAAAGGGGGTATTTATAGGTCAAGCAATGGCGACCAATGGCCAAGATCATGCCAAGTAGTAGGCAAGTGTAGGGTGAGGATTCATCTATGTGCACCTTATCCATCTACCACACAAATATCACAAAATATCCTACCTACTCCCACTCTCCATTTCGTCCAACTTGCCGCCCAAGTCCACCAATTAGAGGGTGCCAAGTGTCGCCCTCTTGTTGGTCCAAAATATTTCGTCTCTCGGAAAAATCCGCAAAAATACTAAATGACATAGCCGGAATTTTCCCTTCGCAAGTTGTGTAAAACGTCTCGTCGAAAAACGATTCTAATCGGGGGTTGTGAACAAAATTCGAACCTTGCCTAACTTTAAGGCTTAAATTTTCCTACGTACGTCCTCACGTACATACTCTGGAAATAAGGGGTATAACATTCTCCCCTCCTTAGAAACATTCGTCCCGAATGTTCCTTCTCAAGACGGATAACGATGAAGTTCCTCATAGCTTAACAAGCTTGCAAATGCCACACATGGCCACAGAAAACACCCGCGCAAATACTGACATCCAAGTCCACGAGGAATCACCTCTAACATCACAAAAAATCCACCCAAGGGCTAAAAGGTACTCCCCTCGCACCTTCACTTTACAAAAGAAAAGATCACATCTATGTTCTTAACACATGCTCGTTTCTTCCCTTACTCGTCGTACCCTTCTCATACACTCGAACTCTTTCTCATAACTTACCACATTCACATTCGCTTGGTTCCAAAACTCGGGTTACTACCTCACTTGGTCATCATTAGCGAGAATACTGGATGGATCTCGATACTCTTCCGAACATAGCAATATGAAAGATCGGACGTACTGCCTCCTACGTCGGACGACAATGCTAACTATAGGCAACCTGGCCTATTCTTCACATGATCTGAAAAGGCCCAAAGTAACTCGGGCTACGTTTCCTCTGCTTTCCGAATCTCGTCACACCGCCAGGTGGTACCTTCAAAAGACCCACCATCAACACGAACTCCAAGCGTCGTCGCCGATTATCCGCACAACTTCGCTGACTCACGGTGCGCGATAACCTCTTACGGATAAGCTTCACTTATCCACATCCTGTGAACAAGTATGAACCAACTATCCGAACGCGCCAACATCAGACCAATCGAGCGGCAACTTACATTTCCGCCTACAAGGCGTCATAAATCGACATTCGAATACTGGAAATGGTAGCTATTAAAACACTCCTCAACAGAGACAACAATCCTCACATTACCACGAAATCCATACACCGCAGAGGCGAACGCGATCGAGACTTACGAGTTCCTAACCTGCTGGTAAAACTTCGAAAGAAACAGCCATAACTTGGGCTCCACTGTCTGTCATAAGGTGAAGGTAGGCACCTCGTGCAGCCTTACAACCTTCCTGATATAACATCTCGCATAACCCTCTGCCGAGTAAACGATCTTGACTGAAAGACAATATGGGCTGACCTCATCGGCCCGACTACTGGTTGAACGCATCCACTAACTCGTACGATGGTTAACTAAACTTGGGCCTAACACCCTCGTGACCCTACCACCTGGCGGGACCACCACAAACCCGACCTACCATAAAACAGGTCGCGGGTTGACCCGCGGCATGGCCTCAACCCGACCCACTCTCGCGTAAAACACTTGCTCCCCGATCCGGAACAATCTCACTAATCAAGTCACGAAAACCTAGCGGTCTTCTTAGCTCAACTACCCTCTTTCACTCCACACTACTCAGGGACTTATTATACAACTATATCTCACGTGCACTATGCACTCCGATAAGGGTCAAACATAAAAATATAAATCTTCTACTCGAGATGGCCTCGCCTCTAAGGTCTCCACGTGTAAAACTCTAAGGCTCACACTTTCCCTAACCCCAATCTTACCCTTATCCCTAACCTTGATTTCTAGTCACAATTAACATAACATTTAAGGTATACTCATCTTATCATACGTACCAATCTCTAGAGGGTTAAGGATCTACCTGTATCTGCCTTCACTCCTCCTGCTGCTTCTAATCAATCACCTTTGTTGGGCGTAAACAGGAAGATGATGAACTGGTCACGATCTGAAGGTGAGTCCTCCTACTTGCATCCCTCCTACTAGGATACCGCTTCGACACATGGCCCTGACGGCCGTATGGAAAACAAGTACCAACTAAAAAGACGACATTCCCCGGGATGACGTCTGTCATACTGTGAACACTGGGGAAAACTGAATCCGGCTAGCTGGAACCTACGTATAGCTGCGAACCAGAAGCCCTGGAGTTCTGACCAACTCCTGCATACTCCGAACGTCCTGAAGTCTGTGGAGGACCACTCTGCACAGGTGGATGTGCATATCTAATCTGCTGCTGAGGCGGTTCGCCTCGAAAGTTACTAAAGGACCCTGCTGTCGGGCCTTCTGCTGTCACGATTAATGGCCGATCTCTACGTTTCTCGGCCTGCTGCGCATAAGCTCGTACGCAGGCCATGCTCAAGCCTGACTGACGAGCTATTCTTGCACAACCCTCTCTTAGATAGTCATCATGACCCGCGATAAATCGGTAGATAATATACTCTCGGTTGCTAAATCCATAGCTAATGTGAGGTCGTCTCTTTGAAATCTATATTCTCTGTTCGGCCGTGGGCGAAGGTTCAACTATCATGGCGCGCAGAGGCTGCTGCCGTGCGCTAAACTTCTGCTGGGGTTGGCGATGTCGCGAGAACTCCCGAATGAAGCACCATATCGGTGATGATTGGGCTGTGCCCTCGTAACCCTCAGTACTCGACTCGCGACTCCGCTGCCTTGCCGCCACGGGCGGATCGCTTTACGCGAGGCATAGCGGTAAGGGAAAGAAATACGTTAGAGGTCCAACTTATAACACGGCTCTAAGCACGATCTCGAGTGATAAGAATGGAAACCAATCCTAAATATCCTATAGCCTCACGATTATTGATGCGGTGCACAACACCGATAATCAAGACTCTACTAGATACGATCTGTAGACCCTTTCCGAGGATTAACTGCTCTGATACCACTTTTGTCACGACCGAACCGGGCCCATGGTAGTGCCTTACCCCGGGAACCCAAGTAGCCATACATCAGAGTAATCAGCGGAATATAAAACAAGACATGAATAAAGTGAAGTGAAAAACAGTTATCTGAGAAAAACTTGCCTTGCGGAATAAATATATATCAACTAGAACAGTTATATCCTTTTTTTACAATTCTGCCCACAACAGTACTACAGACCTCTAAGAATGATACGTCAACAATGGCGGGACAGGGCCCCGCCATACCCCTGAATGTAAGTACCTACTACGACAGAGGACTATACCACTGATAAGCCTCCGGAGGAACGGAGCTTTCCCAAGCGCTGAAACGGTGATCCTAAGAACGGGGATCAACAGTAGGAGTACCTCTACCTGCGGCATGAACGCAGCCCCCCGAAGGAGGTCGATCACAACAGTACCAAGTATGTGGCGAAAATCACGTAAATGAAATCATAGTATTCTATATAAAGCAGGAGACATGTATGATAACCAAACTACATTTCACAATAAATAAGCAGTCATGTCAAGTCAGGGACTCACGCCCTCAAAGTTATCACTCAATTATAACTATGGGTCTCACGCCCACAACATAAACGAGAGTGAAATAGATATCTCAGAATCGGTCTTTTCTAGGCGCTAATGATCGAAGCAAGGCCAATCGCTTATAGTATCGGTATGCGTGCCTAATCTCGACTTCCGCGGCCCGCATAGTCACACATAGACGCATAGGTCGTATAGACCGCGTCGGGGTAGCTAACCCCGGTACCCTCCTAGACTCCCGCAATCCTCATAGTCTCAATAGACCGCATAGTCACACAGACCGCATAGGGCATCCCCCGCATCGGGATAAAACACCCGGAATGATCAATCCTGGAGCATACCGCTGCTCCGCATAGTCACATAGACCGCATAGGCCGTATAGACCCGCATCAAGGGTGGCAAGCCCTCGGTATAACAAGTCAAGGGGGTAGGTGATATAATAACATAACAACTTATCGTTAAACAACAAAAGCACAACAAGGGAAACCCCTTTACACAAACATCACCAGATACTAACACACGTAGCATCCTAACATGTTTACTTATCAAATCAACAAGAAAGTATTACAAGGCTAACAAAAACCAACACAATCAAGTTATTCACACAAGGTAATTTCTACTTTATGTTAACCATTTCGGGTTTTTATCCCCAAAGTACTTCATACATTAACTCTTTAAAAGATCCGTTTCTTTCACAAAAGTCACACAATACCCGTAGTATTAAAATAGAGTGACTATCTTTTTAAACCAAAACGCTTCCTTTTGTAAAATCAAGTGACAACATTACTTTCCAAACGTTCAAGTTTGCCTAATTTCAAATGCTCAAGTTTCTCCTTTTTTGAAAGGTTTCGTAGTTCGTAGTCTTAATCACTTAATAATATAATTCTCTTTTAAAACCATTTGAGAAACATATGCCTTATGTGTGAGTAGGTTATTCTTGTTTATAACAATATTATTAATGCAGCCATGATCTAGGAAATGTAATATCATTTTGTCTCATCTTAGCTTCTATGCAGATGGAGGTTTCTACTGGTTTTAATAATACTTTATTAGTCAATACATTTCCCTTTATTAACGTTGCAGTGGTGTGTTCGATACTTATTCTGATTTCCGAAATCAAGAAACATTATTCCTTTTAAAAACCAAGTACTCATTACTCACGAATGAGGTTTCACACAAAATTCATTTAAGTCAAGTCTCTTATCTTTTAAGATCAAGTCTCTTAACTTCTAAAATTTATAAACCATTCTTTTTATCTCTCTTAAGCCGTTATACCTAACTTCCCATAAAGCTAATATAACTCTTAAGCTTTTAAAAACCAAGCATTACTCTTCTGTTAAAAAATGATTCAGTATTCTTTTGAAATGTTTCAAGATCCTTATTATTCAGGCTTAAGTCACAAGACATTGCCGTAAGTATTATTCAGGCTTAAGTCAAAAGACATTGCCGTAATTATTATTCAGTTCACACACGTACGTCTACCGTACTATATATATATTTAAAATATCATGCTCAAGAGTATAGGAAGAATCACATACCTCGCGACGATTATCAACTATTAGCAAAACGCTCCACGGCTATAACCCGGCTAGCCTTGTCCACCTTCCAAGTAGAACATGCTACTTGCAGATCATTCAACCTATAAAGGTTATACAAGTCTATCAAAGCCTAGACTACTCTTGTAGAATATTCTTCTGATGTGATTCGGTTCAAGTCTATTACGTAATATCCTTCATTACAATTCAATTCTCTTCTATGAATCTTATATTCATTTCTATACAACTACAATATGTAATTTCCAATCACAAATAGAAGGATAGGATTATTTACCTCGGTAAGCCCAAAATTATCCAAGTTAAATATCGATCCTGAGCAACGTCTAGCTCCTACTCCGGGTGCTCCAACCCGCTCCAAACAACCCTTAGAAGTTCTACGAAACTTCTTCCTAATACTTCAACCAACTGTGAAGATTTTTCTTAGGGTTTCGTTTAGTGACTGAAGGGACGTATAATAGTATTTCTGGGCTTTTAGTATAAGTGTAACCTTGGAATACTACAAGGTATTTGGGCCAAGGTATTTTGGAATAGTAACTATACATGGAGAGTATTTCTACAAAGGGGGGGGGGGGGTAGTATTTACGAGACCACTCAAGGTAGGGGGGTGTGCTACGGCTAGCATCACTAGGAGAGGGGGGTACCCCTCGGCCAAAGGCCTCTCAAAGGGGGGGGGGGTGCTCTCGGCTAAAGCCTCACAAGGGGGAGGACGAAAACTATAGAGAGGGGGGGAGAGGGATTTCAAGACTTAGAACAATTTTAGGATGAAGAAGTCTTCAAAGGGGGCGGTATTTATAGGTCAAGCAATGGCCAACCAATGGCCAAGATCATGCCAAGTAGTAGGCAAGTGTAGGGTAAGGATTCATCCATGTGCACCTTATCCATCTACCACACAAATATCACAAAATATCCTACCTACTCCCACTCTCCATTTCGTCCAACTTGCCGCCCAAGTCCACCTATTAGAGGGTGTCAAGTGTCGCCCTCTTGTTGGTCCAAAATATTTCGTCTCTCGGAAAAATCCGCAAAAATACTAAATGACATAGCCGGAATTTTCCCTTCGCAAGTTGTGTAAAACGTCTCGTCGAAAAACGATTCTAATCGGGGGTTGTGAACAAAATTCGAACCTTGCCTAACTTTAAGGCTTAAATTTTCCTACGTACGTCCTCACGTACATACTCTGGAAATACGGGGTATAACAATTTCCAAATTATCTCAAAATACAACATAAGACCATGGCGAGAATTCATTAATTGTTTCATACCTTCCCGGTATCTATTTAGTCCTTACCAAATCCTGGTAATCTAAAATCATTCTAGGCAACACGCGTCTGACCCTCATACATAACTTCGTATAGCTGTATGTCATAATACCAACTATACTACAATCATTACCAACCTGGATACGCAATCCACATAGTCCTTCGGGTCATCACGCTTTCTCATACCAACATAACTCGTTAGGGAGACGACCACTAACACAGCTCTATCGCACAATCTAAGTGTGAGAAGAAGGGAAACCAATCCTAAATGTCCTGCAGCCTCCTGATTATAGATGTGGTGCACAACACACCGATAATCAAGACTCTACTACACACGGTATGTAGACACTTTCTGAGGACTAACTGCTCTGATACCACTTTTGTCACGACCCGACCGGGCGCGATAGTGCCCTACACAGGCACCCTTCTGGTACACATCGAGAATAGTTGTCACGACCGTTCGGGGCGTGATCGTGCCTTAAGGGCACCCAGTAGTCATACATCGAGTAATCGGAAACATAAAGCAAGACATGAAACAGTTTATAAAACAAGACACAGATTATGTGAGAAAACATCGCCTTTCGGCATATATATATAATCATGTTTTAGCAGTTACATCCGACACTGTACAACATGACTACAGACCTCTAAGGAAATATACAACTATGGCGGGACGGGGCCCGCCATACCTCGCATACAAAACTATCTACAACGGGAGATCATACCAAAAGTAGAGCCTCGGAAGAGATGGAGCTCCCGACACAAACGTAGAGATCCTAAGGATGCGGATCTAGCACCTGCTTGCCCTTACCTGCGACATGAACGCAGCCCCCCGAAGGAGGTCAGTACAACAGGTACTAAGTATGCGTAAAGTACTTAAATGAAAACATATCATTTTAAAACCGGTTTACAAATATGTGTGAAACAACGAAACCGCACATAGTGCCACATCACAAACAAGAGCAACAATAGGTAATCGTAATACGTCTTGTCTAGGTGCGAATGATCGAAAGCAGGGCCACTCGCCCACATCCTCATTCTCGCAAGCCTAATCCTCGACTCGAGTCCGCATGGCCACTCGCGTGGGCGCGTGAGGTATAACCTGCATCGGTGGTAGCTACTCCTCGGCATCGCTGGACTCATTGTCGCATGGCGCATAGACCGCATGAGGCATAACCCCGCATACTAACACGGAACTCGTAGCTCGCATAGGCCCACGGACCCGCATGAGGTATTCTCGAATCATGGTCCTGCATCGCTGAGTCTACCCCGCGTCGGAGGACTTAACCTCGGTATCATCTCAAGAGGTGAGTGATAGTACACTAACATAACGACTTATCTTTAAACAACATAAGTACAACAAGGATACTCACTTATACAAACGTTACAAGGTACTAACACACATAGCAACATGTCATGTCTACTTATCAAACCATCTTATTATTATTTTCACAATTTCATATAAGTGCATTAGAAATACATAGGCAACTTGTTTCTTTTATCAATCTTAAGTGGTTATACTTAACTTCCCATAAAGCTAGTATAACTCTTAAGCTTCATTTTAAGAAACCAATTAGTTCTCTTACGTAAAAATGATTGATGAGTCCTTTTGAAATGTTTTGATTCTTTATTATTCAGCTTAAGCGTGAGGCATTCGTCGTATTATTCGAGCTTAAGCGTGAGGCATTGCCGTAAGTATTATTCAGTTAACACGTATGCGTCTACCGTACTATATACATATTGTAAAATATCATGCTTTAGGAAGAATCACATACCTTCTCGTGAAATCCACCGCCAAGTCGAGTATGTCGTATGAGAGAATCGCCTATAATAGTCACGGATATCTATCAAAGTCTAGACTATTCTGTAGGTCATTCTAAGCAGAGGGTCCTCAATTCTACGGAAAGTCGGGCAAGACAACCCTACCGGTGAGCTATATAAGTCTCACGTGAACACGATCACATGTAAAATCTGATTCGTATATTCTTCTTTAAACCCTTCTATCGTGATATTCTTCTAAGTATTTATACTTATTCTTATTCTACAACGATAAGTATTCTCTAATTCAAAAGAGGGTTAGGATTAGTTACCTCGGTAAGCCCAATAATATCCTAGAAAAGTCGCTGAGCAAGGTTTTGCTCCTAAGTTGTATGCTCAGAACCTTAGAAGTTCTTCACAACTTCTACTAAGTACTAAGGTATTTGGGCTAGGGTATTTTGGGCATTATAACAATACAAGAAGGCAACTTTTCTACCAAGGGAGGGGGTAGGTTTCGGCTAGGCTAGGGGTGGGGTAGCCTCGGCAAGCTTCGAGGGAGGGGTGTGTTGGACGAATTGCTTACAAAGGGAGAGGAAGGATTTTTAGACTTGGAAAGCTTTTGTGGATGAAGAACTCTTCATCTCAAGAGGGTATTTATAGGTCAAGACATGGCCAACCAATGGCCAAGATTTAGCCAAGTGCTAGGCAAGTGTAAGGTCAAGATTAGGGCAAGTGTACCTAGCCAACTTGCACACAAAATATCTAACCAACTTTATGACAAGGATGGTCATCCATTCGCCCTATTGCGTGACAAGTCCACCAATGAGAGGGTGGCAAATGTCGCCTCTCGTTGGTCCAAAGTGTTACGTCTCTCGGAAAAATCCGCAAAAATTAGAAATGACATAGCGGAATTTATCCTACGAAGGCGTGGAAACGTTTCGTCGGAAAAGCGTTCGCTTTGTGAGTTGTGCCTAAAAATCGTCCAAGGCCTAACTTTAAGACCAAAATTTTTATGCGTATTCCTTTACGTACATACTGGAAATCTGAGGTATAACATTCTCCTCCTTAGAAACATTCGTCGAATGTTCCTCCCAAGACAGATAACGATAAGGTTCTTCAAAACTTAAACGGTTTGCAAAAGCCACACACGGCCATAAACAACACTTAGGCATAAACGATAATGAAGATTTACAAGTAGGAAAGTGAATTACCCGGAGGGTGGGAACGGTGAGGATACTTACGCCTCATGTCCTCCTCGGCTTCCCACGTCATCTCCTCCCGAGCTCGTTCGCCACAAGACTTTGACGGAAGCCACGTCCGCCGTCAGACGCCTAACCTCGACGATCGATTATCGCTATGGGAATCTCTCATACGATAACCCTCGGTCACTGGACATCGTCAATCGGATGTACCACTAGATGGATCCCGATACATCTCCTCGGCATAAACGTGAAACACGGATGCCCGCCTCGGATCGGACGGCAGATTCAACTCATAGGCAACCTTGCCTACCTGCGGACAATGCGAAGCGGCCCAATGTACCTTGGTGAGTTTCCTCTTCCGAATCTCATCACACCGCTTCATGGGTGACACCTTCAGAAAACCCAATCATCAATCGCAAACTCGGATGTCGACGGCGATGATCTGCATCGACCATGCGACTACGGTATCGATAGCCGCTCTCGGATAAGCTTCACCTTATCCACTGCTTCGCACCAAATCTGGTCCCACTAGCCGCACCTCGCCCACCTCGAACCAACCTATAGGCGATCTGCACTTCCTCCCATACAAGGCCTCATAAGGCGCCATCCGAATCTTTGGGTGGTAGCTATTATTATACGCGAACTCAACTAGAGGCAAATGATCCTCCCAACTACCTGAAGTCAATAACACGGGCTCGCGGATATCCTCGAAGTGCGGATAGTGCGCTCTGTCTGTCATGCATGTCGTGGATGAAATGCGATACTCGTGCTCACTGCGTCCCTAAACCCCTCGGAAGGACCTCAGAAGTTGGCGTAAGCGGGCTCCTGCATGCGATATGATCGAAGTAGGGACTCCATGCGATCGACGATCTCGGATGTAAAGTCGGCATAATCCTCGGTAGAAAAAGTCGTCTGACGGGAAGAAAGTGGGCTGATTTCGTCACTGTCGACGATAACCCATATAGAATCATGTCTCCTCGAGTGCGAGGTAATCACGTGATGAAGTCCATGTTGATTACCTCCCACTTCCAGTCGGGATCTCTATCGCTGTAACAAACCACCGGTCTCCGGTGCTCTACCTTCACTGCGACAACACGGGCCGAGCTACGAACTCGCAACGTCCTCTTCAAGCCATCCCACCAATACGGATCTAAGGTCGTGGTACATCTTGGTCGACCGGATGGATGAGTAACGCTGTGTGTGTGCTTCCCAAGAACTCTGTGCGAAGTCACGAAACATCCGGAACACACAACCGCCCTCAAACCTTAGCACCCGTGGTGCTACCTCAAAGGACCCTTGCCCTCACGAAGAGGCGTATCACGATATCGAATCAAAGCCTGGATCCTCGGTGTTGCCTCTTCACCTCGCCAGCGATGGAAGACTCGGCAACCTCACGAACTCTAACCCCATTGCTATCGTAATCAATCAAGCGGACACGAGGCTCGCTAATCGGTGCAAATTACGAACCATGTCCCTTCTCTCTGGCCACATCCGATAGGCTCCCATCGACCTACGACTAAGGGCATACGCCTGGCATTGGCCTTGCGGGTAGTACAGGATGTCCACATCGTAATCCTTAAGCAACTCTAACCACCGTCTCGCCGTAAGTTCAGCTCCTCTGGTGAAGATATCTTGGAGGCTCTTGTGGTGCGTAAAAATATCCACGTGAACCCCATACAAATAGTGCCTCGGATCTTCAAAGCGTGAATCACGGTGCGACTCCAAATCATGGGTGGGGTAGTTCCTCTCGTGTTTCTTCAGCTGTCGGGACGCATATGCTATAACCTTGCCCTGCTGCATCAATACACATCCCAACCCGATGCCTGACGCATCACAATACACGACATAACCATCTGGACCCTCCGGAAGAGTAAGAACGGGGGCGGTCGTCAGTCTCTCCTTCAGCAACTGGAAACCCTGCTCACAAGCATCAGTCCACTGAAACTTGGCTGCCTTCTGAGTCAGCCTAGTCAATGGTGCAGAGATAGAAGCAAACTTCTCTACGAACCGCCGATAATATCCTGCAAGGCCCGAGCTGCGAACCTGCAGCCGGATGGTAGGTCTAGGCCAAGTCCTGACTGCCTCGATCTTGGCCGTATCAACTCGAATGCCATCCGCCCCGACAATATGCCCAAGAAACGCCACTGAAGTCAACCAAAACTCACATTTGGAAAACTTGGCGTACAACTGCTGGTCTGGAGAAGCTGTCGGCCAAGATCGCCAAATGCTCGCGCATGCTCCCGCTCTGGCGAGAATAAACCAAGATATCATCGATGAACACTATCACAAGCGTGTCCAAAATGGTTTGAACACTCGGTTCATCAAATCCATGAATCTGCACGAGCATTGGTCAACCAAAGACATGACCACGAACTCATAATGCCGTCTGGTCGGAATGCGATCTAGGGACATCCACCTCTCGACTCGCACTGATGATAGCGATCGCAGATCAATCTTGAGAAACATCTCGCACCGAATCTGGTCGAACAAATCATCAATCCTAGGAAGGGTATTCGTTCTTAATGGTCACCTTGTTGGTTCATGTAATCAACACACGTGCGGCGTCGTCCTTCTTCACGAACAATCTGGCGCTCCCGGGGAGAAACACTAGGCCTAATGAAGCCGCTTCTCTAGCAAATCCCTAAGTGATCCTTCACTCTCTCAACTCGGCGGTGCCATTACGTATGGCGGAATGGAAATAGCCGAGTATCCGCAACACATCTATACAAAACTCGATCTCCTCTCGGGAGGATACAGAGGTCATCCGAAACACGTGCGGGAACTCGTGACTCACTGGGCCAGCGGAAAATCTGGTACGCGGCTTGATGATCAAACACCCGAACGAGATGGTAGATATACCCTTCGCACCATCTTCCTAGCCTTGAGGTAGGAAATAAACCTACCGCCGGCGATACCGTGCTCCTCCCACTCAACAATGGCTCGCCGAAAGCTGGAACCGCACTATTCTCTCTGCGGTCTACATTGGCGTAGCGAGGAAGCTAGCCAATCCATCCCCATGATCACATGAAGTCAATCATCTCCACTCTATCAAGTCGGCGGTCGGCGGCGTAAATGATCACAGGACAAGCTCTATATACCCGCCGAGCTACCGAATCACCCATGGCGTAGCTACCTCGAAAGGGTCTATGGACTCGGGCTCTATCCCTATCCTACTAGCAACAAGGGAGATATATAGGGCCAGTAGAACCGGATCTATCAAAGCATACATATCAAACCCGAGAACCGATAAGGTACTCGTGACGACATCGGTGAGGCCTCCCGATCTGTCGGTGGACAAAGCATAAATGCGGTTACGAGGACCGCTAGAATCGGACGAGCCACGGCCTCTGCGCGACCTGTGACCCATGAGCACCGCCTCGGGCGAGTAGCGTAGGAGATGATGAAGCGGCAGCGAACACGAAGGTGAGCCTACCACCAGCGCCCCGGTCGGACGATCCTCGCAAAGTGACCTGCTGGCCACAATCGTAACAAGATCCAAAAGTAGTACCACACTTCCGTAATGGGATCTGGCATCGGCCACACCTGAGGTGGTCCGTCGGCGATACCTCTGCTACTCGACGTCGAAGCCACAGGGCCCCGGCCCGCCCTCAGCGTGGTGTCTTGAGGGCGGTGCGGAGTGCTCTGTCTTTGGCGTGGTGCGAATCTAGATCGCTCGAGGCCGCCACCACGATAACCACCGAAGACCCTCCGTCTTGGCCTTCCTGCTGCTCGCCCACTCGTCGACCTCTGCGCTCGCCGCATCAGGCGTGAGCTGCGACGCGGTAATGTCCATACCGGTGGAGAAACCCCGCATGACTTCGGCCATATAGTCGTCTAGCCCGGTGACATAGCGGTGCACCCTATCCTCCATATCGCTGCAATCTTTGGGACATATCGAGCCAATGAATCAAACTCGACATTGTACTCCACGGTCGTCCTCTGCCTCGATGGTAAAAATCTATCGGCCGCGCCCTCGCCATCTGTGGAGGCAAGAAGTGGTGAGGAAAGCCTCGAGAACTCATCCCAGTAGGCGGGGACGCGTGCTCTCCCGGGATAACTCATGAATCGAACCAATCATTGCGGTATCACGCGGCCTATGTGAACCAAAGATCACGGACTCGGTCTCGGCGCCCGATCACTCTCAAAATCCTCTGAAGGCGGCGAATGAACTCCTGCGGATCATCCTCGGCCTCGATCCATAAAACTCTGGCGGGCTCTGGCTCGAAGTCTCGTAGCCTCAAACTCTGCCTCGGGTGAACAACGGTGCGGCCGAGCTGGGTAGGCTGGGCTGCGCGATCGGCCTCTCCTCGTTTCGGGCCAAAACTTTAGCCAAAAGGCGGCCGTCTCCTTGTACCTAACTCCTCGCCCGGTGTGGGGCGGGAGGTGTGGGTCTTGTGGTCTCTTTGGGGCGGCGTCATAGAACTCGCCGTCTCTGGTATAGACTGGGCCTGAGCCCTCGTGACTCTGGGTGTCCTGCTCGCAGCTCCCTCGGCTGCCTTGCCCGGCTGGGCCCGGGGTGCCTTACGGGGAGGCATAATCTACGGGGAAAGGAATACGTTAGAGGGTCCAACCTATAACACGACTCTAAAGCACGATCTCGGAATGAGAAGAGCGAAACCAATCCTAAATATCCTATAGCCTCACGATTATTGGTGTGGTGCACAACACACCGATAATCAAGACTACTAGATACGATGCGTAGACACTTTCAGAGATTAATCGCTCTGATACCACTTTTGTCACGACCCGTTCGGGGCGTGGATCGTGCCTCTTAGGGGCACCCAAGTAGTCATACATCGAGTAATCAGCGGAAACATAAAGCAAGACATGAACGCTTTATAAAACAAGACATACAGTTATGTGAGAAAACATCGCCTTTCGGCGTATATATATAATCATGTTTTAGCGATTACATCCGATAATCGCATAACATGACTACAGACCTCTGAAATATACAACTATGGCGGACGGGGCCGCCATACCACTCGATACAAAAACTATCTACAACGAGGAGATCATACCAAAAGTAGAGCCTCGGAAGAGATGGAGCTCACGACACCAACGTAGAGATCCAAGGATGCGGATCTAGCACTGCTTGCCTCTTACCTGCGGCATGAACGGCCCCGAAGGAGTCAAGATAACAGTACTAAGTATGCGAAATCGTAAAGTACTTAAATGAAAACATATCATTTTTAAAACCGGTTTACAAATATGTGAAACAACCAAGCAACCGCGCATAGTGCCACATCACAAACAAGAGCAACAATAGGTAATCGTGTACGCCTTGTCTAGGCTGCGAATGATCGAAAGCAGGGCCACTCGCCCACATCCTCATTCTCGCAAGCCTAATCACGGACTCTGAGTCCGCATAGGCCACTCGCGTGGGCGCGTGAGGTATAACCCGCATCGAGGGTAGCTACTCCTCGGCATCGCCTGGACTCATTGTCGCGCATGGCCACATGACCGCGTGAGGCATAACCCGCATACTAACACGGAACTCTCGTAGCTCGCGTAGGCCCCTGGACCCGCATGAGGTATTCTCGAATCATGGTCCTGCATCGCTGAGTCTACCGCGTCGGAGGCGACTTAACCTCCGGTATCATCTCAAGAGGTGAGTGATAGTACACTAACATAACGACTTATCTTTAAACAACATAAGTACAACAAGGATACTCACTTATACAAACGTTACAAGGTACTAACACACATAGCAACATGTCATGTCTACTTATCAAACCATCTTATTATTCTTTTCACAATTTCATATAAGTGCATTAGAAATACATAGGCAACTTGTTTCTTTTATCAATCTTAAGTGGTTATACTTAACTTCCCATAAAGCTAGTATAACTCTTAAGCTTCTGTTTTAAGAAACCAATTAGTTCTCTTCTGTAAAAATGATTCAGTAGTCCTTTTGAAATGTTTTCAGTTCTTTATTATTCAGGCTTAAGTCGTGAGGCATTGCCGTACGTATTATTCAGGCTTAAGCCGTGAGGCATTGCCTTAAGTATTATTCAGTTAACACATGTACGTCTACCGTACTATATACATATTGTAAAATATCATGCTTTAGGAAGAATCACATACCTTCCGTGAAATCCACCGCCAAGTCGGTATGTCGCGCAGAGAATCAGTATAATAGTCACAGATATCTATCAAAGTCTAGACTATTACGTAGGTCATTCTAAACAGAGGGTCCTCAATTCTACGGAAAGTCGGGCAGACAACCCTACCGGTGAGCTATATAAGTCTCGTGAACACGGTCCCATGTAAGTACGATTCGTATATTCTTCTTTAAACCCTTCTATCGTGATATTCTTCTAAGTATTTATACATATTCTTATTCTACAACAGTAAGTATTCTCTAATTAAAAAGAGGGTTAGGATTCGTTACCTCGTTAAGCCAAATAATATCCTAGAAAAGTCGCTGAGCAAGGTTTTGCTCCTAAGTTGTATGCTCAGAGAAACCTTAGAAGTTCTTCACAACTTCTACTAAGTACTAAGGTATTTGGGCTAGGGTATTTTGGGCATTATAACAATACAAGAAGGCAACTTTTCTACCAAGGGAGGGGTAGGTTTCGGCTAGGCTAGGGGTGGGGTAGCCTCGGCCATGCTTCTCGAGGAGGGTGTGTTGGACGAATTGCTTACAAAGGAGAGGGAAGGATTTTAGACTTGGAAAGCTTTTGTGGATGAAGAACTCTTCATCTCAAGAGGGGTATTTATAGGTCAAGACATGGCCAACCAATGGCCAAGATTTAGCCAAGTGCTAGGCAAGTGTAAGGTCAAGATTAGGGCAAGTGTACCTAGCCAACTTGCACACAAAATATCTAACCAACTTTATGACAAGGATGGTCATCCATTCGGCCCTATTGCCGTGACAAGTCCACCAATGAGAGGGTGGCAAATGTCGCCCTCTCGTTGGTCCAAAGTGTTACGTCTCTCGGAAAAATCCGCAAAAATTAGAAATGACATAGCCGGAATTTATCCTACGAAAGCTGTGGAAACGTTTCGTCGGAAAACTGTTCGCTTTGTGAGTTGTGCCTAAAAATCGTCCAAGGCCTAACTTTAAGACCAAACTTTTTGTACGTATTCCTTTACGTACATACTCTGGAAATACGGGGTATAACATTCTCCTGCGAAACATACATATATAAACTTAGCAAGAATTAAATAATAGGTTAGCCGATAAGGCTACCTGCCTGGATACATATGAACATGTAAAACCAAAAGCAGTTACCTCTTTTTTTTTCCTTGCAAAACGACCCACAAGATATGACTACAGACCTCTAAGAATTTGACATAACCACTGTGATGAGACAGGGCCCCGCCATACCCCTGAATGTACATAAACCTACAACCTCAGGGAATCGTACCAAAAGACAAAGCCTCCGGAGAAATGGAGCGTTCCCAGAACTGAACAGTGATCCTAAGGGTGCAGATCAGCAAGCTATGTACCTCAACCTGCGGCATGAACGCAGCCCCCCGAAGGAGGTCAGTACGAAATATGTACCAAGTATGTGAAACGGAAAATACAGTAATGAAATCATAACAGTCTATATAAATCTGGAGACATGTATGATAACCAGAACAACAGTACATTGTGCCTTGCTGAAGTGAAAGTAATGAAAGTCAGTTTTTACCTTATACAGACTATTTCAACACATGAACAATAGTCACACCAGGGCTATGGACACAAGCCCTCAAATATCATCACATAGTCCAGTAAGGGTCTCAAGCCCACAAATATCAAAGCGTGCCCGTGGAATCCCCCATCACTGCCGACAGCTATGAATGTAAAATATAACCAGGTGACGCGCCCGTTGCATCCCACCTCACTATCGGCGTACACCTATATAATACATATATATATATCTCCTGCCCGCGGAATCCCCCATCATTGCCGATAGCCATAAATGTAAAATATAACCATGTGACGCGACCGTGGAATCCTACCTCACTGTCGGCGTACACATATACAACACATATATATATAACATGGTCGCATGCCTCAGAATCCCTCATCGTATAAGCATGGACATAGGGTAATAATCATATATAACATGCCCGTGGAATCCCTCATCTCGGGTACATGTCTTCATGGGGAGCTAGTCCATGGAGTAATAGTCGTACATAACATGGTCGCATGCCCCAGAATCCCTCATCGTATAAGCATGGCCATGGGTATTAAAACAAATCCGGGAATCTAACCCGCCTCCTGGTCGCATGCCCCGGAATCCCTCATCGTATAAGCATGTCCAAAGAGTAATAAAAACCATCCGAGAATCTAACCCGCATCCTGGTCACATGCCCCGGAATCCCACATCGTATAAGCATGTCCAAGGATCAATCACAATGGAAGCATACCCGTGGAAGCCTCGTCCGCTTCAGATGCGTCAAGTAAATTCACAAAAAGACAATGGCCCTCGGTGAGTCACGACAACGTAAACATATAATACTTGCACTCAAGGCTATCACAAGCAAGCATAGGCAAGTTCATTAAATCTTTAGACTTTCATTTTATATACTCAAGGCACTTTTCGTTTTACATAAAACAAATCCGGGAATTTAACCCTAAGTACTACGTACTTCCATTCTTTTCAAAGATTCCTTTTCATATAAAACCCCAAGATACTAACACCCGTAATATCAAATCTTGCTTACATTCCACATAAGTCACTACACTTTTAGAAATACATTTCTCGGCTTCTAAATCAAGTGACCCTTACTTTAAAAGTTTAAGCAAGTGATACCTTTAAATCAAATTGCCCTTCCTTATTTCAAGTTATTTCTTTGTTTACCTTATTAGAGAAAACCATTCTCTTCACCTTCCATAAAGCCGTTATAACCAACTTCCCATAAAGCTGTTATAACCCTTTATGGTTTTAGACAAATTCATTCCTTTTATAACCAAAAGACTTATATTTTTAAAACCAAGTATCATATACTTTCAAATCATTTTTCTTAACTTTCAAAATACTTCAAGTCTCTTAACTTTTAGAAATCAAGTTTATTAACCTTATATCTCAAGTAACTTACATCTTTTAAAAACAAGTTACTTCCCTTAAATCATGTCATTTCTTCCTTTAAGAATCAAGTTTCATTACTTGAAAATAAAGTCTCTCAACCCTTTAAGAGTTTAATGTTCATAATCTTAAAACTTCATAATGTAAACTCTTTAAATTAAGTACATATACTTTACGTGTTGTGAATAGGTTATACTCTTTTATAACGATCTTATTAAAGCAGCCATGATCTAGAAAATGTAATACAATTTTGTCTTATCTTAGTTTCTATGCAGATGGAGAATTCTACTCATTTTAATATAATCCATTGTCATTACATTTTCCTTTATTAACGCTGCAATGACTTGTTCGATACTTATTCTCATTCGTGCTGTAAATTAGCCAAGCCAACTTGGCTCCAAATACCTCCTAACGACTCTTACCAACATCCCCCATAATACTTGGTAAGAATTTATGATAACTTAGACATAACTTTTACATAGATTAAATCACATACATACCTCTTAACTTCTAAGAGTAGAAGGGAACATGAAATAATACCACGTGTATATTCCATACATAGAATCATGCCAAAGGAAGGAAGAGGTTCACATACCTCGCGACGATTATCGACAAGTAGCAAAATGCTCCAAAGTACTTCAACCTTGATAGTTATTCCATCCTTCAATTAGAATACGCTATACTTAGTACTTCAACCTATAATGGCCATAATAAGTCCATTAACCTCTAACTTCAAACGTAGAATATTCTAAGTGCAAAGTCACTAAATTCTACGGAAAATCGGACAGCACATCCTTTGTTTCTACATACTTTGCCACCTTTTTCAAGGCCGAATTCAATAACCAAACACGCCACATTTAAGGCTCAACAATGTAGTAACAATAGGGGATTACACGCCTAACAAGATGTGTAAAATTCCTCCCCACAATTGATACGAAACTAGTTCCATATTTAAATCCATTCTCGGCTAAACATATACAACAACACAAAGTCCTTTTCCAATTCTTTTAATCCAAATTCTTAGGTCTAACATGTTATATAGTCATAAACAACTTCAACAACTATAATTCCTTCTTTATATAACATGTGACGACTTAAACTAATAATCAACTTGAATTGTAATCTTAAGGGTTAAACATGCTAGTTTTCGGATTAGGGTTCCAATAGCCAATACACTTATCAAACTTCATAATAAATACCTCATGCTTGCTAATATCCATAACTACAATGATAAGTAATCTTTAATTGCTAAAGCGACAAGATTTATACCTTTACAAGCCCTTAAACTTTCCAAGATTCAAAGTCGCTCCTTAGCAATTCTTAGCTTCTTTTATTATGTTCTAATCCGCTCCAAGCACTCCTTAGAAGCTCATGAAGAACTCCTCTTCAAGTTCCATCTTCAAAGTTGAAGAACACCTTAGGGTTTCGCCTTGCGACTAACGTGAAAACATCGTTTTTCCGAAATCTTTCTATTGAGATATCTTTACAATACCCCTAGGAACCTTGGGTTAAAGTCTTGTGAATATTGGACAACAATTGAAAAAATTTCTTGTTCAAAAAAACCTCAAAGCCGAGAGCCTCCTATTTCAAGCTCAAAGTTTTCTCTAATTTTTCTAAGTGTTGGAAGACTTGTCTTGCTACTAGTGTGCTTATATAACACATTGGAGGGTCTATATTACAACACATGGTAGGTTTGGATGAAAGGGATCAAGCCAAGTGGCTCTTGACTTAGTCAACTATCTCACGCTCAAGCCTAGCAAGACTTGCTCATCTTTACAATGGTCAAATGACCCTTTTGCCCTATAATTAATTCGACCAAGCCATGGGGGGGGGGGTGCCACGTGTCGCCCTCTCATTCATCTAAAAATTACGTAACCCTCGTGGGCCCCACAAAACGTAAAATTCCTCGGGTGGGCCCCACATGACCAAATCCGTAAAAATAAATTTCCAAAATGATAATACATTTTATACTCCTCAAATAATGCATTTTGAGAATCTAATTCTCACCAACGAACATTTTTCCTTTCCGACGTTCGGAAGATTTTTCCGTCGGAAAAACAATTCTCTCTTTCGTACCAATTTTCAAGTCTTGCGCTCTCGCATCTATTCTCTTATTCATCTCCTGGAATTTACGGGGTGTAACATATGTATATTCAGGGGTACGGCGGGGCCCTGTCCCGTCATAGTATTGGTCCAAAATATTAGAGGTCTGTAGTCATATCTTGTGGATTGGGTTGTGTAAAGAAAAAGGGAAAAAGGATGTAACTTCTTTTGGCTATATATGTGTATATATGTCCAGGGAGGTAGCCTTATCGGCTAACCTGTTGTTTATGTCTTGTTGAATTGTTTTTATAAGTTTGATGTATGTTCCGCTGATTTTCTCTGATGTATACCTATAAGGTTTCCCAGGTAGGGCACCAGTCGCGGCCCGGGGTAGGGTTGTGACAGCCGTGATGTCACGACCCGACCTCGGGCCCGCGACTGGTGCCTTACCCCGGGCACCCTAGTGATACAACATCAGAGAAAATCAGCGGAAATAAAACTTAAATATGAAACAAGATATAAAATAAGAAACAGGCTAACCAAGACGGTCACCTTTCTGCATATATATAAAAACCTGAACAGTTACATCCTTTACAAACCCTGCCCACAACAGTACTACAGACCTCTAAGAGTTTTATAACAACAACGACGGGACAGGGCCCCGCCATACCCCTGAATGTACAAGAACCTACAATCTCAGGGTATCATACCAAAAGATAAGCCCCCGGAGAAACGGAGCTTCCCAAAACGTTGAACTGTGATCCTATGAGCGAGGATCAACAACCGATGTACCTCACTGCAGATTAACACGGCCCCGAAGGAGTCGATCTGATAGGTACCAAGTATGTGGCGAAAATCAGTAAATGAAATCATAATAGTCTATATAAAACAGGAGACATGTATGATAACCAAACTACAGTCCACAATATATAAGCAGTCATATCAAATCAGGGACTCACGCCCTCAAAGTCATCACTCAAATATAACTATGGGTCTCACGCCCACAGTATCAGTCATGCCCGTGGAATTCCTTCCTCACTGCCGGCAGTCTATGATATAATAACACCAAGGAGTACACATGAACACCAGGTCCCACCTGTTTCATAAGAACCGTACGGGGCAAGTACGAAGACATAGCTACCAGATCCACCCTGCATCATCAACTGACCGGGGCAAGTACGAAAGCCAGCTACCAGTACCTACCGTACCAACAATACTATATAACTGTATCACGAAGCTGACCGGGGAAAGTACGATAGTGTTACACCCCGTAAGTTCAGGACATGTATAAGAGAAGGTATGTAAGGAATCGAGACTTGGAAATTAGTACGAAAGGAAGAATTGTTTTTCCGACGGAAAATCTTAGAAACAGGAAAGGAAAAATGTTCGTTGTTGAGAATTGGATTCTCAAAATGCATTATTTGAAGAGTATGAAACTTTTTAACATTATGGAAATTTATTTTTACGGATTTGGTCATGTGGGGCCCACCCGAGGAATATTACGTTTTGTGGGGCCCACGAGGGTTACGGAATTTTATGGATGAATGAGAGGGCGACATGTGGCACCCCCACATATGGTCTTGGACGAAATTTAGTAAGGGTAGAATGGTCATTTACCATGGTGGAAGATAAGTCTTGCTAAGCTTGAGATTGTTGACCAAGTCAACTTGTCCACTTGGCTTTACATTAATTGCTCTTCATCCTAGACCACAAGTGTGTTAATCCAAGCCCTCCAATGTGTTATATAAGCTTACTACTAGTGCAAGACAAGTCTTAAACACTTAGAAAAATTAGAGAACATTTGTGCAAGAACATTAAGCTCTCGAGTTTGGTCCTTGTTCAACACAAAATTTTTGTAGTTTTGATCCATTGTTCACAAGACTTTAACCCAATGTCCCTAAGGGTATTGTAAGGATATCTCAATAGAAAGATTTCGTAAAAACGACGTTTTTACGTTAGTCGCAAGGCGGAAACTTAAGGAGTTCTTCAACTTTGAAGTTGGAACTTGAAGATGGGTTCTTCATAGGCTTCTAAGGAGTGCTTGGAGCGGATTGGAACCTAAGGAAAGGAGCTAAGAATTGCTAAGGCGCGACTTTGAATCTTGGAAATTTTAAGGGCTTATAAAGGTATAAATCTTGTCGTTTTAGTAATTGAGATTTACTTATTGTTGTAGCTATGGATATTAGCAAGCATGGGTTATTTAGTATAAGGTTTGATAAGTTTATTGGCTATTGGAATCCTAATCCGAAAACTAGCATGTTTAGCCTTAAGATTATATTTCAAGTTGATCATTGGTTTAAGTCGTCGCATGTTGTATAAGAAGGAAATTGTAGTTGTTGAAGTTGTTAATGACTATATAACATGTTAGAACTTAGAACTTAGAATTGGAAAATAATTGGAAAAGACTTTGAATTGTTGGTTGTTGTTGGCCGAGAATGGCTTGAATATGGAACTACTTCGTATTAATTATGGGGCGGAATTTTACACGTATTGTAAGGCGTGTAATCCCCTTTGTTTGGTTGTTGTTTTGAGCCTTAAATGTGGCGTTTTGGTTATTGTATTCGGCCTTGAAAAAGGTGGCAAAGTGAGTAGAAACAAAGGAAGTGCTGCCCGATTTTCCGTAGAATTAGAGACCGTATACTTAGTATTATTCTACGTTAGAGACTAGAAGTTGATAGTCTTGTTGTGACCATTATAGGTTGACACTTCTACGTACGGCGTATTCGGCTTAGCTTGTGGATTTAGCCGAAAAGGTATGTGAACTATCTCCTCTTCTAGCATGATTCCTTAAGATAAAGAAAGTATTTCCTACTCCTTAAATGATCCATTCCTTGGTTGTATTTGGATTGCCTAAAGTAGAATTTGTTCTGTGTACTTCCTTGATTGTACTTTGATGTTTAAATTGTAAGTTGTATAATCCATTGCCTTAGTGAAGTTTGGATTCTTAAAGAGTGGAAGTATTTTACTTAAAGTACATAGAGTCTTGAAAAGGAAGTGGTTTCCAAACCTTTTGGCTAGTGCCTTAGTTCCAAAACCTAAAGGTCATTATAATGACTTTAGGGGAGTCAAAGGAGTGATTTACTTAATTGTTTTAAAAGAGGAGAAATGACATGATTTAAGAGAAGTAACTTGTTTTAAAGGTGTGAGTTACTTAAGGTTTAAAAGTAGAAGAAACTTGTTTTCTATATACTAAGAGACTCGAAGTATTTTTGAAAGTTAAGAAACTTGATTTGAAAGTTTTTGATACTGTCACGACCCATTCCGGGGCCCGTGACTGGTGCCTTACCGGGGCACCCAAGTAGTCATACATCAGAGTAATCAGCGGAAACATAAAGCAAGACATAAAATAGTTTATAAAACAAGACACAGATTTTGTGAGAAAACATCGCCTTTCGGCATATATAAATATAATCATGTTTTAGCAGTTACATCCGACATCGCAACATGACTCTGACCTCTAAGGAAATATACCACTATGGCGGACAGGGCCCGCCATACCGACTATACAAAACTATCTACAACAGGGAGATCATACCAAAGTAGAGCCTCGGAAGAGATGGAGCTCACGACACCAACGTAGAGATCCTAAGGATGCGGATCTAGCACTGCTTGCCTTACTGCGGCATGAACGCAGCCCGAAGAGAGTCGATGCAACAGTACTAAGTATGCGAAAGCGTAAAGTACTTAAATGAAAACATATCATTTTTAAAACGGTTTACAAATATGTATGAAACAACCAGAAACCGCACGTAGTGTCACATCATAACAAGATCAACAATAGGTAACTGTAATAGGTCTTGTCTAGGCTGCGAATGATCGAAACAGGGCCACTCGCCCATATCATCATTCTGCAAGCCTAATCCTGGACTCCCGGAGTCCGCATAGGCCACTCACGTGGGCGCGTGAGGTGTAACCCGCATCGAGGGTAGCTACTCCTCGGCGTAAATCTGGACTCATTGTCGCGTGGCCACACAGGACGCGTGAGGCATAACCCGCATACTAACTCGGAACTCGTAGCTCCGCATAGGCCCCTGGACCCGCGTGAGGTATTCTCGAATCATGGTCCTGCATCACGCTGAGTCTACCGCGTCGGAGCGGCTTAACCCCGGTATCATCTCAAGAGGTGAGTAATAGTATACTAACATAACAACTTATCTTTAAGTAACATAAGCACAACAAGGATACTCACTATACAAACGTTACAAGATACTAACACACATAGCATCATATCATGTCTACTTTATCAAACCATCTTATTATTCTTTTCCTGATATAAGTCTGTTATAACACATAGGCAAACTTGTTTCTTTTATCAATCTTAAGTGGTTATACTTACTTCCCATAAAGCTAGTATAACTCTTAAGCTTCATTTCAAAAACCAATTAGTTCTCTTACATTTAATAAATGGTTCATAGTCCCTTTTGAAATGTTTTGATTCTTTATTATTGGGCTTAAAGCGTGAGGCATTCGTCACGTATTATTCGGGCTTAAGCGTGAGGCATTGCCGTAAGTATTATTCAGTTAACACGTATGCGTCTACCGTACTATATACATATTGTAAAATATCATGCTTTAGGAAGAATCACATACCTTCCGTGAAATCCACCGCCAAGTCGAGTATGTCGCGCAGAGAGAGAGGCTATAATAGTCACAGATATCTATCAAAGTCTAGACTATTACGTAGGTCATTCTAAGCAGAGGGTCCTCAATTCTACGGAAAGTCGGGCGCACAACCCTACGGTGAGCTATATAAGTCTCTGTGAAAACAGTCTATGTAAGTGATTCGTATATTCTTCTTTTATACCCTTCTAAGGTGTTCTGATTCAATTCTATTCCTTAACAACCTTCTAAGTATTTATACTTATTCTTATACTACAACAGTATATAAATTCTAATTCAAAAGAGGGTTAGGATTAGTTACCTCGGTAAGCCCAATAATATCCTAGAAAAAGTCGCGCCTGAGCAAGGTTTTGCTCCTAAGTTGTACGCTCCAAGGAAACCTTAGAAGTTCTTCACAACTTCTACTAAGTACTAAGGTATTTGGGCTAGGGTATTTTGGGCATTATAACAATACAAGAAGGCAACTTTTCTATCAAGGGAGGGGGGGTAGGTTTCGGCTAGGCTAGGAGGTGGGGTAGCCTCGGCCAAGACTTCACTCAAAGGGGGAGGGGTGTTTGGACGAATTGCTCACAAGGAGAGGGAGGATTTTTCAAGACTTGAAAGCTTTAGTGGATGAAGAACTCTTCATCTCAAGAGGGTATTTATAGGTCAAGACATGGCCAACCAATGGCCAAGATTTAGCCAAGTGCTAGGCAAGTGTAAGGTCAAGATTAGGGCAAGTGTACCTAGCCAACTTGCACACAAAATATCTATCCAACTTTATGACAAGGATTGTCATCCAATCGCCCTATTGCGTGACAAGTCCACCAATGAGAGGGTGGGAAGTGTCGCCTCTCATTGGTCCAAAGTGTTACGTCTCTCGGAAAAATCCGCAAAAATTAGAAATGACATAGCGAATTTATCCTACGAAGCGTGGAAACGTTTCGTCGGAAAAGCGTCGCTTTGAGAGTTGTGCCTAAAAAATCGTCCAAGGCCTATCTTTAAGACCAAACTTTTATCGTATTCCTTCGTACATACTGGAAATCTGAGGGTATAACATTCTCCCCTTAGAAACATTCGTCGAATGTTCCTTCCCAAGCAGATAACGCTAAGGTTCTTCAAAACTTAAACGGTTTGCAAAAAGCCACACACGGCCATAAACAACACTTAGGCATAAGCGATAATGAAGATTTACAAGTAGGAAAGTGAATTACGGAGGGTGGGGAGCGGTGAGGATACTTCGCCTCATGTCCTCCTCGGCTTCCACGTCATCTCTCCTCGAGCTCGTTCCGCCACAAGACTTTGTGGAAGCCACGTCCGCCGTCAGACGCCTAACCGACGATCGATTATCGCTATGGGAATCTCCTCATACGATAACCCCTCGATCACTGGACATCGTCAATCGGATGTACCACTAGATGGATCCCCGATACATCTCCTCGGATAAAACGTGAAACATTGGATGCCTTGCCTCCGGTCGGACGGCAGACCCAACTCATAGCAACCTTGCCTACCTGCGGACAATGCGAAGCGGCCCAATGTACCTTGGTGAGTTTCCCTTCTTCCGAATCTCATCACACCGCCATGGGTGACACCTTCAGAAAACCCAATCATCAATTGCAAACTCGGATGTCGACGACGATGATCTGCATCGACTGGCCGACTACGGTATCGATAGCCGCTCGGATAAGCTTCACCTTATCCATCTGCTGCGCAAATCTGGTCCCACTATTTGCACCTCGCCCACCTCGAACCAACCTATAGGCGATCTGCACTTCCTCATACAAGGCCTCATAAGGCGCCATCGAATCTTGGAGTGGTAGCTATTATTATACGCGAACTCAACTAGAGGCAAATGATCCTCCCAACTACCACTGAAGTCAATAACACGGGCTCGCGACATATCCTCAAGAGTGCGGATAGTGCGCTCTGCTGTCCGTGCATGCGTGGATGAAATGCGATGCTCGGGCTCACTGCGTCCCTAAACCCCTCTGGAAGGACCTCAGGAAGTTGGTAGTGGCGGGCTCCTGCATGCGATATGATCGAAGTAGGGACTCCATGCGATCGACGATCTCTGGATGTAAAGTGCGGCATAATCCTCGGTAGAAAAAGTCGTCCCGACGGGAAGAAAGTGGGCTGATTTCGTCACTGTCGACGATAACCCATATAGAATCATGTCTCCTGAGTGCGAGGTAATCCGTGATGAAGTCCATGTTGATTACCTCCCACTTCGGTCGGGATCTCTATCGCTGTAACAAACCACGGTCTCGGTGCTCTACCTTTACTGGCGACAACACGGGCACCGAGCTACGAACTCGCAGCGTCCTCTTGCCATCCCACCAATACACGGATCTAAGGTCGTGGTACATCTTGGTCGACCGGATGGATAGAGTAACGCTTGCGTTGTGTGCTTCCCAAGAACTGCTGCAGAAGTCACGAAACATCCGGAACACACAACACGCCCTCAAACCTTAGCACCCCATCGTGCTACCTCAAGGACCCTTGCCCTCACGAAGAGTGTATCACGATATCGAATCAAAGTGGATCCTCGAGCTGTTGCCTCTTCACCTCCTCAGCGATGGAAGACTCGGCAACCTCACGAACTCTAACCCATTGCTATCGAGAATCAATCAAGCAGACACGAGGCTTGCTGGCGGTGCAAATCACGAACCATGTCCCTCCTCTCTGCCGCGTCGATGGCTCCCCATCGACCTACGACTAAGAGCATACGCCACAACATTGGCCTTCCCGGGTGGTACGGGATATCAACATCGTAATCCTTAGCAACTCCAACCACCGTCTCGCCGTAAGTTCGGCTCCTCGGTGAAGATATCTTTGGAGGCTCTTGTGGTGCGTAAAAATATCCACGTGAACCCATACAAATAGTGCCTCGGATCTTCAAAGCGTGAATCACGGTGCGACTCCAAATCATGGGTGGGGTAGTTCCTCTCCGTGTTTCTTCAACTGTCGGGATGCATATGCTATAACCTGCCATGCTGCATCAACACACATCCCAACCCGATGCACGGCGCGTCACAATACACAACATAACCATCTGGACCTTCGGAAGAGTAAGAACGAGGCGGTCGTCGGTCTCTCTTTCACAGAATGGAAACCACGCCACAAGCATCAGTCCATCAAACTTGCGCCTTACGAGTCGGCCCTAGTCAATGGTGCGAAGATAAAGCAAACTTCTCCACGAACGCCGATAATACCTGCAAGGCCCGAGCTGCGAACCTCTGCCGGAGTAGTAGGTCTAGGCCAAGTCTCGATGCCTCGATCTTGGCGTATCAACTCGAATGCCGGCCGGCCGACAATATGCCCAAGAAACGCCGCGAAGTCAACCAAAACTCACATTTGGAAAACTTGGCGTGCTGTTCTTTCAGTCTGGAGAAGCTGTCGGCCTGATCGCCAAATGCTCCGCATGCTCTGCTCTGGCGAGAATAAACCAAGATATCATCAATGAACACTATCACAAGCGTGTCCAAAATGGTTTGAACACTCGGTTCATCAAATCCATGAATCTGGCCGGAGCATTGGTCAACCAAAGACATGACCACGAACTCATAATGCGTCCGGGTCGGAATGCGATCTAGGGACATCCACCTCTCGACTCGCACTGATGATAGCCCGATCGCAGATCAATCTTGGAGAAACATCTCGCACCTGCGCCAGTCGAACAAATCATCAATCACGGGAGGGTATACATTCTTAATGGTCACCTTGTTCACTGTAATCAACACATGCGCAGCGTCGTCCTTCTTCTTCACGAACAATCTGGCGCCCCGGGGAGAAACACGGGCCTAATGAAGCCGCTTCTCAGCAAATCCTAAGGTGATCCTTGACTCTCAACTTCGGCGGTGCCATTACGTATGGCGGAATGGAAATAGGCGAGTATCGCAACACATCTATACAAAACTCGATCTCCTCGGGAGGATACGGGAGGTCATCGAAACACGTCGGGAACTCGTGACTCTGGGCCAGCGGAAAATCTGGCACCGCAGCCGATTATCAAACACCGAACGAGATGGTAGATATACCCATACGCACCATCTTCCTAGCCTTGGTAGGAAATAAACCTACCGCCGGCGATACCGTGCTCCTCCCACTCAACAATGGCTCCTCGAAGCTGGAACCGCTACTCTCTCTGCGGTCTACATTGGCATAGCAAGAAGCTAGCCAATCCATCCCCATAATCACGTCGAAGTCAATCATCTCCACTCTATCAAGTCGGCTGAGTGCGGCGTAAATGATCACAGGACAAGCTCTAAATACCCGTCGAGCTTCCCCGGAATCACCCACTGGCGTAGGTACCTCGAAAGGGTCTATGGACTCAGGCTCTATCCCTATCCTACTAGCAACAAGGGAGATATATGGGACGAGTAGAACCGGATCTATCAAAGCATACACATCAAACCCGAACCGATAAGGTACAGTGGCGACATCGGTGAGGCCTCACGATCTGTCGGTGGACAAAGCATAAATGCGGTTCGAGGACCGCTAGGCGGGACACGAGCCACGACCTGCCGCGACCTGTGACCCATGAGCACCACGCCTCGGGCGAGTAGCTGTAGGAGATGATGAGCGGCAGCGAACACGAAGGTGAGCCTACCACGTGGCCCCGGTCGGACGGTCCGCCAAAGTGACCTGGCAGCCTGGCGTAACAAGATCCAAAAGTAGTACCACTTCCGTAATGGGATCTACGTCGGCCTGCTGGGGGGTGGTCCGTCGGCGATACCTCTGCTACTGGGCGTGCGAAGCCACGGGGCCACAGTGCGCCCTCAGCGTGGGCGTCTTGAGGGCGGTGCGGGAGTGCTCTGTCTTTGCGTGGTGCGAATCTAGGCTTCTTTGAGGCCGCCCACGATAACCACCAGAAGACCCTCCGTCCCGGCCTTAACCTGCTGCTGTCATCGCCCACGTCGACCTCTGCGCTCGCCGCATCCAAGGGCGTGAGCTGCGTGCGGGTAATGTCCATACCGGTGGAGAAACCCCGCATGACTTCGGCCATATAGTCGTCTAGCCGGTGACATAGCGGTGCACCTATCCTCCATATCGCTACCAATCTTTGGGACATATCGAGCCAATGAATCAAACTCGACATTGTACTCACGGCGGTCGTCCTCTGCGCCTCGATGGTAAAAATCTATCGGCCGCGCCCTCGCCATCTGTGGAGGCAAGAAGTGAGTGAGAAAGCCTCGAGAACTCATCCCAGTAGGCGGGGGCGTGCTCTCCCGAGATAACTCCCATGAATCAAACGATCGGCTGCGGTATCACGCGACCTATGTGAACCAAAGATCAGACTCGGTCTCCGGCGTACGATCACTCTCAAAATCCTCTGAAGGCGACGGATGAACTCTGCGGGTCATCCTCGGCCTCGACCCATAAAACTCCGTGAGACTCTGGCTCAAGAAGTCTCGTAGCCTCAGCTCTCGCCTCGGGTGAACAACGGGTGCGGCCGTGGCTGGAGGCTGGGCTGCGCGTCGGCCTCTCCTCGTGTCGGGCCTGACTTTAGCCAAAGGCTGGGCCATCTCCTTGTACCTAACTCCTCCGCCCGGTGTGGGACGGGAGGTGTGGGTGCTGTGGTCTCTTTGGGCGGCGTCATAGAACTCGCCGTCTCGGTATAGGCGGGCACGAGCCCTCGTGACTCTGGGTGTCTCGCTAGCGGCTCCTCGGCCTTGCCGCCACGGGCCGGGTTGCCTTACGTGGAGGCATAAGCATTCGGGGAAAGGAATACGTTAGAGGTCCACTATAACACTCTAAGCACGATCTCGGAATGAGAAGAACGGAAACCAATCCTAAATATCCTATAGCCTCACGATTATTGGTGTGGTGCACAACACACCGATAATCAAGACTCTACTAGATACGGTCGTAGACACTTTCAGAGATTAAGCGCTCACGATACCACTTTTGTCACGACCCATTCGGGGCGTGGTGGTGCCTTGCAGGGCACCCAAGTAGTCATACATCAGTAATCGGAAACATAAAGCAAGACATAAAATAGTTTATAAAACAAGACCACGATTTTGTGAGAAAACATCGCCTTTCGGCATATATAAATATAATCATGTTTTAGCGATTACATCCGACAATCGTACAACATGACTACTGACTTCTAAGGAAATATACCACTATGGCGGGACGGGGCCCGCCATACCCTGTACAAAAACTATCTACAACAGGAGATCATACAAAAGTAGAGCCTCGGAAGAGATGGAGCTCGACACCAACGTAGAGATCCTAAGGATGCGGATCTAGCACTGCTTGCCCTTACTGCGGCATGAGCGCGGCCCGAAGGAGGTCGACAACGGTACTAAGTATGCGGCGTAAAGTATTTAAATGAAAACATATCATTTTTAAAACCGGTTTACAAATATGTATGAAACAACCAAGAAACCGCACGTAGTGTCACATCATAAACGAGATCAACAATAGGTAGCGTAATAGGTCTTGTCTAGGCTGCGAATGATCGAAAGCAGGGCCACTCGCCATATCATCATTCGCAAGCCTAATCTGAACTCGAGTCGCATAGGCCACTCACGTGGGCCCGCATGAGGTGTAACCCCGCATCGGGTAGCTACTCCTCGGCATCGTCTGGACTCATTGTCGCGCATGGCCACACAGACCGCATGAGGCATAACCCGCATACTAACACGGAACTCGTAGCTCGCATAGGCCCCTGGACCCGCGTGAGGTATTCTCGAATCATGGTCCTGCATCGCTTTGAGTCTACCGCGTCGGACGGCTTAACCCGGTATCATCTCAAGAGGTGAGTAATAGTATACTAACATAACAACTTATCTTTAAGTAACATAAGCACAACAAGGATACTCACCTATACAAGCGTTACAAGATACTAACACACATAGCATCATATCATGTCTACTTTATCAAACCATCTTATTATTCTTTTCACAATATAAGTCATTTATAACACATAGGCAAACTTGTTTCTTTTATCAATCTTAAGTGGTTATACTTACTTCCCATAAAGCTAGTATAACTCTTAAGCTTCATTTCAAAAACCAATTAGTTCTCTTACATTTAATAAATGGTTCATAGTCCTTTTGAAATGTTTTGATTCTTTATTATTGGGCTTAAGCGTGAGGCATTGCTCACGTATTATTCGGGCTTAAGCGTGAGGCATTCGTAAGTATTATTCAGTTAACACGTATGCGTCTACCGTACTATATACATATTGTAAAATATCATGCTTTAGGAAGAATCACATACCTTCTCGTGAAATCCACCTTGCCAAGTCGAGTATGTCGCGCAGAGAATCAGCTATAATAGTCAGATATCTATCAAAGTCTAGACTATTCTGTAGGTCATTCTAAGCAGAGGGTCCTCGATTCTACGGAAAGTCGGGCAGCACAACCCTACCGGTGAGCTATATAAGTCTCTTGTGAAAGCAGTCCTATGTAAATCTGATTCGTATATTCTTCTTTTATACCCTTCTAAGGTGTTACAGTTCAATTCTATTCCTTAACAACCTTCTAAGTATTTATACTTATTCTTATACTACAACAGTATATAAATTCTAATTCAAAAGAGGGTTAGGATTAGTTACCTCGGTAAGCCCAATAATATCCTAGAAAAGTCGCTGAGCAAGGTTTTGCTCTAAGTTGTATGCTCCAGAGGAAACCTTAGAAGTTCTTCACAACTACAAAGTACTAAGGTATTTGGGCTAGGGTATTTTGGGCATTATAACAATACAAGAAGGCAACTTTTCTATCAAGGGAGGGGGGGTAGGTTTCGGCTAGGCTAGGGGGTGGGGTAGCCTCGGCCAAGACTTCACTCAAAGGGGGAGGGGTGTTTGGACGAATTGCTCACCAGGGAGTGGGTAGGATTTGTCAAGACTTAAAAGCTTTAGTGGATGAAGAACTCTTCATCTCAAGAGGGGTATTTATAGGTCAAGACATGGCCAACCAATGGCCAAGATTTAGCCAAGTGCTAGGCAAGTGTAAGGTCAAGATTAGGGCAAGTGTACCTAGCCAACTTGCACACAAAATATCTATCCAACTTTATGACAAGGATTGTCATCCAATCGGCCCTATTGCCGTGACAAGTCCACCAATGAGAGGGTGGGAAGTGTCGCCCTCTCATTGGTCCAAAGTGTTACGTCTCTCGGAAAAATCCGCAAAAATTAGAAATGACATAGCCGGAATTTATCCTACGAAAGCTGTGGAAACGTTTCGTCGGAAAACTGTTCGCTTTGAGAGTTGTGCCTAAAAAATCGTCCAAGGCCTATCTTTAAGACCAAACTTTTTGTACGTATTCCTTTACGTACATACTCTGGAAATACGGGGTATAACAGATACTTGGTTTTAAGTATAAGTCTCTTGGTTATAAAAAGAATGAAATTGTCTAAAAACCATAAAGGGTTATAACGGCTTTATGAGAAGTTGGTTATAACGGCTTTATGGAAGGTTTAGAAAGTTGTCTATTTTGATTAATGGGCATAAGTTGCCTTGATTGTGAAAATTTGAAGTTACTTGATTTCAAGCTTTGAAATGAGTTTTCTAAGAGTGTAGTAACTTACTTTGAAAAATAGACACACCTTGAGACTACGGGTGTTAGTATCTTGGGGTATTACAAAAAGGAGTCTTTTGAAAAGAATGTACATACGTAGTACTTTGGCTTGATTAATTGAGAATTAGTCTAAGTGTGCCTTGATAAGTACTTTGGCTTGATTAATTGAGAATTATTCTAAGTGTGCCTTGATAAGTACTTTGGCTTGATTAATTGAGAATTAGTCTAAGTGTGCCTTGATAAGTACTTTGGCTTGATTAATTGAGAATTATTCTAAGTGTGCCTTGATAAGTACTTTGGCTTGATTAATTGGGAATTAGTCTAAGTGTGCCTTGATAAGTACTTTGGCTTGATTAATTGAGAATTATTCTAAGTGTGCCTTGATAAGTACTTTGGCTTGATTAATTGAGAATTATTCCATGTGTGCCTTGATAAGTACTTTGGCTTGTTTAATTGAGAATTTCCTATGTGTTCTGGTAATAGTCGGTTGTGTGCTAGTGGTATATCATTCATTTCGGGGTCATTCCCCGGGTTTGTGGCATTTGCATGTTCCGTGGATTTGCTACCCACGATGCGAGGAATACCTCATGTGAGTCCGCAAGGGCTTATGCGGGTGAAATAGTCCCATTCGGGCGGGTCCAGCCTATGCGAGGAATACCTCATGCGAGTCCGTAAGGGGTTATGCGGGTGAAATAGTCCAATGCGAGGAATACCTCATGCGGGTCCACGCGACCTATGCGGGTGAAATAGTCCCAGGAGTAGGATTGCTTAATGATACTGCGGGCGGGTGGTCCTTCTTTGATCATGAGCTTCCTAGTTTATATTGTAAGTATACTACTATTTACTCTCATTGTTAGTAAGGCACAGTGTACTGTAATTGGATTATCATGGACTGCCGGCAGTGAGGAAGGATTCCACGGGCATGATTGATATTATGGGCGTGAGACCCATGGTTATATTTTAGTAGTGACTTTGAGGGCCTGCGTCCCTGACTTGATATGACTGTTTATGTATTGTGTACTGTAGGTTGGCTATCATACATGTCTCCTGTTTTGTTTAGACTGTTATGATTTCATTACAGTACTTACTGTTTCACAGACTTGGTACATTCTTCGTACTGACCTTCTTCGGGGGGCTGCGTTCATACCGCAGGTTTAGGTACGCAGTTTGGTGATCCGCAGGTGTAGGACCCTGCTCCGAGTTTTTGGATAGCTCTATCTGTTCAGGAGTTTATCTTTTTGGTATAAGTTCTTTGATGCAGGCTTTTATGCGATTATAGATGCTGCGGGGGCCTTGTCAAAATCACGATTGATAAAACTCTTAAGTGCAGTATTCATATGTGGGATTGGACTCATGTACAGTGTAGTGTCTTTTGAGTATGTATATTATGGCAGCCTTGTCGGCTTTGCCCTTGCACGTATGTTGGTTTTTTTTAAAAAAAGGGGGTGTTATTTAATTTCCGCAGTTTACTTGTGTTGTTAAGGTAGAAGGGTGCCCAGGTAGGGCACCAGTCACGGGCTCGGGGTTCGGGGCATGACAGAGTGGTATCAGAGCAGTCAGTCCTCGGAATGTCTACAGTCCGTGTCTAGTAGAGTCTTGATTATCTTTGTGTTGCGCGCCACACCCATAAACAGGAGGCTACAAGACATTTAGGAGTTGGTTTCTATTCTTCTCACACTAAGATCGTGCCATAGAGCTGTTTTAGTGAGATAATCCCTCTCTGACGTAATTTTGTGTATTCTGATTATGCCTCGAGGAGAACGCGATGCTTGAAGGGCAAAGGAGTAGCGAGGCTACTAGTCGGACTCGAGAGTTGATAGGGCTTATGCCCGGGGTATCTGGATGTTGTGCATGATCGGCGAGTTCTTCTGCGCGAGTTTTGAGGCCCGGCACGAGCCTCGGTTTCGATTAGGAGAAGACTATAGGGTCGTGAGAGCGATTATGTTATTGACCAAGATAGCGGTGCTACGGTTTCATCAGCGGAGGTTATTCGGCGGTCGCGAGCAGTGTTGAGAGGGTAGAGGCCAGCGGAGATCGGCGTAAGAGGCTAGGCCGGTTGGTTATCGGTGAGTTTTGGATGAGCGGCCTCATCGGCCGAGTGAGATATTCGTCCCGGCCTACCCGGTACATACCCGCCCGTTCACGGGTGGGATATTGGACCACAAGGTATTTAGGAGCGGTCCAAGCTCGGTCGAGGTTCTCAGAGGAGCAGAGGATTTTCTCAGTCGAGGCCACTTTTTCCTCAGTGTTTCAGATGTAGTAAGCGTCATTTGGGGAAATGTCGTTATGGCACAAGTGCTTGTTTTTATTGTGGCCGTCCGGGCCATATTCTTAGGGTATGTCCTTTTAGAAAGAAACCAGGTGGTGGCTCGACTATGAGGCAGTAGTTGGTTCCCTTTACTCCACGGTGTCGTCCCCGAGTAGGGTGTTGGATGTCGGCCGATCGTGGTAGAGGTCGGGAGGAGTTTATAGTTCGCGATCCTTGAACCGCGGTAGACGTGACTACTAGGCAGGATCAGGAGGCAACATCGCACGGGGTTACAGGTATATCTCGATTCTTTTGAATCATACGTGCATTGATAGATTCAGATTTTGCCCTAGCATATATGTTTTCCCTTTGTTGCTAGCAGTTGTAAGTGATAGTACCCCAGAGGTAGGAATACTTTGATTAGTAAAGTGAAAAGTTAAGAATGTTGACAAGAATGGTAAGTGAACTGAGACTATAGTTGTGTAGAATTCACAAGTTGTGGTTACCCCATAATAAGTGTAAAGACCGATAGGGAAGGATGTACAGTAGCAATACTTCGACCTATGTGACAAACCTCTAGTGAATAGGGGGATAGGGTGAGAAGTACCTTGAGATAAGAGAGAGATTTATTTCAGACTAAGAATGAGAAGTTAACTGTGACGATGAGTCGGGTTATGGACTCATTTCGGGTCAACCGGTAGTATGGAATGGGGTGATGTCAGTTAGAAATGGTCCCGCTATGTGATAGGGTCACGAGGGTGCAAGGCCCAAGTCTAGTTGATCGTTGTACGAGTTCGTGGACGCGTTCCACCGGAAATCAGGTCGTAAGGACCGAGAAGAGCCTTAGTGGGAATGTAAGTAACAATATGGCCAAGTTTGGATAGTAACTCCAAGGATTTGAGAACATAAACAATATTTGAGATTTTGTACGTGTACTAGATAAGTTTGAAAGTACGAGAAAGTGTGACAAGTAAGGAAAGAAAGGAACTGTTATACCCCGTATTTCCAGAGTATGTACGTAAGGACGTACGTAGAAAAGTTTGAAGCTTAAAGTAGGCTTGGCCGATATTATTTTGTGCACAACACCCAATTAGAGTCGTTTTTCGACGAAACGTTTTACACAAATTGCGAAGGGAAAATTCCGGCTATGTCAATTTTATTTTTTGCGGATTTTTCCGAGAGACGAAACATTTTGGACCAACGAGAGGGCGACACTTGTCACCCTCTCATTGATGGATGTGGGGCGGCAATAGGGCCGAACGGATGGGCATGTAGTTGGTAAGATATTTGTGAGGGTTTTAAGGAGTAGGGACTAGGGGGCACTTGGGCACATCTTGGCCCTCCACTTGCCCCCCACTTGGCTAGATCTTGGCCATTGGTTTCCCTATAAATACCCCTCCCCTTGTGAAGCTTTCTTCATCCACTCCTCACTTACTCTAGTCTTGAAAGCCCTCCGCACCGTGAGGCCCTTGCGAGAGTTAGCACCACTCCTTGTGGTGTGGCGAGACACACCCCTTCTATAGGGCTAGCGTGGGGTACCCCTTGCCTAGTGTCACGACCGATCCGGGCGTGGTAGTGCCTACCGCGCACCCTAGTGATACAACATCAGAGAAAATCAGCGGAAATAAAAACTTAAACATGAACAAGAGATATCATAATAAAACAGGCCAACCAAACGGTTACCTTCTTGTATATATAATTAAAAACTGGAACAGTTACATCCTTACAAACCCTGCCCTAAAGATCTTATAGACCTAAGAGTTTTTATACAACATGGCGGACGGGGCCCTCCATACCACAGATGTACAAGTACATACATGTGAGGACTATACTAAAAGATAAGCCTCGGAGAAGCGGAGCTTCCAAATCTGTTGGCGTGATCACATGGCGAGGATCAACGGCGGTGTACCTCTACTGCGGCATGAGCGGCCCGAGGAAGTCGATACAGATACCAAATATGTGGCCCGATATCACGTAAATGAAATCATAGTAGTCTATATAAAGCAGGATACATGTATGATAACCAAACTACAGTCCATAATAAATAAGCAGTCATGTAAGTCAGGGACTCACGCCCTCAAAGGCATCACTCAAATATAACTATGGGTCTCACGCCTCAGCATCAATCATGCCCATGGAATACCTTCGCCGGCTGGGCGATCATGATATAATAACACGAGAGTACACATGATCACCAAGTCCTACCTGAGTCATAAAACCGTACGGGGCAAGTACAAAGGCTAACTACGGATACCAAGCCGCATCATCAATGGCCGGGCAAGTACGAAGCCAACTACGGATACCAAAGCCGTACTAACAATACTATATAATCAAACCACGGAGCGTCACGGGGCACGAAGCCAACTACGGATACAAGGCCGTGTCACGTGTGGCCGGGGCAAGTCTGAGGGCTAACTACGGATACCAGGTCGTATCACGAGACTCGCCACGAAGGCGTCACGGGGCAAATCACGAAGCCAACTACCAGATACCAGTAGTGTCCGCGTGGCTGGCCGGCAAATCTGAGCTAACTACGGATACGGCGTATCGAGACTTCGCCACTAAAGCGAGCGGGGCAAGTCACGAAGGCTAACTACAGTACCAAGGCGAATCGGCCACGAGGCGGGCAAGTCGAAAGCCAACCACGGATACCAAGGCGAATCGGTAAAACCTCATGGAGAGCTAGTCCATGGAATAACACTATCAGCGGGGCGTGCGGTGGAATTCTCCGTCAACTGCCGAACGTCGAGTAATATCATAACAAATCAGTCGGCCCTCCATTGAGAGACGCGGCGGTATAGAAATACAATACTAGCACAACAAGGCTATCACACGCAAACATAGGCAAGTTACACACAACTCAAGGTACTTTCATTTTATGCCAAAGTCCAGGTTTTTTAACCCCAGAGTACTACGTACGTTAAATTCTTTTTAAAGGATCCATTTCTTTTACAAAGGTCACCCGATGCCCGTATTATAAAAAATAGAGTGACTAACGTTTTTAAGTAAACCAAAACAACTTCCACACTTTCCTTTTTAAACCAAAACACTTCTCATTTTAAAATCAAGTTACAACATTCTTTTCCAAAGTTCAAGTTTGCCTAATTTCAAATATTCACGTCTCTTATTTTCGAAAGATTTCATAGTTCATAGTCTTAATCATTTAATAACGTAATTCTCTTTTAAAACAATTTGAGAAACACATGCCTTTTATGTGAGTAGGTTATTCTTGTTTATAACAATCTTATTAAAGCAGCCATGATCTAGGAAATGTAATATCATTTTGTCTCATCTTAGCTTCTATGCAGATGGAGGTTTCTACTGGTTTTATTAATACTTAATTAGTCAATACATTTTCCTTTATTAACGCTGCAGTGGTTTGTTCGATACTTATTCTGATTACCAAAATCAGTAAAACATTATTCCTTTTTTAAAAAACCAAGTACTCATTACTCACGAATGAGGTTTCACACTTTTTAACAAAATTCATATTAATTCAATTAAGTCAAGTCTCTTATCTTTTAACATCAAGTCTCTTAACTTCTAAAATCAATAAACCATTCTTTTTATCTCTCTTAAGTCGTTATACCTAACTTCCCATAAAGCTAGTATAACTCTTAAGCTTTTAAAACCAAGTATTAATCTTTTTTCAAAAACGGTTCTTAATTCTTTTGAAATACTTCAAGATTCTTATTATTTAGACTCAAGTCAAAAGACATCGGAGTAAAACCACGTTGATTAACACGTCGTCTACCGTACTATATATATTCTTTTAAAATATCATGCTCAAGAGGATAGGAAGAATCACATACCTCGCGACGATTATCGACTATTAGCAAATAGCTCCAGAGTACTGTAATCCGGCTAGCCCTTTCCACCCTTCGAGTAGAATACGCTACTTGCGATCTTGACTATAACGGTTATACAAGTCTATCAGCGTCTAGACTACTCTGTATAATAATTCTGAATCTGATTCCTTATTCTACGGAAAATTGGGCGTGACTTCCCTGCAGTCAACTACACAAGTCTCAGTAAATACGGTCACATGTAAGTCTGATTTAATCTTCTTCTTTAAAATTCTTACGATGTGATTTCAATTCAATTCTCTTCTCTTATACCATCCTTACATATCTTATACTCATTTCTATACTACTTTAGTATATAATTTCCAACTATAATAGAAGGACAAGAGTATTTACCTCGATAAGCCCAAAATTATCCAAGTTTAAATGTCGATCTGAGCAACGTTTAGCTCCTACTGGGCGCTCAACCCGCTCCAAACAACCCTTAGAAGTTCTACAACTTCTTCTTAATACTTGACCGACTATGAAGATTTTCCTTAGGGTTTCGTTTATGTAGTGAAGGAAAGTATAATAGTATTTACGGGCTTTTAGTATAGGTGTAACCTTGGAATACTACAAGGTATTTGGACCAGGTATTTTGGAATAGTAACATACTTGGAGAATACTTTTCTACCAAGGGGTATTTTACGAGAGCTTCGGTGGGGATGTTTCGGCCAAGGCTTCTCAAGGGGAGGGTGGCTTGGGCGAGAACTACACTACAAGGGAGGGAGGGATTTTTAAGACTTAGAAGTCATTTGAGGGATGAAGAAATCCTTCAACTAAGGGCGGGTATTTATAGGCCAACCAATGGCCAAGATTGAGACAAGTGGTAGGCAAGTGTAGGGTGAAGATTTGGACAAGTGTTGTGTGGGTCCCACTTTCTCATCTACCACACAAATATCCTACCAACCATTGACCAAATGTTTAAGGCCAAAAAAATGCCAAAAACGTGCAAGACAAGGCCCTCCAATTGGTCCACTTTGAGGGTGACACATGTCACCCTCCCATTGGTCCAAAATATTTCATCTCTGGGAAAAATCCGCAAAAATTATAAATGACATAGCCGTAATTTTCCCTTCGCAAAGTTTGGAAAACGTTTCGTCGGAAAACAATTCTTTTTGGTAGTTGTGCACAAATATTTTCGTCCCTTGCCTAATCTTAAAGCTTAAACTTTCGTACGTACGTCCTCACGTACATACTCTGGAAATACGGGGTATAACATTCTCCCCTCCTTAGAAACATTAGTCCCGAATGTTCCTTCTCGATACAGATAATGATAAGTTCCTCTTAACAAGTTGCCAATGCCACACCTGGCCACCAAATAACACGCGCAAATACTTAACCCAAGTCAAAGAGGAATCACCTCTAGCATTACAAAAGCTTCCACCAGGTCTAAGGGATACTCCCTTCGCATCTTCACTTCACAACAAAAGGATCCTTTTTTTTTCAGCTAATGCCTGTTCACTTCTCTCCTTACTCGTTGTACCCTTCTCGAACACTTGAACTCTTTCTAGTATACGTACCATACTTCAGTCATCGCTTTGGTTTCCAAAACTTTGGAGTCACTACCTCCAAACTTGGTCACCTTACTAGCCTCAAATTCCTTTAAGGCAATTCCCGGCCTTCAGGATCCGATTCCGGTCGAACATATCCACGAACTCATACGATGGTCATCTAAACTTGAGCCTAGCACCCTCGTGACCCTACCACCTGGCGGTACCACCTCGAAGCCCGACCTCACCACATTCTGGGCGCGGGTTGACGCGTCGGTACTCAACCCGACCGCATTATCGTGCCAAACACTTGTTCTCCGTCCGGAACAATCTTACCTATACAAGTCGAGCTACCACTTTCATCTTACCTGACCGGAATTATCCTGATACATTTATCGCATACCAAGTATTTTGACAAAGACTAACCGTAAAATCTTTTATTCAAGCGGCGCACATCTAAGGTCTCAGCGTGTAATATTCTAAGGTTCATACCTTCCCTGTCCCATACTTATTCTTTCAACTAACCATGTCTCTAAAACACAATATACACAATGCTATCGTACATAGTACTCGACATATAATCATCATGCTGCAGCATCTTGATCTCAGAGGTTAAGGATATACGAAAAGATAGGCGGTTCAAAGGACCGCTAAGCGGGAACCTACGCGACCTCTGCCGTGGCTCTTGGGTGTATGAGCATCTGCCTAGCTATGGAAGGTGAAGAACCATGGTGATCTCGTAGTCGTGCTATCCCACGATGCTACCCACAGTGGACAGTCTCTGCGGATGGCCTGTTGGCCGCAAGAATAACAATCTCCCAAATTAGTACGACACTCTCCCTATGAAGTTTTCCACAACGGCCACACCTTGAGACAAGGCGACCTCGTCCGTGAGCACTCCTACTCCCGAAAATCGAAACACAGGAGCCACGACTGCTCCTGAATATCCCGAAGGTCCCGAAGGCCGTGGAGGACCACTCTGTACTGGCGGAGGTACATAACTAGTCTGCTGCTGAGGCGGTCCGCCTCGAAAGTTATCAAAGGACCTGCATTACGGCCTCTTCTGCTGATCTTGGTCATTCCGTCGACCTCTCCGCTCCTCACACCCAAGTGCATAAGCCTGTATGCGGGCAATGTCCATGCCCGGCTGAAGAGCTACACCCGCGCAACTCTCTGCCAAATAATCGTCGAGCCCTGTGACATAGCGGTGCACTCTGTCCTCCACTAACGCGGGGACATACCGAGCCAATGAGTCGAACTCCACATTGTACTCCCGAACCGTACGCTCGCTCTGCCTCAACACCAAAAATTTGTCGGCCCGAGCCCTCCTTGTCTGTGGAGGCAAGAAATGTGCAACAAATGCCTCCGAGAACTCGTCCCAAATAGCTGGAGGTGCATGCTCCCCCCGGGACAGCTCCCACGAATCAAACCAGTCGACTGCAGTATCACGCAGCCGATGTGAACCTAAGACCACTGACTCGGTCTCCGAAGCCTTGATCACTCTCATGATCCGCTGTAACTGTCTGATGAACTCCTGCGGATCATCCTCAGGCCTCGATCCATAAAACACTGGCGGGCTGCAACTCAAAAAGTCCCGCAGTCTCAAACTATCTGCTCTCGGGTGAACTACGGGTACTACCGGTACCGGAATCGCTGCATCCAGCTTATCCTCGTGCCTTGCCACTATCCTGGCCAATAACTGGGCCATCTCCTTGTAACCCATCTCCTCTGCTCCAAGCTGTGGGACTGGAGGCTCAGGTATTGTGGTCTCAGTAGCCACTGCTGCGGATCTAAACTCTACTGGGGCTAGCGGCGTCGCAAAACTCACCGTCTGAAGCACTATCTCTGGTAATGACTGGGCCTGGGCCCCCGTACTCCTCTGTATACTACCATCAGTTTACTCGGCTGCCTTGCCCATCTGGGCCCGGGTTGCCTTACGCGGAGGCATAACTGGTAAAAACGAAATGCGTCAGAGGGGTCCAACTTATAACACAGCTCTAAGGCACGATCTCAGAATGAGAAGAATGGAAACCAATCCTAAATGTCCTGCAGCCTCCTGATTATAGATGTGGTGCACAACACGCGATAATCAAGACTACTACTGAACACGATGCGTAGACACTTTCCGAGGATTAGCGCTCGATACCACTTTTGTCACGACCGATCCGGGCGTGGTAGTGCCTACCGGGCACCCTAATGATACAACATCAGAGAAAATCAGCGGAAATAAAAACTTACACATGAACAAGAGATATCATAATAAAACAGGCCAACCAAACGGTTACCTTCTTGTATATATAATTAAAAACTGGAACAGTTACATCGCACAAACCACACTTACGATGACTACTGGACCTACAGAGTTTTTATACAACATGATGGGGCGGGGCCCTCCATACCACAGATGTACAAGTACCTACGGTGAGGACTATACCAAAAGATAAGCTGCGGAGAAGCGGAGCTTCCAAATCTGCTGAGCGTGATCCTATGGCGAGGATCAACGGCGGTGTACCTACACTGCGGCGTGACGCGGCCCGAAGAGAGTCGATCTGGATACCAAGTATGTGGCCCGAAAATACGTAAATGAAATCATAGTAGTCTATATAAAGCGGGAGACATGTATGATAACCAAACTACGATCCATAATAAATAGCGATCATGTAAGTCGGGGACTCGCCCTCAAAGGCATCGCTCAAATATAACTATGGGTCTCGCGCCTCAGCATCAATCATGCGTGGAATACCTTCCGCCGCCTGGCGATGCATGATATAATAACACCAAGGAGTACACATGAACACTAAGTCCTACGAGTCATAAAAAATGCGGGGCAAATGCGAAGGCTAACTACCGAATACCAAAGCGCGTCATCAATCGGCCGGCAAGTGCGAAAGCCAACTACCGATTACCAAAGCGTACTAACAATACTATACAATCAAACCACGGAGCGTCACGGGGCAAATGCGAAGCCAACTACGGATACCAAGGTCGTGTCACGTGGCGGCCGGGGCAATCTGAGGGCTAACTACGGATACGAGGCGTATCACGAGACTCGCCACGAAGGCGTCTGAGCAATCACGAAAGCCAACTACGGATACCAAGGCGTGTCACGTGGTGGCCGGCAAGTCTGAGGGCTAACTACGGATACCAAGCGTATCACGAGACTTCGCCACTAAACCGAGCAGGGCAAGTGCGAAGGCTAACTACAGTACGAGGCCGAATCGGCCACGAGGCGGGGCAAGTCACAGCCAACCACGGATACCAAGGCGAATCGGTAAAACCTCGTGGAGAGCTAGTCCGTGGAATAACACTATCAGCGAGGCGTGCGTGGAATTCTCGTCGCGGCCAGTGCGTCGAGTAATATCATAACAAATCGATCGGCCTCGGTGAAGCGGCGGTATAGAAATACAATACTAGCACAACAAGGCTATCACACGCAAACATAGGCAAGTTACACACAACTCGAGGTACTTTCATTTTATGCCAAAGTCGGGTTTTTAACCCCAGTACTACGTACATTAAATTCTTTTAAAGGATCCATTTCTTTTACAAAGGTCACGATGCCGTATTATAAAAAATAGAGTGACTAACATTTTTAAGTAAACCAAAACAACTTCCATACTTTCCTTTTTAAACCAAAACACTTCTCATTTTAAAATCAAGTTACAACATTCTTTTCCAAAGTTCAAGTTTGCCTAATTTCAAATATTCACGTCTCTTATTTTCGAAAGATTTCATAGTTCATAGTCTTAATCATTTAATAACGTAATTCTCTTTTAAAACAATTTGAGAAACACATGCCTTTTATGTGAGTAGGTTATTCTTGTTTATAACAATCTTATTAAAGCAGCCATGATCTAGGAAATGTAATATCATTTTGTCTCATCTTAGATTACATGCGGATGGAGGTTTCTCTTGGTTTTAATAATACTTAATTTATGCGCCCGAACCGGGCAGATTCTGGTGCCTTACCCCGGGCACCCTAGTGATACAACATCAGAGAAAACCAGCGGAAATAAAAACTTTAACAATATAACAATAGTTATGACAAAAAGCAGGCCAACCAAAGCGGTTGCCTTCGTGCATATATAAAAACATTTTTTCAATGAGCAGTATAATCCTTTTTACAACCACACTTGTGATTACTCTGGACCTACAGAAGGAATAACAACCTATGGCGGAGACGGGGCCCGCCATACCACGAATGTACAAGAACTTACAACTCGGAAACCTGCGAAAGATAAGCCTCAGGAAGGAGCGGGCTTCCCAAAGCGAAGCGTGATCCTATGGCGGGGATCGGCGGCCCGATGTACTTACTGCGGCGTGAGCGCGGCCCGAAGAGTCGATCTGCGGTACCAAGTATGTGAAGCGTAAATCACGTAAATGAAATCATAATAGTCTATATAAAGCGAGGAGACATGTATGATGACCAAACTACGATATATAACATATAACGATTCACGTGAAGCGAGGACTCGCGCCTCAATTATCACTCGTGCGTGGAATTTCTTCCTCAGCTTGGCGATTTATGATATAACCATACCAAGGATTATACATGAACACCATGTCCACTGTGTTATAAAAACCGTGCGGGACAAGTATAACTACGAGATCCGGCCGTACCAATAATACAATGCAACAAAACCGAAGCGTCGGGGCAAGTGCGAGCCGACTCTAGGATACCAAGGCGGTCACGCGGTGGCCGGGCAAATCTGGTGACCACGGGGACGAGCCGTATCACGAAACCGTCCTTTATCTTGAGCAGGGCAAGTCACGGTGACTACGGATACGAGGCGAATCGATCACGAGGCGGGGCAAATCGAGCCGACCACGGATACCGGGCGAGCGGTAGAAACCTCGTGGAGAGCTAGTCCGTGGAATAACACTATCAGCGGGAGCATACGTGGAATTCTCCATCCTGCGGCATGTCGAGTAAGTTCTCGACAAGTCGGCCGACCTCTATCGAGAGGCGGTATCTGAAATACCACACTTGACAAAGGCTATCATCACAAGCATAGGCAAGTTTCGACAACAAGCATAGGCAAGTTTCACAACAACAAGCATAGGCAAGTTTCATCTGACTCAAAGTACTTTCATTTTATGCCAAAGTCGGGTTTTTAACTCCAAAGTACTACATCGTTAAGTTCTTTTAAAGAGATCCATTACTTTTATAAAAGTCACCCGATACGTAGTATTAGAATGACCAACCCACATTCCTTTTCAAAATCAAGTATGACATTCTTTTCCTAAGTTCGGTTGCCTAGTTTGATTACTCAAACCTCCGTTTCAAATGGTTTCATAGTTCATAAACTTAATCACTTGATTCCTTTTTAGAACAATTGAGTAATATATGTCTCGCGTGAGTAGGTTATTCTTGTTTACAACATTCTTATTCTGACCATGATCTAGAAAATGTATATCATTTTGTCGTCTTAGTTTCTATGCGGATGGAGGTTTCTCTGGTTTTAATACAATTCATCATTATTGATACATTTTCCTTTATTAGCATTTGCGGTGGTGCAGCCGATACGTTACGATTTCGAAATCGGTAAAACATTATCCCTTTAAATAAAACCACGTACTCATTACTCACGAATGAGGTTTCACACAAACATTCACATTAAAACAAATAAGTTAAGTCTCTTATCTTATAAGATTAAGTCTCTTAACTTCTAACATCGATAAACCATTTCCTTTACCTCTCTTAGACATTATACCTAACTCACGTAAAGCTAGTATAACTCTTTTTAAAACCTTTTAAAACCAAGTGTTACTCTTCCTAAAGCGATTTATGAATCTTTTGAAATACATCAAGTTCTTTATTATAACAAGCGATTTATAATTCACATGATTACCTTTTAAAACCACAAAGTATTTTCTTACCTACATACATTTATAACTTGACCTCGTAAAGCGGTTATAACACTTTATGTTTTAACAACAATCAAACACGGTTAACACGTATGCGTCTACCGTACTACATAGTTCACACATATCGTGCTAGAAGAGATAGGAAGAGGTTCACATACCTCGCGGCGAGTATCGACTAATAGCAGCGCTCAACGATCGGCTACTCCTTAAGCCAGTAAATCGCGCCACGCGTAGGTACTTGACCTATAAGGCCACGGCGCTTATTATCATCTAGACCACGGCGTAGAATATTCTCTGAGAAAATTCGGCGACATCTCCCCGCCACGGCGTAAATCTCATACATCGGTAGGCTGCGAGCCAACGAGAGAGGTTTTACCGCCTAACGGGCGTGTACAATTCTACTACGGTAAAACTACACAAGTCTCTTTATGTCTGATTCGATTCTTAATTCTTGAGCTTAAGTCAAAGACATTGCCACGATTACTAAGTATAGTTCTATATATAGTATACTTCACTATATATTCTACAACATGTAATTTCCAATTACAATAGAAGAACGATAGTGTTTACCTCGATAAGCCCAAAATTATCCAGAGTTATAATGTCGATCTGAGCAAGGTTTAGCTCGCTCAGCGCTCCAAACCACTCCAAACAACCCTTAGAAGTTCTAACCAACTTCTACACACATCTTGACCAACTATGAAGATTTCCTTAGGGTTTCGGTTTGAGACTAAAGGACAAAGGTAGTATTTAGGACTCTACGCAAAGAGGTATCTTTGGAATACTACAAGGTACAAGGCTAAGGTATTTTGGGCATTATAACAATACTAGGGAGTATTTCTATACCTGACAAGGGTATTATCTGAAAACAACTAGGCTAGGGGTACCCAGGCTAGAACCTCATGAGGAGGAGACCTGCGGCCAAGGCCACTTTCAAGGGGAGAGGAGCTCTTGGACGAGAGTCAACAAGAGGAGGAGGATTCAAGACTTGGAAACATTTGTGGATGAATGAAGTCTTCACAAAGGGGGTATTTATAGCAAACCCAAATGCCAACGATGGCCAAGATCGAGCCATGTGCGAGGCAAGTGTAAGGCCTTGATCAAGCCAAGTGCACCTAACCCTACTCCACAAAACATTGCACCAAACAAGCCACAAAACAAGGCCAAAACAAGGCACAAAACAAGGAACCAATAGGCGCAAGCGTGAGCCAAAGATCGAGCCAAAGCGTGAACGATCGTTCACGGGCGTCCATTGCTTCGATGTGAGGTGACACATGTCACCCTCGTTGATCAAAATGTTCGTCTCTCGGAAAAATCCGCAAAAATACAAAGCGACATGGCGGAATTTTCCCTACGAAGGTGGAAGCGTTTAGTCGGAAAGCGACTCTGAGTCGGCACGTGCCCAAATGTAACTTTGGCCAAGCCACTGGCGGGGTGACACGTGTCACCCTCCTATTAGCCCTCAGCGTCTTTGAAAAATAACCACAATGGCCAAAATCTCGAAAACAAAGTGGGCCCACAAAGCCAGTAAATTTCTCAGTGGGCCCAGCGTGACCATTCAGAAAATAAAATTCCATAATTCTCTAATATTCGGGAAGTCGAATACCAAATCTGGGAATCCAATTCCCGTTAACGAACCTTTTCCTTCACAAAAGCGGAAACTTTTAGTGGAAAAATCACCTCTTTCTTCGCTTTCCGATCTTTACGCCGTATTCTCGTGCGTGCGTCCTTACGTACATACTGCGGAAATACGGTATAACATTCTTCCCCCTTAGAAACATTCGTCGAATGTTCCTTCTAGGTCTCAAAACAAGCGGCGTCGGTATAGTCTTCACTGCTTATCGTCTGAAAACAATCGTGCCACGCTTTGGCCCGAAACACCGTTCACTTCTCCGCTTTCGTAGTACTCGTCACGAACACTCGAACTCGTTCTAGTATCCGTACCACACTTCTTTCAACGCACGTTTCCAACCCTTGGAGTCACTACCTCGAACTTGGTCATCTCGCTAACCTCGAATTCCCTAAGGCCATTCGGCCTTCACGAGCAGTCGATCGAGCGTATCCACGAACTCATCGATGGTCATCTAAACTTGGGCCTAGCACCCTCGTGACCCTACCACTGGCGGGACCACCCAGACCGACCCCAAGCGGGTTCGGGTTGACCATGAAATGGTCCTCGGCCCGACCGACCGCGCCCGACTCTTGTTCCGTCCGGAACAATCTTACTATTTCACATCGTAAGCTACCACTTCCGTCTCACACTACCCGAGGACTTACCCTTTTCACTAACGAGGTTTCTAAATCACATTTTAGCACAAAGCTATCCAAACATAACATTAAACACATCAGCAACATCAATACAAACAAAACTACAGAGGTTAAGGATATACACGAAACTAGGCGGTTGAGGACCGCTAAAGCTAGGAACTCCCATCGCGACCTCTCAGGGGCCTTAGGTGTACAAACATCTGCACGCTACGGAAGGTGAAGAACCATAGCTCTGCAGTAGTCCATGCTATCCTACGGTGCTACCACAGTCGGACAATCTCTTGCGGATGGCCTGTTGGCGCAAAAATAACAATCTCGAGTTAGTCGACACCTCCCTTATGAAGCTTTCCCTGCGGCCACTGAGACAAGGGCAACCTCGTCCGGCGAGCACTCCTGCTCTCAGAAAATCTGAAACACAGGAGCCAGGCACGCTCACGAATATCACGAAGGTCCGAAGGCGAGGAGGACCACTCTGTCTTGTGGAGTACATAACTAGTCTGCTCTTGAGGCGGTCCGCCTCGAAAGTCACCAAGGACCTGCTGTTGGCCTCTTCTGCGACTTTGGTCATTAGTCGATTTATCCGCTCCTCGTCAGTGTATCGCTGCGTGCGGGCAATGTCCATGCCGGTGAAGAGCTACCCGAACAACTCTGCAAGGCAATCGTGAGCCAGTAACATATCGGTGCACTCGATCCTCCATACTAGCTACTAACGCGGGGGCGTCTGCAAGGCGATGAGTCGAACTCCACATTGTACTCGAACCGTCGCGCGGATTCTGCGTAACACCAAAAATCTGTCGGCCCGAGCCCTCGCCATAAATGCGGGAGGCAAGAAATGTGCAAGAAAAGCCTCGAGAACTCGTTCCATACGGCTGGAAGTGCATGCTCTCCTGGACAGCTCCCGAGAATCAAACGATCATTGCGGTATCACGCGATTGATGTGAACCTAGACCACCGACTCGACCTCCGATGCCTTGATCACTCTCATGATCGGCTATGGCGTCGGATGAACTCCTGAGGATCATCCTCGGACCTCGACCCGTAAAACTCTGGCGGCTCTGACTCGGAAAATCCGAAGCCTCGAACTACTCGATCTAGGGTGAGCCGCTGGTGCTCTTTGGGCTGCTGCGTCCGGCCTATCCTCAAGTCGGCCTGACCACGGCCATTAGCGGGCCAGCTCGCTTGTAACTCATCTCCTCTGCTCCGGTGCGGGTGGAGGCTCAGTCTGATGGTCTCTGCATTTGCTCTGCTCGCGAGATCCTCTGCGCCTTGCCTACAGGCGGGTTGCCTTCGCGAGGCATAGCGGTAAAAGCGAAACACGTCGGAGGGTCGATCTTATCACTCGGCTCACAGGCACGATCTCGGAATGAGAAGAATGAAACCAATCCTAAATGTCCTATAGCCTCACGATTATAGATGTGGTGCCTGACACGCCGATAATCGAACTCTACTGAACGCGGTGCGTAGACACTTTCAGAGGATTAGCGCTCGATACCACTTTGTAACGCCCGAACGGGCAGATTCGGTGCCTTACCGGGCACCCTAGTGATACAACATCGAGAAAACCGTGGAAATAAAAACTTTAACAATATAACAATAGTTATGACAAAAAGCAGGCCAACAAAGCGGTTGCCTTATGCGTATATAAAAACATTTTTTCAATGAGCAGTATAATCCTTTTTACAACCACCTTGTGGCGATTACTCTGGACCTCTACAGAAGGAATAACAACCTATGGCGGGCGGGGCCGCCATACCACGAATGTACAAGAACTTACAACTCGGAAACCTACGAAGATAAGCCTCAGGAAGGCGGGCTTCCCAAAGCGAAGCGTGATCCTATAAGCGGGGATCGGCGACGATGTACTTACTGCGGCGTGAGCGGCCCCGAAGGAGAGTCGATCTGGCAGTACCAGTATGTGAAACTGAAAATACTGTAAATGAAATCATAATAGTCTATATAAAGCAGGAGACATGTATGATGACCAAACTACAGTATATAACATATAACGATTACATCAAGAGCGGGGACTCGCGCCTCCAATTATCACTCGTGCGTGGAATTTCTTCCTCACTGCCGGCAGTTTATGATATAACCATACCAAGGATTATACATGAACACCATGTCCCTCTGTGTTATAAAAACCGTACAGGACAAGTATAAGTACGAGATCCGACCGTACCAATAATACAATGCAACGAAAACCCGGCCGTCTGGGGCAAGTGCGAGGCCGACTACAGGATACCAAGGCGGTCACGCGGTGGCCGGGCAAGTCTGGTGACCACGGGGACGAGCGTATCACGAAACCGTCCATGTCTTGAGCAGGGGGCAAGTCACGGTGACTACGGATACAAGGCGAATCGATCCGCGAGGCGGGGCAAATCGAGGCCGACCACGGATACGGGCGAGCGGTAAGAAACCTCATGGAGAGCTAGTCCGTGGAATAACACTATCAGCGAGGGCATACGGTGGAATTCTCCATCGCCCGGCATGTCAGTAAGTTCTCGACAAGTCGGCCTACCTATCGAGAGAGCGGTGTCTGAAATACCACACTTGCGCAACAAAGGCTATCATCACAAGCATAGGCAAGTTTCTGACAACAAGCATAGGCAAGTTTCACAACAACAAGCATAGGCAAGTTTCATCTGACTCAAAGTACTTTCATTTTATGCCAAAGTCGGGTTTTTAACTCCAAAGTACTACATCGTTAAGTTCTTTTAAAGAGATCCATTACTTTTATAAAAGTCACCCGATACAGTAGTATTAGAATGACCAACCCACATTCCTTTTCAAAATCAAGTAACACATTCTTTTCCTAAGTTCGGTTTGCCTAGTTTGATTACTCGAAGCTTCTCATTTTCAAATGGTTTCATAGTTCATAAACTTAATCACTTGATTCCTTTTTAGAACAATTGAGTAATATATGTCTCACGTGAGAGTAGGTTATTCTTGTTTACAACATTCTTATTACAATGACCATGATCTAGAAAATGTATATCATTTTGTCATCTTAGTTTCTATGCGGATGGAGGTTTCTCTTGGTTTTAATACAATTCATCATTATTCATACATTTTCCTTTATTAGCAGCTGCGATTGATGCAGCCGATACGTTACGATTTCGAAATCGGTAAAACATTATCCCTTTAAATAAAACCACGTACTCATTACTCACGAATGAGGTTTCACACAAACATTCACATTAAAACAAATAAGTTAAGTCTCTTATCTTATAAGATTAAGTCTCTTAACTTCTAACATCGATAAACCATTTCCTTTACCTCTCTTAGACATTATACCTAACTCCGTAAAGCTAGTATAACTCTTTTTAAAACCTTTTAAAACCAAGTGTTACTCTTATTCAAAGCGATTTATGAATCTTTTGAAATACATCAAGTTCTTTATTATAACAAGCCGATTATAATTCACGTGATTACCTTTTAAAACCACAAAGTATTTTCTTACCTACATACATTGTTATAACTTGACCTCGTAAAGCCGTTATAACACTTTATGTTTTAACAACAATCAAACACGGTTAACACGTATGCGTCTACCGTACTACATAGTTCACACATATCGTGCTAGAAGAGATAGGAAGAGGTTCACATACCTCGCGGCGAGTATCGACTAATAGCAAAGCGCTCCCAAACGATCGGCTCTCCTTAAGCCAAGTAAATCGCGCCACGTAGGTACTTGACCTATAAGGCCACTGGCGCTTATTATCATCTAGACCACAACGTAGAATATTCTGAGAAAATTGGCGGCATCTCCCCGCCACGGCGTAAATCTCCTTCTCTATCGAGGCGGCTACGAAGCCAACGAGAGGGTTTTACACGCCTAACGGGCGTGTACAATTCTACTACGGTAAAACTACACAAGTCTCTTTATGTCTGATTCGATTCTTAATTCTTGGGCTTAAGTCAAAAGACATTGCCACGATTACTAAGTATAGTTCTATATATAGTATACTTCACTATATATTCTACAACATGTAATTTCCAATTACAATAGAAGAACGATAGTGTTTACCTCGATAAGCCCAAAATTATCCGAGTTATAATGTCGATCTGAGCAAGGTTTAGCTCCACTCAGGCGCTCAAACCACTCCAAACAACCCTTAGAAGTTCTAACCAACTTCTACACACATCTTGACCAACTATGAAGATTTCCTTAGGGTTTCGGTTTGAGACTAAAAGGACAAAAGGTAGTATTTAGGACTCTACGCAAAGAGGTATCTTTGGAATACTACAAGGTACAAGGCTAAGGTATTTTGGGCATTATAACAATACTAGGGGAGTATTTCTATACCACAACAAAGGGGTATTATCTGAAAACAACTAGGCTAGGGGTACCTGCGGCTGAACCTCACAAGGGAGGGGAGACCTCACGGCCAAAGGCCACTTTCAAGGGGAGAGGAGCTCTTGGGCGAGAGTCAACAAGAGGAGGAGGGATTCAAGACTTGGAAACATTTGTGGATGAATGAAGTCTTCACAAAGGGGGTATTTATAGCAAACCCGAATGCCAACGATGGCCAAGATCGAGCCATGTGCAAGGCAAGTGTAAGGCCTTGATCAAGCCAAGTGCACCCTAACCCTACTCCACAAAACATTGCACCAAACAAGCCACAAAACAAGGCCAAAACAAGGCACAAAACAAGGAACCAATAGGCCTGGCGTGAGCCAAAGATCGAGCCAAAAGCGTGAACGAATCGTTCACGGGCGTAACTTGCTTCGATGTGAGGTGACACATGTCACCCTCGTTGATCCAAAATGTTTCGTCTCTCGGAAAAATCCATAAAAATACAAAGCGACATGGCGGAATTTTCCTACGAAAGGCTGTGGAAGCGTTTCGTCGGAAAGCGACTCTAGTCGGCACTTGTGCCCAAATGTAACTTTGGCGAGCCACCTGGCGGGGTGACACGTGTCACCTCCTATTAGCCCTCAAGCGTCTTCGAAAAATAACCACAATGGCCAAAATCTAGAAAACAAAGTGGGCCACAAGGCAGTAAATTTCTCCGTGGGCCCAGCGTGACCATTTCAGAAAATAAAATTCCATAATTCTCTAATATTCGGGAAGTCGAATACCAAATCTGGGAATCCAATTCCCATTAACGAACCTTTTTCCTTCACAAAAACCGGAAACTTTTCCGTGGAAAAATCACCTCTTTCTTCCTTTCCAATCTTTCTGTCGTATTCTCGTACGTACGTCCTTACGTACATACTCTGGAAATACGGGGTATAACATAATTAGTCAATACATTTCTCTTTATTAACGCTGCAGTGGTTTGTTCGATACTTATTCTGATTACCGAAATCAGTAAAACATTATTCCTTTTTTTAAAAAACCAAGTACTCATTACTCACGAATGAGGTTTCACACTTTTTAACAAAATTCATATTAATTCAATTAAGTCAAGTCTCTTATCTTTTAAGATCAAGTCTCTTAACTTTTAAAATCAATAAACCATTCTTTTTATCTCTCTTAAGTCGTTATACCTAACTTCCCATAAAGCTAGTATAACTCTTAAGCTTTTAAAACCAAGTATTACTCTTTTTTCAAAAACGGTTCTTAATTCTTTTGAATACTTCAAGATTCTTATTATTTAGACTCAAGTCAAAAGACATCGGAGTAAAACCACGTTCAGTTAACACACGTACATCTACCGTACTATATATATTCTTTTAAAATATCATGCTCAAGAGGATAGGAAGAATCACATACCTCGCGACGATTATCGACTATTAGCAAATAGCTCCAGAGTACTGTAATCCGGCTAGCCCTTTTCACCCTTCGAGTAGAATACGCTACTTGCAGTACTTCAACCTATAACGGTTATACAAGTCTATCAACGTCTAGACTACTCTGTATAATAATTCTAGATACAGATTCCTTATTCTACGGAAAATTGGGCAGACTTCCCTGCAGTCAACTACACAAGTCTCTGTAAATACGATCCTATGTAAGTCTGATTTAATCTTCTTCTTTAAAATTCTTCTGATGTGATTTCAATTCAATTCTCTTCTCTTATACCATCCTTCTATATCTTATACTCATTTCTATACTACTTTAGTATATAATTTCCAACTATAATAGAAGGACAAGAGTATTTACCTCGATAAGCCCAAAATTATCCAAGTTTAAATGTCGATCCTGAGCAACGTTTAGCTCCTACTCTGGGCGCTCCAACCCGCTCCAAACAACCCTTAGAAGTTCTACGCAACTTCTTCTTAATACTTCAACCGACTATGAAAATTTTCCTTAGGGTTTCGTTTATGTGACTAAAGGGAAGTATAATAGTATTTCTGGGCTTTTAGTATAGGTGTAACCTTGGAATACTACAAGGTATTTGGGCCAAGGTATTTTGGAATAGTAACAATACTTGGAGAATACTTTTCTACCAAGGGGGGGGGGGGTATTTTACGAGAGCTTCAAGGTAGGGGGGGGATGTTTCGGCCAAGGCTTCTCAAAGGGGGAGGGGTGGCTTGGACGAGAACTACACTACAAGGGAGGGAGGGATTTTTAAGACTTAGAAGTCATTTGAGCGACGACGCAATCCTTCAACCAAGGGGGGGTATTTATAGGCCAACCAATGGCCAAGATTGAGACAAGTGGTAGGCAAGTGTAGGGTGAAGATTTGGACAAGTGTTGTGTCACGACCGTTCGGGGCGTGTTTGGTGCCTGCAAGGGCACCCAGTTGTGACGCCCGAACGGGCCGTCACGGTGCCTTACCCCGGGCACCCTAGTGATACAACATCAGAGAAAACCAGCGGAAATAAAAACTTTACACAAGAAATAAGAGATATAATAAATAAGCAGGCCAACCAAAGCAGTTGCCTTGGTATATACATAAAACACGAGCAGTTTAATCCTTTTACAACCCCGCAGCGGTACTACAGGACCTCAAGATTTATACAACAACTATGACGGACGGGGCCCCGCCATACCACGAACGCATAAGAACTTACGGACTGTGGGTAACATACAAAGATAAGCCTCCGGAACGGAGCTTCCCAATCTGAAATGAGATCCTAGCGCGGGGATCGGCGGTAGATGTACCTCTACTGCGGCGTGAACGGCCACGAAGAGTCGATAACTGTGAGTACCAAGTATGTGAAATCAGAATATGTGAAATGAAATCATAATAGTCTATATAAAGCGAGACATGTATGATGACCAAACTACGATATATAACATATAACGATTACATCAAGAGCGAGGACTCACGCTCCAAATTATCACTCGTGCGTGGAATTTCTTCCTCATCTGCCGGCGGTTTATGATATAACCATACCAAGGATTATACATGAACACCATGTCCCACTGTGTTATAAAACCGTGCAGGACAAGTATAACTACGAGATCGGCCGTACCAATAATACAATGCAACCAAAACACGGCCGTCACGGGGCAAGTGCGAGCCGACTACAGGATACCAAGGCGGTCACGCGCGGTGGCAAGGGGCAAATCTGGTGACCACGGGGACGAGCGTATCAGCGAAACCGTCACTATCTTGAGCGGGGCAAGTCACGGTGACTACGATACGAGCCGAATCGATCACGAGGCGGGGCAAGTCGAGCCGACCACGGATACCCAGGCGAGCGGTAAGAAACCTCAACGATCAACGGCCTCTATCGAGACGCGGTAACACGAAACACCACACTTGCACAACAAAGGCTATCATCACAAGCATAGGCAAGTTTCACAACAACAAGCATAGGCAAGTTTCAACAACAAGCATAGGCAAGTTTCACACAACTCAAAGTACCTTCATTTTATGCCAAAGTCGGGTTTCACCTAAAGTACTACGTCACGTTAAGTTCTTTTAAAGAGATCCATTACTTATTAAAGTCACCCGATACGTAGTATTAGAATGACCAACCCATTCCTTTTCAAAATCAAGTAACAACATTCTTTTCCTAAGTTCGGTTTGCCTAGTTTCATTACTCAAGCTTCTCATTTTCAAATGGTTTCATAGTTCATAAACTTAATCACTTGATTCCGTTTAGAACAATTGAGTAATATAAGTCTCACGTGAGTAGGTTATTCTTGTTTACAACATTCTTATTACTGACCATGATCTAGAAAATGTAATATCATTTTGTCTCATCTTAGTTTCTATGCGGATGGAGGTTTCTCTTGGTTTTAATACAATTCATCATTATTCAATACATTTTCCTTTATTAGCATTTGCGGTGGTGCTGTCGATACGTTCGATTTCGAAATCAGTAAAACATTATCCCTTTAAATAAAATCAAGTACTCATTACTCACGAATGAGGTTTCACACAAACATTCACATTAAAACAAATAAGTTAAGTCTCTTATCTTATAAGATCAAGTCTCTTAACTTCTAACATCAGTAAACCATTCTTAAGCCGTTATACCTAACTTCCCATAAAGCTAGTATAACTCTTAAGTTTTCAAAGCACAATACTACACTTCTTTCAAAACGATTCATAAATCTTTTGAAATACTTCAAGTTTTATTATAACGCCCCAAGCCAGTTATAAATCAAATCAATTATCTTTTTAAAAACCACAACCCATTTTCTTACCTACATAAAGCTGTTATGACCAACTTCCCATAAAGCCGTTATAACACTTTATGTTTCAAACCAATCAAATACATTAAACACGTATGCGTCTCGCACTACATAGTTACACACATATCATGCTAGAAGAGATAGGAAGAGGTTCACATACCTCGCGGCGAGTATCGACTAATAGCAAAACGCTCAACGATCGGCTACTCCTTAAGCCAAGTAAATCGCGCCACACGTAGGTACTTGACCTATAAGGCCACAGGCGCCTATTATCATCTAGACCACAACGTAGAATATTCTGAGAAAATTGGCGATCTCCCCACGCCACGGCGTAAATCTCCTTCTCTATCGAGGTAGGCTACGAAGCCAACCGGAGGGGTTTCACGTACCTAACCGGGCGTGTACAATTCTACAACACGGTAATACTACACAAGTCTCATGTCTGATTCGATTCTTAATTCTTCAGGCTTAAGTCAAAAGACATTGCCACAGTACTAAGTAGTTCTATATATAGTATACTTCAACTATATATTCTACAACATGAAATTTCCAATTACAATAGAAGAACGATAGTGTTTACCTCGATAAGCCCAAAATTATCCGAGTATAATGTCGCGCTGAGCAAGGTTTAGCTCTACTCAAGTGCTCCAAACCGCTCCAAACAACCCAGAAGTTCTATCCAACTTACTCCAAAACTTCAACCAACGGTGAAGGGTTCCTTAGGGTTCGGTTTGAGACTAAAAGGACAAAGGTAGTATTCCAGGACTCTACGTATAGAGGTAACTTTGGAATACTACAAGGTATAAGGCTAAGGTATTTTGGGCATTATAACAATACTTGGAGGAGTATTTTAATACCACAAGGGGTACCACACGAGAACAACACCACAAGGGAGGGGGTGTTCTCGGCTTTAGGCTCATGAGGGAAGGTTTGGCCAAAAGGCCTTCACTGAGGAGAGGGGCTCTTGGGCGAGTCAACAAGAGGAGGAGGGTTCTCAAGACTTAGGCAAGTGAAGAGTGGATGAAGAAGTCTTCAAAGAGAGGGGGTATTTATAGCAAAACCAAAGGCCAACCAATGGCCAAGATCAAGCCATGTGCAAGGCAAGTGTAAGGCCAAGATCAAGCCAAGTGCACCCACAAAACACTCCACAAAACACTCCACAAAACAAGCCACAAAGCAAGGCACAAAGAGGAGCCAATCGGCGAGGCCAAGCCTTCTCTTTGCCGTCGATGAGGTGACAAGTGTCACCTCCGTTGATCCAAAAATGTTCCGTCGCTCGGAAAAATCATAAAAATACTAAATGACATAGCGAATTTTCCCAACGTAAAGTCAGGAAGCGTTTCGTCGAAAAACGACTCCTTTCGGCAACGTGTACAAATTTCGAAACTATGCCTACTTAAGGCTCAAATTGTACACGTACGCCCTCACGTAATACTCTGGAAACACGGGGTATAACATTCTTCCCCCCTTAGAAACATTCGTCCCGAATGTTCCTTCTAGGTCTCAAAACAAACAGGCGTCAGTATAGTCTTCACCGCTATCGTCGAAAACAATCATGCCACGCCGCCACAAAAACACGTTCACTTCTCCGCTCTCGTAGTACTCGTCACGAACACTCGAACTCGTTCTAGTATCCGTACCACACTACATCAGCTAACGCTTCAGACCAACCTCGAGTCACTACCTCGAACTTGGTCATCTCACTAACCTCGATTTCCCTAAGGCCATTCCGGCCTTCCGAACTGATTCTGGTCGAACACACGCGAACTCATACGATGGTCAACTAAACTTGGGCCTAGCACCCTCGTGACCCTACCACTGGCAAGGGACCACCCGAGCGGCCACCCCAAACGGGTTCTGGTTGACCGAAATGGTCCCCAACCCGACCCGACCGCGCTGACTCTTGTTCCCGATCGGAACAATCTTACTATTTCACATCATGAAAGCTACCACTTCGTCTCACCCTACCAGGACTTACCCTTTTCACTAACTGGTTTCTAAATCACATTTTAGCACAAAGCTATCCAAACATAACATTAAACACATCAACAACATCAATACAAACAAAACTCTAGAGGTTAAGGATATACAGAAACTAGGCGGTTCAAGGACCGCTAAAGCGAGAACTCAGCTGCGACCTCTCAGGGGCCTCGGTGTACAAACATCTGCTGGCTACGGAAGGTGAAGAACCATGGCTGCTCTAGTAGTCCATGCTATCCTACCAGGTGCTACCCACAGTGGACGATCTCTTGCCGGATGGCCTGTTGGCGCAAAAATAACAATCTCAGAGTTAGTACGACACTCTCCCTTATGAAGCTTTCCCTGGCGGCCTTGAGACAAGTGGCAACCTCATCCGGCGAGCACTCGCTCTCACGAAAATCTGAAACACAGGAGCCAGGCACGCTCCCGAATATCTGAAGGTCCGAAAGGCGTGGAGGACCACTCTGTCTTGAGGTACATAACTAGTCTGCTTGAGGCGGTCCGCCTCGAAAGTCACCAAAGGACCACGCTGTTACGGCCTCTTCTGCGCTTTGGTCATTCCGTCGATTTATCCGCTCCTCGCATCCAAGTGTATACGCTGCGTGCGAGCGATGTCCGTGCCGGTGAAGAGCTACACCGAACAACTCTGCAAGGCAATCATCGAGCCTGTAACATATCGGTGCACTCGATCCTCCATACTAGCTACTAACGCGAGGGCGTCTGGGCGATGAGTCGAACTCCACATTGTACTCCCGAACCGTGCGCGGATTCTGTAACACCAAAAATCGCCGGCCGAGCCCTCGCCGTGCGGGAGGCAAGAAATGTGCAAGAAAGGCCTGCGAGAACTCGTTCCATATCGCTGAAGCGCATGCTCTCCACGGACAGCTCCGAGAATCAAACGATCATTGCGGTATCACGCGATTGATGTGAACCTAGGCCACCGACTCGATCTCCGATGCCTTGATCACTCTCGATCCAGAATCGCTTCGGATGAACTCCTGCGGATCATCCTCGTGCCTCGACCCATAAAACTCTGGCGGCTACAACTCGAGAAAATCCGAAGCCTCGAACTATCGATCTAGGGTGAACCGCGGTGCTCTTTGGGCTGCGTGTCGGCCTATCCTCAATCAGCCTGACCACGGCCATTAATCGGGCCCACTCCGTAACTCATCTCTCTGCTCCGGTGCGGGGATGGAGGCTCAGTCTTGTGGTCTCTGCATTGCTCTGCTGAGATCCTCTGCTGCCTTGCCACGGGCGGGTTGCCTTTCGCGAGGCATAATCGGTAAAAGCGAAACACGTCGGAGGGTCGATCTTATCCACGGCTCTAAGGCACGATCTCGGAATGAGAAGAATGGAAACCAATCCTAAATGTCCTATAGCCTCACGATTATAGATGTGGTGCCTGACACACCGATAATCAAGACTCTACTAGACACGATGCGTAGACACTTTCAGAGGATTAAGCGCTCGATACCACTTGTGACGCCCGAACCGGGCGTCGCATCGTGCCTTACCGGGCACCTAGTGATACAACATCGAGAGAAAACCGGCGGAAATAAAAACTTTACACAAGAAATAAGAGATATAATAAATAAGCAGGCCAACCAAAGCAGTTGCCTTGGTATATACATAAAACACGAGCAGTTTAATCCTTTTACAACCACCGCCACAAAGATTACTACGGACCTCTAAGATTTATACAACAACTATGACGGACGGGGCCGCCATACCACGAACGCATAAGAACTTACGGACTCGGGGTAACATACCAAAGATAAGCCTCCGACGGAGCGGAGCTTCCCAAAATCTGAAATGAGATCCTAGCGGGGATCGGCGGTAGATGTACCTCTACTGCGGCATGAACGCGGCCCGAAGGAGGTCGATCTAACAGTACCAAGTATGTGAAGCGTAAATCAGTAAATGAAATCATAATAGTCTATATAAAGCGGGAGACATGTATGATGACCAAACTACGATATATAACATATAACGATTCACATGAAGCGAGGACTCACGCCTCCAAATTATCACTCGTGCGTGGAATTTCTTCCTCGCTGGCGGTTTATGATATAACCATACCAAGGATTATACATGAACACCATGTCCCACGTGTTATAAAAACCGCAGGACAAGTATAACTACGAGATCCGACCGTACCAATAATACAATGCAACAAAACACGGCCGTCACGGGGCAAGTGCGAGAGCCGACTCTCGGATACCAAGGCGGTCACGCGGTGGCCGGGGCAAGTACGAGGTGACCACGGGGACCAGCGTATCACGAAACCGTCACTATCTTGAGCAGGGGCAAGTCACGGTGACTACGGATACGAGCGAATCGATCCACGAGGCGGGGCAATCGGCCGACCACGGATACCGGGCGAACGGTAAGAAACCTCAACTACCAACGGCCTCTATCGAGAGACGCGGTAACACAGAAATACCACACTTGCACAGCAAAGGCTATCATCACAAGCATAGGCAAGTTTCACAACAACAAGCACAGGCAAGTTTCACAACAAGCATAGGCAAGTTTCACACAACTCAAAGTACGCCCGTTTTATGCCAAAGTCAGGGTTTCAACCTAAAGTACTACGACGTTAAGTTCTTTTAAAGAGATCCATTACTTATTAAAGTCACCCGATACGTAGTATTAGAATGACCAACCCACATTCCTTTTCAAAATCAAGTAACATTCTTTTCTAAGTTCGGTTTGCCTAGTTTCATTACTCGAAGCTTCTCGTTTCAAATGGTTTCATAGTTCATAAACTTAATCACTTGATTAGTTTTAGAACAATTGAGTAATATAAGTCTCACGTGAGAGTAGGTTATTCTTGTTTACAACATTCTTATTACAATGACCATGATCTAGAAAATGTAATATCATTTTGTCTCATCTTAGTTTCTATGCGGATGGAGGTTTCTCTGGTTTTAATACAATTCATCATTATTCAATACATTTTCCTTTATTAACGCTGCGTGGTCCTGCCGATACGTTACGATTTCGAAATCGGTAAAACATTATCCCTTTAAATAAAATCAAGTACTCATTACTCACGAATGAGGTTTCACACAAACATTCACATTAAAACAAATAAGTTAAGTCTCTTATCTTATAAGATCAAGTCTCTTAACTTCTAACATCAAGAAACCATTCTTAAGCCGTTATACCTAACTTCCCATAAAGCTAGTATAACTCTTAAGTTTTCAAAGCACAATACTACACTTCTTTCAAAACGATTCATAAATCTTTTGAAATACTTCAAGTTTTATTATAACGCCCAAGCCGCTTATAAATCAAATCAATTATCTTTTTAAAAACCTGACCCATTTTCTTACCTACATAAAGTGTTATGACCAACTTCCCATAAAGCCGTTATAACACTTTATGTTTCAAACAATCAAATACATTAAACACGTATGCGTCTACCGTACTACATAGTTACACACATATCATGCTAGAAGAGATAGGAAGAGGTTCACATACCTCGCGGCAGTATCGACTAATAGCAAAACGCTCCAACGATCGGCTCCTTAAGCCAAGTAAATCGCGCCACACGAGTACTTGACCTATAAGGCCACAAGGCGCCTATTATCATCTAGACCACAACGTAGAATATTCTCTGAGAAAATTCGGCATCTCCCCACGCCACGGCGTAAATCTCCTTCTCTATCGAGGCTACGAAGCCAACCGGAGGGTTTCACACGCCTAACCGGACGTGTACAATTCTACAACACAGTAATACTACACAAGTCTACTGTAATACAGTTCAGTTCTTAATTCTTCAGGCTTAAGTCAAAAGACATTGCCACAGTACTAAGTAGTTCTATATATAGTATACTTCAACTATATATTCTACAACATGTAATTTCCAATTACAATAGAAGGACAGTAGTGTTTACCTCGATAAGCCCAAAATTATCCGAGTATAATGTCGCGCCTGAGCAAGGTTTAGCTCCTACTCCGAGTGCTCCAAACCGCTCCAAACAACCCTTAGAAGTTCTATCCAACTTCTACTCCAAAACTTCAACCAACAGTGAAGGGTTCCTTAGGGTTTCGGTTTGAGACTAAAAGGACAAAAGGTAGTATTTCCGGACTCTACGTATAGAGGTAACTTTGGAATACTACAAGGTATAAGGCTAAGGTATTTTGGGCATTATAACAATACTTGGAGGAGTATTTTAATACCACAAAGGGGGGGTACCACACGAGAACAACACCACAGGGAGGGTGTTCTCGGCTTTAGGCTCATGAGGAAGGTTTGGCCAAAAGGCCTTCCTGAGGGGAGAGGGGCTCTTGGACGAGTCAACAAGGAGGAGGGAGGGTTCTCAAGACTTAGGCAAGTGAAGAGTGGATGAAGAAGTCTTGAGAGAGGGTATTTATAGCAAAACCAAAGGCCAACCAATGGCCAAGATCAAGCCATGTGCAAGGCAAGTGTAAGGCCAGATCAAGCCAAGTGCATCCACAAAACACTCCACAAAACACTCCACAAACAAGCCACAAAGCAAGGCACAAAGAGGAGCCAATCGGCGAGGCCAAGCCTTCTCTTTGCCGTCGATGAGGTGACAAGTGTCACCTCCCGTTGGTCCAAAATGTTCCGCCGCTCGGAAAAATCCATAAAATACTAAATGACATAGCGGAATTTTCCCAACGTAGGCGTGGAAACGTTTAGTCGAAAAACGACTCCTTTCGGCACTTGTGTACAAATTTCGAAACTATGCCTACTTAAGGCTCAAATTGTACACGTGCGCCTCACGCATACTGCGGAAACACGGTATAACACAGTAGTCATACATCGAGTGTCGTGGAAACATAAAGCAAGACATGAAACAGTTTATAAAACAAGACACAGTTATGTGAGAAAACATCGCCTTCGGCGTATATATATAATCATGTTTTAGCGATTCACATCAAACTGTACAACATGACTACTGAGACTTCAGGAAATATACAACTATGGCGGGACGGGGCCCCGCCATACCACGATGTACAAAACTAGCTACAACAGGAGATCATACCAAAAGTAGAGCCTCGGAAGAGATGGAGCTCACGACACCAACGTAGAGATCCTAAGGATGCGGATCTAGCACTGCTTGCCCACCTGCGGCATGAACGCAGCCCGAAGGAGGTCGATACAATGGTACTAAGTATGCGAAAGCGTAAAGTACTTAAATGAAAACATATCATTTTAAAACCGGTTTACAAATATGTGAAACAACGAGAAACCGCACATAGTGCCACATCACAAACAAGAGCAACAATAGGTAATCATGTCACGTCTCGTCTAGGCTGCGAATGATCGAAACAGGGCCACTCGCCCACATCCTCATTCTGCAAGCCTAATCACCGACTCCCGAGTCCGCATAGGCCACTCGCGTGGGCGCGTGAGGTATAACCCGCGTCGAGGTAGCTACTCCTCGGCGTAAATCTGGACTCATTGTCGCATGGCCACATAGACCGCGTGAGGCATAACCCCGCATACTAACACGGAACTCTCGTAGCTCGCATAGGCCCCACGGACCCGCATGAGGTATTCTCGAATCATGGTCCTGCATCACTGAGTCTACCCCGCGTCGGAGCGACTTAACCCCAGTATCATCTCGAGGTGAGTGATAGTATACTAACATAACAACTTATCTTTAAGTAACATAAGCACAACAAGGATACTCACCTATACAAGCGTTACAAGATACTAACACACATAGCATCATATCATGTCTACTTATCAAACCATCTTATTATTCTTTTCACAATATAAGTGCATTTATAAACACATAGGCAAACTTGTTTCTTTTATCAATCTTAAGTGGTTATACTTACTTCCCATAAAGCTAGTATAACTCTTAAGCTTCATTTAAAAACCAATTAGTTCTCTTACATTAATAAATGGTTCGATAGTCCTTTTGAAATGTTTTCGATTCTTTATTATTCAGCTTAAGCGTGAGGCATTGCGTCACGTATTATTCGAGCTTAAGCGTGAGGCATTGCCGTAAGTATTATTCGAGCTTAAAGCGTGAGGCATTGCGTAAGTATTATTCGATTAACACGTATGCGTCACCGTGCGATATACATATTGTAAAATATCATGCTTTAGGAAGAATCACATACCTTCTCGAAATCCACGCGAGTCGAGTATGTCGTGTATGCAGAATCACCTATAATAGTCACGAGATATCTATCAAAGTCTAGACTATTACGTAGGTCATTCTAAGCAGAGGGTCCTCAATTCTACGGAAAGTCAGGCAGCACAACCTACCGGTGAGCTATATAAGTCTCATCGTGAAAACAGTCTATGTAAGAAATCAGATTCGTATATTCTTCTTTTAAACCCTTCTAAGGTGTTACAGTTCAATTCTATTCCTTAATAACCTTCTAAGTATTTATACTTATTCTTATTCTACAATGAAGTATTCTCTAATTCAAAGAGGGTTAGGATTAGTTACCTCGGTAAGCCCAATAATATCCTAGAAAAGTCGCGCTGAGCAAGGTTTTGCTCCTAAGTTGTATGCTCGAGAAACCTTAGAAGTTATTCAAAACTTCTAATAAGTACTAAGGTATTTGGTCTAGGTTATTTTGGGCATTATAACAATACAAGAAGGCAACTTCTCTACCAAGGGAGGGGGGGTAGGTTTCGGCTAGGCTAGGGGTGGGGTAGCCTCGGCCAAGCTTCTCGAGGGAGGGGTGTGTTGGACGAATTGCTTACAAAGGGAGAGGAAGGATTTTTAGACTTGGAAAGCTTTTGTGGATGAAGAACTCTTCATCTCAAGGGGTATTTATAAGGCAAGACATGGCCAACCAATGGCCAAGATTTAGCCAAGTGCTAGGCAAGTGTAAGGTCAAGATTAGGGCAAGTGTACCTAGCCAACTTGCACACAAAATATCTAACCAACTTTATGACAAGGATGGTCATCCATTTGGCCCTATTGCGTGACAAGTCCACCAATGAGAGGGTGGCAAATGTCGCCTCTCGTTGGTCCAAAGTGTTACGTCTCTCGGAAAAATCCGCAAAAAATTAGAAATGACATAGCGGAATTTATCCTACAAAAGTGGAAACGTTTCGTCGGAAAACCGTTACTTTGTGAGTTGTGCCTAAAAATCGCCCAAGGCCTAACTTTAAGACCAAACTTTTTATCGTATTCCTTTACGTACATACTGGAAATACTGGGGTATAACATTCTCCCCTCTTAGAAACATTCGTCGAATGTTCCTTCCCAGACAGATAACGATAAGGTTCTTCAACACTTAAAGCGGTTTGCAAAAGCCACACGGCCATAAACAACACTTAGGCATAAGCGATAATGAAGATTTACAAGTAGGAAAGTGAATTACGGAGGGTGGGGAGCGGTGAGGATACTTCGCCTCATGTCCTCCTCGGCTTCCCGTCATCTCCTCCTCGAGCTCGTTCCGCCACAAGACTTTGACGGAAGCCACGCCCTTCGTCAGACGCCTAACCCGACGATCGATTATCGCTATGGGAATCTCCTCATACGATAACCCGCCGGTCACTGGACATCGTCAATCGGATGTACTCTAGATGGATCCCGATACATCTCTCAAAGATAAACGTGAAACACGGATGCCCGCCTCGGATCGGACGGCAGATCCAACTCATAGGCAACCTTGCCTACCGCGGACAATGCGAACGGCCCAATGTACCTTGGTGAGTTTCCTTCTTCCGAATCTCATCACACCGCCATGGGTGACACTCAGAAAACCCAATCATCAATCGCAAACTCGGATGTCGGCGACGATGATCTGCATCGACTTGCCGACTCGGTGTCGATAGCGCCTCGGATAAGCTTCACCTTATCCAGCTGCTGCACCAAATCTGGTCCCACTACGCACCTCGCCCACCTCGAACCAACCTATAGGCGATCTGCACTTCCTCCATACAAGGCCTCATAAGGCGCCATCGAATCCGGAGTGGTAGCTATTATTATCGCGAACTCAACTAGAGGCAAATGATCCTCCCAACTACCCGAAGTCAATAACACGGGCTCGCAGATATCCTCGAGTGCGGATAGTGCGCTCTGCTGTCCGATGCATGCGTGGATGAAATGCGATGCTCGAGCTCACTGCGTCCCTAAACCTCTCGGAAGGACCTCGAGAAGTTGGCGTAAGCGGGCTCCTGCATGCGATATGATCGAAGTAGGGACTCCATGCGATCGACGATCTCGGATGTAAAGTGCGGCATAATCCTCGGTAGAAAAAGTCGTCCCGACGGGAAGAAAGTGGGCTGATTTCGTCGGCGTCGACGATAACCCATATAGAATCATGTCTCCTCCGAGTGCGAGGTAATCCGTGATGAAGTCCATGTTGATTACCTCCCACTTCCGGTCGGGATCTCTATCGCTGTAACAAACCACCGGTCTCGGTGCTCTACCTTCACTGCCGACAACACGGGCATCGAGCTACGAACTCGCAGCGTCCTCTTCAAGCCATCCCACCAATACACGGATCTAAGGTCGTGGTACATCTTGGTCGACCGGATGGATAGAGTAACTTGTGTGTGCTTCCCAAGAACTCCGCGAAGTCTGGAACATCCGGAACACACAACCGCCCTCAAACCTTAGCACCCCAGGTGCTACCTCAAAAGGACCGCGCCTCACGAAGAGGCGTATCACGATATCGAATCAAAGTGGATCCTCGAGCTGTTGCCTCTTCACCTCCTCAGCGATGGAAGGCTCGGCAACCTCACGAACTCTAACCCCATTGCTATCGAGAATCAATCAAGCGGACACCAAGGCTCGCTAGCGGTGCAAATTACGAACCATGTCCGCCTCTCTAGATGAACATCGATAGGCTCCCATCGACCTACGACTAAGGGCATACGCGCCAACATTGGCCTTGCGGGTGGTACAGGATGTCCACATCGTAATCCTTAAGCAACTCTAACCACCGTCTCGCCGTAAGTTCGGCTCCCTCTGGTGAAGATATCTTGGAGGCTCTTGTGGTGCGTAAAAATATCCACGTGAACCCCATACAAATAGTGCCTCGGATCTTGGCGTGAATCACGGTGCCAACTCCAAATCATGGGTGGGGTAGTTCCTCTCGTGTTTCTTGGTTTGTCGGGATGCGTATGCTATAACTCTGCCATGCTGCATCAACACACATCCCAACCCGATGCGGCGCATCACAATACACGACATAACCATCCGGACCTGCGGAAGAGTAAAGCGAGGCGGTCGTCGGTCTCTCTTTCAAAGCTGGAAACCCCGCTACAAGCATCAGTCCATCAAACTTGGCTGCGCCGAGTCAGCCTAGTCAATGGTGCGTAGATAGAAGCAAACTTCTCCACGAACGCCGATAATACCTGCAAGGCCCGAGCTGCGAACCTCTGCCGGAGTAGTAGGTCTAGGCCAAGTCTCGATCGCCTCGATCCATAAAACTCCGTGGACTCTACTCAAAAAGTCTCGTAGCCTCAAACTCTCGCCTCGGGTGAACAACGGTGCGGCCGCTTTGGGTAGGCTGGGCTGCCGCATCGGCCTCTCGCCGTGTCGGGCCTGACTTTAGCAAAAGTGGGCCATCTCTCATGCCTAACTCCTCCGCCTGGTGTGGGACGGGAGGTGTGGGTACTGTGGTCTCTTTGGGGCGCGGCGTCATAGAACTCGCCGTCTACGGTATAGATCGGGCACGAGCCCTCGTGACTCTGGGTGTCTCGCTAGCGACTCCTCGGCTGCCTTGCCGCCACGGGCGGGTTGCCTTACGTGGAGGCATAATCATTACAGGGAAAGGAATACGTTAGAGGTCCAACCTATAACACGACTCTAAGCACGATCTCGGAATGAGAAGAATGGAAACCAATCCTAAATATCCTATAGCCTCACGATTATTGGTGTGGTGCACAACACACCGATAATCAAGAACTACTAGATGCGGTGCGTAGACACTTTCCGAGGATTAAGCGCTCGATACCACTTTTGTCACGACCGTTCGGGGCGTGGTAGTGCCTCTACAAGGCACCCAGTAGTCATACATCGAGTAATCAGCGGAAACATAAAGCAAGACATGAAATAGTTTATAAAATAAGACACAGATTATGTGAGAAAACATCGCCTTTCGGCATATATATATAATCATGTTTTAGCAGTTACATCCGACACTGTACAACATGACTACAGACCTCTAAGGAAATATACAACTATGGCGGGACCGGGCCGCCATACCACTGGCATACAAAAACTAGCTACTGAGGAGATCATACCAAAAGTAGAGCCTCGGAAGAGATGGAGCTCACACCAACGTAGAGATCCTAAGATGCGGATCTAGCACACTTTGCCCTTACTGCGGCATGAACGCAGCCCCGAAGGAGGTCAAGACAACAGTACTAAGTATGCGGCGTAAAGTACTTAAATGAAAACATATCATTTTTAAAACCGGTTTACAAATATGTGTGAAACAACCAAGAAACCGCACATAGTGCCACATCACAAACAAGAGCAACAATAGGTAAGCGTATGTCGTCTTGTCTAGGCTGCGAATGATCGAAACAGGCCACTCGCCCACATCCTCATTCCGCAAGCCTAATCACGGACTCGAGTCCGCATAGGCACTCGCGTGGGCGCGTGAGGTATAACCCGCATCGAGGTAGCTACTCCTCGGCGTCGCCCCGGACTCGTTGTCGCATGGCCACATAGACCGCATGAGGCATAACCCGCATACTAACACGGAACTCGTAGCTCGCATAGGCCCCTGGACCCGCGTGAGGTATTCTCGAATCATGGTCCTGCATCGCTGAGTCTACCCCGCGTCGGAGGCGGCTTAACCCCGTATCATCTCAAGAGGTGAGTGATAGTATACTAACATAACAACTTATCTTTAAGTAACATAAGCACAACAAGGATACTCACCTATACAAACGTTACAAGATACTAACACACATAGCATCATATCATGTCTACTTATCAAACCATCTTATTATTCTTTTCACAATATAAGTCCATTATAAACACATAGGCAAACTTGTTTCTTTTATCAATCTTAAGTGGTTATACTTACTTCCATAAAGCTAGTATAACTCTTAAGCTTCATTTAAAACCAATTAGTTCTCTTACATTTAATAAATGGTTGATAGTCCTTTTGAAATGTTTTGATTCTTTATTATTGAGCTTAAGCGTGAGGCATTCTGCACGTATTATCGAGCTTAAGCGTGAGGCATTCCGTAAGTATTATTCGAGCTTAAGCGTGAGGCATTCCGTAAGTATTATTCGATTAACACGTATGCGTCTATGCGATATACATATTGTAAAATATCATGCTTTAGGAAGAATCACATACCTTCTCGTGAAATCCACCGCCAAGTCGAGTATGTCGTGTGAGAGAATCGACCTATAATAGTCACAGATATCTATCAAAGTCTAGACTATTCTGTAGGTCATTCTAAGCAGAGGGTCCTCAATTCTACGGAAAGTCGGGCAGCAACCCTACCGGTGAGCTATATAAGTCTCATTGTGAAAACAGTCCTATGTAAGTCTGATTCGTATATTCTTCTTTTAAACCCTTCTAAGGTGTTACTGATTCAATTCTATTCCTTAATAACCTTCTAAGTATTTATACTTATTCTTATTCTACAATGTAAGTATTCTCTAATTAAAAGAGGGTTAGGATTAGTTACCTCGGTAAGCCCAATAATATCCTAGAAAAGTCGCGCTGAGCAAGGTTTTGCTCACCAAGTTGTATGCTCGAGGAAACCTTAGAAGTTCTTCACAACTTCTACTAAGTACTAAGGTATTTGGGCTAGGGTATTTTGGGCATTATAACAATACAAGAAGGCAACTTCTCTACCAAGGGAGGGGGGGTAGGTTTCGGCTAGGCTAGGGGGTGGGGTAGCCTCGGCCAAGCTTCTCAAGGGGAGGGGGGTGTGTTGGACGAATTGCTTACAAAGGGAGAGGGAAGGATTTTTAGACTTGAAAGCTTTTGTGGATGAAGAACTCTTCATCTCAAGAGGGGTATTTATAGGGCAAGACATGGCCAACCAATGGCCAAGATTTAGCCAAGTGCTAGGCAAGTGTAAGGTCAAGATTAGGGCAAGTGTACCTAGCCAACTTGCACACAAAATATCTAACCAACTTTATGACAAGGATGGTCATCCATTTGGCCCTATTGCCGTGACAAGTCCACCAATGAGAGGGTGGCAAATGTCGCCCTCTCGTTGGTCCAAAGTGTTACGTCTCTCGGAAAAATCCGCAAAAATTAGAAATGACATAGCCGGAATTTATCCTACGAAAGCTGTGGAAACGTTTCGTCGGAAAACCGTTCGCTTTGTGAGTTGTGCCTAAAAATCGTCCAAGGCCTAACTTTAAGACCAAACTTTTTGTACGTATTCCTTTACGTACATACTCTGGAAATACGGGGTATAACATGTTGTGTGGGTTCCACTTTCTCATCTACCACACAAATATCCTACCAACCATTGACCAAATGTTTAAGGTCAAAAAAATGCCAAAAACGTGCAAGACAAGGCCCTCCAATTCGTCCACTTTGAGGGTGACACATGTCACCCTCCCATTGGTCCAAAATATTTCATCTCTCGGAAAAATCCACAAAAATTATAAATGACATAGCCGTAATTTTCCCTTCGCAAAGTTTGGAAAACGTTTCGTCGGAAAATAATTCTTTTTGGTAGTTGTGCACAAATATTTTCGTCCCTTGCCTAATCTTAAGGCTTAAACTTTCGTACGTACGTCCTCACGTACATACTCTGGAAATACGGGGTATAACACCTAGTTGTTCTCATAAAATATACCCCCCCTCTTGGTAGAAATACTCTCCAAAGTATTGTTACTATACCCAAAATACCTTAGTCGTATACCTTGTAGTATTACAAAGTTACCTCTATATGTAGAGCCCGGAAATACTACCTTTTGTCCTTTTTGTCTCAAACCAAAACCCTAAGGAAAATCTTCATAGTTGGTTGAAGTATTAAGAAGAAGTTGCGTAGAACTTCTAAGGGTTGTTTGGAGCGGGTTGGAGCACCCGGAGTAGGAGCTAAGCGTTGCTCAGGATCGACATTTAACTTGGATAATTATGGGTTTATCGAGGTAAATATCTTGTCTCCCTTTTGTAATTGAGTATATACTATTGAAGTATAAGAATTAAGTATAAGGTATATACAAGGAAAGTATATAAGAAGAGAATTGAACTGTACTTATATAGAATTGTATTCTGATGAACTTGTGAAGTTTGTGGGTAAGGAAGTCTTTGTCAATTTTCCGTAGAATCTTGTATCTAGATTTATTCTACCGAGTAGTCTAGACTTTGATAGACTTGTATAACCGTTATAGGTTGAAATCTTTGCAGTAGCGTATTCTACTCGGAGGGTGGAAAAGGCTAGCGGACTCTGATACTTTGGAGCGTTTTGCTAATAGTCGATAATCGTCGCGAGGTATGTGATTCTTCCTATCCTCTTGAGCATGATATTTTAAAGAATATATATATAGTACGGTAGACGTACGTGTGTTAACTGAATAATAATTACGGCAATGTCTTCGGACTTAAGCCTGAATAATCTTGAAGTATTTCAAAGAATACTGAATCATTTTTTAACAGAAGAGTAATACTTGGTTTTAAAAGCTTAAGAGTTATACTAGCTTTATGGGAAGTTAGGTATAACGGCTTAAGAGAGATAAAAAGAATGATTTATTAATTTAAGAAGTTAAGAGACTTGATCTTAAAAGATAAGAGACTTGACTTAATTGATTTTTGTTAAAAAGTGTGAAACCTCATTCGCGAGTAATGAGTACTTGGTTTTTAAAAAGGAATAATGTTTTACTGATTTCGGAAATCAGAATAAGTATCGAACAAACCACAGCAGCGCTAATAAAGGGAAATGTTATAACTAATGAAGTATTATTAAAACCAGTAGAAACTTCCATCTGCATAGAAGCTAAATGAGACAAAATGATATTACATTTCCTAGATCATGGCTGCTATAATAAGATTGTTATGAACAAGAATAAACTACTCACATATAAGGTATATGTTTCTCAAATTGTTTTAAAGGATTAAAACTATGAACTACGAAACCTTTCGAAAATGAGAAACTTGAGTAATCGAAATTAGGCAAACTTGAACGTTTGGAAAAGAATGTTGTTACTTGATTTTACAAAGAGAAGTGTTTTGGTTTACTTCAAAAGATAATCACTCTATTTTTATACTATGGGTATTGTGTGACTTTTGTGAAAGAAACGGATCTTTTAAAAGAGTTAATGTATGAAGTACTTTGGGGATAAAAACCCGATCTTGTTAATCAGATAGTAGAAAGTATCTTGTGCGAATAACTTGATTGTGTTGGTTTGTGATAGCCTTGTAATACTTTCTTGTTGGTTTGATAAGTAAACATGTTAGGATGCTACGTGTGTTAGTATTTTGTGATGTTTGTGTAAAGGGGTTTTCCTCGATCGCGCTTTATGTTGTTTAACTATCACCGTTATGTTGGTATTGTACCACTCACCTCGACATGTTCCGGAGGTTAAGTCGCCCTCCGTGCGGGGTAATACTCGAGCGATCGTGTGACTATGATTCGAGGATACCTCGTAGGTCCCGGGGACCTACGCGGGCTACGAGTTCGTGTTAGTGTGCGGCCTATATGGTCATGCGGTGCATGTGGCCATGCGGTGCGAGTCCAGCGGATCTGGGAGTAGCTACCCTCGATGCGGTTAATACCTCATGCGGGCCATTGGAGTGGCCTATGCGGAGCTGCGGGAAGTTCCAGGCTGAAGCGCGCATTAGATCTGCGGGCGAGTGGCGGCTTTGATCATGTGGCGATGCAAGCAGATCTCATGATCTGATTTATGACCTGTTTGTCTTGTAGGTTTTAGTAGTCCGCTATGCCTTCTTACTTACCGTCAGACGGTTTTATGATGACACAGTGGGACACGGTGTTCATGTGTATTCCTTGGTGCTTTTATATCATAGGCTGGCGGTGAGAAGGTATTCCACGGGCGTGATTGATATTGTGGGCGTGAGACCCATTGTTATATTTGAGTGATGACTTGAGGCGTGAGTCACGACTTGACATATTGCTTATTTATTGTGAGCGTAGTTTGGTTATCATACATGTCTCGCTTTATATAGACTACTATGATTTCATTCTGATAATTTGATTTCACATACTTGGTACTGTTATCTTGACCTCGCCCGGGGCTGCGTTCATCTGCGCAAGTTGAGGTACACCAGTCGTTGATCCTAGCTCTCAGGGTCACAGTTCAGCGTTTGGGAAGCTCCGTTTCTCCGGAGGCTTATCAGTGGTATAGTCCCCTGTCGTAGTAGGTGCTTACATTCAGGGGTATGGCGGGGCCCTGTCCCACCATTGTTGTCATGTCACTCTTAGAGGTCTGTAGTACTGTTGTGGGCAGAGCTGTAAAAGGGATGTAACTGTTCGGATTTAAGTTTTATATATTATGCCGAAAGGCAAATTTTCTCAGATTATTATTTCATACTTCATGTTATTTCATGTTATTGTTTTATGTTCGTGATTACTCGATGTATGGCTACTTGGGTGCGGGTAAGGCACGATCCACGCCTTGGTTGGTCGTGACAAAAGTGGTATTAAAGCGATTAATCCTCGGAAAGTGTCTCTGAACCGTATCGAAGAAGTCTTGATTATCGGTGTGTTGTGCACCACACCAATAATCAGGAGGCTATAGGATATTTAGGATTGGTTTCTATTCTTCTCACTCAGAGATCGTGCCTTAGAGCTGTGTTGTAAGTTGGACCCTCTAACGTATTTCTTTCCCTTACCGTTATGCCTCCGTGTAAGGCAACCCGAGCCCAGGAGGGCAAGCGCAGGAGGCTGCGAGTAAATCTGAGAAGGTTACGATGGCACAGCCCAATCATCACGCAGGGTGGTATTTCATTCGGGAGTTATGCTCGTCCCGGCCCAGAGAGTTTACAGTGATAGCGATGCCTCTGCGACCATGATATATGAACCTTAAGTTCCACGACCGGGGACAGAGAATATAGATTGCAAAGAGACGACCCTGTTACTAGCTATGGATTTGGCTACCAGAGAGTATACCGATGTACCGCGAGTCTTGATGACTATCTAAGAGAGTGTTGTACAAGAGTAATTCTTCAGTTAGGCTTGAGCGTGGCTTGTGTACGGGCTTATGCGCAGCAGGCCAAGAAACGTAGAGATCGACGAGTTAACGAGGGCGGCGAAGAGGGCCATAGCGAGTCCTTTGGTAACTTTCGAGTCGAGTCACCTCACGTGATTAGGTTACGCACATCCACGGTCAGAGTGGTCCTCGCGGGGTTCAGAACGTTCGGGGTAAGTCGGAGTTGGTCGAGCTCGAGCTTAGGTTCCACGGCTACGTAGGTTCCGGCGGCCGGATTCTGTTTTTTCCGGTGTTCACGCGTGTGAGCGTCCTCCCGGGGAGTGTCGTCTTTTAGTTGGTACTTGTTTTACCAGCGGCTGTCAGGGCCATGTGTCGAAAGGATGTCCTAGTAGGAGGGATGTAAGTAGGAGGACTCAGCCTTCATGATCAGTGACCAGTTCATCATCTTCCCTAGCTATGCGTACATGGGCGAGTTTGATTAGAGCAGCGGGAGTGAAGCAATGAGATCTGGTATATCCTTAACCCTCTAGAGATTAGTACGTGTAAGATGAGTATATCTTAAGTATTATGTTCAAATAACATAAGTGAAAAATTGTGATTAGATATCATGGTTAGTTAACCGAGTAAGATTTGGGGGATAGAGGAAGTGTGAACCTTAGAGTCTTATACGTAGAGACCTTAGAGGTAAGGCCATCTCGAGTAAAAGAGGTATTTTATGTTTGACCTTTTTCGGAGTGCATAGTGCACGTGAGATATGTTTGTGTGATAAGTCCCTGAGTAGTGTAGAAGGAAAGAGGGTAGTTGAGCTAAGAAGACCGCTAGGTTTTCGTAACGTGGATTAGTGATATTGTTCGGATCGGGAGCAAGTGTTTCTGCGAGTGAGTCGGGTTGAGGCCATGCCGCGGGTCAACCCGCGACCTGTTTTATGGTGGGGTCAGTTTGTGGTGATCCCGCCAGGTGGTAGGGTCACGAGGGTGTTAGGCCCAAGTTTAGTTAACCATCGTACGAGTTCGTGGATGCGTTCAACCAGTAGTCGGGCCGATGGGGTCAGCCCGTCGTGTCTTTCAGTCAAGATTGTTTACTCGGCAGAGAGTTATGCGAGATGTTTTTATCAGGAAGGTTGTAAGGCTGCACGGGGTGCCTACTTTCACCTTATGGCAGACAGTGAAGCCCAGGTGGTGGCTATTCCGTTTTCTGGAAGTTTTACCAGGCAGGGTTAGGAACTCAGGTAAGTCTCAGTATCGCATTCGCCCTCGGGCCAGTGTGTGGATTTCAGGGGTAGCTGTGAGTATTGTTGCCTCCTGTTGAGGGAGTGCTTTTATAACTACCCTTTCAGTATTCGGATATCGTCTTACGAAGCCTCGTAGGGGCGGAAGTGTAAGTTGCCGGTCGATTGGTTCGATGTTGGAAAATTTCAGATAGTGGGTTCATACTTGTTTCGGCAGGATGGGGATAGGGTGAAGCCTATCCAGGAGAGGTTATCGACAGCTCAGAATCAACAGAAGTCGTGCGGATGATCGGCGGCGGCAGGTTGGAGTTGACGGTGGGTCTTCGAAGGTACCACCCCGGAGGGGTGTGACGAGTTTTGGAAAATAGAGGAAACTTAGCCCGAGTTACTTTGGGCCTTTTCAGGTCATGTGAATAATAGGCCAGGTTGCCTATAAGTTAGCTTGCCGTCCGACGTAGGAAGAAGTACGTCCGACCTTTCATGTTGCTATGATCGGAAGAGTATCGGAGATCCATCCAGAGTGTTCCCAGTTAATGATGACCAAGTTAGAGATAGTAACCCAGAGATTTGGAAACTGAATCAGTAACAGAGATATGGTAAGAAAGAGTTCGAGTGTACGAGAAGGTCACGACGCGTAAGGGAAGAAGCGAGCATGTATGGCGAGCATAGATGTGATCATTTCTTTTGTAAAGAAAAGGTGCGAAGGAAGTATATTTTAGACCTCGGGTAAGGGTTTGTGGTGATGTTAGCGGTGTTTCCTCGTGGACTGGGATGTAAGTAATTGCAGTGTTTCGTGGCACAGGTGTGGCAGGATCGTTCTCGTAAGTATAGTAGTTAAGACTATACTGGCGCATGTTTGTTTTGAGACTTGAAGGAACATTCGGGACGAATGTTTCTAAGGAAGGGAGAATGTTATACCCCGTATTTCCAGAGTATGTACGTAAGGACGTACGTAGAAAAGTTTGAAGCTTAAAGTAGGCTTGGCCGATATTATTTTGTGCACAACACCCAATTAGAGTCGTTTTTCGACGAAACGTTTTACACAAATTGCGAAGGGAAAATTCCGGCTATGTCATTTTTAATTTTTGCGGATTTTTCCGAGAGACGAAACATTTTGGACCAACGAGAGGGCGACACTTGTCACCCTCTCATTGATGGATGTGGGGCGGCAATAGGGCCGAATGGATGGGCATGTAGTTGGTAAGATATTTGTGAGGGTTTTAAGGAGTAGGGACTAGGGGGCACTTGGGCACATCTTGGCCCTCCACTTGCCCCCCACTTGGCTAGATCTTGGCCCTTGGTTTCCCTATAAATACCCCTCCCCTTGTGAAGCTTTCTTCATCCACTCCTCACTTCCTCTAGTCTTGAAAGCCTTCCCCTTTTCGTGAGGCCCCCCTTGGCCGAGAGTTAGCACCCCCCCTCCTTGTGGTGTGGCCGAGACACCCCCTTCACATAGGGCTAGCCGTGGGGTACCCCTTGCCTAGTTGTTCTCATAAAATATACCCCCCTCTTGGTAGAAATACTCTCCAAAGTATTGTTACTAAACCCAAAATACCTTAGTCGTATACCTTGTAGTATTCCAAAGTTACCTCTATACGTAGAGCCCGAAAATACTACCTTTTGTCCTTTTTGTCTCAAACCGAAACCCTAAGGAAAATCTTCATAGTTGGTTGAAGTATTATGAAGAAGTTGCGTAGAACTTCTAAGGGTTGTTTGGAGCGGGTTGGAGCACCCGAAGTAGGAGCTAAGCGTTGCTCAGGATCGACATTTAACTTGGATAATTATGGGCTTATCGAGGGAAATATCTTGTCTCCCTTTTTTAATTGAGTATATACTATTGAAGTATAAGAATTAAGTATAAGGTATATACAAGGAAAGTATATAAGAAGAGAATTGAACTGTACTTACATAGAATGTATTCTGATGAACTTGTGAAGTTTGTGGTAAGGAAGTCTTTGTCAATTTTCCGTAGAATCTTGTATCTAGATTTATTCTACCGAGTAGTCTAGACTTTGATAGACTTGTATAACCGTTATAGGTTGAAGTACTGCGAGTAGCGTATTCTACTCGGAGGGTGGAAAAGGCTAGCCGGACTACAGTACTTTGGAGCGTTTTGCTAATAGTCGATAATCGTCGCGAGGTATGTGATTCTTCCTATCCTCTTGAGCATGATATTTTAAAGAATATATATATAGTACGGTAGACGTACGTGTGTTAACTGAATAATAATTACGACAATGTCTTCGGACTTAAGCCTGAATAATCTTGAAGTATTTCAAAGAATACTGAATCATTTTTTAACAGAAGAGTAATACTTGGTTTTAAAAGCTTAAGAGTTATACTAGCTTTATGGGAAGTTAGGTATAACGGCAAGAGAGATAAAAGAATGATTTATTAATTTAAGAAGTTAAGAGACTTGATCTTAAAAGATAAGAGACTTGACTTAATTGAATTTTGTTAAAAGTGTGAAACCTCATTCGTGAGTAATGAGTACTTGGTTTTAAAAGGAATAATGTTTCTTGATTTGAATCGAGAATAAGTATCGAACAAACCACAGCGCTAATAAAGGAAATGTTATGACTAATGAAGTATTATTAAAACCGGTAGAAACTTCCATCTGCATAGAAGCTAAGATGAGACAAAATGATATTCCATTTCCTAGATCACGGTCTTTGTAATAAGATTGTTATGAACAAGAATAAACTACTCACACATAAGGTATATGTTTCTCAAATTGTTTTAAAGGATTAAAACTATGAACTACGAAACCTTTGAAAATGAGAAACTTGAGTAATCGAAATTAGGCAAACTTGAGCGTTTGGAAAAGAATGTTGTTACTTGATTTTACAAAGAGAAGTGTTTTGGTTTACTTCAAAAGATAATCACTCTATTTTTATACTACGGGTATTGTGTGACTTTTGTGAAAGAAACGGATCTTTTAAAAGAGTTAATGTATGAAGTACTTTGGGGATAAAAACCCGATCTTGTTAATCAGATAGTAGAAAGTATCTTGTGCGAATAACTTGATTGTGTTGGTTTGTGATAGCCTTGTAATACTTTCTTGTTGGTTTGATAAGTAAACATGTTAGGATGCTACGTGTGTTAGTATTTTGTGATGTTTGTGTAAAGGGGTTTTCCCTCGATCGCGCTTATGTTGTTTAACTATCAGCCGTTATGTTGGTATTGTACCACTCACCTTGACATGTTCCCGGAGGTTAAGCTGCCCTCCGATGCGGGGTAATACTCAGGCAGTCTGTGTGACTATGATTCGAGGATACCTCATGCGGGTCCCGGGGACCTATGCGGAGCTACGAGAGTTCCAGGTTAGTGTGCGGCCTATATGGTCATGCGGTCTATGTGGCCATGCGGACTGCGAGTCCAGGCGGATGCCGGGGAGTAGCTACCCTCGATGCGGGGAATACCTCATGCGGGCCATTGGAGTGGCCTATGCGGAGCTGCGGGAAGTTCGGTGCTAGACGCACATTAGATACTGCGAGGCGAGTGGCGGCTTTGATCATGTGACGGCCTAGAGCAGATCTCATAATCTGATTTATGACCACATTTGTCTTGTGGGTTTTAGTAGTCGGCTATGCCTTCGTACTTACCCGTGCGGTTTTATGATGACACAGGTGGGACACGGTGTTCATGTATTCCTTGGTGCTTTTATATCATAGGCTGGCGGTGAGGAAGGTATTCCACGGGCATGATTGATGTTGTGGGCGTGAGACCCATTGTTATATTTGAGTGATGACTTGAGGGCGTGAGTCCCTGACTTGACATGACTGCTTATTTATTGTGAACTGTAGTTTGGTTATCATACATGTCTCATGCTTTATATAGACTACTATGATTTCATTTACAATAATTTGATTTCACATACTTGGTACTGTTATGCGACCTCGCCGAGGCTGCGTTCAATCTGCGAGTTGAGGTACGCGATCGTTGATCCTAGCTCTCGAGTCCTGATTCGGTGTTTGGGAAGCTCCGTTTCTCGGAGGCTTATCGATGGTATAGTCCTGTCGTAGTAGGTGCTTACATTCGGGGTATGGCGGGGCCTGTCCCGCCATTGTTGTCATGTCACTCTTAGAGTGCATAATCTTGTTGTGGCGAGCCGTAAAGGGATATAGCGTCGGATTTAAATTTTATATATTATGCCGAAAGGCAAATTTTCTCAGATTATTATTTCATACTTCATGTTATTTCAAGTTATTGTTTTATGTTCCGCTGATTACTCTGATGTATGGCTACTTGGGTGCCCGGGTAAGGCACCAGTCACGGGCCCGGGTTCGGGTCGTGACAGGAACCTCTAAGGATCTCGTGTTTTAGAAGACCGTAACCTTCGAGTTTTGTGAGAAGGGGTCGCGGACGAAAGGTCCATTGATATGTTTACGTATGTTATGTGGTGGCCATGTGTGGAATCGTTGGTCTTGTGGTGTATTGATTGATAGGCATAGTATAGAGTTTATGCCGGAGTTTGTATAGCTTGACAACCGACTAAGAACATTCGGGGATGAATGTTTCTAAGGGGGGAAGAATGTTACACCCCGTAAGTTCAGGACATGTATAAGAGAAGGTATGTAAGGAATCGTGACTTGGAAATTAGTACGAAAGGAAGAATTGTTTTTCCGACGGAAAATCTTCCGAACGACGGAAAGGAAAAATGTTCGTTGTTGAGAATTGGATTCTCAAAATGCATTATTTGAAGAGTATGAAACTTTTTAACATTATGGAAATTTATTTTTACGGATTTGGTCATGTGGGGCCCACCCGAGGAATTTTACGTTTTGTGGGGCCACGAGGTTCTGAGAATTTTATGGACGAATGAGAGGGCGACACGTGGCACCCCCACATATGGTCTTGGACGAAATTTAGTAAGGGTAGAATGGTCATTTACCATGGTGGAAGATAAGTCTTGCTAAGCTTGAGATTGTTGACCAAGTCAACTTGTCCACTTGGCTTTACATTAATTGTTCTTCATCCTAGACCACAAGTGTGTTAATCCAAGCCCTCCAATGTGTTATATAAGCTTACTACTAGTGCAAGACAAGTCTTAAACACTTAGAAAAATTAGAGAACATTTGTGCAAGAACATTAAGCTCTCGGGTTTGGTCCTTGTTCAACACAAAATTTTTGTAGTTTTGATCCATTGTTCACAAGACTTTAACCCAATGTCCCTAAGGGTATTGTAAGGATATCTCAATAGAAAGATTTCGTAAGCAGCGTTTACGTTAGTCATGGCGGAAACTTAAGAGTTCTTCAACTTTGAAGTTGGAACTTGAAGATGGGTTCTTCATGGAACTAAGGAGTGCTTGGAGCAGATTGGAACCTAAGGAAAGGAGCTAAGAATTGCTAAGGCGCGACTTTGAATCTTGGAAATTTTAAGGGCTTATAAAGGTATAAATCTTGTCGTTTTAGTAATTGAGATTTACTTATTGTTGTAGCTATGGATATTAGCAAGCATGAGTTATTTAGTATAAGGTTTGATAAGTTTATTGGCTATTGGAACCCTAATCTGAAAACTAGCATGTTTAGCCTTAAGATTACATTTCAAGTTGATCATTGGTTTAAGTCGTCGCATGTTGTATAAGAAGGAAATTGTAGTTGTTGAAGTTGTTAATGACTATATAACATGTTAGAACTTAGAACTTGGAATTGGAAAATAATTGGAAAAGACTTTGAATTGTTGGTTGTTGTTGGCCGAGAATGGCTTGAATATGGAACTACTTCGTATTAATTGTGGGGCGGAATTTTACACGTATTGTAAAGCGTGTGTAATCCCCTTTGTTTGGTTGTTGTTTTGAGCCTTAAATGTGGCGTTTTGGTTATTGTATTCGGCCTTGAAAAAGGTGGCAAAGTGAGTAGAAACAAAGGAAGTGCTGCCCGATTTTCCGTAGAATTAGAGACCGTATACTTAGTATTATTCTACGTTAGAGACTAGAAGTTGATAGTCTTGTTGTGACCATTATAGGTTGACACTTCTACGTACGGCGTTGTCACGACCCGAACCCGGTCCCGTGACTAGTGCCTTACCCCGGGCACCCTAGTGATACAACATCAGAGTAATCAGCGGAATATAAAACAATAACATGAAATAACATGAAATAACATGAAGTATGAAATAATAATCTGAGAAAAATTGTCTTTCGGCATGTATATATGAAAACTTAAATCCGAACAGTTACATCCCACTTACAACTCTGCCCACAACAGTTGTTATACCCCGTATTTCCAGAGTATGTACGTAAGGACGTACGTAGAGAATTTGAACTTGAGAATTAGGCTTGGACGAATTAACTTTGTTCACAACACCCGGTTAGAGTCGTTTTTCGACGAAACGGTTTCCACGACTTTCGTAGGGAATTTCGGCTATGTCATTTTTAATTTTTGCGGATTTTTAGAGAGGCGAAACATTTTGGACCAACGAGAGGCGACACTTGTCACCCCGAGTTGGTGGAGTGATGGGCGGTAGCTTGGCGAAAGGTGTCGTTAGTTGGTAGGATATTTTTGTGTGTTGATTGATAAGTGGGACCCACACACTTGTCTAAATCTTGGCCTACACTTGCCTTGCACTTGGCATGATCTTGGCCGTTGGTTGGCCTTCACTTGACCTATAAATACCCGCTTTGGAAGACAAATTCATCCACAAATTTGCCTAAGTCTTGAAAGCTCTCCTTCTCCCTCCCTTTGTGTTGAGTTCGGCCAAGAGGCCTCCTCTCTAGAGGCCTTGGCCGAGGGTACCTCCCCACTCCAGTGGTGCTAGCGTAGGGTACCCCACTCACTGCCTAGTTGCTTTCGTATAATACCCCTTTTGTGGTATTGAAATACTCCCAGTATTGTTATAATGCCCAATTACCTTAGCAGTATACCTTGTAGTATTCTAAGGTTATACCTATATGAAAAGCCCGAAATACTATTATACTTCCGTCTGTCACCAAACCGAAACCCTAAGGAAAATCTCCATGGTTAGTTGGAGTAGTATGTAGAAGTTGGTTAAAACTTCTAAGGGTGGTTTAGAGCGGGTTGGGCGCGCTGAGTTGGAGCTAAGCGATTGCCGGGATCGACTTTATACTTGGATAATTATGGGCTTATCGAGGTAATTATCTTGTCCTCTATTGTAATTGGAAATTACATATTGTTAGAATATATAGTTGAAGTATACTATATATAGAACTGAGCGTAGTTAGTTGGCAATGTCTTTTGACTTAAGCTGAAGAATCGAGGCCCAGGTAATTACATAGGGTGTATTCTGAGACTTGTGTAGTAATCTTGTGGAGTAGAATTGTACCGTCAGGTTAGATGTATGAACCCACTGGTTGGCTTGATGGCGGCCTAGATAGGAGAGGAGATTCTGTTGTTGCGGGAGAGTCTTGCGAATTTTACGTAGAATGTTCTGAAGGGATCTAAATGTTAATAAGCGCCTTGTGGCCTTATAGGTTGAAGTACTACGTATGGCGCGATCTCTTGGCTAAGGAGTAGCGAAGCGGTTTGAAGTACTTGGGCGTTTTGCTATTAGTCGATACTCGTCGCGAGGTATGTGAACCTCTTCCTATCTCTTCTAGCATGATATGTGTGAACTATGTAGTGCGGTGAGCGTCGTGTGCTAAATGTAGTTGATTGGTTTAAAACATAAAGTGTTATAACGGCTTTATGGGAAGTTGGTTATAATAGCTTTATGTTGATAAGAAAATACTTGTGGATTCTTAAAAGGTAACTGATTTGAACTATAACTGGCTTGTTATGTGTTAATAAAGAACTTGAAGTATTTCAAAAGATTTTTGAATCATTTTGAAAGAAGAAGTAATACTTGGTTTTTGAAAACTTAAGAGTTATACTAGCTTTATGGGAAGTTAGGTATAACGGCTTAAGAATGTTTCTTGATTTGGAAATCGAGAATGTGTACAAACAAACCAACTGCGGCGTTAATAAAGGAAATGTTTTTAATAATTAAGTATTAATAAAACCAGTAGAAACCTCCAAAATGCGTAGAAGCTAAGATGAGACAAAATGATATTTCTAGATCATGGTCATTTGTAATAAGATTGTTATAAACAAGAATATCCTGCTTCCATATAAGGCTTATGTCTCCCAGTTGTTGAAAAGAGAATTATATTCTTAAATGAATAAGACTATGAACTACGAAACCTTTTAAAATGAGAAGCGTGAACATTTGAAATTAGGCAAACTTGAGCGTTTGGAAAATAATGTTGTTACTTGATTTTACAAAGGTAAGTGTTTTGGTTTACTTGAAAAACGATCACTCTATTTTATACTACGGGTATTGTGTGACTTATGTGAAAGCAATGGATCTTTTAAAAGCTTTAATGTATGAAGTACTTTAGGGATAGATACGAACTTGTTAGCATAAAGTACCTTGTGTGAATAACTTGATTGTGTTGGTTTGAGATAGCCTTGTAAATACTTTCTTGTTGATGTGATAAGTAAACATGTTAGGATGCTACGTGTGTTAGTATCTTGTGTGATCGTGATGTAAGGGGTCATTCTTGTTGTGCTTACGTTGTTAAGCGTTAAGCGTTATCTTGTTATTGTATCACATACCCTTTGACTCGTTATACAGGGCTTGCCACCCGATCGCGGGTCTTTCGGCTATCACGGTCCTCGTGACTATGCGGTCGCGGTAGCTCAAGATTGATCATTAGGGTGTTTAGCTTTGATGCGGGGATTCCTATGCGGTCTGTTGAGACTATGCGGTCTTTTGAGACTATGCGGGTTGCGGGAGCCTGGCGGATACCGAGGTTATTGCGCCCGATGCGGGGTACACCTCGGTGATGCAGGGCCATGATTCGAGGAATACCTCATGCGGGTCGTGTGTGACCTATGCGGGCTGCGAGAGTTCGAGGATAGACGCGCATTGATATTGCGGGCGAGTGGCGGCCGATCATGTAGTGCGGCAGAAAGACCTCGGGATACGGTTTGTGGTATTTTTGGTGCGTGGGTCTTAGTAGTCGGCTATGCGCCGTACTTGCCGTGCGGTTTTATTGTGATAACTTTGAGGCGTGAGTCACGACTTGACATATTTGCTTATTTGTTGTGAGCGTAGTTTGCTTATCATACATGTCTCTGCTTTATAGACTATTATGATTTCATTTCTGATATTTTTAGTTTCACATACTGTACTGTTATCTTGACCTCGCTTGAAGTGCGTTCATGCCGCGAGTTGAGGTACACCGATCGTTGATCCTAGCTCTCGAGTCCGCAGTTTGGCGTTTGGGAAGCTCCGTTTCTCGGAGGCTTATCGGTGGTATGGTCCTGTCGTAGTAAGTGTTTACATTCGGGGGTTTGGCGGGGCCACATCGCCGTTGTTGTCGTATCATTCTTAGAAGTGCATGAATCTTGTTGTGGCGGGGTTTGTAAAAAGGATTAAAGCTATTGTTGAAAAAGTTGTTATTTATATATATCTTAGAAAGCGAAGTTTTCTCAGTTATTGTTTCATATTTCATAATATGTCTTGTATCGTTGTATGTTCGTGATTACTCGATGTTGTATCACTAGGGTGCGGGGTAAGGCACGATCCGCGGGCGAGTTGGTCGTGACAAAAGTGGTATCGAGCGATTAATCCTCGGAAAGTGTCTGAACCGTATCGATGAAGTCTTGATTATCGGTGTGTTGTGCACGCGATAATCGAGGAGGCTATAGGGTATTTAGGATTGGTTTCTATTCTTCTCACTCTGAGATCGTGCCTTAGAGGCGTGTTGTAAGTTGGACCTACGGCGAAATTATTTCCACTTGCTCGTTATGCCTCGCGTAGGCAACCGGGCGGGAGGCAAAGCGGCCAGGAGGCTGCGAGTAGAGTTGAGAGAGGGTTACGTGGGCACGGGCCCAATTATCACCTTGGGTGGTATTTCTTTCGGGAGTTCTGCGGCGTCGCTAGCCCAGTGAGTTTAGCCGCGGCGGCGGCGATTCCTACTGCGGCCATGATATTTGAACGCCGGTTCGCGGCCAGGAGCAGAGAATATAGATTGCGAGACAACCACATTACTAATTATGGATTTGACTACGGAGAGTATACCGATGTCTGCGAGTCTTGATGACTATTTAAGAGAGGTTGTGCAAGAGTAATTCTTGATTGGGCTTGAGCATGACACGTGGTCGGGCTTATGCGCAGCGGAAAGCGTAGCAATCGGCGGGTTAACGAGGACAGCGAGAAGGGCGAGCGGCGAGGTCCTTTGGTAACTTTCGGCGAGTCGCCTCGCGGCGATTAGATTATGCGCATCCACGGTGCGAAAGGTCCTCGCGGGGTTCGGGGCGTTCGGGGTATCGAGGAGTTGGTGAGCTCGGATCTTAGGTTCACAATATGAGCGTCGTCGGGAATGTCGTCTTTTAGTTAGTCTTGGTTGTACCTATGACCGTCGAGTGCATTTGTCGAGAGAGTGTCTGGTAGGAGGACTCGGCCTTGAGATCGGTGGGTAGTTCGTCACCTTCCTTAGCTATGCGCCTACAGGCGAGTTTGATTAGACGACTAAGGAGTGAAGCGATAGATATAGATATATCTTTAACCCTCAGAGTTTTTGTTTATGTGATAAGGTGAGTATACCTTAAGTGCTATGTTACGATAGCGGTGTGTTAGTTGTGATTAGAGATCATGGTGGGTTAACCAAGTAAGATTTGGGGATAGAAGGTGTGAACCTTAGAGTTTTGTTACGTAGAGACCTTAGAGGTAAGGTCATCTAGAGTAAAAGGCGTATGGTTATGTTGATCCTTATCGAGTGCATAGTGCCGCGTGAGCTATGGTTGTGGGATAAGTCACGAGTAGCGTGATTTGAAGAGGGTAGTCGAGATAGAAGACCATAGGTTTTGAAGCGTGATTAGTGAGATTGTTAGGATCGGGAGCTAGTATTGTGCGCGTTAGGGTCGGGTTGAGGCCACGTTGCGGGTCAACCCGCGGTAGGTTTAGTGGTGGGTCGGGTTGTGGTGGTCCCGCTTGTGTTAGGGTTGTGAGGGTGTTAGGCCCAAGCTTAGTTAACCGTCTGAGTTCGTGGATGCGTTCGACGATGGTCGGGCGAAGGAGGTCGGCCGTCTTATCTTCTAGCAAGGGCCGTTTACTCGGCGGTGTTGATGTTATCGAGAAGGTTGTAAGGATGCGGGGTGCCTACCTTCACCTTATGGCGACAGTGGAGCCAGGTTGCGGTATTTTTGTTTACGGAAGTTTTACGAGCAAGGTTAAGAACTTCGGTGAGTCTCGAGAATCGCGTTCGCCCTCGGGCGGTGTGTGGATTTCGGGGGTAGTTGTGGGGATTGTTGTCTCTGTAGAGGAGCGTTTAAGCTACCATTTCGGTGCTCGGATGTCGCCTTATGAAGCCTTGTAAGAGGCGGAAGTGTAAGTTCTTGGTCGATTGGTTCGATGTTGGCAAGGTTGAACGATTGGTTGAGCTTGTTCCAGGTATGTGGATAGTGAAGCTTGTCTAGAAGAAGTTACGGCAGCTCGGAGGAAATCGTGCGGATAATCGGCGGCGCTTAGAGTTGAGTTGTGGTCGGTCTTGAAAGTACCACCAGTTGGGTGTGGCGAGCTTTGGAAAAAGCAGAGAAACTTAGCGAGTTGTTTTGGGCCTTTTAAGTTCATGTGAAGAATAGGCGGGTTGCCTATATGTTAGCTTTTCTTGTCCGACTTAGGAGGCGATGCGTCCGGTCTTTTGTATTGTTATGTTCGGAAAGTATCGGAGATCCGTCAGTGTTCGATTAATGATGACCACGTTAGAGATAGTAACCGAGTTTTGGGCTGGCGATGCTCGAAATGTGGTAAGAGTTCGAGTGTCACGTCGACCTCGAGGATCGCATGCGGCCGGTACCATTTGTTGGGTCGCGGAGTGAACCTCGCGGCAAAGTGACATCTCTTTTGTTTGGAAAAGGTGGAGGAAGTATATTTTAGACCGGAGAGAGGTGTTTGTGGTGATGTTAGAGGTGATTCCTCGTGGACTTGGATGTAAGTATTTTTGTGATTGTTTACGTGGCCATTGTGGCAGGATTGTTTCGTAAGTATGGTAGTGAAGACTATACTGGCGCACGTTTGTGTTGAGACTTAGGAGGAACATTCGGGACGAATGTTTCTAAGGAAGGAGAATGTTATACCGTATTTCAGTTTATGCGTGGGGCGTGCGTGAGAATTTGAACTTGAGAATTAGGCTTGGCGAATTAACTTTGTTCACAACACCGGTTAGAGTCGTTTTTTTAACGAAGCGTTTTCACGACTTTAGGGAATTTCGGCTATGTCATTTTTAATTTTTGCGGATTTTTAGAGAGGCGAAACATTTTGGACCAACGAGAGGCGACACTTGTCACGCCGAGTTGGTGGAGTGATGGCGGTAGCTTGACCGAAAGGTGTGCATTAGTTGGTAGGATATTTTTGTGTGTTGATTGATAAGTGGGACCCACACACTTGTCTAAATCTTGGCCCTACACTTGCCTTGCACTTGGCATGATCTTGGCCATTGGTTGGCCTTCACTTGACCTATAAATACCCACCTTTGGAAGACAAATTCATCCACAAATTTGCCTAAGTCTTGAAAGCTCTCCTTCTCCCTCCCTTTGTGTTGAGTTCGGCGAGAGGCCTCATCTCTCTAGAGGCCTTGGCGAGAGGGTGCACTCCCCTCACAGTGGTGCTAGCGGTGGGGTACCCACAGCCTAGTTGCTTTAGTATAATACCACTTTTGTGGTATTGAAATACTCCCAGTATTGTTATAATGCCCAATTACCTTAGCCGTATACCTTGTAGTATTCTAAGGTTATACATATGAAAAGCCGGAAATACTATTATACTTCCGTCTGTCACCAGCCGAAACCACAAGGAAAATCTCCATGGTTAGTTGGAGTAGTATGTAGAAGTTGGTTAAAACTTCTAAGGGTGGTTTAGAGCGGGTTGAGCGCGGAGTTGGAGCTAAGCGATTGCCGGATCGACTTTATACTTGGATAATTATGGGCTTATCGAGGTAATTATCTTGTCCTCTATTGTAATTGGAAATTACATATTGTTAGAATATATAGTTGAAGTATACTATATATAGAACTGAGCGTAGTTAGTTGGCAATGTCTTTTGACTTAAGCTGAAGAAGCGAGCTGTAATTACATAGGTTTGTATTCTGATGAGCTTGTGTAGTAATCTTGTGGAGTAGAATTGTACCGTCAGGTTAGATGTATGAACCCCACGGTTGGCTTGATGGCGGCCCCGATAGGAGAGGAGATTTCTGTTGTTGCGGGAGAGTCTGCCGAATTTTACGTAGAATGTTCTCTGAAGGGATCTAAATGTTAATAAGCGCCTTGTGGCCTTATAGGTTGAAGTACTACGTATGGCGCGATCTGCGGCTAAGTAGCCGAGCGGTTTGAAGTACTTGGGCGTTTTGCTATTAGTCGATACTCGCGAGGTATGTGAACCTCTTCCTATCTCTTCTAGCATGATATGTGTGAACTATGTAGTACGGTAGACGTACATGTGCTAAATGTAGTTGATTGGTTTAAAACATAAAGTGTTATAACGGCTTTATGGGAAGTTGGTTATAATAGCTTTATGTTGATAAGAACATACTTGTGGATTCTTAAAAGGTAACTGATTTGAACTATAACTGGCTTGTTATGTGTTAATAAAGAACTTGAAGTATTTCAAAAGATTTTGGAATCATTTTGAAAGAAGAAGTAATACTTGGTTTTTGAAAACTTAAGAGTTATACTAGCTTTATGGGAAGTTAGGTATAACGGCTTAAGAATGTTTCTTGATTTGAAATCGAGAATGTGTACTGACAAACCAACTGCGGCGTTAATAAAGGAAATGTTTTTAATAATTAAGTATTAATAAAACCGATAGAAACCTCCATCTGCATAGAAGCTAAGATGAGACAAAATGATATTTCTAGATCATGGTAACTTGTAATAAGATTGTTATAAACAAGAATATCTGCTTCCATATAAGGCTTATGTCTCCCAGTTGTTGAAAAGAGAATTATATTCTTAAATGAATAAGACTATGAACTACTGAAACCTTTTTAAAATGAGAAAGCGTGAACATTTGAAATTAGGCAAACTTGAGCGTTTGGAAAATAATGTTGTTACTTGATTTTACAAAGGTAAGTGTTTTGGTTTACTTGAAAAGACAGTCACTCTATTTTATACTACGGGTATTGTGTGACTTATGTGAAAGAAATGGATCTATTAAAAAGCTATAATGTATGAAGTACATTAGGGATAGATACACGAACTTGTTAGCATAAAGTACCTTTTTTGAATAACTATATTGTTTTGGATATAGATAGCCTTGTAAATACTTTCTTGTTGATGTGATAAGTAAACATGTTAGGATGCTACGTGTGTTAGTATCTTGTGTGATCGTGATGTAAGGGGTCATTCTTGTTGTGCTTACGTTGTTAAGCGTTAAGCCCGTTATCTTGTTATTGTATCACATACCCTTTGACTCATTATACGGAGGGCTTGCCACCGCTTGATCACGGGTCTTTACGGCTATGCGGTCCTCGTGACTATGCGAGTCGCGGTAGCTCGAGATTGATCATTCGGGTGTTTAGCCTGATGCGGGGATTCCTATGCGATGCATTGAGACTATGCGGTCTTTTGAGACTATGCGGGTTGCGGGAGCCTGGCGGATACCGAGGTTAGCTGCGCCCGATGCGGTACACCTCGGTGATGCAGGACCATGATTCGAGAATACCTCATGCGGGTCGTGTGTGACCTATCGCGAGCTGCGAGAGTTCGAGGATAGACGCGCACATTGATATTGCGGGCGAGTGGCGGCGATCGTGTGGTGCGGTCTAGAAAGACCTCGGGATCTGATTTGTGGTATTTTTAGTGCGTGGGTCTTAGTAGTCGGCTATGCGCCGTACTTGCCCGTCACGGTTTTATTGTGATAACTTTGAGGCGTGAGTCACGACTTGACATATTTGCTTATTTGTTGTGAGCGTAGTTTGCTTATCATACATGTCTCTGCTTTATAGACTATTATGATTTCATTTCTGATATTTTTAGTTTCACATACTAAATTTTTGTTATCTTGACCTCCTTGAAGTGCGTTCATGCCGCGAGTTGAGGTACACGATCGTTGATCCTAGCTCTCGAGTCACGATTTGGCGTTTGGGAAGCTCGTTTCTCGGAGGCTTATCGATGGTATGGTCCTGTCGTAGTAAGTGTTTACATTCGGGGTTTGGCGGGGCCTGTCCCGCCATTGTTGTCGTATCATTCTTAGAAGTGCAGTAATCTTGTTGTGGGCGGGGTTTGTAAAAGGATTAAGCGTTCATGTTGAAAAAGTTGTTATTTATATATATCAGAAGGCAAGTTTTCTCAGTTATTGTTTCATACTTCATAATATGTCTTGTATCGTTGTATGTTATTGATTACTCGATGTTGTATCACTAGGGTGCGGGGTAAGGCACGATCACGCGGGCCGAGTTGGTCGTGACAGCGATACTCTGAGACCTAAGAGTGACATGACAACAATGGCGGGGCGGGGCCCGCCATACCACGAATGGCACTACTACGACGAGGACTTTACCATGATAAGCCTCGGAAGCGGAGCTTCCCAACGCTGCTGACCACGAGCTAGGATCAACGGGTGTACTTCAACTGCGGCATGGCGCGGCCCGAAAGTCGATAACATGTACCAGTATGTGGCGAAAATCGTAAATGAAATCATAGCGATCTATATAAAGCGAGAGACATGTATGATAACCAAACTACGATTCCTGATAAATAAGCGATCATGTCAAATCGAGACTCACGCCGCAAAGTCATCACTCAAATATAACAATGGGTCTCACGCCCACATCAATCATGCCCGTGGAATACCTTACCGGCTGCTGGCGATCTATGATATAAAAACACCAAGGAATACACATGAACACGAGGTCTACACGTGTCATCATAAAACCGTGCGGGAGGTAAATGCGAAGGCATAGCCGGCTACTAAAACCTACAATACAAACAAGGTCATAAAGCGTATCATGAGATCTGTCTAGGCCGTCACATGATCAAAGCCGGCCACTTTCGCGTGATGTATCTAATGTGCGCGTCTAGCCACGAACTTCAGCGACTCGCATAGGCCACTCGATGGCGCGTGAGGTATTCCGCGTCGGTAGCTACTCCGGCGTCCGCTGGAATCGCGATCCGTATGGCCACATGAACCGCGTGACCATATAGGCCGCTAACACGGAACTCTCGTAGCTCGCGCATAGGTCCGGGACCGCGTGAGGTATCCTCGAATTATAGTCACCGCATTTGCACGAGTATTACCCGCGTCGGAGGCGACAACCTCGGGATCATGTCAAGGTGAGTGGCACAATACCAACATAACGGTGATAGTTAAACAACATAAAGCGCGATCGAGGAGAACCCTTTACACAAACATCACAGAATACTAACACACGTAGCATCCTAACACGTTTACTTATCAAACCAACAAGAAAGTATTACAAGGCTATCACAAACCAACACAATCAAGTTATTCGCACAATATACTTTCTACTATCTGATTAACAAGATCGGGTTTTTATCCCCAAGTACTTCATACATTAACTCTTTTAAAAGATCTGTTTCTTTCACAAAAGTCACACAATACCCGTAGTATAAAAATAGAGTGATTATCTTTTGAAGTAAACCAAAACACTTCTCTTTATAAAATCAAGTAACAACATTCTTTTCCAAACGTTCAAGTTTGCCTAATTTCAATTACTCAAGTTTCTCATTTTCGAAAGGTTTCGTAGTTCATAGTATTAATCACTTAATGATATAATTCTCTTTGAAAGCAATTTGAGAAACATATATGATCGTGAGTAGGTTATTCTTGTTTATAACAATCTTATTTAAGCGACCATGATCTAGGAAATGTAATATCATTTTGTCTCATCTTAGCTTACATGCGGATGGAAGCCTGCGGTTATTAATAATTCTTTATTAGTCAATACATTTCCACTTTATTAAGCTGCTGTGGTTTGTTCGACATTCATTCTGATTTCCGAAATCAGTAAAACATCATTCCTTTTGAAAACCAAAATACTCATTACTCACGAATGAAGTTTCACACGTTTTAACAAAATTCACATTAATAAAAATTAAGTCAAGTCTCTTATCTTTTAAGATCAAGTCTCTTAACTTCTTAAGTCAATAAATCATTCTTTTTATCTCTCTGAAGCCGTTATACCTAACTTCCCATAAAGCTAGTATAACTCTTAAACTTTTAAAACCAAGTGTTACTCTTCTTTCAAAAAGGTATCTTATTATCACACATCCAGTCAGTTATAAGTCAAATCAGTTATCTTTTAAAAACCACAAAGCATTTCTTACTTACATAAAGTATTATAACGACTTCCCATAAAGTCGTTATAACACTTTATGTTTTAAACCAATCAAATACATTTAACACGTATGCGTCTACCGTACTACATAGTTATACACATATCATGCTAGAAAAGATAGGAAGAGGTTCACATACCTCGCGGCGATTATCGACTAATAGCAAAACGCTCCAAGTACCTCAAACCGTCGGCTACACCTTAAGCCAAGCAGCTCGCCACACGTAGTACTTGACCTATAGAGGCCCTGGCGCTATTAACATCTAGATCTCAACGTAGAATATTCTCTGAGAAAATTCGTGACACCTCCCCCCATGGCCGCGTAAATCTCTCCTACATCGAGGCACGCTATGAGCCAACAACTCCCTAGAAGGGGGTTGTCGTCTAATCGGGCGTGTACAATTCTACTTCAAAGTAATGCTACACAAGTCTCTTGTAATACGGTCTATGTAATTCTGATTCGATTCTCTTCTTTAAATTGGGCTTAAGTCAAAAGACATTGCGCAAAACTATGTTCAATTCTATATATAGTATACTTCAACTATATATTCCTACAACATGTAATTTCCAATTACAATAGAAGGACAGTAGTATTTACCTCGATAAGCCCAAAATTATCCAAGTTTAAATGTCGATCCTGAGCAAGGTTTAGCTCCTACTCTGTGCGCTCCAACCCGATCCAAACAACCCTTAGAAGTTCTACGCAACTTCTACTTAACACTTCAACCGACTATGAAGGTTTTCCCTTAGGGTTTTGTTTAGTGGCTAAAGGAAAGTATAATAGTATTTTCGGGCTCTACGTATAGAGGTAACTTTGGAATACTACAAGGTATAAAGTTAAGGTATTTGGGTATAGTAACAATACTTGGAGAGTATTTCTACCAAGAGGGGTGTATTTATACGAGACAACACCACAAGGGGGGGTGTGTACCTCTTGGCCAACCCCAGGAGGAGGAACTCGACCACGGGGAGGACTCTCGGCCAAGGGGCCTCACAAAGGGGAGGGTGTGTTCTTGGGCGAGAACACTACACTAGGGGAAGAGAGGGCTTTCAAGACTTAGAAAGATTTTAGGATGAAGAAGTCTTCACAAAGGGGGGGTACTTATAGGTCAAGCCATGGCCCAATGGCCAAGATCATGCCAAGTGCAAGGCAAGTGTAGGGTCAAGATTCACCCATGTGTACCTTATCCATCTACCACACAAATATCACAAAATATCCTACCAACCCTTTGACTCATTTTCGTCCAAACCGCCCAATGCGCGATGTGAGGGTGACACGTGTCACCCTCCCGTTAATCCAAAATGTTTCATCTCTCGGAAAAATCCAAAAATACTAAATGACATAGCCTGAATTTTCCCTTCGCAAGTTGTGTAAAACGTTTAGTCGAAAAAGCGATTCTAATCGGGTGTTGTGCACAAAAATATTTCGGCAAGTCTACTTGAGTTCAAACTTTTCACGTCGTCCTCACGCATACTGCGGAAATATGGGGTATAACATTCTCCTCGTAGAAACATTCGTCGAATGTTCCTTCTAAGTCTCAAAACATCGTCGCCAATATAGTCTTCACAACTATCGTCGAAAACAAACATGCCCGCTGGCCACAATACAACACGCGAAACATACTTACATCCATGTCCACGAAAACACCTCTAGCAACACAAAAGCCCTTACAGAGGTCTAAAATATACTTCCCGCACCTTCTCCTTACAAAAGAAATGATCACATCAATGCTCGCAATACATGCTCGCTTCCCCTTACGCGTCGTGCCGCTTCTCGCACACTCGAACTCTTTCTTACCATAAATCATTCGATTCGGTTTCCAAATCTACGAGTTACTATCTCTAACTTGGTCATCATTAGCGGGAACACTCGAATGGATCTCCGATACTTTTTCAAACCTAACAACGGGAAGGGCCGGACATCTTGCCTCTAAGTCGGACGGCAAAAGCTAACATATAGGCAATCGGCCTACTCTTCACATGACACGAAAAGGCCCAAAGTAACTCGGGCTAAGTTTCTCTCGATTCGAATCTCGTCACACCGCCGGGTGGTACCTTCAAGAAAACCACCGTCATCACGAACTCAGCGTCGTCGCCGATCATCCGTCGACTTACGGTGATTACGGTGTCGATAACCTCTCTGGATAGGCTTCACCCTATCCCGTCCTGCCAAACAAGTATGAACCCACTATCTGAACTTTGCGACATCGAACTAATCGACCGTGACTTACACTTCCGCCCTACGAGGCTTCGTAAGCGATATCGAATCTTGAAATGGTAGTTATAAAAGCACTCCTCAACGGGAGGCAATAATCCTCATAGCTACCCTAAAATCCAAACACGGGCAGAGGCGAATGCGCTTGAGACTCACTGAGTTCTTAACCTGCTGGTAAAACCTCACGAAAAAACAGTAGAACACGGGCTTCACATGCGCCATAAGGTGAAGGTAGGCACCTCGTGCAGCCTTACAACCTTCACGATATAACATCTCGCATAACTTCGCCTAGTACAATGTTTTGACTAAAAGATAAGGCGGTGACCTCGCCGGCCCGACTCGGTCGAACGCACCCACGAACTCGTCTGACGGTTAACTAAACTTGGGCTAACACCTCGTGACCTACCACGGAGGACCACCACAACTGGCCCGACCCATAAAACAAGTCGCGGTTTGACCCGCGGCATGGCCTCAACCCGACCCACTCTCGCGTAAAACACTTGCTCCCCGATCCGGAACAATCTCACTAATCACGTTACGAAAACCTAGCGGTCTTCTTAGCTCAACTACCCTCTTTCATTCCACACTACTCAGGGACTTATCCCACAACATAGCTCACGTGCACCATGCACTCCGACAAGGGTTAAACGTAAAAATATAAATCTTTTACCCAAGATGGCCTTGCCTCTAAGGTCTCTACGTATAAAACTCTAAGGCTTACACTTTTTCTTATCCCCCAATCTTTCCTGGTTGACTAACCATGATTTCTAATCACAATACACTTATGTGATCTGAACATAATACTTAAGATATACTCATCTTACACGTACTAATCTCTAGAGGGTTAAGGATATACTTGTATCTCTTCTTCACTCCCTTAGTCGTTCTAATCAAACTGCCCCGTAGTATGCAGCTAGGGAAGATGATGAACTGGTCACTGATTATGAAGGCTGAGCCCTCCTACTAGGACATCCTTTCGACACATGGCCCTGACGGACGCAGGTAAAACAAGTACCAACTAAAAGACGACATTCCCGGGATGGCGTCATCGCGTGTGAATCTGGGAAAATCGAATCGGTGTTGGAACCTACGTGTGTGAGCGGAAGCTCTGGAGCTCTGACCAACTCCGGCTTACCCCGAACGTTCTGAACCTTGTGGAGGACCACTCTGCACTGGTGGATGTGCGTATCTAATCTGCTGGTGAGGCGATTGGCCTCGAAAGTTACCAAAGGACCTTGCTATTCTGGCCCTCTTCGCGTCGCGGTTAACGTTGATCTCTACTTTTCTTGGCTGCTGCATAAGCCCGCAGTGCCATGCTCAAGCCTAGCGAAGAATTACTCTTGTACAACCTCTCTTAGATATTCATCAAGACTCGCGGTACATCGGTATACTCTGCGGTAGCCAACTCCATAGCTAATGTGGTCGCCTCTTTGCAATCTCTATTCTCTGTTCTCGGCCGTGGGCGAAGGTTCAACTTATCATGGCGCATGAGGAGCTGCCGCCGTGCTAAACTCTCTTGGGGTGGTGATGTCGCGAACTCCCCAAATGAAGCGCCATGTCGGTGATGATTGGGCGTGCCCACGTAACCCTCGTACTCAACTCAAGCTCCTGGTATGCTTGCCCTCACAGGCTCGGGTTTCCTTACGGAGGCATAGCGGTAAGGAAAGAAATACGTTAGAGGGTCCAATTTATAACACATCTCTAAGGCACGATCTCGAGTGAGAAGAATGGAAACCAATCCTAAATATCCTATAGCCTCACGATTATTGATGTAGTGCACACACGATAATCAAGACTTACTAGATCTGATCTGTAGACACTTTCCGAGGATTAACTGCTCTGATACCACTTTTGTCATGACCCAAACCCGGGCCCGTGACTGGTGTCTTACCCCGGGCACCCTAGTGATACAACATCAGAGTAGTCAGCGGAATATAAAACAATAACATGAAATAACATGAAGTATGAAATAATAATCTGAGAAAAATTGCCTTTCGGCATGTATATATGAAAACTTAAATCCTAACAGTTACATCCCACTTACAACTCGCCCAGCGGTACTACGGACCTCAAGAGTGACATGACAACAATGGCGGGACGGGGCCCGCCATACCACGAATGTAAGCACCTACGACGAGGACTATACGGCTGATAAGCCTCGGAGAAGCGGGCTTCCCAATGACGTGACCACGATAGCTAGGATCAACGGCGGTGTACCTCAACTGCGGCATGAACGCGGCCGAGAGTCGATGCAGTGCGAAGTATGTGGCGAAAATACGTAAATGAAATCATAGCGATCTATATAAAGCGGGAGACATGTATGATAACCAAACTACGATTCCTGATAAATAGCGGTCATGTCAAGTCGGGACTCACGCGCCAAAGTCATCACTCAAATATAACAATGGGTCTCACGCCCACAACATCAATCATGCCCGTGGAATACCTTCCTCACTGCCGGCAGTCTATGATATAAAAACACCAAGGAATACACATGAACACCAGGTCCTACATGTGTCATCATAAAACCGTACGGGGTAAGTATGAAGGCATAGCCGACTACTAAAACCCACAGTACAAACAAGGTCATAAACTGTATCATGAGATCTGTCTAGACCGTCACATGATCAAAGCCGCCACTTTCGCGCGATATCTAATGTCGCGTCTAGCCACGAACTTCCGCGACTCCGCATAGGCCACTCGATGGCGCGTGATGTATTCCCGCATCGAGGGTAGCTACTCCGGCATCCGCTGGACTCGCGATCGCATGGACACATAGAACACATGACCATATAGGCGCACACTAACACGGAACTCGTAGCTCGCGTAGGTCCGGGACCGCGTGAGGTATCCTCGAATCATAGTCACCTGTTGCTCGAGTATTACCCGCGTCGGAGGCGGCAACCTCCGGGATCATGTCAAGGTGAGTGGTACAATACCAACATAACGGCTGATAGTTAAACAACATAAGCGCGATCGAGGGAGAACCCCTTTACACAAACATCACAGAATACTAACACACGTAGCATCCTAACACGTTTACTTATCAAACCAACAAGAAAATATTACAAGGCTATCACAAACCAACACAATCAAGTTATTCGCACAAGATACTTTCTACTATCTGATTAACAAGATCGGGTTTTTATCCCCAAGTACTTCATACATTAACTCTTTTAAAAGATCCGTTTCTTTCACAAAAGTCACACAATACCCGTAGTATAAAAATAGAGTGATTATCTTTTGAAGTAAACCAAAACACTTCTCTTTATAAAATCAAGTAACAACATTCTTTTCCAAACGTTCAAGTTTGCCTAATTTCAATTACTCAAGTTTCTCATTTTCGAAAGGTTTCGTAGTTGTCACGACCCGACCCCGGGCCGCGACTGGTGCCCTACCTGGGCACCCTGTTCAGGTATACATCAGAGAATAGCAGCGGAACATACACAACATAAACACATGTGTAAAATAATAAACAACACAGGCTAGCCGGCAAGGCCGCCTTCCATAATATAAACAAGGACAAAAGTACAACTTTACAACTCAGTTCTTATAGCCCAACCACATATGTGAATACAGACCTCTAGGAATAACAACTGTGGCGGGACAGGGCCCCGCCATACCCTGAATGTACATAATCTACAACATCAGGGACAAGACTGTACCAAAAGAAAGACAAGCCTCCGGAGAATGGAGCTTAGGCGTCGATAAGTGATCCTAAGAATGTGGATCGCCGCACCTTACCCTTTCTGCGGCATGAACGCGGCCCAGAAGAAGTCGATTACACAATATGTACTAAGTATGTAAAGCGGAAGTCTTTGTAATTACAATGTAAGTTTAAAATAAAGCTGGAGACATGTATGATAACAAAATTACAGTACACAGTGCCTTACTAACAATGAGAGGAAATCAAGAGAATACGTACAACATCATAATAGCAGTCTCGCAATCAAATCATGGGTGGTGAACCCCTCAAACCAGGTGGTATAACGTCTTGGGGTTCTTACCCCTCATTTACACTCTTACCACAGGCGGTGGTATAATTTCTTGGGGTTTGCCTCCGTTTATACTCTTACCTGAAGAAGATAATGCTTGGTATAACGTCTTGGGGCTTACCTCCATTTATACTCTTATCACGGAGAAGGTGGTATAGCGTCTTGAGGATTTGCCTCACCGATACTCTTACCCTATCTCACAGGCCGTCATACAATAATTAAGCAAGTTAGCAATTCCTAACTTCTTATTAGTCTTATTCTTCTACACTCTCATTTTAGTTTACTTAAGGCACTATCATGTCTTTTATAAGAATCCGGGAATTTAACCCAAAGTACCACGTACTCCTATTCTTTAAAAACAAATGACTCTTTTTAGTAGAAAGCTTCCAAGACACTAGTAACCATAGTATCCAGCCCAAATTACATTTCAAGACAAGTCACAATACCTTTAGAATTTAAAGTAGGTTTCTAAATCAAGTGACTCCTTTTCTTATCAAAAACCTTAGGCAATTGATACCTTAAAATCAATTTGCCTTTCATTAACACAAGTCATTTACCTTTTTCATAAAGTGAATATAACCAACTTCCCATAAAGTCGTTATATTCACTTTATACCTTAGTCAAGCACATTTTCCTATTCAAGGGACTTATACGATTAAAACGACAAAAGTATCACATACTTTAAATTCCTTCAAGCCCCTTAACTTTACTAAGACTTAAGACATTCTTAATATTTTCAAAGAAGTGAGTTAACTTCCTAACTCACCCGACTTGGCATTTTATAAGGCTAGTAAGGAATGTCAAAGTCTTGTACGTCTACCGTACTATATACGCGAAACTAGTCATGCTCAAAGATAGGAAAAAGTTCTACATACCTCGTCGGGTCCAACCACTTGCCAAGTACAAAGTCCCGCCCGTAGTATGTCAACCTATAATGTTCACAATACGTCTATTAAGGCCTCACTACAATCGTAGAATATCATAAGTGTTAAGTCCCTATATTCTACGGAAAATCGGACAGCACCTCCTTTGTTTTTACTTACTTTGCCACCTTTTTCAAGGCCGAAATACAATAACCAAACAGCCCCAATTGGCTCACAATTATATAGCAAGTAGTCCAATTCAAATGAATAACTACACAGCCCCAATTGGCTCACAATTATATAGAAAGTAGCCCAATTCAAATGAATAACTACACAGCCCCAATTGGCTCACAATTATATAGGAAGTAGCCCAATTCAAATGAATAACTACACAGCCCCAATTGGCTCACAATGATTCAACAAATCCAATTCTTATCCAATTTCCGTTTCAATCCAATTTAGTAGCATAACATGATATCAAGTCGCATTTGATTATAATAACCATAATCCTTAAGTTAGTGACATGCGACGGTTCTAACAACGGTTAAATTGTAATACTTAGTCATGGCTTACGTTACATTTCGGATTTCCAAGGCTATAATCAATCCATAATCCTTATAACCTCAAGATAACAACTTCATGCTCGCAACATACAAAGCTATCAATAACAATATAAAAATGCAATCTTGTAACACCTTTAAAAGAACAAGATTATACCTCAATGATACTTAATCCAACTCCAATCCGAAATCGCTCCTTAGTAGTCTAGAACCTCTCCAGCCACTTCAATCCGCTTGAGACCCTTAGAACAACACCAACAATTAACCTCCAAATTTCCAAACAAAACCTAGAAAGACCACTTTAGGTTTTCGTTTGCGACTAACAGAAAACAATCTTTTTCCAAGATTTTCTATTGAGATGTGTTTACAATACACCTAAGACCCTTGGTTTAAAGTGTGGAATCAAATGGACAAGAAAGCAGAAATTTTCTCCCTTTCCTTTTAGTGAACTGAGACCCTAGTGTGTTCTTCAAAAATTGGGTAAAATTTTCTAAGTGTTTAAGCCCTCTCTCTACTAGTAGTAATATAAAGTACCTTGGATGATCAAGATAAAAAACACATGGGTGGTTTAGATGAAGTCTTCAAAAAAATATCAAGACCAAAAGTGAGCCCTTTGACTTTGGTCAATGTTCTCATGCTACAAGTAGCAAAACTTAGCCTTTAGAAGACTTATGGTAAATGACCATATTGGTCATGCCATTTTCGTCCAAGGCACTCTAAGGGGGGGTGACACATGTCGCCCTCCCATTAAATCCTAATACGTTTTAAACAATATCAAAATTCCGACAAATTCCAAGTCTCTAATCTTAACACTTGTGAGTTCTTACTTATATTCTTAAAACATGTCCTGTAATTACGGGGTGTAACATTCTTCCCCCCTTAGAAACATTCGTCCCGAATGTTCCTTCGGAGTCACATTTACAATTAGCGACATAGTTTTCTTTTCACAACCCCGACATACCAATAATGCCAATCATGGCCACATAATGTCATTTAGGCAAAAGAGATACTTCAATTTAAAACTTGACAAGTAAAGGAAGATGAATTACCTGAAGGTATAGGAAATAAGTGAGGATACTTCCTCAACATATCCTCCTCCGCCTCCCAAGTCATCTCCTCTCGGTTATCATTCCTCCACAGGACTTTGACGGAAGCTACATCCTTGGTCGCGATCGCTGACACAGGCGATCGAGTATCGCTATGGGACTCTCCTCATACGATAACCCCTCTGTCACCTGGACCTCACTAGTAGGAAAAACTCTCGCTGGATCACCGATACACTTCCGCAACATAGAAACATGGAAGACCGGATGCACCGCCTCCAACTCTGATGGCAGATCCAACTCGTAGGCAACCTTGCCCACCCGACGAACGATCTGGTAGGGCCCAATGTACCTTGGGCTGAGTTTCCCCTTCTTACCGAATCTCATCACACCCTTCATGGGTGACACCTTCAAGAAGACCCAATCGTCTACCTGAAACTCCAAATGCCGACGCCGATTATCTGCATATGACTTCTGCCGACTCTGAGCTGCTAACAGTCTCTCCTGGATAAGCTTCACCTTATCCACAGCCTGCTGTACCAAGTCTGGGCCAACTAACTGTACCTCGCCCACGTCGAACCAACCGATCGGCGACCTGCATTTCCGCCCATATAAAGCCTCGTATGGCGCCATCTGTAAACTGGAATGGTAGCTGTTATTATAAGCGAACTCCACGAGAGGCAAATGATCCTCCCAGCTACCACTGAAATCGATCACGCAGGCTCGCAGCATATCCTCAAGTGTCTGGATAGTACGCTCTGCCTGCCCGTCAGTCTGAGGATGAAATGCTGTACTGAGACTCACCTGTGTCCCCAAACCCTTCTGGAAAGACCTCCAGAAGTTAGCCGTAAACTGGGCTCCCCTATCAGAAATAATCGACACTGGGACACCGTGCAGCCTCACAATCTCCCTGATGTACAATCTGGCATAGTCCTCAGCTGAAAACGTCGTCCTGACTGGAAGGAAATGGGCTGATTTCGTCAGCCTGTCAACAATAACCCAAATGGAGTCGTACTTCCTCTGAGTACGAGGTAACCCTGTAACAAAGTCCATGTTGATCATCTCCCACTTCCAAGTCGGAATCTCAATAGACTGCAATAAACCACTGGGCCTCTGGTGCTCGACCTTGACCTGCTGGCAATTAGGACACTGTGCAACAAAACCTGCCACGTCCCTCTTCAGGCCATCCCACCAATACAAACATCTGAGGTCATGGTACATCTTGGTCGACCCCGGATGAATAGAATAACGAGCACTGTGTGCCTCACGAAATCTGTGCCGAGTCCTGCCACATCGGGAACACACAACCGGCCCTCAAATCTCAGCACCCCATCAGGCGCCACCTCGAATAGACTCTTCTCCCCCCGAAGAGCTGCATCACGGTACCGTACCAACACTGGGTCCTCAAACTGTCGCCTCTTTAGCTCATCAACGATGGAAGACTCGGCAACCTCACGAACCCGTACTCCACTATCGTCGGTATCGATCAATCGAACCCCAAGGCTCGCTAACTGGTGGATCTGACGGACCATGTCCTGTCTCTCTGGCTGTACCTCTGATAGGCTCCCCATCGATCTACGACTCAAGGCATCAGCAACTACGTTGGCCTTCCCCGGATGGTATAGAATATCAACATCATAATCTTTCAGCAACTCTAACCACCGTCTCTGTCTCAAGTTCAGCTCCCTCTGCCTGAAGATATACTGGAGGCTCTTGTGGTCTGTATAAATATCCACATGAACCCCGTACAAATAGTGTCTCCAAATCTTGAGGCATGTATAATCTGCGCCAACTCTAAGTCATGGGTAGGGTAATTCCTCTCATGCTTCCGTGCTCGGGAAGCATAGGCTATAACCTTGCCGTCTTTGCATCAAAACACACCCTAGCCCGATGCAGAGGCATCACAATAGATCACGTACCCATCTAACCCCTCGGAAGAGTAAGCGGAGGTGTAGTCAACCTTTCCTTCAACAATGGAAACCCTTCGCAAGACCTCGTCGGCTGGAACTTGGCGCCACGAGTCGACCTAGTCAGCGGTCTTGAAATCGAAGCAAGCGCTCCACAAACTGCGATAATAACTTTGCGATCCTAAGCTGCGCACCTCGGTCGGAGTAGTAGGTCTCGGCCAAGACTTGACTGCCTCAATCTTTGCCGTATCTACGAACACCATCACCGATAATATGCCCGGGAATGCCATCGAGGCCAACCAAAACTCACACTTGGAGAACTTGGCGAATAGCTGCGGCTCAGGAGAATCCCAAGTACCGTCGCCGAGTGATCTGCGTCTCTCTGCTCTGTCCGTGAATAAACGGGATGTCATCAATGAATACAATCACAAATGTATCCAAAGCGGCGAACACGGTTCATCAAATCCATAAATACGTGGGCGTTGGTCAAAGAAAGACATAACCCTAAACTCATAGTGCCCATACCGGGTCTGAATGCGATCTTTGGGATATCGCCTCTCGAACTCGAACTCGATGATAACGGACGCAGTCTATCTTTGAAAACACCTCGCACCTGGCCCGGTCAAATAAATCATCGATCACGGGAGGGTACCTATTCTTAATGGTTACCTTATTCGGCTCAGTAGTCAACACACATCTGCAGCGTCCCATCCTTCTTCTTTACAAACAATCTGGCGCTCCCGGGGAGATACACTAGGCCTAATAAAGCCTTTTTCGGCCAAATCTTTCACTGGTCCTTGACTCCTCAACTCGGCGGTGCCATCTGTATGGCGGAATGGAAATAGGTCGAGTGTGCGCAACGTGTCAATACAAAACTCAATCTCCTCTCGGGAGGATACCGGAAGATCATCCGGGAACACATCCGCAAACTCCTAACCAGCATCGATCAAGAAGCGCACCTCGGCCTCTATCAAATACCCGTGCGGATGATAGATGTACCGCTCGCACCATCTTCCTAGCCTTGAGGTAAGAAATAAACCTACCCCCGGCGATCTTTGTGTTGCCTCTCCACTCGATAAGCGGCTCGCCAGAAGCTGGAACGAACCAACTGTCCCTACGATCAGCGTTGGCATAACAAAGCCAACGATCCATACCGTAATGACATCAAAATCGTCATCTCGGCTCTATCAAGTGCGCAAGTCGGACGATCAGTAAATATAAACCGGACAACCTCAGTACACCCGCTCACTAACACGAATCTCCCATAGGCGTAGCTACCTCGAAAGGCTCTATCGACCGGGCTCTATCCCGATTCTACATGATAAGAGGGACACATAGGACAAGGTAGAACACGGATCTATCAATGCATAAACATCACGACTGAAATCGATAATGTACCGTAGCGACATCGGAAGCCTCACGATCTGGCGGTGGCTAGAGAGTATATGCGGTTCTGAGGACCGCTAGAACTAGAACCACCACCTCGACCTCTGCGCGGCACTGCATCGTGAGAACCACGCCTCAGGCGCATAACCTGAAGGAGAAGAAGACCCGATGGCGATCCGTCGGTATCTTTGTACCACCCATCGCCTCTGAGCGGACAATCTCTCTTCAAATGGCCCAGCTGGCCACAAGAGTAACAAGCTCCCGAAGCTCTGCGACACTCGCCACAGTGGAACCTACGCATCGAGCACACCGAGGTGTGGGTGGTCCCGTCGGTGACGGTTCTGCCTCGCGAAATCCTGTAGTCGGAGCCACGACTGCTCACGGCCCGGCTGGCTGGTCAGACCTCTTGCCAGAAAACCGTGACGGAGCACTCTGTCTTTGGGTGGGCGTGGACCTACTCTGCCTTGAGGTTGTCGCCTCAGCTGCCACGAGACCCGATGTCACAGCCTCTTGGGCTGGCCTACGTCAATCTGGTCCTCCCTCTCTCTATCCTCTATCCCCTGTGCATAGGCCTGCATCCGGGCGATGTCCATACCGGGCTGAAGAGCCACCCCCAAGCATGCTGTAATCATATGACGGTCTAGCCCCATCACATAACGATGAACTCTATCCGCCATGCTAGCTACAATAGTGTGAGCATGCCTGGCCAAGGAGTCAAACTCCAGGCTGTACTCCCTAACGGTCCTCCCGTTCTGCCGCAAGGTCAAAAATCTGTCTACCCGGGATCGCCTCATCTCGGGAGGTATAAAGTGATCAATAAAAGCCTCTGTAAACTCCTCCCACAAGCATTGGAAGAGCATCATCACCTCTCGAAAGCAACCACGACTCAAACCAGTTCAGCGCAATATCGCGCAACCGGTAATAGGATAGCATAACAGACTCTGTCTCTGAAGCCCTAAGAACTCGCATGGTCATTGTATCACATCGAACGAACTCCTGCGGATCCTCGCGACCTTGAACCATAAAACTCGGTGGATGACATCCCGAGAAAATCCCTAATCCGCAACCATCGGCTCAGGGTGGGTTTGCTGCTCTGTCGTATTTGCACGGCTACTATACTGGTCAATAACCGAATCTGTTCCCCATAGTCTCTATACTCAGCAGCTGGCTGTGGAACTGGAGGCTCTGGTATCGGAACCTCTGGAGCTACTGCCGCTCTCGGCTCCTCTAATACTGTCGGCGTGGCTGAACTCAACGACAGACTACTACCTCGGGCATAGTGCGTGCACGAGCAGTGTGACCCTCGAGTACCGCTAGCGACTCTCCTGCCGCCTTGCCTCTCGGGCTCGTAGCTTTCGTGGAGGCATATTGTTTCATAAGAAGAGGTCGGAGAGGATTCAACCTAATAAGCGGCTCTAATGCACGATCTCGGAGAGAAGAATGGAACCCAATCCTAAATGTCTGTAGCCTCACGATTATAGATGTGGTGCACAACACACGATAATCAAGACTACTAGACACGATGCGTAGACACTTTCCGAGGACTAAGCGCTTCGATACCACTTTTGTCACGACCGACCCGGGCGCGGTGCCTACACAGGCACCTGTTCAGGTATACATCAGAGAATAGCAGCGGAACATACACAACATAAACACATGTGTAAAATAATAAACAACACAGGCTAGCCGGCAAGGCCGCCTTCCATAATAAAAACAAGGACAAAAGTACAACTTTACAACTCAGTTCTTATAGCCCAACCACATATGTGAATACAGACCTCTAGGAATAACAACTGTGGCGGGGCGGGGCCGCCATACCACGAATGTACATAATCTACAACATCGGGGACAAGGCGTACTAAAAGAAGACAAGCCTCAGGAGAATGGAGCTTAGGCGTCGATAAGTGATCCTAAGAATGTGGATCGCCACACCTTACCACTTTCTGCGGCATGAACGCAGCGGCCAGAGAAGGGGTCGATTACTGATATGTACTAAGTATGTAAACTGGAAGAATCGTAATTACAATGTAAGTTTAAAATAAAGCTGGAGACATGTATGATAACAAAATTACAGTACACAGTGCCTTACTAACAATGAGAGGAAATCAAGAGAATACGTACAACATCATAATAGCAGTCTCGCAATCAAATCATGGGTGGTGAACCCCTCAAACCAGGTGGTATAACGTCTTGGGGTTCTTACCCCTCATTTACACTCTTACCCTGAAGCAGGTGGTATAATGTCTTGGGGGTTTGCCCCTCATTTATACTCTTACCCTGAAGAAGATAATGCTTGGTGGTATAACGTCTTGGGGGCTTACCCCTCATTTATACTCTTATCCTGGAGAAGGTGGTATAGCGTCTTGGGGGTTTGCCCCTCACTGATACTCTTACCCTATCTCACAACCGGCCGTCATACAATAATTAAGCAAGTTAGCAATTCCCTAACTTCTTATTAGTCTTATTCTTCTACACTCTCATTTTAGTTTACTTAAGGCACTATCATGTCTTTTATAAGAATCCGGGAATTTAACCCAAAGTACCACGTACTCCTATTCTTTAAAAACAAATGACTCTTTTTAGTAGAAAGCTTCCAAGACACTAGTAACCATAGTATCCAGTCCAAATTACATTTCAAGACAAGTCACAATACCTTTAGAATTTAAAGTAGGTTTCTAAATCAAGTGACTCCTTTTCTTATCAAAAACCTTAGGCAATTGATACCTTAAAATCAATTTGCCTTTCATTAACACAAGTCATTTACCTTTTTCATAAAGTCAATATAACCAACTTCCCATAAAGTCGTTATATTCACTTTATACCTTAGTCAAGCACATTTTCCTATTCAAGGGACTTATACGATTAAAACGACAAAAGTATCACATACTTTAAATTCCTTCAAGCCCCTTAACTTTACTAAGACTTAAGACATTCTTAATATTTTCAAAGAAGTGAGTTAACTTCCTAACTCACCCGACTTGGCATTTTATAAGGCTAGTAAGGAATGTCAAAGTCTTGTACGTCTACCGTACTATATACGCGAAACTAGTCATGCTCAAAGATAGGAAAAAGTTCTACATACCTCGTCGGGTCCAACCACTTGCCAAGTACAAAGTCCCGCCCGTAGTATGTCAACCTATAATGTTCACAATACGTCTATTAAGGCCTCACTACAATCGTAGAATATCATAAGTGTTAAGTCCCTATATTCTACGGAAAATCGGACAGCACCTCCTTTGTTTTTACTTACTTTGCCACCTTTTTCAAGTAGAAATACAATAACCAAACAGCCCGATTGGCTCACAATTATATAGCAAGTAGTCCAATTCAAATGAATAACTACACGACAATTGGCTCACAATTATATAGAAAGTAGCCCAATTCAAATGAATAACTACACCCAATTGGCTCACAATTATATAGGAAGTAGCCCAATTCAAATGAATAACTACACAGCCCCAATTGGCTCACAATGATTCAACAAATCCAATTCTTATCCAATTTCCGTTTCAATCCAATTTAGTAGCATAACATGATATCAAGTCGCATTTGATTATAATAACCATAATCCTTAAGTTAGTGACATGCGACGGTTCTAACAACGGTTAAATTGTAATACTTAGTCATGGCTTACGTTACATTTCGGTTCCAAGGCTATAATCAATCCATAATCCTTATAACCTCAAGATAACAACTTCATGCTCGCAACATACAAAGCTATCAATAACAATATAAAAATGCAATCTTGTAACACCTTTAAAAGAACAAGATTATACCTCAATGATACTTAATCCAACTCGATCCGAAATCGCTTCCTTAGTAGTCTAGAACCTCTCCAAGCCACTTCAATCCTGCCATTGAGACCCTTAGAACAACACCAACAATTAACCTCCAAATTTCCAAACAAAACCTAGAAAGACCCTTTAGGTTTTAGTTTGCGACTAACCCAAAACAATCTTTTCCAAGATTTTCTATTGAGATGTGTTTACAATACACCTAAGACCCTTGGTTTAAAGTGTGGAATCAAATGGACAAGAAACGAAATTTTTCTCCCTTTCCTTTTAGTGAACCCGAGACCCCCTAGTGTGTTCTTCAAAAATTGGGTAAAATTTTCTAAGTGTTTAAGCCCTCTCTCTACTAGTAGTAATATAAAGTACCTTGGATGATCAAGATAAAAAACACATGGGTGGTTTAGATGAAGTCTTCAAAAAAATATCAAGACCAAAAGTGAGCCCTTTGACTTTGGTCAATGTTCTCATGCTACAAGTAGCAAAACTTAGCCTTTAGAAGACTTATGGTAAATGACCATATTGGTCATGCCATTTTCGTCCAAGGCACTCTAAGGGGGGGTGACACATGTCGCCCTCCCATTCGTCACAATAATACGTTTTCCGACAATATCAAAATTCCGACAAATTCCAAGTCTCTAATCTTAACACTTGTGAGTTCTTACTTATATTCTTAAAACATGTCCTGTAATTACGGGGTGTAACAGTAGTTCATAGTATTAATCACTTAATGATATAATTCTCTTTGAAAGCAATTTGAGAAACATATGTCTGATACGTGAGTAGGTTATTCTTGTTTATAACAATCTTATTTAAGCAGCCATGATCTAGGAAAAGTAATATCATTTTGTCTCATCTTAGCTTCTATGCAGATGGAGGCTTCTACTGGTTATTAATAATTCTTTATTAGTCAATACATTTCCCTTTATTAGCGCTGCTGTGGTTTGTTCGACATTCATTCTGATTTCCGAAATCAGTAAAACATCATTCCTTTTGAAAACCAAAATACTCATTACTCACGAATGAAGTTTCACACGTTTTAACAAAATTCACATTAATAAAAATTAAGTCAAGTCTCTTATCTTTTAAGATCAAGTCTCTTAACTTCTTAAGTCAATAAATCATTCTTTTTATCTCTCTTAAGCCGTTATACCTAACTTCCCATAAAGCTAGTATAACTCTTAAACTTTTAAAACCAAGTGTTACTCTTCTTTCAAAAAGGTATCTTATTATCACACATCCAGTCAGTTATAAGTCAAATCAGTTATCTTTTAAAAACCACAAAGCATTTCTTACTTACATAAAGCTGTTATAACCAACTTCCCATAAAGCCGTTATAACACTTTATGTTTTAAACCAATCAAATACATTTAACACATGTACGTCTACCGTACTACATAGTTATACACATATCATGCTAGAAAAGATAGGAAGAGGTTCACATACCTCGCGACGATTATCGACTATTAGCAAAACGCTCCAAGTACCTCAAACCGTCGGCTACACCTTAAGCCAAGCAGCTCACGCCACACGTAGTACTTCAACCTATGTAATTACAGTTCAGTTCTCTTCTTTAAATTCAGGCTTAAGTCAAAAGACATTACCGCAAAACTATGTTCAATTCTATATATAGTATACTTCAACTATATATTCCTACAACATGTAATTTCCAATTACAATAGAAGGACAGTAGTATTTACCTCGATAAGCCCAAAATTATCCAAGTTTAAATGTCGATCCTGAGCAAGGTTTAGCTCCTACTCCGTGCGCTCCAACCCGCTCCAAACAACCCTTAGAAGTTCTACGCAACTTATACTTAACACTTCAACCGACTATGAAGGTTTTCCCTTAGGATTTTGTTTAGTGGCTAAAGGAAAGTATAATAGTATTTTCGGGCTCTACGTATAGAGGTAACTTTGGAATACTACAAGGTATAAGGTTAAGGTATTTGGGTATAGTAACAATACTTGGAGAGTATTTCTACCAAGAGGGGGTATTTATACGAGACAACACCACAAGGGGGGGTGTGTACCCCTCGGCCAACCCCACTAGGAGGGGGGGAAACTCTCGGCCAAGGGGGAGGGGACTCTCGGCCAAGGGGCCTCACAAAGGGGGAGGGGTGTGTTCTTGGACGAGAACACTACACTAAGGGGGGGAAGAGAGGGCTTTCAAGACTTAGAAAGATTTTAGGATGAAGAAGTCTTCACAAAGGGGGGGTATTTATAGGTCAAGCCATGGCCAACCAATGGCCAAGATCATGCCAAGTGCAAGGCAAGTGTAGGGTCAAGATTCACCCATGTGTACCTTATCCATCTACCACACAAATATCACAAAATATCCTACCAACCCTTTGACTCCTTTTCGTCCAAACCGCCCAAAGTAACGCCCAATGTGAGGGTGACACATGTCAGCCTCCCGTTGGTCCAAAATGTTTCATCTCTCGGAAAAATCCGCAAAAATACTAAATGACATAGCCGGAATTTTCCCTTCGCAAGTTGTGTAAAACGTTTCGTCGAAAAACGATTCTAATCGGGTGTTGTGCACAAAAATATTTCGGCCAAGTCTACTTCAAGTTCAAACTTTTCTACGTACGTCCTCACGTACATACTCTGGAAATACGGGGTATAACAGGCGTATTCGGCTTAGCTTGTGGATTTAGCCGAAAAGGTATGTGAACTATCTCCTCTTCTAGCATGATTCCTTAAGATAAAGAAAGTATTTCCTACTCCTTAAATGATTCATTCCTTGGTTGTATTTGGATTGCCTAAAGTAGAATTTGTTCTATGTACTTCCTTGATTGTACTTTGATGTTTAAATTGTAAGTTGTATAATCCATTGCCTTAGTGAAGTTTGGATTCTTAAAGAGTGGAAGTATTTTACTTAAAGTACATAGAGTCTTGAAAAGGAAGTGGTTTCCAAACCTTTTGGCTAGTGCCTTAGTTCCAAAACCTAAAGGTCATTATAATGACTTTAGGGGAGTCAAAGGAGTGATTTACTTAATTGTTTTAAAAGAGGAGAAATGACATGATTTAAGAGAAGTAACTTGTTTTAAAGGTGTTATACCCCGTATTTCCGGAGTATGTACGTGAGGACGTACGTACAAAAGTTTAGCCTTAAAGTTAGGCCAAGTTCGAAAATTGTACACAACTCGCTAAAGGAATCGTTTTCCGACGAAACGTTTCCACGGCTTTCGTAGGGAAAATTCCGGCTATGTCATTTAGTATTTTTGCGGATTTTTCCGAGAGACGAAACATTTTGGACCAACGGGAGGGCAACACTTGTCACCCTCCAATTGGTGGACTTAAAACGTCCATTTGGACGAATTGGACTAAGCTTGCACGCGTTTTTGTGCCTTGCACAAAGTCAAGGAGTTGGTAGGATATTTGTGTGTAGTAAATCTTCACCCTACACTTGCCTTGCACTTGTCTTCATCTTGGCCATTGGTTGGCCATGGCTTGAGCTATAAATACCCCCTTAAAGATGAAGAGTTCTTCATCCACAAATTACTTCCAAGTCTTGAAAAATCCTCTCCTCTCCTTAAGCCTTTTAGTCCAACACCTTCCCCCTTTGAGTGAGTTTGGCGAGGCCTACCCCCTAGCGGAAATCTACCCCCCTCCCGTGGTAGAAAAGTTGTCTTCTAGTCTTGGTATAAGGCCCAAAATACCCTAGCCCACATCCCGTAGTCCGTGGTAGAAGGTGTGAAGACCTTCTAAGGTTTCTGAGACTCTGGAGCGTACAACTTAGGAGCTAAACCTTGCTCAGGCGCGACTTTATCTAGGATATTATTGGGCTTACCGAGGTAACTAATCCTAACCCTCTTTTGAATTAGAGAATACATATTGTAGTAGTATAAGAATAAGTATTAAATACTTAGAAGAATATTACGGAATAGAATTGAACTGTACTCACAAAATTTGTTTTCACTGATGAACTTATATAGCTCACCGGGTAGGGTTGTGCTGCCCGACTTTCCGTAGAATTGTGAACCCTCTGTTTAGAATGACTTTTCAGAGTAGTCTAGACTTTGATAGATGTCTGTGACTATTATAGGCTGATTCTCTGCGCGCGGCATATTCAACTTGGCAGGAGGTTTTCGCCGAGAAGGTATGTGATTCTTCCTAAGCATGATATTTTAACACATATTTATTACCGTACATGTGTTAACTGAATAATAACTACGGCAATGTCGTTTGACTTAAGCCTGAATAATAACTACGGCAATGTCTTTTGACTTAAGCCTGAATAATAAGAATCCTGATGCATTTCAAAAGAACTACTGAATCATTTTTTTACAGAAGATAAATATTTGGTTTTTAAAACAAAAGCTTAAGAGTTATACTAGCTTTATGGGAAGTTAGGTATAACAACTTAAGGAAGATAAAAAGGAACTGTTTACTTGTTTGTTTATAAAAGCCTTGTATTGATTTCTGTTAAGTGTAGTAAGATTTGTGTGATAAGTAGACATATTATGATGCTACCTGGGTTAGTGTCTTGGAATCTTTGTGTAAGGGGTCATTCTTCTTTGTGCTTACGTTGCTAACCGGTAAGTCCGTTGTCTTGTTATTGTATCACCTACCCCGATCGTTATACAGGGCTTGCCGCGATCTTGGTCTATACGGCTATGCGATCTGTGAGACTATGCGAGCAGCGGTATGCTCAGGATTGATCATTCCGGTGTTTAGCACGACGCGGGGATTCCTATGCGGTCCGTTGAGACTACGCGGTCTTTTGAGGCTATGCGGTGCGGGAGCCTAGGCGGATCCGGGGTTAGCTGCCCCGTCGAGGAATACCTCGTGCGGTGCATGTGTGACCTATGCGGGTGCGGAAGTCCGGACTAGGCACGCATAATGATACTATGGGCGATTGGCCTTGCCCGATCATTCGCGGCCTAGAATAGACTATTCTGCTTTTCCTATTATCGCATTGTTTGTGATGTGCACTATGTGCAATTGAACGATTGTATTTGTGAAAAGGTTTTAAATACTTTGATTTCATTTAAGTACTTTATAGTTTCACATACTTGGTACTGTTATCGACCTCGCCCGGGCCGCGTTAAATCTGCGCAGTAAAGGCAAGCAGTGCTAGATCCGCATCCTTAGGATCTTTGCGTTGGTGTCGGGAGCTCCATCTTCTAGGAGGCTCTACTTTTGGGTATGATCTCCTGTTGTAGATAGTTTTGTCTGATCGAGGTATGGCGGGCCCTGTCGCCATAGTTGTATATTTTCCTTAAGTGCGTAGTCGTATTTATGCAGTTTGGGATGTAGCTTTGAACCATGTTTATTTATATATGCGAAAGCGACGTTTTCTCATAAATTGTGTCCTATTTTATAAAGCTGTTTCTGTCTTGTTTTACATTCCTGGTTACTCGATGTATGACTACTTGGGTGCCGATGAGCACGATCCACGGGCCGGGCAGTCGTGACAAAAGTGGTATCGAGCGATTAATCCTCGGAAAGTGTCTACAAACCGTATCTAGTAAGTCTTGATTATCGGTGTGTTGTGCACCACACCAATAATCGTGAGGCTATAGGATATTTAGGATTGGTTTCCATTCTTCTCATTCCGAGATCGTGCTTTAGAGGCGTGTTATAGGTTGGACCCTCTAACGTATTCCTTTCTATGCTGATTATGCCTCACGTAAGGCAACCCGGCCCGAGAAGCGGCAGGAGGCGCTAGCGAGACACCCAGTCACGAGGGCTCGTGCCCGATCTATACGAGACGGCGAGTTCTATGACGCCCGGCCCAAAGAGAACCACAGTACCGCACTCGCTCCCGCGGCACACCGGGCGGAGAGTTAGGTCTGAGAGATGGCCCGACTTTTGGCTAGAGTTGTGGCGAATCGAGATAAATGAATCTGGCGATTCGATTCAGCTCAGCTCGATCGCGCCCGTGGTGCACCCGAGGCGAATAGTTTGAGACTACGGGATTTCCTTAGTTGTAGCCGCGAGTTTTACTGGTCGAGGCGGAGGATGATCCGCAGGAGTTCATCCGTCACCGCAGAGATCATGCGGGTGATCAAGGCTTGAGACGAGTCTGTGATATTCGGTTCGCATCGGTGCGTGATACCGCGATCGATTGGTTTTGATTCATGAGCTTTCGGGAGAGCATGCACCTCCAGCAGTATGGGATGAGTTTTCGGAGGCTTCTCTCACACACTTCTTGCCTCCGCAGATGAGGAGGGCACGGTGATAGATTCTTGTTCTTTGAGGCAGGAGGGCGCAGTGAGGAGTACAATGTCGAGTTTGATTCTTTGGCTCGATATGTCCCTGCCGGGTAGCGAATATGGAGGACCGGGTGCATCGCTATGTCATGGGCTAGATGATTACATGGCCGAGTCTTGTGCGGGTGTGTCCTTCACCAGACATGGACATGCCGTATGAGCTCATGCACTAGGATGCGAGGCGTAGAGACCGCGGGTAGAAGCGATATCGGCACGAAGAAGGCCAAGCGGCCGGTTCTTTTGGTGGTTCTCGTGGCGGCATCGGCGAAGTCAGATTTGCACGCGGCCGCAGAGCGCTCCTTCCTCATTTTCGATACAGCAGGCGATCGAAGCGGTCGGGGCGGGACTTCTGATTTCGAGTAGCGAGGTGCTAACTGCTCGAGTCCGCTCGGTGTGCGTTGTGGTAGATACCATTCGGAGTCGTACTCGAGCTGCTATACTTGTGGCGGCAGGTCATTTCGCGAGTTTGTCGGCCGGCGGCGGTAGTAGGGCCCGATCTCGAGTGCATTGCGCTTCATCCCAGCGATTACTCGCCGGAGGCAAGGTACTCGTGGACCAGCGGGTCGCGAGAGGTCGTGGCGCGGGTCCCGATTCTAGCGTTCCGAGAACCGCATTTATGCTTTGTCGGTAGACAGCGGGATCGGGAGGCCTCACCGATGTCGTCACGGTACCTTATCGGTTTGGGTTTGATGTGTATGCTTTGATAGATCCGGTTACACTACGTCTATATATCTCCCCTTGTTGCTATTAGGATAGGATAGAGCACGAGTCCATAGACCTTTCGAGGTAGCTACGCGCGATGGGTGATTCGGTGGTAGCTCGGCGGGTATATAGAGCTTGTCTGTGACCATTCTGATCGTCGGACCTAGCCGACTTGATAGAGTTGGAGATGATTGACTTCGACGTGATCATGGGGATGGATTGGATAGCTTCTGCTACGCCAATGTAGGCTGAGAGAGAGAGTAATGCGGTTCCAGTTTCTGAGGCCGGTTGTTGAGTGGGAGAGCACGGTATCGCAGGGTAGGTTTATTTCCTACCTCAAGGCTAGGAAGATGGTGCGAGAAGGGTATATCTACCATCTCGTTCGGGTGTTTGATCTGAAGGCTGCGGTACCAGATTTTGATCGATTCAGTGGTCGAGAGAATTCCCGACGTGTTTCAGACGACCTCCGGGTATCCTCCCGAGAGGAGATCGAGTTTTGTATAGATGTGTTGCGGACACTCGGCTTTATTCCATTCCGCCATACGAGAATGGCACCGCCGAGTTGAGAGAGTGAAGGACCGGTGAGAGATTTCTTTGGAGAAGGGTTTTATCGGACCTAGTGTTTCTCCCAGAAGCGCGGTATTGTTCGTGAAGAAGAAGGGCGGGGCCGCGCATGTGTGTTGACTACGAGCGGTGAACAAGGTGACCATTAAACAGATACCCCTTCCCGGGATTGATGATTTGTTCGACCGATTGCGAGCGCGAGATGTTTCTCAAGATTGATCGCGATCGGGCTATCATCGAGGTTCGTGTCGAGAGAGGTGGATGTCCCTAGAGTGCATTCGGACGTGCGGGCATTATGAGTTCAGTCATGTCTTTTGGGTTGACCATGCTCGTGGTATTCATGGATTTGATGAACAAGTGTTCAAACCATTTTGGACACGTTTGTGATAGTGTTCATTGATGATATCTTGGTTTATTCTCGCCAGAGCGAGAGCATGCGAGCATTTGAGGCTGTCTTGTGATTCTCGGGACAGCAGATTATACGCCAAGTTTTCCAAATGTGCGTTTTGGTTAGCCGGTGGCTTTTCTTGGGCATATTGTCCGGTGATGGCATTCAGTGGATACGGCCAAGATCGAGGCCTAGACCTACTACTCGGCAGAGGTTCGCGATTTCGGGCCTTACGAGTTATTATCGGTTCGTAGAAGTTTGCTTCTATCTACGCACCATTGACTAGGGTGACTCGAAGGCAACCAAGTTTGATGGGATGCTTGTGGCGGGGTTTCGATTCTTGAAAGAGAGGCGCGGCCGCCCCGTTCTTACTCTTCGGAGGGTCGGATGGTTATGTCGTGTATTGTGATCGTCGGGCATCGAGTTGGGATGTGTGTTGACGCAGCATGGCGGGGTTATAGCATATGCATCCGGTGAAAAAAACACGAGAAGGAACTACCCCACGTGATTTAGAGTTGGCGGTGTGATTCACGCTTTGAAGATCCGGAGGCACTATTTGTATGGGGTTCACGTGGATATTTATACGAGACCACAAGAGCCTCGGTATATCTTGACGAGAGGAGTGAACTTACGGCGAGGCGGTGGTTAGAGTTGCTTAAGGATTACGATGTTGATATCTGTACCACGGGAAGGCCAATGTTGTGGCGTATGCTCTTAGTCGTAGGTCGATGGGAGCCTATCGGATGTGCGGCTAGAGAGAAGGGACATGGTTCGTGATTTGCACGATTAGCGAGCCTTGGTGTCCGTTTGATTGATTACGATAGCGATGGGGTTAGAGTTCGTGAGGTTGCGAGTCTTCCATCATCGAGGAGGTGAAGAGGCAGCGATTCGAGGATCCGGCTTTGATTCGATATCGTGATACAACTCTTCGTGAGGCAAGGGTCCTTTTGAGGTAGCTTTGATGGGGTGCTAAGGTTTGAGAGCGAGTTGTGTGTCCCGGATGTTTGAGACTTGAGCGAGTTCTTGGGGAAGCACGCGTAGCGTTACTCTATCCATCGAAGTCGACCAAGATGTACCACGACCTTAGATCGTGTATTGGTGGGATGGCTTGAAGAGGGGCGTTGCGAGTTCGTAGCTCGGTGCGTGTTGTCGGCGGTGAAGGTAGAGCACGAGGCACGGTGGGTTGTTCTGAGCGATAGAGATCCCGACACGGAAGTGGGAGGTAATCAACATGGACTTCATCGGGATTACCTCGCACTCGGAGGAGACATGATTCTATATGGGTTATCGTCGACAGTGGCGAAATCAGCCCACTTTCTTCCCGTCGGACGACCTTTCGGTGAGGATTATGCGGACTTTACATCAGAGATCGTCGATCGCATGGAGTCCCTATTTCGATCATATCGAGCAGAGCCCGATTTACGGCTAACTTAGAGTCCTTCGAGAGGGTTTAGGGGCGCAGTGAGCACGAGTCGCATTTCATCCGCAGCAGACGGACAGCAGAGCGCCTTATCCGACTCGAGGATATCTGCGAGCACGTGTTATTGACCGATGGTAGTTGGGAGGATCATTTGCCTCTAGTTGAGTTTGCGTATAATAATAGCTACCACTCCGTATGAGATGGAGCCTTATGAGGCCTTGTATGGGAGGAAGTGCAGATCGCCTATAGGTTGGTTCGATGTGGGCGAGTGCGGCTAGTGGGACCAGATTGGTGCGAAGCGATGGATAAGGTGAAGCTTATCCGAGGCGTATTGGTACTCGAGTCGGCGAAGTTGTATCGCAGATCATCGTCGTCGGCATCTTGAGTTCGAGTTCATGATTGGGTTTTCCTAAAGGTGTCACCCATGAAGGGTGTGATGAGATTCGGAAGAAGAAACTTCGGCCCAGTACATTGGGCGTTTAGATTGTCGCGAGGTAGGCAAGGTTGCCTATGAGTTGAATCTGCCGTCCGTCTGGAGGCGGTGCATCCGGTTTTTCACGTATCTATCTTTGAGGAGATGTATCGGGGATCCATCTAGGGTACACCCGATTGGCGATGTCGGTGGCCGAGGGTTATCGTATGAGAGATTCCCATAGCGATAGTCGATCGTCGAGTTAGGCGTCTGCGGACCAGGGCGTGGCTTAGTCAAAGTTACGTGGCGGAGCAGGCTCGAGGAGGAGATGGCGTGGGAAGGCGAGGAGGACATGAGGCAGAAGTATCCTCACCTATTCCCCACACCTCCAGGTAATTCACTTTCCTACTTGTAAATTTCCATTACCATATATGCCTAAGTGTTGTTCTATGGCCGTGTGTGGCATTTGCAACTGTTTAAGCTTTATCGATAACTGTCTTGGGAAGGAACATTCGGGACGAATGTTTCTAAGGAGGGGAGAATGTTATACCCCGTATTTAGGAGTATGTACGTGAGGACGTACGTACAAAAGTTTAGCCTTAAAGTTAGGCCAAGTTCGAAAATTGTACACAACTCGCTAAAGGAATCGTTTTCCGACGAAACGTTTCCACAGCTTTCGTAGGGAAAATTCCGGCTATGTCATTTAGTATTTTTGCGGATTTTTCCGAGAGACGAAACATTTTGGACCAACGGGAGGGCAACACTTGTCACCCTCCGTTGGTGGACTTAAAGCGTCCATTTGGACGAATTGGACTAAGCTTGGCACGTTTTTTGTGCCTTGCACAAAGTCAAGGAGTTGGTAGGATATTTGTGTGTAGTAAATCTTCACCCTACACTTGCCTTGCACTTGTCTTCATCTTGGCCATTGGTTGGCCATGGCTTGAGCTATAAATACCCCCTTAAAGATGAAGAGTTCTTCATCCACAAATTACTTCAAGTCTTGAAAAATCCTCTCCTCTCCCAGCCTTTTCGTCAACACCTTCCCCACTTTGAGTGAGTTTGGCGAGGCCTACCCACTAGCCTAGCGAAATCTACCCCTCTCCTTGGTAGAAAAGTTGTCTTCTAGTATTGTTATAATGCCCAAAATACCTAGCCCAAATCCTTAGTCCTTTGTAGAAGTTGTGAAGAACTTCTAAGGTTTCTTAGACTCTGGAGCGTACAACTTAGGAGCTAAACCTTGCTCAGTGCGACTTTATCTAGGATATTATTGGGCTTACCGAGGTAACTAATCCTAACCCTCTTTTGAATTAGAGAATACATCTTGTAGTAGTATAAGAATAAGTATTAAATACTTAGAAGAATATTACGGAATAGAATTGGCTGTACTCATGAAGAATTTGTTTTCTGATGAACTTATATAGCTCATGGGTAGGGTTGTCTGCCCGACTTTCCGTAGAATTGTGAACCCTCTGTTTAGAATGACTTTTGAGAGTAGTCTAGACTTTGATAGATATGCGTGACTATTATAGGTTGATTCTCTGCGGCATATTCACTTAGCGGGAGGTTTTCACCAGGAAGGTATGTGATTCTTCCTAAGCATGATATTTTAACACATATATATAGTACGGTAGGCGTGCATGTGTTAATCGAATAATAACTACGGCAATGTCATTTGACTTAAGCACGAATAATAACTACGGCAATGTCTTTTGACTTAAGCACGAATAATAAGAATCTGATGCATTTCAAAGAACTCTTGAATCATTTTTTACAGAAGATAAATATTTGGTTTTAAAACAAAAGATTAAGAGTTATACTAGCTTTATGGGAAGTTAGGTATATGACTTAAGGAAGATAAAAAGAAGCATTTACTTGTTTGTTTATAAAAGCCTTGTATTGATTTACATTAAGTGTAGTAAGATTTGTTTGATAAGTAGACATATTATGATGCTACGGGTTAGTGTCTTGAAATGTTGTGTAAGGGGTCATTCTTGCTTTGTGCTTACGTTGCTAACCGTAAGTCCGTTGTCTTGTTATTGTATCACCTACCCTCTTGGTTATCTGAGGGCTTGCCTCTTGATCTTGGTCTATACGGCCTATGCGGTCTGTGAGACTATGCGAGCAGCGGTATGCTCGTGATTGATCATTCGGGTGTTTAGCCCGATGCGGGGATTCCTATGCGTTCTGTTGAGACTATTCGGTCTGTTGAGGCTATGCGGGATGCGTGAGCATAGGCGGCTGCCGGGGGTTGGCTGCCACCGATGCGGGGAATACCTCATGCGGTGCATGTGTGACTATGCGGGTGCGGAAGTCGAGGACTAGGCACGCAGAATGATACTATGGGCGATTGGCCTTGCCCGATCATTCGCGGCCTAGAATAGACACTTTCTGATTTTCCTATTCTTTGTTGTTGTTTGTGATGTGGCACTATGTGCAATTGAACTGATTGTATTTGTGAAAAGGTTTTAAATACTTTGATTTCATTTAAGTACTTTATAGTTTCACATACTTGGTACCTGTTGTACTGACCTCCTTCGGGGGGCTGCGTTCATTCCGCAGGTAAAGGCAAGCAGGTGCTAGATCCGCATCCTTAGGATCTTTTGCGTTGGTGTCAGGAGCTCCATCTTCTCCGGAGGCTCTACTTTTGGGTATGATCTCCCTGTTGTAGATAGTTTTGTACAGTCAGGGTATGGCGGGGCCCTGTCCCGCCATAGTTGTATATTTTCCTTAGAAGTGCTGTAGTCATGTATTTATGCAGTTTGGGATGTAGCTGAACCATGTTTATTTATATATGCGAAAGCGACGTTTCTCACATAAACTGTGTCCTATTTTATAAACGGTTTCCTGTCTTGTTTTACATTCCGCTGGTTACTCTGATGTATGACTACTTGGGTGCCCCGGTAAGGCACCAGTCACGGGCCCCGGAACGGGTCGTGACAAAAGGTGTGACTTACTTAAGGTTTAAAAGTAGAAGAAACTTGTTTTCTATATACTGAGAGACTCGAAGTATTTTTGAAAGTTAAGAAACTTGATTTGAAAGTTTGTGATACTTGGTTTTAAGTATAAGTCTCTTGGTTATAAAAAGAATGAAATTGTCTAAAAACCATAAAGGGTTATAACGGCTTTATGGAAAGTTGGTTATAACGGCTTTATGGAAGGTTTAGAAAGTTGTCTATTTTGATTAATGGGCATAAGTTGCCTTGATTGTGAAAATTTGAAGTTACTTGATTTCAAGCCTTGAAATGAGTTTTCTAAGAGTGTAGTAACTTACTTTGAAAAATAGACACACCTTGATACTACGGGTGTTAGTATCTTGGGGTATTACAAAAAGGAGTCTTTTGAAAAAAATGTACGTACGTAGTACTTTGGCTTGATTATTTGAGAATTAGTCTAAGTGTGCCTTGATAAGTACTTTGGCTTGATTAATTGAGAATTATTCTAAGTGTGCCTTGATAAGTACTTTGGCTTGATTAATTGAGAATTATTCTAAGTGTGCCTTGATAAGTACTTTGGCTTGATTAATTGGGAATTAGTCTAAGTGTGCCTTGATAAGTACTTTGGCTTGATTAATTGAAAATTATTCTAAGTGTGCCTTGATAAGTATTTTGGCTTGATTAATTGATAATTATTCCATGTGTGCCTTGATAAGTACTTGGCTTGTTTAATTGAGAATTTCCTATGTGTGTTGGTAATAGTCGGTTGTGTGGTAGTGGTATATCATTCATTTCGGGGTCATTCCCCAGGTTTGTGGCATTTGCATATTCCGTGGATTTGCTACCCACGATGCGAGGAATACCTCATGCGAGTCCGCAAGGGCTTATGCGGGTGAAATAGTCCCATGCGGGCGGGTCCAGCCTATGCGAGGAATACCTCATGCGAGTCCGTAAGGGCTTATGCGGGTGAAATAGTCCCATGCGAGGAATACCTCATGCGGGTCCACGCGACCTATGCGGGTGAAATAGTCCCAGGAGTAGGATTGCTTAATGATACTGCGGGCGGGTGGTCCTGCTTTGATCGTGAGCTTCCTAGTTTATATTGTAAGTATACTACTATTTACTCTCATTGTTAGTAAGGCACAGTGTACTGTAATTTGATTATCATGGACTGCCGGCAGTGAGGAAGGATTCCACGGGCATGATTGATATTATGGGCGTGAGACCCATGGTTATATTTTAGTAGTGACTTTGAGGGCCTGCGTCCCTGACTTGATATGACTGTTTATGTATTGTGTACTGTAGGTTGGCTATCATACATGTCTCCTGTTTTGTTTAGGCTTATGATTTCATTCTGATGCTTCATCGCTTCACAAACTTGGTACATTCTTCGTACTGACCTCTTTTCGGGGATGCGTTCACGCCGCAGTTTAGGTCTTGATTTGGTGATCCGCAGGTGTAGGACCCTGCTCTGAGTTTTTGGATAGCTCCATCTGTTCAGGAGTTTATCTTTTTGGTATAAGTTCTTTCAGTGCAGGCTTTTATGCTGATTATGGATGCAGCGGGGCCTTGTCATCACGATTCGATAAAACTCTTAAGTGCAGTATTCATATGTGGGATTGGACTCATGTACAATATAGTGTCTTTTGAGTATGTATATTATGGCAGCCTTGTCGGCTTTGCCCTTGCACGTATGTTGGTTTTAAAAAAAAAAAGGGTGTTATTTAATTTCCGCAGTTTACTTGTGTTGTTAAGGTAGAAGGGTGCCCAGGTAGGGCACCAGTCACGGGCCCGGGGTTCGGGGCGTGACATATAGCCTCTACCAGATCCACCCTGCATCACGTCGCTAACCGGGGCAAGTACGTAGGCTAACCACCAGATCCACCCTGCATCACGAGACTTCATCCTAACACTGATCGGGGCAAGTACGAAAGCCAACTACCAGAACCAGCCTGCATCAGCAACGACCGGGGCAAGTACGAGGGCTAGCTACCGGATCCACCCTGCATCAGTAAACCTCATGGAGAGCTAGTCCATGGAATAACACTATCGACAGGGAACGAACCCTCATCATGGCCGCATACCCGTGGACCATCCATCGAGTCAGTATGCCCAAAATGATTAAGAATAACATGACCGGCCCTCCATCGAGAGACGCGGTAACATAAGGATACAATACTTGCACAACAAGGCTATCACAAGCAAACTTAGGCAAGTTACTCACACTCAAGGTACTTCCATTTTATGCCAAAAATCCGGGTTTTAACCCCAAAGTACTACGTACTTAAACTCTTTAAAAAGATCAATTTCTTTCACAAAAGCCACATGATACTAACACCCGTAGTATCAAAATAGAGTAACTATCATTTTAAGTAAATCAAAACAATTTCCATACCTTCCTTTAAAACCAAATTACTCCTACTTTTTAAAGTCAAGTAACAATATACTTTTCACAATAGTTTAAGTTTTATAATCTTTAAATCAAGTCTCATTACTTTTAAAAATGTCAAGTTACCATTTTAAATCCAATAATAAACCATTCTTTCGTTTTCACAAAGTCGTTATAACTAACTTTCCATAAAGCTATTATAACACTTTACGTTTTAGAACAACCAAGGACAACTACTCACATTTCCGAAATCAAGATAACTTTATTCTTTTAAAGACCAAGTACCCATTACTCACGAATGAGGTTTCACAACTTTTTAACACAATTCAAGTTCTTAACATTTCATACCAAGTCACTTAACTTTAGAATCAAGTCAAGGACACAAAAAGGAAATCAAACTTCTTTAACACATGTGCGTCTACCGCACTATATATTTCACAAATAATCATGCTCAAGAGGATAGGAAGAATCACATACCTCGCGACAACTAACCCTTACGACACGTAGAAAAACGCTCCAAGTACTTCAACTTCGTCGGTTACTCCTTAAGCCAAGTAGATTACGCCACATGTTGTACTTCAATCCTAAAATGGCCATAGTACTTCTATCAAACCTTACTTACCATTTAAGACTTATACCAATTAATAGCCCTTTAATTCTACGGAAAATCGGGCAGCACTTCCCCTGTTTTTACATACTTTTCCACCTTTTTCAAGGCCCGAAAACAATAACCAACATGCCACATTTAAGGCGCAACAATTCAACAACTAAAGAAGGGGATCACACGCCCAAACGGACGTGTTAAACAATCTTCCCCTTAAAACAACAACTTAAAACCCGAAATGGAACAAGTCCATAGTCCAAAGTAAAGACAGCCCAATGTAAATACAGTCCAATGTAAATACAGTCCAAAGTAAATACAGTCCAATGTAAATACAGTCCATTAGTCCACTAGTTGGTGTTCTTGGCCAACTTACAATAATCACACTTTATCCAATTTTTCGGCTAACATGCCGGAATTACTTCTTTAATCCTCCAACTTATATTCCAATCTTCATATAAGTTATAGTTACTTGTTATTACTGTTGACGGGTAATAGATACGTTTTTACCATTTTAATGGCTAACATGCCAATTCTCCATTTTAGCAACTTAACAAGATCCAAATCTTTCCAAACTTCATTCCACATATCTCATACTTATTTATATACTTCCAACATATATAATATCCAACTTCACAAAGAGGATTAAGATCATTACCTCAAAAAGCCCAAAAATATCTAAGAACTTAAAGTCGCTCCTATAGCAAGTTTAGCTCCAAATACTTACGTTCCAATCCGCTACAAGCAACCCTTAGAAGCTCCTAACCAACTTCTCTTCAAGATTCAACTCCAAAAAGTGAAGAACACTTAGGTTTCAAAGATGGCAAGTTTCGGCCAAGGCATCCCTTTTAGGCTAGGGGTGTGAAATCTTGTCTAACTCTTGGTTCACAATCTTCCTAACACTCTAAGTAAGAACACTTAAAGTTTAAGAATTGTTGGACAAATTTTGGTCAAGATAATGGCCCTTGGCCGAGAGCAACATTCAAGGGAGAGAGTATTTTGTCAAGTCTTGAAATGGTAAGTGTGGAAGATTTCATCAACTAAGGGTGCATATATAAGACAACCAAGGGCTAGGATGAAGGCAAGTGTGTGGTTGAGATAAAGACAAGTGTGTGTGGGTCCCTCAGGCCACTTGTCCTACACAAAATATCTTGCAAGACAAGGCCACTTGTCAAGCAATTTTGGCCACAAGGCCACATGGGGGTGACACATGTCGCCCTCCTATTCGTCCAAAATATTTCATCTCCCGAAAATATCCATAATGGCCAAAATCTCGAAAACAAAGTGGGCCCCACAAAACCGTAAATTTCTCCCGTGGGCCCCACGTGACCAATTCCGGAAAATAAAATCCATAATTCTCTAATATTCCAAGAAGTCCGAATACCAAATCTGGGAATCCAATTCCCATTAACGAACCTTTTTCCTTTACAAATTCCGGAAAATTTTTCGTCGGAAAATCAAATCTTTCTTCATTTCCAATCTTTATGTCGTATTCTCATACATATGTCCTCACATACATACCCTGGAACTACGGGGTGTAACATTCTTCCCCCCTTAGAAACATTCGTCCTGAATGTTCCTTCTAAGCCTTCAAACACACATGCGCTGGTATAGTCTTCACTACTATACTTACAAAACCAATTATGCCACACATGGCCATAATATAACATACGTGCAAAACTCAAATCCAAGCCAACGAGGAATCACCTCTAACGTGTATAACAACACTAAAGCTTCCACCCATGGTCTAAAGGATACTCTCTTCACATCTTTACTTCACAAAATGATCACTTCCCTTCTCTTAACACATGTTCACTTCTTCCCTTACTCGTCGTACCCTTCTCGAACATCCGAACTCTTTCTAGTACACGTACCACACTTCCGTCATTGCTTCAGTTTTCAAACTCTTGGGGTTACTACCTCCATCTTGGTTATTACTCTAGCTTCAATTTCCTTTAAGGCCATTCTCGGCCTTCCCGACCCGGTTCTGATCGAACGCGTCTACGAACTCGCACAATGGTTACCTAGACTTGGGCCTTGCACCCTCGTGACCCTATCACAAAGCGGAACCACCTCAAACTGATCCCACCTCAATCCGGGTTGCGGGTTGACCCGCGATCTTGCCTCAACCCGACCCATTTCGTACCAAACTCTGGTTCCCGGTCCGGAACAATCTCACTATACAAGTCACGAAAACCTAGTGGTATCATTAGCTTAACTACCCACTTACATTTCACACCACTCATGGACTTATCACACAAATACACTCCACGTATACTATGTACTCCGACAAGGATCAACCGTAAATCTTTTACTCAAGACGACCTTGCATCTAATGTCTCCACGTGTAATATTCTAAGGCTCACAATTTCCCTGTCCCCAAACTTACCTTTTTAACTAACCATGTTCTCTAAATCACAATTTACACAATGCTATCTGAACATAACACTTAACATAAAAATCATCATATCACGCATACTAATCTCTAGAGGGTTAAGGATATACCTGTAACTACTGCTTCACTTTCCCTTTGTCGCTCTAATTGTCACGACCCAGGCCGACATGGCGGGTGCCCTACACAGGCACCCTTTCAGTATACATCGAGAGAATAGCGTGGAACATACACAACTCAAAAAATACTTAGACATTAAAATCAACAGCTAACCGATAAGGCCACCTTAGTAAAATATACATAATAAAGCGGTACATTTTTACAACCCAATCCACAAGACATGTGTTACACCGTAGTTCGTGGTATGTATACGAGGCGTGCGTCTGAGAATCTGACGATAAAATTGGAAAGGAAGAAAGATGTGATTTTTGACGGAAAAAGTTTCGGATTTTGTGAAGGAAAAATGTTCGTTAAAGGAATTGGATTCCCAGTTTGGTATTTGGACTTTTGGAATATTTGAGAATTATGAAATTTTATTTCGAAATTGGTCACGTGGGGCCCAGGAAAATTCTGGTTTTGTGGGGCCCACTTTATTTTTGGATTTTTGGCATTACGGATATTTTCGGAAGATGAAATATTTTGGGCGAGTAGGGGCGACACGTGTTACCGTGTGGCCATGTTGGCGAATTGGAGAAGAGACAGTGGCACGTTTTTGGTGGACAAGTGGCCCGTTTTGTGGTGGCCACTTGTCCCATTTTTGGTAGCCAAATGGTTGGCCAACTACCCACACATGTACCCCATCCTCACCATCCACTTGCCTAGATCTTGGCCATTGATTTCCTATAAATACCGTGTGTGCAAGACTTTATTTCATCCACATTAGAAAGTTTCCAAGGCAAAAAATTCCTCCACTCTCTTAGTGAGTTCTCGTCCAAATACCCCACCTTGAGTAGAATTCTTCAAGTATTGTTGTTATTCCAAATACTTTAGCCTAAATCCCTAGTGGTATTCTAAAAAAAATCACAACATAAGAGCCCGGAAATACTACTTTATACCATAGTCGCAAAATGAAGCACTAGAAAAATCTTCATAGCTTAAATGAAGTGTTAAGAGAAGTTGTTTAGAAACTTCTAAGGGTTGCTTGGAGCGGGTTGAAGCGAAAGGAATTGGAGCTAAACGTTGCTCAGGATCGACTTATATCTTGGATAATTTTGGGCTTATCGAGGTAATTACCTATGTCCCCGTATTGTAATTGGAGATTACATGTTGTAGTAGTTTAGAATTGAGTATAAGATATATTGGAAGGATGATTATAAAGAATTGAGCAGTATTTACATAGAATTTGTATTCTGATAGACTTGTAGTATTATTGTGGAGTAGAATTGTACACGTCAGGTTAGGCGTGTAACCCCCAGGATTGTTGGTTTGATAGCAGACCTCGTTAGAGGAGGAGATTTTGTGGTTTCGGGGAGGTCTTTGCGAATTTTCGTAGAAAAGGAATCTTGTATCTAGAATTATTCTCTGAAGAGATCTAGAGGTTGATAGGCGTTTGTGGCCTTTATAGGTTGAAGTACTACGAGTAGCGTATTCTACTTGAAGGGTGGAAAAGGCGAGCAAGGTTAGAGTACGTGGAGCGTTTTGCTAATTGTCGATAATCGTCGCGAGGTATGTGAACTTCTTCCTATCTTTTCTAGCATGATTGTTGTGAACTATGTAGTACGGTGAGCGTCACGTGTGCTAAATGAATTTGGTTGGTTAAAACATAAAGTGTTATAACGGCTTTATGGGAAGTTTGCTATAACAACTTTATGTAGGTAAAGAAATGGTTTGTGGTTTTTAAAAGATAAGAGACTTGACTTATAAATGACTTGATGTGAAATATTAAGGAACTTGATTTCTAAAAGAAAAGAGACTTGAGGAATTGAAGAGTTTTTTGTTTAAAAGAAAGACATGGTTTTGTCTTAAATTGGTTTCAAACATAAAGTGTTATAACAGCTTTATGGGAAGTTAGTTATAACGACTTTATGAAAACAAAAGAATGGTTTTATCATTAGTTTTAAAATGGTAACTTGACTTTAAAAGGAGAAGTGTTTTGGTCTAAAAAGAAGGCATAGTATTGTCTTAATTTGGTTTAAAAAGGAAAGTATGGAAGTTATTTTGGTTTACTTAAAATGTTAGTCACTCTATTTTGATAATACGGGCATCGGGTGACCTTTGTAAAAGAAATGGATCTTTTAAAAAGAATTTAACGTACGTAGTACTTTGGGGTTAAAACCTGGACTTTGGCATAAAATGAAAGTACCTTGAGTTGTGTGTAACTTGCCTATGTTTGCGTGTGATAGCCTTGTCGTGCTAGTATTGTATTTCTATACCACGCGTCTCTCGATGGAGGCGGCTGATTTGTTATGATCTTACTTGGGCGTCTGGCGGTGTGAGCATTCCGCTGCGCACGTGATTATTATTCCATGGACTAGCTCTCGTGAGGTTTTACCGATTCGGCTTGGTATCTAGTAGTTGACTCGTACTTGCCCGAGTCGTGGTGATTCGGCTTGGTATCGGTAGTTAGCCTTCGTACTTGCCCGTTCAGTTTGTGACGGTCTCGTGATTCGGCTTGGTATCCGGTAGTTAGTCTTCGTACTTGCCCGGCCATTACGTGGCGCAGGTGGTATCTGGTAGTTGGCTTTCGTACTTTCCCTGGGTCAGCTTCGTGGTATGGTTATATAGATTTGTTGGTACGACTTTGGTATTTGGTAGTTGGCTTTCGTACTTGCCCCGGTCAGTTGATGATGCGGCTTTGGTATCTGGTAGTTAGCCTTCGTACTTGCCGTCACGGTTTTATGACACAGTGGGACACGGTGTTCATGTGTACTCCTTGGTTAGTTATCGTGAAGCTGATGAGGAAGGTTTTCCACGGGCATGATTGATGTTGCGGGCATGAGATCCATAGTTATATTTGCGTGATGACTTTGAGGGCGTGAGTCCCTGACTTGACGTGACTGCTTACATATTATGTACTATAGTTTGGTTACCATATATGTCTCCTATTTTATATAGACTACTACGATTTCATTCTGATATTTTGATTTCACATACTTGGTACTGTTATCGACCTCCTTGGCTGCGTTCATGCCGCGGTAGAGTACACCAGTTGTTGATCCTCGCTCATAGGATCACAGTTCAGCGTTTTGGGAAGCTCCGTTTCTCCGGAGGCTTATCTTTGGTATAGTCCCCTGTCGTTGTAGGTACTTACATTCAGGGGTATGGCGGGGCCCTGTCCCGTCGTTGTTGTTATAACATTCTTAGAGGTATGTAGTACTGTTGTGGGCAGAGTTTGTAAAAGGGATGTAACTGTTCGGGTTCAAGTTTTATTTATATATTCAGAAAGGTAACCGTTTTGGTTAGCCTGTTTTCTTATTTCATTATTGTATATCTTGTTTCATGTGTAAGTTTTCATTTCCGCTGATTTTCTCTGATGTTGTATCACTAGGGTGCCCGGGGTAAGGCACCAGTCGCGGGCCCGTGGTCGGGTCGTGACAAAAGTGGTATCAGAGCAGTTAATCCTCGGAAAGTGTCTACAGACCGTATCTAGTAGAGTCTTGATTATTGGTGTGTTGTGCACCACACCTATAATCAGGAGGCTGCAGGATATTTAGGATTGGTTTCCATTCTTCTCACTCTGAGATTGTGCCTTAGAGCTGTGTTATAAGTTGGACTCCCTCTGACGTATTATTTGCACCCGTTATGCCTCTACGCAAGGCAACCAGATCCTAGAAGGGCAAGACAGCAGAGGGAGCTACGAGTAGAACACAGAGGGTTACGAGGGCACAGGCCCGGTCATTACCTGAGATAGTACTTCAGATGACGAATTTTATGATGCCGCTAGCCCCAGCAGAGTTTAGAGCGGCGGCGATTTCTCACGAGGCCACGATACCGAGCCTCGGTTTCACGACCGAGGCGAGGATATGAGTTACAAGAAATGGCGATTACTAGCAAGGCTTGTGGCTATGAATGAGGACAGATGAGAGTCGGAGGTTCCGGCAGTACCAGTAGTTCACCCTAGATCCGATAGTTGAGATTTCGGGACTTCTTGAGTTGCAGTCCACCCGAGTTCTATGGATCTAGAAGCGAGAAAGATCATCGAGTTTATTCGACGATTGCGTGGATCATGAAAGTGATCAAGACCTCAGAGACATTTCTTACACACTTCTTGCCCTTGCAGATGAGGAGAGCTCGGGTAGATAGATTTATGAGGTTGAGGCAGAACGGGCGGACGGTTCGGGAATACAGTATAGAGTTTGACTTATTGGCTCGTTATGTCCCCGCGTTAGTGGCAGACATGTGAGGAGAGAATGTCCTAGTAGGAGAGATACAGGTGGGATGACTTAGCCTACCAGTCGATTCGGATTCGGTGGATCGGAGAGGAAGGGTGTTAGCAGGAGGCCACCCCACCCGGTATGGTCGTTGTGGTAGGGGTTCTTATGGGAGTGTCGTACTACTTAGATAGCTTGTTAGGCTTGCGGCGGCGGGCTATTTTGCGAGAAATTTTCCGAGCAGGTGGCGCGGATGTTCTGACTCGACGCCGGGATCGATGGTGGTTCATCACCTTACGTAGTTATCGCCCAATGAGCAAGATTTGATTAGAGTGGCAAAGGAAAGTGAGGCATTAGTTCTGAGGAGATCTTGACCTTAGAGACTTTTTAGGTTGTTATGGTAGATACGTGTGAGTGCTATATTCGGTTAGCATGGTGTAAGTTGTGATAAATCCATGGGTAGTGTGAGATGGAAGTAGTAGCTTTCATGGCGTGGTAGTAAGATTGTTTCGGATCGGGAGCGAGAGTTTAGTCTGAAGTGGGTCGGGTTGAGGCCATTTCGCGAGTCAACCGCGGCCGGAATGTGGTGAAGTCGGTTGAGGTGGTCGCTAGATGATAGAGTCACGAGGGTGTTAGGCCCAAGTTTAGATAACCATCGTACGAGTTTGTGGATGCGTTCGACCAGTAGTAGGGCCGATGGGGTCAGCCCATCTTGTCTTTTAGTCAGGACTGTTTACTCGGCGGAGGGTTATGCGAGATATTGTATATCAGGAAGGTTGTAAGGCTGCACGGGGTTCCTACTTTTATTTTTATGGCAGGCAGTGGAGCCCAGTTTATGGCTATTTCTTTTTCGGGAGGTTTTACCAGGCGGGGTTAGGAACTCAGGTGAGTCTCAGTATTGCATTCACCCTCGGGCCGACGGACGAACAACGCATTTTATCCAGACATTTGAGGATAGGTTACGGGCCGGTGTTTTGATTTCAGGGGTAGCTGTGAGGATTATTTGCCTCTTGTTGATTGAGTATTATACTAGCTACCATTTCAGTATTCGGATGGTGCCTTATGAAGCCTTGTATGGGCGGAAGTGTAGGTTGCCGGTCGATTTGTTCGATGTCATCAAGGTTCAGATAGTTTGGTCCCTACTTGTTTCAGCAGGATGTGGATAAGGTGAAGCTTATCCAGAAGAAGTTATTAGCAGCTCAGAGTCAACAGAAGTCGTGCGGACGATCGGCGTCGACACTTGGAGTTCAGGTTGACGGTGGGTCTTCTTGAAGGTACCACCCCGGAAGGGTGTGACGAAATTTGGAAAGAAGGGGAAACTTAGCCCGAGGTACTTTGGGCATTTTCAGATAATAGTAGAATAGGCCAGGTTGCCTATACGTTAGCACTGCCGTCCGACTTAGGAGGCAGTATGTCCGGTATTCCATGTTGCTATGTTTCGGAAGAGTAATCGGAGATCCCTCAAGAGTGTTCCCAGTTAATAATGACCAAGTTAGAGATAGTAACCCCGAGATTTTGGAAACTGAAGCAATGACAGATATGTGGTAAGTATATGAGGAAGAGTTCGAGTGTACGAGGAGGGTACGACAAGTAAGAAAAGAGGCGAAGATGTGAAGTGTCCTTTTTATAAGTATAGATGTGAAGAAAGTATCCTTTGGACCATGGGTGGAAGTTTTTGTGTTGTTATACACGTTAGGGGTGATTCCTCGTTGGCTTGGATTGAGTTTTGCGCGTATGTTATATTATGGCCATGTGTGGCATAATTGGTTTTGTAAGTATAGTAGTGAAGACTATCTGGCTTGTATGATTAGAGGCTTAGAAGGAACATTCGGGACGAATGTTTCTAAGGGGAAGAATGTTACAACCCGTAGTTCGTGGTATGTATACGAGGGCGTGCGTGCGAGAATACGTGATAAAATTGGAAAGGAAGAAAGATGTGATTTTTATGGAAAAGTTTCGGATTTTGTGAAGGAAAAATGTTCGTTAAAGGAATTGGATTCCCAGTTTGGTATTTGGACTTTTGGAATATTTGAGAATTATGAAATTTTATTTCCGAAATTGGTCACGTGGGGCCCACGGAAAATTCTGTTTTGTGGGCCCACTTTATTTTTGGATTTTGGCATTACGGATATTTTGGAAGATGAAATATTTTGGATGAGTAGGGGCGACACGTGTTACCCCGTGTGGCCATGTTGGCGAATTGGAGAAGGACAAGTGGCGCGTTTTTGGTGGACAAGTGGCCCATTTTGTGGTGGCCACTTGTCCCATTTTGTGGTAGCCAAATGGTTGGCCAACTACCCACACATATGTACCCCATCCTCACCATCCACTTGCCTAGATCTTGGCCATTGATTTCCTATAAATACCGCGTGTGCAAGACTTTATTTCATCCACATTAGAAAGTTTCCAAGGCAAAAATTCCCTCCCTCCTTAGTGAGTTCTCTTCCAAACACCCCCACCTTGAGTAGAATTCTTCAAGTATTGTTGTTATTCCAAATACTTTAGCCTAAATCCTTGTGGTATTCCAAAAGAATCCCAACATAAGAGCCCAGAAATACTACTTTATTCCATAGTCGCAAAATGAAGCCCTAGAAAAATCTTCATAGCTTAGATGAAGTGTTAAGAGAAGTTGTTTAGAAACTTCTAAGGGTTGCTTGGAGCGGGTTGGAGCGTAAGGAATTGGAGCTAAACGTTGCTCAGGATCGACTTATATCTTGGATAATTTTGGGTTTATCGAGGTAATTACCTATGTCCCCCTATTGTAATTGGAGATTACATGTTGTAGTAGTTTAGAATTGAGTATAAGATATATTGGAAGGATGATTGTAAAGAATTGGACTGTATTTACATAGGACTGTATTCTGATGAGACTTGTAGTATTATTGTGGAGTAGAATTGTACACGTCAGGTTAGGCGTGTAACCCCCAGGGATTGTTGGTTTGATAGCCGACCTCGTTAGAGGAGGAGATTTTTGTGGTTTCGGGAGGTCTGCGAATTTTCCGTAGAATAAGGAATCTTGTATCTAGAATTATTCTACGAAGAGATCTAGAGGTTGATAGACGTTTTGTGGCCTTTATAGGTTGAAGTACTACGAGTAGCGTATTCTACTTGAAGGGTGGAAAAGGCGAGCAAGGTTAAATGCGTGGGCGTTTTGCTAATTGTCGATAATCGTCGCAAGGTATGTGAACCTCTTCCTATCTTTTCTAGCATGATTGTTGTGAACTATGTAGTACGGTAGACGTACATGTGCTAAATGAATTTGGTTGGGTTAAAACATAAAGTGTTATAACGGCTTTATGGGAAGTTTGCTATAACAACTTTATGTAGGTAAAGAAATGGTTTGTGGTTTTTAAAAGATAAGAGACTTGACTTATAAATGACTTGATGTGAAATATTAAGGAACTTGATTTCTAAAAGAAAAGAGACTTGAGGAATTGAAGAGTTTTTGGTTTAAAAGAAAGACATGGTTTTGTCTTAAATTGGTTTCAAACATAAAGTGTTATAACAGCTTTATGGGAAGTTAGTTATAACGACTTTATGAAAACAAAAGAATGGTTTTATCATTAGTTTTAAAATGGTAACTTGACTTTAAAAGGAGAAGTGTTTTGGTCTAAAAAGAAGGCATAGTATTGTCTTAATTTGGTTTAAAAAGGAAAGTATGGAAGTTGTTTTGGTTTACTTAAAATGTTAGTCACTCTATTTTGATAATACGGGCATCGGGTGACCTTTGTAAAAGAAATGGATCTTTTAAAAAGAATTTAACGTACGTAGTACTTTGGGGTTAAAACCTGGACTTTGGCATAAATGAAAGTACCTTGAGTTGTGTGTAACTTGCCTATGTTTGCGTGTGATAGCCTTGTCGTGCTAGTATTGTATTTCTATACCACCGCGTCTCTCGATGGAGGGCCGACTGATTTGTTATGGTCTTACTTGGACGTACCTGCTGTGACGGAGCATTCTACGGGTACGCTTCTGTGATTATTATTCCATGGACTAGCTCTCCATGAGGTTTTACTGATTCGGCTTGGTATCTAGTAGTTGGCTCTCGTACTTGCCCCGAGGTCGTGGCTGATTCGGCAGTATCTGGTAGTTAGCCGTACTTGCCCGTTCAGTTTGTGATGAAGTCTCGTGATTCCGGCTTGGTATCGGTAGTTAGTCTTCGTACTTGCCACCAACTACGTGGCGCGGTGGTATCACGGTAGTTGGCTTTCGTGACTTGCCCGGTCGATTGATGATGCGGCTTTGGTATCCGGTAGTTAGCCTTCGTACTTGCCGTCAGACGGTTTTTATGACAGGTGGGACTCGTGTTCATGTGTACTCCTTGGTGTGGTTATCGTAGAAGCTAAGGTGAGGAAGGTGTTCCACGGGCATGATTGATGTTGCGGGCATGAGACCCATAGTTATATTTGCGTGATGACTTTGAGGGCGTGAGTCCCTGACTTGACGTGACTGCTTACATATTATGTACTGTAGTTTGGTTATCATATATGTCTCCTGTTTTATATAGACTACTATGATTTTATTTACTGATACTGATTTCACATACTTGGTACTGTTATGCGATCTCCTTGAAGTGCGTTCATGCGCGGTAGAAGTACACGATTGTTGATCCTCGCCATGGATCACGATTGCCGTTTTGGGAAGCTCCGTTTCTCCGGAGGCTTATCTTTGGTATAGTCCCCTGTCATTGTAGGTACTTACTGTTACACCCCGTAAGTCCAGGTCATGTAAAAGAGAATGTACGTAAGGAATCAAGACTTGGAAATTGGTACGAAAGGAAGAATTGTTTTTCCGACGAAAAATCTTCCGAACGTCGGAAAGGAAAAATGTTCGTTGTTGAGAATTGGATTCTCAAAATGCATTATTTGAGGATTGTGGAACTTATTAACATTATGGAAATTTATTTTTTTACGGATTTGGTCACGTGGGGCCACCCGAGAAATTTTATGTTTTGTGGGGCCCACGAGGGTTACAGAATTTTATGGACGAATGAGAGGGCGACACGTGGCACCCCCACACTTGGTCTTGGTCGAAAATTGTAAGGGTAAAATGGTCATTGACCATGGTAGAAGATAAGTCTTGCTAAGCTTGATATTATTGACCAAGTCAACTTGCCACTTGAGCTTGATCCTAGTGAAACTCATCTTAGCCACCCATTTGTTTAAGTCTTGGCCCTCCAATGTGTTATATAAGCTTACTACTAGTGCAAGACAAGGTCTTCAACACTTAGAATTATTTCACTCACTCTTGTTCTTCAAGCATGCTCTCGGGTTCACCCATTTGCTCACAAGAAAATTTTTAGTTTGTGATCCATTTTTCACAAGACTTAAACCCAAGGTTCCTAAGAGTATTATAAGGTTATCTCAATTGAAAGATTTCGGAAAAACGACGTTTTCGTATTAGTCGCAAGGCGGAAACTTAAGAAGTTCTTCAACTTTGAAGTTGGAACTTGAAGATGGGTTCTTCATAGGCTTCTAAGGAGTGCTTGGAGCGGATTAGAACTTAAGGAAAGGAGCTAAGAATTGCTAAGGCGCGACTTTGAATCTTGGAAATTTTTAAGGGCTTATAAAGGTATAATCTTGTCGTTTTAGTAATTAAGGTTTACTTATTGTTGTAGCTATGGATATTAGCAAGCATGAGGTGTTTAGTATGAAGTTTGATAAGTATTTTGGCTATTGGAACCCTAATCCGAAAACTAGCACATTTAGCCTTAAGATTACAATGCAAGTCGATTATTAGTTTTAGTCATCGCATGTTGTAAAAAGAAGGAGATTGTAGTTGTTGAAGTTGTTTATGACTATATAACATGTTAGACCTTAGAACTTGGAATTTGAAAAGAATTGGAAAAGACTTTGAGTTGTTGGTTATAGTTGGCCGAGAATGGCTTGGATTTTAAACTACTTATTATTAATTGTGGGGCGGAATTTTACACGTATTATAAGGCGTGTAATCCCCTTTTTTTGGTTGTTGTTTTGATCCTTAAATGTGGCATGTTGGTTATTGTATTCGTCCTTGAAAAAGGTGGCAAAGTGAGTAGAAACAAAGGAAGTGCTGCCCGATTTTCCGTAGAATTAGAGACCGTATACTTAGTATTATTCTACGTTATAGACTAGAAGTTGATAGTCTTGTTGTGACCATTATAGGTTGACACTTCTACGTACGGTGTATTCGGCTTAGCTTGTGGATTTAGCCGAAAAGGTATGTGAACTATCTCCTCTTCTAGCATGATTCCTTAAGATAAAGAAAGTATGTCCTACTCCTTAAATGATCCATTCCTTGGTTGTATTTGGATTGCCTAAAGTAGAATTTGTTCTATGTACTTCCTTGATTGTACTTTGATGTTTAAATTGTAGGTTGTATAATCCATTGCCTTAGTGAAGTTGGATTCTTAAAAGTGAAAGTATTTTACTTAAAGTACATAGAGTCTTGAAAAGGAAGTGGTTTCCAAACCTTTTGGCTAGTGCCTTAGTTCCAAAACCTAAAGGTCATTATAATGACTTTAGGGGAGTCAAAGGAGTGATTTACTAAATTGTTTTAAAAAGAGGAGAAATGACATGATTTAAGAGAAGTAACTTGTTTTGAAGGTGTGAGTTACTTGAGGTTTAAAAGTAGAAGAAACTTGTTTTCTAAATATTAAGAGACTTGAAGTATTTTGAAAGTTAAGAAACTTGATTTGTAAGTATTTGATACTTGGTTTTAAGTATAAGTCTCTTGGTTATAAAAAGAATGGATATGTCTAAAACCATAAAGGGTTATAACGGCTTTATGGGAAGTTGGTTATAACGGCTTTATGGAAGGTTAAGAAAGTTGTCTATTTTGATTAATGGGCATAATTTGCCTAGTTTGTGAAAAATTTGAAGTTACTTGATTTCAAGCTTTGAAATGAGTTTCCTAAAAGTATAGTATCTTACTTTGAAAAATAGACATACATTGATACTACGGGTGTTAGTATCTTGGGTTTTACATAAAAAGGAGTCTTTGGAAAAGAATGTACGTACGTAGTACTTTGGCTTGTTTAATTGAGAATTATTCTATGTATGCCTTGATAAGTACTTTGGCTTGTTTAATTGAGAATTATTCTATGTGTGCCTTGATAAGTACTTTGGCTTGTGTAGTTGAAAATTTGCCAATGTGTGCTGGTGATAGCATTTGAGTACAAGTATTATGTTTTATTACGTTGCCGCGACTCTCGGTTGGAGGTGTTGCGCTTGTTGTAAGTTTACTTGGGCGTCGCAAGCGGTGAGGTGGGATTCCACGGGTATGCTTCTATTATTTGTGTTACCCTATGGTAATGCTTATACGATGTGGGATGCCGGGGCATGCGACCACGAGGGATACTCCTTGGACATGCTTATACGATGTGTGATTCCGGGGCATGTGACCAGGAGTCGGGTTAGATTCCCGGATTTGTTTGTGTTACCCTACGGTCATGCTTATACGATGTAGGATGCCGGGGCATGCGACCGCGAGGGATACCCTATGGTCATGCTTATACGATGTGGGATGACGGCACGCGACCACGAGGATACTCGACATACGATGTGGGATTCCGGGGTATGTGACCGCGAGGGTTTGATTCGGATTTGTTTGTATACCCGTGGTCATGCTTATACGATGTGGGATTCCGGGCATGCGACCACGAGGATACTCCTGGATATGCTTATTGGTGTTATATTATATCATGGATCACGGTGAGGAAGGATTCCACGGGCATGATTGATAATATGGGCGTGAGACCCATAGTTATATTTGAATAGTGACTTTGAGGCATGCGTCCACGACTTGATATAATCGCTTATGTATTGTATCGTAGGTTGGCTATCATACATGTCTCTGCTTTGTTTAGTGTTATGATTTCATTACAGATTTCATCGCATTTCACATACTTGGTACATTCTTCGTCGACCTCCTTGGGGCTGCGTTCATCCGCAGACTTTAGGTACGCATGATTTGGTGATCCGCAGTGTAGGACCTGCTCGAAGTTTTGGATAGCTCCATCCATTGGGAGTTTATCTTTTTGGTATAAGTTCTTTGATGCAAAGCTTGTACTGATTATGGGTACGGCGGGGCCTTGTACCGTCATATTTCAGTAAAACTCTTAGAGGTCTGTATTCATATGTGGGATTAGACTCATGTACGGTGTAGTGTCTTTTGTTATGTATATTATATGGCAGCCTTGTCGGCTTTGCCCTTGCAAGTACGATTGGTTTTTTTTTTAAAAAGGGAGGTGTTATTTAATTTCTGCAGTTTACTTAGTTGTTAAGGTAGAAGGGTGCCCAGGTAGGGCACGATCCACGCCCGGGTTCGGGCGTGATGAGTGGTATCGAGCGATCGGTCATCGGAATGTCTACAGACCGTGTCTAGTAGAGTATTGATTATCGGTGTGTTGCGCGCCACACCCATAAACAGGAGGCTACAGGACATTTAGGAGTTGGTTTCTATTCTTCTTACTCTAAGATCGTTCCATAGAGCTGTGTTAGTAAGATAATTCCTCTCTGACGTGATTTTGTGTTACAGTTATGCCTCGAGGAGAGCGGCCGCCGGAAGGAAAGGAGTAGCAAGAGCTACTAGTCGGACTCGAGGAGTTGATAGGGCTATGCCTGTGGTATACGGATGTTGTTCGCGATCGGCGAGTTCTTCTGCGCGAGCTTTGAGACCCAGACTGCGAGCCTCGGTTTCACGATTAGGAGAAGACTATAGGGTCACGAGGAAGCGATTATGTTATTGACCAAGATAAGCGGTGCTACAGTTTCATCGCCAGAGGTTATTCGGCCAAGATGCAGACAGTGTACAGAGGGTAGAGGCAACGCGAGATCATCGTAAGAGAGGCTAGACGGTTGGTTATCGGTGAGTTTTTGGACGGCGACCTCGGCGAGTGAGATATTCGTCCCAGCCTACCCAGTACATACCCCCGCAGTTCACAGGTGGGATATTGGACCCCACAAGGTATTTAGGAGCCGGTCCAAGCTCCAGGGGTCGAGGTTCTCAGAGGAGCAGAGGACTTTCTCGGTCGAGGCCACCTATTCCTCATTGTATCAGATGTGGTAAGCGTTATTCGGGGAAATGCCGTTATGACACAGATGGTTGTTATTATTGTGGCCGTCCGGGCCATAAGAAGCGGGAATGTCCGGTTAGAAAGAGCGCCGGTAAGGTGGCTCAGCCTATGAGGCCGATGGTTGATTCTCTTTCCTCCGCACTGTCGTCCCCGAGCGGTGTTGGATGTCGGCCCACGTGGTAGAGGTCAGGGTGGAGTTTATAGTTCTGGCGGTCCTTCGAACCGCATAGATGACGTGACTACTAGACAGGATCAGGAGGCGACATCGCATGGGGTTACAGGTACATTTCGATTCTTTTGAATCATACGTGCATTGTTAGATTTAGATTTTGCCCTAGCGTATATGTCTTCCCTGTGTTACTAGCAGTTGTAAGCGATAGTACCCCCAGAGGTAGGAATACTTTGATTAGTAAAGTGAAAAGTTAAGAATGTTGACAAGAATGATAAGTGAACTGAGACTGTGGTTGTGTAGAGTTCACTAGTTGTAATTACCCCGTAACAGTGTATAGACCGATAGGGAAGGATGTACAGTAGAAATACTTTGGCTTATGTGACGAACCTCTAGTGAATGGGAGGATAGGGTAAGAAGTACCTTGAGATAAGAGAGAGATTTATTTCAGACTAAGAATGAGAAGTTAAGTGTGACGATGGGTCGGGTTATGGACTCATTTCGGGTCAACCGGTAGTATGAAATGGGGTGATGTCAGTTAGAAATGGTCCCGTTATGTGATAGGGTCACGAGGATGCAAGGACCAGGTTTAGTTAATCGTTTTACGAGTTCGTGGATGTGTTCCACCGGAACTAGGTCGTAAGGACCGAGAAGAGCCTTAACGGGAATGTAAGTAACAATATGGCCAAGTTTGGTTAGTAACTCCAAGGATTGGGGAACAGAAACAATATTTGAGATGTTGTACGTTTACTAAATAAGTTTAGAAGTACGAGAAAGAATGACAAGTAAGAAAATAAAGGAACCTCTAAGGATCCCGTGTTTTAGAAAACTGTAACCTTCGAGTTTTGTGAGAAGGGATCACGGACGGAAGGTCCATTGATATGTTTACGTATGTTATGTGGTGACCGTGTGTGGCATCGTTGGTCTTGTGCGGTTTTGATTGATAGGCATAGTATAGAGTTTATGCCGGAGTTTGTATATCTTGGCAACCGACTAAGAACATTCGGGGACGAATGTTTCTAAGGGGGGAAGAATGTTACACCTCGTAAGTCCAGGTCATGTAAAAGAGAATGTACGTAAGGAATCAAGACTTGGAAATTGGTACGAAAGGAAGAATTGTTTTTCCGACGGAAAATCTTCCGAACGTCGGAAAGGAAAAATGTTCGTTGTTGAGAATTGGATTCTCAAAATGCATTATTTGAGGATTGTGGAACTTATTAACATTATGGAAATTTATTTTTTTACGGATTTGGTCACGTGGGGCCCACCCGAGAAATTTTACGTTTTGTGGGGCCCACGAGGGTTACGGAATTTTATGGACGAATGAGAGGGAGACACGTGGCACCCCCACACTTGGTCTTGGTCGAAAATTTTAAGGGTAAAATGGTCATTGACCATGGTAGAAGATAAGTCTTGCTAAGCTTGATATTATTGACCAAGTCAACTTGTCACTTGGGCTTGATCCTAGTGAAACTCATCTTAGCCACCCATTTGTTTAAGTCTTGGCCCTCCAATGTGTTATATAAGCTTACTACTAGTGCAAGACAAGGTCTTCAACACTTAGAATTATTTCACTCACTCTTGTTCTTCAAGCATGCTCTCGGGTTCACCCATTTGCTCACAAGAAAATTTTTAGTTTGTGATCCATTTTTCACAAGACTTAAACCCAAGATTCCTAAGAGTATTATAAGGTTATCTCAATTGAAAGATTTTGGAAAAATGACGTTTTCGTATTAGTCGCAAGGCGGAAACTTAAGAAGTTCTTCAACTTTGAAGTTGGAACTTGAAGATGGGTTCTTCATAGGCTTCTAAGGAGTGCTTGGAGCGGATTAGAACTTAAGGAAAGGAGCTAAGAATTGCTAAGGCGCGACTTTGAATCTTGGAAATTTTTAAGGGCTTATAAAGGTATAATCTTGTCGTTTTAGTAATTAAGGTTTACTTATTGTTGTAGCTATGGATATTAGCAAGCATGAGGTGTTTAGTATGAAGTTTGATAAGTATTTTGGCTATTGGAACCCTAATCCGAAAACTAGCACATTTAGCCTTAAGATTACAATGCAAGTCGATTATTAGTTTTAGTCATCGCATGTTGTAAAAAGAAGGAGATTGTAGTTGTTGAAGTTGTTTATGACTATATAACATGTTAGACCTTAGAACTTGGAATTTGAAAAGAATTGGAAAAGACTTTGAGTTGTTGGTTATAGTTGGCCGAGAATGGCTTGGATTTTAAACTACTTCGTATTAATTGTGGGGCGAAATTTTACACGTATTATAAGGCGTGTAATCCCCTTTGTTTGGTTGTTGCTTTGATCCTTAAATGTGGCGTGTTGGTTATTGTATTCGGCCTTGAAAAAGGTGGCAAAGTGAGTAGAAACAAAGGAAGTGCTGCCCGATTTTCCGTAGAATTAGAGACCGTATACTTAGTATTATTCTACATTACAGACTAGAAGTTGATAGTCTTGTTGTGACCATTATAGGTTGACACTTCTACGTACGGCGTATTCGGCTTAGCTTGTGGATTTAGCCGAAAAGGTATGTGAACTATCTCCTCTTCTAGCATGATTCCTTAAGATAAAGAAAGTATGTCCTACTCCTTAAATGATCCATTCCTTGGTTGTATTTGGATTGCCTAAAGTACAATTTGTTCTATGTACTTCCTTGATTGTACTTTGATCTTTAAATTGTAGGTTGTATAATCCATTGCCTTAGTGAAGTTGGATTCTTAAAAGTGAAAGTATTTTACTTAAAGTACATAGAGTCTTGAAAAGGAAGTGGTTTCCAAACCTTTTGGCTAGTGCCTTAGTTCCAAAACCTAAAGGTCATTATAATGACTTTAGAAGTCAAAAAGTGATTTACTAAATTGTTTTAAAAAGAGGAGAAATGACATGATTTAAGAGATGTAACTTGTTTTGAAGGTGTGAGTTACTTGAGGTTTAAAAGTAGAAGAAACTTGTTTTCTAAATATTAAGAGACTTGAAGTATTTTGAAAGTTAAGAAACTTGATTTGTAAGTATTTGATACTTGGTTTTAAGTATAAGTCTCTTGGTTATAAAAGGAATGGATATGTCTAAAACCATAAAGGGTTATAACGGCTTTATGGGAAGTTGGTTATAACGGCTTTATGGAAGGTTAAGAAAGTTGTCTATTTTCATTAATGGGCATAATTTGCCTAGTTTGTGAAAAATTTGAAGTTACTTGATTTCAAGCTTTGAAATGAGTTTCCTAAAAGTATAGTATCTTACTTTGAAAAATAGACATACATTGATACTACGGGTGTTAGTATCTTGGGGTTTTACATAAAAAGGAGTCTTTGGAAAAGAATGTACGTACGTAGTACTTTGGCTTGTTTAATTGAGAATTATTCTATGTATGCCTTGATAAGTACTTTGGCTTGTTTAATTGAGAATTATTCTATGTGTGCCTTGATAAGTACTTTGGCTTGTTTAGTTGAAAATTTGCCAATGTGTGCTGGTGATAGCATTTGAGTACAAGTATTATGTTTTATTACGTTGTCGCGACTCTCGGTTGGAGGGTCGGCTGCCTTGTTGTAAGTTTACTTGGACGTGAGGTGGGATTCCACGGGTATGCTTCCATTATTTGTGTTACCCTATGGTCATGCTTATACGATGTGGGATGCCGGGGCATGCGACCACGAGGGATACTCCTTGGACATGCTTATACGATGTGGGATTCCGGGGCATGTGACCAGGAGTCGGGTTAGATTCCCGGATTTGTTTGTGTTACCCTACGGTCATGCTTATACGATGTAGGATGCCGGGGCATGCGACCACGAGGGATACCCTATGGTCATGCTTATAAGATGTGGGATGTCGGGGCATGCGACCGCGAGGGATACCCTATGGTCATGCTTATACGATGTGGGATGACGGGGCATGCGACCACGAGGGATACTCCTTGGACATGCTTATACGATGTGGGATTAGGCGTGTGACCGGGCGGGTTTGATTCCCGGATTTGTTTGTATACCCCATGGTCATGCTTATACGATATGGGATTCCGGGGCATGCGACCACGAGGGATACTCCTTGGATATGCTTATTGGTGTTATATTATATCATGGACTGTCGGCAGTGAGGAAGGATTCCACGGGCATGATTGATAATATGGGCGTGAGACCCATAGTTATATTTGAATAGTGACTTTGAGGGCATCGTCACGACTTGATATAGCGCTTATGTATTGTGTATCGTAGGTTGGCTATCATACATGTCTCTGTTTTGTTTAGATTATGATTTCATTCTGATGCATGCATTTCCACATACTTGTACATTCTTCAGACCTCGCCCGGGGCTGCGTTAATCTTGCGACTTTAGGTATGCGTGATTTGGTGATCCAGTGTAGGACCTGCTCGAGTTTTGGATAGCTCCATCTGTTCAGGAGTTTATCTTTTTGGTATAAGTTCCTTGATGCGAGCTTGTATGCGATTATGGATGCAGCGGGGCCTTATGGTCATATTTGATAAAACTCTTAAGTGCGTATTCATATGTGGGATTGGACTCATGTACGGTGTAGTGTCTTTTGTTATGTATATTATATGGTAGCCTTGTCGGCTTTGCCCTTGCAAGTACGATTGGTTTTAAAAAAAAAAAGGGAGGTGTTATTTAATTTCCGCAGTTTACTTAGTTGTTAAGGTAGAAGGGTGCCCAGGTAGGGCACTAGTCACGGGCCCGGGGTTCGGGGCGTGACACTTACATTCAGGGGTATGGCGGGGCCCTGTCCCGTCGTTGTTGTTATAACATTCTTAGAGGTCTGTAGTACTGTTGTTGGCAGAGTTTGTAAAAGGGATGTATCTCGTTCAGTTTTATTTATATATTCAGAAAGGTAACCGTTTTGGTTAGCCTGTTTTCTTATTTCATTATTGTATATCTTGTTTCATGTGTAAGTTTTCATTTCCGCTGATTTTCTCTGATGTTGTATCACTAGGGTGCCCGGGGTAAGGCACGATCGCGGGCAGTGGTGGTCGTGACAACATGACTCTGCACTTAAGAATAACAAGCGTGGCGGGGCAGGGCCGCCATACCCCGAATGTACAACAACCGACAATACCAGGGATAAGCCTCCGGAGTGATGGAGCTTCTCAACAGCTGAATCAGTGATCCTAAAAGTGAGGATCAGCAACCTGTATACTCTACCTGCGGCATGAACGCAGCCCCCCGAAGGAGGTCAATACAACATTTACCAAATATGTAAAACTGAAAGTACTGTAGTGAAATCATAAGTCTAAAATAAAACTGGAGACATGTATGATAACTCATATAGCAGTACATTGTGCCTTACTAACAATGAGAGTAAACAAGAGTATACTTTACTGCATAAAAATAGGAGGCTCATGATCAAAGCAGGGTCACCCGCCCGCAGATCATTACAATCCTACTCTCGAGACTATTTCACTGCGGTCGTATGGACCCGCATAAGGTATTCCTCGCATGACGTGATCCGCGCCGCATAAAGTCGTGTAGACCCGCATGAGGTATTCCTCGCATAGGACTGGTCCGCCCCGCATGGGACTATTTCACCCGCATAAGCCCTTTCGGACCCGCATGAGGTATTCCTCGCATCATAGGTAGCAAATCCACGGAATATGCAAATGCCACAAACCCAGGGAATGACCCCGTAATGCACAATAAATCACTAGCACAACCGGTTATCATACATAACATAAGCACTGCCGGCTTATCATACATAACATAAGCACTATCGGCTTATCATACATTACATAAGCAAGTTAAGAAATCCCCCTAACTTCTTATTAGTCTTATTCATATACACTCTCATTTTAGTTTACTTACGGCACTAACATGTCATTATAAAATCCGGGAATTTAACCCAAAGTACTACATACTTATATTCTTTTAAAATGACTCTTTTTCATATAAGACTTCCAAGATACTAATAACCGTAGTATCAAGTCATAACTACTTTTCAAGACAAGTCACAATACCTTTTAGAAATACATTTAGGCTTCTAAATCAAGTGACTTCTTTCTTTTAAAAACCTTAAGCAATTGATGCCTTCAAATCTATTTGTCTTTCATTATTTCAAGTCATTTATCATACTTACATTACTTAGAGTAAACCACTCTTTTTAACTTTCCATAAAGCTATTATAACCAACTTCCCATAAAACCGTTATACTAGCTTTATGCCTTAGATACTTACATTTTTCTTTATAACTAAGAGACTTTAAATTTTCCAACAAAACAAGTATCGAAAATACTTTCAAAATACTCAAAGTCTCTTAAGTTTTAGAAACCAAGATATCCTTAATATTTTTAAACAAGTGAGTTAATTCCCTAACTCAACCAACTTGGACATTCTTAAAATAAGCCAAGGATATCAAATGGACTAGATTGTCAAAATCTTGTACGTCTACCGTACTATACATTTACAACTTAATCATGCTCAAGAGATAAGAAAGTTCCACATACATCTTCGGTTCAATCCACTTGCCAAGTCCAATATGTCGTACGTAGTATGTCAACCTATAATGACCATAGTACGTCTATTAACTTCTTACTTCAAACGTAGAATATTCCAAGTGCAAAGTCACTAAATTCTATGAAAAATCGGACAACACTTCCTTTGTTTCTACATACTTTTCCACCTTTTCAAGGTCCGAAAATCAATAACCAAATGCCACATTTAAGGCCCAACAATTCAACAATACAAAGGGGATTACACGCCTTAACAGAACGTGTAAAATTCTGCCCCACAATTGATATCAAACTAGTCTAACATACAATGTTACATTCGGCAATTTGAGGGACAACAATACATAATCTTTTCCAATTCCTTTTCAATCCATGTTGTTTAGTATAACATGTTATATAGCCACAATCGATTATAACAACCACAATCTTCAATTAGATAACATGTGACGATTCTAACTATCGACCAACTTGTATTTCAATTTCAAATGGCTAACAAGGTCATTTCGGATTTAGGCTTCTAATATCCATAACACGTATTAATCTCCAATACATATATCTCATGCTTGTTACAATGAAAAACTACAACAATAAGAAATCTTCAATCACTTAAGAGGACAAAATGGTTACCTTGATGAGCCTAAAATAGTCCAACAATCTTTCCCACTTTAGCCCTCTTTCCGAAATTCTTCTTCCTGCTAAAATCATCTCTACTAACCCCCTACAAGCTCGCCAACATATTTCCTTCTTGTTGCCTTTCTAAAAAAATCTTTTTTAGGCTTAGGGTTTCATAAACTTTTAGAGAAAGAGAAGAAAAATTTCTATGGAGGAATTCTTGCAAATGACCAAGTCTTGCAAGACTTGGTCATAATATAGCCTCTATCTTGATCCACAAGTTGGGGGGACACTTGTCACACACCCAAGGGTCCTCTACAACAAATATCTTCTATTTTTACCCTATTTCCGTAAAAAATCCCACCTCGGCGCCGCGGCCCTGCAGCCGGCGCCGCGGCGCTGCAATTTCAGACAATTTCAGGCTTTTCGACGCCCCGGCGCTGCAGCCGGCGCCACGGCGCCTGACCCTGTCTGTTATGCCGATCTTGTAACGTCCATAACTTTCTACTTCGATGTCCTATCGACGAGCGCTTTGTTGTGTTGGAAACTAGACTCAATGAACTTCATATTAGGCTTTTGAAAAACTTTAAAACCCCAATTATACTAAGAGATATACTGCTTCCAAGTTGACTGAAAAACTGTCCAAAAATATTCTGCCAACTTTTTTTTTTCTTTTTTCCAACTTCGAATCTTATTTCCTTTCGTACGTTCTCATCTCATCCTCTTGGAATTACGGGGTGTAACACTAATCATAATCCTTTCCTGTTGGCGCAAAGCTATAGAAGGCGATGACCCGCCACTGATCCTGAAGGATGAGTCTTAACATCTGCTCTACCTCTGATCGGACAATCCTTCGCAAAATGGCCCTGTCGGCCGCAAGTATAGCAATCTCCCAAACTATCACGACACTCCCCATAATGGGTTCTGCCACATCGACTACACCGAGGTAGAGGTGGCTTCCTCAGACTAACACCCCCACTCCCCCGAAAACCTGAACCCTTGGTGTTACACCCCGTAGTTTCAGAGTATGTATGTGAGGACGTACGTACGAGAATACGACAGTAATTTTGGAAAGAAAGAGAGGTGTGATTTTTCGACCGAAAAGTTTCCGGGTTTTGTGAAGGAAAAAGGTTCGTTAATGGGAATTGGATTCCCGGATTCGGTATTCGGACTTTTTGGAATATTTGAGAATTATGGAATTTTACTCTTTCCGGAATTGGTCACGTGGGGCCCACGGGAGAATTCTGATTTTGGGCCACTTTATTTTCGGATTTTTGGCATTACGGATATTTTCGGAAGATGAAATATTTTGGACCAATAGGAGGGCGACATGTGTCACCCCTAGGTGGCAAGGTTGGACGAAATTGTTGGACATGTTGAAAACGTTTTTGGCATGAAAAAGGCTTAAAACATTTGGTCAAAAGTCTTGCAAGATATTTGTGTAGTAGATAGATAAGTGGGACCCACACACACATGGCTCAATCTAGACCACACACTTGCTTCAATCCTAGCCCTTGAATGTCCTATAAATACCCCCTTAAGTTGCAAGACTTCTTCATCCACACTTGAGAAATTCCAAGGCAAAAATACTCCCTCCCTTTGTAGTAGTTCTCGTCCAAACACCCCTCTCCCTTGACCAAACGTTGTCCAAAAATTCTTAAAGTTTTAAGTGTTCTTCCTTAGTGTATTAGGAAGATTGTTAACCAAAAGTTAGAAAAGATTTCACACCCTAAAGCCACAAGCCTCACCTTGGCCGAGAGTTGTGAGGACAAGAACCTTAGTGTTCTTCACTTGTTTAGGTTGGTTCTTAAAGAGGAGTTGGTTAGGAGCGTATAAGGGTTGCTTGGAGCGGGTTGGAGCGCACGGAGTAGGAGCTAAACGTTGCTCAGGATCGACATTATAACTTGGATAATTTTGGGCTTGTCGAGGTAAATATCTTTGTCCTTCTATTGTAATTGGAGATTACATATCGTAGTAGTTTAGAATTAAGTATAAGATATATAGAAGGTTGGTAAAGAAGAGAATTGAACTACTTACATAGAAATGTATTCTGAGACTTGTGTAGTTTGTGGTAGGGAAGTGCTGCCCAATTTCAGTAGAATTAAGAACCTTACGCTTAGAATGTTCTCTGAGTAGCCTAGACGTTGATAGACTTATATGACCGTTATAGGTTGAAATCGCGAGTAGCGTATTCTACTTGAAGGGTGGAAAAGGCTAGCGGGATTCTGATACTTTGGAGCTTTTGCTATTTGTCGATAATCGTCGCGAGGTATGTGAACCTCTTCCTATCTTTTCTAGCATGATATGTTGTGAACTATGTAGTACGGTGAGCGCAGTGTTAATGAATTTGGTTGGTTTAAAACATAAAGTGTTATAACGGCTTTATGGGAAGTTGGTTATAACAACTTTATGTGGGCAAAGAAATGGTTTGTGGTTTTTAAAAGATAAAAGACTGGATGTGAATTAATAAGGACTTGGATTGTGTTAAAAAGTTGTGAAACCGTTTTAATGAGAAATGGGTAATTGGGTGTTAAAAGGAATAATGTTATATTGATTTCGGAAATGAGAACAAGTATCGAACAAACCAACTGCGTTAATAAAGGAAAATGTATTGACTAATTAATTATTATTAAAACCAGTAGAAACCTCCATCTGCATAGAAGCTAAGATAAGACAAAATTGTATTACATTTTCTAGATCATGGTTGTTTTAATTAGATTGTTATAAACAAGAATAACCTACTCACACATAAAGCATATGTTACTCCAATTGTTTTAAAAGAGAATTATGTTATTAAGTGATTAAGACTATGAACTACGAAACCTTTCGAAAATAAGAGACTTGAGTATTTGAAATTAGGCAAACTTGAACTTTTGGAAAAGAAGGTTGTTACTTGTCTTTAAAAAGGGGAAACTATTTTGGTTTACTTAAGATAATAGTTACTCTGTTTTGGATACTACGAGTGTGGGTATCAGGTGACTTCTTGTGAAAGAATGGATATTTGTAAGGGAATTGAAGTATGGTAATTTACTTGTGCTTGCTTGTGATATCCTTGTTGTGTGAAAAGTTGTATTCCTATGCTACCGCGTCTCTCGATGGAGGGTCGATATATTGTTATTGTTGTTACATGGACATGTATGCACCGATGAAGAATTCCGGGGGCATGCGGCCATGCGGCGGGTTAATCACCTGATATATTGTTATTGTTGTTACATGGACATGTCCGCACGTCTGAAATTAGGGGCATGCGGCCATGCGGCGGGTTAATCACCCGATATATTGTTATTGTTGTTACATGGACATGTCTGCACCGATGCAAAATTCCGGGGGCATGTGGTCATGCGGCAGGGTTGATTACCCGATATATTGTTATTGTTGTTACATGGACATACGCACCGTCTGCACTCCGGGGCATGTGGCCACGCGGCGGTTGATTACCCGATATATTGTTATTGTTGTTACATGGACATGTCTGCACCGATGCAGAATGCAGGGCATGTGGCGCGCGGCGAGTTGATTACCCAGATATCGTTATTGCATCCTGGACATGTCTACACCGATGAAGAATTCCGGGGGCGTGTGGCTATGATGCGGGCATGATTGATATTGTGGGCGTGAGACCCTTGGTTATATTTGAGTGGTGACTTTGAGGGCGTGAGTCCCTGCTTTGACATGACTGCTTTTATGTCGTGAACTGTAGTTTGGTTGTCATACATGTCTCTGCTTTATTTAGATTATGATTTCGTTCTGATATTTTGATTTCACATACTTGGTACATGTTATGCGACCTCGCCGAGGCTGCGTTCATGCCGCAGTGAGGTACACGATTGTTGATCCTCGCCAGGATCACGATTCAGCGTTTTGGGAAGCTCCGTTTCTCGGAGGCTTATCTTTCGTATAGTCCCCGTCGTTGTAGGTACTTACATTCGTGGGTATGGCGGCCCCGTCCGTCATTGTTGTTATAACACTCTTAGAGGTCCTGTAATCTTGTTGTGGGCGAGGTTGTAAAGGTTATGCTATTCAATTCAGTATATATGCAAGAAGGCAACCGCTTTGGTTGCTTTGTTTTATTATCATAACTCTTGTTTCATGTTTAAGTTTTTATTTCCGCTGATTTTCTCTGATGTTGTATCACTAGGGTGCCCGGGGTAAGGCACCAGTCACGGGCCCGGGGTCGGGTCGTGACAAAAGTGGTATCAGAGCATTTAGTCCTCGGAAAGTGTCTACATCGTGTAGTAAGTCTTGATTATCGGTGTGTTGTGCACCACATCTATAATCGAGGTGCAGGACATTTAGGATTGGTTTCATTCTTCTCACTCTAAGATCGTGCCTTAGAGTGTGTTATAAGTTGGACCCCTCCGACGTATTTCGCTTGTACGCTTATGCCTCTACGCAGCGGCAACCAGAGCCCGGAAGGGCAAGGCAGCGAGGAGGCTGCGAGTAGAGCACGGAGGGTTACCGTGACGAGGCCCGATCTTTACCCGAGGTGGTGCTACGGGCGGATTCTACGACGCCGCCAGCTAGAGTTTAGAGCGGCGGCAGAGCTACCGAGGCCACGATACCGAGCCTCGGTCCCACAGCCTGGACCAAAGGAGATGAGTTACAAGGAGATGGCCCAGTTATTGGCCAGGATTGTGGCCAGACATGAGGATAGGCTGGACGCAGCAGTTCCAGTAGCACCCGTGGTTCACCCGAGATCGGAAAGTTTGAGGCTACGGGATTTTCTGGGTTGCAGCCTGCCAGAGTTCTACGGGTCGAGGCCTGAGGATGATCCGCATGAGTTCATCCAAGCGATTCACGGATCATGAGTGATCAAGGCTTGAAACCAGTCGGTGGTCTTAGGTTCGCATCGGTGCGTGATCTGCAATGATCGTGGTTTTGATTCGCGAGCTGTCGGGAGAGCATGCACTTCCAGCAGATGGGACGAGTTCTCGGAGGCATTCTCACTCACTTCTTGCCTCCGCAGATGAGGAGGGCATGGTAAACGATTTATGATCTTTGAGATAGAGGCGACGGTTGGAGTACAATGTGGAGTTTGACTCACTAGCTCGTGACGTCCCGCGTTAGTAGCGATATGGAGGACAGAGTACACCGCCACGCCACCGGGCTCGATGACTATTTGGCGAGGCTTGTTGGTGTAGCTCTTCACCGGCATGGACATTGCCCGCATGCAGCTTATGCACTTGGATGTGAGGCGGAGAGGTCGGCGGAATGACGAGATCGGCGAAGAGGCGAGCAGTGGTCCTTTGGTGACTTTCGAGGCGGACCACCTCAGCAGCAGGCTAGTTATGCACCTTCGCCAGTACAGAGTGGTCCTCCACAACCTTCGTGCGCCCAAGGTATTCGAGGCGGTCGAGCTCGAGGTTCAGTTTTCGGGGAGTAGGGGTGTTGGCGGTGCAGCCACCCTACCTCGGTGTGGTCGATGGTAGACCGCATTTTGGGAATGTCGTGGTGCCAGGAGCTTGTTATTTTTGCGGCCAGTAGGGCCATTTTGCGAAGGCTGTCCGACCAGGGGTAGCACGGATGTTACGACTCGGCCTTCAGGATCTATGGCTGGTTCATCACCTTCTACAGCTATGCGCCCTGTAGGGCAGGCCTATGACTAGAGTGAAGCGGTAGATACAGGTATATCCTTAACCATCTAGAGATTAGTATGCTTGATATGATGATTTTATGTTGAGTGTTATGTTTGGATAGCATTGTGTAAAATTGTGATCTAGAGAACATGGGTAGTTGAAAAGGTAAGTATGGGGGTATGGAAGGTGTGAACCTTAGAATATTACACGTCGAGACCTTAGATGTAAGGTCGTCTCGAGTAGAAGATTTTGCGGGTGATCCTTGTCAGAGAGCATTATATACATAGGGTGTACCAGTGGGATAATTCCTTGGGTTGTGTAAGATGAAAGTGGTAGCTTTCAGGACTTGAATAGGTAAGATTGTTCCGGATCGGGGGATAAGAGTTTGGCGCGATTATGGGTCGGGTTGAGGACCATTCGCGGGTCAACCCGCAGCCCGGTTTGGGGGTGGGGTCAGTTCGAGGTGGTCCCGCCAGGTGGTGGGGTCACGAGGGTGCTAGGCCCAGGTTTTAGGTAACCATCGTATGAGTTCGTGGATATGTTCGACCAAAATCGGACCATGAAGACCGGGAATGGCCTTGAAGAAATTCGAGGCTTGTATGATGACCAAGTTTGGAGGTAGAGACTCCAAAGATTTTGGAAACTGAAGTGATGACTGAAGTATAGTACGTGTACTAGAAAGAGTTTGAGTTTTCGAGAAGAGTACAACGAGTAAGGAGAGAAGTGAACATGTGCTGAGAGATAGAAGTGATCATTTTTGTGAAGTAAATGTGCGAAAGGAGTATCCTTTGGACCAGGAGCGAGAGTGGTGTTGTTTTACACCTTTGATTGATTCCTCGTTGGCTTGGATTGAGTTTTGCGCGTATGTTATATTATGGCCATGTGTGGCATAATTGGTTTTGTAAGTATAGTAGTGAAGACTATACCGGCGCTTGTATGTTTCGAGACTTAGAAGGAACATTCGGGACGAATGTTTCTAAGGAGGGGAGAATGTTACACCCCGTAGTTCCAGAGTATGTATGTGAGGACGTACGTACGAGAATACGACAGTAATTTTGGAAAGAAAGAGAGGTGTGATTTTTCGACGGAAAAGTTTCCGGGTTTTGTGAAGGAAAAAGGTTCGTTAATGGGAATTGGATTCTGATTAGATTCGGACTTTTTGGAATATTTGAAAATTATGGAATTTTACTCTTTCCGGAATTGGTCACGTGGGGCCCACGGGAGAATTTACGGTTTTGTGGGGCCCACTTTATTTTCAGATTTTTGGCATTACGGATATTTTCGGAAGATGAAATATTTTGGACCAATAGGAGGGCGACATGTGTCACCCCTAGGTGGCAAGGTTGGACGAAATTGTTGGACATGTTGAAAACGTTTTTGGCATGAAAAAGGCTTAAAACATTTGGTCAAAAGTCTTGCAAGATATTTGTGTAGTAGATAGATAAGTGGGACCCACACACACATGGCTCAATCTAGACCACACACTTGCTTCAATCCTAGCCCTTGAATGTCCTATAAATACCCCCTTAAGTTGCAAGACTTCTTCATCCACACTTGAGAAATTCCAAGGCAAAAATACTCCCTCCCTTTGTAGTAGTTCTCGTCCAAACACCCCTCTCCCTTGACCAAACGTTGTCCAAAAATTCTTAAAGTTTTAAGTGTTCTTCCTTAGTGTATTAGAAAGATTGTTAACCAAAAGTTAGAAAAGATTTCACACCCTAGCCCCTAAAGCCTCACCTTGGCCGAGAGTTGTGAGGACAAGAACCTTAGTGTTCTTCACTTGTTTAGGTTGGTTCTTAAAGAGGAGTTGGTTAGGAGTGTATAAGGGTTGCTTGGAGCGGGTTGGAGCGCACGGAGTAGGAGCTAAACGTTGCTCAGGATCGACATTATAACTTGGATAATTTTGGGCTTGTCAAGGTAAATATTGTTGTCCTTCTATTGTAATTGGAGATTACATATCGTAGTAGTTTAGAATTAAGTATAAGATATATAGAAGGTTGGTAAAGAAGAAAATTGAACTGTACTTACATAGGGCTGTATTTACAGTAGACTTGTGTAGTTTGACGGGTAGGGAAGTGTTGCCCAATTTTCCGTAGAATTAAGAACCTTCTGCTTAGAATGTTCTACAGAGTAGCCTAGACGTTGATAGACTTATATGACCGTTATAGGTTGAAGTACTGCGAGTAGCGTATTCTACTTGAAGGGTGGAAAAGGCTAGCAGGATTACAGTACTTTGGAGCTTTTTGCTATTTGTCGATAATCGTCGCGAGGTATGTGAACCTCTTCCTATCTTTTCTAGCATGATATGTTGTGAACTATGTAGTACGGTAGACGTACAGGTTTTAAATGAATTTGGTTGGTTTAAAACATAAAGTGTTATAACGGCTTTATGGGAAGTTGGTTATAACAACTTTATGTGGGCAAAGAAATGGTTTGTGGTTTTTAAAAGATAAAAGACTGGATGTGAATTAATAAGGACTTGGATTGTGTTAAAAAGTTGTGAAACCGTTTTAATGAGAAATGGGTAATTGGGTGTTAAAAGGAATAATGTTATATTGATTTCGGAAATGAGAACAAGTATCGAACAAACCATCGCAGTTAATAAAGGAAAATGTATTGACTAATTAATTATTATTAAAACCAGTAGAAACCTCCATCTGCATAGAAGCTAAGATAAGACAAAATTGTATTACATTTTCTAGATCATGGCTGTTTTAATAAGATTGTTATAAACAAGAATAACCTACTCACACATAAGGCATATGCTACTCAAATTGTTTTAAAAGAGAATTATGTTATTAAGTGATTAAGACTATGAACTACGAAACCTTTCGAAAATAAGAGACTTGAGTATTTGAAATTAGGCAAACTTGAACTTTTGGAAAAGAAGGTTGTTACTTGTCTTTAAAAAGGGGAAACTATTTTGGTTTACTTAAGATAATAGTTACTCTGTTTTGGATACTACGAGTGTGGGTATCAGGCGACTTCTTGTGAAATAATGGATATTTGTAAGGGAATTGAAGTATGGTAATTTTCTTGTGCTTGCTTGTGATAGCCTTGTTGTGTGAAAAGTTGTATTCCTATGCTACCGCGTCTCTCGATGGAGGGCCGGTATATTGTTATTGTTGTTACATGGACATGTCTGCACCGATGAAGAATTAGGGGCATGTGGCCCGTCGCGGGTTAATCACCCGATATATTGTTATTGTTGTTACATGGACATGTCTGCACCGATGCAGAATTCCGGGGGCATGCGGCCATGCGGCGGGTTAATCACCCGATATATTGTTATTGTTGTTACATGGACATGTCTGCACCGTCACAGACTCGGGCATGTGGTCACGCGGCGGGGTTGATTACGATATATTGTTATTGTTGTTACATGGACATGTACGAACCGTCGCACTCCGGGGCATGTGGCTACGGCGGGGTTGATTACCGATATATTGTTATTGTTGTTACATGGACATGTCTCGCACCGGCGAAACTCGGGGCATGTGGCGTGCGGCGGGGTTGATTACCCGATATATTGTTATTGTTGTTACATGGACATGTACGCCGATCTGCGAATTCGGGGGCATGTGGCGTGCGGCGGGGTTGATTACCCGATATATTGTTATTGTTGTTACATGGACATGTCTGCGATGAAGAATTCCGGGTACGTGGCTACGCGGCGGTTGATTAACAGATATCGTTATTGCATCCCGGACATGTCTACAGATGAAGAATTCCGGCGTGTGGCCGTGATGCGGGCATGATTGATATTGTGGGCTAGAGACCATTGGTTATATTTGAGTGATGACTTTGAGGGCGTGAGTCCCTTCTTTGACATGACTGCTTTTATGTCGTGAACTGTAGTTTGGTTGTCATACATGTCTCCTGTTTTATTTAGACTGTTATGATTTCGTTCTGATATTTTGATTTCACATACTTGGTACATGTTAGATCGACCTCCTTGGTGCGCTCATGCCGCAGGTAGGTACACCGCTTGTTGATCCTCGCTCATAGGATCACGCTTCAGCGTTTTGGGAAGCTCCGTTTCTCGGAGGCTTATCTTTGGTATAGTCCCTGTCGTTGTAGTACTTACATTCGTGGTACGGCGCGGCCCTGTTCGCCATTGTTGTTATAACACTCTTAGGTGCAGTAATCCGTTGTGGCGTGGTTGTAAAGGTTATGGCTATTCAATTCGTATATATGCAAGAAGGCAACCGCTTTGGTTGGCTGTTTTATTATCATAACTCTTGTTTCATGTTTAAGTTTTTATTTCACTGATTTTCTCGATGTTGTATCACCAGGGTGCCCGGTAAGGCGGCGGGCCCGGGGTCGCCGTGACACTTGGATCCTCGACCGCCTCAATACCTCGACGCCCCGAAATCGCTGGAGGACCACTCTGTATTGACGGAGGCGGATAACTATCCTGCTGCTGAGGCGGCCTGTCTCCAGAGTTACCAAAGGACCGCTATCCCGGCCTCTTCGCTGATTCGGGTCATTTCGCCGACCTCACGCCTCCATCTCGCCGCGCATAAGCATGTATGCGGGCAATGTCCATGCCCGGCTGAAGAGCTACACCCGTGCAACCCTCTGCTAAATAATCGTCAAGTCCTGTGACATATCGGTGCACTCTATCCTCCATGTTTGCCACTAAAGCGAGGACGTACCGAGCCAATGAGTCAAACTCTACATTGTACTCCCGAACTGTCCGCCCGTTCTGCCTCAACATCAAAAATCTATCGGCCCGAGTGTCACGACCCGTTTCGGGGCCCGTGACTGGTGCCTTACCGGGGCACCCAAGTAGTCATACATCAGAGTAACCAGCGGAATGTATAACAAGACAGGAAACAGTTTATAAAATAGGACACAGTTTAAGTGAGAAAACGTCGCCTTTCGGCATATAAATAAACATGGTTCAGCAGTTACATCCCAAACTGTACAACATGACTACAGACCTCTAAGGAAAATATACAACTATGGCGGGACAGGGCCCCGCCATACTCGATCAGACAAAACTATCTACAACAGGAGATCATACCCAAAAGTAGAGCCTCGGAGAAGATGGAGCTCACGACACCAACGCAAAAGATCCTAAGGATGCGGATCTAGCACTGCTGCCTTTACCGCGCAGATTTAACGCAGCCCCGGGCGAGGTCAAGATAACAGTACCAAGTATGTGAAACTATAAAGTACTTAAATGAAATCAAAGTATTTAAAGCCTTTTCACAAATACAATCAGTTCAATCGCACATAGTGCCACATCACAAACAACAACAGTAATAGGAAAATCAGAATAGTCTATTCTAGGCCGCGAATGATCGGCAAGGCCAATCGCCCATAGTATCATTCTCATGCGTGCCTAGTCCCGGAAGGACTGGGGATTTGGGCTAGGTATTTTGGGCATTATAACAATACTAGAAGACAACTTTTCTACCAAGGGAGGGGGTAGATTTCGCCAGGCTAGTGGGGTAGGCCTCGCCAAACTCACTCAAAAGGGGGAAGGTGTTGACGAAAAGGCTAAGGGAGAGGAGAGAGGATTTTTCACGACTTGGAAGTAATTTGTGGATGAAGAACTCTTCATCTTTAAGGGGGTATTTATAGCTCAAGCCATGGCCAACCAATGGCCAAGATGAAGACAAGTGCAAGGCAAGTGTAGGGTGAAGATTTACTACACACAAATATCCTACCAACTCTTGACTTTGTGCAAGGCACAAAAAACGTGCCAAGCTTAGTCCAATTCGTCCAAATGGACGTTTTAAGTCCACCAATTGGAGGGTGACAAGTGTTGCCCTCCCGTTGGTCCAAAATGTTTCGTCTCTCGGAAAAATCCGCAAAAATACTAAATGACATAGCCGAAATTTCCTACGAAGTCGTGGAAACGTTTCGTCGAAAAACGATTCCTTTAGCGAGTAGTGTACAATTTTCGAACTTGTCCTAACTTTAAGCCTAAACTTTAGACGACGTCCTCACGCATACATACTCCTAAATACGGGTATAACATTCTCCTTCCTTAGAAACATTCGTCCCGAATGTTCCTTCTCAAGACAGTTATCGATAAAGCTTAAACAGTTGCAAATGCCACACACGGCCATAGAACAACACTTAGGCAAATATGGTAATGGAAATTTACAAGTAGGAAAGTGAATTACCTGGAGGTGTGGGGAATAGGTGAGGATACTTCGCCTCATGTCCTCCGGCTTCCCACGTCATCTCCTCCTCGAGCCTGCTCCGCCACGTAACTTTGACGGCCACGCCCCGTCCGCAGACGCCTAACTCGACGATCGACTATCGCTATGGGAATCTCTCATACGATAACCCTCGGTCACCGACATCGCCAATCGGGTGTACCCTAGATGGATCCCCGATACATCTCTCAAAGATAGATACGTGAAAACCGGATGCACCGCTTCCAGATCGGACGGCAGATCCAACTCATAGGCAACCTTGCCTACCTCGCGACAATCAAACGCCCAATGTACTGGCCGAAGTTTTCCTTCTTCCCGAATCTCATCACACCCTTCATGGGTGACACCTTTAGGAAAACCCAATCATGAACTCGAACTCAAGATGCCGACGACGATGATCTGATACGACTTGCCGACTCGAGTCAATAGCCGCCTTCGGATAAGCTTCACCTTATCCATCGCTGCTGCACCAAATCTGGGTCCCACTAGCCGCACTCGCCCACATCGAACCAACCTATAGGCGATCCGCACTTCCTCCCATACAAGGCCTCATAAGGCGCCATCCGAACACTGGAGTGGTAGCTATTATTATACGCAAACTCAACTAGAGGCAAAAGATCCTCCCAACTACCATCGGTCAATAACACGTGCTCGCAAAGATATCCTCAAGATTCTCGGATAGTGCGCTCTTCCCGTCCGCTCTGTCAGGATGAAATGCAGACTCGTGCTCACTCGCCCCTAAACCTCTCGAAGGACTCAGGTTAGCCAGAACCGGGCTCTCATCGATATGATCGAAATAGGGACTCCATGCGATCCGACGATCTCTGATGTAAAGTCCGCATAATCTCACCAAAAAGGTCGTCCCGACGGAAGAAAGTGGGCTGATTTCACACCGTCGACGATAACCCATATAGAATCATGTCTCCTCCGAGTGCGAGGTAATCCCGTGATGAAGTCCATGTTGATTACCTCCCACTTCCGGTCGGGATCTCTATCGTCAGAATAAACCACCGTGCCTCGTGCTCTACCTTCACCGCCGACAACACGGCACCGAGCTACGAACTCGCAACGCCCTCTTCAAGCCATCCCACCAATACACGATCTAAGGTCGTGGTACATCTTGGTCGCACTCGATGGATAGAGTAACGCGCGCCGTGTGCTTCCCCAAGAACTCACGCCAAGTCTCAAACATCCGGGACACATAACTCGCCTCAAACCTTAGCACCCCATCAAGTGCTACTCAAAAGGACCCTTGCCTCACGTAAGAGTCAGATCACGATATCGAATCAAAGCCGATCTCGAATTGCCTCTTCACCTCTCGACGATGGAAGACTCGGCAACCTCACGAACTCTAACCCCATCGCTATCGTAATCAATCAAACGGACACCAAGGCTCGCTAATCGGTGCAAATCACGAACCATGTCCCTTCTCTAGCCGCACATCCGATAGGCTCCCATCGACCTACGACTAAGAGCATCCGCCACAACATTAGCCTTCCCGTGGTACAGGGATATCAACATCGTAATCCTTAAGCAACTCTAACCACCGCCTCGCCGTAAGTTCACTCCTCTGGTCAAGATATACCGAGGCTCTTGTGGTCCGTATAAATATCCACGTGAACCCCATACAAATAGTGCCTCCAGATCTTCAAAGCGTGAATCATACCGCCAACTCTAAATCATGGGTGGGTAGTTCCTCTCGTGTTTTTTCAAATTGCCGGGATGCATATGCTATAACCCCGCCATGCCGCATCAACACACATCCCAACCCGATGCCCGACGATCACAATACACGACATAACCATCCGACCTCCGGAAGAGTAAGAACGGGCGGTCGCGCCTCTCTGCAAAGAATCGAAACCCCGCCACAAGCATCACCATCGAAACTTGGTCGCTGCAGGTCACCTAGTCAATGGTGCGAGATAGAAGCAAACTTCTACGAACCACCGATAATAACCTGCAAGGCCCGTAAAATCGCGAACCTGCTTGAGTAGTAGGTCTAGGCCAAGTCCCGATCGCCGATCTTGGCCAGATCCACTCGAATGCCATCACCACAATATGCCCAAGAAAAGCCATCAAGCTAACCAAAACTCACATTTGGAAAACTTGGCATATAATCGCTGGTCCCGAGAATCGCCAAAGACAGCCTCAAATGCTCCGCATGCTCCTCGCCTGGCGAGAATAAACCAAGATATCATCAATGAACACTATCACAAACGTGTCCAAAAATGGTTTGAACACTCGGTTCATCAAATCCATGAATACTACCAGAGCATTGGTCAATCCAAAAGACATGACCCTGAACTCATAATGCCCGCATCGTCCGAATGCGATCTAGGGACATCCACCTCTCGACACGAACTCGATGATAGCCCGATCGCAGATCAATCTTGAGAAACATCTCGCGCTCGCAATCGGTCGAACAAATCATCAATCCCGGGAAGGGGTATTCGTTTTAATGGTCACCTTGTTCACCGTCAGAAGTCAACACACATGCGCAGCTGGCCCCGCCCTTCTTCTTTACGAACAATACGGCGCTTCTGGAGAAACACTAGGTCCGATAAAACCCTTCTCCAAAGAAATCTCTCACCGGTCCTTCACTCTCTCAACTCGGCAGTGCCATTCAGATGGCGGAATGGAAATAGGCCGAGTGTCCGCAACACATCTATACAAAACTCGATCTCCTCTCGGGAGGGATACCCGGAGGTCGTCTGAAACACGCCTGGGAATTCTCTCACCACCGAATCGATCAAAATTTGGTACCGCAGCCAGATCAAACACCAACGAGATGGTAGATATACCCTTCGCACCATCTTCCTAGCCTTGAGGTAGGAAATAAACCTACCCTCTTCGCGATACCGTGCTCCTCCCACTCAACAACCTGGCCTCAGAAACTGGAACCGCATTACTTCTCTCTCAGCTACATTGGCGTAGCAAGAAGCTAGCCAATCCATCCCCATGATCACGCCGAAGTCAATCATCTCAAACTCTATCAAGTCGGCCAGGTCCGACGATCAGAATGGTCACAGACAAGCTCTATATACCCGCCGAGCTACCACGAATCACCATCGGGCGTAGTGGTCTATGGACTCGTGCTCTATCCTATCCTACTAGCAACAAGGGGAGATATATAGGACAGAGTAGAACCGGATCTATCAAAGCATACACATCAAACCCGAACCGATAAGGTACCCGTGATGACATCGTGAGGCCTCCCGATCCCGCTTACCGACAAATCATAAACGCGGTTCGAGGACCGCTAGAATCGACCCGCGCCACGACCTCTGCCGCGACCCGGTCCATGAGTACCTTCTCCGGCGAGTAATCGCTTGGGATGAAGAAGCGCAATGCACTCGTAGATCGGGCCCTACTACCGCCGCCGGCCGGACAAACTCGCGAAATGACCTCGCCGCCACAAGTATAGCAGCTCCCGAGTACGCCCTGAATGGTATCTACCACAACGCACACCGAAAGGACTCGAACGGTTAGCACCCGCTACTCGAAATCAAGTCCCGGGCCCCGACACGCCTCGATCGCTCTGGCTGTACCGAAAATGAGGTAGAGCGCTCGCGGCCGTGGTGCACCGACTTCCGATGCCGCCACCCCGAACCACCAAAAGAACCGACCGTCTTGGCCTTCTTCGCCGCTGATATCGCTTACCCGGCGGTCTCTACGCCTCGCATCCTAGTGCATGAGCTCGCATACGGGTTATGTCCATGCTCGGTGAAGGGACACACCGCACAAGACTCGCCATGTAATAATCTAGCCCGGTGACATAGCGATGCAGGTCCTCCATATCTCGCTACCAAGCAGTGGACATATCGAGCCAAAGAATCAAACTCGACATTGTACTCCTCACTGCAAGGCCCTCCCGCCTCAAAGAACAAGAATCTATCACTCGTGCCCTCTCATCCGCGGAGGCAAGAAGTGTGTGAGAAAAACCTCAAAACTCATCCCATACCTGGAGTGCATGCTCTCCCGAAAGCTCCCATGAATCAAACCAATCGATCATGCGGTATCACGCAGACGCGAACCGAATGTCACAGGACTTAGTCTCTCAAGCCTTGATCACCCGCATGATCCTCTGCGGTGACGGATGAACTCCTGCGGATCATCCTCCGCCTCGACCCGTAAAACTCGCGGGCTACAACTAAGGAAATCCCGTAGTCTCAAACTATTCGCTTCGGTGCACCACGCGCGACCGAGCCGAGCTGAATCGAATCGCAAAGATCCATCCTATCCTCGACCGCCACAACTTCAGCCAAAAGGCCATCTCCTTGTACTCCTAACTCTCCGCCCGTGCCGGGGACGGATGTGTGGTACTGTGGTCTCGCCGGGCGGGCGCCATAGAACTCGCCGTCTCGTATAGACCGGGCCTCGAGCCCTCGTGACTCTAGGTGTCTCGCTAGCAGCCTCCTACGCTTGCCCTTCTCGGGCCCGGTTGCCTTACGTGGAGGCATAATCAGCATGAAAGGAATACGTTAGAGGGGTCAAACCTATAAAACAGATCTAAATCACCATCTCTGAATGAGAAGAATGGAAACTAATCCTAAATATCATATAGACTCCTGATTATTGTTGTGTTGCACAACACAACGATAATCAAGACTTACTAGATACGGTCTCAGACACTTTCCGAGGATTAATCGCTCGATACCACTTTTGTCACGACCCGTTCGGCCCGTGGATCGTGCCTTACCGGCACCCAAGTAGTCATACATCGAGTAACCAATGGAATGTAAAACAAGACAGAAACAGCTTTATAAAATAGACACGCTTTATGTGAGAAAACGTCGCTTTTCGCATATAAATAAACATGGTTCAGATTTACATCCCAAACTGCATAAATATGACTACGCACTTAAGGAAAATATATAACTATGGCGACAGGCCCCGCCATACCCTCGATCAGATAAAACTATCTACAACAGGGAGATCATACCTAAAAAGTAGAGCCTCGGAGAAGATGGAGCTCCGACACCAACGCAAAGATCCTAAGGATGCGGATCTAGCACTGCTGCCTTTACCGCGGCACAGATTTAACGCAGCCCCGGGCGAGGTCAAGATAACAGGTACCAAGTATGTGAAACTATAAAGTACTTAAATGAAATCAAAGTATTTAAAGCCTTTTCACAAATACAATCAGTTCAATTGCACATAGTGCCACATCACAAACAACAGCAGTAATAGGAAAACTATAACAGGTCTATTCTAGGCCGCGAATGATCGAAGCAAGGCCAATCGCCCATAGTATCATTCTGCGTGCCTAGTCCTGGACTTCCGCAGCCAAAGATAGTCACACATGCACCCGCATGAGGTATTCTCGCATCGGGGCAGCCAACCCCAGATCCGCCTAGGCTCCCGCAGCCCGCATAGCCTCAAAAGACCGCATAGTCTCAACAGATCGCATAGGAATCCCCGTGATCGGGCTAAACACCCGAATGATCAACTCGAGCATACCGCCGCTCGCATAGTCTCACAGACCGCATACAGCCGTATAGACCAAGATCAAGAGGGCAAGCCCTGTGATAACAAATGGCGGGTAGGTGATACAATAACAGTACAACGGACTTACCGGTTAGCAATGTAAGCACAGCAAGAATGACCCCCTTACACAGAATTTCAAGACACTAACCAACTTAGAATCATAATATGTCTACTTATCAAACAAATCTTACTACACTTAATGTAAATCAATACAAGGCTTTTATAAACAAACAAGTAAACAGCCTTTTTATCTTTCTTAAGTTGTTATACCTAACTTCCCATAAAGCTAGTATAACTCTTAAGCTTTTGTTTTAAAAACCAAATATTTATCTTCTGTTAAAAAATGATTCAGTAGTTCTTTTGAAATGCATCAGGATTCTTATTATTCAGGCTTAAGTCAAAAGACATTGCCGTAGTTATTATTCAGGCTTAAGTCAAACGACATTGCCGTAGTTAACACATGTACGTCTACCGTACTATATATATGTGTTAAAATATCATGCTTAGGAAGAATCACATACCTTCTCGGCGAAAACCTCCTGCCAAGTTGAATATGCCGCGCGCAGAGAATCAGCCTATAATAGTCACAGACATCTATCAAAGTCTAGACTACTCTGAAAAGTCATTCTAAACAGAGGGTTCACAATTCTACGGAAAGTCGGGCAAAGACAACCCTACCCGTGAGCTATATAAGTTCATCGTGAAAAATTCCTTTGTGAGTCATTCAATTCTATTCCGTAATATTCTTCTAAGTATTTAATACTTATTCTTATACTACTACAATATGTATTCTCTAATTCAAAAGAGGGTTAGGATTAGTTACCTCGGTAAGCCCAATAATATCCTAGATAAAGTCGCGCCTGAGCAAGGTTTAGCTCCTAAGTTGTACGCTCCAGAGCTAAGAAACCTTAAGTTCATCACAACTTCTACAAAGGACTAAGGGATTTGGGCTAGGTATTTTGGGCATTATAACAATACTAGAAGACAACTTTTCTACCAAGGGAGGGGGTAGATTTCGGCTAGGCTAGGGGTAGGCCTCGCCAAACTCACTCAAAAGGGGAAGGTGTTGACGAAAAGGCTTAAGGGAGAGGAGAGGATTTTTCAAGACTTGGAAGTAATTTGTGGATGAAGAACTCTTCATCTTTAAGGGGGTATTTATAGCTCAAGCCATGGCCAACCAATGGCCAAGATGAAGACAAGTGCAAGGCAAGTGTAGGGTGAAGATTTACTACACACAAATATCCTACCAACTCCTTGACTTTGTGCAAGGCACAAAAAACGTGCCAAGCTTAGTCCAATTCGTCCAAATGGACGTTTTAAGTCCACCAATTGGAGGGTGACAAGTGTTGTCCTCCCGTTGGTCCAAAATGTTTCGTCTCTCGGAAAAATCCGCAAAAATACTAAATGACATAGCCGGAATTTTCCCTACGAAAGCTGTGGAAACGTTTCGTCGGAAAACGATTCCTTTAGCGAGTTGTGTACAATTTTCGAACTTGGCCTAACTTTAAGGCTAAACTTTTGTACGTACGTCCTCACGTACATACTCCGGAAATACGGGGTATAACACCGAGCCCTCCTCATCTGCGGAGGCAAAAAATGGTTAAGAAACGCCTCTGAGAACTCGTCCCACACAGTTGGAAGCGCATGCTCCCCCCGGGACAGTTCCCATGAATCAAACCAGCCGACTGCAGTATCACGCAGCCGATGTGAACCCAATACCACCGACTCTGTCTCTGAGGCCTTGATTGTCACGACCCAAACCCGGACCCGTGACTGGTGCCTTACCCGGGCACCCCAGTAGACATACATCAGAGTAACCAGCGGAATATAAAAACAAGACATGAAACAATATGAAGTGAGAAACGGTTTATCTGAGAAATGTTGCCTTTCGGCATATATATATAAAAACTTGAACAGTTACATCCCTTTTACAACCCTGCCCACAACAAGATTACATGCACTTAAGAATGTTATAACAACAATGGCGGACAGTGGCCCGCCATACCCCCGAATGTAAGTACCTACAACGACAGTGGGACTATACCAAAGATAAGCCTCCGAGACACGGATCTTCCCAAAACGCTGAATCGTGACCCCATGAGCGAGGATCAACAATCGGTGTACCTCTACTGCAGATGAACGCAGCTTCAAGGAGGTCGATAACAGTACTAAGTATGTGAAATCGAAAATATCAGAATGAAATCATAACAGTTTATATAAAACAGGAGACATGTATGATAACCAAACTACAGTTTACAACATAAAAGTAGCAATGTCAAGGTAGGAACTCACTCCCTCAAAGTCATCCCTCATGCCCGTGGAACTCCTTCCTCACTGCCGGCAGTCTAGGTATAAATCGTATGATACGTATAACATGTCTCGGCCCATCCCATAGGACACGAGGTGGAATCGTGTGGTATACATGTCCCGGCCCATCCCATGGGACTCGGTAAAGAATCGTATGGAATACATGTCCCGGCCCATCCCATGGGACTCGGTAAAGAATCGTATGGAATACATATCCCGGCCCATCCCATGGGACTCGGTAAAGAATTGTATGTAGTACATGTCCCGGCCCATCCCATGGGACTCGGTAAAGAATCGTATGGAATACATGTCCCGGCCCATCCCATGGGACTCGGTAAAGAATCGTATGGAGTACATGTCCCAGCCCATCCCATGGGACTCGGTAAATAATCGTATGGAATACATGTCCCTACCATCCTACGTGGACTCGGTGAAGAATCGTCCATAACATTTAAACCCTCTTTTAAAACAGATTAAGACAATACCATGCCTTCATTTTAAACCAACACATTTTCCCTTTTTAAGGTCAAGTAACAACATTCTTTTCCAAAAGTTCAAGTTGCATATTTTTAAATACTTAAGTCTCTTAATTTCGAAAGATTTCATAGTTCATAGTCCTAATCACTTAACGACGTAATTTCTTCTTTTAACAAAATTGAGTAACATATATCTTATGTATGAGTAGTTTATTCTAGTTTATAACAATCTTATTAAAGCAGCCATGATCTAGGAAATGTAATACAATTTTGTCTTATCTTAGCTTCTATGCATATGGAGGTTTCTACTGGTTTTAATATAATTAATTATTTGTCAATACATTTTCCTTTATTAACGCTGCAGTGGTTTGTTCGATACTTATTCTCATTTCCGAAATCAATATAACTTATAGTTAAAAACCAAGTACTCATTACTCACGAATGAGGTTTCACAACTTTTTAATAAAATTCATATCAAGCCAATTAAGTCAAGTCTCTTATTTTACTTAAAATCAACAAGCCATTTCTTACCTACATAAAGTTGTTATAACAAACTTCCCATAAAGCCGTTATAACACTTTATGTTTTAAACCAACCCAATTCATTTAGCACACGTACATCTACCGTACTACATAGTTTACAAACATCATGCTAGAAAGGATAGGAAGAGGTTCACATACCTCGCGACGATTATCGACAAATAGCAAAATGCTCCACCGTACTATAACCCTGCTAGCCTTGTACACCCTTCAAGTAGAACACGCTACTCGCAGAACTTCAACCTATAATGGCTATATACGTCTATCAACATCTAGACTACTCTGTAGAACATTATAAGCAGAAGGTTTTCTATTCTATGGAAATTTGGGCAGCATTTCCCTACCCGTCAACTACACAAGTCTACTGTAAATACAGCCCTATGTAAGTATAGTTCAATTCTCTTCTCTTATACCATCCTTCTATAACTTATACTCATTTCTATACTACTACAGTATGTAATCTCCAATTACAATAGAAGGACAAGATATTTACCTCGATAAGCCCAAAATTATCCAAGATAAATGTCAATCTTGAGCAAGGTTTAGCTCCTATTCTGCACGCTTCGATAGCTCCAAGAAACCCTTAGAAGTTCCCAAACAACTTCTACTTAATACTTCAACCAACTATGAAGATTTTCCCTAGGGTTTCGTTTGTGACTAATGGATATAAAGTAGTATTTCCGGGCTTTTGGACGAAACAACTAGGAAAGAGGAGTGGGGAAAGTTCTTCGGACGAAGGCTTCCAAAGGGGGGGGGGGGAGCTTGGACGAAAGCTTTACTACAAAGGGGGAAGGATTTGAGACTTGGAAGTTGTGTTTGTGGATGAAGAAGTCTTGCACAAGAGGGGGGTATTTATAGAACCACCAAGGGCCAAGATTAAAACAAATGGAGGGTGAAGATTTGGATCCATGTGAAGAATGAGGTCTTCCAACCAAGTGTCCACCACAATGTTGGGACATATGTCCACCACAACCTTGGGACATATGTCCCACACAACAAAGATCCATGTGGCCTTCCACTAGGCACAAAAAAACGTCCCTACCTACCCCCACTCACCCAAACAAATATCTTCCAAGACTTGACCATTTGACCTTGTCCACTTGGCCAACATTTTCGTCCAACCCATGCCAACTAAGGGTGACACATGTCGCCCTCCTATCGGTCCAAAATATTTCGTCTCTCGAAAAAATCCGTAATCGGTTAAAATATTAAAAACGTAGAATTTCCTTCACAAGGTTCGGAATCTTTTCCGTCGAAAGTTCACAATTTCATCCTTAACCTAATTAAGGCTTGAATATTCGTACGTACGTCCTCGCATACATACTCTGGAAATACGGGGTATAACATTCTCCCCTCCTTAGAAACATTCGTCCCGAATGTTCCTTCTCAAGACAGATAACGATAAAGTTCCTCATAGCTTAACCAGTTTACAAATGCCACACATGGCCACATAATAACACACGCGCAAGTACTTACATCCAAGTCCACGAGGAATCACCTCTAACATCACAAAAGCTCCCACCCAAAGTCTAAAAGATACTCCCTTCGCACCTTTACTTCCCATAAGAAATGATCACTTCTATTCTCTTAACACATGTTCACTTCTTCCCTTACTTGTCGTACCCTCCTCGTACACTCGAACTCTTCCTAATAGACTTTCCAAATTTCTGTTATTGCTTCAGTTTCCAAAATCTCGGGGTCACTATCTCCAACTTGGTCATCATTAACTGGGAACACTCTGGATGGATCTCCGATACTTTTCCGAACATAGCAACATGAAAGACCGGACGTACTGCCTCCTACGTCGGACAGCAAAGCTAACTTATAGGCAACCTGGCCTATTCTCCAAATGATCTGAAAACGCTCAAAGTACCTCGGGCTAGGTTTCCCCTACTTTCCAAATCTCGTCACGCCCTTCCGGGGTGGTCCTTCAAGAAAACCCACCGTCAACCTGAACTCCAAGTGTCGACGCCGATTATCCGCACGACTTCTGTTGACTATGAGCTGCCAATAGCCTCTCCTGGATAAGCTTCACCCTATCCACATCCTGCTGAAACAAGTATGAACCAACTATATGAACCTTGCCAACATCGAACCAATCGACCGACAACCTACACTTCCGCCCATACAAGGCTTCATAAGGCGACATCCGAATACTGAAATGGTAGCTATAGTGATACTCACACAACAAGAGGCACATAATCCTCGCTGCTACCCCTGAAATCAAAAACACTGGCTCGAGGGTGAATGCAATACTGAGACTCACCTGAGTTCCTAACCCCTCCTGGTAAAACCTCCAGAAAAAGAAATAGTCATAAATTGGGCTTCACTGCCTGTCATAAAGTAAGAGTAGGAACCCCGTGCAGTCTTACAACCTTCCTGACATATAACATCTCGCATAACCCTCTGCCGAGTAAACAGTCCTGACTGAAAGACAAGATGGGCTGATCTCATCGACCCGGCTGTTGGTCGAACGCATCCACGAACTCGTACAACGGTCATCTAAACTTGGGCCTAGCGCCCTCGTGACCCTACCACCTGGCGGGACCACCTCGAACTGACCCCACCACATTACAGGCCGCGGGTTGACCCGCGATCGGTCCTCAACCCGACCCGCTATCGCGCCAAACTCTTGCTTCCCCCGATCCGGAACAATATCACTAATCAAGTCACGAAAAATCTAGTGATCTCCTTAGCTCAACTACCCTCTTTCATTTCATACCACTCAGGGACTTATCACACAAATATATCCCACGTATACCATGCACTCCGATAAAGGTCAACATAAAAATAAATCTTTTACTCAAGATGGCCTCGCATCTAAGGTCTCTACGTATAATATTCTAAGGCTCACAATTTCCCTGTCCCCAATCTTACCCTTCTAACTAACCATGTTTTCTAAACACAATTTACATAATGCTATCTGAACATAATACTTAGCACTTCATCATATCATCAACGCATACTAGTCTCCTGAGGGGTAAGAATATACCTGTATCATCTGCTTTATTTTCCCTTCGTCGCTTTAATCCTAATCCTGCCATGCCGGGCGCATAGCTATAGAAGGAGATGAACCGCCATCGACCGTAGGGTCGCTGCGTCGTTCTACTGTATCCCTCCTTCTAGGACGTCTCGTCACATGGCTCGACGCCGCAGTGAAACAAGCACCCGAAAGACGACACTTCCGGGATGACGTTTGCCATCGATCGCACACCGAGGAAAACATGAACCCGATGGCTAGAACCCATGTATACCGTGAACTGAAGCCACGAGCTCACCAGCCCCGAATACGAACGTTCAAGATCGCGGAGGACCACTCAGATCGGGCGGAGGCGCATAACTAATTCGCTGGCCGAGGCGGTTCGCCTCGAAAGTTACCAGCGACCTCGCCGCTCGCCTCTTCGCGATCTCGGCCATTCAGCCGACCCTCCGCTCCTCACATCCAAGTGCATAAGCCTGCATGCGGGCAATGTTCATGCCCGGCTGAAGGGCTACACCCGAACAAGCCTCTGCCAAGTAGTCATCGAGCCCGGTGACATAGCGGTGTACTCTGTCCTCCATATCGGCTACTAACGCGGGGACATACTGAGCCAATGAGTCGAACTCCACGTTGTACTCCCGAACCGTACGCCCTCTCTGTCTCAGCATCAGAAATCTGTCGGCCCGTGCCCTCCTCATCTGCGGAGGCAAGAAGTGGCTGAGAAATGCCTCCGAGAACTCGTCCCAAATAGCTGGAGGCGCATGCTCCCCCCAGGATAGCTCCCACGAATCAAACTAGTCGACTGCAGTATCACGCAGCCGATGCGAACCTAAGACCACTGACTCGGTCTCCGAAGCCTTGATCACTCTCATGATCCGCTGTAACTGTCGGATGAACTCCTGCGGATCATCCTCAGGCCTCGATCCATAAAACACTGGCGGGCTGCAACTCAGAAAGTCCCGCAGTCTCAAACTATCCGCTCTCGGGTGAACTACGCGTACTACCGGTACCGGAATCGCTGCATCCAGCTTATCCTCGTTCCTTGCCACTATCCTGGCCAATAACTGGGCCATCTCCTTGTAACTCATCTCCTCTGCTTCAGGCTGTGGGAATGGAGGCTCAGGTACTGTGGTCTCAGTAGAGACCGCCGCTACTCTACTCACAGCTCTCTCTGCTGCCTTGCCCTTCTGGGCCCTGATTGCCTTGCATGGAGGCATAACTGACATAAAAGAATATGTTAGAGGGGTCCAACTTATAACACAGCTCTAAGGCACGATCTCAGAATGAGAAGAATGGAAACCAATCCTAAATATCCTATAGCCTCCTGATTATTGGTGTGGTGCACAACACACCGATAATCAAGACTCTACTAGATACGGTCTGTAGACACTTTCCGAGGATTAACTGCTCTGATACCACTTTTGTCACGACCCGAACCCGGACCCGTGACTGGTGCCTTACCCGGGCACCCCAGTAGACATACATTAGAGTAACCAACGGAATATAAAAACAAGACATGAAACAATATGAAGTGAGAAACAGTTTATCTGAGAAATGTTGCCTTTCGGCATATATATATAAAAACTTGAACAGTTACATCCCTTTTACAAACCCTGCCCACAACAAGATTTGCACCTCTAAGAATGTTATAACAACAATGGCGGACAGGGCCGCCATACCACGAATGTAAGTACCTACAACGGCAGGGACTATACCAAAGATAAGCCTCCGAGACACGGAGCTTCCCAAAACGCTGAATCGTGACCCTATGGCGAGGATCAACAATCGGTGTACCTACTGCAGATGAACGCGGCCCGAAGGAGGTCGATAACAGTACCAAGTATGTGAAATCGAAAATATCGTAAATGAAATCATAACGGTTTATATAAAGCAGAGACATGTATGATAACCAAACTACGATTTACAACATAAAAGTAGTCATGTCGGCGCAGGGACTCACTCCCTCAAAGTCATCCCTCATGCCCGTGGAACTCCTTCCTCACTGCCGGCAGTCTAGGTATAAATCGTATGATACGTATAACATGTCTCGGCCCATCCCATAGGACACGAGGTGGAATCGTGTGGTATACATGTACCGGCCCATCCCATGGGAAGCGGGAAAGAATCGTATGGAATAAATGTACAGGCCCATCCCATGAGACTCGCTAAAGAATCGTATGGAATACATGTCCCGCCCATCCCACGGGACTCGGAAAGAATCGTATGAGTACGTGTCCCCACCATCCTACGGGACTCGGAAAGAGTCGTATGGAATACATGTCCCGCCCATCCGTGGACTCGGTAAAGAATCGTATGGAGTATATGTCCCGGCCCATCCCATGGGACTCGGTAAAGAATCGTATGGACTACATGTCCCGGCCCATCCCATGGGACTCGGTGAAGAATCGTCCATAACATTTAAACCCTCTTTTAAAACAGATTAAGACAATACCATGCCTTCATTTTAAACCAACACATTTTCCCTTTTTAAGGTCAAGTAACAACATTCTTTTCCAAAAGTTCAAGTTGCATATTTTTAAATACTTAAGTCTCTTAATTTCGAAAGATTTCATAGTTCATAGTCCTAATCACTTAACGACGTAATTTCTTCTTTTAACAAAATTGAGTAACATATATCTTATGTGTGAGTAGTTTATTCTTGTTTATAACAATCTTATTAAAGCAGTCATGATCTAGGAAATGTAATACAATTTTGTCTTATCTTAGCTTCTATGCAGATGGAGGTTTCTACTGGTTTTAATATAATTAATTATTTGTCAATACATTTTCCTTTATTAACGCTGCAGTGGTTTGTTCGATACTTATTCTCATTTCCGAAATCAATATAACTTATAGTTAAAAACCAAGTACTCATTACTCACGAATGAGGTTTCACAACTTTTTAATAAAATTCATATCAAGCCAATTAAGTCAAGTCTCTTATTTTCTTAAAATCAACAACCCATTTCTTACCTACATAAAGTTGTTATAACAAACTTCTTATAAAGCCGTTATAACACTTTATGTTTTAAACCAACCCAATTCATTTAGCACACGTACGTCTACCGTACTACATAGTTTACAAACATCATGCTAGAAAGGATAGGAAGAGGTTCACATACCTCGCGACGATTATCGACAAATAGCAAAACGCTCCACCGTACTATAACCCTGCTAGCCTTGTCCACCCTTCAAGTAGAACACGCTACTCGCAGAACTTCAACCTATAATGGCCATATACGTCTATCAACATCTAGACTACTCTGTAGAACATTCTAAGCAGAAGGTTCTCTATTCTATGGAAATTTGGGCAGATTTCACCCAGTCAACTACACAAGTCTCATCAAATACAACCTATGTAAATACAGTTCAATTCTCTTCTCTTATACCATCCTTCTATAACTTATACTCATTTCTATACTACTACAGTATGTAATCTCCAATTACAATAGAAGGACAAGATATTTACCTCGATAAGCCCAAAATTATCCAAGATAAATATCGATCCTGAGCAAGGTTTAGCTCCTATTCTGCACGCTTCGATAGCTCCAAGAAACCCTTAGAAGTTCCCAAACAACTTCTACTTAATACTTCAACCAACTATGAAGATTTTCCCTAGGGTTTCGTTTGTGACTAATGGATATAAAGTAGTATTTCCGGGCTTTAGTATAGAGGTAACTTTGGAATACTACAAGGTATTTGTCTAAGGTATTTTGGGATAGTAACAATACTAGGAGAATATTTCTCTACCAAAAGGGGGGGCTTTTGGACGAAACAACTAGGAAAGGGAAGTGCTTGGACGAGGCTTCCAGGGGGAGCTTGGACGAAAGCTCTACTACAAAGGGGGAAGGATTTGAGACTTGGAAGTTGTGTTTGTGGATGAAGATGTCTTGCACAAGAGGGGGGTATTTATAGAACCACCAAGGGCCAAGATTAAAACAAATGAAGGGTGAAGATTTGGATCCATGTGAAGAATGAGGTCTTCCAACCAAGTGTCCACCACAATGTTGGGACATATGTCCACCACAACCTTGGGACATATGTCCCCCACAACAAAGAGCCATGTGGCCTTCCACTAGGCACAAAAAAACGTCCCTACCTACCCCCACTCACCCAAACAAATATCTTCCAAGACTTGACCATTTGACCTTGTCCACTTGGCCAACATTTTCGTCCAACCCATGCCAACTAAGGGTGACACATGTCGCCCTCCTATCGGTCCTAAATATTTCGTCTCTCGAAAAAATCTGTAATCGGTTAAAATATTAAAAACGTAGAATTTCCTTCACAAGGTTCGGAATCTTTTCCGTCGAAAGTTCACAATTTCATCCTTAACCTAATTAGGGCTTGAATATTCGTACGTACGTCCTCGCATACATACTCTGGAAATATGGGGTATAACATTGATCACTTTCATGATCCGCTGCAACTATCGAATAAACTCTGAGGATCATCCTCAGCTCTCGATCCATAGAACTCTGGTGGACTGCAACTCAAGAAGTCCCGAAGTCTCCAACTATCGGCTCTGGGGTGCACTACCGGTACCACCGGCTCCCGTCTATCCTCATGCCTTGCTACAATCCTAGCTAGTAACAGGGTCATCTCTTTGTAATCCATATCCTCGACTCCTGGTCGTGGAACTGGAGGCTCAGATATCCTGGCCTCAGTAGCTACTGCTGCTGCTTTAAACACTGCTGGGGCTGGCGGCGTCGTAGAATTCGCCGTCTGTAGCACCACCTCAGGTAAAGACTGGGCCTGTGCCTCAGAACCTCTCGTGCTCTACTCCCATCTCCTCTCACGCTTTGCCTTACGGGCTCTGGTTGTCTTGCGCAGAGGCATAACTGGCATATAAGAATACGTCAGAGGGAGTCCAACTTATAACACAACTCTAAGGCACGATCTCAGAGTGAGAAGAATAGAAACCAATCCTAAATATGATGCAGCCTCCTGATTATAGGTGTGGTGCACAACACGCTGATAATCAAGACTCTACTAGATACGGTCTGTAGACACTTTCCGATGATTAACTGCTATGATACCACTTTTGTAACGACCCGACCTCGGGCCCGCGACTGGTGCCTTACCCCGGGCACCCTAGTGATACAACATCAGAGAAAATCAGCGGAAATAAAAACTTAAATATGAAACAAGATATAAAATAAGAAACAGGCTAACCAAGACGGTCACCTTTCTGCATTTATATATAAAAACCTGAACAGTTACATCCTTTACAAACCCTGCCCACAACAGTACTACAGACCTCTAAGATTTTTATAACAACAACGACGGGACAGGGCCCCGCCATACCCCTGAATGTACAAGAACCTACAATCTCAGGGTATCATACCAAAAGATAAGCCCCCGGAGAAACGGAGCTTTCCAAAACGCTGAAATGTGATCCTATGAGCGAGGATCAACAACCGGTGTACCTCTACCTGCGGCATGAACGCAGCCCCCCGAAGGAGGTCAGTACAACAGGTACCAAGTATGTGAAACTGAAAATACTATAAATGAAATCATAATAGTCTATATAAAACAGGAGACATGTATGATAACCAAACTACAGTCTACAATATATAAGCAGTCATATCAAATCAGGGACTCACGCCCTCAAAGTCATCACTCAAATATAACTATGGGTCTCACGCCCACAATATCAGTCATGCCCGTGGAATTCCTTCCTCACTGCCGGCAGTCTATGATATAATAACACCAAGGAGTACACATGAATACCAGGTTCCACCTGTGTCATAAGAACCGTACGGGGCAAGTACGAAAGCATATCTACCAGATCCACCCTGCATCATCAACTAACCGGGGCAAGTACGAAAGCCAGCTACCAGTACCTCCCGTACCAACAATACTATATAATTGTATCACGAAGCTGACCGGGGCAAGTACGATAGCCTCTACCAGATCCACTCTGCATCACGTCGTTGACCGGGGCAAGTACGTAGGTTATCCACCAGATCCACCATGCATCACGAGACTTCGTCCTAACACTGACCGGGGCAAGTACGAAAGCCAACTACCAGAACCAGCATGCATCAGCAACGACCGGGGCAAGTATGAGGGCTAGCTACCAGATCCACCCTGCATCAGTAAACCTCATGGAGAGCTAGTCCATGGAATAACACTATCGACAGGGAACGAACCCTCATCATGGCCTCATACCCGTGGACCATCCATCGAGTCAGTATGCCCAAAAATGATTAAGAATAACATGACCGGCCCTCCATCGAGAGACGCGGTAACATAAGGATACAATACTTTCACAACAAGGCTATCACAAGCAAACTTAGGCAAGTTACTCACACTCAAGGTACTTCCATTTTATGCCAAAAATCCGGGTTTTAACCCCAAAGTACTACGTACTTAAACTCTTTAAAAAGATCCATTTCTTTCACAAAAGCCACATGATACTAACACCCGTAGTATCAAAATAGAGTAACTATCATTTTAAGTAAACCAAAACAATTTCCATACCTTCCTTTAAAACCAAATTACTCCTTCTTTTTAAAGTCAAGTAACAATATACTTTTCACAATAGTTTAAGTTTTATAATCTTTAAATCCAGTCTCATTACTTTTAAAAATGTCAAGTTACCATTTTAAATCCAATAATAAACCATTCTTTCGTTTTCACAAAGTCGTTATAACTAACTTTCCATAAAGCTATTATAACACTTTACATTTTAGAACAACCAAGGACAACTACTCACATTTCCGAAATCAAGATAACTTTATTCTTTTAAAGACCAAGTACCCATTACTCACGAATGAGGTTTCACAACTTTTTAACACAATTCAAGTTCTTAACATTTCATACCAAGTCACTTAACTTTAGAATCAAGTCAAGGACACAAAAAGGAAATCAAACTTCTTTAACACACGTGCGTCTACCGAACTATATATTTCACAAATAATCATGCTCAATAGGATAGGAAGAATCACATACCTCGCGACAACTAACCCTTACGACACGTAGCAAAACGCTCCAAGTACTTCAACTTCGTCGGCTACCCCTTAAGCCAAGTAGATTACGCCACATGTTGTACTTCAATCCTAAAATGGCCATAGTACTTCTATCAAACCTTACTTACCATTTAAGACTTATACCAATTAATAGCCCTTTAATTCTACGGAAAATCGGGCAGCACTTCCCCTGTTTTTACATACTTTTCCACCTTTTACAAGGCCCGAAAACAATAACCAACATGCCACATTTAAGGCGCAACAATTCAACAACTAAAGAAGGGTATCATACGCCCAAACGGACGTGTTAAACAATCTTCCCCTTAAAACAACAACAACTTAAAAACCGAAATGGAACAAGTCCATAGTCCAAAGTAAAGACAGCCCAATGTAAATACAGTCCAATGTAAATACAGTAAAGTAAATACAGTCCAATGTAAATACAGTCCATTAGTCCACTAGTTGGTGTTCTTGGCCAACTTACAATAATCACACTTTATCCAATTTTTCGGCTAACATACCGGAATTACTTATTTAATCCTCCAACTTATATTCCAATCTTCATATAAGTTATAGTTACTTTTTATTACTGTTGACAGGTAATAGATACGTTTTTATCATTTTAATGGCTAACATGCCTATTCTCCATTTTAGCAACTTAACAAGATCCAAATCTTTCCAAACTTCATTCCACATATCTCATACTTATTTATATACTTCCAACATATATAATATCCAACTTCACAAAGAGGATTAAGATCATTACCTCAAAAAGCCCAAAAATATCCAAGAACTTAAAGTCGCTCCTTAGCAAGTTTAGCTCCAAATCCTTACGTTCCAATCCGCTACAAGCAACCCTTAGAAGCTCCTAACCAACTTCTCTTCAAGATTCAACTCCAAAAAGTGAAGAACACTTAGGTTTCAAAGATGGCAAGTTTCGGCCAAGGCATCCCTTTTAGGCTAGGGGTGTGAAATCTTGTCTAACTCTTGGTTCACAATCTTCCTAACACTCTAAGGAAGAACACTTAAAAGTTTAAGAATTGTTGGACAAATTTTGGTCAAGATAATGGCCCTTGGCCGAGAGAAACATTCAAGGGAGAGAGTATTTTGTCAAGTCTTGAAATGGTTAAGTGTGGAAGATTTCATCAACTAAGGGTGCATATATAAGACAACCAAGGGCTAGGATGAAGGCAAGTGTGTGGTTGAGATAGAGACAAGTGTGTGTGGGTCCCTCAAGCCACTTGTCCTACACAAAAATAACTTGCAAGACAAGGCCACCTGTCTTGTGTCACGACCCGACCTCGGACCCGTGACTGGTGCCTTACCCCAGACACCCTTGTGATACAACATCAGAGAAAACCAGCGGAAAAATAAACTCACATCAAGAAACCACATAGAATATAAAGCAGGCTAACCCAAAATGGCTACCTTTAAATATAGCAAAAACTGAGCAATTACATCCTTAACAACCCAATTTATAACAGGACTACAGACCTCTAAGAACGTGTAACCACTATGACGGGACAGGGCCCCGTCATACCCCTGAATGTACATAACATCTACAATATCAGGGAGAACCGTACCAAAAGTCAAGCCTCCGGAGAAGTGGAGCTTCTGACACCTGAGCAAAAATCCTAAGAATGAGGATCCACCACCTGCTTACCCCTACCTGCGGATTTAACGCACCCGGAGAAGGGGGTCGAGACAATATGTACCAAGTATGTAAAACTGGAAAAAAATTCTGTAATAATATCATAAGTATAGAATACGCTGGAGTCATAGATGAAAATCAAATTACATTGCACTGTGCCTTACTAACAGTGAGAGTAACAAGTATAAACTTTACTGCATAAAATAGGAGGCTCGTGATCAAAACAGGGTCCCTCGCCCGTAGTATCATTAAGCAATCCTACTCCTGGGACTATTTCACCCGCATAGGTCCTGTGGACCCGCATGATGTCATCCGCCTCGCATGAGACTATTTCACCCGCATGGGACTATTTCACCCACATGAGCTCATCCGCCTCACATGAGACTATTTCACCCGCATGGGACTATTTCACCCGCATGGACCCGGTGGGCCCGCATGAGTACAAGCGCCGCACTCGCATCATGGGTAGCAAATCCATGGAATAAGTAGTAATAATAATAATACATAACCCAGCACTACCGGCTATCATACATAACATAAGCGCTATCGGCTTATCATAACGTAAGCAAGTTAAGAATATCCCCTAAATTCTTATTAACATTATTAATATACCATCTCATTTTAGTTTACTTCAGGCACTAACATGTCATTTAAGAGAAAATCCGGGAATTCAACCCAAGTACCACGTACCTCTAACCTTTTAAGAAATGACTCCTTTTTATACAAAACTCCCAAGATACTAATAACCGTAGTATCAAGTCACGACTACTTTTCAAGACAAGTCACGTTTACCATTAGAAATATAATAGGCTTCTAAATCAAGTGACTTCATTTCTTTTAAAACCTTAGGCAATTAATGCCTTAAAAACAATTTGCCTCTCACAAATTCAAATCATTTATCCGTACTTATTTTACTTAGAGTAAACCTTCCTTTATTAACCTTCCATAAAGCTAATATAACCAACTTCCCATAAAGTCGTTATATTAACGTTATACGTTAGTCAAACACATTTCTCTATGTCCAAGGGACTTATACTTCTAAAACGAAACAAGTATCACATACTTAAAACACTTCACGTCCCTTAACTTTGAAACTTAAGACATCATTAAAATAAGTGAGTAATATCAAAGCCTTGTACGTCTACCGTACTACATAGATGCAACTATTCATGCTCAAGAGGTAGGAAAGTTCCACATACCTCTTCGGGTCAATCCACTTGCTAAGTCCAATATACCGCGCGTAGTACGTCAACCTATAATGACCATAATATGTTTATTAACCTCTAGCTTCAACATAGAATTTTCCAAGTGCAAAGTCACTAAATCCTACGGAAAATCGGGCAGCATTTCCTTTGTTTCTACATACTTTGCCACCTTTTTCAAGGCCGAATTCAACATCCAAACGCCACTTTTAAGGCCCAACAATCCAATCAATACAAGGGGATTACACACCTAGTCTTGGATGTGTAAAATTCTGCCCCACAATGCATATTAACTAAATCAATAAGTTAAAGGTAGTATTTTGGCTACAACATGTTCACATCCTAACCTTACTCAATCCCTTCAAATCCAAATCATATTTCTTACATGCAATTTATCTAAGAGCAATATTTGCCACTACAAGTTCTTTCTTCTTCTCATGCAACACCATAAACTAGCAAAAAGAGAAGGAATTGTTACCTTAGAGCTTTAGCCAAATTAATCCAACAAATTCACTAGCCTCCTTTCCACAATCACCACCACAAAAGCTCCTACAAGCTTGCCAACAAGTTTCCTTCTTTCCACCCTTTTCAGATTTTTCTCAAGCCTTGTTTCCTCTTGATTTTCTAGAGAGAAGGGAGAGCTTTTAATTTTTAGAGAGAAAGGAGAGCTTGAAGAATGACCAAGTCTTCAAGACTTGGTCAAAAAATAGGACATGCAAAATCAGATGGGAGGGACACTTGTCACCCTCCCATGGCCTTTTTTAAAACAAAACAGTTCAGATTTTTCCACCTAGCCTCGCAGAACCCGCCTCGGCGCCGCGGCCCTGCAGCCGTCGCCGCGGCGCTGAAACATCCGAGACTCATCAGAACTTCCGGCGTCGCGGCCCTGCTTTCCGGCGCCGTGGCGCTGCAACTCCGGCGAACTTTCAGAACATTTGGCGCTGCGGCTCCTGACCGAAATACTTTTCTGTCCGAGTACGTACTGAACTTGTAACTCCCATAACTTTCTACTCCGATGTCCTATCGACGAACGGTTGGTTGCGTTGGAAACTAGACTCAACGAAATACATACTAGGCCTTTGAAACACATAGGAACTCTCAATGTAACGGGTCATAACCCGCCTCAAAGTTGACTAAAACCCCGTCTGAAACAATCCATCAACCTATCCTTCTAAAATTTAAGTCTTAATCCCTTTCGTATGCTCTCATACGCATGGCCAGAACTACGGGGTATAACATTATCCCCCCCCCCCCCCCCCTTAGAAACATTCATCCCGAATGTTCCTTCTAGGCTTACTCAAATCACAATATCGACATAGACCCTCTTAACTATTCTTTTTGCAAATAAAGATGCTCCACATGGCCACAACAATACTTAAGCATAATTGCAAAATTTGGAAAAAAAACTAACGATCATGAAAGTGGGTGTTACACCCCGTAAGCCCAGGACATCTATAAGAGAACGTAAGTAAGGCACACAAGACTTGAAAAGGGTACGAAAGGAAGAATTGTTTTTCCGATGGAAAATCTTCCGAACGTCGGAAAGGAGAAATGTTCGTTGATGAGAATTGGATTCTCAAAATGCCTTATTTGAAGAGTATGGAATGTATTAACATTATGGAAATTTATTTTTACAGATTTGGTCACGTGGGGCCCACCCGAGGAATTTTACGTTTTGTGGGGCCAACGAGGGTTACGGAATTTTATGGACGAATGAGAGGGCAACACGTGGCACACCCCCACATGGGTCTTGGATGAAATTGAGACAAGGGTATAATGGTTATTTGACCAAAGTTTAGATGACAAAGTCTTGCAAGCTAGAGCTTGATATTGTTGACTAAGTCAAAAGCCACTTGGCTTGATCCCTTTCATCCAAATTTAACATGTGTTGTAATCTAAGCCTTCCATTGTGTTTTATATAGTACCCTAGTGCAAGACAAGGTCTTCAACACTTAGAAAATATTAGAGAAACTTTGAGCTTAGCCAAGAAGCTCTCGGGTTTGGTCACTTCCTCACTCAAAAATTTTGTAGTTTTGATCCATTAGCCACAAGACTTTAACCCAAGGTCCCTAAGGGTATTGTAAGGATATCTCAATAGAAATATTTCGGAAAAACGGCGTTTTCACGTTAGTCGAAAGGTGAAAACCTAAGGCATTTTCATAGGTTTTGATTGGAAATGGAAGAGAAGTAGGTTGTGAGCTTCTAAAGGCTTCAAATAGCGGATTGGAGCGTAAAGGAAAGGAGCGACATTGAATCTTGGAAATTATAAGGGCTTGTAAAGGTAAAATTCTTGTCGGTTTAGTAATTAAGATTACTTATTGTTGTAGCTATGGATATTAGCCAGTATGAGATATATATTATGAAGTTGATAAGTGTTATGGATATTGGAACCCTAATCTGAAAACTAGTATGTTTAGCCTTGAGATTTCAATTCAATTGGATTATTAGTTTAATCGCCACATGTTATATAAGGAAGGAATTATAATTGTTAAGTTGTTTATGACAATATAACATGTTGGACCTAAGAAGTTGGATTGAAAAAGAATTGGAAAGAACTTTGTGTTATTGAATAAGTTAGCCGAGAATGACCTTGATTAAGGACTTAGTCCAGGTTCTGACCCCAAAGTATTACGTACGTTAAATTCTTTTTAAAAGATCCATTTCTTTTATAAAGGTCACCCGATACCCGTAGTATTAAAATAGAGTGACTCACATTTTTAGGTAAACCAAAACACTTTCCTTTTCAATATCAAGTAACAACATTCTTTTCCATAAGTTCAAGTTTGCCTAATTTCAAGTACTTAAGTCTCTTATTTTTGAAAGGGTTCGTAGTTGATAGTCTTAATCACTTAAGAATATAATTCTCTTTTAAACAATTTGAGAAACATATGCCTTATATGTGAGTAGGTTATTCTTGTTCATAATCAATCTCATTAAAGCAGCCATGATCTAGGAAATGTAATATCATTTTGTCTCATCTTAGCTTCTATGCAGATGGAGGTTTCTACTGGTTTTAATAATACTTAATTAGTCAATACATTTCCCTTTATTAACGCTGCAGTGGTTCGTTCGATACTTATTCGATTTACAAATCAAGAAACATGATTCCTTTTAAAAACCAAGTACTCATTACTCACGAATGAGGTTTCACCCTTTTAACAAAATTCATGTTAATTCAAAATAAGTCAAGTCTCTTATCTTTTAAGATTAATTCTCTTAACTTCTAAAATCAATAAACCATTCTTTTTATCTCTCCTAAGTCGTTATACCTAACTTCCCATAAAGCTAGTATAACTCTTAAGCTTTTAAAGCTTTTAAAACCAAGTGTTACTCTTCTTTCAAAAAGATTTCTTAACTCTTTTGAAATACTTCAAGATTCTTATTATTCAGGCTTAAGTCAAAAGACATTGCCGTAAAACTACGTTCAGTTAACACACGTACGTCTACCGTACTATATATATATATTCTTTTAAAATATCATGCTCAAGAGGATAGGAAGAATCACATACCTCGCGACGATTATCGACTATTAGCAAAACGCTCCAAAGTACTGTAGTCCTGCTAGCCTTTTCCACCCCCTGAGTGGAATACGCTACTCGCAGTACTTCAACCTATAATGGTCATACAAGTCTATCAATGTCTAGACTACACTGTAGAATAATTCTACGGAAAATTGGGCAGCACTTCCTTACCCGCCAAACTACACAAGTCTACTGTAAATACAGTCCTATGTAAGTACAGTTCACTCTTCTTCTTTAATATTCTTCTGATGTGATTTCAGTTCAATTCCTTTTCTGTAATATCCTTCTATTACAGTTCAATTCTCTTCTGTAATATCCTTCTATTTATCTTATATTCATTTCTATACTACTACAGTATGTAATTTCCAATTACACTAGAAGGATAGGATTATTTACCTCGATAAGCCCAAAATTATCCAAGTTTAAATGTCGATCCTGAGCAAGGTTTAGCTCCTATTCTGCACGCTCCAATTCGCTCCAAGAAACCCTTAGAAGTTCTACACAACTTCTACTTAATACTTCAACCTCTTATGAAGATTTTTCCATAGGGTTTCGTTTTGTGACTAAAGGAAAGTATAGTAGTATTTTCCGGGCTTTTCGTATAGAGGGTACTTGGAAATACTACAAAGGTTTTGGGCTAGAGTATTTTGGCATAACAACAATACTTGGAGAAGTATTTTTCTACCAAGGGGGGGTATTTTACGAGAATTCTCAAGAGAGGGTGTCTCGGCAGGCTTCTCAAGGGGAGGGTGGTGTGTTTGGCCAAGGCCTTCTCGAGGGAGGGGAAGTGTTGGACGAGAACACTACTGCGGAGGAGAGGGTTTTCAAGACTTAGAGATTTTTGTGGATGAAGAAGTCTTCACAAAGGGGGTATTTATAGGACAACCAAGGGCCAAGATCAAGCCAAGTGGTAGGCAAGTGTAGGGTGAGGATTTACCCATGTGTACCTTATCCATCTACCACACAAAATATCACAAATATCCTACCAACCCCTTGACCCTCAAATCGTCCAAGACCGCCCAAAGTAACATCCACTTTGAGGGGGACACATGTCACCCTCCCGTTGGTCCAAAATATTTCATCTCTCGGAAAAATCCGCAAAAATAATAAATGACATAGCCGTAATTTTCCCTACGCAAGCTTTGGAAAACGTTTCGTCGGAAAACGATTCTTTTCGGGGGTTGTGCACAAAATTTTCGGTCCTATGCCTAACTTAACGCTCAAACTTTTGTACGTACGTCCTTACGTACATACTCTGGAAATACGGGGTATAACACTACGGTTATTAGTATCTTGGAAGTTTTATTTGAAAGATAATCATTTTAAAGGAGTAGAGGCACGTAGTACGTTGGGTTAAATTCCCGGATTTTATAAATGACATGTTAGTGCCTTAAGTAAACAAAAATGAGAGTGTATATGAACATGCTAATAAGAAGTTAGTGGATTTCTTAACTTGCTTATGTAATGTATGATAAGCCGGTGGTGCTTATGTTATGTATGGTAAGCCGGTGGTGCTTATGTTATGTATGCTAAGTCGGTAGTGCTTATGTTATGTATGATAAGCCGGTAGGGCTTATGTTATGTATGATGGCCGGTTGAGTTAGGGTAAGAGTATAAATGAGGGGTAAACCCCCAAGACGTTATACCACCTTCTCCAGGGTAAGAGTATAAATGAGGTGTAAACCCCCAAGACGTTATACCACCTGCTTCAGGGTAAGAGTATAAATGAGGGATAAACCCCCAAGACGTTATACCACCTGTTCCGTGGATTTGCTACCCATGATGCGAGGAATACCTCATGCGAGTCCTTATGGGCTTATGCGGGTGAAATAGTCCCATGCGGGCTGGTACAGCCTATGCGAGGAATACCTCATGCTGGTCCACATGACCTATGCGGGTAAAATAGTCCCAGGAGTATGATTGCTTATCGATACTACGGGCGGGGGGCCCTGCTTTGATCATGAGCCTCCTATTTTTATGCAGTATACCTTTATGGGCAGACTTATGTGATTTTATCGCCCCCAGTTGGGCGGGCAAGATACCTTTATGGGCGGACTTATGTGATTTTATCGTCCCAGTTGGCGACAAGATAGGCGTTCCTCCATAAAGGGACGGATTAGGTTATGCAAGATACGTAAGTTATATGTTTATGAACTTGATGAGTTTTCTTAAGTATATACGTAAGAATTTGACTATACTCTTATGGAAAAATGGGAAAAGATAATAAGGTACGATTAAGTTCACGAGATGGAAATGACATGGTAGGATCTGGTATTTACCCTTTCATTATACTTGCCCTGTCATTCTTTTGTACGATTATGATTTGTTATCGCACCTTATTTTCCGTTCCATATTCTGTACTGTTGTAATCGATTCTTCTGGGCTGCGTTCATGTCCGCAGTTTAGGTATTACGATTGGATCCGCGAGCTTAGGATCTGGTTCAAAGATTTTGAAATGGCTCCAATGTTCGGAGCTTGTCGTCATGGTTATGTATATTCGGGTGCGGCGGCCTTGTCCGTCATAGCATTGGTCCAAATCTTAGAGGTCCGTATTCATCCGTAAATTGGGTGGCTAGAGTTGTTTTTACATTGTTAAACAGTGTAGACCCTTTCGGGTAATTTTTATGTTATGGCAGCCTTATCGGCTTGGCCTTAGTTTTTTTTTAAAAAGTGTTATTTATCTTCCGCAGTTTATTATGTTGTATGAATAGAAGGGTGCCCAGGTAGGGCACCAGTCGCGGCCCGGGGTCGGATCGTAACAAAAGTGGTATCAGAGCAGTTAGTCCTCGGAAAGTGTCTACAGACCGTGTCTAGTAGAGTCTTGATTATCGGTTTGTTGTGCACCACATCTATAATCAGGAGGCTGCAGGACATTTAGGATTGGTCTCCATTCTTCTCACTCTGAGATCGTGCGATAGAGCTGTGTTGTTAGGGTCATCTCTCCCTAATGAGTTATGTTGATTGTAGCTACGAGAAAGGCAGCAGTGACCCAGGAAAGACTATGTGGATTGCGTATCCAGGTTGGTAATGATTATAGTATAGTTGGTATTGTGACATACATCTATACGGAGTTATGTATGAGGGTCAGACGCGTGTTTCCTAGAATGATTTTAGATTACCAGGAGTTGGTAAAGACTAACTAGATACCGGGAAGGTATGGAACAGTTAATGAATTCTCGCCAAGATCTTGTGTTTTATTTTGAGATAATTGGGAAAGGATGAGTCATGCGATAGGCGATGAACCCTTAAGAAGTCATGTTAAGAAACTTAATGGAATACCATGTTAATATATTAAGCTACGTGGTAGGCTTAAGAGAATGGTACGGATGAGGTCCGTATAGAGTAAGTAATGGTTGTTGTGATCGAGCTAACATGGTTATGGTATTATCAGAAGTTTTTGTACCCGTTTACGGGGGGACTGATAAGGTAGGCTTGGAGCATGGAAATTGCGAGCCTAGGGGTATTAATGACCGCCGAGACCTTAGGTATATATAAGGCCTTCTCAGGCAATATGATTTTATTCAGACTAAGGTAAGAGTTAAGTGCGACGGTGGGACGGGGTGAGGACCTATTTCGGGTCGCCCCATAGCCTGAAATGGAGTGGGATCAGTTGGTAGTAGTTCCGCTACGTGACAGGGTCACGAGAGTGCAAGGCCCAAGTCTAGTTAATTATTTTACGGGTTCGTGGATACGTTCCACCGAAACCAGGTCGTGAGAGTCGGAAATGGCCTTATGTTGTTTAATAGAGTGACTCCAAAAGATTGGAGGCCAGAATCGGTATGGGGGTTATGTATGTATGCTAGTATGATTGGAAGTACGGAAAGAGTGCGACCAGTAAGAAAGATAGCAACCAAGTGTAAAGGAATAGAGCCTGAATCCGTAAGAACCTTTCGAGGTAACTACACCCGTGAGTGTTTGGGGTGGTAGCTGAGCGGGTATATGAGATTTGCCCGGTGATGATACAGTCGTCAGACCCTAGTAGACCTAGTAGAGATGTTTATGACAGACTTTAAGGTCATTATGAGTATGGACTAGTTGGCCTCGTGAGTGCCAAGGTTGGCATTTAGTATAAGTATTGTTATGTGGCCATGGGTGACATATGTTGTATGAAGGGTGCAAAAAAAGGAGACTATGTCGCTATCTAATTAGATTGGACTCCGAAAGAACATTCGGGGACGAATGTTTCTAAGGGGGGAAGAGTGTTACACCCCGTAAGTCCAGGACATGTATAAGAGAAGGTAAGTAAGGAACACAAGACTTGAAAAGGGTACGAAAGGAAGAATTGTTTTTCCGACGGAAAATCTGTTATACCCTGTATTTCCAGAGTATGTACGTGAGGGCGTACGTACAAAAGTTTAGCCTTAAGTAGGCATTAAGGGCGAAAATTGGGCACAACACACAAAACGAATGGTTTTCCGACGAAACGTTTTACAAAACTCGCGTAGGGTAAATTACGGCTATGTCATTTCTAATTTTTGCGGATTTTTCTGAGAGACGAAACATTTTGGACCAACGAGAGGGCGACACTTGTCACCCTCTAGTTGGCGGATTTGAGGCGTCCATTTGGACGATTTTGTGGCTTGTTTTGTCAAGGAGTTGGTAGGATATTTTTGTGTAGTAGATGGATAAGGACACTTGCCTAAATCCTCACCCTACACTTGCATAGCACTTGGCTTCATCTTGGCCATTGGTTGGCCATTGGTTGGCCTATAAATACTCCCCTAACTTGAAGGTTTTCTTCATCCGCAAATCACTCTTCAAGTCTTGAAAATCCTCCCCTCTCCCTTGTGAGCTTTTCGTCCAAGCCTCCTCTTCCCCCCCTTGAGTGAAGCTTAGCCGAAACAGCCCTCTTCCCCCTCTAGCCCTAGCCGAAACACCCCCCCCCCCCTTGGTAGATAGTTGTCTTCCAAATACCCTAGCCCAATTCCCTTATAGTATTTTAGTAGAAGTTGTTGGGAACTTCTAAGGGTTCTTGGAGCTATCGGAGCGTACGAATTAGGAGCTAAACCTTGCTCAGGAGCGACATTTAACTTGGATAATTTTGGGCTTATCGAGGTAAATACTCTTGTCCTTCTATTGTAATTGGATATTACATATAAGAATAGTTAAGACTTGAGTATAAGATATGAAAGAATATTAATGTATAGAATTGAACTATATCATAGTAGAAGGGTATAAAGAAGAATAATTGAGTCAGATTTACATAGAATGTTTTCACATGAGACTTGAGTAGCTTGGCGGGTAGGGAAGTGCTGCCCAATTTTCCGTAGAATAGAGAACCTCTACTTAGAATCGCATGTGAGAATAGTCTAGACGTTGATAGGCGTATTTGACTATTATAGGCTGATTCTCTCGCGACATATTCAACTTGGCGTGGATTTCAGGAAGGTATGTGATTCTTCCTATACTCTTGAGCATGATATTTTAAATATATATATAGTACGGTAGACGACGTGTTAATCGAATAATAATTACGGCAATGTCTTTTGACTTAAGCACGAATAATAATTACGGCAATGTCTTTTGACTTAAGCTGAATAATAAAGATCTTGAAGCATTTCAAAGAATCTTGAATCATTTTTAACAGAAGAGAAATATTTGGTTTTTAAACAAAAGCTTAAGAGTTATACTAGCTTTATGGGAAGTTAGGTATAACAACTTAAGAAAGATAAAAGGAACTGCATTTATTTGTTTATAAAAACCTTGTATTGATTCTGTAAGGTGTAATAAGATTGTTTGATAAATAGACATATTATGATGCTACGTGTGTTAGTGTCTTGTGATGTTGTGAAAGGGGTCATTCTTGTTGTGCTTACGTTGCTAAGCGGTAAGTCGATTGTAATGTTATTATATCATCTACCCTCGGCTTGTTATACCGAGGGCTTGCCACCCTTGATGCGGTCTATACGGCTATGCGCTATGTGACTATGCGAGTGCGGGAGTTCGAGATTGATCATTCCGGTGTTTTATCCCGACGCGGGGATGCCCTATGCGATGCGTGTGACTATGCGTCTATGAGACTATGCGACTGCAGAGTCGAGGAGGTACCGGGGTTAGCTACCGACGCGAGGAATACCTAATGCGGATGTGTGTGACCTATGCGGTGCGGAAGTCCAGGCTAGGAACGCATAATGATACTATGGGCGATTGGCCTTGCTTCGATCATTCGCGGCCTAGGAAAGACCAGTTACATTATATCTATTTTGCTCTTGTTTATGTTGTGGCACTATGTGCAGTTAAACTGGTTGTATTTGCAAATGGTTTTAAATACTTTGATTTTACTTCAGTACTTTACAGTTTCACATACTTAGGATATTTAGGATTTGTTTCCATTCTTCTCACTCTGAGATCGTGCCTTAGAGCTGTGTTATAAGTTGGACCCCTCTAACGTATTCCTTTCTCCAGAATGATTATGCCCACGTAAGGCAACCCGCCCGGGCAAGGCGGCGAGGAGCCGCTAGTAGGACACCGAGAGTTACGAGGCTCGAGCCCGCCATACCCGAGACGGCGAGTTCCATGACGCCGCCGACCCCAGCAGAGGCCACAGTACCTGTACCTCCAGTCCCACAGCCTGGAGCGGATGAGATGGGTTACCGAGAGATGGCCCAGTTACTGGCCAGGATCGTGGCCAGACATGAGGATAGGCTGGATGCTGCGGTTCCAGCCCAAAGAAAGACCGTAGTTCACCCGAGATCGAGCATTTGCGACTACGATTTTCTCGAGCCAGAGCCCGCGAGTTCTACGTCGAGACACGAGATGATCCGCGAGTTCATCCGTCGATTCTGCAGAGATCATGCGAGTGGTCAAATCTTGAGACCGAGTCCATGATCTTGGTTGCGACGGCTGCGTGATACCGCAGTCGATTGGTTTGATTCGTGGGAGTTATCCCGGGGAGAGCACGCGTCCCCAGCTACTTGGGACGAGTTCTCGGAGGCCTTTCTTACTCACTTCTTGCCTCCACAGATGAGGAGGGCACGGGCCGACAAGTTTTTGTTGCTGAGACAGAGAGGACGCACAGTTAGGGAGTACAACGTTGAGTTTGATTCGTTGGCTCGATATGTCCCTGCATTGGTAGACGATATGGAGGATCGGGTGCATCGCTACGTCACCGGGCTAGATGATTATATGGCCGAGTCTTGTGCGGGTGTGGCTCTTCAGCCAGGCATGGATATTACCCGCATGCAGGCTCATGCACTGGGATGCGAGGAGCGTAGAGACCGCCGGGTCGACAGATATCAGCATCAGAAGAAGGCCAAGACGACCGGATTTTTTGGTAGTTCTCGGGGTGGACGGCCTCAGCAGACATCTAGATTTGCGCCACAGCCAGCTCAGAGCACTCCCACATTATTGTCGGTGCGGCCCGGAGTATTCGGGGCGGTCGGGCCGTGACTTGACTTCCAGGTAGTGAGGTGCTAACCGATCGAGGTCTGCTCAGTGTGTCCGTTGTGGTAGATTCCATTCAGGGAGCTGTAGTACTACTTCAGGAGCTTGCTATACTTGTGGCCAGCAGGGTCATTTTGCGAGGGCCTGTCCGACCGGGGGCAGCGCTGGTAGGCTCACCTACGTGGTCTGTTGCCGCTCATCATCTCCTACGATTACTCGCCGAGGCGTGGTACTCATGGGCCAGCAGGTCGCGGCAGAGGTCGTGGCGTGGGTCCCAGTTCTAGCGGTCCTCAGAACCGCATTTATGCCTTGTCCAGCCGGCAGGACCAGGAGGCCTCACCTGATGTCGTCACAGGTACCTTATCAGTCTCCGATTATGATGTGTATGCCTTGATAGATCCGGGTTCTACTCTGTCCTATATATCTCCCCTTGTTGCTAGTAGGATAGGGATAGAGCCTGAGTCCATAGACCCTTTCGAGGTAGCTACGTCAGTGGGTGATTCGGTGGTAGCTCGGCGGGTATTTAGGGCTTGCCCAGTGACTTTATGCAGTCGTCAGACCCTAGCCGACTTGATAGAGTTGGACATGACTGATTTTGATGTGATCATGGGTATGGATTGGTTAGCTTCCTGCTATGCCAATGTAGACTTCAGAGAGAGAGTGGTACGGTTCCATTTTTCTGGGGAGCCGGTTGTTGAGTGGGAGGGGAACACTGTATCGCCGAGGGGTAGGTTTATTTCTTACCTCAAGGCTAGGAAGATGATGCAGAAGGGGTATATCTACCATCTCGTTCGGGTGTTTGATCACGAGGCTGCGGTGCGATTTTGATCGATTCAGTAGTCAGAGAGTTCCCAGACGTGTTTCCAGACGACCTCCCGGGTATCCCTCCAGAGAGGGAGATAGAGTTTTGTATCGATGTGCTGCCAGACACTCGGCCTATTTCCATTCCGCCATACAGAATGACACCTGCCGAGTTGAGAGAGTTGAAGGACCAGCTGCGAGATTTGCTGGAGAAGGGCTTCATCAGGCCTAGTGTTTCTCCCTGGGGAGCGCCGGTATTGTTCGTGAAGAAGAAGGACGGGACGCTGCGCATGTGTGTTGATTACAGGCAGCTGAACAAGGTGACCATTAAGAACAGATACCCCCTTCCCAGGATTGATGATTTGTTCGACCAGCTGCAGGGTGCGAGATGTTTCTCCAAGATTGATCTGCGATCGGGCTATCATCAGGTGCGAGTCAGAGAGGTGGATGTCCCTAGGACTGCATTCCGGACCCGGTACGGGCACTATGAGTTCAGGGTTATGTCGTTCGGTTTGACCAATGCTCCGGCAGTTTTTATGGATTTGATGAACCGAGTGTTCAAACCATTTTTGGACACGTTTGTGATAGTGTTCATCGATGATATCTTGGTTTATTCTCGCTCAGAGCAGGAGCATGCGGAGCATTTGAGGACTGTGCTGACAGTTCTCCAGGACCAGCAGTTATACGCCAAGTTTTCCAAATGTGAGTTTTGGTTAGCTTCGGTGGCTTTTCTTGGGCATATTGTCGGGGCCGATGGTATTCAGGTGGATACGGCCAAGATCGAGGCAGTCAGGACTTGGCCTAGACCTACTACTCCGACAGAGGTGCGCAGCTTTCTGGGCCTTGCAGGTTACTATCGGCGGTTCGTGGAGAAGTTTGCTTCTATCTCTGCACCATTGACTCGGCTGACTCGTGGCGACTAATTTTTGATGGTGATGCTTGAGCGGGGTTTCCGATTCTTGAAGGAGAGATCGACGACCGCCCGTTCTACTCTTCCGGAGGTCCAGACGGCTATGTCGTATATTGTGATCGTCGCATCGGGTTGAGATGTGTGTTGATGCAGCAGGCAAGGTTATAGCATACGATCCCGACTTAAGAAGCATGAGAGAACTACCCCACCCATGATTTGAGTCGCGGTGATTCACGCCAAGATGCGGAGGCACTATTTATATGGGGTTCATGTGGATATTTATACAGACCACAAGAGCCTCCAGTATATCTTCACGGAGGAGCCGAACTTGCGGCAGACGCGGTGGTTAGAGTTGCTTAAGGATTATGGCGTCGATATCTGTACCACCCGGGAAGGCCAATGTTGTGGCGGATGCCCTTAGTCGTAGGTCGATGGGTAGTCTATCGGATGTGCGGCGAGAGGAGGGGCATGGTTCGCGATTTGCATCGATTAGCGAGCCTTGGTGTCCGCTTGATTGATTACGATAGCGGTGGGGTTCGAGTTCGAGAGGTTGCCGAGTCTTCCATCATCGGCGAGGTGAAGAGGCAACATTTGAGGATCCGTTTTGATTCGGTATCGTGATACGGCTCTTCGAGGCAAGGGTCCTTTGAGGTAGCACTGATGGGTGCTAAGGTTTGACGGCAGTTGTGTGTTCCAGATGTTTGAGACTTGGCGAAGAGTTCTAGGGAAGCACACGTGCGTTACTATCCATCCGTGGCGACCAAGATGTACCACGACCTTAGATACGTATTGGTGGGATGGCTTGAAGAGGACGTTGCGAGTTCGTAGCTCGCCCGTGGTTGTCGGCAGTGAAGGTAGAGCACCAGAGGCCTGGTGGTTTGTTGCAGACGATAGAGATCCCGACCTGGAAGTGGGAGGTGATCAACATGGACTTTATCACAGGATTACCTCGCACTCAGAGGAGACATGATTCTATATGGGTTATCGTCGACGGCCGAAAATCAACCCACTTTCTTCCGTCGGACGACTTTTGGTGAGGATTATGCGGACTTTACATCCGAGAGATCGTCGATCGCATGGAGTCCCTATTTCGATCATATCGCATGCAGGAGCCCGGCCACGCTAACTACGGAGGTCCTTCCGAAGGGTTTAGGGACGCAGTGAGCACGAGTATCGCATTCCATCCACGCAGACGGACAGCCGGTGGCGCACTATCCGCACTTCGAGGATATGTCGCGAGTCTGCGTTATTGATTCGAGGGTAGGAGGATCACTTGCCTCTAGTTGAGTTTGCATATAATAATAGCTACCACTCCAGTATTCAGATGGCGCCTTATGAGGCCTTGTATGGGAGTAAATGCAGATCGCCGATAGGCTGGTTTGATGTGGGCGAGGTGCAGTTAGTGGGACCAGATTTGGTGCAGCAGGCAGTGGATAAGGTGAAGCTTATCCAGAGCGCTTCGACGGCTGTAGTCGGCGTAAGTCATATGCAGATCATCGTCGTCGGCATCTGGAGTTCGAGGTTGATGATTGGGTTTTCCTGAAGGTGTCACCCATGAAGGGTGTGATGAGATTCGGGAAGAAAGGGAAACTCAGCCCAAGGTACATTGGGTCGTATCAGATTGTCCGCAGGGTAGGCAAGGTTGCCTATGAGTTGGATCTGCCGTCCGATCTGGAGGCAGTGCATCCGGTGTTTCATGTTTCTATGCTGAGGAGATGTATCGGGGATCCATCTAGAGTGCATCCGATTGACGATGTCCAGGTGACCGAGGGGTTATCGTATGAGGAGATTCCCATAGCGATAATCGATCGTCAGGTTAGGCGTCTGCGGACCAAGGACGTGGCTTCTGTCAAAGTCTTGTGGCGGAACGAGCTCAGGGAGGAGATGACGTGGGAAGCTGAGGAGGACATGAGGCAGAAGTATCCTCACCTATTCCCCACACCTCCAGGTAACTCACTTTCCTACTTATAAATTTTCATTGTCATATATGCTTAAGTGTTGTTTTGTGGCCGTATGTAGCATTTGCAAACTGTTTAAGCTTTATCGTTAACTGTCTTGGAAAGGAACATTCGGGACGAATGTTTCTAAGGAGGGGAGAATGTTATACCCCGTATTTCCAGAGTATGTACGTGAGGGCGTACGTACAAAAGTTTAGCCTTAAGTAGGCATTAAGGGCGAAAATTGGGCACAACACACAAAACGAATGGTTTTCCGACGAAACGTTTTACAAAACTCGCGTAGGGTAAATTACGGCTATGTCATTTCTAATTTTTGCGGATTTTTCCGAGAGACGAAACATTTTGGACCAACGAGAGGGCGACACTTGTCACCCTCTAGTTGGCAGATTTGAGGCGTCCATTTGGACGATTTTGTGGCTTATTTTGTCAAGGAGTTGGTAGGATATTTTTGTGTAGTAGATGGATAAGGACACTTGCCTAAATCCTCACCCTACACTTGCATAGCACTTGGCTTCATCTTGGCCATTGGTTGGCCATTGGTTGGCCTATAAATACTCCCCTAACTCAAGGTTTTCTTCATCCACAAATCACTCTCCAAGTCTTGAAAATCCTCCTCTCCCTTGTGAGCTTTTCGTCCAAGCCTCCTCTTCCCCTCGAGTGAAGCTTAGCCGAAACCACCCTCTTCCCCCCCTAGCCCTAGCCGAAACACCCCCCCCCCCCCCTTGGTAGATAGTTGTCTTCCAAATACCCTAGCCCAATTCCCTTATAGTATTTTAGTAGAAGTTGTTGGGAACTTCTAAGGGTTCTTGGAGCTATCTGAGGCGCATTTAATTAGGAGCTAAACCTTGCTCAGGAGCGACATTTAACTTGGATAATTTTGGGTTTATCGAGGTAAATACTCTTGTCCTTCTATTGTAATTGGATATTACATATAAGAATAGTTAAGACTTGAGTATAAGATATGAAAGAATATTAATGTATAGAATTGAATTGTTATCACAGTAGAAGGGTATAAAAGAAGAATAATTGAATCAGATTTTACATGGAATGTTTTCATGAGACTTGAGTAGCTTGGCGGGTACGGAAGTGCTGCCCAATTTTCCGTAGAATAGAGAACCCTCTACTTAGAACTGTTTACAAAATAGTCTAGACATTGATAGCCGTATTTGACTATTATAGGCTGATTCTCTGCGCGCGACATATTCGACTTAGCAGGTGGATTTCGCCGAGAAGGTATGTGATTCTTCCTATACTCTTGAGCATGATATTTTAAATATATATATAGTACGGTGACGACGTGTGTTAATCGAATAATAATTACGGCAATGTCTTTTGACTTAAGCCTGAATAATAAAGATCTTGAAGCATTTCAAAAGAATACTGAATCATTTTTAACAGAAGAGGAATATTTGGTTTTTAAACAAAAGCTTAAGAGTTATACTAGCTTTATGGGAAGTTAGGTATAACAACTTAAGAAAGATAAAAGGAACTGTTTACTTATTTGTTTATAAAAACCTTGTATTGATTTCTGTAAGGTGTAGTAAGATTGTTTGATAAATAGACATATTATGATGCTACGTGTGTTAGTGTCTTGTGATGTTGTGAAAGGGGGTCATTCTTGTTGTGCTTACGTTGCTAAACGGTAAGTCGGTTGTAATGTTATTATATCACCTACCCCCTTGACTTATTATACCGAGGGCTTGCCACCCTTGATGCGGTCTATACGGCCTACGCATCTATGTGACTATGCGAGTGCGGAGTTCGAGATTGATCATTCCGGTGTTTTATCCGTCACGGGGATGCCTATGCGATGCGTGACTACGCGGTCTATGAGATCGCGATCGCGAGTCGGGAGGTGCAGGGGTTAGCTACCCCGTCGCGAGAATACCTCATGCGGTCTCAGTGTGACCTATGCGGATGTGGAAGTCGAGTTTAGGCACGCATAATGATACTATGGGCGATTGGCCTTGCTTCGATCATTCGCGGCCTAGGAAAGACCAGTTACATTATATCTATTTTGCTCTTGTTTATGTTGTGGTACTATGTGCAGTTAAACTGGTTGTATTTGCAAATGGTTTTAAATACTGTGATTTTACTTGATGCTACGATTTCACATACTTAGTACTGTTGTAATCGACCTCCCGGGCCGCTCACGCCGCAGTAAGGGCAAGCAGGTGCTAGATCCGCATCCTTAGGATCTTTTGTGTTGGTGTCAGGAGCTCCATCTTCTCCGGAGGCTCGACTTTTGGGTATGATCTCTCTGTCGTAGTTAGTTTTGTACAGTCAGGGTATGGCGGGGCCCTGTCCCGCCATAGTTGTTTACTTCTTTAGAGGTCTGTAGTCCTATTGTACAGTTGGGATGTAACTGCTAAACGATGTTTATATATATACGCCGAAAGACGACATTTTCTCACATAAAACTGTGTCTCATTTTACAACTGTTTCATGTCTTGTTTTTATATTTCCGCTGATTATTCTGATGTATGACTACTTGGGTGCCCGGGTAAGGCACCATTCACGGGCCCCGAAACGGGTCGTGACAAAATCTTCCGAACGTCTGAAAGGAGAAATGTTCGTTGATGAGAATTGGATTCTCAAAATGCCTTATTTGAAGAGTATGGAATGTATTAACATTATGGAAATTTATTTTTACGGATTTGGTCACGTGGGGCCCACCCGAGGAATTTTACGTTTTGTGGGGCCCACGAGGGTTACGGAATTTTATGGATGAATGAGAGGGCGACACGTGGAACCCCCCCACATGGGTCTTGGATGAAATTGAGACAAGGGTATAATTGTCATTTGACCAAAGTTTAGATGACAAAGTCTTGCAAGCTAGAGCTTGATATTGTTGACTAAGTCAAAAGCCACTTGGCTTGATCCCTTTCATCCAAATTTAACATGTGTTGTAATCTAAGTCTTCCATTGTGTTTTATATAGTACCCTAGTGCAAGACAAGGTCTTCAACACTTAGAAAATATTAGAGAAACTTTGAGCTTAGCCAAGAAGCTCTCGGATTTGGTCACTTCCTCACTCAAAATTTTTGTAGTTTTGATCCATTAGCCACAAGACTTTAACCCAAGGTCCCTAAGGGTATTGTAAGGATATCTCAATAGAAATATTTCGGAAAAACGACGTTTTCACATTAGTTGCAAGGCGAAAACCTAAGGCATTTTCATAGGTTTTGATTGGAAATGGAAGAGAAGTTGGTTGTGAGCTTCTATAGGCTTCAAATAGCGGATTGGAGCGTAAAGGAAAGGAGCGACATTGAATCTTGGAAATTATAAGGGCTTGTAAAGGTAAAATTCTTGTCGTTTTAGTAATTAAGATTACTTATTGTTGTAGCTATGGATATTAGTCAGTATGAGATATATATTATGAAGTTGATAAGTGTTATGGATATTGGAACCCTAATCTGAAAACTAGTATGTTTAGCCTTGAGATTTCAATTCAATTGGATTATTAGTTTAATAGTCACATGTTATATAAGGAAGGAATTATAATTGTTAAGTTGTTTATGACAATATAACATGTTGGACCTAAGAAGTTGGATTGAAAAAGAATTGGAAAGAACTTTGTGTTATTGAATAAGTTAGCAGAGAATGACCTTGATTAAGGACTTAGTTGGTATTAATTGTGGGGCGGAATTTTACACGTATTGTAAGGCGTGTAATCCCCTTTGATTGGTTGTTGTATTGGGCCTTAAATGTGGCGTGTTTGGTTATTGAATTCGGCCTTGAAAAAGGTGGCAAAGTATGTAGAAACAAAGGAAGTGCTGTCCGATTTTCCGTAGAATTTAGTGACTTTGCACTTAGAATATTCTACGTTCGAAGCTAGAGGTTAATGTACGTATTATGGCCATTTTAGGTTGAAGTACCAAGTATAGCGTATTCTACTTGAAGGATGGAATAGATGTCAAGGTTGAAGTACTTTGGAGCATTTTGCTATTTGTCGATAATCGTCGCGAGGTATGTGAACCTCTTCTTTCTTTTGACATGATTCTATGTATGGAATATACATGTAGTACTATTTCATGATTCCTTCTACTCTTAGAAGTTAAGAGGTATGTATGTTGATTTACTCTAAGTAAAGGTTATGTCTAGGTTATCCTAAGTTCTTACTAAGTCTTATGGGGGATGTTGGTAAGAGTCGTTAGGAGATATTTGGAGCCAAGTTGACTTGGCTATGTTACGGCACAAATGAGAATAAGTATCGAACAAGCCACTGCAGCGTTAATAAAGGAAAATGTAATGACAATCAATTAAGTTAAAATGAGTAGAATTCTCCATCTGCATAGAAGCTAAGATAAGACAAAATTGTATTACATTTTCTAGATCATGGCTACTTGATTAAGATCGTTATAAATAAGTATAACTTATTCACAACGCACCAATGTATATGTTACTTAATCTAAAGAGTTTACGTTATGAATTTTTAAGACTATGAACCTTAAATTCTTAAAAGGTTAAGGGACTTTATTTTTCAAGTTATGGGACTTGATTCTTAAAGGAAGAAATGAATTGATTTAAAAGTATAGAATACTTGATTTGGAAAGTATTGATTTCTTGCCATTCTAACGTTAAGAAACTTGTTTTCTTAAAAGTTAAGAGACTTGAAGTATTTTGAAAGCTATGTGATTTGATTTGAAAGTATAAGTCTCTTGGTTATAAAAGGAATGAATTTGTCTAAGACATAAAGAGTTATAACGGCTTTATGGGAAGTTGGTTATAACAACTTTATGGAAGATTAAAAGAATGGTTTTCTTCAGTAATGTAAGCAAAGAAATGATTTGAAATAAAGAAGGGCAAATTGTTTTAAAAAGGTACCAATTGCTTAAGGTTTTAAAGAAAGAAGTCACTTGATTTAGAAGCCTATAAATGTATTTCTAAAAGGTATTGTCACTTGTCTTGAAAAGTAGATATGACTTGATACTACGGTTATTAGTATCTTGGAAGTTTTATTTGAAAGATAATCATTTTAAAGGAGTAGAGGCACGTAGTACGTTGGGTTAAATTCCCGGATTTTATAAATGACATGTTAGTGCCTTAAGTAAACAAAAATGAGAGTGTATATGAACATGCTAATAAGAAGTTAGTGGATTTCTTAACTTGCTTATGTAATGTATGATAAGCCGGTAGTGCTTATGTTATGTATGGTACGCCGGTGGTGCTTATGTTATGTATGCTAAGTCGGTAGTGCTTATGTTATGTATGATAAGCCGGTAGGGCTTATGTTATGTATGATGGCCGGTTGAGTTAGGGTAAGAGTATAAATGAGGGGTAAACCCCCAAGACGTTATACCACCTTCTCCAGGGTAAGAGTATAAATGAGGGGTAAACCCCCAAGACGTTATACCACCTGCTTCAGGGTAAGAGTATAAATGAGGGGTAAACCCCCAAGACGTTATACCACCTGTTCCGTGGATTTGCTACCCATGATGCGAGGAATACCTCATGCGAGTCCTTATGGGCTTATGCGGGTGAAATAGTCCCATGCGGGCGGGTACAGCCTATGCGAGGAATACCTCATGCGGGTCCACAGGACCCATGCGGGTGAAATAGTCCCAGGAGTAGGATCGCTTATCGCTACTACAGGCGAGGGGCCCTGCTTTGATCATGAGCCTCCTATTTTTATGCAGTATACCTTTATGGGCAGACTTATGTGATTTTATCGCGTCCCAGATTGGGCCGGGCAGTATACCTTTATGGGCAGACTTATGTGATTTTATCGCGTCCCAGATTGGGCCGACAGTATAGGCGTTCCTCCATAAAGGGACGGATTAGGTTATGCAAGATACGTAAGTTATATGTTTATGAACTTGATGAGTTTTCTTAAGTATATACGTAAGAATTTGACTATACTCTTATGGAAAAATGGAAAAAGATAATAAGGTACGATTAAGTTCACGAGATGGAAATGACACGGTAGGATTTGGTATTTACCCTTTCTTTATACTTCCCCCTGTCATTCTTTTGTACAGTTATGATTTGTTACTGTACCTTATTTTCCGTTCCATATTCGGTACTGTTATCGACTTCTTCGGGGGGCTGCGTTCATGTCCGCAGGTTTAGGTACACAGTTGTGGATCCGCGAGCTTAGGATCCTGGTTCAGCATTTTGAGATGGCTCCAATGTTCCGGATCTTGTCGTCATGGTTATGTATATTCAGGGGTACGGCGGGGCCTTGTCCCGTCATAGCATTGGTCCAAATCTTAGAGGTTTGTATTCATCTGTGGGCTGGACTGGCTAGAGTTGTTTTTACATTGTTAAATGTGTAGACTTTTCGGTAATTTTTATTTTATGGCAGCCTTATCGGGTTGGCCTTATTTTTTTTTTTTTAAAAAAAGAGTGTTATTTATCTTCCGCGGTTTATTATGTTGTATGAATAGGGGTGCCTGGTAGGGCACCGCCGCGCCCGGTCGGATCGTGTGATGGGTTACACGGGGTATAGGGAACAAGTGAGGATCCTTCTTCATCATGTCCTCCTCTGCTTCCCATGTCATTTCCTCTCTGTTCTCGTTCCGCCATAAGACTTTGACGGAAGCCACATCCTTTGTTCGTAGTCGCCTAACCTGACGATCGAGTATTGTTATGGGACTCTCCTCATATGATAACCCCTCTGTCACCTGGACATCACAAATCGGGTGCACTCTAGATGGATCTCCCATACATTTCTGCAACATAGACAACCTCCAGATCGGAAGGTAGATCCAACTCATAGGCAACCTTACCTACCCTACGGACAATCTGATAAGGCCCAATGTACCTTGGGATAAGTTTCTCTTTCTTCCCAAATCTCATCATGCCCTTCATGGGTGATACCTTCAGGAAGACCCAATCATCCACCTCAAACTCCAAGTGTCGACGCCGATGATCTGCATACGACTTCTGTCGACTCTTAGCTGCCAACAACCGCTCCTGGATAAGCTTCACCTTATCCACTGCCTGCTGAATCAAGTCTGACCCGACTAACTGAACTTCTCCTACCTCAAACCAGCCTATCGGTGACCTGCACTTCCTCCCGTATAAGGTCTCATAAGGCGCCATCTGGATACTAGAATGGTAGCTGTTGTTATATGCAAACTCCACAATAGGTAAATGATCCTCCCAGCTACCCCTAAAATTAATAACACAAGCCCGCAAAGATATCCTCGTTGTCCGGATAGTACGCCTACCGTCCGCTTGGCCTCGAGGATGAAACACAGTATTGAGACTCACCTGTGTCCCTAACCCTTTCTGGAAAGACCTCCAGAAGTTAGCCGAGAACTGGGCTCCCCTGTCTGAAATGATCGATACAGGCACTCCGTGCAGTCTCACAATCTCTCTGATATACAATCTAGCATAATTCTCGGCTGAAAAAGTCGTCCTGACTGATAGAAAGTGGGTTGATTTCGTCAGTCTATCGACAATAACCTAGATGGAATCATGCTTCCTCTGAGTGTGAGGTAACCCTGTAATAAAGTCCATATTGATCACCTCCCACTTCCACATCGGAATATCAATAGCCTGCAATAGCCCACCGGGCTTCTGGTGCTCAACCTTGACTTGCTGACAATTCGGACACTGCGCCACAAACTCTGCAACGTCCCTCTTCAGGCCATCCCACCAATATATACACCTGAGGTCATGGTACATCTTAGTCGACCCCGGGTGAATAGAGTAACGAGCACCGTGCCTCACGTAATCACGACGAAGTCCTGCCTCATCGGGTACACACAACCTGCCCTCAAACCTTAGCACCCCATCATGTGCTACCTCAAATAGACTCTTCTCTTCCCGAAGAGTCGTATCTCGATACCGTACCATAATCGGATCCTCGTACTGTCGCCTCTTCACCTCCTCGACGATAGAAGACTCGGCAACCTCTCGAACCCGAACTCCACTATTATCAGAACCAACCAAACGAACCCCAAGGCTCGCTAGCTGATGTAACTCGCGGACCATGCCCTTCTTCTCTGGCTGCACACCTGACAGACTACCCATCGATCTGCGACTAAGGGCATCTGCAACTACATTGGCCTTCCCTGGGTGGTATAGGATATCGACATCGTAATCCTTAAGCAGCTCCAACCACCATCTCTGCTGCAAGTTTAGCTCCCTCTGGCTGAAGATATATTGGAGACTCTTGTAGTCTGTGTAAATATCCACATGAACTCCATATAAATAATGTCTCCAGATCTTCAAGGCATGAATCACTGCTGCCAATTCTAAGTCATGCGTGGGGTAATTCTTCTCATGTTTCCTAAGCTGTCGAGACGCGTAAGCTATAACTTTGTCGTGCTGCATCAGTACGCACCCAAGCCCGACACCGAACGCGTCACAATAAACCACATATCCGTCTAAACCCTCTGGAAGAGTAAGAACTAGGGCGGTCGTCAATTTCTCCTTCAGTAACTGGAAACTCTCATCACAAGCATCCGTCCACCGGAACATAGCTGTTTTCTGAGTCAGCCTAGTCAAAGGTGCTGAGATGGAAGCAAACTTCTCCACAAATCTCCGATAATAACCCGCAAGGCCCAAAAAGCTACGCACCTCTGTCGGAGTGGTGGGTCTAGGCCAAGTCTTGACTGCCTCAATCTTTGTTGTATCCACCCGAATACCATCGGCCCCGATAACATGCCCTAAGAAAGCCACTGAAGTTAACCAAAACTCGCATTTCGAGAACTTGGCATACAACTGCCGGTCCCGGAGGACTCCCAATACCGCCTCGTGATTCGCGTACGCTCGCTGCGGCGCGAATAAACCAGATATCATCAATGAATACTATAACGAACATATCCAAGAATGGCTTGAACACCTGCTCATCAAATCCATGAATACCGCTGGGCGCTGTCAACCCAAAATACATCACCTGAACTCATAGTGCCCATACCGGTCCCGAATGCGATCTTTGGGATATCCGCTCTCTAACTCGCACTGATGATAACGGATCGCAGTCTATCTTGAGAAACATCTCGCACTCGCAATCGGTCAAACAAATCATCAATCACGGGAGGGATATCTGCTCGTGATAGTTACCTTATTCACCGCTCGTAATCAACACACATACGCAGCTGGCCCCATCCTTCTTCTTTACAAATAACACCGGGCGCTCCCTGCGGGAAACACTAGGCCGATAAAGCCTTTCTCCAAAGAAATCTTTCACCGGTCTTTCAATTCCTCAACTCAAGAAAGCCATCCGGTCTGTCGAGGTGCAACCGGCCTCTGCCGAGGTTGTCTACCTCAAAACTACCAGGACCTCGCTGTCCGCCCTCTTCTGCGATACCTATCAATCCGCCGCCCCTACGCTCACACCCGCGCATAAGCCGCATGCGGCAATGTCCATGCCCGGTGAAGAGCTACTCTGGCAACTCGCTAGGTAATCATCGAGCCTCGTGACATAGCGGCACCCGCCCTCTATGCGCTACCAAAGCGGGTACATACCGAGCCAACGAAGTCAAACTTCTACGTTGTACTCGATCGTCCCGCCCACTGCCTCGGTGTCAAAAATCTATCGGCCCGAGCTCTCTTCATCTGCGGAGGCAAGAAATGGCTAAGGAACGCCTCTGAGAACTCGTCCCAAATAGCTGGAAGTGCATGCTCCCCCCGGTATAGTTCCCATGAATCATACTACCAATCGCAGATCCCGCAGCCCAATGTGAACCCAATAATATCGACTGCTCTCCGAGGCCCCGATCACTCATGATCCGCTATAATCGCTTGATAAACTCACGAGGATCATCCTCGTGCCTCACCCATAGAACTCTGGTGGGTCGCAACTCAAAAGTCCCAAGTCTCGTTATCGACTGGGTGGACTACGGGTACAACTGGAACCGCTGCCTCCCATCTGTCCTCCTGCCTTGCTACGATCCTGGCTAATAATTGGGCCATCTCATTGTAACACATCTCCTCCGCTCCAGGCTGTGTAACTGGAGGCTCAGGTACCGCGGTCTCAGTAGCCGCTGCTGCTGCCCCAAACTCTGTTGGGGGTGGCTACGTCGTGGAACTCGCCGTCCGAAACATCATCTCAGGTAAAGACTGGGCCTGTGCCCTCGTAACCCTCTGTGTCCTACTAGCAGCTCCCCCAGTTGCCTTGCCCTTCTGGGCCGCGGTTGTATTGCGTGGAGGCATAACTGATACATAAAAATATGTCAGAGGAAGTTCAACCTATAACACAGCTCTATTGCACGATCTTAGAGAGAAAGAATGGAAACCAATCCTAAATATCATGTAGCCTCCTAATTATAGATGTGGTGCACAACACATCGATAATCAAGACTCTACTAGATACGGCCTGTAGACCCTTTCCGAGGATAACCTGGCTCTGATACCACTTTTGTCACGACCTGACCTCGGACCCGTGACTGGTGCCTTACCCCGGGCACCCTTGTGATACAACATCAGAGAAAACCAGTGGAAAAATAAACTCACATCAAGAAACCACATAGAATATAAAGCAGGCTAACCCAAAATGACTACCTTTAAATATAGCAAAAACTGAGCAATTACATCCTTAACAATCCAATTTATAACAGGACTACAGACCTCTAAGAACGTGTAAACACTATGACGGGACAGGGCCCCGTCATACCCCTGAATGTACATAACATCTACAATATCAGGGAGAACCGTACCAAAAGTCAAGCCTCCGGAGAAGTGGAGCTTCTGACACCTGAGCAAAGATCCTAAGAATGAGGATCCACCACCTGCTTATCCCTACCTGCGGCATGAACGCAGCCCCCGAGGAAGGGGGTCAGTACACAATATGTACCAAGTATGTAAAACTGGAAAAAAATACTGTAATAATATCATAAGTATAGAATACGCTGGAGTCATAGATGAAAATCAAATTACATTGCACTGTGCCTTACTAACAATGAGAGTAACAAGTATAAACTTTACTGCATAAAATATGAGGCTCATGATCAAAACAGGGTCCCTCGCCCGTAGTATCCTTAAGCAATCCTACTCCTGGGACTATTTCACCCGCATAGGTCCTGTGGACCCGCATGAGGTCATCCGTCTCGCATGGGACTATTTCACCCACATGGGACTATTTCACCCGCATGAGGTCATCCACCTCGAATGGGACTATTTCACCCGCATGGGACTATTTCACCCGCATGGACCCGGTGGGCCCGCATGAGTACAAGCGCCGCACTCGCATCATGGGTAGCAAATTCATGGAATAAGTAGTAATAATAATAATAATACATAACCCAGCACTACCGGCTATCATACATAACATAAGCGCTACCGGCTTATCATAACGTAAGCAAGTTAAGAATATCCCCTAACTTCTTATTAACATTATTAATATACCCTCTCATTTTAGTTTACTTCAGGCACTAACATGTCATTTAAGAGAAAATCCGGGAAATCAACCCAAGTACCACGTACCTCTAACCTTTTAAGAAATGACTCCTTTTTATACAAAACTCCCAAGATACTAATAACCGTAGTATCAAGTCACGACTACTTTTCAAGACAGGTCACGTTTACCATTAGAAATATAATAGGCTTCTAAATCAAGTGACTTCATTTCTTTTAAAACCTTAGGCAATTAATGCCTTAAAAACAATTTGCCTCTCACAAATTCTAATCATTTATCCGTACTTATTTTACTTAGAGTAAACCTTCCTTTATTAACCTTCCATAAATCTAATATAACCAACTTCCCATAAAGTCGTTATATTAACGTTATACGTTAGTCAAACACATTTCTCTATGTCCAAGGGACTTATACTTTTAAAATGAAACAAGTATCACATACTTAAAACACTTCACGTCCCTTAACTTTGAAACTTAAGACATCATTAAAACAAGTGAGGAATATCAAAGTCTTGTACGTCTACCGTACTACATAGATGCAACTATTCATGCTCAAGAGGTAGGAAAGTTCCACATACCTCTTCGGGTCAATCCACTTGCTAAGTCCAATATACCGCACGTAGTACATCAACCTATAATGACCATAATACGTTTATTAACCTCTAGCTTCAACATAGAATTTTCCAAGTGCAAAGTCACTAAATCCTACGGAAAATCGGGCAGCATTTCCTTTGTTTCTACATACTTTGCCACCTTTTTCAAGGCCGAATTCAACATCCAAATGCCACTTTTAAGGCCCAACAATCCAATCAATACAAGAGGATTACACACCTAATCTTGGATGTGTAAAATTCTGCCCCACAATGCATATTAACTAAATCAATAAGTTAAAGGTAGTATTTTGGCTACAACATGTTCACATCCTAACCTTACTCAATCCCTTCAAATCCAAATCATATTTCTTACATGCAATTTATCTAAGAGCAATATTTACCACTACAAGTTCTTTCTTCTTCACATGCAACACCATAAACTAGCAAAAAGAGAAGGAATTGTTACCTTAGAGCTTTAGCCAAATTAATCCAACAAATTCACTAGCCTCCTTTCCACAATCACCACCACAAAAGCTCCTACAAGCTTGCCAACAAGTTTCTTTCTTTCCACCTTTTTCAGATTTTTCTCAAGCCTTGATTTCCTCTTGATTTTCTAGAGAAGGAGAGCTTTTAATTTTTAGAGAGAGAGAGAGTTGAAAAATGACCAAGTCTTCAAGACTTGGTCAATAACAGACATGCAAAATCAGATGGGACACTTGTCACCCTCCCATGGCCTTTTTAAACAAAGCAGTTCAAATTTTTCCACCCACCTCGCAGAACCCGGGCCATGTCTCGCGCGGCCGCAATAAACATCCGAGACTCATCAGAACTTTCGCGCCATGCGCTCAGCCGCGGCTGCAACTCCAGCGAACTTTCGAACATTTGGCGCCATGTCCTCGCATCCGGCGCCGCGACTGTGGCTCACGACCGAAATACTTTTACGTCCGAGCACGCATCGAACTTGTAACTCCCATAACTTTCTACTCCGATGTCCTATCGACGAACGGTTGGTTGCGTTGGAAACTAGACTCAACAAACTACGTACTAAGCCTTTGAAACACCTAGGAACTCTCAATGTAACGGGTCATAACCCACCTCAAAGTTGACTAAAAACCCGTCCGAAACAATCCGTCAACCTATCCTTCTAAAATTTAAGTCTTAATCCCTTTCGTACGCTCTCATACGCATGGCCAGAACTACGGGGTATAACATCTTGCCACTTGTCAAGCAATTTCGGCCACAAGGCCACATGGGGGTGACACATGTCGCCCTCCTATTCGTCCAAAATATTTCATCTCCCGAAAATATCCATAATGGCCAAAATCTAGAAAACAAAGTGGGCCCCACAAAACCGTAAATTTCTCCCGTGGGCCCCACGTGACCAATTCCGGAAAATAAAATCCATAATTCTCTAATATTTCAAGAAGTCCGAATACCAAATCTGGGAATCAAATTCCCATTAACGAACCTTTTTCCTTTACAAATTCCGGAAAATTTTCTGTCGGAAAATCAAATTTTTCTTCCTTTCCAATCTTTATGTCGTATTCTCGTACATACGTCCTCACATACATACCCTGGAACTAGGGGGTGTAACACGCGACGGGCACCCGGATCCGTCTATCATTATCACGCTACACACATATGCTTATTGGTCGTCGGGTTGCGAAACCCAACGATAATTTGGTGGATTTCTAATTGTGGCGTTAATACCAATGATTAACCCACCTAAGGTTTATGCATGCATGACTTAATATAAAAGGTGGTATAGCTCTATCTTAAGTTTTCTAAGATTTGGCTTACTAGACGCAAGGTTCCCGAGCGGACAACTCGAGTGAGTATACGCTACCGATCGACGTAACCGATCTAACTACGCGCAAGCGTCAACTCTCCTAAATTTTGGGTATTTTCGAAAGAAATTCGCGGGTGCGCGAAGCACACCTCGCGTGTAGTGTGTGATAGTGTCAATTTTCCAGAATGGAGGAAATATGAGCGGAATGACAATTTAAGGAAAGCAGTAAAAGAATGTAGCAATTAAAGTAGTTAATTACAAAATAAAAGCAAACAATATAAAATATTTACAACAAATATAAAAGCAAAATAAAGTGCAATATTTAATTAACCTGGGTTTGCTATGATCAAGAACTCGATATCCCAAATGAGTCGCCATGCTGTCGCGCCCGTTTTTGACCTCGGGGGTCTGAACGGTATCCGCAACGTTGCTCTTTGGCGCGGTTCCCTGGATGGAGCAATAGTGTTGTTTTTAAGGAGTCGCCACCTAATTATTTAAGTGAATTAGGACACTTGATTTATTGCAATAAAAATACTGCAATTGACCTCCATTTAATGGTCTGCGAAATTAGTGAGATTCTGAATCAGGGTTCTTTATTATCCTAAAGGGAAGGGGTTAGGCATCCTTATCCGCTAACTTGCGGTTATTCGTTCAAACCTAGGTTAACTATTTATTGTCTTTTTTATTCTACGTATTCTAAGCATTTTTCATAATTTATAATTAAAATAAAATGCAATACAAAATAATAAAAACTAAAATTAAATGCGACATAAAATAACATTCCGGGACATCTTTTAGCCCTTTTTAGGCCTTCTGCACAGGATGATCTCCGGGTACCTGCATAAACACTTAGTAAAAGTGTTAGTAATAGAATAAATAATTTTAAAGCAATAACATAAATTAATAAGTAAAGCCAAAAATAAATAAATTCGTCTTTTGCACAGAGGATGCCTTGGAAATCAGACGGAGATTCCTTCATCGGCCAATATTGTTAAAAGCAATAAAATAAATAAAACCTTCAGATCCGCGCCAAAACAGTAATAGTTTTAAACACGGAGGGCTCAGATATATATAAAAATAAAGCGGGACATCCTAAACAAGTCCGGCTGCGAAAATTCGCCTCGCCAGCGCATGTTGGTTATCCAGTGTAAGTAGAAGAAATCATCAACGCCCAGAAAGCTTCATTTATTTTATTTTCCGTCTTTGCAACTCTGGAGGCCTCAAAAATCGACGGATAACTTTTTCATCGGCCAAACAAGTGTAGCATTTTGTTCAAATCCGTCAATACCAACAGTGTAGTAATTGTTCTAAATCAGTTTAATACCAAGTGCAGTATCTATTCCAAATCATTTTCAACGGAAAAATAAAGGGATTAAATCAGTTCAACAACCGAAAACCATATAATATCAAAATGTAAGAACCATACAATGATTTAATCGAGCCCAAAATGAAAGAACAATGACCAACATCGCGGAAAATTAAAGCTTCACGAGTTTTACTCCGTAGACACAAAACAAGAAATCAAACCACCGCCAACAATGATTCCAAGAAATAAAACCAAACAAACGCTGCCTCCGACAAGATCAAAATATCGTAAAATCACCCAAATAGAGATGAAGAGTGCCGAGTTTTAAACTCCTGTAGTACTAGAGAAATCCAAAATCACCCAACATAGCCAACAACAATAATAGCAACAAAATGAAGAAATAAAGCGTAGGCCGCCGAGTTTAAATCCGGCGCGTTCAACGTTACCAACAGAGAGGGCGAATGACGTCATTTCCACGACGAAGTCGCCGGAGCGATTTCACCGTAGTGGTTCGAGCGCGGACGGTGAGCGGTGATGGTTCGCGCGCGGTGGTCGAGGTTCGCTTGAGGTACGCCGCGGGTCGACGGAATACGCTGCGGGTCGACGAAAGGCGAGAGAGGTGAGGAGTGTTGGCGGTGAGGTGTTACAGGGGTTCACGGCGATGGAGTTTCGGTGGTGGTCGACGCAGGAGAAGGGTGGGAGAGAGGCGACGGATAGGTGAGAGGAGAGCGAGTGAGGTTGTTGGTTCGCCGAGCAATCGAGCCCGCAGAGCGGCGGAATGGGAAAGAGGCGAGGCACACAGTAGGTAGAGATAGGGTGAGGCTGTGGTCCGTGGAACGCGGTCGCCTGTGTTTTAAAAGTGGGTAGGCTACTGGTAGGGAGAGAATGGGTGGGGGGGAAATGTTTATTATATAGGGGTATTTAGGTTTAGGGTTTGGTTTAGTTTTGGGGGGGGGGGGGGGGGGAATGAAAAATGGGTTTTGATTTTAGGGGGGAAAAAAAAATATTGTTTGGATTTTAGGGGGGAAAATAAAAAGATGAAAGTTTGGGTGAAATTTAAAAAATGGTGTTGGATTGGACTGATTCAAATTGTGTCTTGGACTGGACTGATTTGACAAAAATGCAAGGCGAGTTAATTATTTAAAAGAAAAATTATTTAAAGAGATGCAAAATTATTAAAATGCAAATGCCGACGCAATAATAATAAAATACAATATTTTAGCAAATGTTTAATGCCTAATTAAAACTAAAAATGCGGTGCCAATTAATTATTTAAAGAGATGCAAATATTATTATAATAGAAACATAATATTAACAAAGACATAATGCTTAATTTAAAATAAAAAAATGCAATGCCATTTTGTGAAGAAATAAACATAGAATATTATGTAAAAAATGCAAAAAATGATACTTAAAATGCATTGTGCTAAAATACTTAAAATTGCAATAAATATATAAAAAACGGGTCAAAATTGATTGTCAACAGATATGTATGAGAACGAAAGCAAAAGTAGAAAGGAATATAGGAAGATTATCTAGAAGCTGAGTAGTGAATGTTGCTTAATATATATATATATATATATATATATATATATATTTATTTATTTATATCAAATCCTTTATAAAAATTGCTTCTAAAGGGAGGTCCAATAAATAGTCTTCACAGGATGAGTTACACGCACACATGTCCAATTTCAAATCCTTGCCAAACATCCTTATCCCTACGTGTTTACTTAATAGCCCACCCCTTTATTAATCATTCCACAATTAATCAATTATACACACAATTCACTTAATTCGTGATTTCAATTCACTTAATTTCCTGATTTATAAGACCTTCATATACCCAATGTCATAACCTGGCGATATGAACTAGTCCATAACTTTTTTGGAATATGCAACTATTATTATTAATTCTCATTGTCATACATGTTACGTCCAAAATTATTACGGGGTCACATCTTTTTGTATACTAATTCTCTTATTAGCATATGTAAATATAACATACACTTTCCGGAGTCCGGATCTACTTGCTTACGTTAAAGTGCTCAAATCATTGTTCAAAATTACGAGACGTTACACAAAATGGACCACCTTAAAATGCAAAATTGACAGGTGGAAATACTTATACAAGTGACTTGAATACTTTTAGTAGGTGACTGAAGGTCGTATATTCACACTAGCACAAACAATAAGGATGACCTTCGGGGTTCCTCTGATGTCCTTGCTAGAGCTATGTTGCAACCTTTAGAGGACTTGAGATAGTTGAAATCCTCAACTATTAATATTGGTTCCTAGAGTATGAGTTCCCTGAGATAATTATAGTTTTTGGAGACAAGCAAATACATTTTTTGTGTAACCAGAAAAAAACATCATTTCTTAGTGTTGTAAAATCCGCTACTAAAGAGGCTATGATGTGGAAGTTATCATGCATGTGAAGGCGAAAAATAAGGATGGGACTGCTCAAATGGACAATGTGCTCCACAATATCTGTATACAACCAAAGTCAGATGGTTCCGCTACCTCAGTCATTGGATATATTGCAAGAGAGATCCCGAAGAAAAATGTAAGATGATATTAATCTTCCTTGAGGAGTCTTTCATTAATATCAAAGTATATATAGAGTACAATGTTCATCCCTTATACAATAGGAATCCTAAACCTATACAAAAGAGGAATTCTAGTCTTACCATAATTATATATACGCCAATATATGAAAATATTCTAATTATGGGTATGGATAAAATTGTTTTCTATGATATACATGTTTACACACCTCCTCAGTTGGAGCGGAAGGAGGCCGGACGCTGAGACTGGATCTGAAGTTAAGAAAAAACTGTCTGGGAAGTCCTTTGGTAAATATATCTGCATACTGATAGGATGATGGAACATGTAACACTCTGACATGGCCTAGTGCAAATTTCTCACAAACAAAGTGTAGGTCTATCTCAATGTTCTTGGTTCGCTGATGTTGAATCAGATTATGAGACAGATAGATGACAGAGATGTTATCACAGTACACAATAGATGCCTGACGCAAAGGACATCAAGTTCTAATAAGAAATTTCGAGCCAACAAATCTCAATTTACATTTGCAATGCCTCAGACTCACTTTCGTGATTGAGCAAGATAAGGTAGCATGTCGCTTGACAGACCAAGTGTTATACCCCGTATTTCCAGAGTATGTACGTAAGGGAATACGTACGAAAGTCTTGCCTTAAAGATAAGCCTTGGACGTTTTATTTTGTACACAACTCACTAAAAGAATCGTTTTCCGACGAAACGTTTCCACGACTTTCGTAGTAAATTCCGCTATGCCATTTCTTATTTTGCGGATTTTTCCGAGAGACGAAACATTTTGGACCAACGGAGGGCAACACTTGGCACCTCCCATTGATGGACTCAATCGCCCATGGACGAAATTGGAGAGCCAAGGCACGCTTTTTGTGCTCAGGCACAAGCCGGCGGTGGTAGGATATTTGTGTTTAGTTAATCCTCACCCTACACTTGCCTTGCACTTGTCTTCATCTTGGCCATTGGTTGGCCAAGGCTTGACCTATAAATACCCCCTTAGAGATGAAGAGTTCTTCATCCACAAATCTTCCAAGTCTTGAAAAATCCTCTCCTCTCCCTTTGTAGTCTTCTCGTCCAAAACACCTCCTCCTTGTGAAGTGCCCTGGCCGAATACCCCCTCTCTAGCCTAGTAGTTTGGCCGAGCCCCTAGCCTAGCCAAAAATCTACCCTCCCTTGGTAGAAAAGTTACCTTCTTGTATCGTTATAATGCCCAAAATACCCTAGCCCAAATACCTTAGTACTTAGTAGAAGTTGTGAAGAACTTCTAAGGTTCTTGAGCATACAACTTAGAGCAAAACCTTGCTCAGCGACTTTTCTAGGATATTATTGGGCTTACCGAGGTAACTAATCCTAACCTCTTTTGAATTAGAAAATATATACCGTTGTAGTATAAGGATAAGTATAAATACTTAGAAGTATATCACGTAATAGAATTGAATCATATCACAAAGTAGGCGGTTTAAAAGAAGAATAATTGAATCAGATTTACATGCGATCGTTTCACATGAGACTTATATAGCTCACCGCAGTGGAAGTCGCCCGACTTTCCGTAATTGTGAACCCTCTGCTTAGAATGACCTTCGAGTAGTCTTTGATAGATATCTGTGACCATTATAGTCGACTCTCTGCGCGACATATTCAACTCGCGTGGTTTTCATTTGAGAAGGTATGTGATTCTTCCTAAAGCATGATATTTTACAATATATATATAACGGTAGACGCATACGTGTTAATCGAATAATAACTACGCAATGTCTTTGACTTAAGCTCGAATAACACTTACGAATGCCTCACGGCTTAAGCCCGACAACACTTACAGAATGCCTCACGCTTAAGCCCGAATAATAAAGATCCAAAGCATTTCAAAAGAATATCAATCATTTTAAAGAGAACTAATTGGTTTTTAAATGTAAGCTTAAGAGTTATACTAGCTTTATGGGAAGTTAAGTATAACCACTTAAGATTGATAAAAGAAACAAGTTTGCCTATGTGTTTATAAAGACTTATATTGTGAAAAGAATAATAAGATGGTTTGATAAGTAGACATGATATGATGCTATGTGTGTTAGTATCTTGTAACGCTTGTATAGGTGAGTATCCTTGTCAGGCTTATGTTGTTTAAAGATAAGTTGTTATGTTAGTATACTATCACTCACCTCGAGATGATACCGGGTTGTCGCCTCCGACGCGGGTAGACTCAGCGGTGCGGGACCATGATTCGAGAATACCTCACGCGGTCCAGGGGCCTACGCGAGCTACGAGAGTTCCGTGTTAGTATGCGGGTTATGCCTCACGCGGCCTATGTGGCCACGCGACAATGAGTCCAGTGATTTACGCCGAGGAGTAGCCACCGACGCGGGTTATACCTCACGCGCCCACGCGAGTGGCCCATGCGACTCCGGAGTTCAGGATTAGGCTTGCATGACGATGGGGCGAGTGGCCTGCTTTCGATCATTCGCACTCAGACAAGACTCATTACGATTACCTATTGTTGCTATTGTTTGTGATGTGGCACTATGCGCGTTCCTCGTTGTTTCACACATATTTGTAAACCGGTTTTAAAAATGATATGTTTTCATTTAAGTACTTTACGATTCGCATACTTAGTACTGTCAGATCGACTCCTTCGGGCCGCTCATGCCGCAGTAAGGGCAAGCAGTGTGCTAGATCCGCATCCCAGGATCTCTACGTTGGTGTCTGAGCTCCATCTCTTCCGAGGCTCTACTTTTGCATGATCTCCCCAGTAGATAGTTTGTACAGGTGGTATGGCGGGCCCCGTCCCGCCATAGTTGTATATTTCAGAGGTCTCAGTAGTCATGTTGTACATGTTGCCGGATGTAATCGCTAACTATGATTATATATATACGCCGAAAGGCGATGTTTTCTCACATAAATCGTGGTCTTATTTTATAAATCGTTTCATGTCTTGTTTTATATTTCCTGATTTCTCCGATGTATGACTACTTGGGTGCCCTTGCAAGGCACGACCACGCCCTGAACGGGTCGTGACAAAAGTGGTATCGAGCGCTTAATCTCTGAAAGTGTCTACAGACTGTATCTAGTAGAGTTTGATTATCGGTGTCGTGCACCACACCAATAATCGTGAGGCTATAGGATATTTAGGATTGGTTTCATTCTTCTCATTCCGAGATCGTGCTTTAGAGTCGTGGTTATAGTCGACCCTCTAACGTATTCCTTTCCCCGTAATGCTTATGCCTCCACGTAAGGCAACCCGGCCCGTATGGCAAGGCAATGAGGAGTCGCTAGCAGACACCCAGAGTCACGAGGGCTCGCACCCGCCTATACCGAGACGGCGAGTTCTATGACGCCGCCACCAAAGACAGACCACGCACCCACACCTCCCGCCCCACACCGGGCGAGGAGTTAGGGTACAAGCGAGACGGCCCGCCTTTGGCTAAAGTCAGGCCCGACACGAGAGAGATCGACGCGGCTAGCCTGGCCCAGCCCGACCCGCACCCGTGGTACACCCGAGGCGTATAGTTTGAGGCTACGAGATTTCTTGAGTCAGAGTCACGGAGTTTTATGGGTCGAGGCCGAGGATGATCCGCAGGAGTTCATCCGTCACTTCAGAGGATTTTGAGAGTGATCGTATGCCGAGACCGAGTCCGTGATCTTTGGTTCACATAGCCGCGCGGATACCGCAATCGATTGGTTTGATTCACGGAGTTATCCCGGGAGAGCACGCGCCCCGCCTACTGGGATGAGTTCTCGAGGCTTTCTCACTCACTTCTTGCCTCCACAGACGGCGAGGGCGCGGCCGATAGATTTTTACCGCCGAGGCGCAGGACGACCGCCGTGAGTACAATGTCGAGTTTGATTCATCGCTCGATATGTCCCAAAGATTGCAGCAGATATGAGGATAGTGGTACACCGCTATGTCACCGCCAGACGACTATATGGCCGAAGTCATGTGCGGGGTTTCTCCACCGTATGGACATTACCCGCACGCAGCTCACGCCTGACGCGGCGAGCGCAGAGGTCGACGGTGACGACAAAGAAGCAGGTTAAGGCCGTGACGGAGGGTCTTCCGTGGTTATCGTGGGCGGCCTCAAGGCTAGCCTAGATTCGCACCACGCCACCAGAGCACTCGCACCGCCCTCAAGACACCAGAGTTTTCGAGGCGCACTGGCCCTGTGGCTTCGTGACGCCCGTAGCAGAGAGATCGCCGATCGACCACCTTCAGCCAGGCCGACGCAGATCCCATTACGGAAGTGTGGTACTACTTATGGATCTTGTTACGCCAGGCCAGCAGGTCACTTTGCGGATCGTCCGACCGGGGCGCTACGTGGTAGGCTCACCTTCAGTTCTGTGGGCCGCTTCATCATCTCCTACGCTTACTCGCCCGAGGCGTGGTGCTCATGGGTCGCCAGGTCGCGCAGAGGTCGTGGCTCGTGTCCAGCTTCAGCGTCCTCGTAACCGCATTTATGCTTTGTCCACCGACAGATCGTGAGGCCTCACCGATGTCGCCATGTACCTTATCGCTCGGGTTTGATGTTTATGCCTTGATAGATCCGGTTCTACTGGCCCTATATATCTCCCTTGTTGCTAGTAGGATGTGGATAGAGCCCGAGTCCATAGACCTTTCGAGGTAGCTACGCCAGCCGGGTGATTCGGGTAGCTCGGCGGTATATAGGGCTTGTCTGTGACCATTTACGCCGCCGACCAGCCGACTTGATAGAGTTGAGATGATTGACTTCGACGTGATTATGGGACGGATTGGCTAGCTTCTGCTATGCCAATGTAGACCGCAGAGAGAGTAGTACGCCCAGCTCCGGCGAGCCATTGTTGAGTGGGAGGAGCACCAGATCGCCGGCGGTAGGTTTATTTCTACCTCAAGGCTAGGAAGATGCGCAGGCGGGGTATATCTACCATCTAGTTCGAGTGTTTGATATCGAGGTCGCGTACCAGATTTTCACCGGCCTCGTAGTCACGAAGTTCCCGACGTGTTCCTGCATGACCTCCCGCATCCTCCCGAGAGGAGATTGAGTTTTGTATTGACATATTGCGGATACTCGCCTATTTCCATTCCGCCATACGTAACGGCACCGCCGAATGAGAGAGTCAAGAATCACCTTAGGGATTTGCTAGAGAAGCGGCTTCATTAGGCCCAGTGTTTCTCCCGGGCGCCAGATTGTTCGTGAAGAAGAAGGACGGACGCCGCGCATGTGTGTTGATTACTGACGGTGAACAAGGTGACCATTAAGAAATGTATACCCTCCCCGTGATTGATGATTTGTTCGACCAGCAGTGGTGCGAGATGTTTTCCAAGATTGACCGCGATCGCTATCATCAGTGCGAGTCGAGAGGTGGATGTCCCTAGATCGCATTCGGACCCAGACGCATTATGAGTTCAGTGGTCATGTCTTTGGTTGACCAATGCTCCGCAGATTCATGGATTTGATGAACCGAGTGTTCAAACCATTTTTGACACGCTTGTGATAGTGTTCATTGATGATATCTTGGTTTATTCTCGCCAGAGCAGGAGCACGCGAGCATTTGGCGATCAGGCCGGCGCTTCTCCAGACCAGCAGCTTGTACGCCAAGTTTTCCAAATGTGAGTTTTGCTGACTTCGCGGCGCTGGGCATATTGTCGGCCGATGGCATTCGAGTTGATACGCCAAGATCGGCGCATCGAGACTTGGCCGAGACCTACTACCCGGCTGCAGGTTCGCAGCTTTCGGCCTCGCAGTTATTATCGGCGTTCGTGGAGAAGTTTGCTTCTATCTTCGCACCATTGACTAGGCCGACTCGTAAGGCAACAAGTTTGATGGATCGATGCTTGTGAGCGTGGTTTCCATTCCGAAGAGAGATCGACGACCGCCTCGCTCTTACTCTTCCGCAGGTCCAGATGGTTATGTCGTGTATTGTGACGCGCCGCATCGGTTGGGATGTGTATTGATGCAAAGATGGCAGGTTATAGCATATGCGCCCGACACCAAGAAACACGAGAGGAACTACCCCACCCATGATTTGAGTCGCACCGTGATTCACGCTTGGAAGATCCGAGGCACTATTTGTACGGGTTCACGTGGATATTTATACGCACCACAAGAGCCTCCAAAGATATCTTCACCAGAGGAGCCGAACTTACGGCAGAGACGGTGGTTAGAGTTGCTTAAGGATTACGATGTTGATATCCTATACCACCCGGGAAGGCCAATGTCAGGCGTATGCTCTAGTCGTAGTCACGGGGAGCCTATCGACGCGGCAGAGAGAGGGACATGGTTCGTGATTTGCATCGCCAGCGAGCCTCGTGTCCGCTTGATTGATTCCGATAGCAGTGGGTTAGAGTTCGTGAGGTTGCCGAGTCTTCCATCGCCGAGGAGGTGAAGAGGCAACAGCTCGAGGATCCAGCCTTTGATTCGATATCGTGATACGCCTCTTCGTGAGGGCAAGCGGTCCTTTTGAGGTAGCACCGATGGGGTGCTAAGGTTTGAGGCGCATCAGGTGTTCCAGATGTTTCAGTGACTTCGCAGCAGTTCTTGGGGAAGCACACAGCACAAGCGTTACTCTATCCATCCGGTCGACTCAAGATGTACCACGACCTTAGATCCGTATTGGTGGGATGGCTCAAGAGGACGCTGCAGAGTTCGTAGCTCGCCCGTGTTGTCGCAGAGTGAAGGTAGAGCACCAGAGGCCCGTGGTTTGTTACGCATTTATCGAGATCCCGACCGAAGTGGAGGTAATCAACATGGACTTCATCACAGGATTACCTCGCACTCGGAGAGACATGATTCTATATGGGTTATCGCCGACAGTCGACGAAATCAGCCCACTTTCTTCCCGTCAGACGACTTTTTCTACCGAGGATTATGCCGACTTTACATCCGAGAGATCGCCGATCGCATGGAGTCCCTACTTCGATCATATCGCATGCAGGAGCCCGCTTACGCTAACTTCCGAGGTCCTTCCAGAGGGGTTTAGGACGCAGTGAGCCCGAGTATCGCATTTCATCCACGCATGACGACAGCAGAGCGCACTATCCGCACTCTCGAGGATATGCCGCGAGCCCGTGTTATTGACTTCGATGGTAGTTGGGAGGATCATTTGCCTCTAGTTGAGTTCGCTTATAATAATAGCTACCACTCCAAAGATTCGATGACGCCATGAGGCCTTGTATGAGGAAGTGCAGATCGCCTATAGGTTGGTTCGATGTGGGCGGCGGGCTAGTGGGACCAGATTTGGTACAAGAGTGCCGGATAAGGTGAAACTTATCCGAGAGCGGCTATCGACACTCGTAGTCGCATGTAAGTCGATGCAGATCATCGCCGCCGACATCTTGAGTTCGAGGTTCATGATTGGGTTTTCTAAAGGTGTCACCCATGGCGGTGTGATGAGATTCGAAGAAGGGAAGCTCACCAAGGTACATCGGGCCGCTTCAGATTGTCCGCAGGTAGGCAAGGTTGCTCACGAGTTGGATCCGCCGTCCGATCCGAGGCGGTGCATCCGGTGTTTCACGATCTACGCCGAGGAGATGTATCGGATCCATCTGTGGTGCACCCGATTGACGATGTCCAGTGACCGAGGGGTTATCGTATGAGGAGATTCCCATAGCGATAGTCGATCGTCAGTTAGGCGTCATGGACGAAGGACGTGGCTTCCACAAAGTCTGTGGCGAACGAGCACTGGAGGAGATGACATGGAAGCCGGTGAGGACATGAGGCGGAAGTATCCTCACCTATTCCCTACACCTCCGTAAATTCACTTTCCTACTTGCAAATTTTCGTTATCATTTCGCCATGTGTTGCTCGTGGCCGTGTGTGGCATTTACAATCGCTTAAGCTTCTTCGATAATCGTTTGGGAAGGAACATTCGACGAATGTTTCGGGCGAGGAGAATGTTATACCCAGATTTCCGCAGTATGTACGTAAGGGAATACGCATTTAAAGTCTTGCCTTAAAGATAAGCCTCGACGCTTTATTTTGTACACAACTCACTAAAAGAATCGCTTTCCGACTAAACGTTTCACAACTTCGTAGAGTAAATTCCGCTATGCCATTTCTTATTTTTGCGGATTTTTCCGAGAGACGAAACATTTTGGACCAACGGAGGGCAACACTTGGCACCTCCCATTGATGGACTTGAATCGCCCATGGACGAAATCGAGAGCCAAGGCACGCTTTTTGTGCCTTGTGCACAAGTCAAGGGTTGGTAGGATATTTGTGTTTAGTTAATCCTCACCCTACACTTGCCTTGCACTTGTCTTCATCTTGGCCATTGGTTGGCCAAGGCTTGACCTATAAATACCCCTTAGAGATGAAGAGTTCTTCATCCACAAATCTTCCAAGTCTTGAAAAATCCTCCTCTCCCTTTGTAGTCTTCTCGCCCAAAACACCTCCCCTCCTCTTGAAGGCCCTCGCCGAATACCCCCTCTCTAGCCTAGTAGTTTGGCCGAGGCCCCCAGCCTAGCCAAAAATCTACCCTCCCTTGGTAGAAAAGTTACCTTCAGTATCGTTATAATGCCCAAAATACCCTAGCCCAAATACCTTAGTACTTAGTAGAAGTTGTGAAGAACTTCTAAGGTTCTGAGCATACAACTTAGAGCAAAACCTTGCTCAGCGCGACTTTTCTAGGATATTATTGGGCTTACCGAGGTAACTAATCCTAACCTCTTTGAATTAGAAAATATATACTTGTTGTAGTATAAGGATAAGTATAAATACTTAGAAGTATATCACGTATAGAATTGAATTGTTATCACGTAGAAGGGTTTAAAAGAAGAATAATTGAATCAGATTACATGGGATCGCTTTCACAAGAGACTTATATATCTCACCGGTAGGGAAGTCTCGCCCGACTTTCCGTAGAATTGTGAACCTCTGCTTAGAATGACCTTGAGTAGTCTTTGATAGATATCTCGTGACCATTATAGGTGACTCTGCGCGACATATTCAACTTGGCGTGGTTTTCACGAGAAGGTATGTGATTCTTCCTAAAGCATGATATTTTACAATATATATATAGTACGTAGACGCATACGTGTTAATCGAATAATAACTACGGCAATGTCTTTGACTTAAGCCCGAATAACACTTACGGCAATGCCTCACGCTTAAGCTCGAATAACACTTACTTAATGCCTCACGCTTAAGCCCAATAATAAAGATCTCAAAGCATTTCAAAAGAATATCAATCATTTTAAAGAGAACTAATTGGTTTTAAATGAAGCTTAAGAGTTATACTAGCTTTATGGGAAGTTAAGTATAACCACTTAAGATTGATAAAAGAAACAAGTTTGCCTATGTGTTTATAATGACTTATATTGTGAAAAGAATAATAAGATGGTTTGATAAGTAGACATGATATGATGCTATGTGTGTTAGTATCTTGTAACGCTTGTATAGCGAGTATCCTTGTTGTGCTTATGTTGTTTAAAGATAAGTTGTTATGTTAGTATACTATCACTCACCTCGAGATGATACCGGGGTTGTCGCCTCCGACGCGGTAGACTCAGTGATGCGGGACCATGATTCGAGAATACCTCACGCGGGTCCAGGGGCCTATGCGAGCTACGAGAGTTCCAGTTAGTATGCGGGTTATGCCTCACGCGGTCTATGGGCCATGCGACAATGAGTCCGTGACGACGCCGAGGAGTAGCTACCCTCGACGCGGGTTATACCTCACGCGGGCCCACGCGAGTGGCCTATGCGACTCGAGTCCAGGATTAGGCTTGCAGACGATGATGGGGCGAGTGGCCTGCTTCGATCATTCGCAGCCTAGACAAGACTCATTACGATACCTATTGTTGCTATTGTTTGTGATGTGGCACTATGCGCGCTTCCTCGTTGTTTCACACATATTTGTAAACCGGTTTTAAAAATGATATGTTTTCATTTAAGTACTTTACGCTTTCGCATACTTAGTACTGTTGTAATCGACCTCCTTCGGGACCGCTCATGCCGCAGGTGGCAAGCAGTGCTAGATCCGCATCCTTAGGATCTCTACGTTGGTGTCGGAGCTCCATCTCTTCCGAGGCTCTACTTTTGGTATGATCTCCTGTTGTAGATAGTTTGTACAGCCAGTGGTATGGCGGCCCCGTCCCGCCATAGTTGTATATTTCAGAGGTCTGTAGTCATGTTATGCGGTTTGATGTAATCATTGAACTATGATTATATATATATGCCGAAAGGCGATGTTTTCTCACATAAACTGTGTCTTATTTTATAAACTGTTTCATGTCTTGTTTTATATTTCCGCTGATTTCTCTGATGTATGACTACTTGGGTGCCCCGGTAAGGCACCAGTCACGGGCCCCGGAACGGGTCGTGACACCAAGAAATCAGATTATCCCCTAAAAAACACAAAAGCCGGAGGTGGAGCGTCGTGTGTATGGACACCCTGCCTAATCTGCATCCATATATGAAAGTAACTTGTTTGGTGCAGAGGGGTATATGTGCAAACCATAATCAAGAGTGTCTTTAATGTATAGAATGATACGCTTAAGAGTAGTGAAATGAGTCTCCATAGGGGCATGCATGAATAAGCACACATGATGAACAATATAAGCCATGTCTGGCCTGATAAATGTGAGATACTGAAGTGCACCTGCAAGGCTCCTATACAGATTAGGATCATAGACTGGAGCACCATCCATAGCACTGAGCTTAAATTTCGAATCGACTGGAGTAGGCATAACTTTGCAATTCGCCATCTTAGCCCTGTACATTATCTCCTTTGCATACTTACGCTGACACAAGAACATGTAATTGGCAGACCTGGTCACTGATATACCTAAGAAATAACTTAGCTTTCCCAAATCAGTCATTGCAAATTCGGACTTAAGCAAGACAATAATCTTATTTTTCAATCTATCTGAGGAGACAGTCAGAACAATATCATCCATGTAGAGTAATAAGTAAGCAGTGTTACTACCTCGATGAAAAATGAAGAGTGATGTATCACTCTTGCTGCATACAAACCCAATCTGCAATATATACCTGGAAAAGCGATCATACCACGCACGGGGGGCTTGTTTCAGGCCATATAGTGACTTACGGAGACGACACACATAGTGAGGGATCGCTGACGGGTGAACCCAAAGCGATGCATGTAAACTGTTTCTCTCAGGTCCTCATGTAAGAATGCATTCTTCACATCAAGTTGATTGATCGACCAGTGTTTGCCCATGACAATGCTCAAAACTGTGCGAATAGTAGCCGGTTTGACAACCGGGCTGAAGGTCTCTCCACAATCAATGCCCTCCTATTGATTTGTGTCATTAGCCAAAAGACGGGCCTTATACCTCTCAAGATCCCCATTGTCTCTGAACTTGTGACGAAAAAGCCATATACAACGAATTACATTCACCCCCTCAGATCTAGGTACTAGATCCCATGTGTGTTATTTAGTCAAAACATTGAATTCCTCATACATAGCCGCATTCTAATTAGGGTCTTGTTTGGCCAACTTTGGGTTCTTTGGAAGGGGAGAGATGGTTTGGGCAGACAAGTTGAAATGGACTTTGGGTTTGAAGATTCCATGATTTGAACGAGTTTCCATTGGATGAGTAGTGACAGTGGATGACAGAGTGGTGTCTGAGACGGGGGGTAAAGTCGGATAAGGAGAAGCGGGGCGACCGTCGAGGCGCCGGCCTCGGATCGAGGCCGCAGCTGGGCGTTGACAAGCCTCGAGTTTGGCGCGCGCCGTGGCGACAGTGTTCTCAAGATTGCTCATCGAAATCGACGCCGCGCACCTCCTCGGGGCCGCAACACTGATGAAGGAACCGAGGATGTGAGTTGTTCGAGGATGAGGGGAGAGATGGCAGGCTCGTCAAGAAATGAGTAGTCCAGTTTTTGGAATTTTAAAAGATTCGAAAACGGGAATGTGGTCTCGTCGAATGTGATGTGACGAGATATGTGGATTTGACGAGTCAACTCATAGCATTGATAGCCCCTATGGTTCGGCGGGAATCCTAGGAAGACACATGGAGTGAACCTAGGAGCAAGCTTATGGGGGGCGGTAGAGCTAAGGTTGGATAACACAGACAACCAAAAATCCGTAGATGATCATAGGAGGGGACTCTATGGTAGAGGATTTTGGTAGGGGTCATATTGTGAAGAGTGCTAGTAGGGAGAATATTTAGAATGTACTCTGACATTTTAGCAGCATAGACCCAGAAGGGTGGAGAGAGGTAGGCATGAATCAATAGAGTGTGAATCATATTGTTAATGGTGCGGATGATTCTTTCCGCTTTACCGTTTTGTGGTGATGTATGAGGGCAGGAGAAGCAAAAGATCATGCCATTATTGGTACAAAAGCGATGAAATGTAGAGTTATTGAATTCACGATCATTATCGCACTGAAATGATTTTATACCTTTTCCAAATTGTATTTGAATGAACTAGCGAAACTCAAGAAATTTGGCGAACACTTCCGATTTAAATTTAAGAGGATATAACCAAACGTAGTGTGAAAAATCATCAAGCAACACAAGATAGTATTTATGACCGAGAGAATCCATAAATCGGCATGTATAATATCAAATGGAGCAAATATAACACTAGTAGATGATTTAAACGAAAGACGAATATGTTTGCCTAAGGAGCAAGAAACACAATTTTGGGCAAGTTTCCCATTACAAATTGTTGCCTCTAAGAAAATTAAAAACTGGAGTTCCTAGGTGACCAAGCCTACTATGCCATGTTGAGGAAGAAATAAATGCTAGAGTGACGAGAGAGCAAGATCTGGCAGTGGGAGTGGAAGTGAATGAATAAAGATCTCCCGTGCTATTGCATCTCGTAAGAGGTGTCCCCCTATGAAGATCTTTCACAGTAAAACCAAAAGGGTCAAAATCCACAGAGACAGAATTATTACGAGTAAATTATCGGACATATACGAGGTTTTTAATCATATATGGGGCATATAGGGTGTTTTTTAGGGAGAAGGGTGGATGAGGAAGTTGTGTGTATGAGGTACCATAACCTTTAACTGGAATGCGTTTGTTACACCCCGTAATTCCAGGACATGTGTTTAAGAGAATGTATGTGAGAAGATACGACTTTAAGTTTGAAATGAAAGAAGGATTGCTTTTTCCTACGGAAAATGATTTCGAGCCTCGGGAAGGAAAATTGTTCGTTAGTGAGAATTGGGTTCCCGAATTTGTTATTTAAGACTTTTAGAATTTATCGGAATTTCGGGAGATAAAATATTTTAGACCAACCGGAGGGCGACACGTGTCACCCTCCAAGTGCCATGTGGGGCGGAAATTTAAGAGAAGTCAAGAAGCCACTTGGCTTGATTTTGTTGACCACATCTCATCCACACAAGTGTTTTAATCTAGGCACTTAGTTGTAGTATATATCCTATTCTAGTGCAAGACATTCTACACTTAGAAAAAAATTCAAGAACTTATTGTTCTTGAAGGGGTGCTCTTGGCTAAGGTGAAAAAAAGGAAAAGAAATTTTGCAAATGTGGATCATAATTCACAATACTTTAACTCAAGGTTCCTAAGGGTATTACAAGGTTATCTCAATAGAAACATCCCGGAAAAATGACGTTTTCACGTTAGTCGCAGGGCGAAAACCTAAGGTGTTCTTCAACATTGAAGATGGAACTTGAAGAGGAGTTCTTCATGATCTTCTGAGGAGTGCTTGGAGCGGATTGGAACATAAGAAGAGGAGTTAAAAGTTGCTAAGGATCAACTTTTACGCTTGGACATTATTAGGGCTTATTGAGGTAAAAATCTTCATCTTCTTAATGTAATTGAAGATTACATGTTATAGTAGTTAAGAAATGAGAATGTGGTATATAGAATGAAGTTTGAAAAGATTTGGATCATGTTAAAATCGAAAATGGACAAGTTAACCATTAATGTTGTAATCAATTTGGTCGATAGTTACAATCGTCGCTTGTTAAGGAAGAAAGGATTTATATTTGTTGTAATTGTTATTATGTATATAACATGTTGGAATAACAACTTGGATTGAAAAAGGAATTGAAAGAGAATTGATATTGTTATGGATAGTGTTATTGCCGAGAATGTGCCTTAAGGAATGGACAGTTTTATATTGATTGTGGGGCAGAATTTTACACGTCCTATAAGGCGTGTAATCCCCTTTGTATTGATGAATTGTTGGGCCTTAAATGTGGCATTTGGTTATTGATTTCCGGGCCTTGAAAAAGGTGGAAAAGTACGTAGAAACAAAGGAAGTGCTGCCCGATTTTCCGTAGAATAAGAGTCCTTATACTTAGAAATATTCTACGATGAAAGCTAGGAGTTGATAGACATGTTATGGTTATTATAGGTTGAAGTACTACGTATAGCGTATTCTACTTAAAGGATGGAATAGCTATCAAGGTTGAAGTACTTTGGAGCATTTTGCTACTTGTCGATAATCATCGCGAGGTATGTGAACCTCTTCCTTCTTGGGCATGATTCTATGTATGAAATATACACGTGGTATTATTTCATGATTCCTTCTACTCTTAGAAGTTAAGAGGTATGTATGTTGATTTACTCTATGTAAAAGTTATGTCTAAGTTATCCTAAATTCTTACCAAGTCTTATGGGGGATGTTGGTAAGAGTCGTTAGGAAGTAATTGGAGTCGAGTTGACTTTGCTAATTTACTGCACGAATGAGAATAAGTATCGAACAAGCCATTGTTGCGTTAATAAAAGAAAATGTATCGACAATCAATTATATTAAAATAAGTAGAATTCTCCATCTACATAGAAACTAAGATAAGACAAAATTGTATTACATTTTCTAGATCATGGCTGCTTTAATAAGATCGTTATAAACGAGTATAACCTATTCACAACGCATAAGAGTATATGTTACTTAATTTAAAGAGTTTACGTTATGAAGTTTTAAGACTATGAACCTTGAATTCTTAAAAGGTTAAGAGACTTTATTTTTCAAGTTATGGGACTTGATTCTTAAAGGAAGGAATGACTTGATTTAAAAGTATAGAATACTTGATTTGGAAAGTATTGATTTCTTGATATTCTAAAAATAAGAGACTTGATTTTCTAAAGTTAAGAAACTTGATTTCTAAAGATAAGAGATGTGAAGTATTTTAAAAGTTATGCAACTTGATTTGAAAGTATAAGTCTCTTGGTTATAAAAAGAATGAATTTGTCTAAACCATAAAGAGTTATAACGGCTTTATGGGAAGTTAGTTATAACGGCTTTATGGAAGGATAAGAGAGTTGTCTATTTTTGATTGATAGGCATGAGTTGCCTAGGTCGTGAAATTGGAAGTTACTTGGTTTCAAAGTCTTGATACTACGGGTGTTAGTATCTTGGGGGTTTATATGAAAAGGAGTCTTTTGAAAAGAATGAAAGTACGTAGTACTTTGGGTTAAATTCCCGGATTTTTATGTAATACGAAAGTGCCCTGAGTTTATAAAATGAGATTCATCTTTGTTTGATAATGAAAGTCTAAAGATTTTATGAACTTGCATATGCTTGCTTTTTGTTACACCCCGTAATTCCAGGACATGAATAAGAGAATAGACGCGAGAGCGCAAGACTTGAAAATTGGTACGAAAGAAAGAATTGTTTTTCCGAAGGAAAATCTTCCGAACTTTGGAAAGGAAAAATGTTCGTTGATGAGAATTAGATTCTCAAAATGCATTATTTGAGGAGTATGAAATTTATTATCATTGTGAAAATGTATTTTACGGATTTGGTCACGTAGGGCCCACCCGAGGAATTTTACGTTTTGTGGGGCCCACGAGGGTAACGGAATTTTATGGACGAATGGGAGGGCGACACGTGTCACCCCCTCCCCACATGGTCTTGGACGAATTAAGGCAAGGGTAAAATGGTCATTGACCATTGTAGATGAACAAGTCTTCAAGCTTGAGAAAATTGACCAAGTCAACTTGCCACTTGGATAAATATTAATTGCTCTTCATCCTAGTCTCACATGTGTTATTATCTAAGCCCTCCTTTGTATTATATATACTACACTAGTAGCAAGACTTAGCTCCAACACTTAGAAAATTTCAAGACCTTGTCTTGTTCTTCAAGGTTTTCTCGGCTTTGTGCCATTTTGGAAGAGAAAGAATTTCATTTGTGGTTCATTAGTCACAAGACTTTAACCCAAGGTTCCTAGGGGTATTGTAAGGATATCTCAATAGAAAGATCTCGGAAAAACGACGTTTTTACGTTAGTCGCAAGGCGAAACCCTAAGGTGTTCTTCAACTTTGAAGATGGAACTTGAAGAGGAGTTCTTCATGAGCTTCTAAGGAGTTCTTGGAGCGGATTTGAACATAAGAAGAGGAGCTAAAAGTTGCTAAGGATCGACTTTTACGCTTGGACATTATTAGGGCTTATTGAGGTAAAATCTTTGTCTTCTTATTGTAATTGAAGATTACATGTTATAGTAGTTAAGAAATGAGCATGTTGTATATATATTGAAGTTTGAAAGGATTTGGATCATGTCGACGTGTTAAAACCGAAAATAGACAAGTTAGCCATTAATGTTGTAATTAATTTGGACGGTAGTTACAATCGTCGCATGTTAAGGAAGAAAGGATTTATAGTTGTTGTAATTGTTATTATGTATATAACATGTTGGAATAACAACTTGGATTGAAAAAGGAATTGAAAGGAAATTGATAATTGTTGTGACATTGTAGCCGAATAGGGCTTGGAATTATTGGACAGTTTTATATTAATTGTGGGGCAGAATTTTACACGTCCTATTAGGCGTGTAATCCCCTTTGTATTTTCTGAATTGTTGGGCCTTAAATGTGGCGTTTGGTTATTGATTTTCGGGCCTTGAAAAAGGTGTAAAAGTATGTAGAAACAAAGGAAGTGCTGCCCGATTTTCCGTAGAATAAGAGACCTTACACTTAGTATGATTCTACGTTAAAAGAAGTGAGGAGTTGATAGACATGTTATGATTAATATAGGTTGAAGTACTACGAGTAACATATTCCACTTAAAGGATGGAATAGATATTAAGGTTGAAGTACTTTGGAGCATTTTGCTACTTGTCGATAATCGTCGCGAGGTATGTGAACCTCTTCCTTCTTTTGGCATGATTCTATGTATGGAATACACATGTGGTATTATTTCATGATTCCTTCTACTCTTAGAAGTTAAGAGGTATGTATGTTGATTTATGTAAAGGTTATGTCTAAGTTATCCTAAGTTCTTACCAATCTTATGGGGGATGTTGGTAAGAGTCGTTAGGAAGTATTTTGGAGTAGAGTTGACTGTGCTAATTTACTTTACCGCACGAATGACAATAAGTATCGAACAAGCCATTGCAGCGTTAATAAAAGAAAATGTATCGATAATCAATTATATTAAAATGAGTAGAATTCTCCATCTGCATAGAAACTAAGATAAGACAAAATTGTATTACATTTTTTAGATCATGGCTGCTTTAATAAGATCGTTATAAACGAGTATAACCTATTCACAACGTATAAAAGTATATGTTACTTAATTTAAAGAGTTTACGTTATGAAGTTTTACGACTATGAACCTTAAATTCAAAAAAGGTTAAGAGACTTTATTTTTCAAGTTATGGGACTTGATTCTTAAAGGAAGAAATGAATTGATTTAAAAGTATAGAATACTTGTTTTGGAAAGTATTGATTTCTTGTCATTCTAAAGATAAGAGACTTGATTTCTAAAGTTAAGAAGCTTGATTTCTAAAGTTAAGAGACTTGAAGTATTTTGAAAGTTTTGTAAGTTTATTTGAAAGTATAAGTCTCTTGGTTATAAAAAAGAAGAATGTAAGTGTCTAAAGCATAAAGTTAGTATAACGACTTCATGGGAAGTTGGTTATAATAGCTTTATGGAAAGATGAAAGAATGGTTTTCCCTAAGTAATGTAAGCAAAGAAATAACTTGAAATAATGAAAGGAAACTTGATTTAAAGGTATCAATTGCTTAAAGTTTTAAAGTAAGGGTCACTTGATTTAGAAGCCTAGAAATGTATTTCTAAAAATGTAGTGACTTGTTTGGAATGTAGACATGCCTTGATACTACGGGTGTTAGTATCTTGGGGTTTTAATATAAAAAGGGTTCTTTTAAAGGAACGGAAGTACGTAGTACTTTGGGTTAACTTCTCGGATTTTATAATGACATGTTAGTGCCTTAAGTAAACTAAAATGGGGGTGTATATAAATAAGGTTAATAGGAAGTTAGGGGATTTCTTAACTTGCTTATGTTATGTATGATAAGCCGGTAGTGCTTATGTTATGTATGATAAGCTGATAGCGCTTATGTTATGTATGATAACCCGGTAGCGCTTATGTTATGTATGATAGCCTTTGGTGCTAGTGTTATGAGTATAAATGCGGGGTAAACCCGCAAGACGTTATACACCTCCTGAGTATAAATGCGGGGTAAACCCTCAAAACGTTATACACCTTCTGAGTATAATTGCGGGGTAAACCCCCAAGACATTATACATCTCCATGGATTTGCTACCCATGATGCGAGCATGGAGTATATGCTCATTGCGGGCCCGTAGGGCCTAAGCGGATGAAATAGTCCTGTGCGGGTGAAATAGTCCTATGCGGGGCAAATTGTCCTATGCGGGTCCACAAGACCCTTGCGGGTGAAATAGTCCCAGGAGTAGGATTGCCAAATGATACTATGGGCAGGTGTCCCTAAGTTGATCATAAGCTTCCTATTTTTATTCAGTATACCTTTATGGGCAGACTTATGTGACTTTATCGCGTGCCAGATTGGGTCGGGCAGTATACCTTTATGGGCAGACTTATGTGACTTTATCGCGTCCCAGATTGGGCCGGGCAGTATACCTTTATGGGCAGACTTATGTGACTTTATCGCGTCCCAGATTGGGCCGGGCAGTATACCTTTATGGGCAGACTTATGTGACTTTATTGCGTCCCAGAATGGGCCGGGCAGTATAAGCGGCCCTCCATAAAGGGTCGGATTATGTTATGCAAGGTAAGTAATTTATATGGTAATGAACTTGATGATTTTTCCTAAGTATGTACGTAATAATTTGACTATAACTCTTATTGAAAAATGGGAAAAGATAATGATGTACGATTAAGTTCATGAGTTGTAATGGCATGGTAGGATCTGGTATTTACTTTTTATACTTGCCCATGTCATTCTTTTGTACAGTTATGATCCGACATCGACCTTATTTTCATTCCATATTCTGCACTGTGTAATCGACTTTGGGGGCTGCGTTCATGTCCGCAGGTTTAGGTACACAGTTATGGATCCGTGAGCTTAAGATCCTGGTTCAGCATTTTGAGATGACTCCAATGTTCCGGAGCTTGTCATTTTGGCTAGGTATATTCAGGGTTACGGCGGGGCCTTGTCCCGTCATAGTATTTGTCCAAAATCTTAGAGGTCTGTAGTCATATCTTGTGGTTTGGGTTGTGTAAAAGAAAAGGGATGTAACTGCTTTTGGCTGTATATGTATATATATATATGTCCAGGGAGGTAGCCTTATCGGCTAACCTGTTGTTTATGTCTTGTTGAATTAATTTATAAGTTTGATGTATGTTCCGCTGATTATCTCTGATGTATACCTGTAAGGGTGCCCAGGTAGGGCACCAGTCGCGGCCCGGGGTTGGGTCGTGACACTTGTGATAGCCTTTGAGTGCAAGTATTATATTTTTACGCTGCCGTGACTCTCAGTTGGAGGGCCGGCTGTCTTGTTGTGAATTTACTTGACGCGTCTGAAGCGACGAGGATTCCACGGGTATGCTTCCATTGTGATTGATCCTTGTACATGCTTATACGATGAGGGATTCTGGGGCATGCAACCAGGATGCGGGTTCAATTCCTGGATGTTATTATTACCCCATGGACATGCTTATACTGTCACGACCCGAACCCGGGCCCGTGACTGGTGCCTTACCCCGGGCACCCTAGTGATACATCATCAGAGTAATCAGCGGAACATAAAATAAGACATGAAAATATTAAGAAGTAAGAAACAGTAATTGGAGAAAACTTGCCTTACGGCATATATATAAACAACAGCTTTTTCAACATGAACAGTTTAATCCTTTTTACAAACCCTGCCACAACAAGATTCTGCACTTACGAATGATATGACAACAACGACGGACAGGGCCGCCATACCCCGAATGTAAGCACCTACAACAACAGGACTATACGAAGATAAGCCTCGGAGAAACGGAGCTTTCCCAAACGCCGAATCGTGACCCTAAGAGCGAGGATCAACGATCGTGTACCTTTTACCGCGCAGATGAACGCAGCCTCGGCGAGGTCGATAACAAAAATTTGAGTATGTGAAACTGAAAATAAATACTGTAAATGAAATCATAGTAGTCTATACAAAGCAGGAGACATGTATGATAACCAAACTACAGTTTACAATAAATAAGCAGTCATGTCAAGTTAGGGACTCACGCCCTCAAAGTCATCACAATAAAATCAGACGGTAAATACGAAGGCATAGCCGACTACTAAGACCTCGCACCACAAATGCCATAAATCAGATCACGAGGACTTTCTAGACCGCACCACATGATTGGCCGCCATTTGCCCGCAGATCAATGCGTGTCTATCCTCGAACTCTCGCAGCCCGCATAGGTCACACATGCACCGCATAAGGTATTCTCGAATCATGGTCCTAGACCGCTCGAGGTACACCCCGCATCGGCGGCAACCTTCGTATCCGCCAGGCTCCGCAACCCGCATAGTCTCAAAAGACCGCATAGTCTCAACAGACCGCATAGGGAATCCCCCGCATCAGGCTAAACACCCGGAATGATCAATCCTGGAGCTCTCGCACTCCGCATAGTCACAAGGACCGCATAGGCCGTATAGACCCGCATCAAGGGTGGCAAGCCCTCGGTATAATAAGTCAAGGGGGTAGGTGATATAATAATAGTACAATGGACTTACCGTTTAGCAACGTAAGCACAGCAAGAATGACTCCCCTTACATAACAACCACAAGATACTAACACACGTAGCATCCTAACATGTTTACTTATCAAATCAACAAGAAAGTATTACAAGACTATCACAAACCAATACAATCAAGTTATTCACACAAGGTACTTTCTACTAACAAGTTTGGGTATCTATCCCCAAAGTACTTCACACATTAAATCTTTAAAAGATCCGCTTCTTTCCCATAAGTCACGCAATACCCGTAGTATAAAATAGAGTGACTGTCTTTTTTTTTTTAAGTAAACCAAAACACTTACCTTTGTAAAATCAAGTAACAACATTATTTTCCAAACGTTCAAGTTTGCCTAATTTCAAATGTTCACGTTTCTTATTTTAGAAAGGTTTCATGCTCATAGTCTTATTCATTTAAGAATATAATTCTCTTTTAAACCATCCAAGAAACATAAGCCTTATGTGTGAGTAGGATATTCTTGTTTATAACAATCTTATTACTGACATGATCTAGAAATATCATTTTGTCTCATCTTAGCTTCTATGCAGATGGAAGTTTCTCTTGGTTTTATTAATACTACATTAATCAAAACATTTCCAGTTCTGAACGCAGCAGTGGTTTGTCGATACACATTCGATTTCCAAATCAAGAAACATTATCCCTTTAAAAATCAAGTACTCATTACTCACGAATGAGGTTTCACACAAAATTCATTGATTAAGTTAAGTCTCTTATCTTACAAGATCAAGTCTCTTAACTTCTAAAATAAATCATTCGTTTTATCTCTCTTAAGCCATTATACCTAACTTCCCATAAAGCTAGTATAACTCTTAAGTTTTTAAAACCAAGTATTACTATTCTTTTAAAAACAGTTCTTAATTCTCTTGAACTATTTCAAGATTATTATTATTCGGGCTTAAGTCAAAAGACATTGCCGTACAACTACGTTCAATTAACACACGTACGTCTACCGTACTACATAGTTATACACATATCATGCTAGAAGAGATAGGAAGAGGTTCACATACCTCGCGACGATTATCGACTATTAGCAAATCGCTCCATGGCTATAACCCGGCTAGCCTGGTCCACCTTCTCAAGTAGCACATGCTACTCACAGAACATTCAACCTATACAGGTTATACAAGTCTATCAAAGTCTAGACTACTCGGTAGAATAAATCTAGATACAAGATCCTACGGGACATTGGGCAGCCCTTCCCACCCACAACTACACAAGTCTCATGAATACTGATCCCACGTAATTACTGATTCGATTCTCTTCTTTAAATTCAGCTTAAGTCCAAAGACATTGCCACAAGCTATGTTCAGTTATATATATAGTATACTTCAACTATATATTCCTACAACATGTAATATCCAATTACAATAGGGGGACAAGATAATTACCTCGATAAGCCCATAATCATCCAAGTATAAATGTCGATCCTTAGCAATGCTTAGCTCCTACTCCGGGTGCTCCAACCCGCTCCAAACAACCCTTAGAAGTTCTACTCGACATTTACTTAATACTCCAAACAACTATGGATATTTTCCTTAGGGTTTCGGTTTGAGACAAAAGGACATACGGTAGTATTTCCTGCTCTACGATAGAGGTTTCTTTGGAATACTACAAGGTATACGGCTAAGGTAATTTGGGTATAGTAACAATACTTTTGAGAGTATTTCTACAAAGAGGGGGGGTATGTTACACGAGAACAACACTCTAAGAGAGGGGGGGTTCTCGGCTAAGGCTCACAAAGGGAGAGGGTTTCGGCCAAAGGCCTTCACAAGGGGGAGAGGGGCTCTTGGACGAGAGTCAACAAGAGGGAGGAGAGGGGTTTCCAAGACTTAGAACAAGTGAAGAGTGGATGAAGAAGTTCATCACTAAGGGGGGGTATTTATAGGAAAACCAAAGGCCAACCAATGGCCAAGATTAAGCCATGTGCAAGGCAAGTGTAAGGCCAAGATCAAGCCAAGTGCACCCTAACCCTACTCCACAAAACAAGGCACAAAACAAGCCACAAAACAAGGCCCAAAATAAGGGACCAATCGGCCAAGGCCAACCAACCCCTTTACCGTCCAATGAGGGTGACAAGTGTCACCCTCCCGTTGGTCCAAAAATGTTCGTCTCTCGGAAAAATCCGCAAAAATAATAAATGACATAGCCGGAATTTTCTCTACAAAAGCTGTGGAAACGTTTCGCCGGAAAACGACTCTTTTCGGCACTTGTGCACAATTTCGCCACTTTGCCTACTTAAGGCTTTAAGCTTTTATACGTACGCCCTCACGTGCATACTCTGGAAATACGGGGTATAACATATACGATGAGGGATTCCGGGGCATGCGACCATGTTATATACAATTATTACTCCATGGACTAGCTCCCCATGAAGACATGTACCCGAGATGAGGGATTCCACGGGCATGTTATATACGATTATTACCCCATGGATTACCTCTCCATGAAGTCATGTACCCGAGATGAGGGATTCCATGGGCATGAGATATATATATATATATATTGCATATGTGTATGCCGACAGTGAGGTAGGATGCCACGGGCGCGTCACATGGTTATATTTTACACTTACGGCTGTCGGCAGTGATGGGGGATTCCACGGGCAGGAGATATATATATGTATTGTATATGTGTACGCCGACAGTGAGGTAGGATGCCACGGGCGCGTCACATGGTTATATTTCACACTTACGGTTGTCGGCAGTGATGGGGGATTCCACGGGCACGCTTTGATATTTGTGGGCTTGAGACCATCGACTGGGTGTGATGATATTTGAGGGCTTGTGTCCATAGCCCTGGTGTGACTATTGTTCGTGTGTTGAAATAGTCTTTAAAAGGTAAAACTGACTTTCATTACTTCCACTTCGGCAAGGCACATTGTACTGTTATTTTGGTTATCATACATGTCTCCAGCTTTATTTTAGACTATTATGATTTCATTCACGATTTTCGCTTTACATACTTGGTACATATTTCGTACTGACCTCCTTCCGGGGGCTGCGTTCATGCCGCAGGTTGAGGTATATAGCTTGCTGATCCGCACTCTTAGGATCATTGTTCAGTTCTTAGAAAGCTTCATTTCTCCGGAGGCTTTGTCTTTTGGTACGGTTCCCTGAGGTTGTAGATTTATGTACATTCAGGGGTATGGCGGGGCCCTGTCCCGTCACAGTTGTTATGTCAAAACTCTTAGAAGTCTGTAGTCATATCTTGTGGGTCGCTTTGTAAAAAAAAAGGGAGGTAACTGCTTTTGGATTTATATATATATCCCGGGAGGTAGCCTTATCGGCTAACCTGTTATTTATTTCTTGTTAAGTTCATATATGTTTCGCTGATTATCTCTGATGTATACCGGTAAGGGTGCCCAGGTAGGGCACCAGTCGCGGGCCCGGGGTCGGGTCGTGACAAAAGTGGTATCAGAGCAGTTAGTCCTCGGAAAGTGTCTACAGACAGTGTCTAGTAGAGTCTTGATTATCGGTGTATTTTGCACCACATCTATAATCAGGAGGCTGCAGGACATTTAGGATTGGTTTCCATTCTTCTCACTCTGAGATCGTGCGATAGAGTTGTGTTGTTAGGGTCGTCTCTCCCTAACGAGTTATGTTGATTGCAGTTATGAGAAAGACAGCAGTGACCCAGGAAGGACTATGTGGATTGCGTATCCAGGTTGGTAATGATTGTAATATAGTTGTTATATTTACATACAGCTATACGTAGTTATGTATGAGGGTCAGACATGTGTTGCCTAGAATGATTTTTTATTACCAGGAGTTGGTAAGGACTAACTAGGTACCGGGAAGGTATGAAACAACTTAATGAATTCTCATCAAGGTTTATGTGCTAATTTGATATAATTAGGAGATGATGAGATGTCTGATAGGGTAATGAACCCATAAGAAGTCATGTTAAGGTACTTGATGGAAGACTATGTTGATAGATTAAGCTATGTGGTATGCTTAAGAGAATTGTATGAATGAGATCTGTAAGGAGTAAGTAATGGTTGTTGTGATAAAGACAACACGATTATGGTGTTATGAGAAGTTATTGTACCCGTTTTCGGGGGGACTAATAAGGTAGGCTTGGAGCATGGAAATTGTGAGCCTAAGAATATTGATAATCGCCGAGACCTTAGGTATATAAGGCCTTCTCGGGCAATAAGATTTAATTCAGACTAAGGGTAAGAGTTAAGTGCGACGGTGGGTCGGGTTGAGGACCTATTACGGGTCGCACCATAGCCTGAAATGGAGTGGAATCAATTGGTAGTAGTCCCTATACGTGACAGGGTCACGAGGGTGCAAGGCCCAAGTCTAGCTAATTGTTTTACGGGTTCGTGGACGCGTTCCACAGGAACCGGGTAGTGAGAGCCGGAAATGGCCTTGTATTGTTCGATATTGTAACTCCAAAGATTGGAGGCCATAATTAGTATAGAGGTTATGCACGTATGTTAGAATAAGATGGAAAGTACGGAAAGAGTACGACCAGTAAGAAAGAGAGCAACCAAGTGTAAAAGAATAGAGCCTGAATTCATAAGAACCTTTCGAGGTAGCTACACCAGTGGATGATTGGGTGGTAGCTGAGCGGGTAGATAAGATTTTCCCGGTGAGGATACAGTCGTCAGACCCTAGCAGACCTAGTAGAGATGAATACGACAGACTTTGAGGTCATTATGAGTATGGACTAGTTGGCTTCGTGGGTGCCAAGGTTGACTGTAGAGAGAGGTTGGTTCGATTCCAGTTTTCCGGTGAGCCGGTTATCGATAGGGAAGGAAAGGAAGTGTTAGTAATATGTAAGTTATTCCTTCATTATTTCTTTGACATGAAATTGTGGAGTCTATGTGACTTATTTTTATTGAAATGATTGATTTGAATTTGAACGTTAAGAGACGGAGATAAGAACGTACGATTATTGAAGGATTTTATGTTAAGTGCCCTTGGAGGTACTTGGAATTGGTTTAGTGTGGCGATCAGGGCCACGACATTCCGAATAATTTCAGGAAAATGTGCAAGGCAAGAATAAGATAAGTATGAGTGCTTCCTGTGGAAAACAGAAGACATCGCTGGTAGGTTTTGAAAATCTATATGATTATAAGGTGGCGCTTGGTGATCAAGATTATTAGTAAGCTCAGAGTCATCACAAACTTTATGCAGATGAACGACGTTGACACTTGGAGTTCAGGTTGACGTTTTAGTATGAGTATTGTTATGTGGCCGTGGGTGGCATATTTTGTATGGAGGGTGTAGTAACGGAGACTATGTCGCTATCTAGTTAGATTGGACTCCGAAAGAACATTCGGGGATGAATGTTTCTAAGAGGGGAAGAATGTTACACCCCATAATTTCAGGACATGTGTTTAAGAGAATGTACGTGAGAAGATACGACTTTAAGTTTGAAACGAAAGAAGGATTGCTTTTTCCTACGAAAAATGATTTCGAGCCTCGGGAAGGGAAATTGTTCGTTAGTGAGAATTGGGTTCCCGAATTTGTTATTTAAGACTTTTAGAATTTATCAGAATTTCGGAAGATGAAATATTTTAGAACAACCGGAGGGCGACACGTGTCACCCTCCAAGTGCCATGTGGGGCGGAAATTTAAGAGAAGTCAAGAAGCCACATGGCTTGATTTTTTTGACCACATCTCATCCACACAAGTGTTTTAATCTAGGCCCTTGGTTGTAGTATATATCCTATTCTAGTGCAAGACATTCTACACTTAGAAAAAAATTCAAGAACTTATTGTTCTTGAAGGGGTGCTCTCGGCTAAGGTAAAAAAAAAAGGAGAAGAAATTTTTCAAATGTGGATCATAATTCACAATACTTTAACTCAAGGTTCCTAAGGGTATTACAAGGTTATCTCAATAGAAAGATTCCGGAAAAACGACGTTTTCACGTTAGTCGCAGGGCGAAAACCTAAGGTGTTATTCAACTTTGAAGATGGAACTTGAAGAGGAGTTCATCATGAGCTTCTGAGGAGTGCTTGGAGCGGATTGGAACATAAGAAGAGGAGCTAAAAGTTGTTAAGGATCGACTTTTACGCTTGGACATTATTAGGGCTTATTGAGGTAAAAATCTTCATTTTCTTAATGTAATTGAAGATTACATGTTATAGTAGTTAAGAAATGAGAATGTGGTATATAGAATGAAGTTTGAAAAGATTTGGATCAGGTCGACATGTTAGAACCGAAAATGGACAAGTTAGCCATTAATGTTGTAATCAATTTGGTCGATATTTACAATCGTTGCTTGTTAAGGAAGAAAGGATTTATAGTTGTTGTAATTGTTATTATGTATATAACATGTTGGAATAACAACTTGGATTGAAAAAGGAATTGAAAGAGAATTGATATTGTTATGGATAGTGTTATTGCCGAGAATGTTCCTTAAGGAATGGACAGTTTTATATTGATTGTGGGGAAGAATTTTACACGTACTATTAGGCGTGTAATCCCCTTTGTATTACTAAATTGTTGGGCCTTAAATTTGGCATTTGGTTATTGATTTTCGGGCCTTGAAAAAAGTGGAAAAGTACGTAGAAACAAAGGAAGTGTTGCCCGATTTTCCGTAGAATAAGAGTCCTTATACTTAGAAATATTCTACGATGAAAGCTAGGAGTTGATAGACATGTTATGGTTATTATAGGTTGAAATCACAGATAGCGTATTCTACTTAAAGGATGGAATAGCTATCAAGGTTGAAGTACTTTGGAGCATTTTGCTACTTGTCGATAATCGTCGCGAGGTATGTGAACCTCTTCCTTCTTTGACATGATTCTATATATGAAATATACACGTGGTGTTATTTCATGATTCCTTCTACTCTTAGAAGTTAAGAGGTATGTATGTTGATTTACTCTATGTAAAAGTTATGTCTAAGTTATCCTAAATTCTTACCAAGTCTTATGGGGGATGTTGGTAAGATTCGTTAGGAAGTAATTGGAGTCGATTTGACTTTGCTAATTTACTGCACGAATGAGAATAAGTATCGAACAAGACATTGCAGCGTTAATAAAAGAAAATGTATCGACAATCAATTATATTAAAATGAGTAGAATTCTCCATCTGCATAGAAACTAAGATAAGATAAAATTGTATTACATTTTCTAGATCATGGCTGCTTTAATAAGATCGTTATAAACGAGTATAACCTATTCACAACGCATAAGAGTATATGTTACTTAATTTAAAGAGTTTACGTTATGAAGTTTTAAGACTATGAACCTTGAATTCTCAAAAGGTTAAGAGACTTTGTTTTTCAAGTTATGGGACTTGATTCTTAAAGGAAGGAATGACTTGATTTAAAAGTATAGAATACTTGATTTGGAAAGTATTGATTTCTTGATATTCTAAAAATAAGAGACTTGATTTTCTAAAGTTAAGAAACTTGATTTCTAAAGATAAGAGACGTGAAGTATTTTAAAAGTTATGCAACTTGATTTGAAAGTATAAGTCTCTTGGTTATAAAAAGAATGAATTTGTCTAAACCATAAAGAGTTATAACGACTTTATGAGAAGTTAGTTATAACGGCTTTATGGAAGGATAAGAGAGTTGTCTATTTTTGATTGATAGTTGCCTAAGTCGTGAAATTGGAAGTTACTTGGTTTCAAAGTCTTGAAATGAGTAGTACTTTGGGTTAAATTCCCGGATTATTATGTAATAAGAAAGTGCCTTGAGTTTATAAAATGAGATTCATCTTTGTATGATAATGAAAGTCTAAAGATTTTATGAACTTGACTATGCTTGTTTGTGATAGCCTTTGAGTGCAAGTATTATATTTTTACGCTGCCGTGACTCTCAGTTGGAGGGTCGGCTGTCTTATTGTGAATTTACTTGGACGTACCGACAGTGACGGAGGATTCCACGGGTATGCTTCCATTGTGATTGATCCTTGGACATGCTTATACGATGAGGGATTCCGGGGCATGCAACCAGGATGCGGGTTAAATTCCTGGATGTTATTATTACCCCATGGCCATGCTTATACGATGAGGGATTCCGGGGCATGCGACCATGTTATATACAATTATTACTCCATGGACTAGCTCCCCATGAAGACATGTACCCGAGATGAGGGATTCCACGGGCATGTTATATACGATTATTACCCTATGGATTAGCTCTCCATGAAGTCATGTACCCGAGATGAGGGATTCCACGGGCATAAGATATATACATATATATATTGCATATGTGTACGCCGACAGTGAGGTAGGATGCCACGGGCGCGTCACATGGTTATATTTTACACTTACGGCTGTCGGCAGTGATGGGGGATTCCACGGGCAGGAGATATATATGTATTGTATATGTGTACGCCGACAGTGAGGTAGGATGCCACGTGCGCGTCACATGGTTATATTTCACACTTACGGCTGTCGGCAGTGATGGGGGATTCCACGGGCACGCTTTGATATTTGTGGGCTTGAGACCCTTACTGGACTGTGTGATGATATTTGAGGACTTGTGTCCATAGCCCTGGTGTGACTATTGTTCATGTGTTGAAATAGTCTTTAAAAGGTAAAACTGACTTTCATTACTTCCACTTCGGCAAGTCACAATGTACTGTTATTTTGGTTATCATACATGTCTCCAGCTTTATTTTAGACTATTATGATTTTATAACGATTTCGCTTTTACATACTTGGTACATATTTACGTGACCTCGACTCCTTGGGCTGCGTTCATGCCGCAGGTTGAGGTACATAGCTTGTTGATCCGCACTCTTAGGATCACTGTTCAATTCTTGGAAAGCTCCATTTCTCCGGAGGCTTTGTCTTTTGGTACGGTTCCCTGAGGTTGTAGATTGATGTACATTCAGGGGTATGGAGGGGCCCTGTCCCGTCACAGTTGTTATGTCAAAACTTTTAGAGGTCTGTAGTCATATCTTGTGGGTCGCTTTGTAAAAAAAAAGGGAGGTAACTGCTTTTGGATTTATATATATATCCCGGGAGGTAGCCTTATCGGCTAACCTGTTATTTATTTCTTGTTAAGTTCATGTATGTTCCGCTGATTATCTCTGATGTATCTGGTGGTGCCTGTGGGGCACGATCATGAGTCTGGTCGTGGTCGCGTTGTCCACTACCAACTATAACATATTGAGGATGCTTTAAACTAAACTGTTTAGGAATAGTACCTGCAGACTGAGTGACGTGAGATGTGGTGCCTGAGTCCATGTACCAAGTATTGTCAGGTTATTGCATAGAGAGGGTGCGTGTCACGACCCGACCCCGGGCCCGCGACTGGTGCCCTACCTGGGCACCCTTACAGGTATACATCAGAGATAATCAGCGGAATATACATAAACTTAACAGGAAATAAATAACAGGCTAGCCGATAAGGCCACCTTCCAAAAATATATACGTAACCCAAAAAGCAGTTACCTCTTTTTTTTTTCTTTACACAACTCAATCCACAAGATATGACTACATACCTCTAAGAATTTCTGATATAACAACTGTGACGGGATAGGGCCCCGCCATACCCCTGAATGTACATAAATCTACAACCTCAGGGAACTGTACCAAAATACAAAGCCTCCGAAATAATGGAGCTTTCCAACCAGCTGAACAGTGATCCTAAGAATGAGGATCAGCAAGCTATGTACCTCAACCTGCGGCATGAACGCAGCCCCCCGAAGGAGGTCAGTACGAAATATGTACCAAGTATGTAAAACTGAAAATACTGTAATGAAATCATAACAGTCTATAAAAAGCTGGACACATGTATGATAACCAAAATAACAGTACACTGTGACTTGCCGAAGTGAAAGTAATGAAAGTCAGTATTACCTTTTAAAGACTATTTCAACACATGAACAATAGTCACACAGGGCTACGGACACAATCCCTCAAATATCATCACATAGTCCAGTAAGGGTCTCAAGCCCACAAATATCAAAGCGTGCCCGTGGAATCCCCCATCACTGCCGACAACCATAAGTGTAAAATATAATCATGTGACGCGCCCGTGGTATCCCACCTCACTGTCGGCGTACACATATACAATACATATATATATCTCCTGCCCGTGGAATCCCCCATCACTGCCGACAGTCGTAAGTGTAACATATAACTATGTGACGCGTCCGTGGCATCCTACCTCACTGTCGGCGTACACATATACAATACATATATATATATATATCTCATGCCCTTGGAATCCCTCATCTCGGGTACATGACTTCATTGAGGGATAATCCATAGGGTAATAGTACATAACATGGTCGCATGCCCCGGAATCCCTCATCGTATAAGCATGGACATAGGGTAATAATCGTATATAACATGCCCGTGGAATCCCTCATCTCGGGTACATGTCTTCATGGGGAGCTAGTCCATGGAGTAATAGTCGTATATAACATGGTCGCATGCCCCGGAATCCCTCATCGTATAAGCATGGCCATGAGGTAATAAAATAAATCCGGAAATCTAACCCGCCTCCTGGTTGCATGCCCCGGAATCCCACATCGTATAAGCATGTCCAAGGAGTAATAAAAACAATCCGGGAATCTAACCCGCATCCTGGTCGCATTCCCTGGAATCCCACATCGTATAAGCATGCCCAAGGATCAATCACAATGGAAGCATACCCGTGGAATCCTCTGTCACTGTCGGTACGTCCAAGTAAATTCACAACAAGACAGCCGACCCTCCAACTGAGAGTCACGGCAGCGTAAAAATATAATACTTTCACTCAAGGCTATCACAAGAAAGCATAGGCAAGTTCATTAAATCTTTATACTTTTATTTTATATACTCAAGGCACTTTTCGTTTCACATAAAAAATCCGAGAATTTAACCCAAAGTCTATTCTTTTAAAATAACTCTTTTTCATATAAACTTCCAAGTTACTAATTGTCACGACCCGAACCCGGGCCCGTGACTGGTGCCTTACCCCGGGCACCCTAGTGATACAACATCAGAGAAAATCAGCGGAAATAAAAACATGAACATGAATTTAGAGACAATAATAAATTAACAGGCCAACCAAAACAGTTGCCTTCATCATATATATACATAAATACCCGAACAGTTATCCTTTTTACAAACCCTGCCCACACAGTGCTACAGACCTCTAAGAATTTATACAACAACTATGACGGGACAGGGCCCCGCCATACCCCTGAATGTACAAGAACCTACAGACTCAGGGTAACATACCAACAGATAAGCCTCCGAAGGAACGGAGCTTCCCAAGACGCTGAAATGAGATCCTAAACGCGGGGATCGACAACCGATGTACTCCTACTGCAGATGAACGCACTTCGGGCGAGGTCAAGACAACAGTACCAAGTATGTGAAATCAAAATATCAGAATCGAAATCATAATAGTCTATAAAAGCGAGAGAGTATGATAACCAAACTACGACATACAGCATATGATTATATCAATTCGTGGTCTCACGCCACAACATCAATCCCGCGTGAGTACCTTCCTCACCGGCGATCATGATATGATAACAACAAGATAGCAATCCAAATGGAACATACTGTGCGCTACGCATCGTGTCGGTATGTCCAAAGGAACAAATAAGACAACATTCCAAATGGAAGCATACCCGCGCTACGATCGTGTCAAGAGGTCGAGAGGGAAACAATAAGACAAAGATTCCAAATGGAAGCATACCCGCGCGCTACGATCGCGTGTCGATATGTCCAAAGGGAAACAATAAGACAAAGATTCCAAATGGAAGCATACCCGCGCGCCACGATCGTGGTGATGTCCAAAGGGAAACAATAAGCAACAAGGCGGTAATCAAAGTGGATGCGTACCCGCGCGCTACGATCGTGTCGATATGTCCAAAGTGATTTAACAAAAGTAACACTATCAGCGAACGCGTGCGGAATTTATTCACATCGCCGGTCACGTCCAAGTAAGTACTCAACAAGTCAACCGATCCTCCATCGAGACGCCGGTAGTATAGAAACACAATTCTTGCACAATAAAGGCTATCACAACAAGCATAGGCAAGTTTCACAACAACAAGCATAGGCAAGTTTCACAACAACTCAAAGTACTTTCATTTTTATGCCAAGGTCCGGGTTTTAACCCTAAAGTACTACGCGCGTTAAATTCCTTTTAAGAGATTCATTCTTTGTATAAAAGTTACCCGATACCCGTAGTATAAAATAGAGTGACTTACATCTTTTAAGTAAACCAAAACAACTTCCATACTTTCTTTTAAGTCAAGTTACTACGTTAAAACCAATGATAAAACCTTTCTTTTGTTTTCATAAGGTCGTTATAACCAACTTCCCATAAAGCCGTTATAACACCTTCTGCTTTAAACCATTATAAGACACCACAATGCCTTTCTTTTCACTAAGGTTCGGTTTGCCTAATTTTAATTACGCAAGTCTCTTTTTGAAACGTTTCATAGTTCGATGTCTTAATCTCTTTTAAAACAATTGAGTAACATATGCCTAAAGTAGTAGTTATTCTTGTTCATAATCAATCTTATTAAGCAGCCATGATCTAGAAAATGTAATATCATTTTGTCTCATCTTAGCTTCTATGCAGATGGAGGTTTCTACTGGTTTTAATAATACTTAATTATTCAATACATTTTCCTTTATTAACGCTGCAGTGGTTTGTCGATACACATTCGATTTCAAATCAAGAAACATTATTCCTTCCACAAAACCAGTACTCATTACTCACGAATGAGGTTTCACACAAACATCCATATTAAGTCAAGTCTCTTAACTTCTAAACTATTAAACCATTCTTTTTATCTCTCTTAAGGCGTTACACCTAACTTCTCATAAAGCTGGTATAACTTTTATGTTTTCAAACCAAGTATACACTTCTTTCAAAAAGGTTTCTTAATCTCTTAGAATACTTCAAGGTTCTTTTACAACAAGTCGGTTATAAGTCAAATCAGTTATCTTTTAAAAACCACAAAGCATTTCTCATTTACATAAAGTTGTTATAACACTTTATGTTTAAAGGCAATCATATACATTTAACACACGTACGCTCACCGTACTACATAGTTATACACATATCATGCTAGAACAGATAGGAAGAGGTTCACATACCTCGCGACGAGTATCGACTAATAGCAAAACGCTCCAAGTACCCCAAACCGTCTGCTACACTCTCAGTCAAGCAGATCACTCCACACGTAGTACTACAACCTATAGAGGCCACAAAGCGCCTATTAATATCTTTTAGATCCCGACGTAGAATATTCTACAGAAAATTCGCGACTCCTCCCGCAACAACAGCGTAAATCTCCTCCTCTAACGAGGCCGGCTACCAAGCCAACCAGGGGGGGGTTAACATGTCTAACCGGACGTGTACAATTCTACTACACAGTAATGCTACACAAGTCTACTGTAATACAGTCCTATGTAATTACAGTTCAGTTCTCTTCTTTAAATTTTGCATTAAGTCTCAATACATTGACGTAAGTATTATTCAGCTTAAGTCAAAAGACATTGCCGCACAATTATAATGTTGATTCTATATATAGTATACTTCAACTATATATTTCTACAATATGTAATTTCCAATTACAATAGAAGGTCAAGAGTGTTTACCTCGATAAGCCCAAAATTATCCGAGTTTAAATGTCGATCCTGAGCAAGGTTTAGCTCCTACTCCGTGCGCTTGACCGCTCCAACCAACCCTTAGAAGTTCTAACCAACTTCTACTTATAACTTCAACTACGGTGAAGATTTACTTAGGGTTTCATTTTTGTGGTGAGGAAGTATAATAGTATTTTCGGGCTTTTGTACAAGTGTAACTTTGGGAATACTACAAGGTATTTGGGCCAAGGTATTCGGACATAACAACAATACTAGGAGAGTATTTCTATACCACAACAAGGGTATTTATACGAGACAACTAGGCTAGGGGTATGTACCCCACGACCTAGCCTCACAAGGGAGGAGGGGTGGTTTCGCGGGGCCTTCAAGAGGGGAGGGTGTGTGGTGGACGAGATCACAAGAGGGAGAGGAGGGTTTGAGACTTAGAAAGATTGCTCAATTTTTGGATGAAGAAAGTTCATCACTTAGAGGGTATTTATAGGTCAAGTGAAGGCCAACCAATGGCCAAGATGAAGACAAGTGCATAGCAAGTGTAAGGCCAAGATTAAGCCATGTGCTACCTTATCCATCTACCCAAAATATCCTACCTAACCTTGACCACATTTTTAGCACAAAAACGCAAGACTTAGCCAAATGCCGTCCAACCTCTTCCAATGTGAGGTGACACATGTCACCCTCCCGTTGGTCCAAAATGTTTCGTCTCTGAAAAATCCGCAAAAATTATTAATGACATAGCGAATTTTCCTTCGAAGTCGTGGGAAGCGTTTCGTCGAAAAACGACTCTCCGTGTTGTGTACAAATTTCGAAACTAGCCAACTTTAAGGCTCAAATTGTATACGCACGCCTCACGTACATACTCGGAAATACGGGTATAACATTCTCCTCCTTAGAAACATTCGTCCCGAATGTTCCTTCTCGAACGTATAACGGTTCTTCTAACAAGTTGCCAACGCCACACTGGTCACGAAATATCACACGTTCTCTTCCTTCCTTACTCGTCGTGCCGCTTCTGACACTTGAACTCTTCTAGTATCGTACCACACTTCGCCATCGCTCGCTTCCCAATACTTTGGAGTCACAACCTCCAAACTTGGTCATCTTACTAGCTTCAATCTCCTTAAGGCCATTCCCGCCTTCACGATCCGCCGTCGAACATATCCCGAACTCATACGATGGTTATCTAATCATGGGCCTAGCACCCTCGTGACCCTACCACTGGCGACCACCCAGAGCTGACCCCACTTTGAAACAGGCCGCGGGTTGGCCCTCAACATGGCCCCAACCCGACCCACTTACGCATCAAGCTCTTGTTCCCCGATCCGGAACAATCTTACCTATACAGGTCATGAAAGCTACCACTTCCATTACACACTACCCAGGGATTTATCACACAAAACGTTCTAGGCATAAAAATGCACTCCGACAAGGATCACTTGCAAAATCTGGTACTCAAGACGGCCTTACATCTAAGGTCTCAACTGTAATATTCTAAGGTTCATCATTTTCTCACCCTCAAGCTTACCCTTCTCACAACCAGGTTCTACATCACGTTTTAGCACAACGCTATCCGAACATAACACTAAACACATCATCACATCATTAATACATACAAAACTCTAGAGGGTTAAGGATATACCTGAAAATAGGCGATTCAGAGGACCGCTAAAATTGGGAACTTCCACCGCGACCTACCGTGGCCCGCCGGTGTATGAACATCTGCTGACTATGGGAGGTGAAGAACCCGCAATCGATCCGTGAGTACGTGCTATCCTACCAGCGCTACCCCAGTCGGACAATTTCTCCCAAAATGGCCTGCCGCATGTAAAACAAACTCGGACTAGCACGACACTCTCCACCGTGAGTCTACCACATCGGTCACAACGAGGTAGGGTGGCTTCACCGCTAACACCTCGCTTCTCGAAAATCTGAACCTGGAGCCACGACCGCTCTGAATACTCTGGGTGCTCAAGATTGTGGAGGACCACTCAGTCTTGGCGGAGGCGCATAACTAGTCTGCTGAGGCGTCCGCCTCGAAAGTCACCAGGACCTGCTTGCTCGCCTCTTCTGCGACCTTGGTTATTCCGTCGATTTCTCCGCCTCACCTCCAAGTGCATAAGCTGCATGCGGGCAATGTCCATGCCCTACCAAGAGCTACACCGAACAACTCTCGCTAGGTAATCATCGAGCCCAGAACATATCGGTGCACTCGATCCTCCATACTAGCTACTAATGCGGGACGCGTCGCCAATGAGTCGAACTCCACATTGTACTCCCGAACCAGACGCCTGCTCGCCGCAACCCCAAAAATCTGGCCCGAGCCCTCCTCATCCGTGGAGGCAAGAAATGTGCAAGAAAGGCCTCGAGAACTCGCCCATAAAGCCGGAAGTCGCATGCTCTCCCGACAGCTCCACGATCAAAACCGGGCCGATCGCGGTATCACGCGGCCGATGCGAACCTAGGACCACCGACTCGGTCTCCGATGCCTTGATCACTCTCATGATCCGCTGAATCGCCGGATGAACTCTCGCGGATCATCCTCGGGCCTCGACCCATAAAACTCGCGTTACACTCGGAAAATCCGTAATCTCAAATCGCTCGCCGGGGTGAAATACGGTGCTACTGGATCGAATGCAAGGCCCGGCTTATCTCAAGTTCGCCTGACAACTCGCCATTAATCGGGCCATCTCTTGTAACCCATCTCATCTCGCCTACTGTAGGGTGGAGGCTCGTGCTTGTGGTCTCTGTAGAGATCGCCACGTTCTACTCGTATCTTCCTCTCGCCGCTTGCCTTCTCGGGCCCGGTTGCCTTGCGCGAGGCATAGCGTAAAGGAAAGGAATACGTCAGAGGGGTTCAACTCATCACACAACTCTAAGGCACGATCTCAGAATGAGAAGAATGGAAACCAATCCTAAATGTCCTATAGCCTCCTGATTATAGATGTGGTGCACAACACACCGATAATCAAGACTCTACTAGACACGGTCTGTAGACACTTTCCGAGGACTAACTGCTCTGATACCACTTTGTCACGACCCGAACCCGGGCCCGTGACTGGTGCCTTACCCCGGGCACCCTAGTGATACAACATCAGAGAAAATCAGCGGAAATAAAAACATGAACATGAATTTAGAGACAATAATAAATTAACAGGCCAACCAAAACAGTTGCCTTCATCATATATATACATAAATACCCGAACAGTTATCCTTTTTACAAACCCTGCCCACACAGTGCTACAGACCTCTAAGAATTTATACAACAACTATGACGGGACAGGGCCCCGCCATACCCCTGAATGTACAAGAACCTACAGACTCAGGGTAACATACCAACAGATAAGCCTCCGAAGGAACGGAGCTTCCCAAGACGCTGAAATGAGATCCTAAACGCGGGGATCGACAACCGATGTACTCCTACCTGCGGCATGAACGCAGCCGGCGAGGTCGATAACAGTACCAAGTATGTGAAATCAGAAAATATCAGAATCAAATCATAATAGTCTATAAAAGCGGGAGACGGTATGATAACCAAACTACGATGCATACACATATGATTATATCAATTCGTGGTCTCACGCCCACAACATCAATCACGCGTGAGTACCTTCCTCATCGCGCGCCTATGATATGATAACAACAAGATAGCAATCCAAATGGGAACATACTCGTGCGCTACGCATCGTGTCAGTATGTCCAAAGGAACAAATAAGACAACATTCCAAATGGAAGCATACCCGTGCGCCACGATCGTGTCGATGAGGTCGAGAGGAAACAATAAGACAGATTCCAAATGGAAGCATACCCGCGCTACGATCGTGGTCGAGTATGTCCAAAGGGAAACAATAAGACAAAGATTCCAAATGGAAGCATACCCGCGCTACGCATCGTGGTCGATGTCCAAAGGGAAACAATAAGCAACAAGGCGGTAATCAAAGTGGATGCATACCCGCGCCTACGATCGTGTCGAGATGTCCAAAGTGATTTAACAAAAGTAACACTATCAGCGTGAACGCATCTGCGGAATTTATCCACATCGCCGGCCACGTCCAAGTAAGTACTCAACAAGTCAACCGATCCTCCATCGAGACGCCAGAGTATAGAAACACAATTCTTGCACAATAAAGGCTATCACAACAAGCATAGGCAAGTTTCACAACAACAAGCATAGGCAAGTTTCACAACAACTCAAAGTACTTTCATTTTTATGCCAAGGTCCAGGTTTTAACCCTAAAGTACTACGCGCGTTAAATTCCTTTTAAGAGATTCATTCTTTGTATAAAAGTCACCCGATACCCGTAGTATAAAATAGAGTGACTTACATCTTTTAAGTAAACCAAAACAACTTCCATACTTTCTTTTAAGTCAAGATACTACGTTAAAACCAATGATAAAACCTTTCTTTTGTTTTCATAAGGTCGTTATAACCAACTTCCCATAAAGCCGTTATAACACCTTATGCTTTAAACCATTTTAAGACAACACAATGCCTTTCTTTTCCCTAAGGTTCCAGTTTGCCTAATTTTAATTACGCAAGTCTCTTTTTGAAACGTTTCATAGTTCGATGTCTTAATCTCTTTTAAAACAATTGAGTAACATATGCCCTAAAGTAGTAGGTTATTCTTGTTCATAATCAATCTTATTAAGCACCATGATCTAGAAAATGTAATATCATTTTGTCTCATCTTAGCTTCTATGCAGATGGAGGTTTCTACTGGTTTTAATAATACTTAATTATTCAATACATTTTCCTTTATTAACGCTGCAGTGGTTTGTCGATACACATTCGATTTCCAAATCAAGAAACATTATTCCTTCCACAAAACCGGTACTCATTACTCACGAATGAGGTTTCACACAAACATCCATATTAAGTCAAGTCTCTTAACTTCTAAACTATTAAACCATTCTTTTTATCTCTCTAAGGCGTTACACCTAACTTCTCATAAAGTGGTATAACTTTTATGTTTTCAAACCAAGTATACACTTCTTTCAAAAAGGTTTCTTAATCTCTTAGAATACTTGAGTTCTTTTACAACAAGTCGGTTATAAGTCAAATCGGTTATCTTTTAAAACCACAAAGCATTTCTCATTTACATAAAGTTGTTATAACACTTTATGTTTAAAGGCAATCAAATACATTTAACACACGTACGCTCACCGTACTACATAGTTATACACATATCATGCTAGAACAGATAGGAAGAGGTTCACATACCTCGCGACAGTATCGACTAATAGCAAAACGCTCAAGTACCCCAAACCGCTCACACACTCTCACCAAGCAGATCACCCACACGTAGTACTACAACCTATAGAGGCCACAAAGCGCCTATTAATATCTTTTAGATCCCGACGTAGAATATTCTACAGAAAATTCGGCAGCACCTCCCCCCCGCAACAGCGTAAATCTCCTCCTCTAACGAGGCCGGCTACCAAGCCAACCGGGGGGGGGTTAACATGTCTAACCGGACGTGTACAATTCTACTACACAGTAATGCTACACAAGTCCATCTGAATACGCCTTATGTAATTCTGATTCGATTCTTCTTTAAATTCAGGCTTAAGTCGCAAGACATTGCCGTAAGTATTATTCAGGCTTAAGTCAAAAGACATTGCCGCACAATTATAATGTTCAGTTCTATATATAGTATACTTCAACTATATATTTCTACAATATGTAATTTCCAATTACAATAGAAGGTCAAGAGTGTTTACCTCGATAAGCCCAAAATTATCCGAGTTTAAATGTCGATCTGAGCAAGGTTTAGCTCCTACTCCGCGCTCGACCCGCCTCCAACCAACCCTTAGAAGTTCTAACCAACTTCTACTTATAACTTCAACTACGGTGAAGATTTACTTAGGGTTTCATTTTTGTGGTGAGGAAGTATAATAGTATTTTACGGGCTTTTGTACAAGTGTAACTTTGGGAATACTACAAGGTATTTGGGCCAAGGTATTCGGACATAACAACAATACTAGGAGAGTATTTCTATACCACAACAAGGGGTATTTATACGAGACAACTAGGCTAGGGGGGGGGTATGTACCCCACGGCCAAGCCTCTACAAGGGGGAGGGGGTGGGTTTCGGCCAAGGGGCCTTCAAGAGGGGGCGGGGTGTGTGGTGGACGAGATCACAAGAGGGAGAGGGAGGGTTTGAGACTTAGAAAGATTGCTCAATTTTTGGATGAAGAAAGTTCATCACTTAGAGGGGTATTTATAGGTCAAGTGAAGGCCAACCAATGGCCAAGATGAAGACAAGTGCATAGCAAGTGTAAGGCCAAGATTAAGCCATGTGCTACCTTATCCATCTACCCAAAATATCCTACCTAACCCTTGACCACATTTTTAGCACAAAAACGCGTGCAAGACTTAGCCAAATGCCGTCCAACCTCTTCCAATGTGAGGTGACACATGTCACCCTCCCGTTGGTCCAAAATGTTTCGTCTCTAAAAATCCGCAAAAATTATTAATGACATAGCCGAATTTTCCTTCGAAAGTCGTGGAAACGCTTTTAAAAAAACGACTCCTCTCGGGTGTTGTGTACAAATTTCGAAACTAGCCAACTTTAAGGCTCAAATTGTATACGTACGCCCTCACGTACATACTCTGGAAATACGGGGTATAACACTAATAACCGTAGTATCATGTCATATCTAATTTTCAAGACAAGTCACAATACCTTTTAGAAATACATCTTATAGGCTTCTAAATCAAGTGACTTCTTTCTTTAAAACCTTAAGCAATTGATGTCTTCAAAATCCATTTGCCTTTCTTTATTTCAAGTCATTTATCATTATTTACATTACTAGAGTAAACCACTCTTTCATCCTTCCATAAAGCTATTATAACTAACTTCTCATAAACTCGTTATACTAACTTTATACTTTAGGCAAATGCATTTTTTTTATAACCAAGAGACTTATACTTTCGAAAACCAAGTATCGCATACTTTCAAAATACTTCAAGTCTCTTATCTTTTAGAAATCAAGTTTCTTACTTTAGAAATCAAGTCTTCTTATCTTTAGAATGTCAAGAAATCAATACTTTCCAAATCAAGTATTCTATACTTTTAAATCAAGTCATTTCTTCCTTTAAGAATCAAGTCTCATAACTTGAAAAATAAAGTCTCTTAACCTTTTAAGAATTTAAGGTTCATAGTCTTAAAACTTCATAACGTAAAATCTTTAAATTAAGTAACATATACTTTTGTGCGTGTGAATAGGTTATACTTGTTTATAACGATCTTATTAAAACAGTCATGATCTAGAAAATGTAATACAATTTTGTCTTATCTTAGCTTCTATGCAGATGGAGAATTCTACTCATTTTAATTTAATTGATTGTCGATACATTTTCTTTTATTAACGCTGCAATGGCCTGTTCGATACTTATTCTCATTCGTGCAGTACATTAGCAAAGTCAACTCGACTCCAAATACTTCCTAACGACTCTTACCAACATCCCCCATAAGACTTGGTAAGAACTTAGGATAACTTAGACATAACCTTTACATAGAGTAAATTAACATACATACCTTTTAACTTCTAAGAGTAGAAGGAATCATGAAATAACACCACATGTATACATACATAGAATCATGCCAAAAGGAGGAAGAGGTTCACATACCTCGCGACGATTATCGACAAGTAGCAAAATGCTCCAAAGTACTTCAACCTTGATAGCTACTCCATCCTCTAAGTAGAATTGTCACGACCCGACCACGGACCCGTGACTGGTGCCTTACCCCGGGAACCCTTGTGATACAACATCAGAGAAAACCAGCGGAAAATAAACTCACAACAAGAACCCATATAGAATATAAGCAGGCTAACCCAAAATGACTACCTCTAAATATAACAAAGCTGAACAGTTACATCCTTAACAACCCAAGTTATGACAGGACTACTGCACCTAAGAATGTGTAAACACTATGACGGGACAGGGCCCCGTCATACCCCTGAATGTACAAAACATCTACAACACCAGGGAGAACCATACCAAAAGTCGAGCCTCCGGAGAAATGGAGCTTCTGACACTTGAGCAAGATCCTAAGAATGAGGATCCACCACCTGCTTACCCTTACCTGCGGCATGAACGCAGCCCCCGAGGAAGGGGGTCAGTACACAATATGTACCAAGTATGCAAAACTGGAAAATACTGTAATAATATCATAAGTTTAAAATAAACTGGAGTCATAGATGAAGATCAAATTACATTGCACTGTTCCTTACCAACAATGAGGGTAACAAGTATAAACTTTACTGCATAAAAATAGGAGGCTCATGATCAAAACAGGGTCTCTCGCCCGTAGTATCATTAAGCAATCCTACTCCTGGGACTATTTCACCCGCATAGGTCCTGTGGACCCGCATTCTCTCTCTACAGTCCACATTGGCATAGCAAGAAGCCATCCATAATTACATCAAAGTCCGTCATATCCAACTCTATCAAGTCGGCTAGAGTCTGACGACTGTATATAGTCACTGGGCAAGCCTTATATACCCGCTCAGCTACCACCGAATTACCTCCATCGTAGCCACCTCAAAAGGTTTTATGGACTCGGGCTCTATCCCTATTCTACCAAAGAATATGAGGAGATATATAGGACAAGGTAGAACACGGATCTATCAAAGCATATACATCACAACATGAAACCAATAATGTACTGCGGCGACATCCGTGACACCTCCCGTCCCGGATTACCGACATAGCATAAATGCGGTTCTGAGGACCGCTGGAACTGGGACCCCTACCACGTGTCACGACCCAACCCGACGGGCCGTGACTAACGTCCTAATTGGACGTCATTACTGACCTGTCACTCTTAATCCATCTAATACAGAGATCTATAGAAATTTTGGCAGCACAACGCTGCTTTTTCAACATTTCCCTAAAATGGGCTAGCCGACAAGGCTGCCAAAACAACAACAAAACAACATTCATAATAGGCTAGCCGACTAGGCTGTCACCAACCAACATCACGTGCACAAAGGCATAATCAAAATAAGCAAGCCGGCAAGGCTGCTACAAGATAATAACATCAAAACCCAAAACAAGGTGCAAACGTCCAACCCACAACTGTCTACAGACCTCTAAGAGTGTAATACTGACATATGACGAGACAGGACCCCGTCGTGCCCAAAATATGCATAAGTCTGAAAGATAAAGGTCTGTATCAAAATAGTTGGCTCCGGAACAAAGGAGTTTCCAATCGTTGTCTGAAATCCTAGGCGGAGGGTCACCTATCTCAACACACAACTGCGGCATGAACGCAACCCCGAGGAAAGGGTCGACGAAAAGAATGTCTTGAGTATGTAAAACATAAAATATCAAAATCGAATAACAATCGTACGAGTAAAGCAGATTCATCAAATTTCATAAAGCGAGAATCTTGTCGAAAACCATATCATGTATCTGAATCATAAATCATCATGCTCATGTATCAGATATAAAATCAGATAACATGTCTCTACTTCCATGGAGGACTCGATGGAATATGTATTCGCGGCGTAACGTGTCTCGGCCTTCATGGAGAGGACTCGATGTAATCTGTGTATATATATAACGTGTCTCGCCTCAGTGAGGACTCGATGAATGATGCATGGCTGCGCACGAACATGATCTGGCCCGGGACTCAGTGGAGTGAAATATTAACACTTAGCACGAGTAGATATCATGAGCAACTGTATGCAATTAAAATCATTATGTGACTCTCACTAAAATTATTACCATAAACTCTGTTACTGAAATCATAATCACTAGTAAATAATCATTTTTAAAACTGAACTGGTAGGAGTTAAGTACGTCCGCCGTACTTTCATAAAAATCATGCCAAAAGAAAGAAGGAAATGTCTCACATACCTTTTAGTCGAACTAATCAACTCAATATTATAATACGTCTCGTCTAGTGCTTCAACCTATAATAAGGAATAACACGCTCGTCAATTTTGATTTTCTAATGTAAGTTATAAGAATAACGACTCCCTTATTTCTATAAAAAATTGGGCAGCATTTTCTTTGTTTATGTGCGTACCCACAATTTTCCAACAATCCAAATCAGCCAGCAATTCAACTCCAACTAACAATCCAATTCAAACCAACAATCCAACCATTTTAATATGTAATCTAACTAGGCTCCATATACCGCATATACGCCGTCATATAACCCCTTTCTCGTTACTTATGAAAGACAATAATTTAAATCATCAAGGTGATTATCGTACCTATTTACCATATTCATTCAATACTTAAAATGTTACGACAATGTCTAAAAAGATTTCATAATTCCTTTCTTGGTTTCTTAAATCCATTTCGTCTCGCATCACCCTATATAACTAATTACATCACCAAGTACCAATGCTTCTTTCAATTGTTAACACACAATTAGTGACGATGTCAATAATAGCAACAACGATTATATGGCACCAAAACAGCCCGTAAAGGGTCGGACAATGTCCAAAAGTTATTCATGAGTTTTAGGTCATTTAACATGCAACCATTTACTCTTTCCTTAATAAATAATCCAACTTATTTTCCAACAACTCCATATAATTAACACATCTTAAATCTTCACAAGTTATTCCATTTTTAACACGCAAATAGTAATGGAATTTACAACACAACATACAAATCCAACGCATGCCCAAAATAATCCAATTTCGGTTCAACATCCAAATTCCATATGCATTGTCTAAATTCAAGATTTCTTCATAACACAAGTCCATTACTTCAACTACAACAATATGCAACTTTGATTATAGCATAGAAAGAAGAATTTTCATACCTTAATTTAATCCCCAAAATAGTCCCGATTTTTAGCCACTGCTTTGTCAGCTGAACTTGTAACGTTCATAACTCTCTACTCCGATGTCCTATCGATGAGAGGTTTGTTGATTTGGAAACAAGACTCGACAAAATTAATTTTAGGCTTTTGAAACACCCAAAAACTCCTTATATACGAGGAGATATGTCCCTCCAAAGTTGACTAAAATTCTGCCCCAAAATCCCGATTTTTGTCCCAAATTTCATCAAATTCTTGTCCAATTTTTCACTTCTTCAACTCCAATCCAACATGCAAGCATTCTACAATGTTAGACCAACATCCTTACACGTTTTTCTTCTCAAAAACTTGTCCGAAACTTGACGAAAAAATCCAAATCTCTCTCGCCCAGCAGTACCGAAAACCCACTGTTTTTGGTTCCTATTTGGGCTTCTAATTGTTAGATGGATTAATCTAGGAAGAAGGTTATAGAATGACTTCAATTCTTGCTTAGAATGGTGCAATTTTCTGATTTGGGTTGAGAGAGGAGGAGATGAACTTAGTGTTTAGAATGAAATTAAAATTAGAATTTAAGGGTTTTGGTATTTTAAGAAAATCTGAAAATACTTGTTTAGAATTACACTTTGGCCCTCTTTAATGCCCTCTTAATTAAAAACAACCCCAAGTAATAATTCTTAACCCCTCCTTCAATTAATCGCAACACTCGTTGCCTTAAATTCTTATCGTCGTATCTTATATACCTTACTAATCCATAACGGAAATTATATATGTATATATACCACCATTACTGAAGAATTTTCCCGGCGTCGCATTCGTCATTACCAAAAATTATTCTATAATCACATCCTTAAGTATATTAATTTCCAATACTCGAATCCTATTTTCCTTAATTACGTCCTTGCTTATTGTCTTAAACTCACGAGGTGTAACATTTTTTCCCCCTTAGAAACATTCGTCCTCGAATGTTCATAATAAGTCTTATGTTCCTAGAAATTTCGGCAGAGCCTCCTTTATAATTGTGTCAATCCATCCATATTCAGCAAACCAACAAATGTCTCACAGGGCCACAATATAACACACATGCAATTCACCAATTCAAAATAGTTAAGTAAGGAACCAAATTACCTGTGAATATTCAACTGAATCTTATGTAATACCTTAAACAAAGTTAAAGAGCCTCCATGCAATACTATATTCCCTCATCTTCAAACTTGCCACAATATTCTAGTTGGTAATACCTTGTACACTTGCTTCAATTTGTAATGGCATATAGTGTTCCACCATATCTGTACTACATGCTTAACATGATGACACTCCATGTGTATACCTGCTGCATTGTTAAAATAGCTTCATATAGATTGACAACCTCCCTTGTAAGAAACAAGTGATCTATCATTTCTTAATGAAAAACATTACCTCAGCAGCATCTTGATACTATATTAATTCCAATACTTTGCAACACTTCATCCACTGGAATTTTAAATTTTCATACCGTCCATAGGAGGAAATATATCTTGAATGACACTCTTTTAACCCACACTTACCTATATACATCAGAAGGATAAGACCTTTATCTCAACAAATCTCATGCACTTGACACAATAAATTTACTAGAACTTGTCATTATCACCAAGGATTATGGATATATCAAGTATGTAGCGACATGAGAGATAATGTCATCTGGTAGATACTACCATAGCCTTGACAAACCTCCTCAATCCCCACGTAGCAGTTCTTTTGAAATCTTCCACCCTTTCATCAATAAGAAACTCTGATAGTAGTATATAGTGTAATGTTTCCAATTTGGTACGATTATCAAATCAAATGTTAGCGGTCTCACTCTTTGTTTCCCACCATATTTCTTGTTCAATGTTATCATTTACCTCAACACCCATTTCCAAGGCCTGAGAATCACCTTCCCGTTGCACATATTGAGGGTAATGCTTCAAAGTACATGTACCCTAGAAAGTTAACTCATAGAGAGTTGGTGGTCTTATATTTCCATCATAGCTTTCTACACAATGCATTTAATGTATCCAAAATGAGGTCTGAATCCCAATCCACTATCATCCTTAGGCAAGTACATTTTTAACCATGTAAACCAATGCTTAGCCTTAACATCATCCTTACTATACACCAGAAGAAAATTACAACTATTTGTATGTATATCTTTGATCACACATTTTGCAAGTCTTATAGAAGGCAGTATGTGTATAGGCACACTTGTGATACACTATTAATCAACACTGTTTTACCTCATGGTGACAACAATTTTTCTTTCCAAGCCTGTAACTTGTCTTTAATATTCTTAATTAATTCAGCATAGTCTATCTTCCTCTTTCTAACATGTAATACTGGATATCCTAAATACATGAATGGAAATGTTCCCCTTGTGAAATCAGTAATACTTTTTTCTTGCTGAATCAGGTTACTAGGAGTCTTAGCATGCATATAAACAGAACTCTCCTTTTATTGATCAAATGGCCAGAAGCTTCTTCATACTCTTTCAAAGTCTGCCTTAACTCCTTGTAAAATTATTCCATTTGCTTCTGTTGGAAATTCTTCAAACAACTCCTCTTTAAATCTAACAATATCCTCCCTAAAACTTAGTTTCTTAAAAACATCTTCAAAAGTTTCCTTACTCCATAATAATAGGGCAGTCTTGACATTCTTCAGTTTCGGTATAAAAGAAACGAAATCATCTTAATCAACAACAGTGTGCCAATTTTGATTTAGCGCCTAAAAGAATGCTTCATATTCTGTCCAACCCAAGCTAAAATAAATGTTTGCCAACATTCTATCGAACTTCTTAAAAGAACATGTCATTATCGGCTATTTCATTCCACTACTTAAAAAGACTCCCTTTAAATTCAGTTTCAAACAGATATATATGAAGACCGCCTATTGTCCCTCTTCCATTTAATATCACTGCGTTACTATTATTAGAGTTGTTACCATTGGTACACACCTCCTGACTCTTGTCGACATTCCGCTCCTCATTAACTTTTGCTGCTACAAAAGCTCCTTCAACCTGTTCTTTAGTAGTAAGAGTTACTTTTGATTCTTCTATCAATTGTGGGTCCTTAATGAGTTGTTTTACTTCTACCACCTTACAATCATCGTCTTCCTTATTCTATTTATTTCCATATTCTTCTCCAGTATCTCTTCGTTCCTCCTTATTTGCATTATTACCACTTGTCTCCTCAAGTGGCATTTGTTTTATCCTCTCGTTGGACTTACTAACTCAGTGGTGTCTTTGGCTACGTCAACATTTGTCTCTTTGGCTACATCACACTGAGTTTTTATTATCACTTTGTTGAATTCATCTATATCTTTGTACCTCTCTTATCTGTTTTCCATCATTCTATTATGGTCTGTAGAAATTCCGGATTCACCCTTCACCTATTAAAGTATCTGAACTTATACTAAGTCTTTATGCATACTTCTCACTTAATTAACTCAAGAGAATGTTCATATAGGCCTGGTTTCATGAAAGACACCTTAGAAACAGGTAGGTTATCATCTCATTCTTAATTAGTAAGTGCTACTATACACCCTGTTTGCCACTCATTTCACCATAATCCGCTACCTACTGCTTTGTCACGACCCGAACCCGGGCCCGTGACTGGTGCCTTACCCCGGGCACCCTAGTGATACAACATCAGAGAAAATCAGCGGAAATAAAAACATGAACATGAATTAAGAGACATGATAAATAAACAGGCCAACCAAAACAGTTGCCTTTCAGTATATATACATAAATACCCGAACAATTATCCTTTTTATAGACTCGCCACAACGATTACTCTGCACCTCTAAGAAGTGACAACAACTATGACGGACAGGGCCCGCCATACCCACGAATGTACAAGAACCTACGGACTGTGGTAACATACCAAGATAAGCCTCAAGGAACGGAGCTTCCCAACACGCTGAAATGTGATCCTATAAGCGGGGATCGGCGGTCGATGTACCTTTACTGCGCAGATGAACGCAGCCCAAGGAGGTCGATAACAGTACCAAGTATGTGAAAGCAGAAATATCGTAAATGAAATCATAATAGTCTATATAAAGCAGAGACATGTATGATAACCAAACTACGATCACAACATAAAAGCGATCATGTCAAGTCGTGGACTCACGCCTCAAAGTCATCCTCATGCGTGGAACTCCTTCCTCACCGCCAGCGATCTAGGTACAAATCATGTGATACGTATAATGTGTCTCGCCTATCTTATGGACCTAATATAGAAACGTGTGGAATACATTCGGTTCATCCCATGAACCTAGTCGAGTGGAATACATTGGAATACATTCGGATGAACCGGTAGTCAAGTGAAATACATTCGGATGACCGGTAGTCAAGTGAAATACATTCGGATGAACCGTAGTCAAGTGAAATACATTCGGATGAACCCAGAGTCAAGTGAAATACATTCGGATGAACCGGTAGTTGAGTAGAACACAATACTTGCACAACAAGGCTATCACACGTAACATGGTCAAGTTTCATAACAAAAAGCATATGCAAGTTATACACAACTCAAGGTACTTTCATTTAATGTCAAAGTCCGGATTTTAACCCTAAAGTACTACGTACGTTAAATTCCTTTTAAGATCCATTTCTTTTACAAAGGTCACCCGATACCCGTAGTATAAAATTAGAGTGACTAACATTGTTAAGTAAACCAAAATGCTTTCCTTTGTAAAATCAAGTAACAACCTTATTTTCCAAACGTTCAAGTTTGCCTAATTTCAAATGCTCAAGTTTCTCATTTTAGAAAAGGTTTCGTAGTTCATAGTTTTAACATAATTCTCCTTTAAAAGTTTTGAGAAACATATGTCTTATATGTGAGTAGGTTATTCTTGTTTATAATCAATCTTATTAAGCAGCCATGATCTAGGAAATGTAATATCATTTTGTCTCATCTTAGCTTCTATGCAGATGGAGGTTTCTACTGGTGTTAATACCATACTTCATTATTCAATACATTTTCCTTTATTAACGCCGCAGATGGTTTGTCGATACTGCTCGATTTCCAAATCAAGAAACATTATTCCTTTTAAAACCAAGTACTCATTACTCACGAATGAGGTTTCACACTTTTAACAAAATTCATATCAATACCATTAAGTCAAGTCTCTTATCTTCTAAAAATCAGTAAACCATTCTTCTTTATCATTCTTAAGACGTTATACCTAACTTCCCATAAAGCTAGTACAACTCTTATGTTTTCAAAGCCAAGTATTACTCTTCTTTCAAAAGGTCTTTTTGAAACACTTCAAGTTCTTTATTACTACCCATCAAATCCGTTATAAGTCAAATCAGTTACCCTTTGAAACCACAAAGCATTTTCTTACCTACATAAAGTTGTTATAACCAACTTCCCATAAAGCCGTTATAACACTTTATGTTCCAAACCAATCAAATACATTAAACACATGTACGTCTACCTTACTACATAGTTATACACATATCATGCTAGAACAGATAGGAAGAGGTTCACATACCTCGCGACGATTACCGACTAATAGCAAAGCGCTCCAAGTACCTCAAACCGTCGGCTACACCTTAAGCCAAGTAGACCACGCCACACGTAGTATTTCAACCTATAGAGGCCACAAGGCGCCTATTAACATCTTAGATCTCAATGTAGAATATCTTACGTAAAATTCGCAAAGACCTCCCGCAACAACAGCGTAAATCTCCTCTCTATCGAGGCCGGCTACCAAGCCAACCAGTGGGGTTTGCACGCCCGACCGGACGTGTACAATTCTACTCACAAAGAATACCACACAAGTCATCAGAATAATACCCTATGTAATTACAGTTCACGACTTAAAAATTCAGGCTTAAGTCGCAAGACATTGCCGCACAACTATGTTCAGTACTATATATATATAGTATACTTAACTATATACTCCTACAACATGTAATTTCCAATTACAATGAAGGTCAAGAATGTTTACCTCGATAAGCCCAAAATTATCCGAGTTTATATGTCGATCCCGAGCAAGGTTTAGCTCCTACTCAGTGCGCTCCAACTCCGCTCCAAACAACCCTTAGAAGTTCTAACCAACTTCTACTTAAAACTTCAACTACGGGTGAAGATTTACTTAGGGTTTTCGTTTTGTAGTGAGGAAGTATAATAGTATTTTCTGGCTTTTCAGTATAAAGGGTACTTTGGAAAGTACTACAAGGTATTTGGCTAAAGTATTTTGGGCATTATAACAATACTAGAGAGTATTTCTATACCACAACAAGGGTATTATACGAAAACAACTAGGTTTGGGGGTACCCACTGCCAGACACCACAAGTGAGGGAAGCTCTCGCCAAAGGGCCTTCTCAAAGGGGAGGGGCTTTGGACGAGATCAAACAAGAGGAGGGAGTTTTGAGACTTAGAAAGATTGCTCAAGTTTTGGATGAAGAAAGTCTTCAAGTAAGGGAGTATTTATAGGCTAACCAAAGGCCAACCAATGGCCAAGATCAAGCCAAGTGCCGCAAGTGTAGGTCAAGATTAAGCCATGTGTTTGTGGGTCCCACTTTCTCATCTTCCACACAAAATATCCTACCAACTCCTTGACTAAGGAGAAGGCACAAAAACGTGCCAACCATGCCCATTTCGTCCGTCCACTCTTCCAATGTGAGGTGACACATGTCACCCTCCCGTTGTCCAAAATGTTTCGTCTCTCGGAAAAATTCGCAAAAATTATTAATGACATAGCCGTAATTTTCCCTACGAAAGCTGTGGAAACGTTTCGTCGAAAAACGACTCTAATCGGGTGTTGTGTACAAATTTCGAAACTAGCCAACTTTAAGGCTCAAATTATAATACGACGCCACGCATATACTCTGGAAATACGGGGTATAACATTCTCCCTTCCTTAGAAACATTCATCCCGAATGTTCCTTCTCAAGACGGATAACGATAAAGTTCTTCTAACAAGTTGCCAACGCCACAACTGGCCACGAAATAACACATGCACGCAAATACTTATATCCAAGTCCACGAGGAAACACCTCTAACATCACAAACTTTTGTCACTTTGCCGCAAGGTTCTAGTGTCACTCCGGCGACCCAACATATGGTACCGGACTGCATGCGATCCCTGAGGTCAAAAAATATACATCCTTCGCACCTTCTCCCTTTACAAGAAATGATCACACACGTTCACTTCTCCCTATCTCGTTGTACCCTTCTAACACTCGAACTCTTTCTAGTATCCGTACCACACTTCCACAACGTTTCGCTTTTCCGAATTTCGAGTCACCACCTCCAACTCGGTTATCTTACTAGCCTCAATCTTCCTTAAGGCCATTCCCGCCTTCACGACCGCTTCGGGTCGAACACACCCACGAACTCATACGGTGGTCAACTAAACTTGGGCCTAGCACCTCGTGACCCTACTACCGGCGGGACCACCTGCAGGTGACCCCACCGAAACAGCCGCGGTTGGCCCGCAACACGGCCCCAACCCGACCCATCGCGCGCCAACTCTTGCTCCTCGACACGGAACAATCTTGCTAAATCACATCATGAAAGATACCACTTTCATTTACCCAACCCAGGGACTTATCACACAATACATTCTAGGCATAAAATGCACTCTAACAAGGATCACTCGCAAAATCTTGTACTCAAGACGGTCTTACATCTAAGGTCTCAACTGTAATATTCTAAGGTTCATCATTTTCTCACCCTGTGCTTACCCTTTTTCCCCAACCAGGTTCCTAAATCACATTTTAGCACAAAGCTATCCGAACATAACACTTAACACATTAACATAATATCAAAACATACAAGCCTCTAGAGGGTTAAGGATATACCTGAAGCTACCGCTCCACTCTAATCATAAGTCTGCCCTGCAGGGCGCATAACTGTAGAAGGCGATGAACCTGCCACTGATCCGGTAGGCTGCGCCAAGCTGCCGGTACTTCTCCTATAAGCACAGTCTCTCGTCACATGGCCCTGACGGCCGCAGGTGAAACAAGCACCAGTAAAAAGACGACATTCCCCGGGATGATGTTTGCCACATCGTGCACACTGAGGGGGACATGAATCCTGCTGGCTAGCACTCACGTATACCGTGGAACGAAGCCACGAGCTCACCAGCTCCGAATACCTGAACGCCCCAAGATCGGCGAGGACCACTGCATCGGGCGGAGGTATATAACTAGTCTGGCCGAGGCGGTCCGCCTCGAAAGTTACCAAAGGACCTCGCTGCTCGCCTCTTCGCGATCTCGGCCATTCCGTCGACCTCCGTGCCTCACATCCTAGTGCATGAGCTTGCATCCGGCAATGTCCATGCCGGTGAAGAGCTACACCCGCACAAGCCTCGCCAAGTAATCATCCACCGGTGACGTAGCGGTGTACTCGTCCTCCATATCGGCTACCACAGCGGAACATACCGAGCTAATGAGTCGAACTCCACATTGTACTCTCTAACCGCCCGCCCGCCCCGCCTCAACGTCAAAAATCTGTACCCGAACCTCCTCATTTGTGGGGCAAGAAATGTGCAAGAAAAGCCCTTGAGAACTCGTCCCATACGGCCGAAGTGCATGCTCTTCCCGACAACTCCCACGAATCAAACTACCAATCGCAGATCACGCACTGATGCGAACCCAATACCACCGACTCGCCTCGAGACTCGATCACTCACGATCCATGTAGATGTCGGATAAAATCTCGAGGGTCGCCTCGCCTCTCGATCCATAGAACATCGGCGCTACAACTCGAGAAAGTCACGTAGCCTCAAACCGCTCGCCGGTGAAATACGGTGCATTGGGCCGGAATCGCCGTGATCCTATCCTCATATCTCGCCACGACTCGCCGAATCGCCATCTCTTGTACCCATCTCATCTCGCTCCAGCCGGATGGAGGCTCAGTATCAGAGTCTCAGCAGCCACCGCTGCGACTCTAAGGCCTTGGTCTTGGCGTCGCGAAACCCGCCGCTGAAGCACTGTCTCGTATCGACCGGCTCGCGCCATTTCATCTCAGATCTCACTAACAGCCTCCTCGATCGCTTTGCCCATCTGGGCTCAGGTTGCCTTACGCGAGGCATAATCGTAAAGGAAAGGAATACGTCGGAGGGTCCAATTTATCACACAACTCTAAGGCACGATCTCGTAATGAGAAGAATGGAAACCAATCCTAAATGTCCGCACTCCTCGATTATAGATGTGGTGCATAACACACCGATAATCAAGACTCTACTAGACACGGTCAGACACTTTCCGAGGACTAATCGCTTCGATACCACTTTTGTCACGACCAACCGGGCGTGATCGTGCCTTACCGGGCACCCTAGTGATACAACATCGTGAGAAAATCAGCGGAAATAAAAACATGAACATGAATTAAGAGACATGATAAATAAACAGACCAACCAAAACAGCTTGCCTTCGATATATACATAAATACCCGACGCTTAACCTTTTACGCATCGCCACAACAAGATTACATGCACTTAAGAAGTGATAACAACTATGACGGACAGGGCCCCGCCATACCACGAATGTACAAGAACCTACTGACTGTGGTAACATACCAAGATAAGCCTCGAAGGAACGGAGCTTCCAACACGCTGAAATGTGATCCTATAAGCGGATCGGCGGTCGATGTACCTTTACTGCGCAGATGAACGCACCCGGCGAGGTCAAGATAACAGTACCAAGTATGTGAAATCAGAAATACGTAAATGAAATCATAATAGTCTATATAAAGCAGGAGACATGTATGATAACCAAACTACGATTCACAACATAAAAGCGATCATGTCAAGTCGTGGACTCACGCCTCAAAGTCATCCTCATGCCCGTGGAACTCTTCCTCACCGCCAGCCTAGGTACAAATCATGTGATACGTATAATGTGTCTCGCCTATCTTATGGACCTAATATAGAAACGTGTGGAATACATTCCTGCTCATCCTATGAACCTAGAGTCGAGTGGAATACATTCGGATGAACCAGAGTCAAGTGAAATACATTCGGATGACCCAGAGTCAAGTGAAATACATTCGGATGAACCGTAGTCAAGTGAAATACATTCGGATGAACCGTAGTCAAGTGAAATACATTCCGGATGAACCCAGAGTTGAGTAGAACACAATACTTGCACAACAAGGCTATCACACGTAACATGGTCAAGTTTCATAACAAAAAGCATAGGCAAGTTATACACAACTCAAGGTACTTTCATTTAATGTCAAAGTCCGGATTTTAACCCTAAAGTACTACGTACGTTAAATTCCTTTTAAGATCCATTTCTTTTACAAAGGTCACCCGATACCCGTAGTATAAAATTAGAGTGACTAACATTGTTAAGTAAACCAAAATTCTTTCCTTTGTAAAATCAAGTAACAACCTTATTTTCCAAACGTTCAAGTTTGCCTAATTTCAAATGCTCAAGTTTCTCATTTTAGAAAAGGTTTCGTAGTTCATAGTTTTAACATAATTCTCCTTTAAACGTTTTGAGAAACATATGTCTTATATGTGAGTAGGTTATTCTTGTTTATAATCAATCTTATTAAGCAGCCATGATTTAGGAAATGTAATATCATTTTGTCTCATCTTAGCTTCTATGCAGATGGAGGTTTCTACTGGTGTTAATTTCCTTTATTAACGCTGCAGTGGTTTGTTGATACTCGTTCTGATTTCCGAAATCAGTAAAACATTATTCCTTTTAAAACCAAGTACTCATTACTCACGAATGAGGTTTCACACTTTTAACAAAATTCATATCAATACCATTAAGTCAAGTCTCTTATCTTCTAAAAATCAGTAAACCATTCTTCTTTATCATTCTTAAGACGTTATACCTAACTTCCCATAAAGCTAGTACAACTCTTATGTTTTCAAAGCCAAGTATTACTCTTCTTTCAAAAGGTCTTTTTGAAACACTTCAAGTTCTTTATTACTACCCATCAAATCCGTTATAAGTCAAATCAGTTACCCTTTGAAACCACAAAGCATTTTCTTACCTACATAAAGCTGTTATAACCAACTTCCCATAAAGCCGTTATAACACTTTATGTTTCAAACCAATCAAATACATTAAACACACGTACGCTCACCGTACTACATAGTTATACACATATCATGCTAGAACAGATAGGAAGAGGTTCACATACCTCGCGACGATTCGACTAATAGCAAAGCGCCCAAGTACCTCAAACCGCTGCCACACCTTAAGCCAAGTACCACGCCACACGTAGTATTTCAACCTATAGAGGCCACAAGGCGCCTATTAACATCTTATATCTCAATGTAGAATATCTTACGTAAAATTCGCGACCTCCCCGCAACAAAGATAAATCTCCTCCTCTATCGAGGCCGGCTACCAAGCCAACCAGTGGGGTTCGCACGTCCGACCGACGCGTGTACAATTCGACTCACAAAGAATACCTCACAAGTCTCATCTGAATACGCCCCTATGTAATTACTGATTCACTTCTTAAAATTCAGCTTAAGTCGCAAGACATTGCCGCACAACTATGTTGATTCTATATATATAGTATACTTAACTATATACTCCTACAACATGTAATTTCCAATTACAAATGAAGGTCAAGAATGTTTACCTCGATAAGCCCAAAATTATCCGAGTTTATATGTCGATCTGAGCAAGGTTTAGCTCCTACTCCGTGCGCCCAACTCCGCTCCAAACAACCCTTAGAAGTTCTAACCAACTTCTACTTAAAACTTCAACTACGGTGAAGATTTACTTAGGTTTCGTTTTTGGATGAGGGAAGTATAATAGTATTTTCTGGCTTTTCAGATAAAGTGGTACTTTGAAAGTACTACAAGGTATTTGGCTAAAGTATTTTGGGCATTATAACAATACTAGAGAGTATTTCTATACCACAACAAGGGGTATTATACGAAAACAACTAGGCTAGCGGGGTACCCACGGCTAGACACCACAAGGGGGGAGGGGGAAGCTCTCGGCCAAAGGGCCTTCTCAAAGGGGGAGGGGGGCTTTTGGACGAGATCAAACAAGAGGGAGGGAGTTTTTGAGACTTAGAAAGATTGCTCAAGTTTTGGATGAAGAAAGTCTTCAAGTAAGGGGAGTATTTATAGGCTAACCAAAGGCCAACCAATGGCCAAGATCAAGCCATGTGCCATGCAAGTGTAGGGTCAAGATTAAGCCATGTGTTTGTGGGTCCCACTTTCTCATCTTCCACACAAAATATCCTACCAACTCCTTGACTAAGGAGAAGGCACAAAAAACGTGCCAACCATGCCCATTTCGTCCGTCCACTCCTTCCAATGAGGTGACACATGTCACCCTCCCGTTGGTCCAAAATGTTTCGTCTCTGGAAAAATCCATAAAATTATTAATGACATAGCCGTAATTTTCCCTACGAAAGCTGTGGAAACGTTTCGTCGAAAAACGACTCTAATCGGGTGTTGTGTACAAATTTCGAAACTAGCCAACTTTAAGGCTCAAATTATAATACGTACGCGCTCACGTACATACTCTGGAAATACGGGGTATAACATGCTTAAATTCCCTTATCTCAGTCTTAGTGACATGACACTTCACTCTTCTATTCTATATTAATGTCCAGTTGAAATCACTCATTATTGCCTTTGGTCCTTGCATCTGGCCATGTTACATTTCAATATCTATCCACAATTCCTTTTTAAGAGTCACATCATTAAACGCATTCACCAAGGTCATATGAGAACTTTTATTTAAACCCCTATGTGTCACCCCGCAGTGTTCCAACTATTCTGTATAGCTTTTAATATCTACCTCGTCGAGATGAGGCTTCCAAGAGATCAAATAACATCATCTTAGCATTCTGATATGCGTAAAGCGATATGCTTTACACGTCCGCTTCCAGGACGTCACGCCCACGCGTCTCCTGACTGTAATGGTTGGGCTTGTCTTTGCTCGCCGGTTGTGCTGCGTGAATGTTATACCCCGTATTTCCAGAGTATGTACGTGAGGGCGTACGTACAAAAGTTTGAGCCTTAAATTAGGCAAGGGGCGAAAATGTTGTTCACAACCCACGAAAAGAATTGTTTTCCGACGAAACGTTTTCCAAACTTTGCGAGGGGAAAATTACGGTTGCGACATTAATAATTCTTGCGGATTTTTCCGAGAGATGAAATATTTTGGACCAACGAAAGGGCGACACTTGTCACCCTCAAGTGGGCGGTCAAGGGGCCGAATGGCTTGCACGATCTTGGCATGTTTAGTGGCCTAAAACTTGGGTCAATGTTTGGAGTGATTTGTGGAGTAGATGGCTAGGGTGCACTTGTGCAAATCCTCACCCTCCACTTGCCCACCACTTGTCTTAATCTTGGCCATTGATTTCCCTATAAATACCCCCCCCCCCCCCTTGAGTTGAAGACTTCTTCATCCCTAAAACATTTTCTAAGTCTTGAAAATCCTCCCCCCCCCTTCTTGTTGCTCTCGTCCAAGAGCACTCCTCCCCCTTGAGAAGGCCCTTGGCCGAAACATCCCCACCCCCTCTCTTGAGAGTTGTTTTCGTAAAATACCCCCCACCCCCTTGGTAGAAAAGTATTCTCCAAGTATTGTTACTATTCCAAAATACCTTGGCCCAAATACCTTGTAGTATTCCAAGGTTACCCCTATACTAAAAGCCCAGAAATACTATTATACTTCCCTTCAGTCACAAAAACGAAACCCTAAGGAAAATCTTCATAGCCGGTTGAAGTACTAAGAAGAAGTTGCGTATAACTTCTAAGGGTTGTTTGGAACGGGTTGGAGCACCTGTAGGTGAGCTAAACGTTGCTCAGGATCGACATTTAAACTTGGATAATTTTGGGCTTATCGAGGTAAATACTCTTGTCCTTTTATTGTAATTGAAAATTACATACTGTAGTTGTATAGAAATGAATATAAGATTCATAGAAGGATATTACAGAAGAGAATTGAACTGTAATAGAAGGATATTATAGAAGAAGATTAAACAGTACTTACATAGGACTGTATTTGCAGTAGACTTGTGTAGTTTAACGGGTAGGGAAGTGTTGCCCGATTTTCCGTATAGAACCCCCTGCTTAGAATATTCTACAGAGTAGTCTAGACGTTGATAGACGTATATGTCCTTTATAGGTTGAATGTTCTGCGAGTAGCATGTTCTACTTGAATGGTGGACAAGGCTAGCCGGGTTAGCCGTGGAGCGTTTTGCTAATTGTCGATAATCATCGCGAGGTATGTGATTCTTCCTATCCTCTTGAGCATGATATTTTAAAAGAATATATATAGTACGGTAGACGTACGTGTGTTAACTGAACGTGGTTTTACTGCGATGTCTTTTGACTTGAGTCTAAATAATAAGAATCTTGAAGTATTTCAAAAGAATTAAGAATCGTTTTTAAAGAAGAGTAATACTTGGTTTTAAGAGCTTAAGAGTTATACTAGTTTTATGAGAAGTTAGGTATAACGACTTAAGAAAGATAAAAGGAACAGTTTACTTAATTGTTTATGAACGCCTTATATTGATTTCGGAAATGAGAATAGGTATCGAACAAACCACAGCAGCGCTAATAAAGGGAAATGTATTGACTAATAAAGTATTATTAAAACCAGTAGAAACCTCCATCTGCATAGAAGCTAAGATGAAACAAAATGATATTACATTTCCTAGATCATGGCTGCTTTAATAAGATTGTTATAAACAAGAATAACCTACTCACACATAAGGCATATGTTTCTCAAATTGTTTTAAAGGAGAATTATATTATTAAGTGATTAAGACTATGAACTACGAAACCTTTCGAAAATGAGAAACTTGAGCATTTGAAATTAGGCAAACTTGAACGTTTGGAAAATAATGTTGTTACTTGATTTTACAAAGGGAAGTGTTTTGGTTTACTTAAAAAGATAGTCACTCTATTTTTATACTACGGGTATTGTGTGACTTTTGTGAAAGAAACGGATCTTTTAAAGAGTTAATGTATGAAGTACTTTGGGGATAAAAACCCAAACTTGTTAACATAAAGTAGAAAGTACCTTGTGTGAATAACTTGATTGTGTTGGTTTGTCATAGCCTTGTAATACTTTCTTGTTGATTTGATAAGTAAACATGTTTAGGATGCTACGTGTGTTAGTATCCGTGATGTTTGTGTAAAGGGTTTCCTTGATTGTGCTTATGTTGTTTAACGGTAAGCCGTTATGATAGTATTGTACCACTCACCTCTAGACATGATACCGCGTGTTAAGCTGCCCTCCGATCCTGGGTATAGCTCAGGCAGTATGGGACTATGATTCGAGAATACCTCATGCGGGTCCAGGTGACATATTCGGAGCTACGAGTTCCGTGTTAGTGTGCGATCTATATGGCCATGCGGTCTATGTGGCTACGCGATCGCGAGTCGGTGATTTACGCCGGAGTAGCTACCCCGATGCGGGAATACCTCACGCGGCCTATGTGTGTGTCCTATGCGAGTGCGGAAGTTCGAGGATTAGACGCGCACATTTGATATCGCGGCGAGTGGCGGCCGATCATGTGGCGGTCTAGACAGCCGTGATCTGATTTATGACTTTGTTGGTACTGGGTTTTAGTAGTCGGCTATGCCTTCGCATTTACTCGCACGGTTTTTATGACACAGGTGGGACCTGGTGTTCACGTGTATTCCTTGGTTCTTTTATATCATAGATTGCCGGCAGTGAGGAAGGTATTCCACGGGCATGATTGATGTTGTGGGCGTGAGACCCATAGTTATATTTGTGTGATGACTTTGAGGGCGTGAGTCCCTGACTTGACATGACTGCTTATTTATTGTGAACTGTAGTTTGGTTATCATATATGTCTCCTGCTTTATATAGACTACTATGATTTCATTCTGATTTTCAGGCCACATACTTGGTACTTGTCAGATCGACCTCCTTCGGCCGCTCATGCCGCAGGTAGAGGTACACCAGTCGTCGATCCTCGCTCTTAGGATCACAGTTCAGCGTTTTGGGAAGCTCCGTTTCTCCGGAGGCTTATCAGTGGTATAGTCCCCTGTCGTTGTAGGTACTTACATTCAGGGGTATGGCGGGGCCCTGTCCCGCCATTGTTGTCATATCATTCTTAGAGGTCTGTAGTACTGTTGTGGGCAGAGTTTGTAAAAGGGATGTAACTGTTCGGATTCATGTTTTTTATATATATGCCGAAGGGCAACTTCTCTCAGATAAACTGTTTTCACTTCATATTATTTCATGTCTTGTTTTATATTCCGCTGATTACTCTGATGTTGTATCACTAGGGTGCCCGGGGTAAGGCACCAGTCACGGGCCCGGGTTCGGGTCGTGACAAAAGTGGTATCAGAGCAGTTAATCCTCGGAAAGTGTCTACAGACCGTATCTAGTAGAGTCTTGATTATCGGTGTGTTGTGCACCACACCAATAATCAGGAGGCTATAGGATATTTAGGATTGGTTTCCATTCTTCTCACTCAGAGATCGTGCCTTAGAGCTGTGTTATAAGTTGGACCCCTCTAACGTAATTCTTTCCCTTACCAGTTATGCCTCCGCGTAAGGCAACCCGGGCCCAGAAGGGCAAGGCAGCCAAGGGAGCTGCGAGTAGAGCACAGAGGGTTACTAGGGCACAGGCCCAATCATCACCTGGGGTGGTGCTTCATTCGGGGAGTTCTGCTACGTCGCTAGCCCCAGCAGAGTTTAGCACGACGGCAGCAGTTCCTACTGCGGCCATGACATTTACACCTTCAGTTCCACGACCAGTAGCAGAAAGAATAGATTGCAAAGAGACGACCCTGTTACTAGCTAGGGAGTTAGCAACCAGAGAGTATATTAGGTATCAATTTATCACGGGTCTTGATGATTATCTAAGAGAGGGTTGTGCAAGAGTAGCTCTTCAGTCAGGCTTGAGCATGGCCGGTGTACGGGCTTATGCGCAGCAGGCCGAGAAACGTAGGGATCAACGGGTTAACCAAAACCAGCAGAAGAGGGCCAGATCGGTAGGGTCCTTTGGTAACTTTCGAGGCGAATCGCCTCAAGTGATCGATATGCACCTCCGCCCGGCAGAGTGGTCCTCCACGTGGTTCGGACGTTCGAGGTATGCCGAGTTGGTCGAGCTCCGTGTCTTCTCGGTTCACGCCTATACGAGGTTCTAGCCACCGGTGAGTTGATTTTTCTCGGTGTTCACAGCGATGCACGCCATCCCGGAATGTCGCTTTTTGTTGGTGCTTGTTTTACTGCGGCCGTCGGCCACGTGTCTAAAGGGTGTCCTAGTAGGAGGATGCAAGTAGAGGACTCACTACCGCATCGATTCTTGATTGGTGGTTCGGAGAAAGGGGTGCTAGCTGCAGGAGGCCACCCCACCTGTGGCCGTTGTGGTAAGTGTCATTGTGGAGAGTGTCGTACTTCTTCGACAAATTGTTTTACTTCATGACAGCAGGCCATTTTGCAGAAATTGTCCGAGGCAGGTGGCGCAGATGTAGAGACTCACCTTCGGGATCGTGGCTAGTTCGTCACCTTCCTAATGCGCCAAGGCAGGATTGATTAAACGACAAAGGGAACAAGCAGAGATACAAGTATATCTTTAACCTCTAGATGTTATACCCGTATTCTCGTGGTATGTATGCGAGGACGTGCGCAGAGCACGGTAAAAATTGGAAAGGAAGAAAGAGGTGATTCTTCCACTAAAAGTTTCCGTTTTTGTAAGGAAAATGTTCGTTGAAGGGAATTGGGTTCCTGATTTGGAATTTGGGCTTCTTAAATTATATTAGAATTTTGAGATTTTATTTTCTGAATGGTCACGTGGGCCCACGGAGAAATTTACGGTTTTGGGGCCCGCTTTGATTTTGAGATTTTGGCCATTTTGGATATTTTCTAAGATGAGTTATTTTGGACAAGTAGAGGGCGACACGTGTCACCCCCTCGTGGCTTGCCGAAGTTACCTTTGTGCACAACACCGTTGTAGTCGCCGACTAAACGTTTTCAGAACTGCGAAGGGAAAATTCCGGCTATGTCGTTTTGTATTTTTGCGGATTTTTCCGAGCGACGAACATTTTAATAACAAGAGGTGACACTTGTCACCTCGTGGACGCCTTAGGGCGGTTTGGCCTCGCCGATTGGTGCCTTGTTGTGGCATTGTTTTGTGCAATGTTTTGTGGCTTGTTTTGTGGAGTAGGGGTTAGGTGCACTTGGCTTGATCTTGGCCTTACACTTGCCTTGCACATGGCTTGATCTTGGCCATTGGTTGGCCTTTGGTTTTGCTATAAATACCCCTAAGCTCAAGACTTCTTCATCCAAAATCTTCCAAGTCTTGAGTCCCTCTCCTCCCTTCGAGTGTGTTCTCGTCCTAAGCCTTCCTCCCCTTGAGTGGCCTTGTGGCCGAGAGCCTCCTCCCCTTTGTGGTGCTAACCGTGGGGTACCCCCAGCCTAGTTGTTTCGTATAATACACCCCTCTTGGTAGAAATACTCCGAGTATTGTTATAATGCCCAAAATACCTTAGCCTTTACCTTGTTGTATTCCAAAAGTTACCTCTATACGTAGAGCCGGAAATACTACCTTTTGTCCTTTTAGTCTCAAACCGAAACCCTAAGGAAATCTTCATAGTTGGTTGAAGTATTTGAGTAGAAGTTAGTTAGAACTTCAGGGTTGTTTGGAGCGGATTGGAGCGCACGGAGTAGAGCTAAACCTTGCTCAGATCGACATTATAACTTGGATAATTTTGGGCTTGTCGAGGTAAATATTCTTGTCCTCTTATTGTAATTGGAGATTACATGTTGTAGGAATATATAGTTGAGGTATACTATATATAGAATCGAACATTATTGCGGCAATGTCTTTGACTTAAGCACAATTTAAAGAAAAGAATCGAATCGTATTTACATAGATCAGATTGCAGTAGACTTGTGTAGCATTGTTGTAGTAGAATTGTATACGTCAGGTTAGACGTATAACCCTCTGGTTGGCTTGATGGCGCCTCGATAGGGAGGAGATTTACGCTGTTGTGTGGAGGTGTCGCCAATTTTCAGAGAAATGGAACCGTATGTTTAAAGGTTAATAGACGTTTGTGACCTTTTTAGGTGAAAGTACTAAGAGTAGCGTATTCTACTTGAGTGGAAAGGGCTAGTGCGTTGTAGTACTTGGAGCATTTTGCTTATTGTCGATACTCGTCGCGAGGTATGTGAACCTCTTCCTATCTGTTCTAGCATGATATGTGTGTAACTATGTAGTACGGTGGACGTACAGGTACTAAGTGTATTTGTTTGGTTTAAACATAAAGTGTTATAACGGCTTTATGGGAAGTTGGTTATAACAGCTTTATGTAGGTAAGAAAATGGTTTACTGATGTTAGAAGTTAAAAGACTTGATCTTATAAGATAAGAGACTTAACTTATTTGTTTTAATGTGGATGTTGTGTGAAACCTCATTCGTGAGTAATGAGTACTTGGTTTTTAAAAAGGGATAATGTTTTACTGATTTCGGGAATCAGAATGTGTATCGACAGACCACTGCAGCGTTAATAAAGGAAAATGTATTGAATAATGATGTGTTGTATTAAAACCAGTAGAAACCTCCATCCAGATAAGCTAAGATGAGACAAAATGATATTACATTTTCTAGATCATGGTCTTTGTAATAAGATCGTTATAAACAAGAATAAACTACTCACATATATGACATATGTTACTCAATTGTTTTAAAAGAGATTAAGACTATGAGTTATGAACCTTTCTAAAATAAGTGACTTAAGCATTTGAAAATTGTTTTAAAAGAGATTAAGGCTTATCCTTTTTTTACAAACCCTGCCCACAACAAGCATTACATGCACTTAAGATTTACAACAACTATGACGGACAGGCCTCGCCATACCCCTGAATGTACAAGAACCTACAACTCAGGGAACACATACCAAAAGATAAGCCTCAGGAGAAACGGAGCTTCCCAAAACGCTGAACTCAGATCCTAAGAGCGAGGATCAACGACCGATGTACCTCTACTGCGCAGATGAACGCAGCCTCAAGGAGGTCAAGACAACAGTACCAAGTATGTGAAATCAGAAAATATCAGAATGAAATCATACTAGTCTATATAAAGCAGAGACATGTATGATAACCAAACTACATCACAACATAAAGCGATCATGTCGATGTGACTCACGCCTCAAGTCATCACTCAAATATAACTATGGGTCTCACGCCCACAACATCAATCATGTTCGCATCATGGCCGCATGCCCGAATCGTGCATCGGTGTAGACATGTCCATGATGCAACAATAATACCAATGCCCCATGGCCACATGCCCGAATTCTACCTCGCAGACACGCCCATGTGACATCAACAATAATATCTCGGGTGATCAACCTGCCGCACGCCACATGCCCCGAATTCTACCTCGGTGTAGACATGTCCATGTAACCACAATAACAATATATCGGTAATCAACCCGCCGCAGGGCCGCATGCCCCCGGAATACTGCATCGGTGTAGACATGTCCATGTGACATCAACAACAAGACAGTAATCAAAATGGAAACATACCCGTGGAATTCTCCATCACTGCCAGCACGTCCAAGTAAGTTCTCAACAAGTCGACCGACCTCTATCGAGACGCCAGAATACGTAAATACCACACTTGCACAACAAAGGCTATCATCACAAGCATAGGCAAGTTTCACAACAACAAGCATAGGCAAGTTTCACAACAACAAGCATAGGCAAGTTTCACAACAACAAGCATAGTGTGTTTCACACAACTCAAAGTACTTTCATTTTATGCCAAAGTCCGGGTTTTTAACCCCAAAGTACTACATACGTTAAGTTCTTTTAAAAGAGATCCATTACTTTTATAAAAGTCACCCTATACCCGTAGTATTAGAATGACCAACCCACATTCTTTTTCAAAATCAAGTAACAACATTCTTTTCCTAAGTTCCAGTTTGCCTAGTTTCAATTACTCAAGCTTCTCATTTTCAAATGCTCAAGTCACTTATTTTAGAAAGGTTTCATAACTCATAGTCTTAATCTCTTTTAAAACAATTGAGTAACATATGTCATATATGTGAGTAGTTTATTCTTGTTTATAACGATCTTATTACAGCAGTCATGATCTAGAAAATGTAATATTATTTTGTCTCATCTTAGCTTCTATGCAGATGGAGGTTTCTACTGGTTTTAATACAACACATCATTATTCAATACATTTTCCTTTATTAACGCTGCAGTTGGTCCTGTCGATACACATTCGATTTCCAAATCAAGAAACATTATCCCTTTAAAACCAAGTACTCATTACTCACGAATGAGGTTTCACACAAACATCCACATTAAAACAAATAAGTTAAGTCTCTTATCTTATAAGATCAAGTCTCTTAACTTTTAACATCAGTAAACCATTTTCTTACCTACATAAAGCTGTTATAACCAACTTCCCATAAAGCCGTTATAACACTTTATGTTTCAAACCAATCAAATACATTAAACACATGACGCTTCACCGTACTACATAGTTACACACATATCATGCTAGAAGAGATAGGAAGAGGTTCACATACCTCGCGACGAGTATCGACAATAAGCAAAATGCTCCAAGTACTACAACCTTGCTAGCCCTTTCCACTCCTCAAGTAGAATACGCTACTCTTAGTACTTTCACCTAGAAAGGTCACAAACGTCTATTAACTTCAAAACACAAGGTTCCATTTCTACGTAAAATTCGGCAAAGACTCTCCCCGCAACAACAGAAATCTCCTCCTCTATCGAGGCCGCCACCAAGCCAACCGGTGGGGTTTACACGTCTAACCGGACGTGTACAATTCTACTCAGTAATACTACACAAGTCTACTGCAATACAGTCCTATGTAAATACAGTGCAGTTCTTTTCTTTATTCTTCAGGCTTAAGTCAAAAGACATTGCCGCAAGCTATGTTCAGTTCTATATATAGTATACTTCAACTATATAATCCTACAACATGTAAACTCCAATTACAATAAGGGGACAAGAATATTTACCTCGACAAGCCCAAAATTATCCAAGTTATAATGTCGATCCTGAGCAAGGTTTAGCTCCACTCCGTGCGCTCCAAACCACTCCAAACAACCCTTAGAAGTTCTAACCAACTTCTACTCAAATACTTCAACCAACTATGAAGATTTCCTTAGGGTTTCGGTTTGAGACTAAAAGGACAAAAGGTAGTATTTCCGGGCTCTACGTAGAGGTAACTTTTGAAATACTACTAGGTAAAGGCTAAGGTATTTTGGGCATTAACAATACTAGGAGAGTATTTCTATACCAAAAAAGGGGGTATTATACGAAAACAACTAGGCAGTGGGGTACCCCACTACTAGCACTTCGAGGGAGGAGGCTCTCGCCACAAGGCCACTCAAAGGGGAGGGGAAGGCTTAGGACGAGAACACTCAAGAGGGGAGGGAGAGTTTTCAAGGCTTAGACAAAGTGAGGTGGATGAATAAGTTCATCACTGGGGGTATTTATAAGACAAGCCAGGCCAACCAACGGCCAAGATCATGCCAAGTGCAAGGCAAGTGTAGGGCCAAGATTAAGCCAAGTGCACCCTAACCCCTACTCCACAAAACATGCCACAAAACAATGCACCAAACAAGGCCAAAACAAGGCACAAAACAGGAGGAAGACGCCCCTCGCTTACACAAACCGACACTTGAGGGTGAAAAGTGTCACCCTCTCGTTGGCCCAAAGATGTTCCGTCGCTCGGAAAAATCCGCAAAAATACAAAACGACATAGTCGGAATTTTCCCCTCGCAAGTTATGCAAAACGTTTCGTCCAAAAACGACTCTAATCGGGTGTTGTGCACAAAGGTAAATTCGGCCAGTGCCATACGGGGTGACACGTGTCGCCCCCCGATTCGCCCAGAATATTTCGTCTTAGAAAATATCCAAAATACCGAAATCTCAAAAACAAAGCGGGCCCTACAAAATCAGAATTTCTCCCGTGGCCCCACGTGACCATTTCCAAAAATAAAATCTCAAAATTCTAATATAATTTAAGAAGCCCATATACCAACCGAATCCAATTCTCATTAACGAACCTTTTCTTCACAAATTACCGGAAACTTTTCCGAAAAACTCACATCTTTCTTTCTTTTCAAAATTTCTGCACTGCACGCATCGCCCTCACATACATACCCCGCAACTACGGGGTATAACATTCTCCTCTCCTTAGAAATATTCGTCACGAATGGTACTTCTCAAGTCGGATAACGATAAAGTTCATCTAACAAGTTTCCGACGCCACACCGCCACGAACTAACACACGCTCTCTTCTCCCCTAACTCGTTGTACTTTCTCGAACACTCGAACTCTTTCTAGTATCCGTACCACACTTCCACAATGCTTCGCTTTCCAACCTTTGAGTTACTACCTCCAAACTTGGTAATCATACTAACTTAAATGTCACTTATGGACATTCCCTGCCTCCACGATACGATTCTGGTCGAACATATCCACAAACTCATTCGATGGTCATACAAACTTGGGCCTAGCATCCTCGTGACCCTACCACCGGGACCACCCAGAATCGACCCACCCCAAACCGGTTACTGGTTGACCCGCAAATGGTCCTCAACCCGACCCCAACCGCGCCAAACTCTTGTTCCCGATCCTAACAATCTTTATAACTCACATCATGAAAGCTAAAAATTACATCTCTCACTACCCACGGAATTATCATACAAATAAATCCCACGTATACTACTACTCTGATAAGGGTCAAACATAAAATAAATCTTTAACTCAAGACGACCTTACCCCTAAGGTCTCAGTCGTGACATAGTCTAAGGTTCACACTTAACATGCCACCAGACTTATCCTTCCAACTAACAATGTTTTCTAACTTACAAACAACACAACGCTATTCGCATAGCACATAATAATGAGACCATCATAACAAGCATACCAAAACTCTAGAGGGTTAAGGATATACCGAAGCTACCGCCCACTCTAATCATAGGCACGCCGCAGGCGCATAATCAGAAGGCGATGAACCACCCATCGATCCGGTAGGGTGAGTCGTAACATCCGTACCCTTGGTCGACAGCCTCGCAAAATGGCCCCGCTGGCCGCAAAAATAACAAGCTCCCCGCAACACGACACTTCAAATGCGGCCTACCACATCGACCACACCGAGGTGGGTGACCGCATCCGCCAACACCCTTACTTCCTGAAACTCAACCTCGAGCCCCGACCGCTCCGAATACTCTGAAGGTTGTGGAGGACCACTCGACCGGGCGGAGGTACAAAACTAGTATGCCGAGGCGGTCCGCCTCGAAAGTCACCAAAGGACCTCGTTGTTCGCCCTTCACGATTCGTCATTCCGTCGACCTCTCCGTGCCTCACATCCCGCCAGATGAGCTGCACGCGGGCAATGTCCATGCCCTACAAGAAGAGCTACTCGAACATGCTCGACATGTAATCATCGAGCCTCGTAACATATCGGTGCACTCGATCCTCCATACTAGCTACCAACGCTGGACGCGTCGCCAATGAGTCGAACTCACATTGTACTCCCGAACCGCACGCCGCCTCTGTCTAAGCATCAAAAATCTGCCGCGTGCTCCTCATATCCGCGGAGGCAAGAAGTGAGTGAGGAAAGCCCCAAAACTCATCCCATATCACTGGTGGTGCATGCTCTCCCGAAAGCTCCCATGAATCAAACCAATCGATCGCGGTATCACGCGGCCGATGCGAACCAAAGGTCACAGACTCGGTCATCAAGCCTTGATCACCCGTGACGATCCGTCAGAATCGCCGGTGAACTCTCGCGATCATCCTCGTGCCTCGACCCATAAAACTCGCGGCTACAACTCGTAAAGTCCCGTAGCCTCAAACTATTCGCCGGGGGTGAATCCACTGGTGCATCGAATCGAATCGCCGTGATTCCAAATTTATCCTCATATTCGCCACGACTCGCCAAGAATCGGGCCATCTCCTTGTAACCCATCTCTCCGCCTGCATCGGTGGATCGAGGCTCGTGTATCGCGGTCTCGGCAGCCATTGCCGCGCTCTAACCTCGCTGGGCCGGGCGGCGCTACAAAACCCGCCGTCAAGCACAACCTCGTGTATCGCTCGGGCTCGCGCTGCACTCTCTCAGATCTCACTAGCGTTCCTCGGCTGTCTTGCCCTTCGTGGCTCGTTGCTTTCGCGGAGGCATAATCGGTAAAAACGAGACACGTCGAGGGGTCCAACTTACAACATGCCTCTAAGGCACGATCTCGTAATGAGAAGAATGGAAACCAATCCTAAATGTCTCAGCCTCTCGATTATAGATGTGGTGCACAACACATCGATAATCAAGACTCTACTAGACACGGTCAGAGACACTTTCCGAGGATTAATCGCTCGATACCACTTTGTAACGACTCCGCCCCGGTCTGCATCGTGCCTTATCCGGCACCCTAGTGACACAACATCGAGAAAACCAGGAAAATAAAACTTTAAACAAGAAACAAGATATATGATCATAAACAAAGCCAACCCAACTGTTACCTTCCAATAACATATATAAATACAACTCTTTCAAAACGAATGCTTTAATCCTTTTTTACAAACCCCGCCACAACAAAGATTACAAACCTCTAAGATTTACAACAACTATGACGGACAGGCCTCGCCATACCCCGAATGTACAAGAACCTACAACTCAGTGGAACACATACCAAAAGATAAGCCTCCGAGAAACGGAGCTTCCCAAAACGCCGAATCGAGATCCTAAGAGCGAGGATCCACGACCGATGTACTCTACTGCAGATGAACGCAGCCCCAAGGAGGTCGATAACAGTACCAAGTATGTGAAATCAGAAAATATCAGAATGAAATCATACTAGTCTATATAAAGCGGAGACATGTATGATAACCAAACTACGATCACAACATAAAAGCGATCATGTCGATGTGACTCACGCCTCAAGTCATCACTCAAATATAACTATGGGTCTCACGCCCACAACATCAATCATGTTCGCATCACGGCCGCATGCCCCGACTCGTGATCGGCAGACATGTCCATGATGCAACAATAATACCAATGCCCCATGGCCACATGCCCCGGAATTCTACCTCGGTGTAGACACGCCCATGTGACATCAACAATAATATCGGGTGATCAACCCCGCCGCACGCCACATGCCCCGAATTCTACCTCGGTGTAGACATGTCCATGTAACCACAATAACAATATATCGTAATCAACCCGCCGCACGGCCGCATGCCCTAACATCAGACGGTAGACATGTCCATGTGACATCAACAACAAGACAAGAATCAAAATGGAAACATACCCGTGGAATTCTCCATCACCGCCAAAGACGCCCAAGTAAGTTCTCAATAAGTCGACCTACTATCGAGACGCCAGAATACGTAAATACCACACTTGCACAACAAAGGCTATCATCACAAGCATAGTTTCACAACAACAAGCATAGGCAAGTTTCACAACAACAAGCATAGGCAAGTTTCACAACAACAAGCATAGCAGGTTTCACACAACTCAAAGTACTTTCATTTTATGCCAAAGTCCGGTTTTTAACCCCAAAGTACTACATACGTTAAGTTCTTTAAAAGAGATCCATTACTTTTATAAAAGTCACCCTATACCCGTAGTATTAGAATGACCAACCCACATTCCTTTTCAAAATCAAGTAACAACATTCTTTCCTAAGTTCCAGCTTTGCCTAGTTTCAATTACTCAAGCTTCTCATTTTCAAATGCTCAAGTCACTTATTTTAGAAAGGTTTCATAACTCATAGTCTTAATCTCTTTAAAACAATTGAGTAACATATGTCATATATGTGAGTAGTTTATTCTTGTTTATAACGATCTTATTACAAGACCATGATCTAGAAAATGTAATATTATTTTGTCTCATCTTAGCTTCATGCGGATGGAGGTTTCTACCGTTTTAATACAACACATCATTATTCAATACATTTTCCTTTATTAACGCCGCAGTTGGTGCTGTCGATACACATTCGATTTCCAAATCAAGAAACATTATCCCTTTAAAACCAAGTACTCATTACTCACGAATGAGGTTTCACACAAACATCCACATTAAAACAAATAAGTTAAGTCTCTTATCTTATAAGATCAAATCTCTTAACTTCTAACATCAAGAAACCATTTTCTTACCTACATAAAGTCGTTATAACCAACTTCCCATAAAGCCGTTATAACACTTTATGTTTCAAACCAATCAAATACATTAAACACATGACGTCTACCGCATTACATAGTTACACACATATCATGCTAGAAGAGATAGGAAGAGGTTCACATACCGCGACGAGTATCGACAATAAGCAAAATGCTCCAAGTACTACAACCTTGCTAGCCCTTTCCACTCCTCAAGAATACGCTACTCTTAGTACTTTCACCTAGAAAGGTCACAAACGCCTATTAACTTCAAAACACAAGTTCCATTTCTACGTAAAATTCGCAAAGAACTCCCCGCAACAACAGAAATCTCCTCCTCTATCGAGGCCGCCACCAAGCCAACCGGGGTTTTACACGCCTAACCTGACGTGTACAATTCTACTCGAATACTACACAAGTCTATCGCAATACACCCTATGTAAATACAAAGGCAATTCTTTTCTTTATTCTTCAGCTTAAGTCAAAAGACATCACGCAAGCTATGTTCAGTTCTATATCTAGTATACTTCAACTATATAATCCTACAACATGTAAACTCTAATTACAATAAGGGGACAAGAATATTTACCTCGACAAGCCCAAAATTATCCAAGTTATAATGTCGATCCTGAGCAAGGTTTAGCTCCACTCCGTGCGCTCCAAACCACTCCAAACAACCCTTAGAAGTTCTAACCAACTTCTACTCAAATACTTCAACCAACTATGAAGATTTCCTTAGGGTTTGGTTTGAGACTAAAGGACAAAAGGTAGTATTTCCTGCTCTACGTAGAGGTAACTTTTGAAATACTACTAGGTAAAGGCTAAGGTATTTTGGGCATTAACAATACTAGGAGAGTATTTCTATACCAAAAAGTGGTATTATACGAAACAACTAGCAGTGGGTACCCCACTACTAGCACTTCCAGGGGAGTGAGGCTCTACGCCACAAGGCCACTCAAAGGGAGGGGAAGGCTTAGGACGAGAACACTCAAGAGGGGAGGGAGAGTTTTCAAGGCTTAGACAAAGTGAGGAGTGGATGAATAAGTTCCTCACTGGGTGGTATTTATAAGACAAGCCAAGGCCAACCAATGGCCAAGATCATGCCAAGTGCAAGGCAAGTGTAGGGCCAAGATTAAGCCAAGTGCACCCTAACCCCTACTCCACAAAACATGCCACAAAACAATGCACCAAACAAGGCCCAAACAAGGCACAAAACAAGGATAAGACGCCCCTCGCTTACCCAAATCCGTCACTGAGGGTGACAAGTGTCACCTCTCGTTGGCCCAAAGATGTTCCGCCGCCTAAAAATCCGCAAAAATACAAAACGACATAGTCGGAATTTTCCCCTCGCAAGTTATGCAAAACGTTTCGTCGAAAACGACTTAATCGTGTTGTGCAAAGGTAAATTCGCCAGGTGCCACATGGGGGTGACACGTGTCGCCCCCCGATTCGCCCAGAATATTTCGTCTTCCGAAAATATCCAAAATACCGGAAATCTCAAAAACAAAGCGGGCCCCACAAAACCGTAAATTTCTCCCGTGGGCCCCACGTGACCATTTCCGAAAATAAAATCTCAAAATTCTAATATAATTTAAGAAGCCCATATACCAAATCCGGGAATCCAATTCTCATTAACGAACCTTTTTCTTCACAAATTACCGGAAACTTTTCCGTCGAAAACTCACATCTTTCTTTCTTTTCAAAATTTCTGCCGTACTCTCGTACGTACGTCCTCACATACATACCCTGCAACTACGGGGTATAACAGAAATCTTCATAGTTGGTTGAAGTATTTGAGTAGAAGTTGGTTAGAACTTCTAAGGGTTGTTTGGAGCGGATTGGAGCGCACGGAGTAGGAGCTAAACCTTGCTCAGGATCGACATTATAACTTGGATAATTTTGGGCTTGTCGAGGTAAATATTCTTGTCCCCTTATTGTAATTGGAGATTACATGTTGTAGGAATATATAGTTGAGGTATACTATATATAGAACTGAACATTATGCGGCAAATGTCTTTTGACTTAAGCCCAATTTAAAGAAAAGAATCGAATCAGTATTTACATAGGGTGTATTGCAAAGAGACTTGTGTAGCATTGTTGTGTAGTAGAATTGTATACGTCCGGTTAGACGTATAACCCTCGGTTGGCTTGATAGCCGCCTCGATAGGAGGAGATTTACGCCATGGGTGAGGTCGCCGAATTTTACGTAGAAATGGAACCGTATGTTTAAAGGTTAATAGACGTTTGTGACCTTTTTAGGTGAAAGTACTAAGAGTAGCGTATTCTACTTGAGAGTGGAAAGGGCTAGCAGTTGTAGTACTTGGAGCATTTTGCTTATCGTCGATACTGTCGCGAGGTATGTGAACCTCTTCCTATCTGTTCTAGCATGATATGTGTGTAACTATGTAGTACGGTGGACGCATGTACTAAGTGTATTTGTTTGTTTAAACATAAAGTGTTATAACGGCTTTATGGGAAGTTGGTTATATGACTTTATGTAGGTAAGAAAATGGTTTCTCATGTTAGAAGTTAAAAGACTTGATCTTATAAGATAAGAGACTTAACTTATTTGTTTTAATGTGGATGTTGTGTGAAACCTCATTCGTGAGTAATGAGTACTTGGTTTTTAAAAAGGGATAATGTTTTACTGATTTCGAGAATCAGAATGTGTATCGACGCACCAACGCGTTAATAAAGGAAAATGTATTGAATAATGATGTGTTGTATTAAAACCGAGAAACCTCCATCCGTATAGAAGCTAAGATGAGACAAAATGATATTACATTTTCTAGATCATGGTCTTTGTAATAAGATCGTTATAAACAAGAATAAACTACTCACATATATGACATATGTTACTCAATTGTTTTAAAAGAGATTAAGACTATGAGTTATGAACCTTTCTAAAATAAGTGACTTAAGCATTTGAAAATTGTTTTAAAAGAGATTAAGGCTTATCCTTTTTTTACAAACCCTGCCCACAACAGTACTACAGACCTCTAAGATTTACAACAACTATGACGGGACAGGGCCCCGCCATACCCCTGAATGTACAAGAACCTACAACTCAGGGAACACATACCAAAAGATAAGCCTCCGGAGAAACGGAGCTTCCCAAAACGCTGAACTGAGATCCTAAGAGCGAGGATCCACGACCGATGTACCTCTACCTGCGGCATGAACGCAGCCCCCCGAAGGAGGTCAGTACAACAGGTACCAAGTATGTGAAACTGTAAAATACTGTAATGAAATCATACTAGTCTATATAAAGCAGGAGACATGTATGATAACCAAACTACAGTTCACAACATAAAAGCAGTCATGTCCAGTCAGGGACTCACGCCCTCAAGTCATCACTCAAATATAACTATGGGTCTCACGCCACAACATCAATCATGTTCGCATCGTGGCGCATGCCGAATTACGCATCGGTGTAGACATGTCCATGATGCAACAATAATACCAATGCCCCCGGAATTCTACCTCGGTGTAGACACGTCCATGTGACATCAACAATAATATACTGGGTGATCAACCCTGCCGCATGGCCACATGCCCCCGGAATTCTACCTCGGTGTAGACATGTCCATGTAACCACAAGAATAAACTACTCACATATATGACATATGTTACTCAATTGTTTTAAAAGAGATTAAGACTATGAGTTATGAACCTTTCTAAAATAAGTGACTTAAGCATTTGAAATTAGGCAAAACTTGAACGTTTGGAAAATAATGTTGTTACTTGATTTTACAAAAGGGGAAGTGTCTTGTTTACTTAAAAAGATAGTCACGATTTTTATACTACGGGTACTGTGTGACTTATGTGAAAGTACTTTGAGTTGTGTGAAACTTGCCTATGCTTGTGATGATAGCCTTTGTTGTACAAGTGTTGTATTTCTGTGTTACCGCGTCTCTCGATAGAGGGCCGGTTGACTTGTTGAGAACTTACTTGGACGTGCTGGCAGTGACGGAGAATTCCACGGGTATGTTTCCATTTTGATTACTGTCTTATTGTGGTTACATGGACATGTCTACACCGAGGTAGAATTCCGGGCATGTGGCTACGCGGCAGGGTTGATCACCCAGTATATTGTTGTTGATGTCACATGGACGTGTCTACACCGAGGTAGAATTCCGGGGGCATGTGGCCATGGGGCATTGGTATTATTGTTGCATCATGGACATGTCTACACCGAGGCAGAATTCCGGGGGCATGCGGCCATGATGCGAACATGATTGATGTTGTGGGCGTGAGACCCATAGTTATATTTGAGTGATGACTTGAGGGCGTGAGTCCTCGATCGCTTATGTTGTGAATCGTAGTTTGGTTATCATACATGTCTCTCGCTTTATATAGACTAGTATGATTTCATTTACGATTTTACGATTTCACATACTTGGTACTGTTATCGACCTCCTTGGGCCGCTCATGCCGCAGTAGGTACATCGGCCGTGGATCCTCGCTCTTAGGATCACGTCAGCGTATTGGAAGCTCCGTTTCTCCGAGGCTTATCTTTGGTATGTGTTCCCGAGTTGTAGGTTCTGAACATTCGAGGTATGGCGGCCCCGTCCGCCATAGTGTTGTAAATCTTAGAGGTTCAGAGAATCACAGGGCGTGGTTGTAAAAGGATTAAACTGCTCGGTTTTATGTATATACCGAAGGCAACCGCTTTGGTTGGCCTGCTTATTATTATATCTCTTGTTTCATGACTCATGTGTTATGTTCCGCTGATTTTCTCGATATATGTATCACTAGGGTGCGAGGTAAGGCACGACCACGCCCGACCGGGTGTGACATAGTGGTATCGTGAGCGATTAGTCCTCGGAAAGTGTCTACGCATCGTGTCTAGTAGAGTCTTGATTATCGGTGTGTTGTGCACCACATCTATAATCGTGAGGCTATAGGACATTTAGGATTGGTTTCCATTCTTCTCATTCGAGATCGTACCTTAGAGTCAGTGTTGTAAGTTGGACCCTCCGACGTATCTCGCTTTTTACCGCTTATGCCTCCGCGCAGGCAACCAGAGCCCGAAGGGCAAGGCACCGAGGGTGCTGCTAGTGAGATACAGAGGAGCACGAGGCGCAGCCCGACAAGACTGAGGTCAGGCTCGACGGCGGTTTCAGGACGCCGCCAAACCCAGAGTTTAGAGCCGCAGCAGCTGGGCCGAGACCACAAGACTGAGCCTCCACCCCATGCAGGCGTGCAGGAGATGGGTTACAAGGAGATGGCCCAGTTGCTGGTCAGGGTCGTGGCCAGATATGAGGATAGGCTGGATGCAGCAGTTCCAGTTTCAGTAGCACCAGTGGTTCACCCCCGAGCAGATAGTTTGAGGCTACGGGACTTTCTGAGTTGTAGCCCGCCAGAGTTTTATGGGTCGAGGCCTGAGGATGATCCGCAGGAGTTCATCCGGCAGTTACAGCGGGTCATGAGAGTGATCAAGGCTTCGGAGACCGAGTCGGTGGTCTTAGGTTCGCATCAGCTGCGTGATACCGCAGCGATCGGTAGTTTGATACGTGGAGTTGTCCCGGGGAGAGCATGCGCTTCCCGCAGGATGGGACGAGTTCTCAGAGGCATTCCTCACTCACTTCTTGCCTCCGCAGATGAGGGCACGCCGACAGATTTGTGATCCGAGACAGAGGCGCATAGCCGAGTACAACGTGGAGTTTGACTCGTTGGCTCGGTATGTCCCCGCTTTAGTGGCAACCATGGAGGATAGAGTGCACCGCTACGTCACCGGATTAGATGATTGCTTGACAGAGGCTTGTTCGAGTGTAGCTCTTCAGCCGGGCATGGACATTGCCCGCATGCAGGCTCATGCACTGGGATGTGAGGCACGGAGAGGTCGACGGAATGACCAAGATCAGCAGAAGAGGGCCAGAACAACAGGGTCCTTTGGTGACTTTCGGCGCATCGCCTCAAAGATACTAGTTTTGTACCTCCGCCAGTACAGAGTGGTCCTCCACAACCTTCAGAGCATCCAGAGTATTCGGGAGCAGGTCAGGGCTCCAAGGGTTCAGGTTTCCAGGGAATTAAGGGTGTTGGCCAGATGCGGTCACCCCTACCTCGGTGTGGTCGATGTGGTAGACCGCATTTCGGGGAGTGTCGTGGTGCCAAGGGAGCTTGTTATTTTTGGCGCAGGCCATTTTGCGAGGAACTGTCCACCAAGGGTAGCACGGATGTTACGACTCACCTTCAGATCGATGGCGGTGTTCATCACCTTCACTAGCTATGCCGCAGGCGGTGATCGTGATTAGAAAAGCGGTAGAGACAGGTATATCCTTAACCCTCTAGAGTTTTGTATGCTTGTTATGTTAATGTGTTTAGTGTTATGTTCGGATAGCTTTGTGCTAAAATGTGATTTAGGAACATGGTTAGTTGGAAGTTATGTATGGAGGCATGGTAAGTGTGAACCTTAGAATATTTCACGATTGAGACCTTAGAGGTAAGGTCGTCTTGTGTAAAAGATTTATTTTATGTTTGACCTTTATCAGAGTGCGTAGTATACGTGGGTTTTATTTTTGTGATAAGTCCATGGGTAGTGTGAGATGGAAGTGGTAGCTTTCATGACGTATGTTGGTAAGATTGTTCCGTATCGTGAAACGCGGTTTAGCGCGATTGCTGGTCCGAGGACCATTTGCGGTCAACCCGTAGCCCGGTTTTAGGTGGGTCAGTTCGGGTGGTCCCGCCAGTTGGTAGTCACGAGGTGCTAGGCCCCGCTTTAATTAATCATCGTATGAGTTCGTGGACGCGTTCGACGAAGCGGTTCGTAAAGGCCGGAATGGCCTTGGAAGTTTGAGGTTAGTAAGATGACCAAGTTTGGAGGTAGTGACTCCGCAGATTTTTGGGAACGGAAGTAATAATCAAGTATGGTACGTCTTTGGGAGAGTTCAAGTGTTCGAGAAGCGGCACGACGAGTAAGGAAGAGAACGTGTGTTATTTCGCGCTGCCGTGGCGTTGACAACTTGTTGAGGAACTTCATCGATATTCGCTTGAGAAGGAACATTCGACGAATGTTTCTGGCGAGGAGAATGTTATACCCGTATTCTCGTGGTATGTATGCGAGGACGCACGCATTTGAGCACGCAGAAAAATTGGAAAGGAAGAAAGAGGTGATTCTTCCACGGAAAAAGTTTCCGCTTTTTGTAAGGAAAATGTTCGTTGAAGGGAATTGGGTTCCTGATTTGGAATTTGGGCTTCTTAAATTATATTAGAATTTTGAGATTTTATTTTCGGAATGGTCACGCTGGGCCCACGGAGAAATTTACTGGTTTTGGGGCCCGCTTTGATTTTGAGATTTTGGCCATTTTGGATATTTTGGAAGATGAGTTATTTTGGACAAGTAGGAGGCGACACGTGTCACCCCCTCGTGGCTTGGCCGGTTACCTTTGTGCACAACACCTTGTTAGAGTCGTTTTCGACGAAACGCTTTGCGAACTTTGGCGGAAAATTCGGCTATGTCGCTTTTGTATTTTTGCGGATTTTTCCGAGCGACGGAACATTTTGGTTAACAAGAGGTGACACTTGTCACCTCGCCGACGCCAGGGCGGTTCGCTCGCCGATTGTGCCTTGTTGTGGCATTGTTTTGTGCAATGTTTTGTGCAATGTTTTGTGGCTTGTTTTGTGGAGTAGGGTTAGGGTGCACTTGGCTTGATCTTGGCCTTACACTTGCCTTGCACATGGCTTGATCTTGGCCATCGTTGGTTGGCCTTTGGTTTTGCTATAAATACCCCTAAGTCAAGACTTCTTCATCCAAAATCTTCCAAGTCTTGAGTCCCTCTCCTCCCTTTGAGTGTTCTCGCCCCAAGCCTTCCCCTCCCCTGAGTGGCCTTGTGGCGAGAGCCTCCCCTCCCCTTTTGTGGTGCTACTGGGTACCCCTAGCCTAGTTGTTTCGTATAATACACCCCCCTCTTGGTAGAAATACTCTCCGAGTATTGTTATAATGCCCAAAATACCTTAGCCTTTACCTTGTTGTATTCCAAAAGTTACCTCTATACGTAGAGCCCGGAAATACTACCTTTTGTCCTTTTAGTCTCAAACCGAAACCCTAAGGAAATCTTCATAGTTGGTTGAAGTATTTGAGTAGAAGTTGGTTAGAACTTCTGGGGTTGTTTGGAGCGGATCGAGCGCACGAGTAGGAGCTAAACCTTGCTCAGGATCGACATTATAACTTGGATAATTTTGGGCTTGTCGAGGTAAATATTCTTGTCCCCTTATTGTAATTGGAGATTACATGTTGTAGGAATATATAGTTGAGGTATACTATATATAGAATCGAACATTATTGCGGCAATGTCTTTTGACTTAAGCCCAATTTAAAGAAAAGAATCAATCAGTATTTACATAGATCAGTATTGCGAGACTTGTGTAGCATTGTTGTGTAGTAGAATTGTATACGTCAGGTTAGACGTATAACCCTCGATTGCTTGATAGCCGCCTCGATAGGGAGGAGATTTACGCTGCATGCGGGGGGAGGCGCGAATTTTCTGAGAGAAATGGAACCGTATGTTTAAAGGTTAATAGACGTTTGTGACCTGTTTAGGTGAACGTACTAAGAGTAGCGTATTCTACTTGAGAGTGGAAAGGGCTAGCAAGATTGTAGTACTTGAGCATTTTGCTTATCGTCGATACTCGTCGCGAGGTATGTGAACCTCTTCCTATCTGTTCTAGCATGATATGTGTGTAACTATGTAAGACGGTGGACGATTGTGTACTAAGTGTATTTGTTTGGTTTAAACATAAAGTGTTATAACGCTTTATGGGAAGTTGGTTATAATGACTTTATGTAGGTAAGAAAATGGTTTACTGATGTTAGAAGTTAAAAGACTTGATCTTATAAGATAAGAGACTTAACTTATTTGTTTTAATGTGGATGTTGTGTGAAACCTCATTCGTGAGTAATGAGTACTTGGTTTTTAAAGGGATAATGTTTTACCGATTTCGAATCGTAATGTATCGACGCACCATCGCAGCTGCGTTAATAAAGGAAAATGTATTGAATAATGATGTGTTGTATTAAAACCAAGAGAAACCTCCATCCGTATAGAAGCTAAGATGAGACAAAATGATATTACATTTTCTAGATCATGGCTGCTGTAATAAGATCGTTATAAACAAGAATAAACTACTCACATATATGACATATGTTACTCAATTGTTTTAAAAGAGATTAAGACTATGAGTTATGAACCTTTCTAAAATAAGTGACTTAAGCATTTGAAATTAGGCAAAACTTGAACGTTTGGAAAATAATGTTGTTACTTGATTTTACAAAAGGGGAAGTGTCTTGTTTACTTAAAAAGATAGTCACGATTTTTATACTACTGCAATCGTGTGACTTATGAAAGTACTTTGAGTTGTGTGAAACTTGCCTATGCTTGTGATGATAGCCTTTGTTGTACAAGTGTTGTATTTACGTTACCGCGTCTCGATAGAGGGCCGGTTGACTTGTTGAGAACTTACTTGGACGTGCTGGCAGTGACGGAGAATTCCACGGGTATGTTTCCATTTTGATTACTGTCTTATTGTGGTTACATGGACATGTCTACACCGAGGTAGAATTCCGGGGGCATGTGGCCATGCGGCAGGGTTGATCACCCAGTATATTGTTGTTGATGTCACATGGACGTGTCTACACCGAGGTAGAATTCCGGGGGCATGTGGCCATGGGGCATTGGTATTATTGTTGCATCATGGACATGTCTACACCGAGGCAGAATTCCGGGGGCATGCGGCCATGATGCGAACATGATTGATGTTGTGGGCGTGAGACCCATAGTTATATTTGAGTGATGACTTGAGGGCGTGAGTCCCTGACTGGACATGACTGCTTTTATGTTGTGAACTGTAGTTTGGTTATCATACATGTCTCCTGCTTTATATAGACTAGTATGATTTCATTCTGATATTTACGCTTTCACATACTTGGTACTGTTATCGACCTCCTTCGGGGATGCGTTCATGCCGCAGTAGAGGTACATCGGCCGTGGATCCTCGCTCTTAGGATCACGATCAACAGATTGGGAAGCTCCGTTTCTCGGAGGCTTATCTTTTGGTATGTGTTCCTGAGTTGTAGGTTCTTGAACATTGAGGGTATGGCGGGGCCCGTCCGTCATAGTGTTGTAAATCTTAAGTGCAGAAACTGTTGTGGGCGGGGTTGTAAAAGGATTAAACTGCTCGTGTTTTATGTATATCTTGAAGGCAACCGCTTTGGTTGCTTTGTTTATTATTATATCTCTTGTTTCATGACTCATGTGTTATGTTCCGCTGATTTTCTCTGATATATGTATCACTAGGGTGCCCGGGGTAAGGCACCAGTCACGGGCCCGAATTCGGGGTGTGACACTAGAGATTAGTATGTGTGATAAGGTGAGTATATCTTAAGTGTTATGTTCAGACAGCATTGTGTTAATTGTGATTAGAAATCATGGTTAGTTAAAAGGGTAAGATTGGGGATAAGGAAAGTGTGAGCCTTAGAGTTTTATACGTGGAGACCTTAGAGGCGAGGCCATCTTGAGTAAAAGATTTATTGTTATGTTAACCTTTATCGGAGTGCATAGTACACGTGAGATATGTCTGTGTGATAAGTCCCGGAGTGGTATGAAATGAAAGAGGGTAGTTGAGCTAAGAAGACCACTAGGTTTTCGTGACTTGATTGTGAGATTGTTCCGGATCGAGGAACAAGAGTTTATACGCGATAGCGGGTCGGGTTGCGGACCGATTGCGGGTCAACCCGTGGCCTATATTGTGGTGGGGTCAGTTCAAGGTGGTCCCGCCAGGTGGCAGGGTCATGAGGGTGTTAGGCCCAAGTTTAGTTAACCAGCGTACGAGTTCGTGGATGCGTTCGACCAGTAGTCGGACCGATGAGGATAGCCCATCTTGTCTTTTAGTCAAGACCGTTTACTCGGCAGAGGATTATGCGAGATGATTATGTCAGGAAGGTTGTAAGGCTGCACGAGGTGCCTACTTTCACCTTATGACGGGCAGGGGAGCCCAGGTTACGGCTATTTCGTTTTCTGGAAGTATTACCAGGCAGGGTTAGAAACTCAGGTGAGTCTCAGTATCGCATTCGCCCTCGGGCCAGTGTTTGGTTTTCAGGGGTAGCTATGAGGATTGTTGTCTCCTGTTGAGGGAACGTTTTATAGCTACCATTCAGTATTCGAATGTCGCCTTATGACACCTTGTAGGGGCGGAAGTGTAAGTTGCCGGTCGATTGGTTCGATGTTGGCAAGGTTCAGATAGCTGGTTCATTCTTGTTTCAGCAGGATGTGGATAGGGTAAAGCTTATCCAGAAGAGGTTATTGGCAGCTCAGAGTCAACAGAAGTCGTACGGATAATCGGCGTCGACACTTAGAGTTCAGGTTGACGGTGGGTTTTCTTGAAGGTACCACCCCGGAAGGGTATGACGAGTTTTGGAAACAGAGGAAACTTAACCCAAAGTGCTTTTGGGCATTTTCAAATTGTTTGTAGAATAGGCCAGGTTGCCTATAAGTTAGCTTTGCCGTCCAACGTAGGAAGCAGTACGTCCGGTCTTTCATGTTGTTATTTTCGGAAAAGTATCAGAGATCCATCCAGAGTGTTCCCGGTTAATGATGACCAAGTTGGAGATAGTAACCCAGAGATTTTGGAAACTGAAGCAGTAACATAAATGTGGTAAGTTATGAGAAAGAGTTCGAGTGTACGAGAAGGGTACGACGAGTAAGGGAAGAAGCGAGCATGTGTTAAGAACATAGATGTGATCATTTCTTTTGTAAAGTGAAGGTGCGAAGGGAGTATATTTTAGACCTCGGGTGGGAGCTTTTGTGATGCTAGAGGTGATTCCTTGTGGACTTGGATTTAAGTATTTACGCGTGTTATTCTGTGGCCAGGTGTGGCATGATTGTTTTCGTAAGTATAGTAATGAAGACTATATTGGCGCATGTATGTTTTGAGGCTTAGAAGGAACATTCGGGACGAATGTTTCTAAGGAGGGGAGAATGTTATACCCCGTATTTCCAGAGTATGTACGTGAGGCGTGCGTCTGACAAAAGTTTGAGCCTTAAATTAGGCAAGGGGCGAAAATGTTGTTCACAACCCACGAAAAGAATTGTTTTCCGACGAAACGTTTTCCAAACTTTGCGAGGGGAAAATTACGGTTGCGACATTAATAATTTTTGCGGATTTTTCCGAGAGATGAAATATTTTGGACCAACGAGAGGCGACACTTGTCACCTCAGTGGGATCAAGTGGCGAATGGCTTGCACGATCTTGGCATGTTTTGTGGCCTAAAACTTGGGTCAATGTTTGGAGTGATTTGTGGAGTAGATGGCTAGGGTGCACTTGTGCAAATCCTCACCCTCCACTTGCCCACCACTTGTCTTAATCTTGGCCATTGATTTCCCTATAAATACCCCCCCTTGAGTTGAAGACTTCTTCATCCCTAAAACATTTTCTAAGTCTTGAAAATCCTCCCCCCATTCTTGTTGCTCTCGTCCCAAGCACTCCTCCCTCGAGAAGGCCCTCGGCGAAACATCCCCTCTCTTGAGAGTTGTTTTAAAAAATACCCCTTAGTAGAAAAGTATTCTCCAAGTAGTTTTACTATTCCAAAATACCTTGGCCCAAATACCTTGTAGTATTCCAAGGTTACCCCTATACTAAAAGCCCAGAAATACTATTATACTTCCCTTCAGTCACAAAAACGAAACCCTAAGGAAAATCTTCATAGCCGGTTGAAGTACTAAGAAGAAGTTGCGTAGAACTTCTAAGGGTTGTTTGGAACGGGTTGGAGCACCCAGAGTAGGAGCTAAACGTTGCTCAGGATCGACATTTAAACTTGGATAATTTTGGGCTTATCGAGGTAAATACTCTTGTCCTTTTATTGTAATTGGAAATTACATACTGTAGTTGTATAGAAATGAATATAAGATTCATAGAAGGATATTACAGAAGAGAATTGAACTGTAATAGAAGGATATTACAGAAGAAGATTAAACTGTACTTACATAGGACTGTATTTGCAGTAGACTTGTGTAGTTTAACGGGTAGGGAAGTGCTGCCCGATTTTCCGTAGAGAACCCCCTGCTTAGAATATTCTACAGAGTAGTCTAGACGTTGATAGACGTATATGGCCTTTATAGGTTGAATGTTCTGCGAGTAGCATGTTCTACTTGAATGGTGGACAAGGCTAGCCGGGTTAGCCGTGGAGCGTTTTGCTAATTGTCGATAATCGTCGCGAGGTATGTGATTCTTCCTATCCTCTTGAGCATGATATTTTAAAAGAATATATATAGTATGGTAGACGTACGTGTGTTAACTGAACGTGGTTTTACTGCGATGTCTTTTGACTTGAGTCTAAATAATAAGAATCTTGAAGTATTTCAAAATAATTAAGAATCGTTTTTAAAGAAAAGTAATACTTGGTTTTAAGAGCTTAAGAGTTATACTAGCTTTATGGGAAGTTAGGTATAACGACTTAAGAAAGATAAAAGGAACGGTTTACTTAATTGTTTATGAACGCCTTATATTGATTTCGGAAATGAGAATAGGTATCGAACAAACCACAGCAGCGCTTTTAAAGGGAAATGTATTGACTAATAAAGTATTATTAAAACCAGTAGAAACCTCCATCTGCATAGAAGCTAAGATGAGACAAAATGATATTACATTTCCTAGATCATGGCTGCTTTAATAAGATTGTTATAAACAAGAATAACCTACTCACACATAAGGCATATGTTTCTCAAATTGTTTTAAAGGAGAATTATATTATTAAGTGATTAAGACTATGAACTACGAAACCTTTCGAAAATGAGAAACTTGAGCATTTGAAATTAGGCAAACTTGAACGTTTGGAAAATAATGTTGTTACTTGATTTTACAAAGGGAAGTGTTTTGGTTTACTTAAAAAGATAGTCACTCTATTTTTATACTACGGGTATTGTGTGACTTTTGTGAAAGAAACGGATCTTTTAAAGAGTTAATGTATGAAGTACTTTGGGGATAAAAACCCGAACTTGTTAACATAAAGTAGAAAGTACCTTGTGTGAATAACTTGATTGTGTTGGTTTGTCATAGCCTTGTAATACTTTCTGGTTGATTTGATAAGTAAACATGTTTAGGATGCTACGTGTGTTAGTATCCGTGATGTTTGTGTAAATGGGTTTCTGATTGTGCTTATGTTGTTTAACGATAAGCCGTTATGATAGTATTGTACCACTCACCTCTTGACATGATACGGGGTTAAGCGCCCTCCGTCGGGGTATACCTCGTGCGATGCGGGACTATGATTCGAGAATACATCACGCGGGTCTAGGGGACCTATGCGAGCTACGAGAGTTCCGTGTTAGTGTGCGGTCTATATGGCCATGCGGTCTATGTGGCCATGCGGACTGCGAGTCCAGGACGATGCCGGGGAGTAGCTACCCCCGATGCGGGGAATACCTCATGCGGGCCTATGTGTGTGGCCTATGCGGAGCTGTGGGAAGTTCCAGGATTAGACGCGCACATTTGATACTGCGGGCGAGTGGCCAGCTTCGATCATGTGGCGGTCTAGACAGACCTCGTGATACAGTTTATGACTTTGTTGGTACTGTGGGTTTTAGTAGTCGGCTATGCCTTCGTACTTACCCCGTACGGTTTTATTATGACACAGGTGGGACCTGGTGTTCACGTGTATTCCTTGATGCTTTTATATCCTAGACTGCCTGCAGTGAGGAAGGTATTCCACGGGCATGATTGATGTTGTGGGCGTGAGACCCATAGTTATATTTGTGTGATGACTTTGAAGGCGTGAGTCCCTGATTTGACATGACTGCTTATTTATTGTGAACTGTAGTTTGGTTATCATATATGTCTCCTGCTTTATATAGACTACTATGATTTCATTTACAGTATTTTCAGTTTCACATACTTGGTACCTGTTGTACTGACCTCCTTCGGGGGGCTGCGTTCATGCCGCAGGTAGAGGTACACGACCGCCGATCCTCGCTATTAGGATCACAGTCATTTTGGGAAGCTCCGCTTCTACGGAGGCTTATCGATGGTATAGTCCATGTCGTTGTAGTTACTTACATTCAGGGTATGGCGAGCCCGTCCGCCATTGTTGTCATATCATTCTTAGAGTGCAGTAAATCGTTGTGGCGAGTTTGTAAAAGGATATGTATTCGGATTCATGTTTTTTATATATATGCCGAAGGGCAACTTCTCTCAGATAAACTGTTTTCACTTCATATTATTTCATGTCTTGTTTTATATTCCGCTGATTACTCTGATGTTGTATCACTAGGGTGCCCGGGGTAAGGCACCAGTCACGGGCCCGGGTTCGGGTCGTGACAGTGAACCAATTCATTGAAACTGTGCACAAATACATACTTCGGTTACCAATCCTTCAAATAACTTCTTAATCGAAAATATGAACTCCAGAGGTTACAATATTTAAAATGCTTGACACAACTATACACTAATAGGATGCTCATCATTCCCAAGTTCTAAGTCATTTGCGAAAGAAACTCAATTAATCCCTATGTTCAATACTTCCCAACATTCGATCCAAAGTAAGAAAAATGCTTTCATCCTTATATATCAATCTTATTATTCCAGAAGTAATAGCCCCTTCTCATTCTTACACGGGAACAATATTTTTTTGCAGATCCCTACCTTCACATAGTCAAACAACATGGTATACCATAAAACAGTCACAGACTCTAACAATTAGCGCTCAAAATTTAATTAGAGGTATGAAGGAGAAAATAATAGGTAAGCTTCATTTTCTATCTTTGTAAGGAAAAGTTCAATCTCTGCAACTATAGAGCAGATAATGTAGCATAACAGAGTACCAATTCGTAAGATAGAGGCTACTGCAATTTATTTCACAAGTCAACCCCTCATTCATGGTCTGAAAGGGATCTCTTCACTATTCGTAATTATAAACAACTTCATTTCTTACTTGTCGTACTTTCCATAATTCCAACATATTCTAGTATACATACATAACCTCGGACACTGCTCCTGGCTCCAATCCCTGATGATACCATCCCTTAAGTGATGAATTGTTAACTTATTCTCGTATTTGGTACGTAAAAGATTATGAATAGCTACCTTACCTGACGTTGACCTAGTATCTCCAAACCTGGTCATCATACTTCTACTCAAACTCTTTCACTTCCCTTATGGCTTGACGCACCAAGTCAAGTCCGATTTACTCTGATTTTCCCCTTCCGAGCCACTGTCGCTGTCTTTTGGAACATAACTGCAACCACAATAATTATTAGGAAGAGGGGGGGTTATCCTAATGACATAGCTCTATTGCACGATCTACGAGATGAAAGAGTAGAAACCAATCCTAAATGTCCGGCAGCCTCCTGCGTATAAGTATGGTGCACAACATACCCATACACAAGACTCTACTAGACACTGCCTCAGACATTAGAGGACTAACTGCTCTGATACCACTTTTGTCACGACCCAACCCGACGGGCCGCGACTAACGTCCTAATTGGACGTCATTACTGACCTGTCACTCTTAATCCATCTAATACAGAGATCTATAGAAATTTCGGCAGCACAACGCTGCTTTTACAACATTTCCCTAAAATGGGCTAGCCGACAAGGCTGCCAAAACAACAACAAAACAACAGTCATAATAGGCTAGCCGACTAGGCTGCCACCAACCAACATCACGTGCACAAAGGCATAATCAAAATAAGCAAGCCGGCAAGGCTGCCATGAGATAATAACATCAAAACTCAAAACAAGGTGCAAATGTCCAACCCACAACTGTCTACAGACCTCTAAGAGTGTAATACTGACATATGACGGGACAGGACCCCGTCGTGCCCAAAATATGCATAAGTCTGAAAGATAAAGGTCTGTACCAAAATAGCTGGCCCCGGAACAAAGGAGCTCTCCAACTGTTGTACAGAAATCCTAGACTGGAGGGTCACCTATCTGAACACCTGAACCTGCGGGCATGAACGCAGCCCCCCGAGGAAAGGGGGTCAGTACGAAATAATGTACTGAGTATGTAAAACATAAAATACTGAAAACTGAATAACAACTGTACCAAGTAAAACAGAGAGTCATCAAATTTCATAAAACTGAGAATCTTGTCTGAAAATCATATCATGTATGCTGAATCATAAATCATCATGCTCATGTCTGTATATAAAACTGTATAACATGTCTCGGCCCTCTATGGAGGGACTCGATGGAATCTGTATCTGCGCGCGTAACGTGTCTCGACCCTCTATGGAGGGACTCGATGTAATCTGTGTATATATATAACGTGTCTCGGCCCTCTAGTGAGGGACTCGATGAATGATGCATGGCTGCGCACGAACATGATCTGGCCCGGGACTCAGTGGAGTGAAATAGTAACACTTAGCACGAGTAGATATCATGAGCAACTGTATGCAATTAAAATCATTATGTGACTCTCAATAAAATTATTACCATAAACTCTGTTACTGAAATCATAATCACTAGTAAATAATCATTTTTAAAACTGAACTGGTAGGAGTTAAGTACGTCCGCCGTACTTTCATAAAAATCATGCCAAAAGAAAGAAGGAAAGGTCTCACATACCTTTTAGTCGAACTAATCAACTCAATATTAGAATACGTCTCGTCTAGTGCTTCAACCTATAATAAGGAATAACACGCTCGTCAATTTTGATTTTCTAATGTAAGTTATAAGAATAACGACTCCCTTATTTCTATAAAAAATTGGGCAGCATTTCCTTTGTTTATGTGCGTACCCACAATTTTCCAACAATCCAAATCAGCCAGCAATTCAACTCCAACTAACAATCAAATTCAAACCAACAATCCAACCATTTCAATATGTAATCTAACTAGGCTCCATATACCGCATATACGCCATCATATAACCCCTTTCTCGTTACTTATGAAAGACAATAATTTAAATCATCAAGGTGATTATCGTACCTATTTACCATATTCATTCAATACTTAAAATGTTACGACAATGTCTAAAAAGATTTCATAATTCCTTTCTTGGTTTCTTAAATCCATTTCGTCTCGCGTCACCTTATATAACTAATTACATCACCAAGTACCAATGCTTCTTTCAATTGTTAACACATAATTAGTTACGATGTCAATAATAGCAACAACGATTATATGGCACCAAAACAGCCCGTAAAGGGTCGCACAATGTCCGAAAGTTATTCATGAGTTTTAGGCCATTTAACATGCAACCATTTACTCTTTCCTTAATAAATAATCCAACTTATTTTCCAACAACTCCATATAATGAAAACATCTTAAATCTTCACAAGTTATTCCATTTTTAACACACAAATAGTAATGGAATTTACAACACAACATACAAATCCAACGCATGCCCAAAATAATCCAATTTCGGTTCAACATCCAAATTCCATATGCATTGTCTAAATTCAAGATTTCTTCATAACACAAGTCCATTACTTCAACTACAACAATATACAACTTTGATTATAGCATAGAAAGAAGAATTTTCATACCTTAATTTAATCCCCAAAACAGTCCCGATTTTTTGCCACTGCTTTGTCAGCTGAACGTGTAACGTCCATAACTCTCTACTCCGATGTCCTATCGACAAGAGGTTTGTTGCTTTGGAAACTAGACTCGACGAACTTCATTTTAGGCTTTTGAAACACCCAAAAAACTCCTAATATACGAGGAGATATATCCCTCCAAAGTTGAATAAAATGCTGCCCCAAAATCCCGATTTTTGTCCCAAATTTCATCAAATTCTTGTCCAATTTTTCACTTCTTCAACTCCAATCCAACATGCAAGAATTCTACAATGTTAGACCAACATCCTTACACGTTTTTCTTCTCAAAAACTTGTCTGAAACTTGACGAAAAAATCCAAATCTCTCTCGCCCAGCAGTACCGAAAACCCACTGTTTTTTGTTCCTATTTGGGCTTCTAATTGTTAGATGGATTAATCTAGGAAGAAGGTTATAGAATGACTTCAATTCTTGCTAAGAATGGTGCAATTTTCTGATTTGGGTTGAGAGAGGAGGAGATGAACTTAGTGTTTAGAATGAAATTAAAATTAGAATTGAAGGGTTTTGGTATTTTAAAAAAATCTGAAAATACTTGTTTAGAATTACACTTTGGCCCTCTTTAATGCCCTCTTAGTTAAAAACAACCCCAAGTAATAAATCTTAACCCCTCCTTCAATTAATCTCAACACTCGTTGCCTAAAATTCTTATCGTCATATCTTATATACCTTACTAATCCATAACGGAAATTATATATGTATATATACCACCATTACTAAAGAATTTTGCCGGCGTCGCATTCGTCATTACCAAAAATTATTCTATAATCACATCCTTAAGTATATTAATTTCCAATACTCGAATCCTATTTTCCTTAATTACGTCCTTGCTTATTGTCTTAAACTCACGAGGTGTAACACCACGACCCCTGCCGCGGCCTGCTGGTCCGTGAACACCCTGCCCTCCGGGGTGCATCGCCACCGAAGACGAAGATTCAGCCACTGACCCTGTCGGCTGAGCCATAACATTTCTGCCGCCTCTGGTCGGACAATCTCTCCTCAAATGACCCTGCTGGCCACAAGAGTAACAAGCTCCTGGAGGAACACGGCACCCCCAATAATGGAAATTGCCACATCGACCACACCGAGGTATAGGTGGCCTCATCTCGATCGGAACTCGTCCTCCGGGAACCGAAGCCACGGAACCCCTGTCCCGCCTCGAATGCCCGTGACGCCCAGAGGATGGTGGAGGAGCGCTCTGAACCAGCTGAGGTGCAAATCCGGTCTGCTGCTGAGGTTGTCTACCTCGAAAACTACCAGAGGACCCTGTTGTCATGACCCTCTTCTGCTGATACCTATCAATCCGTCGGCCCCTGCGTTCCTCACACCCAAGTGCATATGCCTGCATGCGGGCAATGTCCATGCCCGGGTGAAGAGCTACTCCCGTGCAACTCTCTGCCAAGTACTCATCGAGCCCTGTAACATAGCGGTGCACCATGTCCTCCATGTCTGCTACCAAAGCGGGTACATACCGAGCCAACGAGTCAAACTCTACGTTGTACTGCCGGACCGTCCGCCCACTCTGTCTCAACGTCAGAAACCTATCTGCTTGAGCTCTCCTCATCTGCGGAGGCAAGAAATGGCTAAGGAACGCCTCTGAGAACTCATCCCAAACAGCTGGAAGCGCATGCTCTCCCCGGGATAGTTCCCATGAATCATACCAGTCAACTGCAGTATCCCGCAGCCGATGTGAACCCAATAATACCGACTCTGTCTCCGAGGCCCTGATCACTCTCATGATCCGCTGTAACTGTCGGATAAACTCCTGAGGATCATCCTCAGGTCTCGACCCATAGAACTCTGGTGGGCTGCAACTCAAAAAGTCCCGCAGTCTCAAGCTATCAGATCTGGGGTGGACTACGGGTACAACCGGAACCGCTGCCTCCCGTCTATCCTCCTGCCTAGCCACGATCCTGGCTAATAACTGGGCCATCTCCTTGTAACCCATCTCCTCTGCTCCAGGCTGTGTAACTGGAGGCTCAGGTACCGCGGTCTCAGTAGCCGCTGCCCCGAACTCTGCTGGGGGTGGCGACGTCGTGGAACTCGCCGTCCGAAACATCATCTCAGGTAAGGACTGGGCCTGTGCCCTCGTGACCCTCTGTGTCCTACTAGCAGCTCCCTCAGCTGCCTTGCCCTTCTGGGCCGCGGTTGCCTTGCGTGGAGGCATAACTGATACATAAAAATATGTCAGAGGAAGTTCAACCTATAACACAGCTCTATTGCACGATCTTAGAGTGAAAGAATGGAAACCAATCCTAAATATCCTGTAGCCTCCTGATTATAGATGTGGTGCACAACACACCGATAATCAAGACTCTACTAGATACGGCCTGTAGACCCTTTCCGAGGATTAACTGCTCTGATACCACTTTTGTCACGACCCGACCACGGACCCGTGACTGGTGCCTTACCCCGGGCACCCTTGTGATACAACATCAGAGAAAACCAGCGGAAAATAAACTCACAACAAGAACCCATATAGAATATAAGCAGGCTAACCCAAAATGGCTACCTCTAAATATAACAAAGCTGAACAGTTACATCCTTAACAACCCAAGTTATGACAGGACTACAGACCTCTAAGAATGTGTAAACACTATGACGGGACAGGGCCCCGTCATACCCCTGAATGTACAAAACATCTACAACACCAGGGAGAACCGTACCAAAAGTCGAGCCTCCGGAGAAATGGAGCTTCTGACACCTGAGCAAGATCCTAAGAATGAGGATCCACCACCTGCTTACCCTTACCTGCGGCATGAACGCAGCCCCCGAGGAAGGGGGTCAGTACACAATATGTACCAAGTATGCAAAATTGGAAAATACTGTAATAATATCATATGTTTAAAATAAACTGGAGTCATAGATGAAGATCAAATTGCATTGCACTGTGCCTTACCAACAATGAGGGTAACAAGTATAAACTTTACTGCATAAAAATAGGAGGCTCATGATCAAAACAGGGTCTCTCGCCCGTAGTATCATTAAGCAATCCTACTCCTGGGACTATTTCTGTTATACCCCGTATTTCCAGAGTATGTACTTAAGGGCATACGTACAAAAAAGTTTAGCCTTAAGTTAGGCACTATGGACGAAATTTGTGCACAACCCACGAAACGGATGGTTTTTCGACGAAACGTTTTCCAAAACTTGCGTAGGGTAAATTACGGCTATGTCATTTATAATTTTTGCGGATTTTTCCGAGAGATGAAATAATTTGGACCAACGAGAGGGTGACAGTTGTCACCCTCAAGTGGACGGCAAAGGGGGGGCGGAACCTTGGACGATTGGCATGATTTTGTGGTCTAAAACTTGGGTCAATGTTTAGTGAGTGATTTGTGGAGTAGGGCTAGGGTGCACTTGTGCTAATCCACACCATACATTTGCCCTCCACTTGCCCTTATCTTGGCCCTTGAATGCCCTATAAATACCCCCCTTGAGTTGATGAATTCTTCATCCACAAATCAATTTTCCAAGTCTTAAAATCCTCCCCCTTCTAGTTGTAGTTTTCGTCCAAGCCATCTTCTCCCCCCCTCTTGAGTGAGCTTAGCCGAAACACCCCTCTCCCCCCCCCCCCCCCTTCCTAGTAGTCTCGGCTAAGGCCCTCCCCCCTTGGTAGAAAATACTCTTCAAGTATTGTTACTATCCCCTAAATACCTTAGCCAATCCCTTGTAGTAGTTCCAAAGTCACCCTTATACTAAAATCCCAGAAATACTACTATACTTCCATTAGTCACTAAACGAAACCCTAGGAGAAACTTCATTGTTGGTTGAAGTTGTAAGTAGAAGTTGTGTAGAAACTTCTAAGGATTTCTTGAAGCGGATTGGAGCGTTCAGATTAGGAGCTAAACCTTGCTCAGGATCGACATTTAACTTGAATAATTTTGGGCTTATCGAGGTAAATACTCTTGTCCTTCTATAGTAATTGGATATTACATATAAGAATAGTTAAGACTTGAGTATAAGATATAGAAGGATATTAAAGAATAGAATTGAACTGTAATCACAGTAGAAGGGTATAACAGAAGAAGAATCGAACTGTACTTACATAGGACTGTATCTACAGTAGACTTGTGTAGCTTGACGGGTAGGGAAGTGCTGCCCAATTTTCCGTAGAATAAAGAACCCTCTGCTTAGAATAGTCTACAGAGTAGTCTAGACATTGATAGACGTATCTGACTATTATAGGTTGATTCTCTGCGCGCGACATATTCGACTTGGCAGGTGGATTTCGCCGAGAAGGTATGTGATTCTTCCTATCCTCTAGAGCATGATATTTTAAAGTATATATATAGTACGGTAGACGTACGTGTGTTAACTGAACATGGTTTTACTTGAGTCTAAATAACAAGAATCTTGAAGTATTTCAAAAGAATTATGAATCATTTTTGAAAGAAGAGTAATACTTGGTTTTTAAACAAAAGCTTAAGAGTTATACTAGCTTTATGGGAAGTTAGGTATAACGACTTAAGAAAGAGAAAAGGAACAGTTTACTTATGTGTTTATGAAAGACTTGTATTGATTTCTGGAAAGTATAATAAAATGGTTTGATGAGTAGACATATTATGATGCTATGTGTGTTAGTGTCTTGTAACATTTGTATAAGAGAGTATTCTTGCTGTGCTTATGTTGCTTAACGATAAGCTGTTATGTTAGTATTATATCACTCACCTCTTGACATGATCTGGGGTTGTCGCCTCCGTCTGGGGTAGACTCGGTGATGCAGGACCATGATTCGAGAATACCTCATGCGGGTTCAGGGGACCTATGCGGAGCTACGAGAGTTCCAGGTTAGTGTGCGGTCCTTGTGGCCATGCGGTCTATGTGGCCATGCGGACTACGAGTCCAGGACGATGCCGAGGAGTAGCTACCCTCGATGCGGGGAATACCTCATGCGGGCCTATGTGAGTGGCCTATGCGGACTGCGGGAGTCCAGGATTAGGCATGCATAATGATACTATGGGCGATTGACCTTGCTTCGATCATTCGCAGCCTAGAAAAGCCCTGTTACAGTTTACCTATTATTGCTCTTGTTGTGATGTGGCACTATGTGCGGTTACATTGGTTGTTTTGTACACATTTGTAAAATTGGTTTTAAAATGATATGATTTCATTTTAGTACTTCTGATTTCACATACTTGGTACTGTTATCGACCTCCTTGGCTGCGTTCATGCCGCAGTAAAGGAAGCGGTGTAGCGGACCTCGCCTTAGGATCTTTTCTTTGGTGTCGTGAGCTCCATCTTCTCGGAGGCTCGACTTTTGGGTATGATCTCCCTGTTGTGGAGATAGTTGTGTACATTCAGGGTATGGCGGGGCCCTGTCCCGCCATAGTTGTTTACTTCCTTAGAGGTCTGTAGTCCTATTGTACAGTTGGGATGTAACTGCCAGATTTTGGTTATATATATATATATATATATGCCGAAAGACGACTCTTCTCAGATAAACGGTGTCTTAATTTACAATTGTTTCATGTCTTGTTTTTATATTCCGTTGATTACTCTGATGTATGACTACTTGGGTGCCCGGGTAAGGCACGATCCACGAACCACAGGCGGGTCATGACAAAAGTGGTATCAGAGCAGTTAATCCTCGGAAAGTGTCTACAGACCGTATCTAGTAGAGTCTTGATTATCGGTGTGTTGTGCACCACGATAATCGATGAGGTTATAGGATATTTAGGATTGGTTTCCATTCTTCTCACTCGAGATCGTGCCTTAGAGTTGTGTTATAAGTTGGACCTCTAACGTATTCCTTTTACATGCAGATTATGCCTCCACGTAAGGCAACCCGGCCCAGAAGGGCAAGGCAGGGAGCTGCTAGTAGGACACCGAGAGTCACGAGGCTCAGGCCCAGTCTATACCCGAGACGGCGAGTTCCATGACGCCACGACCCAGCAGGTTTAGAGCGCGATAGTGGGCGATGAGACCACAAGACTGCACCTCCATCCACGGCTGGAAGCGAGATGAGATTGGTTCGAGAGATGGCGCCATCTTGGCGGGATCGTGGCGCATACGTGAGATAGGCTAGATCACGCGATTCCAGTTCAAAGATTACTGCGGTTCACCCGAGATCGGACAGTTTGAGGCTACGGGATTTTCTGAGTTGTAGCCCGCCAGAGTTCTACGGGTCGAGGCGTGAGGATGATCCGCAGGAGTTCATCCGTCAGTTACAGAGGATCATGCGAGTGATCAAGGCTTCGGAGACCGAGTCTGTGATCTTCGGTTCACATAGGCTGCGTGATACCGCAGTCGATTGGTTTGATTCGTGGAAGTTATCCCGGGGAGAGCACGCGTCCCCAGCTACTTGGGATGAGTTCTCAGAGGCTTTTCTCACTCACTTCTTGCCTCCGCAGATGAGGAGGGCACGGGCCGACAGATTTTTATTGCTGAGACAGAGAGGACACACAGTTAGGGAGTACAACGTTGAGTTCGATTCGTTGGCTCGATATGTCCCTGCGTTGGTAGCAGATATGGAGGACAGGGTGCATCGCTACGTCACCGGGCTAGATGATTATATGGCCGAGTCTTGTGCGGGTGTGGCTCTTGATCGAGCATGGACATTACCCGTGCGCAGCTCATGCACTTGGATGCGAGGCGTAAGGCCGACGGGTTGTGAGCAGCGAAGAAGACTAGGATGGCGTGGTCTTTTGGTAGCTATCGGGGTGGGCGGCCTCGGCGATCTAGATTTGCACCACATCCGGCTCGAGCACTCCTACACCGTCCTCGGGGGCCGGGATATTCGAGGCGCACGGGGCCCCGGGACTTGACGTCGAGTAGCAGAGGTGTTGGCCGATCGGGACCACCGCCCCCTCAGTGTGGCCGATGCGGTAGATCCCATTACGGGAATTGTGGTACTGCTCTGGGAGTTTGTTACAGTTGCGGCCAGCCGGGTCACTTTGCGAGAGCCTGTCCGACCAAGGGCAGCGCAGAGGGTAGGGGTCAGCCTACAGGGTCTTTCGCCGGGTCTTCTTCATCTCCTACAGTTACTCGCCGGGCGCGTGGTACTCATGGGCCAGCAGGTCGCGGCAGAGGTCGTGGCGCGGGTCCCAGTTCTAGCGGTCCTCAGAACCGCATTTATGCCTTGTCCAGCCGGCAGGACCAGGAGGCCTCACCTGATGTCGTCACAGGTACTTTATCAGTTTCATGTTGTGACGTGTATGCCTTGATAGATCCGGGTTCTACTCTGTCCTATATATCTCCCCATATTGCTAGGGGGATAGGGATAGAGCCTGAGTCCATAGACCCTTTCGAGGTAGCTACGCCAGTGGGTGATTCGGTGGTACCTCGGCGGGTATATAGGGCTTGTCCAGTGACCATATGCAGTCGTCAGACCTTAGCCGACTTGATAGAGTTGGATATGACTGATTTCGATGTGATCATGGGTATGGATTGTCTAGCGTCTTGCTACGCCAATGTAGACTGCAGGGAGAGAGTGGTACGGTTCCAGTTTCCTGAGGAGCCGGTTGTTGAGTGGGAGGGGAACACTGTATCGCCGAGGGGTAGGTTTATTTCCTACCTCAAGGCTAGGAAGATGGTGCAGAAGGGGTATATCTACCATCTCATTCGGGTGTTTGATCGAGGTGCGGTACCAGATTTTCGATCGATTCAGAGTCGAGAGAGTTCCCGACGACCTCGGTATCCTCCCGAGAGGAGATTGAGTTTTGTATAGATGTGTTGCGGACACTCGGCTATTTCCATTCCGCCATACGAGAATGGCACCGCCGAGTTGAGAGAGTTGAAGGACCGGTGAGAGATTTCTTTGGAGAAGCGGCTTCATCGAGCCTAGTGTTTCTCCCCGAGGCGCGGTATTGTTCGTGAAGAAGAAGGGCGGGGCGCAGCGTGTGTTGATTGAGGAAGGTGAACAAGGTGACCATTAAGAACGAATACCCTTCCCGTGATTGATGATTTGTTCGATCGGTTGCGAGTGCGAGATGTTTTTCCAAGATTGACCGCGATCGAAGCTATCATCAGTGCAGTCGAGAGTCGGACATCCTAGATCGCATTCGGACGTGACGCATTATGAGTTGAGGTTATGTCTTTCGGGTTGACGATACTCGTGGTATTTATGGATCGATGAACCGAGTGTTCAAGCCATTTTTGGATACGTTTGTGATAGTGTTCATTGATGACATCTTGGTTTATTCTCGCTCAGAGCAGGAGCATGCGGAGCATTTGAGGACTGTGCTGAGAGTTCTCCAGGACCAGCAGTTGTACGCCAAGTTTTCCAAATGTGAGTTTTGGTTAACTTCGGTGGCTTTTCTTGGGCATATTGTCGGGGCTGATGGCATTCGGGTGGATACGGCCAAGATCGAGGACTTGGCCTGAACCTACTACTCAGCAGTGCGCGATTTTACGGGCCTTGCAGTTACTATCGGCGGTTCGTGGAGAAGTTTGTTTCTATCTCGCACCATTGACTAGGTGACTCGGATGCGGCTAAGTTTGATGGTGATGCTTGTGGCGGTGGTTTCGATTCTTGAAGGAGGACGACCGCCCCCGTTCTTACTCTTCCAGAGGGTCCAGACGGCTATGTAGTGTATTGTGATGCGTCAGGCATCGGGCTTGGATGTGTGTTGATGCAGCAGGGCAAGGTTATAGCGTACGCATCCCGACAGCTTAAGAAGCATGAGAGGAACTACCCCACCCATGATTTGGAGTTGGCAGCGGTGATTCACGCCTTGAAGATCTGGAGGCACTATTTGTATGGGGTTCATGTGGATATTTATACAGACCACAAGAGCCTCCAGTATATCTTCAGCCAGAGGGAGCTGAACTTACGACAGAGACGGTGGTTAGAGTTACTCAAGGATTACGATGTTGACATCCTGTACCACCCGGGGAAGGCCAATGTTGTGGCAGATGCTCTTAGCCGTAGGTCGATGGGGAGTCTATCAGATGTGCAGCCAGAGAAGAGGGGCATGGTCCGTGAGTTACATCAGCTAGCGAGCCTTGGAGTCCGATTGATTGGTTCTGATAGCAATGGGGTTCGAGTTCGAGAGGTTGCCGAGTCTTCCATCGTCGAGGAGGTGAAGAGGCAACAGTTTGAGGATACGGTTTTGACGCGGTACCGTGATATGGCTCTTCGTGAGGGGAAGGGTCCTTTTGAGGTAGCACCTGATGGAGTGCTAAGGTTTGAGGGCAGGTTGTGTGTTCCAGATATTGCAGGACTTCGGCAGCAGGTTCTAGGGGAAGCACACAGCGCGCGTTACTCTATCCATCCGGGGTCGACCAAGATGTACTACGACCTTAGATCTGTGTATTGGTGGGATGGCTTGAAGAGGACGTTGCGAGTTTGTAGCTCGGTGCGTGTTGTCGAGCGGTGAAGGTAGAGCACCAGAGGCCTGGTGGTTTGTTGCAGACGATAGAGATCCCGACCTGGAAGTGGGAGGTGATCAACATGGACTTTATCACAGGATTACCTCGCACTTAGAGGAAACATGATTCTATTTGGGTTATCGTCGACCGGCTGACGAAATCAGCCCACTTTCTTCCCGTCAGGACGACATTTTCGGCTGAGGATTATGCTAGACTTTACATCCGAGATCGCCGATCGCATGGAGTCCCTATTTCTATCATATCGCATGCAGAGCCCAATTTACGGCTAACTTCGGAGGTCTTTCCGAAAGGGCCGAGGGGACGCAGTGAGCACAGTCGCATTCCATCCTCAGACAGACGGACAGGCGGACCGCACTATCCAGAGTCTTGAGGATATGCTGCGAGCCTGTGTTATTGACTTGAGGTATTGGGAGGATCATTTGCCTCTAGTTGAGTTTGCGTATAATAATAGCTATCACTCCAGTATTCAGATGGCGCCTTATGAGGCCTTGTATGGGAGGAAGTGCAGATCGCCGATAGGCTGGTTTGATGTGGGCGAGGTACAGTTAGTGGGACCAGACTTGGTGCGTGAGCGATGGATAAGGTGAAGCTTATCCAGAGGCGATTCTTGGCGGCTCGAGTCGGCGAAGTCATATGCAGATCATCGTCGTAGGCATCTGGAGTTCGAGGTTGATGATTGGGTTTTCCTAAAGGTTTCACCCATGAAGGGTGTGATGAGATTTGGGAAGAAAGGCTTCGGCCAAGTACATTGGGCGTATCAGTTGTCCGCAGGTAGGTAAGGTTGCCTATGAGTTGGATCGCCGTCCGGCACGGAGCGATGCATCCGGTTTTTCATGTTTCTATGCTGAGGAGATGTCTCGGGGATCCATCTAGAGTGCATCCGATTGACGATGTCCAGGTGACCGAGGGGTTATCGTATGAGGAGATTTCCATAGCGATAATCGATCGTCAGTTTATGCGTCTGTGGACCAAGGACGTGGCTTCCGTCAAAGTCTTGTGGCGGAACGAGCTCAGGGAGGAGATGACGTGGGAAGCTGAGGAGGACATGAGGCAGAAGTATCCTCACCTATTCCCCACACCTCCAGGTAACTCACTTTCCTATTTGTAAATTTTCATTGACATATTTGCTTAAGTGTTGTATTATGGCCATGTGAGGCATTTGCAAACTGTTTAAGTTATGAGAAACCTTATCGTTATCTGTCTTGGGAAGGAACATTCGGGACGAATGTTTCTAAGGAGGGGAGAATGTTATACCCCGTATTTCCAGATTATGTACGTAAGGGCATACGTACAAAAAAGTTTACCCTTAAGTTAGGCACTATGGACGAAATTTGTGCACAACCCACGAAACGGATGGTTTTCCGACGAAACGTTTTCCAAAACTTGCGTAAGGTAAATTACGGCTATGTCATTTATAATTTTTGCGGATTTTTCCGAGAGATGAAATAATTTGGACCAACGAGAGGGTGACATTTGTCACCCTCAAGTGGACGGCAAAGGGGGGGCGGAACCTTGGACGATTGGCATGATTTTGTGGCCTAAAACTTGGGTCAATGTTTGGTGAGTGATTTGTGGAGTAGGGCTAGGGTGAACTTGTGCTAATCCACACCATCCACTTGCCCTCCACTTGCCCTCATCTTTGCCCTTGAAAGCCCTATAAATACCCCCCTTGAGTTGATGAATTCTTCATCCACAAATCAATTTTCCAAGTCTTAAAATCCTCCCCCTTCTAGTTTTAGTTTTCGTCCAAGCCATCTTCCCCCCCCCCCCCCCCTCTTGAGTGAGCTTAGCCGAAACACCCCTCCCCTTCCTAGTAGTCTCGGCTAAGGCCCTCCCCCCTTGGTAGAAAATACTCTCCAAGTATTGTTACTATCCCCTAAATACCTTAGCCAATCCCTTGTAGTAGTTCCAAAGTCACCCTTATACTAAAAGCCCAGAAATACTACTATACTTCCATTAGTCACTAAACGAAACCCTAGGAGAAACTTCATTGTTGGTTGAAGTTGTAAGTAGAAGTTGTGTAGAAACTTCTAAGGATTTCTTGGAGCGGATTGGAGCGTTCAGATTAGGAGCTAAACCTTGCTCAGGATCGACATTTAACTTGGATAATTTTGGGCTTATCGAGGTAAATACTCTTGTCCTTCTATCGTAATTGGATATTACATATAAGAATAGTTAAGACTTGAGTATAAGATATAGAAGGATATTAAATAATAGAATTGAACTGTAATCACAGTAGAAGGGTATAACAGAAGAAGAATCGAACTGTACTTACATAGGATGTATCTCTGATGAACTTGTGTAGCTTGACGGGTAGGGACGTGCTGCCCAATTTTCCGTAGAATAAAGAACCCTCTGCTTAGAATAGTCTACAGAGTAGTCTAGACATTGATAGACGTATCTGACTATTATAGGTTGATTCTCTGCGCGCGACATATTCGACTTGGCAGGTGGATTTCGCCGAGAAGGTATGTGATTCTTCCTATCCTCTAGAGCATGATATTTTAAAGTATATATATAGTACGGTAGACTATGTGAGTGGCATATGCGGACTGCGGGAGTCCAGGATTACGCATGCATAATGATACTATGGGCGATTGGCCTTGCTTCGATCATTCGCAGCCTAGAAAAGACCTGTTACAGTTTACCTATTATTGCTCTTTTTGTGATGTGGCACTATGTGCGGTTACATTGGTTGTTTTGTACACATTTGTAAAATTGGTTTTAAAATGATCCTAAGCCTAGAAAAGACCTGTTACCTGTTGTACTGACCTCCTTCGGGGGGCTGCGTTCATGCCGCAGGTAAAGGGAAGCAGGTAGCGGATCCTCAGTCTTAGGATCTTTTCTTTGGTGTCAGGAGCTCCATCTTCTCCGGAGGCTCGACTTTTGGGTATGATCTCCCTGTTGTTGTAGATAGTTTTGTACATTCAGGATATGGCGGGGCCACGTCGCCATAGTTGTTTACTTCCTTAGAGGTCTGTAGTCCTATTGTACAGTTGGGATGTAACTGCCAGATTTTGGTTATATATATATATGCCGAAAGGCGACTCTTCTCAGATAAACGGTGTCTTAATTTACAATTGTTTCATGTCTTGTTTTTATATTCCGCTGATTACTCTGATGTATGACTACTTGGGTGCCCGGGTAAGGCACCAGTCACGGGCCCTGGAACGGGTCGTGACAATTTCACCCGCATAGGTCCTGTGGACCCGCATGAGGTCAATCCGTCTCGCATGGGACTATTTCACCCGCATGAGACTATTTCACCCGCATGAGGTCATCCGCCTCGCATGAGACTATTTCACCCGCATGAGACTATTTCACTCGCATGGACCCGGTGGGCCCGCATGAGTACAAGCGTCGCACTCGCATCATGGGTAGCAAATCCATGGCATAAGTAGTAATAAGAATAATAATAATACATAACTCTTCACAACCGGCTATCATACATAACATAAGCGCTACCGGCTTATCATAACGTAAGCAAGTTAAGAATATCCCCTAACTTCTTATTAACATTAATAGTATAACCTCTCATTTTAGTTACTTAAGGCACTAACATGTCTTTTCAAAAGAAAATCCGGGAATTCAACCCGAGTACCACGTACCTTAAACCTTTTAAGAAAATGACTCCTTTTTTTTATTGTAAAACTCTCAAGATACTAATAACCGTAGTATCAAGTCACCACTACTTTTCAAGACAAGTCACGTTTACCTTTAAAAATACAATAGGCTTCTAAATCAAGTGACTTCATTTCTTTTAAAACCTTAGGCAATCAATGCCTTAAAAACAATTTGCCTTTCACAAATTCAAATCATTCATCCGTACTTATTTTATTTGGAGTAAACCTTTCTTTGTTAACCTTCCATAAAGCCAATACAACCAACTTCCCATAAAGTCGTTATATTACCATTATACAATAGTCAAACACATCTCCCTATATCCAAGGGACTTATACTTTTAAACGAAACAAGTATCATATACTTAAAACACTCCAAGTCCCTTAACTTTAAAACTTAAGACATCGTTAAAGCAAGTAAGGGATACCAAAGCCTTTGTACGTCTACCGTACTACATAGATGCAACTATTCATACTCAAGAGGTAGGAAGGTTCCACATACCTCTTCGGGTCAATCCACTTGCTAAGTCCAAAATACCGCACGTAGTACGTCAACCTATAATGACCATAGTACGTTTATTAACCTCTAGCTTCAACATAGAATTATTCCAAGTGCAAAGTCACTAAATCCTACGGAAAATCGGGCAGCATTTCCTTTGTTTCTACATACTTTGCCACCTTTTCAAGGCCGAATTCAACATCCAAACGCCACTTTTAAGGCCCAACAATTCAAACATTTCAAAGGGGATTACACACCTAATCTAGGATGTGTAAAATTCTGCCCCACAATGTATAACAAATAACTTTAACAAGTTTAAGATAGTATTTTGGCTACAACATGCTTACATAACCTTCTTATCTAATTCTTTCATATCCAACCCATATTTCTTACATGCAATTTATCTAAGAGCAATATTTTCAACTACAAGTTCTTTCTTCTTCACATGCAACACCAAAAACCAACAAAGAGAGAAGGAATTGTTACCTTAGAACTTTAGCCAAATATTCCAACAAATTCACTAGCCTCATTTCCACAATCACCACCACAAGAACTCCTACAAGCTTGCCAACAAGTTTCCTTCTTGCCACACTTTTCAGATTTTTCTCAAGCTTTAATTTCCTCTTGATTTTCTAGAGAGAAGGAAGAGCTTCTAATTTAGAGAGAGAGAAGAGCTTGAAGAATGACCAAGTCTTCAAGACTTGGTCAATAAGTAGTGCATGCAAACATCAGATGGGGGGGGGGGGACACTTGTCACCCTCCCATGGCCTTTTTTAAAACAAAACAGTTCAGATTTTTCCACTCAGCCTCGCAGAACCCGCCTCGGCGCCGCGGCGCTGAAACCTCTGCCAACTCTCAGAACCTCCGGCGCCGCGGCCCTGCTTTCCGGCGCCGTGGCGCTGCAACTCCAGCGAACTTTCAGAACATTTGGCGCCGCAGACCTGCATCCGGCGCCGCGGCCCTGTGGCTCCTGACCGAAATACTTTTCTATCCGAGTACGTCCCGAACTTGTAACTCCCATAACTTTCTACTCTGATGTCCTATCGACGAACGGTTGGTTGCGTTGGAAACTAGACTCAACTAACTACGTTCTAGGCCTTTGAAACACCTAGGAACTCTCAATGTAATGGGTCATAACCTGCGTCAAAGTTGACTAAAACCCGTCTGAAACAGTCCGTCAACCTGTCCTTCTAAAATTTAAGTCTTACTCCCGTTCGTACGCTCTCATACGCATGGCCCGAAATACGGGGTATAACATTCTCCCCCCCTTAGAAACATTCGTCCCGAATGTTCCTTCTAGGCTTACTCAAATCACAATATCGACATAGACCCTTTTAACTATTCTTTTTGCAAATAAAGATGCTCTACATGGCCACAACAATACCTAAGCATAATTGCCCAATCAAAACTAACAAGAAGGAAAGTGGGTTACCTGGAGGTGTAGGGAACAAGTGAGGATACTTCTTCATCATGTCCTCCTCTGCTTCCCACGTCATTTCCTCCCTGTTCTCGTTCCGCCATAAGACCTTGACGGAAGCCACATCCTTTATCTGTAGTCGCCTAACCTGGCGATCGAGTATCGCTATGGGTCTTTCCTCATACGATAACCCCTCTGTCACCTGGACATCACAAATCGGGTGCACTCTAGATGGATATCCAATACATTTCCGCAACATAGACACATGGAATACTGGATGTACTGCCTCCAGATCGGACGGCAGATCCAACTCATAGGCAATCTTGCCTACCCTACTGTTACACCCCGTATTTACAAGACATGTGTTAAGAACGTACGTAAGAACTCGCAAGTGTTAAAATTTGAGACTTGTAAAAAATTTACGGAATTATGGAATTGTCGGAAAACGTATTATTGTGACGAATGGGAGGGCGACACGTGTCACCCCCCCTTATGTTGTCTTGGACGAATTGAAGCATGGGCACAAGGGTCATTTGACCTTTGGTAGGATTATTTAGTCTTGCAAGTAGTAGCATGAGAAAATTGACTAAGTCAATGACCCCACTTAGCCTTGATATTTACTAAAAGCTTATCCAAGACACCCAATTGTTCCTATCTTAACCCTCCATTATGTTATATATGTATACTAGTAGCAAGACTAGTTCCCACAATTAGAAATTTTTCACACAAATTGGAAGAACTCATAGGGTTGCTCTCGGCTTCACTCTTGGAAGAAAAGAAAAATGTTTGTTCCTTGTTCTTTAGGCTCCACACTTTAAACCAAGGTTCCTAAGTGTATTGTAAGCATGTCTCAATAGAAAAATCTTGGAAAAAGATGGTTTATGGGTTAGTCGCAAAACGAAAACCTAATGGTCTTTCTAAGTTTTGTTTGAAGATTTGAAGGATAATTGTTGGTTTTGTTCTAAGGGTCTCAAGGAGCGGATTGAGGTGTCTTGATGAGGCTCTAGGTTGCTAAGGAGCAACTTCGGTTTTGAAGATTGGATTACAATTCGTTGAGGTATAATCTTGTTCTTTGAAAGTGTTACAAGATTATTTTTATTGTTATTGTTAGCTTTACATGTTGCTAGCATGAAGTGGTTAAGTTGAAGTTTATAAGTATTTTGGAGTGCTTGTAGTTAAATTCGAAATGTTATATAAGCCACTTGAAAATTGGATTACTAATTGGTCGTTTATTAGAAATCGTCGCATGTTACCTACTTAGAGATTATGGATTGTTATAATCAAATGCGACTTGATATCATGTTATGCTACCAATTTGGATTGAAATGGAAATTTGATAAGAATTGGTATGGTTGAACTCAAGGTGGCCGAATTTGGACTTTTAGTTTGTTATTCATTTGTATTGAACTACTTTCTAAATTGTGAGCCAATTGGGGCTGTTTAGTTATTCATTTGCATTGAAATACCTTCTATATTGTTGTGAGCCAATTGAGGCTGTTTGGTTATTGTATTCGGCCTTGAAAAGGTGGCAAAGTTAGTAAAAACAAAGGAGGTCTTTGTCCGATTTTCCGTAGAATTTAGCGACTCAAGACCTAGAATATTCTACGATGAAGTAAGAGGTTAATGGACGTATGGTGACCTTATAGGTTGATGTACTAAGTATAGCGTATCCTATTTGAAGAATGGAATAGCTCGAGGTGGAAGTACTTTGGAGCTTTTTGCTCTTTGTCGATAATCGTCGCGAGGTATGTGAACCTCTTCCTTCTTTTGACATGATTCTATGTATGGAATATACATGTAGTACTATTTCATGATTCCTTCTACTCTTAGAAGTTAAGAGGTATGTATGTCGATTTACACTACGTAAAGGTTATGTATAAGTTATCCTAAATTCTTACCAAGTCTTATGGGGGATGTTGGTAAGAGTCGTTAGGAGGTATTTTGGAGCCAAGTTGACTTGGCTAATTTACGGCACGAATAAGAATAAGTATCGAACAAGCCACTGCAGCGTTAATAAAGGAAAACGTAATGACAATCCATTATGTTAAAACAAGTAGAAATCCTCCATCTGCATAGAAGCTAAGATAAGACAAAATTGTATTACATTTTCTAGATCATGGCTACTTGATTAAGATAGTTATAAATAAGTATAACTTATTCACAACGCACCATGTATATGTTACTTAATTTATAAGAATTTACGTATGAAGTTTTAAGACTATGGACCTCAAATTGTTAAAAGATTAAGGGACTTTATTTGTACAAGTTAAGAGACTTGATTCTTAAACGGAGACATGAAGTGAGTTAAAAGTATAGAATACTAGATTTGGAAAGTATTGATTTCTTGCCATTCTAAGTTAAGAACCGTTTTCATAAAATTTAAGATACTTTAATTATTTTGAAATCTATATGATTTGAATTGAAGTATAAGTTTCTTTGTTATCAAATGAATGAATTCGTATAAGAAATAAAGAGTTATAACGGCTTTATGTGAAGTTTGTTATAACAAATTTATGGAATATTTAAAATAATTTTTTTATTAAGTTTTGTAAGCAAAGTATTGATTTGAAATAATGAAGGGCTAAATTGTTTTAAAGGTACAAATTGCTTAAGGTTTTAAAGAAAGAAGTCACTTGATTTAGAAGCCTATAATTGTATTTCTAAAAGTATTGTGACTTGTCGTGAAAAGTAGATATGACTTGATACTACAGTTATTAGTATCTTGGAAGTTTTATTTGAAAGAGAATCATTTTAAAGGAGTAGAGGCACGTAGTACGTTGGGTTAAATTCCCGGATTTTATAATGACATGTTAGTGCCTTAAGTAAACAAAATGAGAGTGTATATGAACAAGCTAATAAAAAGTTAGGGGATTTCTTAAATTGCTTATGTTATGTATGATAAGCCGGTAGTTCGTATGTTATGTATGATAAGTAGGTAGTGCTTATGTTATGTATGATAAGTCGGTAGTGCTTATGGTATGTATGATGGCCGGTTGAGTTAGCGTAAGAGTATAAATGAGGTGCAAGCCCCAAGACCTTATACCACCTCTCCGGGTAAGAGTATAAGTGAGGGTAAATCCCAAGACTGTACCACCTTTATGTGTTATTTGGCCGGTCGAGATAGGGTAAGAGTATAAATGAGGCAAGCCCAGGCGTTATACCACCTTCTCGGGGTAAGAGTATAAATGAGGCAAGCCAAGATGTTATACCTAACTTTACCACCTCTCGGGGTAAGAGTATAAATGAGGCAAGCCCGACGTTATACCACTGTTTTGATTGATTTTATGGCGGTGAGACCCGTGGTTATGTTTTACACTTTTAGTATCGGCGGTGATGGGGATTCCACGGGCATGCTTTGATATTGGTGTGGTGATCGCGTCAGTTTGGGTGGGTAGTATATGTGTCCCTCCGTAGTGGGCGGACTATGTTATGAAAGATAAGTAAGTTAGATAGAAATGAACTTAATGACTTCTCCTAAGTAAGTACGTAAGATATGGCTATAACTCTTAATGGAATGGAAAAGATATTGATGTGAAATTAAGTTCATAAGTGGTAATGACACGGCAGATCCGTATGTATTTTTATACTTGTCCTTGTCATTCTTTTATGCGATTATGATCATTTCTTGACGTTATTTCATTCCATATTAAACTGTTCTCGGCCCTTCTTCGAAGCTGCGTTAAATGTCCGCAGTTTAGGTACTGTGATTGTGGATCATGAGCTTAGGATCTGGTTCAGCATTTTGAGATGGCTCCATTGTTCCGGAGTTGTCATGGCTATGTATATTCAGGGGTACGGCGGGGCCTTGTCCCGTCAGATGTTATGTTAACACTCTTAGTGTCTGTAGTCAAACGTTGTGGGTCAGTTTGTAAAGGAAAGGAAGCGGCTTGGTTGTATTTATTTATGTCGGGAAGGTAGCCATCGGCTAACTTTGTTGTTTTACTCTGTTGCTTATTTTATAAGTTTCATGTATGTTCGTGATTATCTCGATGTATACGTGAGGTGCCCGGGTAGGGCACCGATCGCGACCAGTCGGTCGTGACAAAAGTGGTATCGAGCGATTAGTCCTCTGAAAGTGTCTACGGGCCGTGTCTAGTAGAGTCTTGATTATTGATGTGTTGTGCACCACATCTATAATCGGAGGCTGAGACATTTAGGATTGGTTTCCATTATTCTCACTCTGAGATCGTGCGATAGAGCTGTGTTGTTAGGGTCGTCCCTCCCTAACGAGTTATGTTGATTGCAGCTACGAGAAAGGCAGCAGTGACCCAGGAAGGACTATGTGGATTGCGTATCCAGGTTGGTAATGATTATAGTATAGTTGGTATTGGGACATACATCTATACGGAGTTATGTATGAGGGTCATTTATGGGCTGCCTAGAATGGTTTTAGATTTACCAAGAGTGGTAAGGACTAACTAGATACCGGGAAGGTATGGAATAGTTAATGAATTCTCGCCAAGGTCTTCTCGGGTAGAAGATTTATTATAGACCAAGAATAAGAGTTAAGTGCGGCGGGTTGGGGTGAGGACACATACGGGTCTCCCATGGCACAGAATGGAGTGGGATCAGTTGGTAGTAGTTCCGCCACGTGGCGGTCACGAGCGCAAGGCCAAGTCTAGTTAATTGTTTCTGGGTTCGGGGCGCGTTCCACGGAACCAGGTAGTGAAAGTCGGAAATGACCTTATATTGTTTCATAGAGTGACTCCAAAGATTAGAGGCCGGAATAGGTATGGAAGTTATGTATGTATGTTAGAAGGAGTGGGAAGTACGAAAAAGGTAATCTCTTTTGGGCATATGATGGACAGATATGCGTGTGCGAGGTATTAGGGCCATGTGTGGCATGGTTGGTATGACGGGGTGGTGAAAGGAAACTATGTCGCTAATTATAAAGATTGACTCAGAAAGAACATTCGAGGGCGAATGTTTCTAAGGAAGAATGTTACACCCGTATTTACAAGACATGTGTTAAGAACGTGCGTAAGAACTCGCAAGTGTTAAAATTTGAGACTTGTAAAAATTTACGGAATTATGGAATTGTCGGAAAGCGTATTATTGTGTGTGAATGGGAGGCGACACGTGTCACCCCTTATGTTGTCTTGGACGAATTGAAGCATGGGCACGGTCATTTGACCTTTGGTAGGATGATTTAGTCTTGCAAGTAGTAGCATGAGAAAATTGACTAAGTCAATGACCCCACTTAGCCTTGATATTTACTAAAAGCTTATCCAAGACACCCAATTGTTCCTATCTTAACCCTCCATTATGTTATATATGTATACTAGTAGCAAGACTAGTTCCCACACTTAGAAATTTTTCACACAAATTGGAAGAACTCATAGGGTTGCTCTCGGCTTCACTCTTGGAAGAAAAGAAAAATGTTTGTTCCTTGTTCTTTAGGCTCCACACTTTAAACCAAGGTTCCTAAGTGTATTGTAAGCATGTCTCAATAGAAAAATCTTGGAAAAAGATGGTTTACGGGTTAGTCGCAAGCGAAAACCTAATGGTCTTTCTAGGTTTTGTTTGAAGATTTGAAGGATAATTGTTGGTGTTGTTCTAAGGGTCTCGAGGCGGATTGAGGTGTCTTGATGAGGCTCTAGGTTGCTAAGGAGCAACTTCGGTTTTGAAGATTGGATTACAATTCGTTGAGGTATAATCTTGTTCTTTGAAAGTGTTACAAGATTATTTTTATTGTTATTGTTAGCTTTACATGTTGCTAGCATGAAGTGGTTAAGTTGAAGTTTATAAGTATTTTGGAGTGCTTGTAGCTAAATTCGAAATGTTATATAAGCCACTTGAAAATTGGATTACTAATTGGTCGTTTATTAGAAATCGTCTCATGTTACCTACTTAGAGATTATGGATTGTTATAATCAAATGCGACTTGATATCATGTTATGCTACCAATTTGGATTGAAATGGAAATTTGATAAGAATTGGTATGGTTGAACTCAAGGTGGCCGAATTTGGACTTTTAGTTTGTTATTCATTTGTATTGAACTACTTTCTAAATTGTGAGCCAATTGGGGCTGTTTAGTTATTCATTTGCATTGGAATACCATCTATATTGTTGTGAGCCAATTGAGGCTGTTTGGTTATTGTATTCGACCTTGAAAAGGTGGCAAAGTTAGTAAAAACAAAGGAGGTCTTGTCCGATTTTAGTAGAATTTAGCGACTCGGCACCTAGAATATTCTACGTATGAAGTAAGAGGTTAATGGGCGTATGGTGACCCTTATAGGTTGATGTACTAAGTATAGCGTATCCTATTGGAAGAATGGAATAGCTCAGGTGGAAGTACTTTGGAGCTTTTTGCTCTTGTCGATAATCGTCGCGAGGTATGTGAACCTCTTCCTTCTTTTGACATGATTCTATGTATGGAATATACATGTAGTACTATTTCATGATTCCTTCACTCTTAGAAGTTAAGAGGTATGTATGTCGATTTACTCTACGTAAAGGTTATGTATAAGTTATCCTAAGTTCTTACCAAGTCTTATGGGGGATGTTGGTAAGAGTCGTTAGGAGGTATTTTGGAGCCAAGTTGACTTGGCTAATTTACGGCACGAATAAGAATAAGTATCGAACAAGCCCCTGCAGCGTTAATAAAGGAAAATGTAATGACAATCCATTATGTTAAAACAAGTAGAAATCCTCCATCTGCATAGAAGCTAAGATAAGACAAAATTGTATTACATTTTCTAGATCATGGCTACTTGATTAAGATAGTTATAAATAAGTATAACTTATTCACAACGCACCATGTATATGTTACTTAATTTATAAGAATTTACGTATGAAGTTTTAAGACTATGGACCTCAAATTGTTAAAAGGTTAAGGGACTTTATTTTTCAAGTTATGAGACTTGATTCTTAAAGGGAGAAATGAATTGATTTAAAAGTATAGAATACTTGATTTGGAAAGTATTGATTTCTTGCCATTCTAAGTTAAGAAACTGGTTTTCCTAAAAGTTAAGAGACTTGAAGTATTTTGAAAGCTATATGATTTGAATTGAAGTATAAGTTTCTTGGTTATCAAATGAATGAATTCGTCTAAGAAATAAAGAGTTATAACGGCTTTATGGGAAGTTGGTTATAACAACTTTATGGAAGATTTAAAAGAATGGTTTTCTTGATTGTAAGCAAAGTAATGATTTGAAATAAAGAAGGGCAAAATTGTTTTAAAGGTACCAATTGCTTAAGGTTTTAAAGAAAGAAGTCACTTGATTTAGAAGCCTATAATTGTATTTCTAAAAGTATTGTGACTTGTCGTGAAAAGTAGATATGACTTGATACTACGGTTATTAGTATCTTGGAAGTTTTATTTGAAAGAGAATCATTTTAAAGGAGTAGAGGCACGTAGTACGTTGGGTTAAATTCCCGGATTTTATAATGACATGTTAGTGCCTTAAGTAAACAAAAATGAGAGTGTATATGAACAAGCTAATAAGAAGTTAGGGGATTTCTTAACTTGCTTATGTTATGTATGATAAGCCGGTAGTGCTTATGTTATGTATATGATAATGGTAGTGCTTATGTTATGTATGATAAGTCGGTAGTGCTTATGTTATGTATGATGGTAGGTTGAGTTAGGGTAAGAGTATAAATGAGGCAAGCCCAGGCGTTATACCACCCTCGGGGTAAGAGTATAAGTGAGGGTAAATCCCCAGAGGCTGTACCACTGCTTTATGTGTTATTTGGCCAGGTCGAGATAGGGTAAGAGTATAAATGAGGCAAGCCCCAAGACGTTATACCACCTTCTCGAGGTAAGAGTATAAATGAGGCAAGCCCCAAGCGTTATACCCCGCTTTACCATACTCGGGGTAAGAGTATAAATGAGGGCAAGCCCCGGAAGTTATACTACTGTTTTGATTGATTTTATGGGCGTGAGACCCATGGTTATGTTTTACACTTTTAGCTGTCGACAGTGATGGGGGATTCCACGGGCATGCTTTGATATTGGTGTGACTGATCGCGTCCCAGTTTGGGCCGGGTAGTATATGTGTCCCTCCGTAGTGGGCCGGACTATGTTATGAAAGATAAGTAAGTTAGATAGAAATGAACTTAATGACTTCTCCTAAGTAAGTACGTAAGATATGGCTATAACTCTTAATGGAATGGAAAAAGATATTGATGTGAAATTAAGTTCATAAGTGGTAATGACACGGCAGAATCAGGTATGTATTTTTATACTTGTCCTTGTCATTCTTTTGTCTGATTATGATCTGTTTCTTATCGTTATTTACATTCCATATTAAATTTTTGTTATGCGGCCCGCCGGGGCTGCGTTAAATGTCGCGAGTTTAGGTACGATTGTGGATCCGCGAGCTTAGGATCCTGGTTCAGCATTTTGAGATGGCTCCATTGTTCCGGAGTTGTCATGGCTATGTATATTCAGGGGTACGGCGGGGCCTTGTCCCGTCAGATGTTATGTTAACACTCTTGAGGTGCGTAGTCAAACGTTGTGGGTCAGTTTGTAAAGGAAAGGAGGCAACTGCTTCGGTTGTATTTATTTATGTCCAGGAAGGTAGCCCTATCGGCTAACCTGTTGTTTTACTCCTGTTGCTTATTTTATAAGTTTCATGTATGTTCCGCTGATTATCTCTGATGTATACCTGTGAGGGTACCCAGGTAGGGCACCAGTCGCGACCCGGGGTCGGGTCGTGACACCTACGGACAATCTGATAAGGCCCAATGTACCTTGGGCTAAGTTTCCCCTTTTTCCCAAATTTCATCACGCCCTTCATGGGTGACACCTTCAGAAAGACCCAATCATCTACCTCAAACTCCAAGTGCCGACGTCTATGATCTGCATACGACTTTTGTCGACTACGGTGACAATAACGCTCTGGATAAGCTTCTTATCCGGCTGCTTTGAATCAAGTGCGGCGACTAATCGAACTTCTCCCACCTCAAACTAGCCTATCGGTGACCTGCACTTCCTCCCGTATAAGGCCTCATAAGGCGCCATCTGGATACTAGAATGGTAGTTGTTCTTATAAGCAAACTCCACAAGAGGTAAATGATCCTCCCAGCTACCCCTGAAATCAATAACACAAGCCCGCAGCATATTCTCAAGTGTCTGCGGATGATGCGTTCGGCTTTGTCGGTCGGAAGGATGAAAGCGATCTTGAGACTCACTGTGTCCCTAATCCCTACGAAAAGACCTCCGAAGTTAGCGAGGCGGGCTCCACATGCGAAATGATCGATATAGGCACTCCGTGCGATCTCACAATCTCTCGATATACAATCTAGCATAATCCTCGGAAAACGTCGTCTGGCGGAAGAAAATGGTGATTTAAATCGACTGTCGATGATAACCGGATGGAATCATTCTTCCTCCGAGTGTGAGGTAACCTGTAATAAAGTCCATATTGATCACCTCCCACTTCCACATGAATATCAATAGCTGTAATAGCCAGCGAACTTCGGTGCTCAACCTTGACTGGCGGCAATTAGGACAGCGTGCGACAAAACGCCACGCGTCCTCTTGGGCCGTCCCACCAATACACACATCGAGGTCATGGTACATCTTAGTCGACCGGATGAATAGAATAACGAGCAACGTGTGCCTCCCCATGTCTGGCGACGAAGTCCTGTCACATCGGGAACACACAACCGGCCCTCGAATCTTAGCACCCCATCAGGTGCTACCTCAAATAGACTTTTCTCTTCCCGAAGAGCTGCATATCGATATCGTACCATAATCGGATCCTCATTCTGTCGCCTCTTCACCTCCTCGACGATGGAATACTCGGCAACCTCTCGAACCCGAACTCCATTACTATCAGAATCAACCAAACGAACCCCAAGGCTCGCTAGCTGATGTAACTCACGGACCGTATCCTCTTTTACGGGTATCGTCGGCGGACTACCCATCGACTTGCGACTAAGGACATATGCAACTACATTGGCCTTCCCAGGGTGGTATAGGATATCCACATCATAATCCTTAAGCAGCTCCAACCACCGTCTCTGCCGCAAATTCAGCTCCCTCTGGCTGAAGATATACTGGAGGCTCTTGTGGTCTGTGTAAATATCCACATGAACTCCATATAAATAATGTCTCCAGATCTTCAAGGCATGAATCACTGCTGCCAACTCTAAGTCATGTGTGGGATAGTTCTTCTCATGCTTCCTGAGCTGTCGAGATGCGTAAGCTATAACTTTGTCGTGCTGCATCAATACGCACCCAAACCCGACACCCGACGCATCACAATAAACCACATATCCGTCTAAACCCTCTGGAAGAGTAAGGACTGGGACTGTTACACCCCGTAAGTCCAGGACATGTATAAGAGAATGTACGTAAGGAATCAAGACCTGGAAATTGGTACGAAAGGAAGAATTGTTTTTCCGACAGAAAATCTTCCGGACGTCGGAAAGGAAAAATGTTCGTTGTTGAGAATTGGATTCTCAAAATGCATTATTTGAAGAGTATGGAACTTATTAACATTATGGAAATTTATTTTTACGGATTTGGTCACGTGGGGCCCACCCGAGGAATTTTACGTTTTGCGGGGCCCACGAGGGTTACGGAATTTTATGGACGAATGGGAGGGCGACACGTGGCACCCCTCCCACATGGCTTGGTCGAATTATGCAAGGGCAAAAGGGTCATTTGACAATTGTAAAGATGAGAAAGGCTTGCTAAGTTAGAGCTTGACATTGTTGACCAAGTCAAGAGCCACTTGGCTTGATCCTGTCACGACCCGACCTCGGGCCCGTGACTGGTGCCTTACCCCGGGCACCCTAGTGATATAACATCAGAGAAAATCAGCGGAAATAAAAACTTAAACAGGAAACAAGATACATCATAAGAAAATAGGCCAACAAGCGGTCACGCCGTGCGTATATATAAAACCAGAAACGATTCTGATCCTTTACAACACGCCACAACGATTACTGGACCTCAGAATGTAACAACAACTATGACGGGACAGGGCGCCATACCTGAATGTACAAGAACCTACAACTCGGAAACATACCAAAAGATAAGCCTCGAGAAAGCGGAGCTTCCCAATCTGTTGGCGAGATCACATGGCGAGGATCCACAACCGATGTACCTCTACTGCGGCATGAGCGCGGCCCGAGAGGTCGATCTGGCAGTACCAAGTATGTGAAACGAAAAATGTAATGAAATCACATTTCATCATTTTATAAAACCTTTGCGATAAGTAGCAGTTATGCCAAGTAAGGGGCTTGCGTCCCGAATAATCACTCGCACATAACTATGGGTCTCACGCCATAATATCACTCGTGCGTGGAACTCATTCCTCATCGCCGTACATGATGTAAAACAACATCCATATGTGAACTGAACACTAGATCTGCTGCGTCGTCAAACCGATCGGGCGAGTAGAATCGCTCTATACGGATCCAAAAGCTAGTCATAAAACTTCACGCAGGCGAGTGCAGCTAATTACGGATCAAAAGCTAGCCACGAATGGCGGCGAGGCAAGTACCAAAGCTAACGTGCACTATCCAACCGTCTCACGAGATATGGCCGAGGCAAGTATCTCGAGCTATCTACCGGAGGCTACCGATACGAGAAATGGCGAGCAAGTATCTAAAGTGTGCACGAACCACACGTACAAATCAAGCGTGATCGCTCATCGGCTGCGGCAAGCTTCATGGATTAGCGATCCATGGACTAACAATCTGAACCTCGCGATGACCGCGTGCCGGCATCTCACCTCGGAAGTCATGGCCATGAAACCATCCTCTCGGGCGCATGCGTGGAACATCCATCACGTCGGCATGTCGAAGGAATAACAAGATAATACTCAAAGTGGGCGCGTACTCGTGGAAAATCCAACGCGTCGGTATGTCCACAATCAATCGGATAACGGCCCTCCCGAGTCACGGCGACATCAACAAAACACTTGCACATCAAAGACTATCACGACAAGCATAGGCAAGTTCAACATACATACATTTTTATCAACAATCGGGTTTCAAACCCAAATACTACATACTTTCATTCTTTCAAAAGACCTCTTTTTCGTAAAGCCACATGATACTAATACTCGTAGTATTAAAACACGTTTCCCTTTTTAAACCAAATTACTACACCTTCAGAAAATCTTTATAAGATTTTTAAAATCAAGTACTCTATACCTTTTTAAAACCAAGTGCTTTTCTTTTAAAACAACAACAAGTGTTCTTTTAAAACCCAAATAACTTTACTCTTTTCAAAACAAGTAACCTATACTTAAATCAAGTTACTTCTCTTTTTCCAAAAAAACAAGTCGTTATAAGTCAAGTCTCTTAACTTTCAAAATCAAGTCGTTTTACAGTCAAAACCAAATCTTTCTTTTATTTTCATAAAGTCGTTATAACTAACTTCCCATAAAGCCATTATAACACTTTATGTTTTAAACAAACAAAATCCATTTCACGCACGTACGTCTACCGTACTATATAGTTTACAACAATCATGCTCAAGAGTATAGGAAGAATCACATACCTTTTAGCTTAAGCCATAAGCCAAGTCAAGTATGTCGCGCGTAGAAGATCCACCTATAAAGGCCACAATATATCTATCAATCTCTAGTTCTCTTCGTAGAATACTTAAGTAAACAGTTCCTGATTCTACAGAAAATTCGGCAGCACCTCCCCCCCTCCGCTATCACATAAAACTCCTCCCCTATCCAGGCCCGCTACCAGGCCAACAACTCCCAGGGGATTATACGTCTAACCGGACGTGTTCAATTCTACTCCACAATAATACAGCGACATCAGAATACAAATTCTATGTAAATACAGTTCAATACTCATTCTATATATAGTATGCTCAACTATATATTACTACAATATGTAATATCCAATTACAATAGGGGGACATAGATCATTACCTCGATAAGCCCAAAATTATCCAAGATTATATGTCGATCCTGAGCAACGCTTAGCTCCAATTCCTTACGCTCCAACCCGCTCCAAGAAACCCTTAGAAGTTTCTAAACAACTTCTCTAAAATACTTCAACCAAGCTTATGAAGATTTTCTAGGGTTTCATTTGCATGACTAGCGGATAAAGTAGTATTTTCTGCCCAAGTATTAAAACAACCTTGGAATACTACTAGGGATACTAGGCTAGTGTATTTGGAATTATACCACAATACACAAGGTATTCTACACAAGAGGAGGGTGGACGAAACCACAAAAAGGGAGGAGTATTTTGCCTTGAAAGGCTTTCAAGTGTTGAAGAAATACTCTTGAGCTAAGGGGTATATATAGAAGAGTCGAGGGCCAAGATCAATGCAAGGTGGGTGGTCAAGATTGGGCCATGTGTGTGTGGTCCCACCACAACACATGGCCAACGAAATAGGCTACCAGTGTCAAGGCCAAAATCGGCCAGTGAGTAGGTGACAAGTGGCTAGCCATTTGTCACACCATTTCGACCACATGGCCACACAAGGGGTGACACGTGTCGCCCGATTAAATCCAAAATATTTTGTCTTCCGAAAATATCCAAAATGCCGGAAACCTCAAAAACAAAGCGGGCCCCACAAAACCGTAAATTCCTCCCGTGGGCCCCACGTGACCATTTCCGAAAATAAAATCTCAAAATTCTAATATAATCCAAGAAGTCCGAATACCAAATCTGAGAATTCAATTCCCACTAACGAACCTTTTTCTTCACAAAAATCGGAACTTTTCCGTCGAAAAATTCACATCTTTCTTTCTTTCCAAAATTTCTGTCGTATTCTCGTACGTACATCCCCACATACATACCCTGGAACTACGGGGTATAACAGATCCCATCCATCCAATTTATACATGTGTTGTAATCTATACCCTCCAATGTGTTATATATCATCCTAAGTAGCAAGACTTGGCATTTTACACTTAGAAAAATTGAGAGAACCTTGAGCTTAGCCTATCTTGCTCTCGGCTTTAGTGCCATTCCCACACCAAAATTTTTAGTTTGTGATCCATTATCCACAAGACTTTAAACCAAGGTTCATGAGTGTTTTGTAAGTGTATCTCAATAGAAAAATCCCGGAAAGAGAGAGTTTTCGTGTTAGTCGCAAGGTGAAAACCTAGTTGCTTTTCTAGGTTTTGATTGGAAATGGAAGAGAAGTTAGTTGTGAACTTCTAAGGGCTTCAAATAGCGGATTGAAGCGTAAAGGAAAGGAGCTAAGAATTGCTAAGGAGCGACTTTGAATCTTGGAAATTTTAAGGGCTTGAAAAGGTATAATTCTTGTCGTTTTAGCAATTAAAGTTTACTTATTGTTGTAGTTATGGATATTAGCAAGCATGAGATATATAGTATGAAGTTTGATATGTTTGTTGGCTATTGGAACCCTAATCCGAAAACTAGCATGTTTAGCCTTAAGATTACATTTCAAGTTGATTATTAGTTTAAGTCGTCACATGTTGTATAAGAAGGAAATTGTAGTTGTTGAAGTTGTTTATAACTATATAACATGTTTGACCTAAGAACTTGGATTGAAAAAGAATTGGAAAGGACTTAGGATTGGTTATAAGTTGGCCGAGAATGGCTTGTGAGTATTAATCTACTTGGTATGAATTGTGGGGCGGAATTTTACACGTATTGTAAGGCGTGTAATCCCCTTTGTTTGGTTGTTGTTTTGAGCCTTAAATGTGGCGTGTTGGTTATTGTATTCGGCCTTGAAAAAGGTGGCAAAGTAAGTAGAAACAAAGGAGGTGCTGCCCGATTTTCCGTAGAATAAGAGACCGTGTACTTAGTATTATTCTACGTTAGAAACTAGAAATTGATAGTCATGTTGTGACCATTATAGGTTGATAATTCTACGTACGGCGTATTCGGCTTAGCTTGTGGATTTAGCCGAAAAGGTATGTGAACTATCTCCTCTTCTAGCATGATTCCTTAAGATAAAGAAAGTATGTCCTACTCCTTAAATGATCCATTCCTTGGTTGTAATTGGATTGCCTAAAATAGAATTTGTTTTATGTACTTCCTTGATTGTACTTTGATGTTTAAATTGTAAGTTGTATAATCCATTTCCTTAGTGAAGTTTGGATTCTTAAAGTGAAAGTATTTTACTTAAAGTACATAGAGTCTTGAAAAGGAAGTGGTTTCCAAATCTTTTGGCTAGTGCCTTAGTTCCAAAACCTAAGGGTCATTATAATGACTTTAGGGGAGTCAAAGGAGTGATTTACTTATTTGATTTAAAAGAGGAGAAATGACATGATTTAAGAGAAGAAACTTGTTTTCTATATATTAAGAGACTTGAAGTATTTTGAAAGTTAAGAACTTGATTTGTAAGTATGTGATACTTGGTTTTAATTAGTATAAGTCTCTTGGTTATAAAAGGAATGAATATGTCTAAAACCATAAAGGGTTATAACGGCTTTATGGGAAGTTGGTTATAACGGCTTTATGGAAGGTTAAGAAAGTTGTCTATTTTGATTAATGGGCATAAGTTGCCTAGATTGTGAAAATTTGAGGTTACTTGATTTCAAGCTTTGAAATGAGTTTTCTAAAAGTGTAGTAACTTACTTTGAAAAATAGACACACTTTGATACTACGGGTGTTAGTATCTTGGGGTTTTACATAAAAAGGAGTCTTTTGAAAAGAATGTACGTACGAAGTACTTTGGCTTGTTTAATTGAGAATTATTTTATGTGTGCCTTGATAAGTACTTTGGCTTGTTTAATTGAGAATTATTCTATGTGTGCCTTGATAAGTACTTTGGCTTGTTTAATTGAGAATTATTCTATGTGTGCCTTGATAAGTACTTTGGCTTGGTTAATTGAGAATTAGCCTATGTGTACTGGTGATAGCCTTTGAGTGCAACTATTATGTTTTATTACGTTGTCGCGACTCTCGGTTGGAGGGCCGGCTGTCTTGTGGTAAGTTACTTGGACGTACCGACAGTGATGTGAGATTCCACGGGTATGCTTCCGTTATTTGTAGTACTTGGGTTAAATTCCCGGATTTTTTTTATAAAAGACATGTTAGTGCCCTAAGTAAACTAAAATGAGAGTGTATATGAACAGAATAATAAGAAGTTAGGGGATTTCTTAACTTGCTTATTTGTTGTGTGACGGCCGGTTGAGATAGGGTAAGAGTATAAATGAGGGGTAAACCCCCAAGACGTTATACCACCTGCTTTACCACCTTCTCCAGGGTAAGAGTATAAATGAGGGATAAACCCCCAAGACGTTATACCATCTGTTTTACCACCTTCTCCAGGGTAAGAGTATAAATGAGGGATAAACCCCCAAGACGTTATACCACCTGCTTTACCACCTTCTCCAGGGTAAGAGTATAAATGAGGGGTAAACCCCAAGAAGTTATACCACCTGCTCGTTTTCCTACTTGGCCCGTACAGTTTTAGGACACAAGTGGGACTTGGTGTTCATGTATGCCTATTGGTGTTATATTATATCATGGATCGGCGGTGGCGGCGATTCCACGCATGATTGATATTATGGGCGTGAGACCCGTGGTTATATTTTAGTAATGATTTGAGGCATCGTCACGACTTGATATGATTGTTTATGTATTGTGTATCGTAGGTTGGCTATCATACATGTCTCTGCTTTGTTAGATGTTATGATTTCATTCTGATTTTTGACTTCACATACTTGGTACATTCTTCGCATCGACCTCGCCCGGCTGCGTTCATGCCGCAGGTTTAGGTACGCAGTTTGGTGATCCACAGGTGTAGGACCCTGCTCAGAGTTTTTGGATAGCTCCATCTGTTCAGGAGTTTATCTTTTTGGTATAGATCTTTCGATGTGCTTTTGTACTTATGGGTACGCGGGCCTTGTCCCGTCCTAGTTCAGTATAACTCTTAGAGGTCTGTACTCATATGTGGGATTGGACTCATGTACAGTGTAGTGTCTTTTGTTTATGTATATTATGGCAGCCTTGTCGGCTTTGCCGTTGTACGTATGTTGGTTTTGGAAAAAAAAATGAGGTGTTATTTAATTTCCGCAGTTTACTTAGTTGTTAAGATAGAAGGGTGCCCAGGTAGGGCACCAGTCACGGGCCCGGGGTTCGGGCTGTGACAGGGACGGTCGTCAATTTCTCCTTCAGTAACTGGAAACTCTCCTCACAAGCATCCGTCCACCGGAACATAGCTTCTTTCTGAGTCAGTCTAGTCAAAGGTGCTGAGATGGAAGCAAACTTCTCCACAAATCTCCGATAATAATCCGCAAGGCCCAAAAAGCTGCGCACCTCCGTCGGTGTAGTGGGTCTAGGCCAAGTCTTTACTGCCTCAATCTTGGTTGTATCAACCCGAATACCATCGGCCCCGATAACTTGCCCTAAGAAAGCCACTGAAGTCAACCAAAACTCGCATTTCGAGAACTTGGCATACAACTGCCGGTCCAGGAGGACTCTCAATACCGTCCTCGCCGTGCGCATGTTCTGCTCTGGCGCGAATAAACCAGATATCATCAATGAATACTATAACGAACATATCCAAGAATGGCTTGAACACCGTTCATCAAATCCATGAATACCACGGGCGTTGGTCAACCCGAAAGACATCACTACGAACTCATAGTGCCCATACCGGTCACGAATGCGGTTTGGGATATCTGCTTCTCTAACTCGCACCTGATGATAACCAGATCGCAGGTCTATCTTGGAGAAACACCTTGCACCCTGCAACTGGTCAAACAAATCATCAATCCTGGGGAGGGGATATCTGTTTTTGATAGTTACCTTGTTCAGCTGCCTATAATCAACACACATATGCAGCGTCCCATCCTTCTTCTTTACAAATAAAACTGGCGCTCCCCAGGGAGAAACACTTGGCCTGATAAAGCCTTTTTCCAGCAAATCTTTCAGCTGGTCTTTCAACTCCTTCAACTCAGCAGGTGTCATCCTGTATGGCGGAATAGATATCGGTCGAGTATCTGGCGACATATCAATGCAAAACTCAATCTCCCTCTCATGAGGGATACCCGGAAGTTCATCTGGGAATACATCTGGAAATTCTCTAACAACCAGAACTGACTGAAGGTCTGGTATCTCGGCCTCAGTATCGAATACCCGAACCATATGGTAGATATACCCCTTCCGCACCATCTTCCTAGCCTTGAGGAAAGAAATAAACCTACCCCTTGGCGATGCAGTACTACCCTTCCACTCGATAATCGGCTCACCGGGAAACTGGAACCGTACCAGTCTCTCTCTACATTCCACATTGGCATAGCAAGAAGCCAGCCAATCCATACCCATAATTACATCAAAGTCCGTCATATCCAACTCTATCAAGTCGGCTAGAGTCTGACGACTGTATATAGTCACTGGGCAAGCCATATATACCCGCTCAGCTACCACCGAATCACCTACTGGCGTAGCCACCTCAAAAGGTTTTATGGACTCGGGCTCTATCCCTATTCTACCAGCAATATGAGGAGATATATAGGACAAGGTAGAACCTGGATCTATCAAAGCATATACATCACAACATGAAACCAATAATGTACCTGTGACGACATCTGGTGACGCCTCCTGGTCCTGACGGCTGGACATAGCATAAATGCGATCGAGGACCGAACTGGGACCCTACCACGACCCGCCAGCCTTACGGTCCGTGAACACCGCCTCGGGCGACGCCACCAAGACGAAGATCCAGCCATCGACCGCTTACCGAGCCATAACATTCCCGCCGCCTGCTCTGGACAATCTCTCCTCAAATGACCTGCGGCCGCCACAAGAGTAACAAGCTCCTGGAGGAACACGGCACCCCCCATAATGGCAATCGCCACATCGACCACACCGAGGTATAAGTGGCCTCATCTCGACCGAACTCGTCCTGCGGGAACTCAAGCCTGGAACCACATCCCGCCTCAATGCCTTGACGTCCGAGGATGGTGGAGGAGCGCTCAACCGGCCGAGGTGCAAATCCGTCCTTCTTGAGGTTGTCTACCTCGAAAACTACCGAGGACCTGCTGTCCCGCCTCTTCATTGATACCTATCAATCCGTCGGCCCCTGCGTTCCTCACACCCAAGTGCATATGCCTGCATGCGGGCAATGTCCATGCCCGGCTGAAGAGCTACTCCCGTGCAACTCTCTGCCAAGTAATCATCGAGCCCTGTAACATAGCGGTGCACCCTGTCCTCCATGTCTACTACCAAAGTGGGTACATACCGAGCCAACGAGTCAAACTCTACATTGTACTCCCGGACCATCCGCCCGCTTTGTCTCAACGTCAGAAACCTATCCGCTCGAGCTCTCCTCATCTGCGGAGGCAAGAAATGGCTAAGGAACGCCTCTGAGAACTCGTCCCAAACAGCTGGAAGCGCATGCTCCCCCCGGGATAGTTCCCATGAATCATACCAGTCAACTGCAGTATCCCGCAGCCGATGTGAACCCAATAATACAGACTCAGTCTCCGAGGCCATGATCACTCTCATGATCCGTCAGAATCGCTTCGGATAAACTCCTGAGGATCATCCTCAGGTCTCGACCCATAGAACTCTGGTGGGCTGCAACTCAAAAAGTCTCGCAGTCTTAAGCTATCAGATCTGGGGTGGACTAAGGTACAACCGGAACCGCTGTCTCCCGTCTATCCTCCTGCCTAGCCACGATCCTGGCTAATAACTGGGCCATCTCCTTGTAACCCATCTCCTCTGCTCCAGCCGTAATGGCGAGGCTCGGTACCGCGGTCTCGATGGCCGTTTCTTTGCCTCGAACTCGCTGGGGGTGGCGGCGTCGTGGAACTTCGCCGTCCAAACATCATCTCGTAAGGACTGGTTCGTGCCCTCGTGACCCTCGTGTCCTACTAGCGGCTCCTCACCGCTTTGCCCTTCTCGGGCGCGGTTGCACTGCGAGGCATAAGCGATACATAAAAATATGTCGAGGAAGTTCAACCTATAACACACTCTATCGCACGATCTTAGAGTGAAAGAATGGAAACCAATCCTATATATCCCGTAGCCTCGACGATTATAGATGTGGTGCGACACACCGATAATCAAGACTCTACTAGATACGGCTGTAGACCCTTCCGAGGATTAATCGCTCGATACCACTTTTGTCACGACCGACCACGGACGTGGATGGTGCCTTACCGGGCACCCTTGTGATACTACATCGAGAAAACCAATGAAAATAAACTCACAACAAGAACCCATATAGAATATAAGCAGGCTAACCCAAAATGGCTACCTCTAAATATAACAAAGCTGAACAGTTACATCCTTAACAACCCAAGTTATGACAGGACTACAGACCTCTAAGAATGTGTAAACACTATGACGGGACAGGGCCCCGTCATACCCCTGAATGTACAAAACATCTACAACACCAGAGAGAATCGTACCAAAAGACGAGCCTCCGGAGAAATGGATCTTCTGACACTTGAGCAAGATCCTAAGAATGAGGATCCACCACCTGCTTACCCTTACCTGCGGCATGAACGCATCCCCCGAGGAAGGGGGTCAGTACACAATATGTACCAAGTATGCAAAACTTGAAAATACTGTAATAATATCATAAGTTTAAAATAAACTGGAGTCATAGATGAAGATCAAATAACATTGCACAGTGCCTTACCAACAATGAGGGTAACAAGTATAAACTTTACTGCATAAAAATAGGAGGCTCATGATCAAAACAGGGTCTCTCGCCAGTAGTATCATTAAGCAATCCTACTCCTGGGACTATTTCACCCGCATAGGTCATGTGGACCCGCATGAGGTCAATCCGCCTCGCATGGGACTATTTCACCCGCATGGGACTATTTCACCCGCATGAGGTCATCCGCCTCGCATGGGACTATTTCACCCGCATGGGACTATTTCACTCGCATGGACCCGGTGGGCCCGCATGAGTACAAGCGCCGCACTCGCATCATGGGTAGCAAATCCATGGCATAAGTAGTAATAAGAATAATAATAATACATAACTCATCACAACCGGCTATCATACATAACATAAGCGCTACTGGTTTATCATAACGTAAGCAAGTTAAGAATATCCCCTAACTTCCCTTAAACCTTTTAAGAAAATGACTCCTTTTTTTTATTGTAAAACTCTAAAGATACTAATAACCGTAGTATCAAGTCACCACTACTTTTCAAGACAAGTCACGTTTACCTTTAAAAATACAATAGGCTTCTAAATCAAGTGACTTCATTTCTTTTAAAACCTTAGGCAATCAATGCCTTAAAAACAATTTGACTTTCACAAATTCAAATCATTCATCCGTACTTATTTTATTTTGAGTAAACCTTTCTTTGTTAACCTTCCATAAAGCCAATACAACCAACTTCCCATAAAGTCGTTATATTACCATTATACACTAGTCAAACACATCTCCCTATATCCAAGGGACTTATACTTTTAAACGAAACAAGTATCATATACTTAAAACACTCCAAGTCTCTTAACTTTAAAACTTAAGACATCGTTAAAGCAAGTAAGGGATACCAAAGCCTTTGTACGTCTACCGTACTACATAGATGCAACTATTCATGCTCAAGAGGTAGGAAGGTTCCACATACCTCTTCGGGTCAATCCACTTGCTAAGTCCAAAATACCGCACGTATTACGTCAACCTATAATGACCATAATACGTTTATTAACCTCTAGCTTCAACATAGAATTATTCCAAGTGCAAAGTCACTAAATCCTACGGAAAATCGGGCAGCATTTCCTTTGTTTCTACATACTTTGCCACCTTTTTCAAGGCCGAATTCAACATCCAAACGCCACTTTTAAGGCCCAACAATTCAAACATTTCAAAGGGGATTACACACTTAATCTAGGATGTGTAAAATTCTGCCCCACAATGTATAACAAATAACTTTAACAAGTTTAAGATAGTATTTTGGCTACAACATGCTTACATAACCTTCTTATCCAATTCTTTCATATTCAACCCATATTTCTTACATGCAATTTATCTAAGAGCAATATTTTCAACTACAAGTTCTTTCTTCTTCACATGCACACCAAAAACCAACAAAGAGAGAAGGAATTGTTACCTTAGAACTTTAGCCAAATATTCCAACAAATTCACTAGCCTCCTTTCCACAATCACCACCACAAGAACTCCTACAAGCTTGCCAACAAGTTTCCTTCTTGCCACACTTTTCAGATATTTCTCAAGCTTTGATTTCCTCTTGATTTTCTAGAGAGAAGGAAGAGCTTCTAATTTAGAGAGAGAGAAGATCTTGAAGAATGACCAAGTCTTCAAGACTTGGTCAATAAGTAGTGCATGCAAAAATCAGATGGGGGGGACACTTGTCACCCTCCCATGGCCTGTTTTAAAACAAAACAGTTCAGATTTTTCCACTCAGCCTCGCAGAACCCGCCGCGGCGCTGAAACCTCTGCCAACTCTCAGAACTCCGGTGCGCGGCCATTTTCCGTATTGCAACTCCAAATAACTTCCGGAACATTTGGCGCCGCGACGCAGGGCTCACGACCGAAATACTTTTCTATCCGAGTACGTCCCGAACTTATAACTCCCATAACTTTCTACTCCGATGTCTTATCGACGAACGGTTGGTTGCGTTGGAAACTAGACTCAACGAACTACGTTCTAGGCCTTTGAAACACCTAGGAACTCTCAATGTAACGGGTCATAACCCGCCTCAAAGTTGACTAAAACCCGTCCGAAATAGTCCGTCAACTTGTCCTTCTAAAATTTAAGTCTTACTCCCGTTCGTACGCTCTCATACGCATGGCCCGAACTACGGGGTATAACAAGAATACGCTATACGTAGTACTTCAACCTATAATGGTCATAGTACTTCTATCAATATCATACTTACTATTGTAAGACTTATACCAATTAATAGCCCTCTAATTCTACGGAAAATCGGGCAGCACTTCCTTTGTTTCTACGTACTTTTCCACCTTTTCCAAGGTCTGTATTCATCAACCAACAAGCCACATTTAAGGCGCAACCAACAGTTATCCAAAGGGGATTACACGCCTAACTGGACGTGTAAAATTCTGTCCCACAATTTATATAAAACAGTCCGCAAAACAGTCCACAATTAATCCATCATTAAGGGTACCATGTGAAGCCTTCAACACCCTTATTCTTTAGGACTTCCATTAGCCAATTACTACAACAATACAAAGTCTTTTTCCTTAATTCCTTTTAATCCAATTCTCATTCCAACATGTTATATAAGTTATAACAATTTATCAACTATATTTCCTTCATTATATAACATGAGACAAGTGTAGATGACGACAATAAAAATCAACGAATCACATGGCCCGAAAAAGCTAGTTTCGGGCCACTCACCCAAAGTAGGGCATACACACCTTATTTGTTATACCCCGTATTTCCAGAGTATGTACGTGAGGGCGTACGTACGAATGTTTAGCCTTAAAGTAGGCAATGGGACGTTTTTTTGGGCACAACTCCTTAAAAGAATCGTTTTCCGACGAAACGTTTTACACAACTCGCGTAGGATAAATTCCGGCTATGTCATTTCTAATTTTTGCGGATTTTTCCGAGAGACGAAACACTTTGGACCAACGAGAGGGCGACACTTGTCACCCTCTCATTGATGGATGTGAGGAGGAATTGGACCGAAATGGATTGGCTATTTTGTCAAGTAGTTGGTAGGATATTTTGTGTGCAAGTTGGCTAGGTACACTTGCCCTAATCTTGACCTTACACTTGCCTTGCACTTGGCATAATCTTGGCTTGCCTTGCACTTGGCATAATCGTGGTGTTATACCCCGTAGTTGCAGGGTATGTATGTGAGGACGTACGTACGAGAGTACGGCAGAAATTTTGAAAAGAAAGAAAGATGTGAGTTTTCGACGGAAAAGTTTCCGGTTATTTGTGAAGAAAAAGGTTCGTTAAAGGGAATTGGATTCCCAGATTTGGTATTTGGACTTCATAGATTATATTAGAATTTTGAGATTTTATTTTCGGAAATGGTCACGTGGGGCCCACGGGAGAAATTTACGGTTTTGTGGGGCCCGCTTTGTTTTTGAGATTTCCGGTATTTTGGATATTTTCGGAAGACGAAATATTCTGGGCGAATCGGGGGGCGACACGTGTCACCCCATGTGGCACCCGGCGAAATATTTTTGTGCACAACACCCGACAGAGTCGTTTTCGGCGAAACGTTTTACTAAGCTGCGAAGGAAAATTCGGCTATGTCATTTAGTATTTATTCGAAGTTTTCCGAGAGACGGAACGTTTTGGACCAACGAGAGGGCAACACTTGGCACCCTCTCGTTGGTGGACTTGAAGGGGCGGCTAGGGCCGAATGGATGGGCAAGTTGTGGTAGATATTTGTGTAGATATTTGTGAGGGATTTGTGGAGTAGGGTTAGGGTGCACTTGGCTTGATCTTGGCCTTACACTTGTGTAGCACTTGGCTAGATCTTGCCGTTGGTTGGCCTTTGGCTTTGCTATAAATACCACTCCTTGAAGACTTATTCATTCACTCCTCACTTTGTCTAAGTCTTGAAATCCCTCCTCTCCTTGTTGTTGCTCTCGTCCAACTCCCTTCTCCTTAGAAAGAGGCCCTTGCCGAGAACACCCTCCCCTAGCCTAGTTGTGCTAGCCGAGCCTACCCCCTTGGTAGAAAGTTGTCTTCCAAGTATTGTTATAATGCCCAAAATACCTTAGCCTTGTACCTTGTAGTATTCCAAAGATACCTCTTTACGTAGAAGTCAGGAAATACTACCTTTTGTCCTTTTAGTCTCAAACCGAAACCCTAAGGAAATCTTCATAGTTGGTTGAAGTATGTGAGTAAGTTGGTTAGAACTTCTAAGGGTTGTTTGGAGTGGTTTGAGCGCGTGGAGTGGAGCTAAACCTTGCTCGGAGCGACATTAAACTCGGATAATTTTGGGCTTATCGAGGTAATTATCTTGTCCTCTATTGTAATTGGAAATTACATGTTTGTTAGGATATATAGTTGAAGTATACTATATATGGAACTATACTTAGTATTCGCAATGTCTTTTGACTTAAGCACAAGAAGCGAATCGAATGTATTTACATAGATCAGATTGCAGTGAGACTTGTGTAGAATTGTACACGTCAGGTTAGGCGTGTAAACCCCCTGGTTGGCTTGGTAGCCGCCTCGATAGAGAGGAGAGATTTACGCCATGTGGAGGTCTTCTTGAATTTTCTATAGAAAGATAGAAACTTGTGTTTGGGGTTAATAGGCGTTTGTGACCTTTATAGGTGAAAGTACTAAGAGTAGCGTATTCTACTCGAGAGTGGAAAGGGCTAGCGTTGTAGTACTTGGAGCATTTTGCTTATTGTCGATAAATCGTCGCGAGGTATGTGAACCTCTTCCTATCTCTTCTAGCATGATATGTGTGAACTATGTAGTACGGTGAGGCGTACGTGTTAAGCGTGTGTTTGATTGTTTTAAAACATAAAAGCGTTATAACGGCTTTATGGGAAGTTGGTTATAACGACTTTATGTAGGTAAGAAAATGGTTTCACGGATGTTAGAAGTTAAGAGACTTGATCTTATAAGATAAGAGACTTAACTTATTTGTTTTAATGAGGAAGTTTGTGTGAAACCTCAGTCGTGAGTAATGAGTACTTGGTTGTTAAAGGAATAATGTTTCTTGATTTGGAAATCGAATGTATCGATGCACCAACTGCAGCGTTAATAAAGGAAGATGTATTGAATAATGATGTGTTGTATTAAAACCAGTAGAAACCTCCATCTGCATAGAAGCTAAGATGAGACAAAATGATATTACATTTTCTAGATCATGGCTGCTGTAATAAGATCGTTATAAACAAGAATAAACTACTCACGTATATGTCATATGTTACTCAATTGTTCTAAAAAGGAATCAAGTGATTAAGTTTGGGAACTATGAAACCATTTGAAAATAAGAAGCTTGAGTAATTGAAACTAGGCAAACTGGAACTTAGGAAAGGAATGTTGTTACTTGATTTTGAAAAGGAAGATGGGTTGGTCATTCTAATACTACGGGTATCGGGTGACTTTTATAAAAGTAATGTATCTCTTTTAAAAGAACTTAACGTATGTAGTACTTTGGGGTTAAAAACCCGGACTTTGGCATAAAATGAAAGTACTTTGAGTTGTGTGAAACTTGCCTATGCTTGTGATGATAGCCTTTATTGTACAAGCGTTGTGTTTCTGTGTTACCGCGTCTCTCGATAGAGGGTCGGTTGACTGGTTGAGAACTTACTTGGACGTGCCGGCAGTGACGGAGAAATTCCACGGGTACGTTCCTGTTGATAGTATTATTGTTGTTAATCGCTTTGGACATACTGACACGATGCGTAGCGCACGCGTATGCTTCCATTTTTGTTAAGTTCTTGTGTTTAATCGCTTTGGATATATCGACCGCGATCGTAGCGCACGTATGTTTACATTCGATTATCGCCTTGTGATTTCCTTTTGGACATACTGACACGATGCGTAGCGCACGGGTATGCGTCCATTTGGAAAGTTGTCTTATTGTTTCCCTTTGGACATACTGACACGATGCGTAGCGCACGGGTATGCTTCCATTTGGATTGCTGTCTTGTTGTTGAGGTCACATGGACATGTCTACACCGATGCAGAATTCCGGGGGCATGTGGCCGGGACATTGGTATTATTGTTGCATCATGGACATGTCTACACCGTCACGAAGATTCCGGCACGCGCCATAATGCGAACTCGATTGATGTGGTGGGCGTGAGACCCGTAGTTATATTGAGTGATGATCGTTTTATGTTGTGAATCGTAGTTTGGTTATCATACATGTCTCCCGCTTTATATAGACTAGTATGATTTCATTCTGATTGTATGCTTTCACATACTTGGTACTGTTATCGACCTCCTTCGGGGGGCTGCGTTCATGCCGCAGGTAGAGGTACATCAATAGTGGATCCTCGCTCTTAGGATCACAGTTCAGCGCATTTGAAGCTCCGTTTCTCGGAGGCTTATCTTTTAGTAGTGTTCCACGAGTTGTAGGTTCTTGTACATTCGTGGTATGGGCCCCGTCCGTCATAGTCGTGTATATCTTAAGTGCAGTAATCTTGTTGTGGCGGGGTTGTAAAAGGATTAAACTGCTCGTGTTTTATGTATATCTTGAAGGCAAGCATTTTTGGTTGCTGTTTATTTATTATATCTGTTGTTAAAATGACTCATGTTTTATGTTCCGCTGATTTTCTCGATGTATGTATCACTAGGGTGCGGTAAGGCACGATGCCCCGAACGGGTCGTTACAAAAGTGGTATCGAGCGATTAATCCTCGGAAAGTGTCTACGCACCGTGTCAGTAGAGTCTTGATTATCGATGTGTTGTGCACCACATCTATAATCGTGAGGTCTGCAGGACATTTAGGATTGGTTTCCATTCTTCTCATTCGAGAATCGTGCCAGAAATTTGTGTTGTAAGTTGTACCTCCGACGTATCTCGTTTTACCGATTATGCCTCCGCAAGGCAACGAGCCCGAAGGGCAAGGCAGCCGAGGTGCTGCTAGTGAGATACTGAGAGGAGTACGAGCGCGAGCCCGCACAAGACGAGGTTGTGCTTGACGGCGGGTTTCGCGACGCCGCCAAAGGCCAGAGAGTTTAGAGCCGCAGCGATGGTGATGAGACTACAAGACTGAGCCTCCACCCCACACCGATGCAGGGAGACGGGTCACGAGGAGATGGCCCGATTATTGGCCGTTGTGGCAGATATGAGTGACAGCCGACGCAGCAGCCCGCCCAGTGAGCACTGATGGTTCACCCCGAGCAGATAGTTTGAGGCTACGGACTTTACGAGTTGTAGCCCGCGAGTTTTATGGGTCGAGGCACGAGGATGATCCGCAGGAGTTCATCCGCGATTCTGGCCGATCACGCGGTGATCAAGGCTTGAAACCGAGTCTGTGACCTTTGTTCGCATCGGCCGCGTGATACCGCGATCGATTGGTTTGATTCATGGGAGCTTTCGGGAGAGCATGCACCTCCAGCATATGGGATGAGTTTTCGGGCTTTCTCACGCACTTCTTGCCTCCGCGGATGAGGAGGGCACGAGCCGACGATTTTTGTTCTCGAGGCAGAGAGGGCGCCGTCGGGAGTACAATGTCGAGTTCGATTCTTTGCTCGATATGTCCTGCGCTAGTTGCAGATATGGAGGATAGGGTGCATCGCTACGCCACCGGGCTTGATGATTATATGGCGAATCTTGTGCGGGTGTTTCTCTTCACCGCATGGACATTGCCCGCATGCGAGCTCATGCGCTGGGATGTGAGGCACGGAGGGTCGGCGGAATGACTGGATCAGCGAGAAGAGGCCGTGACGGCAGGGTCCTTTGGTGGCTTTCGAGGCGGACCGCCTCAGCAGCAGGCTAGTTATATACCCCCCACCGGTACAGAGTGGTCCTCCACCGTCTTGAGAGCAGTCGGGGCTCGAGGTTCAGATTTTCGGCGAGCGGGTGTTAACGGTGAAGCCACCCTACCTCGTTGTGACCATTGTGGTAGACTCCATTTTGGAGAGTGTCGTGCTAGATTGGGAGTTTGTTTTACATGCGGCCAGCAGGGCCATTTTGCGAGGAACTGTCCGACCAAGGGAAGCGCGGATGTTACGACTCAGCCTTCAGGATCTGTGGCTGGTTCATCACCTTCTACAGCTATGCGCCCTGCAGGGCAGGCCTATGATTAGAGTGGAGCGGTAGCTTCAGGTATATCCTTAACCCTCTAGAGTTTTGGTATGCTTGTTATGATAATCTCATTATTGTGTGCTATGTACGGATAGCATTGTGATATGTGTGAGTTAGAAACATGCTTAGTTGGGAGGATACGTATGGGGGCATGGTAAGTGTGAACCTTAGACTATGTCACGACTGAGACCTTAGGGGTAAGGTCGTCTTGAGTTAAAGATTTATTTTTGACCCTTATCAGAGTAGTAGTATACGTGGGATTTATTTGTGTGATAAGTCCGTGGGTAGTGTGAGATGGAAGTGGTAGCTTTCATGACGTGAATTAGTAAGATTGTTCCGGATCGGGGAACAAGAGTTTGGCGCGGTTGGGGGTCGGGTTGAGGACCATTTGCGGTCAACCAGAACCCGGTTTGGGGTCAGTTCGGGTGGTCCCGCGGTGGTAGGGTCACGAGGATGCTAGGCCCAAGTTTGTATGATCATCGTATGAGTTCGTGGACGCGTTCGACCGAAGCGGTTCGTAAAGGCCGGAATGGCCTTAAGGAAGTTTGAGGTTAGTAAGATGACCAAGTTTGGAGGTAGTGACTCGGAGATTTTCGAACGAAGTAATGATGAAGTATGGTGCGCATTAGAAGAGTTCAAGTGTTCGAGAAGGGCACGACGAGTAAGGGAGGAAGATAACGTGTGTTATTTCGCGCTGCCGTGGCGTTGACAACTTGTTAGAGGAACTTCATCGATATCCGTCTTGAGAAGGAACATTCGGACGAATGTTTCTAAGAGAGGAGAATGTTATACCCGTAGTTGCGGTGGTATGTATGTGAGGGCGTGCGTGCGAGAGTACGGTAAATTTTGAAAAGAAAGAAAGATGTGAGTTTTCACGGAAAAGTTTAGGTTATTTGTGAAGAAAAAGGTTCGTTAAAGGGAATTGGATTCCCAGTTTGGTATTTGGACTTCATAGATTATATTAGAATTTTGAGATTTTATTTTGGAAATGGTCACGTGGGCCCACGGAGAAATTTACTTTTGTGGGCCCGCTTTGTTTTGAGATTTCGGTATTTTGGATATTTTGGAAGACGAAATATTCAGGCGAATCGGGGCGACACGTGTCACCCCATGGCACCTTGGCCGAAATATTTTTGTGCACAACACCCGTTAGAGTCGTTTTCGGCGAAGCGTTTTACTAAGCTGCGAAGGGAAAATTCGGCTATGTCATTTAGTATTTTTGCGAATTTTTCCGAGGCGGGCGTTTTGGACCAACGAGAGGGCAACACTTGGCACCCTCTGGTGGAGCGGAAAGGCGGTAGGCCGAATGGATGGGCAAGTAGTGGTAGATATTTGTGTAGATATTTGTGAGGGATTTGTGGAGTAGGGTTAGGGTGCACTTGGCTTGATCTTGGCCTTACACTTGTGTAGCACTTGGCTAGATCTTGGCCATTGGTTGGCCTTTGGCTTTGCTATAAATACCCCTCCCTTGTGAAGACTTATTCATTCACTCCTCACTTTGTCTAAGTCTTGAAATCCCTCCCTCTCCCTTGTTGTTGCTCTGCCCAACTCCCTTCTCCCCTTAGAAAGAGGCCCTGGCCGAGAACACCCTCCCCTAGCCTAGTTGTGCTAGCCGAGCCTAACCCCCCCCCCTTGGTAGTAAGTTGTCTTCCAAGTATTGTTATAATGCCCAAAATACCTTAGCCTTGACCTTGTAGTATTCCAAAGATACCTCTTTACGTAGAGTCAGGAAATACTACCTTTGTCCTTTTAGTCTCAAACCAAACCCTAAGGAAATCTTCATAGTTGGTTGAAGTATGTGAGTAGAAGTTGGTTAGAACTTCTGGCGGTTGTTTGGAGTGGTTTGAGCGCGTGGAGTGGAGCTAAACCTTGCTCGGGAGCGACATTAAACTCGGATAATTTTGGGCTTATCGAGGTAATTATCTTGTCTCTATTGTAATTGGAAATTACATGTTTGTTAGGATATATAGTTGAAGTATACTATATATGGAACTATACTTAGTATTCGCAATGTCTTTTGACTTAAGCTCAAGAATCGAATCGAATCAGATACATAGATCAGATGTAAAGAGACTTGTAGAATTGTACACGTCAGGTTAGGCGTGTAAACCCCCGGTTGGCTTGGTAGCCTACCATAGAGGAGGAGATTTACGCCATGTGGGGAGGCCTTGAATTTTCTATAGAAAGATAAACTTGTGTTTTGGGGTTAATAGACGTTTGTGACCTTTATAGGTGAAAGTACAAGAGTAGCGTATTCTACTCGGAGTGGAAAGGGCTAGCAAGGTTGTAGTACTTGGAGCATTTTGCTTATTGTCGATAAATCGTCGCGAGGTATGTGAACCTCTTCCTATCTCTTCTAGCATGATATGTGTGAACTATGTAGTACGGTAGACGTACATGTGTTAACTGTGTTTGATTGTTTTTAAAACATAAAGCGTTATAACGGCTTTATGGGAAGTTGGTTATAACAGCTTTATGTAGGTAAGAAAATGGTTTTACGGATGTTAGAAGTTAAGAGACTTGATCTTATAAGATAAGAGACTTAACTTATTTGTTTTAATGAGGAAGTTTGTGTGAAACCTCATTCGTGAGTAATGAGTACTTGGTTTTTAAAGGAATAATGTTTCTTGATTTGAAATCGAATGTGTATCGACGGACCAACGCGGCGTTAATAAAGGAAGATGTATTGAATAATGATGTGTTGTATTAAAACCAAGAGAAACCTCCATCTGCAGAAGCTAAGATGAGACAAAATGATATTACATTTTCTAGATCATGGCTGCTGTAATAAGATCGTTATAAACAAGAATAAACTACTCACGTATATGTCATATGTTACTCAATTGTTCTAAAAAGGAATCAAGTGATTAAGTTTGGGAACTATGAAACCATTTGAAAATAAGAAGCTTGAGTAATTGAAACTAGGCAAACTGGAACTTAGGAAAGGAATGTTGTTACTTGATTTTGAAAAGGAAGATGGGTTGGTCATTCTAATACTACGTATCGGGTGACTTTTATAAAAGTAATGTATCTCTTTTAAAAGAACTTAACGTATGTAGTACTTTGGGGTTAAAAACCCGGACTTTGGCATAAAATGAAAGTACTTTGAGTTGTGTGAAACTTGCCTATGCTTGTGATGATAGCCTTTATTGTACAAGCGTTGTGTTTCTGTGTTACCGCGTCTCTCGATAGAGGGTCGGTGGTAGTTGAGAACTTACTTGGGCGTCTTGGCGACGGAGAAATTCCACGCACGTTCTCGTTGATAGTATTATTGTTGTTAATCGCTTTGGACATACCGACACGATCGTGGCGCATCGTATGCTTCCATTTTGGTTAAGGTCTTGTGGTTAATCGCTTTGGATATCTCGACACGATGCGTAGCGCACGTATGTTTCCATTCGATTATCGCCTTGTGATTTCCTTTTGGACATATCGACACGATGCGTAGCGCACGTATCGTCCATTTGGAAAGTTGTCTTATTGTTTCCTTTGGACATACCGACACGATCGCGTAGCGCGGGTATGCTTCCATTTGGATTGCTTTTGTTGTTGAGGTCACATGGACATGTCTACACCGGCGCAGATTCCGGGGGCATGTGGCCATGGGACATTGGTATTATTGTTGCATCATGGACATGTCTACACCGATGCAGTATTCCGGGGGCATGCGGCCATAATGCGAACCTGATTGATGTGGTGGGCGTGAGACCCATAGTTATATTGGAGTGATGACTGTTTTATGTTGTGAACTGTAGTTTGGTTATCATACATGTCTCCTGCTTTATATAGACTAGTATGATTTCATTTCTGATATGCATGCTTCACATACTTGGTACCGTTGCATCTTGACCTCCTTGGGCCGCGTTCATGCCGCAGTAGAGGTACATCGCAGTGGATCCTCGCTCTTAGGATCACGATTCAGCAGATTGAAGCTCCGTTTCTCGGAGGCTTATCTTTTGTAGGTGTTCCTCGAGTTGTAGGTTCTTGTACATTCTGTGTATGGCGGGCCCTGTCCCGTCATAGTCGTGTATATCTTAAGGTGCAGAATCTGCCACAAGTGTGGTTGTAAAAGGATTAAACTGTTCAGGTTTTATGTATATACTGAAGGCAACTGTTTTTGGTTGGCCTGTTTATTTATTATATCTGTTGTTAAAATGACTCATGTTTTATGTTCCGCTGATTTTCTCTGATGTATGTATCACTAGGGTGCCCGGGGTAAGGCACCAGTAACGGGCCCCGGAACGGGTCGTTACACGTGGTCATTGGTTGGCCATCCCTTGACCTATAAATACCCCTCTTGTGATGAAGAGTTCTTCATCCACAAACAAGCTTTCCAAGTCTTGAAAATCCTTCCCTCTCCCTTGTAGCTTTTCGTCCAAACACCTCCCCCCCCCCCCCCCTTTGAGAAGCTTAGCCGAGGCTATTCCCCCCCTAGCCTAGCCGAAATCTACCCCCCTCCCTTGGTAGAAAAGTTGCCTTCTAGTATTGTTATAATGCCCAAAATACCCTAGCCCAAATCCCTTAGTACTTAGTAGAAGTTGTGAAGAACTTCTAAGGTTTCCTTGGAGCTATCGGAGCGTACAACTTAGGAGCTAAGCCTTGCTCCGGATCGACTTATATCTAGGATATTATTAGGCTTACCGAGGTAAATTATCCTAACCCTCTTTTGTATTAGAGAATACATACTGTAGAAGTATAAGAATAAGTATTAATACTTAGAAGAAGATTACAGAATAGAATTGAACTGTTATCACAGTAGAAGGGTTTAAAAAGAAGAATAATCAAACTGTACTTACATAGGACTGTTTTCACAGTAGACTTGAGTAGCTCACCGGGTAGGGAAGTGCTGCCCAATTTTCCGTAGGATAGAGAACCCTCTGTTTAGAACTGTTTATAGAGTAGTCTGAACGTTGATAGACGTGTCTGACTATTATAGGTTGATTCTCTGCGCGCGACATATTCAACTTGGCAGGTGATTTTCGCCGAGAAGGTATGTGATTCTTCCTAAGCATGATATTTTAAAATATATATATAGTACGGTAGACGTACATGTGTTAACTGAATAATAATTACGGCAATGTCTTTTGACTTAAGCCTGAATAATACTTACGGCAATGTCTTTTGACTTAAGCCTGAATAATAAGAGTCTTGATGCATTTCAAAAGAATCTTGAATCATTTTTAACGTAAGAGAACTAATTGGTTTTAAGCGTAAAGCTTAAGAGTTATACTAGCTTTATGGGAAGTTAGGTATAACAACTTAAGAATGATAAAAGGAACAGTTTACTTATGTGTTTATAACAGACTTACATTGATCTATGAAAAGAATAATAAAATGGTTTGATAAGTAGACATGATATGATGTTATGTGTGTTAGTGTCTTGTAACGTTTGTATAAAAGGGTATTCTTGTTGTGCTTATGTGTTTAACGATAAGTTTGTTATGTTAGTATTATATCACTCACCTCGACATATATACAGGGGTTAAGGCGCCTCCGACGCGGTATACCTCGAGCGATGCGTGTGACTATGATGCGAGGACACCTACGCGGTGCATGTGACCTATGCGAGGCTGCGAGAGTTACAGGTGTTAGCGGGGTTATACCTCACGCGGTCTATGTGGCTACGCGACTACTAATACAGAGGCGCCGAGGAGTAGCTACCACCGATGCGGGTTATGCCTACGCAGCCTACGTGAGTGGCACGCGGACTACGGAGTCGTGATTAGGCTTGCTTAATGATACTATGGGCAATTGCCCCGCTCGATCATTCGCGGCCTAGAAAAGACCTTACGTTTACCTATTGTTGCTCTTGTTTATGATGTGGCACTATGCGCGGTTACCTCGTTGTTTCATACATATATGTAAACCGATTTTAAAATGATATGTTTCATTTAAGTACTTTACGATTCGCATACTTAGTACTGTTGTAATCGACCTCCTTCTGGGGCCGTTCATGCCGCAGTAAGCAAGCAGTGCTAGATCCACATCCTTAGGATCTTTGCGTTGGTGTCACGAGCTCCATCTTCTCAGAGGCTCTACTTTGGGTATGATCTCCTGTATTGTAGATAGTTTTGTACGTTCAGGGTATGGCGGGGCCCTGGCCCGCCATAGTTGTTTACATTTCCTAGAGGTCTGTAGTCCTTTGTACTTGGGATGTAATCGCAAAACTATGTTTATGTATATACGCCAAAAGCGACATTTTCTCACATAAGCGTGTCTCTTTTACAAGCTGTTTCATGTCTTGTTTTATATTCCACGATTACTCTAATGTATGACTACTGGGTGCGGTAAGGCACGATCCCGAACGGTCGTGACAAAAGTGGTATCGAGCGATTAATCCTCGGAAAGTGTCTGCACCGTATCTAATAAGTCTTGATTATCGTGTTGTGCACCACACCAATAATCGTGAGGCTATAGGATATTTAGGATTGGTTTCCATTCTTCTCACTCGAGATCGTGCTTTAGAGGCGTGTTAAAGTTGGACCTCTAACGTATTCCTTTCTCAGAATGATTATGCCTCCACGTAGGCAACCCGCCCGAGGCAAGGCACCGAGGAGCTACCATCGGACACCGAGAGTTACGAGGGCTCGGGCCCGATCTATACCTCGACGGCGAGTTCCATGACGCCGCCCCAAAGAGACCACGCACCCACACCTCCCGTCCCACACCGGGCGGAGGAGTTAGGTACAAGGAGACGACCGACTATTGGCCGTGATCGTGGCGACATGAGGACAGCCGGATGCAGAGCCCGGTTCGATTCCGTCGTACCGTGGTTCACCCGAGGCCGAGAGTTTGAGGCTACGAGATTTCTGAGTTGTAGCCCGCCGAGTTTTACTGGTCGAGGGAGGATGATCCGCATGAGTTCATCCGTCGCCTACAGAGGATTATGAGAGTGATCGGGCCGGAGACCGAGTCCGTGATCTTGGTTCACATAGGCCGCGTGATACCGCGATCGATTGGTTTGACTCACGGAGTTATCCCGGGAGAGCACGTCCCAAAGAACTTGGGATGAGTTCTCGGAGGCTTTCTCACTCACTTCTTGCCTCGAGACGGCGAGGGCGCGGCCGACAGATTTTTATCACGAGATACGAGGACGCCTGATTAGAGAGTACAATGTCGAGTTTGATTCATTGGCTCGATATGTCCCAAAGATTGGTAGCAGATATGGAGGATAGGTGCACCGCTACGCCACCGCTAGATGATTATATGGCCGAGTCTTGTGCGCGGTGTTTCTTCACCGGTATGGACATTACCCGACGCGAGCTCATGCACTGATGCGAGGCGTAGGACCGACGTTGACCGACAGAAGAAGAGGACCAGGCGGTAGGGTCCTTTGGTAGTTATCGTGGTGGGCGGCCTCGCAGCCGGTCTAGATTCGCACCACGCCCAGCTCGAGCACTCTGCACCGCCCTCAAGACCCAGAGTATTGAGGCGGGGCGGGGCCCCGGACTTGAACTTTCGGGTGGCAGAGCGGCGGTTGCCGGGACCACCCCTCGGTGGCCGATGCGGTAGATCCCACTTCGGGAATTGTGGTACTCCGAGGGTTTGTTCTGATTGCGGCGACGGGTCATATGCGAGGGCTTGTCCGTCGGAGGCGGCGTGGTAGCGCTCGGCCTACGAGGTCTGTGCCGGTTCATCATCTCCTTGATTACTCGCCCGAGGGCGTGGTGGTACTCATGGACCAGCAGTCGCGGCAGGTCGTGGCTCGGGTCGATTCTAGCGGTCCTCGAGCGCATTTATGCTGTCGGTAGGCGGATCAGGAGGCCTCCCCTGATGTCGTCACAGGTACCTTATCAGTCTCCGGTTATGATGTGTATGCCTTGATAGATCCGGGTTCTACTCTGTCCTATATATCTCCCCTTATTGCTAGTAGGATAGGGATAGAGCCTGAGTCCATAGACCCTTTCGAGGTAGCTACGCCAGTGGGTGATTCGGTGGTAGCTCGGCGGGTATATAGATCTTGTCCTGTGACCATTCTGATCGTCGGACCTGGCCGACTTGATAGAGTTGGATATGATTGATTTCGACGTGATCATGGGTATGGATTGGCTAGCTTATTGCTACGCCAATGTAGACTGCAGAGAGCGAGTAGTGCGGTTCCAGTTTCCAGAGGAGCCGATTGTTGAGTGGGAGGGGAGCACTGTATCGCCGAGGGGTAGGTTTATTTCCTACCTCAAGGCTAGGAAGATGGTGCAGAAAGGGTATATCTACCATCTCGTTCGGGTGTTTGATACTGAGGCTGCGGTATGAGATTTTCAGTCAGTTCCAGTAGTCAGAGAGTTCCCAGACGTGTTTCCAGACGACCTCCCGGGTATCCCTCATGAGAGGGAGATCGAGTTTTGTATAGATGTGTTGCCAGACACTCGGCCTATTTCCATTCCGCCATACAGAATGGCACCTGCCGAGTTGAGAGAGTTGAAGGATCAGCTTAGAGACTTGCTCGGCTTCATCAGACCTAGTGTTTCTCCCTGGGGAGCGCCGATATTGTTCGTGAAGAAGAAGGGCGGGGCCAGCTGCGCATGTGTGTTGATTACGGTGAACAAGGTGACCATTAAACGAATACCCTTCCCGTGATTGATGATTTGTTCGACGATTGCGAAGTGCGAGATGTTTCTCCAAGATTGATCTACGGTCGGGCTATCATCAAAGTAGTCGAGTCGGACATCCCTAGATCGCATTCGGACGATGCGGGCATTATGAGTTCGTGGTCATGTTTTTGGATTGACGATGCTCGGCGGTATTCATGGATTTGATGAACCGAGTGTTCAAACCATTTTGGACACGTTTGTGATAGTGTTCATTGATGATATCTTGGTTTATTCGCTCGAGCGGGAGCATGCGGAGCATTTGAGGCTGTCTTGTGATTCTCGAGACCCGGTATTATCGCCATGTTTTCCAAATGTGAGTTTTGGTTAACCCGGTGGCTTTTCTTGGGCATATTGTCCGGTGATGGCATTAGTGGATACGACCAAGATCGAAGCGATCAAGACTTGGCCTGAACCTCTTACTCGGCGAGGTTTGCGATTTTACGGGCCTTGCGAGTTATTATCTCGGTTCATAGAAGTTTGCTTCTATCTACGCACCATTGACTAGGTGACTCGGAAAGCGGCTAAGTTTGATGGATTGATGCTTGTGGCGGGGTTTCGATTCTTTGAAGGAGAGGCGACCGCCCGTTCTTACTCTTCCGGAGGTCGAGCGGTTATGTCGTATATTGTGATGCGTCAGGCATCGGGTTGGGATGTGTGTTGATGCAGCAGGGCAAGGTTATAGCGTATGCATCCCGATAGCTGAAGAAACACGAGAGGAACTACCCCACCCATGATTTGGAGTTGGCAGCGGTGATTCACGCCTTGAAGATCTGGAGGCACTATTTGTATGGGGTTCATGTGGATATTTATCTGAGACCACAAGAGCCTCCGGTATATCTTCACCGGAGGAGTGAACTTACGGCGAGACGGTGGTTAGAGTTGCTTAAGGATTACGATGTTGATATCTGTACCACGGGAAGGCGATGTTGTGACAGATGCTCTTAGTCGTAGGTCGATGGGGAGCCTATCAGATGTGCAGCTAGAGAGGAGGGACATGGTTCGTGATTTGCATCAGTTAGCGAGCCTTGGTGTCCGTTTGATTGATTCTGATAGCAGTGGGGTTCGAGTTCGTGAGGTTGAGTCTTCCATCGTCGAAGAGGTGAAGAGGCAACAGTTCGAGGATCCAGTTTTGACACGTTATCGTGATACGACTCTTCGTGAGGGGAAGGGTCCTTTTGAGGTAGCACTTGATGGGGTGTTAAGGTTTGAGGGCAGGTTGTGTGTTCCAGATGTTTCAGGACTTGGCGGAGTTCTTGGGGAAGCACACAGCGCGCGTTACTCTATCCGTCGAGTCGACCAAGATGTACCACGACCTTAGATACGTGTATTGGTGGGATGGCTTGAAGAGGGCGTTGCGAGTTCGTAGCTCGGTGCGTGTTGTCGGCGGTGAAGGTAGAGCACGGAGGCACGGTGTTTTGTTGCGACGATAGAGATCCCGCACGGAAGTGGGAGGTAATCAACATGGACTTTATCACAGGATTACCTCGCACTCGGAGGAGACATGATTCTATATGGGTTATCGTTGTGGTGACGAAATCAGCCCACTTTCTTCCGTCGGGGCGACTTTTCGGTGAGGATTATGCCGACTTTACATCAGAGATCGTCGGTGCATGGAGTCCCTATTTCGATCATATCATGCGAGAGCCCGGTTTACGGCTAAGCGGAGGTCTTTCGAGAGGGTTTAGGGGCGGTGAGCACAGTCGCATTCCATCCACAGAGACGGACAGGCGAGCGCACTATCGGACTCTTGAGGATATCTGCGAGCTGTGTTATTGACCGAGGGTAGGGGAGGATCATTTGCCTCTAGTTGAGTTTGCATACAATAATAGCTACCACTCGGATTCGGATGGCGCCTGATGAGGCCTTGTATGGGAGAAAGTGCAGATCGCCTATAGGCTGGTTTGATGTGGGCGAGGTGCAGTTAGTGGGACCAGATTTGGTGCAGCAGGCAGTGGATAAGGTGAAGCTTATCCAGGAGAGGTTGCTGACAGCTCAGATTCGACAGAAGTCATACGCAGATAATCGTCGTCGGCATCTGGAGTTCGAGGTTCATGATTGGGTTTTCCTAAAGGTGTCACCCATGAAGGGTGTGATGAGATTCGGGAAGAAGCGGAAACTCAGCCCAAGGTACGTTGGGCCGTATCAGATTGTCCGCGGGGTAGGCAAGGTTGCCTATGAGTTGGATCTTGTCACGACCCGAACCCGGGCCCGTGACTGGTGCCTTACCCGGACACCCAAGTAGCCATACATCAGAGTAATCAGCGGAACATAAAACAAGACATGAAAATATTAACACACGTAGCATCCTAGCATGTTTACTTACCAAGTCAACAAGGAAGTATTACAAGTGTTATACCCCGTATTTCCAGGGTATGTACGTGAGGGCGTACGTATATAAATTTGAGCCTTAAAGATTAGGCAAGAATGAAATTTTGTGCACAATGCAGAAAGTCGTTTTCGACGAAAGCGTTTCCACGACTTTCGTAGGGATTAGGCTATGTCATTAATAATTTTTGCGGATTTTTCCGAGGCGAAACATTTTGGACCAGCGGGAGGGTGACATGTGTCACCTCGCATTGGAAAAGTGGACGGCCAAAGGGAAAAGTTGTACGTTTTTGTGCTAAAATTGTGGTCAAGGGTTAGGTAGGATATTTTGTGTAGTTGATGAGCAAGTGGGACCCACAAACACATGGCTTCATCTTGACCTTACACTTGCCTTACACTTGGATAGATCTTGGCCATTGGTTGGCCATTTCTTGACCTATAAATACCATACAAGTTGATGAACTTATTCATCCAAAATTGTCTAAGTCTTGAAAAATCCCTCCTCTCCCTCTTGTTGTTTTCGTCCACCACACCCCCTTTGAGAGCTCTGGCGAGCAACCCCACTAGCCTAGTTGTGCTAGTCGAAATACTACCCCCTTGGTAGAAATGTATTCTACAAGTATTGTTATAATGCCCAAAATACTTTAGCCAAATACCTTGTAGTACTTTCCAAAGTACCCTTTATCTGAAAAGCCGGAAAATACTATTATACTTTCCTTTAGCCACTAAACGAAACCCTAAGGAAAACCTTCATAGTCGGTTGAAGTGTTTAGTAGAAGTTCGTAGAACTTCTAAGGGTTGTTTGGAGCGGATTGGAGCACTCGGAGTAGGAGCTAAACGTTGCTCATGGCGACTCTTTACTTGGATAATTTTGGGCTCATCGAGGTAAATACTCTTGTCCTTCTAGTGTAATTGGAAATTACATCTTGTAGTAGTATAGTAATGAATATAAGATTCATAGAAGAGAATTGTTGTAATAGAAGGATATTCTGAGAAAAGACTTGGCGAAATCACTTGAGAAGAATATAAGTAGAAGTTCATTTGTACTTACATAGGATGTATATCTGATGGTCGATAACCTTTATTGGTTGAATGTTCTGCAAGTAGCATGGGCTACTTAGAAGGTGGACCAGGCTAGCCGGGTTATATCCGTGGAGCGTTTTGCTTATAGTCGATAAATCGTCGCTAGGTATGTGATTCTTCCTATATTCTTGAGCATGATATTTTAAAGGAAGATATATATAGTACGGCAATGTCTTTTGACTTAAGCCTGAATAATATATAGTACGGTGAGCGTCGTGTGCTAATTGAACGTGGTTATGCGGCAATGTCTTTTGACTTAAGCCTGAATAATAAGAATTTTGAAGTATTTCAAAATTGTTAAGAAACCATTTTTTAAAGAAGAGTAACACTTGGTTTTAAAGGTTTTAAAAAGAGTTATACTAGCTTTATGGGGAGTTAGGTATAACGTCTTAAGAGAGGTAAAGAAGATGGTTTACTGATTTTAGAGAGTTAAGAGACTTGATCTTATAAGATAAGAGGCTTAACTTAAATGAATTAATATGGATTTTGTGTGAAACCTCATTCGTGAGTAATGAGTACTTGGTTTTTAAAAGGAATAATGTTTCTTGATTTGAATCGAATGTGTATCGATAAACCACTGCAGCGTTAATAAAGGAAAATGTATTTAATAATTAAGTATTATTAAAACCAGTAGAAACCTCCATCTGCATAGAAGCTAAGATGAGACAAAATGATATTACATTTTCTAGATCATGGCTGCTTAATAAGATTGATTATGAACAAGATTAACCTACTCACCTATGGCATATGTTACTCTATTGTTTTAAAAAGAGATTAAAACATTGAACTATGAAACTTTTCTAAAAAGAGACTTGCGTAATTGAAATTAGGCAAACTGGAACTTTTAGGGAAAAGAAAGGCATTGTGTTGTCTTAAAATGGTTTAAAACATAAAGTGTTATAACAGCTTTATGGGAAGTTGGTTATAACGACTTTATGAAAACAAAAGAAGGGTTTTATCATTTGTTTTAATGTGGTAACTTGACTTTTAAAAGAGAAGTATTTTGGTCCAAAAGGAAGGCATGGTATTGCCTTAATTTGGTCTTAAAAAGGAAAGTATGAAAGTTGTTTTGGTTTACTTAAAAGATATAAGTCACACATTTTTATATACTACGGGCATCGGGTGACTTTTAGAAAAGGAATGAATCTCTTAAAAGGAATTTAACGTACGTAGTACTTTAGGGTTAAAATCCGGACTTTGACATAAAATGAAAGTACCTTGAGTTGTGTATAACTTGCCTATGCTTGTTGTTATGAAATGTTATACCCCGTATTTCCAGTGTATGTACGTAAGAACGTACGTAGAAAAATTTTGAAGCTTAAGTAGGCTTGGCCGATTTTCACTTTGTGCACAACACCCGATTAGAGTCGTTTTTCGACGAAACGTTTCCCGACTTCGTAGGAAATTCCGCTATGTCATTTATATTTTTGCGGATTTTTCCGAGAGACGAAATATTTTGGGCCACGGGAGGGTGACACTTGTCACCTCGTTGGGCGGTTTAGAGGGATCGAGGTTGGTTGGACTTGGCGATTGGTCCACTATTTTGGGCCTTGTTTGTGGCTTGTTTTGTGCCATGTTTGGTGGAGTAGGGTTAGGGTGCACTTGGCTTGATCTAGGCACACAACACTTGCACATGGCTTGATCTTGGCCGTTGGTTGGCCTTGGGTTTTGCTATAAATACCCCTAGGCTTGAAGACTTCATTCATCCAAAACCAAGTCTTGAAACCTCTCCTCCTTCTTGTTGCTCTCAGAGAGCTTCCTCTCCCCTTTTAGTGTGGCCTTTGGCGGGGTTCCTCTCCCTGTGGTGTCTTGCCATGGGTACCTCCTAGCCTAGTTGTTTCGTATAATACACAACCCTCTTGGTAGAAATACTCTCCAAGTATTGTTATAATGCCCAAAATACCTTAGCCTTTACCTTGTTGTATTCCAAAAGTTACCTCTATACGTAGAGCCCGGAAATACTACCTTTTGTCTTTTTTGTCTCAAACCGAAACCCTAAGTAAATCTTCAGAGTTGGTTGAAGTATTTAAGTAAGTTAGTTAGAACTTCTAAGGGTTGTTTGGGCATATGAGTAGGAGCTAAACCTTGCTCAGGATCGACATTATAACTTGGATACTTATGGGCTTATCGAGGTAAATATCTTGTCCCTCTATTGTAATTGGAAATTACATGATTGTTAGACTATATAGTTGAAGTATACTATATATAGTACTGAACGTAGTTATCGTGATGTCTTTTGACTTAAGCTGAATAATAAGAAACCTTTCGAAAGAAGAAATCGAATTGTAATTACATGGGTGTATTACAGTAGACTTGTAGCTTTCTTTGTGTAGTAGAATCGTACACGTCCGGTTAGGCGTAAACCCCGCTGGTTGGCTTGGTAGCGGCCTCGATAAAGGAGGAGATTTACGCATTGCGGGAGGTCTCCGAATTTTCTGTAGAATGTTCTACGATAAGATCTAAATGTTAATAAGCGCCTTGTGGCCTTATAGGTTGAAGTACTACGTGTGCGCGATCTACTTGCTTAAGGGTAGTAGGCGTTTGGAAGTACTTGGGCGTTTGCTATTAGTCGATACTCGTCGCGAGGTATGTGAACCTCTTCCTATCTCTTCTAGCATGATATGTGTGAACTATGTAGTACGGTGAGCGTCACGTGTGCTAAATGTATTTGATTGGTTTAAAACATAAAGTGATATAACAGCTTTATGGGAAATTGGTTATAACAGCTTTATGTAGGAAGAAAATACTTGTGGTTTTAAAAGGTAACTGATTTGAACTATAACTGGCTTGTTATGTGATAATAAAGAACTTGAAGTATTTCAAAAGATTTTTGAATCATTTTGAAAGAAGCGTAATACTTGGGTTTTTGAAAACTTAAGAGTTATACTAGCTTTATGGGAAGTTAGGTATAACGGCTTAAGAATGTTTTTCTGATTTCGGAAATCAGAATGTGTAAACAAACCATCGCGTCGATAAAGGAAATGTTTTGAATAATTAAGCATTATTAAAACCAGTAGAAACTTCCATCTGCATAGAAGCTAAGATGAGACAAAATGATATTTCCTAGATCATGGCTGCTGTAATAAGATTGTTATAAACAAGAATATCCTACTCACATATAAGGCTTATCTTTCTCAGATGGTTTAAAGGAGAATTATATTCTTAAAAAGTATAAGACTATGAACTACGAAACCTTTTTAAAATAAGAAACGGGAACATTTGAAATTAGGCAAACTTGGACGTTTGGATAATAATGTTGTTACTTGATTTTACAAAGATAAGTCTTTTGATTTACTTCAAAAGATAATCACTCTATTTTCATATACTACGGGTATTGTGTGACTTTTGTGAAAGTAACATATCTTTAAAGAGTTATTGTATAAAGTACTTTGGGGATAAAACCCGATCTCGTTAATCATATAGTAGAAAGTACCTTATGTGTGAATAACTTGATTGTATTGGTTTGTGATAGCCTTGTAATACCTTCGTGTTGATTTGATAAGTAATCATATTAGGATGCTACGTGTGTTAGTATTCTGTGATGTTTGTGTAAAGGGGTTTTCCCTTGATTGTGCTTATGTTGTTTAAACGATAAAGCATTATGTTGGTATTATACCACTCACGTGTTTAGGGGTTAAGCCCTCCGTCGCGGGGTAGACTCGGCGATGCAGGACCATGATTCGAGAATACCTCATGCGGGTCGGGGGCTATGCGGAGCTACGAGTTCGAGTTAGTGTGCGGCCTTTATGGTCATGCGGTGCATGTGGCGTGCGGATGCGAGTCGGGGCGATGCCGGGAGTAGCTACCTCGATGTGGGGTTATACCTCATGCGGGCCTATGAGATTGGCCTATGCGGGCTGCGGGAGTTCGAGGCTAGACGCGCATTTGATATTGCGAGCGGCGACCGGCTTTGATCATGTGACGGTCAAGCAGATATCATGATCTGATTTATGACACTTGTGCGTAGGTGTTAGTAGTCGGCTATGCCTTCGTACTGCATCTTGTTTTATTTGGACACAGTGGGACACGTTGTTCATGTGTATTCCTTGGTGTTTTTCTATCATTGATTGGCGGTGAGGAAGGTATTCCGGGCATGATTGATGTTGTGGGCGTGAGACCCGTGTTTATATTTGAGTGATGACTTTGAGGCGTGAGTCCCGACTTGATATATCGCTTATTTATTGTGAGCGTAGTTTGGTTATCATACATGTCTCCCGCTTTATATAGACTACTATGATTTCTTTACGGTATTTTCGTTTCACATACTCTGCACTGTTATCGACCTCGCCGGGTGCGTTCATGCGCGAGTAAAGGTACACGATCGTTGATCCTCGCTCCAGGGTCACGATTCAGCGTTTGGGAAGCTCGTTCCTCGGAGGCTTATCTTCGTATAGTCCCCTGTTGTAGGTGCTTACATTCGGGGTATGGCGGGCCACGTCCGTCGTTGTTGTCATATCATTCGTAAGTGCATGTAATCTTGTTGTAGGCGGGGTTTGTAAAAAGGATTAAACTGCTCATGTTGAAAGAGTTGTTGTATATATATATATGCGAAAGGCAACTTTCTTGAATATCGTGTCTCAATTTATCTTTGTTTCATATCTTGGTTATTTTATATTGATTACTACGATGTATGACTCTTTGGGGTGCGGGTAAGGAACGATCCACGGGCCTGGAGCAGTCGTGACATGAAACTTGACCATGTTACGTGTGATAGCCTTGTTGTGCAAATCTTGTGTTCTACTCGACTCTGGTTCATGGGATGAACCGGAATGTATTTCACTCGACTAGGTTCATCCGGAATGTATTTCACTCGACCGGCTCATCCGGAATGTATTTCACTCGACTACGGTTCATCCGGAATGTATTTCACTCGACTCCGGTTCATGGGATGAACCGGAATGTATCCCACCCGATTCTATACTGGGTCCATGCGATGGGCCGAGACATGTGATACGTATCACATGATTTGTACCTAGGCGCGGCGGTGAGGAAGAAGTTCCACGGGCGTGAGGATGACTTTGAGGCGTGAGTCCACGACTTGACATCGCTTTTATGTTGTGAATCGTAGTTTGGTTATCATACATGTCTCGCTTTATATAGACTATTATGATTTCAATTACGATTTTTACGGTTTCACATACTTGGTACTTGTTGTCTCGACCTCGCCCGGGGTGCGTTCATGCGCAGTAGAAGTATCTACCGTATCGATCCGCGTTTAGGATCTCATTTCAGCGTCTTGGGAAGCTCCGTCCCTTCGGAGGCTTATCTTTGGTATGTTACCCTGAGTCTATAGGTCCTTGTACATTCAGGGGTATGGCGGGGCCCTGTCCCGTCATAGTTGTTGTATAAATCTTAAGTGCATGCTTTGTTGTGGCAGGGTTGTAAGGATTGTAACTGTTCAAATGTTTATATATATATATGTTGAAAGGCAACCGTTTTGGTTGGCCTATTTTCTTTCATCTTAATCCATGTCTATTTACATGTTTAAGTTTTATTTCCGCTGGTTTTCTCTGATGTTGTATCACTAGGGTGCCCGGGGTAAGGCACCAGTCACGGGCCCGGGTTCGGGTCGTGACAAAAGTGGTATCAGAGCAGTTAGTCCTCGGAAAGTGTCTACAGACCGTGTCTAGTAGAGTCTTGATTATCGGTGTGTTGTGCACTACATCTATAATCAGGAGGCTATAGGACATTTAGGATTGGTTTCCATTCTTCCCATTCTGAGATCGTGCCTTAGAGCTGTGTGATAAGTTGGACCCTCGACGTATTCCTTTCCTTTACGATTATGCCTCGCGTAAAACCTTGAGCCCGGATGGGCAAGCGATCGAGGCGCTAGTGAGATCTGAGAGCACGAGCGCGAGCGGTCAAGACTGAGCAGTGCTTAGGCGGCGGGTTTCGCGACGCCGCCCGGCACCAGCGAGTTTAGAGCCGCAGCGATGGGCTGCTGAGACTACATACACGAGCCTCGGTCCGCGGCACTGGAGCGAGATGAGACGGGTACAAGAGATGGCGATTCTTGGCGGTCGTGGCGAATATGAGATAGGTGGACGCAGCGATTCGATCCAGATAGCACCGTAGTTCACCCCGAGCGGTTTGAGACTACGGGATTTTACGAGTGTAACGCCGAGTTTTATGGGTCGAGGCACGAGGATGATCCGCGGGAGTTCATCCGGCGATTCTGGTCGTGAGAGTGATCAAGGCATCGGATACCGAGTCAGTGGTCCTAGGTTCGCATCGGCTTCGTGATACCGCAGTCGACTGGTTTGATTCGTGGGAGCTGTCTTGGGGAGAGAACGCACTTCCAGCTATATGGGACGAGTTCTCAAAGGCATTTCTTGCACACTTCTTGCCTCGCGGATGAGAGGGCTCGGGCCGCAGATTTTTGACGTTAAGGCGGGGCGGGCGGACGGTTAGAGAGTACAATGTGAGTTCGACTCATTAGCTCGGTATGTCCCGCCGTAGTAGGCGATATGGAGGGCGAGTACACCGCCACGCCACGGGCTAGATGATTACTTGGCGAGGCTTGTACGGGTGTAGCTCTTCAGCCGGGCATGGACATTGCCCGCATGCATGCTCATGCACTAGGATGTGAGGCACGGAGAGGTCGGCGAAATGACCGAGATCGGAGAAGAGGCAGGCAGCGAGGTCCTGGTAACTTTCGAGGCGGACCGCCTCACAGCGAGTTAGTTATGTACCTCCGCCAAGATGAGTGGTCCTCCGCGATCTTGAGGGGCGTTCGGGTATTCGCCGGGTCAAAGCTCGGGGCTTCGTTCACGGTATACGTGAGTGCTAGCGGCCAGGATTCATGTCCCGCCGGTGCGCGATGTGGCAAACATCATCGGGAATGTCGTCTTTCTGGTGCTTGTTTCACTGCGGCCGTCGAGGGCCATGTGACGAGAGCGTGCTTATAGGAGAGTACCGGCGGCTTGGCGCGACCTGAATCGATGGCGGGTTCATCGCCTTCTACGGCTATGCGCCTGCGGGCTATGATTATTAGAATGGAGCGGTAGGTTCGGTATATCCCTAACCTCTAGAGTTTTGCATGCTTGATATGATGATCTTATTGTTGTGTGCTATGCGGATAGCGTTGTGTTATTTTGTGAGTTAGAAAACATGGTTAGTTGGAAGAGTAAGTATGGGGCATGGAAGGTGTGAACCTTAGATTATTTCACGATTGAGACCTTACAGATAAGGTCGTCTTGAGTAAAAGATTCATTTTATGTTTGACTTTTATCAGAGTGCGTAGTATACGTGGGATATATTTGTGTGATAAGTCCATGGGTAGTGTGAAATGGAAGTGGTAGCTTTCATGATGTGAGTTAGTAAGAATTGTTCCGTATCGGGGAGCAAGGGTTTAGCGCGATTGTGGGTCGGGTTGAGGACGTGTTGCGGGTCAACCGTGTCTTGGACAAGGTGGGTCGGTTGGGTGGTCCCGCCAGATGGTAGGTCACGAGGGTGCTAGGCCCAAGTTTAGATGACCATCGTATGAGTTCGTGGATATGTTCGACCAAAATCAGTTCGTGAAGGCCGAGAATGGCCCTAGAAGAAATCGAGGTTAGTAAGATGACCAAGTTTGGAGGTAGTGACTCCAAGGGTTGGAAACAGAAGCGTTGACTGAAGTGTGGTACGTATACTAGAAGAGTTCAAGTGTTCGAGAAGAGTACGACGAGTAAGGGTAGAGGCGAGCATGTATTGCGAGCATAGATATGATCATTTCTTGTGAAGGGAGAAGGTGCGAAGGATGTATATTTTAGACCTCAGGGATCGCATGCAGTCCGGTACCATTTGTTGGGTCGCCGGAGTGACACTAGAACCTCGCGGCAAAGTGACAAAAGTTTGTAATGTTAGAGGTGTTTCCTCGTGGACTTGGATGTAAGTATTTGCGCGGGTGTTTCTGTGGCCAGGTGTGGCAGGATTGTTCTCGTAAGTATAGTAGTGAAGACTATACTGGCGCATGTTTGTTTTGAGGCTTAGAAGGAACATTCGGGACGAATGTTTCTAAGGAGGAGAGAATGTTATACATCGTATTTTCCAGGGTATGTACGTGAGGGCGTACGTATATAAATTTGAGCCTTAAAGATTAGGCAAGAATGAAATTTTGTGCACAAGTACCGAAAGGAGTCGTTTTCGAAACGTTTCCACGACTTTCGTAGGGAAAATTCGGCTATGTCATTAATAATTTTTGCGGATTTTTGAGAGGCGAAACATTTTGGACCAACGGGAGGTGACATGTGTCACCCTCACATTGGAAAGAAGTGGACGCCAAAGGGAAAAGTTGGCACGTTTTTTGTGCAAAAATTGTGGTCAAGGGTTAGGTAGGATATTTTGTGTAGTTGATGAGCAAGTGGGACCCACAAACACATGGCTTTATCTTGACCTTACACTTGCCTTACACTTGGATAGATCTTGGCCATTGGTTGGCCATTTCTTGACCTATAAATACCCTCTAAGTTGATGAACTTATTCATCCAAAAATTGTCTAAGTCTTGAAAAATCCCTCCTCTCCTCTTGTTGTTTTCGTCCACCACACCTCTCCCCTTTGAGAGCTCTAACAGAGCAACCCCTAGCCTAGTTGTGCTAGTGAAATACTACCCCCTTGGTAGAAATGTATTACAAGTATTGTTATAATGCCCAAAATACTTTAGCCAAATACCTTGTAGTACTTTCCAAAGTACCCTTTATCTGAAAAGCAGGAAAATACTATTATACTTTCCTTTAGCCACTAAACGAAACCCTAAGGAAAACCTTCATAGTCGGTTGAAGTGTTTAGTAGAAGTTGCGTAGAACTTCTAAGGGTTGTTTGGAGCGGATTGGAGCACTCGGAGTAGAGCTAAACGTTGCTCGGGAGCGACTTTTACTTGGATAATTTTGGGCTCATCGAGGTAAATACTCATGTCCTTCTAGTGTAATTGGAAATTACATCGTAGTAGTATAGTAATGAATATAAGATTCATAGAAGAGAATTGAGCGTAATAGAAGGATATTACGAGAAAAGACTTGGCGAAATCACTTGAGAAGAATATAAGTAGAAGTTCAATCAGTACTTACATAGGATGTATATCTGATGGTCGATAACCTTTATTGGTTGAATGTTACGCAAGTAGCATGGGCTACTTAGAAGGTGGACAGCTAGCGGGTTATAGCCGTGGGCGTTTTGCTTATAGTCGATAAATCGTCGCGAGGTATGTGATTCTTCCTATACTCTTGAGCATGATATTTTAAAGGAAGATATATATAGTACGGCAATGTCTTTTGACTTAAGCTGAATAATATATAGTCGGTAGACGACGTGTGCTAATTGAGCGTGGTTATGCGGCAATGTCTTTTGACTTAAGCGAATAATAGGAATTTTGAAGTATTTCAAAATTGTTAAGAAACCATTTTGAAAGAAGAGTGACACTTGGTTTTAAAGGTTTTAAAAAGAGTTATACTAGCTTTATGGGAGTTAGGTATAACGTCTTAAGAGAGGTAAAGAAGATGGTTTCTTGATTTTAGAAGTTAAGAGACTTGATCTTATAAGATAAGAGGCTTAACTTAAATGAATTAATATGGATTTTGTGTGAAACCTCATTCGTGAGTAATGAGTACTTGGTTTTAAAAGGAATAATGTTTCTTGATTTGGAAATCGAATGTGTATCGATAAACCAACTGCGGCGTTAATAAAGGAAAATGTATTGAATAATTAAGTATTATTAAAACCAGTAGAAACCTCCATCTGCATAGAAGCTAAGATGAGACAAAATGATATTACATTTTCTAGATCATGGCTTAATAAGATTGATTATGAACAAGATTAACCTAATCACCTATGTCATATGTTACTCTATTGTGTTAAAGAGAGATTAAGACATTGAACTATGAAACTTTTCTAAAAAGAGACTTGCGTAATTGAAAATAGGCAACATGGAACTTTTAGGAAAAGAAAGGCATTGTGTTGTCTTAAAATGTTTAAAACATAAAGTGTTATAACGACTTTATGGGAAGTTGGTTATAACGACTTTATGAAAACAAAAGAAGGGTTTTATCATTTGTTTTAATGTGGTAACTTGACTTTTAAAAGAGAAGTATTTTGGTCCAAAAGGAAGGCATGGTATTGCCTTAATTTGGTCTTAAAAAGGAAAGTATGAAAGTTGTTTTGGTTTACTTAAAAGATATAAGTCACACATTTTTATATACTACGGGCATCGGGTGACTTTTAGAAAAGGAATGAATCTCTTAAAAGGAATTTAACGTACGTAGTACTTTAGGGTTAAAATCCGGACTTTGACATAAAATGAAAGTACCTTGAGTTGTGTATAACTTTCCTATGCTTGTTGTTGTGAAACTTGACCATGTTACGTGTGATAGCCTTGTTGTGCAAGTACTGTGTTCTACTCGACTATCGGTTCATGGGATGAACCGGGAATGTATTTCACTCGACTACCGGTTCATCCGGGAATGTATTTCACTCGACTACCGGTTCATCCGGGAATGTATTTCACTCGACTACCGGTTCATCCGGGAATGTATTTCACTCGACTACCGGTTCATGGGATGAACCGGGAATGTATCCCACACGTTTCTATACTGGGTCCATGAGATGGGCGAGACATGTTATACGTATCACATGATTTGTACCTAGGCGCGGCGGTGAGGAAGAAGTTCCACGGCGCATGAGGATGACTTTGAGGGCGTGAGTCCCTGACTTGACATAACTGCTTTTATGTTGTGAACTATAGTTTGGTTATCATACATGTCTCCTGCTTTATATAGACTATTATGATTTCATTTACAGTATTTTACAGTTTCACATACTTGGTACTTGTTATCGACCTCGCCCGGGCTGCGTTCATGCCGCAGTAGAAGTACCATTTATCGATCCGCGTTTAGGATCTCATTTCAGCGTCTTGGGAAGCTCCGTCCCTTCGGAGGCTTATCTTTGGTATGTTACCCTGAGTCTGTAGGTCCTTGTACATTCAGGGGTATGGCGGGGCCCTGTCCCGTCATAGTTGTTGTATAAATCTTAGAGTGCGTAGCTTTGTTGTGGGCGGGGTTGTAAGGCTTATGCTTCATTCAAATGTTTATATATATATATGTTGAAAGGCAACCGTTTTGGTTGGCCTATTTTCTTTCATCTTAATCCATGTCTATTTACATGTTTAAGTTTTATTTCCGCTGGTTTTCTCTGATGTTGTATCACTAGGGTGCCCGGGGTAAGGCACCAGTCACGGGCCCGGGTTCGGGTCGTGACAACAAGGCTATTACAAACCAACACAATCAAGTTATACACACAAGGCACTTTCTACTATATGATTAATAAGATCGGGTTTTTATCCCCAAGGTACTTCATACATTAACTCTTTAAAAGATACGTTACTTTCACAAAAGTCACACAATACCCTTAGTATATGAAAATAGAGTTATTATCTTTTGAAGTAAATCAAAACACTTCTCTTTGTAAAATCAAGTAACAACATTCTTTTCCAAACGTTTCAAGTTTGCCTAATTTCAATTACTCAAGTTTCTCATTTTCGAAAGGTTTCGTAGTTCATAGTTTTAATCCTTTAAAACAATTTGAGAAACATATGTCTTATATGTGAGTAGGTTATTCTTGTTCATAATCAATCTTATTAAGCAGCCATGATCTAGGAAATGTAATATCATTTTGTCTCATCTTAGCTTCTATGCAGATGGAGGTTTCTACTGGTTTTAATAATACTTCATTAATCAAAACATTTCCCTTTATTAACGCTGCAGTGGTTTGTCGATACTCATTCTGATTTCAAATCAAGAAACATTATTCCTTTTAAAAACCAAGTACTCATTACTCACGAATGAGGTTTCACACAGAATTCATATTAATTTAATTAAGTCAAGTCTCTTATCTTTTAAGATCAAGTCTCTTAACTTTTAAAATCAATAAATCATTCATTTTATCTCTCTTAAGCCGTTATACCTAACTTCCCATAAAGCTATTATAACTCTTAAGTTTTTAAAACCACAAAGCATTTTCTTACCTACATAAAGCTGTTATAACCAACTTCCCATAGAGTCGTTATAACACTTTTATGTCTTAAACCAATCAAATACATTTAACACATGTACGTCTACCGTACTACATAGTTATACACATATCATGCTAGAAAAGATAGGAAGAGGTTCACATACCTCGCGACGATTATCGACTAATAGCAAAACGCTCCAAGTACCTCAAACCGTCGGCTACTCCTTAAGCCAAGTAGATCGCGCCACACATAGTACTTCAACCTATAAGGCCACAAGGCGCTTATTAACATCTAGATCTTATCGTAGAACTTTCTACAGAAAATTCAAGAAGACTCCCCGCAACCGCGTACAGCGCCTCCTCCATCGAGGCCGGTTATCAAGCCAACCAGGGGGGGGTGTATACATCTAACCGGACGTATACAATTCTACTTCACAGAAAAGCTACACAAGTCTACTGTAATGATCTATGTAATTACTGATTGATTCGATTCTCTTTCTTTAAATTCAGGCTTAAGTCAAAAGACATTGCCGCAAAGCTATGTTCAGTTCTATATATAGTATACTTCAACTATATATTCCTATAACATGTAATTTCCAATTACAATAGGGGGACAAGATTATTTACCTCGATAAGCCCAAAATTATCCGAGATAAAAGTCGATCCTGAGCAAGGTTTAGCTCCAACTCTGTGCGCTCCAATTCGCTCCAAACAACCCTTAGAAGTTCTAACCAACTTCTACCTAATACTCCAACTAACTATGGAGATTTTCCTTAGGGTTTCGTTTTTGTGACTGACGGAAAGTATAATAGTATTTCTGGGCTTTTCGTATAGGTATAACCTTGGAATTCTACAAGGTATTAGGGCCAAGGTAATTTGGGTATAGTAACAATACTATGGAGAGTATTTCTACCAAGAGGGGGGGTATATTTATACGAGACAACACCACAAGGGGGGGTGTATACCCCTCGGCCTACCCCACTAGGAGGGGGGGTACTCTCGGCCAAGGGGGGAGGGGTACTCTCGGCCAAGGGGGCCTTCTCTAAGGGGGAGAGGGGGTGTTGGACGAAACACAACACAAAGGGAGGGAGGAATTTTAGACTTAGGAAAGTTTAGGAATGGATGAAGAAGTCTTCCAAGGGGGGGTATTTATAGGTCAAGTAAAGGCCAACCAATGGCCAAGATCATGCCAAGTGCAAGGCAAGTGTAGGGCCAAGATCATGCCAAGTGCACCTTATCCATCTACCACAAAAATATCCTACCAACCCCTTGACCAAAACAAGGCCATTTCGTCCCACTTGTTGCCGCCCAACGTCCCCAATGAGAGGGTGACAAGTGTCGCCCTCTCGTTGGTCCAAAATGTTTCGTCTCTCGGAAAAATCCGCAAAAATTAAAAATGACATAGCCGGAATTTTCCCTTCGCAAGTTATGTAAAACGTTTCGTCGAAAAACGACTCTAACCGGGTGTTGTGCACAAAATAAATCGTCCAAGCCACTTTAAAGTTCAAATTTTTCTACGTACGTCCTTACGTACATACTCTGGAAATACGGGGTATAACATTCTCCCCTCCTTAGAAACATTCGTTCTGAATGTTCCTTCTAAGTCTCAAAACAAATGTGCGTCAGTATAGTCTTCACCACTATACTTACAAGAACAAACCTGCCACACCTGGCCACAGAAACACCTGCGCAAAATACTTCCATCCAAGTCCACGAGGAAACACCTCTAATATCACCACAAATACCTCTCTCCGGGGTCTAAAATATAAACTTCTTTCGCACCTTCTCCTTACAAAAGAAATGATCACATCTATGCTCGCCATACATGCTCGCTTCTTCCTTTACGTGTCGTACCCTTCTCGTACACTCGAACTCTTTCTCATAACTTACCATGTTTCTGTTACTGCATCAATTTCAAAAAAAAAAAAAAAAAATCTCTGGGTTACTGCCTCCAACTTGATCATCATAACTGGGAAAACTCTGGATGGATCTCCGATACTTCTCCGAACCTAACAACATGAAGGACCGGACATACTGCCTCCCATGTCGGACGGCAAAAGCTAATATATAGGCAACCTGGCCTACTCTTCGCATGACCTAAAAAGGCCCAAAGTAACTCGGGCTAAGTTTCCTCTGTTTTCTAAAACTCGTCACGCCCATTCCGGGGTGGTACCTTCAAGAAGACCCACCGTCAACCTGAACTCCAAGCGTTGTCGCAGATTATCCGCACGACTTCTGTTGACTCTGAGTTGCCAATAACCTCTTCTGGATAAGCTTCACCCTATCCACATCCTGCTGAACACGTATGAACCCACTATCTGAACCTTGCCAACGTCGAACCAATCGACCGGCAACTTACACTTCCGCCCCTACCAGGCGTCACAAGGCGATATCCGAACACTGAAATGGTAGCTATAAAACATTTCCCCCAACAGGAGACAACAATCCTCACAACTACCCCTGAAATCAAAACACTGGCCCGAGGACGAATACGGTACGGAGACTCACCTGAGTTCCTAACCCTGCCTGGTAAAACTTCCAGAAAACGAAAAATAGCTGTAACCTGGGCTCCACTGCCTGACATAAGGTGAAAGCAGGCACCTCGTGCAGCCATACAACCTTTCTGATACGATCATCTCGCATAACCCTCTGCCGAGTAAACGGTCCTGACTAAAAGACCAGATGGGCTGACCCCATCGGCCCGACTACTGGTCGATTGCATCCACGAACTTGTACGCTGGTTAACTGAACTTGGGCCTAACACCCTCGTGACCCTACCACAAGGCGGGACCACCACAAACTGACCCCACCACCATACAGGCCGCGGGTTGACCCGCAACATGGCCCCAACCCGACCCGGCGACGCGCAAAACACTAGCTTCCCGAAGGAACAATCTCACTAATTACGTTACGAAAACCTAGCGGTCTTCTTAGCTCAACTACCCTCTTTCATTCCACACTACTCAGGGACTTATCCCACAAACATAGCTCACGTGCACTATGCACTCCGATAAGGGTTAAACACAAATGTAATCTTTTACTCAAGATTACCCTGCCTATAAGGTCTCCACGTATAAAGCTCTAAGGCTTACACTTTTCCTATCCCTCAATCTTTCCCGGTTACTAACCATGATCTCTAATCACAATTAACACACTGCTATCAGAACATAGCACTTTAAGATATACTTATCTTATCACACTAATCTCTAGAGGGTTAAAGATATGCCTGAATCTACTGCTTCACTCCCCTTTGTCGTTCTAATCAAACCTGCCTGTAGAGCATAGCTAGGGAAGGTAACGAACTACCCACCGATCCTGAAGGCTGAGTCCTCCCACTTGCATCCTTCCTACTAGGACATCCTTTCGACACATGGCCCTGTCGGCCGCAGGTAAAACAAGTACCAACTAAAAGACGACATTCCCCGGAATGACGCCTGTCACACTGTGAATACTGGGGAAAAACTAAATCCGGCTGGCTGGAACCTACGTGTAGCTGTGAACCGGAAACTCTGGAGCTCTGACCAACTCCTGCATAGTCCGAACGTCCTGAACCCTGTGGAGGACCACTGCGCCGGGCGGAGGTGCATAACTAATCTCTTTGGTGAGGCGATTCGCCTCGAAAGTTACCAAAGGACGCTCATTACGGCCTCTTCTGCTGTCCTTGGTTAACCCGTCGATCTCTACGTTTCTCGGCTTGCTGCGCATAAGCCCGTACACAGGCCATGCTCAAGCCTAACTGAAGAATTACTCTTGTACAACCCTCTCTTAGATAGTCATCAAGACTCGCGGTACATCGGTATACACTCTGGCAGCCAAATCCATAGCTAGTAACAGGGTCGCCTCTTTGCAATCTATAATCTCTGTTCCCGGTCGTGGAACTGAAGGTTCAAATGTCATGACCGCAGTAGGAACTGCCGCCGCCGTGCTAAACTCTGCTGGGGCTGGCGATGTCGCAGAACTCCCCAAATGAAGCACCACCCCAGGTGATGATTGGGCCTGTGCCCGCGTAACCCTCTGTACTCTACTCGCAGCTCCCTCGGCTGCCTTGCCCTCCTGGGCCCGGGTTTGCCCTACGCGGAGGCATAACGGTAAGGGAAAGAAATACGTTAGAGGGTCCAACTTACAACACAGCTCTAAGGCACGATCTCAGAGTGAGAAGAATAGAAACCAATCCTAAATATCCTATAGCCTCCTGATTATTGGTGTGGTGCACAACACACCGATAATCAAGACTTCATCGGATACGGTCGTAGACACTTTCCGAGGATTAATCGCTCGATACCATTTTTGTCACGACCGAACCTGGCGTGATCGTGCCTTACCCGGACACCCAAGTAGCCATACATCAGAGTAATCAGCGGAACATAAAACAAGACATGAAAATATTATGAAGTAAACGATGTCGAGAAAAAATTGCCTTTCGGCATATATATAAATCAATTTAAAACCGACGATTACATCCTTATTACAACTCGCCACAGCGATTACTCTGCACCTCTAAGAATGATACGACAATAATGGCGGGACGGGGCCGCCATACCACGAATGTAAATACCTACAACGATAGGGGACTATACCACCGATAAGCCTCGGAGAAACGGAGCTTTCCCAACCAATCGTGACCCTAAGAGCGAGGATCAATGGCGGTGTACCTTTACTGCGGCATGAACGCAGCCGAAGAGGTCGATCTGACAGTACAGTATGTGGCGAAAATAAATCACGTAAATGAAATCATAGTAGTCTATACAAAGCGGGAGACATGTATGATAACCAAACTACGATTCCTGATAAATAGCGATCATGTCAAGTCGGGACTCACGCCCTAAGTCATCACTCAAATATAACTATGGGTCTCATGCCCACAACATCAATCATGCCCGTGGAATACCTTCGCCATTGGCGATCCATGATATAAAAGCATCCAGAATACACATGAACACGTGTCTCACTGTGTCCTAATAAAACCGCATGAGGTAAGCACGAAGGCATAGCCGACTACTAAAACCCACAGTACCAATAAGGTCATAAATCGTATCATGAGATCTGTCTAGGCGTCACATGATCAAAGCCGCCACTCGCGCGCGTATCTAATGTGCGCGTCTAGCCCCAGAACTCTCCGCGATTCAGTATAGGCCAAACTCATAGGCCCGCATGAGGTATAACCCGCATCGAGGGTAGCTACTCCGGCATCCGCTGGACTCGCATCCGCATGGCCACATAGACGCATGACCATAAAGGCGCACACTAACTCGTAACTCGTAGCTCCGCATAGGCCCCCGGGACCCGCATGAGGTATTCTCGAATCATAGGTCACACAGACCCGCCTGAGTCTACCCCGCATCGGAGGGCAGCTTAACCTCCGGAAACAAGTCAAGGTGAGTGGTACAATACCAACATATCGGCTGATAGTGAAACAATTTAAGCGCAATCGAGGGGAAACCCCTTTACACAAACATCACAAGATACTAACACACGTAGCATCCTAGCATGTTTACTTAACAAGTCAACAAGGAAGTATTACAAGGCTATTACAAACCAACACAATCAAGTTATACACACAAGGCACTTTCTACTATATGATTAATAAGATCGGGTTTTTATCCCCAAGGTACTTCATACATTAACTCTTTAAAAGATACGTTACTTTCACAAAAGTCACACAATACCCTTAGTATATGAAAATAGAGTTATTATCTTTTGAAGTAAATCAAAACACTTCTCTTTGTAAAATCAAGTAACAACATTCTTTTCCAAACGTTTCAAGTTTGCCTAATTTCAATTACTCAAGTTTCTCATTTTCGAAAGGTTTCGTAGTTCATAGTTTTAATCCTTTAAAACAATTTGAGAAACATATGTCTTATATGTGAGTAGGTTATTCTTGTTCATAATCAATCTTATTAAGCAGCCATGATCTAGGAAATGTAATATCATTTTGTCTCATCTTAGCTTATGCGGATGGAGGTTTCTCTTGGTTTTAATAATACTTCATTAATCAAAACATTTCCCTTTATTAACTGCGATGGTTTGTCGATACTCATTCGATTTCAAATCAAGAAAACATTATTCCTTTTAAAAACCAAGTACTCATTACTCACGAATGAGGTTTCACATGTAATTCATATTAATTTAATTAAGTCAAGTCTCTTATCTTTTAAGATCAAGTCTCTTAACTTTTTAAAATCAATAAATCATTCATTTTATCTCTCTTAAGCCGTTATACCTAACTTCCCATAAAGCTATTATAACTCTTAAGTTTTTAAAACCACAAAGCATTTTCTTACCTACATAAAGCTGTTATAACCAACTTCCCATAAAGCCGTTATAACACTTTTATGTCTTAAACCAATCAAATACATTTAACACATGTACGTCTACCGTACTATATAGTTATACACATATCATGCTAGAAAAGATAGGAAGAGGTTCACATACCTCGCGACGATTATCGACTAATAGCAAAATGTTCCAAGTACCTCAAACCGTCGGCTACTCCTTAAGCCAAGTAGATCGCGCCACACATTGTACTTCAACCTATAAGGCCACAAGGCGCTTATTAACATCTAGATCTTATCGTAGAACTTTCTACAAAAATTCGCAGACTCCCCGCACACATGGCGTAAATCTCCTCTTCCATCGAGGCCGCTATCAAGCCAACGAAGTGTATACATCTAACCGGACGTATACCATTCTACTTCACAGAAAAGCTACACAAGTCTCATGTCTGATCTATGTAATTCTGATTCGATTCGATTCTCTTTCTTTAAATTCAGGCTTAAGTCAAAAGACATTGCCGCAAAGCTATGTTCAGTTCTATATATAATATACTTCAACTATATATTCCTATAACATGTAATTTCCAATTACAATAGGGGACAAGATTATTTACCTCGATAAGCCCAAAATTATCCGAGATAAAAGTCGATCTGAGCAAGGTTTAGCTCCACTCCGTGCGCTCCATTCGCTCCAAACAACCCTTAGAAGTTCTAACCAACTTCTACCTAATACTCCAACTAACTATGGAGATTTTCCTTAGGGTTTCGTTTTGTGTGTGGAAAGTATAATAGTATTTCGGGCTTTTCAGATAGGTATAACCTTGGAATTCTACAAGGTATTAGGGCGAGGTAATTTGGGTATAGTAACAATACTATGGAGAGTATTTCTACCAGAGGGGGTATATTTATACGAGACAACACCACAAGGGGGAGGGGGTGTATACCCCTCGGTCTACCCCACTAGGAGGGTACTCTCCGACGAGGGGAGGGTACTCTCGGCGAGGGCCTTCTCTAAGGGAGAGGGGTGTTGGACGAAACAACACAAAGGGAGGGAGGAATTTTAGACTTAGGAAAGTTTAGGAATGGATGAAGAAGTCTTCCAAGGGGGGGTATTTATAGGTCAAGTAAAGGCCAACCAATGGCCAAGATCATGCCAAGTGCAAGGCAAGTGTAGGGCCAAGATCATGCCAAGTGCACCTTATCCATCTACCACAAAAATATCCTACCAACCCCTTGACCAAAACAAGGTCATTTCGTCCCACTTGTTGCCGCCCAACGTCCCCAATGAGAGGGTGACAAGTGTCGCCCTCTCGTTGGTCCAAAATGTTTCGTCTCTCGGAAAAATCCGCAAAAATTAAAAATGACATAGCCGGAATTTTCCCTTCGCAAGTTATGTAAAACGTTTCGTCGAAAAACGACTCTAACCGGGTGTTGTGCACAAAATAAATCGTCCAAGCCACTTTAAAGTTCAAATTTTTCTACGTACGTCCTTACGTACATACTCTGGAAATACGGGGTATAACAGATCTGCCGTCCGATCTGGAGGCAGTACATCCGGTGTTTCATATTTCTATGCTGAGGAGATGTATCGGGGATCCATCTAGAGTGCATCCGATTGACGATGTCCAGGTGACCGAGGGGTTATCGTATGAGGAGATTCCCATAGCGATAATCGATCGTCAGGTTAGGCGTCTGCGAACCAGGGCGTGGCTTAGTCAAAGTCTTTTGGCGAACGAGCTCAGGGAGGAGATGACGTGGGAAGCTGAAGAGGACATGAGGCAGAAGTATCCTCACCTATTCCCCACACCTCCAGGTAATTCACTTTCCTACTTGTAAATTTTCGTTATCGTTTATGCCTAAGTGTTGTTCTGTGGCCGTGTGTGGCTTTTGCAACTGTTTAAGTTATGAAGAATCTTATCGTTACTGTCTTGGGAAGGAACATTCGGGACGAATGTTTCTAAGGAGGGGAGAATGTTATACCCCGTATTTCCAGAGTATGTACGTGAGGGCGTACGTACGAAAGTTTAGCCTTAAAGTAGGCAATGGGACGTTTTTTTGGGCACAACTCCTTAAAAGAATCGTTTTCCGACGAAACGTTTTACACAACTCGCGTAGGATAAATTCCGGCTATGTCATTTCTAATTTTTGCGGATTTTTCCGAGAGACGAAACACTTTGGACCAACGAGAGGGCGACACTTGTCACCCTCTCATTGATGGATGTGAGGCGGAATTGGACCGAAATGGATTGGCTATTTTGTCAAGTAGTTGGTAGGATATTTTGTGTGCAAGTTGGCTAGGTACACTTGCCCTAATCTTGACCTTACACTTGCCTTGCACTTGGCATAATCTTGGCCATTGGTTGGCCATCCCTTGACCTATAAATACCCCTCTTGTGATGAAGAGTTCTTCATCCACAAACAAGCTTTCCAAGTCTTGAAAATCCTTCCCTCTCCCTTGTAGCTTTTCGTCCAAACACCTCCCCCCCCCCCTTTGAGAAGCTTAGCCGAGGCTATTCCCCCCCTAGCCTAGCCGAAATCTACCCCCCCTCCCTTGGTAGAAAAGTTGCCTTCTAGTATTGTTATAATGCCCAAAATACCCTAGCCCAAATCCCTTAGTACTTAGTAGAAGTTATGAAGAACTTCTAAGGTTTCCTTGGAGCTATCGGAGCGTACAACTTAGGAGCTAAGCCTTGCTCCGGATCGACTTATATCTAGGATATTATTGGGCTTACCGAGGTAAATTATCCTAACCCTCTTTTGTATTAGAGAATGCATACTGTAGAAGTATAAGAATAAGTATTAATACTTAGAAGAAGATTACAGAATAGAGTTGAACTGTTATCACGATGAAGGGTTTAAAGAAGAATAATCAAATCACTTACATAGGACTGTTTTCTGATGAGACTTGAGTAGCTCACGGGTAGGAAGTCTTTGCCCAATTTTCCGTAGGATAGAGAACCCTCGCTTAGAATGTTTCTGAGTAGTGCGAGCGTTGATAGGCGTGTCGACTATTATAGGTTGATTCTCTGCGCGACATATTCAACTTGGCGGTGGTTTCGTAGAAGGTATGTGATTCTTCCTAAGCATGATATTTTAAATATATATATAGTATGCGGTAGGCGTACGTGTTAATCGAATAATAATTACAATGTCTTTTGACTTAAGCTGAATAATACTTACGGCAATGTCTTTTGACTTAAGCCTGAATAATAAGAGTCTTGATGCATTTCAAAAGAATACTGAATCATTTTTAACAGAAGAGAACTAATTGGTTTTTAAACAGAAAGCTTAAAAGTTATACTAGCTTTATGGGAAGTTAGGTATAACAACTTAAGAATGATAAAAGGAACAGTTTACTTATGTGTTTATAACAGACTTACATTGATCTATGAAAAGAATAATAAAATGGTTTGATAAGTAGACATGATATGATGTTATGTGTGTTAGTGTCTTGTAACGTTTGTATAAAAGGGTATTCTTGTTGTGCTTATGTGTTTAACGATAAGCTGTTATGTTAGTATTATATCACTCACCTCTTGACATAAATACCGGGGGTTAAGCTGCCCTCCGATGCGGGGTATACCTCAGGCAGTCTGTGTGACTATGATGCGAGGACACCTCACGCGGTGCAATGTGACCTATGCGGAGCTGCGAGAGTTCGAGGTTAGTGTGCTGGGTTTTTCCTCATGCGGTCTATGTGGACATGCGGACTACGAGTCCAGGCGATGCCGAGGAGTAGCTACCCTCGATGCGGGGTTATGCCTATGCAGCTACGTGAGTGGCCTATGCGGACTCTGGAGTCGTGATTAGGCTTGCTTAATGATACTATGGGCAATTGGCCCTGCTTCGATCATTCGTAGCCTAGAAAAGACATGTTACAGTTTACCTATTGTTGCTCTTGTTTATGATGTGGCACTATGTGCGGTTACCTTGGTTGTTTCATACATATATGTAAACCGATTTTAAAATGATATGTTTCATTTAAGTACTTTCTGATTTCGCATACTTAGTACTGTTGTCTTGACCTCGCCCGAGGCTGCGTTCATGCCGCAGGTAAGGGCAAGCAGGTGTTAGATCCACATCCTTAGGATCTTTGCGTTGGTGTCAGGAGCTCCATCTTCTCCGGAGGCTCTACTTTTGGGTATGATCTCCCTGTATTGTAGATAGTTTTGTACATTCACGGTATGGCGGGGCCCTATCCCGCCATAGTTGTTTACTTCCTTAGAGGTCTGTAGTCCTTTTGTACAGTTGGGATGTAACTGCAAAACTATGTTTATGTATATATGCCGAAAGGTGACATTTTCTCACATAAAACTGTGTCTCTTTTTACAACTGTTTCATGTCTTGTTTTATATTCCGCTGATTACTCTGATGTATGACTACTTGGGTGCCCGGGTAAGGCACCAGTCACGGGCCCCGGAACGGGTCGTGACATTATTTTCCATATCTTCCTTAATGAAAGTTCATCCATATACTATAACAATGAGTAATATCCAATTACTGCGGAAAAATAAGAATTATTACCTCATGTTTAGCCTTAAAATCGTCCCGGGCAGAACGCTAAACTTTGGTCCGCAGTTTTCGTTTCGCTCCACTTATTCAAGTTCCAATCGCATATATGTGACGCCTATGAACTTATACACAACTTCACTTTGTATTTCACTTCCAAAAAGTCGACGGAACCTTAGGGTTTAAGGGGTTATCTTTGCTTAGCACTTCATTAGGGAGCTTAGTCTTGAGTTTGAGGATTTAGCATCAAGGATTGAAGAATTTTTGGTCTTGAAATGGGCCTAAAACCAAGAGCAACTATGGAGAAGAGGGATAGAAATTTGCTAAGTGTTCTCCAAGTCTTGCACTTGTATACCTATATAATGTATCTCAAAGTTTGGATGCTTGATAAGTGTATGGACAAGTGGAGTGGGACCCACTTGTCCACTTGTGTCATAAATATCTCACAAGGTCAAGTCTTGCAAGACCAAGTGGAGGGGTGACACGTGTCGCCCTCCGATTGGTCCAAAAATATTATAATTTTTCGAAGGTCCCCGCGAAATTGTGAAATTCTCGGCGGACCCCATATTATTAGTCCCGAGTCTTCACAATAATATTCTACGCTCGCATCTCAAATTTTGAACGAAACCGACCCCTCGTGAAGAAATTATGGTGTCACGTTCGTTGTGACCAAAATTGCTCTAAATCGAAAATGTGACTACACTTTCTTTCCAACATTCAAATCCTATATTCTTAGTCACGTTCTCACTTGCGTGCCGTGGGGTTACGGGGTGTAACATTCTTCCCCCCTTAGAAACATTCATCCCGAATGTTCGTACTAGGTTTCAAGTTAATAAATATCGGTATAGCCTCCATTTAACTATACCTTACATAATCGAATATGCCACACATGGCCACAATACATCACACATGCATATATATCGATCAAAAGCCAAATGAGGGATCAAATCTCGAGTGTATATCATCACTATTAACTCCCATTCACGGCCAAAAAAAAGGATTTTATTTTCGTACCTTCATTTCACATAGTATAGACACTTCATTCTTTTAACACTTGTTCGCTCCTTTTCTTACTTGTCGTACTCTTCTCGTACTTCCAACTTATTCTAGTATACGCACATAATTTCGAATGTTGCTTCTGTCTTTATTTCCTTGGAGTTACTACATCAAAACTTGATCATTATACTTAGATTCAATTTCCGTTAAGGCATTTCTCGGCCCTCACGACCCGGTTCTGGTGGAACGCGTCCACGAACTCGTACAACGATTAACTAGACTTGAGCCTTACACCCTCGTGACACTTATCACATAGCGGGACTACCTCCAACTGACCCCATTCTATTCCGGGCTACGAGTTGACCCGCAACAGCCCATACCCGACCCATAGTCGCACTTAATTCTTATTCCTGGTCCGAAATAAATCTTACTATCCGAGAAGGCCTTGTACATATAAGGTCTCTGCGGTTATCAATATTCTAAGGTTCACAATTATTTCATGTTCCAAGCTTTCATAATCAGTCCCCACATCCGGGAAATGTAGTTTTCCCAAAATCTTAAAATCTTGTTGTCTTAATCACAACAACTTTAATTACTTCATACCATTATTATTCACATAATCACTTAAGCGTACAACACAGCTTAATCTAACAACATGATATGCTCTCGAATCAATAAAACATAATCTCTGAGTCTATCACAATCTCAGACCGTTCATTACCTTTTGAATATTCCAAATCAGTACATAAATAAAGCCTAGGTGTGGGTTCAATAAACTGTTTCACACCTTCCAAGTAATTACTAAGGCTTAACCAACTCTTGCTAAACCATAATCATTCCAGGTAACATACATACGGCTCCAAATAAATACATTCGTACAGATATACTTCCTCAATATACCTACTATACGATAATTTACCAACTGGATACGCAATCCATATAATTCTTTCTGGGCCACCGTTGCCTTTCTCATAGTTGTAATCACAATAACTGTTAGAGAAAGACCATCCTAACAACACAGCTCTATCGCACGACCTTAGAGTAAGAAGAATGGAAATCAATCCTAAGATGTCCTGCAGCCTCCTGGTTATAGATGTGGTGCACAACACGTCGATAACCAAGACTCTACTAGACACGGTCTGTAGACACTTTCCGAGGACTAACTGCTCTGATACCACTTTTGTCACGACCCGACCACGGGCGCGGCGGTGCCCTACAGGCACCGCCACGGTATACATCAGAGATAATCAGCGGAACATACATAAACTTAACAGGAAATAAATAACAGGCTAGCCGATAAGACCACATTCCAAAAATATATACGTAACCCAAAAAGCAGTTACCTCTTTTTTTTTTCTTTACACAACCCAATCCACAAGATATGACTACAGCCCTCTAAGAATTTCTGACATAACAACTGTGACGGGACAGGGTCCCGCCATAACCCTGAATGTACATAAATCTACAACCTCAGGGAACTGTACCAAAATACAAAGCCTCCGAAATAATGTAGCTTTCCAACCAGCTGAACAGTGATCCTAAGAATGAGGATCAGCAAGCTATGTACCTCAACTTGCGGCATGAACGCAGCCCCCCGAAGGATGTCAGTACGAAATATGTACCAAGTATGTAAAACTGAAAATACTGTAATGAAATCATAACAGTCTATAAAAAGCTGGAGACATGTATGATAACCAAAATAACGATAATCGTGCCTTGCCAAAGTGAAAGTAATGAAAGTCAGTATTACCTTTTAAAGACTATTTCAACACATGAACAATAGTCACACAGGGCTACAGACACAAGCCCTCAAATATCATCACATAGTCCAGTAAGGGTCTCAAGCCCACAAATATCAAAGTGTGCCCGTGGAATCCCCCATCACTGCCGACAACCATAAGTGTAAAATATAACCATGTGACGGGCCCGTAGCATCCCACCTCACTGTCGGCGTACACATATACAATACATATATATATCTCTTGCCCGTGGAATCCCCCATCACTGCCGACAGTCGTAAGTGTAACATATAACTATGTGACGCGCCCGTGGCATCCTACCTCATGCTTGGCAGACACATATACAATACATATATATATATATATATATATATATATATATATATATATATCATGCCCGTGGAATCCCTCATCTCGGGTACATGACTTCATGGAGGGATAATCCATGGGGTAATATTACATAACATGGTCGCATGCCCCGAAATTCCTCATCGTATAAGCATGGCCATAGGGTAATAATCGTATATAACATGCCCGTGGAATCCCTCATCTCGGGTACATGTCTTCATAGGGAGCTAGTCCATGGAGTAATAGTCTTATATAACATGGTCGCATGCCCCGGAATCCCTCATCGTATAAGCATGGCCATGGGGTAATAAAATAAATCCGGGACTCTAACCCGCCTTCTGGTTGCATGCCCCGGAATCCCACATCGTATAAGCATGTCCAAGGAGTAATAAAAACAATCCGGGAATCTAACCCGCATCCTGGTTGCATTCCCCGGAATCCCACATCGTATAAGCATGCCCAAGGATCAATCACAATGGAAGCATACCCGTGGAAGTCTCTGTCACTGTCGGTACGTCCAAGTAAATTCACAACAAGACAGTCGGCCCTCCAACTGAGAGTCATGGCAGCGTAAACATATAATACTTGCACTCAAGGTTATCACAAGAAAGCATAGGCAAGTTCATTAAATCTTTAGACTTTCATTTTATATACTCAAGGCACTTTTCATTTCACATAAAAAATCCGGAAATTTAACCCAAAGTACTACGTACTTCTATTCTTTTAAAATAACTTTTTTTCATATAAACTTCCAAGATACTAATAACCGTAGTATCAGGTCATATCTACTTTTCAAGACATGTCACAATACCTTTTAGAAATACATTTTATAAGCTTCTAAATCAAGTGACTTCTTTCTTTAAAATCTTAAGCAATTGATGCCTTCAAAATTCATTTGCCTTTCTTTATTTCAAGTCATTTATCATTATTTACATTACTAGAGTAAACCACTCTTTCATCCTTCCATAAAGCTATTATAACTAACTTCCCATAAAGTCGTTATACTAACTTTATACTTTAGGCAAATACATTCTTTTTATAACCAAGAGACTTATACTTTCGAAAACCAAGTATCGTATACTTTCAAAATACTTCAAGTCTAAGGAGTTAGAGAGAAGTTTCTCTCACTAAGAAAAACGCTCTCAACATTTTCCTTAGTTGCTCCTACATTTTTTACTTCTCCCCCCCCCCCCCCCCCCCTCCCAAATCTACCATTGTTTCCCCATGGTTTGAAGCTTAATGTTCACAACATGAAAAAGACTAAACGTTACACACGCTCCAGCAATGATTCAGGAGGTTCAGGCAGTTCGACGAAGGCTAGAACCAGGAAAAAGAAAAAGAATGGAGGTAGTCCAACCATTGTTGAAGAAAATCTAATTCCGGCAATTTCAGACCCATCGGTGCTGGTTCATGTCACGCCTGATACGCGTATCCAACTCGAGAATGTAGTAGATGATTCTATGCTACAAAGGATTCATGAATGGGGCAGAAATATAGAAATCGAAAGTTTGGATATTAGTGAATTTGAAGGCGGAAAACTACATGGCCCATCAGTAACTAATCCAGTAATAATCTCTACTATTACTCCTCCTGAAGTGACCACTGTTGAAGGCCATGTCACTGACAATACGCCTCAGGGGAATAACCCTCTTGAAACTCCCAGCAAGAAAAGGATTTTACTGATAGCCATTGAAACCCCTTATGTTACTAGGGTGGTCGATCCTATCACGGGCCAACTGGAAGACAACGGGAACATTGCGGAAGAACATGTCAGCCATGGCATCACTAGTACCCCTACACTACCTGGTAATTTACTCAAGCTATCCGGAAAAGGGAAAAAATCTGGGCCAGGTATTGCAATTGATGAAACTAGGCGTAATGGCATACTCGGGTCAAAACCGGGTCAAGACGCGGGTCAGAAGTTCAGGGCGGGTCAGGCGGGGGTCCATGGGTCTAAGACTAATCCCGTCTTGCAAGAATCAATTTCAGTTGATAGCATTGAAGAAACTCCTATTTCCAAGAAGCCTGTCGCGGGTGCCAAGGTATCACACTTTAATGCCGCGGGAAACGAAGTGCCTCCTCCTATTCCGGGTCGGGACATGGGTCAGAAGGATAAGACGGGTCAGGCGGGAGTCCATGAGTCTAGGAATATTCCCATTATGCAAGAATCAAGATCAGTTGGTAGGAACGAAGAGATCTCTATCCCCAAGGAGTCTAACATTAATATCGCGGGAGCCGAGGCGTCACAATTTAATGTTGCGGGTACCAAGGAGCCTTCTTCAATAATGGGACAATACACTGATCAGAATGCCAAGACGTGTGAGGCGGAAGTCCATGGGATAATGAATAATAACGTTATGAAAAGACCAAGGTCAATTGGTAGGTACGAAGAGATCTCTATCCCCAAGGAGTCTAACATTAATGTCGCGGGAGCCGAGGCGTCGCAATTTAATGTTGCGGGTACCAAGGAGCCTTCTTCAATAACGGGTCATTACACTGGGCAGAATACCAAGACGTGTGAGGCGGATGTCCATGGGTCAATGAATATTAACGTTATGCAAAGACCAAGGTCAATTGTGAGAAACGAAGTGACTTCTATTTCCAAGGAACCTAGGTACTCTATGAACATTAATAACGCGGGAGCCAATGTGACAGAATCAAATGCCGCGGGAATCAATGAGTCTTCTAACTTTATGGGACAACAACCTCTGAATTCTTTAAGTGTCAACAATGAATCCTTCCCTACTTTAGCAAGTTTGCTTAGTGGAACCCATCACAGAACCCGCAACAACCCCTTCGCCTTTAATTCTACCTTGGGCACGGGTAGAGTCAATAAAAACACCCCTCTCTCATCCAATACCTCTTCATTACTCCCTGAAATTCCTAATACCTCATCACTTCTATCCTCCCTACCATCTATTCTTACCGAAACCCATAACACATTCCCTACCCTCCCTAATGGCACGCGAATCCTCTCACCTATTGCGGGCCCTAGTTCTTTTCCACCTACCCATCCCCCTCAGTCTATACCTCCAGAAATACCTTCTAATGACTTACCCACAAATACATCTCTAGAACAACATGAAACTCCACCTGTTAGTACAACACATAATACTATACCCCAGAATCATGGAAAAGGTCCCCTACCTCCTAAGAAGACTTATGCTGGAGTCTTTGCGGGTACTAGGCTTGAAGCAAAGGGTATGAAGTTACAATTCATTGAACAACAAGGAGAGGAAATTGAAATAGAAGTTGAGGATGAAGTTCCAATCATTGAAACATGGGGATATTGCCTTATAGGTTGCTTCACGGGTCCTTTCCCGAGAAGAGAGGCATTGAATACCATTGTGAAGGGATGGGGAGTGAAGTGTCGTATTATACCATATGGCAAAGGTTGGACTGTCTTCAAATTCATGACGGAGGAAGAGCGCACAAATGTACTCCACGGTGGCCCTTATATGGTCTACGGGAAAACTATGATGCTTAAGCCTATTGATAAGGGAGTTCTAATAACCGATAATTTATTCATGGACATTCCAATTTGGGTCACTTTCCCTGACATTCCCCTTTCTATTTGGAGTTCAACGGGCCTTAGCAAGATTGCTTCACGTGTAGGAAAACCTCTATACACTGACCAATTTACTAAGGAAAGGTCAAAAATGAACTATGCAAGAGTATTAGTGGAAGTTGATGTTAGCAAAGAACCGGTAAAGGAATTTGTTGTCAGGCTGCCCGACAAGGTATACTCAAAGGGTGAACTATGAAAACTATCCGGACTTTTTGTTACACCTTGTAAGTCCAGGACATGTATAAGAGAATGTACATAAGGAATCAAGACTTGAAAATTGGTACGAAAGGAAGAATTGTTTTTCCGACAGAAAATCTTCGGGACGTCGGAAAGGAAAAATGTTCGTTGTTGAGAATTGGATTCTCAAAATGCATTATTTGAAGAGTATGGAACCTATTAACATTATGGAAATTTATTTTTACGGATTTGGTCACGTGGGGCCCACCCGATGAATTTTACGTTTTGTGGGGCCCACGAGGGTTATGGAATTTTATGGACAAATGGGAGGGCGACACGTGGCACCCCTCCCACATGGCTTGGTCGATTTATGCAAAGGGCAAAAGGGTCATTTGACAATTGTGTAGATGAGAAAGTCTTGCTAAGTTAGAGCTTGAGATTGTTGACCAAGGTCAACTTGTCCACTTGGGCTTAATCCATGTGATCTTCATCCTAGCCTTCCATTTGGTTTTATCCTAGCCTTTGATTTATTTATAAATACTACTACTACTACTACTAGTAGCAAGACTTCCACACTTAAGAGAAAAAAATTGAAGAACATTGGTTCTTGTTCTTAGGAGCTCTCGGCCAAGAGGGCTTTTGAGAGAAGAAATTTTTCGTTTGTGGTTCATTAGCCACAAGACTTTAACCCAAGGTTCATGAGTGTATTGTAAGGATATCTCAATAGAAAAATCCCGGAAAAAGGTAGTTTTCGTACTAGTCGCAAGGCGGAAACTTAAGGGGTTCTTCAACTTTGAAGTTGGAACTTGAAGATGGGTTCTTCATAGGCTTCTAAGGAGTGATTTGAGCGGATTGGAACTTAAGGAAAGGAGCTAAGAATTGCTAAGGCGCGACTTTGAATCATGGAAATTTTAAGGGCTTGGAAAGGTATAAATCTTGTCGTTTTAGAAATTAAAGATTTCTTATTGTTGTAGCTTTGGATTTTAGCAAGCATGAAGTATATGTGTTGAAGTTTTATAAGTGTTATGGACCTAAAATCCGAAATGACATATTAGCCATTTGAAGTTGGATTACAAGTTGGTCGTAGTTAGAATAGTCGCATGTTACTTACTTGAAGATTATAGTAGTTATAATCAATTGCGACTTGATATCATGATATGCTAACAACTTGGATTGAAAAGGAAATTGGATAAGAATTGATATTGTTGTATCCTAGATTGCCGGATTTGGCCTAATAGTTTGTATTAGTTTAATGTCAATTGTGGGGCGGAATTTTACACGTATTGTAAGGCGTGTAATCCCATTTGATTGGTTGTTGTTTTGAGCCTTAAATGTGGCGTGTTGGTTATTGTATTCGGCTTTGAAAAAGGTGGCAAAGTGAGTAGAAACAAAGGAAGTGCTGCCCGATTTTCCGTAGAATTAGAGACCGTATACTTAGTATTATTCTACGTTAGAGACTAGAAGTTGATAGTCTTGTTGTGACCATTATAGGTTGACACTTCTACGTACGGCGTATTCGTCTTAGCTTGTGGATTTAGCCGAAAAGGTATGTGAACTATCTCCTCTTCTAGCATGATTCCTTAAGATAAAGAAAGTATGTCCTACTCCTTAAAATGATTCATTCCTTGGTTGTATTTGGATTGCCTAAAATAGAATTCGTTCTATGTACTCCCTTGATTGTACTTTGATGTTTAAGTTGTAAGTTGTATAATCAATTTCCTTAGTGAAGTTTGGATTCTTAAAAGTGAAAGTATTTTACTTAAAGTACATGGAGTCTTGAAAAGGAAGTGGTTTCCAAACCTTTTGGCTAGTGCCTTAGTTCCAAAACCTAAGGGTTGTTGTAATGACTTTAGGGGAGTTAAAGGAGTGATTTACTTAATTGTTTTAAGAGAGGAGAAATGACATGATTTAAGAGAAGTAACTTGTTTTAAAGGTGTGAGTTACTTAAGGTTTAAAAGTAGAAGAAACTTGTTTTCTAAATATTAAGGGACTTGAAGTATTTTGAAAGTTAAGAAACTTGATTTGAAAGTTTGTGATACTTGGTTTTAAGTATAAGTCTCTTGGTTATAAAAGGAATGAAATTGTCTAAAAACCATAAAGGGTTATAACGGCTTTATGGGAAGTTGGTTATAACGGCTTTATGGAAGGTTTAGAAAGTTGTCTATTTTGATTATTGGGCATAAGTTGCCTAGATTGTGAAAATTTGAAGTTACTTGATTTCAAGCTTTGAAATGAGTTTTCTAAAAGTGTAGTAACTTACTTTGAAAAATAGACACACCTTGATACTACGGGTGTTAGTATCTTGGGATTTTACATAAAAATGAGTCTTTTGAAAAGAATGTACGTACGAAGTACTTTGGCTAGTTAAATGAGAATTATTCTATTTGTGCCTTGATAAGTACTTTGGCTTGTTAAATGAGAATTATTCTATTTGTGCCTTGATAAGTACTTTGGCTTGTTAAATGAGAATTATTCTATTTGTGCCTTGATAAGTACTTTGGCTTGTTAAATGAGAATTATTCTATTTGTGCCTTGATAAGTACTTTGGCTTGTTAAATGAGAATTATTCTATTTGTGCCTTGATAAGTACTTTGGCTTGTTAAATGAGAATTATTCTATTTGTGCCTTGATAAGTACTTTGGCTTGTTAAATGAGAATTATTCTATTTGTGCCTTGATAAGTACTTTGGCTTGTTAAATGAGAATTATTCTATTTGTGCCTAGATAAGTACTTTGGCTTGTTAATTGAGAATTATTCCATGTGTGCCTTGATAAGTACTTTGGCTTGATTAATTGAGAATTGTCTATGTGTGCTGGTGATAGCCTTTGAGTGCAAGTATTATGTTTTATTGCGTTGTCGCGACTCTCGGTTGGAGGGCCGACTGTCTTGTTGTAAGTTACTTGGACGTACCGACAGTGATGTGGGATTCCACGGGTATGCTTCCGTTATTTGTAGTACTTGGGTTAAATTCCCGGATTTTTATAAAAGACACAGTAGTGTTTATGTGTTGTTTGTGACGGTCGAGATAGGGTAAGAGTATAAGTGAGGGGTAAACCCCCAAGACGCTATACCACCTTCTCCAGGGTAAGAGTATAAATGAGGGGTAAACCCCCAAGACATTATACCCCCTGCTTGTTTTGTTTGATGGTCGGTCGAGATAGGGTAAGAGTATAAGTGAGGGGTAAACCCCCAAGACGCTATACCACCTTCTCCAGGGTAAGAGTATAAATGAGGGGTAAACCCCCAAGACATTATACCCCCTGCATTACCACCTGCTCGTCTTCCTACTTGGCCCGTACAGTTTTAGGACACAGGTGGGACTTGGTGTTCATGTATGCCTATTGGCGTTATATTATATCATGGACTGCCGGCAGTGAGGAAGGATTCCACGGGCATGATTGATATTATGGGCGTGAGACCCATGATTATATTTTAGAAATGACTTGAGGGCATGCGTGTCACGACCCGATCACGGGCCCGTGACTGGTGCCTTACCCGGGCACCCAAGTAGACATTCATCAGAGTAATCAGCGGAATAATAAATCAAGACATGAAACAAATGTAAAAATGTAACACAGTTTATCTGGGAAAAAGTTGTCTTTCGGCATATATATATGTACCAAGTCTGGCAGTTACATCCCAACTTTACAACAGGAACAGGACTACAGACCTCTAGGAATGTAAACAACTATGGCGGGACAGGGCCCCGCCATACCCTGAATGTACAAAATATCTACAACACCAGGGAGAGTCGTACCAAAAGTCGAGCCTCCGGAGAAATGGAGCTCGACACGCAGTAAGGATCCTAAGAATGAGGATCTACCACTGCTTCCACCTGCGGCATGAACGGCCCGAACGAGTCGATCAACAGTACCAAGTATGTGAAAGCGTAAATCGAAATGAAATCAAAGTATTTTAAAGCCATTTACAAATACAACCAGTTCAACCGCACATAGTACCACATCACAAACAAGAGCAATAATAGGTAAACTGTAACAGGTCTTTTCTAGGCCGCGAATGATCGAAGCAAGGCCAATCGCCCATAGTATCATTATGCATGCCTAATCTCGACTCCGCGATCGCGCATAGGCCACCTAGGCCCGCATGAGGTATTCCCCGCATCGAGGATAGCTACTCTTCGGCATCGTCCTGGACTCTCGTAGTCCGCATGGCCACATAGACCGCATGAGGTATTCCTCGCACACTAACCTGGAACTCTCGTAGCTCCGCATAGGTCCCCTGGACCCGCATGAGACATCCCTCGCATCGGGGGGCAGCTTAACCCCCGGTATAACATGTCAAGATGTGAGTGGTACAATACTAACATAACGGCTTATCGTTAAACAACATAAGCACATTAAGAATAACCTCTTTATACAAACGTTACAAGACACTAACACACGTAGCATCATAATATGTCTACTCATCAAACCATCTTACTATACTTTCCAGAAATCAATACAAGTCTTTCATAAACACATAAGTAAACCGTTCATTTTATCTTTCTTAAGTCGTTATGCCTAACTTCCCATAAAGCTAGTATAACTCTTAAGCTTTTTGTTTAAAAACCAAGTATTACTCTTCTTTCAAAAATGATTCATAATTCTTTTGAAATACTTCAAGATTCTTATTATTTAGACTCAAGTCAAAAGACATCAAGTAAAACCATGTTCAGTTAACACACGTACGTCTACCGTACTATATATATATTTTAAAATATCATGCTCAAGAGGATAGGAAGAATCACATACCTCCTCGGCGAAAATCCATCTTCCAAGTCGAATATGTCGCGCGCAGAGTATCAACCTATAATAGTCAAATATGTCTATCAACGTCTAGACTACTCTGTAGAATATTCTAAGCAGAAGGTTCTTAATTCTACGGAAAATTGGGCAGCACTTCCCTACCCGCCAAACTACTCAAGTCTACTGTAAATACAGTCCTATGTAAGTACAGTTCAATTCTCTTCTTTTATACCCTCCTTCTATATAACTCATACTTATTTCTATACAACTACAGTATGTAATCTCCAATTACAATAGAAGGACAAGATATTTACCTCGATAAGCCCAAAATTATCCAAGATAAATGTCGATCCTGAGCAAGGTTTTGCTCCTATTCTGCACGCTCCGATAGCTCCAAGAAACCCTTAGAAGTTCCCAAACAACTTCTACTTAATACTTCAACTGTCACGACCCGAACCCGGGCCCGTGACTGGTGCCTTACCCGGACACCCAAGTAGACATACATCAGAGTAACCAGCGGAATATAAAACAAGACATGAAACAATATGAAGTGAGAAACAGTTTATCTGAGAAAAGTTGCCTTTCGGCATATATATAAAAACTTGAACAGTTACATCCCTTTTACAAACCCTGCCCACAACAGTACTACAGACCTCTAAGAACGTTATAACAACAATGGCGGGACAGGGCCCCGCCATACCCCTGAATGTAAGTACCTACAACGAAGGCATAGCCGACTACTAAAACCCACAGTACCAACAATGCTATAAAACTGTATCACGAGGTCTTTCTAGACCGCGCCACATGATCGAAGCTGGCCACTCGCCCTCAGTATCAATGTGCGCGTCTAATCCTGGACTCCCGCAGTCCGCATAGGCCACCTAGGCCCGCATGAGGTATTCCCCGCATCGAAATATTTCGTCTCTCGGAAAAATCCGTAATCGGTTAAAATATTAAAAACGTAGAATTTCCTTCACAAGGTTCGGAATCTTTTCCGTCAAAAGTTCACAATTTCATCCTTAACCTAATTAGGGCTTGAATATATTCGTACGTATGTCCTCGCATACATACTCTGGAAATACGAGGTATAACATTCTCCCCTCCTTAGAAACATTTGTCCTGAATGTTCCTTCTCAAGACAGATAACGATAAAGTTCCTCATAGCTTAACCAGTTTGCAAATGCCACACATGGCCAAAGAATAACACACGCGCAAATACTTACATCCAAGTCCACGAGGAATCACCTCTAACATCACAAAAGCTCCCACCCAAAGTCTAAAAGATACTCCCTTCGCACCTTTACTTCCCATAAGAAATGATCACTTCTATTCTCTTAACACATGTTCACTTCTTCCCTTACTCATTGTAACCTCCTCGTACACTCGAACTCTTCCTAATAAACTTACCACATTTCTGTTATTGCTTCAGTTTCCAAAATGTCGGGGTTACTATCTCCAACTTGGTCATCATTAACTGGGAACACTCTGGATGGATCTCCGATACTTTTCCGAACATAGCAACATGAAAGACCGGACGTACTGCCTCCTACGTCGGACGGCAAAGCTAACTTATAGGCAACCTGGCCTATTCTCCAAATGATCTGAAAATGCTCAAAGTACCTCGGGCTAAGTTTCCCCTGCTTTCCAAATCTCGTCACGCCCTTCCGGGGTGGTACCTTCAAGAAAACCCACCGTCAACCTGAACTCCAAGTGTCGACGCCGATTATCCGCACGACTTCGCTGACTCCGAGCGCTAATAACCACTCTGGATAAGCTTCACCTATCCACATCTGCTGAATCAAGTATGACCTAACTATCTGAACGCGCCAACATCGAACCAATCGACCGCAACCTACGCTTACGCCATACCGCCATAAAGCGACATCCGAATCTTGAAATGGTAGCTATTATAATACTCGCTCAACAAGAGGCAAATAATCCTTACACTACTCACGAAATCAAAACAACGGCAGGGTAAATGCAATCACGAGACTCGTCGAGTTTCTAACCACTTTGGTAAAACCTCGAGAAAAGAAATAGCCATAATCGGGCTCCACTTTGCGTCATAAAGTGAAAGTAGGAACCCGTGCGATCTTACAACCTTCCGATATATAACATCTCGCATAACCTCGCCGAGTAAATGATTCGATGAAAGACAAGATGGGCTGACCTCATCGGCCCGACTACTGGTCGAACGCATCCACGAACGCGTACGATGGTTAACTAAACTTGGGCCTAACACCCTCGTGACCCTATCACAAAGCAGGACCACCACAATTTTTCGTTACTTCAAACCGGGCTGCGGGTTGACCCGCAATCTGGCCTCAACCCGACCCATTTATCGCGCCAAACTCTTATTTCCCGATCCGGAACAATCTCACCATCGAGTCACGAAAACCTAGTGGTCTTCTTAGCTTAACTACCCTCTTTCATTACACACTACTCAGGGACTTATCACACAAACATATCTCACGTATACTATGCACTCCGATAAGGGTCAAACATAAAAATAAATCTTTTACTCAAGATGGCCTTGCCTCTAAGGTCTCCATGTATAAAACTCTAAGGCTCACACATAATAATCTCTAGAGGGTTAAGGATATACCTGTATCTACTGCTTCACTCCCCTTTGTCGTTCTAATAAATCCTACCCTGTTGGGCGCATAGCTAGAGAAGGTGATGAACTAGCCACTGATCCTGAAGGCTGAGTCTCTACATCCGCGCCACCTCTGGTCGGACAATTTCTAAAATGGCCTGCTGTCATAAGCATAACAAGTTGTCGAAGAAGTATGACACTCCCACAATGACACCTACCACAACGGCCACGAGGTGGGGTGGCCTCTCTCGCTAACACCCTTCCTCTCAGAACCACCGAATCGCGATGGTAGGTCGAGTCCTCTACGTGCATCCTCATACTTGAACATTCTTTCATCATACGGCCGGCGGCCGCAGTAAAACAAGCACCAACAAAAAGCGACATTCCCGGGATGACGCGCCATGTATGAACGAGAAAATCGAATCCGGTGTTTGGAACCTACGTGTATCTGTGAACCAGAAGCCCTGGAGCTCTGACCAACTCCTGCATACCCCGAACGTCCTGAACCCTGTGGAGGACCACTCTGCACTGGCGGAGGCGTATATCCAGTCTGTTGTTGAGGCGATTCGCCTCGAAAGTTACCAAAGGACCCTGCCGATCTGGCCCTCTTCTGCTGATCTTGGTTAACCTGTCGATCCCTACGTTTCTCAGTCTGCTGCGCATAAGCCCGTACGCAGGCCATGCTCAAGCCTGACTGAAGAGCTACTCTTGCACAACCCTTTCTTAGATAATCATCAAGGCCCGCGATAAATCGGTACATAATAATATACTCTGGTTGCTAAATCCCTAGCTAATGTGGTCGTCTCTTTGCAATACATACTTTCGCTCGGGTCGTGGGCGAAGGTCCAGATATCATGGCCGCAGAGGCTGCTGCCTCTGTGCTAAACTTTCTTTGGTGGCGGCGTGAAGAACTCCCGAATGGCACCACCTCGGGTGATGATTGGGCTGTGCCTCGTAACCTCGTGCTCTACTCGCAGCTCCCTCTTTGCCTTGCCATACGGGCGGGTTGCCTTGCGCGGAGGCATAACTGGTAAGGGAAAGAAATACGTTAGAGGGTCCAACTTATAACACAGCTCTAAGGCACGATCTCAGAGTGAGAAGAATGGAAACCAATCCTAAATATCCTATAGCCTCCTGATTATTGGTGTGGTGCACAACACACCGATAATCAAGACTCTACTAGATACGGTTTGTAGACACTTTCCGATGATTAACTGCTTTGATACCACTTTTGTCACGACCCGAACCCGGGCACGTGACTGGTGCCTTACCCGGACACCCAAGTAGACATACATCAGAGTAACCAGCGGAATATAAAATAAGACATGAAACAATATGAAGTGAGAAACAGTTTATCTGAGAAAAGTTGCCTTTCGGCATATATATAAAAACTTGAACATTTACATCCCTTTTACAAACCCTACCCACAACAGTACTACAGACCTCTAAGAACGTTATAACAACAATGGCGGGACAGGGCCCCGCCATACCCCTGAATGTAAGTACCTACAACGACAGGGGACTATACCAAAGATAAGCCTCCGGAGACACGGAGCTTCCCAAAACGCTGAACTGTGACCCTAAGAGCGAGGATCAACAACTGGTGTACCTCTACCTGCGGCATGAACGCAGCCCCCCGAAGGAGGTCAGTACAACAGGTACCAAGTATGTGAAACTGAAAATACTGTAAATGAAATCATAATAGTCTATATAAAACAGAAGACATATATGATAACCAATTTCCGATACACAATATGTAGCGATCATGTCAAGTCGTGGACTCACGCCGCGAAGTCATCACTCAATATAACCATGGGTCTCATGCCCACAATATCAATCATGCCCGTGGAATTCCTTCCTCACTGCCGACAGTCCATGATATAAAAGCACCAAGGAATACACATGAACACAAGGTCCCACCTGTGTCAAAATAAAACCGTACGGGGGTAAATGCGAAGGCATAGCCGACTACTAAAACCACGGTACCAACAATGCTATAAAGCGTATCACGAGGTCTTTCTAGGCCGCGCCATGATCGGCGGCTCGCCCTCGGTATCAATGCGCGTCTAATCTGGACTCCGCGATCGCATAGGCCACAGGCCCGCGTGAGGTATTCCCGCATCGGTAGCTACTCCTCGGCATCGCCCCGGACTCGTAGCTCATGGCCACATAGACGCGTGAGGTATTCCTCGCACACTAACACGAAACTCTCGTAGCTCGCATAGGTCCTCTGGACCCGCATGAGGCATCCTCCGCGTCGGGCGACTTAACCCCGGTATAACATGTCAAGAGGTGAGTGGTACAATACTAACATAACGGCTTATCGTTAAACAACATAAGCACAACAAGGGAACCCCCTTTACACAAACGTTACAAGATACTAACACATGTAGCATCATAACATGTTTACTTATCAAACCAACAAGAAAGTATTACAAGGCTATCACAAACCAACATAGTCAAGTTATTCACACAAGGTACTTTCTATTTTATGTCAACAAGTTCGGGTTTTTCATCCCCAAAGTAATTCATATATTAACTCTTTAAAAAGATCCGTTTCTTTCACAAAAGGTCACACGATACCCGTAGTATCAAAATAGAGTGACTATCTTTTTAAGTAAACCAAAACAATTTCTCTACCTTCTTTTTGAACAAACTTAAGACAAAAGCATGCCTTCCTTTTTAAATGAAAACACTTCAATTTTTCAAGTCTTTGTCTTTTATAAATCAAGTTCTTACTTTGAAATTTGTAAGAAAATCAAAACTTGTTTATTAATGATCTTATTAAAGTAGCCATGATCTAGGAAATGTAATACAATTTTGTCTTATCTTAGCTTCTATGCAGATGGAGGTTTCTACTGGTTTTAATAATACTTACTTAGTCGATACATTTTGCTTTATTAGCGCTGCAGTGGTTTGTTCGATACTTATTTCCCCTTTCCGAAATCAATACAAGGCTTCCATAAACAATTAAGTAACCCGTTCTTTTTATCTTTCTTAAGTCGTTATACCTAACTTCCCATAAAGCTAGTATAACTCTTAAGCTTTTAAAACCAAGTATTACTCTTCTTTCAAAAACGATTCTTAATTCTTTTAAAAATACTTCAAGATTCTTATTATTTAAAACTCAAGTCCAAAAGACATCGAAGTAAAACCACGTTCAGTTAACACACGTACGTCTACCGTACAATATATATTCTTTAAAAATATCATGCTCAAGAGGATAGGAAGAATCGCATACCTCCTCGGCGAAATCCATCTGCCAAGTCGAATATGTCGCGCGCAGAGTATCAACCTATAATAGTCAAATACGTCTATCAACATCTAGACTACTGTGTAGAATATTCTAAGCAGAAGGTTCTTACTTCTACGGAAAATTGGGCAGCACTTCCCTACCCATCAAACTACTCAAGTCTACTGTAAATACAGTCCTATGTAATTACGGTTCAATTCTCTTCTTTAATATCCTTCTATATCTTATACTCATTTCTATACTAATATAGTATGTAACCTCCAATTACAATAGAATGACAGGATTAATTACCTCGATAAGCCCAAAATTATCCAAGATTTAATGTCGATCCTGAGCAACGTTTAGCTCCTACTCCGCGCGCTCCAACCCGCTCCAAGCAACCCTTATACGCTCCTAACCAACTCATCTTTAAGAACCAACCTAAACAAGTGAAGAACACTAAGGTTCTTGTCCTCACAACTCTCGGCCAAGGTGAGGCTTTAGGGGCTAGGGTGTGAAATCTTTTCTAACTTTTTGGTTAATAATCTTCCTAATACACTAAGGAAGAACACTTAAGAGTTTAGGAATTTTTGGACAAAGTTTGGTTAAGGGAGAGGGGTGTGGGACGAGAACTATCAAGAGTGGGGGAGTTTAGTGAGAGCTACTAGGAAGGGGTGTTTGGACGAGATCTTCTCAAAGGGGGGGAGGGATTTTGAGACTTGGAAATTGTTCAAGTGATGAAGAAGTCTTGCACAAGAGGGGGGTATTTATAGAACCACCAATGGTCTAGATTAAAACAAATGGAGGGTGAAGATTTGGATCCATGTGAAGAATGAGGTCTTCCAACCAAGTGTCCACCACAATGTTGGGACATATGTCCCCCACAACAAAGAGCCATGTGGACTTCCACTAGGCACAAAAAAACGTCCAAGGCAAGCCCCCACTTGCCCACAAAAATCGTCCCTACCTACCCCCACTCACCCAAAGAAATATCTTCCAAGACTTGACCATTTGACCTTGTCCACTTGGCCAACATTTTCTTCCAACCCATGCCAACTAAGGGTGACACATGTCGCCCTCCTATTGGTCCAAAATATTTCGTCTCTCGGAAAAATCCGTAATCGGTTAAAATATTAAAAACGTAGAATTTCCTTCACAAGGTTCGGAATCTTTTCCGTCGAAAGTTCACAATTTCATCCTTAACCTAATTAGGGCTTGAATATATTCGTACGTACGTCCTCGCATACATACTCTGGAAATACGAGGTATAACATCAACCCACTATGAAGATTTTCCTTAGGGTTTCGTTTTGTGACTAATGGATATAAAGTAGTATTTCCGGGCTTTTAGTGTAGAGGTGACTTTGGAATACTACAAGGTATTTGGCTAAGGTATTTTGGGATAGTAACAATACTTGGAGAATATTTTTCTACCAAGGGGGCTTTTGGGCCGAAACAACTAGGAAGAGGGGAGGGGTGCTTCGAAAGCTAGGAGAAAAGGGGAGAGGACTTGGACGAGAACACTACTAGAGGGAAGGATTTTGAGACTTGGAAGTTGTGTTGGTGGATGAAGAAGTCTTGCACTGAGGGGGTATTTATAGAACCACCAAGGGCCAAGATTAAAACAAATGGAGGGTGTAGATTAGCTAGCTTGTGTGAGTGGAGTCTTCCACCAAGTGTCCACCACAACCTTGGGACATATGTCCACCACAACATTGGGACATATGTCCCCCACAACAATGAGCCATGTGGCCTCCCACTTGCTCAAGAAAACCGTCCACTATACCTACCCCCACTAACCCAAAAATATCTTTGCAAGACTTGACCATTTGACTTGTCCACTAGGCCACCATTTCGTCCAACCCATGCCAACTAAGGGTGACACATGTCGCCCTCCTATTGGTCCAAAATATTTCGTCTCTCGGAAAAAAATCCGTAATCGGTTAAATTATTAAAAACGTAGAATTTCCTTCACAAGGTTCGGAATCTTTTCCGTTGAAAGTTCACAAGTTCATTCTTAACCTAATTAGGGCTTGAATAATCGTGCGTACGTCCTCGCATACATACTCTGGAAGTACGGGGTATAACATTTTCCCCTCCTTAGAAACATTCGTCCCGAATGTTCCTTCTCAAGACAGATAACGATAAAGTTCCTCATAACGTAAACAGTTTGCAAATGCCACACATGGCCACAATACAACACTTAAGCATATATGTCAATGAAAATTTACAAGTAGGAAAGTGAGTTACACAGGTGTGGGGAATAAGTGAGGATACCTCGCCTCATGTCCTCCTCTCGCTTCCCACGCCATCTCTCTGTTCTCGTTCCACCATAAGACGCCAGCGGAAGCCACATCCTTCGTCCGCCGCTAACCTGACGATCGAGTATCGCTATGGGACTCTCCTCATACGATAACCCCTCGGTCACCTGGACATCGTCAATCGGGTGTACCCTAGATGGATCCCCGATACATCTCCTCAGCATAGAAACATGAAAAACCGGATGCACTGCCTCCAGATCGGACGGCAGATCCAACTCATAGGCAACCTTGCCTACCCTGCGGACAATATGATAAGGCCCAATGTACCTTGGGTTGAGCTTCCCTTTCTTCCCAAACCTCATCACACCCTTCATGGGTGACACCTTCAGGAAAACCTAATAATCAACCTCAAACTCCAGATGCCGACGACGATGATCTGCATCGACTTACGACTACGTCATTTGTCAATAACCGCGTCTGGATAAGCTTCACCTTATCCACTGCCTGCTGTATCAAGTCCGGCCCAACCAACTGAACCTCGCCCACGTCAAACCAGCCTATCGGCGATCTGCACTTCCTCCCATACAAGGCCTCATAAGGCGCCATCTGAATACTGGAGTGGTAGCTATTATTATACGCAAACTCTACTAGAGGTAAATGATCCTCGGCTACCACGAAGTCAATAACAGGCTCGCGACATATCCTCGAGTCTAAATAGTGCGCTCTGCTGTCCGTCTGCGAGGATGGAATGCGATGCTCGTGCTCACTGCGTCCCTAAACCCTACGGAAAGACCTCCGGAAGTTAGCGTAACCGGGCTCCTGCATGCGATATGATAGAAATAGGGACCTCATGCGGTCTCACGATCTCTCGGATGTAAAGTCTGGCATAATCCTCGGCCGAAAAAGTCGTCCTGACTGGAAGAAAGTGGAATGATTTCGTCAGCCTGTCGACGATAACCCAGATAGAATCATGCTTCCTCTGAGTGCGAGGTAATCCTGTGATAAAGGCCATGTCTATCACCTCCCACTTCCAGGTCGGGATCTCTATAAATGCGCAACAAACCACGGGCCTCGGTGCTCTACCTTCACTGCGACAACACGGGCGAGCCACAAACTCGCAACGCACCTCTTTAAGCCATCCCACCAATACACCGACCGAGGTCATGGTACATCTTTGTCGACCGGATGGATGAGTAACGCTTGTATTTGTGTGCTTCCGCAGAACTGCTGCGAAGTCTGCAATATCTGGAACACACAACTTGCCCTCAAACCTTAGCACCCGTGGTGCTACCTCAAAAGGACCCTTCTCCTCACGAAGAGCCGTATCACGATACCGTGTCAAAACCGGATCCTCGAACTGTTGCCTCTTCACCTCCTCGACGATGGAAGACTCGGCAACCTCTCGAACTTGAACCCCACTACTATCAGAACCAATCAATCGGACTCCAAGGCTCGCTAGCTGATATATCTCGCGGACCATGCCCCTCCTCTCTGCTGCTGGCCCGATAGACTCCCATCGACCTACGACTAAGGGCATCTGCCACAACATTGGCCTTCCCTGGGTGGTACAGGATATCGACATCATAATCCTTGAGTAACTCTAACCACCGTCTCTGTCGTAAGTTCAGCTCCCTCTGGCTGAAGATATACTGGAGGCTCTTGTGGTCTGTGTAAATATCCACATGAACTCCATACAAATAGTGCCTCCAGATCTTCAAGGCGTGAATCACCGCTGCCAACTCCAAATCATGGGTGGGGTAGTTCCTCTCATGCTTCTTAAGCTGTCGGGATGCGTACGCTATAACCTTGCCCTGCTGCATCAACACACATCCAAGCCCGATGCCTGACGCATCACAATACACCACATAGCCGTCTAGACCCTCTGGAAGAGTAAGAACTGGGGCGGTCGTCAGCCTCTCCTTCAGTAACTGGAAACCCTGCTCACAAGCATCAGTCCACTGAAACTTAGCTCCCTTCTGAGTCAGCTTGGTCAAAGGTGCCGAAATAGAAGCAAACTTCTCCACGAACCTCCGATAGTAACCTGCAAGGCCCAGAAAGCTGCGCACCTCTGTCGGAGTAGTAGGTCTAGGCCAACTCCTGACTGCCTCGATCTTGGCCGTATCCACCCGAATACCATCAGCCCCTACAATATGCCCAAGAAATGCCACCGAAGCCAACCAAAACTCACATTTGGAAAACTTGGCGTATAACTGCTGGTCCTGGAGAACTCTCAGCACAGTCCTCAAATGCTCCGCATGCTCCTGCTCTGAGCGGGAATAAACCAAGATGTCATCAATGAATACTATCACAAACGTATCCAAAAATGGCTTGAACACTCGGTTCATCAAATCCATAAATACCGCCGGGGCATTGTTCAAACCGAAAGACATAACCCTGAACTCATAGTGCCTGTACCGGGTCCGGAATGCAGTCCTAGGGACATCCGCCTCTCTAACTCGCACTTGATGATAGCCCGATCGCAGATCAATCTTGGAGAAACATCTCGCACCCTGCAACTGGTCGAACAAATCATCAATCCTGGGAAGGGGGTATCTGTTCTTAATAGTCACCTTGTTCAGCTGCCTGTAATCAACACACATACGCAGCGTCCCGTCCTTTTTCTTCACGAACAATATTGGCGCTCCCCAGGGAGAAACACTAGGCCTGATGAAGCCCTTCTCCAGCAAATCTCTCAGCTGGTCCTTCAACTCTCTCAACTCGGCAGGTGCCATTCTGTATGGAGAAATGGAAATAGGCCGAGTGTCCGCAAAGACATCTGTCGATACAAAACTCTATCTCCTCTCGGGAGGATGATACGATGGTCGTCTGAAACACATCGGGAACTCTCGACTCTTTGGGCCGATGAAAATCTGGTACGCGACCTCGATTATCAAACACTCGAACGAGATGGTAAATATACCCCTTATGCACCATCTTTCTGGCCTTGAGGTAGGAAATAAACCTACCCCTCGGCGACACAGTGTTCCCCTCCCACTCAATAACCGGCTCCCCAGGAAACTGGAACCGTACCACTCTCTCCCTGCAGTCCACATTGGCGTAGCAAAAAGCTAGCAAATCCATACCCATAATCACATCGAAATCGGTCATATCCAACTCTATCAAGATGGCTAGGGTCCGACATCGCATAAAGTCACCGGCAAGCCTATATACCCGCCGAGCTACCACCGAATCACCCTCTGGCGTAGCTACCTCGAAAGGGTCTATGGACTAAGGCTCTATCCCTATCCTACTAGCAATAAGGGGTGATATATAGGGCCAGTAGAACCGGATCTATCAAGGCATACACTTCACAACATGGCCCGATAAAGTACACGTGGCGACATCGGCGATGCCTCACGGTCTGGCGGTGGACAGGGCATAAATGCGATTCGAGGACCGCTAGAAGCTGGACCGCGCCACGACCTCTGCCGCGACCTGGTCCATGAGTACCACGCCCTCGGGCGAGTAGCTATGGGGATGAAGACCGGCAAAAGACCTGTAGTGACCCTACCATCAGCGCCACAGTCGGACGGTCTCGCAAAGTGACCTGCGCCGCAAGTAAAACAAACTCCATGCGATGCCACAACTCCCGAATGGAATCTACCACATCGGACACCGAGAGGACTTGATCGGTTAGCACCCTGCTACTGGAAGTCAGAAGTCCTGGGCCTGGTGCGCCCTCTAATACAGGCATCACGAAGGCGGTGCGGGAGTGCTCTGGTGGCGTGGTGCAAATCTAGGCTTCTTTGAGCCGTCCACCGAGAGCTACCAAAAGATCCTGTCGTCCTAGCCTTCTCTGTTGATATCTCGACCCGTCGCCACTACGCCTCGCATCGGTGCATGAGCACGTATGCGGGCAATGTCCATGCGGTGAAGAGCTACACCGAGCAAGACTACGCCAAATAATCATCTAGCGGTGGCGTGGCGGTGCACTGTCCTCCATATCTGCTACCAACGCAGGGACATATCGAGCCAACGAGTCGAACTCCACGTTGTACTCTCGAACTGTGCGCCCGCTCTGCCTCAGCATCAAAAATTTGTCGGCCCGTGCTCTCCTCATCTGTGGCGGTAAGAAATGAGTGAGAAATGCCTCAGAGAACTCGTCCCATACTGCTGGAGCGCATGCTCTCCGGGATAGCTCGCGAATCAAACCGATCATTGCGGTATCCGCGCGGCCGATGCGAACAAAGATCACGGACTCGGTCTCGAAGCCTTGATCACTCTCATGATCCGTATCGCCGGATGAACTCCTGCGGATCATCCTCGGGCCTCGACGTAGAACTCTGGCGGGCTACAACTCGAGAAAATCCGTAGCCTCAAACTATCCGGCCTCGGGTGAACCACGGGTACTCTTCGAGCCAGGCTGCTGCATCCGACCTATCCTCGTTCGGCCACATCACGGCTAGCAATCGGGCCATCTCTCAGTAACCCATCTCCTCTGCTCCGGTGTGGGGCGGAGGCGCAGTCTTGTGGTCTCATCGCCCATCGCTGCGGCTCTAAACCTCTTTGAAATGGCGAGTCGTGGAACTCGCCGTCGAGGTATCGGCAGGTATAGGCGGGCACAGGCCTCGTGACCCTCTGTGTCCTACTAGCGACTCCTCGATCGCCTTGCCTTCGGGCGGGTTGCCTTGCGCGAGGCATAGCGGTGAGAAAAGAAATACGTTAGAGGTCCAACTTATAACACGGCTCTAAGTGCGATCTCGAGTGAGAAGAATGGAAACCAATCCTAAATATCCTATAGCCTCACGATTATTGGTGTGGTGCACAACACCGATAATCAAGAACTCTACTAGATACGGTGCAGAGACACCTTCCGAGGATTAATTGCTCCGATACCACTTTTGTCATGACCGATCCGGGCGTGGTAGTGCCTTACCCGCACCCAAGTAGACATTCATCAGTAATGTCGGAATAATAAATCAAGACATGAAACAAATGTAAAATGTAACACAGTTTATCTGAGAAAAAGTTGTCTTTCGGCATATATATATGTACCAAGTCTGGCAGTTACATCCCAACTTTACAACAGGACTACAGACCTCTAGGAATGTAAACAACTATGGCGGGACAGGGCCCCGCCATACCCTGAATGTACAAAATATCTACAACACCAGGGAGAGTCGTACCAAAAGTCGAGCCTCCGGAGAAATGGAGCTCCTGACACCAGAGTAAGGATCCTAAGAATGAGGATCTACCACCGCTTCCACCTGCTGCGTGAACGGCCCAGAATGAGGTCAGTACAACAGGTACCAAGTATGTGAAACTGTAAAGTACTGAAATGAAATCAAAGTATTTTAAAGCCATTTACAAATACAACCAGTTCAACCGCACATAGTACCACATCACAAACAAGAGCAATAATAGGTAAACTGTAACAGGTCTTTTCTAGGCCGCGAATGATCGAAGCAAGGCCAATCGCCCATAGTATCATTATGCATGCCTAATCACGGACTCCATGATCGTATAGGCTACCTAGGCCGCATGAGGTATTCCCGCATCGAGGGTAGCTACTCACCGGCATCGCCCCGGACTCTCGTAGTCCGCGTGGCCACATAGACGCGTGAGGTATTCCTCGCACACTAACACGGAACTCGTAGCCGCATAGGTCCCTGGACCCGCATGAGGATCCTCGCATCGAGTGCGGCTTAACCCCCGGTATAACATGTCAAGAGGTGAGTGGTACAATACTAACATAACGGCTTATCGTTAAACAACATAAGCACAATAAGAATAACCTCTTTATACAAACGTTACAAGACACTAATACACGTAGCATCATAATATGTGTACTCATCAAACCATCTTACTATACTTTCCAGAAATCAATACAAGTCTTTCATAAACACATAAGTAAACCGTTCCTTTTATCTTTCTTAAGTCGTTATACCTAACTTCCCATAAAGCTGGTATAACTCTTAAGTTTTTTGTTTAAAAACCAAGTATTACTCTTCTTTCAAAAATGATTCATAATTCTTTTGAAATACTTCAAGATTCTTATTATTTAGACTCAAGTCAAAAGACATCAAGTAAAACCATGTTCAGTTAACACACGTACGTCTACCGTACTATATATATATTTTAAAATATCATGCTCAAGAGGATAGGAAGAATAACATACCTCCTCGGCGAAAATCCACCTGCCAAGTCGAATATGTCGCGCACAGAGTATCAACCTATAATAGTCAAATACGTCTATCAATGTCTAGACTACTCTGTAGAATATTCTAAGCAGAAGGTTCTTAATTCTACGGAAAATTGGGCAGCACTTCCCTACCCGCCAAACTACTCAAGTCTACTATAAATACAGTCCTATGTAAGTACAGTTCAATTCTCTTCATTTATACCCTCCTTCTATATAACTTATACTTATTTCTATACAACTACAGTATGTAATCTCCAATTACAATAGAAGGACAAGATATTTACCTCGATAAGCCCAAAATTATCCAAGATAAATGTCGATCCTGAGCAAGGTTTTGCTCCTATTCTGCACGCTCGATAGCTCCAAGAAACCCTTAGAAGTTCCCAAACAACTTCTACTTAATACTACAACCCACTATGAAGATTTTCCTTAGGGTTTCGTTTTGTGACTAATGGATATAAAGTAGTATTTCCGGGATTTTAGTGTAGAGGTGACTTTGGAATACTACAAGGTATTTGGCTAAGGTATTTTGGGATAGTAACAATACTTGGAGAATATTCTTCTACCAAGGGGGGGGGGGGCTTTTGGACGAAACAACTATGAAGGGGGGGGAGGGGGGTGCTTCCGCCGAAAGCTAGGAGAAAAGGGGGGAGAGGACTTGGACGAGAACACTACTAGAGGGAAGGATTTTGAGACTTGGAAGTTGTGTTGGTGGATGAAGAAGTCTTGCACAAGAGGGGGGGTATTTATAGAACCACCAAGGGCCAAGATTAAAACAAATGGAGGGTGTAGATTAGCTAGCTTGTGTGAGTGGAGTCTTCCACCAAGTGTCCACCACAACCTTGAGACATATGTCCACCACAACATTGGGACATATGTCCCCCACAACAATGAGCCATGTGGCCTCCCACTTGCTCAAGAAAACTGTCCACTATACCTACCCCCACTAACCCAAAAATATCTTTGCAAGACTTGACCATTTGACTTTTCCACTAGGCCACCATTTCGTCCAACCCATGCCAACTAAGGGTGACACATGTCGCCCTCCTATTGGTCCAAAATATTTCGTCTCTCGGAAAAAAATCCGTAATCGGTTAAATTATTAAAAACGTAGAATTTCCTTTACAAGGTTCGGAATCTTTTCCGTTGAAAGTTCACAAGTTCATTCTTAACCTAATTAGGGATTGAATAATCGTACGTACGTCCTCGCATACATACTCTGGAAGTACGGGGTATAACAATGCGTCCCTGACTTGTTATGACTGCTTATGTGTTGTGTACTGTAGGTTGGCTATCATACATGTCTCCTGTTTTGCTTAGACTGTTATGATTTCATTACTGATTTCATCGTTTCACATACTTGGTACATTCTTCAGACCTCGACCTCGGGGCTGCGTTCATGCCGCAGCCTTTAGGTACGCAGCTTGGTGATCGGCAGTGTAGGACCGCCGTCGAGTTTTGGATAGCTCCTTCCGCCGAGTTTATCTTTTTGGTATAAGTTCTTTCAAGATGTGCTTTTGTACGCATGGTACGGCGGGGCCTTGTCCCGTCATAGTTCAGTATAACTCTTAGAGGTCTATATTCATATGTGGGATTGGACTCATGTTCAGTGTAGTATCTTTTATTATGTATATTATATGGCAGCCTTGTCGGTTTTGCCCTTGCACGTAAGTTGGTTAAAAAAAAAAGGTGTTATTTAAATTCCGCAGTTTACTTGTGTTGTTAGGTAGAAGGGTGCCCAGGTAGGGCACCAGTCACAGAGTGGTATCGAGCGATCCTCGGAATGTCTGACCGTGTCTAGTAGAGTCTTGATTATCGGTGTGTTGCGCGCCACACCCATAAACAGGAGGCTACGGACATTTAGAGTTGGTTTATTTTTCTCACTCTAAGATCGTGCCATAGAGCTGTGTTAGTAAGATAATTCCTCTCTGACGTATTGTTGTGTTACAATTATGCCTCCAAGGAGGGCAACAGCCGCCCAGAAGGGCAAAGGAGTAGCAGGAGCTACTAGTCAGACTCAGAGAGTTGATAGGGCTTATGCCGTGGTATCTGGATATTGTGCCGCAGTCGGCGAGTTCTTCTGCGCCAGGTTTTGAGGCCCCAGCACCAGAGCCCCCAGTTTCTCAGTTAGGGGAAGACTTTAGGGTCATGAAGGAAGCCATTATGCTATTGACCAAGATAGCAGTGCTACAGTTTCATCAGCAGGAGGTTATTCGGCCAGTACAGACAGGTGTACAGAGGGTAGAGGGCCAACGCGGAGATCAGCATAAGAGGGCTAGACCGGTTGGTTATCCCGGTGAGTTTTTGGACGAGCTGCCTCAGCAGCGAGTGAGATATTCGTCCCAGCCTACCCAGTACATACCCCCGCAGCTCACAGGTGGGATATTGGACCCCACAAGGTATTTAGGAGCCGGTCCAAGCTCCAGGGGTCGAGGTTCTCAGAGTAGCAGAGGATTTTCTCGGTCGAGGCCACCTATTCCTCAGTGTATCAGATGTGGTAAGCGTCATTCGGGGAAATGCCGTTATGGCACTAGTTTTTGTTTTTATTGTGGCCGTCCGTGCCATATTCTGAGGGTATGTCCTTTTAGAAAGAGCACTGGTGAGGTGGCTCAGCCTATGAGGCCGGTAGTTGGTTCCTTTCCTCCATACCGTGTGCTCCCGAAGGCGGTGTTGGATGTTAGCCAGCCGTGGTAGAGGTCAGGGTGGAGTTTATAGTTCTGGCGGTCCTTCGAACCGCAGAGATGACGTGACTACGGGGCAGGATCAGGAGGCGACATCGCACGGGGTTACAGGTATATTTCGATTCCTTTGAATCATACGTGCGTTGATAGATTCAGACTTTACCCTAGCGTATATGTTTTCCCTTTATTGCTAGAGTTGTAAAGTGATAGTACCCCAGAGGTAGGGATACCTTGATTAGTAAAGTGAGAAGTTAAGAATGTTGACAAGAATGGTAAGTGAACTGAGACTATAGTTGTGTAGAGCTCACAAGTAGTAATTGCCCCATAACAGTGTAAGACCGATAGGGAAGAATGTGCAGTAGGAATACTTTGGCTTATGTGACAAACCTCTTGTGAATGGGAGGATAGGGTGAGAAGTACCTTGAGATAAGGGAGAGATTTATTTCAGACTAAGAATGAGAAGTTAAGTGTGACGATGAGTCGGGTTATGGACTCATCTCGGGTCAACCGGTAGTATGGAATGGGGTGATGTCAGTTGGTAGTGGTCCCGTTATGTGGTAGGATCCCGAGGATGCCAGGCCCAAGTTTAGTTAATCGTTGTACGAGTTCGTGGATGCGTTCCACCGGAACTAGGTCGTAAGGACCGAGAAGAGCCTTAACGGGAATGTAAGTAACAATATGGCCAAGTTTGGATAGTAACTCCAAGGATTGGAGAACAGAAATAATATTTGAGATTTTGTACGTGTACTAGATAAGTTTGAAAGTACGAGAAAGTATGACAAGTAAGGAAAGAAAGTAACCTCTAAAGATCTTGTTTGTGATAAGGCTGTAACCTTCGAGTTTTGTGAGAAGGGGTCGCGGATGGAAGGTCCATTGATATGTTTACGTATGTTTTGTGGTGGACATGTGTGGCATCGTTGGTCTGGTGCAGTTTGAACGATAGGCATAGTGTAGAGTTTATGCCGGAGTTTGTATAGATTGAAAACCGACTAAGAACATTCGGGGACGAATGTTTCTAAGGGGGGAAGAATGTTACACCCCGTAAGTCCAGGACATGTATAAGAGAATGTACGTAAGGAATCAAGACTTGAAAATTGGTACGAAAGGAAGAATTGTTTTTAAATGTAAAAATCTTTGGGACGTCGGAAAGGAAAAATGTTCGTTGTTGAGAATTGGATTTTCAAAATGTATTATTTGAAGAGTATGGAACCTATTAACATTATGGAAATTTATTTTTACGGATTTGGTCACGTGGGGCCCACCCGAGGAATTTTACGTTTTGTGGGGCCCACGAGGGTTACGGAATTTTATGGACAAATGGGAGGGCGACACGTGGCACCCCTCCCACATGGCATGGTCGATTTATGCAAAGGGCAAAAGGGTCATTTGACAATTGTGTAGATGAGAAAGTCTTGCTAAGTTAGAGCTTGAGATTGTTGACGGCGTCAACTTCACTGGGCTTGATCCATGTGATCTTCTTCCTAGCCTTCCATTTGGTTTTATCCTAGCCTTTGATTTATTTATATATACTACTACTACTACTACTAGTAGCAAGACTTCCACACTTAGAGAAAAAAAATTGAAGAACATTGGTTCTTGTTCTTAGGAGCTCTCGGCCAAGAGGGATTTTGAGAGAAGAAATTTTTCGTTTGTGGTTCATTAGCCACAAGACTTTAACCCAAGGTTCATGAGTGTATTGTAAGGATATCTCAATAGAAAAATCCCGGAAAAATGTAGTTTTCGTACTAGTCGCAAGGCGAAAACTTAAGGGGTTCTTCAACTTTGAAGTTGGAACTTGAAGATGGGTTCTTCATAGGCTTCTAAGGAGTGCTTGGAGCGGATTGGAACTTAAGGAAAGGAGCTAAGAATTGCTAAGGCGCGACTTTGAATCTCGGAAATTTTAAGGGCTTGGAAAGGTATAAATCTTGTCGTTTTAGAAATTAAAGATTTCTTATTATTGTAGCTTTGGATTTTAGCAAGCATGAAGTATATGTGTTGAAGTTTTATAAGTGTTATGGATTGTTGTAGCCTAAAATCCGAAATGACATATTAGCCATTTGAAGTTGGATTACAAGTTGGTCGTAGTTAGAATAGTCGCATGTTACTTACTTGAAGATTATAGTAGTTATAATCAATTGCGACTTGATATCATGATATGCTAACAACTTGGATTGAAAAGGAAATTGGATAAGAATTGGTATTGTTGTATCCTAGATTGCCGGATTTGGCCTAATAGTTTGTATTAGTTTAATGTCAATTGTGGGGCGGAATTTTACACGTATTGTAAGGCGTGTAATCCCCTTTGATTGGTTGTTGTTTTGAGCCTTAAATGTGGCGTGTTGATTATTGTATTCGGCCTTGAAAAAGGTGGCAAAGTGAGTAGAAACAAAGGAAGTCGCCTGATTTTCTCGTAATTAGACCGTATACTTAGTATTATTCTACGTTAGAGACTAGAAGTTGATAGTCTTGTTGTGACCATTATAGGTTGACACTTCTACGCACGCGATTCGGCTTAGCTTGTGGATTTAGCGAAAGGTATGTGAACTATCTCCTCTTCTAGCATGATTCCTTAAGATAAAGAAAGTATGTCCTACTCCTTAAAATGATCCATTCCTTGGTTGTATTTGGATTGCCTAAAATAGAATTCGTTCTATATACTTCCTTGATTGTACTTTGATGTTTAAGTTGTAAGTTGTATAATCCATTTCCTTAGTGAAGTTTGGATTCTTAAAAGTGAAAGTATTTTACTTAAAGTACATGGAGTCTTGAAAAGGAAGTGGTTTCCAAACCTTTTGGCTAGTGCCTTAGTTTCAAAACCTAAGGGTTGTTGTAATGACTTTAGGGGAGTTAAAGGAGTGATTTACTTAATTGTTTTAAGAGAGGAGAAATGACATGATTTAAGAGAAGTAACTTGTTTTAAAGGTGTGAGTTACTTGAGGTTTAAAAGTAGAAGAAACTTGTTTTCTAAATATTAAGGGACTTGAAGTATTTTGAAAGTTAAGAAACTTGATTTGAAAGATTGTGATACTTGGTTTTAAGTATAAGTCTCTTGGTTATAAAAGGAATGAAATTGTCTAAAAACCATAAAGGGTTATAACGGCTTTATGGGAAGTTGGTTATAACGGTTTTATGGAAGGTTTAGAAAGTTGTCTATTTTGATTATTGGGCATAAGTTGCCTAGATTGTGAAAATTTGAAGTTACTTGATTTCAAGCTTTGAAATGAGTTTTCTAAAAGTGTAGTAACTTACTTTGAAAAATAGACACACCTTGATACTACGGGTGTTAGTATCTTGGGATTTTACATAAAAAGGAGTCTTTTGAAAAGAATGTACGTACGAAGTACTTTGGCTTGTTAAATGAGAATTATTCTATTTGTGCCTTGATATGTACTTTGGCTTGTTAAATGAGAATTATTCTATTTGTGCCTTGATAAGTACTTTGGCTTGTTAAATGAGAATTATTCTATTTGTGCCTTGATAAGTACTTTGGCTTGTTAAATGAGAATTATTCTATTTGTGCCTTGATAAGTACTTTGGCTTGTTAAATGAGAATTATTATATTTGTGCCTTGATAAGTACTTTGGCTTGTTAAATGAGAATTATTCTATTTGTGCCTTGATAAGTACTTTGGCTTGTTAATTGAGAATTATTCCATGTGTGCCTTGATAAGTACTTTGGCTTGATTAATTGAGAATTTCCTATGTGTGCTGGTGATAGCCTTTGAGTGCAAGTATTATGTTTTATTGCGTTGCCGCGACTCTCGGTTGGAGGGTCGGCTGTCTTGTTGTAAGTTACTTGGACGCATTACGGTGATGTGGATTCCACGGTATGCTTCCGTTATTTGTAGTACTTGGGTTAAATTCGGATTTTTATAAAAGACCGTAGTGCTTATGTGTTGTTTGACTGGTCGATATAGGGTAAGAGTATAAGTGAGGGTAAACCCCAAGACGCTTATACCACCTTCTCCGTGGTAAGAGTATAAATGAGGGGTAAACCCGCAAGACATTATTCCCCGTGCTTGTTTTTTGTGATGGTCGGTGGAGATAGGGTAAGTGTATATGTGAGGGGTAAACCCCGAAGACGCTATACCACCTTCTCCAGGGTAAGATTATAAATGAGGTAAACCCCAAGACATTATACCACTGCATTACCACCGCCGTCTTCCTACTGCTTGCATGCTTTTTAGGACACAGGTGGGACTTGGTGTTCATGTATGCCTATTGGCGTTATATTATATCATGGACTGTCGACTGTGAGGAAGGATTCCACGGGCATGATTGATATTATGGGCGTGAGACCCATGGTTATATTTTAGAAATGACTTGAGGGCATGCGTCCCTGACTTGTTATGACTGCTTATGTGTTGTGTACTGTAGGTTGGCTATCATACATGTCTCCTGTTTTGCTTAGACTGTTATGATTTCATTACAGTACTTACTGTTTCACATACTTGGTACATTCTTCGTACTGACCTCCTTCGGGGGGCTGCGTTCATGTCGCAGGTTTAGGTACGCAGTTTGGTGATCGGCAGGTGTAGGACCCTGCTCAGAGTTTTTGGATAGCTCCTTCAGTTCGGGAGTTTATCTTTTTGGTATAAGTTCTTTCAGTACAGGCTTTTGTACAGTTATGGGTACGGCGGGGCCTTGTCCCGTCATAGTTCAGTATAACTCTTAGAGGTCTGTATTCATATGTGGGATTGGACTCATGTTCAGTGTAGTATCTTTTATTATGTATATTATATGGCAGCCTTGTCGGCTTTGCCCTTGCACGTAAGTTGGTTAAAAAAAAAAAGAGGTGTTATTTAAATTCCGCAGTTTACTTGTGTTGTTAGGTAGAAGGGTGCCCAGGTAGGGCACCAGTCACGGGCCCGGGGTTCGGGGCGTGACACTTTTGCTATCATTGTGCGGCTTTTGGACATAATCACTTGAAGTGTAGAAAGCTGAGGGATGATGCGAACACTGAAGAAGATTCTAAAAAACGCAATCCAGTGGTACCCCCTAGCAAAGAGGGAGGTTCTACTTGTCCGAATGCCAACAGAAGTACGGGTGGAACCAACCCTCCTACCTCTTATCCACCACCCTCTCAACATCCCGTAGTTGATGACAACTTGATGGATACTGAAGACAGTGAGCACACACCACCTCTTGTTCCCGGAAGTATGGGAAATGCTACGCATGCTGCGGTTCCTCTGGTTTTGGGTCATCATGGATCATCAAGCTTGCGGGATCCTCAAGTAGGGTCATCAAGGCTTTTACCACATACTGGCAATGCGCAACATGATAGGATGAGAAAGGAGACAAGGCAGACTGATTCTGAAGTGCCAATAAACCCGCAACCTTCATTGGATAGGGGAACCTACAAGAGTTCTTCGGAGGATTCTAATCTTGCATCACGGTGCATAAATTTTGAACGCGGGGAACATAGCTTGGATGAGACACATGTTATGGCTTCCAACAACAAAGAAGAGGGATGGAAGGAAGTAATCTCAAAGAAAAACACGGTGAAAGACAGTGGTAAGGCAAAGGCAGCAAAGCACGGAGGTGCTAACAAAACCTCATTTGTTTCCTAATGAAAGTACTTTGTTGGAATGTCCGTGGTCTTTGCGGACAAAGGGATAGGGCAGCCACGCAAACTCTTGTGTGCAGGCTCACAAAACAGCATGATGTGGAAATGGTTTGTTTATTGGAAACTAAATTCTCTCGGGAAAGGACGGAATCTTTTTCTACTCAAAGATTCAAAGCTTGGAATCTTTGCTCAAACTTAGATTTCATTGATGGCGGAAGAATGCTTTTACTTTGGGATCCCTCCAGAGTTTGTTGTGAAGTGCTTGGAATAGATTCTCAACATATCCATGTCCAGGGAAGATGTAATATAACACAAGTGTCCTTCCTTGCCACATTTGTGTACCCGCTCTATAGCATCCCGAATAGAAGGAAGCTTTGGCATCACCTTACTCACTTGGGCATTGGAATTGTTAAACCTTGGACGATTATGGGAGATTTCAACACTTATTGCTACCCACATGATAAGGCGGGGGGTCCTCCTCTCACTCCTTATGCACTTAGGGATCTTGGTGAATTCAGGAATGCTCATGGACTAGAAGACACTCCTTCTTCCGGTTCCTTCTACACTTAGACGAATGGTTCGATTTGGTCTAAGCTTAATAGAGTGATGATGAATCAACATTGGAGTGATTTGACCCTAGAATACACGGCCAATTACTTGCCTATGGAACCTGTCTCGGACTACTGTCCCGTGATAGCTACGGTTATTGCATCCTATAATATTGGGAAACGGCCTTTCAAGTTCATGAATATGTGGCTCTCTCACCCTGCCTTCGACAACATATTGGTTTCATGCTGGAGACAAGACATATTGGGAATCGCCAATCTGCTCGCCTCAAAATTGAAAGCCTTGAAGCAACCATCATGTATTGAACATAAGTGATTTTGGAAGCATTGAACAAAGAGCAAATGGGGCAAACATTGAGTTTAAGGAGGCTATCAATGCGCATATGGAAGATCCCTTTGATGAGGAGCTAAAAGCCAAGGTTAAGTCCTCAAGAGCTAAAGAAAACACCTTACTGGAAGCCGAGAGACACTTCATAAGGCAAAAATCGAGGCAGAAACACTTGCTTGGAAGTGATAGATGCTCCAAATACTTCCACACTGATCAAGAGAGTAATGTCAGGAACTCAATCAACTACCTTGTCAAGGCCAATGGTACTATCACAACATCTCCCAGGGAAGTTAGAGAATTGCTTGTGGAATTTTACAAGGACCTTTTAGGCACATCCCGATCCACTACCAACTTTGATCCCGAAGTGTTCAACTCTGGCCCGAAGCTAAGTGAAGAGGATGGATTACATCTTTTGCATTTTATCTCCCCAAAGGAGATTTGGGAAGCTCTTTCCGATATAGGCAATGACAAGGCACTGCCGGATGGTTTTTCTACGCTTCTTCAAGAATAGATGGAGAGATATGGGGCAAGATGTGGTAAGAAGTGTTCAAGAGTTCTTCTCATCTGGAGTTCTTTTGAAACAGGTGAATCATACCATCATTACCCTCTTGTCCAAGACTGATCGGGATCCCAAGGTAAATGATTTTAGGCCTATTGGATTGACTAATGTGGTCTACAAGATCATAACAAAGATTTTAGCAAATAGAATGGCAATGGTTCTTCCTACTCTTGTTGACAAATCTCAAGGAGCCTTTGTGAAAGGAAGAAACATGATGGACAATGTCTTTGTTGCACAAGAGCTTGTGAAAGGTTTTAATAGAGCTAGAGTCTCACCAAGGTGTATGCTTATGGTGGATCTTCGGAAGGCATTTGATACGGTCTCTTGGAGCTTCCTTGAGTCGGTGCTAAGAGGTCTCAAATTTCCGGACAGATTTGTAAGATGGATTATGAAATGTGTCAGCTCAACTTCTTTCTCTCTTTCAATTAACGGGGAGCTACATGGTTACTTCAAGGGTAAGCGCGGCCTAAGACAAGGTGATCCTATGTCCCCTTCGCTCTTTATCTTGTGTATAGAATACCTTTCAAGGATGCTTAAACTAAAGGCTGCGGCAAGAGTTTTCTCCTATTATCCAAAGTGTAAGAGATTGGGCATTACTCACCTTGCATTTGCGGATGACCTCATGCTTTTTGCCAAAGGAGATATATCTTCTGTTGAGATTCTTATGAAGTGTCTTGAAGAGTTGGAGGCTGTCTCAGGGTTAACTCTTAACCCATCTAAATCCTCCGTCTACATAGCGGGAGTGCATGATACAGTTCGTGACTTGATCTTGTCCAGAGTGGGATTCGGCATTGGTAGCTTTCCGGTACGGTACTTGGGGATCCCTTTGTCCCCAATTTCAGTCTCGGTGGATCAGTTTGCTCCATTCACTAGTGCAATATCGGATTACATTCAGAAATGGGGGCATCACTCACTATCTTATGCGGGTAAGCTAGAACTAATCAGGTTGGTCATTCAAGGGGTTGAGAGCTTTTGGTTCCGGGCACTTCCTATTCCCGCCACTGTCCTCAACAAGGTACGGTCTGCATGCATTCAATTCTTATGGGGAGGTAAACCACCAAGAGTCGCTTGGGATGTCATTTGTTTGCCCCAATCTGAAGGAGGTTTGGGACTTATGAACATCAAAGAATGGAACCATGCCTTGCTATCCCGGACCATTTGGCAAACTCACATCAAGCGATTCCTTATGGGTCCAGTGGATCAATAGCTACTATTTGAGAGGCCTATCATTTTGGGATTATGAGGTACGCCCTAGTGGACTCCCTTATTCAAAAAAGTTTGTGGGATCCGCGACAAATTTGTTTCTATCTTTGGTAGCCAAGGCGACGCTATTGCCGGCTTGGAAAAGTGTTGTACCAACGAAAAATTTGATTCTAGCCTCGTGTATGATATCTTGCGCATTCCGCAAGATAAAAAGCTTTGGATGTCACAAATTTGGAAAGGCTTCATTCCTCCCAAGTTCTCCTTCACAGTATGGCTCACTTGTAGAAAGCGGTTAGCTACAAAAGACACTCTTTCCTATCTAAACTTGGAGGATAAGTCTTGCGGGTTCTGCAAGCGTGCTAATGAGACAAGGGAGCACCTCTTCTTTACTTGCCCCTACACCCGCTTGATTTGGAAGAGCATAAGGGAATGGTTGGGTATTAGAAGAGAAATGACAACTATTGAAAGCTCTCTTAAGTGGATCAAGAAAGACCATCGCTGTGCATCCGAGCCAAATCTATCTTGCTTGCCTTTTGCATAGTGGTCTATGAGATTTGGAAGACAAGAAATACATTGCTCTTTGAAGGCACAAGCATACCGGCAGAGGTGGTCATTGCAAAGATTAAAACAACATCTTATAGAGTTCTATATGACTTAATCCCCTCTTGTAATGACACATTTTGAGTGACCACCCCTCCCCTCTTCATTTCTTGTTTTTATTACGTTGAGGATTGAGAACCCTCAATGACTGATTGTAGCCACCTTTCTTTCCGTTATTAGTAATAATATTTGCATTTACCCAAAAAAAAAAAATACTTCAAGTCTCTTATCTTTTAGAATTCAAGTTTCTTACTTTAGAAATCAAGTCTTCTTATCTTTAGAATGTCAAGAAATCAATAATTTCCAAATCAAGTATTCTATACTTTAAATCAAGTCATTTCTTCCTTTAAGAATCAAGTCCCATAACTTGAAAAATAAAGTCTCTTAACCTTTTAAGAATTTAAGGTTCATAGTCTTAAACTTCATAACGTAAACTCTTTAAATTAAGTAACATATACTTTTGTGCGTGTGAATAGGTTATACTTGTTTATAACGATCTTATTAAAGCAGCCATGATCTAGAAAATGTAATACAATTTTGTCTTATCTTAGCTTCTATGCAGATGGAGAATTCTACTCATTTTAATTTAATTGATTGTCGATACATTTTCTTTTATTAACGTTGCAATGGCCTGTTCGATACTTATTCTCATTCGTGCAGTACATTAGCAAAGTCAACTCGACTCCAAATACTTCCTAACGACTCTTACCAACATCCCCCATAAGATTTGGTAAGAACTTAGGATAACTTAGACATAACCTTTACATAGAGTAAATCAACATACATACCTCTTAACTTCTAAGAGTAGAAGGAATCATGAAATAACATCACATGTATATTTCATACGTAGAATCATGCCAAAAGGAGGAAGAGGTTCACATACCTCGCGACGATTATCGACAAGTAGCAAAATGTTCCAAAGTACTTCAACCTTGATAGCTACTCCATCCTCTAAGTAGAATACGATATACGTAGTACTTCAACCTATAATGGTCATAGTACTTCTATCAATATCATACTTACTATTGTAAGACTTATACCAATTAATAGCCCTCTAATTCTACGGAAAATCGGGCAGCACTTCCTTTGTTTCTACGTACTTTTCCACCTTTTGCAAAGTTCGTATTCATCAACCAACAAGCCACATTTAAGGCGCAGCCAACAGTTAGCCAAAGGGGATTACACGCCTAACTGGACGTGTAAAATTCTGCCCCACAATTTATATAAAGCGATCGCAAAATACCACAATTAATCCATCATTAAGGGTACCATGTGAAGCCTTCAACACCCTTATTCTTTAGGACTTCCATTAGCCAATTACTACAACAATACAATGGCATCCACTTGGCTATGAGGTAGACTACGGTTTAATATTATTAGACTCCTATAGAAGCATGTAGTTATAAATATTGAGGGGGTATTTAGCGTGTACGGGGTCTCACCTTAGCGGTTGTGATGAGCGCTTAGGTGGGTACCGGTGTTGAACTGTTTTGATGGGTGATTTGGGGAATCAACATTGTTACAGTTCACTTTTACACGAGACATAAAAGCTAATTCATAACTTATAGACTCTGGGATTTATTTATTTTTAGAGTCGCCACCTAATTTATAAGGAAAAACTAGGAAAATCATTTTTTAAAGGTTTTTTAAAAAAAAATTCCTAACTATAACCAGAATTCGGGGTAAGAGTTCAAGTGATCCCCGGGGAAAGTGTTAGGCACCTCGATATTAAAGGGATGCAATTCCCTTTGTTTTTCATACAAAGGGATAATGAAATATTTGTTTTTTTTAAATATCCGACTTTATCTAAAGTTGAGAATTAGAATATAACTTTAACAAAAAAAAAAACCCTTATTTATAAAAGAGGTCGACCAATATTTCTTGTTCCCTTTTGCCCAAAACCTTAACTACTGTATAAAGGATTTTTCTTCATAAAGAATCTCGAATTATTAAAGAGTAATTAGACTTGAGTCAAACTATTAATTATTTAACACTTGACATTAAAAACCTAAACCAATTTCCGATTTTTGTTTTGAAAGAAAACAAGTTAAGAGAAAGCAACCTTTTTCTTTTGTAAATTAGGTTACAATTCTAATCATTTCGTTTTCAAGTCATTTGCAAACTTTGTTAAGGAAAATTAATCCAAACAAACTTTTATGATGAAATAGCCGAGACAAAACATCTCTTATTAATCCAGATTAGTATTGCAAAAACTCGATCTTTTATTTTAAGGTGTAAAAGTGGCAACTACATAATCTCAATTAAATTCTATCCTATGGGTTCCAATAATTTTTAGCGTTTTACAAAGAAATGGATACAACATCATAAAACAAGAATTAAAGATAGAAATGAAGCAAAGCGGGTTGGTGGGTATACCAGTCCACCTATTTTTCGCAAAATGAAAACATAAATTCTTATTATTTCTACGCCACTTTTACCCATGATCGGGCCTTCTAAAATATGCAAATATTTAGCCATTCTTATCAATGACTGGGCCTTCAACGACTTCCGAACTAAAAGCAATATATTTTTGGGCCCTCATGCCCAACAACTTCAAAATGAATGCGCATGAGAGGAAATGTGAGCCCACATGCCCACTAGACATGTAAAGAGAGGGGGGAACAGATGAGGGACATAGAACTAAACTTGTCAACTGGTCTGGGTTATTCGGTAATCGGATAGGTCGACTCGGTACAAAATCCGGTCCGGTTCAGACCGGTAAAAATTACCGGATTTGGAGTTGGTTTGGCCCCCGACCCCAATCCGCCCGGGTTATATAAAAATCCGATAAGGACCGGACCGGTTGGAATCGGTAACGGAACCCGATAACCTTATCGGTTAACCGGTAAGGACAAAATAAAAAAAAGGGTGTTGTCCAACGATAAGAATGTTACCGTTGGGGCTGGGGAGTGGGGTAGGGGCTGGGGGGAACCAACGGTTAGTGGACCGTTTGTGATTAGTGTGTAAATATGCATATGTTATAACAATTCCATGTGTATTTTAGTTGTTATTGTATAGTACTTGTTGCATATTTATACGTAATTTTGTATTTTATAGGTTAGTCATAAATATATATTTTTCTATAGTAATGAAATACTTAAGCATGATTGAACATGATTAGTATGTGTATTGCTTGATGTCTAGGCCATAATATAAATTACACTCATCCAAATTTTGTGACACTAATGTTTTTGGACACTCAAAATAATGTACTAAAGATATAAGTGGGTATATAAAACCAACTTTGCAATTTGAAAGTCCAATTAACCAAAAAAAGATTACACAACAATTCTGTCCAAATTTTGGTTGAGTTTTGATCCATGACACATTTTCGTATTTGGCCCATATCTCAAGCTATACAAATTCAATTGATCCAATTCCAGTTGCATTGGTTAGATAACTCATGTATCTACAACTCTTATCAAGTCCCAAACTGCTGAAAATATTGAATTCTAGAGTGACATTGACGATCAAAGTGTTCATCATGACAATGCTCCGGATTTCAAACTCCACACGACATAACTTGAAATTTAATTCACTATAATTCACACAAAAATCTAATTGATCTACCACCAACTGGAAAGTGTAGATAAGATCTACTGATACAACTCTGAAAAGTTTGAAATCATTGAATGTGTGCAAGTGGAGCTTTGAATCGTGTAAACTCATCATAACAGTCTGTCAAAGTTGTCAATGTTCATTTAACCAAGGAGCGGTAATTTGACCATAACATTCATACAAAAAATCTAATGGAAGAGATTCAAACTGATATGGAAAGCTAACTCAAAGCCCCACAATTGATATGAAGGAAGAAATTCAAGATTTCAATAGGAATCTTGTCCTATTTAGCAATTAATGAGTGGGCCCGAAATTATCCACAATAATGCAAGTCTTCTCAACTTTGGAGCCTATATAAAGGGGCCTTTGGCAAGCCATTTGGGGAATCACTCTCTTTGTAATGTATCTCATATATTAGTAGTATTTCTCTGAAAATATGAGTTTTATTTATTATAGTATGAGTAGCTAAACCTTTAGCTAGAGCTAGAGGTGAAGCTTAAGTAAGATAGTAGTATTGTTCTTGGCTTTTCAAAAGGTCTTCAATGTTATATCTTTTTAGTTGTCTAATGAGATATGTCAATGGTTTTGTTTTGTGAAAACTTTGATTTGTTGTAGACATATTTGGCACAATGAATGCTTAGTTTTACATAACAACAATTGGTTTCATAAACTCTTTTAAGGGAACTAGAAAGATAGTTTTCAAAAGTTATAAACTTTCAAGTGTTTAATGTTTTTATCTTCCAATTGAAATCACTTGATTATTAGATTTCAATTGAGTTATCAAATATAGTCAAGAACACCTCTATTATTTTACTTAAGTGAAATCCCAGAGCTCTAGTACGTAGTCCACTATATAAAGCCTTAAAATTCACAACTAGATTGACATTCTCATTCTTCAAAATATCCCTGTGGTTCGACACTCGGACTTCCGAGAAATTTATTACTTGAGACAAACCTATACTTGGGTGTGTAACGATAAAGTGTTATCAAGTTCTTGGCACCGTTGCTAGGGATATCCCTTGGAGAACGGTCCATCTCTTTGTGTATTTTTTAAAGTAAGACTCCAAAAGGTTGGTAATCTCTTTCTTATTCTTTTGTATTTTTTGTTTTTGGTAAGCATATGTAAATAAGTAGTATTTAGGATAGCATAACTACTCATTGTGTGTTTATAATTTATATGCATAATGGGTTACGTGATTTAAAAAGTGGTCGACTAATAAGGAGTGAAGTAGATAATTCGGGTAAAAATTTCAAAATATGGCTGAAGGTGATATAGAAAATCCTAATGAATTAATAGGAAATCAACAAGTGCATTCCATGCGAGATTTCTTAGAACCTCAACGTAATACTATTCCATCATGCTTTGTTTATCCACAAAATGCTCATAATTTTAAACTCAAGCCCGGTACGATCCAATTACTTCCCAATCTTCATGGACTTGAATCTGAAAACCCTTATTTGCATTTGAAAGAATTTGAGGAAATATGTGTCACTTTAAACGATACAACATGCACTCAAGAATCAATTAAGTTAAAGTTATTTCCGTTTTCTCTCAAAGATAAGGCAAAAATATGGCTTAATTCTTTAAGACCTGGATCAATTACATCTTGACAACAAGTGCAAATCGAGTTTTAAAAAAAAATCTTTTCAATTCATAAAATAAATTCTTTGAAGAAGCAAATCAAAAACTTTTTCCAAAAGCCTAATGAACAATATTTTCAATGTTGGGAACGTTTTAAAGATTTGTTGAATTCTTGCCCTCACCATGGTTTTGAAAATTGGAGAACTGTAAGTTTCTTTTATGAAGGCTTAAACTCTGAAACGAAACAATTTGTGGAAATGATGTATAATGGTGAATTTTTAGACAAAAATCCTGAAGATGCACTTGAATATTTAGACCATTTAGTTGATTAAACGCAGTCTTGGTATAATGAAAGTACTTCGGAAGGTTCAATTAGATCTAATCTTGAAAATGCTAATAAAGGAAAGTATTATCTTAGTCAAGAAGATGATCTAAATGTCAGGATTGCAAGTCTAACTAGAAAATTTGAAAGCATGGAGTTAACTAAATCTAAGGAAGTCAAATTTGTGCAAAACAAAGACTTGTGTGATATTTGTGTTGTTGAAGGACATTTAACAAATGAATGCCCAAGAATTCCCGTCTTCAAATATATGTGTCATGAATAAGCAAATGTGATGTCTAGCTTTAAGAAACCATTTTCATCTACTTTTTCCGAGACATATAATCTAAACTGGAGGAACCATCCCAACTTTAGTTGGAGGAATGATAATAATGTTCAACATTTACCCAATCAAAATACCTCAAACTCTAGTTTCACCTCATACACTAGACCACAAACAAAAAGCCTTGAAAAAATATTACAAGCATTTATGCAGAGTCAAACAACGATCAACAACCAAACTTCACAAGACATCAATGAAATTAAAATAACATTGTCTACGTTGACAAATTCCTTAAGAATAACTGAAAAAGGAAGTTTTCGGCTCAAACTCGACAAAACCATGCTGGTCAATGCCAAATCTCTGCCGAAACATCACCAGAAAATGTCAATTTCGTTACTACCCTACGAAGTGGAAAAATAATTGACAAGACAATTCACCTCAAAGATCCAGAATCATACTCTACTTCAAGTTCACATGATGAAGATAAGAATGACGGTAAGAATGCTGATATTCTAACTCCTAGTAGAAGACCATCACCCGCTCTTTTTCTTCAAATATTACATCCTATTAAGAGGTTGAATCAAAATCCTGAAATTTTTGAGATTTTGAAGCAAGTAAAAGTTAACATCCCACTACTTGATGCAATAAAATAAATTTCATCTTATGCCAAATATTTGAAAGATTTGTGTACTGTGAAAAGGAAATTAAATGTTCAAAATAAGGCATTTCTGACAGAGAATGTAAGTTCAATCATTCAACAAGAAACTCCACCAAAATATAAGGATCTTGGTTGTCCAACTATATCTTGTGTAATTGGTAATACTAAAATTGAGCATGCACTTTTTGACCTTGGAGCGAGTGTTAATCTTTTACCATTCTCTGTGTACAAACAACTGGATGTGGGAGAACTAAAGAAGACTCATATCACACTTCAATTGGCAGATCGTTCAGTAAATATTCCAAGAGGTATAGTGGAGGATGTATTAGTTCAAATTGATAAACTTTACTTTCTTGTAGATTTTATTGTTTTGGACACACATGCAATTTCAAATCCAACATCTCAACATCTCATCATTTTAGGAAGACTGTTTCTTGCAACCTCTAATGCTTTGATAAATTGTAGAAATGGAGTTTTGAAACTCTCTTTTGGAAATATGACTTTGAAGTTAAATGTTTTTAACATTTCCAAACAACCACCAAATAATGATGAAGTATATGAAATTAATGTAACTGATAAATACACTCTTGAACATTTCATGACCTCATTTTCTGATCCGTTAGAAAATGGTTTAACAAATGATTTGATTAATGAGGATAATTTGGAGTTTGTTTCTATGTTTGAGAATTCACAGATTCCAGAGGTTAATGGATGGAAGCCAACGTTTGAAAAATTATCAAAATCAGAAAAAACTCCAATTCCATCAAGTGTTCAACCACCAGTGTTGGAATTGAAGCCTTTACCATCAAGTTTGAGGTATGCATATTTGGGTGATAATGATACATATCCGGTAATAATATCTTCCAAATTGAACCATGATCAAGAGCATAAGTTGTTAGAAGTACTAAAAGTTCACAAGCATGCAATAGGATGGACTTTGTCTGACAATAAAAGGAATTAGCCCATTAATTTATACTCATAACATTTATTTAGAGGAAAATGTTAAATCCTCTAGGCAAATGCAACGAAAGCTAAACCCTAATATGAAAGAAGTAGTGAGAAATGAAGTCATTAAGTTTCTAGATAATAACATTATTTATCCTATTTCCGACAGTAAATTGGTAAGTCCTACTCAAGTTGTACCTAAAAAGTCTGGAGTAACAGTATTAAAAAATGAAAATAATGAATTGATTCCCACTAGAACTGTTACTGGCTGGAGAATGCGTATTGACTACATGAAATTAAATTCTATGACTAGAAAAGATCATTTTTCTTTGCCTTTCATGGATCAAATTTTAGAGAGAATTGCAGGACATGCTTTTTATTGCTTCCTAGATGGATATTCAGGGTAGCAAATAGCAATTGAACTTGAGGACCAGGAGAAAACAACATTTACATGTCCGTTTGGAACCTTTGCATATAGAAGGATGTCATTTGGACTATATAATGCCCCAGCCACATTTCAAAGATGTATGATAAGTATTTTCAGTGATATGGTTGAACGTTTTCTCGAAGTTTTCATGGATGATTTCTCTGTCTTTGGAAACTCATTTGATGATTGCTTAATGAACTTGGCTAAAGTTTTGACTAGATGTGAAGAGAAAAATCTCGTTCTTAATTGGGAATAATGTCATTTTATGATAACTGAAGGGATTGTATTAGGACACATTGTTTCAACAAAAGGAATAGAAGTGGATAGATTCAAAATTGATCTAATTGCTAATTTACCAACACCAAAATCAGTAAAAGATATTAGATCATTTTTAGGACATGCTGGCTTTTATAGAAGGTTCATAAAAAACTTTAGTGCAATTTCTAAACCAATATGCAACCTTTTATTAAAAGATGCTACATTCGAATGGATTGTGTTACACCCCGTATTTACAGGACATGTTTTAAGAACGTACGTAAGAATCCCAAATGTTAATATTAGAGACTTGTAAAAATTTATCGGAATTATGGAATTTGTCGGAAAACGTAATATTGTGACGAATGGGAGGGCGACACGTGTCACCCCCCCCCCCCTTATTGGATGTCTTGGACGAAATTACATGGGCACAAGGGTCACTTGTTAGGAAGACAAGTCTTGAAAGTAGTAAAGCTTGACATGTTTGACTTAGTCAATGGGACCACTAGCTTGATATTTAGAAGAACTTCATCCAAACCACACATTTGTGCTAATATCAACCCTCCATGTTACTATATAATACTACTAGTAGTGAGACAAGTCCACACTTAGCCAAATTTTCAAGAGAATTTGAAGAACAAGAGCAATATGCTCACGGGTTCTAGCAAATGGAAAAGGAAAAAAATTTGTTTGTTGTCCAATAATCTTCCCACTTTAAACCAAGGTTCCTAAGTGTATTGTAAGGGTATCTCAATAGAAAAATCCCGGAAAAAGATAGTTTTCGTATTAGTCGCAAGATGAAAACCTAGTTGCTTTTCTAGGTTTTGATTGGAAGTTTTAAGGGAAGTGGTTTGTGATATTCTAAGGGTCTCAAGTGGTGGATTGAAGTGTCTAGAAGAAGCTCTAAGTGCTAAGGAGCGACTTCGAAATTGGAGTTGGACTAAGAATCGTTGAGGTAATAATCTTGGCTCTTAAGTGTTACAAAATTATGTATTGTTGTTAGCTTTACATTTTTGCTAGCATGAAGTATATGTGTTGAAGTCTTATTAGTGTTATGGATTGTTGTAGCCTAAAATCCGAAATGACATATTAGCCATTTGAAGTTGGATTACAATTTGGTCGTATTTAGAATCGTCGCATATTACTTACTTGAAGATTATAGTAGTTATAATCGATTGCGACTTAATATCATGTTATTCTAACAACTTGGATTGAAAAGGAAATTGGATAAGAATTGGTAGTGTTGTATCTCATTGTTGCCGAAATTGGCCTAGTAGTTTGTATTAGTTGATATCAATTGTGGGGCGGAATTTTACACGTCTAGTAGGCGTGTAATCCCCTATTGATTAATTGTGTTGATTGGGCCTTAAATGTGACGTGTTTGGTTATTGAATTCGGCCTTGAAAAAGGTGGCAAAGTAAGTAGAAACAAAGGAGGTGCTGTCCGATTTTCCGTAGAATTTAGTGACTTAGCACTTAGAATATTCTACGTTTGAAGTAAGAGGTTAATGGGCGATTGTGACCATTTTAGGTTGAAGTACTAAGTATAGCGTATCCTACTTGAAGGATGGAATAGCTATCAAGGTTGAAGTACTTTGGAGCATTTTGCTACTTGTCGATAATCGTCGCGAGGTATGTGAACCTCTTCCTTCCTTTGGCATGATTCTATGTATGGAATATACATGTGGTATTATTTCATGTTTTCTTCTACTCTTAGAAGTTAAGAGGTATGTGTGTGATTTACTCTATGTAAAGTTTATGTCAAGGTTATCCTAAGTCCTTACCGAGTCTTTTGGGGGATGTTGGTAAGAGTCGTTAGGAGGTACTTTGGAGCCAAGTTGACTTGGCTAATTTATGGCACGAATGAGAATAAGTATCGAGCAAGCCATTGCAGCGTTAATAAAGGAAAATGTAATGACAATCAATTATGTTAAAATGAGTAGAATTCTTCATCTGCATAGAAGCTAAGATAAGACAAAATTGTATTACATTTTCTAGATCATGGCTACTTGAATAAGATCGTCATAAATAAGTATAACTTATTCACAAAGCACCAAAGTATATGTTACATAACTTATAAGAATTTACGTATGAAGTTTTAAGGCTATGGATCTCAAATTCTTAAAAGTTAAGAGACTTTATTTTTCAAGTTAAGAGACTTTATTTTTCAAGTTAGGAGACTTGATTCTTAAAGGAAGAAATGAATTGATTTACAAGTATAGAATACTCGATTTGGAAAGACTTGATTTCTAAAGTTAAGAAACTTGTTTTCTTAAAAGTTAAGAGACTAATTGTATTTTAAAAGTTAAGAGAATTGATTTGAAAGTATTTAATACTTGGTTTTAAAAAGTATAAGTCTCTTGGTTATAAAAGGAATGAGTTTGTCTAAAACCATAAAGGGTTATAACGGCTTTATGGGAAGTTGGTTATAACGGCTTTATGGAAGGTTAAGAGAATGGTTTTCTCTAATAAGGTAAGCAAAGAAATAACTTGATTTAAGGAAGGGCAATTTGATTTAAAGGTATCACTTGCTTAAAGCTTTAAAGTAAGGGTCACTTGATTTAGAAGCCGAGAAATGTATTTCTAAAGTATAGTGACTTATGTGAAATGTACACAAGCCTTGATACTACGGGTGTTAGTATCTCGGGGTTTTATATGAAAAGAAATCTTTTGAAAAGAATGGAAGTACGTAGTACTTGGGGTTAAATTCCCGGATTTTTATTTGTAAAACGAAAGTGCCATGAGTTTATAAAAATGGAGGTCTAAAGGTTTAATGAACTTGCCTATGTTTGCTTGTGATAGCTTTGAGTGCAAGTATTATATGTTTACGTTGTCGTGACTCTCAGTTGGAGGGCCGGCTGTCTTGTTGTAAGTTTACTTGGGCGCATCGTGTGATGTGGGATTCCACGGGTATGCTTCCATTATGATTGATCCTTGGACATGCTTATACGATGTGGGATTCCGGGGCATGTGACCAGGAGGCGGGTTAGATTCCCGGATTTGTTTTATTACCCATGGCCATGCTTATACGATGAGGGATTCCGGGGCATGCGACCATGCTATGTACGATTATTACTCCATGGGCTAGCTCCCGGCGAAGACATGTACCCACGATGAGGATTAGGGGCATGTTATATTATTACTCCATAGGCTAGCTCCCATGAATACTGCACTCACGATGAGGGATGCCGAGGGCACGTTATGGCCATGCTTATACGATGAGGGATTCCGGGGCATGCGGTCACGTTATATATATATATATATATATATATGTGTATATGTGTGTACGCCGACAGTGATGTAGGATGCCATCAAAGGCCACATGGTTATATGTTACACCTACTACATCGCGATGATGTGGGATTCCACGGGCAGGAGATATATATATGTATTGTGTATGTGTACGCCGGCAGTGAGGTAGGATGCCACGGGCGCGTCACATGGTTATATGTTACACTTATGACTGTCGACAGTGATGGGGGATTCCACGGGCACGCTTTGATATTTGTGTGACTTGATCACGTCCCAGATTGGGCCGGGTAGTATTTGCGTCCCTCCATAAAGGGCCGGATTATGTATGAAAGATAAGTAAGTTATATGGTAATGAACTTGACGATTTTTCCCAAGTATGTACGTAAGAAAGTGACTATAACTTTTATTTGAAAATGTGGAAAAGATAATAAGGTACGATTAAGTTCATAAGTGGTAATGACACGGCAGGATCTGGTATGTACTTCTTTTATACTTGCCCCTGTCATCCTTTTGTACTGATTATGATCACATTTCTTGTATTTATTTACATTCCATATTCGATACTGTTATCGACTTCTTCGGGGCTGCGTTCATGCCCGCAGGTATTAGGTGCACAGGTTGGTGATCCTTGCTCTTAGGATCTCGGTTCAGTTTTGGGAAAAAAACTCCATTTGCTCCGGAGGCTTATCTCTTGGTACGGTTTCTCCTGAGGTTGTAGATTTATGTATATTCAGGGGTATGGCGGGGCCCTGTCTCGCCACAGTTGTTATGTTAAAACTCTTAGAGGTCTGTAGTCACATATTGTGGGTCAGTCTGTAAAGGAAATGAGGCAACTGCTTCGGTTGTATATATATGTCCAGGAAGGTAGCCCTATCGGCTAACCTGTTGTTTTACTTCTGTTGTTTTATTTTATAAGTTTCATGTATGTTCCGCTGATTTTCTCTGATGTATACCTGTAAGGAGGTGCCTGTAGGGCACTGCCATGCCCTGGTCGGGTCGTGACAGATTGATTCTTGTGAAAATTCTTTTGTGAAACTCAAAGAAATGCTCACTTCTGCACCTATTATGCAACCCCCTGATTGGACTTTGCCCTTTGAAATAATGTGTGATGCTAGTGATTATGTTGTAGGAGCTGTTTTAGGACAAAGAAAAGATAAAAAACCCTATGTGATCTACTATGCAAGTAAAACTTGTTACACCCTGTAATTTTCAAGGCACATAAGTGAAAACATAAGTAAGGAAATAAGATTTGAATGTTGGAAGAAAAATATATTTACATTTTCTATATGAAATAATTTTGAATACAACAAATGTGACGACGAGAATTAATATTAGTGGTTGAATTCTTTCCAAATGGAGTTATGGACTTGAGATTGTATTATTAAATCTTGGCATTAAGAATGTGGGGCCCATCGAAAATTTCACAATTTTGGGGGGATTTCCATCGAAAATAATAAGATTTGGCTAAGTGTTGGATTAATATTTTGTGAAGAGATTAATGTGGAGATATTTTTGTGACAAGTGGACAAGTGGGGTACATGGGTCCCCATCCACTTATGCTATATACACCTCTTAGCTACAAGTCTTGGAAGACTTTGTTCATAATATCTTCATCATCCAAAACTCTCCTATCTCTCCCTTAACCCTCAAGTTAGTTTTACTTCAGATATTGGACATGCTCTAAACGGTTATGATTATTTAACAATTACTTGTCATTAGATTGATGAAAATTTTAAAATGGAAAAACGTATTATTGTTTTTGCGTATGACGAGGATCAAAGTCATACTGTAAAATATATAAGAGAAACTATTTGTGCTTATGCCAAAAATTATAATCTTTATAAAAACAAATACTTTGTATATCATTCGATAATGCATCTAATAATATTGTTGATGTAGATCTCTTAAAGGCGAAATTAGAACCGCCACTTCCTGATATATTTCATGTTCGTTGTGCTTGTCATATTTATAATTTAATTGTTAAAAGTGGTCTTGATTTATTTGCAACTGAAATAAAAATTGTCAAAAGAGTTGTTGGACTTATTCAGGGTAATAATAGTAAAAATAGAAGTATGAATTTAAAGAAAAATGTAAACAATTTAATTTGAGACCTAAATTCATGCCAGATTATTACACAGTGGAATTATACTTATTTATTTTTAAAAGAATGTTATAAGTATAAAGACCTCATAACACATGTTGCAAATACGCATTGTAAGAATGTGATTTATATGTTAACTGGCGAACAATGGAAATCAATTGCTGAACTTTTAAATTACACGGCTACTGTTGAATTTTCAGGATCTTATTACCCAACAGTTTGTAATGTTTTAGCTCATATAGCTGAAATTTCATATTTATTTTATGGTTTAAAATCAAATATAAAATATAAAGATGCAGTTACGGTTATGTTTGAAAAGTTTAAAAAATAATTTTTCCCTATTCCTGATATTTATTGTATTGGTGCAGTCTTAAATCCTTCTATTAAAAAAGTAGATTGTCATAATTTAATATTTAGTTTATATAATTATATGGAAGTAGGTGCAACAAAAACTCTATCTTCATTAGATTGCATAACTAAACTTGATACTAATTTAACTAAATGATATGAATATTATGCTACATTACATGAAAACAACAACTATGCTACTAATATTCCTTCTAGTTCTGCTTTTGTGTCTACACCTTTAGGATTCGATGAAGACGATGATAATGAATCTTTAGACATATGAAGCACTTTTACAACACAAGCAAGCACAAGTCGATCTTGTGATGAGATGCAATTTTATTTGCAAAAGCCAGCGGAGCCGAAGAAAAACTTTCAACATTTACAATGGTGGCAGGATAACAAAAGACAATTTTCGATACTTGCAGCTATGACACGGGATGTTCTTAATGTGTTTATCTCAACAGTGGCTTCTGAAAGTGCATTCAGCCAAGCACGAGATCAAATAGGAGACACACGTCACTCATTGGGTGGAAGCACATTAGAAGTTTTAGTCTACTTAAGGGATTGGATCAGATCAGAGAGAAGAAATCAAGGATTGGTAGACATTGATTATCCGAAAGATGAAGAAATCGGCAATATTTTGGAAATGGAAAGCGGGAGCGAAAGCGGAAGTGGACTGGAATTAATACTCCAGATTTAGAGGCTATGAATCAACCTATAAATTACGAAGAACTTTGTAAAATGATGCATAATATGTAAATAAAATTATTATTACTTCATTAGTTCATTATGTACTCTTATTAACATTATGAATAATGATAGTTCGAAAGTTTACACTTTACATCTTAATTCTTGTCATTAATTTTTATTGTATTATGTTTTTAGTTGTTAACTTATGTCTTGATTGTCTTCTAATATAATAAATTAATAAAAGTATAACTACAATATAAAGTATAAACTATAAAATACAAAGTTAACTTTAATTTTTAAAATATAAAATATAAAACTATATTATATTACATATTTAATTTGAATTTAGTGTATAATATATTTTCGAAATAAAAAAAAATTAAAAAAGGGATGTTGGCGGGCCCAACAGTAATATTAACGTGGGGGGGGGGGGGGGCGGGGGGGAGCCAACGGTCAGTGGACCCGTTGGGTTGGCTTTTTTGTTTATTATTATTTATTATTTATTAATTACATTTTTACCCTTTAAAAAATCTATAAATACTCTATATTCTTCTCATTTTTATCACACAATTATTTCTACAATTCTAAATTCTCATACTCTCTTAATTCTCTTTATTATCAATTTTCAAGTTATTATTATTATTATTATTATTATTATTATTATTATTATTATTATTAATTTTCAAAGTAGCAAGACGCAAGACTTCTAGCTTCGAGTTTCAATTGAGTTCTGAATCCCGAAGTTTGGTACACTCGTTTCATTCTCTAATTATTTTATTAAATTGTCATATTTATTTGTTGATTATTTAAATTAAATATTTTATAATGAATAAAGGTAAATCTATTTCAAGGGGTACAAAATCTAAAGGTTCTTCATCATCTAATCAAAATATAGATTATGATCAAATGCAAGAAGATTTTGAAATAGAAAATAATGAATATGATAATATTCATATAGATAATATTGTTGAAACTGAAACTCATACACCTACTAGTGTGTCTTATGTCAATATTAGTACTACTAGTCGTAGACCTCCTTTACCAGTAGTAACGAGTAGGAGAATAAGGAGTAAAGTGTGAAATTTTTATGATAGAATTGGGGACACTGATAGAGTTAGATGTAATATTTGTGGGTAAACTTATAAACATAAGAGAAATTTAAATGACGGGAGGACGGGCACTATAGTTAGACATGTAGAGAAAGTTCATCTGACACACTGGTCAACAACAAATTAAGTATAAAAATAAAGTTGTAGTTACATTATTTGATAACAACTCTGCTATTAATCTTCGTTCTAGTTCTGCTTCTGTTATGTGTCTACATCTGCAGGATTCAATGAAAACGATAATGAATCTAGATTCTAGATATATGGAGTACTTTTACAACAGCACAAGTTGCGGCGGAACTGCGAAAGCGGGACTGAAATTAATACTTCAGATTTAGAGGCTATGGAGCATCACCAATTCAATCAACCTATAAATTACGAAGAACTTTGTAAAAGGATGCTTAATATGTAAATAAAATTATTATTACTTCATTATGTACTCTTATTAACATTATGAATAATAAAAGTTCGAAAGTTTACCTCTTATCATTAGTTTTTATTTTATTATCTCTTTAGTTGTTATTTGTTAACTTATGTCTACTAATTTAATAAATTAATAAAAGTATAAATACAATATAAACTATAAAGTATAAAGTTATAAACTATAAAATAGAAAGTTAACTTTAAATTTTAAAATATAAAATATAAAATAGAAAACAAAAACTATATTATATTATTATATTACATATCTAATTTGAATTTAGTTAAATTTTTAAAATTAAAAATAATAATTAAAAATTTGGTCCGGTAGGCCCGGTTCAACCAGAAACCGCACGGGCCGACTGGAAATCCGGTAGTGAACCGGTCCGGTCCTGATATCAGATTATGAGGAAACATGTGACTGATTAGCCTAACACTAATTTTCTAATGGCTAACTGTGCTTAAGTATGTGTGAAATGGCATGTCTTCTCTTTTCATGTCATCCTATATGTTTGCAATCTATCAAAATACCATGCTTGTCCCCTAAATTTTAGTCTAAAAATGGGAATCATGTAGCCTAACTTGAAATGTTTTCAACCTGTTTTGCTTGGCTTTCCTTTTCTACTTGTCTTGGATATTTGAATGTTACCTACCTTAATAAGGAGCTGAGCTCAACTGACACATAGATGAGTCAAGTATAGGATATATTCTTTCATGACATTATACTGCCCTCATGTTTTAAATTTAGGTTCATATAGTTTGATATTGAAACTTAGGAGATGCCATGAGAAGTGTTTATCATTTTGTGTACATGTGACTATTGTCTTGTTGTATACACATAGTTTGTCTTTAAAATGAAACGGGTAGATGTAGTTGGGTATTTAGGATCAGAATCATGAAAGCTTGCTAAATGATAGGAATTAAGAGCCTGTTTGTTATGTATTCATATGTCTCTCTCACATGTTTCTTCTATTTTGTTATGTTCTGAATATCTGTGTGATATACACAAAGGTATACTTAGTATACAAGTCAAGTATACTCCCATGTATATCACTTGAGATCCTCTGATGTTGTGTCTTTTTGGTAGGGGTTGCAAATTGGACCCAAGCCCAATTGACTCGCCAGATTTTAATGAGTTTGGGCATTGACATATTATTAAACGAGCTAAGTTTGAGCTAGCCCAACTTAACTCATTCATCTTGAACAACTCAAATCAACCTATTACATTAGCCCAACGTAACTCATCTACTATTCTATTGTTTACTCAAGTCTTCTATTTCATATTTTTTTACTTTTATAAAAAAAATATTTAAAAATATGCATTTTTTTACCTCCCCGCCCTACCCACACCTACCCCCTCTACCCCCACCCCATCCTTAAATTTCTATTTCATTTTTTTTCTACTTTTATAAAAAAATATCGAATTTTTTTTACATCCCTCTACCGACGTAACCCCACCTACCCCTCACCCCACCCCATCCTGAAATTTCTATTTCACATTTTTTGTTACTTTTATAAAAAAATATTAAAAATTTGATTTTTTTTCGTACCTCCCCCTACCCCGCCCTATCCACACCTACCTCTTACCCCATCCTCAAATTTCTATTTCATATTTTTTTATTTTTATAAAAAAAAAAAAATCTTATCTCCCCCCACCGCCCTAACCCCACCTACCCCTCCACCCCACCTACCCCCCACTCCCACCATCCTCAAATTTCTATTTCATATTTTTTGTTACTTTTATAAAACAAAATATTATAAATATGAAATTTTATCTTACCTACCCCCCTCCCCCCGCTCCCACTACCCCAATCCCAAAATTATATTTTATATTTTTTTTACTTTTATAAAAAAATTATAAAAATATAATTTTTTTTTCTTACCCCTATACCCACACCTACCCCCTACCCCCACCACCCTTCCCACACCTACCCCACTCCACCCCCACCTTATCCTCAAATTTTTATTTCATATTTTTTTTACTTTTATAAAAAAATATGAAATTTTTCTTAACTCCCCCTACCGCCCTAACAAGAAGGCATAGATTATCAATAAACTTTTTCTCCTGTGGTTAAAATGGTAACTGTAAGATCTATTCTATCAGTTGCAGTTTCAAGAGACTGGCATATACATAAGATGGATGTGTACAATGCCTTTTTTCAAGGAGATTTACATGATGAAATATATATGGAACTCCCACAAGGATTCATCAGTCAGGGGGACAAACAAGTATGTAGACTAATCAAATCCTTATATGGACTCAAACAAGCACCTAGGCAATGAAACTTTAAACTCACAGAAGCCTTAGTTCAGATGAAATTCAGACAATCTCAATATGATCATTCACTATTTATAAAACAAACTGAACAAGGAATAACTATTGTACTAGTGTATGTAGATGACATGCTAATTACAGGAGACAACCTAAGATTAATATAAGAAACAAAACAGTCTCTGCAAGGAGCTTTCAAGATGAAGGATCTAGGAGAACTAAGGTATTTTCTAGGCATAGAATTTGCAAGATCTAGTAAAGGAATTCTAATGCATCAAAGAAAATGTGCATTAGAACTCATTTCTGAGTTAGGATTAGTTGCAGCTAAACCAATCAACACACCTACATATTGCAATATAAAACTGACCACAAAAGAATATGATGAACATACTAAAGAACAACTCGAAACATAAAAAGAAAATAATAATATCAGAAGATGAACTAATATGTGACATTAGCTCATATCAAAGATTAATTAGTAAATTGCTATGCCTCACAATTACAAAATCAGATATTGCTTATGGTTTTCAAACACTTAGCCAATTTTTACAACAACCAAAGAAATCACATTTTAATGCAGCATTAAGAATAGTAAAATATGTAAAAATAATCAGCCTGGACAAGGAGTACTTATGTCTAGTAATAAACAAGAGACAGTAACAACTTATTGTGATGCAGACTGGGTTGCTTGCCCTCATACAAGGAAATCCATTACAGGTTATGTGGTTAAGTTTGGTGACTCTCTTATATCTTGGAAATAAAAAAAAATAAAATACAATCTCAAGGAGTTCTACTGAATCAGAATACAAGAGTCTAGCTGGAACAATTGCTGAATTAACTTGGTTACTTGGCCTACTGAAAGATATTGGCATCAACATCAGTCATCTAGTTACAGTATTTACAAATAGCAAGTGAGCAATACAAATTGCAGCAAATCCAATCTTTTATGAAAGAACCAAACATATAGAGATTGATCAATATTTTATAAGAAGAGAAGCTACAAAAAGGAATAGTGAAGACAAAGTATATAAACACTGCAGATCAACCAGCATACTTACTCACAAAAGGTCTTAGCAGAATCCATCATTATCATCTTTTTTCCAAGCTTGGATTACTGAACATATTTCCAGCATCCAGCTTGACACTACTACAGATTTCATCTTGTGTAACGCTACTTAGATAGCGCTTTTAAGCGCTATCTAAGTAACAGCTTGCATAACTCTTTTTTAAATTTTCAAATTAAAAAAAAATCTAACAAAAATACTTGCATAGCGCTTTGCAGATATTTTAATCGAAGCGTTATGCAAGTTACTTCTTGCATAACGCTTATTTAAAGCGCTATTATAATTTGTGTTACCTAAGTAATTTATTAATATAATAATATAAATATTCTCACTTAGATAGCGCTTGTGGAAGCGCTATTGAAGTAAAGAATTATAAAATAAGGAAGGACTTAGCCGATGTACGTGTAAGCAAGTCCCAAATTCTCGATTTCTGTCGGTGAACAGTGATTCCGGCGGCGAATCGTCGATTTCGGCCATCACAGGACTCCATTGGAGACGAGACTTATGTCACGACCCGACCCCGGGTCACGACTGGTGCCCTACCTGGGCACCCTGTTCAGGTATACATCAGATAATAGTAGCGGAACATACACAACATAAACACATGTGTAACAATAAAACATCCCAGGCTAGCCGATAAGGCCGCCTTCCAATATATATAACAAAATCAAAAGTACAATCAGCATAACATCGCTTCTACACCCAACCACATATGTGAATACTGCACTTCAGAATAATAATCGTATGGACAGGCTTCGCCATACCCCTGAATGTACATAAATCTACAACACCAGGGAAAAGACTGTACCAAAAGAGACAAGCCTCCGGATAAATGGAGCTTCTGAAGTCTGATAAGTGATCCTAGGAATGAGGATCCACCACCTGCTTACCCTTTCCTACGGCATGAACGCAGCCCCCGAGGAAGGGGGTCAGTACACAATATGTACCAAGTATGTAAAACTGGAAAATACTGTAATTACATCATAAGTCTAAATCAAAACCGGAGACATGTATGATAGTCAAATTACAGTACACTGTGTCTTACTAACAATGAGAATAAAATAAGGGTATACTTACAACGAAAAATAGGATTGAAATCCTACTCCTGGGGCTATTTCACCCGCATAGGTCCAGTGGACCCGCGTGAGGTATTCCTCGCATGAGACTATTTCACCCGCATAAGCCCTTACGGACTCGCATGAGGTATTCCTCGCATAGGCTGGACCCGCCCGCATGGGACTATTTCACCCGCATAAGCCCCATGCACTCGCATGAGGTATTCCTCGCATCGTGGGTAGCAAATCCACGGAAATATGCAATGCCACAATCCCGGGGAATGACCCCGCAACGAATAATATATCACTAGCACAAATCCGGCTATCACACATAACATAAGCACTACCGACTTATCATACAATATATAAGCAAGTTAAGAAATCCCCTAACTTCTTACTATTCTTGTTTATATACACTCTCATTTTAGTTTACCTAAGGCACTAACATGTCTTTTATAAAAATTCGGAAATTTAACCCAAGTACTACATACTTCTTCTCTTTAAAACAAATGACTCTTTTTAATAGGAAACTTCCAAGATACTATTAATCATAGTATCAAGTCCAAATTACATTTCAAGGTAAGTCACAACACCCTTAGAAATAAAGTTAAGTTTCTAAATCAAGTGACTCCTTTTCTTATAAAACCTTAGGCAAATGATGCCTTAAAATCGAATTGCCTTCCATAAATCAAGTCATTTATCTTTCCATAAAGTCAATATAACCAACTCCCCATAAAGTCGTTATATTCACTTTATACCTTAGTCAAATACAATTTCCTATCCAAGGGACTTATACGTTTAAAACGAAACAAGTATCACATACTTTAAAACTCTTCAAGTCCCTTAACTTTAATAAAACTTTAAGACATCCTTAATATTTTCAAAGAAGTGAGTTAATCTCCTAACTCACCCGACTTGGCATTTCATAAAGCTAGTAAAGAATGTCAAAGTCTTGTATGTCTACCGTACTATATACGTGAAACTAGTCATGCTCAAAAGATAGGAAAAGTTCTACATACCTTGCCGGGTCAAACCACTTGCCAAGTACAAAGTCCCGCCCGTAGTATGTCAACCTATAATATTCACAATACGTCTATTAAAGCCTTTCTTCAAACGTAGAATATTATAAGTGTCAAGTCGCTAAATTCTACGGAAAATCGGACATCACCTCCTTTGTTTTTACTAACTTTGCCACTTTTTCAAGGTCGAATACAATAACCAAACACGCCACATTTAAGGCACAATCAAAGCAATTAATCAATAGGGGATTACACGTCTACTAGACGTGTAAAATTCCGCCCCACAAACGATAACAATCTAATACAAACTACAAGTCCAAATTCGGCCACATTGAGCTCAACAATACCAATTCTTATTCAATTTCCATTTCAATCCAAATTGGTAGCATAATATGATATCAAGTCGCATTTGGTTATAACTACCATAATCTTCAAGTCAATAACATGCGGCGATTCCAACAACGATTAAATTGTAATCCAACTTAGTCATGGATTACATTACATTTCGGATTTCCAAGGCTATAATCAATCCATAATCCTTATAAACTTCAATATAACAGCTTCATGCTAGCAACATGTAAAGCTAACAACAACAATATAAATATATAATCTTGTAACACTTTAAAAGACAAGATTATACCTCAACGACTCTTAATCCAACTCCAATCCGAAGTCGCTCCTTAGTAGTTTATGTTATACCCCGTAGTCCCAGGGTATGTATGCGAGGACATACGTACGAGAATACGACAGAAAGATTGGAAAGGAAGAAAGAGGCGATTTTTCCACGGAAAAGTTTCCGGTTTTTGTGAAGGAAAAAGGTTCGTTAATGGGAATTGGATTCCCAGATTTGGTATTCGGACTTCCTGGAATATTAGAGAATTATGGAATTTTATTTTCGGAAATGGTCACGTGGGCCCACGGAGAAATTTACGGTTTGGGGCCCACTTTGTTTTCGAGATTTTGGCCATTGTGGATATTTTGGAAGATGTTTTTTTGGGCCAATAAGGCGGTGACACGTGTCACCCCGCCAGTGGCTCGCCGAACGGCCTTTGTGCACAACACCCTGTTAGAGTCGTTTTCGACTAAACGCTTTACATAACTCTGCAGGAAAATTCGGCTATGTCTTTTCTTATTTTTGCGGATTTTTCCGAGAAACGAAACATTTTGGACCAACGGAGGGTGACATGTGTCACCCTCACATCGAAGTTAGGCAGCGCTTAGGGCGATCAGTGGCAAGTTGTTGGTAGATATTTGTGTAGATATTTGTGAGGGTTTTAAGGAGTAGGACTAGGGGCACTGGGCATATCTTGGCCCTACACTTGCCTAGCACTTGGCTAGATCTCGCCATTGGTTGGCCTTGTCAGGCTATAAATACCCTCTAAGGTCAAGACTTCTTCATCCAAAATGCCTAAGTCTTGAGAGCCTTCCCTCCCTTTTCGAGGCCCTCGCCGAGAGTTCCCCACAGTGGGTAGGCGAGGGTAGCCACCCCCTCCTGTGGTGTGGCGTGGGTACCCCTAGCCTAGTTTGTTTTCATATAATACCCCTCTTGGTAGAAATACTCTCAAAAGTATTGTTATAATGCCCAAATTACCTTAGCCAGATACCTTGTTGTATTCTAAGGTTATACCTATACGAAAAGCCCGTAAATACTATTATACTTCCCTACCACAAAACCGAAACCCTAGGAAAATCTCCATAGTCCGGAGTGTTGTGTAGAAGTTGGTTAGAACTTCTAAGGGTGGTTTAGAGCGGGTTGAGCGCCGAGTCGGAGCTAAACGATTGCCCAGATCGACATTAAACTCGGATAATTATGGGCTTATCGAGGTAAATATCTTGTCCCCTATTGTAATTGGATGTTACATGTCAGAGGAAATTATAGTTGAAGTTTACTATGTATATAATCGAACATAGCTTGTGGCAATGTCTTTGACTTAAGCTCAAGAATCGAATCGAATCGCTTTACATAGGATCAGACATGAGACTTGTGTAGTAATCTTGTGAAGTAGAATTGTACCCGTCGTTAGATGTATAACCCCGGTTGGCTTCGTAGCCTACCGCAGAGTGAGGAGATTTACGCTTGCGGGGAGTGCCAATTTTCTCGTAGAATGTTCTACGATGTTAATAAGCGCTTGTGGCCTTATAGGTTGAAATGCTACGTGTGGAATGATCCACTTGGCCAAGGAGTAGCCGATTGTTTGGAGCGTTTGCTATTAGTCGATACTCGCGCGAGGTATGTGAACCTCTTCCTATCTCTTCTAGCATGATATGTGTGAACTATGTAGTGCGTAGACGCATACGTGCTAAATGTGTCGAGTGGTTTAAAACATAAAGTGTTATAACGGCTTTATGGGAAGTTGGTTATAACAGCTTTATGTTAGTAAGAAAATACATGTGGTTTTTAAAAGGTAACTGATTTGAACTATAACTGGCTTGTTATATGATAAGAAAGAACTTGAAGTATTTCAAAAGATTTTTTCATTTTGAAAGGAGAAGTAATACTTGGTGTTTGAAAACTTAAGAGTTATACTAGCGTTATGGGAAGTTAGGTATAACGGCTTAAGAATGCTTTACTGATTTCGGAAATCAGAATGTGTATCGACAAACCATCAAATACATTAAAAGGAAATGTTTTGAATAATTAAGTATTATTAAAACCGAGAAACTTCCATCCGCATGTAAGCTAAGATGAGACAAAATGATATTTCCTAGATCACGGTCATTGTAATAAGATTGTTATAAACAAGAATATCCTACTCACATAAGACTTATGTTTCGATTGTTTAAAAGGGAATTATATTCTTAAATGAATAAGACTATGAACTGCGAAACCTTTCTAAAATAAGAAACGTGAACATTTGAAATTAGGCAAACTTGGACGTTTGGAAAATAATGTTGTTACTTGATTTTACAAAGGTAAGAGTTTTGGTTTTCTTAAAAGGATACCACTCTATTTTATACTACGTATTGTGTGACTTATGTGAAAGAAGCAGATCTTTTTAAGATTTTAATGTGTGAAGTACTTTGGGGATAGATACGAACTTGTTAGTAGAAAGTACCTTGTGTGAATAACTTGATTGTATTGGTTTGTGATAGCCTTGTAATACTTTCTTGTTGCTTTGATAAGTAAACGTGTTAGGATGCTACGTGTGTTAGTATCTTGTGATGTTTGTGTGCGGGTTTCTGATTGTGCTTATTAACTATCGTCGTTATGATAGTATTGTGGCATTCATCTCGAGATGATTCCGGGTTAAGCGCCTCCGACGCGGTAGACTCAGCGGTCCGGGACCATGATTCGAGAATACCTCACGCGGGTCCCGGGGCCTACGCGGAGCTACGAGAGTTCCGTGTTAGCGCGCCCTTTATGGGCACGCGGTCCTCGCGGGCTACGCGACTCGAAAGACAGGACGACGCCGGGAGTAGCTACCCTCGACGCGGGAATACCTACGCGGGCCGATGAGATTGGCCTACGCGAGTCGCGGGAAGCCAGGACTAGACGCGCGACATTAGATATCGCGGGCAAGTGGCGGCTTTGATCATGTGACGCCTAGACATATCTTATGATACGCTTTATGACCTTGTTGGTACGCAGGTGTTAGTAGTCGGCTATGCCTTCAGATTTACCCCGCATGCAGCTTTATTAGGACACGCGGGACTCGTGTTCATATGTATTCCTTGGTGCTTGTATATCATAAATCGCCGGCATGAGGAAGGTATTCCACGCACGATTGATGTTGTGGCGTGAGACCCATTGTTAAATTGAGTGATGACTTGAGGTGTGAGTCCTCGACTTGACATGATCGCTATTTATGGTGAATCAGAGTTTGTTATCATACATGTCTCCGCTTGGTATAGACTACTATGATTTCATTTACGATTTATTTTTAGTTTCACATACTTGCACTGGCCAGATCGACTTTCGGGCCGCGTTCATGCCGCAGTTGAGGTACATCGCCGTTGATCCTAGCTCGTGGTCACAGTCAGCGTTGGGAAGCTCCGCTTCTCGAGGCTTATCACGTATAGTCCCCGTCAGAGTAAGTGTTTACATTCGTGGTTTGGCGGGCCCCGTCCCCGCCATTGTGTCGTATCATTCTTGAGGTCCGTAGTACCGCTGGCGGGGTTGGTAAAAAGGATTGTCGCTCATTTGTAAAAGAGTTGATGGTTATATATATGCCGACAGCAAGTTTTCTGATTATTGTTTTATATTTCGTTATCTCATGTTGTTGTTTTATGTTCACTGACACTCGATGTTGTGTCACTAGGTGCCCGGTAAGGCACCACCACGCCCAGCCGGTCGTGACAAAAGTGGTATCGAGCGATTAATCCTCGGAAAGTGTCTACGCATCAGATCCGAGAGTCTTGATTATCGGTGTGTTGTGCACCACGCCAATAATCGTGAGGCTATAGGATATTTAGGATTGGTTTCTATTCTTCTCACTCGAGGTCGTGCCTAGAGTCGTGTTTTAAGTCGACCTCTAAACGTATTTCTTTCCCTTTATCGCTATGCCTCCGCGTAGTGGCAACCCGCCCAGGAGGCGCGCAAATGGCGGAGTCGCGAGTAGAGTTCAGAGGCGGCGAGGGCACAGCCCAATTATCACCCCGATGGTGCTTCATTCAGTGATTTCTACGACGCCACTAGCCCCGGTAAAGTTTAGCACGGCGGCGCCTCATCGCGCCATGATATATGAACCTTCGCCCACGACTGTGAACGTAAAATATGGATCGCAAAGAGGCAACCTCACATTAGCTATGGATTTGGCTACCAGAGAGTATACCGATGTATCGCGAGTCTTGAGGACTATCTAAAAGAGGGTTGTGCAAGAGTAATTCTTCAGTTGGGCTTGAGCATGGCCTGTGTACGGGCTTATGTACAGCAGGCCGAAAAACGTAGAGATCGACGGGTTAACCAAGGACAGCAGGAGAGGGCCAGAGCAGCAGGGTCCTTCGGTAACTTTCAAGGTGAGTATACCTTAAGTGCTATGTTCTGATAGCAGTGTGGTAGTTGTGATTAGAAATCATGGTGGGTTAACCGAGTAAGATTTTGGGGGATAGAGAAGGTGTGAGCCTTAGAGTGTTATACGCATGCACCTTAGAGGTAAGGCCATCTCGAGTAAAGGTGTAGTGTTATGCTTGATCCTTACCGGAGTGCATTGTGCACGTGAGCTATGTTTGGGATAGGTCCCTAAGTGGTATGAAATGAAAGAGGGTAGTTGAGCTAAGAAGACCCCTAGGTTTTCGTAACATGTTTAGTAAAATTGTTCCTTCGGGGAGCTAGTGTTTTGCGCGCGGCGCGGGGTTGAGGCTACGTGGGTCAACCCGCGGCGTATGGTGGTGGGGTCCATGGTGGTCCCGCCTTGTGGAAGGGTCACGAGGGTGTTAGGCCCAGTTTAGTTAACCAACAGACGAGTTCGTGGACGCGTTCGACCAGATGGTCGGTCGACGGGGCAGCCCATCGTGTTCTTGATCGGACCGCTCACTCGCAGATGTTGTTTTATCGTAAAGGTTGTAAGGCTGCACGGGTGCCTACCTTCACCTTATGGCGCATGTGGAGCCTGTGTTACTACTGCTTTTGTTTCGAAGTTTTACCAGCAGGTTAAGGACTCAGTGAGTCTCAGACCGCATTCGCCGCCGCGCGGATTTCGCGGGTAGTTGTGAGGATTGTTGTCTCCGTGAGGAGCGTTAAGCTACCATTCGGTTGTTCGGATGTCGCCTTACGGCCTTGCGGCAGAAGTGTAAGTTGCCGGCCGATTGGTTCGATGTTGGCAAGGTTCGATAGTTGGATCGTGCTTGTTCCACAGATCGTGGATGTGGTAAAGCTCATCTGAAGAAGTTCGCACTGCAGGAATCGTATGAATAATCGGCGACGACGCTTAGAATTGTGTCGACGGTCGGTCTTCTTGAAAGTACCACCCCGGCGTGTGACGAGTTGTGGAAACGAAGGAACTTAGCCCGAGTCACTTGGGCCTTTGAGTTCATGTGAAGAATAGGCCAGTTGCTTATATGTTAGCAATTGCCGTCCGACTTAGAGGCAAGACGTCCGCCTTTCGTATTGTCATGTTCGGGAAAGTATCAAGATCCATCCGAATGTTCCCGCCACGCCGACCTCGTTAGAGATAGTAACCCAGTTTTGGATACTAAAGCGATCGTAAATATGGTAAGAATTCGAGTGCACGATACCTTGATGATCGTGACGCACCGGCACCATTTGTTGGGTCGTCGAGCAAGGCTCGCGACAAAGTGACAAAAGTAGTATTATTTGTGGTGATGTTAGAGGTGTTTCCTCGTGGACTTGGATATAGGTATGTTGCGCAGTATTTACGTGGCTGGTATGGCAGATTGTTTCGTAAGTATAGTAGTGAAGACTATCTCGCGCACGCTTGTTTTGAGACTTAGAAGGAACATTCGGACGAATGTTTCTAGCGAGGGAAGAATGTTATACCCGTAGTCCCGTGGTATGTATGCGAGGACATACGTGCGAGAATACGCATGTAAAGATTGGAAAGGAAGAAAGAGGCGATTTTTCCACGGAAAAGTTTCCGCTTTTGTGAAGGAAAAAGGTTCGTTAATGGGAATTGATTCCCGATTTGGTATTCTGACTTCCCGGAATATTAGAGAATTATGGAATTTTATTTTCTGAATGGTCACTGGGCCCACGGAGAAATTTACGCTTTGGGGCCCACTTTGTTTTCTAGATTTTGGCCATCAGGATATTTTCTAAGATGTTTTTTTGCCAATAAGGGTGACACGTGTCACCCCGCCAGTGGCTCGCCGAATGGCCTTTGTGCACAACACCCTAGAGTCGTTTTCGACTAAACGCTTTACATAACTTCATGGGAAAATTCGCTATGTCTTTTCTTATTTTTTGCGGATTTTTCCGAGAAACGAACATTTTGGATCAACGGGAGGGTGACATGTGTCACCTCACATCGGAAAGTGGGCGCTTAGTCCGATCAGCGGCAAGTTGTTGGTAGATATTTGTGTAGATATTTGTGAGGGTTTTAAGGAGTAGGACTAGGGGCACTGGGCATATCTGCCCTACACTTGCCTAGCACTTGGCTAGATCTTGCCATTGGTTGGCCTTGGCTCAGGCTATAAATACCCTCTAAGGTCAAGACTTCTTCATCCAAAATGCCTAAGTCTTGAGAGCCTTCCTCCCTTTTCGTGAGGCCCTTGGTCGAGAGTTCCCCAGTGGGGTAGGGCGGTAGCCACCCCTCCTTTGTGGCGCCGTGGGTACCCCAGCCTAGTTTGTTTTCATATAATACCCCCCCCCCCCGCTTGGTATAAAAACTATCAAAATTATTTTTATAATGCCCAAATTACCATAGCCGTATACCATTTTTTATTCTAAGGTTATACCTATAAGAAAAGCCCAGAAATACTATTATACTTCCGTCAATACAAAACCGAAACCCTAGGAAAATCTCCATAGTCCGTTGAGTGTTGTGTAAGTTGGTTAGAACTTCTAAGGGTGGTTTAGAGCTGGTCGAGCGCTGAGTCGAGCTAAACGATTGCCCAGGATCGACATTAAACTCGGATAATTATGGGCTTATCGAGGTAAATATCTTGTCCCCCTATTGTAATTGGATGTTACATGTTGTAGGAAATTATAGTTGAAGTTTACTATGTATATAACTGAACATAGCTTGTGGCAATGTCTTTGGACTTAAGCCCAAGAATCGAATCGAATCGCTTTTTACATAGGATCAGACATGAGACTTGTGTAGTAGTACGTGAAGTAGAATTGTACCCGTTCGTTAGATGTATAACCCCGGTTGGCTCGCAGCCTACCTGTTAGAGAGGAGATTTACGCTGTCATGGGGAGGTGCCGCCAATTTTCGTAATGTTCTACGATGTTAATAAGCGCCCTGTGGCCTTATAGGTTGAAATGCTACGTGTGGAATGATCCACTTGGCTTAAGGAGTAGCCGATTGTTTGGAGCGTTTTGCTATTAGTCGATACTGTCCGCGAGGTATGTGAACCTCTTCCTATCTCTTCTAGCATGATATGTGTGAACTATGTAGTACGAGACGCATACGTGCTAAATGTGTTGGAGTGGTTTAAAACATAAAGTGTTATAACGCTTTATGGGAAGTTATATAACTTTATGTTAGTAAGAAAATACATGTGGTTTTTAAAAGGTAACTGATTTGAACTATAACTGGCTTGTTATATGATAAGAAAGAACTTGAAGTATTTCAAAAGATTTTTTCATTTTGAAAGGAGAAGTAATACTTGGTGTTTGAAAACTTAAGAGTTATACTAGCGTTATGGGAAGTTAGGTATAACGGCTTAAGAATGCTTTACTGATTTCGGAAATCAGAATGTGTATCGACAAACCATCGCAGTTACATTAAAAGGAAATGTTTTGAATAATTAAGTATTATTAAAACCAGAGAAACTTCCATCCGCATGTAAGCTAAGATGAGACAAAATGATATTTCCTAGATCATGGTCATTGTAATAAGATTGTTATAAACAAGAATATCCTACTCACATAAGACTTATGTTTCTCGATTGTTTAAAAGGGAATTATATTCTTAAATGAATAAGACTATGAAGCTAAACCTTTCTAAAATAAGAAACGTGAACATTTGAAATTAGGCAAACTTGACGCTTGGAAAATAATGTTGTTACTTGATTTTACAAAGGTAAGAGTTTTAGTTTTCTTAAAAGGACAATCACTCTATTTTATACTACGTATTGTGTGACTTATGTGAAAGAAATGATCTTTTTTAAGATTTTAATGTGTGAAGTACTTTGGGGATAGATACGAACTTGTTAGTAGAAAGTACCTTGTGTGAATAACTTGATTGTATTGGTTTGTGATAGCCTTGTAATACTTTCTTGTTGCTTTGATAAGTAAACGTGTTAGGATGCTACGTGTGTTAGTATCTTGTGATGTTTGTGTAAGGGGTTTCTGATTGTGCTTATTAACTATCGTCGTTATGATAGTATTGTGGCATTCATCTCTTGAGATGATTCCGGTTAAGCGCCTCCACGCGGGTAGACTCAGCGATGCGGGACCATGATTCGAGAATACCTCACGCGGGTCCCGGGGCCTATGCGCGAGCTACGAGAGTTCCGTGTTAGCGCGCCCTTATGGGCACGCGTCCTCAGGGCTACGCGACTCGAAAGTCGGTGACGACGCCGGAGTAGCTACCGACGCGGAAATACCTCACGCGGCCGATGATTGGCCTACGCGAGTCGCGGAAGTTCGAGGACTAGACGCGACATTAGATATCGCGGCAAGTGGCCGCTTTGATCATGTGACGGTTCAGACATATCTTATGATACGCTTTATGACCTTGTTGCATCAGGTGTTAGTAGTCGGCTATGCCTTCGATTTACCTGCATGGGCTTTATTAGGACACAGTGGGACTCGTGTTCATATGTATTCCTTGGTGCTTGTATATCATAAATCGCGGCAGTGGCGTATTCCACGCACGATTGATGTTGTGGGCGTGAGACCCATTGTTAAATTGAGTGATGACTTGAGTGCGAGTCCTCGACTTGACATGATCGCTATTTATGGTGAATCGTAGTTTGGTTATCATACATGTCTCCCGCTTGGTATAGACTACTATGATTTCATTTACTGATTTATTTTTAGTTTCACATACTGCACTGTTATCGACCTCCCGGGCCGCTCATGCCGCAGTTGAGGTACATCGCCGTTGATCCTAGCTCTCGTGGTCACAGTCATTGCTTGGGAAGCTCCGCTTCTCGAGGCTTATCAGTGGTATAGTCCCCGTCGTAGTAAGTGTTTACATTCGTGGTTTGGCGGGCCCGCCCCGCCATCGTGGTCGATCATTCTTGAGGTCCGTAGTACACAAGGCGGTGGTTGGTAAAAAGGATTGCCGCTCATTTGTAAAAGAGTTGATGGTTATATATATGCCGATGTGCAAGTTTTCTGATTATTGTTTTATATTTCGTTATCTCATGTTATTGTTTTATGTTCACCGACACTGACGATGTTGTGTCACTAGGTGCCCGGTAAGGCACCACCACGCCCAGCTGGTCGTGATGCCAGTTAGCCTCTCCAAGACACTTAAATCCGCTTTGAGACCCTTAGAACAACACCAACAATTATCCTTCAAATCTCCAAACAAAACCTAGAAAGACAACTAGGTTTTCGCTTTGCGACTAACCCAGAAACTATCTTTTCCAAGATTTTTCTATTGAGATATGCTTACACTACCCTCAAGAACCTTGGTTTAAAGTGTGGAGTTGAATGGACAAGAAACGAATTTTTTTCCTTTTTTCCTTAGGTGAACCCGAGAGCTCTCAAATGAGTTCTTCAAAATTTTCAAGAAATTTTCTAAGTGTTAAGCTCACTCTAGCACTACTAGTATTATATAGTGCAATAGATGGTCAAGATATAAACAAATGTGAGGCTTGGATGTAGTCTTATAAAATATCAAGACTAATTGACCATTTGACTTAGTCAAACTTCTCATGCTCACAAGTTGCAAGACTTGTCTTGCAACAAAGGTCCAATGACCTTCTTGCCCTTGCACAATTCGACCAAGGCATCACAAAAGGGGGGGTGACACGTGTCGCCCTCCCATTCGTCACAATAATACGTTTTCCGAAAATTTCATAATTCCGATAAATTTTTGCAAGTCTCAAATCTTAACACTTGTGAATTCTTACGTACGTTCTAAGAAAAAAAATGTCCTGAAAATACGGGGTGTAACAACTTATACCATTAGTTTCGTCTCTTCAAGCCCGTCATTTCCATACCAACCACAATCGTCGTTTCTACCTACATCGTCGGCAATCTCAGATAGAAAAATTCCCCTGTTTTCCGATCGTCGTTCTTGATTTCCGGTCATCTCCGGTCGATTCAAGGGTCAAGTGTGGTGCCAAAAGGTTCGTCTTCATCAGACCTACAATTTGCACCTAACAACACCATTCGATTCAACCCCTACATCTACATCTCCCAAATTGAAATTCCCAAAAACCCTAGGCGCAACTTTCAATTTTCCAGCCATCTCCGGTAACGTCGAGCATCAAGAGAGGTCTCATTGTGTTCGTATAGTTTTTCTCTACATTCTATACCCACCACCGTCTCTCAATTCATCACACATCGGATAACACCATTGTTGATCGAAAAGTTGACTTCGGGACATTATGGTGGCAATGAGCCATCCATATACTCTTCGAGCGAGTTCGACGAGTCGAAACGATGCCTCGGATCGCTGCCTGAAGAAGGTCGGTAAACCTGAACTCCTCTCAGTTCTTTATATACGTATCAGTTTATATGTTTAATTATAACCTATCATTACGTTTCGAGCAGGTTTAATCCCGTTCAGATAAAAAGGAGGAGTATTTTACTAAGTAGTCGAATCCAATTAGTCGATGTATCTCTAAAAGTCACATGTTACATGGTGCCTGATCTCCAGTGTTGCTAACATATCTTAGATTAATCGCTTGTTAGTTCGGGTTGACATCCTGTTGTTTGAAATCAATGTTAAGTGCCTTAATATGTACCTAATTAGATTTAAGGCCAACACGTTGTTGTATTATCTCGGCTAAATTTGAACCAAATTACCAGATCGCTTTTTGAGTTATACCATCACGTGCATTTTAAACTAGACAGCTTGTTGTTCCTGGCCATATTTGACTAGTCTACTGCTGGATTTCCCAAGCCACTACTGCTGCTTTTCTAAGGCAGAATGGACTGCTGCACTTGATTAAAATCTTGCTGATTTGAACATCAATACTACACTTAGGCCAATGAAATTGAAATTGAGGTCGTGTCCCTTTAGTTTCGGCAGAATACTGATTTGAACATGATACTACATGACCCTCCCGGAAAAGTTGTAGCTCACTTTAGATACAACCATCACTCCTAAGGCAGTGTTGATAATTGTCACTATGTTTAAGCAAAATGGTTGCTGCCATACTTGGGTTTACTTGAGCTATTGTGATATACCTAATGAGACAAACAATTGCTGATATGTGAGACATATTTGTTTGTTGGTTCCTTGTTATCCTATTTCTGTTATCTCAAACGAACAGATACCACATTGGTTGAGAACTTGCTGCACTTTGGAGAAGCTTAAGTACACTATGCATTTGGTCCAGATTTAAGGCCAAACAACGGTTGTCTGTGTTTTTAGGAACTTGCTGCATTTTGAGACAGTTTTGAGTCAAATTACTGGTTGTTCTGTTGATACCCTTTGCTGTTGTACTTTTTTTATTTAATTACGTTGAGGATGAAAACAATACTACACTTGAGATGTTCTTTTGGGCAGAACAACTACTACCTTTAATGTCCAACTGATGCTCTTTATAGCAGATTACTGCTGTCTCTTATTACTATGGTTTTGAGGCCATTTCCGCTGTGTATTTCAGCCTACTGTTGCTATGATTTGGCTAACATATTTTTGTCTTGAAGCTGTTCCATACGGAGTCTATTACTTTTGGTATTTACTGATTTGAACGAATACTACACTTAGGCCAAACTCACCTTTTACACGATTAGGTACTCTTTTAATAATTTGACATTTTCATCAAAATTTAATTCTAACAATTATAGACAATAAGATTGAATACAATAATTGACTAGTCACAACCATTAGAATCAGTGAGCGCTCGGTGATGGAACTAACAACAATAAATAATCAAGTGAGATTTGGGATAATGACAAAATTAGAATTATTATTTTTATTATTAACGGTATCAAAATATAAAGGAGTTCGTTTACAAAGAAATTAAATTAATATATAGTGCAGCCTTTCGAAATGGATATATACCAACTGACACCCCTTAAATACATGTGGCTTCCCCATTTAACATACTACAACCCAGTAACCTTTACAAACTATACTGTTAGTATCTCTTATTTAGGTTGCTAATCCCCTTATTTAATAAGCCATGAAACAATCACAAAGAAATCACCATTAGTTAAAGGAACAAGGTAAGTAGTGACAAATTAAGAATATTTTTAAATTGTTAAAGTAGGCATTGTGCAGCCTCATCTTTCATGGAAAACCCATTAATAGAAGGAATTCATTGAATTCCAAAAACAGTGAAACTAAAACTGATTTTACAAATTTAGGTTTTATAATAAAAGGATAAAACTGACTATAAAACACCACCAAACATGCTTCTAGTTGAAATATCTAAACACCAAATACTATAAATTAATTTGTATTCATTGAATTAAGGATCTGACAATATAATGATCCAACGAAGTGAAATCAACCCTAATAAATCTTGCAGACCTGCTAATGAGGCAGTCTGAATAGGCTTAACATATGCCCTATTAGTAGAACCTCAATTAAATTAAACAAGACTCATTTAGGTTTTTAATTTATGCTTCACAACGTCTTATTCAGATACTGCGTCAACTTTGATCTTTGTATTTCAGCATATGAATATATCCTTAGATAACACAGAAACAACACAACGAAAGAGATCATTAAACACCAGTCTTTCTATAAGCCTTGGTGAAAGGAAAAGTAAACAATTTACTTGTTTGGGAAATTGACATTCGATTGCAGCACCGACAACAAAAAAATCATTTTCCGGTTTATCAAATCAAATAAACTAGAACGATTATTAGGGTTCTAAATCTATGCAATTAGGCTCTGATATCATACAACAACAACATACCCAATGAAATTTCATAATGTGGGGTCTCTGATACCATATGTAAGATAATTTCTAACATTCTTAGGATATTGCATAGATCAAGAACACTATAAGAAATAGAGATTAACATGCATACATGTTAAGCCGTCTTATTAAACCAATGCGGAAGCATGTTTCAGACGTATAGAACGATTGACTATGTCTTTCTTTCATTACTCCTCCTACAAGTGACAGTCGAATGAGACGATGACCTTAAGATTGAGGGAACGAGAGTGTATCTAGCCATATATTTATAGGCATCAAGCCTTGACATAATGGTTCTCCCCATAGTAGGCTTATTATGTCTTCAACATGGCCTACACTACTGTCAGCACACACCTATAAATGAAGTGATTCAGGCCCAACGACAAATCCAACATATAATTGGCCCAAGTCATATTCTCCACTACATTTGTTTGGCCCGTTTTGTAAATCACAACAGTCAAGTTAATAGTAGTCCATATTTAGTAAATTCCAACACCTAAAACTTATCTAGACGAACTCGGAATGCCAAAAAAACGATATCAATTACTGCAAATGCTTCTTTTACCAAACAAAGAACAGATACATGTAAGTCTAGAACTAAATGAACACATACTGTATCCCCAACAATATGACCAAATTTGGAAGATAGCTGCTTTAGGTACATTTAGGATTAAAATAAATTGATTCTGATTCTGATTCTCCTTGTAATTATGTCATGAGCACATGCAAGGTATATATTGCGTCCTTTAATTTGGCAAAGATACACAAAATATCTTTTATAACAAATTGTCCTTTCGATTAATACACCGGAGAATTCAAGACATTACGTTTCTCCCTTCTGGGTGAAACACTCGATATCTCTTCTCATGAATTGGGTTTTTGGATTTGCCAAAAGTGTTTTTGAAAGACCAAAAATATTTTTGGCTAAAAATTGGATTGTTTGGTTCAAAATCGAAAAAGTATTTTTGGCTTTCAAAAGCACTTCTGACCTCTATTTTCAAAAGCCAAAATTTTGGGCTTTTGGAAGTAGAGGTTGATTTTACCTATTTTTAAGTCAAAAATATTTTTTTTATTGACAACCAAACATCTAATAATTTTTTGATAAAAAACTCAGCTTAAAGAACTCTACTCATAAAAATTCTACTTTTAAAAGCTCTTTTTAATAAGTTGTACCAAAAGGCCTTAGTAGTGTCTAACGGTAATTCTACTTTCAATAGATTAAATTCTATCACTAAGCACACACTATCCAGAACAATTATACATCATACATTCATCATATTCTAATGATTCAAATAAATAGACCGCATGAGTTCATGTATTGATATAATCTCACGTGTATTTCACATAAATAATTCATTATAAAAATAATTATTTATTAATCATAAATTCTTAATTTATGATATTACATACATATGAGAAAAGGAAGAAAAATTAAGTGCTCGTGTAATTATGCGTACATCAATCAAAACTAAGAAAAGGGGAATCAATTATTGTCATGACCCAAAATCACTTAGTCGTGCGGATACCTATCATTTCCTATCTCGATAGGCGAACCTGTCCCTTAATCATTAATTCAACAACAAATAAAGTAAATAGAACTGAATAAATTGGAGTCTAAATCATAAGTAACATAAGTACGGAAGTACAAACAACATCCCCAAAGAACTGGTCTGCATACAGTACAAGAACCAAATCTAGAATAATACAAAGTCTCAATATACGAATATTGTCTTAGAATAGAAGAAAAGACTTGTATAAAGGAGTCTCCAGGTTGTGGATCCATCAAGCATGCTCACCCTAGACACTCAACAACAAGCCTCAGGATCAGTCGTGAGGAGTAGATGTGGAACATGTCACATACTCTGCACTCATAAGGAATGCAACAAGATAGTTATAGTACAAATACTTTATACCGGTAAGTATCATAGGCCGACAAAAGTTAGATAATATATATATATATATATATATATATATAAAGGAAGAAATTGAAGAATAGACATGCTCACAATCAAGTACAAATACTATCACGATCCAAGAATAAACAACCCAAGTATAGAGTATCAAGTCCAAATCCAAGAAATATAAGAATGTAGTGATGAGTAAATATACAATGCAATGCACTGGAAAAGTGTAATCTTCGTACACACATGTTACAAACGGAATACCCCCATGCCTCGATAGTCATAACACATAGGAGATCCGCAAATTCCATGTACCAATCACAATCCAAAGATGACTCCACAACACCGACCATATCGCTAGCCATTCCGAACACAACCCAAAGATGGCTATGTTATCAAATTTGTTGCAAGAATCATGGATGTTTACTTCTCACTTATCATCATCAACACCAATCACATGTAATATCAATGTATTATGAAAATGAAGATGAATGTAATGAAAAACGCCAATACCAAGTTTATCATATCAATCTCAATCGTTCCACACATGGATACATATCATAATCAGTTTCAAGTCATGTCCTTTCCTCTATTCCTAATAATACCAAGATAAGTGAGAGATAACTCAATCATAATGACAATACGTCAACTAAGAGAAATCTAATATCAAACACTTGGCAGCAAGACAATAAATCACAGAGAGGAACAAGCCCACAAATCAATCAACAATACCAAACCTAAGTAATACATCCCAACTTCATACCCAAAGTCGTAACATGCTTTCTTAATTAAAGGATGGAAGATTGAATCTTCACGAATGAATTTTCCTAACCAAGGAGAAAAAGGTTAATTAGGGGTAACTTATGCGTAAGGATTTATAGTTTATGAAATCTAACAAGAACTGTGTTTAACAAATAAATTAGAATTAACGAACTTAATGAGGTGTTATGAAGTTGAGTTTGATTCAGTTAGGATGTCTTATGTGAATAATCTATGATGAATTGTTTTCATCAATTGTATGAATTACATCTTGTTATCAGAATATGTTATGTGAATAGATGAAGATTGGGTCCATTAATAGGGTGTAGTAGACTCGATTTTTATATGTGCCACATGTTTCTTTCATTGTCGACCTATGATTCTTATGGGGGTACGTTGTGTACTCATACTACACTTTTTGCATAATTTATGTGAATGAAAGTTTAGCTTATTAATCCTATTTCGACTTCCGACGATCTTGGAGGCTTAGGGTGAGCTACACATCCTATCACCAGCCTTGATCTCTCTCGGTATTTATATTGATTTTTTTCTTCCAAGAGAGTTACTAGTATTAACTCTTAATGTTATTTTATTCATAGTCGCTCTTGTACAAGTCAGACCAGGTTATAGGAAAAGTGTGATGTTCAAGATATGTTGATGTTTTAAGTGTATTCAAATGAAGCAATTTAATCTTTTATAAATTCTTTACTATTTCGTATTATTTTAATGATTTGTTTTAAATAATTTTGGGGATGGTTCACCTACTGTTGCGATATTTCTAGATGCTTACGCAAATGTACGTATCGTTCAAGTAATAAAGATATGTAAGATCGAATTTATCATCCACAGAGACTAGTTTATTAAGTACCGGTTATCTATTCTATGATATCAATTTGGTGAACGTTCTTTAGTTTGAGAATTATAACTAAATGCAGAAATTAAACTAAGGATGATTGTACTTTGAGTTTGTAACAGTTATGAAGGAAATAGGGCTTCCAATCTCCTCAACTATCATCTCTTTCACGTGTTAATGCAATGCTAATGACTCTTCTTCTTATTAAGATAGCAGGTTAACTAATCTGTTATCATATTCCGGTTAGGACATACGAGAGCTCAACCTTGTGCAGAAACCTTCTATATTTCTATGATAGATTTTACCACACAAGAGGATTAAGAACAATAACTTTAATTACTACACAAGTATCGGGGTACTTTCGTCCACAATTTTAACCTATGTCTAAAAAACTACAATATATTCAAATCTCTCATCTCGGATCTCGATTCGAAATCATATAAGTTATGATAATTAGTGATCAATTAATTATCAATGCAATCATAACAATATTGAATGGATCTTAATATGCTGAAGAAGAAATCAAAAACCATGCATTAACTATATGAAAGAGTTTCAAGAAGACTCGACGGAAAACCCTACTAAAGTAATTAGCTCCTAAACATGGTCATGTCAAGAACTAAATTAGAATCCAACATGAACTGAAATAAAATAAGGGAAAGAAAATAAATTGAACAAGGAGATGTCTCTAATCTTGCTCTTGCCTCCTTCTTTTCCACCACAAAGTATGATCTGAAATAAGACAGGGTTTAGGGTATTTATATCTGAGAAAACCCTTGCTTCGGACCCTTTACCCTTACTGAAATTCGACTTTTTCTCGGAAATACGCGTCGGCACTGCGGTGCTAATTCAGCCGAAATCGCTGCTGCTCAATGGAAATATTGCGCCGCGGTGCTGGTGACACGAACCGCGGTGCCTTCGACGGTGATTTTTCATCCTCAGTTACTGTAATTTTCCTCGGCTCAATACTTTTCGGTCGCGGTTCATCAGCACCGCGGTCCCTCTTGGTCATGCACCGCAGTGTCTTCTCCGTTTCTTCCAGAATTCGCCTGATTTCTTCTATTCTTCTCGGAACCTCTTAGGCTTCAGTTCTTGGGCTGTGCTTGTGCAATTTCATCCTCAATTATGTATTTCCTCCTTTAGGACCGCTGTGACTCAAAAGACAGAAGAACAACCCTAATACTATACTAAACACAAACGAAAATAGAAAAATACTTAACTAAAAAGGACTCAAAAGAGTGTACAAAATACACTCAACAAACACCCCCAAACTTACACTTTACTCGCCCTCGAATAAAGCACTAAACAAAAATAAAAATAAAAACAAAATGAAATAAAATACTCAATGAAAAGGATCAAGTAGCTATAGTAATGCTTCCTCAAAATCATGGATGCAAACTGAGATAATATGTTAGAACATACATAACATGAATATTTAGCAATCTAGAATTTTAAATTAGACATTTCGCAAATTCACTTTGATCATAATCACTGGAAATACAGACACCTAACCTATGCATGTCAATTTCATTCCATCTTTCCCAAAATTCTATAGACCTGTTTATTTGCTATTCTCCACTAATCATAGACATACATACACATTAGAGATCATCAAGACGTTTAAGGGTTGTAATGTTGGCTTAGGCAGGAGTAGGTAAAAGTAAGCATTTAGGCTCAATTACGTACCATAAACATTTTCATTCAACTCTTTTTTCCTTCTTTCTAATTTTCTTTTTAATCTCATACCTATTTTCTCCCCTCTTTTCTTTTCAGAGAATGAGATATATTATAAATAACAAGCACCCCCAAACTTCAACTTTTGCATATTTTTCATTGGGGTGCATCAAATTTTCACTCTCTTTTTATTTATTTTCAACACTTCTCATTCCAATAATTTTCAATTATCACTTATGGCACACTCAAATGAATTATAGGGTGTCAAAATATATTATTTAGGCTCAAATGGGCTGACTAGTGATACAATTTTTGTCAGGGTAGGTAATGAATTGTCAGAAGGGCTAACAAAGAAATGTCTGAATCATCTCCCTAAACATGTATATCTTAACAATTTCGCCTCAAATAACAAGCAAACAAATTTTCTAGACATTTTTCAACATTTCTTTCCATAACTGACACACATAGGCTAAGCACAAATATCCCAAATAATTAGATGTCATAAATATTTTGCATATCTAACTTAAGCACACAGATTTGTTTGCTTTCAATTCCATTAAATTATCCCACTTAATCCACTCAATATCTTCAGCTACTATACATACATGATCCATAAAAAAAATTATGACTCACAAACATATAAAACAAACACAAAGACAACAAAAAAACTCAAAACAAAATAAGACACCCCCCAAAAATTAATCGACACATTGTCCCCAATATGTAAAGACTAAAAATAAAGGGACAACTTACAGACACAACACATTGGTCATACGGAGGTCTGGGAGGAGATTCTTGAAATTGCACAACATTAGGGCTTTGTGATGTTCTGGCACCGCGGCCCTGTAGATTGGCACCGCGGTGCTGCTGCCAATTTTCCCCTTTTCCAGCGTTTGATCCTTTTTTCCACTTAGGGTCAGTCCTTAGTCCACCTGCCATAAAAAACATAAGACAAAAAACCAAGACCGTGAGACTGTTCAAGACAAAATAAACAACTAAAACAAAAATTGAAATACCATAATTAAAACATTGAGTTGCCTCCCAAGTAGCGCTGTCTTTAACGTCTTTTAGCTGGACGCAGTTTTCTTACTCAATCAGGGGGTAGAGTATCCCCTCTACATATCCATTTCAGCATCATTCTCTTTCTCATTCTCCTCTTCTTTTTGACATGGATGAGGTCAGAAAACTTACCATCAAGTTCTTCATGCTGCTTTAATGGTACCCACAAGCATCAGTACTTGTGAGACTTTTCTCAGAGACACCCTTGTCAGCTATCCTAAAGGTAAAACATCTATCATTTACTTGAGGTTCAGTGGGTGGTCTGCAAGCTTTGAATACTATTTCCTCACCTTGGACTCTGAGCTTTAATTCCCCCTTTTCAACATCAATGAGGGCTTTCCCTGTGGCTAGGAATGGTCTCCCAAAGATCATTGTCATATTCTCATCTTTCTCCATATCAAGAATGAAGAAATCTGCAAGTAAGATAAATTTGCCCACTTTCACCAATACGTCTTCAATTATTCCATGGGGATGTACAATAGAGCGATCAACTAGCTGCAAGTTGACTGTGGTTGGATTTGCTTTCCCCAAACCAAGTTTTTTAAACACAGAGAGGGGTATAAGATTGATAATTGCCCCCAAATAACACAACGCCCGCTTACATGTCACCTTCCCTATAGTGCAAGGTAAGGTGAAACTCCCTGGGTCTCTCAACTTAGGGGGAAGTTTCTTCTGTAAGATTGCACTGCACTCTTCTGTCAGTACCCTATCTCATAGTCTGCCATTTTCCTCTTTTTAAAAAGGATGTCTTTCATATACTTCACATACGCTGACATTTGTTCCAATGCTTCAATGAACGGGAGGTTAATGTGCTATTTTTTAAATACCTCCAAAAATTTCGAAAACTGCTTATCCAAAGCCTTCTTTTGCATTCTTTGAGGGTAAGAAATTTTGTCTGTATACTCCCTCATCACTGCGGGTAGCGCCTTCTCTAAAATAGGACGGTCATCAGTAACCCCCTATTTTTATACATCAACTTTCTCCTCTACCTCATTCTCCTTTTCAACCACTGATTGGGGTGCAACCTGCTCTAACTGCTTCCCACTTCTCAAATTGATTGCTTGGCATTATTCTCTTGGGTTTACCACAGTATTGCTGGGAAGGTCCCATGCTCTTTATTATTCAACGTGTTCGCCAGCTTTCCCACCTGTGTTTCCAAATTCCTGATGGATGACCTAGTCTGAGTCATGAATTGTTTGGTCTCTGTCATGAACTGTGTCTGCGTATTGGCCAAGGATGAAAGTAAGGACCTAGTTTACGCCATGAATTGAGTCTGAGAATTGGCTAAGGTCAACAGTGTTGTTTTTATGTCATCTGACTTCTCTTGTGGGGCTGGTGAGTTGAACTGCTGTGAGGATGGTGCCTTAAATTGTGGTTGCTGCCCTTGTTCATTCTTCCATGAAAAATTTGGGTAATTTCTTCACTCCTGATTGTATGTGTTGGAGTAAGGGTTGTTGTAGGGCCTCTATAAATTCCCCACTGCCTGAACCTGCTCCATGGGCACATTATTTGGGTCCACTGCAATACACCTATCAAAAGAATGGGGACCCCCACAAATTTCGCAACTCACTGGTGTCTGAACCGCTTTAACTGACATGGTACTCTGCTACACCTGTTTAGTCAAAGTGGCTACATGTGCAGTTAATTCAGTGATAGCATCCAACTAATGAATCCCAGTCACTTTCCTGCTGTTCATTGCTCTCTCATCGGCCCCTGATGGTTGTTTGTGGCCATGTCTTCTAGAAAATCATGTGCCTCATTGACATTCTTTCTCATGAACGTCCCTCCTGCTGCAGCATCAATTATGGTACGAGTTGTACCACATAACCCATTGTAGAATATGTGGACTAACATCCACTTATCAATCCCATGATGCGGGAACTTCATCTGCAAAACATTAAACCGCTCCCATGCATCATATAGTGATTCTCCCTCCAACTGATAAAAGTTATTCAACTCACCTCTGAGCTTCGCTGCCTTAGCTGGGGGGAATAACTCGGTAAGAAACTTTTGGCTAAATCTTGCCATGTAGTGATGGAGTTCGCCTGTAATGAGTTCAACCAGCACTTTGCTCTATCCCTGAGTGAGAATAGTAGAGTCTCAACCGAATGACATCATTAGTAACACCATTGTACTTGAAAGTTGCACACAGTTCCAGGAAATTTGCTAGATGCATATGGGGATATTCAGACGGTAATACCCAAAATGAACTGAGCCTTGAACCATGTGCAATATGGCTGGTTTGATTTCAAAATTATTGGATTCAACAGCTGGAAGCCTGATGCAAGTCTGCACCCCTGTGATTGTAGGCAACACATAGTCCCCCAGCTCCTTTCTGCAGGGACTTGTCTTAATATAGACGGTAACTCATCATTCACCAAATTGTTGTTTCGCTGATCTCCCATCGCTAATGAATCAGCAATCCTCTTGTATTTCCTGTTCTGTATTCACAATCTTTCAATTTCAGGGTTCAAAGGAATAGGAGTGTCTCCTCCTCTCCTACTTCGCATAAACTAAGTTTCCTGAAATTGATCAAAAACAACAAACAGATCACGACAAAACGTTCTACAATAAAAAGAAAAAAATAGAAAATAAAAACCAAATTAGAAATAAGAATAGATAATTCGATATTAATAGTACGTCAGTCCCCGGTAACGGCGCCAAAAACTTGTTGCGATATTTCGAGATGCTTACGCAAGTGTATGTATCGTTCAAGTAATAAAGATCTGTAAGACCGAGTTTATCGTCCACAGAGACTGGTTTATTAAGTACCGGTTATCTATTCTATGGTATATATTTGGTGAACGTTCGTTAGTTTGAGAATTATAACTAAGTGAAGAAATTAAACTAAGGATGATTGTACTTTGGGTTTATAAAAGTTATGAAGGAAATAGAGCTTCCAATCTCCTCAACTATCTACTCTTTCACGTGTTAATGCAATGCTAATGACTCTTCTTCTTATTAAGATAACATGTTAACTGATCTGTCATCATATTCCGATTAGGACATACGAGAGCTCAACCTTGTGCAGAAACCTTATATATTTCTATGATAGATTTTACCACACAAGAGGATTAAGAACAATAACTTTAATTACTACACAAGTATCAGGGTACTTTCGTCCACGATTTTAACATATGTCTAAACAACTACAACATATTCAAATCTCCCCTCTCGGATCTCGATTCGAAATCATATAAATTATGATAATTAGTGATCAATTAATTATCAATGCAATCATAACAATATTGAATGGATCTTAATATGCTGAAGAAGAAATAAAAAACCATGCATTAACTATATGAAAGAGTTTCAAGAAGATTCGACGGAAAACCCTACTAAAGTAATTAGCTCCTAAACATTGTTATGTCAAGATCTAAATTAGAATCCAACATGAACTGAAATAAAATAAGGGAAAAAAAATAACTTGAACAAGGAGATGTCTCTAATCTTGCTCTTGCCTCCTTCTTTGCCTCCACAAAGTATGATCTGAAATAGGACAGGGTTTAGGATATTTATATCTGAGAAAAACCTTGCTTCGGACCATTTTACCCTTTTGAAAAGTCAATTTTTTCTCGAAAATATACGTCGGCACCATGGTGCTGACTGCGAAGCACTACGGTGCTAATTCAGCCGAAATTGTTGCTGCTCAATAGAAATATTGCGCCGTGGTGCTGGTGACACGAACCGCGGTACCTTCGACGGTGATTTTTAATCCTCAGTTACTGGAATTTTTACGCCTTGGCTCAATACTTTTCGGCTGCGGTTCATCAGCACCGCGGTGCCTTCTCTGTTTCATCCAGAATTCACCTGATTTCTTCTATTCTTCTCGGGACCTCTTAGGCTTCCGTTCTTGGGCAGTGCTTGTGCAATTTCATCCTCAATTATGTATTTCCTCCTTTAGGACCGCTGTGACTCAAAAGACAGAAAAATAACCCTAATACTATACTAAACACAAACGAAAATGAGAAAATACTTAACTAAAAATGACTCAAAAGAGTGTATAAAATACACTCAACAAACACCCCCAAACTTACACTTTACTCGCCCTCGAGTAAAGCACAAAACATAAACAAAAATAAAAATCAAATCAAATAAAAGACTCAATGAAATAGATCAAGTAGCTATAGTAATGTTTCCTCAAAATCATGGATGCAAACTGGGATAATATGTTAGAACATACATGACATGAATATTTAGCAATCTAGAATTTCAAATTAGACATTTCGCATATTCACTTAGATCATAATCATTGGAAATACAGACACCTAACATATGCATGTCAATTTCATTCAATCTTTCCCAAAATTCTATAGACATGTTTGTTTGCTATTCTCCACTAATCATAGACATACACATTAGAGATCATCAGTACTTTCATAGGTTGTAATGTAGACTTAGGCAGGGGTAGGTAAAAGAAGACATTTTGGCTCAATTACGTACCATAAGCATTTTTCAATCAACTCTTTTTTCCTTCTTTTTGATTTTCTTTTTAATCTCATACCTATTTCTCCCCTCTTTTCTTTTGAGAGAATGAGATATATTATAAATAACAAGCACCCCCAAACTTTAACTTTTGCATATTTTTCATTAGGGTGTATCAAATTTTCACTCTCTTTTCATTTCTTTTTCAACACTTCTCATTCCAATAATTTTCAATGATCACTTATGGCACAATCAAATGAATTATAGGGTGTCAAACAAAGATATTATTTAGGCTCAAAGGGGCTGACTAGTGATACAATTTTTGTCAGGATAGGTAATGAATGGTTAGAAGGGCTAACAAAGAAATGTCTAAATCATCTCCCAAACATATATCTTAACTATTTCGCCTCCAATAACAACCAAACAAATTTTCTAGACATTTTCAACCTTTCTTTCCATAACTGACACACATAGGCTAAGGATAAATATCCCAAATAATTAGATGTCATGAATTTTTTGCATATCTAACTTAAGCACACAGATTTATTTGCTTTTAATTCCATTAAATTATCCCACTTAATCCACTCAATATCTTCAGCTACTATACATACATGATCCATAAAAAAATATGACTCACAAACACATAAAACAAACACAAAGACAACAAAAAAATTCAAAACAAAATAAGACACCCCCCCAAACTTAATCGACACATTATCCCTAATGTGTAAAGACTAAAAATAAAGGTACAACTTACAGACACAACACATCGGTCATACGGAGGTCTGGGAGGAAATTCTTGAAATTGCACAACATTAGGGCTATGTGAAGTTCTGGCACCGCGGTGCTGCTGGCAATTTTCCCCTTTTCCAGCATTTGATCCTTTTTTCCACTCAGGGCTAGTCCCTAGTCCACCTGCCATAAAAAACATAAGACAAAAAACCAAGCCCGTTTGACTGTTCAAGACAAAATAAACAACTAAAACAAAAATTGAAATAACATAATTAAAAGATTGGGTTGCCTCCCAAGTAGCGTTGTCTTTAACGTCTTTTAGCTGGACGTAGTTTTCTTACTCAATCAGGGGATAGAGTATCCCCTCTGCATATCCATTTCAGCACCATTCTCTTTCTCCTTCTCCTCTTCTTTTTGACAGGGCTGAGGTCAGAAGACTTACCATCAAGTTCTTCATGCTGCTTTAGTGGTACCCCACAAGTATCAGTACTTGTGAGACTTTTCTCAGTGACACCCTTTTCAACTATCCCAATGACAAAACATCTATCATTTACTTGAGGTTCAGTAGGTGGTCTGCAAACTTTAAATACTATTTCCTCACCTTGGACTCTGAGCTTTAACTCCCTATTTTCAACATCAATGAGGGCTCTCACTGTGGCTAGGAATGGTCTCCCAACGATCGGTGGCATATTCTCATATTCCTCCATATCAAGAATTAAGAAATCAGCAAGTAAGATAAATTTGCCCACTTTCACCAATATGTCTTCAATTATTCCATGAGGATGTACGATAGAGCGATCAACTAGCTGCAAGTTGACTGTGGTTGGCTTTGCTTCCCACACACCAAGTCTTTTAAACATAGGGAGGGGCATAAGATTGATACTTGCCCCCAAATCACACAACGCCCGCTTACATGTCACCTTCCCTATAGTGCAAGGTAAGGTGAAACTCCCTAGGTCTCTCAACTTAGGAGGAAGTTTTTTCTGTAAGATTGCACTGCACTCTTCTGTCAGTACCACAGTCTCATAGTCTGTCAGGTTCCTCTTTTTAAAAAGGATGTCTTTTATATACTTCACATACGATGACATTTGTTCTAAGGCTTCAATGAACGGGAGGTTAATGTGCAATTTTTTAAATACCTCTAAAATTTTCGAAAACTGCTTATCCAAAGCCTTCTTCTACAGTCTTTGAGGGTAAGAAATTTTGTCTGTATACTCCCTCATCACTGCGGGTAGAGCCTTCTCTAAAATAGGGCGGTCATCAGTAACCCCCCTATTTTTCTGCATCAATTGTTTTCTCCACCTCATTCTCTTTTTCAACCACTGGTTGTGGTGTAACCTGCTCTAACTGCTTCCCACTTCTCAAACTGATTGCTTGGAATTTTTCTCTTGGGTTTACCACAGTATTGCTGGGAAGATTCTCTTGCTCTCTATTATTCAACGTGTTTGCCAGTTGTCCCACCTGCGTTTCCAAATTCTTAATGGATGACCTAGTCTCAGTCATGAATTATTTGGTCTCTGTCATGAATTGTATCTGTGTATTGGCCAAGGACGAAAGTGAGGACCTGGTTTCTGTCATGAATTGAAACTGAGAGTTGGCTAAGGTCAACAGTGCTGTTTTTATGTCATCTGGTTTCTCTTGTGGGGCTGGTGAGTTGAACTGCTATGAGGATGATGTCTGAAATTATGGTTGCTGCCCTTGTTCATTCTTCTATGAAAAATTTGGGTGATTTCTCCACCCCTGATTGTATGTGTTGGAGTAATGGTTGTTGTAGGGCCTCTAAAAATTCCCAACTGCATGAACCTGCTTCATGGACACATTATTTGGGTCCACTGCAGTACACCTATCAAAAGTATGGGCACCCCCACAAATTTCGCAACTCACTGGTGTCTGAACCGCTTTAACTGACTTGGTACTCTGCTGCATCTGTTTTTTCAAAGTGGCTACCTGTGCAGTCAATGCAGTGATAGCATCCAACTCATGAATCCAAGTCACTTTCCTGTCGTTCATTGCTCTCTCATTGTTCCCCTGATGGTTGTTTGTGGCCATGTCTTCTAGAAAATCATATGCCTCATTGACACTCTTTCTCATGAACGTCCCTCCTGCTGCAGCATCAATTATGGTACGAGTTGTACCACACAACCCATTGTAGAATATCTGGACTAACATCCACTTCTCAATCCCATGATGCGGGCTCTTCCTCTGAAAATCTTTAAACCGCTCCCATGCATCATATAGTGATTCTCCCTCTAGCTGATAAAAGTTATTCAACTCACCTCTAAGTTTCGCTGCCTTAGCTGGGGGGAAGAACTCGGTAAGAAACTTCTGGACTAAGTCTTGCCATGTAGTGATGGAGTTCTCCTGTAATGAGTTCAACCATCACTTTGCTCTATTCCTGAGTGAGAATGGGAAGAGTCTCAACCGAATGACATCATCAGTAAAACCATTGTACTTGAAAGTTGCACACAGTTCCAGGAAATTTGCTAGATGCATATGGGGATATTCAGACGGTAATACCCAAATTGAACTGAGCCTTGAACCATGTGCAATATGGCTGGTTTGATTTCAAAATTATTGGCTTCAACAGCTGGAAGCCTGATGCAAGTCTGCACCCCTGTGATTGTAGGCGACACATAGTCCCGCAAGCTCCTTTCTGCAGGGACTTGTCTTAATACAGGCGGTAACTCATCATTCACCAAATTATTGTTTCGCTAATCTTCCATCGCTAATGAATCAGCAATCCTCTTGTCTTTCCTGTTATGTCTGCACAATCTTTCAATTTCAAGGTTCAAAGGAATAAGAGTGTCTGCTCCTATCCTACTTCGCATAAACTAAGTTTCCTGAAATTGATCAAAAACAACAAACAGATCACGACAAAACGTTCTACAATAAAAAGAAAAAAATAGAAAATAAAAACCAAATTAGAAATAAGAATAGATAATTCGATATTAACAGTACGCCAGTCCCCGATAACAGCGTCAAAATCTTGTTGCGATATTTCGAGATGCTTACGCAAGTGTACGTATCGTTAAAGTAATAAATATCTGTAAGACTGAGTTTATCGTCTACACAGACTAGTTTATTAAGTACCGGTTATTTATTCTATGATATATATTTGGTGAACGTTTTTTAGTTTGAGAATTATAACTAAGTGCAGAAATTAAACTAAGGATGATTGTATTTTGGGTTTATAACAGTTATGAAGGAAATAGGGCTTCCAATCTCCTCAACTATCCACTCTGTCACGTGTTAATGCAATCTAATGACTTTTCTTCTTATTAAGATATCAGGTTAACTAATCTGTCATCATATTCCGGTTAGAACATACGAGAGCTCAACCTTGTGCAGAAACCTTATATATTTCTATGATAGATTTTACCACACAAGAGGATTAAGAATAATAACCTTAATTACTACACAAGTATCGGGGTACTTTCGTCCACGATTTTAACCTATGTCTAAACAACTACAACATATTCAAATCTCCCCTCTCGTATCTCGATTCGAAATCATATAAGTTATGATAATTAGTGATCAGTTAATTATCAATGCAATCATAACAATATTGAATGGATCTTAATATGCTGAAGAAGAAATAAAAAACCATGCATTAACTATATGAAAGAGTTTCAAGAAGATTCGACGGAAAACCCTACTAAAGTAATTAGCTCCTAAACATTGTCAAGTCAAGAACTAAATTAGAATCCAACATGGACTTAAATAAAATAAGGGAAAGAAAATAACCTGAACAAGGAGATGTCTCTAATCTTGCTCTTGCCTCCTTATTTGCCTCCACAAAGTATGATTTGAAATAAGACAGGGTTTAGGGTATTTATATCTGAGTAAAACCTTGCTTCGGACCCTTTTACCCTTATGAAAAGTCGACTTTTTCTCGGAAATACATGTCGGTACCGTGGTGCTAACTGTGAAGCACTGCGGTGCTAATTCAGCCGAAATCGCTACTACTCACTGAAATATTGCGCTGCGGTGCTGGTGACACGAACCGCGGTGCCTTCGACTGTGATTTTTCATCCTCAGTTACTGGAATTTTTACGCCTCGGTTCAATACTTTTCGGCCGCGGTTCATCAACACTGCGGTCCCTCTTGGTCATGCACCGCGGTGCCTTCTCTGTTTCATCTAGAATTCACCTGATTTCTTCTATTCTTCTCGGGACCTCTTAAGCTTTAGTTCTTGGGTTGTGCTTGTGCAATTTCATCCTCAATTATGTATTTCCTCCTTTAGGACCGTTGTGACTCAAAAGACAAAAAAACAACCCTAATACTATACTAAACACATACGAAAATGGGAAAATACTTAACTAAAAAGGACTCAAAAGAGTGTATAAAATACACTCAATACCTACCAGGAGAATAGTATTGGTGCCATCATGTCCCATGATTAGAATAGTGCCATAAAGACAATAAATCATGAAGGATATATATTATCTGATATATACATGTCATGTAGGTTATCTATTCAGATGCAAGAGTGTCTCTTGATGCCAATTGATGGAATACTTTCATAAACAGTGGAAGCAAATAGTCATGATTATATTTGCATATAATATAGACAACATGTAATCACATATTTTAATGAAACATAAAATCGAGACTTATCTTTGAAGCGTAACCTTAACCAAGAATTGAATCTTTAATCACGAGCAGAAACCATCCATGAGATCGTCCTCCAGTTCCACGGTATACATTCTTCTTCTATATAACCTAATTATCCTTTAGACAAAGAATACTCGTGTGGGCAAGTATTACGGCCCAGGAAAAACATTATTCTTAGTGCTAAAAATCACTCTCTTTATAACCACGTTTTAGGGTGTCAACCCTAGTCAAAAACATGTGGGCTTGATTTCCCCCCAAGAATATTATGTTCTAAGTCCAAGAATAATTAGGTATATCATGGACTACAAATTTAATAACGAAGCTTCTAATAAGAAAAAATTTCCTCTAGTTTTAAGAGCTATTTTCACGTGATTTTTTATGTTAAGATAGTGATTTTATATTATGATATTGCTAATTCATTTTATCTTGCATATAGGTGGAGATGAACCCTTGTTGAGAATAAAATGGATGTGACGTAGGAGAAACTAGCGAGAAAATTGTTATACCCCGTAGTTTCAGGGTATGTATACGAGGACGTACGTACGAGAATACGACATTGAAATTGGAAAGGAAGAAAGAGGTGATTTTTCCACGGAAAAGTTTCCGGTTTTTGTGAAGGAAAAAGGTTCGTTAATGGGAATTGGATTCCCAGATTTGGTATTCGGACTTCTTGGAATATTAGAGAATTATGGAATTTTATTTTCGGAAATGGTCACGTGGGACCCACGGGGGAAATTTACGATTTTTGTGGGGCCCACTTTGTTTTCGAGATTTTGGCCATTGTGGATATTTCCGGAAGATGAAATATTTTGGACGAGTAGGAGGGCGACACGTGTCACCCCCCCTAGTTGGCTTGGACGAATTCCACTTTGTACACAACACCCGTTTAGAGTCGTTTCGACTAAACGCTTTACACAACTCGCGTAGGATAAATTCCGGCTATGTCATTTCTAATTTTTGCGGATTTTTCCGAGAGACGCAACACGTTGGATCAACGAGAGGCGACACTTGTCACCCTCTCATGGTGGATGTCACACGCAATAGGCCGATTGGGTTGGCTTGTTTTGTCTTGGAGTTGGTAGGATATTTTGTGTGCAAGTTGGCCAAGGACACTTGCCTAAATCCTCACCCTACACTTGCCTTGCACTTGGCATAATCTTGGCCATTGGTTGGCCATCCTTGACCTATAAATACCCCTTGTTGAAGAGTTATTTCATCCTAAATTGAGCAATCTATCTAAGTCTCAAATCCTCCCTCTCCTCTTATTGTTTTCGTCCAAACACACCCTCCCCTTTGAGAAGCCCTGGCCGAGAGCAACCCCTCTAAAGCTAGCCTAGCCGAAACACTACCCCCTCCCTTGGTAGAAAAGTTGCCTCTAGTATTGTTATAATGCCCAAATTACCCTAGCCCAAATCCCTTAGTCCTTAGTAGAAGTTGTGAAGAACTTCTAAGGTTTTCGAGCCACCGAGCGCACAACTTAGAGCTAAACCTTGCTCAGCGCGACTTTTATCTAGGATATTATTGGGCTTACCGAGGTAAATAACCTTATCCTCCTTTTGTAATTAGAGTATATATCTGTAGAAGTATAGGGATAAGTATTAAATACTTAGAAGGATATTGAGAATAATTGAACCGTTATCACGTAGAAGGGTTTAAAAGATGAATAATAGAATCAGATTACATGGATGTTCACATGAGACGCGTGAGTAGCTCACCGGGTAGGGAAGTGCTGCCCAAAGGTCCATAGAATAACGAACCTCGCTAGAGCTTTGTACAAGATACCGACGTTGATAGGCGTATTTGATTATAGGTCGATACTCTGCGCGACATATTCAACTTGGCGGTGGTTTTCGGTAGAAGGTATGTGATTCTTCCTACACTCTTGAGCATGATATTTTAAATAAATATGTATGTAGTGCGGTGACGCATACGTGTTAATCGAATAATACTTACGGCAATGCCTCACGCTTAAGCCCGAATAACACTTACGAATGCCTCACGCTTAAGCTGAATAATAAAAACGAAAACATTTCAAAAGAATCTTGAATCATTTTTAATGTAAGAGTACCACTTGGTTTTAAAAGCTTAAGAGTTATACTAGCTTTATGGGAAGTTAGGTATAACGGCTTAAGAGTGATAAAAAGAACGATTTATTGATTTAAGGAAATAAGAGACTTGACTTATTATACTAATATGAATTTTGTTAAAAAGCGTGAAACCTCATTAGTGAGTAAATAGTATTTTTGGTTTTCAAAAGGAATGATGTTTTACCAATCAGAATAAATGTCGAACAAACCACAGCAGCGCTAATAAAGGGAATTATTTTGACTAATAAAGTATTATTAAACCAGTAGAAACTTCCATCTGCATAGGAGCTAAGATGAGACAAAATGATATTACATTTACTAGATCATGGCTGCTGTAATAAGATTGTTACGAATAATAATAACCTACTCACACTTAGGGTATATGTTTTTCAAATTGTTTTAAAAGATTAAAACTATGAACTGCGGAACCTTTCGAAAATGAGAAACTTGAGTAATTGAAACTAGGCAAACTCGAACGTTAGGAAAAGAATGTTGTTACTTGATTTTACAAAGAGAAATGTGTTGATTTACTTCAAAAGATAACCACTCTATTTTTATACTACGGGTATTGTGTGACTTTTGTGAAAGAAACGGATCTTTTAAAAGAGTAATACATGAAGTACTTTGGGGCTAAAAACCCGAACTTGTTGTCATAATGTAGAAAGTACCTTGTGTGAATAACTTGATTGTATTGATTTGTGATAGTCTTGTAATACTTTCTTGTTGACTTGATAAGTAAGCATGTTAGGATGCTACGTGAGTTAGTGTCTTGTGATGTTTGTGAAAAAGGGTTTTCCTTTGTTGTGCTTATGTTGTTTAGCGATAAGCGGTTATGTTGATATCATATCACTCATAACTCCGGGGGTTAAGCTGCCCTCCGATGCGGGGTAGACTCAGGCGGGTCTAGTGACCTATGATTCGAGAATACCTTATGCAGTGCAGATGGCCTATGCGAGCTACGAGTTCCGTGTTAGTATGCGCCCTTGCGTGGTCATGCGGTCTTTGTGGCTACGCGGACGGCGAGTCCAGACGCCGCCAGGAGTAGCTACCCTCGATGCGGGAATACCTCATGCGGGCCATCGAGTGGCCCGTGCGCGAGCTACGGAAAGTTCGGGGCTAGACGCGACATTAGATATCGCGGCGAGTGGCGGCTTTGATCATGTGACGGTCAGACAGATCTCATGATCTGATTTACGCCCTTGTTATCGGGGTTTTTAGTAGTCGGCTATGCCCTCGCATTTACCCCCGCACGGTTTTATGATGACTTTGAGGCGTGAGTCACGACTTAACATGATCGCTAATTATTGTGAATCGTAGTTTTGGCTTATCATACATGTCTCCCGCTTTATATAGACTACTATGATTTCATTTACGTGATTTTCGGGCCACATACTTGGTACTGTTATCGACCTCCTTGGGGCTGCGTTCATGCCGCAGGTAAAGGTACTCCTACTGTTGATCCCCGTTCTTAGGATCACCGTTTCAGCGTTGGGAAAGCTCCGTTTCTCCGGAAGCTTAGCATTTTGGTATGGTCCCCTGTCGTTGTAGATATTTGTATTTAGAGGTATGGCGGGGCCCTGTCCCGCCATTGTTGTTTTAAACTCTTAGAGGTCTGTAGACCTGTTGTAAGGTTGGGATGTAACTGTTCATTTTGGGGTACTTATATACATTTATGCCGAAAGGCAACTTTTTCCCAGAAACTGTGTCTTAATTGTACTGTTTCATATTTTGGTTGTTTTATTTTCCGCTGATTTCTCTTATGTATGACTACTTGGGTGCCCGGGTAAGGCACCAGTCACGGGCCCCGGAACGGGTCGTGACAAAAATGACCAAGGAGGGGTGCGCAATCGCGCACTGTTGAGTCTATTTTTAGTACTGTTTTAGAGTGTATTTTAGGGAGTCTTTTGTTGTCTTTTAATTGTTTTGTACAATATTATGTGTGTTATATTGTGTTTTCAAGTTTTAAGTGATTCAGTAAGGTTTGAGGCGAATTCAAAGAGAATGGGAGTTTATAGAGGGCTAAAAATGCACATCGAGTCCCAAGCAAGCAATCAAAGAAGTCCCGGGAAGCGTAGGAAGAAATTTGGCCAAAATCCGGACGGAAAAGGCTGAAGAGCCGCGACGCTTAGAGGCAAGAGGCGCAACGCCTGACTGGTAGTAACTTCCGAATGAATTAGGATCACGACGCGGCATCAACGACGGAAATCAGTGAGAAAAACCTATTTTTAACGAGGGTAAAAAGGTCCAAAAAGGGTTTTCTTTATATAAGTTGTTGAAGGATGACTTTAGGTATTATCATACTTTGGAGGCAGAAACAAGAAAGCAAGACGCAATTAGAGACACAGATTGTGCAAGTTCTTTTCCTTTTCTTTTCTTTAATTCAGTTCATGTTGGTTGTTAAGACAATTAGTTTTATTAGCATGTCTATGAACTAATTTCTTTATTAGGATTTTCCGTCGATTCGCTTGAACCTCTATTATGAATTAATGCATTATTAGTGTTCTTCTTTGTCTATCATTATCTATTCAACTTGCATTTATTGAATGAGAATTAATTGGCCATTAGTTTTCATTACTTATATGATTTCAAATCAAGCTCTGAAAAGAGAGATTTGAATATGCTATAGTTGATTAGACATAGGTTTAATCTTGAACGAGAGTATCACGATTGCATGTGTAGCGTTTAGGTTATTCATCTTAATCCTCCCATGTGATAGAATTTATCATAGAAATATAGAAAATTCTCACTTAAGTTGAGTTTTTATATGTCCTAACCGGAATATATAACACCTCAGTTAACCTGCTATCTTGATAAGAAGAAGAATAACTAGTCTTGGATTAACGAATGATAGAGGGGATAGTTGATGAGATTGGAAATCCTAATTACCTTCATTACTGAGTTAAACTCCAAGTATTTTCATTCTTAGTTTATTCCTGCTTATTACTTTAGTTGTTAGTTCTTAGTTTAGAAATCAAAACTCATAAACGTTTGCTAAATATAAAACGAAAGGTTAGTTAGTTGGTACTTGATAATTTAGTCTCTGTGAACGATATTCGGTCTTACCGAGATTATTACAAATTGTGATACGTTCACTTGCGTAGCATATAGAAATTACCGCAACAAGTTTTTGGCGCCGTTGCCGGGGACTGAAGTATTATCAATATCAAAGTAGCTAATCTTATTAATTTGGTTGTTCTTAGAACACATTTTTGCCTTGATCTGTGTGTATTATTTTTTATCAATATTAGGGAGCTTTGTTTATGCGAAGCAGAAGAGGAGCAAACAACCTTGTCCCTCTGGATCCGGAGATTGAGAAAGCATGCAAGTAGAACAGGAAAAACAAAAGAATTACAGATTCAATCGCGATGGAAAATCAACATAATAATAACGGGTTGAATGGAGGCATCCCAGCAGACCTGATAGAACGAGTCCAGAATCCTGTCGAGAGGAGATTAAGGGACTATATCCTGCCAATAGTTACAGGGGTGCAGACATGCATCGGGCTACCAGTTGTGGAAGCCAACACTTTTGAGATCAAGCAAGCAATTTTTCACATGATTCAGAGAACAGTCCAGTTTAGGGGTTTGCCTTCAGAAGACCCACACATGCATCTGGCAAACTTCATGGAGTAATGTGCTACTTTAAAATACAATGGTGTTACTTATGATTCCATTAGATTGAGGCTTTTTCTATTCTCACTCATCGAGCCAAGAGCTGGTTGAACTCCCTTCAGGCGAACTCTATTACTACTTGGCAAGACTTAGCTCATAAATGTCTTTCCAAGTTCTTTCCTCCGTCAAAGGCCGCAAAGCTCAGAGGTGAACTAAGAAATTTTTATCAGCTTGATGTAGAGTCTTTATATGATACACATGAGAGGTTCAAGGAGCTGCAAAGGAAGTATCCGCATCATGGACTTGAGCAGTGGATGTTGGTCCACAATTTCTATAACGGTTTATGGTACTACTTATACCATCATTGATGTTGCTGCTGAAGGAACATTTATGAGCAAGAGTGCTAATGAGGCACATGAGTTGTGGAAGACATGGGCACGAGTAACCATCAGTGGTCCGATGAGATATCTGCTAACATCATAAAAGTGGATGGATTACATGAATTGGACGCTATCACCGCACTGACTGCAGCAGAACACTATGACAACTAATGTTGTTCAAACACCAGTGAGATGTGAAATTTTTGGAGGACCACATACATTCGATCACTGCACAGCCGTGTATCCCAATAATTTCCCCATGGATCAAGCTCAGGTTCAGGCAGTGGGAAATTTTCAGCGACCGCACAACAATCCATTCTCCAATACTTATAATCCAGGGTGGAGGAATCACTAAAAAATGTCATGGAGAAACAACCAGAATCAGAAGCCATAATTTCAGGGACAATATCAACAGAACAATCAGCAACAACCGACCAGTCAAGCTACATCTTCTCAGCAGCCCAGACCACCAGTTTAACAAGCAGAGCCAAATGAATTGCAAGCAGCCTTGCTGACTCTCAGAAATTCTCAGACCCAGTTCATGACAGAAACTAGATCATCCGTCAGGAACTTGGAGACACAGGTGGGGTAGTGTGCGAATATGTTGAACAACATAACACAGGGGAATCTCCCTAGCAACACTTTTGTAAATCCAAAGGAGCAGTGTCAGACCATCAATTTGAGAAATGGTACACTAGTTGATCAATGTGCAGCTCAACAACATGTGGATACGATTGGCGGGTTGAGAGAGACACCTGGTTCAGAGAAAGAGGGGTTTACTGAAGACTACCCTATTACAGAAAAGACACCACCAGGGATTGCTATGGAACCTCAAATAAAAATTCCATACCCTTAAAGACTTCAGAAAAATACTCTTGATAAACAATTTTCCAAGTTCTTAGAGGTGTTCAAGAAGCTGCACATCAACATTCCATTTATTGAGGCTCTATTGAAAATGCCAAGTTACGTAAAATTTATAAAAGACATTCTCTTTAAAAAAAAAAAAGCTAAAAGATTATGAGACTTTGACATTAACTGAGGAGTGCAGTGCTAATCTGCAAAGAAGCTTCTCCGGAAGTTAAGAGATCCAGAGAGCTTCACTATTCCATGCACTATCAAAAATGTTAAATGCAAGCAAGCTATATGTGATTTGGGGGCAAGTATCAACTTGATGCCCTATTCTGTGTTTTGTAGACTTGGAATGGGGGAAGAAAAGCCTAAAACCATTACCTTGAAGCTAGCAGATCGTTCAATCAAGCATCCTCGAGGTATCATTGAAGATATGCTAGTTAAAGTTGGCAAATTCATCTTTCCTGTTGACTTTATTATTCTTGACATGGAAGAGGATGCTGAGGTGCCGATAATCCTTGGGAGACCATTTTTAGCTACCGGGAGAGAAGTGATAGATTTTGAGAAGGGTGAGCTAAAACTCCTAGTACAGTGCGAAGAAATAATCTTTAATATTTTCAGGGCGACAACCGAGAAAAGAATAAGTGATGACTGTTTTTCCATTAATGTGGTTGGAAACCCCATTTATGAGAAAAGCTTTAAGAGCACTGAGGCTCCGGAAGTGCCATTAACAAAATGTAAAAAGGGTGACATTGCAGACATTGAGCGTGTGGAATATGCCAAGTGTGTTAACCCCTCTGAACCCCTCTACGGGAGAAGAAAAAGGAAAAAGAAAAAGAAAGCGATCCTAAAATGTCTATGTTGCAGGGGTAATTTACCCTCTTGAATGAAGAAGAAATCTGCGTCCGGCTAAATAACGTTAACGACATCGCTATTGGGAGACAACCAAATATTTTAATTTGTGTTATTTTATTTTATTTTTAGTTTGAACAATATCACTATCTTTTTGTTTCTTGGTCTATGTTTCTTATGAATAGGTGAATTGGGGGCTAAAAAGTACCGCGAAAGGTTGAAATCAGAAGCAAAACGCAGAACGCCGGGCTATGAATTAGCGCCGCGACGCCCTGAAATTGAGCTGCGGCGCTCTGAAGGCAGAAAGCAAAGAATTATTTTTTTGATGAATTAGCGTCGCGGTGCCTATGAGTTGAGCTGGGGCGCCATGTTGGCAGAACACTGGGCACGTTTGGGAGTAGTTAGCGCCGCGACCCCTGCGCAACAGAAACAACCTTGACTTAAGATAGCGCACAAGAGTGCACACAAGAGGTCATGTCACTCGATTGGTTGTGTGATCTGTGCGCGTTCTTCCATCGACGTGCACGATCGAGCAACTTCATTTCAACATATTTTAGTCGGGACTATTTTTAACATTTTACTAATGAACCCTTGGAGTTTTATAATATGTTAACTCATCTAAATTATGGCATCAGGGTTTTAGAGGAGCTACAACACAATGGGGAGGAGCATAGAAGGATGTCATATGTCAGAATCCACTACTTTCCATCGAGAATCGATTCAATACGGAAGTTTGGATCGATCGTCGGTTGTAATGTTTTCAAAGTTTCACACTTTAATTTCTTCTTCTTCTATTATGGAGTAATTTATTTGTAGGGGTTTGAGATACGTAGTGTTTGGATAATTAATTATGGAATTTAATTCTTTCTTTCATTTATGATGTTTTGAATTAAATTGAAGAATTATTTACTATTTTATTTTATCAAAAGAGGAATAGTTTAGCAACTTCTCTTAATTATCTTGTTTGGTTTGGAATCAATACCTATTTTAAGTAATCGAAAGAGATTCTTGAAATTATTGGTTGAACCAAGATAAAAATATTCGAAATACATTTTTCCTTGAGACTAAACCATTAACAGTTTCTTGCATATATGTTCACTAGGCTACCATTAGTTTATTCTATAAAGTTTAGGTTTAATCAGAAGAGGAATTTTAACCGTAGGAATACTCTAATTAACTATTGATCTCATGAGAATCATAGAAGGGTGTCATATGTCGGAATCCACTACTTTGTATCGAGAATCGATTCAATACGGAAGTTTGGATCGATCACCAGTTGTAATGTTTTCAAAGTTTCACACTTTAATTTGTTCTTCTTCTATTTTGGAGTAATTTATTTATAGGGGTTTGAGATATGTAGTGTTTGGATAATTAATTATGGATTTTAATTCTTTCTTTCATTTATGATGTTTTGAATTAAATTGAAGAATTATTTACTATTTTATTTTATTGAAAGAGGAATAGTTTAGCAACTTCTCTTAATTATCTTGTTTGGTTTGGAATTAATACCTCTTTTAAATAATCGAAAGAGCTTCTTGAAATTATTGGTTGAACCAAGAGGAAAAATATTCGAAAGACATTTTTCCTTGAGACTAAACCATTAATAGGTTCTTACATATATGTTCACTAGGCTACCATTAGTTTATTCTGTAAAGTTTAGGTTTAATCGGAAGAGGAATCTAAACCGTAGGAATACTCTAATTAATTATTGAACTCATGAAAATCAACATGACTTTAGACGTGAATCTTGAATAGAATCGTATCCCCGATTATCATCTTACACCTGTGTTGTCGATTACCCTTATTTTTCATCTTGATAGTAATCATTCTCTCATTATCAATTGTCTTTAATTTTTTAATTGTTAATCAGGTTTATAACAACACCAATCTCAAGTTTTATTTTCCTGAACAATGCTAAGCAAGTTCTTTTTTTGTAACTATTGTATCAATCCCTGTGGAGACGATCTAAATACTATACTATTTTTAACTAGAAAAGTGCTTAAATTATAATATGTTTTGCGCTTGTTAAATTTTTGCATTTCTCTTGGTATATGTAAAAAGAAGGCATGGTAATTGTCTTGGTTTATGTAAAAAGAAGGCATGGTAATTGTCTTGGTTTATGTAAAAAGAAGGCATGGTAATTGTCTTGGTTTATGTAAAAAGAAGGTATGGTAATTGTCTTGGTTTATGTAAAAAGAAAGACATGGTAATTGTCTTGGTTTGTGTAAAGACATGGTATTGTCTTGGTTTATGTAAAAAGGAAAGACATGGTATTGTCTTGGTGTGTAAAGGCATGGTATTGTCTTGGTTTGCTTGCATATGATTGCTCATCTAGACATTCGTGCAAGTGTCATATTTCCACATCTCCACATCCCTCCATAAAGGGCCGACAACTTGTTTCAAGGATATCATGGAGTAGCTCCCTATGGTGGTGAGTGGTACACACTCACGGCGGGTCAGTATTTGACTCGGGCGGGTTAAATTCCCGGGATATATATAAGCCATGGATTAGCTATCCGTGATGCGAGTATCGTGTACTGATGACTCATTGCGGGTCCACATGACCTAAGCGGGTGAAATAGTCCCTTGCGGGTGAAATAGTCCCATGATAGGTTGCATTATAACACAGAGGGTGGTTGACCCTAGCACTGGCACGGCCTTCATGTTTTGAAACGGTAGTGATTTCATTAATGAAAGGGTGCAGTGTGTTTATGACTTAAAGTGGAACAGTTGGTCTCATTGTTAAAAACATAACTTAAAAGATAAAAAGGATTGCATTACTCTCATGATTGCAAGGTTCAGTGTGCTTATTGATGTTATATTATATCATGAACTGCCGGCAGTGAGGAAGGATTCCACGGGCATGATTGATATTATGGGCGTGAGACCCATGGTTATATTTGAGTAATAACTTTGAGGGCATGCGTCTCTGACTTGATATGACTGCTTATGTATTGTGTACTGTAGTTTGGTTATCATACATGTCTCCTGTTTTGTATAGACTGTTATGATTTCATTACAGTATTTATTGTTTCACATACTTGGTACATTCTTCGTACTGACCTCCTTCGGGGGGTTGCGTTCATGCCGCAGGTTTAGGTACGCAGTTTGGTGATGTGCAGGTGTAGGACCCTGCTCAGAGTTTTTGGATAGCTCCATCTGTTCAGGAGTTTATCATTTTGGTATAGATCCTTCAGTATAGGTTTTTGTACAGTTATGGGTACGGCGGGGCCTTGTCCCGTCATAGTTCAGTAAAACTCTTAGAGGTCTGTATTCATATGTGGGATTGGACTCATGTACAGTGTAGTACCTTTTATTATGTATATTATGTGGCAGCCTTGTCGGCTTTGCCCTTGCATGTTCGTTGGTTTTAAAAAAAAAGGTGTTATTTAGTTCCGCAGTTTGCTTGTGTTAGTTAGGCAGAAGGGTGCCCAGGTAGGGCACCAGTCATGGGCCCGAGGTTCGGGGCGTGGCAGAGTTGTATCAGAGCAGTCAGTCCTCGGAATGTCTACAGACCGTGTCTAGTAGAGTCTTGATTATCGGTGTGTTGCGCGCCACACCCATAAACAGGAGGCTACAGGACATTTAGGAGTTGGTTTCTATTCTTCTCACTCTGAGATCGTGCCATAGAGCTGTGTTATTAAGATAATTCCTCTCTGACGTATTTTTGTGTTACAGCTATGCCTCCAAGGAGGGCAACAGTCGCCCAGAAGGGCAAAACAGTAGCAGGAGCTACCAGTCAGACTCAGAGATGTGATAGGGCTCATGCCCAGGGTATACCGGATATTGTGCCGCAGTCGACAAGTTCTTCTGCGCCAGGTTTTGAGGCCCCAGCACCAGAGCCTCCAGTTTCTCAGTTAGGAGAAGACTATAGGGTCATAAGGGAAGCAGTTATGTTATTGACCAAGATAGCGGTGCTACAGTTTCATCAGCAGGAGGTTATTCGGCCAGTACATGCAGGTGTACAGAGGGTAGAGGGCCAACGCGGAGATCAGCGTAAGAGGGCTAGACCGGTTGGTTATCCCGGTGAGTTTTTGGACGAGCAGCCTCAGCAGCGAGTGAGATATTCGTCCCAGCCTACCCAGTACATACCCCCGTAGCTCACAGGTGGGAGATTGGACCCCACAAGGTATTTAGGAGCCTGTCCAAGCTCCAGGGGTCGAGGTTCTCAGAGTAGCAGAGGATTTTCTCGGTCGAGGCCACCTATTCCTCAGTGTATCAGATGTGGTAAGCGTCATTCGGGGAAATGCCGTTATGGCACAGGTGTTTGTTTTTATTGTGGCCGTCCGGGCCATATACTGAGGGTATGTCCTTTTAGAAAGAGCACCGGTGAGGTGGTTCAGCCTATGAGGTCGGTGGTTGGTTCCCTTTCCTCCACGGTATGTGCCGAGCGGGGTGTTGAATGTCGATCGGTAGTGGTAGAGGTCGGTGGATTTTCTGATTCTGGCGGTCCTTGAACCGCATAGATGACGTGCATCTTGGGCGGGATCGTGAGGCAACATCGCATGGGGTTACAGGTATATTTCGATTCTTTTGAATCATACGTGCATTGATAGATTCAGATTTCGCCCCAGCGTATATGTTTTCCCTTTATTGCTAGTAGTTGTAAAGTGATAGTACCCCTAGAGGTAGGGATACTTTTATTAGTAAAGTGAAAATTGAAGAAGGTTAACAAGAATGCTAAAGTGAACTGAGACTATAGTTGTGTAGGGTTCACAAGTTGTAATTACCCCGTAACAGTGTAAAGACCGATAGGGAAGGATGTACAGTAGAAATACTTCAGCCTATGTGACGAACCTCTAGTGAATAGGGGGATAGGGTAAGAAGTACCTTGAGATAAGAGAGAAATTTATTGCAGACTAAGAATGAGAAGTTAAGTGTGACGATGGGTCGGGTTATGAACTCATTTCGGGTCAGCCGATATTATGGAATGGGGTGATGTCAGTTGGATATAGTCCCACTATGTGATAGGATTACGAGGATGCAAGACCCAAGTCGAGTTAATCGTTGTACGAGTTCGTGGACGCGTTCCACCGGAACCAGGTCGTGAGGGCCGAGAAGAGCCTGAACGGGAATGCAAGTAGCATAATGACCAAGTTTGGATAGTAACTCCAAGGATTGGAGAACAGAAATAATATTTGAGATTTTGTACGTGTACTAAATAAGTTTGGAAGTACGAGAAAGTATGACAAGTAATTAAAGGAAGGAACAAGGGTTAAGAGAACTATAGTGATTATAGTTATAAGTAATGAAGATGCGTAGAGAAAATTCCTTTTTAGGCCATGAGTGGAGGTTATTTGTGATGATACACATGCCTTAGGTTCAGTAACACTGTCCATAGGTGCTCGTGATTGAGATGCTACTAGAATTAGAGTTTACACCGGTTGGTAAACTAAGCTAGGCAGATTATAGGTTTATGTCCCAACTAGTTTGGTGACTAAGTGAGGCAGAAAAGGGAAGTAATATGGGGGAACACATCAGTTAGCTGAGTGGGAGTCCGACTGAAGGGTTCAGATAGTGTTAGTCCCATGACTTAGAATACGACAGGGCCATCCCTTTATGCGGGGAAAAAGAAAGGAACCTCTAAAGATCCCGTTTTTGATAAGATTGTAACCTTCGAGTTTTGCGAGAAGGGACCGCGGTCGGAAGGTCCATTGATATGTTTACGTATGTTATATGGTGGCCATGTGTGGCATCGTTGGTCTTGTGCAGTATTGATTGGTAGGCATAGTAAAGAGATTATGCCGGAGTTTGTATAGCTTGACAACCGACTAAGAACATTCGGGGACGAATGTTTCTAAGGGGGGAAGAATGTTACACCCCGTAAGTCCAGGACATGTATAAGAGAATAGACGCTAGAACGCAAGACTTGAAAATTGGTACGAAAGGAAAAATTGTTTTTCCGAAGGAAAATCTTCCGAACGTCGGAAAGGAAAAATGTTCGTTGATGAGAATTAGATTCTCAAAATGCATTAATTGAGGATTATGAAATGTATTATCATTATGGAAATTTATTTTTACGGATTTGGTCACGTGGGGACCATCCGAGAAATTTTACGTTTTGTGGGGCCCACGAGGGTTACGAAATTTTATGGACGAATGGGAGGGCGACACGTGTCACCCCCCCCCCCCCCACACATGGCTTGCTATAATTAAGACAAAGGTATTTTGGTCATTGACCTATGTAGATGAACAAGTCTTGCAAAGCTTGAGAAAATTGACCAAGTTTACTAGCCACTTGTCCAGATAATTAATTACCCTTCATCCTAGAAACACATATGTTATAATCTAAGCCCTTCATTGTTTTATATATACACACTAATGCAAGACTTGTCTTCAACACTTAGAAAAATTAGAGAACCTTGTTCTTCAAGAAGTGTGCTCTCGGGTTCATCACCATTCCCACACAAATTTTGTAGTTTTAGTTCATTATTCACAAGACTTTAACCCAAGGTCCCTAAGGATATTGTAAGGATATCTCAATAGAAAGATCTCGAAAAAACGACGTTTTCACGTTAGTCGCAAGGAGAAAACCTAAGTCATTTTCATAGTTTTGGATTGGAAATGGAAGAGAAGTTGGTTGTGAACTTCTAAAGGCTTCAAATAGCGGATTGGAGCGTAAAGGAAATGAACTAAGAATTGCTAAGGAGCGACTTTGAATCTTGGAATTTATAAGGGCTTATAAAGATAATAATTCTTGTCGTTATAGTAATTAAGATTACTTATTATTGTAGCTATGGATATTAGCAAGCATGAAGTATATAGTATGAAGTTTGATAAGTGTATTGGCTATTGGAACACTAATCTGAAACTAGCATGTTTAGCCCTTAAGATTACAATTCAATTTGATTATTAGTTTAAGTCGTCACATGTTATATAAAGAAGGGATTATAGTTGTTAAAGTTCTTTATGACTATATACATGTTAGACCTAAGAACTTGGATTGAAAAAGAATTGGAAAGGACTTGTGTTGTTGTACATGTTAGCCGAGAATGGCTTTGGATATTAAACTACTTGGTATTAATTGTAGGGCAGAATTTTACACGTATTGTAAGGCGTGTAATCCCCTTTGCTTGGTTGGTGTATTGAACCTTAAATATGGCATGTTGGTTATTGATTATCGGGCCTTGAAAAAGGTGGAAAAGTATGTAGAAACAAAGGAGGTGCTGCCCAATTTTCCGTAGAATAAGAGACTGTATACTTAGTATTATTCTACGTTAGAAACTAGAAGTTGATAGTCGTGTTGTGGACATTATAGGTTGACAATTCTACGTGCGGCGTATTCGACTTAGCTTGTGGATTAATCCGAAAAGGTATGTGAACCATCTCCTCTTCTTCTAGCATGATTCCTTATGATAAAGAAAGTAAGTTATACTCCTTAAATGATCCATTCCTTGATTGTACTTGGATTGCCTAATATAGAAGTTGTTCTATATACTTCCTTGATTGTACTTTGGATGTTTAAATAGGAAGTTGTTATAATCCATTGCCTTAATAAAGTTTGGATTTTCAAAAGTGAATGTATTTTTACTTAAAGTACATAGAGTCTTGAAAAGGAAGTGGTTTCCAAATCTTTTGGCTAGTGCCTTAGTTCCAAAACCTAAAGGTTGTTATAATGACTTTAAGGGAGTCAAAGGAGTGATTTACTTAATTGATTTAAAAGAGGAGAAATGACATGACTTAAAGAGAAGTAACTTGTTTTAAAGGTGTGAGTTACTTGAGATTTAAAAGTAGAAGAAACTTGATTTCTAAAGATTAAGAGACTTGAAGTATTTTGAAAGTTAAGAAACTTGATTTGAAAGTATGTGATACTTGGTTTTAAAAGTATAAGTCTCTTGGATATAAAAAGAATGAATTTGTCTAAAACCATATAGGGTTATACCGGCTTTATGGGAAGTTAGTTATAACGGCTTTATGGAAGGTTAAGAAAATTGTCTATTTTGATTCATAGGCATGAGTTGCCTAGTTTGTGAAATTTAAAGTTACTTAGTTTCAAAGCCTTGAAATGAATTTCTAAAGGTGTAGTAACTTATTTTGAAAAATAGACATGCCTTGATACTACGGGTGTTAGTATCTTGGGGCTTTGTATAAAAAAATGAGTCTTTTGAAAAGAATGGACGTACGTAGTACTTTGACTTGTTAAATGAGAATTATTCTATTTGTGCCTTGATAGTACTTTGGCTTGTTAAATGAGAATTATTCTATTTGTGCCTTGATAATACTTTGGCTTGCTTAAATAAGGATTTCTCTTGGTATATGTAAAAAGAAGGCATGGTAATTGTCTTGGTTTATGTGAAAAGAAGGCATGGTAATTGTCTTGGTTTATGTAAAAAGAAGGCATGGTAATTGTCTTGGTTTATGTAAAAAGAAGGCATGGTAATTGTCTTGGTTTATGTAAAAAGAAAGGCATGGTAATTGTCTTGGTTTGTGTAAAGGCATGGTATTGTCTTGGTTTATGTAAAAAGGAAAGGAATGGTATTGTCTTGGTGTGTAAAGGCATGGTATTGTCTTGGTTTGCTTGCATATGGTTGCTCATATAGACATTCGTGCAAGTGTCATATTCCCACATCTCCGCGTCCCACCATAAAGGGCCGGCAACTTGTTTCAAGGATATCATGGAGTAGCTCCCCATGGTGGTGAGTGGTACACACTCACGGCGGGTCAGTATTTGACTCGGGCGGGTTAAATTCCCGAGATATATATAAGACATGGATTAGCTATCCGTGATGCGAGTATCGTGTACCGATGACTCATTGCGGGTCCACATGACCTAAGCGGGTGAAATAGTCCCTTGCGGGTGAAATAGTCTCATGATAGGTTGCATTATAACACAGAGGGTGGTTGACCCTGGCACTGGCACGGCCTTCATGTTTTGAAACGGTAGTGATTTCATTAATGAAAGGGTGCAGTGTGTTTATGACTTAAAGTGGAACAGTTGGTCTCATTGTTAAAAACATAACTTAAAAGATAAAAAGGATTGCATTACTCTCATGATTGCAAGGTTCAGTGTGCTTATTGATGTTATATTATATCATGGACTGCCGACAGTGAGGAAGGATTCCACGGGCATGATTGATATTATGGGCGTGAGACCCATGGTTATATTTGAGTAATAACTTTGAGGGCATGCGTCTCTGACTTGATATGACTGCTTATGTATTGTGTACTGTAGTTTGGTTATCATACATGTCTCCTATTTTGTATAGACAGTTATGATTTCATTACAGTATTTACTGTTTCACATACTTGGTACATTCTTCGTACTGACCTCCTTCGGGGGGCTGCGTTCATGCCGCATGAGTTTAGGTGCAGCTTTGGTGATCTGCAGTGTAGGACCGCCGAAGTTTTGGATAGCTCCATCTGTTCAGGAGTTTATTATTTTGGTATAGATCTGTCACGACCCGTTCCGGGGCCCGTGACTGGTGCCTTACCCGGGCACCCAAGTAGTCATACATCAGAGAAAATCAGCGGAATATAAAACAAGACATGAATCAAATGAAAATTTAGACACGTTTTATATGAGAAAATGTCGCTTTCGATATATATATAAACATAGTTTTAGCTACATCCCAACTGCATAATAGCACTACTGCACCTCTAAGGAAGTAACAACTATATGGACGGCCCCGCCATACCCCGAATGTACAAAAACTATCTACAATACAGGAGATCATACCCAAAAGTAGAGCCTCGGAGAAGATGGAGCTCACGACACCAAAGCAAAGAGATCCTAAGGATGTGGATCTAGCACCGCTGCCCTTACCATTTAACGCACTTCAAGGAGGTCAAGACACCGTGTACTAAGTATGTGAAATCGTAAAGTACTTAAATGAAATCAAAGTATTTCAAGCCATTGCAAATACAATCGTTCAATTGCACATAGTGTCACAACATAAGCAAGATCAACATAGATATATCAGAATCGGTCTTTCCTAGGCCGCGAATGACCAAGCAAGGCCAATTGCCCATAGTATCATTATGCGTGCCTAGTCCCGACTTCCGCGATCCGCATAGTCACACACTGCACCCGCATGAGGTATTCCTCGACGGGGTAGCTAACCCCAGTACCCTCCTCGACTCCCGCACCGCATAGTCTCAATAGACCGCATAGTCACATTGCACCGCATGTGGCATCCCGTCGACGCTAAAACACCGAATGATCAATCACGAGCTCCCGCAGCCCGCATAGTCTCACAGACCGCATAGCCGTATAGACCCGCATCAAGGGTGGCAAGCCCTCGGGATCACAAGTCACGGGGGTAGGTGATATAATAACAGTACAACTGACTTACCGTCTAGCAACGTAAGCACAACAAGAATGACCCCCTTTCACAACATCACAAGACACTAACACACATAGCATCATAGTATGTCTATTTATCAAACAATCTTAATATGCCTTACAGAAATCAATACAAGGTTCTTATAAGCAATTAAGTAAACAGTTCTTATTATCATTCTTAAGTGGTTATACCTAACTTCCCATAAAGCTAGTATAACTCTTTAAGCTTTTGTTTAAAACCAACTGCTTTCTCTCGTTAAAAATGATTCAGTATTCTTTTGAAATGCTTCAAGATCTTTTATTATTCAGGCTTAAGTCAAGAGACATTGCCGTAGTTATTATTCAGGCTTAAGTCAAAAGACATTGCCGTAGTTATTATTCAGTTAACACATGTACGTCTACCGTACTATATATATATATATTTTAAAATATCATGCTTTAGGAAGAATCACATACCTTCTCGGCGAAAACCACCTGCCAAGTTGAATATGTCGCGCGCAGAGAATCAACCTATAATAGTCAGACACGTCTATCAACGTTGTCACGACCCGCGAATCCGGGCCCGTGACTGGTGCCTTACCCCGGGCACCCTAGTGATACAATATCAGAGAAAATCAGCGGAAATAAAACATAATCATGAAATGAGAGATATAATAAATAAACAGGCCAACCAAAACAGTTGCCTTTCAACATATATATATAAACGTTTGAACAGTTACAATCCTTACAACCCTGCCCACAACAAAGCTGCACTTAAGATTTTTACAACAACTATGACGACAGGGTTCGCCATACCCCGAATGTACAAGAACCTACAGACATCGTGGTAACATACCAAAGATAAGCCTCGAAGGAACGGAGCTTCCCAATACGTTGAAAGGTGATCCTAAAATGGATCGATACCGATGATTTCTACTCATGCAGATTTAACGCACTTCGGGCGAGGTCGATAACAGTACCAAGTATGTGAAATCAGAATCTGTAAATGAAATCATAATAGTCTATATAAAGCGGAGACATGTATGATAACCAAACTACGATACACATATAACGCTTATATCAAGTCAGGTCTCACGCCTCCGGTCATTTACTCAAATATAATTATGGGTCTCACGCCCACAACATCACCATGCCCGTGGAATACCTTCCTCATCCGGCAGCCTATGATATGATAACATCAAGAAGTACACCAACACCAAGTCCTACCGATGCCAAAGCCGTAATAACAATACAATACAACCAAACCACGGTTCGGACGGCAAGTGCGAGCCACTACCAGATACCAAGGCCGGTCACGTGCGACCGGGCAAGTACGAGGGTGACCACTGTACCAAGGTCAGATCACGACTTCGTCACTACACCGAGCGGGCAAGCGCGAGGGCTAACTACGGTACCAAGGCCGAATCAGCACGAAACGGCAAGTACGAAGCCGACCACCGTGTACCGCGCGAACAAGAAGAACCTCGCGAGAGCTAGTCCATGGAATAACACTATCAACAGGAGCGTACCCGTGGAATTCTCCGTCACTGCCGGTACGTCCAAGTAAGTCCTCAACGAGTCACCGACCCTCCATCGAGAGACGCGGTAATATAGAACACAATTCTTGCACGACAAAGGCTATCACAACAAGCATAGGCAAGTTACACAACAACAAGCATAGGCAAGTTATACACAACTCAAGGTACTTTCAATTATGTCAAGTCCGGGTTTTAACCCTAAAGTACTACGTACGTTAAATTCCTTTTAAGAGATTCATTCCTTTTATAAAAGTCACCCGATACCCGTAGTATAAAATAGAGTGACTTACATCTTTTAAGTAAACCAAAACAACTTCCATACTTTCCTTTTTTTTTTAAAACCAATTAAGGCAATACCATGCCTTCTTTTTAGACCAAAACACTTCTCTTTTTAAAGTCAAGTTACCACATTAAAACCAGTGATAAAAACCCTTCTTTTGTTTTCATAAAGTCGTTATAACCAACTTCCCATAAGACTGTTATAACACTTTATGTTTTAAACCATTTTAAGACAACACAATGCCTTTCTTTACCCTAAAGTTCCAGTTTGCCTAATTTCAATTACGCACTTCTTTTTAGAAAAGTTTCATAGTTCAATGTCTTAATCTCTTTTAAAACAATTGAGTAACATATGCCCTAAAGTAGTAGGTTATTCTTGTTCATAATCAATCTTATTAAGACCATGATCTAGAAAATGTAATCTCATTTTGTCTCATCTTAGCTTCTATGCAGATGGAGGTTTCTACCGGTTTTAATAATACTTCATTAGTCATTACATTTTCCTTTATTAGCGCCGCATGGTTTGTTCGATACTTATTCGATTTCGAATCAAGAAACATTATTCCTTTTACAACTGTGTACTCATTACTCACGAATGAGGTTTCACACTAACATCCATATCAAGTCAAGTCTCTTATCTTTTAAGATTAAGTCTCTTAACTTCTAAAAATCAAGAAACCATTCTCTTAAGACGTTATACCTAACTTCCCATAAAGCTAGTATAACTCTTATGTTTTCAAAACCAAGTATTACTCTTACATAAAGATGATTCAAAGATTCTTTTGAAATACTTCAAGATTCTTTACTATTACACAACAAGTCGTTATAAGTCAAATCGATTACCTTTTAAAACCACAAAGCATTTCCTTACCTACATAAAGTCGTTATAACCAACTTCTCATAAAGTCGTTATAACACTTTATGTTTTAAACCAATCAAATACATTTAGCACGTACGTCACCGTACTACATAGTTACACACATATCATGCTAGAAAAGATAGGAAGAGGTTCACATACCTCGCGACGATTATCGACTAATAGCAAAACGCCCAAGTACCTCAAACCGTCGGCTACACCTTAAGCCAAGTAGACCACGCCACACGCAGATTTCAACCTATAGAGGCCACAGGCGCCTATTAACATCTTAGATCTCAATGTAGAATATTCTACGTAAAATTCAAAGACCTCCCCGCAACAACAGAAATCTCTCCTCTCTATCGAGGCCGCTACCAAGCCAACTGCGGTATCATATACCAGATTTCCGAATATGTACGTGTGGGCGCACGAGAAAATTTGAACTTGTATTAAGGCTCGAATTAATTTTGTTCACAACACCCGCTTAGAGTCGTTGACGTAAACGTTTTCACAGCTTTCGTAGGGGAATTTCCGGCTATGTCATTTTTAATTTTTGCGGATTTTTCCGAGAGACGAAACGTGTTGGACCAACAAGAGGGCGCCACTTGGCACCCTCTCATTGGTGGACTTCAAATCGTCCATTGGACGAAAATGGCTAAGCTTGGCACGTTTTTGTGCCTCGCACAAAGTCGGGTAGGTAGGATATTTGTGTTTGTAAATCCTAGCCCTACACTTGCCTAACACATGGATTGATCTCGCCTTTGGTTGGCCATCCTCGACCTATAAATACCCTCCCTTTGATGAACTTCTTCATCCAAAAATATTCTAAGTGTTAAAATCCCTCCCTCTCCCTTCTAGAGGTTCTCGTCCAAAAGCCTTCCTCCCCTCGCCGAGAGTTCCCCTAGTGGCAGCCGAGGGTATACCCCCTCCTGGGTGCTAGCTGGGTACCCCTAGCCTAGTTGTTTCCGTATAATACCCTCTCTTGGTAGAAATACTCTCAAAGGTATTGTTATAATGCCCAAATTTCCTTAGCCAATACCTTGTAGTATTCTAAGGTTATACCTTACAAAAGCCCAGATATACTATTATACTTCCGTCACCACCAAACCGAAACCCTAGGGAAATCTCCATAGTCCGTTGAGTATTGTGTAAGTTGGTTAGAACTTCTAAGGTGGTTTAGAGCGGGTTGAGCGCTGAGTTGAGCTAAACGATTGCCCAGATCGACTTTAAGCTAGGATAATTATGGGCTTATCGAGGTAATTATCTTGTCCCTCTATTGTAATTGGAAATTACATGATTGCTTGAATATATAGTTGAAGTATACTATATATTAGAACTGAACGTAGTTATTGGCAATGTCTTTTGACTTAAGCCTGAATAATACTTACGGCAATGTCTTGCGACTTAAGCCCAATTTAAAGAGAGTACCGAATCGTAATTACATAGGGTTGTATTACAGAGACTTGTGTAGTAGTACCGTGGAGTAGAATTGTACCCTAGGGTTAGATCATAACCCCCGGTTGGCTTGGTAGCCTACCGATAGAGAGGAGATTTACGCTGCATGGGGAGGTGTGCGAATTTTCAGTAGAATGTTCTACGATGAGATCTAAATGTTAATAAGCGCCTTGTGGCCTTATAGGTTGAAGTACTATGCGTGGCGCGATCTACTTGGCTTAGGAGTAGCCGCGGTTTGAGGTACTTGAGCGCTTTTGCTATTTAGTCGATAATCGTCGCGAGGTATGTGAACCTCTTCCTATCTCTTCTAGCATGATATGTGTGAACTATGTAGTACGGAGACGCATGTGCTAAATGTATGTGATTGTTAAAACATAAAGTGTTATAACGACTTTATGGGAAGTTGGTTATAACAACTTTATGTTGGTAAGAAAATACATGTGGTTTTTAAAAGGTCTTGATTTGAACTATAACTGGCTTGTTATGTGTTAATAAAGAACTTGAAGATTTCAAAAGATTTTGAATCATTTCGAAAGGAGAAGTAATACTTGGTTTTTGAAAAACTTAAGAGTTATACTAGCTTTATGGGAAGTTAGGTATAACGGCTTAAGAATGTTTTACTGATTTCGGAAATCAGAATGTGTATCGACAAACCATCGCAGCGTTAATAAAAGGAAATGCTTTTGACTAATTAAGTATTATTAAAACCAGAGAAACTTCCATCCGCATAGAGCTAAGATGACAAAATGATATTTCCTAGATCATGGTCTTTGTAATAAGATTGTTATAAACAAGAATATCCTACTCACATATAAGACTTATGTTTCTCAGATAGTTTTAAGGAGAATTATATTCTCGAATGAATAAGACTATGAACTACGAAACCTTTCTAAAATGAGAAACTTGAACATTGGAAATTAGGCAAACTTGATCATTGGAAAAGAATGTTGCTACTTGATTTTACAAAGAGAAGTAATTGATTTACTTTAAAAGGATAGTCACTCTATTTTATACTACGTATTGTGTGACATTGTGAAAGTAACGTATCTTTTAAAGAGTTAATGTATGAAGTACTTTGGGGATAAAACCCGATCTTGTTAATCATATAGTAGAAGGTACCTTGTGTGAACAACTTGATTGTATTGGTTTGTGATAGCCTTGTAATACTTTCTTGATTGCTTTGATAAGTAAGCGTGTTGGGACGCTACGTGTGTTAGTATCTTGTGATGTTTGTGTGAAGGGTTTCCTTGATTGTGCTTATTAACTATCATCGTTATGATAGTATTGCGGCATTCATCTCTTGAGATGATTCCGGTTGTCGCCTCCGACGCGGGTAGACTCAAAGCGTCGATGGACCTATGATTCGAGAATACCTCACGCAGTCCCGGGCCTATGCGAGCTACGAGAGTTCCGTGTTAGTATCGCCCTTTATGGGCACGCGGTCCATGTGGCCACGCGGATCGCGAAGTCGTGACGACGCCGGAGAGCTACCCTCGACGCGGGAATACCTACGCGGGCCGATGAGATTGGCCTACGCGGAGTCGCGGAGTTCGAGGTTAGACGCGTACATTGATCGCCGCGCAAGTGGCGGCCTTTGATCATGTGACGCCTAGACAGATCTTATGATCTGATTCATGACCTTGTTGGTACCGTGGGTTTTTAGTAGTCGGCTATGCCTTCGCACGCACTCGCACGCTTTATTATGACACGTGGACCCGTGTTCATGTGTTCCTTGGTGCTTTTATATCATGATCACGGCGGTTGGCGAAGGTATTCCACGCATGATTGATGTTGTGGGCCCGAGACCCATTGTTATACTTGAGTGATGACTTGAGGCGTGAGTCACGACTTGACATGATCGCTTTGTCAGAATCGTAGTTTGGTTATCATACATGTCTCCCGCTTTATATGATCGCTATGATTTCATTTACGTGATGTATTTTCGATTTCACATACTCGCACTGCTGTAATCGACCTTCGGCCGCGTTCATGCCGCAGTTGAGGTACACCGCCGTTGATCCTCGCTCTGTGGTCACAGCCAGCGCTGGAAGCTCCGTTCCTCCGAGGCTTATTCGTATAGTCCCTGTTGTCAGAGCTTACATTCGTGGTATGGCGGCCCCGTCCCGCCATTGTTGTCGTATCATTTCTTAGAGGTGCGTAGTAATCGCAAGTGTGGTGTGTAAAAGGATTAAACTGCTCATTTGTAAAAGTTGTTATTTATATATGCCGAAAGGCAAGTTTTCCTCAGACATCGCTTTGTACTTCACTTGTTTCAGATGTGTTTTATGTTCGTGATTACTGATGTTGTGTCACTAGGGTGCCCGGTAGGCACGACCACGCCCGGTTCGGTCGTGACAAAAGTGGTATCGAGCGCTTAATTCTCGGAAAGTGTCTACCGACCGTATCCAAGAGAGTCTTGATTATCGGTGTGTTGTGCACTACATCAATAATCGTGAGGCTATAGGATATTTTAGGATCGTTTCTATTCTTCTCACTCGAGATCGTGCCTTAGAGCCGTGTTGTAAGTTGGACCTCTAACGTATTTCTTTCCCTTACCGATATGCCTCCGCAGGCAACCCGAGCCCAGAGGGCAAGGCGCAAATGGCGGAGCCGCGAGTAAAGTACAGAGGGTGGCGAGGCACAGCCCAATCATTACCTAGGTAGTGCTTCATTCGGGATTTCGCGACGTCACTAGCCCCAAAGAGAGTTTGGCACGCAGCGGCAGTCCTCATGCGCCATGATATATGAACCTTCGCCCACGATCGAGAACAGAGAATTTAGATTGCAAAGAGGCGACCACATTAGCTATAGATTTGGCTACCAGAGAGTATACCGATGTACCGCGAGTCTTGAGGACTATCTAAAGAGGGTTGTGCAAGAGTAATTCTTCAGTTAGGCTTGAGCATGGCCTGTGTACGGGCTTATGCGCAGCAGGCCGAGACGTGTAGAAATCGACAGGTTAACGAAGGACACCAGAAGAGGGCCAGAGCAGCAAGGTCCTTTAGTAACTTTCGAGGCGAGTCACCTCACCAGCAGATCAGATTATGCACCTCCGCCAGTGCAGAGTGGTCTTCCACGGAGTTCAGGACATTCGGGGTATGCAGGAGTTGGTTAGAACTCCAGGGCTTCCGGTTCACAGTGTGACAGACGTCATCCCGGGGAATGTCATCTTTTAGGATTGGTACTTGTTGTACCTATGACCGTCAGGGTCTGGTGTCGAAGAGTGTCCTTGTAGGAGGACTTAGCCTTCAGGATCGATGGGTAGTCGTCACCTTCCAGTTAGCGCCTCACGGGCGTGTTTATTTGAACGACAAGGGTGAAGCAAAGAGATATAGATATATCTTTAACCCTCAGAGATCAAGATGTGTGATAAGGTGAGTATACCTTAAGTGCTATGTTCGATAATGTGTTAGTCGTGATTAGATTATGGTTGTTTAACCGAGTAAGATTTTGGGGGATAGAGAAGGTGTGAGCCTTAGAGCTTTTTACGTAGAGACCTTAGAGGTGAGGCCATCTCGAGAAAAGGTGTAGTGTTATGTTTGACCCTTATCGGAGTGCATAGTGCACGTGAGTTATGGTTGGGATAGGTCCCTAGTAGTGTGGAATGAAAGGGGGTAGTTGAGCTAAGAAGACCGCTAGGTTTTCGTAACGCGGATTAGTGAGGCTGTTCGGATCGGGGAACTAGTGTTGTGCTCGTTGACGGTCGGATTGAGGCGATGCGGGTCAACCCGCGCCTGTTTAGTGGGTCGGTTGTGGTGGTCCCGCCTGTGGTAGGGTCACGAGGGTGTTAGGCCCATGTTCGCTAACCAACAGACGAGTTCGTGGACGATTCGACCGGTGGTCGGTCGACGGGGCAGCCCATCGTGTTCTTCGCTCGACCGTTTACTCGGCCGTGGTTGAGTTATCCGCGGTTGAAAGGCTGCACGGTGCCTACCTTTACCTTATGTCGCAGTGAAGCCTGTGTGGCTATTTTCGCTTTCTAAAAGTTTACTGTGCAGGTTAAGAACTCAGTGAGTCTCAGACCGCATTCGCCTCGGGCGCCAGCGTGATTTCGTGGATAGTTGTGGGATTGTTGTCTCCGTGGAGGTAGTGTTTGATCTACCATTTCGGTGTTCGGATATCGCCTTATGAAGCCTTGAGGCGGAAGTGTAAGTTGCGGTCGATTGGTTCGAGGTTGGCAAGGTTCGATATTGGTTCAGCTTGTTCCGCAGATCGTGGATAGTGAGAAGCTTGTCTAGAAGAAGTTCCGCAGCTCGCAGAAATCGTGCGGATAATCGGCGACGACGCAGAGTTCAGCCGACGGTCGGTCTTCTTGAAAGTACCACCCCGGTTGGGTGTGGCATGTTTGGAAAACAGAGGAACTTAGCCCGAGTTACTTGGGCCTTTGTGAGTTCATGTGAAGGATAGGCCAGTTGCCTATATGTTAGCATTTGCCGTCCGGCGGAGGCAAGCGTCCGGTCTTTCGTATTGTGATGTTCGGGAAAAGTATCGAGATCCATCCAGAGTGTTCCCACTTAATGATGACCACGTTAGAGATAGTAACCCGAGTTTTAGATAATCGCCGATCGTAATGTGGTAAGAGTTTGAGTGCACGACATCCTCCGGATCGCAGCGCCCTGCACCATTTGTCGGGTCGTCGAGCAAGGCTCGCGACAAAGTGACAAAGTGGTATCTACGACGAGTAAAGAGAGAAGCGAGCATGTATGGCGAGCATAGATGTGATCATTTCTTTTGTAGAGAAGATGCACGGGCGAAGTATATTTTAGACTCGGAGAGAGGTGGTTGTGGTGATGTTAGAGGTGTTTCCTCGTGGACTTGGATGAGTATTTTGCGCATTGTTTCGTGGCCATGAGGCGTGTTTGTTCTCGTAAGTATAGTAGTGAAGACTATCTTGCGCGCGCTTGTTTTGAGACTTAGAAGGAACATTCGGGACGAATGTTTCTGGCGAGGAGAATGTTATACCGTATTTCCGTAATATGCGTGTGGCGCACGTAGAAAATTTGAACTTGTATTAAGGCTTGGCGAATTAATTTTGTTCACAACACCCGTTTAGAGTCGTTTTCGACGAAACGCTTTCACGCCTTTCGTAGGGAATTTCCGCTATGTCATTTTTAATTTTTGCGGATTTTTCCGAGAGACGAACGTGTTGATCAACAAGAGGGCGCCACGGCACCCTCTCATTGGTGGACTTCAAATCGTCCATTGACGAAAATGGCTAAGCTTGGCACGCTTTTTTGTGTCTTGCACAAAGTCAAGGGTAGGTAGGATATTTGTGTTTGGTAAATCCTAGCCCTACACTTGCCTAACACATGGATTGATCTTGGCCTTTGGTTGGCCATCCTCGACCTATAAATACCTCTCCCTTTGATGAACTTCTTCATCCAAAAATATTCTAAGTGTTAAAATCCCTCCTCTCCCTTCTAGAGGTTCTCGCCCAAAAGCCTTCCTCCCCTCGTCGAGAGTTCCCCAGCTGGGTAGGCCGAGGGTATACCCCCTCCTCGGGTGCTAGTGGGTACCCCTAGCCTAGTTGTTTCCGTATAATACCCCCCTCTCTTGGTAGAAATACTCTCAAAGGTATTGTTATAATGCCCAAATTTCCTTAGCCAATACCTTGTAGTATTCTAAGGTTATACCTTTACAAAAAGCCCAGATATACTATTATACTTCCCGTCAGTCACCAAACCGAAACCCTAGGGAAATCTCCATAGTCCGTTGGAGTATTGTGTAGAAGTTGGTTAGAACTTAAGGGTGGTTTAAAGCTGGTCGAGCGCCTGAGTCGAGCTAAACGATTGCCCAGGATCGACTTTAAGCTAGGATAATTATGGGCTTATCGAGGTAATTATCTTGTCCCTCTATTGTAATTGGAAATTACATGATTGCTTGAATATATAGTTGAAGTATACTATATATTAGAACTGAACGTAGTTATTGGCAATGTCTTTTGACTTAAGCCTGAATAATACTTACGGCAATGTCTTGCGACTTAAGCCTGAATTTAAAGAGAGATCGAATCAGAATTACATAGGGTTGTATTACAAAGAGACTTGTGTAGTAGTACCGTGGAGTAGAATTGTACAGCTAGGGTTAGATGCATATAACCCCCGGTTGGCTTGGTAGCCTACCGATAGAGAGGAGATTTACGCTGCCATGGGGGAGGCTTACGAATTTTCTAGAATGTTCTACGATGAGATCTAAATGTTAATAAGCGCCTTGTGGCCTTATAGGTTGAAGTACTATGCGTGGCGCGATCTACTTGGCTTAGGAGTAGCGGCGGTTTGAGGTACTTGGAGCGTTTTGCTATTTAGTCGATAATCGCCGCGAGGTATGTGAACCTCTTCCTATCTCTTCTAGCATGATATGTGTGAACTATGTAGTACGGTAGACGCATACGTGCTAAATGTATGTGATTGTTAAAACATAAAGTGTTATAACGACTTTATGGGAAGTTGGTTATAACAGCTTTATGTTGGTAAGAAAATACATGTGGTTTTTAAAAGGTACTGATTTGAACTATAACTGGCTTGTTATGTGTTAATAAAGAACTTGAAGTATTTCAAAAGATTTTTGAATCATTTTGAAAGGAGAAGTAATACTTGGTTTTTGAAAAACTTAAGAGTTATACTAGCTTTATGGGAAGTTAGGTATAACGGCTTAAGAATGTTTTACTGATTTCGGAAATCAGAATGTGTATCGACAAACCACTGCAGCGTTAATAAAAGGAAATGCTTTTGACTAATTAAGTATTATTAAAACCAGTAGAAACTTCCATCTGCATAGGAGCTAAGATGAGACAAAATGATATTTCCTAGATCATGGCTGCTGTAATAAGATTGTTATAAACAAGAATATCCTACTCACATATAAGACTTATGTTTCTCAGATAGTTTTAAGGAGAATTATATTCTCGAATGAATAAGACTATGAACTACGAAACCTTTCTAAAATGAGAAACTTGAACATTGGAAATTAGGCAAACTTGATCATTGGAAAAGAATGTTGCTACTTGATTTTACAAAGAGAAGTAATTGATTTACTTTAAAAGGATAGTCACTCTATTTTATACTACGGGTATTGTGTGACATTGTGAAAGTAACGTATCTTTTAAAGAGTTAATGTATGAAGTACTTTGGGGATAAAACCCGATCTTGTTAATCATATAGAAGGTACCTTGTGTGAACAACTTGATTGTATTGGTTTGTGATAGCCTTGTAATACTTTCTTGATTGCTTTGATAAGTAAACGTGTTGGGATGCTACGTGTGTTAGTATCTTGTGATGTTTCAGTGGAAGGGTTTCTCGATTGTGCTTATTAACTATCATCGTTATGATAGTATTGTGGCATTCATCTCGAGATGATTCCGGGTTAAGCCGCCTCCGACGCGGGTAGACTCAGCGGTCGATGGACCTATGATTCGAGAATACCTACGCAGTCCCGGCCTATGCGCGAGCTACGAGAGTTCCGGTTAGTATCGCCCTTTATGGGCACGCGTCCATGTGGCTACGCGGATCGCGTCCGTGACGACGCCGGAGTAGCTACCCTCGACGCGGGAATACCTCACGCGGGCCGATGAGATTGGCCTACGCGAGTCGCGGAGTTCCAGGGTTAGACGCAGACATTGATGCCGCGCAAGTGGCCGCCTTTGATCATGCGCGCCAGACAGATCTTATGATACGATTCATGACCTTGTTGGTACCGTGGGTTTTTAGTAGTCGGCTATGCCTTCGCACGCACTACCGCATGCTTTATTATGACACAGTGGGACACGTGTTCATGTGTTCCTCGTGCTTTTATATCATAGATCACGGCGGTGGGAAGGTATTCCACGCATGATTGATGTTGTGGGCACGAGACCCATTGTTATACTTGAGTGATGACTTGAGGCGTGAGTCCCGACTTGACATGATCGCTTTGTCAAATCGTAGTTTGGTTATCATACATGTCTCGCTTTATATGATCGCTATGATTTCATTTACGTGATGTATTTTCGCCACATACTGCACTGTTAGATCGACCTCCTTCGGGGCCGCTCATGCCGCAGTCGAGGTACACCGCCGTTGATCCTCGCTCTTAGGGTCACATTCACGCGCTGGAAGCTCCGTTCTCCCGGAGGCTTATCTTGGTATAGTCCTCGCTGTTGTAGTGCTACATTCGTGGTGGCGGGCCCCGCCCCGCCATTGTTGTCGTATCATTTCTTAAGGTGCAGAGTATTGTGGGCGGGGTGTGTAAAAAGGATTAAACTCTTCATGTGTAAGAGTTGTTTTTTATATATGCCGAACGGCAAGTTTTCCTCGACATCGCTTTGTACTTCACTTGTTTCGTATGTGTTTTATGTTCCGTGACACTCGATGTTGTGTCACTAGGGTGCCGGTAAGGCACTACCACGCCCGGTTCGGTCGTGACAGTGGCGGGGGTTTGCACGCCTAACCGACGTGTACAATTCTACTCACAATAATACTACACAAGTTTCATCTGAATACACCCTATGTAATTTACGCTGATTCTTCTTTAAAATTAAGTCTTAAGTCAAAAGACATTGCCGCACAATTATAATGTTCAGTTCTATATATAGTATACTTCAACTATATATTCCTACAACATGTAATTTCCAATTACAATAGAAGGTCAAGAGTGTTTACCTCGATAAGCCCAAAATTATCCGAGTTTATATGTCGATCCTGAGCAAGGTTTAGCTCCTACTCCGTGCGCTCCAACCCGTTCCAAACAACCCTTAGAAGTTCTAACCAACTTGTACTCAATTACTTCAACTATCAATGAAGATTTCCTTAGGATTTCGTTTAGTGGCTAAAGGAAGTATAATAGTATTTTCTGGGCTTTTGTATAAGTGTAACCTTGGGAAAACTACAAGGTATTTGGGCCAAGGTATTTGGACATTATAACAATACTAGGAGAGTATTTCTATACCGCAACAAAGGGTATTATACGAAAATAACTAGGCTGTGGGGTACCCCACGCCAAGCCTCACTCGAGGGGTTTGCCTCGGCTAGGCTCTCAAAGGGGGAGGGTACTTTCGGCTGGGGAGGGGTGTGGTGGGCGAAACTCAAGAGGAGGGAGTAGTTTGAGACTTAGAGAAATGCTCAAGTTTTGGATGAAGAATGTCTTCAACTAGAGGTATTTATAGGTCAAGCAAAGGCCAACCAAGGGCCAAGATGAAGACAAGTGCATAGCAAGTGTAAGGCCAAGATTTAGCCATGTGCTACCTTATCCATCTACACAAAATATCCTACCTAACCCTTGACCAAAATTTCAACACAAAAATGTGCCAACGGTCTAGCTTTGTCGTCCACTTGCTTCAATGTGAGGTGACACTTGTCACCCTCCCGTTGGTCCAAAATGTTTCGTCTCTGGAAAAATCCAAAAATTATTAATGACATAGCCGGAATTTTCCTACGTAGTCGTGGAAACGTTTCGTCGGAAAACGACTCTTTCGCACTTGTGCCCAATTTCAACCTTGCCTAATCTTAAGGCTCAAATTCTTATACGCACGCCTCACGCATACTCTGGAAATACGGGGTATAACATTCTCCCCTCCTTAGAAACATTCGTCCCGAATGTTCCTTCTCAAGACGGATAACGAAGAAGTTCTTCTAACAAGTTGCCAACGCCACACCTGGCCACGAAATAACACACGTTCTCTTCCTTCCTTACTCGTCGCGCTTCTCGAACACCGAACTCTTCTAGTATACGTACCACACTTCCCATCGCTAGCTTCCCAAAACTTTGGAGTCACCACCTCCAAACTTGGTCATCTTACTAGCTTCACTTCTCTCTAAGGCCATTCCCGCCTTCACGATCCGCTCGTCGAACATAACCACGAACTCATACGACGGTCATCTAAACTTGGGCCTAGCACCTCGTGACCCTACCACCGAGGACCACCTCGATCCGACCCCACCTCATTCCGGCCACGGGTTGACACGCAACACGCCCTCAACCCGAGCCTCTCACACGCCGACTCTCTCGTTTCGATCCGAACAATCTTACCTATACAGTCATGAAAGCTACCACTTCCATTTACACCACCCAAGGAAATTTTTCCACAATTACACCACGATACTTACACATTCGACAAAGATCCCCGCAAAATCTTGTACTCAAGATGGCCTTACATCTAAGGTCTCAATCAGAATATTCTAAGGTTCATCACTTTCTCACCCTGTGCTTACCCTTTTACCAACTGTGTTTCTAAATCACATTTTAGCACAAAGCTATCCGAACATAACACTAAACACATCATCATAACATCAATACATACAAAACTCTAGAGGTTAAGGATATACACGAAAATAGGCGGTCAAAGGACCGCTTAAAATCGAACTCCCACCGCGACCTCACCGGCTCGCCGGTACGAACATCTGCTGGCTATGGGTGTGTAACCCGCAATCGCTCTAGTAGTCTGTGCTATCCTACCAGCGCTACCTCGGCCTGACAGTCTTCTGCCAGATGGCCTGTTGGCCGCAAGAATAACAATCTCCCAAGTCGAGACGACACTCTCCCTTATGAAGTTTTCCACAACGGCCACACCGAGACAAGGGCAACCTCATCCGCGAGCACTTACTCCCTCGAAAATCTGAAACACAGGAGCCCCGACCGCCTGAATATCCCAAAGGTCCCGGCTGTGGAGGACCACTCTGTCCGCGAGGCGCATAATCGCTCACTGAGGCGGTCCGCCTCGAAAGTCACCAAAGGACTCGCTGCTCGCCTCTTCACGACTTCGTCATTCCGTCGATTTATCCGCCTCACATCCAAGTGCATACGCTGCATGCGGGCAATGTCCATGCCCTACCAAGAGCTACACCGAACAACTTCGCTAGGTGATCATCGAGCCTCAGAACATATCGGTGCACTCGATCCTCCATACTAGCTACCAACGCGGGACGTCGCCAATGAGTCGAACTCCACATTGTACTCAACCGCACGCTGTTACGCCGCAACACCAAAAACTGTTTACCGAGCCCTCTCATCCGCGAGGCAAGAAATGTGCAAGAAAGGCCTCCGAGAACTCGTCCCATAAAGCCGGAAGTGCATGCTCTCCCGACAGCCTCCCACGAATCAAACGATCATTGCGGTATCACGCAGCCGATGCGAACCTAGGACCACCGACTCGGTCTCCGATGCCTTGATCACTTACGATCCGTCAGAATCGCTTCGGATGAACTCCTGCGGATCATCCTCGTGCCTCGACCCATAAAACTCGCGCCTACAACTTAGAAAATCCCGTAGCCTCGAACTATCTCGATCTAGGTGAACCATGGTGCATCGAATCGCTGCGCCCACTTATCCTCAGTATGGCCACAACCCCGCCATTAATCGGGCCCACCTTGTAACTCATCTCTCTCGCCTGCATCGCGGATCGAGGCTCGTGTATTGTGGTCTCGCCGCGCTTTACTCGCAGCCTCTCGCCGCTTTGCCCTTCGCCCGGCCGCTTTACGCGAGGCATAATCGTAAAACGAAGTATGTCGAGGGTCCAATCTTATTACACGCCTCTAAGGCACGATCTCGTAATGAGAAGAATGGAAACTAACCCTAAATGTCTCGCCTGACCTCGATTATAGATGTGGTGCACAACACACCGATAATCAAGACTCTACTAGACACGATGCGTAGACACTTTCCGAGGACTAATCGCTCGATACCACTTTTGTCACGACCCGCGAATCGTGGATCGTGCCTTACCCCGCACCCTAGTGATACAATATCGAGAAAATCGTGAAATAAAACATAATCATGAAATGAGAGATATAATAAATAAACAAAGCAACCAAAGCGGTTGCCTTTCAACATATATATATAAACGTTTGAACAGCATAATCCTTACAACCCCGCCACAACAAAGCATGCACTCTAAGATTTTTACAACAACTATGACGGACAGTGGCCCGCCATACCACGAATGTACAAGAACCTACTGACATCGTGGTAACATACCAAAGATAAGCCTCCAAGGAACGAGCTTCCCAATACTGAAAGGTGATCCTAAAATGGATCGACAAATGACGATTTCTACTGCGCATGAACGCACTTCAAGGAGGTCGATAACAGTACTAAGTATGTGAAATCAGAATATCGTAAATGAAATCATAATAGTCTATATAAAGCAGAGACATGTATGATAACCAAACTACAAGACACACATATAACTGATTATATCAAGTCGGGTCTCACGCCTCCGGTCATTTACTCAAATATAATTATGGGTCTCACGCCCACAACATCGCCATGCCCGTGGAATACCTTCCTCACCGCCAGCGATCATGATATGATAACATCAAGAAGTACACCAACACCAAGTCTACCGATGCCAAAGCCGTAATAACAATACAATACAACCAAACCACGAAGGCGACACGGGGCAAGTCAGAGCCGACTACAGATACCAAGGCCGGCCACGTAGCCGACCGGGCAAGTACGAGGTGACCACTGTGTACCAAGCGTCGTATCACGAGACTTCGTCACTACACCGAACGGGCAAGTGCGAGGGCTAACTACTGTACAAGGCCGAATCACCACGAAACGGCAAGTACGAAAAGCCACCACGGTACCAAGGCGAACAAGAAGAACCTCACGGAGAGCTAGTCCATGGAATAACACTATCAGCGCGAGCGCATCTGCGGAATTCTCCACACCGCCAGACGCCCAAGTAAGTCCTCAACGAGTCAACCGGCCCTCCATCGAGAGACGCGGTAATATAGAACACAATTCTTGCACGACAAAGGCTATCACAACAAGCATAGGCAAGTTACACAACAACAAGTATAGGCAAGTTATACACAACTCAAGGTACTTTCAATTATGTCAAGTCCGGGTTTTAACTCCTAAAGTACTACGACGTTAAATTCCTTTAAGAGATTCATTCCTTTTATAAAAGTCACCCGATACCCGTAGTATAAAATAGAGTGACTTACATCTTTTAAGTAAACCAAAACAACTTCCATACTTTCCTTTTTTTTTAAAACCAATTAAGGCAATACCATGCCTTCTTTTTAGACCAAAACACTTCTCTTTTTAAAGTCAAGTTACCACATTAAAACCAGTGATAAAAACCCTTCTTTTGTTTTCATAAAGTTGTTATAACCAACTTCCCATAAGGCTGTTATAACACTTTATGTTTTAAACCATTTTAAGACAACACAATGCCTTTCTTTACCCTAAAGTTCCAGTTTGCCTAATTTCAATTACGCCAGTCTCTTTTTAGAAAAGTTTCATAGTTCAATGTCTTAATCTCTTTTTAAAACAATCGAGTAACATATGCCCTAGGCGAGTAGGTTATTCTTGTTCATAATCAATCTTATTAAGCAGCCATGATCTAGAAAATGTAATCTCATTTTGTCTCATCTTAGCTTCTATGCAGATGGAGGTTTCTACTGGTTTTAATAATACTTCATTAGTCATTACATTTTCCTTTATTAGCGTTGCAGTGGTTTGTTCGATACTTATTCTGATTTCCGAATCAGTGAAACATTATTCCTTTTACAACCAGGTACTCATTACTCACGAATGAGGTTTCACACTAACATCCTGTTATACCCCGTATTTCCCGAGTATGTACGTAAGGACGTACGTAGAAAATTTGAACTTGAGAATTAGGCTTGGCCGAAATTTATTTGTTCACAACACCCGATTAGAGTCGTTTTTCGACGAAACGTTTTCACAGCTTTCGGAGGGAAAATTCCGGCTATGTCATTTTTAATTTTTGCGGATTTTTCCGAGAGACGAAACATTTTGGACCAACGAGAGGGCGCCACTTGGCACCTCCCATAGCTGACGTGAGGCGGACTGACGAATTGATGAGGAGTTGGTAGGATATTTTGTGTGTTAGTTGGTTAAGGACACACGGGTGAATCTTGCCCTACACTTGCTATGCACTTGGCTAGATCTTGGCCATTGGTTGGCTTTGGCTTGTGCTATAAATACCCCTCTTTGATGACTTCTTCATCCATTCCTAAAATAATTCTAAGTGTTAAATCCTCCTCCTCCCCTTAGTGTAGAATTCGCCAAGAGCCCTTCCCTCCTTGGGTGCTAGCCGTGGTACCCCTAGCCTAGTTGTTTCGTATAATACCCCCTTTGGTAGAAATACTCTCAAAAGTATTGTTGTAATGCCCAAATTACCTTAGCCATATACCTTGTAGTATTCTAAGGTTATACTTATACAAAAGCCCGTAAATACTATTATACTTTCCACAATACCACAAACCGAAACCCTAAGGAAAATCTCCATAGTTAGTTGGAGTAATAAGTAGAAGTTGGTTAGAACTTCTAAGGGTTGTTTGGAGCGGCCTGAGCGCATGAGTAGAGCTAAACCTTGCTCGGGATCGACATTATAACTTGGATAATTATGGGCTTATCGAGGTAAATATTTTGTCCTCTATTGTAATTGGAAATTACATGATTGTTAGACTATATAGTTGAAGTATACTATATATAGAATCGAACGTTGTTATCGCAATGTCTTTTGACTTAAGCCCAATAATAAGAAACCTTTTCAAAGAAGAGTACCGAATCAGTATTTACATAGGACCGTATTATGAGACTTGTGTAGCTTTTCGTGGAGTAGAATTGTACCGTCGTTAGATGTATAACCCCCTGGTTGGCTTGGTAGCAGCCTCGATAAAGGAGGAGACGACGCTGTCGCGAGGGGGGAGGTGCCGAATTTTCGGTAGAATGTTCTACGATGAGGTCTAAATGTTAATAAAGCGCCTGTGGCCTTATAGGTTGAGTACTACGTGTGGCGCGATCTACTTGGCAAGGAGTAGCCGCGGTTGGAAGTACTTGGAGCGTTTTGCTATTAGTCGATACTCGTCGCGAGGTATGTGAACCTCTTCCTATCTCTTCTAGCATGATATGTGTGAACTATGTAGTACGGTAGACGTCATACGTGCTAAATGTATTTGATTGGTTTAAAACATAAAGTGTTATAACGCTTTATGGGAAGTTGGTTATAACGACCTTATGTTGGTAAGAAAATACTTGTGGTTTTTAAAAGGTAAATCGATTTGAACTATAAGCGGCTTATTATGTGTTAATAAAGAACTTGAAGTATTTCAAAAGATTTTTGAATCATTTCGAAAGAAGTAATACTTGGTTTTGAAAACTTAAGAGTTATACTAGCTTTATGGGAAGTTAGGTAATAACGGCTTAAGAATGTTTCTTCGATTTCGAAATCGAATGTGTATCGACAAACCATCGCAGCGTTAATAAAAGGAAATGTTTTGACAGATTAAGTATTATTAAAACCAGAGAAACTTCCATCCGCATAGAAGCTAAGATGAGACAAAATGATATTTCCTATATCATGGTCAGTAATAAGATTGTTATAAACAAGAATATCCTACTCACATATAAGGCTTATGTTTCAGATAGTTTAAAAGAGAATTATATTCTTAAATGAATAAGACTATGAACTACGAAACCTTTCTAAAGTAAGAAACGTGAACATTTGAAATTAGGCAAACTTGGGCGTTTGAGAAATAATGTTGTTACTTGATTTTACAAAGAGAAGTGTTTTGCTTTACTTCAAAAGATAATCACTCTAGTTTTCATATACTACGTATTGTGTGACTTTTGTAAACGTAACGTATCTTTTAAAAGATAATGTATGAAGTACTTTGGGAATAGATACTCGATCTTGTTAATCATATAATAGAATGTACCTTGTGTGTATAATCGGATTGTGTTGGTTTGTGATAGCCTTGTAATACCTTCGTGTTGATTTGATAAGTAATCATATTAGGATGCTACGTGTGTTAGTATTCGTGATGTTTGTGTAAAGGGGTTTTCCTCGATTGTGCTTAGGTTGTTTAAACGATAAACCGTTATGTTGGTATTATACCACTCACCGTGTTTCCGGGTTAAGCTGCCCTCCGACGCGGTAGACTCAGTGATGCAGGACCATGATTCGAGAATACCTCACGCGGTCTCGGGGCCTGCGCGAGCTACGAGTTCGAGTTAGTGTGCGGCCTTTATGGTCATGCGTCTATGTGGCCTACGCGATCGCGAGTCCAGACGACGCCGGAGTAGCTACCCTCGATGCGGGGTTATACCTCATGCGCCTATGACCGCCTACGCGAGTCATGGGAGTTCGGGGCTAGACGCGCATTTGATATTGCGGCGGCGACGGCTTTGATCATGTGACGGTGCAGACAGATATCATGATACGATTTATGACCTTGTTAGTACTGCTGGTGTTAGTAGATCGCTATGCCTTCGCATTTACCTCGCATCGCTTTATTTGGACACGTGGACCCGCTGTTCATGTGTATTCCTCGTGCTTTTCTATCATCGATCGCGGCAGTGAGGAAGGTATTCCACGGCATGATTGATGTTGTGGGCGTGAGACCCATTGTTATATTGAGTGATGACTGAGGCGTGAGTCCCGACTAGACATGATCGCTATTTATTGTGAATCGTAGTTTGGTTATCATACATGTCTCCCGCTCCTATAGACTACTATGATTTCATTTATGATCTTCATGTTTCACATACTTGGTACTGTTGTACTTGTCACGACCACTGGCTCGCGATCGTGCCCTACACAGGCACCCTTGCGTATACATCGAGATAATCGGAACATACATGAAACTTATTAAAATAAAACAACAAGAATAAAACAACAAAGTTAGCCGATAGTGGCTACCTTCGACGCACATACATAAACGAAGCGCTTGCCTTTTTACAAACCGACCCACATATGTGACTACGCACTTCTAAGAGTTTTAACATAACAAGCGTGGCGGACAAGGCCCCGCCGCACTTGAATAAACATAAACGTGACAACTCCGAACACCGAGCCATCTCGACTTCACAACCGGATCCTAAGCTCGCGGATCCACCATCGTGTACCTAAACTGCGGGCATGAACGCACTTCGGCGGGGTCGATCTAACAGTACGAATATGGAATGTAAATAACGCAAGAATCAAATCATAATCGCATAAAAGAATGCCATTTTTAACTCCACGAAATCACTCGATATTAACTGCTCCATTCCTTCTTTCCATAAGATTTAACATCATATTCTTACATACGCATTTAAGAGGTTAATCAAGTTTTTCCACATAACTTACTTATCTTACATAACATAATCCGCCCATTTATGGACACGGTGTCGACGAATCATGTGACATAATCCGCCCGCTTTGTGGGGCTCGATTATCTTGTGGAATCATGTAGCATAATCCGCCTCCCGTGAGCTCGGTGTCTTGTGGAATCATGTAGCATAATCCAGCCTCCCGCGAGCTCGGTGTCTTGTGGACGTAACCCTACCATGTGTAGGCGGGTAATATGGCGTAATCCGCCTATGTGTAGGCTCTGTATCTCATAACGTAATCCGCCTATTTGTAGGCTCGGTGTATTTCATAACGTAATCCGCCTATTTGTAGGCTCGGTGTATTTCATAACGTGTCCGCCTATTTGTAGGCTCCTGTATTTCATAACGTATCCGCCTATTTGTAGGCTCCTGTATTTCATAACGTAATCCGCCTATTTGTAGGCTCGGTGTATTTTCCTTACATAATCTTTTAAATCGTATTATTACTTCTTCTTAAGTCGCCATAACAACTTCCCATAAAGCTATTATAACGTTCTTTCATATTAGAGAACTTAAGGCACTTAATTCTTGCAACATTAGGGAAACTAAACTCAACCATACTACGACATACGCATTTAAAAGAATTATCAAACTTCAAGTCACATACTCTTTGAAATCATGTCATCAATACTTTAGAAATCAAGTCCACAATTTAAAAAAAATAAAGTTTCATAATCCTTAGAAGACAACCAAAGTTCATAGTCTTAAAACCTTATAACGTCATTCTTTAAAGTCCACTTACTTATACTTATAAACAACTATACAAAGTTCCATACACTTCCAAAACCAAGTAACTTCTTCTTAAAACCATATAACTTTCACTTTTAAAATAAAACCCTTTTCTCATATAAATTCTAGTCATTTTTGAACATAAAATCCACTTACTTACTTTAAACAAATCAAGACACATAGCCTTTAAATCAAAGCTCATAACTTCCTAACCGCTTTACTAACGTCTCCCATAAGACCTAGTAAGGACTTAGGACAATTTAAACATACTCTTAACTTAGATTCAACAATGCAAATACTTCTTAACTTCTAAGAGTAGAAGAAATCTTGAAATACTATCACGTGGATATTTCATACGTAGGATCATGCCAAAGAAAGAAGGGGTTCACATACCTCGCGACGACTAGCGACAAATAGCAAAATGCTCCAAAGTACTTCAACCTTGAGCTATTCCATTCTTCAAGTAGGATACGCTAAACTTAGTACTTCAACCTATCATGGCCACAATACGTCCATTAACCTCATACTTTAAACGTAGAATATCCTAAGTGCCAAGTCACTAAATTCTACGGAAAATCTGGACAAAGACCTCCTTTGTTTCTACTTACTTTGCCACCTTTTTCAAGGCCGAAATACAATAACCAAACAGCCCCAATTGGCTCACAACAATATGGAAGGTAGTCCAATACAAATGCATAACTAAACAGCCCCAATTGGCTCACAATTTAGAAAGTAGTCCAATACAAATAAATAACAAACTAAAAGTCCAAATTCGGTCACCTTGAGTTCAACCATACCAATTTTTATCAAATTTCCATTTCAATCCAAATTGTTAACATAACATGATATCAAGTCGTATTTGATTATAACAACCATAATCTTTAAGTAAGTAACATGCGACGATTTCTAATAAACGACCAATTAGTAATCCAACTTAACATGGCTTACATTACATTTTGGTTCCAAGGCTACAATCAATCCATAATCCTTATAAACCTTAACACATATCCTTCATGCTAGCAACAAGTAAAGCTAATCAACAATAAAAATAATCTTGTAACACTTTCAAAGAACAAGATTATACCTCAACGAATTGTAATCCAATCTTCAAAACCGAAGTTGCTCCTTAGCAACTTAGAGCCTCTTCAAGACACTTCAATCCGCCTCTTGAGACCCTTAGAACAACACTAACAAATTTCCTTCAACTTCCAATCCAAAACCTAGAAAAGCCACTAGGTTTTCACTTTGCGACTAATACGAAAACTCTCTTTTTCCGGGATTTTTCTATTGAGATACACTTACATAACACTCATGAACCTTGGGTTAAAGTTTGGAGCTTAATGGACAAGCAACGAATTTTTTTCTTTTCCTAGATGGTGAAGCCGAGAGCTTCAAAGCTTGCTCCTCCAATTTGTTGTAATTTTGGCTAAGTGTGGAACTCTTGTCTTGCTACTAGTACCCTTATATAACAACATGGAGTGCTAAGATAAATACATATGTGTGGTTTGGATGCATCTCTTTAAAATATCATGCTAAGTGGTCCCATTGACCAAGTCAAAATTGTCAAGCTACTACTTTGCAAGACTTGGTTATCTAACAAGGGTCAAATGACCCTTTTGTCCTTGTAATTTCGTCCAAGACACCATTTAAGGGGGGGTGACACGTGTCGCCCTCCCATTCGTCACAATAGTACGTTTTCCGAAAATTTCATAATTCCGAGAAATTTTTACAAGTCTCAAATCTTAACACTGTGAGTTCTTACGTACGTTCTTACACCATGTCCCGTAAATACGGGTGTAACATTCTTCCCCTTAGAAACATTCGCCCTCGAATGTTTTTGAGTCAAACTTATAATTACCGACATAGTTTCTGTCACAATCGACATACCAACAATGCCACACATGGCCCTAATACCTCGCACACGCATAACTGTCCATCATAAGCCCAAAAGAGATTATCCTTTCGTACTTCCAACTCATACTAGCATACATACATAACTTCCATACCGATTCTGGCCTCAAATCTTTGGAGTCACTCTATAAAACAATATAAGGCCATTTCCGACTTTCATGACCTGGTTCCGGTGGAACGCGTCCACGAACCCGTAAAACAATTAACTAAACTTGGGCCTTGCGCCGCCGTGACCACGCCACGTGGCGGAACCACTACCCGATCCCACTCCATTCCAGGCCATGGGGAGACCCGTAACAGGTCCTCAACCCGACCCAGCGTCGCACTTAACTCTTATCCTTGGTCTGACTTAAAATCTTATTTCCAGAGAAAACCTTATATACCTAAGGTCTCGGCAGTAATCAATATTCTTAGGCTCGCAATTTCCATGCTCCACGCCTACCTTACCAGTCCCCCAGTAACCGGGTACAAAAACTTCTCATAATACCAAAACCATGTTGTCTCGATCACAACAACCATTGCTTACTCTATCCAGACCTCATCCGTATAATTCTCTTAAGCTTACTACACAGCTTAATCTATTAACATGACATTCCGTTAGGTTCCTTAATATGGCTTCTTAAGGGTTCACTACCCTATCGCATACCTCATCCTTTCCCAATTACCTCAAAACAAACACAAAACCTTGGCGAAAATTCATTAACTATACCATACCTTCCCGGTATCTAGTTAGTCTTTACCAATTCCTGGTAATCTAAAATCATTCTAGGCAACACGCGTCTGACCCTCATACATAACTCCGTATAGATGTATGTCACAATACCAACTATACTATAATCATTACCAACCTGGATACGCAATCCACATAGTCTTTCCTGGGTCACTGCTGCCTTTCTCGTAGCTGCAAACAACATAACTCGTTAGGGAGAGACGACCCTAACAACACAGCTCTATCGCACGATCTCAGAGTGAGAAGAATGGAAACCAATCCTAAATGTCCTGTAGCCTCCCGATTATAGATGTGGTGCACAACACACCGATAATCAAGACTCTACTAGACACGGTCTGTAGACACTTTCCGAGGACTAACTGATCTGATACCACTTTTGTCACGACCCGACCCTGGGCGCGGCGGTGCCTACACAGGCACCCTTACAGGTATACATCAGAGATAATCAGCGGAACATACATGAAACTTATTAAAATAAAACAACAGTAATAAAACAACAGGTTAGCCGATAGGGCTACCTTCCTGGACGTACATACATAAACGAAGCAGTTGCCTCCTTTTTTACAAACTGACCCACAATATGTGACTCTGCACCTCTAAGAGTTTTAACATAACAAGCGTGGCGGGACAAGGCCCCGCGTACTTGAATAAACATAAGCGTGACAACTCCGAACACCGGAGCCATCTCGACTTCGACCGGGATCCTAAGCTCGCGGATCCACCATCAAGTACCTAAACTGCGGGCATGAACGCGGCCCGAAGAAGTCGATAACAGTGCGAATATGGAGCGAAATAACGTGCAAGAATCAAATCATAATCGTATAAAAGAATGCCATTTTTAACTCACGAAATCACTCGTATATTAACCGTTCCATTCCTTCTTTCCATAAGATTTAACATCATATTCTTACATAAGTACTTAAGAGGTTAATCAAGTTTTTCCACATAACTTACTTATCTTACATAACATAATCCGGCCCATTTGCGGGACACGGTGTACTGACGAATCATGTGACATAATCCGGCCCGCCTGTGGGGCTCGGTGTACTGTGGAATCATGTAGCATAATCCGGCCCTCCTGTGGAGCTCGGTGTACTGTGGAATCATGTAGCATAATCCGGCCCTCCTGTGGAGCTCGGTGTACTGTGACGTAACCCGGCCTATGTGTAGGCTCGGGGTAATATGGCGTAATCCGGCCTATGTGTAGGCTCGGTGTATCTCATAACGTGTCCGCCTATTTGTAGGCTCGGTGTATTTCATCCGCCTATTTGTAGGCTCGGTGTATTTCATAACGTAATCCGGCCTATTTGTAGGCTCGGTGTATTTCATAACGTAATCCGGCCTATTTGTAGGCTCGGTGTATTTCATAACGTAATCCGGCCTATTTGTAGGCTCGGTGTATTTTCCTTACATAATCTTTTAAATCGTATTATTACTTCTTCTTAAGTCGTCATAACAACTTCCCATAAAGCTATTATAACGTTCTTTCATATTAGAGAACTTAAGGCACTTAATTCTTGCAACATTAGGGAAACTAAACCCAACCATACTACGTACATACGTACTTAAAAGAATTATCAAACTTCAAGTCACATACTCTTTGAAATCATGTCATCAATACTTTAGAAATCAAGTCCACAATTAAAAAAAATAAAGTTTCATAATCCTTAGAAGACAACCAAAGTTCATAGTCTTAAAACCTTATAACGTACATTCTTTAAAGTCCACTTACTTATACTTATAAACAACTATACAAAGTTCCATACACTTCCAAAACCAAGTAACTTCTTCTCTTAAAACCATATAACTTTCACTTTTAAAATAAAACCCCTTTTCTCATATAAATTCTAGTCATTTTTGAACATAAAATCCACTTACTTACTTTAAACAAATCAAGACACATAGCCTTTAAATCAAAGCTCATAACTTCCTAACCGTTCTTACCAACGTCTCCCATAAGACCTAGTAAGGACTTAGGACAATTTAAACATACTCTTAACTTAGATTCAACAATGCAAATACTTCTTAACTTCTAAGAGTAGAAGAAATCTTGAAATACTATCACGTGGATATTTCATACGTAGGATCATGCCAAAGAAAGAAGGGGTTCACATACCTCGCGACTAGCGACAAATAGCAAAATGCTCCAAAGTACTTCAACCTTGAGCTATTCCATTCTTCAAGTAGGATACGCTAAACTTAGTACTTCAACCTATCATGGCCACAATACGTCCATTAACCTCATACTTTAAACGTAGAATATCCTAAGTGCCAAGTCACTAAATTCTACGGAAAATCTGACAAAGACCTCCTTTGTTTCTACTTACTTTGCCACCTTTTCAAGGCGAAATACAATAACCAAACAGCCCCAATTGGCTCACAACAATATGGAAGGTAGTCCAATACAAATGCATAACTAAACAGCCCCAATTGGCTCACAATTTAGAAAGTAGTCCAATACAAATAAATAACAAACTAAAAGTCCAAATTCGGCCACCTTGAGTTCAACCATACCAATTTTTATCAAATTTCCATTTCAATCCAAATTGTTAACATAACATGATATCAAGTCGTATTTGATTATAACAACCATAATCTTTAAGTAAGTAACATGACGATTTCTAATAAACGACCAATTAGTAATCCAACTTAACATGGCTTACATTACATTTTCGGATTTCCAAGGCTACAATCAATCCATAATCCTTATAAACCTTAACACATATCCTTCATGCTAGCAACAAGTAAAGCTAATCAACAATAAAAATAATCTTGTAACACTTTCAAAGAACAAGATTATACCTCAACGAATTATAATCCAATCTTTCAAAACCAAGTTGCTCCTTAGCAACTTAGAGCCTCTTCAAGACACTTCAATCCGCCTCTTGAGACCCTTAGAACAACACTAACAAATTTCCTTCAACTTCCAATCCAAAACCTAGAAAAGCCACTAGGTTTTCACTTTGCCACTAATACGAAAACTCTCTTTTTCCGGGATTTTTCTATTGAGATACACTTACATAACACTCATGAACCTTGGGTTAAAGTTTGGAGCTTAATGGACAAGCAACGAATTTTTTTTTCTTTTCCTAGATGGAAGCCGAGAGCTTCAAAGCTCCTCCAATTTGTTGTAATTTTGGCTAAGTGTGGAACTCTTGTCTTGCTACTAGTACCCTTATATAACAACATGGAGGGCTAAGATAAATACATATGTGTGGTTTGGATGCATCTCTTTAAAATATCATGCTAAGTGGTCCCATTGACCAAGTCAAAATTGTCAAGCTACTACTTTGCAAGACTTGGTTATCTAACAAGGGTCAAATGACCCTTTTGTCCTTGTAATTTCGTCCAAGACACCATTTAAGGGGGGGGTGACACGTGTCGCCCTCCCATTCGTCACAATAGTACGTTTTCCGAAAATTTCATAATTCCGAGAAATTTTTACAAGTCTCAAATCTTAACACTGTGAGTTCTTACGTACGTTCTTACACCATGTCCTGTAAATACGGGGTGTAACAGTACTGACCTCCTTCGGGGGGCTGCGTTCATGCCGCAGGTAAAGGTACACCAGTCGTTGATCCTCGCTCTTAGGGTCACAGTTCAGCGTTTGGGAAGCTCCGTTCCTCCGGAGGCTTATCTTGGTATAGTCCCCTGTTGATTGTAGGTGCTTACATTCAGGGGTATGACGGGGCCCTGTCCCGTCGTTGTTGTCATATCATTCTTAGAGGTCTGTAGTACTGTTATGGGCAGAGTGGTAGAAAGGGATGTAACTGTTCAAATTGTTATTTATATATACCTTGTGAACTGCTTTTTGGTTAGCTTTTCTTATTTCACTGTCTTATTACATTGGTTTCATGTATTGTCTTTATGTTCCTGATTACTCGATGTTGTATCACTAGGGTGCCCGGTAAGGCACGATCCACTGGCCGGGCAGTCGTGACAAAAGTGGTATCGAGCGCTTAATCCTCGGAAAGTGTCTGAGACCGTATCCGATAGAGTCTTGATTATCGGTGTGTTGTGCACCACACCAATAATCGTGAGGCTATAGGATATTTAGGATTGGTTTCTATTCTTCTCACTCGAGATCGTGCCTTAGAGTTGTGTTGTAAGTTGGACCTCTAACGTATTTCTTTCCTTACCGCTATGCCTCGCGTAGGCAACCCGCCAGAGGCAAGGCGAGGAGCCGCGAGTAGAGTCTGAGAGGGTTACGTGGGCACAGCCCAATCATCACCGGGTGGTGCTTCATTCGGGAGTTTTGCGACGCCACTAGCCCGCAGAGTTTAGCGGCGGCGGTTCCTACTGCGGCCATGATATTTGAACCTTCCACGGCCAGGGAACGAGAATATAGATTTCCGAGGCGACCGTTACTAACTATGGATTTGACTACGGAGAGTATACCGATGTACCGCGAGTCTTGATGAATATCAACGAGAAGGTTGTGCAAGAGTAAGTTCTTCAGTTAGGCTTGAGCATGGCCTGTGTACGGGCTTATGCGCAGCAGGCCGAGAAACGTAGAGATCGACGGGTTAACGAAGGACAGCAGAAGAGGGCCAGAGTAGCAAGGTCCTTTGGTAACTTGCGAGGCGAGTCGCCTCGCGTGAGATTAGATTATGCGCATCCATCGATGCGAAAGGTCCTCGCGGGGTTCGGGGCGCTCGGGGTATGCGAGGAGTTGGTCGAGCTCGAGCTTAGGTTCACGCCTCTGCGTAGGTTCCGGCCATCCGGATTCGATTTTCTCGGTGTTCCGCGATGGCGGCGTCATCGTGGAATGTCGTCTTTTAGTTGGTACGTGTTGTACCTATGACCGTCAGGGTCTGATGTCGAAAGAGTGTCCTTGCGGGAGGACTTAGCCTTCAGGATCGGTGGGTAGTTTGTCATCTTCCTTAGCTATGCGCCCTACGGGGCAGGTTTGATTAGAACGACTAAGGGGAGTGAAGCAGTAGATATAGATATATCCTTAACCCTCTAGAGATCTGTATGTGTGATAAGGTGAGTATACCTTAAGTGCTATGTTCTGATAGCAGTGTGTTAGTTGTGATTAGAAATCATGGTGGGTTAACCGAGTAAGATTTTGGGGGATAGAGAAGGTGTGAGCCTTAGAGTTTTATACGTAGAGACCTTAGAGGTAAGGCCATCTCGAGTAAAAGATGTATTGTTTATGTTTGACCCTTATAGGAGTGCATAGTGCACGTGAGTTATGTTTGTGGGATTAGTCCCTGAGTAGTGTGGAATGAAAGAGGGTAGTTGAGCTAAGAAGACCGCTAGGTTTTCGTAACGTGATTAGTGAGATTGTTCCGGTTCGGGGAGCTAGTATGGTGCGCGTTGCCGGGTCGGGTTGAGGCCACGTTGCGGGTCAACCCGCGGCAGGTTTGGTGGTGGGGTCAGTTTGTGGTGGTCCCGCTTTGGGTTGGGGTTACGAGGGTGTTAGGCCCGAGTTTAGTTAACGTCTGCATTCGTGGACGTTCGACGATGAGTCGGCCGGCGAGGTCACCGCCTTGTTTTCTAGCAAAGACCGTTTACTCGGCAGTGTTGTTTTATCAGAAAGGTTGTAAGGCTGCACGGGGTGCCTACCTTCACCTTATGATGCAGTGGAGCCAGTGCGGCTGTTTTTGTTTGGAAGTTTTACCAGCGGGTTAAGAACTCGGTGAGTCTCGAGACCGCATTCGCCCCGGGCGATGTGTGGAATTCGGGGGTAGTTGTGGGGATTGTTGTCTCTGTGGAGGAGTGTTTAAGCTACCATTTCAGTTTTCGAATGTCGCCTTATGAGGCCTTGTAGGCGGAAGTGTAAGTCACGGCCGATTGGTTCGATGTTGGCAAGATTCAGATAGTTGGTTCAGGCTTGTTCCAGCAGACTGTGGATAGGGTAAAGCTTGTCTAGAGGAGGTTCTGGCAGCTCAGAGAAATCGTGCGGATAATCGGCGACGACGCTTAGAGTTCAGGTTGACGGTCGGTCTTCTTGAAGATACCACCCCGGTTTGGGTGTGACGAGTTTTGGAAAACAGAGGGAACTTAGCCCGAGTTACTGGGCATTTGGATCCGTGCGAGTAGGCCAGGTTGCCTATATGTTAGCTTTTGCCGTCCGACTTAGGAGGCAGTACGTCCGGTCTTTCGTATTGTTATGATCGGGAAAGTATCGGAGATCCATCCAGAGTGTTCCCAGTTAATGATGACCACGTTAGAGATAGTAACCCAGAGTTTTGGAAACTGAAGCAGTATCAGAAATGTGGTAAGAGTTCGAGTGTACGACAGCCTCAGGGATCGCATGTAGTCCGGTACCATTTGTTGGGTCGCCGGAGTGACACTAGAACCTCGCGGCAAAGTGACAAAAGTGGTATCGGGAAGAAGCGAGCATGTATGGCGAGCATAGATGTGATCATTTCTTTTGTAAGGAGAAGGTGCGAAGGAAGTATATTTTAGACCCCGGAGAGAGGTGTTTGTGGTAATGTTAGAGGTGTTTCCTCGTGGACTTGGATGTAAGTATTTTGCGCAGTTGTTTCTGTGGCCATTGTGGCAGGATTGTTTCGTAAGTATGGTAGTGAAGACTATACTGGCGCACGTTTGTTTTGAGACTTAGAAGGAACATTCGGGACGAATGTTTCTAAGGAGGGGAGAATGTTATACCCCGTATTTCCCGAGTATGTACGTAAGGACGTACGTAGAAAATTTGAACTTGAGAATTAGGCTTGGCCGAAATTTATTTGTTCACAACACCCGATTAGAGTCGTTTTTCGACGAAACGTTTTCACAACTTTCGTAGGGGAATTTCCGGCTATGTCATTTTTAATTTTTGCGGATTTTTCCGAGAGACGAAACATTTTGGACCAACGAGAGGGCGCCACTTGGCACCCTCCCATTGGCGGACGTGAGGGGCGGACCTTGGACGAATTGATGAGGGGAGTTGGTAGGATATTTTGTGTGTTAGTTGGTTAAGGACACATGGGTGAATCTTGGCCCTACACTTGCTATGCACTTGGCTAGATCTTGGCCATTGGTTGGCTTTGGCTTGTGCTATAAATACCCCCCTCTTTGATGACTTCTTCATCCATTCCTAAAATAATTCTAAGTGTTAAATCCTCCTCACTACCTTAGTGTAGAATTCGGCCAGAGCCTCCTCCTCCCTTGGTGAGCCCTTCCCCTCTCGGGTGCTAGCCGTGGGTACCCACTAGCCTAGTTGTTTTCGTATAATACCCCCCTTTTGGTAGAAATACTCTCAAAAGTATTGTTATAATGCCCAAATTACCTTAGCCATATACCTTGTAGTATTCTAAGGTTATACTTATACAAAAAGCCCAGAAATACTATTATACTTTCCGTCAGTCACAAAACCGAAACCCTAAGGAAAATCTCCATAGTTAGTTGGAGTAATAAGTAGAAGTTGGTTAGAACTTCTAAGGGTTGTTTGGAGCGGGTCGGAGCGCGCGGAGTAGGAGCTAAACCTTGCTCAGGATCGACATTATAACTTGGATAATTATGGGCTTATCGAGGTAAATATTTTGTCCCTCTATTGTAATTGGAAATTACATGATTGTTAGACTATATAGTTGAAGTATACTATATATAGAATTGAGCGTTGTTATCGGCAATGTCTTTTGACTTAAGCCTGAATAATAAGAAACCTTTTCGAAAGAAGAGTCGAATCGTATTTACATGGGTGTATTCATGAGACTTGTGTAGCTTTTCCGAGTAGAATTGTACCGTTCGGGTTAGATGTATAACCCCCGGTTGGCTTGGTAGCGGCCTCGATAAAGGAGGAGATTTCTGTGTGCGGGATGAGGTCTAAATGTTAATAAGCGCCTTGTGGCCTTATAGGTTGAGTACTACGTGTGATGCGATCTACTTGGCTTAGGAGTAGTAGCGGCGGTTGGAAGTACTTGAGCGTTTTGCTATTAGTCGATACTCGTCGCGAGGTATGTGAACCTCTTCCTATCTCTTCTAGCATGATATGTGTGAACTATGTAGTACGGTGAGCGTCATGTGCTAAATGTATTTGATTGGTTTAAAACATAAAGTGTTATAACGACTTTATGGGAAGTTGGTTATAACGACCTTATGTTGGTAAGAAAATACTTGTGGTTTTTAAAAGGTAAATCGATTTGAACTATAATCGGCTTATTATGTGTTAATAAAGAACTTGAAGTATTTCAAAAGATTTTTGAATCATTTCAAAGAAGAAGTAATACTTGGTTTTGAAAACTTAAGAGTTATACTAGCTTTATGGGAAGTTAGGTAATAACGGCTTAAGAATGTTTACTGATTTCGGAAATCAGAATGTGTATCGACAAACCACTGCAGCGTTAATAAAAGGAAATGTTTTGACAGATTAAGTATTATTAAAACCAAGAGAAACTTCCATCTGCATAGAAGCTAAGATGAGACAAAATGATATTTCTAGATCACGGTCATTGTAATAAGATTGTTATAAACAAGAATATCCTACTCATATAAGGCTTATGTTTCTCGGATAGTTTAAAAGAGAATTATATTCTTAAATGAATAAGACTATGAACTACGAAACCTTTCTAAAGTAAGAAACGTGAACATTTGAAATTAGGCAAACTTGGACGCTTGAGAAATAATGTTGTTACTTGATTTTACAAAGAGAAGTGTTTTGCTTTACTTCAAAAGATAATCACTCTAGTTTTCATATACTACGGTATTGTGTGACTTTTGTAAACGTAACGTATCTTTTAAAAGATAATGTATGAAGTACTTTGGGAATAGATACTCGATCTTGTTAATCATATAATAGAATGTACCTTGTGTGTATAATCGATTGTGTTGGTTTGTGATAGCCTTGTAATACCTTCGTGTTGATTTGATAAGTAATCATATTAGGATGCTACGTGTGTTAGTATTCGTGATGTTTGTGTAAAGGGGTTTTCCTTGATTGTGCTTAGGTTGTTTAAACGATAAATCGTTATGTTGGTATTATACCACTCACCGTGTTTCGGGGTTAAGCGCCCTCCGATGCGGGGTAGACTCAGTGATGCAGGACCATGATTCGAGAATACCTCATGCGGGTCCGGGGGCTATGCGGAGCTACGAGAGTTCGTGTTAGTGTGCGGCCTTTATGGTCATGCGGTCTATGTGGCCATGCGGATCGCGAGTCGGGGCGATGCCGGGAGTAGCTACCCTCGATGCGGTTATACCTCACGCGGGCCTATGAGGCGGCCTATGCGGGCTGCGGGGGAGTTCGGGGCTAGACGCGCACATTTGATATTGCGGGCGGCGACGGCTTTGATCATGTGACGGTCTAGACAGATATCATGATACGCTTTATGACCTTGTTAGTACCGTGGTGTTAGTAGACGGCTATGCCTTCGCATTTACCTCGCATCGTTTATTTGGACACAGTGGGACTGCTGCTCATGTGTATTCATGGGTGCTTTTCTATCATTGACTGCCGTCAGTGAGGAAGGTATTCCACTGGCATGATTGATGTTGTGGGCGTGAGACCCATTGTTATATTGGAGTCATGACTAGGAGGGCGTGAGTCCCCGACTGAACATATTCGCTTATTTATCGAATCGTAGTTTGGTTATCATACATGTCTCTCGCTTCCTATAGACTACTATGATTTCATTTACGATCTTCATGTTTCACATACTTGGTACTGTTGTCGACCTCGCCCGGGGCTGCGTTCATGCCGCAGGTAAAGGTACACCAGTCGTTGATCCTCGCTCTTAGGGTCACAGTTCAGCGTTTGGGAAGCTCCGTTCCTCCGGAGGCTTATCTTGGTATAGTCCCCTGTTGATTGTAGGTGCTTACATTCAGGGGTATGACGGGGCCCTGTCCCGTCGTTGTTGTCATATCATTCTTAAGTGCAGTCTGTGTATCGCGGCGAGTGGTAGAAAGGGATGTAACTGTTCAAATTGTTATTTATATATACTGACGGTAACCGTTTTTGGTTAGCCTGTCTTCTTATTTCACTGTCTTATTACATTGGTTTCATGTATTGTCTTTATGTTCCGCTGATTACTCTGATGTTGTATCACTAGGGTGCCCGGGGTAAGGCACCAGTCACGGGCCCCGGAACGGGTCGTGACACATCCATATCAAGTCAAGTCTCTTATCTTTTAAGATTAAGTCTCTTAACTTCTAAAAATCAGTAAAACCATTCTCTCTTAAGACGTTATACCTAACTTCCCATAAAGCTAGTATAACTCTTATGTTTTCAAAACCAAGTATTACTCTTCATTAAAGATGATTCAAGATTCTTTTGAAATACTTCAAGATTCTTTACTATTACACAACAAGTCGGTTATAAGTCAAATCGCTTACCTTTTAAAACCACAAAGCATTTCCTTACCTACATAAAGTCGTTATAACCAACTTCCCATAAAGCTGTTATAACACTTTATGTTTTAAACCAATCAAATACATTTAGCACATGTACGTCTACCGTACTACATAGTTACACACATATAATGCTAGAAAAGATAAGAAGAGGTTCACATACCTCGCGACGATTATCGACTAATAGCAAAACGCTCCAAGTACCTCAAACCGTCGGCTACACCTTAAGCCAAGTAGACCACGCCACACGCAGTATTTCAACCTATAGAGGCCACAAGGCGCCTATTAACATCTTAGATCTCAATGTAGAATATTCTACGTAAAATTCGGCCTTCCCGCACAAACAGAAATCTCCTCTCTATCGAGGCCCGCTACCAAGCCCACCCGGGGGGGGGTTTGCACGCCTAACCTGACGTGTACAATTCTACTCACAATACTACACAAGTCTCATCTGAATACGCCCTATGTAATTTGATTCGATTCTCTTCTTTAAAATTCAGGCTTAAGTCAAAAGACATTGCCGCACAATTATAATGTTCAGTTCTATATATAGTATACTTCAACTATATATTCCTACAACATGTAATTTCCAATTACAATAGAAGGTCAAGAGTGTTTACCTCGATAAGCCCAAAATTATCCGAGTTTATATGTCGATCCTGAGCAAGGTTTAGCTCCTACTCCGTGCGCTCCAACCCGCTCCAAAGTATTTTCTGGGCTTTTGTATAAGTGTAACCTTGGGAAAACTACAAGGTATTTGGGCCAAGGTATTTGGACATTATAACAATACTAGGAGAGTATTTCTATACCGCAACAAGGGGTATTATACGAAAACAACTAGGCTAGGGGGGGGTACCCCACGGCCAAGCCTCACTCAAGGGGTTTGCCTCGGCTAGGCTCTCAAAGGGAGGGTACTTTCGGCCAAGGGGAGGGTGTGGTGGGACGAAACTCAAGAGGGAGTAGTTTGAGACTTAGAGAAATGCTCAAGTTTTGGATGAAGAATGTCTTCAACTAGAGGGGTATTTATAGGTCAAGCAAAGGCCAACCAAGGGCCAAGATGAAGACAAGTGCATAGCAAGTGTAAGGCCAAGATTTAGCCATGTGCTACCTTATCCATCTACACAAAATATCCTACCTAACCCTTGACCAAAATTTCAACACAAAAACGCGCAATGGTCTAGCTTTGCGCCCACTTGTTTAATGTGAGGTGACACTTGTCACCCTCCCGCTGGTCCAAAATGTTTCGCTCTCGGAAAAATCCAAAAATTATTAATGACATAGCCGGAATTTTCCCTACGTAAGTCGTGGAAACGCTTCGTGAAAACGACTCTTTTCGCACTTGTGCCCAATTTCGAACCTTGCCTAATCTTAAGGCTCAAATTCTTATACGCACGCCTCACGCATATACTGGAAATACGGTATAACAAACGCCTAGACTACTCAGAAAGCTTCTAAGCAGGGTCCTTTATTCTACGGAAAATCGGGCAAAGACTTCCCTACCCTGAGCTACTCAAGTCTCATCGTGAAAACAAATTCTAAGTAAGTATAGTTTAATTATTCTTCTTTAAACCCTTCTACTGTGATAATAGCTCAATTCTATTCAGAATATCCTTCTAAGTATTTAATACTTATTTCTATACTTCTACGATGTATTCTCTAATTACAAAGAAGGACAAGATTATTTACCTCAGTAAGCCCAATAATATCCTAGATAAAACGTCGATCCTGAGCAAGGTTTAGCTCCTAAGTTGTACGTTCCGATAGCTCCAAGAACCCTTAGAAGTTCTTCATAACTTCAACTAAGTACTAAGGGATTTGGGCTAGGGTATTTTGGCCATTATAACAATACTAGAAGGCAACTTTTCTACCAAGAGAGGGGGGGTCGGGTTCGGCTAGGCTAGGGGGGGGGGGGGTATTCGGCCAAGGGCCTTCACAAGGGGGGGAGAGAGTGGAGGCTTGGACGAAAATGCTCAAGGGAGAGGAGAGGATTTTCAAGACTTGGAGAAAGATTTGTGGATGAAGAACTCCATGACAAAAATGGCCATCCAATTCGGCTCACTTCCGCCACACATCCACCAATGAGAGGGTGACAAGTGTCGCCCTCTCGTTGGTCCAAAGTGTTTCGTCTCTCGGAAAAATCCGCAAAAATTAGAAATGACATAGCCGGAATTTATCCTACGCGGGTTGTGTAAAACGTTTCGTCGGAAAACGATTCTTTTAATGAGTTGTGCCCAAAAAAACGTCACATTGCCTACTTTAAGGCTAAACTTTCGTACGTACGCCCTCACGTACATACTCTGGAAATACGGGGTATAACATTCTCCCCTCCTTAGAAACATTCGTCCCGAATGTTCCTTCCCAAGACAGTTAACGAAAAGATTCTTCATGACTTAAACAGTTGCAAATGCCACACACGGCCACAGAACAACACTTAGGCATAAACGATAACGAAAATTTACAAGTAGGAAAGTGAATTACCTGGAGGTGTGGGGAATAGGTGATGATACTTCTGCCTCATGTCCTCCTCAGCTTCCCACGTCATCTCCTCCCTGAGCTCGTTCCGCCACAGAACTTTGACGGAAGCCACGTTCTTGGTCCGCAGACGCCTAACCTGACGATCGATTATCGCTATGGGAATCTCCTCATACGATAACCCCTCGGTCACCTGGACATCGTCAATCGGATGCACCCTAGATGGATCCCCGATACATATCCTCAGCATAGAAACATGAAACACCGGATGCACTGCCTCCAGATCGGACGGCAGATCCAACTCGTAGGCAACCTTGCCTACCCTGCGGACAACCGATAGGGCCCAATGTACCTTGGTGAGTTTCCCTTTCTTCCCGAATCTCATCACACCGCCATGGGTGACACCTTCAGAAAACCCAATCATCAACCTCGAACTACGATGCCGGCGATGATCTGCATATGACTTCTCGACTCGAGCCGCCAAGACCTCTCCGGATAAGCTTCACCTTATCCATCTTCACCAAATCTGGTCCCAACTACACCTCGCCCATCGAACCAGCCTATAGGCGATCTGCACTTCCTCTCATACAAGGCCTCATAAGGCGCCATCCGAATCGGAGTGGTAGCTATTATTGTACGCAAACTCAACTAGAGGCAAATGATCCTCCGGCTACCTCGAGTCGATAACACAGGCTCGCATCATATCCTCAAGAGTCTGGATAGTGCGCTCGGCCTGTCCGTCTGATGCGTGGATGGAATGCGATGCTCGTGCTCACTGCGTCCCAAACCCTTTCGGAAGGACCTCGAGAAGTTAGCGTGGCGGGCTCCTGCATGCGATATGATCGAAATAGGGACTCCATGCGATCGACGATCTCTCGGATGTAAAGTCTGGCATAATCCTCAGCCGAAAAAGTCGTCCTGACGGGAAGAAAGTGGGCTGATTTCGTCAGCCTGTCGACGATAACCCATATAGAATCATGTCTCCTCTGAGTGCGAGGCAATCCTGTGATGAAGTCCATGTTGATCACCTCCCACTTCCAGGTTGGGATCTCTATCGTGCGTAACAAACCACCCGGCCTCTGGTGCTCTACCTTCACCTGCTGACAACACGGGCACTGAGCTACGAACTCTACAACGTCCCTCTTCAAGCTATCCCACCAAGACCCAGATCTAAGGTCGTGGTACATTTTGGTCGACCCGGGATGGATAGAGTAACGCCGTGTGCTTCCCTAGAACCTGCCAAGTCTCAAACATCCGGAACACACAACTCGCCTCAAACCTTAGCACCCCATCGTGCTACCTCAAGGACCCTTCCTCACGTAAGAGCCGCATCACGATACCGAATCAAAACCGGATCCTCGAACTGTTGCCTCTTCACCTCCTCGACGATGGAAGACTCGGCAACCTCACGAACTCTAACCCCACTGCTATCAGAATCAATCAAACGGACACCAAGGCTCGCTGGCGATGCAAATCACGAACCATGTCCTCTCTCGGCTGCACATCCGATAGACTCCCATCGTCCTACGACTAAGAGCATCTGCCACAACATTGGCCTTTCCCGGGTGGTACAGGATATCAACGTCGTAATCCTTAAGCAACTCCAACCACCGTCTCTGTCATAAGTTCAGCTCTCTCTGGCTGAAGATATACTGGAGGCTCTTGTGGTCTGTATAAATATCCACATGAACCCCATACAAGTAGTGCCTCAAGATCTTGGCGTGAATCACCGCTAACTCCAATCATGGGTGTGGTAGTTCCTCGTGTTTCTTGGTGTCGGGATGCATACGCTATAACCTTGCCATCCGCATCAACACACATCCCAACCCGATGCCTGACGCATCACAATACACGACATAACCGTCTGGACCCTCTGGAAGAGTAAGAAGCGGGCGTGATCTCTCCTTCAAAGAATCGAAACCACCGCCACACGCATCATCCTGAAACTTAGTTGTCTTCCGAGTCGGCCTAGTCAATGGTGCAGAGATAGAAGCAAACTTCTCTGAACCGCCGATAATAACTGCAAGGCCCGAAATCGCGAACCTCTGCCGAGTAGTAGGTCTAGGCAAGTCCGATCGCTTCGATCTTGGCGTATTCACTCGAATGCCATCGGCCCACAATATGCCAAAGAAAAGCCACGGTTAACCAAAACTCACATTTGGAAAACTTGGCGTATAGCTGGTCTGGAGAACGGTCGGCCAGTCCCCAAATGCTCCGCGTGCTCGCCTTCGGCGAGAATAAACCAAGATATCATCGATGAACACTATCACAAACGTGTCCAAAAATGGCTTGAACACTCGGTTCATCAAATCCATGAATCACGAGCATTGGTCAACCCAAAAGACATGACCACGAACTCATAATGCGTCTGGTCCGAATGCGATCCTAGGGACATCCGCCTCTCTGACTCACACCTGATGATAGCCCAATCGCAGATCAATCTTGGAGAAACATCTCGCACCCTGCAACTGGTCGAACAAATCATCAATCCTGGGAAGGGGGTATCTGTACTTAATGGTCACCTTGTTCACCGTCACATAATCAACACGCGCAATGGCGTCGCCCTTCTTCTTCACGAACAATACCGGCGCTCCCCAGGGAGAAACACTTGGCCTGATGAAGCCCTTCTCCAGCAAATCTCGCAGCTGGTCCTTCAAGTCTCTCAACTCGGCAGGTGCCATTCTGTACGGCGGAATGGAAATAGGCCGAGTGTCTGGCAGCACATCGATACAAAACTCTATCTCCCTCTCAAATGGAATACCCGGGAGGTCGTCTGGAAACACGTCTGGGAACTCTCTGACTACTGGAACCGACTGAAAATCTTGCACTGCAGCCTCAGTATCAAACACCCGAACGAGATGGTAGATGTACCCCTTCTGCACCATCTTCCTAGCCTTGAGGTAGGAAATAAACCTACCTCTACCGGCGTCTGATGTTCCTCCCACTCGACAACCGGCTCCTCAGGAAACTGGAACCGTACTACTCTCTCCCTGCAGTCTACATGGGCGTAGAAAGAAGCTAGCCAATCCATACCCATGATCACGTCGAAATCAGTCATATCCAACTCTATCAAGTCGGCTAGGGTCTGACGACTGTATATGGTCACTGGACAAGCTCTATATACCCGCCGAGCTACCACCGAATCACCCACTGGCGTAGCTACCTCGAAAGGGTCTATGGACTCGTGCTCTATCCCTATCCTACTAGCAACAAGGGAGATATATGGGCAGTAGAACCCGGATCTATCAACGCATACACATCATGTCGGAGATCGATAAGGTACGTGGCGGCGTCGGTGAGGCCTCCGGTCTGCCGGTGGACAAGGCATAAATGCGATTCGAGGACCGCTAGAATCTGGACCGCGCCACGACCTGCGCGACCTGCTGGCCCATGAGTACCTTGCCTCGGGCGAGTAGCTGTCGGGATGAAGAATCGGAATCGATCTCGCAGTGACCCCTACCATCGGTCACTGCTCGGACAGACTCTCGCAAAATGACCCTGCTGGCCACAGGTGTAGCAAGCTCCTGGAGTAATCGCAACCCTCGAATGGAACTCGCCACAGTGGACCGAGCGGACCTCGATCGCTTAGCACCTCGCTACCACAAATTGAGGTCCAGGGCCCCGACGCCTCAATACTCTGGTCTTGACAATGATGTGGGAGTGCTCTGAGCTGGCTGGGGTGCAAATCTAGACTGCTGCTGAGGCCGTCCACCCCGAGAACTACCAAAAGAACCGGCCGTCCTGGCCTTCTTCTGATGCTGATATCTATCGACTCGTCGGTCTCTGCGCTCCTCGCATTCAAGTGCATGAGCCTGCATACGGGTAATGTCCATGCTCGTCAAGAGACACACCGCACAAGACTCGGCCATATAATCATCTAGCCTGATGGCGTAGCGATGCACCACGTCCTCCATATCCGCTACTAATGCAGGGACATATCGAGCCAAAGAATCGAACTCGACATTGTACTCCTGGCGTGCGTCCCTGTCTCGATGTAGAAATCTGCCCGCGGCCCTCTCATGCGCGAGGCAAGTGAGTGAGAAAGCCTCGAGAACTCATACCAAGTAGGCGGACGCGTGCTCTCCCGGGATAACTCCACGAATCAAACCAATCGATTGCGGTATCACGCGGCCGATGCGAACAAGATCAATGACTCGATCTCGACGCTCGATCACTCTCATAATCCTCTGTAGGACGGATGAACTCCTGCGGATCATCCTCCGGCCTCGACCGTAAAACTACGGCGGGCTCTGACTCGAAGTCCGTAGCCTTAAACTATCGCCTCGGGTGAACCATGCGCGCTGCGGGCTGGGCCAGGCTGATCCAGCTTGTCCTCATGTTCGCCACAATCTAGCCAATAGCTGGGCCATCTCCTTGTACCCTAACTACTCCGCCCCAGGCTGTGGGACAGGAGGTGCGGGTACTGTGGTCTCTGCTGGGTCCGGCGGCGTCATGGAACTCGCCGTCTGAGGTATCGCCTCGGGTAAGCGGGCACGTGCCTCGTGACTCGGTGTCATGCTAGCGCTCACCGCTTTGCCTTGCCGCCCAGGCGGGTTGCCTTACGTGGAGGCATAATCTGTTCTGAGAAAGGAATACGTTAGAGGGTCCGACCTATAACATGCCTCTAAAGCACGATCTCGAGTGAGAAGAATGGAAACCAATCCTAAATATCCTATAGCCTCACGATTATTGGTGTGGTGCGCAACACCGATAATCAAGACTACTAGATACGATCTGTAGACACTTTTCGAGGATTAATCGCTCGATACCACTTTTGTCACGACCCGCTCGGGCGTGGATCGTGCCTTACCCGCACCCAAGTAGTCATACATCGAGAGAAAATCGTGAATATAAAACAAGACATGAATCAAATGAAAATTTAGACACGTTTATATGAGAAAATGTCGCTTTGGCATATATATATAAACATAGTTTTGCGATTACATCCCAACCGCATATAGCACTCTGCACCTCTAAGGAAGTAAACAACTATGGCGGGACAGGGCCGCCATACCTGAATGTACAAAAACTATCTACAATACAGGAGATCATACCCAAAAAGTAGAGCCTCGGAGAAGATGGAGCTCACGACACCAAAGCAAAGAGATCCTAAGGATGTGGATCTAGCACTGCTGCCTTACCTGCGGCATGTAACGCAGCCCAAGCGAGGTCGATACAATGTACTAAGTATGTGAAATCGTAAAGTACTTAAATGAAATCAAAGTATTTCAAGCCATTGCAAATACAATCGATTCAATTGCACATAGTGTCACAACATAAGCAAGATCAACATAGATATATCAGAATCGGTCTTTCCTAGGCGCGAATGACCAGAAGCAAGGCCATTGCCCATAGTATCATTATGCGTGCCTAGTCCTCGACTTCGCGATCCGCATAGTCACACGCACCGCATGAGGTATTCTCGCGGGGTAGCTAACCCCTGCACTCTCCCGACTCCGCGATCCGCATAGTCTCAATAGACCGCGTAGTCACATGCATCGCATAGGCATCCCGCGTCGGGCTAAAACACCGGAATGATCAATCCTCGAGCTCCGCGACTCGCATAGTCTCATGACCGCATAGGCCGTATAGACCCGCATCAAGGGTGGCAAGCCCTCGGTATAACCAGTCAAGAGGGTAGGTGATATAATAACAGTACAACTGACTTACCGTCTAGCAACGTAAGCACAACAAGAATGACCCCCTTTCACAACATCACAGGACACTAACACACATAGCATCATAGTATGTCTATTTATCAAACAATCTTAATATGCCTTACAGAAATCAATACAAGGTTCTTATAAGCAATTAAGTAAACAGCTCTTATTATCATTCTTAAGTGGTTATACCTAACTTCCCATAAAGCTAGTATAACTCTTTAAGCTTTTGTTTAAAAACCAATTGTTTCTCTTCTGTTAAAAATGATTCAGTATTCTTTTGAAATGCTTCAAGATCTTTTATTATTCAGGCTTAAGTCAAGAGACATTGTCGTAGTTATTATTCAGGCTTAAGTCAAAAGACATTGTCGTAGTTATTATTCGATTAACACGTATGCGTCACCGTACTATATATATATATTTTAAAATATCATGCTTTAGGAAGAATCACATACCTTCTCGGCGAAAACCACCTGCCAAGTTGAATATGTCGCGCGCAGAGAATCAACCTATAATAGTCAGACACGTCTATCAACGTCTAGACTACTCTGTAAACAGTTCTAAGCAGATGGTCCTTTATTCTACGGAAAATCGGGCAGCACTTCCCTACCCGGTGAGCTACTCAAATCTACTGTGAAAATAGTCCTAAGTAAGTATAGTTCAATTATTCTTCTTTTAAACTCTTCTACTGTGATAACAGTTCAATTCTATTCTGTAATATCCTTCTAAGTATTTAATACTTATTTCTATACTTCTACAGTATGTATTCTCTAATTACAAAAGAAGGACAAGATTATTTACCTCGGTAAGCCCAATAATATCCTAGATAAAACGTCGATCCTGAGCAAGGTTTAGCTCCTAAGTTGTACGCTCCGATAGCTCCAAGAACCCTTAGAAGTTCTTCACAACTTCAACTAAGTACTAAGGGATTTGGGCTAGGGTATTTTGGGCATTATAACAATACTAGAAGGCAACTTTTCTACCAAGGGATGGGGGGTAGGTTTCGGCTAGGCTAGGGGGGGTATTCGGCCAAGGGCCTTCACAAGGGGGGGGGGGGAGAGTGGAGGCTTGGACAAAAATTGTCACACCCCGAACCCCGGGCCCGTGACTGGTGCCCTACCTGGGCACCCTGCTACCTTAACAACACAAGTAAACTGCGGAAATTTAATAACACCTCATCATTTTTTTTTTAAAACCAACGTACGTGCAAGGCAAAGCCGACAAGGCTGCCATATAATATACGTAATAAAAGACACTACACTGCACATGAGTCCAATCCCACATATGAATACAGACTTAAGAGTTATATCGAACTACGACGGAGACAAGGCCGCCGTACCCATCTTGTACAAGCATGTCTTGAAAGAACTTATACCAAAAATATAACTCCCGAACAGAAGGAGCTATCCAAAAACTCTGAGCAGGGTCCTACACCTGCCGATCACCAAACAACGTACCTAAACTGCGTGAGCATGAACGGCCACGAGGTCGATCTGAAGAATGTACCAAGTATGTGAGCGATGAAATCGTAATGAAATCATAATAGTCTAAACAAAGCGGGAGACATGTATGATAGCCAACCTACAAGACATAACACATAAGCGGTCATATCAAGTCGTGGGGCCTTGAACCACCAAAGTCACTACTCAAATATAACTATGGGTCTCACGCCCGTAATATCAATCATGCGTGGAATCCTTCCTCACCGCCGTGATCCATGATGTAATAACACCAATAAGGATACATGAACACCAAGTCCCACGTGTCCTAAATACCACGCGTGGTCTCATGCCCCGGAATCCCACATCGTAAAAGCATGACCATAGGGTAACACAAACAAATCCGGGGACATATATGATAATCAAAATACAACACATTGTGCCTTACTAACAATGAGAGTAAACAATAGTATCCTTACAATATGAAATAGGAAGCTCATGATCAAAACATGAACATCCGCCCGCAGTATCATTTAGTCATCCTACTCGCGGGACTATTTCACCGCGATAGGCGCGTGGACCCGCGTGAGGTATTCCTCGCATGGGACTATTTCACCCGCATAAGCCCTTACGGACTCGCATGAGGTATTCCTCGCATAGGCTGGACCCGCCCGCATGGGACTATTTCACCCGCATAAGTCCTTACGGACCCGCATGAGGTATTCCTCGCATCGTGGGTAGCAATTCCACGAGCGCAAATGCCACAAACCCGGGGAATGACCCCGAAACAACTGATATACCAATAGCACACAACCGGCTATTTCCAGCACACATAGGCAATTCTCAACTAATCAGGCCAAGTACTTATCAAGGCACACATGGAAAAATTCTCATTTAGCAAGCCAAAGTACTTACCAAGGCACCCTTAGACTAATTCTCAATTAATCAAGCTGAAGTACTTATCAAGGCACAAATAGAATAATTCTCAATTAACAAGCCAAAGTACTTATCAAGGCACAAATAGAATAATTCTCATTTAGCAAGCCAAAGTACTTTCCAAGGCACCCTTAGACTAATTCTCAATTAATCAAGCCAAAGTACTTATCAAGGCACAAATAGAATAATTCTCATTTTATCAAGCCAAAGTACTAATCAAGGCACACTTAGACAAATTCTCAATTTATCAAGCCAAAGTACTAATCAAGGCACACATGGAAAAATTCTCATTTAGCAAGCCAAAGTACTTACCAAGGCACCCTTAGACTAATTCTCAATTAATCAAGCCAAAGTACTTATCAAGGCACAAATAGAATAATTCTCATTTTATCAAGCCAAAGTACTAATCAAGGCACACTTAGACAAATTCTCAATTTATCAAGCCAAAGTACTAATCAAGGCATCACATAGAATTATTCTCAATTAAACAGGCCAAAGTACTACGTACGTACATTCTTTTCAAAAGACTCATTTCTATGTAAAGCCCCACGATACTAACACCCGTAGTATCAAGGCGTGTCTATTTTTCAAAGTAAGTTACTACACTTTTAGAAAACTCATTTCAAAGCTTGAAATCAAGTAACTCCAAATTTTCACAATCTAGGCAACTTATGCCCTTAATCAAAATAGACAACTTTCTAAACCTTCCATAAAGCCGTTATAACCAACTTCCCATAAAGCCGTTATAATCCTTTATGGTTTTAGACATATCCATTCCTTTTATAACCAAGAGACTTATACTATTAAAACCAAGTATCACATACTTACAAATCAAGTTCTTAACTTTCAAAATACTTCAAGTCTCTTAACTTTCAAAATACTTCAAGTCTCTTAATATATAGAAAACAAGTTTCTTCTACTTTTAAACCAGAAGTAGCTCACTCCTTTAAAACAAGTTACTTCTCTTAAATCATGTCATTTCTCCTCTTTTAAAACAATTAAGTAAAACACTCATTTGACTCCCCTAAAGTCATTATAATGACCTTTAGGATTTTGGGACTAAGGCACTAGCCCAAAAGATTTGGAAACCACTTCCTTTTCAAGACTCTATGTACTTTAAGTAAAATACTTTCACTTTTAAGAATCCAAACTTCACTAAGAAAATGGATTTTACAACTTACAATTTAAACATCAAAGTACAATCAAGGAAGTACATAGAACAAATTCTATTCTAGGCAATCCAAATACAACCAAGGAATGGATCATTTAAGGAGTAGAACATATTTTCTTAATCTTAAGGAATCATGCTAGAAGAGGAGATAGTTCACATACCTTTTCGGCTAAATCCATAAGCTAAGCCGAATACGCCGTACGTAGAAGTGTCAACCTATAATGGTCACAACAAGACTATCAACTTCTAGTCTCAACGTAGAATAATACTAAGTATACGGTCTAATTCTACGGAAAATCGGGCAGACTTCCTTTGTTTCTACTCACTTTGCCATCTTTTTCAAGGTCGAATACAATAACCAAACACGCCACATTTAAGGCTCCAAACAACAACCAACCAAAGGGGATTACACGCCTTACAATACGTGTAATATTCCCCACAATTCATACCAAGTAGTTTAAAACTCCAAGCCATTCTCGACAACTACATACTAACAATTCAAAGTCTTTTCCAACCCTTTTCAAATTCCAAGTTCTAAGGTCAACATGTTATATAGTTATAAACCACTTCAACAACTACAATTTCCTTCTTACACAACACGGCGACTTAACGAATAATCAACTTGAATTGTAGTCTTAAGGCTAACATGCTAGTTTTCTGATTTAGGTTACAATAGCCAATACACTAATCCAACTATATAATATACATCTCATGCTTGCTAATAACCATAGCTACAACAATAAGTAAACTTAATTGCTAAAGCGATGAATATACCTTTCAAAGCCCTTAAAATTTCCAAGATTCCAAAGTCGCGTCTTAGCAATTCTTAGCTCCTTTCCTTAGGTTCCAATCCGCTCAAGCACTCCTAGAGGCCTATGAAGAACCCATCTTCAAGTTCCAACTTCAAAGTTGAAGAACTCCAATAGTTTCCGCATGACTAACGTGAAAACTCCGTTTTTCCAAATCTTTCTATTGAGATATCCTTACAATACCCTAAGGGACATTAGGTTAAAGTCTTGTGGCTAATGGATCAAAACTACAAAAATTTTGTGTGGGAGATAGGTCAAACAGAGAGCTCTTCATGAAGAACACAAGGTTCTCTAATTTTTCTAAGTGTTCAAGACCTTGTCTTGCTACTAGTAGTATACTTATAACCTGATGGAGGGCTTAGACTTAAACAAATGTGAGGTTAGGATGAGTTTCACTTGGATCAAGCCTAGGTGGACAAGTTGACTTGTCAACAATATCAAGCTTAGAAGACTTATCATCTACATAGGTCAAATGACCATAACACCCTTGCAATATTTCGTCCAACATCATGGAGGGGGTGCCACGTGTCGCCCTCTCATTCGTCCATAAAATTACGTAACCCTCGTGGGCCCCACAAAAATGTAAAATTCCTCGGGTGGGCCCCACGTGACCAAATCCGTAAAAATAAATTTCCATAGTGTTAATAAGTTCCATACTTTTCAAATAATGCCTTTTGAGAACCCAATTCTCAATAACGAACATTTTTCCCTTACCGACGTCCGGAAGATTTTCCGTCGGAAAAACAATTCTTCCTTTCGTATCAATTTCCAAGTCCTGTTTCCTTACGTACATTCTCTTATACATGTAGGACTTACGGGGTGTAACAAAAATTCTCAAGGGAGAGGAGAGGATTTTCAAGACTTGGAGAAAGATTTGTGGATGAAGAACTCTTCATCTTAAGGGGGGTATTTATAGGTCAAGAAGTGGCCAACCAAGGGCCAAGATGATGCCAAGTGCAAGGCAAGTGTAAGGTCAAGATTTGGGCAAGTGTACCTAGCCAACTTGCACACAAAATATCCTACCAACTCCATGACAAAAATGGCCATCCAATTCGGCTCACTTCCGCCACACATCCACCAATGAGAGGGTGACAAGTGTCGCCCTCTCGTTGGTCCAAAGTGTTTCGTCTCTCGGAAAAATCCGCAAAAATTAGAAATGACATAGCCGAAATTTATCCTACGCGAGTTGTGTAAAACGTTTCGTCGGAAAACGATTCTTTTAATGAGTTGTGCCCAAAAAAACGTCCCATTGCCTACTTTAAGGCTAAACTTTCGTACGTACGCCCTCACGTATATACTCTGGAAATACGGGGTATAACAAGATCCTTCAGTATAGGCTTTTGTACAGTTATGGGTACGGCGGGGCCTTGTCCCGTCATAGTTCAGTAAAACTCTTAGAGGTCTGTATTCATATGTGGGATTGGACTCATGTACAGTGTAGTACCTTTTATTATGTATATTATGTGGCAACCTTGTCGACTTTGCCCTTGCATGTTCGTTGGTTTTTAAAAAAAAAGGTGTTATTTAGTTCCGCAGTTTGCTTGTGTCAGTTAGGCAGAAGGGTGCCCAGGTAGGGCACCAGTCACGGGCCCGGGGTTCGGGCGTGACAAGAACAGTACCAAAATCAGTCTTAAAACCATAACAAATCTTACCCAAATCATCCCCGAAGTTGACCCCAAATAGCCCTAAATGTTTTCCTAACCTTACCAAACTTAGAACCCGAATTAGGGCTATAAATACAGAATATATACGCATTCAATCGGCATCCGAAAATTAGCAAAAAGGAGAGGGCAAGAACCCACAACAACTGAGAATCACTAGAAGTCAGTTTTCAACATAAGTTCTATTTGCAAAGCAGAAACCCAGCCTCTTTCAATCGCATCGCAATACCAAAACCAGAGTGGATCGACGACTTGATACACTGCCTCGGTTCGCTTCTGGAGAAGGTAAACACAACTCTTCAAATTCATGATTTAAACTGTCTAATATGATGTGTTTGTGCGATTAACAATTGTTGGATTCGTTTTAAGTTGTTGGACATGTTAGTTGGTTTCTTGAATCTGTCAGATCAGTTTTGAGCATGTTTAATTGGGTTAGATGTTTATTCGTGTTTATTAGTATTATCATTAAGCATGATTAGATATGGTGTATGAAACAGGATTATTGACTGATTTTGTTAAGCGTTAACACGTTTAATCTTTGATTATAATTAATAAGCATGTTAAGCTGTTGTTGGTATTCTGTGAGTATTTTATATGACCCCTAACCGAATCTGCTGAAGTGATTATGGTCATTCTTGCGTGTCTGAGTGGGAAATACCTCTGTTTCGTAACAATCGTCATCCTGCTTGGTATACCTATTTGAACTGTGTGTATTGGCCTTCATTTCATAGGTCAGTTCCCTATATTTGTTAGCGGATTATTGTATTGCGTGAATGAAAGATGATACTAGTATGTCTGCATCGCTTCAGCCTGTTCTTGCACTTTATATGGTTAAAAATGTGGATCTTTATGAGCATGCTTGTAAGTCCTAAATATGTGAGTCTGGGATTTAAATATAGTGAATAAAATCCTCAAATTCTGTGAATCAATTGTAGCAATCCAGTGGGCTAAGTAGAATAACATAGGCAAATGCTGTTATATATTCACACATCTATTTGATAAAAATGCTTGTCTGTCTGCACTTCAACCCTATGTGTGCCTGATGCGTGTAATGGTTGAAAATTTGGTGTATTCACTAGATATAGTTTAGAATATTTCCCTGTTATAAATCTGATTCCAAGTCGGCCCGTCATATATTGGATAGACCAAGTCCTTTACGTCTAAGAATTAAAAGTTTAGTCTGTTTTCTTGCTTTTTTTTTATGAAGCTGAGATGGGCACATCTTGGGCTTTGCTTCACATGTCCGCATTTCTAGGATGTATATCTGAACCCATCTCTGTGTTAAAACTGTGATAATTGCGTTTATTGGCCTACCAGTTCTATGAACAGCAAATGAACTGACTTGTGTGTATATAAATGTCATACCAATGTGAGCTTATTATCTGATAAAGTTTGAGATATGTTCTAATCCTTATATTTTCTTTTTTACATGAAATGCATCGGAGCAAAAAATGAAGAGTCTCATGGCGAGACTCAACATGAACTACTTCAAATGAAGACCCGCATCCATGTTCATCCTCATTCCCTCTTCAACAATTCCAAAAACAAATAGGGCGGAATGACATCGTCATCCATCTCAACTTCTTTTTATTCTCTTAATCTCCCTGCCCCATTCGTGTCTTTTACTTTATTATTTGTAATTTTATTATCTAACTTTGTAATTAATAGGAGACATAGAACAATTAGCCTTTGAATAAATAAATTGGGCGAATAGTTTTAAAATCAGAAATGCACTTCTAATTACTTATTTTAGGGCTTGTCATGCATGTCTAACTTTTGCCAAATAATTTAATTTGCATATCTAATTATGAAATTATGGCATCATAAAAGAATTAATTTTCTCCTAAATTCTTATTTAATATTATATAGAAATTTATTGTGCATAATAAGAACTATCTTAAGCATTTTGTACATCTCGTTAAGCAGGATTAAGTTAGCAAGTAAGTGCATATATTTAGTCCATAAATCAACTTTGCATCATTTATTTTACAAATAATACAAATGCATATTTTAAACTTCACACGTACTTTTATAGTATTAGTTTTATAAATCTTTTATCAAAAAATGCATCCTTTTATAAAACACCTGCAACATCTTTTACTTAATTTTTTTTTTATGCATGACACTTTTAACATAATAATTAATTTAAGTTGGGCAGGACAACCGCAAGTTAGCGGATCTTAGAGGGTGTTTAATATCTTCCCTCTAGATTAATAAAGAACCCTTACCCAGAATCTCTTAGTTTTGCAGACCATTAAAATTGAGTTAATGTTGATTTTAACCTAGTTAACATCTAGGTGTCCTAATTCACCAAAACTAATTAGGTGACGACTTCGCGAACCCTTTAGCATTTTAGCATAACCCTTTTAGCACCCTTTTGCACCTTTAGCATACTTTTTAGCATTATTTTATTTTCTAACATTTTAAGCAGGAGTTAGAATTGTCGCGGTCGAAAAAGGGCGTGACACCTACGACTTCCTAGATGATGGCCTAAACCCTCTTCTAATTCACTATTTACATATTCCGTCATCCTAGACCTAGGCACCCACCACCACCTCGGCCAATCTGGGACTTGATGCCTACCCGTTTTTGCCGACGGTGGCCCAAAAGAGCTCGCCTCAAGATGATTTTGTAGTCACCTCTCAGAAACCGAGGTTCGGTCAGCCAGTACCTTCACTCCTACCCTTCTTCCTCTTCCCGACAATCCCGCGAAACCCCCCTTCCCGTCCCGCATCCTGAGACACACTCTCGAATTATGGAAACCCGTGCCATTACGGAATTCATAAACCTAAATGGTTGTTTAACCATTCTGTTTCAGTTATCCGTTCCCATGTCCCTCGTAACCCGAAGGATGCCTTGTCCTACCCTAATTGGAAAGCTGGAATGATTGACAAATATAATGCTCTTAATGATAATAAGACGTGAGACTTAGTATCCCGTCCATATAATGCTAACATTATTCGTTCTATGTGGATTTTAGATATAAAAAGAAACCTGGTGGTTCTTTTGAGAGGTACGAGGCTCGTCTTATCGGTGATGGAAGGTCTCAACAGGTGTGAGTGGACTGTGATGAAATGTTCAGCCCGGTCGTAAAGCTCACAACCATCCGGAACGTCCTTAGCATTGCCATATCCAAGTCCAGGCTCATTCATCAGCTTGATATCAAGAATGTCTTCTTACATGAGGATCTTCATGAAACGATAAATATGCATCAGCCTATGGGCTTCAGGGATCCTATTCATCCAGATTATGTGTATTTGTTGCGGAAATATCTCTATGGATTGAAATAGGCTCCTCGAGTATGGTACTAGCGATTCACCGATTATGTCTCCTCTATTGTTTTTTCACACAACAGATCTGATTATTCTCTGTTCATCTACAACAAGGGTACATACAAGGCTTACATATTATTATATGTTGATGACATCATCCTTACCACATCATCTAATGCTCTCTGCCGGTCCATTATGCCTCTCATTTCCTCTGAGTTTACTATGAAAGATCTGTGTGCCTTCAGTTGTTTTTTGGGCATCTGTGTCACTCGACATTTTAGCGGCCTATTTCTATGTCAGAAGAAGTAGGCCGAAGAGATCCTTGACCGTTCAGGCATGGCATATTGCAAATCATCTCACACGCATATAAACACCAATTTCAAGCTCAGCGCTGATTTCGACCCTTCATATTCAGATCCGACTCACTATCATAGCCTAGCTGGGATCCTGCAGTACCTCACATTCACGAGACCAGACATATCCTATGTCGTGCAACAAATATGCTTGCACATGTACAGTCCGACGAAAGCACATATGTATGCCCTCAAACGTATTTTACGATACGTTCAAGGTACACTTCACTTCGGATTACATCTATACATGTATTCACTCACTGTTCTCACTGCTTATTCTGATGTTGACTGGGGTGGATGTCATGACACTAAGCGCTCCACATATGATTATTGCATTTTCCTCAGAGATAACCTATTATCTTGGTCTTCCAAAAGGTCACCTGCAGATTAGAATATACACTGAATTAATAAAGATAGTTCCATAAATATATAGGAGTATATTTTAACTTTTTAAGTAGTAATTATGAAAATATTTGACAGAAGAGCATATGAGAAATTTGAGAATCAGGATCCGCATGGGCGTAGCTCATTGGATTAGTAGTAGATCGTGCATTCAAGCCAGATTGAAGCGACATCCATGATGAGAGTTTCATTCCTCCTTTGTGGGGGATGACTCCTTGTGGGCACCAGACATTATGTCTCCCACCTAAGAGCCGCTGAATTACCATAATTTATCTCTTCCATCAATCTCTGTCGGACTGAGAGATTGGAACCATGTGAGCGAGGAATTTGGCATTTTCCCCCAAGAAATTTGAGAACCAGAAATATGTCAAACATCGGGAATGACAAAAGAATTCTACCAAGAATTGGCATAGGATTCTCTTTGTTAAAGCAAATACAAATCTAGAAATTTTCTTTTAATCAAGTGTAAAAAGGACAACCAAGCGCAGGCCCTTAACTTGCATGCCAAATGGTCGGAATTACAGGAATCTTTTCCTCCAAATCAAACACTTGCTCCCTACCCTACCATCTCAATCATAATCTAAACAACTCGACGCCAGCCTATCAGCACAATTCACACTCATTACAGCACACAGATCCTATACAACATAACATACAAGTTACAACTACACACTGCGCCAATTAGGATTCTATCATCTTTTACAAAAAGAGTTTTTAAGTAATATTCATAGGCACATTGTAAATAAGTTTTACATACACCATATTTAAGATTTTAAATATTACATTTAGAGAAAGTTTATATATATGTATCATTTAAATGACTTATTATGTAAAAAAATATTTACACTGATAATTTACAAAATATGAACTCATTTAAAAATGATACTGGTAAATAATTAAGAAGGAAAAGCGGAAAGGGAAAATATAGTAGTACTACTAATAAAATGAGGGGTTCTATTCCCCTAGTATATCAAGCCCAAGTGCAATCTCAAGAACACACTCATAAACAATATACTATGTCTCTCCCAATTTACAGTTTCCCTTTTAATCCGTTCCAAAAAAATAATATATTTTTTTTATTTTGCAGATAATTTAATTTTAACATTTACTTTTTACAACGATATAATCTATAACTACACAAATATCTTTAACTTATTTTAAATAATAATATTTAATTTTTTTTAATTTCTTAAACTATATGATTAATTAAATTATATCAATGATGGAGGAATTACTAGTAATTCCAACACTCATCATTTTAGATCAGAAATGCTACTACTACATGATAGTGGACACCAGCCACTGCAATTTCCAGCTGTTACTTCATATGCACTATAATTATACTAGACTAGACCACATGACCAAAGTCCATAGACCATCCTCTTCTTCCTAACTTACATTGACTTGCCAAAAGTAACTTTTTTTTTCCTTTTCTTTTAGTTTTGTATTATAGTTATATCAAGTGCAAGTCATTCAAAGTTCAATCGTCAAATATACCCGCAAGGTCGATTACACTTTCACCAGATAAGCTTAGCATTCACCAAAGTGTGATGAATCAAACGAACTCAAAATCATGGGTACTTTTAATTTGCCCTTAAAGCCTCTAGAGGAGAAGGGGGATCCCATTAATGTGTACACAAAAATTAGCACTGGAAATCTGTAAACTTTAAAGCATACAAAATTATAAAGAAGAAGAATATGTATATTTCTTCATATGTACATTGGATCCACTCGAAACAATCAGAGAAAAAAAGACAAAAAATAGAATAGTAGCTGGTAGTAGAGTACATTCTTCAGTTGCATTCAATGTTCGTAGCAGCTAGACAGAGATGGAAATTTCTATTTAAAGACCTCAACTATACACCTATAAATTTCTTGGTTTATTTTGCTATACACCTATAAACAAAAGTCTGTGTACATTCTATCATCTCCAAAGATTTAACTGGTATGTTGTTGTATTAGTACATGAATAAATGGGTTAGTTAAATTCCAAAAAAAAGGTTAGTAGATGAGTACCAATGGTTGCAGCAATTTAATGAATTACTAATTAAGTCAGGTCTTCCAAGCATAAACGAGCAAAGAAAATCCAGAAGGACCCTTCAATTCATTTTCTTCTGTGCTAGCCCACTCCATTACAGAGCTACTACAGGTTGAAGATGCTGAAGACAAAGATGAAGAAGATGAACTTCTAGAACTTTTCAATACGCCTTTTTTCATCATCTTGGTCTCGAACCCGAATCCACATGATTGTTGGGACCACATCTGAATTCCATGGTCTTCGAAACTTGATTTCTCGAATTTGAACATGAACAGAGCATAGCCATCTTCTTCATCGTCAAACAACCAGTTATAGACATCCCATGAGACCAGTACCGGAACCCCATCTACTTCAATCCTCTCATTTCCTCTGAATTTCCATTTCAAGTGCTTAATCTGCAACACACTTTTGTTATCCACGCTGAAATACAGCCTTGGATCTTCCCCAATCCTGCAATCAATGGAGATTTCTCTCTCTTTCCCACCGAAGTTTGCTTTTGTTTTGTACAGTTTGTTCCCACACACGTGTTCCCTCCTCAGTACCATGTTTGAATTCGGATTCTTCTCTGCTCGGGTTCTGGAGTAAGCTTCTTTGGATAAATCCCCGACCAGAAGAACCATTTGACCGTTAACGAGGAGGGCGATGTAGAATCCAGATCGAGGTTCAGGGCCGGATCCAAATTTAGCTTTGGAAACATCCCAAAAGATGTGAACATTGTTATCGAGCTTCTTGGAGCCTTGTTTCTTCCAGAAAACAAACGGTTTGATGTGGAGGTGGAAAGAAGGGGAGGATAGATGAGAAGAAGAGATGATGATATTACTGCAGTCATCAGAGTCTTGGTTGAGGAGGAAATGGATGTGAAAAAATCTGCCAAAGAGGTTGCGGGACCAAGTCAGAGCAAAGAGGCCGAGGTGGGTGTTGTAAAGGGAGGTGGCCAGGTTGGGATTGGAAGCAACTGGTGACTGCGGCGGCAGAGGACGAGCGGCGGCTGCGGCAGCCACCTCAATAGGCCGCCGGAAACAAGAAGGGAAAGCATAATAATAATGGCGCTGTTTGGACTTGGCAACCATTTGATGAGAGTCCATGGTGGATGCTGATATTGAGGAGAAAGAAGGGAGAAAGGGGGTGAGGATATATATTAGAAAGAGGGGAAACTTAAAGCTCAATACCCATGGCAGAAGCCTCCAACTTAATGGGGGTGGGTGGGGAGTGGGGACAACTCTCTCTCTATATGTGTTGAAAATAAAAGTATTTTTTTAGGGTTTATGAGACTAGTAGTCTATAAGGAGCAGCTGGGGTTTTTGGGGTTGGAGAAGACTGGACAAGCTGTTTGTTTACTTTTCCAGCTTGTATTCACGTCGATTTGGTCATACAGATAATCAAAAAGAAGGAAAATCGGTCCTTTTCGTGATATGTATACACACGTATACCTGTCTAAACCGAGTTGAATCGGTTTCGGACCGGTTACCGATTTGGTCCACTGGCTTACCGGATTTATTGGTCCGGTTCATTATCGGATTTTCAGTCGGCCCGTGCGGATTTGGGTTGAACCGGGCCTACCGGTACATTTTTTTTTTTTTTTTTTAAATTTCAAAAATCTAATTAAATTCAAATTAAATATGTAATATAATAATATAATATAGTTTATAATTTTATATTTTATAGTTATATTGAAGTTATATAAACTATATTAATTTTTTTAAAAATTTTTTATCCGAAAATTTATTAATTTATTAAATTAGTAGACATAAGATAAGTTAACAAATAACAATTAAAGAGATAATAAAATAAAAACTAATAATAAGATAGTAAACTTTCGAACTTTCATTATTTATAATGTTAATTGTTAATAAGAGTACATAATGAAGTAATAATAATTGTTATTTACATATTATGCATCCTTCTGGCAAGTTCTTCGTAATTTATAGGTTGCTCCATAACCTCTAAATATGGAGTATTAATTTCAGTCCCGGTTGCGCTCCCGGTTTCCAAAATATTGCCGATTTCTTCATATTCCTGAGAGTCAACGTCTTCATATCCTTGATTTCTTCTCTCTGATCTAATTCAATCTCTTAAGCATACTAGCACTTCTAATGTGCTTTCGCCCAATGAGTGACGTGTTTCTCCTATTTGATCTCGTGCTTGGAATAGCCGATGAAGTTGAAGTACTTTGGAGCATTTTGCTACTTGTCGTATTGGTTAGTCGTCACGAGGTATGTGAACTTCTTCTTTCTATAGACATGAGTATTTTTATGGTATACTTGCCTTGTTATTAGGAGTATACATGACTTGATATTTGAAGTATATTTGCCCTGTTGTTAGGAGTATACTTGCCTTGATATTTGAAGTATACTTGTCTTGTTGTTAGGAGTATACATGACTTGTTGTTTGAAGTATACTTGCCTTGTTGTTAGGAGTATACATGACTGAATATTTGAGGTATACTTGCCTTGTTGTTAGGAGTATACATGACTTGTTCTTAAGTATACTTTCCTTGTCATGGGAAGTATTCATGTTATTGATTTTATGCTAAAGGCATGTCTAGAATATTCCTAAGTTCTTACCGAGTCTTATGGGGGATATTGGTAAGAGTCGTTAGGAAGTATTGGAGTCGTGACCTTGCTAATTTACTGCACTAATGAGAATAGGTATCGAACAAGTCATTGTAGCGTTAATAAAAATGTATCGACAATCAATTATATTAAAATAAGTAGAATTCTCCATCTGCATAGAAACTAAGATAAGACAAAATTGTATTACATTTTCTAGATCATGGCTGCTTTAATAAGATCGTTATAAACGAGTATAACTTATTCACAGCTCATAAAAGTATATGTTACTTAATTTAAAAGAGTTTATGTTATGAAGTTTTAAGACTATGAACCTTGATTTCTTAAAGGGTTAAGACTTTATTTTTCAAGTTATGGGACTTGATTCTTAAAGGTAGAAGTGACTTGATTTATTTGAAGTAAGTGAATTGATTTTAAAGAGTTTATGTTATGAAGTTTTAAGACTATGAATATTGATTTCTTAAAGGGTTGAGACTTTATTTTTCAAGTTATGGGACTTGATTCTTAAAGGTAGAAGTGACTTGATTTATTTGAAGTAAGTGAATTGATTTTAAAGAGTTTATGTTATGAAGTTTTAAGACTATGAACCTTGATTTCTTAAAAGGTTATGAGACTTTATTTTCCAAGTTATGAGACTTGATTTTTAAAGGAAGGAATGACTTGAGTTAAAAATTATGACTTCTTAATTTATTTCAAGAGTTAAGAAGAATGATTTCAAAAGAGTATGTAACTTGAGTTTTAAAAGTATACGTTTGTTGATTCAAGGAAAAAGAGTTGCATGATTCTTTTTAAGTATGTATGTACGTAGTACTTTTGGGTTTAGTTTCCCCAATGTGATAAGAAATAAAAGTGTCTTAAGTTCTCTAAAATGAAAGGTTGTTATAATAGCTTTATGGGAAGTTGTTATAACGACTTAAGAAGAAGTGAAAATGCGGTTTAAAATGATATGTTATGAGACACACCGAGCGTACAAATAGACCGGGTTATGTTATGAGACACACCGAGCCTACACATAGGCCGGGTTATGTTATGAGATTATGATATCCGATTGTACTTATGTCACGTGATTATTGTCACGCCCCGAACCCCGGGCCCGTGACTGGTGCCCTACATGGGCACCCTTCTACCTAACTGACACAAGTAAACTGCGGAATTTAAATAACACTTTTTTTTTAAAACCAACGTACGTGCAAGGGCAAAACCGACAAGGCTGCCATATAATATACATAATCAAAAGACATTACACTGTACATGAGTCCAATCCCACATATGAATACAAACCTCTAAGAGTTTTACTGAACTATGACGGGACAAGGCCCCGCCTGTTATACCCCGTACTTCCAGAGTATGTATGCGTGGACGTACGTCCGATTATTCAAGCCCTAATTAGGTTAAGATGAAATTGAGAGCTTTCAACGGAAGAGAGTCCGAACCTTGTGAAGGAAATTTTATGTTTTTAAATTTTTTTAACCGATTACGGATTTTTCCGAGAGACGAAATATTTGGACCAATAGGAGGGCAACATGTGGCACCCTTAGGTGGCATGTTTGGACGAAAATGTTGGGCTAGTGGACAAGTCAAATGATCAAGTCTTGGAAGATATTTCTTTGGGTGAGTGGGGGTAGGTATGGACGATTTTTTGTGGGCAAGTGGGGGTTGCCTTGGGCGTTTTTTTGGTGCTAGTGGATGGCCACATGGCTCATTGTTGTGGGGGACATATGTCTCAATGTTGTGGTGGACATATGTCCCAACATTGTGGTGGACACTTGGTGGAAGACTCCACTCACACAAGCTATCTAATCTACACCCTCCACTTGTTTTAATCTTGTCCATTGAAGGTTCTATAAATACCCCCCTCTAGTGCAAGACTTCTTCATCCACAAAAACAATTTTCAAGTCTCCAAAAACTCCCTCTCCCTTGTTGTAGTTCTCGTCCCAACTCCCTCCCCCATTTTCCCTAGCTTCCGTCGAAATACCCCTCCCACCTTTCCTAGTTGTTTCGTCCGAAAGTCCCCCCCTCCCTTGGTAGAAAAATATTCTCCAAGTATTGTTACTATGCCAAAATACCTTAGCCTAAATCCCTTGTAATTTTCCTAAGTTACCTCTCTACTAAAAGCCCGAAAATACTACTTTATTTCCTTTGGTCACAAAACGAAACCCTAGGAAAATCTTCATAGTTGGTTGAAGTGTTAAGTAGAAGTTGTTTAGAAACTTCTAAGGGTTTCTTGGGCTATCGGAGCGTGCAGAATAGGAGCTAAACCTTGCTTAGGATCGACATATATCTTGGATAATTTTGGGCTTGTCGAGGTAAATATCTTGTCCTTCTATTGTAATTGGAAATTACATACTGTAGTAGTATAGAAATGAGTATAAGACGTATAGAAGGATGGTATAAAAGAAGAGAATTGAACTGTACTTACATAGGACTGTATTTACAGTAGACTTGTGTAGTTTAACGGGTAGGGAAGTGTTGCCCGATTTTCCGTAGAATAGAGAACCCTCTGCTTAGAATATTCTACAGAGTAGTCTAGACGTTGATAGACGTATTTGACTATTATAGGTTGATACTCTGCGCGCGACATATTCGATTTGGCAGATGGATTTCGCCGAGGAGGTATGTGATTCTTCCTATCCTCTTGAGCATGATACTTTTGAAATATATATAGTACGGTAGGCGTACATGTGGTAACTAAACTTGGTTTTACTCTGATGGCTTTTGACTTGAGTTTTAAATAATAAGAATCTTGAAGTATTTCAAAAGAGTTATGAATCATTTTTTGAAAGAAAAGTAATATTTGGTTTTAAAAGTTTAAAGAGTTATACTAGCTTTATGGGAAGTTAGGTATAACGACTTAAGAAAGATAAAAGGAACGGTTTACTTATTTGTTTATAAAAGTCTTGTATTGATTTCTGAAAAGTGTAGTAAGATGGTTTGATAAGTAAACATGTTATGATGCTACGTGTGTTAGTGTCTTGTGATGTTGTGTAAGGGGGTTATTCTTGTTGTGCTTACGTTGTTAAACGTTAAGCGGTTATCTTGTTATTATATCACATACCCCGACTTGTTATGATCGAGGACTTGCCACCTCGACGCGAGAATACCTCACGCGATGCGTGTGACCATGCGCGAGCTACGGGAGTTCGGGATGATCACTCGGTGTGTTACGACGAGGTATACCTCACGCGATGCGTGACTATGATTCGAGAATACCTACGCGATGCGTGTGACTACGCGATGCGGGAGTCCGAGGATGTCGCGGGTTAGCTACCTCCGTCGCGAGAATACCTCATGCGGTGCATGTGACTATGCGGTGCGGGAGTTCGTGATTAGGAACGATAATGATACTATGGGCGATCGGCCTTGCTTCAATCATTAGCGGCTAGAAAAGACGATTACATTATATCTATTTTTGCTCTTGTCTATGTTGTATGTGCGGTTGAACCGATTGTATTTGTAAATGGTTTTAAAATACTTTGATTTCATTTCAAGATGCTACGCTTTCACATACTTGGTACTGTTATCGACCTCGCCGAGTGCGTTCATCTGCGGTAAGGAAGCGGTGGTAGATCCTCATTCTTAGGATCCTTACTCTGGTGTCAGGAGCCCCCTTTCTCCGGAGCCTCGACTTTTGGTGCGGCTCTCCCTGTGTTGTAGATATTATGTACATTCAGATATGGCGGGGCCCCGCCATAGTTGTTACATTTCTAAGTGCAGTCTGTTGTAAAGTTGGTATGTAACTGCCAGACTTGATACATATATATATATGCCGAAAGACAACTTTTTCTCAGATAAACTGTATCTCATTTTACATTGTTTCATGTCTTGTTTTTATATTCCGTTGATTACTCTGATGTATGTCTACTTGGGTGTCCGGGTAAGGCACCAGTCACGGGCCCGGGATCGGGTCGTGACAAAAGTGGTATCAGAGCAGTTAATCCTCGGAAAGTGTCTACAGACCGTATCTAGTAGAGTCTTGATTATCGGTGTGTTGTGCACCACACCAATTGTTACACCCCGTAGTTCCAGGGTATGTATGTGAGGACGTACGTACGAGAATACAACACAAAAATTGGAAAGGAAGAAAGATGTGATTTTTCGACGGAAAAGTTTCCGAATTTTGTGAAGGAAAAATGTTCGTTAAAGGGAATTGGATTCCCAGATTTGGTATTCGGACTTTTTGGAATATTTGAGAATTATGGAATTTTATTTCCGAAATTGGTCACGTGGGGCCCACAGGAGGAATTTACGGTTTTGTGGGGCCCACTTTATTTTCGGATTTTTGGCATTACGGATATTTTCGGAAGACGAAATATTTTGGACGAGTAGGGGGGCAACACGTGTCACCCCCATGTGGCCCTATGGCCGAAAGTGAGGGACACTTGGACGTTTTTTTTGGGGGACAAGTGGCTTGTGGTGAACACTTGGTCTTGCCACTTGTCCCATTTTTGTGGTGAACACTTGGTTGGTAGTTTACCCTCACACATGTACCCCATCCTCACCACACACTTTCATAGATCTTGGCCATTGATTTTCCTATAAATACCCCATTGATTTCAAGACTTCTTCATCCACTTAAATGTTTCTAAGTCACCAAATCCCCTCTTATGTGGCTCGTCAAATCCCCCTTGGTAGAAAAATTCTTCAAGTGTTGGTATAGTCCCAAATACCTTAGCCTAGTATTCCTAGTAGTTTTCCAAAGTTATTTCTAATATTAAGAGCCCGGAAATACTACTTTGTTCCTTTAGTCGCCAAACGAAGCCCTAGAAAAATCTTCATAGCTTAGATGAAGTGTTAAGAGAAGTTGTTTAGAAACTTCTAAGGGTTTCTTGGAGCGGGTTGGAGCGTAAGGAAGTGGAGCTAAACGTTGCTCAGGATCGACTTATAAACTTGGATAATTTTGGGCTTATCGAGGTAATGATCTTTATCCCCCTATTGTAATTGGAAATTACATGTTGTAGTAGTTAATAATTGAGTATAAGATATATTGGAAGAATCAGTATAAAGAATTGAACTGTATTTACATAGAATTTGTATTCTGATGAAACTTGTAGTATTCTGTGAAGTAGAATTGAACACGTCAGGTTAGGCGTGTAATCCCCTGGAGTTGTTGGCACAGTAGCGCCTTGATAGGAGGAGATTTATGTGATAATGCGGGGAGGTGTGCGAATTTTCCATAGAAATATTCTACGAAGAGAACTAGAAGTTAATAGGCGTTTTATGGCCATTATAGGTGGAAGTACTACGAGTAGCGTATTCTACTTGAAGGGTCAAAAAGGCTAGCAGGGTTGTAGTACTTGGAGCATTTTGCTAATTGTCGATAATCGTCGCGAGGTATGTGAACCTCCCCTATCTTTTCTAGCATGATATGTTGTGAATTATGTAGTACGGTAGACGTACATGTGTTAAATGAATTTGGTTGGTTTAAAACATAAAGTGTTATAACGGCTTGATGGGAAGTTTGTTATAACAACTTTATGTGGGCAAAGAAATGGTTTGTGGTTTTTAAAAGATAAAAGACTTGAGGTGAAATAATAAGGACTTGAGTTGTGTTAAAAAGTTGTGAAACCGCTTTAATGAGAAATGGGTAATTGGGTTTTAAAAGGAATAATGTTATATTGATTTCGGAAATGAGAACAAGTATCGAACAAACCACTGCAGCGTTAATAAAGGAAAATGTATTGACTAATTAATTATTATTAAAACCAGTAGAAACCTCCATCTGCATAGAAGCTAAGATAAGACAAAATTGTATTACATTTTCTAGATCATGCATTGCTTTAATAAGATTGTTATAAACAAGAATAACCTACTCACACATAAGGCGTATATGTTACTCAAATTGTTTTAAAAGAGAATTATGTTATTAAGTGATTAAGACTATGAACTACGAAACCTTTCAAAATAAGAGACTTGAGTATTTGAAATTAGGCAAACTTGAAGTTTTTGAAAAGAAGTTTGTTTCTTGTCTTATAAAAAGGGGTAATTATTTTTGTTTACTTAAAATAATAGTTAGTCTGCTTTGGATACTACAGTGTTGGTATCGGTGACTTCTTGTGAAAGAATGGATATTTGTAAGAGAATTAAGTATGGTAATTTGCTTGTGCTTGCTTGTGATAGCCTTGTTGTGTAAAAGTTGTATTCCTATGCTCTGGCGTCTCTCGATGGAGGCGGTATATTGTTATTGTTACATGGACATATACGCAGATGAAGAATTAGGCATGCGGCCATCTGTGCGTTAATCACGGTATATTGTTATTGTTGTTACATGGACATATACGCGCAGATGAAGAATTCGGGCATACGGCCGTCTGGCGGGTTAATCACCCAGTATATTGTTATTGTTGTTACATGGACATATACGCCGATGAAGAATTAGGCGTGCGGCCGTTACGCGGGTTAATCACCCGATATATTGTTATTGTTGTTACATGGACATGTCTGCACCGATGAAGAATTTTGGGGGACAAGTGGCTTGTGGTGAACACTTGGTCTTGCCACTTGTCCCATTTTTGTGGTGAACACTTGGTTGGTAGTTTACCCTCACACATGTACCCCATCCTCACCACACACTTTCATAGATCTTGGCCATTGATTTTCCTATAAATACCCCATTGATTTCAAGACTTCTTCATCCACTTAAATGTTTCTAAGTCACAAAAATCCCCTCTTATGTGGCTCGTCCAAATCCCCTTGGTAGAAAAATTCTTGAGTGTTGGTATAGTCCCAAATACCTTAGCCTAGTATTCCTAGTAGTTTTCCAAAGTTATTTCTAATATTAAGAGCCCGGAAATACTACTTTGTTCCTTTAGTCGCCAAACGAAGCCCTAGAAAAACTTCATAGTGTTACACCCCGTAATTCCAAGAGGATGAGATGAGAACGTACGAAAGGAAATAAGATTCGAAGTTGGAAAAAGAAAAAAAGTTAGCAGAATATTTTTGGACAGTTTTTTTAGTCAACTTGGAAGCAGTATATCTCCTAGTATAATTGGGGTTTTTAGGTGTTTTAAAAGCCTAACATGAAGTTCATTGAGTCTAGTTTCCAACGCAATAAACCGCTCGTCAATAGGACATCGGAGTAGAAAGTTATGGACGTTACAAGATTGGCTGACAGAACAGACAGGGTCAGGCGCCGCGGCGCCGGCTGCAGCGCCGGGGCACCGGAAAGCCTGAAATTGTCTGAAATTGCAGAGCCGCGGCGCCGGCTGCAGGGCCGCGGCGCCGGGGCGGGATTTTTTGCGGAAATAGGGTAAAAATAGAAGATATTTGTTGTAAAGGACCCCTGGGTGGGTGACAAGTGTCCCCCCAACTTGTGGAGCAAGATAAAGGCTATATAAGACATGTCTTGCTAGATTTAAATCATTTGCAAGACTTCACCCAAATCTTCTCTTCTTTCCTCTTCTCTCTCAAATGGTTAAAACCCTAGGCCTATATGAGATTTTTGGAAAGGCAACAAGAAGGAAATATGTTGGCAAGCTTGTAGGGGATTAGTAGAGATGATTTTAGCGGGAAGAATAATTTCAAAAAGAGGAGCTAAAGTTGCTAAGGATCGACTTGTAATCTTGGAGCATTTTTGGGCTAAATGAGGTATAATCTTCGTCTTACTTTTGTAATTGAAGATTTCATGTTATTATAAGTTAGATATGATCATGTGATATGTGTTATGAAGATTTATAAGTGTTATGGAAATTTGGAAGCTCAAATCCGAAAATGACATGTTAAGCCATTTGAATTGAAATACAAATTTGTCGATAATTAGAATCGTCGCATGTTTACCTACTTGAGGATTGTAGTAGTTATAATCAATTGTGGCTAGATATCATGTTATATTAAACCACTTGGATTGAAATGGCAATTGGTTAAGAATTGGTGTTATTGTACTCAATATGGCCGATTTGGACTAGTAGTTTGTATTAGTTTGGTATCTTTTGTGGGGCGGAATTTTACACGTCTAGTAGGCGTGTAATCCCCTATTGTTAATTGCATTGATTGGGCCTTAAATGTGGCATGTTTGGTTATTGAATTCGGCCTTGAAAAAGGTGGCAAAGTGAGTAGAAACAAAGGAGGTGCTGTCCGATTTTCCGTAGAATTTAGAGACTTTACACTTATAATATTCTACGTTTGAAGTAAGATGTTAATAGACGTACTATGGTCATTATAGGTTGACATACTACGTACGGAGATGTCACGACCCGAACCCGGGCCCGGGGCACCCTAGTGATACAACATCAGAGTAATCAGCGGAACATAAAACAAGACATGAGAATATTATGAAGTAAGAAACAGTAATCGGAGAAAACTTGCCTTACGGCATATATATATAAATCAATTTTAAAACCGACGATTACATCCCATTACAACTCGCCCACGATCTACGGACCTCTAAGAATGATCGACAACAATGGCGGGACGGGGCCCGCCATACCACGAATGTAAATACTACTGGCGAGGACTATACCACTGATAAGCCTCGGAGAAAGCGGAGCTTCCCATCTGTTGTGTGACCGAGAACTAGGATCAACGATCGGGTGTACCTCAACTGCGGCGTTAACGCGGCCGGAGGTCGATAACAGTACAGTATGTGGCCCGAAAATCGTAAATGAAATCGAGTAGTCTATATAAAGCGGGAGACATGTATGATAACCAAAACTACGATTCACACTAAATAAGCAATCATGTCAAGTCACGGACTCACGCCTCAAAGTCATCATAAGCGTGCGGGGTAAGTGCGAGGGCATAGCTGTTATACCGTATTTCAGTATATGCGTGGGGCGTGCGTAGAAAATTTGAACTTGAGAATTAGGCTTGGCGAAATTTATTTGTTCACAACACGGTTAGAGTCGTTTTTTGAAACGTTTTCCACGACTTTCGTAGGGAATTTCCGCTATGTCTTTTTAATTTTTGCGGATTTTTAGAGACACGAAACATTTTGGACCAACAGAGGCGACACTTGTCACCTCTCATTGGGACACCTTAAGCGATAAAGGGGTTGGCGAATGGCCATTGGTTAGTCGAGGTTGGTAGGATATTTTGGTGGTAGATGGATAAGGTGCACTTGGCAAGATCTTGGCCTACACTTGCTATGCACTTGGCTAGATCTTGGCCATTGGTTGGCCTTCACTGACTATAAATACCCACCCTTGAAGACTAATTCATCCACAAATTGCCTAAGTCTTGAAAGCTTCTTCCTCCCCCCTTAGTGTAGTGTCTTTGCCGAGAGCCCCTCTCTCCCCTTGGCGAGAGTCCCCACAGTGGGGTAGTAGAGGGTAGACACCACTCCTCGGGGTGCTAATGTGGGTACCCACAGCCTAGTTGTTTCGTATAATACCCCTCTTGGTAGAAATACTCTCAAAGTATTGTTATAATGCCCAAATTACCTTAGCCGTATACCTTGTAGTATTCTAAGGTTATACTTATCTGAAAAGCCCGAAATACTATTATACTTCCCTTCATCACAAAACCAAACCCTAAGGAAAATCTCCATAGTTAGTTGGAGTATTAAGTAGAAGTTGGTTAGAACTTCTAAGGGTTGTTTGGAGGCGGTCGGAGCGCGCTGAGTAGGAGCTAAACCTTGCTCGGGATCGACATTTAAACTCGGATAATTATGGGCTTATCGAGGTAAATATCTTGTCCCCTTGTAATTGGAAATTACATGTTGTTAGATTATATAGTTGAAGTATACTATATATAGTCTTGAACGCGTTGTTATCGTGATGTCTTTTGACTTAAGCTGAATAATAAGAAACCTTTTCGAAAGAAGAAATCTTGTATTTACATAGGTGTATTCTGATGAGACTTGTGTAGCTTTTACGTGAGGTAGAATTGTACGTCCGGATTAACGTATAACCCCACGGTTGGCTTGGTAGCGGCCAGATAGAGGAGGAGATTTCTGCCATGCGGGTGGGGAAAAAATCTTCTAGAATTTTACGTAGAATGTTCTCTGAAGGGATCTAAAAGTTAATAAGCGCCTTGTGGCATTATAGGTTGAAGTACTCGTGTGGCGCGATCTACTTGGCTTAAAGGAGTAGCCAGCGGTTGGAAGTACTTGAGCGTTTTGCTATTAGTCGATAATCATCGCGAGGTATGTGAACCTCTTCCTATCTCTTCTAGCATGATATGTGTGAACTATGTAGTGCGGTGAGCGTCACGTGCTAAATGTATTTGATTGGTTTAAAACATAAAGTGTTATAACGGCTTTATGGGAAGTTGGTTATAACGACTTTATGTTGGTAAGAAAATACTTGTGGTTTTTAAAAGGTAATCGATTTGAACTATAAGCGGCGTGTTATGTGTTAATAAAGAACTTGAAGTATTTCAAAAGATTTTTGAATCATTTGAAAGAAGTAATACTTGATTTGTTTTGAAAACTTAAGAGTTATACTAGCTTTATGGAAAGTTAGGTATAACGTCTTAAGAATGTTTCTTGATTTTGGAAATCGAATGTGTATCGACAAACCAACTGCGGCGTTTATAAGAGGAAATGTTTTTAATAATTAAGTATTATTAAAACGAGAAACTTCCATCTGCATAGAAGCTAAGATGAGACAAAATGATATTTCCTAGATCATGCATTTCTTTGTAATAAGATTGTTATAAACAAGAATATCCTACTCACATATAAGACTTATGTTTCTCAGATAGTTAAAATGAGAATTATATTCTTAAAAGAATAATACTATCAACTACGAAAACTAACTAAAAAACCCAAACTTGAACATTGGAAACAAGGCAAACTTGAACATAGGAACATAGGCAAACTTGAACATTGGAAAAGAATGTTGCTACTTGAATTTACAAAGAGAAGTAATTGATTAACTTTAAAAAGATAATCACTCTATATTCATATACTACTGGTATTGTGTGGTTTTTGTGAAGTTACGTATCTTTTAAAGATTTAATGTATGAAGTACTTTTGGGATAGGTATCAGTACTTGTTAGTATTAAGTACGTTGTGTGATTAAATTGATTGTATTGGTTTGTGATAGCCTTGTAATACTTTCTTGTTGATTTGATAAGTAAGCATGTTAGGATGCTCGTGTGTTAGTATCTTGTGATTATTGTGTAAGGGTCACTCTTGTTATGCTTACGTTGTCAAGCGTTAAGCCCGTTATCTTGTTATTGTATCACATACCCCTCGACTTATTATCACAGGGCTTGCCACGCGATGCGGGTCTCTACGGCTGTCACGATCCTTGTGACTACGCGGTCACGGTAGCCGTGGATTGATCATTCGGGTGTTTAGCTGATGCGGGGATTCCTATGCGATCTGTTGAGACTATGCGGTCTTTTGAGACTATGCGGTGCGGGAGCCTAGGCGGATACCGAGGTTAGGCGCCGACGCGGGGTATACCTCGGTGATGCAGGACCATGATTCGGAATACCTCATGCGGGTGCATGGGTGACCTATGCGGATGCGAGAGTTCGAGGATAGACGCGACATTGATATTGCGGGCGAGTGGCGGCCGATCATGGTGCGGTGCAGAAAGACCTCGGGATACGATTTGTGGTATTTTTGGTGCTGTGGGTCTTAGTAGTCGGCTATGCCTTCGTACTTGCCGTGCGGTTTTATTGTGATGACTTTGAGGCGTGAGTCACGACTTGACATATTTGCTTATTTATTGTGAACGTAGTTTGGTTATCATACATGTCTCGCTTTATATAGACTACTATGATTTCATTTCTGATTTATTTTCGATTTCACATACTTGGTACTGTTATCGACCTCGCCGAAGCTGCGTTCATGCGCAGTAAAGGTACACGATCGTTGATCCTCGCTCTTAGGGTCACGATTCGGCGTTTGGGAAAGCTCGTTTCTCGGAGGCTTATCTTGGTATAGTCCGTCGTTGTAGGTATTTACATTCGGGGTATGGCGGCCCTGTCCGCCATTGTTGTCGTATCATTTCTTAGAAGTGCAGTAATCTTGTTGTGGCGGGGTTGTAAAAGGATTAAACTGTTCATTTGTAGGAGTTGTTATTTATATATATGCGAAAGGCAAGTTTTCCTCACATCGTTTTGTACTTCATTTGTTTCATGTATGTGTTTTATGTTCGTGATTACTCGATGTTGTATCACCAGGGTGCGGGGTAAGGCACGATCCACGCCAGTTCGGTCGTGACAAAAGTGGTATCGAGCGATTAATCCTCGGAAAGTGTCTACTGATCGTATCGATAGAGTCTTGATTATCGGTGTGTTGTGCACCACGATAATCGAGGAGGCTATAGGATATTTAGGATTGGTTTCTATTCTTCTCACTCGAGATCGTGCCTTAGATTTGTGTTGTAAGTTGGACCTCTAACGTATTTCTTTCCACTACCGCTATGCCTCGCGTAGGCAACGGGCGGGAGGCAAAGCGTAGGAGGCTGCGAGTAAATCTGAGAGGGTTACGTGGGCACAGCCCAATTATCACCTTAGGTGGTGCTTGTTCGGGAGTTCTGCGACGCCACTAGCCCCAGAGTTTAGCAGCGGCAGCGATTCCTACTGCGGCCATGATATTTGAACCTTGATTCCACGGCCGGGAACAGAGAATATAGATTTCAAGGGCGACCATACTAACTATGTATTTGACTACCGAGAGTATACCGATGTCCGCGAGTCTTGATGACTATCTAAGAGAGGGTTGTGCAAGAGTAATTCTTCAGTTGGGCTTGAGCATGGCCTGTGTACGGGCTTATGCGCAGCAGGCCGAAAAAACATAGAGATCGACGGGTTAACGAAGGGCGAAGAAGGGCGAGCGGCAAGTCCTTTAGTAACTTTTGAGGTGAGTCGCCTCGCGTGGATTAGATTATGCACATCCACGGTCTGGCCGAGGTCCTCGCGAATTTCGGGGCGTTGAGTGCGGGAGTTGGTCGAGCTCCAGATCTTAGGTTCCGCGATGTGACGAGCGTCATCCCGGGAATGTCGTCTTTTAGTTGGTACTTGTTGTACTATGGCCGTCGGTGCGATGTCGAAAGAGTGTCCTTGTAGGAGGACTTAGCCTTCGAGATCGATGGGTAGTCGCCACCTTCCTAGCTATCGCCTGCAGGCGAGTTTGATTAGACGACTAAGGAGTGAAGCGGTAGGTATAGATATATCCTTAACCTACAGAGATCTGTATGTGTGATAAGGTGAGTATACCTTAAGTGCTATGTTACGATAGCGGTGTGTTAGTTGTGATTAGAAATCATGGTGGGTTAACCGAGTAAGATTTTGGGGATAGAGAAGGTGTGAGCCTTAGAGTTTTATACGTAGAGACCTTAGAGGTAAGGCCATCTCGAGTAAAAGATGTATTGTTTATGTTTGACCTTATAGGAGTGCTTAGTGCACGTGAGTTATGTTGGTGGGATTAGTCCCGAGTAGTGTGGAATGAAAGGGTAGTTGAGCTAAGAAGACCGCTAGGTTTTCGTAACGTGATTAGTGAGATTGTTAGGTTCGGGAGCTAGTATGATGCGGCGTTCGGGTCGGGTTGAGGCCACGTTGCGGGTCAACTCGGCGCAGTTTAGTGGTGGGGTCGGTTGTGGTGGTCGCTTTGGGTTGGGATTACGAGGGTGTTAGGCGAGTTTAGTTAACCAACGTGCGTCGTGGACGATTCGACCAAGATGGTCGGCGAGGAAGTCACCGTCTTGTCTTAGCAAAGACCGTTTACTCGCGAGAGGTTATGCGAGATGATATATCAGAAAAGTTGTAAGGCTGCAAGGGGTGCCTACCTTCACCTTTTGGCAGACAGTGGAGCCCAGGGTACGGCTGTTTTTGTTTCTGGAAGGTTTACCAAGCAGGGTTAAGAACTCAGGTGAGTCTCGAGAATCACATTCGCCACCGGGCGGTGTTTGGATTTCGAGGATAGTTGCGAGAATTGTTATCTCTGTTGGGAAGTGTTTTATAGATACCATTTCGGTGTTCGGATATCGCCTTGTGGCGCTTGTAGGGCGGAAGTGTAAGTTCGGTTGATTGGTTCGGCGTTGGCAAGATTGGATAGTTGGTTGAGCTTGTTCCGGTCGTGGATAGAGTAAAGCTTGTCTAGAAGAGGTTACGGCGGCTCGGAGAAATCGTGCGGATAATCGGCGGCGCTTAGAGTTGAGTTGTGGTCGGTCTTCTTGAAAGTACCACCGGGGTGGGTGTGGCGAGTTTTGGAATACGAGAGGAACTTAGCGAGTTACTTTGGGCCTTTGTGTCCATGTGAAGAATAGGCTAGGTTGCCTATATGTTAGCTTTCTTGTCCGACTTAGGAGGCGGGATGTCGATCTTCGTATTGTTATGATCGGGAAAGTATCGGAGATCCATCGAGTGTTCGATTAATGATGACCACGTTAGAGATAGTAACCGAGTTTTGGAAGCGAAGCGATGCTCGAAATGTGGTAAGAGTTCGAGTGTCACGACCTCAGGGATCGCATGCAGCCCGGTACCATTTGTTGGGTCGCCGGAGTGACACTGGAACCTCGCGGCAAAGTGACAAAAGTGGTATGCTTTATGATGTTAGAGGTGTTTCCTCGTGGACTTGGATATAAGTATTTTGTGATTGTATGCTGGCCATTGTGGCGTGATTGTTTCGTAAGTATGGTAGTGAAGACTATCTTGGCGCCGCGTTTGTTTTGAGACTTAGAAGGAACATTCGGGGCGAATGTTTCTAAGGAGGAGAATGTTATACCGTATTTCCGAGTATGCGTGGGGCGTCGTAGAAAATTTGAACTTGAGAATTAGGCTTGGCGAAATTTATTTGTTCACAACACGGTTAGAGTCGTTTTTAGTGAAAGCGTTTTCCACGACTTTCGTAGGGAATTTCGGCTATGTCTTTTTAATTTTTGCGGATTTTTAGAGACACGAAACATTTTGGACCAACAGAGGCGACACTTGTCACCTCTCATTGGGACACCTTAGTGATAAAGGGGTTGGTAGAATGGCCATTGGTTGGTCGAGGGTTGGTAGGATATTTTGGTGGTAGATGGATAAGGTGCACTTGGCAAGATCTTGGCCATACACTTGCTATGCACTTGGCTAGATCTTGGCCATTGGTTGGCCTTCACTGAACTATAAATACCCACCACTGAAGACTAATTCATCCACAAAATTGCCTAAGTCTTGAAAGCTTCTTCCTTCCCCCAGTGTAGTGTCTTGGCGAGAGCCTCCTCTCCCCCTTGGCGAGAGTCCCCACAGTGGGGTGGTAGAGGTAGACACCACTCCTTGGGGTGCTGGCCAGTGGGGTACCCACTAGCCTAGTTGTTTCGTATAATACCCCCTCTTGGTAGAAATACTCTCAAAAGTATTGTTATAATGCCCAAATTACCTTAGTAGTATACCTTGTAGTATTCTAAGGTTATACTTATCTGAAAAGCCGAAATACTATTATACTTCCCTTGATCCAAACCGAAACCCCAAGGAAAATCTCCATAGTTAGTTGGAGTATTAAGTAGAAGTTGGTTAGAACTTCTAAGGGTTGTTTGGAGGCGGAGTCGGGCGCGGAGTAGGAGCTAAACCTTGCTCGGGATCGACATTTAAACTCGGATAATTATGGGCTTATCGAGGTAAATATCTTGTCCCTATTGTAATTGGAAATTACATGTTGTTAGATTATATAGTTGAAGTATACTATATATAGTCTTGAGCGTTATTATCGCAATGTCTTTTGACTTAAGCTGAATAATAAGAAACCTTTTGAAAGAAGATCTTGAATTGTATTTACATAGAATTGTATTCTGATGAACTTGTGTAGCTTTTACGTGAGGTAGAATTGTGCGTCGGATTAAGCGTATAACCTTGGTTGGCTTGGTAGCGGCCCAGATAGAGGAGGAGATTTCTGTTGCATTGCGGGAGGTCTTCTGAATTTTACGTAGAATGTTCTCTGAAGGGATCTAAAAGTTAATAAGCGCCTTGTGGCATTATAGGTTGAAGTACTACGTGTGGCGCGATCTACTTGGCAAAGGAGTAGCCAAGCGATTGGAAGTACTTGAGCGTTTTGCTATTAGTCGATAATCATCGCGAGGTATGTGAACCTCTTCCTATCTCTTCTAGCATGATATGTGTGAACTATGTAATGCGGTGAGCGTCATGTGCTAAATGTATTTGATTGGTTTAAAACATAAAGTGTTATAACGGCTTTATGGGAAGTTGGTTATAACGACTTTATGTTGGTAAGAAAATACTTGTGGTTTTAAAAGGTAGCGATTTGAACTATAAGCGGCGTGTTATGTGTTAATAAAGAACTTGAAGTATTTCAAAGATTTTTGAATCATTTCGAAAGAAGAAGTAATACTTGATTTGTTTTGAAAACTTAAGAGTTATACTAGCTTTATGGAAAGTTAGGTATAACGTCTTAAGAATGTTTTACTGATTTTGGAAATCAGAATGTGTATCGACAAACCACTGCAGCGTTTATAAGAGGAAATGTTTTTAATAATTAAGTATTATTAAAACCAGTAGAAACTTCCATCTGCATAGAAGCTAAGATGAGACAAAATGATATTTCCTAGATCATGGCTGCTGTAATAAGATTGTTATAAACAAGAATATCCTACTCACATATAAGACTTATGTTTCTCAGATAGTTTAAAGGAGAATTATATTCTTAAATGAATAAGACTATGAACTACGGAACCTTTCTAAAAAAAGGCAAACTTGAACATTGGAAACTAGGCAAACTTGAACATTGGAAATTAGGCAAACTTGAACATTGGAAAAGAATGTTGCTACTTGATTTTACAAAGAGAAGTAATTGATTTACTTTAAAAAGATAATCACTCTATTTTCATATACTACGGGTATTGTGTGGTTTTTGTGAAGTAACGTATCTTTTAAAGATTTAATGTATGAAGTACTTTGGGGATAGGTATCCGAACTTGTTAGTAGAAAGTACCTTGTGTGAATAACTTGATTGTATTGGTTTGTGATAGCCTTGTAATACTTTCTTGTTGATTTGATAAGTAAGCGTGTTAGGATGCTACGTGTGTTAGTATCTTGTGATTATTGTGTAAGGGTCACTCTTGTTATGCTTACGTTGTCAAGCGTTAAGCGGTTATCTTGTTATTGTATCACATACCCCTTGACTTATTATACAGGGCTTGCCACCCTTGATGCGGTCTCTACGGCTATGCGATCCTTGTGACTATCGGAGTCGCGGTAACCGAGATTGATCATTCGGGTGTTTAGCACGATGCGGGGATTCCTATGCGGTCTGTTGAGACTATGCGGTCTTTTGAGACTATGCGAGTGCGGGAGCCTAGGCGGATCGAGGGTTAGCGCCCGATGCGGGGTATACCTCGGTGATGCAGGACCGTGATTCGAGAATACCTCGTGCGGGTGTGGGTGACCTATGCGGGCTGCGAGAGTTCGAGGATAGACGCGCATTGATATTGCGGTAGTGGCGGCCGATCGTGTAGTGCGGTCTAGAAAGACCTCGGGATACGGTTTGTGGTATTTTTAGTGCGTGGGTCTTAGTAGTCGGCTATGCCTTCGTACTTGCCGTCACGGTTTTATTGTGATGACTTTGAGGCGTGAGTCACGACTTGACATATTCGCTTATTTATTGTGAGCGTAGTTTGGTTATCATACATGTCTCTGCTTTATATAGACTACTATGATTTCATTTACGATTTATTTTCATTTTCACATACTTGGTACTGTTATCGACCTCGCCCGGGGCTGCGTTCATCTGCAGTAAAGGTACACGATCGTTGATCCTCACTCTTAGGGTCCGATTCAGCGTTTGGGAAAGCTCCGTTTCTCGGAGGCTTATCTTGGTATAGTCCTGTCGTTGTAGGTATTTACATTCGGGGTATGGCGGCCCCTGTCCGCCCGTTGTTATCGTATCATTTCTTAGAAGTGCAGTAATCTTTGTTGTGGGCGGGGTTGTAAAAGGATTAAACTGTTCATTTGTAGGAGTTGTTATTTATATATATGCGAAAGGCAAGTTTTCTCAGTTCTTGTTTTGTACTTCATTTGTTTCATGTATGTGTTTTATGTTCGTGATTACTCGATGTTGTATCACTAGGGTGCAGGGTAAGGCACGATCCACGGGCAGTTCGTCGTGACAAAAGTGGTATCGAAGCGATTAATCCTCGGAAAGTGTCTGAACCGTATCCGATGAAGTCTTGATTATCGGTGTGTTGTGCACGCCAATAATCGAGAGGCTATAGGATATTTAGGATTGGTTTCTATTCTTCTCACTCTGAGATCGTGCCTTAGAGTCATGTTGTAAGTTGGACCTCTAACGTATTTCTTTCCTTACCGCTATGCCTCGCGTGCAAACGAGCCGGGAGGCAAAGCGGCCGAGGCTGCGAGTAAGTCTGAGAGGGTTACGTGGGCACAGCCCAATTATCACCTTAGGTGGTGCTTCGTTCGGGGAGTTCTGCGGCGTCGCTAGCCCCGAGAGTTGCTTGGCGGCGGCGATTCCTCTGCGGCCATGATATTTGAACGCTTCCACGGCCAGAGCAGAGAATATAGATTTCAAGAGGCGACCTGTACTAACTATGGATTTGACTACGGAGTATACCGATGTACCGCGAGTCTTGATGACTATCTAAGAGGTTGTGCAAGAGTAATTCTTGATTGGGCTTGAGCATGGCACGTATGCGGGCTTATGCGCGTGAGCGAAAAAACATAGAGATCGACGGGTTAAGGGCGGCGAGAAGAGGGCGAGGCGGCAAGGTCCTTTAGTAACTTTTGGTGAGTCGCCTCGCGTGGATTAGATTATGCACATCCACCTGATGCCGAGTCCTCGCGAATTCGGGGCGTTCGAGTGCGCGGAGTTAGTCGAGCTCGGATCTTAGGTTCCGCGATTGTGCGAGCGTCATCGGGAATGTCGTCTTTTAGTTGGTACTTGTTGTACTATGACCGTCAGTGGTCGATGTCGAAAGAGTGTCCTTGTAGGAGGACTTAGCCTTGAGGATCGATGGGTAGTCGCCACCTTGTAGCTATCGCCTGCAGGCGAGTTTGATTAGACGACTAAGGAGTGAAGCGGTAGTATAGATATATCCTTAACCTCAGAGATCTGTATGTGTGATAAGGTGAGTATACCTTAAGTGCTATGTTACGATAGCGGTGTGTTAGTTGTGATTAGAAATCATGGTGGGTTAACCGAGTAAGATTTTGGGGATAGAAGGTGTGAGCCTTAGAGTTTTATACGTAGAGACCTTAGAGGTAAGGCCATCTCGAGTAAAAGATGTATTGTTTATGTTTGACCCTTATAGGAGTGCTTAGTGCACGTGAGTTATGTTGGTGGGATTAGTCCCTGAGTAGTGTGGAATGAAAGAGGGTAGTTGAGCTAAGAAGACCGCTAGGTTTTCGTAACGTGATTAGTGAGATTGTTCCGGTTCGGGGAGCTAGTATGATGCGCGTTGCCGGGTCGGGTTGAGGCCACGTTGCGGGTCAACCCGCGGCAGGTTTGGTGGTGGGGTCAGTTTGTGGTGGTCCCGCTTTGGGTTGGGGTTACGAGGGTGTTAGGCCCGAGTTTAGTTAACCAACGTACGAATTCGTGGATGCATTCGACCAGTAGTCGGGCCGAGGAGGTCAGCCGTCTTGTCTTCTAGCAAAGACCGTTTACTCGGCATGCGGCCATGCGGCGGGTTAATCACCCGATATATTGTTATTGTTGTTACATGGACAAGTCTGCACCGATGAAGAATTTCGGGGGCATGTGGCCATGCGGCAGGGTTGATTACCCGATATATTGTTATTATTGTTACATGGACATGTCTGCACCGATGAAGAATTCCGGGGGAATGTGGCGTCTGGCGAGATTGATTACGATATATTGTTATTGTTGTTACATGGACATGTCTGCACCGATGTAGAATTCCGGGGGCATGTGGCCATGCGGCCGGGTTGATTACGGTATCTTATTGTGCATCTGGACATGTCTACCGATGGAGAATTAGGGGCATGTGGCGTGATGCGGGCATGATTGATATTGTGGGCGTGAGACCATGGTTATATTTGAGTGATGACTTTGAGGCGTGAGTCCTCGCTTTGACATGCTTTTATGTCGTGGCGTAGTTTGGTTATCATACATGTCTCTGTTTTATTTAGACGTATGATTTCGTTCTGATATTTTGATTTCACATACTTGGTACTGTTGTCTCGACCTCGCCGGAAGCTGCGTTCATCTGCAGGTGAAGTACATCGGTTGTTGATCCTCACTCTTAGGATCATAGTTCAGCGTATTGGGAAGCTCCGTTTCTCCGGAGGTTTATCTTTTGGTATGTTTCCCCGAGTTGTAGGTTCTAGTACATTCCGGGGTCTGGCGAACCACTGTCAGTCATAGTTGTTATTACACTCTTAGAAGTGCATGTAATCTTGTTGTGGCGAGTTGTAAAGGATGTAGCTGTTCAAATTCTGTATATATGCAAAGAATGACCGTTTTGGTTGCTTTGTTTTCTTTTATCTTGTTTCATATCTGTATGTTTTTATTTCCGCTGGTTTTTCTCTGATGTTGTATCACTAGGGTGCCCGGGGTAAGGCACCAGTCGCGGGCCCGTGGTCGGGTCGTGACACCAATAATCAGAAGGCTATAAGATATTTAGGATTTGGTTTCCATTCTTCTCACTCTGAAATCGTGCCTTAGAGCTGTGTTATAAGTTGGACCCCTCTAACGTATTTCCTTTCTTTATGATTATGCCTCGCATGAGCAACCGGGCCCGAAGGGCAAGCGGCCGAAGCGCTAGTAGGACACGTAGGTCACGAGGCGAGCCCGATCTATACGGCGATACCTCGGGCGGCGAGTTCCACGCCGCCGCCTTCAGCGAGGTTTAGGCGCAACGATGGTGATGAGACCACGATACTGCGCCTCGATCCGCGGCTGGAGCATATGAGATGGGTTCTGAGAGATGACCGATTACTAGCGAGTTGTGGCGGATATGAGATAAGGTGGATCACGGCGATTCCAGTCGATGGTACGTGGTTCACGAGTCGGATAGTTTGAGGCTACGGGATTTTTACGAGTTGTAGCCGCGCGAGTTACTGGTGAGCCCGAGGATGATCCACGGGAGTTCATCAGCAATTCTGACGGATCGTGAGTGATCGAGGCTTGGAGACCGAGTCCGTGATCTTGGTTCGCGTCGGTTGCGTGATACCGCATGATCGTGGTTTGATTCGTGGGAGCTATCGGGAGAGCATGCGCCTCCGAAGTATGGGGCGAGTTCGGAGGCATTTCTCACTCATTTCTTACGCCAGCGATGAGAAACGCGGGCGACATATTTTTGATCTTTGAGCGAGAGAGCGCCGCGATCGGGAGTACAACGTTGAGTTCGATTCGTTGGCTCAATATGTCCCTGCATTAGTATCATATATGGAGGACCGAGTGCCGCCACGTTACGGGACTAGATGACTATTTGGCGAGTCTTGCTCGGGTGTAGCTCTTGGCGTGCATGGACATTGCCGCGTTGAGCTCGTGCACTTGGAGTGCGAGGCGTAAGGCGGTCGGCGAGATATCAGCAGCGAGAAGAAGGCGAGCGGCGGATCTTTTGGTAGCTCGGGGTGGGCGGCCTTAGCGGCGATCTAGGGTCGCACCTGGCCCGGCTCGAGCACTCTACTGCCGTCTTGGGGCGGCGGGGTATTGAGGCGGTCGGGGCCCGGGACTTGGACTTCGAGGGTAGCAGAGGTGCTTAACCGTCGGGACCACCCGCTCGGTGTGGTCGATCGGTAGATCCCATTCACGGAATTGTGGTCCTACTTCACGAGTTTGTTATGCTTGCGGTCAGCGAGGTCACTATCACGGCTGTCAGAGCAGGCGTGGCGATGGTAGGAGTCGGCCTCTGGTCTTTCGCGAGTCTTTTCACCTCTGATTACTCGCCCGGGAAGGTGCTCGAGGACCAGTCGCGGCGAGGTCGTGGCGAAGTCTAGTTCTAGCGGTCCTCGAAGCGCATTTATGCCTTGTCGGCAGCGGGACCGGGAGGCATCGCGGATGTAAATCCGCAGTACTTTATCGATTCTTGTTGTAGCGTGTATGCCTTGATAGATCGGGTTCTACTGCATCTATATATCTCCCTTATTGCTAGTAGGATAGGAATAGAGCACGGGTCCATAAACCGCTTTCGAGGTAGCTACGCGATGGTGATTCGGTAGCTCGGCGGGTATATAGGGCTTGCCCGATGACTTTATCGATCGTCGGACCTGGCGAAACTTGATAGAGTTGGATATGGTGATTCGATGTGATCATGGGTATGGATTGGTTAGATTTTTGCTACGCCAATGTAGCGCTGGGAGAAGAATGAGTGCAGTTCGATTTCTGAGGCCGGTTATTGAGTGGGAGAGAACACCGTATGTCGCCGAGGGTAGGTTTATTTCTTACCTCGAGGCTAGAAAGATGGTGCGAAGGGTATATCTACCATCTCATTCGGGTGTTTGATCACGAAATTTGCGGTACGATTTTGATCGATTCGATAGTCGAGAGTTCCCGGATGTGTTTCAGACGACCTCGGGTATCCTCACGAGAGGAGATAGAGTTTTGTATCGATGTCTTTGCGGACACTCGGCTATATCCATTCCGCCATACGAGAATGGAACTGCCGAGTTGAGAGAGTTGAAGGACGGTGAGAGATTTCTTTGGAGAAGGCTTCATCAGGCCTAGTGTTTCTCGCAGGAAGCCTGGTATTGTTCGTGAAGAAGAAGGGCGGGGCCTGCGCATGTGTGTTGATTCTGGCGGTGAACAAGGTGACTATTAAAACGAATACCCTTCCGGGATTGATGATTTGTTCGACGATTGCGAGTGCGAGATGTTTCTCAAGATTGATCTGCGATCGGGCTATCATCAGTGCGAGTTAGAGAGGCGGATGTCACAGAATGCATTCGGACCAGATGCAGGCTATGAGTTGAGGTTATGTCTTTCGGTTTGACGATGCTCTGGCGGTATTTATGGATTTGATGAACCAGAGTGTTCAAGCCATTTTGGATCGTTTGTGATAGTATTCATTGATGACATCTTGGTTTATTCGCTCGGAGCGAGCATGCGGAGCATTTGAGAATTTGTCTTTGAGAGTTCTCGAGACAGTGATTATGCGCCAAGTTTTCCAAATGTGAGTTTTGGTTGGCTTGGTGGCTTTTCTTGGGCATATTGTTGGGGCTGATGGTATTCGGGTGGAAACGGCCAATATCGAGGCAGTCAGGAGTTGGCCTGAACTCTTACTCCGAGAGGTGCGCGACTTTACGGGCCTTGCGAGTTACTATCGGAGGTTCGTGGAGAAGTTTGCTTCTATTTGGCACCTTTGACTTAGTGACTCGAGAAGGAGCTAAGTTTGGTGGTGATGCTTGTGGCGGGGTTTCCGATTCTTGAAGGAGAGATTGGCGACCGGATTCTTACTCTTCGGAGGTCTAAGCGGCTATGTGGTGTATTGTGATGCGTCGGACGCCGGGCTTGGATGTGTGTTGATGCGGCGAGGCAAGATTATAGCGTCACGCGTCGAAGCGACTTAAAAGCATGAGAGGAACTACCCGCGTGATTTGGAGTTAGCGTGGTGATTCACGCCTTGAAGATCTGGAGGCACTATTTGTATAGGGTTCATGTGGATATTTACACAGACGCGAGAGCCTCAGTATATCTTCGGCGGAGAGTGAACTTACAACGAGGCGGTGGTTAGAGTTACTCAAGGATTATGATGTCGATATCTGTACCACGAGAAGGCGATATTGTGGCGGATGCCGCTTAGTCGTAGGTCGATGAGTCTATCAGTTGTGCAGCCAGAGAGGAGGGGCATGGTCCGCGAGATACATCAGCTAGTGAGCCTTGGAGTCCGATTGATTGGTTCTGATAGCAGTGAGGTTCGAGTTCGAGAGGTTGCCGAGTCTTCCATCGTCGAGGAGGTGAAGAGGCAGTTTGAGGATCGGTTTTGACACGGTATCGTGATCTGACTCTTCGTGAGGAAGGGTCCTTTGAGGTAGCACGATGGGGTGCTAAGGTTTGAGGCGAGTTGTGTGTTCCGGATATTTGAGGACTTGGCGAGTTCTAGGGAAGCCGCGGCAGCGTTACTCTATCCGTCAAAGTCGACAAAGATGTACCACGACCTCGGATCTGTGTATTGGTGGGATGGCTTGAAGAGGGCGTTGCGAGTTTGTGGCTCGGTGCGTGTTGTCGGCGGTGAAGGTAGATCATGAGGCACGGTGGATTATTGCGAGCGATAGAGATCAGGCACGGAAGTGAGAGGTGATCAACATGGAATTTATCACGGGGTTACCTCGCACTCAGAAACATGATTCTATACGGGTTATCGTCGGCGGTGAAATCAGCCCACTTTCTTCGATCGGGACAACTTTTGGTAGGATTATGCGGACTTTACATCAGAGAGATCGTGAGGCTGCGTGGGTCCCTATTTCTATCATATCGAGCGAGCCGGTTTACGGCTAACACGGAGGTCTTTCGGAAGGGATTAAGGACGCGAGTGAGCCTCGATCTGCATTCCATCCTCAGAGCAGACGGCGAAGCGGGCGTCTTATCCGGACTCTTGAGGATATCTTTGCGGGCTGTGTGTGACTTGATGGTAGTGGGAGGATCATTTGCCTCTAGTAGAGTTTGCGTATAATAATAGCCACCACTCCGATTCGGATGGCGCCTTATGAGGCCTTGTATGGCGAGGAAGTGCGGATCGCCGATATCTTTGGTTTGATGTGGGCGAGTGCGATTAGTGGGACCAGACACAGTTGTGGCGATGGATAAGGTGAAGCTTATCCGAGGCGATTCTGAACGGCTGAGTCGGCAAGTCGTATCAGATCATCGTCGTCATCAGAGTTTAAGGTTGATGATTGGGTTTTCTGAAGGTGTCACCCATGAAGGGTGTGATGAGGTTTGGGAAGAAAGGAAGCTCAACCCAGTACATTGGGCCTTATCAGTTGTCGCGAGGTAAGCGAGGTTACTATGAGTTGGATCTGCCGTCCGTCTGGAAGCGATGCATCAGTTTTCCATGTTTCTATCTTTGAGAGATGTATCGGAGATCCATCTAGAGTGCACCCGATTAGCGATGTCGGTGACCAGGGGTTATCGTATGAGAAGATTCCATTCGCGATACTCGATCGTCGAGGTTAGGCGACTACGGACGAAAGGATGTGGCCAGTCGAGTCTTATGGTGGAACGAGCACAGAGAGGAGATGACGTGGGAAGCAGAGGAGGACATGAGGCAGAGGTATCCTCACTTATTCCCCACACCTCCAGGTAACTCACTTTCCTACTTGTAAATTTTCATTGACATTTATGCTTAAGTGTTGTATTGTGGCCATGTGTGGCATTTGCAAACTGTTTAAGTTATGAGGAACTTTATCGTTATCTGTCTTGAGAAGGAACATTCGGGACGAATGTTTCTAAGGAGGGGAGAATGTTATACCCCGTACTTCCAGAGTATGTATGCATGGACGTACGTCCGATTATTCAAGCCCTAATTAGGTTAAGATGAAATTGAGAGCTTTCAACGGAAGAGAGTCCGAACCTTGTGAAGGAAATTTTACGTTTTTAATTTTTTTTAACCGATTACGAATTTTTTCGACAGACGAAATATTTGGACCAATAGGAGGGCGACATGTGGCACCCTTAGGTGGCATGTTTGGACGAAAATGTTGGGCTAGTGGACAAGTCAAATGGTCAAGTCTTGGAAGATATTTCTTTGGGTGAGTGGGGGTAGGTATGGACGATTTTTTGTGGGCAAGTGGGGGTTGCCTTGGGCGTTTTTTTGGTGCTAGTGGATGGCCACATGGATCATTGTTGTGGGGGACATATGTCCCAATGTTGTGGTGGACATATGTCCCAACATTGTGGTGGACACTTGGTGGAAGACTCCACTCATACAAGCTATCTAATCTACACCATCCACTTGCTTTAATCTTGTCCATTGAAGGTTCTATAAATACCCCCCTCTAGTGCAAGACTTCTTCATCCACAAAAACAATTTCCAAGTCTCCAAAAACTCCCTCTCCCTTGTTGTAGTTCTCGTCCCAACTCCCTCCCACTTTTCCCTAAGCAGTGAAATACCCTCCCCTTTCCTAGTTGTTTCGTCCGAAAGTCCCCCCCCCCCTTGGTAGAAAAATATTCTCCAAGTATTATTACTATGCCAAAATACCTTAGCCTAAATCCCTTGTAATTTTCCTAAGTTACCTCTGTACTAAAAGCCCGGAAATACTACTTTATTTCCTTTGGTCACAAAACGAAACCCTAGGAAAATCTTCATAGTTGGTTGAAGTGTTAAGTAGAAGTTGTTTAGAAACTTCTAAGGGTTTCTTGGGCTATCGGAGCGTGCAGAATACGAGCTAAACCTTGCTCAGGATCGACATATATCTTGGATAATTTTGGGCTTGTCGAGGTAAATATCTTGTCCTTCTATTGTAATTGGAAATTGCATACTATAGTAGTATAGAAATGAGTATAAGACGTATAGAAGGATGGTATAAAAGAAGATAATTGAACTGTACTTACATGGGAATTTGTATTCTGATGAGACTTGTGTAGTTTAACGGGTAGGGAAGTCTTGGCGATTTTAGTAGAATAGAGAACCCTCTGCTTAGAATATTCTACAGAGTAGTCTAGACGTTGATAGACGTATTTGACTATTATAGGTTGATACTCTGCGCGCGACATATTCGACTTGGCAGATGGATATCGCCGAGGAGGTATGTGATTCTTCCTATCCTCTTGAGCATGATACTTTTGAAATATATATAGTACGGTAGACGTACATGTGGTAACTAAACTTGGTTTTACTCTGATGGCTTTTGACTTGAGTTTTAAATAATAAGAATCTTGAAGTATTTCAAAAGAGTTATGAATCATTTTTTGAAAGAAAAGTAATACTTGGTTTTAAAAGCTTAAAGAGTTATACTAGCTTTATGGGAAGTTAGGTATAACGACTTAAGAAAGATAAAAGGAACGGTTTACTTATTTGTTTATGAAAGTCTTGTATTGATTTCTGAAAAGTGTAGTAAGATGGTTTGATAAGTAAACATGTTATGATGCTACGTGTGTTAGTGTCTTGTGATGTTGTGTAAGGGGGTTATTCTTGTTGTGCTTACGTTGTTAAACGTTAAGCGGTTATCTTGTTATTATATCACATACCCCGCGACATTATGATGTCGAGGACTTGCCACCGCCGATGCGAGAATACCATGCGATGCGTGTGACCATGCGGGTGCGGGAGTTCGGGATGATCACTCGGGTGTGTTACCGTCGACGGTATACCTCATGCGATGCGTGTGACTATGATTCGAGAATACCTCATGCGATGCGTGTGACTATGCGGTGCGGGAGTCGAGAGGATCCGCGAGTTAGCTACCGTCACGAGGAATACCTCATGCAGTGCATGTGACCTATGCGGACTGCGGGAGTTCCAGGATTAGGCACGCATAATGATACTATGGGCGATTGGCCTTGCTTCGATAATTAGCGGCCTAGAAAAAACCAATTACATTATATCTATTTTTGCTCTTGTCTATGTTGTGGCACTATGTGCGGTTGAACTGATTGTATTTGTAAATGGTTTTAAAATACTTTGATTTCATTTGATGCTACTTCTGATTTCACATACTTGGTACATGTTGTACTGACTTCCTTCGGGGGGCTGCGTTCATGCCGCAGGTAAGGGAAAGCAGGTGGTAGATCCTCATTCTTAGGATCCTTACTCTGGTGTCAGGAGCCCCCTTTCTCCGCAGCCTCGACTTTTGGTACGACTCTCCCTGTGTTGTAGATATTATGTATATTCAGGGTATGGCGGGGCCCTGTCCCGCCATAGTTGTTTACATTTCCTAAGTGTAGTCACATGTTGTAAAGTTGGGATGTAACTTCCAGACTTGGTACATATATATATATATGCCGAAAGGCAACTTTTTCTCAGATAAACTGTGTCTCATTTTACATTGTTTCATGTCTTGTTTTTATATTCCGCTGATTACTCTGATGTATGTCTACTTGGGTGTCCGGGTATGGCACCAGTCACGGGCAGGATCGGTCGTGACACCAAATACCATAAGCGTACAAAAACACATCTTGAAGGATCTATACCAAAAAGATAAACTCTTGAACATATGGAGCTATCCAAAAACTACGGCGGGTCCTACGCTGCAGATCATAAGCTGCGTACCTAAACTGCGGCGTGAACGCAACCCGAAGGAGGTCGATCGAAGAATGTACCAAGTATGTGAAGCGAGTAAATCTTGTAATGAAATCATAACGATCTAAACAAAGCAGGGAGACATGTATGATAGCGACTCTGATACCTGATATATAAGCAATCATATCAAGTCAGGGACGCATGTCCTCAATGTCATTACTCAAATATAACCATGGGTCTCACGCCCATAATGTTACACCCTGTAATTCAAGGACATGTTTAAGAGAATGTACGTAAGGAACACAAGACTTGAAATTGGTACGAAAGGAAGAATTGTTTTTCCGACGGAAAATCTTAGAAACAGGAAAGGAAAAATGTTCGTTGAGGAGAATTGGATTCTCAAAATGCATTAATTGAGGATTATGGAATGTATTATCATTATGGAAATTTATTTTTACGGATTTGGTCACGTGGGGCCCACCCGAGGAATTTTACGTTTTGTGGGACCCACGAGAGTTATAGAATTTTATGGACGAATGGGAGGACGACACGTGGCACCCCCACATGGCTTGGTCGAATTAATTCAAGGGTAAAATGGTCATTTGACCATTGTAAAGATGAGCAAGTCTTGCTAGGCTTGAGCTTGAGATAGTTGACTAAGTCAAGAGCCACTTGTCTTGATCCCTTTCATCCAAACCTACCATGTTTTGTAATCTATACCCTCCAATGTGTTATATAATCATCCATGTAACAAGACAAGACTATTTTACACTTAGAAAAATTGAAGAACACTTGTTCTTGACACAAAAGCTCTCGGGTTTGGAGAAAAGAGGGGGAAGAAAATTTTCAATTGTTGTCCAATATTCACAAGACTTTAACCCAAGGTCCCTAAGGGTATTGTAAGGATATCTCAATAGAAAGATTTGGAAAAGCAGCGTTTTACGTTAGTATAAGCGAAACCTAAGGTGTTCTTGACTTTGAAGATGGAACTTGAAGAAGTTCTTGTGAGCTACAGGAGTACTTGGAGCGGATTGGAACATAAGGAAAGGAGCTAAGAATTGCTAAGGAGCGACTTTGAATCTTGAAAATAATAAGGGCTTATAAAGGTAACAATTCTTGTCGTTTTAGTAATTAAGATTACTTATTGTTGTAGCTATGGATATTAGCAAGCATGAGGTATATAGTATGAAGTTTGATAAGTGTATTGGCTATTGGAACCCTAATCCGAAAACTATCATGTTTAACCCTTAAGATTTCAATTCAAGTTGATTATTAGTTTAAGTCGTCACATGTTATATAAAGAAGGAATTATAGTTGTTGAAGTTGTTTATGACTATATAACATGTTAGACCTAAGGAATTGGATTAAAAGAATTGGAAAAAGGACTTTGTGTTGTTGTATATGTTTAGCCGAGAATGGCTTTAAATATGGAACTAGTTTCGTATCAATTGTGGGGCGGAATTTTACACATCTTGTTAGGCGTGTAATCCCCTATTGTTAACTACATTGTTGAGCCTTAAATGTGGCGTGTTTGGTTATTGAATTCGGCCTTGAAAAAGGTGGCAAAGTATGTAGAAACAAAGGAAGTGTTGTCCGATTTTCCGTAGAATTTAGTGACTTTGCACTTAGAATATTCTACGTTCGAAGCTAGAGGTTAATGAACGTATTATGGCCATTATAGGTTGAAGTACTAAGTATAGCGTAATCTACTTGAATGATGGAATAACTATCAAGGTTGAAGTACTTTGGAGCATTTTGCTATTTGTCGATAATCGTCGCGAGGTATGTGAACCTCTTCCTTCTTTTGACATGATTCTATGTATGGAATATGCATGTGGTACTATTTCATGATTTCTTCTACTCTTAGAAGTTAAGATATGTATGTTGATTTGCTCTACGTAAAGGTTATGTCTAAGTTATCCTAAGTTCTTACCAAGTCTTATAGGGGATGTTGGTAAGAGTCGTTAGGAGGTATTTGGAGCCAAGTTGACTTGGCTAATTTACGGCACGAATGAGAAAAAGTATCGAACAAGCCATTGCAGCGTTAATAAAAGAAAATGTATCGACAATCAATTAAATTAAAATGAGTAGAATTCTCCATCTGCATAGAAGCTAAGATAAGACAAAATTGTATTACATTTTCTAGATCATGGCTACTTGAGTAAGATTGTTATAAATAAGTATAACTTATTCACAACGCACCAAAGTATATGTTACTTAATCTAAAAGAGTTTACATATGAAGTTTTAAGATTACGAACCTCAAATTCTTAAAAGGTTAAGAAACTTTATTTTTCAAGTTATGGGACTTGATTCTTAAAGGAAGAAATGAATTGATTTAAAAGTATAGAATACTTGATTTGGAAAGTATTGATTTCTTGCCATTCTAAAGTTAAGAAGCTTGATTTCTAAAGTTAAGAAGCTTGATTTCTAAAGTTAAGAAGCTTGATATTCTAAGTTAAGAAACTTGTTTTCTTAAAAGTTAAGAGACTTGAAGTATTTTGAAAGCTATGTGATTTGATTTGAAAGTATAAGTCTCTTGGTGATAAAAGGAATGAATTTGTCTAAGACATAAAGAGTTATAACGACTTTATGGGAAGTTGGTTATAACAACTTTATGGAAGATTAAAAGAATGGTTTTCTTCAGTAATGTAAGCAAAGAAATGACTTGAAATAAAGAAGGGCAAATTGTTTTAAAGGTACCAATTGCTTAAGGTTTTTAAGAAAAAAGTCACTTGATTTAGAAGCCTATAAATGTATTTCTAAAAGGTATTGTGACTTGCCTTGAAAAGTAGATATGACTTGATACTACGGTTATTAATATCTTGGAAGTTTTATTTGAAAAAGAGTCATTTTAAAGGAGTAGAGGTACGTAGTACGTTGGGTTAAATTCCCGGATTTTAGAAGGACATGTTAGTGCCATAAGTAAACTAAAATGAGAGTGTATATGAACAAGCTAATAAGAAGTTAGAGGATTTCTTAACTTGCTTATGTTATGTATGATAAGTCGGTAGTGCTTATGTGATGTATGATAAGCCGGTAGTGCTTATGTTATGTATGATTGTGGGGTAAGAGTATAAATGCGGGGTAAACCCCCAAGACGTTATACCACCTTCTGAGTATGATTGCAGGGTAAGAGTATAAATGCGGGGTAAACCACCAAGACGTTATACCACCCTCTGAGTATGATTGCAGGGTAAGAGTATAAATGCGGGGTAAACCCCCAAGATGTTATACCACCTTCTGAGTATGATTGCAGGGTAAGAGTATAAATGCGGGGTAAACCCCGAGGCGTTATACCACCTTACGAGTATGATTGCGGGGTAAACCCGAGACATAATACCACTCAATGGATTTGCTACCCGTGATCGAGGAATACCTCATGCGGGTCCATACGGCCTGCGGGTGAAATAGTCCCGGGAGTAGGATTGCTAAATGATACTATGGGCGGGTGACCTAAGTTGATCATAAGCTTCATTTTTATGCGGTATACCTTTATGGCGGACTTATGTGATTTTATCGCGTCCCGAATGGTAAGCGGTATGGCGTCCTCGAAAGGCGGATTAGGTTATGAACTTGACGATTTTTCTTAAGTGTTACACCACGTAGTTCCAGGGTATGTATGTGAGGACGTACGTACGAGAATACGACATTAAAATTGGAAAGGAAGAAAGATGTGGTTTTTTTTCGACGGAAAAGTTTTCGAGCTTCGTGAAGGGAAAATGTTTATTAATGAGAATTGGATTCTCAACTTTGGTATTTAAGACTTTAAGAATTATGGAATTTGTTTTTTTACGGATTTGGTCATGTGGGGCCCACCCGAGGAATTTTACGTTTTGTGGGGCCCACGAGGGTTACGGAATTTTATGGACGAATGGGAGGGCGACACGTGGCACCCCCCCCCCCCCCCCACACATTAGCCTTGGACGAAATTATGCAAGGATAGGATGGTCATTTGACCATTGTGGATGATAAGTCTTCAAGCTTGAGAATATTGACCAAGTCAACTTGTCCACTTGGCTATTATCCATGTGTTCTTCATCCTAGCCACACATTTGTTGATATCTAAGCCTTCCATTGTGTTATATATACCTAACTAGTGCAAGACTAGTCTTCAACACTTAGAAAAATCACAACATTTCTTGTTCTTCTTAAAAGCTCACGGGTTCAAGGTATTCCTCACACAAAATTTTTGTAGTTTTGTTCCAATATTCACAAGACTTTAACCCAAGGTTCCTACGAGTATTGTAAGGTTATCTCAATAGAAAGATCCCGGAAAAGTGGCGTTTTTGTATTAGTCGCAAGGCGAAAACTTAAGGAGTTCTTCAACTTTGAAGTTGGAACTTGAAGATGAGTTCTTCATAGGCTTCTAAGGAGTGCTTGGAGCGGATTGCAACATAAGGAAAGGAGCTAAGAATTGCTAAGGAGCGACTTTGAATCTTGGATATTTTAAGGGCTTGTAAAGGTATAATTCTTGTCGTTTTAGTAATTAAGATTACTTATTGTTGTAACTATGGATATTAGCAAGCATGAGGTGTTTATATTATGAAGTTGATAAGTGTTATGGATATTGGAACTTTAATCCGAAAACTAGCATGTTTAGCCCTTAAGATTACAATTCGATTTGAGTATTAGTTTAAGTCGTCACATGTTATATAAAGAAGGAATTATAGTTGTTGAAGTTGTTTATGACTATGTAGCATGTTGGAATAACAACTTGTATTGAAAAAGGAATTGAAAGAGAAGTAGTGTTGTTGTAGCCGAGAATTGCATTGTATTGTGGACTAGTTGGTAGTAATTGTGGGGCGAAATTTTACACGTATTGTAGGGCGTGTAATCCCCTTTGTATTTGCTGAATTGTTTGAGCCTTAAATGTGGCGTTTGATTATTGAATTCGGCCTTGAAAAAGGTGGAAAAGTATGTAGAAACAAAGGAAGCGTTACACCCCGTAGTTCCAGGGTATGTATGTGAGGACGTACGTACGAGAATACGACACAAAAATTGGAAAGGAAGAAAGATGTGATTTTTCGACGGAAAAGATTCCGGATTTTGTGAAGGAAAAATGTTCGTTAAAGGGAATTGGATTCCCAAATTTGGTATTTGGACTTATTGGAATTTTTGAGAATTATGGAATTTTATTTCCGGAATTGGTCACGTGGGGCCCACGGGAGGAATTTACGGTTTGTGGGGCCCACTTTATTTTCGGATTTTTGGCATTACGGATATTTTCGGAAGATGAAATATTTTGGACGAGTAGGGGGGCGACACATGGCACCCCCATGTGGCTCATTGGCCGAAATTAGGGGGACCATGGATGACTTGGGCGTTTTTGGGGACAAGTGGCAAGCCACTTGTCCCATTTTGTGGTGGACATTTGGTAGGCAAATTACCCACACTTGGACCCAATCTTCACCATACACTTGCCTAGATCTTGGCCATTGATTTCTCTATAAATACCCCTTAATGCAAGACTTCATCCAGCAGAGAGTTTCCAAGTCTTGAAAAATTCCTCCACTTTCCTTGTGAGCTCTCGGCCATGGGCTGAAATTGTGAGCTAAAGTAGTCCAAAAATTCTTAAAGTTTTAAGTGTTCTTCCTTAGAGTGTTAGGAAGATTGTGTACCAAGAGTTGGAAATATTTCACACCCCTAGCCTAGAAACCTTACCTTGACCGAAACTTGCCATAGTTTTAGCCTAAGTGTTCTTCACTTTTTGGAGTTGGATCTTGAAGAGAAGTTGTTTAGAAACTTCTAAGGGTTGCTCGGAGCGGGTTGGAGCATAAGGAATTGGAGCTAAGCTTTGCTCAGGATCGACTTATAATCTTGGATAATTTTGGGCTTATCGAGGTAATGATCTATGTCCCTCTATTGTAATTGGATATTACATATTGTAGTAATTTAGAATTGAGTATAAGATATATTGGAAGGATGTTTATAAAGAATTGAACTGTATTTACATTGGGTGTATTTCTGATGAGACTTGTAGTATTATTGTGGGGCAGTGTTGTACACGTCCGGTTAGACGTGTAACCCCCCCTTTTTTTGGAGTTGTTGGCTTAGTAGCGGGCCTTGTTAGAGGAGGAGATTTTTGTGGTTGCGGGGGGAGGTGCTGCCGAATTTTCCGTAGAATATGGAACCTTGTATTTAGAAATGTTCTACGAAGAGAACTAGAAGTTAATAGGCGTTTTATGGCCATTATAGGTGGAAGTACTACGAGTAGCGTATTCTACTTGGAGGGTGGAAAGGGCTAGCGAGTTCTGATACTTTGGAGCGTTTTGCTAATTGTCGATAATCGTCGCGGTATGTGAACCTCTTCCTATCTTTTCAAGCATGATATGTTGTGAACTATGTAGTACGGTGAGCGTACATGTGTTAAATGAATTTGGTTGGTTTAAAACATAAAGTGTTATAACGACTTTATGGGAAGTTTGTTATAACAACTTTATGTGGGCAAAGAAATGGTTTGTGGTTTTTAAAAGATAAAAGACTTGATGTGAAATAATAAGGACTTGGGTTGTGTTAAAAAGTTGTGAAACCGCTTTAATGAGAAATGGGTAATTGGGTTTTAAAAGGAATAATGTTATATTGATTTCGGAAATGAGGACAAGTATCGAACAAACCACTGCAGCGTTAATAAAGGAAAATGTATTGACTAATTAATTATCATTAAAACCAGTAGAAACCTCCATCTGCATAGAAGCTAAGATAAGGCAAAATTGTATTACATTTTCTAGATCATGGCTGCTTTAATAAGATTGTTATAAACAAGAATAACCTACTCACACATAAGGCATATGTTACTCAAATTGTTTTAAAAGAGAATTATGTTATTAAGTAATTAAGACTATGAACTTCGAAACCTTTCGAAAATAATTAGGCAAACTTGAACTTTTGGAAAAGAAGGTTGTTACATGTCTTTAAAAAAGGGAAATTATTTTGGTTTACTTAAAATAATAGTTACTCTGTTTTGGATACTACGAGTGTTGGTATCAGGTGACTTCTTGTGAAAGAATGGATATTTGTAGGAGAATTGAAGTATGGTAATTTGCTTGTGCTTGCTTGTGATAGCCTTGTTGTGTAAAGTTGTATTCCTATGCTCTGGCGTCTCTCGATGGAGGCGGTATATTGTTATTGTGTTATTACATGGACATATGCCGTCACGAGAATTAGAGGCATGCGGCCGTGCGGCGGGTTAATCACGGTATATTGTTATTGTTGTTACATGGACATATCGCCGTCTGAGAATTAGGCATGCGGCACGTGCGGCGGGTTAATCACGGTATATTGTTATTGTTATTACATGGACATATACTGCACCGTCACGATTTCAGGCACGCGGCCGTGCGGCGGGTTAATCACGGTATATTGTTATTGTTATTACATGGACATATACGCCGATGCAAAATTAGGCGTGTGGCGTCTGGCGAGGTTGATTACGATATATTATTGTTATTGTTACATGGACATATACTGCGCGTCACGAGTGCAGGGCGTGTGACCGTGCGGCGGGTTAATCACCCGATATATTATTATTGTTATTACATGGACATATACTGCACCGATGTAAATTAGGGGCATGGCCATCTGGCGGGTTAATCACGGTATATTGTTATTGTTGTTACATGGACATATGCACCGTCTGAAATTCGGGGCATGTGACCGTGCGGCGGGGTTGATTACGATATATTGTTATTATTGTTACATGGACATATCTGCCGTCACGAATTAGGGGCATGTGGCGTGCGGCGGGGTTGATTACGATATATTGTTATTGTTGTTACATGGACATGTATACGCGATGAAGAATTCGGCGTGTGGCGCGGCGTGGTTGATTACGGTATCTTGTTATGCATCACGGACATGTCTACATCGATGGAGAATTAGGGGCATGTGGCCATCTGGCGGGCATGATTGATATTGTGGGCGTGAGACCCTGGTTATAATTGAGTGATGACTTTGAGGCGTGAGACCGCTTTGACATATCGCTTTTATGTTATATCTTGTAGTTTGGTTATCATATATGTCTCTGTTTATATAGACTACTATGATTTCATTCTGATATTTTGATTTCACATACTTGGTACTGTTATCTTGACCTCCTTGGGCTGCGTTCATCTGCATGAGTAGAGTACTTGATTGTTGATCCGCATCATAGGATCACGATTCAGCGTATTAGGAAGCTCCGTTTCTCAGGAGCTTATCTTTTGGTATGTTTCCACTGAGTTGTAGGTTCTTGTACATTCGGGGTATGGCGAAGGCCTGTCCGTCATAGTTGTTATTACACTCTTAGAGTGCATGTAATCTTGTTGTGGGCAGGGTTTGTAAAGGATGTAACTGTTCAAGTTTTCTGTATATATGCAAGAAGGCAACCATTTCGGTTAGCCTGTTTTCTTATGTTGTATCTTGTTTCCTGTTTAAGTTTTTATTTCCGCTGATTTTCTCTGATGTTGTATCACTAGGGTGCCCGGGGTAAGGCACCAGTCGCGGGCCCGAGGTCGGTTCGTGACAGGAAGTGCTGCCCGATTTTCCGTAGAATTTAGTGACCTTGTACTTAGAATATTCTACGTTCGAAGCTAGAGGTTAATAGACGTTTTATGACCATCATAGGTTGAAGTACTACGAGTAGCGTATTCTACTTGAAGGGTGGAAAATGCTAGCAAAGGTATAGTACTTTGGAGCATTTTGCTAATTGTCGATAATCGTCGCGAGGTATGTGAACCTCTTCCTATCTTTTCTAGCATGATTGTTGTGAACTATGTAGTACGGTAGACGTACGTGTGCTAAACGAATTTTGGTTGGTTTAAAACATAAAGTGTTATAATAGCTTTATGGGAAGTTAATTATAACGACTTTATGTAGGTAAGAGAATGGTTTGTTAATTTTAAAAGATAAGAGACTTGACTTATATTTGACTTGATATGAAATGTGAAGAACTTTAATTATGTTAAAAAGTTGTGAAGCCTCATTCGTGAGTAATGGGTGCTTAGTCTTTTAAAAGGAATAAGTTGTATTGATTTCGGAAATGGGAATAACTATCGAACAAGCCATTACAGCGTTAATAAAGGAAAATGTAATGACAAATAATTATATTAAAACAAGTAGAATCTTCCATCTGCATAGAAGCTAAGATAAGACAAAATTGTATTACATTTTATAGATCATGGCTACTTTAATAAGAATCATTATAAACAAGTATTGTTTTCTTAAATTCCAAGGTAAGGAACTTGATTTCTAAATAGAATAGAGACTTGAGAATTTGAAGTGTTTTTGGTTTAAAAGAAAGGCATGGTTTCGTCTTAAATTGGTTTAAAACATAAAGTGTTATAATAGCTTTATGGGAAGTTAGTTATAACGACTTTATGAAAACAGAAGAATGATTTTATTATTGGATTTAAAAGGGTAACTTGACTTTAAAAGGAGAAGTGATTTGGTTTAAAAAGAAGGCACGGTATTGTCTTGGTTTATTCAAAAAGAAGGTATGAAAATTGTTTTGGTTTACTTAAAAAGATAGTTACTCTATTTTGATACTACGGGTATCGTGTGACCTTTGTAAAAGAAATGAATCTTTTTGAAAGAATTTAAGTATGTAGTACTTTAGGGTTAAAACCCGGATTTGTTGTCATAAAATGAACATCTAAGAGTATGTTGAACTTGCCTATGCTAGTTGTGATAGCGTTTGTTGTACAAGTATTGTATTTCTATACCACTGCGTCTCTCGATGGAGGGCCGACTGACTTGTTGTGAACTTATTTGGACGTACCGGCTGTGACGGAGGATTCCACGGGTATGCTTCCATTGTGATTTGATCTTGGCCATGCTTATACGATGAGGGATGCAGGCGTGCGACGAGATGTGGGTTAGATGCGGGACGTTTTATTGGGCGTCTGGCGATGTGGAGGATTCCACAGGTATGCTTCCATTGTGATTGATCTTGGCCATGCTTATACGATGAGGGATGCCGGGGCATGCGGCCAGGATGCGGGTTAGATGCACGCGCGTTTCATTACTCCATGGCCATGCTTATACGATGAGGATTAGGGCATGCGACCGTGTTATATTTTACTCCGTGGGCTAGCTCCGTGAAGACATGTACCGCGATGAGGATGTCGGGGGCATGTTATATTATTACTCCATGGGCTAGCTCCATGAAGACTGCACTACGATGAGGATGCCGAGGCACGTTATGGACATCTTTATACGATGAGGATTAGGGCATGCGGCGCGTTATATATATATATATATATATATATATATATATATATATATATATATATATATGTATTGTATATGTCACGACCAACCGGGCATGGCTGGTGCCCTACTTGGGCACCTTCTATTCATACAACATAACAAGCTGCGGAAGATAAATAACACTTTTTTTCAAAACTAAGGCCAATGATAAGTGCCATAACATAAAAGTTACGAAAAGTCTACATCGCTTAACAATGTAAAAACAACTCTATCCAGTCCAGCCCACAGATGAATACAGACCTCTAAGATTTGGACAAATACTATGACGGGACAAGGCCCCGCCGTACCCCTGAATATACATAACCATGACAACTCCGGAACATTGGAGCCATCTCAAAATGTTGAACCGGATCCTAAGCTCGCGGATCCACAGCGTAATACCTAAACATGCGGACATAAACGCGGCCCGAAGAGGTTAGTACAACAGTGCGAATATGGAGCGGAAATAAATCTGATGCAGATCATAAGCGTACAAAGAATAGCGAGGCAAGTATAAAAGTGCATACGGATCTGCCCGTGTCATTACCACTCATGAACTTCAGTGCACATCAGTATCTTTTCCATTCCATTAAGAGTTATAGCCACATCTTATGTACATACTTAGGAGAAATCATTAAGTTCATTACCATATAACTTACTTATCTTTCATAACATAATCCGGCCCTTTATGGAGGGACGCCTATACTACTCAATCGGGGCGCGATCAAGTCACACAAATATCAAAGCGTGCTGTGGAATCCCCAATCACGGCGGTCATAAGTCTAAAATATAACCATGTGACGCGCCGTGGTATCCCTCACCATTTGTCGGCGTACACATACAATACATATATATATCTCTGTCAGTAGAATCGCATCACTGCAAGCGGTAGTAGGTGTAACATATAACCATGTGACGCGTGGCATCCTACCTCATTTGTCGGGCGTACATATACAACACATATATATATATATATAACGTGGCCGCATGCCCCGGAATCCCTCATCGTAGGCGCAGGTCTTCATGGGGAGCTAGCCCATGGAGTAATAATTTAACATGCCCCCGGAATCCCTCATCGTGGGTATATGTCTTCATGGGGAGATAGCCCATGGAGTAATAGTCGCATAGCATGGTCGCGTGCCGGAATCCTCATCGTATAAGCGTGACCATGGGTAATAAAACAAATCAGAATCTAACGCCTCGCAGTCACATGCCGGAATCCCACATCGTATAAGCATGTCCAAGGATCAATCATAATGGAAGCATACGTGGAATCCCGTCACCGTCGATGCGTCGAGTAAACTTACAACAAGCGGTGACCCTCGATTGAGTCACGACAACGTAAACATATAATACTTGCACTCAAAGCTATCACAAGCAAACATAGGCAAGTTCATTAAACCTTCAGACTTTCATTTTTATAAACTCATGGCACTTTCGTTTCACACATAAAAATCCGGGAATTTAACCCAAAGTACTACGTACTTCCATTCTTTTCAAAAGGTTCATTTTCATATAAAACTCCAAGATACTAACACCCGTAGTATCAAGGCTTGTTTATATTTCACATAAGTCACTACACTTTTAGAAATACGTTTCTCGGCTTCTAAATCAAGTGACCCTTATTTTAAAACTTTAAGCAAGTGATACCTTTAAATCAAAATACCCTTCCTTATTTCAAGTTACTCCTTTGTTTACATTATTAGAGGAAACCATTCTCTTAACCTTTCATAAAGCCGTTATAACCAACTTCCCATAAAGCCGTTATAACCCTTTATGGTTTTAGACAATTTCATTCCTTTTTCAACCAAGAGACTTATACTTTTAAAACCAAGTATCATATACTTTCAAATCAATTTTCTTAACTTCCAAAATACTTCACGGACATCAATAGCTGAAATTGTCACTTTATGGAATAGTTTTGCTTTCTATGGATTCCCCAGAGGGGGAGACCCATCGACACGAAATGGTTGAATCGAGTTCTTGAGATTAGATTGGTGCCATCTATGTCTTTCCGTCGGCTCTCACGGTAGACCACCATACTATCACGTACCAATAAAAAGAACCTAAACCGAGGTGCTTAGTCTCTTAACTTTAGAAATCAAGTTTCTTAACTTTTAAATCTCAAGTAACTCACACCTTTTAAAACAAGTTACTTCCCTTAAATCATGTCATTTCTTCCTTTAAGAATCAAGTTTCATTACTTGAAAATAAAGTCTCTCAACCTTTTAGGAGTCAAAGGTTCATAGTCTTAAAACTTCATAACGTAAATTCTTTAAGTTAAGTACATATGCCTTATGTGTGTGAGTAGATTATACTTGTTTATAACGATCTTATTAAAGCAGCCATGATCTAGAAAATGTAATATAATTTTGTCTTATCTTAGCTTCTATGCAGATGGAGAATTCTACTTGTTTTAATATAATTTATCGTCATTACATTTTCCTTTATTAACGCTGCAATGGCTTGTTCGATACTTATTCTCATTCGTGCCGTAAATTAGCCAAGTCAACTTGGCTCCAAATACCTCCTAACGACTCTTACCAACATCCCCCATAAGACTTGGTAAGAACTTAGGATAACTCAGACAAAACCTTTACATAGAGTAAATAAACATACATACTTCTTAACTTCTAAGAGTAGAAGGAAACATGAAATAATACCACATGTACATTCCATACATAGAATCATGTCAAAAGAAGGAAGAGGTTCACATACCTCGCGACGATTATCGACAAATAGCAAAATGCTCCAAAGTACTTCAACCTTGATAACTATTCCATCCTTCAAGTAGAATACGCTATTCTAAGAACTTCCACCTATAATGGCCATAATACGTCCATTAACCTCTAGCTTCGAACGTAGAATATTCTAAGTGCAAAGTCACTAAATTCTACGAAAAATCGGACAACACATCCTTTGTTTCTACATACTTTGCCACCTTTTTCAAGGACGAATTCAATAACCAAACACGCCACATTTAAGGCTCAACAATGTAGTTAACAATAGGGGATTACACGCCTACAAGACGTGTAAAATTCCGCCCCATAATAATACAAAAATAATCCAATAATTTCCATGTCATTCTCGGCTAAATAGGTGCAACAACATATCATCTTGTCCAATTTCTTTCCAATCCAAGTTCTTGGGTCTAACATGTTATATAGTCATAAACAACTTCAACAACTATAATTCCTTCTTTATATAACATGTGACGACTTAAACTAATAATCAACTTGAATTGTAATCTTAAGGCTAGACATGCTAGTTTTCGGATTAGGGTTCCAATAGCCAATACACTTATCAAACTTCATACTAAATACCTCATGCTTGCTAATATCCATAACTACAACAATAAGTAATCTTAATTACTAAAACGACAAGAATTTTACCTTTACAAGCCCTTATAAATTCCAAGATTCAATGTCGCTCCTTAGCAATTCTTAGCTCCTTTCCTTTACGCTCCAATCCACTATTTGAAGCCTTTAGAAGCTCACAACCAACTTCTCTTCCATTTCCAATCAAAACCTATAAAAATGCCTTAGGTTTTCGCCTTGCGACTAACGTGAAAACGCCGTTTTTTCGAGATCTTTCTATTGAGATATCCTTACAATACCCTTAGGGACCTTGGATTAAAGTATTGTGAATAAAGAACCAAAATTGCAAATTTTTCTTGTGGCTAAATGGGCAAAGCCGAGAGCCTCCTTGAGAGCTCTTAAAAATTTTCTCAAATTTTTCTAAGTGTGAAGACTTGTCTTGCACTAGTGTGCTTATATAACACAATGGATGGCTTAGATAATAACACTTGTTAGGTTTTGGATGAAGGAGATCAAGCCAAGTGGTCCTTGGACTTAGTCAACAATATCAAGCTCTTTAATTAGCAAGACTTGGTCATCTTAACATTGGCCAAATGACCATTTTGCCCTTGTATTTTCGTCCAAGACCAATGTGAGGGTTGCCACGTGTCGCCCTCCCATTCGTCCATAAAATTCTGTAACCCTCGTGGGTCCCACAAAACGTAAAATTCCTCGGGTGGGTCCCACGTGACCAAATCCATAAAAACAAATTCCCATAATGATAATACATTCCATAATCCTCAATTAATGCATTTTGAGAACCCAATTCTCCTCAACGAACATTTTTCCTTTCCGACGTTAGGAAGATTTTCCGTCGGAAAAACAATTCTTCCTTTCGTACTAATTTCAAGTCTTGTGTTCCTTACGTACATTCTCTTAAACATGTCCTGGACTTACGGGGTGTAACAGTATATGTGTACGCCGACAGTGAGGTAGGATGCCACGGACGCGTCACCTGGTTATATGTTACACCTACGGCTGCCGGCAGTGATGGAGGATTCCACCGGCAGGAGGTATATATATATGTATTGTATATGTGTACGCTGACAGTGAGGTAGGATGCCACGGGCGCGTCACATGAGTATGATTTATGTCATAGACTGCCGACAGTGAGGAAGAAATTCCACGGGCATGAGTGATGACTTGAGGGCGTGAGTCCCTGACTTGACATGACCGCTTATATGTTGTGTACTGTAGTTTGGTTATCATACATGTCTCCTATTTTATATAGACTATTATGATTTCATTTACAGTATTTTCAGTTTCACATACTTGGTACATGTTATCGACCTCCTTGGTGCGTTAATCTGCAGTAGATGTACACGATTGTTGATCCGCTCGTAGGATCAGTTCTGCGTATTAGGAAGCTCCGTTTTAGGAGGCTTATCTTTTGGTATAGTCCACTGTAATTGTAGGTACTTGTACATTCGGGGTATGGCGGGCCATCCGTCGTTGTTATTATAAAAATTCTTAGAAGTGCAGAAATCTTGTTGTGGTAGGGTTTGTAAAGGATGTAACTGTTCGGGTTTTATGTATATATACAGAAAGGTGACCGTTTTGGTTAGCCTGTTTTATTATTGTATATCTTGTTTCATGTTTAAGTTTTTATTTCCGCTGATTTTCTCTGATATTGTATCACTAGGGTGCCCGGGGTAAGGCACCAGTCGCGGGCCCGAGGTCGGGTCGTGACATTAAGTATGTACGTAAGAATTTGACTATACTCTTATGGAAAAATGGGAAAAGATAATAAGATACGATTAAGTTCACGAGATGGTAATGACACGGTAGGATCTGGTATTTGCCCTTTTTATACTTGCCCCTGTCATTCTTTTGTACAGTTATGATTTGTTTACTGTACCTTATTTTAGTTCAATATTACGATCGGTTATGCGGCCCCTTCGAGGCTGCGTTCATGTCCACGAGTTTAGGTACGATTGTGGATCCGCGAGCTTAGGATCTGGTTCACATTTTGAGATGGCTCGATGTTCGGAGCTTGTGCGTCATGGTTATGTATATTGAAGTGCAGCGGGGCCTTGTCCGTCATAGTATTTGTCCAAATCTTAGAGTGCGTATTCATCGTATTTGGGTAGCTAGAGTTGTTTTACATTGTTAAGCAGTGTAGACCACTTTGGGTAATTTTATGTTATAATGACCTTATCGGTTTGGCCTTGGTTTTAAAAAAAAGGAGTGTTATTTATCTTATGATTTATTATGTTGTATGATTAGAAGGGTGCCTAGGTAGGGCACCAGTCGCGGCCGGTCGGGTCGTGACAAAAGTGGTATCAGAGCAGTTAATCCTCGAAAAGTGTCTACAGACCGTGTCTAATAGATTCTTGATTATCGATGTGTTGTGCACCACATCTATAATCAGGAGGCTGCAGGACATTTAGGATTGGTTTCCATTCTTCTCACTCCGAGATCGTGCGATAGAAATTTGTGTTGTTAAGTCGTCTCTCCGCAATGAGTTATGTTGATTGCATTTCACGAGAAAGCGTGATGACCGGGAAGGACTATGTGGATTGCGTGTCGGGTTGGTAATGATTGTAGTGTAGTTGGTATTGTGACATCTGACTATACGGAATTATGTATGAAGTCGACAGCGTGTTGCCTAGAATGATTATAGATTACCAAGAGTTGGTAAAGACTAACTAGATCTGGAAGGTATGGAGCGATTAATGAATTCGCCAAGGTCTTAGGTTTTATTTTGAGATAATTGGGAAAGGAGGTTATGCGATAGGAAGTGAACCCTTAGAAGTCATGTTAAGAAACTTAATGGAATACCATGTTGATAGATTAAGCTACGTGGTATGCGTAAGAGGATTGTACGGATGAGATTCGTATAGAGTAAGTAAGGGTTATTGTGATCAAGACAACACAATTATGGTATTATGAGAAGCTATTGTACCAGTTTACGGGGGGACTGGTAATGTAGGCTTGGAGCATGGAAATTGCGAGCCTAAGAATATTGACAACTGCCGAGACCTTAGATATATAAGGCTTTCTTTGGCAATAAGATTTTAAGTCAGACCAAGGATAAGAGTTAAGTGCGACGCTGAGTCGGGTTGAAGACCTATTACGGGTCTCCTCATAGTTTGAAATAGAGTGAGATCAGTTGGTAGTAGTTCCGCTACGTGACAGGGTCACGAGGGTGCAAGGTCTAAGTCTAGTTAATTCTTTTACGGGTTCGTGGACGCGTTCCACCGTAACCAGGTCGTGAGAGTCGGAAATGGCCTTATATTGTTTAAAAGAGTGACTCCAAAAGATTGGGGGCCAGAATCGGTATGGAAGTTATGTATGTATGCTAGTATTAGTTGGAAGTACGGAAGAAATGCGACCGAAGAAAGATAACAACCAAGTGTAAAGGAATAGAGCCTGAATCCATAAGAACTTTTCGAGGTAACTATACCCGTGAGTGTTTGGGGTAGTAGATGAGCGGGTATATGAGATTTGCCCGGTGATGATACAGTCGTCAGACCCTAGTAGACCTAGTAGAGATGAATACGATAGACTTTGAGGTCATTATGAGTATGGACTAGTTGGCTTCGTGAGTGCCAAGGTTGACATCTTGGTATAAGTATTGTTATGTGGCCATGGGTGGCATATGTTGTATGAAGGGTGTAGTAAAAGGAGACTATGTCGCTATCTAATTAGATTGGACTCCGAAAGAACATTCGGGGACGAATGTTTCTAAGGGGGGAAGAATGTTACACCCTGTAATTCAAGGACATGTTTAAGAGAATGTACGTAAGGAACACAAGACTTGAAATTGGTACGAAAGGAAGAATTGTTTTTCTGACGGAAAATCTTCCGAACGTCGGAAAGGAAAAATGTTCGTTGAGGAGAATTGGATTCTCAAAATGCATTAATTGAGGATTATGGAATGTATTATCATTATGGAAATTTATTTTTACGGATTTGGTCACGTGGGGCCCAGAGAATTTTCGTTTTGTGGGACCCATGAGTTCTGAATTTTATGGACGAATGGGAAGGCGACACGTGGCACCCCCACATGGCTTGGTCGAATTAATGCAAGGGCAAAATGGTCATTTGACCATTGTAAAGATGAGCAAGTCTTGCTAGGCTTGAGCTTGAGATAGTTGACTAAGTCAAGAGCCATTTGTCTTGATCCCTTTCATCCAAACCTACCATGTGTTGTAATCTATACCCTCAAATGTGTTATATAATCATCCATGTAGCAATACAAGGCTATTTTACACTTAGAAAAATTGAAGAACACTTGTTCTTGACACAAAAGCTCTCGGGTTTGGAGAAAAGAGGGGGAAGAAAATTTTCAATTGTTGTCCAATATTCACAAGACTTTAACCCAAGGTCCCTAAGGGTATTGTAAGGATATCTCAATAGAAATATTTCGGAAAAGCAGCGTTTTACGTTAGTATAGCGAAACCCTAAGGTGTTCTTCAACTTTGAAGATGGAACTTGAAGAGAAGTTCTTCATGAGCTTCTAAGGAATACTTGGAGCGGATTGGAACATAAGGAAATGAGCTAAGAATTTGTTATACCCCATATTTTCAGAGTATGTACGTAAGGACGTACGTAGAAAAATTTGAAGTTTAAAGTTGGCTTGGCCGAAAATTATTTTGTTCACAACACCCGTTTAGAGTCGTTTTTCGACGAAAGCGTTTTCCACGACTTTCGTAGGAAAATTCGGCTATGTCATTTTTAATTTTTGCGGATTTTTGAGAGGCGAAACATTTTGGACCAACAAGAGGCGCCATTTGGCACCCTCTCATTGGAGCTGCGTTTGGGGCGGTAAAGGGGTGGGCGAATGGCCATTGTTTGGTCAAGGGTTGGTAGGATATTTTGTGGTAGATGGATAAGGTGCACTTGGCAAGATCTTGGCCCTACACTTGCCTTGCACTTGGCAAGATCTTGGCCATTGGTTGGCCTTTGCTAGACCTATAAATACCCCCCTCTTTGATGACTTCTTCATCCATTCTACAAATCTCTAAGTGTTAAAACAACTCCCACGCTCTTAGTAGTGTTCTCGTCCAACCCCATCCCACTCATGGCGAGAGCCCTCCCCTCACAGTAGTGTGGCTGGGTACTCACTAGCCTAGTTGTTTCGTATAATGCCCCTCTTGTTAGAAATACTCTCAAAAGTATTGTTATAATGCCCAAATTACCTTAGCCATATACCTTGTAGTATTCTAAGGTTATACCTTACAAAGCCGAAATACTATTATACTTCCCTTGATCCTACAAAACCGAAACCTAAGTAAATCTTCACGTAGTTGAAGTTATAAGTAGAAGTTAGTTAGAACTTCTAAGGGTTGTTGTTTGGAGGCGGAGTCGGGCGCACGGAGTAGGAGCTAAACCTTGCTCGGGATCGACATTTAAACTCGGATAATTATGGGCTTATCGAGGTAAATATCTTGTCCTCTATTGTAATTGGAGATTACATGATTGTTAGACTATATAGTTGAAGTATACTATATATAGAATCGAGCGTTGTTATCGGCAATGTCTTTTGACTTAAGCTGAATAATAAGAAACTTTTGAAAGAAAATCTTGAATCAGTATTTACATAGGTGTATTCTGATGAACTTGTGTAGCTTTTACGTGAGGTAGAATTGTACGCGTCGGATTAAGCGTATAACCCCACTGGTTGGCTTGGTAGCGGCCCGATAGAGGAGGAGATTTCTGTTGTTGCGGGGAGTCTTCGAATTTTACGTAGAATGTTCTACGAAGGGATCTAAATGTTAATGGCGCGCGTGGCCTTATAGGTTGAAGTACTACGTGTGGCGCGATCTACTTGGCAAAGGAGTAGCCAAGCGGTTGGAAGTACTTGGATCGTTTTGCTATTAGTCGATACTCGCCGCGAGGTATGTGAACCTCTTCCTATCTCTTCTAGCGTGATATGTGTGAACTATGTAGTGCGGTGAGCGTCGTGTGCTAAATGTATTTGATTGGTTTAAACATAAAGTGTTATAACGGCTTTATGGGAAGTTGGTTATATGACTTTATGTTGGTAAGAAAATACTTGTGGTTTTAAAGGTAAGCGATTTGAACTATAAGCGGCTTGTTATGTGTTAATAAAGAACTTGAAGTATTTCAAAAGATTTTTGAATCATTTTGAAAGAAGAGGTAATACTTGATTTTTAGAAAACTTAAGAGTTATACTAGCCTTATGGAAAGTTAGGTATAACGGCTTAAGAATGTTTCTTGATTTTGGAAATCGAGAATGTGTATCGACAAACCATGCGGCGTTAATAAAGGAAATGTTTTTAATAATTAAGTATTATTAAAACCAAGAGAAACTTCCATCTGCATAGAAGCTAAGATGAGACAAAATGATAATTCTAGATCATGGTCTTTGTAATAAGATTGTTATAAACAAGAATATCCTACTCACTTATAAGGCTTATGTTTCTCAGATTGTTTAAAGGAGAATTATATTCTTAAATGAATAAGACTATGAACTACGAAACCTTTCTAAAATGAGAAACTTGAACATGGGAAATTAGGCAAACTTGAACATTGGAAATTAGGCAAACTTGAACATTGGAAAAAAATGTTGCTACTTGATTTTACAAAGAGAAGTAATTGATTTACTTTAAAAAGATAATCACTCTATTTTCATATACTACAGGTATTGTGGTTTTGTGAAGTAACGTATCTTTTAAAGATTTAATGTATGAAGTACTTTGGGGATAGGTACGAACTTGTTAGTAGAAAGTACCTTGTGTGAATAACTTGATTGTATTGGTTTGTGATAGCCTTGTAATACTTTCTTGTTGATTTGATAAGTAAGCATGTTAGGATGCTACGTGTGTTAGTATCTTGTGATTATTGTGTAAGGGGGTCACTCTTGTTGTGCTTACGTTGTCAAACGTTAAGCGGATTATCGTTATTGTATCACATACCCCGACTTATTATACAGGGCTTGCCACTCTTGATGCGGTCTATCGGCTATGCGATCCTTGTGACTACGCGAGTCGCGGTAGCTCGAGATTGATCATTCGGGTGTTTAGCACGACGCGGGGATTCCTATGCGGTCTGTTGAGACTATGCGGTCTTTTGAGACTATGCGGCTGCGGGAGCCTAGCGGATACCGAGGGTTAGCCGCCCGATGCGGGGTATACCTCGGTGATGCAGGACCATGATTCGAGAATACCTAAATGCGGGTGCGTGGGTGACCTATGCGAGTCTGCGAGAGTTCGAGGATAGACGCGCGCATTGATATTGCGGGCGAGTGGCGGCCGATCATGTGGTGCGATGCAGAAAGACCTCGGGATACGATTTGTGGTATTTTTAGTGCGTGGGTCTTAGTAGTCGGCTATGCGCTTCGTACTTGCCGTCACGGTTTTATTGTGATAACTTTGAGGCGTGAGTCACGACTTGACATATTTGCTTATTTATTGTGAGCGTAGTTTGGTTATCATACATGTCTCCCGCTTTATATAGACTACTATGATTTCATTTACGATTTATTTTGATTTCACATACTTGGTACTGTTATCTTGACCTCGCCCGTGCGTTCATCTGCGCGAGTAAAGGTACACGATCGTTGATCCTCGCTCTTAGGGTCACGATTCAGCGTTTGGAAAGCTCCGTTTCTCGGGCGTATCACAGGTATAGTCCCTGTCGTTGTAGTATTTACATTCGGGGTATGGCGGGGCCTGTCGCCATTGTTATCGTATCATTCGTAAGTGCATGTAATCTTGTTGTGGCGGGGTTGTAAAAAGGATTAAACTGTTCATTTGTAGGAGTTGTTATTTATATATATGCCGAAAGGCAAGTTTTCCTCAGATTACTGTTTTGTACTTCATTTGTTTCATGTATGTGTTTTATGTTCCGCTGATTACTCTGATGTTGTATCACTAGGGTGTCCGGGGTAAGGCACCAGTCACGGGCCCAGATTCGGGTCGTGACAGAATTGCTAAGGAGCCACTTTGAATCTTGGAAATAATAAGGGCTTATAAAGGTAACAATTCTTGTCGTTTTAGTAATTAAGATTACTTATTGTTGTAGCTATGGATATTAGCAAGAATTAGGTATATAGTATGAAGTTTGATAAGTGTATTGGCTATTGGAACCCTAATCCGAAAACTATCATGTTTAACCCTTAAGATTTCAATTCAAGTTGATTATTAGTTTAAGTCGTCACATGTTATATAAAGAAGGAATTATAGTTGTTGAAGTTGTTTATGACTATATAACATGTTAGACCTAAGGAATTGGATTAAAAGAATTGGAAAAGGACTTTGTGTTGTTGTATATGTTTAGCCGAGAATGACTTTAAATATGGAACTAGTTTCGTATCAATTGTGGGGCGGAGTTTTACACATCTTGTTAGGCGTGTAATCCCCTATTGTTAACTACATTGTTGAGCCTTAAATGTGGCGTGTTTGGTTATTGAATTCGGCCTTGAAAAAGGTGGCAAAGTACGTAGAAACAAAGGAAGTGCTGTCCGATTTTCCGTAGAATTTAGTGACTTTGCACTTAGAATATTCTACGTTCGAAGCTAGAGGTTAATGAACGTATTATGGTCATTATAGGTTGAAGTACTAAGTATAGCGTAATCTACTTGAATGATGGAATAGCTATCAAGGTTGAAGTACTTTGGAGCATTTTGCTATTTGTCGATAATCGTCGCGAGGTATGTCAACCTCTTCCTTCTTTTGACATGATTCTATGTATGGAATATGCATGTGGTACTATTTCATGATTCCTTCTACTCTTAGAAGTTAAGAGGTATGTATGTTGATTTGCTCTACGTAAAGGTTATGTCTAAGTTATCCTAAGTTCTTACCAAGTCTTATGGGGGATGTTGGTAAGAGTCGTTATGAGGTATTTGGAGCCAAGTTGACTTGGCTAATTTACGGCACGAATGAGAAAAAGTATCGAACAAGCCATTGTAGCGTTAATAAAAGAAAATGTATCGACAATCAATTAAATTAAAATGAGTAGAATTATCCATCTGCATAGAAGCTAAGATAAGACAAAATTGTATTACATTTTCTAGATCATGGCTACTTGAGTAAGATTGTTATAAATAAGTATAACTTATTCACAACGCACCAAAGTATATGTTACTTAATCTAAAAGAGTTTACGTATGAAGTTTTAATACTACGAAACTCAAATTCTTAAAAGGTTAAGAAACTTTATTTTTCAAGTTATGGGACTTGATTCTTAAAGGAAGAAATGAATTGATTTAAAAGTATAGAATACTTGATTTGGAAAGTATTGATTTCTTGCCATTCTAAAGTTAAGAAGCTTGATTTCTAAAGTTAAGAAGCTTGATTTCTAAAGTTAAGAAGCTTGATATTCTAAGTTAAGAAACTTGTTTTCTTAAAAGTTAAGAGACTTGAAGTATTTTGAAAGCTATGTGATTTGATTTGAAAGTATAAGTCTCTTGGTGATAAAAGGAATGAATTTGTCTAAGACATAAAGAGTTATAACGACTTTATGGGAAGTTGGTTATAACAACTTTATGGAAGATTAAAAGAATGGTTTTCTTCAGTAATGTAAGCAAAGAAATGACTTGAAATAAAGAAGGGCAAATTGTTTTAAAGGTACCAATTGCTTAAGGTTTTTAAAAAAGAAGTCACTTGATTTAGAAGCCTATAAATGTATTTCTAAAAGGTATTGTGACTTGTCTTGAAAAGTAGATATGACTTGATACTACGGTTATTAGTATCTTGCGGGTGAAATAGTCCCAGGAGTAGGATTGCTAAATGATACTTTGGGCAGGTGACCCTAAGTTGATCATAAGCTTCCTATTTTTATGCAGTATACCTTTATGGGCAGACTTATGTGATTTTATCGCGTCCCAGATTGGACCAAGCGGTATAGGCGTCCTCGAAAGGCGGATTAGGTTATGCAAGATACGTAAGTTATATGTTTATGAACTTGACGATTTTTCTTAAGTATGTACGTAAGAATTTGACTATACTCTTATGGGAAAATGGGAAAAGATAATAAGGTACGATTAAGTTCACGAGATGGTAATGACACGGTAGGATCTGGTATTTGCCCTTTTTATACTTGCCCCTGTCATTCTTTTGCTGATTATGATTTGTTTCTTGCACCTTATTTTCCGTTCCATATTGGTACTTATTATCGACTTCAGCCGTGAAGTGCGTTCATGTCGCGAGTTTAGGTACGATTGTGGATCCGCGAGCTTAGGATCTGGTTCACATTTTGAGATGACTCGATGTTCGGAGCTTATCGTCATGGTTATGTATATTGAAGTGCAGCGAGGCCTTGTCCCGTCATAGTATTTGTCCAAATCTTAGAGGTTTGTATTCATCGTGAAATTTGGGTGGCTAGAGTTGTTTTTACATTGTTAAGCAGTGTAGACCACTTTGGGTAATTTTTATGTTATGGCGGCCTTATCGGCAGCCTTGGTTTTAAAAAAAAAGAGTGTTATTTATCTTCCGCGATTTATTATGTTGTATGATTAGAAGGGTGCCCGGGTAGGGCACCGATACTTGAAGTCGGTCGGGACAAAAGTGGTATCGAGCGATTAGTCCTCGGAAAGTGTCTGGGCCGTGTCTAGTAGAGTCTTGATTATCGGTGTGTTGCACTACATCTATAATCGGAGGCTGTAGGAAATTTAGGATTGGTTTCCATTCTTCTCACTCGAGATCGTGCGATAGAGTTGTGTTGTTAGGGGTCGTCTCTCCCAACGAGTTATGTTGATCGCAGCTACGAGAAAGCGTGATGACCGGGAAGGACTATGTGGATTGCGTATCCAGGTTGGTAATGATTGTAGTGTAGTTGGTATTGTGACATACATCTATACAGAATTATGTATGAGGGTCAGACGCGTGTTGCCTAGAATGATTGTAGATTACCAAGAGTTGGTAAAGACTAACTAGATACCGGGAAGGTATGGAACAGTTAATGAATTCTCGCCAAGGTCTTAGGTTTTATTTTGAGATAATTGGGAAAGGAGGGGTTGTCTGATAGGGAAGTGAACCCTTAAGAAGTCATGTTAAGAAACTTAATGGAATACCATGTTGATAGATTAAGCTACGTGGTATGCGTAAGAGGATTGTACGGATGAGATTCGTATAGAGTAAGTAAGGGTTATTGTGATCAAGACAACACAATTATGGTATTATGAGAAACTATTGTACCCATTTACGGGGGGACTGGTAAGGTAGGCTTGGAGCATGGAAATTGCGAGCCTAAGAATATTGACAACTGCCGAGACCTTAGATATATAAATCTAATCATTGTCGGCCTATGATGCTTACCGGTACTAGTGTTGTACTGATACTACTCTTGCTGCACTTTTGTTGAGTGCAGAGTACGATCCAGTTCGACTCTACGCCAGTGGTGATTCGCGAGGGTGATATCTTTCAGTCATTCAGGGTGAGCTACTTGATCATCCGTGGCCCCTGAAGGGCTTCCTAGTTAATTTCATTTACTTTTGTTAGTTGACAGACAATATGTAGCCTTCAGGCATTCTTTCAGACTTCTATTTTCAGACTTGTTAGCGCTCTTGTACCCTTTTGACCAGATTTTGGGAAGGTCGTAATATTTCTAGGGATTATAAGTGTTTAAGACTTAATAACTTCTTGTTCTTTATTTATTTTCCACTGAGTTAACTTGTTAATGAGAACGTGGTTCGCCTACTCGGGGGAATTGGGTAGATGTCATCACGACTCATGATTTGGGTCGTGACAAAGTTGGTATCAGAGCTTCTAGGTTAACCGGTCTAATGAGTACAAGTGAAATGTCTAGCAGAGTCTTGCGGATTGGTACGTAGACGTCCGTACCCATCCTCGAGAGGCTATAGGACATTTAGGAAACATTTCACTTCTTTAATCCTTTCGTGCTAGTTCAATCTGATTGGTATCTGGTTCATTATTTTCATGCGAGATTGTTCAGATTGGTATCTTAAACTCATTTCTATGTTCTCTCACAGGTGGTAGGACTATTTATGTGATTCATATTAAGTATTTTCTCTCTATCCTATAGGTTGAGGTGTACTGACGAGAATCCAAATAGTTTATGTTTGGTGACAAAATAGTCATAATGGTAAAATATTCTTTTGATGGGAGCATGAGGTGTGCTTAGCTTGGTATTGCGCAGGAGAATGAATGAAAAAGTTGAGTGTCGGCGAGATGGGATTGTGTGGGTTAAGCACAAGTTGTTTAGAGGTTCTTCAAGGAAATATCTATTGCCTTTACGTCAAGTGGGGGGAATTTTCCCATGGAGATTGAATTTTATGGGAAGGGGAGGTTGTAGTCTTTCAGTAGAGGTGTGTTGCCGATTCACTTGAGATTTTGAAGAGGTGATATAAAGGGGTCATTTAGGGCTAAAATCTTGTTGATTTTGTGAGATATACCACAGTTGTTAGATGTGCAAGGCTGATGAGTGATGCATAGCTCGATGGCAATCTTGTTCTCTTTAATCTCACTTGTTGCTTTATGCTCTTTACTTCCCTCCGCATAAGGGAGCACTGATGGTTATACTATTAATGGTCGAGTCCAAATTCCTGGTATGTTCTATTTTAGTTTTGATTTAGTTTTTTTTGGGATAGATAGAAGACCCCAGCTACAAAAACAATGATTTTTCTACTTGGTTTGTTGAGTGACAAGGTTGTAACAGTGAGATAATTTACTTCTTATTCAGTATGGAACTTCGGATGTGATATGTAATAGTCCTACTTCTTGTATTTACGTGAACACGAAGGATGTTGTTTGGCTAAATTGTTTGTTTTAGAACAAGCTTTGCCTTCTAAGAAGAGCACGGGCATGGGAAGTTGAGGACGAGTTGAGAACTACTCTGGAAGTGGCTACCGTCGAGTCTGGAAACTATTCAGTTACTCTTTCTGATACGTGCTAAATGGCCTATGCTACATGGAAATGATAACTATCTAGGATCTTTGAAAACAACCAAATAGGTAGGAATGTCTAAAGTATTCTAATTGTTAAAACAAAACAGAAGTTCTAGGTTTGTAATAATTGGTGATCCAAGAACCTGAAACTGTTTGGATAGAGGGATATGGGAATGTGTAGCAGGAGGTGAAGTAAAATAAGACATAGAGTTATCTCTTTCTTTTAGTTCTTCCTTTGTTCGGTGTTAGTTTTCTTCTAAGAAGAGCATGGGCATGGGAAGTTGAGGACGAGTTGAGAACAACTCTGGAAGTGGCTACCGTCGAGTCTGGAAACTATTCAGTTACTCTTTCTGATACGTGCTAAATGGCCTATGCTACATGGAAACGATAACTATCTAGGATCTTTGAAAACAACCAAATAGGTAGGAATGTCTAAAGTATTCTAATTGTTAAAACAAAACAGAAGTTCTAGGTTTGTAATAATTAGTGATCCAAGAACCTGACACTGTTTGGATAGAGGGATAGGGGAATGTGTAGCAGGAGGTGAAGTAAAATAATACATAGAGTTATCTCTTTCTTTTAGTTCTTCCTTTGTTCGGTGTTAGTTTTCTGTTCATTTAGGTATTAGTTTGCTCTTCAGTTAGGAAGCAAAACTAAAGAATAAGTGAAAGCAGGGGGAGTCAACCCTTTGGAAATTTGATGGATATGAGGAGGTGAATGTCCTTTACTCAACTCCCTATTTTATCTTATAGTATGACCTGAAGGATAAACTGGTACCGAAGGTAGATTAGTGATTTCCTATCTGTACCATTTCCCTTTAATTGTGTGACCAACTGCATGGGTTAGTGAAAAGGCAAAATAAATTCAAGAAGTGGATGTTGATCCTAGCATATAAGTAAGAATAAAGACTATAAAAAGGGACAAGAGAAGCGAATTCACTATAGGACTTTCGGCATTGATATTGGGTTGGTAAACACATGAACTAATATGGAAGAAGTATTGTTCAATTAAAGGATATTTGGCAAGGATACTCGTATGGAACTTTGTGAGAACATTGGTAGGATTGTGTGTATGAAAAGTAAGGATTGCCTTACAAATTATGTATCAGGACAGTGATGTATCAGGATATTACATTGGTAATAATTGACTTATTGAAATCACGAGGGTTGGTCGGTACTGTTATACCCCGTATTTCCAGAGTATGTACGTGAGGGCGTACGTATAAAAGTTTAAAGCCTTGAGTAGGCAAAGTGGCTTGGCCGAATTAAATTTGTTCACAACACCCAATTAGAGTCGTTTTTCGAAGCGTTTTCCACGACTTTCGTAGGGGAATTTCCGGCTATGTCATTTTTAATTTTTGCGGATTTTTCCGAGAGACGAAACATTTTGGACCAACGAGAGGGCGACACTTGTCACCCTCAAGTTGGTGGAGTGATGGGCGGTAGCTTGTGGCCGATTGGAATGGCTTTAGTTGGTAGGATATTTTGTGTGTTAGTTGGTTAAGGGGGCTTGGCAAGATCTTGGCCTACACGCCTTGCACTTGGCAAGATCTTGGCCATTGGTTGGCCATTGGTTGGCCTATAAATACCACCCTATGTTGAAGACTTTCTTCATCCTAAAATCTTCTAAGTGTTAAAATCCCTCCCTCTCCCTTCTTGTGGTTCTCGTCCAAAAGCCTTCCCCCTCGCGAGAGTTTCCCCACAGTGGGGTAGGTAGAGGTATACACCCCCTCTTGGGGTGCTAGCAGTGGGGTACCCACTAGCCTAGTTGTTTCGTATAATACCACTCTTGGTAGAAATACTCTCAAAGTATTGTTATAATGCCCAATTACCTTAGCCATATACCTTGTTGTATTCTAAGGTTATACTATCTGAAAATGCCGAAATACTATTATACTTAATCGGTCACAAAATCGACACCCTCAGGAAAAATCTCCATGGTTAGTTGGAGTAGTATGTAGAAGTTGGTTAGAACTTCTAAGGGTAGTTTGGAGCGGGTTGGAGCGCACGGAGTTGGAGCTAAACGATTGCCGGGATCGACTTTATACTTGGATAATTATGGGCTTATCGAGGTAAATATCTTGTCCCTCTATTGTAATTGGAAATTACATGTTGTTAGAATATATAGTTGAAGTATACTATATATAGAACTGAACGTAGTTATCGGCAATGTCTTTTGACTTAAGCTGAATAATACTTACAGCGATGTCTTGCGACTTAAGCTGAATTTAAAGAAGAATCTTGAATCAGTAATTACATAGGTGTATTACAGTAGACTTGTGTAGTAATCTTGTGGAGTAGAATTGTACCGTTCGGGTTAGATGTATGAACCCCCTGGTTGGCTTGATAGCGGCCAGATAGAGGAGGAGATTTACGTTGTTGCGGGGAGAGGAGGTCTTGCCAATTTTACGTAGGATGTTCTACTAGGGGATCTAAATGTTAATAAGCGCCTTGTGGCCTTATAGGTTGAAGTACTACGTGTGGCGCGATCTACTTGGCTTAGGAGTAGCCAGCGGTTGGAAGTACTTTGAGCGTTTTTCTATTAGTCGATACTCGTCGCGAGGTATGTTAACCTTTTCCTATCTCTTCTAGCATTATATGTGTTAACTATCTAGTACGGTGAGCGTCGTGTGCTAAATGTATTTGATTGGTTTAAAACATAAAGTGTTATAACGACTTTATGGGAAGTTGGTTATAACGACTTTATGTTGGTAAGAAAATACTTGTGGTTTTAAAAAGGTATGATTTGAACTATAAGCGGCGTGTTATGTGTTAATAAAGAACTTGATGTATTTCAAAAGATTTTTGAATCATTTGAAAGAAGAAGTAATACTTGATTTGTTTTGAAAACTTAAGAGTTATGCTAGCTTTATGGAAAGTTAGGTATAACGTCTTAAGAATGTTTTACTGATTTTGGAAATCAGAATGTGTATCGACAAACCACTGCAGCGTTTATAATAGGAAATGTTTTTAATAATTAAGTATTATTAAAACAAGTAGAAACTTCCATCTGCATAGAAGCTAAGATGAGACAAAATGATATTTCCTAGATCATGGCTGCTGTAATAAGATTGTTATAAACAAGAATATCCTACTCACATATAAGACTTATGTTTCTCAGATAGTTTAAAGGAGAATTATATTCTTAAATGAATAAGACTATGAACTACGAAACCTTTCTAAAATGAGAAACTTGAACATTGGAAATTAGGCAAACTTGATCATTGGAAAAGAATGTTGCTACTCGATTTTACAAAGAGAAGTAATTGATTTACTTTAAGAGGATAGTCACTCTATTTTATACTACGGGTATTGTGTGACATTGTGAAAAGTAATATCTTTTAAAGAGTTAATGTATGAAGTACTTTGGGGATAAAACCCGAACTTGTTGGCATATAGTAGAAAGTACCTTGTGTGTATAACTTGATTGTGTTGGTTTGTGATAGCACAGTAATACTTTCTTGTTGATTGATAAGTAAACATGCTAGGATGCTACGTGTGTTAGTATCTTGTGATGTGGTGTAAAGGGTTTCCTTTGTTGTGCTTATGTTGCTTAACGATAAGTCATTTGTGTTAGTATTTTACATCACTCATCTCTTGAGATGATTAGGGGTTAAGCGCCTCCGTCTGGGGTAGACTCAGCGGTCGATGGACCTATGATTCGAGAATACCTCATGCAGTCCCGAGGGCTATCGCGGAGCTACGAGAGTTCGAGTTAGTGTGCGTCCTTTATGGGCATGCGGTCCGTGGCCATGCGGACTACGAAGTCGGGGCGATGCGGGAGTAGCTACCCTCGCGGGAATACCTCATGCGGGCGATGAGATTGGCCTATGCGGAGTGCGGGAGTTCGAGGTTAGACGCGTACATTGATCTGCGGGCAAGTGGCGGCTTTGATCATGTGACGTCTAGACAGATCTTATGATCTGATTCATGACCTTGTTGTGCTTGTAGGTTTTTAGTAGTCGGCTATGCCTTCGTACTTACCGTCTGATTTTATTATGACAGTGGGACACGTGTTCATGTGTGTTCCTTGGTGCTTTTATATCATGCATTGGCGTGATGAGAAGGTATTCCACGGCATGATTGATGTTGTGGGCACGAGACCCATTGTTATACTTGAGTGATGACTTGAGGCGTGAGTCACGACTTGACATGTTGCTTTGTTGTAATCGTAGTTTGGTTATCATACATGTCTCTGCTTTATATATTTGCTATGATTTCATTTGATATGTATTTTGATTTCACATACTCAAATTTTTGTTATCGACCTCGCCCGAAGCTGCGTTCATCCGCGAGTTGAGGTACACGATCGTTGATCCTAGCTCTCGGTCCGATTTAGCGTTGGGAAGCTCCGTTTCTCGGAGGCTTATCGGTGGTATAGTCCCCGTCGTAGTAAGTGTTTACATTCGAGGGTTTGGCGGGGCCTGTCCGCCATTGTTGTCGTATCATTTCTTAAGTGCAGTAATCTTGTTGTGGGCGGGGTTTGTAAAGAAAGGATTAAGCATTCATTTTGAAAGAGTTGTTATTATTATTTATCTTGAAAAGCAAGTTTTCTAAAGATAAGCATTATGCGCTTCTTGTTATTTCATGTTGTTGTGTTATGTTCATGATTACTCGATGTTGTCTCACTAGGGTGCGGGTAAGGCACGATCACGGGCAGGTTGGTCGTGACAAAGTGGTATCGAGCGATTAATCCTCGAAAGTGTCTGAGGCCGTATCGATGGAAGTCTTGATTATCGGTGTGTTGCACCACACCAATGTCGAGGAGGCTATAGGGTATTTAGGATTGGTTTCTATTCTTCTCACTCGAGATCGTGCCTTAGAGGCGTGTTGTAAGTTGGACCTCCGGCGTATTTCTTTCCTCACCGCTATGCCTCCGCGTAGAAGCAACCGGGCGGGAGGCAAAGCGGCGAGAGGCTGCGAGTAAATCTGAGAGGGTTACGTGGGCACAGGCCCGATTATCACCTTGGGTGGTGCTTCATTCGGGAGTTCTGCGGCGTCACTAGCCTAAGAGAGTTTGCACGCGGCGGCGATTCTCTGCGGCCATGATATTTGAACCTTGGTTCGCGGCCAGGAGCGGAGAATATAGATTTCAAGGAGGCGACCACATTACTAGCTATAGATTTGGCTACGAGAGTATACCGATGTCCGCGAGTCTTGAGGACTATCTAAAGAGGTTGTGCAAGAGTAATTCTTGATTGGGCTTGGCATGGCACGTATGCGGGCTTATGCGCAGCAGTGGCCGAAGCGTAAGATCGGCGGGTTAACGAAGGGCGAGAGGAGGGCGAGCGGCAAGGTCCTTTGGTAACTTCGAGGCAAGTCGCCTCGCGGCCAATTTGATATGCACCTCCGCCCGGTCGAGTGGTCTTCCACGGATATCGGGGCGTTCGAATGCGGGAGTTGGTGAACTCGAGATCTTCCGATTCGCGGTGTGGTGAGCGTCATCGGGAATGTCGTCTTTTAGTTAGTACTTGTTGTACCACGACCGTCGAGTGCGATGTCGATAGAGTGTCCTTGTAGGAGGACTTAGCGCTCGAGATCGGTGGGTAGTTCGTCATCTTCCCGCTATGCGCCACTACAGGCGAGTTTGATTAGACGACTAAGGAGTGAAGCGAGATATAGATATATCTTTAACCCTACAGAGATCGGTATGTGTGATAAGGTGAGTATACCTTAAGTGTTATGTTACGATAGCGTGTGTTAGTCGTGATTAGATCATGGTTGTTTAACCGAGTAAGATTTTGGGGATAGAGAAGGTGTGAGCCTTAGAGCTTCTACGTAAAGACCTTAGAGGTGAGGCCATCTCGAGAAAGGTGTAGTGTTATGTTTGACCACTTATCGGAAGTGCATAGTGCGTGAGTTATGTTGGGATAGGTCACAGTAGTGTGGAATGAAAGGGGGTAGTTGAGCTAAGAAGGCCGCTAGGTTTTGAAGCGTGATTAGTGAGATTGTTCGGATCGGGAGCTAGTATTGTGCGCGTTGCGGGTCGGGTTGAGGCCCGCGTTGCGGGTCAACCCGCGGTAGGTTTGGTGGTGGGGTCGGGTTGTGGTGGTCGCTTGTGTTAGGGTTGTGAGGTGTTAGGCCCAAGTTTAGTTAACCAGTGTCTGAGTTCGTGGATGCGTTCGACCGATGGTCGGGCCGATGGGCAGCCATCGTGTTCTTGATCGGGGCCGTTTACTGTTGTGTTGAGTTTTGAGAAAGGTTGTAAGCTGCGCGGGTGCCTACCTTCACCTTATGTCGCATGTGAAGCCCGTGTTGTGGCTATTTTCGTTTTCTAAAAGTTTTACCAGCGGGGTTAAGAACTCGGATGAGTCTCGAATCGCATTCGCCTCGGGCGGTGTGTGGATTTGAGGGGTAGTCGTGGGATTGTTGTCTCTGTGGAGGAGTGTTTAAGCTACCATTTCGGTGTTCGGATGTCGCCTTTTGAGGCCTTGTAGGGCGGATGTGTAAGTCGCGGTCGAATGGTTCGATGTTGGCAAGATTGAGATAGTTGGTTCAGCTTGTTCCGGTACGTGGATAGAGTAAAGCTTGTCTAGAAGAGGTTACGCGGCTCGGAGAAATCGTGCGGATAATGGCGGCGGCGCTTAGAGTTCAGTTGGATCGGTCTTCTTGAAAGTACCACCGGTTAGGGTGTGTGAGTTTTGGAAAGCAGAGAAAACTTAGCGAGTTACTTTGGGCGCACGAGTTCATGTGAAGAATAGGCGGGTTGCCTATATGTTAGCAATTCGTCCGACTTAGGAGGCGATGCGTCCGATCTTTCGCATTGTGGCGTTCGGGAAGTATCGAAGATCCATCAGTGTTCCCGATTAATGATGACCACGTTAGAGATAGTAACCGAGTTTTGAATCTGGCCGTATCGAGAATGTGGTATGAGTTCGAGTGTACGACATCCTCGGGATCATGGCAGCCCGGTACCATTTGTTGGATCGTCGCAAGGCTCGCGACAAAGTGACAAAAGTGGTACCATTTGTTGGAGTCGCTGAGAAGGTTAATGCCTCGAGCAAAGTGACAAAGAGAAGGTGGGAAGGAAGTATATTTTAGACCCGGTGGGAAGTGTTTTGTGGTGATGATTAGAGGTGTTTTCCTCGTGGACTTAGATAGAAGTATGCGCGGTTGGTTACGTGGCGGTGTGGCGAGATTGTTTTCGTAAGTATAGCGGTGAAGACTATCTTGGCGCGTTTGTCTTGAGATTTAGAAGGAACATTGGGGCGAATGTTTCTAAGGAGGAGAATGTTATACCGTATTTCCAGTATATGCGTGAGGCGTGCGTATAAAAGTTTAAAGCCTTGAGTAGGCAAAGTGGCTTGGCGAATTAAATTTGTTCACAACACCCAATTAGAGTCGTTTTTTTCGAAACGTTTTCACGACTTTCGTAGGGAATTTCGGCTATGTCATTTTAATTTTTGCGGATTTTTAGAGAGGCGAAACATTTTGGACCAACGAGAGGCGACACTTGTCACGCCGAGTTGGTGGAGTGATGGGCGGTAGCTTGTGGCGATTGGAATGGCTTTAGTTGGTAGGATATTTGTGTGTTAGTTGGTTAAGGGCACTTGGCAAGATCTTGGCCTACACACCTTGCACTTGGCAAGATCTTGGCCATTGGTTGGCCATTGGTTGCCTATAAATACCACCCTATGTTGAAGACTTTCTTCATCCTAAAATCTTCTAAGTGTTAAAATCCCTCCTCTCTCCCTTGTGGTTCTCGTCCAAAAGCCTTCCCCTCCCCTTGGCGAGAGTTTCCCCAGTGGGGTAGGCCGAGGTATACACCTCCTCCTTGGGGTGCTAATGGTACCCACTAGCCTAGTTGTTTCGTATAATACCCCTCTTGGTAGAAATACTCTCAAAAGTATTGTTATAATGCCCAAATTACCTTAGCCATATACCTTGTTGTATTCTAAGGTTATACTATCTGAAAATGCCCGTAAATACTATTATACTTAGTCGGTCACAAAATCGAAACCCTAAGGAAAAATCTCCATGGTTAGTTGGAGTAGTATGTAGAAGTTGGTTAGAACTTCTAAGGGTAGTTTGGAGGCGGGTTGGGCGCGCGGAGTTGGAGCTAAGCGATTGCCGGGATCGACTTTATACTTGGATAATTATGGGCTTATCGAGGTAAATATCTTGTCCTCTATTGTAATTGGAAATTACATGTTGTTAGAATATATAGTTGAAGTATACTATATATAGAAGCGAACGTAGTTATCGGCAATGTCTTTTGACTTAAGCTCGAATAATACTTACGGCAATGTCTTGCGACTTAAGCTGAATTTAAAGAAGAATCTTGGAATCTGTAATTACATGGGGTGTATTCAGTAGACTTGTGTAGTAATCTTGTGGAGTAGAATTGTACCCGTTCGGGTTAGATGTATGAACCCACGGTTGGCTTGATGGCCGATAGATAGGAGGAGATTTCTGTTGCGGGGAAGGTCTTGCCGAATTTTACGTAGGATGTTACGAGGGGATCTAAATGTTAATAAGCGCCTTGTGGCCTTATAGGTTGAAGTACTACGTGTGGCGCGATCTACTTGGCTTAAGGAGTAGAAGCGGTTGGAAGTACTTGGGCGTTTTGCTATTAGTCGATACTCGTCGCGAGGTATGTGAACCTCTTCCTATCTCTTCTAGCATGATATGTGTGAACTATGTAGTACGGTGAGGCGTACGTGTGCTAAATGTATTTGATTGGTTTAAAACATAAAGTGTTATAACGACTTTATGGGAAGTTAGTTATAACGACTTTATGTTGGTAAGAAAATACTTGTGGTTTTTAAAAAAGGTAACAGATTTGAACTATAACTGGCGTGTTATGTGTTAATAAAGAACTTGATGTATTTCAAAAGATTTTTGAATCATTTCGAAAGAAGAAGTAATACTTGATTTGTTTTGAAAACTTAAGAGTTATGCTAGCTTTATGGAAAGTTAGGTATAACGTCTTAAGAATGTTTCTTGATTTTGGAAATCGAATGTGTATCGACAAACCAACTGCGGCGTTTATAAGAGGAAATGTTTTTAATAATTAAGTATTATTAAAACCGGTAGAAACTTCCATCTGCGTAGAAGCTAAGATGAGACAAAATGATATTTCCTAGATCATGGTCTTTGTAATAAGATTGTTATAAACAAGAATATCCTACTCATATAAGACTTATGTTTCTCGGATAGTTTAAAGGAGAATTATATTCTTAAATGAATAAGACTATGAACTACGAAACCTTTCTAAAATGAGAAACTTGAACATTGGAAATTAGGCAAACTTGATCATTGGAAAAGAATGTTGCTACTCGATTTTACAAAGAGAAGTAATTGATTTACTTTAAGAGGATAGTCACTCTATTTTATACTACGGGTATTGTGTGACATTGTGAAAGTAACGTATCTTTTAAAGAGTTAATGTATGAAGTACTTTGGGGATAAAACCCCGAACTTGTTGGCATATAGTAGAAAGTACCTTGTGTGTATAACTTGATTGTGTTGGTTTGTGATAGCCTGGTAATACTTTCTTGTTGATTGATAAGTAAACATGCTAGGATGCTACGTGTGTTAGTATCTTGTGATGTGGTGTAAAGGGGTTTCCTTTGTTGTGCTTATGTTGCTTAACGATAAGTTTGTTGTGTTAGTATTTTACATCACTCATCTCTTGAGATGATTAGGGTTGCGCCCTCCGTCTGAGGGTAGACTCGAGCGGGTCGATGGACCTATGATTCGAGAATACCTCATGCGAGTCCCGAGGGCTATGCGGAGCTACGAGAGTTCGTGTTAGTGTCGTCCTTTATGGGCATGCGGTCCGTGTGGCGTCACGGACTACGAAGTCGGGGCGATCTCGGGAGTAGCTACCTCGATGCGAGAATACCTCATGCGGGCGATGAGATTGGCCTATCGCGGGCTGCGGAGTTCGAGGTTAGGCAGCGTACATTGATCTGCGGGCAAGTGGCGGCTTTGATCATGTAGCGGTCTAGACAGATCTTATAATCTGATTCATGACCTTGTTGATGCGTGGGTTTTAGTAGTCGGCTATGCCTTCGTACTTACCGTCTGATTTTATTATGACACAGGTGGGACTGGTGTTCATGTGTGTTCCTTGGTGCTTTTATATCATAGGCTGCCGTGATGAGGAAGGTATTCCAGGAATGATTGATGTTGTGGGCACGAGACCCATTGTTATACTTGAGTGATGACTTGAGGCGTGAGTCACGACTTGACATGGCGCTTTGTTGTAGCGTAGTTTGGTTATCATCATGTCTCTGCTTTATATGGTGCTATGATTTCATTTCTGATATGTATTTTGATTTCACATACTAAATTTTTGTTATCGACCTCGCCTTGAAATGCGTTCATCTGCGCGAGTTGAGGTACACGATCGTTGATCCTAGCTCTCGGTCACAGTTTCAGCGTTAGGAAGCTCCGTTTCTCGGAGGCTTATCGGTGGTATAGTCCTGTCGTAGTAAGTGTTTACATTCGGGGTTTGGCAGGGCCATCGCCATTGTTGTTGTCGTATCATTTCTTAAGTGCAGTAATCTTGTTGTGGCGGGGTTTGTAAAGAAAGGATTAAGCATTCATTTGAAAGAGTTGTTATTATTATTTATGCCGAAAGGCAAGTTTTCTAAAGATAAGCGGTATGCGCTTCTTGTTATTTCATGTTGTTGTGTTATGTTCATTGATTACTCGATGTTGTCTCACTAGGGTGCCGGGGTAAGGCACGATCCACGGGCGAGGTTCGGTCGTGTAGTCTTTTGATGGAAAGGACTCGTGAAGGATTGTACTTGTCATACGATAGACTTGGAAGGGTATTTATTTTAAAGGTTAGAGTGGTGTATGGAAAACTTCCAGATGCTTAAGGTTGTGAGGATTAACTATTCTACAAGAGTAACGATATTTTGATGCACCCCTCGCGTGGGTTTGGGAAATTTCTGATTGTTAATTGTAGAAGTGATTGGGAATGGAATATGAGAAATTGAAGAATTAAGATGAGAGCATGTTTGGATTTGAATTGGAAGTATTAAGGTTTTTACACCCCGTAGTTCCTGGACATGTATATAAGAACATACGTAAGATAACAGGACTTTAAGATTTGAGACTCGTAGAATTTACCGGAATTATGGAAATATCGGGAAATGAAACATTATGGACGAATGAGAGGGTGACACATGTCACCCCCCCACACTTGGGCTTGGACGAAAATGGACAAGAAATGGGTCAAGTCTTGAAAGCCAAGACTTGATATTGTTGACCAAGTCAATGAGCCCACTTGACTAGATATTTAAATGAATTCATCCAAGCTACACAAATGTTTTAATCTAGACCCTCCATAGTATTATATAGTCATCCTAGTAGTAAGACAAGTCTCCACACTTAGAAAAATTTCAAGTCTTGTTCTTGCCATTTGAAGAAGCTATCGGCATTGAGCCTTTTCCCACACAAAATATTTTCGTTTGTGGTTCAATAATCCCAATATTTTAAACCAAGGTTCCTAGAGGTATTATAAGATTATCTCAATAGAAAAATCCCGGAAAACCCATGTTTTTACGTTAGTCGCAGGATGAAAACCTAAGGTGTTCTTCAACTTTTAAGTTGGAACTTGAAGAGGAGTTCTTCATGAGCTTCTAAGGAGTGCTTGGAGAGGATTGGAACGTAAGAAGAGGAGCTAAAAGTTGCTAAGGATCGACTTTGACGCTTGGATATTATTAGGGCTTATTGAGGTAAAATCTTCATCTTCTTAATGTGATTGAGGATTACATGTTATAGTAGTTGATAAATGAGCATGTGGTATTAGATTGAAGTTTGAAATGATTTGGATCATGTCGACATGTTATAAACCAAAAATGGGCATGTTAGCCATTAATGTTGTAATCAATTTGGTCGATAGTTACAATCGTCGCATGTTAAGGAAGAAATAATTTATAGTTGTTATAATTGTTATAGGGTATATAACATGTTGGAATAACAACTTGGATTTAAAAGGAAATTAAAAGAGAATTGATATTGTTGTGATACATTGTAGCCGAATATGACTTTGGATTATTGGACAGTTGCATATTAATTGTGGGGCAAAATTGTACACGTCCTGTACGGCGTGTAATCCCCTTTGACTAGTTGATGTGATGAGCCTTAAATGTGGCATATTGATTTCGGGCCTTGAAAAGGTGGAAAAGTATGTAGAAACAAAGGAAGTGCTGCCCAATTTTCCGTAGAAACAGTGACTTTACACTTAGAACATTCTACGTTTGAAGCTAGAGGTTAATAGCCGTGTTATGGTTATTATAGGTTGACATTCTACGTGCGACATATTCAAGTTAGCAAGTGGATTAAGCCGAATAGGTATGTGGAACTTTCCATATCTTCTTGAGTATGAGTTTTATAAATGTATAGTACGGTGGACGTACATGGTTAAAAAGGAATTTGGTTTCATTTTGGTATCCTTGCCTTGTTTTCGAAAAGGATATGTGACTTGATTTTACATGGAAGGATTTCTTGACTTGAAAAGTATAGAATACTTGATTTGGAAAGTATTGGTTCTTGAACTATTCTAAAGTTAAGGACTTGATATTCTAAAGTTAAGGAACTTGATATTCTAAAGTTAAGGAACTTGATATTCTAAAGTTAAGGACTTCATATTCTAAAGTTAAGAAACTTGATTTCTAAAGTTAAGAGACTTGAAGTATTTTGAAAGTTATGTAACTTGATTTGAATCCTTGCCTTGTTTTCGAAAAGGATATGTGACTTGATGTTACATGGAAGGATTTCTTGACTTGAAAAGTATAGAATACTTGATTTGGAAAGTATTGGTTCTTGAACTATTCTAAAGTTAAGGACTTGATATTCTAAAGTTAAGAAACTTGATATTCTAAAGTTAAGGAACTTGATATTCTAAAGCTAAGGAACTTGATATTCTAAAGTTAAGGACTTGATATTCTAAAGTTAAGAAACTTGATTTCTAAAGTTAAGAGACTTGAAGTATTTTGAAAGTTATGTAACTTGATTTGAAAGTATATGATAGTTGGTTTTGAAAATATAAGTCTCTTGGTTATAAAGAAAGAATGAATTTGTCTAAAACATAAAGAGTTATAACGGCTTTATGGGAAGTTAGTTATAACTGCTTTATGAAAGGTTAAAGATGTCTTAGTTTTCTAAAAGCATACAGTTAGTATAACGGCTTTATGGGAAGTTGGTTATAACAACTTTATGGAAAGTTAAAGGGATGGTTTTCTCTAGTAATGTAAACATGGATAAATGACTTGAAATAAAGAAGGGCAATTTGATTTAAAGACATCAATTGCTTAAAGTTTTAAAGTAATGGTCACTTGATTTAGAAGTCTAAAAATGTATTTCTAAAAGTGTAGTGACTTGTTTGAAAGGTAGACAAGCCTTGATACTGCGGGTGTTAGTATCTTGGGGATTTTATACGAGAAAGAGTCATTTTTAAAAAGGATAAAGGTACGTAGTACTTTGGGTTATATTTCCGGATTTTTATGTGACACGAAAATGCCTTCAGTTTATAAAATGAAGTTCATTTTTGTATGATAATGGAAGTCTAAAGATTTTATGAACTTGCCTATGATTGCTTGCGATAGCCTTTGAGTGCAAGTATTATATTTTTACGCTGCCGTGATTCTCGGTTGGGAGAATTTGTCTTGTTGTGAATTTACTTGGACGTACCGACAGTGATGGAGGATTCCACGGGTATGCTTCCATTGTGATTGATCCATGGACATGCTTATACGATGAAGGATTCCGGGGCATGCAACCATGATGCGGGTTAAATTCCCGGATGCTATTATTACTCCATGGACATGCTTATACGATGAAGGATTCCGGGGCATACGACCATGTTATATACTATTACTCCATGGACTAGCTCCATATGAAGACATGTACCCGAGATGAGGGATTCCACGGGCATGTTATATACTATTATTACCCCATGGATTAGCTCTCCATGAAGTCGTATGCAGATGAGGATTCCACGGGCATGAGATATATATATATATATATATATATATATATATATATATATATATATATAGTGCATATGTGCACGCCGACAGTGAGGTAGGATGTCACGGGCGTGTTACATGTATATATTTTACACTTACGGCTGTCGGCAGTGATGGAGAATTCCACGGGCACACTTTGATGTTTTGCGGGCTTGAGACCCTTACTGGACTGTGTGATGATTTGAGGGCTTGTGTCCCTAGCTATGGTGTGACAATTGTTTATGTGTTGAAAAAGTCTTTAAAATGGAAAAAAACTGACTTTCATTACTTTCGTTTCGGCAAGGCACGGTGGTACTGTTAATTTGATTTTCATACTTGTCTCCAGCTTTTTATATCTAGACTTTATGATTTAAATTATAGTACTTTCAATTTTACATACTTGGTACATATTTTGTACTGACCTCCTTTCCTCGGGGGGTTGCTTTCATGCCGCATGTAGGGGTAAGCAGGTTGTGGATCCTCACTCTTAGGATCACTGATCAGTTGTCAGAAGACTCCATTTCTCCGGAGGCTTGTCTTTTGGTACGGTTTCCCTGATGTTGTAGATTTATGTACATTCAAGGGTATGGCGGTGCCCTGCCCCATCACAGTTGTTATGTAAAAATTCTTAGAGGTCTTTAGTCATATCTTGTGGATTGAGTTGTAAAGAAAAAAGAGGTAACTGCTTTTTGGGTTATGTGTATGCTTTTGGAAGGTGGCCTTATCGGCTAGCCTGTTGATATTTCATGACTTGTACTTTTTGAGTTGTATGTATGTATGTTCCGCTACTATTCTCTGATGTATACCTGTAAGGGGTGCCTGAGTAGGGCACGATCGCTTGAGTCGGTTCGTGACAAAAGTGGTATCAGAGCAGTTAGTCCTCGGAAAATGTCTACAGACCGTGTCTAGTAGAATCTTTATTATCGGTGTGTTGTGCACCACATCTATAACCATGAGGCTGCAGGACATTTAGGATCGGTTTCCATTTTTCTCTCTAAGATCGTGCAGTAGAGCTGTCTTATTAGGTTGAATCCTCTCTGACCTATATTTATGTATCAGTTATGCCTCGGAGCGACTGAAGCCTGAAGAGCAAAGCGGCAGAGGCGCTAGTGGTTATGAGAGGTTACTAGGACTCGAGCCCGGACTATGCACGAGGTTGTGGGCGATCGGCGAGTTGATCACGGCGATATTGGAGGAAGAGCAACCGCAGCTCGAAGATTACGATACGAGCCTCGATTCGCGGCCGAGGAAGAGTATAGAGATTATGGAGAACAAATCGGGTTATTGACTAGCATAGTGGCGGCGGCGAAGCGAGTAGCTAACCCTAGAGCCGACAGTTTGAGGATTTGGGATTTTCTGGGTTGTAATCCACCTGAGTTCTATGGTTCGAGATCTGAGGATGATCCTCAGGAGTTCGTTCGGTAGATACAGCGGACTATGCAGGTACTTAGGGCCTCGGAGATAGAGTCAGTTATGTTAGTTTCTTACCGGTTACGCGATATTGCGTTGAACTGGTTTGAGTCATGGGAGCTGTCTAGAGGTGTGGGTGCTCCTCCAGCTGTTTGGGATGAGTTCACGGAGGCCTTCCTTGATCACTTTTTGCCTCCTGAGATGAGGAGAGCCCGCGTTGATAGGTTCTTGTCATTGAGGCAGAATGGTAGGACCATCAGAGAGTACAACCTGGAGTTTGACTCATTGGCCAGGTATGCGCTCACTATTGTGGCTGACATGGCTGATAGAGTTCATCGCTATGTGATGGGGCTAGACCGCTATATGGTTACTGCATGCCTGGGGGTGGCCCTTCACCGTGTATGGATATTGCCAGATGCGAACATATGCGGATTGAGGCCAGAGAGAGAGGACCAGCCAGGCCGAGCCCAAAGGGCGGGGCAGCGGTGGTTTCGTGGTAACTTTCGAGGCGGACAGCCTCAGCAGTAGGCTAGGTCTACATTTCAGCCGACACAGAGTGCTCCTTCCCGGTCTTCTGGCAGGAGGTTTGATCGCCGTGGATATTGAAGCGTGTCGTGGCTCGAGTGCAAGTTCCTGATGTCAGGGTAGCGGAGAAGCCACCTTTGCCTCGGTGTGGTCACCGTGGTAGATTCCATTTGCGAGTGTCATACTACTGGCGACTTGTTATGCTTGCGGCGGCGTGGCGTTTGGTGAGAGATGTCCAGGCGGAGGTGGCACTGGTGGGATAGCATAGTCTACTGGATCAGTTGCGGGTTCTTCGCCTTCAATAGCTAGGCAGGATGTTCATGCACCGGCAGGCCGTGACAGAGGTCGTGGTGGAAGTTCCCAGTTTTAGCGGTCCTTTGACCCGCCTATATGATTTCACGTATATCTTTGACCATTTAGAGACTTGTATGCATGATAAGGTTGTTGTATGTTTAAGTGTCATGAACGGATAATATTTCGACTATGTACATATGCTAGAATGAGTTTGGAAGTACGAAAAGATAATCTTTTTGGGCCATGAATGGGAGTAAATAGTGATGGTGCACACTTTGGATTTGTTTTCTCGTTTGGCTTATGATGGATGGATATGTGTGTGTGATGTATTAGGGCCATATGTGGCATAATTAGGTTTCATTAAGTGTAGTTTTATGAGACTATACCGAGAAATATTAGATTGACTCCGAAAGAACATTCGGGGACGAATGTTTCTAAGGGGGGAAGAATGTTACACCCCGTAGTTCCTGAACATGTATATAAGAACATACGTAAGATAACAGGACTTTAAGATTTGAGACTCGTAGAATTTACCAGAATTATGGAAATGTCGGGAAACGAAACATTATGGACGAATGGGAGGGTGACACGTGTCACCCCCCATACTTTGGCTTGGACGAAAATGGACAAGAAATAGGTCAAGTCTTGAAAGCCAAGGCTTGATATTGTTAACCAAGTCAATGAGCCCACTTGACTAGATATTTAAATGAATTCATCCAAGCCACACAAATGTTTTAATCTAGACCCTCCATAGTATTATATAGTCATCCTAGTAGCAAGACAAGTCTCCACACTTAGAAAAATTTCAAGTCTTGTTCTTGCCATTTGAAGAAGCTCTCGGCATTGAGCCTTTTCCCACACAAAATATTTTCGTTTGTGGTTCAATAATCCCAATACTTTAAACCAAGATTCCTAGAGGTATTGTAAGGTTATCTCAATAGAAAAATCCCGGAAAACTCACATTTTTACGTTAGTCGCAGGATGAGGTGTTCTTCAACTTTGAAGTTGGAACTTGAAGAGGAGATCTTCATGAGCTTCTAAGGAGTGCTTGGAGCGGACTGGAACGTAAGAAGAGGAGCTAAAAGTTGCTAAGGATCGACTTTGACGCTTGGATATTATTAGGGCTTATTGAGGTCAAATCTTCATCTTCTTAATGTGATTGAGGATTACATGTTATAGTAGTTGATAAATGAGCATGTGGTATTTAGATTGAAGTTTGAAAAGATTTGGATCATGTCGACATATTATAAACCAAAAATGGGCATGTTAGCCATTAATGTTGTATTTAATTTGGTCGATAGTTACAATCATCGCATGTTAAGGAAGAAAGGATTTATAGTTGTTATAATTGTTATAGGGTATATAACATGTTGGAATAACAACTTGGATTTAAAAGGAAATTGAAAGAGAATTGATATTGTTGTGATACATTGTAGCCGAATATGGCTTTGGATTATTGGACAGTTGTATATTAATTGTGGGACAGAATTTTACACGTCCTGTACGGCGTGTAATCCCCTTTGACTAGTTGATGTGATGAGCCTTAAATGTGGCATATTGGTTATTGATTTCGGGCCTTGAAAAAGGTGGAAAAGTTTGTAGAAACAAAGGAAGTGCTGCCCAATTTTCCGTAGAACAAGTGACTTTACACTTAGAACATTCTACGTTTGAAGCTAGAGGTTAATAGCCGTGTTATGGTTATTATAGGTTGACATTCTACGTGCGGCATATTCAAGTTAGCAAGTGGATTAAGCCGAAGAGGTATGTGGAACTTTCCCTAACTTCTTCAGCATGAGTTTTATAAATGTATAGTACGGTGGACGTACATAGTTAAAAAGGAATTTGGTTTCATTTTGGTATCTTTGCCTTGTTTTCGAAAAGGATATGTGACTTGATGTTACATGGAAGGATTTCTTGACTTGAAAAGTATAGAATACTTGATTTGGAAAGTATTGGTTCTTTAACTATTCTAAAGTTAAGGACTTGATATTCTAAAGTTAAGGAACTTGATATTCTAAAGTTAAGGAACTTGATATTCTAAAGTTAAGGACTTGATATTCTAAAGTTAAGAAACTTGATTTCTAAAGTTAATAGACTTGAAGTATTTTGAAAGTTATGTAACTTGATTTGAAAGTATATGATAGTTGGTTTTGAAAATATAAGTCTCTTGGTTATAAAGAAAGAATTAATTTGTCTAAAACATAAAGAGTTATAACGGCTTTATGGGAAGTTAGTTATAACGTCTTTATGAAAGGTTAAAGATGTCTTAGTTTTCTAAAAGCATACAGTTAGTATAACGGCTTTATGGGAAGTTGGTTATAACAACTTTATGGAAAGTTAAAGGGATGGTTTTCTCTAGTAATGTAAACAAGGATAAATGACTTGAAATAAAGAAGGGCAATTTGATTTAAAGACATCAATTGCTTAAAGTTTTAAAGTAAGAGTCACTTGATTTAGAAGTCTAAAAATGTATTTCTAAAAGGGTAGTGACTTGTTTGAAAGATAGACAAGCCTTGATACTGCGGGTGTTAGTATCTTGGGGATTTTATACGAGAAAGAGTCATTTTTAAAAAGGATAAAGGTACGTAGTACTTTGGGTTAAATTCCCGGATTTTTATGTGACACGAAAGTTCCTTGAGTTTATAAAATGAAGTTCATTTTTGTATGATAATGGAAGTCTAAAGATTTTATGAACTTGTCTATGCTTTCTTGCGATAGCCTTTGAGTGCAAGTATTATATTTGTACGCTGCCGTGACTCTCGGTTGGAGGGCCGGCTGTCTTGTTGTGAATTTACTTGGACGTACCGGCAGTGATGGAGGATTCCACGGGTATGCTTCCATTGTGATTAATCCATGGACATGCTTATACGATGAAGGATTCCGGGGCATGCAACCATGATGCGGGTTAAATTCCCGGATGCTATTATTACTCCATGGACATGCTTATACGATGAAGGATTTCGGGGCATGCGACCATGTTATATACTATTACTCCATGGACTAGCTCCCCATGAAGACATGTACCCGAGATGAGGGATTCCACGGGCATGTTATATACTATTATTACCCCATGGATTAGCTCTCCATGAAGTTATGTACCCGAGATGAGGGATTCCACGGGCATGAGATATATATATATATTGCATATGTGCACACCGACAGTGAGGTAGGATGTCACAGGCGTGTTACATGTATATATTTTACACTTACGGCTGTCGGCAGTGATGGAGGATTCCACGGGCACGCTTTGATGTTTTGCGGGCTTGAGACCCTTACTGGACTGTGTGATGATTTGAGGGCTTGTGTCCCTAGCTATGGTGTGACTATTGTTTATGTGTTGAAATAGTCTTTAAAATGGAAAAAATTTGACTTTCATTACTTTCGTTTCGGCAAGGCACGGTGGTACTGGTAATTTGATTTTTATATTTGTCTCCAGCTTTTTATATCTAGACTTTATGATTTAAATTACAGTACTTTCAGTTTTACATACTTGGTACATATTTTGTCGACCCCTTTCCTCGAAGTGCGTTCATCTGCATTGGTAGGGTAAGCGAGTTGTGGATCCTCACTCTTAGGATCAACGTCCGGTTGTCGAAGGCTCCATTTCTCCGGAGGCTTGTCTTTTGGTACGGTTTCCCTGATGTTGTAGATTTATGTACATTCAGGGGTATGGAGGGGCCATGTCCCATCACAGTTGTTATGTAAAAATTCTTAGAGGTCTGTAGTCATATCTTGTGGATTGGGTTGTAAATAAAAAAAGAGGTAACTGTTTTTTGGGTTATGTGTATGCTTTTGGAAGGTGATCTTATCGGCTAGCCTGTTGATATTTCATGACTTATACTTTTTGAGTTGTATGTATGTTCTGCTACTATTCTCTGATGTATACCTGTAAGGGGTGCCCTTCCGCTACTATTCTCTGATGTATACATGAGGTGCCTGGAGTAGGGCACGATCGCGAGCTTGGGTCGGGTCGTGACAAAGGTACATCTTCAGAAAAGAAAAATGATTTAAATTTGAAGAAACGAGATTACTTGAGTTAGGTATGGATTATGGAGGTGTTGTCATGCATTATTTGGTTAGAGTGTAATTGATAAATAAGACTGAAGAGGGAAGTCTATGGAACTTGACTAAGTGTTATGACGAAGTGTCATGGGGTTTTGCGATTGATGACTGGTAAGGTGTAATATTCAGATGACTAACATGATAAGATTGATGGAAAGGCGATGCGTTGTACCAAGATAGATAATTTCCTAGTATTATTTAATTGATGGGCTAGAGTTGTTAAATAAGAGAAAATCTTGGAATCTCTGCAACTTGTAGTTGATGTATATATTTTTGAGGTGAAGTTGTGTCATGATAGTAGACTATGTAGAAACGTTTCTAGCTTGATAGCATGAAAGTATGAATAACATAGGGATATTGGAGTGAGACATGTAAAATTTTAAGATTGGGTACTTTTGGATTTTGTAAGGGTATAATGAGACATCGCACTCAGAGGTGTTACGGTTGTGAAAGGTAGGAGGCAAAAAGCCATGTATCAAAGTATTCGGAGTGGTGAATGAGATAAGTGAAAGAACAAAAAAGAGGACTTGAAGTATTTTGATTTTAAAAGGATTTATCAAATTTGTGTGACTAGCTAGGGTTAATTGAGAAACATGAAGATTTAATTCGAAGGGTATAGTTGCACCAAGTTAATGAGTTGGGTGAAATTTTAGTTAGGTTAGAGTGACAACACAAGATTGATTATTCAAGAGAAAATGGATGGAATGAGTCGTCACAGACTTTTGTACAATTTACACTTGGTCAGATCTGCTCATCTAGGGTCAAATGGCTTATGGATGGGTTATCAGAGAGGCTTATCTGTATCCTAGTAGCCAATTTTTAAAGATGATAGATTTTATTTCAGGATAGAGACATAATGGGTTTATTAGGCTTATTGGAGTTTACCAGGAGATTTGATAATATTTAGTTGATGAAAACTTTACGAACAGTTCTAACGGTTTGCACATGTACTTAGTGATATACTGAGGAGTTACAAATAGATGTGGAAGGTCGTTGGGGTGATGGACTGATTTTTGACAAATTTGGAAAGATAAAATAATCACTAGAGTGATGCACATAATACGTCATTTGGAGGTTTAAGGGGAATTGGACGATGAGTGTTGACTCAGTAGCTTCAGCTCGACGAAACTAACATATTTGAAATTAGTGCAAAGATTTGCACATATTCTTTCTGGCTAGAAGGAGTCACGATTAAAACTTGTGGTGGGTGACAACGTATTTTATACGGTTTTTTTGTACTGATGACGATATTAGAAGGTGTGAAAGAAGAGTAAGTAGAATCAAGATAATTAACTGGTACATGTTTGATAATGGATTGCGGCTACAACTGAGGGATTGTGGTGACGATGATAGTGTTTGTGGAATCAATTAATTTCGTTCAGAGATGTGGTTATAATCAAAATCAAGAAATTCGATCAGAGTCAGTGTAAACTGATGGGAACTAGCTACGGGAAATTTTCGGCCATGAAAAATGGAGATTTAATTTTGAGCTAAGTTAATCGAGAATTTGATAGATACAATGAGCAAGCATAACTATCAGCGTGATCATTTCCATGAAGGCTTACACGAGGTTTATAACATAGATTTTTGATGCTCGACAACTTTAATACTTTCCTTACCATTCGAGGAAGAGCCAGTAGCAATCTTGGATAGGCAAGTGAGAAAGTTGAGGTCGAAGGAAATCGCTTCAGTCAAGGTGCGGTGGAAGCATCGTCAAGTTGAGGAGGCCACTTGGGAGACCGAGGTGGATATGCGGAGTAGATATCCTCAGTTGTTCGACAGTTCATGTACCTTTTTTTCTCCACCCCTACCTTGTCGCTCGAGGACGAGCGATTATTTGATTGATATCTAATGTAACGACCCGTTTGGTCGTTTAGCACATAAAGCTACGATAAAGAGGTATGAGACTATAGGGTATTTTAATTATATGATTTTAAGATATGAAATTGTGCAGGAAATTAATTAAGTGATTAAGTAGGCCAAGCCCATTATCCTTGATAGGGCACGACTGACTACAAGAAGGGAAAAAGGGAGGGGAACTAACCCTAGCAGCTAAAAATAAAAAAAATAAAAAACAAAGAAAAGAGGGACGACAGCAACAAAGGAGATGGAGAACGTTGCAGCAGTAGGAAAAAAAGAGGAGAAGGAAAGAAAGAAAAGAAACGCTAGTAACAGGACGAGGAGAAAACGCTCAATTAAGTTCAGGTTAGGTTCTATGTTATATGGTTGAATTAATCTATTCATGATCCTTATACTAATGTGTTATTGAATGCAATCAAATTTCAAAGAGGTCATTACACGAAAATTCCACAATCCACTTGAATAGAGAAACTTGAGGGATTTATCATGGCATAATGATTACAGCAGCCTGTAAAACGTGAAAACTGTACAAATCCGTAAGGAATATAAAAGTATGAGCTGCAAGAAAGTTGTAGATTACTCTGTTCCCGTCAGTTTGAGATCTTACGGGGATAAATCCGACTTATGGTTTGAAAGTTATGACCGTTTAAAGTTTCTACCTTATTTTACAGAAATCCAGACGAGCAGCATGCAAAACGTGAAAAATGTACAAATCCGTAAGGAATATAAAAGTGTGCTGAATAAATGTTGTAGATTTCCCTGTTCTCGTCAGTTTTAGACCTTACAGAGATAAATTCGACTTATGGTTTGGAAGTTATGACTGTTTAGAGTTTCTGCCTTATTTTGCAAAAATTCTGGCGACACAGATTTCATAGGGTTGTTTCCTTCGTAAATTTTCACCAACTACACTAAGTACTGTCATATGGGATTCAGTATAATAATAGATCCTAGTGTTGCCTTCTATGTGGTACAATAAACACCTGATTTGGAATTACGAATTTAATGTTATATCTTTTACAAGCGGGAGATACGAGAAAGTTGAAAGATAGGAATGTTATTTGAATTTTCTGAAACTATGCTAATATGTTTATATGTGTAGTGGTTTAGTCATACAATTGAAATGATAAAAATATTTTTAATATAAATATAGAAATACGGATGCCCTTAGATTCGTATTATAACGTAGTTCATATATTTTCTAGATTTTAAGCATTCAGAGGCTCTACGCAAGGGGAAGGAATTGGTTTGATTGTTCGTGGCACCCGCTCGAGATTGAGGTAGGTTACGGTTTACTTTAGTTAGACACTGATTAGAGAATCGTATGTAGTTGTAGGAAGTGACGGGGATAGCATGATAGGCCTTCGGGCATGAAGTGAAGATGAATTACAATTATGTTGGTTCTGTTAGATGTTATGTGGGCTTGTCTTCATATGTGTTATTTTCTGTGATTATCATTTGATTGTATGTTAGTGATTTGTGTTGAGACTTGATATCATGCCTGACATACTTTCCATATTATTTTGTGATGATGGTGAGGTGAGTGATTGAGAGAGATTGATAGCCTCCGAGGTTTTTGTCGGAGAGCACGAGTGATTGATAGCCTCTGAGGTTTCTGTCGGAGAGCGACGAGTGATTGATAGCCTCCGAGGTTTCTGCCGGAGAGCACGAGTGATTGATTGTCACGACCCGACCCCGGGCCCGCGACTGGTGCCCTACCTGGGCACCCTTTTCGGTATACATCAGAGAATAGCAGCGGAACATACACAACTCATAAAATGTTTAAACATAAAATAACAACAGGCTAGCCGATAAGGCCACCTTCCGTACAATATATGAAATAAAACAGTACACTTTTTTTTTCTTTACAACCCAATCCACAAATGTGACTATAGACCTATAAGAATAACAACTCTGGCGGGATAGGGCCCCGCCATACCCCTGAATGTAAAACAACCGACAATACCAGGGATAAGCCTCCGGAATAAAGAAGCTTCTCAACAGCTGAACATTGATCCTAAGAGTGAGGATCAGCAACCTGTACTCTACCTGCGGCATGAACGCGAAGGAGGTCGATGCAACATGTACCAAATATGTGAAACCGAAAGTCTTGATCGAAATCATAAGTCAATAATAAAACTGGAGACAGGTATGATAACTCAATTAACAGTACACAGTGTCTTACTAACAATGAGAGTAAATAGTAGTATACTTACAATATAAAATAGGAAGCTCATGATCAAAGCAGGACCACCCGCCCGCAGTATCATTAAGCAATTATACTCCTGGGACTATTTCACCCGCATAGGTCGCGTGGACCCGCATGAGGTATTCCTCGCATGGGACTATTTCACCCGTATAAGCCCTTACGGACTCGCATGAGGTATTCCTCGCATAGGTCGGACGCCGCATGGGACTATTTCACCCTCATAAGCCCTTGCGGACTCGCATGAGGTATTCCTCGCATCGTGGGTAGCAAATCCACGGAATATGCAAATGCCACAAACCCGCGGAATGACCCCGTAACGAATAATATACCACTAGCACAAATCCCGCTATCATACATAACATAAGCACTACCGGCTTATCATACAATACATAAGCAAGTCAAGAAATCCCCTAACTTCTTATTATTCTTGTTTATATACACTCTCATTTTAGTTTACCTAAGGCACAAACATATCATTACAAATCCGGGAGTTTAACCCAAAGTACTACGTACTTCTACTCTTTAAAACAAATGACTCTTTTTAGTATAAAGCTTCCAAGATACTATTAACCATAGTGTCAAGTCGAAATTACGTTTCAAGACAAGTCACAATACCTTTAGAAATAAAGTTAGGTTTCTAAATCAAGTGACTCCTTTTCTTATAAAACCTTAGGCAATTAATGCTTTAAAATCAAATTGCCTTTCATAAAATCAAGTCATTTATCATACTTAATTTACTTAGAGTAAACCACTCTTTAAACTTTCCATAAAGCTATTATAACCAACTTCCCATAAAACCGTTATACTAGCTTTATACATTAGCAACTTACATACTTCTTTATAACCAAGAGACTTAAACTTTCCAACAAAACAAGTATCAAAAATACTTTCAACATACTTAAAGTCTCTTAACTTTTGAAAACCAAGATATCCTTAATATTTAAAACAAGTGAGTTAACTTCCTAACTCAACCAACTTGGACATTCTTAAAATAAGCCAAGGATATCAAATAGACTAGATTGTCAAAATCTTGTACGTCTATCGTACTAAACATTTACAACTTATTCATGCTCAAGAGATAAGAAAGTTCCACATAACTCTTCGGTTTAATCCACTTGCTAAGTCCAATTCGCCGTACGTAGTAAGTCAACCTATAATGACCATAGTACGTCTATTAACTTCTTACTTCAAACGTAGAATATAATAAGGGTGAAGTCTCTAAATTCTACAGAAAATCGGACAACACCTCCTTTGTTTCTACATACTTTGTCACCTTTTTCAAGGCCGAATTCAATAACCAAACACGCCACATTTAAGGCCCAACAAAGTAGCTAACAATAGGGGATTACACGCTTAATCAAGACATGTAAAATTACGCCCCACAATATATAACAAACTAGTCTAAACTACAATGCCAATTCGGCAATTTGGGCAACAATACCAATTCTTATCCAATTTCCATTTCAATCCAAGTTGTTAGCATAACATGATATCAAGTCGCAAACGATTATAACTACTATAATCTTCAAGTAAGTAACATGCGACGATTCTAACAAACGACCAAATTGTAATTCAATTTCAAATGACTCAACATGTCATTTTCGGATTTTTGAGCTTCCAATTCCATAACACTTATCAAACTTCATAACACATATCACATGATCACTTATAACTTATCATAACATGAAGTCTTCAATTACAAAGGTAAGATGAAGGTTATACCTCATTTAGCCCAAATATGATCCAAGATCACAAGTCGATCCTTAGCAACTTTAGCTCCTCTTTTCGACGCTCCAATCCACTCCAAGCAACCCTTAGAAGCTTATGAAGAACTTATCTTCAAGTTCCAACTTCAAAGTCGAAGAACTCCTTAACCTTCCGCCTTGCGACTAATACGAAAACGCCACTTTTCCGAAATCTTTCTATTGAGATACCCTTACAATACTCTTAGGAACCTTGGTTTAAAGTATGGGAATCATTGGACAACAATTGAAAATTTTTCCCTTGAAAACCTAGCCTTTGCCGTGAGCTTCATAGTGTACAAGAACAAGATTTCAAAATATTTACTAAGTGTGGAGAATGACAAAGTCTTGCACTTACTAGTGTACATATATAACATAATGGAGGGTCTAGATTAGTACATATGGATGGCTCGGATGAGTTTCACATGGATCTTGCCCAAGTGGCCCTTGGACTTTAGTCAACAATGTCAAGCTAAGTCATTTGCAAGACTTGGTCATCTCACTAATGGTCAAATGACCATCCTACCCATGCCATTTCTCCCAAGACCACAAAGGGGGGGGGTGACACGTGTCGCCCTCCCGTTCGTCGCAATATTTCATTTTCCGACAATTCCATAATTCCGATAAATTGTTACTCGTCTTAAATCTTAACACTATTGAGTTCTTACATACGTTCTTATAAACATATCCTGAAATTCCGGGGTGTAACATTCTTCCCCCCTTAGAAACATTCGTCCCCGAATGTTCTTTCGGAGTCAACTTAAAGATAGCCACATAGTCTCCTTACAACCCCTACATACCAATAATGCCACACGTGGCCACATAACAATGCTCATACAAAAATGTCAACCTGAACCCCCATGTTTCAACGTCGGTTATCTGCATGAAGCTTATGCTGACTCTAAGCTTACTAATAATCTTTCTCGGATAAGCTTCGCCTTATCGACAGTCCGCTGAATCAAGTCTGGACCAAATAACCGAACCTCGCCTATGTCGAATCCACCAACCGGCAATCTACACTTTCTTACAAACAAGGCCTCATACAGGGCCATCCGAAAACTGGAAAGGTATCTGTTATCGTACGTAACACGACAAGAGGCAATTAACCTTCCCGGCTATTCCTGAAATCAAAACACAGGCCCGCTGTTATACCCCGTAGTTCCAGGGTATGTATGTGAGGACGTACGTACGAGAATACGACAGAAATTTTGGAAAGAAAGGAAGATGTGATTTTTTCGACGGAAAAGTTCCGGTTTTTGTGAAGAAAAAGGTTCGTTAATGGGAATTGGATTCCCAGATTTGGTATTTGGACTTCTTGGATTATATTAGAATTTTGAGGTTTTATTTTCAGAAATGGTCACGTGGGACCCACGGGAGAAATTCTGGTTTTGTGGGGCGCTTTGTTTTGAGATTTCGGTATTTTGGATATTTTCGGAAGACGAAATATTTTGGGCGAATTGAGGCGACACGTGTCACCCCGTGGCACTTGGCGAAATGGGTGGGCAGTGGCTAGGCAGCTTGTCCAGCGATTGGCCTCACACTTGGCACCATTTTCGTTTGGCCATGTGGTGTGGTGGGACCCACACACACATGGCCCAATCTTGACCCTACACTTATATTGATCTTGGCCGGGTTCTTACATAAATACCGCTTGGCGAAGAGTAAAATCATCCTCACGAAAGTTTTCCAAAGCAAATGTTTTCCCTCCTTTGTGTAGATTTCGTCCCCTCCCTCTTGTGTAGAAAATACTTGGTGTATTGTTGTATAATCCCAAATACCTTGGCCTAGTATCCCTAGTAGTATTCCAAAGTTATTTCAATACTAGGAGCCCGGAAATACTACTTTATTCCAATGGCGTAAGCGAAACCACAGGAAAATCTTCCTAGCTTGGTGGAAGTATTTAGAGAAGTTGTTTAGAAACTTCTAAGGGTCGCTTGGAGCGGGTTGGAGCGTAAGGATTGGAGCTAAACGTTGCTCAGGATCGACTTATAACTTGGATAATTTTTGGGCTTATCGAGGTAATGATCTATGTCCCCCTATTGTAATTGGATATTACATGTTGTAGTAGTTATACTTGAGTATATTATATTGGAAGGATGATTATAAAGGATTGAATCTGTATTTACATTGACTGTACTTACATGAGACTTGTGTAAGTATTATTGTGAAGATATTTGAACACGTCCGGTTAGGCGTGTAATCCCTGGAGTTGTTGGCACAGTAGCGGGCTGGTTAGGGGAGATTTATGTGATAGCGGGGAGAGTCTTTGCGAAATTTCTGTAGAATAAGGAATCTTGTGTTTAGAATATTCTACGGAGAGTGCTAGAAGTTGATTTATATATTGTGGTTGTTATAGATGGATCTTTCTACGTGGCATACTTGACTTGGCTTGTGGTTTAAGCTAAAGGTATGTGATTCTTCCTATACTCTTGAGCATGATTGTTGTGAACTATATAGTACGGTGAGCGTGCGTGTGTGAAACGATTTTTGTTTGTTTTAAAACATAAAGTGTTATAATGGCTTTATGGGAAGTTAGTTATAACGACTTTATGAAGATAAAAGAAAGATTTGGTTTGTGATAAAACGACTTGATTTTGAAAGTTAAGAGACTTGATCTTGAAAGATAAGAGACTTGACTTATAACGACTTGTTTTGGAAAAGGAGAAGTAACTTGATTTAAGTATAGGTTACTTGTTTTGAAAAAGTAAGTTAATTGGGTTTTAAAAGAGTATACTTGATGTTGTTCTAAAGAAAAGCACTTGGTTTATAAAGTATAGAGTACTTGATTTTAAAAGCCTTGTAAAGATTTTCTGAAGGTGAAGTAATTTGGTTTTAAAAGTAAACGTGTTTTCTTTATATACTACAGTATTAGTATCGTGTGGCTTTTACATAGAAAGAGGTCTTTTGAAAGAAGGAAAGTATGTAGTATTTTGGGTTTGAAACCGGATTGTTGATTAAAATGAATGTATGTTAAACTTGCCTATGCTTGTTGTGATAGTCTTTGATGTGCAAGTGTTTTGTTGATGTCTTCAGTGACTCTGCAGGAGGCGGCTATCGATTGATTATTTGGACATACCGGCGTTGGGTGGTCCGAGTATGCGTCCACTTTGAGTATCGATGGTTGTTTCATCTTGTCGTGACTCTGCAGGGAGGGCTATCGATTTATTTCCTTTGGACATCTTGGCGTGATGGATGTTCCACGGGCACGCGTCGATGGGATGGTTTCATGGCCATGACTTAGAGGTAAGATGCCGGGCACGCGGTCATTGTGAGGTTGATCGTTAGTCCATGGACCGCTAATCCATGAAGCTTGCGCGGTGACGAGCGATCACGGGCTTGGTTTATGCGTGTGGTTGAGCACACTTTAGATACTTGTTCGGTCATTTTCTCGTGTCGTAGCCTCGGTAGATAGCTTAAGATACTTGCCTCGGCCATATCTTGTGAGACGGTAGGCTATCAGACGTTAGCTTAAGATACTTGCCTCGGCGATTGCGTGGCTAGCTTTTGGGTAGTAGTTGGCTTAGTACCTTGCGTGATGGGATATGACTAGCTTTTGGGTAGTAGTTGGCTATTCTACTTGGCCCGTCGGTTTTGATGACGCCTTGAGGATCTAGTGTTCGAGTTCACATACGGGTGTTGTTTTACATCATGTACTGCGGCGATGAGAATGAGTTCCACGGGCATGAGTGGTATTATGGCGTGAGACCCATAATTATGTGTGAGTGATTATTCGGGGATATCGTCCCTTGACCTGCTTGTTTACTTATTGCGAAATGGTTTTATAAAATGATGAAATGTGATTTCATTCTGTATTTTCGTTTCACATACTTGGTACTGTTGTCTTGACCTCGCCCGAAGCTGCGTTCATCTGCGGTAGAGGTACACCAGTTGGTTGATCCTCGCTCATAGGATCGCAGTTCAGCGTTGGGAAGCTCCGTTCCTCCGGAGGCTTATCTTTTGGTATAGTCCCCTGTCATTGTAGGTACTTGTACATTCAGGGGTATGGCGGGGCCCTGTCCCGTCATAGTTGTTGTATATCTTAAGTGTAGCATTGTTGTGGCGGGGTTTGTAAAAAGGATAACTGCTCGGGTTTTATGTATATATCTTGAAGGCAGCGGTTGGGTTGCTTTGTTTATTTATTTATGTCTCTCATTTCATGTGTAAAGTTTTTATTTCCGCTGGTTTTCTCTGATGTTGTATCACTAGGGTGCCCGGGGTAAGGCACCAGTGACGGGCCCGGGTTTCGGGGCGTTACAAGTGGTATCAGAGCAGTTAATCCTCGGAAAGTGTCTACAGACCGTGTCTAGTAGAGTCTTGATTATCGGTGTGTTGTGCACCACATCTATAATCAGGAGGCTGCAGGACATTTAGGATTGGTTTCTATTCTTCTCACTCTGAGATCGTGCCTTAGAGCGATGTTGTAAGTTGGACTCCTTCTGACGTGTTCTGTTACGCGATTATGCCTCCGCGCAGCGGCAACCGGGCCCGAAGGGCAAAGCGGCCGTGGGAGGCGCTAGTGGGACACGAGAGAATGCAGCGCGAGCGGTCATTACGAGATAGTTCTTGAGACGGCGAGTTTTGCGACGCCGCCCGGCCCAGAGAGGTTAGGCGCGGCGATGGCTGCAGAGACCACGTACACGAGCCTCGGTCCACGGCTGGAAGCGGAGGAGATGGGTTACAAGGAGATGGCCCGATCGGCGGGATCGTGGCGAACACGAGAGAGGCCGGATCTGGCGATTCGATTCGGTAGCCCGTAGTTCATCCTGGTCGGATAGTTTGAGGCTACGGGATTTTCGAAGAGTTGTATCCCGCGAGTTCTACGGGTCGAGGCACGAGGATGATCCGCAGGAGTTCATCCGTCGATTCTGAAGAGGATCATCACAGTGATCAAGGCTTGGAGACCGAGTCCGTGATTTTGGTTCGCATCGGTGCGTGATACCGCTGATCGGGTTTTGATTCATGGGAGCTGTCCGGGGAGCACGCCCCGCCTATTGGGACGAGTTCTCGGAGGCATTTCTCGGCCATTTCTTGCCGCGCGATGAGGAGAACGCAGGCCGAGTTTCGATCTTTGAGGCGAGGAGGGCGCGATTCGGGAGTACAACGTAGAGTTCGACTCGTTGGCTCGATATGTCCACTGCGTTAGTAGCTAATATGGAGGGCGAGTGCACCGCTACGTCACAGGGCTTGATGACTACTTGGCGAGTCTTGTTGGTGTATCGCTTGTAGGGCATGGACATCGCCGCACGCAGCTCATGCACTAGGGTGTGAGGCACGGAGAGACCGACGGATTGACCAATATCGCCAGAAGAGGGCGGGGGCGAGGTCCTTTGGTAACTTTCAAGCGGACCGCCTCGCCAGAGACAAGTTATACGCCGCCCAAGATGAGTGGTCCTCTGATCTTGTGGCCTCCAGTATTGAGAGCGGTCGAGGGCTCGAGGTTCAGTTTTGAGGAGTTGGGAGTCTTGGCGGAGGAAGCCACCCGACCTAAGTGTAACGGTGTAGTAAACCCCATTCGAAGTGTCGAAGGACTTGTTTTACATGTGGCGGCGGGGCCATTTGCGAAATTGTCCTACGAGGTAGCGCGGATGTTGAGACTCGACGCCGGGATGCATTGCGGGTTCTTCGCCGATAGCTAAGGCGAGTGTTCATATCTGCGTGAGCGGGCGAAGTCGTGGTGGAAGTTCGATTATAGCGGTCCTTGAAATCGCCTATTTGTTTTGTGATATCGTATATCCTTGACCTCTAAGAGACTAGTATGCATTTGTATTAAGATAAGTATATTTTTAATTATTATGTTCGATAGCATTATGTTGGTGTGATAATTCCATGGGTAGTGTAAGATGGAAGTGGTAGCTTTCATGGCGTGAATTAGTAAGATTGTTCGGATCGGGAGCGAGAGAGATTAGGCGCGATAGCGGGTCGGGTTGAGGCTGTCGCGGGTCAACCGCGGCCGGATTGAGGTGGGGTCGATTCGAGGTGGTCCGTAGGGTGGTAGGTCACGAGGTGCTAGGCCCAGTTTAGGTAACCATCGTATGAGTTCGGGGATGTGTTCGATCGAATCGGATCGTGAAGGCGGAGATAGGCCTTAGAGTAAATTGAAGCTAGTAGGACTGTTGTGAGATTAGAAATGATTTCTCGTTAGCTTGGATTTGTATGTTATACTATGGCCATTGATGGCGTGATTGGTTTCGTAAGTATAGTAGTGAAGACTATCTGGCTGCGCTCGTTTGGAGACTTAGAAGGAACATTCGGGACGAATGTTTCTAAGGAAGAATGTTATACCCGTAGTTCCGTGGTATGTATGTGAGGACGCACGTGCGAGAATACGAAATTTTGGAAAGAAAGGAAGATGTGATTTTTTCGGAAAAGTTCGGTTTTGTGAAGAAAAGGTTCGTTAATGGGAATTGGATTCCCGATTTGGTATTTGGACTTCTTGGATTATATTAGAATTTTGAGGTTTTATTTTGAGAAATGGTCACGTGGGACCCACGGGAGAAATTTACGGTTTTGTGGGGCCGCTTTGTTTTGAGATTTCGGTATTTTGGATATTTTGGAAGACGAAATATTTTGGACGAATTGAGGCGACACGTGTCACCCCATGTGGCACTTGGTCGAAATGGGTGGACCAGTGGCTAGGCACTGTCCGCCCGATTGGCCCTCACTTGGCACCATTTTCGTTTGGCCATGTGGTGTGGTGGGACCCACACACACATGGCCCAATCTTGACCCTACACTTATATTGATCTTGGCCCGGTTCTTCTATAAATACCCTTGGCGAAGAGTAAAATCATCCCTCCAGAAAGCTTTCCAAGCAAATGTTTTCCCTCCTTTGTGTAGATTTCGTCCCTCCTCTTGTGTAGAAAATACTTGGTGTATTGTTGTATAATCCCAAATACCTTGGCCTAGTATCCCTAGTAGTATTCCAAAGTTATTTCAATACTAGGAGCAGGAAATACTACTTTATTCCAATAGCGTAAGCGAAACCACAGGAAAATCTTCCTAGCTTGGTGGAAGTATTTAGAAGTTGTTTAGAAACTTCTAAGGGTCGCTTGGAGCGGGTTGGAGCGTAAGGATTGGAGCTAAACGTTGCTCGGGATCGACTTATAACTTGGATAATTTTGGGCTTATCGAGGTAATGATCTATGTCCCCTATGTAATTGGATATTACATGTTGTAGTAGTTATACTTGAGTATATTATATTGGAAGGATGATTATAAAGTTGAATGTATTTACATTGGGTGCACTTACAGTAGACTTGTGTAAGTATTATTGTGAAGCATATTTGAACACGTCAGGTTAGGCGTGTAATCCACTGGGAGTTGTTGGCACAGTAGCGGGCACAGTTAGGGGAGATTTATGTGATAGCGGGGAGGTCTTGCGAAATTTACGTAGAATAAGGAATCTTGTGTTTAGAATATTCTACGGAGAGTGCTAGAAGTTGATTTATATATTGTGGTTGTTATAGATGGATCTTTCTACGCGGCATACTTGACTTGGCTTGTGGTTTAAGCTAAAGGTATGTGATTCTTCCTATACTCTTGAGCATGATTGTTGTGAACTATATAGTACGGTAGGCGTCGTGTGTGAAACGATTTTTGTTTGTTTTAAAACATAAAGTGTTATAATGGCTTTATGGGAAGTTAGTTATAACGACTTTATGAAGATAAAAGAAAGATTTGGTTTGTGATAAAACGACTTGATTTTGAAAGTTAAGAGACTTGATCTTGAAAGATAAGAGACTTGACTTATAACGACTTGTTTTGGAAGGAGAAGTAACTTGATTTAAGTATAGGTTACTTGTTTTGAAAAGAGTAAGTTAATTGGGTTTTAAAAGAGTATACTTGATGTTGTTCTAAAGAAAAGCACTTGGTTTATAAAGTATAGAGTACTTGATTTTAAAAGCCTTGTAAAGATTTTCTGAAGGTGAAGTAATTTGGTTTTAAAAGTAAAACGTGTTTTCTTTATATACTACAGTATTAGTATCGTGTGGCTTTTACATAGAAAGAGGTCTTTTGAAAGAAGGAAAGTATGTAGTATTTTGGGTTTGAAACCGGATTGTTGATTAAAATGAATGTATGTTAAACTTGCCTATGCTTGTTGTGATAGTCTTTGATGTGCAAGTGTTTTGTTGATGTCTTCGTGACTCTGCAGGAGGCGGCTATCGATTGATTATTTGGACATACCGGCGTTGGGTGGTCCACGAGTATCGTCCACTTTGAGTATCGGTCGTTGTTTCATGATCGTCGTGACTCTGCAGGAGGCGGCTATCGATTTATTTCCTTTGGACATCGACGTGATGGATGTTCCACGGGCATGCGTCCAGTAGGATGGTTTCATGGCCATGACTTAGAGTAAGATCTTGGGGCACGCGGTCATTGTGAGGTTGATCGTTAGTCCGTGGACCGCTAATCCATGAAGCTTGCGCGGTGACGGCGATCACGGGCTTGGTTTATGCGTGTGGTTCAGCACACTTTAGATACTTGTTACGGTCATTTTCTCGTATGCCGTAGCCTACGGTAGATAGCTTAAGATACTTGCCTCTGGTCATATCTTGTGAGGCGGTAGGCTATCAGACGTTAGCTTAAGATACTTGCCTCGGCGATTGCGTGGCTAGCTTTTGGGTAGTAGTTGGCTTAGTACCTTGCGTGATGGGATATGACTAGCTTTTGGGTAGTAGTTGGCTATTCTACTTGGCCCGTCGGTTTGATGACGCAGAGGATCTAGTGTTCGAGTTCACATACGGGTGTTGTTTTACATCGTATGCTGCCGGCGATGAGAATGAGTTCCACGGGCATGAGTGGTATTATGGGCGTGAGACCCATAATTAGGTGTGTGTGTTTATTCTGGGGATATCGTCCCTTGCACTTGCATGTTTACTTATTGCGAAATGGTTTTATAAAATGATGAAATGTGATTTCATTACAGTATTTTCAGTTTCACTTGGTACTGTTATCGACCTCGCCCGAGGCTGCGTTCATGCCGCAGTAGAGTACACCGGTTGGTTGATCCTCGCCATAGGATCGCGATTCGGCGTTGGGAAGCTCCGTTCCTCCGGAGGCTTATCTTTTGGTATAGTCCCCTGTCATTGTAGGTACTTGTACATTCAGGGGTATGGCGGGGCCCTGTCCCGTCATAGTTGTTGTATATCTTAGAGGTCTGTAGCATTGTTGTGGGCAGGGTTTGTAAAAAGGATAACTGTTCGGGTTTTATGTATATATACTGAAGGCAACGGTTGGGTTGGCCTGTTTATTTATTTATGTCTCTCATTTCATGTGTAAAGTTTTTATTTCCGCTGGTTTTCTCTGATGTTGTATCACTAGGGTGCCCGGGGTAAGGCACCAGTGACGGGCCCGGGTTTCGGGGCGTTACACCCGCAACCTATCATCAAGTTCCTGGATATTACGCTTTGCCTGACCGTCGGTCTGAGGGTGTAACGCAACACTGAGACTCACCTGTGTCCCTAATCCCTTCTGAAAAACCTCCAGAAGTTATCCGTGCAGAGCTCATGCATGCATCATAAATGTAGGAACCCTGTGCAGTCTCACAATCTCTCTGCTATACAAGCTAGTATAAACCTCAGCCGAGTAAGTGGTCCCAACAGGAAGAACACGACTGGTTTCGCCAGCCCATTTACCATGACCCCCAGGGAGTCGCACTTTCTCCGAGTACGATGCCACCCTGTAACAAGATCCATATTAAATACCGCCCATGCCTAAGTCGGGGTCTAAATCGCCTGTAATAGCCCACTGGGCTTCTGGTGTTCAACCATGACCTGCTACTAATTCGGATATTAAGCAACAATTACGCTCGTCCGCACTAGGTCATCTTACCCATACATACATCTGAGGTCACGACACAATTTAGTCAACCCCGAACAATTTGAGCAATAAGCACTGTATGCCTCCCCTAAAACCTGCTGACTAGTCCTGCAGTACCGGTACACACAATTTGTCCTCATATCACAACACCTCATCCGGTGCTACTCAAACGGGCTCTTCTCCTCTCGGAGAGCCGTATCTCGATACCGTATCATAACTGGATCCTCATACTGTCGCCTCTTTACCTCCTCAACGACGGAAGACTGGCAACCCTCCGGATCTAAACTTCATTAACCTTGAAACAAATAATCGAACCCACAGGCTCGATGGCGAAGAATCTCACGGACCACGTCCGTGCACAGTTGCCTAAGCGGCATACTACTCTTAGATCTGCGACTAGAGTATCTTTATCGTCTTGGCTTTCCTCGGGTGGTATAGGATATCGATATCACAATCCTTGAATAACTCTAACCACCGTCATTGCCGCAAATGCTACTACCTGCATGCGAAGGTATCTGGAGGCTTTTGTGGCTCGCACAAATATCTACATGAAGTCTATAATATACGTCATGCCCCAAATCTTCAAGGCGTGATTTAAGCGCCGCTCTAAATCGGAAGGGCGTAATTTCCTTTCTTCCGCAACTACTGGGAAAACATAGGCTCTATCCCTATCGGGTTGCGTCAGGACACAACCTAGCCCAACACCCAACGTGTTATCATAATAACCTAACCCTCTAGTCTTCAGGAGGAGTTAGAACTGTAGTCGAGTCAACTTATCTTCCTATAACTGGAAGCCCTTCTCATTCCTGTGAAATATTCGGGTATCCTTAATCTCACCTATGGTTCCTGTTTCCCTTTCTCTGTTGCAACCAAACTTGGTCACTAAACTTAGATTTGATTCCTTTGCTTGCCTCCTGGCTAAGACTTCCTGTCAATCACAATTTAGTGGGGGGAGGTTTCCTTGATCTCGTCAAGTAGTAACCCGATGCTACCACATTTCCTCAAGGTGTTCTTACTGCCCATTATTTACTAATGGTCTTACACTAGTCTGGGGTCATCATATCTCGTGCAACCTACATAACAATAGTCGTATTCTCTTTTATCAATCTGGTCAGAACCTTACCTTAGGCTTACTATTAGCAAAAGTATTTCTATCTTGATTCATAATCGTACAGTTTCATACATGCGTACAACCTGCATTTATATCTTTATGATACTTCCTCGACCAATTCGTACGTCGTTCTTAATTACCCCAACACAACACTTTTCCCACGGTTATCCACAACTGTATTCTATGGCATGACGATATTGAAGACTTTACCCGTCTCATATCCTTCGTCTAACAACATGGGTACACGCAACCCCATAATACATAAAACTGTCCTTTTACGTGGGGAAGAGAAATTATCTCCCTTACTTAAACTTTCCTTGGAGTCACAACCCTAATCACAGGGTCCTCTCGCAGTCCAGTAAATATCTAATCATCACCCACCTCCTTAAAGTTATGTAGATTTTCAAAACCTACCAAAGATGCCCTCAGCTTTCCGCCGGCAGCACTCGTACTTATTTTATTCTTGCCTTGTACATTTTCCTGAAATTATCCGGAAGGTCGTGGCCTTGACCGCCACACCAAACCAACTCTAAGTACCTACTAGGGAACTTAACATAAATTCCTTCAAATTCAATTATTACTTACTTCCTGCGTCAATATACCTCAAGAGAACAAGCCACACAGACTTAGAAGGAAAAACAATGTCAAAGAAGGAAGGATAATTCACTGGTCGTACTCTTTCCGTACTTCTAAACTTATAATAGCATACGTACATAAATTTCATACTAATTCTAGCCTCCTCTCTTTCGAGTTACAAAATTAAACAACATAAGGCCAGTTCCGTCTCTCTGGCCGGGTTCGGTGGAATCGATCCACGAACCCGTAAAACGATTAACTAGACTTGGGCCTTGCACCCTCGTGTCCCTGTCACGTGGCGGGACTACTACCAACTGATCCCATTTTATTTCACGCTATGAGGCGACCCTTAATAGGTCTTCAACTCGACTCGGCGTCGTATTTAACTCTTTTCCTTGGTATGTCTTAACTTTACTACCCGAGAAGGCCTTATATATCTAAGGTCTCGGTGGTTATCAACATTCCTAGGCTCACAATTTCCATGCTCCAAGCCAAACTTATCAGTCCCCCCGTAAACGGGTACAAAAACTTCTCAACATACTATAATCGTGTTGTCTTGACCATAACAACCATACGGATCTCACCCGTACCATTCTCGAAATTCTACTACGTAGCTCAATCTATTAACATAGCCTTTCATTAATTCCCTTAATAACTTCTTAAGGATCCATTTCCTTCTCAGACAACTCATCATTTCCTAATTATCTCAAATTAGTACGCAAAACCTTGAGGAGAATTCATTAAATTGTTTCGTACCTTCCCGATATTTCTTTAGTCCTTACCAAATTCTGGTAATCTAAAATCATTCTAGGCAACTCGCGTCTGACCCTCATGCATAAATCCATATAGTTGTATGTCACAATACCAACTACAAACATTACCAACCTGGACACGCAATCCACATAATCCTTCCTGGGTTCTTCACGCTTTTTCGTAGCGCAAACAATCATAACTTGTTAGGGAGACGACCTAACCATACAAATTTCTATCGCACGATCTCGTGAGTGAGAAGAATGGAAACCAATCCTAAATGTCCTGCGACCTCACGATTATAGATGTGGTGCACAACACACCGATAATCAAGACTACTACTGACACGATGCGTAGACAATTTCAGAGGACTAATCGCTCGATACCACTTTTGTCACGACCGACCGGGCGGCGGTGCCCTACACAGGCACCGCACCCGTATACATCAGAGAATAGCAGCGGAACATACACAGCTCATAAAATGTTTAAACATATAATAACAACAGGCTAGCCGATAAGGCCACCTTCCGTACAATATATGAAATAAAACAGTACACTTTTTTTTTCTTTACAACCCAATCCACAAATGTGACTACAGACCTCTAAGAATAACAACTCTGGTGGGACAGGGCCCCGCCATACCCCTGAATGTACAACAACCGACAATACCAGGGATAAGCCTCCGGAATAAAGGAGCTTCACCAGCGGTGAGCATGATCCTAAGAGTGAGGATCGGCAAACTTGTACTCTACTGCGGCGTGAACGGTCCGTAGGAAGTCGATCTAACGTGTACCAAATATGTGGCCCGAAATCTTTGTCTTGAAATCATAAGTCAATAATAAAGCTGGAGCAGTATGATAACTCGATTAACAAGACACAATTGCCTTACTAACAATGAGTAAATAGTAGTATACTTACAATATAAAATAGGAAGCTCATGATCAGCGGGACCACGCGCAGATGTCATTAAGCAATTCTACTTCTGGGACTATTTCACCCGCATAGGTCGCGTGGACCCGCATGAGGTATTCCTCGCATGGGACTATTTCTGTCAGGCCCGAACCGGGCGTGTGGTGCCCTACCGGCACCGCCTGCATAACACAAGTAAAGCTGCGAATTTAAATAACACCTCTTTTTTTAACCAACGTGCGGGTAAGGGCAAAGCGACAAAGTGCCATATAATATATACAAAATACACAACACTGCACATGAGTCCAATCCGACATATGAATACAGACCTATAAGAGTTATACTGAACCATGATGGGACAAGGCCCCGTACCATGCATAATCGTACAAAAGCACATCTTGAAAGAAACTTATACCAAAAGATAAACTCCCAATGAAGGAGCTATCCAACAACTCGGCAGGTCCTACACTGCCGATCACCAAGCTGCATTACCTAAACTGCGGCATGAGCGCAGGCCCGGAGGTCGATGCGAAGAATGTACCAAGTATGTGAAGCGATGAAATCGTAATGAAATCATATGATCCTAAACAAAACGGAGACATGTATGATAGCGACCTACGATGCACAACACATGCTTGATCATAACAAGTCGGGACGCGTGCCTCAGTCATTTCTAAAATATAACCATGGGTCTCACGCCATAATATCAATCATGCCCGTGGAATCCTTCCTCTCGCCGTGATCCATGATATAATATAACACCAATAGGCATACATGAACACCAAGTCCCAGGTGGTATAGCGTCTTGGGGTTTACCTCACTTATACTCTTACCACGGAGAAGGTGGTAAAGCAGTGGTATAACATCTTGGGGTTTACCCTCACTTATACTCTTACCACGGAGAGGTGGTAAAGCAGGTGGTATAGCATCTTGGGGGTTTACCCCTCACTTATACTCTTACCCTGGAGAAGGTGGTAAAGCATCTTGGGGGTTTACCCCTCACTTATACTCTTACCCTATCTCAACCGACCATCAAACAAAACAAGCAGGGGGTATAATGTCTTGAGGGTTTACCCCTCACTTATACTCTTACCCTGGAGAAGGGGGTATAGCATCTTGGGGTTTACCCCTCACTTATACTCTTACCCTATCTCGACCGGCCGTCAAACAAAACAGAAGCACTACCATGTCTTCTATAAAAATCCGGGAATTTAACCCAAGTACTACAAATAACGGAAGCATACCCGTGGAATCCCACATCACTGTCGGTACGTCCAAGTAACTTACAACAAGACAGCCGGCCCTCCAACCGAGAGTCGCGGCAACTTAATAAAACATAATCCTTGCACTCAAAGGCTATCGCGGCCATAGGCAATTCTCAATTAATCAGGCCAAGGTACTTATCAAGGCACACATAGAATAATTCTCATTTAACAGCCAAAGTACTTACCAAGGCACAAATAGAATAATTCTCATTTAACAAGCCAAAGTACTTACCAAGGCACAAATAGAATAATTCTCATTTAACAAGCCAAAGTACTTATCAAGGCACAAATAGAATAATTCTCATTTAACAAGCCAAAGTACTTATCAAGGCACAAATAGAAAAATTCTCATTTAACAAGCCAAAGTACTTACCAAGGCACAAATAAAATAATTCTCATTTAACAAGCCAAAGTACTTACCAAGGCACAAATAGAATAATTCTCATTTAACAAGCCAAAGTACTTATCAAGGCACAAATAGAATAATTCTCATTTAACAAGCCAAAGTACTTACCAAGGCACAAATAGAATAATTCTCATTTAACAAGCCAAAGTACTTATCAAGGCACAAATAGAATAATTCTCATTTAACAAGCCAAAGTACTACGTACGTACATTCTTTTCAAAAGACTCCTTTTTATGTAAAATCCCAAGATACTAACACCCGTAGTATCAAGGTGTGTCTATTTTTCAAAGTAAGTTACTACATTTTTAGAAAACTCATTTCAAAGCTTGAAATCAAGTAACTTCAAATTTTCACAATCTAGGCAACTTATGCCCAATAATCAAAATAGACAACATTCTTAACCTTCCATAAAGCCGTTATAACCAACTTCCCATAAAGCCGTTATAACCCTTTATGGTTTTAGACAATTTCTTTCTTTTTATAACCAAGAGACTTATACTTAAAACCAAGTATCACAAACTTTCAAATCAAGTCTCTTAACTTTCAAAATACTTCGAGTCTCTTAATAAATAGAAAACAAGTTTCTTCTACTTTTAAACCTCAAGTAACTCACACCTTTGAAACAAGTTACTTCTCTTAAATCATGTCATTTCTCCTCTTTTAAAACCATTAAGTAAATCACTCCTTTGACTCCCCTAAAGTCATTATAATGACCTTTAGGTTTTGGAACTAAGGCACTAGCCAAAAGGTTTGGAAACCACTTCCTTTTCAAGACTCTATGTACTTTAAGTAAAATACTTTCACTTTTAAGAATCCAACTTCACTAAGGCAATGGATTATATAACTTACAATTTAAACATCAAAGTACAATCAAGGAAGTACATAGAACAAATTCTATATTAGACAATCCAAGTACAACCAAGGAATGGATCATTTAAGGAGTAGAACTTACTTTCTTTATCTTAAGGAATCATGCTAGAAGAGGAGATAGTTCACATACCTTTTCGGCTAAATTCACAAGCTAATCCGAATACGCCGTACGTAGAAGTGTCAACCTATAATGGTCACAACAAGACTATCAACTTCTAGTCTCAACGTAGAAAAATACTAAGTATACGGTCTCTAATTCTACGGAAAAACGGGCAGCACTTCCTTTGTTTCTACTCACTTTGCCACCTTTTTCAAGGCCGAATACAATAACCAACACGCCACATTTAAGGCTCAAACCAACAACCAAACAAAGGGGATTACACGCCTTACAATACGTGTAAAATTCCGCCCCACAATTCATACAAAGTAGATTAAAATCCCAACCATCTCTCGACTTATAACCAGCGACACTAAGTCCTTTCCAATTTCTTTTTTCAATCCAAGTTCTAAGGTCTAACATGTTATATAGTCATAAACAACTTCAACAACTACAATTTCCTTCTTTATACAACATGCGACAACTTAAACTAATAATCAACTTGAATTCCAATCTTAAGGCTAAACATGCTAGTTTCGGATTAGGGTTCCAATAGCGATACACTAATCCAACAACATAATATATAACTCTTGCTTGCTAATATCCATAGCTACAATCAATAAGAAATCTTAACTACTAAAACGACAAGATTATACCTTTATAAGCCATTAAAATTCCAAGATTCAAAGTCGCTCCTTAGCAAATTCTTAGCTCCTTTCCTTAGGTTCCAATCCGCTCCAAGCACTCCTAGAAGCTATGAAGAACTCATCTTCAAGTTCCAACTTCAAAGTTGAAGGACTCTCCAGTTTCGCCTTGCGACTAATACAGCAGTTTTCCAAATCTTTCTATTGAGATATCCTTACAATACCCTTAGGGACATTGGGTTTAAGTCTTGTGAACAAAGGATCAAAAACTAAAATTTTTTGTGTGTGGGAGGAGCAAACCCGAGAGCCTCTTGTTCTTGACACAAAGTTCTCTCAATTTTTCTAAGTGTAAAAGACCTTGTCTTGCACTAACGTAGTATATAACACATATTGGAGGGCTTAGACTTAAACAAATGTGAGGCTAGGATGAATTTCACTTGGATTAAGCCTATGTGGACAAGTTGAAAAGTCAACAATATCATGCTAGCAAGACTTATCTTCCACCAAGGTAAATGACCATTTTGCCCCTTACTAATTCGACCAAGACCACATGAGGGGGGGTGCCACATGTCGCCCTCTCATTCGTCCATACAATTCTGTAACCCTCGTGGGCCCCACAAAACGTAAAATTTCTCGGGTGGGCCCCACATGACCAAATCCGTAAAAATAAATTTCCATAAGGTTAATAAGTTCCATACCCTTCAAATAATTCATTTTGAGAATCCAATTCTCAACAACGAACATTTTTCCTTTCCGACGTCCGGAAGATTTTCCGTCGGAAAAACAATTCTTCCTTTCGTACTAATTTCTAAGTCCTGATTCCTTACGTACATTCTCTTTTACATGTCCTGGACTTACGGGGTGTAACATTCTTCCCCCCTTAGAAACATTCGTCCCCGAATGTTCTTAGTCGGTTGCCAAGCTATACAAACTCCGGCATAAACTCTATACTATGCCTATCAATCAAAACATGCACAAGACCAACGATGCCACACATGGCCACCACAACATACGTGAACATAATAATGGACCTTCCGTCCGTGACCCCTTCTCACAAAACTCGAAGGTTACAGTCTTCTCAAACACGGGATCCTTAGAGGTTCTTTTCTTTCCTTACTGGTCATACTTTCTCGTACTTCCAAACTCATCTAGTACACGTACAAAATTTCAAATTTTGTTTCTGTTCTCCAATCTTTGGAGTTACTATCCAAACTTGGCCATATTATTACTTACATTCCCGTTAAGGCTCTTTTCGGTCCTTACGACCTAGTTTCGGTGGAACGCATCCACGAACTCGTACAACGATTAACTCAACTTAGGCCTGACATCCTCGTGACCCTATCACATAACGGGACTACTACCAACTGACATCACCCCATTTCATACTACCGACTGACCCGAAATGAGTCTATAACCCGACCCATCGTCACACTTAACTTCTCATTCTTAGTCTGAAATAAATCTCTCTCTTATCTCAAGGTACTTCTCACCCTATCCTCCCATTCACTAGAGGTTCGTCACATAAGCCAAAGTATTTCTACTGTACATCCTTCCCTATCGGTCTCACACTGTTACGGGGTAATTACTACTTGTGAACTCTACACAACTATAGTCTCAGTTCACTTATCATTGTTGTCAACATTCTTAACTTTTCACTTTACTAATCAAAGTACCCCTACCTCTGGGGTACTATCACTTTACAACTCTAGCAATAAAGGGAAAACATATACGCTAGGGTAAAATCTAAATCTATCAACGAACGTATGATTCAAAAGAATCGAAATATACCTGTAACCCCGTGTGGTGTCGCTTCCTGATCCTGTCCAGTAGTCACGTCATCTCTGCGGTTCGAAGGACCGTCAGAACTATAAACTCCACCCTGACCTCCACCACGGCTGGCTAACATCTGAACACCCTGCCCTGGGGGACGCACAGCTGTGGAGGAAAGGTAACCAACCATCGGCCTCATAGGCTGAGCCACCTCACCGGTGCCCCTTCTAAAAGGACATACCCTCAGTATATGGCCCGGACGGCCACAATAAAAACAAACACCTGTGCCATAACGGCATTTCCCCGAATGACGCTTACTACATCTGATACACTGAGGAATAGGTGGCCTCGACCGAGAAAATCCTCTGCTCCTCTGAGAACTTCGACCTCTAGAGCTCGGACCGGCTCCTAAATACCTTGTGGGGTCCAAACTCCCACCTGTGAGCTGCGGGGATATGTACTGGGTAGGCTGGGACGAATATCTCACTCATTCTTTGGCGGCTCGTCCAAAAACTCAGGAATAACCAACCGGTCTAGCCCTCTTACGCAGATCTCCGCGGCCTCTACCCACTGTACACACATGCTGTCTTGCCGAGTAACCTCCTGCGATGAAGCTGTAGCAATGCTATCTTGGTCAATAACATAATGGCTTCCTTCGTGACCCTAAGTCTTCTCTTAATCGAGCCCGGAGGCTCGTCTGGGCCTCAAAACTGGCGCAGAAGAACTTCCCATCGCGAACAACATCCGGTATACCACAGGCATAAGCCCTATCAACTCTCTGAGTCGACTAGTAGCTCTGCTACTCCTTTGCCTTCACGGGCGGTGTGGCCCCTCGCGGAGGCATAAGCGTAACACAACAATACGTCGAGAGGAATTATCTTACTAACACGGCTACATGTAGCACGATCTTAGAGTGAGAAGAATAGAAACCAACTCCTAAATGTCCTGTAGCCTCACTGTTTATGGGTGTGGCGCAACACACCGCGATAATCAAGACTCTACTAGACACGGTGCGTAGACATTAGAGGGATCGCTCGATACCACTCTCTCGGGCCCGAACCCGGGCGTGGTAGTGCCCTACACGGACACCGCCTACCTAACAACACAAGTAAGCTGCGGAATTTAAATAACACATTTTTTTAACCAGCGTGCGGGTAAGGGCAAAGCCGACAAGTGCCGTATAATATATACAAAGACACACCGCACGTGAGTCCAATCCACAAATGAATACGGACCTAAGAGTTATCTTGAACCATGACGGGACAAGGCCCCGCCGTACCATGCGTACAAAGCACATCTTGAAAGAAACTTATACCAAAAAGATAGACTCCCGAACAGAAGGAGCTATCCAACAACTACGGCGGTCCTACACTGCCGATCACCAAGCTGCGTACCTAAACTGCGGCATGAGCGCGGCCGAAAGAGTCGATCTGAAGAATGTACCAAGTATGTGAAGCGATGAAATCTTGTAATGAAATCATAACGATCTAAACAAAGCGGAGACATGTATGATAGCCAACCTACGATGCGACACATGGCGGTCATAACAAGTCGGGACGCGTGCCTCAAGTCATTTCTAAAATATAACCATGGGTCTCACGCCCGTAATATCAATCATGCCCGTGGAATCCTTCCGCCATGGCGATCCATGATATAATATAACACCAATAGTCATACATGAACACCAAGTCCCACCGGTGGTATAGCGTCTTGGGGTTTACCCTCACTTATACTCTTACCACGGAGAAGGTGGTAAGCGGTGGTATAGCGTCTTGGGGTTTACCCTCACTTATACTCTTACGGAGAAGGTGGTAAAGCGTCTTGGGGTTTACCCTCACTTATACTCTTACCTATCTCAACCGACCATCAACAAAACAAGCGGGGGTATAATGTCTTGGGGTTTACCCTCACTTATACTCTTACCTGGAGAAGGGGTATAGCATCTTGGGGTTTACCGCCACTTATACTCTTACCCTATCTCGACCGTCAAACAAAGCGAAGCACTACCATGTCTTATAAAAATCCGAATTTAACCCAAGTACTACAAATAATGGAAGCATACGGTGGAATCCCATCACCGTCGATGCGTCGAGTAACTTACAACAAGACAATGACCTCCAAGAGTCGCGGCAACTTAATAAAACATAATCCTTGCACTCAAAGGCTATCGCCAGCACCCATAGGCAATTCTCAATTAATCAGGCCAAGATACTTATCAAGGCACACATAGAATAATTCTCATTTAACAGCCAAAGTACTTACCAAGGCACAAATAGAATAATTCTCATTTAACAAGCCAAAGTACTTACCAAGGCACAAATAGAATAATTCTCATTTAACAAGCCAAAGTACTTATCAAGGCACAAATAGAATAATTCTCATTTAACAAGCCAAAGTACTTATCAAGGCACAAATAGAAAAAAATTCATTTAACAAGCCAAAGTACTTACCAAGGCACAAATAGAATAATTCTCATTTAACAAGCCAAAGTACTTACCATGGCACAAATAGAATAATTCTCATTTAACAAGCCAAAGTACTTATCAAGGCACAAATAGAATAATTCTCATTTAACAAGCCAAAGTACTTACTAAGGCACAAATAGAATAATTCTCATTTAACAAGCCAAAGTACTTATCAAGGCACAAATAGAATAATTCTCATTTAACAAGCCAAAGTACTACGTACGTACATTCTTTTCAAAAGACTCTTTTTTATGTAAAATCCCAAGATACTAACACCCGTAGTATCAAGGTGTGTCTATTTTTCAAAGTAAGTTACTACATTTTTAGAAAACTCATTTCAAAGCTTGAAATCAAGTAACTTCAAATTTTCACAATCTAGGCAACTTATGCCCAATAATCAAAATAGACAACGTTCTTAACCTTCCATAAAGCCGTTATAACCAACTTCCCATAAAGCCGTTATAACCCTTTATAGTTTTAGACAATTTCTTTCTTTTTATAACCAAGAGACTTATACTTAAAACCAAGTATCACAAACTTTCAAATCAAGTCTCTTAACTTTCAAAATACTTCGAGTCTCTTAATATATAGAAAACAAGTTTCTTCTACTTTTAAACCTCAAGTAACTCACACCTTTGAAACAAGTTACTTCTCTTAAATCATGTCATTTCTCCTCTTTTAAAACCATTAAGTAAATCACTCCTTTGACTCCCCTAAAGTCATTATAATGACCTTTAGGTTTTGGAACTAAGGCACTAGCCAAAAGGTTTGGAAACCACTTCCTTTTCAAGACTCTATGTACTTTAAGTAAAATACTTTCACTTTTAAGAATCCAACTTCACTAAGGCAATGGATTATATAACTTACAATTTAAACATCAAAGTACAATCAAGGAAGTACATAGAACAAATTCTATATTAGGCAATCCAAGTACAACGAGGAATGGATCATTTAAGGAGTAGAACTTACTTTCTTTATCTTAAGGAATCATGCTAGAGAGGAGATAGTTCACATACCTTTTAGGCTAAATTCACAAGCTAAGCGAATCGCGTGCGTAGAAGTGTCAGCGTATAATGGTCACAACAAGACTATCAACTTCTAGTCTCAACGTAGAATAATACTAAGTATACGGTCTCAATTCTACGGAAAAAGCGGGCACTTCCTTTGTTTCTACTCACTTTGCCACCTTTTTCAAGGCGAATACAATAACCAACACGCCACATTTAAGGCTCAAACCAACAACCAAACAAAGGGGATTACACGCCTTACAATACGTGTAAAATTCCGCCCACAATTCATACAAAGTAGATTAAAATCCCAACCGTCTCTCGACTTATAACCAGCGACACTAAGTCCTTTCCAATTTCTTTTTTCAATCCAAGTTCTAAGGTCTAACATGTTATATAGTCATAAACAACTTCAACAACTACAATTTCCTTCTTTATACAACATGCGACAACTTAAACTAATAATCAACTTGAATTCCAATCTTAAGGCTAAACATGCTAGTTTGGATTAGGGTTCGATAGCCAATACACTAATCCAACAACATAATATATAACTCATGCTTGCTAATATCCATAGCTACAATCAATAAGAAATCTTAACTACTAAAACGACAAGATTATACCTTTATAAGCCCTTAAAAATTCCAAGATTCAAAGTCGCTCCTTAGCAAATTCTTAGCTCCTTTCCTTAGGTTCCAATCCGCTCCAAGCACTCCTTAGAAGCCTATGAAGAACTCATCTTCAAGTTCCAACTTCAAAGTTGAAGGACTCCTCAAGTTTCCGCCTTGCGACTAATACGAAAACGCCGTTTTCCCGAAATCTTTCTATTGAGATATCCTTACAATCCCCTTAGGGACATTGGGTTTAAGTCTTGTGAACAAAGGATCAAAAACTAAAATTTTTTGTGTGTGGGAGCAAGCGAGCAGAGCCTCTTATTCTTGACACAAAGTTCTCTCAATTTTTCTAAGTGTAAAAGACCTTGTCTTGCACTAACTTAGTATATAACACATATTGGAGGGCTTAGACTTAAACAAATGTGAGGCTAGGATGAATTTCACTTGGATTAAGCCTATGTGGACAAGTTGACAAGTCAACAATATCATGCTAGCAAGACTTATCTTCCACCATGGTAAATGACCATTTTTCCCCTTACTAATTCGACCAAGACCACATGAGGGGGTGCCACGCGTCGCCCTCTCATTCGTCCATAAAATTCCGTAACCCTCGTGGGCCCCACAAAACGTAAAATTTCTCGGGTGGGCCCCACATGACCAAATCCGTAAAAATAAATTTCCATAAGGTTAATAAGTTCCATACCCTTCAAATAATGCATTTTGAGAATCCAATTCTCAACAACGAACATTTTTCCTTTCCGACGTCCGGAAGATTTTCCGTCGGAAAAACAATTCTTCCTTTCGTACTAATTTCCAAGTCCTGATTCCTTACGTACATTCTCTTTTACATGTCCTGGACTTACGGGGTGTAACAATTTCACCCGCATAAGCCCTTACGGACTCGCATGAGGTATTCATCGCATAGGCTGGACCCGCCCGCATGGGACTATTTCACCCGCATAAGCCCTTGCGGACTCGCATGAGGTATTCCTCGCGTCGTGGGTAGCAAATCCACGGAATATGCAAATGCCACAAACCCGCGGAATGACCCCGTAACGAATAATATACCACTAGCACAAATCCCGCTATCATACATAACATAAGCACTACCGGCTTATCATACAATACATAAACAAGTTAAGAAATCCCCTAACTTCTTATTATTCTTGTTTATATACACTCTCATTTTAGTTTACCTAAGGCACAAACATGTCATTACAAATTCGGGAGTTTAACCCAAAGTACTACGTATTTCTACTCTTTAAAACAAATGACTCTTTTTAGTATAAAGCTTCCAAGATACTATTAACCATAGTGTCAAGTCGAAATTACGTTTCAAGACAAGTCACAATACCTTTAGAAATAAAGTTAGGTTTCTAAATCAAGTGACTCATTTTCTTATAAAACCTTAGGCAATTGATGCCTTAAAATCAAATTGCCTTTCATTAAATCAAGTCATTTATCATACTTAATTTACTTAGAGTAAACCACTCTTTAAACTTTCCATAAAGCTATTATAACCAACTTCCCATAAAGACGTTATACTAGCTTTATACATTAGCAACTTACATACTTCTTTATAACCAAGAGACTTAAACTTTCCAACAAAACAAGTATCAAAAATACTTTCAACATACTTAAAGTCTCTTAACTTTTGAAAACCAAGATATCCTTAATATTTAAAACAAGTGAGTTAACTTCCTAACTCAACCAACTTGGACATTCTTAAAATAAGCCAAGGATATCAAATAGACTAGATTGTCAAAATCTTGTACGTCTACCGTACTAAACATTTACAACTCATTCATGCTCAAGAGATAAGAAAGTTCCACATACCTCTTCGGTTTAATCCACTTGCTAAGTCCAATTCGCCGTACGTAGTATGTCAACCTATAATGACCATAGTACGTCTATTAACTTCTTACTTCAAACGTAGAATATAATAAGGGTGAAGTCTCTAAATTCTACGGAAAATCGGACAGCACCTCCTTTGTTTCTACATACTTTGCCACCTTTTTCAAGGCCGAATTCAATAACCAAACACGTCACGTTTAAGGCCCAACAAAGTAGCTAACAATAGGGGATTACACGATTAATCAAGACATGTAAAATTCCGCCCCACAATATATAACAAACTAGTCTAAACTACAATGCCAATTCGGCAATTTGGGCAACAATACCAATTCTTATCCAATTTCCATTTCAATCCAAGTTGTTAGCATAACATGATATCAAGTCGCAAACGATTATAACTACTATAATCTTCAAGTAAGTAACATGCGGCGATTCTAACAAACGACCAAATTGTAATTCAATTTCAAATGACTCAACATGTCATTTTCGAATTTTTGAGCTTCCAATTCCATAACACTTATCAAACTTCATAACACATATCACATGATCACTTATAACTTATCATAACATGAAGTCTTCAATTACAAAGGTAAGATGAAGGTTATACCTCATTTAGCCCAAATATGATCCAAGATCACAAGTCGATCCTTAGCAACTTTAGCTCATCTTTTCGACGCTCCAATCCACTCCAAGCAACCCTTAGAAGCTTATGAAGAACTTATCTTCAAGTTCCAACTTCAAAGTCGAAGAACTCCTTAACCTTCCGCCTTGCGACTAATACGAAAACGCCACTTTTCCGGGATATTTCTATTGAGATACCCTTACAATACTCTTAGGAACCTTGGTTTAAAGTATGGGAATTATTGGACAACAATTGAAATATTTTCCCTTGAAAACCTAGCCTTTGCCGTGAGCTTCATAGTGTACCAGAACAAGATTTAAAAATATTTTCTAACTGTGGAGAATGACAAAGTCTTGCACTTACTAGTGTACATATATAACATAATGGAGGGTCTAGATTAGTACATATGGATGGCTCGGATGAGTTTCACATGGATCTTGCCCAAGTGGCCCTTGGACTTTAGTCAACAATGTCAAGCTAAGTCATTTGCAAGACTTGGTCATCTCACTAATGGTCAAATGACCATCCTACCCATTCCATTTCACCCAAGACCACAAAGGGGGTGTGTGACACGTGTCGCCCTCCCGTTCGTCGCAATATTTCGTTTTCCGACAATTACATAATTCCGATAAATTGTTACTCGTCTTAAATCTTAACACTATTGAGTTCTTACGTACGTTCTTATAAACATATCCTGAAATTCCGGGGTGTAACATTGATAGCCTCCGAGGTTTCTGCCAGAGAGCACGAGTGATTGATAGCCTCCGAGGTTTCTGCCGGAGAGCACGAGTGATTGATAGCCTCCGAGGTTTCTGCCGGAGAACACGAGTGGTACATGAATTTCGTGGGTCCCCCATGGGTCATGGCTTTGAGGCATTGCCCTTAGCATGTGTGTACAGGAGTGGAGTAGATGTGACTATTGCATTGCATTACATTCATCCACTCTTATATTTGACTGATCATTGGTGAACTATATCTGTCTTGATAGATTCTTAATTTCTTTGCACTTTACCTGTACATGATATGTGACCATGCATGTGTGCTCTATGTGCTACTTGTTGGTTTCAACTTCTTCATGCGTTATCTAATCATTGTCAGTCTATGATGCTTACCGGTACTAGTGTTGTACTGATACTACTCTTGATGCACTTTTGTTGAGTGCAGAGTACGATCTAGGTTCCAGCTCTACGCTCCGTGGCTGATTCGCGAGGGTGATATCTTTCAGTTATTCAGGGTGAGCTACTTGATCATCAGTGACCCCTGAAGGGCTTCCTAGTTAATTCCATTTACTTTTGTTAGTTGACAGACAATATGTAGCCTTTGGGCATTCTTTCAGACTTCTATTTTCAAACTTGTTAGCGCTCTTGTACCCTTTTGACCATATTTTGGGAATGTCGTAACATTTCTAGGGATTACAAGTGTTTAAGACTTAATAACTTCTTGTTCTTTATTTATTTTCCGCTGAGTTAACTTGTTAATGAGAATGTGGTGCGCCTATTCGGGGGAATATGGTAGGTGCCATCACGACTCGTGATTTGGGTCGTGACAAAAACAATGTATGCATATTAATTTCTACATTTAATTTTAAATCTTTTCTTAGTTTCTATAAAAGAATAGCATCTTGCATTATAAAAGTGTAAAAAGTAAACTGTCACACCCGTGAATTGATCCATGGAAAATTTGGTGTGAGTTAAGGCATGAATTAAGAAGGAAATGACCATGTTGACAAAATAATTCGTGTGTGTGAGTCAAGGACGATTTACTTGCTGGTGTGTGTTACTACACCACTCCCTTAACACGTCCCCCTTTGTAAGGCATGATATGACATTCCCCCTCCCCTATAAGTAGAATAAGTTAGAAGAACTTATTCACAGATTCAACAAACCTGAAAATCCTTACTCCCGAGAGTAAGCTAGTGTTGAGCTTAAGTGTTCAAGGCTTAAGAACATTCTTTGTTCTTGTGAGTGTGTTTCCGAGAACTTAAACTAAATAGTGAGTTAGGCTAGTTTAGTTTGAGAGTTCAAGTGTTAGACGTTCAGTTCTATCACTACATTATATATGTCGAGTGGCGTTCCTTTATTTATTTGAGTTGAAATAAAAGTAAAATTTGGCCTGCTTTAGCCCGTAAACTCTTGGTGTGTTGTGATTGTAATTGTCGCTTCCGCGGTGCTACGTTCTTTTAATCTTAAAAGGACCAAGTTTTTGGCTGAAGTTGGAAAGAGTTGTTGCCGACTGTCATCACGCCTTTTGTGTGCGAAAAATTTAAGTAGCATATCGGGTGTGTGACATAAACTAACATGGTAATAAAAGTAAAAAAGTTTTATAAAAAAAGGGGAGGGGGGGTAAAGAGAAAGTGATTTAAAATGAAAATGTCATTATCATGGTGCAGTGGATGAGGCTGCTCCATCCTTAACCAGATGTCTCGGGTTCGAGCTCTGAATATGAAAAAATTCTTTGTAGGGAGCGCTACCCCCCGAATGGAGCCCTACCTAGAGCGAATTCAGATTAGTTGTACTCCAATGCGAGTCGGACACCAGATGGGAACAAACACATGTCATTCATATTCTTGCTTTTGTTTGGTATACAATTGAAAACACAAATCTTGTGAATTTTCTCAATTGAAGTTTTAGGATACTTTACCTTGAATGAGATATATAGTATTTGGCACCATATAATATTTTTCTCACTTATATTTTCTTTTATGTTTATGTTAACTTTGAGCTAATAATTGTTGGGAATACTGATGCGGTATGGGGAATAGTACAATACTATTACAAGTATGATCGAAAGTAAAGACACAACTACAAACAGCATGTCTGATTGCAGTAGTTACAAATAAAAAATATTGGAAATAACAGGTTTCTAGTCTGCGTCTTGGGTTCTGGTTCCTGATGACTTCGATTTCCACAGGTGAATTTGTACTCATATCTTAAATAATTCAGCAAATAAATAGGTGAGCAAGGTCTGCTGAGTCGAATGGTGGCACTCTCTCTTTAAGGTAAAATTACTCCCGTACATTGGTTATGAAATATGGGTAATAGCCTCCTAATATAAAACAACGACTACTTCACAAGTGCAAGCCAACACTTATGAATCCTTCGAAGAAATAAGAACTCAAGATTGCTAGTATAGGAATAGAGAAAGCACTCAACAATTTCAGATTTTTGGATTGGGATTGAATGCTCCAAATGAAATTAGAGACCTCTATTTGTAGGTGCAAAAGTGGACATTCACATGCCATGTGAATGCATTAAATGGGGTCACATAGAACTCATCAAAGGTGCCTCGAACATGCCAAGATTTAGCTGATTTATGGCTTTGAAAATGGGTTCACATTTCAGAAAATCATTTGATTTCGAGGTTCACTGTACGTATATCGTCGTAGCCCTAATCTGGTGGCGCCGCATCTCTAAAGAGGTAGTAACCAACCGAGGGCCGGACGCTGCGGCACAGTCGGTTCGGCCCATCGTGGCTCGATCTTGACCTGACCCACGGCGTCGTGGCTCTTCCCCAATATTCCATAGTTTGCACACTTATTCCTTTTCTCATACCTTTGTGGTAGACTCATTATTTTGGCCAATTAATCGTCCATCCTCACATGTCTTAAGAACACTTAACATGTGTACCGACATGTCTTTCAGTACTTGAAATTTAGCGAGACGTTGTACGACATGTGCATGTGTATGAAAATAGTATATCCGATATGCGGGTCCCATGTGTTCAAGTCATTAAGGATGGGATAAACTCAATCCCACTAGGTAAATTTCCAACAATCCCCTTTTGAAATAGGTGTTAGTGCACACGAGGTGCCAACCATTAGCAATCTATCAGCGGAAGTATATTGCATCGGGATATATAGCCTATGACCTTGAACCTTCCCTACTCAAATACCATCGGACATAATTACTGCGCGATGAACGTGATGTCTTGAACCATCAGTGTTTAGTGTATGCCAAGACAATGATAAAGACACAATAACTTTCTAATCTTTTGTTTATTCTTATTGTTCTGTCCATTGTGGTCGTGGACACACTTGGATCCTTAAGTGTTTACGATTGAGGCGGTTTGTCCTCGCATTTAAATTTGTGATCTCCTACAAAGTACCATGCAGTACCCCACTCCACAAGTGTTAGAAATCATTAAAAGTGTCTCAAACCTTAACCTTGAATGTTGCGGATTAAAAGGTTTAGACACTTAACCTGTACCCACTATGCAGGTAGCACTTTAAAGTCTATCACGGAAATGGCTTTGAATATATATTTTCTTGTAGGAATTATAATCTGAAGTGCTCTTGTTTTCGCCGAATCGCTCAACTGAACCTTTACAACTTAGTTTTCCCATTGAACAAAATTACTGGGATCACCAGTCAGTATGGTTGGGTTACCACCACAAAGTTTCGTATGTATTGGGTTTTCAGCATATTCCCCTACACAGACAGTACATTGATCTTTAGGTAGGCCATTAGTTAGCGGGTCCATTATATTCTCCATTGATTATATGTAATCGATATAGACGATACCCGTGGTGATCAACTTCCTAACAGTCTTATGTCTCTGACGAATATGTCGAGACGCCGTCATTCGTGCCCTTCCAGAAGCCGATTGGCTAGCCACAGTGTGTAACTGTCGAAGGCATGGATTCCTCCCGATAAGGGACTTCCTCTAAGACGTAGTGAAGTTACTCAACTTATTTTCACACTCTGTATAAAGCAAAAGACTCTGATTCCCTCACGAATCGACCGATGCAAGTTTGCTTAGAGGATTTTTTATAAGATACACTATACACATTCTCTTGTGGCTATGTTGTTCTTCATATCCGATATCTAGTTTGCATTGATGTGTTCTCCCAGAACGATCGGACATCCGGAATATCATAATTCATAGATTAGTGAACATCTCAGATATCATCATATTTGTCTTAGTGACATCCAGTGATTGTTCGACATTCACGACTGAACCTGGTTCAACTGGTTGATTTGGAAAGCGATATCAGGTCGATTGTAATGTATAGTATACTTTGAACTACCTGAGACCTGCGTATATCACTCATGGTATAAGGGTGCACCATGACTCTAGTCAATTTTATGACTTTTTCCATTGGTGACTTCAACGAAAGTGTCAATCTACAACACATATGAGTTTGAGACTAGACTAGTCCGTTTAGACGTATTAAGGTTTGTGGTACCCATATTCTTCATAATGAACTTTGTTCCAATATGACACCCAATTTCAAACTGTTGGTTTTCCAACTGTTGGCTTTCTAACTTCAGAGTCAACATTTCTGTTTTTAGATTCATTATTTTTGTTTCATCTAAAACTTCCAGGACCAATTCAATGACTATAAGGAAGTTTAGGAAATAGCCCGATAGTTCTACAGACAAACACTGATCCTCATTTTCCAACTCTCCGGTTAGGAAGATTGTCTTAATATCCAAACCACGCCAGACTGCGGTGGCCCTGAATATCAATCTATTCTCAGGGGAGCACATATGAAAGTAGTCAAGTTATTATACTCGTCATTAGATTCATCTACCTTATACTCAAACTGAGTATCCACTTTTACAACCCAAAGGTTCTTTTACCAGAGGAAGGTCAACCATTAGTATAGTTCTGTAAGATGGATTCTATTATTTTCCTTTCCAGAGTCGTGCTTCTGGAATAGACAATGCTACCGCAATAGTCTTCGTTTATTCTTAACCAAATAATCTAGAAGGCTTAGGCTAAGTTCAGCCCGTTCTTTGATCCGTATATGTTCAACCTCTAGAGCCCCGAGTCCTGTGGATCTGGAACACTAGTTCCGAATTATCAGGCCCTTACAGATTCTTGTTAACCTAGGGCAGGTTACATTTTTTCCATCTAAAGGAAAAACGTCTTAAAGGAGTTCAACCTTCTTTGAAACTCGTATGTGACAAGCACTAATGTTACTTGCATATATGAAACTCTCAGTCTTAGGTCAACCTGCTTCGGTATTTTTAATCTCTGCCAAACAATTGATAGGAGCAAATGTGCCTCTTTACTTGTTGTGTGAATATGCCTCTTCACTTGAAATGTGAATGTGCCTCTTCACTTGCAATGTGCACGTACCTCTTAACTTGCAATGTGAACTTGACTCTTCACTTGTAATGTGAATGTGCTTCTTCACTTGCAATGTGAACGTACCTCTTTACTTACAATGTGAACTTGCCTCTTCACTTGTATTGTGAATGTACCTCTTCACTTACAATGTGAATTCACTTATAATGTGAATGTACCTCTTCACTTGTAGTGTGAACGTACCTCTTCACTTATAGTGTGAACGTACCTCTTCACTTGTAATGTGAATGTGCTTCTTCACTTACAATGTAAGCGTACCTCTTCGCTTACAATGTTATCCTTATCCTTATGTGGAGTACTCATCAAGAATCGCATTTGAGTTAAGGATTGCTTTGCGCTTGAAAATACCGTTCATACTAAGGTAAGTAGGGAGCGGACTTTCAGCGAATGATGCTCCACATTCTCCCCCTCTTTCTCTACGAATTCCTTTATCCATAGGCTTAGTAGCGCTTATTATTTTTAACGATTTCATATTTTCTTCGAAACAAGCAAAGGTTACAAAGCCATACGTAATTGTCTTCCTCATCTAGTTTGTACAACTCTGTATCAACCACGCAGTTGTGACCTAGTTCTAGAGGAGCTTTTCTTTTCCTTTTCGACTACCTCACATTTATTTTGAGGATTTATGTCGACAGACGACAACAATCTCAATTTGATCAATTGTGTCTTGATCTATGGTAACATTGACGTACAAATGACAAGTGTATAATACAGTACGTCAGTTCACATGAACAACTTCTTTTCCGAGACCAGGGCATAACCAGAGAATCAACGCTCAACGCTCCAGCTTGTGGCTGCGTATTGGTCATTAAATGATCATTCAATGCCTTAGAAGCCATCTCAAGAGCCAAAGACTCTTGGCCTTTTAATCTACTGATTTCTGGGAGTTAGTGTCGCTGCCCGAGAGACTGGCGTCGCAGCTCCGTCAGACAAAGCACCGCAAATTTGCCACTTCCCTGGTTCCAGAGCACCGCGACCCCTTCTCTAAATGTCGTGGCCCCTTTCCAGAATCAGAACTGTTACGGTTTGGATGTGATGCACGCCACTTGACTTGAATTCCCCAAATCTCCAAATGTATTGTCAAGATCAGAGGGAGTATCCTTGTCTTGCACAACGATAACCTTAACGTTGCCGATTGTTCTTGGCCTTCAAGTCATTTAGGATTTGGATTCCTGGCCCACCTTATCGGGTGTTCAACTTGTTAAGATAAACACTTATCTTTTGGTCTTCTTCCCTTGAGATTGGTGCCCAAACAATTTCTGGTGCTTTCTTAGAAAACCGTGTAAATTAAGAGTGGTAACAGTTTTCGCACAGTCAGTGGAAATAGATCCGTTTATGTGCGAACATACTTTACACTCTTTTAATTCTTATATTCAAAAGAACGAATCTTTTGAGTTTGATTATCTTTTATCCAATCTTTAATAGGGAAGGCGATGAGACTTAACATCTGATTTTAAAAGGTAAGAAATAGAAGTTTTTAATGATAAATACTTCTATATAGCTTTACACACTTTTAATCAGATATTGACTCTACTCATTATGGATGGTAAGAAAATAAACTTAGCTTTCTTGAGATCTGGACCACTTCAGTCAGAACGAGTGTCCATCTCCTCCTTACCGTTGCTCGGATTCTGAGACCGATACAGACCCTCTGCTGCAAGGTAGAACAACATCTTCAGCCTTCTTCTCTTTTCCTATCCTAGTTGATATCCAAATCCTATTCTTGGCGATTCTTTGCAGCATGGTCGTGAGCAAATCTTTGACCCGCACATGCACGACTATCAGCCGTGTCTTGAAGATCAGTAAAGATCGATTCTTCGATGAAAGCAATTATGGTACAATCGTCAAATAGAGATCTAAAACTAGGATCAGATTTGAGATCACCGTTGTTGACGAGATAGTGTCTGAACTAACCACTGAGTTGTTAACCAAAATGTTCTCAACTAGAAAACTATATCCATAACCAGAATCAGTCACACCAATGTTGACCGACATCTTTCGACTACTAATACAATTTTGCCTTAAACTTTTGGGAATATTGATGTGGTACGGAAAATAGTACAATACCATTACAAGTATGATCGAAAGGAAAGACACAACTACAAACAGCATGTCTGATTGTAGTAGTTACAAATACAAAATATTGGAAATAACAAGTTTCTAGTCTTCGTCTTAGGTTCTGGTTCCTGATGACTTCGATTTTCACAGGTGAATTTGGACTCCTGTCTGAAACAATTCCGCAAATAAATAGGTGAGAAAGGTGTGCTGAGTCAAGTGGTGGCACTCTCTCTTTAAGGCAAAATTACCCCCGTATATTGTCTTACAGAATGTGGGTAATAGCCTCCAAGATAAAACAACGACTACCTCACAAGGGCATGTCAACACTTGTGAATCCTTCGAAGAAATAAGAACTCGAGATTGCTAGTATAGGAATAGAGAAAGCACTCAATAGTTTCAGATTTTTGGATTGGAATTGGATACTACAAATGAAATTAGAGACCTTTATTAATACGTGCAAAAGTATTCATTCACATGCCATGTGAATGCACTAAATAGGGTCACATAGTATTCATCAAATGATTCCTTAAACATGCCAAGAGTTGACTGATTTATGGCTTTGTAAATGGGTTCACATTTCAGAAAATCCTTTGATTTTCGTGTTCAATGTACATATATCATCGCGGCCCTAATCTGGTGGCGCCGCGGCTCCAAGTAGGTAGTAACCAACCGAGTGCACTGGAAGACCAACGTCGTGGCCCTCGTCAGGCAGCGCCACGGCGCTGGGCCGTCATGGCTCGATGTCGCGGCCCTGTTACGGCGTCGCGACTCTTCCCCAATATTCCGTAATTTGCATACTTTTTCTTTTTCTCATACCATCGTGGGAGACTCATCAATTTGGCCAATTAATCATTCATCCTTACATGTCTTATGAATACTTAACATTTGTACCGACATCTCTTTCACTACTTGAAATTTATCGAGACGTTGTACGACGTATGCATGTGTATGAAAATAGTATTGGGCTCTTTCCTGAACTGTTGGGCTTGAACCTAAGTTTCAGATAGTCCTTGAATCTGTAGAATTGTTGGGCTCTTTCCTGAACTTCCTTATAGTCCTTGAATTGTTTACATTTTCCTCCTGAAAGTTTCAGATGAAACATAAACAATGAATCTGAAAACAGAAATGTTGACTCTGAAGTTAGAAAGCCAACAGCTGGAATACAACAGTCTGAAATTTTATGTCATATTGGAACAAAGTTCATTATGAAGGATATGGGTATCACAAACGTTAAGACGTCTAAACAATTTGGTCTTGTCACGACCCAAGCGGGCGCGACTAACGTCCTAATTGGGCGTCATTCGACTGTCACTCTTAATCCATCTAATCTGAGATCTATAGAAATTTCGACCTGACAACTGCTTTTACAACATTTCCTAAAATGGGCTGGCCAATGAAATTTGCGAAACAACAACAAAACAACGATCGTAATAATAGGCTAGCCGACTAATTGCCGCCAATCAACATCACATGCACAAAGGCATAATCAAAATAAGCAAGCCGACAATTTGCCGAGACAATAACATCAAAACCCAAAACAAGGTACAAACGTCCAACCCACGGCTACGGACCTGCAGAGTGTAATATCGACATATGACGGGACGGGACCGTCGTGCCCAATATATGCATAAGTCTGAAAGATAAAGGTGCGTACCAAAATAGCGCTCGGAACAAAGGAGCTCTCAGTATTGTCTGAAATCCTAGGCGGAGGGTCACTATCGAACACTGAACTGCGGGCATGAACGCGGCCCAGGAAAGGGGGTCGATGCGAAAATAATGTCTTGAGTATGTAAAACATAAAATCTTTGGCTGAATAACAAGCTGTACAAGTAAAATAGAAGTCATCAAATTTCATAAAGCGAGAATCTTGTCGAAAATCATATCATGTATCTTTGAATCATAAATCATCATGCTCGTATGCGTATATAAAACTGTATAACATGTCTCGACCCTCTATGGAGGGACTCGATGGAATCTGTATCTGCGCGCGTAACGTGTCTCGGCCCTCTATGGAGGGACTCGATGTAATCTGTATATATATATATAACGTGTCTCGGCCCTCTAGTGAAGGACTCGATGAATGATGCATGGTTGCGCACGGACATGATCTGGCCCGGGACTCAGTGGAGTGAAATAGTAACACTTAGCACGAGTAGATATCATGAGCAACTGTATGCGATTAAAATCATTATGTGACTCTCAATAAAAATTACTACCATAAACTCTGTTACTGAAACCATAACTAATAAATAATCATTTTTAAAACTGAACTGGTAGGAGTTAAGTACGTCCTCCGTACTTTCACAAAAAAAATCATGCCAAAAGAAAGAAGGAAAGGTCTCACATACCTTTTAAGCGAGCAAATCAACTAAATGCTAAGATATGCCTTGTCCAGTATGTCAACCTATAATAATGACAATACGTTCGTCAATTCTACTGTCTCTAACGTAATTTATTCAGATAACGACTTCTTATTTCTATAAAAATTTGGGCAGCACTTCCTTTGTTTATGTGCGTATCCACAATTTTACCAATAATCCAAATCAACCAATAATTCAACTCCAACTAACAATCCAATTCAAACCAACAATCTAAATCAACCCAATGATCCAAATTAAACTAATAACCACTACCATTTCCATATGTAGTCAAAATTATCTAAACATTCAATTTATCAACTTCAATAACCAAGGGAATTTATACACTTACCTCTCATGTTAGTCAATCATTTAGTCACGTTAGAATTATCATGGGGCAATCCAATCTCTTAACGACATCGCCAATTCAAGAATATGAATTTAACACTTTTCTATACTTTAATCCTTTCAAGGCATGTATAGATAATTGCCTCAATAAATATGCATGTAGTAACTTATATTCACACACTAATTCAGTCCGTAATACATTATCGAAATTTTCAACAATTTCTATCAACTTTCCGGTCATATCAACATTTTACAATTCCAAAGCTTTTTCCAAAATTCCTTACTTTCCAATTAATCTCCCAACAACTTTAACTTTAAACATCAAGGTTTCATCTAAATTTTCACATGCAATTAGTAATAACATACCAACACAATTACTCAATTCCAATGTACGCCAAGAATAGGTTCTAAATCGATTTCGACCTCTATCATTCACATGCATTGTCTTCTTTCCCTTTCTTCTTTGACATGGATAATTCTCCTAACTATAATATCAATTAATCTATCAAATATCAAGTAAAAGGGATACATTTTCACCAATAGAATAAGAATTTCATACCTTAAAATTTTACCAAAACAGTCCCCAAAAAACGTGACTGTCCAGATTTTTAGCCACTGCTTCGTCAGCTGAACTTGTAACGTCGATAACTCTCTACTCCGGTGTCCTATCGACGAGTGGTTTGTTTCTTTGGAAACTAGACTCGACAAAATTCATTTTAGGCTTTTAAAACATCCAAAAACTCCTAATATGCTAGGATATATTCCCTTCCAAATTTGACTAAAAATCTGTCCAAAACAGTCCCGAAAATCTGCCCACTGCCCAGTCCGAATTTTCCCACTGATTTATTGATTTTTCTTCACCAATCTTCCTCCTTCTTCACTCCAAATCGTCATGCATGAATCCCCCAATGTTAACCCATCATGTATACATGTTTTCTTCCAAAAGTTTCATCCAAAACCCCACGTTTTCGGATTGGGAATTCTCGGCCAGCAGTGGTGCCGAGCCCACTGTTTTTGGGTTTAAAAAAACTTGGCTTGGAATGGTAGAAGAATTAATCTAGGAATAAGAGATGAAAAACTTCAAATTTTGGCTATGGAATTGGGGTTATTTTCGGCCAAGCTTGAGAGGAAGATGAGAGATTGGGTTTGGCTATGGAGTTGAGTTTGAAATGGAAAATGAAGGGTTTAATATGTCTTTAAGGGCAATTAAAATCTGAAAAATTAAATTGTAATTTAGTCCCTTAAATATAACACTTTGGTCCACTTCTCACCAATAATTAATCTTATGTCCCACTTCTCTTAATTTCCGGGGATTTCATAAGGCCTCGTATCCTCAATGTCATAATTTATAATATAATACTATTCCATAACTCCATTGGGACAAATTCAACTACTAGGATTAATTCTCGTCGTCACATTTTTAGTACTACACTAATTTTCCATATTAGCATATGTAAGTATTCTTTATATTCAATATCCGAATCTTACTTCCTTAATGACGTTCTTAATTATCGCCTTAAACTTACGAGGTGTAACATCCTTCCCCCCTTAGAAACATTCGTCCTCGAATGTTCATGCTAAGTCTTATGCTAGAAAACAAATTCGGCAGAGTCTCCTTTATAACTATGTGTTATACCCCGTATTTCCAGAGTATGTACGTGAGCGCGTACGTATTATAATTTGAGCCTTAAAGTCAGCTAGTTTCGAAATTTGTACACAAGTGCCGAAAAGAGTCGTTTTCCGACGAAACGTTTCCACAGCTTTCGTAGGGAAAATTCCGGCTATGTCATTTATAATTTTTGCGGATTTTTCCGAGAGATGAAACATTTTGGACCAACGGGAGGGTGACATGTGTCACCTGCATTGGGCGTGAAGTGGGCGGCAAAGGCATCGATGGCACATTTTTGTGTTGTTTCTTGGTCGAGGTTAGGTAGGATATTTTGGTGGTAGATGGATAAGGTACTTGGCTTGATCTTGGCCTTACACTTGCCTAACACTTGGATGGATCTTGGCGTTGGTTGGCCATTCCTTGACTATAAATACCCTACAAGTGATGAACTTTCTTCGTCCTCACTGAGCAATCTACCTAAGTCTCAAAATACTCCCTCCTCTTGAGTTTAGTCCACCACCCCTCCCCTTGGCAGAAAGTACCCTCCCCTTTGAGAGTCTAGCCGAGGCAAACCCCACTCCTTGAGTGAGGCTTGGCCGTGGGGTACCCCCCTAGCCTAGTTGTCTTCGTATAATACCCCCCCCCTTTGTGGTATAGAAATACTCTCCTAGTATTGTTATAATGTCCAAATAACTTGGCCCAAATACCTTGTAGTATTCCCAGGTTACAACATACAAAAGCCAGAAAATACTATTATACTTCCTCGATCCAAAAACGAAACCTAAGTGAATCTTCACCCGTAGTTGAAGTTATAAGTAGAAGTTGGTTAGAACTTCTAAGGGTTGTTTGGAGCGGGTTGGAGCGCACGGAGTAGGAGCTAAACCTTGCTCAGGATCGACATTTATACTCGGATAATTTTGGGCTTATCGAGGTAAACATTCTTAACCTTCTGTGGTATTTGGAAATTACATGTTGTAGGAGTATATAGTTAAGTATACTATATATAGAATTGAACATAGTTGTGCGGCAATGTCTTTTGACTTAAGCCTGAATAATACTTACGGCAATGTCTTGCGACTTAAGCCTGAATTTAAATAAGAGAACTGAACTGTAATTACATAGGGTGTATTCTGAGACTTGTGTAGCATTCGTGAGTAGAATTGTACACGTCCGTTAGGCGTGCAAACCCCTGGTTGGGTTGGTAGCAGGCCTCGATAGAGGAGGAGATTACGCTGTTGCGGGGGGGTGGGGAGGTGCTGCCGAATTTTCTGTAGAATATTCTACGTTGAGATCTAGGATGTTAATAGGCGCCTTGTGGCCTCTATAGGTTGAATTACTACGTGTGGTGCAATCTACGTGGCTTAAGGAGTAGCCGACGGTTTGAAGTACTTGGAGCGTTTTGCTATTAGTCGATAATCGTCGCGAGGTATGTGAACCTCTTCCTATCTGTTCTAGCATGATATGTGTATTACTATGTAATGCGGTAGGCGATACGTGTGTTTAATGTATTTGATTGGTTTGAAACATAAAGTGTTATAACGGCTTTATGGGAAGTTGGTTATAACGACTTTATGTAGGTAAGAAAATGCTTTGTGGTTTCAAAGGATAAGCGATTTGACTTATAGATTTGATGTGTAGTAACAAAGAACTTGAAGTGTTCCAAAAGACCTTTTGAAAGAAGAGTAATACTTGGCTTTGAAAACATAAGAGTTGTACTAGCTTTATGGGAAGTTAGGTATAACGTCTTAAGAGTGATAAAAGAATGGTTTCTTGATTTTTAGAAGATAAGAGACTTGACTTAATGGTATTAATATGAATTTTGTTAAAAGTGTGAAACCTCATTCGTGAGTAATGAGTACTTGGTTTTAAAAGGAATAATGTTTCTTGATTTGAAATCAGAATGAGTATCGACAAACCCTTTGCGGCGTTAATAAAGGAAAATGTATTGAATAATGAAGTATGGTATTAAAACCGGTGAAACCTCCATCTGCATAGAAGCTAAGATGAGACAAAATGATATTACATTTCCTAGATCATGGTCGCTTAATAAGATTGATTATAAACAAGAATAACTACTCACATATAAGACATATGTTTCTCAAAACGTTTAAAGGAGAATTATGTTTTAAAGGATTAAAACTATGAACTACGAAACCTTTTCTAAAATGAGAAACTTGAGCATTTGAAATTAGGCAAACTTGAACGTTTGGAAAATAAGGTTGTTACTTGATTTTACAAAGGAAAGCATTTTGGTTTACTTAACAATATTAGTCACTCTATTTTTATACTACGGGTATCGGGTGACCTTTGTAAAATAAATGGATCTTTAAAAGGAAATTAACGTACGTAGTACTTTAGGGTTAAAACTCGGACTTTGGCATAAAATGAAAGTACTTTGAGTGGTGTATAACTTGCCTATGCTTGTTGTTGTGAAGCTTGCCTATGCTTGTTGTTGTGAAACTTGCCTATGTTTGCTGTGATAGCCTTTTTTGTATTTCTGTACCGCGTCTCGATGGAGGGCGGTTGATTTGTTATGAGCGATTACACCGAGTCCCACGAGATGGCGAGACACGTATTTCATTTAATTATACACGAGTCCCACGAGATGGCGAGGACACGTATTTCATCGATTATACAGAGTCCCACGAGATGGCGAGGACACGTATTCCATCCGATTATACACGAGTCCCACGAGATGGGCGAGGACACGTATTTCATCCGATTTTACCGAGTCCCGAGATGGGAAGGACACGTATTTTATCGATTATACACCGAGTGCCACGGGATGGCGGGACACGTATTTCATCCGGTTATCATACATGTCTCTGCTTTATATAGACTATTATGATTTCATTCTGATCTTTTCTGATTTCACATACTTGGTACTGTTATCGACCTCGCCCGAGGCTGCGTTATCTGCCGCGGTGGAAGTACATCGGTTGTGGATCCTCGCTCATAGGATCACGATTCGGCGTGTCGAAGCCCCATTTCTTGGAGGCTTATCTTTTGGTATGTTACCACAGTGCGTAGATTCTTATACATTCGAGGTATGGCGGGGCCTGTCCGTCATAGCTATTGTAAAAATCTTAAGTGCAGCTTTGTTGTGGGAAGGGTTTGTAAAGGATAAGCTGTTCGGGTATTTATGTATATATATGATGAAGGCAATTGTTTTGGTTGCTTTGTTTATTTATCTTGTCTCTTAATTCATGTTCATGTTTTTATTTCGTGATTTTCTCGATGTTGTATCACTAGGGTGCGGGGTAAGGCACGATCCACGGGCGAAGTTCGGTCGTGACAAAAGTGGTATCGAGCGATTAGTCCTCGGAAAGTGTCTGCACGTGTCTAGTAGAGTCTTGATTATCGGTGTGTTGTGCACCACATCTATAATCGTGAGGCTATAGGACATTTAAGATTGGTTTCCATTCTTCTCATTACGAGATCGTGCCACAGAGGCTGTGTGATAAGTTGGACCCTCCGGCGTATTCCTTTCCTTTACGATTATGCCTCGCGTAAGGCAACTTCGAGCCCAGATGGGCAAAGCGATCGAGGCTGTTAGAGAGATCTGAGAGAATGCGAGCGCGAGCGGTCGATGCTGAGCAGTGCTTAACGGCGAGTTTTGCGACACCGCGGCACAGCGAGTTTAAGCGCGGCGATGGCTGCTGAGACTCTGATACTGAGCCTCGGTCCACGGCTGGAAGCAGATGAGATGGGGTACAAGGAGATGGCCCGATTCGGCGAGTCGTGGCGAGATATGAGATAAGTGAATCGGCGATTCCGGCCCGATAGCACCGTAGTTCACCCGGCGAGCGGTTTGAGGCTACGTGACTTTTGAGTTGTAGCGCTTGATGTTCTATGGATCGGCGAGATGACCTCGAAGTTTATCAAGCGACTCTGGATCGTAAGTGATCGAGTCTCGAGCGAGTCGATGGTATTGGGTTCGCATCAGTGCGTGATCTGCTGATTGGTAGTTTGATTCGTGGGAGTTGTCGGGAAGAGCATGCACTTCCAGCCGTATGGGACGAGTTCTCAAGGCTTTTCTTGCACATTTCTTTCCCGCGAGATGAGAGGCTCGGGGCAGATTTTTTGACGTTGAGGCGGGGCGGGCGGGCGGTTAGAGAGTCTGATGTGAGTTCGACTCATTAGCTCGGTATGTTCCCATGTGGTAGGCGATATGGAGGGAGTACACCGCTACGTCCGGGTGGGCGATTACTTAGCGAGCTTATGCGGGTGTAGCTCTTGGCGGGCATGGACATTGCCGCGTGCAAGCTCATGCACTAGGATGTGAGGCACGGAGAGGTCGACGGAATGGCCGAGATCGGCGAAGAGGGCGAGCAGCGAGGTCCTTTGGTAACTTTCGAGGCGGACCGCCTTAGCGCGATCTAGTTATGTACCTCCACGATGCAGTGGTCCCCGCGATCGTCGGGGCGTTCGGGGTATTCGGGAGGCTGGTGAGCTTGAGGCTTACGGTTCAGATATACATGGGTTAGCGATCGGGTTGAGTTTTCCTCGGTGTGCGATGTGGCGAGCGCCATCGAGAATGTCGTCTTTGCGGTGCTTGTTTTTACTGCGCCGTCGAGAACGTATGATGTCCTAGTAGGAAGGATGCAAGCAGAATGACTCGACTCTTTGGGTCGATGGCGGGTTCATCGCGCCCCTGACTATGCGCCTGCAGTGGACTTATGATTAGAGTGGGCGGTAGCTTCGGGTATATCCTTAACCTACAGAGGCTTGTATGTTTTGATGTTATGTTAATGTGTTAAGTGTTATGTTCGGATAGCTTTGTGCTAAAATGTGATTTAGGAACACAGTTGGTGAAAAAGGGTAAGCTCAGGGTGAGAAAATGATGAACCTAGAATATTACTGATTGAGACCTTAGATGTAAGCCGTCTTGAGTACAAGATTTTGCAGTGATCCTTGTCAGTGCATTTTATGCCTAGAATGTATTGTGTGATAAGTCCTGGTTGGGTAAATGGAAGTGGTAGCTTTCGACTGTATAGGTAAGATTGTTCCGGATCGGGAAACAAGAGCGTGATACGTTAAGTGGGTCGGGTTGGGGCCATGTTGCGGGCCAACCCGCAGCCTGTTTCGAGGTGGGGTCAGCTCTGGGTGGTCACGAGGGTGCTAGGCCCAAGTTTAGTTGACCATCGTATGAGTTCGTGGGTGTGTTCGACGAGCGGTCGTGAAGGCGGGAATGGCCTTAAGGAAGATTGAGGCTAGTAAGATAACCAAGTTGGAGGTGGTGACTCGAGGTTTGGAGAACAGGCGATGGCGAAGTGTGGTACGTATACTAGAAGAGTTAAAGTGTTAGAGAGTACGACGAGTAAGGGTAGAGGCGAGCATGTATTGCGAGCATAGATATGATCATTTCTTATAAAGGAAGAAGGTGCGAAGGATGTATATTTTAGACCTCAGGGATCGCATGCAGTCCGGTACCATTTGTTGGGTCGCCGGAGTGACACTAGAACCTCGCGGCAAAGTGACAAAAGTTTGTGATGTTAGAGGTGTTTCCTCGTGGACTTGGATGTAAGTATTTGCGCGGTTGTTTCTGTGGCCAGGTGTGGCAGGATTTGTTCTCGTAAATATAGTAGTGAAGACTATACTGGCGCATGTTTGTTTTGAGGCTTAGAAGGAACATTGGGACGAATGTTTCTAAGGAGGAGAACGTTATACCGTATTTCCGGTATGCGTGGCGCGTCGTATTATAATTTGAGCCTTAAAGTTGGCTAGTTTGAAATTTGTACACAAGTGCGAAAAAGTCGTTTTCGACGAAAGCGTTTCCACGACTTCGTAGGAAAATTCGGCTATGTCATTTATAATTTTTGCGGATTTTTAGAGAGGCGAAACATTTTGGACCAGCGGGAGGGTGGCGTGTGTCACCTGCGCATTGGGCGTGAAGTGGACGGCAAAGGCATCGATGGCACGTTTTTGTGTTGTTTCTTGGTCAAGGGTTAGGTAGGATATTTTGGTGGTAGATGGATAAGGTGCACTTGGCTTGATCTTGGCCTTACACTTGCCTAACACTTGGATGGATCTTGGCCGTTGGTTGGCCATTCCTTGACCTATAAATACCTCTAAGTGATGAACTTTCTTCATCCTCACTTGAGCAATCTACCTAAGTCTCAAAATACTCCCTCCTCTTGAGTTTCGTCCACCACACTCCCCCTTGGCCGAAAGTACCTCCCTTTGAGAGCCTAGCCGAGGCAAACCCACTGAGTGAGGCTTGGCCGTGGGGTACCCCCCTAGCCTAGTTGTCTTCGTATAATACCCCCCCCCTTTGTGGTATAGAAATACTCTCCTAGTATTGTTATAATGTCCAAATACCTTGGCCCAAATACCTTGTAGTATTCCCAAGATTACACTTATACAAAAGCCCAGAAAATACTATTATACTTCCCTCAGTCACAAAAACGAAACCCTAAGTGAATCTTCACCCGTAGTTGAAGTTATAAGTAGAAGTTGGTTAGAACTTCTAAGGGTTGTTGGAGCGGGTTGGAGCGCCGGAGTAGGAGCTAAACCTTGCTCAGGATCGACATTTATACTCGGATAATTTTGGGCTTATCGAGGTAAACATTCTTAACCTTCTGTGGTATTTGGAAATTACATGTTGTAGGAGTATATAGTTAAGTATACTATATATAAAATTGAACATAGTTGTGCGGCAATGTCTTTTGACTTAAGCCTGAATAATACTTACGGCAATGTCTTGCGACTTAAGCCTGAATTTAAATAAGAGAATGAGCGTAATTACATAGGGTATTCTGATGAACTTGTGTAGCATTCGTGAGTAGAATTGTACACGTCCGGTTAGGCGTGCAAACCCCCTGGTTGGCTTGGTGGCGGCCTCGATAGATGAGGAGATTACATTGCGGGAGAGTCTGCGAATTTTACGTAGAATATTCTACGTTGAGATCTAGGATGTTAATAGGCGCCTTGTGGCCTCTATAGGTTGAAGTACTACGTGTGGTGCAATCACGTGGCTTAAGGAGTAGCCAAGCGGTTTGAAGTACTTGGAGCGTTTTGCTATTAGTCGATAATCGTCGCGAGGTATGTGAACCTCTTCCTATCTGTTCTAGCATGATATGTGTATTACTATGTAGTCGGTAGGCGTACGTGTGTTTAATGTATTTGATTGGTTTGAAACATAAAGTGTTATAACGGCTTTATGGGAAGTTAGTTATAACGACTTTATGTAGGTAAGAAAATGCTTTGTGGTTTCAAAGGATAAGCGATTTGACTTATAACGGTTTGATGTGTAGTAACAAAGAACTTGAAGTGTTCCAAAAGACCTTTTGAAAGAAGAGTAATACTTGGCTTTGAAAACATAAGAGTTGTACTAGCTTTATGGGAAGTTAGGTATAACGTCTTAAGAGTGATAAAAAGAATGGTTTACTGATTTTTAGAAGATAAGAGACTTGACTTAATGGTATTAATATGAATTTTGTTAAAAGTGTGAAACCTCATTCGTGAGTAATGAGTACTTGGTTTTAAAAGGAATAATGTTTCTTGATTTGAAATCGAATGAGTATCGACAAACCAACTGCAGCGTTAATAAAGGAAAATGTATTGAATAATGAAGTATGGTATTAAAACCAGTAGAAACCTCCATCTGCATAGAAGCTAAGATGAGACAAAATGATATTACATTTCCTAGATCATGGCTGCTTAATAAGATTGATTATAAACAAGAATAACCTACTCACATATAAGACATATGTTTCTCAAAACGTTTAAAGGAGAATTATGTTTTAAAGGATTAAAACTATGAACTACGAAACCTTTTCTAAAATGAGAAACTTGAGCATTTGAAATTAGGCAAACTTGAACGTTTGGAAAATAAGGTTGTTACTTGATTTTACAAAGGAAAGCATTTTGGTTTACTTAACAATATTAGTCACTCTATTTTTATACTACGGGTATCGGGTGACCTTTGTAAAATAAATGGATCTTTAAAAGGAAATTAACGTACGTAGTACTTTAGGGTTAAAACCCGGACTTTGGCATAAAATGAAAGTACTTTGAGTGGTGTATAACTTGCCTATGCTTGTTGTTGTGAAGCTTGCCTATGCTTGTTGTTGTGAAGCTTGCCTATGCTTGTTGTTGTGAAGCTTGCCTATGCTTGTTGTTGTGAAGCTTGCCTATGCTTGTTGTTGTGAAACTTGCCTATGTTTGCTGTGATAGCCTTTGTTGTATTCTGTACCCCGCGTCTCTCGATGGAGGCGGTTGATTTGTTATGAGCGATTCTACAGAGTCCCACGAGATGGCGAGGACACGTATTTCATTTAATTATACACCGAGTCCCGAGATGGGCGAGGACACGTATTTCATCGATTATACGAGTCCCACGAGATGGCGAGACACGTATTCCATCCGATTATACACCGAGTCGCGAGATGGCGAGGACACGTATTTCATCCGATTTTACACCGAGTCCCACGAGATGGGCAGGGACACGTATTTTATCTGATTATACACCGAGTGCCACGGGATGGGCCGGGACACGTATTTCATCTGGTTATCATACATGTCTCCTGCTTTATATAGACTATTATGATTTCATTCTGATCTTTTCTGATTTCACATACTTGGTACTGTTGTCTCGACCTCGCCCGAAGTGCGTTCATCTGCAGTGGAAATACATCGGTTGTGGATCTCGCCATAGGATCACAGTTCGTGTCGGAAGCCATTTCTTTGGAGGCTTATCTTTTGGTATGTTACCAGTGCAGTAGATTCTTATACATTCGAGGTATGGCGGGGCCTGTCCGTCATAGCTATTGTAAAAATCTTAAGTGCAGCAGCTTTATTGTGGCGGGGTTTGTAAAAAGGATAAGCGTCGGGTATTTATGTATATATATGATGAAGGCAACTGTTTTGGTTGGCCTGTTTATTTATCTTGTCTCTTAATTCATGTTCATGTTTTTATTTCCGCTGATTTTCTCTGATGTTGTATCACTAGGGTGCCCGGGGTAAGGCACCAGTCACGGGCCCGATTTCGGGTCGTGACACTATGTATATCCACCTGTATCCAGCAAACCAACAGATGCCTCACAGGGCCACAATATAACACACATGCAATTCACCAATTTAAAATAGTCAAGGAACCAAATTACTTGTGAACGTTCAACTGAATCTTATGTAATACCTTGAACAAAGTTAAAGAGTCTCCATGCGGTGCTATACTCCTCTATTTTCGAATTTGCCACAACATTCCTGCTGGTACTACCTTGTACACCTGCTTTAATTTGTAAATGGTATGTAATGTTTCCCCCAAATCTGTACTGCATACTTAATCATGACGACAATTCATGTGTATACCCGCTACATTGTTAACATAGTTCCATAGAGATTTGACAACTCCGCATGCGAAACAAATGATCTCATTCCTTGATGTAAGACATTATATCGTGGCGTCTTAATACTATATTAACTCCAATATTATGCAACACTTTATCCACTGGGATTTTAGATTTTCACATCGTCCATAGAAAGAAATATACCTTGAATGTCATTCTTTTAACCCACATTTACATATATACCTCAGAAGGATAGGATCTTTATCTCAACAAATCTCATACACTTGGCACAGTAAATTTACTAAAACTTGTCATTATCCACCAAGGATTATCCACATGGTATATACCAAGTATGTAGTGACATGTGAGACAATGTCATCTGGTAGATAATGTCCTAGCTTTGACAAATCTCATCAATCCTCACGTAGCAGTTCTTTGACATCTTCCACCCTTTCATCAATAAGACTCTAATAGTAGTTCATAGGGTAATGTTTCCAATTTGGTACGATTATCAAATCAAATGTTAGCGGTCCCACTCTTTGTTTCCCACCATATTCCTTGTTTAATGTTCTCCCTTACCTCAAGAATCATTTTCAAGACCTGAGAACCATCTTTCCATTGCACATATTGAGGGTAATGCTTCTAAGTACATGTTCCCTAGAAAGTTAACCCATAGAGAGTTGGTGGTCCTAGATTTCCATCATAGCTTTTTACACAATGCCTTTAATATATCCAAAATGAGGTCTGAATCCCAATTCACTATCATCCTTAGGCAAGTACGTTTTTAACCATGTAAACCAATGCTTAGCCTTAACATCATCCTCACTATACACCAGAAGAAAATTACAACTATTTGTATGTATATCTTTGATCACACATTTTGCAAGTCTTATAACATGCAGTATGCGTATAGGCACACTTGTGACACCCTAGTAATCAACACTGCCTTACCTCATGGTGACAACAATTTTCCCTCTCAAGCCTGTAACTTGTCTTTAATCTTCTTAATAAATTCAGCATAGTCTATCTTCCTCTTTCTAACATGTAATACTGAACATCCTAAATACATGAATGGAAATGTTCCCCTTGGAAAAGTAGTAATATATTTTCCTTACTGAATCAAGTTACTAGGAGTCTTAGCATGCATATAAATAGAACTCTCATTTTATTGATCAAATGGCCAGAAACTTCTTCATACTCTTTCAAAGTCTGCCTTAACTCCTTGTAAAATCATTCCATTTGCTTTTGTTGGAAATTCTTCAAACAACTCCTCTTTAAATCTAACAATATCCTCCCTAAAACTTAGTTTCTTAAAAACATCTCCAAAAGTTTCCTTACTCCATAATAATAAGGCAGTCTTGACATTCTTCAGTTTCGGTATAAAAGAAACGAAATCATCTTAATCAACAATAGTGTTCCAATTTTGATTTAGCGCCTAAAAGAATGCTTCATATTCTGTCCAACCCAAGCTAAAATAAATGTTTGCCAACATCCTATCGAACCTCTCAAAAGTACAGTCACTATCGGCTCTTTCATTCCACTACTTAAAAGGACTTCCTTAAATTCAATTTCAAACATTTCACATGAATTAGTTCAAAATGCAAAAATCCTCACGCTCTACAGGATATATATGAAGATCGTCTATTGTCTCCCTTCCATTTATAATAACATTGAAATTCCCACTAACTAGCCAAGGATCATGCATATCGTCGACAATATAGTATAAACTATCCCAGAGACGACCTTCCCAATGCATCATTCTTTGCATATACCATAGTATATCTACCTAGTTCATGTAACTCCTTCACCAGTTAGTCCTTAAGTTTGTCATGTTAATCATCCCTCATATTATTTATGATTAAGTTTCTCTGCTGATTACTATATTTAGGATAGACATAGCCGCTTTCACTGCCATATTCTGCTCCACATTGGACATCATTATCCCATCTTCCTTTAATATTACTGCGTTACTATTATTAGAGTTGTTACCATTGGTACACACCTCCTGGCTCTTGTAAACATTCCGTTCCTCAATAACTTTTGCTGCTACAAAAGCTCATTCAACTTGTTCTTTAGTAGTAAGAGTTGCTTTTGAGTCTTCTATCAATTGTGGGTCCTTAATGAGTTATTTTACTTCTACCACCTTACCATCGTCGTCTTCCTTATTCTATTTATTTCCATATTCTTCTCCGGTATCTCTTTGTTCCTCCTTATTTGCATTATTACCGTTTGCCTCTGTCGCGACCCGTTCCGGGGCCCGTGACTGGTGCCTTACCGGGGCACCCAAGTAGTCATACATCAGAGTAATCAGCGGAAATATAAAGCAAGACATGAAACAGTTTATAAAATAAGACACAGTTTATGTGAGAAAACATCGCCTTTCGGCGTATATATATATATAAAATCATGGTTTTGCGATTCATCCGACCTTTGTACAACATGACTCTGCACCTCTAGGAAATATACAACTATGGCGGGACAGGGTTCCCCATACCCCGATCTGTACAAACTATCTACAACAGGAGATCATACCAAAAGTAGAGCCTCGGAAGAGATGGAGCTCCCGACCAACGTAGAGATCCTAAGGATGCGGATCTAGCACTGCTTGCCCTTACTGCGGCATGAACGCAGCCCCGAAGGAGGTCGATCTGAAGTACTAGGTATGCGAAAGCGTAAAGTACTTAAATGAAAACATATCATTTTTAAAACCGGTTTACAAATATGTATGAAACAACGAGAAACCGCATAGTGCCACATCACAAACAAGAGCAACAATAGGTAGCAGAATGAGTCTTGTCTAGGCTGCGAATGATCGAAAGCAGGGCCACTCGCCCCATCATCATTCCGCAAGCCTAATCTCGACTCCCGAGTCCGCATAGGCCACTCACGTGGGCCCGCATGAGGTATAACCGCGTCGAGGGTAGCTACTCCTCGGCATCGCCCTGGACTCATTGTCCGCATGGCCACTGACCGCATGAGGCATAACCCGCATACTAACACGGAACTCTCGTAGCTCGCATAGGCCCACGGACCGCGTAGGTATTCTCGAATCATGGTCCTGCATCACCGAGTCTACCGCGTCGGAGGCGACTTAACCCGGTATCATCTCAAGAGGTGAGTGATAGTATACTAACATAACAACTTATCTTTAAACAACATAAGCACAACAAGGATACTCACCTATACAAGCGTTACAAGATACTAACACACGTAGCATCATATCATGTCTACTTATCAAACCATCTTATTATTCTTTTCACAATATGAGTGCATTATAAACACATAGGCAAACTTGTTTCTTTTATCAATCTTAAGTGGTTATACTTAACTTCCCATAAAGCTAGTATAACTCCTAAGCACATTTTAAAAACCAATTAGTTCTCTTACATTAATATGATTCATAGTCTTTTGAAATGTTTTGATTCTTTATTATTCGGGCTTAAGCCAGTGAGGCATTCAGTAAGTATTATTCGAGCTTAAGTCAAAGACATTGCCGTAGTTATTATTCGATTAACACATATACGTCTACCGTACTATATATATATTGTAAAATATCATGCTTTAGGAAGAATCACATACCTTCTCGTGAAAACCACCGCGAGTTGAATATGTCGCAGAGTCACCTATAATAGTCACAGATATCTATTAAAGACTACTCACGAAGGTCATTCTAAGCAGAGGGTTCACAATTCTACGGAAAGTCGGGCAGCACTTCCCTACCGGTGAGCTATATAAGTCTCATGTGAAACGATCACATGTAAATCTGATTCAATTATTCTTCTTTTAAACCGCCCTACTGTGATATGATTCAATTCTATTCGTGATATACTTCTAAGTATTTATACTTATCCTTATACTACAACAAGATATATTTTCTAATTCAAAAGAGGTTAGGATTAGTTACCTCGGTAAGCCCAATAATATCCTAGAAAAGTCGCGCTGAGCAAGGTTTTGCTCACAAGTTGTATGCTCCAAGAACCCTAGAAGTTCTTCACAACTTCTACTAAGTACTAAGGTATTTGGGCTAGGGTATTTTTGGGCATTATAACGATACAAGAAGGTAACTTTTCTACCAAGGGAGGGGGGGTAGATTTCGGCTAGGCTAGGGGGGTAGGCTCTCGGCCACACTACACAAGGGGAGGGAAGGGGTGTTGGACGAAAAGCTTAAGGGAGAGGAGAGGATTTTTAGACTTGGAAGATAACTTTGTGGATGAAAAACTCTTCATCTCTAAGGGGGTATTTATAGCTCAAGCCTTGGCCAACCAATGGCCAAGATGAAGACAAGTGCAAGGCAAGTGTAAGGCCAAGATCAAGCCAAGTGCACCCTAACCCCTACTCCACAAAACACTCCACAAAACACTCCACAAAACACTCCACAAAACAAGGCCTAAGCAAGGAACCAATCGGCCAAGGCCAACATCCCTCTTGGGCGCCTTGATCGCCCAAAGCCATCCCACTTGCTTCAATGTGAGGTGACACATGTCACCCTCCGTTGGTCCAAAATGTTCGTCTCTCGGAAAAATCCGCAAAAATAAGAAATGGCATAGCGGAATTTACTCTACGAAAGTCAGGGAAGCGTTTAGTCGGAAAGCGATTCTTTTAGTGAGTTGTGTACAAAATAAAGCGTCCAAGGCTTATCTTTAAGGCTAGACTTTCGTCACGTATTCCCTTACGTACATACTGAAATACGAGGTATAACATTCTCCCTCCTAGAAACATTCGTCGAATGTTCCTTCCAAACGATTATCGAAGAAGTTTAAGCGGTTAGCAAATGCCACACGCGCCACAAAACAACACTTAGGCATAAATGATAATGGAAATTTACAAGTAGGAAAGTGAATTACACGGAGGTGTGGGGAATAGGTGAGGATACTTCCGCCTCATGTCCTCGGCTTCCCACGTCATCTCCTCGAGCTCGTTCGCCACAAGACTTTGGCGGAAGCCGTCGCTTGGTCGCAGACGCTAACACGACGATCGACTATCGCCATGGGAATCTCCTCATACGATAACCCCGGTCACTGGACATCGTCAATCGGGTGCACCACAGATGGATCCGATACATCTCGCCGGATAGATCGTGAAACACGGATGCACCGCCTCGGATCGGACGGCAGATCACTCGTAGGCAACCTTGCCTACCTGCGGACAATCGAAGCGGCCCGATGTACCTTGGTGAGCTTCCTTCTTCCCGAATCTCATCACACCGCCGTGGGTGACACCTTTAGGAAAACCCAATCATGAACCTCGAACTCAAGATCGACGACGATGATCTGCATCGACTTACATCGACTACGGTATCGATAGCGCTCTCGGATAAGCTTCACCTTATCCACTGCTTTGTACCAAATCTGGTCCCACTATTGTCCTCGCCCACATCGAACCAACCTATAGGCGATCGCACTTCCTCATACAAGGCCTCATAAGGCGCCATCGAATCTTTGGAGTGGTAGCTATTATTATACGCGAACTCAACTAGAGGCAAATGATCCTCCCAACTACCATCGAAGTCAATAACACGGGCTCGCAGCATATCCTCGAGAGTGCGGATAGTGCGCTCTGCTGTCCGTCATGCGTGGATGAAATGCGATACTCGGGCTCACTGCGTCCCTAAACCCTGCGGAAGGACCTCCAGGAAGTTAGCGTAAACCGGGCTCCTGCATGCGATATGATCGAAGTAGGGACTCCATGCGATCGGCGATCTCTCGGATGTAAAGTCGGCATAATCCTCGGTAGAAAAAGTCGTCTGACGGGAAGAAAGTGGGCTGATTTCGTCGACTGTCGACGATAACCCATATAGAATCATGTCTCCTCCGAGTGCGAGGTAATCTGTGATGAAGTCCATGTTGATTACCTCCCACTTCCGGTCGGGATCTCTATCGCTGTAACAAACCACCGGGCCTCGGTGCTCTACCTTCACTGCCGACAACACGGGCGAGCTACGAACTCGCAACGTCCTCTTCAAGCCATCCCACCAATACACGGATCTAAGGTCGTGGTACATCTTGGTCGACCGGATGGATAGAGTAACGCCGCTGTGTGCTTCCCGAGAACTCTGCCGAAGTCACGAAACATCCGGAACACCGATGCGCCTCAAACCTTAGCACCCCATCGGTGCTACCTCAAAGGACCCTTGCCCTCACGAAGAGGTATCACGATATCGAATCAAAGTGGATCCTCGAGCGTTGCCTCTTCACCTCGCCGACGATGGAAGACTCGGCAACCTCGCGAACTCTAACCCCACCGCTATCGTAATCAATCAAGCGGACACCAAGGCTCGCTAAGCGATGCAAATCACGAACCATGTCCTCTCTCTAGCTGCACATCGATAGGCTCCCCATCGACCTACGACTAAGAGCATACGCCTCGCCGTTGGCCTTGGGTGGTACAGGATATCAACATCGTAATCCTTAAGCAACTCTAACCACCGTCTGCCGTAAGTTCGGCTCCTGGTGAAGATATCTGGAGGCTCTTGTGGTGCGTATAAATATCCACGTGAACCCCATACAAATAGTGCCTCAGGATCTTCAAAGCGTGAATCACGGTGCCGACTCCAAATCATGGGTGGGGTAGTTCTCTCGTGTTTCCTCGGTGTCGGGATCGTATGCTATAACCTGCCATCTGCATCAACACACATCCCAACCCGATGCCCGGCGATCACAATACACGACATAACCATCCGGACCTGCGGAAGTAAGAAGCGAGGCGGTCGTCAATCTCTCTTTCGGAATCTGGAAACCACGCTCCAAGCATCGATCCATCGGAACTTGGCGCCACGAGTCGGCCTAGTCAATGGTGCGAAGATAAAGCAAACTTCTCCACGAACCGCCGATAATAACTGCAAGGCCCGAGCTGCGAACCTCAGCCGGAGTAGTAGGTCAGGCCAAGTCCCGGCTGCGCCGATCTTGGCGTATCCACTCGAATGCCATCGGCCGAGCAATATGCCCAAGAAACGCCGCGAAGTCAACCAAAACTCACATTTGGAAAACTTGGCGTACAATGCTGATCTGGAGAAGCGTCGGCCACGGTCGCCAAATGCTCGCGCATGCTCGCTCTGGCGAGAATAAACCAAGATATCATCAATGAACACTATCACAAGCGTGTCAAAAATGGTTTGAACACTCGGTTCATCAAATCCATGAATCTGCACGGGCATTGGTCAACCCAAAGACATGACCACTGAACTCATAATGCGTCTGGTCGGAATGCGATCTAGGGACATCCACCTCTCGACTCGCACTTTTGATGATAGCGATCGCAGATCAATCTTGGAGAAACATCTCGCACCGCAAATGGTCGAACAAATCATCAATCAGGGAGGGTATACATTCTTAATGGTCACCTTGTTCGGTGCAGTAATCAACACATGCGCCGCGGCGTCGTCCTTCTTCACGAACAATCTGGCGCCCCGGGAGAAACACTGGGCCTAATGAAACCGCTTCTCTAGCAAATCCCTAAGCCGATCCTTCACTCTCTCAACTCGGCGGTGCCATTACGTATGGCGGAATGGAAATAGGCCGAGTATCCGCAATATGTCAATACAAAACTCAATCTCCTCTCGGGAGGATACGGGAAGGTCATGCAGGAACACGTGGGAACTCGTGACTACGGAATCTGAAAATCTGGTACGCGACCTCGATATCAAACACTCGAACTAGATGGTAGATATACCCTTTCGCACCATCTTCCTAGCCTTGAGGTAGGAAATAAACCTACCCTCGGCGATACCGTGCTCCTCCCACTCAACAACCGCTCTCGGAAAGCTGGAACCGTACTACTCTCTCTGCGGTCTACATTGGCATAGCAAGAAGCTAGCCAATCCATCCCCATAATCACGTCGAAGTCAATCATCTCCAACTCTATCAAGTCGGCTGAGTCGACGATCGTAAATGGTCACAGACAAGCCACATATACCCGCCGAGCTACCACCGAATCACCGGCTGGCGTAGCTACCTCGAAAGGGTCTATGGACTCGTGCTCTATCCTATCCTACTAGCAACAAGGGAGATATATGGACAGAGTAGAACCGGATCTATCAAGGCATAAACATCAAACCCAGCCCGATAAGGTACAGTGGCGACATCGGTGAGGCCTCACGATCTGTCGGTGGACAAAGCATAAATGCGGTTACGAGGACCGCTAGAAGCCCGGACGAGCCACGACCTCTGCCGCGACCTGGCGACCCGTGAGCACCACGCCTCCGGGCGAAACCGTAGGAGATGATGAAGCGGCAGCGAACTGAAGGTGAGCCTACCACCACGCCGGTCGGACGATCCTCGCAAAGTGACCTGCGCCTGGCGTAACAAGATCCATAAGTAGTACCACACTTCCGTAATGGGATCTGCGTCGGCCACCGGGGGTGGTCCGTCGGCGATACTCTGCTACTCGGGCGCCCGAAGCCACAGGGCCACAGTGCGCCTCGAAAACTCTGGGTCTTGAGGGCGGTGCGAGGAGTGCTCTGGTGGTGTGGTGCGAATCTAGGCTGCTGCGAGGCCGCCACCACGATAACCACCGTAAGACCCTCCGTCTGCGCCTTAACCGCTTCATCGTCGCTCGTCGACCTCTGCGCTCGCCGCATCCAGGCGTGAGCTGCGCACGAGTAATGTCCATACCCGGTGGAGAAACCCCGCGCATGACTCGGCCATATAGTCGTCTGGCGGTGACATAGCGGTGTACCTATCCTCCATATCTGCTGCAATCTTTGGGACATATCGAGCCAATGAATCAAACTCGACATTGTACTCGACAGCGGTCGTCCTCTGCCTCGGCGGTAAAAATCTATCGGCCGCGCCCTCGCCATCTGTGGAGGCAAGAAGTGAGTGAGAAAGCCTGCGAGAACTCATCCCAGTAGGCTGGGACGCGTGCTCTCCCGGGATAACTCCATGAATCAAACCAATCGATTGCGGTATCACGCGGCCTATGTGAACCAAAGATCACGGACTCGGTCTCGGCGTACGATCACTCTCAAAATCCTCTGAAGGCGGCGGATGAACTCCTGCGGATCATCCTCGGCCTCGACCCGTAAAACTCGTGGCTCTGACTCGAAGTCCGTAGCCTCAAACTCTACGCCTCGGGTGAGCAGATGCACGGAGGCTGAGCTGGGCTGCCGCGTCGATCTCTCTCCGTGTCGGGCCTGACTTTAGCCAAAGGTGGGCCGTCTCTCAGTACCTAACTCCTCCGCCCGGTGTGGGGCGGGAGGTGTGGGTGCGTGATGTCTTTGGCTGGCGGCGTCATAGAACTCGCCGTCTCGGTATAGGCGGGCACGAGCCCTCGTGACTCTGGGTGTCTGCTAGCGACTCCGCATTTGCCTTGCCGCCACGGGCGGGTTGCCTTACGTGGAGGCATAAGCGTACGGAAAGGAAAGCGTTAGAGGGTCCAACCTATAACACACTTCTAAAGCACGATCTCGAATGAGAAGAATGGAAACCAATCCTAAATATCTTATAGCCTCACGATTATTGGCGTGGTGCCTGACACCGATAATCAAGACTCTACTAGATCTGATGCGTAGACACTTTCAGAGATTAAGCGCTCCGATACCACTTTTGTCGCGACCGTTCGGGGCGTGATCGTGCCTTGCAGGGCACCCAGTAGTCATACATCAGTAATCGGCGGAAATATAAAGCAAGACATGAAACGATTTATAAAATAAGACACGATTTATGTGAGAAAACACGCTTTTCGGCGTATATATATATAAAATCATGGTTTTGCGATTACATCCGACCTTTGCATAACATGACTACAGACCTCTGAAATATACAACTATGGCGGGACAGGGCCCCACCATACTGACTGTACAAACTATCTACAACAGGAGATCATACCAAAAGTAGAGCCTCGGAAGAGATGGAGCTCCGGCACCAACGTAGAGATCCTAAGGATGCGGATCTAGCACTGCTTGCCCTTACTGCGGCATGAACGCAGCCCGAAGGAGTCGATCACAACAGTACTAGGTATGCGAAAGCGTAAAGTACTTAAATGAAAACATATCATTTTAAAACCGGTTTACAAATATGTATGAAACAACGAGAAACCGCATAGTGCCACATCACAAACAAGAGCAACAATAGGTAATCAGAATGAGTCTTGTCTAGGCTGCGAATGATCGAAAGCAGGCCACTCGCCCCATCATCATTACGCAAGCCTAATCCTGAACTCGAGTCCGCATAGGCCACTCGCGTGGGCGCGTGAGGTATAACCCGCGTCGGGTAGCTACTCCTCGGCGTCGTCCTGGACTCATTGTCGCGCATGGCGCTGACCGCGTGAGGCATAACCCCGCATACTAACACGGAACTCTCGTAGCTCCGCATAGGCCCTGGACCCGCGTAGGTATTCTCGAATCATGGTCCTGCCGCTGAGTCTACCCGCGTCGGAGGCGACAACCCGGTATCATCTCAAGAGGTGAGTGATAGTATACTAACATAACAACTTATCTTTAAACAACATAAGCACAACAAGGATACTCGCTATACAAACGTTACAAGATACTAACACGTAGCATCATATCATGTCTACTTATCAAACCATCTTATTATTCTTTTCACAATATGAGTGCATTATAAACACATAGGCAAACTTGTTTCTTTTATCAATCTTAAGTGGTTATACTTAACTTCCCATAAAGCTAGTATAACTCCTAAGCTTACATTTTAAAAACCAATTAGTTCTCTTACATTAATATGATTGATGAGTCTTTTGAAATGTTTTGATTCTTTATTATTGGGCTTAAGTAGTGAGGCATTCTGTAAGTATTATTCGAGCTTAAGTCAAAGACATTGCCGTAGTTATTATTCAGTTAACACGTATGCGTCTACCGTACTATATATATATTGTAAAATATCATGCTTTAGGAAGAATCACATACCTTCTCGTGAAAACCACCGCGAGTTGAATATGTCACGCAGAGAGTCATTTATAATAGTCACGAGATATCTATTAAAGACTACTCGAAGGTCATTCTAAGCAGAGGGTTCACAATTCTACGGAAAGTCGGGCAGCACTTCCCTACGGTGAGCTATATAAGTCTCGTGAAAGCAGTCACATGTAAGTCTGATTCAATTATTCTTCTTTTAAACCGCCCTACTTGTGATAACAATTCAATTCTGATACGTGATATACTTCTAAGTATTTATACTTATCCTTATACTACAACGGTATATATTTTCTAATTCAAAAGAGGTTAGGATTAGTTACCTCGGTAAGCCCAATAATATCCTAGAAAAGTCGCTGAGCAAGGTTTTGCTCTAAGTTGTATGCTCAGAACCACAGAAGTTCTTCACAACTTCTACTAAGTACTAAGGTATTTGGGCTAGGGTATTTTTGGGCATTATAACGATACAAGAAGGTAACTTTTCTACCAAGGGAGGGGGGGTAGATTTCGGCTAGGCTAGGGGGGTAGGCTCTCGGCCACATTACCTGAGGAGGGAAGGGTGTTGGACGAAAAGCTTAAGGGAGAGGAGAGGATTTTTAGACTTGGAAGATAACTTTGTGGATGAAAAACTCTTCATCTCTAAGGGGGTATTTATAGCTCAAGCCTTGGCCAACCAATGGCCAAGATGAAGACAAGTGCAAGGCAAGTGTAAGGCCAAGATCAAGCCAAGTGCACCTAACCCTACTCACAAAACACTCCACAAAACACTCCAAAACACTCCACAAAACAAGGCCTAAGCAAGGAACCAATCGGCGAGGCCAGCGTCCCTCTTGGGCCTTGATCGTCCAAAGCCATCCCACTTGCTTCCAATGTGAGGGTGACACATGTCACCCTCTCGTTGGTCCAAAATGTTTCGTCTCTCGGAAAAATCCGCAAAAATAAAAAATGGCATAGCCGGAATTTACTCTACGAAAGCTGTGGAAACGTTTCGTCGGAAAACGATTCTTTTAGTGAGTTGTGTACAAAATAAAACGTCCAAGGCTTATCTTTAAGGCTAGACTTTCGTACGTATTCCCTTACGTACATACTCTGGAAATACGGGGTATAACAGCCTCCTCAAGTGGCATTTGTTTTATCCTCTCGTTGGACTTACTAATTCAGTTGTGTCTTTGGCTACATCACACTGAATATCTATTATCACTTCGTTGAATTCATCTATATCTTGCACCTCTCTTATCTGTTTTCCACCCTTCTATTATTGTCTATGGATTTGTACCTGATCATGTAACCTTCCAATATCTATCCACAGTTCCCTTTTAAGAGCCACATCATTAAACGCATACACCACAGTCATATGGAAACTTTTCTTTGTACTCCTAAGTGTCACCCATGATGTGCGTATAGCTTTTAATATCTACCTCGTCGAGATGAGGCTTCCAAGAGATCAAATAACATCATCTTAGCATTCTGCGTGAACCAATGCATTCATTGAAACTGTGCACCAATACATACTTCGGTTACCAATCCTTCAAATAACTTCTTAACCGAAAATATGAACTCCAGAGGTTACAATATTTAAAATGCTTGACACAACTATACACTAATAGGATGCTCATCATTCCCAAGTTCCAACTCATTTGCGAAAGAAACTCAATTAATTTCTATGTCCAATACTTCCCAACATTCGGTCCAAAGTAAGAAAAAAATGGTTTCATCCTTATATATCAATCTTATTAGTCCAGAAGTAATATCCCCTTCTCTTTCTTACATGGGAACGATATTCTTTTGCAGTTCCCTACCTTCACATAGTCAAAAAACACGGTATACCATAAAACAGTCACATATTCTAACAATTAGCGCTCAAAATTTAATTATAGGTATGAAGGAGAAAAGAATAGGTAAGCTTCATTTTATATCTTTGAAAGGAAAAGTTCAATCTCTGTAACTATAGAGCAGATAACGTAGCATAACATAGTACCAATTCGTAAGATAGAGGCTACTGCAATTTACTTCACAAATCAACACCTCATTCATGGTCTGAAAGAGATCTATTCACTATTCGCAATTATAAACAACTTCATTTCTTACTTGTCGTACTTTCCATAACTCCAACATATTCTATTATACATACGTAACCTCGGACACTGCTCCTGGTTCCAATCCCTGATGATACCATCCCTTAAGTGATGAATTGTTAACTTATTCTCTTATTTAGTACATAAAAGATTCTGAATAGTTACCTTACCTGACGTTGACCTAGTATCTTCAAACCTGGTCATCATACTTCTACTCAAACTCTTTCACTTCCCTTATGGCTTGACGCACCAAGTCAAGTCCGATTTACTCTGATTTTCCCCTTCCGAGCCATCATTTGTCTTTTGGAACATAAGCGCAACCTGATAATTATTATGAAGATGGGTGGTTATCCTAATGACATAGCTCTATTGCACGATCTACGAGATGAAAGAGTAGAAACCAATCCTAAATGTCCGGCAGCCTCCTGCGTATAAGTATGGTGCACAATATACCCATACACAAGACTCTACTAAACACGGTCTGTAGACATTCCGAGGACTAACTGCTCTGATACCACTTTTGTCATGACCCAACCCGACGGGCCACGATTAACGTCCTAATTGGACGTCATTACTGACCTGTCACTCTTAATCCATCTAATATAGAGATCTATAGAAATTTCGGCAGCACAACGCTGCTTTTACAATATTTCCCTAAAATGGGCTAGCCAAGCGCGCGAAACAACAACAAAACAACGATCATAATAGGCTGGCCAGCTAGCCACCAACCAACATCACGTGCAAAAGGCATAATCAAAATAAGCAAGCCGACAAGTGCCGAGACAATAACATCAAAACCCAAAACAAGGTACAAGCGTCCACCCGCGGTCGGACCTGCACTTAAGAGTGTATCTTGACATATGACGGGACAGGACCCCGTCGTGCCCAATATATGCATAAGTCTGAAAGATAAAGGTATGTACCTCATCAGGCAGCGCCACGGCGCTGGGCCGTCATGGCTCGATGTCGCGGCCCTGTTACGGCGTCGCGGCTCTTCCCCAATATTCCGTAATTTGCATACTTTTTCTTTTTCTCATACCGTCGTGGGAGACTCATCAATTTGGTCAATTAATCATTCATCCTTACATGTCTTATGAACACTTAACATTTGTACCGACATCTCTTTCACTACTTGAAATTTATCGAGACGTTGTACGACGTATGCATGTGTATGAAAATAGTATTGGGCTCTTTCCTGAACTGTTGGGCTTGAACCTAAGTTTCAGATAGTCCTTGAATCTGTAGAATTGTTGGGCTCTTTCCTGAACTTCCTTATAGTCCTTGAATTGTTTACATTTTCCTCCTGGAAGTTTCAGATGAAACATAAACAATGAATCTGAAAACAGAAATGTTGACTCTGAAGTTAGAAAGCCAACAGCTGGAATACAACAGTCTGAAATTTTATGTCATATTGGAACAAAGTTCATTATGAAGGATATGGGTATCACAAACGTTAAGACGTCTAAACGGACTGGTCTTGTCACGACCCAACCCGACGGGCCGCGACTAACGTCCTAATTGGACGTCATTACTGGTCTGTCACTCTTAATCCATCTAATACAGAGATCTATAGAAATTTCAAAGACCTGTGCGCTTTTACAACATTTCCTAAAATGGGCTGGCGAAATTGCGAAATAACAACAAAACAACGATCATAATAGGCTGGCGACTAGCCGCCACCAACCAACATCACGTGCACAAAGGCATAATCAAAATAAGCAAGCCGGCAAGGCTGCCACGAGACAATAACATCAAAACCCAAAATAAGGTACAAACGTCCAACCCACAACTTTCTACAAACCTCTAAGAGTGTAATACTTACATATGACGGGACAGGACCCCGTCGTGCCCAATATATGCATAAGTCTGAAAGATAAAGGTCTGTACCAAAATAGCTGGCTCCGGAACAAAGGAGCTCTCCAGTATTGTCTGAAATCCTAGGCGGAGGTCACTATCTGAACACTGAACTGCGGGCATGAGCGCGACCAGAAAGGGGGTCGATGCGAAATAATGTCTTGAGTATGTAAAACATAAAATCTTGGCTGAATAACAATCGTACAAGTAAAGCAGAGAGTCATCAAATTTCATAAAGCGAGAATCTTGTCGAAAATCATATCATTATCTTTGAATCATAAATCATCGTACTCGTATGCGTATATAAAACTGTATAACATGTCTCGGCCCTCTGTGGAGGGACTCGATGAAATCTGTATCTGCGCGCGTAACGTGTCTCGGTCCTCTATGGAGGGACTCGATGTAATCTGTATATATATATAACGTGTCTCGGCCCTCTAGTGAAGGACTCGATGAATGATGCATGACTGCGCACGAACATGATCTGGCCCGGGACTCAGTGGAGTGAAATAGTAACACTTAGCACGAGTAGATATCATGAGCAACTGTATGCGATTAAAATCATTATGTGACTCTCAATAAAAATTACTACCATAAACTCTGTTACTGAAACCATAACTAGTAAATAATCATTTTTAAAACTGAACTGGTAGGAGTTAAGTACGTCCGTCGTACTTTCACAAAAAAAAATCATGCCAAAAGAAAGAAGGAAAGGTCTCACATACCTTTTAAGCGAGCAAATCAACTAAATGCTAAGATATGCCTCGTCCAGTATGTCAACCTATAATAATGACAATACGTTCGTCAATTCTACGGTCTCTAACGTAATTTATTCAGATAACGGCTTCTTATTTCTATAAATATTTGGGCAGCACTTCCTTTGTTTATGTGCGTATCCATAATTTTACCAATAATCCAAATCAACCAACAATTCAACTCCAACTAATAATCCAATTCAAACCAACAATCTAAATCAACCCAATGATCCAAATTAAACTAATAACCACTACCATTTCCATATGTAGTCAAAATTATATAAACATTCAATTTATCAACTTCAATAACCAAGGGAATTTATACACTTACCTCTCATGTTAGTCAATCATTTAGTCACGTTAGAATTATCATGGGGCAATCCAATCTCTTAACGACATCGCCAATTCAAGAATGTGAATTTTAACACTTTTCTATACTTTAATCCTTTCAAGGCATGTATAGATAATTGTCTCAATAAATATGCATGTAGTAACTTATATTCACACACTAATTCAGTCTGTAATACATTATCGAAATTTTCAACAATTTCTATCAACTTTCCGGTCATATCAACATTTTACAATTCCAAAGCTTTTTCCAAAATTCCTTACTTTCCAATTAATCTCCCAACAACTTTAACTTTAAACATCAAGGTTTCATCTAAATTTTCACATGCAATTAGTAATAACATACCAACGCAATTACTCAATTCCAACGTACGCCAAAAATATGTTCTAAATCGATTTCGACCTCTATCATTCACATGCATTGTCTTCTTTCCCTTTAATCTTTGACATGGATAATTCTCCTAACTATAATATCAATTAATCTATCAAATATCAAGTAAAAGGGATACATTTTTACCAATAGAAGAAGAATTTCATACCTTAAAATTTTACCAAAACAGTCCCCAAAAAACGTGACTGTCCAGATTTTTAGCCACTGCTTCGTCAGCTGAACTTGTAACGTCGATAACTCTCTACTCCGGTGTCCTATCGACGAGTGGTTTGTTTCTTTGGAAACTAGACTCGACGAACTTCATTTTAGGCTTTTAAAACATCCAAAAACTCCTAATATGCTAGGAGATATTTCCTTCCAAATTTGACTAAAAATCTGTCTAAAACAGTCCCGAAAATCTGCCCACTGCCCAGTCCGAATTTTCCCACTTATTTATTGATTTTTCTTCACCAATCTTCCTCCTTCTTCACTCCAAATCGTCATGCATGAATCCCTCAATGTTAACCCATCATTTATACATGTTTTCTTCCAAAAGTTTCATCCAAAACCCCACGTTTTCGGGTTGGGAATTCTCGGCCAGCAGTGGTGCCGAGCCCACTGTTTTTGGGTTTAAAAAAACTTGGCTTGGAATGATAGAAGAATTAATCTAGGAATAAGAGATGAAAAACTTCAAGTTTTGGCTATGGAATTGGGGTTATTTTCGGCCAAGCTTGAGAGGAAGAGGAGAGATTGAGTTTGGCTATGGAGTTGAGTTTGAAATGGAAAATGAAGGGTTTAATATGTCTTTAAGGGCAATTAAAATCTGAAAAATTAAATTGCAATTTAGTCCCTTAAATATAATACTTTGGTCCACTTCTCACCAATAATTAATCTTATGTCCCACTTCTCTTAATTTCCGGGGATTTCATAAGGCCTCGTATCCTCAATGTCATAATTTATAATATAATACTATTCCATAACTCCATTGGGACAAATTCAACTACTAGGATTAATTCTCGTCGTCACATTTATAGTACTCTTGTTAGAAAATTATGTGCTTCATCAGATTACAATATAGAAAAGAGTATTACCCCCAACAAAAGTAAAGTTAGCTAGAAAAATATCCGAGATCAACTGGAAACCTTCTCATCTAGCTTCCTGGTTGCTCCATAACTTGCAAACTGTCGGAGCATTAGCCATCGGGAGCACTGTTTAAAAATATGGTTTGGTTTGTCCGTATATATAGTGATGCTCAATGTTAAAAATGCTGCAATTAATTGACAGTTTTTTTTTAAGTTTCATTGTCTCATTAATACATAAATTACAACTGAATAGAATACAGACTTGCTAGCCATTACTTTTGCAAAATTTAAAAACACTATGTGGGCTATTTAATTTTACATAATTAAGTTTTAAGTTTTTCTACATAACACACAAATGAAAAAACATGAAAAATGCCAAAAAAGTAAGAAAAAACTTTTTGGTTGCCTAATTTCGGTTTAATTTATAAATCTTTCATTAAAACTTATTTAACTTCCCCCTCCCATAGGTTATACAACCATCTCTACTTATACACAAATAAAATACCTAGCACAAAGAATAGAAAATCAGGAAAAAAAAATAAGTGAACAAGAAGAGGAAAAATTTGGAAAATATCAAGAGAGGAAGGAGAACAAAAATTAGGGAATACTAGGGAGCAAGGATACTTGTAGCAACCGAACAACAATCCTTTTCACGCTTACAAGGTGAGTTTTCTCACTCATAAATTCTTGGTAACATCCTTTATTTTAAGTTCAATACATGTTAGAATAAAAATTGAGTGTTGAAAAGAAATAATGAGCTTTTGATTTTGATTGTTTAGACAACTAGTTGCGTCATGAACTTTACGAACTGGTTTCACTGAGTTATAATTGTTAGAATTTGATGAAATTAGAAAGAATGGTACAACTCGCTATTATGATCATACAGAACCAAAATTGAGGTATAATGGACATACGGTTTAAAAGTTATCATAGTTCAAAGTTCCTGCCTTAGATTTGGCCGAAATTCGGAAAGACATAATTACGGACTGTGTGTATTGAGTTTTACTTATTAGAATTATATAAAAATTTACATGGTTGTAAATTTCTCTGTTACGGACAGATATAGCTAAATAGGGGTTAAAACGGACTTACGAGTTGAGAGTTATTGTAGTTTGAAGTTGCTGCCTCGGATTCATCGGAATCCAGAAGGGCAGGACGTTGAAACGTAAAACTGTACAAATCCATGAGAAAAATGAAAATGTTTGTTAAATGAAAGTTCTAGATCTATCTGTTTTGGACATTTTGAGATCTTACGGAGGTCTATCCGACTTATGGATTGAGATTTGTCGCTGTTAAAAGTTTCTGCCTCGGATCTATCGAGATCCAGGAAGGGCAGCGAATATAAGTGTAAAATTGTACCAAATGGTACAGAATATAAAAGGATGGTTCAAATGGAGATGTGTAGATCTCTGTTCTCGTCGTTTTGAGATTTTATGGGGCTCGAACGGGTTTACGGATTAGGAGTTATGACTAATTTAAGATTTGATCCTGTTTAATAAAAATTCTGCTGAAACAAATTTCATGTGGCTGTTTTGAGGATGAGTTTGTGCTAGTTACCCAAAGTAGTTTTAAATGAAATTTGATACAGTGAAATATTCCCGTCTTACCTTGGTTTCAGCTTGAGAAAAACCTTAGTTGGAGTTATGGTTGAAAAGTTATAATCGTTACAAGTATGAATGACAGAATGTTGGGAAAGAGAATATTATTTATTTGATCTTCTGAAAAATATGAAAAGTGAATACGTGTTCACATAAATATATAAATATATAATGGATCGGGTTGCACGCCGCAACAAAACGTAAAGTGAATACGTGTTCACAAATACGTAAATAGAATGGATCGGGTTGCACGCCACAACAAATATGAAAGATGAATATATGTTCACCTATATATAAATACTTTGGATCGGGTTCCACGCCGCGACAAATATGAAAAGTGAATACGCGTTCACAAATATATAAATGCAACAAATATATGGAAATGCAGGGGATGTCTTAACGTATAATACGAGATAAAATAAAATGTTAGTTAAATTGAGAATTTCCTATGAGGAGTTGCTGCATATTTAAAAGTGTTGTACCCTAATATGTTTCTGCAATATGTTTATTACGTTATAATGTGATTGCACTTGGAATATTGTGGTGTTACTTTGAATTGCAGGGTAAGGTTCTCACTCAGCCCCAGATGGTAGGGCTGACTCTTTATTTAACATGTTTTAGGAAAGCGTGATAGAGGAAAGGCTCCACGTCAAGGCTAGCGATCATCCCACAGCCTCTTGTCGTACCATGTCCATTGCTTCGGGCTTGGTACTCGTCAGGTTCAGAATGTCAGTTTCAATGTCTCGGGAAATACCCGTGATGGTCTCCTCTCCAACTTAGAATAATCTTTGTCAGTATGTTTATGTAGAAACATTATTTGTACGAGCATGTGCTCGCGTTATGTTTTCAATAAAGTTATAAACAAATGTCTTTATTATCATTGTTATTAATAGCTCCGTATTTAAATATAAGTTTAAATTTCTAAATAAAGAGAATTAAATGGTGCTCCTGGTGGGAAATAATTGTCCAGGTGTCATCACGCCCTAAGTAAAGGCTTAGGAAAAATCGGGGCGTGACATTAAGTCTTAGAACTCAATCATAAACCTTGAAAGATAATCCCAAAATCAAATTGTCATGAGTACAAAGCTACTAACGGGAATATAATTCTGAAATGATAAACAAAACATTGTCTAAAATATAAAAGGACAGAAGGGTAAAATAACAAGAGGGAGAGTTCCAGTGCCAGGATAGTATCGGTGGCTCACCCTAGACTCCTAAGGAAGATCTCCACGCACCACATCTAAGCTCCTCTGCTGGCATCTGGATCAGTATCTACACATAGAGTGCAACAAGTGTAAAGTGAGTACGAGAAGCACGTGTACCCAGCAACATCATCGACCGATCCTAACTATAGCGGTGACGAGGGTTGGTACTCCCAATGCTTATCTTCTTGCTTGGTTAGTGAAATTATACATTTTATAAGCATTACAACCATCTAACTAAGATTTCACAACCGACCGAATGATAAAGTACATTACTTTCCAAAGATCATACTAAAGTCTCTAACTTTGCCTCATTTAGGATAATTTTTGCAATAAGGTTCCAACCTACACCCAATCGGGCATCTAAATCCTCAAGATTTTATCTTTTCATTAATTATGATAAGTTCTACTCAAAAGGGTCCAACCCTTTCACAAATTGAGACACATTCATTATCAAGATTCAATCTTTTTCCCAAATCAACAAGTTTACAGTTAAAGGCTCGATATTATAGTTCTTATACTAAGGAACTCGTAAAGCTTCCATCTCTATACCCTTATCATACAGTCTCGTATATCTATTTTACATCAAGGATAAGTTACAAGGTGCCAGGATATCATCTATCAAAATCCATAAGGCCATAAAGTGTCACGACCCGACCCCAGGGTCGCGACTGGTGCCCTACCTGGGCACCCCGTTCAGGTATACATCATAGAATAGCAGCGGAACATACACAACATACAACATTTAGACAATAATAACACAGGCTAGCCGATAAGGCCGCCTTCCATAAAATATGCATAATCCAAGAAAAACAGTACAACTCAGTTCTTACAGCCCCAAACCACAACATGTGACTACAGAGCTCTAGGAATAACAACAGTGGCGGGACAGTGCCCCGCCATACCCCTGAATGTACATAAATCTACAACATCAGGGAAAGACTGTACCAAAAAGACAAGCCTCCGGAGAAATGGAGCTTCTGACGTCTGATAAGTGATCCTAAGTATGAGGATCCACCACACCTTACCACACTGCGTGAGCGGCCAGGAAGAAGTCGGTACCTGATATGTACTAAGTATATAAAACTGGAAAAATACTGTAATTACATCATAGGTTTAAAACAAAGCCGGAGACATGTATGATAATCGAATTACAGTACAATGTGCCTTACTAACAATGAGAGTAAATAGTAGGATACTTACAATATAAAATAGGAAGCTCACGATCAAAGCAGGACCACCGCGCGATATCGCTAGCAATCCTACTCCTGGGACTATTTCACCCGCATAGGTCGCGTGGACCCGCATGAGGTATTCCTCGCATGGGACTATTTCTGTTACACCCCGTAGTTCCATAGTATGTATGTGAGGACGTACGTACGAGAATACGACAGTAATTTTGGAAAGGAAGAAAGATGTGATTTTTCGACGGAAAAGTTTTCGGTTTTTGTAAAGTAAAAAGGTTCGTTAATGGGAATTGGATTCCCAGATTTGGTATTCGGACTTTTTGGAATATTTTAGAAGTATTGAAATTTTAATTTCCGGAATTGGTCACGTGGGGCCCACGAGAGAATTTACGGTTTTGTGAGACCCACTTTATTTTCGGATTTTTGGCATTACGGATATTTTCGGAAAATGAATATTTTGGACCAACGAGAGGGCGAAATGTGTCACCCTCAAGTGGACGGATTGTTGGACGATTTGCATGGTCAAGTGGTCAAAGTCTTGGAAGATATTTTCTTTTGGTGAGTGGGAGTAGGTATTTGGACGGTTTTGTGAGCCATGTGGATGGCCACATGGCTCATTGTTGTGGGGGACATATGTCCCAAGGTTGTGGTGGACATATGTCCCAACATTGTGGTGGACACTTGGTTGGAAGACCTCATTCTTCACATGGATCCAAATCTTCACCCTCTATTTGTTTTAATCTAGACCATTGAAGGTTCTATAAATACCCCCCCTTGATAGCAAGACTTCTTCATCACTTGAACAATTTCCAAGTCTCAAAATCCCTCTCCCCCTTTAGTTGAAGTTCTCGTCCAAACTTCCTCCCCTTCTTGAAAGCCTTCGTCAAACACCCTCTCCTTAACCAAACTTTGTCCAAAATTCCTAAACTCTTAAGTGTTCTTCCTTAGTGTATTAGGAAGATTGTTAACCAAAAGTTAGAAAAGATTTCACACCACAGCCCTAAAGCCTCACTTGGCCAAGAGTTGTGAGGACAAGAACCTTAGTGTTCTTCACTTGTTTAGGTTGGTTCTTAAAGAGGAGTTGGTTAGGAGTGTATAAGGGTTGCTTGGAGGCGGGTTGGAGCGCGGAGTAGGAGCTAAACGTTGCTCGGGATCGACATTAAACTTGGAAAAATTTGGGCTTATCGAGGTAATTAATCTTGTCCTTCATTGTAATTGGAAATTACATATAGTAGTTTAAGTGAGTATAAGATATAGAAGGTTATTGAAAGAAGAGAATTGATTTGTAATTACATGGAATTTGTATTCTGATGAGACTTGAGTAGTTTGTGGGTAGGAAGTGCTGCCCATTTTAGTAGAATAGAGAACCCTCTGCTCGGAATATTCTCTGAGTAGTCTAGGCGTTAATAGGCGTATTTGACTATTATAGGTTGAAACTCTGCGCGACATATTCGACTTGGCGGTGGATTTGCCGAGGAGGTATGTGATTCTTCCTATCCTCTTGAGCATGATATTTTTAAAGAATATATATAGTACGGTGAGCGTCGTGTGTTAAGCTGAACGTGGTTTTACTCCGATGTATTTTGACTTGAGTTTTAAATAATAAGAATCTTGAAGTATTTCAAAAGAATTAAGAATCGTTTTTGAAAGAAGAGTAATACTTGGTTTTAAAAGCTTAAGAGTTATACTAGCTTTATGGGAAGTTAGGTATAACGACTTAAGAAAGATAAAAAGAACGGTTTACTTAATTGTTTATGGAAGCCTTGTATTGATTTGGAAAGGGAAATAAGTATCGAACAAACCATTACAGTATTAATAAAGGAAAATGTATCGACTAAGTAAGTATTATTAAAACCATAGAAACCTCCATCTGCATAGAAGCTAAGATAAGACAAAATTGTATTACATTTCCTAGATCATATTTGTTTTAATAAGATCATTAATAAACAAGTTTTGATTTTCTAAAAAAATTTCAAAGTAAGAACTTGATTTATAAAAGACAAAGACTTGAAAAATTGAAGTGTTTTCATTTAAAAAGGAAGGCATGCTTTTGTCTTAAGTTGGTTCAAAAGAAGGTAGGAAATTGTTTTGGTTTACTTAAAAGATAGTCACTCTATTTTGATACTACGGGTATCGTGTGACTTTTGTGAAAGAAACAAGATCTTTTTAAAGAGTTAATGTATGAAGTACTTTGGGGATAAAAACCCGAACCTGTTGACATAAAATAGAAAGTACCTTGTGTGAATAACTTGACTATGTTGGTTTGTGATAGCCTTGTAATACTTTCTTGTTGGTTTGATAAGTAAACATGTTATGATGCTACGTGTGTTAGTATCTTGTAACGTTTGTGTAAAGGGGGTTCCCTTGTTGTGCTTATGTTGTTTAACGATAAGCCGTTATGTTAGTATTGTATCACTCACCTCTTGACATGTTATACCGGGGGTTAAGCTGCCCCGTCGAGGATGCCTTATGCGGGTCCAGGGGACCTATGCGGAGCTACGAGAGTTCCAGGTTAGTGTGCGAGGAATACCTCATGCGGTCTATGTGGCCATGCGGGCTCACGAGTCGGGGCGATGCAGAAATAGCTACCTCGATGCGGGGAATACCTCATGCGGGCCTAGGTGGCCTATCGCGCTCTGAGAGTCGAGATTAGACGCGCATTGATCACGAGGCGAGTGGCGGCCGATCATGTGGCGCGGTCTAGAAAGACCTCGTGATCTGATTTTATAGCATTGTTGATGCGTAGGTTTTAGTAGTCGGCTATGCCTTCGTACTTACCGTCTGATTTTATTTTGACACAGGTGGGACACGGTGTTCATGTGTATTCCTTGGTTCTTTTATATCATGGATTTGCCGCGATGAGAATGAATTCCACGGGCATGATTGATATTGTGGGCATGAGACCCATGGTTATATTGAGTGATGACTTCAAGGCGTGAGTCACGACTTGACATATCGCTACATATTGTGTATCGGAAATTGGTTATCATATATGTCTTACATTTTATATAGACTATTATGATTTCATTTCTGATATTTTGATTTCACATACTTGGTACTGTCTTGACCTCGCTTGAAGTGCGTTCATCTGCGGTAGAGTACACGATTGTTGATCCTCGCTCATAGGAGTCACGATTCGCGTTGGAAGCTCCGTTTCTCGGAGGCTTATCGTAGTATAGTCCCTGTCGTTGTAGGTACTTACATTCGGGGTATGGCGGGAACCTGTCCGTCGTTGTTGTTATTATATTCGTAAGTGCATGTAATCTTTGTTGTGGCGGGGGCTTGTAAAAGGGATATAGCTGTTCAAATTTTTATATATATATGCGTGACGCTCTTCTCGAATAAATTGTTTCTCACTTCATATTGCCGTATGTCTTGTTTATATTCCGGTTACTCGATGTATGTCTACTTGGGTGCGGGTAAGGCACGATCACGGGCGAGGTGAGTCGTGACAAAAGTGGTATCGAATGTCACGACCGAACCGGGCGTGGTAGTGTCTTACCGGGCACCTAGTGATACAACATCGAGAAAATCGTGAAATAAAAACACGAACATGAATTAAGAGACATGATAAATAAGCAGGCCAACCAAAACAGTTGCCTTGGTATATATACATAAATACCGACAGTTATCCTTTTTACAAACTGCGCCTGGCGATTACTCTGGACCTCAGAAGTGACAACAACTATGGCGGGGCAGGGCCCGCCATACCACTGAATGTCTGAGAACCTGGACTCGAGTAACATACCAAAAGATAAGCCTCAGAAGAAGCGGGGCTTCCAACACGTGAACTTTGATCTATGGCGAGGATCCTGGCCGATGTATACTTACTGCGGCATGAACGCACCCCGAGAGTCGATAACATGTACCAGTATGTGAAGCTAAAGATCGTAAATGAAATCATAATAGTCTATATAAAGCATGAGACATGTATGATAACAAACTACGATTCACAACATAAAGCGATCATGTCAAGTCGAGGACTCACGCCTCAAGTCATCCTCACGTGCGTGGAACTCCTTCCTCACCGCCGGATCTAGGTGTAAATCGTGTGGAATACGTGTCGGCCCGTCCGTGGGACTCGGTAAGAATCATGTGGAATCGTGTCGGCCCGTCAGTGGGACTCGGTGAAATCGGATGGAATCGTGTCGGCCCGTCTCGTGGGACTCGGTGAATAATCGGATGGAATACGTGTCGGCCCGTCTCGTGGGACTCGGTGAATAATCGGATGGAATACGTGTCGGCCCGTCTCGTGGGACTCGGTGAATAATCGGATGGAATCGTGTCGGCCCGTCTCGTGGGACTCGGTGGATAATCGTTCATAATAATTCAGTGCCCTCCATCGAGACGCGGTGATATAGAAATACAGTATATGCACACAAGGCTATCAAACACAAACATAGGCAAGTTACACACAACTCAAGTTTATTTTAGGCCAAAGTCCAGGTTCTGACCCCAAGATATTACGTACGTTAAATTCTTTTTAAAAGATCCATTCCTTTTATAAAGGTCACCCGATACCCGTAGTATTAAAATAGAGTGACTCACATTTTTAGGTAAACCAAAACACTTTCCTTTTCAACATCAAGTAACAACATTCTTTTCCAAAAGTTCAAGTTTGCCTAATTTCAAACACTTAAGTCTCTTATTTTATAAAGGTTTCATAGTCCATAGACTTAATCACTTAAGAATATAATCCTCTTTTAAACAATTTGAGAAACATATGTCTTATATGTGAGTAGGTTATTCTTGTTCATAATCAATCTTATTAAAGCAGCCATGATCTAGGAAATGTAATATCATTTTGTCTCATCTTAGCTTCTATGCAGATGGAGGTTTCTACTGGTTTTAATAATACTTATTTAGTCAAAACATTTCCTTTTATTAACGCTGCAGTGGTTTGTCGATACTCATTCTGATTTCCAAAATCAGTAAAACATTATTCCTTTTAAAAACCAAGTACTCATTACTCACGAATGAGGTTTCATACTAACATCCATATTAAGTCAAGTCTCTTATCTTTTAAGATTAAGTCTCTTAACTTCTAAAAATCAGTAAATCATTCTCTTTATCTCTCTTAAGACGTTATACCTAACTTCCCATAAAGCTAGTATAACTCTTATGTTTTCAAAACCAAGTATTACTCTTCTTTCAAAAAATTTCTTAATTCTTTCGAAATACTTCAAGATTCTTATCATCACACATCAAGTCAGTTATAAGTCAAATCAGTTATCTTTAAAAACCACAAAGCATTTCTTACTTACATAAAGCTGTTATAACCAACTTCCCATAAAGCCGTTATAACACTTTATGTTTTAAACCAATCAAATACATTCACACGTATGCGTCACCGTCTTACATAGTTATACACATATCATGCTAGAAAAGATAAGAAGAGGTTCATATACCTCGCGACGATTATCGACTAATAGCAAAGCGCTCAGTACCTCAAACCGGCTACACCTTAAGCCAAGCGGCTCGCCACACGTAGTACTTGACCTATAGAGGCCACAAGGCGCTATTATCATCTAGATCTCAACGTAGAATATTCTACGAAATTTGTGACCCTCCCATGACCGCGTAATCTCCTCTCTATCGAGGCACGCTATGAGCCAACAACTCCTAGAGAGGGTGAAGGTTATACGTCTAATCGGGACGTGTAAAATTCTACTCCACGATAATGCTACTTAAGTCTCATGTCTGATCCTACGTAATTCTGATTCGATTCTCTTCTTTAAATTCGGGCTTAAGTCAAAAGACATTGCCGCACAACTATGTTGATTCTATATATAGTATACTTTAACTATATAATCCTATAACATGTAATTTCCAATTACAATAGAAGGACAATAGTATTTACCTCGATAAGCCCAAAATTATCCAAGTTTAAATGTCGATCTGAGCAAGGTTTAGCTCTCACTACTGCATGCGCTCAACCCGCTCCAAACAACCCTTAGAAGTTCTACGCAACTTCTACTTAACACTTCAACCTACTATGAAGGTTTTCCTTAGGGTTTTGTTTAGTGGCTAAAGGAAAGTATAATAGTATTTCTGGGCTCTACGTATAGAGGTAACTTTGGAAAATACTACAAGGTATTTGGGCTAGAGTATTTGGGCATTATAACAATACTTGGAGAGTATTTCTATACCACAAAGGGGGTATTATACGAAACAACTAGGCTAGGGGTACCCGGCTAGAACACTTCTGAGGGAGGGTGCTCTCGGCCAAGGTCTTAAGCAAAGGGGAGGGGGCTTTGGACGAAAGCAAACAAGAGGAGGAGTATTTAGAGACTTAGAAAGAATGCTCAAGTTTGGATGAAATAACTCTTCAACAAGGGGTATTTATAGGTCAAGAAATGACCAACCAATGGCCAAGATCCATCCAAGTGTAAGGCAAGTGTAGGGCTAGATTTAAGCCCAGTGAACCTTATCCATCTACCACACCAACTTGCACAAAATCTCCTACCACCTAAAGTGCTCCCATTTCGTCCATTTGCGTCACCATTGCTTCCAATGTGAGGTGACACATGTCACCCTCGGTTGGTCCACAATGTTTCTCTCTCGGAAAAATCCGCAAAAATTATAAATGACATAGCGGAATTTTCCGCCCATGAAGTTTAGTAAAGCGTTTAGTCGAAAACTTTTCGGCACTTGTGCACAAATTCGCCACTTTGCCTACTTTAAGGCTTAAATTTTTATCGTCGCCCTCGCGTACATACTGCGGAAATACGGTATAACATTCTCCCCTCGCGAAACATTCGTCCCGAATGTTCCTTCTCAAACAGGATAACGATAAAGTTCTTCTAACAAGTTGTCAACGCCACGCTGCCACGAAATAACACATGCGCGCAAATACTTAAATCTACGCCAACGAGGAACCACCGATGATGCAAAACAATACCAACTCTCGCTCTTGGTCCAGGGACACTCCGCCCGCATTCGTTTCTCAAAAATGATTACTTCCATCTTTCGGACAAGTTCACTTCCTTACTCGTCGGACTCTTCTCGAACATTCGAACTCTTCTTAGTACACGTACCACACCGGTCAACGCCATTCCCAAGACTTTGGAGTCACCACCTCGAACTTGGTCATCTTACTAGCCTCGATCTTCCTTAAGGCCATTCCGGCCTTTACAAACCGATTCGGTCGACGCGTCCACGAACTCATACGATGGTCATCTAAACTTGGGCTAGCACCCCGTGACCCTACCACTGGCGGGACCACCCGAGTGACCTACCCCGAAACAGGCGGGTTGGCGCGCAACATGGCCCCAACCCGACCACTTAACGCATCAAGCTCTTGTTTCCGATCCGGAACAATCTTACCTATCTGGTCATGAAAGCTACCACTTCCATTTCACCGCCCGTGGACTTATCCCACAACACATTTATACGCAACCAAGTATTTCAACAAAGACTAACAGTAAAATCTTTTATTCAAGATGACCTTACCTCTAAGGTCTCAACACGAAATATTCTAAGGTTCACACTTTCCATGCCCCATACATATCCTTTCAACTAACCATGCTTTCCATAACCCTTGACATGATGCTATCCGTACATAGCACACAATAATAAGGTCATCATATCATGCATACAAATCTCTAGAGGTTAAGGATATACGAATCTACCGCTTCACTCTAATCATAGGCACGCCTGCCGCATGGTAATAGAAGCGATGAACACCGCATTGACCGTGGTGAGTCATTCTGCGCATCCTTCCTATTAGGGCGATTTCGTCATATGGCCACGGCGCGCGGAAAAACAAGCACCCGATAAAGACGACATTCCGGGTTGGCGTACGCCACATTGTGCATCTTGAGAAAACACGAACCGTGGCTAGAACCATGTATATCGTGAACGAAGCCACGGAGCCACGACCGGCTCGAATACCGAATGTCACGAAGGCGCGGAGGACCATTACGCGCGGCGGAGGTACATAACTAGTGCTGCTGGCGGCCGCCTCGAAAGTTACCAAAGGACCTCGCTGCTCGCCTCTTCTGGCGATCTGGTCATTCCGTCGACCTCTCCGTGCCTCACATCTGGTCGTGAGCTTGCGTGCGGGCAATGTCCATGCGGTGAAGAGCTACACCGTGCAAGCCTCGCCAGTAATCATCTAGCCGGTGGCGTAGCGGTGTACTGCATCCTCCATATCGGCTACTACGGTGAGAACATACCGAGCTAATGAGTCGAACTCACATTGTACTCTCTAACCGTCCGCGTCCCGCCTCAGCGTCAAAAATCATCGGCCGAGCCCTCTCATCTGTGGGGGCAAGAAATGTGCAAGAAAAGCCCTTGAGAACTTCGTCCCAAATGGTGGAGGTGCATGCTCTCCCGGGACAGCTCGCGAATCAAACCCGATCATTGCGGTATCACGCGGTGATGCGAACCAATACCACCGACTCGCCTGCGAGACTCGATCACTCTCATGATCCGCTTTGTGTCGGATAAACTCACGAGGTCATCCTCGGCTCGATCCATAGAACAACGGCTCTGACTCGAGAAAGTCCAGTAGCCTCAAATGTGCGCTCGGGGTGAACTACGGGTGCTCTGGGGTAGGCTGCTGCGTCGGCCTATCCTCATATCGCTACGACCACGGCGATGGCGGGTCATCTCCTTGTACCCGTCTCATCTGCTCCGGTGTGGGATGGAGGCTCAAATCTTGTAGTCTCGGCAGACCGCTGCTGCGGCTCTAAACTCTGCCCGGTATTTGGCGTCGCAAAACTTCGCCGTCAAGCACTATCTCGAGTAACGGCCCGGGCCTCTGCCGGTAACCCTCCGTGCTCTACTCGCGGCTCCTCGGTGTCTTTCCTTCGGGCGGGTTGCCTTACGCGGAGGCATAGCGGTAAAGAAAGGAATACGTTAGAGGGTCGACTTATCACACGGCTCAGGCACGATCTCGGAATGAGAAGAATGGAAACCAATCCTAAATGTCCTATAGCCTCACGATTATAGATGTGGTGCACAACACACCGATAATCAAGACTACTAGACACGCGATGCGTAGACACTTTCAGGATTAATCGCTCGATACCACTTTTGTCACGACCGAACCGGGCGTGGTAGTGCCTACCGGGCACCCTAGTGATACAACATCAGAGAAAATCAGCGGAAATAAAAACACGAAAATGAATTAAGAGACATGATAAATAAACAGGCCAACCAAAACAGTTTCCTTCAGTATATATACATAAATACCCGAACAATTATCCTTTTTACAAACTACGCCACAGCGATACTACAGGACCTAAGAAGTGACAACAACTATGGCGGGACGGGGCCGCCATACCACGAATGTACAAGAACCTCTGGACTCGGGTAACATACCAAAAGATAAGCCTCGAAGAAGCGGGGCTTCCTAACACGTTGAACTTTGATCCTATGGTGAGGATCCTGGCCGATGTACTTACTGCGGCGTACGCAACCCGGGAGAGTGATCTGGCAGTACCAAGTATGTAAGCGTAAAGCGTAAATGAAATCATAATAGTCTATATAAAGCAAGAGACATGTATGATAACCAAACTACAGTTCACAACATAAAGCGATCATGTCAAGTCGAGGACTCGCCTCAAGTCATCCTCCGTGCGTGGAACTAATTCCTCACCGCCGTGATCAGGTGTAAATCGTGTGGAATACGTGTCCCGGCCCATCCCGTGGGACTCGGTAAAGAATCATGTGGAATACGTGTCCCGGCCCATCCCATGGGACTCGGTAGAGAATCAGATGGAATACGTGTCCCGGCCCATCTCGTGGGACTCGGTGAATAATCAGATGGAATACGTGTCCCGGCCCATCTCGTGGGACTCGGTGAATAATCAGATGGAATACGTGTCCCGGCCCATCTCGTGGGACTCGGTGGATAATCGTTCATAACAATTCAGCCGGCCCTCCATCGAGAGACGCGGTGGTATAGAAATACAGTATATGCACACAAGGCTATCAAACACAAACATAGGCAAGTTACACACAACTCAAGTTTATTTTAGGCCAAAGTCCAGGTTCTGACCCCAAGGTATTACGTACGTTAAATTTTTTAAAAGATCCATTCCTTTTATAAAGGTCACCCGATACCCGTAGTATTAAAATAGAGTGACTCACATTTTTAGGTAAACCAAAACACTTTCCTTTTCAATATCAAGTAACAACATTCTTTTCCAAAAGTTCAAGTTTTCCTAATTTCAAACACTTAAGTCTCTTATTTTATAAAGGTTTCATAGTCCATAGACTTAATCACTTAAGAATATAATCCTCTTTTAAACAATTTGAGAAACATATGTCTTATATGTGAGTAGGTTATTCTTGTTCATAATCAATCTTATTAAAGCAGTCATGATCTAGGAAATGTAATATCATTTTGTCTCATCTTAGCTTCTATGCAGATAGAGGTTTCTACTTGTTTTAATAATACTTATTTAGTCAAAACATTTCCTTTTATTAACGCTGCAGTGGTTTGTCGATACTCATTCTGATTTCCAAAATCAGTAAAACATTATTCCTTTTAAAAACCAAGTACTCATTACTCACGAATGAGGTTTCATACTAACATCCATATTAAGTCAAGTCTCTTATCTTTTAAGATTAAGTCTCTTAACTTCTAAAAATCAGTAAATCATTCTCTTTATCTCTCTTAAGACGTTATACCTAACTTCCCATAAAGCTAGTATAACTCTTATGTTTTCAAAACCAAGTATTACTCTTCTTTCAAAAAATTTCTTAATTCTTTCAAATACTTCAAGATTCTTATCATCACATCAAGTCGGTTATAAGTCAAATCGTTATCTTTAAAAACAAAGCATTTCTTACTTACATAAAGTTGTTATAACCAACTTCCCATAAAGCCGTTATAACACTTTATGTTTTAAACCAATCAAATACATTCAACACGTATGCGTCTGCTACTACATAGTTATACACATATCATGCTAGAAAAGATAGGAAGAGGTTCACATACCTCGCGACGATTATCGACTAATAGCAAAACGCTCCAAGTACCTCAAACCGTCGGCTACACCTTAAGCCAAGCAGCTCACGCCACACGTAGTACTTCAACCTATAGAGGCCACAAGGCGCCTATTATCATCTAGATCTCAACGTAGAATATTCTACAAAAATTTCGCAAGACCTCCCCATGACGCGTAATCTCCTCCTTCATCGAGGCACGCTATGAGCCAACAACTCCCTGAGAGGGGGTTGTACGCCTAATCGGGCGTGTAAAATTCTACTCCACAGTAATGCTACTTAAGTCTACTGTAATACAGTCCTACGTAATTACAGTTCAGTTCTCTTCTTTAAATTCAGGCTTAAGTCAAAAGACATTGCCGCACAACTATGTTCAGTTTTATATATAGTATACTTTAACTATATAATCCTTTAACATGTAATTTCCAATTACAATAGAAGAATGATAGTATTTACCTCGATAAGCCCAAAATTATCCAAGTTTAAATGTCGATCCTGAGCAAGGTTTAGCTCCTACTCCGTGCGCTCCAACCCGCTCCAAACAACCCTTAGAAGTTCTACGCAACTTCTACTTAACACTTCAACCGACTATGAAGGTTTTCCTTAGGGTTTTGTTTAGTGGCTAAAGGAAAGTATAATAGTATTTCCGGGCTCTACGTATAGAGGTAACTTTGGAAAATACTACAAGGTATTTGGGCTAAAGTATTTGGGCATTATAACAATACTTGGAGAGTATTTCTATACCACAAAGGGGGGTATTATACGAAAACAACTAGGCTAGGGGGGGTACCCCACGGCTAGAACACTACAAAGGGGGAGGGGTGCTCTCGGCCAAGGCCTTACTCAAAGGGGAGGGGGCTTTGGACGAAAGCAAACAAGAGGGAGGGAGTATTTAGAGACTTAGAAAGAATGCTCAAGTTTGGATGAAATAACTCTTCACAAGGGGTATTTATAGGTCAAGAAATGACCAACCAATGGCCAAGATCCATCCAAGTGTAAGGCAAGTGTAGGGCTAGATTTAAGCCAAGTGCACCTTATCCATCTACCACACCAACTTGCACAAAATATCCTACCAACTAAAGTGCTCCCATTTCGTCCATTTGCCGTCCACCATTGCTTCCAATGTGAGGGTGACACATGTCACCCTCCCGTTGGTCCAAAATGTTTCGTCTCTCGGAAAAATTCGCAAAAATTATAAATGACATAGCCGGAATTTTCCCTTCGCAAGTTTAGTAAAACGTTTCGTCGAAAAATGACTCTTTTCGGCACTTGTGCACAAATTCGCCACTTTGCCTACTTTAAGGCTTAAATTTTTATACGTACGCCCTCACGTACATACTCTGAAAATACGGGGTATAACATCAGAGCAGTTAATCCTCGGAAAGTGTCTACAGACCGTATCTAGTAGAGTCTTGATTATCGGTGTGTTGTGCACCACACCAATAATCAGGAGGCTATAGGATATTTAGGATTGGTTTCCATTCTTCTCACTCTGAGATCGTGCCTTAGAGCTGTGTTATAAGTTGGACCCCTCTAACGTAATTCTTTCCCTTACCAGTTATGCCTCCGCGCAAGGCAACCCGGGCCCAGAAGGGCAAGGCAGCCGAGGGAGCTGCGAGTAGAGCACAGAGGGTTACAAGGGCACAGGCCCAATCATCACCTGAGGTGGTGCTTCATTCGGGGAGTTCTGCTACGTCGCGGCCAAAGTTTAGCTTTGGCAGCGATTCCTACTGCGGCCATGATATCTGGACGTTTAGTTCCACGACCAGTAACAGAAAGTATGGATTGCAAAGAGACGACCCTGTTACTAGCTAGGGATTTAGCAACCAGAGAGTATATTATGTACCGATTTATCACGGGTCTTGATGATTATCTAAAAGAGGGTTGTGCAAGAGTAGCTCTTCAGTCAGGCATGAGCATGGCCTGCGTACGGGCTTATGCGCAGCAGGCCGAGAAACGTAGGGATCGACGGGTTAACCAAGATCAGCCAAAGGCGGTCGGCAGGTCGCTGGTAACTTTCGAGGCGAATCGCCTCGGTGATCGTATATGTGCCTCCGCGATGCAGTGGTCCTCGCGGGGTTCGGGGCGTTCGGGGTATGCGAGAGTTGGTCGAGCCGGGGCTTGGTTCACAGATACACGTAAGTTCTAGCCAGCCGGGTTCAGTTTTCCCTCAGTGTTCACAGTGTGGCAGGCGTCATCCCGGGGAATGTCGTCTTTTTGTTGGTGTTTGTTTTACCTGCGGCCGTCAGGGCCATGTGACGAGGGAATGTTCAAGTAGGAGGGATACAAGTAGGAGGACTCAGCCCACGGTCGATTTGCGGTCGGTGGTTCGGAGAGGAGGGGGTGTTAGCCAGAGGAGGCCACCCCCACATCGGTGTGGCCGTTGTGGTAGATGTCATTATGGGGAGTGTCGTACTACTTCGACAGCTTGTTATGCTTGCAGCCAGCAGGGCCATTTTGCGAGAAATTGTCCGACTAGAGGTGGAGCGGATGTAGTGACTCAACCTTCAGGATCAGTGGCTAGTTCATCACCTTTTCTAGCTATGCGCCCAACAGGGCAGGATTGATTAGAACGACAAAGGGGAGTGAAGCAGTAGATACATGTATATCCTTAACCCTCTAGAGATTAGTATGTGTGATAAGATGAGTATATTTTAAGTGTTATGTTCAGATAGCATTGTGTTAGTTGTGATTAGAAATCATGGTTAGTTAAAATGGTAAGATTTGGGGATAGGGAAATTGTGAGCCTTAGAATATTATACGTGGAGACCTTAGAGACGAGGCCATCTTGAGTAAAAGATTTATTTTTATGTTTGACCCTTATCGGAGTGCATAGTATACGTGAGATATATTTGTGTGATAAGTCCCTGAGTAGTGTGAAATGAAAGAGGGTAGTTGAGCTAAGAAGACCACTAGGTTTTCGTGACTTGATGGTGAGATTGTTCCAGATCGGGAAACAAGAGCTTGGCGCGATGAATGGGTCGGGTTGAGGTCAGATTGTGGGTCAACCCGCAGCCCGGTTTGAAGTAAGGAAAATTTGTGGTGGTCCCGCTATGTGTTAGGGTCACGAGGGTGTTAGGCCCAAGTTTAGTTGACCATCGTACGAGTTCGTGGATGCGTTCGACCAGTAGTCGGGCCGATGAGGTCAGCCCATCTTGTCTTTCAGTCAGGACTGTTTACTCGGTGGAGGGTTATGCGAGATGTTATATATCAGGAAGGTTGTAAGGATGCACGGGGTTCCTACTTTCACTTTATGACAGGCAGTGGAGCCCAGTTTACGGCTATTTCTTTTTATGGAGGTTTTACTAGGCAAGGTTAGGAACTCAGGTGAGTCTCAGTATTGCATTCACCCTCGGGCCGGTGTTTTGATTTCAGAGGTAGCTGTAAGGATTATTCGCCTCTTGTTGAGTAAGTATTATACTAGCTACCATTTCAGTATTCAGAGGGTGCCTTATGAAGCCTCGTATGGGCGGAAGTGTAGGTTGCCGGTCGATTGGTTCGATGTTGGCAAGATTCAGATAGTTGGTCCAGACTTGATACAGCAGGCAGCGGATAAGGTGAAGCTTATCCCGGAGTAGTTATTGACAGCTCAGAGTCAACAGAAGTCGTGCGGATAGTCGGCGTCGACACTTGGAGTTTGGGTACGAGAAGGGTACGACGAGTAAGGGAAGAAGCGATCATGTGTTAAGAGGATAGAAGTGATCATTTCTTTTGTGAAGTGAAGGTGCAAGGGGAGTATCTTTTAGACCTTGGGTGGGAGCTTTTGTGATGCTAGAGGTGATTCCTTGTGAACTTGGATTTAAGTATTTGCGCGTGTGTTATTATTGCCAGGTGTGGCATAATTGGTTTCGTAAGTATAGTAGTGAAGACTATACCGGCGCATGTATGTTTTGAGACTTAGAAGGAACATTCGGGACGAATGTTTCTAAGGAGGGGAGAATGTTACACCCCGTAGTTCCAGAGTATGTATGTGAGGACGTACGTACGAGAATACGACAGTAATTTTGGAAAGGAAGAAAGATGTGATTTTTCGACGGAAAAGTTTCCGGTTTTTGTAAAGTAAAAAGGTTCGTTAATGGGAATTGGATTCCCAGTTTGTGTCGGACTTTTGGAATATTTTAGAAGTATTGAAATTTTAATTTCCGGAATTGGTCACGTGGGGCCCACGAGAGAATTTACGGTTTTGTGAGGCCCACTTTATTTTCGGATTTTTGGCATTACGGATATTTTCGGAAAATGAATATTTTGGACCAACGAGAGGGCGACATGTGTCACCCTCAAGTGGACGGATTGTTGGACGATTTGCATGGTCAAGTGGTCAAAGTCTTGGAAGATATTTTCTTTTGGTGAGTGGGAGTAGGTATTTGGACGGTTTTGTGAGCCATGTGGATGGCCACATGGCTCATTGTTGTGGGGGACATATGTCCCAAGGTTGTGGTGGACATATGTCCCAACATTGTGGTGGACACTTGGTTGGAAGACCTCATTCTTCACATGGATCCAAATCTTCACCCTCCATTTGTTTTAATCTAGACCATTGAAGGTTCTATAAATACCCCCCTTGATAGCAAGACTTCTTCATCACTTGAACAATTTCCAAGTCTCAAAATCCCTCTCCCCCTTTAGTTGAAGTTCTCGTCCAAACTTCCCTTCCCCCTTCCTTGAAAGCCTTCGTCAAAACACCTTCTCCTTAACCAAACTTTGTCCAAAAATTCCTAAACTCTTAAGTGTTCTTCCTTAGTGTATTAGGAAGATTGTTAACCAAAAGTTAGAAAAGATTTCACACCCTAGCCCCTAAAGCCTCACCTTGGCCGAGAGTTGTGAGGACAAGAACCTTAGTGTTCTTCACTTGTTTAGGTTGGTTCTTAAAGAGGAGTTGGTTAGGAGCGTATAAGGGTTGCTTGGAGCGGGTTGGAGCGCACGGAGTAGGAGCTAAACGTTGCTCAGGATCGACATTAAACTTGGAAAAAATTTGGGCTTATCGAGGTAATTAATCTTGTCCTTCTATTGTAATTGGAAATTACATATAGTAGTTTAGAAGTGAGTATAAGATATAGAAGGTTATTGAAAGAAGAGAATTGAACTGTAATTACATAGAATTTGTATTCTGATGAGACTTGAGTAGTTTGTGGTAGGGAAGTCTTGCCCATTTTAGTAGAATAGAGAACCATCCGCTTAGAATATTCTACAGAGTAGTCTAGACGTTAATAGACGTATTTGACTATTATAGGTTGAAACTCTGCGCGCGACATATTCGACTTGGCAGGTGGATTTCGCCGAGGAGGTATGTGATTCTTCCTATCCTCTTGAGCATAATATTTTTAAAGAATATATATAGTACGGTAGACGTACGTGTGTTAACTGAACGTGGTTTTACTTCGATGTCTTTTGACTTGAGTTTTAAATAATAAGAATCTTGAAGTATTTCAAAAGAATTAAGAATCGTTTTTGAAAGAAGAGTAATACTTGGTTTTAAAAGCTTAAGAGTTATACTAGCTTTATGGGAAGTTAGGTATAACGACTTAAGAAAGATAAAAGAAGCAGTTTACTTAATTGTTTATGGAAGCCTTGTATTGATTTCGAAAAGGGGAAATAAGTATCGAACAAACCACTGCAGCGCTAATAAAGGAAAATGTATCGACTAAGTAAGTATTATTAAAACCAGTAGAAACCTCCATCTGCATAGAAGCTAAGATAAGACAAAATTGTATTACATTTCCTAGATCATGACTGTTTTAATAAGATCATTAATAAACAAGTTTTGATTTTCTAAAAAAATTTCAAAGTAAGAACTTGATTTATAAAAGACAAAGACTTGAAAAATTGAAGTGTTTTCATTTAAAAAGGAAGGCATGCTTTTGTCTTAAGTTGGTTCAAAAAGAAGGTAGGGAAATTGTTTTGGTTTACTTAAAAAGATAGTCACTCTATTTTGATACTACGGGTATCGTGTGACTTTTTGTGAAAGAAACAGATCTTTTTAAAGAGTTAATATATGAAGTACTTTGGGGATAAAAACCCGAACTTGTTGACATAAAATAGAAAGTACCTTGTGTGAATAACTTGACTATGTTGGTTTGTGATAGCCTTGTAATACTTTCTTGTTGGTTTGATAAGTAAACATGTTATGATGCTACGTGTGTTAGTATCTTGTAACGTTTGTGTAAAGGGGGTTCCCTTATTGTGCTTATGTTGTTTAACGATAAGCCGTTATGTTAGTATTGTACCACTCACCTCTTGACATGTTATACCGAGGGTTAAGCTGCCCCCCGATGCGAGGGATGCCTCATTCGGGTCCAGGGGACCTATGCGGAGCTACGAGAGTTCCAGGTTAGTGTGCGAGGAATACCTCATGCGGTCTATGTGGCCATGCGGGCTACGAGAGTCGGGGCGATGCAGGAGTAGCTACCCTCGATGCGGGAAATACCTCATGCGGGCCTAGGTGGCCTATGCGGACTACGAGTCGAGATTAGACGCGCATTGATCACGAGGCGAGTGGCGAACCGATCATGTGGCGCGATCTAGAAAGACCTCGTGATCTGCTTTTATAGCATTGTTGGTGCGTGGGTTTTAGTAGTCGGCTATGCGCCGTACTTACCGTACGGTTTTATTTTGACACAGGTGGGACCTGGTGTTCATGTGTATTCCTTGGTGCTTTTATATCATGGACTGCCGGCAGTGAGGAATGAATTCCACGGGCATGATTGATATTGTGGACATGAGACCCATGGTTATATTGAGTGATGACTTCAAGGGCGTGAGTCCCTGACTTGACATGACTGCTTACATATTGTGTATCGGAAATTGGTTATCATATATGTCTACTGTTTTATATATACTATTATGATTTCATTTCTGATATTTTGATTTCACATACTTGGTACTGTTATCGACCTCCTTTGAAATTGCGTTCATGCCACAGGTAAAGGTACACGATTGTTGATCCTCGCTCATAGGGTCACGATTCGGCGTTTTGGGAAGCTCCGTTTCTCGGAGGCTTATACGTAGTATAGTCCCTGTCGTTGTAGGTACTTACATTCGGGGTATGGCGGAACCTGTCCCGTCGTTGTTATTATATTCGTAGAGTGCATGTAATCTTGTTGTGGGCAGGGCTTGTAAAAGGGATGTAACTATTCAAATTTATATATATATATGCCGACAGACAGCTCTTCTCAGATAAACTGTTTCTCACTTCATATTGTTTCATGTCTTGTTTTATATTCCGCTGGTTACTCTGATGTATGTCTACTTGGGTGCCCGGGTAAGGCACCAGTCATGGGCCCGGGGTCGGGTCGTGACAATTTCACCCGCATAAACCCTTACGGATTCGCATGAGGTATTCCTCGCATAGGTTGTATCCGCCCGCATGGGACTATTTCACCCGCATAAGCCCTTGCGGACTCGCATGAGGTATTCCTCGCATCGTGGGTAGCAAATCCACAAACCCGGGGAATGACCCCGTAATGAATAATATACTACTAGCACAAAACCGGCTATCATAAAATATATAAGCAAGTTAAGCATCCCCCTAACTTCTTATTATTCTTGTTCACATACACTCTCATCTTAGTTTACTTAAGGCACTAACATGTCTTTTATAAAGATCCGGGAATTTAACCCAAAGTACTACATACTTCCACTCTTTTAAAAATGACTCTCTTTCATATAAAACTTCCAAGATACTATTAACCGTAGTATCAAGTCAAAATTACTTTTCAAGACAAGTCACAATACCTTTAGAAATAAAGTTAGGTTTCTAAATCAAGTGACTCATTTTCTTATAAAACCTTAGGCAATTGATGCCTTAAAATCAAATTGTCTTTTCATTACAATCAAGTCATTTATCTTTCCATAAAGCAAATATAACCAACTTCCCATAAAGTCGTTATATTCACTTTATACTTTAGCCAAATACAATTTCCTATCCAAGGGACTTATACGTTTAAAACGGAACAAGTATCACATACTTTAAAACTCTTCAAGTCCCTTAACTTTAATAAAACTTAAGACATCCTTAATACTTTCAAAGAAGCGAGTTAATCTCCTAACTCACCCGACTTGGCCATTCATAAAACTAGTAAAGGATATCAAGATCTTGTACGTCTACCGTACTATATACGTGTAACTAGTCATGCTCAAAAGATAGGAAAAGTTCTACATAACTCTTCGGGTCAATCCACTTGCCAAGTACCAAGTCCCGCCCATAGTATGTCAACCTATAACATTCACAATACGTCTATTAACGCCTTACTTCAAACGTAGAATATTATAAGTGTAAAGTCTCTAAATTCTACGGAAAATCGGACAGCACCTCCTTTGTTTCTACTTACTTTGCCACCTTTTTCAAGGCCGAATACAATAACCAAACACGCCACATTTAAGGCCCAATCAATGCAATCAACAATAGGGGATTACACGCCTACTAGACGTGTAAAATTCCGCCCCACAAACGATATCAAATTACTACAACTTACTAGGCCAATTCGGCTAACTTGAGGTACTATAACATCAATTCTTATCCAATTTCCATTTCAATCCAAGTTATTAGCCTAACATGATATCAAGTCGCAATCGATTATAACTACTATAATCTTCAAGTAATTAACATGCGACGATTCTAATAAACGACCAATTTGTAATCCAACTTCACATGGCTTACATTACATTTCGGATTTTTAAGGCTACAAGCAATCCATAATACTTATAAACTTCAACACATATACTTCATGCTAGCAACATGTAAAGCTAACAACAATATAAATAATCTTGTAACACTTTTAAGAGACAAGATTATACCTCAACGAATTTTAATCCAACTCCAAGTCCGAAGTCGCTCCTTAGAAACTTAGAGCCTCTTCAAGACACTTCAATCCGCTAGTTGAGACCCTTAGAACAACACCAACAAATTTCCTTCAAACTTCCAAACAAAACCTAGAAAGCAACTAGGTTTTCACCTTGCGACTAATACGAAAACTGCATTTTTCCGAGATTTTTCTATTGAGATACACTCACAATACACTCATGAACCTTGGTTTAAAGTGTGGAGCTTAAAGAACAAGAAACAAAAATTTTTGCTTTTCAAAGTGCCTTGAACCCGAGAGCTAGTAGCTCTTGTTCTTCAATTTTCTTGAAATGTTTTCTAAGTGTTAAGCTTGTCTTGCTACTACTAGTATTATATAGTACAATGGAGGGTCAAGATGCAACCAAATGGGTGGCTTGGATGAGGTCTTACTAAATATCAAGACTTTGTGGACCCATTGACCAAGTCAATTATCTCAAGCTCACTACTTGAAAGACTTGTCATCCTAAGACTATGGTCAATGACCATTTTGGCCATGACATTTTCGTCCAAGGCAACAACAAGGGGGGGTGACACGTGTCGCCCTCCCATTCGTCACAATATTACGTTTTACGACAATTTCATAATTCCGATAAAAAAAAAATTACAAGTCTCAATTCTCAACACTTGTGAGTTCTTACGTACGTTCTTAAAACATGTCCTGTAAATACGGGGTGTAACATAAAGTCTACCAGAAATCAACACTGAGTACACACAACATCAAATATATATCAGGAATATAAATGAATACAATGAAGATGATATGTATGTATGCAATGGCCATAAATACTCAGTATAGACACGTTGTTGCAGTAGCTTTCACGTGACTCATGGAGGACTCATGGGGTCCACATACCCATCTGATCCCATCAGATACTAGCTTTGTGGCTGAAGTGTCATAATCATCCAAAATTTCTAATCAGACCCCTAGTTCTATGACAGTAGTGTCATCATCTATCATCATATTCAATAACCAATTTCCCGAGCCTCTTTCATCAGTATCTCAACAGTTCAAATGTCAATATGATATATATATATATATATATATATATATATATATATATGTGCAATCAATATAAGAAATACAATTTGTATTAATAATTCCTTTTCAAGTATTTAGACGAGATGTAGAGTGATGAATGCATAACAAGGAAAATCAATAACAACATATCAAGCATGCCTACAAACCTAGATAATCAGAAATCATACAAACCTAAGTAGATTTATGCATTGCGCTCACATGTGAATACTAAACACATAATATATGTCATGCATACCATACTAAGTTCATTAATTACCCAAGTTAAGTTCATCGATTCCCGTATTAGTGCTTGTTACCTCACTAATACGAGACCCCTAATTCCCCATTACTGTCATTAGTTATTAAACCAAAACATAAATACTATATTAAGGTCTAGTAAGTCTCAACTTTCTTGAATAGAGACGAAGAACTCACGTGATATCTTTCCCTTTCGTCGAGCCTTCTCTCGAGCCCACTTTGATCAATCATATCAAGCATATGAGATTATGGTCTAGCATTACCCATAATCCCTCAAGCTAGGTTACAAAAGAACCTCTGGTCCACATTATCAAAATATGAAATTTTCTACCTAATTAGTACCAATACATGATAGATAGTCATAATTTCATGTTAATTTAACAACAAAGCCCAAATGGATCCTCAATTTAATGAATTGGTAAAAAGCCATAATTCTAACCCTATAATTCCCACAATTCCCAAAAAGGGCTTGAACATGAAATTGGTCAATAAATCGTCATCTACTAGTCTAATACATCACTAGTTTATAATATTAGTATTATTAAATCAACAATCAATCCCTAATCTCCAATTACAACTCTTTTATTCACAACAAGACATTTTTACCATTTCCCCTATCTAAGAAGCATACTTAAGATGGAAACTTAACTAATACATAAATAATCAAAGGGAGATGGTGCGATTATACCTCTATTGATGAACTTTCTCTTGGAACTTTGAAGAATACCCTAATGGTAGAGCTCCAATCCCAAGGAGAATATTTGGGAAATGAGAATAAATTCTAGGTCATTAACTTTTATAACCAGTACAGTGATTCTGCTCTGGTGGAGTCAATTTCGCTGGGGCAGACCCGCTCTAGCGAAAACCCTATCCGCTGGGGAGAAAGTCATTTAAAATTTTATCCCTCGCTGGGGTATGGCAAACTCCGTTGAGACGCACGCTCCCCGAATAGAAATGCATCCATTGAAGTGAACTGACATCACCAAGCCATATCTCGCTTCGGCGAGCCTAACCTCCGCCGAGGCAGATGCCTGGTCGCTGGCGCAGACACTAGTAACCAGTAGTAATCCAAGGATATCAAATCCTCCATCAACCACTCGAAACACTGTCGGGACATCCCAGATACAAACAAAATGTGCAATCCCTTTAGAAAATGCATTCCAGCCTGCTCGCGCACTCAAAATTCTCAACAAAGGTCTGTAAGGCTTGGGTTTGACTAAAGTCATCTCTTATGTTCTAATTCCACAATTTCATTAACAAACCCTCAAAAAACACCTGACCCACTCAGAAACTGAATCAAAGGCTCGACTAAGTCATAAGTATCATTCCAGATCTAATGGAACCGATGAAACCAAGAAAAAGACGCATTTACCCAAAAGTAATGCATGAGTCAAACGCCTCTATTCTCTTATCTTAGCATTTTCCAAACTTAACAAAAAGGGTAGAAACCTACCCGATCATCTTGGTAACCAAGCCACCCATTCCCGCAAGTCATAACATCGAGTTAAATCTACGAGAAGGGTATTCTTGGGAAATCAAGTCCAAAAGTTCAAAATGACCAAACGGGTTGTTACATCATCTACTACTTAAGCACACATTCGTCCTCAAACGATAAATAAAAGTACCAAAGCTATCGAGTAGTTGAACAACCTTCATCATAAACCTCATGAAAGGCTTCACATTCAGGAATCACGCTGATAGCACTACTTGTCTGCTTTACCCTTCAGAACTTCCATTGACTTAGTTTAGAAACCCAAAATTTCTTCCACAACTAATTTTCTTATATTTGAACTAACTCCACTCAAATCCCTTGAATTTTATTCTAACTACACCTCTGGACGCAATTGATTGATTCCATGAATTATATCAAGAATACTCCAATCCTTTAGTTGTAGCCACAATCTATTACCAAGTTTGTACCGGCCAAATACCCCATTTCTACTTATCTTTGTTCCACACCACCCAAAGCCATCTTTAGTACTAACAATTCACAGAAAATATATGGTCATACGTCGTGAATCTAAATCATGACTCTCTCGTCAGAAAGAATATGCTTGTTGTGAGCCAACTCCCAACCTTTCCATTCCAAAAAAATGACCTTATCTAAGGCTAATTTTGCTAATCCAAATCTGTTAGTTTCGTCTTATCGAGTTGTAATTATTGAGCTAACTCTCACCATCCAATTCCTTTTAAACCTCTAAATATCATAATATGCGCATCATCCTATTGACTATCTTGAATTGCCAAATCTATAGAAAATCATCTGATTATCCCCAGATTTCCTATATCTATTTGTACATTCCCAAACCATCACCAATTACCCGCATAGACCATTAGAATTGTCCGAATAATTGCGATCAATAAAATATCATCAAATCAACTTGCAAACTCTAAATAAAGCCTAATAACTCTAACATATCTCTGCTTTAAACTATAAATCTATCAAGTCTTTCCAAAATGGAGTACTGGACTAACCAAATTAAGAAAAGGTGACCATACCCATCCTTTTATACGTGAATGATTCTGGCCTAGTGCAAAGTGCACAACTCCTCGAATGCCGCTAATAGTCACCCGAACTGACTCCAAGCCCTCACAAAACAATTCATAAAACTCTCATAGGTTTGTGGTGACTGTTCCAATTCGTCGCTCGTGAATACTCAACACCGTGATGCCATCCATGACTTTAAAGGATGAACCCTACCTAAGTCATCCACTTAGTACCGAGGAACTACACATGATTACTTAAATCTTCTTGTTCTCATCTCACAACTAATGCAAAAATTTGACAGAACTCCATAAAGTCTAAATACATTGAATCTTCTTTCTCGTGCTTTCAATTAGCTTGTTCACTACTCCAAATACTTCGACGCAAGGTCTGAAGCCCCATACTCACCCTCCATAACTATTGAATCTTTGATTGTAATACCTTTTTTACGCTTTTACCGAATCTAAAAGTATCAATTTTTGCCATCCATGTGCCTTACCACACACAATTACTCTCATGCCATTAATACTTGATGTACTCAACCATGTTATCCAACCAGTAATGCTTCGACACAATATACTTATCATGAACCAATTCACTTCGAAAATACAACTTTGACCTTCAAACTTAAGAGATTTGAAGCTCCTCTTTTATTGGTCAACTCTAACGCATTCATTCAAGAATGATATGAAATTATCCATTGGTACCACACATCTCGCCTTCCCATAAATATTATCACGTCAGTCATCTTAAACCCGAATCTCACGATCGTCCATCACAAATTCCTATGGCGCTTCGCCGTCACACTTAGTCAACTCCCGTGGACTTCCTTCTTCCAACCTACTTAACAATTACACCCTATATGAAATAATATAAGATAATTCCACCATAGTTGACACTTTACCCAAATAACTGTCACGACCCGACCTCGTGTTATACCCCGTATTTCCAGAGTATGTACGTGTGGACGTACGTACGAATTTTGAGCCTTAAGTTAGGCATGTTTCGAAATTTTGGGCACAAGTGCCGATTAGAGTCGTTTTTACGGCGGAGCGTTTCCACGACTTTCGTAGAAAATTCCGGCTATGTCATTTATAATTTTTGCGGATTTTTCGAGAGGCGAAACATTTTGGACCAACGGGAGGGTGACATGTGTCACCCGCATTGGTAGCAAGTGGAGGACTTGGGCGATTGGGCGTCAGAGGATCGGTTGGCCTTGGCGATTGGTCCTTGAATGGTGCCTTGTTTTGGCCTTGTTTTGTGGAGTGTTTTGTGGAGTGTTTTGTGGAGTAGGGTTAGGGTGCACTTGGCTTGATCTTGGCCTTACACTTGCCTTGCACATGGCTTGATCTTGGCCATTGGTTGGCTTTTGGTTTTGCTATAAATACCACTAAGTGTGAAGACTTCATCCATTCCAAAACTTCCAAGTCTTGAAACCCTCTCCTCCCTTCTTGTTGTGCTGGCAGAGCTTCCCCTCCCTCCCCTTTCGTGAGGCCTTGTGGCGAGAGCACACCTCCCCCTTTGTGGTACCTTGGCAGTGGGGTACCCACTAGCCTAGTTGTCTTCGTATAATACCCCTTGTTGTGGTATAGAAATACTCTCCTAATATTGTTATAATGTCCAAATACCTTGGCCCAAATACCTTGTAGTATTCCCAAGGTTACACTTATACAAAGCCCAGAAAATACGATTATACTTCCTTTAGCCACAAAAACGAAACCCTAAGGAAATCTTCACCCGTTGTTGAAGTTGTAAGTAGAAGTTGGTTAGAACTTCTAAGGGTTGTTTGGAGCGCTCGGAGTAGGAGCTAAGCGTTGCTCAGGATCGACTTTATACTTGGATAATTTTGGGCTTATCGAGGTTGAAGTACTACGTGTGGAGTGATCCACTTGGCTTAAGGAGTAGCCGGCGGTTTGAGGTACTTGGAGCGTTTTGCTATTAGTCGACAATCGTCGCGAGGTATGTGAACCTCTTCCTATCTCTTTTAGCATGATATGTGTGAACTATGTAGTGCGGTAGGCGTCATGTGTTAGCTTGTGTTTGATTGTTCTTAAAACATAAAGTGTTATAACGGCTTTATGGGAAGTTGGTTATAACAGCTTTATGTAGGTAAGAAAATACTTTGTGGTTTTAAAAGGTAACTGATGTGAATTATAACTGGCTAGTTATAATAAAGAACTTGATGTATTTCAAAAGATTTATAATCGTTTTGAAGGAAGAGTAACACTTGGTTTTAAAAGGTTTTAAAAAGAGTTATACTAAGCTTTATGGGAGTTAGGTATAATGTCTTAAGAGGTAAAGAAAATGGTTTCTTGATGTTAGAAGTTAAGAGACTTGATCTTATAAGATAAGAGACTTAACTTATTTGTTCTAATATGAATGTTTGTGTGAAACCTCATTCGTGAGTAATGAGTACTTGGTGTTATTTAAAGGGATAATGTTTCTTGATTTGGAAATCGAATGTGTATCGACAGGACCAACTGCGGCGTTAATAAAGGAAAATGTCTTGAATAATGATGTATCGTATTAAAACCAGGTAGAAACCTCCATCTGCATAGAAACTAAGATGAGACAAAATGATATTACATTTTCTAGATCATGATTCTTTGTAATAAGAATGATGTAAACAAGAATAACCTACTCTCACGTGAGACATATATTACTCGATTGTTCTAAAAGGAATCAGTGATTAAGTTTGGGAACTATGAAACCATTTGAAAATGAGAAGCTTGAGTAATTGAAACTAGGCAACCGGAACTTAGGAAAAGAATGTTGTTACTTGATTTTGAAAAGGAATGTGGGTTGGTCATTCTAATACTACGGTATCGGGTGACTTTTATAAAAGTAATGGATCTCTTTTAAAGAACTTAACGTATGTAGTACTTTGGGGTTACAAACCAGGACTTTGGCATAAAATGAAAGTACTTTGAGTTGTGTGAGACTTGCCTATGCTTGTTGTTGTGAAACTTGCCTATGCTTGTTGTTGTGAAACTTGCCTATGCTTGTTGTTGTGAAACTTGCCTATCTTGTGATGATAGCCTTGGTTGTGCAAGTGTGGTATTTACGTATTCTGCGTCTCTCGGTAGAGGCGGTTGACTTATTGAGAACTTACTTGGGCGTCTTTGGCGGTGATGGAGAATTCCACGGGTATGTTTCCATTTTGATTCTTGTCTTGTTGTTGATGTCACGTGGGCATGTCTACACCGTCTGATATTAGGGGCATGCGGCCCGTGCGTGAGTTGATTACCGATATATGGTTATGCGCAACATGGGCGTGTCTGCCGTCTGCGATATTAGGGGCATGTGGCCGTGCGGCGAGTTGACCACGATATATTGTTATTGAGGTTACATGGGCGTATACACCGTCTGATGTCCGGGGCATGTGGCCATGCGGCCTTGTTATTGTTGCATCATGGACATGTCTACACCGTCACGATGTCCGGGGCATGTGGCCATGATGCGAACATGATGGATGTGGTGGGCGTGAGACCCGTAGTTATATTTGAGTGGTGACTTTGAGGCGTGAGTCACGACTTGGCTAACTTTTATGTTGCGTCTTGTATTTTGGTTATCATACATGTCTCTGCTTTATATAGCTGTTATGATTTAAGCTGCGATATTCTGATTTCACATACTTGGTACTGTTGTCGACCTCGCCCGGGGGCTGCGTTCATCTGCGGTAGAAGTACATCGGTCGTGGATCCGCTCTTAGGATCTCACTTGAGCGTGTCGGAAAGCTCGTTCCTTGGAGGCTTATCTTTGGTATGTTTCCACGAGTTGTAGGTTCTTGTACATTCGAGGGGTATGGCGGGAGCCTGTCCGTCATAGTTGTTGTATATCTTAGAAGTGCAGTAATCTTGTTGTGGGCGGGGTTGTAAAAGGATTAAAGCGTTCGAGTTTTATGTATATCTTGAAGGCAATCGCTTTTGGTTGCTTTGTTTTTACTATATCTCTTGTTTAGTGACTCATGTTTTATGTTCGCTGATTTTCTACGATGTATGTATCACTAGGGTGCAGGGGTAAGGCACGATGTGAGCCGAGTTTGGGCGTTACAAAGTGGTATCGAGCGATTAGTCCTCGGAAAGTGTCTGAGGCCGTGTCTAGTAGAGTCTTGATTATCGGTGTGTTGTGCACCACATCTATGTCGAGGCTATAGGACATTTAGGATTGGTTTCCATTCTTCTCATTACGAGATCGTGCCTTAGAGCTATGTTGTAAGTTGGACCCTCCGGCGTGTTTCGTTTTACGATTATGCCTGCGAAGGCAACCGGGGCCCGAAGGGCAAAGCAGCGAGGAGGCTGCTAGTGTGATTGAGGAGTGCGAGGCGCGAGCGGTCGATACACGAGCAGTGCTTGACGGCGGGTTTCGCGCCGCCCGGCAGCCGAGTTTAGAGCGCGGCGGTGGGCTGCTGAGACTCTGATACACGAGCCTCGGTCCGCGATGCAGGCGAGAAGATTGGTTACAAGGAGATGGCCCGATTCTTGGCGGTCGTGGCGGATATGAGGATAAATTTGGATCTGTGATTCCGGCCCGTAGCACCGTAGTTCACCCCGGCGAGCGGTTTGAGGCTACGAGACTTTACGAGATGTAGCACGCGATTACTGGTCGAGGCACGAGGATGATCGCGAGGAGTTCATCAAGCGATTCTGACGGATCGTGAGTGATCGAGGCTTGAGACCGAGTCGGTGGTCTAGGTTCGCATCGGTGCGTGATACGTGATCGTGGTTTGATCGTGGGAGCTGTCGGGAGAGAATGCACTTCCGGCCGTTTGGGACGAGTTTTGGGGCCTTCTGGCACATTTCTTGCCTCGCGGATGAGGAGGGCTCGGTAAACGATTTTTGATGTTGAGGCGAAGCAGGCGTCTGATTCGGGAGTACAATGTGAGTTCGACTCATTGGCGGTATGTTCCGCATTAGTAGCTAGTATGGAGGATCGAGTGCACCGATATATTCTGAGGCTCGATGATTACCTAGCGAAGAGTTGTTCGGGTGTTTCTCTTGGTAGGGCATGGACATTGCGCGTGCGAGCTCGTGCGCAGGTGCGAGGCGCGGTCAGCAGGTGGACGGCTTTCAGCGAGAAGAAGGCCAAGGCGGCGGATATTTTAGCGACTTTCGGCGGACCGCCTCAGTGGCCGGACTAGTTATGTACCTCCGCCATTGCGAGTGGTCCTCCGCGACGCCGGGACCACCAGGATATTCGGGGCGGTCGGGGCTCCCGAGTTTGAATGTTCGGGAGTAGGGGTTTTGGCGGATCACGATCACCCTACCTCGGTGTGGTCGATGTGGTAGACGCATTTGGAGAGTGTCGTAGTACGAGGAGCTTGTTATTCTTGCGGCCAGCGGGGCCATATGACGAGAGGCTGTCAGGCCGAGTAGCTTGGTAGGATAGCCTGAACTACTAGATCGATTGCGGGCCACGGTAAGTCGCGGTGGAAGTTCGATTTTAGCGGTCCTTGAACGCCTAGTTTGGTATATCCTTAACCTACAGAGTTTTGTGTGTATTGATGTTGTTGATGTGTTTAATGATATGTTTGGATAGCTTTGTGCTAAAATGTGATTTAGAAACACAGTTAGTGAAAAGGGTAAGTCACAGGTAGTGTGAAATGGAAGTGGTAGCTTTCATGACTAGAAATAAGATTGTTCGGATCGAAACTAGAGAGTTGGCGCTACGATGGGTCGGGTTGGGGCCATGTTGCGGGCCAACCGCGTCCGTTTTGAGGAAGGGTCAGCTCTGGGTGGTCGCGGTGGCGGTCACGAGGTGCTAGGCCCAGTTTAGATGACCATCGTATGAGTTCGTGGATCGTTCGACCAGAATCAGTTCGTGAAGGCGGGAATGGCCTTAGGAAATCGAGGTTAGTGAGATGACCAAGTTTGGAAGTAGTGACTCGAGGTTGGGAGCGAGCGTTGGCGGAAGTGTGATGCGGACACTAGAGCGAGTTGAGTGTTCGTGGCAATCTTGCGAAAGGAGAAGTGGCGTGTGTTTTGTGACGGTGTGGCATGATTGTTTTAAATGCGTATAGCGGTGAAGACTATCTTGGCGCTGTTGTTTTGAGACCTTGAAGGAACATTGGGCGAATGTTTCTAAGGAAGAATGTTATACCCGTATTTCCAGTATATGCGTGTGGGCGTGCGTGCAATTTTGAGCCTTAAGTTAGGCATGTTTGAAATTTTGAGCACAGTGCGATTAAGTCGTTTTTACGGCGGAGCGTTTCCACGACTTTCGTAGAAAATTCCGGCTATGTCATTTATAATTTTTGCGGATTTTTAGAGAGGCGAAACATTTTGGACCAGCGGGAGGGTGACATGTCACCCGCATTATTAGCAAGTGGAGGACTTGGGCGATTGGGCGTCGAGAGGATCGGTTGGCCTTGGCGATTGGTCCCTTGAATTGTGCCTTGTTTGGCCTTGTTTTGTGGAGTGTTTTGTGGAGTGTTTTGTGGAGTAGGGTTAAGGTGCACTTGGCTTGATCTTGGCCTTACACTTGCCTTGCACATGGCTTGATCTTGGCCATTGGTTGGCTTTTGGTTTTGCTATAAATACCACAAGTGTGAAGACTTCATCCATTCAAAAACTTCCAAGTCTTGAAACCCTCTCCTCCCTTCTTGTTGTGCTAGCCAGAGCTTCCTCCTCCCCCTTTCGTGAGGCCTTGTGGTAGAGCACACCCTCCCACTGTGGTACCTTGTAGTGGGGTACCCCACACTGCCTAGTTGTCTTCGTATAATACCCCTTGTTGTGGTATAGAAATACTCTCCTAATATTGTTATAATGTCCAAATACCTTGTAGTATTCCCAAGGTTACACTTATACAAAGCCCAGAAAATACGATTATACTTCCTTTAGCCACAAAAACGAAACCCTAAGGAAATCTTCACCCGTTGTTGAAGTTGTAAGTAGAAGTTGGTTAGAACTTCTAAGGGTTGTTTGGAGCGCTCGGAGTAGGAGCTAAGCGTTGCTCAGGATCGACTTTATACTTGGATAATTTTGGGCTTATCGAGGTTGAAGTACTACGTGTGGAGTGATCCACTTGGCTTAAGGAGTAGCCGGCGGTTTGAGGTACTTGGAGCGTTTTGCTATTAGTCGACAATCGTCGCGAGGTATGTGAACCTCTTCCTATCTCTTCTAGCATGATATGTGTGAACTATGTAGTGCGGTGAGCGTCGTGTATTAGCGTGTTTGATTGTTCTTAAAACATAAAGTGTTATAACGGCTTTATGGGAAGTTGGTTATATGACTTTATGTAGGTAAGAAAATACTTTGTGGTTTTAAAAGGTAACTGATGTGAATTATAACTGGCTAGTTATAATAAAGAACTTGATGTATTTCAAAAGATTTATAATCGTTTTGAAGGAAGAGTAACACTTGGTTTTAAAAGGTTTTAAAAAGAGTTATACTAAGCTTTATGGGAGTTAGGTATAATGTCTTAAGAGAGGTAAAGAAAATGGTTTCTTGATGTTAGAAGTTAAGAGACTTGATCTTATAAGATAAGAGACTTAACTTATTTGTTCTAATATGAATGTTTGTGTGAAACCTCATTCGTGAGTAATGAGTACTTGGTGTTATTTAAAGGGATAATGTTTCTTGATTTGGAAATCAGAATGTGTATCGACAGGACCAACTGCGGCGTTAATAAAGGAAAATGTCTTGAATAATGATGTATCGTATTAAAACCAGTAGAAACCTCCATCTGCATAGAAACTAAGATGAGACAAAATGATATTACATTTTCTAGATCATGTTCTTTGTAATAAGAATGATGTAAACAAGAATAACCTACTCTCGCGTGAGACATATATTACTCAATTGTTCTAAAGGAATCAAGTGATTAAGTTTGGGAACTATGAAACCATTTGAAAATGAGAAGCTTGAGTAATTGAAACTAGGCAAACTGGAACTTAGGACAAGAATGTTGTTACTTGATTTTGAAAAGGAATGTGGGTTGGTCATTCTAATACTACGGGTATCGGGTGACTTTTATAAAAGTAATGGATCTCTTTTAAAAGAACTTAACGTATGTAGTACTTTGGGGTTACAAACACAGACTTTGGCATACAATGAAAGTACTTTGAGTTGTGTGAGACTTGCCTATGCTTGTTGTTGTGAAACTTGCCTATGCTTGTTGTTGTGAAACTTGCCTAGGCTTGTTGTTGTGAAACTTGCCTATGCTTGTGATGATAGCCTTGGTTGTGCAAGTGTGGTATTTACGTATTCTGGCGTCTCGGTAGAGGCGGTTGACTTATTGAGAACTTACTTGGGCGTCTTGGCGGTGATGGAGAATTCCACGGGTATGTTTCCATTTTGATTCTTGTCTTGTTGTTGATGTCACATGGACATGTCTACCGTCACGATATTAGGGGCATCGCGGCCATGCGGCGGGTTGATTACCGATATATGGTTATTGCAACATGGGCGTGTCTACACCGTCACGATGTCGGGGCATGTGGCCATGCGGTAGGGTTGACCACGATATATTGTTATTGAGGTTACATGGGCATGTCTGCCGTCACGATGTCCGGGGCATGTGGCGTGCGGCCTTGTTATTATTGTTGCATCATGGACATGTCTACCGTCACGATATTCGGGGCATGTGGCCATGATGCGAACATGATGGATGTGGTGGGCGTGAGACCCGTAGTTATATTTAGTGGTGACTTTGAGGCGTGAGTCCACGACTTGGCTGCTTTTATGTTGCGTCTTGTATTTTGGTTATCATACATGTCTCTGCTTTATATACTTGTTATGATTTAAGCTGCGATATTCTGATTTCACATACTTGGTACTGTTATGCGACCTCGCCCGGGGCTGCGTTCATGCGCGGTGAAGTACATCGATCGTGGATCCCGCTCTTAGGATCTCACTTGTGTCGGAAAGCTCCGTTCCTTGGAGGCTTATCTTTGGTATGTTTCCACTGAGTTGTAGGTTCTTGTACATTCGGGGTATGGCGAGCCACTGTCCGTCATAGTTGTTGTATATCTTAAGTGCATGTAATCTTGTTGTGGCGGGGTTGTAAAAGTTAAAGCATTCGGGTTTTATGTATATCTTGAAGGCAAGCTGTTTTGGTTGCTTTGTTTTTACTATATCTCTTGTTTAGTGACTCATGTTTTATGTTCGCTGATTTTCTCGATGTATGTATCACTAGGGTGCAGGGTAAGGCACCGATGTGGCGGGCCGGGTTTGGGCGTTACACCTCGGGCGCGATCGTGCCTTACCGGGCACCCTAGTGATAATACATCAGAGAAAATCAACGGAAATAAAACTCATAGACATGGAACAATATAAAAGAAGAAACAGGCTAACCAAAACGGTCACTTTTCTGCATATACATATAAAACCCGAAAAGTTATCCTTTACAAGCCCAACTCACAACGATACTACAGACCTCTAAGAGTCCTTATAACAACTATGGCGGGACAGGGCCCCGCCATACCCCTAAATGTAAAAGTACCTACAATGACAGGGAACCATACCAAAATATAAGCATCCGGAGAAACGGAGCTTCCCAACAGCGTGACCTATGGCGAGGATCATGGCAGTGCACCTCACTGCGGCATGGCAACCACAGAAACCGATGCAACAGTACAAGTATGTGGCGAAAATGCTGTAATGAAATCATAGCGATGCATATAAAGCGAGGACATGTATGATAACCAAACTATAGTACCTGATATATAAGCAATCATGTCAAGTCGAGGACTCGTGCCTCAAAGTCATCACTCAAATATAACCATGGGTCTCACGCCCGCAATATCAATCATGCCTGTGGAACTCCTTCCTCACTGCCGGCAGTCTATGATATAATATAACACCAAAAAGTACACATGAACACCAGGTCCCACCTGTGTCATAAAAAACCATACGGTCCAAGTAGGAAAGCCAACCACCAGACCTAGCATGCATCATAGCGGCGGGCAAATGCGAAGGCATAACTACGAGATCCGGCTGCATCATCAATCGGCCGGGCAAGTACAAAAGTCAGCTACCAGATCCAGCCTGCCGCCACGAGATATGACCAGGGCAAGTACGGAAGCCATCTACCAGCGCCTACCATACCAACTATGCTATAGAACTGACCGGGGCAAATATGAAGGCCAACTACCAGGTTTCGCCTGCGTCGCGCAACCGACCGGGGCAAGTACGAGAGCTAACTACCAGATACCGCCTGCATCAACAACCTCATTCCACCTGCGTCACGGTGGCCAGGCGGTCTGGCTAACTACGGATATCGCTTGCGTCACGTCGCTGACCGGGGCAAGTACGAAAGCTAACTACCAGGTACCTCCTGCATCACGAGGATGCGCCATAAAACTGACCGGGGCAAGTACGAAGGCAGACCACCAGGTACCTCTTGCATCACGCTAATGGCCAGGCAAATCTGGCTTGACTACGATTACGCTGCGTCACTAAACCTCATGGAGAGCTAGTCCATGGAATAACAATAATAATGGAAGCATACCCGTGGGCCACCCAACGTGTCAGTATGTCCAAGGACATAACAAGATAACCGACCCTCCATCGAGAGACGCGGTAGTATAGAAATACAACACTTGCACAACAAAGGCTATCACAACTAGCATAGGCAAGTTTAACATACTTTTAGACTTTCATTTTATGCCAACAATCCGGGTTTTAACCCCAAAGTACTACATACTTCAATTCTCTTAAAAAGATCCCCTTTTACGTAAAAATCACACGATACTAATGCCGGTAGTATCAAGGCACTTTCATGTTTAAATCAAGTACTTTATACTTTTTAAACCAAGTGGCTTACACTTTTAAAACAACGTCAAGTATACTTTTAAAAACTGTCACGACCCGAACCGGGGCCCGTGACTGGTGCCTTACCCCGGGCACCCTAGTGATACAACATCAGAGAAAATCAGCGGAACATAAAGCATAAATATGAAACAAGAGACATGATAAATAAAAGCAAATAGGCCAACCAAAACGGCTGCCTCCCAACATATATATATAAACATTTGAACAGTTACAATCCTTACACCCTGCCCACAACAGTGCTACAGACCTCTAAGATTTATACAACAACTATGACGGGACAGGGCCCCGCCATACCACGAGCGTCAAGAACTTACGGACTCGGGGTAACATACCAAAGATAAGCCTCGGCGAAGCGGAGCTTCCCAACTGAAATGAGATCCTAGCGCGGGATCGATGGCGTGATCTTACTGCGGCGTGAACGGCCCCGAAGGAGGTCGATCTGGCAGTACCAGTATGTGAAGCGTAAATACTATAAATGAAATCATAATAGTCTATAAGCGAGAGCGGTATGATAACCAAACTACGATACACACATGCGATTATATCAATTCGGGGTCTCATGCCCACAACATCAATCTGCGTGGAGTACCTTCCGCCGCTGCCGATGCATGATATGATAACAACAAGCGACAATCCAAATGGGAGCATACGTGCGCTACGCATCGTGTCGGTATGTCCAAAGAGCAGATAAGACAACATTCCAAATGGAAGCATACGTGCGCTACGCATCGTGTCGATGAGTCGAAGGAAACAATAAGACGGATTCCAAATGGAAGCATACGTGCGCTACGCATCGTGTCGATGAGTCCAAAGGAAACAATAAGACAACATTCCAAATGGAAGCATGCGTGCGCTACGCATCGTGTCGATATGTCCAAAGGGAACAATAAGACAACAAGCGGTAATCAAAGTGGAAGCATGCGATGCGCTACGCGTCGTGTCGGTATGTCCAAAGCGATTAGCAAAGTAACACTATCAGCGAGGCGTGCGGTGGAATTTCTGCATTCTTTGCCGACGTCCAAATAAGTTCTCAACAAGTCAACCGACCCTCCATCGAGAGGCGGTAGTATAGAAACACAATTCTTGCACAACAAAGGCTATCACAACAAGCGTAGGCAAGTTTCACAACAACAAGCATGGCGAGTTTCACAACAACAAGCGAGGCAAGTTTCACAACAACAAGCATAGGCAAGTTTATACACAACTCAAGTACTTTCATTTTATGCCCAAGTCGGGTTTTAACCTAAAGTACTACGTCGTTAAATTCCTTTTAAAGAGATCTATTCCTTTTATAAAAGTCACCCGATACCCGTAGTATAAAAATAGAGTGACTTATATCTTTTAAGTAAACCAAAACAACTTCCATATTTTCCTTTTTAAAACCAAATTAAGGCAACACCATGCCTTTTTTGACCAAAACACTTCTCTTTTTAAAGTCAAGTTACCACATTAAAACCAATGATAAAACCTTTCTTTTGTTTTCATAAGGTCGTTATAACCAACTTCCCATAAAGTCATTATCACACTTATGTTTTAAACCATTTTAAGACAACGATGCCTTTCTTTTCCCTAAAGTTCCAGTTTGCCTAATTTCAATTACACAAGTCTCTTTTTGAAAAGTTTCATAGTTCAATGTCTTAATCTCTTTTAAAACAATTGAGTAACATATGCCATAGGGAGTAGGTTATTCTTGTTCATAATCGGTCTTATTAAGCGACCATGATCTAGAAAATGTAATATCATTTTGTCATCTTAGCTTCTATGCGGATGGAGGTTTCTCTGGTTTTAATAATACTTAATTATTCAATACATTTTCCTTTATTAGCTGCGGTGGTTTGTCGATACGTTCGATTTCGAAATCGGTAAAACATTATTCCTTTCAAAACCAAGTACTCATTACTCACGAATGAGGTTTCACACAAACATCCATGTTAAGTCAAGTCTCTTATCTTTTAAGAATAAGTCTCTTAACTTCTAAACCATTAAACCATTCTGTTTATCTCTCTTAAGACGTTACACCTAACTTCATAAAGTGGTATAACTCTTATGTTTTCAAGCCAAGTATACACTTCTTTCAAAAAGGTTTCTTAATCTTTTAGAATACTTCAAGGTTCTTTATTATCACACATCAAGTCGGTTATAAGTCAAATCAGTTATCTTTTAAAAAAAAACAAAGCATTTCTCATTTACATGAAATTTGTTATAACCAACTTCCAATAAAGCCGTTATAACACTTTATGTTTAAAAACAATCAAATACATTTAACACATGTACGTCTACCGTACTACATAGTTATACACATATCATGCTAGAACAGATAAGAAGAGGTTCACATACCTTGCGACGATTATCGACTAATAGCAAAACGCTCCCAGTACCTCAAACCGTCGGCTACACTCTAAGCCAAGCAGATCACTCCACACGTAGTACTACAACCTATACACGTTTAATCGGACGTGTACAATTCTACTTCACAGTAATACTACACAAGTCTCTTATGTCTGATCTATGTAATAACGGTTGATTCTTCTTAAAATTCAGGCTTAAGTCGCAAGACATTGCCGTAAGTATTATTCAGGCTTAAGTCAAAAGACATTGCCGCACAACTATGTTCGGTTCTATATATAGTATACTTAACTATATACTCCTACAACATGTAATTTCCAATTACAACAGAAGGTCAAGAATGTTTACCTCGATAAGCCCAAAATTATCCGAGTTTATAAGTCGATCTGAGCAAGGTTTAGCTCTACTCAGTGCGCTCAACCCGCTCCAAACAACCCTTAGAAGTTCTACGCAACTTCTACTTAACACTTCAACCGACTATGAAGGTTTTCCTTAGGGTTTCGTTTTTTTGACTAAAGGAACGTATAATCGTATTTTTCGGGTTTTTCGTATAGAGGGTACTTTGGAAAGTACTACAAGGTATTTGGCTAAAGTATTTTGGGCATTATAACAATACTTGTAGAATACATTTCTACGAGGGGGTAGTATTTCGACTAGCACAACTAGGCTAGGGGAGGGTTCTCGGCTAGAACCACTAGGCAAGGGGTTCGTAGAGGGCCTTGAGGGGAGAGGGGTGGTGTTTGGGCGAGAACAAGGTTGAGGAGAGGGATTTTGAGACTTAGATAGATTGCTCAAGTTTGGATGAAATAACTCTTGACTTAGAGGGGTATTTATAGGTCAAGGAATGGCCAACCAATGGCCAAGATCCATCCAAGTGTTAGGCAAGTGTAAGGCCAAGATTAAGCCATGTGCTACCTTATCCATCTACACAAAATATCCTACCTAACCTTTGACCAAAATTTCAACACAAAAAACGTGCAAGACTAGCCCATTTGCGTCGACCTCTTCCAATGTGAGGTGACACATGTCACCTCCCGTTGGTCCAAAATGTTACGTCTCTCGGAAAAATCCGCAAAATATTAAAAATGCCATAGCCGGAATTTTCCCTACAAAAGCTGTGGAAACGTTTCGTCGAAAAACGACTCCTTTCGGCACTTGTGCCCAAATTTCGAAACTTGTCAATTCTTAAGGCAAAAAAATTTATCGTGCGCCTCACGTACATACTGCGGAAATACGGGTATAACATTCTCCTCGCTAGAAACATTCGTCCGAATGTTCCTTCTCAGGTGGATTACGAAGAAGATCTTAACAAGTTGCCAACGCCACGCTGGCCACGAACTAACACACGTTCTCTTCTTCCTTACTCGTCGTGCCTCGCCGAACACTTGAACTCTTCTAGTATACGCACCATACTTGATCATTGCTTGATTTCCAATACTTTGGAGTCACAACCTCAAACTTGGTCATCTTACTAGCTTTACTTTCCTCTAAGGCCATTCGGCCTTCACGAACCGATTCTGTCGAACATATCCACAAACTCATCGATGGTCATCTAAACTTGGGCCTAGCACCCTCGTGACCCTACCACTGGTGGGACGACCGAAGATGACCCAACCCCAAAACAGGCGCGGGTTGGCGCGGCATAGCCCAACCCGACCACTTAACGCGTCAAGCTCTTGTTTCCGATCCGGAACAATCTTACCTCTCAGGTCGGAAAGCTACCACTTCCATTTCACACTACCCGGGGACTTATCACACAATACATTCTAGGCATAAAATGCACTCACAAGGATCACTTGCAAAAACTTGTACTCAAGGCGGACTTACATCTAAGGTCTCAGTGTAATATTCTAAGGTTCATCATTTTCTCACCCTCAAGCTTACCCTTCTCACTAACCAGGTTCTACATCACGTTTTAGCACAAAGCTATCCGAACATAACACTAAACACATCATCACAACATCAATACATACAAAACTCTAGAGGGTTAAGGATATACCTGAAAATAGGCGATTCAGAGGACCACTAAAACTGGGAACTTCCACCGCGACCTCTACCGTGGCCGCGGTGTATGAATATCTGCTGGCTATGGAAGGTGAAGAACCCCGATCCCGTAGTCGTGCTATCTACCGCTACCCACAGTGGACAATTTCTCCCAAAATGGCCCTGCTGGCCGCATGTAAAACAAACTCCCGGACTAGCACGACACACCTCACTGTGGAGTCTACCACAACGGTCACAACGAGGTAGGGGTGGCTTCAGCTGGTTAACACCCCTGCTCTCCCGAAAATCTGAACCGTTGGAGCCACGACCTGCTCGCGAAAACTCCGGGCGCTCGAAGATTGTAGAGGACCACTCAGCTTGGCGGGCGCATAACTAGTCTGCTTCGAGGCAGTGCGCCTCGAAAATCACCAAAGGACCTGCGATTCGGCCCTCTTACTGCGACTTTGGTCATTCGCCGATTTCTCCGCTCCTCACCTCCAGTGCATAAGCTGCATGCGGGCAATGTCCATGCGGTGAAGAGCTACACGAACAACTCTACGCTAGGTAATCATCCGAGCCACGTAACATATCGGTGGACTCGATCCTCCATACTAGCTACTAATGCGGGGGCGTCAGGGCGATGAGTCGAACTCCACATTGTACTCCGCGCGACGCGCGGATTACGCGCCAACACCAAAAATCGCCGGCGAGCCCTCTCATGCGTGGCGGCGAAGTGTGCAAGAAATGCCTTTGAGAACTCGTCCCGAAGCGGAAGTGCATTCTCTCCCGGGACAGCTCGCGAATCAAACCAATCGGCTGCGGTATCACGCGGCGATGCGAACCAGGACCACGGCTCGGTCTCGAGGCCTTGATCACTCTCGTGATCATTGTAGCTGCCGGATGAACTCCTGCGGATCATCCTCAGGCCTCGACCCATAAAACTCTGGCGGGTTACACCTCAGAAAATCCCATAATCTCAAACTGTCTGCTCGGGGTTGAACTACGGGTGCTCTGGGGAATCGCTGCTGCGTCGGCTTATCCTCAAGTCGCCTGACCACGGCCATTAATCGGGCCATCTCGCGTAACCCATCTCCTCTGCGCGGCTGTGGATGGAGGCTCAGTCTTGTGGTCTCTGTAGAAGCTGCATTGCTCTACTCGTATCTCCTCTCTTTGCCTTGCCGCCACGGGCGGGTTGCCTTGCGCGGAGGCATAACTGGTAAAAAACGAGATACGTCAGAGGGGTCCAACTTACAACACAGCTCTAAGGCACGATCTCAGAATGAGAAGAATGGAAACTAATCCTAAATGTCCTATAGCCTCACGATTATAGATGTGGTGCACAACACACCGATAATCAAGACTCTACTAGACACGATGCGTAGACACTTTCCGAGGACTAAGCGCTCGATACCACTTTTGTCACGACCGGCAGGGGCGTGGATCGTGCCTTACCGGGCACCCTAGTGATACAACATCGAGAAAATCAGCGGAACATAAAGCATAAATATGAAACAAGAGACATGATAAATAAAAGCAAATAGGCTGACCAAAGCGGTGCCTCCCAACATATATATAAACATTTGAGCGATTACAATCCTTACACCGCCCACAGTCTTACAAACCTCTAAGATTTATACAACAACTATGACGGGACGGGCCCCGCCATACCACGAGCGTGCAAGAACTTACGGACTGGGGTAACATACCAAAGATAAGCCTCGGCGAAGCGGAGCTTCCCAAAACGCTGAAATGAGATCCTAAACGCGGGGATCGATGGCGATGTACTTACACTGCGGCATGAACGCACCCGAAGGAGGTCGATGCAGTACCAAGTATGTGAAGCGTAAAATCAGTAAATGAAATGATAATAGTCTATAAAAGCGAGAGCGGTATGATAACCAAACTACGATACACACGCGCATGATTATATCAATTCGGTCTCATGCCCACAACATCAATCTGCCCGTGAGTACCTTCCTCACCGGCGATGCATGATATGATAACAACAAGACGGCAATCCAAATGGGAGCATACGTGCGCTACGCATCGTGTCGGTATGTCCAAAGGAGCAGATAAGACAACATTCCAAATGGAAGCATACGTGCGCTACGCGTCGTGTCGATGAGTCCAAGGAAACAATAAGACGGCATTCCAAATGGAAGCATACGTGCGCTACGCGTCGTGTCGATGAGTCCAAGGGAAACAAGAAGACAGCATTCCAAATGGAAGCATACCCGTGCGCTACGCATCGTGTCAGTATGTCCAAAGGGAACAATAAGACAACAAGGCGGTAATCAAAGTGGAAGCATGCGTGCGCTACGCGCGTGTCGGTATGTCCAAAGCGATTAGCAAAGTAACACTATCAGCGAGGCGTGCGGTGGAATTTCTCCGTTCTGCAAGACGCGTCCAAATAAGTCTCAACAAGTCAACCGACCCTCCATCGAGAGACGCGGTAGTATAGAAACACAATTCTTGCACAACAAAGGCTATCACAACAAGCATAGGCAAGTTTCACAACAACAAGCATAGACAAGTTTCACAACAACAAGCATAGGCGAGTTTCACAACAACAAGCATAGGCAAGTTTCACAACAACAAGCATAGGCAAGTTTATACACAACTCGAAGTACTTTCATTTTATGCCCAAGTCCGGGTTTTAACCTAAAGTACTACGTAAGTTAACTTCCTTTTAAAGAGATCTATTCCTTTTATAAAAGTCACCCGATACCCGTAGTATAAAAATAGAGTGACTTATATCTTTTAAGTAAACCAAAACAACTTCCATACTTTCCTTTTTAAAACCAAATTAAGGCAACACCATGCCTTCTTTTTGACAAAACACTTCTCTTTTTAAAGTCAAGTTACCACATTAAAACCAATGATAAAACCTTTCTTTTGTTTTCATAAGGTCGTTATAACCAACTTCCCATAAAGCTGTTATCACACCTTATGTTTTAAACCATTTTAAGACAACCTGATGCCTTTCTTTTCCCTAAAGTTCGGTTTGCCTAATTTCAATTACACAAGTCTCTTTTTGAAAAGTTTCATAGTTCAATGTCTTAATCTCTTTTAAAACAATTGAGTAACATATGCCATAGGAGTAGGTTATTCTTGTTCATAATCGATCTTATTAAGCGACCATGATCTAGAAAATGTAATATCATTTTGTCTCATCTTAGCTTACATGCGGATGGAGGTTTCTCTTGGTTTTAATAATACTTAATTATTCAATACATTTTCCTTTATTAGCATTTGCGGTGGTTTGTCGATACACATTCGATTTCGAAATCGGTAAAACATTATTCCTTTCAAAACCAAGTACTCATTACTCACGAATGAGGTTTCACACAAACATCCATGTTAAGTCAAGTCTCTTATCTTTTAAGAATAAGTCTCTTAACTTCTAAACCATTAAACCATTCTTTTGATCTCTCTTAAGACGTTACACCTCACTTCTCATAATGCTGGTATAACTCTTATGTTTTCAAGCCAAGTATACACTTCTTTCAAAAAGGTTTCTTAATCTTTTAGAATACTTCAAGGTTCTTTATTATCACACATCAAGTCGGTTATAAGTCAAATCAGTTATCTTTTTAAAAAAAATCACAAAGCATTTCTCATTTACATGAAATTATTATAACCACTTCCAATAAAGCCGTTATAACACTTTATGTTTAAAAACAATCAAATACATTTAACACGTATGCGTCTACCGTACTACATAGTTATACACATATCATGCTAGAACAGATAAGAAGAGGTTCACATACCTTGCGACGATTATCGACTAATAGCAAAACGCTCCCAGTACCTCAAACCGTCGGCTACACTCTAAGCCAAGCAGATCACTCCACACGTAGTACTACAACCTATAGAGGCCACAAGGCGTCTATTAATATCTTTAGATCCCGACGTAGAATATTCTGAGAAAATTGGCGACACCACACAGCAGCGTAATTCTCCTCTCTATCGGTGGCTACCAAGCCAACCAGGGGTTTTACACGTTAACGGGCGTGTACAATTCTACTTCACAGTAATACTACACAAGTCTACTGTAATACAGTCCTATGTAATAACGGTTCAGTTCACTTCTTAAAATTCAGGCTTAAGTCGCAAGACATTGCCGTAAGTATTATTCAGGCTTAAGTCAAAAGACATTGCCGCACAACTATGTTCGGTTCTATATATAGTATACTTAACTATATACTCCAACATGCAATTTCCAATTACAAAAGGTCAAGAATGTTTACCTCGATAAGCCCAAAATTATCCGAGTTTATATGTCGATCTGAGCAAGGTTTAGCTCTACTCGTGCGCTCGACCGCTCCAAACAACCCCAGAAGTTCTAACCAACTTCTACTTAACACTTCAACCGACTATGAAGGTTTTCCTTAGGGTTTCGTTTTGTGGCTAAAGGAAAGTATAATCGTATTTTTAGGGTTTTTCGTATAAAGGTACTTTGGAAAGTACTACAAGGTATTTGGCTAAAGTATTTTGGGCATTATAACAATACTTGTAGAATACATTTCTACGAGGGGTAGTATTTCGACTAGCACAACTAGGCTAGGGGAGGGTTCTCGGCTAGAACCACTAGGCAAGGGGGTTCGCCGAGGGCCTTCAGAGGGGAGGGGTGGTGTTTGGGCGAGAACAAGGTTGAGGAGAGGGATTTTGAGACTTAGATAGATTGCTCAAGTTTGGATGAAATAACTCTTCAACTTAGAGGGGTATTTATAGGTCAAGGAATGGCCAACCAATGGCCAAGATCCATCCAAGTGTTAGGCAAGTGTAAGGCCAAGATTAAGCCATGTGCTACCTTATCCATCTACACAAAATATCCTACCTAACCCTTGACCAAAATTTCAACACAAAAAACGTGCAAGACTAGCCCATTTGCCGTCCAACCTCTTCCAATGTGAGGGTGACACATGTCACCCTCCCGTTGGTCCAAAATGTTACGTCTCTCGGAAAAATCCGCAAAAATTAAAAATGCCATAGCCGGAATTTTCCCTACGAAAGCTGTGGAAACGTTTCGTCGAAAAACGACTCCTTTCGGCACTTGTGCCCAAATTTCGAAACTTGTCAATTCTTAAGGCAAAAAATTTAATACGTACGCCCTCACGTACATACTCTGGAAATACGGGGTATAACATTCTCCCCTCCTTAGAAACATTCGTCCCGAATGTTCCTTCTCAAGGTGGATTACGAAGAAGATCTTCTAACAAGTTGCCAACGCCACGCCTGGCCACGAACTAACACACGTTCTCTTCCTTCCTTACTCGTGCCTCGCCGAACACTTGAACTCTTCTAGTATACGCACCATACTTGATCATTGCTTGGTTTCCAATACTTTGGAGTCACAACCTCCAAACTTGGTCATCTTACTAGCTTTACTTTCCTCTAAGGCCATTCCGGCCTTGAACCGATTCTGGTCGAACATATCCACAAACTCATACGATGGTCATCTAAACTTGGGCCTAGCACCCTCGTGACCCTACCACTGGTGGGACCACGAGTGACCCAACCCCAAACAGGCAGCGGGTTGGCGGCAAGCTGGCCCCACCGACCCACTTAACGCATCAAGCTCTTGTTTCCGATCGGAACAATCTTACCTCTACAGTCGAAAGCTACCACTTCCATTTCACACTACCGAGGACTTATCACACAATACATTCTAGGCATAAAATGCACTCAGCAAGGATCACTTGCAAAACTTGTACTCAAGGCGGACTTACATCTAAGGTCTCTCAGCGTAATATTCTAAGGTTCATCATTTTCTCACCCTCAAGCTTACCCTTCTCACTAACTGGTTCTACATCACGTTTTAGCACAAAGCTATCCGAACATAACACTAAACACATCATCACAACATCAATACATACAAAACTCTAGAGGTTAAGGATATACACGAAAATAGGCGATTGAGGACCTAAGCGGGAACTTCCACGCGACCTCTCACCGTGGCGCCGGTGTATGAACATCTGCTGGCTATGGAAGGTGAAGAACCATGGCCCGATCCGTGATGCGTGCTATCCTACCAGGCTACCCACAGTCGGACAATTTCTCCCAAAATGGCCTGCGTCGCATGTAAAACAAACTCCCGGACTAGCACGACACACCCTTGTGGAGTCTACCACAGCGGTCCGCGAGGTAGGGGTGGCTTGGTGGTTAACACCCCGCTCTCGAAAATCTGAACCGTTGGAGCCACGACACGCTCACGAAAACTCGACGCTCACGAAGATTGTGAGGACCACTCAGTCTTGGCGGAGGCGCATAACTAGTCTGCTGAGGCGGTGCGCCTCGAAAATCACCAAAGGACCTGCGATTCGGCCTCTTACCTGCGACTTTGGTCATTCGTCGATTTCTCGCTCCTCGCCTCAGTGCATAAGCTGCGTGCGAGCGATGTCCATGCCGGTGAAGAGCTACACCGAACAACTCTGCTAGGTAATCATCGAGCCCTGTAACATATCGGTGGACTCGATCCTCCATACTAGCTACTAATGCGAGGACGTCACGCCAATGAGTCGAACTCCATTGTACTCCTTGCCAGATGCGCGGATTACGCGCAACACCAAAAATCATCGGCCGAGCCCTCTCATCTGTGGCGGCAGAAGTGTGCAAGAAATGCCTTTGAGAACTCGTCCCGAGCGGAAGTGCATTCTCTCCGGGGCAGCTCGCGAATCAAACCAATCGATTGCGGTATCACGCGGCCGACGCGAACTCAGACCATCGACTCGGTCTCGAGGCCTTGATCACTCGTGATCCGTAGCTGCCGGATGAACTCCTGCGGATCATCCTCAGGCCTCGACCCATAAAACTCTGGCGGGTTACACCTCAGAAAATCCCGTAATCTCAAACTGTCTGCTCGGGGTTGAACTACGGGTGCTCTGGGGCTGAGGCTGCTGCGTCGGCTTATCCTCAAGTCGGCCTGACCACGGCCATGGCGGGCCATCTCCTTAACCCGTCTCCTCGCCCGGCTGTAGGGTGGAGGCTCAGTCTTGTGGTCTCTGTAGAGATCGCCGCTTCTACTCGTATCTCCTCTCTTTGCGCTTCGCCACGGGCGGGTTGCCTGCGGAGGCATAGCGGTAAAACGAGATACGTCAGAGGGGTCCAACTTACAACACAGCTCTAAGGCACGATCTCAAAATGAGAAGAATGGAAACTAATCCTAAATGTCCTATAGCCTCCTGATTATAGATGTGGTGCACAACACACCGATAATCAAGACTACTAGACACGGTGCGTAGACACTTTCCGAGGACTAATCGCTCACGATACCACTTTTGTCACGACCAACCGGGCCGTGGATCGTGCCTTACCGGGCACCCTGGTGATACAACATCGAGAGAAAATCAGCGGAACATAAAGCATAAATATGAAATAAGAGACATGATAAATAAAGCAAATAGGCGACCAAAACGTGCGCCTCCCAACATATATATATAAACATTTGAGCAGTTACAATCCTTACACCACACAGCGGCGGTGCAAAACCTCTAAGATTTATACAACAACTATGACGGACGGGGCCGCCATACCACGAGCGTCTAAGAACTTACGGACTCGGGTAACATACCAAAGATAAGCCTCGAAAACGGAGCTTCCCAAAATGAAATGAGATCCTAAACTTGGGGATCGATGAATGATACTCTACTGCGGCATGAAACGCAGCCCCGAAGGAGGTCGATCTGCGGTACCACGTGTGAAGCGTAAAATACGTAAATGAAATGATAATAGTCTATAAAGCGAGAGACGGTATGATAACCAAACTACGGTACACACATATGATTATATCAATTCGGTCATGCCCACAACATCAATCCCGCGTGGAGTACCTTCGCCAGCTGCCGGCGATCATGATATGATAACAACAAGACAATCCAAATGGGAGCATACGTGCGCTACGCATCGTGTCGGTATGTCCAAAGGAACAGATAAGACAACATTCCAAATGGAAGCATACGTGCGCTACGCGTCGTGTCGATGAGTCCAAGGGAAACAATAAGACAAAGATTCCAAATGGAAGCATACCCGTGCGCTACGCATCGTGTCGATAGGTCCAAAGGAAACAATAAAAGATTCCAAATAGAAGCATACCCGCGGCGCCACGATCGGTCAAGATGTCCAAATGGAACAATAAGACAACAAGCGGTAATCAAAGTGGAAGCATACCCGTGCGCTACGCATCGTGTCAGTATGTCCAAAGCGATTAGCAAAAGTAACACTATCAAGAACGCATCTGCGGAATTTCTCCGTTCACGCAGACGCCCAAATAAGTTCTCAACAAGTCAACCAACCCTCCATCGAGAGACGCGGTAGTATAGAAACACAATTCTTGCACAACAAAGGCTATCACAACAAGCATAGGCGAGTTTCACAACAACAAGCATAGGCGAGTTTCACAACAACAAGCATAGGCGAGTTTCACAACAACAAGCATAGGCAAGTTTCACAACAACAAGCATAGGCAAGTTTATACACAACTCGAAGTACTTTCATTTTATGCCCAAGTCCGGTTTTAACCTAAAGTACTACGACGTTAAATTCCTTTTAAAGAGATCTATTCCTTTTATAAAAGTCACGATACGTAGTATAAAAATAGAGTGACTTATATCTTTTAAGTAAACCAAAACAACTTCCATACTTTCCTTTTAAAACCAAATTAAGGCAACACCATGCCTTCTTTTTGACCAAAACACTTCTTTTTAAAGTCAAGTTACCACATTAAAACTAATGATAAAACCTTTCTTTTGTTTTCATAAGGTCGTTATAACCAACTTCCCATAAAGTCATATCACACCTTATGTTTTAAACCATTTTAAGACAACGCAATGCCTTTCTTTTCCCTAAAGTTCCAGTTTGCCTAATTTCAATTACACAAGTCTCTTTTTGAAAAGTTTCATAGTTCAATGTCTTAATCTCTTTTAAAACAATTGAGTAACATATGCCATAGGGAGTAGGTTATTCTTGTTCATAATCAGTCTTATTAAGCAGCCATGATCTAGAAAATGTAATATCATTTTGTCTCATCTTAGCTTCTATGCAGATGGAGGTTTCTACTGGTTTTAATAATACTTAATTATTCAATACATTTTCCTTTATTAACGCTGCAGTTGGTTTGTCGATACACATTCGATTTCGAAATCAAGAAACATTATTCCTTTCAAAAACCAAGTACTCATTACTCACGAATGAGGTTTCACACAAACATCCATGTTAAGTCAAGTCTCTTATCTTTTAAGAATAAGTCTCTTAACTTCTAAACCATTAAACCATTCTTTTTATCTCTCTTAAGACGTTACACCTAACTTCTCATAAAGCTGGTATAACTCTTATGTTTTCAAGCCAAGTATACACTTCTTTCAAAAAGGTTTCTTAATCTTTTAGAATACTTCAAGGTTCTTTATTATCACACATCAAGTCGGTTATAAGTCAAATCAGTTATCTTTTTAAAAAAAATCACAAAGCATTTCTCATTTACATAGAGGTGTTATAACCAACTTCCAATAAAGCCGTTATAACACTTTATGTTTAAAAACAATCAAATACATTTAACACATGTACGTCTACCGTACTACATAGTTATACACATATCATGCTAGAACAGATAAGAAGAGGTTCACATACCTTGCGACGATTATCGACTAATAGCAAAACGCCCCGACTTCAAACCGTCGGCCACACTCTAAGCCAAGCGGATCACCCACACGTAGTACTACAACCTATAGAGGCCACAAGGCGCCTATTAATATCTTTAGATCCCGACGTAGAATATTCTACGTAAAATTGCAAGACCTCCCCGCAGCGTAATTCTCCTCCTCTATCGAGGCGGCCACCAAGCCAACCAGGGGGTTTACACGCTTAACCTGACGTACAATTCTACTTCACAGTAATACTACACAAGTCTACTGTAATACAGTCCTATGTAATAACGGTTCAGTTCACTTCTTAAAATTCAGGCTTAAGTCGCAAGACATTGTCGTAAGTATTATTCAGGCTTAAGTCAAAAGACATTGCCGCACAACTATGTTCGGTTCTATATATAGTATACTTAACTATATACTCCTACAACATGTAATTTCCAATTACAACAGAAGGTCAAGAATGTTTACCTCGATAAGCCCAAAATTATCCGAGTTTATATGTCGATCCTGAGCAAGGTTTAGCTCCTACTCCGTGCGCTCCAACCCGCTCCAAACAACCCTTAGAAGTTCTAACCAACTTATACTTAACACTTCAACCGACTATGAAGGTTTTTCCTTAGGGTTTCGTTTTGTGGCTAAAGGAAAGTATAATCGTATTTTTCCGGGTTTTTCGTATAAAGGGGTACTTTGGAAAGTACTACAAGGTATTTGGCTAAAGTATTTTGGGAATTATAACAATACTTGTAGAATACATTTCTACCAAGGGGGTAGTATTTCACTAGCACAACTAGGCTAGGGGAGGGTTCTCGGCAGAACCACTAGGCAAGGGGGTTCGTGAGGCCTTCAAGAGGGAGAGGGGTGGTGTTTGGACGAGAACAAGGTTGAGGGAGAGGGATTTTTGAGACTTAGATAGATTGCTCAAGTTTGGATGAAATAACTCTTCAACTTAGAGGGGTATTTATAGGTCAAGGAATGGCCAACCAATGGCCAAGATCCATCCAAGTGTTAGGCAAGTGTAAGGCCAAGATTAAGCCATGTGCTACCTTATCCATCTACACAAAATATCCTACCTAACCCTTGACCAAAATTTCAACACAAAAAACGTGCAAGACTAGCCCATTTGCCGTCCAACCTCTTCCAATGTGAGGGTGACACATGTCACCCTCCCGTTGGTCCAAAATGTTACGTCTCTCGGAAAAATCCGCAAAAAATTAAAAATGCCATAGCCGGAATTTTCCCTACAAAAGCTGTGGAAACGTTTCGTCGAAAAACGACTCCTTTCGGCACTTGTGCCCAAATTTCGAAACTTGTCAATTCTTAAGGCAAAAAAATTTAATACGTACGCCCTCACGTACATACTCTGGAAATACGGGGTATAACAAAAACCCAAGTAACTCACTCTTTTAAGATCAAGACACTCACACCTTTTAAAATTAAGCCACTTATACTTTTCCAATCAAGACAAGTTCAATATTTAAAAACAAGTTACTTATACTTTTAAACTCAAGTAAATTACTCCTTTCAAAACAAGTAACCTATACTTTTAAATCAAGTTACTTCTCCTTTCTCAAAATTAGTCGTTTATAAGTCAAGTCTCTTATCTTTCAAGATCAAGCCTCTTAACTTTCAAAATCAAGTCTCTTATCTTTTAGAATAATCAAACCATTCCTTATCTTCATAAAGTCGCTATAACTAACTTCGCATAAAGCCATTATAACACTTTATGTTCTAAACCAACCAAAGACAACCAAATTCATTTAACACACGTACGTCTACCGTACTATATAGTTCACAACAATCATGCTCAAGAGGATAGGAAGAATCACATACCTCTTAGGCTTATCCACTAGCCAATTCGAGTATGTCGCGCGTAGAATATCCACCTATAATAGCCATAACACATCTATCAACTTCTAGTTTTCCTTCGTAGAATATTTCTAAGTATAGAGTCTCTTTTTCTACGGAAAATTGGGCAGCACTTCCCCTGTTTTTACATACTTTTCCACCTTTTTCAATGCCCGAAATTCAATAACCAACATGCCACATTTAAGGCGCAATAACACAACAATACCAAAAGGGGATTACACGCCTAACTGGACGTGTAAAATTCTGCCCCACAATATACAAAATAGTCCATTAGTCCAAAGTAAATACAGTCGAATGTAAATACAGTCCAATGTAAATACAGTCCAAAGTAAATATAGTCCAATGTAAATACATTCCATTAGTCCATTAGTTGGTGTTCTTGGCCAACTACTACAATCAAACTTGTTACACCCCGTAGTTCAGGTCACGCGTATGAGAGCGTACGAAAGGGTGTAAGACTTAAAATTTTCGAAAGATAAGTTGACTGATTGTTTCGGACGGGTTTTTAGTCAACTTTAGGGCGGGTTATGACCTGTTATAGTGAGAGTTCTTAGGTGTTTCAAAGGCCTAGTACGTAGTTCGTTGAGTCTAGTTCCCAACGCAACCAACCGTTCGTCGATAGGACATCGGAGTAGAAAGTTATGGAAGTTACAAGTTCGGTCGCAATGACGTAAAATAATTCGGACAGGAGCCACAGGGCCGCGGCGCCGGTAAGCAGGGCCGCGACGCCGGAAGATCCGAGGGTTGGTAGAAGTTTCAGCGCCGCGGCGCCGAGGCGGGTTCTGCGAGGTTAAGTGGAAAAATCTGAACTGCTTTGTTTTAAAAAAGGCCATGGGTGGGTGACAAGTGTCCCCCCCCATCTGATTTTGCATGCACTACTTATTGACCAAGTCTTGAAGACTTGGTCATTCTTCAAGCTCTTCTCTCTCTCTAAATTAGAAGCTCTTCCTTCTCTCTAGAAAATCAAAAGGAAATCAAGGATTGAGAAAAATCTGAAAAGTGTGGCAAGGAGGAAACTTGTTTGCAAGCTTGTAGGAGTTATTGTGGTGGTATTTTTGGAAAGGAGGCTAGCAAATTTTTTGGATTAATTTGGCTAAAGCTCTAAGGTAACAATTCTTTCTCTTGTTGCTAGTTTTTGGTGTTGCATGTGAAGAAGAAATAACTTGTAGTTGAAAATATGGCTCTTAGATAAATTGCATGTAAGAAATATGGTTTGGATATGAAAGGATTGGATAAGAAAGTTATGTAAGCATGTTGTAGCCAAAATACTATCTTAAACTTGTTAAGTTATTTGTTATACATTGTGGGGCAGAATTTTACACATCCTAGATTAGGTGTGTAATCCCCTTTGAAATGTTTGGATTGCTGGGCCTTAAAAGTGGCGTTTGGATGTTGAATTCGGCCTTGAAAAAGGTGGCAAAGTATGTAGAAACAAAGGAAATGCTGCCCAATTTTCCATAGAATTTAGTGACTTTGAATTTGGAATATTCTACGTTAAAACTAGAGGTTAATAAACGTATTATGGTCATTATAGGTTGACATACTACGTGCGGTATTTTGGACTTGGCAAGTGGATTGACCGAAGAGGTATGTGGAACTTTCCTATCTCTTGAGCATGAATGGTTTTACCTAAGTACGATAGACGTACAAGGTTTGATATCCCTTACTTGTTTTTAGGATGGTCAAGTTTTGTGAGTAAGGGGGGATTAACTCATTTCTTTAAAAAGTGCTAAGGATGTCTTGAGTTTTCAAAGTTAAGGGACTTGATGTGTTCAAGTATATGATTCTTGTTTCTTTTTAAAAGTGTAAGTCCCTTGGGTTTTAGAAAAATATATTTGACTAAGGTATAACGTTAATATAATGACTTTATGAGAAGTTGATTATATTAGCTTTATGGAAAGTTAATAAAGGAAGATTTACTCCAAGAAAAATGAGTACGGATAAATGATTTGAGGTTGTGAAAGGCAAATTGATTTTAAGGCATAAATTGCCTAAGGTTTTAAAAGAGTAGAAGCACATAGTATAATACTTTGGGTTAAATTCCCGGATTTCATAAAAGATATGTTAGTGCCTTAAGTAAACTAAAATGAGAAGGTGTGTGAAGAAGATTAATAAGAAGTTAAGGGGTTTCTTAACTTGCTTGTATTATGTGTGATAGCCGGTTTGTGCTAATGATATATATTATTATTTATTACGGGGTCATTCCCCGGGTTGTGGCATTTGCATATTCCGTGGATTTGATACCCACGATGCGAGGAATACCTCATGCGAGTCCGTAGGGCTCATGCGGGTGAAATAGTCCCATGCGGGTGAAATAGTCCCAGGAGTAGGAGTGCTTAATGATACTGCGGGGCGGATGACCTTGCTTTGACCATGAGCTTCCTATTTTCATGCAGTATATTATATGCTTGATATTCTCATTGTTAGTAAGGCACAGTGTTCGGTAAACTGATTTTTTACACATGTCTCCAGTTATTTTAGACTTATGAGGTATTTTCGATTTTCCGCCGCATAATTAGTACCTATTGTGTACTGACCCCCTTCCTCGGGGGCTGCGTTCATGCCGCAGGTAGGGGTAAGAAGGTGGTGGATCCTCATTCTTAGGATCACTGTTCTGGTGTCAGAAGCTCCATTCCTCCGGATGCTTGTTTTGTTGGTACGGCTTTTTCCCTGATGCTGTAGGTATTTTGTACATTCAGGGGTATGGCGGGGCCCTGTCCCTCCACAGTTGTTATTCTTAGAGGTCTATAGTCACGTTTGTGGTTTTGGGCTGTAAGAACAAGTTGTAGTTTTGATTAAGTATATTTTTATGGAAGGCAGCTTTATCGGCTTGCCAGTGATGTTTACTTTATACAGACTTATGTGTTATGTATTTTCCGCTGCTATTCTCTGGTGTATACCTGACGGGGTGCCCCGGTAGGGCACCATTCGCGGCCCCGAGGTCGGGTCGTGACAAAAATGGTATCAGAACAGTTAGTCCTCGGAAAGTGTCTACAAACCGTGTCTAGTATAGTCTTGATTATCGGTGTGTTGTGAACCACATCTATAATCAGGAGGCTGCAGGATATTTAGGATTGGTTTCCATTCTTTCACTCTAAAAATCGTGCAATAGAGCTGTGTTATAGGTTGAACTTCCTCTGATATTTTCCTTTATGTACCAGTTATGCCTCAACGCAAGGCAACCGCGCCTGGCGGCAAGGCAGGAGCCGCCAGGACGCGGAGGGTCACGAGGGCACAGCCCCAGTCTTTACCAGAGATGATGTTTCGGGCGGCGAGTTCCACGACGTCGCCAAACCTCGCCGAGTTCAAGGCGGAAGAAGCGCTAATGAGACCGCAGACGAGCTCTAGTCCCACAAATGGGCCGACTATAGAGATTACGGAGCAGATTCGGTTATTGACCAAAGATAGCGAGGTGGCAGCACGACAGAGCGGCGACCAACCCTGAGCCGATGGGCCATTTGATTCGCATTTCCGGGTTGTCATCCACCCGAAGTTCTATGGTTCGAGGTCCGGGAGGATCCTCGTGGAGTTTGTTCGGCGATTCTGACTATGCAGTGCTTAGGGCCTCGGAGGCTGAGTCCGTCATGCTAGCCTCTTACCGGTTACGCGATATTGCGTTGAACTGGTTTGAGTCATGGGAGTTGTCTAGAGGTGAGGATGCTCTTCCAGCTGTTTGGGAGGAATTCACAGAGGCTTTCCTGGATCACTTCTTGCCTCCTGAGATGAGTAGAGCCCGCGTAGATAGATTCTTGACCTTGAGGCAGAACGAGAGGACTATCAGAGAGTACAGCCTGGAGTTTGACTTCTTGGCTAGGTATGCGCACACCATTGTAGCTGACATGGCAGACAGGGTTCATCGATATGTGATGGGGCTAGACCGTCACATGATTATCGTGACGTTGGGGGTGGCTCTTCACCGAGGATGGATATTGTCGACGCAGCGTATGCGCAGGGATTGAGGACGAGAGAGGAGAATCGGCTAGACTTAGGCCACCCAAGAGGCTGTGACATCATGATCTCGTGGCGCTGAGGCGACAATTTCGCAGCAGACTAGGTCTACTTTTCAGACATCACAGAGTGCTCCTTCTCGCCGCGAGGTCCGATCACCGGGTCATTCGCGAGGGTCGTGGCTCCAGGACTTCGGGGTTTCAGGGAAGCAGAGACCGCTACCGATCGAGACCACCCCCATCTCGGTGTGCTCGGTGCGGTAGGTCTCACCCAGGCGAGTGTCGTGTTCCTTCAGGAGCTTGTTACTCTTGTGGCCAGCAGGGCCATTTGAAGAGAGATTGTCCGTCCAGGGGTGGCGGGAGTGTGATGGTTCAGCCGGCGGTCGTGAGTCGGATCTTCGCCTTCGACGATTATGCGCGCCCGAGGCGTGGTGTTCACGCCGCCAGCCCGCGGCAGGTCGTGGTGGGGTCCCGCCCAGCCGATCCTCAGAACCACATTTATGCTATGTCCAGCCGTCAGGACCAGGAGGCGTCACCACATGTCGTCACATATACATTATTGGTTTCTTGTTGTGATGTATATGCTTTGATAGATCCAGGCTCTACCTTGTCCTATATATCTCATCATATTGCCGGTAGAATAGGGATAGAGCCCGAGTCCATAAAACCTTTTGAGGTGGCTACGCCAGTAGGTAATTCGGTGGTAGCCGAGCGGGTGTACAAGGCTTGTCCAGTGACTATATACGGTCGTCAGACTCTAGCTGACTTGATAGAGTTAGATATGACGGATTTTGATGTGATTATGGGTATGGATTGGCTAGCATCTTGCTATGCCAATGTGGACTATAGAGAGAGATTGGTACGGTTCCAGTTTCCTAGTGAGCCAGTTATCGAGTGGAAGGGGAATACTACGTCGCCGAGGGGTAGGTTTATTTCTTACCTCAAGGCTAGGAAGATGGTGTGGAAGGGGTATATCTACCACATAGTTCGGGTATTCGACATCGAGGTCGAGATACCGACCTTGATCGCCCGGTCGTTAGAGAGTTTCCAGACGTATTCCCAGATGAGCTTCCGGGTATCCCTCCTGAGAGGGAGATTGAGTTTTGCATTGATATGGCGCCAGACACTCGACCAATATCTATTCCGCCATACAGGATGGAACCTGTCGAGTTGAAGGAATTGAAAGACCAGCTGAAGGACTTGTTGGAAAAAGGCTTTATCAGGCCAAGTGTTTCTCCCTGGGGAGCGCCAGTTTTATTTGTAAAGAATAATGATGGGACGTTGCGTATGTGTGTTGATTACAGGCAGCTGAATAAGGTAACTATCAAGAACAGATACCCCCTTCCCAGGATTGATGAATTGTTTGACCAGTTGCAGGGGGCGAGGTGCTTTTCCAAGATAGACATGCGGTCTGGTTATCATCAGGTGCGAGTTAGAGAAGCAGATATCCTAAAGATTGCATTCAGGACCCGATATGGGCACTATGAGTTTAGGGTGATGTCTTTCGGGTTGACCAACGCCCCAGCAGTATTCATGGATTTGATGAACCGGGTGTTCAAGCCATTCTTGGATATGTTCGTTATAGTATTCATTGATGATATCCTGGTTTATTCGCGCACAGAGCAGGAACATGCGGATCATTTGAGGACGGTATTGGGAGTCCTCAGGGACCGGCAGTTGTATGTCAAGTTCTCGAAATGCGAGTTTTGGTTGGCTTCAGTGGCTTTCTTAGGGCATGTTATCGGGGCCGATGGTATTCGGATTGATACAACCAAGATTGAGGCAGTCAAGACTTGGCCTAGACCCACTACACCGACGGAGGTGCGCAGCGTTTTGGGCCTTGCGGGTTATTATCGGAGATTTGTGGAGAAGTTTACTTCCATTTCAAAGACTTTGACTAAGTCGACTCGAAAGCGCTATGTTCCGGTGGACGGATGCTTGTGAGGAAAGTTTCCAGTTGCTAAAGGAGAAATTGACGACCGCCCCAGTCCTTACTCTTCCAGAGGGTTTAGACGGATATGTGGTTTATTGTGATGCGTCGGGTGTCGGGCTTGGAGTGCATCGATGCAAAGACGGCAAAGTTATAGATTACGCATCTCGACAGCTCAGGAAGCATGAGAAGAACTATCCCATACATGACTTAGAGTTGGAAGCAGTGATTCATGCCTTGAAGATCTGGAGACATTATTTGTATGGAGTTCATGTGGATATTTACACAGACCACAAGAGCTCCGCTTTATCTTCACCATGGGAGCCGAACTTGCGCAGACGGTGGTTGGAGTTACTTAAGGATTACGATGTCGATATCCTATACCACCCAAGGAAGGCCAATGTAGTTGCAGATGCCCTTAGTCGCAGATCGATGGGTAGTGCGTGCGATGTACCGCAGAAGCGGATATGGTCCGAGAGCTACATCAGCTAGCGAGCCTTGGGGTTCATTTGGTTGATTCTGATAGTAATGGAGTTCGGGTTCGAGAGGTTGCCGAGTCTTCCATCGTCGAGGAGGTGAAGAGGCGACAGTATGAGGATCCGATTATGGTACGGTATCGAGATGCAGCTCTTCAGAAAGAGAAGAGTCTATTTGAGGTAGCGCTGACGGGTGCTAAGGTTTGAGGGCCGGTTGTGTGTTCCCGATGTGACAGGACTTCGTCAGCAGATTCTGGGGGAGGCACACAGTGCTCGTTATTCTATTCACCCGGGGTCGACTAAGATGTACCATGACCTCAGGTGTATCTATTGGTGGGACGAAGAAGTGCAAGAGTTGCGGAGCGAGTTTGTGGCACAGCCCGAATTGTCGCCAGTCAAGGTAGAGCACCGAAGCGGTGGTCATTGCAGCTATTGATATTCGACTTGGAAGTGGGAGGTGGTAAATATGGATTTTATTACGTGGTTACCTCACACTCGGAGGAAGCATGATTCCATCCGGTTATTGTCGACAGTCGACGAAATCACCATTTTCTTCTAGTCGACGACTTTTTCGCCGAGGATTATGCTAGATCGTATATCGAGAGATTGTGAGATCGCACGAGTTCCTATATCGATTATTTCGCACATAGGAGCCCGATTCACGGCTAACTCGGAGGTCTTTCCGAAGGGGATTAGGGACGCATGTGAGTCTCGATCGTGTTTCATCCTCGCATCCGACGCATGTGCCGAGCGCACTATCCGCATACACCGAGGATATGCCGCAGCTTGTGTTATTGATTTCGTGGTAGCCGAGGATCATTTACCTCTTGAGGAGTTTGCTTATAACAACAGCTACCATTCTAGTATCCAGATGGCGCCTTATGAGGCCTTATACGGGAGGAAGTGCAGGTCACCGATAGGATGGTTTGAGGTGGGAGAAGTTCAGTTGGTCGGGCCAGACTTGATTCAGCAGGCAGTGGATAAGGTGAAGCTTATCTAGGAGCGGTTGTTGGCAGCTCAGAATCGACAGAAGTCGTATGCAGATCATCAGCGTCGACACTTGGAGTTTGAGGTAGATGATTGGGTCTTACTGAAGGTATCACCCATGAAGGGCGTGATGAGATTTGGAAAGAAGGGGAAACTTAGCCCAAGGTACATCGGGTCTTATCATATTGTGTAACGCCCCGAAACCCGGGCCCGTCACTGGTGCCTTACCCCGGGCACCCTAGTGATACATACATCAGAGAAAATCAGCGGAACATAAAACATGAGTCACTAAACAAGAGATATAGTAAATAAACAGGCCAACCAAAACAGCTTGCTTCAAGATATACATAAAACTCAACAGCTTTAATCCTTTTACAACCCCGCCACAACAAGATTACATGCACTCTAAGATATATTAACAACTATGACGGACAGGGCCGCCATACCCCGAATGTACAAGAACCTACAACTCGTGGAAACATACCAAAGATAAGCCTCCAAGGAACGGAGCTTTCCGACACGCAAGTGAGATCCTAAGAGCGGGATCCACGATCGATGTACCTCTACTGCGCAGATGAACGCAGCCCAAGGAGGTCAAGACAGTACCAAGTATGTGAAATCAGAATATCGCAGCTTAAATCATAACACTATATAAAGCGGAGACATGTATGATAACCAAAATACGACGCAACATAAAAGTTAGCCAAGTCGTGACTCACGCCTCAAAGTCACCACTCAAATATAACTACGGGTCTCACGCCCACCACATCCATCATGTTCGCATCATGGCCACATGCCCGGAATCGTGACGGTAGACATGTCCATGATGCAACACATAACAAGGCCGCGTGGCCACATGCCGGAATCGTGACGGCAGAGACATGCCCATGTAACCTCAATAACAATATATCGGTGGTCAACCCCGCCGCACGGCCACATGCCGGAATCGTGACGGCAGACACGCCCATGTTGCGAATAACCATATATCGGTAATCAACTCCGCACGGCCGCGATGCCCCGAATCTCGCCGGTGTAGACATGTCCATGTGACATCAACAACAAGACAAGAATCAAAATGGAAACATACCCGTGGAATTCTCCATCACCGCCAAAGACGCCCAAGTAAGTTCTCAACAAGTCAACCGCCTCTACCGAGAGACGCAGAATACGTAAATACCACACTTGCACAACCAAGGCTATCATCACAAGCATAGGCAAGTTTCACAACAACAAGCATAGGCAAGTTTCACAACAACAAGCATAGGCAAGTCTCACACAACTCAAAGTACTTTCATTTTATGCCAAAGTCTGGTTTGTAACCCCAAAGTACTACATACGTTAAGTTCTTTTAAAAGAGATCCATTACTTTTATAAAAGTCACCCGATACCCGTAGTATTAGAATGACCAACCCACATTCCTTTTCAAAATCAAGTAACAACATTCTTTTCCTAAGTTCCAGTTTGCCTAGTTTCAATTACTCAAGCTTCTCATTTTCAAATGGTTTCATAGTTCCCAAACTTAATCACTGATTCCTTTTAGAACAATTGAGTAATATATGTCACACGTGAGAGTAGGTTCTTCTTGTTTACAGCATGCTTATTACAGCAGCCATGATCTAGAAAATGTAATATCATTTTGTCTCATCTTAGTTTCTACGGATGGAGGTTTCTACTGGTTTTAATACGATACATCATTATTCAAGACATTTTCCTTTATTAACGCCGCAGTTGGTCCTGTCGATACACATTCTGATTTCCAAATCAAGAAACAATAGCCCCTTAAATAACACCAAGTACTCATTACTCACGAATGAGGTTTCACACAAACATTCATATTAGAACAAATAAGTTAAGTCTCTTATCTTATAAGATCAAGTCTCTTAACTTCTAACATCAGTAAACCATTTTCTTTACCTCTCTTAAGACATTATACCTAACTCCCCATAAAGCTTAGTATAACTTTTTTTTAAAACCTTTTAAAACCAAGTGTTACTCTCCTTCAAAACGACTTATAAATCTTTTGAAATACATCAAGTTCTTTATTATAACAAGCCGCTTGTAATTTCATCGCTACCTTTTAAAACCACAAAGTATTTTCTTACCTACATAAAGTTGTTATAACCAACTTCCCATAAAGCCGTTATAACACTTTACGTGTTAAGAACAATCAAACACGCTAACACACGACGCTCACCGCACTTACATAGTTCACACATATCATGCTAGAAGAGATAGGAAGAGGTTCACATACCTCGCGACGATTGTCGACTAATAGCAAAACGCCCAAGTACCTCAAACCGCGGCTACTCCTAAGCCAAGTGGATCACTCCACACGTAGTACTTCAACCTATAAGGCCACAAGGCGCTTATTAACATCTAGATCTCAACGCTCCATAATCTACGTAAAATTGCAAAGACTCTCCCGCCACAGCGCAAATCTCCTTCTCTATCGAGGCCGGCTACCAAGCCAACCAGGGGGGGTTTTACACGCCTAACCGGACGTGTACAAATCTACTACACAGTAATACTACACAAGTTCATCAGAATAATACGCCTATGTAATTACAGATTCGATTCTTAATTCTTCAGCTTAAGTCAAAAGACATTGCACACAAGATTAAGTATAGTTCTATATATAGTATACTGACTATATATTCAAACATGTAATTTCCAATTACAATAGAAGACAATAGTGTTTACCTCGATAAGCCCAAAATTATCCAAGTATAAAGTCGATCCCGAGCAACGCTTAGCTCCTACTCCGAGCGCCCAAACAACCCTTAGAAGTTCTAACCAACTTCTACTTACAACTTCAACAACGGTGAAGATTTCCTTAGGGTTTCGCTTTTTGGCTAAAGGAAGTATAATCGTATTTTCTGGGCTTTGTATAAGTGTAACCTTGGGAATACTACAAGGTATTTGGGCCAAGGTATTTGGACATTATAACAATATTAGGAGAGTATTTCTATACCACAACAAGGGGTATTATACGAAGACAACTAGGCTAGTGGGTACCCCACGCCAAGGTACCACAGGGGAGGGTGTGCTCGCCACAAGGCCTCACGGTGGGGGAGGGAGGGGAAGCTCTGGCTAGCACAACAAGAAGGGAGGAGAGGGTTTCAAGACTTGGAAGTTTTTGGAATGGATGAAGTCTTCACACTTAGGGGGGTATTTATAGCAAAACCAAAAGCCAACCAATGGCCAAGATCAAGCCATGTGCAAGGCAAGTGTAAGGCCAAGATCAAGCCAAGTGCACCCTAACCCTACTCCACAAAACACTCCACAAAACAAGGCCAAAACAAGGCACAATTCAAGGGACCAATCGGCCAAGGCCAACCGATCCTCTGACGCCCAATCGCCCAAGTCCTCCACTTGCTAATAACGCGGGTGACACGTCACCCTCCCGTTGGTCCAAAATGTTTCGGCTCTCGGAAAACTCCGCAAAAATTATAATTGAAATAGCCGGAATTTTCTACGAAAGTCGTGGAAACGTCCGCCGAAAACGACTCTAATCGCACTTGTGCCCAAAATTTCAAACATGCCTAACTTAAGGCTCAAAATTGTGACGCACGCCCACACGCATATACCGGAAATACGGTATAACATTCTTCCTTAGAAACATTCGTCCCGAATGTTCCTTCAAGGTCTCAAAACAACAGCGTCGATAGTCTTCACCGCTATACGCATTTAAAACAATCATGCCACACTGTCACAAAAACACACGCCACTTCTCCTTTCTCGCAGATTGCCACGAACACTCAACTCGTTCTAGTGTCCGTACCACACTTCCGCCAACGCCGTTTCCCAACCTCGAGTCACTACTCCAAACTTGGTCATCTCACTAACCTCGATTTCCCTAAGGCCATTCCCGCCTTCACGAATCGATTCTCGTCGAACGTATCCACGAACTCATACGACGGTCATCTAAACTGGGCCTAGCACCCTCGTGACTCGCCACCGCGACCACCTGCAGCTGACCCTTCCTCAAAACGGACGCTGGTTGGCCCGCAACATGGCCCCAACCCGACCCATCGTAGCGCCAACTCTCTAGTTTCTTGATCCGAACAATCTTACTCTACAGTGCCGCTAAAGCTACCACTTCCATTTCACACTACCTGTGACTTACCCTTTTCACTAACTGTGTTTCTAAATCACATTTTAGCACAAAGCTATCCAAACATATCATTAAACACATCAACAACATCAATACACACAAAACTCTGAGGTTAAGGATATACTCAAACTAGCGGTTCAAGGACCGCTAAAATCGAACTTCCACCGCGACTTACCGTGGCTCCGCAATCGCCTAGTAGTCTGTGCTATCCTACCAGCCATACTCGGCCTGGACGCTTCTCGTCATATGGCCCCGTTGGCCGCAAGAATAACAAGCTCCTCGTACTACGACATTCTCCAAATGCGGTCTACCACATCGACCACACCGAGGTAGGGTGATCGATCCGCCAAAACCCCTACTCCCGAACATTCAAACACGGGAGCCCCGACCGCCTCAATATCCTAAGGGTCCCGGCGTGCGGAGGACCACTCAGAATGGCGAGGTACATAACTAGTTCGCTGGCCGAGGCGGTCCGCCGAAGTCGCTAAAATATCCTTGCCTCGCCTTCTTCTCCGAAAGCGTCCACCTGCCGACCGCGCCTCGCACCTGCGCATGAGCTCGCACGCGGCAATGTCCATGCCCTACCAAGAGAAACACCCGAACAACTCTCTCGCTAGGTAATCATCGAGCCTCAGAACATATCGGTGCACTCGATCCTCCATACTAGCTACTAATGCGGAACATACCGCCAATGAGTCGAACTCCACATTGTACTCCCGAATCAGACGCCTGCTCGCCAACATCAAAAATCTGTTTACCCGAGCCCTCTCATCCGCGAGGCAAGAAATGTGCCAGAAGGCCCCAAAACTCGCCCCAAACGGTGGAAGTGCATTCTCCCCGACAGCCTCCCACGACCAAACCACCGATCATGGTATCACGCACCGACGCGAACCTAGACCACCGACTCGGTCTCCAAGCTCGATCACTTACGATCCACAGAATCGCTTGATGAACTCCTCGCGATCATCCTCGTGCCTCGACCCGTAATCAAGCGGGCTACATCTCGTAAAGTCCTGTAGCCTCAAACCGCTCGCCGGGGTGAACTACGGTGCATCGGGCCGGAATCGCGATCCACTTATCTCATATTCGCCACGACTCGCCAAGAATCGCCATCTCTTGTAACTCAACTCTTCTCGCCTGCATCGTGGACCGAGGCTCGTGTATCGTAGTCTCGGCAGCCCACCGCCGCGCCTAAACTCGCTGGTGCCGGGCGGCGCGAAACCCGCCGTCGGAAGCACTGCTCAGTATCGACCGCTCGCGCTCGCACTCTCAATCACACTAGCAGCAGCCTCGCCGCTTTGCCCTTCTCGGGCCCCGGTTGCCTTTCGCAGGCATAATCGTAAAACGAAACACGCCGAGGGTCCAACTTACAACACGTTTCTAAGGCACGATCTCGTAATGAGAAGAATGGAAACCAATCCTAAATGTCCTATAGCCTCCGATTATAGATGGTGCACAACACACCGATAATCAAGACTTACTAGACACGGTCAGAGACACTTTCCGAGGACTAATCGCCTGATACCACTTTGTAACGCCCAAACTCGTTCGCCATCGTGCCTTACCCCGCACCCTAGTGATACATACATCGTGAGAAAATCAGCGAACATAAAACATGAGTCACTAAACAAGAGATATAGTAAATAAACAAAGCAACCAAAATAGCTTGCCTTCAAGATATACATAAAACACGAGCAGCTTTAATCCTTTTACAACCCCGCCACAACAAGATTACTGCACTTAAGATATATTAACAACTATGACGGACAGGCCCGCCATACCCCGAATGTACAAGAACCTACAACTCGTGGAAACATACCAAAGATAAGCCTCCAAGGAACGGAGCTTTCCGACACGCCAAGTGAGATCCTAAGAGCGGGATCCACGATCGATGTACTTACCGCATGCATGAACGCAGCCCGGGCGAGGTCAAGACAAAGAAGTATGTGAAATCAGAATATCGCAGCTTAAATCATATGATCCATATAAAGCAGAGACATGTATGATAACCAAAATACAAGACGCAACATAAAAGCGAGCCAAGTCGTGGACTCACGCCTCAAAGTCACCACTAAATATAACTACGGGTCTCACGCCACCACATCCATCATGTTCGCATCATGGCCACATGCCCGGAATATCGTGACGGTGTAGACATGTCCATGATGCAACACATAACAAGGCCGCACGGCCACATGCCCCGGAATCGTGACGGTAGACATGCCCATGTAACCTCAATAACAATATATCGTGGTCAACTCGCCGCACGCCACATGCCCCGGAATCGCAGACGGTGAGACACGCCCATGTTGCGATAATAACCATATATCGGTAATCAACCCCGCACGGCCGCATGCCCCTACATCAGACGGTGTAGACATGTCCATGTGACATCAACAACAAGACAAGAATCAAAATGGAAACATACCCGGAATTCTCCATCACCGCCAAAGACGCCCAAGTAAGTTCTCAACAAGTCAACCGCCTCTACCGAGACGCCAGAATACGTAAATACCACACTTGCACAACCAAGGCTATCATCACAAGCATAGGCAAGTTTCACAACAACAAGCATAGGCAAGTTTCACAACAACAAGCATAGGCAAGTCTCACACAACTCAAAGTACTTTCATTTTATGCCAAAGTCTGGGTTTGTAACCCCAAAGTACTACATACGTTAAGTTCTTTTAAAAGAGATCCATTACTTTTATAAAAGTCACCCGATACCCGTAGTATTAGAATGACCAACCCACATTCCTTTTCAAAATCAAGTAACAACATTCTTTCCTAAGTTCCAGCTTTGCCTAGTTTCAATTACTCAAGCTTCTCATTTTCAAATGGTTTCATAGTTCCAAAACTTAATCACTTGATTCCTTTTTAGAACAATTGAGTAATATATGTCTCACGTGAGAGTAGGTTATTCTTGTTTACATCATTCTTATTACAGCAGCCATGATCTAGAAAATGTAATATCATTTTGTCTCATCTTAGTTTCTATGCAGATGGAGGTTTCTACTGGTTTTAATACGATACATCATTATTCAAGACATTTTCCTTTATTAACGCCGCAGTTGGTGCTGTCGATACACATTCGATTCAAATCAAGAAACATTATCCCTTTAAATAACACCAAGTACTCATTACTCACGAATGAGGTTTCACACAAACATTCATATTAGAACAAATAAGTTAAGTCTCTTATCTTATAAGATCAAGTCTCTTAACTTCTAACATCAGTAAACCATTTTCTTTACCTCTTAAGACATTATACCTAACTCCCATAAAGCTTAGTATAACTTTTTTAAAACCTTTTAAAACCAAGTGTTACTTCCTTCAAAACGACTTATAAATCTTTTTGAAATACATCAAGTTCTTTATTATAACAAGCCAGTTGTAATTCTCATCAGTTACCTTTTTTAAAACCACAAAGTATTTTCTTACCTACATAAAGTTGTTATAACCAACTTCCCATAAAGCCGTTATAACACTTTATGTGTTAAGAACAATCAAACACAGTTAACACATTTACGCTCACCGCATTTACATAGTTCACACATATCATGCTAGAAGAGATAGGAAGAGGTTCACATACCTCGCGACGATTGTCGACTAATAGCAAAACGCCCAAGTACCTCAAACCGCGCTACTCCTTAAGCCAAGTGGATCACTCCACACGTAGTACTTCAACCTATAAGGCCACAAGGCGCTTATTAACATCTAGATCTCAACGTTCCATAATCTACGTAAAATTCGCAAAGACTTCCTCGCCACAGCGCAAATCTCCTTCTCTATCGAGGCCGGCTACCAAGCCAACCAGGGGGGGGGTTTTACACGCCTAACCGGACGTGTACAAATCTACTACACAGTAATACTACACAAGTCTACTGTAATACAGTCCTATGTAATTACAGTTCAGTTCAGTTCTTAATTCTTCAGGCTTAAGTCAAAAGACATTGTCACAGTACTAAGTATACTATATATAGTATACTGACTATATATTCAAACATGTAATTTCCAATTACAATAGAAGGACAAGAGTGTTTACCTCGATAAGCCCAAAATTATCCAAGTATAAAGTCGATCCCGAGCAACGCTTAGCTCCTACTCCGAGCGCTCAAACAACCCTGAAGTTCTAACCAACTTCTACTTACAACTTCAACAACGGGTGAAGATTTCCTTGGTTTCGTTTTTGCGCTAAAGGAAGTATAATCGTATTTTCCGGGCTTTGTATAAGTGTAACCTTGGGAATACTACAAGGTATTTGGGCCAAGGTATTTGGACATTATAACAATATTAGGAGAGTATTTCTATACCACAACAAGGGTATTATACGAAGACAACTAGGCTGGGGTACCCCACGCCAAGGTACCACAAAGGGGAGGGTGGGCTCTCGGCCACAAGGCCTCACGACGTGGGGGAGGGTGGGGAAGCTCTCGGCGAGCACACCAAGAAGGGAGGAGAGTGTTTCAAGACTTGGAAGTTTTGGAATGGATGAAGTCTTCACACTTAGGGGGGTATTTATAGCAAAACCAAAAGCCAACCAATGGCCAAGATCAAGCCATGTGCAAGGCAAGTGTAAGGCCAAGATCAAGCCAAGTGCACCCTAACCCTACTCCACAAAACACTCCACAAAACACTCCACAAAACAAGGCCAAACAAGGCACAATTCAAGGGACCAATCGCCAAGGCCAACCGATCCTCTTGACGCCCAATCGCCCAAGTCCTCCACTTGCTACCAATGTGGGGTGACACATGTCACCCTCCCGTTGGTCCAAAATGTTTCGCCTCTCGGAAAAATCCGCAAAATTATAAATGACATAGCCGGAATTTTCTACGAAAGCCGTGGAAACGTTCGCCGTAAAAACGACTCTAATCGGCACTTGTGCCCAAAATTTCGAAACATGCCTAACTTAAGGCTCAAAATTCGTACGTACGTCCACACGTACATACTCTGGAAATACGGGGTATAACATATTGTCCGTAGGGTAGGCAAGGTTGCCTACGAGTTGGATCTGCCGTCTGATATGGAGGCAGTACATCCAGTTTTTCACGTGTCTATGTTGCGGAAATGTATTGGAGATCCATCTAGAGTGCACCCGATTCATGATGTCCAGGTGACAGAGGGGTTATCGTATGAGGAGAGTCCCATAGCGATACTCGATCGTCAGGTTAGGCGACTTCGGACAAAGGATGTGGCTTCCGTCAAGGTCTTATGGCGAAACGAGAACAGGGAAGAGATGACGTGGGAAGCAGAGGAGGACATGATGAAGAAGTATCCTCACTTATTCCCTACACCTCCAGGTAACCCACTTTCCTGATTATTAGTTTTAATTTAGCAATTATGCTTGAGTAATGTTGTGGCTATGTGGAGCGTTTTATTTGCAAGAGAAATAGTTAAGAGGGTCTATGTCGATATTGAGATTTGAGTAAGCCTAGAAAGAACATTCGGGACGAATGTTTCTAAGGGGGGGAGAATGATACACCCCGTAGTTCAGGTCACGCGTATGAGAGCGTACGAAAGGGTGTAAGACTTAAAATTTTTGAAAGATAAGTTGACTGATTGTTTCGGACGGGTTTTTAGTCAACTTTAGGGCGGGTTATGACCCATTATAGTGAGAGTTCTTAGGTGTTTCAAAGGCCTAGTACGTAGTTCGTTGAGTCTAGTTCCCAACGCAACCAACCGTTCGTCGATAGGACATCGGAGTAGAAAGTTATGGAAGTTACAAGTTCAGTGCGCAGTTGGACAGAAAATAATTCGGACAGGAGCCACAGGGCCGCGGCGCCGGAAGATCCGAGGGTTGGAAGAAGTTTCATCGCCGCGGCGCCGGTTGCAAGGTCGCGGCGCCGAGGCGGGTTCTGCGAGGTTAAGTGGAAAAATCTGAACTGCTTTGTTTTAAAAAAGGCCATGGGTGGGTGACAAGTGTCCCCCCCTCTCCATCTGATTTTGCATGCACTACTTATTGACCAAGTCTTGAAGACTTGGTCATTATTCAAGCTCTTCTCTCTCTCTAAATTAGAAGCTCTTCCTTCTCTCTAGAAAATCAAAAGGAAATCAAGGATTGAGAAAAATCTGAAAAGTGTGGCAAGGAGGAAACTTGTTTGCAATCTTGTAGGAGTTATTGTGGTGGTATTTTTGGAAAGGAGGCTAGCAAATTTGTTGGATTAATTTGGCTAAAGCTCTAAGGTAACAATTCTTTCTCTTGTTGCTAGTTTTTGGTGTTGCATGTGAAGAAGAAAGAACTTGTAGTTGAAAATATGGCTCTTAGATAAATTGCATGTAAGAAATATGGTTTGGATATGAAAGGATTGGATAAGAAAGTTATGTAAGCATGTTGTAGCCAAAATACTATCTTAAACTTGTTAAGTTATTTGTTATACATTGTGGGGCAGAATTTTACACATCCTAGATTAGGTGTGTAATCCCCTTTGAAATGTTTGGATTGTTGGGCCTTAAAAGTGGCGTTTGGATGTTGAATTCGGCCTTGAAAAAGGTGGCAAAGTATGTAAAAACAAAGGAAATGCTGCCCAATTTTCCATAGAATTTAGTGACTTTAAATTTGGGATATTCTACGTTAAAACTAGAGGTTAATAAACGTATTATGGTCATTATAGGTTGACATACTACGTGCGGTATTTTTGGACTTGGCAAGTGGATTGACCGAAGAGGTATGTGGAACTTTCCTATCTCTTGAGCATGAATGGTTTTACCTATGTAGTACGATAGACGTACAAGGTTTGATATCCCTTACTTGTTTTAAGGATGGTCAAGTTTTGTGAGTAAGGGGGGATTAACTCATTTCTTTAAAAAGTGCTAAGGATGTCTTGAGTTTTCAAAGTTAAGGGACTTGATGTGTTCAAGTATATGATTCTTGTTTCTTTTTAAAAGTGTAAGTCCCTTGGGTTTTAGGAAAATGTATTTGACTAAGGTATAACGTTAATATAATGACTTTATGAGAAGTTGATTATATTAGCTTTATGGAAAGTTAATAAAGGAAGATTTACTCTAAGAAAAATGAGTACGGATAAATGATTTGAGGTTGTGAAAGGCAAATTGATTTTAAGGCATAAATTGCCTAAGGTTTTAAAAGAGTAGAAGCACATAGTATAATACTTTGGGTTAAATTCCCGGATTTCATAAAAGACATGTTAGTGCCTTAAGTAAACTAAAATGAGAAGGTGTGTGAACAAGATTAATAAGAAGTTAAGGGGTTTCTTAACTTGCTTGTATTAATAGTGATAGCCGGTTTGTGCTAATGATATATATTATTATTTATTATGGGGTCATTCCCCGGGTTGTGGAATTTGCATATTCCGTGGATTTGCTACCCACCATGCGAGGAATACCTCATGCGAGTCCGTAGGGCTCATGCGGGTGAAATAGTCCCATGCGGGTGAAATAGTCCCAGGAGTAGGAGTGCTTAATGATACTGCGGGGCGGATGACCTTGCTGTTACACTCCGTAGTTCCAGGGTATGTATGTGAGGACGTACGTACGAGAATACGACAGTAATATTGGAAAGAATGAAAGATGTGATTTTTTCGACGGAAAAGTTTCCGGGTTTTGTGAAGGAAAAAGGTTCATTAATGGGAATTGGATTCCCAGATTTGGTATTTGGACTTCTTGGATTATATTAGAATTATGGGATTTTATTTCCGGATTTGGTCACGTGGGGCCCACGGAAGAAATTTACGGTATTGTGGGGCCCACTTTGTTTTAGAGATTTTTGGCATTACGGATATTTTTGGGAGACGAAATATTTTGGACGAGTATGGGGGAGACACGTGTCACCCCTATGTGGCCAAGGGTGGCCGAAATAGGGTGCCAAATGGTCTTGTGTAGAATTGTGGCACCACACTTGTACCCCAATCTCACCACACACTTGCCTTAATCTTGACCCTTTATTTCTCTATAAATACCCCCCCCCCCCCTTGTAGTGAAGACTTCATCATCCCACACTTAGTTTTTCCAAGGCAAAACTCCCTCTCATTTCTCTTGTGTGTGCTCTCGGTTTTTGAGCCTCCCCTTGACCAAAAGTTGTCCAAAAATCCTTAAACTTATAAGTGTTCTTCCTTAGGGTGTTAGGAAGATTGTGTACCAAGGGTTGGAAAAGATTTCACACCCCTAGCCTTAGAAATACACCTTGGTCGAAACTTGCCATAATTGAGCCTAAGTGTTCTTCACTTTTTGGAGTTAGATCTTGAAGAGGAGTTGGTTAGGAGTTTCTAAGGGTTGCTTGGAGCGGGTTGGGGCGTAAGGATTTGGAGCTAAACGTTACTCAGGATCGACTTATAATCTTGGATAATTTTGGGCTTATCGAGGTAATGATCTATGTCCCCCTATTGTAATTGGATATTGTAGTAGTTTAGAATTGAGTATAAGATATATTGGAAGGATGATTATAAAGGATTGAATCAGATTTACATTGGACCGTATTCTGAGACTTGTGTAGTATTATTGCGAGGCGTAATTGTACACGTCCCGTAGATGTGTAATCCCTTAGAGTTGTTGGCTTGGTAGCGTGCCTTGTTATGAGGTTATTTATGTGATCATGCGGGGTGCCTTGAATTTTTCGTAGAATAAGGAATCGCTTACTTAGAATATGCTACGAAGAGAACTAGAGGTTGATAGATATATTGTGGTTATTATAGGTGGATTTTCTACGCGCGGCATACTCGACTTGGCTTGTGGATTAAGCCGAAGAGGTATGTGATTCTTCCTATACTCTTGAGCATGATTGTTGTGAACTATGTAGTACGATAGACGTACGTGTGTGAAATGAATTTGTTGTTTAAAATATAAAGTGTTATAATGGCTTTATGGGAAGTTAGTTATAACGACTTTATGAAGATAAAAGAAAGATTTGATTTTGAAAGCTAGACGACTTGATTTTGAAAGTTAAGAGACTTGATCTTGAAAGATAAGAGACTTGACTTATAAATAACTTGATTTCGGAAAAGGAGAAGTAACTTGATTTAAGTATAGGTTACTTGTTTTGAAAAGAGTAAGTTATTTGGGTTTTAAAAATATACTTGAGGTTGTTTTAAAAGAAAAGCACTTGGTTTTAAAAGTATAGAGTACTTGATTTTAAAAAGTCTTGTAAAGATTTTTACGAAGGTGAAGTAATTTGGTTTGAAAAGAAAACGTGTTTTGATACTACGAGTATTAGTATCGTGTGGCTTTTATGTAAAAAGAGGTCTTTTTGAAAGAATGAAAGTATGTAGTATTTTGGGGTTGAAACCCGGATTGTTGACATAAAATGAAAGTACGTTGAACTTGCCTATGTTTGTTGTGATAGCCTTTGTTGTGCAAGTGTTTTGATTCTGTGCTACCGTGTCTCTCGGGGAGGGCCGGCTATCTGATTGATTGCTTGGACATACTGACACGTTGGATGGTCCACGGGTATGCGTCCACTTTGAGTATTATCTTGTTATTTCTTTTGGACATACTGACACGATGGATGGTCCACGGGTATGCTTCCACTTTGAGTATTATCTTGTTATTTCCTTTGGACATACTTACACGATGGATGGTCCACGGCATGCGCCCGTAGGATGGTTTCATGGCCATGCTTATACCGAGGTAAGATGCCGGCACGCGTCATTGAGGGTTAAATTCCCGTTATGTTATTAGTCCATGGACCGCTAATCCATGAAGCTTGCCGCTACCGACGAGCGATCACGGCTTGATTTGTACACGTGGTTACAGTGCACACTTTAGATACTTGTCCCGGTCATTTCTCGTGTATCGGCAGCTCGTAGATAGCTTAAGATACTTGCCTCGGCCATATCTCGTGAGACGGTAGGCTCGCACGTTAGCTTAAGATACTTGCCTCGCCGATGCGTGGCTAGTTTTGGATCGGTAGTTGGCTTCCGCTTCGCCCGTGAAGTTTTATGACTAGCTTTAGGATCGGTAGTTGGCTATTCTACTCGCCCGTCGGTTTGACGACGCAGCAGATCTAGTGTTCGTGTTCACATATGGGTGTTGTTTACATCATGTATCGCGGCAGCCGGAGGGGAGTTCCACGCATGATTGATATCATGGGCGTGAGACCCATAGTTATGTGAGTGATGATTTTGAGGACACGCGCCCCTTACTTGACATAATCGCATTTATTGCGAAATGGTTTTATAAAATGATGAAATGTGATTTCATTACGATTTTCAGTTTCACATACTGTACTTGGCCAGATCGACCTCCTTGGGCCGCGTTCACGCCGCAGTAGGTACACCAATTGTTGATCCTCGCTCCTAGGATCGCAGTTCAGCGTTGGGAAGCTCCGTTTCTCCGGAGGCTTATCTTTTGGTATAGTCCCCTGTCATTGTAGGTACTTGTACATTCAGGGGTATGGCGGGGCCCTGTCCCGTCATAGTTGTCGTTACATTCTTAGAGGTCTGTAGTACTGTTGTGGGCAGGTTTTGTAAAGGATTTTAACTGTTCGATTTTATGTATAAACTTGAAGGTAACCGTTTTGGTTAGCCTGTTTTCTTATGTTGTATCTTGTTTCCTGTTTAAGTTTTATTTCCGCTGATTTTATCTGATGTTGTTGTCACTAGGGTGCCCGGGGTAAGGCACCAGTCGCGGGCCCGAGATCGGGTCGTGACACTTGTTTTGACCATGAGCTTCCTATTTTCATGCAGTATATTATATGCTTGGTATTCTCATTGTTAGTAAGGCACAGTGTTCGGTAAACTGATTTTTTACACATGTCTCCAGTTATTTTAGACTTATGAGGTATTTTCGATTTTCCGCCGCATACTTAGTACCTATCAGGTCGAATTCTTCCTGGGCCGCGTTCACGCCGCAGTAGGGTAAAGAGCGCGGATCCTCATTCTTAGGATCACCGCTCGTGTCGAAGCTCCATTCCTCCGAGGCTTGTTTTGTTAGCACGCTTTTTCCACGATCTGTAGGTATTTTTACATTCGGGGTATGGAGGCCCCGTCCCGCCACGCTTGTTATTATTAGAGGTCCGTAGTCACGTTTGTGGTTTTGAAATGTAAGAACAAGTTGTACTTTGATTAAGTATATTTTTATAAGCGCACTTTATCGGCTTGTCGGTGATGTTTACTTTATACAAAGCTTATGTGTTATGTATGTTCCTTGCTATTCTCGGTGTATACTGACGGTGCCCTTAGAGGCACGATCGCGCCCTGGTCTGGTCGTGACAAAACTTATCCAATTTTCGGCTAGCATGCCAGAATTACTTCTTTAATCTTCCAACTTATATTCCAATCTTTATATAAGTTATAATTACTTTGTTATTAACTGTCAACAGGTAATAGATACGTTTTTACCATTTTAATGGCTAACATGCCAATTTCTCCATTTTTAGCAACTCAACAAGGTCTAAATCCTTTCCATCTTCCTTCCATATATTACATACTTATTTATATACTTCCAACATATATAATATTCAACTTCACAAAGAGGACAAAGTTCATTACCTCAAAGAGCCCAAAATAATCCATGAACTAAAAGTCGATTCGTAGCACGTTTAGCTCCTATTCCTTACGTTCCAATCCGCTCCAAGCAACCCTTAGAAGCTCCTAACCAACTCCTCTTCAAGATCCAACTTCAAAAAGTGAAGAACATTTTAGGCTCCAAACATGCAAGTTTCGGCCAAGGCATGGTTTGTAGGCTAGGGGTGTGAAATCTTGTCTAACACTTGGTTAATAACCTTCCTAACACATCAAGGAAGAACACTTAAGAGTTTAAGAATTGTTGGACAAATTTAGGTCATGATAATTGCCCATTGCCGAGAGCAACATGTCAAGGGAGGGAGGATTTTCAAGTCTTGAAATAATTCTAAGTGTGGAAGATTTCATCCTACTAGTGTGATGATATAACACAACCAAGGGCTAGGATTAAAACATGTGTGTGGTTGAGATTAGGGACAAGTGTGTATGGATCCCACAAGCCACTTGTCCACACAAATATCTCACAAATATCTAGCACAAGACTTGTCCCACTTGTCCTCATTTTCGCCCCACATGGGCCCACTTGGGGTGACACGTGTCGCCCTCATATTGGTCCAAAATATTTCATCTCCCGAAAACATCCATAATGGCCAAAATCTCGAAAGTAATGTGGGCCCCACAAAACCAGAATTTCTCCGTGGCCCCACGTGACCAATTCCGGAAAATAAAATCCATAATTCTCTAATATTCCAAGAAGTCCAAATACCAAAATTGAGAATCCAATTCCCAATAATAAACTTTTTTCCTTCACTAGGTTCGGAATATTTTCCGTCCAAAATTCAAAATTTTCTTCCCTTTTGTACTTAGGTTTATATTCTAGTACGTACGTCCTCACATACATACTCTGGAACTACGGGGTGTAACATTCTTCCCCCCTTAGAAACATTCGTCCCGAATGTTCCTTCTAAGTCTCCAAACATACATGCGCCGGTATAGTCTTCACTACTATACTTACAAAACCAATTATGCCACACATGGCCATAATATAACACACGCGCAATATTTAAATCCAAGCCAACGAGGAATCACCTCTAAAGTGTAACATCACAATTAACTCCCACTCATGGCCTAAAGGATACTCTCTTCGTACCTTCACTTCACAAAAATGATCACTTCCATACTTTTAACACATGTTCGCTTCTTTTCTTACTCGTCGTACCCTTCTCGTACACCCGAACTCTTTCTAGTACATGTACCACATTTCAGTCATTGCTTCAGTTTTCAAAACCTTGGAGTTACTACCTCCAACCTTGGTCATAATACTAGCTTCAATTTCCTTTAAGGCCATTCTCGGTCTTCACGACCTGATTCTGGTCGAACGCGTCTACGAACTCGTACAATGGTTACCTAGAGTTGGGCCCTGCACCCTCGTGACCCTATCACCTAGCGGGACCAACTCAAACTTACCCCACTTCATTTCGAGTTGCGGGTTGACCCGCGATTGGTCCTCAACCCGACCCATTATCGCACTAAATCCTCATTCCTCGTCCGGAACAAATCTCACTATTCAAGTCATGAAAACCTAGTGGTCTCCTTAGCTTAACTACCCACTTTCATCCCACACAACCCATGGAATTATCACACTAATATACCCCACATATACTATGTACCTCGACAAAGATCACCCGTAAAATCTTTCACTCAAGACGGCCTTGCATCTAAGGTCTCCACGGTTATCTATATTCTAAGGCTCACAATCTCCATGCACCCAAACCTACCTTTCCTTCTAACCAGGCGTCTTAAACACAAATTACACAATGCTATCAGAACATAACACTTAACATATAAACATCTTATCACGCATACTAGTCTCTAGAGGGTTAAAGATATACCTGTAACTATTGCTACACTTTCTCTTCGTCGTTCTAAACGTAATCCTGCCTTGCAGGGCATATAGCTAGAGAAGGCGATGAACCAGCCACTGATCCCGAAGGCTGAGTCTTTACATCCGCGCTACCTCTGGTCGGACAATCCTTCACAAAATGGCCCTGTCGGCCGCAAGTATAACAAACTCCCAAACTAGCACGACACTCCCCATAATAGAGTCTACCACAACGGCCACAACGAGGTAGGGGTGACCTCACCTGGCTAACACCCCTACTCCCTTGAAAACCTGAAACCTTCGAGCCCTGACCTGCTCCTGAATACCCCGGACGTCCTGAAGACTGTGGAGGACCACTATGTACTGGCGGAGGCGCATAACTAGCCTACTGCTGAGGTGGTCCGCCTCGAAAGTTACCAAAGGACCCTGCTGTCTTGGCCCTCTTATGCTAATCTCGGTCAATTCGTCGACCTCTACGTTCCTCAGTCCCATGTGCATAAGCCTGTATGCGGGCAATGTCCATGCCCGGCTGAAGAGCTACTCCCGTACAACCCTCTGCTATATTATCATCAAGTCCCGTGACATATCAGTGCACTTTATCCTCCATGTCTGCCACTAGAGTGGGGGCATACCAAGCTAATGAGTCGAACTCTATGTTGTACTCTCGAACCGTCCGCCCATTCTGTCTCAACATCATAAAACTATCCACCCGGGCTCTCCTCATCTGTGGAGGCAAGAAGTGGTTAAGAAACGCCTCTGAGAACTCGTCCCAACCAGCTGGAAACACATGTTCCCCCCGGGACAGTTCCCATGAATCAAACCAGTTGATTGTAATATCCCGCAGCCGATAAGAACCCAGTACCACCGAATCGGCTTCTGAGGCCTTAATCACTCTCATGATCCGCTGTAGCTGTCGAATAAACTCCTGAGGATCATCATCAGCTCTCGATCCATAAAACTCTGGTGGATTGCAACTCAAGAAGTCCCGAAGCCTCAAACTATCGGTTCTGCGGTGCACTATCGGTACAACCGGAACCTTCGACTCTCGTATGTCCTCATGCCTAGCCACGATCCTAGCCAGTAACTGGGCCATCTCTTTGTAACCCATATCCTCGACTACTGGTCGTGAAACTGGAGGCTCAGATATCATGGCCTCAGTAGATACCGTTGCCGCTGCTCTAAACTCTGTTAGGGCTAGCGGCGTCGCAGAACTCGTCGTATGAAGTACTACCTCAGGTAAGGACTGGGCCTGTGCCCTGGCAACCCTCTGTGTTCTATCCGCAGCTTCCTCTGCTGCCTTGCCCCTCTGGGCCCTGGTTGCCTTGCGTAAAGGCATAACTGGTACATAAGAATACGTCAGAGGGAGTCCAACTTATAACACAACTCTAAGGCACGATCTCAGAGTGAGAAGAATGGAAACCAATCCTAAATATTCTGCAGCCTCCTGATTATAGGGGTGGTGCACAACACACCGATAATCAAGACTCTACTAGATACGGTCTGTAGACACTTTCCGAGGACTAACTGCTCTGATACCACTTTTGTCACGACCCGACCTCGGGCCCGCGACTGGTGCCTTACCCCGGGCACCCTAGTGATAATACATCAGAGAAAATCAGCGAAAATAAAACTCATAGACATGGAACAATATAAAAGAAGAAACAGGCTAACCAAAACGGCAACCTTTCTGCATATATATATAAAACCCGAACAGTTATCATTTACCGCCCAACTCACAACAGTACAACAGACCTCTAAGAGTCCTTACAACATCTATGGAGGGACAGGGCCCCGCCATACCCCTGAATGTACAAGTACCTACAATGACAGGGAACCATACCAAAAGATAAGCCTCCATAGAAACGGAGCTTCCCAAAACGCAGAACTGTGACCCTATGAGCGAGGATCAACAACCGGTGTACCTCTACCTGCGGCATGAACGCAGCCCCCCGAAGGAGGTCAATACAACAGGTACCAAGTATGTGAAACTGAAAATACTGTAATGAAATCATAACAGTCTATATAAAACAGGAGACATGTATGATAACCAAACTACAGTACACAATATATAAGCAGTCATGTCAAGTCAGGGACTCATGCCCTCAAAGTCATCACTCAAATATAACCATGGGTCTCACGCCCGCAATATCAATCATGCCCGTGGAACTCCTTCCTCACTGCCGGCAGTCTATGATATAATATAACACCAAAAAGTACACATGAACACCAGGTCCCACCTGTGTCATAAAACCGTACGGGCCAAGTAGGAAGCTAACCACCAGATCTAGCCTGCATCATAAAACTGACCGGGGCAAGTACGAAGGCATAGCTACCAGATCCAGCCTGCATCATCAACTGACCGGGGCAAGTACGAAAGCCAGCTACCAGATCCAGCCTGCCGCCACGAGATATGACCGGGGCAAGTACGGAAGCCATCTACCAGAGCCTACCGTACCAACTATGCTATAGAACTGACCGGGGCAAGTACGAAGGCCAACTACCAGGTTCCGCCTGCGTCGCGCAGCCGACCGGGGCAAGTACGAGAGCCAACTACCAGATACCGCCTGCGTCAACAACCTCATTCCACCTGCGTCATGAAACTGACCGGCGCAGGTACGAAAGCTAACTACCAGATACCGCCTGCGTCACGTCGCTGACCGGGGCAAGTACGAAAGCTAACTACCAGGTACCTCCTGCATCACGAGACTTCGCCATAAAACTGACCGGGGCAAGTACGAAGGCCGACTACCAGGTACCTCCTGCATCACGCCAATGACCGGGGCAAGTACGAAAGCCAACTATTAGATACCGCCTGCTTCACTAAACCTCATGGAGAGCTAGTCCATGGAATAACAATAATAATGGAAGCATACCCGTGGGCCATCCAACATGTCAGTATATCCAAGGAAATAACAAGATAACCGACCCTCCATCGAGAGACGCGGTAGTATAGAAATACAACACTTGCACAACAAAGGCTATCACAACTAGCATAGGCAAGTTTAACATACTTTTAGACTTTCATTTTATGCCAACAATCCGGGTTTTAACCCCAAAGTACTACATACTTCAATTCTCTTAAAAAGATCCCTTTTTACGTAAAAATCACACGATACTAATACCCCTAGTATCAAGACACTTTCATGTTTAAATCAAGTACTTTATACTTTTTAAACCAAGTGGCTTACACTTTTAAAACAACGTCAAGTATACTTTTAAAAACCCAAGTAACTCACTCTTTTAAGATCAAGACACTCACACCTTTTAAAATCAAGCCACTTATACTTTTCCAATCAAGACAAGTTCAATATTTAAAAACAAGTTACTTATACTTTTAAACTCAAGTAACTTACTCCTTTCAAAACAAGTAACCTATACTTTTAAATCAAGTTACTTCTCCTTTCCCAAAATTAAGTCGTTTATAAGTCAAGTCTCTTATCTTTCAAGATCAAGCCTCTTAACTTTCAAAATCAAGTCTCTTATCTTTTAGAATAATCAAACCATTCCTTATCTTCATAAAGTCGCTATAACTAACTTCCCATAAAGTCATTTTAACACTTTATGTTCTAAACCAACCAAAGACAACCAAATTCATTTAACACACGTACGTCTACCGTACTATATAGTTCACAACAATCATGCTCAAGAGGATAAGAAGAATCACATACCTCTTCGGCTTATCCACTAGCCAAGTCGAGTATGCCGCGCGTAGAATATCCACCTATAATAACCATAACACATCTATCAACTTTGAAGGTAGTCCTATACCCAAGAAGTTTAAACCGGGTCAGGTCGTGGGTCAGGAGTTCATGGCGGGTCGGGCAGGTGTTCATGGGTCCAAGAGTAATCAAGTCTTGCCTGATTCAAAGTCTATTGAAAGCTTTGAAGGTAGTCCTATACCCAAGAAGTTTAACGTGGGTGTCAAGAAAAGAAACTTTAATGTCCCGGGAAACGATGAGACTCCTCCTATTATGGGTCGGGGCTTGGGTCAGATGGACATGGCGGGTCAGGAGGATATCAATGACACTAGGAATATGAACTCTATGCATGGATCTAGGTCAGACGTGGGTTACCAAGGGGTTTCTACACCCAAGGACTCTAACGTTATTATTGAAGGAGCCGAGGCGTCTTACATTAATGTGGCGGGTACCAAGGATTCACTCACAACCACGGGCCTTTATGATGGCCTAATTTCCAAGACGGGACAGGGGGATAACCTAGGGACATTAACTACTCCCGTTATACAAAGAGTCAAGCCAGTTGAGAGTTCTAACGTTATTATTGAGGGTGCCGAGGCGTCACTCATTAATGCTGCGGGTACCAATGATTCACTCACTAGCACGGGACTTTATGATGGTCTGATTGCCAAGACGGGCCAGGGGCATAACCAAGGGACATTGAATATTCCCGTTATACAAGGAGCCAAGTCAATTGTGAGAAACAAAGCTAAGTCTATTTCGAGGAGCCTCAGAACTACATGGCCATTAATAACGCAAGAACCGAGGGGTCTGCCTTGAATGATGCGGGCACCCAAGAGTCCTCTCGTGTATTAAGACAACAACCTCTGATTCCTTTTAATGTCACAAATGAAGCCTTCCCTACTTTAGCTAGTTTTCTAAGTGGAGTCAATCTCAAGAACCAAAATAAGCCTTTCGTCTTTAATACTCCCCCAGATTCGAGTAAAGTCTTTAACTTACCCCCTCTCTCATCTAGTAACACTTCACTACTTTCTGGAAAACAAAACACTTCACCCTTCTATCTACTCTTCCTTCTTTTCCCCGTAAACCCAACACAACTTCCCTTCCCTTCCAAATGGCACGCGAATCATCCCTCCTATCGCGGGCACTAGCTCTTTTCCTTCTACCCATCCCCATCTGCCTATACCTCCAGAAATACCCACCAATGATTTACACACTAATGCATCTTCTAAACCACATCATATTCCTACCACGGCTACAACCCACAACAACCTTCCCCCAAACCATGGCAAAGGTACCCTCCCTCCCAAAAGGACTTATGCTGGAGTCTTTGCGGGAACCAGGATTGAGGCTAAAGGCATGAAGTTACAATTTATTGAATAACAAGGGGCGGAAGTAGATATAGAAGCTGAGGATGAAGTCTCTTTCATAGAAACTTGGGGCTATTGCTTAATAGGATGCTTCACGGGACCTTTCCCGGGAAGAGAAGCATTGAATACGATTGTGAAAGGATGGGGAGTTAAATTCCGTATTATACCATATGGCAAAGGCTGGACAGTGTTCAAATTCATGACGGAGGAGGAGCACACTAATGTACTTCACGGAGGCCCTTATATGGTCTACGGGAAAACCATGATGCTTAAGGCTATCAATAAAGGAGTTCTTATAACGGATGATTTGTTTATGGACATTCCTATTTGGGTCACTTTCCCGGACATTCCCCTTTCTATTTGGAGTGCCACGGGCCTTAGTAAGATTGCTTCACGTGTAGGAAAACCTCTTTACACTGACCAATATACTAAGGAAAGGTCTAAAATGAACTATGCAAGAGTTCTAGTGGAAGTGGATGTTAGCAAGGAGCCGATAATGGATTTTGTCGTCAAACTCCCCGATAACAGAAGGTATACTCAAAGGGTTAACTATGAGAATTACCCGGACTTTTGCTATCATTGTGCGGCTTTCGGACACAACCATTTGAAGTGTAGGAAGCTGAGGGATGATGTCAACAATGAAGAAGCTCCAAAAACACGCAATACTGAGGTACCCCCTAACAACAACGATGATTCTACTCGTTTTAAGGTCAACAAAGGTACAGGTGGAACCAACCCTCCTCCCCCTCATCCACCAACTTCTCAACATCCCGTAGATGTCGATAACTTGATGGACATTGAACAAACTGAGCACACAACACCTCCTGGTACCGGAAGCTTGGGAGAAGTATCACATGCCGCGGGTCCTCCGGTTTTGGGTCATTCTGGCCCATCATGTTTGCGGGATTCTCTTGCTAAGTCCTCACTGCCTAATTCTCACAATGGCAGTTCACAACATGTTAGGATGAGGGGTAAGTCAAACCATTCTGATTCTGAAATGCCTATGAACCCGCCACCTTCATTGGAGGAAGTTACATACAACGGTGCTACGGATAAGGCTCAGCTTGTGTCAAGTAACGTTAACTTTGAACGAGGGGAGCATAGCTTGGCTGGTACACAAGTTATGGCTTCCAGCAACAAGGATGATGGATGGCAAGAGGTTTTGCCCAAAAAGAATGGGCCGAAAAGTAGTGGGAAAGCGAAGGCAGCTAAGCGCGGAGGTGCTAATAAAACCTCTTTTGTTTCCTAATGAAAATACTTTGTTGGAATGTCCGTGGTCTTTGCGGACAAAGGGATAAGGCTGCCACGCAAGCTCTAGTGTGTAGTATCACAAAGCAGCATGACGCGGCTATGATTTGTCTATTGGAAACTAAGCTATCTCGGCCAAGGACAGAATCTTTCTCTACTCAAAGATTCAAAGGGTGGAAGTTTTGCTCTAATCTGGAATTCATTGGAGGCGGTAGAATGCTATTACTTTGGGATCCTTCCAGGATTTGTTGCGAAGTGCTTGGTATGGACTCTCAGCATATCCATGTCCAGGCAAGTTGCAATATAACACAAGTGTCCTTCCTTGCCACTTTTGTGTACCGGTTTATAGCATCTCGGATAGAAGGATGCTTTGGCATCACTTTCTCACAGGCGTTAGCATCACTAAGCCTTGGATGATTATGGGAGATTTCAACACTTCTGCAGCCCTAATGATAAGGTGGGGTCCACTCTCACGCCTTATGCACTTAGGGATCTTGGAGATTTCAGAATTCTCATGGACTAGAAGACGCTCCTTCTTCCGGTTCGCTACACTTGGACGAATGGTTCGATTTGGTCTAAGCTTGATAGAGTGTTGATGAATCAAAATTGGAGTGATTTGAACCTAGAATGCACGGCCAATTTCATGCCTATGGAACCTGTCTCGGACCACTGTCCTGTGATAGCCACGATTATTGCATCCTATAATGTTGGGAAAGCATCTTTCAAGTTCATGAATATGTGGCTTTCTCACTTTGACCTTTGAGAACATTATGACTTCATGTTGGGGACAAGACATATTGGGAATCGCTCAATTCGTCCTTGCCTCCAAATTGAAAGCCTTGAAGCAACCTCTAAGGGCTTTGAACATAAATGACTTTGGAGGTATCGAACAAAGAGCAAAAGGGGCAAACATAGAGTTCAAGGAGGCTATCAATGCACACATGGAAAATCCCTTTGATGAGGTGCTTAAAGCCAAGGTTAAGTCCTCAAGAGCTAGAGCAAACACCTTCTTGGTGAAAGACACTTCATAAGGCGAAGTCGACGAAGCACTTGATTAGAAGTGATAGATGTTCCAAATACTTTCATAGCTTGATCAAAAGGAGTAATGTCAGGAACTCCATTAACTTTCTTGTTAAAGCTAATGGTACTATCACTACATCACCAGAAGAAGTTAGGAAGTTGCTTGTTGAATTTTACAAAGATCTATTAGGTCTTGCCCACCCACTACCAACTTTGATCTGAGGTGTTCAACTATGGCCCAAAGTGAGTGAAGAAGAGATTACAACTTTTGCATTTCATCACCCCAAAGGAGATTTGGGAAGCTCTCTCGGATATAGGCAATGACAAGGCACTGGACCGGATGGTTATCTGGTGCCTTCTTCAAGAATAGATGGAAAGATGTGGGCCATGATGTTGTAAGATGTGTCCAGGAGTTCTTCTCTACTGGAGTTCTTTTGAAGCAGGTAAATCATACCATCATTACCCTGCTACCAAAGACTGATCATGATCCCAAGGTAAATGATTTCAGGCCCATCGGATTGACTAATGTGATCTATAAGATCATCACAAAGATTCTAGCTAACAGAATGGCATTGATCCTTCCTTCTCTCATTGACAAATCCCAAGGGGCTTTTGTGAAGGGAAGAAATATGATGGACAACGTATATGTGGCACAAGAGCTTGTGAGAGGATTTAATAGAGCCAGAGTCTCGCCAAGATGTATGCTTATGGTGGACCTTCGTAAAGCATTCGATACAGTCTCTTGGAGCTTCCTCGAATTGGTACTAAGAAGTCTAAAATTTCCAGACAGATTTACAGGATGGATCATGGAATGTGTTAGCTCAACCTCCTTCTCCCTTTCTATCAATGGTGAGTTACATGGATACTTCAAAGGAAAGCGTGGCCTAAGACAAGGTGATCCCATGTCCCCTACTCTCTTCATCTTGTGCATGGAATACCTCTCAAGGATGCTTAAAATGAAGGCTGAGTCAAGTGCTTTCTCATATTTTCCAAAGTGTAAGAAATTGGGCATTACTCATCTGGCATTCGCGGATGACCTCATGCTTTTTGCCAAAGGAGATATATCTTCAGTTGGGATTCTTATGAATTGTCTGGAAAAGTTGGAGGCTGCCTCAGGATTAACTCTTAACCCTGCTAAATCCTTTGTCTACTTAGCAGGAATGCATTCTACAGTTCGGGACTTGATATTGTCCAGAGTGAGTTTCGCCATTGGAAGCTTTCCGGTACGATACTTGGGGATTTCTTTGTCCCCAATTTCAGTCTCAGTGGATCAATTTGCCCCATTCATTAGTGCTATTTCGAATTACATTCAAAAATGGGGGCATCACACCCTTTCTTATGCTGGTAAGCTGGAACTAATCAGGTCGGTTGTCCAAGGGGTTGAGAGCTTTTGGTTCCGAGCTCTTCCTATCCCGGCCACTATTATCAACAAGATACGGTCTGCTTGTATTCAGTTCTTATGGGGAGGGAAACCACCAAGAGTTGCTTGGGATATCATTTGCTTGCCTCAATCTGAAGGTGGCTTGGGTCTTATGAACATCAAGGAATGGAATCATGCCTTGCTATCCAGGACGATTTGGCAAACTCACACGGAAGCTGATTCTCTTTGGGTCCAATGGATCAATAGCCACTATTTGAGAGGTATTACAATTTGGGACTATGAGGTACGTCCTAGGGACTCCCCCTTATTCAAAAAGATTTGTGGGATTCGCGACAAATTCTTTTCTATCTTTGGTAGCCATGGTGATGCTATTGACGGCTTTACAAAATGTTGTGCCAACGGTATATTTGATTCAAGCCTCGTGTATGATATCTTGCGCACTCCGCAAGCTAAAAAGCCTTGGATATCACAAATTTGGAAAGGCTTCATTCCTCCCAAATTCTCTTTTAATATGTGGTTGATTTGCAGAAAGCGGTTAGCTACAAAGGATACTTTATCATTTCTCAACTTGGAGGATAAATCTTGCGGGTTCTGCAAGCAAGCTGATGAAACAAGGGAACACCTCTTCTTTGACTGCCCCTATACAAACATGATTTGGAAGAGCATAAAAGATTGGTTGGGTATTAGAAGAGAGATGACAACTATTGAAAGCTCCCTTAAATGGATTAAGAAAGAACACCGCGGGAGAAGCATCCGAGCCAAAGCTATTTTGCTTACTTTTTGCATAATGGTTTATGAGATTTGGAGGGCAAGAAACACAATGCTATTTGAAGGCACAAGCTTTCCGGTAGAAGTGGTCATTGCAAGAATCAAAACAACATCTTATAGAGTTCTCTATGATTTTATCCCCTCTTGTAATGGCACCTTTTGAGTGACCACCCCTCCCCTCTATCACTTCTTGTTTGCATTACGTTGAGGCTTGAGATACCTCAATGATTGATTGTAGCCACTTCCTTTTTTCGTTATTAGTAATAATATTTGCATTTACCTAAAAAAAAAACACATCTATCAACTTCTAGTTTTCCTTCATAGAATATTTGTAAGTATAGGGTCTCTTTTTCTACGGAAAATCGGGCAGCACTTCCCCTGTTTTTACATACTTTTCCACCTTTTTCAAGGCCCGAAATTCAATAACCAACATGCCACATTTAAGGCGCAATAACACAACAATACCAAAAGGGGATTACACGCCTAACTGGACGTGTAAAATTCTGCCCCACAATATACAAAATAGTCCATTAGTCCAAAGTAAATACAGTCCAATGTAAATACAGTCCAATGTAAATACAGTCCAAAGTAAATACAGTCCAATGTAAATACAGTCCAATGTAAATACAGTCCATTAGTCCATTAGTTGCTGTTCTTGGCCAACTACTACAATCAAACTTATCCAATTTTTGTCTAGCATGCCGGAATTACTTCTTTAATCTTCCAACTTATATTCCAATCTTTATATAAGTTATAATTACTTTGTTATTAACTGTGAACAGGTAATAGATACATTTTTACCATTTTAATGGCTAACATGCCAATTTCTCCATTTTTAGCAACTCAACAAGGTCCAAATCCTTTTCATCTTCCTTCCATGTATTACATACTTATTTATATACTTCCAACATATATAATATCCAACTTCACAAAGAGGACAAAGTTCATTACCTCAAAGAGCCCAAAATAATCCAAGAACTAAAAGTCGATTCGTAGCACGTTTAGCTTCTATTCCTTATGTTCCAATCCGCTCCAAGCAACCCTTAGAAGCTCCTAACCAACTCCTCTTCAAGATCCAACTTCAAAAAGTGAAGAACATTTTAGGCTCCAAACATGCAAATTTCGGCCAAGGCATGGTTTGTAGGCTAGGGGTGTGAAATCTTGTCTAACACTTGGTTAATAACCTTCCTAACACATCAAGGAAGAACACTTAAGAGTTTAAGAATTGTTGGACAAATTTAGGTCATGATAATTGCCCATTCTTGAAGCAACATGTCGAGGAGGAGTATTTTCAAGTCTTGAAATAATTCTAAGTGTGGAAGATTTCATCCTACTAGTGTGATGATATAACACAACCAAGGGCTAGGATTAAAACATGTGTGTGGTTGAGATTAGGGACAAGTGTGTGTGGGTCCCACAAGCCACTTGTCCACACAAATATCTCACAAATATCTAGCACAAGACTTGTCCCACTTGTCCTCATTTTCGCCCCACATGGGCCCACTTGGGGTGACACGTGTCGCCCTCCTATTGGTCCAAAATATTTCATCTCCAGAAAATATCCATAATGGCCAAAATCTCGAAAGTAATGTGGGCCCCACAAAACCGTAAATTTCTCCCGTGGGCCCCACGTGACCAATTCCGGAAAATAAAATCCATAATTCTCTAATATTCCAAGAAGTCCAAATACCAAAATTGAGAATCTAATTCCCAATAATAAACCTTTTTCCTTCACGAGGTTCGTACTTAGGGTTATATTCTCGTATGTACGTCCTCACATACATACTCTGGAACTACGGAGTGTAACAATAACCATGCTTTGAAAGAAACATGTCTTTACCTTAATTCTTCAATTTGCATATTCTATCCAAAATCACATTCGCCGTTATCGATCGAAATCACTCAAACCCACTCGAAAGTGTATTGATATACCGTAATTCTTGCAAAATATGTGAGTAAATCCTGGAGATAGGAGTAAACCACAAACTCGGACAACTGAAAGTTTTCCTTGCCTTACTCGAATCTCAAAATTGTATACTTATCTAAATTAAATGCATCTTATGAACAATCCTTCATGAAACTTCCCACCAGAAATACGAATCAATCTCTATTACCCCAATAAGATCCATTATTGTTGATGTAATATTACAAACCGTCATTGCAGGTCTATAACCTACGGGGTAATCTCACTTACCATTCACAAAGTTCTACTAATGCTCTCATATAATTCCATACCAGCATCCTTGTCTATGATCCTTTAACTGGAGAATCCTTCTTGTACCTTGGCTTACAAGTCCACGAACTAAATATCCATACACATGGTACCATAGTGAATTCACTTTTTCTTGGTTTCAACTGTTATCATTGATCCCTACTTCAATTTCTGAAATATACTTCAAAACTCAAGTCAGCTAACATTTACCATTGATCTACCACTTTAATTATCCTTATCGATTGACACCTCACTCAAGGGTTCTTAATCGATGCTTACCCTAAAAGAACCGTCTCTCACTTTGTCTTGTCAAATTAGAATGCCTCTAACAAATCATGAAGTTATCCTCCTCATTCCGTAAATTTCGAAAAATTGCCTCACTATCATTTGTGAAAACATGTGTAGCCCTAAGCAATAAGTACAATGCTCACATTTCTTATATATAATTAAGCGCAACTATCAGTAACTCTTTAATTAATACATCTTCACACTTTTCCATCAGTAGATCCTTATTAGTCAATCCTTGTACATCCCAGTAGTCTACATCATAGTCAAAATATCTATCAATCCATCTCTAATTCATATCCACTTATACCTAGAACAGTCTCATCCGTTGATATCTTAGTGAATTTATTCCACTTATTTTGGGGCCATTAGCTAATTATGAAGAGAGTTCACATACCACTCGTCTTTACTCCACCACCACAATGTCATCTTGTCGCATCTCCGGTTAACATTCACACCCTTATGAATTAACAGACATAGCATACCCTGCACTCCTATCAGATGAATACTTTACCATCTTCATATTTGGTCACCCGGCTTAAACCATTCAGATCATCTCCCGTACTACTCAACTCCAGAAAATAGAAAGATAACTCTTCATACGAACCTCATAACAAGTCCTACCATTTCTAACCTCATCACCAAGGATCACGTTTCACGTCATTGCCATTTATCAAATCCTTTTCACAACCTTACTATGGTCAATGTCCTCTCATATGACTAATTGATACTCCTAAGTATTAGCGTGTCTTTCGGATACCAACATATGTACTCTTCTATTACTGAATTATTTACTGGTCATTGATACATCCTTGTCACATGATTGTCGCAATAAATTTGAATAATATTGAAGTATTCCCACATCAATCACACCTCAAGTAAAACATCCTTGATATGTCAAACCCTCTCAAGTACAGTCCGCAAAGTCGTAACACTTATTACTTTTTTACTTCGCTAACTATATGAATTTAAATCTCCAACTCCTTCCCCGTTATATGTGATACTGATCGGTGTATTTTATATACACTTTTGAGTCATTTTTAGTTAGTCTTTTGCCCATTTTTGTACAAATATGTGTCGTCTTAGGATATATTTTCTTTCTTTTGAGTCATAATGGTTTAAAGTGGCACATTGGTGAAAAAGAGCGAAAAGAGGGCAGAAACAGAGGTTCCAGAGCTCAAAAAGCTAAAAGGTTGGCAACCCGGGCGAGAAACAGGGCGGCGCCGTGGCGCCACCAACCAGTAGCAGAAGAGCACCACGACGCCTTGAAACGTAGCGCGAAGTTTTGGCGCGTGGCTGATTCTGGCGTGGCCGAGGCGGGAAATTAGCCAAATCCGAATAGGAAGCTGCCAAGGGTGAATAGAGCACAAACTTGCATCAGGCTCCCACCAATAGGAGCAAATAATTTCAAAATCAAGCCTGCGATCCTGAGTATGGTGCAGAATACAGTTCAATTCGGAGTATTGTCATCTGAAGATCCTCATATGCACATAGCGAATTTCTTGGAGTTGTGTGCAACTTTCAATTATAATGGCGTTACTGACGCCGCCATCCGATTGAGGCTCTTTCCCTTCTCACTCAGGGATAGAGCAAAAGTTTGATTGAATTCCCTGCCTACAGATTCTATATTCACATGGCAGGAGTTGGCACAGAAGTTCTTAGCAAAATTATTTCCACCCTCCAAAGCAGCTAAGATGAGAGGAGAGTTGAACAACTTTTACCAGGCTGATGGAGAGTCACTCTATGAGGCTTGAGAGAGATTTAAAGATTTGCAGAGAAAGTGTCCACATCATAGCATTGAGCTGTGGAATTTGGTCCATATTTTCTACAATGGGCTAAGCGGGACCACGAGAACCATCATTGACGCAGTTGCAGGTGGAACCTTCATGAGGAAGACAGCACATGAGGCCCATGATTTGCGATAATACATGGACACAAATAACCATGTGACAGATGACAGAGGGGTAAGTGAAAGGAGAGCAATATGAGTTCATGAGATTGATGTCATCACCGCGTTAAATGCACAGGTTGCTCTCTTGACCAAGCAACTGCAGCAGAACACAATGTCAGTGAATGCAGTTCAGATGCCATTGAGTTGTGAGATGTGTGGGGGTCCTCATACCTTTGATAGGTGCCCATCAGCAGACCCCAACAACATCTCTATCGAGCAAGCAGAATGTCAGGCAGTGGGGAATTACCAGAGGCCCCAGAACAACCCCTATTCAAATACCTACAATCCAGGGTGGAGAAATCACCCTAACTTTTCATGGAGGGGTGATCAAGGGGATCAGAACCAGTTTCGAGGCCAATACCAAAATCAGCAACCATTTAACCAGGCCTCATCTTCACAACAATTCAGTGCACCTGCTCAGCAAGTAAAGCCAGATGAGTTGAGAGCAGCCCTGTTGACACTCACCAACTCACAGACCCAGTTCATGGCAGAGACAAGATCCTCTATCAGGAATTTAGAGACGCAGGTAGGACAACTAGCAAAGATGGCAAACAACAGGCCACATGGCACTCTTTCTAGTAATACAGAGATGAATCCCAGAGAGCAGTGCCAGGCGGTTCAGCTGAGAAGCGGAAAGAAGCTAGAACAGCCTACACCCCAGCCTGTGGTAGAACAGAGAGTTAAGCAGAAAGTATATGCAGAGAAGGAGGGGGTTACTGAGGACCGCCCTATGTTAGAGAAGATTCCGACGGTTCCAGTGAGGGAATACACAGAGAAGATTCCTTACCCTCATAGGTTGCAAAGGAAAGTAATTGATAAGCAATTCTCCAAGTTCTTGGAGGTATTCAGAAAGCTGGACATTAACATTCCGTTCATTGAGGCATTGGAGAAAATGCCTACTTATTTTAAATTCATGAAGGAAATTCTTGGGAAGAAGAAGAAGCTAGCTGAGTATGAGACAGTGGCATTGACAGAGGAATGCAGTTCCATCTTGTAGAAGAAATTGCCCCCCAAACTCAAGGATCCAGAGACCTTCACATTGCCTTGCACAATTGGCAGGGTGACATGTAACAGGGCCCTGTGTGATTCGGGGGCCAGCATAAATCTCATGCCCTTGTCCGTTTTCAAGAGGTTGGGTTTGGGTGAAGCCAAACCAACCACTGTGAGATTGTATTTGGCGGATAGGACAGTGGTGCATCCCAGGGGAATGATTAAAGATGTATTGGTCAAGGTGGGAAAATTCTTCTTTCCTGCGGACTTCCTCATCCTTGATATGGAGGAAGATGATGAGATCCCTATCATATTGGGAAGACCATTCTTGGCAACTGGGAGAGCCCTGATTGATGTGGAGAAGGGCGAGCTGACAATCAGAGTTGAGAATGAAGAAATGGTGTTCAAGGTGTTTAAACACGTCGTTGAACCCTCAGTCATAAGCAAGTGTTTTGCAATCAGCACTGTTAGCACATCGGTTGAGCCAGCACAGGACAAAGCAAGGGAAATCATCCCGCCAGTACAGGTGAGCAACGCTAAACCTTCTCTTGAGAAAAAAGAGAAAAAGAAAAACAGAAGGCGGAAGCGAAAAATGATTATGAAATGGATAGGTTGTGGGGTTAATTTACCCCATGCCTCTTGATACGGAACTTGCGTCCGGCTAAAAGACGTTAAAGACAACGCTACTTGGGAGGCAACCCAAGGTTATTTTATTTTATGCAATTTAGTTTTAGTTAGAACAGTCTCACGGAAGGTATTGTTTGCATGTTGTAATGACAGGTACAGGGCCAAAAATTGGAGGACAAAAATGTGAAGAGAAGAAAAAATTGGCTCGGCGCCACGTGAAGGCCATGGCGAGAATCTGGCGCGAGAAATTGGCGCCAGCGCGATTCTGAGATCTGGCGCTAAATCGAGCGCCACGGCGCCGGAAGTTCAGAGGGTCGCAGATGTTTGGGCACCGCGGCGCAGATTGCAGGGCCGTGGCGCCGCGACGGAAAAACTGAAATTTTAAGGAGCCCTAATCCGATTTCCTATTCCAAATACAAAAACCCAAACCTTTCCTCTCTCCAAAACCCACGAAATCAACCTCCCTTACTCAAAATCTTCCACAAACTAAACTCAATCACAACCAAAGTACTTAAATTCCTTGCACCCTTAACCATCTCAAACAACAACCCTCATTCTATTGCCTCAATCCATCACTAGGAACAAGAAAATCTTGAAGAACACCGTCCAAGGTAACTTTCATCACTTTTCTTGAAATTTTCAAAGCAATTAGGGGAGGTAATAGGTTTGAGGATGTGCTTTATTGGTGGATAGTGTGGGGTGTGTTAAAGTTTGGTGTGATAATTTCGCGGTAAGATTATACGTAGTGATCGTGGGGTGTTGTACCGATGCTTTGAGTGAAGTTTGGGGGTTGAATGGTGTTGTAGTTGCTGATTACGCTGTGTGTTGATTGGTTTGATTGATAGTTGCTGGGTAATATCACTGAAACAAAGGAAACGTTGCTGAAATTTGTTCAAAATGTCTGCCAGAAAAAAAAGAGCTTCCACATCCGCCTCCGTTCCACAATATGACGCGACTAGGTTTGTCAGTCAAAAAGCTGAAGACAGATATTGCAAACTTAGCACTAGACCCTTGATTCCTTAGCGAGGAATGGAGTACCAAAGGGAGTCATTTGAGGATGGAGATGTCTATGAGCCTATTCGGGAAATGATAGAGGCCATGGGGTGGAAGAGATTTGTTAATCCTGAAAGAATAGTACCACAGAACACCGTAATTGTGAAAGAATTCTCTGCTAACATTCCGGAGAGGGTAAATGGTAGATGCTTTGTGAGAGGACAGTATGTGCCTGTGACGGCCGAAGTGGTGAATGAGCTATTAAGAACAACCGATGTTGAAGAAAGAGGCGATGATCGAAGCTATTTCAGAACATGGTCTAGAGACGCCAACAACATCGATTGGAATATCGTCGCAAGCACATTATGCTACCCTGGGGCTGAGTTTGATATTGCACGAAATGGATCAAGAGGACTGAGCAGATGTCAGTTCAACAAAACAACCAAGTGTTGGTTATACTTCGTCAGTGCCCGCCTGATTCCATCGACGCACTTCACCAGAGTGCCAGCAGATAGAATAAAAATGATATATTGAATTATGGAAGGGAATACGATTGATGTTGGGAAGGAGATATTGCAGAACATTGGAGAAACCAGTAGGTTGGTCACTACATGTGGATTGGGACATGTATCACTTATTTGCAGTTTATGTTCTAGACATGGAGTCCCAACCCTAGCTACTGATACATATGAGAAGGGTCAACCTCCTGTGTCATATGGGATAGTACATGTCTTCCCATAACTAGTCCCTCCAACAGCAGTGAGAAGGAGACCAGCACCAGCACCAGCACCAACAGCAGCAGAGGCTGCCATAGATGAAGATGAGCCTGAGACAGAGGCTCAACATGAGGCAGGTAGCAGCCGCCAGCAGCCCCTGGAGTTGGAACCTCCGGTGCCCATGATTATGATGCAGAGTTTCGACACAATGATACAAGGTCAACAGGACATGAGACAAGGACATAAATAAATAAGGCAGGAGCAACAACAGTTGAACCTGCGATTTGATGAGATGAGTTCCTTGTTCAACCAGTGGTCCATGCATTATCCGCCGCCACCGCCACCATTTTAAACCAAGTTTGTAAGTTGTCCTGTTTTTCTTTTATTTTTTAGTCTTGCACACATTGGGGACAATGTGTGATTTAAGTTTGGAGGGGTGTTTTATTGTTTTTGAGTCTTTTTGATTTGTTTTGTGTGTTTTTGAGTATTTTTGAGTCATAATTTTTTTTTAAAGATCATGCATGTTGTAGTTACGTGAAACGCATAGTGAAGTAATGTTGAATAATGTAATGGAATTAGAAGCAACCATCTGAACACTTAGGTTAGATATGCCAAAAATTCATGAAATCAAACTATTTGGGTATCTTGCTTGATTTATGCATTGTTAGTAATTAAAACCTATGTGTCTGCTTGCTTGCCATTTGAGGAGAAATAGTTAGGATATGAATGTTAGGGAGATGATTCAGACATTTCTTTGTTAGCCCTTTCTTACCATTTTTACCTATCCCTGACATTCAAATGGTATCCCTAGTCAGCCCCTTTGAGCCTAAAAATAAGACCCTTTTTTGACACCCTATAATTCCATATTTGTGTCATAAGTGAAAATTGAGATGATTGGAATATAAAGTGTTGAAAAAGAGACAAAAGAGAGTGAACAATTTTGATGCACTCCAATGAAAAAGTAATAATAAATAGGCAAAAGCCTAAGTTTGGGGGTGTCTGCTATTCATAATACACCTCATTCTCTCAAAACAAAAGAGGGGAAAGATAGGTATGAGGTTAAAAAGAAAATCAAAAGAAAAGGGAAGAGTTGAAAGAAAAAGAGCTTATGGTACGTAAGTTGAGCCTAAAAGCCTATTTTTACCTACCCCTGCATAAGCCTACGTTACAACCCTGAAAAGCCCTGATGATCTCTAATGTGTGTATCCATGATTAGTGGAGAATAGCAAGTAAACATGTCATAGAATTTTGAAATTGACATGCATAGTTAGGTATTCTTACTTCCATTGAGCATGATTAAAGTGAATTTGCGAAATATCTGACTTGATGTGTTTAGAATACTAAAAATTCATGCTATATGTTCCTGCATATTATTCTACTAACCTTTATGTTTTTCTAAGTAATAATGATGCAGCAAAGTGATCAATGTCTTTGAGTTATTTTTTGTTTCCTTCGTGTCCTTATTTCTTTCTTTTTATCTTTACTCGAGGGAGAGCAAAGGTTAAGTTTGGGGGCATTTGATCGATGTATTTTATATATATATCTTTTGAGTCATTTTTAGTTAGTCTTTTGCCTATTTTTGTACAAATATGTGTCTTCTTAGGATAATTTTTCTTTCTTTTGAGTCATAATGGTTTAAAGTGGCACATTGGTGAAAAGGAGCGAAAAGAGGACAGAAACAGAGGTTCCAGAGCTCAAAAAGCTAAAAAGTTGGCAACCCGGGCGAGAAACAGGGCGGCGCCACCAACCAGCAGCAGCAGAGCACTACGGCGCCCAAAGAACAGAGAGCCGCAAAAGTTTCGGCGCCGCGGCGCCGATTGCAGGGCCGCGGCGCCGAGGCGGGAAATCAGCCAAATCCGAATAGGAATGGGCCAAGGCCAAGAAGGAAAAGTTGTTGGACGTTTTTGGTGATATAAAAATGTCACGACCCGTTCCGGGGCCCGTGACTGGTGCCTTACCCGGGCACCCAAGTAGTCATACATCAGAGAAAAACCAGCGGAATATAAAACAACCAAGATATGAAACAGTACAAATAAGACACAGTTTCTGGGAAAAAGGTTGCCTTTCGGCATAATGTATATAAATAACCCAAAACGAACAGTTACATCCCAACCTTACAACAGGTCTACAGACCTCTAAGAGTTTAAAACAACAATGGCGGGACAGGGCCCCGCCATACCCCTGAATACGAATATCTACAACTGTTATACCCCGTATTTCCAGAGTATGTACGTAAGGGAATACGTACAAAAAGTTTGGCTTGAAAGTTAGCCTTGGACGTTTTTTTTGTACACAACTCGCTTAAAGAATCGTTTTCCGACGAAACGTTTCCACAGCTTTCGTAGGGAAAATTCCGGCTATGCCATTACTAATATTTGCGGATTTTTCAGAGGCGAAACATTTTGGACCAACGGGAGGGCAACACTTGGCACCCTCCCATTGGTGGACTTGAAAATCGTCCCTTGGACGAATTGGATGGGCATTGGCACGTTTTTGTTGCCTTGGCACAAAGTCAAGGAGTTGGTAGGATATTTGTGTGTAGTAAATCTTCACCCTACACTTGCCTTGCACTTGTCTCAATCTTGGCCATTGGTTGGCCACTTGACCTATAAATACCCCCAGAGATGAAGAGTTCTTCATCCACAAATCTTCCAAGTCTTGAAAAATCCTCTCCTCTTCCTTAAGCCAAATCGTCCAACACCTCGCCCCCTTTGAGTGAGCTTGGCGAGGGCTACCCCACTAGCCTGGCCGAAATCTACCCCCTTGGTAGAAAAGTTGTCTTCTAGTATCGTTATAATGCCCAAAATACCCTAGCCCAAATCCCTTAGTACTTAGTAGAAGTTGTGAAGAACTTCTAAGGTTTCTTGGAGCTACCGGGGCGTGCAACTTAGGAGCTAAACCTTGCTCAGGCGCGACTTTTTCTAGGATATTATTGGGCTTACCGAGGTAATAATCCTAACCCTCTTTTGTATTAGAGAATGTATACTGTAGAAGTATAAGAATAAGTATAAATACTTAGAAGAATATCACAGAATAGAATTGAACTGTTATCACAGTAGAAGGGTTTAAAAGAAGAATAATTGAATCAGTACTCACATAGAATTTGTTTTCACTGATGAACTTATATAGCTCACCGGGTAGGGTTGTGCTGCCCGACTTACCGTAGAATTATGAACCCCCTGTTTTGAATGACCTTCAGAGTAGTCTTTAATAGATATGTGTGACTATTATAGGCTGACTCTCTGCGACATATTGACTTGGCGGTGGTTTTCATTTGAGAAGGTATGTGATTCTTCCTAAAGCATGATATTTTACAATATATAGTACGGTGAGCGTACATATGTTAACGAATAATACTTATGGCAATGCCTCACGCTTAAGCTTGAATAACAAAGAATCGAAAACATTTCAAAAGAATCTTGAATCATTTTTAATGAAGATAAATACTTGGTTTTAAAACAAAGCTTAAGAATTATACTAGCTTTATGGGAAGTTAGGTATAACAACTTAAGAAAGATAAAAAGGCTGTTTACTTGTTTGTTTATAAAAGCCTTGTATTGATTTACATTAAGTGTAAGATTGTTTGATAAGTAGACATGTTATAATGCTACTGTGTTAGTGTCTTGTAATCTTGTGTAAAGGGGTCATTCTTCTTTGTGCTTACGTTGCTAACGGTAAGTCCATTGTCGTTATTGTATCACCTACCCGATCGTTATACGAGGTTTGCCCCTTGATGCGGGTCTATACGGCTATGCGGTCTGTGAGACTATGCGAGCAGCGGTATGCTCGTGATTGATCATTCGGGCGTTAGCTGACGCTGGGATTCTATGCGGTCCGTTGAGACTACGCGGTCTTTTGAGGCTATGCGGGCTGCGGGAGCCTAGGCGGATCCGGGGTTAGCTGCCCCGACGCGAGGTATACCTCATGCGGGTGCGTGTGTGACTATGCGGTGCGGAAGTCGAGGACTAGGCACGAGAATGATACTATGGGCGATTGGCCTTGCCCGATCATTCGCGGCCTAGACTAGACACATTCTGATTGTCTGTCTAATCTTTATTGTTTGTGATATGGCACTATGTGCAATTGAGTGATTGTATTTGTGAAAAGGTTTTAAATACTTTGATTTCACTTTAAAGTACTTTATAGTTTCACATACTTGGTACTGTTATCGACCTCCTTGGGCTGCGTTCATGCCGCGGTAAGGGCGGCAGTGCTAGATCCGCATCCTTAGGATCTCTTTGCATTGGTGTCGTGAGCTCCATCTTCTCCGAGGCTCTACTTTTGGTATGATCTCCTGTATTGTAGATAGTTTTATCAGTCGAGGGTATGGCGGGCCCGTCGCCATAGTTGTATATTTCCTTAAGTGCTGTAGTCATGTTATGCGATTGTCGGATGTATCGCTAAACCTTGTTCATATATATATGCCGAAAGCGACGTTGTTCACATAAAGCGTGTCTTATTTTATAAAACTGTTTCATGTCTTGTTTTATATTCATTGGTTACTCGATGTATGACTACTTGGGTGCCGGTAAGGCACGATCCACGGGCCGGAATGGGTCGTGACAAAAGTGGTATCGAGCGATTAATCCTCGGAAGGTGTCTACAGGCATCGTATCTAGTAGAGTCTTGATTATCGGTGTGTTGTGCACCACACCAATAATCAGGAGGCTATAGGATATTTAGGTTTGGTTTCCATTCTTCTCATTCTGAGATCGTGCTTTAGAGCTGTGTTATAGGTTGGACTCCTCTAACGTATTCCTTTCTGTATGATTATGCCTCCACGTAAGGCAACCGGGCCCGAGAAGGGCAAAGCGTAGGAGGCGCTAGCAGACACCCAGAGTTACGAGGGCTCGTGGCCCGTCTATACCGAGACGGCGAGTTCTTTGGCCGCCGGCCCAAAGAGATCGCAGTACCACACCTCGCGTCCCACGGCTGGGCGGAGGTTAGGGTCTGAGAGATGGCCCAGCTTTTGGCTAAAGTTGTGGCCCGATATGAGGAGAGGTTTGAGGCAGCCATTCCAGCTCCAGCTCCAGCCCCAGTTGCACCCGTGGTACACCCGAGGGCAGATAGTTTGAGGCTACGAGATTTCCTTAGTTGTAGCCCTCCAGAGTTTCTGGTCGAGGCGGAGGATGATCGCGAGGAGTTCATCCGTCACCGCGAAGGATTATGCGGGTGATCGTGGGCTTGAGACCGAGGCTGTGACATTCGGTTCGCGTCGGCCGCGTGATACGCGATCGATTGGTTTGATTCATGGGAGCTTTCGGGAGAGCATGCACCTCAGTGAGTGGGATGAGTTTTGAGGCTTTTCTCACACTTCTTGCCTCGCAGATGAGAGGCACGAGTGATAGATTTTCTTCTTTGAGACAGGGGGCGCCGTCGGGAGTACAATGTCGAGTTTGATTCTTTGGCTCGATATGTCCCTGCACTGGTAGCAGATATGGAGGATAGGGTACACCGCTACGTCACGGGCTAGATGATTATATGGCGAGTCGTATGCGGGTGTTTCTCTTCTGGGTATGGACATTACCCGCATGCAGCTCATGCTCTAGGATGCGAGGCGGAGAGACCGCGGGTAAGCGATATCGCCAGAAGAAGGCCAAGCGGCGGTTCTTTTGGTGGTTCTCGGGGTGGCGGCATCGCAGAAGTCGGATTTGCACCACGGCGCAGAGCGCTCTATATCATCTTGATCTGGCCAGAGCGATCGGGGCGTGTCGGGGCCCAGGACTTGATTTCGAGTAGCGAGTGCTAACTGCTCGAGGTCCGCTCGGTGTGCCCGTTGTGGTAGATACCATTCGGGAGTCAGACTCGAGCTTGCTACGCGTGTGGCCAGCAGGTCATTTCGCGAGTTTGTCCGACCGGGGGCGGCGGTGGTAGGGCCCGATCTGAGTGCATTGCCGCTTCTTCATCCCCAGCGATTACTCGCCGGAGGCAAGGTACTCATGGGTCAGCGGTCGCGGCAGGTCGTGGCTCGGGTCGATTCTAGCGGTCCTCGAACCGCATATATGCTTTGTCGGTAAGCGGATCGTGAGGCCTCACCGATGTCGCCACGGTACCTTATCGGTTCTGGGTTTGATGTGTATGCATTGATAGATCCGGTTCTACTGTCTATATATCTCCCCTTGTTGCTAGTAGGATAGGGATAGAGCCCGAGTCCATAGACCACTTTCGAGGTAGCTACGCCATGGGTGATTCGGTGATAGCTCGGCGGGTATATAGAGCTTGTCTGTGACTATTTACGATCGTCGGACCCTAGCCGACTTGATAGAGTTGGAGATGATTGACTTCGACGTGATCACGGGGATGGATTGGCTAGCTTCGCTATGCCAATGTAGGCTGAAGGAGAGTAATGCGGTTCCGGTTTCTGAGGCCGGTTGTTGAGTGGGAGGGAGCAGTATCGTAGAGGGTAGGTTTATTTCCTACCTCAAGGCTAGGAAGATGGTGCGAAGGGTATATCTACCATCTAGTTCGAGTGTTTGATCACGAGGTGCGGTACCAGATTTTCATCGATTTCCGTAGTCAATGAGTTCCCGCACGTGTTCCCGGATGACCTCGGGTATCCCTCCGAGAGGAGATTGAGTTTTGTATTGACATATTGCGGATACTCGGCCTATTTCCATTCCGCCTGAGAATGGCACTGCCGAGTTGAGAGAGCTGAAGGATCAGCTTAGGGATTTGCTAGAGAAGGGCTTCATTAGGCCCAGTGTTTCTCCATGGGGGTCGACAGTATTGTTCGTGAATAAGAAGGACGTGAAGATTAGCATGTGTGTTGATTACAGTCAGCTGAACAAGGTGACCATTAAACGAATACCCCTTCCCGTGATTGATGATTTGTTCGACCAGTTGCAGGGCGCGAGATGTTTTTCCAAGATTGATCTGCGTTCGGGCTATCATCAGGTTCGTGTCAGAGAGGTGGATGTCCCTAGATCGCATTCGGACGATGCGGGCATTATGAGTTCGTGGTCATGTCCTGGGTTGACCAATGCTCGGCGGTATTCATGGATTTGATGAACCGAGTGTTCAAACCATTTTGGACACGCGTTTGTGATAGTGTTCATCGACGATATCTTGGTTTATTCGCCGAGCGAGGAGCATGCGGAGCATTTGAGGATCTTGCCGATTCTCCAGACAGCAGCTTGTACGCCAAGTTTTCCAAATGTGAGTTTTGGTTGACTTGATGGCGTTTCTTGGGCATATTGTCGGGGTGATGGCATTCGAGTTGATACGGCCAAGATCGGCGATCGAGGACTTGGCGAGACCTACTACTCCGAGAGGTTCGCGATTTCGGGCCTTGCGAGTTATTATCGGTTCGTGGAGAAGTTTGCTTCTATCTTCGCACCATTGACTAGTGACTCGAAGCGGCCAAGTTTGATGGTGATGCTTGTGGCGGGGTTTCGATTCTTGAAAGAGGCGACGACCGCCGTTCTTACTCTTCCGAGGTCGGATGGTTATGTCGTGTATTGTGATCGTCGGGCATCGGGTTGGGATGTGTGTTGATGCAGCATGGCGAGTTATAGCATATGCATCGGACGGTGAAGAAACACGAGAGGAACTACCCCACCCATGATTTGGAGTGGCGGCGGTGATTCACGCTTTGAAGATCCGGAGGCACTATTTGTATGGGGTTCACGTGGATATTTATACTGACCACAAGAGCCTCGGTATATCTTCACCGAGAGGAGTGAACTTCACGGCGAGCGGTGGTTAGAGTTGCTTAAGGATTACGATGTTGATATCCTATACCACGGGAAGGCGATGTTGTGGCGTATGCTCGAGTCGTGAGTCGATGGGAGCCTATCGGATGTGCGGCTAGAGAGGAGGACATGGTTCGTGATTTGCATCGATTAGCGAGCCTTGGTGTCCGTTTGATTGATTCCGATAGCGGTGGGGTTAGAGTTCGTGAGGTTGCCGAGTCTTCCATCGTCGAGGAGGTGAAGAGGCCGATTCGAGGATCGGCTTTGATTCGATATCGTGTCTGACTCTTCGTGAGGGCAAGGTCCTTGAGGTAGCACGATGGGGTGCTAAGGTTTGAGGCGGTGTGTTCGGATGATTCAGACTTGGCGGAGTTCTTGGGGAAGCACGGTAGCGCGTTACTCTATCCATCCGGTCGACCAAGATGTACCACGACCTTAGATCGTGTATTGGTGGGATGGCTTGAAGAGGGGCGTTGCGAGTTCGTAGCTCGGTGCGTGTTGTCGGCCGGTGAAGGTAGAGCACCGAGGCCCGGTGGTTTGTTGCGAGCGATTGAGATCCCGACACGGAAGTGGGAGGTAATCAACATGGACTTTATCACGGGATTACCTCGCACTCGGAGGAGACATGATTCTATATGGGTTATCGTCGACGGTGGCGAAATCAGCCCACTTTCTTCCGTCGGGACGACTTTTTCGGTGAGATTATGCGGACTTTATATCAGAGATCGTCGATCGCATGGAGTCCCTACTTCGATCATATCGCATGAGAGCCCGGTTCGGCTAACTTCCTGAGGTCCTTCGAGAGGTTTAGGGGCGAGTTAGCTTTGAGTACGCATTTCATCCGCATGACAGACAGCAGAGCGCACTATCCGACTGCGAGGATATCTTTGCGAGCTGTGTTATTGACCGATGGTAGTTGGGAGGATCATTTGCCTCTAGTGGAGTTCGCGTATAATAATAGCTACCACTCGGATTCGGATGGCGCCTTATGAGGCCTTATACGGGAGGAAGTGCAGATCGCCTATAGGTTGGTTCGATGTGGGCGAGGGCGGCTAGTGGGACGGTTGGTGCGAGCGATGGATAAGGTGAAGCTTATCAAGGCGGCTATTGATACTCGAGTCGGCCAAGTCGTATCACAGATCATCGTCGTCGGCATCTTGAGTTCGAGGTTCATGATTGGGTTTTCCTAAAGGTGTCACCCATGAAGGGTGTGATGAGGTTTGGGAAGAAGGAAACTCGGCCCAAGTACATTGGGCGTTTGGATTGTCATGAGGTAGGCAAGGTTGCTCACGAGTTGAATCTGCCGTCCGATCCGGAGGCGGTGCATCCGGTTTTCACGTATCTATCTTGAGGAGATGTATCGAGGATCCATCTAGGGTACACCCGATTGACGATGTCGGTGTGAGGGTTATCGTATGAGAGATTCCCATAGCGATAGTCGATCGTCAGGTTAGGCGTCTGCGGACGAAGGACGTGGCTTCCGTCAAAGTCTTGTGGCGGAACGAGCTCAGGGAGGAGATGACATGGGAGGCCTAGGAGGACATGAGGCGGAAGTATCCTCACCTATTCCCCATACCTCCAGGTAAATTCACTTTCCTACTTACAAATTTTCGTTATCGTTTACGCCTATGTATTGCTCGTGGCGTGTGTGGCATTTGCTAAGCTGTTTAAGCTTCCCGATAATCGTCTTGAGAAGGAACATTCGGGACGAATGTTTCTAAGGAGGAGAATGTTATACCGTATTTCCAGTATATGCGTAAGGAATACGTCTAAAAGTTTGGCTTGAAAGTTAGCCTTGGGCGTTTTTGTACACAACTCGCTTAAGAATCGTTTTCCGACGAAAGCGTTTCCACAACTTTCGTAGGGAAAATTCCGCTATGCCATTACTAATTTTTGCGGATTTTTCAGAGGCGAAACATTTTGGACCAGCGGGAGGGCAACACTTGGCACCCTCCGTTGGTGGACTTGAAAATCGTCCCGGGACGAATTGGATGGGCATTGGCACGTTTTTGTTGCCTTGGCACAAAGTCAAGGAGTTGGTAGGATATTTGTGTGTAGTAAATCTTCACCCTACACTTGCCTTGCACTTGTCTCAATCTTGGCCATTGGTTGGCCACTTCTTGACCTATAAATACCCCCTTAGAGATGAAGAGTTCTTCATCCACAAATCTTCCAAGTCTTGAAAAATCCTCTCCTCTTCCTTAAGCCAAATCGTCCAACACCTTCCCCCCCGTGAGTGAGCTTGGCCGAGGGCCTACCCCACCCTAGCCTGGCCGAAATCTACCCCCTCCTTGGTAGAAAAGTTGTCTTCTAGTATCGTTATAAATGCCCAAAATACCTAGCCCAAATCCCTTAGTACTTAGTAGAAGTTGTGAAGAACTTCTAAGGTTTCTTGGAGCTCTAAGGCGTATAACTTAGGAGCTAAACCTTGCTCAGTGCGACTTTATCTAGGATATTATTGGGCTTACGAGGTAATAATCCTAACCCTCTTTTGTATTAGAGAATGTATCTTTGTAGAAGTATAAGAATAAGTATAAATACTTAGAAGAATATCACGAGAATAGAATTGAATGTTATCACGATAGAAGGGTTTAAAGAAGAATAATTGAGCTGTACTCACATAGAATTTGTTTTCCTGATGAACTTATATAGCTCAGGGTAGGGTTGTCTGCCCGACTTACCGTAGAATAATGAACCCCATGTTTTGAATCACCTTCAGTAGTCTTTAATAGATATGTGTGACTATTATGGTGACTCTCTGCTGACATATTGACTTGGCGGTGGTTTTATTTGAGAAGGTATGTGATTCTTCCTAAAGCATGATATTTTACAATATATAGTACGGTAGACGTACATATGTTAACTGAATAATACTTATGGCAATGCCTCACGGCTTAAGCCTGAATAACAAAGAACTGAAAACATTTCAAAAGAATACTGAATCATTTTTAACAGAAGATAAATACTTGGTTTTTAAAACAAAGCTTAAGAATTATACTAGCTTTATGGGAAGTTAGGTATAACAACTTAAGAAAGATAAAAAGGAACTGTTTACTTGTTTGTTTATAAAAGCCTTGTATTGATTTCTGTTAAGTGTAGTAGGATTGTTTGATAAGTAGACATGTTATAATGCTACCTGTGTTAGTGTCTTGTAATGCTGTGTAAAGGGGTCATTCTTGCTGTGCTTACGTTGCTAACCGGTAAGTCCATTGTACTGTTATTGTATCACCTACCCCCTTGACTGTTATACCAAGGGTTTGCCCCCCTTGATGCGGGTCTATACGGCCTATGCGATGCTGTGAGACTATGCGGAGCAGCGGTATGCTCGGATTGATCATTCGGGCGTTGCTGACGCGGGATTCCTATGCGGTCTGTTGAGACTACGCGGTCTTTTGAGGCTATGCGAGCTGCGGGAGCCTAGGCGGATGCGGGGTTAGCTGCCCCGATCACGGTATACCTCATGCGGGTGCATGTGTGACTATGCGGTGCGGAAGTCGGGACTAGGCACGAGAATGATACTATGGGCGATTGGCCTTGCCCGATCATTCGCGGCCTAGACTAGACTCATTCTGATTGTCTAATCGTTATTGTTTGTGATATGGCACTATGTGCAATTGAGCGATTGTATTTGTGAAAAGGTTTTAAATACTTTGATTTCACTTTAAAGTACTTTATAGTTTCACATACTTGGTACTGTTATCTTGACCTCCTTGAGTGCGTTCACGCCGCGGTAAGAGCGGCAGTGCTAGATCCGCATCCTTAGGATCTCTTTGCATTGGTGTCGGAGCTCCATCTTCTAGGAGGCTCTACTTTTGGTATGATCTCCTGTATTGTAGATAGTTTGTCTGATCGAGGGTATGGCGGGCCTGTCCGCCATAGTTGTATATTTCCTTAAGTGCAGTAGTCATGTTATGCGATGTCGGATGTAGCTGCTAAACCTTGTTCATATATATATGCGAAAGCGGCGTTGTTCACATAAAGCGTGTCTTATTTTATAAAGCTGTTTCATGTCTTGTTTTATATTCCGCCGTTACTCGATGTATGACTACTTGGGTGCCGGTAAGGCACGATCACGGGCCTGAATGGGTCGTGACAACAACGGCGAGGACCATACCAAAATGCTAAGCTTAGGAGAAGCGGAGCTTTCCCAACTGAAGCGGTGATCCTAAGAGGATCAACGGTAGGAGTACCTTTACTGCGGCATGAACGCGGCCGAAAGTCGATCTGTGGTACAGTATGTGAAACGAAAAATCACGTAAATGAAATCATAGTAGTCTATATAAGGCGGGAGACATGTATGATAAGCCAAAACTACGATTCCTGATAAATAAGCGGTCGTGTCAGTCGAGGACTCATGCCTCAAAGTCATCACAATAGAACCGTGCGGGGTAAGTACGAAGGCGTGGCGACTACTAAAACCCCGGTACCACAAGGTCATAAAGCGTATCATGAGATCTGTCTGCACCGTCACATGATCAAAGCGGCCACTCGCGCTTGATATCTAATGTGCGCGTCTAGTCACGGAACTTCCGCGACTCGCATAGGCCAAGCAGATAGGCCGCATGAGGTATAACCCGCATCGAGGGTAGCTACTCCCGGCGGCGTCTAGACTCGTCGTCGCGTGGCTACAAGAACGCGTGACCACAAGGGCGCGTACTAACACGGAACTCCGCGATTCGCGCCGGCCACTGTGACCGCGTAAGGTATTCTCGAATCATAGGTCCATCGACCACTGAGTCTACCCCGCGTGGAGCGGCTTAACCGGAGTTATGAATGATATAATATCAACATAACCGATTATTGCTAAACAACATAAGCCTGACAAGGAAAAACCTCTTTACACAAATATCACAAGATACTAACTCGTAGCATCCTAACATGTTTACTTATCCGATTAACAAGAAAATATTACAAGACTATCACAAATCAATACAATCAAGTTATTCACACAAGGTACTTTCTACATTATGTTAACAAGTTCGGGTTGTTAGCCCCAAAGTACTTCATGTATTACTCTTTTAAAAGATCCGTTTCTTTTACAAAAGTCACACAATAACCGTAGTATAAAAATAGAGTAATTATCTTTTGAAGTACATTAAAACACTTCTCCTTGTAAAATCAAGTAACAACATTCTTTTCCTAACGTTCAAGTTTGCCTAATTTCAATTTCTCAAGTTTCTCATTTTGAAAGGGTTTGTAGTTCATAGTTTTAATCCTTTAAAACAATTTGAGAAACATATACCCTAAGTGTGAGTAGGTTATTATTATTCGTAACAATCTTATTACAGCAGCCATGATCTAGTAAATGCAATATCATTTTGTCTCATCTTAGCTCCTATGCAGATGGAAGTTTTACTAGTTTTAATAATACCTTATTAGTCAAAATAATTCTCTTTATTAAGCTAACGTGATTTGTTCGACATTTATTACGATTGGTAAAACATCATTCCTTTTGAAATGTTTTGATTCTTTATTATTCAGGCTTAAGCCGTGAGGCATTCCATGCGCAAGTGTTGTCGGGCTTAAGCGTGAGGCATTACGCAAGTGTTATTCGAGCTTAAGCGTGAGGCATTGCCGTAAGTATTATTCGATTAACACGTATGCGTCACCGTACTATATATATTGTAAAATATCATGCTTTAGGAAGAATCACATACCTTCTCGGCGGAGACCACTTGCCAAGTTGAATATGTCGCGCAGAGTATCGACCTATAACGATCAAATCGTCTATCAGCGTCGGTATCTTGTACAAAGTTCTAAGCGGAGGGTTCGTTATTCTATGGTCATTTGGGCAGCACTTCCCTGCGGTGAGCTACTCAAGTCATTGTGAAAGCGATGCGGTTCTATTATTCATCTTTTAAACCGCCTACGTGATAGCGATTCAATTCTATTCGCAATATCCTTCTAAGTATTCAATACTTATTCCTATACTTCTCTGAGAAGTATATTCTAATTTACAAAAGGAGGATAAGGTTATTTACCTCGGTAAGCCCAATAATATCCTAGATAAAAGTCGCGCTGAGCAAGGTTTAGCTCACAAGTTGTGCGCTCAGGTGGCTCGATAAACCTTAGAAGTTCTTCACAACTTCTAGTAAGGACTAAGGGATTTAGGCTAGGGTAATTCGGGCATTATAACGATACTAGAAGGCAACTTTTCTACCAAGGGAGGGGGTAGTGTTTGGCTAGGCTAGCTTTAGAGGGGTTGCTCTCGGCTAGGGCTTCTCAAAGGAGGAGGTGTGTTTGGACGAAACAACGAGAGGAGAGGGAGGGATTTGAGACTTAGATAGATTGCTCAATTTAGGATGAAATAACTCTTCAACAAGGGGTATTTATAGGTCAAGACATGGCCAACCAATGGCCAAGATTATGCCAAGTGCAAGGCAAGTGTAGGGTGAGGATTTGGGCAAGTGTCCTTGGCCAACTTGCACCTGAAATATCCTACCAACTCCAAGACAAACAAGCCATCCCAATCGGCCTATTGCGTGTGACATCCATCAATGAGAGGGTGACAAGTGTCGCCTCTCGTTGATCCAACGTGTTGCGTCTCTCGGAAAAATCCGCAAAAATTAGAAGCGACATAGCGGAATTTATCCTACGAGTTGTGTAAAGCGTTTAGTCGGCGACTCTAGCGGGTGTTGTGTACAAAGTGGAATTCGTCGAGCCAACTAGGGGGTGACACGTGTCGCCTCCTACTCGTCCAAAATATTTCATCTTAGAAAATATCCACCATGGCCAAAATCTCGAAAACAAAGTGGGCCCCTACAAAAGCAGTAAATTTTCTCCGTGGGCCCAGCGTGACCATTCAGAAAATAAAATTCCATAATTCTCTAAAATTCCAAGAAGTCAGAATACCAAACTGGGAATCCAATTCCCGTTAACGAATCTTTTCCTTCACAAAAGCGGAAACTTTTAGTGGAAAAAATCACCTCTTTCTTCCATTCCATTCGATGTCGTATTCTCGTGCGTCGTCCTCGCATACATACCTTGAAACTACGGGGTATAACATTCTCCTCGTAGAAACATTCGTCGAATGTTCCTTCTAGGTATCAAAACAAGCAGCGCGATATAGTCCTGCTGCTATACTTACGGAAACAACCGTACCACGCTGGTCACAACACAACAAGCGCATACTTATCTCCAGTCCACGAGGAATCACCTCTATCACAAAATATTCCTACTCGCGATCTAAAAGATGCTCCTTCGCCCTACTCTTTACAAACGAATGATCACACCTATGCTCGTAATACATGCCGTTCTTCCTTACGTCGTGATACCACTTTTGTCACTTTGTCGCGAGCCTGCTCGACGACCCGACAAATGGTGCCGAGTGCTTGCGATCCCTGAGGATGTCGTACACTTCTTGTACGCTCGAACTCTTACCACCCTATCCACAGTCTGCTGGAACAACCCTGAACCAACTATCGAACGCGCAACATCGACAATCGATCGTGACTTATACTTCCGCCCAACAAGGCTTCCAAGGCGACATCCAAAACGAAAATGGTAGCTTAAACATTCCTCTACAGGAGACAACAATCCCTACAACTATTCACGAAATCCAAACCGCCCGAGGCGAATGCGGTCGAGACTTACGAGTTCCTAATCTTGCTGGTAACTCTTCCGAGAAAAAGCAGTAGTAACTTGGACTCCCGTCAGCCATAAGGTGAAGGTAGGCACCGTGCAGCCTTACAACATTTACGGCATAATCACCCCTACCGAGTACACGGTCTTTGCTGAAGACAAGGCGGTGACCTCGCCGGCGACTCATCGGTCGAATGTATCCACGAACTCGTCGTTGGTTAACTAAACTGGGCCTAACATCCTAGTGACCCTACCACCTGGGACCACCAAAACTGACCCGCGCGAAGCGGCCACGGGTCGACCGCGCGTAGCCTCGCTGACCCAACCGCAGCGTCAAACACTAGCTCCCTGATTCGGAATAATCTCACCAATCACGTTACGAAAACCTAGCGGTCTTCTACCCTCTTTCATTCCACATTACTCAGGGATTCATCCCACAAAATATCTCACGTATACTATGCACCTCGATAAGGGTCAAACACGAAATAATTCTTTTACCAAAGATGGCCTCGCCTCTAAGGTCTCTACGTAAACATCCTAAGGCTCCCACTTTCTTTATCCCCCAATCTTTCCCGATTAACTACTCATGCTTCCCAATCACAGTTAACACAATGCTATCTGAAAATAATACTTAAGATATTTGCTACACATATAAATCTCTAAAGGGTTAAGGATATACCTGTATCTACGCAACTTCCCTTAGGTCGTTCTAATCAAACCCGCCTGTTGTGCATGCTGGAAGGTGATGAACTATCCACCGATCACGAAGGCGAGTCTACATCCGCGCCACCCGGTGGACAATTCCTCGCAAAATGGCCTGCTGTCGCAAACATAAGGTGGCGCAGAAAGCGACACTCCCGTGATGACATCGACCAGCGGCCACAGAGGTGGGGTGTCCTCTCGCTTACACCCTCCTCTCCAAACCACTGCATCCATGGCGGTCTAGTAGGTGAGTCCTCGTGCTTGTATCCTTCCTCATAGAACATTCCTTGCTATATGGCCACGACGGCGCATGATAAAAACAAGCACCGATAAAAAGCGGCACTTCCGGGATGACACCGCCTGCTGTGAACAACGAGGAAAAAGCGAACCTGTGGAGGACACTGCAGCGGGAGGCGCATGTCTGTCTGCTGGCGAGGCGATTCGCCTCGAGAGTTACCAAATGATCCACGCCAATCGGGCCTCTTACGCCTCTCGGTCACTCTGCCGATCTACCTCTCTCGGCCAGCGCACGTAATCTGAACGCAAGGCTTTGGCTCGTCCACGGTGAAGAGCTACTCCTCAACCCTTCTTTAGATAAGCATCAATATCCTTGGAATACGGTACATAAAATACTCTCGTTTGCCCGAGTCCTTTGCTAGCAACAGGCCGTCTCCTTCGATCCATATTTTCGCTCCAGCCGTGGGCGAAAGTCGGATGTCATGACCGCAGATGGAAGCTGCCGTGTGCAAACTCATCTGCTGGCGGCGTCTCGTAACTCCGCGTGAAGCATCACCCTGGTGATGATTGGGCTGTGCCGCTAAATCTCTGTACTACTCGCGCTCCTTCGGTGCCTTGCCACGGGCCCGAGTTGCACTGGCGGAGGCATCACTGGTAAAGGAAAGGAATACGTTAGAGGTCCAACTTATAACACGGCTCTAAAGCACGATCTCGAGTGAGAAGAATGGAAACCAATCCTAAATATCCTATAGCCTCACGATTATTGGTGTGGTGCACAACACACCGATAATCAAGACTTCTACTAGATACGGTGCAGTAGACACTTTCCAGGATTAATCGCTTCGATACCACTTTTGTCACGACCGTTCGGGGCGTGGATCGTGCCTTACCCGCACCCAGTAGTCATACATCGAGAAAAACCGGCGGAATATAAAACAACCAAGATATGAAACAAGTACAAATAAGACACGGTTTACGGAAAAGGTTGCCTTTCGGCATAATGTATATAAATAACCCAAAGCGAGCGATTCATCCCAACCTTACAACAGTCTAGACCTCTAGAGTTTAAAACAACAATGGCGGGACGGGGCCGCCATACCCCTGAATCTGAATATCTACAACGACGGGGACCATACCAAATGCTAAGCTTAGGAGAAACGGAGCTTTCCCAATGCCGGTGATCCTAAACGAGGATCAGCGGTAGGAGTACCTTTACTGCGGCATGAACGCGGCCCGAAGGAGGTCGATCTAACAGTACCAAGTATGTGAAAGAAAATATCGTAAATGAAATCATAGTAGTCTATATAAGGCGGAGACATGTATGATAAGCCAAAACTACGATTCTGATAAATAGCGATCATGTCAAGTCAGGGACTCATGCCCTCAAAGTCATCACAATAGAAGCGTACGGGGTAAGTACGAAGGCGTAGCCGACTACTAAAACCCACAGTACCAACAAGGTCATAAATCAGATCATGAGATCTGTCTAGGCGTCACATGATCAAAGCGGCCACTCGCGCGATATCTAATGTGCGCGTCTAGTCCTGGAACTTCCGCGACTCCGCATAGGCCAAACAGATAGGCCCGTGAGGTATAACCCGCATCGAGGTAGCTACTCCCGGCGGCGTCTAGACTCGTCGTCGCGTGGCTACTGAACCGCGTGACCACAAGGGCGCGATACTAACACGGAACTCCGCGATTCGCATAGGCCACTGCACCAGCGTAAGGTATTCTCGAATCATAGGTCCATCGACCGCTGAGTCTACCCGCGTCGGAGGCGACTTAACCCCGAGTTATGAATGATATAATATCAACATAACCGATTATTGCTAAACAACATAAGCACGACAAGGAAAAACCTCTTTACACAAATATCACAAGATACTAACTCACGTAGCATCCTAACATGTTTACTTATCCGATCAACAAGAAAATATTACAAGACTATCACAAATCAATACAATCAAGTTATTCACACAAGGTACTTTCTACATTATGTTAACAAGTTCGGGTTGTTAGCCCCAAAGTACTTCATGTATTACTCTTTTAAAAGATCCGTTTCTTTTACAGAAGTCACACAATAACCGTAGTATAAAAATAGAGTAATTATCTTTTGAAGTACATTAAAACACTTCTCCTTGTAAAATCAAGTAACAACATTCTTTTCCTAACGTTCAAGTTTGCCTAATTTCAATTTCTCAAGTTTCTCATTTTGAAAGGGTTTGTAGTTCATAGTTTTAATCCTTTAAAACAATTTGAGAAACATATACCCTAAGTGTGAGTAGGTTATTATTATTCGTAACAATCTTATTACTGACCATGATCTAGTAAATGCAATATCATTTTGTCTCATCTTAGCTCCTATGCGGATGGAAGTTTCTACTAGTTTTAATAATACCTTATTAGTCAAAATAATTCTCTTTATTAGCTTTCGTGATTTGTTCGACATTTATTACGATTGGTAAAACATCATTCCTTTTGAAATGTTTTGATTCTTTATTATTCAGCTTAAGCGTGAGGCATGCATGCAAGTGTTATCGAGCTTAAGCGTGAGGCATCACGCAAGTGTTATTCGAGCTTAAGCCGTGAGGCATTGCCGTAAGTATTATTCAGTTAACACATGTACGTCTACCGTACTATATATATTGTAAAATATCATGCTTTAGGAAGAATCACATACCTTCTCGGCGGAGACCACTTGCCAAGTTGAATATGTCGCGCAGAGTATCGACCTATAACAGTCAAATACGTCTATCAACGCCGGTATCTTGTAAAAGTTCTAAGCGAGAGGTTCGTTATTCTATGGTCATTTGGGCGTAGCACTTCGGTGAGCTACTCAAGTCTCTGTGAAAACGATGCAGTTCTATTATTCATCTTTTAAACCGCCTACTCGTGATATGATTCAATTCTATTCTGCAATATCCTTCTAATTATTCAATACTTATTCCTATACTTCTACAGTAAGTATATTCTAATTTACAAAAGGAGGATAAGGTTATTTACCTCGGTAAGCCCAATAATATCCTAGATAAAAGTCGCGCCTGAGCAAGGTTTAGCTCCTAAGTTGTGCGCTCCGGTAGCTCCAATAAACCTTAGAAGTTCTTCACAACTTCTAGTAAGGACTAAGGGATTTAGGCTAGGGTAATTCGGGCATTATAACGATACTAGAAGGCAACTTTTCTACCAAGGGAGGGTAGTGTTTGGCTAGGCTAGCTTTAGAGGGGTTGCTCTCGGCTAGGGCGTCCCAAAAGGGGAGGGGTGTGTTTGGACGAAACAACAAGAGGGAGAGGGAGGATTTGAGACTTAGATAGATTGCTCAATTTAGGATGAAATAACTCTTCACAAAGGGGTATTTATAGGTCAAGACTTGGCGAACAATGGCCAAGATTATGCCAAGTGCAAGGCAAGTGTAGGGTGAGGATTTGGGCAAGTGTCCTTGGCCAACTTGCACACAAAATATCCTACCAACTCCAAGACAAACAAGCCATCCCAATCGGCCCTATTGCCGTGTGACATCCATCAATGAGAGGGTGACAAGTGTCGCCCTCTCGTTGGTCCAACGTGTTGCGTCTCTCGGAAAAATCCGCAAAAATTAGAAACGACATAGCCGGAATTTATCCTACGCGAGTTGTGTAAAACGTTTCGTCGAAAAACGACTCTAAACGGGTGTTGTGTACAAAGTGGAATTCGTCCAAGCCAACTAGGGGGGGGGGTGACACGTGTCGCCCTCCTACTCGTCCAAAATATTTCATCTTCCGAAAATATCCACCATGGCCAAAATCTCGAAAACAAAGTGGGCCCCACAAAACCGTAAATTTTCTCCCGTGGGCCCCACGTGACCATTTCCGAAAATAAAATTCCATAATTCTCTAAAATTCCAAGAAGTCCGAATACCAAATCTGGGAATCCAATTCCCATTAACGAATCTTTTTCCTTCACAAAAACCGGAAACTTTTCCGTGGAAAAAAAATCACCTCTTTCTTCCATTCCAATTCCAATGTCGTATTCTCGTACGTACGTCCTCGCATACATACCTTGAAACTACGGGGTATAACAAAAAAGGACCCTTAGGTCAGATTTTGAGGGATCACACACTTGACAATTCATCACAACTTGGAGATCAAGATTGGAGACTACTTTTATGTAATTTATTGTTCTTTATTTTATTTCTTTTTAGTTTATGTTGGATATTAGTTTAGTTCTTGGCATGACTATGGCTAGGAACTAACTTAATTTAGGGTTTTCCATGTCGAATCGCTTGAAACTCGTTCTTACGAATTAATGCATGTTTTGGTTTCTTCTTATTATTGTTGAGATTTATTCAATATTTATTTTGATTGCTTGGTAATTAATTGATCACTAATTATCATAACTTATATGATTTCTAATCGAAAGCCGAAAGGGGAGATTGTGAATATGTTATAGTTGAATAAACATAGGTTAAATCGTGGACGAAAGTACCCCGATACTTGTGTAGCTTAATAGGTTATTGATCTTAATCATCCTTTGTAGTCAATCTTGTCATCGAAAGATAGAAGGGTTCTACATTGGGGTTGAGTGTTTATATTACCTTAACAGGAGTATAAAACGACTTAATTAACCTGCTATCTCAAAATAGAAGAAGAATCATAATTATTTGCATTAACAAGTAAAACGAGCGGATAGTTGGGGAGATTTGAAAGCCTTATTTCCACCATATCTGAAGTAAAATAAAGTAGTTTAGTTAGCATCTATAATCATAGCTACAAACAATTCATCAAATTATCAGTTACCAAATAGATACCACAGAATATATGTTGATAATTGGACACTAATCCCCGATGACGATAACTCGGTCTTCTAGACTATATTACTTGTCACGACACGTGCACTTGCGTTTAGTGTGTGCATAAATCGCGCATCAGATACCATATATATGTCTTTTTGACCTTTGTAACTAACTGTTGAAGATCATGCAGTCCTTCGTACCATCGCTCCCACTTCCTAGGGATATCACTGAACCAAAAGTCTGAATCACAAGCCCATTTAACCGAGTCTTCAAATCATAGCTCCAATCCGAACTTAATCTTGCATCCTTATCACAGTGACATATCTCGTACTATACCGCGCAATGTCATATTCAGCCATTCGTGGGCAAATTTGAGAATGTGTCCTCACCGTTGGTGAGAGATTGAAATGAAAAAGTTTAGACCTTAGACCAAATCATATATGCACGTTATGGAATGAAAGACTGAAAGTTTCCAAAATGTCTTATAGCCTCTCGAATATAGGTACGGAGATCTTTGTACCAATATGGAAGACTCTACTAGACACTGCTCTTATACTCATGAGACCAATGAACCTAGTTCTCTGATACCAATTTCTCACGACCCAAAATTCCATTGTGTCGTGAAGGTACCTACCCTAACCCATAGGTGAACAACTAACATCCAAACATCAATAATATAAAGCAAATATGGAATAATTAAGGAAACAATAGAGGTATTATTAAGTCATAGAACTCAATACATAAACCTTGAAAGAAATCCACAAAATTTGGTGGTCATGAGTGCAGAGCTACTAACTGGAATACAAGTCTGAAATGATAAACAAATCACTGTCTAAAATATAAAGGACATAAGGGTAAAATAACAAGAGGGATAGTATCGGTGGCTCACCCTGGACTACCAAGGAAGATCTCTATGTGTCATATCTAAGCTCCTTGCTGGCATCTGGATCAGTACCTACACATAGAGTGCATCAAGTGTAAAGTGAGTACGGGAAGCACGTGTACCCAGCAGCATCGTCTACTGACCCTAAATATAGAGGTGGTGAGGGTTGGTACTCCCAATGCTTCTCTTCTTGCTTGGTAAGTGAAATTATACATTTTATAAGAATTACAACCATCTAACTAAGATTCCACAACCGACCGAATGATAAAGTACATTACTTATAAATTCTCTAAGATTTCATCTTTTCATTAATTATGATAAGTTTTACTCAAAGGGACCAACCCTTTCACAAATTGAGACACATTCATTATCAAGATTTAATCTTTTACCCAAATCAACAAGTTTACTGTTAAAGGCTCAATATTATAGTTCTTATACTAAGGAACTCGTAGAGATATTATCTCTATACCCTTACCATACCGTCTCATATATTTATTTTACATCAAATATAAGTTACAAGGTGCCATGATTTCATCTATCAAAAGCCATAAGGCCATAAAGTCTACTAGAAATCAACACTGAGTACACACATCAAATACATATCAGAAATATAAATGAATACAATGAAGATGATATGTATGTATGCAATGGCCATATGTACTCTGTATAGACACGTTGCAGTAGATTTCACGTGACCCATGGAGGACTCATATGGTCCATATACCCACTGATCCCATCAGGTACTAGATCTGCGGTTGAAGTAGCATAATCATCCAAAATTTCTCATCAGACCCCCAGTTCTGTGACTGTAGTGTCATCATCTATCATCACTCTTGTATCATGTACCATATTCAATAACCACCTTCCCGAGCTTCTTTCATCAGTATCTCAACAATTTAAATTATTTATAATGGTATGGATATGAGTACACACACAATCAACATAAGCAATACAATCGGTATTAATAATTCCTTTTTAAGTATTTAGACGAGATATAGAGTGATGAATGCATAACAAGGAAAATCAATAACACCATATCAAGCATGGATACAAGCCTAGATAATTAGAAATCATATCATCCTAAGCGGATTTATGTACCGCGCTTACGGCCTGAAGGCTAAACATATAATCTATGTCATGCATACCATACTAAGTTCATTAATTACTCAAGTTAAGTTCATCGATTCCCGTATTAATGTTTGTCACCTCATTATTACGAGACCCATAATTCCCCATTACTTCCATAAGTTATTAAACAAACACATAAATATTATATTAAGGTCTAGTAAGTCTCAACTTTCTTGAATAGAGACGAAGAACTCATGCGGTCACTTTCCCCTTTCGTCGAGCCTTCTCTTGAGCCCATTCTGATCAATCATATCAAGCATATGAGATTACGGTCTAGCATTACTCATAATCCCTCAAGCTAGGTTATAAAAGAACCTTGGTCCACATTATCAAAATATGAAATTGTCTACCTAATTAGTACCAATACATGCTAGATAATCATAATTTCATGTTAATTTAACAACAAAGCCCAAATGGATCTCAATTTAATGAATTGGTAAAAAGCCCTAATTCTAACCCTAGAATTCCCCTAATTCCCAAAAAGGGTTTAAACATGAAATTGATCAATAAATCATCATCTACTAGTCCAATACATCACTTGTTTATAATATTAGTATCATTGAATCAACAACCAATCCCTAATCCCCAATTACAACTCTTTTATTCACAATAAGATATTTCTACCATTTCCACCATCTAAGAAGCATACTTAAGATGGAAACTTAACTAATAAACAAATAATCAAAGGGAGAGGGTGAGATTATACCTCTATTGATGAACTTATCTTGGAACTTTGAAGAATACCCTAATGGTCGAGCTCCAATCCCAATGAGAATATTTGGGGAATGAGAATAAATTCTAGGTCATTAACTTTTATAACCAGAACAATGATTCTGCTCTAGCGGAGTTGATTCCGCTGGAGCAGACCCGCTCAGGCGAAAATCCTATCCGCTGGGGAGAAAGTCACTTAAAATCTCATCCCTCGCTGGGGTGGGGCAAACTCCGCTGAAGCGTACGCGCCCCGATGAGAAATCCATCCACTGAAGTGAACTGACATCACCGAGCCATGTCTCACTTCGGCGAGCCTAATATCCATCGAGGTGGATGCTTGGTCGCTGGCGCAGACACTAGTAACCAACAGTAGTCCAAGGATATCAATCCTCCACCAACCACCCGAAACACTCCTAGACCTCCTGGACACAAATCAAATATGCAATTCAATCAAAAAATGCATTCCATACCTGCTCGCACACTCAGAATTATCGAAAAAGGTCTCTAAGGTTCAGTTTTGACTAAACTCAACTCTTATATTTTATTTCCACAATTTCACAAACAAACCCTCATAATACACCCGGCTGGCTCAGAAATGGCACCAAAGGCTCGACTAAGTTATAAACATCATTTCAGATCTAATGGAACCAATGAAATCACGAAAATGGTGCATTTATCCAAAAGTCATTTATGAGTCAAACATTTCTATTCTCTTATCTTAGCATTTTCCAAACTTAGCAAAAAGAGTCAAAACCTACCCGATCACATTGGGAACCGAGTCACTCATTCCCACAAGTCATAAACACCGAGTTAATGCTACGAAAAGGGTATTCTTGGAAAAATAAGTCCAAAATAATCAAACGTCTCGTTACACTTGTATACTTCCTCTTAACTTATTTCATGTGACGAATACAAAATCTACCAACACGGTTTTCACATGAAAACTTATAAACTTCTATAAAGGGTTATCATCAATCTCAAATTCGAGACATGCATTCTATCAATTAATTATTATTTCTCAAATATTATTTGTTACTATCCAACCTATCAGATACATTTACTCACAATAATTGTCATACCTTTTGATAAATCAAAATAATGAACAAATCACATTAATCATAATAATTACATCAAGATTAAGAGTATAAGTTCATTTAATGAATTAGATAAGTTGTTTTATTTATTTAGTACAAAAATACTTATCTTTACCTGATCCGTTCAATATATATAAAATGTACTAGCACAAGAATTCAGAACTATATCGTTCCCGTAATGAAGATACATTATATTTAATATTGTGCTACAATCATACCGATAGTTTTGTACAATTTCCATCTTAGATTGTGAACATGAACTTTATACTTATAAAAATTGATGATTTAATCCTCCGTGTATAAGCTAAACTCTATACACTAAATCATCTACTATATAAGTAAAGGACACGCATACTAATACATGATCTATTTAAATCATTATTAAAAACTACATAAACAATTATTCTATATTAAATAATGTATTCAAACACATGGTTAATAGTATATATCCCAACAGCGTCGTCTCCGAGAAATAAAGTGACATTTTCATCGGCGGGAGTAACATACGCGTTGTACCTTTTTTTTCATAGTCAATGTTTTGTCCCATTTAATTTTCCTTACAAGAGTTTAATGAGGAAACTAGTAATGCATATTATAAGATATGTGTATTCTTTTTTTTTCATTAGAATGTTTTCCCACGGGATTTTTCTTAGTAAGCTTTTAACGAGACGCGTCATCTATGGACATCCTAGGGGAGTGTTATGTGATCAATTGTATGGATATTCACTACTCAATATAGCTCTATAAATAGAGGTATTGAAATCATGTTGTACACACTTGAAAATACTTGGAAGAAAAATAAGAAAGTTTTCTCTCTTCGTGTTTATATATTCTTGTTAATTCTCTTTGTATTATCCGCTTCTTATCTTCTTATTTTATAATATTTTCAATTTAAAATTTCAACTTTGATAATATCTTATAATATAATATCTTCAACTTTGATACTCGAAATGTGTATGTGTTGGACTTCATCTTTGATACTCGTAATGTGTATATGTTGGACTTCATCGACCAACATATACTCCAATATAATATTGCTGGAAAAATATTCGTGTTAATAACACTAATGAATAATTTGGCTGAAATTACTGAGTCAAAAGACAATTTGGTGGCTGGCGTCTCCTTGAGTTTGGGAAACTTTAAATAAAAACCAACTTTCATGCAATATCAACCATCCCTTGGTCTACTTGTTTTCCTCTAAGCCTCTTGTTATACGGTAGAACAACCTTCCAAAATCCCCAACTGCATTAAGTTTTTCTTTATCAGTCATTGTTTTTATGAAATGTCTAAAATGAGGGACAACCAGTACTTGAGGCCTTGCTCCACTAGCATTTTAGTGATCGGCAGCACATTTTTTAATGATAAGTTTCTCATTATAGGTTTATGATCAAAAGCTGAAATTATTGAACATGGGGGAAAAGCGTAAGAGGAATATTGCACTTGTGAGCGTGTGTTGTTTATTGGTGGTGGATATGGTAGTTGCTCTATCCATCAGCAGAGACAACGCTCCTGCAGCAGAGACTGTAAATCATCGTGTGGTGACATCATATTCTACAAAATCCATCTCAAGCGTATGCCAGATTACTAGATATCAAGAAACATGCATCGATAGCCTTACCTCTTTCGCAGGGAAGTCTCCGCATGGCGCCAAAGACCTCATACGCGCAGCATTTCAGGTCAGATTATTAGCTACTATTAATCTAACTTCATTAAAGTTTGCTTCAGCTAAGATTGGTCCAATTAATGCAGCATAATCCAACTCGTCCAATACAATCCGACCTTTCTTCCTCTAGTTGGAAAAAAATGAAATTTCATACTCCCTCCGTCCCAAAAAGATTGTCTTAATTTGACTTAACACGGAGTTTAAGAAATAAATGAAGACTTTGAAAATATATGGTTCAAAGAAAAATTTAAATATTTGTATGAGTGTAAATCATCTCATAAAATTAAATTATTTTCCAAATATATAAATATATCAAACTTCTCGGGCCAAACTAATAAAAAAAAATAAGACATTTTTTTGTGACATCACCTATCTTGATTTTGGATGTTCAGGTTTTGATTGCAATTTACCTTTTGGGTTACACTATTTTGATTGATCCAATAATTTGATCCCGTTTTGTCCTGTCCAAAAAGTTAAATTGATTTAAACTTGTGTGGGTTGATCTTGTCACCACTAATTTCAGGCAACAATTAAGCATATCAAGGAAGCAGCAACGAAAACATCAGCCTGGCAAACTCTTGAGAAAGATCCAAGAACAAGAATGGCTCTTCAGAACTGTGAGGAGCTAGCGGACCGCGCCATATATGATCTTAACAGAAGCTACAACAAGTTTGGTGTTTTTGACATCCACCACATAGGTCATTGGGCTACTGACATGCAGATTTGGCTAAGTGGTGCAGTTACTTATCAAGAAACTTGCTTGGATGGCTTTGAAGATACCTCTGGAGATGCTGGCAAGAAAATGAGAATGGCATTGAATGCTTCCATGAAGCTAACTAGCAATGCCCTAGCCATGATCACCAAGCTCTCATCTCTCTTCCCAAGTCTGGATTTTGAAGCCTTTAATTTTAATCATCGTCATTTGCTATATAATGACGCGCGTGTTTTAGATCATGGAAAAGAGTTATTACCTGATTGGATTGATGCTGGAAGGCGTAGACTTCTTTCGTCTAAGCCAAACGAAATTAACCCCGATCTCACTGTGGCAAAGGATGGCACAGGGAAGTACAAGACTATTATGGAGGCTCTGAAAGATATCCCTAAGAATCGTAACCAGACTTTTGTGCTATATATAAAAGAAGGTGTTTATGATGAGCAAGTTCAGTTTAATCAATCTTTGGTTCATTTAATGGTTATCGGGGATGGACCAACAAAGACAAGAATCACGGGAAAACTAAATGTCATCGATGGTGTTCCTACATATCATACTGCAACTGTTGGTAAGCTGAAGCGCAACAAGTACTTAATTATATTACTAGCAGTTTAATATATATATATATATACTAGTTATGGTTGGTACTCCCTCCGTCCCAATTTAAATGTCTTATTTTTCTGTTTGATCTATCCAAAAAGAGTCTCTTTTTATATTTAGTAAGTTTTTCAATTTCAAGACAAGTTTAAATCAAAAGATTTAAAAGACCACACACATCTTTAATTTAAGACTACACACATCTTTAATTAAAAATTCCACAAATGTAATTAAGTCCGTCCTGGAAACACAAATTGGTTGTCACATCGATTACTTGGTTAATGGAATTGTTTTTGTTTTATAGGTTGCGCCATGAGAATATTATGTTATGTTAGTCGCTGACATAACTATACTTACATAGCAAATTTATAATGTGTCAATCAATTTGCATAATTTTAAACTTGATTAATTTACCATTTCCCATCACTTCTTAATTGAGTAGTTGTTCTGTTACAAAAATTAATTATAAAACATAAAACGGGAAGTTGGATGAATACTTGTAAACTCACAGCGACGGATACATTCCTTTCGGTAAGACGTAAAACATAATTTACTCTATTAACAATCCATTCTTGTAGATGCTTATCTTTTATGTCTGTATTCCCTTTGAATAAGAGTATAATGATGCAACTATTTCAGCTGTGAAAGGAGATTATTTCATGGCTAAGGACATTGGATTTGAGAACACGGCGGGTCCAGAAAAACACCAAGCTGTTGCTTTGCGGGTTGGAGCTGATAAATCAATCTTTTACAATTGCCATATGGATGGTTACCAAGACACTCTTTATGCACACACATATCGACAATTTTACGGTGATTGTGTGATCTCAGGCACCATTGACTTCGTTTTTGGTGATAGCGCAGCTGTGTTCCAGAATTGTACACTCGTAGTGCGAAAGCCTATGGAGAACCAGCAGTGTATTGTGACAGCACAAGGTAGGAAGGACCCTCGGCAACCAACAGGGTTTGTCCTACAAAACTGCAAATTTGTAGCTGATAATTCAGTCAGAGAGGACAAGAATATCAAATCATACCTGGGAAGACCCTGGAAAGAATACTCTAGAACAATCATAATGGAATCTATGATTGAAGATTTTATCCAGCCGGAAGGATGGTTACCGTGGAATGATACATTTGCCTTAAACACTCTCTTCTATGTTGAATTCAACAATAGAGGCCCTGCTTCCTCCAAAATACAACGTGTAAAATGGGAAGGTGTTAAGGAACTTCCGGCTAGTCGAATTGAACGATTTACAGCCTCCAAATTCATTGATGGTGATTCATGGATACCATCTACAGGCATCCCTTATTCCTCTGGTCTTTTCTTTCCACCACCAAAAGAAGATGCTTCTGTCAAATATTCCCCTAAGGACACTATAGAAAGCCAAGATTTAGAAAGAATAAATAAAGATAGGTCTTCTTATCATTTGACTTCTAATATTGCTCCAGTATCATCTCCGCTAGCAGCTCCACCTGGTAGAACTAAGTCTGTAGCTCCAACTACATCTCCAGAGTCAACCCAACGAAACCAGCGATGGCCATTCATCTTTTCTTTACGCGCTTGATTTTTGTACTTTAGACTTCATTAGCTTGATACCTTCATTAATTAGGTATAAGATTCATCTCACATCATTAGGGATGAAGCTAATTGTTGCTGACAGGCAACAAATGAAGATTAGCTGAATAGATTGTTTTAGTCTTTCATAGGAACATAGAAAAATAAAACTTTGCAGTTTCTGCCAATGCTCGTGTCTCACTTGTGGTTCTTATTACGTGTTACCTACAAGATTTTTGTTTAGCTCCTGTAGAGGTATTTGAAATGTTGGATGCCTCAAAATAGAAAAACACTTCAGAAAGTGCCAGCATTTTGTTTGGCCTTTCTAGTGTGAACTTTGATGATTAGTTGATTATCTTAAATTTCTCTAGACTATAGTCTGAAGTTGCTTTGCCATATGCTATTCTGTTTTGAATAAGTACTATTTTTGTATCTTAATTTGGTCTTGCATAGTAATAATTTGGTTAGAGAAGAATTACATTTTTTTTGTTTAACGTGAAACCCACAGCCGTTACCCAAAGGTGCGCACTGGGTAAACCACGGACTGACGTAATAGCCTGCAAACCCCGTCAGTCAGTTAAACCACACTTGACAAGTCAGGTGTGACAGGCTCCCCAAGAGACGAAGGTAGGTCAGGTGTTACCCTGGAGTTTCGAACTTGTGACCAAACTCTCCCATACCACCCAATGAGAATACCCTCTGCCTTCAAGGCCAACTGATTTAGGATTTCGGATAAGAATTACATTCTTCTTCCTAGAGGTGATTCTTCCCCCTCCATCAATGTAACAGAGGCCCATTAAGAAAAGGAAACACATTTGACCAAGAAATATTGTCACACTAACAAAAGTTCACCTTTTTATCAACATCTTGAACACACATATAGAGATGTGATTTCCTTCAGTCAAATGTGTAAAATTGATCTATACAATGGCTTTGGTTACACCATGAGTACACGGAGAGGCGAATTAAGAATTTAAAGATTATTTATATTGTAACTAGCGATGGATTGAATTGAAGTTTACATTGCGATAGGTTCAATCTATTTCATTGGGTTTTTGTTTACAAGATTTTTTATTTATATAAGCCATGTCAATTCCTTCAAAATTTGTGAAAAATTTGATTAATTAACAATAATTAAATTTTGCTAACTAATTTAAATAAACTTAGAATACTATGTATTATTGATATCGTTTCTCCAAAGAATATTAAAAATAATCAACCGAAGGAACAATATAGATGAGGAAAAAGGAAAGGTGTTAATTTCACATTCATATACAATTTAGAGACATAATTAATGCTCTCTAGCCTACATGCAAACCACAACTAGGGGTGCACAAAGGGCCAAAACGGACCGGGCCAGGGGCCAGGGACCGAATCCGGATTCTCGGATCAAGACGGACCGAATTTCGGTCGTCGGCCCGGTCAATTTCGGTCGTCGGTATAATGGACCGATGGACCGAATCCTCCACAGCGATCCCCAGCCCCGGCCACCCCAGTCGGCCGGGACGTATTGACGTATGAAATATAGGTTGTAAATTGATCAAACTTTATACTGGCCATAACTGCGCTCAGACGTCGCTTTACCTAAAAAAAATTGATTTCGCGTATTTTTCGATCTGGGTGGCCAACCGCATAAGCGCTTTGATTCCTCCGATTCTCCAAAAGCGCCCATCTTGCCCCTCAATTTCTCTTTTTCCCCAAATCGTTACGTTTTCCCATTTTCAAATCTAAATATATCGCGATGTACAATATATTTCAACGTAAAAATTGTGTGGCACCGTCCGAGAATGTCAATTTCAAGATTGGAAATTCAATTTAAAAAAACTGGTCGGAACTCACCCAAATTATATATATATTATATATTAGGAATTTAGAAAATTAGGAATTATATATATTAGGAATTATATTATATATATATTAGGAATTATATATATTAGGAATTTAGAAAATTAGGAATTATATATATTAGGAAGGAATTTAGAAAATTAGAAATTATATATATTAGGAATTATATATATTAAATATATTATATATATTAGGAATTATATAAATTATATATATTATAAAAAAAAAAAAAAATTAAAAATTCGGTCCGGACCGGACCGAAAATCGAAACAAAATTTTTAAAGGACCGAAGACCGGACCGATAATCTCGGTCCGGTTCGATCCGGTCCGATTTTTCGATCCGGACCGAAAATTGTGCACCCCTAACCACAACTAGCTTGTCGGCGCTTGTGAGATGGCCGCCACAGCCGCTGGTCAGCCATGGTGATTGACCAGACCCCTAATGACCCTAATACACCATTAATAGTACTCAAGCTCCACTGTAAAATCCCAAACCCAAATATAATCAATTTTTCAAACCTACAATCATGAATTCCATGTAAAACCCTAATCCCACGTCAACCATTCCATTGAAAACAATCACATATTGCAATGGTGTACCAGTTCTTCGATGGATGCCGCGAAGTTAAGTAGATGGAAGAAATGGAGAAACTCCAAGATGTTGTGATTGGAAAATTCTCATATGGTTGGCCAGAAATGGAGGAACTACGGAAGATCATCCCTGCTCAATGTGATATCAAAGGGGAATGTGAAATAGGATTGTTTAGGCACAGACATGTATTGATACGACTATCCTTCATGGAAGATTTTGTGAAATTGTGCTCAAAGGGTGCGTACTATATACAGTCGAAGGATGGATGTTCATATCAAATGTGACCACTAATATATGATACTAAATTCAAGATTGAAGAGGAAACTTCAAAGGTGATATCGTGGATATCCTTTCCAAATCTGATGCTCACTTTCTTTGTAAAAGAGACTTTGTTTTCACTTGTATTTGTTGTTGGGATCTCATTACACTTGGATAAATCTACTGAGAATTGAACTAGACCTAGTTGTGCTCGAGTTAAAGTCTTGATTGACTTGTTGGCAGATTACCTTCTTTCATGAATATAGAAATTGAAATTGATGTCTCTCGTGATATTAGGGTGGAAAGTGCGAAGATTAAGTATGAAAATCTGCTAAAGTATTGCTGTACATGCAAGTTTCAAGGGCATAATGAGGACGAATGTTAGAATCTACATCCTGAATTAGCCTATTATGATGAGGAGACCCCTATTACTAATGAGAATGAATCAGCAATGGTGGTGCATACTAATATGAATTCTAATCATATTGAAGCTGCACAGGAAAAAAAAGATATTGCTGAGAAAGGGAAAGTAGTAAGAACTAGTGATACTAATAAGGATCTTCAAGGTATCAAACATGAATTAGAAATGGAAAACCAATAATTATAATAGGAGAAGATTTAATGCTAAAATCCTATCTAGTGGCAGAATTCTTGACGATCCTAGAAACTGGAATGTGGTGAAGGACAAAAGAGTGTTTGGAGTTTCAGCAAAAAACACAGCTGAGGGTGAAGTGTATACTAAAAAAAATTAATGTGTTACATGATGAGGAGCAGAACACTGGGGTCAAAAATGGGGTAAGCATATCAGAGAATGTGGTACCAAATCAGGAGAATAACAAAGGTGAGATTGAAGAAGGATCAAGACCTCTGAATGGTAAAAAGATCAAGCCCATAGAATACACTAATGGATGGAGTGAACATTTGAACCAAGAGCTGTCTAAAGTTGATGTTGAGTAGGGTTCAAAGACTATACAAAGTGATGAGGTTACTACAAAGAAATGGATAGAAAATTATTTTCATTGCCATGAAACTAGAGTGGAATCTGTTGAAGGCACTAATGATGTAGAGGTGTTGACTAACTCATTTAACCAAGACTTGATTAATACAACACAATAAAAGACCAGGTGAAGGGAGGATCTCAAAGTTCAGAGAAGTCCTCTGAGGAGGAACAACAAAAATTCCCTAAGCCTGACCAGACACAACTGCAGGATACTACTAAGGAAGGTGATCCTATGAATGGCAATATTGAGGAATTGGAGGCAACTGATCAACCAAAGGATATTATTGTAGTTGATGAATCTCTAGAAAGAATTGATCAAAGGGTGGAACAAAATTTGGATCAGGATTCTAGCATAAGGGTTGAACATGTAGATTCACATGCTCTTATACAGATTCCACAGAATCAACATATCTTGAATGTGAGAACTTGTTCTCTCGTGAAGGAAATGCATGATCTTTTCTACTCTAAACTACTATGTGCCTATTTGGAGCTTTTCACAGTCAAAGTCAAAAGTTTATTGGTGGCAAGATCGGCATGCCTTGTAGTTGTAGTTGACTTTAAACTCAAGATTGAGTCTCTTTACCAGGTGTTCTACCCGTGGCTTCAGGAGGTATTCACGTTTGGCATATGTCTGCTCTGACCGAGATATTTAGGAGGGAGTCTTCTACAAGTTGCATTACCGATTGATGACCTTATTTTGGAAGCAGTTGAGATGCCTTTCCTGGAGGAAACCCCAGCAGATCTCAAAGTATTGATGCAGCAGAAGCAATTTCAAAGGCTTTTGATCATGTAGCAGTGGAAGCATGACTTTCACCAAAGTCTCATTTAAATGAGACAAAGAGAAATCATGGAAATAATGATGGACAACCTACCAGGGTGTTACCAAAGAATGTTGCTAAAGGCAATAACAAATTATGATAAAAATATTTTTCTGGAATATTAGATCAATTAAAACTCAGAAGGCTTTCCATAGTCTGCAAATACTTCATAGTCTGATAGCACTTATGGAACCCTTTCAACATTATAGACACATGCAACAATACATGAGAAAACTTAGATTGAAGTATGCAAATTACAACTGTAACGGTAAAATCTGGTTCTTTGTCAATGATAACATAGTGGTGGATGTGTTGGAGAATGATGAGCAACAGATCACTTGCAAATTAGTTTTTGAGGAGCTGGATATGACCATGTTTATTACTATAGTTTCTGCAAAATGTGATGTTTTGGAGAGGCTTTCTTAAATGAGATAGTTTGTACTTCAACTTGTATGACAATAAATGAGGAAGAGAAGATTGGAGGGCATACAGTTGTTATACCCCGTATTTCCAGAGTATGTACGCGGGGACGTACGTAGAAAAGTTTGTGCCTTAAAGTGCTTGGCCGAATTTTATTTGTGCATAACACCCGGTTAGAGTCGTTTTTAGTAAACGTTTTCCACGACTTTCGTAGGGAATTTCCGGCTATGTCATTTTTAATTTTTGCGGATTTTTAGAGGCGAAACATTTTTGGCCAACGAGAGGCGACACTTGTCACCTCCCATCGAGCACGTTAGGCGGTAAAAGAGGTGGGACGAATTGGCCATTGTTGGTCAAGGGTTGGTAGGATATTTTGTGGTAGATGGATAAGGTGCACTTGGCAAGATCTTGGCCTACACTTGCCTTGCACTTGGCAAGATCTTGGCCATTGGTTGGCCTTTGCTAGCCTATAAATACCACTTTGGAAGACTTATTCATCCTAAAAGGTTCTAAGTCTTAGAAATCCTCCCCTCCCTCTTGTTTGACTCTCGCCCAAGAGCCCTCCCTAGATAGGCCACTTGTGGCGAGAGCCTCCCTCCCCTTGTGGTGTGGCAGGGTACCCCACTAGCCTAGTTGTTTTCGTATAATACCCCTCCTCTTGATAGAAATACCTCAAAGTATTGTTATAATGCCCAAATTACCTTAGCCATATACCTTGTTGTATTCTAAGGTTATACTATCTGAAAAGCCGAAATACTATTATACTTACTGGTCACCAAACCGAAACCCTAGGAAAATCTCCATGGTTAGTTGGAGTTGTATGTAGAAGTTGGTTAGAACTTCTAAGGGTGGTTTAGAGCGGGTTGGAGCGCTCGGAGTTGGAGCTAAACGATTGCCCAGGATCGACTTTAACTCGGATAATTATGGGCTTATCGAGGTAAATACCTTGTCCCTCTATTGTAATTGGAATTTGCATATTGTTAGAATATATAGTTGAAGTATACTATATATAGAACTGAGCGTAGTTATCGTGATGCCTCGGCTTAAGCTGAATAATACTTACAAGAATGTCTTGCGACTTAAGCTGAATTTAAAGAAGATCTTGAGCGTAATTACATAGGGTGTATTACTGAGACTTGTGTAGTAGTGCAGTGGAGTAGAATTGTACCCGTTATGGTTAAATGTATAACCCCCCCCCCCCTGGTTGGCTTGGTAGCCGGCCTCGATAGAGGAGGAGATTTCTGTTGTTGCGGGAAGTCTTTGAATTTTACGTAGAATGTTCTAAGAAGAGACCTTATGTTAATTAGCGCCTTGTGGCCTTATATGTGGTATTTCTATTCGTGGCGAGATCTTCTTGGCTTTTCGAGTAGCCGGCGGTTTGAGGTACTTGGAGCGTTTTGCTATTAGTCGATAATCGTCGCGGTATGTGAACCTCTTCCTATCTCTTCTAGCATGATATGTGTGAACTATGTAGTACGGTGAGCGTCACGTGCTAAATGCATGTGATTGGTTTAAAACATAAAGTGTTATAACGACTTTATGGGAAGTTGATTATAACGACTTTATGTGGGTAAGAAAATACATGTGGTTTTAAAAGTCTTGATTTGCACTATAAGCGGCTTGTTATGTGTTAATAAAGAACTTGACGTATTTCTAAAGATTTTTGAATCATTTTGAAAGAAGAAGTAATACTTGGTTTTTGAAAACTTAAGAGTTATACTAGCTTTATGGGAAGTTAGGTATAACGGCTTAAGAATGTTTTACTGATTTCGGAAATCAGAATGTGTATCGACAAACCACTGCAGCGTTAATAAAAGGAAATGTTTTGAATAATTAAGTATTATTAAAACCAGTAGAAACCTCCATCTGCATAGAAGCTAAGATGAGACAAAATGATATTTCCTAGATCATGGCTGCTGTAATAAGATTGTAATAAACAAGAATATCCTACTCACATATAAGGCTTAGGTTTCTCAGATTGTTTAAAGGAGAATTATATTCTTAAATGAATAAGACTATGAACTACGAAACCTTTCTAAAATGAGAAACTTGAACATTGGAAATTAGGCAAACTTGAACATTGGAAAAGAATGTTGCTACTTGATTTTACAAAGAGGAGTAATTGATTTACTTAAGAAAATAATCACTCTATTTTCATATACTACGGGTATTGTGTGACTTTTGTGAAAGTAACGTATCTTTTAAAGAGTTAATGTATGAAGTACTTTGGGGATAAAAACCCGATCTTGTTAATCATATAGTAGGAAGTACCTTGTGTGAACAACTTGATTGTATTGGTTTGTGATAGCCTTATAATACTTTCTTGTTGCTTTGATAAGTAAACGTGTTAGGATGCTACGTGTGTTAGTATCTTGTGATGTTTGTGTAAAGGGGTTTCCCTTGATTGTGCTTATTAACTATCAGTCGTTATGATAGTATTGTGGCATTCATCTCTTGAGATGATTCCGGGGGTTAAGCTGCCCTCCGATGCGGGGTAGACTCAGGCGGGTCGATGGACCTATGATTCGAGAATACCTCATGCAGGTCCCAGGGGCCTATGCGGAGCTACGAGAGTTCCAGGTTAGTGTGCGTCCTTTATGGGCATGCGGTCCTTGTGGCCATGCGGACTCGGAAGTCCAGGACGATGCCGGGGAGTAGCTACCCTCGATGCGGGGAATGCCTCATGCGGGCCGAAGAGATTGGCCTATGCGGAGCTGCGGGAAGTTCCAGGACTGAAGCGCGACATTAGATCTGCGGGCAAGTGGCGGCTTTGATCATGTGGCCTGCAGACAGATCTTATGATCTGATTCATGACCTTGTTGGTACTGTAGGTGTTAGTAGTCGGCTATGCCTTCGCACTTACCGTCCGGTGTTATTATGGCACAGGTGGGACCTGGTGTTCATGTGTGTTCCTTGGTGCTTTTATATCATAAACTGCCGGCAGTGAGGAATGTGTCCCACGGGCACGATTGATGTTGTGGGCGTGAGACCCACTGTTATGTTCTTTTGTGATGACTTGAGGGCGTGAGTCACGACTTGATATATTCGCTTAGTTATTGTAAAGCGTAGCTTGGTTATCATACATGTCTCCCGCTTTGTATAGACTACTATGATTTCATTTACGATTTATTTTGATTTCACATACTCGGCACTGTTGTCGACCTCCTTGAGGCTGCGTTCATGCGCGAGTTGAGGTACACCGATCGTTGATCCTAGCTCTCGTGTCACGATTTCAGCGTTTGGGAAGCTCCGTTTCTCGGAGGCTTATCGGTGGTATAGTCCGTCGTAGTAAGTGTTTACATTCAGGGTTTGGCGGATCTGTCGCCACGGTTGTCGTATCATTCTTAAGTGCAGTAAATCTTGTTGTGGCGTGGTTTGTAAAAAGATTAAACTGCTCATGTTAAAAGTTGTCATTTATACATATGCCGAAAGGCAAGTTCTTCTCATATTATTGTTTCATATTTCATAATATGTCTTGTATCGCTTTATGTTCCGCTGACACTCGATGTTGTGTCACTAGGGTGCCCGGTAGGCACGACCACGCCCGCCGGGTCGTGACAAAGTGGTATCGAGCGATTAATCCTCGGAAAGTGTCTACGCATCAGATCCAAGAAGTCTTGATTATCGGTGTGTTGCGCACCACACCAATAATCGTGAGGCTATAGGATATTTTAGGATTGGTTTCTATTCTTCTCACTCGAGATCGTGCCTTAGAGCCGTGTTGTAAGTTGGACCTCTAACGTATTTCTTTCCTTACCGCTATGCCTCCGCGTTGGGCAACCCGCCCAGGAGGCGAAGCGGCAGGAGCCGCGAGTAGAGTTCAGAGGTTGCGAGGCACAGCCCAATCTTTACCTAGGTAGTGCTTCATTCGGGATTTCGCGACGCCACTAGCCCCAAAGAGTTTGGCACGGCAGCATCCCTACTGCGCCATGATATATGAACCTTCGCCCACGACCGAACAGAGAATTTAGATTGCAAAGAGGCGACCACATTAGCTATAGATTTGGCTACCAGAGAGTATACCGATGTACCGCGAGTCTTGAGGACTATCTAAAAGAGGGTTGTGCAAGAGTAATTCTTCAGTTAGGCTTGAGCATGGCCTGTGTACGGGCTTATGCGCAGCAGGCCGAGACGTGTAGAGATCGACAGGTTAACGAAGGACACCAGAAGAGGGCCAGAGCAGCAAGGTCCTTTAGTAACTTTTGAGGCGAGTCGCCTCACCAGCAGATTAGATTATGCACATCCACCAGTGCAGCGAGGTCCTCCACGAATTTCGTGGACGCTCGAGTATTCGGAGTTGGTCGAGCTCGAGCTTCCTGCTCACGCCTACACGAGGTTCCCCATCCGATTCGCTTTTTCTCGTTGTTCACACGTGGGCGCGTCATCCCAGGGAATGTCGTCTTTTAGTTGGTACGTGTTGTACCTATGACCGTCAGGGTCTGTTGTCGAAAGAGTGTCCTTGCGGGAGGACTTAGCCTTCAGGATCGGTGGGTAGTTTGTCACCTCCCTTAGCTATGCGCCCTACGGGGCAGGTTTGATTAGAACGACTAAGGGGAGTGAAGCAGTAGATATAGATATATCTTTAACCCTCTAGAGTTTTGTTTATGTGATAAGGTGAGTATACCTTAAGTGCTATGTTCTGATAGCAGTGTGTTAGTTGTGATTAGAAATCTTGGTTAGTTAACCGAGTAAGATTTTGGGGGATAGAGAAGGTGTGAGCCTTAGAATGTTTTACGTAAAGACCTTAGAGGTAAGGCCATCTCGGGTAAAGGTGTAGTGTTATGTTTTACCCTTATAGGAGTGCATAGTGCACGTGAGCTATGTTACGGGATAAGTCCCTGAGTAGTGTGGCATGAAAGAGGATAGTTGAGCTAAGAAGACCGCTAGGTTTTCGTAACGTGATTAGTGAGAGTTTTCCTTCAGGGAGCTAGCGTTTCGCGCGTTGCCGGGTCGGGTTGAGGCCACGTTGCGGGTCAACCCGCGCATGTTTGGTGGTGGGTCGGTTTGTGGTGGTCCCGCGTGATAGGTCACGAGGTGTTAGGCGAGTTTAGTTAACCAACGACGATTTCATGAACGCATTCGACCCGATGGTTGGGCCGAGAGGTCACCGTGTTGTCTTCAGCAAAGACCGTTTACTCGCAGAGGTTATGCGAGATGATATATCGTAAAAGTTGTAAGGTCGCACGGTGCGCCTACCTTCACCTATGACATGCAGTGAGCCTGTGGAACATTTTTGTGACGCCCAAAATTGGGCCCACATCGGTGCCTTACCCGGCACCCTAGTGATACAACATCGAGAAAACCAATGGAAATAAAAACTTTACACATGAAATGAGAGATATAGTAAATAAACAGCCAACCAAAATTGCCTTTCAAGATATACATAAAACCTAAGCTTTAATCCTTTTACAACCCCGCCACAACAAAGATTACTGCACTTCTAAGATTTATACAACAACTATGACGGACAGTGGCCCCGCCATACCCCAACGCACAAGAACTTACAGACTGTGGTAACATACCAAAGATAAGCCTCCGACGGAACGGAGCTTCCCAAAACTAAATGAGATCCTAAACGCGGATCGACGACGTGCACTCTACTGCGGCATGAACGCGGCCCGAAGGAGGTCGATAACAGTACCAAGTATGTGGAAATCAGAATACGTAAATGAAATCATAATAGTCTATATAAAGCGGGAGACATGTATGATGACCAAACTACGAGATATAACATATAACCGATATCAAGACAGGACTCACGCCCAAATTATCACTCGTGCGTGGAATTTCTTCCTCACCGCCAGCTTTATGATATAACAATACCAAGGATTATACATGAACACCATGTCCCACTGTGTTATAAAAACCGCACAGACAAGTATAACTACGAGATCCGACCGTACCAATAATACAATGCAACCAAAACACGGCCGACACGGCAAGCGAGAGCCGACTATCGGATACCAAGGCGGTCACGCACCGACCGGGCAAGTACGAGGGCTGACCACCGTGACCAAGGCCGTATCACGAAACCGTCACTATAATCGAGCGGCAAGTGCGAGGGTGACTACCGATACCAAGGCCGAATCACCACGAGGCGGCAAGTACGAGAGCCGACCACCGGATACCCAGGCCGAACAGTAAGAAACCTCAACCAGTCAACCGGCCCTCTATCGAGAGACGCGGTAACACAGAAACACCACACTTGCACAACAAAGGCTATCATCACAAGCATAGGCAAGTTTCACAACAACAAGCATAGGAATGTTTCACCACAACAAGCATAGGCAAGTTTCACATCACTCAAAGTACCTTCATTTTTATGCCAAAGTCCGGGTTTCAACCCTAAAGTACTACGTACGTTAAATTCTTTAAAAGAGATCCATTACTTATCAAAGTCACCCGATACCCGTAGTATTAGAATGACCAACCCACATTCCTTTTCAAAATCAAGTAACAACATTCTTTTCCTAAGTTCCAGTTTGCCTAGTTTCAATTACTCAAGCTTCTCATTTTCAAATGGTCTCATAGTTCATAAACTTAATCACTTGATTCCTTTTTAGAACAATTGAGTAATATATGTCTCACGTGAGAGTAGGTTATTCTTGTTTACAACATTCTTATTACAGCAGCCATGATCTAGAAAATGTAATATCATTTTGTCTCATCTTAGTTTCTATGCAGATGGAGGTTTCTACTGGTTTTAATACGATACATCATTATTCAATACATTTTCCTTTCTTAACGCTGCAGTGGTCTGTCGATACACATTCTGATTTCCGAAATCAGTAAAACATTATCCCTTTAAATAAAACCAAGTACTCATTACTCACGAATGAGGTTTCACACAAACATCCACATTAAAACAAATAAGTTAAGTCTCTTATCTTATAAGATCAAGTCTCTTAACTTCTAACATCAGTAAACCATTTTCTTTTCCTCTCTTAAGACATTATATCTAACTTCCCATAAAGCTAGTATAACTCTTTTTAAAACCTTTTAAAACAAAGTGTTACTCTCCCTTCCAAAACGATTTATAAATCTTTTGAAATACATCAAGTTCTTTATTATAACAAGCCAGTTATAATTCACATCATTTACCTTTTAAAACCACAAAGTATTTTCTTACCTACATAAAGCTGTTATAACCAACTTCCCATAAAGCCGTTATAACACTTTATGTTTTAAGAACAATCAAACACAGTTAACACATGTACGTCTACCGTACTACATAGTTCACACATATCATGCTAGAAGAGATAGGAAGAGGTTCACATACCTCGCGACGATTTAACGACAATAAGCAAAATGCTCCAAGTACTACAACCTTGCTAGCCCTTTCCACTCCTCGAGTAGAATACGCTACTCTTAGTACTTTCACCTATAAAGGCCACAAACGTCTATTAAATCTTAACCACACGTTCCCATCTTTCTACAGAAAATTCGGCAGCACCTCCCCCCCCCGCAACAGCGTAAATCTCCTCCTCTATCGAGGCCGGCTACCAAGCCAACCGTGGGGTTAACACGCCTAACCGACGCTGCACAATTCTACTACACAGTAATGCTACATAAGTCTACTGTAATACAACCCTAGGTAATTACAGTTCAGTTCTTCTCTTTATTATCCTTCTATGTGATTACTGTTCAATTCTTCATTCTTCAGGCTTAAGTCAAAAGACATTGCCACAATACTAAGTTCAGTTCTATATATAGTATACAACACTATATATTCAACACTTATGTAATTTCCAATTACAATAGGGGGACAAGATATTTACCTCGATAAGCCCAAAAATTATCCGAGTTTAAAGTCGCTCCTGAGCAAGGTTTAGCTCCTCCTCCGAGTGCTCCAATCCGCTCCAAACAACCCTTAGAAGTTCTACGCAACTTCTACTCCATACTTCAACAACGGGTGAAGATTTCCTTAGGGTTTCGTTTTAGTGACTGAGGGAAAGTATAACGGTATTTTCTGGGCTAGTATAAGTGTAACCTTGGGAATACTACAAGGTATTTGGGCCAAGGTATTTGGACATAACAATACTAGGAGAGTATTTCTATACCACAACAAGGGGTATTTATACGAGACAACTAGGTGGGGTACCCCACGGCAAAACACCACAAAGGGGGAGGGGGAAACTCTCGGCCAAAGGCCACTAGGAGGGGGAGGGGGAGAGGCTTTGGACGAGAACCACAAGAGGGAGGGAGTATTTTGAGACTTAGGTAGATAGCTCAATTTTTGGATGAAGAAAGTTCATCAACTAAGGGGGTATTTATACTACAAGCCAAGGCCAACCAATGGCCAAGATTATGCCAAGTGCAAGGCAAGTGTAAGGCCAAGATTTGGGCAAGTGTCCTAAGCCAACTTGCACACAAAATATCCTACCAACTCCCCTTGACCACAAGGCCAATTCGTCCATCACACATTTCCGCCCACTCCCACCAATTAGAGGGTGACAAGTGTCGCCCTCTTGTTGGTCCAAAATGTTTCGTCTCTCGGAAAAATCCGCAAAAAAATATAAATGACATAGCCGGAAATTCCCCTACGAAAGCTGTGAAAACGTTTCGTCGAAAAACGACTCTAAACGGGTGTTGTGAACAAAATAATTCGGCCAAGCCACTTTACACTTCAAAATTTTCTACGTACGTCCTTACGTACATACTCTGGAAATACGGGGTATAACAGTTTTTGTTTCTGGAAGTTTTGCCAAGCATGTGTTAAGAACTCAGGTGAGTCTCAGAATCGCATTCGCCCTCGGGCCAGTGTTTGGATTTCAGGGATGGTTGTGGGGATTGTTGTCTCCTGTGGAGGTAGTGTTTAAGCTACCGTTTCAGTGTTCAGATGTCGCCTTTTTAAAGCCTTGTAGGGGCGGAAGTGTAAATTGCCGGTCGATTGGTTCGATGTTGGCAAGGTTCAGTTAGTTGGTTCAGGCTTGTTCCAGCAGACTGTGGATAGTGCGAAGCTTGTCTAGAAGAAGTTCTGGCAGCTCAGAGGAATTGTGCGGATAATCGGCGACGACGCTTAGAGTTCAGGGTGACGGTCGGTCTTCTTGAAGGTACCACCCCGGGTTGGGTGTGACGAGTTTGGAATACAGAGGGAACTTAGCCCGAGTTACTTTGGGCCCTTTTGAGTTCATGTGAAGAATAGGCCAGGTTGCCTATATGTTAGCTTTTGCCGTCCGACTTAGGAGGTTGTACGTCCGGTCTTTCGTATTGTTATGATCGGGAAAAGTATCGGAGATCCATCCAGAGTGATCCCACTTAATGATGACCACGTTAGAGATAGTAGCCCCGAGTTTTGGAAATCAAGCGATCGTAAATGTGGAAAGAGTTCGAGTATACGACATCCTCGGGATCGCATGCGGCCGGCACCATTTGTTGGGTCGTCGGAGCAAGGCTCGCGACAAAGTGACAAAAGTGGTACCATTTGTTGGGTCGCCTGAGAAGGTTAATGCCTCAGGCAAAGTGACAAAGTGGTATCTACGACGAGTAAAGAGAGAAGCGAGCATGTATGGCGAGCATTGATGTGATCATTTCTTTTGTAAAGAGAAGGTGCGAAGGAAGTATATTTTAGACCCGGTGAGAAGTGTTTTGTGGTGATGATTAGAGGTGTTTTCCTCGTGGACTTAGATAGAAGTGTGTGCGCGGGTGTTTCTCTGTCCAGGTGTGGCAGGATTGTTCTCGTAAGTATAGTAGTGAAGACTATACTGGCGCGTTTGTTTTGAGACTTAGAAGGAACATTCGGGACGAATGTTTCTAAGGAGGGGAGAATGTTATACCCCGTATTTCCAGAGTATGTACGCGGGGACGTACGTAGAAAAGTTTGTGCCTTAAAGTGCTTGGCCGAATTTTATTTGTGCATAACACCCGGTTAGAGTCGTTTTCGTGAAACGTTTTCCTGACTTTCGTAGGGGAATTTCCGGCTATGTCATTTTTAATTTTTGCGGATTTTTCCGAGAGGCGAAACATTTTTGGCCAACGAGAGGGCGACACTTGTCACCCTCCCATTGGAGCACGTTGGGCGGTAAAAGAGGTGGACGAATTGGCCATTGTTGGTCAAGGGGTTGGTAGGATATTTTGTGGTAGATGGATAAGGTGCACTTGGCAAGATCTTGGCCCTACACTTGCCTTGCACTTGGCAAGATCTTGGCCATTGGTTGGCCTTTGCTAGGCCTATAAATACCCACCCCTTTGGAAGACTTATTCATCCTAAAATGTTCTAAGTCTTAGAAATCCTCCCCCTCCCCTCTTGTTTGACTCTCGTCCAAGAGCCCCCCCCTCCCTAGATAGGCCCTTGTGGCCGAGAGCCTTCCCCTCCCCCCTTTTTGGTGTGGCCGTGGGGTACCCCCCCCCTAGCCTAGTTGTTTTCGTATAATACCCCCCCTCTTGATAGAAATACCCTCAAAAGTATTGTTATAATGCCCAAATTACCTTAGCCATATACCTTGTTGTATTCTAAGGTTATACCTATCTGAAAAGCCCGTAAATACTATTATACTTACCGCCAATACCAAACCGAAACCCTAGGAAAATCTCCATGGTTAGTTGGAGTTGTATGTAGAAGTTGGTTAGAACTTCTAAGGGTAGTTTGGAGGCGGGTTGGAGCGCACTGAGTCGAGCTAAACGATTGCCCAGGATCGACTTTAACTTTCGGATAATTATGGGCTTATCGAGGTAAATATCTTGTCCCTCTATTGTAATTGGAATTTGCATATTGTTAGAATATATAGTTGAAGTATACTATATATAGAACTGAGCATAGTTATCGGCAATGCCTCACGGCTTAAGCCTGAATAATACTTACAGCAATGTCTTGCGACTTAAGCCTGAATTTAAAGAAGAGTCCGAATCGTAATTACATAGGGTGTATTACATGAGACTTGTGTAGTAGTGCAGTGGAGTAGAATTGTACAGTTAGGGTTAAATGTATAACCCCCGGTTGGCTTGGTAGCCGCCTCGATAGAGGAGGAGATTTACGCTGTCATGTGTGGGAGAGTCACGAATTTTCTGTAGAATGTTCTACGAAGAGACCTTATGTTAATAAGCGCCTTGTGGCCTTATAGGTGGAAGTACTATGCGTGGCGCGATCTACTTGGCTTAGGGAGTAGCCGGCGGTTTGAGGTACTTGGAGCGTTTTGCTATTAGTCGATAATCGTCGCGAGGTATGTGAACCTCTTCCTATCTCTTCTAGCATGATATGTGTGAACTATGTAGTACGGTAGACATACATGTGCTAAATGCATGTGATTGGTTTAAAACATAAAGTGTTATAACGACTTTATGGGAAGTTGATTATAACAGCTTTATGTGGGTAAGAAAATACATGTGGTTTTTAAAAGGTACTGATTTGCACTATAACTGGCTTGTTATGTGTTAATAAAGAACTTGACGTATTTCTAAAGATTTTTGAATCATTTTGAAAGAAGAAGTAATACTTGGTTTTTGAAAACTTAAGAGTTATACTAGCTTTATGGGAAGTTAGGTATAACGGCTTAAGAATGTTTTACTGATTTCGGAAATCAGAATGTGTATCGACAAACCACTGCAGCGTTAATAAAAGGAAATGTTTTGAATAATTAAGTATTATTAAAACCGAGAAACCTCATCTGCATAGAAGCTAAGATGAGACAAAATGATATTTCCTAGATCATGGTCTTTGTAATAAGATTGTAATAAACAAGAATATCCTACTCACATATAAGGCTTAGGTTTCTCAGTTGTTTAAAGGAGAATTATATTCTTAAATGAATAAGACTATGAACTACGAAACCTTTCTAAAATGAGAAACTTGAACATTGGAAATTAGGCAAACTTGAACATTGGAAAAGAATGTTGCTACTTGATTTTACAAAGAGGAGTAATTGATTTACTTAAGAAAATAATCACTCTATTTTTATATACTACGTATTGTGTGACTTTTGTGAAAGTAACGTATCTTTTAAAGAGTTAATGTATGAAGTACTTTGGGGATAAACCGATCTTGTTAATCATATAGTAGGAAGTACCTTGTGTGAACAACTTGATTGTATTGGTTTGTGATAGCCTTATAATACTTTCTTGTTGCTTTGATAAGTAAACGTGTTAGGATGCTACGTGTGTTAGTATCTTGTGATGTTTGTGTAAAGGGTTTCCCTTGATTGTGCTTATTAACTATCGATCGTTATGATAGTATTGTGGCATTCATCTCTTGAGATGATTCCGGTTAACACGCTCCGACGCGGGGTAGACTCAGCGGGTCGATGGACCTATGATTCGAGAATACCTACGCAGTCCCGGGGCCTATCGCGAGCTACGAGAGTTCGAGGTTAGTGTCGTCCTTATGGGCACGCGGTCCTTGTGGCTATGCGGACTCGGAAGTCGGGGCGATCGGGAGTAGCTACCTCGATGCGGGGAATGCCTCATGCGGGCGAAGAGATTGGCTATCGCGAGTGCGGGAAGTTCCAGACTAGACGCGCACATTAGATCTGCGGGCAAGTGGCGGCTTTGATCATGTAATGATGCAGACAGCATCTTATGATACGATTCATGACCTTGTTGGTACTGTGGTGTTAGTAGTCGGCTATGCCTTCGCATTTACCCCGCACGGTGTTATTATGCGCACGTGGGACACGGTGTTCATGTGTGTTCCTTGGTGCTTTTATATCATAAACCGCTGGCGGTGAGGAATGTGTCCCACGCACGATTGATGTTGTGGCGTGAGACCCATCGTTATGTTCTTTGTGATGACTTGAGGCGTGAGTCACGACTTGATATGATCGCTAGTTATTGTAAAATCGTAGCTTGGTTATCATACATGTCTCTCGCTTTGTATAGACTACTATGATTTCATTCTGATTTATTTTCGTTCACATACTCGCACTGTTATCGACCTCGGGCTGCGTTCATCTGCCGCAGTTGAGGTACACCGCCGTTGATCCTAGCTCTCGTGGTCACGATTTAGCGTTTGGGAAGCTCCGTTTCTCCGGAGGCTTATCAGTGGTATAGTCCCCTGTCGTAGTAAGTGTTTACATTCAGGGGTTTGGCGGGGCCCTGTCCCGCCATGGTTGTCGTATCATTCTTAGAGGTCTGTAGTACTGTTGTGGGCAGGGTTTGTAAAAAGGATTAAACTGTTCATGTTAAAAGTTGTCATTTATACATATGCCGAAAGGCAAGTTCTTCTCATATTATTGTTTCATATTTCATAATATGTCTTGTATCGTTTTATGTTCCGCTGATTACTCTGATGTTGTGTCACTAGGGTGCCCGGGGTAAGGCACCAGTCACGGGCCCAGTTTCGGGTCGTGACAACAGTTTACCCTTATGAATATGAGGAGTTTTCATTCTGCATTAAGTCATGTGAATTGTCTGAAGTTAGCTATAAAAAAACCTTTCTGTTTGGTGAATCGAAAGAACTGATGGGGAATGTATTTTTAAAAGATTATGCATGATGCTTACTAATGAATTATTTCTTAATTGGTTTGTCCACTTAGAAGTTGATCATCTATCTAGGACTAGTTCTGATCATGCCTTCATGTTGGTGTCTTGTGGCACTCAGACTCAACATTCTGTTAAACCATTCAAGTTTTTAAAATTATGGACTGAGCATGAGAGCTTTCATGAATTGGTTAGACAACAATGGCAAGCTGAATACTCAGGAGATGATGAGTTCTTATCATTTAAGCAGAAGCAGAAAAAAGTTAAATCTGCCTTGTCATCATGGAGTAGATAGAAATTTGGAGATATATTAAATAATTGTGCATTAGAGAGGACATTGTTAGAGTTAAAGAGAAACTGTTTGAAGAATTTTCTACTGAAATAAATAGGATGATTCTACAAAGGGAACATGTTGAACTAAAGAAATACATGCATTATGAGGAGGAATATTGGAGATAGAAATCTGGTTTTGATTGTTTTGCTGAAGGTGATAGAAACACTAAAGTTTTTCATAATATTGTGAATGGTAGAAGGAAGAGAACTCAGATAAAGAGGATCTAAAATGCTGCAGAAAACTAGATAGAAGGAATTGATGATATTGCTAATGAGACAATCTCTTTTTATTAGAAACAATACACTCAAAAGGTGGAACAAGAACAAGATGATTTTTCTATATTATATCATATACCTGAACTGATCTCTAAAGAAGATAATAAAGGCATTTTTATTATCCTAACCATGAAGGAGGTTAAATATGTTGTGTTTGAACTTAAAGATGACAGTGCAAGTGGTCCTGATTGTCTCACATGCATTTTCTATCAAACATGTTGGGAAATTGTTAGCCCTGATGTTTTTAATGTGGTGAAAGATTTCTTTGAGGGTTAAACTCTGTCTAAATCCATAACTCACACCAATCTGGTTTTTACTTCTAAAGAAGAATAAAGTTGAAACCTTCTGACATGAAACCTATCAACCTTAGCAATTTTATCAATAAAGCTATATCTAGAGTTATTCATGATGAATTGGAGAAAGTATTGCTTGAGCTTATATCTGCTAATCAGTCTGGATTTGTTAAAGAGAGAAATATTATTGAGAATGTTTATTAACTCAATAAATTGTGTCTTATAATAAATTGAGGGGAAAACCAACTAATGTAGTCATAAAACTTGATATGACTAAGGCTTATGATAAAATATGATTGTATTTTCTGTCAAAGGTTTTAAGGAATATGGGATTTACAGAGAGGTGTATTGATCTTGTTTGGAGTTTATGTTATTCTTACGGGGGAAAACCCCGGGTTACTACTAATCCCATGTATTTGCTACCCATGATGCGAGTGCGGCGTTTGTACTCATTGCGGGTCCACCGGGCCCAAGCGGGTGAAATAGTCCTGTGCGGGTGAAATAGTCTCATGCGGAGCGCATCGCTCCATTGCGGGTCCGTAGGACCTATGCGGGTGAAATAGTCTCAGGAGTAGGATTGCTTAATGATACTACGGGCGGGTGACCCTACTTTGATCATGAGCCTCCTATTTTTATGCAGTAAAGTTTATACTTGTTACTCTCATTGTTAGTAAGGCACAGTGTACTGTAAATGGGATTATCATACATGTCTCCAGCTTTATTTTAGACTTATGATGTATTTACAGTACTTTCCAGTTTTACATACTTGGTACATATTGTGTACTGACCCCCTTTCTCGAAGTGCGTTAAATGCCGCAGGTAGGGGTAAGCAGGTGGTGGATCCTCATTCTTAGGATCACTGATCAGGTGTCAGAAGCTCCATTTCTCTGGAGGCTTATCTTTTGGTACGGTTCTCCCTGATGTTGTAGATATTATGTACATTCAGGGGTATGGCGGGGCCCTGTCCCGCCACAATTTTCATTCCTAGAGGTCTGTAGTCACATTTGTGGTTTTGAAATGTAAACGAGTTATCTTGTTTCTACTTTTGGTTATGTATATTTTATGGAAGGCGGCCTTATCGGCTAGCCTGTGATGGTTAATGTCTAAACATGTTTATGTGTTGTGTATGTTCCGCTGCTATTCTCTAATGTATACCTGAAAGGGGTGCCCAGGTAGGGCACCAGTCGCGGCCCGGGGTCGGGTCGTGACAAAAGTGGTATCAGAGCAGTTAGTCATCGGAAAGTGTCTACAGACCGTGTCTAGTAGAGTCTTGATTATCGGTGTGTTGTGCACCACATCTATAGTCAGGAGGCTGCAGGACATTTAGGATGGGTTTCCATTTTTCTCTCTCTAAGATCGTGCAATAGAGCTGTCTTATTAGGTTGAATCCTCTCTGACCTATTCTTATGTATCAGTTATGCCTCCACGGAAGGCGACCAGGGCCCAGAAGGGCAAGGCAACAGCGAGGCGCTAGCGATGCACGAGAGGGTTACTAGGACTCGAGCACGAGACTATGCCCGAGGTTGCAGACAGTCGGCGAGTTCACCACGCCAGATAAGAGAGGCGAGAGCGGCGGTAGTTCGAGAGGTTCCGGTACACGAGCCTCGATTCGCGGCCGGTGAGTATAGAGATTACGGAGAGCAGATCCGGTTATTGACCAGCATAGTAGCAGGGCAGCGCCGACAGGAGCAGGTAGCCAACCCTAGAGCCAACAGTTTGCGGATTCGGGATTTTCTGGGTTGTCATCCACCCGAGTTCTATGGTTCGAGATCTGAGGAGGATCCTCAGGAGTTTATTCGACAGTTACAGCGGACTATGAAGGTGCTTAGGGCCTCGGAGACAGAGTCAGTTATGCTAGCCTCTTACCAGTTACACGATATTGCGTTGAACTTGTTTGAGTCATGGGAGCTGTCTAGAGGTGAGGGTGATCTTCCAACTGTGTGGGAGGAGTTCACAGAGGCTTTCCTGGATCACTTTTTGCTTCCAGAGATGAGGAGAGCCCGCTTGGATAGATTCTTGACCTTGAGGCAGAATGGGAGGACTATCAGAGATTACAACCTGGAGTTTGACTCATTGGCCAGGTATACGCTCACCATCGTGGCTGACATGGCAGACAGAGTTCATCGCTATGTGATGGGGCTAGACCACCATATGATTACTGCATGCTTGGGGGTGGCCCTTCAGCTAGGTATGGATATTGCCAGGATGCAGGCTTATGCGCAGGAGATAGAGGACAGAGAGAGAGAGGATCAGCTAGACTCAGGCCAGCCCAAGAGGGTCAGGACAGCAGGGTCTCAGGGTGACTTTCGAGGCGGACAACCTCAGCAGCATGCCAGGTCCACATTTCAACCAGGACAGAGTGCTCCTTCTCGGTTTTCTGGCAGGAGGTTTGATCGGTCGGTCATTCGAGCGGGTGACAGGGCTCGAGGGCCGGGTTCCCGAGGCAGAAGTTCCGATCGAATGAGGCCACCTATACCTCGGTGTGGTCGATGTGGTGATTGCCATCGTGGGGGGTGTCGTGTTCCTCCAGGAGCTTGTTACTCTTGTGGCCAGCAGGGCCATTTGAAGAGAGATTGTCCGACCAGAGGCAGCATGGGTGGTATGGTTCAGCCGACATGATCAGTTGCTGGGTATTCCTCTTCTTCTGTGGTTATGCGCCCCGGAGGGCAGGGTGTTCACGGACCGGCAGGACGTGGCAGAGGTCGTGGTGGAGGTCCCAGTTCTAGCGGTCCACAGAACCGCATATATTCCTTAGCCAGCCGCCAGGATCAGGAGGCTTCCCCGGACGTCGTCACAGGTACATTATTGATTTCATGCTGTGACGTTTATGCTTTGATAGATCCAAGTTCTACCTTGTCCTATGTGTCCCCTCTTGTTGCTGGTAGAATCGGGATAGAGTCGGTGTCGATAGAGCCTTTTGAGGTAGCTACGCCAGTAGGTGATTCAGTGTTAGCTGAGCGGGTGTACAAAGGTTGCCCGGTGTTTATTTACAGTCGTTAGACCCTAGCAGAATTGATAGAGTTGGAGATGACAGATTTTTACGTCATTATGGGTATGGACTGGTTGGCTTCTTGCTATGCCAACGTTGACTGTAGAGACAGGTTGGTCCGGTTCCAGTTTCCTGGTGAGCCAGTTATCGAGTGGAAGGGAAACACAGCGTCGCCGAGAGGTAGGTTTATTTCTTACCTCAAGGCTAGGAAGATGGTGCAGAAAGGGTACATCTACCATCTGGTTCGGGTATTCGATCTGAGGTGAGGTGCGGCTCTTGATCGATTCGGTGGTTAGAGAGTTTCCAGATGTATTTCCAGACGATCTCCCGGGTATCCCTCCTGAGAGGGAGATTGAGTTTTGTATTGATATGTTGCCAGACACTCGGCCTATATCTATTCCGCCGTACAGGATGGCACCTGTTGAGTTGAGGGAGTTGAAGGACCAGCTGAAAGATTTGTTGGAGAAAGGCTTTATCAGGCCTAGTGTTTCTCCCTGGGGAGCGCCAGTTTTTTTTGTGAAGAAGAAGGATGGGACGCTGCGTATGTGTGTTGATTACAGGCAGCTGAATAAGGTAACCATCAAGCAGATACCCTCCCGGGATTGATGATTTGTTTGACCCGATTGCGAGTGCGAGGTGTTTCTCCAAGATAGACTGCGATGCAGTTATCATCGAGTGCGATTCGCGGCGAATATCCCAAAGACTGCATTCAGGACCCGGTATGGGCACTATGAGTTCAGGGTGATGTCTTTCGATTTGACCAACGCTCCAGCGGTATTTATGGATTTGATGAACCGGGTGTTCAAGCCATTTTTGGATACGTTTGTTATAGTATTCATTGATGACATTCTGGTTTATTCGCGTACAGAGCAGGAGCATGCAGATCACTTGAGGACGGTACTTGGGGTCCTCCGGAGCCGGCAGGTGTTCGCCAAGTTCTCCAAGTGCGAGTTTTGGTTGGCCTCAGTGGCATTCTTGGGGCATATTATTGGGGCTGACGGTGTTCAGGTGGATGCGACAAAGATTGAGAGAGTCAAGTCTTGGCCGAGACCTACTATTCCGATCGAGGTGCGCAGTTTCTTAGGGCTGGCAGGTTATTATCGTAGGTTTGTGGATCAGTTTGCTTCGATATCAGCACCGTTGACTAGGCTGACTCGAGCGGCTAAGTTCCGGTGATGAAGCTTGTGAGAAGGGCTTCCATTTACTGAAGGAAAAGTTGACGATGGCTCCAGTTCTTACTCTTCCTGAGGGGTTAGAGGGATACGTGATTTATTGTGATACCTCGGGTATCGGGCTAGGGTGCGTATTGATTGTTACACCCCGTATTTACAGGACATGCTTTAAGAACGTGCGTAAGAACTCGCAAGTGTTAAGATTTGAGACTTGTAAAAAAATAAAATTATCGGATTATGAAATTTTCGGAAAACGTAATATTGTGACGAATGGGAGGGCGACACGTGTCACCCCCCTTAAGTGAGCTTGGACGAATTGATCATGGACATAAGGGTCATTTGACCCTTGTTAGGAAGACAAGTCTTACACTTGAAGAGCTTGACATAATTGACTTGGTCAATGGAGCCACAAAGCCTTGATATTTAATAAGAGATCATCCAAACCACCCAATTGTTTGCATCTTGACCCTCCATGTCCCTTTATAATACTACTAGTAGCATGAGAGAGCACACCACTTAGAAATATTTGCAAGAATTTCAAGAACCCCTCTAAGTTGCTCTCGGGTTCCATGCCTTTCAAAAGGAAAAAAAATTGTTTCTTGTCCATTAAACTCCACACTTTAAACCAAGGTTCTTGAGGGTAGTGTAAGCTTATCTCAATAGAAAAATCTTGGAAAAAGATAGTTTACGGGTTAGTCGCAAAACGAAAACCTAGTTGTCTTTCTAGGTTTTGGATTGGAATTTGAAGGAAAGTTGTTGGTATGGTTCTAAGGGTCTCAAGTAGCGGATTGAAGCGTCTTGAAAAGGCTCTAAGTTTCTAGGGAGCGACTTCGGATTCGGAATTTGAATTAAGATTCGTTGAGGTATAATCTTGTCTCTTAGAAGTGTTACAAGATTATTTATATTGTTGTTATCTTTACATGTTGCTAGCATGAAGTATATGTGTTGAAGTTTATAAGGATCATGGATTGATTGTAGCCTTGTAAATCCGAAATGTAATGTAAGCCATGTTAAGTTGGATTACAATTTAGTCGTTATTAGAATCGTCGCATGTTGTTGACTTAAAGATTATAGTAGTTATAGTCGATTGCGACTTGATATCATGTTAGGCTAATAACTTGGATTGAAATGGAAATTGGATAAGAATTGATGTTGTAGTACTTCAAGTTGGCCGAAAATGGGCTAGTAGTTGTTTTAGTTTGTTATCTTTTGTGGGGCGGAATTTTACACGTCTAGTAGGCGTGTAATCCCCTATTGTTGATTGCATTGATTGGGCCTTAAATGTGGCGTGTTTGGTTATTGTATTCGGCCTTGAAAAAGGTGGCAAAGTAAGTAAAAACAAAGGAGGTGTTGTCCGATTTTCCGTAGAATTTGGCGACGTAGCACTTAGAATATTCTACGTTTGAAGTAAGAGGTTAATGGACGTATTGTGACCATTATAGGTTGAAGTACTAAGTATAGCGTATCCTACTTGAAGGATGGATTAGCTATCAAGATTGAAGTACTTTGGAGCATTTTGCTACTTGTCGATAATCGTCGCGAGGTATGTGAACCTCTTCCTTCCTTTGGCATGATTCTATGTATGGGATATACCTGTGGTATCATTTCATGTTTCCTTCTACTCTTAGAAGTTAAGAGGTAGTTGTGTGATTTGCTCTATGTAGAACTTTTCCTATCTTTTTAGCATGACTAGTTGCATGTATGTAGTGCAGTGAGCGTCTGACACCTTGATATCCTTTACTAGTTTTATGAATAGCCAAGTCGGGTGAGTTAGGAGATTAACTCACTTCTTTGAAAGTATTAAGGATGTCTAACGTTTTATTAAAGTTAAGGGACTTGAAGAGTTTTGAAGTATGTGATACTTGTTCCGTTTTAAACGTATAAGTCCCTTGGATAGGAAATTGTATTTGGCTAAGGCATAAAGTGAATATAACGACTTTATGGGGAGTTGGTTATATTTGCTTTATGGAAAGATAAATGACTTGTTTTTAGTGAAGAGGCAACTTGATTTTAAGGCATCAATTGCCTAAGGTTTTATAATAAAAGGAGTCACTTGAGTTCTAAAGGTTAAGAGACTAATTGTATTTTTGAAAGTTAAGAGAATTGATTTGAAAGTATACAATACTTGGTTTTTTTTAAAGTAGAAGTCTCTTGGTTATAAAAGAAAAGAGTTTTGTCTAAAACCATAAAGGGTTATAACGGCTTTATGGGAAGTTGGTTATAACGGCTTTATGGAAAGTTAAGAGAATGGTTTTCTCTAATAAAGTAATCAAAGAATTAACTTGTATTAAGGAAGGGCAATGTGATTTAAAGGTACCACTTGCTCAAAGCTTTTAAGTAAGGGTCACTTGATTTTAGTAGCCGAGAAATGTATTTCTAAAAGTATCGTGACTTATGAGAAATGTACACAAGCCTGGATACTACGGGTGTTAGTATCTTGGGGTTTTACACAAAAAAGAGTCTCTTAAAAAGAATGTACGTACGTAGTACTTTGGCCTGTTTAATTGAGAATAATTCTATGTGATGCCTTGATTAGTACTTTGGCTTGATAAATTGAGAATTTGTCTAAGTGTGCCTTGATTAGTACTTTGGCTTGTTAAATGAGAATTATTCTATTTGCGCCTTGATTAGTACTTTGGCTTGATAAATTGAGAATTTGTCTAAGTGTGCCTTGATTAGTACTTTGGCTTGTTAAATGAGAATTATTCTATTTGTGCCTTGATAAGTACTTTGGCTTGATTAATTGAGAATTTGTCTAAGTATGCCTTGATAAGTACTTTGGCCTGTTTAATTGAGAATAATTCTATGTGATGCCTTGATTAGTACTTTGGCTTGATAAATTGAGAATTTGTCTAAGTGTGCCTTGATAAGTACTTTGGCTTGTTAATTGAGAATTAGCCTATGTGTACTGGTGATAGCCTTTGAGTGCAAGTATTATGTTTTATTACGTTGCCGTGACTCACGGTTGGAGGGCCGGCTGTCTTGTTGAAAGTACTTGGACGTACCGACAGTGATGTGAGATTCCACGGGTATGCTTCCGCTATTAGTAGTACTTGGGTTAAATTCCCGGATTTTTATAGAAGACATGGTAGTGTACATTTGTTTGTGGCCGGTCGAGATAGGGTAAGAGTATAAGTGAGGGGTAAACCCCCAAGATGCTATACCACCTTCTCCAGGGTAAGAGTATAAGTGAGGGGTAAACCCCCAAGACATTATACCCCCTGCTTGTTTTGTTTGATGGTCGGTCGAGATAGGGTAAGAGTATAAGTGAGGGTAAACCCCAGATGCTATACCACCTTCTCGGGGTAAGAGTATAAGTGAGGGTAGACCCCAAGATGCTATACCACCGCTTTACCATACTCCAGGGTAAGAGTATAAGTGAGGGTAGACCCCAAGACGCTATACCAGGTGGGACTTGGTGTTCATGTATGCCTATTGGTGTATTATTATACCTGGATCGGCGGTGATGTGGGATTTCACGGGCGGGAGATATATATATATATGTTGTGAATGTGTCGGCCGTGAGGTGGGATGCCACAGCGCGTCACGTGATTATATTTTTACACTTATAGTATCGGCGGTGATGGGGATTCCACGGACACGCTTGATATTTGTGTGACTTGATCGCGTCCCAGATTTGGGCCGGGTAGAAAATGTGCCCTCCTTAAAGGGCCGGATTATACTTATGAAAGATAAGTAAGTTATATAGAAATGAACTTAATGATTTTTCCTAATCATGTGCGTAAGAATGTGGCTATAACCTTTATTGAAAATGGGAAGGGTTATTGATGTGAAATTAAGTTCATAAGTGGTAATGACACGGCAGGATCTGGTATGTACTTTTTATACTTGTCCCTGTCATTCTTTTATCTGATTATGGTACATTTCTTATGCGTTATTTACATTCCATATTAAATTTTTGTTATGCGGCCCCTTGAAGTGCGTTATCTTGGCGAGTTTTAGGTACCCAGGTTGGTGATCCTTGCTCTTAGGATCTCGGTTCAGTTTTTGGGAAAAAAGCTCCATTTGCTCCGGAGGCTTATCTCTTGGTACGGTTTTCCCTGAGGTAGTAGAATCATGTTTATTCAGGGGTATGGCGGGGCCCTGTCCCACTGATTGTTCGATTGTTATTCTAGAGTTACGTATTCACATATGTGGTTGGGTAAGAAGCGAGTTGTACTTTTGATTATGTTTATATTATAGAAGGCGGCTGATCGGCTAGCTGTGGCGTTTTTATTTACGTATGTGTTTATGTTGTGTATGTTCATTGCTATTCTCGATGTGTAGTGAGCGAGTGCGAGCACGATCGCGGCCGGTCGGTCGTGACATTGATGCAGCACGGCAAGGTAATAGCCTATGCTTCCCGGCAGCTACGGAAGCATGAGAGGAATTACCCTACTCACGACTTAGAGTTGACCGCATTTATTCATGCCTTGAAGATCTGGAGACATTATTTATATGGGGTCCATGTGGATATTTATACAGACCACAAGAGCCTCCAGTACATCTTCAGGCTAAGGGAGCTGAACTTGCGGCAGAGGCGGTTGTTACACCCCGTATTTACAGGACATGTTTTAAGAACGTACGTAAGAACTCTAAAGTGTTAAGAATTGAGACTTGCAAATTTTTTTATCGGAATTATGAAATTGTCGAGAAAACGTACTATTGTGACGAATGGGAGGGCGACACGTGTCACCCCCCCTTAGTAATGCCTTGGTCGAATTTAGACATGTCCATAATGGTCATTTACCATAAGTCTTGGATGAACAAGTCTTGCAAGTGTAGCTTGACAATGTTGACTAAGTCAAAGGAGACAACTAGTCTTGATATTATGAAGACCTTATCCTAGCCACCCAAATGTTTGTATCATGACCCTCCAATGTGCTTTATAATACTACTAGTAGTGATACATAGTCCAACACTTAGAGAAATTGAAGAAAATTTGGATGAGCAACTATGAAGCTCTCGAGCATGTCCCATGAAAAGAAAAAAATTGTGTTTCTTGTCCAATAAACCCCACACTTTAAACCAAGGTTCATGAGTGTTATGTAAGTATATCTCAATAGAAAAATCCCGGAAAAAGAGAGTTTTCGTATTAGTCGCAAAGTGAAAACCTAATGGCTTTCTAGGTTTTGGATTGGAAGATTGAAGGAAAGTTGTTGGTATGGTTCTAAGGGTCTCAACAAACGGTTTGAAGTGTCTTGGAGAGGTTCTAAACTACTAAGGAGCGACTTCGGATTGGAATTGGATTAAGATTCGTTGAGGTATAATATTGTTCTTTGAAGTGTTACAAGATTATTTATTATGTTGTTAGCTTTACATGTTGCTAGTATGTAGTATATGTGTAGAAGTTTATAATGATTATGGATCGATTTTAGCCTTGGAAATTCGAAATGAAATGTAGGCCATGTTAAGTTGGATTACAATTTGATCGTTGTTAGAATCGTCGCATGTTATTGACTTGAAGCTTATGGTAGTAATAACCAAATGCGACTTGATATCTTATTATGCTACCAATTTGGATTGAAATGGAAATTGGATAAGAATTAGTTTGGTTGAACTCAAGGTGGCCGATTTTGGACTTGTAGTTTGTAGTAGTTGGTTAGTCATTTGTATTGGACTATCTTCTATTTAATTGTGAGCCAATTGGGGCTGTTTAGTTAGCCATTTGTATTGGACTATCTTCTATTTAATTGTGAGCCAATTGGGGCTGTTTAGTTAGCCATTTGTATTGGACTATCTTATATTTAATTGTGAGCCAATATTGGCTGTTTAGTTAGCCATTTGTATTGGACTATCTTCATTTAATTGTGAGCCAATTGGGAACATTTGTTTATTTAGCCATTTGTATTGGACTATCTTCTATTTAATTGTGAGCCAATTGGGGCTGTTTGGTTATTGTAATCGACCTTGAAAAAGGTGGCAAAGTGAGTAGAAACAAAGGAGGTGCTGTCCGATTTTCCGTAGAATTTAGTGACTTGGCACTTAGGATATTCTACGTTTAAAGTAAGAGGTTAATGGACGTATTGTGACCATTATAGGTTGAAGTACTAAGTATAGCGTATCCTACTTGGAGAGTGGAATAGCTATCAAGGTTGAAGTACTTTGGAGCATTTTGCTACTTGTCGACAATCGTCGCGAGGTATGTGAACCTCTTCCTTCCTTTGGCATGATCCTATGTATGGAATATACTTGTGGTATCATTTCATGTTTCCTTCTACTCTTAGAAGTTAAGAGGTAGTTATGTGATTTACTCTATGTAGAACTTTCCTATCTTTTGAGCATGACTAGTTGCACGTATGTGATGCAGGTAGACGTACAAGACTATGATATTTTTTACTTGTTTTATGTAATGCCAAGTCGGGTGGGTTAGGAGATTAACTCACTTCTTTGAAAATAGTAAGGATGTCTTAAGTTGATTTTAAAGTTAAGAGACTTGAAGAGTTTTAAAGTATGTGATACTTGTTCCGTTTTAAATGTATAAGTCCCTTGGATAGGAAATTGTTTATGGCTAAGGCATAAAGTGAATATAACGGCTTTATGGGAAGTTAGTTATATTTGCCTTATGGAAAGATAAATGACTTGACTATGTAAAAAGGCAACTTGATTTTCTGGCATCAATTGCCTAGGGTTTTATAATAAAAAGTCGAGTTGATTTGGCTAATTTACGGCACAAATGAGAATAAGTATCGAACAAGCCACTGCAGCGTTAATAAAGGAAAATGTAATGACAATCCATTATGTTAAAACAAGTAGAAATCCTCCATCTGCATAGAAGCTAAGATAAGACAAAATTGTATTACATTTTCTAGATCATGGCTACTTGAATAAGATCGTTATAAATAAGTATAACTTATTCACGACGCACCAAAGATTTGTTACAAATTTTAAAAGAGTTTACGTATGAAGCTTTTAAGACTTTGAAACTTGTTTTCTTAAAAGTTAAGAGACTTGAAGTATTTTTGAAAGTTAAGAGATTTGATTTGAAAGTATAAATCTCTTAGTTATAAAAGGAATGAGTTTGTCTAAAACCATAAAGGATTATAACGGCTTTATGGGAAGTTGGTTATAACGGCTTTATGGAAGATTAAGAGAATGGGTTTCTCTAGTAAAGTAATCAAAGGAATAACTTGTATTAGGTAAGGGCAAATTGGTTTAAAGGTACCAATTGCTTAAGGTTTTTAATAAAGAAGTCACTTGATTTAGAAGCCGGTAATTGTATTTCTAAAAGGTATTGTGACTTGTCTTGAAAAGTGGATAGGACTTGATACTACGGTGGTTAGTATCGGGAAGTTTTATTTGGAAAGAGTCTTTTGAAAAGAATGTCGCACGTAGTACTTTGGCTTAGTTAATTTAGATTTAGCCTATAGGTCTTTGGTGATAGCCTTTGAGTGCGATATTATGTTTTATTACGTTCGCGACTCTCGGTTGGAGGCATTTGTATTGTTATAAGTTACTTGGACGTGCAAGCGGTGATGTGGGATTCCACGGGTATGCTTAGTTATTTGTAGCACTTGGGTTAAATTCGGATTTTATAAAGACATGGTAGTGCTTATGTCTTGTTTGATGGTCGGTCGAGATATGGTAAGAGTATAAATGAGGGCAAGCCCAAGGCGTTATACCACCTTCTCCCGGGGTAAGAGTATAAGTGAGGGTAAACCCAGACGCCGTATACCACTGCTTTATGTGTTGTTTGACGACCGGTCGAGATAGGGTAAGAGTATAAATGAGGGCAAGCCCAGGCGTTATACCACCTTCTCCGGGGTAAGAGTATAAATGAGGCAAGCCCAGGCGTTATACCCCGCTTACCACCTTCTCGGGGTAAGAGTATAAATGAGGCAAGCCCAAGGCGTTATACCTCCGCTTTACCACCTTCTCCGGGGTAAGAGTATAAATGAGGCAAGCCCCAAGACGTTATACCACCTGTTTTGATTGATATTATGGGCGTGAGACCCGTGGTTATGTTTTACACTTTTAGTCATCGGCGGTGATGGGGATTCCAGGCATGCTTTGATATTGGTGTGACTTGATCGCGTCGGTTTGGTAGGGTAGTATATGTGTCCCTCCGTAGTGGGCGGACTATGTTATGAAAGATAAGTAAGTTAGATAGAAATGAACTTAATGACTTCTCTAAGTAAGTCGTAAGATATGGCTATAACTCTTAATGGAATGGAAAAAGATATTGATGTGAAATTAAGTTCATAAGTGGTAATGACACGGCGAGGATCCGGTATGTATTTTTATACTTGTCCTTGTCATTCTTTTGTCTGATTATGATCACATTTCTTGCGTTATTTACATTCCATATTAAATTACTGTTGTCTTGACCCGCCGGAAGTGCGTTCATGCCCGCAGTTTAGGTACTGAGTTGGTGATCCTTGCTCTTAGGATCTCGGTTGATTTTGAGACAAAGCTCCATCCGCTCGGAGGCTTTTCTCTTGGTGCAGTTTTCCACGAGGTAGTAGATTCATGTATATTCGTGGTATGGCGGGGCCTGTCACTTGATGGTTATGTTAAAACTCTTAGAGTGCGTAGTCACATATTGTGGGTCGGTTTGTAAAAGAAATGAGCAATGCCGGTTGTATTTATATATGTTGGGAAGGTAGCCACTGTCGGCTAACCTGTTGTTTTACTTCCGATGTTTTATTTATAAGTTTCATGTATGTTCCGCTGATTTTCTCTGATGTTTACCTGTAAGGGTGCCCAGGTAGGGCACCAGTCGCGGTCCCGGGGTCGGGTCGTGACAAAAGTGGTATCAGAGCAGTTAGTCCTCGGAAAGTGTCTATAGACCGTGTCTAGTAGAGTCTTGATTATCGGTGTGTTGTGCACCACATCTATAATCAGGAGGCTGCAGGACATTTAGGATTGGTTTCCATTCTTCTCACTCTGAGATCGTGCGATAGAGCTGTGTTGTTAGGGTCGTCCCTCCCTAACGAGTTATGTTGATTGCAGCTTCGAGAAAGGCAGCAGTGACCCAGGAATGACTATGTGGATTGCGTATCCAGGTTGGTAATGATTATAGTATAGTTGGTATTGTGACATACATCTATACGGAGTTATGTATGAGGGTCAGACGCGTGTTGCCTAGAATGATTTTAGATTACCAGGAATCGGTAAAGACTAACTAGATACCGGGAAGGTATGGAATAGTTAATGAATTTTCGCCAAGGTTTTGTGTTTTATTTTGAGATAATTGGGAAAGGATGAGCTGGCTGGTAGGGTAGTGAACCCTTAAGAAGCCATGTTAAGGAACCTAACGGGATGTCATGTTAATAGATTAAGCTGTGTAGTAAGCTTACGAGAATTATACGGATAAGGCCTGTACAGAGTAAGTAATGGTTGTGGTGATCGAGACAACATGGTTATGGTTTTATGAGAAGTTTTTATACCCGTTATTGGGGGGGGATTGGTAAGGTAGGCTTGGAGCATGGAAATTGCGAGCCTAAGAATATTGATAACTGCCGAGACCTTAGATGTATAAGGCTTTCTCTGGCAATAAGATTTTAAGTCAGACCAAGGATAAGAGTTAAGTGCGACGCTGAGTAGGGTCGAGGACCTGTTACGGGTCTCCCCATGGCCTGGAATGGAGTGGGATCAGTTGGTAGTAGTTCCGCTACGTGACAGGGTCACGAGGGTGCAAGGCCCAAGTCTAGTTAATTGTTTTACGGGTTCGTGGACACGTTCCACCGGAACCAGGTCGTGAAAGCCGGAAATGGCCTTATATTGTTTTAAAGAGTTACTCCAAAGATTTGAGGCCAGAATCGGTATGGAAGTTATGTATGTATGCTAGTATGAGTTGGAAGTACGAAAAGATAATCTCTTTTGGGCTTAAGATAGACGAGTATGCGTGTGCGAGGTATTAGGGCCATGTGTGGCATTATCGGTATGTCGGGGTTGTGAAAGGAAACTATGTCGCAAATTATAAAGATTGACTCCGAAAGAACATTCGGGGACGAATGTTTCTAAGGGGGGAAGAATGTTACACCCCGTATTTACAGGACATGTTTTAAGAACGTACGTAAGAACTCTAAAGTGTTAAGAATTGAGACTTGCAAAATTTTTTATCGGAATTATGAAATTGTCGAGAAAACGTACTATTGTGACGAATGGGAGGGCGACACGTGTCACCCCCCCTTAGTAATGCCTTGGTCGAATTTAGACATGTCCATAATGGTCATTTACCATAAGTCTTGGATGAACAAGTCTTGCAAGTGTAGCTTGACAATGTTGACTAAGTCAAAGGAGACAACTAGTCTTGATATTATGAAGACCTTATCCTAGCCACCCAAATGTTTGTATCATGACCCTCCAATGTGCTTTATAATACTACTAGTAGTGATACATAGTCCAACACTTAGAGAAATTGAAGAAAATTTGGATGAGCAACTATGAAGCTCTCGGCTTCATGTCCCATGAAAAGAAAAAAAATTGTGTTTCTTGTCCAATAAACCCCACACTTTAAACCAAGGTTCATGAGTGTTATGTAAGTATATCTCAATAGAAAAATCCCGGAAAAAGAGAGGTTTTCGTATTAGTCGCAAAGTGAAAACCTAGTGGCTTTCTAGGTTTTGGATTGGAAGATTGAAGGAAAGTTGTTGGTATGGTTCTAAGGGTCTCAACAAACGGTTTGAAGTGTCTTGGAGAGGTTCTAAACTACTAAGGAGCGACTTCGGATTGGAATTGGATTAAGATTCGTTGAGGTATAATCTTGTTCTTTGAAGTGTTACAAGATTATTTATTATGTTGTTAGCTTTACATGTTGCTAGTATGTAGTATATGTGTAGAAGTTTATAATGATTATGGATCGATTTTAGCCTTGGAAATTCGAAATGAAATGTAGGCCATGTTAAGTTGGATTACAATTTGATCGTTGTTAGAATCGTCGCATGTTATTGACTTGAAGCTTATGGTAGTAATAACCAAATGCGACTTGATATCTTATTATGCTACCAATTTGGATTGAAATAGAAATTGGATAAGAATTAGTTTGGTTGAACTCAAGGTGGCCGATTTTGGACTTGTAGTTTGTAGTAGTTGGTTAGTCATTTGTATTGGACTATCTTCTATTTAATTGTGAGCCAATTGGGGCTGTTTAGTTAGCCATTTGTATTGGACTATCTTCTATTTAATTGTGAGCCAATTGGGGCTGTTTAGTTAGCCATTTGTATTGGACTATCTTCTATTTAATTGTGAGCCAATTGGGTACATTTAGTTAGCCATTTGTATTGACTATCTTCTATTTAATTGTGAGCCAATTGGGGTTGTTTAGTTAGCCATTTGTATTGGACTATCTTCTATTTAATTGTGAGCCAATTGGGGCTGTTTGGTTATTGTAATCGACCTTGAAAAAGGTGGCAAAGTGAGTAGAAACAAAGGAGGTGCTGTCCGATTTTCCGTAGAATTTAGTGACTTGGCACTTAGGATATTCTACGTTTAAAGTAAGAGGTTAATGGACGTATTGTGACCATTATAGGTTGAAGTACTAAGTATAGCGTATCCTACTTGGAGAGTGGAATAGCTATCAAGGTTGAAGTACTTTGGAGCATTTTGCTACTTGTCGACAATCGTCGCGAGGTATGTGAACCTCTTCCTTCCTTTGGCATGATCCTATGTATGGAATATACTTGTGGTATCATTTCATGTTTCCTTCTACTCTTAGAAGTTAAGAGGTAGTTATGTGATTTACTCTATGTAGAACTTTCCTATCTTTTGAGCATGACTAGTTGCACGTATGTAGTACGGTAGACGTACAAGACTATGATATTTTTTACTTGTTTTATGTAATGCCAAGTCGGGTGGGTTAGGAGATTAACTCACTTCTTTGAAAATAGTAAGGATGTCTTAAGTTGATTTTAAAGTTAAGAGACTTGAAGAGTTTTAAAGTATGTGATACTTGTTCCGTTTTAAATGTATAAGTCCCTTGGATAGGAAATTGTTTATGGCTAAGGCATAAAGTGAATTTAACGGCTTTATGGGAAGTTAGTTATATTTGCCTTATGAAAAGATAAATGACTTGACTATGTAAAAAGGCAACTTGATTTTACGGCATCAATTGCCTAGGGTTTTATAATAAAAAGGAGTCGAGTTGATTTGGCTAATTTACGGCACAAATGAGAATAAGTATCGAACAAGCCACTGCAGCGTTAATAAAGGAAAATGTAATGACAATCCATTATGTTAAAACAAGTAGAAATCCTCCATCTGCATAGAAGCTAAGATAAGACAAAATTGTATTACATTTTCTAGATCATGGCTACTTGAATAAGATCGTTATAAATAAGTATAACTTATTCACGACGCACCAAAGATTTGTTACAAATTTTAAAAGAGTTTACGTATGAAGCTTTTAAGACTTTGAAACTTGTTTTCTTAAAAGTTAAGAGACTTGAAGTATTTTGAAAGTTAAGAGATTTGATTTGAAAGTATAAATCTCTTAGTTATAAAAGGAATGAGTTTGTCTAAAACCATAAAGGATTATAACGGCTTTATGGGAAGTTGGTTATAACGGCTTTATGGAAGATTAAGAGAATGGGTTTCTCTAGTAAAGTAATCAAAGGAATAACTTGTATTAGGTAAGGGCAAATTGGTTTAAAGGTAACAATTGCTAAAGGTTATTAATAAAGAAGTCACTTGATTTAGAAATGTGAATTGTATTTCTAAAAGGTATTGTGACTTGTCTTGAAAAGTGGATAGGACTTGATACTACTGGTTAGTATCGGGAAGTTTTATTTGGAAAGGAGTCTTTGAAAAGAATGCACGCACGTAGTACTTTGGCTTGTTAATTTAGATTTAGCCTATAGGTGCTGGTGATAGCCTTTGAGTGCAGTATTATGTTTTATTACGTTTCCGCGACTCTGGTTGAGGGCAGGCTGTATTGTTATAAGTTACTTGGACGTACCGACAGTGATGTGGGATTCCACAGGTATGCTTCCGTTATTTGTAGCACTTGGGTTAAATTCCCGGATTTTATAAAAGACATGGTAGTGCTTATGTCTTGTTTGATGGTCACGAGATATGGTAAGAGTATAAATGGCGGGCAAGCCCCAAGACGTTATACCACCTTCCGTGGTAAGAGTATAAGTGGGTAAACCCCAAGACTGTACCACCCGCTTTATGTGTTGTTTGACGACCGGTCGAGATAGGGTAAGAGTATAAATGGCGGCAAGCCCCAAGACGTTATACCACCTTCTCCAGGTAAGAGTATAAATGGCGGGCAAGCCCCAAGACGTTATACCCCCGCTACCACCTTCTCCGTGGTAAGAGTATAAATGGCGGCAAGCCCCAAGACGTTATACCTCCGCTTACCACCTTCTCCGGGTAAGAGTATAAATGGCGGCAAGCCCAAGACGTTATACCACTGTTTTGATTGATATTATGGGCGTGAGACCCATGGTTATGTTTTACACTTTTAGCCGCCGATGATGATGGGGATTCCACGCATGCTTTGATATTGGTGTGACTTGATCGCGTCCCGATTGGGTAGGTAGTATATGTGTCCCTCCGTAGTGGGCCGGACTATGTTATGAAAGATAAGTAAGTTAGATAGAAATGAACTTAATGACTTCTCCTAAGTAAGTACGTAAGATATGGCTATAACTCTTAATGGAATGGAAAAAGATATTGATGTGAAATTAAGTTCATGTGGTAATGACACGGCAGGATCTGGTATGTATTTTTATACTTGTCCTTGTCATTCTTTTGTACAGTTATGATCTGTTTACTGTACGTTATTTCTGTTCCATATTCGCACTGTTGTTATCGACTTCTTCGGGCTGCGTTCATGCCCGCAGGTTTTAGGTACTGTGTTGGTGATCCTTGCTTAGGATCTCGGTTCGCTGAGAGAAAGCTCCATCCGCTCCGAGGCTTAGCTCTTGGTACGGTTTTCCACGAGGTAGTAGATTCATGTATATTCGTGGTATGGCGGGCCCCGTCCCGCCACAAAGGGTTATGTTAAAACTCTTAGAGGTGCAGTAGTCACATATTGTGGGTCGATTTGTAAAAGAAATGAGGCAAATCGCTTGGTTGTATTTATATATGTTCGAAGGAAATTTCTATCGCTAACCTTGTTGTTTTACTCCGATGTTTTATTTATAAGTTTCATGTATGTTCCGCTGATTTTCTCTCGATGTTTACTGTAAGGTGCCTGGTAGGGCACGATCGCGTCCCGGTCGGTCGTGACAAAAGTGGTATCGAGCGATTAGTCCTCAGAAAATGTCTACAGACCGTGTCTAGTAGAGTCTTGATTATCGGTGTGGTGTGCACCACATCTATAATCAGGAGGCTGCAGGACATTTAGGATTGGTTTCCATTCTTCTCACTCTGAGATCGTGCGATAGAGCTGTGTTGTTAGGGTCGTCCCTCCCTAACGAGTTATGTTGATTGCAGCTTCGAGAAAGGCAGCAGTGACCCAGGAATGACTATGTGGATTGCGTATCCAGGTTGGTAATGATTATAGTATAGTTGGTATTGTGACATACATCTATACGGAGTTATGTATGAGGGTCAGACGCGTGTTGCCTAGAATGATTTTAGATTACCAGGAATCGGTAAAGACTAACTAGATACCGGGAAGGTATGGAATAGTTAATGAATTTTCGCCAAGGTTTTGTGTTTTATTTTGAGATAATTGGGAAAGGATGAGCTGGCTGGTAGGGTAGTGAACCCTTAAGAAGCCATGTTAAGGAACCTAACGGGATGTCATGTTAATAGATTAAGTCGTAGTAAGTTTACGAGAATTATACGGATAAGGCACGCATGCAGTAAGTAATGGTTGTGGTGATCGAGACAACATGGTTATGGTTTTATGAGAAGTTTTTATACCCGTTATTGGGGGGGGATTGGTAAGGTAGGCTTGGAGCATGGAAATTGCGAGCCTAAGAATATTGATAACTGCCGAGACCTTAGATGTATAAGGCTTTCTCTGGCAATAAGATTTTAAGTCAGACCAAGGATAAGAGTTAAGTGACGAGTAGGGTCGAGGACACACGGTCTCCCATGGCCTGGAATGGGAGGGATCAGTTGGTAGTAGTTCCGCTACGTGACAGGGTCACGAGGGTGCAAGGCCCAAGTCTAGTTATTTGTTTTACGGGTTCGTGGACACGTTCCACCGGAACCAGGTCGTGAAAGCCGGAAATGGCCTTATATTGTTTTAAAGAGTTACTCCAAAGATTTGAGGCCAGAATCGGTATTGAAGTTATGTATGTATGCTAGTATGAGTTGGAAGTACGAAAAGATAATCTCTTTTGGGCTTAAGATAGACGAGTATGCGTGTGCGAGGTATTAGGGCCATGTGTGGCATTATCGGTATGTCGGGGTTGTGAAAGGAAACTATGTCGCAAATTATAAAGATTGACTCCGAAAGAACATTCGGGGACGAATGTTTCTAAGGGGGGAAGAATGTTACACCCCGTATTTACAGGACATGTTTTAAGAACGTACGTAAGAACTCTAAAGTGTTAAGAATTGAGACTTGCAAAATTTTTTATCGGAATTATGAAATTGTCGAGAAAACGTACTATTGTGACGAATGGGAGGGCGACACGTGTCACCCCCCCTTAGTAATGCCTTGGTCGAATTTAGACATGTCCATAATGGTCATTTACCATAAGTCTTGGATGAACAAGTCTTGCAAGTGTAGCTTGACAATGTTGACTAAGTCAAAGGAGACAACTAGTCTTGATATTATGAAGACCTTATCCTAGCCACCCAAATGTTTGTATCATGACCCTCCAATGTGCTTTATAATACTACTAGTAGTGATACATAGTCCAACACTTAGAGAAATTGAAGAAAATTTGGATGAGCAACTATGAAGCTCTCGACTTCATGTCCCATGAAAAGAAAAAAAATTGTGTTTCTTGTCCAATAAACCCCACACTTTAAACCAAGGTTCATGAGTGTTATGTAAGTATATCTCAATAGAAAAATCCCGGAAAAAGAGAGTTTTCGTATTAGTCGCAAAGTGAAAACCTAGTGGCTTTCTAGGTTTTGGATTGGAAGATTGAAGGAAAGTTGTTGGTATGGTTCTAAGGGTCTCAACAAACGGTTTGAAGTGTCTTGGAGAGGTTCTAAACTACTAAGGAGCGACTTGGATCGAATTGGATTAAGATTCGTTGAGGTATAATCTTGTTCTTTGAAGTGTTACAAGATTATTTATTATGTTGTTAGCTTTACATGTTGCTAGTATGTAGTATATGTGTAGAAGTTTATAATGATTATGGATCGATTTTAGCCTTGGAAATTCGAAATGAAATGTAGGCCATGTTAAGTTGGATTACAATTTGATCGTTGTTAGAATCGTCCGCATGTTATTGACTTGAAGCTTATGGTAGTAATAACCAAACGCGACTTGATATCTTATTATGCTACCAATTTGGATTGAAATGGAAATTGGATAAGAATTAGTTTGGTTGAACTCAAGGTGGCCGATTTTGGACTTGTAGTTTGTAGTAGTTGGTTAGTCATTTGTATTGGACTATCTTCTATTTAATTGTGAGCCAATTGGGGCTGTTTAGTTAGCCATTTGTATTGGACTATCTTCTATTTAATTGTGAGCCAATTGGGGCTGTTTAGTTAGCCATTTGTATTGGACTATCTTCATTTAATTGTGAGCCAATTGGGGTGTTTAGTTAGCCATTTGTATTGGACTATCTTCTATTTAATTGTGAGCCAATTGGGCCTGTTTAGTTAGCCATTTGTATGTGACTATCTTCTATTTAATTGTGAGCCAATTGGGGCTGTTTGGTTATTGTAATCGACCTTGAAAAAGGTGGCAAAGTGAGTAGAAACAAAGGAGGTGCTGTCCGATTTTCCGTAGAATTTAGTGACTTGGCACTTAGGATATTCTACGTTTAAAGTAAGAGGTTAATGGACGACAGACCATTATAGGTTGAAGTACTAAGTATAGCGTATCCTACTTGGAGAGTGGAATAGCTATCAAGGTTGAAGTACTTTGGAGCATTTTGCTACTTGTCGACAATCGTCGAGGTATATGAACCTCTTCCTTCCTTTGGCATGATCCTATGTATGGAATATACTTGTGGTATCATTTCATGTTTCCTTCTACTCTTAGAAGTTAAGAGGTAGTTATGTGATTTACTCTATGTAGAACTTTCCTATCTTTTGAGCATGACTAGTTGCACGTATGTAGTACGGTAGACGTACAAGACTATGATATTTTTTACTTGTTTTATGTAATGCCAAGTCGGGTGGGTTAGAGATTAACTCACTTCTTTGAAAATAGTAAGGATGTCTTAAGTTGATTTTAAAGTTAAGAGACTTGAAGAGTTTTAAAGTATGTGATACTTGTTCCGTTTTAAATGTATAAGTCCCTTGGATAGGAAATTGTTTATGGCTAAGGCATAAAGTGAATTTAACGGCTTTATGGGAAGTTAGTTATATTTGCCTTATGAAAAGATAAATGACTTGACTATGTAAAAAGGCAACTTGATTTTACGCATCAATTGCCTAGGTTTTATAATAAAAAGGAGTCGAGTTGATTTGGCTAATTTACGACAAATGAGAATAAGTATCGAACAAGCCATCGCTGCGTTAATAAAGGAAAATGTAATGACAATCCATTATGTTAAAACAAGTAGAAATCCTCCATCTGCATAGAAGCTAAGATAAGACAAAATTGTATTACATTTTCTAGATCATGGCTACTTGAATAAGATCGTTATAAATAAGTATAACTTATTCACGACACCAAAGATTTGTTAAAAATTTTAAAAGAGTTTACGTATGAAGCTTTTAAGACTTTGAAACTTGTTTTCTTAAAAGTTAAGAGACTTGAAGTATTTTTGAAAGTTAAGAGATTTGATTTGAAAGTATAAATCTCTTAGTTATAAAAGGAATGAGTTTGTCTAAAACCATAAAGATTATAACGCTTTATGGGAAGTTGGTTATAACGGCTTTATGGAAGATTAAGAGAATGGTTTTCTAGTAAAGTAATCAAAGGAATAACTTGTATTAGGTAAGGGCAAATTGGTTTAAAGGTACCAATTGCTTAAGGTTTTAATAAAGAAGTCACTTGATTTGAAGTTCGTAATTGTATTTCTAAAAGGTATTGTGACTTGTCTTGAAAAGTGGATAGGACTTGATACTACGGTGGTTAGTATCGGGAAGTTTTATTTGGAAAGGAGTCTTTGAAAAGAATGTACGCACGTAGTACTTTGGCTCGTTAATTTAGATTTAGCCTATAGGTCTTGGTGATAGCCTTTGAGTGCGATTATGTTTTATTACGTTGCGACTTCGGTTGGAGGTCATTGTATTGTTATAAGTTACTTGACGCGTCGACAGCTGATGTGGGATTCCACGGCATGCTCGCTATTTGTAGCACTTGGGTTAAATTCGGATTTTATAAAAGACATGGTAGTGCTTATGTCTTGTTTGATGGTCACGAGATATGGTAAGAGTATAAATGGCGGGCAAGCCCCAAGACGTTATACCACCTTCTCCGTGGTAAGAGTATAAGTGAGGGTAAACCCCAAGACGCTGTACCACCCGCTTTATGTGTTGTTTGACGACCGGTCGAGATAGGTAAGAGTATAAATGAGGCAAGCCCCAAGACGTTATACCACCTTCTCCGTGGTAAGAGTATAAATGAGCGGGCAAGCCCCAAGACGTTATACCCCCGCTTACCACCTTCTCCGTGGTAAGAGTATAAATGGCGGCAAGCCCCAAGACGTTATACCACCGCTTTGATTGATATTATGGGCGTGAAACCCATGGTTATGTTTTACACTTTTAGCCGCCGGTGATGGGGATTCCACGCATGCTTTGATATTGCGTGATTTGATCGCGTCCCGGGGGTCGTAGTATATGTGTCCCTCCGTAGTGGGCCTGACTATGTTATGAAAGATAAGTAAGTTAGATAGAAATGAACTTAATGACTTCTCCTAAGTAAGTACGTAAGATATGGCTATAACTCTTAATGGAATGGAAAAAGATATTGATGTGAAATTAAATTCATAAGTGGTAATGACACGCAGGATCCGTATGTATTTTTATACTTGTCCTTGTCATTCTTTTGTACGATTATGATCCGCTTCATCAGACGTTATTTCTGCTCCATATTCGCACTGTTATCGACTTCTTCGGGCTGCGTCATGCCCGCAGTTTTAGGTACTGTTGGTGATCCTTGCTCTTAGGATCTCGGTTGATTTTGAGAGAAAGCTCCATCCGCTCCGAGGCTTAGCTCTTGTACGGTTTTCCACGAGGTAGTAGATTCATGTATATTCGTGGTATGGCGGGGCCCCGTCCCGCCACAATGGTTATGTTAAAACTCTTAGAGGTCTGTAGTCACATATTGTGGGTCGGTTGTAAAGAAATGAGGCAAATCGCTTGGGCTTGTATTTATATATGTTCGGGAAGGTAGCCCTATCGGCTAACCTGTTGTTTTACTTCCGATGTTTTATTTATAAGTTTCATGTATGTTCCGCTGATTTTATCTGATGTTTACCTGTAAGGGTGCCCAGGTAGGGCACCAGTCGCGGTCCCGGGGTCGGGTCGTGACAGCGGTGGTTAGAGTTGTTGAAAGATTATGATGTTGATATTCTATACCATCCGGGGAAAGCCAACGTGGTTGCAGATGCTTTGAGTCGTAGATCGATGGGGAGTCTGTCGGAGGTGCATCCAGAGAGACAGGACATGGTCCGTCAGATCCATCAGTTAGCGAGCCTTGGGGTTCGATTGATCGATACCGATGATAGTGGGGTACGGGTTTGTGAGATTGCCGAGTCTTCCATCATTGATGAGCTGAAGAGGCGACAGTATTGTCACGACCCGACCACAGGCCGCGATCGGTGCCCTACCCGCACCCTGTTGTATACATCGAGAATAGCAATGAACATACACAACAAATAACATGTTTAGACAATAAACATCACAGACTAACCGATAAGGCCGCCTTCTATGAAATATACATACTCAACAGTATAACTCTGTGCTTACAACCCAAACCACAACATGTGACTACAGACCTCTAGGAGTAACAACTGTGGTGGGACAGGGCCCCGCCATACCCCTGAATGTACATAAATCTACAACATTAGGGAAAGACTGTACCAAAAAGACAAGCCTCCGGAGAAATGGAGCTTTTGACGCCTGATCAGTGATCCTAAGAATGAGGATCCACCACCTTCTTACCCCTACCTGCGGCATTTAACGCAAATTTCGAGGAAGTGTCGACACAGTATGTACTAAGTATGTAAAACTGGAAAAAATACTGTAATTACATCATAAGTCTAAAACAAAGCCGGAGACAGGTATGATAATCAAATTACAGTACACTGTGTCTTACTAACAATGAGAGTAAATAAGAATATACTTACAACATAAAAATAGGAAGCTCACGATCAAAGCAGGACCACCCGCCCGCAGTATCATTAAGCAATCCTACTCCTGGGACTATTTCACCCACATAGGTCGTGTGGACCCGCATGAGGTATTCCTCGCATAGGCTGTATCCGCCCGCATGGGACTATTTCACCCGCATAAGCCCTTACGGACTCGCATGAGGTATTCCTCGTATCACGGGTAGCAAATCCATGGAATGGTATAATGTCTTGGGGGTTTACCCCTCAATCATACTCAGAAGGTGGTATAACGTCTTGGGGATTTACCCCTCATTTATACTCTTACCCTGGAGAAAGTGGTATAACGTCTTGGGGGTGTACCCCTCATTTATACTCTTACCCTAGCTCAACCGGCCATCATACATAACATAAGCCCTACCGACTTATCATACATAACATAAGCACTACCGGCTTATCATACAATATATAAGCAAGTTAAGAAATCCCCTAACTTCTTATTAGTCTTGTTCATACACCCTCTCATTTTAGTTTACTTAAGGCACTAACATGTCTATATAAAAATCCGGAAATTTAACCCAAAGTACTACATACTTCTATTCTTTTAAAAATGATTCTTTTTCACATAAAACTTCCAAGATACTAATAACCGTAGTATCAAGTCACAGTTACTTTTCAAGACAAGTCACAATACCTTTAGAAATAAAATTAGGCTTCTAAATCAAGTGACTTCTTTTCTTATAAAACCTTAGGCAATTGATGCCTTAAAATTGAATTGCCTTTCGTTAAATCAAGTCATTTATCCTTATTTATCTTTCCATAAAGTTAATATAACCAACTTCCCATAAAGTCGTTATATTAACTTTATACCTTAGCCAATTACAATTTCATATCCAAGGGACTTATAAGTTTAAAACGAAACAAGTATCATATACTTTAAAACTCTTCAAGTCCCTTAACTTTAAAAACTTAAGACATCCTTAATACTTTTAAAGAAGTGAGTTAATCTCCTAACTCACCCAACTTTGCCATTCTTAAAACAAGTAAAGGATATCCAAGTCTAGTACGTCTACCGTACTATATAAGTCAACTATTCATGCTCAAAATATAGGAAAGTTCTACATACCTCTTCGGGTCAAACCACTTGCCAAGTACAATATCCCGTCCGTAGTATGTCAACCTATAATGTCCACAATACGCCTATTAACGTCTTACTTCAAACGTAGAATATTATAAGTGCAAAGTCACTAAATTCTATGGAAAATCGGACAGCACCTCCTTTGTTTCTACATACTTTGCCACCTTTTTCAAGGCCGAATTCAATAACCAAATACGCCACATTTAAGGCCCAACAATGTAATTAACAATAGGGGATTACACGCCTACTAGACGTGTAAAATTCCGCCCCACAAATGATATCAAACTAATACAAACTACTAGGCCAATTCGGCAACATTGAGATACAATAACACCAATTCGTATCCAATTTCCTTTTCAATCCAAGTTGTTAGCATAACATGATATCAAGTCGCAATCGATTATAACTACTATAATCTTCAAGTAAGTAACATGCGACGATTCTAATTAACGACCAAATTGTAATCCAACTTCAAATGGCTTATATGACATTTCGGTTTTTAGGCTACAACAATCCATAACACTTATAAACTTCAACACATATACTTCATACTAGCAAACATGTAAGGCTAACAACAATATATAATCTTGTAACACTTAAGAGACAAGATTATTACCTCAACGATTCTTAGTCCAACTTCAAATCCGAAGTCGCTCCTTAGCAACTTAGAGCCTCTTCTAGACACTTCAATCCGCCACTTGAGACCCTTAGAATAACACAAACAACTTTCCTTCAATCTTCCAAACAAAACCTTGAAAAGCAACTAGGTTTTCATCTTGCGACTAATACGAAAACTATCTTTTTCCGGAATTTTTCTATTGAGATACCCTTACAATACCCTCATGAACCTTGGTTTAAAGTGTGGAGCAAAATTTTTTTCCTGTTGGGAGCTTGCAAACCCGAGAGCACCCTAATGTGTTCTTCAAATTCTTGAAATTTTTTCTAAGTGTAGAAGTTAGTCTTGCTACTAGTACTACTATATAGCACAATGGAGGGTCAAGATGTGTACAAATGTGTGTCTTGGATGTGGTTCTATTAAAAATCAAGACTTGTGGTCCCATTGACTAAGTCAACATTGTCAAGCTCTTCAAGTTGCAAGACTTAGTCATCCTAACAAAGGTCAAATGACCCTTTTGGCCATGCCTAATTCGTCCAAGGCTACATAAGGGGGGGGGGGTGACACGTGTCGCCCTCCCATTCGTCACAATATTACGTTTTCCGACAATTCCATAATTCCGATAAATTTTTACAAGTCTCTAATCGTAACATTTGGGATTCTCACGTACGTTCTTAAAACATGTCCTGTAAATACGGGGTGTAACATTCTTCCCCCCTTAGAAACATTCGTCCCCGAATGTTCTTTCGGAGTCAACTTATAATTGGCGACATAGTTTCCTTTCACAACCCCGACATACCAATAATGCCACACATGGCCACATAATAGCATTTAAGCAAAAAGAAATACTTCAATTAAAACTTGACAAGTAAGGGAAAATGAATTACCTGAAGGTGTAGGGAATAAGTGAGGATACTTCCTCAACATGTCCTCCTCCGCTTCCCAAGTCATCTCCTCCCGATTATCATTCCTCCACAAGACTTTGACGGAAGACACATCCTTGGTCCGCAGTCGCCTGACCTGGCGATCGAGTATCGCTATGAGACTCTTCTCATACGATAACCCCTCTGTCACCTGGACCTCACTAGCAGGGAAAACTCTCGCTGGATCTCCGATACACTTCCGCAACATAGAAACATAGAAGACCGAATTTACCGCCTCTAACTCTGATGGCAGATCCAACTCATAGGCAACCTTGCCTACTCTACGGATGATCTGGTAGGGCCCAATGTACCTTGGGCTGAGTTTCCCATTCTTTCCGAATCTTATCACACCCTTCATGGGTGATACCTTCAGGAAGACCCAATCGTCTACCTGAAACTCCAAATGCCGACGCCGATTATCCGCATATGACTTTTGCCGACTCTGAGCTGCTAACAGTCTCTCCTGGATAAGCTTCACCTTATCCACAGCCTGCTGAACCAAGTCTGGGCTAACTAACTGCACCTCGCCCACGTCGAACCAACCAATCGGCGACCTACATTTCCGCCCATATAAAGCCTCGTATGGGGCCATCTGTATACTGGAATGGTAGCTGTTGTTATAAGCAAACTCCACAAGAGGCAAATGATCTCCCAGCTACCCCTGAAATCAATCACGCAGCTCGCAAAGATATCCTCGTTGTCCGGATAGTACGCCTCCGCCCGCCCGCACCGAGGATGAAACGTTATCGAGACTCACTTGTGTCCCTAATCCCTTCTAGAAAGACCTCCAGAAGTTAGCCGTAAACTGGGCTCCTCTATCTGATATAATCGACACAGGGACACCGTGCAACCTCACAATCTCTCTGATGTACAATCTGGCATAGTCCTCACCAAAACGTCGTCCGACCGGGAAGGAAATGGGATGATTTCACACCGCCCACAATAACCCAAATAGTCATACTTCCTCCGAGTACGAGGTAACCTCAGAACAAAGTCCATGTTGATCACCTCCCACTTCCAAGTCAATCTCAATAGCCTACAAGAATCCACTGGGCCTCTGGTGCTCGACCTTGACCTGCTGGCAATTAGGACACTGTGCAACAAAACCTGCCACGTCCCTCTTAAGGCCATCCCACCAATACAAACATCTGAGGTCATGGTACATCTTGGTCGACCCCGGATGAATAGAATAATGAGCACTGTGTGCCTCCCCAAGAATCTGCTGACGAAGTCCTGTCACATCGGGAGCACACAACCGGCCCTCAAATCTTAGCACCCCATCAGGCGCTACCTCGAATAGACTCTTCTCCTCCCGAAGAGCTGCATCTCGATACCGCACCAACACTGGGTCCTCAAACTGTCGCCTCTTCACCTCATCAACAATGGAAGACTCGCAACCTCACGAACCCGCACCCACTATCGTCGGATTCGATCAATCGAACCCCAAGGCTCGCTAGTGGTGGATCTGACGGACCATGTCCCGCTCTCCGATGTACCTCGGCTGCACTCCCATCGATCTACGACTCAAGGCATCAAGAACTACGTTGGCTTTCCGGATGGTATAGAATATCAACATCATAATCTTTCAACAACTCTAACCACCGCCTCGCCGCAAGTTCACTCCTCTCGCTCAAGATATACCGGAGGCTCTTGTGGTGCGTATAAATATCCACATGAACCCCATACAAATAATGTCTCCAAATCTTCAAGGCATGTATAATCGCGCCAACTCTAAGTCGTGGGTAGGTAATTCCTCATGCTTCCAGAATCGCCGGAAGCATAGGCTATAACCTTGCCGTGCTGCATCAAAACACACCCTAGCCCGATACCCGAGACATCACAATAAATCACGTACCTGTCTAACCCCTCAGGAAGAGTAAGAACTGGAGCTGTAGTCAACCTTTACTTCAGTAACTGGAAGCCCTTATCGCAAGCCTCTGTCCACTGGAACTTAGCTGCCTTCTGAGTCAGCCTAGTCAATGGTGCTGAAATTGAAGCAAACTGCTCCACAAACCTACGATAATAACCTGCCAGCCCTAAGAAACTGCACACCTCGGTCGGAGTAGTAGGTCTCGGCCAAGACTTGACTGCCTCAATCTTTGCCGTATTGTCACGACCCGACCACGGACCCGTGACTGGTGCCTTACCCCGGGCACTCTTGTGATACAACATCAGAGAAAACCAGCAGAAAAATAAACTCACAACAAGAACCCATATAACATATAAGCAGGCTAACCCAAAATGGCTACCTCTAATTACAACAAAGCTGAACAGTTACATCCTTAACAACCCAAGTTATAACAGGACTACAAGTCTCTAAGAATACGTAAAAACTATGACGGGACAGGGCCCCGTCACACCCCTGAATGTACAAATATCTACAACACCAGGGAGAACCGTACCAAAAGTCGAGCCTCCGGAGAAATGGAGCTTCTGACACCTGAGCAAGATCCTAAGAATGAGGATCTACCACCTGCTTACCCTTACCTGCGGCATGAACGCAGCCCCCGAGGAAGGGGGTCAAGATGATCGTACCAAGTATGTAAAATCGAAAATATCGTAATAATATCATAAGTCTAAAATAAGCTGGAGTCATGGAGGAAAATCAAAATACAGTACACTGTGCCTTACTAACAATGAGAGTAACAAGTATAAACTTTACTGCATAAAATAGGAGGCTCATGATCAAAACAGGGTCTCCCGCCCGTAGTATCATTAAGCAATCCTACTCCTGGGACTATTTCACCCGCATAGGTCCTGTGGACCCGCATAAGGTCATCACCTCGCATGGGACTATTTCACCCGCATGAGACTATTTCACCCGCATGAGGTCATCCGCCTCGCATGAGACTATTTCACCCGCATGGACCCGGTGGGCCCGCATGAGTACAAGCGCCACACTCGCATCATGGGTAGCAAATCCATGGCATAAATAGTAATAATAATAATAATACATAAATCAACACAACCGGTTATCATACATAACATAAGCGCTACCGGCTTATCATAACGTAAGCAAGTTAAGAATATCTCCTAACTTCTTAATAACATTTCTAGTACATCCTTTCATTTTAGTTACCCAAGGCACTACATGCCATTTTAAAAGAAAATCCGGGAATTTAACCCAAGTACCACGTTCCTTAAACCTTTTAAGAAAATGACTCATTTTTATGTAAAAACTCCCAAGATACTAATAACCGTAGTATCAAGTCACGACAACTTTTCAAAACAAGTCACGTTTACCTTTAAAAATACAATAGGCTTCTAAAATCAAGTGACTTCATCTCTTTTAAAACCTTAGGCAATTAATGCCTTAAAAACAATTTGCCTTCCACAAATTCAAATCCTTTATCCGTACTTATTTTACTTGGAGTAAACCTTTCCTTATTAACCTTTCATAAAGCCAATACAACCAGCTTCCCATAAAGTTGTTATATAATCATTATATACTAGTCAAACACGTCTCCCTATACCCAAGGGACTTATGCTTTTTAAACGAAACAAGTATCATATACTTAAAACAAGTGAAGAATGTCAAATCTTGTACGTCTATTGTACTACATAGGTACAACTACTCATGCTCAAGAGATAAGAAAGCTCCACATACCTCTTCGGTCAATCCACTTGCTAAGTCCAAAATACCGCACGTAATATGTCAAACTATAATGACCATAATACGTTTATTAAATTCTAGTTTCAATGTAGACATTCCAAGTGCAAAGCCACTAAATTCTATGGAAAATTGGGCAGCATTTCCTTTGTTTCTACATACTTTGCCACCTTTTTCAAGGCCGAACTCAACATCCAAATGCCACATTTAAGGCCCAACAATCCAAACATTTCAAAGGGGATTACACACCTAATCTTGGATGTGTAAAATTCTGCCCCACAATGTATAACAATTAACTTAACAAGTTTAAGGTAGTTTTTAGGCTACAACATGCTCACCTAACCTTCTTAACCAATCCTTTCATATCCAAACCATATTTCTTACATGTAATGAATCTAAGAACCATCCTAAGCAAACCCTCTCCCTTCTCTCTAAAAATTTAAAGAAAGCCTTAGCCTAGTGAAATTGTTGGAGAGGCGGCAAGAAGGTGAAGTGTTGATAAACTTGTAGAAAGCTCGCGTGGACGAGTTTGACGTGAAAAGGAGTTGCGGGAAAAGGGATATAGTGGGCAAATCCTAAAGGTAAAATTCCATCTCCTATTGGAAATAAACTATTATACATGTAATAGTTGATATTGACCACGTGAATCAGGTATTAAAGATTTATAAGTATTATGGACATTGAAAGCTTAAAAATTCGAAATGGCATGCTAGCTATTTGAAGTTGGAATACAATTTTGGTCGTTAATTAGAATCATCGCATGTTACTTACTTGAAGATTGTAGTAGTTATAATCGATTGTGGCTTGATATCATATTATACTAAACAACTTGGATTGAAAAAGAATTGAATAGGAATTTGTGTTGTTGTGCTTCAAGTGCCGAATTGACCTTGTAAGTTGTATTAGTTTGGTATCAATTGTGGGGCGGAATTTTACACGTCTAGTAGGCGTGTAGTCCCCTATTGTTAACTACATTGATTGAGCCTTAAATGTGGCGTGTTTGGTTATTGAATTCGGGCCATGAAAAAGGTGGAAAAGTATGTAGAAACAAAAGAAGTGTTGTCCGATTTTCCGTAGAATTTAGTGACTTTGCACTTATAATATTCTACGTTTGAAGTAAGAAGTTAATAGACGTATTATGGTCATTATAGGTTGACATACTACGTGCAGTATATTGGACTTAGCAAGTGGATTGACCCGAAGAGGTATGTGGAACTTTCCTATCTCTTGAGCATGAATAGTTGTACCTATATAGTACGGTAGACGTACAAAACTTTGATATCCTTTACTTGTTTTAAGAATGTCCAAGTCGGTTGAGTTAGGGGATTAACTCACTGGTGTAAAAGTAGTAAGGATATCTTAGTTTTCAAAGTTAAGGGACTTGAAGTGTTTTAAGTATATGATACTTGTTTCGTTTTAAAAGTATAAGTCCCTTGGATATAAGTAAGAATGTAATTGCCTAAGGAATAAAGTTAATATAACGACTTTATGGGAAGTTGGTTATAATAGATTTATGGAAAGTTAAAAAGAGTGGTTTACTCTAAGTAATGTAAATATGATAAATGACTTGAAATATTGAAAGGCAAATTGATTTGAAGGCATCAATTGCTTAAAGTTTTAAAAGAAAGAAGTCACTTGATTTAGAAGCCTATAAACGTATATTTCTAAAAAGGTATCGTGACTTGTCTTGAAAAGTAGATAAGACTTGATACTATGGTTATTAGTATCTTGGAAGTTTTATATGAAAAATAGTCATTTTAAAAGGGTAGAGGTACGTAGTACTTTGGGTTAAATTCCCGGATTTTCTTTTAAATGACATGTTAGTGCCTTAAGTAAACTAAAATGAGAGGATATATTAATAATGTTAATAAGAAGTTAGGGGATTTCTTAACTTGCTTATGTTATGATAAGCCGGTAGCGCTTATGTTATGTATGATAGCCGGTTGTGCTAGTTCATGTTATTCTTACGGGGGAAAACCCCGGGTTACTACTAATCCCATGGATTTGCTACCCATGATGCGAGTGCGGCGTTTGTACTCATTGCGGGCCCACCGGGCCCAAACGGGTGAAATAGTCCTGTGCGGGTGAAATAGTCCCATACGGAGCGCATCGCTCCATTGCGGGTTCGTAGGACCTATGCGAGTGAAATTGTCCCAGGAGTAGGATTGCTTAATGATACTACGGGCGGGTGACCCTACTTTCATCATGAGCCTCCTATTTTTATGCAATAAAGTTTATACTTGTTACTCTCATTGTTAGTAAGGCACAGTGTACTGTAAATGAGATTATCATACATGTCTCCAGCTTTATTTTACACTTATGATGTATTTACAGTACTTTCCAGTTTTACATACTTGGTACATATCAGGTATCGATCCCTTTCTCTGGGCCGCTCACGCCGCAGGTAGGGGTAAGCAGGTGGTGGATCCTCATTCTTAGGATCACTGATCAGGTGTCAGAAGCTCCATTTCTCCGGAGGCTTGTCTTTTGATACGGTTCTCCCTGACGTTGTAGATATTATGTACATTCAGGGGTATGGCGGGGCCCTGTCCCGCCACAGTTGTCATTCCTAGAGGTCTGTAGTCACATTTGTGGTTTTGGGCTGTAAGAACAGAGTTGTACTGTTCTACTTTTGGTTATGTATATTTTATGGAAGACGACCTTATCGGCTAGCCTGTGATGGTTATTGTCTAAACATGTTTATGTGTTGTGTATGTTCATTGCTATTCTCTCGATTATACGAAGCGGTGCCTGTAGGCACCGGGCCGCGCCCGGATCGGTCGTGACACTAATATTGAAACCCTGTGTGGCATGTCTGTGTGACCGATATAACCTGACGCCCATAGAGGCTGTAATGAAAATGAAGATGCATGCGTTGGCATTATTATGTCACATTTGCATTGCATACCATTTAGACATATATATTGGGGTCTCAGTGATATGTATTGGTGGTCAGTGTTTTTGTTTCAGATTATGATATATCTTGGCTATGTTATTTCTTATGCTTGACATACTAAGTACATTAGTCATACTGACATCCCTTTTGTCGGGGGATGCTGCGTTTCAGTTCCGCAGGTTCAGTTAAAGAAAGTGATGGTTCACACTGGTAGGTTCATGTTTCAGCTGATGTTGGAGCACTCTATTTGTTCCAGAGTTGCAGTCTAGTTTTGGTATGATATTTAGATGTCGTATACTCTTTAGAGGCTTGTAGACAGGTGTTCTGCGGATAGTGATTTTGTATGGCCTTGTCAGCTTTGGCGTGGGATCCGGATGTCCGTCGCGGCCCTCTAGTTTGGGTCGTGACAAACTTGTAAGAGACTTTCAAATCTTGGATCTTAGATGCAAGACATAAATCAATTATTATCATGTTAGAGGAAATTTGACATAAAATGATGAACATACATGTAAACAAGATCATATTTGCTGAGACTTGAATAATAGACATTGCACCTACGGCAAGAAGAATACTAGAAGATAACAAAGAGTAGTCTAATAAGTGTAAATTTCAGTGGAATGGGTTAATGGGTTTGAAGTGCGAGATGAGGGATATAAATTTGTCATTCACCTTGACAAAAAAATATTGTGATTGTAGGCTATGAGATATTGACAAAAGGAACTCACATGTGTAATGAAGTGCAGTGTGCTGATTACAGGTTGATGTATGAGTTGTATCATTAATGCTTGATGACCATGAGAGGTTCGATATAAGGATGAATGTTATATTATATGACACGTAAAGCGGTGGATGAGTTCTCTGGCTACGTGACAAGGATTAGATATATCACTCCAACATTCGAGGATGAATGTTTCTAAGGAGGGAATGATGTAACGTCTCAGAATTTTTGATAATAATTAGAGCACCTAAATGAAGAAAATAGACCCAACCATTGGGAAAATTTTGTTACATTTACATATGCTAATAGGAGATTAGTACATAAAAGGATGTCATCCCGAAATAATATTTGATGTGACGAATAAGACGATAGGTATCGGAAATAATTTAGAGTATGCATAAAGAATTTATGGACTAATGTCATATTACAAATTATGACATCGAGTATACGAAGGTCTTATGAATTTTTAGGATTTAAATAAAGTAGGATCTAGAATTAATTATGTGTACAATTGATTAATTGGGGGATTGATTATTTATAGAAGGGATCGTCTCCATTTCGTTCCAAACTTAAAGACCAAAGTCAGCCCCTCAAGTCATTAATTAAAAAAATAGTACATTGCCTTGGAGAATTTCTCAAGACCCCAAAAGAAGCAAAGAAACGACTTGTGCTTTATTTTCGTGAGGAAGAGAAAATATTACAACTTTGAAGGAGTGAAACGGAGTTCACTTCTCATTTCAACGAGAATTTTAGAAACCTTAAATTGGAATTGAGGTACGTTTAGGCAAATTATTTATTTCTTTTGGCATGTTCCATGTTATGAAATATAACCGTGATATTGTTCCATAATTTATTCTACTCCTAGCAGTTAAGAATAATCATTTTATTGATTCCTATGCTGAAAGCATGTCTAAATTATTTCTAAGTCCTTAATGAGGCATATGAAAAAAAAATTAATGATATTCACAGTGTCGCAAAAGGTATAAGGGTAATATGTCACCCGTTGAAATTGGAACATGATATTACCATTCATGCATTTCATTTGCATTGCATTCCTATATTACCCTGGACCATTGGTGCTACGCACACTGTTGTATATTATATATATGTAGGGGTTATGGAAAAAGAGGGAAAGACGTTATATACGTACACCACCTACAGATGGTACATATTATCACAAAAGAGCCCTAAGAGGCCACATATCGAGCATGTGTGGCATGTCTGGATGCCTGTGTGGCCAAGACGATATGATAATGTTGAAGCCTGTGTGGCTTATATTATATAACTGAATACCTGTGTGGAGGTTATGGATAGGATTCCTTTGTGGACATTAGTACACTGCATTTGCATCATGCATACATTCATATTGAAGCCTGTGTGGCATGTATGTGTGACTGAAATAGCCTGATGCCAAGAGGACAATATTGAAATCCTGTGTGGAATGTCTGTGTGACCGATATAACCTGACGCCCACAGAAGCTGTAATGAAAAGGAAGATGCATGTGTGGTCAATATTATATCGCATTTGCATTGGATACCATTTAGACATTTGTATTGGGGTCTCAGAGGTATGTACTGTTGGTCAGTGTTTTTGTTTCATATTATGATATATCTTGGCTATGTTATTTCTTATGCCTGACATACTCACTACATTAGTCGTACTAACGTTCCTTTTGTCGGGGGACGCTGCATTTTAGGCCCGCAGGTTCAGTTAAAGAAAGTGATAGTTCACACTGGTAGGTTGCTGGTTCAGCTGATGTTGGAGCACTCTATTTGTTCCAGAGTTGCAGTCTAGTTTTGATATGATATTTTGATGTCGTATACTCTTTAGAGGCTTGTAGACAGGTGTCCCGTGGATAGTGATTTTGTATGGACTTGTCAGCTTTGGCATGGGATCCGGATGTCCGTCGCTGCCCTCTAGTTTGGGTCGTGACAAACTTGTAAGAGGCTTTCAATTCTTGGATCTTAGATGCTAGACATAAATCCATTATTATCATGTTAGAGGAAATTAGACATAAAATGATGAACATACATGTAAACATGATCATATTTGCTGAGACTTGGATAACAGATATTGCACCTATGATAAGAAGAATACTAGAAGATAACAAAGAGTATTCTAATCAGTTTAAATTTCAGTGGAATGGGTTAATTGTTTTGAAGTGCGAGATGAGGGATATAAATTTGTCGTTCACCTTGACAAAAAAATAATGTGATTGTAGGCTATGAGATGTTGACAAAAGAAACTCACATGTGCAATGAAGAACAGCGTGTTGGTTACAGGTTGATGTATGAGTTGTATCATTAATGCTTGATGCCATGAGAGGTCTGATATAAGGATGAATATTATATTATATGACACGTAAAGTGGTGGATGAGTTCTCTCACTACATGACAAGGATTAGATATGTCACCCCAACATTCGAGCATGGATGTTTCTATGGAGGGAAGGATGTAACGTCTCAGAATTTTTGATAATAATTTGAGTACCTAAATGAAGAAAATAGATCCAAGCATTGACAAAATTTTGTTATATTTACATATGCTAATAGGAGATTAGTATATAAAAGGATGTCATCCCGAAATAATATTTGATGTGACGAATAAGATGATAGGGATCGGAAATAAATTTAGAGTATGCATGAAGAAGTTATGGACTAATGTCATATTACAAATTAGGACATCGAGTATACGAAGGTCTTAGGATTTAAATGAAGTAGGATCTAGAATTAATTAGGTGTACAATTGATTAATTGGGGGATTGATTATTTATGGAAGTGACCGTCTTCATTTCGTTCCAAACTTAAAGACCAAAGTCAGCCCCTCAATTCATTCATTAAAAAAACAATACATTACCTTGGAGAATTTCTTAAGACCCCAAAAGAAGCAAAGCAGCGACTTGTGCTTTATTTTCGTGAGGAAGAGAAAATATTGCAACTTTGAAGAAGTGAAACGGAGTTCACTTCTCATTTCAACAAGAATTTTAGAAACCTTAAATTGGAATTGAGGTACATTAAGGCAAATTATTTTTTCTTTTGGCATGTTCCATGTTATGAAATATAACCGTGCTATTGTTCCATAATTTATTCTACTCCTAAAAGTTAAGAATAATCATGTTATTGATTCCTTTACTGAAAGCATGTCTAAATTGTTTCTAAGTCCTTAATGAGGCATATGAAAAAAATGATAATGATATTCATAGTGTCGCCAAAGGTATAAGAGTAATATATCACCCGTTGAAATTGGAACATGATATTACCATTCATGCATTTCATTTGCATTGCATTCCTATATTATCCTGGACCACTAGTGCTATGCACACTGTTGTATATTATATATATGTAGGGGCTATGGAAAAAGAGGGAAAGTCGTTATATACGCACACCACCTACATGTGGTACAAATTATCACAAAAGAACCCTAAGAGGCCACATATCGAGCATGTGTGGCATGTCTGGATGCCTGTGTGGCCAAGACAATATGATAATGTTGAAGCCTGTGTGGCTTATACGATATAACTGAATGCCTATGTGGCGGCTATGGATAGGATTCCTGTGTGGACATTAGTACACCGCATTTGCATCATGCATACATTCATATTGAAGCCTGTGTGACATGTCTGTGTGACTAATAAGGCTTGTTTGTGTGACTGAAATAGCCTGATGCCAATAGGCTAATATTGAAACCCTGTGTGGAATGTATGTGTGATCGATATAACCTGATGTCCACATAGGCTGTAATGAAAAGGAAGAAACATGTGTGGTAAATATTATATCTGTCACGACCCGAACCCGGGCCCGTGACTGGTGCCTTACCCCGGGCACCCAAGTAGACGTACATCAGAGTAATCAGCGGAATATAAAACACAACATGAAACAATGTAAAGGAGACACAGTTTATCTGAAGAGAAGTTGCCTTTCGGCATATATATATATATATAAAAACTTAAATCCGAACAGTTATATCCCATTTACAACTCGCCACAAAGCATTACTGCACTTAAGAATGATAACAACAATGGCGGACAGGGCCCGCCATACCCCGAATGTAAGTACCTACAACGACAGGACTATACCCAAGATAAGCCTCCGAGAAACGGAGCTTCCCACAACAAGATTACTGCACCTCTACTGCAGATGAACGCGGCCCGAAGGAGGTCGAGATAATAGGTACCAAGTATGTGAAATCGAAAATATCGTAAATGAAATCATAGTAGTCTATATAAAGCAGAGACATATATGATAACCAAACTACATTCACAATAAATAGCAAATATGTCAAGTCGGGGACTCACGCCTCAAAGTCATCACTCAAATATAACTATGGGTCTCACGCCCACAACATCAATCATGCCCGTAATACCTTCCTCACCGTCAGCCTATGATATAAAAGTACCAATGAATACACATTAACACCAGGTCCCACCAGAGACATAAAAAAAACGTACGGGGTAAGAACGAAGGCATAGACGACTACTAAAACCCACTGCATCGGCAAGGTCATAAATCGTATCATGAGATCTGTCACCGCCACATGATCGGCCGCCACTCGCCGCAGATCTAATGCGCGTCTAGTCCTCGAACTTCCCGCAGCTCCGCATAGGCCACTCTCATAGGCCCGCATGAGGTATTCCTCGCACGGGGTAGCTACTCCCAAGATCGCCCCGACTCGCGATCGCATGGCCACATGACCGCATGACCACAAAGGCCGCACACTAACACGGAACTCGTAGCTCCGCATAGGTCCCTGGACCCGCATGAGGTATTCTCGAATCACGGTCCTGCATCACCGAGTCTACCCCGCGACGGAGGCGGCTTAACCCCGGATCAAGTCAAGGTGAGTGATATAATACTAACATAACAACTTATCGTTAAACAACATAAGCACAATCAAGGGAAACCCCCTTACACAACATTACAAGACACTAACACACGTAGCATCCTAACATGTTTATTTATCAAACCAACAAGAAAGTATTACAAGGCTATCACAAACCAACATAGTCAAGTTATTCACACAAGGTACTTTCTATTCTATGTCAATAAGTTCGGGCTTTCAAACCCCCAAGTACTACGTACGTTAATTCTTTTAAAAGATCCGTTTCTTTCACAAAAGTCACACAATACTCGTAGTATAAAAATAGAGTGACTATCTTTTTAAGTAAACCAAAACACTTCCCTTTGTAAAATCAAGTAACAACATTATTTTCCAAATGTTCAAGTTTGCCTAATTTCAAATGCTCAAGTTTCTCATTTTCGAAAGGTTTCGTAGTTCATAGTTTTAATCACTTAATAAATATAATTCTCCTTTAAAACAATTTGAGAAACATATGCCTTATGTGTGAGTAAGTTATTCTTGTTCATATCAATCTTATTAATGCAGCCATGATCTAGGAAATGTAATATCATTTTGTCTCATCTTAGCTTCTATGCAGATGGAGGTTTCTACTGTTTTTTATAATACTTAATTAGTCAAAACATTTCCCTTTATTAACGCTGCAGTGGTTTGTTCGATACTTATTCTGATTTCCGAAATCAGTAAAACATTATTCATTTTTTTAAAAACCAAGTACTCATTACTCACGAATGAGGTTTCACACTTTTTAACAAGATTCATATTAATTCAATTAAGTCAAGTCTCTTATCTTTTAAGATCAAGTCTCTTAACTTTTAAAATCAATAAACCATTCTTTTTATCTCTCTTAAGTCGTTATACCTAACTTCCCATAAAGCTAGTATAACTCTTAAGCTTTTAAAACCAAGTATTACTCTTCTTTCAAAAAGGTTTCTTAATTCTTTTTGAAATACTTCAAGATTCTTATTATTTAAACTCAAGTCAAAAGACATCGGAGTAAAACCACGTTCAGTTAACATACGTACGTCTACCATACTATATATATATTCTTTTAAAATATCATGCTCAAGAGGATAGGAAGAATCACATACCTCGCGACGATTTATCGACTATTAGCAAATAGCTCCAAAGTACTGTAATCCTGCTATCCTTTTCCACCCTTCGAGTAGAATACGCTACTCGCAGTACTTCAACCTATAACGGTTATACAAGTCTATCAATGTCTATACTACTCGGTAGAATAAATCTAGATACAAGATTCTACGGAAAATTGGCAAGACTTCCCTACCACAACTTCACAAGTCTCATCAGAATACAGTCTTATGTAAGTACAGTTCAATCTTCTTCTTTAATATTCTTCTGATGTGATCTCAGTTCGAGTCTTATCTGTAATATCCTTCTATTACAGTTCAATTCTCTTCTATGAATCTTATATTCATTTCTACACTACTACAGTATGTAATTTCCAATTACAATATAAGGACAAAAGTATTTACCTCGATAAGCCCAAAATTATCCAAGATTTAATGTCGATCCTGAGCAACGTTTAGCTCCTACTCCGGGTGCTCCAACCCGCTCCAAACAACCCTTAGAAGCTCAACGCAACTTCTTCTTAATACTTCAACCAACTGTGAAGATTTTCCTTAGGGTTTCGTTTTGTGACTGAAGGGAAGTATAGTAGTATTTCTGGGCTTTTAGTATAGGTGTAACCTTGGAATACTACAAGGTATTTGGGCCAAGGTATTTTGGAATAGTAACTATACTTGGAGAGTATTTTCTACCAAGGGGGGGGGGGTGTATTTACGAGAACAACTCTCAAGGTAGGGGGGGGTACCCTCGGCTAGCACTACTAGGAAGGGGGGTACCTCTCGGCCAAAAGGCTTTCTCAAAGGGGGGAGGGGTGCTCTTGGACGAGAGCAACAAGAAGAGGGGAGGAATTTTCAAGACTTAGAAAATGTTTTAGGGATGAAGAAGTCTTCAACTCAAGGGGGGTATTTATAGGGAAATCAATGGCCAAGATTAAGCCAAGTGGTGGGCAAGTGTAGGGTGAGGATTTGGGCAAGTGTACCTTATCCATCTACCACACAAATATCACAAATATCCTACCAACCCTTGACCCACAAATCGTGCAAGAAGACGCCCACAATGCCGTCCACTTTGAGGGTGACACATGTCACCCTCCCGTTGGTCCAAAATATTTCATCTCTCGGAAAAATCCGCAAAAATAATAAATGACATAGCCGTAATTTTCCCTTCGCAAAGTTTGGAAAACGTTTCGTCGGAAAACGATTCTTTTCGGGGGTTGTGCACAAAATTTTGACCCTTGCCTACTTAAGGCTCAAATTTTTCTACGTACGCCCTCACGTACATACTCTGGAAATACGGGGTATAACATTCTCCCCTCCTTAGAAACATTCGCCCTGAATGTTCCTTCTCAAGACGGATAACGATAAAGTTCCTCTTAACTTAAACAAGTTGCCAATGCCACACATGGCCACAAAATAACACACGCTCCAATACTTAATCCAAGTCTACGAGGAATCACCTCTAACATCACAAAAGCTTCCACCCAAAGTCTAAACGATACTCCCTTAAGAAACGATCACTTCTATTCTCTTAACACATGTTCACTTCTTCCCTTACTCGTCGTACCCTTATCGTACACTCGAACTCTTTCTCATACCTTACCACATTTCCGTTACTGCTTCAGTTTCCAAATCTCTGGGTTACTACCTCCAACTTTGGTCATCATTACTGGGAATAATCTGGATGGATCTCTAATACTTTTCCGAACATAACAACATGAAGACCGGACGTACTGCCTCCTACGTCGGAAGGCAAAGCTAACATATAGGCAACCTGGCCTATTCTTCACATGATCTAAAAAGGCCCAAAGTAACTCGGGCTAAGTTTCCTCTGTTTTCCAAAACTCGTCACCCCCTTTCCGGGGTGGTACCTTCAAGAAGACCCACCGTCAACCTGAACTCCAAGCGTCGTCGCCGATTATTCGCACGACTTCTGTTGACTCTGAGCTGCCAATACCCTCTTCTGGATAAGCTTCACCCTATCCACATCCTGTCAAAACAAGTATGAACCAACTATCTGAACCTTGCCAACATCGAACCAATCGACCGGAAACTTACACTTCCGCCCCTACAAGGCGTCATAAGGCGATATCCAAATACTGATATGGTAGCTTATTATAATACACACTCAACCAAAGGCGAATAATCCTTACATCTACCTCTGAAATCAAAAACACCGGCCCGAGGGTGAATGCGATACTGAGACTCACCTGAGTTCCTAACCCTGCCTGGTAAAACTTCCAGAAAAAGAAATAGCCGTAACCTGGGCTCCACTGCCTGCCATAAGGTGAAAGTAGGCACCTCGTGCAGCCTTACAACCTTCCTGATATAACATCTCGCATAACCCTCTGCCGAGTAAACGGTCTTGACTAAAAGACAAGATGGGCTGACCTCATCGGCCCGACTACTGGTCGAACGCATCCACGAACTCGTACGATGGTTAACTAAACTTGGGCCTAACACCCCCATGACCCCACCACCTGGCGGGACCACCTCGAACTGACCCCACCACAATGCAGGCCGCGGTTTGACCCGCAATCGGTCCGCAACCCGCCCCGCTATCGCGCAAAACTCTTGTTCCCCGATCCGGAACAATCTCCTCATCGAGTCACGAAAACCTAGTGGTCTTCTTAGCTCAACTACCCTCTTTCATTTCATACCACTCAGGGACTTATCACACAAACATATCTCACGTGTACTATGCACTCCGATAAGGGTCAAACATAAAAATAAATCTTTTACTCAAGATGGCCTCGCCTCTAAGGTCTCCACGTATAAAACTCTAAGGCTCACACTTTCCTTATCCCCAATCTTACCTGGTTAACTAACCATGATTTCTAATCACAATTAACACAATGCTATGTGAACATAACATTTAAGGTATACCCATCTTATCATACGTACTAATCTCTAGAGGGTTAAGGATCTACCTGTATCTACTGCTTCACTCCCCTTTGTCGTTCTAATCAAACCTGCCCCGTTGGGCGCATAGCTAGAGAAGGTGATGAACTAGCCACTGATCCTGAAGGCTGAGTCTCTACATCCGCGCCACCTCTGGTCGGACAATTTCTCGCAAAATGGCCCTGCTGGCCGCAAGCAAAACAAGCTGTCGAAGAAGTACGACACTCCCCACAATGACTTCTTCCACCACGGCAACACCGAGGTGGCCTCCTCGCTAACACCCCATCCTCTCCGAGCCATCGAATCCAGAATCGATCCGGTAGCCGAGTCCTCCTACTTACATCCTCCTACTAGAACATCCTTTCGACACTGCCCCGACGGCCGCAGTAAGACAAGTACCAACAAGAAGACGACATTCCCGATGACGCTGCACATCTGTGAACCGGAAACCCCGAGCTCGACCAACTCCAGATACCCCGAACGCCCCGAACCCCGTGGATGACCACTGCATCGCGGTGGAGGTGCATATCTAATCTGGCCGAGGCGGTTCGCCTCGAAAGTTACCAAAGGACCCGCCGACCGGCCTCTTCGCTGATCTTGGTTAACCCGCCGATCCTACGCTTTCGCCCCGCTGCGTATAAGATCGCACGCAGCATGCTCAAGCTCGATCAAGAGCTACTTGCACAACCTCTCTTAGATAGTCATCAAGACCTGTGATAAATCGGTACATCATATACTCTCCGGTAGCTACATCCTTAGCTAGTAACAGGGTCGTCTCTTTGCAATCTATACTTTCGCATCGGGTCGTGAATCAAGGCTCATATATCATGGCCGCAGAGAAATCGCCGCCATTGTGCTAAACTCTCTGGGCCGCGACGCCGCAGAACTCCCCGAATGAAGCACCACCTCAGTGATGATTGGGCTGTGCCCTAGTAACCTCTGCGTTTCTACTCGCAGCCTCCTACGCTTTGCCCTTCTGGGCCCGGGTTGCCTTATGCGGAGGCATAACGGTAAGGGAAAGAAATACGTTAGAGGGGTCCAACTTATAACACAGCTCTAAGCATGATCTCAGAGTGAGAAGAATGGAAACCAATCCTAAATATCCTATAGCCTCCTGATTATTGGTGTGGTGCACAACACACCGATAATCAAGACTCTTCTAGATACAGTCTGTAGACACTTTCCGAGGATTAACTGCTCTGATACCACTTTTTTCACGACCCTAACCCGGGCCCGTGATTGGTGCCTTACCCCGGGCACCCAAGTAGACGTACATCAGAGTAATCAGCGGAATATAAAACACAACATGAAACAATGTAAAGGAGACACAGTTTATCTGAAGAGAAGTTGCCTTTCGGCATATATATATACCCCGTATTTCCAGAGTATGTACGTAAGGACGTACGTAGAAAAGTTTGGGCTTTTAAAGTGGCTTGGCCGATTTCACTTTGTGCACAACACCCGATTAGAGTCGTTTTTCGACGAAACGTTTTACATAACTTGCGATGGGAAAATTCCGGCTATGTCATTTTTAATTTTTGCGGATTTTTTCGAGAGACGAAACGTGTTGGACCAACAAGAGGGCGCCACTTGGCACCCTCTCATTGGTGGACCTATGGGGCGGTAATGAGCCGAATTGGAGAGTGTAGTTGGTAGGATATTTTGTGTGTTGATTGATAAAGTGGGACCCACACACACTTGTCCCAATCTTGGCCTTACACTTGCTATGCACTTGGCATGATCTTGGCCATTGGTTGGCCTTGGCTTGTCCTATAAATACCCCCCTAAGTTTGAAGACTTCTTCATCCATTCCTATATTTCCTAAGTCTAAAATTCCTCCTCTCCTTGTGTGGTGTTTCGTCCCAACACCCCTCTCCCCTTTGTGAGGCCTTGTGGCCGAGAGCTCCTCCACTTTGGTCGAGAGTACCCCCAGTGGGGTAGGGTATACACCCCCTTGTGGTGTTGTCTCGTATAAATACCCCTCTGGTAGAAATACTCTCAAAAGTATTGTTACTATACCCAAATTACCTTAGCCTTATACCTTGTAGTATTCCAAGGTTACACTTATACGAAAAGTCCGTAAATACTATTATACTTCCGTCACCACAAAACCAAACCCTAAGGAAAATCTCCATAGATAGTTGGAGTATTAAGTAGAAGTTGGTTAGAACTTCTAAGGGTGGTTTGGAGCGGGTTGGAGCGCACGGAGTTGGAGCTAAACGTTGCTCAGGAGCGACGTTAAACTAGGATAATTTTGGGCTTATCGAGGTAATATCTTGTCCCCTTATTGTAATTGGAAATTACATGTTGTAAGATTATATAGTTGAAGTATACTATATATAGAACTGAACCTAGCTTTGCGGCAATGTCTTTTGACTTAAGCCTGAATATAAAGAAAGAGAATCGAATCAGAATTACATAGGATCAGACATAGATCGTGTAGCATTACTGTGAAGTAGAATTGTACACGTCCGGTTAGATGTATAAACCCCCCCCGGTTGACTTGATAGCCGGCCTCGTTAGAGGATGAGATTTACGCGGTTGCGGGGGGGAGGTGCTGCCGAATTTTCTGTAGAATGTTCTACGATATGATCTAGATGTTAATAAGCGCCTTGTGGCCTTATAGGTTGAAGTACCATGCGTGGCGCGATCTACTTGGCTTAAGGAGTAGCCGACGGTTTGAGGTACTTGGAGCGTTTTGCTATTAGTCGATAATCGTCGCGAGGTATGTGAACCTCTTCCTATCTTTTCTAGCATGATATGTGTATAACTATGTAGTACGGTAGACGTACATGTGTAAAAAGCTTTGTGGTTTTAAAAGGTAACTGACTTGATGTGTGATAATAAAGGAGTTATACTAGCTTTATGGGAAGTTAGGTATAACATTTTAAGAGAGGTAAAGAGAATGGTTTACTGATTTTAAAAGTTAAGAGGCTTAATCTTAACGATAAGAGACTTAACTTGTTTTACTTGGTAATTAACATTTTGTTAAAAATGTTGTAAAACCTCATTCGCGAGTAATGAGTACTTGATTTTAAAAGCAATAATGTTTTACTGATTTCGGAAATCAGAATAAGTATCGAACAAATCACAATGGCTTAATAAAGGGAAATGTTTTGACTAATAATGTATTAGTAAAACCGGTAGAAACTTCCATCCGCATAGAAACTAAGATGAGACAAAATGATGTTACATTTCTTAGATCATGGTCGCTTAAATAAGATTGTTATAAACAAGAATAACCTACTCACGTATCGCATATATGTTTCTCAAATTTCTTTTAAAGGAGAATTATATCATTAAGTGATTAAAATTATGAACTACGAAACCTTTCGAAAATGAGAAACTTGAGTAATTGAAATTAGGCAAACTTGAAACATTTGGAAAAGAATGTTGTTACTTGATTTTACGAAGAGAAGTGTTTTGATTTACTTCAAAAGATAATCACTCTATTTTCATATACTACGTATTGTGTGACATTTATAAACGTAACGTATCTTTTAAAAGATAATGTATGAAGTACTTTGGGAATAGATACCCGATCTTGTTAATCATATATTAGAATGTACCTTGTGTGTATAACTTGATTGTGTTGGTTTGTGATAGCCTTGTAATACTTTCTTGTTGATTTGATAAGTAAACATGCTAGGATGCTACGTGTTAGTATCTTGTGATGTTTTGTGTAAAGCGGGTTTTCCTCAATCGCGCTTAAAGTTGTTTGACTCTCACCGTTATGTTGGTATTATACCACTCACCTTGACTTGTTTCCGAGGTTGTCGCCTCCACGCTGGTAGACTCAAAGTGTCTAGTGACCTATGATTCGAGAATACCTTATGCAGTGCAGTATGGCCTATGCGAGCTACGAGAGTTCCGTGTTAGTTTGCGCCTTGTGGTCACGCGGTCTTTGTGGCCACGCGACGGCGAGTCCAGACGCCGCCAGGAGTAGCTACCACCGATGCGGGAATACTCACGCGGGCCATTGGAATGGCCGACGCGAGCTATGGGAAGTTCGAGTGGCTAGACGCGACATTAGATACATCGCGGCGAGTGGCGGCCTTTGATCATGTGACGCCTAGACAGATCTCATGATACAGTTTACAACCTTGTTTGTACGGTGGGTTATAGGAGTCGGCTATGCCTTCGCATTTACCCCGCACGGTTTTTATGATGACACAGTGGGACCCGTGTTCATGTGTACTTTGGTGTGATTATATCATGCATCGCCTAGCGGTGAAGGTATGCCACGCGCATGATTGATGTTGGGCGTGAGACCCATTGTTATATTTGAGTGATGACTGAGGCGTGAGTCCCCGACTTGACATGATCGCTATTTATCAGGAATCGTAGTTTGGTTATCATACATGTCTCCCGCTTTATATAGACTACTATGATTTCATTTACGATTTTCGCCACATACTTGGTACTGTTATCGACTCCTTCGGGGCTGCGTTCATGCCGCAGTTGAGGTACACCGCCGTTGATCCTAGCTCTCGTGGTCACGATTCGCGTTGGGAAGCTTCGTTTCTCGAGGCTTATCGGTATAGTCCCCGTCGTAGTAGGTGTTTGCATTCGGGTTTGGCGGCCCCGTCCCGCCATTGTTGTCGTATCATTCTTAGAGGTCATGAGTACCGCTGTGGGCGAGTTGTAATGGGATGTAAATCGTCGTTTTAAATTGATTTATATATATATGCCGTAAGGCAAGTTTTCTCGCACTATTGTTTCACACTTCTTGTTATTTCATGTTATCGTCTTATGTTCCGATTACTCGATGTTGTATCACTAGGGTGCCCGGTAGGCACCACCACGCCCGTTCGAGTCGTGACAAAAGTGGTATCGAGTAGTTAATCCTCGGAAAGTGTCTACGCACCGTATCGAGAGTCTTGATTATCGGTGTGTCGCGCACCACACCAATAATCGTGAGGCTATAGGATATTTAGGATTGGTTTCTATTCTTCTCACTCGAGATCGTGCCTTAGAGTTGTGTTGTAAGTTGGACCTCTCACGTATTTCTTTCCCTTACCGTTATGCCTCCGCGTAGGCAACCCGCCCAGGAGGCAAGCGCACCGGCGGAGCCGCGAGTAGAGTCTGAGAGGTTACGAGGCACGTGCCCAACCATCACCGAGTTAGGTACTTCGTTTGGGGAGTTATCTTTGCGTCACCACCCAGCAAGAGTTTAGCACGGCGCAGCTTCATCTGCGGCCATGACATTTGAACCTTCGCCCACGACCTAAACAGAGAGAATATAGATTGCGAAGAGACAACCACGCATTAGCTATGGATTTGGCTACCGAGAGTATACCGATGTACCGCGAGTCTTGATGAATATCTTAGAAAGGGTTGCGCGAGTAATTCTTCGATTAGGCTTGAGCGTGGCCTGTATGCGGGCTTCAGGCGCGGCAGCCAAGAAACGTAGAGATCGACGGGTTAACGGCGACAACAGGCAGGCGAGCAAGAGCGTCCTTTGGTAACTTTCGAGGCAAGTCGCCTCACCGCCAGATTAGATATGCACCTCGCGGTGCAGAGTGGTCTTCCACGGATTTCGGGACGCTCGGTACGCAGGAGTTGGTCGAACTCTGTGGCTTCCGCTCACAATGTGCGTATGTCATCCCGGAATGTCGTTTTTAGACGGTACTTGTTGTACACGGCGACCGCCGTGGTCGATGTCGAGAAGAGTGTCCTAGTAGGAGGACTTAGCCTTCGTGATCGGGTAGTTTGTCATCTTCTTTAGCTATGCGTCTTACAGGAGTTTGATTAGAACGACTAAGGGAGTGAAGCAGAGACGCAGCATATCTTTAACCCTCTGAGTTTGGCATATGTGATAAGGTGAGTATACCTTAAGTGTTATGTTCAGATAGCATGGTGTAAATTGTGATTAGGAAATCAATGTTAGTTAACCAAGTAAGATTTGGGGTATAGAGAAGGTGTGATCCTTAGAGATTTATAACTAGAGACCTTAGACGTAATCCCATCTCGAGAAAAAGACGATGTTTATGTTTGACCTTATAGGAGTGCATAGTGCACGTGAGCTATGGTTGTGGGATAAGTCCCTGAGTAGTGTGGTATGAAAGAGGGTAGTTGAGCTAATAATAACGCTATGTTTTCGTAACATAATTAGTGAAATTTTTCCGGTTCTGGGAGCAAGTGTTTTACGAGAGTGTGGGTCGTGTTTAGGCCACGTTGCGGTTCAACCCGCGGCCTGTATGGTGGTTGGTTCAGTTTGTGGTGGTCACGCGTTGTGATGGGGTCACGAGGGTTCTAGTCCGATGTTTAGTTAACCAGCGTACGAGTTCGTGGATGTATTCGACCTGTAGTCGGGCCGATGAGGTCAGCCCGTCTTATCTTTTAGCCCAAACCGTACTCGGTAGTAAGTTGCAGACGTTATATCGTAAAGGTTGTAAGGCTGCACGGGTGCCTACCTTTACCTTATGACGCAGTGGAGCCCGTGTTACGATCGCTTTTTCCGAAGTTTTACCAGCGTGATTAGGAACTCGGTGAGTCTCCAGATCGATTCGCCCGCCGCGTGTGGATTTCGGGGTAGTGTAAGGATTGTTGTCTCTGTTGAGGAGTGTTTTAGTAGCTACCATTTCAGTGATTCGGATGTCGCTATGACGCCTTGCGGGCGGAAGTGTAAGTCACGGCCGATTGGTTTGATGTTGGCAAGGTTCGGATAGTTGGTTCAGCTTGTTCCAACAGATCGTGGATAAAGTGAGGCTTATCTAGAAGAGGTTTTGGCAGCTCGAGAAATCGCGCGGATTATCTACGACGCCAGAGTTCAGTTGACGATCGGTCTTGAAGATACCACCTGATAGGGTATGACGAGTTTTGGAAAACAGAGCTTAGCCCGAGTTACTTTAGGCCTTTTGAGTTCATGAGAGGATAGGCCAGGTTGCTCAGATGTTAGCATTTGCCGTCCGACTTAGGAGGCAATGCCTCCGCCTTCGTGTTATGTTCGAGAAGGAAACCGAGATCCATCCAGAGTGTTCCGCTAATGATGACCAAGTTAGAGATAAACCCGAGTTTTGGAAATCAAGCGAATGTAAATGTGGTAAGAGTTCGAGTGTACGATGCCTCGTGGATCGACGCATGCATCGCTTTGTTGGTCGCGAGTGAACCTCGTGGCAAGGTGACAAAAGTGGTATCATTTTGGTGATGTTAGAGGTGTTTCCTCGTGGACTTGAATAAGTATGCGCGGTGTTTCGTGGCGGTGTGGCGTGATTGTTCTCGTAAGTATAGTAGTGAAGGCTATCGGGCGTGCTCGCTTTTGAGACTTAGAAGGAACATTCGACGAATGTTTCTAAGCGAGGAGAATGTTATACCGTATTTCCGCAGTATGCACGTAAGGACGCGTGCGAAAAGTTTGGGCTTTTAAAGTGGCTTGGCCGATTTCACTTTGTGCACAACACCCGATTAGAGTCGTTTTTAGACGAAAACGTTTAAAAAAAATGCGATGGGAAAAATCCGGCGATGTCATTTTTAATTTTTGCGGATTTTTCCGAGAGACGAAACGTGTTGGACCAACAAGAGGGCGCCACTTGGCACCCTCTCATTGGTGGACCTATGGGGCGGTAATGAGCCGAATTGGAGAGTGTAGTTGGTAGGATATTTTGTGTGTTGATTGATAAAGTGGGACCCACACACACTTGTCCCAATCTTGGCCTTACACTTGCTATGCACTTGGCATGATCTTGGCCATTGGTTGGCCTTGGCTTGTCCTATAAATACCCCCCTAAGTTTGAAGACTTCTTCATCCATTCCTATATTTCCTAAGTCTAAAATTCCTCCCTCCCCTTGTGTGGTGTTTCGTCCAACACCCCCTCTCCCCCCCTTTGTGAGGCCTTGTGGCCGAGAGCTCCCCCCCCTTGGCCGAGAGTACCCCCCCCTAGTGGGGTAGGCCGAGGGGTATACACCCCCCCCCTTGTGGTGTTGTCTCGTATAAATACCCCCCCTCTTGGTAGAAATACTCTCAAAAGTATTGTTACTTATACCCAAATTACCTTAGCCTTATACCTTGTAGTATTCCAAGGTTACACTTATACTAAAAGCCCGTAAATACTATTATACTTCCCACACCACAAAAACGAAACCCTAAGGAAAATCTCCATAGATAGTTGGAGTATTAAGTAGAAGTTGGTTAGAACTTCTGGGGTGGTTTGGAGCGGGTTGAGCGCACGGAGTTGAGCTAAACGTTGCTCGTGAGCGACGTTAAACTAGGATAATTTTGGGCTTATCGAGGTAATATCTTGTCCCTTATTGTAATTGGAAATTACATGTTGTAAGATTATATAGTTGAAGTATACTATATATAGAATCAACCTAGCTTTGGCAATGTCTTTTGACTTAAGCTCAATATAAAGAAAGAGAATCGAATCAGAATTACATAGGATCAGTATTACAAAGAGATGGTAGCATTACCGTGAAGTAGAATTGTACACGCCCGGTTAGATGTATAAACCCCGGTTGACTTGATAGCCGGCCTCGTTAGAGAGGAGATTTACGTGATGGGGGCGGGAGGTCGCCGAATTTTCGTAGAATGTTCTACGATATGATCTAGATGTTAATGCGCGCGTGGCCTTATAGGTTGAAGTACCACGCGTGGCGCGATCTACTTGGCTTAAGGAGTAGCCGACGGTTTGAGGTACTGGAGCGCTTTGCTATTAGTCGATAATCGTCGCGAGGTATGTGAACCTCTTCCTACCTTTTCTAGCATGATATGTGTATAACTATGTAGTACGGTAGACGTACATGTGTAAAATGCTTTGTGGTTTTAAAAGGTAACTGACTTGATGTGTGATAATAAAGAAGAGTTATACTAGCTTTATGGGAAGTTAGGTATAACGTTTTAAGAGAGGTAAAGAGAATGGTTTACTGATTTTAAAAGTTAAGAGGCTTAATCTTAACGATAAGAGACTTAACTTGTTTTACTTGGTAATTAACATTTTGTTAAAAATGTTGTAAAACCTCATTCGCGAGTAATGAGTACTTGATTTTAAAAGCAATAATGTTTTACTGATTTCGGAAATCAGAATAAGTATCGAACAAATCACAGCATCTCTTATAAAGGGAAATGTTTTGACTAATAATGTATTAGTAAAACCAGTAGAAACTTCCATCTGCATAGAAACTAAGATGAGACAAAATGATGTTACATTTCCTAGATCATGGCTGCTTAAATAAGATTGTTATAAACAAGAATAACCTACTCAATGACGTATATATGTTTCTCAAATTGCTTTTAAAGGAGAATTATATCATTAAGTGATTAAAATTATGAACTACGAAACCTTTCGAAAATGAGAAACTTGAGTAATTGAAATTAGGCAAACTTGAAACATTTGAAAAAGAATGTTGTTACTTGATTTTACGAAGAGAAGTGTTTTGATTTACTTCAAAAGATAATCACTCTATTTTCATATACTACGGGTATTGTGTGACTTTTATAAACGTAACGTATCTTTTAAAAGATAATGTATGAAGTACTTTGGGAATAGATACCCGACCTTGTTAATCATATATTAGAATGTACCTTGTGTGTATAACTTGATTGTGCTGGTTTGTGATAGCCTTGTAATACTTTCTTGTTGATTTGATAAGTAAACATGTTAGGATGCTACGTGTGTTAGTATCTTGTGATGTTTTGTGTAAAGGGGGTTTTCCCTCAACTGCGCTTAAAGTTGTTTGACTCTCAGCCGTTATGTTGGTATTATACCACTCACCTTGACTTGTTTCCGGAGGTTAAGCTGCCTCCGACGCGGGTAGACTCAGGTGTCTAGTGACCTATGATTCGAGAATACCTTATGCAGTGCAGTATGGCCTATGCGAGCTACGAGTTCCGTGTTAGTTTGCGCCTCGTGGTCACGCGGTTTGTGGCTACGCGGACGGCGAGTCCAGACGCCGCCGGGAGTAGCTACCGACGATGGAATACCTCACGCGGCCATTGGAATGGCCCACGCGAGCTATGGGAAGTTCGGGGCTAGACGCGCACATTAGATATCGCGCGAGTGGCCAACTTTGATCATGTGACGCCCAGACAGATCTCATGATACGCTTTACGACCTTGTTTGTACGATGGGTTTTAGTAGTCGGTTATGCCTTCGCATTTACCCCGCACGGTTTTATGATGACACGTGGGACCCGTGTTCATGTGTACTTCTTGGTGTGATTATATCATGATCGCCAGCGCGTAAGGTATGCCACGAATGATTGATGTTGGGCGTGAGACCCATTGTTATATTTGAGTGATGACTTGAGGCGTGAGTCCTCGACTTGACATGATCGCTATTTATCAGGAATCGTAGTTTGGTTATCATACATGTCTCCTTCTTTATATAGACTACTATGATTTCATTTACTGATTTTCGGGCCACATACTTGGTACTGTTATCGACCTCCTCGGGCCGCGTTCATGCCGCAGTTGAGGTACACCGCCGATCGTTGATCCTAGCTCGTGGTCACGATTCGTTTGGGAAGCTCCGCTTTCTCAGGAGGCTTATCGATGGTATAGTCCACTGTCGTAGTAGGTGTTTGCATTCGGGGTTTGGCGGGGCCCCGCCATTGTTGTCGTATCATTCTTAGAGGTCTGTAGTACTGTTGTGGGCAGAGTTGTAATGGGATGTAACTGTTCGGTTTTAAATTGATTTATATATATATGCCGTAAGGCAAGTTTTCTCAGACTATTGTTTCACACTTCTTGTTATTTCATGTTATCGTCTTATGTTCCGCTGATTACTCTGATGTTGTATCACTAGGGTGCCCGGGGTAAGGCACCAGTCACGGACCCGGGTTCGGGTCGTGACAGCTTAATTATGGTTAAGTGGTAGATATATGATTAATGATACTCGTCAAGTAAGGTCCGGGTACCCCTCATGGTCCTTCAGTTTGAGTCGTGACAAATTTGATATCAGAGCCAGTCTATCCTATGAAGTCTGTAAGTCGTGTCTAGTAGAGTCTTGTTTATGGGTATATTGTGCACCACACTTATAAACAAGAGGCTACTTAATATTTAGGAATGATTTCCATTCTTTCATCTCATAGATCGTGAAGTAGAGCTGAGTCTTAAGAATTCGAGTTTAGCTTGTGCCTTATACTATTTCAGTAATGCCGATTGACAGAAAGACTTCGGTTAGTTCACATTTGTAGCCAGTAAATGAATGACTCCTACCAGAATATTGATACGCCAGAAGTGCGGTATTATGTTAGAGTTTAAGAAATATATATATTAGGAGGATTACATGAAGAAGGGAATTTCCGAATTGGTGGCACAGTGTCCCAACTGCTAGAAAGTAAAAATAGAGCATCAAAGCCCAGTACAAAGAATAGAGGTCTCGACTTGAAGATGAGAGGTGGTTAATATAAAACAGATCCATTCACATGGTAGTGGATTGTGCAAAGTTGTATATTGGGGAGCCTGTGTCATTTCTTGACAACTAACTTGCTAGATACCAAGGGTCTAGATACAATCAGAGTAGTCAATTCAAGGTAAGTCGAGGATCAAACGCACATGAAGTGTAAGATCAGGAGAGCGGTGGATAGATGATGACTTTCGGCATAAGACTTCACGTAGAGGGCAAGGAGGGAGCCCCGTTCATGGATATTAAGCGAGACTAGAATGAATTACCTAGCACTAAATAAAAAAATTGAATATTGGAACGGAAGTAGTAGCCATTGGTTGGTCCGCATGTAAAGGGCATTGTATGGGACAAGTGTGATCATGAGAAAGCTATACATGGAAACTCCAACATTCGAGGGAGAATGTTTCTAAGGGGGGGGGGGGGGGGCAATTTAACACCCCGTACTTTCGGGCGATGGTTTGAGAAGCTAGAGAATGCAATTAGACCCGAGCCTTGGTGGATTTATGTCATATTCACGTACGCAAATGAAAAGCTTAGTATATTAAAAAGATGTGGTTCCGAAATAATTTAAGATATTAAAAGTGTGACAATAATGACTAGAAATAATATTTTATGTGTGCCAAAAGAGGCTATGGACTTGTGCTATATCACATGATCATAATAATGATTTTATGAAGTATCTAAAAGTGTTCAATATTTCCGTGAATTGAGATCAAGAAATTATGTATGTAATTGGGTAAATGAGCAAATTATAGTGGAAGACAACAAATTGATTAAGATTATTAGATAAATATTATATGTACATAGTAAACGTGCCCATGATAGGTGGCAACATATTCATTAATATAAATGTACATAAAAGGTGGTGTGATATGTTAATGATGATTAGAAAAGAGATGTTATAAAAGTGTACACGTGTAAAGTTCATGAAGATTTTATAAGTTCTTCATTTTCAATATGTGGCTTTTTGGTACAAGAAAGAAAGGATGAAATATTTTCCTTCTAATTTTATACCCTTGATTTTAGATCCTTAGAAAAAAAACCAACCAACAGCTACATTACTTTGTGTTGGAAATTTACTAAACGTGAAATAAAGTTAATACTATTAATTATGACTCGAACAATTGGAGCCCCGCACGTCGGAAACATGGTTTCCACACACGTGCAATAAAGTGTCAAGTATCGTAATTTCCTTAATGGAAGAGATATTGGTACATATACGAATTGTTGAGACGTAAAATAATAGACGGTTATTGGCCAAATGATAATAGTTTTATGTTGGTAAATGAAAGGAAGAATAGTACAATGTGTTAAAGATGAAACGAATCAGAAATCACAGCGGCACCGAGAAAAGGGCCGCGGCGCGACCAAGTCAGGGCCGCGGAGCATCCTCCTAGAGCCGCGACGCTCGTGACGGTAAATTCACTGGGGAGTTACGGAATCATAGGCGTCGCGGCGCCTTTCCGAAGGGCTGCGGCGCTGAGGCTCCAGTGAGTTACGTCATGTTAAGCGTCGCGGCGCCCTCCCGAAGGGCCGCGACACTTCGACTGTTTTTCCTCCGTTGGAGGCGAATTAAAACTGATTCTTGGGCTGATTTTGGAGCAATAACTCTCCATTATTTGGCTCATGAATTCAACCATAAATAGGCTAAATTAACCCCAAAATCAATTGTCATTACTTGACATTGATGGCCATTTATTTGGTTAATTGGGTGTTATACCCCGTAGCTCCGGAGTATGTATGTAAGGACGTACGTACGAATGTTTAAACCCTAATTAGGGTAATAATGAAAGAATTGTTTTCCGATGGAAAATATTCCGAACCTTGTGAAAGAAATTTTTACGTTTTCAATATTTTAACCAATTATGGAATTTTTCCGAGAGATAAATATTTTGGACCAATAGGAGGGCGACACGTGTCACCCCAAGTGGACATAATGGACGTTTTTTTTCAAGACTAGTGGGCAAGTGGGCAAGACAAGTGGTCAAAGTCTTGCATGGCATTTGCATGGCAATGAGACGTTTTTTTGAAGTTAGTGGGCAAGTCAAATGGTCAAAGTCTTGCATGGCATTTGTGGGACAAGTGGAGAAAGGAACCTACACAAACAATCTATACCATACACATGTTTCAATCCTACCCCTTGGTTGTCCTATATAAACACCTCTAGTTGATGAAATCTTCCACACTTAGAACATTTAAAGACTTGAAAATATTTTCCTCTCCTCCCTAGTTGCTCTCGTCCCACCCCCTCTTTCTTGAGCAAATGTTGTCCAAAAATTCTTAAACTTATAAGTGTTCTTCCTTAATGTATTAGGAAGATTATTAACCAAGAGTTAGACAAGATTTCACACCCCTAGCCTCAAAAACCCTCACAAAGCCGAGAGTGGGCAGATTTGGAACTTTAGTGTTCTTCACTTTTTGGAGTTCATTCTTGAATAGAAGTTGGTTAGGAACTTCTAAGGGTGACTTGTGGTGGTTTGAAACACAAAGATTTGGAGCTAAAACTTGCATAGGATCAACTTTAAGTTCTTGGATATTTTTTGGGCTAAATTGAGGTAATGAACCTTAACCTCTTTGTGAAGTTGATTATTATGTATATTGGATATTATACATATATTGGAAGTATATTATGGAGTATGAGATATAAGGAAAGATTTGGACCTTGTAAGATGTTAAAAGGAGAATTGGCATATTAGCCATTAAAATGGTAAAAATGTATCCATTACTTGACTAAGAAGTTAACAACAAAGAAACTATAACTTATATAAAGATTGGAATATAAGTTGAAGACTAATGAAGTAATTGGATAAGTAAAATTGTAAAAGTTGGCCAAGGACCCAACTTAAGGACTGTATTTACTATGGATTGTATTTACATTGTTGTTAAGGGGAAGATTGTTAATCGCGTTCCGTTTGGGCGTGTGATCCCTGTTACACCCCGTATTTACAGGACATGCTTTAAGAACGTACGTAAGAACTCACAAGTGTTAAGATATGAGACTTGTAAAAATTTATCAGAATTATGAAATTGTCGAAAAACGTAATATCAGGATTTAATGGGAGGGCGACACGTGTCACCCCCCTTATGGTTGCCTTGGACGATTTAGGCAAGGGCTAAAGGGTCATTTGACCTTTGTAGGATGACTAAGTCTTGCAAGTAGTGAGCTTGAGAATATTGACTAAGTCAAAGGGGTCCACAAGGCTTGATATTTAATAAGACCTCATCCAAACCACCCATTTGTTTACATCTTGACCCTCCATTGTGCTATATAATACTAGTAGTAGCAAGACAAGCTTAACACTTAGCCAAATTTTCAAGAAATTGGAAGAACAAGAGCCATAGCTCTCGGGTTCATCAAGGAAAAGAAAGAAATTTTTTTGTTTCTTGTCCAATAAGCTCCACACTTTAAACCAAGGTTCATGAGGGTATTGTAAGTGTATCTCAATAGAAAAATCTCGGAAAAAGATAGTTTTCGTACTAGTCGCAAGATGAAAACCTAGTTGCCTTTCTAGGTTTTGGTTGGAAGATTGAAGGAAATTGTTGGTGTTGTTCTAAGGGTCTCAAGTAGTGGATTGGAGTGTCAAGGAGGGGCACTAAGTTGCTAAGGAGCGAATTCGGATTTGGAGTTGGATTAAGATTCGTTGAGGTATAATCTTGTCTCTTAAAAGTGTTACAAGATTATATATTGTTATACCCCGTATTTCCAGAGTATGTACGTGAGGGTATACGTACAAAAGTTAGCCTAAGTAAAAGACCTTGGACGAAAAAGTTTGTGCACAACTCGCTAAAAAAATCGTTTTTCGACGAAACGTTTTACTAAACTCGCATAGGGTAAATTCCGGCTATGTCATTTATAATTTTTGCGGATTTTTCCGAGAGACGAAACATTTTGGACCAACGGGAGGGTGACACTTGTCACCCTCATTGGACGGCAAGAATGGGCAATTGTTGGCACGTTTTTTGTGCCATTTCCTTAGTCAAGGAGTTGGTAGGATATTTTGTGTAGTAGATGGATAAGGACACTTGCCTAAATCCTCACCCTACACTTGCCTTGCACTTGGCATCATCTTGACCATTGGTTGGCCTTTGCTTGACCTATAAATACCCCCCTTAAGATGAAGAGTTCTTCATCCACAAATCATCTCTCCAAGTCTTGAAAAATCCCTCCCCCTCTCTTAAAGCTTTTCGTCCAAGCCTCCACTCCCCCCCCCCCTTGTGAAGGCCGTTGGCCGAATACCCCCCCTCTAAGAGAAGCCCTAGCCGAAACACTACCCCCCTCCCTTGGTAGAAAAGTTGTCTTCCAAATACCCTCGCCCAAATCCCTTAGTACTTAGTAGAAGTTGTGAATAACTTCTAAGGGTTCTTGAGCTATCAAGCGCATACAAATTAGGAGCTAAACCTTGCTCGTGAGCGACTTTTATCTAGGATATTATTGGGCTTACCGAGGTAAATAATCTTATCCTTCTTTGTAACTAGAGAATAAATCTGTAGAAGTATAGGAATAAGTATAAATACTTAGAAGGATATTAAAGAATAGAATTGAATCGTTATCACGAGAAGGGTTTAAAAGAAGATTAATCAAACTATACTTACTTCAGATTGTTTTCACAGAGACTTGAGTAGCTCACGGGTAGGGAAGTCGCCCGATTTTCCATAGAATAAAGGACCCTCTCGCTAGAATCTGTTTACGAGTAGTCAGAGCGTTGATAGACGTGTCCGACTATTATAGGTTGATTCTCTGCGCGACATATTCAACTTGGCGGTGGTTTTCGCGAGAAGGTATGTGATTCTTCCTATACTCTTGAGCATGATATTTTAAATATATATATAGTACGTAGACGCATTTAGTGTTAAGCGAATAATAATTACTAATGTCTTTTGACTTAAGCCCGAATAATAATTACGCAATGTCTTTTGACTTAAGCTCGAATAATAACTACGACAATGTCTTTTGACTTAAGCCCGAATAATAAAAGATCGTGAAGCATTTCAAAAGAATCTCAATCATTTTTAATGTAAGAGAAACAATTGGTTTTAAACAAAAGCTTAAGAGTTATACTAGCTTTATGGGAAGTTAGGTATAACAACTTAAGAATGATAAAAGAATCGTTTACTTACTTGCTTATGAAAACCTTGTATTGATTGTAAGGTGTAGTAAGATTGATTGATAAATAGACATTTTATGATGTTACGTGTTAGTGTCTTGTGATGTTGTGAAAGGGGTCATTCTTGTCAGGCTTACGTTGCTGAACGGTAAGTCGGTTATCAATTATTATATCACCTACCCTCGACTTATTATACCGAGGGCTTGCCACCCTTGACGCGGGTCTATATGGCCTATGCGGTCTGTGAGACTACGCGAGTCGCGGAGTTCGAGGATTGATCATTCCGGTGTTTTAGCCCGACGCGGGGATGCCCATGCGCGCGTGACTATGCGGTCTATTGAGACTATGCGGATCGCGGAGTCCGGAGGGTACGGGGTTAGCTACCCCGACGCGGAATACCTCACGCGGTGCAGGCGTGACCTATGCGGACTGCGGAAAGTCCAGGACTAGGCACGCATAATGATACTATGGGCGATTGGCCATGCTTCGATCATTCGCGGCCTAGGAAAGACCAGTTACATTATATCTATTAGTGTTTTTTGTTTGTGATATGACACTATGTGCAATTGAACTGATTGTATTTGCAAATGGTTTTAAATACTTTGATTTCATTTAAGTACTTTACGCTTCACATACTTGGTACTGTTGTCTTGACTCCTTCTGGGGCCGCTCATGCCGCAGGTGGGGCAAGCAGTGCTAGATCCACATCCTTAGGATCTCTTTGCTTTGGTGTCGAGCTCCATCTTCTCGGAGGCTCTACTTTTGGGTATGATCTCCCCAGATTGTAGATAGTTTTGTACATTCAGGTATGGCGGGCCCTGTCCCGCCATAGTTGTTTACTTCCTAGAGGTCTGTAGTCCCATATACAGTTGGGATGTAATCGCAAAACTATGTTTATATATATATCGAAAGGCGACATTTTCTCACTTAAAGCGTGTCTCATTTTACAATCGTTTCATGTCTTGTTTTTATATTCAATGATTACTCGATGTATGACTACTTGGGTGCGGGTAAGGCACGATCCACGCCCTAATGGGTCGTGACAAAAGTGGTATCGAGCGATTAATCTCGGAAAGTGTCTACAGCACCGTATCTAGTAGAAGTTCGATTATCGGTGTGTTGTGCACCACACCAATAATCGTGAGGCTATAGGATATTTAGGATTGGTTTCATTCTTCTCACTCGAGATCGTGCATTAGCGCCGTGTTATAAGTTGGACCCTCTAACGTATTCCTTTCTCAGAATGCTTATGCCTCCACGTAGGCAACCCGCCCGTGGCAAGGCACCGGCGGAGTCGCTAGAGGTCACCGAGTTACGAGGCACAGTCCGGATTCACCCGAGGCGATACCTTAGACGGCGAGTTCCATGATTCCGCCGCCCCAAAGAGACCACGCATTCGCACCTCCCGCCCCACACCTGGGCGAGGAGTTAGGTACAAGGAGATGGCCCGGCTATTGGCTAGATATGTGGCCGCATACGAGGACAGCCGATGCGCAGCCCAGCCCAACCCCGATGGCGCTGTGGTTCACCCAGGGCGTATAGTTTGAGGCTACGTGACTTCCTCGAGTCAGAGCCCGCGAGTTTTACTGGTCGAGGCCGGAGGATGATCCGCAGGAGTTCATCCGTCGCCTACTGAGGATTATGAGAGTGATCGGGCGTCGAGACCGAGTCCGTGATTCGGTTCAGACGGCCGCGTGATACCGCGATCGATTGGTTTGATTCGTGGAGTTATCCCGGGAGAGCACGCGTCCTCGCCTACTGGGATGAGTTCTCGAGGCTTTCTCACTCACTTCGCCTCCACAGATGAGGAGGGCGCGACATATTTTTATTATCGAGACAGAGGACGCATACGTAACGCCCAACCCGGCCCGCATCGTGCCTTACCGGGCACCCTAGTGATACAACATCGAGAAAACCAGCGGAAAATAAAACATGAATCATGAAACAAGAGATATAATAAATAGACAGCAACCAAAACAGCTTGCCTTCGATATACATAAACCCGAACGCTTTAATCCTTTTACAACCCCGCCACAACAGCTTCATGCACTTAAGATTTACAGCGACTATGACGGACAGGGCCCGCCATACCCCGAATGTACAAGAACCTACAACTCGGGAACACATACCAAAAGATAAGCCTCCGAGAAACGGAGCTTCCCAAAACGCTGAACGAGATCCTAAGAGCGAGGATCCACGCCGATGTACCTCTACTGCGGATTGAACGCACTTCGGGCGAGGTCAAGATAACAGTACCAAGTATGTGAAATCACAAATCAGAAATGAAATCATAATAGCTTAAAAAGCGGAGACATGTATGATAACCAAAATACAAGACGCAACATAAAAGCGATCAAGTCGTGGACTCACGCTCAAAGTCACCACTCAAATATAACTATGGGTCTCACGCCATAACATCCATCATGTTCGCATCATGGCCGCATGCCCCGAAATCGCCTCGGTGTAGACATGTCCATGATGCAACAATAATAACAAGGCCGCATGGCCACATGCCGGAATCGTGACGGTAGACATGCCCATGTAACCTCAATAACAATATATCTGGTGGTCAACCCCGCCGCACGCCACATGCCCGAATATCAGACGGTAGACACGCCCATGTTGCGCAATAACCATATATCGGTAATCAACCCGCCGCATGGCCGCATGCCCCTAATATCGTGACGGTAGACATGTCCATGTGACATCAACACAAGACAAGAATCAAAATGAAACATACCCGGAATTCTCCATCACCGCCAAAGACGTCCAAGTAAGTTCTCAACAAGTCAACCGACTCTATCGAGAGACGGAATACGTAAATACCACACTTGCACAAAGAAAGGCTATCATCACAAGCATAGGCAAGTTTCACAACAACAAGCACAGCAAGTTTCACAACAACAAGCATAGGCAAGTTTCACACAACTCAAAGTACTTTCATTTTATGCCAAAGTCGGGTTTTTAACCCCAAAGTACTACATACGTTAAGTTCTTTTAAAAGAGATCCATTACTTTTATAAAAGTCACCCGATACCGTAGTATTAGAATGACCAACCCACCTTCCTTTTCAAAATCAAGTAACAACATTCTTTTCCTAAGTTCGGCTTTGCCTAGTTTCAATTACTCAAGCTTCTCATTTTCAAATGGTTTCATAGTTCATAAGCTTAATCACTTGATTTCTTTTAGAACAATTGAGTAATATATGTCTCACGTGAGAGTAGGTTATTCTTGTTTACAACATTCTTATTACAATGACCATGATCTAGAAAATGTATATCATTTTGTCTCATCTTAGTTTCTATGCAGATGGAGGTTTCTACTGGTTTTAATACAATTCATCATTATTCAATACATTTTCCTTTATTAACGCCGCAGTTGGTCCTGTCGATACACATTCGATTTCCAAATCAAGAAACATTATCCCTTTAAATAAAACCAAGTACTCATTACTCACGAATGAGGTTTCACACAAACATTCACATTAAAACAAATAAGTTAAGTCTCTTATCTTATAAGATCAAGTCTCTTAACTTCTAACATCAGTAAACCATTTTCTTTACCTCTCTTAAGACATTATACCTAACTCCCCATAAAGCTAGTATAACTCTTTTTAAAACCTTTTAAAACCAAGTGTTACTCTCCCTTCCAAAACAGTTTATAAATCTTTTGAAATACATCAAGTTCTTTATTATAACTAGCCAGTTATAATTCACATCAGTTACCCTTTAAAACCACAAAGTATTTTCTTACCTACATAAAGCTGTTATAACCAACTTCCCATAAAGCCGTTATAACACTTTATGTTTTAAGAACAATCAAACACAGTTAACACATGTACGTCTACCGTACTACATAGTTCACACATATCATGCTAGAAGAGATAGGAAGAGGTTCACATACCTCGCGACGATTTATCGACAATAAGCAAAATGCTCCAAGTACTACAACATTGCTAGCCCTTTCCACTCCTCGAGTAGAATACGCTACTCTTATTACTTTCACCTATAAAGGTCACAAACGTCTATTAACCCCAAAACACAAGTTCTATCTTTCTACAGAAAATTCGAAGACCTCCCCGCAACGTAATTCTCCTCTCTATCGAGGCCGCTACCAAGCCAACCGGGGGTTCACACGTCTAACCGGACGTGTACCATCCTACTCAGTAATACTACACAAGTCTACTGCAATACACCCCATGTAAATCTGTCACTCGATTCTTTATTCTTCAGGCTTAAGTCAAAAGACATTGCCACAACACTAAGTTCAGTTCTATATATAGTATACTTCAACTATATATTCTAACATGTAATTTCCAATTACAATAGAAGGACAGTAGTGTTTACCTCGATAAGCCCAAAATTATCCAAGTATAAAGTCGATCCTGAGCAAGGTTTAGCTCCACTCCGTGCGCTCCAAACCACTCCAAACAACCCTTAGAAGTTCTAACCAACCTCTACTCAAATACTTCAACCAACTATGAAGATTTCCTTAGGGTTTCGGTTTGAGACTAAAAGGACAAAAGGTAGTATTTCCGGGCTCTACGTATAGAGGTAACTTTTGGAATACAACAAGGTAAAGGCTAAGGTATTTTGGGCATTATAACAATACTAGGAGAGTATTTCTATACCACAAAAAGGGGTATTATACGAAAACAACTAGGCTAGGGTACCCAGCTAGCACCTCAAAGGGGAGGGTGGCCTCGCCAAAGCCAAATTTTAGGGGAGAGGGCTCTTGACGAGAGTCAACAAGCGGGAGGGGAGGGGTTTCAAGACTTGGAAGATTTTTGGATGAATGAAGTCTTCAAAGAGAGGGGGGTATTTATAGCAAAACCAAAAGCCAACCAATGGCCAAGATCCTTCCAAGTGTATAGCAAGTGTAAGGCCAAGATCAAGCCAAGTGCACCCTAACCCCTACTCCACAAAACATGGCACAAAACAAGCCACAAAACAAGGCACAAAACCATGAACCAATCGCCAAGGCCAAGCCTCCTCTTTGTTGCCCAACGAGGTGACAAGTGTCACCCTCCCGTTGGTCCAAAAATGTTCCGTCGCTCGGAAAAATCCGCAAAAATACTAAATGACATAGCCGGAATTTTCCCAACGTAAGCTGTGGAAACGCGTTTACGTAAAACGACTTATTCGCACTTGTGCCCAAATTTGAACCAAAGCCAATTCTTAAGGCAAAAAAATTTAATACGCACGCCACGCATATACTGAAATACGGGTATAACATTCTTCCTTAGAAACATTCGTCGAATGTTCCTTCAAGGTCTCAAACAAGCGGCGCAAGATAGTCTTCACCGCTATACGTTTAAAAACAATCATGCCACACCGTCACAAAAACACACGCTCACTTCTCCCCGTACTCGCAGTACTCGTCACGAACACTCGAACTCGTTCTAGTGTCCGTACCACACTTCGCAACGCTCGCTTTCCAACCCTTGGAGTCACTACCTCCAAACTTGGTCATCTCACTAACCTTAATTTCCCCTAAGGCCATTCCCGGCCTTCACGAACTGATTCTGATCGAACGTATCCACGAACTCATACGATGGTCACACAAACTTGGGCCTAGCATCCTCGTGACCCTACCACCTGGCGGGACCACCTGAATCGACTTACCCCAAACCGGGTTACGGGTTGACCCGCAAATGGTCCTCCACCCGACCCCCAACTGCGCCAAACTCTTGTTCCCCGATCCGGAACAATCTTACTAATTCACATCATGAAAGCTACCACTTCCATCTCACACTACCCACGGACTTATTACACAAATAAATCCCACGTATACCACTACTCTGATAAGGGTCAAACATAAAATAAATCTTTAACTCAAGACGACCTTACCCCTAAGGTCTCAGTCGTGACATATTCTAAGGTTCACACTTACCATGCCCCCATACGTATCCTCCCAACTAAGCATGTTTTCTAACTCATAATTAACACAACGCTATTCGTACATAGCACATAATAATGAGACCATCATAACAAGCATACCAAAACTCTAGAGGTTAAGGATATACTGCTAGGCGGTTCAAGGACCGCTAAAATCGAACTTCCACCGCGACTTACCGTGGGCCCGCAATCGCCTAGTAGTTCTGTGCTATCCTACCGCTACCCCGCCTGGACGCCTCGTCATATGGCCCCGTTGGCCGCAAGAATAACAAGCTCCCTTGGTACTACGACACTCCCCGAAATGCGGTCTACCACATCGACCACACCGAGGTAGGGTGATCGATCCGCCAACACCCCTACTCCCGAACATTCAAACCCGGGAGCCTGCATCGCCTCCGAATATCCTGAGGTCCCGGCGTGCGGAGGACCACTCGCAATGGCGGAGGTACACAACTAGTTCGGCTGAGGCGGTCCGCCTCGAAAGTCGCAAAAATATCCGCCTCGCCTTCTTCTGCTGAAAGCGGTCCACCCGTCGATCTCTGCGCTCCTCGCACCCAAGTGTATGAGCCTGAATGCGGGCAATGTCCATGCCCGGCTGAAGAGAAACACCCGAACAACTCTCTGCTAGGTAATCATCGAGCCCTGTAACATATCGGTGCACTCGATCCTCCATACTAGCTACTAATGCGGGAACATACCGGGCCAATGAGTCGAACTCCACATTGTACTCCCGAATCAGACGCGGATTCGCTCAACATCAAAAACTGTTTACCCGAGCCTCCTCATTTGTGGAGGCAAGAAATGTGCTGCGAAGGCCCTCAAAACTCGCCCCAAACGGCCGGAAGTGCATGCTCTCCCGGAAAGCTCCCACGAGTCAAAACCAATCGATCGCGGTATCACGCACCGATGCGAACCAAATGTCACGCACTCGGGTCAAGCCTTGATCACCCGCATGATCCTTCAGAATCGACGGATGAACTCGCGGATCATCCTCCGCCTCGACCAGAAACTCAAAGCGGCTACAACTAAGAAATCCGTAGCCTCAAATCGCTCGCCGTGCACTACAGTGCCGCTGAATCGAACCGCCGGCCCAATTTATCCTCATATTCGCCACAACTCGCCAATAATCGCTATCTCTCGTGACCATCCCCGCCTGCATCGTGGGACCGAGGCTCGTATCAGTAGTCTCGCAGCCCACCGCCGCGCTCTAAACTCGCTGCGCCGGGCGGCGCCGCAAAACTCGCCGTCAAGCACTACTCGCATCGACCGAGCTCGCGCTCGCATCTTCCTCAATCCCAATAGCGGCTCCTGCCGCTTTGCCCTTCGGGACTCGGTTGCCTTCGCAGAGGCATAATCGTAAAAACGAAACACGTCGAGGGTCCAACTTACAACATGACTTCTAAGGCACGATCTCGTAATGAGAAGAATGGAAACCAATCCTAAATGTCCTATAGCCTCCTCGATTATAGACGTGGTGCACAACACACCGATAATCAAGACTCTACTAGACACGGTGCAGACACTTTCCGAGGACTAATCGCTCGATACCACTTTGTAACGCCCAACCCGGGCAGCATCGTGCCTTACCCCGCACCCTAGTGATACAACATCGAGAAAACCGGAAAATAAAACATGAATCATGAAACAAGAGATATAATAAATAGACAGCAACCAAGCAGCTTTCAAAGATATACATAAAACCCGAACAGCTTTAATCTTTTACAACCCCGCCACAACAGCTTCTCTGCACTTAAGATTTACAACGACTATGACGGACGGTGGCCCCGCCATACCCCGAATGTACAAGAACCTACAACTCGTGGAACACATACCAAAAGATAAGCCTCGGAGAAACGAGCTTCCCAAAAGTCAACCGAGATCCTAAGGCGAGGATCCACGACCGATGTACCTCTACTGCAGATGAACGCAGCCAAGGAGGTCGAGACAACAGTACTAAGTATGTGAAATCACAACATCAGTAAATGAAATCATAATAGCTTAAAAAGGTGAGACATGTATGATAACCAAAATACAAGACGCAACATAAAATACAAGTCGTGGACTCACGCCTCAAAGTCACCACTCCAAATATAACTATGGGTCTCACGCCCATAACATCCATCATGTTCGCATCATGGCCGCATGCCCCGAATCGCCTGCGGTGTAGACATGTCCATGATGCAACAATAATAACAAGGCCGCACGGCCACATGCCGAATCGTGACGGTAGACATGCCCATGTAACCTCAATAACAATATACTGGGTGGTCAACCCCGCCGCACGGCCACATGCCCCGAATATCAGACGGTGTAGACACGCCCATGTTGCGGTAATAACCATATATCGGTAATCAACGCCGCACGGCCGCGTGCCCGGAATCTCAGACGGTGTAGACATGTCCATGTGACATCAACACAAGACAGTAATCAAAATGGAAACATACCCGTGGAATTCTCCATCACTGCCAGCACGTCCAAGTAAGTTCTCAACAAGTCAACCGGCCCTCTATCGAGAGACGCCAGAATACGTAAATACCACACTTGCACAAAGAAAGGCTATCATCACAAGCATAGGCAAGTTTCACAACAACAAGCACAGTAAGTTTCACAACAACAAGCATAGGCAAGTTTCACACAACTCAAAGTACTTTCATTTTATGCCAAAGTCCGGGTTTTTAACCCCAAAGTACTACATACGTTAAGTTCTTTTAAAAGAGATCCATTACTTTTATAAAAGTCACCCGATACCCGTAGTATTAGAATGACCAACCCACCTTCCTTTTCAAAATCAAGTAACAACATTCTTTTCCTAAGTTCCAGTTTGCCTAGTTTCAATTACTCAAGCTTCTCATTTTCAAATGGTTTCATAGTTCATAAGCTTAATCACTTGATTTCTTTTTAGAACAATTGAGTAATATATGTCTCACGTGAGAGTAGGTTATTCTTGTTTACAACATTCTTATTACAGCAGCCATGATCTAGAAAATGTATATCATTTTGTCTCATCTTAGTTTCTATGCAGATGGAGGTTTCTACTGGTTTTAATACAATTCATCATTATTCAATACATTTTCCTTTATTAACGTTGCGGTGGTGCGTCGATACACATTCTGATTTCAAATCAAGAAACATTATCCCTTTAAATAAAACCAAGAACTCATTACTCACGAATGAGGTTTCACACAAACATTCACATTAAAACAAATAAGTTAAGTCTCTTATCTCATAAGATCAAGTCTCTTAACTTCTAACATCAATAAACCATTTTCTTTACCTCTCTTAAGACATTATACCTAACTCCCATAAAGCTAGTATAACTCTTTTTAAAACCTTTTAAAACCAAGTGTTACTCCCTTCCAAAACAGTTTATAAATCTTTTGAAATACATCAAGTTCTTTATTATAACTAGCCAGTTATAATTCACATCAGTTACCCTTTAAAACCACAAAGTATTTTCTTACCTACATAAAGCTGTTATAACCAACTTCCCATAAAGCCGTTATAACACTTTATGTTTTAAGAACAATCAAACACAGTTAACACATGTACGTCTACCGTACTACATAGTTCACACATATCATGCTAGAAGAGATAGGAAGAGGTTCACATACCTCGCGACGATTTATCGACAATAAGCAAAATGCTCCAAGTACTACAACCTTGCTAGCCCTTTCCACTCCTCGAGTAGAATACGCTACTCTTAGTACTTTCACCTATAAAGGTCACAAACGTCTATTAACCCCAAAACACAAGTTCTATCTTTCTACGTAAAATTGCAAAGACTTCCCCGCAATGCCAGCGTAATTATCCTCCTCTATCGAGGCCGGCTACCAAGCCAACCAGGGGGGGGGGGGGGTTCACACGTCTAACCGGACGTGTACCATCCTACTCAGTAATACTACACAAGTCTACTGCAATACAGTCCTATGTAAATACAGTTCAGCTCAGTTCTTTATTCTTCAGGCTTAAGTCAAAAGACATTGCCACAACACTAAGTTCAGTTCTATATATAGTATACTTCAACTATATATTCTAACATGTAATTTCCAATTACAATAGAAGGACAGTAGTGTTTACCTCGATAAGCCCAAAATTATCCAAGTATAAAGTCGATCCTGAGCAAGGTTTAGCTCCACTCCGTGCGCTCCAAACCACTCCAAACAACCCTTAGAAGTTCTAACCAACCTCTACTCAAATACTTCAACCAACTATGAAGATTTCCTTAGGGTTTCGGTTTGAGACTAAAAGGACAAAAGGTAGTATTTCCGGGCTCTACGTATAGAGGTAACTTTTGGAATACAACAAGGTAAAGGCTAAGGTATTTTGGGCATTATAACAATACTAGGAGAGTATTTCTATACCACAAAAAGGGGTATTATACGAAAACAACTAGGCTAGTGGGTACCCCACGGCTAGCACCTCAACGGGGGGCGGGGTGGCCTCTCGGCCAAAGCCAAATTTTTAGGGGGAGAGGGGCTCTTGGACGAGAGTCAACAAGAGGGAGGGGAGGGGTTTCCAAGACTTGGAAGATTTTTGGATGAATGAAGTCTTCAAAGAGAGGGTATTTATAGAAACCAAAAGCCAACCAATGGCCAAGATCCTTCCAAGTGTATAGCAAGTGTAAGGCCAAGATCAAGCCAAGTGCACCCTAACCCCTACTCCACAAAACATGGCACAAAACAAGCCACAAAACAAGGCACAAAACCATGAACCAATCGGCCAAGGCCACGCCTCCTCCTTGCCGTCCCCTGAGGGTGACACGTGTCACCCTCCCGTTGGTCCCAAAAGGTTCCGCTCGGAAAAATCCGCAAAAATACTAAATGACATAGCCGGAATTTTCCCAACGTAGTCGTGGAAACGTTTCGTAAAAACGACTTATTCGCACTTGTGCCCAAATTTGAACCAAAGCCAATTCTTAAGGCAAAAATTTAATACGCACGCCTCACGCATACTGCGGAAATACGGGTATAACAAAGACGATTAGGAGTACAATGTCGAGTTCGATTCTTTGGCTCGATATGTCCTCGCATTGGTAGCGGATATGGAGGAGGTGCATCGCTACGCCATCGGGCTAGATGATTATATGGCCGAGTCTTGCGGTGTGTCTCTTCACCTGTATGGACATTACCCGTATGCAGCTCATGCACTTGGATGCGAGGAGGCAGACCGACGAGTCGATAGATATCAAGACGAAAGGCCAGACGGCCGGTTCTTTGGTAGTTCTCGGTGGGCGGCCTCCAGTTAGCCTAGATTTGCACCCCGCCGTGAGCACTCCCACATCATCGGTCAGCCGAGTATTCGGGCGGTCGGGGCCCCAGACTGGATTTCCGTGGTAGCGGTGCTAACCGATCGAGGTCCGCTCGGTGTGCTGTTGTGGTAGATTCCATTCGGAGTCGTAGTACTACTCGTGAGCTTGCTATACTGCAGGCCGCAGGTCATTACGCGAGTTTGTCAGGCCGAGCGCGGTAGTAGGGCTCACCTACGTGGTCTGCGTCGGTTCATCATCTCCTACGATTACTCGCCCCGAGGCGTGGTACTCATGGACCAGCAGGTCGCGGCAGAGGTCGTGGCGTGGGTCCCAGTTCTAGCGGTCCTCAGAACCGCATTTATGCCTTGTCCAGCCGGCAGGATCAGGAGGCCTCACCTGATGTCGTCACAGGTACCTTATCAGTCTCCGATATTGATGTGTATGCCTTGATAGATCTGGGTTCTACTTTGTCCTATATATCTCCCCTTATTGCTAGTAGGATAGGGATAGAGCCTGAGTCCATAGACCCTTTCGAGGTAGCTACGCCTGTGGGTGATTCGGTGGTAGCTCGGCGGGTATATAGGGCTTGTCCAGTGACCATTTACAGTCGTCAGACCCTAGCCAATTTGATAGAGTTGGATATGACTGATTTCGACGTGATCATAGGTATGGATTGGCTAGCTTCTTGCTACGCCAATGTAGACTGCAGGGAGAGAGTAGTACGTTCCGTTTCTGGCGAGCCATTGTTGAGTGGGAGGAGCATCAGACGCCGAGGGGTAGGTTTATTTCCTACCTCAAGGCTAGGAAGATGGTGCGAAGGGTATATCTACCATCTCATTCGGTGTTTGATAACGAGGCTGCAGTGCGATTTTCACCGATTTCGAGAGTCGAGAGTTCCCGACGTGTTTCAGACGACCTCGGTATCCTCACGAGAGGAGATAGAGTTTTGTATCGATGTCTCGCCAGACATCGGTGTCACACCCCGAACCCGGGCGTGGATCGGTGCCCTACCTGGGCACCCTGCTACCTTAACAACTAAGTATATTGCGGAAATTAATAACAGCTCATATTTTTTTTTCTTTTAAAACCAATGTACGTACAAGGCAAAGCCGACTAGGCTGCCATATCATATACATAAACAAAAGACACTACACTCTACACGAGTCCAATCCCACATATGAATACTGCACTTAGGAGTTAAATCGAAATATGACGGACAAGGCCCCGTACCAAAACTGTACAAAGCCTGTACTGAAGGATATATACCAAAAAGATAAACTCCTGGACAGAGGGAGCTATCCAAAAACCCTGAGCAGGATCCTACACCTGCCGATCACCAAACAGCGTACCTAAACTGCGGATGAGCGGCTTCAAGGAGTCGATCTGAAAGAATGTACCAAGTATGTGAGCGATGAAATCGTAATGAAATCATAGATCTAAACAAAGCAGGAGACATGTATGATAGCCAACCTACAGTACACAATACATAAGCAGTCATATCAAGTCAGGAACGCAGGCCCTCAAAGTCACTATTCAAATATAACTATGGGTCTCACGCCCATAATATCAATCATGCCCGTGGAATCCTTCCTCACTGCCGGCAGTCCATGATATAACATAGCACCAATAGGCGTACATGAACACCAAGTCCCACCTGTGTTCTAAAAACTGTACGGGCCAAGTAGGCAAACGAACAGGTGGTATAACGTCTTGGGGTTTACCCCTCATTTATACTCTGACCACGAGGGTGGTAAAGCGGGGTATAACGTCTTGGGCTTGCCCTCATTTATACTCTTACCCGAGAAGGTGTTATAACCTCTTGGTTCTTGCACATCATTTATACTCTTACGTTATCTCAACCGGCCACAAACAACACATAAAGCGGTGGTACAGTCTTGGGGTTTACCCTCACTTATACTCTTACCTGGAGAAGGTGGTGCATGTCGGGGGTTTACCCTCACTTATACTCTTACCCTATCTCGACCGACCATCAAACAAGACATAAGCACTACCATGTCTTCTATAAAAATGAATTTAACCCAAGTACTACAAGTAATGGAAGCATACCTGGAATCCCACATCACCGCTTGCTTCCCAAGAATTAACAACAAGACAAATTCTTCTACCGAGAGTCGCGAACTTAATAAAACATAATACTTGCACTCAAAGGCTATTACCAGCACATATAGGCAAGTTCTCAATTAACCAAGCCAAAGTACTTATCAAGGCACACATAGGATAAATTCTCATTTAACAAGCCAAAGTACTTATCAGGGCACAATTAGAATAAATTCTCATTTAACAAGCCAAAGTACTTATCAGGGCACAAATAGAATAAATTCTCATTTAACAAGCCAAAGTACTTATCAGGGCACAAATAGAATAAATTCTCATTTAACAAGTCAAAGTACTTATCAAGGCACACTTAGACAAATTCTCAATTTATCAAGCCAAAGTACTAATCAAGGCATACATAGAATAATTCTCTTTTAACAAGTCAAAGTACTTATCAAGGCACACTTAGACAAATTCTCAATTTATCAAGCCAAAGTACTAATCAAGGCATACATAGAATAATTCTCTTTTAACAAGTCAAAGTACTTATCAAGGCACACTTAGACAAATTCTCAATTTATCAAGCCAAAGTACTACGTACGTACATTCTTTTATAAAAGACTCCTTTCTATGTAAAGCCCCAAGATACTAACACCCGTAGTATCAAGGCGTGTCTATTTTTCAAAGTAAGTTACTACACTTTTAGAAAACTCATTTCAAGTCTTGAAATCAAGTAACTCCAAATTTTCACAATCTTGGCAACTTATGCCCTTTTTTCAAAATAGACAACTTTCTAAATCTTTCATAAAGCCGTTATAACCAACTTCCCATAAAGCCGTTATAACCCTTTATGATTTTAGACATATCCATTCCTTCAATGACCAAGAGACTTATACTATTAAAACCAAGTATCACATACTTATAAATCAAGTTCTTAACTTTCAAAAATACTCCAAGTCTCTTAATACTTAGAAAACAAGTTTTCTTCTACTTTTTAAACCTCAAGTAACTTCACCCTTAACACAAGTTACTTCTCTTAAATCATGTCATTTCTCCTCTTTTAAATCAAATAAGTAAATCACTCCTTTGACTTCTAAAGTCACTATAATGACCTTTAGGTTTTAGAACTAAGGCACTAGCCAAAAGATTTGGAAACCACTTCCTTTTTAAGACTAAATGTACTTTAAGTAAAAATACCTTCACTTTTAAGAATCCAAACTTCATCAAGAAAATGGATTCTACAACTTACAATCCAAACATCAAAGTACACTCAAGGAAATACATAGAAAAAATTCTATTTTAGGCAATCCAAATACAACCAAGGAATGGATCATTTTGAGTAGAACCTACTTTCTTTATCTTACGGAATCATGCTAGAAGAGAGATAGTTCACATACCTTTTCGGCTAAAATCCACAAGCTAAGCCGAATACGTCGTACGTAGAAGTGTCAACCTATAATGGTCACAACAAGATTATCAACTTCTAGTCTCAACGTAGAATAATACTAAGTGTTTGGTCTCAATTCTACGGAAAATCGGCAAAGACTTCCTTTGTTTCTACTCACTTTGCCACCTTTTTCAAGGCGAATACAATAACCAACAAGCCACATTTAATGCTCCAAACAACAACCAAACAAAGGGGATTACACGCCTTACAATACGTGTAAAATTCCGCCCCACAATTCATACCAAGTATTACAAAAATCCAAGCCATTCTCTGACAATCTTATAGCCAACAATACTAAGGTCTTTTCCAATTCTTCCCTAATTCCAAGTTCTAAGGTCAACATGTTATTTAGTCGTAAACAACTTCAACAACTACAATTTCCTTCTTTATACAACATGTGACGACTTAAACGAATAATCAACTTGAAATGTACTCTTAAGGCTAACATGCTAGTTTTCGGATTAGGGTTCCAATAGCCAACATAATAATCAAACTTCGTAATATATAACTCATGCTTGCTAATAACCATAGCTACAATCAATAAGTAAGCTTAATTGCTAAAACGACAAAATTTATACCTTTCGAAGCCCTTAAAATTTCCAAGATCCAAAGTCGCGCCTTAGCAATTCTTAGCTCCTTTCCTTAGGTTCCAATCCGCTCCAAGCACTCCTTAGAGGCCTATGAAGAACCCATCTTCAAGTTCCAACTTCAAAGTTGAAGAACTCCAATAGTTTCCGCCTTGCGACTAACGTGAAAACTCCGTTTTTCCGAAATATTTCTATTGAGATAACCTTATAATACCCTTGGGGACATTGGGTTAAAGTCTTGTGGCTAATGGATCAAAATCACAAAATTTTTGTGTGGGAGAGGGCTTGAACGCGAGAGCAATGTTGCTAGAACAACAATGTTTCTAATTTTTCTAAGTGTTAAAATGAGCTAGTCTTGCTACTAGTTAGTATATAACACATATTGGAAGGCTTAGATATTAACAAATGTGAGGCTAGGATGATTATCACAAGGATCAAGCTTATGTGGCAAGTTGACTAGTCAATTATGTCAAGCTTGCAAGACTTATCATCTACATAGGTCAAATGACCATTTTACCCTTAACATTTTCGTCCAAGACCACTTGTTGGGGTGCCACGTGTCGCCCTCTCATTCGTCCATAAAATTCCGTAACCCTCGTGGGCCCCACAAAAATGTAAAATTCCTCGGGTGGGCCCCACGTGACCAAATCCGTAATAAATAAATTTCCATAATGCCAATAGGTTCCATACTCTTCAAATAATACATTTTGAGAATCCAATTCTCAACAACGAACATTTTTCCTTTCCGTTGTCCGGAAGATTTTCCGTCGGAAAAACAATTCTTCCTTTCGTACTAATTTCCCAGTCTTGTTTCCTTTCGTACATTCTCTTTTACATGTCCTGGACTTACGGGGTGTAACAGTCGGCCTATTTCCATTCCGCCATACAGAATGGCACCTGCCGAGTTGAGAGAGTTGAAGGATCAGCTTAGAGATTTGCTGGAGAAGGGCTTCATCAGTCCTAGTGTTTCTCCCTGGGGAGCGCCGGTATTGTTCGTGAAGAAGAAGGACGGGACGCTGCGCATGTGTGTTGATTACAGACAGCTGAACAAGGTGACCATTAAGAACAGATACCCTTCCTGTGATTGATGATTTGTTCGACCGGTGCGAGTGCGAGATGTTTCTCCAAGATTGACCGCGATCGGGCTATCATCAGTGCACGAGTCGAGAGGCGGATGTCCCTAGGATCGCATTCGGACTCAGACGCATTATGAGTTCAGTGGTCATGTCTTTTGGGTTGACCAATGCTCCGCGATATTCATGGATTTGATGAACCGAGTGTTCAAACCATTTTGGACACGTTTGTGATAGTGTTCATTGATGATATCTTGGTTTATTCTCGCCAGAGCGGAGCACGCGAGCATTTGAGATCTTGGCCGATTCTCAGACCAGCGATATACGCCAAGTTTTCCAAATGTGAGTTTTGGTTAACTTCGTGGCTTTTCTTAGGCATATTGTCGGGCCGATGGCATTCAGTGGATACGCCAAGATCGGCGGTCGAGACTTGGCCTAGACCTACTACTCCGGCAGAGGTTCGCGATTTACGGGCCTTGCAGTTATTATCGGTTCAGAGAAGTTTGCTTCTATCTACGCACCATTGACTAGGCCGACTCGGAAGGCGGCTAAGTTTGATGGATGATGCGTGGAGCGGGGTTTCGATTCTTGAAGGAGATCGACGACCGCCCGTTCTTACTTCCGGAGGTCCAGACGGTTATGTCGTGTATTGTGATCGTCGGGCATCGGGTTGGGATGTGTGTTGATGCAGCAGGCAAGGTTATAGCGTATGCATCCCGACACCAAGAAACACGAGAGAACTACCCACCCATGATTTGGAGTAGGCAGGTGATTCACGCCTTGAAGATCTGGAGGCACTATTTGTATGAGGTTCATGTGGATATTTATACGGACCACAAGAGCCTCGTATATCTTCGGCAGGAGCTGAACTTACGGCAGACGGTGGTTAGAGTTGCTTAAGGATTACGATGTTGATATCTGTACCACCCGGGAAGGCCAATGTTGTGGCGGATGCTCTTAGTCGTAGGTCGATGGGAGCCTATCGATGTGCGGCAGAGGAGGGACATGGTTCGTGATTTGCATCGATTAGCGAGCCTTGTATCCGTTTGATTGATTACGATAGCGGTGGGTTCGAGTTCGTGAGGTTGCCGAGTCTTCCATCGTCGAGAGGTGAAGAGGCAACAGTTCGAGGATCGATTTTGACACGTTATCGTGATCTGACTCTTCGTGAGGGCAAGCGGTCCTGAGGTAGCACCGATGGGTGCTAAGGTTTGAGGGAGTTGTGTGTTCCAGATGTTTGAGACTTGGCAGAGTTCTTGGGAAGCACACACTGTAGCGTTACTTCTATCCATTCGTGGTCGACCAAGATGTACCACGACCTTAGATCCGTGTATTGGTGGATGGCTTGAAGAGGACGTTGCGAGTTCGTAGCTCGGTGCCCGTTGTCGCAGTGAAGGTAGAGCACCGAGGCCCGTGGTTTGTTGCGCACGATTGAGATCCCGACGGAAGTGGGAGGTGATCAACATGGACTTTATCACGGGATTACCTCGCACTCGAGGAGGCATGATTCTATATGGGTTATCGTCGACAGTCGACGAAATCAGCCCACTTTCTTCCGTCGGACGACTTTTTCTGAGGATTATGCCGACTTTATATCCGAGAGATCGTCGATCGCATGGAGTCCCTATTTCGATCATATCGCATGAAGAGCCCGGTTACGGCTAACTTGAGGTCTTTCCGAAGGGCTTAGGGGACGCAGTGAGCTCGAGTATCGCATTCCATCCACGCAGCACGGACAGCCGAGCGCACTATCCGCACTTCGAGGATATATTGCGAGCTGCGTTATCGACTTCGTGGGTAGCCGGGAGGATCATTTGCCTCTAGTTGAGTTTGCGTATAATAATAGCTACCACCCAAAGATTCGGATGGCGCCTTATGAGGCCTTGTATGAGGAAGTGCAGATCGAGCAGTTGGTTTGATGTAGGCGAGGTGCGAGTGGGACCAGACGGTGCAAGAGCGGTGGATAAGGTGAAACTTATCCAGAGAGGTTCTCGACACCGAGTCGGCGAAGTCATACGCAGATCATCGTCGTCAGATCCGGAGTTCGAGGTTGGTGATTGGGTTTTCTGAAGGTGTCACCCATGGCGGTGTGATGAGATTCGGTAAGAAAGGGAAACTCAGCCCAAGGTACATTGGGCCCTTTCAGATTGTCCGCAGGGTAGGCAAGGTTGCCTATGAGTTGGATCTGCCGTCCGATCTGGAGGCAGTGCATCCGGTGTTTCATGTTTCTATGCTGAGGAGATGTATCGGGGATCCATCTAGAGTGCATCCGATTGATGATGTCCAGGTGACCGAGGGGTTATCATATGAGGAGGTTCCCGTAGCGATAATCGATCGTCAGGTTAGGCGTCTGCGACCAAGGACGTGGCTTCCACAAAGTCTTGTGGCGAACGAGCTCGGGAGGAGATGACATGGGAAGCCGGGAGGACATGAGGCGTAAGTATCCTCACCTATTCCCATACCTCCGGGTAATTCACTTTCCTACTTGTAAATTTTCATTGCCATATATGCCTAAGTGTTGTTTGTGGCCATGTGTGGCACTTGCAAACCGCTTAAGCTTTATCGTTAATTGTCTTGGGAAGGAACATTCGACGAATGTTTCTAGCGAGGGGAGAATGTTATACCAGTATTTCCAGTATGTACGTGAGGGTATACGTACAAAAGTTAGCCTAAGTAAAAGACCTTGGACGAAAAAGTTTGTGCACAACTCGCTAAAAGAATCGTTTTTCGACGAAACGTTTTACTAAACTCGCATAGGGTAAATTCCGGCTATGTCATTTATAATTTTTGCGGATTTTTCCGAGAGACGAAACATTTTGGACCAACGGGAGGGTGACACTTGTCACCCTCATTGGACGGCAAGAATGGGCAATTGTTGGCACGTTTTTTGTGCCATTTCCTTAGTCAAGGAGTTGTGTTATACCCCGTATTTCCAGAGTATGTACGTGAGCGCGTACGTATTATAATTTGAGCCTTAAAGTTGGCTAGTTTCGAAATTTGTACACAACACCCGATTAGAGTCGTTTTTCGACGAAACGTTTTACACAACTGGCGTAGGGTAAATTCCGGCTATGTCATTTCTAATTTTTGCGGATTTTTTCGAGAGACGAAACATTTTGGACCAACGGGAGGGTGACACTTGTCACCCTCAATGGACGGACGAAAAGGGGCAAGTTGGCACGTTTTTTGTGCATTATTTTTGGTCAAGGAGTTGGTAGGATATTTTGGGTAGATGGATAAGGTTGCACATGGCTTAATCTTGGCCTTACACTTGCGTTGCACTTGGCTAAATCTTGGCCATTGGTTGGCCTTTGGTTAGCCTATAAATACTCCCCTTGTTGAAGACTTTCTTCATCCAAAACTTGAGCAATCTTTCTAAGTCTCAAATACTCCCTCCCTCTTGTTTGATCTCGTCCAAAAGCCCTCCCCTCGAGCAAGGCCCTGGCCGAGAGCCTCCTCCCCTTTGTGGTGCTCTGGCCAGGGTACACCCCCTAGCCTAGTTGTCTCGTATAAATACCCCTTGTTGTGGTATAGAAATACTCTCCTAGTATTGTTATAATGTCCAAATACCTCGCCCAAATACCTTGTAGTATTCCCAAGGTTACACTTATACAAGCCTAAAATACCATTATACTTTCCTCACCACTAAAACGAAACCCTAAGTAAATCTTCACCCGTAGTTGAAGTTATAAGTAGAAGTTGGTTATAACTTCTAAGGGTTGGTTGAGCGGCCTGAGCGCAGCGGAGTAGAGCTAAACCTTGCTCGGGATCGACATATAAACTCGGATAATTTTGGGCTTATCGAGGTAAACATTCTTGACCTTCATTGTAATTGGAAATTACATGTTGTAGGAGTATATAGTTAAGTATACTATATATAGAATGAACATAGTTGTGCGGCAATGTCTTTTGACTTAAGCCCGAATAATACTTACGCAATGTCTTGCGACTTAAGCTGAATTTTAAGAAGTTAATCGAATCAGTAATCACATAGATCAGACATACAGAGACTTGTGTAGCATTATCGTAGTAGAATTGTACACGCCCGGTTAGGCGTGTTAACCCCGGTTGGCTTGGTAGCCGCCTCGATAGAGAGAGAGATTTACGCTGCCATGTGGAGGTCTTCGAATTTTCTCGTAAGATATTCTACATTGAGATCTAAGATGTTAATAGGCGCCTGTGGCCTCTATAGGTTGAAATACTACGTGTGGCGATCTACTTGGCTTAAGGTAGCCGACGGTTTGAGGTACTTAGAGCGCTTTGCTATTAGTCGGAATCGTCGCGAGGTATGTGAACCTCTTCCTATCTGTTCTAGCATGATATGTGTATAACTATGTAGTGCAGACGCATACGTGTTTAATGTATTTGATTGGTTTGAACATAAAGTGTTATAACGGCTTTATGGGAAGTCGGTTATAATACTTTATGTAGGTAAGAAAATGCTTTGTGGTTTCAAAAGGTAAATCGATTTGACTTATAACGGATTTGATGGGTAGTAATAAAGAACTTGAAGTGTTTCAAAAGACACATTGAAAGAAGAGTAATACTTGGCTTTGAAAACATAAGAGTTGTACTAGCTTTATGGGAAGTTAGGTATAACGCCTTAAGAATGATAAAGAAGAATGGTTTCTTGATTTTTAGAAGATAAGAGACTTGACTTAATGGTATTGATATGAATTTTGTTAAAAGTGTGAAACCTCATTCGTGAGTAATGAGTACTTGGTTTTAAAAGGAATAATGTTTTATCGATTTCGGAAATCGAATGAGCATCGACAAACCACCGCAGTTAATAAAGGAAAATGTATTGAATAATGAAGTATGGTATTAACACCAGAAACCTCCATCCGCATAGAAGCTAAGATGAGACAAAATGATATTACATTTCCTAGATCATGGCTGCTTAATAAGATTGATTATAAACAAGAATAACCTACTCACATATAAGACATATGTTTCTCAAAACGTTTAAAGGAGAATTATGTTAAAACTATGAACTACGAAACCTTTTCTAAAATGAGAAACTTGAGCATTTGAAATTAGGCAAACTTGAACGTTTGGAAAATAAGGTTGTTACTTGATTTTACAAAGGAAAGCATTTTGGTTTACTTAACAATGTTAGTCACTCTAATTTTATAGTACGTATCGGGTGACCTTTGTAAAAGAAATGGATCATAAAAGGAATTTAACGTACGTAGTACTTTAGGGTTAAACTCCGGACTTTGACATAAAATGAAAGTACCTTGAGTTGTGTATAACTTGCCTATGCTTTTGTTATGAAACTTGACCATGTTACGTGTGATAGCCTTGTTGTGCAAGTATTGTGTTCTACTCGACTACCGGTTCATCCGGGAATGTATTTCACTTGACTACCGGTTCATCCGGGAATGTATTTCACTTGACTACCGGTTCATCCGGGAATGTATTTCACTTGACTACCGTTCATCCGAATGTATTTCACTTGACTACGGTTCATCCGTTAATGTATTTCACTTGACTACCGGTTCATCCGGGAATGTATTTCACTTGACTACCGGTTCATCCGGGAATGTATTTCACTTGACTACCGGTTCATCCGGGAATGTATTCCACACGTTTCTATATTGGGTCCATAAGATGGGCCGAGACCTGTTATCGTATCACATGATTTGTACCGAGACCGCCGACAGAGGAAGGAGTTCCACGCATGAGGATGACTTTGAGGCGTGAGTCACGACTTGACATGATCGCTTATGTTGTGAACTGTAGTTTGGTTATCATACATGTCTCCTGCTTTATATAGACTATTATGATTTCATTTACAGTATTTTACAGTTTCACATACTTGGTACCTGTTGTACTGACCTCCTTCGGGGGGCTGCGTTCATGCCGCAGGTAAAGGTACATCGACTGTCGATCCCCGCTTATAGGATCACATTTCAGCGTGTTGAAGCTCCGTTCCTTCGAGGCTTATCTTTGCATGTTACCACAGTCCGTAGGTTCTTGTACATTCGTGGTATGGCGGCCCCGTCCCGTCATAGTTGTTGTCACTTCAGAGGTGCGTAGTAATCTTGCAGGCGTAGTCCAAAAAGGATAACTGTTCGGGTATTTATGTATATATACTGAAGGCAACTATTTTGGTTGGCCTGTTTACTTATCATGTCTCTTAATTCATGTTCATGTTTTTATTTCCGCTGATTTTCTCTGATGTTGTATCACTAGGGTGCCCGGTAGGCACTACCACGGCCCGGTTCGGGTCGTGACAAAAGTGGTATCAGAGCAGTTAATCCTCGGAAAGTGTCTACAGACCGTGTCTAGTAGAGTCTTGATTATCGGTGTGTTGTGCACCACATCTATAATCAGGAGGCTGCAGGACATTTAGGATTGGTTTCCATTCTTCTCATTCTGAGATCGTGCCTTAGAGCTGTGTGATAAATTCGACCCCTCTGACGTATTCCTTTCCTTTACCAGTTATGCCTCCGCGCAAGGCAACCTGAGCCCGATGGGCAAGGCAATCGAGGAGTCGTTAGTGAGATACTGAGGAGTACGAGGCGCAGCCCTGGCCAAGACTGAGACAGTGCTTCCGACGGCGAGTTTCATGACGCCGCCAAAGACCACCGAAGTTTAGAGTCGCAGCGGTCGCCGAGACTACAAGACTGAGCCTCCGGCCCCACACCGGAGCAGATGAGATGGGTACAAGGAGATGGCCCGCCATCGCCGTGGTCGTGGCCGATATGAGGATAGGCTAGACGCAGCAGCTCCACCCAAGAGCACCCGTAGTTCACCCCGAGCGCAGTTTGAGGCTACGTGACTTTCTCGAGTCAGTAGCCCGCCATGTTCTATGGATCGAGAGCCGAGGACGACCTCGGGAGTTTATCCGACAGCCTACAATGGATCATGAGGTGATCGAGTCTCGCAGGCGAGTCGGTGGTATTGGTTCGCATCACCGCGTGATCTGCAGATTGACCGTTTGATTCGTGGAGCTGTCCCGGAAGAGCATGCACTTCAAAGAGTTTGGGACGCAGTTCTCGAGGCATTTCTGCACATTTCTTGCCTCCACAGATGGCGAGGGCTCGCCGGCAGATTTTTGACGTTGAGGCGGGATCGCGACGGTTAGAGAGTACAATGTGGAGTTCGACTCATTAGCTCGGTATGTTCCCGCTGTGGTGGCTGATATGGAGGACAGAGTACACCGCTACGTCACCGGGCTAGATGATTACTTGGCAGAGGCTTGTACGGTGTAGCTCTTCAGCCGGGCATGGACATTGCCCGCATGCACGCTCATGCACTAGGATGTGAGGCACGGAGAGGTCTACGGAATGAGCGAGTTCAGCAGAAGAGGGCCAGAACAGCAGGGTGCTTTGGGAACTTTCGAGGCGGACCGCCTCAGTTAGCCTAGTTATGTACCTCCGCCGGGCAGAGTGGTCCTCCTCGCCGGACGCTCAGGTATTCGAGCCGGTCGAGCTCCGTGGCTTCGTTCACAGTATACGTGAGTGCTAGCCAGCCAAGATTCATGCCCTCGCCGGTGCACGATGTGGCAAACATCATCCCGGGAATGTCGCTTTTTTATCGGTGCTTATTTCACTGCGCCGCCGTGTGGCCATGTGACGAGAGATCGTGCTTATAGAGAGGTACTGCAGCTTGGCGCAGCCTTACAGATCGCGGCGTGTTCATCGCTTTCATAGCATGCTACGCGCAGGCGGACTTATGATTAGAGTGGAGCGGTAGCTTGTGTATATCCTTAACCTCTAGAGGCTTGTATGTTTTGATGTTATGTTAATGTTAAGTGTTATGTTCGGATAGCTTTGTGCTAAAATGTGATTTAGGAACTCGGTTGGGGAAAAAGGATAAGCTCAAAGTGAGAAAATGATGAACCTTAGAATATTACGATTGAGACCTTAGATGTAAGGTCATCTTGAATAAAAGATTTTACTGTTAGTCTTTGTTGAAATACTTGGTTGGCGTATAAATGTATTGTGTGATAAGTCCCAGGTTGGGTAAATGAAAGTGGTATCTTTCCGATGTGATTTAGCAAGATTGTTCCGTGTCGGCGAGCAAGAGTTGGCGCGCAATGGGTCGGGTTGGGGCTATGTTGCGGGCCAACCCGCGCCCGTTAAGAGCGGGTCTGCCAGGTGGTCCCGCAGATGGTAGGGTCACGAGGTGTTAGGCCCAAGTTTAGATGACCATCGATGAGTTCGAGGATATGTTCGACGAGCGGATCGTGAAGGCCGGAATGGCCTTAAGGAAGATTGAGGCTAGTAAGATAACCAAGTTGGAGGTGGTGACTCAAGGGTCGGAAAACGTAAACGTTGACGGAAGTGGTACGGATACTAGAAAAGTTCGAGTGTTCGAGAAGGGTACAACGAGATAGGGGAGAAGTGAACGTGTGATCATTTCTTGTGAAGGGAGAAGGTGCGAAGGATGTATATTTTAGACCTCAGGAATCGCATGTAGTCCGGTACCATTTGTTGGGTCGCCGGAGTGACACTAGAACCTCGCGGCAAAGTGACAAAAGTTTGTGATGTTAGAGGTGTTTCCTCGTGGACTTGGATATAAGTATTTGCGTGCATGTGTTGTTTCGTGGCCAGTTGTGGCGTTGACAACTTATTAGAAGAACTTTATCGTTATCCGTCTTGAGAAGGAACATTCGGACGAATGTTTCTGCGAGGGGAGAATGTTATACCCGTATTTCCGCAGTATGTACGCGAGCGCACGTATTATAATTTGAGCCTTAAAGTTGGCTAGTTTGAAATTTGTACACAACACCCGACAGAGTCGTTTTTCGACGAAACGCTTTACACAAATCGCGTAGGTAAATTCCGGCTATGTCATTTCTAATTTTTGCGGATTTTTCCGAGAGGAAACATTTTGGACCAACGGAGGGTGACACTTGTCACCTCAATGGACGGACGGTGGGGCAAGTTGGCACGTTTTTTGTGCATTATTTTTGGTCAAGGAGTTGGTAGGATATTTTGGGTAGATGGATAAGGTTGCACATGGCTTAATCTTGGCCTTACACTTGCGTTGCTCTTGGCTAAATCTTGGCCATTGGTTGGCCTTTGGTTAGCCTATAAATACTCCCATGTTGAAGACTTTCTTCATCCAAAACTTGAGCAATCTTTCTAAGTCTCAAATACTCCCTCCTCTTGTTTGATCTCGCCCAAAATCCCCCTCCCCTCGAGCAAGGCCCTTGGCGAGAGCCTCCTCCCTTTGTGGTGCTCTGGCCAGAAGTACACCCCCCCATAGCCTAGTTGTCTCGTATAAATACCCCTTGTTGTTGTATAGAAATACTCTCCTAGTATTGTTATAATGTCCAAATACCTTGGCCCAAATACCTTGTAGTATTCCCAAGGTTACACTTATACAAGCCTAAAATACCATTATACTTTCCTCACCACTAAAACGAAACCCTAAGTAAATCTTCACCCGTAGTTGAAGTTATAAGTAGAAGTTGGTTATAACTTCTAAGGTTGGTTGAGCTGGCCTGAGCGCACTGAGTAGAGCTAAACCTTGCTCAGATCGACATATAAACTCGAATAATTTTGGGCTTATCGAGGTAAACATTCTTGACCTTCATTGTAATTGGAAATTACATGTTGTAGGAGTATATAGTTAAGTATACTATATATAGAATCGAACATAGTTGTGCGGCAATGTCTTTGACTTAAGCTCGATAATACTTACGGCAATGTCTTGCGACTTAAGCTGAATTTTAAGAAGTGAATCGAATCAGAATCACATAGATCAGACATTGAGACTTGTGTAGCATTACTATTAAGTAGAATGGTACACGACAGGTTAGACATGTTAAACCCCTCGTTGGCTTGGTAGCCACTCGATAGAGAGAGAGATTTACGTTCATGTGGGGAGGTGCCGAATTTTCTCGTAAGATATTCTACATTGAGATCTAAGATGTTAATAGGCGCTGTGGCCTCTATAGGTTGAAATACTACGTGTGGCGCGTCTACTTGGCTTAAGGTGTAGCCGACGGTTTGAGGTACTTAGAGCGCTTTGCTATTAGTCGGTAATCGTCGCGAGGTATGTGAACCTCTTCCTATCTGTTCTAGCATGATATGTGTATAACTATGTAGTGCGTAGACGCATACGTGTTTAATGTATTTGATTGGTTTGAAACATAAAGTGTTATAACGCTTTATGGGAAGTCGGTTATAACGACTTTATGTAGGTAAGAAAATGCTTTGTGGTTTCAAAGTGGTAACGATTTGACTTATAACGGATTTGATGGGTAGTAATAAAGAACTTGAAGTGTTTCAAAAGACTGCTGAAAGAAGAGTAATACTTGGCTTTGAAAACATAAGACTTGTACTAGCTTTATGGGAAGTTAGCTATAACGTCTTAACAGTGATAAAGAAGAATGGTTTCTCGATTTTTAGAAGATAAGAGACTTGACTTAATGGTATTGATATGAATTTTGTTAAAAGTGTGAAACCTCATTCGTGAGTAATGAGTACTTGGTTTTAAAAGGAATAATGTTTTACTGATTTCGGAAATCAGAATGAGCATCGACAAACCACTGCAGCGTTAATAAAGGAAAATGTATTGAATAATGAAGTATGGTATTAACACCAGTAGAAACCTCCATCTGCATAGAAGCTAAGATGAGACAAAATGATATTACATTTCCTAGATCATGGCTGCTTAATAAGATTGATTATAAACAAGAATAACCTACTCACATATAAGACATATGTTTCTCAAAACGTTTAAAGGAGAATTATGTTAAAACTATGAACTACGAAACCTTTTCTAAAATGAGAAACTTGAGCATTTGAAATTAGGCAAACTTGAACGTTTGGAAAATAAGGTTGTTACTTGATTTTACAAAGGAAAGCATTTTGGTTTACTTAACAATGTTAGTCACTCTAATTTTATACTACGGGTATCAGGTGACCTTTGTAAAAGAAATGGATCATAAAAGGAATATAACGTACGTAGTACTTTAGGGTTAAACTCCGGACTTTGACATAAAATGAAAGTACCTTGAGTTGTGTATAACTTGCCTATGCTTTTGTTATGAAACTTGACCATGTTACGTGTGATAGCCTTGTTGTGCAAGTATTGTGTTCTACTCGACTATCGGTTCATCCGGGAATGTATTTCACTTGACTACCGGTTCATCCGGGAATGTATTTTACTTGACTACCGGTTCATCCGGGAATGTATTTCACTTGACTACCGGTTCATCCGGGAATGTATTTCACTTGACTACCGGTTCATCCGGGAATGTATTTTACTTGACTACCGGTTCATCCGGGAATGTATTTCACTTGACTACCGGTTCATCCGGGAATGTATTTCACTTGACTACCTGTTCATCCGGAATGTATTCCACACGCTTTCTATATTGGGTCCATAAGATGGGCCGAGACCGTTATACGTATCACATGATTTGTACCTGCATCACCGCGGTGAGGAAGGAGTTCCACGCATGAGGATGACTTTGAGGCGTGAGTCCCCGACTTGACATGATCGCTTTATGTTGTGAATCGTAGTTTGGTTATCATACATGTCTCCCGCTTTATATAGACTATTATGATTTCATTTACTGATTTTACGCTTTCACATACTTGGTACTGTTGTCAGATCGACTCCTTCGGGCCGCGTCATGCCGCAGTAAAGGTACATCGATCGCCGATCCCCGCTTATAGGATCACATTTCAGCGTTGGGAAGCTCGTTCCTTCGAGGCTTATCTTTGGTATGTTACCCGAGTGCAGAGGTTCTTGTACATTCGTGGTATGGCGGGCCCCCGTCCCGTCATAGTTGTTGTCACTTCAGAGGTCCGTAGTACCGCCAGGCGTAGTCCGAAAAGGATAACCGTCGTATTTATGTATATATACTGAAGGCAACTGTTTTGGTTGGCCTGTTTACTTATCATGTCTCTTAATTCATGTTCATGTTTTTATTTCCGCTGATTTTCTCTGATGTTGTATCACTAGGGTGCCCGGGGTAAGGCACCAGTCACGGGCTCGGGTTCGGGTCGTGACAAGTTGGTAGGATATTTTGTGTAGTAGATGGATAAGGACACTTGCCTAAATCCTCACCCTACACTTGCCTTGCACTTGGCATCATCTTGGCCATTGGTTGGCCTTTGCTTGACCTATAAATACCCCCCTTAAGATGAAGAGTTCTTCATCCACAAATCATTTCTCCAAGTCTTGAAAAATCCCTCCCCCTCTCTTAAAGCTTTTCGTCCAAGCCTCAACTCCCCCCCCCCCCTTGTGAAGGCCCTTGGCCGAATACCCCCCCCTCTAAGAGCAGCCCTAGCCGAAACACTACCCCCCCTCCCTTGGTAGAAAAGTTGTCTTCCAAATACCCTAGCCCAAATCCCTTAGTACTTAGTAGAAGTTGTGAATAACTTCTAAGGGTTCTGGAGCTATCTGAGCGCATACAAATTAGAGCTAAACCTTGCTCGGAGCGACTTTTATCTAGGATATTATTGGGCTTACCGAGGTAAATAATCTTATCCTTCTTTTGTAACTAGAGAATACATCTTGTAGAAGTATAGGAATAAGTATAAATACTTAGAAGGATATTAAAGAATAGAATGAATCGTTATCACAGTAGAAGGGTTTAAAGAAGATTAATCAAACTATACTTACTTAGGACTGTTTTCACATGAGACTTGAGTAGCTCACCTGTAGGGAAGTGCTGCCCGATTTTCCGTAATAAAGGACCCTCTCGCTAGAATCTGCATGCAGTAGTCAGACGTTGATAGGCGTGTCCGACTATTATAGGTTGATTCTCTCGCGACATATTCAACTTGGCGTGGTTTTCACGAGAAGGTATGTGATTCTTCCTATACTGAGCATGATATTTTAAATATATATATAGTACGGTAGACGATTTAGTGTTAATCGAATAATAATTACGGCAATGTCTTTTGACTTAAGCACGAATAATAATTACTAATGTCTTTGACTTAAGCTGAATAATAACTACGGCAATGTCTTTTGACTTAAGCTGAATAATAAAAGATCGTGAAGCATTTCAAAAGAATATCAATCATTTTTAATGTAAGAGAAACAATTGGTTTTAAACAAAAGCTTAAGAGTTATACTAGCTTTATGGGAAGTTAGGTATAACAACTTAAGAATGATAAAAGAATCGCATTTACTTGCTTATGAAAACCTTGTATTGATTTACGTAAGGTGTAGTAAGATTGATTGATAAATAGACATTTTATGATGCTACGTGTGTTAGTGTCTTGTGATGTTGTGAAAGGGGTCATTCTTGTTGTGCTTACGTTCTTTGAACGGTAAGTCATTGTATCATTATTATATCACCTACCCTCGACTTATTATACCGAGGGCTTGCCACCCTTGATGCGGGTCTATACGCACGCGGTCTGTGAGACTACGCGAGTCGCGGAGTTCGAGATTGATCATTCCGGTGTTTTAGCCCGACGCGGATGCCATGCGCGCAATGTGACTATGCGGTCTATTGAGACTATGCGGTCGCGGAGTCGGGAGGGTACCGGGGTTAGCTACCCGACGCGAGGAATACCTCATGCGGTCCGTGGTGACCCATGCGATCGCGGGAAGTCCAGACTAGGCACGCATAATGATACTATGGGCGATTGGCCTTGCTTCGATCATTCGCGGCCTAGGAAAGACCAGTTACATTATATCTATTAGTGTTCTTGTTTGTGATATGACACTATGTGCAATTGAACTGATTGTATTTGCAAATGTTTTTAAATACTTTGATTTCATTTAAGTACTTTACGCTTCATACTTGGTACTGTTCAATCGACTCTCTCGGGCCGCGTTCATGCCGCAGTAGGCAGAAAGTGCGAGATCCACATTCTTAGGATCTCTTTGCTTTGGTGTCAGGAGCTCCATCTTCTCCGGAGGCTCTACTTTTGGGTATGATCTCACTGTATTGTAGATAGTTTTTGTACATTCAGGGTATGGGCCCCCGTCCCCGCCATAGTTGTTTACTTCCTTAGAGGTCTGTAGTCCTATTGTACAGTTGGGATGTAACTGCAAAACTATGTTTATATATATATGCCGAAAGGCGGCATTTTCTCACTTAAAACTGTGTCTCATTTTACAACTGTTTCATGTCTTGTTTTTATATTCCGCTGATTACTCTGATGTATGACTACTTGGGTGCCCGGGTAAGGCACCAGTCACGGGCCCCGGAACGGGTCGTGACATGTATATATTGTTTGTTGTTAGCTATACATGTTGCTAGCATGAAGTTTATATGTTGAAGTTTGATAAGTATTATGGATTGATTGTAGTCTTAAATCTGAAATGTCATTTAAGCCTTGTGAAGTTGGATTACAATTTGGTCGTTTATTAGAATTGTCGCATGTTAATTACTTGAAGATTATAGTGGTTATAATCGATTGCGACTTGATATCATGTTATGCTAACAACTTGGATTGAAATAGAAATTGGATAAGAATCGGTGTTATTATAATATATGTTGCCGAATTGGACTTGTAGGTTGTATTAGTTTGATATCGTTTGTGGGGCGGAATTTTACACGTCTAGAAGGCGTGTAATCCCCTATTGATTAATTGCATTGATTGGGCCTTAAATGTGGCGTGTTTGGTTATTGAATTCGGCCTTGAAAAAGGTGGCAAAGTAAGTAGAAACAAAGGAGGTGCTGTCCGATTTTCCGTAGAATTTAGTGACTTAGCACTTAGAATATTCTACGTTTGAAGTAAGAGGTTAATGGACGTATTGTGACCATTATAGGTTGAAGTACTAAGTATAGCGTATCCTACCTGAGGGATGGAATAGCTATCAAGGTTGAAGTACTTTGGAGCATTTTGCTACTTGTCGATAATCGTCGCGAGGTATGTGAACCTCTTCCTTCCTTTGGCATGATTCTATGTATGGAATATACATGTGGTATTATTTCATATTTCCTTCTACTCTTAGAAGTTAAGAGGTATGTGTGTGATTTACTCTATGTAAAGTTTATGTCAAAGTTATCCTAAGTCCTTACCGAGTCTTATGGGGGATGGTGGTAAGAGTCGTTATGAGGTACTTTGGAGCCAAGTTGACTTGGCTAATTTATGGCACGAATGAGAATAAGTATCGAGCAAGCCATTGCAGCGTTAATAAAGGAAAATGTAATGACAATCAAATTATGTTAAAATGAGTAGAATTCTCCATCTGCATAGAAGCTAAGATAAGACAAAATTGTATTACATTTTCTAGATCATGGCTACTTGAATAAGATCGTTATAAATAAGTATAACTTATTCACAACGCACCAAAGTATATGTTACTTAACTTATAAGAATTTACGTATGAAGTTTTAAGGCTATGGATCTCAAATTCTTAAAGGTTAAGAGACTTTATTTTTCAAGTTAGGAGACTTGATTCTTAAAGGAAGAAATGAATTGATTTACAAGTATAGAATACTCGATTTGGAAAGACTTGATTTCTAAAGTTAAGAAACTTGTTTTCTTAAAAGTTAAGAGACTTGAAGTATTTTGAAAATATAAGTCTCTTGGTTATAAAATGAATGAATTTGTCCAAAACATAAAGAGTTATAACGGCTTTATGGGAAGTTGGTTATAACAACTTTATGGAAGATTAAAAGAATGGCTTTCTTCAGTATTGTCACGACCCGAACCCGGGCCCGTGACTGGTGCCTTACCCGGGCACCCAAGTAGACATACATCAGAGTAACCAGCGGAATATAAAACAAGACATGAAATAATATGAAGTGAGAAACAGTTTATCAGAGAAAAGTTGCCCTTCGGCATAAATATATATAAAAACTTGAATGCATATCCCTTTTACAAACCCCGCCACAACAAGATTACAAACCTCTAAGAATGTTATAACAAAATGACGGACAGGCCCCGCCATACCGAATGTAAGTACCTACAACGACAGGACTATACTACGATAAGCCTCCGAGAAACGGAGCTTCCCAAAACGCTGAATCGTGACCCATGAGCGAGGATCAACAATCGGTGTACTCTACCTGCGGCATGAACGCAGCCCGGGCGAGGTCGATAACAGTACCAAGTATGTGAAATCAAAATATCAGAAATAAAATCATAATAGTCTATATAAAATGTAAGACATATATGATAACCAATTTACGATACACCATATGTAGCAAATATGTCAAGTCGTGACTCACGCCTTAAAGTCATCACTCAAATATAACTATGGGTCTCATGCCCACAATATCAATCATGCGCCGTGGAATTCCTTCCTCACCGCCGATACCCATGATATAAAAACACCCAAGGAATACACATGAACACCGTGTCCCACTGTCATAATAAAACCGTGACGGTAAGTATGAAGGCATAACCGACTACTAGAACCCACCGTACCAACAATGCTATCAAATCGCATCACGAGGTCTTTCTAGACCGCCACATGATCAAGCCGCCACTTGCCCTCGGTGATCACGCGCGCCTAATCTCGAACTTACCGCAGCCCGCATAGGCCACACATAGGCCCGCATGAGGTATTCTCGATCGGGGCAGCTAACCCGCGGCATCCTCACGGACTCGTGAGTCCGCATGGCCACATAGACCGCATGAGGTAATTACCCCGCACACTAACACGGAACTCTCGTAGCTCGCATAGGTCCTCGGACCCGCATGAGGCATCCTCGTGACGGGCAGCTTAACCCCAGATATCATGTCAAGAGTGAGTGGTACAATACTAACATAACGCTTATCGTTAAACAACATAAGCACAATCAAGGAAACCCTTTACACAAACATCACAAGACACTAACACACGTAGCATCCTAACATGTTTACTTATCAAACCAACAAGAAGTATTACAAGGCTATCACAAACCAACATAGTCAAGTTATTTACACAAGGTACTTTCTACTTTATGTCAACAAGTTCGGGTTTTTATCCCCAAAGTACTTCAAACATTAACTCTTTAAAAACCAAGTACTCATTGCTCACGAATGAGGTTTCACACTTTTTAACAAAATTCATATCAAGTCAATTAAGTCAAGTCTCTTATCTTTTAAGATCAAGTCTCTTAACTTCTAAAATCAATAACCCATTCTTTTCCAAAAGTTCAAGTTGCATAAATTCAAATACTCAAGTCTCTTATTTTCAAAAGATTCATAGATCATAGTTTTAAACACTTAACAACGTAATCTCCTTTTTTTTTAAAACAATTTGAGTAACACATGCCTTATGTGTGAGTAGGTTATTCTTGTTTATAACAATCTTATTAAAGCAGCCATGATCTAGGAAATGTAATACAATTTTGTTTTATCTTAGCTTCTATGCAGATGGAGGTTTCTACTAGTTTTAATAATACTTAATTAGTCAATACATTTTCCTTTATTAGCGCTGCGTTGGTTTGTTCGATACTTATTCTCATTTCCGAAATCAATATAAGGCTTTCATAATCAATTAAGTAAACCGTTCCTTTTATATCTCTTAAGTCGTTATACCTAACTTCCCATAAAGCTAGTATAACACTTAAGCTTTTAAAACCAAGTATTACTCTTCTTTCAAAAACGATTCTTAATTCTTTTGAAATACTTCAAGATTCTTATTATTTAAAACTCAAGTCAAAAGATATCGAAGTAAAACCACGTTCAGTTAACACACGTACGTCTACCGTACTATATATATTCTTTTAAAATATCATGCTCAAGAGGATAGGAAGAATCACATACCTCCTCGACGAAATCCACCTGCCAAGTCGAGTATGTCGCACGCAGAGTATCAACCTATAATAGTCAAATACGTCTATCAACGTCTAGACTACTCTGTAGTATATTCTAAGTAGAAGGTGCTTATTGCTACGGAAAATCGGGCAGCACTTCCCTACCCGTCAAACTACTCAAGTCTACTGTAAAACAATCCTATGTAATTACAGTTCAATTCTCTTCTTTTATACCATCCTTCTATATCTTATACTCATTTATAAACTACTATATATAATCTCCAATTACAATAGAAGGACAAAGATATTTACCTCGATAAGCCCAAAATTATCCAAGATTTAATGTCGATCCTGAGCAAGGTTTAGCTCCTAATTTGCACGCTCCGATAGCTCCAAGAAACCCTTAGAAGTTTCCACACAACTTCTACTTACTACTTCAACCAACTATGAAGTTTCTCCTAGGGTTTCGTTTTGTGACTAAAGAAAGTATAGTAGTATTTCCAGGCTCTTAGTATTGAAATAACTTTGGAATACTACAAGGTATTTGGGCTAAGGTATTTTGGAATTGTAACAATACTTGGAGAATACTTTTCTACCAGGGGGGGGGGGGGGTGTTTCGGCTAGCACTATTAGGAAGGGGGGGGGGTTCGGCCGAGGGCTCACAAGGGGGGGGGGGGGGGCGGGGTGGTTTGGACGAGAGCTTCAAGAGGGTGGGGGAAGGATTTTTAAGACTTAGAAATTATTTTTTGGATGAAGAAGTCTTCAACTAAGGGGGGTAAGTGTAACCTTATCCATCTACTCCATAAATATCTAACCAAACATTGACCAAATGTTTATGGCATTTTCCTTGCAAAAAACGTGCCAAAGAATGCCCACAAAATCGTCCAACCTTTGCCACCTAAGGGTGACACATGTCGCCCTCTCGTTGGTCCAAAATATTTCATCTCTCGAAAAAATCCAAAATAAATAAATTATTGATCACGCAAAATTCCTTTACAAGTTTCGGGAAATTTTCCGTCGGAAAAACGAATCCTACATTCTTGTCCTACTAAAGGCTTGTATTTTTGTACGTACGTCCTCACATACATACTCTGGAAATACGGGGTGTAACATTCTCCCCTCCTTAGTAACATTCGTCCCGAATGTTCCTTCTCCAAACAGATAACGATAAAGTTCCTCTTAACTTAAACAAGTTGCCAATGCCACACCTGGCCACAAAATAACACACGCGCAAAATACTAAAATCCAAGTCCACGAGAAATCACCTCTATCATCACAAAAGCTCCTACCCAAGGTCTAAAAGATACTCCCTTCGCACCTTTACTTCACATAAGAATTGATCACTTCCATTCTCTTAACCCATGCTCGCTGTCACGACCCGTTCCGGGGCCCGTGACTGGTGCCTTACCGGGGCACCCAAGTAGTCATACATCAGAGTAATCAGCGGAAATATAAAGCGAGACATGAAACAGTTTATAAAATAAGACACAGTTTATGTGAGAAAACATCGCCTTTCGGCATATATATATATAATCATGGTTTAGCAGTTACATCCGACTAATCGCACAACATGACTACTGCACTTAAGGAAATATACAACTATGGCGGACAGGGCCCCGCCATACCCCGATCACATAAAACTATCTACAACAGGGAGATCATACCAAAAGTAGAGCCTCGGAAGAGATGGAGCTCCCGACACCAACGTAGAGATCCTAAGGATGCGGATCTAGCACTGCCGCTTACTGCGGCATGAACGCAGCCCGGAGGAGGTCAAGACAACAGTACTAAGTATGTGAAATCAGAAAGTACTTAAATGAAATCATAACACTTTTTAAAACCAGTTTACAAATATGTATGAAGAAATCGAAACCGCACATGTGGCCACATCACAAACAAGAGCAACAATAGGTAAATCTGTAATAGGTCTTTTCTAGGCCGCGAATGATTCGCAGGCCACTCGCCCAGATTATCATTCTCGCAAGCCTAATCTCGACTCGAGTCCGCATAGGCCACTCACGGGCCCGCATGAGGTATAACCCCGCATCGAGGGTAGCTACTCCTGCATCGCCCCGACTCATTGTCCGCATGGCCACATAGACCGCATGAGGCATAACCCCGCATACTAACTCGAACTCTCGTAGCCCGCATAGGCCCTGGACCCGCATGAGGTATTCTCGAATCATGGTCCTGCATCGCTGAGTCTACCCCGCATCGGAGGCGACTTAACCCCTATCAACTCAAGAGGTGAGTGATAGTATACTAACATAACAACTTATCTTTAAACAACATAAGCACAACAAGGATACTCACCTATACAAACGTTACAAGATACTAACACACATAGCATCATATCATGTCTACTTATCAAACCATCTTATTATTCTTTTCACAATAAAAGTCTGTTATAAACACATAGGCAAACTTGTTTCTTTTATCAATCTTAAGTGGTTATACTTAACTTCCCATAAAGCTCGTATAACTCTTAAGCTTCGCTTTAAAACCAATTAGTTCTCTTCATAAAATGATTCAGTAGTCTTTTGAAATGTTTTCAGTTCTTTATTATTCAGGCTTAAGCCGTGAGGCATTGCCGTAAGTATTATTCAGGCTTAAGCCGTGAGGCATTGCCGTAAGTATTATTCAGGCTTAAGTCAAAGACATTGCCATAGTTATTATTCAGTTAACACATGACGCTCACCGCACTATATATATTGTAAAATATCATGCTTTAGGAAGAATCACATACCTTCTCAAAAAACCACCGCCAAGTCAATATGTCGCGCAGAGTCACCATAATAGTCACAGATATCTATCAAAGACTACTCAAGGTCATTCTAAACAGAGGGTTCACAATTCTATGGAAAGTCACAAAGACTTCCCTACCCTGAGCTATATAAGTTCATCTGTGAAACAAATTCATGTAAGTACTGATTTGATTATTCATCTTTCAAACCCTTCTTTGTGGTAACAGTTCAATTCTATTCGTGATATTCTTCTAAGTGATTAATACTTATTCTTATACTTCTACAGATGCATTCTCTAATACAAAAGAGGGTTAGGATTATTACCTGTAAGCCCAATAATATCCTAGAAAAGTCGCTGAAAGGTGGTTTTGCTCCTAAGTTGTATGCTCCAAAGAACCTTAGAAGTTCTTCACAACTTCTACTAAGTACTAAGGTATTTGGGCTAGGGTATTTTGGGCATTATAACGATACAAGAAGATAACTTTTCTACCAGGAGGGGGTAGATTTTTGGCTAGGCTAAGGGGCCTCGCCAAACTACTAGGCTAGAGGGGGTATTCGCCGGGCCTTCACAAGGGGAGGGGAGGTGTTTTGGACGAAAAAGACTACAAAGGGAGAAGAGAGGATTTTTCAAGACTTGGAAGATTTGTGGATGAAGAACTCTTCATCTCTAAGGGTATTTATAGGTCAAGAAGTGGCCAACCAATGGCCAAGATTAAGACAAGTGCAAGGCAAGTGTAGGGTGAGGATTAACTAAACACAAATATCCTACCAACCCTTGACTTGTGCACAAGGCACAAAAACGTGCTGGTTCTTCTTCAATTCGTCCAAATGGACGATTCAAGTCCACCAATGGGAGGGTGCCAAGTGTTGCCCTCCGTTGGTCCAAAATGTTTCGTCTCTCGAAAAATCCGCAAAATAAGAAATGGCATAGCGGAATTTACTCTACGAAAGTCGTGGAAACGTTTCGTCGTGGAAACGATTCTTTTAGTGAGTTGTGTACAAATAAAACGCCCAAGGCTTATCTTTAAGGCTAGACTTTCGTGACGTATTCCTCACGTACATACTCCGAAATACGGGTATAACATTCTCCTCTTAGAAACATTCGTCCGAATGTTCCTTCCCAAGACGATTATCGAAGAAGCTTAAACGATTGTAAATGCCACACACGCCACAGAGCAACACTTAGGCGTAAACGATAACGAAAATTTACAAGTAGGAAAGTGAATTTACACCGAGGTGTGGGAATAGGTGAGGATACTTCCGCCTCATGTCCTCCTCGCTTCCCACGTCATCTCCTCCCGAGCTCGTTCCGCCACAAGACTTTGACGGAAGCCACGCCCTCGTCCGCAGACGCCTAACTCGACGATCGACTATCGCCATGGGAATCTCCTCATACGATAACCCCTCACACCGACATCGTCAATCGGTGTACCCTAGATGGATCCCGATACATCTCTCAAGATAGATCGTGAAAACCGGATGACCGCTCCAGACGGACGGCAGATTCAACTCATAGGCAACCTTGCCTACCTCGCGACAATGCGAAACGGCCCGATGTACTTGGGCCGAAGTTTCCCATTCTTCCCGAATCTCATCACACCCTTCATGGGTGACACCTTTAGGAAAACCCAATCATGAACCTCGAACTCAAGATGCCGACGACGATGATCTGCATACGACTTCTGCCGACTCTGAGCTGTCAATAGCCGCTCTCGGATAAGCTTCACCTTATCCACTGCCTGCTGTACCAAATCTGGTCCTACTAGCTGCACCTCGCCCACATCGAACCAACCTATAGGCGATCTGCACTTCCTCCCATACAAGGCCTCATAAGGCGCCATCTGAATACTGGAGTGGTAGCTATTATTATATGCGAACTCAACTAGAGGCAAATGATCCTCCCAACTACCACTGAAGTCAATAACACAGGCTCGCAGCATATCCTCAAGAGTCTGGATAGTGCGCTCTGCCTGTCCGTCTGTCTGTGGATGAAATGCAGTACTCAGGCTCACCTGCGTCCCTAAACCCTCCGAAGGACCTCTGAAGTTAGCCGAACCGGGCTCCCATCGATATGATCAAGTAGGGACTCCATGCAGTCTGACGATCTCTCGGATGTAAAGTCCGCATAATCCTCACCGAAAAGTCGTCCCGACGGAAGAAAGTGGGCTGATTTCACACCGTCGACGATAACCCATATAGAATCATGTCTCCTCTGAGTGCGAGGTAATCCTGTGATGAAATCCATGTTGATTACCTCCCACTTCCAGGTCGGGATCTCAATCGTCTGCAACAAACCACCAGGCCTCTGGTGCTCTACCTTCACCTGCTGACAACACGGGCACTGAGCTACGAACTCTGCAACGTCCCTCTTCAAGCCATCCCACCAATACACAGATCTAAGGTCGTGGTACATCTTGGTCGACCCTGGATGGATAAAGTAACGCTACCGTGTGCTTCCCAAGAACTCGCCGCCAAGTCCTCAAACATCCGGAACACACGATGCGCCTCAAACCTTAGCACCCCATCGTGCTACCAAAAGAACCCTTGCCTCACGAAGAGTCAGTATCACGATATCGAATCAAAGCCGATCCTCGAATTGTTGCCTCTTCACCTCCTCGACGATGGAAGACTCGCAACCTCACGAACTCTAACCCCACCGCTATCGGAATCAATCAAGCGGACACCAAGGCTCGCTAATCGATGCAAATCACGAACCATGTCCCTCCTCTCTAGCCGCACATCCGATAGGCTCCCATCGACTCACGACTAAGAGCATACGCCACAACATTGGCCTTCCCGGTGGTACAGGATATCAACATCGTAATCCTTAAGCAACTCTAACCACCGTCTCGCCGTAAGTTCAGCTCCTCTGGTGAAGATATACGGAGGCTCTTGTGGTCTCAGATAAATATCCACGTGAACCCCATACAAATAGTGCCTCCAGATCTTCAAAGCGTGAATCACTACGCCAACTCCAAATCATGGGTGGGTAGTTCCTCGTGTTTCTTGCCGTCGATGCATATGCTATAACCCCGCCATGCCGCATCAACACACATCCCAACCCGATGCCCGACGATCACAATACACGACATAACCATCTGGACCTCCGAAGAGTAAGAACGAGGCGGTCGTCTCTTTTCAAAGAATCGAAACCCCGCCACAAGCATCACCATCAAAATTGGCCGCCTCGAGTCACCTAGTCAATGGTGCAGATAGAAGCAAACTTCTCTACGAACCGATAATATCTCGCAAGGCCCGAAAATCGCGAACCTCGTCGGAGTAGTAGGTCAGGCCAAGTCCTCGATCGCTTCGATTCGTCAGATTAACTCGAATGCCATCACCCGACAATATGCCCAAGAAACGCCATCAAGTCAACCAAAACTCACATTTGGAAAACTTGGCGCATAATCGCTGGTCTCGAGAATCACAAGACAGCCTCAAATGCTCCGCATGCTCTCGCCTCGAGCGAGAATAAACCAAGATATCATCAATGAACACTATCACAAACGTGTCCAAAAATGGTTTGAACACTCGGTTCATCAGATCCATGAATATCGCCGGAGCGTTGGTCAACCCAAAAGACATGACCTGAACTCATAATGCCCGCATTGTGTCCGGAATGCGATCCAGTGGACATCCACCTCTCTCGACACGAACTCGATGATAGCCCGAACGCAGATCAATCTTGGAGAAACATCTCGCGCTCGCAATCGTCGAACAAATCATCAATCCCGGAAGGGGTATCTGTTCTTAATGGTCACCTTGTTCACCGTCAGAATCAACACATGCGCAGCGTCCCGCCCTTCTTTTCTTCACGAACAATACCGGCGCTTCTGTGGGGAAACATCGGGCCTAATGAAGCCTTCTCCAAAGAAATCCTCACCGGTCCTTCACTCTCTCAACTCGGCAGTGCCATTCTGTATGGCGGAATGGAAATAGGCCGAGTATCCGCAATATGTCAATACAAAACTCAATCTCCTCTCGGGAGGATACCCGAGGTCATCCGGGAACACGCCTGGGAATTCACGACTACGGAATCGATCAAAATCTGTACCGCAGCCTCGTGATCAAACACTCGAACTAGATGGTAGATATACCCTTCGCACCATCTTCCTAGCCTTGAGGTAGGAAATAAACCTACTTCGGCGATACCGTGCTCCTCCCACTCAACAACCGGCCTCAGAAATCGGAACCGCATTACTTTCTCTCTGCTCTACATTGGCATAGCAAGCTAGCCAATCCATCCCCATAATCACGTCAAGTCAATCATCTCCAACTCTATCAAGTCGGCGTGGTCCGACGATCAGAATGGTCACAGGACAAGCCCTATATACCGCCGAGCTACCACCGAATTACCCATCGGCGTAGCTACCTCGAAAGGGTCTATGGACTCGTGCTCTATCCCTATCCTACTAGCAACAAGGGAGATATATAGACAGTAGAACCGGATCTATCAAGGCATAAACATCAAACCGAACCGATAAGGTACTGTGACGACATCGGTGAGGCCTCACGATCCTCGCTTTGGACAAAGCATAGATGCGTTACGAGGGCCGCTAGAACTAGGACCGAGCCACGACCTCTGCCGCGACCTGCCGACCCACGAGCACCACGCCCGGCGAGTAATCAGAGGAGATGAAGAAGCGCAACAGAACTCGGTGAGCCTACCACCGCCACGCCGGTCGGACAGTCCGCAAAGTGACCTGCTGGCCACAATCGTAACAAGCTCCAAAAGTAGTACCACACTTCCGTAATGGGATCCACCGACGCCACACCGGGGTGGTCCCGATCGCCGCACTTCGCTACTCGACGCTCAAGCCACAGGCCCTGGCCCTCGAAAACTCGGGCCGTGGCGAGGACGCGCAGGAGTGCTCGAGCCGGATGTGGTGCGAATCAGATCGCTGCCGAGGCCGCCACCACGATAACCACCGAAGACCTCCCATCTCGGCCTTCTTCGCTGCCGTCGCCCACTCGCCGACCTCTGCGCCTCGCATCCAAGGGCGTGAGCTCAGACGCGGTAATGTCCATACCGGCCGAGAGAAACCCCGCACATGACTCGGCCATATAGTCGCTTCAGCCCGCGGACATAGCGGTGCACCCTATCCTCCATATTCGCTACCAATGCCGGGACATATCGAGCCAATGAATCAAACTCGACATTGTACTCGACAAGGCGCCCTCTCGCCGCCAAAGAAAAAATCTATCACCCGCGCCTCCTCATCCGCGAGGCAAGTGAGTGAGGAAAGCCTCGAGAACTCATCCTGCGAAATGGGACGCGTGCTCTCCCGGATAACTCCCATGAATCAAACCAATCGATCGCGGTATCACGCAGCCTATGTGGAACCAAAGATCACGGACTCGGTCTCCGACGCCCGATCACTCAAAATCCTCAAGCCGACGGATGAACTCCTGCGGATCATCCTCCGCCGACCCATAAAACTCCGGCGGCTAACTCAAGAAGTCTCGTAGCCTCAAACTCTCTCGCCTCGGGTGAACAACGGTACGATCGAGCTGAGCCGAATCGAACCGCCGTGATCCAGCCTTCTCTCAGATCGGGCCACAACTTTAGCCAAAAGCTGGCCATCTCTTTGTACCCTAACTCTCCGCCCTGTGCCGCGGGAGGTGTGGTACTGTGGTCTCGCTGGCCGGGCGGCGTCATAGAACTCGCGCTCTCGGTATAGACCGGGCACGAGCCCTCGTGACTGGGTGTCACGCTAGCGCCTCCTCGTGCCTTGACCTACGGGCGGGTTGCCTTACGTGGAGGCATAATCACATAGAAAGGAATACGTTAGAGGGTCCAACCTATAACACGCCTCTAAAGCACGATCTCGGAATGAGAAAAATGGAAACCAATCCTAAATATCCTATAGCCTCACGATTATTGGTGGTGCACAACACACCGATAATCAAGACTTACTAGATACGGTCTCAGACACTTTCCGAGGATTAATCGCTCGATACCACTTTTGTCACGACTGCTCCGGCTCGTGATCGTGCCTTACCGGCACCCAAGTAGTCATACATCGAGTAATAAGCGGAAATATAAAGCGAGACATGAAACAGCTTTATAAAATAAGACACGCTTTATGTGAGAAAACATCGCCTTTTCGGATATATATATATAATCATGGTTTAGCGATTACATCCGATTAATCGCATAACATGACTACGCACCTCTAAGGAAATATACAACTATGGCGGACAGGCCCCGCCATACCCTCGATACAAAACTATCTACAATGTGAGATCATACCAAAAGTAGAGCCTCGGGAAGAGATGGAGCTCCCGACACCAACGTAGATCCTAAGGATGCGGATCTAGCACCGCTTGCCCTTACTGCGGCATGAACGCAGCTTCTGAGGAGGTCAAGACAACAGTACTAAGTATGTGAAATCAGAAAGTACTTAAATGAAATCATAACACTTTTTAAAACCAGTTTACAAATATGTATGAAGAAATCAAGAAACCGCACATGTGGCCACATCACAAACAAGAGCAACAATAGTAAATCGTAATAGGTCTTTTCTAGGCTGCGAATGATTCAGCAGGCCACTCGCGCGTATTATCATTCTGCAAGCCTAACTCGACTCGAGTCCGCATAGGCCACTCACGGGCCCGCATGAGGTATAACCCCGCATCGAGGTAGCTACTCCTGCATCGCCCGACTCGTCCGCACGCATGGCCACATAGACCGCATGAGGCATAACCCCGCATACTAACACGAACTCTCGTAGCTCGCATAGGCCCCTGGACCCGCATGAGGTATTCTCGAATCATGGTCCTGCATCACTCGAGTCTACCCCGCAGACGGAGGCGCTTAACCCCTGTATCATCTCAAGAGGTGAGTGATAGTATACTAACATAACAACTTATCTTTAAACAACATAAGCACAACAAGGATACTCACCTATACAAACGTTACAAGATACTAACACACATAGCATCATATCATGTCTACTTATCAAACCATCTTATTATTCTTTTCACAATAAAAGTCTTATAAACACATAGGCAAACTTGTTTCTTTTATCAATCTTAAGTGGTTATACTTAACTTCCCATAAAGCTAGTATAACTCTTAAGCTTCTGTTTTAAAAACCAATTAGTTCTCTTCTGATAATATGATTCAGTAGTCTTTTGAAATGTTTTCAGTTCTTTATTATTCAGGCTTAAGCCGTGAGGCATTCTAGTAAGTATTATTCAGCTTAAGCCGAGGCATTGCCGTAAGTATTATTCAGCTTAAGTCAAAGACATTGCCATAGTTATTATTCGATTAACACATGTACGCTCACCGTACTATATATATTGTAAAATATCATGCTTTAGGAAGAATCACATACCTTCTCAAATAAAACCACCGCCAAGTCAATATGTCGCGCAGAGAGTCACCTATAATAGTCACAGATATCTATCAAAGACTACTCAAGGTCATTCTAAACAGAGGGTTCACAATTCTATGGAAAGTTGGGCAAGACTTCCTACCCGGTGAGCTATATAAGTTCATCGTGAAACGATCCCATGTAAGTACAGTTTGATTATTCATCTTTCAAACCCTTCTACTGTGGTAACAGTTCAATTCTATTCTGTGATATTCTTCTAAGTGATTAATACTTATTCTTATACTTCTACAATATGCATTCTCTAATACAAAAGAGGGTTAGGATTATTACCTCGGTAAGCCCAATAATATCCTAGAAAAAGTCGCGCCTGAGCAAGGTTTTGCTCCTAAGTTGTATGCTCCAAGAACCTTAGAAGTTCTTCACAACTTCTACTAAGTACTAAGGTATTTGGGCTAGGGTATTTTGGGCATTATAACGATACAAGAAGATAACTTTTCTACCAAGGAGGAGGTAGATTTTGGCTAGGCTAGGGGGGGCCTCGGCCAAACTACTAGGCTAGAGGGGGGGGGGTATTCGGCCAAGGGCCTTCACAAGGGGAGGGGGAGGTGTTTTGGACGAAAAGACTACAAAGGGAGAGGAGAGGATTTTTCAAGACTTGGAAGATTTGTGGATGAAGAACTCTTCATCTCTAAGGGGGTATTTATAGGTCAAGAAGTGGCCAACCAATGGCCAAGATTAAGACAAGTGCAAGGCAAGTGTAGGGTGAGGATTAACTAAACACAAATATCCTACCAACCCTTGACTTGTGCACAAGGCACAAAAAACGTGCCAAGGGTTCTTCAATTCGTCCAAATGGACGATTCAAGTCCACCAATGGGAGGGTGCCAAGTGTTGCCCTCCCGTTGGTCCAAAATGTTTCGTCTCTCGGAAAAATCCGCAAAAATAAGAAATGGCATAGCCGGAATTTACTCTACGTAAAGTGGGAAACGTTTCGTCGGAAAACGATTCTTTTAGTGAGTTGTGTACAAATAAAAACGTCCAAGGCTTATCTTTAAGGCTAGACTTTCGTACGTATTCCCTTACGTACATACTCTGGAAATACGGGGTATAACACTCGCTTCTTCCCTTACTCGTCGTACCCTCCTCATACACTCGAACTCTTTCTCATAAACTTACCACATTTCTGTTATTGCTTCAGTTTCCAAAATCTCTGGGTTACTATCTCCCACTTGGTCATCACTAACTGGGAACACTCTGGATGGATCTCCGATACTTTTCCGAACATAGCAACATGAAAGACCGGACGTACTGCCTCCTAAGTCGGACGGCAATGCTAACTTATAGGCAACCTGGCCTATTCTTCACATGATCCGAAAAGGCCCAAAGTAACTTAGGCTAAGTTTCCCCTGCTTCCAAAACTCGTCACACCCTTCCGGGGTGGTACCTTCAAGAAAACTCACCGTCAACCTGAACTCCAAGTGTCGACGCCGATTATCCGCATGACTTCTGTTGACTCTGAGCTGCCAATAACCTCTCCTGGATAAGCATCACCCTATCCACATCCTGCTGAAACAAGTATGTACCCACTATCTGAACCTTGCCAACATCGAACCAATCGATCGGCAACCTACACTTCCGCCCATACAAGGAGTCATAAGGCGATATCCGAATACTGAAATGGTAGCTATAAAAAACTCCCTCAACAGGAGGCAACAATCCTCACAATACCCCCAAATCCAAACAACGCCCGAGGGTGAATGCGATACTGAGACTCACCTGAGTTCCTAACCCTGCCTGGTAAAACCTCCAAAATCAAAAAGAGAAATAGCCGTAACCTGCGCTCCACTGCCCATCATAAAGTAAAAGTAGGAACCCCGTGCAGTCTTACAACCTTCCTGATATATAACATCTCGCATAACCCTCTGCCGAGTAAACAGTTCTAACTGAAAGACAAGATGGGCTGACCTCATCGGCCCGACCATCGGGTCAACGCATCCACGAACTCGTACGATGGTTAACTAAACTTGGGCCTAACACCCTCGTGACCCTATCACAAAGCGGGACCACCACAATTTTTCCTTACTTCAAACCGGGCTGCAGGTTGACCCGCAATCTGGCCTCAACCCGACCCATTTTATCGCGCGAAGCTCTTATCTCCCGATCCGGAACAATCTCACAATCAAGTCACGAAAACCTAGTGGTCTTCTTAGCTCAACTACCCTCTATCATATCACACTACTCAGGGACTTATCATACAAATATATCCCACGTATACCATGCACTCCGATAAAGGTCAAACATAAAAATAAATCTTTTACTCGAGATGGCCTCGCCTCTAAGGTCTCCACGTATAAAACTCTAAGGCTCACACTTTCCCTATCCCCAATCTTACCCTTTTAACTAACCATGATTTCTAATTACAGTTAACATAATGCTATCTGAACATAACACTTAAGATCTACTCATCTTATCACACATACTAATCTCTAGAGGGTTAAGGATATACCTGTATCTACTGCTTCACTCCCCTTTGTCGTTCTAATCAAACTCGCTTCTGGGCGCATAGCTAGGGAAGGTGATGAACTAGCCACTGATCCTGAAGGCTGAGTCTCTACATCCGCGCCACCTCTGGTCAGACAATTTCTCGCAAAATGGCCCTGCTGGCCGCAAGCATAACAAGCTGTCGAGGAAGCACGACACTCCCCACAATGACACCTACTACAACGGCCACACCGAGGTGGGGGTGGCCTCTCCGCTAGCAGCACCCTTCCTCTCCGAACCACCAATCAAGAATCGACACAGTGGTGAGTCCTCCTACTTGCATCCTCCTACTAGACGGTCTCGACTCATGGCCCTCGACGGCCGCAGTAAAACAAGCACCGCAAAAGACGACATTCCGGGATGACGCCGCCACATCGTGAACACCGAGGAAAATCGAACCTACTGGCTAGAACCTATGTATATCGTGAACCGAAGCCTGCAGCTCGACCAACTCTCGCATACCGAACGTCACGAACCCCGCGAGGACCACTCAGACCGGGCGGAGGCACATATCCGGCTCACGAGGCAATTCGCCATGAAAGTCACCAAAGGACCCTGCCGATCTGGTCCTCTTCTGCTGATCTTGGTTAACCCGTCGATCTCTACATTTCTCGGCCTGCTGCGCATAAGACCGTACGCAGGCCATGCTCTTGCCTGACTGAAGAGCTACTCTCGCACAACCCTTCCTTAGATAATCATCAAGACCCGTGATAAATCGGTACATAATATACTCTCTGGTTGCTAAATCCCTAGCTAGTAATGGGGTCGTCTCTTTGCAATCCATACTTTCGCCATCGGGTCGTGGAATCAAGGTTCAAATCTCATGGCCGCAGAGGAATCGCCGCCATTGCTAAACTCATTGGGCCGCGAAGTCGCAGAACTCCCGAATGAAGCACCACCTGGTGATGATTGGGCTGTGCCTTGTAACCCTCGTGTTTACTTCGCAGCCTCTACGCTTTGCCCTTCTGGGCCCGGTTGCCTTGCGCGAGGCATAACTGCGTACGGAAAGAATTTTGTTAGAGGGTCCAACTTATAACATGCCTCTAAAGCACGATCTCAGAGTGAGAAGAATGGAAACCAATCCTAAATATCCTATAGCCTCCTGATTATTGGTGTGGTGCACAACACACCGATAATCAAGACTCTACTCGATACGGTCTGTAGACACTTTCCGAGGATAACCTGGCTCTGATACCACTTTTGTCACGACCAACCGGGCCGTGATCGTGCCTTACCCGGGCACCCAAGTAGACATACATCAGAGTAACCAGCGGAATATAAAACAAGACATGAAATAATATGAAGTGAGAAACAGTTCATCAGAGAAAAGTTGCCCTTCGACATAAATATATATAAAAACTTGAGCGATATCCCTTTTACAAACCCCGCCACAACAAGATTACATGCACTCTAAGAATGTTATAACAAAAATGACGGGACAGGGCCCCGCCATACCCCTGAATGTAAGTACCTACAACGACATGGAACTATACCATAGATAAGCCTCCGGAGAAACGGAGCTTCCCAAAACGCTGAACTGTGACCCTATGAGCGAGGATCAACAACTGGTGTACCTCTACCTGCGGCATGAACGCAGCCCCCCGAAGGAGGTCACTACAACAGGTACCAAGTATATGAAACTGAAAATCAGAATGAAATCATAATAGTCTATATAAAATGAAGACATATATGATAACCAATTTACGATACACCATATGTGAGCCATGTCAAGTCGTGGACTCGTGCCCTTAAAGTCATCCTCAAATATAACTATGGGTCTCATGCCCACAATATCAATCATGCCGTGGAATTCCTTCCTCACCGCCGATACCCATGATATAAAAACACCCAAGGAATACACATGAACACTGTGTCCCACTGTGTCATAATAAAACCGTGACGGGTAAGTATGAAGGCATAACCGACTACTAGAACCCACCGTACCAACAATGCTATCAAAGCGCATCACGAGGTCTTTCTAGACCGCCACATGATCGGCCGCCACTCGCCTCGTATCAATGCGCGTCTAATCCTCGAACTTACCGCGACTCGCGATAGGCTACACATAGACCCGCATGAGGTATTCCTCGCATCGGGGGCAGCTAACCCGCGACATCCTCCTGGACTCTCGTAGTCCGCAGGGCCACATAGACCGCATGAAGTAATTACCCCGCACACTAACACCGAACTCCGTAGCTCCGCATAGGTCCCTGGACCCGCATGAGGCATCCTCGTGACGGGGCAGCTTAACCCCCTGTATATCATGTCAAGAGGTGAGTGGTACAATACTAACATAACGGCTTATCGTTAAACAACATAAGCACAATCAAGGGAACCCCCTTTACACAAACATCACAAGACACTAACACACGTAGCATCCTAACATGTTTACTTATCAAACCAACAAGAAGTATTACAAGGCTATCACAAACCAACATAGTCAAGTTATTTACACAAGGTACTTTCTACTTTATGTCAATAAGTTCGGGTTTTTATCCCCAAAGTACTTCATACATTAACTCTTTAAAAACCAAGTACTCATTGCTCACGAATGAGGTTTCACACTTTTTAACAAAATTCATATCAAGTCAATTAAGTCAAGTCTCTTATCTTTTAAGATCAAGTCTCTTAACTTCTAAAATCAATAACCCATTCTTTTCCAAAAGTTCAAGTTGCATAAATTCAAATACTCAAGTCTCTTATTTTCAAAAGATTCATAGATCATAGTTTTAAACACTTAACAACGTAATCTCCTTTTTTTTTAAACAATTTGAGTAACACATGCCTTATGTGTGAGTAGGTTATTCTTGTTTATAACAATCTTATTAAAGAAGCCATGATCTAGGAAATGTAATACAATTTTGTCTTATCTTAGCTTCTATGCAGATGGAGGTTTCTACTGGTTTTAATAATACTTAATTAGTCAATACATTTTCCTTTATTAGCGCTGCAGTGGTTTGTTTGATACTTATTCTCATTTTCGAAATCAATATAAGGCTTTCATAATCAATTAAGTAAACCGTTCCTTTTATCTCTCTTAAGTCGTTATACCTAACTTCCCATAATGCTAGTATAACACTTAAGCTTTTAAAACCAAGTATTACTCTTCTTTCAAAAACGATTCTTAATTCTTTTGAAATACTTCAAGATTCTTATTATTTAAAACTCAAGTCAAAAGACATCGAAGTAAAACCACGTTCAGTTAACACACATACGTCTACCGTACTATATATGTTTTTTAAAATATCATGCTCAAGAGGATAGGAAGAATCACATACCTCCTCGGCGAAATCCACCTGCCAAGTAGAGTATGTCGCGCGCAGAGTTTCAACCTATAATAGTCAAATACGTCTATCAACGTCTAGACTACTCTGTAGTATATTCTAAGCAGAAGGTGCTTATTGCTACGAAAAATCGGGCAGCACTTCCCTACCCGTCAAACTACTCAAGTCTACTGTAAAACAGTCCTATGTAATTACAGTTCAATTCTCTTCTTTTATACCATCCTTCTATATCTTATACTCATTTATAAACTACTATATGTAATCTCCAATTACAATAGAAGGACAAAGATATTTACCTCGATAAGCCCAAAATTATCCAAGATTTAATGTCGATCCTGAGCAAGGTTTAGCTCCTAATTTGCACGCTCCGATAGCTCCAAGAAACCCTTAGAATTTTCCACACAACTTCTACTTACTACTTCAACCAACTATGAAGTTTCTCCTAGGGTTTCGTTTTGTGACTAAAGAAAGTATAGTAGTATGTCCGGGCTCTTAGTATTGAAATAACTTTGGAATACTACAAGGTATTTGGGCTAAGGTATTTTGGAATTGTAACAATACTTGGATAATACTTTTCTACCAAGGGGGTGTTTGGCTAGCACTACTAGGAAGGGGAGGGGTTTACGAGGGCTCACAAGGGGAGGGTGGTTTGGACGAGAGCTTCAAGAGGGTGGGGGATGGATTTTTAAGACTTAGAAATTATTTTGTGGATGAAGAAGTCTTCAACTAAGGGGGGTATTTATAGGGCCATCAATGGCCAAGATTAAGGCAAGTGGAGGGCAAGTGGATGGTGGAGATTTGGGCAAGTGTAACCTTATCCATCTACTCCATAAATATCTAACCAAACATTGACCAAATGTTTATGGCATTTTCCTTGCAAAAAACGTGCCAAAGAATGCCCACAAAATCGTCCAACCTTTGCCACCTAAGGGTGACACATGTCGCCCTCTCGTTGGTCCAAAATATTTCATCTCTCGGAAAAATCCAAAATAAATAAATTATTGATCACGCAAAATTCCTTTACAAGTTTCGGGAAATTTTCCGTCGGAAAAACGAATCCTACATTCTTGTCCTACTAAAGGCTTGTATTTTTGTACGTACGTCCTCACATACATACTCTGGAAATACGGGGTGTTACAAGTATATAAGCAAACTTTATTGATTCTTAAAGGAAGAAATGATTTGAAATAAAGAAGGGCAAACTGTTTTAAAGGTACCAATTGCTTAAAGTTTTAAAGAAAGAAGTCACTTGATTTAGAAGCCGGTAAATGTATTTCTAAAAAGGTATTGTGACTTGTCTTGAAAGTAGATATGACTTGATACTACGGTTGTTAGTATCTTGGAAGTTTTATTTGAAAAAGGGTCTTTCTAAAGGAGTAGAGGTGCGTAGTACTTGGGGTTAAATTCCCGGATTTTTATGTGTGAAACGAAAGTGCCATGAGTTTATAAAAATGGAAGTCTAAAGGTTTAAAGAACTTGCCTATGTTTGCTTGTGATAGCTTTGAGTGCAAATATTATATGTTTACGTTGTCGTGACTCTCAGTTGGAGGGCCGGCTGTCTTGTTGTAAGTTTACATGGACGTACCGACAGTGATGTGGGATTCCACGGGTATGCTTCCATTATGATTGATCCTTGGACATGCTTATACGATGAGGTATTCCGGGGCATGCGACCATGCTATGTACGATTATTACTCCATGGGCTAGCTCCCCATGAAGAAATGTACCCATGATGAGGGATTCCGGGGGCATGTTATATTATTACTCCATGGGCTAGCTCCCCATGAAGACCTGCACCTACGATGAGGGATGCCGAGGGCACGTTATGGCCATGCTTATACGATGAGGGATTCCGAGGCATGCGACCACGTTATATATATATATATATATATATATATATATATGTACGCGACAAATGAGTGGGATGCCACGCGCGTCACATGGTTATATGTTACACCTACTACCGCTTGCAGTGATGTGGGATTCCACGCGCAGAGATATATATGTATTGTGTATGTACGCCGGCGGTGAGGAAGGATGCCACGCGCGTCACATGGTTATATGTTACACTTATGACCGTCGCGGTGATGGGGATTCCACGGGCACGCTTTGATATTTGTGTGACTTGATCGCGTCCCAGATTGGGCCGGGTAGTATATGCGTCCCTCCATAAAGGGCCAGATTATGTTATGAAAGATAAGCAAATTATATGTTGATGAACTTGACGATTTTTCCCAAGTATGTACGTAAGAAAGTGACTATAACTTTTATTGAAAATGGGAAAAGATAATAAGGTACGATAAATTTCACGAGATGGTAATGACACGGTAGGATCTGGTATGTACCCTTTTTATACTTGCCCCTGTCATTCTTTTATACCGTTATGATTTGTTTACGGTACCTTATTTTGTTTTTCGTTTCATATTCTGTACCTGTTGTACTGACCCCCTTCGGGGGCCTGCGTTCATGCCCACAGGTATTTAGGTGCACGGGTTGGTGATCCTTGCTCTTAGGATCTCGGTTCAGTTTTGGGAAAAAGCTCCATTTGCTCCGGAGGCTTATCTCTTGGTACGGTTTCCCCTAAGGTTGTAGATTCATGTATATTCAGGGGTATGGCGGGGCCCTGTCCCGCCACAGTTGTTATGTTAAAACTCTTAGAGGTCTGTAGTCACATATTGTGGGTCACTTTGTAAAGGAAATGAGGCAACTGCTTCGGTTGTATATATATGTCCAGGAAGGTATCCCTATCGGCTAACCTGTTGTTTTACTTCTGTTGTTTATTTTATAAGTTTCATATATGTTCCGCTGATTATCTCTGATGTATACCTGTAAGGGTGCCCAGGTAGGGCACGATCGCGAGCAGTCGGGTCGTGACAAAGGTGGTATCGAAGCGATTAGTCCTCGGAAAATGTCTGAGCCGTGTCTAGTAGAGTCTTGATTATCGGTGTGTTGTGCACCACATCTATAATCAGGAGGCTGCAGGACATTTAGGATTGGTTTCCATTATTCTCTCCTTGAGATCGTGCAGTAGAGTTGTCCTAGTAGGTTGAATCCTCTCTGACCCCTTCTTATGTAACAATTAAGCCTCCACGGAAGGCGACCAGGGCCCAAAAGGGCAAGGCAGCAACAAGAGCTGTTAGTGGTACGCAGAGGGTTACCAGGACTCGGGCACAGACTATGCCTGAGGTAGTAGGCAGATCGGCGAGCTCAGCGACACCGACAGTATTAGAGGAGCCGAGAGCGGCAGTAGCTCGAGGTTCGTGCCGAGCCTCCGGATTCGCGACTGGGCAGAGTTTAGAGATTATGGAGAGCAAATCAGGCTATTGACTAGCATAGTGGTAGGGCAGCGCCGACAGGAGCAGGTAGCTAACCCTAGAGCCGACATTTTGAGTATTCGAGATTTTCTGGGTTGTATTCCACTCGAGTTTTATGGTTCAAGATCTGAGGATGATCCTCAAGAGTTCGTTCGGCAGCTACAGTGGACTATGCAGGTTCTTAGGGCCTCGGATACAGAGTCAGTTGTGTTAGCTTCTTACCGGTTACGCGATATTGCGTTGAACTGGTTTGAGTCTTGGGAGTTGTCGAGAGGTGTGGGTGCTCGTCCGACAGTTTGGGATGAGTTCACGGAGGCCTTTCTTGATCACTTTTTGCCTCCTAAAATGAGGAGAGCCCGTGTTGATAGATTCTTGTCATTGAGGCAGAATGGGAGGACCATCAGGGAATACAACCTGGAGTTTGACTCATTGACCAGGTATGCGCACACTATTGTGGGTGATATGGCGGACAAAGTTCACCGCTATGTGATGGGGCTAGACCGTCATATGATTACTGCATGCCTGGGAGTGCCCCTTCAGCCCGGTATGGATATTGCCGGAGATGCGAGCTTATGCGCGAGGATAGAGGGCAGAGAGGGTCGGCTAGACTCGAGCCAGGCCAAGAGGGCAGACATCGGGGTTCGGGGCAATTCGCAGCGACGGCCTCAGTGCAGAATAGGTCCACTTTTCAGCCGACACAGAGTGCTCTTTCCCGGTCTTCTGGCCGGAGGTTTGGTCGCCGGGAACATTCGGGAGCAGGTCAGGGCTCCAGGGCTACAGGTTCACAGATGTCCGAGAATAGTAGCCAGGGGAAGCCACCTTTGCCCCGGTGTGGTCACTGTAGTAGATTCCATTTTGGGGAGTGTCGTACTACTTCAACAACTTGTTATGCTTGCGGCAGTGGCCATTCGTGGAAACTTGTCCAGGCAGTGGCACTGGTGGGATAGCGCAGTCTACTAGATCAGTTGCGGGTTCTTCGCCTTCAATAGCTAGGCAGGATATTCATGCACGGCAGTGTGGCAGGTCGTGGTGGAAGTTCCCGATTTTAGCGGTCCTTTGAACCTTTATATGATTTCAGGTATGTCTTTGGCCCTTTAGAAACTTGTATGCATGATAAAGTTGTGGTATGTTTAAGTGTCATGAACAGATTATATTGAGACTATATATATGTTAGAAGGAGTTGGAAGCACGAAAGAAAATCTCTTTTGGGCTTATGATGGACAGATATGCGTGTGCGAGGTATTAGGGCCATGTGTGGCATTGTTGGTATGTCGGGGTTGTGAAAGGAAACTATGTCGCTAATTATAAGTTTGACTCCGAAAGAACATTCGGGGACGAATGTTTCTAAGGGGGGAAGAATGTTACACCCCGTATTTACAGGACATGCTTTAAGAACGTACGTAAGAACTCACAAGTGTTAAGATATGAGACTTGTAAAAATTTATCGGAATTATGAAATTGTCGGAAAACGTAATATTGTGACGAATGGGAGGGCGACACGTGTCACCCCCCTTATGGTTGCCTTGGACGATTTAGGCAAGGGCTAAAGGGTCATTTGACCTTTGTAGGATGACTAAGTATTGCAAGTAGTGAGCTTGAGAATATTGACTAAGTCAAAGGGGTCCACAAGGCTTGATATTTAATAAGACCTCATCCAAACCACCCATTTGTTTACATCTTGACCCTCCATTGTGCTATATAATACTAGTAGTAGCAAGACAAGCTTAACACTTAGCCAAATTTTCAAGAAATTGGAAGAACAAGAGCCATAGCTCTCGGGTTCATCAAGGAAAAGAAAGAAATTTTTTTGTTTCTTGTCCAATAAGCTCCACACTTTAAACCAAGGTTCATGAGGGTATTGTAAGTGTATCTCAATAGAAAAATCTCGAAAAAAGATAGTTTTCGTACTAGTCGCAAGATGAAAACCTAGTTGCCTTTCTAGGTTTTGGTTGGAAGATTGAAGGAAATTGTTGGTGTTGTTCTAAGGGTCTCAAGTAGTGGATTGGAGTGTCAAGGAGGGGCTCTAAGTTGCTAAGGAGCGAATTTGGAGTTGGATTAAGAATCGTTGAGGTATAATTTTGTCTCTTAAAAGTGTTACAAGATTATGTATATATTGTTTGTTGTTAGCTTTACATGTTGCTAGCATGAAGTTTATATGTTGAAGTTTGATAAGTATTATGGATTGATTGTAGTCTTAAATCCGAAATGTCATTTAAGCCTTGTGAAGTTGGATTACAATTTGGTCGTTTATTAGAATTGTCGCATGTTAATTACTTGAAGATTATAGTGGTTATAATCGATTGCGACTTGATATCATGTTATGCTAACAACTTGGATTGAAATATAAATTGGATAAGAATCAGTGTTATTATACTCTATGTGGCCGAATTGGACTTGTAGGTTGTATTAGTTTGATATCGTTTGTGGGGCGGAATTTTACACGTCTAGTAGGCGTGTAATCCCCTATTGATTAATTGCATTGATTGGGCCTTAAATATGGCGTGTTTGGTTATTGAATCCGGCCTTGAAAAAGGTGGCAAAGTAAGTAGAAACAAAGGAGGTGCTGTCCGATTTTCCGTAGAATTTAGTGACTTAGCACTTAGAATATTCTACGTTTGAAGTAAGAGGTTAATGGACGTATTGTGACCATTATAGGTTGAAGTACTAAGTATAGCGTATCCTACCTGAGGGATGGAATAGCTATCAAGGTTGAAGTACTTTGGAGCATTTTGCTACTTGTCGATAATCGTCGCGAGGTATGTGAACCTCTTCTTTCCTTTGGCATGATTCTGTGTATGGAATATACATGTGGTATTATTTCATATTTCCTTCTACTCTTAGAAGTTAAGAGGTATGTGTGTGATTTACTCTATGTAAAGTTTATGTCAAAGTTATCCTAAGTCCTTACCGAGTCTTATGGGGGATGTTGGTAAGAGTCGTTAGGAGGTACTTTGGAGCCAAGTTGACTTGGCTAATTTATGGCACGAATGAGAATAAGTATCGAGCAAGCCATTGCAGCGTTAATAAAGGAAAATGTAATGACAATCAAATTATGTTAAAATGAGTAGAATTCTCCATCTGCATAGAAGCTAAGATAAGACAAAATTGTATTACATTTTCTAGATCATGGCTACTTGAATAAGATCGTTATAAATAAGTATAACTTATTCACAACGCACCAAAGTATATGTTACTTAACTTATAAGAATTTACGTATGAAGTTTTAAGGCTATGGATCTCAAATTCTTAAAGGTTAAGAGACTTTATTTTTCAAGTTAGGAGACTTGATTCTTAAAGGAAGAAATGAATTGATTTACAAGTATAGAATACTCGATTTGGAAAGACTTGATTTCTAAAGTTAAGAAACTTGTTTTCTTAAAAGTTAAGAGACTTGAAGTATTTTGAAAATATAAGTCTCTTGGTTATAAAAGGAATGAATTTGTCCAAAACATAAAGAGTTATAACGACTTTATGGGAAGTTGGTTATAACAACTTTATGGAAGATTAAAAGAATGGCTTTCTTCAGTATATAAGCAAACTTTATTGATTCTTAAAGGAAGAAATGATTTGAAATAAAGAAGGGCAAACTGTTTTAAAGGTACCAATTGCTTAAAGTTTTTAAGAAAGAAGTCACTTGATTTAGAAGCCGGTAAATGTATTTCTAAAAAGGTATTGTGACTTGTCTTGAAAGTAGATATGACTTGATACTACGGTTGTTAGTATCTTGGAAGTTTTATTTGAAAAAGAGTCTTTCTAAAGGAGTAGAGGTGCATAGTACTTGGGGTTAAATTCCCGGATTTTTATGTGTGAAACGAAAGTGCCATGAGTTTATAAAAATGGAAGTCTAAAGGTTTTATGAACTTGCCTATGTTTGCTTGTGATAGCTTTGAGTGCAAGTATTATATGTTTATGTTGTCGTGACTCTCAGTTGGAGGGCCGACTGTCTTGTTGTAAGTTTACTTGGGCGCAAGCGGTGATGTGGGATTCCACGGGTATGCTTCCATTATGATTGATCCTTGGACATGCTTATACGATGTGGGATTCCGGCATGTGACCGGGGCGGGTTAGATTCGGTTGTTTTATTACCCATGGCCACGCTTATACGATAAAGGATTCCGGCATGCGACCATGCTATGTACGATTATTACTCCACGGGCTAGCTCCCATGAAGACATGTACCGCGATGAGGATTAGGGGCATGTTATATTATTACTCCGTGGGCTAGCTCCCATGAAGACTGCATCTACGATGAGGACGCCGAGGCACGTTATGGCCATGCTTATACGATGAGGGATTCCGGGGCATGCGGCCACGTTATATATATATATATATATATATATATATATATATGTTGTATATGTGTACGCCGACAGTGAGGTGGGATGCCATGGGTGCGTCACATGGTATATGTTACACCTACGGCTGTCGGCAGTGATGTGGGATTCCACGGGCAGGAGATATATATATGTATTGTGTATGTGTACGCCGGCAGTGAGGAAGGATGCCACGGGCGCGTCACATGATTATATGTTACACTTATGACTGTCGGCAGTGATGGGGGATTCCACGGGCACGCTTTGATATTTGTGTGACTTGATTGCGTCCCAGATTGGGCCGGGTAGTATATGCGTCCCTCCATAAAGGGCCGGATTATGTTATGAAAGATAAGAAAATTATATGTTGATGAACTTGACGATTTTTCCCAAGTATGTACGTAAGAAAGTGACTATAACTTTTATTGAAAATGGGAAAAGATAATAAGGTACGATTAATTTCACGAGATGGTAATGACACGGTAGGATCTGGTATGTACCCTTTTTATACTTGCCCCTGTCATTCTTTTATACCGTTATGATTTGTTTACTGTACCTTATTTGTTTTCCGTTCCATATTAAATTTTTGTTATCGACCCCTTGAGAAGTGCGTTAAATGCCCGCAGGTATTTAGGTGCACGTGTTGGTGATCCTTGCTCTTAGGATCTCGGTTCAGTTTTGGGAAAAAGCTCCATTTGCTCCGGAGGCTTATCTCTTGGTACGGTTTCCCCTGAGGTTGTAGATTCATGTATATTCAGGGGTATGGTGGGGCCCTGTCCCGCCACAGTTGTTATGTTAAAACTCTTAGAGGTCTGTAGTCACACATTGTGGGTCAGTTTGTAAAGGAAATGAGGCAACTGCTTCGGTTGTATATATATGTCAAGGAAGGTAGCCCTATCGGCTAACCTGTTGTTTTACTTCTGTTGTTTATTTTATAAGTTTCATATATGTTCCGCTGATTATCTCTGATGTATACCTGTAAGGGTGCCCAGGTAGGGCACCAGTCGCGGGCCCGGGGTCGGGTCGTGACAATCCCCTTCTTTAATTATTGTTGTTGTTAAGGGGAAGATTGTTAATCGCGTTCCGTTTGGGCGTGTGATCCCCTTCTTTAATTATTGTTGTTGTTAAGAGGAATATTGTTAATCGCGTTCCGTTTGGGCGTGTGATCCCCTTCTTTAAATTTCAGAATTATTGCGCCTTATTTATGGCATGTTGGTTACTATTATCGGGCCTTGAAAAAGGTGGAGAATTGAGTAAACGGGGAGGTCTTGCAATTTTTCGTAGACTAAGAGAAATCTTACTTAGAAGAATCCCACGTAAAACTAGAAGTTGATAGGCGTGTTTTGACTATTATAGGTTGACACTCTGCGCGCGACATATCCGACTTGGCAAGTGGATTTAACCGAGGAGGTATGTGATTCTTCCTATCCCTTTGAGCATGATATTTGTGAAATATATATATAGTACGGTGAGCGACGTGTGTTAAACTAAATTTGGCTTTACTTTGATGTCTTTGGACTTGAGTTCTAATTAATAAGAATCTTGAATATTTCAAAAAGAGTTATGAATCATTTTGGAAGAAAAGTAATACTTGGTTTTCATAAAAAGTTTAAGTGTTATACTAGCTTTATGAGAAGTTAGCTATAACGACTTAAGAAAGACAAGAAACGGTTTAATTATTTGTTTATCAAATGCTTGAAATGATGTTTGAAGGTATGGTAAGTTGGTTTGATAAACATATTATGATGCTACGTGTGTTAGTATCTTGTGACGCGTGGTGTAAGGAGGTTATTCTTGTTGTGCTTATGTTGTTTAACGATAAGCTGTTGTGTTAGTATTATATCACTCACCCTCCTGACTTGTTACGATGTCGTGGGTTAGCCGGCCCCGATGCGAGGAATACCTCATGCGGGTCCATGGGACCTATGCGGAGCTGCGGGAGTTCCAGGATGATCACTCCGGGTGTGTTCTGCCGTCGCGAGAATACCTCATGCGATTACATGTGGTCATGCGGACTGCGGGAGTCCAGGACGATGCCGCGGGTTAGCTACCCCCGATGCGAGGAATACCTCATGCGGGCTTAGGGGGCCTATGCGGACTGCGGGAGTTCCAGGATTAGGCTCGCATAACGATACTATGGGAGATTGGCCTTGCTTCGATCATTAGCGGCCTAGAAAAGACCAGTTACATTATATCTATCGTTGCTCTTGTTTATGATGTGACCCTATGTGCGGTTAACTTGGTTGTTTCGTACATATTTGTGAATTGCTTTTAAAATGTTATAATTATATATATATATCAGTACTTTACAGTTTCACATACTTGGTACATGTTGTACTGACCTCCTTCGGGGAGCTGCGTTCATGCCGCAGGTAAGGGAAAGCAGGTGGTGGATCCTCATTCTTAGGATCTTTACTCAGGTGTCAGAAGCTCCATTTCTCCGGAGGCTCAACTTTTGGTACGATTCGCCCTGGTGTTGTAGATGTTTTGTACATTCAGGGGTATGACGGGGCCCTGTCCCGTCATAGTGTTTACACCTTCTTAGAGGTCTGTAGTCCTGTTGTAAAGTTGGGATGTATCGTTCACTTTTGGTATTTATATACATGCAGAAAGACAACTTTTCTTTGGATAGATCGTTCTTATTTTACCTTTGTTTCATGTTTGCAAGTTTATATTCATTGGTTACTCGATGTATCTCTACTTGGGTGCCGGGTAGGCACGATCCACGGGCGAGGCAGTCGTGACAAAAGTGGTATCGAGCGATTAAATCCTCGGAAAGTGTCTACAGACCGTATCTAGTAGAGTCTTGATTATCGGTGTGTTGTGCACCACACCAATAATCAGGAGGCTGCATGATATTTAAGATTGGTTTCCATTCTTCTCACTCTGAGATCGTGCCTTAGAGCTGTGTTATAAGTTGGACCCCTCTGACGAATTTCTTTTGTTTACCAGTTATGCCTCCACGCAAGGCAACCCGGGCCCAGAAGGGCAAGCGAGGAGGCTGCTAGTAGGACACGAGGGTCACGAGGACCAGCCCACCTTTACCGAGTGATACCCCAGACGGCGAGTTCCACGACACCGCCGGCCCCAGCAGGGTTTAGAGTCGCAACAGTGGCTACTGAGGCCACGACACCTGAGCCTCCAGTCCCACAGCCTGGAGCAGAGGAGATGGGTTACAAGGAGATGGCTCAGTTATTAGCCAGGGTCATGGCGAGGCACGAGGATAGTGGATCATCGATTCGATTCGATGGTACCGTGGTTCACCCGAGGTCGGATAGTTTGAGACTTCGGGACTTTCTGAGTTGCAGCCCGCCAGAGTTGTCACGACCCGACCCCGGGACCGCGACTGGTGCCCTACCTGGACACCCTTACAGGTAAACATCAGAGAAAATCAGCGGAACATACATGAAACTTATAAATAAAACATCGGAATTAATACAACAGGTTAGCCGATAGGGCTACCTTCCTGAACATATATATATAAATACAACCGAAGCAGTTGCCTCCTTTCTTTTACAAACTGACCCACAATATGTGACTACAGACCTCTAAGAGTGTTAACATAACCACTGTGGCGGGACAAGGCCCCGCCGTACCCCTGAATATACATAGCCATGACAACTCCGGAACATTGGAGCCATCTCAAAATGCTGAACCGGGATCCTAAGCTCGCGGATCCATAACTGTGTACCTAAACCTGCGGACATGAACGCAGCCCCCCGAAGGGGGTCAGTACAACAGGTACCGAATATGGAACAGAAATAACGTACAGTAAACAGATCATAACTGTACAAAAGAATGACAAGGACAAGTATAAAAATACATACCAGATCCTGCCGTGTCATTACCACTTATGAACTGAAATTCACATCAATATCTTGGTCCATGCCCTTAAGAGTTATAGCCATATCTTACGTACTTACTTAGGAGAAGTCATTAAGTTCATTTCTTCTAACTTAATTATATTTCATAACTTTGTCCGGCCCACTACGGAGGGACACATATACTACCCTGGCCAAACGGACGCGATCGATCACGCGATATCAAAGCATGCGTGGAATCCCCATCACCGGCGACTAAAAGTGTAAAACATAACCATGGGTCTCACGCCCATAAAATCAATCAAAACAGGTGGTATAACGTGCGGGGCTTGCCTCATTTATACTCTTCTAGTGGAGAAGGTGGTAAGCGGGGTATAACGTCTTGGGGCTTGCCGCCGTTTATACTCTCTTACCGGAGAAGGTGGTAAGCGGGGTATAACGTCTTGGGGCTTGCCCTCATTTATACTCTTACCACGGAGAAGGTGGTATAACGTCTTGGGGCTTGCCTCATTTATACTCTTACCCTATCTCGTGGGTCGTCAAATAACACATAAAGCGGGTGGTGCAGTCTCGGGATTTACCCTCACTTATACTCTTACCACGGAGAAGGTGGTATAACGTCTTGGGGCTTGCCTCATTTATACTCTTACCTAACTCAACCGGCCATCATACATAACATAAGCCCTATCGACATCATACATAGCATAAGCACCACCATCATACATAACATAAGCACTACCGACTTATCATACATAATATAAGCAAGTTAAGAAATCCCCTAACTTCTTATTAGCTTGTTCATATACACTCTCATTTTTGTTTACTTAAGGCACTAACATGTCATTATAAAATCCGGGAATTTAACCCAACGTAACTACGTGCCTCTACTCCTTTAAAATGATTCTCTTTCAAATAAAACTTCCAAGATACTAATAACCGTAGTATCAAGTCATATCTACTTTTCACGACAAGTCACAATACTTTTTTAGAAATACATTTATAGGCTTCTAAATCAAGTGACTTCTTTCTTTAAAACTTTAAGCAATTTGTACCTTTAAAACAATTTGCCCTTCTTTATTTCAAATCATTTCTTTGCTTACATTACTGAAGAAAACCATTCTTTTAATCTTCCATAAAGTTGTTATAACCAACTTCCCATAAAGCCGTTATTGTCACGACCCGATTCCGGGCCCGTGACTGGTGCCTTACCCCGGGCACCCTAGTGATACAACATCAGAGTAATCAGCGGAACATAAAACAATACAAGACATATTATGAAATATGAAACAATAATCTGAGAAAAACTTGCCTTTCGGCATAAATATAAATAACAACTTTTTCCAACATGCAGCTTTAATCCTTTTTACAAACCACGCCACAACAAGATTACTATGCACCTCTAAGAAATGATACGACAACAATGGCGGGACAGGGCCCCGCCATACCACGAATGTAAACACCTACAACGGGGACTATACGTGATAAGCCTCGGAGAAACGGAGCTTTCCCATGTGGCTGTGACCCTAAGGCGAGGATCGATGGCGGTGTACCTTTACTGCGGCATGAACGCGGCCCCGAAGGTCGATCTGTGAGTGCAGAGTATGTGAAACTAAAAATCGTAAATGAAATCATAATAGTCTATAAAGCGGGAGACATGTATGATAACCAAACTACGATTCACAATAATAGCGATCATGTCAAGTCGAGGACTCACGCCTCAAGTCATCACTCATGCGTGGAATACCTTCCTCACCGCCGGCGGTTTATGATATAAAAGCACCAAGGAACACATGAACACGAGTCCCACTGTGCCATAATAACACGTGCGGGGTAAATGCGAAGGCATAGCCGACTACTAAAACCACGATGCAACAAGGTCATGAATCGTATCATAAGATCTGTCTAGGCGTCACGCATGATCAAAGCGACCACTTGCCCGCAGTATCTAATGTGCGCGTCTAGCCCTGGAACTTTCCGCAGCTCCGCATAGGCCAATCAGATCGGCCCGCATGAGGTATAACCCCGCATCGAGGGTAGCTACTCCGGCGGCGTCACGGACTCGCCGTCGCGTAGCGCGAAGGACGCGTGACCACAAGGCGCGTCCTAACACGGAACTCCAGCGATTCCGCGATAGCCCTCGGACCCGCATGAGGTAGTCTCGAATCATAGGTCCATCGACCGCTGAGTCTACCCGCGTCGGAGGCGGCTTAACCGGAATCATCTCGAGATGAGTGATGTAAAATACTAACACAACAGCTTATCGTTAAGCAACATAAGCACAACAAAGGAAAACCCCTTTACGCAACATCACAAGATACTAACACACGTAGCATCCTAGCATGTTTACTTATCAATCAACAAGAAAGTATTACAAGGCTATCATAAACCAACACAATCAAGTTATACACACAAGGTACTTTAAGCTAACAAGTTCGGGTATCTACCCCTAAAGTACTTCATACATTAAATCTTTAAAAAGATCCGTTGCTTTCACATAAGTCACACAATACCCGTAGTATAAAATAGAGTGACTGTCCTTTTAAGAAAACCAAAACTCTTACCTTTGTAAAATCAAGTAACAACATTATTTTCCAAACGTCCAAGTTTGCCTAATTTCAAATGTTCACGTTTCTTATTTTAGAAAGGTTTCGTGGTTCATAGCCTTTTTCATTTAAGAATATAATTTCTTTTAAACAATCTGAGAAACATAAGTCTTATATGTGAGTAGGATATTCTTGTTTACAACAATCTTATTACTGACCATGATCTAGGAAATATCATTTTGTCTCATCTTAGCTTACATGCGGATGGAAGTTTCTCTTGGTTTTAATAATTCTTAATCTGTAAAAACTTTTCCTTTTATTAACGTTGGTTTGGTTTGTCGATACACATTCTGATTTTCAAAATCAGTAAAACATTCTTAAGACGTTATACCTAACTTTCCATAAAGCTAGTATAACTCTTAAGTTTTCAAAACAAATCAAGTATTACCTCTTCTTTCAAAATGAATCAAAAACCTTTTGAAATACTTCAAGTTCTTTTATTAACACATAACAAGTCGGTTATAGTTCAAATCGGTTACCGCTTTAAAAACCACAAGTATTTTCTTACTAACATAAAGTCATTATAACCAACTTCCAATAAAGCCGTTATAACACTTTATGTTTTAAACAATCAAATACATTTAGCACGTATGCGTCTGCGTACTACATAGTTCACATATCATGCTTTGGAAGAGATAGGAAGAGGTTCACATACCTCGCGACGAGTATCGACTAATAGCAAAACGCTCAAGTACTTCCAACCGCTCCTTAAGCCAGTAGAACGCGCCACACGTAGTACTTCAACCTATAAGGCCACAAGCGCTTTATTAACATTTAGATCTCAACGTAGAATATTCTCACAGAAAATTGGCGGCACCTCCCCCATGCAGCGTAAATCTCCTCTCTAACGGGCGGCTACCAAGCCAACCAGGGGTTACATCTAACCAGAACGGGAACAATTCTACTCGCGAAAAGCTACACAAGCCTCATCAGATACACCTATGTAAAAGCGATTCGATTCGATTCTTGGGCTTAAGTCAAAAGACATTGCCAACTAACCACGTTGATTCTATATATAGTACTTTAACTATATATTCTAACAACATGTAATTTCCAATTACAATAGAGACAAGATATTTACCTCGATAAGCCCATAATTATCCAAGTATAAAGTCGATCCCGGGCAATCGTTTAGCTCGACTCCGAGCGCTCAACCCGCTCTAAACCACCCTTAGAAGTTCTAACCAACTTCTACACAATACTCAATCGGACTATGGAGATTTTCCTAGGGTTTGGTTTTGTGTTGACGGGAAGTATAATAGTATTTAGGGCTTTTAGATAGGTATAACCTTAGAATACTACAAGGTATACGGCTAAGGTAATTTGGGCATTATAACAATACTTTTGAGAGTATTTCTACACCACAAAGGGGTATTATCTGAAAGCAACTAGGCTAGGGGGTACACTCTCGGCTAGCACCCTAGAGGGGGTGCTCTCGGCCATGAGGAGGCCTTGCCGAACTCAACACAAAGGGAGGGAGAAGGAGAGCTTTCAAGACTTAGGCAAATTTATGGATGAAGAAGTTCATCAAAGGGAGGTATTTATACTACAAGCCAAGGCCAACCAATGGCCAAGATCTAGCCAAGTGCTACACAAGTGTAGGGCAAGATATGCCCAGTGCCCCTAGTCCCTACTCCTTAAAACCTCACAAATATCTACCAAAATATCTACCACTGACACCCCGATTCGCCCAAGTGCCGCTTACCTTGCCGCTGATGAGAGGGTGCCAAGTGCGCCTTCTCGTTGGTCCAAAATGTTAGTCTCTCGGAAAAATCCATAAAAATAAGAAAAGACATAGCGGAATTTTCCTCGCAAGTTATGTAAAACGTTTAGTCAAAAACGACTCTAACAGGGTGTTGTGCACAAATGCCATTCGGCGAGCCACTGGCGGGGTGACACGTGTCACCCTCCTATTGCCCAAAATAAAACATCTTAGAAAATATCCACAATGGCCAAAATCTCGAAAACAAAGTGGGCCCACAAAACCGTAAATTTCTCCTGGGCCCACGTGACCATTTCCAAAAATAAAATTCCATAATTCTCTAATATTCCAGGAAGTCCGAATACCAAATCTGGGAATCCAATTCCCATTAACGAACCTTTTTCCTTCACAAAAACCGGAAACTTTTCCGTGGAAAAATCACCTCTTTCTTCCTTTCCAATCTTTCTGTCGTATTCTCGTACGTACGTCCTCGCATACATACCCAGGAACTACGGGGTATAACAGTTATAACTCTTTATGTCTTAGACAAATTCATTCCTTTTATGACCAAGAAACTTATACTTTCAATTCAAATCACATAGCTTTCAAAATACTTCAAGTCTCTTATCTTTTAAGAAAACAAGTTCCTTAACTTTAGAAAGGCAAGAAATCAATACTTTCCAAATCAAGTATTCTATACTTTTAAATCAATTCATTTCTTCCTTTAAGAATCAAGTCTCATAATTTGAAAAATAAAGTCCCTTAACCTTTTAACAATTGAGGTCCATAGTCTTAAAACTTCATACGTAAATCCTTATAAATTAAGTAACATATACTTGGTGCGTTGTGAATAAGTTATACTTATTTATAACCATCTTAATCAAGTAGCCATGATCTAGAAAATGTAATACAATTTTGTCTTATCTTAGCTTCTATGCAGATGGAGAATTCTACTTGTTTTAACATAATTAATTGTCATTACATTTTCCTTTATTAACGCTGCAATGGCTTGTTCGATACTTATTCTTATTCGTGTCGTAAATTAGCCAAGTCAACTTGGCTCCAAAATACCTCCTAACGACTCTTACCAACATCCCCCATAAGACTTGGTAAGAACTTAGGATAACTTATACATAACCTTTACGTAGAGTAAATCAACATACATACCTCTTAACTTCTAAGAGTAGAAGGAATCATGAAATAGTACTACATGTATATTCCATACATAGAATCATGTCAAAAGAAGGAAGAGGTTCACATACCTCGCGACGATTGTCGACAAGTAGCAAAATGCTCCAAAGTACATCAACCTTGAGCTACTCCATTCTTCAAGTAGGATACGCTATACCTAGTACTTCAACCTATCATGGTCACGCAATCGTCCATTAACCTCTTACTTCAAACGTAGAATATTCTAAGTGCTAAGTCGCCAAATTCTACGGAAAATCGGACAGCACTTCCTTTGTTTTTACTTACTTTGCCACCTTTTTCAAGGCCGAATACAATAACCAAACAGCCCCAATTGGCTCACAATTTAGAAAGTAGTCCAATACAAATGAAAAACAAACTAAAAGTCCAAATTCGGCCACCTTGAGTTCAACCTTACCAATTCTTATCAAATTTCCATTTCAATCCAAATTGGTAGCATAACACGATATCAAGTCGTATTTGATTACAATAACCATAATCTTTAAGTAAGTAACATGCGACGATTTTTAGTAACGACTAAATTGTAATCCAACTTAACATGACTTACATACATTTCGAATTTTCCAAGGCTACAATCAATCCATAATCCTTATAAACTTCAACACATATACTACATACTAGCAACATGTAAAGCTAACAACAAAATAAATAATCTTGTAACACTTTCAAAGAACAAGATTATACCTCGACGATTCTTAATCCAAATTCCAATCCAAAGTCGCTCTTAGTAGTTTAGAACCTCTCCAAGACACTTCAATCCGCTTGTTGAGACCCTAGAACAACACCAACAATTTCCTTCAAGCTTCCAATCCAAAACCTAGAAAGCAACTAGGTTTTCACTTTATGACTAACGAAAACTATCTGTTTCCGAGATTTTTCTATTGAGATACACTTACATAACACTCATGAACCTTGGTTTAAAGTGTGGAGCTTATTGGACAAGGAACACAATTTTTTTTCTTTCTTCTAGTGAAGAAGCCGAGAGCTCCATTTATGGTTCATCCAATTTTTGTAATTTGGCTAAGTATGGAACTCTTGTCTTGCTACTAATACCCTTATATAACAACATGGAGGGCTAAGATAAATACAAATGTGAGGCTTGGATGCAATTCATATTAAAAAATCCATAAGTGGTCCCATTGACCAAGTCAACATTGTCAAGCTTTACTACATTGCAAGACTTAGTCATCCTAGCAAAGGTCAAGTGACCCTTTTGACCTTGCCTAATTCGACCAAGGCATCTATAAGGGGGGTGACACGTGTCGCCCTCCCATTCGTTACAATAACACTATTTAAATGATTCCATAATTTCCGATAAATTTTACAAGTCTCAAATCTTAACACTTGCGGGTTCTTACTTACGTTCTTACACCATGTCCTGTAAATACGGGGTGTAACATTCTTCCCCCCTTAGAAACATTCGTCCTCGAATGTTCTTTCGGAGTCAACTTATAATTACCGACATAGTTTCCTGTCACAATCCCGACATACCAACAATGCCACACATGGCCCTAATATCTCGCACATGTATAATCGTCATCATAAGCCCAAAAGAGATTATCCTTTCGTACTTCCAACTCATACTAGCATACATACATAACTTCCATACCGATTCTGGCCTCAAATCTTTGGAGTCACTCTATAAAACAATATAAGGCCCTTTCCGGCTTTCATGACCTGGTTCCGGTGGAACGCGTCCACGAACCCATAAAACAATTAAGTAAACTTGGGCCTTGCGCCCTCGTGACCCTGTCACGTAGCGGAACTACTACCAACTGATCCCACTCCATTCCAGGCCATGGGGAGACCCGTAACAGGTCCTCAACCAGTCTCAGCGTCGCACTTAACTCTTATTCTTCGTCTAAAATAAATCTTTCTACCCGAGAAGACCTTGTACATCTAAGGTCTCAGCGGTCAGCAATATTCTTAGGCTCGCAATTTCCATGCTCCCAGCCTACCTTATCAGTCCCCCCGTAAACGGGTACAAAAAAACTTCTCATAATACCGTAATCGTGTCGTTGATCACTAGAACCTTTACTTACTCTATACGGACCTCATCCGTACCATTTCTTAAGCCTACTACGCCGCTTAATCTGTTTACATGACATTCTGTTGAGTTCCTTAACATGGCTTCTTAAGGGTTCACTACCCTATCAGACAACTCATCCTTTCCCAAAATCTCAAAATAAAACACAAGACCTTGGCAAAAATTCATTAACTATACCATACCTTCCCGGTATCTAGTTAGTCTTTACCAGTTCCTGGTAATCTAAAATCATTCTAGGCAACACGCGTCTGACCCTCATACATAACTCCGTATAGATGTATGTCACAATACCAACTATACTGTAATCATTACCAACCTGGATGCGCAATCCATATAGTCATTCTGGGTCATCTTGCGCTTTCGTGGCTGCAATCAACATAACTCGTTGGGAGACGACCACAACAACACGACTCTATGGCACGATCTCGAGTGAGAAGAATGGAAACCAATCCTAAATGTCCTGCGGCCTCACGATTATAGGCGTGGTGCACAACACACGATAATCAAGACTCTACTAGACACGATGCTCAGACACTTTCAGAGGACTAATCGCTCTGATACCACTTTTGTCACGACGACCGGGATCGCGATGGTGCCCTACGGACACCTACAAGTAAACATCGAGAGAAAATCAGCGGAACATACATGAAACTTATAAATAAAACATCGAATTAATACAACAGTTAGCCGATAGGGCTACCTTTACGAACATATATATAAATACAACCAAGCGATTTGCCTCGCTTTCTTTTACAAAGCGACCCACGATATGTGACTACGGACCTCAAGAGTGTTAACATAACCAGTGGCGGGACAAGGCCCGCCGTACCACTCGAATATACATAGCCATGACAACTCGGAACATTGGAGCCATCTCAAAATCTGACCGGGATCCTAAGCTCATGAGATCCATAATGTGTACCTAAACTGCGGACATGAACGCAGCCGAAGAAGTCGATAACAACAGTGCGAATATGGAGCGAAATAACGTCTGATAAGCAGATCATAATCGTACAAAAGAATGACAAGGACAAGTATAAAAATACATACGGATCCTGTAGTGTCATTACCATCGCGACGATCCGGGCGTGGATCGTGCCTTACCCCGCACCTAGTGATACAACATCGAGAGAAAATCGCGGAAATAACATATGAACATGAAATGAGAGATATAATAAATAAGCAGGCCAACCAAAGCGATTTGCCTTGGCGTAAATATATACAAACCACGAGCAGTTTAATCCTTTTTACAACCACCGCTTACATTACTACAGACCTAAGATTTACAACAACTATGACGGAGACGGGGCCCCATACCACGAATGTACAGAACCTACAACTCAGGGGAACACATACCAAAAGATAAGCCTCAGAAGAACAGGAGCTTCAATCTGTTGAAAGGTGATCCTAAGCGGGGATCGGCGACGATGTACTTACTGCGGCGTGAACGCGGCCGAAAGGAGGTCGATCTAACAGTACCAAGTATGTGAAATCGTAAAACGCGTAAATGAAATCATAGCGATCTATATAAAGCGGGAGACATGTATGATAACCAAACTACGATTATCTGACATATAAACAATCATATAAAGTCGTGGACTCGCCCTCAAATCATCACTCGTGCGTGGAATTCCTTCTCGCGTGGCGATGCATGATATGATATCAACAAGACGCAATCCAAATGGGAGCATACCTGCGCTACACATCGTGTCGGTATGTCCAAAGGAAACAATAGGACAGCATTCCAAATGGAAACATACGTGCGCTACGCGTCGTGTCGATATGCCCATTGTGGAAACAATAAGCGGCATTCCAAATGGAAACATACCCGTGCGCTACGCATCGTGTCAGTATGACCAAAGGGAAACGCTAAAGCAACATTCCAAATGGAAACATACGTGCGCTACGCGTCGTGTCGATATGCGAAGGAAACAATAAAGCAGTATCAAAATGGAACCATACCCGTGCGCTACGCATCGTGTCAGTATGTCCAAAGTGATTAGCAAAAGTAACACAATCAGCGAGGCGTGCGTGGAATTTCTTCGTCCTTCTTGCGCGTCCAAGTAAGTTCTCAACAAGTCAACACCTCCATCGAGGCGCGGTAGTATAGAAACACAATTCTTGCACAACAAAGGCTATCACGACAAGCATAGGCAAGTTTCACAACAACAAGCATAGGCAGGTTTCACAACAACTCAAAGTACTTTCATTTTATGCCAAGGTCCGGGTTTTAACCCTAAAGTACTACGCACGTTAAATTCCTTTAAGAGATTCATTCTTTTTATAAAAGTCACCCGATACCCGTAGTATAAAATAGAGTGACTTACATCTTTTAAGTAAACCAAATTAAGGCAACACTATGCCTTATTTTTAGACCAACACACTTTTCTTTTTAAAGTCAAGTTACCACATTAAAACCAATGATAAAAACCCTTCTTTTGTTTTCATAAGGTCGTTATAACCAACTTCCCATAAAGCTGTTATAACACTTTATGTTTTAAACCATTTTAAGACAACACAATGCCTTTCTTTTCCCTAAAGTTCCAGTTTGCCTAATTTCAATTACACAAGTCTCTTTTTAGGAAAGTTTCATAGTTCAATGTCTTTTAAAACAATTGAGTAACATATGCCATAGGCGAGTAGGTTATTCTTGTTCATAATCAATATTATCAAGCAGCCATGATCTAGAAAATGTAATATCATTTTGTCTCATCTTAGCTTCTATGCAGATGGAGGTTTCTACTGGTTTTAATAATACTTAATTATACAATACATTTTCCTTTATTAACGCTGCAGTGGTTTGTCGATACACATTCTGATTTCCGAAATCAGTAAAACATTATTCCTTCCAACAACCAAGTACTCATTACTCACGAATGAGGTTTCACACAAACATCCATATTACGTCAAGTCTCTTATCCTTTAAGAATAAGTCTCTTAACTTCTAAACCATTAAACCATTCTTTTTATCTCTCTTAAGGCGTTACACCTAACTTCTCATGAAGCTGGTATAACTCTTATGTTTTCAACCCAAGTACACACTTCTTTCAAAAAGGTTTCTTAATCTTTTTAGAATACTCGAGGTTCTTTTACATCCATCGGTTATAAGTCAAATCAGTTATCTTTTAAAAATCACAAGGCTTTTTCTTATCTACATAAAGCTGTTATAACCCACTTCCCATAAAGCCGTTATAACCCTTTATGTTTTAAACCAATCAAATACATTTAACACGTATGACGTCACCGTACTACATAGTTATACACATATCATGCTAGAAAGATAGGAAGAGGTTCACATACCTCGCGACGAGTATCGACTAATAGCAAAACGCTCCAAGTACCTCAAATCGTCTGCTACACTCTCAGTCAAGCAGATCACTCACACGTAGTACTACAACCTATAGAGGCCATGGCGCTATTAATATCTTTAGATCTCAATGTAGAATATTCTACGAGAAAATTGGCACCTCCCCAACAGCGTAAATCTCTCTCTATCGAGGCTACCAAGCCAACCGGGGGTTAACACGTCTAACGAGCGCGTACAATTCTACTCACAGAATACTACACAAGCCTCATGTAATACGGTCTATGTAATTACTGATTGATTCACTTCTTAAAATTCAGGGCTTAAGTCGCAAGACATTGCGTAAGTATTATTCAGGCTTAAGTCAAAAGACATTGCCGCACAATTATAATGTTATGTACTATATATAGTATACATCAACTATATAATCCTACAACATGTAATTTCCAATTACAATAGAAGGTCAAAAGTGTCTACCTCGATAAGCCCAAAATTAACCGAGTTTATATGTCGATCCTGAGCAAGGTTTAGCTCCTACTCCGTGCGCTCTAACCCGCTCCGAGCAACCCTTAGAAGTTCTAACCAACTTCTACTTATAACTTCAACTACGGGTGAAGATTTACTTAGGGTTTCGTTTTTGAGGCGAGGAAGTATAATGGTATTTTCTGGGCTTGTATAAGTGTAACCTTGGGAATACTACAAGGTATTTGAGCCAAGGTATTTGGGCATTATAACAATACTTGGAGAGTATTTCTATACCACAAAGGGGGGTATTATACGAAGACAACTAGGCTAGGGGGGGGGGTGTTTGCCCCACGGCCAAGCCTCAACAAAGGGGGAGGTTTCGGCCAAGGGCCTTGAAGAGGGGAGGGTGTGTGGTGGACGAGATCACAAGAGGGAGAGGGAGGGTTTGAGACTTAGAAAGATTGCTCAATTTTTGGATGAAGAATGTCTTCAACTAGAGGGGTATTTATAGGTCAAGTGAAAGCCAACCAATGGCCAAGATGAAGGCAAGTGTGGTGCAAGTGTAGGGCTAGATTTCAACCATGTGGACCTTATCCATCTACCACGCCAACTTGCACAAATATCCTACCAACCCAAGGCACAAAGCGTGCCTTTGCTTGCCTGAGTCCACTTCTCACGGCGATGTGAGGTGACACGTGTCACCCTCCCGTTGGTCCAAAATGTTTTCTCTCGGAAAAATCCGCAAAAATTATAAATGACATAGCGGAATTTTCCTTGAAAGCGTGGAAACGTTTCGTCGAAAACGACTCCTTTTGGTAGCTATGAACAAATTCGAACCTATGCCTACTTTAAGGCTCAAATTTTATACGCACGCCTCACGTATATACTGCGGAAATACGGGTATAACATTCTCCCTCGCTTAGAAACATTCGTCCGAATGTTCCTTCTCGAAAGCAGATAACGAAGTTCTTCTAACAAGTTGCCAACGCGCTTTGGCCACGAAATATCACACGTTCTCTTCCCCTTACTCGTCGTGCCCTTCTCGGACACTTGAACTCCTCAGCATACGTACCACACTTGATCATTGCTTTCCCAAAACTTTGGAGTCACCACCTCCAACTTGGTCATCTTACTAGCGATCTCCTTAAGGCCATTCCGGCCTTGCGATCCGCCTCGGTCGAACATATCCACGAACTCTTACGATGGTTATCTAATCGTGGGCCTAGCACCACTTGTCACGACCGAACCGGGCGTGATCGTGCCTACCGGCACCCTAGTGATACAACATCGAGAAAATCGTGAAATAAAACACGAACATGAAATAAGAGATATTATAAGTAACTGTGTCAACAAAAGCGATTTGCCTTCTGCATAAATTATACAAACCCTGAACAGTTTAATCCTTTTTACAACCCTGCCCACAACAGTACTACAGACCTCTAAGATTTACAACAACTATGACGGGACAGGGCCCCGCCATACCCCTGAATGTACAAGAACCTACAACTCAGGGAACACATACCAAAAGATAAGCCTCCGAAGGCAGAGCTTCCCAGCTGAAATGAGATCCTAGCGCGGATCGGCGGTAGATGTACTCTACTGCGGCATGAACGCAGCCCCGAAGGAGTCGATGCAACAGTACCAAGTATGTGAAAGCGTAAAATCGTAAATGAAATCATAATAGTCTATAAAAGCGGGGAGCGGGTATGATAACCAAACTACGATGCAGCATACTGATTATATCAATTCGTGGTCTCATGCCCACAACATCAATCCCGCGTGGAGTACCTTCCCGCCACTCTGGCGATCTATGATATGATAACAACAAGACAACAATCCAAATGGGAGCATACGTGCGCTACGCATCGTGTCGGTATGTCCAAAGGGAACAAATAAGACAACATTCCAAATGGAAATATACGTGCGCTACGATCGTGTCGGCGTGTCCAAAGGAAACAATAAGACGGCATTCCAAATGGAAGCATACGTGCGCTACGCATCGTGTCGGTATGTCCAAGGAGCAAATAAGACAACATTCGGATGGAAGCATACGTGCGCTACGCGTCGTGTCGGTATGTCCAAGGAGCAAATAAGACAACATTCGGATGGAAGCATACGTGCGCTACGCGTCGTGTCGGCGTGTCCAAAGGAAACAATAAGACAACAAGGCGGTAATCAAAGTGGAAGCATACGTGCGCCGCGATCGTGTCGATATGTCCAAAGTGATTTAACAAAAGTAACACTATCAGCGAGGCGTGCGAGTGGAATTTCTCCGTCATTCCAGACGCGTCAAGTAAGTTCTTAACAAGTCAACCGACCCTCCATCGAGAGACGCGGTAGTATAGAAACACAATCTTTGCACAACAAAGGCTATCACAACAAGCATAGGCAAGTTTCACAACAACAAGCATAGACAAGTTTCACATCAACAAGCATAGGCAAGTTTCACATCAACAAGCATAGGCAAGTTTCACAACTCAAAGTACTTTCATTTTATGCCAAAGTCCGGGTTTTAACCCTAAAGTACTCATACGTTAAATTCCTTTTAAAGAGATTTATTCCTTTTATATAAAAGTCACCCGATACGTAGTATAAAAATAGAGTGACTTATATCTTTTAAGTAAACCAAAACAACTTCCATACTTTTTTTAAAGTCAAGTTACCACGTTAAAACCAATGATAAAACCTTTCTTTTGTTTTCATAAGGTCGTTATAACCAACTTCCCATAAAAATTTGTTATAACACCTTATGCTTTAAACCATTTTAAGACAACACAATGCCTTTCTTTTCCCAAGGTTCGGTTTGCCTAATTTTAATTACGCAAGTCTCTTTTTGAAAAGTTTCATAGTTCAATGTCTTAATCTCTTTTAAAACAATTGAGTAACATATGCCATAGTGTAGGTTATTCTTGTTCATAATCAATATTATTAAGCGACCATGATCTAGGAAATGTAATATCATTTTGTCTCATCTTAGCTTACATGCGGATGGAGGTTTCTCTTGGTTTTAATAATACTTAATTATTCAATACATTTTCCTTTATTAGCATTTGCGGTGGTTTGTCGATACGTTCGATTTCAAATCGGTAAAACATTATTCCTTCCAAAAACCCAAGTACTCATTACTCACGAATGAGGTTTCACAAACATCCATATTAAGTCAAGTCTTTTAACTTCTCAACCATTAAACCATTCTTTTATCTCTCTTGGCGTTACACCTAACTTCTCATAAAGTGGTATAACTTTTATGTTTTCAAACCAAGTATACACTTCTTTCAAAAAGGTTTCTTAATCTCTTAGAATACTTGAGGTTCTTTTACAACAAGTCGGTTATAAGTCAAATCGGTTATCTTTTAAAAACCACAAAGCATTTCTCATTTACATGAGTTGTTATAACTTGACTTCCCATAAAGCCGTTATAACACTTTATGTTTAAAGACAATCAAATACATTTAACACGTATGCGTCTACCGTACTACATAGTTATACACATATCATGCTAGAACAGATAGGAAGAGGTTCACATACCTCGCGAGTATCGACTAATAGCAAAACGCTCAGTACCTCAAAATGCTCGCTACTCTCGGTCAAGCGGATCACTCCACACGTAGTACTACAACTATAGAGGCCACAAAGCGCTATTAATATCTTTAGATCTCGATGTAGAATATTCTACGAGAAAATTCGAAGACTCTCCCCATGACAGCGTAAATCTCCTCTCTATCGGTAGGCTACCAAGCCAACCGAGGGGGTTAACATGTCTAACGGACGTGTACAATTCTACTACGGTAATGCTACACAAGTCTCGTAATACTGATCTATGTAATTCTGATTCGATTCTCTTCTTTAAATTGGGCTTAAGTCGCAAGACATTGCAGTAAGTATTATTCAGCTTAAGTCGAAAGACATTTGCGCACAATTATAATGTTCAGTTCTATATATAGTATACTTCAACTATATATTCCTACAACATGTAATTTCCAATTACAACGAGAAGGTCAAGAATGTTTACCTCGATAAGCCCAAAATTATCCGAGTTTATATGTCGATCTGAGCAAGGTTTAGCTCTACTCAAGTGCGCTCAGGCCAGCTCAACCAACCCTTAGAAGTTCTAACCAACTTCTACTAATAACTTCAACAACGGTGAAGATTTACTTAGGGTTTCGTTTTAGTGGTAGTGAGGAAAGTATAATAGTATTTTACGGGCTTTTGTAAAAAGGGTACTTTGGAAAGTACTACAAGGTATTTGGCTAAAGTATTTTGGGCATTATAACAATACTAGGAGAGTATTTCTATACCACAAAAAGGGGTATTATACGAAAACCACTAGGCTAGGGGGGGGGTACCCCTCGGCTTAGGGCACCACAAAAGGGGGGGGAGGGGGTTTCGGCCAAGGCCTTCTCAAAGGGGGGAGAGGGGCTATTGGACGAGAGCAAGCAAGAGGGAGGGGGAAAGGTTTTCAAGACTTAGACAATTTTTGGATGAATAAGTTCATCAACTTAGAGGGGTATTTATAGGGCAAGAAATGGCCAACCAATGGCCAAGATCTATCCAAGTGTAAGGCAAGTGTAAGGTCAAGATGAAGCCATGTGTTTGTGGGTCCCACTTGCTCATCAACTACACAAAATATCCTACCTAACCCTTGACCACATTTTTTTGCACAAAAACGTGCTCACCTCCCTTTGGCGTCCACTCTTCGATGTGAGGTGACACATATCGCCCTCCGTTGGTCCAAAATGTTTCGTCTCTCGAAAAATCCATAAAAAATATTAATGACATAGCCGGAATTTTCCTTCGAAAGTGGAAGCGTTTAGTCAACGACTCCTTTAGGTAGTTATGCACAAATTCGAAACTTGCCTAACTTTAAGGCTCAAATTATAATACGTACGCCCTCACGTACATACTCTGAAGTACGGGGTATAACAACCCTCGTGACCCTACCACCTGGCGGGACCACCCAGAGCTGACCCCACTTTGAAACCGGCCGCGGGTTGGCCTCAACGTAGCTGACCAGCCACTTACACATCAAGCTCTTGTTCCGATCCGGAACAATCTTACCTATCTGGTCATGAAAGCTACCACTTCCATTACACACTACCGGGGACTTTATCACACAAAACGTTCTAGGCATAAAAATGCACTCAGACAAGGATCACTTGCAAAATCGGTACTCAAGCGGCGCACATCTAAGGTCTCAGCGTAATATTCTAAGGTTCATCATTTTCTCACCTCAAGCTTACCCTTCTCACAACCAGGGTCTACATCACGTTTTAGCACAACGCTATCAGAACATAACACTCAACACATCCTCACATCATCAATACCTACAAAACTCTAGAGGGTTAAGGATATACCTGAAAAATAGGCGATTCAGAGGACCGCTAAAGCGGGAACTTCCACGCGACCTCTACCGTGGCGTCGGTGTATGAACATCTGCTCGACTATGGGAGGTGAAGAACCATGGCCCGATCCGTAGTGCGTGCTATCCTGGCGCTACCACAGTCGGACAATTTCTCCCAAAATGGCCTGTTGTCGCATGTAAAACAAACTCCCGGACTAGCACGACACTCCCACCGTGGAGTCTACCACGTCCTGATGAGGTAGGGGTGGCTTGGTGGCTAACACCTCTGCTCTCGAAAATCTGAACCCTTGGAGCCTTGACCGCTCACGAATACTCTGGATGCTCAGAAGATTGTGGAGGACCACTCTGTCTTGTGGCGGAGCGCATAACTAGTCTCTTCTTGAGGCGGTCCGCCTCGAAAGTCACCAAAGGACCTGCTGCTCGGCCTCTTCTGTGACCTTGGTTATTTCGTCGATTTCTCGCTCCTCACCTCCAGTGCATAAGCTCGCATGCGGGAAATGTCCATGCCGGTGAAGAGCTACACCGAACAACTCTGCGCTAGGTAATCATCGAGCCTGTAACATATCGGTGCACTCGATCCTCCATACTAGCTACTAATGCGGGGCGTCTGGGCGATGAGTCGAACTCACATTGTACTCGACCGTGCGCGGATTACGCATGACCCCAAAAATCTGCCGGCGAGCCCTCGCCATCTGTGGAGGCAAGAAATGTGCAAGAAAGGCCTCGAGAACTCGTCCCATAAAGGCTGGAAGTGCATGCTCTCCCGGGGCGGCTCGCGAATCAAACCCGATCATTGCGGTATCACGCAGCCGATGCGAACCGAGGACCACCGACTCGGTCTCCGATGCCTAGATCACTCGCTAGATCCGTTGCAACTGGCGGATGAACTCCTGTGGATCATCCTCAGGCCTCGACCCGTAAAACTCGGCGGGTTACACCTCGAGAAAATCCGTAATCTCAAGTATGCGCTCGGGGTGAACTACGGGTGCTCTTGGGGCCAGGCTGCTGCGTCCATCTTATCCTCAAGTGCAGCCTGACCACGGCCATTAGCGGGCCATCTCGCGTAACCCGTCATACGCGGCTGTGGGATGGAGGCTCGGTCTTGTGGTCTCTGTAGAGCTGCATTGCTTACTCGTATCTTCTCTGCTGCTTGCCGCTTCTCGGGCGGGTTGCCTTACGCGAGGCATAGCGGTAAAAATGAAGTATGTCGGAGGGTCGATCTTATCACACGGCTCTAAGGCACGATCTCGGAATGAGAAGAATGAAACCAATCCTAAATGTCCTATAGCCTCACGATTATAGATGTGGTGCACAACCTGGCGATAATCAAGACTACTGAACACGATGCAGTAGACACTTTCAGAGGACTAATCGCTCACGATACCACTTTTGTCACGACCGATCCGGGCGTGGATCGTGCCTACCGGGCACCTGGTGATACAACATCGAGAGAAAATCGTGGAAATAACACATGAACATGAAATGAGAGATATAATAAATAAGCAAAGCAACCAAAGCAGTTGCCTTGGCGTAAATATATACAAACCACGAGCAGTTTAATCCTTTTTACAACCCCGCCACAGTGATGCTACAGACCTCTAAGATTTACAACAACTATGACGGGACGGGGCCGCCATACCACGAATGTACAAGAACCTACAACTCGAGGAACACATACAAAAGATAAGCCTCAGAAGGGCAGAGCTTCAATACGCTGAAAGGTGATCCTAAAGCGGATCGGCGACGATGTACTTACTGCGGCGTGAACGCGGCCCGAAGGAGGTCGATGCAACAGTACCAAGTATGTGAAGCGTAAAACATCGTAAATGAAATCATAGCGATCTATATAAAGCGGGAGACATGTATGATAACCAAACTACGATATCTGACATATAAACGATCATATAAAGTCGAGGACTCACGCCCAAATCATCACTCGTGCGTGGAATTCCTTCTCACCGTGGCCTATGATATGATATCAACAAAAGCAATCCAAATGGGAGCATACGTGCGCTACGCATCGTGTCGGTATGTCCAAGAAACAATAGGACAACATTCCAAATGGAAACATACGTGCGCTACGCATCGTGTCAGTATGCCCACAGGGAAACAATAAAGCAGCATTCCAAATGGAAACATACCCGTGCGCTACGCATCGTGTCAGTATGCCCAAAGGGAAACAATAAAGCAACATTCCAAATGGAAACATACCCGTGCGCTACGCATCGTGTCAGTATGCCCAAAGGGAAACAATAAAGCAGTATCAAAATGGAAGCATACCCGTGCGCTACGCGCCGTGTCGGTATGTCCAAAGTGATTAGCAAAAGTAACACAATCAGCGAAGCGTGCGTGGAATTTCTTCGTCATCAGACGCGTCAAGTAAGTTCTCAACAAGTCAACCGGCCCTCCATCGAGAGGCGCGGTAGTATAGAAACACAATTCTTGCACAACAAAGGCTATCACGACAAGCATAGGCAAGTTTCACAACAACAAGCATAGGCAGGTTTCACAACAACTCAAAGTACTTTCATTTTATGCCAAGGTCCGGGTTTTAACCCTAAAGTACTACGCACGTTAAATTCCTTTAAGAGATTCATTCTTTTTATAAAAGTCACCCGATACCCGTAGTATAAAATAGAGTGACTTACATCTTTTAAGTAAACCAAATTAAGGCAACACTATGCCTTATTTTTAGACCAACACACTTTTCTTTTTAAAGTCAAGTTACCACATTAAAACCAATGATAAAAACCCTTCTTTTGTTTTCATAAGGTCGTTATAACCAACTTCCCATAAAAAGTTATAACACTTTATGTTTTAAACCATTTTAAGACAACACAATGCCTTTCTTTTCCCTAAAGTTCCAGTTTGCCTAATTTCAATTACACAAGTCTCTTTTTAGGAAAGTTTCATAGTTCAATGTCTTTTAAAACAATTGAGTAACATATGCCCTAGGCGAGTAGGTTATTCTTGTTCATAATCAATATTATCAAGCAGCCATGATCTAGAAAATGTAATATCATTTTGTCTCATCTTAGCTTCTATGCAGATGGAGGTTTCTACTGGTTTTAATAATACTTAATTATACAATACATTTTCCTTTATTAACGCTGCAGTGGTTTGTCGATACACATTCTGATTTCCGAAATCAGTAAAACATTATTCCTTCCAACAACCAAGTACTCATTACTCACGAATGAGGTTTCACACAAACATCCATATTACGTCAAGTCTCTTATCCTTTAAGAATAAGTCTCTTAACTTCTAAACCATTAAACCATTCTTTTTATCTCTCTTAAGGCGTTACACCTAACTTCTCATGAAGCTGGTATAACTCTTATGTTTTCAACCCAAGTACACACTTCTTTCAAAAAGGTTTCTTAATCTTTTTAGAATACTCCAAGGTTCTTTTACATCCAGTCGGTTATAAGTCAAATCAGTTATCTTTTAAAAATCACAAGGCTTTTTCTTATCTACATAAAGTTTATAACCCACTTCCCATAAAGCGTTATAACCACTTTATGTTTTAAACCAATCAAATACATTTAACACGTATGCGTCTACCGTACTACATAGTTATACACATATCATGCTAGAAAGATAGGAAGAGGTTCACATACCTCGCGACGAGTATCGACTAATAGCAAAACGCTCAGTACCTCAAGCCGTCTGCTACACTCTCGGTCAGCGGATCACTCCACACGTAGTACTACAACCTATAGAGGCCCTGGCGCTATTAATATCTTTAGATCTCAATGTAGAATATTCTACAGAAAATTCGCGACACCTCCCACAATGGGCGTAAATCTCTCTCTATCGAGGCCTGCCACCAAGCCAACGGAGGGTTAACACGTCTAACGAGCGTACAATTCTACTCACGGCAATACTACACAACTCTGTCTGATACGCCCTATGTAATTCTGATTGATTCACTTCTTAAAATTCAGGCTTAAGTCGCAAGACATTGCCGTAAGTATTATTCAGGCTTAAGTCAAAAGACATTGCCGCACAATTATAATGTTCTGTACTATATATAGTATACATCAACTATATAATCCTACAACATGTAATTTCCAATTACAATAGAAGGTCAAGAGTGTCTACCTCGATAAGCCCAAAATTAACCGAGTTTATATGTCGATCCTGAGCAAGGTTTAGCTCCTACTCCGTGCGCTCTAACCCGCTCCAAGCAACCCTTAGAAGTTCTAACCAACTTCTACTTATAACTTCAACTACGGGTGAAGATTTACTTAGGGTTTCGTTTTTGAGACTGAGGGAAGTATAATGGTATTTTCTGGGCTTGTATAAGTGTAACCTTGGGAATACTACAAGGTATTTGAGCCAAGGTATTTGGGCATTATAACAATACTTGGAGAGTATTTCTATACCACAAAGGGGGGTATTATACGAAGACAACTAGGCTAGGGGGGGGTGTGTGCCCCACGGCCAAGCCTCAACAAAGGGGGAGGTTTCGGCGAGGGCCTTGAGAGGAGGGTGTGTGGTGGGCGAGATCACAAGAGGAGAGAGGAGGGTTTGAGACTTAGAAAGATTGCTCAATTTTTGGATGAAGAATGTCTTCAACTAGAGGGGTATTTATAGGTCAAGTGAAAGCCAACCAATGGCCAAGATGAAGACAAGTGTGGTGCAAGTGTAGGGCTAGATTTCAACCATGTGGACCTTATCCATCTACCACACCAACTTGCACAAATATCCTACCTAACCCAAGGCACAAAAAACGTGCCTTTGCTTGCCTTTGTCGTCCACTTCTCACGGCCAATGTGAGGGTGACACATGTCACCCTCCCGTTGGTCCAAAATGTTTCGTCTCTCGGAAAAATCCGCAAAAATTATGACATAGCCGGAATTTTCCCTTCGAAAGCTGTGGAAACGTTTCGTCGAAAAACGACTCCTTTTGGTAGCTATGAACAAATTCGAACCTATGCCTACTTTAAGGCTCAAATTGTATACGTACGCCCTCACGTATATACTCTGGAAATACGGGGTATAACAACCACTTATGAACTTAATTTCACATCGATATCTTTTTCCATTCCATTAAGAGTTATAGCCATATCTTACGTACTTACTTAGGAGAAGTCATTAAGTTCATTTCTTCTAACTTACTTATCTTTCATAACATAGTCCGGCCCACTACGGAGGGACACATATACTACCCGACCCAAACTGGGACGCGATCAGTCACACCAATATCAAAGCATGCCCGTGGAATCCCCCATCACTGTCGACAGCTAAAAGTGTAAAACATAACCATGGGTCTCACGCCCATAAAATCAATCAAAACAGGTGGTATAACGCCCGGGGCTTGCCCTCATTTATACTCTTACCGTGGAGAAGGTGGTAAGCGGGGTATAACGTCTTGGGGCTTGCCTCATTTATCTCTTACCACGGAAGGTGGTAAGCGGGGTATAACGTCTTGGGGCTTGCCCGCCATTTATACTCTTACCACGGAGAAGGTGGTATAACGTCTTGGGGCTTGCCCGCCATTTATACTCTTACCACGGAGAAGGTGGTATAACGTCTTGGGGCTTGCCCTCATTTATACTCTTACCCTATCTCGGCCGGTCGTCAAATAACACATAAAGCGGGTGGTGCAGTCTCTGGGGATTTACCCTCACTTATACTCTTACCGGAGAAGGTGGTATAACGTCTTGGGGCTTGCCTCATTTATACTCTTACCCTAACTCAACCGGCCATCATACATAACATAAGCCTATCGACTTATCATACATAACATAAGCACCACTTTACCATACATAACATAAGCACTACCGACTTATCATACATAATATAAGCAAGTTAAGAAATCCCTAACTTCTTATTAGCTTGTTCATATACACTCTCATTTTTGTTTACTTAAGGCACTAACATGTCATTATAAAATCCGGGAATTTAACCCAACGTAACTACGTGCCTCTACTCCTTTAAAATGATTCTCTTTCAAATAAAACTTCCAAGATACTAATAACCGTAGTATCAAGTCATATCTACTTTTCACGACAAGTCACAATACTTTTTAGAAATACATTTATAGGCTTCTAAATCAAGTGACTTCTTTCTTTAAAACTTTAAGCAATTTGTACCTTTAAAACAATTTGCCTTCTTTATTTCAAATCATTTCTTTGCTTACATTCTTGAAGAAAACCATTCTTTTAATCTTCCATAAAGTTGTTATAACCAACTTCCCATAAAGCCGTTATAACTCTTTTATGTCTTAGACAAATTCATTCCTTTTATGACCAAGAAACTTATACTTTCAATTCAAATCACATAGCTTTCAAAATACTTCAAGTCTCTTATCTTTTAAGAAAACAAGTTCCTTAACTTTAGAAAGGCAAGAAATCAATACTTTCCAAATCAAGTATTCTATACTTTTAAATCAATTCATTTCTTCCTTTAAGAATCAAGTCTCATAATTTGAAAAATAAAGTCCCTTAACCTTTTAACAATTGAGGTCCATAGTCTTAAAACTTCATACGTAAATCCTTATAAATTAAGTAACATATACTTGTGCGTTGTGAATAAGTTATACTTATTTATAACCATCTTAATCAAGTAGCCATGATCTAGAAAATGTAATACAATTTTGTCTTATCTTAGCTTCTATGCGGATGGAGAATTCTACTTGTTTTAACATAATTAATTGTCATTACATTTTCCTTTATTAACGCTTGATGGCTTGTTCGATACTTATTCTTATTCGATGCAGTAAATTAGCCAAGTCAACTTGGCTCCAAATACCTCTAACGACTCTTACCAACATCCCCATAAGACTTGGTAAGAACTTAGGATAACTTATACATAACCTTTCGTAGAGTAAATCAACATACATACCTCTTAACTTCTAAGAGTAGAAGGAATCATGAAATAGTACTACATGTATATTCCATACATAGAATCATGTCAAAGAAGGAAGAGGTTCACATACCATGACGATTGTCGACAAGTAGCAAAATGCTCCAAAGTACATCAACCTTGAGCTACTCCATTCTTCAAGTAGGATACGCTATACCTAGTACTTGACCTATCATGGTCACAATCGTCCATTAACCTCTTACTTCAAACGTAGAATATTCTAAGTGCTAAGTCGCCAAATTCTACGGAAAATCGGACAAAGACTTCCTTTGTTTTACTTACTTTGCCACCTTTTTCAAGGCGAATACAATAACCAAACAGCCCCAATTGGCTCACAATTTAGAAAGTAGTCCAATACAAATGAAAAACAAACTAAAAGTCCAAATTCGGCCACCTTGAGTTCAACCTTACCAATTCTTATCAAATTTCCATTTCAATCCAAATTGGTAGCATAACACGATATCAAGTCGTATTTGATTACAATAACCATAATCTTTAAGTAAGTAACATGCGGCGATTTTTAGTAACGACTAAATTGTAATCCAACTTAACATGGCTTACATACATTTCGAATTTTCCAAGGCTACAATCAATCCATAATCCTTATAAACTTCAACACATATACTACATACTAGCAACATGTAAAGCTAACAACAAAATAAATAATCTTGTAACACTTTCAAAGAACAAGATTATACCTCGACGATTCTTAATCCAAATTCCAATCCAAAGTCGCTCCTTAGTAGTTTAGAACCTCTCCAAGACACTTCAATCCGCTTGTTGAGACCCTTAGAACAACACCAACAATTTCCTTGAGCTTCCAATCCAAAACCTAGAAAGCAACTAGGTTTTCACTTTGCGACTAACAGAAAACTATCTTTTCCGAGATTTTTCTATTGAGATACACTTACATAACACTCATGAACCTTGGTTTAAAGTGTGGAGCTTATTGGACAAGGAACACAATTTTTTCTTTCTTCTAGTGAAGAAGCGAGAGCTCCATTTATGGTTCATCCAATTTTTGTAATTTGGCTAAGTATGGAACTCTTGTCTTGCTACTAATACCCTTATATAACAACATGGAGGCTAAGATAAATACAAATGTGAGGCTTGGATGCAATTCATATTAAAAATCCATAAGTGGTCCCATTGACCAAGTCAACATTGTCAAGCTTTACTACATTGCAAGACTTAGTCATCTAGCAAAGGTCAAGTGACCTTTGACCTTGCCTAATCGACCAAGGCATCTATAAGGGGGTGACACGTGTGCCCTCCCATTCGTTACAATAACACAATTTCGACAATTCCAAAATTTCCGATAAATTTTACAAGTCTCAAATCTTAACACATGGGTTCTTACTTACGTTCTTACACCGTATCACGTAAATACGGGGTGTAACATTCTTCCCCTTAGAAACATTCGTCCTCGAATGTTCTTTGAGTCAACTTATAATTCCGACATAGTTTCTGTCACAATCCCGACATACCAACAATGCCACACATGGCCTAATATCTCGCATGTATAATCGTCATCATAAGCCCAAAAGAGATTATCCTTTCGTACTTCCAACTCATACTAGCATACATACATAACTTCCATACGATTCTGGCCTCAAATCTTTGGAGTCACTCTATAAAACAATATAAGGCCATTTCGGCTTTCATGACTGATTAGGTGGAACGTCCACGAACAGTAAAACAATTAACTAAATTTGGGCCTTGCGCCTCGTGACCACTCACGTGGCGGAACTACTACCCGATCCCACTCCATTCCAGGCCATGGGAGACCCGTAATGAGTCCTCAACCGGTCTCGTCGCACTTAACTCTTATTCTTCGTCTAAAATAAATCTTTCTACAGAAGACCTTGTACATCTAAGGTCTCGTGGTCAAATATTCTTAGGCTCGCAATTTCCATGCTCGACTGTAACGACCGTTCGGGGCGGTTCATCGTGCCTTACCGGGCACCCTAGTGATACATACATCGAGAAAATCAGCGGAACATAAAACATGAGTCATTTAACAAAAGATATAATAAATAAACAGCCAACCAAAGCAGTTGCCTTGATATACATAAAACACGAGCAGTTTAATCCTTTTACAACCACACTTGCCTGATTACTACAGACCTCTAAGATATCTGATGACTATGACGGACGGGGCCCATACCACGAATGTATAAGAACCTACAACTCGAGGAACACTGCCAAAAGATAAGCCTCGAGAAAGCGGAGCTTCAATCTGTTGGCTGTGATCCTATGGCGAGGATCCACGATGTACCTCTACTGCGGCATGAACGCGGCCCCGAAGGAGGTCGATAACAGTACCAAGTATGTGGCTATGCAATCGTAAATGAAATCATACTAGTCTATATAAAGCGGGAGACATGTATGATAACCAAACTACGATTCACAACATAAAGCGATCATCGCTCCAATATAACTATGGGTCTCACGCCCGCACATCAATCGAGTTCACATTATGGCGCATGCCGGAATCTTGCATCGGTGTAGACATGTCCATGATGCAACAATAATACCAATGTCCCATGGCCACATGCCGGAATCTGCGCCGGTGTAGACATGTCCATGTGACCTCAACAACAAGACGGCAATCCAAATGGAAGCATACGTGCGCTACGCATCGTGTCGGTATGTCGAAGGAAACAATAAGACAACTTTCCAAATGGGCGATGCGATGCGCTACGCGCGTCGTGTCGATATGTCCAAAAGGAAATCCTGGCGATAATCGAAATGAAACATACGTGCGCTACGCGTCGTGTCGATATATCCAAAGCGATTAACCACAAGACCTTAACCAAAATGGAAGCATACGTGCGCTACGCGATCGTGTCGGTATGTCCAGCGATTAACAACAATAATACTATCAGCGAGAACGTGCGTGGAATTTCTCGTCGCTGCCGCACGTCCAAGTAAGTTCTCAACTACCAACCGACCTCTATCGAGAGAGCGGTAACACGAAACACAACGCTTGTACAATAAAGGCTATCATCACAAGCATAGGCAAGTTTCACAACAACAAGCATAGGCAAGTTTCACAACAACAAGCATAGGCAAGTTTCACACAACTCAAAGTACTTTCATTTTATGCCAAAGTCGGGTTTTAACCCCAAAGTACTACATCGTTAAGTTCTTTTAAAGAGATCCATTTCTTTTATAAGAGTCACCGATACCCGTAGTATTAGAATGACCAACCCACCTTCCTTTTCAAAACCAAGTAACAACATTCTTTTCCTAAGTTCGGTTTGCCTAGTTTGATTACTCGAAGCTTCTCATTTTTCAAATGGTTTCATAGTTCCCAAACTTAATCACTTGATTCCTTTTAGAACAATTGAGTAACATATGACATATCGTGAGTAGTTTATTCTTGTTTATAACGATCTTATTACAGTGACCATGATCTAGAAAATGTAATATCATTTTGTCTCATCTTAGCTTCTATGCGGATGGAGGTTTCTCTTGGTTTTAATACAACACATCATTATTCAATACATTTTCCTTTATTAACGCTGCAGTGGTCTGTCGATACACATTCTGATTTCCGAAATCAGTAAAACATTATCCCTTTAAAAACCAAGTACTCATTACTCACGAATGAGGTTTCACACAAACATCCTCATTAAAACAAATAAGTTAAGTCTCTTATCTTATAAGATCAAGTCTCTTAACTTCTAACATCAGTTAACCGTTTTCTTACCTACATAAAGTTATAACCAACTTCCCATAAAGCGTTATAACACTTTATGTTTTACAACAATCAAATACAATTAACACGTATCGTCTACGTACTACATAGTTCACACATATCATGCTAGAAGAGATGGGAAGAGGTCCACATACCTCGCGACGATTTATCGACAATAAGCAAAATGCTCCAAGTACTACAACCTTGCTATCCTTTCCACTCATAAGGTAGAATACGCTACTCTTAGTACTTTCACCTATAAAGGTCACAAACGTCTATTAACCCCAAAACACAAGTTTCTATCTTTCTATAGAAAATTCGGCGACCTCACACACATGACAGCGTAAATCTCCTCCTCTATCGAGGCGGCTACCAAGCCAACCGAGGGGTTTACCGTCTAACGGGCGTGTACAATTCTACACAAGTCTCTTGCAATCTGATCTATGTAAATCTGATTCGATTCGATTCCTTATTCTTCAGGCTTAAGTCAAAAGACATTGCGAATACTAAGTATAGTTCCGTATATAGTATACTTCAACTATATATCCTAACAAACATGTAATTTCCAATTACAATAGAGGACAAGATAATTACCTCGATAAGCCCAAAATTATCCAAGTTATAATGTCGATCTGAGCAAGGTTTAGCTCGCTCAGTGCGCTCCAAACCACTCCAACAACCCTTAGAAGTTCTAACCAACTTCTACTCAAATACTTGAACCAACTATGAAGATTTTCTTAGGGTTCGGTTTGAGACTAAAAGGACAAAAGGTAGTATTTAGGACTCTACGTAAAGAGGTATCTTTGGAATACTACAAGGTACAAGGCTAAGGTATTTTGGGCATTATAACAATACTAGGAGTATTTCTATACCACAACAAGGGGTATTATCGAAAACAACTAGGCTAGGGGTACCCCACGGCGAGGCACCATGAGGGGAGGGAGGCTCTCGGCCACAAGGCCGCTCAAAGGGGAGGAAGGCTTGGGCGAGCAAGCGTGAGAAGAGGGAAGGATTGCAAGACTTAGAACACATTTGGATGATGAAGTCTTGACAAAGGAGAGGGTATTTATAGCAAAGCCAAAGGCCAACCAATGGCCAAGATCTAGCCAAGTGCTACACAAGTGTAAGGCCAAGATATGCCCAAGTGCCCCTAGTCCCTACTCCTAAAACCCTCACAAATATCTACCAAAATATCTACCCACTGACACTGATCGTCCAGTGCGCGCTCACTTCGATGTGAGGGTGACACATGTCACCCTCCCGTTGGTCCAAAATGTTCCGTCTCTCGGAAAAATCCGCAAAAATACAAAAGCGACATAGTCGAATTTTCCCCTATGAAGTTATGCAAGCGTTTCGTCGAAAAAGCGACTGTCGGGTGTTGTGCACAAAGGTAAATTCGGCGAGGGTGCCACGTGGGGTGACACGTGTCGCCCCAATTCGCCGAATATTCCGTCTTAGAAAATATCCAAAATCTGGGAATCTCAAAAACAAAGCGGGCCCCACAAAATCGTAAATTTCTCAGTGGGCCCACGTGACCATTCAGAAAATAAAATCTCAAAATTCTAATATAATCTATGAAGTCCAAATACCAAATCGGGAATCCAATTCCCATTAACGAACCTTTTTCTTCACAAATAACCGGAAACTTTTAGTGAAAACTCACATCTTTCTTTCTTTTCAAAATTTACAGTGCACTCGTGCGTGCGTCCTCACATACATACCACGCAACTACGGGGTATAACACACCTACCTTATCGGTCCCCGTAGCGGGTACAAAAACTTCTCATAATCCGTGTCGTGTCGTTGATCACTAGAACCTTTACTTACTCTATACGGACCTCATCCGTACCATTTCTTAAGCCTACTACGCCGCTTAATCTGTTTACATGACATTCTGTTAAGTTCCTTAACATGGCTTCTTAAGGGTTCACTACCCTATCAGACAGCTCATCCTTTCCCAAAATCTCAAAATAAAACACAAGACCTTGGCAAAAATTCATTAACTATACCATACCTTCCCGGTATCTAGTTAGTCTTTACCAATTCCTGGTAATCTAAAATCATTCTAGGCAACACGCGTCTGACCCTCATACATAACTCCGTATAGATGTATGTCACAATACCAACTATACTCTAATCATTACCAACACGGATCGCGATCCATATAGTCGTTCTGGTCATCTTTGCCTTCTCGTAGGCTGCAATCAACATAACTCGTTAGGGAGAGCGACCTAACAACACGGCTACATGGCACGATCTTAGAGTGAGAAGAATGGAAACCAATCCTAAATGTCCTGCGACCTCACGATTATAGGCGTGGTGCACACCGATAATCAAGACTCTACTAGACACGGTCTGTAGACACTTTCCGAGGACTAACTGCTCTAATACCACTTTTGTCACGACCCGACCCCGGGACCGCGACTGGTGCCCTACCTGGACACCCTTACAAGTAAACATCAGAGAAAATCAGCGGAACATACATGAAACTTATAAATAAAACATCGGAATTAATACAACAGGTTAGCCGATAGGGCTACCTTCCCGAACATATATATATAAATCTGGCCAAGCGATTGCCTCGCTTTCTTTTACAAATCGACCCACGATATGTGACTACAGGACCTCTAAGAGTGTTAACATAATCAGCGTGGCGGGACAAGGCCCGCCGTACCACTGAATATACATAGCCATGACAACTCGGAACATTGGAGCCATCTCAAAATCTGAGCAGGGATCCTAAGCTCGCGGATCCATAGCGTGTACCTAAACTGCGGACATGACGCGGCCGAAAGAAGTCGATAACAACAGTGCGAATATGGAACAGAAATAACGTACAGTAAACAGATCATAACTGTACAAAAGAATGACAAGGACAAGTATAAAAATACATACCAGATCCTGCCGTGTCATTACCACTTATGAACTTAATTTCACATCGATATCTTTTTCCATTCCATTAAGAGTTATAGCCATATCTTACGTACTTACTTAGGAGAAGTCATTAAGTTCATTTCTTCTAACTTACTTATCTTTCATAACATAGTCCGGCCCACTACGGAGGGACACATATACTACCCGGCCCAAACTGGGACGCGATCAGTCACACCAATATCAAAGCATGCCCGTGGAATCCCCCATCACTGTCGACAACTAAAAGTGTAAAACATAACCATGGGTCTCACGCCCATAAAATCAATCAAAACAGGTGGTATAACGTCTGGGGGCTTGCCCCTCATTTATACTCTTACCCTGGAGAAGGTGGTAAAGCAGGGGGTATAACGTCTTGGGGCTTGCCCCTCATTTATACTCTTACCCTGGAGAAGGTGGTAAAGCAGGGGGTATAACGTCTTGGGGCTTGCCCCTCATTTATACTCTTACCCTGGAGAAGGTGGTATAACGTCTTGGGGCTTGCCCCTCATTTATACTCTTACCCTGGAGAAGGTGGTATAACGTCTTGGGGCTTGCCCCTCATTTATACTCTTACCCTATCTCGACCGGTCGTCAAATAACACATAAAGCAGGTGGTACAGCGTCTCGGGGATTTACCCCTCACTTATACTCTTACCCTGGAGAAGGTGGTATAACGTCTTGGGGCTTGCCCCTCATTTATACTCTTACCCTAACTCAACCGGCCATCATACATAACATAAGCCCTATCGGCTTATCATACATAGCATAAGCACCACCAGCTTACCATACATAACATAAGCACTACCGACTTATCATACATAATATAAGCAAGTTAAGAAATCCCCTAACTTCTTATTAGCTTGTTCATATACACTCTCATTTTTGTTTACTTAAGGCACTAACATGTCATTATAAAATCCGGGAATTTAACCCAACGTAACTACGTGCCTCTACTCCTTTAAAATGATTCTCTTTCAAATAAAACTTCCAAGATACTAATAACCGTAGTATCAAGTCATATCTACTTTTCACGACAAGTCACAATACTTTTTAGAAATACATTTATAGGCTTCTAAATCAAGTGACTTCTTTCTTTAAAACTTTAAGCAATTTGTACCTTTAAAACAATTTGCCCTTCTTTATTTCAAATCATTTCTTTGCTTACATTACTGAAGAAAACCATTCTTTTAATCTTCCATAAAGTTGTTATAACCAACTTCCCATAAAGCCGTTATAACTCTTTATGTCTTAGACAAATTCATTCCTTTTATGACCAAGAAACTTATACTTTCAATTCAAATCACATAGCTTTCAAAATACTTCAAGTCTCTTATCTTTTAAGAAAACAAGTTCCTTAACTTTAGAAAGGCAAGAAATCAATACTTTCCAAATCAAGTATTCTATACTTTTAAATCAATTCATTTCTTCCTTTAAGAATCAAGTCTCATAATTTGAAAAATAAAGTCCCTTAACCTTTTAACAATTGAGGTCCATAGTCTTAAAACTTCATACGTAAATCCTTATAAATTAAGTAACATATACTTGGTGCGTTGTGAATAAGTTATACTTATTTATAATCATCTTAATCAAGTAGCCATGATCTAGAAAATGTAATACAATTTTGTCTTATCTTAGCTTCTATGCAGATGGAGAATTCTACTTGTTTTAACATAATTAATTGTCATTACATTTTCCTTTATTAACGCTGCAATGGCTTGTTCGATACTTATTCTTATTCGTGCCGTAAATTAGCCAAGTCAACTTGGCTCCAAAATACCTCCTAACGACTGCGTCAACATCCCCCATAAGACTTGGTAAGAACTTAGGATAACTTATACATAACCTTTACGTAGAGTAAATCAACATACATACCTCTTAACTTCTAAGAGTAGAAGGAATCATGAAATAGTACTACATGTATATTCCATACATAGAATCATGTCAAAAGAAGGAAGAGGTTCACATACCTCGCGACGATTGTCGACAAGTAGCAAAATGCTCCAAAGTACATCAACCTTGAGCTACTCCATTCTTCAAGTAGGATACGCTATACCTAGTACTTCAACCTATCATGGTCACAATACGTCCATTAACCTCTTACTTCAAACGTAGAATATTCTAAGTGCTAAGTCGCCAAATTCTACGGAAAATCGGACAGCACTTCCTTTGTTTTTACTTACTTTGCCACCTTTTTCAAGGCCGAATACAATAACCAAACAGCCCCAATTGGCTCACAATTTAGAAAGTAGTCCAATACAAATGAAAAACAAACTAAAAGTCCAAATTCGGCCACCTTGAGTTCAACCTTACCAATTCTTATCAAATTTCCATTTCAATCCAAATTGGTAGCATAACACGATATCAAGTCGTATTTGATTACAATAACCATAATCTTTAAGTAAGTAACATGCGACGATTTTTAGTAACGACTAAATTGTAATCCAACTTAACATGGCTTACATACATTTCGAATTTTCCAAGGCTACAATCAATCCATAATCCTTATAAACTTCAACACATATACTACATACTAGCAACATGTAAAGCTAACAAAATAAATAATCTTGTAACACTTTCAAAGAACAAGATTATACCTCGACGATTCTTAATCCAAATTCCAATCCAAAGTCGCTCCTTAGTAGTTTAGAACCTCTCCAAGACACTTCAATCCGCTTGTTGAGACCCTTAGAACAACACCAACAATTTCCTTCAAGCTTCCAATCCAAAACCTAGAAAGCAACTAGGTTTTCACTCATGCTAACCCAAAACTATCTTTTCCGAGATTTTTCTATTGAGATACACTTACATAACACTCATGAACCTTGGTTTAAAGTGTGGAGCTTATTGGACAAGGAACACAATTTTTTTCTTTCTTCTAGTGAAGAAGCCGAGAGCTCCATTTATGGTTCATCCAATTTTTGTAATTTGGCTAAGTATGGAACTCTTGTCTTGCTACTAATACCCTTATATAACAACATGGAGGGCTAAGATAAATACAAATGTGAGGCTTGGATGCAATTCATATTAAAAAATCCATAAGTGGTCCCATTGACCAAGTCAACATTGTCAAGCTTTACTACATTGCAAGACTTAGTCATCCTAGCAAAGGTCAAGTGACCCTTTTGACCTTGCCTAATTCGACCAAGGCATCTATAAGGGGGGTGACACGTGTCGCCCTCCCATTCGTTACAATAACACAATTTCCGACAATTCCAAAATTTCCGATAAATTTTACAAGTCTCAAATCTTAACACTTGCGGGTTCTTACTTACGTTCTTACACCATGTCCTGTAAATACGGGGTGTAACAAGAGTTCTATGGGTCGAAGCCTGAGGATGATCCGCAGGAGTTCATCCGACAGTTACAGTGGATCATGAGAGTGATCAAGGCTTCGGAGACCGAGTCAGTAGTCTTAGGTTCACATCGGCTGCGTGATACTGCAATGATCGTTTGATTCATGAGCTGTCCCGGGGAGCATGCGCCTCACTGTTGGGAAGAGTTCTCGAGGCATTTCACTCACTTCTGGCCTCCGCAGATGAGAGCACGAGCCGATGATTTTTGACGCCGAGGCGTAACGGCGCCGCGATTCGGGAGTACAACGTGGAGTTCGACTCGTTGGCTCGGTATGTCCCCGCGTTAGTGGCAGATATGGAGGACAGAGTGCACCGCTACGTCACAGGGCTTGATGACTACTTGGCAGAGTCTTGCTCGGGTGTAGCTCTTCAGCCGGGCATGGACATTGCCCGCATGCAGGCTCATGCACTTGGGTGTGAGGAGCGTAGAGGCCGACGGGTTGACAGATATCAGCAGAAGAAGGCCAGGACGACAGGGTCTTTTGGTAGCTCTCGGGGCGGACGGCCTCAGCAGCAGACTAGATTTGCACCGCAGCCAGCTCAGAGCACTCCTACACCGTCTTCAGGGCAGCCAGGGTATTCGGGGGCAGGTCAAGGCCCCAGGACTTCGGACTTCCAGGGTAGCAGAGGTGCTAACCGATCGAGACCACCTTCCTCTCAGTGTGTTCGATGTGGTAGATCCCATTACGGGAGTTGTGGTACTACTGCGGGAGCTTGTTACACTTGCGGCCAACAGGGTCACTTTGCGAGATCGTCCACCAAGCGGCGCAGATGGTAGTGTTCAAATTTATGTGGTCTTTAGCCAGGTCTTCATCTCCTACAGTTACTCACCCCGGAGGGCAGAGTGCTCATGGGCCAGCAGGTCACGGCAGAGGTCGTGGCAAGGGTCCTAGTTCCAGCGGTCCTCAGAATCGCATTTATGCCATGTCCAGCCGCCAGGACCAGGAGACGTCACCGGATGTCATCACAGGTACTTTATCAGTTTCTTGTTGTGACGTATATGCCTTGATAGATCCAGGTTCTACCTTGTCCTATATATCTCCCCATATTGCTAGTAGGATAGGGATAGAGCCTGAGTCCATAGACCCTTTTGAGGTAGCTACGCGATGGGGATTCGGTGGTAGGCGGCGGTATATAGGGCTTGCCCAGTGACTATATGCAGTCGTCAGACCCTAGCCGACTTGGTAGAGTTGGATATGACCGATTTTGATGTGATCATGGGTATGGATTGGTTAGCTTCTTGCTACGCCAGTGTAGACTATAGGAAGCGGTTAGTACGGTTCCAGTTTCCTAGGGAGCCGGTTATTGAGTGGGAGGGGAACACTGTGTCGCCGAGGGGAAAGTTTATTTCTTACCTCAAGGCCAGGAAGATGGTTCAGAAGGGGTATATCTACCATCTCATTCGAGTATTTGATACTGAGGCGGTGACGCTGCACCTTGATCGCCCAGTAGTCGAGAGTTTCGGATGTGTTCCCGCACGACCTCCCGGTATCCTCACGAGAGGGAGATTGAGTTTTGCATCGATGTGTTGCCAGACACTCAACCTATATCTATTCCGCCATACAGGATGGCACCTGCCGAGTTGAGAGAGTTGAAGGACCAGCTGAGAGATTTGCTGGAGAAGGGCTTTATCAGGCCTAGTGTTTCTCCCTGGGGAGCACCGGTATTGTTTGAGAAGAAGAAGGATGGGACGCTGCGCATGTGTGTCGATTACAGGCAGCTGAACAAGGTGACTATTAAGAACAGATACCCCCTTCCCAGGATTGATGACTTGTTCGACTTGCGTGGTGCGAGGTGTTTCTCCAAGATAAACCTACGATCCGGTTATCATCAAAGTGCGAGTTAGGAGGCGGATGTCCCTAGATCGCATTCGGACCAAGCACGCACTATGAGTTCAGGGTCATGTCTTTCGGCTTGACCAATGCTCCAGCAGTATTTATGGATTTGATGAACCGAGTGTTCAAGCCATTTTTGGATACGTTTGTGATAGTATTCATTGATGACATCTTGATTTATTCTCGCTCGGAGCAGGAGCATGCGGAGTATTTGAGGACGGTGCTGAGAGTTCTCCGGGACCAGCGGTTGTATGCCAAGTTTTTGAAGTGTGAGTTTTGGTTGGCTTCTGTGGCGTTTCTGGGGCACATTGTCGGGGCCGATGGTATTCGGGTGGATACGACAAATATCGAGGCAGTCAGGAGTTGGCCTAGACCTACTACACCGACAGAGGTGCGCAGCTTTTTGGGCTGGGTTACTACCGGAGGTTTGTGGAGAAGTTTGCTTCTATTTCAGCACCTTTGACCAAGCTGACTCAGAAGGCAGCTAAGTTTCAGTGTACGGATGCTTGTGAGGAGGGCTTCCAGTTACTGAAGGAGAGGTTGACGACCGCCCCAGTTCTTACTCTTCCAGAGGGTCCAGACGGCTATGTGGTTTATTATGATGCGTCGGGCATAGGGCTTTTGTCACGACCCGACCCCGGGCCGCGACTGGTGCCCTACCTGGGCACCCTTCTATTCATACAACATAAAAAAACTGCGGAAGATAAATAACACTTTTTTTTTTGAACTAAGGCCAAGCCGATAAGGCTGCCATAACATAAAAATTACCCGAAAGTGTCTACACTGTTTAACAATGTAAAAACAACTCTAGCCACCCAAATTGCGATGAATACAGACCTCTAAGATTTGGACAAATACTATGACGGGACAAGGCCCCGCCGTACCCCTGAATATACATAACCATGACGACAAGCTCCGGAACATTGGAGCCATCTCAAATGCTGAACCAGGATCCTAAGCTCGCGGATCCACAATCGTACCTAAACTGCGGACATGAACGCAGCGGGCGGAAGTCGATAACAACAGTCAATATGGAACGGAAAATAAGGTACAGTAAACAAATCATAACTGTACAAAAGAATGACATGGGCAAGTATAAAAAGGGTACATACCAGATCCTACCGTGTCATTACCATCCCGTGAACTTAACCGTACCTTATTATCTTTTCCCATTTTTCAAAGTTATAGTCACTTTCTTACGTACATACTTAGGAAAAATCGTCAAGTTCATTACCATATAACTTACTTACCTTGCATAACATAAACCGGCCCTTTATGGAGGACGCTTATACCGCCTTACCAACTGGGACGCGATAAAGTCACATAGTCTGCCCATAAAGGTATACTACCCGCCGATCACGGGATGCGGTAAGGTCACATAGTACGCCCATAAAGGTATCTTGCCGGCCCAACTCGACGCGGTAAGGTCACATAGTCGCCCATAAAGGTATCTCGCCGGCCCAATCCGGGACGCGGTAAGGTCACATAGTCCGCCATAAAGGTATCTCGCCGGCCCAATCTCGACGCGGTAAAGTCATATAGTTCGCCATAAAGTTATCTTGCCCGCCCGATCGGACGCGTAAAGTCATATAGTCCGCCCATAAAGGTATCTTGCCCGACCCAATCACGACGCGGTAAAGTCATATAGTCCGCCCATAAAGGTATACCGCCCGCCCAACTCGACGCGGTAAAGTCATATAGTCCGCCCATAAGGTATCTCGCCGGCCAACTCGACGCCAGTAAAGTCATATAAAATCCGAGAATTTAACCCAACGTGCTACGTACCTCTACTCCTTTTAAAAATGACTCTTTTTCAAATAATACTTCCAAGATACTAACAACCGTAGTATCAAGTCATATCTACTTTTCAAGACAAGTCACAATACCTTTTAGAAATACATTTACCGGCTTCTAAATCAAGTGACTTCTTTCTTTAAAACCCTAAGCAATTGGTACCTTTAAAACAATTTGCCCTTCTTTATTTCAAATCATTTCTTTGCTTACATTACTGAAGAAAACCATTCTTTTAAATCTTCCATAATGTTGTTATAACCAACTTCCCATAAAGCCGTTATAACTCTTTATGTCTTAGACAAATTCATTCCTTTTATAACCAAGAGACTTAACTTTAGAATAGTTCAAGAACCAATACTTTCCAAATCAAGTATTCTATACTTTTCAAATCAAGTAATCTATACTTTTCAAATCAAGTAATCTATACTTTGCAAATCAGAAATCCTTACTTTCCAACTCAAGTATTCTATACTTTTAAAGTAAATTATTATATACTTTCAAAATCAGGTATCATGTACTTCAAAATCAATTCACTTATACTTCATATAACCAAATTACACCAACTTTCAAAATCAAGTCCCATAACTTGAAAATAAAGTCTCATAATTATTTAGATAAAACAAGCCGCATAACCTTGAAAATCAATTTACTTACTTCCAAGAATCAAGTCACATAGACTTATCACATAATTCAAGTCACCTAGACTTATCACATAATTCAAGTCACCTAGACTTACCAAAATAATTCCAGTCCTCTAGACTTATCAAAATCATGTCAAAAGAAGTAAGAAGTTCACATACCTCTTCGGCTAATCCACACGCTAAGTAGACAACGCCGGTGATTGGAAATTGTTGTCCGGACTTCCTGAGAGTACTGTGGAATATTTCTGTGTGGTTAAGCAGCCTGAACTACCGCCATTGGTGGCAGAATTCCCACTGCGCCGCTACCCGTCGCCGGAATTGTTCGTCGGAAAATTCCATTTTTGATCCGTTGGAAGTGAATTCATCGAATTGTTATTGCGTGGATGAATTAATGGAGGAAAATCAATTTTTGGAGGTCTGCTTGTGGTCCTGCGGCGGCACCGCCGCCGCCAGCGAGCTCAAGGCGGCGTCAATGACGGATTCCGAAATACTGAGAATTGAGGCTCGGGTGTTACACCCCGTAGTTCCATGGTATGTATGTGGGGACGTACGTACGAGATTACGACATTTAAAATAAAAAGAAGAAAGATGTGATTTTTCGACGGAAAAGTTTCCGAATTTTGTGAAGGAAAAATGTTCGTTAAAGGGAATTGGATTCCCAGATTTGGTATTTGGACTTTTTGGAATATTTAAGAATTATGGAATTTTATTTCCGGAATTGGTCACGTGGGGCCCACGGGGAAAATTTACGGTTTTGTGGGGCCCACTTTATTTTCGGATTTTTGGCATTCCGGATATTTTCGGAAGATGAAATATTTTGGACGAGTAGGAGGGCGACACATGGCACCCCCATGTGGCCCTATGGCCGAAATTAGGGGCCACTTGGACGTTTTTTGTGGTGGACAAGTGGCAAGCCACTTGTCCACTTTTTGTGGTAGACATATGGTTGGTTAAATCCATACACACATGTCCCAAGATCTCCCCACACACTTGCCTTGATCTTGACCATTTATTTCTCTATAAATAGACCCTTAAGCTTGCAAGACTTCTTCATCCATTCTTGACATAATTTCCAAGACAAAAATACTCCCTCCCTCTTGAGTGTAGCTCTCGACCATGGGCTGATTTTAGGAGCTAATGTTGTCCAAAAATTCTTAAAATTTTAAGTGTTCTTCCTTAGGGTGTTAGGAAGATTGTGTACCAAGAGTTGGAAAAGATTTCACACCCCTAGCCTAGAAACCTTGCCTTGGCCGAAACTTGCCATAGTTTGAGCCTAAGTGTTCTTCACTTTTTGGAGTTGGATCTTGAAGAGAAGTTGTTTAGAAACTTCTAAGGGTTGCTTGGAGCGGGTTGGAGCATAAGGAATTGGAGCTAAACGTTGCTCAGGATCGACTTATAATCTTGGATAATTTTGGGCTTATCGAGGTAATGATCTATGTCCCCCTATTGTAATTGGATATTACATGTTATAGTAGTTATACTTGAGTATATTATTTGAGGAAAGAAGATTGATAGAATTGAACTGTATTTACATTGATTTGTATTCTGATGACTTGTAGTATTATTGTGGGGCAGTGTTGTACACGTCCGGTTAGACGTGTAACCCCCCTTGGAGTTGTTGGCTTGGTAGCGGGCCTTGGTGGATGAGGAGATTTATGTGGTTGCGGGGGGGGGGGGGGAGGTGCTGCCGAATTTTCCTTAGAATAAAGAACCTTGTACTTAGAATTATTCTACGAAGAGATCTAGAGGTTGATAGACGTTTTGTGGCCTTTATAGGTTGAAGTACTACGAGTAGCGTATTCTACTGGAAGGGTAGAAAAGGCTAGCAGGGTTACAGTACTTTGGAGCTATTTGCTAATTGTCGATAATCGTCGCGAGGTATGTGAACCTCTTCCTATCTTTTCTAGCATGATGTTGTGAACTATGTAGTACGGTAGACGTACGTGTGCTAAACGAATTTTGGTTGATTTAAAACATAAAGTGTTATAATAGCTTTATGGGAAGTTAGTTATAACAACTTTATGTAGGTAAAAGAATGGTTTGTTGAGTTTTTAAAAGATAAGAGACTTGACTTAATATGAAATGTGAAGAACTTTAATTGTGTTAAAAAGTGGTGAAACCTCATTCGTGAGTAATGAGTACTTGGCTTTTAAAGAATAATGTTTTACTGATTTCGGAAATGAAAAAGTATCGAACAACCATCTAGCGTTAATAAAGGAAAATGTATTGACAAATAATTAATTATATTAAAAGCAGTAGAAACCTCCATCTGCATAGAAGCTAAGATAAGACAAAATTGTATTACATTTCCTAGATCATGGCTGCTCTAATAAGAATTATTATAATCAAGTTTTGATTTTCTTAAAGTTCCAAAGTAAGGAACTTGATTTCTAAAAGAAAAGAGACTTGAGAATTTGAAGTGTTTTGGTTTAAAAGAAAGGCATGATTTTGTCTTAAAATGGTTTAAAACATAAAGTGTTATAATAGCTTTATGGGAAGTTAGTTATAACGACTTTATGGAAACAAAAGAATGGTTTTATTATTGGATTTAAAATGGTAACTTGATTTTGGGAAAAGAGAAGTAACTTGAGTTTAAAAGTATAAGTAACTTATTTTCAAAATATCGAACTTTTCTTGATGAGAAAATATAAGTGACTTGGTTTTAAAAGGTAGGAATACCTTGATCTTAAAAGAGTTGGTTACTTGGGTTTTTAAATGTATACTTGACGTTGTTTTAAAAGTGTAAGCCACTTGGTTTAAAAAGTATAAAGTACTTGATTTAAACATGAACGTGTTTGGTACTACGGATAATAGTATCGAGTTGTTTTTACGTAAAAAGAGATCTTTTTGAAAAGAGTTAAAATACGTAGTACCTTGGGGTTAAAAATCCGGCTTTGTTGTAATAAAAAGAATGTCTAAAAGTATGTTGAACTTGCCTATGCTTGTGGTGATAGCCTTTGTTGTGCAAGTGTTGTATTTCATATACTCTGGCGTCCTCGTTGGAGGGCATTATCTGGTTGATTGATGGACATATTGACACGATGGGTGGCCCACGAGTATGCTTCCACTTTGATTGTTACTTTGTTATTTCCTTTGGACATACTGACACGATGGGTGGCCCACGTGTATGCTTCCATTAGGATTATTCCATGGACTAGCTCATGAGGTTTTACCGATTCGCTTGGTATCCGTAGTTGGCTCGCATTTGCCCCAAGTCGTGGCTGATTTGGTTTGGTATCGGTAGTTAGCCTTCGTACTTGCCCGTTCAGTTTTGTGACGGTCTCGTGATTCCGGCTTGTATCCGTAGTTAGTCTTCAGATTTGCCCGCCAGCTACGTGGCGCAGCTTGGTATCCGTAGTTGGCTTCGTACTTTCCACGGTCGCCTTCGTGGTATGGTTATGTAGATTTGTTAGTACGGCTTTGGTATCCGTAGTTGGCTTTCGTACTTGCCGGTCGATTGATGACGCGCTTTGGTATCCGGTAGTTAGCCTTCGCACTTGCCCCAGACGGTTTTATGACACAGTGGACACGTGTTCATATGTACTTCTTGGTGTTATTATATCATAGACTGCCGGCAGTGAGAAAGGTATTCCACGGGCATGATTGATGTTGTGGGCGTGAGACCCATAGTTATATTTGAGTGATGACTTTGAGGGCGTGAGTCCCTGACTTGACGTGGATCGCTACATATTATGTATTGTAGTTTGGTTATCATATATGTCTCTGCTTTATATAGACTACTATGATTTCATTTACGTATTTTCGCCACATACTTGGTACTGTTATCGACCTCCATCGGGGGGCTGCGTTCATGCCGCAGGTAGAGGTACATCGGTTGTGGATCCTCGCTCATAGGATCACAGTTCAACGTTTTGGGAAGCTCCGTTTCTCCGGAGGCTTATCTTTGGTATAGTCCCCTGTCAGTGTAGGTACTTGTACATTCAGGGGTATGGCGGGGCCCTGTCCCGTCATAGTTATGGTTACATTCTTAGAGGTCTGTAGTACTGTTGTGGGCAGGGTTTGTAAAAGGATTTAACTCTTCAATTTGATATATATATGTATATATTCAGGAAGGTGACCGTTTTGGTTAGCCTGTTTCATACTTTATGTCTTGTCTCATGTTTTAGTTTTTATTTCCGCTGATTTTCTCTGATGTTGTATCACTAGGGTGCCCGGGGTAAGACACCAGTCGCGGGCCCGAGTTCGGGTCGTGACATCGAGATTGGTTGCAAAACGTAGCTAATATCAATATGAACACAACGGTATACGCCTTAGCCCTCAACTGTACCGGAATCGATCGGAATGTTACAACTTCCGATCGGAAAATATGATTTGGTCGACCCGACGATCTGGGTTGAATTGGAGGTCGTGGATGGTGCCAAAATGTTGGCCTTTCCACCCTGAATGTTTTTACACTAGCCACGACCGTCGACTCTACCTGTGGTGGCCGGAAAAATGCTCGTCGACGACCTAGGGTTTCGGCGAAGATCGATCTGGTCGACGACGAGTTTTAGCAAGAATCGAGGGTCCTGGTTTACATGGAAATGACGGCAAGGAGATGGTGGTTCTGATGGTATACTCCACTCCCGTCGATTGTACCTCAGTTGGCCGGAAAATCAGAAAAACCGAACGGGGAAGATGGATGAACAGTGACCGAAGTTTCGATCTGAAATTGCCGGCGATTCCGGGAGAATCGACGGTGGCGGTTGGTATGGATTTGACGGGCTCGACGGGACGAAGCTTTTGGTACATATCTCGCCCCCGGTGGATTCCTGGTTTGGCCAGAAATGGCATTTTTCCGAACACTGTTCATCGAACAACACTGTTCATGGACGGGTTTTCACTGTTCATACACGTTTTGGTATTTTTTTGTTCTGCGTTTTGCCTTCCCAAACTCCCCAACACATACAAAATTTCTCGGGTGGTCCCACATGACCAAATTTCGAAATTAAATTCCAAAATTCCGATAAATTCTAAAAGTCCCAAATGCCGAATTCGAGAATTAAATTCAACTAATAAACCCTTTTCCTTTACAAGGTTCGGAGAAATTTTCAGAATTTTTCATTCTTTCTAAAATTCAATTCCCAATTTCTTACGTACGTTCTTATCTCAACTGTCGGAAATACGGGGTGTAACATCCTTCCCCCCTTAGAAACATTCGTCCCGAATGTTCATACTAGGTTCAATCTAAACTGATATAGGTATAGTCTCCTTGGAACTACACCCTATGAAACCAATCATGCCACATATGACCCTAATGTATCACACACGCATATACATAAATCATAAGCCAACCGAGAGTTAAATCTAAAGTGTATAATATCACTATTAACTCCCATTCACGGTCTAAAATGATACTATCTTCGTACCTCCATTTCGCATACTATAACACTTTACTCTTATAATACTTGTTTGCTATCTTTCTTACCCGTCGTACTCTTCTCATACCTCCGAACCCTTTCCAGTATACGTATATAATCTCACATTATGCTTCTGTCTTTCTATCCTTGGAATTTCTACTTCCATCCGTTTAAGGTTATAACACTAGATTCAATTCCCTTTAAGGTCATTTTTGGCCCTCACGACCCGATTCTGGTGGAACGCGTCCACGAACTCGTACAATGATTAACTAAACTTGGGTCTTGCACCCTCATGACTTATCACATGGCGACCACCTCAAATTGACCCCACTCGATCCGGTCATGGGTTGACCTCAATGGTCTCAACCCGACCCATCATCGCACTTAACTCTTATTCTGGGTCTATAATAAATCTTTCTATCCGAGAAGACCTTGTACATCTAAGGTCTCAGCGGTCATCAATATTCTTAGGCTCGCAATTTCCATGCACCAAGCCTACCTTATCAGTCCCCCCCATAAACGGGTACAAAAACTTCTCATAATACCATAACCATGCTGTCTCGATCACAACGACCATTACTTACTCCATACGGACCTCATCCGTACAATTCTCTTTAAGCCTACTACGCAACTTAATCTATTAACATGGTATTCCATTAGGTTTCTTAACATGGCTTCTTAAGGGTTCACTACCCTATCAGACAGCTCATCCTTTCCCAATTATCTCAAAATAAAACATAAGACCATGGCAAGAATTCATTAACTGTTCCATACCTACCCGGTATCTAGTTAGTCCTTACCAACTCTTGGTAATCTAAAACCATTCTAGGCAACACGCGTCTGACCCTCATACATAACTCTGTATAGCTGTATGTCACAATACCAACTATACTACAATCATTACCAACCTGGATACGCAATCCACATAGTCCTTCCTGGGTCACTGCTGCCTTTCTCGTAGCTGCAATCAACATAACTTGTTAGGGAGAGACGACCCTAACAACACAGCTCTATCGCACGATCTCAGAGTGAGAAGAATGGAAACCAATCCTAAATGTCCTGCAGCCTCCTGATTATAGATGTGGTGCACAACACACCGATAATCAAGACTCTACTAGACACGGTCTGTAGACACTTTCCGAGGACTAACTGCTCTGATACCACTTTTGTCACGACCCGACCCCGGGCCGCGACTGGTGCCCTACCTGGGCACCCTTCTATTCATACAACATAAAAAAACTGCGGAAGATAAATAACACTTTTTTTTTAACTAAGGCCAAGCCGATAAGGCTGCCATAACATAAAAATTACCCGAAAGGGTCTACACTGTTTAACAATGTAAAAACAACTCTAGCTACCCAAATTTACGATGAATACAAACCTCTAAGATTTGGACAAATACTATGACGGGGCAAGGCCCCGCCGTACCCTGAATATACATAACCATGACGACAAGCTCCGGAACATTGGAGCCATCTCAAATGCTGAACCAGGATCCTAAGCTCGCGGATCCACAATCGCGGTACCTAAACTCGCGGACATTTAACGCAGCTGGGCGGGTCGCATAACAAAAATTTAATATGGAACGGAAAATAAGGTACAGTAAACAAATCATAACTGTACAAAAGAATGACAGAGGCAAGTATAAAAAGGGTACATACCAGATCCTACCGTGTCATTACCATCCCGTGAACTTAACCGTACCTTATTATCTTTTCCCATTTTTCAAAGTTATAGTCACTTTCTTACTTACATACTTAGGAAAAATCGTCAAGTTCATTACCATATAACTTACTTACCTTGCATAACATAAACCGGCCCTTTATGGAGGGACGCCTATACTGCCCGGCCCAATCTGGGACGCGATAAAGTCACATAGTCTGTCCATAAAGGTATATCGCCGCCCAACTCGATGCGGTAAGGTCACATAGTCCGCCCATAAGGTATCTTGCCCGCCCAATCTCGGACGCGTAAGGTCACATAGTCTGCCCATAAAGGTATACCGCCGGCCCAATCTCGACGCGTAAGGTCACATAGTCCGCCCATAAAGGTATACCGCCCCAATCTCGAGACGCGGTAAGGTCACATAGTCCGCCATAAAGGTATACCGCCTACCAACTCGGGACGCAGAAAGTCATATAGTCTGCCCATAAAGGTATACTTGTTATACCCCGTAGTTCCAGGGTATGTATGCAAGGACGTACGTACGAGAATACGACAGAAAGATTGGAAAGGAAGAAAGAGGTGAATTTTCCACGGAAAAGTTTCCGGTTTTTGTGAAGGAAAAAGGTTCGTTTATGGGAATTGATTCCCAGTGATTTGGTATTCTGACTTCTGGAATATTAGAGAATTATGGAATTTTATTTTGAAAATGGTCACGTGGGCCCACGGAGAAATTTACGCTTTGTGGGGCCCGCTTGATTTTGAGATTTTGGCCGTTTTGGATATTTTCTAAGACGAAATATTTTGATTTAATCGGGGCGACACGTGTCACCCCCATGTGGCACCTTTGGGCCGAAATATGTTTGTGCACAACACCTTGCTAGAGTCGCCGACTAAACGCTTTCACACTTCGTAGGGAATTTCCGCTATGTCATTTAGTATTTTGCGGATTTTTCCGAGAGACGAACATTTGGACCAACGAGAGGCGGCACTGCACCCTCTCATCAGTGGGCAAAGTGGCGGCATGGACGATTTGGGAGAGGCAAGTGGGAGATATTTTTGGTAGATATTTTGTGTGCAAGTTGGCTAGACACTGGGTGAATCTTGGCCCTACACTTGCTAGGCACTTGGCTAGATCTCGCCATTGGTTGGCCTTGGCTTGTGCTATAAATACCTCTCCTTGATGAACTTCTTCATCCAAAATGCCTAAGTCTTGAGAGCCTTCCTCCCCTTTTCGTGAGGCCCTCGTCGAGAGTTCCCCAATGGGTAGGCCGAGGTAGCCACCCCCTCCTAAGGTGTGGCGTGGGTACCCCTAGCCTAGTTTGTTTTCATATAATACCCCCTCTTGGTAGAAATACTCTCAAAAGTATTGTTATAATGCCCAAATTACCTTAGCCATATACCTTGTAGTATTCTAAGGTTATACCTTACAAAAGCCCGCTTATACTATTATACTTCCCACAATACAAAACCGAAACCCTAGGAAAATCTCCATAGTCCGTTGAGTATTGTGTAGAAGTTGGTTAGAACTTCTAAGGGTGGTTTAGAGCGGTTGGAGCGCTCGGAGTCGAGCTAAACGATTGCCCAGATCGACTTTAAACTCGGATAATTATGGGCTTATCGAGGTAATTATCTTGTCCCCCTATTGTAATTGGAAATTACATGTTGTTAGATTGTATAGTAGAAGTATACTATATATAGTATCGAATCAGTAATTACATAGGATCAGACATGAGACTTGTAAGAGTACCGTGAGTAGAATTGTACTGTTAGGTTAGATGTATAACCCCTCGGTTGGCTTGGTAGCGGCCTCGTTAGAGGAGGAGGTTTACGCTGTCATGGGGAGGTGTCACGAAATTTCAGTAGAAAGTTCTACGATGAGACCTAAATGTTAATAAGTCACTGTGGCCTTATAGGTTGAAGTACTACGTGTGGCGCGCTCTACTTGGCTTAAGGAGTAGCCGACGGCTTGAGGTACTCGGAGCATTTTGCTATTAGTCGATAATCGTCAGGTATGTGAACCTCTTCCTATCTCTCTAGCATGATATGTGTGAACTATGTAGTACGGTAGACGCATACGTGCTAAATGTGTTTGAATGGTTTAAAACATAAAGTGTTATAACGCTTTATGGGAAGTTGGTTATATGACTTTATGTTAGTAAGAAAATACATGTGGTTTTTAAGAGGTAATCGATTTGAACTATAATCGCTTGTTATATGATAAGAAAGAACTTGAAGTATTTTCAAAAGATTTTGAATCATTTTGAAAGGAGAAGTAATACTTGGTGTTTGAAAACTTAAGAGTTATACTAGCTTTATGGGAAGTTAGGTATAACGGCTTAAGAATGCTTTACCGATTTCGAAATCGAATGTGTATCGACAAACCATCGCAGCGTTAATAAAAGGAAATGTTTTGAATAATTAAGTATTATGAAAACGGTGAGAAACTTCCATCCGCATGAAGCTAAGATGAGACAAAATGATATTTCCTAGATCATGGTCATTGTAATAAGATTGTTATAAACAAGAATATCCTACTCACATATAAGGCTTATGTTTCTGATTGTTTAAAAGAGAATTATATTCTTAAATGAATAAGACTATGAACTACTTAAACCTTTCTAAAAATAAGAAACGTGAACATTTGAAATTAGGCAAACTTGACGCTTGAAAAATAATGTTGTTACTTGATTTTACAAAGAGAAGTAATTGATTTACTTTAAAAGGATAGTCACTCTATTTTATACTACTGTATTGTGTGACATTGTGAAAGTAACGATCTTTAAAGAGTTGATGTATGAAGTACTTTGGGGATAAAACCCGATTTTGTTAATCATATAGTAGAAGGTACCTTGTGAACAACTTGATTGTATTGGTTTGTGATAGCCTTGTAATACTTTCTGATTGCGTTGATAAGTAAACGTGTTGGGATGCTACGTGTGTTAGTATCTTGTGATGTTTGTGTGAAGGGTTTCTGATTGTGCTTATTAACTATCATCGTTATGATAGTATTGTGGCATTCATCTCTTGAGATGATTCCGGTTGTCGCTCCGACGCGGGTAGACTCAGCGGGTCGATGGACCTATGATTCGAGAATACCTCACGCAGTCCCGGCCTATGCGGAACTACGAGTTCCGTGTTAGTGACGCCCTTACGGGCACGCGTCCTCGCGGGCTACGCGGATCGCGAAGTCCGTGACGATGCCGGGAGTAGCTACCCTCGGCGGACGCCACGCGGCCGATGAGATTGGCCTACGCGAGTCGCGGAAGTTCCGTGACTAGACGCGCGACATTAGATACCGCGCGTGGCGGGCGCCTTTGATCATGCGACGGCTGCAGACAGATCTTATGATACGATTCATGACCTTGTTGGTACCGCTGGGTGTTAGTAGACGGCTATGCCTTCGCATTTACCCCGCACGGTGTTATTATGGCACGTGGGACTCGGTGTTCATGTGTGTTCCTTGGAACTTTTATATCATAAACCGCCAAGAATGAGGAAATGTGTCCCACGCACGATTGATGTTGTGGCGTGAGACCCACCGTTATGTTCTTTGTGATGACTTGGCGCGAGTCCCCGACTTGATATGATCGCTAGTTATTGTAAAATCGTAGTTTGGTCATCATACATGTCTCCTGCTTTATAGACTATTATGATTTCAGTTGCAGTATTTTTAGTTTCACATACTTGCACTGCCAGATCGACTCCTTCGGGCCGCGTTCACGCCGCAGTTGAGGTACACCCGCCGTTGATCCTAGCTCTCGTGGTCACGCTCGCCGTTGAAGCTCCGCTTTCACGGAGGCTTATCACGTGTAGTCCCCGTCGTAGTAAGTGTTTACATTCAGGGTTTGCGGGCCCCGCCCCGCCATTGTTGTCATATCATTCTTAGAGGTCTGTAGTACTGTTGTGGGCATGGTTTGTAAAAAGGATTAAACTGTTCATGTTAAAAGTTGTCATTTATATATATGCCGAAAGGCAAGTTTTCATAGATTATTGTTTTATACTTCATTATCTCATATGGTTGTGTTTGTTCCACGATTACTGATGTATGTCTACTTGGGTGCCCGGTAAGGCACTACCACGCCCCGGTTCGGTCGTGACAATACCGCCCGCCCAACTCGGACGCGTAAAGTCATAGAGTCCGCCCATAAAGGTATACTTCCCGCCAACTCGACGCGTAAAGTCATATAGTCCGCCATAAAGATATACCGCCCGACCCAACTCGACGCCAGTAAAGTCATATAGTCCGCCCATAAAGGTATACCGCCTACCAACTCGACGCCAGAAAGTCATATTAAATCCGAGAATTTAACCCAACGTGCTACATACCTCTACTCCTTTTAAAAATGACTCTTTTTCAAATAATACTTCCAAGATACTAACAACCGTAGTATCAAGTCATATCTACTTTTCAAGACAAGTCACAATACCTTTTAGAAATACATTTACCGGCTTCTAAATCAAGTGACTTCTTTCTTTAAAACCCTAAGCAATTGGTACCTTTAAAACAATTTGCCCTTCTTTATTTCAAATCATTTCTTTGCTTACATTACTGAAGAAAACCATTCTTTTAAATCTTCCATAAAGTTGTTATAACAAACTTCCCATAAAGCCGTTATAACTCTTTATGTCTTAGACAAATTCATTCCTTTTATAACCAAGAGACTTAACTTTAGAATAGTTCAAGAACCAATACTTTCCAAATCAAGTATTCTATACTTTTCAAATCAAGTAATCTATACTTTTCAAATCAAGTAATCTATACTTTGCAAATCAGAAATCCTTACTTTCCAACTCAAGTATTCTATACTTTTAAAGTAAATTATTATATACTTTCAAAATCAGGTATCATGTACTTCAAAATCAATTCACTTATACTTCATATAACCAAATTACACCAACTTTCAAAATCAAGTCCCATAACTTGAAAATAAAGTCTCATAATTATTTAGATAAAACAAGCCGCATAACCTTGAAAATCAATTTACTTTCTTCCGAGAATCAAGTCACATAGACTTATCACATAATTCAAGTCACCTAGACTTATCACATAATTCAAGTCACCTAGACTTACCAAAATAATTCCAGTCCTCTAGACTTATCAAAATCATGTCAAAAGAAGTAAGAAGTTCACATACCTCTTCGGCTAATCCACACGCTAAGTAGACAACGCCGGTGATTGGAAATTGTTGTCCGGATCGCTCGAGAGTAATCGTGGAATATTTCGTGTGGTTAAGCAAAGATGAACTACCGCCATTGTGGCAGATTCCCATCGCTACGCATTCGCCGGAATTGTTCGTTGAAAATTCCATTTTTGATCTCTGGAAGTGAATTCATCGAATTGTTATGCGTGATGAATTAATGGAGGAAAATCAATTTTGGAGGTTCGCTGTGGTCTGCGGCATGCGCACGCCGCGCAGCTCAAGGCGACGCCAATGGCGATTCGAAATCGAGAATTGAGGCTCGGATTGGTTGCAAAACGTAGCTAAGATCAATATGAACACAACCAGATACGCCTTTAGCCTCAATCGCATCGACCGATCGGAATTTTCCAACTTCCGATCGGAAAATATGATTTGGTCGACCGACGATCCGGGTTGAATCGAGGTCGTGGATGGTGCCAAAATGTCGGCCTTTCCACCGAATGTTTCTACACCAGCCACGCATCCAACTCTACCGTGGTGGCGGGAAAAATGCTCGTCGACGACCTAGGGTTTCGCGAAGATCGATCCGTCGACGACGAGTTTGAGCAAGAATCGAGGTCCCGCTTACATGGAAATGATGGCAGGAGATGGTGGTTCGATGGTATACTCCACTCCCGCCGATTGTACCTCGCTGGCCGGAAAATCAAAAACCGAACGGGAAGATGGATGAACAAGGATCAAACTTCGATTCGAATTGCCGGCGATTCCGGAGAATCGACGGTGGCGGGTATGGATTTGACGGCTCGACGGACGGCTTTTGGTACATATCTCGCCCGGCGATTCTCGGTTTGGCCGAAATGGCGTTTTTCCGAACACTGCTCATCGAACAACACCGCTTCATGGACGGGTTTTCACTGCTCATACACGCTTTTGGTATTTTTTGTTCTGCTTTGCCTTCCCAAACTCCCAACACATACAAAATTTCTCGGGTGGTCCCACATGACCAAATTTCGAAATTAAATTCCAAAATTCCGATAAATTCTAAAAGTCCCAAATGCCGAATTCGAGAATTAAATTCAACTAATAAACCCTTTTCCTTTACAAGGTTCGGAGAAATTTTCAGAATTTTTCATTCTTTCTAAAATTCAATTCCCAATTTCTTACGTACGTTCTTATCTCAACTGTCGGAAATACGGGGTGTAACAGCTTGGATGTGTGTTGATGAAGCAGGGCAATGTTATGGCTTACGCATCTCGACAGCTCAAGAAGCATGAGAAGAACTACCCCACACATGACTTAGAATTGGCAGTAGTGATTCACGCCTTGAAGATCTAGAGACATTATTTGTATGGAGTTCATGTGAATATTTACATAGACCATAAGAGCCTCCAGTATATCTTCAGCCAGAGGGAGCTGAACTTGCGACAGAGACGGTGGTTAGAGCTACTCAAGGATTATGATGTCGATATCCTATACCACCCAAGGAAGGCCAATACATTGGCATATGCCCTTAGTCGTAGGTCGATGGGTAGTCTATCAGATGTGCAGCCAGAGAGGAGGGGCATGGTCCGCGAGTTACATCAGCTAGCGAGCCTTAGGGTCCGATTGATTGATTCTGATAGTAGTGGGGTTCGAGTTCGAGAGGTTGCCGAATCTTCCATCATCGAGGAGGTGAAGAGGCAACAGTATGAGGATCCGATTATGACACGATATCGAGATACGACTCTTCGTGAGGGGAAGGGTCCTTTTGAGGTAGCACCTGATGGGGTGCTAAGGTTTGAGGGTAGGTTGTGTGTTCCAGATATTGCAGTACTTCGACAACAGGTTCTAGGGGAAGCACACAAATACATTACTCTATCCATCCGGGGTCAACAAAGATGTACCACGACCTCAGATCTGTGTATTGGTGGGATGGCCTAAAGAGGGACGTTGCAGAGTTTGTTGCTCAGTGCCCGAGTTGTCAGCAGGTAAAGGTAGAGCACCAGAGGCCTGGTGGGTTGTTGCAGACGATAGAGATTCCGACATGGAAGTGGGAGGTGATCAATATGGACTTTATTACAGGGTTACCTCGCACTCAGAGGAAGCATGATTCTATCTGGGTTATCGTCGACAGGCTGATGAAATCATCCCACTTTTTTCCCGTCAGGACGACTTTTTCGGCTGAGGATTACGCTAGACTTTACATCCGAGAGATCGTGAGACTACATGGGGTCCCTATATCTATCATATCGGACAGAGGAGCCCACTTTACGGCTAACTTCTTGAGGTCTTTCCAGAAGGGTTTAGGGATGCAGGTGAGCCTCAGTACTGCATTCCATCCTCAGACCGACGGACAGGCGGAGCGTACTATCCAGACACTTGAGGATATGCTGCGAGCCTGTGTTATTGATTTCAAGGGTAGCTGGGAGGATCATTTGCCTCTAGTGGAGTTTGCGTATAATAACAGCTACCATTCCAGTATCCAGATGGCGCCTTATGAGGCCTTATATGGGAGGAAGTACAGGTCACCGATAGGCTAGTTCGATGTGGGCGAGGTGCAGTTAGTCGGGCCAGACTTGATACAGCAGGCAGTGGATAAGGTGAAGCTTATCCAGGAGCGGTTATTGACAGCTCAGAGTCGACAGAAGTCGTATGCAGATCATCGGCGTCGACAGTTGGAGTTTGAGGTTGCTGATTGGGTTTTCTCAAGGTGTCACCCATGGCGGTGTGATGAGGTTTGGGAAGAAAGGGAAGCTCACCAAGGTACATTAGGCCTTATCGATTGTCCGTAGGGTAGGCAAGGTTGCCTATGAGTGGATCCGCCGTCCGATCCGGAGGCGTGATATCCGCTTTTCATGTTTCTATGCTGAGGAGATGTATCAGAGATCCATCTAGAGTGCACCCGATTGATGATGTCCAGGTGACAGAGGGGTTATCGTATGAGGAGATTCCCATAGCGATACTCGATCGTCAGGTTAGGCGACTGCGGACAAAGGATGTGGCTTCCGTCAAGGTCTTATGGCAGAACGAGAACAGAGAGGAGATGACGTGGGAAGCGGAGGAGGACATGAGGCAGAAGTATCCTCACTTATTCCCCACACCTCCAGGTAACTCACTTTCCTACTGGTTAAACTTAATTGTCATATGTACTTAGTGGCATTTGCAAATTGTTCAAATTATAAGGGACTATGTCGTTATCTGATTTAATTGAATCTTGAAGGAATATTCGGGACGAATGTTTCTAAGGGGGGGAGAATGTTATACCCCGTAGCTCCGGAGTATGTATGTAAGGACGTATGTACGAATGTTTAAACCCTAATTAGGGTAAGAATTAAAGAATTGTTTTCCGACGGAAAATATTCCGAACCTTGTGAAAGAAATTTTTACGTTTTCAATATTTTAACCAATTATGGAATTTTTCCGAGAGATAAATATTTTGGACCAATAGGAGGGCGACACGTGTCACCCCAAGTGGACATATTGGACGTTTTTTTTCAAGACTAGTGGGCAAGACAAGTGGTCAAAGTCTTGCATGGCATTTGCATGGCAATGAGACGTTTTTTTGAAGTTAGTGGGCAAGTCAAATGATCAAAGTCTTGCATGGCATTTGTGGGACAAGTGGAGAAAGGAACCTACACAAACAATCTATACCATACACATGTTTCAATCCTACCCTTTGGTTGTCCTATATAAACACCTCTAGTTGATGAAATCTTCCACACTTAGAACATTTCAAGACTTGAAAATATTTTCCTCTCCTCCCTAGTTGCTCTCGTCCCACCCCCTCTTTCTTGAGCAAATGTTGTCCAAAAATTCTTAAACTTATAAGTGTTCTTCCTTAATGTATTAGGAAGATTATTAACCAAGAGTTAGACAAGATTTCACACCCCTAGCCTCAAAAACCCTCACAAAGCCGAGAGTGGGCAGATTTGGAACTTTAGTGTTCTTCACTTTTTGGAGTTCATTCTTGAATAGAAGTTGGTTAGGAACTTCTAAGGGTGACTTGTGGTGGTTTGAAACACATATATTTGGAGCTAAAACTTGCATAGGATCGACTTTAAGTTCTTGGATATTTTTTGGGCTAAATTGAGGTAATGAACCTTAACCTCTTTGTGAAGTTGATTATTATGTATATTGGATATTATACATATATTATGGAGTATGAGATATAAGGAAAGATTTGGACCTTGTTAAGATGTTAAAAGGAGAATTGGCATATTAGTCATTAAAATGGTAAAAATGTATCCATTACTTGACTAAGAAGTTAACAACAAAGAAACTATAACTTATATAAAGATTGGAATATAAGTTGAAGACTAATGAAGTAATTGGATAAGTAAAATTGTAAAAGTTGGCCAAGGACCCCAACTTAAGGATGATTTACTATGGATCAGATTTACATTGTTGTTAAGGGGAAGATTGTTAATCGCGTTCCGTTTGGACGTGTGATCCCCTTCTTTAATTATTGTTGTTGTTAAGGGGAAGATTGTTAATCGCGTTCCGTTTGGGCGTGTGATCCCCTTCTTTAATTATTTTTGTTGTTAAGGGGAAGATTGTTAATCGCGTTCGCTTGCGTGTGATCCCCTTCTTTAAATTTCGGAATTATTGCGCCTTATTTATGGCATGTTGGTTACTATTATCGGGCCTTGAAAAAGGTGGAGAATTGAGTAGAAACGGGGGAGGTGCTGCCCAATTTTTCGTAGACTAAGAGAAATCTTACTTAGAAGAATCTCACGAAACTAGAAGTTGATAGGCGTGTTTTGACTATTATAGGTTGACACTCTGCGCGCGACATATCCGACTTGGCAAGTGGATTTAGCCGAGGAGGTATGTGATTCTTCCTATCCCTTTGAGCATGATATTTGTGAAATATATATATAGTACGGTAGACGTACGTGTGTTAAACTAAATTTGGCTTTACTTTGATGTCTTTGGACTTGAGTTCTAATTAATAAGAATCTTGAATATTTCAAAAAGAGTTATGAATCATTTTGGAAGAAAAGTAATACTTGGTTTTCATAAAAAGTTTAAGTGTTATACTAGCTTTATGAGAAGTTAGCTATAACGACTTAAGAAAGACAAGAAACGGTTTAATTATTTGTTTATCAAATGCTTGAAATGATGTTTGAAGGTATGGTAAGTTGGTTTGATAAACATATTATCACGACCCGACCCCGGGCCGCGACTGGTGCCCTACCTGGGCACCCTTCATATTATACAACATAATAAACTGCGGAAGATAAATAACACTTTTTTTAAACCAGCGCTGCCGATAAGGCCGCCATAACATAAAAATTACCCAAAGTGGTCTACACTGCTTAACAATGTAAAACAACTCTAGCTAGTCCAAATTTACGCATGAATACAAACCTCTAATATTTGAACAAATACTATGACGACAAGGCCCCGCTGCACTTCAATATACATAGCCATGACAACTCCGAACATCGAGCCATCTCAAAATGCTGAACCAGATCCTAAGCTCATGGATCCACAATCGTACCTAAACTCGCGACATTTAACGTAGCTGGGCGGGGTCGCATAACAAATTTAATATGGAACAAAAATAAAGTACAGTAAACAAATCATAACTGTACAAAAGAATGACAGGGGCAAGTATAAAGAGTACATACCAGATCCTGCCGTGTCATTACCCCTTATGAACTTAATCGTACCTTATTATCTTTTCCCATTCCATTAAGAGTTATAGCCAATTCTTACGTACATACTTAGGAGAAATCATTAATTTCATTACCATATAACTTACTTATCTTTCATAACATAATCCGGCCCTTTATGGAGGGACGCATATACTACCCGGCCCAATCTGGGACGCGATCAAATCACACAAATATCAAAGCGTGCCCGTGGAATCCCCCATCACTACCGACAGTCATAAGTGTAAAATATAACCATGTGACGCGCCCGTGGTATCCTACCTCACTGTCGGCGTACACATACACAATACATATATATATCTCCTGCCCGTGGAATCCCACATCACTGCCGACAGCCGTAGGTGTAACATATAACCATGTGACGCGCCCGTGGCATCCTACCTCACTGTCGGCGTACACATATACAACACACACATATATATATATATATAACGTGGCCGCATGCCCCGGAATCCCTCATCGTATAAGCATGGCCATAACGTGCCCTCGGCATCCCTCATCGTAGGTGCAGGTCTTCATGGGGAGCTAGCCCATGGAGTAATAATATAACATGCCCCTAATCCTCATCGCTGGTACATGTCTTCATGGGGAGCTAGCCCGTGGAGTAGTAGTCGACATAGCATGGTCGCATGCCCTAATCCTCATCGATAAGCACGGCCATGGGTAATAAAACAACCGAATCTAACCCGCCTCCGGTCACATGCCCTAATCCCACATCGTATAAGCATGTCCAAGGATCAATCATAATGGAAGCATACCCGTGGAATCTCACATCACCGCTTGCAGACGCCTAAGTAAACTTACAACAAGACAAACCACCTCCAACTGAGAGTCACGACAACGTAAACATATAATACTTGCACTCAAAGCTATCACAAGCAAACATAGGCAAGTTCATTAAACCTTTAGACTTCCATTTTTATAAACTCATGACACTTTCGTTTCACACATAAAAATCCGAGAATTTAACCCAAAGTACTACGTGCTTACATACTTTTCAAAAGCCTCTTTTTCATATAAAACCCCAAGATACTAACACCCGTAGTATCAAGGCTTGTTTACATTTTACCTAAGTCACTACACTTTTAGAAATACATTTTTCGGCTTCTAAATCAAGTGACTTCTTTCCTTAAAACTTAAGCAATTGATGCTTTTAAATCCATTTGCCTTTCTTTATTTCAAAACATTTATCATTACTTAGAGTAAACCACTCTTTTAACTTTCCATAAAGCTATTATAACCCACTTCCCATAAAGTGGTTATACTAACTTTATACTTAGGAAAATACATTATTTTTATAACCAAGAGACTTATACTTTCGAAAACCAAGTATCGTATACTTTCAAGTCTCGTATCTTTTAGAATCAAGTTTCGTAGTTCATAGTCTTAACACTTCATAACGTAAACTCTTTAATTTAAGCAACATATGCCTTATATGTGTGAATAGGTTATACTTGTTTATACTGATCTCATTAAAGCAAATGCATGATCTAGAAAATGTAATACAATTTTGTCTTATCTTAGCTTCTATGCAGATGGAGAATTCTACTTGTTTTAATATAATTTATCATCATTACATTTTCCTTTATTAACGCTGCAATGGCTTGTTCGATACTTATTCTCATTTGTGCCGTAATTTAGCCAAGTCAACTTGGCTCCAAAATACCTCCTAACGACTCTTACCAACATCCCCCATAAGACTTGGTAAGAACTTAGGATAACTTAGACATAACCCTTACGTAGAGTAAATCAACATACATACCCCTTAACTTCTAAGAGTAGAAGGAATCATGAAATAGTACTACATGTATATTCCATACATAGAATCATGTCAAAAGAAGGAAGATGTTCACATACCTCGCGACGATTATCGACAAATAGCAAAATGCTCCAAAGTAATTCAACCTTGATACCTTTTCCATCCTTCAAGTAGAATACGCTATACTAGTACTTCCACCTATAATGGCCATAATACATCCATTAACCTCTAGCTTCAAACGTAGAATATTCTAAGTGCAAAGTCACTAAATTCTACGGAAAATCGGATAGCACTTCCTTTGTTTCTACATACTTTGCCACCTTTTTCAAGGCCGAATACAATAACCAAACACGCCACATTTAAGGCCCAACAATTCAGCTAACCAAAGGGGATTACATGCCTTAACAGGACGTGTAAAATTCTGCCCCACAAATTAATACGAAACTAGTTCCATAATTAAAGCCATTCTCGGCTAACATAAACAACAACTCAAAGTCTTTTCCAATACATTTCCAATCCAAGTTCTTAGGTCTAACATGTTATATAGTCATAAACAACTTCAACAACTACAATTTCCTTCAATATATAACATGTGACGACTTATACTTATAATCAACTTGAATTATAATCTTAAGGCTAAACATACTAGTTTTCGGATTAGGGTTCCAATATCCATAACACTTATCAACTTCATAATATATAAATCTCATACTTGCTAATATCCATAGCTACAACAATAAGTAATCTCAATTACTAAAACGACAAGAATTATACCTTTACAAGCCCTTAAAATTTCCAAGATTCAAAGTCGCTCCTTAGCAACTTTAGCTCCTCCTTTCGACATTCCAATCCACTCCAAGCAACCTTTAGAAGCCTATGAAGAACTCATCTTCAAGTTCCAACTTCAAAGTTGAAGAACTCCTTAGGTTTTCGCATTGCGACTAACGTGAAAACGCCGTTTTTCCAAAATCTTTCTTTTGAGATATCCTTACAATACCCTTAGGGACCTTGGGTTAAAGTCTTGTGAGTAATGATCCACATTTGCAAAATTTTTCTCTCAAGAAATCACCTTGGCCGAGAGCACTCTCAAGAGGACCTAAAGTTTTCTCAATTTTTTCTAAGTGTTGAGAGCTAAGTCTTGCTACTAGGATGATATATAACACATTGGAGGGTCTAGATTACAACACATGTTAAAATTGGATGAATGGGATCAAGCTGGCGCTCGACTTACCAACAACGCCAAGCTCTACTTGCAAGACTTAGTCTTCTATCATGGTCAATGACCATAATGCCCCTGCATAAATTCGTCCAAGACCATTAGGGGTGCCACGTGTCTCCTCCCATTCGTCCCATAAAATTCAGAACCCTCGTGGCCCCACAAAACGTAAAATTCCTCGGGTGGGCCCCACGTGACCAAATCCGTAAAAATAAATTTCCATAATGATAATAAGTTCCATACTCTTCAATTAATGCATTTTGAGAATCTAATTCTCACCAACGAACATTTCTCCTTTCCGACGTTCGGAAGATTTTTCGTCGGAAAAACAATTCTTCCTTTCGTACCCTTTTCAAGTCTTGAGTTCCTTACGTATATTCTCTTAAACATGTCCTGGAGTTATGGGGTGTAACATTCTTCCCCCCTTAGAAACATTCGTCCTCGAATGTTCTTACGGAGTCCAATCTAATTAGATAGCGACATAGTCTCCTTTTACTGCACCCTTCATACTACATATGCCACCCATGGCCACATAACAATACTTATACTAAGATGTCAACCTTGGCACTCACGAAGCCAACTAGTCCATACTCATAATGACCTCAAAGTCTGTCGTAATCATCTCTACTAAGTCTACTAGGGTCTGACGACCGTATCGTCACCGGTCAATTCTCATATATCCGCTCAGCTACCACCCAAACACCCACTGGTGTAGCTACCTCGAAAGAACCCTCGGGCTCTATTCCTTTACACTTGGTTGCTATCCTTCTTACTGGTCGCACTCTTTCCGTACTTCCAACTCATACTATCATACATACATAACCCCCATACCGATTCTGGCCCCCAATATTTTGGAGTCACTCTTTTAAACATCACAAGGCCATTTCTGGCTTTCACGACCTGGTTCCGGTGGAACGCGTCCACGAACCCGTAAAACAATTAACTAGACTTGGGCCTTGCACCCTCGTGACCCTGTCACATAGCGGAACTACTACCAACTGATCCCACTTTATTTCAGGCTATGAGGCAACCCGTAACAGGTCCTCAACCCGACTCAGCATCGCACTTAACTCTTATCCTTGGTCTGACTTAAAATCTTATTGCCCGAGAAAGCCTTATATATCTAAGGTCTCGGCAGTTATAAATATTCTGAGGCTCACAATTCCCATGCTCCAAGCCTACCTTACCAGTCCCCCCGTAAACGGGTACAATAACTTCTCATAATACCATAATCGCGTCGTCTTGATCACAACAACCATTACTTACTCTATACGGACCTCATCCATACAATTCTCCTAAGCCTACCACGTAGCTTAATATATTAACATGGTATTCCATTAAGCTCATTAACATGACTTCTTAAGGGTTCATCACCCTATCAGACAGCTCATCCTTCCCTAATTATATCAAAATAGTACATAAACCTTGATGAGATTTCATTAACTGTTCCATACCTTCCCGGTATCTAGTTAGTCCTTACCAACTCTTGGTAATCTAAAATCATTCTAGGCAACACGCGTCTGACCCTCATACATAACTCTGTATAGCTGTATGTCACAATACCAACTATACTATAATCATTACCAACCTAGATACGCAATCCACACAGTCCTTCCTGGGTCACTACTACCTTTCTCGTAGCTGCATTCAACATAACTCGTTAGGGAGAGACGACCCTAACAACACAGCTCTATCGCACGATCTCAGAGTGAGAAGAATGGTAACCAACCCTAAATGTCCTGCAGCCTCCTGATTATAGATGTGGTGCACAACACACCGATAATCAAGACTCTACTTAGACACGGTCTGTAGACACTTTCCGAGGACTAACTGCTCTGATACCACTTTTGTCATGACCCGACTCGCCGCGATCGTGCTCTACCCGCACCCTTCATATCATACAACATAATAAATCGCGAAGATAAATAACACTTTTTTTTAAACCAAGGCTGCCGATAAGGCCGCCATAACATAAAAATTACCCGAAAGCGGTCTACACTGCTTAACAATGTAAAAACAACTCTAGCTAGTCCAAATTTACGATGAATACAAACCTCTAAGATTTGAACAAATACTATGACGACAAGGCCCCGCCGCACTTCGAATATACATAGCTATGACAACTCCGAACATTGGTGCCATCTCAAAATGTCAACCAGATCCTAAGCTCATGGATCCACAATCGTACCTAAACTCGCGACATTTAACGCAGCTCGGGCGGGGTCAAGATAACAAAATTGCGAATATGGAACAGAAATAAAGTACAATAAACAGATCATAACTGTACAAAAGAATGACAGGGGCAAGTATAAAGAGTACATACCAGATCCTGCCGTGTCATTACCCCTTATGAACTTAATCGTACCTTATTATCTTTTCCCATTCCATTAAGAGTTATAGCCAATTATTACGTATATACTTAGGAGAAATCATTAAGTTCATTACCATATAACTTACTTATCTTTCATAACATAATCCGGCCCTTTATGGAGGGACGCAAATACTACCCGGCCCAATCTGGGACGCGATCAAATCACACAAATATCAAAGCGTGCCCGTGGAATCCCCCATCAATGCCGACAGTCATAAGTGTAACATATAACCATGTGACGCGCCCGTGGCATCCTACCTCACTGTCGGCGTACACATACACAATACATATATATATCTCCTGCCCGTGGAATCCCACATCACTGCCGACAGCCGTAGGTGTAACATATAACCATGTGACGCGCCCGTGGCATCCTACCTCACTGTCGGCGTACACATATACAACACACATATATATATATATAACGTGGTCGCATGCCCCGGAATCCCTCATCGTATAAGCATGGCCATAACGTGCCCTCGGCATACCTCATCGTAGGTGCAGGTCTTCATGGGGAGCTAGCCCATGGAGTAATAATATAACATGCCCTGGAATCCTCATCGTGGTACATGTCTTCATGAGCTAGCCCATGGAGTAATAGTCGACATAGCATGGTCGCATGCCTAATCCTCATCGATAAGCATGGCCATGGGTAATAAAACAACCGAATCTAACCCGCCTCCGGTCACATGCCGGAATCCCACATCGTATAAGCATGTCCAAGGATCAATCATAATGGAAGCATACCCGTGGAATCCTACATCACCGCTTCAGACGCCCAAGTAAACTTACAACAAGACAGCCGACCCTCCAACTGAGAGTCACGACACCGTAAACATATAATACTTGCACTCAAAGCTATCACAAGCAAACATAGGCAAGTTCATTAAACCTTTAGACTTCCATTTTTATAAACTCATGGCACTTTTGTTTCACACATAAAAATCCGAGAATTTAACCCAAAGTACTACATGCTTACATACTTTTCAAAAGCCTCTTTTTCATATAAAACCCCAAGATTCTAACACCCGTAGTATCAAGGCTTGTTTACATTTTACCTAAGTCACTACACTTTTAGAAATACATTTTTCGGCTTCTAAATCAAGTGACTTCTTTCCTTAAAACTTAAGCAATTGATGCTTTTAAATCCATTTTCCTTTCTTTATTTCAAAACATTTATCATTACTTAGAGTAAACCACTCTTTTAACTTTCCATAAAGCTATTATAACCCACTTCCCATAAAGTCATTATACTAACTTTATACTTAGGCAAATACATTATTTTTATAACCACGAGACTTATACTTTCGAAAACCAAGTATCGTATACTTTCAAGTCTCGTATCTTTTAGAATCAAGTTTCGTAGTTCATAGTCTTAACACTTCATAACGTAAACTCTTTAATTTAAGCAACATATGCCTTATATGTGTGAATAGGTTATACTTGTTTATACTGATCTCATTAAAGCAGCCATGATCTAGAAAATGTAATACAATTTTGTCTTATCTTAGCTTCTATGCAGATGGAGAATTCTACTTGTTTTAATATAATTTATCATCATTACATTTTCCTTTATTAACGCTGCAATGGCTTGTTCGATACTTATTCTCATTTGTGCCGTAATTTAGTGTTACACCCCATAAATTCAAGAAGATAAGATTTGAAAGTTTGAAAGATAAGTTGACAAACATATGTTGGACGGATTTTGAGTCTACCTTGGAGTGTTGTACCCCAGTTGTTAAGAATTGTTAGGTGTTTAAAAAGCCTAGTGTGTAGTCCGTTAAATCTAGTTCCCAACGCAACAAACTGCTCGTCGATAGGACATCGGGGTCGAAAGTTATGGAAGTTATAAGTTCGGCGCATCAGCAAAGCAAAGAGTTTCGGTTCGCGTGGCTGCCACGCACGGCCAGTTATCTTGGGGTTCGCTGAGGTTGCAGTGCCACGGCGCCGGAATGCAGGGTCGCGACGCCGAAATGCAGGGATTTCTCAGAAGTGGAAGCGTCGCGGGGCCGCGGCGCCAAGGCGGGATTTGGTCAGCGGAAAGGGCTGAAATCAGGGGATATTTTCGAAAAGGGCCCATGGGAGGGTGACAAGTGTCCCTCCCATCCTTTTGACTAAGAAAAGGGTCATATTTTAGGACCAAGTCTTGGAAGACTTGGTCATTTCATCTTAGAACTGTCACGACCCGAACCCGGGCCCGTGACTGTTGCCTTACCCCGGGCACCCTAGTGATACAACATCAGAGAAAATCAGCGGAAATAAAAACGTGAACATGAATTAAGAGACATGATAAATAAACAGGCCAACCAAAACAGTTGCCTTCAGTATATATACATAAATACCCGAACAGTTATCCTTTTTACAGACTATTCCCACAACAGTACTAGAGACCTCTAAGAAGTGACAACAACTATGACGGGACAGGGCCCCGCCATACCCCTGAATGTACAAGAACCTACAGACTCAGGGTAACATACCAAAGATAAGCCTCCGAAGGAACGGAGCTTCCCAACATGCTGAAATGTGATCCTATAAGCGGGGATCGACAGTCGATGTACCTTTACCTGCGGCATGAACGCAGCCCCCCGAAGGAGGTCAGTACAACAGGTACCAAGTATGTGAAACTGTAAAATACTGTAAATGAAATCATAATAGTCTATATAAAGTAGGAGACATGTATGATAACCAAACTACAGTTCACAACATAAAAGCAGTCATGTCAAGTCAGGGACTCACGCCCTCAAAATCATCCCTCATGCCCGTGGAACTCCTTCCTCACTGCCGGCAGTCTAGGTACAAATCATGTGGTACGTATAACAGGTCTCGGCCCATCTTATGGACCTAATATAGAAACGTGTGGAATACATTCCCGGTTCATCCCATGAACCGGTAGTCGAGTGGAATACATTCCCGGATGAACCGGTAGTCAAGTGAAATACATTCCCGGATGAACCGGTAGTCAAGTGAAATACATTCCCGGATGAACCGGTAGTCAAGTGAAATACATTCCCGGATGAACCGGTAGTCAAGTGAAATACATTACCGGATGAACCGGTAGTCAAGTGAAATACATTCCCGGATGAACCGGTAGTCGAGTAGAACACAATACTTGCACAACAAGGCTATCACACGTAACATGGTCAAGTTTCATAACAAAAGCATAGGCAAGTTATACACAACTCAAGGTACTTTCATTTTATGTCAAAGTCCGGATTTTAACCCTAAAGTACTACGTACGTTAAATTTCCTTTTAAGATCCATTTCTTTTACAAAGGTCACCCGATACCCGTAGTATAAAATTAGAGTGACTAACATTGTTAAGTAAACCAAAATGCTTTCCTTTGTAAAATCAAGTAACAACCTTATCTTCCAAACGTTCAAGTTTGCCTAATTTCAAATGCTCAAGTTTCTCATTTTAGAAAAGGTTTCGTAGTTCATAGGTTTAATCCTTTAAAACATAATGTTCCTTTAAACGTTTTGAGAAACATATGTCTTATATGTGAGTAGGTTATTCTTGTTTATAATCAATCTTATTAAGCAGCCATTGTCTAGGAAATGTAATATTATTTTGTCTCATCTTAGCTTCTATGCAGATGGAGGTTTCTACTGTTTTTAATACCATACTTCATTATTCAATACATTTTCCTTTATTAACGCTGCAGTGGTTTGTCGATACTCATTCTGATTTCCGAAATCAGTAAAACATTATTTCCTTTTTAAAACCAAGTACTCATTACTCACGAATGAGGTTTCACACTTTTAACAAAATTCATATCAATACCATTAAGTCAAGTCTCTTATCTTCTAAAAATCAGTAAACCATTCTTTTTATCACTCTTAAGACGTTATACCTAATGTTATACCCCGTAGTTCCAGGGTATATATGTGAGGATGTACGTACAAGAATACGACAGAAATTTTGGAAAGAAAGGAAGATGTGATTTTTCGACGGAAAAGTTTTCGGGTTTTGTGAAGGAAAAAGGTTTGTTGATGGGAATTGGATTCCCAGATTTGGTATTTGGACTTCTTGAATTATATTAGAATTATGGAATTTTATTTCCGGAATTGGTCACGTGGGGCCCACGGGAGAAATTTACGGTTTTGTGGGGCCCACTTTGTTTTTGAGATTTTTGCCTTTATGGATATTTTCGGAAGATGAAATATTTTGGACGAGTAGGAGGGCGACACGTGTCACCCCCCTAGGTGGCCTCATGGCCGAAATTTGCTAACAAGTGGCAAGACAAGTGGCCTTGTCTTGCTAGATATTTTGTGTGGACAAGTGGCCAAGTCTTGCTAGATATTTTGTGTGGACAAGTGGCTTGTGGGACCCACACACACTTGTCCCCAATCTCAACCACACACTTGCCTTCATCCTAGCCCTTGGTTGTCCTATATATGCACCCTTAGTTGATGAAAACTTCCACACTTAACCATTTCAAGACAAGAAATTCCCTCCTTCTCCCTTGACCTTGCTCTCGTTTTTTAGCCCATTTCTTGACCTAAATTTGTCCAACAATTCTTAAACTCTCAAGTGTTCTTCCCTAAGGTGTTAGGAAGATTGTGTACCAAGAGTTGGAAAAGATTTCACACCCCTAACCTATTGTTCATGCCTTGGCGAAACTTACTAGTTGGAAACCCTAAGTGTTCTTCACTTTTTGGAGTTGGTTCTTGAAGAGAAGTTGGTTAGGAGCTTCATGGGTTGCTTGTAGCGGATTGGAACGTAAAGATTTGGAGCTAAGACTTTCTTGGAGCGACATTAAGTTCTTGGATAATTTTGGGCTATTTGAGGTAGTAAACCTTAACCTCTTTGTGAATTGGTCATTATACATATATTATAAGTATATTATGGAGTATATAATATATGGAGTAAAGTTTGGTAGAGTTGGATCTTGTTAACTTGTTAAAAGAAAGGATTGGCGTTTGCCATTAAAATGGTAAAACGTATCTTACTTGTGAAGAAGTAATTAACAAAGTAACTATAACTTATATTAATATTGATTATAAGTTTGATGAATAATTAAGTTATTGGATAAGTAAAATGGACAAAGTTTGCAAAGGACCCCAACTTAATGACTTTATTTTCTTTGGACTTTATTTACTTTGGACAGTATTTACTTTGATCGTATTTACTTTGATTGTATTTACATTTGTTAAGGAAGATTGTTCAATCGCGTTCCGTTTGGGCGTGTGATCCCTTTTTAATTATTGTATTGTTATGAAGGTGTGATAGTAAACGCGTTACCGTTTGGGCGCGTAATCCCCTTCTTTTACTTGTTGTTATTATGGGCGTGATAGTAAACCGTGTTACCGTTTGGGCGTGTAATCCCTTCTTTATGTTGTTTAATTATTACGCCTTATATATATATATATGGTATATATATTACGGTTATTCGCCTTGGAGAAAGATGGAAAAGTGAGTAAAAGCGGAAGTCTCACGAATTTTCCGTAGAATTAGAGGGCTTTTATTGGTATAAGTCTTCAATGGTGAGAAAGGTTTGATAAAAGTACTATGACCGTTTTAGGAGTGGAGTACTACGTGTGGCGTGATCTACTTGGCTTAGGAGTAGCCGACGGGTTGAAGTACTTGAGCGTTTGCTATTCGTCGATAATCGTCGCGAGGTATGTGAACCTCTTCCTATCTTTTCTAGCATGATTGTTGTGAACTATGTAGTACGGTAGACGTCATGTGCTAAGTGATTTGGTTGGTTTAAAACATAGGGTGTTATAATAGCTTTATGGGAAGTTAGTTATAACGACTTTATGTAGGTAAAAGAATGGTTTATTGATTGTAGAAAGTTAAGAGACTTGATCTTGAAAGATAAGAGACTTGACTTATACACGACTTGATTTTGAAAGTTAAGAGACTTGATCTTGAAAGATAAGAGACTTGACTTAGTTTGACTTGTTATGAATTTTGTTAAAATGTTGTAAAAACCTCATTCGCGAGTAATGAGTAGTTGGTTTTAAAGAATAATGTTTTACTGATTTCGGAAATGAGATTAAGTATCGAACAAACCATTGCAGCGTTAATAAAGGAAATGTATTGACTAATTGTTATTAAAACCAGTAGAAACCTCCATCTGCATAGAAGCTAAGATGAGACAAAATGATATTACATTTCTAGATCATGTTGCTTTTATAAGATTGTAATAGACAAGAACAACCTACTCACACATAAGGCATATGTTTCTCAAATTTGTTTTAAAGGAGAATTATATTCTTAAGTGATTAAAACTATGAACTACGAAACCTTTCAAAATGAGAAACTTGAGCATTTGAAATTAGGCAAACTTGAACGCTTGGAAAATAATGTGTTACTTGATTTTACAAGGGAAGTGTTTTGGTTTACTTAAAAGATAGTCACTCTATTTTATACTACGAACATTGTGTGACTTTTGTGAAAGAAACGTATCTTTTTAAAAGAGTTAATGTATGTAATACTTTAGGTCGAACCGGATTTTGGCATAAAATGATAGTACCTTAAGTTGTGTGTAACTTTCCTATGTTTGCGTGTGATAGCCTTGTTGTGCAAATCGTATTTTACTCGACTACCGGTTCATGAGATGAACCGGGAATGTATTTCACCCGACTACCGCGTTCATGGGATGAACCGGGAATGTATTTCACTCGACTATCGCGTTCATGGGATGAACCGGGAATGTATTTCACTCGACTACCGCGTTCATGGGATGAACCGGAATGTATTTCACTCGACCATCGCGTCCATGGATGGACCGAATGTATTCCATCCGACTCACCGAGTTCATGAGATGAACCGAATGTATTCCACACGTTTCTATCGGGTCCATGAGATGGGCGAGACATGTTATATGTATCACATGGTTTGTACCTAGATCGGCGGTGAGGAAGGAGTTCCACGGGCGTGAGGATGACTTTGAGGCGTGAGTCCCGACTTGACATGATCGCTTTTATGTTATGAGTTGTAGTTTGGTTATCATACATGTCTCTGCTTTATATAATCGTTATGATTTCATTCTGATATTTTCGTTTCACATACTTGGTACTGTTATCGACCTCTGGCCGAAGTGGCGTATAAGAGGCCGTGAGCCTACCACGAATGCACCAACCGTGGCTCTCCGTATGGCACGTCCTGAGAAGGTCCAAACCTCAGGGATCGCAAGCAGCCCGGTACCATTTGTTGGGTCGTCGGAGCAAGGCTCGCGACAAAGTGACAAAAGTGGTATCAGAGCAGTTAATCCTCGGAAAGTGTCTACAGACCGTGTCTAGTAGAGTCTTGATTATCGGTGTGTTGTGCACCACATCTATAATTAGGAGGCTGCAGGACATTTAGGATTGGTTTCTATTCTTCTCACTCTGAGATCGTGCCTTAGAGCTGTGTTATAAGTTGGACTCCCTCGGACGTATTCGTTTGTACCAGTTATGCCTCTACGAAAGCGGCTGAGCCACGATGGGCAAGGCGAGAGGCTACGAGTAGAACACAGAAGGTTACGAGGGCACAGGCCTGGTCATTACCTGAGATAGTACTTCAGACGACGAGTTTTATGACGCCGCTAGCCCCAACAGAGTTTAGAGCGGCAACAGTTTCTACGGAGGCCACGATACCTGAGCCTCCAGATCCACGGCCAGGAGCTGAATGATCCTCAGGGTGTCATGCTAGTTTGGGAGATTGTTATGCTTGCGGCCAGCAGGACCATTTGGTGAGAGTTTGTCCGATTAGAGGTATACGGATGTAGAGACTTAGCGCCGGGATCGGTGGTGGTTCATCGCCTTATATAGCTAGGCTCGCAGCGGTGATTATGGTTAGAACGACAAAGGGAAAGTGAGCGGAGTGGCAGAGATATCTTTAGCCTTTAAGAGACTTGGTTATGTTGTTATGGTGGGTACGTGTGAAGTGCTATACAGATAGCATTGTGTTAAGTATAACTTAGAGAACATGACTAGTTGAAGAGGTAAGTTTGGGGTCATGGAAGGTGTGAACCTTAGAATATTATAAGTGGATACCTTAGATGCGAGGCCGTCTTGAGTAAAAGATTTGTTTACGATTGACCTTTGTCGGAGTGCATAGTATACGAGGGGTAAAAATTGTGTGATAAGTCCCCGAGTGGTGTGAATTATATAAGGATAGTTATGATAAGAAGACCACTAGGTTTGCGTAACTTGATTAGTGAGATTGTTCCGGATCGGGGAACAAGAGTTTGGCGCGCAAATGGGTCGGGTTGAGGCAGGTTGCATGTCAACCCGCAGCCGGTTTGGGGTGGGTCGGTTCGAGTGGTCCCGCCGGTGGTAGGTCACGAGGGTGCTAGGCGTGTTTAGGTAACCATCGTACGGGTTCGTGGATGCGTTCGACCAGAATCGGATCGTGAGGGCCGGGGATGGCCTTTGTGGGAATTGAAACTAATTAGATGACCAAGTTTGGAGGTAGTGACTCCAAGGTTTTGGAAATTGAAGCGATGGTAGGCGTGGTGCATTATCGGAAAGAGTTCGGTGTTCGAAGTGTCACGACAAGTAAGGAAAGAAGTGAACGTGTGCTAAGAGATGGAAGTGATCATGTTTGTGAAGTAAAGGTGCGAAGGAAGTATCCTTTGGACCAGAAGCGAGAGTTGGTGTTGTTTTTACATCGTCGAGGTGATTCCTCGTTGGCTTGGATTTGAGTTTTGCACATGTTATATTCTAGCCATTGGTGGCAGGATCGGTTTTGTAAGTATAGTAGTGGAGACTATACCGACGCAAGTACGTTTGGAGACTTAGAAGGAACATTCGGGACGAATGTTTCTAAGGAGGGAAGAATGTTATACCCCGTATTTCCAGGGTATATATGTGAGGATGCATGCAAGAATACGTAAATTTTGGAAAGAAAGGAAGATGTGATTTTTCGGAAAAGTTTTGGGTTTTGTGAAGGAAAAAGGTTTGTTGATGGGAATTGATTCCGATTTGGTATTTGGACTTCTTGAATTATATTAGAATTATGGAATTTTATTTCGGAATTGGTCACGTGGGGCCACGGGAGAAATTCTGGTTTTGTGGGCCCACTTTGTTTTCGAGATTTTTGCCTTTATGGATATTTTGGAAGATGAAATATTTTGGGCAGTAGGAGGCGACACGTGTCACCCCTAGGTGGCCTCATGGCCGAAATTTGCTAACAAGTGGCAAGACAAGTGGCCTTGTCTTGCTAGATATTTTGTGGACAAGTGGCCAAGTCTTGCTAGATATTTTGTGTGGACAAGTGGCTTGTGGGACCCACACACTTGTCCCCAATCTCAACCACACACTTGCCTTCATCCTAGCCCTTGGTTGTCCTATATATGCACCCTTAGTTGATGAAAACTTCCACACTTAACCATTTCAAGACAAGAAATTCCCTCCTTCTCCCTTGACCTTGCTCTCGTTTTTAGCCCATTTCTTGACCTAAATTTGTCCAACAATTCTTAAACTCTCAAGTGTTCCTCCCAAGGTGTTAGGAAGATTGTGTACCAAGAGTTGGAAAAGATTTCACACCCCAACCTATTGTTCATGCCTTGGCGAAACTTACTAGTTGGAAACCCTAAGTGTTCTTCACTTTTGGAGTTGGTTCTTGAAGAGAAGTTGGTTAGGAGCTTCATGGGTTGCTTGTAGCGGATTGGAACGTAAAGATTTGGAGCTAAGACTTTCTTGGAGCGACATTAAGTTCTTGGATAATTTTGGGCTATTTGAGGTAGTAAACCTTAACCTCTTTGTGAATTGGTCATTATACATATATTATAAGTATATTATGGAGTATATAATATATGGAGTAAAGTTTGGTAGAGTTGGATCTTGTTAACTTGTTAAAAGAAAGGATTGGCCGTTTGCCATTAAAATGGTAAAAACGTATCTTACTTGTGAAGAAGTAATTAACAAAGTAACTATAACTTATATTAAGATGGAATATAAGTTGGATGACTAATGAAGTAATTGGATAAGTAAAATGGACAAAGTTGGCCAAGGACCCCAACTTAAGGACTGTATTTACTTTGGACTGTATTTACTTTGGACAATATTTACTTTGGACTGTATTTACTTTGGACTGTATTTACATTTCTGTTAAGGGGAAGATTGTTCAATCGCGTTCCGTTTGGGCGTGTGATCCCCTTTTTAATTATTGTATTGTTATGAAGGTGTGATAGTAAACCGCGTTACCGTTTGGGCGCGTAATCCCCTTCTTTTACTTGTTGTTATTATGGAGGCGTGATAGTAAACCGTGTTACCGTTTGGGCGTGTAATCCCCTTCTTTATGTTGTTTAATTATTACGCCTTATATATATATATATGGTATATATATTACGGTTATTCGGGCCTTGGAGAAAGATGGAAAAGTGAGTAAAACGGAAGTCTTTGCCGAATTTTCCGTAGAATTAGAGGGCTTTTTATTGGTATAAGTCTTCAATGGTGAGAAAGGTTTGATAAAAGTACTATGACCGTTTTAGGAGTGGAGTACTACGTGTGGCGTGATCTACTTGGCTTAAGGAGTAGCCGACGGGTTGAAGTACTTGGAGCGTTTTGCTATTCGTCGATAATCGTCGCGAGGTATGTGAACCTCTTCCTATCTTTTCTAGCATGATTGTTGTGAACTATGTAGTACGGTGAGCGTACATGTGCTAAGTGATTTGGTTGGTTTAAAACATAGGGTGTTATAATAGCTTTATGGGAAGTTAGTTATAACGACTTTATGTAGGTAAAAGAATGGTTTATTGATTGTAGAAAGTTAAGAGACTTGATCTTGAAAGATAAGAGACTTGACTTATACGACTTGATTTTGAAAGTTAAGAGACTTGATCTTGAAAGATAAGAGACTTGACTTATACGACTTGATTTTGAAAGTTAAGAGACTTGATCTTGAAAGATAAGAGACTTGACTTAGTTTGACTTGTTATGAATTTTGTTAAAATGTTGTAAAAACCTCATTCGTGAGTAATGAGTAGTTGGTTTTAAAAGAATAATGTTTTACTGATTTCGGAAATGAGATTAAGTATCGAACAAACCATTGCAGCGTTAATAAAGGAAATGTATTGACTAATTGTTATTAAAACCAGTAGAAACCTCCATCTGCATAGAAGCTAAGATGAGACAAAATGATATTACATTTCTAGATCATGGTCGCTTTTATAAGATTGTAATAGACAAGAACAACCTACTCACACATAAGGCATATGTTTCTCAAATTTGTTTTAAAGGAGAATTATATTCTTAAGTGATTAAAACTATGAATTATGAAACCTTTCGAAAATGAGAAACTTGAGCATTTGAAATTAGGCAAACTTGAACGTTTGGAAAATAATGTGTTACTTGATTTTACAAGGGAAGTGTTTTGGTTTACTTAAAAGATAGTCACTCTATTTTATACTACGAACATTGTGTGACTTTTGTGAAAAACGTATCTTTTAAAAGAGTTAATGTATGTAATACTTTAGGTCGAACCGGATTTTGGCATAAAATGATAGTACCTTAAGTTGTGTGTAACTTTCCTATGTTTGCGTGTGATAGCCTTGTTGTGCAAGTCAGTATTTTACTCGACTACGGTTCATGAGATGAACCGGAATGTATTTCACTCGACTACGCGCTCATGGGATGAACCGAATGTATTTCACTCGACTACGCGTTCATGGATGAACCGAATGTATTTCACTCGACTACCGCGTTCATGGATGAACCGAATGTATTTCACTCGACTACGCGTCCATGGATGGACCGGGAATGTATTCCATCCGACTACCGAGTTCATGAGATGAACCGGGAATGTATTCCACACGTTTCTATACTGGGTCCATGAGATGGGCCGAGACATGTTATATGTATCACATGGTTTGTACCTAGACTGCCGGCAGTGAGGAAGGAGTTCCACGGGCATGAGGGATGACTTTGAGGGCGTGAGTCCCTGACTTGACATGACTGTTTTTATGTTGTGAACTGTAGTTTGGTTATCATACATGTCTCTGCTTTATATAGATGTTATGATTTCATTCTGATATTTTCATTTCACATACTTGGTACTGTTATCGACCTCTCCCGGGCTGCGTTCATGCCGCAGTAGAGGTACATCGGTTGTGGATCCTCGCCATAGGATCACAATTCGGCGTGTTAGGAAGCCGCTTTCTTGAGGCTTATCTTTTGGTATGTTACCACAGTCCAGAGGTTCTTGTACATTCAGGTATGGCGGGGCCTGTCCGTCATAGTTGTTGTCACTTCTTAGAGGTCCATGTAATCTTGTTGTGGCGAGTTTGTAAAGGATAAGCGTTCGGGTTTTATGTATATATACGGAAGGCAACCGTTTTGGTTGCTTTGCTTATTTATCATGTCTCTTGTTTCATGTTTATGTTTTTATTTCCGCTGATTTTCTCTGATGTTGTATCACGAGGGTGCCCGGGGTAAGGCACCAGTCACGGGCCCCGGTTCGGGTCGTGACACCTAACTTCCCATAAAGCTAGTACAACTCTTATGTTTTCAAAGCCAGGTATTACTCTTCTTTCAAAAAAAGGTATTTTTGAAACACTTCAAGTTCTTTATTACTACACATCAAATCCGTTATAAGTCAAATCAGTTACCCTTTGAAACCACAAAGCATTTTCTTACCTACATAAAGCTGTTATAACCAACTTCCCATAAAGCCGTTATAACACTTTATATTTCAAACCAATCAAATACATCAAACACGTACGCGTCACCGTACTACATAGTTATACACATATCATGCTAGAACAGATAGGAAGAGGTTCACATACCTCGCGACGATTATCGACTAATAGCAAAACGCTCCAAGTACCTCAAACCGTCGGCTACTCCTTAATCCAAGTAGATCGCGCCACGCATGGTACTTCAACCTATAAGGCCACAAGGCGCTTATTAACATCTAGGTATAATCGTAGAACATTCTACAGAAAATTCGGCAAGACTCTCCCCGCAGCGTAAATCTCTCCTCTATCGGGGCTACCAAGCCAACCGGGGAGGGTTGTACGCCTAAACCGGACGTGCACAATTCTATCACACGAAAAGCTACAAGTCTCATGAATACGGTCCTATGTAATTACTGATCAAAGACTCTTCTTTCGAAAAGGTTTCTTATTATTCAGTCTTAAGTCAAAAGACATTGCCGATAACTACGTTCATTTCTATATATAGTATACTTCAACTATATATTCTAACAACATGTAATTTCCAATTACAATAGAAGGTCAAGAGTGTTTACCTCGATAAGCCCAAAATTATCCGAGTTTACATGTCGATCCTGAGCAAGGTTGAGCTCCTACTCGTGCGCTCAGGCCATTTCCACACAACCCTTAGAAGTTCTAACCAACTTCTACTTAATACCCCAACCAACTATGGAGATTTTCCTTAGGGTTTCGGTTGGTGACTGACGGGAAGTATAATAGTATTTCTGGGCTTTTCGTATAAGTATAACCTTAGAATACTACAAGGTATACGGCTAAGGTAATTTGGGTATAGTAACAATACTTTTGAGAGTATTTCTACCAAGAGGAGGGTATTTATACGAAAACAACTAGGCTAGGGGTACCCACGGCTAGCACCACGAGGGGGTGTATACCCTCTACTACCCCACTAGGGGAACTCTCGGCCAAGGGGAGAGGGGCTCTCGGCGAACTCAACACAAAGGAGGAGGAGGATTTAACACTTAGAATTATTTGGAATGGATGAAGAAGTCATCCAAAGGGGTATTTATAGGTCAAGCCTCGCCAACCAATGGCCAAGATCTTGCCAAGTGCAAGGCAAGTGTAGGGCCAAGATTCACCCATGTGTCCTTAACCAACTAACACACTAAATATCCTACCAACTACACCTCCATTTCGTCCAATCCGCCCTCACGTCCGCTAATGGAGGTGTGCCATGGCGCCCTCTCGTTGGTCCAACACGTTACGCCACTCGGAAAAATCCGCAAAAAATAAAAATGACATAGCCGGAATTTTCCCTACGAAAGCTGTGAAAACGTTTCGTCGAAAAACGACTCTAACCGGGTGTTGTGCACAAAGTGAAATCGTCCAAGCCTATTTGAAGGTTCAAATTTTCTACGTACGTCCTTACGTACATACTCTGGAAATACGGGGTATAACAAGAACCCTCTCATGAACTCCTCTCCCTTTCTCTCTAGATTTCTTTGAAGAAAACCTAGCCTAAGGAAAAATTGTTGGAATGGCGGCAAGAAGGCAAAGTGTGGGTAAACTTGTGGGAAGCGCGGGTGGACGAGTTTGACGGGAAAGAAGTTGAAGAAAAAGGGCTTTTGTGGGCTATTCCCAAAGGTAAAAGTTTCCCCCTTCTCTTGGAAAAAAGTTTTAATACTTGTTATAGTTGATATAGACCACGTGAATCATGTATTAGAGATTGATAAGTACTATGGATTTTGGAAGGCTAGAAATCCGAAAATGACATGATTGAGTCATTTGAATTTGAATTACAATTTGGTCGTTATCTAAAGTCGTCGCATGTTATCTACTAAAGGATTGTAGTAGCTTTAATCGATTTCGGTTTGATTACATGTCATACTAAACAACTTGTATTTAAATAGAGATTGAAAGAGAATTGGTGTTGTTGTACGTCTAATGTGCCGAATTGACATTGTAGTTTAGACTTGTTGGTATTGTGGTGCAGAATTTTACACGTCTTGTAGGCGTGTAATCCCCTATTGTTAACTACTTTGTTGGGCCTTAAATGTGGCGTGTTTGGTTACTGAATTCGGCCTTGAAAAAGGTGGCAAAGTAAGTAGGAGCAAAGGAAATGCTGTCCAAATTTCCATAGAATAAGGGGCTTTGCAATTAGAGTATTATACGTTAAAGCTAGGAGCTAATAGACGTATTATGACCATTATAGGGTGAAGTACTACGAGTAGCATATTCTACTTGGAGAAAAGGCTAGCAAGAGTATTGTATTTTGGAACAGTTTGCTACTTATCGATAATCGTCGCGAGGTATGTGAACCTCTTCCTATCCTTTCTAGCATGATTATTTGTGAAATATATAGTGCGATAGATGCACGTGTGTTAAAGGAATTCGATTTCCCTTTTTGTGCCTGGACTTGATATGAAGTGTAAAACTCTTGATTGTGTGAAAAAGTAGTAAACTCCTATTCGTTAGTAATGGGTACTCGGTTGTTAAAGAATAAGCCCTCTTGGTCTCAGAAATGCTTATAGTTGTAATTGGTTGGTTTAGAACATAAAGTGTTATAATGACTTTATGGGAAGTTAGTTATAGCGACTTTATGTAGGTAAAAGAATGGTTTGTTGATTTCAAAAGATAAGAGACTTGACTTATAATTGACCTAAATGTGTTGAAAAGTGTGAAACCTCATTCGTGAGTAATGAGTACTTAGACTTTAAAAGAATAAAGTTTTATTTGGTTTCTTGACATTCTAAAGTAAGGAGACTTAAAGGCTTTTTGAAGGTCATGTAACTTGATTTTGGGAAAAGAAAAGTAACTTGAGTTTAAAAGTATAAGTAACTTGTTTTCAAATATTGAACTCTTCTTGATGGAAAAATATAAGTGGCTTGGTTTTAAAAGGTAGGAGTACCTTGATCTTAAAGGGGTTAGTTACTTGGGTTAATGGTATACTTGACGTTGTGTTGAAAGTGTTTAAAGTACTTGATTTAAACATGAACGTGTTTGGTACTACGGATATTAGTATCGAGTTGTTTTTGTCACGACCCGAACCCGGGCCCGTGACTGGTGCCTTACCCCGGGCACCCTAGTGATACAACATCAGAGTAATCAGCGGAACATAAAACGCTAACATAAAATAACAAGAAGTATGAAACAATAGTCTGAGAAAAATTGCCTTTCGGCATGTATAGGTCAACTTTAAAACCGAACAGTTACATCCTATTACAACTCTGCCCACAACAGTACTACAGACCTCTAAGAATGATATGACAACAACGACGGGACAGGGCCCCGTCATACCCCTGAATGTAAGCACCTACAACAACAGGGACTATACCTGATAAGCCTCCGAGAAACGGAGCTTCCCAAACGCCGAATCGTGACTCCTAAGAGTGAGGATCAACGATCGGTGTACCTTTACTCGCAGATGAACGCAGCTTCAAGGAGGTCGCATAACAGTACCAAGTATGTGAAATCAAAATATCAGTAAATGAAATCATAGTAGTCTATATAAAGCAGGAGACATGTATGATAACCGAACTACATTTCACAATAAATAAGCAGTCATGTCAAGTCAGGGACTCACGCCCTCAAGTCATCACTCAAATATAACAATGGGTCTCACGCCCACAACATCAATCATGCCTGTGGCATACCTTCGCATCACGCCTATGATATAATCACACCAAGAAGTACACATGAACACCGTGTCCCACTGTGTCATCATAAAACCGTGACGGTAAGTACGAAGGCATAGCCGACTACTAAACCTACAAGACAAACAAGGTCAGAATCAGATTCATGATATCCGCTGCATCGCCACATGATCAAAGCCGCCACTCGCCCGCAGATCTAATGTGCGCTGCGTCAGCCCCGAACTTCCCGTAGCTCCGCATGGGCCACTCCAATGGCCCGCATGAGGTATTCCCCGCATCGAGGGTAGCTACTCCCCGGCAGCGTCCTGGACTCGCCGTCCGCATGGCCACAAAGACCGCATGACCACAAGGGCCGCATACTAACCTGGAACTCCCGCAGCCGCGATAGGCCATCTGCACTGCATAAGGTATTCTCGAATCATAGGTCACTAGACCCGCCGAAGTCTACCCCGTGACGGAGGCGCTTAACCCCTAAACAAGTCAAGGTGAGTGGTATAATACCAACATAACGGCTGATCGTTAAACAACTTTAAGCGCAATCGAGGAAAACCCCTTTACACAAAACATCACAAGATACTAACACACGTAGCATCCTAGCATGTTTACTTATCAAATCAACAAGAAAGTATTACAAGGCTATCACAAACCAACACAATCAAGTTATACACACAAGGTACATTCTAATATATGATTAACAAGATCGGGTATCTATTTCCAAAGTACTTCATACATTATCTTTTAAAAGACACGTTACGTGTACTAAAGTCACACAATACCGTAGTATATGAAAATAGAGTGATTATCTTTTGAAGTAAATCAAAACACTTCTCTTCAGAAACCAAGTAACAACATTCTTTTCCAAATGTTTCAAGTTTGCCTAATTTCAATTACTCAAGTTTCTCATTTTTCAAAGGTTTCAGAGTTCATAATTTTAATCACTTAATGATATAATTCTCCTTTAAAAGCAATTTGAGAAACATATGTCGATACGTGAGTAGGTTATTCTTGTTTATAACAATCTTATTTAAGCAAATGATCTAGGAAATGTAACATCATTTTGTCTCATCTTAGTTTCTATGCAGATGGAAGTTTCTACTGGTTTTACTAATACATTATTAGTCAAAACATTTCTTTATTAGCGCCATTGTGGTTTGTTCGATACTTATTCGATTCAAATCAAGAAACATTATTGCTTTTAAAATCAAGTACTCATTACTCGCGAATGAGGTTTTACAACATTTTTAACAAAATGTTAATTACCAAGTAAAACAAGTTAAGTCTCTTATCTTTAAGATTAAGTCTCTTAACTTTTAAAATCAAGAAACCATTCTCTTTACCTTCTTAAAACGTTATACCTAACTTCCCATAAAGCTAGTATAACTCTTCTTTATTATCACACATCAAGTCGCTTACCTTTTAAAACCACAAAGCATTTTACACACGACGCCTCACCGACTACATAGTTATACACATATCATGCTAGAAAAGGTAGGAAGAGGTTCACATACCGCGACGATTATCGACTAATAGCAAAACGCCCAAGTACCTCAAACCGTCGGCTACTCCTAAGCCAAGTAGATCGCGCCACGCATGGTACTTCAACCTATAAGGCCACAAGGCGCTTATTAACATCTAGGTCTAATCGTAGAATATTCTACGTAAAATTAAGAAGACTCTCCCCGCAACCGCAGAAATCTCCTCCTTCATCGAGGCCGCCATCAAGCCAACCAGTGGGGTTTATACATCTAACCTGGACGCGGTACGATTCTACTTCACAAGAATGCTACACAAGTTCATCGTAATTTAGTCCTATGTAATTACAGTCAGCTTCTTTTCTTTATATTCAGCTTAAGTCAAAAGACATTGCCGCAAAGTTAGTTCAGTTCTATATATAGTATACTTCAACTATATAATCTACAACATGTAATTTCCAATTACAATAAAGGGGACAAGATATTACCTCGATAAGCCCAAAATTATCCTAGTTTAATGTCGCTTCCCGAGCAACGTTTAGCTCCAACTCCGTGCGCCCAACCCGCTCAAAACCACCCTTAGAAGTTCTAACCAACTTCTACTTAATACTCCAACTATCTATGGAGATTTTCCTTAGTGGTTTCGTTTTGTGGATCGACGGAAAGTATAATAGTATTTCGGCTTTTCAGATGTGTAACTCGAATACTACAAGGTATAAGGCTAAGGTAATTTGGGTATAGTAACAATACTTTTGAGAGTATTTCTACCAAGAGGGGTATTTATACGAGACAACACCACAAGTGTATACCTCTACCTACCCCACTGTGGGGGTATTCTCGCCAAGGGGAAGGGAACTCTCGCCAAGGGCCTCTCAAAGGGGAGGAGGCTAGACGAGACCTCAAACACAAAGGGAAGGGAAACTCTCAAGACTTAGAGATTTTTGGATGAAGAAGTTCATCAAAGGGGAGGGGTATTTATAGGTCAAGCCATGGCTAACCAATGGCCAAGATCAAGCCAAGTGTGGTGCAAGTGTAGGCCAAGATATGCCCAAGTGTACCTTATCCATCTACCCACAAAATATCCTACCAACTACTTGACAAAAGCCAACCCATTTCGCCCAAGCTTTACCGCCCACACTCCATCAATGAGAGGTGCCAAGTGTCGCCTCTCGTTGGTCCAAAATGTTTCGTCTCTCGCAAAAATCCGAAAAAATTACAAAGCACATCGCCGTAATTTACCCTACGCGAAGTTGTGTAGAACGCTTCCGTAAAAACGACTCTAATCGTGTCAGGAACAAAAATAAATCGCCAAGCCACTTTAAAGTCCAAACTTTTCACGCACGCCCCACGCATATACTGAAATACGGGTATAACATTCTCCTCCTTAGAAACATTCGTCCCGAATGTTCCTTCTAAGTCTCAAACAAACGCCGCCAAGATAGTCTTCACTACTATACTTACGAGAACAATCCCGCCCACACGCCATAGAAACACCCGCGCAAATACCTCCATCCAAGTCCACGAGGAAACACCTCTAACATCACCACCAATACCTCTCTCGGGGTTCTAAAATATACTTCTTTCGCACCTTCTCTTTACAAAAGAAATGATCACATCTATGCTCGCCATACATGCTCGCTTCTTCCCCACGTATCGCACTTGCTTGTACACTCGAACTCTTACCACATTTCATATCGCCAGCTTCCAAAACTGGTTACTATCTCTAACGTGGTCATCATTAATCGGGAACACTGATGGATCTCCGATACTTTCCGAACATAACAATACGAAAGATCGGACGCATCGCTTCCTAAGTCGGACGGCAAATGCTAACATATAGGCAACCTGACCTATCCCTCACATGAACTCAAAAGGCCCAAAGTAACTCGGGCTAAGTTTCCTCTGTTTTCCAAAGATCATCGCACCCTATCCGGGGTGGTACCTTCAAGAAGACCGACCGTCAACCTGAACTCTAAGCGTCGTCGCCGATAATCCGCACGATTTCTCTGAGCTGCCAAAAACCTGGCTCTGATACCACTTTTGTCACGACCCGAACCCGGGCCCGTGACTGGTGCCTTACCCCGGGCACCCTAGTGATACAACATCAGAGTAATCAGCGGAACATAAAACGCTAACATGAAATAACAAGAAGTATGAAACAATAGTCTGAGAAAAATTGCCTTTCGGCATGTATAGGTCAACTTTAAAACCAATCGACCGGCAACTTACACTTCCGCCCTGCAAGGCGTCATAAAGCGACATCCGAATACTGAAATGGTAGCTACTAAAACACTCCCTCAACAGGAGACAACAATCCTTACAAATCCACACACCGCCCGAGGCGAATACGACACGAGACTCGCCCGAGCTCCTAATCCCGCTCGTAAAACTTCCAAAAAGAAACACCAGAACTGGCTCCACTGTCATCATAAGGTAAAGGTAGGCACCCCGTGCAGCCTTACAACCTTTCTGAGATAACGCCTCGCAACATACCACCGAGTACACGGTTTGGGCTAAATGATAATACGGGCTGACCTCATCGGCCCGACTACTGAGTGAACGCATCCACGAACTCAGACTGTTAACTAAACTTGGGCCAAACACCTCGTGACTCCTACCACCGCGGACCACCACAACCGACCTACCATAAACAGTGTCGCGGGTTGACCCGCGGCACGACCTCAACCCGACCCACTCTAGCGTACAACACTTGCTCCCCGATCCGGAACAATCTCACTAATCATGTTACGAATCGCCACGACCCATTCCGGTTCGTGGATCGTGCCTCACCGGCACCCAAGTAGTCATACATCGAGTAATCGGAAATATAAAGCAAGACATGAAACAGCTTTATAAAATAAGACACGCTTAAGTGAGAAACATCGCTTTTCGCATATATATATAAACATGGTTTAGCAAGCTACATCCGACATCGCATAACATGACTCATGCACTCTAAGGAAATATACAACTATGGCGGGACAGGGCCCCGCCATACCCTGACTGTACAAAACTATCTACAACAGGGAGATCATACCCAAAAGTAGAGCCTCCGGAAAGGATGGAGCTCCTGACACCAACGTAGAGATCCTAGGAATGTGGATCTAGCACCTGCTTGCTTACCGCAGATGAACGCAGCCCCCCGAAGGAGGTCAGTACAACAGGTACTAAGTATATGAAACTGTAAAATACTTAAATGAAACATATCATTTTAAAAACAGTTTTGCAAGTATGTATGAAACAACCAAGGAAACCGCACGTAGTGCCACATCACAAACAAGAGCAAGAATAGGTAAATCAGAACGTCTTTTCTAGGCCGCGAATGATCAAGCAGGCCGCTTGCCCATAGTATCACCATGCAAGCCTAATCTCGACTCCAGAGTCCGCATAGGCCAATCACATAGGCCCGCATAGTATATAACCCCGCATCGAGGGTAGCTACTCCTGCATCGCCCCGACTCGTAGTCCGCATGGCCACATGCATCGCATGAGGTATAACCCCGCACACTAACTCCGAACTCCGTAGCTCGCATAGGTCCTCGACCCGCATGAGGTATTCTTGAATCACGGTCCTGCATCACCGAGTCTACCCCGCATCGGAGGCACTTAACCCCTGTGAATATGTCAAGAGGTGAGTGATGTTACACTAACCTAACAGCTTCTCGTTAAACAACATAAGCACAACAAGAATACTCTTTTACACAAACGTTACAAGACACTAGCACACATAGCATCATATCATGTCTACTTATCAAACCATTTTATTATTCTTTTCACAATTCAATATAAGTCTGTTATAAACACATAGGCAAACCGTTTCTTTTATCAATCTTAAGTGGTTATACTTAACTTCCCATAAAGCTAGTATAACTCTTAAGCTTCTGTTTAAAAACCAATTAGTTCCTCTTAAAAATGATTCAAGATTCTTTGAAATGCTTTCGATCTTTATTATTCGTGCTTAAGCCGTGAGGCATCCGTAAGTGTTATTCAGCTTAAGCCGTGAGGCATTGCCGTAAGTATTATTCAGCTTAAGTCAAAGACATTGCCGTAGTTATTATTCGCTTAACACACGTACGCCTTCACCGCACTATATATATTGTAAAATATCATGCTTTAGGAAGAATCACATACCTTCTCAAATAAAACCACCGCCAAGTCAATATGTCACAAGCAGAGTCACCATAATGGTCACAGACATCTATCAAAGGCTAATCAAGGTCATTCTAAACAGAGGGTTCACAATTTACGGAAAGTCGGGCAAAGACTTCCTACCCAGTGAGCTATATAAGTCATCAGGAAAACAAATTCTATATAAGCATAGTTCAATTATTCTTCTTTAAACCCTTCATCGTGATAATAGCTCAATTCTATTCTGCAATATTCTTCTAAGTATTATACTTATTCTTATACTACTACAGTATGTATTCTCTAATTCAAAAGAGGGTTAGGATTAGTTACCTCGGTAAGCCCAATAATATCCTAGATAAAGTCGCGCCTGAGCAAGGTTTAGCTCCTAGGTTGTACGCTCCGGTAGCTCCAAGAAACCTTAGAAGTTCTTCACAACTTCTACTAAGGACTAAGGGATTTGGGCTAGGTATTTTGGGCATTATAACAATACTAGAAGACAACTTTTCTACCAAGGGAGGGGGTAGATTTCGGCTAGGCTGGGGTAGGCCTCGCCAAACTTCACAAGGAGGGGGAGGTGTTGGACGAAAAGGCTTAAGGGAGAGGAGAGGATTTTCAAGACTTGGAAAGATTTGTGGATGAAGAACTCTTCATCTCAAGGGGGGTATTTATAGGTCAAGAAGTGGCCAACCAATGGCCAAGATTAAGACAAGTGCAAGGCAAGTGTAGGGTGAGGATTAACTATACACAAATATCCTACCAACTCCTTGACTTGTGCACAAGGCACAAAAAACGTGCCATGTTAGTCCATTTCGTCCAAATGGACGATTTGAAGTCCACCACTTGGAGGTGCCAAGTGTCGCCTCCGCTGGTCCAAAATGTTTCGCCTCTCGGAAAAATCCGCAAAAATTAGAAATGGCATAGCCGAATTTACCCTACGAAAGTCGTGGAAACGCTTCGCCGGAAAAACTATTCGCTTTGTGAGTTGTGCCCAAAAACGCTTTGCCTAAACTTTAAGGCTAGACTTTTCAGACGTATTCCCACGCATACTCTGGAAATACGGGGTATAACATTCTCCCCTCCTTAGAAACATTCGTCCCGAATGTTCCTTCCCAAGACAGTTAATGATAATATTCTTCATAACTTAAACAGTTGCAAATGCCACACACGGCCACAGAACAACACTTAGGCAGAAACGATAACTAAAATTTACAAGTAGGAAAGTGAATTACCCGGAGGTGTGGGAATAGGTGAGATACTTCGCCTCATGTCCTCCTCGGCTTCCCACGCCATCTCCTCCCGAGCTCGTTCCGCCATAAGACTTTGACGGAAGCCACGCCCCGTCCGCAGACGCCTAACTCCGACGATCGACTATCGCTATAGGAATCTCTCATACGATAACCCCTGGCCACCGACATCGCCAATCGGGTGCACCCTAGATGGATCCTCGATACATCTCCTCAAAGATAGATACGTGAAAACCGGATGACCGCTCCAGACGGACGACAGATTCAACTCATAGGCAACCTTGCCTACCTCGCGACAACTAAACGCCCAATGTACCTTGAGCTGAGTTTCCCCTTCTTCCTGAATCTCATCACACCCTTCATGGGTGACACCTTTAGGAAAACCCAATCATGAACCTCGAACTCAAGATGCCGACGACGATGATCTGAATACGACTTGGCCGACTCGAGTCCAATAGCCGCCTTGATAAGCTTCACCTTATCCATCGTCATTGTACAAATCGTCCCACTAGCCGCACTCGCCCACATCGAACCAACCTATAGGCGACCGCACTTCCTCCCATACAAGGCCTCATAAGGCGCCATCCGAATACCGAGTGGTAGCTATTATTATACGCGAACTCAACTAGAGGCAAATGATCCTCCCAACTACCATCGAAGTCAATAACACAGCTCGCAGATATCCTCGCAGAGTCCGGATAGTGCGCTCGCCTGTCCGTCTGCTGCGGATGAAATGCAGACGTGCTCACCAAGGCCCCTAAACCTCTCGAAGGACTCCGTAAGTTAGCCGAACCGGGCTCCTGCATCGATATGATCGTAGGGACTCCACGCACCGACGATCTCTGATGTAAAGTCCGCATAATCCTCACCAAAAAGTCATCCCGACGGAAGAAAGTGGGCTGATTTCACACCGTCGACGATAACCCATATAGAATCATGTCTCTCCGAGTGCGAGGTAATCCCGTGATAAAATCCATGTTGATTACCTCCCACTTCCGTGTCGATCTCTATCGTCAGAATAAACCACCGTGCCTCGTGCTCTACCTTCACCGCCGACAACATGGGCACCGAGCTACGAACTCGCAACGCCCTCTTCAAGCCATCCCACCAATACACCGATCTAAGGTCGTGGTACATCTTGGTCGACCCGAATGGATAGAGTAACGCCGCTACGTGTGCTTCCCTATGAACTCGCCGCCAAGTCCTCAAACATCCGAACACACACCGCTCAAACCTTAGCACCCCATCGTGCTACCTCAAAAGGACCCTTGCCTCACGAAGAGTCAGATCACGATATCGAATCAAAGCCGATCCTCGAATCGCTGCTCTTCACCTCCTCGACGATGGAAGACTCGCAACCTCGCGAACTCTAACCCCATCGCTATCGTAATCAATCAAACGGACACCAAGGCTCGCTAATCGATGTAAATCACGAACCATGTCCTCCTCTCTAGCCGCACATCCGATAGGCTCCCATCGACCTACGACTAAGAGCATCCGCCACAACATCGCCTTCCTGTGGTACAGATATCAACATCGTAATCCTTAAGCAACTCTAACCACCGCCTCTCGCCCTAAGTTCAGCTCCTCCGTCAAGATATACCGAGGCTCTTGTGGTCCGTAAAAATATCCACGTGAACCCCATACAAATAGTGCCTCCAGATCTTCAAAGCGTGAATCACACCGCTAACTCCAAATCATGGGTGGGGTAGTTCTCTCGTGTTTCTTCACCGTCGGATGCATATGCTATAACCCCGCCATGCCGCATCAACACACATCCCAACCCGATGTCCGACGATCACAATACACGCATAACCATCCGACCCTCCGGAAGAGTAAGAACGGGCGGTCGCCGCCTCTTTCAAAGAATCGAAACCCCGCCACAAGCATCACCATCAAACTTGGCCGCTCGAGTCACCTAGTCAATGGTGCGTAGATAGAAGCAAACTTCTCCACGAACCGCCGATAATATCCCCGCAAGGCCCGTAAAATCGCGAACCTCTCGGAGTAGTAGGTCAGGCCAAGTCCCGATCGCCGATTCGCCGTATCCACTGAATGCCATCACCGGCTAATATGCCCAAGAAACGCCATCAAGTCAACCAAAACTCACATTTGGAAAACTTGGCGCATAACTGGTCTCGAGAATCACAAGACAGCCTCAAATGCCCGCATGCTCTCGCTTCCGAGCGAGAATAAACCAAGATATCATCAATGAACACTATCACAAACGTGTCCAAAAATGGTTTGAACACTCGGTTCATCAAATCCATGAATACCACGAGCATTGGTCAACCCAAAAGACATGACCTCAACTCATAATCTCGCATCGTCCCGAATGCATCCTAGGGACATCCACCTCTCGACTCGCACTGATGATAGCCCGATCGCAGATCAATCTTGAGAAACATCTCGCACTCGCAATCGGTCGAACAAATCATCAATCCCGGGAAGGGGGTATCTGTTCTTAATGGTCACCTTGTTCACCGTAATCAACACACATGCGCAGCTGGCCCCGCCTTCTTCTTCTTTACGAACACACGGCCTCCTCGGAGAAACACTAGGCCCGATGAAGCCCTTCTCCAAAGAAATCCCTAAGCCGATCCTTCAACTCTCTCAACTCGGCAGTGCCATTCAGTATGGCGGAATGGAAATAGGCCGAGTATCCGCAACACATCTATACAAAACTCGATCTCCTCTCGGGAGGATACCCGGAGGTCATCCGAAACACGTCGGGAACTCGTGACCATCGAATCGATCAAAATCTGGTACCGCAGCCTTCAAAGATCAAACACCCGAACGAGATGGTAGATATACCCTTCTCGCACCATCTTCCTAGCCTTGAGGTAGGAAATAAACCTACCTCTCGCGATACCGTGCTCCTCCCACTCAACAACCGCCTCAGAAACTGAACCGCATTACTTTCTCTTCAGCCTACATTGGCGTAAGAAGCTAGCCAATCCATCCCCATGATCACGCCGAATTCAATCATCTCCAACTCTATCAAGTCGGCTAGGTCCGACGATCGTAAATGGTCACAGACAAGCTCTATATACCCGCCGAGCTACCACCGAATCACCCATCGCGTAGCTACCTCGAAGCGGTCTATGGACTCGTGCTCTATCCCTATCCTACTAGCAACAAGGGAGATATATAGGATGAGTAGAACCCGGATCTATCAAAGCATACACATCAAACCTGAACCGATAAAGTACCGTGATGACATCGCGAGGCCTCCCGATCCCGCTACCGACAAAGCATAAATGCGTTCTCGAGGATCGCTAGAATCGGGACCCGAGCCACGACCGCCGCGACTGGCCGACCCATGAGTACCCGCCCGGCGAGTAATCGTAGATGAAGAAGACCGGCGAAAGAACTCGTAGCCGACCCTACCATCAAGATCGCCTTCGCCTGACAAGCCGTGATAGTGACCCCGCTGCCACAATCAAACAAACTCCCGCATCACAACTCCCGGTGGGATCTACCGACGGCCACACCGGTGGGGTGGTCCCGATCGCCGTAACCTCGCCGCTCGATGTTCAAGTCCGGGCCCCGGTCCGCCTCGAATATCTCCGGGCCGTGGCTGAGGACGGTGCAGAGTGCTCAGCCGGGCAGAGTGCAAATCTAGATCGCCAGGCCGCCACCACGATAGCTACCAAACGACTCGCCATCCTCGGCCTTCTCGCCGTCACAACCCGGTGATCTCTACGCCTCACATCCAAGAGCATGAGCTCGCATGCGGTAATGTCCATACCCGGCCGAAGAGAAACACCCGCATGACTCGCCATATAGTCATCTAGCCCGTGACGTAGCGTGCACCCTATCCTCCATAATCGCTACTAATGCCGGGACATATCGAGCCAATGAATCAAACTCGACATTGTACTTCGACAAGGCCCTCTCTCGCCAAAGAAGAAAATTTATCAGCCCGCGCCTCCTCATCCGCGGAGGCAAGAAGTGGGTGAGGAAAGCCTCGAGAACTCATCCCAAGTAGGCGGGGACGCGGTTTCCCGGATAACTCCCATGAATCAAACCAATCGATCGCGGTATCACGCAGCCGATGCGAACCGGCGTCACAGACTGCTCTCGAGGCCTTGATCACCCTACGATCCTTCAGAGCCGACGGATGAACTCCCGCGGATCATCCTCCGCCGACCAGAAACTCGCGGGCTACAACTCAAGAAATCTCGTCTCAAACTATTCGCCGGGTGCACCACGCGCGATCGAGCCGAGCCGAACCGAATCGCCAGATCTAGCCTCTCTCTCGTATCGGGCCACAACTTTAGCCAATAGTCGCCATCTCCTTGTACCTAACTCCTCCGCCCTGTGTCATGGGGATGCGAGCGTGGTACGTGGTCTCGCTGGGCCGGCGGCGCCATAGAACTCGCCGCCTCGTATAGATCGGGCTCGAGCCTCGTGACTGGGTGTCTCGCTAGCGCCTCCTACGCTTGCCCTTCTCGCCCGCCGCCATACGCGAGGCATAATCAGCATACAGAAAGGAATACGTTAGAGGGTCCAACCTATAACACGCCTCTAAAGCACGATCTCGTAATGAGAAGAATGGAAACCAATCCTAAATATCCCATAGCCTCTCGACATTGGTGGTGCACAACACACCGATAATCAAGACTTACTAGATACGGTCTGTAGACACTTTTCGAGGATTAATCGCTCGATACCACTTTTGTCACGACTCATTCCGGTTCGTGGATCGTGCCTTACCGGCACCTAAGTAGTCATACATCGTAGTAATCGCAGAAATATAAAGCAAGACATGAAACGCTTTATAAAATAAGACACGCTTTAAGTGAGAAAACACGCTTTCTAAGATATATATATAAACATGGTTTAGCGCTACATCCGATAATCGCATAAATGACTACTGCACTCTAAGGAAATATACAACTATGGCGGACAGTGCCCGCCATACCCTCGATCAGATAAAACTATCTACAACAGGAGATCATACCTAAAAGTAGAGCTCCGAAAGGACGGAGCTCCTAACACCAACGTAGAGATCCTAGGAATGTGGATCTAGCACTGCCTTTTACTCATGCAGATGAACGCAGCTCGGGCGAGGTCAAGATAACAGTACTAAGTATATGAAATCAGAAATACTTAAATGAAACATATCATTTTAAAAACAGTTTTGCAAGTATGTATGAAACAACTAAGGAAACCGCACGTAGCGCTACATCACAAACAAGAGCAAAGAATAGGTAAATCAGAACGGTCTTTTCTAGGCCGCGAATGATCAAGCAGGCCGTTGCCCGTAGTATCACCATGCAAGCCTAACTCGACTCCGTAGTCCGCATAGGCCAATCACATAGGCCCACATAGGTATATAACCCCGCATCGAGGGTAGCTACTCCGGCATCGCCCCGACTCAGAGTCCGCATGGCCACATAGACCGCATGAGGTATAACCCCGCACACTAACTCGAACTCCCAGAGTTCGCATAGGTCCCTTGGACCCGCATGAGGTATTCTCGAATCACGGTCCTGCATCACCGAGTCTACCCCGCATCGGAGGCGCTTTAACCCCTGCATATGTCAAGAGTGAGTGATGTTACACTAACCTAACAGCTTCTCGTTAAACAACATAAGCACAACAAGAATACTCTTTTACACAAACGTTACAAGACACTAGCACACATAGCATCATATCATGTCTACTTATCAAACCATCTTATTATTCTTTTCACAATTCAATATAAGTCTGTTATAAACACATAGGCAAACTGTTTCTTTTATCAATCTTAAGTGGTTATACTTAACTTCCCATAAAGCTAGTATAACTCTTAAGCTTCGCTTAAAACCAATTAGTTCCTTCATAAAAATGATTCAAGATTCTTTGTAATGCTTTCAGATCTTTATTATTCAAAGTGCTTAAGCCAGGCATCCGTAAGTGTTATTCGTGCTTAAGCCGTGAGGCATCGCCGTAAGTATTATTCAGTGCTTAAGTCAAAGACATTGCCGTAGTTATTATTCGCTTAACACACGTACGCTCACCGCACTATATATATTGTAAAATATCATGCTTTAGGAAGAATCACATACCTTCTCAAATAAAACCACCGCCAAGTCAATATGTCATACAGCAGAGTCACCATAATAGTCACGCACATCTATCAAAGGCTACTCAAGGTCATTCTAAACAGAGGGTTCACAATTCTACGGAAAGTCGGGCAGCACTTCCCTACCCGTGAGCTATATAAGTTCATCAGGAAAACAAATTCTATATAAGCATAGTTCAATTATTCTTCTTTAAACCCTTCATCGTGATAAGTTCAATTCTATTCGCAATATTCTTCTAAGTATTATACTTATTCTTATACTACTACAAGATGTATTCTCTAATTCAAAAGAGGGTTAGGATTAGTTACCCTCGGTAAGCCCAATAATATCCTAGATAAAGTCGCTACCGAGCAAGGTTTAGCTCCTAGGTTGTACGCTCCAGAGTCTAAGAAACCTTAGAAGTTCTTCACAACTTCTACTAAGGACTAAGGGATTTGGGCTAGGTATTTTGGGCATTATAACAATACTAGAAGACAACTTTTCTACCAGGGATGGGGTAGATTTCTGCCAGGCTAGGGGGTAGGCCTCGCCAAACTTCACGGAGGGGGAGGTGTTGGACTAAAAGGCTTAAGGGAGAGGAGAGGATTTTCAAGACTTGAAAGATTTGTGGATGAAGAACTCTTCATCTCGCCGGGTATTTATAGTTCAAGTAGTGGACAACCAATGGCAAAGATTAATAAAAGTGCAAGGCAAGTGTATGGTGAGGATTAACTATACACAAATATACTACCAACTCCTTGACTTGTGCACAAGGCACAAAAAACGTGCCATGTTAGTCCATTTCTTCCAAATGGACGATTTGAAGTCCACCAATCGGAGGTGCCAAGTGTCGCCTCCCGCTGGTCTAAAATGTTTCGCCTCTGAAAAATCCGCAAAAATTAGAAATGGCATAGCCGGAATTTACCCTACGAAAGTCGTGGAAACGCTTCGCTGAAAACTATTCGCTTTGTGAGTTGTGCCCAAAAAAACGCTTTGCCTAAACTTTAAGGCTAGACTTTCAGACGTATTCCCTTACGCATACTCCGAAATACGGGTATAACAAAACCTAGCGGTCTTCTTAGCTCAACTACCCTCTTTCATTTCACAAGATCAGAACTTACCCTACAAACATAGCTTACGTGCACTATGGACTCCGACAAGGGTCAAACATAAAATACTTCTTTACTCGAGATGGCCTTTCCTCTAAGGTCTCTACGTATAAAGCTCTAAGGCTCACACCTTCTCTATCCCCCAAATCTTACTTGGTTAACTAACCAAGATTTCTAATTACAATTTACACAATGCTATCAGAATATAACACTTAAAGGTATACTCACCCTATCACACATACTAATCCCTAGAGGGTTAAAGATCTATCTGTATTTAGTGCTTCACTCCCCTAAGTCGTTCTAATCAAACTCGCCTGTAGGCGATAGCTGGCGGGAGGTGACGAACTACCCACCGATCCTAAAGGCTGAGTCCTCCTACTAGGACACCCATTCGACACATGGCCCTGACGGCCGCCGGAAATACGAGCACCAACAAAAAGACGACGTTCCCCGGGATGACGTCTGTCACACTGTGAACCGGAAGCCCTGGAGTTCTGACCAACTCCTGCATACCCCGAACGTCCTGAACCCCGTGGAGGACCCCTCGACCGGTGGATGTGCAAATCTAATCACGCGAGGTGACTCGCCGAAAGTTACCAAAGGACCTTGCCGCTCGCCTCTTCTCGCCCTTCGTTAACCCGCTGATCTCTACGCTTGGCTCGCGCGCATAAGCCCGCATACGTGCCATGCTCAAGCCTCAATCAAGAATTACTTCAGATACAACCCTTTCTAAGATATTCATCAAGACTCAGATATCCAGATACTCTCGTAGCCAAATCCATAGTTAGTACCAGGTCGCCGCAATCTATATTCTCTGCTTCCTGGCCGTGAACCGAAGGTTCAAATGTCATGGCCGCAGCAGGAATCGCCGCCGCAGCTAAACTCGCTGGGCCGTGACGAGCATAACTCCCGAACGAAGCACCTAACTCAGTGATGGTTGGGCTCAGCCTCGTGAACCTCTCAGATTTACTCGCAGCCTCCTCTGCCGCTTGCCCTCCCGGCCCGGGAGGCCCTACGAAGGCATAACCTGCAAGTGGAAAAATACGTGAGAGGTCCAACTTACAACACACTCTAAGGCACGATCTCAGAGTGAGAAGAATAGAAACCAATCCTAAATATCCTATAGCCTCGATTATTGGTGTAGTGCACAACACACCGATAATCAAGACTCATCGATACGTCAGTAGACACTTTCCGAGGATTAATCGCTTCGATACCACTTTTGTAACGACCAACCGGCCCGTGATCGTGCCTTACCCCGCACCCTAGTGATACAACATCGCAGTAATCGAACATAAAACGCTAACATGAAATAACAAGAAGTATGAAACAATAGTTCGAGAAAATTGCCTTTCGCACGTGTATAGGTCAACTTTAAAACCGAACAGCTACATCCTATTACAACTCGCCACAACAAGCATTACATGCACTTCTAAGAATGATATGACAACAACGACGGACAGGCCCGCCATACCCCGAACGTAAGCACCTACAACAACAGGGACTATACCTGCATAAGCCTCCGAGAAACGGAGCTTCCCAAACGCCGAATCGTGACCCAAGAGCGAGGATCAACGATCGGTGTACCTTTACTCGCAGATGAACTCACTTCGGGCGAGGTCAAGATAACAGTACCAAGTATGTGAAATCAAAATATCAGAAATGAAATCATAGTAGTCTATATAAAGCAGAGACATGTATGATAACCAAACTACGCTCACAATAAATAAGCATATGTCAAGTTAGGGACTCACGCCTCAAGTCATCACTCAAATATAACAATGGGTCTCACGCCACAACATCAATCACGCCTGTGGCATACCTTCAGACCGTCGGCAGCCATGATATAATCACACCAAGAAGTACACATGAACACCGTGTCCCACCGTGTCATCATAAAACCGCACGGTAAGTACGAAGGCATAGCCGACTACTAAAACCTACAAGACAAACAAGGTCAGAATCAGATCATGAGATCCGTCAGACCGTCACATGATCAAAGCCGCCACTCGCCCACGATCTAATGTGCGCGTCTAGCCCCGAACTTCCAAGATTCGCACGGGCCACCCAATGGCCCGCATGAGGTATTCCCGCATCGAGGGTAGCTACTCCCAGCCGCCTCGACTCGCCGTCCGCACGGCCACAAAGACCGCATGACCACGCGGCCGCATACTAACCTCGAACTCCGTTCCGTGATAGGCCATACAAACTCGCATAAGGTATTCTCGAATCATAGTCACTAGACCCGCCGAAGTCTACCCCGCACGGAGGCGCCTTAACCTCCTAAACAAGTCGCGAGTGGTATAATACCAACATAACGGCTGATCGTTAAACAACTTTAAGCGCAATCGAGGGAAAACCCCATTTACACAAAACATCACAAGATACTTGTCACACCCCGAATCCGGGCCCGTGACTGGTGCCTTACCCCGGGCACCCTAGTGACACAACATCAGAGAAAATCAGCAGAAAATAAAACATAAGCCATGAAACAAGAAATAAATAAGCAGGCCAACCAAAACAGTTGCCTTCAGTATATACATAAAACCCGAACAGTTTAATCCTTTTACAACCCTGCCCACAACAGTACTACAGACCTCTAAGATTTACCACACTATGACGGGACAGGGCCCCGCCATACCCCTGAATGTACAAGAACCTACAACTCAGGGAACACGTACCAAAAGATAAGCCTCCGGAGAAACGGAGCTTCCCAATACGCTGAACTGTGATCCTAAGAGCGAGGATCCACGACCGATGTACCTCTACCGCAGATGAACGCAGCTCAAGGAGGTCAAGATAACAGTATGTGAAATCGAAAAATACCGTAAATGAAATCATAAATCTTATATAAAAACAGAGACATGTATGATAACAAAACTACAGCCACAACATAAAAGCAACATATGTCAAGTCGTGACTCACGCCTCAAGTCATCACTCAAATATAACTACGGGTCTCACGCCCACAACATCAATCATGTTCGCATTATGGCCGCATGCCCGAATTCGCAGACGGCAGTATACATGTCCATGATGCAACACTAATAACAATGCCCCACGGCCACATGCCCCGACCGTGACGGCAGACACGCCCAAGTGACATTAACAATAATAACAATGCCCACGCCACATGCCCCGACTCAGACGGTAGACACGCCCAAGTGACATTATCAACAATAATATCAGCGATTAACCCCGCCGCACGCCACACGCCCGACTCGCAGACGGTGTATATGTCCCACGTGACATCAACAACAATATACCGCACAACTAGGCTATCACAAACAAGCTCAAGCAAATTATCATACTTCTAGACTTTTATAAAAAGATCCACTCCTTCCCAAGAAGTCACCTGATATCAATACTTGCACAACAAAGGCTATCACAACAAGCATAGGCGAGTTACACAACAACAAGCATAGGCAAGTTACACACAACTCAAGGTACTCCCATTTTATATCAAAGTCCGGGTTTTAACCCTAAAGTACTACGTACATTAAATTCCTCTTTAAGAGATCCATTCCTTTCACAAAAGTCACATAATACCCGTAGTATAGAGTGACTATCTTTTTAAGTAAACCAAAATACTTCCCTTTGTAAAATCGAGTAACAACATTATTTTCCAAACGCTCAAGTTTGCCTAATTTCAAATGCTCCATTTCTTATTTTAAAAGGTTTCATAACTCATAGTTTTAATCTCTTTAAAACAATTGAGTAACATAAGTCTCAGACGTGAGCCGCTTATTCTTGTTTACAACAATCTTGTTACAAAGCCATGATCTAGGAAATGTAATACAATTTTGTCTTATCTTAGCTTCATGCAGATGGAGGTTTCTACTGGTTTTAATAACAATTAGTTATTTGTCAATACACTTTCCTTTATTAGCGCCGTGGTTTGTTCGACACTTATTCTCATTTCCAAATCAATAAAACATTATTCTTCTTAAAACCATGTACTCATTGCTCGCGAACGAGGTTTCACAACACATTTAACAAAATGTTAATAACTAAGTAAAACAAGTTAAGTCTCTTATCTTTCAAGATCAAGTCTCTTAACTTCTACAATCAATTAAACCAATCTTTTACCTACATGTAGTCGTTATAACTAACTTCCCATAAAGCTATTATAACACCCTATGTTTTAAACCAACCAACTCATTTAACACACGACGCCTCACCGCACTACATAGTTTACAAAGCATCATGCTAGAAGGATAGGAAGAGGTTCACATACCGCGACGATTATCGATAATAAGCAAAACGCCCACAAGATCAGAATCCGCTAGCTGCTCCACTCTTCAAGTAGAATACGCTACTCGCAGATTTCCACCTATAAGGCCACAAACGCCTATTAACTTCTAACCGCACGCCCATATTCTACGTAAAATTCAAGAAGACCTCCCGCAACAGAAATCTCCTCCTCTATCGAGGCCGCCACCAAGCCAACCAGTGGGGTTTGCACGCCTAACCTGACGTGTACAATTCTACAACACAAAGAATGCTACACAAGTCATCGTAATACACCTATGTAATTACGCTCGCTTCTCTTCTTTAAATTCAGCTTAAGTCAAAAGACATTGCCGCAAAGCTATGTTCATTCTATATATAGTATACTTCAACTATATAATCCTACAACATGTAATCTCCAATTACAATAAGGGGACAAGAATATTTACCTCGACAAACCCAAAATTATCCAAGTTATAATGTCGATCCTGAGCAAGGTTTAGCTCCAACTCCGTGCGCTCCAAACCACTCCAAACAACCCTTAGAAGTTCTAACCAACTTCTACTCAAATACTTCAACCAACTATAAAGATTTCCTTAGGGTTTCGGTTTGAGACTAAAAGGACAAAAGGTAGTATTTCTGACTCTACGATAGAGGTAACTTTGAATACTACAAGGTAAAGGCTAAGGTATTTTGGGCATTATAACAATACTTGAGAGTATTTCAATACCACAGCTGGGGTACCTACGAAACACTCCAAGATGGGGTTCTCGGCCAAAGGCCTTGACAAGGAGGAGGGGAACTCTCGCCAAGGCCTCACAGGTGGTGGGGAGTTGGACGAGAGCCAACAAGATGGAGGAGAGGGTTTCAATACTTAGACAAGTGAAGAGTGGATGAAGAAGTTCATCACTGGGGGTATTTATAGGAAAGCAAAAGCCAACCAACGGCCAAGATCAAGCCATGTGCAAGGCAAGTGTAAGGCCTTGATCGCCAAGTGCACCCTATCCCCTACTCCACAAAACATGGCTCAAAACAATGCACAAAACAAGGCCAAAACAAGGCACAAAACAAGGCACCAATAAGGCACAAGACGTGAGCCAATCGCCATCAACTGCTCCACCACGAGGGTGACAAGTGTCACCCTCCCGCTGGTCCAAAATGTTTCGCCTCTGAAAAATCCGCAAAAATAGTAAATGACATAGCCGAATTTTCCCACGTAAGTTGTGGAAACGTCATTTAAAAACGACTCTAACCGTGTCAGGCACAAAAGAATTCGCCAAGACAATTTGAAATTCGAATTTCACGCACGCCCCACGCATATACTGGAAATACGGTATAACATTCTCCTCCTTAGAAACATTCGCCCGAATGTTCCTTCTCAAGACAGATATCGAAGAAGTTCCTTCTAACAAGTTGCCAACGCCACACCGCCACGAAATAACACACGCTCTTCTTCCTTCCTTACTCGTCGTGCCCTTCTCGAACACTTGAACTCTCCCAAGACGCACTCATACTTCGCCATCGCTTTAGTTTTCAAAACTTTGGAGTCATCACCTCCAAACTTGGTCGCCTTACTAACCTCAACCTTCTTTAAGGCCATTCCCGCCTTCACGAACCGCTTCGTCGAACACATCCACGAACTCATACGATGGTCACCTAAATCGGGCCTAGCACCCTGCGTGACTCCTACCATCCGCGGGACCACCTAATCGACTTTACCTTAAATCAAGCTACGGTTGACCCAAATGGTCCTCAACCCGTCCCTCACAATCGCCAAACCCTTGTTCCTCGACACGGAACAATCCTACTAACATACGCCATGAAAGCTACCACTTCCATCTCACACTACCCATGGACTTATCACACAAATAAAACCCACGATACTACGACTCGATAAAGGTCAAACATAAAATAAATCTTTTACAAGACGACCTTACCTCTAAGGTCTCAATCGTGAAATAGTCTAAGGTTCACACTTACCATGCCCCTGTGCTTACCCTTCTATACTAACCGCTTTCTAAATCACATTTTAGCACAAAGCTATCCGAACATAACACTAAACACATCAGCATACAAAACTCTAGAGGTTAAGGATATACCGTCTCTACCGCTTAATCACACTCACCGCAGGCGCATACAGCGGCGTGATGAACCACCATCGATCCTCGGTCGAGTCGTAACATCCGTGCTACCCTTGCCTGACAGCCGCAAAATGGCCCCGCTGGCCGCAAAGTAACAAGCTCCTGGCACCACGACACTCTGAAATGCGGTCTACCACATCGACCACACCGAGGTAGGGTGACCGATCCGCCAACACCCTTACTTCCTCGAAACTCAACCTCGAGCCCGACCGCCCCAATACTGATGCTCGAAGGTTGTGGAGGACCACTGCGACCGGGCGGAGGTACAAAACTAGTATAAGGCCGAGGCGGTCCGCCTCGAAAGTCACCAAAGGACCTCGTTGTTCGCCTCTTCGCTGATTCGTCATTCTGCGACCTCTCCGTGCCTCACATCCCAACGATGAGCTCGCACGCGGCAATGTCCATGCCCGTGAAGAGCTACACGAACAAGCCTCGCTAAGCAATCATCTAACCCGTGACGTAGCGGTGCACTCTATCCTCCATGGTTGCCACTAAAGCGGGGACATACCGAGCCAACGAGTCAAACTCCATGTTGTACTCAACCGTGACGCCCACTGTCTCAAAGATCATAAATCTGTCGGCCCGTGCCCTCCTCATCTGCTGAGGTAAGAAGTGAGTGAGGAATGCCTCTGAGAACTCGTCCCATACTGCTGGAAGCGCATGTTCTCCCCGGGACAACTCCCACGAATCAAACTAGTCGACTGCGGTATCACGCAGCCGATGAGAACCTAAGACCACTGACTCGGTCTCCGAAGCCTTGATCACTCACGACCAGAATCGCTTGATGAACTCCCGCGATCATCCTCGTGCCTCACCCATAAAACTCTGGCGGGCTCTAACTCGTAAAGTCCCGTAGCCTCAAACTATTCGCTCGGGGTGAACCATCGTGCATCGAATCGAATCGCCAGATTCAAATTTATCTCATATTCGCCACGACCACGGCCAGAATCGCCATCTCTTGTACTTATCTCATCTCGCTTCCAGCCGGGACTGAGGCTCGTGTACGGTGGTCTCAGCAGCCACCGCTGCGCTCTAAACTTGGGCCGGCGGCGTCGCAAAACCCGCCGTCAAGCATAATCTCGTGCATCGACGGCCTGCGCTGCATTCTCAGATCTCACTAGCAGCCTCCGCCGCTTTGCCCTTCTGGGCTCGCTGTTGCGCGAGGCATAATCGTAAAAACGAGATACGTCGAGGGTCCAACTTACAACATACTCTAAGGCACGATCTCGTAATGAGAAGAATGGAAACTAATCCTAAATGTTCAGCCTCTCGATTATAGATGTGGTGCACAACACATCGATAATCAAGACTTACTAGACACGGTCGTAGACACTTTCCGAGGATTAATCGCTCGATACCACTCTGTCACGCGAATCCGGCCGTGGATCGTGCCTTACCGGGCACCCTAGTGACACAACATCGAGAGAAAATCGCGGAAAATAAAACATAAGCCATGAAACAAGAAATAAATAAGCAAAGCAACCAAAAAGCTTGCCTTCAAGATATACATAAAACCCAACAGCTTTAATCCTTTTACAACCACGCCACAACAGCATTACATGCACCTCTAAGATTTACAACACTATGACGACAGGCCCCGCCATACCCTCAATGTACAAGAACCTACAACTCAGTGAACACGCATTAAAAAGATAAGCCTCCGAGAAACGGAGCTTCCAATACGCCGAATCAGTGATCCTAAGAGCGAGATCCACGGCCGATGTACCTCTACCGCGGATGAACGCAGCCCGGGCGAGGTCAAGATAACAGGTACCGAGTATGTGAAACCGAAAATACATACTGTAAATGAAATCATAACAGTTTATATAAAACAGGAGACATGTATGATAACAAAACTACAGTTCACAACATAAAAGCAGTCATGTCAAATCAGGGACTCAAGCCCTCAAGTCATCACTCAAATATAACTATGGGTCTCACGCCCACAACATCAATCATGTTCGCATTATGGCCCCATGCCCGACTCGCATCGGTGTAGACATGTCCATGATGCAACACTAATAACAATGCCCTACGGCCACATGCCCCGACCAGACGGCAGACACGCCCAAGTGACATTAACAACAATAATAACAATGCCCCACGGCCACATGCCCGGACCAGACGGTGTAGACACGCCCAAGTGACATTATCAACAATAATATCGGGTGATTAACCCGCCGCACGGCCACACGCCCGAATTGCAGACGGTGTATATGTCCACGTGACATCAACAACAATATACCGCACAACCAAAGCTATCACAAACAAGCTCAAGCAAATTATCATACTTCTAGACTTTTATAAAAAGATCCACTCCTTCCCAAGAAGTCACCTGATATCAATACTTGCACAACAAAGGCTATCACAACAAGCATAGGCGATTTACACAACAACAAGCATAGGAAAGTTACACACAACTCAAGGTACTCCCATTTTATATCAAAGTCCGGGTTTTAACCCTAAAGTACTACGTACATTAAATTCCTCTTTAAGAGATCCATTCCTTTCACAAAAGTCACATAATACCCGTAGTATAGAGTGACTATCTTTTTAAGTAAACCAAAATACTTCCCTTTGTAAAATCGAGTAACGACATTATTTTCCAAATGTTCAAGTTTGCCTAATTTCAAATGCTCCAGTTTCTTATTTTAAAAAGGTTTCATAACTCATAGTTTTAATCTCTTTTAAAACAATTGAGTAACATAAGTCTTGTACGTGAGCCGTTTATTCTTGTTTACAACAATCTTGTTACAGCAGCCATGATCTAGGAAATGTAATACAATTTTGTCTTATCTTAGCTTCTATGCAGATGGAGGTTTCTACTGGTTTTAATAACAATTAGTTATTTGTCAATACACTTTCCTTTATTAGCGCTGCTGTGGTTTGTTCGACACTTATTCTCATTTCCGAAATCAATAAAACATTATTCTTCTTAAAACCATGTACTCATTGCTCGCGAATGAGGTTTCACAACACATTTAACAAAATGTTAATAACCAAGTAAAACAAGTTAAGTCTCTTATCTTTCAAGATCAAGTCTCTTAACTTCTACAATCAATTAAACCAATCTTTTACCTACATAGAGTCATTATAACTAACTTCCCATAAAGCTATTATAACACCCTATGTTTTAAACCAACCAACTCATTTAACACACGACGCGTCACCGCACTACATAGTTTACAAAGCATCATGCTAGAAGGATAGGAAGAGGTTCACATACCTCGCGACGATTATCGATAATAAGCAAAACGCTCCACAAGATCAGAACTGCTAGCCGCTCCACTCTTCAAGTAGAATACGCCACTCGCAGATTTCCACCTATAAGGCCACAAACGCCTATTAACTTCTAACCGCACGGTTCCATATTCTACGAAAATTCGGCAAAGACCTCCCCGCAACAGAAATCTCCTCCTCTATCGAGGCCGCTACCAAGACAACCAGGGGTTTGCACGCCTAACGGACGTGTACAATTCTACAACACAAGAATGCTACAAGTCTACTGAATACACCCTATGTAATTACAGTTCTCTTCTTTAAATTCAGGCTTAAGTCAAAAGACATTGCCGCAAGCTATGTTCAGTTCTATATATAGTATACTTCAACTATATAATCCTACAACATGTAATCTCCAATTACAATAAGGGGACAAGAATATTTACCTCGACAAGCCCAAAATTATCCAAGTTATAATGTCGATCCTGAGCAAGGTTTAGCTCAAACTCCGTGCGCTCCAAACCACTCCAAACAACCCTTAGAAGTTCTAACCAACTTCTACTCAAATACTTCAACCAACTATGAAGATTTCCTTAGGGTTTCGGTTTGAGACTAAAAGGACAAAAGGTAGTATTTCCGGACTCTACGTATAGAGGTAACTTTTGGAATACTACAAGGTAAAGGCTAAGGTATTTTGGGCATTATAACAATACTTGGAGAGTATTTCAATACCACAAAGGGGGGGGTACCTCACGAAAACACTCCAAGATAGGGGGGGTTCTCGGACCAAGGGCCTTGACAAGGGAGGGGGAACTCGGCCAAGGCCTCACAAAGGTGGTGGAGTTGGACGAGAGCCCACAAGAGGGAGGAGAGGGTTTCAAGATTTAGACAAGTGAAGAGGGCATGAAGAAGGGCATCACTAAGGGGGGGTATTTATAGGAAAGCCAAAAGCCAACCAATGGCCAAGATCAAGCCATGTGCAAGGCAAGTGTAAGGCCTTGATCAAGCCAAGTGCACCCTATCCCCTACTCCACAAAACATGGCTCAAAACAATGCACAAAACAAGGCCAAAACAAGGCACAAAACAAGGCACCAATAAGGCACAAGACGTGAGCCAATCGGCCACCAACTGCTCCACCGCAGGTGACAAGTGTCACCTCCCGTTGGTCCAAAATGTTTCGTCTCTCGGAAAAATCCGCAAAAATAGTAAATGACATAGCCGGAATTTTCCTACGTAAGTCGTGGAAACGCTTTAAAAACGACTCTAACCGGGTGTTGTGCACAAAAGAATTCGGCCAAGCCAATTTGAAATTCGAATTTCTCTACGTACGTCCTTACGTACATACTCTGGAAATACGGGGTATAACAATACTAACACACGTAGCATCCTAGCATGTTTACTTATCAAATCAACAAGAAAGTATTACAAGGCTATCACAAACCAACACAATCAAGTTATACACACAAGGTACATTCTAATATATGATTAACAAGATCGGGTATCTATTCCCAAAGTACTTCATACATTATCTTTTAAAAGACACGTTACGTTTACTAAAGTCACACAATACCCGTAGTATATGAAAATAGAGTGATTATCTTTTGAAGTAAATCAAAACACTTCTCTTCGTAAAATCAAGTAACAACATTCTTTTCCAAATGTTTCAAGTTTGCCTAATTTCAATTACTCAAGTTTCTCATTTTTCGAAAGGTTTCGTAGTTCATAATTTTAATCACTTAATGATATAATTCTTCTTTAAAAGCAATTTGAGAAACATATGTCTGATACGTGAGTAGGTTATTCTTGTTTATAACAATCTTATTTAAGCGACCATGATCTAGGAAATGTAACATCATTTTGTCTCATCTTAGTTTCTATGCAGATGGAAGTTTCTACCGGTTTTACTAATACATTATTAGTCAAAACATTTCCTTTATTAGCGCATTACGTGGTTTGTTCGATACTTATTCGATTTCAAATCAAGAAACATTATTGCTTTTAAAATCAAGTACTCATTACTCGCGAATGAGGTTTTACAACATTTTTAACAAAATGTTAATTACCAAGTAAAACAAGTTAAGTCTCTTATCTTTAAGATTAAGTCTCTTAACTTTTAAAATCGATAAACCATTCTCTTTACCTCTTAAAACGTTATACCTAACTTCCCATAAAGCTAGTATAACTCTTCTTTATTATCACACATCAAGTCGCTTACCTTTAAAACCACAAAGCATTTTACACACGCACGTCACCGTACTACATAGTTATACACATATCATGCTAGAAAAGGTAGGAAGAGGTTCACAGACCTCGCGACGATTATCGACTAATAGCAAAACGCTCCAAGTACCTCAAACCGTCGGATACTCCTTAAGCGAAGTAGATCGCGCCACGCATGGTACTTCAACCTATAAGGCCACAAGGCGCTTTATTAACATCTAGGTCTAATTGTAGAACATTCTACGTAAAATTCTAAAGATTTTCTCCCGCAATCACAGAAATCTCCTCCTCTATCGAGTCCGGATATAAAGCCAACCAGGGGGGGGGGGGTTTTAAAAAACTAACCGGACGTGTAAGATTATACATCACATTAATGCTACACAAGTCTCATCAGAATACACCCTATGTAATTACTGATTCTTTTCTTTATATTCAGGCTTAAGTCAAAAGACATTGCCGCAAAGCTAGGTTCAGTTCTATATATAGTATTAACTATATAATCTTACAACATGTAATTTCCAATTACAATAAGGGGACAAGATATTACCTCGATAAGCCCAAATTATCCTAGTTTAATGTCGCTCCTGAGCAACGTTTAGCTCCAACTCCGCGCTTCCAACCCGCTCCAAACCACCCTTAGAAGTTCTAACCAACTTCTACTTAATACTCCAACTATCTATGGAGATTTTCCTTAGGGTTTCGTTTTTGTGACTGACGGAAAGTATAATAGTATTTCTGGGCTTTTCGTATAAGTGTAACCTTGGAATACTACAAGGTATAAGGCTAAGGTAATTTGGGTATAGTAACAATACTTTTGAGAGTATTTCTACCAAGAGGGGGGGTATTTATACGAGACAACACCACAAGGGGGGGGTGTATACCCCTCGGCCTACCCCACTAGGGGTATTCTCGCCAAGGGGGAAGGGAACTCTCGCCGGGCCTCTCAAAGGGGGAGGAGGCTAGACGAGACCTCAAACACAAAGGGAGGGGAAACTCTCAAGACTTAGAGATTTTTGGATGAAGAAGTTCATCAAAGGGGAGAGGTATTTATAGGTCAAGCCATGGCTAACCAATGGCCAAGATCAAGCCAAGTGTGGTGCAAGTGTAGGGCCAAGATATGCCCAAGTGTACCTTATCCATCTACCCATAAAATATCCTACCAACTACTTGACAAAAGCCAACCCATTTCGTCCAAGCTTTACCGCCCACACTCCATCAATGAGAGGGTGCCAAGTGTCGCCCTCTCGTTGGTCCAAAATGTTTCGTCTCTCGGAAAAATCCGCAAAAATTAGAAATGACATAGCCGTAATTTACCCTACGCGAGTTGTGTAAAACGTTTCGTCGAAAAAGGACTCTAATCGGGTGTTGTGAACAAAAATAAATCGGCCAAGCCACTTTAAAGTCCAAACTTTTCTACGTACGTCCTTACGTACATACTCTGGAAATACGGGGTATAACAGTTTTTACGTAAGACAAGAAGGAGATCTTCTTTTTGAAAGAATTAAAGTATGTAGTACTTTGGGGGTTAACCGGACTTTGACATAAAATGAAAGTACCTTGAGTTGTGTGTAACTTGCCTATGTTTGTTGAGATAGCCTTTGTTGTGCAAGTGTTTGATTTTGTGCTACCGAGTCTCTCGATGGAGGGCCGGCTATGCTTCCACGGTGAGTATTATCTGGTTGTTTGTTTGGACATACTGACACGTTGGGTGGCCCACGTGTATGCTTCCACGGTGAGTATTATCTTGTTGTTTGTTTGGACATACTGACACGTTGGGTGGCCCACGGGTATGCTTCCACGGTGAGTATTATCTTGTTGTTTGTTTGGACATACTGACACGTTGGGTGGCCCACGGGTATGCTTCCACGGTGAGTATTATCTTGTTATTTGTTTGGACATACTGACACGTTGGGTGGCCCACGTATGCTTCCACGGTGAGTATTATCTTGTTATTTGTTTGGACATATCGACACGTTGGGTGGCCCACGTATGCTTCCAGCGATTATTATCTTGTTATCTCCTTTGGGCATACCGACACGTTGGATGGTCCACGGGTATGGGCCACTAGATTCGCCCCAAGGCCATGCTTATACCGAGGTGAGATGGGGCATGCGCTATCAGTGCGTTAAATTCCCGGGTTGTACTTGAGTGATGACTTTACGGGCATGAGTCCCTGACTTGACATGACTGCTATATATATTGTGAACTGTAGTTTGGTTATCATACATGTCTTCTATTTTATATAGACTGTTATGATTTCATTCTGATATTTTTCGGGCCACATACTTGGTACTGCCATTGACCTCCTTCGGGGGGCTGCATTCATGCCGCAGGTTTAGGTACATAGCTTGTTGATCCGCACTCTTGGGATCATTGCGATTCTGAAAGCTCCATATCTCCGGAAGCTTGTCCTGTGGTACGGTTCCCTGAAGTTGTAGACTTTTGTACATTCAGGGGCATGGCGGGGCCCTGTCCCGTCATTATTGTTATAAAATTCTTAGAGGTCTGTAGCACTGTTGTGGGCAGGGTTTGTAAAGGATGTAACTGTTCAAGTTTTCATTTATGTACAAAAAGGTAACCGTTTTGGTTAGCCTGTTTTCTTATTTCACTGTTTTTCTTTCATGAGTTTTTATTTCCGCTGATTTTCTCTGATGTTGTATCACTAGGGTGCCCGGGGTAAGGCACCAGTCGCGGGCCCGAGGTCGGGTCGTGACAAAAGTGGTATCAGAGCAGTTAGTCCTCGGAAGGTGTCTACAGACCGTATCTAGTAGAGTCTTGATTATCGGTGTGTTGTGCACCACATCTATAATCAGGAGGCTATAGGATATTTAGGATTGGTTTCCATTCTTCTCACTTTGAGATCGTGCCTTAGAGCTGTGTTATAAGTTGGACTCCCTCTGACGTATTCTTTGTATACCAGTGATGCCTCCACGCAAGGCAACCAGGGCCCAGAAGGGCAAGGCAATAGAGGGAGCCGCGAGTAGAGCAGCAGCGGTCTCTACTGAGGCCACAGTACCTGAGCCTCCAGTCCCACGGCTAGGAACAGAGGATATGGGTTACAAGGAGATGACCCAGTTACTAGCTAGGATTGTGGCTAGACTCGGAGTACATAGTATACGTAGAGTATGTTCGGGTGATAAGTCCATGAGTGGTGGGAGCTTTTGTGATATTAGAGATGATCCCTCGTTGGCTGGGGTTTAAAGTTTTGCGTGATTAGTATATTATGGCCATGAGTGGAATAATTGATTTTTGTAGGTGTAGTAGTGAAGACTATACCGGCGCATGTGTTTTGGAGGTTTAGAAGGAACATTCGGGATGAATGTTTCTAAGGGGGGGGGGGGGGAATGTTACACCCCGTAAATTCAAGAAGATAAGATTTGAAAGTTTGAAAGATAAGTTGACAAACATATATTGGACGGATTTTGAGTCTACCTTGGAGTGTTGTACCACAGTTGTTAAGAATTGTTAAAAAAGCCTAGTGTGTAGTCCGTTAAATCTAGTTCCCAACGCAACAAACCGCTCGTCGATAGGACATCGGGGTCGAAAGTTATGGAAGTTATAAGTTCGGTGCGCAATCAGGCAAAGCAGTAGTTTCGGTTCGTGGTCACACCGCGCGCCGGAGCGTGGCCGGTTGCCAGATCGGGGTTCGAGGTTGCAGCGCCGTGGCCACGAATGCAGGCGCGCCGGAATGCAGGGATTTCTAAGAAGTGGCGCCTGGCTGGCGGATTTGGTGTGAAGAAGTGAAATCGGGGATATTTTCGAAAAGGGCCCATGGGAGGGTGACAAGTGTCCCTCCCATCCTTTTGACTAAGAAAAGGGTCCTATTTTAGGACCAAGTCTTGGAAGACTTGTTCATTTCATCTTAGAACCCTTCCATGAACTCCTTTCCCTTTCTCTCTAGATTTCTTTGAAGAAAACCTAGCCTAAGGAAAAATTGTTGGAACGGCGGCAAGAAGGCAAAGTGTGGGTAAACTTGTGGGAAGCGCGGGTGGACGAGTTTGACGGGAAAGAAGTTGAAGAAAAAAGGCTTTTGTGGGCTATTCCCAAAGGTAAAAGTTTCCCCCTTCTCTTGGAAATAAGTTTTAATACTTGTTATAGTTGATATAGACCACGTGAATCATGTATTAGAGATTGATAAGTACTATGGATTTTGGAAGGCTAGAAATCCGAAAATGACATGATTGAGTCATTTGAATTTGAATTACAATTTGGTCGTTATCTAAAGTCGTCGCATGTTATCTACTAAAGGATTGTAGTAGCTTTAATCGATTTCGACTTGATTACATGTCATACTAAACAACTTGTATTTAAATAGAGATTGAAAGAGAATTGGTGTTGTTGTACCTCTAATGTGCCGAATTGACATTGTAGTTTAGACTTGTTGGTATTGTGGGGCAGAATTTTACACGTCTTGTAGGCGTGTAATCCCCTATTGTTAACTACTTTGTTGGGCCTTAAATGTGGCGTGTTTGGTTACTGAATTCGGCCTTGAAAAAGGTGGCAAAGTAAGTAGGAGCAAAGGAAATCTTTCCCAAATTTCCATAGAATAAGGGGCTTTGCAATTAGAGTATTATACGTTAAAGCTAGGAGCTAATAGACGTATTATGACCATTATAGGGTGAAGTACTACGAGTAGCATATTCTACTTGGAGGGTGGAAAAGGCTAGCAAGAGTATTGTATTTTGGAACAGTTTGCTACTTATCGATAATCGTCGCGAGGTATGTGAATCTCTTCCTATCCTTTCTAGCATGATTATTTGTGAAATATATAGTGCGGTAGATGCACGTGTGTTAAAGGAATTCGATTTCCCTTTTTGTGCCTGGACTTGATATGAAGTGTAAAGCTCTTGATTGTGTGAAAAAGTAGTAAACTCCTATTCGTTAGTAATGGGTACTCGGTTGTTAAAGAATAAGCCCTCTTGGTCTCAGAAATGCTTATAGTTGTAATTGGTTAGTTTAGAACATAAAGTGTTATAATGACTTTATGGGAAGTTAGTTATAACGACTTTATGTAGGTAAAAAAATGGTTTGTTGATTTCAAAAGATAAAAGACTTGACTTATAATTGACCTAAATGTGTTGAAAAGTGTGAAACCTCATTCGTGAGTAATGAGTACTTGGTCTTTAAAAGAATAAAGTTTTATTTGGTTTCTTGACATTCTAAAGTAAGGAGACTTAAAGGCTTTTTGAAGGTCATGTAACTTGATTTTGGGAAAAGAAAAGTAACTTGAGTTTAAAAGTATAAGTAACTTGTTTTCAAATATTGAACTCTTCTTGATGGAAAAATATAAGTGGCTTGGTTTTAAAAGGTAGGAGTACCTTGATCTTAAAGGGGTTAGTTACTTGGGTTAATGGTATACTTGACGTTGTGTTGAAAGTGTTTAAAGTACTTGATTTAAACATGAACGTGTTTGGTGCTACGGATATTAGTATCGAGTTGTTTTTACGTAAGAAAAAAAGGAGATCTTCTTTTTGAAAGAATTAAAGTATGTAGTACTTTGGGGGTTAAAACCCGGACTTTGACATAAAATGAAAGTACCTTGAGTTGTGTGTAACTTGCCTATGCTTGTTGAGATAGCCTTTGTTGTGCAAGTGTTTGATTTTGTGCTACCGAGTCTCTCGATGGAGGGCCGTGTCACGACCCGACCCCGGGGCCGCGACTGGTGCCCTACCTGGGCACCCCGTTCAGGTATACATCAGAGAATAGCAGCGGAACATACACAACATAAACACATGTGTAAATAAAAACGTCACAGGCTAGCCGATCAGACCGCCTTCTATAATATAAACATAATCAAAAGTACAACTCAGTTCTTACAGCCCAACCACATATGTGAATACAGACCTCTAGGAATAACAACTGTGGCGGGACAGGGCCCCGCCATACCCCTGAATATACATGAATCTACTACCTCAGGGAAAACCGTACCAAGAGCTAAGCCTCCGGAGCAAATGGGGCTTTCTCTCAAAACTGAACCGAGATCCTAAGAGCAAGGATCACCAACCTGGGTACCTAAAACCTGCGGCATTTAACGCAGCTGGCGGGGTCGATAACAACAGTTTAATATGGAATAAATAACGTCAAAGAAACAAATCATAATCGTACAAAGAATGACAGGAACAAGTATAAAAGTACATACCAGATCCTGCCGTGTCATTACCACTTATGAACTTAATCATACCTTATTATCTTTTCCCATTTTCAATAAAAGTTATAGTCACATTCTTATGTACACGATTAGGGAAAATCATTAAGTTCATTACTATAACTTACTTATCTTCCATAAGTAAAATCCGGCCCTTTAAGGAGGGCACATTTACTACCCGGCCCAATCCAGGACGCGATCAAGTCACACAAAATAGCAAAGTGTGGCCGTGGAATCCCCCATCACTGCCGACAGCTATAAGTGTAAAATATAACCATGTGACGCGCCCGTGGCATCCCACCTCACTGTCGGCGTACACATACACAATACATATATATATATCTCCCGCGTGGAATCCCACCACTGCCGACATTTATAAGTGTAAAATATAAACATGGGTCTCATGCCCATAACATCAATCAAGCAGGTGGTACAACGTCTTGGGGGTTACCCCTCATTTATACTCTTACCCTGGAGCAGGTGGTATAGCGTCTTGGGGGTTTACCCCTCACTGATACTTTTACCCTGGAGAAGGTGGTAAAGCAAGTGGTATAGCGTCTTGGGGGTTTACCCCTCACTGATACTCTTACCCTGGAGAAGGTGGTATAACGTCTTGGGGGTTTACCCCTCATTTATACTCTTACCCTATCTCGACCGACCATCTAACAATACATAAGCACTACCATGTCCTTTATAAAAAAAAATCCGGGAATTTAACCCAAGTACTCCAAATAACGGAAGCATACCCGTGGAATCCCACATCACCGTCGGTACGTCCAAGTAACTTACAACAAGACAGCCGGCCCTCCAACCGAGGTCGCAGAACGTAATAAAACATAATACTTGCACTCAAAGGCTATCACCAGCACATATAGGCTAATTCTCAATTAACCAAGCCAAAGTACTTATCAAGGCACACATAGAATAATTCTCATTTAACAAGCCAAAGTACTTATCAGGGCACAAATAGAATAATTCTCATTTAACAAGCCAAAGTACTTATCAGGGCACAAATAGAATAATTCTCATTTAACAAGCCAAAGTACTTATCGGAGCACAAATAGAATAATTCTCATTTAACAAGCCAAAGTACTTATCGGGGCACAAATAGAATAATTCTCATTTAACAAGCCAAAGTACTTATCGGGGCACAAATAGAATAATTCTCATTTAACAAGCCAAAGTACTTATCGGGGCACAAATAGAATAATTCTCATTTAACAAGCCAAAATACTTATCGGAGCACAAATAGAATAATTCTCATTTAACAAGCCAAAGTACTTATCGGGGCACAAATAGAATAATTCTCATTTAACAAGCCAAAGTACTTATCAAGGCACACTTAGACTAATTCTCAATTAATCAAGCCAAAGTACTACGTACGTACATTCTTTTCAAAAGACTCCTTTCCAAATAAAACTTCCCCGATACTAACAACCGTAGTATCAAGTCCTATCCACCTTTCAAGACAAGTCACAATACCTTTTTAGAAATACAATTACCGGCTTCTAAATCAAGTGACTTCTTTATTAAAAACCTTAAGCAATTGGTACCTTTAAAACAATTTGCCCTTCCTTAATACAAGTTATTTCTTTGATTACTTCATTAGAGAAAACCATTCTCTTAACCTTCCATAAAGCCGTTATAACCAACTTCCCATAAAGCCGTTATAACCCTTTATGGTTTAGACCAACACGTTCCTTTTATAACCAAGAGACTTCTACTTTTTGAAACCAAGTATTATATACTTTCAAATCAATTCTCATAACTTTCAAAAATACAATTAGTCTCTTAACCTTTAGAAAACAAGTGACTCCTTTTATTATAAAACCTTAGGCAATTGATGCCTTAAAAACAAGTTGCCTCTTCACTAAAATCAAGTCATTTATCTTTCCATAAAGCAAATATAACTAACTTCCCATAAAGCCGTTATATTCACTTTATACCTTAGCCAAAAACAATTTCCTATCCAAGGGACTTATACGTTTAAAACGGAACAAGTATCACATACTTTAAAACTCTTCAAGTCCCTTAACTTAAATAAAACTTAAGACATCCTTTATACTTTCAAAGAAGTGAGTAAATCTCCTAACTCACTCAACTTGGCTATTTACAAAACTAGTAAAAGATATCAAGGTGTTGTACGTCTACCGTACTACATACGTGCAACTAGTCATGCTCAAAGATAGGAAAAGTTCTACATAGAGTAGGTCACACAACTACCTCTTAACTTCTAAGAGTAACAGGAAACATGAAATGATACCACAGGTATATTCCATACATAGAATCATGCCAAAGGAAGGAAGAGGTTCACATACCTCGCGACGATTGTCGACAAGTAGCAAAATGCTCCAAAGTACTTCAATCTTGATAGCTAATCCATCCTTCAAGTAGGATACACTATACTTAGTACTTCAACCTATAATGGTCACCATACGTCCATTAACCTCTTATTTCAAACGTAGAATATTCTAGGTGCTAAGTCACTAAATTCTACGGAAAATCGGACATCACCTCCTTTGTTTTTACTTACTTTGCCACCGTTTTCAAGGCCGAATACAATAACCAAAAACGCCACATTTAAGGCCCAAACAATGCAATTATCAATAGGGGATTACACGCCTACTAGACGTGTAAAATTCCGTCCCACAAAAGATATCAATTAATACAAACTACATGTCCGAATTCGGCCACATTGTTTTCAACAATACCAATTCTTATCCAAATTCCATTTCAATCCAAGTTGTTAGCAATACATGATATCAAGTCACAATCGACTATAACTACTATAATCTTCAAGTCAACAACATGCGACGATTCTAATAACGACTAAATTGCAATCCAACTTAACATGGCTTACATTACATTTCGGATTTCCAAGGCTACAATCAATCCATAATCCTTATAAACTTCAACACATATTCTTCATGCTAGCAACAAGTAAAGCTAACAACAATATAAATAATCTTGTAACATTTTCAAAGAACAAGATTATACCTCAACGAATCTTAATCCAAATCTTCAAATCCGAAGTCGCTCCTTAGCAATCTAGAGCCTCTTCAAGACACTTCAATGCGCTCCTTTAGACCCTTAGAGCAACACCAACAATTTTCCTTCAAACTTCTAATCTAAAACCTAGAAAGCCACTAGGTTTTCACTTTGCGACTAATACGAAAACTCTCTTTTTCCGGGATTTTTCTATTGAGATACACTTACAATACACTTAGGAACCTTGGTTTAAAGTGGGGAGATTATTGGACAAGAAACAAAATTTTTTCCTTCTTGTTGGACATGAACCCGTGAGCTAGCTAGCTTGTTCTTCCAATTTTTCTTGAAAATTTCTAAGTGTTAGACAAAGTCTTGCTACTACTAGTATTATAAAGGGACATGGAGGGTTAAGATGTGAACAATTGGGTGGCTAGGATGATCACTTATTAAATATCAAGGCTTGTGGGACCTTTGACTTTGGTCAATTTTCTCAAGCTCACACTTGCAAGACTTGTCTTGCAACAAAGGTCCAATGACCCTTTAGCCCTTGCTAGATTTCGTCCAAGGCATCATTTAAGGGGGGGTGACACGTGTCGCCCTCCCATTCGTCAAAATAATATGATTTCCGACAATTTCATATTTCCGATAAATTTTTACAAGTCTCAAATCTTAACACTTGCGAGTTCGTACTTACGTTCTTAAAACATATCCTGTAAATACGGCGTGTAACATTCTTCCCCCCTTAGAAACATTCGTCCTCGAATATTCTTTCGGAGTACAATCTGATTAACGCGCGACATAGTCTCCTTATACTACACCCTTCTTACAACATATGCCACCCATGGCCACATAACAATATTTATTCTAAGCTGTCAACCTTGGCACTCAAGAAGCCAACTAGCCCATACTTATAATGACCTCCAAGTCTGTCATAATCCTCTCTACTAGGTCTACTAGGGTCTGACGACTGTATCATCACCGGGAAAACCTCATATCCCCGCTCAGCTACCACCCCACACACTCACGGGTGTAGTTACCTCGAAAGGTTCTTATGGATTCAGGCTCTATTCCTTTACACTTGGTTGTTATCTTTCTTACTGGTCGTACTCTTTCCGTATTTCCAACTCACACTAGTATACATAACTTCCATACCGATGCTGGCCTCCAATCTTTGGAGTCACTCTATAAAACAATATAAGGCCATTTCCGACTCCCACGACCTGGTTTCGGTGGAACGCGTCCACGAACCCGTAAAACAATTAACTAGACTTAGGCCTTGCACCCTCGTGACTCGCCACGAGCGAAACTACTACCAACCGATCCCACTCTATTCCAGGCTATGGGCGACCGCACAGTCCTCACCCGACCCGCCGTCGCACTTAACTCTTATTCTTGGTCTATACTAAATCTCTCTACCCGAGAAGACCTTGTACATCTAAGGTCTCAACGGTCTTTATCATTCTTAGGCTCGCAATTCCCGGGCTCCAAGCCTACCTTATCAGTCCCCCCGTAAACGGGTACAAACACTTCTCATAATACCATAACCATGTTGTCTCGATCACAACAACCATTACTCACTCTATGCGGACCTCATCCGTACAATTCTCTTAAGCCTACTACGCAGCTTAATCTATTAACATGACATTCTGTTAGGTTCCTTAACATGGCTTCTTAAGGGTTCACTACCCTATCGCATACCTTCATCCTTTCCCAATTATCTCGAAATGAAACACAAAACCTTGGCAAAAATTCATTAACTATTCCATACCTTCCCGGTATCTAGTTAGTCTTTACCAATTCCTGGTAATCTAAAATCATTCTAGGCAACACACGTCTGACCCTCATACATAACTCCGTATAGATGTATGTCACAATACCAACTATACTATAATCATTACCAACCTGGATCGCAATCCACATAGTCATTCCTGGGTCACTGCTGCCTTTCTCGTAGTCAAAAGAATGGAAACCAATCCTAAATGTCCTGCAGCCTCCTGATTATAGATGTGGTGCACAACACACCGATAATCAAGACTCTACTAGACACGGTCTGTAGACACTTTCCGAGGACTAACTGCTCTGATACCACTTTTGTCATGACCACCGGGCCGCGATCGTGCCCTACCCAGGCACCCTGCTCGCTTATACATCGAGAATAGCAATGAATCGTCACGACCGATCCTGCCCGTGATCGTGCCTTACCGGGCACCCTAGTGATACAACATCAAAAAAAACCGAAATAAAAACTTAAACATGAACATGAGACAAGATAATAAAACAGGCCAACCAAACGGTTACCTTCCAATAAAATATATATAAACAACTCTTTCAAAACGAGCTTTAAACCTTTTACAAAACCCCGCCACACAAAGGCTGCACTCTAAGATTTACAACAACTATGACGGACGGTGGCCCCGCCATACCACGAATGTACAAGAACCTACAACTCAGGGAACACATACCAAAAGATAAGCCTCAAGGAACGGGCTTCCCAACGCTGAAAGGTGATCCTAAGAGGGGATCGGCGACGACTTACTACTGCGGCGTGAACGCGGCCCAAGGAGGTCGATAACAGTACCAAGTATGTGAAATCAGAAATCAGAAATGAAATCATAATAGTTTATATAAAGCGGGAGACATGTATCATGACCAAACTACGACATAACATATAACTAGTTACATCAAGTCGTGGACTCACGCCCAAATTATCACTCGTGCGTGGAATTTCTTCCTCATCGCTGGCAGCTTTATGATATGACAATACCAAGGAGTATACATGAACACCGTGTCCCACGTGTCATAAAACCATATAGACAAGTATAACTACCAGATCCGACCGTACCAATAGTATAATGCAACCAAAACACGGCCGTCACGGCAAGTGCGAGCCGACTACAGGATACAGGCCTGGCCACGAGCAATCGGTGACCACCGAGGACGGCGGTATCCGAGACCGTCACTGACCAAGGTCAGACGAGACTTCACTACATCGAACGGGGCAAGTGCGGTCGACCATCGAATTGCTGAATCGGCCATGAGGCGGGGCCAATGCAGAGCCACCACCGGGACCAAGGCCGAACAGAGAAACCTCATGGAGAGCTAGTCCATAAAATAACCATTCTTGCCTGACAACCAAGGCTATCACCACAAGCATAAGCAAGTTACGCAACAACAAGCATAGGCAAGTTACACAACACAAGCATAGGCAAGTTACACAACAACCAGTATAGGCAAGTTACACAACACAAGCATAGGCAAGTTACACAACTCAAGTTACTTCCATTTTATGCCAAAGTCCGGTTTTTAACTCCTAAAGTACTACGTGACGTTAAATTCCTTTTAAAGAGATCCATTCCTTTTATAAAAGTCACCCGATGTCCGTAGTAGTATAAAAATAGAGTGACGAACATTGTTAAGTAAACAAAAGGCTTTCCTTTGTAAAATCAAGTAACAACCTTATTTTCCAAACGTTCAAGTTTGCCTAATTTCAAATGCTCAAGTTTCTCATTTTTAGAAAAGGTTTCGTAGTTCCTAGTTTTAATCCTTTAAAACATAATTCTCCTTTAATGATTTGAGAAACGTATGCCTTATATGTGAGTAGTTTATTCTTGTTTATAAACGATCTTATTAAGCAGCCATGATCTAGGATATGTAATATCATTTTGTCTCATCTTAGCTTCTATGCAGATGGAGGTTTCTACTGGTTTTAATACAATACTTCATTATTCAATACATTCTCCTTTATTAACGCTGCAGTGGTCTGTCGATACACATTCTGATTTCCGAAATCAGTAAAACATTATCCCTTTAACTAAAACCAAGTACTCATTACTCACGAATGAGGTTTCACACAAACATCCACATTAAAACAAATAAGTTAAGTCTCTTATCTTATAAGATCAAGTCTTTTAACTTCTAACATCAGTAAACCATTTTCTTTACCTTTCTTAAGACATTATACCTAACTTCCCATAAGCTAGTATAACTCTTTTAAAACCTTTAAAACCAAGTGTTACTCTCCCTTCAAAACGATTTATAACTCTTTTGAAATACATCAAGTTCTTTATTATAACTAGCCAGTTATAATTCACATCAGTTACCTTTTAAAACCATAAAGTATTTTCTTACCTACATAAAGCTGTTATAACCAACTTCCCATAAAGCCGTTATAACACTTTATGTTTTAAAACAATCAAACACGCTTAACACATGACGTCACCGTACTACATAGTTCACACATATCATGCTAGAAGAGATAGGAAGATGTTCACATACCTCGCGACGAGTGCCGACTAATAATAGCAAAACGCCCAAGTACTTCAAACCGCGGCTACTCCTTAAGCCACGTAGATCGCACCACACGTAGTACTTCAACCTATAAGGCCACAAGGCGCTTATTAACATCTAGATCTCATCGCTCCATATTCTACGAAAATTCGCAAAGACCTCCCCCGCAATGGCGTTAATCTCCTCCTTTAACGAGGCCGCTACCAAGCCAACCAGTGGGGGGTTTGTACGCCTAACCTGACATGTACAATTCTACTCACAAAGAATACTACACAAGTTCATCTGATACACCCTATGTAGTTACAATTCCACTTCTTTAAATTCAGCTTAAGTCGCAAGACATTGCCATAAGTAGTATTCAGGCTTAAGTCAAAAGACATTGCCACAATTATAATCAGTTCTATATATAGTATACTTCAACTATATATTCCTACAACATGTAATTCCCAATTTCAATAGAAGGTCAAGAGTGTTTACCTCGATAAGCCCAAAATTATCCGAGTTTATATGTCGATCCTGAGCAAGGTTTAGCTCCTACTCATGCCTCCGACCCGCTCCAACCAACCCTTAGAAGTTCTAACCAACTTCTACTTATAACTTCAACTACGGGTGAATATTTACTTAGGGTTTCGTTTTAGCGACTGAGGGAAAGTATAATGGTATTTCTGGGCTAGTATAAGTGTAACTCGGGAATACTACAAGGTATTTGGGCCAAGGTATTTGGACATAACAACAATACTAGGAGAGTATTTCTATACCACTACAAGGGTATTTATACGAGACAACTAGGCTAGTGGTACCCCACTACCAAACACCACAAAGGAGGGGGCTCTCGCCAAAGGCCACTAGGAGTGGAGGGGAGAGGCTTTGGACGAGAACCACAAGAGGGAGGGAGTATTTTGAGACTTGTAGATTGCTCAATTTTTGGATGAAGAAAGTTCATCAACTAAGGGGTATTTATAGGTCAGTGAAGGCCAACCAATGGCCAAGATGAAGACAAGTGTGGTGCAAGTGTAGGCTAGATTTCCACCATGTGTACCTTATCCATCTACCACACAACTTGCACAAAATATCCTACCAACTACACAAGACCCAATCGCCAAGCATTACCGCCACTTCATCCAATGCAGGTGACACATGTCACCTCCCGCTGGTCCAAAATGTTTCGCCTCTCTAAAAATCCGCAAAAATTATAAATGACATAGCCGGAATTTTCCTACAAAGTCGTGGAAACGCTTTCATTGAAAACGACTCCCAGCGGTAGTTGTGTACAATATTCAAACTAGCCAATCCTTAAGGCTTAAATTATAATACGACGCCTCACGCATATACTGAAATACGGTATAACATTCTCCTCCTTAGAAACATTCGTCCGAATGTTCCTTCTCAAGACGGATAATGATAGAGTTCTTCTAATAAGTTGTCAACGCCACAACTGGCCACGAAACACCCGCGTAAATGCTTACATCCAAGTCCACGAGGAAACACCTCTAACATCACAAACTTTTGTCACTTTGCCGCGAGGTTCTAGTGTCACTCCGACCCAACAAATGGTACCGGCCGTACGCGATTCCCGAGGTCTAAAATATACATCCATCGACCTTCTCTCTTCACAAGAAATGATCATATCTATGCTCGCAATACATGCTCGCCTCTACCCTTACTCGTCAGACTCTTCTAACACTTGAACTCTTCTAGTATAATGCATCACACTTTAGTCAACGCTCGTTTCCAACCCTCGAGCCACTACCTCCAAATTTGGTCATCTTACTAGCTTCACTTCTTTTCTAAGGCCATTCCCGGCCTTCACGAACCGATTCTGGTCGAACATACCCACGAACTCATACGATGGTCATCTAAACTTAGGCCTAGCACCCTCGTGACCCTACCACCTGGCGGGACCACCCAGAGCTGACCCCACTTTGAAACCGGCCGCGGTTGGCCCTCAACACGGCCCCAACCCGATCCACTAACGCATCACGCCTTGTTCCCCGACTAACAATCTTACCTCAACAGTCATGAAAGCTACCACTTCCATTTAACACTACTCAAGAAATTATCACACAACACATTCTAGGCATAAAATGTATTCCGACAAGGATCACTTGCAAAATCTGTACTCAAGACGACCTTACATCTAAGGTCTCAACATGAAATATTCTAAAGTTCACACTTTCCATGCCCCATACAAATCCTTTCAACTAGCCAAGCTTTCTAACTCATAACCATCATAACGCTATCCGAACGTAGCACACAATAATAAGGTCATCATATCATGCCTACAAATCTTTAAAGGGGTAAGGATATACCTGACAATAGGCGGTTCAAAGGACCGCTAAAACTGGGAACTTCCACCGCGACCTTCACCGGCTCGCCGGTACGAACATCCCGCTCAAGGAAGGTGAAGAACCCGCAGAATCGCTTTAAGTAGTCCATGCTATCCTACCAGCTACTCGGCCTGACTTTCTGCTGATGGCCCCGCTGGCCGCAAAAATAACAATCTCCCGAGTTAGTACGACACTCTCCTTTATGAAGCTTTCCACAACGCCACACCGAGACAAGGGGCAACTCATCCGCGAGCACTCCCGCTTCCTCAAAATCAAACTCGGGAGCCCCGACCGCTCCGAATATCTCGGCGTCCCGGCGCCGTGGAGGACCACTCAGACCGCGAGGCGCATAATCGCTCGGCTTCTTGAGGCGGTCCGCTCGAAAGTCACCAAAGGACCTCGCTGCTCGCCCTCTTCGCCGACTCGGTCATTCCGCCGATTTATCCTTCCTCACATCCCAGCATAAGCTCGCATGCGGCAATGTCCATGCCTACCAAGAGCTACACCAACAACTCTGGCTAGGTGATCATCGAGCCTCAGAATAAATCGGTGCACTCGATCCTCCATACTAGCTACCAACGCGGACGTCGCCAATGAGTCGAACTCACATTGTACTCCCGAATCAGACGCCTGCTCGTCAGAACACCAAAAATCTGTTCGCCGAGCCCTCCTCATCCGCGAGGCAAGAAATGTGCAAGAAAGGCCTCCGAGAACTCGTCCCCATAAAGCCGGAAGTGCATGCTCTCCCGACAGCTCCCACGAATCAAACCACGATCATGCGGTATCACGCGGTGATGCGAACCTAGACCACCGACTCGGTCTCCGATGCCTCGATCACTCACGATCCGTCAGAATCGCTTGATGAACTCCTCGCGATCATCCTCGTGCCTCGACCCATAAAACTCGCGCCTACAACTCGTAAAATCCCGTAGCCTCGAACTATCTCGATCTGGTGAACCATCGGTGCATCGAACTGGCCGGCCCACCTATCCTCAAGTTCGCCACAACTCGCCATTAATCGGGCCCACTTGTAACTCATCTCCTCTCGCCTGCATCATGGATCGAGGCTCGTGTATCGTGGTCTCGCCACGCTCTACTCGCAGCCTCCTTCGCCGCCGCCTTCGGGCCCGGTTGCTTTACGCGAGGCATAATCGTAAAACGGTATGTCGAGGGTCCAATCTTATCACATGCCTCTAAGGCACGATCTCGTAATGAGAAGAATGGAAACTAATCCTAAATGTCTCGCAGCCTCTCGATTATAGATGTGGTGCACAACACATCGATAATCAAGACTCTACTAGACACGGTCGTAGACACTTTCCGAGGACTAATCGCTGATACCACTTCACACGACCCGATCCTGCCCGTGATCGTGCCTTACCCGCACCCTAGTGATACAACATCGTGAAAACCAGCGGAAATAAAAACTTAAACATGAACATGAGACAAGATAATAAACAAAGCAACCAAACGGTTACCTTCCAATAAAATATATATAAACAACTCTTTCAAAACGAGCTTTAAACCTTTTTACAAAACCCCGCCACACAAAGGCTGCACTTAAGATTTACAACAACTATGACGACAGGCCCCGCCATACCCCGAATGTACAAGAACCTACAACTCAGTGGAACACATACCAAAAGATAAGCCTCAAGGAACGGCTTCCCAATGCTACGAAAGGTGATCCTAAGAATGGATCGACACCAATGTACTTCTACTGCAGATGAACGCAGCTCAAGGAGGTCAAGACAACAGTACCAAGTATGTGAAATCAGAATATCAGAAATGAAATCATAATAGTCTATATAAAGCAGAGACATGTATGATGACCAAACTACAAGACATAACATATAACTAGTTACATCAAGTCGTGACTCACGCCTCCAAATTATCACTCGTGCGTGGAATTTCTTCCTCACCACGGCAGTTTATGATATGACAATACCAAGGAGTATACATGAACACCAGGTCCCACCTGTGTCATAAAAACCGTATAGGACAAGTATAACTACCAGATCCGACCGTACCAATAGTATAATGCAACCAAAACACGAAGCCGATACGGGGCAAGTGCGAGAGCCGACTACCGGATACCAAGGCCGGTCACGCAGCTGACCGGGGCAAGTACGAGGGCTGACCACCAGGGACCAAGGTCAGACACGAGACTTCGCACTACACCGAACGGGCAAGTGCGAGGGTCGACTATCGGTACCAAGGTGAATCACCATGAGACGGGCAAGTACGAGAGCCGACCACCAGGGACCAAGGCCGAACATTAAGAAACCTCATGGAGAGCTAGTCCATAAAATAACCATTCTTGCACAACCAAGGCTATCACCACAAGCATAAGCAAGTTACGCAACAACAAGCATAGGCAAGTTACACAACACAAGCATAGGCAAGTTACACAACAACCAAGATAGGCAAGTTACACAACACAAGCATAGGCAAGTTACACAACTCAAGTTACTTCCATTTTATGCCAAAGTCGGGTTTTAACTCCTAAAGTACTACGACGTTAAATTCCTTTAAAGAGATCCATTCCTTTTATAAAGTCACCCGATGTCCGTAGTATAAAAATAGAGTGACGAACATTGTTAAGTAAACAAAAGGCTTTCCTTTGTAAAATCAAGTAACAACCTTATTTTCCAAACGCTCAAGTTTGCCTAATTTCAAATGCTCAAGTTTCTCATTTTTAGAAAAGGTTTCGTAGTTCCTAGTTTTAATCCTTTAAAACATAATTCTCCTTTAATGATTTGAGAAACGTATGCCTTATATGTGAGTAGTTTATTCTTGTTATAAACGATCTTATTAAGCACCATGATCTAGATATGTAATATCATTTTGTCTCATCTTAGCTTCATGCAGATGGAGGTTTCTACCGGTTTTAATACAATACTTCATTATTCAATACATTCTCCTTTATTAACGCCGCAGTTGGTCCTGTCGATACACATTCTGATTTCCAAATCAAGAAACATTATCCCTTTAACTAAAACCAAGTACTCATTACTCACGAATGAGGTTTCACACAAACATCCACATTAAAACAAATAAGTTAAGTCTCTTATCTTATAAGATCAAGTCTTTTAACTTCTAACATCAAGAAACCATTTTCTTTACCTTTCTTAAGACATTATACCTAACTTCCCATAAGCTAGTATAACTCTTTTTAAAACCTTTAAAACCAAGTGTTACTCTCCTTCAAAACGATTTATAACTCTTTTGAAATACATCAAGTTCTTTATTATAACTAGCCGCTTATAATTCACATCGATTACCTTTTAAAACCATAAAGTATTTTCTTACCTACATAAAGTCGTTATAACCAACTTCCCATAAAGCCGTTATAACACTTTATGTTTTAAAACAATCAAACACGCTTAACACACGACGCCTACCGTACTACATAGTTCACACATATCATGCTGTAAGAGATAGGAAGATGTTCACATACCTCGCGACGAGTGCCGACTAATAGCAAAACGCCCAAGTACTTCAAACCGTCGCTACTCCTTAAGCCACGATCGCACCACACGTAGTACTTCAACCTATAAGGCCACAAGGCGCTTATTAACATCTAGATCTCATCGCTCCATATTCTACAGAAATTCAAGAAGACCTCCCGCAAATGCAGCGTTAATCTCTCCTTTAACGAGGCCGGCTACCAAGCCCACCGGGGGTTTGTACGCCTAACCTGACATGTACAATTCTACTCACAGAATACTACAAGTCTCATCAGAATACACCCTATGTAGTTACAGTCGCCACTTCTTTAAATTCAGCTTAAGTCGCAAGACATTGCCATAAGTAGTATTCGTGCTTAAGTCAAAAGACATTGCCACAATTATAATCAGTTCTATATATAGTATACTTCAACTATATATTCCTACAACATGTAATTCCCAATTTCAATAGAAGGTCAAGAGTGTTTACCTCGATAAGCCCAAAATTATCCGAGTTTATATGCCGATCCCGAGCAAGGTTTAGCTCCTACTCCGCTCAGGCCCGACTGCCTCCAACCAACCCTTAGAAGTTCTAACCAACTTCTACTTATAACTTCAACTACGGTGAAGATTTACTTAGGGTTTCGCTTTAGCGATCGAGGAAAGTATAATGGTATTTCCGGCTAGTATAAGTGTAACTCGGGAATACTACAAGGTATTTGGGGCCAAGGTATTTGGACATAACAACAATACTAGAGAGTATTTCTATACCACTACAAGGGTATTTATACGAGACAACTAGGCTAGTGGGGTACCCCACTACCAAACACCACAAAGTGGAGTGGGGCTCTCGCCAAAGGCCACTAGGGGGAGGGGAGAGGCTTGACGAGAACCACAAGAGGGAGGGAGTATTTTGAGACTTAGGTAGATTGCTCAATTTTTGGATGAAGAAAGTTCATCAACTAAGGGGGTATTTATAGGTCAAGTGAAGGCCAACCAATGGCCAAGATGAAGACAAGTGTGGTGCAAGTGTAGGGCTAGATTTCCACCATGTGTACCTTATCCATCTACCACACAACTTGCACAAAATATCCTACCAACTACACAAGACCCAATCGGCCAAGCATTACCGCCCACTTCATCCAATGTGAGGGTGACACATGTCACCCTCCCGTTGGTCCAAAATGTTTCGTCTCTCGGAAAAATCCGCAAAAATTATAAATGACATAGCCGGAATTTTCCCTACAAAAGCTGTGGAAACGTTTCGTCGAAAAATGACTCCCAACGGTAGTTGTGTACAATATTCGAAACTAGCCAATCCTTAAGGCTTAAATTATAATACGTACGCCCTCACGTACATACTCTGGAAATACGGGGTATAACATGAACATACACAACATAAACACATGTGTAAATAAAAACGTCACAGGCTAGCCGATCAGACCGCCTTCTATAATATAAACATAATCAAAAGTACCACTCAGTTCTTACAGCCCAACCACATATGTGAATACTGCACTTAGAATAATAATCGTATGACAGGCCCCGCCGCCATACCTCGAATATACGAATCTACTACCTCGGAAAACTGCACCAAGAGCTAAGCCTCCGAGCAAATGGGCTTTCTCAAATCAACCGAGATCCTAAGAGTAAGGATCACCAACCTGGTACCTAAACTGCGGCATTTAACGCACTTCAAGGGCGGGCCGCATACAAAAATTTAATATGGAATGTAAATAACGACAAGAAACAAATCATAATCAGACAAAAGAATGACAGGAACAAGTATAAAAGTACATACTGATCCTCGCCGTCTCATTACCACTTATGAACTTAATCATACCTTATTATCTTTTCCCATTTTCAATAAAAGTTATAGTCACATTCTTATGTACACGATTAGGGAAAATCATTAAGTTCATTACTATAACTTACTTATCTTCCATAAGTAAAATCCGCCCTTTGCAGTGGCACATTTACTACCCTACCAATCCAGACGCGATCAAGTCACACAAAATAGCAAAGTGTGGTCGTGAATCCCCATCACCGCCGATACCTATAAGTGTAAAATATAACCACGTGACGCGCCTGGCATCCCACCTCACCGCTCGCATACATATACAATACATATATATATATATCTCCTGCCCGTGGAATCCCACCTCACTGTCGACAGCTATAAGTGTAAAATATAAACATGGGTCTCATGCCCATAACATCAATCAAGCAGGTGGTACAACGTCTTGGGGGTTACCCCTCATTTATACTCTTACCCTGGAGCAAGTGGTATAGCGTCTTGGGGGTTTACCCCTCACTGATACTCTTACCCTGGAGAAGGTGGTAAAGCAAGTGGTATAGCGTCTTGGGGGTTTACCCCTCACTGATACTCTTACCCTGGAGAAGGTGGTATAACGTCTTGGGGGTTTACCCCTCATTTATACTCTTACCCTATCTCGACCGACCATCTAACAATACATAAGCACAACCATGTCCTTTATAAAAAAAATCCGGGAATTTAACCCAAGTACTCCAAATAACGGAAGCATACCCGTGGAATCCCACATCACCGTCGATACGTCCAAGTAACTTACAACAAGACAGCCGACCCTCCAACCGAGGGTCGCGGCAACCTAATAAAACATAATACTTGCACTCAAAGGCTATCACCAGCACATATAGGCTAATTCTCAATTAACCAAGCCAAAGTACTTATCAAGGCACACATAGAATAATTCTCATTTAACAAGCCAAAGTACTTATCAGGGCACAAGTAAAATAATTCTCATTTAACAAGCCAAAGTACTTATCGGGGCACAAATAGAATAATTCTCATTTAACAAGCCAAAGTACTTATCGGGGCACAAATAGAATAATTCTCATTTAACAAGCCAAAGTACTTATCAGGGCACAAATAGAATAATTCTCATTTAACAAGCCAAAGTACTTATCGGAGCACAAATTGAATAATTCTCATTTAACAAGCCAAAGTACTTATCGGGGCACAAATAGAATAATTCTCATTTAACAAGCCAAAGTACTTATCGGATCACAAATAGAATAATTCTCATTTAACAAGCCAAAGTACTTATCGGGGCACAAATAGAATAATTCTCATTTAACAAGCCAAGGTACTTATCAAGGCACACTTAGACTAATTCTCAATTAATCAAGCCAAAGTACTACGTACGTACATTCTTTTCAAAAGACTCCTTTCCAAATAAAACTTCCCCGATACTAACAACCGTAGTATCAAGTCATATCCACCTTTCAAGAAAAGTCACAATACCTTTTTAGAAATACAATTACCGGCTTCTAAATCAAGTGACTTCTTTATTAAAAACCTTAAGCAATTGGTACCTTTAAAACAATTTGCCCTTCCTTAATACAAGTTATTTCTTTGATTACTTCATTAGAGAAAACCACTCTCTTAACCTTCCATAAAGCCGTTATAACCAACTTCCCATAAAGCCGTTATAACCCTTTATGGTTTAGACCAACACGTTCCTTTTATAACCAAGAGACTTCTACTTTTTGAAACCAAGTATTATATACTTTCAAATCAATTCTCATAACTTTCAAAAATACAATTAGTCTCTTAACCTTTAGAAAACAAGTGACTCCTGTTATTATAAAACCTTAGGCAATTGATGCCTTAAAAACAAGTTGCCTCTTCACTAAAATCAAGTCATTTATCTTTCCATAAAGCAAATATAACTAACTTCCCATAAAGCCGTTATATTCACTTTATACCTTAGCCAAAAACAATTTCCTATCCAAGGGACTTATACGTTTAAAACGGAACAAGTATCACATACTTTAAAACTCTTCAAGTCCCTTAACTTAAATAAAACTTAAGACATCCTTTATACTTTCAAAGATGTGAGTAAATCTCCTAACTCACTCAACTTGGCTATTTACAAAACTAGTAAAGGATATCAAGGTGTTGTACGTCTAACGTACTACATACGTGCAACTAGTCATGCTCAAAGATAGGAAAAGTTCTACATAGAGTAGGTCACACAACTACCTCTTAACTTCTAAGAGTAACAGGAAACATGAAATGATACCATAGGTATATTCCATACATAGAATCATGCCAAAGGAAGGAAGAGGTTCACATACCTCGCGACGATTGTCGACAAGTAGCAAAATGCTCCAAAGTACTTCAATCTTGATAGCTAATCCATCCTTCAAGTAGGATACGCTATACTTAGTACTTCAACCTATAATGGTCACCATACATCCATTAACCTCTTATTTCAAACGTAGAATATTCTAGGTGCTAAGTCACTAAATTCTACGGAAAATCGGACAACACCTCCTTTGTTTTTACTTACTTTGCCACCTTTTTCAAGGCCGAATACAATAACCAAACATGCCACATTTAAGGCCCAAACAATGCAATTATCAATAGGGGATTATACGTCTACTAGACGTGTAAAATTCCGCCCCACAAAAGATATCAATTAATACAAACTACATGTCCAAATTCGGCCACATTGTTTTCAACAATACCAATTCTTATCCAAATTCCCTTTCAATCCAAGTTGTTAGCAATACATGATATCAAGTCGCAATCGACTATAACTACTATAATCTTCAAGTCAACAACATGCGACGATTCTAATAACGACTAAATTGCAATCCAACTTAACATGGCTTACATTACATTTCGGATTTCCAAGGCTACAATCAATCCATAATCCTTATAAACTTCAACACATATTCTTCATGCTAGCAACAAGTAAAGCTAACAACAATATAAATAATCTTGTAATATTTTCAAAGAACAAGATTATACCTCAACGAATCTTAATCCAAATCTTCAAATCCGAAGTCGCTCCTTAGCAATCTAGAGCCTCTTCAAGACACTTCAATCCGCTCCTTGAGACCCTTAGAGCAACACCAACAATTTTCCTTCAAACTTCTAATCTAAAACCTAGAAAGCCACTAGGTTTTCACTTTGCGACTAATACGAAAACTCTCTTTTTCCGGGATTTTTCTATTGAGATACACTTACAATACACTTAGGAACCTTGGTTTAAAGTGGGGAGATTATTGGACAAGAAACAATTTGTTTTCCTTCTTGTTGGACATGAACCCGTGAGCTAGCTAGCTTGTTCTTCCAATTTTTCTTGAAAATTTCTAAGTGTTAGACAAAGTCTTGCTACTACTAGTATTATAAAGGGACATGGAGGGTTAAGATGTGAACAATTGGGTGTCTAGGATGATCTCTTATTAAATATCAAGGCTTGTGGGACCTTTGACTTTGGTCAATTTTCTCAAGCTCACACTTGCAAGACTTGTCTTGCAACAAAGGTCCAATGACCCTTTAGCCCTTGCTAGATTTCGTCCAAGGCATCATTTAAGGGGGGGGGGGGGGTAACACGTGTCGCCCTCCCTTTCGTCAAAATAATACGATTTCCGACAATTTCATATTTCCGATAAATTTTTACAAGTCTCAAATCTTAACACTTGCGAGTTCTTACTTATGTTCTTAAAACATATCCTGTAAATACGGGGTGTAACAGGCCGGCTATGCATCCACGGTGAGTATTATCTGGTTGTTTGTTTGGATATACTGACACGTTGGGTGGCCCACGGGTATGCTTCCACGGTGAGTATTATCTTGTTGTTTGTTTGGACATACTGACACGTTGGGTGGCCCACGGGTATGCTTCCACGGTGAGTATTATCTTGTTGTTTGTTTGGACATACTGACACGTTGGGTGGCCCACGGGTATGCTTCCACGGTGAGTATTATCTTGTTATTTGTTTGGACATACTGACACGTTGGGTGGCCCACGGGTATGCTTCCACAGTGAGTATTATCTTGTTATTTGTTTGGACATACTGACACGTTGGGTGGCCCACGGGTATGCTTCCACAGTGATTATTATCTTGTTATCTCCTTTGGGCATACCGACACGTTGGATGGTCCACGGGTATGGGCCCACTAGGACGGTTCCAGGGCCATGCTTATACCGAGGTGAGATGCCGGGGCATGCGGCCATTGTGCGGGTTAAATTCCCGGGTTGTACTTGAGTGATGACTTTACGGGCATGAGTCCCTGACTTGACATGACTGCTATATATATTGTGAACTGTAGTTTGGTTATCATACATGTCTCCTGTTTTATATAGACTGTTATGATTTCATTTACAGTATTTTTCAGTTTCACATACTTGGTACCTGTTGTACTGACCTCCTTCGGGGGGCTGCGTTCATGCCGCAGGTTGAGGTACATAGCTTGTTGATCCGCACTCTTGGGATCGCTGTTCAGTTCTCGGAAAGCTCCATATCTCCGGAAGCTTGTCCTGTGGTACGGTTCCCTGAAGTTGTAGACTTTTGTACATTCAGGGGCATGGCGGGGCCCTGTCCCGTCATTATTGTTATAAAATTCTTAGAGGTCTGTAGCACTGTTGTGGGCAGGGTTTGTAAAGGATGTAACTGTTCAAGTTTTCATTTATGTACAAAAAGGTAACCGTTTGGGTTAGTCTGTTTTCTTATTTCACTGATTTTCTTTCATGAGTTTTTATTTCCGCTTATTTTCTCTGATGTTGTATCACTAGGGTGCCCGGAGTAAGGCACCAATCGCGGGCCCGAGGTCGGGTCGTGACATTTAGCCAAGTCAACTTGGCTCCAAAATACCTCCTAACGACTCTTACCAACATCCCTCATAAGACTTGGTAAGAACTTAGGATAACTTAGACATAACCCTTACGTAGAGTAAATCAACATACATACCTCTTAACTTCTAAGAGTAGAAGGAATCATGAAATAGTACTACATGTATATTCCATACATAGAATCATGTCAAAAGAAAGAAGAGGTTCACATACCTCGCGACGATTATCGACAAATAGCAAAATGCTCCAAAGTACTTCAACCTTGATAGCTATTCCATCCTTCAAGTAGAATACGCTATACTAGTACTTCCACCTATAATGGCCATAATACGTCCATTAACCTCTAGCTTCAAACGTAGAATACTCTAAGTGCAAAGTCACTAAATTCTACGGAAAATCGGACAACACTTCCTTTGTTTCTACATACTTTGCCACATTTTTCAAGGCCGAATACAATAACCAAACACGCCACATTTAAGGCCCAACAATTCAGCTAACCAAAGGGGATTACATGCCTTAACAGGACGTGTAAAATTCTGCCCCACAAATTAATACGAAACTAGTTCCATAATTAAAGCCATTCCCGGCTAACATAAACAACAACTCAAAGTCTTTTCCAATCCATTTCCAATCCAAGTTCTTAGGTCTAACATGTTATATAGTCATAAACAACTTCAACAACTACAATTTCCTTCAATATATAACATGTGACGACTTATACTTATAATCAACTTGAATTGTAATCTTAAGGCTAAACATACTAGTTTTCGGATTAGGGTTCCAATATCCATAACACTTATCAACTTCATAATATATAAATCTCATACTTGCTAATATCCATAGCTACAACAATAAGTAATCTCAATTACTAAAACAACAAGAATTATACCTTTACAAGCCCTTAAAATTTCAAAGATTCAAAGTCGCTCCTTAGCAAATTTAGCTCCTCATTTCGACATTCCAATCCACTCCAAGCAGCCTTTAGAAGCCTATGAAGAACTCATCTTCAAGTTCCAACTTCAAAGTTGAAGAACTCCCTAGGTTTTTGGCTTGCGACTAACGTGAAAACGCCGTTTTTCTGAAATATTTATATTGAGATATCCTTACAATACCCTTAGGGACCTTGGGTTAAAGTCTTGTGAGTAATGATCCACATTTGCAAAAATTTTCACTCAAGAAATCACCTTGGCCGAGAGCACTCTCAAGAGGACCTAAAGTTTTCTCAATTTTTTCTAAGTGTTGAGAGCTAAGTCTTGCTACTAGGATGATATATAGCACATTGGAGGGTCTATATTACAACACATGTTAAAATTGGATGAATGGGATCAAGCCAAGTGGCTCTTGACTTAGTCAACAATGTCAAGCTCTACTTGCAAGACTTAGTCTTCTATCATGGTCAATGAACATAATGCCCTTGCATAAATTCGTCCAAGACCATTAGGGGGTGCCACGTGTCGCCCTCCCATTCGTCCATAAAATTCCGTAACCCTCGTGGGCCCCACAAAACGTAAAATTCCTCGGGTGGGCCTCACGTGACCAAATCCGTAAAAATAAATTTCCAAAATGATAATAAGTTCCATACTCTTCAATTAATGCATTTTGAGAATCTAATTCTCACCAACGAACATTTCTCCTTTCCGACGTTCGGAAGATTTTCCGTCGGAAAAATAATTCTTCCTTTCGTACCCTTTTCAAGTCTTGAGTTCCTTACGTACATTCTCTTAAACATGTCCTGGAGTTACGGGGTGTAACACATATTATGATGCTACGTGTGTTAGTATCTTGTGACACGTGGTGTAGGGAGGTTATTCTTGTTGTGCTTATGTTGTTTAACGATAAGCCGTTGTGTTAGTATTATATCACTCACCCTCCTGACTTGTTACGATGTCGTGGGTTAGCCGCCCCCGATGCGAGGAATACCTCATGCGGGTCCATGGGACCTATGCGGAGCTGCGGGAGATCCAGGATAATCACTCCGGGTGTGTTACGCCGATGCGAGGAATACCTCATGCGGCCTACATGTGGCCGTGCGATCGCGAGTCGGTGACGATGCGCGGGTTAGCTATCCGATGCGAGAATACCTCATGCGGGCCTAGGGGCCTATGCGCGCTGGAGTTCCAGATTAGGCTTGCATAATGATACTATGGGCGATTGACCTTGCTCGATCATTAGCGCCTAGAAAAGACCGATTACATTATATCTATCTTTGCTCTTGTTTATGATGTATGTATGCGTTAACTTGGTTGTTTCGTACATATTTGTGAATTGGTTTTAAAATGTTATAATTATATATATATCAGTACTTTACAGTTTCACATACTTGGTACCTGTTGTACTGACCTCCTTCGGGGGGTTGCGTTCATGCCGCAGGTAAGGGAAAACAGGTGGTTGATCCTCATTCTTAGGATCTTTACTCAGGTGTCAGGAGCTCCATTTCTCCGGAGGCTCGACCTTTGGTACGGTTCGCCCTGGTGTTGTAGATGTTTTGTACATTCAGGGGTATGACGGGGCCCTGTCCCGTCATAGTGTTTACACCTTCTTAGAGGTCTGTAGTCCTGTTGTAAAGTCGGGATGTAACTGTTCACTTTTGGTATTTATATACATGCCGAAAGACAACTTTTCTTTGGATAGACTGTTCTTATTTTACACTGTTTCATGTTTGCAAATTTATATTCCGCTGGTTACTCTGATGTATGTCTACTTGGGTGCCCGGGTAAGGCACCAGTCACGGGCCCGGGAACGGGTCGTGACATTGGGAAGACATGTTCATCAACCTATAAACTGATGTCATTGGCACAATTGAAAAACACACATTTTCAGAATACATTCTTCCTCTCTAGCAATCTCCAAACACTCAAAGATCTTTCTTCCTAAACGAACACTTGAGTCTTCTTTGCTCATTTATTTGATTGTTGTTTTATCTTGAGAGATAAGTTGTCATTACACAGTCGAAAGGAATATACGAGGCAATATTATCTTAAGGATAGATTGAAAAATCAATCGACTCAGCAAACCAATTACTTTGTTCATTTCCAGATTTCTAACATATTTGTTGTTGTTGTTACATTCTCATTTCCTTGTTACTACACGTTAATCTCACAAGCTTAAGTTAATATTCGATGTTTCAACGACAACATGACTGGACAAGATCAATTGGATGCTGAAAATTCCACCAATGCTCAAGGCAATCCCACAACCTTCATCACCACTCCTCAAGGCAATCCTAATTCATTCAACACCACTTGTCACGACCCGTTCCGGGGCCCATGACTGGTGCCTTACCCGGGCACCCAAGTAGTCATACATCAGAGTAAACATCGGAACATAAAAACAAATGTAAAATGACACACATTTTATCTGAGAAAAAGTCGCCTTTCGGCATATATAAATATACAAAGTTTGAACAGTTACATCCTTTACAACCCTGCCACAACAAATTCTGCACCTCTAAGATTTTTACAGCAACCATGACGGGACAGGGCCCCGCCATACCCCTGAATGTACAAGAACCTACAACTCGGGGAAAACATACCAAAAGATAAGCCTCCGGAGAAACGGAGCTTCCCAATACGCTGAACTGTGATCCTATGAGCGAGGATCAACGACTGGTGTACCTCTACCTGCGGCATGAACGCAGCCCCCCGAAGGAGGTCAGTACAACAGGTACCAAGTATGTGAAACTGAAAAATACTGTAAGTGAAATCATAACAGTCTATATAAAACAGGAGACATGTATGATGACCAAACTACAGTTCACAATATAATCTAGCAGACATATCAAGTTAGGGACTCACGCGTAAAGTCATCACTCAAATATAACCCGAATTTAACCCGCAACGCGGCGCATGCCGGCAAGATCTTACCTCGGTACAAGCATGGTCATGGAACCATCCTAATGGAAGCATACCCGTGGGCCACCCATCGTGTCAGTATGTCCAAAGGAAATAACAAGATAACAATCATAATGGAAGCATACTCGTGGGCCACCCATCGTGTCAGTATGTCCAAAGCAAATAACAAGATAACACTCCTAATGGAAGCATACCCGTGGGCCACCCATCGTGTCAGTATGTCCAAAAGGAAATAACAAAATAACAATCAAAGTGGAAGCATACTCGTGGACCACCCATCGTGTCAGTATGTCCAAAAACAAACAACAAGATCACACTCATAATGGAAGCATACCCGTGGGCCACCCATCGTGTCAGTATGTCCAAAAGGATCGATATAGTGGAAGCATACCCGTGGGCCACCCATCATGTCAGTATATCCATCAATCAATCAGACAGCCGGCCCTCCAACGAGAGACGCGGTAGCACAGAAATACAACACTTGCACAACAAAGGATATCACCACAAGCATAGGCAAGTTCAACATACTCATTGACTATTTATTTTATTACAACAAATCCGGGTTTTAACCCCAAAGTACTACATAAATTAATCCTTTCAAAAAGACCTCCTTTTTACGAAAAACAACGCGATACTATTATCCGTAGTACCAAATACGTTCGTTTTAAAATCAAGTACTTTACACTGTTTTAAACCAAGTGGCTTACACTTTTAGAACGACGTCAAGTAACAACATTCTTTTCCAAAAGTTCAGTTTGCCTAATTTCAGATACTCAAGTATTTTAGTTTCGAAAGATTTCATAGATTATAGTCTTAATCAAATAACGTACTCTCTTTTAAAACAATAAGCCTTATGTGTGAGTAGGTTATTCTTGTTTATAACAATCTTATAAAAGCAGCCATGATCTAGGAAATTGTTATACCCCGTATTTCCAGAGTATGTACGTAAGGACGTACGTAGAAAATTTGAACTTGTAATTAAGGCTTGGCCGAATTATTTTTGTGCACAACACCCGGTTAGAGTCGTTTTTCGAAACGCTTTCCACACTTTCGTAGGAAAATTCCGGCTATGCCATTTTTATTTTTGCGGATTTTTCCGAGAGACGAAACATTTTGGACCAACAAGAGGGCGCCACTTGGCACCCTCTCATTGGAAGACGTCTTGGGCGGTGGAGTGGACGAATGGGTTGGCTTTTTGTCTTGGAGTTGGTAGGATATTTTGTGGTAGATGGATAAGGTGCACTTGGAAAGATCTTGGCCCTACACTTGCCTTGCACTTGGCATGATCTTGGCCATTGGTTGGCCTTTGCTAGACCTATAAATACCCCCCCTTTGGAAGACTTCTTCATCCATTCCTAAAATATTTCTAAGTGTTAAATCCTCCTCCCTCCCCTTAGTGTAGAGTTCGGCCAAGAGCCTTGTTATACCCCGTATTCTCAGGGTATGTATGCGAGGACGTACGTACGAGAGCACGACAGAAAAATTGGAAAGGAAGAAAGAGGTGATTCTTCCACGGAAAAAGTTTCCGGTTTTTGTAAGGAAAAATGTTCGTTGAAGGGAATTGGGTTCCCAGATTTGGAATTTGGGCTTCTTAGATTATATTAGAATTATGGAATTTTATTTTCGGAAATGGTCACGTGGGGCCCACGGGAGAAATTTACGGTTTTGTGGGGCCCACTTTGTTTTCGAGATTTTGGCCATTGTGGATATTTTTCGGAAGACGTTTTATGAGGGCGATAGGAGGGTGACACGTGTCACCCCGCCAGGTGGCTTGGCCGAATTTACCTTTGTGCACAACACCGGTTAAAGTCGTTTTCGAAACGCGTTTCCACTTTCGTAGGGAAAATTCCGGCTATGTCCTTTTTAATTTTTGCGGATTTTTCCGAGATACGAAACATTTTGGACCAACGGGAGGGTGACATGTGTCACCCTCACATCGAAGCAAGTGGGCGCCAGTGCGCGATGTGGTTCACGCTTGGCTTGATCTTTGCTCACGTTTTGTGCCTATTGGCTCCTTGTTTTGGCCTTGTTTGTGGCTTGTTTGGTGCCATGTTTTGTGCCTTGTTTTGTGGAGTAGGGGTTAGGGTGCACTTGGCTTGATCAAGGCCTTACACTTGCCTTGCACTTGGCTTGATCAAGGCCATTGATTTCCCTATAAATACCCCTCCCTTGTGAAGACTTATTCATTCACTCCTCACTTTGTCTAAGTCTTGAACTCCCGCCTCCTCTAGTGGCTCTCGCCCTAAGCCTCTCCCCTCCTCCTCCTTGTGGCCTTTGGCGGAAGGGTTCCTCCCCTTTGTGGTGCTAGCGTAGGGTACCCCTAGCCTAGTTGTTTCGTATAATACACCCCCCCTCTTGGTAGAAATACTCTCCAAGTATTATTATAATGCCCAAAATACCTTAGCCTTTACCTTGTTGTATTCCAAAAGTTACCTCTATACGTAGAGCCCGGAAATACTACCTTTTGTCCTTTTAGTCTCAAACCGAAACCCTAAGGAAATCTTCATAGTTGGTTGAAGTATTTGAGTAGAAGTTGGTTAGAACTTCTAAGGGTTGTTTGGAGCGGATTGAGCGCCTGAGTAGGAGCTAAACCTTGCTCAGGATCGACATTATAACTTGGATAATTTTGGGCTTGTCGAGGTAAATATTCTTGTCCCCTTATTGTAATTGGAGATTACATGTAGTAGGAATATATAGTTGAGGTATACTATATATAGAACTGAACATTATTGTGCGGCAATGTCTTTTGACTTAAGCCTGAATTTAAAGAAAAGAATCGTATTTACATAGATGTATTGCGGTAGACTTGTGTAGTATTATCGAGTAGAATTGTACACGCCCGTTAGACGTGTAAACCCCCCCCCCCCCCTGGTTGGCTTGGTGGTCGGCCTCGTTAGAGGAGGAGATTTACGCTGTTGCGGGTGGGAGGTGCTGCCGAATTTTCTGTAGAGAAATGGAACCGTATGTTTAAAAGTTAATAGACGTTTGTGAACTTTTTAGGTGAAAGTACTAAGAGAAGCGTATTCTACTTGAGGAGTGGAAAGGGCTAGCAAGGTTGTAGTACTTGGAGCATTTTGCTTATTGTCGATACTCGTCGCGAGGTATGTGAACCTCTTCCTATCTGTTCTATCATGATATGTGTGTAACTATGTAGTACGGTGGACGTACAGTTGCTAAGTGTATTTGTTTAGTTTAAACATAAAGTGTTATAACGGCTTTATGGGAAGTTGGTTATAACAGCTTTATGTAGGTAAGATAATGTTTTACTGATTTTGGAAATCAGAATGTGTATCGACAGACCACTGCAGCGTTAATAAAGGAAAATGTATTGAATAATGATGTGTTGTATTAAAACCAGTAGAAACCTCCATCTGCATAGAAGCTAAGATGAGACAAAATGATATTACATTTTCTAGATCATGGCTGCTGTAATAAGATTGTTATAAACAAGAATAAACTACTCACATATATGACATATGTTACTCAATTGTTTTAAAAGAGATTAAGACTATGAGTTATGAAACCTTTCTAAAATAAGTGACTTGAGCATTTGAAATTAGGCAAATTTGAACGTTTGGAAAATAATGTTGTTACTTGATTTTACAAAAGGGGAAGTGTCTTGTTTACTTAAAAAGATAGTCACGATTTTTATACTACGGGTATTGTGTGACTTATGTGAAAGTACTTTGAGTTGTGTGAAACTTGCCTATGCTTGTGATGATAGCCTTTGTTGTACAAGTGTTGTATTTACGTTACCGCGTCTCGATAAGTCGGTTGACTTGTTGAGAACTTACTTGGACGTCTTTGGCGATGTGGAGAATTCCGCGGGTATGTTTCCATTTTGATTACTGTCTTATTGTTGATGTCACATGGACATGTCTACACCGAGGTAGAATTCCGGGGGCATGTGGCCATGCGGCAGGGTTGATTACCCGATATATTGTTATTGTGGCTACATGGACATGCCTACACCGAGGTAGAATTCCGGGGGCATGTGGCCATGCGGCAGGTTGATCACCCAAGATATTATTGTTGATGTCACACGGACGTGTCTACACCGGCAGTCGGGGCACGTGGCCATGGGGCATTGGTATTATTGTTGCATCACGGACATGTCTACACCGGCGCAGAATCCGGGGCATGCGGCCATGATGCGAACATGATTGATGTTGTGGGCGTGAGACCCATAGTTATATTTGAGTGATGACTTGAGGCGCGAGTCCCGATCGACATGATCGCTTATGTTGTGAATCGTAGTTTGGTTATCATACATGTCTCCCGCTTTATATAGACTAGTATGATTTCATTTACTGATATTTTTAGCTTTCACATACTTGGTACTGTTATCGACCTCGCCCGGCCGCGTTCATGCCGCAGTAGAGGTACATCGGCCGTGGATCCTCGCCTTAGGATCTCGATTCAGCGTTTTGGGAAGCTCCGTTTCTCGGAGGCTTATCTTTTGGTATGTGTTCCCCGAGTTGTAGGTTCTTGTACATTCGTGGTATGGCGAGCCCCGTCCCATCATAGTTGTTGTAAATCTTAGAGGTGCAGAAATCTTTGTTGTGGCGTGGTTTGTAAAAAGGATTAAACTGCTCGTTTTGAAAGAGTTGTATTTATTTATGATATTGGAAGCGTAACCGTTGGGTTGGCTTTGTTTATGTTCATATATCTTGTTTCTTGTTTAAAGTTTTATTTTCCATTGGTTTTCTCGATGTTGTGTCACTAGGGTGCCCGATAAGGCACGATGCTTAACGGCGAGTCGTTACAAAAGTGGTATCGAGCGATTAATCCTCGGAAAGTGTCTACATCGTGTCTAGTAGAGTCTTGATTATCGATGTGTTGTGCACCACATCTATAATCGTGAGGTCGCAGACATTTAGGATAGGTATCCATTCTTCTCATTCTGAGATCGTGCCTTAGAGCTGTGTTGTAAGTTGGACCCCTATGACGTATCTCGTCTTTACCAGTTATGCCTCCGCGCAAGGCACCCAGAGCCCAGAAGGGCAAGGCACCGAGGAACCGCTAGTGAGATACGAGAGGAGTGCAGCGCGAGCCCGCATACACGAGGTTGTGCTTGACGGCGGGTTTTGTGACGCCGCCACTTCAAGAGAGGTTAGGCGCGGCAACGGCCGCCGAGACCGCAGATACGAGCCTCCATCCCACGATGCAGCGAGAGGAGATGGGTTACGCGAGATGGCGATTCTTGGCCGTGGTCGTGGCGAATATGAGATAGGCCGATCAGCAGCGATTCAGCCCAGAGCACCATGGTTCACCCCGAGCAGACAGTTTGAGACTACGGGACTTTCTGAGTTGTACTCCGCCAGAGTTTTATGGGTCGAGGCCTGAGGATGATCCGCAGGAGTTCATCCGGCGATTCTGGATCACGCGGGTGATCAAGGCTTGAGACCGAGTCAGTGACCTTTGGTTCGCATCGCGTGATACCGCAATCGATTGGTTTGATTCATAGGAGCTTTCGGGAGAGCATGCACCTCCAGCAGTATGGGATGAGTTTTGGGGCTTTCTCACGCACTTCTTGCCTCCGCGATTGAGGAGGGCACGGTAAACGATTTTTGATGCTTAGACGAGCGGGCGTGCGGTTGGGAGTACAATGTGAGTTCGACTCATTGGCGTAGACGTCCCGGCGTTGGTAGCTAGTATGGAGGATCGAGTGCACCGATATGTTCTGAGGCTCGATGATTACATGTCGAGGCATGTTCGGAGTAGCTCTTCAGGGCATGGACATTGCCCGCACGCAGCTCACGACCGGGATGTGAGGCACGAGAGGTCGACGGAATGACCAAGATCGGCGAAGAGGCGAGAACAACAGGGTCCTTTGGTGACTTTCGAGGCGGACCGCCAAGAAGATACTAGTTTTGTACCTCCGCCCGGCAGAGTGGTCCTCCACAACCTTCGTGAGCATCCAGAGTATTCGGAGCGGTCGTGGCTCGAGGTTCAGTTTCGAGGAAGTAAGGGTGTTGGCAGACGCGGTCACCCTACCTCGGTGTGGTCGATGTGGTAGACCGCATTTCGGGAGTGTCGTGGTGCGGGGAGCTTGTTATTTTGCGGCCAGCAGGCCATTTGAGGCTGTCACTGGCCAAGGGTAGCACGGATGTTACGACTCACCTCACGGATCGATGGTGGTTGGTTCGCCGCCTACTGATTATGCGCCTGCAGTGGGCCTATGATTAGAGTGGAGCGGTAGCTTCAGGTATATCCTTAACCCTCTAGAGTTTTGGTATGCTTGTTATGATGGTCTCATTATTATGTGCTATGTACGAATAGCGTTGTGTTAATTGTGAGTTAGAAAACATGCTTAGTTGGGAGGATAAGTATGGGGGCATGGTAAGTGTGAGCCCTAGACTGTCACGATTGAGACCTTAGAGGTAAGGTCGTCTTGAGTAAAAGATTCGTTTTATGTTTGACCTTTATCAGAGTGCGTAGTATACGTGGGTTTTTTTTTTGTGAGTGATCAGTCCATGGGTAATGTGAGATGGAAGTGGTAGCTTTCATGATGTGATTTAGCAGGATTGTTCCGTGTCGGGGAACAAGGGCGTGACGCGATTGTGGGTCGGGTTGAGGACGTGATACGGGTCAACCCGTAGCCCGGATTAAGGTGGGGTCAGTTCTGGGTGGTCCCGCCAGGTGGTAGGGTCACGAGGATGCTAGGCCCAAGTTTGTATGATCATCGTATGAGTTCGTGGACGCGTTCGACCAGAAGCGGTTCGTAAAGGCCGGGAATGGCCTTAAGGAAGTTTGAGGTTAGTAAGATGACCAAGTTTGGAGGTAGTGACTCGCAGATTTTTGGGAGCGGAGTAATGACTGATGTATGGTACGTCTTGGGAGAGTTCAAGTGTTCGAGAAGGGCACGACGAGTAAGGAAGGAAGAGAACGTGTGTTATTTCGCATTGGCGGCTGGCGTTGACAACTTGTTAGAGGAACTTCATCGATATCCGTCTTGAGAAGGAACATTCGGACGAATGTTTCTAAGGAGGGGAGAATGTTATACCCCGTATTCTCAGGGTATGTATGCGAGGACGTACGTACGAGAGCACGACAGAAAAAAATTGGAAAGGAAGAAAGAGGTGATTCTTCCACGGAAAAAGTTTCCGGTTTTTGTAAGGAAAAATGTTCGTTGAAGGGAATTGGGTTCCCAGATTTGGAATTTGGGCTTCTTAGATTATATTAGAATTATGGAATTTTATTTTGGAAATGGTCACGTGGGGCCCACGGAGAAATTCTGGTTTTGTGGGCCCACTTTGTTTTGAGATTTTGGCCATTGTGGATATTTTTGGAAGACGTTTTATGAGGGCCAATAGGAGGGTGACACGTGTCACCGCCTAGGTGGCTTGGCGAATTTACCTTTGTGCACAACACGGTTAGAGTCGTTTTACGAAACGTTTCCACGACTTTCGTAGGAAAATTCGGCTATGTCCTTTTTAATTTTTGCGGATTTTTCCGAGAGACGAAACATTTTGGACCAACGGGAGGGTGACATGTGTCACCTCACATTGGAAGCAGTGGGCGTCAAGTGCGCGATGTGGTTCACGTTTGGCTTGATCTTTTGGCTCACGTTTTGTGCCCTATTGGCTCCTTGTTTTGGCCTTGTTTGTGGCTTGTTTGGTGCCATGTTTTGTGCCTTGTTTTGTGGAGTAGGGTTAGGGTGCACTTGGCTTGATCAAGGCCTTACACTTGCCTTGCACTTGGCTTGATCAAGGCCATTGATTTCCTATAAATACCACTCCTCTTGTGAAGACTTATTCATTCACTCCTCACTTTGTCTAAGTCTTGAAATCCCTCCCCTCCTCTAGTGGCTCGTCCCAAGCCTCTCCCTCCTCCTCCTTGTGGCCTTTGGCCGAGAAGGGTTCCCTCCCCACTTTGTGGTGCTAGCCAGTGGGGTACCCCACTGCCTAGTTGTTTCAGTATAATACACCCCTCTTGGTAGAAATACTCTCCAGTATTGTTATAATGCCCAAAATACCTTAGCCTTTACCTTGTTGTATTTCAAAAGTTACCTCTATACGTAGAGCAGGAAATACTACCTTTTGTCCTTTAGTCTCAAACCGAAACCCTAAGGAAATCTTCATAGTTGGTTGAAGTATTTGAGTAGAAGTTGGTTAGAACTTCTAAGGGTTGTTTGGAGCGGATTGGAGCGCATTTGAGTAGGAGCTAAACCTTGCTCAGGATCGACATTATAACTTGGATAATTTTGGGCTTGTCGAGGTAAATATTCTTGTCCCTTATTGTAATTGGAGATTACATGTAGTAGGAATATATAGTTGAGGTATACTATATATAATCGAACATTATTGTGCGGCAATGTCTTTTGACTTAAGCTGAATTTAAAGAAAAGAATCAATCAGTATTTACATAGATGTATTGCAGAGACTTGTGTAGTATTCGAGTAGAATTGTACACGTCCGGTTAGGCGTGTAAACCCCCGGTTGGCTTGGTGGCGGCCTCGTTAGAGGAGGAGATTTCTGTTGTTGCGGGGAAATCTTGCGAATTTTACGTAGAAATGGAACCGTATGTTTAAAAGTTAATGAGCGTTTGTGACCTTTTTAGGTGAAAGTACTAAGAGAAGCGTATTCTACTTGAGAGTGGAAAGGGCTAGCAAGGTTGTAGTACTTGGAGCATTTTGCTTATTGTCGATACTGCCGCGAGGTATGTGAACCTCTTCCTATCCGTTCTAGCATGATATGTGTGTAACTATGTATACGGTGGGCGTCTGATTGCTAAGTGTATTTGTTTGGTTTAAACATAAAGTGTTATAACGGCTTTATGGGAAGTTGGTTATAACGACTTTATGTAGGTAAGATAATGTTTCTTGATTTGGAAATCGAATGTGTATCGGCAGCACCAACTGCGGCGTTAATAAAGGAAAATGTATTGAATAATGATGTGTTGTATTAAAACCGGTAGAAACCTCCATCCGCATAGAAGCTAAGATGAGACAAAATGATATTACATTTTCTAGATCACGGTTTGTAATAAGATTGTTATAAACAAGAATAAACTACTCACATATATGACATATGTTACTCAATTGTTTTAAAAGAGATTAAGACTATGAGTTATGAAACCTTTCTAAAATAAGTGACTTGAGCATTTGAAATTAGGCAAATTTGAACGCTTGGAAAATAATGTTGTTACTTGATTTTACAAAGGGAAGTGTCTTGTTTACTTAAAAAGATAGTCACGATTTTTATACTACGTATTGTGTGACTTATGTGAAAGTACTTTGAGTTGTGTGAAACTTGCCTATGCTTGTGATGATAGCCTTTGTTGTACAAGTGTTGTATTTACGTATACTGGCGTCTCGATAGAGGCGGTTGACTTATTGAGAACTTACTTGGGCGTCTTTGGCGATGTGGAGAATTCCGCGGGTATGTTTCCATTTTGATTATCGTCTTATTGTTGATGTCACATGGACATGTCTACAGGAGTAGAATTCCGGGGGCATGTGGCCATGCGGCAGGGTTGATTACCCGATATATTGTTATTGTGGCTACATGGACATGTCTACACCGAGGTAGAATTCCGGGGGCATGTGGCCATGCGGCAGGGTTGATCGCCCAGTATATTATTGTTGATGTCACATGGGCGTGTCACACCGGCGCAGATTCGGGGCATGTGGCCATGGGGCATTGGTATTATTGTTGCATCATGGACATGTCTACACCGACGAGAATTCGGGGCACGCGGCCGTGATGCGAACATGATTGATGTTGTGGGCGTGAGACCCATAGTTATATTTGAGTGATGACTTGAGGCGTGAGTCCCCGATCGACATGATCGCTTTTATGTTGTGATCGTAGTTTGGTTATCATACATGTCTCTGCTTTATATAGACTAGTATGATTTCATTTCTGATATTTCTGATTTCACATACTTGGTACTGTTGTCAGACCTCCTTCGGCTGCGTTCATGCCGCAGTAGAGGTACATCGGTCGTGGATCCTCGCTCTTAGGATCTCGATTCGGCGTTTTGGGAAGCTCCGTTTCTCGGAGGCTTATCTTTTGGTATGTGTTCCACTGAGTTGTAGGTTCTTGTACATTCGGGGTATGGCGGGCCACGTCCCGTCATAGTTGTTGTAAATCTTAAGTGCAGTAATGCTGTTGTGGGCGGGGTTTGTAAAAGGATTAAAGCGTTCGTTTTGAAAGAGTTGTATTTATTTATGATATTGGAAAGGTAACCGTTGGGTTGGCTTTTTTATGTTCATATATCTTGTTTCTTGTTTAAAGTTTTATTTTCCATTTGGTTTTCTCGATGTTGTGTCACTAGGGTGCCGGATAAGGCACGATGCTTGGGCCGGGCAGTCGTTACAAGCCTCCACTCCTGGCGAGAGCCCTCCCACTCCTTTGTGGTGCTAGTAGTGGGTACCCCAGCCTAGGTGTCTTCGTATAAGACCCCTCTTGTTAGAAATACTCTCAAAGTATTGTTATAATGCCCAAATTACCTTAGCAGTATACCTTGTAGTATTCTAAGGTTATACTTATCTGAAAAGCCCGAAATACTATTATACTTCCCTTAGTCACAAAACCGAAACCACAGGAAAATCTCCATGGTTAGTTGGAGTAATAAGTAGAAGTTGGTTAGAACTTCTAAGGGTTGTTTGGAGGCGGGCCTGAGCGCACTGAGTAGGAGCTAAACCTTGCTCGTGATCGACATTTAAACTCGGATAATTATGGGCTTATCGAGGTAAATATCTTGTCCTCTATTGTAATTGGAAATTACATGTTGTATGATTATATAGTTGAAGTATACTATATATAGAATCTGAACGTAGTTATCGGCAATGTCTTTTGACTTAAGCTGAATAATAAGAAACCTTTTGAAAGAAAGTCTTGAATGTATTTACATAGGGTGTATCAGATGAGACTTGTGTAGCTTTTACGTGAGGTATAATTTTGCACATCCGGATTAAACATATAACCCCCGGTTGGCTTGGTAGCGGCCCAGATAGAGGAGGAGATTTCTGTTGTTGCGGGGGGAAATCGCCGAATTTTACGTAGAATGTTCTCTGAAGGGATCTAAATGTTAATAAGCGCCTTGTGGCCTTATAGGTTGAAGTACTACGTGTGGCGCGATCTACTTGGCTTAAAGAGTAGCGGTTGGAAGTACTTGGAGCGTTTTGCTATTAGTCGATACTGCGCGAGGTATGTGAACCTCTTCCTATCTCTTCTAGCATGATATGTGTGAACTATGTAGTACGGTGAGCGATACGTGTGCTAAATGTATTTGATTGGTTTAAAACATAAAGTGTTATAACGGCTTTATGGGAAGTTGGTTATAACGACTTTATGTTGGTAAGAAAATACTTGTGGTTTTAAAGGTAACCGATTTGAACTATAAGCGGCTTATTATGTGTTAATAAAGAACTTGAAGTATTTCAAAAGATTTTTGAATCATTTAAAGAAGAAGTAATACTTGGTTTTGAAAACTTAAGAGTTATACTAGCTTTATGGAAAGTTAGGTAATAACGGCTTAAGAATGTTTCTTGATTTCGAAATCGAGAATGTGTATCGACAAACCACCGCAGCGTTAATAAAAGGAAATGTTTTGTGATTAAGTATTATTAAAACCAGAGAAACTTATCTGCATAGAAGCTAAGATGAGACAAAATGATATTTCCTAGATCATGGTCTTTGTAATAAGATTGTTATAAACAAGAATATCCTACTCACATATAAGGCTTATGTTTCTCAGATAGCTTAAAAGAGAATTATATTCTTAAATGAATAAGACTATGAACTACGAAACCTTTCTAAAATAAGAAACTTGAACATGGGAAATTAGGCAAACTTGAACATTGGAAATTAGGCAAACTTGAACATTGGAAAAGAAGGTTGCTACTTGATTTTACAAAGAGAAGTAATTGATTTACTTTAAAAAGATAATCACTCTATTGTTATATACTACGGGTATTGTGTGACTTTTGTGAAAGTAACATATCTTTAAAGAGTTATTGTATAAAGTACTTTGGGGATAAAAACCCGATCTCATTAATCATATAGTAGAAAGTACCTTATGTGTGAATAACTTGATTGTATTGGTTTGTGATAGCCTTGTAATACCTTCGTGTTGATTTGATAAGTAATCATATTAGGATGCTACGTGTGTTAGTATTCTGTGATGTTTGTATAAAGGGTTTTTTCCCTTGATTGTGCTTATGTTGTTTAAACGATAAACTGTTATGTTGGTATTATACCACTCACCGTGTTTCCGGGGGTTAAGCTGCCCTCCGATGCGGGGTAGACTCAGGCGGTCTGGGACCATGATTCGAGAATACCTCATGCGGGTCCCGGGGGCCTATGCGGAGCTACGAGAGTTCCAGGTTAGTGTGCGGCCTTTATGGTCATGCGGTCTATGTGGCCATGCGGACTGCGAGTCCAGGACGATGCCGGGGAGTAGCTACCCTCGATGCGGGGTTATACCTCATGCGGGCCTATGAGATTGGCCTATGCGGAGCTGCGGGGAGTTCCAGGGCTAGACGCGCACATTTGATATTGCGGGCGAGCGACCAGCTTTGATCATGTGACGGTCTAGACATATATCATGATACAGTTTATGACCTTGTTAGTACTGTGGGTGTTAGTAGTCGGCTATGCCTTCGTGCCTGCATCTTGTTTTATTTGGACACAGTGGGACTGCTTTGTTCATGTGTATTTCTTGGTGCTTTTCTATCATTGATCGCGGTGAGGAAGGTATTCCACGGCATGATTGATGTTGTGGGCGTAAGACCCATTGTTATATTGAGTGATGACTTTGAGGCGTGAGTCTCGACCGCATATTCGCTTATTTATTGTGAATCGTAGTTTGGTTATCATACATGTCTCCCGCTTTCTATAGACTACTATGATTTCATTTCTGATGATCTTCATGTTTCACATACTTGGTACACGGTATCGACCTCGCCGAGGCTGCGTTCATGCCACGGTAAAGGTACACCGATCGTTGATCCTCGCTCTTGGGTCACGATTCAGCGTTTGGAAGCTCCGTTCCTCGAGGCTTATCTTGGTATAGTCCCCATTGATTGTAGGTGCTACATTCAGGGTATGGCGAGGCCTGTCGTCGTTGTTGTCATATCATTCTTAGAGGTTTGTAAATCGTATGGGCGAGTGGTAGAAAGGGATGTAACTATTCAAATTGTTATTTATATATCTTGTGGTAACCGTTTTTGGTTAGCTTTGTCTTCTTATTTCCCGTCTTATTACATTGGTTTCATGTATTGTCTTTATGTTCGTGATTACTCGATGTTGTATCACTAGGGTGCGGGGTAAGGCACGATCCACGGGCCGGGCAGTCGTGACAAAAGTGGTATCAGAGCAGTTAATCCTCGGAAAGTGTCTACAGACCGTATCCAGTAGAGTCTTGATTATCGGTGTGTTGTGCACCACACCAATAATCAGGAGGCTATAGGATATTTAGGATTGGTTTCTATTCTTCTCACTCTGAGATCGTGCCTTAGAGCTGTGTTGTAAGTTGGACCCTCTAACGTATTTCTTTCCCTTACCGCTATGCCTCGCGCAGGCAACCCGGCCCAGGAGGGCAAGGCAGCCGAGGGAGCTGCGAGTAGAGTACAGAGGGTTACGTGGGCACAGGCCCAATCATCACCTGGGGTGGTGCTTCATTCGGGGAGTTTTGCGACGTCACTAGCCCCAGCAGAGTTTAGCACGGCGGCAGCAGTTCCTACTGCGGCCATGATGTTTGAACCTTCGGCCTAATCGAACAGAATATAGATTGCAAAAAGCGACCTATTACTAGCTATGGATTTGGCTACCAGAGAGTATACGATGTACCGCGAGTCTTGAAGACTAGCTAAGAGAGGTTGTGCAAGTAATTCTTGATTAGGCTTGAGCATGGCACGTATGCGGGCTTATGCGCGTGAGCCAAGCGTAGAGATCGGCGGGTTAACGAAGGGCGGCGAAGAGGCGAGTAGCAAGGTCCTGGTAACTTGCGGCGAGTCGCCTCACGGCAGAATTAGATTATGCGCATCCACGGTGCGAAAAGGTCCTCGCGGGGTTCGGGGCGTTCGGGGTATGCAGGAGTTGGTCGAGCTCGAGCTTAGGTTCACGGCTGCGTAGGTTCCGGCCACCGGATTCAGCTTTTTCCCGGTGTTCCACGGTGTGGCGGCGCCATCGAGAATGTCGTCTTTTAGATGGTACTTGTTGTACCTATGACCGTCAGGGTCTGATGTCGAAAGAGTGTCCTTGCGGGAGGACTTAGCCTTCAGGATCGGTGGGTAGTTCGTCATCTCCCCTAGCTATGCGCCCTACGGGGCAGGTTTGATTAGAACGACTAAGGGGAGTGAAGCAGTAGATATAGATATATCCTTAACCCTCTAGAGATCTGTATGTGTGATAAGGTGAGTATACCTCAAGTGCTATGTTCTTATAGCAGTGTGTTAGTTGTGATTAGAAATCATGGTGGGTTAACCGAGTAAGATTTTTGGGGGATAGAGAAGGTGTGAGCCTTAGAGTTTTATACGTAGAGACCTTAGAGGTAAGGCCATCTCGAGTATAGACGTATGTTTATGTTTGACCCTTATAGGAGTGCATAGTGCACGTGAGCTATGTTCTGGGATAAGTCCACGAGTAGTGTGGCATGAAGAGGGTAGTTGAGCTAAGAAGACCGCTAGGTTTTCGTAACGTGATTAGTGAGAGTTTTCCTTGGGAGCTAGCGTTTAGCGTTCGGGTCGGGTTGAGGCCCGCGTTGCGGGTCAACCGCGGCATATTTGGTGGTGGGGTCAGTTTGTGGTGGTCCGTCTTGTGGTAGGGTCACGAGGTGTTAGGCGAGTTTAGTTAACCAACGTGCGGTCGTGGATCGTTCGACCGATGGTCGGGCGAGGAGGTCAGCCGTCTTGTCTTCTAGCAAAAACCGTTTACTCAGCAGTGTTGATTTTATCAGAAAGGTTGTAAGGCTGCACGAGGTGCCTACCTTCACCTTATGGCGAGCGATGGAGTCGTGGTACGATCGTTTTTGGTTTCTGGAAGTTTTTACCAAGCAGGGTTAAGAACTCAGGTGAGTCTCAGAATCGCATTCGCCCTCGGGCCAGTGTGTGGATTTCAGGGGTAGTTGTGGGGATTGTTGTCTCCTGTGGAGGGAGTGTTTAAGCTACCATTTCAGTGTTCGGATGTTATACCCCGTAGTTCCTGGGTATGTATGCGAGGACGTACGTACGAGAATACGACAGAAAGATTGGAAAGGAAGAAAGAGGTGATTTTTCCACGGAAAAGTTTCCGGTTTTTGTGAAGGAAAAAGGTTCGTTAATGGGAATTGGATTCCCAGATTTGGTTTTTGGACTTCTTAGATTATATTAGAATTTTGGGATTTTATTTTCGGAAATGGTCACGTGGGGCCCACGGGAGAAATTTACGGTTTTGTGGGGCCCGCTTTGATTTTGAGATTTTGGCCGTTATGGATATTTTCGGAAGACGAAATATTTTGGACGAATCGGGGGGCGACACGTGTCACCCCCATGTGGCACCCTTGGCCGAAATATGTTTGTGCACAACACCCGGTTAGAGTCGTTTTTCGACGAAACGTTTTACATAACTTGCGAGGGGAAAATTCCGGCTATGTCATTTAGTATTTTTGCGGATTTTTCCGAGAGACGAAACGTTTTGGACCAACGAGAGGGCAACACTTGGCACCCTCTCGTTGGTGGACTTGAAGGGGCGTTAGGGCCGAATGGATGAGCAAGTGTTGGTTGATATTTGTGTAGATATTTGTGAGGGTTTTAAGGAGTAGGGTCTAGGGGGCACTTGGACATATCTTGGCCCTCCACTTGCCCCCCACTTGGCTAGATCTTGGCCCTTGGTTGGCCTTTGCTTGGCCTATAAATACCCTCCCCCTTTGAAGACTTCTTCATCCATTCCATAATTTCCAAGTCTTGAAAACCTCCCTCCCTCCTTGTTGGTTTCGTCCCTCCCCTCTTCCTTTGTGAGGCCTTGGCCGAGGGGTGCACCCTCCTGAGGCCTTGGCGAGGGTACACCCCCTCCTAGTGGGGCCGTGAGGTACCCACTTACCTTGTTGTTCTCGTAGAATACACCCCCTCTTGGTAGAAATACTCTCAAAGTATTGTTACTATACCCAAATTACCTTAGCCGTATACCTTGTAGTATTCCAAAGAAACCTCTATCGTAGAGCAGGAAATACTACAGATGTCCTTTTGTCTCAAACCGAAACCCTAAGGAAATCTTCATTGAGTGATTGAAGTAATTAAGTAGAAGTTGGTTAGAACTTCTAAGGGTTGTTGGAGCGGGTTGGAGCACCGGAGTAGGAGCTAGCGTTGCTAAGGATCGACATTTATACTTGGATAATTATGGGCTTATCGAGGTAAATATCTTGTCCTCTATTGTAATTGGAAATTACATGTTGTTAGAATATATAGTTGAAGTATACTATATATAGAGCGAACGTAGTTATCGGCAATGTCTTGCGACTTAAGCTCAAGAATCTGAACTGTAATTACATAGGACCGTATTACAGTAGACTTGTGTAGTAGTACTGTGGAGTAGAATTGTACCCGTTCGGGTTAGATGTATAACCCCCCCCTGGTTGGCTTGGTAGACGGCCCCGTTAGAGGAGGAGATTTAGGGCATTGCGGGGAGAGTCTGCGAATTTTCGGTAGAATGTTCGCGATAAGGTCTAAATGTTAATAAGCGCCTTGTGGCCTTATAGGTTGAAGTACTACGTATGGCGCGATCTGCGGCTAAGGAGTAGCCGAGCGGTTTGAAGTACTTGAGCGTTTTGCTATTAGTCGATACTCGTCGCGGTATGTGAACCTTTTCCTACCTCTTCTAGCATGATATGTGTGAACTATGTAGTGCGGTGAGCGTCGTGTGCTAAACGTATTTGATTGGTTTAAAACATAAAGTGTTATAACGGCTTTATGGGAAGTTGGTTATATGACTTTATGTTGGTAAGAAAGTACTTGTGGTCTTGAAAAGGTAACGATTTGAACTATAAGCGGCTTGTTATGTGTTAATAAAGAACTTGAAGTATTTCAAAAGATTTTTGAATCATTTGAAAGAAGAAGTAATATTTGGTTTTGAAAACTTAAGAGTTATACTAGCTTTATGGGAAGTTAGGTATAACGGCTTAGAATGTTTCTTGATTTGAATCGAGAATGTGTATCGACAAACCAACTGCAGCGTTAATAAAAGGAAATGTTGTGAATAATTAAGTATTATTAAAACCAGAGAAACTTCCATCCGCATAGAAGCTAAGATGAGACAAAATGATATTTCCTAGATCATGGTCTTTGTAATAAGATTGTTATAAACAAGATATCCTACTCACATATAAGGCTTATGTTTCTCAGTTGTTTAAAGGAGAATTATATTCTTAAATGAATAAAACTATGAACTCTGAAACCTTTCTAAAATAAGAAGCGTGAACATTTGATATTAGGCAAACTTGGGCGTTTGGAAAATAATGTTGTTACTTGATTTTACAAAGGTAAGAGTTTTAGTTTTCTTAAAAGGATAGTCACTCTATTTTATACTACGGGTATTGTGTGACTTATGTGAAAAGCAATGATCTTTTAAAGATTTAATGTGTGAAGTACTTTGGGGTTAGATACAGAACTTGTTAGTAGAAAGTACCTTGTGTGAATACTCTATTGTATTGGTTCGTGATAGCCTTGTAAATACTTTCTTGTTGCTTTGATAAGTAGCGTGTTAGGATGCTACGTGTGTTAGTATCTTGTGATGTATGGGTAAAGGGTTTCCGGATTGTGCTTATTAACTATCGATCGTTATGATAGTATTGTGGCATTCACCTCTTGAGATGATTCCGGGTTAAGCGCCTCCGATGCGGGGTAGACTTCGGGTCGATGGACCTATGATTCGAGAATACCTCATGCAGTCGGGGCCTATCGCGAGCTACGAGTTCCGGTTAGTGTCGTCCTTTATGGGCATGCGGTCCGTGGCGTGCGGTGCGAAGTCGGGGCGATCTTAGGAGTAGCTACCCTCGATGCGGGAATACCTCATGCGGGCGATGAGATTGGCCTATGCGGAGTCTGCGGGAGTTCGAGGTTAGGCGCGTACATTGATCTGCGGGCAAGTGGCGGCTTTGATCATGTGACGGTCAGAGCAGATCTTATAATCTGATTCATGACCTTGTTGGTACTGTGGGTTTTAGTAATCGGCTATGCCTTCGCACTTACCGTCTGAGATATTATGACACAGGTGGGACCTGGTGTTCATGTGTGTTCCATGGAGCTTTTATATCATAGACTGCCGGCAGTGAGGAAGGTATTCCACGGGCATGATTGATGTTGTGGGCCTGAGACCCATTGTTATACTTGAGTGATGACTTGAGGGCGTGAGTCCCTAACTTGACATGACGGCTTGGTCGTAAACTGTAGTTTGGTTATCATACATTGTCTCTTGCTTTATATGACTGCTATGATTTCATTTACAGTATGTATTTTCAGTTTCACATACTCGGTACTTTTGTTATCGACCTCGCCCGAGGCTGCGTTCATCCGCGAGTTGAGGTACACGATCGTTGATCCTAGCTCTCAGGGTCACAGTTTCAGCGTTTGGGAAGCTCCGTTTCTCCGGAGGCTTATCTTGGTATAGTCCCCTGTTGTCGTAGGTGCTTACATTCAGGGGTATGACGGGGCCCTGTCCCGTCGTTGTTGTCATATCTTTCGTAGAAGTGCATGTAATCGTTGTGGGCGGGGTTGTAAAAAGGATTAAACTGCTCATGTTGAAAAAGTTGTCATTTGTTTTATATGCGAAAGCAAGTTTTTCTCGCATCATTGTTTCATATGTCTTGTATCGTTTATGTTCGTGATTACTCGATGTTGTATCACTAGGGTGCCCGGTAAGGCACGATCCGGCCAGGATCGGGTCGTTACAAAAGTGGTATCGAGCGATTAATCCTCGGAAAGTGTCTGAGCCGTATCCATGAAGTCTTGATTATCGGTGTGTTGTGCACCACGCCAATAATCGTGAGGCTATAGGATATTTAGGATTGGTTTCTATTCTTCTCACTCGAGATCGTGCCTTAGAGTCGTGTTGTAAGTTGGACCTCTAACGTATTTCTTTCCTTACCGCTATGCCTCGCGTAGGCAACCGGGCGGGAGGGCAAAGCGGCCAGAGGCTGCGAGTAGAGTTGAGGAGGGTTACGTGAGCGCAGGCCCAATCATTACCTAGGGTAATGCTTCATTCGGGATTCTGCGACATCACTAGCCCGGTAAAGTTTAGCACGGCGGCGGTTCTACTGCGGCCATGATATTTGAACGCCTTCACGACCAGGAACAGAGAATATGGATTGCAAAGAGGCGACCCTGTTACTAGCTATGGATTTGGCTACCAGAGAGTATATCGATGTACCGCGAGTCTTGATGGCTACCTAAGAAAGGGTTGTGCAAGAGTAATTCTTCAGTTGGGCTTGAGCATGGCACGTATGCGGGCTTATGCAGCGGCCGAGAAACGTAGAGATCGACGGGTTAACGAGGGCGAGAAGAGGGCGAGCGTGAAGGTCCTTGGTAACTTTCAAGGTGAGTATACCTTAAGTGCTATGTTCGATAGCAGTGTGTTAGTTGTGATTAGAAATCATGGTGGGTTAACCGAGTAAGATTTTGGAGGATAGAGAAAGTGTGAGCCTTAGAGCTTTATACGCAAAGACCTTAGAGGTAAGGCCATCTCGGGTAGAGACGTATGTTTATGTTTGACCCTTATAGGAGTGCATGGTGCACGTGAGCTGTGTTTGGGATAAGTCCCTAAGTAGTATGAAATGAAAGAGGGTAGTTGAGCTAAGAAGACCGCTAGGTTTTCGTAACGTGGTGAGTACGATTGTTCGCCGGGAGGTGGTATTTTGCGCGCTGCCGGGTCGGGTTGAGGCTACGTGCGGGTCGACCATGGCGAGTTTGGTAGCGGTCGGTTTGGGGTGGTCCCGCCTTGTGGTAGGTCATGAGGGTGTTAGGCCCAAGTTTAGTTAACCAACGACGAGTTCGTGGATGCGTTCGGCCGGTGGTCGGGCGATGGGCAACCCATCGTGTTCTTGATCGGACCGTTCACTTGGCGATGTTGATTATATCAGAAAGGTTGTAAGGCTGCACGGGGTGCCTACCTTCACCTTATGACAGACAGTGGAGCCCAGGTTACGGCTGTTTTTGTTTCTGAAAGTCCTACCAGGCAGGGTTAAGAACTCAGGTGAGTCTCAGAATCGCATTCGCCCTCGGGCCAGTGCGTGGATTTCAGGGGTAGTTGTGAGGATTGTTGTCTCCTGTGGAGGGAGCGTTTGAGCTACCATTTCAGTGTTCGGATGTCGCCTTATGAAGCCTTGTAGGGGCGGAAGTGTAAGTTGCCGGTCGATTGGTTCGATGTTGGCAAGGTTCAGATGGTTGGTTCAGGCTTGTTCCAGCAGACTGTGGATAGGGTGAAGCTTGTTTAGAAGAAGTTCTGGCAGCTCAGAGGAATCGTGCGGATAATCGGCGACGACGCTTAGAGTTCAGGTTGACGGTCGGTCTTCTTGAAAGTACCACCCCGGGCAGGGTGTGGCGAGTTTTGGAAACAGAAGGAACTTAGCCCGAGTTACTTTGGGCCTTTTGAGTTCATGTGAAGAATAGGCCAGGTTGCCTATATGTTAGCAATTGCCGTCCGACTTAGGAGGCAGTACGTCCGGTCTTTCGTATTGTTGTTCGGGGGGCTGAGCGTATAAAGAGGCCAGAGCCTCTACCACGGGAACAGACCCGAACCGTGGCTCTCCGTATGGCACGTCCTGAGAAGGTCCAAACCTCAGGGATCGCAAGCAGCCCGGTACCATTTGTTGGGTCGTCGGAGCAAGGCTCGCGACAAAGTGATAAAAGTGGTATCAGTGACTAAAGAAGTATATTTTAACCCCGGGAAGAGGTATTTGTGGTGATGTTAGAGGTGTTTCCTCGTAGACTTGGATAAGTATGTTGCGCAGGTATTTCTGTGGCCAGGTATGGCAGGATTGTTTCGTAAGTATAGTAGTGAAGACTATACTGGCGCACGTTTGTTTTGAGACTTAGAAGGAACATTCGGGACGAATGTTTCTAAGGGGGGAAGAATGTTATACCCCGTAGTTCCAGGGTATGTATGCGAGGACGTACGTACGAGAATACGACAGAAAGATTGGAAAGGAAGAAAGAGGTGATTTTTCCACGGAAAAGTTTAGGTTTTGTGAAGGAAAAAGGTTCGTTAATGGGGTGGATTCCCATTTGGTTTGGACTTCTTAGATTATATTAGAATTTTGGGATTTTATTTTGGAAATGGTCACGTGGGGCCACGGGAGAAATTTACGGTTTTGTGGGGCCCGCTTTGATTTTGAGATTTTGGCCGTTATGGATATTTTCGGAAGACGAAATATTTTGGACGAATCGGGGGGCGACACGTGTCACCCCCATGTGGCACCCTTGGCCGAAATATGTTTGTGCACAACACCCGGTTAGAGTCGTTTTTCGAAACGTTTTATAACTGCGAGGAAAATTCGGCTATGTCATTTAGTATTTTTGCGGATTTTCCGAGAGACGAAACGTTTTGGACCAACGAGAGGGCAACACTTGGCACCCTCTCGTTGGTGGACTTGAAGGGGCGTTAGGGCCGAATGGATGAGCAAGTGTTGGTTGATATTTGTGTAGATATTTGTGAGGGTTTTAAGGAGTAGGGTCTAGGGGGCACTTGGACATATCTTGGCCCTCCACTTGCCCCCCACTTGGCTAGATCTTGGCCCTTGGTTGGCCTTTGCTTGGCCTATAAATACCCTCCCCCTTTGAAGACTTCTTCATCCATTCCATAATTTCCAAGTCTTGAAAACCTCCTCCTCCTTGTTGGTTTCGTCCTCCCCTCTTCCTGTGAGGCCTTGGCCGAGGTGCACCCTCCTGAGGCCTTGGCCGAGGTACACCACTCTCAGTGGTGCCGTGAGGTACCCCTCTTGGTAGAAATACTCTCAAAGTATTGTTACTATACCCAAATTACCTTAGCCAGTATACCTTGTAGTATTCCAAAGAAACCTCTATCGTAGAGTCAGGAAATACTCTGTATGTCCTTTTGTCTCAAACCGAAACCCTAAGGAAATCTTCATTGAGTGATAGAAGTAATTAAGTAGAAGTTGGGTAGAACTTCTAAGGGTTGTTTGGAGCTCGTTTGAGCACCCGGAGTAGGAGCTAAGCGTTGCTAAGGATCGACATTTATACTTGGATAATTATGGGCTTATCGAGGTAAATATCTTGTCCCTCTATTGTAATTGGAAATTACATGTTGTTAGAATATATAGTTGAAGTATACTATATATAGAACTGAACGTAGTTATCGGCAATGTCTTGCGACTTAAGCTCAAGAATCGAATCTGTAATTACATAGGACTGTATTACAGTAGACTTGTGTAGTAGTACTGTGGAGTAGAATTGTACCCGTTCGGGTTAGATGTATAACCCCCCCCCTGGTTGGCTTGGTAGCCGGCCCCGTTAGAGGAGGAGATTTACGCTGTTGCGGGGGGGGGGGAGGTGCTGCCGAATTTTCGGTAGAATGTTCTGCGATAAGGTCTAAATGTTAATAAGCGCCTTGTGGCCTTATAGGTTGAAGTACTACGTATGGCGCGATCTACTGGCTAAGGAGTAGCCGACGGTTTGAAGTACTTGGAGCGTTTTGCTATTAGTCGATACTCGTCGCGAGGTATGTGAACCTTTTCCTACCTCTTCTAGCATGATATGTGTGAACTATGTAGTGCGGTGAGCGTCACGTGTGCTAAACGTATTTGATTGGTTTAAAACATAAAGTGTTATAACGGCTTTATGGGAAGTTGGTTATAACAGCTTTATGTTGGTAAGAAAGTACTTGTGGTCTTGAAAAGGTAACTGATTTGAACTATAACTGGCTTGTTATGTGTTAATAAAGAACTTGAAGTATTTCAAAAGATTTTTGAATCATTTCGAAAGAAGAAGTAATATTTGGTTTTTGAAAACTTAAGAGTTATACTAGCTTTATGGGAAGTTAGGTATAACGGCTTAAGAATGTTTCTTCGATTTCGAAATCGAATGTGTATCGACAAACCATCTGCAGCGTTAATAAAAGGAAATGTTTTGAATAATTAAGTATTATTAAAACGGAGAAACTTCCATCTGCATAGAAGCTAAGATGAGACAAAATGATATTTCCTAGATCATGGTCTTTGTAATAAGATTGTTATAAACAAGATATCCTACTCACATATAAGGCTTATGTTTCTCAGTTGTTTAAAGGAGAATTATATTCTTAAATGAATAAAACTATGAACTCTGAAACCTTTCTAAAATAAGAAACGTGAACATTTGATATTAGGCAAACTTGGGCGTTTGGAAAATAATGTTGTTACTTGATTTTACAAAGGTAAGATTTTTGGTTTTCTTAAAAGGATAGTCACTCTATTTTATACTACGGGTATTGTGTGACTTATGTGAAAAACAGATCTTTTAAAGATTTAATGTGTGAAGTACTTTGGGGTTAGATACGAACTTGTTAGTAGAAAGTACCTTGTGTGAATACTCTATTGTATTGGTTCGTGATAGCCTTGTAAATACTTTCTTGTTGCTTTGATAAGTAAACGTGTTAGGATGCTACGTGTGTTAGTATCTTGTGATGTATGGGTAAAGGGGTTTCTTGATTGTGCTTATTAACTATCGGTCGTTATGATAGTATTGTGGCATTCACCTCTTGAGATGATTCCGGTTGCGCCTCCGTCTGGGGGTAGACTTCGGGCGGTCGATGGACCTATGATTCGAGAATACCTCACGCAGTCGGGGCCTATGCGAGCTACGAGAGTTCCAGGTTAGTGTCGCCCTTTATGGGCACGCGGTCCATGTGGCCATGCGGCTGCGAAGTCGGGGCGATCTTGGGAGTAGCTACCCTCGATGCGGGAATACCTCATGCGGGCGATGAGATTGGCCTACGCGAGTGCGGGAGTTCCAGGTTAGACGCGACATCGATCTGCGGGCAAGTGGCGGCTTTGATCATGTGACGATGCAGACAGATCTTATGATACGATTCATGACCTTGTTGATGCGTGGGTTTTTAGTAGTCGGCTATGCCTTCGTACTTACCCCGTACAGAGATATTATGACACAGGTGGGACCTGGTGTTCATGTGTGTTCCATGGTGCTTTTATATCATAGACTGCCGGCAGTGAGGAAGGTATTCCACGGGCATGATTGATGTTGTGGGCCTGAGACCCATTGTTATACTTGAGTGATGACTTGAGGCGTGAGTCCCTAACGACATACGACGGCTTGGTTGTAAGCGTAGTTTGGTTATCATACATTGTCTCTTGCTTTATATGACTGCTATGATTTCATTTACAGTATGTATTTTCAGTTTCACATACTAAATTTTTGTTATCGACCTCGCCCGGCTGCGTTCATCTGCGCGAGTTGAGGTACACGATCGTTGATCCTAGCTCTCGGTCACGCGATTTGGCGTTTGGGAAGCTCCGTTTCTCCGGAGGCTTATCTTGGTAGAGTCCCCTGGTGTCGTAGGTGCTTACATTCAGGGGTATGACGGGGCCCTGTCCCGTCGTGGGTGTCATATCGTTCGTAAGTGCAGTAATCTTGTTGTGGGCGGGGTTGTAAAAGGATTAAACTGTTCATGTTGAAAAAGTTGTCATTTTTTTATATCTTAGAAAGGCAAGTTTTTCTCAGATCATTGTTTCATATGTCTTGTATCGTTTTATGTTCCGCTGATTACTCTGATGTTGTATCACTAGGGTGCCCGGGGTAAGGCACCAGTCACGGGCCCGGGATCGGGTCGTGACATCGGATGTCGCCTTATAAAGCCTTGTAGGGGCGGATGTGTAAGTCGCCGGTCGATTGGTTCGATGTTGGCAAGACTCAGATAGTTGGTTCAGGCTTGTTCAAGCAGACTGTGGATAGGGTAAAGCTTGTCTAGAAGAGGTTCTGGCAGCTCAGAGAAATCGTGCGGATAATCGGCGACGACGCTTAGAGTTCAGGTTGACGGTCGGTCTTCCTGAAAATACCACCCCGGGTTGGGTATGACGAGTTTTGGAAAACAGAGGGAACTTAGCCCAAGTTACTTTGGGCCCTTTTGAGTTCATGTGAAGAATAGGCCAGGTTGCCTATATGTTAGCATTTGCCGTCCGACTTAGGAGGCAGTACGTCCGGTCTTTCGTATTGATATGATCAGGAAAGTATCGGAGATCCATCCAGAGTGTTCCCAGTTAATAATGACCACGTTAGAAATAGTAACCCCGAGTTTTGGAAACTGAAGCGATGCTCGAAATGTGGTAAGAGTTCGAGTGTACGACAGCCTCAGGGATCGCATGCAGCCCGGTACCATTTGTTGGGTCGCCGGGGTGACACTAGAACCTCGCGGCAAAGTGACAGAAGTGGTATGCTTTATGATGTTAGAGGTGCTTCCTCGTGGACTTGGATATAAGTATTTTGCGCAGTTGTTTCGGTGGCCATGTGTGACAGGATTGTTCTCGTAAGTATAGTAGTGAAGACTATATTGGCGCACGTTTGTTTCGAGACCTAGAAGGAACATTCGGGACGAATGTTTCTAAGGAGGGGAGAATGTTATACCCCGTATTTCCAGAGTATGTACGTAAGGACGTACGTAGAAAATTTGAACTTGTAATTAAGGCTTGGCCGAATTATTTTTGTGCACAACACCCGGTTAGAGTCGTTTTTCGACGAAACGTTTTCACAGCTTTCGTAGGGAAAATTACGGCGATGCCAATTTTATTTTTTTCGGATTTTTACGAGAGACGAAACATTTTGGACCAACAAGAGGGCGACACTTGGCACCCTCTCATTGGAAGACGTCTTGGGCGGTGGAGTGGACGAATGGGTTGGCTTTTTGTCTTGGAGTTGGTAGGATATTTTGTGGTAGATGGATAAGGTGCACTTGGCAAGATCTTGGCCCTACACTTGCCTTGCACTTGGCATGATCTTGGCCATTGGTTGGCCTTTGCTAGACCTATAAATACCCCCCCTTTGGAAGACTTCTTCATCCATTCCTAAAATATTTCTAAGTGTTAAATCCTCCTCCCTCCCCTTAGTGTAGAGTTCGGCCAAGAGCCTCCCCCCTCCCCCTTGGCCGAGAGCCCTCCCCCCCTCCTTGTGGTGCTAGCCGTGGGGTACCCCCCCCCCCTAGCCTAGTTGTCTTCGTATAATACCCCCCCTCTTGTTAGAAATACTCTCAAAAGTATTGTTATAATGCCCAAATTACCTTAGCCGTATACCTTGTAGTATTCTAAGGTTATACTTATCTGAAAAGCCAGAAATACTATTATACTTCCCTTCAGTCACAAAACCGAAACCCTAAGGAAAATCTCCATGGTTAGTTGGAGTAATAAGTAGAAGTTGGTTAGAACTTCTAAGGGTTGTTTGGAGCGGGTCGGAGCACGCGGAGTAGGAGCTAAACCTTGCTCAGGATCGACATTTAAACTCGGATAATTATGGGCTTATCGAGGTAAATATCTTGTCCCTCTATTGTAATTGGAAATTACATGTTGTTTGATTATATAGTTGAAGTATACTATATATAGAACTGAACGTAGTTATCGGCAATGTCTTTTGACTTAAGCCTGAATAATAAGAAACCTTTTCGAAAGAAGAATCTTGTTGTATTTACATGGGTGTATTCTGATGAGACTTGTGTAGCTTTTCTGTGCGGTAGAATTGTGCACGTCCGGATTAAACATATACCCCCCCCCTGGTTGGCTTGGGAGCCGGCCCCGATAGAGGAGGAGATTTCTGTTTGTTGCGGGGAGGATGTCTGCCGAATTTTACGTAGAATGTTCTACGAAGGGATCTAAATGTTAATAAGCGCCTTGTGGCCTTATAGGTTGAAGTACTACGTGTGGCGCGATCTACTTGGCTTAAAGGAGTAGCCAACAGTTGGAAGTACTTGGAGCGTTTTGCTATTAGTCGATACTCGTCGCGAGGTATGTGAACCTCTTCCTATCTCTTCTAGCATGATATGTGTGACCTATGTAGTACGATAGACGTACATGTGCTAAATGTATTTGATTGGTTTAAAACATAAAGTGTTATAACGGCTTTATGGGAAGTTGGTTATAACGACTTTATGTTGGTAAGAAAATACTTGTGGTTTTAAAGGTAACCGATTTGAACTATAAGCGGCTTATTATGTGTTAATAAAGAACTTGAAGTATTTCAAAAGATTTTTGAATCATTTCGAAAGAAGAAGTAATACTTGGGTTTTGAAAACTTAAGAGTTATACTAGCTTTATGGGAAGTTAGGTAATAACGGCTTAAGAATGTTTTACTGATTTCGGAAATCAGAATGTGTATCGACAAACCACTGCAGCGTTAATAAAAGGAAATGTTTTGACAGATTAAGTATTATTAAAACCAGTAGAAACTTCCATCTGCATAGAAGCTAAGATGAGACAAAATGATATTTCTAGATCACGATCTTTGTAATAAGATTGTTATAAACAAGAATATCCTACTCACATATAAGGCTTATGTTTCTCAGATAGCTTAAAAAGAGAATTATATTCTTAAATGAATAAGACTATGAACTACGAAACCTTTCTAAAATAAGAAACTTGAACATGGGAAATTAGGCAAACTTGAACATTGGAAATTAGGCAAACTTGAACATTGGAAAAGAAGGTTGCTACTTGATTTTACAAAGAGAAGTAATTGATTTACTTTAAAAAGATAATCACTCTATTGTTATATACTACGGGTATTGTGTGACTTTTGTGAAAGTAACATATCTTTAAAGAGTTATTGTATAAAGTACTTTGGGGATAAAAACCCGATCTCATTAATCATATAGTAGAAAGTACCTTATGTGTGAATAACTTGATTGTATTGGTTTGTGATAGCCTTGTAATACCTTCGTGTTGATTTGATAAGTAATCATATTAGGATGCTACGTGTGTTAGTATTCTGTGATGTTTGTATAAAGGGGTTTTCCCTTGATTGTGCTTATGTTGTTTAAACGATAAACTGTTATGTTGGTATTATACCACTCACCGTGTTTCCGGGGGTTAAGCTGCCCTCCGATGCGGGGTAGACTCAGGCGGTCTGGGACCATGATTCGAGAATACCTCATGCGGGTCCCGGGGCCTATGCGGAGCTACGAGAGTTCCAGGTTAGTGTGCGGCCTTTATGGTCATGCGGTCTATGTGGCCATGCGATCGCGAGTCCGGGCGATCTTACGGGAGTAGCTACCCTCGATGCGGGGTTATACCTCATGCGGGCCTATGAGATTGGCCTATGCGGAGCTGCGGGGAGTTCCAGGGCTAGACGCGCACATTTGATATTGCGGGCGAGCGACCAGCTTTGATCATGTGACGGTCTAGACAGATATCATGATCTGATTTATGACCTTGTTAGTCTTGTAGGTGTTAGTAGTCGGCTATGCCTTCGTACTTACCTGTCTTGTTTATTTAGACACAGTGGGACTGCTGTTCATGTGTATTTCTTGGTGCTTTTCTATCATTATTTAGCGGTGAGGAAGGTATTCCACGGGCATGATTGATGTTGTGGGCATGAGACCCATTGTTATATTGGAGTGATGACTTTGAGGGCGTGAGTCCCTGACTAGACATGACTGCTTATTTATTGTGAACTGTAGTTTGGTTATCATACATGTCTCCTGCTTTCTATAGACTACTATGATTTCATTCTGATATCTTCATGTTTCACATACTTGGTACGTGTCTTGACCTCCTCGGAAGTGCGTTCATGCCGCAGTAAAGGTACACGATCGTTGATCCTCGCCTTAGGGTCACGATTCAGCGTTTGGGAAGCTCGTTCCTCGGAGGCTTATCTTCGTATAGTCCTCGTTGATTGTAGGTGCTTACATTCGGGGTATGGCGGGCCCTGTCCCGCCGTTGTTGTCATATCATTCTTAGAAGTGCAGAAATCTTGTTATGGCGAGTGGTAGAAAGGGATATGCTTGTTCAAATTGTTATTTATATATCTTGTGATAACCGTTTTTGGTTAGCCTGTCTTCTTATTTCACTATCTTATTACATTGGTTTCATGTATTGTCTTTATGTTCCGCTGATTACTCTGATGTTGTATCACTAGGGTGCCCGGGGTAAGGCACCAGTCACGGGCACCGGAACGGGTCGTGACAGAAATGTAATACAATTTTGTCTTATCTTAGCTTCTATGCAGATGGAGGTTTCTACTGGTTTTAATATAATTACGTTATTAGTCAAAATATTTCCCTTTATTAACGCTGCAGTGGTTCGTTCGATACTTATTCTGATTTCCGAAATCAGTAAAACATTATTCCTTTTAAAAACCAAGCACTCATTACTCACGAATGAGGTTTCACGCTTTTTAACAAAATTTCATATTAATATAATTAAGTCAAGTCTCTTATCTTTTAAGATCAAGTCTCTTAACTTCTAAAATCAATAAACCATTCTTAAGTCGTTATACCTAACTTCCCATAAAGCTAGTATAATTCTTAAGCTTTCAAAACCAAGTATTACTCTTCTTTCAAAAACGATTCTTAATTCTTTTGAAATACTTCAAGATTCTTATTATTTAAAACTCAAGTCAAAAGACATCGGAGTAAAACCACGTTCAGTTAACACACGTACGTCTACCGTACTATATATATTCTTTTAAATTATCATGCTAAAGAGGATAGGAAGAATCACATACCTCGCGACGGTTATCGACTATTAGCAAAACGCTCCACCGCTATAACCCGGCTAGCCTTGTCCACCTTTCAAGTAGAACACGCTACTCGCGATCTTGACTATCACAGGTTATACAAGTCTATCAATGTCTAGACTACTCTGTAGACTTATTCTAAGCAGAGGACTCTTTATTCTACGGAAATTTGGGCAGCACTTCCCTACCCGTCAAGCTACACAAGTCTACTGTAAATCTGATCTATGTAAGTCTGATTCAATCTTCTTTATTATTCTTCTGATGTGTTTTCAGTTCAATTCTCTTCTGTAATATCCTTCTACTGTGATTACAGTTCAATTCTATTATGTTATACCCTTCTATTGTGATTATAGTTCAATTCTATTCTGTTATACCCTTCTATTGTGATTACAGTTCAATTCTATTCTTTAATATCCTATTACAATAGAAGGACAAGAGTATTTACCTCGATAAGCCCAAAAATTATCCAAGTATAAATGTCGATCCTGAGCAAGGTTTAGCTCATAATCTGAACGCTCCAATCCGCTCCAAGAAACCCTTAGAAGTTTCTACACAACTTCTACTTACAACTTCAACCAACAATGAAGTTTCTCCTAGGGTTTCGTTTAGTGGCTAAAGGAAGTATAGTAGTATTTTCCGGACTCTAAGTATAGAGGTAACTTTGGAAATACTACAAGGGATTGGCTAAGGTATTTTGGGGATAGTAACAATACTTGGAGAGTATTTCTACCAAGAGGGGGGTATGTTTGGACGAGAGCAATTTCCAAGGGAAGGGGGGTGTGTCTCGGCTAGGACACTACAAAGGGGGAGGGGGTGGTTTCGGCCAAGGCCTTCACAAGGGGGAGGGGGGAGGCTTGGGTGAGAACTACACAAAGGAAGGGAGGGATTTTTAGACTTGGAAAGTTGATTTGTGGATGAAGAATTCATCAACTCAAGGGGGGTATTTATAGGGCTTTCAAGGGCCAAGATGAAGCCAAGTGGTAGGCAAGTGTATGGTGGAGATTTGCACAAGTGCACCCTATCCTACTCCACAAATACGTCACAAACATTGACCCAAGTTTTAGGCCACAAAACAAGCCACAAAATCTTGCCAAGAACGTGCACCATTTCGGCCACTTGACCGCCCCTAGAGGGTGACAAGTGTCACCCTCTCGTTGGTCCAAAATATTTCATCTCTCGGAAAAATCCGCAAAAATTATAAATGACATAGCCGGAATTTTCCCTACGCAAAGTTTGGAAAACGTTTCGTCGGAAAACAATTCGTTTTGTGGGTTGTGCACCAATTTTCGTCCTATGCCTAACTTAAGGCTTAGACTTTTGTACGTACGCCCTCACGTACATACTCTGGAAATATGGGGTATAACATTCTCCCCTCCTTAGAAACATTCGTCCCGAATGTTCCTTCTCAAGACAGATAACGACAAAGTTCCTCATAACTTAAACAAGTTGCCAATGCCACACCTGGCCACAAAATAACACGCGCGTAATTTCTCAACTTCAAGTCCACGAGGAATCACCTCCATCACTACAAAATCTCCCTCCCAAGGTCTAAAAGATACTCCCTTCACACCTTTTCTTTACAAACGAAATGATCACTTCTATGCTCTTAACACATGCTCGCTTCTTCCCTTACTCGTCGTACTCTTCTCGAACACTTGAACTCTTTCTAGTATACGTACCATACTTCAGTCATTGCTTCAGTTTCCAAAACTTTGGAGTCACCACCTCCAAACTTGGTCACCTTACTAGCCTCAAATTCCTTTAAGGCCATTCCTCGGCCTTTACGATCCGATTCTGGTCGAACATATCCACGAACTCATACGATGGTCATCTAAACTTGGGCCTAGCATCCTCGTGACCCTACCACCTGGCGGGACCACCTCGAACTGACCCCACCTCATTCCGGGCTACGGGTTGACCCGCAATACGTCCTCAACCCGACCCTCCATCGTGTCGAACTCTCTTGTTTCTCGATCCGGAACAATCTTACTAATTCACATCATGAAAGCTACCACTTCCATCTCACACTACCCATGGACTTATCACACTAATACACCCTAGGCATATAATGCACTTCGACAAGGATCATTTGCAAAATCCTTTACTCAAGCGACGCTACATCTAAGGTCTCAATCGTGAAATATTCTAAGGTTCACACTTTCCATGCCCCCATACTTGTCCTTCCAACTAACCATGTTTTCTAACTCGCAATATAACACAACGCTATCGGTACATAGCACACAATAATAAGATCATCATATCAAGCATACCAAACTCTAGAGGGTTAAGGATATACCTGTATCTACCGCTTCACTATAATTATAGGCCTGCCCTGCAGGGCGCATAGTTGTAGAAGGTGATGAACCAGCCATAGATCCCGTAGTCTGTGCTATCCCACCAGTGCTACCTCCGGTCGGACAGTTTCTCGCAAAATGGCCCTGCGGACCCGTAGTCGGTACATTTGAAGTAAGACATTAATAGACGTATTGTGGATATTATAGGTTGACATACTACGGGCGGGACATTGTACTTGGCAAGTGGTTGACCCGAAGAGGTATGTAGAACTTTTCCTATCCTTTGAGCATGACTAGTTACACGTATATAGTACGATAGACGTACAAGATCTTGATATCCTTTACTAATTTTATGAATGGCCAAGTCGGGTGAGTTAGGGGATTAACTCGCTTCTTTGAAAGTATTAAGGATGTATTAAGTTTTATTAAAGTTAAGGAACTTGAAGAGTTTTAAAGTATGTGATACTTGTTCCGTTTTAAACGTATAAGTCCCTTGGATAGGAAATTGTATTTGGCTAAGGTATAAAGTTAATATAATGACTTTATGGGAAGTTGGTTATATTAACTTTATGGAAAGATAAATGGCTTGATTTAATGAAAGACAATTTTATTTTAAGGCATCAATTGCCTACGGTTTTTGTAAGAAAAGGAGTCACTTGATTTAGAAACCTAACTTAAATTCTAAAGGTATTGTGACTTGCCTTGAAATGTAATTGGGACTTGATACTATGGTTAATAGTATCTTGGAAGTTTTTACTAAAAAGAGTAATTTGTTTTAAAGAGTGGAAGTATGTAGTACTTTGGGTTAAATTCCCGGATCTTTATAAAAGACATGTTAGTGCCTTAAGTAAACTAAAATTAGAGTGTATGTGAACAAGAATAATAAGAAGTTAGGGGATTCTTTTTTTTTCCAGGTAAATGCAAATATTATTACTAATAACGGAAATAAGGATGGCTACAATCAGTCATTGAGGGTTCTCAATCCTCAACGTTATGCAAACAAGAAATGGGGAGGAGCGGTGGTCAAAGGTGCCATTACAAGAGGGGATGAGATCATAATAGATTTAAGTCCTTTTGGTTCTAGACAAGGACTTGTAAAGATTCCTGCCTAAGTTTCCTATGTTGAATTAAAACTCCTTGCACGTTTAGTACGTGCATTAGATGCATTTTTTGGGGAATTCAAGAGTAGTGCACTATTGGAAAGAGTTGCCATAAATGGCTCAAGCCTTTTGGCAATAAATGCTCCATTGGCCGAGATCAAATGAGAGTTCTTAGGCGATTTGGAAAGGAGTGACCCTTCAATTTCCACATAAGTTGATCTTTCAAGACTTGATTGAAGAGAAGTCCATTCGAATTCCGTAGCCATCAACTTTCCAAGTCTCTTTTGACGAGTTGCCCCTATGTTTTCCGCAACAATTGAATTCGTTAGGATAGGTGACTCTTCGGTTCTCACCCTTATCAATTTTCGAGGCCCCATTGAATGAGATGTTTCCTTGGTTCTTTCAGCCGTTAAATGCCCCAAATTACCAAGTCTCGTTTGTAGGGTAGGTTGTTCGACTTCCACATGTTTTGAACTACCAAGAACCATGGGAAATGAACCAACATCGGGCTCTACAATCTTTAACCGATGACTCTTAGGTCGCGACCATGACCCGCGACCACTGCGTGACCAATCGTGACCATGACTACCCATCCGACCCTCGCCCGACGCAACCATCCTCTTGATCCTCCATCAACCGAAGCTCACCCATGCGACCCGTCATTACCTCGAGAAGGGGTGGGGTTTCGGAAACCGCAACAATTGCATTCTCAATGTCCTTGGGAAAAGAAGTCCCAATGGCTTCACCAACCTTTGACTGATGCCTCGTGGACATGAACACTGACCCATGACCACCGACCCGACCCGCCATCGACCCTGGATCAACCACATGACCCGTACCATCTCTGACCTCCATGTTGTCATTCGGAAAACAACTAAAAGCCGCACCATTATCCTTCATAAGATTACCCTCTAGCCGTGACCCATGGATTCCATCCACAACCCAAGATCACTATCACGTCGCTAGTGCAACCAGGGACCCCCCACCATACCCACCTTTGACCCGGGATCTCTATCAAGGTCCGTAGACCATCCAGTGTCAAAAGTTGTTTGAAGAGTAGACCCTTCGAATTCCGTAGCCACCCTTTCAAGTTTTCGATGTCCCATTGAATGAGATGTTTCCTTGGTTTTCTTAGCAATTAAATTCCCCAATTTACTAAGTCTCGTTTGAAGGGAAGATTGTTCGACTTCCGCATCCATTGAATGCAACAAATTCCTAGACCTCTTTTGGATAAGAAACCCCTCGGCTTCCAAAACCTTAGCGTTTCCAAGGCCAATTGGAAAAGAAACATTGTCGAACTCAACAACCAAATGCTGGTGACCCATGGACTTCCCCCAAGACCCAAGCCCACCCACCTGACCCGCAATCAACCCGTGACCAACCTCGAGGCCCGTAGTCACCTTGGCATCCAAAGTGGTCGCCGGAAAAGCCTCTTTGTACTCAGAAGCCAATGGTCGGAGACCCAAAGGTTCAAACCACAAGTTACGAATATCAACACCACCTCCCGCCACTGGATCTACCCTCCATACCACTTTCGACCGGGATCCATATCAAGATCCGCAAATTCCCAGTCGGGAGTGCTACCGGAATCCGACGTCGAGTGCTGCCGGAAGGTTGGGAGAATCAAAGAGCTGAATCCTCAACCCAAGACCTCCATCATGACCTCTTGCACACCAGAACACCTCCGACTGCTATGACCTGCGTCACCCGCTTGTCCCGAAAACTCCACAATATTCAGAAGCAAACTTGCCACCGCTGAGGCCCCCGAAATGCAAACTTCAAATTCATATCTTGAATCTTGTAATCTTGAACAATCAACATAATCTCTTTCCTTCTTTTGGCTGAAATCTTTGTATTCTTTCTCATGGCTAGAAGGAAGATAATGCAAGTCTTGAATAATCTTTAAACAAGTTGAAGAATCTTCGTAACAATCTATGGACAAGTTGATAAACTCGAACAATCTTTCCACAATTTTCGAAAAATCTTCAAATAAGGTGTAAAATTTCCGTAATAAACTCAACAACTTCGTATCAAAATCAAGTAAGATGAAATCAGATTTAAGGAGTATGAAATCGAAGATGAAATCATAAGAATGAGGCGGATTGCGAAGAGCGACTAGGGAGAAATGTTGAGAGCATTTTCGCCTAGTGAGAGAAACTTCTCTCTAACTCTTCGTTATAAGTTAGGGGATTCTTAACTTGCTTATATATTGTATGATAGCCGGTTTTGTGTTAGTGGTATACTATTCATTACGGGGTCGTTCCCCGGGTTTGTGGCATTTGCATATTCCGTGGATTTGCTATCCACGATGCGAGGAATACCTCATGCGAGTCCGCAAGGGCTTATGCGGGTGAAATAGTCCCATGCGGGCGGGTCCAGCCTATGCGAGGAATACCTCATGCGAGTCCGTAAGGGCTTATGCGGGTGAAATAGTCCCATGCGAGGAATACCTCATGCGGGTCCACGCGACCTATGCGGGTGAAATAGTCCTAGGAGTAGGATTGCTAAATTATATTGTAAGTATCCTACTATTTACTCTCATTGTTAGTAAGGCACAGTGTACTGTAATTTGATTATCATACATGTCTCCAGCTTTGCTTTAAACCCATGATATAATTACAGTATTTTTCCAGTTTTACATACTTAGTACATATTGTGTACTGACCCCCTTCCTCGGGGGCTGCGTTCATTCCGCAGGAAAGGGTAAGCAGGTGGTGGATCCTCATTCTTAGGATCACTTATCAGACGTCAGAAGCTACATTTCTCCGGAGGCTTGTCTCTTTTGGTATAGTCTTTCCCTGATGTTGTAGATTTATGTACATTCAGGGGTATGGCGGGCCACTGTCCATGATTGTTATTCTAGAGGTCTGTATTCACATATGTGGTTGATTTGTAGAACCGAGTTATGCAGTTGTACTTTTGATTATGTTTATATTATGGAGCGGCCTTATCGGCTAGCTTTGTGTTTTTATTGTTTACATATGTTTATGTTGTGTATGTTCATTGCTATTCTCGATGTATACGGCGGGGTGCGGGTAGGGCACCGATCGCGCCTCGGTCGGGTCGTGACAAAAGTGGTATCAAAGCGATTAGTCCTCGGAAAGTGTCTGACCATCGTGTCTAGTAGAGTCTTGATTATCGGTGTGTTGTGCACCACATCTATAATCGTGAGGTGCGGACATTTAGGATTGGTTTCCATTTTTCTCTCTCCGAGATCGTGCGATGAGTTGTCTTATTAGGTTGAACCCTCTCGACCTCTTCTTATGAAACGATTATGCCTCGCGGGCGGCGGGGCCTGAAGGGCAAGGCGGCGGAGGAGCTACTAGCGGTACTCGGAGGTTACGGACTCGAGCACGAGCTATGCACGAGGTAGTAAGCGGTCGGCGAGTTCAGCCACGGCAATATTAGAGGCCGCGGCGGTAGCTCGAGGTTCGTGCGAGCCTCGATCCAGCGGCGGGAGCCGAGTATAGAGACTTGGGAAGCGGTCGGTTATTGACGATATAGTAGTCGGGCGGCAAGCGAGGAAGCAGCGACCCACCCGTGAGCCGGTTTGCGGATTAGGGATTTTTGGGTTGTCATCCACCCGAGTTTTATGGTTCGAGTGCGAGGAGGATCCGCAGGAGTTCATTCGGCGACTACGGACCATGCGAGTTCTTAGGGCTTGAGACAGTGCATTACGCTAGCCTCTTACCGGTTATGTGATATTGCGTTGAACTGGTTTGAGTCGTGGTTGCTGTCGAGAGGTGAGGATGCTCTTCCAGCTGTTTGGGAGGAGTTCACAGAGGCCTTCATGGATCACTTTTTGCCTCCTGAGATGAGGAGAGCCCGGGTAGATAGATTCTTGACCTTGAGGCAGAACGGGAGGACTATCGGAGTCTGACTGAGTTTGACTCCTTGGCGGACATCTTTACGACCCGACCGGGCCATGGCGGTGCCCTACACAGGCACCCCTTTCGGTATATATCAGAGAATAGCAGCGGAACATACACAACTGTTTAAAAGCTTAAACATAAAAATAACAACAGGCTAGCCGATAAGGCCACCTTTCGTAAACCATACAAATAAAACAATACATTTTTTTTCTTACAACCCAATCCACAAATGTGACTACAGACCTCTAAGAATAACAACTCTGGCGGGACAGGGCCCCGCCATACCCCTGAATGTACAACAACCGACCATACCAGGGATAAGCCTCGGAATAAAGGGGCTTCACCAGCGGTGAGCAGTGATCCTAGAGCGAGGATCAAGAACGCGTACTCTACTGCGGCATGACGCGGCCCCGAAGGAGGTCGATAACATGTACCAAATATGTGGCGAAAATCAGTAATGAAATCATAAGTCTATAATAAAACTGGAGACAAGTATGATAACTCAATTAACAGTACACAGTGCCTTACTAACAATGAGAGTAAATCAAGGGAATACGTACAACATCACAATAGGAGACTCCCGATCATATCATGGGTAGCAAATCCATTGAAACAGGTGGTATAACGTCTTGGTGGTTTTCCCCTCATTTATACTCTTACCCTAAATCAAGTGGTATAACGTCTTGGGGGTTTACCCCTCATTTATACTCTTATCCTGGAGAAGGTGGTAAAGCAGGTGGTATAACGTCTTGGGGGCTTACCCCTCATTTATACTCTTACCCTGGAGAAGGTGGTATAGCGTCTTGGGGGTCTGCCCCTCACTTATACTCTTACCCTATCTCAAACCGGCCGTCACACAATAAATAAGCAAGTTAAGAAATCCCCCTAACTTCTTTTTAGTCTTATGCATATACACTCTCATTTTAGCTTACTTAAGGCACTAACCTGACATTATAAATTCGGGAATCTAACCCGCCTCCTGGTCACATGCCCCGGAATCCCACATCGCAAGCATGTCCAAGGAGTAACACAAATAATGGAAGCATACCCGTGGAATCCCACATCACTGTCGGTACGTCCAAGTAAACTTACAACAAGACAGCCGACCCTCCAACCGAGAGTCGCGACAACGTAATAAAACATAACACTTGCACTTAAAGGCTATCACCAGCACACATAGGCAAGTTCATAAAATCTATAGACTTTCATTTTATAAACTCAAGTACTACATACTTCTACTCTTTTAAAATGACTCTTTTCCATACGAAACTTCCAAGACACTAATAACCATAGTATCAAGTCATAACTATTTTTTCAAGACAAGTCACAATATCTTTTAGAAATAAAATTATAGGCTTCTAAGTTAAGTGACTTCTTTCTTTTAAAACCTTAAGCAATTGATGCCTTTAAATCAATTTGCCTTTCGTTATTTCAAGTCATTTAACATACTTAAATTACTTAGAATAAACCACTCTTTTTAACCTTCCATAAAGCTATTATAACCAACTTCCCATAAAGCCGTTATACTAGCTTTATACATTAGCAACTTACATACTTCTTTATAACCAAGAGACTTAAACTTTCCAACAAAACAAGTATCAATAATACTTTCAACATACTTAAAGTCTCTTAACTTTTGAAAACCAAGATATCCTTAATATTTAAACAAGTGAGTTAATTCCCTAACTCAATCAACTTGGACATTCTTAAAATAAGCCAAGGATATCAAATAGGCCTAGATTGTCAAAATCTTGACGTCACCGTACTATACATTTACAACTTATTCATGCTCAAGAGATAAGAAAGTTCCACATACCTCTTGGTTTAATCCACTTGCTAAGTCCATTAGCGTCGTAGTATGTCAACCTATAATGACCATAGTACGTCTATTAACTTCTAGTTTCAAACATAGAATATTCCAAGTGCAAAGTCCCTAAATTCTACGGAAAATCGGACAGCACTTCCTTTGTTTCTACTCACTTTGCCACCTTTTTCAAGGCCGAGTACAATAACCAAACACGCCACATTTAAGGCCCAAACAATGCAATCAACAATAGGATTACACGCCTACTAGACGTGTAAAATTCCGCCCCACAAACGATATCAAAGTAATACAACTTACTAGGCCAATTCGGCAAACTTGAAGTACTACAACATCAATTCTAATCCAATTTCCATTTCAATCCAAGTTGTTAACATAACATGATATCCAGTCGCAATCGATTATAACTACTATAATCTTCAAGTAAGTAACATGCGACAATTCTAGTTAACGACCAAATTGTAATTCAATTTCAATGACTCAACATGTCATTTCGGTTGAGCTTCCAAATTTCCATAACACTTATCAAACTTCATAACACATAACACAAGATCATTTCTAACTTATAATAACATGGAATCTTCAATTGCAAAAGTAAGACGAAGATTATACCTCATTTAGCCCAATTTTGATCCAAGATCACAAGTCGATCCTTAGCAACTTTAGCGCCTCTTTTTGACATTCCAATCCACTCCAAGCTACCCTTAGAAGCTTATGATGAACTTATCTTCAAGTTACAACTTCAAAGTTGAAGAACTCCTTTAGTTCCCGCCTTGCGACTAATACAAAAACACCATTTTTCCGGGATCTTTCTATTGAGAAACACTTACAATACCCTTAGGTACCTTGGTTTAAAGTGGGGAGATTATTGGACAACAATTGAAATTTTTTTCCTTCAAACCCTAGGTAAAGCCGAGAGCTCCCTCAAGCTTCTCTCAAAATTCTTGAAAATTTTCTAAGTGTTTAGCCTTGTCTTGCTACTAAGGAGCTTATATAAATATATGGAGGGTCAAGATTAGAACAAATGGGTGGTTTGGATGCATTTCACAAGGATCAAGCCAAGTGGCATTGACTTAGTCAACAATGTCAAGCTAATTGTCTTTGCAAGACTTGGTCTTTTAAATTGTGGTCAAATGACCATTTCCTCCATGTCATTTTCGTCCAAGACCATTAAGGGGGGGTGACACGTGTCGCCCTCCCGTTCGTCGTAATATTTCGTTTTCCGACAAATTTCAAAATTTCCGATAAAATTTTACTCGTCTCAAGTCTTAACATTTTTGAGTTCTTAAGTACGTTCTTATAACATATCCTGAAATTCCGGGGTGTAACATTCTTCCCCCCTTAGAAACATTCGTCCCCGAATGTTCTTTCGGGAGTCAAACATAAAGATAGCGACATAGTCTTCTTTTACAACCCCTACATACCAATAATACCACACGAGGCCACACCACAATACTCATACTAAAATGACAAGCTGAACCCCATGTGTCAACGTCGGTAATCTGCATAAAGCTTCTGCTGACTCTAAGCTTCCTAATAATCTTTCCCGGATAAGCTTAGCCTTATCCACAGCCCGCTGAATCAAGTCTGGACCAAATAACTGAACCTCGCCTATGTCGAACCATCCAACCGGCGATCTACACTTTCTTACATACAAGGCCTCATACAGGGCCATATGAAATACTGGAAGGGTATCTGTTATAGTACGTAACACAGCAAGAGGCAATTAACCCTCCCGACTATTTCTGAAATCAAGAACACAGGCCCGCAACCTATCCTCAAGTGCCTGGATAGTACGCTCTGCCTGTCCGTTGGTCTGAGGGTGTAATGCAACACTGAGACTCACCTGTCCCTAAAAAAAAAGCCCTTCTGAAAAACCTCCAGAAGTTATCTGCAATCGAGCTCATCTGTCTGGCATCATAAACGTAGGAACCCCGTGCAGTCTCATAATCCCCCTGCTAAAAAAAACTAGCATGAACCTCAGCCGAGTAAGTGGTCCTAACCGGAAGAACACGGCTGGTTTCGTCAGCCTATTTACCATGGCCCCCAGGGAGTCGCACTTCCTCCGAGTACGATGCCACCCTGTAACAAGATCCATATTAATTACCTCTCATACCTAGGTTGGGATTTCAATCGCCTGCAATAGCCCACTGGGCTTCTGGTGCTCAACCATGACCTGCTACTAACTCGGACACTAAGCAGTAAACTCCGCTATGTCCCTTTTCCGGTCTTCTTACCCATACATACATCTGAGGTCACGACACAACTTAGTCGACCCCGAACAATTAGAACAATAAGCACTGCGTGCCTCCCCTAAGACCTGCTGACTAGTCTGCGAAGATCGGTACGCAGATCTATCCTCATCTCACAAAGACCCATCCGGTGCTACTCAAACAGGCTCTTCTCTTCTCGGAGAGCCGTATCTCGATACCATATCATAACTGGATCCTCAAACTGTCGCCTCTTTACCTCCTCAATGACGGAAGACTCGGCAACCTCTCGGATCTAAACTTCATTAACCTTGGAAACAAATAATCGAACCCCTAGGCTCGGTAACTGAAGAATCTCACGGACCACGTCCAGTCTATCTGGCTGCCCAACACCCAACGTGCTATCATAATAATAACCTAACCCTCTAGTCTTTCAGGAGGAGTTAGAACTGTAGTCGAGTCAACTTATCTTCCAATAACTGAAAGCCTTTCTCATTCCTGCGAAATATTCGGGTATCCTTAATCTCAATCATGGTTCTTGTTTCCCTTTCTCCGTCGCAACCAAACTTGGTCACTAAACTTAGACTTAATTCCTTTGCTTGCCTCCTGGCTAAGACTTACTGTCCCTCACAATCTAGGGGGGGAGGTTTTCTTGATCTCGTCAAGTAGTAACCCGATGCTACCACATTTCCTTAAGGTGTTCTTACTGCCCATTATTTACTAATGGTCTTACACTAGTCTGGGGTCATCATATCTCGTGCAAATTTCATAACCATAGTCGTATTTTCATTTATCATTCTGGCCATATCCTTACCTTAGGCATTATTATCAGCGAAAGTATTTCTATCTTGATTCATAATCGTACAGTTTCATATATGCGTACTACCTGCATTTTTGTCCTCCCGACACTTCCTCGACTTCGTGGAACGTCGTTCTTAATTTCCCCAACACAAAACCTTTCCCACGGTTATCTACAATTGTAACCTATGGCATGACGATACCGGAGACCCTACCAGTCTTATATCCTGCGTCTAACAACATGGGTACACGCAACCCCATAATACGTAAAACTGTCCCTTTTACGAGGGGGAGAGAACTTATCTCTCTATCAAAATCAAAATCATCAAGCGCCACCTTAAACGTATAGATTTTCAAAATCTACCAACGATGTCTTCTATTTTCTGCAGCCACACTCGTACTTATCTTATTCTTGCTTGCGCGCTATCCTGAACTTATCCGGAAGGTCGTGGCCCTGACCGCCACACCAAACCAACTCCAAGTACATCCAAGGGCACTTAGCATAAACTCCTTCAAATTCGAGTATTTCTTACTTTCTGCATCAATTACCTCAAGTGAACAAGTCACACAGACTTATAAAAAAAACAACAATGTCAAAGAAGGAAGGATAATTCACTGGTTACCCCCACTTCTCTTCCTTTCCACTCGATAACCGGCTTACCGGGAAACTGGTACCGAATCAATTCTCTCTCTGTAGTCCACGTTGGCATAACAAGAGGCCAACTAGTTCGTACTCATAATGACCTCAACGTCTGTCATAACAGCTCTGCTAGGTCTGCTAGGGTCCAACGACTGTATCGTTACCGGCAATTATTATCTAACCGCTCAGCTACCACCCAACACTCACGGGTGTAGTTACCTCGAAAGGTCCTCATGGATTCCGGTTCCATTTCTTTACACTTGGTTGCTCTCTTTCTTACTGGTCGTACTCTTCCCGTACTTCCAAACTTATTGTAGTGTACGTACATAGCCTTCATACTGATTCGGGCCTCCAATCTTTGGAGTTACTATTCTAAACAACATAAGGCCAGTTCCGGCTCTCACCACCTGGTTCCGGTGGACTGCGTCCACGAACCCGTAAAACGATTAACTAGACTTGGGCTGTTATACCCCGTATTTCCAGAGTATGTACGTGAGGGCGTACGTACAAAAGTTTTTAGCCTTAAAGTAGGCATTAGGGTCGAATTTGTACACAACTAGCGAAAAGAGTCGTTTTCCGACGAAACGTTTTCCGGACTTTGCGAAGGGAAAAATACGACTATGTCATTTATTATTTTTGCGGATTTTTCCGAGAGACGAAATATTTTGGACCAACGGGAGGGCTATAAATACCCACCACTTGTCTTGATCTTGGCCCTTGGTTGTCCTATAAATACCCCCTTAGTTGAAGACTTATTCTTCATCCACACTTGTGCAATTCCAAGGAAAATACTCCCCCCCCCCCCTTTGTGTAGTTTTCGTCCTACCTTCCCCCTCCCCCTTTGTGAAGCCCTAGCCGAGGCAAACCCCCCCCCCCCCCCTTCCTAAAGTGGTTCTCGTATAAATACCCCCCCTTGGTAGAAAAGTATTCTCCAAGTTTTGTTACTATTCCCAAATACTTTAGCCCAAATACCTTGTAGTACTTTCCAAAGTTACCTCTATACTAAAAGCCCAGAAATACTATTATACTTCCCTTCAGTCACAAAAATGAAACCCTAAGGAAAATCTTCATAGCCGGTTGAAGTATTAAGAAAAAGTTGCGTAGAACTTCTAAGGGTTGTTTGGAGCGGGTTGGAGCGCCCAGAGTAGGAGCTAAACGTTGCTCAGGATCGACATTTAACTTGGATAATTTTGGGCTTACCGAGGTAAATACTCTTGTCCTTCTATTGTAATTGGAAATTACATACTGTAGTAGTATAGAAATAAATATAAGATGCATAGAAGGATATTTCAGAAGAAAATTGAACTGTAATAGAAGGATATTATAGAAGAGAATTAAACTGAATACACATCAGAAAAATATTAAAGAACAAGACTGAACTGTACTTACATAGGACTGTATTTACAGTAGAATTGTGTAGTTTGACTGGTAGGGAAGTGCTGCCCAATTTTTCCGTGGGATAAGGAATCTGTATCTAGAAATGTTTTTCAGAATAGTCTAGACGTTGATAGACTTATATGACCAATATAGGTTGAAGTACTGCGAGTAGCGTATTCTACTTGAAGGGTGGAAAAGGCTAGCAGGATTACAGTACGTTGGAGCTATTTGCTAATAGTCGATAAATCGTCACGAGGTATGTGATTCTTCCTATACTCTTGAGCATGATATTTTAAAAGTATATATATATATATAGTACGGTAGACGTACGTGCGTTAACTGAACGTAGTTTTACGGCAATGTCTTTTGACTTAAGCCTGAATAATAAGAATCTTGAAGTATTTCAAAAGAATTAAGAAACCGTTTTGAAAGAAGAGTAACACTTGGTTTTGAAAGTTAAGAGTTATAATAGCTTTATGGGAAGTTGGGTATAACGACTTAAGAGTAATAAAATGAATGGTTTATTGATTTTAAAAGTTAAGAGACTTGATCTCAAAAGATAAGAGACTTGACTTAATTGATTTAATATGAATTTTGTTAAAAAGCGTGAAACCTCATTCGTGAGTAATGAGTACTTGGTTTGTAAAAGGAATAATGTTTTACTGGTTTCGGAAATGAGAATAAGTACAGAACAAACCACAGCAGCGTTAATAAAGGGAAATGTAATGACTAATAAAGTATTATTAAAACCAGTAGAAACCTCCATCTGCATAGAAGCTAAGATGAGACAAAATGATATTACATTTCCTAGATCATGGCTGCTTTAATAAGATTGTTATGAACAAGAATAACCTACTCACACATAAGGCATATATTACTCAACTGTTTTTAAAAGAGAATTATGTTATTAAATGATTAAGACTATGAACTATGAAATCTTTCGAAAATAAGAAACGTGAATATTTGAAATTAGGCAAACTTGAACTTTTGGAAAAGAATGTTGTTACTTGACTTTAAGAGGGAAAGTGCTTTGGTTTAAAAAGAAGGGCATAATATTGTCTTAATTGTTTTAAAAGGAAAACATGGTAATATCTTAATCTGTCTTAAATGAGCGTTTAAATGTTATGGCCACACGACACCGCGTTCATGGGATGAACCGGGAATGTATTTCACTCGACTACCGCGTTCATGGGATGAACCGGGAATGTATTTCACTCGACTACCGCGTTCATGAGATGAACCGGGAATGTATTTCACCCGACTACCGCGTTCATAAGATGAACCGGAAATGTATTTCACTCAACTACCGCGTTCATGGGATGAACCGGGAATGTATTTCACCACGATACCGAGTCCATGAGATGGACCGGGAATGTATTTCATGCGACACCGCGTTCATGGGATGAACCGGGAATGTATACCACCTGATTTGATACCGAGTCCATGAGATGGACCGGGAATGTATTCCATACGATTTCACCTCGAGTCCATGAGATGGGCCGAGACATGTTACACGTATCACATAACTAATACCTAGACTGCCGGCAGTGAGGAAGGAGTTCCACGGGCATGAGGGATGACTTTGAGGGCATGAGTCCCTGACTTGACATGACTGCTTTTATATTATGAACTGTAGTTTTGTTATCATACATGTCTCCTGCTTTATAGACTACTATGATTCCATTTACGATATTTTTGATTTCACATACTTTTTGTTATCGACCTCCTTAGGCTGCGTTCATGCCGCGGTAGAGGTACACGGTTGTTGATCCTCGCCATAGGATCACGATTCGCATATTAGGAAGCTCCGTTTCTCGGAGGCTTATCTTTTGGTATGTTTCCACGAGTTGTAGGTTACGTACATTCGGGTATGGCGGGGCCACTGTCCGCCATAGATGTTATTACTTTCTTAGAGGTGCATGAAATCTTTGTTGTGGCGGGGTTTGTAAAAAGGATGTAACTGTTCAAAATTTCGTATATATATGCGAGAGGCCGTTTTGGTTGGCTTTGTTTATTATCTTATCTCTTGTTTCATATCAGATGTTTTATATTCCGATTTCTACGATGTATGACTACTTGGGTGCGGGTAAGGCACGATCCACGGGCCGAGGGTCGTGACAAAAGTGGTATCGAGCGATTAATCCTCGGAAAGTGTCTACGCATCGTGTCTAGTAGAGTCTTGATTATCGGTGTGTTGTGCACCACATCTATAATCGAGAATTGCGCAGACATTTAGGATTGGTTTCCATTCTTCTCATTACGAGATCGTGCCTTAGAGGCGTGTTATAAGTTGGACCCCTCGACGCATTTCGTTTTACCGATTATCCTCTGCGCAGGCAAGCCGGGCCAGATGGGCAAGGCAGCCGAGGAGCCGCTAGTAGGATACTGAGAGAATGCGGGCGCAGCCCGATCGACTGAGATAGTGCTTCAGACGGCGAGTTTTGCGACGCCGCGGCCAGCCAGAGTTTAGAGCGCGATGGTAGGCTGCGAGACCACGATGCACGAGCCTCGGTCCGCGGCACAGGCGGAGGAGTTGGGGTACAAAGAGATGGCCCGATTCGGCGGGATCGTGGCGAACATGAGGATAGGTGGATCACGGTGATTCAGTTCGATGGTACCATGGTTCACCCAAGATCGGATAGTTTGAGGCTACGGGACTTTCGAGTTGTAGCGCCAGAGTTCTACTGGTCGAGGCACGAGGATGATCCGCGTGAGTTCATTCGACGATTCTGACGGATCATGAGAGTGATCAAGGCTTCGGAGACCGAGTCGGTGGTCTTAGGTTCGCATCGGCTACGTGATACTGCAGTCGACTAGTTTGATTCGTGGGAGCTGTCCCGGGGAGAGTATGCACTTCCAGCCGTATGGAGCGAGTTCTCAGGGACATTTCTTGCACATTTCTTGCCTCCACAGATGAGAAGGGCTCGGGCCGACAAATTTTTGACGTTGAGACAGACCGGGCGTACGGTTCGGGAGTACAATGTGGAGTTTGACTCATTAGCTCGGTACGTCCCCGCATTGGTAGCCGACATAGAGGACAGAGTGCACCGCTACGTCACCGGGCTTGATGACTACAAAGCAGAGGCTTGTTCGGGTGTAGCTCTTCAGCCGGGCATGGATATTGCCGCATCTGAGCTTATGCCGGGATGTGAGGAGCGGAGAGGTCGGCGGAATGGCCGAGATCGCCAGAAAAGGGCGGCCAGCGAGTCCTTTGGTAACTTTCGAGGCGGACCGCCTCAGTGCAGCTAGTTATGTACCTCCACCGATGCAGTGGTCCTCCGATCGTCGGGGCGTTCAGGTATTCGAGGCTGGTCGAGCTCGGGGCTTAGTTTCTGAGATATACGGGTTCTAGCGGCCAGATTCATGTCCTCGGTGTGCATGATGTGGCGGCGTCATCCCGGAATGTCGTCTTCATCGGTGTTTGTTTCACTGCGGCCGTCGAGCCATGTGACGAGGCGTGCTTATAGGAAAGTGCGAGCAGAATGACGCAGCCTACGGTCGATGGCGAGATCATCCCTTCTACGGTATGCGCCTGCAGTGCCTATGATTAGAGTGGAGCAGATGGTACAGGTATATTCTTACCCCTCTAGAGACTAGTATGCGTAGATGATATGATGAAGTGCTAAGTATTATGTTCAGATAGCATTATGTTAAAATTTTGTTTAGAAAACATGTTTAAGGGAAAGTTTGGGGACAGGGAAAGTGTGAGCCTTAGAGCTTTACACGTAGAGACCTTAGATGCGAGGCCATCTTGAGTAAACGATTTATGTTTGTGTTGACCTTTATCGGAGTGCATAGTATATGTGGGATAATTCCATGGGTTGTGTAAGATGGAAGTGGTAGCCTTCAGGACTTGAATAGGTAAGATTGTTCCGGATCAGGAGAACAAGTGTTCGACGCGATAGCGGGTCGGGTTGAGGACGTATTGTGGGTCAACCCGTAGCTCTGTTTAAGGTGGGGTCAGTTCTGGGTGGTCCCGCCAGGTGATAGGGTCACGAGGGTTCTAGGACCAAGTTTAGATGACCATCGTATGAGTTCGTGGATATGTTCGACCAGAATCGGATCGTGAAGGCCGGGAATGGCCTTAAAGGAGATTGAGGCTAGTAAGATGTTATACCCCGTATTTCCAGAGTATATACGTGAGGGCGTACGTATACAATTTGAGCCTTAAAGTAGGCATAGGTTCGAATTTGTGCATAGCTACCAAAAGGAGTCGTTTTTCGACGAAACGTTTCCTGACTTTGAAGGGAAAATTCCGGCTATGTCATTAATAATTTTTGCGGATTTTTCCGAGAGACGAAACATTTTGGACCAACGGGAGGGTGACATGTGTCACCCTCACATTGGAAGAGGTTGGACGGCAATTGGGCTAGTCTTGCACGTTTTTGGTGTGAAATTTTGGTCAAGGGTTAGGTAGGATATTTTTGTGTAGATGGATAAGGTAGCACATGGCTAAATCTTGGCCTTACACTTGCTATGCACTTGTCTTCATCTTGGCCATTGGTTGGCCTTCACTTGACCTATAAATATCCCTCTAAGTGATGAACTTTCTTCATCCAAAACCTTTTCTAAGTGTTAAAAATCCTCCCTTGAGTGTGGAGTTCGGCCAACTCGCCCCCCTCTCCTTTGAGAGTCTTGGCCGAGGGCCTCCCCCCTCCCCCTTTGTGGTGCCCTAGCCGAGGGGTACCCCCCCCTAGCCTTGTTGTCTCGTATAAATACCCCCCTTTTGTGGTATAGAAATACTCTCCTAAGTAGTGTTATAATGTCCAAATACCTTGGCCCAAATACCTTGTAGTATTCCCAAAGTTACACTTGTACAAAAGCCCAGAAAATACTATTATACTTCCCTCAGTCACAAAAACGAAACCCTAAGTAAATCTTCACCCGTAGTTGAAGTTATAAGTAGAAGTTGGTTAGAACTTCTAAGGGTTGGTTGGAGCGGGTCGGAGCGCACGGAGTAGGAGCTAAACCTTGCTCAGGATCGACATATAAACTCGGATAATTTTGGGCTTATCGAGGTAAACACTCTTGACCTTCTATTGTAATTGGAAATTACATGTTGTAGGAATATATAGTTGAAGTATACTATATATAGAACTGAACATTATAATTGTGCGGCAATGTCTTGCGACTTAAGCCTGAATTTAAAGAAGAGAACTGAACTGTAATTACATAGGACTGTATTACAGTAGACTTGTGTAGCATTACTGTGTAGTAGAATTGTACACGTCCGGTTAGACGTGTTAACCCCCCCTGGTTGGCTTGGTAGCCGGCCTCGATAGAGGAGGAGATTTCTGTTGTTGCGGGGAAGTCTTTGCCAATTTTCTGTAGAATATTCTACATTGAGATATAAAGATATTAATAGGCGTTTTGTGGCCTCTATAGGTTGTAGTACTACGTGTGGAGTGATCTGCTTGACTGAGAGTGTAGCAGACGGTTTGAGGTACTTGGAGCGTTTTGCTATTAGTCGATACTCGTCGCGAGGTATGTGAACCTCTTCCTATCTGTTCTAGCATGATATGTGTATAACTATGTAGTACGGTAGACGTACGTGTGTTAAATGTATTTGATTGTCTTTAAACATAAAGTGTTATAACGGCTTTATGGGAAGTTGGTTATAACAGCTCTATGTAAATGAGAAATGCTTTGTGGTTTTTAAAGATAACTGATTTGACTTATAACCGACTTGTTGTAAAAGAACCTTGAAGTATTCTAAGAGATTAAGAAACCTTTTTGAAAGAAGTGTATACTTGGTTTGAAAACATAAAAGTTATACCAGCTTTATGAGAAGTTAGGTGTAACGCCTTAAGAGATAAAAAGAATGGTTTAATGGTTTAGAATTTAAGAGACTTATTCTAAAAAGATAATAGACTTGACTTAATATGGATTTTTGTGTGAAACCTCATTCGTGAGTAATGAGTACTTGGATTTTGGAAGGAATAATGTTTCTTGATTTGAAATCGAATGTGTATCGACAAACCACCTGCGGCGTTAATAAAGGGAAATGTATTGAATAATTAAGTATTATTAAAACCAGTAGAAACCTCCATCTGCATAGAAGCTAAGATGAGACAAAATGATATTACATTTCTAGATCATGGCTGCTAATAAGATTGATTATGAACAAGAATAACCTACTCGCCTAAGGCATATGTTACTCAATTGTTTTAAAAGAGATTAAGACATTGAACTATGAACTTTTCAAAAAAAGAGACTTGTGTATTTGAAATTAGGCAAACTGGAACTTTAGGAAAAAGAAAGGCATTGTGTTGTCTTAAAATGGTTTAAAACATAAGGTGTATAACAACTTTATGGGAAGTTGGTTATAACAACCTTATGACAACAAAAGAAAGGTTTTATCATTGGTTTTAATGTGGTAACTTGACTTTAAAAAAGGAAAGTATGGAAGTTGTTTTGGTTTACTTAAAAGATATAAGTCACTCTATTTTTATACTACGGGTATCGGGTGACTTTTATAAAAGGATTAGATCCCGTTAAAAGGAATTTAACGACGTAGTACTTTAGGGTTAAAACCGGACTTTGGCATAAAATGAAAGTACTTTGAGTTGTGTATAACACTATGCTTGTTGTTGTGAAACTTGCCTATGCTTGTTGATGTGAAACTCGCCTATGCTTGTTGTTGTGAAACTTGCCTATGCTTGTTGTGATAGCCTTTGTTGTGCAAAGATTGTGTTTCTATACTCGCGTCTCTCGATGGAGGTCGGTTGACTTGTTAAGAACTTACTTGGGCGTCTTGAATGGCGGAGAAATTCCACAATGCGTTCGCTGATAGTGTTACTTTTGTTAAATCACTTTGGACATCACGACACGATCGTAGCGCGCGGGTATGCTTCCACTTTGATTACCGCCTTGTTGTCTTATTGTTTCCCTTTGGACATCTTGTGCGATCGTAGCGCGCGGGTATGCTTCCATTTGGAATCTGTCTTATTATTTCCCTTTGGACTCATCGACACGATCGTAGCGCGCGGGTATGCTTCCATTTGGAATGTGGTCTTATTTGTTCCCTTTGGACATACCGACACGATCGTAGCGCGCGGGTATGCTCCCATTTGGATTTCTATCTTGTTGTTATCATATCATAGCTGCAGCGGTGAGGAAGGTACTCATGGGCGGGATTGATGTTGTGGCGTGAGACCACGAATTGATATAATCATTATGTGTATGTCTTGTAGTTTGGTTATCATACATCTCCTGCATTTATAGACTATTATGATTTGATTCTGATATTTCTGATTTCACATACTGTACTGTTATCGACCTCGCCCGGGCTGCGTTCATGCTGCAGGTAAGTCGTCTACCGTCGATCCCCGCTTTTAGGATCAACTTTCATCGTATTGGGAAGCTCGTTCCTTGGAGGCTTATCTTTGGTATGTTACCACGAGTCGATGGGTTCTTGTACAGTCCGGGGTATGGCGGGGCCTGTCCGTCATAGTTGTTGTATAAACTCTTAAGTGCATGCCTTTGTGTGGGCGGGGTTTGTAAAAAGGATAAGCTGTCGGGGATTTATGTATATATGATGAAAGCTGTTTTGGTTGCTTTGTTTATTTATTTTGTCTCTAAATTCATGTTCATGTTTTTATTTCCGCTGATTTTCTCTGATGTTGTATCACTAGGGTGCCCGGGGTAAGGCACCAGTCACGGGCCCGGTTCGGGTCGTGACAAAAGTGGTATCAGAGCAGTTAGTCCTCGGAAAGTGTCTACAGACCGTGTCTAGTAGAGTCTTGATTATCGGTGTGTTGTGCACCACATCTATAATCAGGAGGCTATAGGACATTTAGGATTGGTTTCCATTCTTCTCATTCTGAGATCGTTCCTTAGAGCTGTGTTGTAAGTTGGACCCCTCTGACGTATCTCGTTTTACGATTATGCCTCGCAGTGCAACCCGCCGGGCGAAGGCAAAGCGTGAGAGGAGATACGAGCGAGCGTGGCGATCTCTACGAGACCGCGATACGAGCCTCGATCCTACGGTGAGGCGCAGGACATGGTTACTGAGAGATGGCGATTAATGGCGAGTTGTGGCGAACTTGAGATAGATCGATGCAGCGATTCCGGCCCAGTAGCACCCGTAGTTCACCCCGGCGAGCGATTTGAGATTACGGATTTTACGAGTGTAACGCGAGTTTTATGGGTCGAGGCACGAGGATGATCGCGAGGAGTTCATCCGGCGATTGCTGGATCATGAGTGATCAAGCATCGGAGACCGAGTCGGTGGTCCTAGGTTCGCATCGGCCGCGTGATACCGCAATGATCGTGGTTTTGATCGTGGGAGCTATCCGGGAGAGCATGCACTTCCGGCTTTATGGGACGAGTTCTCGAGGCCTTTCTTGCACATTTCTTACCTCGCGGATGAGAGGGCTCGGCGAACAGATTTTTGGTGTTGCGGCGAGCGGCGTGCGGTTGGAGTACAATGTGGAGTTCGACTCATTGGCCAGACGTCCCGCATTAGTAGCTAGTATGGAGGATCGAGTGCACCGATATGTTCTGAGGCTCGATGATTACCTAGCGAGAGAGTTGTTGGTGTAGCTCTTCAGGGCATGGACATTGCCGCATGCGACTTATGCACTTGGAGGTGAGGCGGAGAAATCGACGAAATAACCAAGGTCGTGAAGAGGGCGAGCAGGTCCTGGTGACTTTCGAGGCGGACCGCCTCGGCGAACTTGTTATGCGCCTCGCCCGATCTGAGTGGTCCTCCACAATCTTGAGCATCAGTATTCGGGAGGCGGTCGAGCTCAAGGTTCAGATTTTGAGAAGCGGGCGTTAGCGGTGAAGCCACCCTACCTCGTTGTGACATTGTGGTAGACTCGCGGTGGGAGTGTCATGCTAGTCAGGGAGTTTGTTTTACATGCGGCCAGCAGGGTCATTTTGGGAGAAACTGTCCGACCAGGGGTAGCGCTGGTAGGATAGCACAGACTACGGGATCAGTTGCGGGTTCTTCACCTTCCATAGTCGAGCAGATGTTCATACCGTGCGCCACGGTAAGTCGCGGTGGAAGTTCCCGATTTTAAGCGGTCCTGAATCGCCTATTTTCAGTATATCCTTAACCTCAGAGTGTTGTATGTATTGATGTTGTGATGATGTGTTTAGTGTTATGTTCGGATAGCTTTGTGCTAAAATGTGATTTAGAAACACAGTTAGTGAAAAGGGTAAGCTCAGGGTGAGAAATGATGAACCTTAGAATATTACGTTGAGACCTTAGATGTAAGGCCGTCTTGAGCACAAGATCTTGCGGGTGATCTTTGTCGAAATGTATTATCATACGTAGAGTAATTGTGGGAAAATTTCCTTGGGTAGTGTAAAAATGGAAGTGGTAGCTTTCATGACTGTAGAGGTAAGATTGTTCGGATCGGGAAACAAGAGCGTGATGCGTAAGTGGGTCGGGTTGGGGCCATGTTGAGGGCCAACCGCGGCCATTTCAAAGTGGGGTCAGCTACGGGTGGTCCCGCCAGGTGGTAGGGTCACGAGGGCGCTAGGCCCATGATTAGATAACCGTCGTACGAGTTTGTGGTTATGTTCAACCAGAAGCGGATCATGAAGGCCGGGAATGGCCTTAAGGGAGATTGCGGTTAGTAAGATGACCAAGTTGAGGTAGTGACTCGAGGTTTTGGAACTAAAGCGATGATGAAGTGTGAATGCGTATACTAGAGGAGTTCAAGTGTCAGAAGCGGCACGACGAGTAAGGAAGGAAGAACGTGTGATATTTCGTGGCGGTGTGGCGTTGGCAACTTGTTAGAAGAAATTCTTCGTTATCCGTCTCGAGAAGGAACATTGGACGAATGTTTCTAAGGAGGAGAATGTTATACCGTATTTTAAGAGTATATACGTGAGGCGTCGATACAATTTGAGCCTTAAAGTAGGCATAGGTTCGAATTTGTGCATAGCTACCAAAAGGAGTCGTTTTTTAAACGAAGCGTTTCCACGACTTTCGAAGGAAAATTCGGCTATGTCATTAATAATTTTTGCGGATTTTTCGAGAGGCGAAACATTTTGGACCAACGGGAGGGTGACATGTCACCCTGCATTGGAAGAGGTTGGGCGGCAATTGGGCTAGTCTTGCGTTTTGGTGTGAAATTTTGGTCAAGGGTTAGGTAGGATATTTTTGTGTAGATGGATAAGGTAGCACATGGCTAAATCTTGGCCTTACACTTGCTATGCACTTGTATTCATCTTGGCCATTGGTTGGCCTTCACTTGACCTATAAATACTTCTACAAGTGATGAACTTTCTTCATCAAAATCTTTTCTAAGTGTTAAAAATCCTCCCCTTTAGTGTTGAGTTCGTCCAACTCTCCCCTCCTTTGAGAGTCTTGGCGAGGCCTCCCCCCACTTTGTGGTGCCACTGGCCAGGGTACCCCTAGCCTTGTTGTCTCGTATAAATACCCCCCCCTTTTGTGGTATAGAAATACTCTCCTAAGTAGTGTTATAATGTCCAAATACCTTGGCCCAAATACCTTGTAGTATTCCTAAAGTTACACTTGTACAAAAGCCCAGAAAATACTATTATACTTCCTCATCCACAAAAACGAAACCTAAGTAAATCTTCACCCGTAGTTGAAGTTATAAGTAGAAGTTGGTTAGAACTTCTAAGGGTTGGTTGGAGGCGAGTCGGGCCTTGCGGAGTAGGAGCTAAACCTTGCTCAGGATCGACATATAAACTCGGATAATTTTGGGCTTATCGAGGTAAACACTCTTGACATTCTATTGTAATTGGAAATTACATGTTGTAGGAATATATAGTTGAAGTATACTATATATAGAACTGAACATTATAATTGTGCGGCAATGTCTTGCGACTTAAGCCTGAATTTAAAGAAGAGAACTGAACTGTAATTACATAGGACTGTATTACAGTAGACTTGTGTAGCATTACTGTGTAGTAGAATTGTGCACGTCCGGTTAGGCGTGTTAACCCCACTAGTTGGCTTGGTAGCGGCCTCGATAGAGGAGGAGATTTCTGTTGTTGCGGGGAGAGTCTTCAATTTTACGTAGAATATTCTACATTGAGATCTAAAGATATTAATAGGCGTTTTGTGGCCTCTATAGGTTGTAGTACTACGTGTGGAGTGATCCGCTTGGTGAGTGTAGCGACGGTTTGAGGTACTTGGGCGTTTTGCTATTAGTCGATACTCGTCGCGAGGTATGTGAACCTCTTCCTATCTGTTCTAGCATGATATGTGTATAACTATGTAGTGCGGTGAGCGTACGTGTGTTAAATGTATTTGATTGTCTTTAAACATAAAGTGTTATAACGGCTTTATGGGAAGTTAGTTATAACGACTCTATGTAAATGAGAAATGCTTTGTGGTTTTAAAGATAAGCGATTTGACTTATAACCGACTTGTTGTAAAAGAACCTTGAAGTATTCTAAGAGATTAAGAAACCTTTTTGAAAGAAGTGTATACTTGGTTTGAAAACATAAAAGTTATACCACTTTATGAGAAGTTAGGTGTAACGCCTTAAGAGATAAAAAGAATGGTTTAATGGTTTAGAAGTTAAGAGACTTATTCTTAAAAGATAAGAGACTTGACTTAATATGGATGTTTGTGTGAAACCTCATTCGTGAGTAATGAGTACTTGGTTTTGGAAGGAATAATGTTTCTTGATTTGGAAATCAGAATGTGTATCGACAAACCAACTGCGGCGTTAATAAAGGAAATGTATTGAATAATTAAGTATTATTAAAACCAGTAGAAACCTCCATCTGCATAGAAGCTAAGATGAGACAAAATGATATTACATTTCTAGATCATGGCTGCTAATAAGATTGATTATGAACAAGAATAACCTACTACTTCTAAGGCATATGTTACTCAATTGTTTTAAAAGAGATTAAGACATTGAACTATGAACTTTTCAAAAAAAAAAGACTTGTGTATTTGAAATTAGGCAAACTGGAACTTTAGGAAAAAGAAAGGCATTGTGTTGTCTTAAAATGGTTTAAAACATAAGGTGTATAACAACTTTATGGGAAGTTGGTTATAACAACCTTATGACAACAAAAGAAAGGTTTTATCATTGGTTTTAATGTGGTAACTTGACTTTAAAAAAGGAAAGTATGGAAGTTGTTTTGGTTTACTTAAAAGATATAAGTCACTCTATTTTTATACTACGGGTATCGGGTGACTTTTATAAAAGGATTAGATCCCGTTAAAAGGAATTTAACGTACGTAGTACTTTAGGGTTAAAACCCGGACTTTGGCATAAAATGAAAGTACTTTGAGTTGTGTATAACTTGCCTATGCTTGTTGTTGTGAAACTTGCCTATGCTTGTTGATGTGAAACTTGCCTATGCTTGTTGTTGTGAAACTTGCCTATGCTTGTTGTGATAGCCTTTGTTGTGCAAAGATTGTGTTTCTATACTCTGGCGTCTCTCGATGGAGGTCGGTTGACTTGTTAAGAACTTACTTGGGCGTCTGGCGTGTGGAGAAATTCCGCAGTGCGTTCGCGTTGATAGTGTTACTTTTGTTAAATCACTTTGGACATCACGACACGATCGTAGCGCGCGGGTATGCTTCCACTTTGATTACCGCCTTGTTGTCTTATTGTTTCCCTTTGGACATCTCGACCGCGATCGTAGCGCGCGGGTATGCTTCCATTTGGAATCTTTGTCTTATTGTTTCCCTTTGGACTCACGACGCGTGATCGTGCGCGCGGGTATGCTTCCATTTGGAATGTGGTCTTATTTGTTCCCTTTGGACATACCGACACGATCGTAGCGCGCGGGTATGCTCCCATTTGGATTTCTATCTTGTTGTTATCATATCATACTTTGCCGGTGAGGAAGGTACTCACAGGCGGGATTGATGTTAATGGCGTGAGACCACGAATTGATATAATCATTATGTGTATGTCTTGTAGTTTGGTTATCATACTGTCTCGCATTTATAGACTATTATGATTTGATTCTGATATTTTACATTTTCACATACTTAGTACTGTTATCGACCTCCGAGGCTGCGTTCATCCGCAGTAGAGTACATCATTGTCGATCCCGCTTTTAGGATCACCTTTCGCGTGTTGGGAAGCTCCGTTCCTTGGAGGCTTATCTTTGGTATGTTACCTGAGTCGATGGTTCTTGTACATTCGAGGGTATGGCGGGGCCCTGTCCGTCATAGTTGTTGTATAAACTCTTAGAGTGCAGTAGCCTTTGTGTGGCGGGGTTTGTAAAAGGATAAGCTGTTCGGGTATTTATGTATATGATGAAGGCAAGCTGTTTTGGTTGGCTGTTTATTTATTTTGTCTCTAAATTCATGTTCATGTTTTTATTTTATTGATTTTCTCGATGTTGTATCACCAGGGTGCAGGGTAAGGCACGATCACGGCCAGAGTTCGGTCGTGACATAAGATGACCAAGTTTGGAGGTAGTGACTCAGAGATTGTGAAGCCGGCGATGGCGAAGTATGGTGCATTATACTAGAAAGAGTTCAAGTGTTCGAAACGATCGACGAGTAAGGAAAGAAGTGAACATGTGCTAAGAAAATAGAAACGATCATTTTGTTGTGAAGTGAAGATGCGAAAGGAGTATCCTTTAGACCAGGGTGGAAGCTTTTGTGATGTAGGAATGATTTCTCGTGGACTTGGGTTAAGTATTTTCGCGTGTGTTATTTTGTGGCCAGGCGTGGCATTGGCAACTTGTTTAAGTTAAGAATAACTTTATCGTTATCCGTCTTGAGGAGGAACATTCGGGACGAATGTTTCTAAGGAGGGGAGAATGTCATACCCCGTATTTCCAGAGTATGTACGTAAGGGCGTACGTACAAAAGTTTTTAGCCTTAAAGTAGGCATTAGGGTCGAATTTGTACACAACTAGCGAAAAGTGTCGTTTTCCGACGAAACGTTTTCCGGACTTTGCGAAGGGAAAAATACGACTATGTCATTTATTATTTTTGCGGATTTTTCCGAGAGACGAAATATTTTGGACCAACGGGAGGGTGACATGTGTCACCCTCAAAGTGGACGACTTGGGCATTTTTTTGGCCTTGTTTTTGGTCAAGGGTTAGGTAGGATATTTTGGTGGTAGATGGATAAGGTACACTTGCCCAAATCCTCACCCTACACTTGCCCACCACTTGTCTTGATCTTGGCCCTTGGTTGTCCTATAAATACCCCCTTAGTTGAAGACTTATTCTTCATCCACACTTGTGAAATTCCAAGGAAAATACTCCCTCCCCTTTGTGTAGTTTCGTCCTACCTTTCCCTCCCCTTTGTGAAGCCCTAGCGAGGCAAACCCCCTTCCTAAAGTGGTTCTCGTATAAATACCCCCTTGGTAGAAAAGTATTCTCCAAGTGATGTTACTATTCCCAAATACTTTAGCCCAAATACCTTGTAGTACTTTCCAAAGTTACCTCTATACTAAAAGCCGAAATACTATTATACTTCCTTGATACAAAAACGAAACCCTAAGGAAAATCTTCATAGCCGGTTGAAGTATTAAGAAGAAGTTGCGTAGAACTTCTAAGGGTTGTTTGGAGCGGGTTGGAGCGCCCAGAGTAGGAGCTAAACGTTGCTCAGGATCGACATTTAACTTGGATAATTTTGGGCTTACCGAGGTAAATACTCTTGTCCTTCTATTGTAATTGGAAATTACATACTGTAGTAGTATAGAAATAAATATAAGATGCATAGAAGGATATTTCAGAAGAGAATTGAACTGTAATAGAAGGATATTACAGAAGAGAATTAAACTGAATACACATCAGAAGAATATTAAAGAAGAAAGTGAATGACTTACATGGAATTTGTATTCTGATGAGAATTGTGTAGTTTGTGGGTAGGGAAGTGCTGCCCAATTTTCCGTGGGATAAGGAATCTGTATCTAGAAATGTTTTTCAGAATAGTCTAGACGTTGATAGACTTATATGACCAATATAGGTTGAAGTACTGCGAGTAGCGTATTCTACTCGAAGGGTGGAAAAGGCTAGCAGGATTACAGTACGTTGGAGCTATTTGCTAATAGTCGATAAATCGTCACGAGGTATGTGATTCTTCATATACTCTTGAGCATGATATTTTAAAAGTATATATATATATATATATATAGATGCGGTGACGTCGTGCGTTAATCGAACGTAGTTTTACGGCAATGTCTTTTGACTTAAGCACGAATAATAAGAATCTTGAAGTATTTCAAAAGAATTAAGAAACCGTTTTGAAAGAAGAGTAACACTTGGTTTTGAAAGTTACTTGATTATACTAGCTTTATGGGAAGTTGGGTATAACGACTTAAGAGTAATAAAATGAATGGTTTATTGATTTTAAAAGTTAAGAGACTTGATCTCAAAAGATAAGAGACTTGACTTAATTGATTTAATATGAATTTTGTTAAAAAGCGTGAAACCTCATTCGTGAGTAATGAGTACTTGGTTTGTAAAAGGAATAATGTTTCTTGGTTTTGGAAATGAGAATAAATGCAGAACAAACCACAGCGTTAATAAAGGGAAATGTAATGACTAATAAAGTATTATTAAAACCAGTAGAAACCTCCATCTGCATAGAAGCTAAGATGAGACAAAATGATATTACATTTCCTAGATCATGGCTGCTTTAATAAGATTGTTATGAACAAGAATAACCTACTCACACATAAGGCATATATTACTCAACTGTTTTTAAAAGAGAATTATGTTATTAATGATTAAGACTATGAACTATGAAATCTTTCGAAAATAAGAAACGTGAATATTTGAAATTAGGCAAACTTGAACTTTTGGAAAAGAATGTTGTTACTTGACTTTAAGAGGGAAAGTGCTTGGGTTTAAAAAGAATGGCCTAATATTGTCTTAATTGTTTTAAAAGGAAAACATGGTAATATCTTAATCTGTCTTAAATGAGCGTTTAAATGTTATGGCCACACGACACCGCGTTCATGGGATGAACCGGGAATGTATTTCACTCGACTACCGTTCATGGGATGAACGGGAATGTATTTCACTCACTCTGGCGTTTATGAGATGAGCGGAATGTATTTCACCGACTACGCGTTGGCGAGATGAACCGAATGTATTTCAATCGACTACCGCGTTCATGGGATGAATCGGGAATGTATTTCACCACGATACCGAGTCCATGAGATGGACCGGGAATGTATTTCATGCGACACCGCGTTCATGGGATGAACCGGGAATGTATACCACCTGATTTGATACCGAGTCCATGAGATGGACCGGGAATGTATTCCATACGATTTCACCTCGAGTCCATGAGATGGGCCGAGACATGTTACACGTATCACATAACTAATACCTAGGCAGCGGTGAGGAAGGAGTTCCACGGGCGTGAGGATGACTTTGAGGCGTGAGTCACGACTTGACATGATCGCTTTTATATTATGAATCGTAGTTTTGTTATCATACATGTCTCTGCTTTATATAGACTACTATGATTCCATTCTGATATTTTGATTTCACATACTTGGTACTGTTATGCGACCTCCTTGAAGTGCGTTCATGTCGCGGTAAGTACACGGTTGTTGATCCTCGCTCATAGGATCACGATTCAGCATATTGCGAAGCTCCGTTTCTCGGAGGCTTATCTTTTGGTATGTTTCCACGAGTTGTAGGTTACGTACATTCGGGGTATGGCGAACCCGTCGTCATAGATGTTACTTTCTTAGAGGTGCATGTAATCTTTGTTGTGGCGGGGTTTGTAAAAAGGATGTAACTGTTCAAAATTTACGTATATATACGCACGAGGCAACCGTTTTGGTTGGCCTGTTTTATTATCTTATCTCTTGTTTCATATCTGTATGTTTTATATTCCGCTGATTTCTCTGATGTATGACTACTTGGGTGCCCGGGTAAGGCACCAGTCACGGGCCCCGGAACGGGTCGTGACATGGGCCTTGCACCCTCGTGACCCTGTCACATAGCTGGACTACTACCAACTGATCCCATTTCATTTCAAGCTATGGGGCGGCCCTTAATAGATCCCCAACCTGACTCGGCGTCGTATTTAACTCTTTTCCTTGGTCTATCTTAACTTTACTACCCGAGAAGGCCTTATATATCTAAGGTCTCGGTGGTTATCAACATTCCTAGGCTCACAATTTCCATGCTCCAAGCCTAACTTATCAGTCCCCCCGTAGACGGGTACAAAAACTTCTCAATATACTATAATCGTGTTGTCTTGACCATAACAACCATACTTACTCCATACGGATCTTACCCGTACCATTCTCTTTATCATACCACGTAGCTTAACTTATTAACATAGTCTTCCATTTAGTCCCTCAATTATGACCTCTTAAGGGTCCATTACATTCTCATACAGCTCATCATTTCCTAATTATCTCAAATTAGCATGTAAAACCTTGATGAGAGTTCCTTAACTGTTCATACCTTCCCGGTATCTATTTAGTCCTTACCGTATTCTGGTAATCTAAAATCATTCTAGGCAACACGCGTCTGACCCTCATACATAAATCTGTATAGTTGTATGTCACAATACCAACTACAAACATTACCAACCTGGATACGCAATCCACATAATCTTTCCTGGGTCACTGCTGCCTTTCTCGTAGCTGCAAACAATCATAACTTGTTAGGGAGAGACGACCCTAACCATACAGCTCTATCGCACGATCTTAGAGTGAGAAGAATGGAAACCAATCCTAAATGTCCTGCGACCTCACGATTATAGATGTGGTGCACAACACGATAATCAAGACTCTACTAGACACGGTCTGTAGACACTTTCCGAGGACTAACTGCTCTGATACCACTTTTGTCACGATCCGACCCCGGGACCGCGACTGGTGCCCTACCTGGGCACCCCGTTTAGGTATACATCAGAGAATAGCAGCGGAACATACACAACATAAACACATGTGTAAACAATAACATCCCAGCTAGCCGATAAGGCCGCCTTCCATAATATAAACATACTCAAAAGTACAATCAGACAAATCAGTTCTTACAGCCCAACCACAAATGTGAATACAGACCTCTAGGAATATCAACTGTGGCGGGACAGGGCCCCGCCATACCCCTGAATATACGTAAATCTACAACATCAGGGAAGATCGTACTAAAGAGACAAGCCTCGGAGAAATGGAGCTTACGGCGTCGATAAGTGATCCTAAGAATGAGGATCCACCACCGCTTACCCTTTCTGCGGCATGAGCGCAGCCCAGGAAGGGGTCGATTACACAATATGTACTAAGTATGTAAAGCGGAAAAATCGTAATTACATCATAAGTCTAAATCAAAGTCGGACATGTATGATAATCAAATTACGATGCTTTTTGTGCCTTACTAACAATGAGAGTAAATAGTAGTATCCTTACGATATAAAATAGGAAGCTCATGATCAAAGCAGGACCACCCGCCCGCAGTATCATTTAGCAATCCTACTCCTGGGACTATTTCACCCGCATAGGTCGCGTGAACCCGCGTGAGGTATTCCTCGCATGGGACTATTTCACCCGCATTTCCATAGTTAGCCATATTTACACAAAAAATTGAAGAACGTCACATAGTTGCTCTCGGGTTCCTTGCATTTGAAAAGAGAAATTTTTTGTTTCTTGTCCAATAAGCTCCACACTTTAAACCAAGGTTCATGAGGGTATGGTAAGTGTATCTCAATAGAAAAATCTCGGAAAAAGATAGTTTTCGGGTTAGTCGCAAAGTGAAAACCTAGTGGCTTTTCTAGGTTTTGTTTGGAAGTTTGAAAAAGGTGGAAAAGTAAGTAGAAACAAAGGAGGTGATGTCCGATTTTCCGTAGAATTTAGCGACTTAGCACCTAGAATATTCTACGTTTGAAGTAAGAGGTTAATGGACGTATTGTGACCATTATAGGTTGAAGTACTAAGTATAGCGTATCCTACTCGAAGGATGGATTAGCTATCAAGATTGAAGTACCTTGGAGCATTTTGCTACTTGTCGATAATCGTCGCGAGGTATGTGAACCTCTTCCTTCCTTTGGCATGATTCTATGTATGGAATATACCTGTGGTATCATTTCATGTTTCCTTCTACTCTTAGAAGTTAAGAGGTAGTTGGGTGATTTGCTCTATGTATAACTTTTCCTATCTTTTGAGCATGACTAGTTGCACGTATGTAGTACGGTAGACGTACAATACCTTGAGATCCTTTACTAGTTTTATAAATAGCCAAGTCAGGTGAGTTAGGAGATTAACTCATTTCTTTGAAAGAATAAATGATGTCTTAAGTTTTATTAAAGTTAAGGGACTTGAAGAGTTTTAAAGTATGTGATACTTGTTTCGTTTTAAACGTATAAGTCCCTTGGATAGGAAATTATATTTTTGGCTAAGGTATAAAGTGAATATAACGGCTTTATGGGGAGTTGGTTATATTCTTTATGGAAGGATAATGACTTGATTTTTAAGGCATCAATTGCCTAAGGTTTTATATAAAAGGAGTCACTCGATTTCTAAGGTTAAGAGACTAATTGTATTTTTGAAGATAAGAGAATCGATTTGAAAGTATACAATACTTGGTTTTTAAAAGTAGAAGTCTCTTGGTTATAAAAGGAAAGAGTTTTGTCTAAAACCATAAAGGGTTATAACGGCTTTATGGGAAGTTGGTTATAACGGCCTTATGGAAAGTTAAGAGAATGGTTTTCTCTAATAAAGTAATCAAAGAATTAACTTGTATTAAGGAAGGGCAATGTGATTTAAAGGTATCACTTGCTTAAAGCTTTTAAGTAAGGGTCACTTGATTTAGAAGCCGAGAAATGTATTTCTAAAAGTATCGTGACTTATGTGAAATGTACACAAGCCTGGATACTACGGGTGTTAGTATCTTGGGGTTTTACACAAAAAAGAGTCTCTTGAAAAGAATGTACGTACGTAATACCTTGACCTGTTTAATTGAGAATAATTCTATGTGATGCCTTGATTAGTACTTTGGCTTGATAAATTGAGAATTTGTCTAAGTGTGCCTTGATAAGTACTTTGGCTTGATTAATTGAGAATTAGTCTAAGTGTGCCTTGATAAGTACTTTGGCTTGATTAATTGAGAATTAGTCTAAGTGTGCCTTGGTAAGTACTTTGGCTTGTTACTTGAGAATTAGCCTATGTGTGCTGGTGATAGCCTTTGAGTGCAAGTATTATGTTTTATTACGTTGTCGCGACTCTCGGTTGGAGGGCCGGCTGTCTTGTTGTAAGTACTTGGACGTACCGACAGTGATGTGGGATTCCACGGGTATGCTTCCGTTATTTGTAGTACTTGGGTTAAATTCCCGGATTTTTATAGAAGACATGATAGTGCTTCTGTTTGTTTGACGGCCGGTCGAGATAGGGTAAGAGTATAAGTGAGGGGTAAACCCCCAAGATGCTATACCACCTTCTCCAGGGTAAGAGTATAAGTGAGGGGTAAACCCCCAAGACATTATACCCCCTGCTTGTTTTGTTTGATGGTCAGTTGAGATAGGGTAAGAGTATAAGTGAGGGGTAAACCCCCAAGATGCTTTACCACCTTCTCCAGGGTAAGAGTATAAGTGAGGGGTAGACCCCCAAGATGCTATACCACCTGCTTTACCACCTTCTCCAGGGTAAGAGTATAAGTGAGGGGTAGACCCCCAAGACGCTATACCACCGGTGGGACTTGGTGTTCATGTATGCCTATTGGTGTATTATTATATCCTGGACTGTCGGCAGTGATGTGGGATTCCACGGGCAGGAGATATATATATGTGTTGTGTATGTGTACGCCGACAGTGAGGTGGGATGCCACGGGCGCGTCACATGATTATATTTTACACTTGTAGCTGTCGGCAGTGATGGGGGATTCCACGGACACGCTTGATATTAGTGTGACTTGATCGCGTCCCAGATTGGGCCGGGTAGTAAATGTGCCCTCCTTTAAGGGCCGGATTATACTTATGAAAGATAAGTAAGTTATATAGAAATGAACTTAATGATTTTTCCTAATCATGTGCGTAAGAATGTGGCTATAACCTTTACTGAAAATGGGAAAAGATATTGATGTGAAATTAAGTTCATAAGTGGTAATGACACGGCAGGATCTGGTATGTACTTTTTATACTTGTCCTTGTCATTCTTTTATCTGATTATGATCATTTCTTATCACGTTATTTATGTTCCATATTAAATTTGTTATCGACCCGCCCGGGTGCGTTAAATGCCCGCAGGTATTAGGTGCACAGGTTGGTGATCCTTGCTCTTAGGATCTCGGTTCAGTTTTGAGAAAAACTCCATTTGCTCCGGAGGCTTATCTCCCGGTACGGTTTCCCTGAGGTAGTAGATTCATGTATATTCAGGGGTATGGCGGGGCCCTGTCCCGACACAGTTGTTCTGTTAAAATTCTTAGAGGTCTGTAGTCACATATTGTGGGTCAGTTTGTAAAGGGAACGAGGCAACTGCTTCGGTTGTATTTATATATGTCCAGGAAGGTAGCCCTATCGGCTAGCCTGTTGATTTTATCTTTGTTGTTTTATTTTATAAGTTTCATGTATGCTCCGCTGATTATCTCTGATATATAACTGTAAGGGTGCCCAGGTAGGGCACCAGTCGCGGGCCCGGAGTCGGGTCGTGACACTGACATACCTTTACTGTAAAGCATAACATGAATATAATTAAACTAACACCCCGAATAAAATGGGGCTCACTAATAGCGATACTAAAGAAATCCTAGTGAACTGATTCGTCGTCCTAAGACATTGTACCTACACCGTGAAGTTCAGGTACTGGGAAAAAGGGATGTAAGTATATTTGAATTGTAGTCGTATGTAAATCTGAATGAATAAACAGACACATGAAATAATAGGAACATGAAACTGAAACTGTAACCTGAGCATGAACATGTATAATATCTGGCATGTATATAATAAAACATGGTAAATAATTTTTAGTCGGAGAACTTTAGTATACCCGACATGAATCCACCACATGAGAACATGGCGTATGATCTCTGTCTGATTAGCTAAGACATTTTGTACCTTGTTGGGGTACAAGACATGAACATGATATGAATGGATCCAATAACCCAATGTGGTTAACATGGAGGAATCTGTTACACCCCGTAATTCCAGGACATGTATAAGAGAATAGACGCGAGAACACAGGACTTAAAAATTTGAACGAAAGAAAGAATTGTTTTCCAAGGAAAAATCTTCCGAACCTTGGGAAGGAAAATTATTCGTTAATGATAATTGGGTATCCAGAATTTTTATTTGAGACTGTTGGAATTTATCGGAACTATGGAATTTTATTTTCAAAGTTGGATACGTGGGGCCCACCCGAGAAATTTTACGTTTTTGTGGGGCCCACGAGGTTTCCGATATTTTGACCAATTATGAAAATTTCGGGAAATGAAATATTATGGACCAATGGGAGGGCGACATGTGTCACCCTCCACATGCTTGTTGGATGAATAAAAGAATTGACCAAGTCAAAGGGTCAAGTGGAAGCTTGATAATATTGACCATAATTGACTAAGATCCTAGCCACACATTTGTTTTGATCTCACCCTTTGGTTGTAGTATATATCTACATTATTAGTCCAAGACTAGACAAAATCCAACACTTAGAAAAATTTCATTTTCTTGTTCTTGAAGAAGGGGCTCTCGGCATTGGCACCTTTCCCACACAAAAAATTTGCAATCTTGCTTCATAATTCACACTACTTAAACCCAAGGTACCTAGAGGTATTATAAGGATATCTCAATACAAAAATCCCGGAAAAACTACGTTTTTACGTTAGTCGCAAGATGAAAACCTAAGGTTTTCTTCAGCTTTGAAGTTGGAAATTGAAGAGAAGTTGTTTATGAACTTCTAAGGGTTGCTTGGAGTGGATTGGAACGTCAAGAGGAGGAGCTAAAGTTGCTAAGGATGAACTTTGAATATTGGATTAGATTTTGGCTTATTGAGGTAATAATCTTCGTCTTACTATTGTAATTGAAGATTCCATGTTATGATAAGTTAGAAATGATCATGTGATATATATTATGAAGATTGATAAGTGTTATGGAATTTGGAAGCTTAAATCCAAAATTGGCATGTTAGCCATAAAGATTGGAAATCAATTTGGTCGATAGTTATAATCGTCGCATGTTGTATATGAAAGGGATTATAGTTGTTATAATTGGTTGCGACTATATAACATGTTAGAATAACAACTTGGATTGAAAAGGAATTGAAAGAGAATTAATGTAGTTGTAGTCGAGAATGGCCATTAAATTATTGGACTGTTTTATACAATTGTGGGGCAGAATTTTACACGTCCTGTTAGGCATGTAATCCCCTTTTGATTAGTTGATTGGTTGAGCCTTAAATGTGGCATGTTGGTTATTGATTTACGGGCCTTGAAAAAGGTGGAAAAATACGTAGAAACAAAGGAAGTGCTGCCCAAATTTCCGTAGAATAAGAGACCTTACACTTAGTATAATTCTACCTTAAAAGGCTAGGAGTTGATAGACGTATTATGGTTATTATAGGTTGAAGTTCTACGAGTAGCGTATTCTACTTGAAGGGTGGAAAAGCTAGCAAGGTTAAAATACTTTGGAGCATTTTGCAACTTGTCGCTAGTCGTCGCGAGGTATGTGAACCTCTTCCTTCTTTTGGCATGATCCTACATATGAAATAGCCATGTGATATTATTTCATGATTCCTTCTACTGTTAGAAGTTAAGAAGTATCCACGTTGTTGATTCTAAGTTAAAGGTATGTCTAAGTTATCCTAAGTCCTTACCAAGTCTTATGGGAGTTGTTGGTAAAAATGGTTAGGAAGTTATGAGGTTTGATTTAAAGCTATGTGCCTTGATTTATTTGAAGTAAGTAAGTTGATTTTATATTTGAAAATGACTTGAATTTATAATTGGAAAGGGACTTGTTTTTATAAGTGAAAGTTATATGATTTTAAAGAGGATAAGTTACTTGGTTTTGGAAGCATATGAAACTTTAGTTTTCAAGTTATGGGACTTGATTTCTAAAGTATAGATGACATGATTTTACATGTATAAGTGACATGATTTTAAAAAGTATATGATACGAGGTTTTTAGACTATAAGCCTTGATTTTATAAGTGGAAATGACTTGATTTAAAAAGTATGGCTTCTTAATTTATTTCAAAAGTTAAGAAGATTGATTTCAAAAGAGTATGTGACTTGAGTTTTAAAAAGAAAGGAGTTTTATGATTCTTTTTAAGTATGTATGTATGTAGTACTTTTGGGTTTAGTTTCCCCAATGTGATAAGAAATAAAGTGCCTAAAGTTCTCTAAAATGAAAGGTTGCTATAATAGCTTTATGGGAAGTTGTTATAACGACTTAAGAAGAAGTAAAAGGGTGGTTTAAAATGTTATGTAAGGAAAATCACACCGAGCCCCACAGGCGGGCCGGATTATGCTACATGATTCTACACTAAACCGAGCCCCACAGTCGGGCCAAATTATGCTACATGATTCCACAGTACACCGAGCCCCACAGGCGGGCCGGATTATGCTACATGATTCCACAGTACACCGAGCCCCACAGGCGGGCCGGATTATGCTACATGATTCCACAGTACACCGAGCCCCACAGGCGGGCCGGATTATGCTACATGATTCCACAGTACACCGAGCCCCACAGGCGGGCCGGATTATGCTACATGATTCCACAGTACACCGAGCCCCACAGGCGGGCCGGATTATGTCACATGATTCATCAGTACACCGTGTCCCGCAAATGGGTCGGATTACATTATCACGTATGGATAATCAAAGTAAGCTCCCAAATAAGAAGTCCCTCCATAAAGGGCCAGATTATGTTATGTAAGATATGTAAGTTATGTGAAAAAACATGATCGAATTCTTAAGTATGTATTTAAGAATATGATGTTAATTCTTATTGAAAGAAGGAAAAGAACGGTTAATGTACGATTGATTTCATGAGTTAAAATAGCACGGTATGATCTGGTATTTCATTTTTATACTTGCTCCTGTCATTCTTTTATACAGTTATGATTTGGTTCTCAGATCGTATTCCGTTCCATACTGCACTGTTGTAATCGACTTCTTCGGGGCTGCGTCAAATGCCCGCAGGTGTTAGGTACACAGGTTGGTGATCCTTGCTCTTAGGATCTCTGTTCAGTCTTTGGGAAGAAGCTCCATTCACTCCGGAGGCTTATCTTTGGTTCGGATCCCTGGTATTGTCGGTTGTAGTACATTCAGGGGTATGCCGGGGCCCTGTCCCGTCACAGTTGTTATGTCAAAACTCTTAGAGGTCTGTAGTCATATCTTGTGGGTCAGTAAAAGAAAAATGATGTAACTGCTTTTGGCTATATATTTATATATATATATATATATATATATAGATATATATATATATATATATATATATATATATATGTCTAGGGAGGTAGCCTTATCGGCTAACCTGTTGTTTATTTCTTGTTGATTTATTTTATAAGTTTGATGTATGTTCCGCTGATTATCTCGGATATATACCTGTAAGGGTGCCTGTGGCACCGGGCCATGCGGCTGGGTCGTGACAGAATCGTCCTAAGTAGGCGGAATGATCCTTATCCTACATTGGCATATGTAGTTTTAGGTATTAAACCTTCTCGATAATTTGTGTAACTCTCAAAACATTAACATTAATATAAGTGGCTTAACAGCCTGTGAATTTCATAATCATAACTTGTAAACATAATTTATAAATATAGTATAACATGTGTAGTTTTAATATAACTTTCAAAGGCGTGAAAACAAGTAAAGTTCATATAGTGGAATGATATTGGTTCAAGGCATACATTTAACAACTCGTGGAATTCAATGCATGGGTGTTCATATATTATGAATGGATTCATTATAGTCATAATGAAATATCAAGAATGTAAATAATGAAGTTGTAATATAATCATGATATACAATGGTACATGTAATTAGGTTCATCATGAACTAAAGAAAGAACCCTAAGCTTGTGGAAATTTGTATTTCATAGATGAACATGGAGTAGGAAAGAACAATGATGTTCCCACACGTGTATAGAAGCCCTACTACATTTAGTGCTCCTAACTTGTAGTACAGTTTTAATCTTGAAGGAGAAATCTAAAAGCTTGAACATTGAGATGTGTTTTCTTGAAAACCCTACGTTATAGACAAAGGATTTCACTTAGAATATGTGTATAATCATTAATAAATGTGTTGGAATACATGGGAATAACTTATCTTGAGCTATGAAGATGGGGAGAGGTGAAGGACTTCGTGATAGGGTTGGGAAACTGAAAATGACTTAAAAGATTGAAAAACGTGACTTTAAAGAAACCCGAGTGTGATATGAGGTTCAATATGCACCACATATTGCATTGTACTGCAAAAAATGCTAGGGCATATCGAAACAGAATTCTTGCATCATTGTGATTGAAAAATGGTCAAACATTTGGAGCAAAATGCACCGCAGAATGCATTCTTCGTTGCGGATGTGTGTTTGTAGATATGTCTACACCCTTCCGATAAAATAGTCATACCTTTTTGTACAGATGTCTATTTGGGCTCCACTATATATTGCTGGAAAGTTATTTCAAAGGGCTACAACTTTTGGTTTTCAGTTTTTCTAAATGCACAATATGGTGTTATGCTCACTTAAAGTGGTGAGGCCTCATTAAAACTCACCTAAAACATGCTTCGTGGGGTATCTTCCGACTATATTTTTCCCAAAGACTCTTCTTATACCTTGATTAGTTTTAAAAACACTTTATATACTCCTTATCGTGGTTACATTATGTTCCCCATGTACGGGTCAAACCTTAACCCGAAGGAACAAGGTGCTACATTGTTCTTAGGATATCTTATAGTTGGAAATTATGAAGAAATGTTTGAATATGTTATTGATGATACACTAAAGGTGTTATGAAGGGAGGAAAGAGAATAGAGGAGTATTGATCATTGGTTGTTGTTGAGACATGAGCATGTCTCTCGATATATCATATTCTAGTTCCCCTTTAGTTTGATGATAGTTCGATTGTCATTTGTAGTAGATTAATGTGTTGTTCGTACTGAATACACCAATGTTATCGAGCACTCTAGTAAGAGGTATGTGAGGATATCTCTTCTTTCCATTTTTCGCATGATTTCCTTATTAATGTATTCCCGATAACTCGCGCAAAAAATATGCTAATCGTAGAGATTGCCTTTGGGCTACCATGTCCCTTTTATATTCTCCCTTGTCAGGAATGAGAAATAGTTGGTAATGATTAGCTACATAGTTAAGAAGATAGGGAACTTCATTATAAAATGTATAGAGTCACAGTTTTGCCTACTAGGCTATAATGTTACACATCTTGTTGGCTTCATGGCTATATATAATGTCCACTTACCTTCGGGGCTATATTGACTGCCTTTGGGGATATTCACTTGCCTTCGGGACTATGTTAGTTGCCTTCGGGGCTATGTTAGTTTCCTTCGGGACTATGTTAGTTGCATTTGAGGCTATATTAGTTGCCTTCGGGACTATGTCAGTTGGCTTCGAGGTTATGTTAATTTTCTTCGGGGCTTTATTAGTTGCTTCCGGGGATATTCACACTTATTAGACACCTTATACGAGGCTGGATAGTTTTTTATGGTTTGTATAGTTTAAGTGTTTGAGATAGGTGGTATGCCTCCAAACTTTTGTTGACTCTTCAGCTTATATTTCAGTTTAGTTTCAGTTATTTCAGTTGCCTTACATACTCGGTACATTATTTCGTACTAATTTACCTTTGCTGGGGGCGCTATATTTCACACTGTCACGACCCTAAATCACTAAGTCTTATGGGAACCAACTATTTCCCACCTCGGTAGACGAACTCATCCCTTAAACAATAATTCAACAACAAATAAATAAATAAAACAAGATAAGTCTTCATGTCACGACCGAACTCAAGCCGTGATCGTGCCTTACCCGGCACCCAAGTAGACATACATCGAGTAATCGTGAATATAAAAACACAACATGAAACAATGTAAAAGAGACGCTTTATCTGAGGAAAAGTTGCCTTTTCGCATATATATATAAACCCAAAGTGAACAGCTACATCCCAACTTTACAACGGACTACTGCACCTCTAAGGAATCAAAACAACTATGGCGGGACAGGGCCCCGCCATACCCTGAATGAACATAAATATCAAAACAACTTAGAGGTCTGTAGTCATATCTTGTGGGTCAGTAAAAGAAAAATGATGTAACTGCTTTTGGCTATATATATATATATATATATATATATATGTCTAGGGAGGTAGCCTTATCGGCTAACCTGTTGTTTATTTCTTGTTGATTTATTTTATAAGTTTGATGTATGTTCCGCTGATTATCTCTCGATGTATACCTATAAGGGTGCCTGTGCAGGGCACCGATGCGGCTTCTGGTGGTCGTGACAGACCGTCCCTAAGTAGGCGGAATGATCCTTATCCTACATTGGCATATGTAGTTTTAGGTATTAAACCTTCTCCATAATTTGTGTAACTCTCAAAACATTAACATTAATATAAGTGGCTTAACAGCCTGTGAATTTCATAATCATAACTTGTAAACATAATTTATAAATATAGTATAACATGTGTAGTTTTAATATAACTTTCAAAAGGCGTGAAAACAAGTAAAGTTCATATAGTGGAATGATATTGGTTCAAGGCATACATTTAACAACTCGTGGAATTCAATGCATGGGTGTTCATATATTATGAATGGATTCATTATAGTCATAATGAAATATCAAGAATGTAAATAATGAAGTTGTAATATAATCATGATATACAATGGTACATGTAATTAGGTTCATCATGAACTAAAGAAAGAACCCTAAGCTTGTGGAAATTTGTATTTCATAGATGAACATGGAGTAGGAAAGAACAATGATGTTCCCACACGTGTATAGAAGCCCTACTACATTTAGTGCTCCTAACTTGTAGTACAGTTTTAATCTTGAAGGAGAAATCTAAAAGCTTGAACATTGAGATGTGTTTTCTTGAAAACCCTACGTTATAGACAAAGGATTTCACTTAGAATATGTGTATAATCATTAATAAATGTGTTGGAATACATGGGAATAACTTATCTTGAGCTATGAAGATGGGGAGAGGTGAAGGACTTCGTGATAGGGTTGGGAAACTGAAAATGACTTAAAAGATTGAAAAACGTGACTTTAAAGAAACCCGAGTGTGATATGTGGTTCAATATGCACCACATATTGCATTGTACTGCAAAAAATGCTAGGGCATATCGAAACAGAATTCTTGCATCATTGTGATTGAAAAATGGTCAAACATTTGGAGCAAAATGCACCGCAGAATGCATTCTTCGTTGCAGATGTGTGTTTTGTAGATATGTCTACAGCCCTTCGATAAAATAGTCATACCTTTTTGTACAGATGTCTATTTGGGCTCCACTATATATTGCTGGAAAGTTATTTCAAAGGGCTACAACTTTTGGTTTTCAGTTTTTCTAAATGCACAATATGGTGTTATGCTCACTTAAAGTGGTGAGGCCTCATTAAAACTCACCTAAAACATGCTTCGTGGGGTATCTTCCGACTATATTTTTCCCAAAGACTCTTCTTATACCTTGATTAGTTTTAAAAACACTTTATATACTCCTTATCGTGGTTACATTATGTTCCCCATGTACGGGTCAAACCTTAACCCGAAGGAACAAGGTGCTACATTGTTCTTAGGATATCTTATAGTTGGAAATTATGAAGAAATGTTTGAATATGTTATTGATGATACACTAAAGGTGTTATGAAGGGAGGAAAGAGTATAGAGGAGTATTGATCATTGGTTGTTGTTGAGACATGAGCATGTCTCTCGATATATCATATTCTAGTTCCCCTTTAGTTTGATGATAGTTCGATTGTCATTTGTAGTAGATTAATGTGTTGTTAAATCGAATACACCAATGTTATCGAGCACTCTAGTAAGAGGTATGTGAGGATATCTCTTCTTTCCATTTTTCGCATGATTTCCTTATTAATGTATTCCCGATAACTCGCGCAAAAAATATGCTAATCGTAGAGATTGCCTTTGGGTTACCATGTCCCTTTTATATTCTCCCTTGTCAGGAATGAGAAATAGTTGGTAATGATTAGCTACATAGTTAAGAAGATAGGGAAATTCATTATAAAATGTATAGAGTCACAGTTTTGCCTACTAGGCTATAATGTTACACATCTTGTTGGCTTCATGGCTATATATAATGTCCACTTACCTTCGGGGCTATATTGACTGCCTTTGGGGATATTCACTTGCCTTCGGGACTATGTTAGTTGCCTTCTGGCTATGTTAGTTTCCTTCGACTATGTTAGTTGCATTTGAGGCTATATTAGTTGCCTTCGGGACTATGTCAGTTGGCTTCGAGGTTATGTTAATTTTCTTCGGGGCTTTATTAGTTGCTTCCGGGGATATTCACACTTATTAGACACCTTATACGAGGCTGGATAGTTTTTTATGGTTTGTATAGTTTAAGTGTTTGAGATAGGTGGTATGCCTCCAAACTTTTGTTGACTCTTCAGCTTATATTTCAGTTTAGTTTCAGTTATTTCAGTTGCCTTACATACTCGGTACATTATTTCGTACTAATTTACCTTTGCTGGGGGCGCTATATTTCACACTGTCACGACCCTAAATCACTAAGTCTTATGGGAACCAACTATTTCCCACCTCGGTAGACGAACTCAGCCCTTAAACAATAATTCAACAACAAATAAATAAATAAAACAAGATAAGTTGAAGTCTATGTCACGACCCGAACCCGGGCCCGTGACTGGTGCCTTACCCGGGCACCCAAGTAGACATACATCAAAGTAATCAGCGGAATATAAAAACACAACATGAAACAATGTAAAAGAGACACAGTTTATCTGAGGAAAAGTTGCCTTTCGGCATATATATATAAACCCAAAGTGAACAGTTACATCCCAACTTTAGAACGGGACTACAGACCTCTAAGGAATCAAAACAACTATGGCGGGACAGGGCCCCGCCATACCCTGAATGAACATAAATATCAAAACAACTTAGAGGTCTGTAGTCATATCTTGTGGGTCAGTAAAAGAAAAATGATGTAACTGCTTTTGTCTATATATATATATATATATATGTCTAGGGAGGTAGCCTTATCGGCTAACTTGTTGTTTATTTCTTGTTGATTTATTTTATAAGTTTGATGTATGTTCCGCTGATTATCTCTGATGTATACCTATAAGGGTGCCCAGGCAGGGCACCAGTCGCGGCCCGGGGTCGGGTCGTGACAGAATCGTCCTAAGTAGGCGGAATGATCCTTATCCTACATTGGCATATGTAGTTTTAGGTATTAAACCTTCTCCATAATTTGTGTAACTCTCAAAACATTAACATTAATATAAGTGGCTTAACAGCCTGTGAATTTCATAATCATAACTTGTAAACATAATTTATAAATATAGTATAACATGTGTAGTTTTAATATAACTTTCAAAAGGCGTGAAAACAAGTAAAGTTCATATAGTGGAATGATATTGGTTCAAGGCATACATTTAACAACTCGTGGAATTCAATGCATGGGTGTTCATATATTATGAATGGATTCATTATAGTCATAATGAAATATCAAGAATGTAAATAATGAAGTTGTAATATAATCATGATATACAATGGTACATGTAATTAGGTTCATCATGAACTAAAGAAAGAACCCTAAGCTTGTGGAAATTTGTATTTCATAGATGAACATGGAGTAGGAAAGAACAATGATGTTCCCACACGTGTATAGAAGCCCTACTACATTTAGTGCTCCTAACTTGTAGTATAGTTTTAATCTTGAAGGAGAAATCTAAAAGCTTGAACATTGAGATGTGTTTTCTTGAAAACCCTACGTTATAGACAAAGGATTTCACTTAGAATATGTGTATAATCATTAATAAATGTGTTGGAATACATGGGAATAACTTATCTTGAGCTATGAAGATGGGGAGAGGTGAAGGACTTCGTGATAGGGTTGGGAAACTGAAAATGACTTAAAAGATTGAAAAACGTGACTTTAAAGAAACCCGAGTGTGATATGTGGTTCAATATGCACCACATATTGCATTGTACTGCAAAAAATGCTAGGGCATATCGAAAGCAATTCTTGCATCATTGTGATTGAAAAATGGTCAAACATTTGGAGCAAAATGCACCGCAGAATGCATTCTTCGTTGCAGATGTGTGTTTTGTAGATATGTCTACAGCCCTTCGATAAAATAGTCATACCTTTTTGTACAGATGTCTATTTGGGCTCCACTATATATTGCTGCAAAGTTATTTCAAAGGGCTACAACTTTTGGTTTTCAGTTTTTCTAAATGCACAATATGGTGTTATGCTCACTTAAAGTGGTGAGGCCTCATTAAAACTCACCTAAAACATGCTTCGTGGGGTATCTTCCGACTATATTTTTCCCAAAGACTCTTCTTATACCTTGATTAGTTTTAAAAACACTTTATATACTCCTTATCGTGGTTACATTATGTTCCCCATGTACGGGTCAAACCTTAACCCGAAGGAACAAGGTGCTACATTGTTCTTAGGATATCTTATAGTTGGAAATTATGAAGAAATGTTTGAATATGTTATTGATGATACACTAAAGGTGTTATGAAGGGAGGAAAGAGTATAGAGGAGTATTGATCATTGGTTGTTGTTGATACATGAGCATGTCTCTCGATATATCATATTCTAGTTCCCCTTTAGTTTGATGATAGTTCGATTGTCATTTGTAGTAGATTAATGTGTTGTTCGTACTGAATACACCAATGTTATCGAGCACTCTAGTAAGAGGTATGTGAGGATATCTCTTCTTTCCATTTTTCGCATGATTTCCTTATTAATGTATTCCCGATAACTCGCGCAAAAAATATGCTAATCGTAGAGATTGCCTTTGGGCTACCATGTCCCTTTTATATTCTCCCTTGTCAGGAATGAGAAATAGTTGGTAATGATTAGCTACATAGTTAAGATAGGGAACTTCATTATAAAATGTATAGAGTCACAGTTTTGCCTACTAGGCTATAATGTTACACATCTTGTTGGCTTCATGGCTATATATAATGTCCACTTACCTTCGGGGCTATATTGACTGCCTTTGGGGATATTCACTTGCCTTCGGGACTATGTTAGTTGCCTTCGGGGCTATGTTAGTTTCCTTCGGGACTATGTTAGTTGCATTTGAGGCTATATTAGTTGCCTTCGGGACTATGTCAGTTGGCTTCGAGGTTATGTTAATTTTCTTCGGGGCTTTATTAGTTGCTTCCGGGGATATTCACACTTATTAGACACCTTATACGAGGCTGGATAGTTTTTTATGGTTTGTATAGTTTAAGTGTTTGAGATAGGTGGTATGCCTCCAAACTTTTGTTGACTCTTCAGCTTATATTTCAGTTTAGTTTCAGTTATTTCAGTTGCCTTACATACTCGGTACATTATTTTGTACTAATTTACCTTTGCTGGGGGCGCTATATTTCACACTGTCACTACCCTAAATCACTAAGTCTTATGGGAACCAACTATTTCCCACCTCGGTAGACGAACTCATCCCTTAAACAATAATTCAACAACAAATAAATAAATAAAACAAGATAAGCTGAAGTCTATGTCACGACCCGAACCCGGGCCCGTGACTGGTGCCTTACCCGGGCACCCAAGTAGACATACATCAGAGTAATCAGCGGAATATAAAAACACAACATGAAACAATGTAAAAGAGACACAGTTTATCTGAGGAAAAGTTGCCTTTCGGCATATATATATAAACCCAAAGTGAACAGTTACATCCCAACTTTACAATGGGACTACAGACCTCTAAGGAATCAAAACAACTATGGCGGGACAGGGCCCCGCCATACCCTGAATGAACATAAATATCTACAATATCAGGGACTATACCAAAGATAAGCCTCCGGAGAAACGGAGCTTCCCAAAACGCTGAACTGTGATCCTAAGAGCGGGGATCAACAAATGGTGTACTTACCTGCAGATGAACGCAAACCGGGCGAGGTCGATAACAGTACCAAGTATGTGAAATCAAAATATCAGAAATGAAATCATAATAGACTATATAAAACAGAAGTCATATATGATACACAATTTACGATACACATGTAGTTAGCCATGTCAAGTCGAGACTCACGCCTTAAAGTCATTACTCAAATATAACCATGGGTCTCATGCCCACAATATCAATCATGCGGTGGAATTCCTTCCTCACCGCGTGATCCATGATATAACAAGCACCAAGGAATACACATGAACACGTGTCCCACTGTGTCATAATAAAACCGTACGGGGTAAGTACGAAGGCATAGCCGACTACTAAGACCCACAGTACCAACAATGCCATAAACGGTATCACGAGGTCTTTCTAGACCGCACCATATGATCGGCCGCCACTCGCCTCGATCAATGCGCGTCTAATCTCGAGCATACCGCTGCCCGCGATAGCCACACATAAGCCCGCATGAGGTATTCTCGCGACGGGGTAGCTAGCCCGTACCTCCCCGACTCCGCATCCGCATAGTCACATAGACCGCATAGTCACACAGCATAAAGATAAGGCACTCGTGATCGGAATAATACACGGAATGATCAATCTCGAGCATACCGCTGCTCGCATAGTCACACATACCGCATAGCCGTATAGACCCGCATCGCGGTGGAAAGCCCTCTCAGATAACAAGTCGGGTGTCACGACCGCCCGGCCCGTGACTGGTGCCTTACCCGGGCACCCAAGTAGTCCTACATTAGAGTAATCAGCGGAATATAAAACAACCAAGATATGAAACAGTATAAATTGAGACATAGTTATCTGAAGAAAAGTTGCCATTCGGCATATATATATAAATACCCAAAATGAGCTACATCCCAACTTTACAACAGACTACTGCACTTAAGAGTTTAAAACAACAATGGCGGACAGGCCCCGCCATACCCCGAATGCAAATACCTAAAACGACAGTGTACCATACCAAAATGCTAAGCCTTCTGAGAAACGGAGCTTTTCCAACCGCTGAAACGGTAATCCTAAGAACGGGATCAACGTAGAGTACCTCTACATGCGGCATGAACGCAGCCGGCGAAGGTCGATAACAGTACCAAGTATGTGAAACTGTAAAGTACATTAAATGAAATCAAAGTATTTAAAACCATGTAAAACAAACAATTAGTTCAATGTGCACAGAGTGCCATATCACAAACAAGAACAATAATAGGTAAATCAGTAATGTGTCTTTCCTAGGTGCGAATGATCGAAGCAAGGCCAATCGCCCATAGTATCATTATGCATGCCTAACCTCGACTCGCGACCGCATAGTCACACATAGACCCGCATGAGGTATTCCTCGTGACGGGGTAGCTAACCCTGCATTCCGCTCGACTCCGCACCGCATAGTCTCAATAGACCGCATAGTCACATTGCACCGCATAGGGCATCCCCGCATCGGGCTAATACACCGAATGATCAATCTCGAGCATACCGCTGCTCGCGATAGTCACGCAGACCGCGATAGCCGTATAAACCCGATCGGGGTGGCAAGCCCTGATAATAAGTCAAGGGTATGTGATATAATAACAAGATAATGTGCTTAACGTCTAACAACGTAAGCACAATAAGAATAACATCACAAGACACTAACACACGTAGTATCATAACATGGGTACTTATCAAACCAGCAGAAAGGTATCACAAGGCCAATACCAGCAAAACATAGACAAGCTAACCACACAAGGTACTTTAATGTTTACGTTTAACAAAACCAAGTTCTATCTCCAAAGTACTACATACATTAATTCTTTAAGAGGTCCATTTCTTTTATAAAGGTCACCCGATACCCGTAGTAATAGAGTGACTAACATTTTTAAGTAAACCAGAACACTTTTTATAAATCAAGTAACAACATTCTTTTCTAAACGTTCAAGTTTGCCTAATTTTTTATGCTCAAGTTTCTCATTTTCGAAAGGTTCCGTAGTTCATAGTCTTAATCACTCAATGATATAATTCTCCTTTAAAAAGATTTGAGAAACATATGCCTTATATGTGAGTAGGTTATTCTCGTTCATAATCAATCTTATTTAAGCAGCCATGATCTAGGAAATGTAATATCATTTTGTCTCATCTTAGCTTCTATGCAGATGGAGGTTTCTACTGGTTTTTAATAATACTTCATTATTCAATACATTTTCCTTTATTAACGCTGCTGTGGTTTGTTGATACTCATTCTGATTTCCGAAATCAGTTAAAACATTATTCCTTTTAAAAACCAAGTACTCATTACTCACGAATGAGGTTTCACACAAATTTCATATAATTTCATTTAAGTCAAATCTCTTATCCTTTAAGATTAAGTCTCTTAACTTTTAAAAATCAGTAAACCATTTTCTTTATCTCTTTTAAGACGTTATACCTAACTTCCCATAAAGCTAGTATAACTCTTATGTTTTCAAACCAAGTATTACTCTTCTTTCAAAAAGGTTTCTTAATTCTTTTGAAATACTTTCAAGATTCTTATTATTCAGGCTTAAGTCAAAAGACATTGCCGTAAGTATTATTCAGGCTTAAGTCAAAAGACATTGCCGTAATTATTATTCAGTTCACACACGTACGTCTACCGTACTATATATATATTTAAAATATCATGCTCAAGAGTATAGGAAGAATCACATACCTTCTCGGCGAAAACCACCTGCCAAGTTGAATATGTCGCGCGCAGAGTATCGACCTATATCAGTCAAATACGTCTATCAACGTCTAGACTGTACTGTATAAAGCTCTAAGCAGAGGGTTCTCTATTCTATGGAAATTTGGGCAGCACTTCCCTACCCGGTAAACTATACAGTCTACTGTAAATACAGTCCTATGTGAGTACAGTTCAATTATTCTTCTTTAATACCCTTCTACGGTGATAACAGTTCATTTCTATTCTGCAATATCCTTCTAAGTATTTAATACTTATTCCTATACTTCTACAGTATGTAAATTCTAATTACAAAAGGAGGATAAGGTTTATTTACCTCGATAAGCCCAATATTATCCAAGTATAAACGTCGATCCTAAGCGAGGTTTAGCTCCTACTCCGTACGCTCCAATGCGCTCCAAGAACCCTTAGAAGTTGCTACACACTTCTACTTACTAGTTCAATCAACAATGAAGTTTCTCTTAGGGTTTCGTTTGTGACTAAGGAAGTATAGCTAGTATTTGGGCTTTTAGTATAGAGGGGACTTTGGAAATACTACAAAGTATAAGGGCTAAAGTATTTTGCCATAGCAACAATACTTGAAGAGTATTTTCTACTAAGGGAGGGGGGTGGTGTTTCGGCTAGGGCTTGCTTTAGGGGGGGGGGGGCTCTCGGCCAAGCCACTAAGGCTAGAGGGGGGGAGGTGTTGGACGAAAATACTACAAGAGAGGGGAGGGAATTTCAAGACTTGGAGAGTGAGTTGTGGATGAAGAACTCTTCATCTAAAGGGGGGGTATTTATAGGTCAAGCAATGACCAACCAATGGCCAAGATGATGCCAAGTGCAAGGCAAGTGTAGGGTGAGGATTTAGGCAAGTGTCCATTCTATCTACTACACAAAAATATCCTACCAACTCCTTGACAAAAAGGCTCCCAATCGTCCACCCTTTACCGCCCAACGTTCACCAATTAGAGGGTGACAAGTGTCGCCATCTTGTTGGTCCAAAATGTTTCATCTCTCAGAAAAATCCGCAAAAATTAGAAATGACATAGCCGTAATTTACCCTACGCGAGTTGTGTAAAACTTTTCGTCGGAAAACGATTCTTTTCGGTACTTGTGCACAAAAATAAAACGTCCAAGCCAACTTTAAAGTTCAAACTTTTCTACGTACGTCCCCACGTACATACTCTGGAAATACGGGGTATAACAAAGGGGGTATGTGATATAATAATAGTACAACGGGCTTAACGTTTAACAACGTAAGCACAACAAGAATAACCCCCTTACACAACATCACAAGATACTAACACACGTAGCATCCTAACATGTTTACTTATCAAATCAACAAGAAAGTATTACAAGGCTATCACAAACCAACACAATCAAGTTATTCACACAAGGTACTTTCTACTTTATGTTAACAAGTTCGGGTTTTTATCCCCAAAGTACTTCACACATTAACTCTTTAAAAAGATCCGTTCTTTTCACAAAAGTCACACAATACCCGTAGTATAAAAATAGAGTGACTATCTTTTTAAGTAAACCAAAACACTTCCCTAAGTAACAACATTATTTTTCAAACGTTCAAGTTTGCCTAATTTCAAATGCTCAAGTTTCTCATTTTCGAAAGGTTTCGTAGTTCATAGTTTTAATCACTTAATAATATAATTCTCCTTTTAAAACAATTTGAGAAACATATGTCTTATGTGTGAGTAGGTTATTCTTGTTTATAACAATCTTGTTAAAGCAGCCATGATCTAGGAAATGTAATATCATTTTGTCTCATCTTAGCTTCTATGCAGATGGAGGTTTCTACTGGTTTTAATAATACTTAATTAGTCGATACATTTCTCTTTATTAGCGCTGCAGTGGTTTGTTCGATACTTATTCTCATTTCCGAAATCAATACAAGGCGTTTATAAACAATTAAGTAAACTGTTCCTTTTATCTCTCTTAAGTCGTTATACCTAACTTCCCATAAGGTTAGTATAACTCTTAAGCTTTTAAAACCAAGTATTACTCTTCTTTCAAAAACGGTTCTTAATTCTTTTGAAATACTTCAAGATTCTTTATTATTAGACTCAAGTCAGAAGACATCGCAGTAAAACCACGTTCAGTTAACACACGTACGTCTACCGTACTATATATATTCTTTTAAGAATATCATGCTCAAGAGGATAGGAAGAATCACATACCTCGCGACGATTATCGACTAATAGCAAAATGTTCCACCGCTATAACCCGGCTAGCCTTGTCCACCTTTTAAGTAGAACATGATACTCGCAGAATATTCAACCTATAAAGGCCATATACGTCTATCAACGTCTAGACTACACTGAAGAATATTCTAAGTAGAGGGTTCTCTATTCTACGGAAAATCGGGCAGTACTTCCCTACCCGTCATACTACACAAGTCTACTGTAAGTACAGTCCTATGTAAGTACAGTTCAATTCTTCTTCTTTTATACCCTTCTACTGTGATTACAGTTCAATTCTATTCTTTAATATCCTTCTATATCTTATACTCAAATCTTAACTATTCTTATAGGTAATCTTCAATTACAATAGAAGGACAAAAGTGTTTACCTCGACAAGCCCAAAATTATCCAAGTTAAATGTCGATCCTGAGCAAGGTTTAGCTCCTAATTGCACGCTCCGATAGCTCCAAGACCCTTAGAAGTTTCTAAACAACTTCTACTCAACTACTAAAAGGGATTTGGGGCTAGGGTATTTTGGAATAGTAACTACTAGAAGGCAACTTTCTACAACGGGGGGAGAGGTTCTCACTGAAGCCACTAGGAAGGGGAGAGGGCTTGGACGAGAAACACTACAAGGGAGAGGGAGTTTTTAAGACTTAGAGAATGAGGAGTGGATGAAGAAGTCTTCACTCAAGGGGGGTATTTATAGAACACTCAAGGGCTAAGATCAAAACAAATGGAAGGTGGAGATTATGATCCAAGTGAAAGATGAGGTCTTCCAACCAAGTGTCTCCCACAACATTTGGACATATGTCCACCACAATATTGGAACACATTCCCACCACAACAATGAGCCATGTGGACTCCACTACCTCACAAAACACGTCCACAATATACCTACCCCCACTACCAAAATCAACTTGCAAGACTTGACCATTTGACTTGCCCACTAGGCCCCCCAATTCATCCAACCAAAGCCAACTAAGGGTGACACATGTTGCCCTCATAATGGTCCAAAATATTTCGTCTCTCGGAAAAATCCATAATCGGTTAAAATATTAAAAACGTAGAATTTCCTTCACAAGGCTCGGAATCTTTTCCGTTGAAAGCTTACAATTTCATTCTTAACCTAATTAGGGTTTGTACAAACGTACGTACGTCCTCACGTACATACTCCGGAACTACGGGGTATAACATTCTCCCCTCCTTAGAAATATTCGTCCCGAATGTTCCTTCTCAAGACAGATAACGATATAGGTCCTCACAACTTAACAGTTTGCAAAAGCCACACATGGCCACAATACAACATGCGCAAATACTTAAATCCAAGTCCACGAGGAATCACCTCTATCATCACAAAAGCTCCCATCCAAGGTCTAAGAGATATTCCCTTCGCACCTTTACTTCACAAAAGTAATGATCACTCTTATTCTCTTACTCGTCGTACCCTCCTCGAACACTCGAACACTTCCTAAATAAACTTACCACCTTCCTGTTATTGCTTCGATTCCAAAATCTCGGTTACTATCTCCAACTTGGTCATCATCACCGGAACACTGATGGATCTCCGATACTCTTACGAACATATCAACATGAAAGACCGGACGTCGCCTCCCACGCCGACGGCAAAGCTAACTTATAGGCAACCCGCCTATCATCCAAAGGATCCAAAACGCCCCGCACCTCGTGCTAAGTTTCTCTCGCTTTCCAAATCTCGTCATGCCTTCCGGTGGTACCTTCAAGAAAACCCACCGTCAACCTGAACTCCAAGTGTCGATGCCGATTATCCGCATGAATTCTGTTGACTCTGAGCTGCCAATAACCTCTCCTGGATAGGCTTCACCCTATCCACATCCTGCTGAATCAAGTATGTACCCACTATCTGAATCTTGCCAACATCGAACCAATCGATCGGCAACCTACACTTTCGCCCCTACAAGGCTTCATAAGGCGACATCCGAATACTGAAATGGTAGTTATAAAACACTCCCTCAATAGGAGGCAACAATCCTCACAGCTACCCCTGAAATCCAAACACTGGCCCGAGGGTGAATGTGATACGGAGACTCACCTGAGTTCCTAACCCTGCCTGGTAAAACCCCCAGAAAAGAAATAGCCGTAACCTGGGCTCCACTGCCGGTCATAAGTAAAAGTAGGCACCTCGTGCAGCCTTACAATCTTCCCGATATATAACATCTCGCATAACCCTCTGCCGAGTAAACGGTCCTGACTGAAAGACAAGAGGGACTGACCCCATCGGCCCGACTACTGGTCGAACACATCTACGAACTCGTACGATGGTTAACTAAACTTGGGCCTAACACCCTCGTGACCCCACCACCTGGCGGGACCACCTCGAATTGACCCCACCCCAAGCCGGGATGCGGGTTGACTCGCGACATGGCCTCAACCCGACCCACTTCGCGCCAAGCTCTTGTTCGCCGATCCGGAACAATCTCACTATCGAGTCACGAAAACCTAGTGATTTTCTTAGCTCACTACCCTCTTTCATTTCATACCACTCAAGGACTTATCACACAAACATATCTCACGTGTATTATGCACTCCGATAAGGGTCAAACATAAAAATAATCTTTTACTCAAAATGGCCTCGCCTCTAAGGTCTCTACGAAAAAAATCTAAGGCTCACAATTAACACAATGCTATCTGAACATAACACTTAAAATATACATATCTTATCACACACACAAATCTCTAGAGGGTTAAGGATATACCTGTATCTACTACTTCACTACCCTTTGTCGTTCTAATCAATCCTGCCCTGTTGGGCGCATAGCTAGAGAGGATGATGAACTAGCCACTGATCCCGAAGGCTGAGTCTACATCCGCGCCACCTCTGGTTGGACAATTTCTCGCAAAATGGCCCTGCTGGCCGCAAGCATAACAAGCTGTCGAAGAAGTACGACACTCCCCACAATGACACTTACCACAACGGCCACAGGGTGGGGTGGCCTCTGCAGCTAACACCGTTCCTCTCCGAACTCAATCCGGTGGTTTGGAACTACGTATAGCTGTGAATCAGAAGCCCTGGAGCTCTGACCAACTCCGGCATACCCCAAACGTCCTGAACCATGTGGAGGACCACTCTGCACTGGCGGAAGTGCATATCGATCACTGGCGAGGCGATTTGCCTCGAAAGTTACCAAAGGACCTGCGATGCGGCCCTGCCTGGCGATCTTGGTTAATCCGTCGATCTTTACGTTCCTTTGTGTGCTGCGCATGAGCCTGTACGCGGGCAATATCCATACCTGACTGAAGGGCTACTCTTGTACAACCCTTTACTAGATAATCGTCTAGACCCGTGATATATCGGTGCACTCTATATTCTCTGATTGCTAAAATCCTAGCTAGTAACAGGTCCATTCCTTTGTAATCCATATTCTCTGTTCCCGGTCGTGGAACTGAAGGCTCATATATCATGGCCGCAGTAGGAACTGCTGCCGCTGTGCTAAACTCTGCTGGGGCTGGCGATGTCGCAGAACTCCCCGAATGAAGCACCACCCTAGGTGATGATTGGGCCTGTGCCCTCGTAACCCTCTGTATTCTACTCGCAGCTCCCTCGGCTGCCTTGCCCTTCTGGGCCCGGGTTGCCTTGCGCGGAGGCATAACTGGTACGGGAAAGAAATACGTTAGAGGGGTCCAACTTATAACACAGCTCTAAGCACGATCTCGGAGTGAGAAGAATGGAAACCAATCCTAAATATCCTATAGCCTCCTGATTATTGGTGTGGTGCACAACACACCGATAATCAAGACTCTACTAGATACGGTCTGTAGACACTTTCCGAGGATTAACTGCTCTGATACCACTTTTGTCACGACCCGAACCCGGGCCCGTGACTGGTGCCTTACCCGGGCACCCAAGTAGACATACATCAGAGTAATCAGCGGAATATAAAAACACAACATGAAACAATGTAAAAGAGACACAGTTTATCTGAGGAAAAGTTGCCTTTCGGCATATATATATAAACCCAAAGTGAACAGTTACATCCCAACTTTACAACGGAACTACAGACCTCTAAGGAAGCAAAACAACTATGGCGGGACAGGGCCCCGCCATACCCTGAATGAACATAAATATCTACAATATCAGGGACTATACCAAAGATAAGCCTCCGGAGAAACGGAGCTTCCCAAAACGCTGAACTGTGATCCTAAGAGCGGGGATCAACAACTGGTGTACCTCTACCTGCGGCATGAACGGCCTCAAGGAGGTCGATAACAGTACCAAGTATGTGGCCGAAAATACTGTAAATGAAATCATAATAGTCTATATAAAACAAAAGACATATATGATACACAATTTACGATACACAATATGTAAGCAGTCATGTCAAGTCAGAGACTCACGCCCTTAAAGTCATTACTCAAATATAACCATGGGTCTCATGCCCACAATATCAATCATGCCCGTGGAATTCCTTCCTCATCGCGATCCATGATATAACAAGCACCAAGGAATACACATGAACACGTGTCCGCTGTGTCATAATAAAACCGTCTGGGGTAAATGCGAAGGCATAGCCGACTACTAAGACCAGCGGTACCAACAATGCCATAAGCGGTATCACGAGGTCTTTCTAGACCGCACCATGATCGGCGGCCACTCGCCCTCGGTATCAATGTGCGCGTCTAATCTGGAGCATACCGCTGCTCGCATAAAGCCACACATAGGCCGCATGAGGTATTCCTCGCGTCGGGGTAGCTAGCCCGGTACCCTCCGGACTCGCGATCCGCATAGTCACATAGACCGCATAGTCACACAGACCGCATAAGGCACTCCTCGCATCAGGATAATACACCCGGAATGATCAATCCTGGAGCATACCGCTGCTCCGCATAGTCACACAGACCGCATAGGCCGTATAGACCCGCATCAAGGGTGGCAAGCCCTCGGTATAACAAGTCAAGGGGGTATGTGATATAATAACAGTACAACTGGCTTAACGTTTAACAACGTAAGCACAACAAGAATAACCCCCTTACACAACATCACAAGATACTAACACACGTAGCATCCTAACATGTTTACTTATCAAATCAACAAGAAAGTATTACAAGGCTATCACAAACCAACACAATCAAGTTATTCACACAAGGTACTTTCTACTTTATGTTAACAAATTTGGGTTTTTATCCCCAAAGTACTTCATACATTAACTCTTTAAAAAGATCCGTTCTTTTCACAAAAGTCACACAATACACGTAGTATAAAAATAAAGTGACAATCTTTTTAAGTAAACCAAAACACTTCCCTAAGTAACAACATTATTTTCCAAACGTTCAAGTTTGCCTAATTTCAAATGCTCAAGTTTCTCATTTTCGAAAGGTTTCGTAGTTCATAATTTTAATCACTTAATAATATAATTCTCCTTTTAAAACAATTTGAGAAACATATGCCTTATGTGTGAGTAGGTTATTCTTGTTTATAACAATCTTGTTAAAGCAGCCATGATCTAGGAAATGTAATATCATTTTGTCTCATCTTAGCTTCTATGCAGATGGAGGTTTCTACTGGTTTTAATAATACTTAATTAGTCGATACATTTCCCTTTATTAGCGCTGCAGTTGTTTGTTCGATACTTATTCTCATTTCCGAAATCAATACAAGGCGTTTATAAACAATTAAGTAAACCGTTCCTTTTATCTCTCTTAAGTCGTTATACCTAACTTCCCATAAGGCTAGTATAACTCTTAAGCTTTTAAAAACAAGTATTACTCTTCTTTCAAAAACGGTTCTTAATTCTTTTGAAATACTTCAAGATTCTTTATTATTAGACTCAAGTCAGAAGGCATCGCAGTAAAACCACGTTCGATTAACACACGTACGTCTACCGTACTATATATATTCTTTTAAAAATATCATGCTCAAGAGGATAGGAAGAATCACATACCTCGCGACGATTATCGACTAATAGCAAAATGCTCCACCGCTATAACCCGGCTAGCCTTGTCCACCTTTTAAGTAGAACATGCTACTCGCAGAACATTCAACCTATAAAGGCCATATACGTCTATCAACGTCTAGACTACACTGAAGAATATTCTAAGTAGAGGGTTCTCTATTCTACGGAAAATCGGGCGATCTTCCTGCCGTCATACTACAAGTCTCTGTAAATGCAGTCCTATGTAAGTACAGTTCAATTCTTCTTCTTTATACCGCCTACATTGTGATTACGGTTCAATTTATTCTTTAATATCCTTTTATATCTTATACTCAAATCTTAACTATTCTTATAGGTAATCTTCAATTACAATAGAAGGACAAAAGTGTTTACCTCGACAAGCCCAAAATTATCCAAGTTAAATGTCGATCCTGAGCAAGGTTTAGCTCTAATTGCACGCTCCGATAGCTCGAGACCCTTAGAAGTTTCTAAACAACTTCTACTCAACTACTAACAGGGATTTGGGGCTAGGGTCTTTTGGACTAGTAACGACTAGAAGGCCACTTTCTACAACGGGAGAGGGTTCTCGTGGAAGCCACTATAAAGGGGGTGGGGAGAGGGCTTGGACGAGAAACACTACAAGGGAGAGGGAGTTTTTGAGACTTAGAGAATGAGGAGTGGATGAAGAAGTCTTCACTCAAGGGGGGTATTTATAGAACACTCAAGGGCTAAGATCAAAACAAATGGAAGGTGGAGATTATGATCCAAGTGAAAGATGAGGTCTTCCAACCAAGTGTCTCCCACAACATTTGGACATATGTCCACCACAATATTGGAACACATGCCCACCACAACAATGAGCCATGTGGACTCCACTACCTTACAAAAAACGTCCACAATATACCTACCCCCACTACCAAAATCAACTTGCAAGACTTGACCATTTGACTTGCCCACTAGGCCCCCCAATTCGTCCAACCAAAGCCAACTAAGGGTGACACATGTCGCCCTCATAATGGTCCAAAATATTTCGTCTCTCGGAAAAATCCGTAATCGGTTAAAATATTAAAAACGTAGAATTTCCTTCACAAGACTCGGAATCTTTTCCGTTGAAAGCTTACAATTTCATTCTTAACCTAATTAGGGTTTGTACAAACGTACGTACGTCCTCACGTACATACTCCGGAACTACGGGGTATAACAGTCTAAATCATAAATATCATAGGTGCGGAAGTATAATACTAATACATCCCCAAGGAAATGTCTAAAATAGTACAGGAGCCACTAATCATCACTACAAGTTGCAATAATAAAAGTAAAAAAAAAACGATATTATGTCCAAATAAAAGCAAAGACAAGTAATAATGAAGGAGTCCCCAGGTAGCGGATCCATCAAGCAGTGCTCACCCTATAAGACTCAACAACAGTTTTGGGATCAGTCTCGAGGTGTAGAAGTGGAACCAGTCACGTACTCTGCACTCAAAAAAATGTAGCAAGGTAGTATCAGTACAAACTGTTATACCCCGTATTTCCAGAGTATGTACGTGTGGGCGTACGTAGAAATGTTTGGGCCTTAAAGTTAGGCAAGATTCGAAATTTGTACACAACCCCCGTAAAGAGTCGTTTTTCGACGAAACGTTTTACAGAACATGCGAAGGGAAAATTCCGGCTATGTCATTTATTATTTTTGCGAATTTTTCCGAGAGATGAAATATTTTGGACCAACGAGAGGGTGACACTTGTCACCCTCATATGGACGGCAATGAGGGCTTGGATGGAACGATTTTGTGCCTTGTTTTGTGCCTAATTCATGGGTCAATGTTTTGTGAGGGATTTGAGGAGTAGGGTTAGGGGCACTTGGGCAAATCTTGGCCCTTCACTTGCCCCCCACTTGGCTTGATCATGGCCCTTGGTTTCCCTATAAATAACCCCCCCTTTGTAAAGACTTTTTCATCCCCAAATGTTTCTAAGTCTTGAAATCCTCCCCCCCCCCCCCATCTTCTTGATGCTCTCGTCCTAGAGCACCCTTCCCCTTTGAGAGGCCCCTTGGCCGAGAGTCTCCCCCCCTCCCTAGTAGAGGCCCCTTGGCCGAGAGTATACCCCCCCCTCTTGAGAAGTTATCGTGAAATACACCCCCCCCCCTTGGTAGAAAGTATTCTCCAAGTATTGTTACTATACCAAAATACCTTAGCCTTATACCTTGTCGTATTCCAAAGTTACCTCTATACGTAGAGCCCAAAAATACTACCTTTTGTCCTTTTAGTCTCAAACCGAAACCCTAAGGAAAATCTTCATAGCGAGTTGAAGTATTAAGTAGAAGTTGCGTAAAACTTCTAAGGGTTGTTTGGAGCGGGTTGGAGCGCCCAGAGTTGGAGCTAAACGTTGCTCAGGATCGACATTTAAACTGGGATAATTTTGGGCTTATCGAGGTAAATACGCTTGACCTTCTTTTGTAATTAGAATTTACATACTGTTGAAGTATAAGAATTAAGTATAAGTTATATACAAGGAAGGTATATAAGAAGAGTATTGAACTGTACTTACATAGGACTGTATTTACAGTAGACTTGTGTGACCATTATAGGGTGAAGTACTGCGAGTAGCGTATTCTACTCGAAGAAGTGAAAAAGGCTAGCAGGATTACAGTACTTTGGAGCTATTTGCTGATAGTCGATAATCATCGCGAGGTATGTGATTCTTCCTATACTCTTGAGCATGATATTTTAAAAGAATATATATATATAGTACGGTACACGTACGTGTGGCAATGTCTTTTGACTTAAGCCTGAATAATAAGAATCTGGAAGTATTTTACAAGAATATATATATAGTACGGTAGACGTACGTGTGTTAACTGAATATAGCAATGTCTTTTGACTTAAGCCTGAATAATAAGAATCTTGAAGTATTTCAAAAGAATTAAGAATCCTTTTTGAAAGAAGAATAATACTTGGTTTGAAAGCTTATGAGTTATACTAGCTTTATGGGAAGTTAGGTATAACGACTTAAGATGATAAAAGGAATGGTTTATTGATTTTAGAAGTTAAGAGACTTAATCTTAAAAGATAAGAGACTTGACTTAATTGATGTGAAAGTTGTTAAGAAGTGTGAAACCTCATTCATGAGTAATGAGTACTTGGTTTTTAAAGAATAATGTTTTACTAATTTCGGAAATGAGAATAAGTAAGGAACTTGATTTCTAAAAGAGACTTGAGGAAATTAAAGAGTTTTTGGTTTAAAAGAAAGGCATTGTTTTGTCCTAAATTTGGTTTAAAACATAAAGTGTTATAACAACTTTATGGGAAGTTAGTTATAACGACTTTATGAAAACGAAAGAATGGTTTTATCATTGGTTTTAAAGTGGTAACTTGACTTTAAAAGGAGAAGTGCTTTGGTCTAAAAAGAAGGCATGGTATTGCCTTAATTTGGTTTTAAAAGGAAAGTATGGAAGTTGTTTTGGTTTACTAAAAAGATGTTAGTCACTCTATACTGCGGGTATCGGGTGACCTTTTTAAAAGAAATGGATCCTTTAAAAAGGAGTTTAACATACGTAGTACTTTAGGGTTAAAACCTGGACTTTGACATAAAATGAAAGTACCTTGAGTTGTGTGTAACTTGCCTATGTTTGCGTGTGATAGCCTTGTTGTGCAAGTGTTGTATTCTTATGTTACCGCGTCTCTCGAATGGAGGGCCGGTCGTGTTATTCTTGATCATTTTGGACATCGACACGATGGGTGGCCACGGGTATGCTTCCACTATGATAGTCCACGGGCATACCGACTCGATGGATGGTCCACGGGTATCACGGCCATGATGAGGTTCGTTTCCACGTTGATAGTGTTATTCCATGGACTAGCTCTCCATGAGGTTTTCTTGATCGGCGCTTGGTATCGGTGGTCGGCTTCGTCTTGCCCCGTCTCGTGGCTGATTCGGCCTTGGTACCTGGTAGTTAGCCCTCGCACTTGCCCCGTTCAGTGTAGTGACGAAGTCTCGTGACACGGCCTTGGTACCTGGTAGTTAGCCCTCGTACTTGCCCCGGTCAGCTACGTGACACGGCCTTGGTATCTGGTAGTCGGCTTTCGTACTTGCCCCGTGTCAGCTTCGTGGTTTGGTTGTATAGTATTGTTAGTACAGACTTGGTGTTCATGTGTACTCTGTGGTGTTATTATATCATAGACTGCCGGCAGTGAGGAAGGTATTCCACGGGCATGATTGATGTTGCGGGCGTGAGACCCATAGTTATATTGAGTGATGACTCTGAGGGCGTGAGTCCCTGACTTACATGACTGCTTATTTATTGTGAACTGTAGTTTGGTTATCATACATGTCTCCTGCTTTATATAGACTTCTATGATTTCATTCTGATATTTTGATTTCATATACTTGGTACTGTTATCGACCTCCTGGCCTTGCGTTCATGCCGCAGGTAGAGGTACATCGATTGTTGATCCTCGCTCTTAGGATCACAGTTCAGCGTTGGGAAGCTCCGTTTCTCCGGAGGATTATCTTTGGTATGTTACCCTGAGTTGTAGGTTCTTGTACATTCAGGGGTATGGCGGGGCCCTGTCCCGTCATGTTGTATAAAAACTCTTAGAAGTGCATGAAATCTTGTTGTGGCGGGGTTTGTAAAAAGGATTAAACTGTTCGGTTTGAAAGATTTGTATACATATATTCTATTGGAAGGTAACCGTTTGGTTGGCCTGTTTTATAATCTTATCTCTTGTTTCATGTTTAAGTTTTATTTTCCGCTGATTTTCTCTGATGTTGTATCACTAGGGTGCAGGGTAGGCACGATCCACGCCCGGATCGGGTCGTGACAAAGTGGTATCAGAGCAGTTAATCCTCGGAAAGTGTCTACAGACTGTGTCTAGTAAAGTCTTGATTATCGGTGTGTTGTGCACCACATCTATAATCAGGAGGCTGCAGGATATTTAGGATTGGTTTCCCTTCTTCTCATTCTGAGATCGTGCCTTAGAGTTGTGTTGTAAGGTGGACCCCTCTGACGTATCTCGTTTTTACCAGTTATGCCTCCGCGCAAGGCAACCCGGGCCCAGGTGGGCAAGGCAACCCGGGCCCAGGTGGGCAAGGCAGCCGAGGGAGCTGCTAGTGAGATCTGAGAGAGAGCACGAGCGCGAGCGGCCAAGACGAGATAGTGCTTGACGGCGAGTTTTGCGACGCCGCCAGCAAAGAGTTTAGAGCCACAGCGGTGGTGATGAGACAACTGATACACGAGCCTCGGTCCCACACTGGAAGCGGAGAGATGGGTTACAAAGAGATGGCGATTCGGCGGGATCGTGGCGGAACATAAGGATAAGTGGGCCGGATTCGATAGCACCGTGGTTCACCCGAGATCGGATAGTTTGAGGCTACGGAACTTTCTGAGTTGTAGCCCGCCAGAGTTCTACGGGTCGATGCCTGAGGATGATCCGCATGAGTTCATCCGGCGATTCTATGGTCATGAGAGTGATCAAGATTCGGAGACCAGTCGGTGGTCTTGGGTTCGCATCGGCCGCGTGATACCGCGATCGTGGTTTGATTCGTGAGCCGTCGGGAGAGTATGCACTTCCGGCCGTATGGACGAGTTCTCGAGGCATTTCTTGCACATTTCCTACCTCCGGCGAGAGGGCTCGGGTAACAATTTTTGTGTTGAGGCGAGCGGGCGTCTGGTTCGGGAGTACAATGTGGAGTTCAACTCATTAGCTCGGTATGTCCCGCGTTAGTAGCTTGATATGGAGGGCGAGTGCACCGCCACGTCACCGGCTCGATGACTACTTGGCGAGGCTTGTTCGGTGTAGCTCTTCGGGCATGGACATTGCCCGCACGCAGCTTATGCACTTGGATGTGAGGCGTAGAGTCGGCGGAATGACCAAGATCGCGAAGAGGGCGAGCAGCAGGTCCTTTGATAACTTTCGAGGCGGACCGCCTCAACAGCGAACTAGTTATGTACCTCCGCCAAGATGCAGTGGTCCTCCGACGCCGGGACGCCGGGATATTCGGGAAGCGGTCGGGGCTCCTGTGTTTGATTTTCGGGAGTAAGTGCTCGCGGATGAGTCGCCCTTGTCTCGGTGTGGCGTTGTGGAAAACTTCATAAGGGAGAGTGTCGTACTAACTTGGAGATTGTTATTCTTGCGGCCAACAGGGCCATCGGCGAGATCACCAGGGGTAGCACTGGTAGGATAGCACAGACTACGAGATCAGTTGTGGGTTCTTCACCTTCCATAGCTAGGCAGAATGTTAATACACCGGCAGGCCACGGCAGAGGTCGCGGTGGAAATTCCCAGTTTTAGCTGTCCTTTGAACCGCCTATCTTTTCAGGTATATCCTTAACCCTCGACAGTTTTGAATGTGTGATACGATGATTGTATGTTGAGTACTATGTACAGATAGCATTGTGTATATTGTTGTTTAGAGACTTGGTTAGTTGAAAGAATAAGTGTGGGGACAGGGAAGGTATGAACCTTAGAATATTACACGTTGAGACCTTAGACGTAAGGCCGGCTTGAATAAAAGATTTTACGGTTAGTCTTTGTCGAAATACTTGGTTTGCGTATAATGTATTGTGGGATAATTCCGTGAGTTGTGTAAAATGAAAGTGGTTGCTTTCCTGATGTGAATTAGTAAGATTGTTCCGTATCGAGGAGCAAGAGTTGGCGCGACGGAGGGTTGGGTTGAGGGCGTATTGCGGGTCAACCCGTAGCCCGGATGTAGGTGGGTCGGTTGGTTGTCCGCGGATGGTAGGGTCACGAGGGTGCTAGTTCCAAGTTTAGATGACCATCGATGAGTTCGTGGATATGTTCGACGCAGCGGATCGTGAAGGCGAGAATGGCCTTAAAGAAGATCGAGGCTAGTAAGATGACCAAGTTTGGAGGTAGTGGCTCCGAAATTTTGGGAGGCGAAGTAATGATCAAGTATGGTGCATTATCGGGAGAGTTCAAGTGATTACGACGAGTAAGGAAAGAAGTGAGCGTGTGTTAGCGAGAATAAAAGAGGTCATTTTGTTGTGAAGTGAAGATCACGAAGGAGTATCCTTTAGACCAGGGTGGAAGCTTTTGTGATGTAGGAGTGATTCCTCGTTGACTTGGGTTAAGTATTTGCGCGGGTGTTATTTTGTGGCATTGGCAACTTGTTTAAGTTATGAAGAACTTTGTCGTTATCTGTTTCGAGAAGGAACATTCGGGACGAATGTTTCTAAGGAGGGGAGAATGTTATACCCCGTATTTCTAGAGTATGTACGTGTGGGCGTACATAGAAAAGTTTGGGCCTTAAAGTTAGGCAAGATTCGAAATTTGTACACAACCCCCGTAAAGAGTCGTTTTTAAACGCGTTTCTGAGAACTTGCGAAGGGAAAATTAGCTATGTCATTTATTATTTTTGCAGATTTTTCCGAGAGATGAAATATTTTGGACCAACGAGAGGGTGACACTTGTCACCTCATATGAGCAACAATGAGGGCTTGGATGGCACGATTTTGTGCCTTGTTTTGTGGCTAATTCATGGGTCAATGTTTTGTGAGGGATTTGAGGAGTAGGGTTAGGGGCACTTGGGAAAATCTTGGCCCTCCACTTTCCCCCCACTTGGCTTGATCATGGCCCTTGGTTTCCCTATAAATACCCCCCCCCCCCCCCCTTTGTGAAGACTTCTTCATCCCCAAATGTTTCTAAGTCTTGAAATCCTCCCCCCTCTTCTTGATGCTCTCGCCCAGAGCACCCTCCCCTTTGAGAGGCCCTTGGCGAGAGTCTCCCCCTCCTAGTAGAGTCCTTGGCCGAGAGTATACCCCCTCTTGAGAAGTTATCGTGAAATACACCCCCCCCCCCTTGGTAGAAAGTATTCTCCAAGTATTGTTACTATACCAAAATACCTTAGCCTTATACCTTGTCATATTCCAAAGTTACCTCTATACGTAGAGCCCGAAAATACTACCTTTTGTCCTTTTAGTCTCAAATCGAAACCCTAAGGAAAATCTTCATAGCGAGTTGAAGTATTAAGTAGAAGTTGCGTAGAACTTCTAAGGGTTGTTTGGAGCGGGTTGGAGCGCCCAGAGTTGGAGCTAAACGTTGCTCAGGATCAACATTTAAACTTGGATAATTTTGGGCTTATCGAGGTAAATACGCTTGACCTTCTTTTGTAATTAAAATTTACATACTGTTGAAGTATAAGAATTAAGTATAAGTTATATACAAGGAAGGTATATAAGAAGAGTATTGAACTGTACTTACATAGGACTGTATTTACAGTAGACTTGTGTGACCATTATAGGGTGAAGTACTGCGAGTAGTGTATTCTACTCGAAGAAGTGAAAAAGGCTAGCAGGATTACAGTACTTTGGAGCTATTTGCCGATAGTCGATAATCGTCGCGAGGTATGTGATTCTTCCTATACTCTTGAGCATGATATTTTAAAAGAATATATATATATATAGTACGGTAGACGTACGTGTGGCAATGTCTTTTGACTTAAGCCTGAATAATAAGAATCTGGAAGTATTTTACAAGAATATATATATAGTACGGTAGACGTACGTGTGTTAACTGAATATAGTTTTACGGCAATGTCTTTTGACTTAAGCCTGAATAATAAGAATCTTGAAGGATTTCAAAAGAATTAAGAATCCTTTTTGAAAGAAGAATAATACTTGGTTTGAAAGCTTATGAGTTATACTAGCTTTATGGGAAGTTAGGTATAACGACTTAAGATGATAAAAGGAATGATTTATTGATTTTAGAAGTTAAGAAACTTAATCTTAAAAGATAAGAGACTTGACTTAATTGATGTGAAAGTTGTTAAGAAGTGTGAAACCTCATTCGTGAGTAATGAGTACTTGGTTTTTAAAGAATAATGTTTTACTAATTTCGGAAATGAGAATAAGTAAGGAACTTGATTTCTAAAAGAGACTTGAGGAAATTAAAGAGTTTTTGGTTTAAAAGAAAGGCATTGTTTTGTCTTAAATTTGGTTTAAAACATAAAGTGTTATAACAGCTTTATGGGAAGTTAGTTATAACGACTTTATGAAAACGAAAGAATGGTTTTATCATTGGTTTTAAAGTGGTAACTTGACTTTAAAAGGAGAAGTGTTTTGGTCTAAAAAGAAGGCATGGTATTGCCTTAATTTGGTTTTAAAAGGAAAGTATGGAAGTTGTTTTGGTTTACTTAAAAGATGTTAGTCACTCTATACTGCGGGTATCGGGTGACCTTTTTAAAAGAAATGGATCCTTTAAAAAGGAGTTTAACATATGTAGTACTTTAGGGTTAAAACCTGGACTTTGACATAAAATGAAAGTACCTTGAGTTGTGTGTAACTTGCCTATGTTTGCGTGTGATAGCCTTGTTGTGCAAGTGTTGTATTCTTATGTTACCGCGTCTCTCGAAAGGAGGGCCGGTCGTGTTATTCTTGATCATTTTGGACATACTGACATGATGGGTGGCCCACGGGTATGCTTCAACTATGATAGTCCATGGGCATACTGACTCGATGGATGGTCCACGGGTATGCAGCCATGATGAGGGTTCGTTTCCCTGTTGATAGTGTTATTCCATGGACTAGCTCTCCATGAGGTTTTACTGATCGGCCTTGGTATCTGGTGGTCGGCTTTCGTACTTGCCCCGTCTCGTGGCTGATTCGGCCTTGGTACCTGGTAGTTAGCCCTCGCGACTTGCCGTTCGATGTAGTGGCGAAGTCTCGTGACACGACCTTGGTACCGGTAGTTAGCCCTCGTACTTGCCCGGTCAGCACGTGACACGCCTTGGTATCCGTAGTCGGCTTCGTACTTGCCGTGTCGCCTTCGTGGTTTGGTTGTATAGTATTGTTAGTACAGACTTGGTGTTCATGTGTACTCTGTGGTGTTATTATATCATAGACTGCCGGCAGTGAGGAAGGTATTCCACGGGCATGATTGATGTTGCGGGCGTGAGACCCATAGTTATATTGAGTGATGACTCTGAAGGCGTGAGTCCCTGACTTACATGACTGCTTATTTATTGTGAACTGTAGTTTGGTTATCATACATGTCTCTGCTTTATATAGATCGCTATGATTTCATTCTGATATTTTGATTTCATATACTTGGTACTGTTATCGACCTCCGGGGTTGCGTTCATGCCGCAGGTAGAGGTACATCGATTGCTGATCCTCGCTCTTAGGATCATAGTTCAGCGTTGGGAAGCTCCGTTTCTCCGGAGGCTTATCTTTGGTATGTTACCCTGAGTTGTAGGTTCTTGTACATTCAGGGGTATGGCGGGGCCCTATCCCGTCATGTTGTATAAAAACTCTTAGAGGTATGTAGTACTGTTGTGGGCAGGGTTTGTAAAAAGGATTAAAATGTTCGGTTTGAAAGATTTGTATACATATATTCTATTGGAAGGTAACCGTTTGGTTGGCCTGTTTTATAATCTTATCTCTTGTTTCATGTTTAAGTTTTATTTTCCGCTGATTTTCTCTGATGTTGTATCACTAGGGTGCCCGGGGTAAGGCACCAGTCACGGGCCCGGGATCGGGTCGTGACACAAACACTATATACTAGTAGGTATCATAGGCCAACAACAGTTAACTAACATATATATAAGAAAGAAAATGAATAATAGACATGCTCACAATCAAGTACAAGTAATATTATAGTCCAAGAATAAACCACCCAAGTATAGAGTGACAAGTACAGGATCCAAGAAGTATGTGAATGTAATGATGATTAAATTGTCACGACCCGAACCCCGGGCCCGCGACTGGTGCCCTACCTGGGCACCCTTCTACCCATACAACACAAGTAACCCGCGAAAGCTAAATAACACTCATTATTTATTTATTTTGCAAAGGCAAAGCCGGCAAAGCTGCCATAATATATAACACCAATGGGACTACAACTGTACAAAAATATAAATACAACTCACGCAAGTCCAACCCACATATGAATACAGACCTCTAAGAGTTTGGACAGTAAACTATGACGGGACAAGACCTCGCCGTACCGTTGAATATACCTAGCCATAATGGAAGACCTGTGCCAAAATGACATGCTCCGGAACATTGGAGTTATCCCAAAATGCTGAACAAGGATCATAAGCTCTCGGATCACCCAACTGAGTACTTAATACTGCGGGCATGAACGCAACCCCCCCGAAGGGGGTCAGTACAACAAGGTACCAAGTATGTAAACATGAAGTACAGTAAATAATGTCACGACCCGTTCCGGGGCCCGTGACTGGTGCCTTACCGGGGCACCCAAGTAGTCATACATCAGAGTAACCAGCGGAATATAAAACAAGACAGGAAACAGTTTATAAAATAAGACACAGTTTATCTGAAGAAAAGCTTGCCTTTCGGCATAATATAAATAACTCAAGTTTTGCAGTTACATCCCAACTGTACAATAGTACTACTGCACCTCTAGGAAGTAAACAACTATGGCGGGACGGGGGCCCATACCGATCGATGCAAAACTATCTACAATACAGGAGATCATACCCAAAAGTAGAGCCTCGGAGAAGATGGAGCTCACGACACCAACGCAAAGATCCTAAGGATGTGGATCTAGCACTGCTTGCCCTTGCCTGCGGCATGACGCGGCCCGGGAGGTCGACAACAGTACCAAGTATGTGAAACTATAAAGTACTTAAATGAAATCGAGTATTCAAAACCTTTTCACAAATACAATCGGTTCAATTGCACATAGTACATCACAAACAACAACGAATAGGAAAATCAGAATGTCTAATTCTAGGCGCGAATGATCGAAGCAAGGCGATCGCCCATAGTATCATTCTGCGTGCCTAGCCCCGGACTTCCGCAGCCCGCATAGGTCCCACTGCACCGCGTGAGATATTTCTCGATCGGGGCAGCTAACCCCAGATCCGCCTAGGCTCCGCAGCCCGCATAGCCTCAAAAGACCGCGATAGTCTCAGCAGACCGCATAGGAATCCCGCATCGGGCTAACGCCGGAATGATCAATCTGGAGCATACCGCCGCTCCGCATAGTCTCACAGAACCGCATAGGCCGTATAGACCCGCATCAAGGGCAAGCCTCGTATAACGATCGAGGGTAGGTGATACAATAACGACAATGGACTTACCGGTTAGCAACGTAAGCACAGCAAGAATGACCCCCTTACACAGCATTACAAGACACTAACACAGGTAGCATCATAACATGTCTACTTATCAAACAATCTTACTACACTTAACAGAAATCAATACAAGGCTTTTATAAACAAACAAGTAAACAGTTCCTTTTTATCTTTCTTAAGTTGTTATACCTAACTTCCCACAAAGCTAGTATAACTCTTAAGCTTTTGTTTTAAAAACCAAGTATTTATCTTCTGTTAAAAATGATTCAGTATTCTTTTGAAATGTTTTCAGTTCTTTGTTATTCAGGCTTAAGCCGTGAGGCATTGCCGTAAGTATTATTCAGGCTTAAGTCAAAGACATTGCCGTAGTTATTATTCAGTTAACACATGTACGTCTACCGTACTATATATTATAAAATATCATGCTTTAGGAAGAATCACATACCTTCTCAGCGAAAACCACCTGCCAAGTTGAATATGTCGCGCGCAGAGAGTCAGCCTATAATAGTCACAGATATCTATCAAAGACTGCTCTGAGGGTCATTCTAAACAGGGGGTTCATAATTCTACGGAAAGTCGGGCAGCACAACCCTACCCGGTGAGCTATGTAAGTCTACTGTGAAAACAGTCCTATGTGAGTACAGTTCAATTATTCTTCTTTTAAACCCTTCTACTGTGATAACAGTTCAATTCTATTCTGTGATATTCTTCTAAGTATCTAATACTTATTCTAATACTACAACAGTAAGTATTCTCTAATTCAAAAGAGGGTTAGGATTAGTTACCTCGGTAAGCCCAATAATATCCTAGATAAAGTCGCGCCTGAGCAAGGTTTAGCTCCTAAGTTGTACGCTCCGGTAGCTCCAAGAAACCTTAGAAGTTCTTCACAACTTCTACTAAGGACTAAGGGATTTGGGCTAGGGTATTTTGGGCATTATAACGGTACTAGAAGACAACTTTTCTACCAAGGGAGGGGGGGTAGATTTCGGCTAGCTAGGGGGGGGGTAGGCCCTCGGCCAAGCTTCTCAAGGGGAGGGGGGTGTTGGACGATTTGCTAACAAAGGGAGAAGAGAGGATTTTTAGACTTGGAAAGCTTTTGTGGATGAAGAACTCTTCATCTCAAGAGGGGTATTTATAGCTCAAGCCTTGGCCAACCAATGGCCAAGATGAAGACAAGTGCAAGGCAAGTGTAGGGTGAGGATTTAGGCAAGTGTCCTTGGCCAACTTGCACACAAAATATCCTACCAACTCCAAGACAAAAGAAGCCAACCCAATCGGCCCTATTGCCGTGTCAAGTCCACCAATTGGAGGGTGACAAGTGTCGCCCTCCCGTTGGTCCAAAATGTTTCGCCTCTGGAAAAATCCGCAAAATACTAAATGACATAGTCGGAATTTTCTACGAAAGTCGTGGAAACGTTTCGTCGGAAAACGATTCTTCTAGTGTGTTGTGCACAAATAAAACGTCCAAGGCTAACTTTAAAGCCAAACTTTTTGTACGTATTCCCTTACGTACATACTCTGGAAATACGGGGTATAACATTCTCCCCTCCTTAGAAACATTCGTCCCGAATGTTCCTTCTCAAGACAGTTATCGAAGAAGCTTAAACAGTTAGCAAATGCCACACACGGCCACAAAACAACACTTAGGCATAAATGATAATGGAAATTTACAAGTAGGAAAGTGAATTACCTGGAGGTGTGGGAAATAGGTGAGGATACTTCTGTCTCATGTCCTCCTCGGCTTCCCACGTCATCTCCTCCCTGAGCTCGTTCCGCCACAAGACTTTGACGGAAGCCACGTCCTTCGTCCGCAGACGCCTAACCTGACGATCGACTATCGCTATGGGAATCTCCTCATACGATAACCCCTCGGTCACCTGGACATCGTCAATCGGGTGTACCCTAGATGGATCCCCGATACATCTCCTCAGCATAGATACGTGAAACACCGGATGCACTGCCTCCAGATCGGACGGCAGATCCAACTCGTAGGCAACCTTGCCTACCATGCGGACAATCTGAAACGGCCCAATGTACCTTGGGCTGAGTTTCCCCTTCTTCCCGAATCTCATCACACCCTTCATGGTGACACCTTTAGGAAAACCCAATCATCTACTGCGAACTCCAGATGCCGACGACGATGATCTGCATACGACTTCTGTCGACTCTGAGCTGTCAATAGTCGCTCTCGGATAAGCTTCACCTTATCCACTGCCTGCTGCACCAAATCTGGTCCCACTAGCTGCACCTCGCCCACATCAAACCAACCTATAGGCGATCTGCACTTCCTCCCATACAAGGCCTCATAAGGCGCCATCTGAATACTGGAGTGGTAGCTATTATTATACGCAAACTCAACTAGAGGCAAATGATCCTCCCAACTACCACTGAAGTCAATAACACAGGCTCGCAGATATCCTCGAGAGTGCGGATAGTGCGCTCTGCTGTCCGTCTGCTCGTGGATGAAATGCGATGCTCGTGCTCACATGCGTCCCTAAACCCCTGGAAGGACCTCCGAAGTTAGCCGTGGCGGCTCCTGCATGCGATATGATCGAACTAGGGACTCCATGCGATCGGCGATCTCTCGGATGTAAAGTGCGCATAATCCTCGGAGAAAGTCGCCCTAACGGGAAGAAAGTGGGCTGATTTGTCGACTGTCGGCGATAACCCATATAGAATCATGTCTCCTCCGAGTGCGAGGTAATCCCGTGATGAAGTCCATGTTGATTACCTCCCTTCCGGTCGGGATCTCAATCGTCAGAATAAACCACGGTGCCTCCGGTGCTCTACCTTCACTGCGACAACACGGGCGAGCTACGAACTCGCAACGCCCTCTTCAAGCCATCCCACCAATACACAGATCTAAGGTCGTGGTACATCTTGGTCGACCCGGATGGATGAGTAACGCCGCGCTGTGTGCTTCCCCAGAACTCCTGCCGAAGTCCTCAAACATCTGGAACACATGCGCCCTCAAACCTTAGCACCCCATCGGGTGCTACCTCAAAAGGACCCTTGCCCTCACGAAGAGCTGTATCACGATATCGAATCAAAGCTGGATCCTCGAACTGTTGCCTCTTCACCTCCTCGACGATGGAAGACTCGGCAACCTCACGAACTCTAACCCCACTGCTATCAGAATCAATCAAACGGACACCAAGGCTCGCTAACTGATGCAAATCACGAACCATGTCCCTCCTCTCTAGCTGCATCTGATAGGCTCCCATCGACCTACGACTAAGAGCATCTGCCACAACATTGGCCTTCCCCGGGTGGTACAGGATATCAACATCGTAATCCTTAAGCAACTCTAACCACCGTCTCTGTCGTAAGTTCAGCTCCCTCTGGCTGAAGATATACTGGAGGCTCTTGTGGTCTGTATAAATATCCACGTGAACCCCATACAAATAGTGCCTCCAGATCTTCAAAGCGTGAATTACGGCTGCCAACTCCAAATCATGGGTGGGGTAGTTCCTCTCGTGTTTCTTCAGCTGTCGGGATGCATATGCTATAACCCTGCCATGCTGCATCAACACACATCCCAACCCGATGCAGCGCGATCACAATACGACATAACCGTCTGGACCTGCGGAAGAGTAAGAACGAGGCGGTCGCCGATCTCTCTTTCAAAGAATCGAAACCACCGCCACAAGCATCAGTCCACGAAACTTGGCGCTTACGAGTCACCCTAGTCAATGGTGCGTAGATAAAGCAAACTTCTCCACGAACCGCCGATAATATCCTGCAAGGCCCGAGCTGCGAACCTCGCCGGAGTAGTAGGTCTAGGCCAAGTCTCGATCGCTCGATCTTGGCGTATCCACTCGAATGCCACCAGCCCCGACAATATGCCCAAGAAACGCCACTGAAGTCAACCAAAACTCACATTTGGAAAACTTGGCGTACAACTGCTGGTCTGGAGAATCACAAGATCGCCAAATGCTCGCGTGCTCGCCTCTGGCGAGAATAAACCAAGATATCATCAATGAACACTATCACAAACGTGTCCAAAAATGGTTTGAACACTCGGTTCATCAAATCCATGAATACCGCCGAGCATCGGTCACCAAAGACATGACCTTGAACTCATAATGCCGTCACGGGTCTGAATGCGATCCTAGGGACATCCACCTCTCGACTCGCACTGATGATAGCCCGATCGCAGATCAATCTTGGAGAAACATCTCGCACCGCAACCGGGTCGAACAAATCATCAATCACGGAAGGGGGTATCTGTTCTTAATGGTCACCTTGTTCACTGTAATCAACACATGCGCGGCCCCGCCCTTCTTCTTCACGAACAATCTGGCGCTCCCGGGGAGAAACACTAGGCCTAATGAAGCCCTTCTCCAAAGAAATCCTCGGTGGTCCTTCAACTCTCTCAACTCGGCGGGTGCCATTACGTATGGCGGAATGGAAATAGCCGAGTATCCGCAATACATCTATACAAAACTCGATCTCCTCTCGGGAGGATACCCGGAGGTCATCCGGGAACACGTCTGGGAACTCACGACTACGGAGGCGATGAAAATCTGGTACCGCACCTCGAGATCAAACACTCGAACTAGATGGTAGATGTACCCCTTCGCACCATCTTCCTAGCCTTGAGGTAGGAAATAAACCTACCCCCGGCGTCTGGTGCTCCTCCCACTCAACAACCGGCTCGCCGAGAAACTGGAACCGCATTACTCTCTCTCTGCAGTCTACATTGGCGTAGCAGAAGCTAGTCAATCCATCCCCATGATCACGTCAAAGTCAATCATCTCCAACTCTATCAAGTCGGCTGGTCCGACGCATCAAATGGTCACAGGACAAGCTCTATATACCCGCCGAGCTACCACCGAATCACCATCGCGTAGCTACCTCGAAAGTGTCATGGACTCGTGCTCTATCCCTATCCTACTAGCAACAAGGGAGATATATAGGGCAGTAGAACCGGATCTATCAAAGCATACACATCAAACCCGAGAACCGATAAGGTACTGTGACGACATCGGTGAGGCCTCCCGATCTGTCGGTGGACAAAGCATAAATGCGGTTCGAGGACCGCTAGAATCGGGACTGCGCCACGACCTGCGCGACCCGCTGATCCATGTGTACCTTGCCTCGGGGCGAGTAATCGTCGGGGATGAAGCGGCAGCGACCGTAGCCGGTGAGCCCTACCACCGCGCCGCCGGTCGGACAAACTCGCAAAGTGACCTGCGGCCACAAGTATAGCAAGCTCGAGTCGGCTCCCGAGAATGGTATTCGCCACAACGGGCACCGAGCGGACCTCGAGCGGTTAGCACCGCTACCGGAAATCCGAAGTCCCGGGGCCACGACCGCCCCGACCGCTCTGGTGTCCGAAAATGAGGTAGAGCGCTCTGCGGTGTGGTGCAAATCTGGACTTCTGCTGATGCCGCCCACCCTGAGGACCACCAAAAGAACCGGCCGTCTTGGCCTTCTTCTGCTGCTGATATCGCTCTACCCGGCGGTCTCTACGCTCCTCACATCCTAGTGCATGAGCCTGCATCCGGGTAATGTCCATGCCTGGCTGAAGGGACACACCCGCACAAGACTCGGCCATGTAATCATCGAGCCCAGTGACATAGCGATGCACCCGGTCCTCCATATTCGCTACCGGTCGAGGACATATCGAGCCAAAGAATCAAACTCGACATTGTACTCCTCACTGCGTCCTCCTGTCTCGGAACAAGAATCTATCGGCTCGGGCCCTCCTCATCCGCGGAGGCGAAGTGTGTGAAAAAGCCTCAAAACTCCTCCCACTCTGCTGGAGGTGCATGCTCTCCCCGGGAAAGCTCCCATGAATCAAACCAATCGACTGCGGTATCACGCAGCCGATGCGAACCGAATGTCACAGCCTCGATCTCAAGCCACGATCACCGCGATAATCCTCTGCGGTGACGGATGAACTCTGCGGATCATCCTCCGGCCTCGACCAGTAAAACTCGGAGGGCTACAACTAAGGAAATCCGTAGCCTCAAACTATTCGCCTCGGGTGTACCACGGTGCAACTGGCCGAGTGGGCTGAACCGCATCAGCCTCTCTCCGTATCGGGCCACACTTTAGCCAAAGGCTGGGCCATCTCCTTGCCCTAACTCCTCCGCCCGGTGTGGGGCGGGAGGTGTGGGTGCTGTGGTCTCTTTGGGGCGGCGGCGTCATAGAACTCGCCGTCTCGTATAGGCGGGCACGAGCCCTCGTAACTCTGGGTGTCTCGCTAGCCTCCGCATTGCCTTGCTCACGGGCCCGGGTTGCCTTACGTGGAGGCATAACTGTTACAGGAAAGGAATACGTTAGAGGGGTCCAACCTATAACACAGCTCTAAAGCACGATCTCAGAATGAGAAGAATGGAAACCAATCCTAAATATCCTATAGCCTCCTGATTATTGGTGTGGTGCACAACACACCGATAATCAAGACTCTACTAGATACGGTCTGTAGACACTTTCCGAGGATTAATTGCTCGATACCACTTTTGTCACGACTGTTCGGGCGTGGATCGTGCCTTACCGGGGCACCCAAGTAGTCATACATCAGAGTAACCAGCGGAATATAAAACAAGACAGGAAACAGTTTATAAAATAAGACACAGTTTATCTGAAGAAAAGCTTGCCTTTCGGCATAATATAAATAACTCAAGTTTTGCAGTTACATCCCAACTGTACAATAGTACTACAGACCTCTAAGGAAGTAAACAACTATGGCGGGACAGGGCCCCGCCATACCCTGACTGTACAAAACTATCTACAATACAGGGAGATCATACCCAAAAGTAGAGCCTCCGGAGAAGATGGAGCTCCTGACACCAACGCAAAGATCCTAAGGATGTGGATCTAGCACCTGCTTGCCCTTACCTGCGGCATGAACGCAGCCCGAAAGAGAGGTCACAGGTACCAAGTATGTGAAACTATAAAGTACTTAAATGAAATCAGAGTATTCAAAACCTTTTCACAAATACAATCAGTTCAATTGCACATAGTGCCACATCACAAACAACAACAGCAATAGGAAAACTGTAACAGGTCTATTCTAGGCCGCGAATGATCGAAGCAAGGCCAATCGCCCATAGTATCATTCTGCGTGCCTAGCCCTGGACTTCCGCAGCCCGCATAGGTCCCACACAGACCCGCATGAGATATTTCTCGCATCGGGGGCAGCCAACCCCCGGCATCCGCCTAGGCTCCCGCAGCCCGCATAGCCTCAAAAGACCGCATAGTCTCAACAGACCGCATAGGGAATCCCCCGCATCAGGCTAAACGCCCGGAATGATCAATCCTGGAGCATACCGCTGCTCCGCATAGTCTCACAGACCGCATAGGCCGTATAGACCCGCATCAAGGGGGGCAAGCCCTTGGTATAACAGTCAAGGGGGTAGGTGATACAATAACAGTACAATGGACTTACCGGTTAGGCGTAAGCAAGCAAAGAATGACCCCTTACGGCATTACAAGGCACTAACACGGGTAGCATCATAACATGTCTACTTATCAAACAATCTTACTACACTTAGCAATCAATACAAGGCTTTTATAAACAAACAAGTAAATTCCTTTTTATCTTTCTTAAGTTGTTATACCTAACTTCCCACAAAGCTAGTATAACTCTTAAGCTTTTGTTTTAAAACCAAGTATTTATCTTACATTAAAAATGATTCGATATTCTTTGAAATGTTTTGATTCTTTGTTATTCAGCTTAAGCCGTGAGGCATTGCCGTAAGTATTATTCAGCTTAAGTCAAAGACATTGCCGTAGTTATTATTCGATTAACACGTATGACGTCTACCGTACTATATATTGTAAAATATCATGCTTTAGGAAGAATCACATACCTTCTCAAATGAAAACCACCGCCAAGTTGAATATGTCAAGCAGAGAGTCGACCTATAATAGTCACAGATATCTATCAAAGATCGCTCACGAGGTCATTCTAAACAGGGTTCATAATTCTACGGAAAGTCGGGCAAGACAACCCTACGGTGAGCTATGTAAGTCTCATGTGAAAGCAGTCCTATGTGAGTCTGATTCAATTATTCTTCTTTTAAACACTTCATTGTGATACTTGATTCAATTCTATTCGTGATATTCTTCTAAGTATCTAATACTTATTCTAATACTACAACAAAGAAGTATTCTCTAATTCAAAAGAGGTTAGGATTAGTTACCTCGGTAAGCCCAATAATATCCTAGATAAAGTCGCGCCTGAGCAAGGTTTAGCTCCTAAGTTGTACGCTCCGGTAGCTCCAAGAAACCTTAGAAGTTCTTCACAACTTCTACTAAGGACTAAGGGATTTGGGCTAGGGTATTTTGGGCATTATAACGGTACTAGAAGACAACTTTTCTACCAAGGGAGGGGGGGTAGATTTCGGCTAGCGAGGGGTAGGCCTCGGCCAGCTTCTCGAGGGAGGGTGTTGGACGATTTGCTAACAAAGGGAGAGAGAGGATTTTTAGACTTGGAAAGCTTTTGTGGATGAAGAACTCTTCATCTCAAGAGGGGTATTTATAGCTCAAGCCTTGGCCAACCAATGGCCAAGATGAAGACAAGTGCAAGGCAAGTGTAGGGTGAGGATTTAGGCAAGTGTCCTTGGCCAACTTGCACACAAAATATCCTACCAACTCCAAGACAAAAGAAGCCAACCCAATCGGCCCTATTGCCGTGTCAAGTCCACCAATTGGAGGGTGACAAGTGTCGCCCTCCCGTTGGTCCAAAATGTTTCGTCTCTCGGAAAAATCCGCAAAAATACTAAATGACATAGTCGGAATTTTCTCTGAAAAGTCAGGAAACGTTTAGTCGGAAACGATTCTTCTAGTGTGTTGTGCACAAATAAAACGTCCAAGGCTAACTTTAAAGCCAAACTTTTTGTACGTATTCCCTTACGTACATACTCTGGAAATACAGGGTATAACAAATAAGATCATAACTGTACAAAAGAATGACAGGGACAAGTATGAAAATCAAATACTAGATCCTACCGTGCCAAAAATAAGAGCCAACTGTATCTTGTATCACTGCACTTCTGTATTCTTGTATCAGACATCAGTATTGTTGTACCATCAGACTCTTTGTATTATTGTATCACTGTATTGTTGTATCACTGTACTACTGTATCACTGTATCGTTGTACCTTTTTAAAATAAGATTCAACCGTGCCCACGATACTTCCTTTTAAAATGAGAGTCATTTCAAAATTAAAACGTCTGTCCAAATAAAAAAATATTGTTATGCGAGATATGACATGTCCCGACCCATTATGGGACTCGGTGTAACGCTCTATAAGTCATATAAGGTACGACATGTCCCGGCCCATTCTGGGACTCGGTGTAACGCTCTATAAGTCATGCAAGGTACGACATGTCCCGGCCCATTCTGGGACTCGGTGTAACACTCTATAAGTCATGCAAGGTACGACATGTCCCGGCCCATTCTGGGACTCGGTGTAACGTGCTATAAGTCAAATAAGGTACGACATGTTCTGGCCCATTCTGGGACTCGGTGTAATGTACTATAAGTCAAATAAGATACGACATATTCCGACCCATTTTGGGACTCGATGTAAATATAAAGGATTGTACACCTATAGCTATCACAAGCAACTATGTATAATTTAAATCATCTTTGACTCTCATTAGCACAATTAGAATGAACTATCTTTTTAGAAAAACTCAAGGCATTATCAAACGAATAGGTAAACAACTTTCCTTTTATAAAACACAAAGTACTATCAAGGGAAAATATCACTAAGGATTAGGATCCGCTCAGTTTATAAAGATCAAGTCAAGTATAGGATCCACTCGTCGTTTGTACCAACTCGATAATATAATTCGTCTCTCCTCTGGCTAACATTATGGAAACATTTGCATGGTGATAACGGATCCGAATTTCCAAATTAATCCATTTTATGAGTCATTAGGTTATATATTAATAATGATCTTATCTAATCAGCTGTGAACCTAGAAAGTGTAAAACGAACTGGTTATATCTTAGCTTCTATGCAGATGAAAAATTCTACTCATTTCAATATAATAGATTGTCGATTCTTTTTTTTTTACGCTGCAATGGCTTGTTCGATACATTTTCTCATTAGTGTTGTAACTTCGCAAGATCAACTCGACTCCAATGTTTACTAAAAGCTCTTACCAGCATCTCTCATAAGACTTGGTAAGGACTTAGGAATAATTTAGACATGTCTTTAGCATAGAATCAATAACAAGAATACTCATTAACTTCTAAGAGTAGAATAACTTTTGAAACAATACCACAGTTATGGTTCACATGAAGAACATTCCAAAAGAGAAAAGGAAGAGGTTCACATACCTCATTGATAACTAACCAACACGACAAGTAGAATACGCCCCGAATATGTACTTCAACCTTATCGGCTTTTCCACACGCCAAGTAGAATATGCCACAAGTAGTACTTCAACCTATAACAATAATAGTACTTCTATCAACTTCATACACACTAGTATAAGACTTATACCAAGTAATGGTCCTCTTATTCTACGAAAATTTGGGCAGCACTTCCCCCGTTTATATGTATTTTTCCACCTTTTCCAAGGCTCAAATTCATCAACAATCGAGCCACACTTAAGGGCACAACCCACAGTTAACCAAAGGGGATTACATGCCTACTTGACGTGTAAAATTCTGCCCCACAATCACATAAAAACAGTCCACAATTTAATCAACATTAAGGGTACAATGTGAAGCCTTTAACACCTTTATTCCTTAAGACTTTCATTAGCAACTTTACCACATTAATCATGCATGTTGGTGGCTGATTTTTCAGCATAATAGCACCTCAAAACAGTCCATAAAATGACACAACAACGTCTAACAGTTTTTGGGCAGTTTTCGGCCAACAACAACTTCAACAATCCAAAGCCCTTTTCCATAATTCTTTATAATCAAATTCACATTTCAACACTTATATATACTCCATATCACATATCAACAACAATATTACTTCATTTTAACATGCGACAAGTGTAAATAACGACAACAATAACCAACGAATCCAATGTCGCACAAAATGCCACTCTCGGCCAAGACACCCTAAAATGGTCCAAACACTTTTTATTCTTCATTCTTTTTAGCACAAGATCATCTATACATTATAACAACATGTTATATCCAATTTCTTCAAGATAAGGAAGAATTTTACCTTTCATTTTAGCCCAAAAACGTCCCAAACAGTCCGCAAGGTTTTGGTCCGCAGTTTTTGTTTCGCTCCACTTCTTCAAGTTCCAATCACACACAAGCATCCACCAAAGCTTATAACCACTTCACTTCACATTTCACTTCCAAAAAGTCGACGAACAAGCCTACGGTTTCACCCAATCTTTCGGCCAACACACAAAATTAGAGGATCTTAGAGAGTTAACTTGATTAGGGCTCTTAATCTTGAAAACTAATCAACACTTGTTCTTGGAAAATCCTTGGAGAATTTCGAGATTCAAGCTAAGGAGAAGAGAGAGATGAGAGCTCATTTGTCAAAGTGTAGAATGATCCAAGTCTTGCAAGACTTGGATATGTATAGCCAAGTGGAGTGGGACCCATTGTCCACTTGTCCCCAAGTCTCAAAATATCTAAATGTGTAGTCATCCTTGCAAGATAAGTGGAGGGGTGACACGTGTCACCCTTCTATTGGTCCAAAATATTATAATTTTCGAACCCCCCCCCCCCCAAATTGTGATATTTTCGGCGGACCCCATATTATCAATTTTAATACTTCATAATCCAATACTACGTCCATAAATCCAATTAGAAGTATTAAACTTCAAGTTAATAATTTTTCCGTCGTCACATTTTTACGAAATTTTCCTCAAGAAAATGTAATAATTCTTTCCTTCCAAAATTCAAATCTTAAATATTTAATCACGTTCTCAATTAGTAGCCCTGGTATTATGGGGTGTAACATAAATATGCAATGCAATGCCCAAATGTAAACTCCGTACACACATGCTATGGGCGGAATAACTGTGCATCCCGATAGCCATGACCCATGGAGGACCCGTGAAGTCCATGTACCAGCCACTCTGTATCACACAGCCTAAAGATGACTCTACCACCGACCACACCGCTAGTCATTCCGCACACAACTCAGAGATGGCTACGCAATTAATATATCATAAGAATCACAGCTGTTTCCTTCTCACTTATCACCATCATGCCAATCACAGATAATAACAATATATCATGGAAATGAGGATGAATGCAATGTAATGAAAATATCAAGTGTATCATATCAAATCCCCAATCGTGTCACGCATGGACACATATCACAATATTAGTATCAAGTTAGGTCCCTTCCTCTATCCATGATAATATCAAGATAAGGGAGATACAATTATATCACAAGGACAATATGGCAACGAAGTGCAATCCGTTATCCAACGCTAGGCAGCAAACCAATAAATCACAAGAGGCGACAACCACAATCCAGTCAATAGTACCAAACCTAGTAATCCATCTCAACTTCATACCCAAATGCGTACATGATTTCTCTGATAGTAACTAACTATATATACGCCTTGCTAACCGAAGTCTAATCAGAACGTAAGTCGTAACCTATTTGGATGCCGAGCGAGAGTCACAACGATCACATTTGAGCTTTGCCTTTCCGAGGATCATAGTAGTACTTGAAGTCTAAATATTATCGAAATATAAGTTAGAGAATTAACTAACAACATCTATAACATTAGAATATCCCATTGAACCCAAATCAAATAGCGGAGAAAGGGGAAACATGCTCACAAGGGTAAATTGATCATTTCAAAAGTGAAATATGAAATTCAACATTCTAAGAGTTCAATCCTACTAGCCAATTGCTAAAATAACTCAAGTCTAGGCCAATTTCATCTAAAAATACAAAACCCCCAATTTGGGTATGAACACTAATTTTCCAACATTCAAATTCATGAACAATAATGAGAGATTTAAGCCTAATACTTACTAATTCGTGAAATCCAAGCTTAGATTAGCAAAATCCATCAATTAATCTTACTTTTAGGCTTAATAATCAAATAAACTCTAATTTGGTTGTATCAATTTTCTCCAACTAATTTCTAGGTTGTTCCCACCGTTAAATCAACTTAAGAAAGGTAAATCAAGGTAATCCAAGGCTTAAGAATCTTACCACAAGAAGAATCCACTTAGAGTTCCTTGAAATAGCCTTAAAAGTGTTTTGGATGAGTATTTTTGAAATGGGAAAATGAAGGGTTTTAACTACACTTAAAAGGGAATATGCCTCCTTGTCGTCCTTTGCAACGGTCAAGATCCGTTGCAGTGGCCCACATGACCACGTCCACCGTCCTTGGACAAAATTCAAACCCTTTGCAGTAGTGAAACCCGGTCCGCTACGGTGGTCCCAATCTGTTGGGGCGCACTAAGGCTTTCCCCATATAGTACACTATAAACCAGCAGAAAATCAGTTTTCACAAATCAATCCCAAAATCTGACAATCACCCGAGACCTCCCCGACACAAACCAGATATGCACACATATGTAAAACCACAATATACTCACTCGCGATCTCGTAATTTACATCAGAGGTCTATTTCTTCAGGTCAACCCCCAATGGCCTCACCTAACTCTCCACCCAATAGCCAAAAATACTTCTGAGGGCCTCGGGAGCCGAACCAACTATCCCACCAAGTCATCAACAATCCTCTGGACCTCAAGGAATTGACGGTTCTTGTAACGCCCCGAAACCCGGGCCCGTCACTGGTGCCTTACCCCGGGCACCCTAGTGATACATACATCAGAGAAAATCAGCGGAACATAAAACATGAGTCACTAAACAAGAGATATAGTAAATAAACAGGCCAACCAAAGCGATTTGCCTTGGTATATACATAAAACACGAGCAGTTTAATCCTTTTACAACCCCGCCTACAAAGATTACTCTGACCTCTAAGATATACAACAACTATGACGGACAGGGGCCGCCATACCACGAATGTACAAGAACCTACAACTCGAGAAACATACCAAAGATAAGCCTCCAAGGAACGGAGCTTTCACGCCTGAAGTGAGATCCTAAGAGCGGGGATCCACGACCGATGTACCTCTACTGCGGCGTGAGCGGCCCCGAAGAAGTCGATCACAGTACCAAGTATGTGAAATCAGAAATCTGCGGTTAAATCATAACGATCTATATAAAGCGAGACATGTATGATAACCAAAATACGATGCGCAACATAAGCGATCAAGTCGAGGACTCACGCCCTCAAGGTCACCACTCAAATATAACTATGGGTCTCACGCCCACCACATCCATCATGTTCGCATCATGGCCACCTGCCCCCGGAATACTGCATCGGTGTAGACATGTCCATGATGCAACAATAATGCGCCGCGCGTGGCCACGTACCGGAATCGCGACGGTGTAGACATGCCCATGTAACCTCAATAACAATATATCGCGGTGGTCAACCTGCCGCATGGCCACATGCCGGAATCAGCGACGGTGTAGACCGTCCATGTTGCGATAATAACCATATATCGGGTAATCAACGGCGCGTGGCCGCGTGCCACGGAATCTGCGTCGGTGTAGACATGTCCATGTGACATCAACAAGACAATAATCAAAATGGAAACATACCCGTGGAATTCTCCATCATGCCAAAGACGTCCAAGTAAGTTCTCGACAAGTCAACCGGCCTACCGAGAGGCGGTAACGTAAATACCACACTTGCACAACCAAGGCTATCATCACAAGCATAGGCAAGTTTCACAACAACAAGCATAGGCAAGTTTCACAACAACAAGCATAGCAAGTCTCACACAACTCAAAGTACTTTCATTTTATGCCAAAGTCTGGGTTTGTAACCCCAAAGTACTACATACGTTAAGTTCTTTTAAAAGAGATCCATTACTTTTATAAAAGTCACCCGATACCCGTAGTATTAGAATGACCAACCCACATTCCTTTTCAAAATCACGTAACAACATTCTTTTCCTAAGTTCGGTTTGCCTAGTTTCATTACTCAAGTTTCTCATTTTCAAATGGTTTCATAGTTCATAAACTTAATCACTTGATTCCTTTTAGAACAATTGAGTAATATATGTCTCACGTGAGAGTAGGTTATTCTTGTTTACAACATTCTTATTACGTGACCATGATCTAGAAAATGTAATATCATTTTGTCTCATCTTAGTTTCTATGCGGATGGAGGTTTCTCTTGGTTTTAATACGATACATCATTATTCAATACATTTTCCTTTATTAACTGCGGTGGTGCTGTCGATACACATTCTGATTTCCGAAATCAGTAAAACATTATCCCTTTAAATAAAACCAAGTACTCATTACTCACGAATGAGGTTTCACACAAACATCCACATTAAAACAAATAAGTTAAGTCTCTTATCTTATAAGATCAAGTCTCTTAACTTCTAACATCATTAAACCATTTTCTTTACTTCTCTTAAGACATTATACCTAACTCCCCATAAAGCTAGTATAACTCTTTTTAAATCCTTTAAAACCAAGTGTTACTCTCGATTTATAAATCTTTTGAAATACATCAAGTTCTTTATTATAACTAGCCAGTTATAGTTCACATCAGTTACCTTTTTTAAAACCACAAAGTATTTTCTTACCTACATAAAGTTGTTATAACCAACTTCCCATAAAGCCGTTATAACACTTTATGTGTTAAGAACAATCAAACACAGTTAACACATGTACGTCTACCGTACTTACATAGTTCACACATATCATGCTAGAAGAGATAGGAAGAGGTTCACATACCTCGCGACGATTGTCGACTAATAGCAAAACGCTCCAAGTACCTCAAACCGCCGGCTACTCCTTAAGCCAAGTGGATCACTCCACGTAGTACTTGACCTATAAGGCCACAAGGCGCATTAACATCTAGATCTCAACGTTCCATAATCTCTGAGAAAATTCGGCAAGCCTCACGCCAGCGCAAATCTCGCCTTCTATCGAGGCTGGCTACTAAGCCAACGGGGGTTTTACACGCCTAACCGGACGTGTACAAATCTACTACGATAATACTACACAAGTCTTGTCTGATCCCTATGTAATTACTGATTGATTCGATTCTTAATTCTTGAGCTTAAGTCAAAGACATTGCCACGATACTAAGTATAGTTCTATATATAGTATACTTGACTATATATTCAAACATGTAATTTCCAATTACAATAGAAGAACGATAGTGTTTACCTCGATAAGCCCAAAATTATCCAAGTATAAAGTCGATCCCGAGCAACGCTTAGCTCCTACTCAGCGCTCAAACAACCCTAGAAGTTCTAACCAACTTCTACTTACAACTTCAACAACGGGTGAAGATTTCCTTAGGGTTTCGTTTTGCGGCTAAAGGAAGTATAATCATATTTTCCGGGCTTTGTATAAGTGTAACCTTGGGAATACTACAAGGTATTTGGGCAAGGTATTTGGACATTATAACAATATTAGGAGAGTATTTCTATACCACAACAAAGGGGTATTATACGAGACAACTAGGCTGGGGTACCCACGGCCAAGGTACCACTGAGGGGAGGGTGTGCTCTCGGCCACAAGGCCTCGAAAAGGGGAGGAGGGAAGCTCTCGGCTAGCACAACAAGAAGGGAGGAGAGGGTTTCAAGACTTGGAAGTTTTGGAATGGATGAAGTCTTCACACTTAGGGGGTATTTATAGCAAAACCAAAAGCCAACCAATGGCCAAGATCAAGCCATGTGCAAGGCAAGTGTAAGGCCAAGATCAAGCCAAGTGCACCCTAACCCTACTCCACAAAACACTCCAAAACAAGGCCAAAACAAGGCCATTCAAGGGACCAATCGGCGAGGCCACCGATCCTCTTGGGCCTTGATCGTCCAAGTCCTCCACTTGCTACGATGTGGGGTGACACATCACCTCCCGTTGGTCCAAAATTTTTCGTCTCTCGGAAAAATCCGAAAAAATGATAAATGACATAGCGAATTTTCTCACGAAAGTGGAAACGCGTTAAAATCGACGACTCTAATCGGCACTTGTGCCCAAAATTTCAAACATGCCTAACTTAAGGCTCAAAATTAAATGCGTCGTCCACACGTACATACTGCGGAAATGCGGGTATAACATTCTTCCCTTAGAAACATTCGTCGAATGTTCCTTCAAGGTCTCAAAACAACGGCGTCGGTATAGTCTTCACCGCTATCGTGCGAAAACAATCATGCCACACTGGTCACAAAAACACGCCACTTCTCCGCTTTCTCGCGATGCGTCACGAACACTCGAACTCGTTCTAGTGTCCGTACCACACTTCGTCAACGCACGTTCCCAACCCTTGGAGTCACTACCTCGAACTTGGTCATCTCACTAACCTCGATTTCCCTAAGGCCATTCCGGCCTTCACGAACTGATTACGGTCGAGCGTATCCATGAACTCATACGATGGTCATCTAAACTTGGGCTAGCACCCTCGTGACCTGCCACTGGCGGGACCACCCAGCTGACCGCTTCGCCAAAAGCGGGGCGGGTTGGCCGCAACATGGCCCCAACCCGACCAGCTGTAGCGCGACTCTCTAGTTTCTTGATCAGAACAATCTTACCTCTACAGTCATGAAAGATACCACTTCCATTTCACTCTACACAGGGACTTACACTTTTCACTAAAAATGTTTCTAAATCACATTTTAGAACAAAGCTATCCAAACATATCATTAAACACATCAACAACATCAATACACACAAAACTCTAGAGGTTAAGGATATACTGAAACTAGGCGGTTCGAGGACGCTAAAGCGGAACTTCCACCGCGACCTCTCAGTGGCCCGCAATCGCTCTAGTAGTGTGCTATCCTACCAGTGCTACCACAGTCGGACGATCTCGTCATATGGCCTGTTGGCGCAAGAATAACAAGCTCCTTGGTACTACGACACTCTCGAAATGCGGTCTACCATCGACCACACCGAGGTAGGGGTGTTGCGATCCGCCAAAACCCTACTCCCGAACATCCGAAACACAGGAGCCACGACGCTCCTGAATATCCCAAGGGTCGAGGGCTGCGGAGGACCACTCGCAATGGCGGAGGTACATAACTAGTCTGCTTCTTTGAGGCGGTCCGCCTCGAAAGTCGCCAAAATATCCGGCCGTCTTGGCGCTAACCTGTGGCGGTCCACCGTCGATCTGCGCTCGCCGCGCCAAGTGCATGAGCTGCGTGCGGGCAATGTCCATGCGGTGAAGAGAAACACCGAACAACTCTGCTAGGTAATCATCGAGCCTGTAACATATCGGTGCACTCGATCCTCCATACTAGCTACTAATGCGGGAACATACCGCCGATGAGTCGAACTCCACATTGTACTCCCGTATCAGACGCGGTGCGCCTCAACATCAAAAATCTGCCGGCGAGCCCTCTCCATGCGTGGAGGCAAGAAATGTGCCGAAGGCCTCAAAACTTCGTCCCAAGCGGTGGAAGTGCATTCTCTCCCGGGACGGCTCACGAATCAAACCGATCATTGCGGTATCACGCGCGGCCGATGCGAACCTAGGACCACCGACTCGGTCTCGAAGCCTTGATCACTCTCATGATCGGAATGGCGTCGGATGAACTCCTGCGGATCATCCTCGTGCCTCGACCCGTAGAACTACGGCGGGCTACATCTCGTAAAGTCCTGTAGCCTCAGTATGCGCTCGGGGTGAACTACGGGTGCTCTTTGGGCTGCTGCGTCCGGCCTATCCTCATATCGGCCACGACCACGGCGATGGCGCCATCTCCTTGTAACCCAACTCTTACGCGGGCCGTGGGGCTGGAGGCTCAGTCTTGTAGTCTCAGCGACCAACTGCTGCGACTCTAAACTTCTTTGGTCTTTGGCGGCGTCGCGAAACCCGCCGTCGGAAGCACTGTCTCAGGTACTGACCGGGCCTGCGCCCTCGTACTCCTCTGAATCACACTAGCGACTCCTCGGTGCCTTGCCCTTCGGGCCTGGTTGCCTTTCGCGAGGCATAATCGGTAAAACGAAACACGTCGGAGGGTCCAACTTACAACACGGCTCTAAGGCACGATCTCGGAATGAGAAGAATGAAACCAATCCTAAATGTCCTATAGCCTCGATTATAGATGTGGTGCACAACACACCGATAATCAAGACTACTGAACGGTGCGTAGACACTTTCAGAGGACTAACTGCTCTGATACCACTTTGTAACGCCCCGAAACCCGGGCCCGTCACTGGTGCCTTACCCCGGGCACCCTAGTGATACATACATCAGAGAAAATCAGCGGAACATAAAACATGAGTCACTAAACAAGAGATATAGTAAATAAACAGGCCAACCAAAACAGTTGCCTTCAGTATATACATAAAACCTGAACAGTTTAATCCTTTTACAACCACGCCACAACAAGATTACTCTGCACTTAAGATATATTAACAACTATGACGGACAGGGCCGCGCCATACCACAATGTACAAGAACCTACAACTCGGGGAAACATACCAAAGATAAGCCTCAGAAGGAAGAGCTTCCGACACGCCAAGTGAGATCCAGGCGGGGATCCACGACCGATGTACCTCTACCTGCGGCATGAACGCAGCCCCCCGAAGGAGGTCAGTACAACAGGTACCAAGTATGTGAAACTGTAAATACTGCAGTTAAATCATAACAGTCTATATAAAGCAGGAGACATGTATGATAACCAAAATACAGTACGCAACATAAAAGCAGTCAAGTCAGGGACTCACGCCCTCAAAGTCACCACTCAATATAACTATGGGTCTCACGCCCACCACATCCATCATGTTCGCATCATGGCCACATGCCCCCGGAATACAGCATCGGTGTAGACATGTCCATGATGCAACAATAATAACAAGGCGCATGGCCACGTACCGGAATCAGCATCGGTGTAGACATGCCCATGTAACCTCAATAACAATATCGGTGGTCAACCACGCGTGGCCACATGCCGAATCTGCATCGGTGTGATCGCCCATGTTGCGGTAATAACCATATATCGGGTAATCAACGGCGTGGCGTAGCGCGTGCCGGAATCTGCGTCGGTGTAGACATGTCCATGTGACATCAACAAGGCGATAATCAAAATGGAAACATACGTGGAATTCTCCATCACCGCCAAAGACGCGTCCAAGTAAGTTCTCAACAAGTCAACCGGCCTGCACCGAGACGCGGTATACGTAAATACCACGCACTGACAAGGCTATCATCACAAGCATAGGCAAGTTTCACAACAACAAGCATAGGCAAGTTTCACAACAACAAGCATAGGCAAGTCTCACACAACTCAAAGTACTTTCATTTTATGCCAAAGTCCGGGTTTGTAACCCCAAAGTACTACATACGTTAAGTTCTTTTAACAGAGATCCATTACTTTTATAAAAGTCACCCGATACCGTAGTATTAGAATGACCAACCCACATTCCTTTTCAAAATCAAGTAACAACATTCTTTTCCTAAGTTTCAGGTTGCCTAGTTTCAATTACTCAAGTTTCTCATTTTCAAATGGTTTCATAGTTCATAAACTTAATCACTTGATTCCTTTTTAGAACAATTGAGTAATATATGTCTCACGTGAGAGTAGGTTATTCTTGTTTACAACATTCTTATTACAGCAGCCATGATCTAGAAAATGTAATATCATTTTGTCTCATCTTAGTTTCTATGCAGATGGAGGTTTCTACTGGTTTTAATACGATACATCATTATTCAATACATTTTCCTTTATTAACGCTGCAGTGGTCTGTCGATACACATTCTGATTTCCGAAATCAGTAAAACATTATCCCTTTAAATAAAACCAAGTACTCATTACTCACGAATGAGGTTTCACACAAACATCCACATTAAAACAAATAAGTTAAGTCTCTTATCTTATAAGATCAAGTCTCTTAACTTCTAACATCATTAAACCATTTTCTTTACTTCTCTTAAGACATTATACCTAACTCCTCATAAAGCTAGTATAACTCTTTTTAAATCCTTTAAAACCAAGTGTTACTCTCGATTTATAAATCTTTTGAAATACATCAAGTTCTTTATTATAACTAGCCAGTTATAGTTCACATCAGTTACCTTTTTTAAAACCACAAAGTATTTTCTTACCTACATAAAGTTGTTATAACCAACTTCCCATAAAGCCGTTATAACACTTTATGTGTTAAGAACAATCAAACACAGTTAACACATGTACGTCTACCGTACTTACATAGTTCACACATATCATGCTAGAAGAGATAGGAAGAGGTTCACATACCGCGACGATTGTCGACTAATAGCAAAACGCCCAAGTACCTCAAACCGCCGCTACTTAAGCCAAGTGGATCACTCCACACGTAGTACTTCAACCTATAAGGCCACAAGGCGCTTATTAACATCTAGATCTCAACGCTCCATAATCTACGAAAATTGGCAAAGACTCTCACGCGCAAATCTCCTTCTCTATCGAGGCGGCTACCAAGCCAACCGTGGGGTTTTACACGCCTAACCTGGCGTGTACAAATCTACTACACGGTAATACTACACAAGTCTCTGTAATACTGATCTATGTAATTCTGATTCGATTCGATTCTTAATTCTTCAGCTTAAGTCAAAAGACATTGCCACGATTCTAAGTATAGTTCTATATATAGTATACTGACTATATATTCAAACATGTAATTTCCAATTACAATAGAAGAACGATAGTGTTTACCTCGATAAGCCCAAAATTATCCAAGTATAAAGTCGATCTGAGCAACGCTTAGCTCCTACTCGCGCTCCAAACAACCCTTAGAAGTTCTAACCAACTTCTACTTACAACTTCAACAACGGGTGAAGATTTCCTTAGGGTTTCGTTTTTGCGGCTAAAGGAAGTATAATCATATTTTCTGGGCTTTGTATAAGTGTAACCTTGGGAATACTACAAGGTATTTGGGCCAAGGTATTTGGACATTATAACAATATTAGGAGAGTATTTCTATACCACAACAAGGGGTATTATACGAGACAACTAGGCTAGGGGTACCCACGGCCAAGGTCCCACACAGGGGGGAGGGGTGTGCTCTCGGCCACAAGGCCTCACGAAAAGGGGAGGGGAAGCTCTCGGCTAGCACAACAAGAAGGGAGGAGAGGGTTTCAAGACTTGGAAGTTTTTGGAATGGATGAAGTCTTCACACTTAGGGGGGTATTTATAGCAAAACCAAAAGCCAACCAATGGCCAAGATCAAGCCATGTGCAAGGCAAGTGTAAGGCCAAGATCAAGCCAAGTGCACCCTAACCCTACTCCACAAAACACTCCATAAAACAAGGCCATAACAAGGCACAATTCAAGGGACCAATCGGCCAAGGCCAACCGATCCCTCTTGGACGCCCAATCGTCCAAGTCCCCTCCACTTGCTACCAATGTGGGGGTGACACATGTCACCCTCCCGTTGGTCCAAAATGTTTCGTCTCTCGGAAAAATCCGAAAAAATTATAAATCACATCGCCGTAATTTTCTCTACTAAAGCTGTGGAAACGTTCCGTCAGAAAACGACTCTAATCGGCACTTGTGCCCAAAATTTCGAAACATGCCTAACTTAAGGCTCAAAATTCGTACGTACGTCCACACGTACATACTCTGGAAATGCGGGGTATAACAGTTCTGAAAATGGTTCGCCTACTCAAAAGTCAACTATAGGTAAGATGATCACACTTAAAGTTTTAATTCCTCAACTTTCACTAGGATCGTCCGATAACTTTGGGAATTAGGTCAAAAGGGGTAAAATAATAAAAACACCCATAACAACTTAACAGGTCATTACACACGCCTACTGGTCCTGATAAAAATTAGGAAGGATCCCCTTAGTAGATTTTCTGAGTACCATTTTGTATGGTAAGCTCTAGATTTTTGTGTGTATACATACTGTGGGTAGATCGGGGCTATGTCCCGTCTATGATATAGTTATCACTCTTTAGAGGCTTGTAGATGTGTCATGTATTTATAGACAGTGTCAGTATGGTGGCTTTGTCGGCCTTTGTATATATCATGTTTTGGATTTTGCTGTTTGTAGAGAATATGTAGGCCTTCTCAGCCATTCAAATATGTATGTATGTCGAGATTATCCTACTTAGTTTAGTTGATTATTTTTCGCAGATATTGTAGTGTATGGCCTTGTCAACCTAAGTAGTGATGCTAAGCTTACATATCAGCCTTATTATCCTGGTTTGTATTTCGAGACATATATTATCCGAGTTATATATAAGTTCGCTCAGGTCTAGTAAAACACTGGGTGACAAGCACACCTTCCCACATATGGGTGTGACATCATGCATATATTCTTGAGGGTGCATATATGGTTCTGAGGAGAATTGATTCATGAGAGAGTAATGCACTGGTATGAGCCTGGGTGGCTAGAGACAGGCACTGTGTGAGCCTAGTATTGGCTGAGAACCCGAAAGGAAAGTATGTAAGGAGTTATATGGACCTCGCTAGTCCTCTATGTGTCACGATTTATTAATGTTTGAACGTGTGTTTACCGGTGATGGAATGGTCTTGCATTCCATTATACTTCATTTACATCTCATATCATTCCATCCATATCTTGTGTTTAGTACTTGTTCTGTGATTTAGATTCCAGTGCTTTGTCAATGTGGAAACATTGTCATACTTGAGGAACTAGATGTTATAACCTAGTTATGGACTGATAATTTTGTGATATAGTGTATTATTATGATTATGGTAAACTAATGGAGGTTAGTTTGGATGTAGTAATCAGAAGGTCAACCCTTGTCTCTGTTTAAGATAGGGTTAGTCGAAGATGTTGCTAAGTAGACGTTTCTCGTACTCATGCTACACTTTTTGCACCTTTTTGTGTATAGGTTTGGTTCATAGTACTTGCGGATAGCGTGACTATCCAACCCATTAAGGAGTTGTCTTGGAGTATTCGGGATGAGTTATCAGCTAATCCGTAACACCGGATTCCCCCTTCTACTTTACTTTTTAGTCTTCCTCATTTCCAGATTGTATTCGGGTGTTTTACCCAAACTTTGTATTTTATATTTTAACAAGTTCTTGTACTAGTGACACAAATCTTGGGAGATTGTACTTCTTATTCCGTATTTTATAAGTATAATTCTTTAAAAATATGTATTTGACTTGTATGTTATCTTTCGCCTTTAATTTCTTTACTTTGTTGTTTATCTTGGGTTGTGTTTGGCTTACTAACTCAGGGAGTTAGTGTCTTCATGACTTTCAATTTTGGGTTGTGACAGGAAATCGACTCGGTCCCCCAATTTTTGTCACTCAATTTTGCAGTAGTTTTTTAGTAGTGAATGCTTATATTTTGACATGTATGATGGAACAAATACTAGGGTAAGGACAGTGGGAGGGGACTCGAAACATTTCCCAGTTATGATGGGGTTGCACTAGAGGTCTGCCCTTAGCCCTTTTTTATTTGCACTAGTGATGAATGTTTTGACGCATAGTCAAGGAGATGTGTCATGGTGTATGTTATTCGCATATAACATAGTTTTGATAGATGAAACTCGCGGTGGAGTTAATGCAAAGCTGGAAGTTTGGAGACAGACCGTAGAATCTAAGGGGTTCAGATTGAGTAGGACCAAGACCAAATACTTGAAGTGCAAGTTTAGTGAAGCAGCGCATGAGGATGGCGTGAAAGTGAGGCTTGATACTCGGTCATTCAAAAAAAAGAGTTTCAAGTATCTTAAGTCTATTATTCAAGGTATTGGGGAAATTGATGAGGATGTCACACATCGTATTAGTGCATGGTGGATGAAATGAAGTTTTCATCTGGAGTCTTGTGATAAGAGAGTGCCACCTCACCTAAAGGCAAGTTAAACCAACTATGTTGTATGAAGCAGAGTGTTGGTCAGTCAAAAACTCACACGTTCAGAAGATTAAGGTGGTGAAAATGAGGACGTTTGCGATGGATGTGTGGGCATATGAGGAGAGATAGAGTTAGAAATGAAGATAACTGGGATAAGGTGGGGGTGACCTCGGTGGAGGACAATATGAGGGAAGCGATATTGAGATAATTCGGGCATGTGAAGATGAGATGCATGGATGCCCCTGTGCGGAGGTGTGAAAGATTAGTTATGCATGGTTTCAAGAGAGGTCGTGCATATGAACAGTGATTTAGGCGATACCGCTGATGAACAGTGAAATTGCCAAAGTTTTGCCATTTCCGGCCAACTCCGGCAGCCGACGGGGTCGAGATATATGCAATTAGCTTCGTCTCTTCTCCCTCTTCAATTCTATAATACCCTTGAACTTCGATTCAACCCCTAATTTGTCAAAAACTCAAGATTTAAACCACATTAAATGACTTGACAGATTCAGTTACACCTTATATTCATAACTACATTTAGGCAATCAGAGAAACATAATTTTGAAAGAGGTTTTAAACATAAAGTTGTACTGGGATGATTTTAAAGTAACTTTGCAAGGCTTTAGAGGAAACTTTAAACTTACGGATGCATTTAGTTAACATTCATTGAGAACACTAAGGAGTTAATATTTCTAAAGGAGGAAGCCTAAACATATCAACAACTTTATCTTGGAACATATTGAATCACAAGTCAAAAATTGTCCTTATAAACTGTCCCTAACTAGACATGAGATTCAGATATTAATCAGAAATTAATATTAAACAACAAGACTATTGTGAGCATCATACTGGAGTTGGGAAAAAACTTAGAAGATTGCAAAGAGAAAAGTAGACAGGTTCATTATTAAAAAAAGGGCAGCCCTGTGCACTAAGGGCTCGTTTGTTACGTCGCACTGAACCGTATATTTTTATATTGGATTGTACTATATTGTAATAGACTGTATTAATATATAATAGACGGTATTAGAGTATTAATATATAATGGACTGTATTTTTTATTTATTTTTAGGTTAGTACAGTCCAAGGGAAACATATATACTAGATGAGTCTCAAAAATGACAGTTGGAGTGTACTATTTTTAGAAATAGTACAATCCAGTCTGGCTGAAAACGCCCACCAAACGCTGTATTATTTTTTTATCCAGTGCAGTCTTGCGTAATACAGCGTACCAAACGTGCCCTAAGCTCCTGCTATGCGCGGGGTCCAAGAAAGGGTCAAACCACAAGGGTCTGTGTACGCAGTCTTACCTTGCATTTCTGCCTGAGGCTGTTTCCACGGCTTGAACTCATGACCTCCTGGTCACATGACAACAACTTTACCAATTACTCCAAGACTCCCCTTTAGACAGGTTCAGTATTAAGGATAGGAAAATCCATTCATCAAACCAACGTAAGTTTAAACGTATGGAATCAAACTAATTAATTCATATTTAGCAACTATTTCATACAGAACTTGAAAGGGGAAAACTGGAAGTTAACCAATTTTTTTTTTTATAATTCTATCGTAACTAGAATGGGAAATGGGAAATAACAGGAAAGTTAAATACAATGTGAACTAATCTGATACTTATAAACCAAACAGAACTACATATATGCATCTATCTGAGTAAAGGAACTAAATACTTAACTCCAACAGACTTTAAACTAAATAATCATTCATGAACTTAGAAGTAACAGAACTGAACGAAAAAAATAAGACGAAAACAACAACATACCTAGTTAAATATCACAACGTGAAGTTTGTAGAGGGTAGAGTGTACACAGAGCTTACTCCTACCAAAGTAGGAAGGCTGTTTCCAAAAGACCCTCGGCTCAAAAGAAATCATAAAAAGAGGTCAGATAAGGACAAAAAATACAAAGCAGTATGAAAATGGAAATAGTGAAAGCAACTAAGCCATGATAAAGCCATTTGAAAAAGGCACAGTAGCTAACACAAATAAAATAAGATAACCGAAGTACAAAACAATAACAAATAGTAGTAGAAATCAAAACACATTAAACTATAGAGCAATATTGCGACTACTAATATGAAAATATAAAGAAGACTATCTACTAGCTTTCTAATCTAATCTGAGTTTTCCATAACCTCTTATCTAAGGTCATGTCATCGGTAAGATTTAACTACGTTATGTCCTATTTAATCACCTTTTTCCGATACTTCTTCGATCTACCCTACCTCTTATGAAACTGTCCATAGTCAACCTTTCACACCTCCGCACAGGGACATATGTGTCTCTCCTCTTCACATGCTCAAACCATCTCATCCTCGCTTTCCAAATCTTGTCCTCCACGGAAGTCACTCCCACTTTGTCCCGGATAGCCTCATTACTAATCATGTCTCTCTTCTTGTGTTCCACACATCCAACGCAACATTTTCATCTCTGCAACTTTCATCTTTTAAACATGAAAGATCTTAGCTGGCCAATATTTTGTCTCATACAATATAGTAGGTCTAACCACCACTTTGTAGGAGTTGCCCTTAAGTTTTGGTGACATATCACATGGCACACTCTGAGCCTCTATTTCATCCACCCTGCATCAATATAATGTGTGACATCATCGTCAATCACCTCGTTGCCTTATATAATAGACTCAAGATACTTGAAACAACTTCTCTTTTGGATGACCTGGGTACCAAGCCTCACTTTCACATCAACCTCATGAAGTACATCACTGAACTTACACTCCAAGTACTATGTTTTGATCCTACTCAACTTGAACTATTTAGACTCCAGAGTTTTTCTCCAACCCTCCAGCTTAGCATTAACTCCGTTACGAGTCTCATCGATCAAGACTATGTCATCCGCGGAAAGCATACACCATGGCACCTCACCTTAAATTTGACGCGTCAATCTATCCATCAACAAGGTAAATAAAAATGAACTAAGAGCTGATCCTTGAGGCAACCCCATCACAACTAAAAAGTGCCTCGAGTCTCCTCCTATTGTCCTTAATTTGGACTTGTCTCTATCATACATGTCCCTAATCACCCTAATGTACAACACATGTACACCTCTAGTCTTCAAGCATCTCCAAAAGTGTTCCCTTAGATTTTTGTCGTAAGACTTTTCTAGGTTGATGAATACTATGTGTAAGTCCTCCCTGTACTGTTCAACCAATTTACTGACAAGAATGACTTCTGCAGTTGAGCGCCCCGACATGAATCCGAACTGGTTCTTAAAAATAGACATGCCTCTCATCACCCTTATATCCATCATCATTTCCCACACTTTCATAGTATGACTTTAGTAATTTGATACCTCTATAGTTGTTGCAACTCTGACATCGCCCTTGTTCTTGTACAAATGAATCATTACACATAACCTTCATTCTTCGGGTATCCCGTCTTAAAAATGACATTAAACAACCTAGTCAACCAGTCCAAAATTTTCCAGGAATTTCGTCGGGCCCGGTCGCTCTCCCCCGACTCATTTTACGAACAACACCCTTAACCTCATCAACTTTAATTCTCCTACAATATCCAAAATCATGACGCCTCTCGAAATGCTCAAAATCTCCTAACAATTTGTCCCCTTCTTCGTTCAAAAGTTTATGGAAATATGACTGTCATCTCCGTTTAATGCTCCATCTAATGAAAACGTCCTCCACCAATACTTTGTCATCATTATCCTTGATGCTGATCCAAATCATATTCCCTCCTCTTCCTCGGAGGAAAATTACCTTATGTGAAGCAGCGATTGGGGCGACGAATATCGATCACTATTCACCAACGATCAGGGACAAACAAAAAATTTGAACCTTCTCCGATGATTAAAAAAAAAACTCAACTCGCAAGATACTTTTTCTTGTTTCGAGTTGTGTGATTCCAAAATTCAGAGTTTTGTGGGAACCGTGGTCTGAAAATAAACTGTTGGGGTTCTATTTATAGAACCTCAAAAACCTAGGGTTTGAATGAAGTAACGATGTGGGACGGACTTGAAAATCGGATTTCAACTCAATATTTGGAGAAAATTTCAAATATGAATCGTGAAAAAGGCCATAAATAGGAATCTTAGCCTTGTCAATATTGATCAATCTTCTAGCCATAATAGGTAGCTCCTGAAAAGTATGGAAATGATGTGTACCTGCAAAATAAAAATTATCGTTAACCAAAAAATCTGACACTACATTGCCTTCTTTGAATATATGTTTCACTTGCACTGTAAGGTACCTCCCAAATTCCTGTAAGGAACATCTTCATAGATAAAGAATCATTATCCACCAAAACTAGATATAGATGATGAGTTATGCAATATGCCATCTCATTTTTAATGGCAATAGCCTCATGAGATTGTTACCATCTGCAATTTTCTCTCCTTATTCTGTTGATCTCATTTACTATCATTACAATGCACCTAAGGTAACTCCCAAGTTCCTGTAAGGAACATCTTCATAGATAAAGAATCATTATCCACCAAAACTAGATATAGATGATGAGTTATGCAGTATGCCATCTCATTTTTAATGGCAATAGCCTCATGAGATTGTTACCATCTGCAATTTTCTCTCCTTCTACATATACCAGATCTCCATGATCATTTCTTACAGAAAAAGCATAGCTTGGGTCTGAATTTCCTCTTGAGGCCCCATCACTATTGTATTTTGTCACGACGCAAATCGAAGGGCCATGACGGGCACCCAAACCTTACTTACCGAGTACCACTAATCATATATTTACCACCAACCTGTAATTAAGCATGGGCCATGAGCGTTGTCACGAGGTAATTTGCTGACCCATAGAAATAATGTGCTAAGTAAAATCCTGCAAACAGAAGAACCCAACCGATACATATATCACTACTACAGAATTGCGCTTGCATAGCGCTTTTTTACTGCTTGCATAGCTCTTTTAAGCGCTATCTAAGATATCGCTATGGTAGCTTAGATAGCGCTTAAAAGGCGTTATTCAAGCTTACTACTTGGATAGCGCTTTTCTTAGATAGCGCTTAAAAAATGTTATGCAAGTTATACTTCTATTTTGAAGATACTAGCTTGCATAGCGCTTAAAAAAACGTTATCCAATTGTTTTTATCTGTTCTTTTTTTTAATTTTTATTTATTATTTTGGTACCTATTTTTTTCCCCTATTTTTCACCTAATAAATAAAATATCAAAGAGATAACAAAAAGAATACACATTCAAAATATAATAAAATATAATCATTCGCATAAAACATAATAATATATTTAAATAGTATCTCAATCATTAGTAGCTTACAATCATTAATTAATAACAATACGACATAGTCAACAATTACATCAAAATACTAACTAATAGCTTCAACCTTCCATTTTTTCTTTGAGGAATCGATTGTACAAGTAATCTGCCCAATTAATTCGAAAATTCTTCATTTTGCTTGTAGGATAAACTTTGAGTGGTGAACTATGAACAAACTTCAAAATATAGATGTTACAAAAACATAGTTAAAATAGAAACGTCCAACAAATAAACATACTTACACAAATAACCTCATACAAATATGGTTGGGTATTTAAATAAGATATGCATTTAACAAGAAAGCAAAAATCATATAAAAAGGGAGTGAAGAGAACTTAGCGGTATTTCGCTTTTATTTTCTTTTTCGGCACGGGCTTTAACTTTAGGATGCGCCTCCGGGTACCTGCAAAAGACACTTAGTAAAAGAGTTAGTAAAATGAATAAATACAAGAAAAACCTTTGGATCCGTAATAAAACAATAGGAGTTTTAATTACGGAAGACTCAGCTCTATATTTCGTAAAGGGACATCTCAAACAAGTCATGGGTGTGCCCTAGCGACTTGTCAGTCAATCTAGTCGCCCCCCAAGCATGTTGGTATCCGATATATATGTAATAAATTCATAAGTGTCATCATCGTCCTTTTCCGAAGGAAAGAAAACCGAGGGACGAATATAGTATTGTGTTTGAATCAGTGAAATATCCGAAGTATAGAAATTGTTTCTTATCAGAATGTATTTATCAAGTGTAGAATACGTCCTCTTTAAATAAGCAGCAACAAACCAGAGATCATTTTGAGCGTAATGACGGCTCAATCAACATGCATAGTGACCAGTGTTTTTGCCTCAAGAGAGTACACCAATTTGAGGTGCATCAGTTGTTCTTATGGCAGTTCATATCGAGTGAAACAAGAATTCGAAGTCTCAAGATGTAGCAATTATTCTCATAACAAGGCAGTATGTAAATCGAAACAGCAGCAGTAGGCATAAAAGAGCAGCAGCAGTGGGCATAAAAGAGCAGCAGCAGCAGTGGGCGTAAAATGCAACAACGGTAGGCATTAAAATGCAGCAGCAGTGGGCAAAAAATGCAGCAGCAGTGGGCATTAAAACAGAGCAACAATGGGTAAAAACCAAGGTAGTATTTATTCATTTTTTAGAGATAGTAGCAGCATCTGTTCTACTAGAAACCAACAGGTTTTGCTTCAAAATTGCCTCAAGGTGCAGATCATTTCTCAAAGTACCACATTTTTAGAACTACACAAGTGCAAAATATCCCTAAGTTCATCAGTAGCTCATTCCATCATTTTAGGATTGGAGAAATGAAGTTAAAGACCCATAACCAGCCCAAGCTGAGTATTAAGTTAACTGACCCAGTATACACGTGGTTTAAACGAGTTTCCGACTTAACATAAAAACATTTTTAGTTTAATCACACATAACAGTCAGCAAATAGTGGATAAGTCCCACCTGAACAACACGACACTGCATTGCGAAGCTTTCGGATGCAAATTGTACAACTTTAAGGAGCTTCAAATAATTGTTGTTGTTTACTTGCTATTTGTGCAGCTAACTTCCTGAAATGTCAATAACCCCACATAAAATTATTAACTAAGATCATTTGTAAAGGAAATTTAGGATAAATAGGTCATCTTTCGCTTTTCGAGAGTCAATTTGACTAACTTATGGAGCTAGTAGACGAGCATATTAATCCAGACATGGTATACATGTTCTTCTCATGCATAAAAGGTTCGAGGATCAACATGATGCCATTAGAAGAGCATCAAGACATGGTGATGAAGCAATAACCATCATATTTCACAGAGTTGTTTGGACTAGGCTAGACACACATGTTTGTTTGAGTTATATACCACAAGATAGTATCTCTAACATAACATCTTAGAGAAAAGAAGGAACATGAACATACACAATCATACTATATTGCACGGTAAGTAGGATGGATCTTCAGAGCAGGAAGAGAAAATAGATAGATGATCCAACAGATGTGAGCCAAACAAAGATTATATAATGACCAAATAAGCATATTAGTAAATAAGGCCATTTGGGCCAAGATACACACAGAGTTAGGCACAGATATTGAAACTCCTTCATAGGCATAGAAATTGGTACTCTTCAATGTTTAGATAGGACGAATATATACTGACAAATCAAACGATGCAACCAGTTTCGAGTAATACTTTTGACACACAACATCACATATGCTCGACTGAAATTTACTATATGCAATCCTACCATATTCAATTGTCCTATGAACTTCAAAGCCATGTATACAAACACATCATAAAAGTGATGCCTTGGCTTAAACACGATAACAATTACAATCGCGACTACTGATGGTAACAGTCATCGATACACACTCAAGCAGTCGTACAAACATATATTACATATACAAGTAGCAAAAATAAAATATAAGGCGAAAGGGTGATAATTTTACCTTCTCTGGACAGCGAACCGATGCAGCGTATCAAGTCATCGAAGCCACTCAGAGATTTATGTTATGCGATTAAAGGGGACGAAGCTTTGCTTTTAGAATAATTGCTGACCTTTCACTTTTTATCATGAAGAAACGCCAGAGAGGGGATTTGGGAGATTAGGGAATTCAGTGATGTTATTTGAGAGGTGGAAGGGTATCGCTGGAGGCTGACCGACCTCAGGTGGAGGTCGGCCAGAGGCCACGACAGCCATCGGAGGCTCAGTGGTTGTCTGCGATGCAAATCGCGACCAGGGGTAAAAATGTCCAAAAATTCGATCTCCAAATCGACCACAAAAAAATGTAAATCGACGGGTGAAATTGGTATGGAATTGAAGAGGAGGGTGAGACGAAGCGAATGGGACTGGTCTCGTCTCCTGGGCCTACCGGAGTTGGCCGGAAAAGCTGAATCTCCGGTGGCGTTACTGTGCAGTCGCAAATCGCCTATAATTTGAGAGCATTTGCATAATAATCGAAATTATGCCAATTAATTTTTGCTAAGTCCTTCATTATTTTGTAATGTCTTTACAACTTAAATAGCGCTTATAAAGCGCTATACTTAGCGCTTCCACAAGCGCTATCTAAGTGGGAATATTTATATTATTATATTAATAAATTACTTAAGTAACACAAATTATAATAGCGCTTTAAATAAGTGCTATGCAAGGAGTACTTGCATAGTGCTTCGATTAAAATTTCCGCAAAGCGCTATGCAAGTATTTTTTGTTAGATTTTTTTTAATTTGAAAATTTGAAAAAGCGTTATGCAAGCTGTTACTTAGATAGCGCTTTGTAAAATCTCTATCTAAGTAGCATTACACAAGCTGAAATTTGTAGTAGTGTATAATACTAAGGCCGACAAGGTCATACACGACTATTATACACATGACAACTATATGCAAGCCTCTAATGAGTATGTGACATCGTAAGGTCGGGACAGGGCCTCGCCATACCCATATGCATATCCAAAAACATCGTATCAAGATTAGGCCACAACTCCGGAACAAGTGGAGTGCTTCAATACCAGCTGAACCAACAAACTACTAGTGCGGACCATCACCCTGTCTACTTGATCCTACGGTCATAAAATGCAGTGTCCCCCGATAAAAGGGATGTCTGTATAACTGATGTACTGAGTATGTCAGACATGAAGAATAGCATAATAGACACCTAAAAGTAAGATGAGACAAAAAACAACCAACCAGTAGAGAATGCCTCTGAGGGACATAATATGCCTAAGTGTCATACATGTGAATAATACCTCTAGGGTCATAATATGCCTATGTATGATACACAATGTGGGCATACATATACACATGCATATATAATGCCATCAAGCCTCTGTGGGCATCCCATCATATCATATCGGCCTTTGTGGGCATAATCATTATCATATACCAGTTGATCAGGTGGTGCTGCATATATGATGCCTTCCTTTTTCCCATACCCCATACATATATATAATGCATATCATATAGTAGCGTATAAAATGTCTTTGAGGTCAATATTTATACATGTATATAATGTATGAATGATAATAAAACATTCAGATTCTATCGGAGTGACGTAAGGTCGTTACACCTCCGATTAACATTATAGAACTAACATATAAACATACATTTCATTATGAGTCAATAAGACAAGATATACATGAATCAACAAACTTCTTAAATAGAATGAAGGACATATACATTCCTAGCTTTCAAGAGTAGAATTACTTTGGATGGACATTCGTTTACGTTGCGCTTACATACGGGTCATGCCAAAAGAAGGAAGAGTTAGCCTTAACATACCTTTAATGTTGAATCCCTGTTAATGGCATCGAAATTGTTACACCCCGTAAGTCCAGGACATGTATAAGAGAAAGTACGTAAGGAACACAAGACTTGGAAATTAGTGCGAAAGGAAGAATTGTTTTTCCGACAGAAAATCTTCCGAGCGTCGGAAAGGAAAAATGTTCGTTGTTGAGAATTGGATTCTCAAAATGCATTATTGGGAGAGTATGAAACTTATTAACATTATGGAAATTTATTTTTACGGATTTGGTCACGTGGGGCCCACCCGAGGAATTTTACGTTTTGCGGGGCCCACGAGGGTTACGGAATTTTATGGACGAATGAGAGGGCGACACGTGACACCCACACATATGGTCTTGGACGATTTTGGTAAGGGTAAAATTGTCACGACCCGACCCCGGGTCCGAGACTGGTGCCCTACCTGGGCACCCTGTTCAGGTATACATCAGAGAATAGCAGCGGAACATACATAACATAAACACATATGTAAACAATAACATCCCAGGCTAGCCGATAAGGCCGCCTTGCATAATATAAACATACTCAAAAGTACAATCTGCATGTCGGTTCTTACATCCAACCACATATGTGAATCTGGACCTTAGGAATAATAAGCGTGGCGGGACAGGGCCCGCCATACCACGAATGTACATAAATCTACAACACCGGGGAAAAGATCGTACTAAAGAGACAAGCCTCGGATAAATGGAGCTTGACGGCGTCGATAAGTGATCCTAAGAATGAGGATCCACCACCGCTACCCTTTCTGCGTCATGAACGCAGCCAGAAGGCGAAGTCGATACAATATGTACCAAGATTGTAAAACTGGAAAATACTGTAATTACATCATAAGTCTAAATTAAAGCCGGAGACATGTATGATAATCAAATTACAGTACACTGTGCCTTACTAACAATGAGAGTAAATAGTAGTATCCTTACAATATAAAATAGGAAGCTCATGATCAAAGTAGGACCACCCGCCCGCAGTATCATTTAGCAATCCTACTCCTGGGACTATTTCACCCGCATAGGTCACGTGGACCCGCGTGAGGTATTCCTCGCATGGGACTATTTCACCCGCATAAGCCCTTACGGACTCGCATGAGGTATTCCTCGCATAGGCTGGACCCGCCCGCATGGGACTATTTCACCCGCATAAGCCCTTACGGACTCGCATGAGGTATTCCTCGCATCGTGGGTAGCAAATCCACGGAATATGCAAATGCCACAAACCCGGGGAATGACCCCGTAACGAATAATATATCTGTTATACCCCGTGTTTCCAGAGTATGTACGTAAGGACGTACGTAGAAAAGTTTGGGCTTTTAAAGTGGCTTGGCCGAATTATTTTTGTGCACAACACCCGGTTAGAGTCGTTTTTCGACGAAACGTTTCCACATCTTTCGTAGGGAAAATTCCGGCTATGTCATTTTTAATTTTTGCGGATTTTTCCGAGAGACGAAACATTTTGGACCAACAAGAGGGCGACACTTGTCACCCTCTCATTGGAGCACGTTGTGGGCGGTACAAGTGGGACGAATTGGCCTTGTTTGGTCAAGGGGTTGGTAGGATATTTTTGTGGTAGATGGATAAGGTGCACTTGGCAAGATCTTGGCCCTACACTTGCCTTGCACTTGGCAAGATCTTGGCCATTGGTTGGCCTTGGCTTGTCCTATAAATACCCCCCTTTGGAAGACTTCTTCATCCATTCCTACAGTTCCTACAGTGTTATAATCCTCCTCCCTGTGGTGTTTCGTCCAACACCCCCTCCCCTTTGAGAAGGCCCTTTGGCGAGTCCTCCCCTTGGCCAGAGTACCCCACAGTGGGGTAGGTCGAGGGTATACACCAGTGGTGTTGTCTCGTATAAATACCCCCCTCTTGGTAGAAATACTCTCAAAAGTATTGTTATAATGCCCAAATTACCTTAGTCGTATACCTTGTAGTATTCTAAGGTTATACCTATACTAAAAGCCCAGTTATACTATTATACTTCCCGTCAGTCACAGAAACGAAACCCTAAGGAAAATCTCCATAGTTAGTTGGAGTAGTATGTAGAAGTTGGTTAGAACTTCTAAGGGTGGTTTAGAGCGGGTTGGAGTTGGAGCTAAACGTTGCCCAGGATCGACTTTATACTTGGATAATTATGGGCTTATCGAGGTAAATATCTTGTCCCTCTATTGTAATTGGAAATTACATGATTGTTAGACTATATAGTTGAAGTATACTATATATAGAACTGAACGTTGTTATCGGCAATGTCTTTGGACTTAAGCCTGAATAATAAGAAACCTTTTCGAAAGAAGAGTGCTGAACTGTAATTACATAGGACTGTATTACAGTAGACTTGTGTAGCATTACTGTGTAGTAGAGTTGTACACGTCCGGTTAGACGTGTAAACCCCCCCTGGTTGGCTTGGTAGCCGGCCTCGATAGAGGAGGAGATTTACGCTGTTGCGGGGGGGGAGGTGCTGCCGAATTTTCTGTAGAATATTCTACATTGAGATCTAGGATGTTAATAGGCGCCTTGTGGCCTCTATAGGTTGAAGTACTACGTGTGGCGTGATCTACTTGGCTTAAGGAGTAGCCGACGGTTTGAGGTACTTGGAGCGTTTTGCTATTAGTCGATACTCGTCGCGAGGTATGTGAACCTCTTCCTACCTTTTCTAGCATGATATGTGTATAACTATGTAGTACGGTAGACGTACATGTGTTAAACATATTTGATTGGTTTGAAACATAAAGTGTTATAACGGCTTTATGGGAAGTTGGTTATAATGACTTTATGTAAGTAAGAAAATGCTTTGTGGTTTTAAAAGGTAAGCGATTTGACTTATAAGCGACTTGATGTGTAATAATAAAGAATCTTGAAGTATTTCAAAGAATCTTGAATCATTTTTAACAGAAGAATAATACTTGGTTTTGAAAACATAAGAGTTATACTAGCTTTATGGGAAGTTAGGTATAACGTCTTAAGAATGGTAAAATGAATGGTTTATTGATTTTTAAAAGTTAAGAGACTTGATCTTAAAAGATAAGAGACTTGACTTGAATGAATTAATATGAGTTTTGTGTGAAACCTCATTCGTGAGTAATGAGTACTTGGTTTTTAAAAGGAATAATGTTTCTTGATTCGGAAATCAGAATGTGTATCGACAAACCACTGCAACGTTAATAAAGGAAAATGTATTGAATAAATGAAGTATTATATTTAAACCAGTAGAAACCTCCATCTGCATAGAAGCTAAGATGAGACAAAATGATATTACATTTCCTAGATCATGGCTGCTTAATAAGATTGATTATAAACAAGAATAACCTACTCACATATAAGACATATGTTTCTCAAATCCTTTAAAGGAGAATTATGTTTTAAAGGATTAAGACTATGAACAATGAAATCTTTCAAAAAAATGGGACTTGAGTAACTGAAACTAGGCAAACTAGAACTTTAGGAAAAAAGAATGTTGTTACTTGACTTTAAAAGAACGTGGGTTGGTTTACTTGAACAGGTGGGTCACTCTATTCTTATACTACGGGTATCGGGTGACTTTTGAAAAAGGAATGGATCTTTTAAAAGGATTTAACGTACGTAGTACTTTAGGGTAAAACCCGGACCTTGTCATAAAATGAAAGTACTTTAAGTTATGTGTAACTTACCTATGTTTGCGTGTGATAGACTTGTTGTGCAAGGAATGTATTTCACTCGACTACCGGTTCATCCGGGAATGTATTTCACTCGACTACCGGTTCATCCGGGAATGTATTTCACTCGACTACCGGTTCATCCGGGAATGTATTTCACTCGACTACCGGTTCATCCGGGAATGTATTTCACTCGACTACCGGTTCGTGGGATGAACCGGGAATGTATCCCACACGTTTCTATACTTGACATGACTGCTTTTATGTTGTGAACTGTAGTTTGGTTATCATACATGTCTCCTGCTTTATATAGACTATTATGATTTCATTTCTGATATTTCTGATTTCACATACTTGGTACTGTTATCGACCTCCTTCGGGGGGCTGCGTTCATGCCGCAGGTAAAGGTACACCAGTCGTTGATCCTCGCTCTTAGGGTCACAGTTCAGCGTTTGGGAAGCTCCGTTCCTCCGGAGGCTTATCTTGGTATAGTCCCCTGTTGTTGTAGGTTCTTACATTCAGGGGTATGACGGGGCCCTGTCCCGTCGTTGTTGTCATATTATTCTTAGAAGTGCAGAAATCGTTGTGGGCGAGTTGTAGAAAGGGATGTAATGCGTTCAAAGTGTTATTTATATATCTTGTGGTAACTGCTTTTGGTTGCTTTGTCTTCTTATTTCAATCTTCTTACATTGGTTTCATGTATGTGTTTTATGTTCGTGATTACTCGATGTTGTATCACTAGGGTGCCCGGTAAGGCACGATCACGGGCCGGTTGGTCGTGACAAAAGTGGTATCGAGCGATTAATCCTCGGAAAGTGTCTGAGCCAGTATCCGATGAGTCTTGATTATCGGTGTGTTGTGCACCACACCAATAATCGTGAGGCTATAGGATATTTAGGATTGGTTTCTATTCTTCTCACTATAAGATCGTGCCTTAGAGTGTTGTAAGTTGGACCTCCAACGTATTTCTTTCCTTACCATTATGCCTCGCGTAGGCAAACCCGAGCCCGGGAGGGCAAGGCCGCATGAGGAGCCGCAAGTTGAGTCTGAGAGGTTACGAGGCACGGGCCCAATCTTTACCTAGAGTAGTGCTTCATTCGGGAGTTCTGCGACGCCACTAGCCCACAGAGTTTAGCAGCGGCGGCGATTCCTCTGCGGCCATGACATTTGAACGCCCGATTCCGACGAGGGCGAGAATATAGATTGCAGAAGCGACCTGTTACTAGCTATGGATTTGGCTACAGAGAGCATACCGATGTCTGCGAGTCTTGATGACTATCTAAGAGAGGTTGTGCAAGAGTAATTCTTGATTAGGCTTGAGCATAGCTCGTATGCGGGCTTATGCGCGGCGAGAAACGTAGAGATCGACGGGTTAACGGGCGACGAGAAGGCGGAGCGAGGTCCTTTGGTAACTTTCGAGGCAAGTCGCCTCACCAGCAGATTAGATATGCACCTCCGCCAGTGCAGAGTGGTCTTCCACGGAGTTCAGGACGTTCGGGGTGTGCAGGAGTTGGTCAGAACTCCAGGGCTTCCGGTTCACAGTGTGACAGACGTCATCCCGGGGAATGTCGTCTTTTAGTTGGTACTTGTTGTACCTACGGCCGTCAGGGTCTGATGTCGAAAGAGTGTCCTTGTAGGAGGACTTAGCCTTCAGGATCGATGGGTAGTCGTCACCTTCCTTAGCTATGCGCCCTACGGGGCAGGTTTGATTAGAACGACTTAAGGGAGTGGAGCAGTAGATACAGGTTTATCCTTAACCCTCTAGAGATTAGTACGTATGAGGAGATGAGTATATCTTAAGTGCTATGTTCTGATAGCAGTGTGTAATTTGTGATTAGAAATCATGGTTAATGTAGGGAAGATTGGGGATAGAGAAAGTGTGAGCCTTAGAGTGTTATACGTGGAGACCTTAGAGGTAAGGCCATCTCGATTAAAAGATGTATTGTTTATGTTTGACCCTTATAGGAGTGCATAGTGCGTGAGTTATGTTTGTGGGATAAGTCCCGAGTAGTGTGGAATGAAAGAGGGTAGTTGAGCTAAGAAGACCGCTAGGTTTCGTAACGTGATTAGTGAGAGTTTTCCTTGGGAGCTAGCGTTTTCGCGGCGTTCGGGTCGGGTTGAGGCCACGTTGCGGGTCAACCCGCGGCATGTATGGTGGTGGGGTCGGTTGTGGTGGTCGCCTTGTGGTGTGGTCACGAGGGTGTTAGGCCCAAGTTTAGTTAACCAGCGTACGAGTTCGTGGATGCGTTCGACCAGTAGTCGGGCCGAGGAGGTCAGCCGTCTTGTCTTCTAGCAAAGACCGTTTACTCGGCAGTGTTGATTTTATCAGAAAGGTTGTAAGGCTGCACGAGGTGCCTACCTTCACCTTATGACGCAGTGGAGCCAGTGCGGCTGTTTTTGTTTGGAAGTTTTACCGGGGTTAAGAACTCGGTGAGTCTCGAATCGCATTCGCCCTCGGGCGGTGTGCGGTTGGGGGTAGTTGTGGGGATTGTTGTCTCCTGTGGAGGAGTGTTTAAGCTACCATTTCGGTGTTCGGATGTCGCCTTATGAAGCCTTGTAGGCGGATGTGTAAGTCGCGGTCGATTGGTTCGATGTTGGCAAGATTCAGATAGTTGGTTGAGCTTGTTCCGGAGAGTGGATAGGGTAAAGCTTGTCTAGAAGAGGTTACGGCAGCTCGGAGGAATCGTGCGGATAATCGGCGACGACGCCAGAGTTCAGTTGACGGTCGGTCTTCTTGAAAGTACCACCGGGTTGGGTGTGACGAGTTTTGGAACAGAGGAACTTAGCCCGAGTTACTTTGGGCCGCACGAGTTCATGTGAAGAATAGGCCAGGTTGCCTATATGTTAGCTTTTGCCGTCCGACTTAGGAGGCAGTACGTCCGGTCTTTCGTATTGTTATGATCGGGAAAGTATCGGAGATCCATCCAGAGTGTTTCCAGTTAATGATGACCACGTTAGAGATAGTAACCCCGAGTTTTGGAAACTGAGCGATGCTCGGAAATGTGGTAAGAGTTCGAGTGTACGACAGCCTCAGGGATCGCATGCAGCCCGGTACCATTTGTTGGGTCGCCGGAGTGACACTAGAACCTCGCGGCAAAGTGACAAAAGTGGTATCACGACGAGTAAAGGGAGAAGCGAGCATGTATGGCAAGCATAGATGTGATCATTTCTTTTGTAAAAAGAAGGTGCGAAGGAAGTATATTTTAGACCCCAGAGAGAGGTGTTTGTGGTAATGTTAGAGGTGTTTCCTCGTGGACTTGGATGGAGGTATTTGCGCGGGTGTTTCTGTGGTCATGTGTGGCAGGATTGTTCTCGTAAGTATAGTAGTGAAGACTATCTTGGCGCGTTTGTTTTGAGACTTAGAAGGAACATTGGACGAATGTTTCTAAGGAGGAGAATGTTATACCGTATTTCGAGTATGCGTGGGGCGTGCGTAGAAAAGTTTGGGCTTTTAAAGTGGCTTGGCCGAATTATTTTTGTGCACAACACCCGGTTAGAGTCGTTTTTCGACGAAACGTTTCCACAGCTTTCGTAGGGAAAATTCTGGCTATGTCATTTTTAATTTTTGCGGATTTTTCCGAGAGACGAAACATTTTGGACCAACAAGAGGGCGACACTTGTCACCCTCTCATTGGAGCACGTTGTGGGCGGTACAAGTGGGACGAATTGGCCTTGTTTGGTCAAGGGGTTGGTAGGATATTTTTGTGGTAGATGGATAAGGTGCACTTGACAAGATCTTGGCCTACACTTGCCTTGCACTTGGCAAGATCTTGGCCATTGGTTGGCCTTGGCTTGTCTATAAATACCCCTTTGGAAGACTTCTTCATCCATTCCTAAATTTCCTAAAGTGTTAAAATCCTCCCTCCTTGTGTGGTGTTTCGTCCAACACCCCCTCCCTTTGAGAAGGCCCTTTGGCGAGAGTCCTCCCACCCTTGGCGAGAGTACCCCAGTGGGAGTAGAGTATACACCACAGTGGTGTTGTCTGGTATAAATACCCCCCTCTTGGTAGAAATACTCTCAAAAGTATTGTTATAATGCCCAATTACCTTAGCCGTATACCTTGTAGTATTCTAAGGTTATACCTATACGAAAAGCCCTGTAATACTATTATACTTCCCGTCGATCCACGTAAACGAAACCTAAGGAAAATCTCCATAGTTAGTTGGAGTAGTATGTAGAAGTTGGTTAGAACTTCTAAGGGTGGTTTAGAAGCGGGTTGGAGCGCCGCGGAGTTGGAGCTAAGCGTTGCCCATGATCGACTTTATACTTGGATAATTATGGGCTTATCGAGGTAAATATCTTGTCCTCTATTGTAATTGGAAATTACATGATTGTTAGACTATATAGTTGAAGTATACTATATATAGAATCGACGTTGTTATCGTGCAATGTCTTTGGACTTAAGCTGAATAATAAGAAACTTTTCGAAAGAAGAGTGTTGAATTGTAATTACATAGGGTGTATTCTGATGAGACTTGTGTAGCATTCTTGTGTAGTAGAGTTGTACACGTCCGGTTAGGCGTGTAAACCCCACAGTTGGCTTGGTAGCGGCCTCGATAGAGGAGGAGATTTCTGTTTGCGGGAAAAAATCTTGCGAATTTTACGTAGAATATTCTACATTGAGATCTAGGATGTTAATAGGCGCCTTGTGGCCTCTATAGGTTGAAGTACTACGTGTGGCGTGATCTACTTGGCTTAAGGAGTGGCCGACGGTTTGAGGTACTTGGGCGTTTTGCTATTAGTCGATACTGTCGCGAGGTATGTGAACCTCTTCCTACCTTTTCTAGCATGATATGTGTATAACTATGTAGTACGGTAGGCGTCGTGTGTTAAACGTATTTGATTGGTTTGAAACATAAAGTGTTATAACGGCTTTATGGGAAGTTGGTTATAACGACTTTATGTAAGTAAGAAAATGCTTTGTGGTTTTAAAAGGTAAGCGATTTGACTTATAAGCGACTTGATGTGTAATAATAAAGAATCTTGAAGTATTTCAAAGAATCTTTGAATCATTATTAACAGAAGAATAATACTTGGTTTTGAAAACATAAGAGTTATACTAGCTTTATGGGAAGTTAGGTATAACGTCTTAAGAATGGTAAAATGAATGGTTTATTGATTTTTAAAAGTTAAGATACTTGATCTTAAAAGATAAGAGACTTGACTTGAATGAATTAATATGAGTTTTGTGTGAAACCTCATTCGTGAGTAATGAGTACTTGGTTTTTTTTAAAAGGAATAATGTTTCTTGATTGAAATCGAATATGTATCGACAAACCACTGCAGCGTTAATAAAGGAAAATGTATTGAATAAATGAAGTATTATATTTAAACCAGTAGAAACCTCCATCTGCATAGAAGCTAAGATGAGACAAAATGATATTACATTTCCTAGATCATGGCTGCTTAATAAGATTGATTATAAACAAGAATAACCTACTCACATATAAGACATATGTTTCTCAAATCCTTTAAAGGAGAATTATGTTTTAAAGGATTAAGACTATGAACAATGAAATCTTTCAAAAAAATGGGACTTGAGTAACTGAAACTAGGCAAACTGGAACTTTAGGAAAAAGGAATGTTGTTACTTGACTTTAAAAGAACGTGGGTTGGTTTACTTGAACAGGTGGGTCACTCTATTCTTATACTACGGGTATCGGGTGACTTTTGAAAAATGAATGGATCTTTTAAAAGGATTTAACGTACGTAGTACTTTAGGGTTAAAACCCGGACCTTGTCATAAAATGAAAGTACTTTAAGTTATGTGTAACTTACCTATGTTTGCGTTTGATAGACTTGTTGTGCAAGGAATGTATTTCACTCGACTCTAGGTTCATCCGGAATGTATTTCACTTGACTACGGTTCATCCGGAATGTATTTCACTCGACTCTGGGTTCATCCGGAATGTATTTCACTCGACTAGGTTCGTAGGATGAGCAGGAATGTATCCCACGTTTCTATACTTGACATCGCTTTTATGTTGTGAGCGTAGTTTGGTTATCATACATGTCTCGCTTTATATAGACTATTATGATTTCATTCTGATATTTCTGATTTCACATACTTGGTACTGTTATCGACCTCCTCGGGGCTGCGTTCATGCGCGAGTAAAGGTACACGATCGTTGATCCTCGCTCTTAGGGTCCGATTCAGCGTTTGGGAAGCTCCGTTCCTCGGAGGCTTATCTTCGTATAGTCCTGTTGTTGTAGGTGCTTACATTCGAGGGTATGACGGGCCTGTCCGTCGTTGTTGTCATATCATTCTTAGAGTGCATGAATCTTGTTGTGGGCGAGTTGTAGAAAGGGATGCTTGTTCAAAGTGTTATTTATATATCTTGTGGTAACCATTTTTGGTTGCTTTGTCTTCTTATTTCTTGTCTTCTTACATTGGTTTCATGTATGTGTTTTATGTTCCGCTGATTACTCTGATGTTGTATCACTAGGGTGCCCGGGGTAAGGCACCAGTCACGGGCCCGGGTTCGGGTCGTGACAATATCACTAGCACAAATCCGGCTATCACACATAACATAAGCACTACCGGCTTATCATACAATACATAAGCAAGTTAAGAAATCCCCTAACTTCTTATTATTCTTGTTTATATACACTCTCATTTTAGTTTTACCTAAGGCACTAACATGTCTTTTATAAAAAATCCGGGAATTTAACCCAAAGTACTACGTACTTCTACTCTTTAAAACAAATGACTCTTTTTAGTAGAAAAGTTCCAAGATACTATTAATCCTAGTATCAAGTCCAAATTACATTTCAAGGCAAGTCACAACACCCTTAGAAATAAAGTTAGGTTTCTAAATCAAGTGACTCCTTTTCTTATAAAACCTTAGGCAATTGATGCCTTAAAATCGAATTACCTTCCATTAAATCAAGCCATTTATCTTTCCATAAAGCCAATATAACCAACTCCCCATAAAGTCGTTATATTCACTTTATACCTTAGTCAAGTACAATTTCCTATCAAAGGGACTTATACGTTTAAAACGAAACAAGTATCACATACTTTAAAACTCTTCAAGTCCTTTAACTTTAATAAAACTTAAGACATCCTTAATACTTTCAAAGAAGCGAGTTAATCTCCTAACTCACTCGACTTGGCCATTCAATAAACTAGTAAAGGATATCAAGATCTTGTACGTCTACCGTACTATATACGTGTAACTAGTCATGCTCAAAGGATAGGAAAAGTTCTACATACCTCGCCGGGTCAAACCACTTGCCAAGTACAAAGTCCCGCCCGTAGAATGTCAACCTATAATATTCACAATACGTCTATTAAAGCCTTACTTCAAACGTAGAATATTATAAGTGTAAAGTCTCTAAATTCTACTGAAAATCGGACAACACCTCCTTTGTTTCTACTCACTTTGCCACCTTTTTCAAGGCCGAATACAATAACCAAACACGCCACATTTAAGGCACAATCAAAGCAATTAATCAATAGGGGATTACACGCCTACTAGACGTGTAAAATTCCGCCCCACAAACGATAACAAACCAATACATCTACTAGTCCAATTTCGGCCATAATGAATACAACAATACCAATTCTTATCCAATTTCCATTTCAATCCAAATTGGTAGCATAACATGATATCAAGTCGCATTTGATTATAACTACCATAATCTTCAAGTAAGTAACATGCGACGATTTCTAATAAACGACCAATTAGTAATCCAATCTTCAAGTGGCTTGTATAACATTTCGGATTTAAGCTACAAGCAATCCATAATACTTATAAACTTCAACATATCAATCTTCATGCTAGCAACATGTAAAGCTAACAACAACAATATAAATATATAATCTTGTAACACTTTTAAAAGACAAGATTATACCTCAACGAATCTCAATCCAACTCCAAATCCGAAGTCGCTCCTTAGCAACTTAGAGCCTCTTCAAGACACTTCAATCCGCTTGTTGAGACCCTTAGAACAACACCAACAAATATCCTTCAAATCTCCAAACAAAACCTAGAAAGACAACTAGGTTTTCGTTTTGCGACTAACAGTAAACTATCTTTTTCCAAGATTTTTCTATTGAGATATGTTTACAATACACTTAAGAACCTTGGTTTAAAGTGGGGAGCTAAAAGAACAAGGAACAAAGATTTTTCTTTTTCTATGGACATGAACCCGAGAGCATGTGCTTGTGTTCTTCAAGTTTTGTGAAAATTTGGCTAAGTGTTAAGTTCACTCTTGCTACTAGTAGTATTATATAGCACATTGGAGGGTCAAGATATGAACAATTGGGTGGCTTGGATAAGCTCTTAGTAAATATCAAGACTTTGTGGGTCCTTTGACCAAGTCAATTCTCTCAAGCTTCAAGTTGCAAGACTTGTCTTGCTAACAAGGGTCCAATGACCCTATTGCCCTTGCACAAATCGTCCAAGGCATCACTAAGGGGGGGGGGGTGACACGTGTCGCCCTGCCATTCATCATAACAATTCATTTTCCGACAATTTCATAATTCCGATAAATTTTTACAAGTCTCAAATCTTAACACTTGTGAGTTCTTACTTACGTTCTTAAAACATGTCCTGTAAATACGGGGTGTAACATTCTTCCCCCCTTAGAAACATTCGTCCCCGAATGTTCTTTCGGAGTCAAACTTACAATTAGCGACATAGTTTCCTTTCGCAACCCCGACATACCAATACTGCCACACATGGCCACATAATAGCATTTAAGCAAAAGAAATACTTAAATTAAAACCTGACAAGTAAGGGAAGATGAATTACCTGAAGGTATAGGAAATAAGTGAGGATACTTCCTCAATATGTCCTCCTCCGCTTCCCAAGTCATCTCCTCCCGGTTATCATTCCTCCTTAGGACTTTGACGGAAGCTACATCCTTGGTCCGCAGTCGCCTGACCTGGCGATCGAGTATCGCTATGGGACTCTCATCATACGATAACCCCTCTGTCACCTGGACCTCACTAGTAGGGAAAACTCTCGCTGGATCACCGATACACTTCCGCAACATAGAAACATGGAATCCCGGATGTACGCCTCTAACTCGATGGCGGATCCAACTCGTAGGCAACCTTGCCCACTCTACGGACGATCTGGTAGGGCCCAATGTACATTGGTGAGTTTCTTCTTACCGAATCTCATCACACCGCCGTGGTGACACCTTCAAGAAGACCCAATCGCTACGAAACTCCAAATGCCGCGCCGATTATCCGCGTATGACCTGCCGACTACGAGCGCTATGATCTCTCTGGATAAGCTTTACTTTATCCACAACCTGCTGAACCAAGTCTGGGCCAAGTAACTGTACCTCGCCCACGTCGAACCAACCAATCGGCGACTTGCATTTCCGCCCATATAAAGCCTCATATGGCGCCATCTGTATACTGGAATGGTAGCTGTTGTTATAAGCAAACTCCATGAGAGGCAAATGATCCTCCCATCTACCCCTAAAATCAATCACGTAGGCTCGCAGCATATCCTCAAGTGTCTGGATAGTACGCTCTGCCGTCGATCCCGAGGATGAAATGTTGTCTTGAGACTCACTGTGTCCTAAACCCTTCGGAAAGACCTCGGAAGTTAGCCATAACCGGGCTCCTATCGGATATAATCAACACCGGACACCGTCTGACCTCACAATCTCTCGATGTACAATCGGCATAGTCCTCGGTAAGCGTCGTCCGATGGAAGGAAATGGGCTGATTTCGTCAGCCTGTCAATAATAACCCAAATGGAGTCGTACTTCCTCTGAGTACGAGGTAACCCTGTAACAAAGTCCATGTTGATCACCTCCCACTTCCAAGTCGGAATCTCAATAGCCTGCAATAATCCACTGGGCCTCTGGTGCTCGACCTTGACCTGCTGGCAATTGGGACACTGTGCAACAAAACCTGCCACGTCCCTCTTCAGGCCATCCCACCAATACAAACATCTGAGGTCATGGTACATCTTGGTCGACCCCGGATGAATAGAATAACGAGCACCGTGTGCCTCCCCGACGAAGTCCTCGACATCGAAACACACAACCGGCCTCAAATCTCGGACCATCAGCGCTACTCGAATAGACTCTTTCCTCCGAAGAGGCATCTCGATCCGTACCAACACTGGGTCCTCAAATCGCCGCCTCTTCACCTCATCAACGATGGAAGACTCGCAACCTCACGAACCCGCACTTCACCGCTATCGGTATCGATCAATCGAACCCCAAGGCTCGCTAACTGGTGGATCTGACGGACCATGTCCTGTCTCTATGGCCGTACCTCTGATAGGCTCCCCATCAATCTACGACTCAAGGCATCAGCAACTACGTTGGCCTTCACCGGATGGTATAGAATATCAACATCATAATATTTCAGCAACTCTAACCACCGTCTCTGTCGCAAGTTCAGCTCCCTCTGCCTGAAGATATACTGGAGGCTCTTGTGGTCTGTATAAATATCCACATGAACCCCATACAAATAATGTCTCCAAATCTTCAAAGCATGTATAACTGCGGCCAACTCCAAGTCATGGGTAGGGTAATTCCTCTCATGCTTCCGTAACTACCGGGAAGCATAGGCTATAACCTTGTCGAGCTGCATCAAAACACACCCTAGCCCGATACCCGAGACATCACAATAGATCACGTACCCGTCTAACCACTCAGGAAGAGTAAGAACTGGAGATGTAGTCAATCTTTCCTTCAGCAACTGGAAACCCTTCTCGCAAGCCTCGCCCATCCTGGAACTTGGCCGCTTTCTCGATCTAGTCAGCGGTCTGAAATCAAGCAAACTTCTCCACAAACCACGATAATAACTCGCCACCAAGAAGGCGCGCACTTGGCCGGAGTAGTAGGTCTCGCCAAGACTCGATCGCCTCAATCTTTGCCGATTCACACGAACACCATCACCGATAATATTCCCGGGAATGCCACCGAGGCCAACCAAAACTCACACTTGAGAACTTGGAATAATCGCTGCTCCGGAGAACCCCAATCTGATCCTCAGTGATCTGCATGCTCCTGCTCTGTCCGCGAATAAACCAGGATGTCATCAATGAATACTATCACAAATGTATCCAAAAATGGCTTGAACATCCGGTTCATCAAATCCATAAATACCGCTGGAGCGTTGGTCAAACCGAAAGACATAACTCGAACTCATAGTGCCCATACCAGGTCTGAATGCGATCTTTGGGATGTCGCCTCTCGAACTTCGTACTGATGATAACCGCATCGCAGTCTATCTTTGAGAAACACCTCGCACCCTGCAACTGGTCAAACAAATAATCAATCCGGGGGAGGGGGTACCTATTCTTGATGGTTACCTTATTCAACTGCATGTAATCAACACACATACGCAGCGTCCCATCCTTCTTTTTCACGAACAAAATCGGCGCTCCCCAGGGAGATACACTAGGCCTGATAAAGCCTTTCTCCAAAGAAATCTTTCACCGGTCCTTGACTCCTCAACTCACGAGTGTCATTCAGATGGCGGAATGGAAATAGGTCGAGTGTCCGCAGCGTGTCAATACAAAACTCAATCTCCTCTCGGAGGATACGGAAGATCGTCTGGGAACACATCCGAAACTCCCTAACCACCGCATCGATCAAGAATCGAAACCTCAGCCTCTGTATCAAATACCCGAACTAGATGATAGATGTACCCTTTCTGCACCATCTTCCTAGCCTTGAGGTAAGAAATAAACCTACCCCTCGACGACGCTGTGTTGCCCTTCCACTCGATAACTGGCTCACCAGGAAACTGGAACCGAACCAACCTCTCCCTACAGTCAACGTTGGCATAACAAGAAGCCAACCAGTCCATACCCATAATGACATCAAAATCTGTCATCTCCAGCTCTATCAAGTCTGCAAGGGTCTGACGACTGTAAATATATACCGGACAACCTCTGTACACCCGCTCAGCTAACACCGAATCTCCCATTGGAGTAGCTACCTCAAAAGGCTCTATCGACTCCGGATATATCCCGATTCTACCCGCAATAAGAGGGGACACATAGGTCAAGGTAAAACCTGAATCTATCAAAGCATAAACGTCACAGCATGAAATCAATAATGTACCTGTGACGACGTCAGGGGAAGCCTCCTGATCCTGGCGGCTGGCTAGAGAATATATGCGGTTCTGTGGACCGCTAGAACTGGAACCACCACCACGACCTCTACCGCGGCCTGCCGGTCCGTGAGTACCCTGCCCTCCGGGGCGCATAACCACAGAAGGAGAGGAAGACCCAAAGAATCGATCCCCGCTCACGCATGCACCACCCATGCTGCCTCTCAACGGACAATCTCTCTTTAAATGGCCCATCTGGCCACAAGAGTAACAAGCTCCTGCAGGAACACGACACTCGTCTGGGTGCGATCTACCGCATCGAGCACACCGAGATGTGGGCGGCCTCGATCGGCGACGATCTCTGCCTTCCTGAAACCTCAAGTCACGGAGCCACGACACGCTCCGAATGACTGGCCGATCGACCTCCCGCCGTAAAACCGGTGACGGAGCACTCTGTCTGGCCGGAATGTGGACCCGATCTGCTGCGAGGTCAGACGCCTCGACCATCGCCTCGAGACCTGCTGTCCCGCCTCTTGGCCGGGCTCGAGTCAATCTGGTCCTCCCTCTCTCTATCCTCTATCCCCTGCGCATAGGCCTGCATCCTGGCGATGTCCATACCGGGCTGAAGAGCCACACCCAAGCATGCGGTAATCATATGACGGTCAAGCACCATCACATAACGATGAACCCTATCCGCCATGTCAGCTACAATAGTATGCGCATGTCTGGCCAAGGAGTCAAACTCCAAGCTATACTCCCTGATAGTCCTCCCGTTCTGCCTCAAGGTCAAGAATCTATCTACCCGGGCTCTCCTCATCTCAGGAGGCAGAAATTGATCCATGAAGGCCTCTGTAAACTCCTCTGCTAACACCGAATCTCCCATTGGAGTAGCTACCTCAAAAGGCTCTATCGACTCCGGATATATCTCGATTCTACCCGCAATAAGAGGGGACACAAAGGTCAAGGTAAAACCTGAATCTATCAAAGCATAAACGTCACAGCATGAAATCAATAATGTACCTTGGCGGCGTCGTGGAAGCCTCACGATCTGGCGGTGGCTAGAAGAATATATGCGGTTACGTGGACCGCTAGAATCGAACCACCACCACGACCTACCGCGCTGCCGGCCCGCGTGAGTACTCGCCCGGCGCATAACCACGAAGGAGAGGAAGACCAAGAATCCGATCCTGCCACCGCATACACCACCCATGCTGCCTCTCAACGGACAATCTCTCTTTAAATGGCCCATCTGGCCACAAGAGTAACAAGCTCCTGCAGGAACACGACACTAAATGCGGTGCGCGATCTACCGTCGAGCACACCGAGATGTGGCGGCCTCGATCGGCGGCGATCTGCGCTTCCCGAAACCTCAAGTCTGGAGCACGACCGCCTCTGAATGACTGGTGATCGGACCTCCCGCCGTAAAACCGTGACGGAGCACTGCGGCCGGGCCGGAATGTGGACCCGATCGCTGCCGAGGCTGTCGCCTCGACCACTACCCCGAGACCTGCTGTCACGCCCTCTGGCCGGGCTCGAGTCAATCTGTCCTCCTCTCTATCCTCTATCCTCGCGCATATGCTGCATCTGGCGATGTCCATACCGGCAAGAGCCACACCCAAGCATGCGGTAATCATATGACGGTCAAGCACCATCACATAACGATGAACCCTATCCGCCATGTCAGCTACAATAGTATGCGCATGTCTGGCCAAGGAGTCAAACTCCAAGCTATACTCCCTGATAGTCCTCCCGTTCTGCCTCAAGGTCAAGAATCTATCTACCCGGGCTCTCCTCATCTCAGGAGGCAGAAATTGATCCATGAAGGCCTCTGTAAACTCCTCCCAAACAGCTGGAAGGGCATCATCACCTCTCGAAAGCAACCACGACTCAAACCAGTTCAACGCATTATCGCGTAACCGGTAAGAGGCTAGCATAATGAACTGCCTCTCAAGCCCTAAGAACTGCATGGTCCGCTGTAGCCGCTGAATGAACTCCTGCGATCCTCTCGGACCTCGAACCATAAAACTCGTGGATGACAACCCAAAAATCCCTAATCCGCAAACGCCGGCTTGGGTAGGCCGCTGCTCTGTTGGCGCCGCCGACTACTATCTTGGTCAATAACCGGATCGCTCTCGTAGTCTATACTCAAGACCGGCAACGAATCGAGGCTCGCACGGAACCTGCGAGCTCACGCCGCCGGCTCCTCTATCGCCGGCGTGGCTGAACTCGCCGACCGCCTACTACCTCGGGCATAATGCGCCCGAGTCCGTAACCCTCGAGTACCGCTAGCGCCTCTGCTGCCGCTTGCCCTTCTGGGCCCTGGTCGCCTTCCGTGGAGGCATATCTGTTTCATAAGACTAGGTCAGAGAGGATTCAACCTAATAAGACAACTCTACTGCACGATCTCAAAGAGAGAAGAATGGAAACCAATCCTAAATATCCTGCAGCCTCCTGATTATAGATGTGGTGCACAACACACCGATAATCAAGACTCTACTAGACACGGTCTGTAGACACTTTCCGAGGACTAAGCGCTCGATACCACTTTTGTCACGACCCGACCGGTGCGATCGTGCCCTACACGGGCACCTGCTCGTATACATCGAGAATAGCGGCGAACATACACAACATAAACACATATGTAAACAATAACATCCTGTGCTGGCCGATAAGGCCGCTTTCCATAATATAAACATACTCAAATGTACAAGCACAATCGGTTCTACCCAACCACATATGTGAATACAGACTTAGAATAATAAGCGTATGGACAGGCCCCGCCATACCCCGAATGTACATAAATCTACAACACGGGGAAAAGATCGTACGAAAAAGACAAGCCTCGGATAAATGGAGTTTCGACGTCGATAAGTGATCCTAAGAATGAGGATCCACCACCGCTACCCTTTCTCGCAAAGAAACGCAGCCCCCGAGGAAGGGGGTCAGTACACAATATGTACCAAGATTGTAAAACTGAAAAATACTGTAATTACATCATAAGTCTAAATTAAAGCCGGAGACATGTATGATAATCAAATTACAGTACACTGTGCCTTACTAACAATGAGAGTAAATAGTAGTATCCTTACAATTTAAAATAGGAAGCTCATGATCAAAGCAGGACCACCCGCCCGCAGTATCATTTAGCAATCCTACTCCTGGGACTATTTCACCCGCATAGGTCACGTGGACCCGCGTGAGGTATTCCCCGCATGGGACTATTTCACCCGCATAAGCCCTTATGGACTCGCATGAGGTATTCCTCGCATCGTGGGTAGCAAATCCACGGAATATGCAAATGCCACAAACCCGGGGAATGACCCCGTAACGAATAATATATCACTAGCACAAATCCGGCTATCACACATAACATAAGCACTACCGGCTTATCATACAATACATAAGCAAGTTAAGAAATCCCCTAACTTCTTATTATTCTTGTTTATATACACTCTCATTTTAGTTTTACCTAAGGCACTAACATGTCTTTTATAAAAAATCCGGGAATTTAACCCAAAGTACTACGTACTTCTACTCTTTAAAACAAATGACTCTTTTTAGTAGAAAACTTCCAAGATACTATTAATCCTAGTATCAAGTCCAAATTACATTTCAAGGCAAGTCACAACACCCTTAGAAATAAAGTTAGGTTTCTAAATCAAGTGACTCTTTTTCTTATAAAACCTTAGGCAATTGATGCCTTAAAATCGAATTGCCTTCCATTAAATCAAGCCATTTATCTTTCCATAAAGCCAATATAACCAACTCCCCATAAAGTCGTTCTATTCACTTTATACCTTAGTCAAGTACAATTTTCTATCCAAGGGACTTATACGTTTAAAACGAAACAAGTATCACATACTTTAAAACTCTTCAAGTCCCTTAACTTTAATAAAACTTAAGACATCCTTAATACTTTCAAAGAAGCGAGTTAATCTCCTAACTCACTCGATGTTACACCCCGTAAATTCTAGAGGATAGATAAGTTGGCAAACATGTGTTGGAAGGATTTTGAGTATTGGACCCCAGTTGTTAAGGATTGTAAGGTGTTTAAAAGGCCTAGTGTGTAGTCCGTTGAATCTAGGTCCCAACGCAACCAACCGTTAAATCGATTGGACATCGGAGTCAAAAGTTATGGAAGTTTCAAGTTTGGCGCGATCAGTAAGCGATGACTTGATTCAGGGGTTCAGTACGCGCCGGAGAAGCGGCGCGGCGCCGATTATCGAGGGTCTGCGGGTGTTGCGCCGCGCGGAATGCGGGCGCGCCAGACGCGTGCAATTATTTTCTGAAGTGTTAGCGCCATGGGCGGCATGCGCGCCGAGGCGGATTTTGCGGGTAAAGGAGAAAATCGGGGATATTTTTATAAGGAGCCTATGGGAGGGTGACAAGTGTCCTCCCATCCTTTGACCAGCGATAGAAGCCTACTTTAGGCCAAGTCTTGGAAGACTTGGCCATTTCATTTCAAACCTCCCAAGAGAAAACCCCTCTCCTTCTCTCTAGGTTTTGAGAAACTGGCCTTAGGGAAGCTGAGCAGCGGCAAGGAGGAAAAAGGTGTTGGTGAACTTGTGGAAGCACTGGTGGGCGAGTTTGTGGAAAAGTGGAAGAAAGAAAAGGGCTTGTGGGCTTTTCCAAAAGGTAAAAGTTTCCCTTCCTCTTGGATTTGAGTTTTTACTTGTGATAGTAGTATAGATCTGTGAGCCTGAGGCTGTTATAGTTAAGTTGGCTTAGATTTGGATCTTGTAGCCTTGTTGATTTCGGCCTTGTGAAAGGTGGCAAGTTAATAGAAACAAAGGAAGTTCTGTCGATTTCCGTAGAATGTAGGGGCCTTGTACTTAGTTTACTCTACGTTCGAAACTAGAGTTTGATAGACGTTTTATGGCCCTTATAGGATTGAAGTACTACGTGTAGCATATTCTTCTTAAGGGAGATAGTACTGAGGAGCATTTTGCTTAGTGTCGACAATCGTCGCGAGGTATGTGATTCTTCCTATCCTCTTCAGCATGACTATTTGTGAAATATATAGTGCGGTTGACGCACGTGTGTTAAAGGAAATTGATTTTTCAAATTGTGTCTTGACTTGTTATGAAGTGTAAAGGGCTTCATTAGGTGTAAGAGTAGTAAGTCTTATCCGTTAGTAATGGGCACTCGGTGCTTAAAGAATGAGCCCTCTTGGTCTCATAAATGTTTATGTGGTAATTGGTTGGTTTAAAACATAAAGGGGTTATAACGGCTTTATGGGAAGTCAGTTATAACAACTTTATGTGAGTAAAAGAACGGTTGTTGATTGGTAGAAGTTAAGAGACTTGATCTTGTAAGATAAGAGACTTAACTTAGAATTGTGAAAGTTTTGTAATGTATTCAAAAGTTGTAAAACCTCATTCGTGAGTAATGAGTAATACTTGGTTTTTGAAAACTTAAGAGTTATACTAGCTTTATGGGAAGTTAGGTATAACGGCCTAAGAATGTGAAATGGATTTCGAAAGTGGGAACAAGTATCGAACACACCACTGCAGCGCTAATAAAGGAAATGGTTTCGACTAATTGATTATACTAAAACCAGAGAAACCTCCATCTGCATAGAAACTAAGATGAGACAAAATGATATTACATTTCCTAGATCACGGTCGCTTAAATGAGAATCATTGACAACAAGTTAGTTTTTCTTAAAATTCCAAAGAATGAACTTAATGGATTGTAAAGGATAATGTCTTGGATTTTGGAAAAGAGAAGTAACTTGAGTTTGAAAGTATAAATCACTTGTTTCAAATATCGAACTTTTCTTAGGGAAAAGTAAATGACTTAGTTTTAAAAGGTAGGAATACTTGACCTTAAAGGAGTTAATTACTTGGACTTTTAAAAGTATACTTGACGTTATGTTAATTGTGTTTGAAGACGTGTTCTAAACATGAATGTGTGATACTATTGTGATAGTATCGTATGGTTTCTACGTAAAGAGAGGTCTTTGAAGGTAGGAAAGAATGTAGTATTTTGGGGTTGGAACCGGTTTGTTGACTTAAACGAAGGTACTTTGAGTTGTGTGTAACTATGCCGTGCTTGTGGTGATAGTTTTGTTGTTGTGCAAGTGTTTGACTTTGTGCTACCGAGTCTCTCGACGGAGGGCGGATATCGGGTGGTATGATGGACATATCGACACGTTGGGTAGCCAGCGTATGCTTCCACTATATTGATCCTTTGGGACATATCGACACGTTGGGTAGCCCACGGGTATGCTTCATTAAGTGTTATCTTGTAAACCGGTTTGGACATACCGACACGTTGGGTAGCCCAGCAGTATCGTCCATGAGTATTATCTCGGGTATTTGTTTGGACATACTGACACGTTGGGTAGCCCACGAGTATGCGTCCACATGAGTATTATCTCGGGTATTTGTTTGGACATACCGACACGTTGGGTAGCCCACGAGTATCGTCCACGTGAGTATTATCTGGTATTTGTTTGGACATACCGACACGTTGGGTAGCCGCAGTATGCGTCCACAGTGAGTATTATCTTGTTATTGGGTTGGACATACTGACACGTTGGGTAGCCCACGAGTATGCGTCCACTTTGAGTAATGATCTTTCGGGCGTGAGTCCCTGACTTGAAGTGGTTTGATTTGACTGATCTGTATATACGTGGTGTACTGTAGTTTGGTTATCATACATGTCTCCTGTTTTCCTTATAGACTATTATGATTTCATTTACAGTATTTTTCTGTTTCGCATACTCGCACTGTTGTTATCGACTTCTTCGGCTGCGTTCATGCCGCAGGTTGAGATACATCGCTTGTTGATCCGCACCCTTTGGATCGCTGTTCAGTTCTCAGAAAGCTCCATTCCTTCGGAGACTTTGTCACTTGGTACGGTTCCCTGAAGTTGTAGAACTTTTTGTACATTCAGGGGTATGGCGGCCCTGTCCGTCGGAGATGTTATAAAAATTCTTAAGGTCTGTAAATCTTGATGCGAGGATTGTAATGGCTTCAGTGTTAGTTATTTTTCAGAAAAGGTAACCGCTTGGTTAGCCTATTTTCTCTTTTCATTGGTTATCATGTATGAGTTTTAATTTCCGCTGATTTTCTCTGATGTTGTTTGACTACTTGGGTGCCCGTAAGGCACGATCGCGAGCGATTCGGTCGTGATGTGTAGTATCGAGCGATTAGTCCTCGGAAAGTGTCTACAGACCGTGTCTAAGTAGAGTCTTGATTATCGATGTGTTGTGCACCACATCTATAATCAGGAGGCTGCGGGACATTTAGGATTGGTTTCTATTCTTCTCATTCTGAGATCGTGCCTTAGAGCTGTGTTGTAAGTTGGACCCTCTCAGCGTGTTTCGTTTTTACGATTATGCCTGCGAAGGCAACCAGGCCCGAGGCGGCAAGGCAGAGGAGGCTGCGAGTAGAGCAGCGGCAGTCTCTACAGAGACCACAATACCTGAGCCTCCATCCCATGGCCCGGAGCGGGAGATGGGTTACAGCGAGTTGGCGATTATTGGCGTGGTCAGGCGACACGAGGATAGCCGGACGCAGCCCGATGCACCATGGTTCACCCGAGATCGGATAGTTTGAGGTGCGGGACTTTCGAGTTGTGGCCCGCGAGTTCTACGGTCGAGGCACGAGGATGATCCGCAGGAGTTCATCAAGCGATTCTGGATCATGAGAGTGATCAAGGCATCGGAGACCGAGTCAGTGGTCCTAGGTTCGCATCGGCTGCGTGATACCGCAGTCGACTGGTTTGATTCGTGGAGCTGTCCCGGGAGGCATGCACTTCCAAATGACGGGACGAGTTCTCGAGGCATTTCTTGCACATTTCTTGCCTCGCGGATGAGGAGGACTCGGGCCGGTGATTTTTGATGTTGAGGCGAGCGCGACGGTTCAGAGTACAACGTGGAGTTTAACTCACTAGCTCGACGTCCCCGCGTTAGTAGCCGACATGGAGGACAGAGTGCACCGCTATGTCACGGGCTTGATGACTATTTGGCGAGAGTTGCTCGAGTAGCTCTTCACCGGGCATGGACATTGCCGCGCACGCAGCTCACGCACTTGGATGTGAGGCACGTAGGAGTCGGCGGAATGACCAAGATCAGCGAGTAGGGCCAAGGCGCAGGTCCTGGTGACCTTCGGCGTGCACTCGACAGAGGTTAGTTATGCGCCTCCGCCAAGACGAGTGCTCCACCTCGATCGTCGGGGCGTTGAAAAATTCGAGAGCGGTCGGGGCTCGAAGGTTTGAGTTTTGGGGATCGGGGATGTTAGTCGGATGGGACCACCCTTACCTCGTTGTGACCATTGGGTAGGCTCCACGATGGGAGTGTCGTGCTAATAGGGAATCTGTTTTACATGCGCCACCGGGCCATTTTGCAAGGAATTGTCCCACCAGAGATAGCGCGAGGTTGAGATTCAGCCTTGGGATCGATGGGCGATTCACCTCCTCCTTTGTGCGTCGTCTTGGAAAGAACATGAGTAGGCGACAAGAAGGAAGTGAAGCAATAGTTACAGTGCGTTCTTAACCCTCAGAGTATTGTATGCTTTGTTGTTGTGGTGATGTGTTGAGTGCTATGTTCGGGTAGCTTTGTGTATATAATGTGATTTGGAAGCATGGTTAATAAAGAGGGTAAGTTGGGGATGAGAAAAATTTTGAACCTTAGAATTAATAACATTTGAGACCTTAGATGTAAGTCCGTCTTGGGTATAAGCCTTCATCGTTAATCCTTGTGGAGTGTATGGTATACATGGAGTTTTGTGTGATGATTCCATGGGTAGTTTGCGATGGAAGTGGTAGCTTCCGTGACGTGGATTAGTAAGATGGACGAGTTGGAGGTAGTGACTCAGGTGGTAGAAAGCGATGGTAGATTGTGGAACGTGTGCTAGAGAGGGTGTGAGTGTACAAGGAAGTGCGCAGGAGTAAGGAGAGTATCCTTTAGACGAGGGAGGAGAAAATAGTGATGTTTGCACGCAGAGGTGATTTCCGTTAGTGGAATTTGGAGATGCGTGATTTCTATATTATGGCCATGAGAGGCATAAATGAGTTTTGGTAGGTATAGTAGTGAAGACTATACCGCGCATGTTCTGAAGACTTGGAAGGAACATTCGACGAATGTTTCTAAGGGGAAGAATGTTACACCGTAAATTCTAGAGGATAGATAAGTTGGCAAACATGTGTTGGAAGGATTTTGAGTATTGGACCCCAGTTGTTAAGGATTGTAAGGTGTTTAAAAGGCCTAGTGTGTAGTCCGTTGAATCTAGGTCCCAACGCAACTAACCGCTCGTCGATTGGACATCGAGTCAAAAGTTATGGAAGTTTCAAGTTTGGCGCAGTGGCAAAGCGATGACTTGATTCAGGGTTCAGTACACGGAGAAGCGCGCGGCGCGATTATGTGCAGGTCTGCGGTGTGGCGGCGCGCTGAATGCAGGGCGCGCGCAGATGCGCTGTGCAATTATTTTACGAGTGTTAGCATGGCTGGCCAAGGCGCGCTGGCGCGAGGCGGATTTTTCGGGTAAAGGAGAAAAATCAGGGATATTTTTATAAGGAGCCTATGGGAGGGTGACAAGTGTCCCTCCCATCCTTTGACCAGCGATAGAAGCCTACTTTAGGGCCAAGTCTTGGAAGACTTGGCCATTTCATTTCAAACCCTCCCAAGAGAAAACCCCTCTCCCTTCTCTCTAGGTTTTTGAGAAACCCGCCTTAGGGAACCGCTGAGAGCGGCAAGGAGGAAAAAGTGTTGGTGAACTTGTGGGAAGCACTGGTGGACGAGTTTGACGGAAAGGAAGTGGAAGAAAAGGGCTTGTGGGCTTTTCCAAAAGGTAAAAGTTTCCCTTCCTCTTGGATTTGAGTTTTTACTTGTGATAGTAGTATAGATCTGTGAGCCTGAGGCTGTTATAGTTAAGTTGGCTTAGATTTGGATCTTGTAGCCTTGTTGATTTCGGCCTTGTGAAAGGTGGCAAGTTAATAGAAACAAAGGAAGTTCTGTCCAATTTAGTAGAATGTAGGGCCTTGTACTTAGTTTACTCTACGTTGAAACTAGAGTTTGATAGGCGTTTTATGGCCCTTATAGGATTGAAGTACTACGTGTAGCATATTCTTCTTAAGGGAGATAAGATCGAGGAGCATTTTGCTTAGTGTCGACAATCGTCGCGAGGTATGTGATTCTTCCTATCCTCTTGACATGACTATTTGTGAAATATATAGTGCGGTTGGCGCGTGTGTTAAAGGAAATTGATTTTTCAAATTGTGTCTTGACTTGTTATGAAGTGTAAAGGGCTTCATTAGGTGTAAGAGTAGTAAGTCTTATCCGTTAGTAATGGGCACTTTGCTTAAAGAATGAGCCCTCTTGGTCTCATAAATGTTTATGTGGTAATTGGTTGGTTTAAAACATAAAGGGGTTATAACGGCTTTATGGGAAGTCGATTATAACAACTTTATGTGAGTAAAAGAACGGTTGTTGATTGGTAGAAGTTAAGAGACTTGATCTTGTAAGATAAGAGACTTAACTTAGAATTGTGAAAGTTTTGTAATGTATTCAAAAGTTGTAAAACCTCATTCGTGAGTAATGAGTAATACTTGGTTTTTGAAAACTTAAGAGTTATACTAGCTTTATGGGAAGTTAGGTATAACGGCCTAAGAATGTGAAATGGATTTGAAAGTGGGAACAAGTATCGAACACACCATCGCAAATGCGCTAATAAAGGAAATGGTTTCGACTAATTGATTATACTAAAACCGAGAAACCTCCATCTGCATAGAAACTAAGATGAGACAAAATGATATTACATTTCCTAGATCATGGTCGCTTAAATGAGAATCATTGACAACAAGTTCAGTTTTTCTTAAAATTCCAAAGAATGAACTTAATGGATTGTAAAGGATAATGTCTTGGATTTTGGAAAAGAGAAGTAACTTGAGTTTGAAAGTATAAATCACTTGTTTCAAATATCGAACTTTTCTTAGGGAAAAGTAAATGACTTAGTTTTAAAAGGTAGGAATACTTGACCTTAAAGGAGTTAATTACTTGGACTTTTAAAAAGTATACTTGACGTTATGTTAATTGTGTTTGAAGACGTGTTCTAAACATGAATGTGTGTGATACTATTGTGATAGTATCGTATGGTTTCTACGTAAAGAGAGGTCTTTGAAGGTAGGAAAGAATGTAGTATTTTGGGGTTGGAACCCGGTTTGTTGACTTAAACGAAGGTACTTTGAGTTGTGTAACTTTATGCGTGCTTGTGGTGATAGTTTTGTTGTTGTGCAAGTGTTTGACTTTGTGCTACGAGTCTCTCGACGGAGGGCGGATATCGGGTGGTATGATGGACATATCGACACGTTGGGTAGCCCACGTATGCTTCCACTATATTGATCCTTTGGGACATATCGACCGCGGGTAGCCCACGTATGCTTCCATTAGAGTGTTATCTTGTAAACTGGTTTGGACATACCGACACGTTGGGTAGCCCACGAGTATGCGTCTGATGAGTATTATTCGGGTATTTGTTTGGACATATCGACACGTTGGGTAGCCCACGCGTATGCGTCCACTATGAGTATTATCTCGGTATTTGTTTGGACATACCGACACGTTGGGTAGCCCACGCAGTATCGTCCACGATGAGTATTATCCGGGTATTTGTTTGGACATACCGACACGTTGGGTAGCCCAGTATCGTCCACGAGTATTATCTTGTTATTGGGTTGGACATACCGACACGTTGGGTAGCCCACGAGTATGCGTCCACTTTGAGTAATGATCTTTCGGCGTGAGCCACGACTTGAAGTGGTTTGATTTGGTGACCAGATATACGTGGTGCATCAGTAGTTTGGTTATCATACTTGTCTCTGTTTTCCTTATAGACTATTATGATTTCATTTACGATTTTTTCGCTTCGCATACTCGCACTGTTGTATCGACCCCTTCGGGGCCGCGTTCACGCCGCAGTTGAGATACATCGCTTGTTGATCCGCACTTTGGATCGCTGTTGATTCTCGAAAGCTCCATTCCTTCGGAGACTTTGTCACTGGTACAGTTCCTGAAGTTGTAGAACTTTTGTACATTCGTGGTATGGCGGCCCCTGTCCCGTCAGAGATGTTATAAAAATTCTTAGAAGTGCAGTAATGCGATGTGGCGGATTATGGCTCGTTCAGTGTTAGTTATTTTTGAGAAAAGGTAACCGCTTGGTTGCTTGCTTTTCTCTTTTCATTGGTTATCATGTATGAGTTTTAATTTCCGCTGATTTTCTCTGATGTTGTTTGACTACTTGGGTGCCCGGGTAAGGCACCAGTCGCGGGCCCGGTTTCGGGTCGTGACACTCGACTTGGCCATTCAATAAACTAGTAAAGGATATCAAGATCTTGTATGTCTACCGTACTATATACGTGTAACTAGTCATGCTCAAAGGATAGGAAAAGTTCTACATACCTCACCGGGTCAAACCACTTGCCAAGTACAAAGTCCCGCCCGTATAATTTCAACCTATAATATTCACAATACGTCTATTAAAGCCTTACTTCAAACGTAGAATATTATAAGTGTAAAGTCTCTAAATTCTACGGAAAATCGGACAGCACCTCCTTTGTTTCTACTCACTTTGCCACCTTTTTCAAGGCCGAATACAATAACCAAACACGCCACATTTAAGGCACAATCAAAGCAATTAATCAATAGGGGATTACACGCCTACTAGACGTGTAAAATTCCGCCCCACAAACAATAACAAACCAATACATCTACTAGTCCAATTTCGTCCATAATGAATACAACAATACCAATTCTTATCCAATTTCCATTTCAATCCAAATTGGTAGCATAACATGATATCAAGTCGCATTTGATTATTACTACCATAATCTTCAAGTAAGTAACATGCGACGATTTCTAATAAACGACCAATTAGTAATCCAATCTTCAAGTGGCTTGTATAACATTTCAGATTTAAGCTACAAGCAATCCATAATACTTATAAACTTCAACATATCAATCTTCATGCTAGCAACATGTAAAGCTAACAACAACAATATAAATATATAATCTTGTAAAACTTTTAAAAGACAAGATTATACCTCAACGAATCTCAATCCAACTCCAAATCCGAAGTCGCTCCTTAGCAACTTAGAGCCTCTTCAAGACACTTCAATCCGCTTGTTGAGACCCTTAGAACAACACCAACAAATATCCTTCAAATCTCCAAACAAAACCTAGAAAGACAACTAGGTTTTCGTTTTGCGACTAACCCGTAAACTATCTTTTTCCAAGATTTTTCTATTGAGATATGTTTACAATACACTTAAGAACCTTGGTTTAAAGTGGGGAGCTAAAAGAACAAGGAACAAAGATTTTTCTTTTTCTATGGACATGAACCCGAGAGCATGTGCTTGTGTTCTTCAAGTTTTGTGAAAATTTGGCTAAGTGTTAAGTTCACTCTTGCTACTAGTAGTATTATATAGCACATTGGAGGGTCAAGATATGAACAATTGGGTGTATTGGATAAGCTCTTAGTAAATATCAAGACTTTGTGGGTCCTTTGACCAAGTCAATTCTCTCAAGCTTCAAGTTGCAAGACTTGTCTTGCTAACAAGGGTCCAATGACCCTCTTTCCTTTGCACAAATCGTCCAAGGCATCACTAAGGGGGGTGACACGTGTCACCCTCCCATTCGTCATAACAATTCGTTTTCCGACAATTTCATAATTCCGATAAATTTTTACAAGTCTCAAATCTTAACACTTGTGAGTTCTTACTTACGTTCTTAAAACATGTCCTGTAAATACGGGGTGTAACAAAAATGGTCATTGACCATCAAGGAAGATAAGTCTTGCTAGCTTGAGATTGTTGACCAAGTCAACTTGTCCACTTGGCTTTACATTAATTGCTCCTCATCCTAGCCCACATGTGTATTAATCTAAGCCATCCAATGTGTTATATAAGCATACTACTAGTGCAAGACTAGTCTTGAACACTTAGAAAAATTAGAGACCTTGCTCTTGTCCCTTAAGTGCTCTCGGGTTCACCCTTGCTCCCACACAAAAAAATTGTAGTTTTGATCCATTATTCACAAGACTTTAACCCAAGGTCCCTAAGGGTATTGTAAGGATATCTCAATAGAAAGATTTCGAAAAAATGACGTTTTCGTATTAGTCGCAAGGCGGAAACTTAAAGAGTTCTTCAACTTTGAAGTTGGAACTTGAAGATGGGTTCTTCATAGGCTTCTAAGGAGTGCTTGGAGCGGATTGGAACATATGGAAAGGAGCTAAGAATTGCTAAGGCGCGACTTTGAATCTTGGAAATTTTAAGGGCTTGTAAAGGTATAAATTTTGTCGTTTTAGCAATTAAAGTTTACTTATCATTGTAGTTATGGATATTAGCAAGCATGAGGTTTATATTATGTAGTTTGATAAGTGTATTGGCTATTGGAACCCTAATCCGAAAACTAGCATGTTTAGCCTTAAGATTACAATTCAAGTTGATTATTAGTTTAAGTCGTCGCATGTTGTATAAAGAAGGAAATTGTAGTTGTTGAAGTTGTCTATGACTATATAACATGTTTGACCTAAGAACTTGGATTGAAAAAGATTTGGAAAGGACTTAGGATTGGTTATAAGTTGGCCGAGAATGGCTTTAAATATGGAACTACTTCGTATGAATTGTGGTGCGGAATTTTACACGTATTGTAAGGCGTGTAATCCCCTTTGGTTGGTTGTTGTTTTGAGCCTTAAATGTGGCGTGTTGGTTATTGTATTCGGCCTTAAAAAAGGTGGCAAAGTATGTAGAAACAAAGGAAGTGCTGCCCGATTTTCCGTAGAATAAGAGACCATATACTTAGTATTATTCTACGTTAGAGACTAGAAGTTGATAGTCATGTTGTGACCATTATAGGTTGACACTTCTACGTGCGGCGTATTCGGCTTAGCTTGTGGATTTAGCCGAAAAGGTATGTGAACTATCTCCTCTTCTAGCATGATTCCTTAAGATAAAGAAAGTATGTCCTACTCCTTAAATGATCCATTCCTTGGTTGTATTTGGATTGCCTAAAACAGAATTTGTTCTATGTACTTCCTTGATTGTAATTTGATGTTTAAATTTTAAGTTGTATAATCCATTTTCTTAGTGAAGTTGGATTCTTATAAGTGAAAGTATTTTACTTAAAGTACATAGAGTCTTGAAAAGGAAGTGGTTCCCAAACCTTTTGGCTAGTGCCTTAGTTCCAAAACCTAAGGGTCGTTATAATGACTTTAGGGGAGTCAAAGGAGTGATTTACTTAATTGTTTTAAAAGAGGAGAAATGACATGATTTAAGTAGAAGAAACTTGTTTTCTAACTATTAAGAGACTTGAAGTATTTTGAAAGTTAAGAACTTGATTTGTAAGTATGTGATACTTGGTTTTAAAAGTATAAGTCTCTTGGTTATAAAAAGGAATGGATATGTCTAAAACCATAAAGGGTTATAACGGCTTTATGGAAAGTTAGTTATAACGACTTTATGGAAGGTTAAGAAAGTTGTCTATTTTGATTAATGGGCATAAGTTGCCTAGATTGTGAAAATTTGAAGTTACTTGATTTCAAGCTTTGAAATGAGTTTTCTAAAAGTGTAGTAACTTACTTTGAAAAAAATAGACATACCTTGATACTACGGGTGTTAGTATCTTGGGGTTTTACATAAAAAGGAGTCTTTTGAAAAGAATGTACGTACGTAGTACTTTGGCTTGTTTAATTGAGAATTATTCTATGTGTGCCTTGATAAGTACTTTGGCTTGTTTAATTGAGAATTATTTTATGTGTGCCTTGATAAGTACTTTGGCTTGTTTAATTGAGAATTGCCAATGTGTGCTGGTGATAGCTTTTGAGTGCAAGTATTATGTTTTATTACGTTGCCGCGACTCTCGGTTGGAGGTTTGTCTTTGCAAGTTTACTTGACGCGTCAAGCGATGTGGGATTCCACGGGTATGCTTCCATTATTTGTATTACCCCATGGTCATGCTTATACGATGTGGTATTCCGGTGCATGCGACCACGAGGGATACTTCTTGGACATGCTTATACGATGTGAGATTCCGGGGCATGTGACCAGGAGGCGGGTTAGATTCCCGGATTTGTTTGTGTTACCCTATGGTCATGCTTATACGATGTGGGATTCCGGGGCATGCGACCACGTGGGATATTTTTATGGATTGGCCCTCCATGAGATTTAGTGACGCAAGTTGGATCTGGTAGTTAGCTTTCGTACTTGCCTCGCTCAGTTAATGACGCAGGTTGGATCTGGTAGTTGGCTTTCGTACTTGCCCCCATCAGTGCTATTGCACAGTTTGGTACGGTAGACTCCGGTAGATAGTTTGCGCACTTGCCCCGGTCATATCTCGTGACGACAGGTTGGATCTGGTAGTTAGCTTTCGTACTTGCCCCCGTCAGTTGTTGACGCAGGTTGGATCTGGTAGTTGGCTTTCGTACTTGCCCCCGTCAATTTTATGATACATGGTTGGATCTGGTGGTTCGTTTTCCTACTTGGCCCATACAGTTTTTAGGACACAGGTGGGACTTGGTGTTCATGTATGCTTATTGGTGTTATATTATATCATGGACTGCCGGCAGTGAGGAAGGATTCCACGGCCATGATTGATATTATGGGCGTGAGACCCATGGTTATATTTTAGTAATGACTTTGAGGTACGCGTCCACGACTTGATATGATCGCTTATGTATTATATCGTAGGTTGGCTATCATACATGTCTCTGCTTTTGTTTAGATCGTTATGATTTCATTACTGATTTCATCGTTTCACATACTTGGTACATTCTTCGTCTTGACCTCCTTCGGAGCTGCGTCACGCCGCAGTTTAGGTACGCTGTTTGGTGATCTGCAGGTGTAGGACCCTGCTCAGAGTTTTTGGATAGCTCCTTATGTTCGGGAGTTTATCTTTTTGGTATAAGTTCCTTCGATGCACTTTTGTCTGATTATGGGTGCGGCGGGGCCTTGTCCGTCATAGTTGATAAAACTCTTAGAGGTGCGTATTCATATGTGGGATTGGACTCATTTACAGTGTAGTGTCTTTTGATTATGTATATTATGGCAGCCTTGTCGGCTTTGCCCTTGCACGTATGTTGGTTTTAAAGAAAAAAAAAGGTGTTATTTAATTTCCGCAGTTTACTTGTGTTGTTAAGGTAAGGCGGTGCCTGGGTAGGCACCGATCCACGCCCGGGTTCGGGCGTGACAGAGTGGTATCGAGCGATCAATCCTCGGAATGTCTGCACCGTGTCTAGTAGAGTCTTGATTATCGGTGTGTTGCGCGCCACACCCATAAACAGGAGGCTACAGGACATTTAGGAGTTGGTTTCTATTCTTCTCACTCTGAGATCGTACCCTAGAGCTGTGTTAATAAGATAATTCCTATCTGACGTAATTACGTATTCTGATTATGCCTCGAGGGCAACGCCCCGAGAAGGGCAAAGGAGTAGCAGGAGCTACTAGTCAGACTTAGAGAGTTGATAGGGCTTATACCGGGGTATCTGGATGTTGTTCGCACGGCGAGTTCTTCATGCAGTTTTGAGGCCCCAAAGACGAGCCTCGGTTTCAATTAGGAGAAGACTATAGTGTCATGAGGGAAGCAATTACGTTATTGACCAAGATAGAGGTGCTACAGTTTCATCAGCAGGAGGTTATTCGGCCAGTACAAACAGGTATACAGAGGGTAGAGGGTCAACGCGGAGATTAACGTAAGAGGGTTAGACCGGTTGGTTATCCCGGTGAGTTTTTGTACGAGCAGCCTCAGCAGCGAGTGAGATATTCATCCCAGCCTACCCAGTACATACCCCCGCAGCCCACAGGTGGGAGATTTGATCCCACAAGGTATTTAGGAGCCGGTCCGAGCTCCAGGGGTCGAAGTTCTCAGAGGAGCAGAGGATTTTCTCAGTCGAGGCCACTTATTCCTCAGTGTTTCCATTGTAGTAAGCGTCATTCGGGGAAATGTCGTTATGGCACAGGTGTTTGTTTTTGTTGTGGCCGTCCGGGCCATATACAGAGGGTATGTCCTTTTAGAAAGAGCACCGGTGAAGTGGCTCAGCCTATGAGGCAGATGGTTGGTTACCTTTCCTCCATGCAAGGCCCCTGCAGTGGTGTTGGATGTCACCGATCGTGGTAGAGTCGGTGAAGTTTATAGTTCTGGCGGTCCTTCGAACCGCAGAGATGACGTGACTACGGGGCAGGATCAGGAGGCGACATCGCATGGGGTTACAGGTATATTTTGATTCTTTTGAATCATACGTGCATTGATAGATTCAGATTTCGCCCTAGCATATATGTTTTCCCTTTGTTGCTAGCAGTTGTAAGTGATAGTACCCCAGAGGTAGGAATACTTTGATTAGTAAAGTGAAAAGTTAAGAACGTTGACAAGAATGGTAAGTGAACTGAGACTATAGTTGTGTAGAGTTCACAAGTAATAATTTCCCCATAACAAAGTAAGACCAATAGGGAAGAGGTGCAGTAGGTATACTTTGGTTTATGTGCCGAACCTCTAGTGAATAGGGGGATAGGGTGAGAAGTACCTTGAGATAAGAGAAAGATTTATTCCAGACTATGAATGAGAAGTTAAGTGTGACGATGGGTTGGGTTATGGACTCATTTCGGGTCAACCGATAGTATGGAATGGGGTGATGTAAGTTAGAAATGGTCCCGTTATGTGATAGGGTCCCGAGGATGCAAGGCCCAAGTTTAGTTAATCGTTGTACGAGTTCGTGGATGCGTTCCACCGGAACTAGGTCGTAAGGACCGAGGAGAGCATTAGCGGAAATTCAAGTAACATAATTGTCACGACCCGACCCCGGGCCGCGACTGGTGCCCTACCTGGGCACCCTGTCCAGGTACACATCAGAGAATAGCAGCGGAACATACACAACATAAACACAGGTGTAAATAATATATCAACACAGGCTAGCCGATAAGGCCGCCTTCCATAATATAAACAAAGTCAAAAGTACAACTTTACAACTCAGTTCTTACAGCCCAACCACATATGTGAATACGCACTCTAGAATAACAAGCGTATGGCGGTGGCTCGCCATACCACGAATGTACATAATCTACAACATCGTGGAAAGATCGTACCAAAAGAAAGACAAGTCTCCAGAGAATGGAGCTTCCGACGTCTGATAAGTGATCCTAAGAGTGTGGATCCGCAACCTGCTTACCCTTTCCTGCGGCATGAACGCAGCCCCCGAGGAAGGGGGTCAGTACACAATATGTACTAAGTATGAAAAACTGGAAAGTACTGTAATTACAACAAGTTTAAAAGAAAGCCGGAGACATGTATGCTAACAGGATTACAGTACTCAGTGCCTTACTAACAATGAGAGTATAAATAGGTGTATACTTACAACGAAAAATAGGATTGAAATCCTACTCCTGAGACTATTTCACCCGCATAGGTCCAGTGGACCTGCGTGAGGTATTCCTCGCATGGGACTATTTCACCCGCATAAGCCCTTACGGACTCGCATGAGGTATTCCTCGCATAGGCTGGACCCGCCCGCATGGGACTATTTCACCCGCATAAGCCCTTACGGACTCGCATGAGGTATTCCTCGCATCGTGGTTAGCAAATCCACGGAAATATACAATGCCACAATCCCGGGGAATGACCCCGCAACGAATAATATATCATTAGCCCAAATCCGGCTATCACACATAACATAAGCTCTATCGGCTTATCATGCAATATATAAGCAAGTTAAGAAATCCCCTAACTTCTTACTATTCTTATTCATATACACTCTCATTTTAGTTTACCTAAGGCACTATCATGTCTTTTATGAAAATCCGGGAATTTAACCCCAAAGTACTACGTACTTCTATTCTCTTAAAATGACTCATTTCATTATAAAACTTCCAAGATACTACTAGCTGTAGTATCAAGTGGCAATTTCTTTTCAAGACAAGTCACAATACTTTTAGAAATAAAATATGGCTTCTAAATCAGGTGACTCGTGTCTTATAAAACCTTAGGCAATTGATGCCTTAAAAATCGAATTGCCTTCCATTAAATCAAGTCATTTATCTTTCCATAAAGTCAATATAACCAACTCCCCATAAAGTCGTTATATTCACTTTATACCTTAGTCCTGTACAATTTCCTATCCAAGGGACTTATACGTTTTTAAAACGACCCAAGTATTACATACTTTAAAATTCTTCAAGTCCCTTATCTTTAACAAGACTTAAGACATCTATAATATTCTCAAAGAAGTGAGTTAATCTCCTAACTCACCCGACTTGGCATTTCATAAAACAAGTAAAGAATGTCAAAGTCTTGTACTTCTACCGTACTATATACGTGAAACTAGTCATGCTCAAAGATAGGAAAAGTTCTACATAACTTGTCGGGTCAAACAACTTTGCCAAGTACGAAGTCCCGCCCGTACTATGTCAACCTATAATATTCACAATACGTCTATTAAAGCCTTACTTCAAACGTAGAATATTATAAGTGTTAAGTCTCTAAATTCTACGGAAAATCGGACAGCACCTCCTTTGTTTTTATTTACTTTGCCACCTTTTCCAAGGTCGAAATACAATAACCAAACAGCCCCAATTGGCTCACAACAATATAGAAGATAATCCAATGCAAATGACTAACTAAACAGCCCCAATTGGCTCACAATCAATAGAAGGTAGTCCAATGCAAATGACTAACTAAACAGCCCCAATTGGCTCACAACAATTTATCCATTTGTAAGGTCTGTATACATGTTACAGTCACAACTATCGATTTCCTTTGTTTTTCACATTTCAAATGGCTATCAAAACCTATTATACATATCCATCTAAAACATGATTCACGTGGCCAATATCAACTTTAACAAGGATTACTATCACATTTCCAAGAGGAGAGGAAATCTCTTACCTTTGGGTTAGCCCACTAAAGCTTTCTTTCTTCAACTTCTATTCCCGTCAAACTCGTCCTTGGGAGTTTCCCACAAGCTTACCAGCACTTTGTCTTCTTACCGCCGCTCCAACAACACCCACTAAGCTAGGTTTTCTTCAAATCTCAAGAGAAGGGAGAGGGGTTTTTAGGTGTTCTAGGTGAAATGACCAAGTCTTTCAAGACTTGGTCTTAAAATAGGACTCTTTCGTGGTCAACAAGATGGGAGGGACACTTGTCACCCTCCCATAGGCCCTTGAAAATATCCTGCTTTAAGCAATTCATGCGAAAAATCCCGCTTGGCGCTGCGATCGGCGCCGCGCGCTAAACCTCCGAGGATTTTCAGATTAGTGGCGCCATGCCCTCGCTGACGGCCGGCTACCGAGACGCTGCTACGAAAATCCTTCCTTCGCGCTCGCATGTAATTTCTAACGCCCCTACCTCTCCGCTCCGATGTCCTATCGACGAACGGTTTGTCGCGTTGGATACTATAATCATCCAACTTTATACTAGGCTTGCTAAACACCCCATACATCTAAAAAAATAATTGGGGTACCACACTCCAAATAAGCCTTTAAAAAAAAAATCCGTTCGACACATGATTGCCAACTTATCTTATATTCGAATTTACGGGGTGTAACATTCTTCCCCCCTTAGAAACATTCGTCCCGAATGTTCTTTCGGAGTAACTTGTAATTAGCAACAAGTTTCCTTTCACTACCCCGACATACCACTAATGTCACACAAGGCCACTTAGTAGCATTAAGCAAAAGAAACACTTCAATAAAAACTTGGCAAGTAAGGGAAAATGGATTACCTGAAAGTATAGAGAATAAGTGAGGATACTTCCTCGACGCCCTCCTCCGCTTCCCAAGTCATCTCTTCCCGGTTATCATTTCTCCACAGGACTTTGACGGAAGCTACATCCTTGGTCCGCAGTCGCCTGACCTGGCGATCGAGTATCGCTATGGGACTCTCCTCATACGATAACCCCTCACACTGACCTCACTAGTAGGAAAACTCGCCTGGATCTCCGATACACTTCCGCAACATAGAAACATGGAAGACCGGATGTACCGCTCTAACTCGATGGCAGATCCAACTCATAAGCAACTGTCCCACTCTACGGACGATCCGTAAGGCCCAATGTACCTTGGGCCAGTTTCTTACCTAATCTCATCACACCCTTCATGGGTGACACCTTCAAGAAGACCCAATCGTCTACCTGAAACTCCAAATGCCGACGCCGATTATCCGCATATGACTTCTGCCGACTCTGAGCTGCTAACAGTCTCTCCTGGATAAGCTTCACCTTATCCACAGCCTGCTGTACCAAGTTTGGGCCAACTAACTGTACCTCGCCCACGTCGAACCAACCAATCGGCGATCTACATTTCCGCCAATATAAAGCCTCGTATGGCGCCATCTCAGATATCGGAATGGTAGCTGTTGTTATAAGCAAACTCCACAAGAGGCAAATGATCCTCCCAGCTACCACTGAAATCTATCACGCAGGCTCGCAACATATCCTCTAGTGTCTGGATAGTGCGCTCGCCGCCTGCCACCCGAGGGTGAAATCTTTGTCCGAGACTCACTGTGTCCCTAAACCCTTCGAAAGACCTCCGAGTTAGTCAGAACCGGCTCCTATCGATATAATCGACACCGAACACCGCGACCTCACTATCTCTCGGATGTACAATCCGCATAGTCTCACCAAAACGCTGCCCCGATCGAAGGAAATGGGCTGATTTCACACCATCAACAATAACCCAAATGGAGTCGCATTTCCTCCGAGTACGAGGTAACCTGTAACAAAGTCCATGTTGATCATCTCCCACTTCCAAGTCGGAATCTCAATAGATCGCAACAATCCACCGGGTCTCTCGTGCTCGACTGACTACCGGGCAATTAGGACACTGTGCAACAAAACCTGCCACGTCCCTCTTCAGGCCATCCCACCAATACAAACATCTGAGGTCATGGTACAGCTTGGTCGACCCCAGATGAATAGAATATCGAGCGCCGTGCCTCCCGATCGCTAACGAAGTCCTAACACATTGGGAACACACAACCGCCCTCAAATCTCAAAGACCATCAGCGCTACTCGAATAGACTCTCCTCCCAAGAGCTACATCACGGTACCGTACCAACACTGGGTCCTCAAACTGTCGCCTCTTCACCTCATCAACGATGGAAGACTCGGCAACCTCACGAACCCGTACTCCACTATCGTCGGCATCGATCAAACGAACCCCAAGGCTCGCTAACTGGTGGATCTCGACGGACCATGTCCCGCCTCTCCGCCGTACCTCGATAGGCTCCCCATCGATCTACGACTCAAGGCATCAGCAACTACGTTGGCCTTCCCCGGAGGGTATAGAATATCAACATCATAATCTTTCAGCAACTCTAACCACCGTCTCTGTCTCAAGTTCAGCTCCTCTGCTCAAGATATACCGAGGCTCTTGTGGTGCGTATAAATATCCACATGAACTCCGTACAAATAATGTCTCCAAATCTTCAAGGCATGAATAACTGCGGCCAACTCTAAGTCATGGGTAGGGTAATTCCTCTCATGCTTCCGTAACTGCCGGGAAGCATAGGCTATAACCTTGCCGTGCTGCATCAAAACACACCCTAGCCCGATACCCGAGGCATCACAATAGATCACGCACTGCCTAACCCTCGGAAGAGTAAGAATCGGGTGTAGTCAACCTTTCCTTCAACAACCGAAACCCTTCTCGCAAGCCTCGCCCATCGGAACTTGGCCGCTTCGAGTCACTAGTCAGCGGTCGCTGAAATCGCAAACTGCTCCACAAACCTACGATAATAACCCGCTAGTCCTAAGAAACTGCGCACCTCGGTCGGAGTAGTAGGCCTCGGCCAAGACTTGACTGCCTCAATCTTTGCCGTATCCACGCGAACACCGTCAGCTCCAATAATATGCCCCAGGAATGCCACTGAGGCCAACCAAAACTCACACTTGGAGAACTTGGCGACAATCACGGCCCGAGAATCCCAATGGCACCCTCGTGATCAAGATGCCCTGCTTCATGCGTGAATACACCAGGATGTCATCAATGAATACAATCACAAATGTATCCAAAAATGGCTTAAACACCCGGTTCATCAAATCCATAAATACCGCTGGAGCGTTGGTCAAACCGAAAGACATAACCCTGAACTCATAGTGCCCATACCGGGTCCTGAATGCAGTCTTTGGGATGTCTGCCTCTCGAACTCGAACCTGATGATAACCAGACCGCAGGTCTATCTTTGAGAAACACCTCGCCCTCGCAGAATCGTCAAACAAATCATCAATCCTGGGGAGGGGGTACCTATTCTTGATGGTTACCTTATTCAGCTGCCTATAATCAACACACATACGTAGCGTCCCATCCTTCTTCTTCACGAACAAAACCGGCGCTCCCCAGGGAGATACACTAGGCCTGATAAAGCCTTTCTCCAGCAAATCTTTCAGCTGGTCCTTCAGCTCCCTCAACTCGGCAGGTGCCATCCTGTATGGCGGAATGGAAATAGGTCGAGTGTCTGGCAACGTGTCAATACAAAACTCAATCTCCCTCTCGAGGATACCCAAGATCATCCGGGAACACATCCGAAACTCCTAACCATCGGCATCGATCAAGAACGGCACCTCGGCCTGTATCAAATACGAACGGATGATAGATGTACCCTTCCGCACCATCTTCCTAGCCTTGAGGTAAGAAATAAACCTACCCGCTACGCGATCTGTGTTGCCCTCCACTCGATAATCGCTCGCCAGAAATCGAACCGAACCAACCTGTCCCTACGATCCAACGTTGGCATAACAAGAAGCCAACCACCCATACCCATAATGACATCAAAATCCATCTCCAAATTTATCAAGTCTGCAAGTGGTCCGACGATCAGAATAAAACCGGACAACCTCTCAGACACCCGCCGCCTAACACCGAATCTCCCATAGGCGTAGCTACCTCAAAAGGCTCTATCGACACCGGCTCTATCCCGATCCTACCCGCAACAAGAGGACACATAGGACAAGGTAGAACTCGGATCTATCAAAGCATAAACATCACAACTCAAATCGAATGTACTGCGACGACGCCGTGGAAGCCTCACGATCTGGCGGTGGCACGAATATATGCGTTCGAGGACCGCTAGAACTAGAACCACCACTCGACCTCTACCGCGCCCGCTGTCGCTGAGTACCGCCTCCGGGCGCATAACCACGAAGGAGAAGACCAAAGAATCGATCCCGCTTACCGCGCTGCACCACCCATGCCGCCTCTGACGGACAATCCTCTTCAAGTGGCCCACCGCCACAAGAGTAACAACCTCTTGCAGAACACGACATCGCTCGGTGCGATCTATCGCATCGAGCACACCGAGGTGTGGTGGTCTCGACGGCGAGGATCTCTGCCTCCCCGAAACCTCAAGACACGGAGCCCGACCGCCTCCGAATGACCTTGCCGATCGATCTCCTACCGTAAAACCGTGACGGAGCACTCGCGGCCGGGCCGGAAAGTGGACCTCGTCGCCGAGGCTGCCCGCCGAAAATCGCCCCGAGACTCGATGTCACGCCTCTTGGCCGGGCTCGCTAACTGGGTCCTCCTCTCTATCCTCTATCCTCGCAGATAGCTCGCATCCGGGCGATGTCCATACCGGGCTGAAGAGCCACCCCCAAGCATGCTGTAATCATATGACGGTCTAGCCCCATCACATAACGATGAACTCTATCCGCCATGCTAGCTACAATAGTATGAGCATGCCTGGCCAAGGAGTCAAACTCCAGGCTGTACTCCCTAACAGTCCTCCCGTTCTGCCTCAAGGTCAAGAATCTGTCTACCCGGGCTCTCCTCATCTCGGGAGGCAGAAAGTGATCCATGAAAGCCTCTGTAAACTCCTCCCAAACAGCTGGAAGAGCATCATCACCTCTCGAAAGCAACCACGACTCAAACCAGTTCAGCGCAATATCGCGCAACCGGTAAGAGGCTAACGTAACAGACTCTGTCTCTGAAGCCCTAAGGACCTGCATGGTCCGCTGTAGCTGCCGAATGAATTCCTGCGGATCCTCATCAGACCTTGAACCATAAAACTCAGGTGGATGACATCCCAGAAAATCCCTAATCCGCAAACTGTCGGCTTGCAGGGTGGTCGCTTACTCTCACTGTTGCCCGACTACTATATCGTCAACAATCGAATTGCTCGTAGTTCTATACTCGCACTGGCCGGGAACTGGAGGGTCTGCACCGACCTCGAGCTACCGCCGCCTCGCCTCTCTAAAATCGCAGCGTGGCTGAACTCGCCGACCCGCCTACTACCTCGTGCATAGTGCGTGCTCGAGCCCGTAACCCTTCTCGAGTACCGCTAGCAGCCTCGCCGCTTTGCCCTTCTACAGGCCTCGTAGCTTTCCGCGAGGCATACTGTTTCATAAGAAGAGGTCGAGAGGATTCAACCTAATAAGACATCTACCGCACGATCTCGCAGAGAGAAGAATGGAAACCAATCCTAAATGTCTGTAGCCCTCGATTATAGATGTGGTGCACAACACACCGATAATCAAGACTCTACTAGACACGGCTCAGACACTTTCCGAGGACTAAGTGCTCTGATCCCAGTTGTGTCACGACCCGACCGGCCGCGATCGTGCCCTACCCGCACCCCGTCTGTACACATCGAGAATAGCAATGAACATACACAACATAAACACAGTGTAAAAATATATCAACACAAAGCTAGCCGATAAGGCCGCCTTCCATAACATAAACAAAGTCAAAGTACAACTTTACAACTCGGTTCTTATAGCCCAACCACATATGTGAATACTGCACTTCAGAATAACAATCGTATGACGGTGGCCTCGCCATACCCCTGAATGTACATAATCTACAACATCAGGGAAAGACTGTACCAAAAGAAAGACAAGTCTCCAGAGAATGGAGCTTCCGACGTCTGATAAGTGATCCTAAGAGTGTGGATCCGCAACCTGCTTACCCTTTCCTGCGGCATGAACGCAGCCCCCGAGGAAGGGGGTCAGTACACAATATGTACTAAGTATGAAAAACTGGAAAGTACTGTAATTACAACAAGTTTGAAAGAAAGCCGGAGACATGTATGCTAACAGGATTACAGTACTCAGTGCCTTACTAACAATGAGAGTATAAATAAGTGTATACTTACAACGAAAAATAGGATTGAAATCCTACTCGGGACTATTTCACCCGATAGTCCGGTGGACTGCGTGAGGTATTCTCGCATAGGACTATTTCACCCGCATAAGCCCTTACGGACTCGCGTGAGGTATTCCTCGCATAGGTCGGACCCGCCCGCACGGGACTATTTCACCCGCATAAGCCCTTACGACTCGCATGAGGTATTCCTCGATCGTGGTTAGCAAATCCACGAAATATACAATGCCTCAATCCCGGGAATGACCACACGAATAATATATCATTAGCCCAAATCCGGCTATCACACATAACATAAGCTCTATCGGCTTATCATGCTATATATAAGCAAGTTAAGAAATCCCCTAACTTCTTACTATTCTTATTCATATACACACTCATTTTAGTTTACCTAAGGCACTATCATGTCTTTTATGAAAATCCGGGAATTTAACCCCAAAGTACTATGTACTTCTATTCTCTTAAAATGACTCATTTCATTATAAAACTTCCAAGATACTACTAGCCGTAGTATCAAGTGGCAATTTCTTTTCAAGACAAGTCACAATACTTTTAGAAATAAAATATGGCTTCTAAATCAGGTGACTCGTGTCTTATAAAACCTTAGGCAATTGATGCCTTAAAAATCGAATTGCCTTCCATTAAATCAAGTCATTTATCTTTTCATAAAGTCAATATAACCAACTCCCCATAAAGTCGTTATATTCACTTTATACCTTAGTCTGCATAATTTCCTATCCAAGGACTTATACGTTTTTAAAACGACCCAAGTATTACATACTTTAAAATTCTTCAAGTCCCTTATCTTTAACAAGACTTAAGACATCTATAATATTCTCAAAGAAGTGAGTTAATCTCCTAACTCACCCGACTTGGCATTTCATAAAACAAGTAAAGAATGTCAAAGTCTTGTACTTCTACCGTACTATATACGTGAAACTAGTCATGCTCAAAGATAGGAAAAGTTCTACATACCTTGTCGGGTCAAACAACTTTGCCAAGTACGAAGTCCCGCCTGCATTTATGTCAACCTATAATATTCACAATACGTCTATTAAAGCCTTACTTCAAACGTAGAATATTATAAGTGTTAAGTCTCTAAATTCTACAGAAAATCGGACAACACCTCCTTTGTTTTTACTTACTTTGCCACCTTTTCCAAGGTCGAAATACAATAACCAAACAGCCCCAATTGGCTCACAACAATATAGAAGATAATCCAATGCAAATGACTAACTAAATGTACCCCAATTGGCTCACAATCAATGAAGGTAGTCCAATGCAAATGACTAACTAAACCCCAATCGCTCACAACAATTTATCCATTTGTAAGGTGCGTATACATGTTACTGATCCACAACTATCGATTTCCTTTGTTTTTCACATTTCAAATGGCTATCAAAACCTATTATACATATCCATCTAAAACATGATTCACGTGGCCAATATCAACTTTAACAAGGATTACTATCACATTTCCAAGAGGAGAGGAAATCTTTTACCTTTGGGTTAGCCCACTAAAGCTTTCTTTCTTCAACTTCTATTCCCGTCAAACTCGTCCTTGGGAGTTTCCCACAAGCTTACCAGCACTTTGTCTTCTTACCGCCGCTCCAACAACACCCACTAAGCTAGGTTTTCTTCAAATCTCAAGAGAGAAGGGGAGAGGGGTTTTTAGGTGTTCTAAGGTGAAATGACCAAGTCTTTCAAGACTTGGTCTTAAAATAGGGCTCTTTTCGTGGTCAACAAGATGGGAGGGACACTTGTCACCCTCCCATAGGCCCTTTGAAAATATCCTGCTTTAAGCAATTCATGCAGAAAAATCCGCCAGCCGCGCCTAAACCTCCGAGGATTTTCAGGATTAGTGGCGCCGCGCTGACGGCGGCGCGAGACGCTCGCTACGAAATCCTTCCTTCTGCGCCGCTACGTAATTTCTAACGCCCCTACCTCTCCGCTCCGATGTCCTATCGACGAACGGTTTGTCGCGTTGGATACTAGACTCATCCAACTTTATACTAGGCTTGCTAAACACCCCATACATCTAAAAAAATAATTGGGGTACCACACTCCAAATAAGCCTTTAAAAAAAAAAATCCGTTCGACACATGATTGCCAACTTATCTTATATTCGAATTTACGGGGTGTAACAATAATGGCCAAGTTTGGATAGTAATCCAAGGATTGGGGAACAGAATCAATATTTGAAATTTTGTACGTATGCTCAAATAAGTTTGGAAGTACGAGAAAGTATGACAAGTAAGAAAAGAAAGTAACCTCTAAAGATCTTGTTTGTGACAGAGCTATAACCTTCGAGTTTTGTGAGAAGGGGTCGCGGACGGAAGGTCTATTGATATGTTTACGTATGTTAGGTGGTGGCCATGTGTGGCATCGTTGGTCTTGTGGAGTATTGATTGATAGACATAGTATAGAGATTGTGTCGGAGTTTGTATAGCTTGACAACCGACTAAGAACATTCGGGGATGAATGTTTCTAAGGGGGGAAGAATTTTACACCCCGTAAGTCCAGGACATGTATAAGAGAAAGTACGTAAGGAACACAAGACTTGGAAATTAGTGCGAAAGGAAGAATTGTTTTTCTGACAGAAAATATTCCGAGCGTCGGAAAGGAAAAATGTTCGTTGTTGAGAATTGGATTCTCAAAATGCATTATTGGGAGAGTATGAAACTTATTAACATTATGGAAATTTATTTTTACGGATTTGGTCACGTGGGGCCCACCCGAGGAATTTTACGTTTTGCGGGGCCCACGAGGGTTACGGAATTTTATGGACGAATGAGAGGGCAACACGTGGCACCCCCACATATGGTCTTGGACGATTTTGGTAAGGGTAAAATGGTCATTGACCATCAAGGAAGATAAGTCTTGCTAGCTTGAGATTGTTGACCAAGTCAACTTGTCCACTTGGCTTTACATTAATTGCTCTTCATCCTAACCCACAAGTGTATTAATCTAAGCCATCCAATGTGTAATATAAGCATACTACTAGTGCAAGACTAGTCATGAACACTTAGAAAAATTAGAGACCTTGCTCTTGTCCCTTAAGTGCTCTCGGGTTCACCCTTGCTCCCACACTAAAATTTTGTAGTTTTGATCCATTATTCACAAGACTTTAACCCAAGGTACCTAAGGGTATTGTAAGGATATCTCAATAGAAAGATTTAGGAAAAACGACGTTTTCGTATTATTCGCAAGGCGGAAACTTAAGGAGTTCTTCAACTTTGAAGTTGGAACTTGAAGATGGGTTCTTCATAGGCTTCTAAGGAGTGCTTGGAGAGGATTGGAACATAAGGAAAGGAGCTAAGAATTGCTAAGGCGCGACTTTGAATCTTGGAAATTTTAAGGGCTTGTAAAGGTATAAATTTTGTCGTTTTAGCAATTAAAGTTTACTTATCATTGTAGTTATGGATATTAGCAAGCATGAGGTTTATATTATGTAGTTTGATAAGTGTATTGGCTATTGTAACCCTAATCTGAAAACTATCATGTTTAGCCTTAAGATTACAATTCAAGTTGATTATTAGTTTAAGTCGTCGCATGTTGTATAAAGAAGGAAATTGTAGTTGTTGAAGTTGTCTATGACTATATAACATGTTTGACCTAAGAACTTGGATTGAAAAAGATTTGGAAAGGACTTAGGATTGGTTATAAGTTGGCCGAGAATGGCTTTAAATATGGAACTACTTCGTATGAATTGTGAGGCGAATTTTACACGTATTGTATGGCGTGTAATCCACTTTGGTTGGTTGTTGTTTTGAGCCTTAAATGTGGCGTGTTGGTTATTGTATTCGGCCTTGAAAAAGGTGGCAAAGTATGTAGAAACAAAGGAAGTGCTGCCCGATTTTTCGTAGAATAAGAGACCATATACTTAGTATTATTCTACGTTAGAGACTAGAAGTTGATAGTCATGTTGTGACCATTATAGGTTGACACTTCTACGTGCGGCGTATTCGGCTTAGCTTGTGGATTTAGCCGAAAAGGTATGTGAACTATCTCCTCTTCTAGCATGATTCCTTAAGATAAAGAAAGTATGTCCTACTCCTTAAATGATCCATTCCTTGGTTGTATTTGGATTGCCTAAAATAGAATTTGTTCTATGTACTTCCTTGATTGTACTTTGATGTTTAAATTGTAAGTTGTATAATCCATTTCCTTAGTGAAGTTGGATTCTTATAAGTGAAAGTATTTTACTTAAAGTACATAGAGTCTTGAAAAGGAAGTGGTTCCCAAACCTTTTGGCTAGTGCCTTAGTTCCAAAACCTAAGGGTCGTTATAATGACTTTAGGGGAGTTAAAGGAGTGATTTACTTAATTGTTTTAAAAGAGGAGAAATGACATGATTTAAGTAGAAGAAACTTGTTTTCTAACTATTAAGTGACTTGAAGTATTTTGAAAGTTAAGAACTTGATTTGTAAGTATGTGATACTTGGTTTTAAAAGTATAAGTCTCTTGGTTATAAAAAGGAATGGATATGTCTAAAACCATAAAGGGTTATAACGGCTTTATGGGAAGTTGGTTATAACGGCTTTATGGAAGGTTAAGAAAGTTGTCTATTTTGATTAATGGGCATAAGTTGCCTAGATTGTGAAAATTTGAAGTTACTTGATTTCAAGCTTTGAAATGAGTTTTCTAAAAGTGTAGTAACTTACTTTGAAAAAAATAGACATACCTTGATACTACGGGTGTTAGTATCTTGGGGTTTTACATAAAAATGAGTCTTTTGAAAAGAATGTACGTACATAGTACTTTGGCTTGTTTAATTGAGAATTATTCTATGTGTGCCTTGATAAGTACTTTGGCTTGTTTATTGAGAACTATTCTATGTGTGCCTTGATAAGTACTTTGGCTTGTTTAATTGAGAATTGTCAATGTGTGCTGGTGATAGCTTTTGAGTGCAAGTATTATGTTTTATTACGTTTCCACGACTCTCGGTTGGAGGGTCGGCTGTCTTGTTGTAAGTTTACTTGGACGTACCGACAGTGATGTGGAATTCCACGGGTATGCTTCCATTATTTGTATTACCCCATGGTCATGCTTATACGATGTGGGATTCCGGGGCATGCGACCACGAGGGATATTCCTTGGACATGCTTATACGATGTGGGATTCTGGGGCATGTGACCAGGAGGCGGGTTTGATTCCCGATTTGTTTGTGTTACCCTATGGTCATGCTTATACGATGTGGGATTCCGGGGCATGCGACCACGTGGGATATTTTTATGGATTGGCCCTCCATGAGATTTAGTGACGCAGGTTGGATCTGGTAGTTAGCTTTCGTACTTGCCCCGCCGATTGACGACGCAGTTGATCTCGTAGTTGGCTTTCGTATTTGCCCCCGCTGCTATTGCACGCTTTGGCATCAGACTCGGTAGATAGCTTGCGACTTGCCCCGGCCATATCTCGTGACGCAGTTGGATCCGTAGTTAGCTTCGTACTTGCCCCGTCGATTGTTACGCAGTCGATCTGGTAGTTGGCTTTCGTACTTGCCCCCGTCAGTTTTATGATACATGGTTGGATCTTGTCACGACCCGAACCCGGGCCCGTGAATGGTGCCTAACCCAGGCACCCAAGTAGACATACATCAGAGTAACCAGCGGAAAATAAAACAAGACATGAAACAATATGAAGTGAAAAACAGTTTATCTGAGAAAAGTTGCCTTTCGGCATATATATATATATAAAAACTTGAACAGTTACATCCCTTTTACAAACCCTGCCCACAACAGTACTACAGACCTCTAAGAATGTTGTAACAACAATGGCGGGACAGGGCCCCGCCATACCCCTGAATGTAAGTACCTACAACGACAGGGGACTATACCAAAGATAAGCCTCCGGAGAAACGGAGCTTCCCAAAACGCTGAACTGTGACCCTATGAGCGAGGATCAACAACTGGTGTACCTCTACCTGCGGCATGAACGCAGCCCCCCGAAGGGGGTCAGTACAACAGGTACCAAGTATGTGAAACTGTAAAGTACTTTAAATGAAATCATATCATTTTAAAACCAATTTTTACAAATATGTACGAAACAACCAATGTAACCGCACATAGTGCCACAACATAACCAAAAGCAAAATAGACATAACATAACTGGTCTTTTCTAGGCCGCTAATGATCGAAGCAAGGCCAATCGCCCATAGTATCATTATGCGAGCCTAATCCTGGAACTCCCGCAGTCCGCATAGGTCACACACAGACCCGCATGAGGTATTCCTCGCATCGGGGGTAGCTAACCCGCGGTATCCTCCTGGACTCCCGCAGTCCGCATAGTCACATAGACCGCATAGTCACACAGACCGCATGAGGCATCCCTCGCATCGGGATAATACACCCGGAATGATCAATCCTGGAACTCCCGCAGCTCCGCATAGTCACACAGACCGCATATGCCATATAGACCCACATCAAGGGTGGCAAGCCCTCGGTATAACAAGTCAGGGGGGTATGTGATATAATAACAGTACAACGGGCTTAACGTTTAACAACGTAAGCACAACAAGAATAACCCCCTTACACAACATCACAAGACACTAACACACGTAGCATCATAACATGTTTACTTATCAAACCAACAAGAAAATATTACAAGGCTATCACAAACCCACATAGTCAAGTTATTCACACAAGGTACTTTCTATTTTATGTCAACAAGTTCGGGTTTTTATCCCCAAAGTACTTCATACATTAACTCTTTAAAAAGATCCGTTTCTTTCACAAAAGGCACACGATACCCGTAGTATCAAAAATAGAGTGACTATCTTTTTAAGTAAACCAAAACAGTTTCCCTACCTTCTTTTTGAACCAACTTAAGACAAAAGCATGCCTTCCTTTTTAAATGAAAACACTTCAATTTTTCAAGTCTTTGTCCTTTATAAATCAAGTCCTTACTTTGAAATTTTAAGAAAATCAAAACTTGTTTATTAATGATCTTATTAAAGCAGCCATGATCTAGGAAATGTAAAATAATTTTGTCTTATCTTAGCTTCATGCGGATGGAGGTTTCTCTTGGTTTTAATAATACTTAATTAATCAATACATTTTCCTTTATAGCTGATGGTTTGTTCGATACTTATTCTCATTTCCGAAATCAATACAAGGCTTTCATAAACAATTAAGTAAACCGTTCCTTTTATCTCTCTTAAGTCGTTATACCTAACTTCCCATAAAGCTAGTATAACTCTTAAGCTTTTAAAACCCAGTATTACTCTTCTTTCAAAAACGATTCTTAATTCTTTTGAAATACTTCAAGATTCTTATTATTTAAAACTCAAGTCAAAAGACATCGAAGTAAGACCACATTCAGTTAACACACGTACGTCTACCGTACTATATATATTCTTTTAAAATATCATGCTCAAGAGGATAGGAAGAATCACATACCTCCTCAGCGAAGTCCACCTGCCAAGTCGAATATGTCGCGCGCAGAGTATCAACCTATAATAGTCAAATACGTCTATCAACGTCTAGACTACTCTGTAGAATATTCTAAGCAGAAGGTTCTTAATTCTACGGAAAATTGGGCGACTTCCCTGCAGTCAACTACTTAAGTCTACTGTAAATACAGTCCTATGTATGTACAGTTCAATTCTCTTCTTTAATATCCTTCTATATCTTATACTCATTTCTATACTACTATAGTATGTAACCTCCAATTACAATAGAAGGACAGGATTAATTACCTCGATGAGCCCAAAATTATCCAAGATTTAATGTCGATCCTGAGCAACGTTTAGCTCCTACTCCGTGCGCTCCAACCCGCTCCAAGCAACCATTATACGCTCCTAACCAACTCATCTTTAAGAACCAACCTAAACAAGTGAAGAACACTAAGGTTCTTGTCTGTTATACCCCGTAGTTCCAGGGTATATAGGTGAGGATGTACGTGCGAGAATACGACAAAAATTTTGGAAAGAAAGAAAGATGTGATTTTTCGACGGAAAAGTTTCCGGGTTTTGTGAAGGTAAAAGGTTCGTTGATGGGAATTGGATTCCCAGATTTGGTATTTGGGCTTCTTGAATTATATTAGAATTATGGAATTTTATTTCCGGAATTGGTCACGTGGGGCCCACGGGAGAAATTTACGGTTTTGTGGGGCCCACTTTGTTTTCGAGATTTTTGTCTTTATGGATATTTTCGGAAGATGAAATATTTTGGACGAGTAGGAGGGTGACACGTGTCACCCCCCTAGGTGGCCTCATGGCCGAAATTTGCTAACAAGTGGCAAGACAAGTGGCCTTGTCTTGCTAGATATTTTGTGTGGACAAGTGGCCAAGTCTTGCTAGATATTTTGTGTGGACAAGTGGCTTGTGGGACCCACACACACTTGTCCCCAATCTCAACCACACACTTGCCTTCATCCTAGCCCTTGGTTGTCCTATATATGCACCCTTAGTTGATGAAAACTTCCACACTTAACCATTTCAAGACAAGAAATTCCCTCCCTTCTCCCTTGACCTTGCTCTCGTTTTTTAGCCCATTTCTTGACCTAAATTTGTCCAACAATTCTTAAACTCTCAAGTGTTCTTCCCTAAGGTGTTAGGAAGATTGTGTACCAAGAGTTGGAAAAGATTTCACACCCTAACCTATTGTTCATGCCTTGGCGAAACTTACTAGTTGGAAACCTAAGTGTTCTTCACTTTTTGGAGTTGGTTCTTGAAGAGAAGTTGGTTAGGAGCTTCTATGGGTTGCTTGTAGCGGATTGGAACGGAAAGATTTGGAGCTAAGACTTGCTTGGAGCGACATTAAGTTCTTGGATAATTTTGGGCTATTTGAGGTAGTAAACCTTAACCTCTTTGTGAATTGGTCATTATACATATATTATAAGTATATTATGGAGTATATAAAATATGGAGTAAAGTTTGGAAAAGTTGGATCTTGTTAACTTGTTAAAAGAAAGGATTGGCCGTTTGCCATTAAAATGTTAAAACGTATCTTACTTGTGAAGAAGTAATTAACAAAGTAACTATAACTTATATTAAGATGGAATATAAGTTGGATGACTAATGAAGTAATTGGATAAGTAAAATGGACAAAGTTGGCCAGGACTCCAACTTAAGAATTGTATTTACTTTGGATGATTTACTTTGGATTTGTATTTACTTTGAATTTGTATTTACATTTACATTAAGGGAATATTGTTCAATCGCGTTCCGTTTGGGCGTGTGATCCCCTTTTTAATTATTGTATTGTTATGAAGGCGTGATAGTAAACCGCGTTACCGTTTGGGTGCGTAATCCCCTTCTTTTACTTGTTGTTATTATGGAGGCGTGATAGTAAACCGCGTTACCGTTTGGGCGTGTAATCCCCTTCTTTATGTTGTTTAATTATTACGCCTTATATATATATATATGGTATATATATTACGGTTATTCGCCTTGGAGAAAGATGGAAAAGTGAGTAAAAGCGGGAAGTCTTTAGAATTTTCCGTAGAATTAGAGGGCTTTTTATTGGTATAAGTCTTCAATGGTAAGAAAGGTTTGATAGAAGTACTATGACCATTTTAGGAGTGGAGTACTACGTGTGGCGTGATCTACTTGGCTTAAGGAGTAGCCGACGGGTTGAAGTACTTGGAGCGTTTTGCTATTTGTCGATAATCGTCGCGAGGTATGTGAACCTCTTCCTATCTTTTCTAGCATGATTGTTGTGAACTATGTAGTACGGTAGACGTACATGTGCTAAGTGATTTGGTTGGTTTAAAACATAGGGTGTTATAATAGCTTTATGGGAAGTTAGTTATAACGACTTTATGTAGGTAAAAGAATGGTTTATTGATTGTAGAAAGATAAGAGCCTTGACTTATACACGACTTGATTTTGAAAGTTAAGAGACTTGATCTTGAAAGATAAGAGACTTGACTTATACACGACTTGATTTTGAAAGTTAAGAGACTTGATCTTGAAAGATAAGAGACTTGACTTAGTTTGACTTGTTATGAATTTTGTTAAAATGTTGTAAAACCTCATTCATGAGTAATGAGTAGTTGGTTTTAAAAGAATAATGTTTCTTGATTTGGAAATGAGATTAAGTATCGAACAAACCATTGCGTTAATAAAGGAAATGTATTGACTAATTGTTATTAAAACTCAGTAGAAACCTTCATCCGCATAGAAGCTAAGATGAGACAAAATGATATTACATTTCCTAGATCATGGTTGCTTTTATCAGTTGTAATAGACAAGAACAACCTACTCACACATAAGGCATATGTTTCTCAAATTTGTTTTAAAGGAGAATTATATTCTTAAGTGATTAAAACTATGAACTCTGAAACCTTTGAAAATGAGAAACTTGAGCATTTGAAATTAGGCAAACTTGAGCGTTTGGAAAATAATGTGTTACTTGATTTTACAAGGAATGTATTTCACTCGACTACCGCGTTCATGGATGAACCGGAATGTATTTCACTCGACTCTGCGTTCGTAGGATGAACCGCGGGAATGTATTTCACTGACTACGCGTTCATAGGATGAACGAATGTATTTCACTCGACTACCGTTCATGGGATGAACGGGAATGTATTTCACTCGACTACCGCGTTCGTGGATGAACCGAATGTATTTCACTCGACTACGCGTCCGTGGGATGGACCGGAATGTATTCCATCCGACTACCGAGTTCATGAGATGAGCAGGGAATGTATTTCTGCGTTTCTATCTTTGGGTCCATGAGATGGGCGAGACATGTATATCGTATCACATGGTTTGTACCTAGGCTGCCGGTGAGGAAGGAGTTCCACGGGCATGAGGATGACTTTGAGGCGTGAGTCACGACTTGACATGATCGCTTTTATGTTATGAAATGTAGTTTGGTTATCATACATGTCTCTGTTTTATATAGATTATGATTTCATTTCTGATATTTTTGATTTCACATACTTGGTACTGTTGCATCGACCTCCTTGAGGCTGCGTTCATGCCGCGGTAGAGGTACATCGGTTGTGGATCCTCGCTCATAGGATCACGATTCAGCGTATTAGGAAGCCCCGTTTCTCGGAGGCTTATCTTTTGGTATGTTACCACGAGTGCAGAGGTTCTTGTACATTCGGGGATATGGCGGGGCCTGTCCGTCATAGTTATTGTCACTTCTTAAGTGCAGTAATCTTGTTGTGGCGAGTTTGTAAAAAGGATAACTGTCGGGTTTTATGAATATATCTGAGCAACTGTTTTGGTTGGCCTGTTTATTTATCATGTCTCTTGTTTCATGTTTATGTTTTTATTTCCGCTGATTCTCTCTGATGTTGTATCACGAGGGTGTCCGATGTAAGGCACCAGTCACGGGCCCCGGTTCGGGTCGTGACATTGTCCTCACAACTCTCGGCCAAGGTGAGGCTTTAGGGGCTAGGGTGTGAAATCTTTTCTAACCTTTGGTTAATAATCTTCCTAATACACTAAGGAAGAACACTTAAGAGTTTAGAAATTTTTGGACAAAGTTTGGTTAAGGGAGAGGGTTGTTGGACGAAAACTATCAAGAGGGGGGGGGGGGGGGGGGAGGATTTTAAGACTTGGAATTTGTTTTGTGGATGAAAAAGTCTTGCACAAGAGGGGGGTATTTATAGAACCACCAAGGGCCAAGATTAAAACAAATGGAGGGTGTACATTAGATAGCTTGTGTGAGTGGAGTATTCCACCAAGTGTCCACCACAACCTTGGGACATATGTCCACCACAACATTGGGACATATGTCCCCCACAACAAAGAGCCAAGTGGCCTTCCACTAGGCACAAAAAAACGTCCAACAATGCCTCCCCCACTTGCCCAAAAACGTGCACCTACCTACTCCCACTCACCCAAATAAAATATCTTCCAAGACTTTGACCACTTCACCATGTCCACTTGGCCATACAAATCGTCCAACATGGGTCTAAGTAGGGTGACACATGTCGCCCTCCTATAAGTCCAAAATATTACATATCCCGAAAAAATCCGTAATCGGTTAAAATATTAAAAACGTAGAATTTCCTTCACAAGGTTCGGAATCTTTTCCGTCGAAAGTTCACAATTTCATCCTTAACCTAATTAGGGCTTGTACAAACGTACGTACGTCCTCACATACATACTCTGGAAATACGGGGTGTAACATTCTTCCCCCCTTAGAAACATTTGTTCCGAATGTTCCTGCTAAGTCTCTAATCACGCAAGCACCGGTAAAGTCTTCACTATTATACTTACAGAACCAATTATGCCACACCTGACCATAATATAACACACGCGCAAATACTTAACTCCAAGTCCACGAGGAATCACCTCTATCATCACAAAAACTCCTACCCAAGGTCTAAAAGATACTCCTTTCGCACCTTTACTTCACATAAGAATTGATCACTTCTAATCTCATAACACATGCTCGCTTCTTCCCTTACTCGTCGTACCCTCCTCGTACGCTCGAACTCTTCCTACTATACATACCACATTTCTGTCATTGCTTCAATTTTCCAAAAACTCGGGGTTACTATTTCCAACTTGTCATCATTAACTGGGAACACTCTGGATGGATCTCCGATACTCTTCCGAAACATAGCAACATGAAAGACCGGACGTACTGCCTCCTACGTCGGACGGCAATGCTAACTTATAGGCAACCTGGCCTATTTTCCAAATGATCTGAAAACGCTCAAAGTACCTCGGGCTAAGTTTCCCCTGCTTTCCAAATCTCGTCACGCCCTTCCGGGGTGGTATCTTCAAGAAAACCCACCGTCAACCTGAACTCCAAGTGTCGACGCCGATTATCCGTACGACTTCTGTTGACTCTGAGCTACCAATAACCTCTCCTGGATAAGCTTCACCCTATCCTCATCCTGCTGAATCAAGTATGGACCAACTATCTGAACCTTGCCAACATCGAACCAATCGACTGACAACCTACCCTTACCGCCCATACAAGGCTTCATAAGGCGACATCCGAATACTGAAATGGTAGCTATAATTATACTCACTCAACAAGAGGCACATAATCCTCGCTGCTACCCCTGAAATCAAAACACCGGCCCGAGGGTGAATGCAATACTGAGACTCACCTGAGTTCCTAACCCCGCCTGGTAAAACTTTCAGAAAAAGAAATAGCCGCAAACTGGGCTCCACTGCCTGTCATAAAGTAAAAGTAGGAACCCCGTGCAGTCTTACGACCTTCCCGATATATAACATCTCGCATAACCCTCTGCCGAGTAAACGGTCCTGACTGAAAGACAAGATGGGCTGACCTCATCGGCCCGACTACTGGTCGAACGCATCCACGAACTCGTACGATGGTTAACTAAACTTAGGCCTAACACCCTCGTGACCCTATCACAAAGCGGGACCACCACAAATTTTCCTTACTTAAAATCGGGCTGCGGGTTGACCCGCAATCTGGCCTCAACCCGACCCATTTATCGCGCCAAGCTCTTGTTTTCCTATCCGGAACAATCTCACCATCAAGTCACGAAAACCTAGTGGTCTTCTTAGCTCAACTACCCTCTTTCATTTCACACTACTCAGGGACTTATCTCACAAATATATCCCACGTATACTATGCACTCCGATAAAGGTCAACATAAAAATAAATCTTTTACTCAAGATGGCCTCGCCTCTAAGGTCTCCACGTATAAAACTCTAAGGCTCACACTTTCCCTATCCCCAATCTTACCCTTTTAACTAACCATGATTTCTAATCACAATTAACCCAATGCTATCTGAACATAACACTTAAGATATACTCGTCTTATCACACATACTAATCTCTAGAGGGTTAAGGATATACCTGTATCTACTGCTTCACTCCCCTTTGTCGTTCTAATCAATCACCTCGCTTGGCGCATAGCTAGGGAAGGTGATGAACTAGCCACTGATCCTGAAGGCTGAGTCTCTACATCCGCGCCACCTCTGGTCGGACAATTTCTCTCAAAATGGCCCTGATGGCCGCAAGCATAACAAGCTGTCGAAGAAGTACGACACTCCCCACAATGACACCTACCACAACAGCCACACCGAGGTGGGGGTGGCCTCCTCTGGCTAACTCCCCTTTCTCTCCGAACCACTGAATCCGAAACTAATCTGGTAGGCTGAGTCCTCCTACTTGCATCCCTCCTACTTGAACATTATTTCGTCACATGGCTCTGACGGCCGCAGGTAAAACAAGCACCAACAAAAAGACGACATTCCCCGGGATGACGTCTGCCACACTGTGAACACTGAGGGAAAACTGAATCCGGTTGGCTGGAACCTACGTGTATCTGTGAACCAGAAGCCCTGGAGCTCTGACCAACTCCTGCATACCCCGAACGTCCTGAAGTCTGTGGAGTACCACTCTGTACTGGCGGAGGCGCATAACCAGTCTGCTGCTGAGAAGGTCCGCCTCGAAAGTTACCAAAGGACCCTGCTGTTCTGGCCCTCTTCTGCTGATCTTGGTTAACCGTCGATCCCTACGTTTCTCGGCCTACTGCGTATAAGCCCGTACGCAGGCCATGCTCATTCCTGACTGAAGAGCTACTCTTGCACAACCCTCTCTTAGATAGTCATCAAGACCCGTGATAAATCGGTACATAATATACTTTCTGGTTGCTAAATCCCTAGCTAGTAATAGGGTCGTCTCTTTGCAATCCATACTTTTTGCTACTGGTCGTGGAACTGAAGGTCCAGATATCATGGCCTCCCCCACTTGCCCAAAAACGTGCACCTACCTACTCCCACTCACCCAAAGAAAATATCTTCCAAGACTTTGACCACTTGACCATGTCCACTTGGCCATACAAATCGTCCAACATGGGTCTAAGTAGGGTGACACATGTCGCCCTCCTATAGGTCCAAAATATTACATCTCCCGGAAAAATCCGTAATCGGTTAAAATATTAAAAACGTAGAATTTCCTTCACAAGGTTCGGAATCTTTTCCGTCGAAAGTTCACAATTTCATCCTTAACCTAATTAGGGCTTGTACAAACGTACGTACGTCCTCACATACATACTCTGGAAATACGGGGTGTAGTGGTTCGTTTTCCTACTTGGCCCGTACAGTTTTTAGGACACAGGTGGGACTTGGTGTTCATGTATGCTTATTGGTGTTATATTATATCATGGACTGCCGGCAGTGAGGAAGGATTCCACGGGCATGATTGATATTATGGGCGTGAGACCCATGGTTATATTTTAGTAATGACTTTGAGGGCATGCGTCCCTGACTTGATATGACTGCTTATGTATTATGTACTGTAGGTTGGCTATCATACATGTCTCCTGTTTTGTTTAGACTGTTATGATTTCATTACAGTACTTACTGTTTCACATACTTGGTACATTCTTCGTACTGACCTCCTTCGGGGGGCTGCGTTCATGCCGCAGGTTTAGGTACGTTGTTTGGTGATCTGCAGGTGTAGGACCCTGCTCAGAGTTTTTGGATAGCTCCTTCTGTTCGGGAGTTTATCTTTTTGGTATAAGTTCCTTCAGTACAGGCTTTTGTACAGTTATGGGTACGGCGGGGCCTTGTCCCGTCATAGTTCAGTAAAACTCTTAGAGGTCTGTATTCATATGTGGGATTGGACTCATTTACAGTGTAGTGTCTTTTGATTATGTATATTATGGCAGCCTTGTCGGCTTTGCCCTTGCACGTATGTTGGTTTTAAAGAAAAAAAAAGGGTGTTATTTAATTTCCGCAGTTTACTTGTGTTGTTAAGGTAGAAGGGTGCCCAAGTAGGGCACCAGTCACGGGCCCGGGATTCGGGGCGTGACAGAAATCATCCACCTTTACACCTTAATCTTCTATGCTGATGACTACTTTTATTTCACCTTCACTTCACTTCAATGAAATCTCTGATTAGCTATCATTCAGAGGAAATTGTCGTGGGTATAACCTTTACTGCATTCTTCGCGATTATACTAAGCTAAAGGGAATTTTACCCCTCAACATGTTGCTTCCCCTTTATTCACACCTTAAGAAGGGAATATATACATATATATTCTTGTAATAACCAAGAGTTTTTGGTCGTTTTTCACTCCTAAAATATTTCTTCTTCAAACACAAAACTTAAAATAAAGTTGCTAGAATGTTTTGTCCATTTCAAGATGAATTTCTCATATTTGAACAAAGTGTGAGATTAACGTGTAGTAACACGGAAATGAGAATGTAACAACAACAACAAATATGTTAGAAATCTGGAAATGAACAAAGTAATTTGTTTGCTGAGTCGATTGATTTTTCAATATATCCTTAAGATAATATTGCCCCGTATATTCCTTTCGACGGTGTAATGGCAACTTATCTCTCAAGATAAAACAACAATCAAACAAATGAGAAAAGGAGACTCAAGTGTTCGCTTAGGAAGAAAGATCTTTGAGTGTTTGGAGATTGCAAGAGAGGAAGAATGTATTCTTAAAATGTGTGTTTTCTAATTAAGCCAATGGCATCAATTTATAGGTTGATGAACATGTCTTCCCAATTAACCAAATAAATGGTCATCAATGTCAAGTAATGACCATTGATTTTGGGGTTAATTCAGCCTAGTTATGGTTGAATTCATGAGCTAAATAATTGAGAGTTATTGCTTCAAAGTCAGTCCAAGAATCAGTTTCAATTCACCTCCAACGGACTGAAAAACAGTCGAAGTGTCGCGGCCCTCCGGAAGGGCGCCGCGGCGCTTATCATGTCGTAACTCACCAGCGCCGCAGCCCTTCAGGAAGGTGCCACAGCGCCTAAGATGTCGTAACTCCCCAGTGAATTTACCGTCACGAGCGTCGCGGCTCTAGGAGGAGGCGTCGCGGCCCTGAATTGGTCGCGCCGCAGCCATTTCTCGGCTCCGCTGTAATTTTCTGATTTGTTTCATATTTTACACATTGTACTCTTCTTCCTTTCATTTACCAACGTGAAACCATTGTCATTTGGCCAATAACCATCTATTATTTTACGTCTCAACAATTCGTATATGTACCAATATCTCTTCCATTAAGAAAATTATGATCCTTGACACTTTATGTGCATGTGTGTGGAAACCATGTTTCCGATGTGCAGGGCCCAAATTGTTCGAGTCATAATTAGTAGGATTAACTTTATTTCACGTTTAGTAAATTTCCAATAATCCCCTTATGGAAGAGATTTTGGCGCACACACATGGTGTCTTTCTAATAATCATTCGGCAGATCGATGATGCATCTGGAGAGGTAGCCGTAGCTTTAAACCTTCCATAGTAGAATACCATCGGACATATTTACTGCGCGGTGAACATGATATCTTGAACAGTCAGTGTTTAGTGTATGCCAAGACAATGGTACCAACACAACACATTTCCTTACTCTATCTTTCTTTATATTTTTGTCCGTCGTGGGCCGTGGACACACTTGGATTCTTAAGGCATTCATTTGAGGTGGCCTTTCATCACACTTAAATAGGTGGTCTCCTACAAGGTATCCTATAATACCCCGCTACACAAGCGTTAGGAACCATTAAAAGTTTCACCAACCTAACCTCAACTATTGAGGATCATTAAAGGTTTGGAAATTTATCGTTTACCTCTCTACAGGTTGCACTTTATTTCTATAATGGGAACGACCTTGGATTATGTTTCTTAGGAAGAAATTATTATCTAAAGTGCTCTTGCTTCCACCGAAGTTGTCACGACCCGAACCCGGGCCCGTGACTGGTGCCTTACCCCGGGCACCCTAGTGATATAACATCAGAGTAATCAGCGGAACATAAAACACATACATGAAATCAATGTAAGAAGACAGTGAAATAAGAAGACAGGCTAACCAAAAACGATTACCGTCAGTATATATAAATAACAACTCTTTCCAAATGAACAATTTATCGTTTAAACAACATAAGCACAATCAAGGGAAAACCCCTTTATACAAACATCACAGAATACTAACACACGTAGCATCCTAATATGATTACTTATCAAATCAACACGAAGGTATTACAAGGCTATCACAAACCAATACAATCAAGTTATTCACACATAAGGTACTTTCTACTATATGATTAATGAGATCGGGTTTTTATCCCCAAAGTACTTTATACAATAACTCTTTAAAGATATGTTACTTTCACAAAAGTCACACAATACCCGTAGTATATATAACAATAGAGTGATTATCTTTTTAAAGTAAATCAATTACTTCTCTTTGTAAAATCAAGTAGCAACCTTCTTTTCCAATGTTCAAGTTTGCCTAATTTCCAATGTTCAAGTTTCTTATTTTAGAAAGGTTTCGTAGTTCATAGTCTTATTCATTTAAGAATATAATTCTCTTTTAAGCTATCTGAGAAACATAAGCCTTATATGTGAGTAGGATATTCTTGTTTATAACAATCTTATTACAGCAGCCATGATCTAGGAAATATCATTTTGTCTCATCTTAGCTTCTATGCAGATGGAAGTTTCTAACGGTTTTAATAATACTTAATCTGTTAAAACATTTCCTTTTATTAAACGCTGCAGTGGTTTGTCGATACACATTCTGATTTCCGAATCAGTAAAACATTCTTAAGCCGTTATTACCTAACTTCCCATAAAGCTAGTATAACTCTTAAGTTTTCAAAAACCAAGTATTACTTCTTCTTTCGAAATGATTCAAAAATCTTTTGAAATACTTCAAGTTCTTTATTAACATATAACAAGCCAGTCACAGTTCAAATCAGTTACCTTTTAAAAACCACAAGTATTTTCTTACCAACATAAAGCTGTTATAACCAACTTCCCATAAAGCCGTTATAACACTTTATGTTTTAAACCAATCAAATACATTTAGCACACGACGCGTCTACCGCACTACATAGTTCACATATCATGCTAGAAGAGATAGGAAGTGGTTCACATACCTCGCGGCAGTATCGACTAATAGCAAAACGCCCAAGTACCTCGCCGTCGGCTACTCCTTAAGCCAAGTAGATCGCGCCACACGCGCGATTTCAACCTATAAGGCCACGCGCATTAACATCTAGATCTTATCGTAGAACATTCTGAAAAATTCGCGACACCTCCCCCACAACAGTAAATCTCCTCCTCGATCGAGGCCGGCTACCAAGCCAACCAGGGGGGGGGGTTTGCACGTCTAACCGGACGTGTACGATTCTACCTCACAGAAAAGCTACACAAGTCTCAATGTCTGATCCTATGTAAATACTGATTCGATTTTCTTTCGAAAAGGTTTCTTATTATTCAGGCTTAAGTCAAAAGACATTGCCGATAACTACGCTCAGTTCTATATATAGTATACTTCAACTATATAATCAATACAACATGTAATTTCCAATTACAATAGAGGGACAAGATATTTACCTCGATAAGCCCATAATTATCCGAGTTTAAATGTCGATCCCGAGCAAGGTTTAGCTCTACTCAGTGTGCTCAGGCCGCTCCAAACAACCCTTAGAAGTTCTAACCAACTTCTACTTATTACTCCAACTAACCATGGAGATTTCCCTTAGGGTTTCGGTTTTTGTGACGGAAGGGAAGTATAATAGTATTTCTGGGCTTTTCGTAAGTATAACCTTAGAATACTACAAGGTATCTACTAAGGTAATTTGGGCATTATAACAATACTTTTGAGAGTATTTCTAACAAGAGGGGGTATTTATACGAAAACTACTAGGCCGGGGTACCACGGCTAGCACCCAAGGGGGTGTCTACCCTCGGCCTGCCACTGGGGGACTCTCGGCCAAGGGGGAAGAGGGCTCTCGGCTAAGGCCTCACAAGGGGGGAGAAAGAGAGCTTTCAAGACTTAGGCAAATTTAAGGATGAAGAAGTCTTCAAAGGGAGAGGGTATTTATAGGACAAGCCAAGGCCAACCAATGGCCAAGATCTTGCCAAGTGCAAGGCAAGTGTAGGGCCAAGATCTTGCCAAGTGCACACTAGCCAACTAACACAAAAATATCCTACCAACCCTTGACCACAAAGCCACACTTTCGCCACCACAATTTCCGCCAAGGTGTTCCAATGAGAGGGTGACAAGTGTCGCCTCTTGTTGGTCCAAAATGTTTTCTCTCGGAAAAATCCGCAAAAAATAAAAATGACATAGACGGAAATTCCCATACGAAAGCTGTGGAAACGTGTCGCCGCAAAACGACTCTAACCGGGTGGTGTGAACAAAGTTAATTCGCCAAGCCTAATTCTCAAGTTCAAATTTTCTACGCACGCCCCACGTACATACTCTGGAAATACGGGGTATAACATTCTCCCCTCCTTAGAAACATTCGTCCCGAATGTTCCTTCTAAGTCTCAAAACAAACGTGCGCCAGTATAGTCTTCACTACCATACTTACGAAACAATCCTGCCACAATGGCCACAGAAACAACTGCGCAAAATACTTACATCCAAGTCCACGAGGAATCACCTCTAACATCACCACAAACACCTCTCTCCGGGGTCTAAAATATACTTCCTCCACACTTTTTCCAACAAAAGAAATGGTCACATCTATGCTCGCCATACATGCTCGCTTCTCCCTTTACTCGTCGTGATACCACTTTTGTCACTTTGCCGCGAGGTTCTAGTGTCACTCTGACGACTCAACAGATGGTATCGGGCTGTAAGCGATCCCTGAGGCTATCGTACACTCGAACTCTTACCACATTTCTGATACTGCTTCAGTTTCCAAAACTCTGGGTTACTATCTCTAACGTGGTCATCATTAACTGGGAACACTCTGGATGGATCTCCGATACTTTCCTGATCATAACAATACGAAAGACCGGACGTACTGCCTCCTAAGTCGGACGGCAAATGTTAACATATAGGCAATCTGGCCTATTTTTCACATGAACTTAAAAAGGGCCCAAAGTAACTCGGGCTAAGTTCCCTCTGTTTTCCAAAACTCGTCACACCCAAACCGGGGTGGTACCTTCAAGACCGACCAACTCGAACTTTAAGCGTCGTCGCCGATTATCCGCACGATTTCTCTGAGCTGCCAGAACCTATTCTAGACAAGCTTTACTCTATCCACAGTCTGCTGGAACAAGCCTGAACCAACTATTTGAATCTTGCCAACATCGAACCAATCGACCGACGACTTACACATCTGCCCCTACAAGGCTTTATAAGGCGACATCCGAACACTGAAATGGTAGCTTAAATACTCCCTCCACAGGAGACAACAATCCCCACAACTACCCTCGAAATCCACGCGACCGGCAGAGGCGAATGCGATCGAGACTCACCGAGTTCTTAACCGCTTGGTAAAAACTTCGAAACCAAAACAGCCGCACTGGGCTCCACATGCGCCATAAGGTGAAGGTAGGCACCTCGTGCAGCCTTACAACCTTTCTGATATATCATCTCGCATAACCCTCTGCCGAGTAAACGGTCTTTGCTAGAAGACAAGACGGCTGACCTCCTTGGCCCGACTACTGGTCGAATGCATCCACGAATTCATACGTTGGTTAACTAAACTCGGGCCTAACACCCTCGTGACCCTACCACAAGGCGGGACCACCACAAACTGACCCCACCGCCAAACATGCCGCGGGTTGACCCGCAACGTGGCCTCAACCCGACCCGGCTGTCACGACCCGAACCTGGGCCCGTGACTGGTGCCTTACCTCGGGCACCCAAGTAGACATACATCAGAGTAATCAGCGGAGCATAAAGACAATACATGAAACCAGTGTAATAAGACAGTGAAATAAGAAGACAGGCTAACCAAAAACGGTTACCTTTAGTATATATATAAATAGCAACTTTTTCAACATGAACAGTTTAATCCTTTTTACAAACCCTGCCCACAACAGTACTACAGACCTCTAAGAATGATACGACAACAATGGCGGGACAGGGCCCCGCCAAACCCCTGAATGTAAACACTTACGACGACAGGGGACTATACGTGATAAGCCTCCGAGAAACGGAGCTTCCCAAACGCTGTTACCACCGAGAGCTAGGATCAACGGCGGTGTACCTCAACTGCGCGGCATGAACGCAGCCGAAGGAGGTCGATAACAGTGCAGAGTATGTGAACGAAAATACATCAGTAAATGAAATCATAGCGATCATATAAAGCAGAGACATGTATGATAACCAAACTACGATTTACAACAAAGCGGTCATGTCAAGTCGGGGACTCGCCCTCAAGTCATCACTCAAGTATAACAATGGGTCTCGGGCCCACAACATCAATCGTCGTGCGTGGAATGCCTTCGCCGCCGTGATCTATGATATAAAAGCACCAAGGAACACACATGAACACGGGTCCCACTGTGTCATAATAAAGCATGCGGGGTAAGTACGAAGGCATAGCCGACTACTAAAAACCCACGGTACCAACAAGGTCATGAATCGTATCATAAGATCTGTCTAGACGTCACATGATCAAAGGCGGCCACTTGCGCAGATATCGATGTCGCGTCTAACCTCGAACTCCGCGACTCGCGTAGGCCAATCTCATCGGCCCGCATGAGGTATTCCCGCATCGAGGGTAGCTACTCCCGGCATCGTCACGGACGCGATCCGCGTAGCCCGCATGGACGCATGCCCATAAAGGACGACACTAACACGGAACTCGTAGCTCGCATAGGCCGGGACTGCGTGAGGTATTCTCGAATCATAGGTCCATCGACCCGCTGAGTCTACCCCGCGTGGGCGGCAACCCGGAATCATCTCGAGATGAGTGATGTAAAATACTAACACAACGACTTATCGTTAAGCAACATAAGCACAACAAAGGTAACCCCTTTACACAACATCACAAGATACTAACACACGTAGCATCCTAACATGTTTACTTATCAATCAACAAGAAAGTATTACCAGGCTATCACAAACCAACACAATCAAGTTATACACACAAGGTACTTTCTACTATATGCCAACAAGTTCGGGTTTTATCCCCAAAGTACTCCATACATTAACTCTTTAAAAGATCGTTACTTTCACAATGTCACACAATACGTAGTATAAAATAGAGTGACTATCCTTTTAAAGTAAATCAATTACTTCTCTTTGTAAAATCAAGTAGCAACATTCTTTTCCAATGATCAAGTTTGCCTAATTTCCAATGTTCAAGTTTCTCATTTTAGAAAGGTTTCGTAGTTCATAGTCTTATTTATTTAAGAATATAATTCTCCTTTAAACTATCTGAGAAACATAAGTCTTATATGTGAGTAGGATATTCTTGTTTATAACAATCTTATTACTGACCATGATCTAGGAAATATCATTTTGTCTCATCTTAGCTTCTATGCAGATGGAAGTTTCTCGGTTTTAATAATACTAAATTATTAAAACATTTCCTCTTATAAACGCAGATGGTTTGTCGATACACATTCTGATTTCCAAAATCAGTAAAACATTCTTAAGACGTTATACCTAACTTTCCATAAAGCTAGCATAACTCTTAAGTTTTCAAAACAAATCAAGTATTACTTCTTCTTTCGAAATGATTCAAAAATCTTTTGAAATACTTCAAGTTCTTTATTAACACATAACACGCCAGTTATAGTTCAAATCAGTTACCTTTTTTAAAAAGACCACAAGTATTTTCTTACCAACATAAAGCTGTTATAACCAACTTCCCATAAAGCTGTTATAACACTTTATGTTTTAAACCAATCAAATACATTTAGCCCATGTACGTCTACCGTACTACATAGTTCACACATATCATGCTAGAAGAGATAGGAAGAGGTTCACATACCTCGCGACGAGTATCGACTAATAGCAAAACGCTCCAAGTACTTCAAACCATCGGCTACTCCTTAGCCAGTAGATCGCGCCATACGTAGTACTTCAACCTATAAGGCCACAAGGCACTTATTAACATTTAGATCCCTTCGTAGAACATTCTACAGAAAATTCGGCAGCACCTCCACCCCCCGCAACAGCGTAAATCTCCTCCTCTATCGAGGCCGGCTACCAAGCCAACCAGGGGGGGTTATACATCTAACCCTAACGGGTACAATTCTACTCCACGGTACTACTTCACAAGTCTACTGTAATACAGCCCTAAGTAATTACAGTTCAGCAATCTTCTTTAAATTGGGCTTAAGTCGCAAGACATTCTGTAAGTATTATTCAGCTTAAGTCAAAAGACATTGCCAATAACTACGTTGATTCTATATATAGTATACTTCAACTATATATTCTAACAATATGTAATTTCCAATTACAATAGAGGGACAAGATAATTACCTCGATAAGCCCATAATTATCCAAGTATAAAGTCGATCCTGGGCAATCGTTTAGCTCGACTCCGGCGCTCCAACCCGCTCTAAACCACCCTTAGAAGTTCTAACCAACTTCTACACAATACTCCAACTGACTATGGAGATTTTCCTAGGGTTTCGGTTTTGTGGATTGGAGTATAATAGTATTTTCTGGGCTTTTCGTATAGGTATATCCTTAGAATACTACAAGGTATATGGCTAAGGTAATTTGGGCATTATAACAATACTTTTGAGAGTATTTCTACCAAGAGGGGGTATATATACGAGACAACACCACAAGGGGGGTGTATACCCCTCGGCCTACCCCACTAGGGGGGGGTACTCTCGGCCAAGGGGGGAAGGGTGCTCTCGGCTAAGCCTCACAAAGGGGGGGGGACGAAAACACAACAAGGGAGGGGGAGAGTTTAACACTTAAAGATTTGTGGAAAGGATGAAGAATTCATCAAAGGGAGAGGGGTATTTATAGGTCAAGGGATGGCCAACCAAAGGCCAAGATCAATCCATGTGTTAGGCAAGTGTAGGGCTAGGATTTACCAAACACAAATATCCTACCTACCCTTGACTTTGTCAAGGCACAAAAAACGTGCCTTACTTGTCCATTTCGTCCAAGTTGGACGATTTCAAGCCACCAATTGGAGGGTGCCAAGTGGCGCCCTCTTGTTGGTCCAAAATGTTTCGTCTCTCGGAAAAATCCGCAAAAATTAAAAATGACATAGCCGGAAATTCCCCTACGAAAGCTGTGAAAACGTTTCGCCGAAAAACGACTCTAACCGGGTGTTGTGCACAAAATTAAATCGGCCAAGCCTACTTGAAGTTCGAAATTTCCTACGTACGTTCCTGCGTACATACTCTGGAAATACGGGGTATAACATTCTCCCCTCCTTAGAAACATTCGTCCCGAATGTTCCTTCTAAGTCTCAAAACAAACGCGCGCCAGTATAGTCTTCACTATACTTACGAGAACAAACCTGCCACACATGGCCACAGAAACAACTGCGCAAAATACTTATATCCAAGTCCACGAGGAAACACCTCTAACATCACCACAACCACCTCTCTCCAGGGTCTAAAATATACTTCCTTCGTACCTTCTCTCTACAAAAGAAATGATCACATCTATGCTCGCCATACATGCTCGCTTCTCTCTTTACTCGTCGTAGATACCACTTTGTCACTTTGTCGCGAGCCTTGCTCCGACGACCCAACAAATGGTACCGGGCTGCTTGCGATCCCGGAGGATGTCGTACACTCGAACTCTTACCACATTCTGACACGGCTTCAGTATCCAAAACTCGGGGTTACTATCTCTAACGTGGTCATCATTAACTGGGAACACTCTGGATGGATCTTCGATACTTCCCCGAACATCACAATACGAAAGACCGGACGCACTGCCTCCTACGTCGGACGGCAAATGCTAACATAAAGGCAACCTGGCCTATCCTTCACATGAACTCACAAAGGCCCAAAGTAACTCGGGCTAAGTTCCCTCTGTTTTCCAAAACTCGTCGCACCCAAACCCGGGGTGGTACTTTCAAGAAGACCGACCGTCAACCTGAACTCTAAGCGTCGTCGCCGATTATCCGCACGATTCCTCTGAGCTGCCAGAACCTCTTCTAGACAAGCTTCTCACTATCCACAGTCTGCTGGAACAAGCCTGAACCAACTGTCTGAACCTTGCCAACATCGAACCAATCGACCGACAACTTACACTTCCGCCCTTACAAGGCTTCATAAGGCGATATCCGAACACTGAAATGGTAGATCAAACACTACCTCCACAGGAGACAACAATCCCCACAACTATCCCTGAAATCCAAACACTGGCCCGAGGGCGAATGCGATTCTGAGACTCACCTGAGTTCCTAACCCTGCCTGGTAAACTTTTAGAAAACGAAAATAGCCACAACCTGGGCTTCACTGCCTGACATAAGGTGAAGGTAGGCACCCCGTGCAGCCTTTCAACCCTTCAGATAACTCAACACAACCGAGTAAACGGTCGAACGAAGAACACGATGGGCTGCCCCATCGACCACCACCGGTCGAATGCATCCACGAACTCGACGTTAATCGAACATGGGCCTAACACCCTCGTGACCCTACCACAAGGAGGACCACCACCGACCCCACCACCAAATCGCCGCGGGTTGACCCAACGTGGCCTCAACCCGACCGGCAACGCGCGCATCATACTAGCTCCCGAACCGAACAATCTCACTAACCACGTTACGAACCCCTAGCGGTCTTCTTAGCTAAACTACCCTCTTTCATTCCACACTACTAGGGACCTGTCCCAACATAACTCACGTGCACTATGCACTCCGATAAGGGTCAAACATAACACTACACCTTTTTCTCGAGATGGCCTCACCTCTAAGGTCTCTACGTATAAAGCTCTAAGGCTCACACTTTCTCTATCCCCCAAAATCTTACTCGGTTAAACAACCATGATTTCAAATCACAACTAACACCTCGCTATCGTAACATAGCACCTAAGGTATACTCACCTTATCACCTATACAAAACTCTGAGGGTTAAGGATAGATCTATGTTCATCGCTTCACTCCCTTAGTCGTTCTAATCAAACTCGCCTGTAGGCGCATAGCTAAGGGAGGTGACGAACTACCCACCGGTACTGAAGGCAAAGTCCTCCTACAAGGACACTATATCGACAACAGACCCTGACGGTCATAGGTACAACAAGTACCAACTAAAAGACGACATTCCCCAGGATGACGTCTGCCAAACTGTGAACCGGAAGCCCTGGAGTTCTAACCAACTCCTGCATACCCCGAACGTCCTGAAATCCGTGGAAGACCACTCTGCATTGTGGATATGCATAATCAAATCTGCTGGTGAGGTGACTTGCCTCGAAAGTTACCAAAGGACCTTGCTGTTCTGGCCCTCTTCTGCTGTCCTTGGTTAACCCGTCGATCTCTACGTTTCTACCGCCGTGTATAAGCTCGCATAATCGCCATGCTCAAGCCTAATCAAGAACTACTCTTGCACAACCCTCTCGTTGATATTCATCAAGATTCGCGACATCGGTATACTCTCGGTAGTTAAATCCATAGCTAGTAATAGGGTCGCCTCTTTGCAATCCATATTCTCTGCTCGGTCGTGGGCCGAAGGTTCAAATATCATGGCCGCGATGGAACCGCCGCCGTGCTAAACTTTCTTTGGGGCTAGTGACGCCGCAGAACTCCCGAATGAAGCACCACCCGGTGATGATTGGGCTGTGCCACGTAACCCTCAGATTTACTCGCAGCTCGCCTACGCCTTGCCCTCTGGGCGGGTTGCCTACGCGGAGGCATAACGGTAAGGGAAAGAAATACGTCGAGGGTCCAACTTACAACACACTCTAAGGCACGATCTCGAGTGAGAAGAATAGAAACCAATCCTAAATACCTATAGCCTCACGATTATTGGTGCAGTGCACACCGATAATCAAGACTCTGAATCGATACGTCAGACACTTTCCGAGGATTAATCGCTCTGATACCACTTTTGTCACGACCGAACCGGGCGTGATCGTGCCTTACCGGGCACCCAAGTAGACATACATCGAGTAATCGGAGCATAAAGACAATACATGAAACCATGTAATAAGACGGTGAAATAAGAAGACAAAGCTAACCAAAAGCGGTTACCTTCGGTATATATATAAATAGCAACTTTTTCAACATGAGCAGTTTAATCCTTTTTACAAACCCCGCCCACAATTACTATGCACTTCTAAGAATGATACGATAACAATGGCGGGACGGGGCCCGCCAAACCCCCGAATGTAAACACTTACGACGGCGGGGACTATACCACGATAAGCCTCGAGAAACGGAGCTTCCCAAACGGCTGTGACCACGAGCTAGGATCAACGATCGTGTACCTCAACTGCGGCATGACGCGGCCCCAAGGAGGTCAAGATAACAGTGCGAGTATGTGAAACGAAAATACATACGTAAATGAAATCATAGCGATCATATAAAGCAGGAGACATGTATGATAACCAAACTACGCTTTACAACAAAGCGGTCATGTCAAGTCGTGGACTCACGCCTCAAGTCATCACTCAAGTATAACAATGGGTCTCGTGCCCACAACATCAATCGTGCGTGGAATGCCTTCCTCACCGCCGGCGATCCTATGATATAAAAGCACCAAGGAACACACATGAACACCGTGTCCCACTGTGTCATAATAAAATGCAGACGGTAAGTACGAAGGCATAGCCGACTACTAAAAACCCACGCACCAACAAGGTCATGAATCGTATCATAAGATCTGTCTAGACCGTCACATGATCAAAGCCGCCACTTGCCCGCAGAGATCAATACGCTGCGTCTAACTCTGGAACTCCCGCAGACTCGCATAGGCCAATCTCATCGCCCGCATGAGGTATTCCCGCATCGAGGGTAGCTACTCCGGCATCGCCCCGACTTCGCGATCGCGTGGCCACATGGACCGCATGCCCATAAAGGACGACACTAACTCGGAACTCGTAGCTCCGCATAGGCCGGGACTGCATGAGGTATTCTCGAATCATAGGTCCATCGACCCGCTGAGTCTACCCGCGACGGAGGCGGCTTAACCCCTAATCATCTCAAGAGATGAGTGATGTAAAATACTAACACAACAAATTATCGTTAAGCAACATAAGCACAACAAAGGTAACCCTTTACACAACATCACAAGATACTAACACGTAGCATCCTAGCATGTTTACTTATCAATCAACAAGAAAGTATTACTGTGCTATCACAAACCAACACAATCAAGTTATACACACAAGGTACTTTCTACTATATGCCAACAAGTTCGGGTTTTATCCCCAAAGTACTCCATACATTAACTCTTTAAAAGATCGTTACTTTCACAATGTCACACAATACCGTAGTATAAAATAGAGTGACTATCCTTTTAAAGTAAATCAATTACTTCTCTTTGTAAAATCAAGTAGCAACATTCTTTTCCAATGATCAAGTTTGCCTAATTTCCAATGTTCAAGTTTCTCATTTTAGAAAGGTTTCGTAGTTCATAGTCTTATTTATTTAAGAATATAATTCTCCTTTAAACTATCTGAGAAACATAAGTCTTATATGTGAGTAGGATATTCTTGTTTATAACAATCTTATTACAGCAGCCATGATCTAGGAAATATCATTTTGTCTCATCTTAGCTTATGCAGATGGAAGTTTCTCTGGTTTAATAATACTAAATTATTAAAAACATTTCCTCTTATAAACGCCGCAGTTGGTTTGTCGATACACATTCGATTTCCAAAATCAAGAAACATTCTTAAGACGTTATACCTAACTTTCCATAAAGCTAGCATAACTCTTAAGTTTTCAAAACAAATCAAGTATTACTTCTTCTTTCGAAATGATTCAAAAATCTTTTGAAATACTTCAAGTTCTTTATTAACACATAACACGCCAGTTATAGTTCAAATCAGTTACCTTTTTAAAAAGACCACAAGTATTTTCTTACCAACATAAAGCTGTTATAACCAACTTCCCATAAAGCTGTTATAACACTTTATGTTTTAAACCAATCAAATACATTTAGCACATGTACGTCTACCGTACTACATAGTTCACACATATCATGCTAGAAGAGATAGGAAGAGGTTCACATACCTCGCGACGAGTATCGACTAATAGCAAAACGCTCCAAGTACTTCAAACCGTCGGCTACTCCTTAGCCAGTAGATCGCGCCATACGTAGTACTTCAACCTATAAGGCCACAAGGCGCTTATTAACATTTAGATCCCTTCGTAGAACATTCTACAGAAAATTCGGCAAAGACTCTCCCCATAACAGTAAATCTCCTCCTCTATCGAGGCCGGCTACCAAGCCAACCGGGGTTATACATCTAACCCTAACTGTACAATTCTACTCCACGGTACTACTTCACAAGTCTCATGTGTCTGACCCTAAGTAATTACGGTTCAATCTTCTTTAAATTCAGGCTTAAGTCGCAAGACATTGCCGTAAGTATTATTCAGGCTTAAGTCAAAAGACATTGCCAATAACTACGTTCAGTTCTATATATAGTATACTTCAACTATATATTCTAACAATATGTAATTTCCAATTACAATAGAGGGACAAGATATTTACCTCAATAAGCCCATAATTATCCAAGTATAAAGTCGATCCTAGGCAATCGTTTAGCTCCAACTCCGAGCGCTCCAACCCGCTCTAAACCACCCTTAGAAGTTCTAACCAACTTCTACACAATACTCCAACGGACTATGGAGATTTTCCTAGGGTTTCGGTTTTGTGACTGACGGAAGTATAATAGTATTTTCTGGGCTTTTTGTATAGGTATATCCTTAGAATACTACAAGGTGTATGGCTAAGGTAATTTGGGCATTATAACAATACTTTTGAGAGTATTTCTACCAAGAGGGGGTATATATACGAGACAACACCACAAGGGGGGGTGTATACCCCTCGGCCTACCCCACTAGGGGGGGGGTACTCTCGGCCAAGGGGGGGAAGGGTGCTCTCGGCTAAGCCTCACAACGGGTGGGGCACGAAAACACAACACGGGAGGGGGAGAGTTTAACACTTAAAGATTTGTGGAAAGGATGAAGAATTCATCAAAGGGAGAGGGGTATTTATAGGTCAAGGGATGGCCAACCAAAGGCCAAGATCAATCCATGTGTTAGGCAAGTGTAGGGCTAGGATTTACCAAACACAAATATCCTACCTACCCTTGACTTTGTCAAGGCACAAAAAACGTGCCTTACTTGTCCATTTCGTCCAAGTTGGACGATTTCAAGCCACCAATTGGAGGGTGCCAAGTGGCGCCCTCTTGTTGGTCCAAAATGTTTCGTCTCTCGGAAAAATCCGCAAAAATTAAAAATGACATAGCCGAAATTCCCTACGAAGCCGTGGAAAACGCGTTTACTAAAAATGACTCTAACCGGGTGTTGTGCACAAAATTAAATCGGCCAAGCCTACTTGAAGTTCGAAATTTCCTACGTACGTTCCTGCGTACATACTCTGGAAATACGGGGTATAACACCGGCAACGCGCAAAACGCTAGCTCCCTGAAGGAAAACTCTCACTAATCACGTTACGAAAACCTAGCGGTCTTCTTAGCTCAACTACCCTCTTTCATTCCACACTACTCAGGGACTAATCCCACAAACATAACTCACGTGCACTATGCACTCCTATAAGGGTCAAACATAAACAATACATCTTTTACTCGAGATGGCCTTACCTCTAAGGTCTCTACGTATAACACTCTAAGGCTCACACTTTCTCTATCCCCCAAATCTTACTTGGTTAACTAACCAAGATTTCTAATCACCATTTACACAATGCTATCAGAACATAACACTTAAGGTATACTCACCTTATCACACATACTAAACCCTAGAGGGTTAAAGATATACCTGAATCTACTGCTTTACTCCCCTTAGTCGTTCTAATCAAACCTGCCCCGTAGGGCGCATAGCTAAGGAAGATGACGAACTACCCACCGATCCTGAAGGCTAAGTCCTCCCGCAAGGACACTCTTTCGACACCAGACCCTGACGGTCATAGGTACAACAAGTACCAACTAAAAGACGACATTCCCTGAGATGACGCCGCCATTGTGAACACCGAGAAAAATCGAATCGGATATGGCCGAACCTTCGTGTATCGTGAACGGAAGCTCGGAGCTCGACCAACTCCTGCATACCGAACGCCCCGAACCACCGTGGAGGACCTTTGCACCTGGTGGATGCGCATAATCTGATTCGCGGTGGCGATCGCCTCGAAAGTTACCAAAGCGGCCTTCGCTCGCCCTCTTCGCCGTTAACCCGTCGATCTACGTTTCTTGGCTGCTGCGCATAAGCGATACGTGCCATGCTCAAGCCTAACTGAAGAACTTACTCTTGCACAACCTTCTCGTTGATATTCATCAAGACTCGCGGTACATCGGTACACTCTCTGGTAGCCAAATCCATAGCTAGTAACAGGGTTGTCTTTTCGCAATCTATATTCTCTGTTTCCGGTCGTGGAACTGAAGGTCCAAACATCGTGGCCGCAGTAGGAACTGCCGCCGCCGTGCTAAACTCTGCTGGGGCTAGTGACGTCGCAAAACTCCCCGAATGAAGCACCACCCCAGGTGATGATTGGGCCTGTGCCCACGTAACCCTCTGTACTCTACTCGCAGCTCCCTCGGCTGCCTTGCCCTCCTGGGCCCGGGTTGCCCTACGCGGAGGCATAACGGTAAGGGAAAGAAATACGTTAGAGGGTCCAACTTACAACACAGCTCTAAGGCACGATCTCAGAGTGAGAAGAAATAGAAACCAATCCTAAATATCCTATAGCCTCCTGATTATTGGTGTGGTGCACAACACACCGATAATCAAGACTCTACTGGATACGGTCTGTAGACACTTTCCGAGGATTAACTGCTCTGATACCACTTTTGTCACGACCCGAACCCGGGCCCGTGACTGGTGCCTTACCCCGGGCACCCTAGTGATACAACATCAGAGTAATCAGCGGAACATAAAACACATACATGAAATCAATGTAAGAAGACAGTGAAATAAGAAGACAGGCTAACCAAAAACGATTACCGTCAGTATATATAAATAACAACTCTTTCCAAATGAACAGTTTATCGTTTAAACAACATAAGCACAATCAAGGGAAAACCCCTTTATACAAACATCACAGAATACTAACACACGTAGCATCCTAATATGATTACTTATCAAATCAACACGAAGGTATTACAAGGCTATCACAAACCAATACAATCAAGTTATTCACACATAAGGTACTTTCTACTATATGATTAATGAGATCGGGTTTTTATCCCCAAAGTACTTTATACAATAACTCTTTAAAGATATGTTACTTTCACAAAAGTCACACAATACCCGTAGTATATATAACAATAGAGTGATTATCTTTTTAAAGTAAATCAATTACTTCTCTTTGTAAAATCAAGTAGCAACCTTCTTTTCCAATGTTCAAGTTTGCCTAATTTCCAATGTTCAAGTTTCTTATTTTAGAAAGGTTTCGTAGTTCAAAGTCTTATTCATTTAAGAATATAATTCTCTTTTAAGCTATCTGAGAAACATAAGCCTTATATGTGAGTAGGATATTCTTGTTTATAACAATCTTATTACAACAGCCATGATCTAGGAAATATCATTTTGTCTCATCTTAGCTTCTATGCAGATGGAAGTTTCTAACGGTTTAATAATACTTAATCATTAAAACATTTCCTTTTATTAAACGCCGCGATGGTTTGTCGATACACATTCGATTTCGAATCAAGAAAACATTCTTAAGCCGTTATTACCTACCTTCCCAGAAAGCTAGTATAACTCTTAAGTTTTCAAAAACCAAGTATTACTTCTTCTTTCGAAATGATTCAAAAATCTTTTGAAATACTTCAAGTTCTTTATTAACACATAACAAGCCAGTCACAGTTCAAATCAGTTACCTTTTAAAAACCACAAGTATTTTCTTACCAACATAAAGCTGTTATAACCAACTTCCCATAAAGCCGTTATAACACTTTATGTTTTAAACCAATCAAATACATTTAGCACATGTACGTCTACCGTACTACATAGTTCACACATATCATTCTAGAAGAGATAGGAAGAGGTTCACATACCTCGCGACGAGTATCGACTAATAGCAAAACGCTCCAAGTACCTCAAGCCGTCGGCTACTCCTTAAGCCAAGTAGATCGCGCCACACGCAGTACTTCAATCTATAAGGCCACAAGGCGCTTATTAACATCTAGATCTTATCGTAGAACATTTTACAGAAAATTCGCAAGACCTCCCCGCATGGCGTAAATCTCCTCTCTATCGAGGCTACCAAGCCAACCAGGGGGGGTTTGCACGTCTAACCGGACGTGTACGATTCTACCTCACAGAAAAGCTACACAAGTCTACTGTAATACAGTCCTATGTAAATACAGTTCAGTACTCTTCTTTCGAAAAGGTTTCTTATTATTCAGGCTTAAGTCAAAAGACATTGCCGATAACTACGTTCAGTTCTATATATAGTATACTTCAACTATATAATCATACAACATGTAATTTCCAATTACAATAGAGGGACAAGATATTTACCTCGATAAGCCCATAATTATCCGAGTTTAAATGTCGATCCTGAGCAAGGTTTAGCTCCTACTCCGTATTGCTCAGGCCTCCAAACAACCCTTAGAAGTTCTAACCAACTTCTACTTATTACTCCAACTAACCATGGAGATTTCCCTTAGGGTTTCGGTTTTTGTGACGGAAGGGAAGTATAATAGTATTTCTGGGCTTTTCGTAAGTATAACCTTAGAATACTACAAGGTATACGGCTAAGGTAATTTGGGCATTATAACAATACTTTTGAGAGTATTTCTAACAAGAGGGTATTTATACGAAACTACTAGGTAGGGGTACCACTGCAGCAAGGAGGGGGGGTGTCTACCCCTCGGCCTACCCCACTAGGGGGGGGACTCTCGGCCAAGGGGGGGGAAGAGGGGCTCTCGGCTAAGGCCTCACAAGGGGGGAGAAAGAGAGCTTTCAAGACTTAGGCAAATTTAAGGATGAAGAAGTCTTCAAAGGGAGAGGGTATTTATAGGACAAGCCAAGGCCAACCAATGGCCAAGATCTTGCCAAGTGCAAGGCAAGTGTAGGGCCAAGATCTTGCCAAGTGCACACTAGCCAACTAACACAAAAAATATCCTACCAACCCTTGACCACAAAAGCCACACTTTCGGCCACCACAATTTCCGCCCAAGGTGTTCCAATGAGAGGGTGACAAGTGTCGCCCTCTTGTTGGTCCAAAATGTTTCGTCTCTCGGAAAAATCCGCAAAAATAAAAAATGGCATAGCCGGAAATTCCCCTACGAAAGCTGTGAAAACGTTTCGCCGAAAAACGACTCTAACCGGGTGTTGTGAACAAAGTTAATTCGGCCAAGCCTAATTCTCAAGTTCAAATTTTCTACGTACGTCCTTACGTACATACTCTGGAAATACGGGGTATAACAGAAGTGCTCAACTGAACCTTTACAATTTAGTTTTTCCGTTGAACCTTATTCCTGGGATCTCCAGTCTGTAAGGTTGGGTGTCCACTATATTGGTTCTTATTGATTGGGTTTTAAGCCCATTCCCCTAGACAGGCAGAACATCTGATCTCTGGGTATTCTATTCGTCAAGGGATCTACAATATTTTTCTTAGATTTTACGTAATCAATGGAAATAACACCCGAGGTGATCAGCTGCCTAACTGACTGGTGTCTCCGTCGAATATGATGAGACTTGCCATTATACATAGAACTTCGTGCCCTTCCTAGAGCTGACTGACTGTCGCAGTGGATTATTACAGAAGACACGGGTTTATCCCAACATGGGAGATCCTCTAGAAAACCATGAACCCACTCAGCTTTTTCTCCCACTTTGTCTAAAGCGATAAATTCTGACTCCATCGTGGATCGGGAAATAAGGGTTTGCTTAGAGGATTTCCAAGACACAGCTCCACCATCGATTGTAAAAATATATCCGCTGGTAGACTTGATGTCTTCGCTGTCAGATGTCCAGTTTGTGTCACTGTACCCCTCTAGTACCGCTGGATATCTCGAATAGTATAACCCTAACTTTAGCGTGAACTTCAGGAACTGTAGTACCCTATTCAACATTTTTCAGTGATTCTCACTTGGATTATGGGTGAACCTAGCCAATTTATTGACTACATAAGCGATATCAGGTCGAGTGCATTTTGTGATATACATCAGACTACCAATCACCTGCGCATACCACTCCTGGCGTACGACCACACCAAGATGTTTGTCAATATTTTGACTTATATCCAATAGTGCCATTATCGGTGAACTGTCGAACATCCCAAAATTCTTCAGTACATCCTCGATGTAGTGAGATTGAGACAAGACCAGTCCATCAGATGTCTTAGAGATCTTGATCCCTAAGATGACATCTACAATGCCCATATCTTTCATGTCAAAATATTGTTTTAGCATGTTTTTAGTCTCTACGATTATCCCAGGACTGCTTCCAGTGATCAACAAGTCGTCTACATAGAGGCATATCATGATGAAAGAATCGACATTTTCTTTCATGTAAACACATTTGTCACATCCATTAATGGCGAACCCTTTTGATAGTAGGGTACTATCAAATTTCTTGTGCCATTATTTAGGGGCCTGTTTCAGCCCGTAAAAGGATTTGACAAGACGACATACCTTTTTCTCTTGTCCTGGAACCACATACCCCTCGGGTTGGTCCATATATATTTCTTCTTCCAAATTACCATTTAGGAAAGCTGTCTTGACATCTATTTGATATATTTCAAGATCCCGCAATGCGGCGATAGCTATGAATATACGTATGGATATCATTCTGGACACCGGATCGTAGGTGTCGAAGTAGTCAAGGCCCTATTTTTTGCTATAGCCCTTGACTGGTTCATTTCAGAATGTTTTTTTGTTTTGAATAAAGAAGCGCGTGAACTTTTAGTGTCATGCCTATACTGAAGAGGGGATGGTTCACGGTAATGAATGGTGGTATCGGTTGGGGCAAAGCACATCACTCGTTCCCGCAACCCTTGTTGCAGCTGATAGACTCAAAAGTAAGGTAGTTGACTTAGTTGCTTTTGCAGTTGATTTTAATCCCGATATTGATCCGACGCAACTTACCGATGATAGTCGCAGCACTAGGAACTTTCAAGGGAGGGGCCAGGATTCTTGAAGCGAGCTGCTTTAACTGCCAAAGGAGCGGGCAACTCGAGTTAGACGAGAGGCGATCTGGTTCTGAGATCTGGAAAGATGTGAATACAGTTAGTGAAGCTCTCTGTTTCCTATGTTGATCAGGGTAATCTGGTTCCAGCGTTCTAACGAGACTTTGGGAGCTCATGGACTCTGTTCATGGAGGGTGCTGAGCGAATCGATTACACGGAACAATCAAGCCCGAATTCCCCTGAAGCCTTGTGGATTGATTATGGGGGATTTAGGCGTGTCACGCCAATAATTTTCCAATCTATCTCATATTAAACGATTCAGTGACATTAGCCCCCGAATTAACTAAGTATCAAATCGACCAAATTGAACAAATGATAGGTCAAGATCATATTGTTCATTGGGAATTGAAGAGGGGAGAACGAGCGGATGAGTGCACTAGCGCGAAAGCTGTTACGCGTTAGTGTTAGTAATGCGCATCCGTTTTCTTGCTACAGCCGTTTGATGAATCGGCTGCAAGTCTTTTAGCCACAGACGCTCCTCCTGGAATAACCAACAATGGTAAACTATGCATTGTCAAAGTCTTCGCCCGTAGGAGCATCAACTCTGTTCCTGTGGGCTTTTGAGGAGTGAGAGAAATTGTTGGAATTCTAAGAAAGAGTCTCGAGAGCCAGGATGCATGCCAATTTCATACGACAAGGTGGAGTGGTACAAGATCTGCCTCTTGACTTATGTATAGATATTGATTCATTCACACAACAATTTGCTTCTCGTATCGACGAATTAGAAGAGATGTCAACCGGCAACCGTATCTGGAAACAACAGTTCTTACGTCGAGCGGGTTACAGGAACTCAATTTAAAGTGATTAAACAGAATTTCATACTCGATCTCATAGATATATATAGAATTCTGCGAAAAGCCGTATTCGAGGAAAGTCACAGCAAGCCAGCAAACCCCCCTTACTCACCTCAACATCTATAAAAAAATCTCTTTCAGTGACATATCTAATCAGACTGAATAGGATGCAAAATCCCTTACAAGAGTGCATTCGATGCCATCTCATCCTTTCGTCCAGATCTGGCATATTTGCCTCTTCTTGTTCAGGGTCCTCTAGAACCGCAAAACGGTTCGGGCTGACTAGGTCCAGTTGGGTCATTCCACTCACACAACTAGTGTCCAACCCCCCTTTGCTATTGTCACTACTGGTACCTGGAAAGTTACGCCACTATACTTTAAGTAAAGAGAGGCGTAGAAGCCACTTGACTTTATGTAACAGGGAAATGAGCTAAAAGCAAAATGACTGTAAGTCGAGTTGATGAAGCGACATCATCTCATTGAACGTAGATATTTGTTGCGTAGCAGTTCGAATCAGGTATGAAGAGGGAAACGATCGAAAAACATCTGGAGCGAATGCGAGAGGAGCTAAAAGCAAAAAGACTGTAAGTCGAGTTGCTACGCAATTCTCATTTCCATGCCTTCACTCGGGCCTCAAAAAAGCAGAGAAATGTTGAGATCAAGTTTTCATGTAGTTCTTTTCGGACTAATTGATTGGATACCTGAGAACCATAATCTTTCCCTGCCTAGCCTTGTACTTGTCGATAGATTCATCTGCCTTTAAATTTCGTTTAAAGATCCACTTACAACCCAAAGGTTTGTGTTCCGGAGGAAGTTAAGTCAACTCCCAAGTGTGGTTGTGCAGGATGGACTCTATCTCACTTTCTATAGTTTTCTTCCAGAGCGGTGCTTCTGGGGTTGATAATGCTTCGGCGATTGTCTGTGGTTCATCTTGAACAAAATAAGCTACAAATTCTGGACCAAAGTACTTGTCCTTCCGGGCCCTTTAGCTTCGTCGTGGTTCCATCTCTGAGTTTTCCAAGTCCTGAGAATCTGGAACCTTGGATTCCGGATAATCAGCAACTTCTGAATTCACTAGATCTGATTCGTTTGAATCCCGGTAGTCATCGACTCCTGGATCCTTAGAGGTTTGCTCATAACTTCGTTTATGAGAGGTTATGTTCATTTCCTTCTTATGAAACATGTCTTCAAAGAACCCACGTTCCTTGATTCCATAATTGTACCTACATGAACGTCCGGTACATCCGACTTATGCACTAGAAAGCGATAAACACTATTGTTATTGGCATATCCGATGAATATGCAATTCACAGTCTTAGGTCCAATCTTGATATGTTTTGGCTTAGGCACTTGTACCTTGGCCAGACAACCCCATACCTTCAAATGTTTGTATGTAGGTTTCTTTCCTTTCTATAGCTCGTATGAAGTCTTATCCTTAACCTTGTGTGGGACTCTATTAAGAATCTTATTCGCGGTAAGGACAGTTTCTCCCCACTAGTGTTGGGGGAGGCTTGAATTGATGAGTAAGGCATTCATCAATTCCTTTAATGTTCGGTTCTTGCATTCAGCAACACCGTTTGATTGAGGTGAGTAAGGAGCCATTGTTTGATGAACTATACCCGATTGGGTACAAAATTCTTCAAAAGGCGCTACATATTCTCCCCCTCTATCGCTACAGATTGTTTTAATCCGTCCGCTTAATTGGTTCTCAACTTCATATTTGTAACGTTTGAACGCTTTAAAGGCTTCTTCTTTAATTTTTAGTAATTAAAAGTAACAATACCTTGTGCCATCATCTATGAAAGTCACAAAGTACTTGTTCCCCCTCTAGTTTGAGCAAACTTCAAATCACATATATCAGTGTGTATGAGTCTAGAGGAGCGGTTTCCCTTTCGACGGATCTAAAGGGACTCTTGGAAAGTTTTGCCTCTACGCACACTGTCACGACCCGACCCTGGGGCCGCGACTGGTGCCCTACCGGGGCACGCTGTCAGGTATACATCAGAGAATAGCAGCGGAACATACATACACATATACCTGAATATAGCAAACATCACTGGCAAGCCGACAAGGCCGCCTTTCATAAGATAAACTTAATCAAAAGTAAAACAGTACAACCTTGTTCTTACAGCCCAAACCACAAACGTGAATACAGACCTCTAGGAATAATAACTGTGGCGGGACAGGGCCCCGCCATACGCCCTGAATGTACAAAAGTCTATAACCTCAGGGAACCGTACCAAAAGACAAAGCCTCCGGAGAAATGGAGCTTTCCCAGAACTGAACAGTGATCCTAAGAATGCGGATCAGCAAGCTACGTACCTCAACCTGCGGCATGAACGCAGCCCCCCGAAGGAGGTCAGTACAACAGGTACCAAGTATGCGAAACTGGAAAAATACTGAAAATACCTCATAAGTCTTAAAATAACTGGAGACATGTATAAAAATCAGTTCTGAGAACCACGTACCTTACCAACAATGAGAATATCAATCATATACTATACTGCATGAAAATAGGCAGCTCATAATCAAAGCAAGGTCATCCGCCTCACAGTATCATTAAGCACTCCTACTCCTGGGACTATTTCACCCGCATGGGTCATGTGGACCCGCATGAGGTATTCCTCGCATAGGCTGTACTCACCCGCATGGGACTATTTCACCCGCATAAGCCCAACGGACTCGCATGAGGTATTCCTTGCATCGTGGGTAGAAAATCCACGGAACAGGTGGTATAACGATCTTAGGGATTTACCGCTCAGATATACTCTTACCCTGAAGCAGGTGGTATAACGATCTTGGGGATTTACCCCTCAGATATACTCTTACCCTGAAGAAGGTGGTATAATGATCTTGGGGATTTACCTCTCAGATATACTCTTACCCCTCATACTGCATGCCTCAGAATCCCTCACCGTAAGCATGTCCAAGGTGCATACCCGTGGAATCCCACATCACTGACGGTACGTCCAAGTAAACTCATATAAAGACCATGGAAGCATACCCGTGGAATCCTTCATCACTGGCGGCACGTCCAAGTACACTCATACTAAATCAATGGAAGCATACCCGTGGAATTATTCATCACTGGCGGCACGTCCAAGTAAACTCATACTAAAACAATGGAAGCATACCCGTGGAATCCTTCATCACTGGAGGCACGTCCAAGTAAACTCATACTAAAACAATGGAAGCATACCCGTGGAATCCTTCATCGCTGGCGGCACGTCCAAGTAAACTCATACTAAAACAATGGAAGCATACCCGTGGAATCCTTCATCACTGGCGGCACGTCCAAGTAAACTCATAACTTCTTTAGGCTTTCATTAACATATAAAATGGATCTCATTTTCATGACCTTATTCAAGAAAAACCAACTCTTTATCCTTCCATAAAGTTATTATGACCAACTCCCCATAAAGCCGTTATACTAACTTTATGTTTTTAGAAATTAAGACATTCTTACCTTTTCATAAGGCCGTTATAACTAACTTCCCATAAAGTCGTTATAACTCCTTATGTTTCAAAAGATTTCATTCTTTTATTAACCAAGAGGCTTATACTTCATGTCAAATTTACACAATTTTCAAAATACTTCTTCATGTCAAGAAATCCTTGTCTACCTTACTTAGGATAACCCTTCCTCAAGAACAAGTGGGTTAACTCCTTAACCCAACCAACTTAGACATTTTCTTAAAACAAGTCAAGTATAACAAATAGATTTACTTCATTTAAAACACGTACGTCTACCGTACTATATAGTTATAATTACTCATGCTCAAGAGATAAGAAAGTTTCCACATACCTCTCCGGTTAATCCTGTCATGACCCGACCCCGGGACCGCGACTGGTGCCCTACCTGGGCACCCTTACAGGTAAACATCAGAGAAAATCAGCGGAACATACATGAAACTTATAAATAAAACATCGGAAGTAATACAACAGGTTAGCCGATAGGGCTACCTTCCAGTACATATATAAAAACAACCGAAGCAGTTGCCTCCTTTCTTTTACAAACTGACCCACAATATGTGACTACAGACCTCTAAGAGTGTTAACATAACCACTGTGGCGGGACAAGGCCCCGCCGTACCCCTGAATATACATAGCCATGACAACTCCGGAACATTGGAGCCATCTCAAAATGCTGAACCAGGATCCTAAGCTCGCGGATCCATAACTGTGTACCTAAACCTGCGGACATTTAACGCGGCCCCGAAGAAATTCGATAACAAAGTGCGAATATGGAGTAAATAACGTCTGATGCAGATCATAATCGTACAAACGAATGACAAGGACAAATATAAAAATACATACCAGATCCTGCCGTGTCATTACCACTTATGAACTTAATTTCACATCAATATCTTTTTCCATTCCATTAAGAGTTATAGACATATCTTACGTACTTACTTAGGAGAAGTCATTAAGTTCATTTCTATCTAACTTACTTATCTTTCATAACATAGTCCGGCCCACTACGGAGGGACACATATACTACCCGGCCAATGGGGACGCGATCGATCACACCAATATCAAAGCATGCCCGTGGAATCCCCATCATCGGCGATACTAAAAGTGTAAAACATAACCATGGGTCTCACGCCCATAAAATCAATCAAAACAGGTGGTATAACGTCTGGGGGCTTACCCCTCATTTATACTCTTACCCTGGAGAAGGTGGTAAAGCAGGGGGTATAACGTCTTGGGGCTTGCCCCTCATTTATACTCTTACCCTGGAGAAGGTGGTATAACTTCTTGGGTCTTGGCCGTCATTTATACACTTACCCTATCTCGTAGGTCGTCAAATAACACATAAAGCGGGTGGTACGTCTTTGGGATTTACCCCTCACTTATACTCTTACCCTGGAGAAGGTGGTATAACGTCTTGGGGCTTGCCCCTCATTTATACTCTTACCCTAATTCAACCGGCCATCATACATAACATAAGCACTACCGACTTATCATATATAACATAAGCACTACCGGCTTATCATACATAATATAAGCAAGTTAAGAAATCCCCTAACTTCTTATTAGCTTGTTCATATACACTCTCATTTTTGTTTACTTAAGGCACTAACATGTCATTATAAAATCCGAATTTAACCCAACGTACACGTGCCTCTACTCCTTTAAAATGATTCTCTTTCAAATAAAACTTCCAAGATACTAATAACCGTAGTATCAAGTCATATCTACTTTTCACGACAAGTCACAATACTTTTTAGAAATACAATTATAGGCTTCTAAATCAAGTGACTTCTTTCTTTAAAACCTTAAGCAATTGGTACCTTTAAAACAATTTTGCCCTTCTTTATTTCAAATCATTACTTTGCTTACAATACTGAAGAAAACCATTCTTTTAAATCTTCCATAAAGTTGTTATAACCAACTTCCCATAAAGCCGTTATAACTCTTTATTTCTTAGACGAATTCATTCATTTGATAACCAAGAAACTTATACTTCAATTCAAATCACATAGCTTTCAAAATACTTCAAGTCTCTTAACTTTTAGGAAAACCAGTTTCTTAACTTAGAATGGCAAGAAATCAATACTTTCCAAATCAAGTATTCTATACTTTTAAATCAATTCATTTCTCCTTTAAGAATCAAGTCTCATAACTTGAAAAATAAAGTCCCTTAACCTTTTAACAATTTGAGGTCCATAGTCTTAAAACTTCATACGTAAATTCTTATAAATTAAGTAACATATACTTGGTACGTTGTGAATAAGTTATACTTATTTATAACTATCTTAATCAAGTAGCCATGATCTAGAAAATGTAATACAATTTTGTCTTATCTTAGCTTCTATGCAGATGGAGAATTCTACTTGTTTTAACACAATTAATTGTCATTACATTTTCCTTTATTAACGCTAATGGCTTGTTCGATACTTATTCTTATTCGTGCATAAATTAGCCAAGTCAACTTGGCTCCAAAATACCTCTAACGACTCTTTACCAACATCCCCCATAAGACTTGGTAAGAACTTAGGATAACTTATACATAACCTTTACGTAGAGTAAATCGACATACATACCTCTTAACTTCTAAGAGTAGAAGGAATCATGAAATAGTACTACATGTATATTCCATACATAGAATCATGTCAAAGAAGGAAGAGGTTCACATACCTCGCGACGATTATCGACAAGTAGCAAAAGCTCCAAAGTACTTCCACCTTGAGCTATTACATTCTTCAAGTAGGATACGCTATACTTAGTACATCAACCTATAATGGTCACCATACGTCCATTAACCTCTTACTTCATACGTAGAATATTCTAGGTGCTAAGTCGCTAAATTCTACGGAAAATCGGACAAAGACCTCCTTTGTTTTTACTAACTTTGCCACATTTTTCAAGTGATACAATAATAACAAACAGCCTCAATTGGCTCACAACAATATAGAAGGTATTCCAATGCAAATGAATAACTAAACAGCCCAATTGGCTCACAATTTAGAAAGTAGTTCAATACAAATGAATAACAAACTAAAAGTCCAAATTCGGCCACCTTGAGTTCAACCATACCAATTCTTATCAAATTTCCATTTCAATCCAAATTGGTAGCATAACATGATATCAAGTCGCATTTGATTATAACAATCCATAATCTCTAAGTAGGTAACATGCGACGATTTCTAATAAACGACCAATTAGTAATCCAATTTTCAAGTGGCTTATATAACATTTCGAATTTAGCTACAAGCACTCCAAAATACTTATAAACTTCAACTTAACCACTTCATGCTAGCAACATGTAAAGCTAACAATAACAATAAAAATAATCTTGTAACACTTTCAAAGAACAAGATTATACCTCAACGAATTGTAATCCAATCTTCAAAACCGATGTTGCTCCTTAGCAACCTAGAGCCTCATCAAGACACCTCAATCCGCTCCTTGAGACCCTTAGAACCACACCAACAACTTTCCTTCAAACCTTCAATCCAAAACCTAGAAAGTCTCTAGGTTTTCACTTTGCGACTAATACGAAAACTCTCTTTTTCCGGGATTTTTCTATTGAGATACACTTACATAACACTCATGAACCTTGGTTTAAAGTGTGGGGCTTAATGGACAAGAAACAAATTTTTTTTCCTTCTTTGTAATGGGGAACCCGAGAGCTCACAATGAGTGTCTTCAAATTCTTTGTGATATTTGGCTAAGTGTTAAGCCCTCTCTTGCTACTAGTAGTAATATAAAGGGCAATGGAGGGTCAAGGTGTCTACAAATGGGTGGCTAGGATGAGGTCTTGCTAAATATCAAGTCTAGTGGGACCTTGACTAAGTCAACTTTGTCAAGCTTGCTACTTGCAAGACTTGTCTTGCTAACAAAGGTCCAATGACCCTCTTGCCCTTGCTAATTTCGTCCAAGGCATCCTTAAGGGGGGGTGACACGTGTCGCCCTCCCATTCATCACAAAACTACGTTTTCCGACAATTTCATAATTCCCGATAAATTTTTACAAGTCTCAATTTTTAACACTTGCGAGTTCTTACGTACGTTCTTAAAACATGTCCTGTAATGACGGGGTGTAACAAATCCACTTGCTAAGTCCAATACACCACACTTAGTACGTCAACCTAAAATGATCATAGTACGTTTATTAACCTCTAGTTCAATGTAGAATAATCCAAGTTCAAGTCACTAAATTCTATGGAAAAATTGGGCAGCATTTCCTTTGTTTCTACATACTTTGCCACCTTTTTAAAGGCCGAATTCATCATCCAAACGCCACATTTAAGGCCCAACAATCCAAACATTTCAAAGGGGATTACACACCTAAACTTGGATGTGTAAAATTCTGCCCCACAATGTGCAACAACTAACTTAACAACTTTAAGGTGAAATTTAGGCTACAACATGCTTACATCCTAACCTTATTCAATTCCTTCAAATCCAAATCATATTTCCTACATGCAATGTATCTAAGAGCAATATTTACTACTACAAGTTCTTCTTCTTCACAAGCAACATCAATAACTAGCTACAAGAGAAGAATTGTTACCTTAGAGCTTTAGCCAAAATTATTCCAACAATTCTTGCTAGCCTCCTTTCCAAGAACACCACCACAATAGCACCTACAAGCTAGCCACAAGCTTCCTTCTTGTCCTAACTTCTCAGATTTTTCTCAAGCCTTTCTTTCTTCTTAATTTTCTAGAGAGAAGGGAGAGCTTAATTTTCTAGAGAGAGGGATGAACTTGAAGAATGACCAAGTCTTCAAGACTTGGTCAATAAGTAGTGCATGCAAAATCAGATGGGGGAGGACACTTGTCACCCACCCATGGCCTCTTTAAAAGAAAATATCAGATTTCCTCAGTTTTTCCGCCAGAAAACCCGCTTCGGCGCCGCGGCGCTGAAACCTCCGCCACCTCACAGGACTTCCAGCGCCGCGGCCCTGCTTCCCGGCGCCGCGGCGCTGCAACTTCAGCGCTCCCTCAGAATAACCGGCGCCGCGGCCCTGCATCCGCGCGCGGCCCGGCCAAACACCTTTACGCCCGATCACAAGAACTTGTAACTCCCATAACTTTCTACTCCGATGTCCTATCGACGAACGGTTGGTTGCGTTGGAAACTAGACTCAACGAACTACACACTAGGCCTTTGAAACACCTAAAAACTATCAATGTAACTGGACATACTCCACCTCAAAGTTGACTAAAACCCGTTCGAAACAATCCGTCAACCTATCTTCCGAAAATTTTAAGTCTTACTCCCTTTCGTATGCACTCATACGCATGACCTGAACTACGGGGTGTAACATTCTCCCCCCCTTAGAAACATTCGTCCTCGAATGTTCTTTTGGAGCCAATCTAATATTCCTCGGTACATCCTCGTACTTTACACTAATGGAACTTCATTATGCCACCTATGGTCCTAAGATATCGCACACACATATCCATCCATCACTATCACACAAGAAAACAGATCCCAAGGGTGTACCAACGCTATCTTACTCCCATTCAAGGCCTAAAAGGATTCTCTTATTGTACTTCCAACCTACTGTTAACATACATACATAACCTTAATATTATTCATTCACGACATTCCACCATACGACAATCCTATCATGCCTACTAATCTCTAAAGGGTCAAAGATATACCTGACGTCACATAGGCGGGTTAAAGGACCGCTAAAACTGGGAACCGCTACCACGACCTCTGCCGCGTCCTGCCGGTGTATGAATATCCTGCCTAGCCATTGAAGGTGAAGAACCCGCAACTGATCCAATAGGTTGTGCCATCCCACCAGTGCTACCCCTGGTCGGACAGTCTCTCGCCAAATGGCCCTGTTGGCCGCAAGCATAACAAGTTGTCGACCTAGTCCGACACTCTCCAAAATGAGGTCTACTACAGTGACCACACCGAGGCAAAGGTGGCCTCCCCTGCATACTATCTTCGGATACCTGTGAACCTGTCACCCCGGAGCCTAGACCTGCTCCCGAATATCCCCGGCGGTCAAACCACCCGCCGGAAGACCGGGAAGGGGCACTCTGTGTTGGCAAAAATGTAGACCCGACTGCCGAGGCCGCCCATCCCGAAGCTATCACGAAACCCCGCGCCCCGGCCTCTTGGGTGGACCCGGTAGCCTCACTCTCTCACGCCTCAATTCCCTGTGCATACGCCTGCATCCTGGCAATATCCATACCTGGATGAAGAGCCATTCCCAGACATGCAGTAATCATATAACGGTCTAGCCCCATCACATAGCGGTGGACTATGTCCGCCATGTCCGCTACAATAGTGGGCGCATACCTGACCAATGAATCAAACTCCAGGTTGTATTCCCTGATGGTCCTCCCATTCTGTCTCAATGCCAAGAACCTATCCAAGCGGGCTCTCCTCGTCTCAGGGGGCAAAAAGTGACCGAGGAAGGCTTCCGTGAACTCATCCCAAACAGCTGGAGGAGCACCCACACCTCTAGAGAACACCCACGCCTCAAACCAATTCAACGCAATATCGCGTAACCGATAAGAAGCTAACACAACGGACTCCGTCTCCGAGGTCCTAAGCACCTGCATAGTCTGCCGCACCTGCCGAATGAACTTTTGAGGATCCTCCTCAGACCTCGACCCATAGAACTCGGGTGGATTACAACTCAGAAAGTCCCGAATCCTTAAACTGTCGGCTCTAGGGTTAGCCTCCGGCTCCTGGCGGTGCTGCCCTGCCACAATGCTAGTCAACAACCTGATCTGCTCTCCGTAATCCCTATACTCTTCCCCCGGCTGTGGAACTGGAGGCTCTGGTACCGCGGTCTCGATGGCGGCTTCCGCCGCTCGAACTCGGTGAGGCCGGGCGACGTCGTGGAACCCGCCGCTCAAACATCATCTCCAGAAAGACTGGTGCAGTGCCCTCGTAGCCTCTGCGTCTACTCGCAGCTCCTCAATCGCCTTGCCGCCACGGGCCCTGGTTGCCCTACGTGGAGGCATCACTGCTATAAAAAGAATACGTTAGAGGGAGTCCAACTTATAACACAGCTCTAAGGCACGATCTCAGAGTGAGAAGAATGGAAACCAATCCTAAATATCCTGCAGCCTCCTGATTATAGATGTGGTGCACGACACACCGATAATCAAGACTCTACTACACGGTGCGTAGACACTTTCCGAGGACTAATCGCTCGATACCACTTTTGTCACGACCGGACCACGGGCGCGGCGGTGCCCTACCAGGCACGCATCAGGTATACATCAGAGAATAGCAGCGGAACATACATACACATATACCTGAATATAGCAAACATCACTGGCAAGCCGACAAGGCCGCCTTTCATAAGATAAACTTAATCAAAAGTAAAACAGTACAACCTTGTTCTTACAGCCCAAACCACAAACGTGACTACAGACCTCTAGGAATAACAACTGTGGCGGGACAGGGCCCCGCCATACCCCCTGAATGTACAAAAGTCTATAACCTCAGGGAACCGTACCAAAAGACAAAGCCTCCGGAGAAATGGAGCTTTCCCAGAACTGAACAGTGATCCTAAGAGTGCGGATCAGCAAGCTACGTACCTCAACCTGCGGCATGAACGCAGCCCGGCGAGGTCGATAACAGTACCAAGTATGCGGCGAAAAATCCGAAAATACCTCATAAGTCTTAAAATAACTGGAGACATGTATAAAAATCAGTTTACAGAACCCTGTACCTTACCAACAATGAGAATATCAATCATATACTATACTGCATGAAAATAGGCAGCTCATAATCAAAGCAAGGTCATCCGCCTCACAGTATCATTAAGCACTCCTACTCCTGGGACTATTTCACCCGCATGGGTCATGTGGACCCGCATGAGGTATTCCTCGCATAGGTTGTACTCACCCGCATGGGACTATTTCACCCGCATAGGCCCAACGGACTCGTATGAGGTATTCCTCGCATCGTGGGTAGCAAATCAACGGAACAGGTGGTATAACTATCTTGGGGATTTACCCCTCAGATATACTCTTACCACAGGCGGTGGTATAACGATCTTGGGATTTACCTCCGGATATACTCTTACCCTGAAGAAGGTGGTATAACGATCTTGGGGATTTACCCCTCAGATATACTCTTACCCTGAAGAAGGTGGTATAACGATCTTGGGGATTTACCCCTCAGATATACTCTTACCCCTCATACTGCATGCCTCGGAATCCCTCATCGTAAGCATGTCCAAGGTGCATACCCGTGGAATCCCACATCACTGACGGTACGTCCAAGTAAACTCATATAAAGACCATGGAAGCATACCCGTGGAATCCTTCATCACTGGCGGCACGTCGAAGTACACTCATACTAAATCAATAGAAGCATACCCGTGGAATCCTTCATCACTGGCGACACGTCCAAGTAAACTCATACTAAAATAATGGAAGCATACCCGTGGAATCCTTCATCACTGGAGGCACGTCCAAGTAAACTCATACTAAAACAATGGAAGCATACCCGTGGAATCCTTCATCACTGGCGGCACGTCCAAGTAAACTCATACTAAAACAATGGAAGCATACCCGTGGAATCCTTCATCACTGGCGGTGTCACGACCCGACCCCGGGGCCGCGACTGGTGCCCTACCTGGGCACCCCGTCAGGTATACATCAGAGAATAGCAGCGGAACATACACAACATAAACATATGTGTAAACAATAAACATCACAGGCTAGCCGATAAGGCCGTCTTCCATAATATAAACATAATCAAAAGTACAACTGTACAACTCAGTTCTTACAGCCCAACCACATATGTGAATACAGACCTCTAGGAATAACAACTGTGGCGGGACAGGGCCCCGCCATACCCCTGAATGTACATAAATCTACAACATCAGGGAAAGACTGTACCAAAAGAGACAAGCCTCCGGAGAAATGGAGCTTCTGACGTCTGATAAGTGATCCTAAGAATGAGGATCCACCACCTGCTTACCCTTTCCTGCGGCATGAACGCAGTCCCCAGGAAGAATTCGATTACCTGATATGTACTAAGTATGTAAAACTGGAAAAATACTGTAATTATATCATGGGTTTAAAGCAAAGCTGGAGACATGTATGATAATCAAATTACAGTACACTGTGCCTTACTAACAATGAGAGTAAATAGTAGGATACTTACAATATAAAATAGGAAGCTCACGATCAAAGCAGGACCACCCGCCCGCAGTATCATTTAGCAATCCTACTCCTGGGACTATTTCACCCGCATAGGTCGCGTGGACCCGCATGAGGTATTCCTCGCATGGGACTATTTCACCCGCATAAGCCCTTACGGACTCGCATGAGGTATTCCTCGCATAGGTGCACTACCGCCGCGTGGGACTATTTCACCCGCATAAGCCGCGCGGACTCGCATGAGGTATTCCTCGCATCGTGGGTAGCAAATCCACGGAATATGCAAATGCCACAAACCCGGGGAACGACCCCGTAATGAATAGTATACCACTAGCACAAAACCGGCTATCATACAATATATAAGCAAGTTAAGAATCCCCTAACTTCTTATTATTCTTGTTCACATACACTCTCATTTTAGTTTACTTAAGGCACTAACATGTCTTTTATAAAGATCCGGGAATTTAACCCAAAGTACTACATACTTCCACTCTTTAAAACAAATGACTCTTTTTAGTAAAAACTTCCAAGATACTATTAACCATAGTATCAAGTCCCAATTACATTTCAAGGCAAGTCACAATACCTTTAGAATTTAAGTTAGGTTTCTAAATCAAGTGACTCATTTTCTTACAAAAACCGTAGGCAATTGATGCCTTAAAATCAAATTGCCTTTCATTAAATCAGGCCATTTATCTTTCCATAAAGTTAATATAACCAACTTCCCATAAAGTCATTATATTAACTTTATACATTAGCCAAATACAATTTCCTATCCAAGGGACTTATACGTTTAAAACGGAACAAGTATCACAAACTTTAAAAATCTTCAAGTCCCTTAACTTTAATAAAACTTAAGACATCCTTAATACTTTCAAAAAAGCGAGTTAATCCCCTAACTCACCCGACTTGGCCATTCATAGAATTAGTAAAGGATATCAAGATCTTGTACATCTACCGTACTATATACGTGTAACTAGTCATGCTCAAAGGATAGGAAGAGTTCTACATACCTCTTCAGGTCAACCACTTGCCAAGTACAATGTCCCGCCCGTAGTATGTCAACCTATAATATCCACAATACGTCTATTAACGTCTTACTTCAAACGTAGAATATTATAAGTGTAAGGTCACTAATTTCTACGGAAAATCGGACAACACCTCCTTTGTTTCTACTACTATACCACCTTTTTCAAGGCCGAATACAATAACCAAACACGCCACATTTAAGGCCCAAACAATGCAATCAATAATAGGGGATTACACGCCTACTAGACGTGTAAAATTCCGCCCCACAATAGATAACAAATTAATACAACTTACTAGGCCAATTCGGCTAACTTGAAGTACTACAACATCAATTCTTATCCAATTTCCATTTCAATCCAAGTTATTAGCCTAACATGATATCAAGTCGCAATCGATTATAACTACTATAATCTCCAAGTAATTAACATGCGACGATTCTAATAAACGACCAATTTGCAATCCAACTTCACATGGCTTACATTACATTTCGGATTCTAAGGCTACAAGCAATCCATAACACTTATAAACTTCAACACATACCTCATGCTAGCAACAAGTAAAGCTAACAACAATATAAATAATCTTGTAACACTTTTAAGGGACAAGATTATACCTCAACGAATCTTAATCCAATTCCAAATCCGAAGTTGCTCCTTAGCAACTTAGAGACTCTTCAAGATGCTTCAATCTGCTAGTTGAGACCCTTAGAACAACACCAACAACTTTCCTTCAAATCTCCAAACAAAACCTAGAAAGACAACTAGGTTTTCGCTTTGCGACCAACCCGAAAACTATCTTTTTCCGAGATTTTTCTATTGAGATATGCTTAAAATACACCCAAGAACCTTGGTTTAAAGTGGGGAGCTTAATGAACAAGAAACAAAAAAATTTCTTTTGATAGTGAGGGAACCCGAGAGCTCTAGCTCTTGCTCTTTAATTTTTCTTGAAAATTTTCTAAGTGTTGGCATTAGTCTTGCTACTAGTAGTATAATATAGTGCAATGGAGGGTCAAGATGCAACCAAATGGGTGGTTTGGATGAGCTCTTAACAAATATCAAGCTTTGTGGGTCCTTTGACTTAGTCAAGAATCTCAAGCTACTACTTGCAAGACTTAGTCATCCAAGACTATGGTCAATGACCATTTTGGCCATGACATAAATCGTCCAAGGCAACTATAAGGGGGGGGGGAGGTAACACGTGTCGCCCTCCCATTCGTCACAATAATACGTTTTCCGACAATTTCATAATTCCGATAAATTTACAAGTCACAAATCTTAACACTTGTGAGTTCTTACGTACGTTCTTAAAACATGACCTGTAAATACGGGGTGTAACAGGCGGCACGTCCTTAGAAACATTCGTCCCCGAATGTTCTTTCGGAGTCAACTTATAATTAGCGACATAGTTTCCTTTCACAACCCCGACACACCAACAATGCCACATATGGCCACATAATAACATTTACACAAAACAAATGCTTCAATTAAACTTGACAAGTAAGGGAAAAGAATTACCTGAAGGTGTAGGGAATAAGTGAGGGTACTTCCTCAACATGTCCTCCTCCGTTTCCCAAGTCATCTCCTCCCGGTTATCATTTCTCCACAAGACTTTGACGGAAGCCACATCCTTGGTCATGATCGCTTTGACACGTGATCGAGTATCGCTATGGGAATCTCCTCATACGATAACCCCTCTGTCACCTGGACCTCACTAGTAGGGAAAACTCTCGCTGGATCTCCGATACACTTCCGCAACATAGAAACATGGAAGACTGGATGCAACGCCTCTAACTCTGATGGCAGATCCAACTCATAGGCAACCTTCCCTACTCGACGGACGATCTGGTAGGGCCCAATGTACGCGGGTGAGTTTCCCCTTCTTACCGAATCTCATCACACCCTTCATGGGTGACACCTTCAAGAAGACCCAATCGTCTACCTGAAACTCCAAATGCCGACGCCGATTATCCGCATGACTTCTGCCGACTCTGAGCTGCTAACAGTCTCTCCTGGATAAGCTTTACCTTATCCACAGCCTGCTGAACCAAGTCTGGTCCAACTAACTGTACCTCGCCCACGTCGAACCAACCAATCGGTGATCTACATTTCCGCCCATATAAAGCCTCGTATGGCGCCATCTGTATACTGGAATGGTAGTTGTTGTTATAAGAAAACTCCACAAGAGGCAAATGATCCTCCCAGCTACCCCTGAAATCAATCACGCAGGCTCGCAGCCTATCCTCAAGTGTCTGGATAGTACGCTCTGCCTGCCCGTCAGTCTGAGGATGAAATGTTGTACTGAGACTCACTTGTGTCCCTAAACCCTTCTGGAAAGACTGTTACACCCCGTAGTTCCAGAGTATGTATACGAGGACGTACGTTCGAGAATATGACATTTAAATTGGAAAGGAAGAAAGATGTGATTTTTCGACGGAAAAGTTTCCGGATTTTGTGAAGGAAAAATGTTCGTTAAAGGGAATTGGATTCCCAGATTTGGTATTCGGACTTTTTGGAATATTTAAGAATTATGGAATTTTATTTCCGGAATTGGTCACGTGGGGCCCACGGGAGGAAATTTACGGTTTTGTGGGGCCCACTTTATTTTTGGATTTTTGGCTTTACGGATATTTTCGGAAGATGAAATATTTTGGACGAGTAGGGGGGCGACACGTGTCACCCCCGTGTGGCCATGTTGGCGGGTGGAGAAGGACAAGTGGGGACTTTTAGGTGGACAAGTGGCCCATTTTTGTGGTGGCCACTTGTCCCATTTTTGTGGTGAACAAATGGTTGGCCAACTACCCACACACATGTACCCAATCTTCACCATCCACTTGCCTAGATCTTGTCCATTTATTTCCTATAAATACCCGCGTGTGCAAGACTTTATTTCATCCACATTAGAAAGTTTCCAAGGCAAAAATTCCTCCTCCCTTAGTGAGTTCTCGTCCAAACACCCCACCTTGAGTAGAATTCTTCAAGTATTGTTGTTATTCCAAATACTTTATCCTAAATCCCTTGTGGTATTCCAAAGAAATCCCAACATAAGAGCCCGGAAATACTACTTTATTCCAATAGTCGTAAAACGAAACCCTAGGAAAATCTTCATAGCTTAGATGAAGTGTTAAGAGGAGTTGGTTAGAAACTTCTAAGGGTCGCTTGGAGCGGGTTGGAGCGTAAGGATTTGGAGCTAAACGTTGCTCAGGATCGACTTATAAACTTGGATAATTTTGGGCTTATCGAGGTAATGATATTTATCCCCCTATTGTAATTGGAAATTACATGTTGTAGTAGTTAATAATTGAGTATAAGATATATTGGAAGAATCAGTATAAAGAATTGAACTGTATTTACATTGGACTGTATTTACAGTAGACTTGTAGTATTATGGTGGAGTAGAATTGTACACATCCGGTTAGACGTGTAACCCCCCTGGAATTGTTGGCTTGGTAGCAGGCCTCGATAAAGGAGGAGATTTATGTGGTTGCGGTGGGGGGGGGGAGGTGCTGCCGAATTTTTTGTAAGAATAAGGAATCTTGTATCTAGAATTATTCTACGAAGAGATCTAGAGGTTGATAGACGTTTTGTGGCCTTTATAGGTTGAAGTACTACGAGTAGCGTATTCTACTTGAAGAGTGGAAAAGGCGAGCAAGGTTATAGTACGGTGGAGCGTTTTGCTAATTGTCGATAATCATCGCGAGGTATGTGAACCTCTTCCTATCCCTTCTAGCATGATATTTGTGAAATATATTTAGTGCGGTAGACGCACGTGTGTTTAAAGGAATTTGATTTTCCTTTTGGGTCCTTGACTTGATTCCAAAGTTAAGTGACTTGTTATGAAATATTAAGGACTTGAATTATGTTAAAAAGTAGCAAAACCTCACTCATGAGTAATGGGTGTGTGGTCTTTTAAAGAATAAAGTTACCTTGATTTCGAAAATAAGAATGGTTTTATCATTGGATTTAAAATGATAACTTGACTTATAAAAAACTTGATTTTGGGAAAGGAGAAGTAACTTGATTTAAAGGTATAGGTTACTTGTTTTTAAAAGAGTGAGACACTTGGTTTAAAAAGTATATTGCTACTTGACTTTTAAAGGAAAAAGTGCCTTGGTTTTAAAAAGGAAGGCATGCTTTTGTCTTAAGGTTGGTTTAAAAAGAAGGTATGGAAATTGTTTTGGTTTTACTTTGATGTCTTTTGACTTGAGTTTTAAATAATAAGAATCTTGAAGTATTTCAAAAGAGTTATGAATCTTTTTTGAAAGAAAAGAAATACTTGGTTTTTGAAGGTTAAGTTTTATACTAGCTTTATGGGAAGTTAGGTATAACGACTTAAGGAAGATAGAAGGAACGGTTTACTTATTTGTTTATGAAAATCTTGTATTGATTTCTGGAAAGTGTAGTAAGATGGTTTGATAAGTAAACATGTTACGATGCCACGTGTGTTAGTGTCTTGTGATGTTTGTGTGAGGGGGTTATTCTTGTTGTGCTTATGTTGTTAAACGATAAGCCCGTTGTAATGCTATTATATCACATACCCCCCTGACTTTTTATGATGCCGAGGACTTGCCACCCTCGATGCGAGGTATACCTCATGCGGTCTGTGTGACTATGCGAGTGCGGGAGTTCGGGATGATCATTCGGTGTGTATCCCGTCGAGGAATGCCTCATGCGATGCGTGTGACTATGCGGACTGCGGGAGTCGAGGAGGATCCGCGGGTTAGCTGCCCCGTCACGAGGAATACCTCATGCGGTGCATGTGACCTATGCGATGCGGGAGTTCGTGATTAGGCACGCATAATGATACTATGGGCGATTGGCCTAGCCCGATCATTAGCGGCCTAGAAAAGACCAATTACGTTATATCTATTTTGCTCTTGTTTATCTTTGTGGCACTATGTGCGATTAAATTGGTTGTTAAATGCGTATTTGTAATTGGTTTTAAAATGTTATGATTTGATTTGATACTTTCTGATTTCACATACTTGGTACTGTTATCGACCTCCTTCGAAGTGCGTTCATGCCGCAGTAGAGGTACACGATCGTCGATCCTCGCTCATAGGATCACAGTTCAGCGTTTTGGGAAGCTCCGTTTCTCCGGAGGCTTATCTTTGGTATAGTCCCCTGTCGTTGTAGGTACTTACATTCAGGGGTATGGCGGGGCCCTGTCCCGTCATTGTTGTTATAACATTCGTAGAGGTCTGTAGTACTGTTGTGGGCAGAATTTGTAAAAGGATGTAACTATTCGGGTTCAAGTTTTATTTATATATTCAGAAAGGTAACCGTTTTGGTTAGCCTGTTTTCTTATTTCATTATTGTATATCTTGTTTCATGTGTATGTTTTTTATTTCCGCTGATTTTCTCTGATGTTGTATCACTAGGGTGCCCGGGGTAAGGCACCAGTCGCGGGCCCGGGGTCGGGTCGTGACAAAAGTGGTATCAGAGCAGTTAGTCCTCGGAAAGTGTCTACAGACCGTATCTAGTAGAGTCTTGATTATCGGTGTGTTGTGCACCACACCAATAATCAGGAGGCTATAGGATATTTAGGATTGGTTTCCATTCTTCTCACTCTGAGATCGTGCCTTAGAGCTGTGTTATAAGTTGGACTCCCTCTGGCGTATTCTTATGTACCCGTTATGCCTCTACGCGAGGCAACCAGGGCCCAGATGGGCAAGGCAGCGGAGGGAGCTACGAGTAGAACACGGAGGGTTACCAGGGCACGGGCCCAGTCATTATCTGAGACAGCGCTTCTGTTATACCCCGTATTTCCAGAGTATGCACGTGAGGACGTACGTAGAAAAGTTTGAGCCTTAAAGTAGGCAATGGCCGAAAATTTTGTTCACAACTACCGAAAAGAATCGTTTTTCGACGAAACGTTTTACACAACTTGCGAAGGGAAAATTACGGCTATGTCATTTGAACTTTTTACGGATTTTTCCGAGAGACGAAACATTTTGGACCAACGGGAGGGTGACATATGTCACCCTCATATTGGGCGTTAGTTGGACGACAAGTGGGACGATTTGGGGGTCAAGGGGTTGGTAGGATATTTGTGATAGTTGGTGTGGTAGATGGATAAGGTACACATGGGTAAATCCTCACCCTACACTTGCCTACCACTTGGCTTGATCTTGGCCTTTGATTTTCCTATAAATACCCCCCCCCCCTTTGTGAAGACTTATTCATCCACAAAATCCCTAAGTCTTTAAATCCCTTCCCCCCCTCGCTTGCGCGCTCTACCCGAGAGCACCCCCTCGAGAAGGCCTTGGCCGAGGTACACCACTCCAGTGGCCTTGGCCGAGGGGTACCCCCCCTACCTTGAGTTGTTTTCATAAAATACACCCCCCCTCTTGGTAGAAATACTCTCCAAGTATTGTTACTATTCCAAAATACCTTGGCCCATATACCTTGTAGTATTCCAAGGTTACACTTATACTAAAAGCCCAGAAATACTATTATACTTCCCTTCAGTCACTAAACGAAACCCTAAGGAAAATCTTCACAGTTGGTTGAAGTATTAAGATGAAGTTGCGTAGAACTTCTAAGGGTTGTTTGGAGCGGGTTGGAGCGCCCGGAGTAGGAGCTAAACGTTGCTCAGGATCGACATTAAACTTGGATAATTTTGGGCTTACCGAGGTAAATAATGCTATCCTTCTATTGTAATTGGAAATTACATACTGTAGTTGTATAGAAATGAATATAAGATTCATAGAAGAGAATTGAACTGTAATAGAAGGATATTACAGAATAGACTTAAACTAGAATCACATCAGAAGAATATTCTACAAGAGTGGTCTAGGCATTGATAGACTTGTATAACCCTTATAGGTTGATTGATCTGCGAGTAACATGTACTACTTGAAAGGTGGACGAGGCTAGCCGGGTTATAGCCGTGGAGCGTTTTGCTAATAGTCGATAATCGTCGCGAGGTATGTGATTCTTCTTATACTCTTGAGCATGATATTTTAAATATATATAGTACGGTAGACGTACGTGTGTTAACTGAATAATAATTACGGCAATGTCTTTTGACTTAAGCCTGAATAATACTTACGGCAATGTCTTTTTACTTAAGCCTGAATAATAAGAACCTTGAAGTATTTCAAAAGAATTATGAATCATTTTAAAAGAAGAGTAATACTTGGATTTTTTAAACAGAAAGCTTAAGAGTTATACTAGCTTTATGGGAAGTTAGGTATAACGACTTAAGAGAGATAAAAAGAATGGTTTATTAATTTTAGAAGTTAAGAGACTTGATCTTAAAAGATAAGAGACTTGACTTAAGTAATTAATATGAGTTTTTGTGTGAAACCTCATTCGTGAGTAATGAGTACTGGGTTTGTAAAAGGAATAATGTTTTACTGATTTCGGAAATGAGAATAAGTATCGAACAAACCACAACAGCGCTAATAAAGGGAAATGTATTGACTAATAAAGTATTATTAAAACCGGTAGAAACCTCCATCTGCATAGAAGCTAAGATAAGACAAAATGATATTTCCTAGATCATGACTGCTTAAATAAGATTGATTATGAACAAGAATAACCTACTCACATATAAGGCATATGTATCTCAAACTGTTTTAAAGGTGAATTATATCATTAAGTGATTAAAACTATGAACTACGAAACCTTTCGAAAATGAGAAACTTAAGCATTTGGAATTAGGCAAACTTGAACGTTTGGAAAATAATGTTGCTACTTGATTTACAAAGGGAAGTGTTTTTACTTAAAAGGATAGTCACTCTATTTCTATATTACGGGTATTGTGTGACTTTTTGAAAGAAACAGATCTTTTAAAAAGAGTTAATGTATGAAGTACTTTGGGGACAAAAACCCCAAATTGTTAACATAAAGTAGAAAGTACCTTGTGTGAATAACTTGATTGTGTTGGTTTGTGATAGCCTTGTGATACTTTCTTGTTGATTTGATAAGTAAACATGTTAGGATGCTAAGTGTGTTAGTATCTGGTGATGTTTGTGTAAAGGGGTTCCCCTTGTTGTGCTTATGTTGTTTAACGATAAGCTGTTATGTTATTATATCACATACCCCCTTGACTTGTTATACCGAGGGCTTGCCACCCTTGATGCGGGTCTATACGGCCTATGCGGTCTGCGTGACTATGCGAGTGCGGGAGTTCGAGGTTGATCATTCCGGTGTTTTATCCGTCACGGGGATGCCCTATGCGGTCTGTGTGACTATGCGGTCTATTGAGACTATGCGGACTGCGGGAGTCCAGGAGGGTACCGGGGGTTAGCTACCCCCGATGCGAGGAATACCTCATGCGGGTCTATGTGTGACCTATGCGGACTGCGGGAGTCCAGGGTTAGGCATGCATAATGATACTATGGGCGATTGACCTTGCTTCGATCATTCGCGGCCTAGGAAAGACCTGTTACAGTTTACCTATTATTGCTCTTGTTTGTGATATGGCACTATGTGCAAATTGAACTAATTGTATTTGCAAATGGTTTTAAATACTTTGATTTCATTTAAAGTACTTTACAGTTTCACATACTTGGTACCTGTTGTACTGACCTCCCCGGGGCTGCGTTACGCCGCAGGTAGAGGTACACCAGTCGTTGATCCTCGCTCTTAGGGTCACAGTTCAGCGTTTGGGAAGCTCCGTTTCTTCGGAGGCTTATCAGTGGTATAGTCCCCTGTCGTTGTAGGTACTTACATTCAGGGGTATGGCGGGGCCCTGTCCCGCCATTGTTGTCATATCATTCTTAAGTGCAGAACTGCTTTGTTGTGGCGAGTTGTAAAAAGGGATGTAACTGTTCTAGTTGTTATATATATTTATGCCGAAAGACAAGTTTTCTCAGATGAACTGTTTCATATTTCATATTATGTCTTGTCTTGTTTTATATTCCGCTGATTACTCTGATGTATTTCTACTTGGGTGCCCAGGTAAGGCACGATCCGGCCCGGTTCGGGTCGTGGCGACTTCATTCGAGTTCTGCGGCCGCTAGCCCCAGAGAGTTTAGAAGCGTGCGGTAGCTCGAGACCACGATACGAGCCTCTAGTCGCGGCCAGAGCAGATGATAGGAGTTACAAGGAGATGGCCCAGTTACTAGCTAGTCTGGTGGCTGGGAATGAGGACAGACGAGAGTCGGAGGTTCCGGTAGTACCAGTAGTTCACCCTAGATACAATAGTTGAGATTTCGGGACTTCTTCAGTTGCAGTCCACCCGAGTTCTATGGATCGGGAACTGAGGAAGATCCTCAGGAGTTTATTCGGCGATTCTGGATCATGAGAATGACGAGCTTGAGACACGATCGGTGGTCTTAGGTTCGCATCGGCTGCATAGTACTGCAGTCGACCGGTTTGATTCATGGGAACTATCCCGGGGGAAGCATGCGCCTCCAGCTGGTTGGGACGAGTTCTCAGAGGCATTTCTTACACACTTCTTGCCCTCGCAGACGAGGAGAGCTCAGGCAGTTAGGTTTATGATGTTGAGATAGAACTGGCGGACGGTTCGGGAATCTGATATAGTTTGACTTATCGGCTCGTTATGTCCCGCGTTAGTGGCGGACATGGAGGATTGAGTGCCGATATGTCACGGGACATGACGATTATCTAGCAGAGTGGTACAAGAGTAGCTCTTGATCGACATGGACATTGCCCGTCTGAGCTTACGCGCAGCCCGATGATGAACGTGGAGATCGGCGGATTAACCAAGATCGCGAAGAGGCGAGCAGCAAGGTCCTGGTAACTTTCGAGGCGGACCTTCGGCAGGCCGGTTATGCGCCTCCGCCAAGATCTGAGTGGTCCTCGCTGACTTCGGGCGCTCGGTATTTAGGAGTTGGTCGAACTCGGGGTTTCGGTTCCGCGATTTACATAGGTTCTAGCGCCAGTTGATTTTCTCTCGGTGTTCACTATGTGGTAGGCGCCATCGGGAATGTCGTTTTTTTTATCGGTGCTTGTTTTACAGGCCGTCGAGCCGTGTGAGAGAATGTCCTAGTAGGAGGGATACAGGTGGGACGACTTAGCCTACCAAGTCAGTTGCGGATTCAGTGGTTCGGAGAGGAAGGGGTGTTAGCCAGAGGAGGCCACCCCCACCTCGGTATGGCCGTGGCGGTAGGTGTTCTTATGGGGAGTGTCGTACTACTTAGATAGCTTGTTAGGCTTGCGGCCAGCAGGGCCATTTTTGCGAGAAATTGTCCGACCAGAGGTGGCGCGGATGTTACGACTCAGCCTTCGGGATCAGTGGCTGGTTCATCACCATCTGTAGTTATGCGCCCAACAGAGCAGGATTTGATTAGAGCGGCAAAGGGAAAGTGAGGCAGTAGTTACAGAGATATCTTCAGCCTTAAGAGACTTGTTTAGGTCGTTATGGTAGATACATGTGGAGTGCTATGTTCGGTTAGCATTGTGTAAGTTGTGATTAGAAAACATGGGTAGTTGAAAAGGGTAAGTCTGGGGACGAGAAAATTGGGAGCTTTAGAATTTATAGCAGTTGGGACCTTGGATGCAAGGCCGTCCTGAGTGGATGTTACGGTTGGTCCTTGTCGAAGTACTTGGTATGCGTGATATATATTGTGGGATAATTCCATGGGTAGGGTGAGATGGAAGTGGTAGCTTTCATGACGTGAACTGGTAAGATTGTTCCGGATCGGGGAACGAGAGTTTAGTACGAAGTGGGTCGGGTTGAGGCCATATCGCGAGTCAACCCGCAGCCCGGAGTGTGGTGGGGTCAGTTTGAGGTGGTCCCGCTAGATGATAGGGTCACGAGGGTGTTAGGCCCAAGATTAGGTAACCATCGTACGAGTTCGTGGATGCGTTCGACCAGTAGCCGGGCCGATGAGGTCAGCCCATCTTGTCTTTCAGTTAGGACTGTTTACTCGGCGGAGGGTTATGCGAGATGTTATCAGGAAGGTTGTAAGGCTGCACGGGGTTCCTACTTTTATTTTATGACAGGCAGTGGAGCCCAGTTTTCGGCTATTTCTTTTGTTTCTGGAGGTTTTACCAGGCGGGGTTAGGAACTCAGGTGAGTCTCAGTATTGCATTCACCCTCGGGCCGACGGACAACAACACGTTTTATTCAGACATTTGAGGATAGGTTACGGGCCGGTGTTTTGATTTCAGGGGTAGCTGTAAGGATTATTTGCCTCTTGTTGAGTGAGTATTAAAATAGCTACCATTTCAGTATTCGGATGTCGCCTTATGAAGCCTTGTATGGGCGGAAGTGTAGGTTGCCGGTCGATTGGTTCGAGGTTGGCAAGGTTCAGATAGTTGGTCCATACTTGTTTCAGCAGGATGAGGATAGGGTGAAGCTTATCCAGAAGAGGTTATTAGCAGCTCAGAGTCAACAGAAGTCGTGTGGACGGTCGGCGTTGACGCTTGGAGTTCAGGTTGACGGTGGGTCTTCTTGAAGGTACCACCCCGGAAGGGTGTGACGAGATTTGGAAAGAAGGGAAAACTTAGCCCGATGTACTTTGGGCCTTTTCATATCGTTTGTAGAATAGGCCAGGTTGCCTATAAGTTAGCACTGTCGTCCGACTTAGGAGACAGTACGTCCGGTGTCCCAGGTTGCTATGTTTCGAAAGAGTATCGGAGATCCATCCAGAGTGTTCGATTAATGATGACCAAGTTAGAGATAGTAACCCGAGATTTTGGAATCAAGCGATGTGAAATGTAGTGCGTATAGTAGGAAGAGTTGAGTGTACGAGGAAGATGCGACGAGTAAGAAAAGAGGCTAAGATGTGAAGAAAGTATCCTTTAGACCATGGGTGGAGCTAATGGTATTGATATACGCTTTAGAGATGATTCCGTTGGCTTGGATGTGCGTTTTGCGAGTATGTTGTATTATGGCCATGTGTGGCATAAATGGTTTAAATAAGCATAGTAGGGAAGACTATACCGCAGTGTGCTTGGAGACTTAGAAGGAACATTCGACGAATGTTTCTAAGGGGAAGAATGTTACACCAGTAGTTCAGTATGTATCTGACATTTAAATTGGAAAGGAAGAAAGATGTGATTTTTCACGGAAAAGTTTCGGATTTTGTGAAGGAAAAATGTTCGTTAAAGGAATTGGATTCCCGATTTGGTATTCGGACTTTTGGAATATTTAAGAATTATGGAATTTTATTTAGAAATTGGTCACGTGGGGCCCACGGGAGAAATTCTGGTTTTGTGGGGCCCACTTTATTTTAGGATTTTTGGCTTTACGGATATTTTGGAAGATGAAATATTTTGGGCAGTAGGGGCGACACGTGTCACCGCCGTGTGGCCATGTTGGCGAATTGGAGAAGGACAAGTGGGGCGTTTTTAGGTGGACAAGTGGCCCATTTTGTGGTGGCCACTTGTCCCATTTTGTGGTGAACAAATGGTTGGCCAACTACCCACACATGTACCCAATCTTCACCATCCACTTGCCTAGATCTTGGCCATTGATTTTCCTATAAATACCGCGTGTGCAAGACTTTATTTCATCCACATTAGAAAGTTTCCAAGGCAAAAATTCCTCCTCCCTTAGTGAGTTCTCGTCCAAACACCCCCCACCTTGAGTAGAATTCTTCAAGTATTGTTGTTATTCCAAATACTTTAGCCTAAATCCCTTGTGGTATTCCAAAGAAATCCCAACATAAGAGCCCGAAAATACTACTTTATTCCAATAGTCGTAAAACGAAACCCTAGGAAAATCTTCATAGCTTAGATGAAGTGTTAAGAGGAGTTGGTTAGAAACTTCTAAGGGTCTCTTGGAGCGGGTTGGAGCGTAAGGATTTGGAGCTAAACGTTGCTCAAGATCGACTTATAAACTTGGATAATTTTGGGCTTATCGAGGTAATGATCTTTATCCCCCTATTGTAATTGGAAATTACATGTTGTAGTAGTTAATAATTGAGTATAAGATATATTGGAAGAATCAATATAAATAATTGAACTGTATTTACATTGGACTGTATTTACAGTAGACTTATAGTATTATGGTGGAGTACAATTGTACACGTCCGGTTAGACGTGTAACCTCCCCTGGAATTGTTGGCTTGGTAGCAGGCCTCGATAAAGGAGGAGATTTATGTGGTTACGGGGGGGGGGGGGGGGGGAGGTGCTGCCGAATTTTCCGTAAGAATAAGGAATCTTGAATCTAGAATTATTCTACGAAGGGATCTAGAGGTTGATAGACGTTTTTTGGCCTTTATAGGTTGAAGTACTACGAGTAGCGTATTCTACTTGAAGGGTGGAAAAGGCGAGCAAGGTTATAGTACAGTGGAGCGTTTTGCTAATTGTCGATAATCGTCGCGAGGTATGTGAACCTCTTCCTATCCCTTCTAGCATGATATTTGTGAAATATATTTAGTGCGGTAGACGCACGTGTGTTTAAAGGAATTTGATTTTCCTTTTGTGTCCTTGACTTGATTCCAAAGTTAAGTGACTTGTTATGAAATATTAAGGACTTGAATTATGTTAAAAAGTAGTAAAACCTCACTCATGAGTAATGGGTGTGTGGTCTTTTAAAGAATAAATTTACCTTGATTTCGAAAATAAGAATGGTTTTATCATTGGATTTAAAATGATAACTTGACTTATAAACAACTTGATTTTGGGAAAGGAGAAGTAACTTGATTTAAAGGTATAGGTTACTTGTTTTTAAAAGAGTGAGACATTTGGTTTAAAAAGTATATTGCTACTTGACTTTTAAAGGAAAAAGTGCCTTGGTTTTAAAAAGGAAGGCATGATTTTGTCTTAAGGTTGGTTTAAAAAGAAGGTATGGAAATTGTTTTGGTTTTACTTTGATGTCTTTTGACTTGAGTTTTAAATAATAAGAATCTTGAAGTATTTCAAAAGAGTTATGAATCATTTTTGAAAGAAAATAAATACTTGGTTTTAAAAGCTTAAGTGTTATACTAGCTTTATGGGAAGTTAGGTATAACGACTTAAGGAAGATAGAAGGAACGGTTTACTTATTTGTTTATGAAAATCTTGTATTGATTTCTGGAAAGTGTAGTAAGATGGTTTGATAAGTAAACATGTTACGATGCCACGTGTGTTAGTGTCTTGTGATGTTTGTGTGAGGGGGTTATTCTTGTTATGCTTACGTTGTTAAACGATAAGCCCGTTGTACTGCTATTATATCACATACCCCCCTGACTTGTTATGATGCCGAGGACTTGCCACCCTCGATGCGAGGTATACCTCATGCGGTCTGTGTGACTATGCGGGCTGCGGGAGTTCGAGGATTGATCATTCGGGTGTGTATCCGTCGCGAGAATGCCTCACGCGATGCTGTGACTATACGGTCATGTGACTATGCGGTGTGAGTCGAGGAGGATGCAGCGGGTTAGCGCCCCGTCGCGAGGAATACCTCATGCGGTGCATGTGACCTATGCGTCTTGTGGGAGTTCGAGGATTAGGCACGCATAATGATACTATGGCGATTAGCCTTGCTTCGATCATTAGCGGCCTAGAAAAGACGATTCACGTTATATCTATTTTGCTCTTGTTTATCTTTGTGGCACTATGTAGTTAAATTGGTTGTTAAATGCGTATTTGTAATTGGTTTTAAAATGTTATGATTTGATTTGATACTTCTGATTTAACATACTTGGTACTGTTATCGACCTCCTTCGAAGTGCGTTCATGCCGGTAGAGGTACACCAGTCGTCGATCCTCGCTCATAGGATCACAGTTCAGCGTTTTGGGAAGCTCCGTTTCTCCGGAGGCTTATCTTTGGTATAGTCCCCTGTCGTTGTAGGTACTTACATTCAGGGGTATGGCGGGGCCCTGTCCCGTCATTGTTGTTATAACATTCGTAGAGGTCTGTAGTACTGTTGTGGGCAGAATTTGTAAAAGGATGTAACTGTTCGGGTTCAAGTTTTATTTATATATTATGAAAGGTAATCGTTTTGGTTAGCCTGTTTTCTTATTTCATTATTGTATATCTTGTTTCATGTGTATGTTTTTTATTTCTGCTGATTTTCTCTGATGTTGTATCACTAGGGTGCCCGGGGTAAGGCACCAGTCGTGGGTCCGGGGTCGGATCGTGACAAAGACCTCCAAAAGTTAGCCGTAAACTGGGCTCCCCTATCCGATATAATCGACACCGGGACACCGTGCAGCCTCACAATCTCTCTGATGTACAATCTGGCATAGTCCTCGGTAAACGTCGTCCCGATCGAAGGAAATGGGCTGATTTCGTCAGCCTGTCAACAATAACCCAAATGGAGTCGTACTTCCTCTGAGTACGAGGTAACCCTGTAACAAAGTCCATGTTGATCACCTCCCACTTCCAAGTCGGAATCTCAATAGCTTGCAACAATCCACTGGGCCTCTGGTGCTCGACCTTGACCTGTTGGCATATAGGACACTGTGCAACAAAACCTGCCACGTCCCTCTTCAGTCCATCCCACCAATACAAACATCTGAGGTCATGGTACATCTTGGTTGACCCCGGATGAATAGAATAACGAGCACTGTGCCTCACGAGAATCTGGCGAAGTCTGACCGCATCGGGAACACAACGGCCCTCAAATCTCAAGACCCATCAGCGCTACCTCGAATAGACTCTTCTCCTCCCGAAGAGCTGCATCTCGATACTGGTACCAACAGGTCCTCAAACGGTCGCCTCTTCACCTCATAAACGATGGAAGACTCGGCAACCTCACGAACCCGTACCCCGCTATCGTCGGTATCGATCAAACGAACCCCAAGGCTCGCTAACTGGTGGATCTGACGGACCATGTCCTGTCTCTGCCGTACCTCGGCGGGCTCCCATCGATCTACGACTCAAGGCATTAGCAACTACGTTGGCTTTCCGGATGGTATAGAATATCAACATCATAATCTTTCAAAGAACTCTAACCACCGTCTCTCGCAAGTTCACTCCATCTGCACGAAGATATCTTGGAGGCTCTTGTGGTGCGTATAAATATCCACATGAACCCCATACAAATAATGTCTCCAAATCTTCAGGCATGAATAATCGCGGCCAACTCTAAGTCATGGGTAGGGTAATTCCTCTCATGCTTAGAATCGCCGGAAGCATAGGCTATAACCTTGTCGTCTGCATCAAACACACCTAGCCCGATACGAGGCATCACAATAGATCACGTGCCGTCTAACCTCGGGAATAGTAAGCTGAGTCGTAGTCAACCTTTCCTTCAATCGGAAACCCTTCTCGCAAGCCTCGTCCATCGGAACTTGCGCTCACGAGTCGACTAGTCAGCGGTCTTTGAAATCGAAGCAAACTGCTCCACAAACCTACGATAATAACCTGCCAGCCCTAAGAAACTGCGCACCTCGGTCGGAGTAGTAGGTCTCGACTAAGACTTGACTGCCTCAATCTTTGTCGTATCCACCCGAACACCATCAACCCCAATAATATGCCCCAGGAATGCCACTGAGGCCAACCAAAACTCACACTTGGAGAACTTGGCGAATAGCTGCGGCTCGGAGGACCCAATACCGTCCTCAAGTGATCTGCATGCTCCGCTCTGTCGCGAATAAACGGGATGTCATCAATGAATACAATCACAAATGTATCCAAAAATGGCTTGAACACGGTTCATCAAATACATAAATACATTTGAGCGTTGGTCAAACCGAAAGACATAACCACGAACTCATAGTGCCCATATCGGGTCTGAATGCGATCTTTGGGATATACGCCTCTCGAACTCGTACTGATGATAACGGACCGCATGTCTATCTTGGAGAAACACCTCGCACCACTGGTGGTCAAACAAATCATCAATCACGGGAGAAATTTTATTCTTAATGGTTACCTTATTCACTGCTGTAATCAACACACATACGTCGTGCCCCATCCTTCTTCTTCACAAACAAAACCGGCGCTCCCAGGGAGATACACTAGGCGATAAAGCCTTTCTCCAAAGAAATCTTTGGTGGTCCTTCACTCCCTTAACTCGGCGGGTGCCATCTGTATGGCGGAATGGAAATAGGTCGAGTGTCCGCAACGTGTCAATACAAAACTCAATCTCCTCTCGGGAGGATACGGAAGATCGTGCGGGAACACATCGGAAACTCCTAACCATCGCATGATCAAGAATCGACACCTCATCCTTCGTATCAAATACGAACGGATGGTAGATGTACCCTTCGCACCATCTTCCTAGCCTTGAGGTAAGAAATAAACCTACCGCCGGCGATTTGTGTTGCCCTTGACTCGATAATCGGCTCTCCAGAGCGGAACCGAACCAACTGTCCTACAGTCAACGTTGGCATAACAAGAAGCCAACCAGTCCATACCCATAATGACATCAAAATCTGTCATCTCCAACTCTATCAAGTCTGCAAGGGTCTGACGACTGTAAATAAATATCGGACAACCTCTATACACCCGCTCAGCTAACACCGAATCACCCACTGGCGTAGCTACCTCAAAAGGCTCTATCGACTCTGGTTCTATCCCGATTCTACCTGCAATAAGAGGGGACACATAGGACAAGGTAGAACCTGGATCTATCAAAGCATAAACATCACAGTCTGAAATCAATAATGTACCTGTGACGACGTCAGGGGAAGCCTCCTGATCCTGGCGGCTGGCTAATGAATAAATGCGGTTCTGGGGACCGCTAGAACTGGAAGCACCACCACGGCCTCTAACGCGGCATGCCGGTCCGTGAGTACCCTGCCCTCCGGGGCGCATAACCACAGAAGGAGAGGAAGACCGGCAAGAATCGATCACATGGTGCCGTACCACCCATGCTGCCTCTCGACGGACAATCTCTCTTCAAATGGCCCAGCTGGCCACAAGAGTAATGTTACACCCCGTATTTACAGGACATGTTTTAAGAACGTACATAAGAACTCACAAGTGTTAAGATTTGAGACTTGTAAAAATTTATCGGAATTATGAAATTGTCGGAAAACGTTTTATTGTGACGAATGGGAGGGCGACACGTGTCACCCCCCCCTTAATGATGCCTTGGACGATTTTTGCAAGGGCAAGAGGGTCATTGGACCTTTGTTAGCAAGACAAGTCTTGCAACTTGAGAGCTTGAGATTCTTGACTAAGTCAAAGGGTCCACTAGTCTTGATATTTTAGAAGACTTCATCCAAACCACCCAATTGGTTACATCTTGACCCTCCATGTCCCTATATTATACTACTAGTAGCAAGAGAGAGCCCAACACTTAGAAAAAATTTCAAGAAATTTGAAGAGCAAGAGCTTGAGCTCTCGGGTTCCCTCTTGAGAAAAAAGAAAAATCTTTGTTCCTTGTTCTTTTAGCTCCACACTTTAAACCAAGGTTCTTGAGTGTATTGTAAGCATATCTCAATAGAAAAATCTTGGAAAAAGATAGTTTTCGGGTTAGTCGCAAAGCGAAAACCTAGTTGTCTTTCTAGGTTTTGTTTAGAGATTTGAAGGAAATTTGTTGGTGTTGTTCTAAGGGTCTCAACTAGCGGATTGAAGCGTCTTGAAGAGGCTCTAAGTTTCTAAGGAGCGACTTCAGATTTGGAGTTGGATTAAGATTCGTTAAGGTATAATCTTGTCCCTTGAAAGTGTTACAAGATTATTTATATTGTTGTTAGCTTTACATGTTGCTAGCATGAAGTGTATGTGTTGAAGTTTATAAGTATTATGGATTTCTTGTAGCCCTAAAAATCCGAAATGTAATGTAAGCCATGTGAAGTTGGATTACAAATTGGTCGTTTATTTGAATCGTCGCATGTTAATTAGTTGGAGATTATAGTAGTTATAATCGTTTGCGACTTGATCTCATGTTAAGCTAATAACTTGGATTGAAATGGAAATTGGATAAGAATTGATGTTGTAATACTTCAAGTTAGCCGAATTGGCCTAGTAAGTTGTATTAATTTGATATCGTTAGGTAGTGAATTTTACACGCCTAGTAGGCGTGTAATCCCCTATTGTTGATTGCATTGATTGGGCCTTAAATGTGGCGTGTTTGGTTATTGTATTCGGCCTTGAAAAAGGTGGCAAAGTAAGTAGAAACAAAGGAGGTGTTGTCCGATTTTCCGTAGAATTTAGAGACTTTACACTTATAATATTCTACGTTTGAAGTAAGGCTTTAATAGACGTATTGTGAATATTATAGGTTGACATTCTACGGGCGGGACTTTGTACTTGGCAAGTGGTTTGACCCGGCGAGGTATGTAGAACTTTTCCTATCCTTTGAGCATGACTAGTTGCACGTATATAGTGTGGTAGACGTACAAGATCTTAATATCCTTTACTAGTTTATTGAATGGCCAAGTCGGGTGAGTTAGGAGATTAACTCGCTTCTTTGAAAGTATTAAGGATGTCTTAAGTTTTATTAAAGTTAAGGGACTTGAAGAGTTTTAAAGTATGTGATACTTGATTCGTTTTAAACGTATAAGTCCCTTGGATAGGAAATTGTACTTAACTAAGGTATAAAGTGAATATAACGACTTTATGGGGAGTTGGTTATATTGGCTTTATGGAAAGATAAATGGCTTGATTTAATGAAAGGCAATTTGATTTTAAGGCATCGATTGCCTAAGGTTTTATAAGAAAAGGAGTCACTTGATTTAGAAACCTAACTTTATTTCTAAAGGTATTGTGACTTGCCTTGAAATGTAATTTGGGCTTGATACTATGGTTAATAGTATCTTGGAGGTTTTCTACTAAAAAAAGTCATTTGTTTTAAAGAGTAGAAGTACGTAGTACTTTGGGTTAAATTCCGGGATTTTTATAAAAGACATGTTAGTGCCTTAAGTAAACTAAAATGAGAGTGTATATAAACAAGAATAATAAGAAGTTAGGGGATTTCTTAACTTGCTTATGTATTGTATGATAAGCCGGTAGTGCTTATGTTATGAATGATAGCCGGATTTGTGCTAGTGGTATATTATTCTTTACGGGGTCATTCCCCGGGTTTGTGGCTGTCACGACCCATTCCGGGGCCCGTGACTGGTGCCTTACCGGGGCACCCAAGTAGTCATACATCAGAGTAATCAGCGGAAATATAAAGCAAGACATGAAACAGTTTATAAAATAAGACACAGTTTATGTGAGAAAACATCGCCTTTCGGCATATATATATAAACATGGTTTAGCAGTTACATCCGACACTGTACAACATGACTACAGACCTCTAAGGAAATATACAACTATGGCGGGACAGGGCCCCGCCATACCCTGACTGTACAAAACTATCTACAACAGGGAGATCATACCCAAAAGTAGAGCCTCCGGAAAGGATGGAGCTCCTGACACCAACGTAGAGATCCTAAGAATGTGGATCTAGCACCTGCTTGCCCTTACCTGCGGCATGAACGCAGCCCCCCGAAGGAGGTCAGTACAACAGGTACTAAGTATATGAAACTGTAAAATACTTAAATGAAACATATCATTTTAAAAACAGTTTGCAAGTATGTATAAAACAACGAGGAAACGCGCATAGTGCACATCACAAACAAAGCGTGATAGGTAAATCGTATGTAGTCTTTTCTAGGCTGCGAATGATCAGCAGGCCAATTGCGTAGTATCACCATGCAAGCCTAATCTCGGACTCCGTAGTCGCATAGGCCAATCACATAGGCCCGCATAGGGTATATAACCCCGCATCGAGGGTAGCTACTCCTCGGCATCGTCCTGGACTCGTAGTCCGCATGGCCACATAGACCGCATGAGGTATAACCCCGCACACTAACCTGGAACTCCCGTAGCTCCGCATAGGTCCCTTGGACCCGCATGAGGTATTCTCGAATCATGGTCCTGCATCACTGAGTCTACCCGCGTCGGAGGCGACTTAACCGGAAATATGTCAAGAGGTGAGTGATGTTACACTAACCTAACAGCTTATCGTTAAACAACATAAGCACAACAAGAATACTCTTTTACACAAACGTTACAAGACACTAACACACATAGCATCATATCATGTCCACTTATCAAACCATTTTATTCTTTTCACCAATCAATATAAGTCTTGTTACAAACACATAGGTAAACTGTTCCTTTTATTAATCTTAAGTGGTTATACCTAACTTCCCATAAAGCTAGTATAACTCTTAAGCTTCTGTTTTAAAAACCAGTTAGTTCTCTTCTAAAAAAAATGATTCAATATTCTTTTGAAATGCTTTCAGTTCTTTATTATTCAGGCTTAAGCCGTGAGGCATTGCCGTAAGTATTATTCGAGCTTAAGCGTGAGGCATTCCGTAAGTATTATTCGAGCTTAAGTCAAAGACATTGCCGTAGTTATTATTCAGTTAACACGTATGCGTCTACTACTATATATATATGTAAAATATCATGCTTTAGGGAGAATCACATACCTTGAAAACCACGCGAGTTGAATATGTCGCAGAGAGTCACCTATAATAGTCACAGACATCTATCAAAGACTACTCGAAGGTCATTCTAAGCAGAGGGTTCACAATTCTACGGAAAGTCGGGCAGCACTTCCTACCGGTGAGCTATATAAGTCTCATTGTGAAAACAGTCTATGTAATCTGATTTGATTATTCTTCTTTTAAACCGCCTACTGTGATAACAGTTCAATTCTATTCTGCAATATTCTTCTAAGTATTTATACTTATTCTTATACTACAACAGTAAGTATTCTCTAATTCAAAAGAGGGTTAGGATTAGTTACCTCGGTAAGCCCAATAATATCCTAGATAAAGTCGCGCCTGAGCAAGGTTTTGCTCCTAAGTTGTATGCTCCAAGGAAACCTTAGAAGTTCTTCACAACTTCTACTAAGTACTAAGGTATTTGGGCTAGGGTATTTTGGGCATTATAACAATACAAGAAGGCAACTTTTCTACCAAGGGAGGGGGGGTAGGTTTTGGCTAGGCTAGGGGGGGCCTCGGCCAAACTACTTAGGCTAGAGGGGGGGGTATTCGGCCAAGGGCCTTCACAAGGGGAGGGGGAGGTGTTGGACGAAAAGGCTACAAAGGGAGAGGAGAGGATTTTCAAGACTTGGAAAGATTTGTGGATGAAGAACTCTTCATCTCTAAGGGGGTATTTATAGGTCAAGAGGTGGCCAACCAATGGCCAAGATTAAGACAAGTGCAAGGCAAGTGTAGGGTGAGGATTAACTAAACACAAATATCCTACCAACTCCTTGACTTGTGCACAAGGCACAAAAAACGTGCCAATGCTCTCCAATTTCGTCCAATGGACGATTCAAGTCCACCAATTGGAGGGTGCCAAGTGTCGCCCTCCCGTTGGTCCAAAATGTTTCGTCTCTCGGAAAAATCCGCAAAAATTAGAAATGGCATAGCCGGAATTTACCCTACGAAAGCTGTGGAAACGTTTCGTCGGAAAACGATTCTTTTTGTGAGTTGTGCCCAAAAAAATCGTCCAAGCCTAAACCTTAAGGCTAAACTTTTTGTACGTATTCCCTTACGTATATACTCTGAAAATACGGGGTATAACATTCTCCCCTCCTTAGAAACATTCGTCCCGAATGTTCCTTCCCAAGACAGATAGCGATAAGGTTCTTCATAACTTAAACAGTTTGCAAATGCCACACACGGCCACAAAACAACACTTAGGCATAAACGATAATGAAAATTTACAAGTAGGAAAGTGAATTACCTGGAGGTGTGGGGAATAGGTGAGGATACTTCTGCCTCATGTCCTCCTCGGCTTCCCACGTCATCTCCTCCCTGAGCTCGTTCCGCCACAAGACTTTGTGGAAGCCACGTCCTTGGTCATGAGCGCCTAACTTTGACGATCGACTATCGCTATGGGAATCTCCTCATACGATAACCCCTCGGTCACCTGGACATCGTCAATCGGGTGTACCCTAGATGGATCCCCGATACATCTCCTCAGCATAGATACGTGAAAAACCGGATGCACTACCTCCAGATCGGACGGCAGATCCAACTCATAGGCAACCTTGCCTACCCTGCGGACAATCTGAAACGGCCCAATGTACCTTGGGCTAAGTTTCCCCTTCTTCTCGAATCTCATCACACCGCCATGGGTGACAGCTTTAGGAAAACCCAATCATGAACCTCGAACTCAAGATGCCGCGACGATGATCTGCATCGACTTACATGCGACTACGGCTGTCAATAGCCGCTCTCGGATAAGCTTCACCTTATCCACTGCCTGTTGCACCAAATCTGGTCCCACTAGCTGCACCTCGCCCACATCGAACCAACCTATAGGCGATCTGCACTTCCTCCCATACAAGGCCTCATAAGGCGCCATCGAATCTTTGGAGTGGTAGCTATTATTATACGCGAACTCAACTAGAGGCAAATGATCCTCCCAACTACCTGAAGTCAATAACACGGGCTCGACATATCCTCGAAGTCCGGATAGTGCGCTCTGCTGTCCGTGCATGCGTGGATGAAATGCGATTACTCGTGCTCACTGCGTCCCTAAACCCCTGCGGAAGGACCTCCGAAGTTAGCGTAATCGGGCTCCTGCATGCGATATGATCGAAGTAGGGACTCCATGCGATCGGCGATCTCTCGGATGTAAAGTCCGGCATAATCCTCGGTAGAAAAAGTCGTCTGACGGGAAGAAAGTGGGCTGATTTGTCACTGTCGGCGATAACCCATATAGAATCATGTCTCCTCCGAGTGCGAGGTAATCTGTGATGAAGTCCATGTTGATTACCTCCCACTTCCGGTCGGGATCTCGATAAATGCGTAACAAACCACCGGGCCTACGGTGCTCTACCTTCACTGCGCGACAACACGGGCGAGCTACGAACTCTACAACGTCCTCTTCAAGCCATCCCACCAATACACGGATCTAAGGTCGTGGTACATCTTGGTCGACCCGGATGGATAGTAACGCTTGTGTGTGCTTCCCGATAACTGCGCGAAGTCACGAAACATCCGGAACACGATGCGCCCTCAAACCTTAGCACCCGTGGTGCTACCTCAAAGGACCGCGCCTCACGAAGAGTCGTATCACGATATCGAATCAAAGCGGGATCCTCGGCTGTTGCCTCTTCACCTCGCCAGCGATGGAAGACTCGGCAACCTCGCGAACTCTAACCCCACTGCTATCAAAATCAATCAAGCGGACAAGGCTCGCTAAGCGGTGCAAATCACGAACCATGTCCTCTCTCTCTGCGCACATCGATAGGCTCCCCATCGACCTATGACTAAGGCATACGCCTAACATTGGCCTTCCCGGGTGGTACAGGATATCAACATCGTAATCCTTAAGCAACTCTAACCACCGTCTGCATCGTAAGTTCGGCTCCTGGTGAAGATATCTTGGAGGCTCTTGTGGTACGTAAAAATATCCACGTGAAACCCATACAAATAGTGCCTCCAGATCTTCAAAGCGTGAATCACGGCTGCCAACTCCAAATCATGGGTGGGGTAGTTCCTCTCGTGTTTCTTCAGCTGTCGGGATGCATATGCTATAACCCTGCCATGCTGCATCAACACACATCCCAACCCGATGCATGACGCATCACAATACACGACATAACCATCCGGACCTCCGGAAAGTAAGAAGCGAGGCGGTCGTCGGTCTCTCTTCAAAGAATGGAAACCACGCTCACAAGCATCATCCATCTGAAACTTGGCGCCTTCGAGTCGGCCTAGTCAATGGTGCGAAGATAGAAGCAAACTTCTCCACGAACGCGATAATATCTGCAAGGCCCGAGCTGCGAACCTCTGTCGGAGTAGTAGGTCTAGGCAATGTCCTGACTGCCTCGATCTTGGCCGTATCCACTCGAATGCCATCAGCCCCGACAATATGCCCAAGAAACGCCACTGAAGTCAACCAAAACTCACATTTGGAAAACTTGGCGTACAACTGCTGGTCTGGAGCATCGGCCAGATCGCCGAAGTGCTCGCGTGCTCTGCTCTGGCGAGAATAAACCAAGATATCATCAATGAACACTATCACAAGCGTGTCCAAAAATGGTTTGAACACGGTTCATCAAATCCATGAATCTGCGGAGCATTGGTCAACCCAAAAGACATGACCACGAACTCATAATGCGTCTGGGTCTGAATGCGATCTAGGGGCGTCCACCTCTCGACTCGCACTGATGATAGCGGCCGTAGATCAATCTTGGAGAAGCATCTCGCACCTGCACCGGGTCGAACAAATCATCAATCACAGGAAGGGGTATCGTTCTTAATGGTCACCTTGTTCATGCTGTAATCAACACACATGCGCGGCGTCCGTCCTTCTTCTTCACGAACAATACTGGCGCTCCCGGGGAGAAACACTAGGCTGATGAAGCCGCTTCTCGGAAATCCCTAAGGCGATCCTTCACTCTCTCAACTCGGCGGTGCCATTACGTATGGCGGAATGGAAATAGGCGAGTGTCCGTAATATGTCAATACAAAACTCAATCTCCCTGCGGAGGATACGGGAGGTCATCCGAAACACGTGCGGGAACTCGTCGACTCTTTGGGCCGGTGAAAATCTGGTACCGCAACTTGATATCAAACACCCGACGAGATGGTAGATATACCCCTGCACTATCTTCCTAGCCTTGAGGTAGGAAATAAACCTACCCTCCGGCGTCTGGTGCTCCCTCGCTCAACAATGGCTCCTCGTGAAGCTGGAACCGTACTACTCTCTCTGCGGTCTACATTGGCGTAGCGAAGCTAGCCAATCCATCCCCATGATCACGTCGAAGTCAATCATCTCCAACTCTATCAAGTCGGCTGGTCCGGCGTAAATGGTCACAGGACAAGCTCTATATACCCGCCGAGCTACATCGAATCACCATTGGCGTGGCTACCTCGAAAGGATCTATGGACTCGGGCTCTATCCCTATCCTACTAGCAACAAGGGAGATATATGGGGCCAGTAGAACCGGATCTATCAAGGCATAAACATCAAACCAGGCCGATAAGGTACCGTGGCGACATCGGTGAGGCCTCACGATCTGTCGGTGGACAAAGCATAAATGCGGTTCGAGGACCGCTAGGCTGGGACCGCGCCACGACCTGCTCGTGACCTGCCGCCCATGAGTACCTTGCCCTCGGGGCGAGTAGCTGTCGGGGATGAAGAAGACGGCGAGAAAGAACTGTGGTGACCCTACCATCAGCCGCGCTCTTGGTGGACAGGTTCCTCGCATAGTGACCTGCGGCCTGGCCACGAAACAAGCTCCGTAGCAGCACCACAACTCGAAGTGGGATCTACCGCGTCGGCCACACCGGAGGGTGGTCGATCGACGATACCTCTGCCGCCACGGGCGTCTCAAGTCACGGGGCCACAGTGCGCCCTCGAATATCTGGTGTCTTGAGGCGGTGCGGGAGTGCTCGGGCTGGTGTGGTGCAAATCTAGGCTCGCTGAGGCGCCCACCACGATAGCCACCAAAGACCTGCGTCCGGTCTTCTTTGCTGTCGGCCGGTGGTCTCTACGCTCACATCCTGAGCATGAGCTGCATGCGGGTAATGTCCATACGGTGAAGAAACACCCGCACACGACTCGGCCATATAGTCATCTAGCCCGGTGACGTAGCGGTGCACCCTATCCTCCATAACTGCTACCAACGCTGGGACATATCGAGCCAAAGAATCAAACTCGACATTGTACTCCCTGACAGTGCGACCCCTCTGCCTCAGCAGTAAAAATCTATCAGCCCGCGCCCTCCTCATCTGTGGAGGCAAGAAGTGAGTGAGGAAAGCCTCTGAGAACTCATCCCAAGTAGGCGAGGGGCGTGCTCTCCCCGGGATAACTCCCATGAATCAAACCAATCGACTGCAGTATCACGCAGCCTATGCGAACTGAAGGTCACAGACTCTGTCTCTGAGGCCTTGATCACCCTCATGATCCTCTGTAGCTGACGGATGAACTCCTGCGGATCATCCTCCGGCCTCGACCCGTAAAACTCTGGCGGGCTACAACTCAAGAAATCTCGTAGCCTCAAACTATCTGCCCTCGGGTGTACCACGGGTGCGACCTTCGCTGAGGCCCCAGGCTGAGCCGCATCCGGCCTATCCTCGTATCGGCCACACTCTAGCCAAAGGCGGGCCATCTCCTTGTACCTAACTCCTCCGCCCGGGATGTGGGACAAGAGGTGTGGGTCTTGTGGTCTCTTTGGGGCGGCGGCGTCATAGAACTTCGCCGTCTGCGGTATAGGCGGGCTCGAGCCCTCGTGACTCTAGGTGTCTGGCGGCTCCTCGCCTTGCCGCCACGGGCGGGTTGCCTTACGTGGAGGCATAAGCATTCTGAAAGGAATACGTTAGAGGGGTCCAACTTTAACACAGCTCTAAAGCACGATCTCAAAGTGAGAAGAATGGAAACCAATCCTAAATATCTTATAGCCTCCTGATTATTGGTGTGGTGCACAACACACCGATAATCAAGACTCTACTAGATACGGTCTGTAGACACTTTCCGAGGATTAACTGCTCTGATACCACTTTTGTCACGACCCGTTCCGGGGCCCGTGACTGGTGCCTTACCGGGGCACCTAAGTAGTCATACATCAGAGTAATCAGCGGAAATATAAAGCAAGACATGAAACAGTTTATAAAATAAGACACAGTTTATGTGAGAAAACATCGCCTTTCGGCATATATATATAAACATGGTTTAGCAGTTACATCCGACACTGTACAACATGACTCTGAGACCTCTAGGAAATATACAACTATGGCGGGACGGGGCCGCCATACCTCGATATACAAAACTATCTACAACAGGGAGATCATACCCAACAGTAGAGCCTCCGGAAAGGATGGAGCTCCTGACACCAACGTAGAGATCCTAAGAATGTGGATCTAGCACCTGCTTGCCCTTACCTGCGGCATGAACGCAGCCCCCCGAAGGAGGTCAGTACAACAGGTACTAAGTATATGAAACTGTAAAATACTTAAATGAAACATATCATTTTAAAAACAGTTTTGCAAATATGTATGAAACAACGAGAAACGCGCATAGTGCCACATCACAAACAAGAGCGTGATAGGTAAATCGTAGCGAGTCTTTTCTAGGCTGCGAATGATCGAAGCAGGCCAATTGCCCGTAGTATCACCATGCAAGCCTAATCTCGGACTCCGTAGTCGCGTAGGCCAATCACATAGGCAAAGATAAGGTATATAACCCGCATCGAGGGTAGCTACTCCGGCATCGCCCCGGACTCGTAGTCCGCATGGCCACATAGACCACATGAGGTATAACCCGCACACTAACACGGAACTCCGTAGCTCGCATAGGTCCCTTGGACCCGCGAGGTATTCTCGAATCATGGTCCTGCATCACTTTGAGTCTACCCGCGTCGGAGGCGGCTTAACCCGGAAATATGTCAAGAGGTGAGTGATGTTACACTAACCTAACAACTTATCGTTAAACAACATAAGCACAACAAGAATACTCTTTTACACAAACGTTACAAGACACTAACACACATAGCATCATATCATGTCCACTTATCAAACCATTTTATTCTTTTCACCAATCAATATAAGTCTTGTTACAAACACATAGGTAAATTGTTCCTTTTATTAATCTTAAGTGGTTATACCTAACTTCCCATAAAGCTAGTATAACTCTTAAGCTTCTGTTTTAAAAACCAGTTAGTTCTCTTCTGAAAAAAAAAATGATTCAGTATTCTTTTGAAATGCTTTCAGTTCTTTATTATTCAGGCTTAAGCCGTGAGGCATTCAGTAAGTATTATTCGAGCTTAAGCGTGAGGCATTGCCGTAAGTATTATTCAGCTTAAGTCAAAGACATTGCGTAGTTATTATTCGATTAACACGTATGCGTCTACCGTACTATATATATATTGTAAAATATCATGCTTTAGGGAGAATCACATACCTTCTCAGCGAAAACCACCTGCCAAGTTGAATATGTCGCAGAGAGTCAGCCTATAATAGTCACAGACATCTATCAAAGACTACTCGAAGGTCATTCTAAGCAGAGGGTTCACAATTCTACGGAAAGTCGGGCGCACTTCCCTACCGGTGAGCTATATAAGTTCATGTGAAAACAGTCTATGTAAGTAATCTGTTTGATTATTCTTCTTTAAACCCTTCTCTGTGATAACAGTTCAATTCTATTCTGCAATATTCTTCTAAGTATTTATACTTATTCTTATACTACAACAGAAGTATTCTCTAATGCAAAAGAGGGTTAGGATTAGTTACCTCGGTAAGCCCAATAATATCCTAGAAAAAGTCGCGCCTGAGCAAGGTTTTGCTCCTAAGTTGTATGCTCCAAGGAAACCTTAGAAGTTCTTCACAACTTCTACTAAGTACTAAGGTATTTGGGCTAGGGTATTTTGGGCATTATAACAATACAAGAAGGCAACTTTTCTACCAAGGGAGGGGGGTAGGTTTTGGCTAGGCTAGGGGGGGGGGCCTCGGCCAAACTACTTAGGCTAGAGGGGGGGTATTCGGCCAAGGGCCTTCACAAGGGGAGGGGGAGGTGTTGGACGAAAAGGCTACAAAGGGAGAGGAGAGGATTTTCAAGACTTGGAAAGATTTGTGGATGAAGAACTCTTCATCTCTAAGGGGGTATTTATAGGTCAAGAGGTGGCCAACCAATGGCCAAGATTAAGACAAGTGCAAGGCAAGTGTAGGGTGAGGATTAACTAAACACAAATATCCTACCAACTCCTTGACTTGTGCACAAGGCACAAAAAACGTGCCAATGCTCTCCAATTTCGTCCAATGGACGATTCAAGTCCACCAATTGGAGGGTGCCAAGTGTCGCCCTCCCGTTGGTCCAAAATGTTTCGTCTCTCGGAAAAATCCGCAAAAATTAGAAATGGCATAGCCGGAATTTACCCTACGAAAGCTGTGGAAACGTTTCGTCGGAAAACGATTCTTTTTGTGAGTTGTGCCCAAAAAAATAGTCCAAGCCTAAACCTTAAGGCTAAACTTTTTGTACGTATTCCCTTACGTATATACTCTGAAAATACGGGGTATAACAGTGGCATTTGCATATTCCGTGGATTTGCTACCCACGATGCGAGGAATACCTCATGCGAGTCCAAAAGGGCTTATGCGGGTGAAATAGTCCAATGCGGGCGGGTCCAGCCTATGCGAGGAATACCTCATGCGAGTCCGTAAGGGCTTATGCGGGTGAAATAGTCCCATGCGAGGAATACCTCACGCGGGTCCACGCGACCTATGCGGGTGAAATAGTCCCAGGAGTAGGATTGCTAAATGATACTGCGGGCGGGTGGTCCTGCTTTGATCATGAGCTTCCTATTTTATATTGTAAGGATACTACTATTTACTCTCATTGTTAGTAAGGCACAGTGTACTGTAATTTGATTATCATACATGTCTCCGGCTTTGATTTAGACTTATGATGTAATTACAGTATTTTTCCAGTTTTACATACTTAGTACATATTGTGTACTGACCCCCTTCCTCGGGGGCTGCGTTCATGCCGCAGGAAAGGGTAAGCAGGTGGTGGATCCTCATTCTTAGGATCACTTATCAGACATCAGAAGCTCCATTTCTCCGGAGGCTTGTCTCTTTTGGTACAGTCTTTCCCTGATGTTGTAGATTTACGTATATTCAGGGGTATGGCGGGGCCCTATCCCACCACAGTTGATATTCCTAGAGGTTTGTATTCACATTTGTGGTTGGGCTGTAAGAACTGATTTGTAGAGTTGTACTTTTGAGTATGTTTATATTATGGAAGGCGGCCTTATCGGCTAGCCTGGGATGTTGTTGTTTACACATGTGTTTATGTTGTGTATGTTCCGCTACTATTCTCTGATGTATACCTAAACGGGGTGCCCAGGTAGGGCACGATCGTGATCGAGGTGGTCATGACAAAAGTGGTATCAGAACAGTTAGTCTTCGGAAAGTGTCTACAGACCGTGTCTAGTAGAGTCTTGATTATCGGTGTGTTGTGCACCACATCTATAATCAGGAGGCTGCAGGACATTTAGGATTGGTTTCCATTCTTCTCTCTCTGAGATCGTGCAATAGAGCTGTCTTATTAGGTTGAATCCTCTCTGACCTATTCTTATGAAACAGTTATGCCTCCACGGAAGGCGACCAGGGCCCAGAAGGGCAAGGCAGCAGCAGGAGCTGCTAGCGGTACTCAGAGGGTTACACGGACTCAGGCACAGACTATACCTGAGGTAGTAGGCGGGTCGGCGAGTTCAGCCACGCCGGCAGTATTAGAGGAGCCGAGAGCGGCAGTAGCTCCAGAGGTTCCGGTACCAGAGCCTCCAGTTCCGCAGCCGGTTGCTGAGTACAGAGACTACGGGAGCGGATCCGGTTATTGACCCGAGATAGTAGCGGACAGCGCCGCGAGCGCATGCGACCCACCCTAGGGCGGCGGTTTGTGGATTCGGGATTTTCTGGGTTGTCATCCATCCGAGTTTTATGGTTCGAGGTCTGAGGAGGATCGCGGGAGTTCATTCGGCGCTCTACGGACCATGCGAGTTCTTAGGGCTTGAGAGGCAGTGCATTACGCTAGCCTCTTACGATTCTGCGATATTGCGTTGAACCGTTTGAGTCGTGGTTGCTTTCGAGAGGTGATGATGCCGCTTCCGGTGTTTGGGAGGAGTTTACAGAGGCCTTCATGGATCACTTTTTGCCTCCTGAGATGAGGAGAGCCTGTGTATATAGATTCTTGACCTTGAGGCAGAACGGGAGGACTATCAGGGAGTACAGCCTGGAGTTTGACTCCTTGGCCAGGCATGCGCACACTATTGTAGCTGACATGGCGGATAGAGTTCATCGTTACGTGATGGGTCTAGACCGTCATATGATTACTGCGTGCTTGGGAGTGGCTCTTCAGCCCGGTATGGACATTGCCGAGATGCGATCCTATGCGCGAGGATAGAGGATAGAGAGAGGAGGACCATTGACTCGAGCCGGCCAATAGGGCGGGGCAATGGGTCTCAGGGCGATTTCGGCGGATAGCCTCGGCCAGACCGGGTCCACATTCCAGAGCACGAGTGCTCCGTCACGGTTTTCTCGGGAGGTCCGATCAGCCAGTCATTCGAGGCGGTCGTGGCTCCAGGACTTGAGGTTTCGAGGAGGCGTAGATCGTCGCCGATCGAGGCCACCCACATCTCGGTGTGCTCGATTCGGTAGATCGCACCCAGGCGAGTGTCGTGTTCCTGCAGGAGCTTGTTACTCTTGTGGCCAGCTGGGCCATTTGAAGAGAGATTGTCCGTCGAGAGGCAGCATCGGTGGTACAGTCACGGTAGCGGGATCGGTTGCTCGGTCTTCTCTTTACGTGGTTATGCGCCCGAGGCGGTACTCACGGACCGGCAGGCCGCGGTAGAGGTCGTGGTGGTCGTTCCAGCTCTAGCGGTCCACGTAACGCATATATTCATTAGCCGCCGGGATCGGAGGCTTCCACGGCGTCGTCACAGGTACATTATTGATTTCATGCTGTGACGTTTATGCTTTGATAGATCCAGGTTCTACCTTGTACTATGTGTCCCCTCTTATTGCGGGTGGAATCGGGATAGAGCCGGAGTCGATAGAGCCTTTTGAGGTAGCTACGCCAATGGGAGATTCGGTGTTAGGCGGCGGGTGTCTGAGAGGTTGTCGGTATATATTTACTGATCGTCGACTTTGCAGACTTGATAGAGCTGGAGATGACAAATTTAGATGTCATTATGGGTATGGACTGGTTGGCTTCTTGTTATGCCAATGTTGACTGTAGGGACAGGTTGGTTCGGTTCCAGTTTCCTGGCGAGCCAGTTATCGAGTGGAAGGGCAACACAGCGTCGCCGAGGGGTAGGCTTATTTCTTACCTCAAGGCTAGGAAGATGGTGCAAAAAGGGTACATCTATCATCTGGTTCGGGTATTTGATACAGGCCGAGGTGCCGTTCTTGATCGATGCGATGGTTAGGGAGTTTCCAGATGTGTTCCCAGACGATCTTCCGGGTATCCCTCCTGAGAGGGAGATTGAGTTTTGTATTGACACGTTTCCAGACACTCGACCTATTTTCATTCCGCCATACAGGATGGCACCTGCTGAGTTGAGGGAGCTGAAGTGTCACGACCCGTTCCGGGGCCCGTGACTGGTGCCTTACCCGGGCACCCAAGTAGTCATACATCAGAGTAATCAGCGGAATATAAAAACAAGACATGAAAAGAGAAACAATTTATCTGAGAAAAAGTTGCCTTTCGGCATGTATATATACATATCAACAGTGAACAGTTACATCCCAACTTTACAACAGGACTACAGACCTCTAAGGAAGTAAACAACTATGGCGGGACAGGGCCCCGCCATACCCTGAATGTACAAAACTATCTACAACAACAGGGAGATCATACCCAAAAGTCGAGCCTCCGGAGAAATGGAGCTCCTGACACCAGAGAAAAGATCCTAAAACTGAGGATCCGCTACCTGCTTCCCTTTACCTGCGGCATGAACGCAGCCCCCCGAAGGAGGTCAGTACAACAGGTACCAAGTATGTGAAACTGTAAAGTACTTTAAATGAAATCATATCATTTTAAAACCAATTTTACAAATATGTACGAAACAACCAATGTAACCGCACATAGTGCCACATCACAAACAAGAGCAATAATAGGTAAACTGTAACAGGTCTTTTCTAGGCTGCGAATGATCGAAGCAAGGCCAATCGCCCATAGTATCATTATGCATGCCTAATCACGGACTCCGCGATCGCATAGGCCACCTAGGCCCGCATGAGGTATTCCCCGCATCGAGGGTAGCTACTCCTCGGCATCGTCCTGGACTCTCGTAGTCCGCATGGCCACATAGACCGCATGAGGTATTCCCTCGCACACTAACCTGGAACTCTCGTAGCTCCGCATAGGTCCCCTGGACCCGCATGAGGCATCCCTCGCATCGGGGGGCAACTTACCCCCCGGTATATCATGTCAAGAGGTGAGTGGTACAATACTAACATAACGGCTTATCGTCAAACAACATAAGCACAATACGAATAACCTCTTTATACAAACGTTACAAGACACTAACACACGTAGCATCATAATATGTCTACTCATCAAATCATCTTACTATACTTTCCAGAAATCAATGCAAGTCTTTCATAAACACATAAGTAAACCGTTCATTTTATCTTTCTTAAGTCGTTATACCTAACTTCCCATAAAGCTAGTATAACTCTTAAGCTTTTTGTTTAAAAACCAAGTATTACTCTTCTTTCAAAAATGATTCATAATTCTTTTGAAATACTTCAAGATTCTTATTATTTTGACTTAAGTCAAAAGACGTCAAATAAAACCATGTTCAGTTAACACACGTACGTCTACCGTACTATATATATATTTTAAAATATCATGCTCAAGAGGATAGGAAGAATCACATACCTCCTCGGCGAAATCCACCTGCCAAGTCGAATATGTCGCGCGTGGAGAGTATCAACCTATAATAGTCAAATACCTCTATCAACGTCTAGACTACTCTGTAGAATATTCTAAGTAGAGGGTTCTCTATTCTACGGAAAATTGGGCAGCACTTCCCTACCCGTCAAGCTACACAAGTCTACTGTAAATACAGTCCTATGTAAGTACAGTTCAATTCGCTTCTTTAGTATCCTTCAATGTAATTATAGTTCAATTCTCTTCTTTAATGTCCTTCTATATCTTATACTCATTTCTATACTACTACAGTATGTAATCTCCAATTACAATAGAAGGACAAGATATTTACCTCGATAAGCCCAAAATTATCCAAGTTTAAATGTCGATCCTGAACAACGTTTAGCTCATAATTTGCACGCTCCGATAGCTCCAAGAAACCCTTAGAAGTTGCTAAACAACTTCTACTTACTACTTCAACCAACTATGAAGATTTCCCCAGGGTTTCTTTTAGTGACTAATGGATATAAGGTAGTATTTCTGGGCTTTTAGTATAGAGGTGACTTGGAATACTACAAGGTATTTGGCTAAGGTATTTTTGGAATAGTAACTATACTTGAAGACAACTTTTCTCTGGGGGTGTTTCGGCTAGAACACTCAAGATGGGGGGGGGGGAGAGGGATTGGACGAAAACTTACTAAGAGAGGGGAGGGATTTTGAGACTTGGAAAATGTTTTGTGGATGAAGAATTCTTGAAAATTAGGGGGGGGTATTTATAGGCCCTTCAAAGGCCAAGATCAAAGCAAGTGGATGGTGGAGATTTGGGCAACTGTAACCTTATCCATCTACTCCATAAATATCTAGCAAACATTGACCAAATGTTTTAGCCCTTTTAAACACAAAAAATGTGCCAAACATTTGCCCACAATGCCGTCCACTTGAGGGTGACACATGTCACCCTCTCGTTGGTCCAAAATATTTCATCTCTCGGAAAAATCCACAAAAATTAAATTATTGAACACGCAAAATTCCCTTACAAGGTTCGGAAAATTTTTCGTCGGAAAAACAATCTCTTTCGCTAGTTGTGCACAATTTCGTCCCTTATGCCTAATTAAGGCTTGAACTTTTGTACGTACGTCCTCACATACATACTCTGGAAATACGGGGTATAACATTCTCCCGTCCTTAGAAACATTCGTCCCGAATGTTCCTTCCCACGACAGGTAATGATATAGTTCCGCACAACTTAAACAATTTGCAAATGCCACACATGGCCACAATATAACACTTAAGCATATATGTCAATGAAAATTTACAAGTAGGAAAGTGAGTTACCTGGAGGTGTGGGGAATAAGTGAGGATACCTCTGCCTCATGTCCTCCTCTGCTTCCCACGTCATCTCCTCCCTGTTCTCGTTCCGCCATAAGTGTCACGACCCGACCCCGGGCCCGTGACTGGTGCCTTACCCCGGGCACCCTAGTGATACAACATCAGAGTAACCAGCGGAATATAAAATAAGACATGAAACAATATGAATGAGAAACAGTTTATCTGAGAAAAGTTGCCTTTCGGCATATATATATATATGAAAACTTGAACAGTTACATCCCTTTTACAAACCCTGCCCACAACAGTACTACAGACCTCTAAGAGTGTTATAACAAAAATGATGGGACAGGGCCCCGCCATACCCCTGAATGTAAGTACCTACAACGACAGAGGACTATACCACAGATAAGCCTCCGGAGAAACGGAGCTTCCCAAAACGCTTGACTGACCACATGGCGAGGATCAACAACGGGTGTACCTCACTGCGGTATGAACGCGGCCCGGAGAGTCGATCTAACAGTACAAAGTATGTGGCGAAAATACTGTAAGTGAAATCATAATAGTCTATAAAACAGAAGACATATATGATAACCAATTTATGATGCACAATATGTAAGCAGTCATGTCAAGTCAGGGACTCACGCCCTTAAAGTCATTACTCAAATATAACCATGGGTCTCATGCCCACAATATCAATCATGCCCGTGGAATTGCTTCCTCACTGCCGGCAGTCCATGATATAAAAGCACCAAGGAATACACATGAACACGTGTCCCACTGTGTCATAATAAAACCGTACGGGGTAAGTACGAAGGCATAGCCGACTACTAAAACCCACAGTACCAACAATGCCATAAACTGTATCACGAGGTCTTTCTAGACCGCGCCACATGATCGAAGCTGGCCACTCGCCCTCAGTATCAATGTGCGCGTCTAATCCTGGAGCATACCGCTGCTCCGCATAGGCCACACATAGGCCCGCATGAGGTATTCCTCGCATCGGTGGCTAACCCGCTGCATCCTCACGGACTCGTAGTCCGCATGGCCACATAGACCGCATGAGGTAATTCCCCCGCCCACTCACCCAGAACTCTCGTAGCTCCGCATAGGTCCCCTGGACCCGCATGAGGCATCCCTCGCATCGGGGGGCAGCTTAACCCCCGGTATAACATGTCAAGAGGTGAGTGGTACAATACTAACATAACAGCTTATCGTTAAACAACATAAGCACAACAAGGGAACCCCCTTTTACACAAACATCACAAGATACTAACACATGTAGCATCATAACATGTTTACTTATCAAACCAACAAGGAAGCATTACAAGGCTATCACAAACCAACATAGTCAAGTTATTCACACAAGGTACTTTCTACTTTATGTCAACAAGTTCGGGTTTTTATCCCCAAAGTACTTCATACATTAACTCTTTAAAAACCAAGTACTCATTGCTCACGAATGAGGTTTTCACACTTTTTAACAAAATTCATATCAAGTCAATTTAGTCAAGTCTCTTATCTTCAAAAGATTCATAGATCATAGTTTTAAACACTTAACAACGTAATCTCCTTTTTAAAACAATTTGAGTAACATATGCCTTATGTGTGAGTATGTTATTCTTGTTTATAACAATCTTATTAAAGCATCCATGATCTAGGAAATGTAATACAATTTTGTCTTATCTTAGCTTCTATGCAGATGGAGGTTTCTACTGGTTTTAATAATCCTTAATTAGTCAATACATTTTCCTTTATTAGCGCTGCAGTGGTTTGTTCGATACTGTTATACCCCGTATTTCCAGAGTATGTACGTAAGGACGTACGTAGAAATTTGAGCCTTAAGTTAGGCAAAGGACCGAATTTGGGCACAAGTGCCGAATAGAGTCGTTTTCTGACGAAACGTTTCCACAGCTTACGTTGGGAAAATTCCGGCTATGTCATTTAGTATTTTTGCGGATTTTTACGAGCGACGGAACATTTTTGGACCAACGGGAGGGTGACACTTGTCACCCTCATTGGACGGCAAAGAGGAGGCTTGGCCTTGGCCGATTGGTCCCTCCTTTTGTGCCTTGTTTTGTGGCTTGTTTTGTGGAGTGTTTTGTGGAGTGTTTTGTGGGTGCACTTGGCTTGATCTTGGCCTTACACTTGCCTAACACATGGATGGATCTTGGCCATTGGTTGGCCTTTGCTTGGCCTATAAATAGCTCCCCTTTGTGAAGACTTTATTCATCCACAAATTGTTCTAAGTGATAAATCCCTTCCCCTCCCTCTTGTAGACTCTCGTCCAAGAGCTCCTCTCCCCCTCTCTTGTGAGCTAGCCGAGAGCCTCCCCCTCCCCCCTCTAGTGGTGCTAGCCGTGGGGTACCCCCCCCCTAGCCTAGTTGTTTTCGTATAATACCCCTTGTTGTGGTATAGAAATACTCTCCTAGTATTGTTATAATGCCCTAAATACCTTAGCCTTGTACCTTGTAGTATTCCAAAGATACCTCTATACGTAGAACCCGGAAATACTACCTTTTGTCCTTTTTAGTCTCAAACCGAAACCCTAAGGAAATCTTCATTGTTGTTTGAAGTACTTAAGAGAAGTTGGTTAGAACTTCTAAGGGTTGTTTGGAGCGGATTGGATCACTCGGAATAGGAGCTAAACCTTGCTCAGGAGCGACATTAAACTCGGATAATTTTTGGGCTTATCGAGGTAAATATCTTGTCCCCCTATTGTAATTGGAAATTACATATGTGTTGAATATATAGTGGTTGTATACTATATATAGAACTGAACTTAGTATTGTGGCAATGTCTGTTGACTTAAGCCTGAAGAATGAAGAATTGAGCGATGAATCATAGAAGGTTAATAAAGAGAAGAATCGAATCGTAATTACCAGTGTATTCAGATAAAGAGACTTATGTAGCATTACTGTGTAGTAGAATTGTACGCGTCCGGTTAGACGTGTTAACCCCCCCCCCCCTGGTTGGCTTGGTAGCCGATGTAACGCCCCGAACCCGGGCCCGTTACTGGTGCCTTACCCCGGGCACCCTAGTGATACAACATCAGAGAAAACCAGCGGAAAATAAAACACGAGTCATGAAACGAGAGATATAATAAATAAACAGGCCAACCAAAACGATTTGCCTTGGTATATACATAAAAACCCAAGCAGTTATCCTCAACCCCGCCACAAGGTGCATGCACTCTAAGATTTACAACAACTATGACGGACGGGGCCGCCATACCCCGAATGTACAAGAACCTACAACTCGTGAAACATACAAAGATAAGCCTCGAAGGAACGGAGCTTTCAACACGCTGAAATGAGATCCTAGGAGCGGGATCCACGGCCGATGTACTTACTGCGGCGTGAACGGCCCGAAGGAGGTCGATGCAACAGTACCAAGTATGTGAAATCAAATCGTAAATGAAATCATAATAGCTTAAAAAGCAGGAGACATGTATGATAACCAAAATACAGTACGCAACATAAAAGCAGTCAAGTCAGGGACTCACGCCCTCAAAGTCACCACTCAAATATAACTATGGGTCTCACGCCCACAACGTCCATCATGTTCGCATCATGGCGTGCCCGGAATCGCGACGGTGTAGACATGTCCATGATGCAACAATAATAACAAGGCCGCATGGCCACATGCCCCCGGAATAATGCATCGGTGTAGACATGTCCATGATGCAACAATAATAACAAGGCGCGTGGCGCGTACCGGAATACTGCATCGGTGTAGACACGTCCATGTAACCTCAATAACAATATACTGGGTGGTCAACCCTGCCGCATGGCCACATGCCCCCGGAATACTGCATCGGTGTAGACATGCCCATGTAACCTCAATAACAAGACAGTAATCAAAATGGAAACATACCCGTGGAATTCTCCTTCACTGCCAGCACGTCCAAGTAAGTTCTCAACAAGTCAACCGGCCCTCTATCGAGAGACACGGTAACACAGAAATACCACACTTGCACAACAAAGGCTATCATCACAAGCATAGGCAAGTTTCACAACAACAAGCATAGGAAAGTTTCACAACAACAAGCATAGGCAAGTTTCACAACAACAAGCATAGGCAAGTTTCACAACAACAAGCATAGGCAAGTTTCACAACAACTCAAAGTACTTTCATTTTATGCCAAAGTCCGGGTTTTTAACCCCAAAGTACTACATACGTTAAGTTCTTTTAAAAGAGATCCATTACTTTTATAAAAGTCACCCGATACCCGTAGCCTTAGAATGACCAACCCACATTCCTTTCCAAACTCAAGTAACAACATTCTTTTCCTAAGTTCCAGTTTGCCTAGTTTCAATTACTCAAGCTTCTCATTTTCAAATGGTTTCATAGTTCATAAACTTAATCACTTGATTTCTTTTTAGAACAATTGAGTAATATATGTCTCACGTGAGAGTAGGTTATTCTTGTTTACAACATTCTTATTACAAAGACCATGATCTAGAAAATGTAATATCATTTTGTCTCATCTTAGTTTCTATGCGGATGGAGGTTTCTCTGGTTTTAATACGATACATCATTATTCAATACATTTTCCTTTATTAACGCTTGCGGTGGTGCTGTCGATACACATTCGATTTCCAAATCAAGAAACATTATCCCTTTAAATAAAACCAAGTACTCATTACTCACGAATGAGGTTTCACACAAACATTCACTTTAAAACAAATAAGTTAAGTCTCTTATCTTATAAGATCAAGTCTCTTAACTTCTAACATCAGTAAACCATTCTTAAGCGGTTATACCTAACTTCCCATAAAGCTAGTATAACTCTTAAGTTTTCAAAACACAATACTACACTTCGTTCAAAACGATTCATAAATCTTTTGAAATACTTCAAGTTTTATTATAACGCCCCAGCGATTATAAATCAAATCGATTATCTTTTAAAAACCACAACCCATTTTCTTACCTACATAAAGTCATTATAACCAACTTCCCATAAAGCCGTTATAACACTTTATGTTTTACAACAATCAAATATAATTAACACGTACGCGTCTACCGTACTACATAGTTCACACATATCATGCTAGAAGAGATAGGAAGAGGTTCACATACCTCGCGACGGTTGTCGACTAATAGCAAAACGCTCCAAGTACCTCAACCCGTCGGCTACTCCTTAGTCCAGAAGATTACGTCACACGTAGCACTTCAACCTATAAGGCCACAAGCGCTATTAACATTTAGATCTCATCGTAGAACATTCTACCGAAAATTCGGCAACTCTCCCCACAACAGCGTAAATCTCCTCTCTATCTGGTAGGCTACCAAGCCAACCAGGGGTTATACATCTAACCCTAACGGTACAATTCTACTCCACGGTACTACTACACAAGTCTCAGTAATACAACCCTATGTAATTACTGATTCGATTCGGCTTCTTGGGCTTAAGTCGCAAGACATTGTAAGTATTATTCAGCTTAAGTCGCAAGACATTGCCGATAACTACGCTCGATTACTATATATAGTATACAACAACTATATATTCAACACTTATGTAATTTCCAATTACAATAGAGGACAAGATAATTACCTCGATAAGCCCAAAATTATCCTAGTTTAAAGTCGCTCCCGAGCAAGGTTTAGCTCCACTCCGTGCGCCCAACCCGCTCCAACTACCCTTAGAAGTTCTAACCAACTTCTACTTACAACTTCAACAACGGGTGAAGATTTCCTTAGGGTTTCGTTTTAGTGATCGAGGAAAGTATAACGGTATTTTACGGGCTTGTATAAGTGTAACCTTGGGAATACTACAAGGTATTTGGGCCAAGGTATTTGGACATTATAACAATACTAGGGAGTATTTCTATACCACAACAAGGGGTATTTATACGAGACAACTAGGCTAGGGGTACCTCGGCAAAGCTTCACAAAAGGGGGTGTGCTCTCGGCAGGGCCTTTCTCGAGGGAGGGGCTTTGGGGACGAAAGCAAGACAAGAGGAGGAGTAGTTTGAGACTTAGATAGATTGCTCAAGTTTAGGATGAAGAATGTCTTCAACTAGAGGGTATTTATAGGTCAAGTGAAGGCCAACCAATGGCCAAGATGAAGACAAGTGCATAGCAAGTGTAAGGCCAAGATTTAGCCATGTGCTACCTTATCCATCTACCACACAACTTGCACAAAATATCCTACCAACTAAAGTAGCCCCAAATCGTCCCAATTGCCGTCCAAGCCTTCCAATGTGAGGGTGACACATGTCACCCTCCCGTTGGTCCAAAATGTTTTCTCTCGGAAAAATCCGCAAAAATTATAAATGACATAGCGAATTTTCCCTACGAAAGCGTGGAAACGTTTTCATTTAAAAACGACTCTTTTCGCACTTGTGTACAAATTCGAACCTTGTCTAGTCTTTAAGGCTAAAATTTTATACGTACGCCCTCACGTACATACTCTGGAAATACGGGGTATAACATTCTCCCCTTAGAAACATTCGTCCCGAATGTTCCTTCTCGAAACAGATAACGAAGAAGTTCCTTCTAACAAGTTGTCAAAGCCACACCTGGCCACAAACATAACACACGTTCTCTTCCCTCCTTACTCGTAGTGCCCTCCTCGAACACTTGAACTCTTCTAGTATACGTACCATACTTCAGTCATCATTTCAGTTCCCAAAACTTTGGAGTCACTACCTCCAAACTTGGTCATCTTACTCGCCTCAATCTTCCTTAAGGCCATTCCCGGCCTTCGATCTACTGGTCGAACGTATCCACGAACTCATACTGGTCATTTAAACTTGGGCCTAGCACCTCGTGACTCGCCACTGGCGGGACCACCCGAGCTGACCGCCGCCGAACGGGGCGGGTTGGCCCGCAACATGGCCCCAACCCGACCCACTATCGCGCCAACTCTTGCTCCTCGACACGGAACAATCTTGCTAAATCACATCATGAAAGCTACCACTTTCATTTACTCAACCCAGGGACTTATCACACAATACATTCTAGGCATAAAATGCACTACGACAAGGATCACTTGCAAAACTTGTACTCAAACGGCCTTACATCTAAGGTCTCCTCTGTAATATTCTAAGGTTCATCATTTTCTCACCCCAGGCTTACCCTTTCACTAAGCATGCTTCTAAGTCACATTTTAGCACAAAGCTATCCGAACATAACACTTAACACATTATCATAACATACAAAACTCTAGATGGTTAAGGATATACCTGAAAGTAGGCGGTTCAAAGGACCGCTAGAACTGGGAACTCCCACCGCGACCTCTACCGGGGCCTGCCGGTGTACGAACATTCTGCCTGGCTATGGAAGGTGAAGAACCCGCAACTGCTCCAAAGATGCGTGCTATCCTACCAGCGCTACCACAGTCGGACAGTCTCTCGTCATATGGCCTGTTGGCGCAAGAATAACAAGCTCCTCGGTACTACGACACTCCCGAAATGCGGTCTACTACATCGACTACACCGAGGCAGGGGTGATTGCATCCGCCAACACCCTACTCCTCGAACATTCAAGCACAGGAGCCACGACCTGCTCTGAATATCCTGGGTCCCGGCTGCGGGGACCACTCTGCAATGGCGGAGGTACATAACTAGTCCGCCGAGGCGGTCCGCCTCGAAAGTCGCCAAAATATCCGACCGTCTTGGCGCCTTCTTTGGCGGTCCACCTGCGTCGATCTGCGCTCGCCGCGCAAGTGCATGAGCACGAATCACGGGCAATGTCCATGCGGTGAAGAGAAACACGAACAACTCTGCTAGGTAATCATCGAGCCTGTAACATATCGGTGCACTCGATCCTCCATACTAGCTACTAATGCGGGAACATACCGCCAATGAGTCGAACTCCACATTGTACTCGGCTATGCGCGTTACGCCTTCAACATCAAAAATCTCGGCCCGAGCCCTCGCCGTTTGTGGAGGCAAGAAATGTGCTGGGAAGGCCTCAAAACTCGTCCCAAACGGTGAAGTGAATGCTCCCCGAAAGCTCCCGAGTAAAACCAATCGATCGCGGTATCACGCAGCCGATCACGAACAAATGTCGCAGACTCGATCTACGAAGCCTTGATCACCCGTGATCCTCTGCAATCGACGGATGAACTCCTGCGGATCATCCTCCGCCTCGACGTAAAACTCAAAGGGCTATTCTGACTAAGAAAATCCGTAGCCTCAAATGCGCCTCGGGTGCACTACAGTCTTCTTTGGAACGGAAGCTGCGTCCGGCTTATCTCATATCTCGGCCTGACCTCGGCGATAATCGCCATCTCGCGTGACCCGTCTCCCGCTCGGTGTGGGGTGGAGGCTCAGTCTTGTAGTCTCGGCAGCAGCTGCTGCGGCTCTAAACTCTCTTTGGTCTTTGGCGCGCCGCAAAACTCGCCGTCTGAAGCACTACCAGTCTTGGCCGGGCCTGCGCCCTCGTACTCCTCTGAATCCCACTAGCAGCTCCCTCGGCTGCCTTGCCCTTCTGGGCCCTGGTTGCCTTTCGCAGAGGCATAACTGGTAAAAACGAAACACGTCAGAGGGGTCCAACTTACAACACAGCTCTAAGGCACGATCTCAGAATGAGAAGAATGGAAACCAATCCTAAATGTCCTATAGCCTCCTGATTATAGATGTGGTGCACAACACACCGATAATCAAGACTCTACTAGACACGGTCTGTAGACACTTTCCGAGGACTAACTGCTCTGATACCACTTTGTAACGCCCCGAACCCGGGCCCGTTACTGGTGCCTTACCCCGGGCACCCTAGTGATACAACATCAGAGAAAACCAGCGGAAAATAAAACACGAGTCATGAAACGAGAGATATAATAAATAAACAGGCCAACCAAAACAGTTGCCTTCAGTATATACATAAAAACCCAAACAGTTATCCTCAACCCTGCCCACAACAGTGCTACAGACCTCTAAGATTTACAACAACTATGACGGGACAGGGCCCCGCCATACCCCTGAATGTACAAGAACCTACAACTCAGGGAAACATACCAAAGATAAGCCTCCGAAGGAACGGAGCTTTCCAACACGAAATGAGATCCTAGGAGCGGGGATCCACGGCCGATGTACCTCTACTGCGGCATGAGCGGCCAGAAGGAGGTCGATCTAACAGTACCAGTATGTGAATCACAAATCAGTAAATGAAATCATAATAGCTTAAGCGGGAGACATGTATGATAACCAAAATACGACGCAACATAAAAGCGATAAGTCGTGGACTCACGCCTCAAAGTCACCACTCAAATATAACTATGGGTCTCACGCCTGGCGTCCATCATGTTCGCATCACGGCGCGTGCCGAATCTTGCATCGGTGTAGACATGTCCATGATGCAACAATAATAACAAGGCGCATGGCCACATGCCGGAATCGCAGACGGTGTAGACATGTCCATGATGCAACAATAATAACAAGGCGCGTGGCCATGCCCCGAAATCTTGCGACGGTGTAGACACGTCCATGTAACCTCAATAACAATATACTGGGTGGTCAACCCTGCCGCATGGCCACATGCCCCCGGAATACTGCATCGGTGTAGACATGCCCATGTAACCTCAATAACAAGACAGTAATCAAAATGGAAACATACCCGTGGAATTCTCCTTCACTGCCAGCACGTCCAAGTAAGTTCTCAACAAGTCAACCGGCCCTCTATCGAGAGACACGGTAACACAGAAATACCACACTTGCACAACAAAGGCTATCATCACAAGCATAGGCAAGTTTCACAACAACAAGCATAGGAAAGTTTCACAACAACAAGCATAGGCAAGTTTCACAACAACAAGCATAGGCAAGTTTCACAACAAGCATAGGCAAGTTTCACAACAACTCAAAGTACTTTCATTTTATGCCAAAGTCGGGTTTTAACCCCAAAGTACTACATCGTTAAGTTCTTTTAAAAGAGATCCATTACTTTTATAAAAGTCACCCGATACCGTAGCCTTAGAATGACCAACCCACATTCCTTTCCAAAATCAAGTAACAACATTCTTTTCCTAAGTTCGGTTTGCCTAGTTTGATTACTCAAGCTTCTCATTTTCAAATGGTTTCATAGTTCATAAACTTAATCACTTGATTTCTTTTTAGAACAATTGAGTAATATATGTCTCACGTGAGTAGGTTATTCTTGTTTACAACATTCTTATTACAGTGACCATGATCTAGAAAATGTAATATCATTTTGTCTCATCTTAGTTTCTATGCAGATGGAGGTTTCTCTTGGTTTTAATACGATACATCATTATTCAATACATTTTCCTTTATTAACGCATTTGCGGTGGTCCTGTCGATACATTCGATTTCCAAATCAAGAAAACATTATCCCTTTAAATAAAACCAAGTACTCATTACTCACGAATGAGGTTTCACACAAACATTCACTTTAAAACAAATAAGTTAAGTCTCTTATCTTATAAGATCAAGTCTCTTAACTTCTAACATCAGTAAACCATTCTTAAGCGGTTATACCTAACTTCCCATAAAGCTAGTATAACTCTTAAGTTTTCAAAACACAATACTACACTTCGTTCAAAACGATTCATAAATCTTTTGAAATACTTGAGTTTTATTATAACGCCCAAGCCGCTTATAAATCAAATCGATTATCTTTTAAAAACCTGACCCATTTTCTTACCTACATAAAGTTATAACCAACTTCCCATAAAGCCGTTATAACACTTTATGTTTACAACAATCAAATATAATTAACACGTACGCGTCTACGCACTACATAGTTCACACATATCATGCTAGAAGAGATAGGAAGAGGTTCACATACCTCGCGGCGGTTGTCGACTAATAGCAAAACGCCCAGTACCTCAACCCGTCGGCCACTCCTTAGTCCGTAAGATTACGTCACACGTAGCACTTCAACCTATAAGGCCACGCGACTTATTAACATTTAGATCTCATCGTAGAACATTCTACGAAAATTCGGGCAAGACTCCCCCATCAGCGTAAATCTCCTCTCTATCGAGGCTGCAAGCCAACCGAGGGGTTACATCTAACCCTAACGGTACAATTCTACTCCACGGTACTACTACACAAGTCTCATGTAATACAACCCTATGTAATTACTGATTCGATTCGATTCTTCAGCTTAAGTCGCAAGACATTGCGTAAGTATTATTCAGGCTTAAGTCGCAAGACATTGCCGATAACTACGTTCGACTATATATAGTATACAACAACTATATATTCAACACTTATGTAATTTCCAATTACAATAGAGGACAAGATAATTACCTCGATAAGCCCAAAATTATCCTAGTTTAAAGTCGCTCCCGAGCAAGGTTTAGCTCAACTCAGTGCGCTCAACCCGCTCCAAACTACCCTTAGAAGTTCTAACCAACTTCTACTTACAACTTCAACAACGGGTGAAGATTTCCTTAGGGTTTCGTTTTGGTAGTGAGGAAAGTATAACGGTATTTTCTGGGCTTGTATAAGTGTAACCTTGGGAATACTACAAGGTATTTGGGCAAGGTATTTGGACATTATAACAATACTAGGGAGTATTTCTATACCACAACAAGGGGTATTTATACGAGACAACTAGGCTAGGGGGTACCTCGCCAAAGCTTCACAAAGGGGGTGTGCTCTCGGCAGGGCCTTTCTCGAGGGGAGGGCTTTGGGGACGAAAGCAAGACAAGAGGAGGAGTAGTTTGAGACTTAGATAGATTGCTCAAGTTTAGGATGAAGAATGTCTTCAACTAGAGGGTATTTATAGGTCAAGTGAAGGCCAACCAATGGCCAAGATGAAGACAAGTGCATAGCAAGTGTAAGGCCAAGATTTAGCCATGTGCTACCTTATCCATCTACCACACAACTTGCACAAAATATCCTACCAACTAAAGTAGCCCCAAATCGTCCCAATTGCCGTCCAGCCTTCCAATGTGAGGTGACACATGTCACCCTCCCGTTGGTCCAAAATGTTTCGCCTCTGGAAAAATCCGCAAAAATTATAAATGACATAGCGGAATTTTCCTACGAAGTCGTGGAAACGTTTTCGAAAAACGACTCTTTCGCACTTGTGTACAAATTCAACCTTGTCTAGTCTTTAAGGCTAAAATTTTATACGCACGCCCTCACGCACATACTGCGGAAATACTGGTATAACATTCTCCTCCTTAGAAACATTCGTCCCGAATGTTCCTTCTCAAACAGATAACGAAGAAGTTCCTTCTAACAAGTTGTCAAAGCCACACTGCCACAAACATAACACACGTTCTCTTCCTCCTTACTCGTAGTGCCTCGCCGAACACGAACTCTTCTAGTATCGTACCATACTTCATCATCATTTCGCTTCCCAAAACTTTGGAGTCACTACCTCCAAACTAGGTCATCTTACTCGCCTCGATCTTCCTTAAGGCCATTCCCGCCTTCACGATCTACTGGTCGAACGTATCCACGAACTCATCTGGTCATTTAAACTTGGGCCTAGCACCTCGTGACCACCGCCACTGGCGGGACCACGAGCTGACCGCTTCCTCGAACGGGGCGGGTTGGCCCAACACGGCCCAACCCGACCCACTATCGCGCCAACTCTTGCTCCTCGACACGGAACAATCTTGCTAAAACACATCATGAAAGCTACCACTTTCATTTACTCAACCCAGGGACTTATCACACCATACATTCTAGGCATAAAATGCACTCAGCAAGGATCACTTGCAAAAACTTGTACTCAAACGGCCTTACATCTAAGGTCTCCTCGTAATATTCTAAGGTTCATCATTTTCTCACCCAGCTTACCCTTTCACTAAGCATGCTTCTAAGTCACATTTTAGCACAAAGCTATCCGAACATAACACTTAACACATTATCATAACATACAAAACTCTAGATGGTTAAGGATATACCTGAAAGTAGGCGGTTCAAAGGACCGCTAGAACTGGGAACTCCCACCGCGACCTCTACCGGGGCCTGCCGGTGTACGAACATTCTGCCTGGCTATGGAAGGTGAAGAACCCGCAACTGCTCCAGTAGTCTGTGCTATCCTACCAGCGCTACCCCTGGTCGGACAGTCTCTCGTCATATGGTCCTGTTGGCGCAAGAATAACAAGCTCCTTGGTACTACGACACTCCCGAAATGCGGTCTACCATCGACCACCGAGGTAGGGGTGGCGATCTGGCCAACACCCTACTCCGAACATCCGAAGCTCAGGAGCCACGACCGCTCTGAATATCCTGAGGTCCCGAAGGTGCGGGGACCACTGCGCAATGGCGGAGGTACATAACTAGTCTGCTGAGGCGGTCCGCCTCGAAAGTCGCCAAAATATCCGACCGTCTTGGCCTTCTTGGCGGCGGTCCACCGTCGATCTGCGCTCGCCGCACCCAGTGCATGAGCACGAATGCGGGCAATGTCCATGCGGTGAAGAGAAACACCGAACAACTCGCTAGGTAATCATCGAGCCCTGTAACATATCGGTGCACTCGATCCTCCATACTAGCTACTAATGCGGAACATACCGCCAATGAGTCGAACTCACATTGTACTCCCGAATGCGCGGGTGCGCCTCAACATCAAAAATCTGTCGGCCGAGCCCTCTCATTTGTGGAGGCAAGAAATGTGCCGGGAAGGCCCCAAAACTCGTCCCAAACGGTGAAGTGAATGCTCCCGGAAAGCTCCCACGAGTAAAACCAATCGATCGCGGTATCACGCAGCCGACGCGAACAAATGTCACTGACTCGGTCTCAAGCCTTGATCACCGCGATGATCTCTGCATCGACGGATGAACTCCTGCGGATCATCCTCCGCCTCGACGTAAAACTCAGGCGGGCTACTAAGAAAATCAGTAGCCTCAAATGCGCCTCGGGTGCACTACAGTCTTCTTTGGAGCGAAGGCTAACTGCGTCGGCCCACTTATCCTCATATCCGCCTGACCTCGGCCAATAATCGGGCCATCTCCTTGTGACCCATCTCCCGCTCGGTGTGGGGCGGAGGCTCAGTCTTGTAGTCTCAGCAGCCAGCTGCCGCGGCTCTAAACTCACTTTGGTCTGGCGGCGCCGCAAAACTCGCCGTCAAGCACTACTCAGTCTTGACCGGGCCTGCGCCCTCGTACTCCTCTGAATCCCACTAGCGGCTCCTCGCTGCCTTGCCGCCCGGGCCTGTTTGCCTTCGCGAGGCATAATCGGTAAAACGAAACACGCCGGAGGGTCCAACTTACAACACGACTCTAAGGCACGATCTCGGAATGAGAAGAATGGAAACCAATCCTAAATGTCCTATAGCCTCACGATTATAGATGTGGTGCACAACACACCGATAATCAAGACTTACTAGACACGGTGCGTAGACACTTTCCGAGGACTAATCGCCTGATACCACTTTGTAACGCCCCGAACCCGGGCCCGTTACTGGTGCCTTACCCCGGGCACCCTAGTGATACAACATCAGAGAAAACCAGCGGAAAATAAAACACGAGTCATGAAACGAGAGATATAATAAATAAACAGGCCAACCAAAGCGATTGCCTTGGTATATACATAAAAACCCAAGCGATTATCCTCGGCCACAACTTGTGGTGCACGGACCTTAAGATTTACAACAACTATGACGGGACAGGGCCCCGCCATACCCCTGAATGTACAAGAACCTACAACTCAGGGAAACATACCAAAGATAAGCCTCCGAAGGAACGGAGCTTTCCAACACGCTGAAATGAGATCCTAGGAGCGGGGATCCACGACCGATGTACCTCTACCTGCGGCATGACGCGGCCCGAAGGAGGTCGATCTGACAGTACCAGTATGTGAAATCACAAATCGTAAATGAAATCATAATAGCTTAAAGCGGGAGACATGTATGATAACCAAAATACGACGCAACATAAAAGCGGTCAAGTCGTGGACTCACGCCTCAAAGTCACCACTCAAATATAACTATGGGTCTCACGCCACAACGTCCATCATGTTCGCGTCATGGCGCGTGCCGGAATCTTGCATCGGTGTAGACATGTCCATGATGCAACAATAATAAGCGCGTGGCCCGAGGAATCATGCGCATCGGTGTAGACATGTCCATGATGCAACAATAATAAGCGCGTGGCGCCACATGCCCCGAATCGCATCGGTGTAGACATGTCCATGTAACCTCAATAACAATATACTGGGTGGTCAACCCTGCCGCATGGCCACATGCCCCCGGAATACTGCATCGGTGTAGACATGCCCATGTAACCTCAACAACAAGACAGTAATCAAAATGGAAACATACCCGGAATTCGGAATCCGTGGCCGCGTCCAAGTAAGTTCTCAAGTAAGTCATCGCCTATCGAGACGCCAAACGTAAATACTCAACAAGCGCGACAACAAAGGAAGCATACGGCAAGTTTGCACAACAAGCATAGGAAAGTTTCACAACAACAAGCATAGGCAAGTTTCACAACAACAAGGCAAGTTACAACAACAAGCATAGGCAAGTTTCACAACAACAAGCATAGGCAAGTTTCACAACAACTCAAAGTACTTTCATTTTATGCCAAAGTCCGGGTTTTAACCCCAAAGTACTACATCGTTAAGTTCTTTTAAAAGAGATCCATTACTTTTATAAAAGTCACGATACGTAGCCTTAGAATGACCAACCCATTCCTTTCCAAAATCAAGTAACATTCTTTTCCTAAGTTCGGTTGCCTAGTTTCAATTACTCAAGCTTCTCATTTTCAAATGGTTTCATAGTTCATGAACTTAATCACTTGATTTCTTTTTAGAACAATTGAGTAATATATGTCTCACGTGAGAGTAGGTTATTCTTGTTTACAACATTCTTATTATGACCATGATCTAGAAAATGTAATATCATTTTGTCTCATCTTAGTTTCTATGCGGATGGAGGTTTCTCTTGGTTTAATACGATACATCATTATTCAATACATTTTCCTTTATTAACGCCGCGGTGGTGCTGCCGATACACATTACGATTTCAAATCGGTAAAACATTATCCCTTTAAATAAAACCAAGTACTCATTACTCACGAATGAGGTTTCACACAAACATTCACTTTAAAACAAATAAGTTAAGTCTCTTATCTTATAAGATCAAGTCTCTTAACTTCTAACATGATAAACCATTCTTAGCGGTTATACCTAACTTCCCATAAAGCTAGTATAACTCTTAAGTTTTCAAAACACAATACTACACTTCGTTCAAAACGATTCATAAATCTTTTGAAATACTTCAAGTTATATTATAACGCCCAAGCCGCTTATAAATCAAATCGATTATCTTTTAAAAACCACAACCCATTTCTTACCTACATAAAGTCGTTATAACCAACTTCCCATAAAGCCGTTATAACACTTTATGTTTTACAACAATCAAATATAATTAACACGTACGCGTCTACGTACTACATAGTTCACACATATCATGCTAGAAGAGATAGGAAGAGGTTCACATACCTCGCGGCGGTTGTCGACTAATAGCAAAACGCCCAGTACCTCAACGTCGGCTACTCCTTAGTCCGTAAGATTACGCCACACGTAGCACTTCAACCTATAAGGCCACAAGCGCTTATTAACATTTAGATCTCATCGTAGAACATTCTAGAAAATTGAAGACTCCCGCAACGGCGTAAATCTCTCCTCTATCGAGGGCTACCAAGCCAACGGGGGTTATACATCTAACCCTAACGGGTACAATTCTACTCCACGGTACTACTACACAAGTCTCTTGTAATACAACCCTATGTAATTACTGATTCGATTCGATTCTTCAGCTTAAGTCGCAAGACATTGCGTAAGTATTATTCAGCTTAAGTCGCAAGACATTGCCGATAACTACGTTGATACTATATATAGTATACAACAACTATATATTCAACACTTATGTAATTTCCAATTACAATAGAGGACAAGATAATTACCTCGATAAGCCCAAAATTATCCTAGTTTAAAGTCGCTCCCGAGCAAGGTTTAGCTCCAACTCCGTGCGCTCAACCCGCTCCAAACTACCCTTAGAAGTTCTAACCAACTTCTACTTACAACTTCAACAACGGGTGAAGATTTCCTTAGGGTTTCGTTTTGGTAGTGAGGAAAGTATAACGGTATTTTCGGGCTTGTATAAGTGTAACCTTGGGAATACTACAAGGTATTTGGGCCAAGGTATTTGGACATTATAACAATACTAGGGAGTATTTCTATACCACAACAAGGGGTATTTATACGAGACAACTAGGCTAGGGGTACCCTCGCCAAAGCTTCACAAAGGGGTGTGCTCTCGGCAGGGCCTTTCTCAAGGGGAGGGCTTTGGGACGAAAGCAAGACAAGAGGAGGATTAGTTTGAGACTTAGATAGATTGCTCAAGTTTAGGATGAAGAATGTCTTCAACTAGAGGGGTATTTATAGGTCAAGTGAAGGCCAACCAATGGCCAAGATGAAGACAAGTGCATAGCAAGTGTAAGGCCAAGATTTAGCCATGTGCTACCTTATCCATCTACCACACAACTTGCACAAAATATCCTACCAACTAAAGTAGCCCCAAATCGTCCCAATTGCCGTCCAGCCTTCCAATGTGAGGGTGACACATGTCACCTCCCGTTGGTCCAAAATGTTTCGTCTCTAAAAATCCGCAAAATTATAAATGACATAGCGAATTTTCCCTACGAAAGTCGTGGAAACGTTTCATTTAAAAACGACTCTTTTCGGCACTTGTGTACAAATTCAACCTTGTCTAGTCTTTAAGGCTAAAATTTTATACGCACGCCACGTACATACTGGAAATACGGTATAACAGTAGGCCTCGATAAAGAGGAGATTTACGTTGTTGCGGGAGTCTTGCGAATTTTCGTAGAAAGATGAAACTTGTGTTTTGGGGTTAATAGACGTTTGTGACCTTTATAGGTGAAAGTACTAAGAGTAGCGTATTCTACTCGAGGAGTGGAAAGGGCTAGCAAGGTTGTAGTACTTGGAGCATTTGCTTGTCGATAAATCGTCGCGAGGTATGTGAACCTCTTCCTATCTCTTCTAGCATGATATGTGAACTATGTAGTGCGGTAGACGTACATGTGTTAGCGTGTTTGATTGTTCTTAAAACATAAAGTGTTATAACGGCTTTATGGGAAGTTGGTTATAACGACTTTATGTAGGTAAGAAAATACTTTGTGGTTTTAAAAGGTAGCGATGTGAATTATAAGCGGCTAGTTATAATAAAGAACTTGATGTATTTCAAAAGATTTATAAATCGTTTTGAAGAGAGTAACACTTGGTTTTAAAGGTTTTAAAAAGAGTTATACTAGCTTTATGGGAGTTAAGTATAAAGTCTTAAGAGAGGTAAAGAAAATGGTTTATCGATGTTAGAAGTTAAGAGACTTGATCTTATGAGATAAGAGACTTAACTTATATTGTTTTAATGTGAATGTTTGTGTGAAACCTCATTCGTGAGTAATGAGTACTTGGTTTTATTTAAAGGATAATGTTATACCGATTTGAAATCGTAATGTGTATCGGCTGCACACTGCGGCGTTAATAAAGGAAAATGTATTGAATAATGATGTATCGTATTAAAACCCGATGAAACCTCCATCCGCATAGAAACTAAGATGAGACAAAATGATATTACATTTTCTAGATCATGGTCATTGTAATAAGAATGTTGTAAACAAGAATAACCTACTCTCACGCGAGACTTATATTACTCAATTGTTCTAAAAGAAATCAAGTGATTAAGTTTATGAACTATGAAACCATTTGAAATGAGAAGTTTGAGTAATCAAACTAGGCAACCGGAACTTAGGAAAGAATGTTGTTACTTGATTTTGAAAAGGAATGTGGGTTGGTCATTCTTATACTACGGTATCGGGTGACTTTATAAAAGTAATGGATCTCTTTCAAAAGAACTTAACGATGTAGTACTTTGGGGTTAAAACCCGGACTTTGGCATAATATGAAAGTACTTGGAGTTGTGCGGCTTGCCTATGCTTGTTGTTGTGAAACTTGCCTATGCTTGTTGTTGTGAAACTTGCCTATGCTTGTGATGATAGCCTTTGTTGTGCGGTGTGGTATTTACGTGTTACCGCGTCTCGATAGAGGCGGTTGACTTGTCGAGAACTTACTGACGTCGGCGGTGATGGAGAATTCCACGTATGTTTCCATTTTGATTATCGTCTTGTTGTTGATGTCACATGGACATGTCTACACCGACGCAGATTCGGGGCACGTGGCCACGTGCGGCGAGTTGACCACCCGATATATTGTTATTGAGGTTACATGGGCATGTCTACACCGTCTGATTCCGGGGCATGTGGCCACGCGGCCTTGTTATTGTGTTGCAACATGGATGTCTACACCGATGCAGATTCGGGCATGTGGCCATGCGGCACGGTTGACCACCCATGAGTTGTTATTGAGGTTACATGGGCATGTCTACCGTCGCGAGATTCCGGGGCATGTGGCCACGCGGCCTTGTTATTATTGTTGCATCATGGACATGTCTACACCGGGGCAGATGCGGCCGTGATGCGAACATGATGGATGTTGTGGGCGTGAGACCCATAGTTATATTTAGTGGTGACTTTGAGGCGTGAGTCCCCGACTTCGCCGCTTTATATGTTGCATCAGATTTTGGTTATCATACATGTCTCCGCTTTTTAAGCTATATGATTTCATTCTGATGTTGTGATTTCACATACTTGGTACTGTCAGATCGACCTCCTTCGGGGTGCGCTAAATCCGCAGTAAAAGGTACATCGGTGTCGATCCGCTTTTAGGATCACCTTTCACGTATTGAAAGCTCCGTTCCTTCGGAGGCTTATCTTTGGTATGTTACCCAGTCCGTAGATGCTTATACATTCAGGGGTATGGCGGGGCCCTGTCCCGTCATAGTTGTTGTAAATCTTAGAGGTCTGTAGCACTGTTGTGGGCAGGGTTTGTAAAAAGGTTAACTGTTCGGGTTTTTATGTATATACTGAAGGCAACTGTTTTGGTTGGCCTGTTTACTTATTATATCTCTTGTTTCATGACTCGTGTTTTATTTTCCGCTGGTTTTCTCTGATGTTGTATCACTAGGGTGCCCGGGGTAAGGCACCAGTCACGGGCCCGGGATTCGGGTCGTGACAGATACTTATTCTCATTTCCGAAATCAATATAAGGCTTTCATAAACAATTAAGTAAATCGTTCCTTTTATCTCTCTTAAGTCGTTATACATAACTTCCCATAAAACTAGTATAACACTTAAGCTTTTAAAACCAAGTATTACTCTTCTTTCAAAAACGATTCTTAATTCTTTTGAAATACTTCAAGATTCTTATTATTTAAAACTCAAGTCAAAAGACATCGAAGTAAAACCACGTTCAGTCAACACACGTACGTCTACCGTACTATATATATATATTCTTTTAAAATATCATGCTCAAGAGGATAGGAAGAATCACTGTTACACCCCGTAATTGCAGGACATGTTTTAAGAACATAAGTAAGAACTCACAAGTGTTATGATTTGAGACTTGTAAATTTATCGGAATTATGAAATTGTTGGAAAACGTAAGTGTTGTGGCGAATGGGAGGGCGACACGTGTCACCCCCCTTAGCAATGCCTTGGACGAAATGGCATGGCCATTATGGTCATTTACCATAAGTCTTCTATGACTAAAGTCTTGCAAGTTGTGGCTTGACAATCTTGACTAAGTCAATGGTCAATAAGTCTTGATTTTGCTAAGAGTTTATCCAAGCCAACCATTTGGATGCATCTTAACCCTCCATGACCCTTTATATTATACTAGTAGCAAGAGGTGACTTAACACTTAGAAAAATTTTGCACAAATTTGAAGAACACTAAGAGGGGGTCTCGGGTTCACCATAGAAAGAAAGGGAAAATTTTTCGTTTCTTGTCCATTTGATTCCACACTTTAAACCAAGGTTCTTAGGTGTATTGTAAGCACATCTCAATAGAAAAATCTTGGAATAAGATTGTTTTCGGGTTAGTCGCAAACGAAAACCTAATGGTCCTTCTAGGTTTTGTTTGGAGATTTGAAGGTTAAATTGTTGGTATTGTTCTAAGGGTCTCAACAAGCAGATTGAGGTGTCTTGGAGAGGCTCTAAACTACTAAGGAGCGACTTCGGATTGGAGTTGGATTAAGAATCGTTAAGGTATAATCTTGTCTTTTAAAGGTGTTACAAGATTACATTTTTATATTGTTGTTGTTAGCTTTACTTGTTGCTAGCATGAAGTTGATAGGTTGAAGTAATAAGTATTACGGATTTCTTGTAGCTAAATCCGAAAGGTTATACAAGCCACTTGGAAATTGGATTACTAATTGGTCGTGTTTAGAAATCGTCGCATGTTACTTACTTAAAGATTATGGTTGTTATAATCAAATGCGACTTCATATCATGTTATGCTACCAATATGGATTGAAATGGAAATTGAATAAGAATTGGTTTTGTTGAACTCAAGGTGGCCGAATTTGGATTGTAGTTGTATTAGTTGGTTATTCATTTGTATTGAACTACCTTCTATATTGTTGTGAGCCAATTGGGGCTGTTTGGTTATTCAATTGTATTGAACTACCTTCTATATTGTTGTGAGACAATTGGGGCTGTTTGGTTATTCAATTGTATTGAACTACCTTCTATATTGTTGTGAGCCAATTGGGGCTGTTTGGTTATTGTATTTCGGCCTTGAAAAAGGTGGCAAAGTGAGTAAAAACAAAGGAGGTGCTGTCCGATTTTCCGTAGAATATAGAGACTTAACACTTATAATATTCTACGATTAAAGTAAGGCTTTAATAGACGTATTGTGAATATTATAGGTTGATATACTACGGGGGGGACTTTGTACTTGGCAAGTGGTTTGACCCGACGAGGTATGTAGAACTTTTCCTATCTTTGAGCATGACTAGTTTCGCGTATATAGTACGGTAGACGTACAAGACTTTGACATTCTTTACTTGTTTTATGAAATGCCAAGTCGGGTGAGTTAGGAGATTAACTCACTTCTTTGAGAATATTAAAGATGTCTTAAGTCTTGTTAAAGATAAGGGACTTGAAGAATTTTAAAGTATGTGATACTTGTGTCGTTTTAAAAACGTATAAGTCCCTTGGATAGGAAATTGTACATGACTAAGGTATAAAGTGAATATAACGACTTTATGGGGAGTTGGTTATATTGACTTTATGGAAAGATAAATGACTTGATTTAATGGAAGGCTATTCGATTTTAAGGCATCAATTGCCTAAGGTTTTATAAGACATGGGTCACTTGATTTAGAAGCCTAATTTTTATTTCTAAAAGTATTGTGACTTGTCTTGAAAAGAAATTGTGACTTGATACTACGGTTATTAGTATCTTGGAAGTTCTATAATGAAATGAGTCATTTTAAAAGAATAGAAGTACGTAGTACTTTGGGTTAAATTCCCGGATTTTTATAAAGACATATTGTGCCTTAAGTAAACTAAAATGAGAGTGTATATGAACAAGAAGAGTAAGAAGTTAGGGGATTTCTTAACTTGCTTATATATTGTATGATAAGCCGATAGAGCTTATGTTATGTATGATAGCCGGATTTGGGCTAGTGATATATTATTCGTCATGGTCATTCCGGGATTGTGGCATTGTATATTTCCGTGGATTTGCTAACCACGATGCGAGGAATACCTCGTGCGAGTCCGTAAGGGCTTATGCGGGTGAAATAGTCCCGTGCGGGCGGGTCCGACTATGCGAGGAATACCTCAATGCGAGTCCGTAGGGCTTATGAGGTGAAATAGTCCCGTGCGAGGAATACCTCACGCAGTCCACCGGACCTACGCGGGTGAAATAGTCCCGAGTAGGATTCCAATCCTATTTTTCGTTGTAAGTATACACCTATTTTTACTCTTGTTAGTAAGGCCCGTGTCATCGTAATTTTGTTATCATACATGTCTCCGCTTTCTTTTAAACTTATGTTGTAATTACAGTACTTTTGATTTTACATACTTAGTACATATTGTCTTGACCGACTTCTCGGGGCTGCGTTCATGCCGCGAGAAAGAGTAGCGAGTTGCGGATCCACACTCTTAGGATCACTTATCGACGCCGGAAGCTCCATTCTCGGAGGCTTGTCTTTCTTTTAGTCAGATCTTTCCACGATGTTGTAGATTATGTACATTCGGGGTATGGCGGGGCCCCGTCCACAATTGTTATTCCTAAGTGCGTATTCACATATGTGGTTGTAAGAACCGAGTTGTAAAGTTGTACTTTTGACTTTGGTTATTTTATGGAAGCGGCACTTATCGGCTGCTTTGTGTTGTTATATTGCTTACACTGTGTTTATGTTGTGTATGTTCATTGCTATTCTACGATGTATACGAGCAGGTGCCTGGGTAGGGCACTACCGCGGCCGGGTCGGTCGTGACAAAAGTGGTATCGAGCGCTTAGTCTCGGAAAGTGTCTACGCATCGTGTCTAGTAAGTCTTGATTATCGGTGTGTTGTGCACCACATCTATAATCGAGGAGTGCAGGACATTTAGGATTGGTTTCCATTCTTCTCTCCGAGATCGTGCATTAGAGTCTTATTAAGTTGAATCCTCTCGACCTCTTCTTATGACACGCCTATGCCTCCGGAAGCTACCAGGCCTGAAGGGCAAAGCGGCAGGAGCTTAGCGGTACTCGAGGGTTACGGGCTCGAGCCGGACTATGCCCGAGGTAGTAGGCGGGTCGGAGTTCAGCCACGCTGCAGCTTTTAGAAGGCCGAGCGGCGGTAGCTCGAGGTTCCGATGCAGACCCTCGGTTCCCGGCCCGGTGAGTATTGAGACTACGGGGAGCAGAATCGGTTGTTGACCAGTATAGTAGTCGGCGGGCAAATGCGAGCAGCGACCACCCTGTGAGCGGTTTGCGGATTAGGGATTTTTCGGGATGTCATCCACGAGTTTTATGGTTCGAGTGTGATGAGGATCGCAGGAGTTCATTCGGCAGCCTACGGACCATGCAGTTCTTAGGGCTTGAGACAGTGCATTACTGGCCTCTTACCGGTTGCGCGATATTGCGTTGAACTGGTTTGAGTCGTGGTTGCTTTCGAGAGGTGACGATGCTCTTCCAGCTGTTTGGGAGGAGTTTACAGAGGCCTTCATGGTTCACTTTTTGCCTCCCGAGATGAGGAGAGCCCGGGTAGACAGGTTCTTGACCTTGAGGCAGAACGGGAGGACTGTCAGGGAGTATAGCTTGGAGTTTGACTCCTTGGCCAGACATGCACATACTATTGTAGCTGACATGGCGGATAGAGTTCATCGATATGTGATGGGGCTAGACCGTCATATGATTACAGCATGCTTGGGGGTGGCTCTTGGCCAGATGACATCGCCCGGATGCAGGCCTATGCACAGGGGATAGAGGATAGAGAGAGGGAGGACCAGATAGACGCAGGCCAGCCCAAGAGGGCCAGGACATTAGGCTTTGAGGCGCTTTAGGCGGACAGCCTCAGCAGACTGGTCCACTTTCCGGCCAAGACGCGAGTGCTCGTCCACGGTTTCTGGTAGGAGATCTGATCAGCAAGGTCATTCAGGAGTAGGTCAGGGCTCCAGGACTTCGGGGTTTCAGGGAGGCAGAGATCCTCGCCGATCGAGACCACCCACACCTCGGTGTGCTCGATGCGGTAGGTCTCACCCAGGCGAGTGTCGTGTTCCTGCAGGAGGTTGTTACTCTTGTGGCCAGCTGGGCCACTTGAAGAGGGATTGTCGTGTAGAGGCGGCATGGGTGGTACAAAGACGGCGACGGGATCGATTCCGGGTCTTATTCTCCTTACGTGGTTACGCGCCGGAGGCGGTACTCACGACGGAAGGCGCGGTAGAGGTCGTGGTGGTGGTTCGATTCTAGCGGTCCCGTAACCGCATATATTCTCTAGCCACCGCCAGATCGTGAGGCTTCCACGGCGCCGTCACGGTACATTCGATTTCAGTGTGATGTTTATGTATTGATAGATCCGAGTTCTACCTTGTCCCACGTGTCCTCTTATGCAGGTAGAATCGGGATAGAGCGGTGTCGATAGAGCCGTTTGAGGTAGCTACGCCAGATGGGTGATTCGGTGTTAGTGAGCGGGTGTATAGAGGTTGTCGGTATTTATTTGATCGTCGGACCGCGCAGACTTGATAGAGTGGAGATGACAGATTTTGATGTCATTATGGGTATGGATGGTTGGCTTCTTGTTATGCCAACGTTGGATGTAGGGACAAGTTGGTTCGGTTCAGCTTTCTGGCGAGCGCTTATCGAGTGGAGGAAACACAAGTCGCCAGGGGTAGGTTTATTTCTTACCTCAAGGCTAGGAAGATGGTGCGAAGGTACATCTATCATCCGGTTCGGGTATTCGATGCAGGCCGAGTGCCGATTCTTGATCGATGCCGATGGTTAGGAGTTTCGGACGTGTTCCTGCATGATCTTCCGGTATCCTCCCGAGAGGAGATCGAGTTTTGTATTGACAAGTTGCGGACACTCGACCTATTTCCATTCCGCCATCTGAGGATGACACCACGAGTTGAGGAGGCGGAAGGACCGGCTAAAAGATTTCTTTGGAGAAAGGCTTTATCGTGCCTAGTGTATCTCCGAGAGCGCCGGTGTTGTTTGTAAGAAAGAAGGATGGGGCAGCTGCGTATGTGTGTTGACTACTGAGCGGTGAATAAGGTAACCATTAAGAATAGGTACCCTCCCGTGATTGATGATTTGTTTGACCACTGCGGGAGCGAGGTGTTTCTCAAAGATAGACTGCGGTGCAGTTATCATCGAGTTCGAGTTCGAGAGCGAGCATCCCAAAGATCGCATTCAGGACCGTATGGGCACTATGAGTTCAGGTTATGTTTTTCGTCGACCAACGCCCAGCAGATTTATGGATTTGATGAACCGGTGTTCAAGCCATTTTTGGATACATTTGTGATTGTATTCATTGATGACATCTGGTGTATTCACTGAGGCGGGAGCACGCAGATCACTCGAGGATTGTACTTGGGATTCTCGGGCCGTGATTGTCGCCAAGTTCTCCAAGTGTGAGTTTTGGTTGGCCTCAGTGGCATTCCCGGGCATATTATCGGGGTACGGTGTTCGTGGATACGGCAAAGATTGAGGCGATCAAGTCTTGGCGAGGCCTACTACTCCGGCAGTGCGCAGTTTCTTAGGACTAGCGGGTTATTATCGTAGGTTTGTGAGCGCTTGTTTCGATTTCAAGACCGCTGACTAGGTGACTCGTGGCGGCCAAGTTCCTGGAGCGAGAGGTCATGCGGCGTGGTTTTGATTCTTTGAAGGAGAGGTTGACTACACCCGATTCTTACTCTTCCTGAGGGGTTAGACGGGTACGTGATCTATTGTGATGCCTCGTGTATCGGGCTAGGGTGTGTTTTGATGCAGCACGGCAAGGTTATAGCCTATGCTTCCTGCGATTCTGGAAGCATGAGAGGAATTACCCTACCCATGACTTAGAGTTGGCCGCAGTTATTCATGCCTTGAAGATTTGGAGACATTATTTGTATGGGGTTCATGTGGATATTTATACAGACCACAAGAGCCTCCAGTATATCTTCAGGCAGAGGGAGCTGAACCTGAGACAGAGACGGTGGTTAGAGTTGCTGAAAGATTATGATGTTGATATTCTCTACCATCCGGGGAAAGCCAACGTAGTTGCTGATGCCTTGAGTCGTAGATCTACGGGGAGCCTATCGAGGTATGCGGAGACAGAGGACATGGTCCGTCAGATCCACCAGTTAGCGAGCCTTGGGGTTCGATTGATCGATACCGATGATAGCACTGTACGGGTTCGTGAGGTTGTCGAGTCTTCCATCGTTGATGAGGTGAAGAGGCGACAATTTGAGGACCCAGTGTTGGTACGGTATCGAGATGCAGCTCTTCGGGAGGAGAAGAGTCTATTCGAGTAGCGCTGATGGTCTTTGAGATTTGGTCGGTTGTGTGTTCCCGATGTGTCGAGACTTCGTCGGCAGATTCAGGGAGGCACACGTTGCTCGTTATTCTATTCATCCGGTCGACCAAGATGTACCATGACCTCGATGTTTGTATTGGTGGGATGGCTCAAGAGGACGTGGCGAGTTTTGTTGCACTGATGTCCTAATTGCCGCGAGTTAAGGTCGAGCACCAGAGGCCCAGTGGATTATTGCAGTCTATTGAGATTCCGACTTGGAAGTGGGAGATGATCAACGTGGACTTTGTTACAGGGTTACCTCGTACTCAGAGGAAGTACGATTCCATTTGGGTTATTATTGACAGGCTGACGAAATCAGCCCATTTCCTTCCAGTCAGGACGACGTTTTCAGCTGAGGACTATTGTCACGACCCGTTCCGGGGCCCGTGACTGGTGCCTTACCCGGGCACCCAAGTAGTCATACATCAGAGAAAAATCAGCGGAATATAAAACAAGACATGAAATAATTGTAAATGATACGCTTCGAGAAAAGGGTTGCCTTTCGCATATATACATAAACCAAGGTTTGCGATTACATCCCAAGTATGCAACATGACTACAGACCTCTAAGGAAATAAACAACTATGGCGGGGCCCTGTCCCGCCATACCCTGACTGTACTAAACTATCTACAACAGGGAGGTCATACCCAAAATGTAGAGCCTCCGGAGAAGATGGAGCTCCTGACACCAACGCAAGATATCCTAAGGATGTGGATCTAGCACCTGCTTGCCCTTACCTGCGGCATGAACGCAGCCCCCCGAAGGAGGTCAGTACAACAGGTACTAAGTATGTGAAACTGTAAAGTACTTAAATGAAATCATATCATTTTAAAACCAGTTTACAAATATGTATGAAACAATCAAGGAAACCGCACATAGTGCCACATCACAAACAAGAGCAACAATAGGTAAACTGTAACAGGTCTTTTCTAAGCTGCGAATGATCGAAGCAGGGCCAATTGCCCGTAGTATCACCATGCAAGCCTAATCCTGGACTCCCGTAGTCCGCATAGGCCACTCACGTAGGCCCGCATAGGGTATATAACCCCGCATCGAGGGTAGCTACTCGGCATCGCCCCGACTCACGTCCGCATGGCCACATAGACCGCATGAGGCATAACCCCGCATACTAACTCGGAACTCGTAGCTCGCGAGGCCCCCTGGACCCGCATGAGGTATTCTCAAATCATGGTCCCAGACCGCCTGAGTCTACCCCGCATCGGAGGGCAGCTTAACCCCCGATATCATCTCAAGAGGTGAGTGATATAGTAATAACATAATAGCTTTATAGTTTAAACAACATAAGCATAAGTAAGACTGACCTCTTTACACAAACGTTACAAGTCACTACCACACATAGCATCATATTATGTCTACTCATCAAACCATTTTATTGTTCTTTCATAAATCAATATAAGTCGGTTATAAACACATAAGTAAACTATTCCTTTTATCATTCTTAAGTTGTTATACCTAACTTCCCATAAAGCTAGTATAACTCTTAAGCTTGATGTTTAAAAACCAATTAGTTTTCTTCTGTAAGAAAATGATTCAATATTCTTTTGAAATGTTTTTAAGATCTTTATTATTCAGGCTTAAGTCGCAAGACATTGCCGTAAGTATTATTCAGGCTTAAGTCGCAAGACATTGCCGTAAGTATTATTCAGGCTTAAGTCGAAAGACATTGCCGTAGTTATTATTCAGTTAACACATGTACGTCTACCGTACTACATATATATATATTTTAAAATAGCATGCTTTAGGAAGAATCACATACCTTCTCAGCGAAAACCTCCTGCCAAGTTGAATATGTCGCGTGCAGAGAATCAGCCTATAATAGTCACAGACATCTATCAAAGTCTAGACTACTCTGAAGGTCATTCTAAACAGAGGGTTCACAATTCTACGGAAAGTCGGGCAGCACTTCCCTACCCGGTGAGCTACTCAAGTCTACTGTGAAAACAGTCCTAAGTAAGTATAGTTCAATTATTCTTCTTTTAAACCCTTCTACTGTGATAACAGTTCAATTCTATTCTGTAATATTCTTCTAATTATTTAATACTTATTCTTATACTTCTACAGTATGCATTCTCTAATACAAAAGAGGGTTAGGATTATTTACCTCGGTAAGCCCAATAATATCCTAGATATAAGTCGATCCGGAGCAAGGCTTAGCTCCTAAGTTGTACGCTCCGGTAGCTCCAAGAAACCTTAGAAGTTCTTCACAACTTCTACTAAGGACTAAGGGATTTGGGCTAGGGTATTTTGGGCATTATAACAATACTAGAAGGCAACTTTTCTACCAAGGGAGGGGTAGATTTCTGCCAGGCTGGGGGTAGCCTCTGCAAGCTTCTCAAAGGGAGGTGTTGGACGAAACAAGCTTAAGGGAGAGGGGAGGATTTTCAAGACTTGGAAAGAAATTTGTGGATGAAGAACTCTTCATCTTAAGGGGGTATTTATAGGTCAAGCCATGGCCAACCAAGGGTCAAGATGATGCCAAGTGCAAGGCAAGTGTAGGGTGAAGATTTAGGCAAGTGTCCATTCTATCTACTACACACAAATATCCTACCAACTCCTTGACTTGTGCAAAGGCACAAAAAACGTGCCATCCATAGTCCAATTCGTCCAATGGACGATTCAAGTCCATCAATTGGAGGGTGACAAGTGTCGCCCTCCCGTTGGTCCAAAATATTTCGTCTCTCGGAAAAATCCGCAAAAATTAGAAATGGCATAGCCGGAATTTTCCTACGGTTCGTGGAAACGTTTCGTCGGAAAACGATTCTTTTAGCGAGTTGTGCATAATTTTCGAACTTGGCCTAACTTTAAGGCTAAACTTTCGTACGTACTCCCTCACGTACATACTCCGGAAATACGGGGTATAACAACTATGCCAGATTGTACATCCGAGAGATAGTGAGGCTGCACGGTGTCCCGGTGTCGATTATATCTGATAGAGCCCGGTTCTGCCTAACTTCGGAGATCTTTCCGAAGGGTCTAGGACACAGTGAGTCTCAAGACAACATTTCATCCTCGGTCGCGGGCGTGCAGGCGCATTATCGCACACTTGAGGATATCTGCGAGCTGCGTGATTGATTTCATGGTAGGGAGGATCATTTGCCTCTCGTGGAGTTTGCTTATAATAACAAATACCATTCCAAGATACGACGGCGCCATACGAGGCTTTATATGGGCGGAAATGCAGGTCGCCGATCGGTTGGTTCGACGTGGGCGAGGTACAGTTAGTTGGCCCAGACTTGGTACAACAGGCTGTGGATAAGGTGAAGCTTATCCAGGAGAGAATGTTAGCAGCTCAGAGTCGGCAGAAGTCATATGCGGATAATCGGCGTCGGCATTTGGAGTTTCAGGTAGACGATTGGGTCTTCTTGAAGGTATCACCCATGAAGGGTGTGATGAGATTCGGTAAGAAGGGGAAACTCAGCCCAAGGTACATTGGGCCCTACCAGATCGTTTGTAGAGTGGGCAAGGTTGCCTACGAATTGGATCTGCCATCAGAGTTAGAGGCGGTACATCCGGTCTTCCATGTTTCTATGTTGCGGAAGTGTATCGGAGATCCATCGAGGGTTTTTCCTGCTAGTAAGGTCCAGGTGACAGAGGGGTTATCGTATGAGGAGATTCCCATAGCGATACTCGATCGCCAGGTCAGGCGACTGCGGACCAAGGATGTTGCTTCCGTCAAATTCCTGTGGAGAAATGATAACCGGGAGGAGATGACTTGGGAAGCGGAGGAGGACATGTTGAGGAGGTATCCTCACTTATTTCCTATACCTTCAGGTATTTCATTTTCCCTTACTTGTCAGGTTTTAATTGAAGTGTTTCTTTTGCTTAAATTCTTTTATGTAGCCATGAGTGGCATTTTTGGTATGTCGGGGTTGTGAAAGGAAACTATGTCGCTAATTGTAAGTATGACTCCGAAAGAACATTCGGGGACGAATGTTTCTAAGGGGGGAAGAATGTTACACCCCGTAATTGCAGGACATGTTTTAAGAACATAAGTAAGAACTCACAAGTGTTAAGATTTGAGACTTGTAAATTTATCGGAATTATGAAATTGTCGGAAAACGTAAGTGTTGTGGTGAATGGGAGGGCGACACGTGTCACCCCCTCTTAGCAATGCCTTGGACGAAATGGCATGGCCATTATGGTCATTTACCATAAGTCTTCTATGACTAAAGTCTTGCAAGTTGTGGCTTGACAATCTTGACTAAGTCAATGGTCAATAAGTCTTGATTTTGCTAAGAGTTTATCCAAGCCAACCATTTGGATGCATCTTAACCCTCCATGACCCTTTATATTATACTAGTAGCAAGAGGTGACTTAACACTTAGAAAAATTTTGCACAAATTTGAAGAACACTACGAGGGGGTCTCGGGTTCACCATAGAAAGAAAGGGAAATTTTTTCGTTTCTTGTCCATTTGATTCCACACTTTAAACCAAGGTTCTTAGGTGTATTGTAAGCACATCTCAATAGAAAAATCTTGGAAAAAGATTGTTTTCGGGTTAGTCGCAAACGAAAACCTAATGGTCCTTCTAGGTTTTGTTTGGAGATTTGAAGGTTAAATTATTGGTATTGTTCTAAGGGTCTCAACAAGAAGATTGAGGTGTCTTGGAGAGGCTCTAAACTACTAAGGAGCGACTTCGGATTGGAGTTGGATTAAGAATCGTTAAGGTATAATCTTGTCTTTTAAAGGTGTTACAAGATTACATTTTTATATTGTTGTTGTTAGCTTTACTTGTTGCTAGCATGAAGTTGATAGGTTGAAGTAATAAGTATTACGGATTTCTTGTAGCTAAATCCGAAAGGTTATACAAGCCACTTGGAAATTGGATTACTAATTGGTCGTGTTTAGAAATCGTCGCATGTTACTTACTTAAAGATTATGGTTGTTATAATCAAATGCGACTTGATATCATGTTATGCTACCAATATGGATTGAAATGGAAATTGAATAAGAATTGGTTTTGTTGAACTCAAGGTGGCCGAATTTGGATTGTAGTTGTATTAGTTGGTTATTCATTTGTATTAAACTACCTTCTATATTGTTGTGAGCCAATTGGGGCTGTTTGGTTATTCAATTGTATTGAACTACCTTCTATATTGTTGTGAGCCAATTGGGGCTGTTTGGTTATTCAATTGTATTGAACTACCTTCTATATTGTTGTGAGCCAATTGGGGCTGTTTGGTTATTGTATTTCGGCCTTGAAAAAGGTGGCAAAGTGAGTAAAAACAAAGGAGGTGCTGTCCGATTTTCCGTAGAATATAGAGACTTAACACTTATAATATTCTACGATTAAAGTAAGGCTTTAATAGACGTATTGTGAATATTATAGGTTTATATACTACGGGCGGGACTTTGTACTTGGCAAGTGGTTTGACCCGACGAGGTATGTAGAACTTTTCCTATCTTTGAGCATGAATAGTTTCGTATATAGTGCGGTGAGACGTCTGAGACTTTGACATTCTTTACTTGTTTTATGAAATGCCAAGTCGGGTGAGTTAGGAGATTAACTCACTTCTTTGAGAATATTAAAGATGTCTTAAGTCTTGTTAAAGATAAGGGACTTGAAGAATTTTAAAGTATGTGATACTTGTGTCGTTTTAAAAACGTATAAGTCCCTTGGATAGGAAATTGTACATGACTAAGGTATAAAGTGAATATAACGACTTTATGGGGAGTTGGTTATATTGACTTTATGGAAAGATAAATGACTTGATTTAATGGAAGGCTATTCGATTTTAAGGCATCAATTGCCTAAGGTTTTATAAGACATGGGTCACTTGATTTAGAAGCCTAATTTTTATTTCTAAAAGTATTGTGACTTGTCTTGAAAAGAAATTGTGACTTGATACTACGGTTATTAGTATCTTGGAAGTTCTATAATGAAATGAGTCATTTTAAAAGAATAGAAGTACGTAGTACTTTGGGTTAAATTCCCGGATTTTTATAAAAGACATATTAGTGCCTTAAGTAAACTAAAATGAGAGTGTATATGAACAAGAATAGTAAGAAGTTAGGGGATTTCTTAACTTGCTTATATATTGTATGATAAGCCGATAGAGCTTATGTTATGTGTGATAGCCGGATTTGGGCTAGTGATATATTATTCGTCATGTGGTCATTCCCGGGATTGTGGCATTGTATATTTAGTGGATTTGCTAACCACGATGCGAGGAATACCTCATGCGAGTCCGTAAGGGCTTATGCGGGTGAAATAGTCCCATGCGGGCGGGTCCAGCCTATGCGAGGAATACCTCATGCGAGTCCGTAGGGGCTTATGCGGGTGAAATAGTCCCATGCGAGGAATACCTCACGCAGGTCCACTGGACCTATGCGGGTGAAATAGTCCCAGGAGTAGGATTCCAATCCTATTTTTCGTTGTAAGTATACACCTATTTTTACTCTCATTGTTAGTAAGACACTGTGTACTGTAATTTTGTTATCATACATGTCTCCGGCTTTCTTTTAAACTTATGTTGTAATTACAGTACTTTTCAGTTTTACATACTTAGTACATATTGTGTACTGACCCCCTTCCTCGGGGGCTGCGTTCATGCCGCAGGAAAGGGTAAGCAGGTTGCGGATCCACACTCTTAGGATCACTTATCAGACGCCTAAGCTCCATTCTCGGAGGCTTGTCTTTCTTTGGTGATCTTTCCACGATGTTGTAGATTATGTACATTCAGGGGTATGGCGGCCCCTGTCCATACGCTTGTTATTCCTAAGTCCGTATTCACATACGTGGTTGTAAGAACTGAGTTGTAAAGTTGTACTTTTGACTTTGGTTATTTTATGGAAGGCGGCCTTATCGGCTAGCCTGTGTTGTTATATTGCTTACACCTGTGTTTATGTTGTGTATGTTCCGCTGCTATTCTCTGATGTATACCTGAACAGGGTGCCCAGGTAGGGCACCAGTCGCGGCCCGGGGTCGGGTCGTGACAATCACATACCTCCTCGGCGAAATCCACCTACCAAGTCGAATATGTCGCGCGCAGAGTATCAACCTATAATAGTCAAATACGTCTATCAACGTCTAGACTACTCTGTAGAATATTCTAAGCAGAAGGTGTTTATTGCTACGGAAAATCGGGCAGCACTTCCCTACCCGTCTAACTACACAAGTCTACTCTAATACAGTCCTATGTAATTACAGTTCAATTCTCTTCTTTTATACCATCCTTCTATATCTTATACTCATTTATAAACTACTATATGTAATCTCCAATTACAATAGAAGGACAAAGATATTTACCTCGATAAGCCCAAAATTATCCAAGTTTAAATGTCGATCCTGAACAACGTTTAGCTCCTAATCCGTGCGCTCCAATTCGCTCCAAGAAACCCTTAGAAGTTCTACACAACTTCTACTTAATACTTCAACCACTATGAAGATTTTTCCCTAGGGTTTCGTTGTGTTACTAAAGAAAGTATAGTAGTATTTCCGGGCTCTTAGTATTGAAATAACTTTGGAATACTACAAGGTATTAGGGCTAAGGTATTTTGGAATTGTAACAATACTTGGAGAATACTTTTCACTGGGGTATTTCACGAGAACTATCAAGAGGGAGGGGTACTTGGCGAGGGCCTTCTCGAGGGGAGGGTGGTTTGGACGAGCTTGAGAGGAGGGGAAGGATTTTAAGACTTGGAAAATGTTTAAGGTATGAATAAGTCTTGCTAGCAAGGGGGGTATTTATAGAACCACCAAGGGCCAAGATTAAAACAAATGGAAGGTGTAGATGTGGTAGCTTGTTCAAGTGAGGTCTTCCACCAAGTGTCCACCACAAAGTTGGGACATATGTCCACCACAACATTGGGACATATGTCCCCCACAACAATGAGCCAAGTGGCCTCACACTTGCTCAAGAAAAACGTCCACAATGCCTCCCCCACATGCCCAAAAAAACGCACCTACCTACTCCCACTCACCCAAAGAAAATATCTTCCAAGACTTTGACCATTTTACCTTGTCAACTTGGCCACCATTTCCTCCAACCCATGCCAACTAAGGGTGACACATGTCGCCCTCCAATTGGTCCAAAATATTTCATCTCTCGGAAAAATCCGTAATCGGTTAAAATATTAAAAACGTAGAATTTCCTTCACAAGGTTCGGAATCTTTTCCGTCGAAAGTTCACAATTTCATCCTTAACCTAAATAGGGCTTGTACAAACGTACGTACGTCCTCACATACATACTCTGGAAAAATACGGGGTGTAACATTCTCCCCTCCTTAGAAACATTCGTCCCGAATGTTCCTTCTCAAGACAGATAACGATAAAGTTCCTCATAACTTAAACAATTTGCAAATGCCACACATGGCCACAATATAACACACGCGCAAATACTTAACTCCAAGTCCACGAGGAAACACCTCTAACATCACAAAAAGCTCCTACCCAAGGTCTAAAAGATACTCTCTTCGCACCTTTACTTCACATAAGAATTGATCACTTCTATACTCTTAACCCATGCTCGCTTCTCCCCTTACTCATCGCACTTCCTAACACTCGAATTCTTCGGATAAACTTACCACATTTGTTATTGCTTGATTTCCAAAATCTCAGGGTCACTACCTCCAACTTGGTCATCATTAACTGGGAACACTCTGGATGGATCTCCGATACTTTTCCGAACATAGCAACATGAAAGACCGGACGTACTGCCTCATACGTCGGACGACAAAGCTAACTTATAGGTAACCTGGCCTATTCTCCAAATGATCTAAAAACGCTCAAAGTACCTCGGGCTAAGTTTCCCCTGCTTTCCAAATCTCGTCACGCCCTTCCGGGGTGGTACCTTCAAGAAAACCCACCGTCAACCTGAACTCCAAGTGTCGACGCCGATTATCCGCACGACTTCTGTTGACTCTGAGCTGTCAATAACCGCTCCTGGATAAGCTTCACCTTATCCACTGTCTGCTGTATCAAGTCTGGACCAACTATCTGAACCTTGCCAACATCGAACCAATCGACCGGCAACCTACACTTCCGCCCATACGAGGCTTCATAAGGTGACATCCGAATACTGAAATGGTAGCTATTATAATACACACTCAACAAGAGGCGAATAATCCTTACAGCTACCTCTGAAAATCAAAAACACCGGCCCGAGGGTGAATGCAATACTGAGACTCACCTGAGTTCCTAACCTTGCTTGGTAAAACCTCCATATATAAAAAAAAAGAAATAGCCGTAAACTGGGCTCCACTGTCTGCCATAAAGTAAAAGTAGGAACCCCGTGCATGTTACACCCCGTAATTACAGGACATGTTTTAAGAACGTACGTAAGAACTCGCAAGTGTTAAAAATTGAGACTTGTAAAAATATTTGTCGGAATTATGAAATTGTCGGAAAACGTAGTTTTGTGACGAATGGGAGGGCGACACGTGTCACCCCCCCTTGAGATGCCTTGGACGATATAGGCATGGCCAAAATGGTCATTGACCATAGTCTTGGATGACTAAGTCTTGCAAGTAGCAAGCTTGACATGTTTGACTTAAGTCAATGGGACCACTAGCTTGATATTTTCTAAAAACTTATCCTAGCCACCCAATTGTTCCTATCTTAACCCTCCAATGTGCTATATAACACTACTAGTAGCAAGAGTGTGCCCAACACTTAGAAAATTTCATAAAAAATTTGAGAGCTCAAGAGGAGGCTCACGGGTTCACATACTAAGGGAGAAGAAAATTTTTTTTCCTTGTCCATTCAACTCCACACTTTAAACCAAGGTTCTTGAGGGTAGTGTAAGCATATCTCAATAGAAAAATCCCGGAAAAAGAGAGTTTTCGGGTTAGTCGCAAAGTGAAAACCTAATGGTCTTTCTAGGTTTTGTTTGGGGATTTGAAGGATAATTGTTGGTGTTGTTCTAAGGGTCTCAACAAGCGGATTGAAGTGTCTTGGAGAGGTTCTAAACTACTAAGGAGCGACTTCGGATTGGTATTTGGATTAAGAATCGTCGAGGTATAATCTTGTTCTTTGAAAGTGTTACAAGATTATTTATTTTGTTGTTAGCTTTACATGTTGCTAGTATGTAGTATATGTGTTGAAGTTTATAAGGATTATGGATTGATTGTAGCCTTGGAAAATTCGAAATGTATGTAAGCCATGTTAAGTTGGATTACTAATTGGTCGTTTATTAGAAATCGTCGCATGTTACCTACTTAGAGATTATGGATTGTTATAATCAAATGCGACTTGATATCATGTTATGCTACCAATTTGGATTGAAATGGAAATTTGATAAGAATTGGTATGGTTGAACTCAAGGTGGCCGAATTTGGACTTTTAGTTTGTTATTCATTTGTATTGAACTACTTTCTAAATTGTGAGCCAATTGGGGCTGTTTAGTTATTCATTTGCATTGGAATACCTTCTATATTGTTGTGAGCCAATTGAGGCTGTTTGGTTATTGTATTCGGCCTTGAAAAAGGTGGCAAAGTTAGTAAAAACAAAGGGGGTGCTGTCCGATTTTCCGTAGAATTTAGCGACTTAGCACCTAGAATATTCTACGTATGAAGTAAGAGGTTAATGGACGTATGGTGACCATTATAGGTTGATGTACTAAGTATAGCGTATCCTACTTGAAGAATGGAATAGCTCAAGGTGGAAGTACTTTGGAGCTTTTTGCTACTTGTCGATAATCGTCGCGAGGTATGTGAACCTCTTCCTTCTTTTGACATGATTCTATGTATGGAATATACATGTAGTACTATTTCATGATTCCTTCTACTCTTAGAAGTTAAGAGGTATGTATGTCGATTTACTCTACGTAAAGGTTATGTATAAGTTATCCTAAGTTCTTACCAAGTCTTATGGGGGATGTTGGTAAGAGTCGTTAGGAGGTATTTTGGAGCCAAATTGACTTGGCTAATTTACGGCACGAATAAGAATAAGTATCGAACAAGCCATTGCAGCGTTAATAAAGGAAAATGTAATGACAATTAATTGTGTTAAAACAAGTAGAATTCTCCATCTGCATAGAAGCTAAGATAAGACAAAATTGTATTACATTTTCTAGATCATGGATACTTGATTAAGATAGTTATAAATAAGTATAACTTATTCACAACGCACCAAGTATATGTTACTTAATTTATAAGAATTTACGTATGAAGTGTTATACCCCGTTTTTCCAGAGTATGTACGTATGGACGTACGTACGAAATTTGAGCCTTAAGATAGGCATTGGATTCGAAATTTGGGCACAAGTGCCGATTAGAGTCGTTTTCTGACGAAACGTTTCCACAGCTTACGTTGGGAAAATTCCGGCTATGTCATTTAGTATTTTTGCGGATTTTTCCGAGGCGATTTTAACATTTTTGGACCAACGGGAGGGTGACACTTGTCACCCTCATTGGACGGCAAAGAGGAGGCTTGACCTTGGCCGATTGGTTCATGGTTTTGTGCCTTGTTTTGTGGCTTGTTTTGTGCCATGTTTTGTGGAGTAGGGGTTAGGGTGCACTTGGCTTGATCTTGGCCTTACACTTGCTATACACTTGGAAGGATCTCGCCATTGGTTGGCTTTTGGTTTTGCTATAAATACCCTCTAATGCAAGAGTTATTCTTCATCCACACTTGTGAAATTCCAAGAAAATACTCCTCCTCTTGTGTGCAATTCGTCCGCCACACTACCCCCTCGAGTGAGCCTTGCCGAGAGGCCACCCTCCCCTCATGGTGCTCGCCGTGGGGTACCCCCTAGCCTAGTTGTTTCGTATAATACCCTTTGTGGTATAGAAATACTCTCCTAATATTGTTATAATGTCCAAATACTGGCCCAAATACCTTGTAGTATTCCCAAGGTTACACTTATACAAAGCCCGGAAAATACGATTATACTTCCTTTAGCCACAAAAACGAAACCCTAGGAAATCTTCACCCGTTGTTGAAGTTGTAAGTAGAAGTTGGTTAGAACTTCTAAGGGTTGTTTGAGCGCTCGGAGTAGAGCTAAGCGTTGCTCAGATCGACTTTATACTTGGATAATTTTGGGCTTATCGAGGTAAACACTCATCGTTCTTCTATTGTAATTGAAATTACATGTTTGAATATATAGTTGAAGTATACTATATATAGAACTATACTTAGTAATCGTGGCAATGTCTTTTGACTTAAGCTGAAGAATTAAGAATCAATCGAATCAGAATTACATAGGATCAGACATTAGAGACTTGTGTAGTATTCTTGTAGTAGAATTGTACACGTCCGGTTAGGCGTGTAAAACCCCCGTTGGCTTGGTAGCGGCCTCGATAGAGAAGGAGATTTGCGCGCGTGGGCGGGGAGGCCACAATTTTTCAGTAGATTATGGAACGTTGAGATCTAGATGTTAATAAAGCGCTTGTGGCCTTATAGGTCAAGTACTACGTGTGGAGTGATCCACTTGGCTTAAGGAGTAGCCGGCGGTTTGAGGTACTTGGAGCGTTTTGCTATTAGTCGACAATCGTCGCGAGGTATGTGAACCTCTTCCTATCTCTTCTAGCATGATATGTGAACTATGTAAGTACGGTAGACGCATACGTGTTAATCGTGTTTGATTGTTCTTAAAACATAAAGTGTTATAACGGCTTTATGGGAAGTTGGTTATAACCTTTTTATGTAGGTAAGAAAATACTTTGTGGTTTTAAAAAAAGTAATCGATGAGAATTATAAGCGCTTGTTATAATAAAGGACTTGATGTATTTCAAAAGATTTATAAATCGTTTTGAAGGAGAGTAACACTTGGTTTTAAAAGGTTTTAAAAAGAGTTATACTAAGCTTTATGGGAGTTAGGTATAATGTCTTAAGAGAGGTAAAGAAAATGGTTTATCGATGTTAGAAGTTAAGAGACTTGATCTTATAAGATAAGAGACTTAACTTATTTGTTCTAATGTGAATGTTTGTGTGAAACCTCATTCGTGAGTAATGAGTACTTGGTGTTATTTAAAGGATAATGTTTTACCGATTTCGAAATCGAATGTATCGGCTGCACCAATCGCAGTTAATAAAGGAAAATGTATTGAATAATGATGAATTGTATTAAAACCAAGAGAAACCTCCATCCGCATAGAAACTAAGATGAGACAAAATGATATACATTTTCTAGATCATGGTCGCAGTAATAAGAATGTTGTAAACAAGAATAACCTACTCTCACGTGAGACATATATTACTCAATTGTTCTAAAAAGGAATCAAGTGATTAAGTTTGGGAACTATGAAACCATTTGAAAATGAGAAGCTTGAGTAATCAAACTAGGCAAACCGAACTTAGGAAAAGAATGTTACTTGATTTTTGAAAAGGAATGGGTTGGTCATTCTAATACTACGTATCGGGTGACTTTTATAAAAGTAATGGATCTCTTTAAAAGAACTTAACGTATGTAGTACTTTGGGGTTAAAACCCGACTTTGGTATAAATGGAAGTACTTTGAGTTGTTGTGAAACTTGCCTATGCTTGTTGTTGTGAAACTTGCCTATGCTTGTTATTGTGAAACTTGCCTATGCTTGTTGTTGTGAAACTTGCCTATGCTTGTTGTTGTGAAACTTGCCTATGCTTGTGATGATATCCTTTGCATGTCGTGTGGTATTTACGTTACCGCGTCTCTCGATAGAGGCGGTTGACTTGTCGAGAACTTCATCGACGCGTCGGCGGTGATGGAGAATTCCAGGTATGTTTCCATTTTGATTACCGCCTTGTTGTTGATATCACATGGACATGTCTACACCGACGCAGATTCCGGCACGCGGCCACGCGTCGGTTGATTACCCGATATATGGTTATTACCGCAACATGGACGGTCTACACCGATGCAGATTCGGCACGTGGCCACGCGCGGGGTTGACCACCCAGTATATTGTTATAGAGGATACATGTGCATGTCTACACCGGCGCAGATTCCGGTACGCGGGCCACGCCTTGTTATTATTGTTGCATCATGGACATGTCTACACCGAGGCGATTCCGGCACGCGGCCACGACGCGAACATGATGGATGTATGGGCGAGACCCATAGTTATATTTGAGTGGTGACTTTGAGGGCGTGAGTCCCTGACTTGACTGCTTTTATGTTGCATACTGATTTTGGTTATCATACATGTCTCCTGCTTTTTAAGCTATTATGATTTCATTTACGTGATTTGACGCCACATACTGTACTTGTTAGATCGACCTCCTTCGGGGCCGCTCATGCCGCAGTAGAGGTACATCGGCCGTGGATCCTCGCTCTAGGATCTCGCCAAATTTTGGGAAGCTCCGCTTCCGAGGCTTATCTTTGGTATGTGTTCCATGAGTCAGAGGTTCTTGTACATTGAGGTATGGCGGGCCCCGCCCGCCACAGCCATTGTAAATCTTAGAGGTCTGTAGAACTGCAAGTGTGGTTGTAAAAGGATTAAACTGTTCGGTTTTATGATATATCAAGGCAAATCGCTTTGGTTGGCCTGTTTATTTATTATATCTCTTGTTTCATGATTCATGTTTTATTTTCCGCCGGTTTTCTCGATGTTGTATCACTAGGGTGCCCGGTAAGGCACGATGCCCGCCCGTTCGGGCGTTACAAAGGGGTATCAGAGCAGTTAGTCCTCGGAAAGTGTCTACAGACCGTGTCTAGTAGAGTCTTGATTATCGGTGTGTTGTGCACCACATCTATAATCAGGAGGCTATAGGACATTTAGGATTGGTTTCCATTCTTCTCATTCCGAGATCGTGCCGTAGAGCCGTGTTGTAAGTTGACCCTCCGACGTGTTTCGCTTTTACCGATTATGCCTCGCGAAAGGCAACCAGTGGCCTGGCAAGGCAAGGCGGAGCCGCTAGTGGGATTCAGAGGAGTACGAGGGCGCAGGCCCGGTCAGTACCCGAGGTAGTGCTTCAGACGGCGAGTTTTGCGACGCCGCCAAAGACCAAAGAGAGTTTAGAGCCACAGCAGTGGTCACGAGACTACAAGACTGAGCCTCCACCCCACACCGAGCGGGGAGACGGGTCATGCGAGACGGCCCGATTATCGCCGTGGTCAGGCAAGATATGAGGATAGGCCGGACGCAGCAGCTCAGCCCAAAGAAGACTGTAGTGCACCCGAGGCGCATTTGAGGCTACGGATTTCCTTAGTTGTAGCCCGCTTGAGTTTTACTGTCGAGGCGGAGGATGATCCGCAGGAGTTCATCCGTCGATGCGCAGAGGATCACGCGGTGATCAAGGCTTCAGACCGAGTCCGTGACATTTAGTTCGCATCGGCCGCGTGATACCGCAATGATCGGTTTGATTCGCGGAGCTTTCGGGAGAGCATGCACTTCCACCGATTGGGACGAGTTTTCGGGCCTTCTCGGCACATTTCTTGCCTCCACAAATGGCGAGGGCTCGGGCCGCATTTTTGATGTTGAGGCGAACGGGCGCAGCCTCGGGGTACAATGTGAGTTCGACTCATTGCCCAGTATGTTCCGCATTAGTAGCTAGTATGGAGGATCGAGTGCACCGATATGTTACAGTGGCTCGATGATTACCTAGCAGAGAGTTGTTCGGTGTTTCTTCACCGCATGGACATTGCCCGCATTCGTGCTCATGCACTGGGTGCGGCGAGCGCAGAGATCGACGCAGCGGACCGCCACAGGAAGGCCAAGACGGCCGGATATTTTGGCGACTTTCGAGGCGGACCGCCTCAGCCAGACTAGTTATGTACTCCGCCATTGCAGAGTGGTCCTCCGCAGCCTTGGACCTCGGGATATTCAGAGCGTGGTCGTGGCTCCTGTGTTCAGATGTTCGAGGAGTAGGGTGTTGGCGGACGCAATACCCCTACCGGTGTGGTCGATGTGGTAGACCGCATTTCGAGAGTGTCGTAGTACCAAGGGAGCTTGTTATTCTTGGCGCCAACAGGGCCATATGACGAGAGACCGTCCACCAGGGTAGCATCGGTAGGATAGCACAGACTACTAGAGCGATTGCGGGCCGCAGAGGTCGCGGTGGAAGTTCGCTTTAGCGGTCCTTGAACCGCCTAGTTTCGTGTATATCCTTAACCTCTGTAGTTTTGTGTGTATTGATGTTGTCGATGTGTTTAATGATATGTTTGGATAGCTTTGTGCTAAAATGTGATTTAGAAACCGGGTTAGTGAAAAGGGTAAGTCCCTGGGTAGTGTGAAATGGAAGTGGTAGCTTTCATGACCTGTAGAGGTAAGATTGTTCGGATCTAGAAACTAGAGAGTTGGCGCTACGATGGGTCGGGTCAGCTATGCGGGCCAACCCGCCCCGCTTTGAGGAAGGATCAGCTCGGGTGGTCCCGCCAGCGTGGCAGGTCACGAGGTGCTAGGCCCAAGTTTAGATGACCATCGTATGAGTTCGTGGATACGCTCGACCGTAATCAGTTCGTGAAGGCCGGAATGGCCTTAGGGAAATCGAGATTAGTGAGATGACCAAGTTTGAGGTAGTGACTCGGGTTGGAAACGAAGCGTTGGCGAGTGTGGTACGGATACTAGAAAGAGTTTGAGTGTTCGGTATGGTACAAAGAAGATAGGGGAAAAGTGAACGTGTATGATCGCTTTCTTTGTGAAACGGGTGTGAAGGGTGTATATTTTAGACCTCGGGTAAGTTTTGTGATGATTAGAGGTATTTCCTCGTTGACTTGGGTTTAAGTATCGCGTTTGTTATTTTTATGGCGGTGTGGCATGATCGTTTCACAGTATAGCGATGAAGGCTATACTAGCGCATGTTTGTGTTGAGACTTGAGAAGGAACATTCGACGAATGTTTCTAAGGAGGAGAATGTTATACCCGCTTTTTCCGCAGTATGTACGTATGGACGACGCACGAAAATTTGAGCCTTAAGATAGGCATTGATTCGAAATTTGGGCACAAGTGCCGATTAGAGTCGTCGACTAAACGCTTTCCGACTTACGTTGGGAAAATTCGCTATGTCATTTAGTATTTTTATGGATTTTTCCGAGCGACGAACATTTTGGACCAACGGGAGGTGACACTTGTCACCCTCATTGACGGCAAGAAAGAGGAGGCTTGACCTTGGCCGATTGGTTCATGGTTTTGTGCCTTGTTTGTGGCTTGTTTTGTGCCATGTTTTGTGGAGTAGGGTTAGGGTGCACTTGGCTTGATCTCGCCTTACACTTGCTATACACTTGGAAGGATCTTGCCATTGGTTGGCTTTGGTTTTGCTATAAATACCCTCTAATGCAAGAGTTATTCTTCATCCACACTTGTGAAATTCCAAGAAAAATACTCCTCCTCTTGTGTGCAATTGTCCGCCACACTACCCCTTGAGTGAGCCTTGGCCGAGAGGCCACCCTCCCCTTTGTGGTGCCTTGGCTGGGTACCCCTAGCCTAGTTGTTTTCAGATAATACCCTTGTTGTGGTATAGAAATACTCTCCTAATATTGTTATAATGTCCAAATACCTTGGCCCAAATACCTTGTAGTATTCCCAAGGTTACACTTATACAAAGCCCGAAAATACGATTATACTTCCTTTAGCCACAAAAACGAAACCCTAGGGAAATCTTCACCCGTTGTTGAAGTTGTAAGTAGAAGTTGGTTAGAACTTCTGGCGGTTGTTTGAGCGCGGAGTAGAGCTAAGCGTTGCTCGGGATCGACTTTATACTTGGATAATTTTGGGCTTATCGAGGTAAACACTCATCGTTCTTCTATTGTAATTGGAAATTACATGTTTGAATATATAGTTGAAGTATACTATATATAGAACTATACTTAGTAATCGTGGCAATGTCTTTTGACTTAAGCCCAAGAATTAAGAATCGAATCGAATCAGTAATTACATAGATCGTATTAGACATGAGACTTGTGTAGTATTATCGTAGTAGAATTGTACACGTCCGTTAGGCGTGTAAAACCCCCGGTTGGCTGGTAGCCGCCTCGATAGAGAAGGAGATTTGCGTGGCGGGCGGAGTCGCCAATTTTCGTAGATTATGGAACGTTGAGATCTAGATGTTAATGCGCGCGTGGCCTTATAGGTTGAAGTACTACGTGTGGAGTGATCCACTTGGCTTAAGGAGTAGCCGGCGGTTTGAGGTACTTGGAGCGTTTTGCTATTAGTCGACAATCGTCGCGAGGTATGTGAACCTCTTCCTATCTCTTCTAGCATGATATGTGTGAACTATGTAAGTACGGTAGACGCATACGTGTTAATCGTGTTTGATTTTTCTTAAAACATAAAGTGTTATAACGGCTTTATGGGAAGTTGGTTATAACAGCTTTATGTAGGTAAGAAAATACTTTGTGGTTTTAAAAAAAGTAACTGATGAGAATTATAACTGGCTTGTTATAATAAAGGACTTGATGTATTTCAAAAGATTTATAAATCGTTTTGAAGGGAGAGTAACACTTGGTTTTAAAAGGTTTTAAAAAGAGTTACACTAAGCTTTTTGGGGAGTTAGGTATAATGTCTTAAGAGAGGTAAAGAAAATGGTTTACTGATGTTAGAAGTTAAGAGACTTGATCTTATAAGATAAGAGACTTAACTTATTTGTTCTAATGTGAATGTTTGTGAAACCTCATTCGTGAGTAATGAGTACTTGGTGTTATTTAAAGGATAATGTTTTACCGATTTGGAAATCGAATGTGTATCGACTGCACCAACGCAGCGTTAATAAAGGAAAATGTATTGAATAATGATGAATTGTATTAAAACCAGTAGAAACCTCCATCCGCATAGAAACTAAGATGAGACAAAATGATATACATTTTCTAGATCATGGTCATGCAGTAATAAGAATGTTGTAAACAAGAATAACCTACTCACGTGAGACATATATTACTCAATTGTTCTAAAAAGGAATCAAGTGATTAAGTTTGGGAACTATGAAACCATTTGAAAATGAGAAGCTTGAGTAATTGAAACTAGTAAACCGGAACTTAGGAAAAGAATGTTGTTACTTGATTTTTGAAAAGGAATGTGGGTTGGTCATTCTAATACTACTGTATCGGGTGACTTTATAAAAGTAATGGATCTCTTTAAAAGAACTTAACGTATGTAGTACTTTGGGGTTAAAACCCGACTTTGGTATAAATGGAAGTACTTTGAGTTGTTGTGAAACTTGCCTATGCTTGTTGTTGTGAAACTTGCCTATGCTTGTTGTTGTGAAACTTGCCTATGCTTGTTGTTGTGAAACTTGCCTATGCTTGTTGTTGTGAAACTTGCCTATGCTTGTGATGATAGCCTTTGTTGGTATTTCTGTGTTACCGCGTCTCGATAGGCCTGACTTGTTGAGAACTTCATCGACGTCTTGGCGTGATGGAGAATTCCACGTATGTTTCCATTTTGATTACATCTTGTTGTTGATATCACATGGACATGTCTACACCGTCGCAAAGATTCCGGCACGCGGCCACGCGCCGGGTTGATTACCCGATATATGGTTATTATCGCAACATGGACGGTCTACACCGACGCAGATTCCGGCATGTGGCCACGCGCAGGGTTGACCACCTAGTATATTGTTATCGAGGTTACACGGGCATGTCTACACCACGCAGATTCGGGTACGTGGCCACGCGGCCTTGTTATTATTGCATCATGGACATGTCTACACCGAGGCGATTCCGGCACGCGCCATGATGCGAACATGATGGATGTATGGGCAATGACCCATAGTTATATTCGAGTGGTGACTTTGGCGCGTGAGTCCCCGACTGATCGCTTTTATGTGCTGCATCGTATTTTGGTTATCATACATGTCTCCCGCTTTTAAGCTATTATGATTTCATTTACGATTTGTGATTTCACATACTGGTACTGTTATCGACCTCCTCGCCGCGTCATGCCGCAGTAGAGGTACATCGGCCGTGGATCCTCGCCTAGGATCTCGTTCCGTTGGGAAGCTCCGCTTTTCTCCGAGGCTTATCTTTGGTATGTGTTCCCGAGTTGTAGGTTCTTGTACATCTGTGGTATGGCGGGCCCCGCCCCGTCACAGCCAGTAAATCTTAGGTGCAGAGAACTGTGGTACGGTTGTAAAAGGATTAAACTCGTCGGGTTTTATGATATATCGAAGGCAACTGCTTTGGTTGGCCTGTTTATTTATTATATCTCTTGTTTCATGATTCATGTTTTATTTTCCGCTGGTTTTCTCTGATGTTGTATCACTAGGGTGCCCGGGGTAAGGCACCAGTAACGGGCCCGGGTTCGGGGCGTTACATGAAGTTTTAAGACTATGGACCTCAAATTGTTAAAAGGTTATGAGACTTGATTCTTAAAGGGAGAAATGAATTGATTTAAAAGTATAGAATACTTGATTTGGAAAGTATTGATTTCTTGCCATTCTAAGTTAAGAAACTGGTTTTCCTAAAAGTTAAGAGACTTGAAGTATTTTGAAAGCTATGTGATTTGAATTGAAGTATAAGTTTCTTGGTTATCAAATGAATGAATTCGTCTAAGAAATAAAGAGTTATAACGGCTTTATGGGAAGTTGGTTATAACAACTTTATGGAAGATTTAAAAGAATTGTTTTCTTCAGTATTGTAAGAAAAGTAATGATTTGAAATAAAGAAGGGCAAAATTGTTTTAAAGGTACCAATTGCTTGAGGTTTTAAAGAAAGAAGTCACTTGATTTAGAAGCCTATAATTGTATTTCTAAAAAGTATTGTGACTTGTCGTGAAAAGTAGATATGACTTGATACTACGGTTATTAGTATCTTGGAAGTTTTATTTGAAAGAGAATCATTTTAAAGGAGTAGAGGCACGTAGTACGTTGGGTTAAATTCGGATTTTATAATGACATGTTAGTGCCTTAAGTAAACAAAATGAGAGTGTATATGAACAAGCTAATAAGAAGTTAGGGATTTCTTAACTTGCTTATATTATGTATGATAAGCCGGTAGTGCTTATGTTATGTATGATAAGTCAGAGTGCTTATGTTATGTATGATGGCAGTTGAGTTAGGGTAAGAGTATAAATGAGGGGCAAGCCCCAAGACGTTATACCACCTTCTCCAGGGTAAGAGTATAAGTGAGGGGTAAATCCCCAAGACGATGTACCACCTGCTTTATGTGTTATTTGACGACCGGTCGAGATAGGGTAAGAGTATAAATGAGGGGCAAGCCCCAAGACGTTATACCACCTTCTCCAGGGTAAGAGTATAAATGAGGGGCAAGCCTCAAGACGTTATACCCCCTGCTTTACCACCTTCTCCGTGGTAAGAGTATAAATGGCGGGCAAGCCCCCGCACGTTATACCACTGTTTTGATTGATTTTATGGGCGTGAGACCCATGGTTATATTTTACACTTTTAGCCGCCGGTGATGGGGATTCCACGCATGCTTTGATATCGTGTGATCGATCGCGTCCCGTTTGGGCGTAGTATATGTGTCCCTCCGTAGTGGGCGGACTATGTTATGAAAGATAAGTAAGTTAGATAGAAATGAACTTAATGACTTCTCCTAAGTAAGTACGTAAGATATGGCTATAACTCTTAATGGAATGGAAAAGATATTGATGTGAAATTAAGTTCATGTGGTAATGACACGGCAGATCCGTATGTATTTTTATACTTGTCATTGTCATTCTTTTGTACAGATTATGATCTGCTTATCAGACGTTATTTCGCTCCATATTCTGCACTGTTAGACTGATTTCTTCGGGGCCGGGTCTATGTCCGCAGTTTAGGTACACAATTATGGATCCGCGAGCTTAGGATCTGGTTCACAGATTTTGAGATGGCTCCAATGTTCGGAGTTGTCATGGCTATGTATATTCAGAGTGCGGCGGGCCTTGTCCCGCCATGGTTATGTTAACACTCTAGAGGTGCGTAGTCACATATTGTGGGTCGCTTTGTAAAGAAAGCGAGGCAACCGCTTGTTTTTATATATGTCTTGGAAGGTAGCCTATCGGCTAACTTTGTCAGACATTCGATGTTTTATTTATAAGTTTCATGTATGTTCGCTGATTTTCTCGATGTTTACTTGTAAGGGTGCCTGTAGGCACCACCACGCCCGGGGTCGGGTCGTGACAAAAGTGGTATCAAAGCAGTTAGTCCTCGGAAAGTGTCTACAGGCCGTGTCTAGTAGAGTCTTGATTATCGGTGTGTTGTGCACCACATCTATAATCAGGAGGCTGCAGGACATTTAGGATTGGTTTCCATTATTCTCACTCTAAGATCGTGCGATAGAGCTGTGTTGTTAGGGTCGTCCCTCCCTAACGAGTTATATTGATTGCAGCTACGAGAAAGGCAGCAGTGACCCAGGAATGACTATGTGGATTGCGTATCCAGGTTGGTAACGAATATAGTATAGTTGGTATTGTGACATGCATCTATACGGAGTTATGTATGAGGGTCAGACGCGTGTTTCCTAGAATGATTTTAGATTACCAGGAATCGGTAAAGACTAACTAGATACCGGGAAGGTATGGAATAGTTAATGAATTTTCGCCAAGGTTTTGTGTTTTATTTCGAGATAATTGGGAAAGGATGAGCTGTCTGATAAGGTAGTGAACCCTTAAGAAGCCATATTAAGGAACCTAACGGAATGTCATGTTAATAGATTAAGCTGTGTAGTATGCTTAAGAGAATTATACGGATGAGGCCTGTATAGAGTAAGTAATGGTTGTTGTGATCGAGACAACATGGTTATGGTATTATGAGAAGTTTTTTTGTACCCGTTTACGGGGGGACTGATAAGGTAGGCTGGGAGCATGGAAATTGCGAGCCTAAGAATATTGCTGACCGCTGAGACCTTAGATGTACAAGGTCTTCTCGGGTAGAAAGATTTATTTTAGACGAAGAATAAGAGTTAAGTGCGACGCTGAGACGGGTTGAGGACCTGTTACGGGTCTCCCCATGGCCTGGAATGGAGTGGGATCAGTTGGTAGTAGTTCCGCTACGTGACAGGGTCACGAGGGCGCAAGGCCCAAGTTTAGTTAATTGTTTTACGTTCGTGGACGCGTTCCACCGAACCAGTCATAAAGCGGAAATGGCCTTATATTGTTTTATAGAGTGACTCCAAAGATTGAGGCCAGAATCGGTATGGAAGTTATGTATGTATGCTAGTATGAGTTGGATGTACAAAAGGATAATCTCTTTTGGGCTTATGATGAGCGATTATACGTGTGCGAGGTATTAGCCATGTGTGGCATTGTTGGTATGTCGATTGTGACGAAAACTATGTCGGTAATTATAAGTTTGACTCCGAAAGAACATTCGAGGACGAATGTTTCTAAGGGGGGAAGAATGTTACACCCCGTAATTACAGGACATGTTTTAAGAACGTACGTAAGAACTCGCAAGTGTTAAAAATTGAGACTTGTAAAAATATTTGTCGGAATTATGAAATTGTCGGAAAACGTAGTTTTGTGACGAATGGGAGGGCGACACGTGTCACCCCCCCTTGAGATGCCTTGGACGATATAGGCATGGCCAAAATGGTCATTGACCATAGTCTTGGATGACTAAGTCTTGCAAGTAGCAAGCTTGACATGTTTGACTTAAGTCAATGGGACCACTAGCTTGATATTTTCTAAAAACTTATCCTAGCCACCCAATTGTTCCTATATTAACCCTCCAATGTGCTATATAACACTACTAGTAGCAAGAGTGTGCCCAACACTTAGAAAATTTCATAAAAAATTTGAGAGCTCAAGAGGAGGCTCACGGGTTCACATACTAAGGGAGAAGAAAATTTTTTTTCCTTGTCCATTCAACTCCAGATGCCGACGACGATGATCTGCATACGACTTTTGTCGACTCTGAGCTGTCAATAACCGCTCCTGGATAAGCTTCACCTTATCCACTGCCTGCTGTATCAAGTCTGGTCCCACTAACTGCACCTCGCCCATATCGAACCAGCCTATCAGCGATCTGCATTTCCTCCCATACAAGGCCTCATAAGGAGCCATCTGAATACTGGAGTGGTAGCATATTATTATATGCAAACTCTACTAGAGGCAAATGATCCTCCCAGCTACCCCTGAAGTCAATAACAAAGGCTCGCAGCATATCCTCAAGTGTCTGGATAGTACGCCCGCTTTGTCCGTCTGCTCGAGGATGGAATGCGATCGAGGCTCACCGTCCCCTAATCCCTTCTGGAAAGACCTCCAGAAGTTGGCCGTAAACTGGGCTCCTCGGTCAGATATGATAGAAATAGGGACTCCATGCAGTCTCACAATCTCTCGGATGTAAAGTCTGGCATAATCCTCAGCCGAAAAAGTCGTACTGACTGGAAGAAAGTGGGATGAGTTCTTCAGCCTGTCGACGATAACCCAAATAGAATCATGCTTTCTCTGAGTGCGAGGTAATCCTGTGATAAAGTCCATGTTGATCACCTCCCACTTCCAGGTCGGAATCTCTATCGTCTGCAACAAACCACCAGGCCTCTGGTGCTCTACCTTCACCTGCTGACAACACGGGCACTGAGCCACAAACTCGGCAACATCCCTCTTCAAGCCATCCCACCAATACACTGATCTGATGTCATGGTACATCTTTGTCGACCCCGGATGGATAGAGTAACGCGCGCTGTGTGCTTCCCCTAGAACCTGCTGCCGAAGTCCTGCAATATCTGGAACACACAACCTGCCCTCAAACCTTAGCACCCCATCAGGTGCTACCTCAAAAGGACCCTTCTCCTCACGAAGAGCCGTATCACGATACCGTGTCAAAACCGGGTCCTCGAACTGTTGCCTCTTCACCTCCTCGACGATGGAAGACTCGGCAACCTTTCGAACTCGAACCCCACTGCTATCCGAATCAATCAATCGGACTCCAAGGCTCGCTAGCTGATGCAACTCGCGGACCATGCCCCTCCTCTCTGGCTGTACATCTGATAGACTCCCCATCGACCTACGACTAAGGGCATCTGCCACAACATTGTCCTTCCCTGGGTGGTACAGGATATCGACATCATAATCCTTGAGTAACTCTAACCACTGTCTATGTCGTAAGTTCAGCTCCCTCTGGCTGAAGATATACTGGAGGCTCTTGTGGTCTGTGTAAATATCCACATGAACTTCATACAAATAGTGCCTCCAGATCTTCAAGGCGTGAATTACCGCTGCTAACTCCAAATCATGGGTGGGGTAGTTCCTCTCATGTTTCTTAAGCTGTCGGGATGCGTACACGATAACCTTGCCCTGCTGCATCAACACACATCCAAGCCCGATGCCTGACGCATCACAATACACGACATAGACGTCTAGACCCTCTGGAAGAGTAAGAACTGGGGCGGTCGTCAATGTTATACCCCGTATTTCCAGAATATGTACGTGAGGGCGTACGTATTATTAATTTGAGCCTTAAAGTAAGCATAGTTTCGAAATTTGTACACAAGTGCCAAAAAGAGTCGTTTTTTAAACGTTTCCTGACTTTCGTAGGGAAAATTCCGGCTATGTCATTAATAATTTTTGCGGATTTTTCCAAGAGACGAAACATTTTGGACCAACGGGAGGGTGACATGTGTCACCCTCACATTGGAAGGAAGTGGACGGACAAAGGGGAAGGTTGGCACGTTTTTTGTGCAAAAATTGTGGTCAAGGGTTAGGTAGGATATTTTGTGTAGTTGATGAGCAAGTGGGACCCACAAACACATGGCTTCATCTTGACCTTACACTTGCCTTACACTTGGATAGATCTTGGCCATTGGTTGGCCATTTCTTGACCTATAAATACCCCTCTAAGTTGATGAACTTATTCATCCAAAAATTGTCTAAGTCTTGAAAAATCCCTCCCTCTCTCTCATTTTGTTTTCGTCCACCACACCCCCCTCCCCCTTTGAGAGCCCTTGGCCGAGAGCCTCCCTCCTCCCCTTTGTGGTGTTTAGTAGTGGTACCCCACTAGCCTAGTTGTCTTGTATAAATACCCCCTTTTTGTGGTATAGAAATACTCTCCAGTATTGTTATAATGCCCAAATACCTTGGCCCAAATACCTTGTAGTTTTCCCAAGGTTACACTTATACAAAAGCCAGTAAAATACTATTATACTTCCTCACCACAAAAACGAAACCCTAAGTAAATCTTCACCCGTAGTTGAAGTTATAAGTAGAAGTTGGTTAGAACTTCTAAGGGTTGGTTGAGCGGCCTGAGCGCACTGAGTAGAGCTAAACCTTGCTCAGGATCGACATATAAACTCGGATAATTTTGGGCTTATCGAGGTAAACATTCTTAACCTTCATTGTAATTGGAAATTACATGTTGTAGGAGTATATAGTTAAGTATACTATATATAGAACTGAACATAGTTGTGCGGCAATGGCTTTGACTTAAGCTCGAATAATACTTACAGCAATGTCTTGCGACTTAAGCTGAATTTAAAGAAGAGAATCGAATCAGAATTACATAGATTGTATTACATGAGACTTGTGTAGCATTACTGTAGTAGAATTGTACACGCCCGGTTAGGCGTGTTAACCCCCGGTTGGCTTGGTAGCCTACTGATAGAGAGGAGATTTACGCCATGTTGGGGGAGGTGCCGAATTTTCTCAGAGAATATTCTACATTGAGATCGAGGATGTTAATAGGCGCCTTGTGGCCTCTATAGGTTGAAGTACTACGTATGGCGTGATCTACTTGGCTTAAGGAGTAGCCGACGGTTTGAGGTACTTGGAGCACTTTGCTATTAGTCGATAATCGTCGCGAGGTATGTGAACCTCTTCCTATCTGTTCGAGCATGATATGTGTATTACTATGTAGTACGGTGACGCATACGTGTTCAATGTATTTGATTTGTTTGAAACATAAAGTGTTATAACGGCTTTATGGGAAGTTGGTTATAATGACTTTATGTAGGTAAGAAAATGCTTTGTGGTTTGAAGGTAAATCGATTTGACTTATAACGGATTTGATGTGTAGTGTTTCAAAAGACCTTTTGAAAGAAGAGTAATACTTGGCTTTGAAAACATAAGAGTTGTACTAGCTTTATGGGAAGTTAGGTATAACGTCTTAAGAGTGATGAAAAGAATGGTTTACTGATTTTTAGAAGATAAGAGACTTGACTTAATGGTATTGATATGAATTTTGTTAAAAGTGTGAAACCTCATTCGTGAGTAATGAGTACTTGGTTTTAAAAGGAATAATGTTTTACTGATTTCGGAAATCAGGATGAGTATCGACAAACCACTGCAGCGTTAATAAGGGAAAATATATTGAATAATGAAGTATGGTATTAAAACCAGTAGAAACCTCCATCTGCATAGAAGCTAAGATGAGACAAAATAATATTACATTTCCTAGATCATGGCTGCTTAATAAGATTGATTATAAGCAAGAATAACCTACTCGCATATAAGACATATGTTTCTCAAACGTTTAAAGGAGAATTATGTTTTAAAGGATTAAAACTATGAACTACGAAACCTTTTCTAAAATGAGAAACTTGAGCATTCGAAATTAGGCAAACTTGAACGTTTGGAAAATAAGGTTGTTACTTGATTTTACAAAAGAAAGCATTTTGGGTTACTTAACAATGTTAGTCACTCTATTTTTATACTACGGGTATCGGGTGACCTTTGTAAAAGAAATGGATCTTTAAAAGGAAATTAACGTACGTAGTACTTTAGGGTTAAAACCCGGACTTTGGCATAAAATGAAAGTACTTGAGTTGTGCATAACTTGCCTATGCTTGTTGTTGTGAAACTTGCCTATGTTTGTTGTGATAGCCTTTGTTGTATTTCTGTACCCCCGCGTCTCTCGATAGAGGGCCGGTTGATTTGTTATGAACGATTCTACACCGAGTCCCACGAGATGGGCAGGGACACGTATTCCATTTGATTCTACACCGAGTCCCACGAGATGGGCAGGGACACGTATTCCATTTGATTATACACCGAGTCCCACGAGATGGGCAGGGACACGTATTTCATCTGATTTTACACCGAGTCCCACGAGATGGGCAGGACACGTATTTTATCTGATTTTACACCGAGTCCCACGAGATGGGCAGGGACACGTATTTTATCTGATTATACACCGAGTCCCACGGGATGGGTCGGGACACGTATTTCATCTGGTTATCATACATGTCTCCTGCTTTATATAGACTATTATGATTTCATTTACGCCTTTTCTGATTTCACATACTTGGTACTGTTATCGACCTCGGGCCGCGTCATGCCGCAGGTGGAAGTACATCGGTTGTGGACCCTCGCTCATAGGACCACAGTTCAGCGTGTCGGGAAGCCCCATTTCTTCGAGGCTTATCTTTTGGTATGTTACTCGAGTGCAGTAGATTCTTATACATCTGTGGTATGGCGGCCCCGTCCCGTCATAGTTGTAAAAATCTTAGAGGTCTGTGAGTAATCCGTTGCAAGTGTGGTTTGTAAAAGGATAACTGTCGTATTTATGTATATATGATGAAGGCAAATCGCTTTGGTTGGCTGTTTATTTATCTTGTCTCTTAATTCATGTTCATGTTTTTATTTCCGCTGATTTTCTCCGATGTTGTATCACCAGGGTGCCCGGTAGGCACTACCACGCCCGGTTCGGTCGTGACAAAAGTGGTATCGAGCGATTAGTCCTCGGAAAGTGTCTACGCACCGTGTCTAGTAGAGTCTTGATTATCGGTGTGTTGTGCACCACATCTATAATCGTGAGGCTATAGGGCATTTAGGATTGGTTTCATTCTTCTCATTCCGAGATCGTGCCTTGTAGCCGTGTGATAAGATCGACCCTCCGACATACTTCGCTTTTACCGATTATGCCTCCGCGTAAGGCAACCTGAGCCCGGATGGGCAAGGCAATCGAGGAGCTCTTAGTGAGATACGAGGAGTACGAGGCGCAGCCCGGCTGCTCGAGACAAAGGCTTCCGACGGCGAAGTTTTGCGACGCCACAAGACCGGCAGAGTTAGAGCCGCAAAGAATGGTCGCCGAGACTACAAGACGAGCCTCCACCCCACACCGGAGCAGATGAGACGGGTACAAGGAGATGGCCCGCCATCGCCGTGGTCGTGGCTGTATGAGGATAGGCGGATGCAGCAGTTCGATCCCATTAGCACCGTAGTTCACCCCGAGCGCATGGCTGAGGCTACGGGACTTTACGAGTCAGCCCGCCGTGTTCTATGGATCGAGAGCTGAGGATGACCCTCAGGAGGTTATCCGACCGCTACAATGATCATGAGGGTGATCGAGTCTCGAGGCGTAGTCGGTGGTATTGGTTCGCATCACCGCGTGATACCGCAGCTTGATCGTTTGATTCATGGGAGCCGCCCGGAAGAGCATGTACTTCCAGCAGCTTGGGACGAGTTCTCGAGGGCATTTCTTGCACATTTCTTGCCTCCACGGATGAGGAGGGCTCGGCCGGCAGATTTTTGACGCTGAGGCGTGATCGCGACGGTTAGAGAGTAAAATGTGCACTTAGACTCATTAGCTCGGAATGTTCCCGCCGTGGTAGCCGATATGGAGGACAGAGTACACCGCTACGTCACCGGGCTAGATGATTACTTGGCAGAGGCTTGTACGGGTGTAGCTCTTCAGCCGGGCATGGACATTGCCCGCATGCAAGCTCATGCACTAGGATGTGAGGCACAGAGAGGTCGACGGAATAACCGGGATCAGCAGAAGAGGGCCAGAACAATAGGGTCCTTTGGTAACTTTCGAGGCGGACCGCCTCAGCAGCAGGCTAGTTATGTACCTCCGCCAAGATGCAGTGGTCCCCACGCCGCCGGGACGCTCAGTATTCGAGCCGGTCGAGCTCCGTGACTTCAGTTCACGATATATACGGGTTCTAGCCACGGGTCCGTGTTTTCTCGGTGCACGATGTGGCGACGCCATCCCGGAATGTCGCTTTTTATCGGTGCTTGTTTTTCCCGCGCCGTCGGGCCATATGACGAAACCGCCCTAGTAAGAAGGATGCAAACAGAATGACTCACCTTACGGTCGCGTGTTCATCGCTTTCATACTATGCGCATGCCGCAGTGTGCTTATGATTAGAGAGCGGTAGATCTGGTATATCCTTAACCCTCTAGAGATTTGTATGCATGATATAATGACCTTCTTATTGTGTGCTACGTTCGGATAGCGTTATGTTGGTTATGAGTTAGAAAGCATGGTTAGTTGAAAGGATATATATATGGGGGCATGGAAAGTGTGAACCTTAGAATATTTCGTGTTGAGACCTTAGAGGTAAGGTCATCTTGAATAAAAGATTTTTACGGTTAGTCTTTGTTGAGATACTTGGTTTGCGTAAATGTGTTCTGGGATAATTCCTTGGGTAGTGTAAAATGGAAGTGGTAGCTTTTATGACCTGTTTAGGTAAGATTGTTCCGGATCAGGAAACAAGAACTTGACGCATTAAGTAGGTCGGGTTGGGGCCATGTTGCGGGCCAACCCGCGGCCTGTTTCGAGGTGGGTCACCGGGTGGTCCCGCCAGGTGGTAGGTCACGAGGGTGCTAGGCCCAAGTTTAGTTGACCATCGTATGAGTTCGTGTGTTCGACCGTAGCATCGTGAAGGCCGGGAATAGCCTTAAGGAAGATTGAGGCTAGTAAGATAACCAAGTTGGAGGTGGTGACTCCAAGGTTTGGAGAACTGAAGCGAGGACTGAAGTGTGGTACGTATACTAGAAGAGTTCAAGTGTTCGAGAAGAGTACGACGAGTAAGGGTAGAGGCGAGCATGTATTGCGAGCATAGATATGATCATTTCTTGTGAAGGGAGAAGGTGCGAAGGATGTATATTTTAGACCTCAGGGATCGCATGCGATCCGGTACCATTTGTTGGGTCGCCGAGTGACACTAGAACCTCGCGCAAAGTGACAAAAGTTTGTGATGTTAGAGGTGTTTCCTCGTGGACTTGGATGTAAGTATTTGCGCGGTGTTTCGTGGCGGTGTGGCGAGTTTGTTCTCGTAAGTATAGTAGTGAAGACTATCTCGGGCGCATGTTTGTTTTGAGGCTTAGAAGGAACATTCGACGAATGTTTCGGCGAGGAGGAGAATGTTATACCCCGTATTTCCAGAGTATGTACGTGAGTGCGTACGTATTATTAATTTGAGCCTTAAAGTAAGCATAGTTTCGAAATTTGTACACAAGTGCCAAAAAGAGTCGTTTTCGACTAAACGTTTCCACTTTTCGTAGGGAAAATTCCGGCTATGTCATTAATAATTTTTGCGGATTTTTCCGAGAGACGAAACATTTTGGACCAACGGGAGGGTGACATGTGTCACCCTCACATTGGAAGGAAGTGGACGGCCAAAGGGGAAGGTTGGCACGTTTTTTGTGCAAAAATTGTGGTCAAGGGTTAGGTAGGATATTTTGTGTAGTTGATGAGCAAGTGGGACCCACAAACACATGGCTTCATCTTGACCTTACACTTGGATAGATCTTGGCCATTGGTTGGCCATTTCTTGACCTATAAATACCCCTCTAAGTTGATGAACTTATTCATCCAAAAATTGTCTAAGTCTTGAAAAATCCTCCTCTCTCTCTTGTTGTTTTGGTCCACCACACCCTCCCCTTTGAGAGCCCTTGCCGAGAGCCTCCTCCCCTTTGTGGTGTTTAGCCTGGGTACCCCCTAGCCTAGTTGTGGCGTATAAATACCCCCCTGTTTGTGGTATAGAAATACTCTCCAAGTAGTGTTATAATGCCCAAATACCGTGGCGCAAATACCGTGTAGTTGTCCCAAGGTTAGACTTATACAAAAGCCAGAAAATACTATTATACTTCCTCACCACAAAAACGAAACCCTAAGTAAATCTTCACCCGTAGTTGAAGTTATAAGTAGAAGTTGGTTAGAACTTCTAAGGGTTGGTTGGAGTGGCCTGAGCGCACTGAGTAGGAGCTAAACCTTGCTCAGGATCGACATATAAACTCGCATAATTTTGGGCTTATCGAGGTAAACATTCTTAACCTTCTGTTGTAATTGGAAATTACATGTTGTAGGGGTATATAGTTAAGTATACTATATATAGAACTGAACATAGTTGTGCGGCAATGGCTTTTGACTTAAGCTGAATAATACTTACTGCAATGTCTTGCGACTTAAGCCCAATTTAAAGAAGAGAATCGAATCGTAATTACATAGGATCGTATTACTGAGACTTGTGTAGCATTACTGTGTAGTAGAATTGTACACGTCCGGTTAGGCGTAGCACCCCCGGTTGGCTTGGTAGCCTCGATAGAGAGAGAGATTTACGCTGTTGTTGGGGAGGTGTCCTTGAATTTTCTGTAGAATATTCTACATTGAGATCTAGGATGTTAATAGGCGCCTTGTGGCCTCTATAGGTTGAAGTACTACGTGGCGTGATCTACTTGGCTTAAGGAGTAGCCGACGGTTTGAGGTACTTGGAGCACTTTGCTATTAGTCGATAATCGTCGCGAGGTATGTGAACCTCTTCCTATCTGTTCGAGCATGATATGTGTATTACTATGTAGTACGGTAGACGCATACGTGTTCAATGTATTTGATTTGTTTGAAACATAAAGTGTTATAACGGCTTTATGGGAAGTTGGTTATATGACTTTATGTAGGTAAGAAAATGCTTTGTGGTTTCAAGCGGTAACTGATTTGACTTATAACGGATTTGATGTGTAGTGTTTCAAAAAGACCTTTTTGAAAGAAGAGTAATACTTGGCTTTGAAAACATAAGAGTTGTACTAGCTTTATGGGAAGTTAGGTATAACGTCTTAAGAGTGATAAAAAGAATGGTTTACTGATTTTTAGAAGATAAGAGACTTGACTTAATGGTATTGATATGAATTTTGTTAAAAGTGTGAAACCTCATTCGTGAGTAATGAGTACTTTGTTTTAAAAGGAATAATGTTTTACTGATTTCGGAAATCAGGATGAGTATCGACAAACCACTGCAGCGTTAATAAGGGAAAATATATTGAATAATGAAGTATGGTATTAAAACCAGTAGAAACCTCCATCTGCATAGAAGCTAAGATGAGACAAAATAATATTACATTTCCTAGATCATGGTTGCTTAATAAGATTGATTATAAGCAAGAATAACCTACTCGCATATAAGACATATGTTTCTCAAACGTTTAAAGGAGAATTATGTTTTAAAGGATTAAAACTATGAACTACGAAACCTTTTCTTAAATGAGAAACTTGAGCATTCGAAATTAGGCAAACTTGAACGTTTGGAAAATAAGGTTGTTACTTGATTTTACAAAAGAAAGCATTTTGGGTTACTTAACAATGTTAGTCACTCTATTTTTATACTACGGGTATCGGGTGACCTTTGTAAAAGAAATGGATCTTTAAAAGGAAATTAACGTACGTAGTACTTTAGGGTTAAAACCCGGACTTTGGCATAAAATGAAAGTACTTGAGTTGTGCATAACTTGCCTATGCTTGTTGTTGTGAAACTTGCCTATGTTTGTTGTGATAGCCTTTGTTGTATTTCTGTACCCCCGCGTCTCTCGATAGAGGGCCGGTTGATTTGTTATGAACGATTCTACACCGAGTCCCACGAGATGGGCAGGGACACGTATTCCATTTGATTCTACACCGAGTCCCACGAGATGGGCAGGGACACGTATCCCATTTGATTATACACCGAGTCCCACGAGATGGGCAGGGACACGTATTCCATCTGATTTTACACCGAGTCCCACGAGATGGGCAGGGACACGTATTTCATCTGATTTTACACCGAGTCCCACGAGATGGGCAGGGACACGTATTTTATCTGATTATACACCGAGTCCCACGGGATGGGTCGGGACACGTATTTCATCTGGTTATCATACATGTCTCCTGCTTTATATAGACTATTATGATTTCATTTACAGTCTTTTACAGTTTCACATACTTGGTACCTGTTGTACTGACCTCCTTCGGGGGGCTGCGTTCATGCCGCAGGTGGAAGTACATCGGTTGTGGACCCTCGCTCATAGGACCACAGTTCAGCGTGTCGGGAAGCCCCATTTCTTCGGAGGCTTATCTTTTGGTATGTTACCCTGAGTCTGTAGATTCTTATACATTCAGGGGTATGGCGGGGCCCTGTCCCGTCATAGGCATTGTAAAATCTTAGAGGTCTCAGAGTAATCACAGGTGTGGTTTGTAAAAAGGATAACCGTCGGTATTTATGTATATATGATGGCAAATCGCTTAGTTGGCCTGTTTATTTATCTTGTCTCTTAATTCATGTTCATGTTTTTATTTCCGCTGATTTTCTCTGATGTTGTATCACTAGGGTGCCCGGGGTAAGGCACCAGTCACGGGCCCGGGTTCGGGTCGTGACAGTCAACCTCTCCTTCAGTAGCTGGAAACCCTGCTCACAAGCATCAGTCCACTGAAACTTAGCACCTTTCTGAGTCAACTTGGTCAAAGGTGCCGAAATAGAAGCAAACTTCTCCACGAACCTCCGATAGTAACCTGCAAGGCCTAGAAAGTTGCGCACCTCTGTCGGAGTAGTAGGTCTAGGCCAACTCCTGACTGCCTCGATCTTGGCCGTATCCACCCGAATACCATCGGCCCCGACAATATGCCCAAGAAAAGCCACCGAAGTCAACCAGAACTCACACTTCGAAAACTTGGCGTACAACTGCTGGTCCTGGAGAACTCTCAGCACAGTCCTCAAATGCTCCGCATGCTCCTGCTCTAAGAGAGAATAAACCAAGATGTCATCAATGAATACTATCACAAACGTATCCAAAAATGGCTTGAACACTCGGTTCATCAAATCCATAAACACCGCCGGAGCATTGGTCAAACCGAAAGACATGACCCTGAACTCATAGTGCCCGTACCGGGTCCGGAATGCAGTCCTAGGGACATCCGCCTCTCTGACTCGCACTTGATGATTGCCCGATCGCAGATCAATCTTGGAGAAACATCTCGCACCCTGCAACTGGTCGAACAAATCATCAATCCTGGGAAGGGGGTATCTGTTCTTAATAGTCACCTTGTTCAGCTGCCTGTAATCAACACACATCCGCAGCGTCCCGTCCTTCTTCTTCACGAACAATACCGGCGCTCCCCAGGGAGAAACACTAGGCCTGATGAAGCCCTTTCCAGCAAATCTCTCAGCTGGTCCTTCAACTCTCTCAACTCGGCAGGTGCCATTCTGTATGGCGGAATGGATATAGGCCGAGTGTCTGGCAACACATCTATACAAAACTCAATCTCCCTCTCAGGAGGGATACCCGGGAGGTCGTCTGGAAACACATCTGGGAACTCTCTGACTACTGGAATCGATCAAGATCTGTACCGCAGCCTCGATGCTCGAATACCCGAATGAGATAGTAGATATACCCCTTCTGCACCATCTTCCTGGCCTTGAGGTAGGAAATAAACCTACCCTCGGCGTCTGATGTTCCTCTCCCACTCAATAACCTGGCCTCAGAAAGCGAACCGTACCACTCTCTCCCTGCAGTCCACATTGGCGTAGCAAGAAGCTAGCCAATTTATACCCATGATCACATCAAAATCGGTCATATCCAACTCTATCAAGTCGGCTAGGGTCTGACGACTGCATAAAGACACCGGGCAAGCCCTATATACCCGCCGAGCTACCACCGAATCACCCACTGGCGTAGCTACCTCGAAAGTGGTCCATGGACTCGTGCTCATCCCTATACTACTAGCAATAAGGGAGATATGTAGATGAGTAGAACCGGATCTATCAAGGCATACACGCTACAACAAGAAACCGATAAAGTATTCGCGACATCCGGCGACGCCTCGTCCCGCCTACCGACAGGCATAAATGCGATTCGAGGACCGCTAGAATCGGGACCGCGCCACGACCTGCCGCGACTGGCCGCCCATGAGTACCCTCGCTCCGGGCGAGTAAATCAGAGGAGATGAAGAAGACCCGGCGAAAGACCTTGTAGGCTGACCCCTACCCTCTGCGCTGCCCTTAGTCGGACAGTCTCTCGCAAAGTGACCCTGCTGGCCGCAAGTAAAACAAACTCCCGGAGCAGTACCACAATTCCCGTAATGGGATCTACCGCATCGGCAACACTGAGGGGGGGTGGTCCCGATCGGTTAGCACCTCTACTACCCCGACGTCCAAGTCACGGGGCCCGGTCCGCCTCAAGGCGGTATAGGAGTGCTCGAGCCGGCGTGGTGCAAATCTAGCCCATCGCTGAGGTCGCCCACCCCGAGAGCTACCAAAGACCCCGCCATCTCGGCCTTTTTCTCGCTGTCACAACCCGTCGACCTCTACGCTCCTCGCATCCAAGTGCATGAGCCTGCATGCGGGCAATGTCCATGCCCGGCTGAAGAGATACACCTGCGCAAGATTCTGCCATATAATCATCTAGCCCGGTGATGTAGCGGTGCACCTTGTCCTCCATATCTGCTACCAATGTAGGGACATATCGAGCCAACGAGTCGAACTCCACGTTGTACTCCTAATCAGGCGCCTCTCGTCTCAAAGATCAAAAACTTGTCGCCCGCGTTTTCATCCGTGGGCAAGAAATGAGTGAGAAATGCCTCAGAGAACTCGTCCCATACTGCTGGAGGCGCAAGCTTTCCTCGGGATAGCTCCCACAAATCAAACCAATCGACTGCGGTATCACGCAGCCGATGCGAACCGAAGATCACGGACTCGGTCTCTGAAGCCTTGATCACTCGCATGATCCGTCAGAGTCGCTTGATGAACTCTTGCGATCATCCTCGTGCCTCAACCCGTAAAACACTGGCGGGCTACAACTCAGAAAATCCTGTAGCCTCAAACTATCCGACCTCGGGTGAACCACGGGTACCATCGAATGGAATCGCGTGATCCTATCTCATGTCTGGCCACAATCCTGGCTAGCAACTGGGCCATCTCTCTATAACCCATCTCCTCTGCTCCAGGCCGTGGGACTGGAGGCGCAGTCTCGTGGTCTCATTCGCCATCGCTGCGGCTCTAAACTCGCTGGGCCGGGGCGTCGTGGAACTCGCCGCCCGAGGTATTGCCTCGTATAGATCGGGCACAGGCCTCGTGACCCTCGTGTCCTACTAGAAGCTCCTCCGCTTTGCCTTCTTCGGGCGGGTTGCCTTGCGTGGAGGCATAACTGGTACAGAAAAGGAAATACGTTAGAGGGGTCCAACTTATAACACAGCTCTAAAGCACGATCTCAGAGTGAGAAGAATGGAAACCAATCCTAAATATCCTATAGCCTCCTGATTATTGGTGTGGAGCACAACACACCGATAATCAAAACTCTACTAGATACGGTCTGTAGACGCTTTCCGAGGATTAACTGCTCTGATACCACTTTTGTCACGACCCGTTCCGGGGCCCGTGACTCATGCCTTACCCGGGCACCCAAGTAGTCATACATCAGAGTAATCAGCGGAATATAAAAACAAGACATGAAAAGAGAAACAGTTTATCTGAGAAAAAGTTGCCTTTCGGCATGTATATATACATATCAACAAAGGAACGATACATCCCAACTTTACAACAGGACTACTGCACTCTAAGGAAGTAAACAACTATGGTCGGACAGGGCCCCGCCATACCACGAATGTACAAAACTATCTACAACAACGGGAGATCATACCCAAAAGTCGAGCCTCGGAGAAATGGAGCTCACGACACTGCAGAAAAGATCCTAAACGAGGATCCGCTACCGCTTCCCTTTACTGCGGCATGAACGCGGCTCAAGGAGTTCAAGACAACAGTACCAAGTATGTGAAATCAGAAAGTACTTTAAATGAAATCATATCATTTTAAAACCAATTTTACAAATATGTACGAAACCACCAATGTAACCGCATATAGTGCCACATCACAAACAAGAGCAATAATAGGTAAACTGTAACAGGTCTTTTCTAGGCTGCGAATGATCGAAGCAAGGCCAATCGCCCATAGTATCATTATGCATGCCTAATCACGACTCCCGATCCGCATAGGCCACCTAGGCCCGCATGAGGTATTCCCCGCATCGAGGGTAGCTACTCCTCGGCATCGTCCTGGACTCTCGTAGTCCGCATGCCCACATAGACCGCATGAGGTATTCCCCCGCACACTAACCTGGAACTCTCGTAGCTCCGCATAGGTCCCCGGACCCGCATGAGGTATCCCTCGCATCGGGGGGCAGCTTAACCCCCGGTATATCGTGTCAAGAGGTGAGTGGTACAATACTAACATAACGGCTTATCGTCAAACAACATAAGCACAATACGAATAACCTCTTTATACAAACGTTACAAGACACTAACACACGTAGCATCATAATATGTCTACTCATCAAATCATCTTACTATACTTTACAGAAATCAATACAAGTCTTTCATAAACACATAAGTAAACTGTTCCTTTTATCTTTCTTAAGTCGTTATACCTAACTTCCCATAAAGCTAGTATAACTCTTAAGCTTTTTGTTTAAAAACCAAGTATTACTCTTCTTTCAAAAATGATTCATAATTCTTTTGAAATACTTCAACATTCTTATTATTTTGACTCAAGTCAAAAGACGTCAAATAAAACCATGTTCAGTTAACACACGTACGTCTACCGTACTATATATATATTTTAAAATATCATGCTCAAGAGGATAGGAATAATCACATACCTCCTCGGCGAAATCCACCTGCCAAGTCGAATATGTCGCCCGTGCAGAGTATCAACCTATAATAGTCAAATACGTCTATCAACGTCTAGACTACTCTGTAGAATATTCTAAGCAGAGGGTTCTCTATTCTACGGAAAATTGGGCAGCACTTCCCTACACGTCAAGCTACACAAGTCTACTGTAAATACAGTCCTATGTAAGTACAGTTCAATTCGCTTCTTTAGTATCCTTCAATGTAATTACAGTTCAATTCTATTCTTTAATGTCCTTCTATATCTTATACTCATTTCTATACAACTACAGTATGTAATCTCCAATTACAATAGAAGGACAATATATTTACCTCGATAAGCCCAAAATTATCCAAGTTTAAATGTCGATCCTGAACAACGTTTAGCTCCTAATTTGCACGCTCCGATAGCTCCAAGAAACCCTTAGAAGTTGCTAAACAACTTCTACTTACTACTTCAACCAACTATGAAGATGTCACGACCCGAAACTGGGCCCGTGACTGGTGCCTTACCCCGGGCACCCTAGTGACACAACATCAGAGTAATCAGCGGAACATAAAACAACAACATGAGATAACAGAAATATAAAACAATAATCTGTGAAAACTTGCCTTTCGGCATATATATAACCATCAACTCTTTTACAAATGAACAGCTTAATCCTTTTACCAACCCTGCCCACAACGATTACTGCACTTAAGAATGATCGACACTGATGGCGGTGGCCCGCCAAACCCCGAATGTAAACACTTACTACGACGGGACTATACCACTGATAAGCCTCCGAGAAACGGAGCTTCCCAAACGCCGAATCAGGACCACGAGAGCTAGGATCAACGATCGATGTACCTCAACTCGCGGCATGAACGCGGCCCCGGGCGAGGTCGATAACAAAACCGAGTATGTGAAACTAAAAATAAATCAGAAATGAAATCATAGTAGTCTATACAAAACAGAGACATGTATGATAACCAAACTACGATTCACCATAAATAAGCGATCATGTCAAGTCGTGACTCACGCCTCAAGTCATCACTTAATTTAACAATGGGTCTCACGCCCACAACATCAATCGTGCAGTGGAATACCTTCCTCACCGGCAGCTTTATGATATACAAGCACCAAGGAATACATGAACACGAGTGTCCCACTGTGTCCTAATAAAGCTGCAGGTGGCATGCGAAGGCATAGCCGACTACTACACTCACAGCACCAACAAGGTCATAAATCAGATCATAAGATCTGTCTGCACCGTCACATGATCAAAGCCGCCACTTGCCCGCAGATCTAATGCGCGCGTCTAGTCTCGAACTTCCCGACTCGCGTAGGCCAATCTCATCGCCCGCATGAGGTATTCCCGCATCGAGGGTAGCTACTCCGGCATCGCCCCGACTTTCGAGTCCGCATGGCCACGCGACCGCATGCCCATAAAGGACGACACTAACTCGAACTCGTAGCTCCGCATAGGCCCTCAGACCCGCATGAGGTATTCTCGAATCATGGTCCCAGACCGCCTGAGTCTACCCCGCATCGGAGGGCAGCTTAACCCCCGGAATCATCTCAAGAGATGAATGCCACCATACTATCATAACGACTGATAGTTAATAAGCACAATCAAGGGAAACCCCTTTACACGAACATCACAAGATACTAACACACGTAGCATCCTAACACGTTTACTTATCACAGCAACAAGAAAGTATTACAAGGCTATCACAAACCAATACAATCAAGTTATTCACACAAGGTACTTTCTACTAACAAGTTCGTATCTATCCCCAAAGTACTTCACACATTAAAATCTTAAAAATCTGCTTCTTTCACATAAGTCACACAATACGTAGTATAAAATAGAGTGACTGTCCTTTTAAGAAAACCAAAACTCTTACCTTTGTAAAATCAAGTAACAACATTATTTTTCAAACGTCCAAGTTTGCCTAATTTCAAATGTTCACGTTTCTTATTTTAGAAAGGTTCCGTAGTTCATAGTCTTATTCATTTAAGAATATAATTCTCTTTTAAACAATCTGAGAAACATAAGCCTTATATGTGAGTAGGATATTCTTGTTTATAACAATCTTATTACAGCAGCCATGATCTAGGAAATATCATTTTGTCTCATCTTAGCTTCATGCGGATGGAAGTTTCTCGGTTTTCATAATACTTAATTATTCAAAATATTTCCTTTATTAACGCCGCAGTTGGTTTGTCGATACACATTCGATTTCCAAATCAAGAAAGCATTCTTAAGCCGTTATACCTAACTTCCCATAAAGCTAGTATAACTCTTAAGTTTTCAAACACCAAGTATTACTTCTCCTTTCAAAATGATTCAAAAATCTTTTGAAAATACTTCAAGTTCTTTCTTATCATATAACAAGCCAGTTATAGTTCAAATCAGTTACCTTTTAAAAACCACATGTATTTTCTTACTAACATAAAGCTGTTATAACCAACTTCCCATAAAGCCGTTATAACACTTTATGTTTTAAACCATTCAAACACATTTAGCACATGTACGTCTACCGTACTACATAGTTCACACATATCATGCTAGAGAGATAGGAAGAGGTTCACATACCTCGCGACGAGTATCGACTCATAGCAAAACGCTCCAAGTACTTCCAAACGTCGGCTACCCCTTAAGCCACGTAGATCGCGCCACACGTAGTACATCCACCTATAAGGCCACAAGGCGCTTATTAACATTTAGGTCTCATCGTAGAACTTTCTACAGAAATTTCGGCAGCACCTCCCCCCCCCGCAACAGCGTAAATCTCCTCCTCTATCGAGGCCGGCTACCAAGCCAACCAGGGGGGGGTTATACATCTAACCCTAACGGGTACAATTCTACTCCACGGTACTACTACACAAGTCTACTGTAATACAGTCCTATGTAATTACAGTTCAGTACTATATATAGTATACTTCAACTATATACTCCTACAACATGTAATATCCAATTACAATAGGGGGACAAGATAATTACCTCGATAAGCCCATAATTATCCAAGTATAAAGTCGATCCTGGGCAATCGTTTAGCTCCAACTCCGAGCGCTCCAACCCGCTCTAAACCACCCTTAGAAGTTCTAACCAACTTACACAATACTCCAACTGACTATGGAGATTTTCCTAGGTTTCGGTTTTGTGGTGACGGAAGTATAATAGTATTTCTGGCTTTTAAGAAAGGTATAACCTTAGAATACAACAAGGTATAAGGCTAAGGTAATTTGGGCATTATAACAATACTTGGAGAGTATTTCTATACCACAAAGGGGTATTATACGAAAGCAACTAGGCTGGGGTACCCACGCTAGCACCTCAGGAGGGGTGTCTACCTCGCCTACCCCCACTGTGGGGACTCTCGCCGAGGGGAGGAGGGGCTCTCGCCAAGACACCACACTGGGGGAAGGAAGAAGCTTTCAAGACTTAGGCAAATTGTGAATGAATTAGTCTTCCAAGGGAGGGTATTTATAGGTCAAGTGAAAGCCAACCAATGGCCAAGATTACACCAAGTGTTAGGCAAGTGTAGGCCAAGATTCACCCATGTGTACCTAGCCAACTTGCACACAAAATATCTACCAAAAATATCTCCCACTTGCCTTCCCAATCGTCCACGTGCGCCCACTTTGCCCACCAATGAGGTGCCAAGTGCCGCCTCTCGTTGGTCCAAAATGTTCGTCTCTCGGAAAAATCCGCAAAAATACTAAATGACATAGCGGAAATTCCCTACGAAAGTCGTGGAAAGCGTTTCGTCAAAAACGACTTAACAGGTGTTGTGCACAAACATATTTGGCCCAAAGGTGCCACATGGGGTGACACGTGTCGCCCCGATTCGTCCAAAATATTTCGTCTTAGAAAATATCCAAAACGCCAAAATCTCAAAATCAAAGCGGCCCCACAAAATCAGTAAATTTCTCCGTGGGCCCACGTGACCATTTTCAAAATAAAATTCCATAATTCTCTAATATTCCAGAAGTCCGATACCAAACTGGGAATCCAATTCCATAAACGAACCTTTTTCCTTCACAAAACCGAAACTTTTCCGTGGAAAATCGCCTCTTTCTTCCTTTCCAATCTTTACGTCAGTATTCGCACGCACGCCCTCGCATACATACCACGAACTACGGTATAACATTCTTCCCCTTAGAAACATTCGTCCGAATGTTCCTTCTAAGTCTCAAAACGAACACGTGACAGTATAGTCTTCACTACTATACTTACGAAACAATCCTGCCACAGCTGGCCATGGAAACACCTGCGCAAAACTTACATCTAAGTCCACGAGGAAACACCTCTACATCACCACAAATACCTCTTCCCGGGGTCAAAATATACTTCCTTAGTCATCGATACCACTTTTGTCACTGTCGCGAGCCTTGCTCCGACGACTAACAAATGGTGCCGGTCGCGATCCGGAGGATCTCGTACACTCGAACTCTTACCACGTTACGTCACGGCCGCTTCCAAAACTCGGGGTTACTATCTCTAACGTGGTCATTATTAACTGGGAACACTCTGGATGGATCTCCGATACTTTCCCGATCATAACAATACGAAAGACCGGACGTCCTTCCTCCTAAGTCGGACGGCAAATGCTAACATATAAGCAACCCGCCTATTCTTCACATGAACTCACAAAGGCCCAAAGTAACTCGGGCTAAGTTCCTTCGTTTCCAAAACTCGTCACACCGTCCGGTGGTACTTTCAAGAAGACCGACCGCAACTCGAACTCTAAGCGTCGCCGCCGATTATCCGCACGATTCCTCCGAGCCGCCGTAACTTCTTCTAGACAAGCTTCACTATCCACATCTGTGGAACAAGCTCAACCAACTATCTGAACCCCGCCAACATCGAACCAATCGACCGCAACTTGCATTTCTGCCTCTACAAGGCGTCACAAGGCGACATCCGAACACCGACATGGTAGCTTAAACACTTCAACCGAGACAACGATCCTCACACTACCCGCGAAATCAAAACACCGCCCGAGGGCGAATGCGTCACGAGACTCACCCGAGTTCCTAGCCTGCTCGTACAAACTCCTAGAAAGAGAAACACTGCACTGGCTCCATCGTCGTCATAAGGTGAAGGTAGGCACCTGCAACCTCACAACCTTTTCGATAACATCAACACCGCCGAGGAACGACCACGACCAAGAACACGATAGGTTGCCCCATCGCCCGACCATCGGTCGAACGCATCCACGAACTTGCACAAGCTAACTAAACATGGGCCTAACACCTCATGACCCTAACACAAAGAGGACCACCACAAACTGACCCCACCACCAAACCTACCGCGGGTTGACTGACGTAGCCTCAACCCGACCCGCAAGGCGCAAAATACCATCTCCCCGAAGGAACAATCTTACTAAACACGTTACGAAAACCTAGCGGTCTTCTTAGCTCAACTACCCTCTTTCATTTCATACTACATAGGGACTTATCCCAAACACAGCTCACGTGCACTATGCACTCCGATAAGGGTCAAACATAAACATACGTCTCTACCCGAGATGGCCTTACCTCTAAGGTCTTTGCGTATAAAGCTCTAAGGCTCACACTTTCTCTATCCTCCAAAATCTTACTCGGTTAACCCACCATGATTCCTAATCACAACTCACACACTGCTAACAGAACGTAGCACTTAAGGTATACTCACCTTGAAAGTTACCGAAGGACCTTGCTGCCCGCCCTCTTCGCCGCCCTTGGTTAACCCACAATCTCTACGCTTTTTCGCCTGTACATAAGCCCGTACACAGGCCATGCTCAAGCCCAACTGAAGAATTACTCTTGCACAACCTTCTCTTAGGTAGTCATCAAGACTCGCGATACATCGGTATACTCTCTGGTAGCCAAATCCATAGCTAGTAACAAGGTTGTCTCTTGGCAATCTATATTCTCTGTTGGCCGTGGAACAAGGTTCAAATATTATGGTCATCAGAGGCACTTTGCCGCCGTGCTAAACTCTGTGGGCTAGTGACGTCGCAAAACTCCCGAATGAAGCACTACCCTAGGTAATGATTGGGCTGTGCCTCGCCACCCTCTGAACTCTACTCGCAGCCTCTCTGGCCGCTTGCCCTCCCGGCCGGGTTGCCTACGCGAGGCATAATGATAAGGAAATAATTTCGTCGAGGGTCCAACTTACAACACGGCTCTAAGGCACGATCTCGAGTGAGAAGAATAGAAACCAATCCTAAATATCCTATAGCCTCACGATTATTGGTGTGGTGCACAACACACCGATAATCAAGACTTCTTCGATACGGTGCAGACACTTTCCGAGGATTAAGCGCTCGATACCACTTTTGTCACGACCCGGCCCGTGATCGTGCCTTACCCTGTGCACCCTAGTGACACAACATCGAGTAATCAATGAACATAAACAACAACATGAGATAACGTAAATATAAAACAATAATCAGGAAACTTGCCTTTGGCATATATATAACCATCAACTCTTTTACAAATGAGCCTTAATCCTTTTTACCAACCCCGCGCACAACGATTACATGCACTCTAAGAATGATACGACCACAATGGCGGACAGGGCCCCGCCAAACCCCGAATGTAAACACTTACTACGACGGACTATACCACCGATAAGCCTCGGAGAAACGGAGCTTCCCAAACGCTGACGTGACCGAGAGCTAGGATCAACGATCGATGTACCTCAACTGCGGCATGAACGCAGCCCCAAGGAGGTCGATAACAAAAATGCAGTATGTGAAACTAAAAATAAATCAGTAAATGAAATCATAGTAGTCTATACAAAGCGGAGACATGTATGATAACCAAACTACGATTCACCATAAATAAGCGAATATGTCAAGTCGTGGACTCACGCCTCAAGTCATCACTTAATTTAACAATGGGTCTCACGCCCACAACATCAATCGTGCGTGGAATACCTTCCTCACCGCAGCTTTATGATATACAAGCACCAAGGAATACACATGAACACGTGTCCCACTGTCCTAATAAAACTGCATGCAGGTAAGCACGAAGGCATAGCGACTACTACACTCACGCATGCAACAAGGTCATAAATCGTATCATAAGATCTGTCTAGACCGTCACATGATCAAAGCCGCCACTTGCCCGCAGATCTAATGTGCGCGTCAGTCCTCGAACTTCCCGCAGCCCGCATAGGCCAATCTCATCGCCCGCGTGAGGTATTCCCGCGTCGAGGGTAGCTACTCCCGCATCGCCCCGACTTTCGAGTCCGCATGGCCACGCGACCGCGTGCCCATAAAGGACGACACTAACACGGAACTCTCGTAGCTCCGCATAGGCCCCAGACCCGCATGAGGTATTCTCGAATCATGGTCCTGCATCACCGAGTCTACCCGCGTCGGAGGGCGCAACCCGGAATCATCTCAAGAGATGAATGCCACCATACTATCATAACGACTGATAGTTAATAAGCACAATCAAGGGAAACCCCTTTACACGAACATCACAAGATACTAACACACGTAGCATCCTAACACGTTTACTTATCACAAAGAACAAGAAAGTATTACAAGGCTATCACAAACCAATACAATCAAGTTATTCACACAAGGTACTTTCTACTAACAAGTTGCATCTATCCCCAAAGTACTTCACACATTAAAATCTTAAAAATCTGCTTTTTCACATAAGTCACACAATACGTAGTATAAAATAGAGTGATCATCCTTTTAAGAAAACCAAAACTCTTACCTTTGTAAAATCAAGTAACAACATTATTTTTCAAGCGTCCAAGTTTGCCTAATTTCAAATGTTCACGTTTCTTATTTTAGAAAGGTTCCGTTCATAGTCTTATTCATTTAAGAATATAATTCTCTTTTAAACAACTGAGAAACATAAGCCTTATATGTGAGTAGGATATTCTTGTTTATAACAATCTTATTACAATGACCATGATCTAGGAAATATCATTTTGTCTCATCTTAGCTTCTATGCGGATGGAAGTTTCTCTGTTTTCATAATACTTAATTATTCAAAATATTTCCTTTTATTAACGCTGCAGTGGTTTGTCGATACACATTCTGATTTCCGAAATCAGTAAAGCATTCTTAAGCCGTTATACCTAACTTCCCATAAAGCTAGTATAACTCTTAAGTTTTCAAACACCAAGTATTACTTCTCCTTCAAAATGATTCAAAATCTTTTGAAAATACTTCAAGTTCTTTCTTATCATATAACAAGCCGATTATAGTTCAAATCGATTACCTTTTAAAACCACATGTATTTTCTTACTAACATAAAGTCATTATAACCAACTTCCCATAAAGCCGTTATAACACTTTATGTTTTAAACCATTCAAACACATTTAGCACATGTACGTCTACCGTACTACATAGTTCACACATATCATGCTAGAGAGATAGGAAGAGGTTCACATACCTCGCGACGAGTATCGACTCATAGCAAAACGCTCCAAGTACTTCCAAACGTCGGCTACCCCTTAAGCCACGTAGATCGCGCCACACGTAGTACATCCACCTATAAGGCCACAAGGCGCTTATTAACATTTAGGTCTCATCGTAGAACTTTCTACAGAAATTTCGGCAGCACCTCCCCCCCCCGCAACAGCGTAAATCTCCTCCTCTATCGAGGCCGGCTACCAAGCCAACCAGGGGGGGTTATACATCTAACCCTAACGGGTACAATTCTACTCCACGGTACTACTACACAAGTCTCATCAGTCTGATCCTATGTAATTATTCAAGACTATATATAGTATACTTCAACTATATACTCCTACAACATGTAATATCCAATTACACTAGGACAAGATAATTACCTCGATAAGCCCATAATTATCCAAGTATAAAGTCGATCTGGGCAATCGTTTAGCTCGACTCAGCGCTCAACCCGCTCTAAACCACCCTTAGAAGTTCTAACCAACTTCTACACAATACTCCAACTGACTATGGAGATTTTCCTGTGGTTTTGTAGGTTGACGGAAGTATAATAGTATTTACGGCTTTTAGAAAGGTATAACCTTAGAATACAACAAGGTATAAGGCTAAGGTAATTTGGGCATTATAACAATACTTGGAGAGTATTTCTATACCACAAAGGGGGGTATTATACGAAAGCAACTAGCAGTGGGTACCCGGCTAGCACCTCAAAGGAGGGGTGTCTACCCTCGGCCTACCCCACTGTGGGGGACTCGGCGAGGGGAGGAGGGGCTCTCGCCAAGACACCACACTGGGGAAGGAAGAAGCTTTCAAGACTTAGGCAAATTGTGAATGAATTAGTCTTCCAAGGAGGGTATTTATAGGTCAAGTGAAAGCCAACCAATGGCCAAGATTACACCAAGTGTTAGGCAAGTGTAGGCCAAGATTCACCCATGTGTACCTAGCCAACTTGCACACAAAATATCTACCAAAAATATCTCCCACTTGCCTTCCCAATCGTCCACGCCCACTTTGCCCACCAATGAGAGGGTGCAAGTCACGCCTCTCGTTGGTCCAAAATGTTCGTCTCTCGGAAAAATCCGCAAAAATACTAAATGACATAGCGGAAATTCCCTACGAAAGTCGTGGAAAACGTTTTCAAAAAACGACTCTAACCGTGTTGTGCACAAACATATTTCGCCCAAAGGTGCCACATGGGTGACACGTGTCACCCCGATTAAATCAAAATATTTCGTCTTAGAAAATATCCAAACGGCCAAAATCTCAAAATCAAGCGGGCCCACAAAATCAGAATTTCTCCGTGGGCCCACGTGACCATTTTCGAAAATAAAATTCCATAATTCTCTAATATTCCAGGAAGTCCGAATACCAAATCTGGGAATCCAATTCCCATAAACGAACCTTTTTCCTTCACAAAAACCGGAAACTTTTCCGTGGAAAAATCGCCTCTTTCTTCCTTTCCAATCTTTCTGTCGTATTCTCGTACGTACGTCCTCACATACATACCCTGGAACTACGGGGTATAACAGAAGATTTCCCCAGGGTTTCGTTTAGTGACTAATGGATATAAGGTAGTATTTCTGGGCTTTTAATATAGAGGTGACTTGGAATACTACAAGGTATTTGGCTAAGGTATTTTTGGAATAGTAACTATACTTGAAGACAACTTTTCTACCAAGGGGGGGGGGGGTTGTTTCGGCTAGAACACTCAAGAGGGGGGGGGGAGGGAGAGGGCTTGGACGAAAACTTACTAAGAGAGGGGAGGGATTTTGAGACTTGGAAAATGTTTTGTGGATGAAGAATTCTTGAAACTTAGGGGGGGTATTTATAGGCCCTTCAAAGGCCAAGATCAAAGCAAGTGGATGGTGGAGATTTGGGAAAGTGTAAACTTATCCATCTACTCCATAAATATCTAGCAAACATTGACCAAATGTTTTAGCCCTTTTAAAAAAAAAAACGTGCCAAACATTTGCCCACAATGTCGTCCACTTGAGGGTGACACATGTCACCCTCTCGTTGGTCCAAAATATTTCATCTCTCGGAAAAATCCGCAAAAATTAAATTATTGAACACGCAAAATTCCCTTACAAGGTTCGGAAAATTTTTCGTCGGAAAAACAATATCTTTCGCTAGTTGTGCACAATTTCGTCCCTTATGCCTAATTAAGGCTTGAACTTTTGTACGTACGTCCTCACATACATACTCTGGAAATACGGGGTATAACATGAAGGACCAGCTGAAAGATTTGCTGGAGAAAGGCTTTATCAGGCCTAGTGTATCTCCCTGGGGAGCGCCGGTTTTGTTCGTGAAGAAGAAGGATGGGACGCTGCGTATGTGTGTTGATTACAGGAAGTTGAATAAGGTAACCATTAAGAATAGGTACCCCTCCCCAGGATTGATGATTTGTTTGACCAGTTGCAGGGTGCGAGGTGTTTCTCAAAGATAGATCTGCGGTCTGGTTATCATTAGGTACGAGTTCGAGAGGCAGACATCCCAAAGACTGCATTCAGGACCCGGTATGGGCACTATGAGTTCAGGGTTATGTCTTTCGGCTTGACCAACGCTCCAGCGGTATTTATGGATTTGATGAACCGGGTGTTCAAGCCATTTTTGGATACATTTGTGATAGTATTCATTGATGACATCCTGGTTTATTCGCGGATAGAGCAGGAGCATGCAGATCACTTGAGGACGGTACTTGGGGTCCTCCGGAGCCGGCAGTTATTCGCCAAGTTCTCCAAGTGTGAGTTTTGGTTGGCCTCAGTGGCATTCCTGGGGCATATTATTGGGGCTGATGGTGTTCGGGTGGATACGGCAAAGATTGAGGCAGTCAAGTCTTGGCCGAGACCTACTACTCCGACCGAGGTACGCAGTTTCTTAGGACTGGCGGGTTATTATCGTAGGTTTGTGGAGCAGTTTGCTTCGATTTCAAAGACCGCTGACTAGGGTGATTCGAAGGCAGCCAAGTTCCAGTGGACAGAGGCTTGCGAGAAGGGTTTCCAGTTGCTGAAGGAAAGGTTGACTACAGCTCCAGTTCTTACTCTTCCTGAGGGGTTAGACGGGTACGTGATCTATTGTGATGCCTCGGGTATCGGGCTAGGGTGTGTTTTGATGCAGCACGGCAAGGTTATAGCCTATGCTTCCCGGCAGTTACGGAAGCATGAGAGGAATTACCCTACCCATGACTTAGAGTTGGCCGCAGTTATTCATGCCTTGAAGATTTGGAGACATTATTTGTATGGGGTTCATGTGGATATTTATACAGACCACAAGAGCCTCCAGTATATCTTCAGGCAGAGGGAGCTGAACTTGCGACAGAGACGGTGGTTAGAGTTGCTGAAAGATTATGATGTTGATATTCTATACCATCCGGGGAAGGCCAACGTAGTTGCTGATGCCTTGAGTCGTAGATCGATGGGGAGCCTGTCAGAGGTACAGCCAGAGAGACAGGACATGGTCCGTCAGATCCACCAGTTAGCGAGCCTTGGGGTTCGATTGATCGATACCGACGATAGTGGGGTACGGGTTCGTGAGGTTGTCGAGTCTTCCATCGTTGATGAGGTGAAGAGGCGACAGTTTGAGGACCCAGTGTTGGTACGGTATCGAGATGCAGCTCTTCGGGAGGAGAAGAGTCTATTCGAGGTAGCGCCTGATGGGGTGCTGAGATTTGAGGGTCGGTTGTGTGTTCCCGATGTGTCAGGACTTCGTCAGCAGATTCTGGGGGAGGCACACAGTGCTCGTTATTCTATTCATCCGGGGTCGACCAAGATGTACCATGACCTCAGATGTTTGTATTGGTGGGATGGCCTGAAGGGCGTGGCGTTTTGTTGCCTGATGTCCTAATTGCCAGCAGGTCAAGGTCGAGCACCAGAGGCCCAATGGATTATTGCAGGCTATTGAGATTCCGACTTGGAAGTGAGAGGTGATCAACATGGACTTTGTTCAGGTTACCTCGCATCGGAGGAAGTACGACTCCATTTGGGTTATTGTTGACAGGCTGACAAAATCAGCCCATTTCCTTCCAGTCAAGACGACGTTTTCGGCTGAGGACTATGCCAGGTTGTACATCAGAGAGATTGTGAGGCTGCATGGTGTCCCGGTGTCGATTATATCTGATAGATGAGCCCAATTTATGACTAACTTCTGGAGGTCTTTCCAGAAGGGTTTAGGGACACATGTGAGTATCAGTACAGCATTCCATCCTCATACTGACGGGCAGGCAGAGCGTACTATCCAGAAACTTGAGGATATACTGCGGGCCTGCGTGATGGATTTCAGGGGTAGCTGGGAGGATCATTTGCCTCTTGTAGAGTTTGCTTATAACAACAGCTACCATTCCAGTATACAGATGGCGCCATACGAGGCTTTATATGGGCGGAAATGTAGATCGCCGATTGGTTGGTTCGACGTGGGCGAGGTGCAGTTAGTTGGCCCAGACTTGGTACAGCAGGCTGTGGATAAGGTGAAGCTTATCCAGGAGAGACTGTTAGCAGCCCAGAGTCGGCAGAAGTCATATGCGGATAATCGGCGTCGGCATTTGGAGTTTCAGGTAGACGATTGGGTCTTCTTGAAGGTGTCACCCATGAAGGGTGTGATGAGATTCGGTAAGAAGGGGAAACTCAGCCCAAGGTACATTGGGCCCTACCAGATCGTCCGTAGAGTGGGCAAGGTTGCCTACGAGTTGGACCTGCCATCAGAGTTAGAGGCGGTACATCCGGTCTTCCATGTTTCTATGTTGCGGAAGTGTATCGGTGATCCAGCGAGAGTTTTCCCTACTAGTGAGGTCCAGGTGACAGAGGGGTTATCGTATGAGGAGAGTCCCATAGCGATACTCGATCGCCAGGTCAGGCGACTGCGGACCAAGGATGTGGCTTCCGTCAAAGTCTTGTGGAGGAATGATAACCGAGAGGAGGACATGTTGAGGAAGTATCCTCACTTATTTCCTACACCTTCAGGTAATTCATCTTCCCTTACTTGTCAAGTTTTAATTGAAGTATTTTCTTTTGCTTAAATGCTATTATGTGGCCATGTGTGGCAGTATTGGTATGTCGGGGTTGTGAAAGGAAACTATGTCACTAATTATAAGTTTGACTCCGAAAGAACATTCGGAGACGAATGTTTCTAAGGAGGGAAGAATGTTACACCCTGTATTTACAGGACATGTTTTAAGAACGTACGTAAGAACTCACAAGTGTTAAGATTTGAGACTTGTAAAAATTTATCGGAATTATGAAATTGTCGGAAAACGTTTTATTGTGACGAATGGGAGGGCGACACGTGTCACCCCCTTAATGATGCCTTGGACGATTTTTGCAAGGGCAAGAGGGTCATTGGACCCTTGTTAGCAAGACAAGTCTTCCAACTTGAGAGCTTGAGATTCTTGACTAAGTCAAAGGGTCCACTAGTCTTGATATTTTAGAAGACTTCATCCAAACCACCCAATTGGTTACATCTTGACCCTCCATGTCCCTATATTATACTACTAGTAGCAAGAGAGAGCCCAACACTTAGAAAATTTTTCAAGAAATTTGAAGAGCAAGAGCTTGAGCTCTCGGGTTCCCTCTTGAGAAAAAAGAAAAATCTTTGTTCCTTATTCTTTTAGCTCCACACTTTAAACCAACGTTCTTGAGTGTATTGTAAGCATATCTCAATAGAAAAATCTTGGAAAAAAGATAGTTTTTGGGTTAGTCGCAAAGCGAAAACCTAGTTGTCTTTCTAGGTTTTGTTTAGAGATTTGAAGGAAATTTGTTGGTGTTGTTCTAAGGGTCTCAACTAGAGGATTGAAGCGTCTTGAAGAGGCTCTAAGTTGCTAAGGAGCGACTTCGGATTTGGAGTTGGATTAAGATTCGTTAAGGTATAATCTTGTCCCTTGAAAGTGTTACAAGATTATTTATATTGTTGTTAGCTTTACATGTTGCTAGCATGAAGTGTATGTGTTGAAGTTTATAAGTATTATGGATTGCTTGTAGCCCTAAAAATCCGAAATGTAATGTAAGCCATATGAAATTGGATTACAAATTGGTCGTTTATTTGAATCGTCGCATGTTAATTACTTGGAGATTATAGTAGTGATAATCGTTTGCGACTTGATCTCATGTTAAGCTAATAACTTGGATTGAAATGGAAATTGGATAAGAATTGATGCTGTAATACTTCAAGTTAGCCGAATTGGCCTAGTAAGTTGTATTAATTTGATATCGTTCGTGGGCGGAATTTTACACGCCTAGTAGGCGTGTAATCCCCTATTGTTGATTGCATTGATTGGGCCTTAAGTGTGGCGTGTTTGGTTATTGTATTCGGCCTTGAAAAAGGTGGCAAAGTAAGTAGAAACAAAGGAGGTGCTGTCCGATTTTCCGTAGAATTTAGAGACTTTACACTTATAATATTCTACGTTTGAAGTAAGGCTTTAATAGACGTATTGTGAATATTATAGGTTGACATTCTACGGGCGGGACTTTGTACTTGGCAAGTGGTTTGACCCGGCGAGGTATGTAGAACTTTTCCTATCCTTTGAGCATGACTAGTTGCACGTATATAGTGTGGTGACGTCAAGATCTTGATATCCTTTACTAGTTTATTGAATGGCCAAGTCGGGTGAGTTAGGAGATTAACTCGCTTCTTTGAAAGTATTAAGGATGTCTTAAGTTTTATTAAAGTTAAGGGACTTGAAGAGTTTTAAAGTATGTGATACTTGATTCGTTTTAAACGTATAAGTCCCTTGGATAGGAAATTGTACTTAACTAAGGTATAAAGTGAATATAACTGTCACGCCCCGAACCCCGGGCCCGTGACTGGTGCCCTACCTAGGCACCCTTCTACCTTAATAACTAAGCAAACTGCGGAAATTAATTAACACATCATTTTTCTTTTTTTTTTTAAAACCAACGTACGTGCAAGGGCAAAGCCGACAAGGCTGCCATAATATACATAAACGAAAGACACTACAACGTACATGAGTCCAATCCCACATATGAATACTGGACCTAAGAGTTAAAGCGAAATATGACGGACAAGGCCCCGCCATACCCATAACCGCATAAAAAGCACATCAAGGAACTATACCAAAAGATAAACTCCGAACGAAGGAGCTATCCAAAACTACGGCGGTCCTACACTGCGGATCACCAAATCGCTACCTAAACTGCGGATGAACGCAGCCCAAGGAGGTCGAGACGAAGAATGTACCAAGTATGTGAAACGATGAAATCGTAATAAAATCATAATAGTCTAAACAAAACAGGAGACATGTATGATAGCCAACCTACAGTGCACAATACATAAGCAGTTATATCAAGTCATGGACGCATGCCCTCAAAGTCACTATTCAAATATAACTATGGGTCTCACGCCCATAATATCAATCATGCCTAACACCAATAAGCATATCCAAGGAGTATCCCTCGTGGTCGCATGCCCCGGAATCCCACATCGTATAAGCATGACCATGGGGTATACAAACAAATCCGGGAATCAAACCCGCTCCTGGTCACATGCCCCGGAATCCCACATCGTATAAGCATGTCCAAGGAGTATCCCTCGTGGTCGCATGCCCCGGCATCCCACATCGTATAAGCATGACCGTAGGGTAAGACAAACAAATCCGGGAATCTAACCCGACTCCTGGTCACATGCCCCGGAATCCCACATCGTATAAGCATGTCCAAGGAGTATCCCTTGTGTTCGCATGCCCCGGCATCCCACATCGTATAAGCATGACCATAAGGCAAAACAAACAATGGAAGCATACCCGTGGAACCCCACCTCACTGCCGGTACGTCCAAGTAAACTTACAACAAGGCAGCCGACCCTCCAACCGAGAGTCGCGGCAACGTAATAAAACATAATACTGCACTCAAAGGCTATCACCAGCACATATAGGTAATTCTCAATTAATCAAGCCAAAGTACTTATCAAGGCACACATAGAATAATTCTTAATTAATCAAGCCAAAGTACTTATCAAGGCACACTTAGACAAATTCTCAATTTATCAAGCCAAAGTACTAATCAAGGCACACTTAGACAAATTCTCAATTTATCAAGCCAAAGTACTAATCAAGGCACACTTAGAATAATTCTCAATTTATCAAGCCAAATTACTAATCAAGGCACACTTAGACAAATTCTCAATTTATCAAGCCAAAGTACTAATCAAGGCACACTTAGAATAATTCTCAATTAATCAAGCCAAAGTACTACGTACGTACATTCTTTTCAAAAGACTCCTTTTTATGTAATACCCCAAGATACTAACACCCGTAGTATCAAGGTGTGTCTATTTTTTCAAAGTAAGTTACTACACTTTAGAAAACTCATTTCAAAGCTTGAAATCAAGTAACTTCAAATTTTCACAATCAAGGCAACTCATGCCCATTAATCAAAATAGACAACTTTCTAAACCTTCCATAAAGCCGTTATAACCAACTTCCCATAAAGCCGTTATAACCCTTTATGGTTTTTAGACAATTTCATTCCTTTTATAACCAAGAGACTTATACCTTTAACACCAAGTATCACATACTTACAAATCAAGTTCTTAACTTTCAAAATACTTCAAGTCTCTTAATATTTAGAAACCAAGTTTCTTCTCTTAAATCATGTCATTTCTCCTCTTTTAAAACAATTAAGTAAATCACTCCTTTGACTCCCCTAAAGTCATTATAATGACCCTTAGGTTTTGGAACTAAGGCACTAGCCAAAAGATTTGGAAACCACTTCCTTTTCTAGACTCTATGTACATTAAGTAGAATACTTTCACTTTTAAGAATCCAACTTCACTAAGGCAATGGATTATACAACTTACAATTTAAACATCAAAGTACAATCAATGGAAGTACATAGAACATATTCTACTTTAGGCAATCCAAATACAACCAAGGAATGGATCATTTAAGGAGTAGAACGTACTTTCTTTATCTTAAGGAATCATTGTTACACCCCGTAAGTCCAGGACATGTATAAGAGAATGTACGAAAGGAAACAAGACTTGGAAATTAGTACGAAAGGAAGAATTGTTTTTCCGACGGAAAATCTTCCGGACGACGGAAAGGAAAAATGCTCGTTGTTGAGAATTGGATTCTCAAAAGACAATATTTGTAAAGTATGGAACTTATTAACACTATGGAAATTTATTTTTACGGATTTGGTAACGTGGGGCCCACCCGAGGAATTTTACATTTTTGTGGGGCCCACGAGGGTTACGGAATTTTATGGACGAATGAGAGGGCGACACGTGGCACTCCTTCCACATGGCTTGGTCGAAATTGTGTAAGGGCAAAATGGTCATTGACCATGGTAGAAGATAAGTCTTCCAAAGCTTGATATTGTTGACAAGTCAACTTGTCCACCTAGGCTTTATCCAAGTGAAACTCATCCTAACCTCACATTTGTTTAAGTCTAAGCCCTCCATTGTGTTTTATAAGGTTACTACTAGTGCAAGACTAGCTCATTTACACTTAGAAAAATTAGAGATCATTTGTGCCAAGAAAGAGGCTCTCGGGTTTGGCTATGTTGCTCACAAGAAATTTTGTAGTTTTGATCCATTAGCCACAAGACTTTAACCCAATGTCCCCAAGGGTATTGTAAGGTTATCTCAATAGAAAGATTTCGGAAAAAACGCATTTTTACGTTAGTCGCAAGGCGGAAACTAAGGGAGTTCTTCAACTTTGAAGTTGGAACTTGAAGATGGGTTCTTCATAGGCCTCTAAGGAGTGCTTGGAGCGGATTGGAACCTAAGGAAAGGAGCTAAGAATTGCTTAGGCGCGACTTTGGAATCTTGAAAATTTTAAGGGCTTATAAAGGTATATTCTTGTCATTTTAGCAATTAAGGTTTACTTATCATTGTAGCTATGGTTATTAGCAAGCATGAGTTATATAGTATGAAGTTTGATAAGTATTTTGACTATTGGAACCCTAATCCGAAATCTAGCATGTTTAGCTTTAAGATTTCAATTCAAGTCGATTATTAGTTAAGTCGTCACATGTTGTATAAAGAAGGAAATTGTAGTTGTTGAAGTTGTTTATGACTAAATAACATGTTGACCTAAGAACTTGGAATTGGAAAAGGATTGGAAAAGACGTAGTGTTGTTGGTTATATGTTGGCCGAGAATGGCTAGTGAAGTATTAAACTATTTGGTATGAATTGTGGGGCGGAATTTTACACGTATTGTAAGGCGTGTAATCCCCTTTGTTTGGTTGTTGTTTTGAGCCTTAAATGTGGCTTGTTGGTTATTGTATTCGGCCTTGAAAAAGGTGGCAAAGTGAGTAGAAACAAAGGAAGTGCTGCCCAATTTTCCGTAGAATTAGAGACCGTATACTTAGTATTATTCTACGTTAGAGACTAGAAGTTGATAGTCTTGTTGTGACCATTATTGTCACGCCCCGAACCCCAGGCCCGTGACTGGTGCTCTACCTGGGCACCCTTCTACCTTAACAACTAAGTAAACTGCGGAAATTAAATAACACATTTTTTTTTTTTTTAAACCAATAGTACGTGCAAGGGCAAAGCCGACAAGGCTGCCATATAATATACATAAACAAAAGACCTGACACTTTACACGAGTCCAATCCCACATATGAATACAGACCTCTAAGAGTTATACTGAACTATGACGGGACAAGGCCCCGCCGTACCATAATCGCATAAAAGCACATCTTGAAAGAACTCATACCAAAAAGATAAACTCTCGAATGTAAGGAGCTATCCAAAACTACGGCGGTCCTACACTGCCGATCACCAAACAGCGTACCTAAACTGCGTAAGATGAACGCGGCCAAGGAGGTCTGAAGAATGTACCAAGTATGTGAAGGTAAAATATCGTAAATGAAATCATAGTAGTCTATATAAAGCGGAGACATGTATGATAACCAAACTACGATACATAATATGTAGCGATCCGTCAAGTCGTGGACTCACGCCTCAAAGTCATCGCTCAAATATAACTATGGGTCTCACGCCCACAACATCAATCATGCGTGGAATACCTTCCTCACCGGCAGCCTATGATATAATAACACCAAGAAGTATACATGAGCAGCAGTCCCACTGTGTCATAAAAACCGTGACGGAGGTGTAAGGCTAACTACGGATACCAAAGTCGCATCATCAATCGACCGCAAGTACGAAAAGCCAACTACCGATACCAAAGCCGCACTATCAATACTATACAATCAATACTATACAATCAAACCACGAGCTGATACGGGCAAGTACGACTACCAGATACCAGGCGTGTCGCGACCGGGCGGGCAATCTGGTGACTACGATACCAGGCGTATCACGAGACTCGCCACGGCGTCACGGCAAGTACGAAGCCAACTACCAGATACCGCGCCGTGTCACGTGGCGACCGGCAAATCTGGTGACTACGGATACCAAGGCGTATCACGAGACTCGCCACGGGCGTCACGGCAAGCACGAAAGCCAACTACCAGATACCGCGCGTGTCACGTGTGGCCGGCAAGTACGAGGGCTAACTAGCAGATACCAAGGCCGTATCACGAGACTTCGCCACTAAACTGAACGGGGCAAGTGCGAGGGTTAACTACCAGGTACCAAGGCCGAATCAGCCACGAGACGGGGCAAGTACGAAAGTCGACCACCAGATACCAATGCCGAATCAATAAGAAACCTCATGGAGAGCTAGTCCATAGAATAACACTATCAACAGGAGCGTACCCGTGGAATTCTCCGTCACTGCCGGTACGTCCAAGTAATATCATAACAAACCAGCCGGCCCTCCATTGAGAGACGCGGTGGTATAGAAATACAATGCTAGCACGACAAGGCTATCACACGCAAACATAGGCAAGTTACACACAACTCAAGGTACTTTCATTTTATGCCAAAGTCCAGGTTTTAACCCCAAAGTACTACGTACGTTAAATTCTTTTTAGAAGATCCATTTCTTTTACAAAAGTAACCCGATACCCGTAGTATCAAAATAGAGTGACTAATACTTTTAAGTAAAACAACACACTTTCCTTTTTAAAATCAAGAACAACATTCTTTTCAAAAGACTTTTTTTTATGTAATACCCCAAGATACTAACACCCGTAGTATCAAGGTGTGTCTATTTTTCAAAGTAAGTTACTACACTTTAGAAAACTCATTTGAAAGCTTGAAATCAAGTAACTTCAAATTTTCACAATCAAGGCAACTTATGCCCATTAATAAAAAATAGACAACTTTCTAAACCCTCCATAAAGCCTTTATAACCAACTTCCCATAAAGCCGTTATAACCCTTTATGGTTTTTAGACAATTTCATTCCTTTTATAACCAAGAGACCTATACTATTTAAAACCCAGTATCACATACTTACAAATCAAGTTCTTAACTTTTAAAATACTACAAGTCTCTTATATTTAGAAAACAAGTTTCTTCTACTTTTAAACCTCAAGCAGCTCACACCTTGAAGACAAGCTACTTCTCTTAAATCACGTCATTTCTCCTCTTTTAAAACAATTAAGTAAATCACTCATTTGACTCACCTAAAGTCATTATAATGACCCTTAGGTTTTGAAACTAAGGCACTAGCCAAAAGATTTGGAAACCACTTCCTTTTCAAGACTCTACGTACTTTACGTAAAACACTTCCACTCTTTAAGAATCCAAACTTCACTAAGGCAATGGATTATACAACTTACAATTTAAACATCAAAGTATAATCAAGGAAGTTCATAGAACAAATTCTATATTAGGCAATCCAAGTACAACCAAGGAATAGATTATTTAAGGAGTAGAACGTACTTTATTTATCTTTAGGAATCATGCTAGAAGAGGAGATAGTTCACATACCTTTTCGGCTAATTCCTCAAGCTAAGCCGAATAAGCCGTACGTAGAAGTTTCAACCTATAATGGTCACAACAAGACTATCAATCTTCTAGTCTCTAACGTAGAATAATACTAAGTATTTGGTCTCTAATTCTACGGAAAATCGGGCAGCACTTCCTTTGTTTCTACTCACTTTGCCACCTTTTTCAAGGCCGAATACAATAACCAACACGCCACATTTAAGGCTCCAAACAACAACCAAACAAAGGGGATTACATGCCTTACAATACGTGTAAAATTCCGCCCCACAATTCATACCAAGTAGTTTAAAACTCCAAGCCATTCTCGGCCAACTACATACTAATAATTCAAAGTCTTTTCCAATCCTTTTCAAATTCCAAGTTCTAAGGCCTAACATGTTATATAGTTATAAACCACTTCAACAACTACAATTTCCTTCCTACACAACATGCGACGACTTAAACGAATAATCAACTTGAATTATAGTCTTAAGGCTAACATGCTAGTTTTCGGATTTAGGGTTCCAATAGCCAATATACTAATCCAACTACATAATATACATCTCATGCTTGCTAATAACCATAGCTACAACAATAAGTAAACTTAATTGCTAAAACGACAAAATTTATACCTTTCCAAGCCCTTAAAATTTCCAAGAATCAAAGTCGCGCCTTAGCAATTCTTAGCTCCTTTTCTTAAGTTCTCACACGACCGAACCGGGCGTGATCGTGCCTTACCGGGCACCCTAGTGATACAACATCAGTAATCAGAACATAGCACAACAACATGAAATAACAAGAAGCGCATGAACGATTATCTTTAGAAAACTTGCCTTTCGCGTAAATAATAATAACAACTCTTTCAAAATGAGCAGTTTAATCCTTTCTTTACAAACCACGCCCACAGCGATTACTGCACTCTATGAATGATATGACAACAACGACGACAGGGGCCGTCATACCACGAATGTAGCACCTACAACAACAGGGACTATACCACGATAAGCCTCCGAGAAACGGAGCTTTCCCAAACGCTGACTGTGACCCTAAGGCGAGGATCAACGGCGGTGTACCTTTACTGCGGCATGAACGCAGCCCCGGGCGAGGTCGATACAGTACCGAGTATGTGAAACTTAAAATAAATACTTTAAATGAAATCATAGCATATAAAGCGGAGACATGTATGATAACCAAACTACGATTTACAACAAGCGAACATGTCAAGTCGGGACTCACGCCTCAAGTCATCACTCAAGTATAACAATGGGTCTCGGGCCCACAACATCAATCATGCGTGGAATACCTTCCTCACCGCTGGCGATCATGATATAAAAGCACCAAGGAACACACATGAACACGAGGTCCCACTGTGTCATAATAAAGCTGCGGTAAGTGCGAAGGCATAGCCGACTACTAAAAACCCACAGTACCAACAAGGTCATGAAGCGTATCATAAGATCTGTCTGGGCCGTCACATGATCAAAGCCGCCACTTGCGCGCAGATCGATGTACGCGTCTAACCACGAACTCCGCGACTCGCATAGGCCAAACTCATAGGCTGCGTGAGGTATAACCCCGCATCGAGGGTAGCTACTCCCGGCGTCTGGACTCGCCGTCCGCGTAGCCACAAGGACCGCGTGACCACAAGGGCCGCATACTAACTCGAACTCCCGCAGCCCGCATAGGCCCTCTGGACCGCATAAGGTATTCTCGAATCATAGGTCCATCGACCGCTGAGTCTACCCCGCGTCGGAGCGGCACAACCTCCGGAATATGTCACTATGAGTGGCACAATACTATCATAACGATTGATAGTTAAGAAGCACAATCAAGGGAAAACCCCTTTACACAAACATCACAAGATACTATCACACGTAGCATCCTAACATGATTACTTATCAAAGCAACGAGAAAGTATTACCAGGCTATCACAATTCAATACAATCAAGTTATTCACACAAGGTACTTTCTACTTTAAGTTAACAAGATCGAATTAATCCCAAAGTACTTTATACAATAACTCTTTAAAAGGTGCGTCAAAAGTCACACAATACGTAGTATATAAAAATAGAGTGACTATCTTTTTAAGTAAACCAAAATACTTACCTTTGTAAAATCAAGTAACAACATTATTTTCCAAGCGTCCAAGTTTGCCTAATTTCAAATGTTCACGTTTCTTATTTTAGAAAGGTTTAAGTAGTTCATAGTCTTATTCATTTAAGAATATAATTCTCTTTTAAACAACTGAGAAACATAAGTCTTATGTGAGTAGGATATTCTTGTTTATAACAATATTATTACAATGACGTGATCTAGGAAATATCATTTTGTCTCATTTTAGCTTATGCGGATGGAAGTTTCTCCGGTTTTAATAATACTTAATTATTCAAAACATTTCCTTTTATTAACGCTGCAGTTGGTTTGTCGATACACATCACGATTTCCAAAATCAAGAAACATTCTTAAGCCGTTATACCTAACTTCCCATAAAGCTAGTATAACTCTTAAGTTTTCAAAAGAAACCAAGTATCACTCTTCTTTCAAAACGATTTAGAAATCTTTTGAAATACTTCAAGTTCTTTATTATCACACATCAAGCGATTATAAACAAATCATTTACCTTTTAAAAACCACAAAGTATTTTCGGACCTACATGAAGCTGTTATAACCAACTTCCCATAAAGCCGTTATAACACTTTATGTTTCAAACCAATCAAATACATTTAACACATGTACGTCTACCGTACTACATAGTTCACACATATCATGCTAGAAGAGATAGGAAGAGGTTCACATACCTCGCGACAGTATCGACTAATAGCAAAACGCTCAAGTACTTCCAACCGTCGCTACTCCTAAGCCAAGTAGATCGCGCCACACGTAGTACTTCAACCTATAAGGCCACAAGGCGCTTATTAACATTTAGACCTCATCGCAGAACATTCTACCAAAAATTCGGCAGCACCTCCCCCCCCGCAACAGCGTAAAACTCCTCCTCTATCGAGGCCGGCTACCAAGCCAACCAGGAGGGGGGGGTTATACATCTAACCCCAACGGGTACAATTCTACTTCACGTAAAAGTCGCACAAGTCTCATCTGAATCCTATGTAAATCTGATAAGACTTTCTTTCGAAAAGGTTTCTTATTATTGGGCTTAAGTCAAAAGACATTCTTGATAACAACGTTGATTCTATATATAGTATACTTCAACTATATAGTCTAACAACCATGTAATTTCCAATTACAATAGAGGACAAAATATTTACCTCGATAAGCCCATAATTATCCAAGTTATAATGTCGATCCCGAGCAAGGTTTAGCTCCTACTCAGGCTCAGACCGCCTCCAAACAACCCTTAGAAGTTCTAACCAACTTCTACTTATTACTCCAACTAACTATGGAGATTTTCCTTAGGGTTTCGGTTTTGTGACCGACGGAAAGTATAATAGTATTTACGGCTTTTTGTACGTGTATAACCTTAGAATACTACAAGGTATACTACTAAGGTAATTTGGGCATTATAACAATACTTTGAGAGTATTTCTACCAAGAGGGGTATTATATGAAAACAACTAGGCTAGTGGGTACCCGGCTAGCACCACAAGGAGTGTATACCCTCGCCTACCCCACTGGGGGCTCTCGCCAAGGGGAGGAGGGACTCTGGCTAAGGCCTCACAAGGGGAGGATTTTTAACACTTAGAAGATTTGTGGAAAGGATGAAGAATTCATCAAAGGGAGAGGGTATTTATAGGTCGCCAAGGCCAACCAATGGCCAAGATTATGCCAAGTGCATAGCAAGTGTAGGGCCAAGATTGGGACAAGTGTGTGGGTCCCACTTTATCAATCAACACACAAAATATCCTACCAACTACACTCTCCAATTCGTCCAATGTCCGCCCCTCACGTCCGCCAATGGGAGGGTGCCAAGTGGCGCCCTCTCGTTGGTCCAAAATGTTTCGTCTCTCGGAAAAATCCGCAAAAATTAAAAATGACATAGCCGGAAATTCCCCTACGAAAGCTGTGAAAACGTTTCGTCGAAAAACGACTCTAATCGGGTGTTGTGAACAAATAAATTTCGGCCAAGCCACTTTCTCAAGTTCAAATTTTCTACGTACGTCCTTACGTACATACTCTGGAAATACGGGGTATAACAGTTCCAATCCGCTCCAAGCACTCCTTAGAGGCCTATGAAGAGCCCATCTTCAAGTCCCAACTTCAAAGTTGAAGAACTCTTTTAGTTTCCGCCTTGCGACAAATATGAAAACGTCATTTTTCCGAAATCTTTATATTGAGATATCCTTAAAATACCCTTAGGGACATTGGGTTAAAGTCTTGTGAATATTGGACAACAAACTAAAATTTTTGTGTGCACAAATTGTCCAAACCCGTGAGCCTCAAGAACAAGAAAAATGTTGTGAAATAATTCTAAGTGTTGGAAGACCTTGTCTTGCACTAGCCTAGTATATATAACACAATGAAGGGCCAAGACTTAAACAAATGTGAGGCTAGGATGAGTTTCACTTGGATCACGCCTAGGTGGACAAGTTGACTTGTCAACAATATCAAGCTTTGGAAGACTTATCTTCTACCATGGTCAATGACCATTTTACCCTTGCAAAATTTCGACCAAGACCACATGAGGGGGCGCCACGTGTCGCACTCTCATTCGTCCATAAAATTTCGTAACCCTCGTGGGCCCCGCAAAACGTAAAATTCCTCGGGTGGGCCCCACGTGACCAAATCCGTAAAAAAATGAATTTCCATATGAATATAAGTTCCATAATCTTCAAATAATATATTTTGAGAATCCAATTCTCAACAACGAGCATTTTTCCTTTCCGACGTCCGGAAGATTTTCCGTCGGAAAAACAATTCTTCATTTGTACTAATTTCCAAGTCTTGTGTTCCTTACGTACCTTCACTTATACATGTCTTGAACTTACGGGGTGTAACAATTATAGGTTGACACTTCTACGTACGACGTATTCGGCTTAGCTTGTGGATTTAGCCGAAAAGGTATGTGAACTATCTCCTCTTCTAGCATGATTCCTTAAGATAAAGAAAGTACGTCCTACTCCTTAAATGATCCATTCCTTGGTTGTATTTGGATTGCCTAAAGTAGAATTTGTTCTATGTACTTCCTTTGATTGTACTTTGATGTTTAAATTGTAAGTTGTATAATCCATTGCCTTAGTGAAGTTGGATTCTTAAAAGTGAAAGTATTTTACTTAAAGTACATAGAGTCTTGAAAAGGAAGTGGTTTCCAAATCTTTTGGGCTAGTGCCTTAGTCCCAAAATCCTAAAGGTCATTATAATGACTTTAGGGGAGTCAAAGGAGTGATTTACTTAATTGTTTTAAAAGAGGAGAAATGACATGATTTAAGAGAAGTAACTTGTTTTAAAGGAGTGAGTTACTTGAGGTTTAAAAGTAGAAGAAACTTGTTTTCTATATATTAAGAGACTTGAAGTATTTTGAAAGTTAAGAACTTGATTTGTAAGTATGCGATACTTGGTTTTAATAGTATAAGTCTCTTGGTTATAAAGGAATGGATATGTCTAAAACCATAAAGGGTTATAACGGCTTTAAGGGAAGTTGGTTATAACGGCTTTATGAAAGGTTTAGAAAGTTGTCTATTTTGATTAATCGGCATAAGTTGCCTAGTTTGTGAAAATTTAAAGTTACTTGGTTTCAAGCTTCGAAATGAGTTTCAAAAAGTATAGTAACTTACTTTGAAGAATAGACACGCCTTGATACTATGGGTGTTAGTATCTTGGGATTTTACATAAAAAGGAGTCTTTTGAAAAGAATGTACGTACGTAGTACTTTGGCTTGTTAGTTGAGAATTATTCTATGTGTGCCTTGATAAGTACTTTGGCCTGATTAATTGAGAATTAGTCTAAGTGTGCCTTGATTAGTACTTTGGCTTGATAAATTGAGAATATGTCTAATTGTGCCTTGATTAGTACTTTGGCTTGATAAATTGAGAATTTGTCTAAGTGTGCCTTGATAAGTACTCTGGCTTGATAAATTGAGAATTTGTCTAAGTGTGCCTTGATAAGTACTTTGGCTTGATTAATTGAGAATTATTCTATGTGTGTCTTGATAAGTACTTTGGCTTGTTTAGTTGAGAACTGCCTATGTGTGCTGGAAATAGCCGGTTGTGTGCTATTGGTATATCAATCGTTTCGGGGTCATTCCCCGGGTTTGTGGCATTTGCAGATTCTGTAGAATTGCTACCCACGATGCGAGGAATACCTCATGCGGGTCCGTAAGGACTTATGCGGGTGAAATAGTCCCATGCGGGCGGGTCCAGCCTATGCGAGGAATACCTCATGCGAGTCCGTAAGGTCTTATGCGGGTGAAATAGTCCCATGCGAGGAATACCTCACGCGGGTCCACGCGGCCTATGCGGGTGAAATAGTCCCAGGAGTAGGATGATTAAATGATACTGCGTGCGGATGGTCCTGTTTTGATCATGAGCTTCCTATTTTATATTGTAAGGATACTATTGTTTACTCTCATTGTTAGTAAGGCACAATGTGTTGTAATTTGATTATCATATATGTCCCCGGATTTGGTTGTGTTACCCTATGGTCATGCTTTTACGATGTGGGATTCCGGGGCATGAGACCACGAGGCATTTAGGACACAGGTGGGACTTGGTGTTCATGTATCCTTATGGGTGTTATTACATCATGGACTGCCGGCAGTGAGGAAGGATTCCACAGGCATGATTGATATTATGGGCGTGAGACCCATAGTTATATTTTAGTAGTGACCTTGAGGGCCTGCGTCCCTGACTTGATATGACTGCTTATGTGTTATGTACTGTAGGTTGGCTATCAGACATGTCTCTGCTTTGTTTAGATCGTTATGATTTTATTACGATTTCATCGTTCATATACTTGGTACATTCTTCAGATCGACCTCCTCGGGGCTGCGTTCATGCCGCAGGTTTAGGTACGCTGTTTGGTGATCGGCAGGTGTAGGACCCTGCTCAGAGTTTTTGGATAGCTCCTTCTGTTCGGGAGTTATTTTTTTGGTATAAGTTCTTTCAAGATGAGCTTTTGTACGATTATGGAGTACGGGCCTTGTCCCGTCATAGTTCAGTATAACTCTTAGAGGTCTGTATTCATATGTGGGATGAGACTCATGTACAGTGTAGTGTCTTTTATTATGTATATTATATGGCAGCCTTGTCGGCTTTGCCCTTGCACGTACGTTGGTTTTAAAAAAAAAAAGAAAAAAAAGAAGAGTGTTATAAATTCCGCAGTTTACTTGTGTTGTTAAGGTAGAAGGGTGCCCAGATAGGGCACCAGTCAAGGGCCCGGGGTTCGGGGCTTGACAGAGCGGTATCAGAGCAGTCAGTCCTCGGAATGTCTACAGACCGTGTCTAGTAGAATCTTGATTATCGGTGTGTTGCGCGCCACACCCATAAACAGGAGGCTACATGACATTTAGGAGTTGGTTTCTATTCTTCTCACTCCAAGATCGTGCCATAGAGCTGTGTTAGTAAGATAATTCCTCTCTGACGTATTGTTGTGTTATAGTTATGTCTCCAAGGAGGGCAACAGCCGCCCAGAAGGGCAAAGGAGTAACAGGAGCTACCAGGAAGACTCAGAGAGTTGATAGGGATTATGCCCAGGGTATACCGGATGTTGTTCCGCAGTCGGCGAGTTCTTCTGCGCCAGGTTTTGTGGCCCCAATACCAGAGCCTCCGCCTCTCTTAAGAGGAGACTTTAGGGTCATGAAGGAAGCCATTATGTTATTGACCAAGATAGCGATTACTGATTTCATCGCCAGAGGTTATTCGGCGATGCAGCAGTGTACAGGAGGTAGAGGGCCAGCGCGGAGATCTGCGTAAGAGGGCTAGACCGATTTGTTATCCTGGTGAGTTTTTGGACGAGCTGCCTCAGCAGCGAGTGAGATATTCGTCCCAGCCTACCCAGTACATATCCCCGCAGCCCACAGGTGGGAGATTTGATCCCACAAGGTATTTAGGAGCCGGTCTGAGCTCCAGGGGTCGAGGTTCTCAAAGGAGCAGGGGATTTTCTCAGTCGAGGCCACTTATTCCTCAGTGTTTCCATTGTAGTAAGCGTCATTTGGGGAAATGCCGTCATGGCACAGGTGTTTGTTTTTATTGTGGTCGTCCGGGCCATATTCTGAGTGTATGTCCTTTTAGAAAGAGCACCGGTGAGGTAGCTCAGCCTATGAGGCCGATGGTTGATTCCCTTTCCTCCACAGCTGTGCGTTCCCCAGGGTAGGGTGTTCAGATGTTAGCCAGCCGTGGTGGAGGTCAGGGTGGAGTTTATAGTTCTGGCGGTCCTTCGAACCGCAGAGATGACGTGACTCTTGGGACAGATCGAGGCGACACCGCGTGAGGTTACGGTATAGTTCGATTCTTTTGAATCATACGTGCATTGTTAGATTCAGATTTTGCCTTAGCGTATATGTTTTCCCTTTGTTGCTAGAGTTGTAAAGTGATAGTACCCCAGAGGTAGGGATACTTTGATTAGTAAAGTGAAAAGTTATGAATGTTGACAAGAATGATAAGTGAACTGAGACTATAGTTGTGTAGAGTTCACAAGTTGTAATTACCCCATATAAGTGTAAGACCGATAGGGAAGATTATACAGTAGAAATACTTTGGCTTATGTGACGAACCTCTAGTAAATAGGGGATAGGGTAAGAAGTACCTTGAGATAAGAGTGAGATTTATTTCAGACTAAGAATGAGGAGTTAAGTGTGACGATGAGTCGGGTTATGGACTCATTTCGGGTCAGCCGATAGTATGGAATGGGGTGATGACAGTTAGAAATGGTCCCGTTATGTGATAGGGTCCCGAGGATGCAAGGCCCAAGTTTAGTTAATTGTGGTACGAGTTTGTGGATGCGTTCCACCGGAACTAGGTCGTAAGGACCGAGAAGAGCCTTAACGGGAATGTAAGTAACAATATGGCCAAGTTTGGTTAGTAACTCCAAGGATTGGAGAACCGAAACAAAATTTGAGATTTTGTACGTTTACTAAATGAGTTTAGAACGAGAAAGAATGATAAGTAAGGAAAGAAAGGAACCTCTAAGGATCCGTGTTATAGGAGATCAGAACCTTCGAGTTTGTGAGAAGGGGTAGCGGACGGAAGGTCCATTGATATGTTTACGTATGTTAGGCGATGGCAGTGTGGCATCGTTAGTCTTGTGAGTATTGATTGATAGACATAGTATAGAGATTGTGCGGGGTTTGTATAGCGTGACAACCGACTAAGAACATTCGGGGCGAATGTTTCTAAGGGGGAAGAATGTTACACCCGTAAGTCGAGACATGTATAAGAGAATGTACGAAAGGAAACAAGACTTGGAAATTAGTACGAAAGGAAGAATTATTTTTCCGACGGAAAATCTTCCGGACGACGGAAAGGAAAAATGCTCGTTGTTGAGAATTGGATTCTCAAAAGACAATATTTGTAAAGTATGGAACTTATTAACACTATGGAAATTTATTTTTACGAATTTGGTCACGTGGGGCCCCGAGAAATTTTACATTTTGTGGGGCCCACGAGGGTTCTGAATTTTATGGACGAATGAGAGGGCGACACGTGGCACTCCTTCCACATGGCTTGGTCGAAATTGTGTAAGGGCAAAATGGTCATTGACCATGGTAGAAGATAAGTCTTCCAAAGCTTGATATTGTTGACAAGTCAACTTGTCCACCTAGGCTTGATCCAAGTGAAACTCATCCTAACCTCACATTTGTTTAAGTCTAAGCCCTCCATTGTGTTTTATAAGGTTATTACTAGTGCAAGACTAGCTCATTTACACTTAGAAAAATTAGAGATCATTTGTGCCAAGAAAGAGGCTCTCGGGTTTGGCTATGTTGCTCACAAGAAATTTTGTAGTTTTGATCCATTAGCCACAATACTTTAACCCAATGTCCCCAAGGGTATTTTAAGGTTATCTCAATAGAAAGATTTCGGAAAAAACGCATTTTTACGTTAGTCGCAAGGCGGAAACTAAGGGAGTTCTTCAACTTTGAAGTTGGAACTTGAAGATGGGTTCTTCATAGGCCTCTAAGGAGTGCTTGGAGCGGATTGGAACCTAAGGAAAGGATCTAAGAATTGCTAAGGCGCGACTTTGGAATCTTTGAAATTTTAAGGGCTTATAAAGGTATATTCTTGTCGTTTTAGCAATTAAGGTTTACTTATCATTGTAGCTATGGTTATTAGCAAGCATGAGTTATATAGTATGAAGTTTGATAAGTATTTTGACTATTGGAACCCTAATCCGAAATCTAGCATGTTTAGCTTTAAGATTTCAATTCAAGTCGATTATTAGTTAAGTCGTCACATGTTGTATAAAGAAGGAAATTGTAGTTGTTGAAGTTGTTTATGACTAAATAACATGTTGACCTAAGAACTTGGAATTGGAAAATGATTGGAAAAGATGTAGTGTTGTTGGTTATATGTTGGCCGAGAATGGCTAGTGAAGTATTAAACTATTTGGTATGAATTGTGGGGCGGAATTTTACACGTATTGTAAGGCGTGTAATCCCCTTTGTTTGGTTGTTGTTTTGAGCCTTAAATGTGGCTTGTTGGTTATTGTATTCGGCCTTGAAAAAGGTGGCAAAGTGAGTAGAAACAAAGGAAGTGCTGCCTAATTTTCCGTAGAATTAGAGACCGTATACTTAGTATTATTCTACGTTAGAGACTAGAAGTTGATAGTCTTGTTGTGACCATTATAGGTTGACACTTCTACGTACGACGTATTCGGCTTAGCTTGTGGATTTAGCCGAAAAGGTATGTGAACTATCTCCTCTTCTAGCATGATTCCTTAAGATAAAGAAAGTGCGTCCTACTCCTTAAATGATCCATTCCTTGGTTGTATTTGGATTGCCTAAAGTAGAATTTGTTCTATGTACTTCCTTTGATTGTACTTTGATGTTTAAATTGTAAGTTGTATAATCCATTGCCTTAGTGAAGTTGGATTCTTAAAAGTGAAAGTATTTTACTTAAAGTACATAGAGTCTTGAAAAGGAAGTGGTTTCCAAATCTTTTGGGCTAGTGCCTTAGTCCCAAAATCCTAAAGGTCATTATAATGACTTTAGGGGAGTCAAATGAGTGATTTACTTAATTGTTTTAAAAGAGGAGAAATGACATGATTTAAGAGAAGTAACTTGTTTTAAAGGAGTGAGTTACTTGAGGTTTAAAAGTAGAAGAAACTTGTTTTCTATATATTAAGAGACTTGAAGTGTTTTGAAAGTTAAGAACTTGATTTGTAAGTATGTGATACTTGGTTTTAATAGTATAAGTCTCTTGGTTATAAAGGAATGGATATGTCTAAAACCATAAAGGGTTATAACGGCTTTATGGGAAGTTGGTTATAACGGCTTTATGGAAGGTTTAGAAAGTTGTCTATTTTGATTAATCGGCATAAGTTGCCTAGTTTGTGAAAATTTGAAGTTACTTGGTTTCAAGCTTCGAAATGAGTTTCAAAAAGTATAGTAACTTACTTTGAAGAATAGACATGCCTTGATACTACGGGTGTTAGTATCTTGGGATTTTACATAAAAAGGAGTCTTTTGAAAAGAATGTACGTACGTAGTACTTTGGCTTGTTAATTGAGAATTATTCTATGTGTGCCTTGATAAGTACTTTGGCCTGATTAATTGAGAATTAGTCTAAGTGTGCCTTGATTAGTACTTTGGCTTGATAAATTGAGAATATGTCTAAGTGTGCCTTGATTAGTACTTTGGCTTGATAAATTGAGAATTTGTCTAAGTGTGCCTTGATAAGTACTTTGGCTTGTTTAGTTGAGAACTGCCTATGTGTGCTGAAAATAGCCGGTTGTGTGATATTGGTATATCAATCGTTTCGGGGTCATTCCCCGGGTTTGTGGAATTTGCAGATTCCGTGGAATTGCTACCCACGATGCGAGGAATACCTCGCGGTCCGTAAGACTTATGCGGTGAAATAGTCCCACGCGGGGTCCACCTATGCGAGGAATACCTAACGCGAGTCCGTAAGGGCTTATGCGGTGAAATAGTCCCATGCGAGGAATACCACGCTGGTCCACGCGCCTACGCGGGTGAAATAGTCCTGCGAGTAGGATGGTTAAATGATATTGCGGGCGGATGGTCTGTTTTGATCATGAGCTTCCTATTTTATATTGTAAGGATACTCATCGCTTACTCTCATTGTTAGTAAGGCACAATGTGTTGTAATTTGATTATCATATATGTCCCCGGATTTGGTTGTGTTACCCTATGGTCATGCTTTTACGATGTGGGATTCCGGGGCATGAGACCACGAGGCATTTAGGAAACAGGTGGGACTTGGTGTTCATGTATCCTTATGGGTGATATTACATCATGGATCGCGGTGAGGAAGGATTCCACGCATGATTGATATTATGGGTGTGAGACCCATAGTTATATTTGAGTAGTGACCTTGAGGGCCTGCGTCCCTGACTGGATATGACTGCTTATGTGTTATGTACTGTAGGTTGGCTATCAGACATGTCTCCTGTTTTGTTTAGACTATTATGATTTTATTACGATTTCATCGTTCACATACTTGGTACATTCTTCGTACTGACCTCCTTCGGGGGGCTGCGTTCATGCCGCAGGTTTAGGTACGCTGTTTGGTGATCGGCAGGTGTAGGACCCTGCTCAGAGTTTTTGGATAGCTCCTTCGTCGGAGTTATCTTTTTGGTATAAGTTCTTCAAGATGCAGGCTTTGTACGATTAGGTAGCAGCGGGGCCTTGTCCCGTCATAGTTCAGTATAACTCTTAGAGGTCTGTATTCATATGTGGGATTGGACTCATGTACAGTGTAGTGTCTTTTATTATGTATATTATATGGCAGCCTTGTCGGCTTTGCCCTTGCACGTACGTTGGTTTTAAAAAAAAAAAAAAAAGTGTTATAAATTCCGCAGTTTACTTGTGTTGTTAAGGTAGAAGGGTGCCCAGATAGGGCACCAGTCAAGGGCCCGGGGTTCGGGGCTTGACAATCATGCTAGAAGGGGAGATAGTTCACATACCTTTTCGGCTAAATCCACAAGCTAAGCCGAATACGTCGTACGTAGAAGTGTCAACCTATAATGGTCACAACAAGACTATCAACTTCTAGTCTCTAATGTAGAATAATACTAAGTGTACGGTCTCTTATTCTACGGAAAATCGGGCAGCACTTCCTTTGTTTCTACTCACTTTGCCACCTTTTTCAAGGCCGAATACAATAACCAAGACGCCACATTTAAGGCTCCAAACAACAACCAAACAAAGGGGATTACACGCCTTACAATACGTGTAAAATTCCGCCCCACAATTAATACGAAGTAGTTCCATATTCAAGCCATTCTCGGCCAACAACAACCAACAATTCAAAGTCTTTTTCCAATCTTTTTCCAATTCCAAGTTCTAAGGTCTAACATGTTATATAGTTATAAACCACTTCGACAACTACAATTTCCTTCTTACACAACATGCGACGACTTAAACTAATAATCGACTTGAATTGTAATCTTAAGGCTAACATGCTAGTTTTCGGATTAGGGTTCCAATAGCCAATATACTAGCCAAACTTCATAACATATAACTCATGCTTGCTAATATCCACAACTACAATGATAAGTAAATCTTAACTACTAAAACGACAAGATTATACCTTTATAAGCCCTTAAAAATTCCAAGATTCAAAGTCGCGCCTTAGCAATTCTTAGCTCCTTTCCTTAAGTTCCAATCCGCTCCAAGCACTCCTTAGAAGCCTATGAAGAACTCGTCTTCAAGTTCCAACTTCAAAGTTGAATAACTCCTTAGGTTTCCGCCTTGCGACTAATACGAAAACACCGTTTTTCCGAAATCTTTCTATTGAGATATCCTTACAATCCCCTTAGGGACATTGGGTTTAAGTCTTGTGAACAAAGGATCAAAACTACAAAAATTTTGTGTGTGGGAGATGGTGAACCCGAGAGGTCTTCTTGGCTAAGCTCAATGTTCTCTAATTTTTCTAAGTGTAAAATGCCAAGTCTTGCTACTAGTTGGGTATATAAAACACAATGGAGGGTTTAGATTACAACAAATGTGTGGCTTGGATGGGTTTCACTAGGATCAAGCCCATGTGGACAAGTTGACAAGTCAACAATGTCATGCTAGCAAGACTAATCTTCCAAGGTGGTCAATGACCATATTACCCTCACTTAATTTCGTCCAAGACCAAGTGTGGGGGTGCCATGTGTCGCCCTCTCATTCGTCCATAAAATTCTGTAACCCTCGTGGGCCCCACAAAAACGTAAAATTCCTCGGGTGAGCCCCACATGACCAAATTCGTAAAAATAAATTTCCTTAATATTAATAAGCTCCATTCTCTTCAAACAATACATTTTGAGAATCCAATTCTCAACCACGAACATTTTTCCTTTCCGACGTCCGGAAGATTTTCTGTCGGAAAAACAATTCTTCCTTTCGTACCAATTTCAAGTCTTGATTCCTTACATACATTCTCTTTTACATGTCCTGGACTTACGGGGTGTAACATTCTTCCCCCCTTAGAAACATTCGTCCCCGAATGTTCTTAGTCGGTTGTCACGCTTTACAAACTCCGGCATAAACTCTATACTATGCCTATCAATCAAAACTGCACAAGACCAACGATGCCACACATGGCCACCACAACATACGTAAACATAACAATGGACCTTCCGTCCGTGGTCCCTTCTCACAAAACCCGAAGGTTACAGTCTTCTCAAACACGGGATCCTTAGAGGTTCCTTCTTTCCTTACTTGTCATACTTTCTCGTACATCCAAACTTATCTAGTACACGTACAAAATCTCAACTATTGTTTCTATTCTCCAATCCTTGGAGTTACTATCCAAACTTGGCCATTTTGTTACTTACTTTCCCGTCAAGGCTCTTCTCGACCCTTACGGCCTGGTTCCGGTGGAACACATCCACGAACTCGTACAACGATCAACTAGACCTGGGCCTTACACCCTCGTGACCCTATCACATAGCGGGACCACTTCTAACTGACATCACCCCATTCCATACTACCGGCTTGTCACGACCCATTCCGGGGCCCGTGACTGGTGCCTTACCGGGGCACCCAAGTAGTCATACAACAGAGTAATCAGCGGAAATATAAAACAAGACATGAAACAGTTTATAAAATAAGACACAGTTTATGTGAGAAAACGTCGCCTTTCGGCATATATATATAAACATGGTTTAGCAGTTACATCCGATACTGTACAACATGACTACAGCACTTAAGGAAATATACAACTATGGCGGGTTGGGCCCGCCATACCTCGATCGTACAAAACTATCTACAACAGGAGATCATACCCAAAAGTAGAGCCTCGGAAAAGATGGAGCTCCGACACCAACGTAGAGATCCTAAGAATGTGGATCTAGCACTGCTTGCCCTTACCTGGCATGAACGCAGCCCGAAGGAGGTCGATACACAGTACTAAGTATATGAAATCAGAAAATACTTAAATGAAAACATATCATTTATAAAATCAGTTTTGCAAGTATGTATGAAACAACCAAGGGACCGCACATAGTGCCACATCATAAACAAGAGCAACAATAGGTAAACCAGAATGTGTCTTTTCTAGGTTGCGAATGATCAAGCAGGCCAATTGCCCGTAGTATCACCATGCAAGCCTAATCTTGGACTCCCGTAGTCCGCATAGGCCACTCACATAGGCCCGCATAGTGTACATAACCCCGCATCGAGGGTAGCTACTCCTCGGCATCGTCCTGGACTCGTAGTCCGCATGGCCACATAGACCGCATGAGGTATAACCCCGCATCACTAAACTCCCGTAGCTCCGCATAGGTCCCCTGGACCCGCATGAGGTATTCTCGAATCATGGTCCCAGACCGCCTGAGTCTACCCCGCATCGGAGGGCAGCTTAACCCCCGGTAATATGTCAAGAGGTGAGTGATAGTACACTAACATAACAACTTATCTTTAAACAACATAAGCACAACAAGAATACTCTCTTATACAAACGTTACAAGACACTAACACACATAGCATCATATCATGTCTACTTATCAAACCATCTTATTATTCTTTCACAATTCAATATAAGTCTGCTATAAACACATAGGCAAACTGCTTTCTTTTATCAATCTTAAGTGGTTATACTTAACTTCCCATAAAGCTAGTATAACTCTTAAGCTTCGCTTAAAACCAATTAGTTCTCTTCTGTTAAAAATGATTCAGTATTCTTTTGAAATGCTTTCAGATCTTTATTATTCAGGCTTAAGCCGTGAGGCATTGCCGTAAGTGTTATTCAGGCTTAAGCCGTGAGGCATTGCCGTAAGTATTATTCAGGCTTAAGTCAAAGACATTGTCGTAGTTATTATTCAGTTAACACATGACGCTCACCGCACTATATATATTGTAAAAATATCATGCTTTAGGAAGAATCACATACCTTCTCAAATAAAACCACCGCCAAGTCAATATGTCGCGCAGAGAGTCACCTATAATAGTCACGCATCTATCAAAGGCTACTCAAGGTCATTCTAAACAGAGGGTTCACAATTTACGGAAAGTCGGGCGACTTCCCTACGGTGAGCTATATAAGTTCATCAGAAACAAATTCTATATAAGCATAGTTCAATTATTCTTCTTTTAAACCCTTCTACTGTGATAACAGTTCAATTCTATTCTGCAATATTCTTCTAAGTATTATACTTATTCTTATACTACTACAGTATGTATTCTCTAATTCAAAAGAGGGTTAGGATTAGTTACACAAACGTTACAAGACACTAGCACACATAGCATCATATCATGTCTACTTATCAAACCATCTTATTATTCTTTTCACAATTCAATATAAGTCTGTTATAAACACATAGGCAAACTGTTTCTTTTATCATTCTTAAGTGGTTATACTTAACTTCCCATAAAGCTAGTATAACTCTTAAGCTTCTGTTTTAAAAACCAATTAGTTCTCTTCTGTTAAAAATGATTCAGTATTCTTTTGAAATGCTTTCAGTTCTTTATTATTCAGGCTTAAGCCGTGAGGCATTGCCGTAAGTATTATTCAGGCTTAAGTCAAAGACATTGCCGTAGTTATTATTCAGTTAACACATGTACGTCTACCGTACTACATATATATTGTAAAATATCATGCTTTAGGAAGAATCACATACCTTCTCAGCGAAAACCACCTGCCAAGTTGAATATGTCGCGCGCAGAGAATCAGCCTATAATAGCCAGACACGTCTATCAACGTTCAGACTACTTTGTAAACAGTTCTAAACAGAGGGTTCTATATCCTACGGAAAATTGGGCAGTACTTCCCTACCCGGTGAGCTACTCAAGTCTACTGTGATAACAGTTCAATTCTATTCTGTGATATTCTTCTAAGTATTTTATACTTATTCTTATACTACTACAGTATGTATTCTCTAATTCAAAAGAGGGTTAGGATTATTTACCTCGGTAAGCCCAATAATATCCTAGATAAAGTCGCGCCTGAGCAAGGTTTTGCTCCTAAGTTGTACGCTCCAAGGAAACCTTAGAAGTTCTTCACAACTTCTACTAAGTACTAAGGGATTTGGGCTAGGGTATTTTGGGCATTATAACAATACAAGAAGGCAACTTTTCTACCAAGGGAGGGGGGTAGATTTCGGCTAGGCTAGGGGGGGGAGGCCTCGGCCAACTTTACTCAAGGGGGGGGGGGGGGGAAAGGTGTTTGGACGAAATGGCTTTAAGGGAGAGGAGAGGATTTTTCAAGACTTGGAAGTAATTTTGTGGATGAAGAACTCTTCATCTAAGGGGCTATTTATAGGTCAAGAAGTGGCCAACCAATGGCCAAGATTAAGCCAAGTGCTAGGCAAGTGTAAGGCCAAGATTAGGGCAAGTGTCCTTATCCATCTACTACACAAAATATCCTACCTAATCCTTGACTTGTGCAAAGGCACAAAAAATGTGCAACTCCATGTCCAATTCGTCCAATGGACGATTTCAAGTCCACCAATTGGAGGGTGCCAAGTGTCGCCCTCCCGTTGGTCCAAAATGTTTCGTCTCTCGGAAAAATCTGCAAAAATACTAAATGACATAGCCGGAATATTCCCTACGAAAGCTGTGGAAACGTTTCGTCGGAAAACGATTCTTTTAGCGAGTTGTGCACAATTTTCGAACTTGGCCTAACTTTAAGGCTAAACTTTCGTACGTACGCCCTTACGTACATACTTCGGAAATATGGGGTATAACATTCTCCCCCCCCTTAGAAACATTCGTCCAGAATGTTCCTTCCCAAGACAGTTAACGATAAGATTCTTCATAACTTAAACAGTTGCAAATGCCACACATGGCCACAGAACAACACTTAGGCATAAACGATAATGAAGATTTACAAGTAGGAAGAGTGAATTACCTGGAGGTGTGGGGAATAGGTGAGGATACTTCTGCCTCATGTCTTCCTCGGCTTCCCAAGTCATCTCCTCCCTGAGCTCGTTCCGCCACAAGACTTTGACGGAAGCCACGTCCTTGGTCCGCAGACGCCTAACCTGACGATCGATTATCGCTATGGGGACCTCCTCATACGATAACCCCTCGGTCACCTGGACATCGTCAATCGGGTGTACCCTAGATGGATCCCCGATACATCTCCTCAGCATAGATACGTGAAAAACCGGATGCACTGCCTCCAGATCGGACGACAGATCCAACTCATAGGCAACCTTGCCTACCCTGCGGACAATCCAAACGCCCAATGTACCTTGGGCCGAGTTTCCTTCTTCCCGAATCTCATCACAACATTAATGTGTGACACCTTCAGGAAAACCCAATCAACAAATGAGAACTCCACATGTCGAAGACTATGATCTGCATATGACTTGGCCGACTCAGTCAATAGCCGCTCTGATAAGCTTCACCTTATCCATCGCTCACTGCACCAAATCTGGTCCCACTAGCCGCACTCGCCCACATCGAACCAACCTATAGGCGACCGCACTTCCTCCCATACAAGGCCTCATAAGGCGCCATCGAATCTTTGGAGTGGTAGCTATTATTGTACGCGAACTCAACTAGAGGCAAATGATCCTCCCAGCTACCCCTGAAGTCGATAACACAGGCTCGCAGCATATCCTCAAGAGTCTGGATAGTGCGCTCGGCCTGTCCGTCTGTCTGTGGATGGAATGCAGTACTCAGGCTCACCTGCGTCCCTAAACCTCTCTGGAAAGACCTCCAGAAGTTAGCCGTAAACTGGGCTCCTCTGTCTGATATGATCGAAGTAGGGACTCCATGCAGTCTGACGATCTCTCGGATGTAAATTCTGGCATAATCCTCAGCCGAAAAAGTCGTCCTGACGGGAAGAAAGTGGGCTGATTTCGTCAGCCTGTCGACGATAACCCATATAGAATCATGTCTCCTCTGAGTGCGAGGTAATCCTGTGATAAAATCCATGTTGATTACCTCCCACTTCCAGGTCGGGATCTCAATCGTCTGCAACAAACCACCAGGCCTCTGGTGCTCTACCTTCACCTGCTGACAACACGGGCACTGAGCTACGAACTCTGCAACGTCCCTCTTCAAGCCATCCCACCAATACACAGATCTAAGGTCGTGGTACATCTTGGTCGACCGACGGATAGAGTAACGCTACCGCAGTGTGCTTCCCAAGAACTCCGCCAAGTCCTCAAACATCCGGAACACACAACTCGCCCTCAAACCTTAGCACCCCATCGTGCTACCTCAAAAGGACCTCTTGCCCTCACGAAGAGTCAGATCACGATATCGAATCAAAGCCGGATCCTCGAATCGTTGCCTCTTCACCTCCTCGACGATGGAAGACTCGGCAACCTCACGAACTCTAACCCCATCGCTATCGTAATCAATCAAGCGGACACCAAGGCTCGCTAGCTGATGCAAATAACGAACCATGTCCTCCTCTCTAGCCGCACATCCGATAGGCTCCCATCGACCTACGACTAAGAGCATCCGCCACAACATCGCCTTCCCGTGGTACAGGATATCAACATCGTAATCCTTAAGCAATTCTAACCACCGTCTCGCCGTAAGTTCACTCCTCCGGTGAAGATATACCTGAGGCTCTTGTGGTGCAGAAAATATCCACGTGAACCCCATACAAATAGTGCCTCCAGATCTTCAAAGCGTGAATCACACCGCCAACTACAAATCATGGGTGGGTAGTTCTCTCGTGTTTCTTCACCGGGATGCATATGATATAACCCCGCCATGCTGCATCAACACACATCCCAACCCGATGCCCGACGATCACAATACACGACATAACCATCCGACCTGCGGAAGAGTAAGAACGGGCGCTGCCGCCTCTATTTCAAAGAATCGAAACCCTACTCACAAGCATCACCCATCAAACTTGGTCGCTTTCCGAGTCACCTAGTCAATGGTGCAGATAGAAGCAAACTTCTCCACGAACCGCCGATAATATCTCGCAAGGCCCGTAAATCGCGAACCTCTCGCTTGAGTAGTAGGTCAGGCCAAGTCCCGATCGCTTCGATCTTGGCCGATTCCACTGAATGCCATCACCGGCAATATGCCCAAGAAAAGCCACGAAGTCAACCAAAACTCACATTTGGAAAACTTGGCGCATAATCGCTGGTCCCGAGAATCACAAGACAGCCTCTCAATGCTCCGCATACTCCTCGCTCGAGCGAGAATAAACCAAGATATCATCAATGAACACTATCACAAACGTGTCCAAAAATGGTTTGAACACTCGGTTCATCAAATCCATGAATACCGCGAGCATTGTCAACCCAAAAGACATGACCAGAACTCATAATGCTCGCACGGTCCGTAATGCATCTAGGGACATCCACCTCTCGACTACTGATGATAGCCCGATCGCATATCAATATTTGAGAAACATCTCGCACTCGCAACCGGTCGAACAAATCATCAATCTCGGAAGGGGTATTCGTTTAATGGTCACCTTGTTCACCTTCGTAATCAACACACATGCAGCGTCCCGCCCTTCTTCTTTACGAACAATGCAGGTGCTCCCGTGGAGAAACACTCAGGCTGATGAAGCCCTTCTCCAAAGAAATCCCTAAGCTGATCCTTCAACTCTCTCAACTCGGCAGTGCCATTCTCGTATGGCGGAATGGAAATAGGCCGAGTGTCCGCAATATGTCTATACAAACTCAATCTCCTCTCGTGAGGGATACCCGGAGGTCGTCGGAAACACGTGCGGGAACTCTCGACCACGAATCGACGGAAAATCTGGTACCGCAGCCTTCAGATCAAACACCCGAACGAGATGGTAGATATACCCTTCTCGCACCATCTTCCTAGCCTCGAGGTAGGAAATAAACCTACCTCTTCGCGATACCGCGTCTCTCCCACTCAACAACCGGCTCTCAGAAACTGGAACTGCATTTACTCTCTCTTCAGTCTACATTGGCGTAGCAAGAATCTAGCCAATCCATCCCCATGATCACGTCGAAGTCAATCATCTCCAACTCTATCAAGTCGGCTAGGGTCCGACGACTGTAAATGGTCACAGGACAAGCTCTATATACCCGCCGAGCTACCACCGAATCACCCATCGGCGTAGCTACCTCGAAAGGGTCTATGGACTCGTGCTCATCCCTATCCTACTAGCAACAAGGGAGATATATAGGACCAGTAGAACCGGATCTATCAAGGCATAAACATCAAACCCGAACCGATAAGGTACTGTGGCGACATCGGTGAGGCCTCCGATCTGTCGGCACCGACAAAGCATAAATGCGTTCTCGAGGACCGCTAGAACTGGGACCTGCGCAACGACCTCTGTCGCGACCGGCTGGTCCATGAGTACCCTGCCCTCCAGGCGAGTAGCCGTCGGGATGAAGAAGACCCGAAAGAACTCGTAGGGTGACTCTACCATCAAGATCGCCCTTGGTCGGACAGCCGTGATAGTGACCTCGCCGCCACAATCGAAACAAGCTCCCGTAGCACCACAACTCCCGGGGATCGCCGCGACGGCCACACCGGCGGGGTGGTCCCGATCGCCGCACTCTCGCCGCTCGACGCTCAAGTCTCGGGGCCCCGTTCGCCTCGAATATCTCCGGCCGTGGCCGGTGACGGCGGCAGGAGTGCTATGAGCCGTGTGGTGCAAATCTAGATCGCTGAGGCCGCCACCACGATAGCCACCAAAAGACCGCTGCCCCGGCCTTCTTCGCCGCTGTCACAACCCGCTGCCTCTACGCCTCACATCCAAGAGCATGAGCTCGCACGCGTAATGTCCATACCGGCCGAAGAGAAACACCCGCATACGACTCGCCATATAGTCATCTAGCCCGTGACGTGGCGGTGCACCTATCCTCCATATTCGCTACCAACGCCGGGACATATCGAGCCAATGAATCAAACTCGACATTGTACTCCACGGCAAGTCCTCTCTCACCAAAGAAAAAATCTATCACCGCGCCTCCTCATCCGCGAGGCAAGAAGTGAGTGAGAAAGCCTCCGAGAACTCATCCCAAGTACTGGGACGCTGCTTTCCCGATAACTCCCATGAATCAAACCAATCGATCGCGTATCACGCAGCCTATGTGAACCAAAGATCACGGACTCGGTCTCCGACGCTCCGATCACTCTCGTAATCCTCAGAGTCGACGGATGAACTCGCGGATCATCCTCCGCCTCGACCAGAAAACTCGGGCGGCTACAACTCGGAAGTCTCGTAGCCTCAAACTCTACGCCTCGGGTGAACCACGGTACGACCGGGCTGGATCGAATCGCCAGATCCAAATGCCCTCATGTTCGCCACGATCCCGCCGCAGGTGGCCATCTCTCGTACCCTAACCTCCGCCCCGGTGCCGGGGAGGAGGTGTGGGTACTGTGGTCTCTGCTGGGGCCGGCGGTGTCGTAGAACTCGCCGTCTCTGGTATAGACTGGGCCCGAGCCCTCGTGACTCTAGGTGTCCCACTAGCAGCTCCGCCGCGCTTGCCTTCTCGGGCCCGGTTGCCTTACGTGAGGCATAATCGCATGTAAAAGGAATACGTTAGAGGGTCCAACTTTAACACCGCTCTAAAGCACGATCTCAGAGTAAGAAGAGTGGAAACCAATCCTAAATATCCTATAGCCTCCTGATTATTGGCGTGGTGCACAACACACCGATAATCAAGACTCTACTAGATACGGTCTGTATACACTTTCCGAGGATTAACTGCTCTGATACCACTTTTGTCACGACCCATTCTGGGCGTGGATCGTGCCTTACCGGCACCCAAGTAGTCATACATCGAGTAATCGGAAATATAAAACAAGACATGAAACAGCTTTATAAAATAAGACACGCTTTATGTGAGAAAACGTCGCTTTCGGCATATATATATAAACATGGTTTAGCAAGCATATCCGATAATCGCATAAATACGACTACTGCACTCTAAGGAAATATACAACTATGGCGACAGTGGCCCGCCATACCTCGATCGCATAAAACTATCTACAACAGGAGATCATACCCAAAAGTAGAGCCTCCGAAAAGATGGAGCTCCCGACACCAACGTAGAGATCCTAAGAATGTGGATCTAGCACTGCCGCTTCTTACCGCGCATGAACGCAGCTCCGGATGTCGATAACAGTACTAAGTATATGAAATCAGAAATACTTAAATGAAAACATATCATTTATAAAATCAGTTTGCAAGTATGTATGAAACAACCAAGGGGACCGCATAGTGTCACATCATAAACAAGAGCAACAATAGGTAAATCAGAATGTCTTTTCTAGGTCGCGAATGATCGGCAGGCCAATTGACAGTAGTAACACCATGCAAGACTAATCATGGACTCCCGAAGTCCGCATAGTCCAATCACATAGGCCCGCAAAGGGTATATAACCAAGCATCGAGGGTAGCTACTCCTGCATCGCCCCGACTCGTAGTCCGCATGGCCACATAGACCGCATGAGGTATAACCCGCATCACTAACACGAACTCCCGTAGCTCCGCATAGTTCCCTTGGACACGCATGAGGTATTCTCGAATCATGGTCCTGCATCACCGAGTCTACCCCGCATCGGAGGCGCTTAACCCCTGAATATGTCAAGAGGTGAGTGATAGTACACTAACATAACAACTTATCTTTAAACAACATAAGCACAACAAGAATACTCTCTTATACAAACGTTACAAGACACTAACACACATAGCATCATATCATGTCTACTTATCAAACAATCTTATTATTCTTTTCATAATTCAATATAAGTCCATATGAACACATAGGCAAACTGCTTTCTTTTATCATTCTTAAGTGGTTATACTTAACTTCCCATAAAGCTAGTATAACTCTTAAGCTTCGCTTTAAAACCAATTAGTTCTCTTCATAAAAATGATTCAAGATTCTTTTGAAATGCTTTGATTCTTATTATTCAGTGCTTAAGCCACAGGCATTGCCGTAAGTATTATTCAGCTTAAGTCAAGGACATTGCCGTAGTTATTATTCGCTTAACACATGTACGCTTCACCGCACTACATATATATTGTAAAATATCATGCTTTAGGAAGAATCACATACCTTCTCAAATAAAACCACCGCCAAGTTGAATATGTCGCGCAGAGAATCAAATTTATAATAGCCGGACACGTCTATCAACGTTCAGACTACTTTGTAAACAGTTCTAAACAGAGGGTTCTATATCCTACGGAAAATTGGGCAGTACTTCCCTACCCGGTGAGCTACTCAAGTCTACTGTGATAGCAGTTCAATTCTATTCTGTGATATTCTTCTAAGTATTTTATACTTATTCTTATACTACTACAGTATGTATTCTCTAATTCAAAAGAGGGTTAGGATTATTTACCTCGGTAAGCCCAATAATATCCTAGATAAAGTCGCGCCTGAGCAAGGTTTTGCTCCTAAGTTGTACGCTCCAAGGAAACCTTAGAAGTTCTTCACAACTTCTACTAAGTACTAAGGAATTTGGGCTAGGGTATTTTGGGCATTATAACAATACAAGAAGGCAACTTTTCTACCAAGGGAGGGGGGTAGATTTGCCAGGCTAGGGGAGGCCTCGCCAACTTTACTCTGTGGAAAGGTGTTTGGAAGAAATGGCTTTAAGGGAGAGGAGAGGATTTTTCAAGACTTGGAAGTAATTTTGTGGATGAAGAACTCTTCATCTAAGGGGGTATTTATAGGTCAAGAAGTGGCCAACCAATGGCCAAGATTAAGCCAAGTGCTAGGCAAGTGTAAGGCCAACATTAGGGCAAGTGTCCTTATCCATCTACTACACAAAATATCCTACCTAATCCTTGACTTGTGCAAAGGCACAAAAAACGTGCAACTCCATGTCCAATTCGTCCAATGGACGATTTCAAGTCCACCAATTGGAGGTGCCGTTGTCGCCTCCCGTTGGTCCAAAATGTTTCGCCTCTCGGAAAAATCCGCAAAATACTAAATGACATAGCCGAATTTTCCCTACGAAAGTCGTGGAAACGCTTTCGCTGAAACGATTCTTTTAGCGAGTTGTGCACAATTTTCGAACTTGGCCTAACTTTAAGGCTAAACTTTCGTACGTACGCCCTTACGTACATACTCCGGAAATACGGGGTATAACACGGCTGACCCGAAATGAGTTCATATCCCGACTCATCGTCACACTTAACTTCTCATTCTTAGTCTGAAATAAATCTTTCTCTTATCTCAAGGTACTTCTCACCCTATCCCCCTATTTACTAGAGGTTCGTCACATAGGTCCAAGTATTTCTACTGTACAATCTTCCCTATCGGTCTTACACTGCTACGGGGTAATTATAACTTGTGAACTCTACACAACTATAGTCTCAGTTCACTTACCATTCTTGTCAACATTCTTAACTTTTCACTTTACTAATCAAAGTATCCCTACCTCTGGGGTACTATCACTTTACAACTTCTAGCAATAAAGGGAAAACATATACGCTAGGGAAAAATCTGAATCTAACAATGCACGTATGATTCAAAAGAATCGAGATATACCTGTAACCCTATGCGATGTTGCTTCCTGATCCTGTCCAGTAGTCGCGTCATCCATGCAGTTCGAAGGACCGCCAGAACTATAAACTCCACCCTGACCTCTACCACTACCGCTAACATCCAACACCCGCTCGGGAACGCATACCGCGAGGAAAGGGAATCAACCATCGGCCTCATAGGCTGAGCCACCTCACCGGTGCTCTTTCTAAAAGGACATACCCTCCGAATATGGCCCGGACGACCACAATAATAACAACCATCTGTGTCATAACGGCATTTCCCCGAATGACACTTACCACATCTGATACACTGAGGAATAGGTGGCCTCGACCGAGAAAGTCCTCTACTCCTCTGAGAACCTCGACCCCTGGAGCTTGGACCGGCTCCTAAATACCTTGTGGGATCAAATCTCCCACCGTGAGCCGCGGTATGTACCGGGTAGGCTGACGAATATCTCACTTCGGCCGAGTGCTCGTCCAAAAACTCACCGGGATAACCAACCGGTCTAGCCCTCTTACGCAGATCTTCACGCGGGCCCTCTATCCCCGTACACTGTCTGCATCGCCGAGTAACCTCTCGCCGCTGAAATCAGAGCAATCGCTATTTTGGTCAATAACATAATGGCTTCCTTCATGACCCCTAAAGTCTTCCCTAATCGAGAAACCGAGGCCCCGTGCTGGGCCTCAAAACTCGCGCAGGTTAACTCGCCAATCGCCGCAGACAACATCCAGATACCAGGCACGAGCCCTATCAACTCTCCGAGTCCGACTAGTAGCTCTCGATACTCCTTTGCCCTTCGGGCATTGTTGCTCTCCGGAGGCATAATCAGAACACAAAAATACGTCGAGAGGAATTATCTTACTAACACGGTGTCACGACCGAACCGGCCCGTGGATCGTGCCTTACCCTGCACCCTAGTGATACAACATCGAGTAATCAATGAACATAAAACAAGACATGAAAATATTAAGAAGTAAGAAACGATGTCGGAGAAAACTTGCCTTACGGCATATATATAAATCAATTTTAAAACCGAAGCGACATCCCATTACAACTCGCCACAACAACATTTCTGCACTCTAAGAATGATACGACAACAATGGCGACGGCCCCGCCATACCCCTGAATGTAAATACCTACAACGACAGGGGACTATACCACTGATAAGCCTCCGGAGAAACGGAGCTTCCCATACGCTGAACTGTGACCCCGAGAACTAGGATCAACGACTGGTGTACCTCAACCTGCGGCATGAACGCAGCCCCCCGAAGGAGGTCAGTACAACAGGTACCAAGTATGTGAAACTGTAAAGTACTTAAATGAAAACATATCATTTTAAAATCAGTTTTGCAAGTATGTATGAAACAACCAAGGTAACCGCACATAGTGCCATATCATAAACAAGAGCAACAATAGGTAAACTGTAACAGGTCTTTTCTAGGCTGCGAATGATCGAAGCAGGGCCAATTGCCCGTAGTATCACCATGCAAGCCTAATCCTGGACTCCCGTAGTCCGCATAGGCCACTCATATAGGCCCGCATAGGGTATGTAACCCCGCATCGAGGGTAGCTACTCCTCAAGATCGCCCCGACTCGTATTCGCATGGCGACATAGACCGCATGAGGTATAACCCCGCATCACTAACACGGAACTCCGTAGCTCGCATAGGTCCCTTGGACCCGCATGAGGTATTCTCGAATCATGGTCCTGCATCACCGAGTCTACCCCCGACGGAGGCGCTAACCCCTGTAATATGTCAAGAGGTGAGTGATATTATACTAACATAACAGCTTATCGTTAAACAACATAAGCACAACAAGAATACTCTCTTACACAAACGTTACAAGACACTAATACACGTAGCATCCTAACATGTTTACTTATCAAATCAACAAGAAAGTATTACAAGGCTATCACAAACCAGCACAATCAAGTTATACACACAAGGTACATTCTAATATATGATTAACCAGGTCGGGTATCTATTCCCAAAGTATTTCATACATTATCTTTTAAAAGATACGTTACGTTTACAAAGTCACACAATACCCGTAGTATATGAAAATAGAGTGATTATCTTTTGAAGTAAATCAAAACACTTCTCTTCGTAAAATCAAGTAACAACATTCTTTTCCAAATGTTTCAAGTTTGCCTAATTTCAATTACTCAAGTTTCTCATTTTCGAAAGGTTTCGTAGTTCATAATTTTAATCACTTAATGATATAATTCTCCCTTAAAAGCAATTTGAGAAACATATGTCTGATACGTGAGTAGGTTATTCTTGTTTATAACAATCTTATTTAAGCAGCCATGATCTAGGAATGTAACATCATTTTGTCTCATCTTAGTTTTTATGCAGATGGAAGTTTCTACTGGTTTTAATAATACTTAATATGTCAAAACATTTCCTTTTATTAACGCTGCAGTGGTTTGTAGATACACATTCTGATTTCCGAACTTAGTAAAACATTCTTAAGCCGTTATACCTAACTTCCCATAAAGCTAGTATAACTCTTAAGTTTTCAAAAACTAAGTATAACTCTTCTTTCAAAATGATTCAAAAATCTTTTGAAATACTTCAAGTTCTTTATTATCACATAACCAGCCAGTTATAGTTCAAATCAGTTACCTTTTAAAAACCACAAGTATTTTCTTACCTACATAAAGCTGTTATAACCAACTTCCCATAAAGCCGTTATAACACTTTATGTTTTAGACCAATCAAATACATTTAACACATGTACGTCTATCGTACTACATAGTTACACACATATCATGCTAGAAGAGATAGGAAGAGGTTCACATACATCGCGACGTTATCGACTAATAGCAAAACGCTACAAGTACCTCAAACCGCCGGCTACTCCTTAAGCCAAGTAGATCGCGCCACGCATAGTACTTCCACCTATAAGGCCACAAGGCGCTTATTAACATTTAGGTCTCTTCGTATAACATTCTACAGAAAATTCAGAAGACCTCCCCGCAACAGAGTAAATCTCCTCCTCTCTAACTGGCCGACTACCAAGCCAACCGGGGGGGTTATACGTCTAAACCGGACGTGCACAATTCTACCTCACAGAAAAGCTACACAAGTCTACTGTAATACAGTCCTATGTAATTACAGTTCAGCACTCTTCTTTCGAAAAGGTTTCTTATTATTCAGGCTTAAGTCGCGAGACATTGCCGTAAGTATTATTCAGGCTTAAGTCCAAAGACATTGCCGATAACAACGTTCAGTTCTATATATAGTATACTTCAACTATATAGTCTAACAATCATGTAATTTCCAATTACAATAGAGGGACAAAATATTTACCTCGATAAGCCCATAATTATCCAAGTATAAAGTCGATCCCGGCAACGTTTAGCTCCAACTCCGGCGCCCAACTCGCTCCAAACTACCCTTAGAAGTTCTAACCAACTTCTACATACTACTCCAACTAACCATGGAGATTTTCCTTAGGGTTTCGGTTTGGTGGTGACGGGAAGTATAATAGTATTACTGGGGCTTTTCAGATAGTATAACCTTAGAATACTACAAGGTATACGGCTAAGGTAATTTGGGCATTATAACAATACTTTTGAGAGTATCACTATACCACAAAAAAGGGGGGTATTATACGAAAACAACTAGGCTAGGGGGGGGTACCCCACGGCTAGCACCACAAGGAGGGGGGGTGTGTACCCCTCGGCCAACCCCACTGGTGGGGAAACTCTCGCCAAGGGGAAGGGTGCTAACGGCCAAAGGCCTCACAAAGGGGGGGAGGAAGAAGCTTTCAAGACTTAGAGATTTTTGGATGAAGAAGTTCATCAAAGGGGAGGGGTATTTATAGGTCAAGTAAAGGCCAACCAATGGCCAAGATTTAGCCAAGTGCTAGGCAAGTGTAAGGCCAAGATTAGGGCAAGTGTACCTAGCCAACTTGCACACAAAATATCCTACCTACTACTTGACAAAAATGTCAAGAAAATCGTCCAAGGGACGCCCACCAAAACCGCCAATGAGAGGGTGCCAAGTGGCGCCCTCTTGTTGGTCCAACACGTCTCGTCTCTCGGAAAAATCCGCAAAAATTAGAAATGACATAGCCGTAATTTACCCTACGCGAGTTGTGTAAAACGTTTCGTCGAAAAACGACTCTAACCGGGTGTTGTGCACAAAAAAAATTGGCCAAGCCAACTTTAAAGTTCAAATTTTTCTACGTACGTCCTTACGTACATACTCTGAAAATACGGGGTATAACACACAACTCTATGGCACGATCTTAGAGTGAGAAGAATAGAAACCAACTCCTAAATGTCCTGTAGCCTCCTGTTTATGGGTGTGGCGCGCAACACACCGATAATCAAGACTCTACTAGACACGGTCTGTAGACATTCCGAGGACTGACTGCTCTGATACCACTCTGTCACGCCCCGAACACCGGGCCCGTGACTGGTGCCCTACCTGGACACCCTTCTACCTTAATAACTAAGCAAACTGCGGAAATTAATTAACACATCATTTTTCTTTTTTTTTTTAAAACCAACGTACGTGCAAGGGCAAAGCCGACAAGGCTGCCATAATATACATAAACGAAAGACACTACAACGTACATGAGTCCAATCCCACATATGAATACAGACCTCTAAGAGTTAAACTGAAATATGACGGGACAAGGCCTGCACCCATAACCGCATAAAAGCAGATCAAGGAACTATACCAAAAGATAAACTCCCAATGTAAGGAGCTATCCAAAACTCGGCGGTCCTACACTGGATCACCAAATGCGTACCTAAACTCGCGGCATGAACGCAGCCCGGGCGAGGTAAGTACGAAGAATGTACCAAGTATGTGAAACAGTAAGTACTGTAATAAAATCATAACAGTCTAAACAAAACAGGAGACATGTATGATAGCCAACCTACAGTGCACAATACATAAGCAGTTGTATCAAGTCAGGGACGCATGCCCTCAAAGTCACTATTCAAATATAACTATGGGTCTCACGCCGATAATATCAATCATGCCTAACACCAATAAGCATATCCAAGGAGTATCCCTCGTGGTCGCATGCCCCGGAATCCCACATCGTATAAGCATGACCATGAGGTATACAAACAAATCCGGCAATCCAACTCGCTCCTGGTCACATGCCCCTGAATCCCACATCGTATAAGCATGTCCAAGGAGTATCCCTCGTGGTCGCATACCCCGGCATCCCACATCGTATAAGCATGACCGTAGGGTAACACAAACAAATCCGGAAATCTAACCCGCCTCCTGGTCACATGCCCCGGAATCCCACATCGTATAAGCATGTCCAAGGAGTATCCCTCGTGGTCGCATGCCCCGGCATCCCACATCGTATAAGCATGACCATAAGGCAACACAAATAATGGAAGCATACCCGTGGAATCCCACCTCACTACCGGTACGTCCAAGTAAACTTACAACAAGGCAGCCGACCCTCCAACCGAAAGTCGCGGCAACGTAATAAAACATAATACTGCACTCAAAGGCTATCACCATCACATATAGGTAATTCTCAATTAATCAAGCCAAATTACTTATCAAGGCACACATAGAATAATTCTCAATTAATCAAGCCAAAGTACTTATCAAGGCACACTTAGACAAATTCTCAATTTATCAAGCCAAAGTACTAATCAAGGCACACTTAGACAAATTCTCAATTTATCAAGCCAAAGTACTAATCAAGGCACACTTAGAATAATTCTCAATTTATCAAGCCAAAGTACTAATAAAGGCACACTTACACAAATTCTCAATTTATCAGGCCAAAGTACTAATCAAGGCACACTTAGAATAATTCTCAATTAATCAAGCCAAAGTACTACGTACGTACATTCTTTTCAAAAGACTCCTTTTTATGTAATACCCCAAGATACTAACACCCGTAGTATCAAGGTGTGTCTATTTTTTCAAAGTAAGTTACTACACTTTAGAAAACTCATTTCAAAGCTTGAAATCAAGTAACTTCAAATTTTCACAATCAAGGCAACTCATGCCCATTAATCAAAATAGACAACTTTCTAAACCTTCCATAAAGTCGTTATAACCAACTTCTCATAAAGCCATTATAACCCTTTATGGTTTTTAGACAATTTCATTCCTTTTATAACCAAGAGACTTATACCTTTAACACCAAGTATCACATACTTACAAATCAAGTTCTTAACTTTCAAAATACTTCAAGTCTCTTAATATTTAGAAACCAAGTTTCTTGTCTTAAATCATGTCATTTCTCCTCTTTTAAAACAATTAAGTAAATCACTCCTTTGACTCCCCTAAAGTCATTATAATGACCCTTAGGTTTTGGAACTAAGGCACTAGCCAAAAGATTTGGAAACCACTTCCTTTTCTAGACTCTATGTACTTTAAGTAGAATACTTTCACTTTTAAGAATCCAACTTCACTAAGGCAATGGATTATACAACTTACAATTTAAACATCAAAGTACAATCAATGGAAGTACATAGAACAGATTCTACTTTAGGCAATCCAAATACAACCAAGGAATGGATCATTTAAGGAGTAGAACGTACTTTCTTTATCTTAAGGAATCATGCTAGAAGAGGAGATAGTTCACATACCTTTTCGGCTAAATCCACAAGCTAAGCCGAATACACCGTACGTAGAAGTGTGAACCTATAATGGTCACAACAAGACTATCAACTTCTAGTCTCTAATGTAGAATAATACTAAGTGTACGGTCTCTAATTCTACGGAAAATCCAAAGACTTCCTTTGTTTCTACTCACTTTTCCACCTTTTTCAAGGCCGAATACAATAACCAACACGCCACATTTAAGGCTCCAAACAACAACCAAACAAAGGGGATTACACGCCTTACAATACGTGTAAAATTCCGCCCCACAATTAATACGAAGTAGTTCCATATTCAAGCCATTCTCGGCCAACAACAACCAACAATTCAAAGTCTTTTTCTAATCTTTTTCCAATTCCAAGTTCTAAGGTCTAACATGTTATATAGTTATAAACCACTTCGACAACTACAATTTCCTTCTTACACAACATGCGATGACTTAAACTAATAATCGACTTGAATTGTAATCTTAAGGCTAACATGCTAGTTTTCGGATTAGGGTTCCAATAGCCAATATACTAGCCAAACTTCATAACATATAACTCATGCTTGATAATATCCACAACTACAATGATAAGTAAATCTTAACTACTAAAACGACAAGATTATACCTTTATAAGCCCTTAAAAATTCCAAGATTCAAAGTCGCGCCTTAGCAATTCTTAGCTCCTTTCCTTAAGTTCCAATCCGCTCCAAGCACTCCTTAGAAGCCTATGAAGAACTCATCTTCAAGTTCCAACTTCAAAGTTGAAGAACTCCTTAGGTTTCCGCCTTGCGACTAATACGAAAACACCGTTTTTCCGAAATCTTTCTATTGAGATATCCTTACAATCCCCTTAGGGACATTGGGTTTAAGTCTCTTGTCTCACTACTAGTAGTATTATAAAGGGACATGGAGGGTCAAGATGCAAACAATTGGGTGGTTTGGATGATCTCTTATTAAATATCAAGACTTGTGGGTCCTTGACCAAGTCAACTTTCTCAAGCTCACACTTGCAAGACTTAATCATCCTACCAAAGGTCAAATGACCCTTTTGTCCATGGCATTTTCGTCCAAGCTCACTAAAGGGGGGGGGGGGGGTGACACGTTTCGCCCTCTCATTCGTCACAATAATACGTTTTCCGACAATTTCATAATTCCGTTAAAATTTTACAAGTCTCAAATCTTAACACTTGCGAGTTCTTACGTACGTTCTTAAAGCACGTCCTGCAAATACGGGGTGTAACAGTCAGGGCCTTATCCTGGTTAAACAGTTTTGCAGTCAGGCTCACGTTCAGAGGTTTCATAGACTAGTATAGCATGTCATGTTAGTTATTCAAAGTTATTATGTTTTTTAGATATTTCAACTATTATATCTCAGACTATATTTATAGTATTCAATTTTACATATTTTAAATTATCGTCATTGCATGCTTTTGATGACCATGTTGACTCAACAAGCTATGTGGTTCATCCGGTCACATGTAGTCAGACACCGAGTGTCATATTTTGCTCAAGCCCTGGTTCGAGGTGTAACAAAACTTATTATCCGAACCTGAAGTTCATGTGTACTTGGGATTCTATGAAACCGTGTCCAGTAGGGTCACTTTTATATGTTTGTGCGCACCACACATGTTAACAGTTGACCATCAAGACATTAGGATTATCTCACTTGTTTCATACTCTAGATTGTGTAGTTAGAGAAGTACCTTCAGGTATTCTTCTAACTCGTGCTAATTATGTATTTTAGAAAATGCCTGCAAAAAACAAGTACACTAAGAGAACTTCAGCTACTATCCAGAGAGCTACTGCTAATACTGCTCAGGAGGGGGACACTCAGGCTCAAAGATCTGCCTCGAGTTTAACACCCCCACCTTCTACTAGAGGGCTTGTGAAGGTCTGAACTCCAGTCTCGTAGCCTAGTTCCACTTAAATAGATGTTAGGGAAGCTATTTAGTGTCTCACCCAAATTGTTGCTGCACAAGTTTAACATCATGGAATGACTCCAAGTGCAGGAGCTAGTGGAGAGTCATCAAGTTTTTGGACCCGGGCATTCCTGCATATGGAACCTCCAGTGTTCACAAGTCCTATTAAGGTAGATCATCCATAAAATTTTATTCACGGGCTTTAGAAGATTATTCATTTTATGCATGATACTGAGATAGAGGCAACAAAGTTGGGATCTTATCAGTTGCAGGATGTTGCTAATATTTTGTATGAGCCATGTGAACAGTCTCGAGGGAAAGGTGCATTTTTGTGACTTGGGATGAATTTGCAGATGCTTTCATTGAACACTTCCAACCGCTAGAGGTCAGGGTGGAAAAAGCCTTCAAATTCGAGAGGCTCAAGTAGAATAATAGGAGTGTGAATAACTACTACCTAAATTTTGTTTCTTTGGATAAGTATGCTCCATACATGGTTCCGGATATAAGGGCAAGAGTTAGGTGCTTTGTGTTGGGCCTTGACCTCTATTTGTTTGGTGATGCTAACATTGTTGCTCAGAACAAAGAAATGACTATTACCAAGATGGTTGCTTTTGTACAATGTAAGGAGAGCAAAATGAAGGAAGAAGAGGCATTGCAGAAGGAGAAAGATAAGGAATTTAACAAAAGAGCTAAGTTTGCAGGTAACTTCAACCATGAGGGATCACATGGAGGTAGAAATAAACAGTTCTTGAATAATAGGTCATCAGGACTCGCTCCATCTTCAACCAGTGTCCCACTTCTAAAGTTTAGGAATGATTAGAGGAGACAAAATATTAGGGCAGCAAATTTGCACTCTCAGGCTAGTGTGAGTCAGAAGACGTATGATAACCCAATTTGTAGTAAGTGTGGTAAGAGGCATGTAGGAGAATATCGTATGTGCATGGATATATGTTATGGGTACGGTCAGTGAGGTCATTTTCAGAGGGACTATTAATCAAAAAGACAGGGTACCAGAGGTAATGTGCCTCAGTCTACAAATTCAATAGCTCCTTGTAATTCTCAAGCTCATTCAGGGCATAGTGCAATTAAGTCTGGAAACACAAGCAGAGGTTTTAACCGCTTCTACGCATTAGATAGTCATCAAGATACAGAGGCATGTGCAAATATTATTACAGGTATGCTAACCATTTTCACTTTTGACGTTTATGCCCTTATGGATCATGGATCCACTCTATGATATGTAACCCCATTGAATGCTATGAAATTTGGGATAGAGCCAAAAGAGTTGCATGAACCCTTCAAAGTATCCAATCCATTCGGAGAGTTGGTTATCGCTAGACGTGTGTATAAGGATTGCCCAGTTAAAGTCTATCACCGTAGAATAATAACTGATTTGGTAGAGTTAAAAATGGTAGACTTTGATATAATCATAGACATGGATTGGTTGTCTTCATGTTATACCACAATAGGCTGTAGAACCAAAATTGTGAGTTTTCAATTTCCCAACGAGCCAGTCAAAAAATGGAAGGGTGACACGGTAGCATCCATATGTAGATTTATTTCCTATCTTAAAGCCAAAAAGATGATATCCAAGGGATACAAATACCCAGACCCCAACTCCTCAGTCAGTACCAATTGTCAGCGAATTTCCAGAAGTCTTAATTGAAGATCTTCCCAGAGTTCCTCCTGATAGAGAGTTGACTTTGAAATTGATTTACTTTATGGCACTAAGCTGATATCTATTCTGCCATATAGAATGGCTCTAGAAAAGTTAAAGAATTAAAAGTCCAGTTGAAAGATCTCCTTGATAAGGAATTTAGTAGGCTAAGTGTCTCACTTGGGGTGCACCAATCTTGTTTGTTGGAAGGAATGATGCTACATGCATTTTCTAGAGGGTTTTTCCTCTATCTAATCTCATTTGACTAAGTTAACTCACAAAAAGCTAAATTTCAGTGGTCAAATGCATGTGAGCGCAGTTTCAAAGATTTGAAAATGAGGTTGACTTCTACCCTAGTTTTTACATTACCTATGGGAATCGAGGGGTTCATAATGTATTGTGACGCATCAGGAATTGGTCGCATATGTGTTTTAATATAGCATAGTAAGGTTATAGCTTACACATCTAGAAAACTTAAACCTCATGAAAAGAACTATTTGACTCATGATTAGAATTGGCAATTATGGTTTTTGTGCTCAAGATATGAGGCCACTATATGTGTGGAGTCTACGTTGATATTTTCACAGATCACAAGAGCCTTCAGTATAGTTTCAAGCAATGAGAGTTGAATCTTAGGTAGAGGAAATGACTCGAATAGCTTAAGGATTATGATGTGTATGTTCTCTATTATCTAGATAAAGCGAACGTGATAATCGATGTCCTTAGTCGATGATCCATAAGGATATTAGCTCACATTGAAGAAGGAAAAAGAGCCATGGCAAAGGAAGTTCACTAACTAGTCAGATTAGGAGTTTGACTTTTGGACTCCGAAGATGGTGGTGTTGTTGTCCAGAACAGGTTCGAATCCTCCTTAGTAACTGAGGAGAAGGAAACACAATTTAATGATACCTATTTGTTGCAATTGAATCATGGGATTCACAAGCATAAGATAACAACTTTTTAACAAGGGACATATAATGATACTTTGAGGTAGCAAGGCAAGTTTTGTGTTCTAGTTATGGATGGGCTTAGAGGGAGAATCACGGCTAAAGCGCACAATTCCAAGTATTTTATCCACCAAGGTTATACAAAATTATATCGTGATCTTAATGAGATTTGTTAGTGGAACGACATGAAGAAGAATGTAGTAGATGTTTTGGCCACATGTCCAAATTTTCAGCAGGTGATAGCCGAGAACCAGAGGCCTGGTGGGTTAGATCAGAATATTAATATTCCTGATTAGAAATGAGAGACGATAAACATTGACTTCATAATGGTTCTACCTCGCTCATCCCAAAGGAATGATTTGATTTTGGTGATTATGGACCTACTTACTAAATCAACACACTTCTTGCTAGTCAAGACCACAAATTCAACAGAAGATTATGCAAAGTTGTATATCCAAGAAATTTGCAGGCTTCATAGGACCCCAATGTCCATTATTTTAGATTGGTGCTCAGTTCACAAAGAATTTTTGGAAGTCCTCCAGAAAGGATTGGGTAACAAGGTAATATCAGCACAACTTTTCACCCTCAGACATACAACCAGGTAGAGCATATTATTCAAACCATCGAGGAAATGTTGAGGGCATGTGTTCTTGATTTTAAAGGTAATTGGGACAATCAATTGCCTCTCATTGAATTTTCTTATAATAACAGTTATCATGCTAGTATCAAGATGTCACCGTTCAAATCTCTGTATGGGAGAAGGTGTAGGTCGCCAATTGATTGGTTCAAAGTTGGTGAAGCAGAGTTTTTAGTGAATACTTGGTACATCAGGCTATGGAGAAGGTCAATTTAATTTATGATCATTTGAAAATAGCTCAGAGTCACTAAAAGTCCTATTCGGACGTGCCAGACTTGGAGTTTCAGGTTGATAATTAGGTATTATTGAAAGTTTCATCTATGAAGGGTGTCGTGATATTTGGGAAGAAAGGGAAACTCAGTCCCAGATATATCAGACCGTACATGATCCTGCAAAGGATTGGCCAAGTGGCGTATGCGCTTAAACTACCGCAATATTTAACTATTGTGCACCCAGAATTTCATGTATCTATATTGAGGAAGTGTGTGGGAGATATCGTTGGTTGTTCCTACCGAATCCATCATAGTTAAGAACGTCCTAACCTATGAAGAGGTCCCTGTTGCTATTTGGATAATCATGTTCGCAAGTAGAGAACTAAGGAAGTTGCCTCAGTGAAAGTGTTGTGGAGAAGTGAGAAAGCTGAAAAGCCTACATGGAAAGCCGAAGATGATATGTAGTACAAATACCCGCATTTGTTTGAGGAGCAAGTAGAAAGCGTATAAGGTAAATACCTTCAGTATTCATGACATGTCCCTGTATGCATCCATGTCTTATATTTCACATTCATGTATTCACTACTCATGTCTCATCTCTCTATGTTCACGGTTTCATGTATTCATGTTATTTCAGTTCTCATGATTTATGTCATGTTTTTTCAGATTCACTTACTCATGCCATGTCCATAAATTCTTGAGTTAACCGTATTCCTAACCATGACCCATCATTCAAGGACGAATGATCTCAAGTGGGAGATATTATAACACATCGTAACTTCAGGCTAAGGTTTGACCGTACGATGGGAACATAATGGAACAAAGATGAGGAGTATAGGAAGTGTTTTGAAAACTAATCAAGGTGTAAGAAAAGTATTTGGGAAAAGTATAGTTGAGAGCTACCCTATGGATCATGTTTTCAAGTGAGTTTTCACGAGGTCTCACTTCAAACCATCAAAACACCATTATAAGTTATGAATTTCGAAAAACTCAAAACATGAAAGTTGTAGAAATTTGAAATACATTTCCATTCATATATAGTGAATCCTAAAGTAAATCTATACAAAAAGGTATGACCATTTTACTGAAGGGTTGCAGAGTAGTCCATAGAACACACATCTGCAACACATAATACAATATGCAATGCATTTTGCTCCATATTTTAACCATGTTTCAGTCCTGAAGCTGCCGACATTCTATTTTGATATGCCATAGAATTTTCTATAGAAGAATTCAATATGCGGCACATATTGAACCACTAATCACACTTGAGTTTCTTTAAAGTCACATTTTTCAGTATTTTAAGCCATTCTTAATTCTCCCAAGCCCTAGCACGAAGTCCTTCTCCTCTCCCCATATTCATAGCTCAAGGTAAGTCATTCCCATATATTCGAACATGTTAGTTAATGATTATCACGGATCCTAATATAAATCTTTTGTCTCTAACCTACGGTATTTAAGAAAACCCATCTCAAGGTTCAAGCTTTTGGATTTATCCTTCAAGATTTAGACTTTACTACAAGTTAAGAGATCTAAAGGTATATATGGCTTTTATCTATGTATAGGAACATCATTGTTCTTTCCCGCGCCACATTCATCCATGAAATATGAATTTCCACAAGCTTAGGGTTCTTGTTTTAGTTCATGATGATCGTAATTACATGTACTATTATATATCATGATTATATTACAACTTCATTAATTACATTCTTGATATTTCATTATGGCTATTATGAGTACGTCTGTAATCCATGAATACCTATATGTTGAATTTCAAAGTTTTTTAAATGCATACAGTGAACCAATATCATTCTACTATATGAACTTTAAATGTTTTCATGCCTCTTGCAAGTTATATAAAAACTACACATGTTATACTATATTTATAAATTATTTTTACAAGTTATGATTATAAAATCCATGGGATGTTAATACACTTATATTCATATTCATATTTTTGAAGTTGCACAGATTACCGAGAAGGTTTAATACCTAAAACTACGTATGCCAACATAGGATAAGGATCACTCCGCCAAGTTAGGACGATTCCTTCATGTTACCCACATCGTGTTATTGGATCCATTCATGTCATGTTCATGTTTTGTACCATGACAAGGTACAAGATGGCTTACCTGATACGACAGAGATCATACACCATGTTATCATGTGGTGGTTTCATGTCGGTTATTGTAAAGCTCTACAACTAAAAATTATTTACAATGTTTCATTATATATATGCCAAATATTATAGATGCTCATGATCAGGTTATAATTTCGGTTTCATATTCCTATTATTTTAGGTGCCTGCTTATTTATTTTGTTGCTTTACATATGAGTACAATTCAAATGTATTTACATCTTTTTGCCCGGTACTTTCACTTCATGGTGTAGGTACATAGTCTCAAGATGACGGATAAGTTAACTAGGATTTCTTTAGTATCAGATATTGGTGAGCCCTATTTCATTTGGGGTGTTAGTTTAGTTATTTTCATGTTATGCTTTACTATAAAGGTATGCCAGAGCCTTGTCTTGGTAACAATTTTGCAGTCAGGATCACATTCAGAGGTTTCATAGACTAGTCTGACATGTCATGTTAGTTATTCAGACTTATTATGTTTTTCATATGTTTTCCTCTATTATATCTCAGGCTTTATTTACAATATTCAGTTTTACATCTAGGAAGGTTGGAATGCCAACATGTGTCTATTATGTTATTGCATGCTTTTGATTCCCATGTTGACTCAACAAGCCATGTGGTTCACTCGGTCACATCTACTCAAGCACCGAGTTCCGTATTTCACCTAGTACATGGTTCGGGGCATGACAAATAATTCCAAAACAGTCCTACAACACTTCAACCAAATCCCCAAAATTAATCTAACAATTTTTTTTATCAAATCGACTAGCTATTGTGTAGATATGTTTAAATACATATACCTCAAACAGTAGCTACACCAGTTGTATCAACCTTACTTCGCCTTTAAGAAATATGCAATTGCAACCACGATGGACGAAACAACATCCTACTAGCATTATGGTCTTATCAACGTTAGATTTACATAACTTACGTTGAGCATTGGTCTTGGATGAAGGTGAATCTTCTTGAGAGGTTTGGAGGTATCTTGGGTGTAAAAGGGGGAGAAAATGAGGCTCAAGGTCGAATGAGTTACTTAAATATCAAGTTGGGACGGTGGGAACATGTCACGCCCCGAACCCCGGGCCCGTGACTGGTGCCCTACCTGGACACCCTTCTACCTCACTGACACAAGTAAACCGCGAAACTAAATAACACCTCATTTTTTTACCAATGAACATGCAAGGGCAAAGCCGACAAGGCTGCCATATAATATACATAATAAAAAAAGCATTACACTGTACATAAGTCCAATCCCACATATGAATACAGACCTCTAAGAGTTTTACTGAACTATGACGGGACAAGGCCCCGCCATACCCATAATCGTATAAAAGCACATCGAAGGATCTATACCAAAATGATAAACTCACGAGCAGATGGAGCTATCCAAAACTCGGAGCGGTCCTACACTGCAGATCACCAAATCGTAGTACCTAAACTCGCAAGATGAACGCAGCTCCGGGCGAGGTCAAGACGAAAGAATGTACCAAGTATGTGAAACAAGAATATCAGAACGAAATCATAACTTATACAAAACAGAGACATGTATGATAGCCAAAATACGATACAATACATAAGCGGTCATATCAAGTCGTGGACGATGCCTCAAAGTCATTACTCAAATATAACCATGGGTCTCACGCCCATAATATCAATCATGCCCGTGGAATCCTTCCTCACTGACAGCAGTCCATGATATAATATAACATCAATAAGCACACTGAACCTTGCAATCATGAGAGTAATGCAATCCTTTTTATCTTTTAAGTTATGTTTTTAACAATGAGACCAACTGTTCCACTTTAAGTCATAAACACACTGCACCCTTTCATTAATGAAATCACTACCCGTTTTAAAACATGAAGGTCGTGCCAGTGCCAGGGTCAACCACCCTCTGTGTTATAATGCAACCTATCATGGGACTATTTCACCCATATAGGTCATGTGGACCCGCAATGAGTCATCGGTACACGATACTCGCATCACGGATAGCTAATCCATGGCTTATATATATCCCGAGAATTTAACCCGCCCGAGTCAAATACCGACCCGCCGTGAGTGTGTACCACTCACCACCATGGGGAGCTACTCCATGATATCCTTGAAACAAGTTGCCGACCCTTTATGGAGGAACGCAGAGATGTGGAAATATGACACTTGCACGAATGTCTATATGAGCAACCCATATGCAAGAAAACCAGGACAACACCATACCTTTTCCTTTTTACATAACCAAGACAATACCATGCCTTTACACAAACCAAGACAATTACCATGTCTTTCCTTTTTACATAAACCAAGACAATACCATGCCTTTACACAAACCAAGACAATTACCATGTCTTTCCTTTTTACTTAAACCAAAAGTAATTCTTATTTAAGCAAGCCAAAGTACTATCAAGGCACAAAATAGAATAGTTCTCATTTAAACAAGCCAAAGTACTATCAAGGCACAAAATATGATAGTTCTCATTTAAGCAAGCCAAAGTACTATCAAGGCACAAATAGAGTAATTATCATTTAGACAAGCCAAAGTAATACGTACATCCATTCTTTTCAAAAGACTCCTTTTTGTATAAAACCCCAAGATACTAACACCCGTAGTATCAAGACATGTCTATTTTTCAAAATAAGTTTCTACACCTTTAGAAATTCATTTCAACGCTTTGAAACCAAGTAACTTTAAATTTCACAACCTAGGCAACTCATACCTATCCATCAAAATAGACAACTCTCTTAACCTTCCATAAAGCCGTTATAACCAACTTCCCATAAAGCCGTTATAACCCTTTATGGTTTTAGACAAATTCATTCTTTTTATAACCAATAGACTTATACTTTTAAAACCAAGTATCATATACTTTCAAATCAAGTTTATTAACTTTCAAAATACTTCAAGTCTCTTAATCTTTAGAAATCAAGTTTCTTAGCTTTAGAAATCAAGTTACATAACTTTCAAAATACTTCAAGTCTCTTAACTTTAGAGATCAAGTTTCTTAACTTTAATTCCCAAGTAACTCACACCTTTAAAACAAGTTACTTCTCTTTAAATCGTGTCATATCTCCTCTTTTAAATCAATTAAGTAAATCACTCCTTTGACTCCCCTAAAGCAGTTATAACAACCTTTAGGTTTTGGAACTAAGGCACTAGCCAAAAGATTTGGAAACCACCTTCCTTTTTAAGACTCTATGTACTTCAAGTAAAACACTTTCACTTTTGAAAATCCAAACTTCATCAAGGTAGTGGATTATAACAACTTTCAATTTAAACATCCAAAGTACAATCAAGGAAGTATATAGAACAACTTCTATATTAGGCAATCCAAGTACAATCAAAGAATGGATCATTTAAGGAGTAGGACTTACTTTCTTTATCATAAAGAATCATGCTAGAAGAAGAGGAGATGGTTCACATACCTTATCGGCTTAATCTACAAGCTAAGTCGAATACGCCGCACGTAGAATTGTCAACCTATAATGGCCACAACACGACTATCAACTTCTAGTTTCTAACGTAGAATAATACTAAGTATACGATTTCTTATTCTACGGAAAATTGGGCAGCACCTCCTTTGTTTCTACGTACTTTTCCACCTTTTTCAAGGCCCGATAATCAATAACCAACATGCCATATTTAAGGCTCAATACATCAACCAATCAAAGGGTATTACACGCCTTACAATACGTATAAAATTCTGCCCCACAATTCATATAAAACAATCCAACACTTATAAGGGCATTCGGCCACCAATATGACAACTCCTAAGTCATTTCCAATTCTTTTTCAATCCAAGTTTTTAGGTCTAACATGTTATATAGTCATAAACAACTTTAACAACTATGATTCTTTCTTTATATAATATGCGACGACTAAACTAATAATCAAATTGAATTGTAATCTCAAAGGCTAAACATGCTAGTTTCAGATTAGGGTTCCACTATCCATAACACTTATCAAACTTCAATATATACTTCTCATGCTTGCTAATATCCATAACTACAACAATAAGTAATCTTTAATTACTAAAACGACAAGACTGTTACCTTTATAAGACCTTATAAAATTCCAAGATTCAAAGTCGCTCCTTAGCAATTCTTAGCTCATTTCCTTTACGCTCAAATCCACTATTTGAAGCCTTTAGAAGTTCACAACCAACTTCTCTTCCATTTCCAATCCAAAACTATGAAAACAACTTAGGTTTTTGCCTTGCGACTAACGTGAAAACGTTGTTTTTCCTAGATCTTTCTATTGAGATATCCTTACAATACCCCTAGGAACCTTGGGTTAAAGTCTTGTGAATAATGAACCAAAATTACAAAAAATTTGTGTGGGATCTTAGCCAAACCCGAGAGCTCCTTGCTAGCACAAAATGTTCTCTAATTTTTTCTAAGTGTTGAAGACTAAGTCTTGAACTAGTGTAGTATATATAACACAATGGAGGGCTTAGATTACAACATATGTGTGGCTAGGATGATGAGTAATTAATTATCTAAACAAGTGGCAAGTTGACTAAGTCAATAATCTCAAGCTTGCAAGACTTGATCATCTACATTGGTCAATGACCATTACACCCTTACCCAATTTCATCCAAGAACATGTGGGGGGGGGTGTTCCATGTGTCGCCCTCCCATTCGTCCATAAAATTTCGTAACCCTCGTGGGCCCCACAAAACGTAAAATTCCTCGGGTAGGTCCCACGTGACCAAATCCGTAAAAATAAATTTCCACAATGTTAATAAGTTCCATACTCCTCAAATAATGCATTTTGAGAATCTAATTCTCCTCAACGGACATTTTTCTTTTCCGACGTTTGGAATATTTTCCCTCGGAAAAACAATTCTTCCTTTCGTATCAATTTTCAAGTCTTGTGTCCTCGCGTCTATTCTCTTATACATGTCTTGGAATTACGGGGTGTAACATTCTTCCCCCCTTAGAAACATTCTGTTACACCCCGTAAATTCAAGAAGATAAGATAAGAACATACCAAGGAATATAAGAGTTGAAAGATAAGTTGACAAACATGTGTTAGACGGATTTTGAGTCTACCTTGGAGTGTTGTACCCCAGTTGTTAGGAATTTCGAGGTGGTTAAAGAGCCTAGTGTATAGTCCGTTAAATCTAGTTCCCAACGCAATAAACTGTTCGTCGATAGGACATCGGAGTCAAAAGTTATTGAAGTTTCAAGTTAGGTGCGCAATGTGCAAAACAACGATTTCGTGTGGTACATGCCGCGCCGGACGCAGTGGTCGCGCGCGGTTGTACCGGAGTCCGCTGGTTTCAGCGCGCGCCGAATGCTGGAACTTTTCGAGTGGAGCGCTGGCGCCGCGGGCAAGCGCGCCGGCGGATTTTTCGCAGAAAAGACGAAAAATCAGGATATTTTGTTAAAAGCCTATGGGAGGGTGACAAGTGTCCCTCCCATCCTTTTGACCAGATAAGGGGCCTATTTTAGGGCCAAGTCTTGGAAGACTTGGCCATTTCATCTCAAAACCCTCCCAATGAAATCCTCTCCCTTTCTCTCTAGTTTTCTTGAAGAAACCTTACCTTAGGGGAAATTGTTGGAGCAGCGGCAAGAAGGAAAAGTGTGGGTAAACTTGTGGGAAGCGCTGGGGGACGATTTTGACGGAAAAGAGGTGGAAGAAAGGGGGCTTTGGTGGGCTTCTCCAAAGGTAAAAGTTTCCCTTCTCTTGGATATGGGTTAATAATTGTTATAGTAGTTTAGAAATGAGCCTGAGGCTGTTTTATTTAAGTCGAATAGATTTAGATCTTGTTATCTTGTTGAAACTGAAATGGGCATGTTAGCCTTAAGATGATAACTTCAATTTGGTTACTAATTTTGTCGTCGCATGTTGTAAAGGGGGATTGTAGTTGTTGAAGATGTCTAGGGCTAGATATCATGTTAGACCTAAGAATTTGGATTGGAAAAGAGTTGAAAGGGGTTAGTATTGGTTATATTGTTGGCCAAGATTGGCATGGAAATTATTGGTTTGTTTTGTATCATTGTGGGGCGGAATTTTACGCGTCCTGTAAAGGCGTGTAATCCCCTTTGTGGTTAGCTGAATTGTGTGCCTTAAATGTGGCGTTGGTTATTGAAATCCGACCTTGAAAAAGGTGGCAAAGTTAGTAGAAACAAAGGAAGTTCTGTCCAAATTGTCGTAGAATTTAGGGACTTTGCACTTAGTTTATTCTACGTTCGAAGCTAGAGTTTGATAGACGTTTATGACCTTATTAGGATTGAAGTGCTACGAGTAGCATATTCTACTTAAGGGGGATAGTACTGTGGAGCATTTTGTTAACCGTCGATAATCGTCGCGATGTATGTGATTCTTCCTATCCTCTTCAGCATGATTATTTGTGAAATATATAGTGCAGTAGATGCACGTGTGTTAAAGGAATTTGATTTCCCTTGTTTTTCCTTGACTTGATATGAAGTGTAAAGGTCTTGATTGTTTGAAAAAGTAGGAAAATCTTATTCGTTAGTAATGGGTACTCGGTGGTTAAAGAATAAGCCCTCTTGGTCTCACAAAGGGCTTGTAGTTGTAATTGGTTGGTTTAAAACATAAAGTGTTATAACGGCTTTATGGGAAGTTTGTTATAACCACTTTGTGTAGCTAAAAGAATGGTTTGTTGATTTCAAAAGATAAGAGACGTGACTTGTAATTGACCTAAATGGTGTTGAAAGGTGTGAAACCTCATTCGTGAGAAATGAGTACTTGGTTTTTAAAAGAATAATGTTACATAAATTTCGGAAATGGTAATAAGGATCGAAAAAGCCAATGCAGCGTTGATAAAGGAAAGAAGTAATGACAATTAATCATATTAAAACCAGTAGAAACCTCCATCTGCATAGAAGCTAAGATAAGACAAAATTGTATTACATTTCCTAGATCATGGCTGCTCTAATAAGAATTATTGTAATCAGGTTTTGATCTTCTTAAAAATCCCAAGGTAAGGAACTCGATTTCTAAAAGAAAAGAGACTTAAGAATTTGAAGTGTTTTGTTTTAAAAGAAAGGCATGGTTTTGTCTTGTATTGTTTTAAAACATAAAGTGTTATAATAGTTTTATGGGAAGTTAGTTATAACGACTTTATGGAAAATAAAGAAATGGATTCATTATTGGATTTAGATTGGTATACTTGACGTTGTGCTAAAAAGTGTTTAAAGTGCTTGATTTAAACCTGAATGTGTTCGATACTACGGGTGTTAGTATCGTGTGGCTTTTACGTAGAAAAGAGGTCTTTGTTTTGAAGGAATGAAAGTATGTAGTATTTTGGGGTTGAAACCCGGAATTGTTGACATGAAATGAAAGTACGTTGAACTGGCCTATGCTTGTTGTGATAGTTTTTGTTGTGCAAGTGTTGTATTTACGTACCGCGTCTCGCTCGAGGGCCGCTTATCCGTTGATTGATGGACATACGACACGTTGGATGGTCCACTGCATGCTTCCACTATATCGATTCTTGATGGACATGCCGTGTAACGACCGCCCGGCCCGCGCATCTGTCTTACCCCGCACCCTAGTGACACAACATCGAGTAATCACGAACATAAAGACAATACATGAAACCAATGTAAAATGACAGTGAAATAAGAAGACAAAGCTAACCAAAAGCGGTTACCTTCGGATATATATAAATAGCAATTGACGATACATAACCTCTTACAAATTCTGCCCACAACAAGATTACTGCACTTCTAAGAAATGATACGACAATAATGGCGACAGGCCGCCAAACCCCGAATGTAAACACTTACTACGACAGGACTATACCACCGATAAGCCTCCGAGAAACGGAGCTTCCCAAAGCGAACGGTGATCCTAAGAGCGAGGATCAACGATCGTGTACCTTTACATGCGGCATGAACGCAGCCCGGGCGAGGTCAAGATAACAACCGAGTATGTGAAATCGAAAATAAATCAGTAAATGAAATCATAGTAGTCTATATAAAGCGGAGACATGTATGATAACCAAACTACGATCACAATAAATAAGCGATCATGTCAAGTCGTGGACTCACGCCTCCAAGTTATCACAATAAAACCGTGACGGTAAGTGCGAAGGCATAGCCGACTACTAAGACCCACGCACCAAAAATACCACAAATCGTATCCCGAGGTCTTTCTAGACCGCACCACATGATCGGCCGCCCTCGCCCGCAATATCAATGTGCGTCTATCCTCGAACTCTCGCAGCCCGCATAGGTCACACACGGACCGCATGAGGTATTCCTCGAATCATGGTCCTGCATCACCGAGATATACCGCGTGATCGGGCGGCTAACCTCGGTATCTGCCAGGCTCCCGCAACCCGCATAGTCTCAAAAGACCGCATAGTCTCAGCATCGCATAGGAATCCCCGCATCGGGCTAAACACCCGAATGATCAATCCCGAGCTACCTGACTCGCATAGTCACGAGGACCGCATAGCCGTGAAAGACCCGCATCGCGGTGGCAAGCCCTGTATAATAAGTCAGGGTATGTGATACAATAATCGATAACGGGCTTAACGCTTAACAACGTAAGCACAACAATAATAACCCCTTACATAATAATCACAAGATACTAACACACGTAGCATCCTAACATGCTCACTCATCAAATCAACAAAGTATTACAAGGCTATCACAAACCAATACAATCAAGTTATTCACACAAGGTACTTTCTACTAACAAGTTCGGGTACCTATCCCCAAAGTACTTCATACATTAAATCTTTAAAAGATACGTTACTTCACAAAAATCACACAATACCCGTAGTATATAAAAATAGAGTGATTATCTTTTTCAAAGTAAATCAATTACTTCTCTTTGTAAAATCAAGTAGCAACATTCTTTTCCAATGTTCAAGTTTGCCTAATTTCCAATGTTCAAGTTTGCCTAATTTCCAATGTTCAAGTTTCTCATTTTAGAAATGTTTGGTAGTTCATAGTCTTATTCATTTAAGAATATAATTCTTCTTTAAACAATCTGAGAAACCTAAGCCTTATATGTGAGTAGGATATTCTTGTTTATAACAATCTTATTACTGAAATTGTGATCTAGGAAATATCATTTTGTCTCATCTTAGCTTCTATGCAGATGGAAGTTTCTCGGTTTTAATAATACTTAATTAGTCAAAACATTTCCTTTTATTAACGCTGCAGTTGGTTTGTCGATACACATTCGATTTCAAATCAAGAAACATTCTTAAGCCGTTATACCTAACTTCCCATAAAGCTAGTATAACTCTTAAGTTTTCAAAACCAAGTATTACTTCTTCTTTCAAAATGATTCAAAAATCTTTTGAAATACTTCAAGTTCTTTATTAATACATAACAAGCCGCTTATAGTTCAAATCGATTACCTTTTAAAACCACATGTATTATCTTACCAACATAAAGTCGTTATAACCAACTTCCATAAAGCCGTTATAACACTTTATGTTTTACACCAATCAAATACATTTAGCACTGTGACGTCTACCGTACTACATAGTTCACACATATCATGCTAGAAGAGATCGGAAGAGGTTCACATACCTCGCGACGAGTATCGCCGAATAGCACAACGCTCCAAGTACTTCACAGCGACGGCTACTCCTTAGCCCTAGAGATCGCGCCACACGTAGTATTTCAACCTATAAGGCCACAAGGCGCTTATTAACATTTAGGTCTCACCGTAGAACATTCTACGTAAAATTCAAAGACTCTCCCCGCAACAACAGAAATCTCCTCCTCTATCGAGGCCGGCTACCAAGCCAACCAGTGGGTTATACATCTAACCCTAACGGTACAATTCTACTCCACGACTACTACACAAGTCTCATCAGAATACACTCATGTAAAAACAGCTTTAGTACTCTTCTTCGAAAAGGTTTCTTATTATTGGGCTTAAGTCCAAAGACATTGCCGACAACAACGTTCAGTTCTATATATATAGTATACTTCAACTATATAGTCTAACAATCATGTAATTTCCAATTACAATAGAGGGACAAGATATTTACCTCGATAAGCCCATAATTATCCGAGTATAAAGTCGATCCTGGGCAATCGTTTAGCTCCAACTCCGTGCGCTCCAACCCGCTACAAACTACCCTTAGAAGTTCTAACCAACGTATAAATAATACTCCAACTAACCATGGAGATTTTCCTTAGGGTTTCGGTTGGTGACTGATGGTAAGTATAATAGTATTTCTGGGCTTTTCGTATAGGTATAACCTTAGAATACAACAAGGTATATGGCTAAGGTAATTTGGGCATTATAACAATACTTTTGAGAGTATTTCTACCAAGAGGGGGGGTATTATACGAAAACAACTAGGCTAGGGGGGGGGGGGTACCCCACGGCTAGCACCCCAAGGAGGGGGGGTGTATACCCCTCGGCCTACCCCACTAGGGGGGGGGAACTCTCGGCCAAGGGGGAGGGGGAAGGCTTTTGGACGAGAACCACAAGAAGGGAGAGGGAGGGATTTTAACACTTAGAAGATTTTAGGATGAAGAAAGTCTTCAACAAAGAGTGGTATTTATAGGCCAACCAATGGCCAACCAATGGCCAAGATCATGCCAAGTGCAAGGCAAGTGTAGGGCCAAGATCTTGCCAAGTGCCCCTTAACCAACTAACACACAAATATCCTACCAACTAAAGCCATTCCAATCGGCCACAATAACGCCTCACATCCATCAATGGAGGTGACAAGTGTCGCCTCCCGTTGGTCCAAAATGTTTCGCCTCTCGGAAAAATCCGCAAAATAAAATATGGCATAGCGGAAATTCCCTACGAAAGTCAGGAAAACGCTTTACTAAACACGACTCTAACCGGGTGTTGTGCACAAAATTAAATCGGCCAAGCCTACTTGAAGTTCGAAATTTCCTACGTACGTCCCTGCGTACATACTCTGGAAATACGGGGTATAACATTCTCCCCTCCTTAGAAACATTCGTCCCGAATGTTCCTTCTAAGTCTTAAAACAAACGCGCGCCGGTATAGTCCTCACTGCTATACTTACGAAAACAATCCTGCCACGCATGGCCACGGAACCAACTTGCGCAAAATACTTACCTCCAAGTCCACGAGGACACACCTCTAACATCACAAACGCTCCCATCCAAGGGTCTAAAATATAATTCCTTCGTACTTTCTCCATACAAAAGAAATGATCACATCTACGCTCGCCATACACGCCGCTTCTTCCTTACGTGTCGCACTTTCTCGTACACTCGATTCTTACCACATGATGCCACTTTTGTCACTTTGCCCGAGGCATAAACCTTCTCGTGCAACCCAACAAATGGTACCGATCGCACGCGATCATCTGCGCTATCGTGACACCCAAACTCTTGATATCGCTTCAGCTCAAACTCGGTTACTATCTCTAACGGGGTCATCATTAACTGGGAACACTCTGGATGGATTTCCGATACTTCCCGATCATAACAATACGAAGATCGGACGCATCGCCTCCTAAGTCGGACGGAAGAACTAACATATAGGCAACCCGCCTATTCTTCACATGAACTCAAAGGGCCCAAAGTAACTCGCTAAGTTCCTCTGCTTTTTCCAAAACTCGTCACACCCCATCCGGTGGTACCTTCAAGAAGACCGACCGTCAACTCGAACTCTAAGCGTCGCCGACATTATCCGCACGATTTCCGAGCCGCCGTAACTTCTTCTAGACAAGCTTCACTATCCACGGTCTTTGGAACAAGCTGAACCAATGTCAACCTTGCCAACATCGAACCAATCGGCCAAGAACTTACACTTCCGCCTTACAAGGCTTCATAAGGCGACATCCGAACACCAAATGGTAGCTTAAACGCTCCTCTACAGAGACAACAATCCCCACAACTACCTCGAAATCCACACACAGCCCGAGGGCGAATGCGATTCTGAGACTCACCTGAGTTCTTAACCTTGCCTGGTAAAACTTCCAGAAACAAAAACAGCCGTAACCTGGGCTCCACTGTCTGCCATAAGGTGAAGGTAGGCACCCCGTGCAGCCTTACAACCTTTCTGATAACTCAACACAGCCGAGTAAACGGTCCTGACCGAAAAACACGATGGGCTACCCCCATCGGCCCGACCACTGGTCGAACGCATCCACGAACTCGTACGCTGGTTAACTAAACTTGGGCCTAACACCCTCGTGATCCCACCACCCGGCGGGAGCACCACAAACTGACCCCACCAACAAACAGTCGCGTTGACCGCAACGCGCCTCAACCCGACCCGCAACGCGCACAATACTAGCTCCCAAGGAAAACTCACTAATCACGTTACGAAAAACCTAGCGGTCTTCTTAGCTCAACTACTCTCTTTCATTTCACACTACTCAGGGACTTATCCCACAAACATAGCTCACGTGCACTATGCACTCCTATAAGGATCAAACATAACACTACGCCTTTACCCGAGATGGCCTTACCTCTAAGGTCTCTACGTATAAAGCTCTAAGGCTCACACTTTCTCTATCCCTCAACATCTTACTCGGGTAAACAACCATGATCTAATCAAAACTAACACACTGCTATCAGAACATAGCACTTAAGGTATACTCACCTGATCACATAAACAAAACTCTAGAGGGTTAAAGATATACCTGTAACTACTGTTTCACTCCCCTTAATCGTTCTAATCAAACCTGCCCCGTAGGGCGCATAGCTGAGGGAGATGACAAACTACCCACCGATCCTGAAGGCTAAGTCCTCCTTACTAGGACACTCTTTCGACATTAGACCCTGACGGTCATAGGTACAACAAGTACCAACTAAAAGACGACATTCCCCGGGATGACGTCTGTCACACTGTGAACCGGAAGTCCTGGAGTTCTGGCCAACTCCTGCACACCCCAAACGTCCTGAAATTCGTGGAAGACCACTCTGCACTGGTGGATGTGCATAATCAAATCTGCTGGTGAGGTGACTCGCCTCGAAAGTTACCAAAGGACCTTGCTGCTCTGGCCCTCTTCTGTTGTCCTTCGTTAACCCGTCGATCTCTACGTTTCTCGGCCTGCTGCGCATAAGCCCGTACACAGGCCATGCTCAAGCCTAACTGAAGGATTACCCTTTGCACAACCTTCTCTTAGGTAGTCATCAAGACTCGCGATACATCGGTATACTCTCTGGTAGCCAAATCCATAGCTAGTAACAGGGTCGCCTCTTTGCAATCTATATTCACTGTTCCCGATCGTGGAACCGAAGATTCAAATATCATGGCCGCAGTAGGAACTGCCGCCGCCGTGCTAAACTTTACTGGGGCTAGTGATGTCGCCGAAATCCCCGAATGAAGCACCTAACTCAGGTGATGATTGGGCCTGTGCCCTCGTAACCCTCTGGACTCTACTCGCAGCTCCCTCGGCTGCCTTGCCCTCCTGGGCCCGGGTTGCCCTACGCGGAGGCATAACGGTAAGGGAAAGAAATACGTTTAGAGGGTCCAACTTACAACACAGCTCTAAGGCACGATCTCAGAGTGAGAAGAATAGAAACCAATCCTAAATACCCTATAGCCTCCTGATTATTGGTGTGGTGCACAACACACCGATAATCAAGACTCTACTGGATACGGTCTGTAGACACTTTCCGAGGATTAACTGCTCTGATACCACTTTTGTAACGACCCGTTCCGGGGCCCGTTACTGGTGCCTTACCCCGGGCACCCTAGTGACACAACATCAGAGTAATCAGCGGAACATAAAGACAATACATGAAACCAATGTAAAATGACAGTGAAATAAGAAGACAGACTAACCAAAAGCGGTTACCTTCAGTATATATATAAATAGCAATTCGAACAGCCATAACCTCTTACAAATTCTGCCGAGAACAGTACTACAGACCTCTAAGAAATGATACGACAATAATGGCGGGACAGGGCCCCGCCAAACCCCTGAATGTAAACACTTACTACGACAGGGGACTATACCACTGATAAGCCTCCGGAGAAACGGAGCTTCCCAAAAGCTGAACTGTGATCCTAAGAGCGAGGATCAACGACTGGTGTACCTTTACCTGCGGCATGAACGCAGCCCCCCGAAGGAGGTCGATAACAGTGCATGTGAAATGAAAATAAATCAGAAATGAAATCATAGTAGTCTATATAAAGCAGGAGACATGTATGATAACCAAACTACAGTTCACAATAAATAAGCAGTCATGTCAAGTCAGGGACTCACGCCCTCCAAGTTATCACAATAAAACCGTACGGGGTAAGTACGAAGGCATAGCCGACTACTAAGACCCACGCACAAAAATACCACAAAGCGTATCCCGAGGTCTTTCTAGACCGCACCACATGATCGGCCGCCCTCGCCCGCAATATCAATGCGCGTCTATCCTCGAACTCTCGCAGCCCGCATAGGTCACACACGGACCCGCATGAGGTATTCCTCGAATCATGGTCCTGCATCACCGAGATATACCGCGCATCGGGCGCAGCTAACCCTCGGTATCTGCCTAGGCTCCCGCAACCCGCATAGTCTCAAAAGACCGCATAGTCTCAACAGACCGCATAGGGAATCCCCCGCATCAGGCTAAACACCCGGAATGATCAATCCTGGAGCTACCGCACTCCGCATAGTCACGAGGACCGCATAGGCCGTAAAGACCCGCATCAAGGGTGGCAAGCCCTCGGTATAATAAGTCAAAGGGGTATGTGATACAATAACCGTTACAACGGGCTTAACGTTTAACAACGTAAGCACAACAATAATAACCCCCTTACATAATAATCACAAGATACTAACACACGTAGCATCCTAACATGCTCACTCATCAAATCAACAAGAAAGTATTACAAGGCTATCACAAACCAATACAATCAAGTTATTCACACAAGGTACTTTCTACTAACAAGTTCGGGTACCTATCCCCAAAGTACTTCATACATTAAATCTTTAAAAGATACGTTACTTCACAAAAATCACACAATACGTAGTATATAACAATAGAGTGATTATCTTTTTCAAAGTAAATCAATTACTTCTCTTTGTAAAATCAAGTAGCAACATTCTTTTCCAATGTTCAAGTTTGCCTAATTTCCAATGTTCAAGTTTGCCTAATTTCCAATGTTCAAGTTTCTCATTTTAGAAAGGTTTCGTAGTTCATAGTCTTATTCATTTAAGAATATAATTCTTCTTTAAACAATCTGAGAAACCTAAGCCTTATATGTGAGTAGGATATTCTTGTTTATAACAATCTTATTACAGCAGCCGTGATCTAGGAAATATCATTTTGTCTCATCTTAGCTTCTATGCAGATGGAAGTTTCTACTGGTTTTAATAATACTTAATTAGTCAAAACATTTCCTTTTATTAACGCTGCAGTGGTTTGTCGATACACATTCTGATTTCCGAAATCAGTAAAACATTCTTAAGCCGTTATACCTAACTTCCCATAAAGCTAGTATAACTCTTAAGTTTTCAAACCAAGTATTATTCTTCTTTCAAAATGATTCAAAATCTTTTGAAATACTTCAAGTTCTTTATTAATACATAACAAGCCGCTTATAGTTCAAATCGATTACCTTTTAAAACCACATGTATTATCTTACCAACATAAAGCTGTTATAACCAACTTCCATAAAGCCGTTATAACACTTTATGTTTTACACCAATCAAATACATTTAGCACCTGTACGTCTACCGTACTACATAGTTCACACATATCATGCTAGAAGAGATAGGAAGAGGTTCACATCCCTCGCGAGTATCGACTAATAGCAAAACGCTCCAAGTACCTCAAACCGCTTGGCTACTCCTTAGCCCTGTAGATCGCGCCACACGTAGTACTTCAACCTATAAGGCCACAAGGTGCTTATTAACATTTAGGTCTCACCGTAGAACATTCTACAGAAAATTCGGCAAAGACCTCCCTCTCGCAACAACAGAAATCTCCTCCTCTATCGAGGCCGGCTACCAAGCCAACCAGGGGGGGGTTATACATCTAACCCTAATGGGTACAATTCTACTCCACGGTACTACTACACAAGTCTCATCAGAATACACTCATGTAAAAACAGTTTAGTACTCTTCTTCGAAAAGGTTTCTTATTATTCAGGCTTAAGTCCAAAGACATTGCCGACAACAACGTTCAGTTCTATATATATAGTATACTTCAACTATATAGTCTAACAATCATGTAATTTCCAATTACAATAGAGGGACAAGATATTTACCTCGATAAGCCCATAATTATCCGAGTATAAAGTCGATCCTGGGCAATCGTTTAGCTCCAACTCCGTGCGCTCCAACCCGCTCCAAACTACCCTTAGAAGTTCTAACCAACTTCTACATACTACTCCAACTAACCATGGAGATTTTCCTTAGGGTTTCGGTTGGTGACTGATGGTAAGTATAATAGTATTTCTGGGCTTTTCGTATAGGTATAACCTTAGAATACAACAAGGTATATGGCTAAGGTAATTTGGGCATTATAACAATACTTTTGAGAGTATTTCTACCAAGAGGGGGGTATTATACGAAAACAACTAGGCTAGGGGTACCCACGGCTAGCACCCCAAGGAGGGGTGTATACCTCTACCACCCCACTCAGGGGGAACTCTCGGCATGAGGGGAAGGCTTTTGGACGAGAACCACAAGAAGGGAGAGGGAGGGATTTTAACACTTAGAAGATTTTAGGATGAAGAAAGTCTTCAACAAAGAGTGGTATTTATAGGCCAACCAATGGCCAACCAATGGCCAAGATCATGCCAAGTGCAAGGCAAGTGTAGGGCCAAGATCTTGCCAAGTGCCCCTTAACCAACTAACACACAAATATCCTACCAACTAAAGCCATTCCAATCGGCCACAATAACGCCTCACATCCATCAATTGGAGGGTGACAAGTGTCGCCCTCCCGTTGGTCCAAAATGTTTCGTCTCTCGGAAAAATCCGCAAAAATAAAATATGGCATAGCCGGAAATTCCCTACGAAGTCGTGGAAAACGCTTTACAAAAACGACTCTAACCGGGTGTTGTGCACAAAATTAAATCGGCCAAGCCTACTTGAAGTTCGAAATTTCCTACGTACGTCCCTGCGTACATACTCTGGAAATACGGGGTATAACATGCTGACACGTTGCGAGGCCCACGGGTATGCTTCCATTAGAGGTGTTATTATTGTTATTTGATTGGACATACTGACACGTTGGGTGGCCCACGGGTATGCTTCCACGGTGAGTATTATCTTGTTATTTGTTTGGACATACTGACACGTTAGGTAGCCCACGGGTATGCTTCCACAGTGAGTATTATCTTGTTAGTTGTTTGGACATACCGACACGTTGGGTAGCCCACGGGTATGCTGCCACAGGGATTGTTATCTTGTTACCTCCTTTGGGCATACCGACACGTTGGATGGTCCACGGGTATGGGCCCACTAGGACGGTTCCAGGGCCATGCTTATACCGAGGTGAGATGCCGGGGCATGCGGCCATTGTGCGGGTTAAATTCCTGGGTTGTATTTGAGTGATGGTTTCACGGGCATGAGTCCCTATCTTGACATGACTGCTAATATATATTGTGAACTGTAGTTTGGTTATCATACATGTCTCCTGTTCTTATATAGACTATTATGATTTCATTTACTGATTTTCGCCACATACTTGGTACTGTTGTGATCGACCTCCTTCGGGCCGCGTCATGCCGCAGGTTGAGGTACATAGCTTGCTGATCCGCACTCTTAGGATCGTTGTTCGGTTCTCGGAAAGCTCCATATCTCCGGAAGCTTGTCCTGTGGTACGGTTCCCTGAAGTAGTAGACTTTTGTATATTCAGGGGCATGGCGGGGCCCGTCCTGGCCATTATGGTTTCAAAATTCTTAGAGGTCTGTAGCACTGTTGTGGGCAGGTTTGTAAGGGATGTAACTGTTCAAGTTTTAATTTATGTACAAAAAGGTAACCGTTTGGGTTAGCCTGCTTTCTTATTTCACTGTTTTCTTTCTTGAGTTTTTATTTCCGCTGGTTTTTCTCTGATGTTGTATCACTAGGGTGCCCGGGGTAAGGCACCAGTCACGGGCCCGGGATCGGGTCGTGACACATTCGTCCCCGAATGTTCTTAGTCGATCGTCAAGCTATACAAACTCCGGCGTAGTCTCTTCACTATGCAAATCAATCAATACTCCACAAGACCAACGATGCCACACATGGCCACCACATAACATACGTAAACATATCAATGGACCTTCCATCCGCGGTCCCTTCTCACAAAACTCGAAGATTACAGTCTTATCAAAAACGAAATCTTTAGAGGTTACTTTATTTTTCCCGTATAAAGGGATGGCCCTGTCGTATTCTAAGTCATGGGACTAACACTATCTGAATCCTTCAGTCGGACTCCCACTCAGCTAACTAATGTGTTCCCCCGTGTTACTTCCCTTTTCTGTCTCACTTAGTCACCAAACTAGTTGGGACATGAACCCATAATCTGCCTAGCTTAGTTTACCAACCGGTGTAAACTCTAATACTAGTAGCATCTCAATCACGAGCACCTATGGACAGTGTTACTGAACCTAAGGTGCGTGTATCATCACAATTAACCTCCACTCATGGCCTAAAAAGGAATCTATCTACACAACTTCATTACTCTTAATTATAACCACTATATTTCTTTTAACCCTTGTTCCTTCCTTTTCTTACTTGTCATACATTATCGTACTTCCAAACTTATTTTAGTACATGTACAAAATTTCAAATATTGCTTCTGTTCTCCAATCCTTGGAGTTACTATCCAAACTTGGCCATTATGCTACTTGCATTCCCGTTAAGGCCCTTCTCGACCCTCACGACCTGGTTCCGGTGGAATGCGTCCACAAACTTATACAACGATTAACTATACTTGGGCCTCGCATCCTCGTGACCCTATCACATAGCGGGACCATATCCAACTGACATCACCCCATTCCATACTACCGGTTGACCCGAAATGAGTCCACAACTCGACCCATCGCCACACTTAACTTCTCATTCTTAGTCTGAAATAAATTTCTCTCTTATCTCAAGGTACTTCTCACCCTATCCCCCTATTCACTAGAGGTTCGTCACATAGGCCGAAGTATTTCTACTGTACATCCTTCCCTATCAGTCTTCACACTGTTATGGGGTAATTACAACTTGTGAACCCTACACAACTATGGTCTCAGTTCACTTTATCATTCTTGTCAACATTCTTCACTTTTCACTTTACTAATCAAAGTATCCCTACCTCTGGGGGTGCTATCAATTACAAGTACTAGCAACAAGGGAAAACATATACGCTAGGGCAAAATCTGAATCTATCAATGCACGTATGATTCAAAAGAATTGAAATATACCTGTAACCCCATGCGATGTTGCCTTTTGATCCTGCCCAGTAGCCACGTCATCTATGCGGTTCGAAGGACCGCCAGAACTATAAACTCCACCCTGACCTCTACCACGGCTAGCTGACATATGAACACCCTGCCCTGGGGGGCGCACAACTATGGAGGAAAGAGAACCAACCACCGGCCTCATAGGCTGAGCCACCTCACCGGTGCTCTTTCTAAAAGGACATACCTCAGTATATGGTCCGGACGACCACAATAAAAACAAACACCTGTGCCATAACGCATTTCCCCGAATGACGCTTACTACATCGGAAACACTGAGGACTAAGTTGTTACACCCCGTAATTCCAGCACGAGTATATAAGAATGTACGTAAGGAAACAAGACTTATAAATTTGAACAAAAGGAAGAATTGTTTTCCAAGGAAAAATCTTCCGAACCTCGGGAAGGAAAATTGTTCGTTAGTGAGAATTGGGTTCCCGAATTTGTTATTTATGACTTTTAGAATTTATCGGAATTATGGAATTTTATTTTCAGAGTTGGATACGTGGGGCCCACCCGAGAAATTTTACGTTATTGTGGGGCCCACGAGGTTTCCGATATTTTGACCAATTGTTGAAATTTCGGGAAATGAAATGTTATGGACCAATGGGAGGGCGACACGTGTCACCCTCCACTTAGTCATCTTGGACGAAAATAACACTTAAAGACTAGCCAAATTGGCTTGATAAAATGGACCAAGTCAAAGGAAAAAGTGAGCTTGATATTCTTGACCACATCTTAGCCATCCATATGTTTTAATCCTAGCCATTGGTTTCCTTATATAATACTACTATTAGTGCAAGACTAGATCATTCAACACTTAGAAAAATTTGAGAAACTTGAGAGAGGGAGATAGGTGCTCTCGGCATAGCCCCTCTTCCACACAAAAAAAATTGTAATTTTGTTTCATAATTCACAATACTAAAACCCAAGGTTCCTAGGAGTATTGTAAGGATATCTCAATAGAAAGATCCCGGAAAAACGACATTTTCACGTTAGTCGCAAGGCGAAAACCTAAGGTGTTCTTCAACTTTGAAGATGGAACTTGAAGAGGAGTTCTTCATGAGCTTCTAAGGTGTGATTGGAGCGGATAGGAACATAAGAAGAGGAGCTAAAAGTTGCTAAGGATCGAATTTTACGCTTGGACTTTATTAGGGCTTATTGAGGTAAAATCTTTATCTTATTAATGTAATTGAAGATTACATGTTATAGTAGTTAAGAAATGAGTATGTGGTATATAGAATGAAGTTTGAAAATATTTGGATCATGTCGACATGTTAAAACCGAAAATGGACAAGTTAGCCATTTATGTGAAATCAATTTAATTGTTAGTTACGATTGTCGCATGTTATAGAAAGAAGGGATTATAGTTGTTATAATCGATTGAAGCTATATAACATGTTAGAATAACAATTTGGATTGAAAAGGAATTGGAATGAACTTTATGTTGTTACACATTTTGAGCCGAGAATTGCCTTAATCTTTGGACAGTTTCGTATTAATTGTGGGGCAGAATTTTACACGTCATGTTAAGGCGTGTAATCCCCTTTGTATTTGCTGAATTTTTGGGCCTTAAATGTGGCGTTTGGTTATTGATTTTAGGGCCTTGAAAAGGTGGAAAAGTACGTAGAAACAAAGGAAGTGCTGTCCGATTTTACGTAGAATTTGGTGACTTTACACTTAAAATATTCTACGTTTGAAGCTAGAGGTTAATGGATGTATTATGGACATTATATGTTGAAGTACTACGTATAGCGTATTCTACTTAAAGGATGGAATAGCTATCAAAGTTAAGGTACTTTGGAGCATTTTGCTACTTGTCGATAATCGTCGCGAGGTATGTGAACCTCTTCCTTCTTTTGACATGATACTATCTATGGAATATACACGTGGTGCTATTTCATGATTCCTTCTACTCTTAGAAGTTAATAGGTATGTATGTTGATTTACTCTATGTAAAAGTTACGTCTAAGTTATCCTAAGTTCTTACCAAGTCTTATGGGGGATGTTGGTAAGAGTCGTTAGGAAGTATTTGGAGTCAAGTTGACTTTGTTAAGTTACTGCACGAATGAGAATAAGTATCGAACAAGCCATTGCAGCGTTAATAAAAGAAAATGTATCGGCAATCAATTAAATTAAAATGAGTAGAATTCTCCATCTGCATAGAAGCTAAGATAAGACAAAATTATATTACATTTTCTAGATCATGGCTGCTTTAATAAGATCGTTATAAACAAGTATAACCTATTCACAACGCATAAAAATATATGTTACTTAATTTAAAGAGTTTACGTATGATGTTTTAAGACTATGAACCTTGAATTCTAAAAAGGTTAAGAGACTTTATTTTTCAAGTTATGGGACTTGATTCTTAAAGGAATGAATGACTTGATTTAAAAGTATAGAATGCTTGATTTGGGAAGAGCATTGATAACTTGATATTCTAAGTTAAGAAACTTGATTTCTTAAAAGTTAAGAGACTTGAAGTATTTTGAAAACTATGTAACTTGATTTGAAAGTATAAGTCTCTTGGTTATAAAAGGAATAAATTTGTCCAAGACATAAAGAGTTATAACGGCTTTATGGGAAGTTGGTTATAAAAACTTTATGGAAGGTTAAAAGAATGGTTTTCTCTAGTAATGTAAACAAATAAATGACTTGAAATAAAGAAGGGCAATTTGATTTAAAGGTACCAATTGCTTAAAGTTTTAAAGTAAGGGTCACTTGATTTAGAAGCCTAGAAATGTATTTCTAAAAATGAAGTGACTTGTTTGAAATGTAGACATGCCTTGATACTACGGGTGTTAGTATCTTGGGGTTTTTATATGAAAAAAAGTCTTCTGAAAAGAATGGAGGTACATAATACCTTGGGTTAAATCCCCGGATCCTTAATGACATGTTAGTGCCTTAAGTTTGAATAAAAATGAGAATGCTTAATAATTAAGGCTAATAAGAAGTTAAAGGATTTCTTAACTTGCTGATATTTATGATAAGCCGGTGGTGCTTATGTTATGTATGATAAGTCGGTGGTGCTTATTTTATGTATGATAAGTCGGTGGTGCTTATGTTATGTATGATAAGCCGGTGGTGCTTATGTTATGTATAATAGCCAGTTGTGCTAGGTTATGTAATTCTTACGGGGTAAACCCCCGGGCTACTACTTATTCCATGGATTTGCTACCCATGATGCGAGTGCGGCGTTTGTACTCATTGCGGGCCCACCGGGCCCATGCGGGTGAAATAGTCCTATGCGGGTGAAATAGTCCTATGCGAGGCGGATGACCTCATTGTGGGTCCATAGGACCTATGCGGGTGAAATAGTCTCATGCAAGGCGGATGACCTCATTGCGGGTCCACAGGACCTATGCGGGTGAAGTAGTCCCAGTAGTAGGATTGTCAAATGATACTATGGGCAGGTAGGTCCTAAGTTGATCATAAGCTTCCTATTTTTATGCAGTATACCTTTATGGGCAGATTTATGTGACTTTATCGCGTCCCAGATTGGGCCGGGCAGTATACCTTTATGGGCAGACTTATGTGACTTTATCGCGTCCCGTAACGGGTCGGCGATAAAGCGCCCTCTATAAATGGCCGGATTATGTTATGCAAGATAAGTAAGTTATATGGTTATGAACTTGATGATTTTTCCTAAGTATATACGTAAGAATTTGACTATAACTCTTATTGAAAATGGGAAAAGATAATGATGTACGATTAAGTTCATGAGTTGTAATGACATGGTAGGATCTGATATTTACTTTTTATACTTGCCCCTGTCATTCTTTTGTACAGTTATGATCTGTTTACTGTACCTTATGTCACGACCCGACCCCGGGCCCGCGACTGGTGCCTTACCCTGGGAACCCTAGTGATACAACATCAGAGAAAATCAGCGGAAATAAAAACTTAAACATGAAACAAGATAAAATAAGAAACAGGCTAACCAAAATGGTTACCTTTCTGCATATATATATACCTAAACTTGAACAGTTACATCCTTAACAAACCCTGCCCACAACAGTACTACAGACCTCTAAGAATGTAATCACAACTACGATGGGACAGTGCCGCGCCATACCCCTGAATGTAAGTACCTACAACGACAGGGGACTATATCAAAAGATAAGCCTCCGGAGAAACGGAGCTTCCCAAAACGCTGAACTGTGATCCTATGAGCGAGGATCAACAACCGGTGTACCTCTACCTGCGGCATGAACGCAGCCCCCCGAAGGAGGTCAGTACAACAGGTACCAAGTATGTGAAACTGAAAATACGGTAATGGAATCATAACAGTCTATATAAAACAGGAGACATATATGATAACCAAACTATAGTACACAATATGTAAGCAGTCATGTCAAGTCAGGGACTCACGCCCTCAAAGTCATCACTCAAATATAACCATGGGTCTCACGCCCACAATATCAATCATGCCCGTGGAATTCCTTCCTCACTGCCGGCAGTACATGATGTAAAACAACACCCATAATGGAAGCATACCCGTGGGCCACCCAACGTGTCAGTATGTCCAAAGCAAATAACAAGATAAGACTCCTAGTGGAAGCATACCCGTGGGCCACCCATCGTGTCAGTATGTCCAAAAGGAAATAACAAGATAACACTCATAGTGGAAGCATACCCGTGGGCCACCCATCGTGTCAGTATGTCCAAAGCAAATAACAAGATAACACTCCTAGTGGAAGCATACCTGTGGTCCACCCATCGTGTCAGTATGTCCAAAAGGAAATAACAAGATAACACTCATAGTGGAAGCATACCCGTGGGCCACCCATCGTGTCAGTATGTCCAAAACAAGTAACAAGATAACACTCGTAGTGGAAGCATACCCGTGGGCCACCCATCGTGTCAGTATGTCCAAAGCAAATAACAAGATAACACTCCTAGTGGAAGCATACCCGTGGGCCACCCATCGTGTCAGTATGTCCAAAACAAGTAACAAGATAACACTCCTAGTGGAAGCATACCCGTGGGCCACCCATCGTGTCAGTATGTCCAAAAGGATCGATATAGTGGAAGCATACCCGTGGGCCACCCATCGTGTCAGTATGTCCATCAATCAACCAGATAGCCTACCCTACATCGAGAGACTCGGTAGCACAGAATCAAAACACTTGCACAACAAAGGCTATCACAGCAATCATAAGCAAGTCCAACGTACTCATAGACTTTCATTTTATTACAACAAAACCGGGTTTTAGCCCCAAGGTACTACGTACTTTAATTCTTTCAAAAAGATCCATTTCTTTTACGAAGGTCACACGATACCCGTAGTATCAAAAATAGAGTAACTATCATTTTTAAGTAAACCAAAACAATTTCCACACCTTCTTTTTAAACCAATTTAAGACAAAACCATGCCTTTCTTTTAAACCAAAAACACTTCAATTCCTCAAGTCTCTTTTATTTTAGAAACCAAGTTCCTTACTTTGGAATTTAAGAAAAATCAATACTTGTTATTAATGACCTTATTACAGCAACCGTGATCTAGGAAATGTAATACAATTTTGTCTTATCTTAGCTTCTATGCAGATGGAGGTTTCTACTTGTTTTAATAATATTAATTATTTGTCAATATATTTTCCTTTATTAACGCTGCAGTGGTTTGTTCGATACTTATTCTCATTTCCGAAATCAATATAACATTATTATTCAAAACCAAGTACTCATTACTCACGAATGAGGTTCCACAACTTTCCACACAATTCAAGTTCTTCACATATCAAGTCAAGTCAAATATAAGTCAAGTCTCTTATCTTTTTAAAAATCAATAAACCATTCTTTTACCTACATAAAGTTGTTATAATTAACTTTCCATAAAGCCATTATAACACTTTATGTTTTAAATAAACCAAATTCATTTTACACACGTACGTCTACCGTACTATATATATTTCACAAATATCATGCTAGAAAAGATAGGAAGAGGTTCACATACCTCGCGACGATTATCGACAATTAGCAAAACGCTCCAAAGTACTATAACCTTGCTAGCCCTTTTCCACCCTTCAAGTAGAATACGCTACTCGTAGTACTTCCACCTATAATGGCCATGAAACGTCTATTAACCTCTAGATCTCTTCGTAGGATATTTCTAAGAACAAGGTTCCATATCCTACGGAAAATTCGGCAGCACCTCCCCCGTTTCTACTCAATTTTCCACCTTTTCCAAGGCCCGATAACCGTAATTAACATACTATAATTAAGGTGCAATAATACCGAAATTTAAAGAAGGGGATCACACGCCCAAACGGAACGCGATTAACAATCTCTCCTTAATAACAACAATAATTAAAGAAGGGGATAACACGCCCAAACGGAACGTGATTAACAATCTATCCTTAATAACAATAATAATTAAAGAAGGGGATAACACGCTCAAACGGAACGCGATTAACAATCTCTCCTTCATAACAACAATAATTAAAGAAGGGGATAACACGCCCAAACGGAACGCGATTAACAATCTCTCCTTCATAACAACAAAGTAAATACGGTCCAAAGTAAATACGGTCCAAAGTAAATACGGTCCAAAGTAAATACGGTCCTTAAGTAAATACGGTCCTTAAGTTGGGGTCCTTGGCCAACTTTTACAATTTTACTTATCCAATTACTTCATTAGTCTTCCAACTTATATTCCAATCTTAATATAAGTTATAGTTCCTTTGTTGTTAACCTCTTAGTAAGTAATGGATACATTTTTACCATTTTAATGGATAATATGTCAATTTTCCTTTTAACATCTTAACAAGATCCAAATCTTTCTTTATATCTTATAGTCCATAATATACTTCCAATATATGTATAATATCCATATATACATAATAATCAACTTCACAAAGAGGTTAAGGTTCATTACCTCAAAATAGCCCAAAAAAACGTGATTGTCCAGATTTTTTGCCACTGCCTCGTCAGCTGAACTTGTAACGTCGATAACTCTCTACTACAGTGTCCTATCGACGAGCGGTTTGTTGCGTTGGAAACTAGATTCGAGGAAATTCATCTTAGGCTTTTGAAACACCCAAAAACTCCTAATATGCTAGGAGATATTCCCTTCCAAATTTGACTAAAAATCTGCCCAAAACAGTCCCGAAAATCTGCCCACTCTCGGCCAAGGGGGGTAATTTTGAGGCTATGGGTGTGAAATCTTGTCTAACTCTTGGTTAATAATCTTCCTAATACATTAAGGAAGAACACTTATAAGTTTAAGAATTTTTGGACAACATTTGGCTAAGGGGAGGGGGGGTTGGACGAGAACTAGCTAGAAGGGAGAGGGAAATATTTTCAAGTCTTGAAATATTCTAAGTGTGGAAGATTTTTCATCAACTAAAGGGGTTTATATAGTACAACCAAGGGTTAGGATTGAAACATGTGTAAGGTAGAGATTTAGGATGTAGGTTTCTTTGAACACTTGTCCCACAAATGCCATGCAAGACCATGCAAGACTTTGACCATTTGACTTGCACACTAATAACACCAAAATCGTCCAACATGGATCTTGGGTGACACGTGTCGCCCTCCAATTGGTCCTAAATATTAATCTCTCGGAAAAATTCCATAAAAATATTGAAAACGTAAAAATTTCCTTCACAAGGTTCGGAATATTTTCCGTCGGAAAACAATTCTTTCATTCTTACCCTAATTAGGGTTTATACATTCGTACGTACGTCCTTACATACATACTCCGGAACTACGGGGTGTAACATTCTCCCCCCCTTAGAAACATTCGTCTCGAATGTTCCTTCTATGTCTCCAAGCACATGCGCCGGTATAGTCTTCACTACTACAATGACCAAACCAATCATGCCACCAACGGCCATAGTATAACATACGCGCAAAAACTCAAATCCAAGCCAACGAGAAATCATCTCTAAAGCGTATACAACACTATTAGCTCCCACCCAAGGTCTAAAGGATACTCCCTTCGCATCTTTACTTCATAAAAGGAACACTTCTATCTTCTTAACACATCTTCGCCTCTTTTCTTACTCGTCGTACCCTCCTCGTATACTCGAACTCTTTCCAGTATACGTACCATACTTCAGTCATCGCTTCAGTTTCCAAAACTTTGGAGTTACTACCTCCCAACTCGGTCATTTTACTAGCCTCACATTCCTCTAAAGTCATTCCCGACTTTCACGATCCGATTCTGGTCGAACACATCCGCGAACTCGTACGATGGTTACCTAAACTTGGGCCTAACACCCTCGTGACCCTATCATCTGGCGGGACCACCCCAAACTGACCCCACCTCATTCCGGGCTGCGGGTTGACCCGCGATCTAGCCTCAACCCGACCCATTATCGCTCTAAACTTTTTGTTCCCATTCGGGACGATCTCACTTATTCTCGTCATGAAAATTGCCACTTTTCAACTAACCATGTTCTCTAAATCACAATTCTACACAGTGCTATCCAAACATAACACTTTAACATAAAATCATCATATCACGCATACAAATCTCTAGAGGGTTAAGGATATACCTGTAACTACTGCTTCACTCTAATCATAGTCATGCCCTGCAGGGCGCATAGCTAGAGAAGGCGATGAACCAGCCACTGATCCCGAAGGCTGAGTCTCTACATCCGCGCTACCTCTGGTTGGACAATTTCTCGCAAAATGGCCCTGCTGGCCGCATGTAAAACAAACTCCCAAACTAGCACTAAGACTCCCCGATGGAGCCTACCACAACGGCCACGAGGTAGGGTGGCTTCATCCGCTAACACCCTCCCCGAAAATCTGAACCCTTGGAGCCACGACCGCTCTCGAATACTCCCGACGCCACGAAGCGCGGAGGACCACTCTGAACTGGATGAGGTATAAATTCAGTCTGCTGCGGAGGTTCCCTGCCTCGAAAGTTACCAAAGGACCCTGCTACCCTGGCCCTCTTATGCTGATCCTGGTCTCTACGTCGGTCTCTACGTTCCTCAATCCCCTGTGCATAAGCCTGAATGCGGGTAATGTCCATGCCCGGCTGAGGAGCTACTCCTGTGCAACCCTCCGCTAAATAATCATCGAGCCCTGTGACATAGCGGTGCACTCTATCATCCATGTCTGCCACTAAAGCGGGGACATAACGAGCCAACGAGTCAAACTCTATACTGTATTCCCAAACCGTCCGTCCGTTCTGTCTCAACATCATAAATCTATCTGCCCGAGCTCTCCTCATCTGCGGAGGGAAGAAGTGTGTAAGCAATGCCTCCGAGAACTCGTCCCATACGGCTGGAAGTGCATGCTCTCCCCGGGACAGCTCCCACGAATCAAACCAGTCGACCGCAGTATCACGCAGCCGATGTGAACCTAGTACCACCGACTCTGTCTCTGAGGCTTTGATCACTTTCATGATCCGCTGCAGCTGTCGAATAAACTCCTGAGGATCTTCCTCAATTCTCGATCCATAGAACTCTGGTGGACTGCAACTCAAGAAGTCCCGAAGTCTCCAACTATCGGATCTAGGGTGAACCACTGGTATTACCGGAACCGCTGCCTCACGTCTGTCCTCATTCCTCGCCACAAGCCTAGCTAGTAACTAGGCCATCTCCTTGTAACTCATATCCTCGGCTCCTGGTCGTGGAACTGGAGAATCAGGTACCGTGGTCTCAGTAGCCACTGCTGCGACCCTAAACCCTGCTAGGGTCGGCGGCGTCGTGGAACTCGCCGTCTGAGGTATTACCTCGGGTAATGACTGGGCCTGCGCCATCGTACTCCCCTGTGTTCTGCTCGCAGCTCCTCCTGCTGCCTTGCCCTTCTGGGCCATGGTTGCCTTTCGCAGAGGCATAACTGGTGAAAGAAGTACGTCAGAGGGGTCCAACTTATAACACGGCTCTAAGGCACGATCTCAGAGTGAGAAGAATGGAAACCAATCCTAAATGTCCTGCAGCCTCCTGATTATAGATGTGGTGCACAACACACCGATAATCAAGACTCTACTAGACACGGTCTGTAGACACTTTCCGAGGACTAACTGCTCTGATACCACTTTTGTCACGACCCGACCCCGGGCCCGCGACTGGTGTCTTACCCCGGGCACCCTAGTGATACAACATCAGAGAAAATCAGCGGAAATAAAAACTTAAACATGAAACAAGATAAAATAAGAAACAGGCTAACCAAAATGGTTACCTTTCTGCATATATATATACCTAAACTTGAACAGTTACATCTTTTACAAACCCTGCCCACTACAAGATTACTGCACTTAAGAATGTAATCACAACTACGACGGGACAGGGCCCCGCCATACCCCTGAATGTAAGTACCTACAACGACAGGGGACTATATCAAAAGATAAGCCTCCGGAGAAACGGAGCTTCCCAAAACGCTGAACTGTGATCCTATGAGCAAGGATCAACAACCGGTGTACCTACTGCGGCGCATGAATGCGGCCCCGAAGGAGGTCGATAACATGTACCAAGTATGTGAAACTGAAAATACGGTAATGGAATCATAACAGTCTATATAAAACAGGAGACATATATGATAACCAAACTATAGTACACAATATGTAAGCAGTCATGTCAAGTCAGGGACTCACGCCCTCAAATTCATCACTCAAATATAACCATGGGTCTCACGCCCACAATATCAATCATGCGTGGAATTCTTCCTCACCGCCAGCATGATGTAAAACAACACCCATAATGGAAGCATACCCGTGAGCCACCCAACGTGTCAGTATGTCCAAAGCAAATAACAAGATAAGACTCCTAGTGGAAGTATACCCGTGGGCCACCCATCGTGTCCGTATGTCCAAAAGGAAATAACAAGATAACACTCATAGTGGAAGCATACCCGTGGGCCACCCATCGTGTCAGTATGTCCAAAGAAAATAACAAGATAACACTCCTAGTGGAAGCATACCCGTGAGCCACCCATCGTGTTAGTATGTCCAAAAGGAAATAACAAGATAACACTCATAGTGGAAGCATACCCGTGGGCCACCCATCGTGTCAGTATGTCCAAAACAAGTAACAAGATAACACTCCTAGTGGAAGCATACCCGTGGGCCACCCATCGTGTCAGTATGTCCAAAGGAAATAACAAGATAACACTCTGTAAGCGTACGTGGGCCACCCATCGTGTCAGTATGTCCAAAAGGAAATAACAAGATAACACTCATAGTGGAAGCATACCCGTGGGCCACCCATCGTGTCAGTATGTCCAAAACAAGTAACAAGATAACACTCCTAGTGGAAGCATACCTGTGGGCCACCCATCGTGTCAGTATGTCCAAAAGGATCGATATAGTGGAAGCATACCCGTGGGCCACCCATCGTGTCAGTATGTCCATCAATCAACCAGATTGCCGGCCCTTCATCGAGAGACTCGGTAGCACAGAATCAAAACACTTGCACAACAAAGGCTATCACAGCAATCATAAGCAAGTCCAACGTACTCATAGACTTTCATTTTATTACAACAAAACAGGGTTTTAGCCCCAAGGTACTACGTACTTTAATTCTTTCAAAATGATCCATTTCTTTTACGAAGGTCACACGATACCCGTAGTATCAAAAATAGAGTAACTATCATTTTTAAGTAAACCAAAACAATTTCCATACCTTCTTTTTAAACCAATTTATGACAAAACCATGCCTTTCTTTTTAACCAAAAACACTTCAAATCCTCAAGTCTCTTTTCTTTTAGAAACCAAGTTCCTTACTTTGGAATTTAAGAAAAATCAATACTTGTTATTAATGACCTTATTAAAGCAACCGTGATCTAGGAAATGTAATACAATTTTGTCTAATCTTAGCTTCTATGCAGATGGAGGTTTCTACTTGTTTTAATAATATTAATTATTTGTCAATATATTTTCCTTTATTAACGCTGCAGTGGTTTGTTCGATACTTATTCTCATTTCCGAAATCAATATAACATTATTTTTCAAAACCAAGTACTCGTTACTCACGAATGAGGTTCCACAACTTTCCACACAATTCAAGTTCTTCACATATCAAGTCAAGTCAAATATAAGTCAAGTCTCTTATCTTTTTAAAAATCAATAAACCATTCTTTTACCTACATAAAGTTGTTATAATTAACTTCCCATAAAGCCATTATAACACTTTATGTTTTAAATAAACCAAATTCATTTTACACACGTACGTCTACCGTACTATATATATTTCACAAATATCATGCTAGAAAAGATAAGAAGAGGTCCACATACCTCGCGACGATTATCGACAATTAGCAAAACGCTCCAAAGTACTATAACCTTCTAGCCCTTTTCCACCCTTCAAGTAGAATACCCTACTCGTAGTACTTCCACCTATAATGGCCATGAAACGTCTATTAACCTCTAGATCTCTTCGTAGGATATTTATAAGAACAAGGTTCCATATCCTACAGAAAATTCGGCAGCACCTCCCCCGTTTCTACTCAATTTTCTACCTTTTCCAAGGCCTGATAACCGTAATTAACATACTATAATTAAGGTGCAATAATACCGAAATTTAAAGAAGGGGATCACACGCCCAAACGGAACGCGATTAACAATCTCTCCTTAATAACAACAATAATTAAAGAAGGGGATAACACGCCCAAACGGAACGTGATTAACAATCTCTCCTTAATAACAATAATAATTAAAGAAGGGGATAACACGCCCAAACGGAACGCGATTAACAATCTCTCCTTCATAACAACAATAATTAAAGAAGGGGATAACACGCCCAAACGGAACGCGATTAACAATCTCTCCTTCATAACAACAAAGTAAATACGGTCCAAAGTAAATACGGTCCTTAAGTAAATACGGTCCTTAAGTTGGGGTCCTTGGCCAACTTTTACAATTTTACTTATCCAATTACTTCATTAGTCTTCCAACTTATATTCCAATCTTAATATAAGTTATAGTTCCTTTGTTGTTAACCTCTTAGTAAGTAATGGATACATTTTTACCATTTTAATGGATAATATGCCAATTCTCCTTTTAACATCTTAACAAGATCCAAATCTTTCTTTATATCTTATAGTCCATAATATACTTTCAATATATGTATAATATCCATATATACATAATAATCAACTTCACAAAGAGGTTAAGGTTCATTACCTCAAAATAGCCCAAAAAAACGTGACTGTCCAGATTTTTAGCCACTGCCTCGTCAGCTGAACTTGTAACGTCGATAACTCTCTACTACAGTGTCCTATCGATGAGCGGTTTGTTGCGTTGGAAACTAGACTCGAGGAAATTCATTTTAGGCTTTTGAAACACCCAAAAACTCCTAATATGCTAGGAGATATTCCCTTCCAAATTTGACTAAAAATCTGCCCAAAACAGTCCCGAAAATCTGCCCACTCTCGGCCAAGGGGGGTAATTTTGAGGCTATGGGTGTGAAATCTTGTCTAACTCTTGGTTAATAATCTTCCTAATACATTAAGGAAGAACACTTATAAGTTTAAGAATTTTTGGACAACATTTGGCTAAGGGTAGGGGGGGGGGGGTTGGACGAGAACTAGCTAGAAGGGAGAGGGAAATATTTTCAAGTCTTGAAATATTCTAAGTGTGGAAGATTTTTCATCAACTAAAGGGGTTTATATAGTACAACCAAGGGTTAGGATTGAAACATGTGTAAGGTAGAGATTTAGGATGTAGGTTTCTTTGAACACTTGTCCCACAAATGTCATGCAAGACCATGCAAGACTTTGACCATTTGACTTGCACACTAATAACACCAAAATCGTCCAACATGGATCTTGGGTGACACGTGTCGCCCTCCAATTGGTCCTAAATATTAATCTCTCGGAAAAATTCCATAAAATATTGAAAACGTAAAAATTTCCTTCACAAGGTTCGGAATATTTTCCGTCGGAAAACAATTCTTTCATTCTTACCCTAATTAGGGTTTATACATTCGTACGTACGTCCTTACATACATACTCCGGAACTACGGGGTGTAACACCTTATTTCCGTTTCATATTCGGTACTTGTGTACTGACCCCCTTCGGGGGGCTGCATTCATGTCCGCAGGTTTAGGTACACAGTTGTGGATCCACAGGCTTAGGATCCTGGTTCAGCATTTTAAGATGACTCCAATGTTCCGGAGCTTGTCATAATGGCTATGTATATTCAGGGGTACGGCGGGGCCTTGTCCCGTCATAGTATTTGTCCAAAAATCTTAGAGGTTTGTAGTCATATCTTGTGGATTGGGTTGTGTAAAGAAAAAAAGAAAAAGGATGTAACTTCTTTTGGCTATTTACGTGTATATATGTCCAGGGAGGTAGCCTTATCGGCTAACCTGTTGTTTATGTCTTGTTGAATTATTTTATAAGTTTGATGTATGTTCCGCTGATTATCTCTGATGTATATCTGTAAAGGTGCCTAGGTAGGGCATCAGTCGCGGCCCGGGGTCGGGTCGTGACATAAGTGGCTCGACTGAGAAAATCCTCTGCTCCTCTGAGAACCTCGACCCCTGGAGCTTGGACCGGCTCCTAAATACCTTGTGGGGTCCAATCTCCCACCTGTGAGCTGCGGGGGTATGTCCTGGGTAGGCTGGGACGAATATCTTACTCGCTGCTGAGGCTGCTCGTCCAAAAACTCATCGGGATAACCAACCGGTCTAGCCCTCTGTCACGACCCGAACCCGGGCCCGTGACTGGTGCCTTACCCCGGGCACCCTAGTGATACAACATCAGAGAAAACCAGCGGAAATAAAACTTAAACATGTAAATAGACATGGATTAAGATGAAAGAAAAATAGGCCAACCAAAACGGTTGCCTTTCAACATATATATATACAAACATTTGAACAGTTACAATCCTTACAACCCTGCCCACAACAGTGCTACAGACCTCTAAGATTTATACAATAACTATGACGGACGGGCCCGCCATACCTCGAATGTACAAGGACCTCTGACTCGGGTGGTAACATACCAAAGATAAGCCTCCGGCGGAGAGCTTCCCAAGACGCTGAAATGAGATCCTAAACGCGGATCGATACCGGTGTACTTCTACCGCGCAGATGAACGCACTTCAGGAGGTCGATAACAAGTACCAAGTATGTGAAACTGTAAAATTACTTGTAAATGAAATCATAATAGTCTATATAAAGCAGGAGACATGTATGATAACCAAACTACAGTTCACAACATAAGAGCAAGCGATTATGTCGTCGTGGACTCACGCCTCAAAGTCATCCTCATGCCCGTGGAACTTCTTCCTCACCGCCGGCCTAGGTACAAATCATGTGATACGTATAACATGTCTCGGCCCATCTCATGGACCCGATGTAAAGCGTGTGATACATTCCGGTTCATCCCATGAACCGTAGTCGAGTGAAATACATTCGGATGAACCGTAGTCGAGTGAAATACATTCCCGGATGAACCGGTAGTCGAGTGAAATACATTCCCGGATGAACCGGTAGTCGAGTGAAATACATTCCCGGATGAACCGGTAGTCGAGTGAAATACATTCCTGGATGAACCGGTAGTCGAGTAGAACACAGTACTTGCACAACAAGGCTATCATACGTAACATGGTCAAGTTTCACAAACAACAAGCATAGGCAAGTTATACACAACTCAAGGTACTTTCATTTTACGTCAAAGTCCGGATTTTAACCCTAAAGTACTACGACGTTAAATTCCTTTAAGAGATTCATTCCTTTTCTAAAAGTCACCCGATACGTAGTATATAAAAATGGGTGACTTATATCTTTAAGTAAACCAAAACAACTTTCATACTTTCCTTTTAAGAGCAAATTAAGGCAATACCATGCCTTCCTTTCGGACAAAATACTTCTCTTTAAAAGTCAAGTTACCACATTTAAAACAAATGATAAAACCCTTCTTTGTTTTCATAAAGTCGTTATAACCAACTTCCCATAAAGTTGTTATAACACTTTATGTTTTAAACCATTTTAAGACAACACAATGCCTTTCTTTTCCCTAAAGTTCCAGCTTTGCCTAATTTCAATTACGCAAGTCTCTTTTTAGAAAAGTTTCATAGTTCAATGTCTTAATCTCTTTTTAAAACAATAGAGTAACATATGCCATAGGTGAGTAGGTTAATCTTGTTCATAATCAATCTTATTAAGCGACCATGATCTAGAAAATGTAATATCATTTTGTCTCATCTTAGCTTCTATGCGGATGGAGGTTTCTCTGGTTTTAATAATACTTAATTATTCAATACATTTTCCTTTATTAACGCGAGTTGGTTTATCGATACACATTCGATTTCGAAATCAAGAAACATTATTCCTTTTAAAACCAAGTACTCATTACTCACGAATGAGGTTTCACACAAAATCCATATTAATTCATTTAAGTTAAGTCTCTTATCTTATAAGATCAAGTCTCTTAACTTCTAAAATCAAGAAACCATCTTCTTTACCTCTCTTAAGACGTTATACCTAACTCCCATAAAGCTAGTATAACTCTTTTTAAAACCTTTAAAACCAAGTGTTACTCTTCTTTCAAAATGGTTTCTTAACAATTTTGAAATACTTCAAAATTCTTATTATTCGTGCTTAAGTCAAGAGACATTGCCGCATAACCACGCTCAATTAGCGCACGTCGTCTACCGTACTATATATTATTCAGCTTAAGTCAAAATACATTGCGTACTATATATATCTTCCTTTTAAAATATCATGCTCAAGAGTATAGGAAGAATCACATACCTCGCGACGATTTATCGACTATAAGCACAACGCTCCACGGCTATAACCCGCTTAGCTTTGGTCCACCTTCTAAGTAGCCCATGCTACTTGCGAGAATATTCTGTCACACGATTCGGGGCGTGGATCGTGCCTCAGGGCACCCAAGTAGTCATACATCGAGAAATCGTGGAAATATAAAACAAGACATGAAACAGTTTATAAAATAAGACATACGCTTTATGTGAACAAACGTCGCTTTCGCATATATATATGAACAAGGTTTAGCGATTACATCCGACAATCGCATAACATGACTACAGCACCTCTAAGGAAATATACAACTATGGCGGGACAGGGCCCGCCATACCGATCGCATAAACTATCTACAATACAGGGAGATCATACCAAAAGTAGAGCCTCGGAGAAGATGGAGCTCGACACCAATGCAAAGAGATCCTAAGGATGCGGATCTAGCACCGCTTGCCACTGCGGCATGTAACGCGGCCAAGGAGGTCGATAACAGTACCAAGTATGTGAAACTATAAAGTACTTTAAAATGAAATCAAAGTATTTAAAACCTTTTCACAAATACAATCAGTTCAATTGCACATAGTGCCATATCACAAACAATAATAAGATTAGGAAAATCAGAGTAGTCTAGTCTAGGCGCGAATGATCGAAGCAAGGCCAATCGCCCATAGTATCATTCTGCGTGCCTAGTCACGGACTTCCGACCGCATAGTCACATGCACCGCATGAGGTATACCTCGAATCGGGGGCAGACAACCCCCGGCATCCGCCTAGGCTCCCGCAGCCCGCATAGTCTCAAAAGACCGCATAGTCTCAACAGACCGCATAGGGAATCCCCCGCATCAGGCTAAACGCCCGGAATGATCAATCCTGGAGCATACCGCTGCTCCGCATAGTCTCACAGACCGCATAGGCCGTATAGACCCGCATCAAGGGGGGCAAGCCCTTGGTATAAATAAGTCAAGGGGGTAGGTGATACAATAACAGTACAACGGACTTACCGGTTAGCAACGTAAGCACAGCAAGAATGACCCCTTTACACAGCATTACAAGACACTAACACAGGTAGCATCATAACATGTCTACTTATCAAACAATCCTACTACACTTACCAGCAATCAATACAAGGCTTTTATAAACAAACAAGTAAACAGTTCCTTTTCATCTTTCTTAAGTTGTTATACCTAACTTCCCATAAAGCTAGTATAACTCTTAAGCTTTGTTTTAAAAACCAAATATTTATCTTCTGTTAAAAATGATTCAGTATTCTTTTGAAATGTTTTCAGTTCTTTGTTATTCAGGCTTAAGCCGTGAGGCATTGCCATAAGTATTATTCAGGCTTAAGCCGTGAGGCATTGCCATAAGTACTATTCGCTTAACACGTACGCGTCACCGTACTATATATTGTAAAATATCATGCTTTAGGAAGAATCACATACCTTCTCAGCGAAAACCACCTGCCAAGTTGAATATGTCGCGCGCAGAGAGTCAGCCTATAATAGTCACAGATATCTATCAAAGACTACTCTGAGGGTCATTCTAAGCAGGGGTTCATAATTCTACGGAAAGTCGGGCAACCCTACCCGGTGAGCTATTTAAGTCTTCATGAAACAGTCCCATGTGAGTACAGTGTGATTATTCTTCTTTAAAACCTTCTACTGGTAATAGTTCAATTCTTTTACGTGATATTCTTCTAAGTATTTATACTTATCCTTATACTACAACAAGAAGTATTCTCTAATTCAAAAGAGGTTAGGATTATTACCTCGGTAAGCCCAATAATATCCTAGATAAAGTCGCGCTGAGCAAGGTTTAGCTCTAAGTTATGCCTGGTAGCTCCAAGAAACCTTAGAAGTTCTTCACAACTTCTACCAAAGACTAAGGGATTTGGGCTAGGTACTTTGGGCATTATAACGATACTAGAATACAACTTTGCTACCAAGGGAGGGGGGGTAGAGTTCGGCTAGGCTATGGGGGTATTCGTCCAAGGCCACCTTCACAAGGGGAGGTGGAGGAGTTTGGACGAAATGGCGACAAAGTGAGAGGAGAGGATTTTTAGACTTGGAAGATAACTTTGTGGATGAAGAACTCTTCATCAAAGGGGTATTTATAGCTCAAGCCTTGGCCAACCAATGGCCAAGATGAAGACAAGTGCAAGGCAAGTGTAGGGTGAGGATTAACTAAACACAAATATCCTACCAACTCCTTGACTTGTGCCATGGCACATAAAACGTGCCAATGTTTCTCCATTTTCGTCCAATGGACGATCTGTCCATCAATGGGAGGTGCCAAGTGTTGCCCTCCCGCTGGTCCAAAATGTTTCGCCTCTGGAAAAATCCGCAAAAATAAGAAATGGCATAGCGGAATTTACTCTACGAAAGTCAGGAAACGTTTCGTCGGAAACGATTCTTTTAGCGAGTTGTGTACAAATTTCGAACTTGGCCTATCTTTAAGGCTAAACTTTTGTGCGACGTATTCCCTTACGTACATACTGGAAATACGGTATAACATTCTCCTCCTTAGAAACATTCGTCCCGAATGTTCCTTCTCAATCTGATTATCGAAGAAGCTTAAACATTAGCAAATGCCACACACCCACAAACAACACTTAGGCATAAATGATAATGGAAATTTACAAGTAGTAAAGTGAATTACCTGGAGGTGTGGGGAATAGGTGAGGATACATCTGACTCATGTCCTCCTCGGCTTCCAACGTAATCTATTCCCTGAGCTCGTTCCTCCACAAGACTTTGTGGAAGCCACGCCCTTCGTCCAGACGCCTAACATGACGATAGACTATCGCTATGGGAATCTCCTCATACTATAGCCCCTCGGTCACCTGGACATCGTCAATCGGGTGCACCCTAGATGGATACCCGATACATCTCTCAAAGATAGATCGTGAAACACGGATGCATCGCCTCCGGATCGGACGGCAGATTCAACTCGTAGGCAACCTTGCCTACCTCGCGACAATCTGAAACGGCCCGATGCACCTTGGTGAGCTTCTTCTTCCCGAATCTCATCACACCTTCATGGGTGACACGCTAGGAAAACCCAATCATGAACCTCGAACTCAAGATGCCGACGACGATGATCTGCATCGACGATGCGACTCGAGCCGTCAATAGCGCCTCGGATAAGCTTCACCTTATCCATCGTCATTGTACCAAATCTGGTCCCACTAGCCGTCCCGCCCACATCGAACCAACCTATAGGCGATCGCACTTCCTCCCATACAAGGCCTCATAAGGCGCCATCGAATACTTGGAGTGGTAGCTATTATTATACGCGAACTCAACTAGAGGCAAATGATCCTCCCAACTACCACTAAAGTCAATAACACAGGCTCGAGATATCCTCAAGAGTGCGGATAGTGCGCTCTGCTGTCTGCCTGCGTGGATGAAATGCGATTACTCGTGCTCACTGCGTCCCTAAACCCTCTGGAAGGACCTCCGAAGTTAGCCGTGGCCCGGGCTCCTGCATGCGATATGATCAGTAGGGACTCCATGCAGTCTGACGATCTCTCGGATGTAAAGTCTGGCATAATCCTCAGCCGAAAAAGTCGTCCTGACGGGAAGAAAGTGGGCTGATTTCGTCAGCCTGTCGACGATAACCCATATAGAATCATGTCTCCTCTGAGTGCGAGGTAATCCTGTGATGAAGTCCATGTTGATTACCTCCCACTTCCAGGTCGGGATCTCTATCGCCTGTAACAAACCACCAGGCCTCTGGTGCTCTACCTTCACCTGCTGACAACACGGGCACTGAGCTACGAACTCTGCAACGTCCCTCTTCAAGCCATCCCACCAATACACAGATCTAAGGTCGTGGTACATCTTGGTCGACCCTGGATGGATAGAGTAACGCTACCGTGCTTCCCAAGAACACCGCCAAGTCACGAAACATCTGGAACACATCGCCTCAAACCTTAGCACCCCATCAGTGCTACCTCAAGGACCGCGCCCTCACGAAGAGTTGTATCACGATATCGAATCAAAGCCGGATCCTCGAGCGTTGCCTCTTCACCTCCTCGACGATGGAAGACTCGGCAACCTCACGAACTCTAACCCCGCTATCGGGAATCAATCAAGCGGACACCAAGGCTCGCTAGCGATGCAAATCACGAACCATGTCCCTCCTCTCTAGCGCACATCCGATAGGCTCCCCATCGACCTACGACTAAGAGCATACGCCACAACATTGGCCTTCCGGTGGTATAGGATATCAACATCGTAATCCTTAAGCAACTCTAACCACCGTCTGCCGTAAGTTCAGCTCCTCTGGTGAAGATATCTTGGAGGCTCTTGTGGTCGTATAAATATCCACGTGAACCCCATACAAATAGTGCCTCAGGATCTTCAAAGCGTGAATCACGGTACCGACTCCAAATCATGGGTGGGGTAGTTCCTCGTGTTTCTTCGTGTCGGGATGCATATGCTATAACCTGCCATCCGCATCAATACACATCCCAACCCGATGCGGCGCGATCACAATACACGACATAACCATCGGACCTCCGGAAGAGTAAGAAGCGGGCGGTCGTCGGTCTCTCCTTCAAGAATGGAAACCCCGCCACAAGCATTAGTCCATCAAACTTGCGCCTTACGAGTCGGCTAGTCAATGGTGCGAAGATAAAGCAAACTTCTCCACGAACCGCGATAATAACCTGCAAGGCCCGTAAAATCGCGAACCTCGCCGGAGTAGTAGGTCTCGCCAAGTCTCGATCGCCTCGATCTTGGCGTATCAACTCGAATGCCATCAGCCGATAATATGCCCAAGAAACGCCATCAAGTCAACCAAAACTCACATTTGGAAAACTTGGCGTACAAGCTGGTCTGGAGAATCGGCCAAGATCGCCAAATGCTCGCGTGCTCCTCGCTCTGGCGAGAATAAACCAAGATATCATCAATGAACACTATCACAAGCGTGTCCAAAATGGTTTGAACACTCGGTTCATCAAATCCATGAATACCGCGGAGCATTGTCAACCAAAGACATGACCACGAACTCATAATGCGTCTGCACGGTCCGAATGCGATCCTAGGGACATCGCCTCTCGACACGAACTCGATGATAGCGACGCAGATCAATCTTGGAGAAACATCTCGCGCCACCTGGCTGGTCGAACAAATCATCAATCACGGGAAGGGTATTCGTTCTTAATGGTCACCTTGTTCACTCGTAATCAACACATGCGCGGCGTCGCCCTTCTTCTTCACGAACAATACTGGCGCCCCAGGAGAAACACCGGGCCTAATGAAGCCCTTCTCTAGCAAATCCCTGCCGATCCTTCACTCTCTCAACTCGGCGGTGCCATTACGTATGGCGGAATGGAAATAGCCGAGTATCCGCAATATGTCAATACAAAACTCAATCTCCTCTCGGGAGGATACGGGAGGTCATCCGGGAACACGTGCGGGAACTTCGTGACTACGAATCGATCAAAATCTGGTACCGCGACCTCGATATCAAACACTCGAACGAGATGGTAGATATACCCGCGCACCATCTTCCTAGCCTTGAGGTAGGAAATAAACCTACCACCGGCGTCTGGTGCTCCTCCCACTCAACAATGGCTCCTCAGAAGCGGAACCGTACTACTCTCTCTGCGGTCCACATTGGCGTAGCAAGAGGCTAGCCAATCCATCCCCATGATCACGTCGGTCAATCATCTCCAACTCTATCAAGTCGGCTGGGTTCGACGCGTAAATGGTCACAGGACAAGCTCATATACCCGCCGAGCTACCACCGAATCACCATTTGGCGTAGCTACCTCGAAAGGGTCTATGGACTCGTGCTCTATCCCTATCCTACTAGCAACAAGGGAGATATATGGGGTGAGTAGAACCGGATCTATCAAAGCATACATCAAACCCGAAGCGATAAGGTACCTGTGACGACATCAGGTGAGGCCTCCTGATCCTGTCGGCTGGACAAAGCATATATGCGGTTCTGAGGACCGCTAGAACTGGGACCTGCGCCACGACCTCTGCCGCGACCCGCTGATCCATGTGTACCTTGCCCTCCGGGGCGAGTAACTGTCGGGGATGAAGAAGCGGCAACCACTGTGGTGAGCCTACCCGGTAGCCCGGTCGGACAAACTCGCAAAGTGACCTGCGGCCACAAGTATAGCAAGCTCGGTCTGACTCGAGAATGGTATACGCCACAACGGGCACCGAGCGGACCTCGAGCAGTTAGCACCCCGCTACTCGAAATCTGAAGTCCAGGGCCCCGACCGCCCACCGCTCTGGTGGGATGAAAATGAGGTAGGGCGCTCTGCTGGCTGTGGTGCAAATCTGGACTTCTGCTGATGCCGCCCACCCTGAGGACCACCAAAAGAACCGGCCGTCTTGGCCTTCTTCTGCTGCTGATATCGCTCTACCCGGCGGTCTCTGCGCTCCTCGCATCCTAGTGCATGGGCCTGCATGCGGGTAATGTCCATACCCGGCTGAAGAGAAACACCGCACATGACTCGGCCATATAATCATCTAGCCGGTGGCGTAGCGGTGTACCGCCCTCCATATCTGCTACAATCTTTGGGACATATCTAGCCAAAGAATCAAACTCGACATTGTATTCCACGACGGTGCGTCCCCGTCTCGGCGGCAAGAATCTATCGGCTCGTGCCCTCCTCATCTGCGGAGGCAAGAAGTGTGTGAAAAAGCCTCAAAACTCATCCCATATCTGCGGAGGTGCATGCTCTCCCGGAAAGCTCCGTGAATCAAACCAATCGGCTGCGGTGTCACGCGCGGCCGTCGCGAACGAATGTCACAGCCTCGGTCTCAAAGCCCCGATCACCGCGTAATCCTCTGCGGTGACGGATGAACTCCTGCGGATCATCCTCGGCCTCGACGTAAAACTCTGGCGGGCTCTAACTCAAGAAATCTCGCACCTCAAACTATTCGCCTCGGGTGCACTGAGTGCGGCGGCTGAGCTGAGCTGTCGCGTCGGTCTCTCCTCGTGTCGGGCCACACTTTAGCCAAAAGCGGGCCATCTCCTTGTACCCTAACTCCTCGCCCGGTGTGGGGCGGGAGGTGTGGGTGCTGTGGTCTTTGGGGCGGCGGCGTCATAGAACTCGCTGTCTGGTATAGGCTGGGCACGAGCCTCGTAACTCTGGGTGTCTCGCTAGCGGCTCCCATTGCCTTGCCCTTCCGGGCGGGTTGCCTTACGTGGAGGCATAATCATATGGGAAAGGAATACGTTAGAGGTCCAACCTATAACATGACTCTAAAGCACGATCTCGAGAATGAGAAGAATGGAAACCAATCCTAAATATCCTATAGCCTCACGATTATTGGTGTGGTGCACAACACCGATAATCAAGACTTACTAGATACGATGCGTAGACACTTTCAGGATTAATCGCTCGATACCACTTTTGTCACGACCTGTTCGGGGCGTGGCGTGCCTTCAGGGCACCCAGTAGTCATACATCAGAGAAATCAGCGGAAATATAAAACAAGACATGAAACAGTTTATAAAATAAGACACAGTTTATGTGAACAAACGTCGCCTTTCGGCATATATATATGAACAAGGTTTAGCAGTTACATCCGACACTGTACAACATGACTACAGACCTCTAAGGAAATATACAACTATGGCGGGACAGGGCCCCGCCATACCCTGACTGTACAAACTATCTACAATACAGGAGATCATACCAAAAGTAGAGCCTCGGAGAAGATGGAGCTCGACACCAATGCAAAGAGATCTAAGGATGCGGATCTAGCACACCTTGCCCACTGCGGCATGAACGCAGCCAGAAGGAGTCGATAACAGTACAGTATGTGAAACTATAAAGTACTTTAAAATGAAATCAAAGTATTTAAAACCTTTTCACAAATACAATCAGTTCAATTGCACATAGTGCCATATCACAAACAATAACAGTACTAGGAAAACTGTAACAGGTCTAGTCTAGGCCGCGAATGATCGAAGCAAGGCCAATCGCCCATAGTATCATGCGTGCCTAGTCACGGACTTCCGCGATCGCATAGGTCACACTGCACCGCATAGGTATACCTCGCGTCGGGGCAGCCAACCCGGCATCCGCCTAGGCTCCGCGGCCGCATAGCCTCAAAAGACCGCATAGTCTCAGCAGACCGCATAGGGAATCCCGCGTCGGGCTAAACGCCGGAATGATCAATCTCGAGCATACCGGCGCTCGCATAGTCTCACAGACCGCATAGGCCGTATAGACCGCATCAAGGGGCAAGCCGCGGTATAAATAAGTCAGGGTAGGTGATACAATAACGATACAACGGACTTCAGGTTAGCAACGTAAGCCGCAAGAATGACCCCTTTACCGCGGATTACAAGACACTAACACGGTAGCATCATAACATGTCTACTTATCAAACAATCCTACTACACTTAACGAAATCAATACAAGGCTTTTATAAACAAACAAGTAAACAGTTCCTTTTCATCTTTCTTAAGTTGTTATACCTAACTTCCCATAAAGCTAGTATAACTCTTAAGCTTTGTTTAAAACCAAATATTTATCTTCGTTAAAAATGATTCAATATTCTTTGAAATGTTTTCAGTTCTTTGTTATTCAAGCTTAAAAGTGAGGCATTGCCATAAGTATTATTCAGCTTAAGCGTGAGGCATTGCCATAAGTACTATTCGGTTAACACGTATGCGTCACCGTACTATATATTGTAAAATATCATGCTTTAGGAAGAATCACATACCTTACCGTGAAAACCACCGCCAGTTGAATATGTCGCGCAGAGTCGACCATAATAGTCACAGATATCTATCAAAGACTACTCGAGGTCATTCTAAACGGGGTTCATAATTCTACGGAAAGTCGGGCGACAACCCTACGGTGAGCTATTTAAGTCTTGGTGAAAACAGTCTATGTGAGTACATTGTGATTATTCTTCTTTAAAACCTTCTATCGTGGTAATAGTTCAATTCTTTTACGTGATATTCTTCTAAGTATTTATACTTATCCTTATACTACAACGGTAAGTATTCTCTAATTCAAAAGAGGGTTAGGATTATTACCTCGGTAAGCCCAATAATATCCTAGATAAAGTCGCTTTGAGCAAGGTTTAGCTCCTAAGTTTATGCGCCCCGGTAGCTCCAAGAAACCTTAGAAGTTCTTCACAACTTCTACCAAAGACTAAGGGATTTGGGCTAGGGTACTTTGGGCATTATAACGATACTAGAAGACAACGTTGCTACCAAGGGAGGGGGGGTAGATTTCGGCTAGGCTAGGGGGTATTGGCCAAGGCCACCTTCACGCGAGGAGGAGGTGTTTGGGCGAAATGGCTACTAAGGAGAGGAGAGGATTTTTAGACTTGGAAGATAACTTTGTGGATGAAGAACTCTTCATCAAAGGGGGTATTTATAGCTCAAGCCTTGCCAACCAATGGCCAAGATGAAGACAAGTGCAAGGCAAGTGTAGGGTGAGGATTAACTAAACACAAATATCCTACCAACTCCTTGACTTGTGCCATGGCACAAAAATGCCAATGTTTCTCCATTTCGTCCAATGGGCGATCTAAGTCCATCAATGGGAGGTGCCAAGTGTTGCCCTCCGTTGGTCCAAAATGTTTCGTCTCTCGGAAAAATCCGCAAAAATAAGAAATGGCATAGCGAATTTACTCTACGAAGTGTGGAAACGTTTAGTGGAAACGATTCTTTTAGCGAGTTGTGTACAAATTTCGAACTTGGCCTATCTTTAAGGCTAAACTTTTATGCGTCGTATTCCCTTACGTACATACTGAAATACGAGGGTATAACATTCAACCAATAAAGGTTATCGATCATCAGTATATACAATCTACATGTAAGTACAGTTGAACTTACTTATATTCTTAAGTGATTTGATTCAAGTCTTTTACGTAATATCCTTCTATTACAGTTCAATTCTCTTCTATGAATCTTATATTCATTACTATACTACTACAGTATGTAATTTCCAATTACACTAGAAGGACAGTAGTATTTACCTCGATGAGCCCAAAATTATCCAAGTAAAAAGTCGCTCCTGAGCAACGTTTAGCTCCTACTCCGAGTGCTCCAATCCGCTCCAAACAACCATTAGAAGTTCTACGCAACTTATACTAAACACTTCAACCGACTATGAAGGTTTTCCTTAGGGTTTCGTTTAGTGGCTAAAGGAAAGTATAATAGTATTTTCCGGGCTTTTCGTATAAATGGTACTTTGGAAAGTACTACAAGGTATTTGGATAAAGTATTTTGGGTGTCACGACCCGAACCCGGACCCGTGACTGGTGCCTTACCCCGGGCACCCTAGTGATACAACATCAGAGAAAATCAGCGGAAATAAAAATATGAACATGAATTAAGAGACATGATAAATAAACAGGCCAACCAAAACAGTTGCCTTCAGTATATATACATAAACACCCGACAGTTATCCTTTTACGGACTCGCCTGATACTACAGACCTCAGAAGTGATAACAACTATGAGACGGGGCCCGCCATACCACGAATGTACAAGGACCTGCGGACTCGGTGGTAACATACCAAAGATAAGCCTCGAAGGAAGAGCTTCCCAACACGAAATGTGATCCTATAAGCGGGGATCGGCGGTCGATGTACCTCTACTGCGGCATGACGCGGCCAAGGAGGTCGATCTAACAGTACCAAGTATGTGGCGTAAAATCACGTAAATGAAATCATAGTAGTCTATTTAAAGCGAGCCATGTATGATAACCAAACTACGATTCCACAACATAAAAGCGATCATGTCAAGTCGAGACTCACGCCTCAAAGTCATCCTCACCCGTGGAACTCCTTCCTCGCCGCGTGATCTAGGTACAAATCATGTGATACGTATAACGGTCTCGGCCCATCTTATGGACCCGATAGAAACATGTGGAATACATTCGGATGAACCGTGAGTCGAGTGAAATACATTCCGGATGAGCCGAGTCGAGTGAAGTACATTCGGATGAACCGGTAGTCGAGTGAAATTGTCACGACCGGCGGGCGTGGCGGTGCCTTACCGGGCACCCTAGTGACACAACATCAGTGTCGAACATAAAGCGATACAAGACATATTATGAAATATGAAACAATAATATGAGAAGAACTTGCCTTTCGGCATATGTATAAATGACAACTTTTAACATGAACAGTTTAATCCTTTTTACAAACCCTGCCAAGAACAGTACTACAGACCTCTAAGAATGATATGACAACAATGGCGGGACAGGTCCCCGCCAAACCCCTGAATGTAAACACTTACTCTGACGGGGACTATACATCGATAAGCCTCGGAGAAACGGAGCTTCCCAAACGCTGTGACCACGAGCTAGGATCAACGGCCCGGTGTACCTCGACTGCGGCATGAGCGCAGCCAGAAGGAGAGTCGATCTGACAGTGCAGTATGTGGCGAAAATAAATACTATAAATGAAATCATAGTAGTCTATACAAAGCAGGAGACATGTATGATAACCAAGCTACAGTTTTACAATAACTAAGCAGTCATATCAAGTCAGGGACTCACGCCCTCAAGTCATCACAAAAGAACATAACGATGGGTCTCACGCCCAACATCAATCGTGCGTGGGACACATTCCTCATCGCCAGCGATTTATGATATAAAAGCACCAAGGAACACACATGAACACGAGGTCCCACGTGCCTGCCATAATAACTGCCGTCACGGGGTAAATGCGAAGGCATAGCCGACTACTAACACCAGCGGTACCAACAAGGTCATGAAGCGTATCATAAGATCTGTCTAGGCCGTCACATGATCAAAGGCGGCCACTTGCGCGATATCTAATGTGCGCGTCTAGTCACGGAACTTCCGCTGACTCCGCGTAGGCCAATCTCTTGGCCGCGTGGCATTCCGCGTCGGGTAGCTACTCCGGCGTCGTCACGGACTTCAGTCGCGTGGCGCGAGACCGCATGCCCATAAGGGCGACGCTAACACGGAACTCGTAGCTCGCGATAGGCCCGGGACTGCGTGAGGTATTCTCGAATCATAGGTCCATCGACCGCTGAGTCTACCCGCGTCGGAGGCGGCAACCGGAATCATCTCGAGATGAATGCCACAATACTATCATAACGGCCGATAGTTAATAAGCACAATCAAGAAACCCCTTTACACAAACATCACAAGATACTAACACACGTAGCGTCCTAACACGTTTACTTATCAAAGCAACAAGAAAGTATTATAAGGCTATCACAAACCAATACAATCAAGTTGTTCACACAGGTACTTCTACTATATGATTAACAAGGTCGGGTTTTATCCCCAAAGTACTTCATACATTAACTCTTTAAAAGATACGTTACTTTCACAAAAGTCACCTGATACGTAGTATATGAAAATAGAGTGATTATTTTCTTAAGTAAATCAATTACTCCTCTTTGTAAAATCAAGTAGCAACATTCTTTCCAATGTTCAAGTTTGCCTAATTTCCAATGTTCAAGTTTCTCATTTTAGAAAGGTTTCGTAGTTCATAGTCTTATTCATTTAAGAATATAATTCTCCTTTAAACAATCTGAGAAACCTAAGCCTTATATGTGAGTAGGATATTCTTGTTTATTACAATCTTATTACAGCAGCCATGATCTAGGAAATATCATTTTGTCTCATCTTAGCTTACATGCGGATGGAGGTTTCTCTGGTTTTAATAATACTTAATTATTCAAAACATTTCCTTTTAATGTAGCTGCGATGGTTTGTCGATACATTCGATTTCGAAATCGGTAAAACATTCTTAAGCCGTTATACCTAACTTCCCATAAAGCTAGTATAACTCTTAAGTTTTCAAAAACCAAGTATTACTTCTTCTTTCAAAATGATTCAAAAATCTTTAGAAATACGTCAAGTTCTTTATTAACACATAACAAGCGGTTATAGTTCAAATCGGTACCTTTTAAAAACCACATGTATTTTCTTACCACATAAAGTGTTATAATCAACTTCCCATAAAGTCGTTATAACCTTTTATGTTTTAAACCAATCACATACATTTAGCACGTATGCGTCTGCCGTACTACATAGTTCACACATATCATGCTAGAAGAGATAGGAAGAGGTTCACATACCTCGCGGCGATTATCGACTAATAGCAAAACGCTCAGTACCTCAAACCGGCTACTCCTAAGCCAAGTAGATCGCCACGCGCATAGTACTTCCACCTATAAGGCCACAAGTGCTTTATTAACATAAGGTCTCTTCGTAGAACATTCTGAGAAAATTGGCGACACGCCATGACAACGTAAATCTCCTCTCTAACGGTAGGCTACCAAGCCAACGAGGGTTATACATTTAACCCTAACGGGTACAATTCTACTCCACGGTACTACTACACAAGTCTCTTATGTCTGACCCTATGTAATTCTGATTCGGTACTCTTCTTTAAATTCGGGCTTAAGTCGCAAGACATTGCAGTAAGTATTATTCGAGCTTAAGCGTGAGGCATTGCCGATAACTACGCTCGATTCTATATAGTATACTTCAACTATATATTCTAACAATATGCAAATTCCAATTACAATAGAGGACAAGATATTTACCTCGATAAGCCCGTAATTATCAGAGTTAAAGTCGATCTGGGCAATCGTTTAGCTCGACTCGTGCGCTCGACCGCTCCAAACTACCCTTAGAAGTTCTAACCAACTACATACAACTCGACTAACCATGGAGATTTTCCTAGGGTTTCGGTTTGGTATTGACGGTAAGTATAATAGTATTTACGGGCTTTTAGTATAGGTATAACCTTAGAATACAACAAGGTATATGGCTAAGGTAATTTGGGCATTATAACAATACTTTTGAGGTATTTCTATCAAGAGGGGGTATTATCTGAAAACAACTAGGCTAGGGGTACCAGCGCCTACCACAGGGGAGGGGAGGCTCTCGGCCACGAGGGCTATCTAGGGAGGGGGCTCTTGGGCGAGATTCAAACAGAGGGGAGGAGGATTTCTAAGACTTAGAACATTTTAGGATGAATAAGTCTTCCAAAGGGAGTGGTATTTATAGGCCTAGCAAAGGCCAACCAATGGCCAAGATCTTGCCAAGTGCAAGGCAAGTGTAGGGCGAATCTTGCCAAGTGCACTTATCCATCTACCACAAAATATCCTACCAACCCCTTGACCAACAATGGCCAAATCGTCCACTCTTATACCGCCCAGCGTGCTCGATGGGAGGTGACATGTGTCGCCCTCTCGTTGCCAAAAATGTTTCGTCTCTCGTAAAAATCCGAAAAAATTAAAAATGACATAGCGGAAATTCCCTACGAAGGCGTGAAAGCGTTTACGAAAAGCGACTCTAGCAGGGTGTTATGCACAAATAAAATTCGGCCAAGCACTTTAAGGCACAAACTTTTCTCGTCGTCCCGTCACATACTGCGGAAATCGAGGGTATAACATTCTCCCTCGTAGAAACATTCGTCCGAATGTTCCTTCTAAATCTCAAAACAAGCGCGCGCGATATAGTCTTCACTACTATACTTACGAGAACAATCTGCCACGCTGCCCACGAAACACCGCGCACACACTTCTATCTAAGTCCACGAGAAAACACCTCTAATCATCACCACAAAGCATTTCTCACGGGTCTAAAATATACTTCCTTCGCGCCTTCTCTTACAAAAGAAATGATCACATCAATGCTCGCCATACATGCTCGATTCTCTCTTTACTCGTAGATACCACTTTGTCACTTTGCGAGGCATTAACCTTCTCGGCGACCCAACAAATGGTACCACTTTTGTCACTTTGTCGCGAGCCTTGCTCGACGACCCGACAAATGGTGCCGGGCTGCGTGCGATCCACGAGGATGTCGTATACTCGAACTCTTTCCACATTTACGATCGCCCGGTTTCCAAAACTTCGGGGCTACTATCTCTAACGTGGTCATCATTAAGTGGGATCACTGCGGATGGATCTCGATACTTTTCCGATCATAACAATCTGAAAAGGCCGGACGTCTGACCTCTAAAGTCGGACGGCAAAAGCTAACATATAGGCAACTGGCCTATTCTTCACATGAACTCAAAAGGGCCCAAAGTAACTCGGGCTAAGTTCCTCTGTATTCCAAACTCGTCACCCAACCGGGGTGGTACCTGAAGACCGCCGTCGCTTTGAACTCTAAGCGTCGTCGCGATTATCGCACAATTCCTCCGAGTGCGGAACTTCTTCAGACAAGCCGCCTTATCCAGCGATCTGTTGGAACAAGCTGAACCAACTAATCGAACCTTGCCAACATCGAACCAATCGGCCGGCAATTTACACTTCCGCCCTACAAGGCTTTAAAAGGCGACATCGAACACCGAAGCGGTAGCTTAAACACTACCTCCACGGAGACAACAATCCCGCAACCGTCCACGAAATCGAACAACGGCGGGCGAATGCGGTCTGAGACTACGCTGAGTTCTTAACACATGCTTGGCAAAACTTCGAAACAAAAGCGATCGTTCCACGGGCTCCATGCGTCATAAGGTGAAGGTAGGCACGCCGTGCAGCCTTACAACTTTACGATATATCATCTCGCGTAACCTGTAGAGTAAGCGGTCTTTGCTAGAAGACAACACGGTGACCTCGCCGGCCCGACTCTGGTCGAATGCGTTCATGAAATCGTCGTTGGTTAACTAAACTCGGGCCTAACACCCTCGTGACCTATCACGGCGGGACCACGCTGACCACCCGCGCCCAAACATGCCGCGGGTTGACGCGGCGTGGCCTCAACCCGACCGGCAGCGGCGCTAGCTCACGAAGGAAAACTCTCACTAATCACGTTACAAAAACCTAGCGGTCTTCTTAGCTCAACTATCCTCTTTCATGCCACACTACTCGGGGACTTATCGTAACATAGCTCGCGTGCACTATGCACTCCTATAAGGGTAAAACATAACACTACACCTTTACGAGATGGCCTTACCTCAAGGTCTTTACGTAAATCATTCTAAGGCTCACACCTGAATCCCCAAAATCTTACTCGGTTAACTAACGAGATTTCTAATCACAACTAACACACTGCTATCGAACATAGCACTTAAGGTATACTCGCTTATCACATAAACAAAACTACAGAGGGTTAAAGATATATCTATATCTCTTGCTTCACTCCTTAGTCGTTCTAATCAAACACGCCCGTAGGCGTAGCTAAGGAGGTGACAAACTACCCACCGATCACGAAGGCTAAGTCCTCCGCGAGGACACTCTTTCGACAACGGACCACGGCGGTCGCCGTGCAACACGTACCCGACTAAAAGGCGACATTCCGGGATGGCGCTTGCCCGCGTGTGAACACCGAGAAAAAGCGAATCGGATGGTTTGGAACTACGTGTAGGCGTGAGCGGAAGCTGCGGAGCTCGACCAACTCCGCGTACGAGCGTCCACGAAATTCGTGGAGGACCTCGCTGGCTGGTGGATGTGCATAATCTAATCTCTTTGGTGAGGCGACTCGCCTCAAAAGTTACTAAAGGACCTTCTGCTCTGGCCTCTTACGGTGTCGCCCGTTAACTGTCGATCTCTGCGTCTCGACTGCTGCGCGCATAAGCGCATACAGGCCATGCTCGAGCCTAAGCGAAGAATTACTCTTGCACAACCCTCTTTTAGATAGTCCTCAAGACTCGCGGTACATCGGTATACTCTCGGGTAGCCAAATCTATAGCTAATGTGGTCGCCTCTTTGCAATCTAAATTCTCTGTTCGGTCGTGGGCGAAGGTTCATATATCATGGCGCGATGGGGCCGCAGCCGTGCCAAACTCTGCTTGGGGCTAGTGACGTCGCAGAAATCCCGAATGAAGCACTACCTAGGTAAAGGTGGGCTGTGCCCTCATGACCCTCTGAACTCTACTCGCGACTCCGCCATTTGCCTTGCCTCACGGGCGGGTTGCCTACGCGGAGGCATAGCGGTAAGGAAAGAAATACGTTAGAGGTCCAACTTACAACACGGCTCTAAGGCACGATCTCGAGTGAGAAGAATGAAACCAATCCTAAAATATCCTATAGCCTCACGATTATTGGTGTGGTGCACAACACACGATAATCGAACTCTTGGATACGATGCGTAGACACTTTCAGGATTAGCGCTCGATACCACTTTTGTCACGACCGGCGGGCGTGGTGGTGCCTTACCGGGCACCCTAGTGACACAACATCAGTGTCGGGAACATAAAGCGATCTGAGACATATTATGAAATATGAAACAATAATATGAGAAGAACTTGCCTTTCGGCGTATGTATAAATGACAACTTTTAACATGAGCAGTTTAATCCTTTTACAAACCACACTTGTAGCGATTACTGAGACCTCTAAGAATGATACGACAACCGTGGCGGGGCGGGGCCATGAGCCACGAATGTAAACACTCTGACGGGAGGACTATACGTGATAAGCCTCGGAGAAGCGGAGCTTCCCAATGGCTGTGACCACGAGCTAGGATCAGCGGTGGTGTACCTCGACTGCGGCATGAGCGGCCCGAAGGAGGTCGATCTGGCAGTGCAGAGTATGTGGCGAAAATAAATACTATAAATGAAATCATAGTAGTCTATACAAGCGGGAGACATGTATGATAACGAGCTCTGATTTACAATAACTAGCGATCGTATCAAGTAAGGGACTCACGCCTCAAGTCATCACAAAGAACATGCTGATGGGTCTCACGCCCGCGACATCAATCGTGCGTGGGACACGTTTCCAGCTTGGCGGTTTATGATATAAAAGCACGAGGAACACGCATGAACACGGGTCCACGTGCCATAATAACACCGTGCGGGGTAAATGCGAAGGCATAGCCGACTACTAACACCAGCGGTACCAACAAGGTCATGAATCGTATCATAAGATCTGTCTGGCGTCACATGATCAAAGGCGGCCACTTGCGCGGTATCTAATGTCGGCGTCTAGTCACGGAACTTCCGCGACTCGCGTAGGCGATCTCTTGGCCGCGTGGCATTCCGCGTCGGTAGCTACTCCGGCGTCGTCACGGACTTCCAGTCGCGTAGCGAGGACCGCATGCCCGTAAGGGCGCGCTAACACGGAACTCGTAGCTCGCATAGGCCGGGACTGCGTGAGGTATTCTCGAATCATAGGTCCATCGACCGCTGAGTCTACCGCGTCGGAGGCGGCTTAACCCGGAATCATCTCGAGATGAATGCCACAATACTATCATAACGGTGATAGTTAATAAGCACAATCAAGAAACCCTTTACACAAACATCACGAATACTAACACGTAGCGTCTAACACGTTTACTTATCAAGCAACAAGAAAGTATTATAAGGCTATCACAAACCAATACAATCAAGTTGTTCACACAAGGTACTTCCTACTATATGATTAACAAGATCGGGTTTTATCCCCAAGTACTTCATACATTAACTCTTTAAAGATACGTTACTTTACAAAAGTCACCTGATACGTAGTATATGAAAATAGAGTGATTATTTTCTTAAGTAAATCAATTACTCCTCTTTGTAAAATCAAGTAGCAACATTCTTTTCCAATGTTCAAGTTTGCCTAATTTCGAATGTTCAAGTTTCTCATTTTAGAAAGGTTTCGTAGTTCATAGTCTTATTTATTTAAGAATATAATTCTCCTTTAAACAATCTGAGAAACCTAAGCCTTATATGTGAGTAGGATATTCTTGTTTATTACAATCTTATTACTGACCATGATCTAGGAAATATCATTTTGTCTCATCTTAGCTTCATGCGGATGGAGGTTTCTCTTGGTTTTAATAATACTTAATTATTCAAAACATTTCCTTTTAATGTATTTGCGATGGTTTGTCGATACATTCGATTTCGAAATCGATAAAACATTCTTAAGCCGTTATACCTAACTTCCCGTAAAGCTAGTATAACTCTTAAGTTTTCAAAAACCAAGTATTACTTCTTCTTTCAAAATGATTCAAAAATCTTTAGAAATCGTCAAGTTCTTTATTAACACATAACAAGCGATTATAGTTCAAATCGGTACCTTTTAAAAACCACATGTATTTTCTTACCCACATAAAGTGTTATAATCAACTTCCCATAAAGTCGTTATAACACTTTATGTTTAAACCAATCACATACATTTAGCACGTATGCGTCTGCCGTACTACATAGTTCACACATATCATGCTAGAAGAGATAGGAAGAGGTTCACATACCTCGCGACGATTATCGACTAATAGCAAGCGCTCAAGTACCTCAAACCGGCTACTCCTAAGCCAAGTAGATCGCGCCACGCGTAGTACTTCGCTATAAGGCCACAGCGCTTATTAACATAAGGTCTCTTCGTAGAACATTCTCTGAGAAAATTCGACACCTCCCACATGAGCGTAAATCTCCTCTCTAACAGTAGGCTACGAAGCCAACCGGGGGTTATACGTTAACCACTAGCGGGTACAATTCTACTCCACGGTACTACTACACAAGTCTCTTGTGTCTGACCTATGTAATTCTGATTCGGTACTCTTCTTTAAATTGGGCTTAAGTCGCGAGACATTGCAGTAAGTATTATTCGAGCTTAAGCGTGAGGCATTCCGATAACTACGCTCGATTCTATATATAGTATACTTCACTATATATTCTAACAATATGCAAATTCGAATTACAATAGAGGACAAGATATTTACCTCGATAAGCCCATAATTATCCGAGTTAAAGTCGATCACGGGCAATCGTTTAGCTCGACTCAATGCGCTCGACCCGGCTCCAAACTACCCTTAGAAGTTCTAACCAACCTACATACAACTCCAACTAACCATGGAGATTTTCCTAGGGTTTCGGTTTGGTATTGACGGTAAGTATAATAGTATTTACGGGCTTTTAGTATAGGTATAACCTTAGAATACAACAAGGTATATGGCTAAGGTAATTTGGGCATTATATGATACTTTTGAGGTATTTCTATCAAGAGGGGGTATTATCTGAAAACAACTAGGCTAGGGGTACCCACGCGCCCTGAGGGGAGGGGAGGCTCTCCGGCCCTGAGGGCCTATCTAGGGAGGGGGCTCTTGGGCGAGAGTCAAACAAGAGGAGGAGGAGGATTTCTAAGACTTAGAACATTTTAGGATGAATAAGTCTTCCAAAGTGGGTATTTATAGGCTAGCAAAGGCCAACCAATGGCCAGATCTTGCCAAGTGCAATGCAAGTGTAGGGCGAATCTTGCCAAGTGCACCTTATCCATCTACCACAAAATATCCTACCCGACCCCTTGACCAACAATGGCCAAATCGTCCACTCTTATACATGGCGTGCTCGATGGGAGGGTGACAAGTGTCGCCTCTCGTTGGCCAAAAATGTTCGTCTCTCGGAAAAATCCGCAAAAATTAAAAATGACATAGCGGAAATTCCCTACGAAAGGTGAAAGCGTTTACGAAGCGACTCTAGCAGGGTGTTATGCACAAATAAAATTCGGCCAAGCACTTTAAGGCACAAACTTTTCTCGTCGTCCAGCGTACATACTGCGGAAATACGAGTATAACGAAATACATTCGGATGAACCGGTAGTCGAGTGAAATACATTCGGATGAACGGTAGTCTAGTGAAGTACATTCCGGATGAACCGGTAGTCGAGTGAAATACATTCGGATGAACCGGTAGTCGAGTAGAACCGCGATACTTGCACAACAAGGCTATCACACGTAACATGGTCAAGTTTCATAACAACAAGCATAGGCAAGTTATACACAACTCAAGTACTTTCATTTTATGTCAAAGTCGGATTTTAACACTGAGAGTACTACGTACGTTAAATTCCTTTTAAGAGATTCATTCCTTTTCTAAAAGTCACCCGATACCCGTAGTATATAAAAAAAATGTGTGACTTATATCTTTTAAGTAAACCAAAATAACTTTCATACTTTCCTTTTTAAGACCAAATTAAGGCAATACCATGCCTTCCTTTGGACCAAAATACTTCTCTTTTAAAAGTCAAGTTACCGCATTAAAACAAATGATAAAACCCTTCTTTTGTTTTCATAAAGTCGTAATAACCAACTTCCCATAAAAATTCGTTATAACACTTTATGTTTTAAACCATTTTAAGACAACCTAATGCCTTTCTTTTCCTAAAAGTTCGGTTTGCCTAATTTCAATTACGCAAGTATCCTTTTAGAAAAGTTTCATAGTTCAATGTCTTAACCTCTTTTTAAAACAATAGAGTAACATATGCCATAGGTGAGTAGGTTAATCTTGTTCATAATCAATCTTATTAAGCAGCCATGGTCTAGAAAATGTAATATCATTTTGTCTCATCTTAGCTTCATGCGGATGAAGATTTCTTACGGTTTTAATAATACTTAATTATTCAATACATTTTCCTTTATTAATCTTGCGGTGGTTTATTGATACACATTCGATTTCCAAATCAAGAAACATTATTCCTTTTAAAAACCAAGTACTCATTACTCACGAATGAGGTTTCACACAAAATCCATATTAATTCATTTAAGTTAAGTCTCTTAACTTTTGAAATTAATAAACCATTCATTTTACCACTTTAAGGCGTTATACCTAACTTCCCGTAAAGCTAGTATAACACTTATGTTTTAAAACAACCAAATCTGATTAACACGTATACGTCTACCGTACTACATAGCTCACACATATCATGCTAGAAAAGATAGGAAGAGGTTCACATACCTCGCGACGATTATCGACTAATAGCAAAATGCTCCAAGTACCTCAAACCGTCGGCTACTCCTTAAGCTAAGTAGATCACGCCATACGTAGTACTTCAAACTATAGAGGCCACTGGCGCCTATTAACATCCTAGATCTCAATGTAGAATATTCTACGAGAAAATTCGGCACCTCCCCGCACATGACAGCGTAAATCTCCTCAATCGAGTGCCGCTACCAAGCCAACGGGGAGGGTTTGCACGCCTAACGGGCGTGTACAATTCTACTACGGTAATGCTACACAAGTCTCTTCATGTCTGATCTATGTAATTCTGATTCGGTTCTCTTATTTAAATTCAGCTTAAGTCGCAAGACATTGCCGTAAGTATTATTCGAGCTTAAGTCAAAAGACATTGCCGCAACTCTTTATCACACCCGAAAATCGGGCGTGGTAGTGCCTTACCGGGCACCTGGCGATACATACATCGAGAGAAAAATCAGCGGAACATAAAACATGAGTCATTATACAAGAGATATAATAAATAAACAGGCCAACCAAGCGGTTGCCTCAGTATATACATAAAACACGAGCAGTTTAATCCTTTTACAACCACCTTGCAGTGATTACAGGACCTCTAAGATATCTGATGACTATGGCGGACGGGGCCGCCATACCACAGAATGTACAAGAACTTACAACTCGGGAACACTGCAAAAGATAAGCCTCGAGAAAGCGGAGCTTCAATCTGTTGGCTGATCATGGCGAGGATCCACGGCCGATGTACCTCTACTGCGGCATGAACGCGGCCACGAGAGTCGATCTGGCGGTACCAGTATGTGGCGTACAATCTGTAAATGAAATCATACTAGTCTATATAAAGCGGGAGACATGTATGATAACCAAACTCTGATTCACAACATAAAGCGATCATCACTCGATATAACTATGGGTCTCGCGCCCATGACATCAATCGGTCGCGTCGTGGCGCGTGCCCCGGAATCTTGCATCGGTGTAGACATGTCCATGTGACCTCAACAACAAGACAAAGAATCGGATGGAAGCATACGTGCGCTACGCATCGTGTCGGTATGTCAAAGGAAACAATAAGACAACTTTCCAAATGGGCGATACGATGCGCTACGCATCGTGTCGATATGTCGGAGGAAACAATAGGACGGCATTCCAAATGGGCGCGATGCGTGCGCTACGCATCGTGTCGGTATGTCCAAAAGGAAATCACAAGGCGATAATCAAAATGAAACATACCCGTGCGCTACGCGTCGTGTCGATATATCAGCGATTAACCACAAGACCTTAACCAAAATGGAAGCATGCGATGCGCTACGCGTCGTGTCGGTATGTCCAAAGTGATTAACAACAATAATACTATCAGCGAGGCGTGCGGTGGAATTTCTCGTCGCTGTAGACGCGTCGAGTAAGTTCTCAACAAGTCAACCGACCTCCATGAGAGAGCGGTAACACGAAATACAACGCTTTGCGACAAAGGTTATCACGATAAGCATAGCCAAGCTTCACAACAACAAGCATAGGCAAGTTTCACAACAACACAAAGTACTTTCATTTTATACCAAAGTGCGGGTTTTAACCCCAAGTACTACATCGTAAGTTCTTTTAAAGAGATCCATTTCTTTTATAAAAGTCACCCGATACAGTAGTATTAGAATGACCAACCAGCTTCCTTTTCAAAACCAAGTAACAACATTCTCTTCCTAAGTTCGGTTTGCCTAGTTTGATTACTCAAGCTTCTCGTTTTCAAATGGTTTCATAGTTCCCAAACTTAATCACTTGATTCCTTTTTAGAACAATTAAGTAACATATGTCATATCGTGAGTAGTTTATTCTTGTTTATAACGATCTTATTACGTGACCATGATCTAGAAAATGTAATATCATTTTGTCTCATCTTAGCTTACATGCGGATGGAGGTTTCTCGGTTTTAATACAACATCATTATTCAATACATTTTCCTTTATTATGCGTGATAGTGCAGCCGATACACATTACGATTCGAAATCGGTAAAACATTATCCTTTAGAAACCAGTACTCATTACTCACGAATGAGGTTTCACACAAACATCCACATTAAAACAAATAAGTTAAGTCTCTTATCTTATAAGATCAAGTCTCTTAACTTCTAACATCGATAAACCATTTTCACTACATAAGGTCGTTATAACTAACTTCCCGTAAAGCTATTATAACACCACATGTTTTAAACCAACAAATCACTTAGCACGTATGCGTCTACCGTACTACATAGTTCACAACAATCATGCTAGAAAAGATAGGAAGAGGTTCACATACCTCGCGACGATTTATCGACGATAAGCAAAATGCTCAAGTACTACTGACGCGCTAGCCACTTTCCTCGCCGGTAGAATACGCTACTCTTAGTACTTTCACTATAAAGGTCACTGGCGTCTATTAACCCCAAAACATAAGTTTACATCTTTACATAGAAAATTCGTGACACACCATGACAGCGTAAATCTCTCTCTATCGAGGCTACGGCTTGACGGGGGTTTACCGTCTAACGGGCGTGTACAATTCTACAAACTCTTTGTCTGATCCTATGTAAATACAGTTTAGTTCGGATTCTTAATTCTTGGGCTTAAGTCAAAAGACATTGCGAATACTAAGTATAGTTCCGTATATAGTATACTTCAACTATATATCTAACAAACATGTAATTTCCAATTACAATAGAGACAAGATAATTACCTCGATAAGCCCAAAATTATCCGAGTTTAATGTCGCTCTGAGCAAGGTTTAGCTCGCTCAGTGCGCTCGAACCACTCGAACAACCCAGAAGTTCTAACCAACCTACTCAATTACTTGACCAACTATGAAGATTTCCTTAGGGTTTCGGTTTGAGACTAAAAGGACAAAAGGTAGTATTTAGGACTCTACGTAAAGAGGTATCTTTGGAATACTACAAGGTCTGAGCTAAGGTATTTTGGGCATTATAACAATACTAGGGAGTATTTCTATACCACAACAAGGGTATTATCACGAAAACAACTAGGCTGGGGTACCCGGCTAGCTTCTGAGGGGACCCTTCTCGGCCAAAGGCCACGAGGAGGAGGAGGGGAGGCTTGGGGCGAGAGCTACTAGAGGAGGAGGGATTTCAAGACTTAGACAAAGTGAGGAGTGAATGAATAAGTCTTGCAAGGGAGGGTATTTATAGCAAACCCAGGCCAACCCGATGGCCAAGATCTAGCCAAGTGCAAGGCAAGTGTAAGGCCAAGATCAAGCCAAGTGCACCCTAGACCTACTCGCTTAAAACCCTCGAAATATCTACACAAATATCAAGCCCAACTTGCCCCTTGTATCGGCCAGTGCGCCCGCTTGTCTCCGTTGTGAGGTGACACGTATCACCCTCCGTTGGTCGAGAATGTTTCGTCTCTCGGAAAAATCCGCAAAAAACAAAGCGACATAGCGGAATTTTCCGCCCATGAAGTTCTGTAAGCGTTTAGTCGGCGACTCTAGCAGGGTGTTGTGCCCAAATGTAAAATCGGCCAAGGGTGCCACGTGGGGTGACACGTGTCGCCCCGATTCGCGAGAATATTTCGTCTTAGAAAATATCCAATTTCTGAAATCTCAAAAACAAAGCGGGCCCCAGCAGTAAATTTCTCGTGGGCCCAGCGTGACCATTCAGAAAATAAAATTCCATAATTCTCTAATATTCGGGAAGTCGAATACCAAATCGGGAATCAATTCCATTAACGAACCTTTTTCCTTCACAAAGCGGAAACTTTTAGTGGAAAAATCACCTCTTTCTTCCTCGATCTTTCTGCGTATTCTCAAATGCGTGCGTCCTCGCATACATACTCTGGAAATCTGAGGGTATAACATTCTCCCTCGCCCGAAACATTCGTCCGAATGTTCCTTCCTGAGCGGATATCGAAGAAGCTCTTCTAACAAATTGCAGCGCGCGGCAGTCGCGAAATAACAGCGTTATCTTCCTTCCTTACTCGTCGTGCCCTTCTCGAACACTTGAACTCTTCTAGCATACGTACCACACTTGATCATCGCTTGGTTCCCAAAACCTTGGAGTCACCACCTCGAACTTGGTCATCTTACTAACCTCGAACTTCCAGGCCATTCCGGCCTTTACGAACGGCTGCGGTCGAACGCGTCCACGAACTCATCGATGATCATACAAACTTGGGCCTAGCATCCTCGTGACCCTACCACTGGCGGGACCACCCAGAACTGACCCCACCTTAATCAAGACTCTGGGTTGACCGTATCACGTCCTCAACCCGACCAGCGGCCGTGCCAAACTCTTGTTCCCGATCCGGAACAATCTTACTAATTCACATCATGAAAGCTACCACTTCCGTCTCACACTACCCACGGACTTATCACACAAATAAATCCCACGTATACTACTACTCGATAAAGTCAAACATAAAGCGAATCTTTAATCTCAAGACGACCTTACCACAAGGTCTCGATCGTGACATAGTCTAAGGTTCATCTTACCATGCCCCATCGTAACCTCGACTAAACATGTTTTCAAACTCACGATATCACGATGCTATCGTACATAGCACCTGATAATGAGATCATCATAACAAGCGTACCAAAACTCTAGAGGTTAAGGATATACACGAAGCTCTTGCTCGCTCTAATCATAGGCACGCCTGCGGTAGCGTATGTATGAAGGTGATAAACCAGACACGAGATCACGAAGGTGAGTCGTAACATCCGCGCTTCCCTTGGTGGACGGTTCCTCGAAAAATGGCCTGCTGTCGCATGCAAAACAAACTCCCAATCTAGCACGACACTCTCCAAAATGGAGTCTACGCGATAGTCCAACGAGGTAGGGGTGGCTTGGTGGTTAACACCCTGCTCTGTAGAAAATCTGAACCGCGGAGCCACGACTGCTCACGAAGGCGGTGGAGGACCACTGCATGCGGTGGGGGTATATAACTAACTTCTTCTTGGCGGTCCGCCTCGAAAGCCACCAAGGACCTGCGTCTGGCCTCTTCTGGCGATCGGTCGTTCCGTCGACCCTCCGTGCCTCGCGTCTAGTTCGCGAGCTGCGTGCGGGCAATGTCCATGCGGTGAAGAAAACACCGCGCAAGACTTCGGCCATATAATCATCAAGCGGTGGCGTGGCGATGCACCTATCCTCGTATCTGCAACTAAGCGCGAGGACATATCGAGCGAAAGAATCGAACTCGACATTGTACTCACTGACGGTCGCCTCTCTGTCTCGATAACAAAAATGCCGGCCCGTGCCCTCGCCATCTGCGGAGGCAAGAAGTGCGTGAGAAAGCCCGAAAACTCATCCCATCTTGCTGGAGTGCGTGCTCTCCCGGGAAAGCTCCGTGAATCAAACCAATCGGCTGCGGTATCACGCGGCGATCGCGAACAAAGGTCCTGGACTCGGTCTCTGAAGCCTTGATCACCGCGTGATCGTAGCTGCGGATGAACTCCTGCGGATCATCCTCGAGCCTCGACCGTAAAACTACGGCGGGCTCTGACTCGAGAAAGTCGTAGCCTCAAACTATCGCTCGGGGTGAACGGCTGGTGCTCTTTGGGCCGGGCTGCTGCGTCGGCTGTCGCCATATCGGCCTGACCACGGCCAACAAGCGGGCCATCTCGCGTAACCCGTCTCCTGCGCGGTGTGGGACTTGAGGCTCAGTCTGTAGTCTCATCGACCGGCTGCGGCTCTAAACTCTCGGTCTTTGGCGGCGTCGCGAAACCGCCGTCGAAGCCTGACCTCGGTCTTATGCGGGCTGCGCCCTCGTACTCCTCTGTATCTCACTAGCGGCACCCTCGGTGTCTTGCCGCCATACGGGCTCTGGTTGCCTTGCGCGGAGGCATAGCGGTAAAAGCGAGATCGTCGGAGGGTACAACTTACTTTCTGACTACAGGCACGATCTCGGAATGAGAAGAATGGAAACCAATCCTAAATGTCCTATAGCCTCACGATTATAGATGTGGTGCCTGACACCGATAATCAAGACTACTAGACACGATGCAGTAGACACTTTCAGAGGATTAGCGCTCGATACCACTATGTCACGCCCGAAAATCGGGCGTGGTAGTGCCTTACCGGGCACCCTAGCGATACATACATCGAGAGAAAAATCAGCGGAACATAAAACATGAGTCATTATACAGAGATATAATAAATAAGCAGGCCAACCAAAGCGGTTGCCTTAGTATATACATAAAACACGAGCAGTTTAATCCTTTTACAACCACACTTACAGTACTACAGACTCTAAGATATCTGATGACTATGGCGGGACGGGGCCCGCCATACCACAGATGTACAAGAACTTACAACTCGAGAACACTGCAAAAGATAAGCCTCGGGAGAAAGCGGAGCTTGAATCTGTTGGCTTGTGATCTATGGCGAGGATCCACGGCCGATGTACCTCTACTGCGGCATGAGCGGCCCAGAGTCGATAACAGTACCAAGTATGTGAAATCTTTGTAAATGAAATCATACTAGTCTATATAAAGCGGGAGACATGTATGATAACCAACTACGATTCACGACATAAAGCGATCATCACTCGATATAACTATGGGTCTCGCGCCCGCGACATCAATCGAAGTCGCGTGGCGCGTGCCGGAATCTTGCATCGGTGTAGACATGTCCGTATGACCTCAACAACAACAGCAATCGGATGGAAGCATACGTGCGCTACGCATCGTGTCGGTATGTCGAAGAAACAATAAGACAACTTTCCAAATGGGCGCATGCGTGCGCTACGCGTCGTGTCGGTATGTCGAGGAAACAATAGACGGCATTCCAAATGGGCGCATGCGTGCGCTACGCATCGTGTCGGTATGTCCAAAAGGAAATCCTGGCGATAATCAAAATGGAAACATACGTGCGCTACGCATCGTGTCGATATATCAGCGATTAACCACAGACCTTAACCAAAATGGAAGCATGCGATGCGCTACGCATCGTGTCGGTATGTCGAAGTGATTAACAACAATAATACTATCAGCGAGGAGCGTGCGGTGGAATTTCTCGTCGCTGTAGCGCGTCGAGTAAGTTCTCAACAAGTCAACGACCTCGGCCGAGGCGGTAACACGAAATACAGCGCTTTGCACAACAAAGGTTATCACGATAAGCATAGCCAAGCTTAGCGACAACAAGCATAGGCAAGTTTCCAACAACACAAAGTACTTTCATTTTATACCAAAGTGCGGGGTTTTAACCCCAAAGTACTACATCGTAAGTTCTTTTAAAGAGATCCATTTCTTTTATAAAAGTCACCCGATACGTAGTATTAGAATGACCAACCGCTTCCTTTTCAAAACCAAGTAACAACATTCTCTTCCTAAGTTCGGTTTGCCTAGTTTGATTACTCGAAGCTTCTCATTTTCAAATGGTTTCATAGTTCCCAAACTTAATCACTTGATTCCTTTTTAGAACAATTAAGTAACATATGTCATATCGTGAGTAGTTTATTCTTGTTTATAACGATCTTATTACTGACCGTGATCTAGAAAATGTAATATCATTTTGTCGTCTTAGCTTATGCGGATGGAGGTTTCTCTTGGTTTTAATACAACACGTCATTATTCAATACATTTTCCTTTATTAACGCTGCGATGGTGCAGCCGATACGTTCGATTCGAAATCGATAAAACATTATCCCTTTAGAAACCAGTACTCATTACTCACGAATGAGGTTTCACAAACATCCAGCATTAAAACAAATAAGTTAAGTCTCTTATCTTATAAGATCAAGTCTCTTAACTTCTAACATCGGTAAACCATTTTCACCTACATAAGGTCGTTATAACTAACTTACCATAAAGCTATTATAACACCCTATGTTTTAAACCAACCAAATCACTTAGCACGTATGCGTCTGGTACTACATAGTTCCTGACAATCATGCTAGAAAAGATAGGAAGAGGTTCGCATACCTCGCGACGATTTATCGACAATAAGCAAAATGCTCCAAGTACTACAACGCACTAGCCCTTTCCATCGAGTAGAATACGCTACTCTTAGTACTTTCACTATAAAGGTCTGAAACGTCTATTAACCCCAAAACATAAGTTTCTATCTTTCTATAGAAAATTCGGTACCTCACATGACAGCGTAAATCTCTCCTCTATCGGTAGGCTGCAAGCCAACCGGGGGTTTACGTCTAACAGGACGTGTACAATTACACAAGCCTCTTTGCAATCTGATCCTATGTAAATCTGATTTAGTTCGGTTCTTAATTCTTGGGCTTAAGTCAAAAGACATTGCGAATACTAAGTATAGTTCCATATATAGTATCTTCAACTATATATCCTAACAAACATGTAATTTCCAATTACAATAGAGGACAAGATAATTACCTCGATAAGCCCAAAATTATCCGAGTTTAATGTCGCTCACGAGCAAGGTTTAGCTCCGCTCAGTGCGCTCAAACCACTCGAACAACCCTTAGAAGTTCTAACCAACCTGCTCAATTACTTGACCATATGAAGATTTCCTTAGGGTTTCGGTTTGAGACTAAAAGGACAAAGGTAGTATTTAGGACTCTACGTAAAGAGGTATCTTTGGAATACTACAAGGTCTGAGCTAAGGTATTTTGGGCATTATAACAATACTAGGGAGTATTTCTATACCACAACAAGGGTATTATACGAAAACAACTAGGCTAGGGGTACCCAGCTAGCACACCTGAGGGGACCGCTCGGCCAAGGCCACGAGGAGGAGGAGGAGGAGGCTTAGGGCGAGGCTACTAGAGGAGGAGGGATTTCAAGACTTAGACAAAGTGAGGAGTGAATGAATAAGTCTTCACAAGGGAGGGTATTTATAGCAAACCCAGGCCAACGATGGCCAAGATCTAGCCAAGTGCAAGGCAAGTGTAAGGCGAAGATCAAGCCAAGTGCACCACTAGACCTACTCCTTAAAACCCTACAAATATCTACACAAATATCAAGCCCGACTTGCCCCTTGTATCGGCCAAGTCGCCCACTGTCTCCGTTGTGAGGTGACACGTGTCACCCTCCGTTGGTCGAGAATGTTTCGTCTCTCGGAAAAATCCGCAAAAAAACAAAGCGACATAGCGGAATTTTCCGCCGCAAATTCTGTAAGCGTTTAGTCGAAAAGCGACTCTAGCAGGGTGTTGTGCCCCGAATGTAAAATCGGCGAGGTGCCACGTGGGGTGACACGTGTCGCCCGATCGAGAATATTTCGTCTTGAAAATATCCAATTCTGAAATCTCAAAAACAAAGCGGGCCCACAGCGTAAATTTCTCCGTGGGCCCAGCGTGACCATTCAGAAAATAAAATTCCATAATTCTCTAATATTCGGGAAGTCAGAATACCAATCACGGGAATCGATTCCGTTAACGAACCTTTTTCCTTCACAAAAACCGGAAACTTTTCCGTGGAAAAATCACCTCTTTCTTCCTTTCCAATCTTTCTGCCGTATTCTCGTACGTACGTCCTCGCATACATACTCTGGAAATACGGGGTATAACAACTACGTTCAATTCTATATATAGTATACTTCAACTATATATTCCAACAACATGTAATTTCCAATTACAATAGAAGGTCAAGAGTGTTTACCTCGATAAGCCCAAAATTATCCGAGTTTATATGTCGATCCTGAGCAAGGTTTAGCTCTACTCGTGCGCTCCAGCTCCAAACAACCCTTAGAAGTTCTAACCAACTACTTAACACTTCGGGTGAACGCGGTGAAGATTTACTTAGGGTTTCGTTTTTGTGGTGAGGAAGTATAATAGTATTTTACGGGCTTTGTAAAAGTTTAAACTTGGTAATACTATAAGGTATTTGGTCATATGTTTTTGGGAATTATAACAATCCTAGGATTGTATTTAAATACCACAAAAAGGGGGGGGGGGGTATTATATGAAAACAACTAGGCTAGGGGTACCATGGCTAACCACTCTGAGGGGAGGAAGCTGCGGCAAGCTCACTCAAGGGACGGGTGTGGTGGATGAAAGCAACAAGAAGGAGAGGAGGGATTTTCAAGACTTAGACAATTTTTGGATGAATAAGTTCATCAACTTAGAGGGTATTTATAGGTCAAGAAATGGCCAACCAATGGCGAATCTATCAAGTGTAAGGCAAGTGTAAGGTCAAGATGAAGCCGTGTGTTTGTGGGTCCCACTTGCTCATCAACTACACAAAATATCCTACCTAACCCTTGACCACAATTTTTGCACAAAAACGTGCTCACTTATCCCTTTGGCCGTCCACTTCCTTGATGTGAGGGTGACACGTATGTCACTCGTTAATCAAAATGTTTCTGCCGGAAAAATCCGCAAAAATTATTAATGACATAGCGGAATTTTCCTACGAAAGTCGTGGAAAGCGTTTAGTCGAAAAACGACTCCTTTCGGTACTTGTGCACAAAATTTCATTCTTGCCTAATCTTTAAGGCTCAAATTTATATCGTCGCCCTCACGTACATACCACAAATAGGGTATAACATTCTCCTCGCCTAGAAACATTCGTCCCGAATGTTCCTTCTAAGCCTCAAAACAAACATGCGCGGTATAGTCTACACTACTATACTTACGAGAACAATCACGCCACGCTGGCACGCGAAACACTGCGCAAATACTTACATCCAAGTCCACGAGGAAACACCTCTAACATCACAAACTTTTGTCACTTTGCGCGAGGTTCTAGTGTCATTCCGGCGACCCGACAAATGGTGCCGGACTGCGTGCGATCCACGAGGTCTAAAATATACATCCTTGCACCTTCTCCCCACGAAATGATCATATCTAAGCTCGCAATACATGCTCGCCTCTACCCTTACTCGTCGTACTCTTCTCGAACACGAACTCTTACAGTATCGTACCACACTTGATCAGCAACGTTTCCAACCCTTGGAGTCACTACCTCGAACTTGGTCATCTTACTAACCTCGATTTCTTAGGGCCATTCTCGGCCTTCACGGTCCGCTTACGGTTGAACACGTCCACGAACTCATCGATGGTCAACTAAACTTGGGCTAGCACCTCGTGACCTACCGCTGGCGGGACCACCGAGCTGACCAGCGCCGAAAACAGGCTGCGGGTTGGCCCGCAACATGGCCCCAACCCGACCCACTTAACGCATCACGCTCTTGTTTCCCGATCCGGAACAATCTTACCTATGCAAGTCATGAAAGCTACCACTTCCACTTTACACTACCCAAGGAATTATCCCAGAACACATTTATACGCAAACCAAGTATTTCAAAAAAGACTAACCGTAAAATCTTTTATTCAAGTTGACCTTACCTCTAAGGTCTCAACACGAAATATTCTAAGGTTCACACTTTCCATGCCCCCATACATATCATTTCAACTAACCATTTTTTTTTTGTAACTCATAACCAACATAACGCTATCCGAACGTAGCACACAATAAGAAGGTCATTATATCATGCATACAAATCTCTAGAGGGTTAAGGATATACCTGAATCTACCGCTCCACTCTAATCATAGGCACGCCTGCAGGCTATAGAAAGCGATGAACACCTTGCGATCCGGTGAGCTGCGTCGTCTTTGCCGGTACCCCTCCTATAAGCCTGATCTCTCGTCACATGTACGGCGGCCGCGGTGAAACAAGCACCCGATAAAAAACGACATTCCCGGGATGATGTTTGCCACATCGTGCTGGCTGAGGGGACGTGAATCTGTTGGCTGCACTCGCATACACGTGAACGGAAGCCACGGAGCTCGACCCGACTCGAATACTGAGCGTCCCGGCGGCGTGGGGACCACTGCATCTTGGTGGAGTACATAACTAGGCGCTGCGAGGCGGTCCGCCTCGAAAGTTACCAAAGGACCTGCTGTTACGGCCTCTTCTGGCGATCTCGGTCGTTAGTCGACCTCTTCGTGCCTCGCGTCTAGTGCGTGAGCTTGCGTGCGGGCAATGTCCATGCGGTGAAGAGCTACACGTACAAGCCTCGCCAAGTAATCGTCGGCCCGGTGGCGTGGCGGTGTACTCTGTCCTCCATATCCGCTACTCTGGCGGGAACATCCGAGCTAATGAGTCGAACTCCCATTGTACTCTCTAACCGTCGCGATCACGCCTCAGCGTCAAAATGCGTCGGCCCGAGCCCTCGCCATCTGTGGAGGCAAGAAATGTGCAAGAAATGCCCTCGAGAACTTCGTCCCAAGCTGGAAGTGCATGCTCTTCCGGGGCGGCTCGCGAATCAAACGATCAGCTGCGGTATCACGCGGTGATGCGAACCAATACCACCGACTCGCCTGCGAGGCTCGATCACTCTCGTGATCCATTGTAGGTGTCGGATAAACTCACGAGGTCATCCTCGGCTCGATCCATAGAACAACGGCGGCTCTGACTCGGAAAGTCACGTAGCCTCAATGCTGCTCGGGGTGAACTACGGGTGCTCTTGGGTGGAGCTGCTGCATCGGCCTATCCTCATATCGGCCCACGACCACGGCGATGGCGGCCATCTCCTTGTACCCGTCTCATCTGCTCCGGTGTGAGGCCAGGAGGCTCAGTCTTGTAGTCTCGGCCCAGCTGCTGCGACTCTAAGCTCTCTTTGGTCTTTGGCGGCGTCGCGAAACTTCGCCGTCGGAAGCTTTGTCTCGAGCAGTGGCCGGGCTGCGCCCTCGTACTCCTCTGTATCTACTGTGACTCCTCATTGCCTTGCCCATGGGCACAGGTTGCCTACGCGGAGGCATAGCGGTAAAGAAAAGGAATCGTCGGAGGGCTGACTTATCCTGCGGCTACAGGCGCGATCTCGGAATGAGAAGAATGAAACCAATCTAAATGTCCTATAGCCTCACGATTATAGATGTGGTGCGCGCACACGATAATCAAGACTACTGAACACGGTTTGTAGACATTTCAGAGGACTAAGCGCTCACGATACCACTTTTGTCACGACCGAACCGGGCGTGGTGGTGCCTACCGGGCACCCTAGTGATACAACATCGAGAGAAAATCAGCGGAAATAAAAATATGAACATGAATTAAGAGGCGTGATAAATAAGCAGGCCACCAAAGCAGTTGCCTTGGTATATATACATAAACACGACGGTTATCCTTTACGGACTACGCCTGGCGATACTACGGACCTGCAGAAGTGACAACAACTATGGCGGGACGGGGCCGCCATACCACGAATGTACAGGACCTACGGACTCGAGGGTAACATACAAAGATAAGCCTCGAAGAGCGGAGCTTCAACCACTTGAAATGTGATCCTATAAGCGGGGATCGGCGGTCGATGTACCTCTACTGCGGCGTGAGCGCGGCCCGAAAGTCGATCTGGCGGTACCAAGTATGTGAAGCGTAAAATCACGTAAATGAAATCATAGTAGTCTATTTAAGCGGGAGCCGTGTATGATAACGAACTACGATTCGCAACATAAAGCGATCATGTCAAGTCGAGGACTCGCGCCCTCAAAGTCATCCCTCGTGCGTGGAACTCCTTCCGCCGGCTGCGACCTAGGTACAAATCATGTGATACGTATAACGGTCTCGGCCCGTCTTATGGACCCGATGTATGAAACATGTGGAATACATTCCGAATGAACCGGTAGTCGAGTGAAATACATTCCGGATGAGCAGTAGTCAGTGAAGTACATTCGGATGAGCCGTGGTCGAGTGAAATACATTCCGGATGAGCGGTAGTCGAGTGAAGTACATTCGGATGAGCCGTGGTCGAGTGAAATACATTCGGATGAGCCGGTAGTCGAGTGAAATACATTCGGATGAGCCGGTAGTCGAGTGAAATACATTCGGATGAACGGTAGTCGAGTAGAACACAATACTTGCACAAGGCTATCACACGTAACATGGTCAAGTTTCATAACAACAAGCATAGGCAAGTTATACCTGACTCAAGTACTTTCATTTTATGTCAAAGTCGGATTTTAACCTAAAGTACTAAATGCGTTAAATTCCTTTTAAGAGATTCATTCCTTTTCTAAAAGTCACCCGATACGTAGTATATAAAAAAATGTGTGACTTATATCTTTTAAGTAAACCAAAACAACTTTCATACTTTCCTTTTTAAGACCAAATTAAGGCAATACCATGCCTTATTTTGGACCAAAATACTTCTCTTTTAAAAGTCAAGTTACGCATTAAAACAAATGATAAAACCCTTCTTTTGTTTTCATAAAGTCGTAATAACCAACTTCCCATAAAACATTTATAACACTTTATGTTTTAAACCATTTTAAGACAACCTGATGCCTTTCTTTTCCTAAAAGTTCGGTTTGCCTAATTTCAATTACATGAGTCTCTTTTTAGAAAAGTTTCATAGTTCGATGTCTTAACCTCTTTTTAAAACAATAGAGTAACATATGCCATAGGTGAGTAGGTTAATCTTGTTCATAATCAATCTTATTAAGCGACCATGATCTAGAAAATGTAATATCATTTTGTCGTCTTAGCTTACATGCGGATGAAGATTTCTCTTGGTTTTAATAATACTTAATTATTCAATACATTTTCCTTTATTAATCTTTGCGATGGTTTATTGATACGTTACGATTTAGAAATCAGTAAAACATTATTCCTTTTAAAAACCAAGTACTCATTACTCACGAATGAGGTTTCACACAAAATCCATATTAATTCATTTAAGTTAAGTCTCTTAACTTTTGAAATTAATAAACCATTCATTTTACCACCTTAAGGCGTTATACCTAACTTCCCGTAAAGCTAGTATAACAACATGTTTTAAAACAACCAAATCTGATTAACACGTATGCGTCTACCGTACTACATAGCTCACACGTATCATGCTAGAAAAGATAGGAAGAGGTTCACATACCTCGCGACGATTATCGACTAATAGCAAAATGCTCCAGTACCTCAAGTCGGCTACTCCTTAAGCTAAGTAGATCACGCCATACGTAGTACTTCAACCTATAGAGGCCACAAGCGCCTATTAACATCCTAGATCTCAATGTAGAATATTCTCGAGAAAATTCGGCACCTCCCCACATGACGGCGTAAATCTCTCTCGATCGTAGTGCAAGCTTGACCGGGGAGGGTTTGCACGTCTAACGGGCGTGTACAATTCTACTACGGTAATGCTACACAAGTCTCTTATGTCTGATCTATGTAATTCTGATTCGGTTCTCTTATTTAAATTGGGCTTAAGTCGCGAACATTCTGTAAGTATTAATCGGGCTTAAGTCGAAAAGACATTGCCGCACACTACGTTCAATTCTATATATAGTATACTTGACTATATATTCCAACAACATGTAATTTCCAATTACAATAGAAGGTCAAGTGTTTACCTCGATAAGCCCAAAATTATCAGAGTTTATATGTCGATCTGAGCAAGGTTTAGCTCTACTCAGTGCGCTCGACCGCTCAAACAACCCTTAGAAGTTCTAACCAACTTCTACTTAACACTTGACTACGGGTGAAGATTTACTTAGGGTTTCGTTTTTGTAGTGAGGAAGTATAATAGTATTTTACGGGCTTTTGTAAAGTTTAACCTTGGGAATACTATAAGGTATTTGGGCGAGTATTTGGGCATTATAACAATACTAGGAGAGTATTTCTATACCACAAAAGGGGGTATTATATGAAAACAACTAGGCTAGGGGGTACCCACGGCTAACCACTCTGAAGGGGAGGAAGCTCTCGGCCAAGCTCGCTCGAGGGGAGGTGTGGTGGATGAAAGCAACGAGAAGGAGAGGAGGGATTTTTCAAGACTTAGACAATTTTTGGATGAATAAGTTCATCAACTTAGAGGGTATTTATAGGTCAGAAATGGCCAACCAATGGCCAAGATCTATCAAGTGTAAGGCAAGTGTAAGGTCAAGATGAAGCCATGTGTTTGTGGGTCCCACTTGCTCATCAACTACACAAAATATCCTACCTAACCCTTGACCACAATTTTTGCACAAAAGCGTGCTCACTTATCCCTTTGGCGTCCACTTCCTTCGATGTGAGGTGACACGTATGTCACCTCCGTTGGTCCAAAATGTTCGTCTCTCGGAAAAATCCATAAAAATTATTAATGACATAGGAATTTTCCCTACGAAAGTTAATGGAAAGCGTTTAGTCAACGACTCCTTTTCGGTACTTGTGCACAAAATTTCATTCTTGCCTAATCTTTAAGGCTCAAATTTATATCGTGCCTCGCGTCATACCACGGAAATACGGGGTATAACATTCTCCTCGCCTAGAAACATTCGTCCGAATGTTCCTTCTAACCTCAAAACAAACATGCGCGGTATAGTCTACACTCTACTATACTTACGAGAACAATCTGCCACACGCTGGCCACGAAACACTGCGCAAATACTTACGTCCAAGTCCACGAGAACACCTCTAACATCACAAACTTTTGTCACTTTGCGCGAGGTTCTAGTGTCACTCGGCGACCCGACAAATGGTGCGGATGCGTCGATCCACGAGGTCTAAAATATACATCCGCACCTTCTCCGCGAAGAAATGATCATATCTAAGCTCGCAATACATGCTCGCCTCTGCCGCTTACTCGTCGTACTCTTCTCGAACACTGAACTCTTACAGTATCGTACCACACTTGATCAACGCTGTTTCCAACCGCGAGTCACTACCTCGAACTTGGTCATCTTACTAACCTCGATTTCTTAGGGCCATTCTCGGCCTTCACGGTGCCTTACGGTTGAACACGTCCACGAACTCATCGATGGTCAACTAAACTTGGGCCTAGCACCTCGTGACCCTACCACTGGCGGGACCACGAGTGACCAGCGCCAGCAGTGCGGGTTGGCGCAACATAGCTGACCCGACCAGCTTAACGCGTCACGCTCTTGTTTCCCGTCCGGAACAATCTTACCTATGCAAGTCATGAAAGCTACCACTTCCACTTTACACTACGAATTATCCGAGAACACGTTTATCGCAAACCAAGTATTTCAAAAAGACTAACCGTAAAATCTTTTATTCAAGATGACCTTACCTCTAAGGTCTCAACACGAAATATTCTAAGGTTCACACTTTCCATGCCCCCATACATATCATTTCAACTAACCATTTTTTTTTTGTAACTCATAACCAACATGCGCTATCGAGCGTAGCACCTGATAAGAAGGTCATTATATCATGCATACAAATCTCTAGAGGTTAAGGATATACAGAATCTACGCTCGCTCTAATCATAGGCACGCCTGCGTATGCGCTATGAAAGCGATGAACACGCGATCCGGTGAGGCTGCGTCGTCTTTGCGGTACCCTCTATAAGCCGATCTCTCGTCATGGCCACGGCGGCGCGGTGAAACAAGCACGATAAAAAAGCGACATTCCGGGATGATGTTTGCCACATCGTGCTGTGAGAGGGACATGAATCTGTTGGCTAGCACTCGCGCGTACACAGTGAACGAAGCCACGGAGCTCGACCGGCTCGAATACTGAGCGTCACGGCGGCGTGGGGACCACTCTGTCTTGGTGGAGTACATAACTAGCGCTCTTGAGGCGGTCGCCTCGAAAGTTACCAAAGGACCTGCTTTGCGGCCCTCCTGCTGATCTCGGTCATTAGTCGACCTCTTCGTGCCTCGCGTCTAGTCGTGAGCTTGCGTGCGGGCAATGTCGTGCGGTGAAGAGCTACACGTACAAGCCTCTGCCAGTAATGTCGTCCGGCCGGTGGCGTGGCGGTGTACTCTGTCCTCCATATCCGCTACTCTGGGAACATCTGAGCTAATGAGTCGAACTCCACATTGTACTCTCTGGCAGTCCGCGTCACGCCTCAGCGTCAAAAATCTGTCGGCGAGCCCTCCTCATCTGTGGAGGCAAGAAATGTGCAAGAAATGCCCTCGAGAACTCGTCCCAAACTGCTGGAAGTGCATGCTCTTCCGGGACAGCTCGCGAATCAAACGATCAAGCTGCGGTATCGCGCGGTGATGCGAACCAATACCACCGACTACACCTGCGAGGCTCGATCACTCTCATGATCATTTGTAGCTGTCGGATAAACTCACGAGGTCATCCTCGGCTCGATCCATAGAACCTTTGGCGGGCTCTGACTCGAGAAAGTCACGTAGCCTCAGCCCATGCGCTCGGGGGTGAACTACGGGTGCTCTTGGGCAGGCTGCTGCGTCGGCCTATCCTCATATCGGCCCACGACCACGGCGATGGCGGGCCATCTCCTTGTACCCGTCTCATCTGCTCCGGTGTGAGGCCGGAGGCTCAGTCTTGTAGTCTCGGCGACCATTGCTGCGGCTCTAAACTCTCTTTGGTCTTGTGGCGTCTGAAACTTCGTCGGAAGCTTTGTCTCGAGCAGCGGCCAGGGCTGCGCCTCGTACTCTACGTATCTACTTGACTCCTCATTGCCTTGCCCGTACGGGCACAGGTTGCCTTCTGCGGAGGCATGGCGGTAAAAGAAAGGAATCGTCGGAGGGGCCTGACTTATCACCTGACTCTAGGCACGATCTCGAGAATGAGAAGAATGGAAACCAATCCTAAATGTCCTATAGCCTCACGATTATAGATGTGGTGCAACACACAGATAATCAAGACTCTACTAGACACGGTTTGTAGACATTTTAGAGGACTAAGCGCTCGATACCACTTTTGTCACGACCGAACCGGGCGTGGTCGTGCCTACCGGGCACCCTGGTGATACAACATCGGAGAAAATCGCGGAAATAAAAATATGAACATGAATTAAGAGGCGTGATAAATAAGCAGGCCAACCAGCGGTTGCCTTGGTATATATACATAAACACGACGATTATCCTTTACGGACTACGCCTGCGATACTACGGACCTGCAGAAGTGACAACAACTATGGCGGGACGGGGCCGCCATACCACGAATGTACAAGGACTACGGACTCGGGTAACATACCAAAGATAAGCCTCGAAGGCGGAGCTTCCAACACGCTGAAATGTGATCCTATGGCGGGGATCGGCGGTCGATGTACCTACCTGCGGCATGAGCGGCCCAGGAGGTCGATCTGGCAGGTACCAGTATGTGAAGCGTAAAATCGTAAATGAAATCATAGTAGTCTATTTAAAGCGGGAGCCATGTATGATAACCAAACTCTGATTCGCAACATAAGCGATCATGTCAAGTCGAGGACTCGCGCCACCGAAGTCATCCTCATGCGTGGAACTCCTTCGCCAGCTGCCGTGACCTAGGTACAAATCATGTGATACGTATAACAGGTCTCGGTCCATCTTATGGACCCAGTATAGAAACATGTGGAATACATTCCCGAATGAACCGGTAGTCGAGTGAAATACATTCGGATGAGCAATGGTCAGTGAAGTACATTCCGGATGAGCCGTAGTCGAGTGAAATACATTCGGATGACCGGTAGTCGAGTGAAGTACATTCCGGATGAGCCGTGGTCGAGTGAAATACATTCGGATGAGCCGGTAGTCGAGTGAAGTACATTCGGATGAGCCGGTGAGTCGAGTGAAATACATTCGGATGAGCCGGTAGTCGAGTAGAACACAATACTTGCAACAAGGCTATCACGCGTAACATGGTCAAGTTTCATAACAACAAGCATAGGCAAGTTATACCTGACTCAAGGTACTTTCATTTTATGTCAAAGTCGGATTTTAACCACTAAAGTACTACGTCGTTAAATTCCTTTTAAGAGATTCATTCCTTTTCTAAAAGTCACCCGATACGTAGTATATAAAAAAATGTGTGACTTATATCTTTTAAGTAAACCAAAACGACTTTCATACTTTCCTTTTTAAGACCAAATTAAGGCAATACCATGCCTCATTTGGACAAAATACTTCTCTTTTAAAAGTCAAGTTACGCATTAAAACAAATGATAAAACCCTTCTTTTGTTTTCATAAAGTCGTAATAACCAACTTCCCATAAAGTTATAACACTTTATGTTTTAAACCATTTTAAGACAACCTGATGCCTTTCTTTTCCTAAAAGTTCGGTTTGCCTAATTTCAATTCATGCAAGTCTCTTTTAGAAAAGTTTCATAGTTCATGTCTTAACCTCTTTTTAAAACAATAGAGTAACATATGCCATAGGTGAGTAGGTTAATCTTGTTCATAATCAATCTTATTAAGCGACCGTGATCTAGAAAATGTAATATCATTTTGTCTCGTCTTAGCACATGCGGATGAAGATTTCTCTTGGTTTTAATAATACTTAATTATTCAATACATTTTCCTTTATTAATCTGCGATGGTTTATTGATACGTTACGATTTCGAAATCGGTAAAACATTATTCCTTTTAAAAACCAAGTACTCATTACTCATGAATGAGGTTTCACAAAATCCATATTAATTCATTTAAGTTAAGTCTCTTAACTTTTGAAATTAATAAACCATTCATTTACCACCCTTAAGGCGTTATACCTAACTTCCGTAAAGCTAGTATAACAACTTATGTTTTAAAACAACCAAATCTGATTAACACGTATGCGTCTACCGTACTACATAGCTCACACATATCATGCTAGAAAAGATAGGAAGAGGTTCACATACCTCGCGACGATTATCGACTAATAGCAAAATGCTCCAGTACCTCAAACCGTCGGCTACTCCTAAGCTAAGTAGATCACGCCATCGTAGTACTTCAAACTATAGAGGCCACAAGGCGCCTATTAACATCCTAGATCTCAATGTAGAATATTCTCGAGAAAATTGGCGACACCTCCCACATGGCAGCGTAAATCTCTCCTCAATCGAGTAGGCTACCAAGCCACGGGGAGGGTTTGCACGTCTAACGGGCGTGTACAATTCTACTACACAGTAATGCTACACAAGTCTCTTGTAATGTCTGATCCTATGTAATTCTGATTCGGTTCTCTTATTTAAATTCGGGCTTAAGTCGCAAGACATTGCGTAAGTATTATTCGGGCTTAAGTCGAAAGACATTGCCGCACAACTACGTTCAATTCTATATATAGTATACTTCAACTATATATTCCAACATGTAATTTCCAATTACAATAGAAGGTCAAGAGTGTTTACCTCGATAAGCCCAAAATTATCAGAGTTTATATGTCGATCTGAGCAAGGTTTAGCTCTACTCGTGCGCTCGACCCGCTCAAACAACCCTTAGAAGTTTTAACCAACTTCTACTTAACACTTCAACTACGGGTGAAGATTTACTTAGGGTTTCGTTTTTGTGACTGAGGGAAGTATAATAGTATTTTCTGGGCTTTTGTAAAAGTGTAACCTTGGGAATACTATAAGGTATTTGGGCCAAGGTATTTGGGCATTATAACAATACTAGGAGAGTATTTCTATACCACAAAAAGGGGGGGGGGGGTATTATATGAAAACAACTAGGCTAGTGGGGGTACCATGGCTACTACAAAGGGGGAGGGGGAAGCTCTCGGCCAAGCTCACTCAAGGGGGACGGGGTGTGGTGGATGAAAGCAACAAGAAGGAGAGGGAGGGATTTTTCAAGACTTAGACAATTTTTGGATGAATAAGTTCATCAACTTAGAGGGGTATTTATAGGTCAAGAAATGGCCAACCAATGGCCAAGATCTATCCAAGTGTAAGGCAAGTGTAAGGTCAAGATGAAGCCATGTGTTTGTGGGTCCCACTTGCTCATCAACTACACAAAATATCCTACCTAACCCTTGACCACAATTTTTGCACAAAAAACGTGCTCACTTATCCCTTTGGCCGTCCACTTCCTTCCAATGTGAGGGTGACACATGTCACCCTCCCGTTGGTCCAAAATGTTTCGTCTCTCGGAAAAATCCGCAAAAATTATTAATGACATAGCCGTATTTTTCAATAATAAATCTTTGGAAACTTTTCGTCGAAAAACGACTACTTTCGGTACTTGTGCACAAAATTTCATTCTTGCCTAATCTTTAAGGCTCAAATTTATATCGTCGCCCTCACGCATACCACGAAATCTGAGGTATAACATTCTCCCCTCGTAGAAACATTCGTCCGAATGTTCCTTCTAACCTCAAAACAAACATGCGCGATATAGTCTTCACTACTATACTTACGAGAACAATCTGCCACACTTTGGCCACGAAACACTGCGCAAATACTTACATCCAAGTCCACGAGAAACACCTATAACATCACAAACTTTTGTCACTTTGCGCGAGGTTCTAGTGTCACTCGGCGACCAACAAATGGTGCCGGATGCATGCGATCCACGAGGTCTAAAATATACATCCTTCCGCCTTCTCCCACAAGAAATGATCATATCTAAGATCGCAATACATGCTCGCCTCTGCCCTTACTCGTCGTACTCTTCTCGAACACGAACTCTTCTAGTATCGTACCACACTTGATCAACGTACGTTTCCAACCCTTGAGTCACTACCTCCAAACTTGGTCATCTTACTAACCTCGATTTCTTAGGGCCATTCTCGGCCTTCACGGTGCAACGGTTGAACACGTCCACGAACTCATACGATGGTCAACTAAACTTGGGCCTAGCACCCTCGTGACCCTACCACTGGCGGGACCACGAGTGACCCAGCGCCGAAAGCAGTGCGGGTTGGCGCAACATGGCCCCAACCCGACCCACTTAACGCATCACGCTCTTGTTTCCCGTCCGGAACAATCTTACCTATGCAAGTCATGAAAGCTACCACTTCCACTTTACACTACGAGAATTATCCAGAACACATTTATCATAAACCAAGTATTTCAACAAAGACTAGCAGTAAAATCTTTTATTCAAGATGACCTTACCTCAAGGTCTCAACACGAAATATTCTAAGGTTCACACTTTCCATGCCCCATACATATCCTTTCAACTAACCATGCTTTCTAACTCATAACCAACATAACGCTATCCGAGCGTAGCACACAATAAGAAGGTCATTATATCATGCATACAAATCTCTAGAGGTTAAGGATATACGAATCTACCTCTCGCTCTAATCATAGGCCGACCTGCAGTATGCGCTATGAAAGGCGATGAACACGCGGCGATCCGGTAGGCTGCGTCATCTGCGGTACCCCTCTATAAGCCACGATCTCGTCACATGGCCACGACGGCCGCGGTGAAACAAGCACCCGATAAAAACGACATTCCCGGGATGATGTTTGCCACATCGTGCCATCGAGGTACATGAATCCTGGCGGCTAGCACTCGCGTACACTGTGAACGGAAGCCACGGAGCTCGACCGGCTCGAATACCACGAACATCCCGGCGACTATGGGGACCACTATGCTGGTGGAGGTACATAACTAGGCTATTTGTTGAGGCGGTCCGCCTCGAAAGTTACCAAAGGACCTGCTGTTACGGCCTCTTACGCGATCTCGGTCATTCAGTCGACCTCTTCGTGCCTCGCATCCTAGTGCATGAGCTTGCGTGCGGGCAATGTTCATGCCGGTGAAGAGCTACACCGTACAAGCCTCTGCCAGTAATCGTCGGCCCGGTGGCGTAGCGGTGTACTCTGTCCTCCATATCCGCTACTCTGGCGAGAACATACCGAGCTAATGAGTCGAACTCCACATTGTACTCTCTAACCGTCGCCGTCTTGCCTCAGCGTCAAAAATCTTTGGCCGAGCCCTCCTCATCTGTGGAGGCAAGAAATGTGCAAGAAATGCCCTCGAGAACTTCGTCCCAAGCTGCTGGAAGTGCATACTCTTCCGGGCGGCTCGCGAATCAAACGATCAGCTGCGGTATCACGCGGTGATGCGAACCAATACCACCGACTCTTCCTCTGAGGCTCGATCACTCTCATGATCATTGTAGGCTGTCGGATAAACTCACGAGGTCATCCTCGGCTCGATCCATAGAACACCTGGCGGGCTCTGACTCGAGAAAGTCACGTAGCCTCAGCTGCGCTCGGGGTGAACTACGGGTGCTCTGGGGTGAGCTGCTGCGTCGGCCCTATCCTCATATCGGCCACGACCACGGCGATGGCGGGCCATCTCCTTGTACCCGTCTCATCTGCTCCGGTGTGAGGCCGGAGGCTCAGTGCTGCGGTCTCGGCGACCTGCTGCGGCTCTAAACTTCTTTGGTCTTTGGCGGCGCGAAACTAGTCGTCGGAAGCTTTGTCTCGAGGCGGCCAGGACTGCGCCTCGTACTCCTCGTATCTCACCAACTCCTCATCGCCTTGCCCATCCGGGCACAGGTTGCCTGCGGAGGCATAGCGGTAAAACAAAGGAATCGTCGGAGGGCTGACTTATCACCGGCTACAGGAGCACGATCTCGGAATGAGAAGAATGGAAACCAATCCTAAATGTCCTATAGCCTCACGATTATAGATGTGGTGCCTGACACACCGATAATCAAGACTACTAGACACGGTTTGTAGACATTTTAGAGGACTAAGCGCTCGATACCACTTTTGTCACGACCGAACCGGGCGTGGTCGTGCTACCGGGCACCTGGTGATACAACATCGAGAGAAAATCAGCGGAAATAAAAATATGAACATGAATTAAGAGGCGTGATAAATAAGCAGGCCAACAAAGCAGTTGCCTTGGTATATATACATAAACACGACAGTTATCCTTTACGGACTACGCCTGCAGCGGTACTACGGACCTAGAAGTGACAACAACTATGGCGGACGAGGCCGCCATACCACGAATGTACAAGGACCTCTGGACTCGGGGTAACATACCAAAGATAAGCCTCAGGAAGGAGAGCTTCAACACGCTGAAATGTAATCCTATAAGCGTGGATCGGCGATCGATGTACCTCTACTGCGGCATGAGCGGCCCGAAGGAGTCGAGACAATGGTACCAAGTATGTGAAGCGTAAAATCACGTAAATGAAATCATAGTAGTCTATTTAAAGCGAGAGCCATGTATGATAACCAAACTACGATTCACAACATAAAGCGATCATGTCAAGTCGTGGACTCACGCCTCAAAGTCATCCTCGTACGTGGAACTCCTTCCTCAGCTGCCGTGATCTAGGTACAAATCATGTGATCGTATAACGTGTCTCGGCCCATCTTATGGACCAGATAGAAACATGTGGAATACATTCCCGAATGAACCGGTAGTCGAGTGAAATACATTCGGATGAGCCGTAGTCGAGTGAAGTACATTCGGATGAGCCGTGGTCGAGTGAAATACATTCGGATGAACGGTAGTCGAGTGAAGTACATTCCGGATGAGCCGGTGTCGAGTGAAATACATTCGGATGAACCGTAGTCGAGTGAAGTACATTCGGATGAGCCGTAGTCGAGTGAAATACATTCGGATGAGCCGGTAGTCGAGTAGAACACAATACTTGCACAACAAGGCTATCACACGTAACATGGTCAAGTTTCATAACAACAAGCATAGGCAAGTTATACCTGACTCAAGGTACTTTCATTTTATGTCAAAGTCAGGATTTTAACCCTAAAGTACTCGTCGTTAAATTCCTTTTAAGAGATTCATTCCTTTTCTAAAAGTCACCCGATACGTAGTATATAAAAAAATGTGTGACTTATATCTTTTAAGTAAACCAAAACGACTTTCATACTTTCCTTTTAAGACCAAATTAAGGCAATACCATGCGCCATTTGGACCAAAATACTTCTCTTTTAAAAGTCAAGTTACGCATTAAAACAAATGATAAAACCCTTCTTTTGTTTTCATAAAGTCGTAATAACCAACTTCCCATAAAGTTGTTATAACACTTTATGTTTTAAACCATTTTAAGACAACCTGATGCCTTTCTTTTCCTAAAAGTTCGGTTTGCCTAATTTCAATTCGCAAGTCTCTTTTAGAAAAGTTTCATAGTTCAATGTCTTAACCTCTTTTTAAAACAATAGAGTAACATATGCCATAGGTGAGTAGGTTAATCTTGTTCATAATCAATCTTATTAAGCGACCATGATCTAGAAAATGTAATATCATTTTGTCTAAATCTTAGCTTCATGCGGATGAAGATTTCTCTTGGTTTTAATAATACTTAATTATTCAATACATTTTCCTTTATTAATCTGCGGTGGTTTATTGATACACATTACGATTTCGAAATCGGTAAAACATTATTCCTTTTAAAAACCAAGTACTCATTACTCACGAATGAGGTTTCACAAAATCCATATTAATTCATTTAAGTTAAGTCTCTTAACTTTTGAAATTAATAAACCATTCATTTACCACCCTTAAGGCGTTATACCTAACTTCCCATAAAGCTAGTATAACACTTATGTTTTAAAACAACCAAATCTGATTAACACGTATGCGTCACCGTACTACATAGCTCACGTATCATGCTAGAAAAGATAGGAAGAGGTTCACGTACCTCGCGACGATTATCGACTAATAGCAAAATGCTCCAAGTACCTCAAACCGTGGCTACTCCTTAAGCTAAGTAGATCACGCCATACGTAGTACTTGACCTATAGAGGCCCTGAGGCGCTATTAACATCCTAGATCTCAATGTAGAATATTACAGAAAATTGGCGGCACCTCCCCACGCACAGCGTAAATCTCCTCACCAATCGGTAGGCTACCAAGCCAACCGGGGAGGTTTGCCGTCTAACGGACGTGTACAATTCTACTACACGATGCTACACAAGTCTCTGTCTGATACCCTATGTAATTACGATTCGGTTCTCTTATTTAAATTCGGGCTTAAGTCGCAAGACATTGCGTAAGTATTATTCGAGCTTAAGTCGAAAGACATTGCCGGCTACGTTCAATTCTATATATAGTATACTTCAACTATATATTCCAACAACATGTAATTTCCAATTACAATAGAAGGTCAAGAGTGTTTACCTCGATAAGCCCAAAATTATCCGAGTTTATATGTCGATCCTGAGCAAGGTTTAGCTCCTACTCCGTGCGCTCCAACCCGCTCCAAACAACCCTTAGAAGTTCTAACCAACTTCTACTTAACACTTCAACTACGGGTGAAGATTTACTTAGGGTTTCGTTTTTGTGGTGAGGAAGTATAATAGTATTTTCTGGGCTTTTGTAAAAGTGTAACCTTGGGAATACTATAAGGTATTTGGGCCAAGGTATTTGGGCATTATAACAATACTAGGAGATTATTTCTATACCACAAAAAGGGGGAGGGGGGTATTATATGAAAACAACTAGGCTAGTGGGGGGTACCCCACGGCTAACCACTACAAAGGGGGGAGGGGGAAGCTCTCGGCCAAGCTCACTCAAGGGGGAGGGGGTGTGGTGGACGAAAGCAACAAGAAGGAGAGGGAGGGATTTTTCAAGACTTAGACAATTTTTGGATGAATAAGTTCATCAACTTAGAGGGGTATTTATAGGTCAAGAAATGGCCAACCAATGGCCAAGATCTATCCAAGTGTAAGGCAAGTGTAAGGTCAAGATGAAGCCATGTGTTTGTGGGTCCCACTTGCTCATCAACTACACAAAATATCCTACCTAACCCTTGACCACAATTTTTGCACAAAAAACGTGCTCACTTATCCCTTTGGCCGTCCACTTCCTTCCAATGTGAGGGTGACGTATCACCTCCGTTGGTCCAAAATGTTCGTCTCTCGGAAAAATCCAAAAATTATTAATGACATAGCGGAATTTTCCCTACGAATTGTGGAAACGTTTCGTCGAAAAACGACTCCTTTCGGTACTTGTGCACAAAATTTCATTCTTGCCTAATCTTTAAGGCTCAAATTTATATACGTACGCCCTCACGTACATACCCTGGAAATACGGGGTATAACATTGGGCATTATAACAATACTTGTAGAATACATTTCTACCAAGGGGGGGGGGGGGTAGTATTTCGACTAGCACAACTAGGCTAGGGGGGGGGTTGCTCTCGGCAGAATCTCGAAGGGAGGGGTGTGGTGGACGAAAACAACAAGAGGGAGAGGGAGGGATTTTTCAAGACTTAGACAATTTTTGGATGAATAAGTTCATCAACTTAGAGGGGTATTTATAGGTCAAGAAATGGCCAACCAATGGCCAAGATCTATCCAAGTGTAAGGCAAGTGTAAGGTCAAGATGAAGCCATGTGTTTGTGGGTCCCACTTGCTCATCAACTACACAAAATATCCTACCTAACCCTTGACCACAATTTTTGCACAAAAAACGTGCCAACAATTCCCCTTTGGCCGTCCACTTCCTTCCAATGTGAGGGTGACACATGTCCTCCCGTTAATCCAAAATGTTCGTCTCTGGAAAAATCCGCAAAAATTATTAATGACATAGCCGTAATTTTCCTACGAAAATGGAAACGTTTAGTCGAAAAACGACTCTAATCGGGTGTTGTGTACAAATTTGAAACTTGCCTAACTTAAGGCTCAAATTTATATCGTCGCCTCACGTACATACCGGAAATACGGTATAACATTCTCCTCCTTAGAAGCATTCGTCCCGAATGTTCCTTCTAAGCCTCAAAACAAACATGCGCGATATAGTCTTCACTACTATACTTACGAGAACAATCACCACACTTTGTACGAAACACGCGCAAATACTTACATCCAAGTCCACGAGAAACACCTCTAACATCACAAACTTTTGTCACTTTGCGCGAGGTTCTAGTGTCACTCGGCGACCAACAAATGGTGCGGACTGCATGCGATCCACGAGGTCTAAAATATACATCCTTCGCACCTTCTCCTTCACAAGAAATGATCATATCTATGCTCGCAATACATGCTCGCCTCTACCCTTACTCGTCGTATCTCTTCTCGAACACGAACTCTTCTAGTATCGTGCCACACTTGATCAACGCTCGTTTCCAACCGCTTTGAGTCACTACCTCCAAACTTGGTCATCTTACTAACCTCGATTCCTTCAGGGCCATTCTCGGCCTTCACGAACTGATTTTGGTCGAACATATCCACGAACTCATCGATGGTCATCTAAACTTGGGCTAGCACCCTCGTGACCCTACCATCTGGCGGGACCACCTGACCAGCCACCTTAATCAAGACTCTGGGTTGACCGCAACACGTCCTCAACCCGACCCAATCGCGCTAAACCCTTGCTCCCGATCACGGAACAATTCTTACTAACTCACATCATGAAAGCTACCACTTCCATTTCACACTACCCATGGACTTATCACACAATATATCCACGTATACTACGCACTCGATAAAAGTCAAACATAAAATGAATCTTTTACTCAAGACGACCTTATCTGTAGGTCTCAATCGTGAAATAATCTAAGGTTCACACCTTCCATGCCCCATACTTACTCTTCCAACTAACCATGTTTTCTAACTCACAATATAACACAACGCTATCCGCACATAGCATGTAACAATAAGATCATCATATCAAGCATGCAAAACTACAGAGGTTAGGGATATACGAACCTGCTCCACTCTAATCATAGGCACGCCTGTGGCATATGTTATACCCGTATTCTCGTGGTATGTATGCGAGGACATACGTCTGAGAAGCGGCGAGAAAATTTGAAAGGAAGAAAGAGGTGATTTTTCCACGGAAAAAGTTTAGGTTTTTGTAAAGAAAAATGTTCGTTGATGGGAATTGGGTTCCCAGATTTGGAATTTGGGCTTCTTAAATTATATTAGAATTTTGAGATTTTATTTTCGGAAATGGTCACGTGGGGCCCACGGGAAAAATTTACGGTTTTGTGGGGCCCGCTTTGTTTTTGAGATTTCCGGTATTGTGGATATTTTTTTGAAAGACGTTTTATGAGGGACAATAGGAGGGTGACACGTGTCACCCCCGCCTAGGTGGCTTGGCCGAAGTTACCTTTGTGCACAACACCCGGTTAGAGTCGTGTTTGGACGAAAAGTTTTTCGGAAATTGCGCAGGGAAAAATACGGCGATTTGGTTTTGTTTTTTTTCGGATTTTTCCGAGAGACGAAACATTTTGGACCAACGGGAGGGTGACATGTGTCACCCTCACATTGGAAGCAAGGGGCGGCAAACCTTGGACGATTGGTTCACGTTTCTTGGCCAATTGGCTCCTTGTTTTGGCCTTGTTTCGTGGCTTGTTTGGTGCCATGTTTTGTGCATTGTTTTGTGGAGTAGGGGCTAGGGTGCACTTGGCTTGATCAAGGCCATACACTTGCCTTGCACATGGCTTGATCTTGGCCGTTGGTTGGCCTTTGGCTTTCCTATAAATACCACTCTCTTGAAGACTTCATTCGTCAAAATCTTCCAAGTCTTGGAAACCCCTCCCCTCCTCTTGTTGACTCTCGTCCAAGAGCCCTCTCCCTTAAAATTTGCCTTGGCGAAACCCTCCTCTTCCCTTTGTGGTGCTAGCAGTGGGGTACCCACTGCTAGTTGTTTCGTATAATACCCCTTTTGTGGTATAGAAATACTCTCTAGTATTGTTATAATACCCAAAATACCTTAGCCTTTACCTAGTAGTATTTCAAAAGTTACCTCTTTCGTAGAGCAGGAAATGCTACCTTTTGTCCTTTAGTCTCAGAAACCACTAAGGAAATCTTCATAGTTGGTTGAAGTATTTGAGTAGAAGTTAGTTAGAACTTCTAAGGGTTGTTTGGAGCGGATTGGAGCGCACGGAGTAGGAGCTAAACCTTGCTCAGGATCGACATTATAACTTGGATAATTTTGGGCTTGTCGAGGTAAATATTCTTGTCCCCTTATTTGTAATTGGAGATTACATGTGGTAGGAATATATAGTTGAGATATACTATATATAGAACTGAACATTATTGTGGCAATGTCTTTTGACTTAAGCCTGAAGAATAAAGAACTGAACTGTATTTACATAGGACTGTATTGCAGTAGACTTGTGTAGTATTCGTGTAGAATTGTACACGTCAGGTTAGGCGTGTAAACCCCTGGTTGGCTTGGTAGCCGGCCTCGTTAGAGGAGGAGATTTCTGTTGTGGGGAGGTCTTTGTGAATTTTACAGAAAAATGGGAACTTGTGTTCAAGAGTTAATACACGTTTGTGACCTTTATAGGTGAAAGTACTAAGAGTAGCGTATTCTACTCGAGGAGTGGAAAGGGCTAGCAAGGTTGTAGTACTTGGAGCATTTTGCTTATTGTCGATAAATCGCCGCGAGGTATGTGAACCTCTTCCTATCTTTTCTAGCATGATTGTTGTGAACTATGTAGTACGGTGAGCGATACGTGTGCTAAGTGATTTGGTTGGTTTAAAACATAGGGTGTTATAATAGCTTTATGGGAAGTTAGTTATAACGACCTTAGGTAAGTGAAAATGGTTTACTGATGTTAGAAGTTAAGAGACTTGATCTTATAAGATAAGAGACTTAACTTATTTGTTTTAATGTGGATGTTTGTGTGAAACCTCATTCGTGAGTAATGAGTACTTGGTTTTTAAAGGGATAATGTTTCTTGATTTGGAATCGAATGTGTATCGACAGCACCATTGCAGCGTTAATAAAGGAAAATGTATTGAATAATGATGTATTAAAACCAGTAGAAACCTCCATCTGCATAGAAGCTAAGATGAGACAAAATGATATTACATTTTCTAGATCATGGCTGCTGTAATAAGATCGTTATAAACAAGAATAAACTACTCACATATATGACATATGTTACTCAATTGTTTTAAAAGAGATTAAGACTATGAGTTATGAAACCTTTCTAAAATAAGTGACTTGAGCATTTGAAAATGAGAAGCTTGAGTAATTGAAACTAGGCAAACTGGAACTTAGGAAAAGAATGTTGTTACTTGATTTTGAAAAGGAATGTGGGTTGGTCATTCTAATACTACGGATATCGGGTGACTTTTATAAAAGTAATGGATCTCTTTTAAAAGAACTCAACGTATGTAGTACTTTGGGGTTAAAAACCCGGACTTTGGCATAAAATGAAAGTACTTTGAGTTGTGTGAAACTTGCCTATGCTTGTTGTTGTGAAACTTTCCTATGTTTGTTGTTGTGAAACTTGCCTACGCTTGTGATGATAGCCTTTGTTGTGCAAGTGTGGTATTTACGTATTCTGGCGTCTCGATAGAGGCGGTTGACTTATTGAGAACTTACTTGGGCGTCTTTGGCGGTGATGGAGAATTCCACGGGTATGTTTCCATTTTGATTCTTGTCTTGTTGTTGATGTCACATGGACATGTCTACCGTCTGATATTCGGGGCATGCGGCCGTGCGGCCGGTTGATTACCCGATATATGGTTATTCGCAACATGGGCGTGTCTACACGTCTGATTCCGGCATGTGGCCATGGGCGTGGTTGACCACCCGTATATTGTTATTGAGGTTACATGGGCATGTCTACACCGTCTGAGATTCGGGGCATGTGGCCATGCGGCCTTGTTATTATTGTTGCATCATGGACATGTCTACACCGATGCAGTATTCCGGGGACATGTGGCCATGATGCAAACATGATGGATGTGGTGGGCGTGAGACCCATAGTTATATTTGAGTGGTGACTTTGAGGGCGTGAGTCCCTGACTTGACTGCTTTTATGTTGCGTACTGTATTTTGGTTATCATACATGTCTCGCTTTATATCTGGTTATGATTTGACTGCGATATTCTGATTTCACATACTTGGTACTGTTATCACGACCTCGCTTGAGTGCGTTCATGCCGCAGGTAGAGGTACATCGATCGTGGATCCTCGCTCTTAGGATCTCGATTCGGCGTTTTGGGAAGCTCGTTTCTCGGAGGCTTATCTTTTGGTATGTGTTCCACGAGTTGTAGGTTCTTGTACATTCGAGGGGTATGGCGAGGCCTGTCCGTCATAGTCGTTGTAAATCTTAGAGGTGCATGCGATGTGGCGGGGTTGTAAAAGGATTAAACTGTTGAGTTTTATGTATATCTTTGAAGGCAAGCTTTTTGGTTGGCTTTGTTTATTATTATATCTATTGTTGCATGTCTAAGTTTTTATTTCCGCTGGTTTTTCTCTGATGTTGTATCACTAGGGTGCCCGGGGTAAGGCACCAGTCACGGGCCCGAATTTCGAGGTGTGACAAAGTGGTATCAGAGCAGTTAGTCCTCGGAAAGTGTCTACAGACCGTGTCTAGTAGAGTCTTGATTATCGGTGTGTTGTGCACCACATCTATAATCAGGAGGCTATAGGACATGTAGGATTGGTTTCTATTCTTCTCATTCTGAGATCGTGCCTTAAAGCTGAGTTGTAAGTTGGACCCCTCTGATGTGTTTCATTTTACGATTATGCCTCCGCCATGGCGACGGTGCCTGAAGGCAAAGCAGCCGAGGCTGCTAGTGGGATCTGAGAGAGTGCGAGCGCGAGCGGTCGATGCACGAGCAGTGCTTCCGGCGAGTTTAGCGGCGCCGCCAAAGACCAGGCGAGGTTTAGAGCGCGGCCGTGGGCGATGAGACTCTGAAGACTGAGCCTCCAGTCGCGATGCAGGCGAGGAGATGGGTCGAGAGATGGCGATTATTGGCGAGTTGTGGCGAGATATGAGAGCAGTGGATCTGGCGATTCGGTTCAGCGGCTGTGGTGCACCCGAGAGCGAATAGTTTGAGGCTACGGGACTTTACGAGTTGTAGCGCCGGAGTTTTATGGGTCGAGCACGAGGATGATCCGCAGGAGTTCATCCGTAAATTCTGAAGGATCATCGCGGGTGATCAAGGCTTGAGAGACCGAGTACGTGACCTTCGGTTCGCGGCCGCGTGATACCGCGATCGATTGGTTTGATTCGTAGGAGCTTTCGGGAGAGCATGCACCTCAGTGATTTAGGATGAGTTTTGGGGCTTTTCTCACGCACTTCTTGCCTCCGCAGATGAGGAGCACGGGCCGACAAATTTTTATTCTTGAGGCAGAGGCGCCGTCGTGGAGTACAATGTCGAGTTCGATTCTTTGGCTCGATATGTCCTGCGCTTGTTGCAGATATGGAGGATAGGGTGCATCGCTACGTCACGGGCTAGATGATTATATGGCGAGTCTTGTGCGGGTGTTTCTCTTCACCGGCATGGACATTGCCCATTCGTGCTCGTGCACGCGGGTGCGAGGCGCGAAGATCGGCAGGTGGACCGCTTTCAGCGAAGAAGGCCAAGGCGGATATTTTAGCGACTTCGAGGCGGACCGCCTCAGCCGAGACTAGTTATGTACCTCGCCATTGCAGTGGTCCTCCGCAGCCGGGACCGCAGGATATTCGAGGCGGTCGGGGCTCCGGGTTCGAATGTTCGGGAGTAGGGGTGTTGGCGGATCGATCACCCCTACCTCGGTGGTCGATGTGGTAGACCGCATTTGGGAGTGTCGTAGTACCAGGAGCTTGTTATTCTTGCGGCCAGCGGGGCCATATGACGAGAGACTGTCCGACCGGTAGCGGTAGGATAGCCTGATTACTAGGCGATTGCGGGCCACGGTAAGTCGCGGTGGAAGTTCGATTTTAGCGGTCCTTGAACGCCTAGTTTGAGTATATCCTTAACCCTTTAGATACTTGTATGTATTGATGTTAATGAAGTGTTAAGTGTTATGTTCGGATAGCTTTGTGCTAAATGTGATTTAGACACCGTTATTGTAGAAGGGTAAGTATGGGGGCATGGTAAGTGTGAACCACTGGTATCACGATTGAGACCTTAGAGGTAAGGTCGTCTTGAGTAAAAGATTCGTTTTATGTTTGACCTTTATCGAGTCGTAGTTTACGTGGGTTTTATTTGTGTGATAAGTCCGTGGGTAGTGTGAGATGGAAGTGGTAGCTTTCATGATGTGATTCAGCGAGATTGTTCCGGTGTCGGGAACGAGGGCTTGACGCGATTGTGGGTCGGGTTGAGGACGTGATACGGGTCAACCGTGCCGGATTAAGGTGGGGTCAGTTGGGTGGTCGCCCGGTGGTAGGGTCACGAGGATGCTATGCCGCAGTTTGGATGAGCATCGTATGAGTTCGTGGACGCGTTCGACCCGAAGCGGTTCGTAAGGGCCGGGACTGGCCTTAAGGAAGTGTGAGGTGAGTCAGATGACCAAGTTTGGAGGTAGTGACTCGGAGATTTTTTGGAACGGAAGTAATGGTGAAGTATGGTACGTCTTGGGAGAGTTCAAGTGTTCGAGAAGGCACGACGAGTAAGGAAGGAAGAGGGCGTGTGTTATTTTTGTGGCGGCGTGGCGTCGGCAACTTGTTAGAGGAACTTTATCGTTATCCGACTTGAGAAGGAACATTCGGGACGAATGTTTCTAAGGAGGGGAGAATGTTATACCCCGTATTCTCAGGGTATGTATGCGAGGACGTACGTACGAGAGCGACAGAAAATTTGAAAGGAAGAAAGAGGTGATTTTTCCACGCAAAAAGTTTCGGTTTTGTAAAGAAAAATGTTCGTTGATGGGAATTGGGTTCCCAGTTTGGAATTTGGGCTTCTTAAATTATATTAGAATTTTGAGATTTTATTTTGGAAATGGTTACGTGGGGCCACGGGAGAAATTCTGGTTTTGTAGGGCCGCTTTGTTTTGAGATTTCGGATTGTGGATATTTTTTGAAAGACGTTTTATGAGGGCGATAGGAGGGTGACACGTGTCACCCCGCCTAAGTGGCTTGGCGAAGTTACCTTTGTGCACAACACGGTTAGAGTCGTTTTTGGCGAAGCGTTTTGCGTAACTTGCGAAGGAAAATTCGGCTATGTCGTTTTGTATTTTTGCGGATTTTTCCGAGAGGCGAAACATTTTGGACCAACGGGAGGGTGACATGTGTCACCTCGCATTGAAGCAAGCGGGCGCAACCTCGGGCGATTGTTCACGTTGGCCAATGGGATTAGCTCCTTGTTTTGGCCTTGTTTGTGGCTTGTTTGGTGCCATGTTTTGTGCATTGTTTTGTGGAGTAGGGGCTAGGGTGCACTTGGCGATCAAGGCCATACACTTGCCTTGCATACGGCTTGATCTTGGCCATTGGTTGTGTGGCGCCGAAAATCGGGCCGTCGGCAGTGCCTTACCAGGCGCTAGTGATACAACATCGAGAAAACCGTGAAATAAAACTTTACACATGAAATGAGAGATATAGTAAATAAACAGCCAACCAAAACAGTTGCCTTGGTATATACATAAAACACGAGCAGTTTAATCCTTTTACAACCACGCCTGTAAAGATTACTACGGACCTCTAAGATTTATACAACAACTATGACGACGGGCCGCCATACCCCGAGCGTAAGAACTTACGGACTCGGGTAACATACAAAGATAAGCCTCCGAGGCGGAGCTTCCCAAACGCTGAAATGAGATCCTAAACGCGGGGATCGGCGGTAGATGTACCTACTGCGGCATGAGCGGCCCCGAAGAGAGTCAAGATAACAGTACAGTATGTGAAGCGTAAATCTTGTAAATGAAATCATAATAGTCTATATAAAGCGGGAGACATGTATGATGAGCAAACTACGATATATAACATATAACGATTCATCAAGCGAGGACTCACGCCTCCAAATTATCACTCGTGCGTGGAATTTCTTCCTCACTTGCCGGATTTATGATATAACAATACCAAGGATTATACATGAACACCATGTCCCACTGTGTTATAAAACCGTGCAGACAAGTATAACTACGAGATCCGGCCGTACCAATAATACAATGCAACCAAAACACGGCCGTCACGGGGCAAGTGCGAGCCGACTCTACAGGATACAAGGCGGTCACGCGGTGACCGGGGCAAATCTGGTGACCACGAGGACCAAGCGTCAGATCACGAAACCGTCACTATCTTTGAGCAGGGGCAAGTCACGGTGACTACCGAATACCAAGGCCGAATCGATCCACGAGGCGGGGCAATGCGAGCCACCACCGGATACCGGGCGAGCGGTAAGAAACCTCAACGATCCAACCGCCTCTATCGAGACGCGGTAACACGAAACACCACACTTGCACAACAAAGGCTATCATCACAAGCATAGGCAAGTTTCACATCACTCAAAGTACCTTCATTTTATGCCAAAGTCGGGTTTCAACCACAAGTACTACTTACGTTAAATTCTTTAAAGAGATCCATTACTTATCAAAGTCACCCGATACAGTAGTATTAGAATGACCAACCCACATTCCTTTTCAAAATCAAGTAACAACATTCTTTTCCTAAGTTCGGTTTGCCTAGTTTCAATTACTCAAGCTTCTCATTTTCAAATGGTTTCATAGTTCATAAACTTAATCACTTGATTCCTTTTAGAACAATTGAGTAATATAAGTCTCACGTGAGTAGGTTATTCTTGTTTACAACATTCTTATTACAGACCATGATCTAGAAAATGTAATATCATTTTGTCTCATCTTAGTTTCTATGCGGATGGAGGTTTCTCTTGGTTTTAATACGATACATCATTATTCAATACATTTTCCTTTATTAACGCTGCGGTGGTGCGTCGATACACATTACGATTTCGAAATCGGTAAAACATTATCCCTTTAAATAAAACCAAGTACTCATTACTCACGAATGAGGTTTCACACAAACATCCACATTAAAACAAATAAGTTAAGTCTCTTATCTTATAAGATCAAGTCTCTTAACTTCTAACATCAGTAAACCATTTTCTTTACCTCTCTTAAGACATTATACCTAACTCCGTAAAGCTAGTATAACTCTTTTTAAAACCTTTTAAAACAAAGTGTTACTCTCCTTCCAAAACGATTTATAAATCTTTTGAAATACATCAAGTTCTTTATTATAACAAGCGATTATAATTCACATCGATTACCTTTTAAAACCACAAAGTATTTTCTTACCTACATAAAGTTATAACAACTTCCCATAAAGTGTTATAACGGCTTTATGTTTTAAGAACAATCAAACACAGTTAACACATGTACGTCTACCGTACTACATAGTTCACACATATCATGCTAGAAGAGATAGGAAGAGGTTCACATACCTCGCGACGATTTAACGACAATAAGCAAAATGCTCCAAGTACTACAACGCACTAGCCCTTTCCACTCCGAGTAGAATACGCTACTCTTAGTACTTTCACCTATAAAGGCCACAAACGTCTATTAAATCTTAAACACACGTTCCCATCTTTCTCTGAGAAAATTCGGCACCTCCCCACATCAGCGTAAATCTCCTCTCTATCGAGGTCGGCTACAAGCCAACGAGGGTTTAACACGCCTAACCGGGCGTACAATTCTACTACACAGTAATGCTACATAAGTCTCATCAGAATACAACCCTAGGTAATTACGATTCGATTCTTCTCTTTATTATCCTTCATGTGATTCTTGTTCAATTCTTCATTCTTCAGCTTAAGTCAAAAGACATTGCCATAATACTAAGTTGATTCTATATATAGTATACAACACTATATATTCAACACTTATGTAATTTCCAATTACAATAGGGACAAGATATTTACCTCGATAAGCCCAAAATTATCCGAGTTTAAAGTCGCTCCCGAGCAAGGTTTAGCTCCTCCTCCGAGTGCTCGATCCGCTCCAAACAACCCTTAGAAGTTCTACGCAACTTCTCCATACTTCAACAACGGGTGAAGATTTTCCTTAGAGTTTAGTGTAGAGGCTAAGGAAAGTATAATCGTATTTTAGGGTTTCGTACAAAGGGTACTTTGGAAAGTACTACAAGGTATTTGGGCTAAAGTATTTTGGACATTATAACAATACTTAGGAGAGTATTTCTATACCACAACAAAGGGTATTATCTGAAAACAACTAGGCTAGGGGTACCCAGGCCAGCACCACAGGGGAAGCTCGGCAAAGGGGAAAGGGGTGTGGTGGGCGAATTTCACAAGGGAGGAGGAAGAGAACTTCAAGACTTAGGCAATTTGTGGATGAAGAAAGTCTTCACAAAGGGAGCTATTTATAGCAAAACCAAAGGCCAACCAAGGCGAAGATCCTTCCAAGTGTATAGCAAGTGTAAGGGCAAGATTAAACCAAGTGCACCCTAAACCCTACTCCACAAAACACTCCAAAACAAGCCACAAAACAAGGCACAAATCAAGGAGCCAATTGGCGAAGAGCGTGACCCATTTCGTCCAAGCCATGCCATGGTTGCCGTCGAGCCTTCCATTAGAGGGTGACAAGTGTCGCCTCTCGTTGATCCAAAATGTTTCGTCTCTCGGAAAAATCCGCAAAAAATATAAATGACATAGCGGAATTTTCCCTCAGCTAAGTGGAAAGCGTTTCGTCAAAAGCGACTCCTTTCGGCACTTGTGTACAAATTTCGAAACTATGCCTACTTAAGGCTCAAATTGTACACGTACGCCCTCACGTACATACTCTGGAAATACGGGGTATAACATTCTCCCTTAGAAACATTCGTCCCGAATGTTCCTTCAAGGTCTCAAAACAAGCGGCGTCGATATAGTCTTCACGCTATACGTTTGAAAACAATCATGCCACACTGGCCACAAAAACATCGTTCACTTTTCCCTTTCGTAGTACTCGTCCACGAACACTCGAACTCGTTCTAGTATCCGTACCACACTTCCACAACGCTCGTTTCCAACCTCGAGTCACTACCTCAAACTTGGTCATCTCACTAACCTCGATTTCCTAAGGCCATTCCGGCCTTCACGAACTGATTACGATCGAACGCGTCCACGAACTCATACGATGGTCATCTAAACTTGGGCCTAGCACCCTCGTGACCCTACCACTGGCGGGACCACCAGGCCGACCCGCTAAACCGGGTTCTGGGTTGACCGCAAATGGTCCTCAACCCGACCCCAACGCGCCAACTCTTGTTCCCGATCCGGAACAATCTTACTATTTCACATCACGAAGCTACCACTTCCATCTCACACTACCCGAGGACTTACCTTTTCACTAACTGTGTTTCTAAATCACATTTTAGCACAAAGCTATCCAAACATAACATTAAACACATCAACAACATCAATACAAACAAAACTCTAGAGGTTAAGGATATACGAAACTAGGCGGTTCAAGGCCGCTAAAGCTGGAACTCCCACCGCGACCTCTAGGGCCTTCGGTGTACGAACATCTGCTGCTACGGAAGGTGAAGAACCCGCAATCGCTTCTAGTAGTCCATGCTATCCTACCGGTGCTACCCGGTGGACGATCTCTTGCCGGATGGCCTGTTGGCGCAAAAATAACAATCTCCCGAGTTAGTACGACACTCTCCCTTATGAAGCTTTCCACAACGGCCACACCGAGACAAGGGCAACCTCATCCGGCGAGCACTCGCGCTCGCGAAAATCTGCAACACAGGAGCCCAGGCACGCTCACGAATATCGAAGGTCGAAAGCCGGGAGGACCACTCAGTCTTGTGGAGGTACATAACTAGTCTGCTGAGGCGGTCCGCCTCGAAAGTCACCAAAGGACCTGCTGTTCGGCCTCTTCGCGACTTTGGTCATTGGCCGATTTATCCGCTCACATCAGTGTATACGCTGCGTGCGGGCAATGTCCATGCCGGTGAAGAGCTACACGAACAACTCTCTGCAAGGCAATCATCGAGCCACGTAACATATCGGTGCACTCGATCCTCCATACTAGCTACTAACGCGGGGCGTCAGGGCCAATGAGTCGAACTCACATTGTACTCCCGAACCGTGCGCGGTTCGGTAACACCAAAAATCATCGGCCCGAGCCCTCGCCATCCGGGAGGCAAGAAATGTGCAAGAAAGGCCTCCGAGAACTCGTTCCATACCGCTGGAAGTGCATGCTCTCCTCGACAGCTCCCAAGAATCAAACGATCGGCTGCGGTATCACGCGATTGATGTGAACCTAGCCACCGACTTCGATCTCCGATGCCTTGATCACTCTCGCGATCATGTATCGCTTCGGATGAACTCCTGCGGATCATCCTCGTGCCTCGACCCATAAAACTCTGGCGCCTGACTCGAGAAAATCCCGTAGCCTCGAACTATCGATCTAGGGTGAACCACTAGTGCTCGGGCTGCTGCGTCCGGCTATCCTCAAGTCGCCTGACCACGGCCATCGCGGGCCAGCTTTGTAACTCATCTCCTCTGCTCCGGTGCGGGGTGGAGGCTCAGTCTTGTGGTCTGCCCATTGCTCTGCTCGCAGATCCTCTCGCTGCCTTGCCCTACGGGCGGGTTGCCTTCGCAGAGGCATAGCGGTAAAAACGAAACACGTCGGAGGGTCGATCTTATCACCGGCTAAGGCACGATCTCGGAATGAGAAGAATGGAAACCAATCCTAAATGTCCTATAGCCTCACGATTATAGATGTGGTGCACAACACACCGATAATCAAGACTACTAGACACGGTCTGTAGACACTTTCCGAGGATTAACTGCTCTGATACCACTTGTGACGCCCCGAAAATCGGGCCCGTCACTGGTGCCTTACCCCGGGCACCCTAGTGATACAACATCAGAGAAAACCAGCGGAAATAAAAACTTTACACATGAAATGAGAGATATAGTAAATAAACAGGCCAACCAAACAGTTGCCTTCAGTATATACATAAAACCTGAACAGTTTAATCCTTTTACAACCACACTTGCGGTACTACAAGACCTCTAAGATTTATACAACAACTATGACGGGGCGGGGCCGCCATACCACGAACGTCTAAGAACTTACGGACTCGTGGTAACATACAAAGATAAGCCTCCGGTGAGCGGAGCTTCCCAGCTGAAATGAGATCCTAAACGCGGGGATCGGCGGTAGATGTACCTCTACTGCGGCGTGAACGGCCCGAAGGAGGTCGATAACAGTACTAAGTATGTGAAGCGTAAATCGTAAATGAAATCATAATAGTCTATATAAAGCGAGAGACATGTATGATGACCAAACTACGATATATAACATATAACCGATTACATCAAGCGAGGACTCACGCCTCCAATTATCACTCGTGCGTGGAATTTCTTCCTCAGCTGCCGGCGATTTATGATATAACAATACCAAGGATTATACATGAACACCATGTCCCACTGTGTTATAAAAACCGTGCAGGACAAGTATAACTACGAGATCCGACCGTACCAATAATACAATGCAAAACCACGAAGCCGTCACGGGGCAAGTGCGAGAGCCGACTCTAGGATACCAAGGCGGTCACGCGGTGACCGGGGCAAGTCTGGGCGACCACCGGGGACCAAGGTATCACGAAACCGTCACTATCTTGAGCGGGGGCAAGTGCGGTGACTACCGATACCAAGGCCGAATCGGTCATGAGGCGGGCAAGTCGAGCGACCACCGGATACCGGGCGAACAGTAAGAAACCTCAACTATCAACCGACCCTCATCGAGAGCAGCGGTAACACGAAACACCACACTTGCACAACAAAGGCTATCATCACAAGCATAGCAAGTTTCACATCACTCAAAGTACCTTCATTTTATGCCAAAGTCGGGTTTCACCACAAGTACTACGTCGTTAAATTCTTTAAAGAGATCCATTACTTATCAAAGTCACCCGATACAGTAGTATTAGAATGACCAACCCACATTCCTTTTCAAAATCAAGTAACAACATTCTTTTCCTAAGTTCGGTTGCCTAGTTTCAATTACTCAAGCTTCTCATTTTCAAATGGTTTCATAGTTCATAAACTTAATCACTGATTCCTTTTTAGAACAATTGAGTAATATAAGTCTCACGTGAGTAGGTTATTCTTGTTTACAACATTCTTATTACATGACCATGATCTAGAAAATGTAATATCATTTTGTCTCATCTTAGTTTCTATGCGGATGGAGGTTTCTACTGGTTTTAATACGATACATCATTATTCAATACATTTTCCTTTATTAACGCGGTGGTCCTGCCGATACACATTCGATTTCCAAATCAGTAAAACATTATCCCTTTAAATAAAACCAAGTACTCATTACTCACGAATGAGGTTTCACACAAACATCCACATTAAAACAAATAAGTTAAGTCTCTTATCTTATAAGATCAAGTCTCTTAACTTCTAACATCGAGAAACCATTTTCTTTACCTCTCTTAAGACATTATACCTAACTCCCATAAAGCTAGTATAACTCTTTTTAAAACCTTTTAAAACAAAGTGTTACTCTCCTTCCAAAACGATTTATAAATCTTTTGAAATACATCAAGTTCTTTATTATAACAAGCGGTTATAATTCACATCGATTACCTTTTAAAACCACAAAGTATTTTCTTACCTACATAAAGTTATAACCAACTTCCCATAAAGCCGTTATAACACTTTATGTTTTAAGAACAATCAAACACGATTAACACGTATGCGTCTACCGTACTACATAGTTCACACATATCATGCTAGAAGAGATAGGAAGAGGTTCACATACCTCGCGACGATTTAACGACAATAAGCAAAATGCTCCAAGTACTACAACCTTGCTAGCCCTTTCCACTCCTCGAGTAGAATACGCTACTCTTAGTACTTTCACCTATAAAGGACACAAACGCGTCTATTAAATCTTAAACACACGTTCCCATCTTTCTCTGAGAAAATTCGGCACCTCCCACAAATGCGTAAATCTCCTCTCATCGAGGTGGCTACCAAGCCAACGAGGGGTTAACACGTTTAACCGGACGCGTACAATTCTACTACACAGTAATGCTACATAAGTCTACTGTAATACAACCCTAGGTAATTCTGATTCGATTCTTCTCTTTATTATCCTTCATGTGATTCCTGTTCAATTCTTCATTCTTCAGGCTTAAGTCAAAAGACATTGCCATAATACTAAGTTCAGTTCTATATATAGTATACAACACTATATATTCAACACTTATGTAATTTCCAATTACAATAGGGGGACAAGATATTTACCTCGATAAGCCCAAAAATTATCCGAGTTTAAAGTCGCTCCTGAGCAAGGTTTAGCTCCTCCTCCGAGTGCTCCAATCCGCTCCAAACAACCCTTAGAAGTTCTACGCAACTTCTACTCCATACTTCAACAACGGGTGAAGATTTTCCTTAGGGTTTCGTGTAGAGGCTAAGGAAAGTATAATCGTATTTTCGGGTTTCGTACAAAGGGTACTTTGGAAAGTACTACAAGGTATTTGGGCTAAAGTATTTTGGACATTATAACAATACTTAGGAGAGTATTTCTATACCACAACAAAGGGTATTATACGAAAACAACTAGGCTAGGGGGGGGTACCCCACGGCCAAGGCACCACAAAGGGGGGGGGGGAAGCTCTCGGCAAAGGGGGAAAGGGGTGTGGTGGACGAATTTCACAAGGGAGGGAGGAAGAGAACTTCAAGACTTAGGCAATTTGTGGATGAAGAAAGTCTTCACAAAGGGGAGCTATTTATAGCAAAACCAAAGGCCAACGAGGGCAAGATCCTTCCAAGTGTATAGCAAGTGTAAGGGCAAGATTAAACCAAGTGCACCCTAAACCCTACTCCACAAAACACTCCACAAAACAAGCCACAAAACAAGGCACAAATCAAGGAGCCAATTGGCCAAGAGAACGTGACCCATTTCGTCCAAGCCATGCCATGGTTGCCGTCCAAGCCTTCCAATTAGAGGGTGACAAGTGTCGCCCTCTCGTTGGTCCAAAATGTTTCGTCTCTCGGAAAAATCCGCAAAAAATATAAATGACATAGCCGGAATTTTCCCTACGAAAGCTGTGGAAACGTTTCGTCGAAAAACGACTCCTTTCGGCACTTGTGTACAAATTTCGAAACTATGCCTACTTAAGGCTCAAATTGTACACGTACGCCCTCACGTACATACTCTGGAAATACGGGGTATAACAGGTTGGCCTTTGGCTTTCCTATAAATACCCCCCTCTCTTGAAGACTTCATTCATCCAAAAATCTTCCAAGTCTTGGAAACCCCTCCCCTCCCTCTTGTTGACTCTCGTCCAAGAGCCCCTCTCCCCCCTTAAAATTTGCCTTGGCCGAAACCCTCCCTCTTCCCCTTTGTGGTGCTAGCCGTGGGGTACCCCCCCCCCCCCCTAGCCTAGTTGTTTTCGTATAATACCCCCCTTTTGTGGTATAGAAATACTCTCCTAGTATTGTTATAATACCCAAAATACCTTAGCCTTTACCTAGTAGTATTTCAAAAGTTACCTCTTTACGTAGAGCCCGGAAATGCTACCTTTTGTCCTTTAGTCTCAAAACCGAAACCCTAAGGAAATCTTCATAGTTGGTTGAAGTATTTGAGTAGAAGTTGGTTAGAACTTCTAAGGGTTGTTTGGAGCGGATTGGAGCGCACGGAGTAGGAGCTAAACCTTGCTCAGGATCGACATTATAACTTGGATAATTTTGGGCTTGTCGAGGTAAATATTCTTGTCCCCTTATTTGTAATTGGAGATTACATGTGGTAGGAATATATAGTTGAGATATACTATATATAGAACTGAACATTATTGTGGCAATGTCTTTTGACTTAAGCCTGAAGAATAAAGAACTGAACTGTATTTACATAGGACTGTATTGCAGTAGACTTGTGTAGTATTACTGTGTAGAATTGTACACGTCCGGTTAGACGTGTAAACCCACTGGTTGGCTTGGTAGCGGCCTCGTTAGAGGAGGAGATTTCTGTTGTGGCGGGGAGGTCTTTGCCGTCAGAAAAATGGGAACTTGTGTTCAAGAGTTAATAGACGTTTGTGACCTTTATAGGTGAAAGTACTAAGAGTAGCGTATTCTACTCGAGGAGTGGAAAGGGCTAGCAAGGTTGTAGTACTTGGAGCATTTTGCTTATTGTCGATAAATCGCCGCGAGGTATGTGAACCTCTTCCTATCTTTTCTAGCATGATTGTTGTGAACTATGTAGATGCGGTAGACGTCATGTGCTAAGTGATTTGGTTGGTTTAAAACATAGGGTGTTATAATAGCTTTATGGGAAGTTAGTTATAACGACCTTAGGTAAGTGAAAATGGTTTCACGATGTTAGAAGTTAAGAGACTTGATCTTATAAGATAAGAGACTTAACTTATTTGTTTTAATGTGGATGTTTGTGTGAAACCTCATTCGTGAGTAATGAGTACTTGGTTTTAAAGGGATAATGTTTCTTGATTTCGGAATCGAATGTGTATCGGCTGCACTATTGCGGCGTTAATAAAGGAAAATGTATTGAATAATGATGTATTAAAACCAGTAGAAACCTCATCCGCATAGAAGCTAAGATGAGACAAAATGATATTACATTTTCTAGATCATGGCTTTGTAATAAGATCGTTATAAACAGAATAAACTACTCACATATATGACATATGTTACTCAATTGTTTTAAAAGAGATTAAGACTATGAGTTATGAAACCTTTCTAAAATAAGTGACTTGAGCATTTGAAAATGAGAAGCTTGAGTAATTGAAACTAGGCAAACTGGAACTTAGGAAAAGAATGTTGTTACTTGATTTTGAAAAGGAATGTGGGTTGGTCATTCTAATACTACGGATATCGGGTGACTTTTATAAAAGTAATGGATCTCTTTTAAAAGAACTCAACGTATGTAGTACTTTGGGGTTAAAAACCCGGACTTTGGCATAAAATGAAAGTACTTTGAGTTGTGTGAAACTTGCCTATGCTTGTTGTTGTGAAACTTGCCTATGCTTGTTGTTGTGAAACTTGCCTACGCTTGTGATGATAGCCTTTGTTGTGCAAGTGTGGTATTTACGTATACCGCGTCTCGATAGAGGCGGTTGACTTGTTGAGAACTTACTTGGGCGTCTTTGGCGGTGATGGAGAATTCCACGGGTATGTTTCCATTTTGATTCTGTCTTGTTGTTGATGTCACATGGACATGTCTACCGTCGCGATATTCGGGGCATGCGGCCGTGCGGCGGGTTGATTACCGATATATGGTTATTCGCAACATGGGCGTGTCTACCGTCACGATTCGGGGCATGTGGCCATGCGGCGGGTTGACCACCCGGTATATTGTTATTGAGGTTACATGGGCATGTCTACACCGTCACGATTCCGGGGCATGTGGCCATGCGGCCTTGTTATTGTTGCATCATGGACATGTCTACCGTCTGCAAGATTCGGCATGTGGCCATGATGCGAACATGATGGATGTGGTGGGCGTGAGACCCATAGTTATATTTGAGTGGTGACTTTGAGGCGTGAGTCACGACTTGGCTCGCTTATGTTGCGTCTTGTATTTTGGTTATCATACATGTCTCACCTTTATCTAGATTGTTATGATTTATTGCAGATATTCTGATTTCACATACTTGGTACCTGTTGTACTGACCTCCTTCGGGGGGCTGCGTTCATGCCGCGGGTAGAGGTACGTCGGTCGTGGATCCTCGCTCTTAGGATCTCAGTTCAGCGTTTTGGGAAGCTCCGTTTCTCCGGAGGCTTATCTTTTGGTATGTGTTCCCTGAGTTGTAGGTTCTTGTACATTCGGGGTATGGCGGGCCCTGTCGTCATAGTCGTTGTAAATCTTAAGTGCATGTAATGCTTGACGTGGGCGGGGTTGTAAAAGGATTAAACTGTTGTGTTTTATGTATATCTTGAAACAAGCTGTTTTGGTTGCTTTGTTATTATTATATCTATTGTTGCATGTCTAAGTTTTTATTTCCGCTGGGTTTTCTCTGATGTTGTATCACTAGGGTGCCCGGGGTAAGGCACCAGTCACGGGCCCGAATTTCGGGGTGTGGCAAGATAGGTAGAAAGCGATGAACACGCATCGATCCGGTGGCTGCGCCAAGTTGCGGTACCTCTCCTATAAGCCTGATCTCGTCCACATGGCCACACGGCGGCGCAGTGAAACAAGCACCGATAAAAGACGACATTCCGGGATGATGTTTGCCACATCGTGGCTGAGGGACATGAATCCTGGCGGCTAGCACTCACGTATACACGTGAACTGAAGCCACGGAGCTCGACCAGCTCCGAATACCGAGCGTCACGAAGGCGCGGAGGACCACTCTGTCTTGGCGGAGTACATAACTAACTTGCTTCTTGGCGGTCGCCTCGAAAGTTACAAAGGACCTGCTGTCCCGGCCTCTTCTGCGATCTCGGTCATTTCGCCGACCTCTCGTGCCTCACATCCTAGTGCATGAGCTTGCATGCGGGCAATGTCCATGCCCGGTGAAGAGCTACACCGTACAAGCCTCGCCAAATAATCATCTAGCCGGTGACGTAGCGGTGTACTCGTCCTCCATATCGGCTACTACGGGGACATACCGAGCTAACGAGTCGAACTCCACATTGTACTCTCTAACCGTCCGCCCGTCCTGCCTTAACGTCAAAAATCTGTCGGCCCGAGCCCTCCTCATCTGTGGAGGCAAGAAGTGTGCAAGAAATGCCTTTGAGAACTCGTCCCATATAGCTGGAAGTGCATTCTCTCCCCGGGACAGCTCGCGAATCAAACGATCATTGCGGTATCACGCAGCCGATGCGAACCTAGGACCACTGACTCGGTATCCGATGCCTTGATCACTCTCATGACCCGCTGTAACTGCCGGATGAACTCCTGCGGATCATCCTCAGGCCTCGACCCATAAAACTCTGGCGGGTTACACCTCAGAAAATCCCGTAGTCTCAAATATGCGCTCGGGGTGAACTACGGGTGCTCTGGGCTGAGGCTGCTGATCCAGCCTATCCTCATATCGGCCCACGACCACGGCGATGGCGCCATCTCCTTGTACCCATCTCATCTGCTCGGTGTGGGGTGGAGGCTCAGTCTTGTAGTCTCGGCAGCTGTTGCGGCTCTAAACTCTCTTTGGTCTTTGGCGTCGCGAAACCCCGCCGTCGGGCCTTGTCTCAGTCTTGGCCAGGGCTGCGCCCTCGTACTCCTCTGTATCTCACTAACAGCTCCCTCAACTGCCTTTCCCATCTGGGCCTGGATTGCCTTACGCGGAGGCATAACTGGTAAAGGAAAGGAATACGTCAGAGGGATCAAACTTATCACACAGCTCTAAGGCACGATCTCAGAATAAGAAGAATGGAAACCAATCCTAAATGTCCTATAGCCTCCTGATTATAGATGTGGTGCACAACACACCGATAATCAAGACTCTACTAGACACAGTCTGTAGACACTTTCCGAGGACTAACTGCTCTGATACCACTTTTGTCACGACCCGAACCCGGGCCCGTGACTGGTGCCTTACCCCGGGCACCCTAGTGATACAACATCAGAGAAAACCAGCGGAAATAAAACTTAAACATGTAAATAGACATGGATTAAGATGAAAGAAAAATAGGCCAACCAAAACGGTTGCCTTTCAACATATATATATATAAACATTTGAACAGTTACAATCCTTACAACCCTGCCCACAACAGTGCTACAGACCTCTAAGATTTATACAACAACTATGACGGGACAGGGCCCCGCCATACCCCTGAATGTACAAGGACCTACAGACTCAGGGTAACATACCAAAGATAAGCCTCCGAAGGGACGGAGCTTCCCAAGACGCTGAAATGAGATCCTAAACGCGGGGATCGACAACCGGTGTACTTCTACCTGCGGCATGAACGCAGCCCCCCGAAGGAGGTCAGTACAACAAGTACCAAGTATGTGAAACTGTAAAATTACTGTAAATGAAATCATAATAGTCTATATAAAGCAGGAGACATGTATGATAACCAAACTACAGTTCACAACATAAGAGCAGTTATGTCAAGTCAGGGACTCACGCCCTCAAAGTCATCCCTGCGTACGTGGAACTTCTTCCTCAGCTGCGGCGATCTAGGTACAAATCATGTGATACGTATAACATGTCTCGGCCCATCTCATGGACCCGGTATAGAAAGCGTGTGGGATACATTCCGGCTCATCCCATGAACCGTAGTCGAGTGAAATACATTCCGGATGAGCCGTGAGTCGAGTGAAATACATTCCGGATGAACCGTAGTCGAGTGAAATACATTCCCGGATGAACCGGTAGTCGAGTAGAACACGATGCTTGCAACAAGGCTATCATACGTAACATGGTCAAGTTTCACAAACAACAAGCATAGGCAAGTTATACACAACTCAAGGTACTTTCATTTTATGTCAAAGTCCGGATTTTAACCCTAAAGTACTACGTACGTTAAATTCCTTTTAAGAGATTCATTCCTTTTCTAAAAGTCACCCGATACCCGTAGTATATAAAAATGGGTGACTTATATCTTTTAAGTAAACCAAAACAACTTTCATACTTTCCTTTTTAAGACCAAATTAAGGCAATACCATGCCTTCCTTTCGGACCAAAATACTTCTCTTTTAAAAGTCAAGTTACCACATTTAAAACAAATGATAAAACCCTTCTTTTGTTTTCATAAAGTCGTTATAACCAACTTTCCATAAAGCTGTTATAACACTTTATGTTTTAAACCATTTTAAGACAACACAATGCCTTTCTTTTCCCTAAAAGTTCCAGTTTGCCTAATTTCAATTACGCAAGTCTCTTTTTAGAAAAGTTTCATAGTTCAATGTCTTAATCTCTTTTTAAAACTGTTATACCCCGTAGTTCCAGGGTATGTATGCGAGGACGTACGTACGAGTATACGACAGAAAGATTGGAAAGGAAGAAAGAGGTGATTTTTCCACGGAAAAGTTTCCGGTTTTTGTGAAGGAAAAAGGTTCGTTAATGGGGTGGATTCCCAGTTTGGTATTCGGACTTCTGGAATATTAGAGAATTATGGAATTTTATTTTGGAAATGGTCACGTGGGGCCCACGGGAGAAATTTACGGTTTTGTAGGGGCCCACTTTGTTTTGAGATTTTGGCCATTGTGGATATTTTGGAAGATGTTTTATTTTGGGCCAATAGGAGGGTGACACGTGTCACCCCGCCTAGGTGGCTTCAGCGAATGGCATTTGTGCACAACACCCGGTTAGAGTCGTTTTTAGACGAAACGTTTTACATAAAATGCGAAGGGAAAAATCCGGCTATGTATTTTCTCATTTTTGCGGATTTTTACGAGAGACGGAACATTTTTGACCAAAGAGAGGGCGGCACATGGCACCCTCTAATTGGTGGGCAAGGTGGGCGTACTTGACGAAATGGGGATGTCAGTGGTAGATATTTTGGTAGATATTTTGTGAGGGTTTTAAGGAGTAGGGACTAGGGGCACTTGGGCATATCTTGGCCCTACACTTGTGTAGCACTTGGCTCAATCTTGGCCATTGGTTGGCCTTGGCTTGCTATAAATACCCTCTCCTTTGATGAATTCTTCATCCATTCCTAAATGTTTCTAAGTGTAAAATCCTCTCCCTCCTTGTGTTGAGTTCGGCGGGCCTCCCACTGTGGCGAGAGCACCCCTCTACAGGGGTGCTAGCAGAGTAGTGCCCCTCACCAGAGTTGCTAGCAGTGGGGTACCCCACTGCTAGTTGTTTTCGTATAATACCCCTTTGTGGTGTAGAAATACTCTCAAAGTATTGTTGTAATGCCCAAATTACCTTAGCCAAATACCTTGTAGTATTCTAAGGTTATACCTTTACAAAAAGCCCGGTTATACTATTATACTTCCGTCGGTCCCAAAACCGAAACCCTAGGAAAATCTCCATAGTCAGTTGGAGTATTGTGTAGAAGTTGGTTAGAACTTCTAAGGGTGGTTTAGGCGGGTTGGAGCGCTCGGAGTTGAGCTAAACTTTGCTAAGGATCGACATTAAACTCGGATAATCATGGGCTTATCGAGGTAATTATCTTGTCCCTATTGTAATTGGAAATTACATGTTGTTAGATTATATAGTTGAAGTATACTATATATAGTCTCGGCGTAGTTATCGTGATGTCTTTTGACTTAAGCTGAATAATACTTACAGCAATGTCTTGCGACTTAAGCTGAATTTAAAGAAAATCTTGAACTATAATTACATAGGATTGTATTACATGAGACTTGTGTAGTAGTACCGTGGAGTAAAATTGTGCAGTTAGGGTTAGATGTATAACCCTCAGTTGGCTTGGTGGCCTCGATAGAGGAGGAGATTTCTGTTGTTGCGGGGAGATCTTTGCGAATTTTCGGTAGAATGTTCTACGATGAGATCTAAATGTTAATAAGCGCCTTGTGGCCTTATAGGTTGATGTACTACGTGTGGCGCGATCTACGTGGCTTAGGAGTAGCCGGCGTTTGGAAGTACTTGGAGCGTTTTGCTGTAGTCGATACTCGTCGCGAGGTATGTGAACCTCTTCCTATCTCTTCTAGCATGATATGTGTGAACTATGTAGTACGGTGAGCGTACATGTGCTAAATGTGTTTGAGTGGTTTAAAACATAAAGTGTTATAACGGCTTTATGGGAAGTTGGTTATAACGACTTTATGTTAGTAAGAAAATACATGTGGTTTTAAAAGGTAACTGATTTGAACTATAACTGGCTTGTTATATGATAAGAAAGAACTTGAAGTATTTCAAAAGTTTTTGAAATCATTTTGAAAGGAGAAGTAATACTTGGTGTTTGAAAACTTAAGAGTTATACTAGCTTTATGGGAAGTTAGGTATAACGGCTTAAGAATGCTTTCTTGATTTGAAATCGAATGTGTATCGACAAACCAACTGCAGCGTTAATAAGGAAATGTTTTGAATAATTAAGTATTATTAAAACCAGTAGAAACTTCCATCTGCATAGAAGCTAAGATGAGACAAAATGATATTTCCTAGATCATGGCTGCTGTAATAAGATTGTTATAAACAAGAATGTCCTACTCACATATAAGGCTTATGTTTCTCCGATTGTTTAAAAGAGAATTATATTCTTAAATGAATAAAACTATGAACTCTGAAACCTTTCAAAAATAAAACGTGAACATTTGATATTAGGCAAACTTGGACGTTTGGAAAATAATGTTGTTACTTGATTTTACAAAGGTAAGAGTTTTGGTTTTCTTAAAAGGATAGTCACTCTATTTTATACTACGGGTATTGTGTGACTTATGTGAAAGAAACAGATCTTTTAAAGATTTAATGTGTGAAGTACTTTGGGGTTAGATACAGAACTTGTTAGTAGAAAGTACCTTGTGTGAATACTCTATTGTATTGGTTCGTGATAGCCTTGTAAATACTTTCTTGTTGATTTGAGAAGTAAACATGTTGGGATGCTACGTGTGTTAGTATCTTGTGATGTTAGTGTAAAGGGGTTTTCCCCTCGACTGCGCTTAAAGTTGTTTGACTATCAGCCGTTATGTTGGTATTGTACCACTCACCTTGACTTGTGTTCCGGAGGTTAAGCTGCCCTCCGATGCGGGGTAGACTCGGTGATGCAGGACCATGATTCGAGAATACCTCGTGCGGGTCGGGGATCCATGCGAGCTACGGGAGCTCGGGTTAGTGTCGCGGCCCTTGTGGTCATGCGGTCCGTGGCCCGACTGCGAGTCGGGGCGATCTTGGGGAGTAGCTACCCTCGATGCGGGGTTATACCTCATGCGGGCCTATCTGACTGGCCTATGCGGAGCTGCGGAGAGTTCCAGGGCTAGACGCGCACATTTGATACTGCGGGCGAGTGACCAGCTTTTATCATGTGACGGTCTAGACAGATATCATGACACAGCTTATGACCTTGTTGGTGCGTGGGTGTTAGTAGTCGGCTATGCCTTCGTGCTTACCACATGCCGTTTTATTAGGACAGTGGGACACGGTGTTCATGTGTATTCCTTGGTGCTTGTATATCATAAAGCTGGCGGTGAGCAAGGTATACCACGGGCCCGATTGATGTGGTGGGCGTGAGACCCATTGTTAAAATTGAGTGATGACTTGAGGGCGTGAGTCCCTGACTTGACATGACTGCTTATTTATGGTGAACTGTAGTTTGGTTATCATACATGTCTCCTGCTTTGTATAGACTACTATGATTTCATTCTGATATTTATTTTTAGTTTCACATACTGCATTTTTGTTATCGACCTCCTTCGGGGGGCTGCGTTCATGCCGCAGGTAAAGGTACACCAGTCGTTGATCCTCGCTCTTAGGGTCACAGTTCAGCTTTTGGGAAGCTCCGTTTCTCCGGAGGCTTATCTTGGTATAGTCCCCTGTTGTTGTAGGTGCTTACATTCAGGGGTATGACGGGGCCCTGTCCCGTCGTTGTTGTCGTATCATTTCTTAGAGGTCTGTAGTACTGTTGTGGGCAGGGTTTGTAAAAAGGATTAAACTGTTCATTTGTAAAAAGTGGTTATTTATATATGCCGAAAGGCAAGTTTTCCTCAGATTACTGTTTTGTACTTCACTTGTTCATGTATGTGTTTTATGTTCATTGATTACTCGATGTTGTGTCACTAGGGTGCGGGGTAAGGCACGATCCACGGGCCGAACGGTCGTGACAAAAGTGGTATCGAGCGATTAATCCTCGGAAAGTGTCTGCCGTATCGATGAGAGTCTTGATTATCGGGGTGTTGTGCACCACGCCAATAATCAGGAGGCTATAGGATATTTAGGATTGGTTTCTATTCTTCTCACTCTGAGATCGTGCCTTAGAGTCGTGTTGTAAGTTGGACCTCTAACGTATTTCTTTCCTTACCGCTATGCCTCGCGTAGGCAACCCGCCCGGGAGGGCAAGCGCAGAGGCTGCGAGTTGAGTCTGAGAGGGTCACGAGAGGCCGCAGGCCCAAATCATTACCTAGGGTAGTGCTTCATTCGGGGATTTCTGCGGCGTCACTAGCCCGGAGAGTTTAAGCATGGCGGCGGCGGCGGTTCCTCTGCGGCCATGATATGTGAACCTTCCACGGCCAGGGAGCGAGAATATAGATTGCAAAGAGGCAACCTGTTACTAGCCATGGATTTGGCTACGGAGTATACCGATGTACCGCGAGTCTTGATGACTACCTAAGAAAGGGTTGTGCAAGTAATTCTTGATTGGGCTTGAGCATGGCACGTATGCGGGCTTATGCGCAGCCGAGAAAGCGTAGAGATCGACGGGTTAACCAAGGACGGCGAGAAGAGGGCGGGCGGCAAGGTCCTTCGGTAACTTTCAAGGTGAGTATACCTTAAGTGCTATGTTCGATAGCGATGTGTTAGTTGTGATTAGAAATCATGGTGGGTTAACCGAGTAAGATTTTGGAGGATAGAAAGTGTGAGCCTTAGAGCTTTATACGCAAAGACCTTAGAGGTAAGGCCATCTCGGGTAGAGGCGTATGTTTATGTTTGACCATATAGGAGTGCATAGTGCACGTGGTGTGTTTGGGATAAGTCCCTAAGTAGTATGAAATGAAGAGGGTAGTTGAGCTAAGAAGACCGCTAGGTTTTCGTAACGTGTTTAGTAAGATTGTTCCTTGGGAGGTGGTATTTTGCGCCTTGGGTCGGGTTGAGGCTACGTGCGGGTCAACCCGCGGCGGGTTTAATTAGCGGTCAGTTTGGGGTGGTCGCCTTGTGGTAAGTCGTAGGGTGTTAGGCCCAAGTTTAGTTAACCAACGACGAGTTCGTGGATGCGTTCGGCCGGTGGTGGGCGATGGGAGCAACCATCGTGTTCTTGATCGGGACCGTTCACTTGGCGATGTTGATTTATCGAAAGGTTGTAAGGCTGCACGGTGCCTACCTTCACCTTATGACGCATGGAGCCAGTTACGGCTGTTTTTGTTTGAAAGTCCTACCAGCGAGTTAAGAACTCGGTGAGTCTCAGATCGCATTCGCCCTCGGGCGGTCGTGGATTTGAGGTAGTTGTGAGGATTGTTGTCTCTGTGGAGGAGGCGTTTGAGCTACCATTTGGTGTTCGGATGTCGCCTTATGAAGCCTTGCGGGCGGAAGTGTAAGTTGCGGTCGATTGGTTCGATGTTGGCGGGGTTGAGATAGTTGGTTCAGCTTGTTCCGGTATGTGGATAGTGAAGCTTGTCTAGAAGAAGTTACGGCGGCTCGGAGGAATCGTGCGGATAATCGGCGGCGCCAGAGTTGAGTTGTGGTCGGTCTTCTGAAAGTACCACCGGACGAGTGTGGCGAGTTTTGGATACTAAGCGATGTCGAAATGTGGTAAGAATTCAGTGTCACGGCGGCTTCAGGTGATCGCGTGCGGCCGGTACCATTTGTTGGGTCGTTGGAGCAAGGCTCGCGCAAAGTGACAAAGTGGTATCTCGGGCAAAGTGACAAAAGTAGTATTATTTGTGGTGATGTTAGAGGTGTTTCCTCGTGGACTTGGATGTAAGTATTTTACGTGGGTATTTACGTGGCGGTGTGGCGGGATTGTTTCGTAAGTATAGTAGTGAAGACTATCTTCGCACGTGTTCGTTTTGAGACTTAGAAGGAACATTCGACGAATGTTTCTAAGGAAGAATGTTATACCCGTAGTTCCGTGGTATGTATGCGAGGGCGTGCGTGCAGTATCTGACAGAAAGATTGGAAAGGAAGAAAGAGGTGATTTTCCACGGAAAAGTTTCGGTTTTGTGAAGGAAAAAGGTTCGTTAATGGGAATTGGATTCCCAGTTTGGTATTCGGACTTCTGGAATATTAGAGAATTATGGAATTTTATTTTGGAAATGGTCACGTGGGGCCCAGGGAGAAATTCTGGTTTTGTGGGCCCACTTTGTTTTGAGATTTTGGCCATTGTGGATATTTCGGAAGATGTTTTATTTTGGGCCAATAGGAGGGTGACACGTGTCACCCCCGCCTAGGTGGCTTGGCCGAATGGCATTTGTGCACAACACCCGGTTAGAGTCGTTTTTAGACGAAACGTTTTACATAACTTGCGAAGGGAAAATTCCGGCTATGTCTTTTCTTATTTTTGCGGATTTTTCCGAGAGACGGAACATTTTGGACCAACGAGAGGGCGGCACTTGGCACCCTCTCATTGGTGGGCAAGGTGGGCGGTACTTGGACGAAATGGGGATGTCAAGTGGTAGATATTTTGGTAGATATTTTGTGAGGGTTTTAAGGAGTAGGGACTAGGGGGCACTTGGGCATATCTTGGCCCTACACTTGTGTAGCACTTGGCTCAATCTTGGCCATTGGTTGGCCTTGGCTTGTGCTATAAATACCCTCTCCCTTTGATGAATTCTTCATCCATTCCTAAATGTTTCTAAGTGTAAAATCCTCTCCTCCACTTGTGTTGAGTTCGGCCGGGCCTCCCTCTTGTGGTAGAGCACCCCTCTCGGGGTGCTAGCCGAGAGTAGTGCCCCCCCTCCTAGAGTTGCTAGCCGTGGGGTACCCCCCCCCCCTAGCCTAGTTGTTTTCGTATAATACCCCCCCTTTGTGGTGTAGAAATACTCTCAAAAGTATTGTTATAATGCCCAAATTACCTTAGCCAAATACCTTGTAGTATTCTAAGGTTATACCTTTACAAAAAAGCCCAGTTATACTATTATACTTCCCGTCAGTCCCAAAACCGAAACCCTAGGAAAATCTCCATAGTCCGTTGGAGTATTGTGTAGAAGTTGGTTAGAACTTCTAAGGGTGGTTTAGAGCGGGTTGGAGCGCTCGGAGTTGGAGCTAAACTTTGCTAAGGATCGACATTAAACTCGGATAATCATGGGCTTATCGAGGTAATTATCTTGTCCCCCTATTGTAATTGGAAATTACATGTTGTTAGATTATATAGTTGAAGTATACTATATATAGTACTGAGCGTAGTTATCGGCAATGTCTTTTGACTTAAGCCTGAATAATACTTACGACAATGTCTTGCGACTTAAGCCTGAATTTAAAGAAAATCTTGAACTATAATTACATGGGACGTATTCTGATGAGACTTGTGTAGTAGTACAGTGGAGTAAAATTGTACCGTTAGGGTTAGATGTATAACCCCTGGTTGGCTTGGTGGCCGGCCTCGATAGAGGAGGAGATTTCTGTTGTTGCGGGGAGATCTTTGAATTTTCGGTAGAATGTTCTACGATGAGATCTAAATGTTAATAAGCGCCTTGTGGCCTTATAGGTTGATGTACTACGTGTGGCGCGATCTACGTGGCTTAAGGAGTAGCCGGCGTTTGGAAGTACTTGGGCGTTTTGCTGTAGTCGATACTCGTCGCGAGGTATGTGAACCTCTTCCTATCTCTTCTAGCATGATATGTGTGAACTATGTAGTGCGGTGAGCGTCATACGTGCTAAATGTGTTTGAGTGGTTTAAAACATAAAGTGTTATAACGGCTTTATGGGAAGTTGGTTATAACGACTTTATGTTAGTAAGAAAATACATGTGGTTTTAAAAGGTAATCGATTTGAACTATAAGCGGCTTGTTATATGATAAGAAAGAACTTGAAGTATTTCAAAAGTTTTTGAATCATTTTGAAAGAAGTAATACTTGGTGTTTGAAAACTTAAGAGTTATACTAGCTTTATGGGAAGTTAGGTATAACGGCTTAAGAATGCTTTCTTGATTTGAAATCGAATGTGTATCGACAAACCAACGCGGCGTTAATAAGGAAATGTTTTGAATAATTAAGTATTATTAAAACCAGTAGAAACTTCCATCCGCATAGAAGCTAAGATGAGACAAAATGATATTTCCTAGATCATGGTTCTTTGTAATAAGATTGTTATAAACAAGAATGTCCTACTCACATATAAGGCTTATGTTTCTCCGATTGTTTAAAAGAGAATTATATTCTTAAATGAATAAAACTATGAACTACGAAACCTTTCTAAAATAAGAAACGTGAACATTTGATATTAGGCAAACTTGGACGTTTGGAAAATAATGTTGTTACTTGATTTTACAAAGGTAAGAGTTTTGGTTTTCTTAAAAGGATAGTCACTCTATTTTATACTACGGGTATTGTGTGACTTATGTGAAAGAAACAGATCTTTTAAAGATTTAATGTGTGAAGTACTTTGGGGTTAGATAACAGAAATTTTTATTAGAAAGTACCTTTTGTGAATACTCTATTGTATTGGTTCGTGATAGCCTTGTAAATACTTTCTTGTTGATTTGAGAAGTAAACATGTTGTGATGCTACGTGTGTTAGTATCTTGTGATGTTAGTGTAAAGGGGTTTTCCTCATCGCGCTTAAAGTTGTTTGACTATCACCGTTATGTTGGTATTGTACCACTCACCTTGACTTGTGTTCGGAGGTTAAGGCGCCTCCGTCGCGGGGTAGACTCGGGCGATGCAGGACCATGATTCGAGAATACCTCATGCGGGTCGGGGATCCGTGCGAGCTACGGGAGCTCGAGGTTAGTGTCGCGGCCCTTGTGGTCACGCGGTCGCTGTGGCGTGCGATCGCGAGTCGGGGCGATCGGGGAGTAGCTACCCTCGATGCGGGGTTATACCTCATGCGGGCCTATCGGTAGCCTATGCGGGCTGCGGAGAGTTCGGGGCTAGACGCACATTTGATCTGCGAGCGAGTGACCGGCTTTTATCATGTGACGGTGCTAGCAGATATCATGACACGACTTATGACCTTGTTGATGCGTAGGTGTTAGTAGTCGGCTATGCCTTCGCACTTACTGTGCAGTTTTATTAGGACACGGTGGGACACGGTGTTCATGTATTCCTTGGTGCTTGTATATCATAAAGCTGGCGGTGAGGAAGGTATTCCACGCACGAGTGATGTGGTGGTCGTGAGACCCATTGTTCAAATGGAGTGATGACTTGAGGCGTGAGTCACGACTTGACATATTTGCTTATTTATGGTGAATCGTAGTTTGGTTATCATATGTCTCTGCTTTGTATAGACTACTATGATTTCATTTCTGATTTATTTTTAGTTTCACATACTCGATTTTTGTTATCGACCTCTTCGGGGCTGCGTTCATGCCGCAGGTAAAGGTACACCAGTCGTTGATCCTCGCTCTTAGGGTCACAGTTCAGCTTTTGGGAAGCTCCGTTTCTCCGGAGGCTTATCTTGGTATAGTCCCCTGTTGTTGTAGGTGCTTACATTCAGGGGTATGGCGAGCCACATCCGTCGTTGTTGTCGTATCATTTCTTAGAGGTCTGTAGTACTGTTGTGGGCAGGGTTTGTAAAAAGGATTAAACTGTTCATTTGTAAAAAGTGGTTATTTATATATGCCGAAAGGCAAGTTTTCCTCAGATTACTGTTTTGTACTTCACTTGTTCATGTATGTGTTTTATGTTCCGCTGATTACTCTGATGTTGTGTCACTAGGGTGCCCGGGGTAAGGCACCAGTCACGGGCCCCGGAACGGGTCGTGACAAAAACAATAGAGTAACATATGCCATAGGTGAGTAGGTTAATCTTGTTCATAATCAATCTTATTAAGCAGCCATGATCTAGAAAATGTAATATCATTTTGTCTCATCTTAGCTTCTATGCAGATGGAGGTTTCTACTGGTTTTAATAATACTTAATTATTCAATACATTTTCCTTTATTAACGCTGCAGTGGTTTATCGATACACATTCTGATTTCCGAAATCAGTAAAACATTATTCCTTTTAAAAACCAATTACTCATTACTCACGAATGAGGTTTCACACAAAATCCATATTAATTCATTTAAGTTAAGTCTCTTATCTTATAAGATCAAGTCTCTTAACTTCTAAAATCAGTAAACCATCTTCTTTACCTCTCTTAAGACGTTATACCTAACTCCCATAAAGCTAGTATAACTCTTTTTAAAACCTTTAAAACCAAGTGTTACTCTTCTTTCAAAAATGGTTTCTTAACAATTTTGAAATACTTCAAAATTCTTATTATTCAGGCTTAAGTCAAGAGACATTTCCGTACAACTACGTTCAATTAGCGCACGTACGTCTACCGTACTATATATTATTCAGGCTTAAGTCAAAAGACATTGCCGTACTATATATATCTTCCTTTTAAAATATCATGCTCAAGAGTATAGGAAGAATCACATACCTCGCGACGATTTATCGACTATAAGCAAAACGCTCCACGGCTATAACCCGGCTAGCCTGGTCCACCTTCTAAGTAGCCCATGCTACTTGCAGAACATTCAACCAATAAAGGTTATCGGTCTCAGTATATACGATCTATGTAAATCTGGTTGAACTTCTACTTATATTCTTCTCAAGTGATTTGGTTCAAGTCTTTTACGTAATATCCTTCATTACAGTTCAATTCTCTTCTATGAATCTTATATTCATTACTATACTACTACGTAAGATGTAATTTCCAATTACACTAGAAGGACGATAGTATTTACCTCGATGAGCCCAAAATTATCCAAGTAAAAGTCGCTCACGAGCAACGTTTAGCTCTACTCAGTGCTCCAATCCGCTCCAAACAACCCTTAGAAGTTCTACGCAACTTCTACTAAACACTTCAACCGACTATGAAGGTTTTCCTTAGGGTTTCGTTTAGTGGCTAAAGGAAAGTATAATAGTATTTTCCGGGCTTTTCGTATAAAGGGTACTTTGGAAAGTACTACAAGGTATTTGGCTAAAGTATTTTGGGCATTATAACAATACTTGTAGAATACATTTCTACCAAGGGGGGGTAGTATTTCGACTAGCACAACTAGGCTAGGGGGGGTTGCTCTCGGCTAGAGCTCTCAAAGGGGAGGGGGTGTGGTGGACGACAATAACAAGAGGAGAGGAGGGATTTTCAAGACTTAGACAATTTTTGGATGAATAAGTTCATCAACTTAGAGGGGTATTTATAGGTCAAGAAATGGCCAACCAATGGCCAAGATCTATCCAAGTGTAAGGCAAGTGTAAGGTCAAGATGAAGCCATGTGTTTGTGGGTCCCACTTGCTCATCAACTACACAAAATATCCTACCTAACCCTTGCCCACAAATTGTGCACACAAAAACGTGCCAACAATTCCCTTTGGCCGTCCACGTCCTTCCACTGTGAGGGTGCCACATGTCACCCTCCCGTTGGTCCAAAATGTTTCGTCTCTCGTAAAATCCGCATAAAAATTATTAATGACATAGCCGTAATTTTCCCTACGAAAGTCGTGGAAAGCGTTTAGTCAAAACGACTCTAATCGGGTGTTGTGTACAAATTTGAAACTTGCCTAACTTAAGGCTCAAATTTATATATCGCCTCACGTACATACCTGGAAATACGGTATAACACCTCTTCTGTGATTTCGCGTTGGCCCTCTACCATCGTCTGTACACATGCATCTTGGCGAATAACCTCCTGTGATGAAAGCTGTAGCACCGCTTATCTTGGTCAATAATATAATCGCTTCCCTTATGACCTATAGTCTTCCCTTGGCCCGGAGGCTCGTGCTTGGGACCTCAAAACTGGCGCGAAGAACTCACCGATCGCGCACAATATCTGGTATACCACGGGCATGAGTCCTATCAACTCTCGAGTCCGATTGGTAGCTCACGCTTTCTTGTTTTGCCGCATCGCTTGTTTCCCCTCATGGAGGCATAATCGTAACAATAATACGTCGAGAGGAATTATCATAATAACACAACTCATGTACGATCTCGAGTGAGAAGAATAGAAACCAACTCTAAATGTCACGTAGCCTCCTGTTTATGGGTGTGGCGCAACACATCGATAATATCAAGACTCTACTAGACACGGTCGTAGACATTCAGGGCCGATTGCTGCGATACCACTCATCACGCCCGAACCGGGCGTGGCGGTGCCCTACCTGGGCACCTTTCTACCTCACTGACACAAGTAAACCGCGGAACTAAATAACACCTTTTTTTTTTACCAACGAACATGCAAGGGCAAAGCCGACAAGGCTGCCATATAATATACATAATAAAAAAATCACTACACTGTACATGAGTCTAATCCCACATATGAATACAGACCTCTAATATTTTTACTGAACTATAACGGGACAAGGCCCCGCTGTACCCATAACTGTACAAAAGCCTGTACTGAAAGATCTATACCAAAATGATAAACTCCTGAACAGATGGAGCTATCCAAAAACTACGGCGGTCCTACACTGCAGATCACAAGCGTGTACCTAAACTGCGGCGTGAGCGGCCGAAGGAGGTCGATGCGAAGAATGTACCAAGTATGTGAAGCGATAAAATCAGAACGAAATCATAACAGTCTATACAAAACAGGAGACATGTATGATAGCCAAACTACAGTACACAATACATAAGCAGACATATCAAGTCAGGGACGCATGCCCTCAAAGTCATTACTCAAATATAACCATGGGTCTCATGCTCATAATATCAATCATGCCCGTGGAATCCTTCCTCACTGCCGGCAGTCCATGATATAATATAACATCAATAAGCACACTGAACCTTGCAATCATGAGAGTAATGCAATATTTTTTATCTTTTAAGTTATGCTTTTAACAATGAGACCAATTGTTCCACTTTAAGTCATAAACACACTGCACCCTTTCATTAATGAAATCACTACCGTTTCAAAACATGAAGGTCGTGCCAGTGCTAGGGTCAACCACCCTCTGTGTTATAATGCAACCTATCATGGGACTATGTCACGACCTGACCCCGGGCCCGCGACTGGTGCCCTACCTGGGCACCCTTATAGGTATATATCACAGATAATCAGCGGAACATACATAAACTTAATAAGAAATAAATACGTAAAACCAAAAGCAGTTACCCTTTTTTTTTTTTTACACAACCCAATCAACAAAATATGACTACAGACCTCTAAGAATTTCTGACATACCAACTGTGACGGGACAGGGCCCCGCCATACCCCTGAATGTACAAAACTCTGCAACCTCAGTGAACCGTACTAACAGACAAAGCCTCCGGAGAAATGGAGCTTTCCAAGAACTGAACAGTGATCCTAAGAGTGCGGATCAGCAAGCTATGTACCTCAACCTGCGGCATGAACGCGGCCGAAGGAGGTCGATGCGAAATATGTACCAAGTATGTGAAACGAAAATGCGTAATGAAATCATAACGGTCATATAAAAATGGAGACATGTATGATAACGAACAACAATACGATTGCTGAAGTGAAAGTAATGAAAGTCAGTTTTTACCTTGTACAGACTATTTCAACACATGAACAATAGTCACACCAGGGTTATGGAAACAAGCCCTCAAATATCATCACATAGTCCAGTAAGCGTCTCAAGCCTACAAATATCAAAGCGTGCCCGTGGAATCCCCCTGTCACGACCCGACCTCGGGCATGGGTGCCTTACCGGCGCACCTAGTGATACAACATCGAGAAAATCGCGGAAATAAAAACTTACAGATATGAAATAAGAAAACAGGATAACCCAAAGCGGTTGCCTTATTGCATATATCTGAAGAATTTGAGCGATTCATCCTTTACAACCACGCCTTGTGATGCTATAGACCTCAGAATATAACAACAACTATGACGGGACGGGGCCCGCCATACCACGAATGTACAAGAACCTACAAACTCGTGAAACATACAAAAGATAAGCCTCGGAGAAAGCGGAGCTTCCCAATCTGTTGACTGCGATCACATGGCGAGGATCAACAACCGATGTACCTCTACTGCGGCGTGAGCGGCCTTCGAAAGAGGTCGATCTGGCCAGTACAGTATGTGGCGAAAATCGTAAATGAAATCATGATAGTCTATATAAAGCAGGAGACATGTATGATAACTAAACTACTGATTCACTACATAAAAGCGATCATGTCAAGTCGGGGACTCGCGCCTCAAAGTCATCCTCGTACGTGGAACTCCTTCCCATGCCGTGATCTAGGTATAAATCGTGTTATCGTATAACATATTGTCACGACCAGCTGGGCGTGATGGTGCCTTACCGGGCACCCTAGTGACACAACATCAGTGTCGTGGAACATAAAACAACAACATGAGATAACGAAATATAAAACAATAATCATGAAAACTTGCCTTTCGGCATATATATAACCATCAACTCTTTTACAAATGAACGGCTTAATCCTTTTACCAACCACCACAGCGGTACTACAGACCTCTAAGAATGATACGACACCAATGGCGGGACAGGGCCCGCCAAACCACGAATGTAAACACTTACTACGACGGGGACTATACGTGATAAGCCTCGGAGAAACGGAGCTTCCCAACGACTGTGACCACGAGAGCTAGGATCAACGGCGATGTACCTCAACTGCGGCATGAACGCGGCCCGAGAGGTCGATAACAAAGTGCCGAGTATGTGAAACTAAAATAAATCACGTAAATGAAATCATAGTAGTCTATACAAAGCGGGAGACATGTATGATAACCAAACTACTGATTCACCATAAATAAGCGATCATGTCAAGTCGTGGACTCACACCTCAGTCATCACTCAATTTAACAATGGGTCTCACGCCCACAACATCAATCGTGCGTGGAATACCTTCCTCACTGCCGGCGATTTATGATATACAAGCACCAAGGAATACATGAACACCGTGTCCCACGTGTCCTAATAAAGCTATGCGAGGTAAATGCGAAGGCATAGCCGACTACTAACACTCACCGTACCAACAAGGTCATAAAGCGTATCATAAGATCTGTCTGCACGCCCACGTGATCAAAGCGGCCACTTGCCCGCGATATCTAATGTGCGCGTCTAGTCCTGGAACTTCCGCGACTCGCGTAGGCCAATCTCATCGGCCCGCATGAGGTATTCCGCATCGAGGGTAGCTACTCCGGCGTCGTCACGGACTTCGATCCGCGTAGCCACAAGGACGCGTGCCCGTAAAGGGCGACACTAACACGGAACTCGTAGCTCGCATAGGCCCCGGGACCGCGTGAGGTATTCTCGAATCATGGTCCTGCATCGCTGAGTCTACCCGCATCGGAGGCGGCTTAACCCGGAATCATCTCAAGAGATGAATGCCACAATACTATCATAACGTGATAGTTAATAAGCACAATCAAGAAACCCCTTACACAAACATCACAAGATACTAACACACGTAGCATCCTAACACTTTTACTTATCAAAGCAACAAGAAAGTATTACAAGGCCATCACAAACCAATACAATCAAGTTATTCACACAAGGTACTTTCTACTAACAAGTTCGGGTATCTATCCCCAAAGTACTTCACACATTAAAATCTTAAAAAAAGATCTGTTTCTTTCACATAAGTCACCCGATACCCGTAGTATAAAATAGAGTAGTATCCTTTTAAGAAAACCAAAACTCTTACCTTTGTAAAATCAAGTAACAACATTATTTTCCAAGCGTCCAAGTTTGCCTAATTTCAAATGTTCACGTTTCTTATTTTAGAAAGGTTTATGATTCATAGTATTATTCATTTAAGAATATAATTCTCTTTTAAACAATTTGAGAAACATAAGCCTTATATGTGAGTAGGATATTCTTGTTTATAACAATCTTTATTACAGCAGCCATGATCTAGGAAATATCATTTTGTCTCATCTTAGCTTCTATGCAGATGGAAGTTTCTGGTTTTAATAATACTTAATTGTTCAAAACATTTCCTTTTATTAACGCTGCAGTGGTTTGTCGATACACATCCTGATTTCCAAAATCAGTAAAACGTTCTTAAGCCGTTATACCTAACTTCCCATAAAGCTAGTATAACTCTTAAGTTCTCAAAAACCAAGTATTACTTCTCTTTCAAAACGATTTCAGAAATCTTTTGAAATACTTCAAGTTCTTTATAATCACACATCAAGCCAGTTATAAACAAATCATTTACCTTTTAAAGACCACAAAGTGTTTTCTTATCTACATAAAGCTGTTATAACCAACTTCCCATAAAGCCGTTATAACACTTTATGTTTTAAACCCATCGAATACATTTAGCACATGTACGTCTACCGTACTACATAGTTCACACATATCATGCTAGAGAGATAGGAAGAGGTTCACATACCTCGCGACGATTATCGACTAATAGCAAAATGCTCCGAGTACCTCAAGCCGTCGGCTACTCCTTAAGCCACGTAGATCGCGCCACACGTAGTACATCCACCTATAAGGCCACAAGGCGCTTATTAACATTCAGGTCTCATCGTAGAACTTCTACAGAAAATTCGCGGCACCTCCCCATGGCGTAAATCTCCTCTCTATCGAGGCGGCTACAAGCCAACCAGGGGTTTATACATCTAACCCTAACGGTACAATTCTACCCGCGATACTACTACACAAGTCTCTCATGTCTGATCTATGTAATTACTGATTCGATTCTTCGAGCTTAAGTCGAGACATTGCCACAAGCTATGTTCGATTATATATATATAGTATACTTGACTATATACTCTCTGACATGTAATATCCAATTACAATAGGGGACAAGATAATTACCTCGATAAGCCCATAATTATCCAAGTATAAAGTCGATCTGGGCAATCGTTTAGCTCGACTCAGCGCTCCAACCCGCTCTAAACCACCCTTAGAAGTTCTAACCAACTTCTACACACGACTCCAACGGACTATGGAGATTTTCCTAGGGTTACGGTTTTGTGACTGACGGGAAGTATAATAGTATTTTCAGGGCTTTTCGTATAGGTATAACCTTAGAATACAACAAGGTATAGGGCTAAGGTAATTTGGGCATTATAACAATACTTTTGAGAGTATTTCTATACCCTGAGGGGGTATTATCTGAAAGCAACTAGGCTAGGGGTACCCACTGCTAGCACCTCAGGAGGGGGTGTCTCACCTCGGCCTACCCACTGGGAGACTCTCGGCGAGGGGAGGGAGGGGCTCTCGGCCAAGACACCACACTAAGGGAAGGAAGAAGCTTTCAAGACTTAGGCAATTTGTGAATGAATTAGTCTTCCAGGGAGGGTATTTATAGCACAAGCCAAGGCCAACCAATGGCGAGATCTAGCCAAGTGTTAGGCAAGTGTAGGGCCAAGATTCACCCACGTGTGTACCTAGCCAACTTGCACACAAAATATCTACCAAAATATCTCCCACAAAGCCTTGATCGTCCGTTGTGCGCCCACTTGCTTCGATGTGAGGGTGACACATGTCACCCTCCGTTGGTCCAAAATGTTAGTCTCTCGGAAAAATCATAAAAATACTTAATGACATAGCGGAAATTCCCTACGAAAGCGTGAAAGCGTTTAGTCGAAAACGACTCTAGCAGGGTGTTGTGCAGACTATTTCGGCCGAAAGGTGCCACGTGGGGTGACACGTGTCGCCCCGATTCGATCAAAATATTTCGTCTTAGAAAATATCCAAAGCGGCCAAAATCTCAAAATCAAGCGGGCCCCACAAAGCGTAAATTTCTCCGTGGGCCCACGTGACCATTTTCGAAAATAAAATTCCATAATTCTCTAATATTCCAGAAGTCCGAATACCAACCGGGAATCCAATTCCCAAAACGAACCTTTTCCTTCACAAAACCGGAAACTTTTAGTGGAAAAATCGCCTCTTTCTTCCTTTCCGATCTTTACGTCGTATTCTCAAATGCGTGCGTCCTCGCATACATACCACGGAACTACGGTATAACATTCTTCCCTTAGAAACATTCGTCCGAATGTTCCTTCTAAGTCTCAAAGCGAACACGCGTGGCGATATAGTCTTCACTACTATACTTACGAAACAATCCTGCCACAGCTGGCCACAGAAATACCCCCGTAAAATACTTACATCCAAGTCCACGAGGAAACACCTCTAACATCACCACAAATAATACTACTTTTGTCACTTTGTCGCGAGCCTTGCTCGACGACCCAACAAATGGTACCGGCCGCATGCGATCATTTGAAGGCGTGACACTCGGACTCTTACCACGTTACGTCGGCCGGTTTCCAAAACTTCGGGGTTACTATCTCTAACGTGGTCATCATTAGCGGGAACATTCGGATGGATCTTCGATACTTTCCGAACATAACAATACGAAGACCGGACGTCCTTCTTCCTAAGTCGGACGGCAAATGCTAACATATAGGCAACGGCCTATTCTTCATGAACTCACGAGGCCCAAAGTGACTCGGGCTAAGTTCATACATTTCCAACTCGTCACACCTGTCCGGTGGTACTTTCAAGAAGACCGACCGTCGCTGAACTCTAAGCGTCGTCGCCGATTATCGCACGATTCCTCCGAGTGCGAGAACTTCTTCTAGACAAGCTTCACTATCCACGATCTGCGGAACAAGCACGAACCAACTATCCGAACCCCGCCAACATCGAACCAATCGGCCGCAACTTGCATTTACGCCTCTGGCGTCACAAGGCGACATCCGAACAACGAAATGGTAGCTTAAACACTCCAACCGAGAGACAACGATCCTCGCGGCTACCACGAAATCAAAACAACGGCGAGGCGAATGCGTCTGAGGAGACTCACGAGTTCCTAACCTGCTCGTACAAACTCGAGGAAGAAACAGTAGTACCACTGGCTCCACTGTCGTCATAAGGTGAAGGTAGGCACCGTGCAACCTCACAACCTTTTGGATAACATCAACACCGCCAGAGCGACACGACCGAAGAACACGATAGGCTGCCCCATCGGCCCGACCAGCGGTCGAACGCATCCACGAACTTGCACGCTGGCTAACTAAACATGGGCCTAACACCCTCGTGACCCTAACACAAGAGGACCACCACAAGCCCACCGCGCCAAACCTACGCGGGTTGACCCGCGCGTAGCCTCAACCCGACCCGGCGCGAAATACCATCTCCGTAGGAACAATCTTACTAACACGTTACGAAAACCTAGCGGTCTTCTTAGCTCAACTACCCTCTTTCATTTCATACTACATAGGGACTTATCCCACGAACATAGCTCACGTGCACTATGCACTCCTATAAGGGTCAAACATAACACTACACCTTTCTCGAGATGGCCTTACCTCTAAGGTCTTTACGTATAACACTCTAAGGCTCACACCTTCTCTATCCCCCAAAATCTTACTCGGTTAACCCGTGATTCTAATCACAACTAACACCTTCTATCGTAACATAGCACTTAAGGTATACTCACCTTGAAAGTTACCGAAGGACCTTGCTGCTCGACCTCTTCTGCATCCTTGTTAACCTCGATCTCTCGTTTCTCGGCTGCTGCGCGCATAAGCGCATACGAGCCATGCTCGAGCCTAAGCGAAGGACTACTCTTGCACAACCTTCTTAGGTAGTCATCAAGACTTGCGATACATCGGTATACTCTCGGTAGCCAAATCCATAGCTAGTAACAAGGTTGTCTCTTGCAATCTATATTCGGTTCGCTCGTGGGCGAAGGTTCAAATATCGTGGACGCAGAGGAGCCGCCGTCAGCGTGCTAAACTCTGCTGGGGCTAGTGACGTCGCGAAATCCCGAATGAAGCACTACCTAGGTAATGATTGGGCTGTGCCTCGCCATGCTTAAACTACGCTCGCGACTCCGCCATTTGCCTTGCCTCACGGGCTCGGGTTGCCTACGCGGAGGCATAACGATAAGGGAAAGAATTTCGTCGGAGGTCCAACTTACAACACGGCTCTAAGGCACGATCTCGAGTGAGAAGAATAGAACCAATCCTAAATATCCTATAGCCTCACGATTATTGGTGTGGTGCACAACACGATAATCAAGACTTCTTGATACGGTCTGTAGACACTTTCCGAGGATTAATCGCTCGATACCACTTTTGTCACGACCAGCGGGCGTGGTGGTGCCTTACCGGGCACCCTAGTGACACAACATCAGTGTCGTAGAACATAAAACAACAACATGAGATATGAAATATAAAACAATAATCAGTGAAAACTTGCCTTTCGGCATATATATAACCATCAACTCTTTTACAAATGAGCGGCAATCCTTTTTACCAACCCCGCCACAGCGATTACTACAGACCTCTAAGAATGATCGACCACAATGGCGGGACGGGCCGCCAAACCACGAATGTAAACACTTACTGACGGGGACTATACCACTGATAAGCCTCGGGAAAGCGGAGCTTCCCAAACGTTGTGACCACGAGAGCTAGGATCAACGGCGATGTACCTCAACTGCGGCATGAACGGCTCGGGCGAGGTCAAGGTGCAGTGCAGTATGTGAAACTAAAATAAATCGTAAATGAAATCATAGTAGTCTATACAAAGCGGAGACATGTATGATAACCAAACTACGATTCACCATAAATAAGCGATCATGTCAAGTCGTGGACTCACACCTCAAGTCATCACTCAATTTAACAATGGGTCTCACGCCCACAACATCAATCATGCCCGTGGAATACCTTCCTCACTGCCGGCAATTTATGATATACAAGCACCAAGGAATACACATGAACACCAGGTCCCACCTGTGTCCTAATAAGCATGCGAGGGTAAGTGCGAAGGCATAGCCGACTACTAACACTCACCGTACCAACAAGGTCATAAAGCGTATCATAAGATCTGTCTGAACCGCCACATGATCAAAGGCGGCCACTTGCCCGCAGATATCTAATGTCGCGTCTAGTCCGGAACTTCCGCAGCTCCGCGTAGGCCAATCTCATCGGCCCGCATGAGGTATTCCGCGTCGGTAGCTACTCCGGCGTCGCCACGGACTTCGCGATCCGCATGGCCACAAGGACGCGTGCCCGTAAAGGCGTCACTAACACGGAACTCGTAGCTCGCATAGGCCCCGGGACCCGCGTGAGGTATTCTCGAATCATGGTCCTGCATCGCGAGTCTACCGCGTCGGAGGCGGCTTAACCGGAATCATCTCGAGATGAATGCCACAATACTATCATAACGACTGATAGTTAATAAGCACAATCAAGGGAAACCCCCTTACACAAACATCACAAGATACTAACACACGTAGCATCCTAACACTTTTACTTATCAAAGCAACAAGAAAGTATTACAAGGCCATCACAAACCAATACAATCAAGTTATTCACACAAGGTACTTTCTACTAACAAGTTCGGGTATCTATCCCCAAAGTACTTCACACATTAAAATCTTAAAAAAGATCTGTTTCTTTCACATAAGTCACACAATACCCGTAGTATAAAATAGAGTGACTGTCCTTTTAAGAAAACCAAAACTCTTACCTTTGTAAAATCAAGTAACAACATTATTTTCCAAACGTCCAAGTTTGCCTAATTTCAAATGTTCACGTTTCTTATTTTAGAAAGGTTTCGCAGTTCATAGTCTTATTCATTTAAGAATATAATTCTCTTTTAAACAATTTGAGAAACATAAGCCTTATATGTGAGTAGGATATTCTTGTTTATAACAATCTTTATTACAGCAGCCATGATCTAGGAAATATCATTTTGTCTCATCTTAGCTTCTATGCAGATGGAAGTTTCTACTGGGTTTCATACTACTTAATTGTTCAAAAAATTTCCTTTTATTAACGCCGCATGGTTTGTCGATACACATCCCGATTTCCAAAATCAAGAAAAGCGTTCTTAAGCCGTTATACCTAACTTCCCATAAAGCTAGTATAACTCTTAAGTTCTCAAAAACCAAGTATTACTTCTCTTTCAAAACGATTTCAGAAATCTTTTGAAATACTTCAAGTTCTTTATAATCACACATCAAGCCAGTTATAAACAAATCATTTACCTTTTAAAGACCACAAAGTGTTTTCTTATCTACATAAAGCTGTTATAACCAACTTCCCATAAAGCCGTTATAACACTTTATGTTTTAAACCCATCGAATACATTTAGCACATGTACGTCTACCGTACTACATAGTTCACACATATCATGCTAGAGAGATAGGAAGAGGTTCACATACCTCGCGACGATTATCGACTAATAGCAAAATGCTCCGAGTACCTCAAGCCGTCGGCTACTCCTTAAGCCACGTAGATCGCGCCACACGTAGTACATCCACCTATAAGGCCACAAGGCGCTTATTAACATTCAGGTCTCATCGTAGAACTTCTACAGAAAATTCGGCAGCACCTCCCCCCCCCGCAACAGCGTAAATCTCCTCCTCTATCGAGGTAGCCACTAAGCCAACCGGGGTTTATACATCTAACCCTAACGGGTACAATTCTACCCCCACTGCTACTACACAAGTCTCATGTCTGATACACCTATGTAATTACAGTCATTCTTCGAGCTTAAGTCCAAGGACATTGCCACAAGCTATGTTGATTATATATATATAGTATACTTCAACTATATACTCCTCTGACATGTAATATCCAATTACAATAGGGACAAGATAATTACCTCGATAAGCCCATAATTATCCAAGTATAAAGTCGATCTGGGCAATCGTTTAGCTCGACTCAGCGCTCAACCCGCTCTAAACCACCCTTAGAAGTTCTAACCAACTTCTACACAATACTCAACGGACTATGGAGATTTTCCTAGGGTTACGGTTTTGTGGTGACGGAAGTATAATAGTATTTTCTGGGCTTTTCGTATAGGTATAACCTTAGAATACAACAAGGTATAGGGCTAAGGTAATTTGGGCATTATAACAATCCTTGGAGAGTATTTCTATACCACAAAGGTTATACGAAAGCAACTAGGCTGGGGGGTACCTGCTAGCACCTCAGGAGGGGTGTCTACCTCGGCCTACCCCACTAGGGAGACTCTCGACGAGGGGAGGGAGGGCTCTCGGCCAAGACACCACACAAGGGGGAAGGAAGAAGCTTTCAAGACTTAGGCAATTTGTGAATGAATTAGTCTTCCAAGGAGGGTATTTATAGCCTGAGCCAAGGCCAACCAATGGCCAAGATCTAGCCAAGTGTTAGGCAAGTGTAGGGCCAAGATTCACCCATGTGTACCTAGCCAACTTGCACACAAAATATCTACCAAAAATATCTCCCACAAAGCCTTCCCAATCGTCCATTGTATCAGGCCCACTTGCTTCCAATGTGAGGGTGACACATGTCACCTCCCGTTGGTCCAAAATGTTCCGTCTCTCGGAAAAATCCATAAAAATACTTAATGACATAGCGGAAATTCCCTACGAAAGTCGTGAAAGCGTTTAGTCGAAAAACGACTCTAGCAGGGTGTTGTGCACGGACCTATTTCGGCCCAAAGGTGCCACGTGGGGTGACACGTGTCGCCCCGATTAAATCCAAAATATTTCGTCTTGAAAATATCCAAAACGGCCAAAATCTCAAAATCAAAGCGGGCCCCACAAAACCGTAAATTTCTCCCGTGGGCCCCACGTGACCATTTTCGAAAATAAAATTCCATAATTCTCTAATATTCCAGGAAGTCCGAATACCAAATCTGGGAATCCAATTCCCAAAAACGAACCTTTTTCCTTCACAAAAACCGGAAACTTTTCCGTGGAAAAATCGCCTCTTTCTTCCTTTCCAATCTTTCTGTCGTATTCTCGTACGTACGTCCTCGCATACATACCCTGGAACTACGGGGTATAACACATATCTCGGCCCATCCCATGGGACTCGATGTGGAATCGCATGATAACATTCCCGGTCCATCTCATGGACTCGGTGTCGGATCGTATGGTCACATTCCCGGCCCATCTCATGGACTCAGTGTCGGATCGTATGGTCACATTCCCGGCCTATCTCATGGACTCGGTGTCGGATCGTGTGGAATACATTCCCGGTCCATCTCATGGACTCGGTGTCGTATCGTGTGGAATACATTCCCGGTCCATCTCATGGACTCGGTGTCGAATCGGGTGGAATACACGTCTCGGCCCATCTCATGGGACTCGAGGTAGAATCGACCATAACATTTAAACCCTCTTTTAAGACAGATTAAGATAATATCATGTCTTCATTTTAAATCAAACTAAGGAAATATCATGACCTCCTTTTTAAACCAAAACACTTTCCCTTTTTAAAATCAAGTAACAACATTCTCTTCCAAAAGTTCAGGTTGCATAATTTCAAATACTCAAGTCTCTTATTTTCGAAAGATTTCATAGATCATAGTCTTAACCACTTAATAATGTAATCTCTTTTAAAACAATTTGAGTAACATATGCCTTATGTGTGAGTAGGTTATTCTTGTTTATAACAATCTTATTAAAGCAACCATGATCTAGGAAATGTAATACAATTTTGTCTTATCTTAGCTTCTATGCAGATGGAGGTTTCTACTGGTTTTAATAAAATTACTTATTTGTCAATACATTTTCCTTTATTAACGCTGCAGTGGTTTGTTTGATACTTATTCTTATTTCCGAAATCAGTAAAACATTATTCTTTAAAAACCAAGTACTCATTACTCACGAATAAGGTTTCACAACTTTTTAACAAAATTCATATCAAGCCAATTAAGTCAAGTCTCTTATCTTTCAAGATCAAGTCTCTTAACTTCTAAAATCAATAAACCATTCTTTTACCTACATAAAGTCGTTATAACTAACTTCCCATAAAGCTATTATAACACTTTATGTTTTAAACCAACCAAGACTCGTTTATCACACGTACGTCTACCGTACTACATAGTTCCCAACAATCATGCTAGAAAAGATAGGAAGAGGTTCACATACCTTGCGACGATTATCGACAATTAGCAAAACGCTCCAGAGTACTGTAACCCTGCTAGCCTTATCCACCCTCTAAGTAGAATACGCTACTCGTAGTACTTCAACCTATAAAGGCCACAAAACGTCTATCAATTTCTAGATCCCTTCGTAGAACATTTCTAAATACAAGGTTCCATATTCTACGGAAAATTAGGCAGCACCTCCCCCCCCGCAACCACATAAGTCTCCTCCTCTGTCAAGGCCCGCTACCAAGCCAACAACTCCTAAGGGGGGTTACACGTCTAACCGGACGTGTACGACACTGCCCCACAATAATACTACAAGTCTACTGTAAATACAGTCCAATGTAAATACAATTCAATCTTAACAATATTCATTCTACATATAGTATACTCAACTATTCATTACTACAACATGTAATATCCAATTACAATAGGGGGATAAAGATCATTACCTCGATAAGCCCAAAATTATCCAAGATTATAAGTCGATCCTGAGCAACGTTTAGCTCCTGCATGCGCTCAATCCGCTCCAAGAAACCCTTAGAAGTTTCTACACAACTTCTACTTAATATTTCAACCAACTATGAAGATTTTCCTAGGGTTTCTTTTTGTGACTAGAGGAAATAAAGTAGTATTTCCGGGCTATTAGTGTAGAGGTAACTTGGGAATACTACAAGGGATTTGGGCTAAGGTATTTTGGAATAGTAACAATACTTGAAGACATTTTTCTACCAAGGGAGGGGGGGGGGGGGTGTGTTTTTTTGGACGAGAGCTTCTCAAGGGGGGGGGGGAAGCTTGGACGAAAGCTTTACTACAAAGGGGGTGGGATTTTGAGAATTGGAAATTGTTTTTGTGGATGAAGAAGTCTTGAACTTGAGGGGGGTATTTATAGAACCTTCAATGGCCAAGATTAAAACAAATGGAGGGTGGAGATTGGGTTGCTTGTGTGAGTGGAGTCTTCCACCAAGTGTCCACCACAATATTGGGACATATGTCCCCCACAACATTGGGACATATGTCCACCACAACAATGAGCCATGTGGCAAGCCACTTGCTTCACCAAAACCGTCCAATACCTACTCCCACTATCCCAAAAAAAATATCTTGCAAGACTTGACTTATTGACTTGGCCACTAGCCCACAATTTTCGTCCAACCAATGCCACCTAAGGGTGACACATGTCGCCCTCCTATTGGTCCAAAATATTTCGTCTCTCGGAAAAATCCGTAATAGGTTAAAATATTAAAAGCGTAAAATTTCCTTCACAAGGTTCGGAATCTTTTCCGTCGAAAGTTCACAATTTTATCCTAAACCTAATTAGGGCTTAAACAATTGTACGTACGTCCTCACATACATACTCTGGAAATATGGTGTATAACATTCTTCCCCCCTTAGAAACATTCGTCCCGAATGTTCCTTCTAAGTCTCAAACGTACATGCACCGGTATAGTTTTCACTACTATACTTACGAAACCAACTATGCCACATATTGACATAACATAACATACGCGCGAAACCCAAATCCAAGCCAACGAGGAATCACCTCGAAGATGTAAAACAACACCAACTCTCGCTCCTGGTCCAATGGATACTCCCTTCGCACCTTCACTTCACAAAAATGATTACTTCCATCTCTCAGCACATGTTTACTTCCTTTCTTACTCGTCGTACCCTTCTCAAACACCCGAACTCTTTCTAGCACACGTACCACACTTCAGTCATCACTTCAGTTTCCAAAACCTGTGAGTCACTACCTCCAACTTGGTCATCTTACAAGCCTCAAATTCCTTCAAGGCCATTCCCGGTCTTTACGATCTGATTCTAGTCGAACACATCCGCGAACTCGTACGATGGCTACCTAGGCCTGGGCCTAGCACCCTCGTGACCCCACCACCTGGCGGGACCACCTCAAACTGACCACCTCTCCTTTCGGGCTGCGGGTTGACCCGCGAATGGTCCTTAACCCGACCCAAAATCGCGCCAAACTCTTGTTTCCCCGATCCGGAACAATCTTACCTATTCAAGTCCTAAAAGCTACCACCTTTATCTTACACAACCCAAGGAATTATCCCACGATGCATTTCACGCATACCAAGTATTTCGACAAAAACTAACCGTAAAATCTTTTACTCAAGACAGCCTTACATCTAAGGTCTCAACGTATAATGTTCTAAGGTTCACACCTTCCGTGTCCCCATACTTATCTATATCATAAATTATACAATGCTATCCAATCATAACATTTAAACATAAGATCAACATATCATGCATACTAGTCTCTAGAGGGTTAAGGATATACCTGTACCTACTGCTTCTCTTTCCCATTGTCGCTCTAATCATAATCTTGCCCTGCCGGGCGCATAGCTATAGAAGGTGATGAACCTGCCACTGACCCGGTAGGCTGTGTCATTCTGCTGTATTCTCCTACTAGGGCGGTCTCGTCACATGGCCCTGACGGCCGCAGGTGAAACAAGCACCAGTAAAAAGACGACATTCCCCGGGATGACGCCTGCCACATCGTGCACACTGAGGGGGACATGAATCCCGCTGGCTAGAACCCATGTATATCTGTGAACCAGAAGCCCTGGAGCTCTGACCAGCTCCCGAATACCCCGAACGTCCTGAAGACTGTGGAGGACCACTCATCTTGGCGGAGCGCATAACTACCTCGCCGAGGCGATCCGCCCCGAAAGTCGCCAAAGGACCCTGCTGTTCTGGCCCTCTTCTGCTGATCTCGGTCATTCCGTCGACCTCTCCGTTCCTCACACCCAAGTGCATAGGCCTGTATGCGGGCAATGTCCATGCCCGGCTGAAGAGCCACACCCGAGCAACTCTCTGCCAAATAATCGTCGAGCCCTGTGACATAGCGGTGCACTCTATCCTCCATGTCTGCCACTAAAGCGGGGACGTACCGAGCTAATGAGTCAAACTCCACATTGTACTCCCGAACCGTACGCCCGGTCTGCCTTAACGTCAAAAATCTGTCGGCCCGAGCCCTCCTCATCTGTGGAGGCAAGAAATGTGTAAGAAATGCCCCTGAGAACTCGTCCCATACGGCTGGAAGTGCATACTCTCCCCGGGACAGCTCCCACGAATCAAACCAGTCGACGGCAGTATCACGCAGCCGATGCGAACCTAAGACCACCGACTCGGTCTCCGAAGCCTTGATCACTCTCATGATCCGCTGTAACTGCCGGATGAACTCCTGCGGATCATCCTCAGGCCTCGACCCATAAAACTCTGGCGGGCTACAACTCAGAAAATCCCGTAGTCTCAAACTGCCCGATCTCGGGTGAACCATGGGTGCTACTTTGGCTGCTGATCGGCCTATCTCGTATCCGCCACGATCACGGCTAGTAATCGGGCCATCTCTCAGTAACCCATCTCTTACGCTCCGGTGTGGGGAGGCGCAGGCGGTATTGTGGTCTCGGTAGCCTCTGCGTGGCTCTAAACTCTTTGAAATTTGGCGGCGTCGCAAAACTCGCTGTCTGAAGCACTATCTCAGGTAATGACCGGGCCTGCGCCCTCGTACTCCTCTGTGTCCTACTAGCAGCTCCTTCGGCTGCCTTGCCCTTCTGGGCCCGGGTTGTCTTGCGCGGAAGCATAACTAGTAAAAACGAAATACGTCAGAGGGGTCCAACTTATAACACAGCTCTAAGGCACGATCTCAGAATGAGAAGAATGGAAACCAATCCTAAATATCCTATAGCCTCCTGATTATTGGTGTGGTGCACAACACACCGATAATCAAGACTCTACTAGATACGGTCTGTAGACACTTTCCGAGGATTAACTGCTCTGATACCACTTTTGTCACGACCCGACCTCGGGCCCGCGACTGATGTCTTACCCCGGGCACCCTAGTGATACAACATCAGAGAAAATCATCGGAAATAAAAACTTACAGATATGAAATAAGAAAACAGGATAACCCAAAACGGTTGCCTTATTGCATATATACAAAAATTTGAACAGTTACATCCTTTACAACCCTGCCCACAACAGTACTATAGACCTCTAAGAATATAACAACAACTATGACGGGACAGGGCCCCGCCATACCCCTGAATGTACAAGAACCTACAAACTCAGGGAAACATACCAAAAGATAAGCCTCCGGAGAAACGGAGCTTCCCAATCTGCTGACGTGATCCTATGGCGAGGATCAACAACCGATGTACCTCTACTGCGGCGTGAACGCGGCCCGAAGGTCGAGGCGGTACCAAGTATGTGAAATCGAAAATCGTAAATGAAATCATGATAGTCTATATAAAACAGGAGACATGTATGATAACTAAACTACAGTTCACTACATAAAAGCAGTCATGTCAAGTCAGGGACTCACACCCTCAAAGTCATCCCTCATGCCCGTGGAACTCCTTCCTCACTGCCGGCAGTCTAGCTATAAATCGTGTGATACGTATAACATGTCTCGGCCCATCCCATGGGACTCGAGGTGGAATCGCATGGTCACATTCCCGGTCCATCTCATGGACTCGGTGTCGGATCATATGGTCACATTCCCGGCCCATCTCATGGACTCAGTGTCGGATCGTATGGTCACATTCCCGGCCCATCTCATGGACTCGGTGTCGGATCGTGTGGAATACATTCCCGGTCCATCTCATGGACTCGGTGTCGGATCGTGTGGAATACATTCCCGGTCCATCTCATGGACTCGATGTCGAATCGAGTGGAATACACGTCTCGGCCCATCTCATGGGACTCGAGGTAGAATCGGCCATAACATTTAAACCCTCTTTTAAGACAGATTAAGATAATACCATGTCTTCATTTTAAATAAAACTAAGGAAATATCATGCCCTCCTTTTTAAACCAAAACACTTTCCCTTTTTAAAATCAAGTAACAACATTCTCTTCCAAAAGTTCAGGTTGCATAATTTCAAATACTCAAGTCTCTTATTTTCGAAAGATTTCATAGATCATAGTCTTAACCACTTAATAACGTAATCTCTTTTAAAACAATTTGAGTAACATATGCCTTATGTGTGAGTAGGTTATTCTTGTTTATAACAATCTTATTAAAGCAGCCATGATCTAGGAAATGTAATACAATTTTGTCTTATCTTAGCTTCTATGCAGATGGAGGTTTCTACTGGTTTTAATAAAATTACTTATTTGTCAATACATTTTCCTTTATTAACGCTGCAGTGGTTTGTTTGATACTTATTCTTATTTCCGAAATCAGTAAAACATTATTCTTTAAAAACCAAGTACTCATTACTCACGAATGAGATTTCACAACTTTTTAACAAAATTCATATCAAGCCAATTAAGTCAAGTCTCTTATCTTTCAAGATCAAGTCTCTTAACTTCTAAAATCAATAAACCATTCTTTTACCTACATAAAGTCGTTATAACTAACTTTCCATAAAGCAATTATAACACTTTATGTTTTAAACCAACCAAGACTCGTTTAGCACGCGTACGTCTACCGTACTACATAGTTCCCAACAATCATGCTAGAAAAGATAGGAAGAGGTTCACATACCTTGCGACGATTATCGACAATTAGCAAAACGCTCCAGAGTACTGTAACCCTGCTAGCCTTATCCACCCTCTAAGTAGAATACGCTACTCGTAGTACTTCAACCTATAAAGGCCACAAAACGTCTATCAACTTCTAGATCCCTTCGTAGAACATTTCTAAATACAAGGTTCCATATTCTACGGAAAATTCGGCAGCACCTCCCCCCCCCCCCCCCCGCAACCACATAAGTCTCCTCCTCTGTCAAGGCCCGCTACCAAGCCAACAACTCCAAGGGGGTTACACGTCTAACCGGACGTGTACGACACTGCCCCACAATAATACTACAAGTCCATCAGTAAATACACCCAATGTAAATCTGATTCAATCTTAACAATATTCATTCTACATATAGTATACTCAATTATTCATTACTACAACATGTAATATCCAATTACAATAGGGGGATAAAGATCATTACCTCGATAAGCCTAAAATTATCCAAGATTATAAGTCGATCCTGAGCAACGTTTAGCTCCTATTCTGTACGCTCCAATCCGCTCCAAGAAACCCTTAGAAGTTTCTACACAACTTCTACTTAATACTTCAACCAACTATGAAGATTTTCCTAGGGTTTCTTTTTGTGACTAGAGGAAATAAAGTAGTATTTTCGGGCTCTTAGTGTAGAGGTAACTTGGGAATACTACAAGGTATTTGGGCTAAGGTATTTTGGAATAGTAACAATACTTGAAGACATTTTTCTACCAATGGGGGGGGGGGGTGTGTTGTTTCAGACGAGAGCTTCTCAAGGGGAAACTTGGACGAAAGCTTTAATACAAAGGGGGAGGGATTTTGAGAAAAGGAAATTGTTTTTGGGAATGAAGAAGTCTTGAACTTGAGGGGGGTATTTATAGAACCTTCAATGGCCAAGATTAAAGCAAATGGAGGGTGGAGATTGGGTTGCTTGTGTGAGTGGAGTCTTCCACCAAGTGTCCACCACAATATTGGGACATATGTCCCCCACAACATTGGGACATATGTCCACCACAACAATGAGCCATGTGGCAAGCCACTTGCTTCACCAAAACCGTCCAATACCTACTCCCACTCACCCAAAAAGTATCTTGCAAGACTTGACTTATTGACTTGGCCACTAGCCCACAATTTTTGTCCAACCAATGCCACCTAAGGGTGACACATGTCGCCCTCCTATTGGTCCAAAATATTTCATCTCTCGGAAAAATCCGTAATAGGTTAAAATATTAAAAGCGTAAAATTTCCTTCATAAGGTTCGGAATCTTTTCCGTCGAAAGTTCAAAATTTCATCCTAAACCTAATTAGGGCTTAAACAATTGTACGTACGTCCTCACATACATACTCTAGAAATATGGGGTATAACACCCTCATCACTGCCGACAACCGTAAGTGTAAAATATAACCAGGTGACGCGCCTGTGGCATCCCACCTCACTATCGGCGTACACCTATACAATACATATATATCTCTCCTGCCCGTGGAATCCCCCATCACTGCCGACAGCCATAAGTGTAAAATATAACCATGTGACGCGCCCGTGGCATCCTACCTCACTGTCGGCGTACATATATACAACACATATATATATAACATGGTCGCATGCCCCAGAATCCCTCATCGTATAAGCATGGACATAGGGTAATAATCGTATATAACATGGTCGCATGCCCCGGAATCCCTCATCGTATAAGCATGGCCATAGGGTAATAATCGTATATAACATGCCCGTGGAATCCCTCATCTCGGGTACATGTCTTCATGGGGAGCTAGTCCATGGAGTAATAGTCGTACATAACATGGTCGCATGCCCCGAAATCCCTCATCGTATAAGCATGGCCATGGGTAATAAAACAAATCCGGGAATCTAACCCGCCTCCTGGTCGCATGCCCCGGAATCTCTCATCGTATAAGCATGTCCAAGGAGTAATAAAGAAAATCCGGGAATCTAACCCGCATCCTGGTCGCATGCCCCGGAATCCCACATCGTATAAGCATGTCCAAGGATCAATCATAATGGAAGCATACCCGTGGAATCCCACATCACCGTTGGTACGTCCAAGTAAACTTACAACAAGACAGCCGACCCTCCAACTGAGAGTCACGACAATGTAAACATATAATACTTCCACTCAAAGCTATCACAAGCAACCATAGGCAACTTCATTAAATCTTTAAACTTCCATTTTTATAAACTCAAGGCACTTTTCGTTTCACATAAAAAAATCCGGGAATTTAACCCCAAGTACTACGTACTTCCATTCTTTTCAAAAGGTTCCTTTTCATATAAAACCCCAAGATACTAACACCCGTAGTATCAAGGCTTGTTTACATTTCACATAAGTCACTACACTTTTAGAAATACGTTTCTCGGCTTCTAAATCAAGTGACCCTTATTTTAAAACTTTAAGCAAGTGATACCTTTAAATCAAAATGCCCTTCCTTATTTCAAGTTACTCCTTTGTTTACATTATTAGAGGAAACCATTCTCTTAACCTTTCATAAAGCCGTTATAACCAACTTCCCATAAAGTCGTTATAACCCTTTATGGTTTTAGACAATTTCATTCCTTTTTCAACCAAGAGACTTATACTTTTAAAACCAAGTATCATATACTTTCAAATCAATTTTCTTAACTTCCAAAATACTTCAAGTCTCTTAACTTTAGAAATCAAGTTTCTTAACTTTTAAATCTCAAGTAACTCACACCTTTTAAAATAAGTTACTTTCCTTAAATCATGTCATTTCTTCCTTTAAGAATCAAGTTTCATTACTTGAAAATAAAGTCTCTCAACCTTTTAGGAGTCAAAGGTTCATAGTCTTAAAACTTCATAGCGTAAATTCTTTAAGTTAAGTACATATGCCTTATGTGTGTGAGTAGATTATACTTGTTTATAATGATCTTATTAAAGTAGCCATGATGTAGAAAATGTAATACAATTTTGTCTTATCTTAGCTTCTATGCAGATGGAGGATTCTACTCATTTTAATATAATTAATTGTCATTACATTTTTCCTTTATTAACGCTGCAATGGCTTGTTCGATACTTATTCTCATTCGTGCCGTAAATTAGCCAAGTCAACTTGGCTCCAAATACCTCCTAACGACTCCTACCAACATCCCCCATAAGACTTGGTAAGAACATAGGATACTTAGACATAACCTTTACATAGAGTAAATCAACATACATACTTCTTAACTTCTAAGAGTAGAAGGAAACGTGAAATAATACCACATGTGAATTTCATACATAGAATCATGCCAAAGGAAGGAAGAGGTTCACATACCTCGCGACGATTATCGACAAGTAGCAAAATGCTCCAAAGTACTTCAACCTTGATAGCTATTCCATCCTTCAAGTAGAATACGCTATACCTAGTACTTCAACCTATAATGGCCATAATACGTCCATTAACCTCTAGCTTCGAACGTAGAATATTCTAAGTGCAAAGTCATTAAATTCTACGGAAAATCGGACAACACTTCCTTTGTTTCTACATACTTTGCCACCTTTTTCAAGGCCGAATTCAATAACCAAACACGCCACATTTAAGGCTAAACAATGTAGTTAACAATAGGGTATTATACGCCTACAAGACGTGTAAAATTCCGCCCCACAATAATACAAAAATAATCCAATAATTTCCATGTCATTCTCGGCTAAATAGGTGCAACAACATATCATCTTGTCCAATTTCTTTCCAATCCAAGTTCTTGGGTCTAACATGTTATATAGTCATAAACAACTTCAACAACTATAATTCCTTCTTTATATAACATGTGACGACTTAAACTAATAATCAACTTGAATTGTAATCTTAAGGCTAAACATGCTAGTTTTCGGATTAGTGTTCCAATAGCCAATACACTTATCAAACTTCATACTAAATACCTCATGCTTGCTAATATCCATAACTACAATGATAAGTAATCTTTAATAGCTAAAACGACAAGATTTTTACCTTTACAAGCCCTTATAATTTCCAAGATTCAAAGTCGCTCCTTAGCAATTCTTAGCTCCTTTTCTTATGTTCCAATCCGCTCCAAGCACTCCTTAGAAGCTCAGGAAGAACTCCTCTTCAAGTTCCATCTTCAAAGTTGAAGAACATCTTAGGTTTTCGCCTTGCGACTAACGTAAAAACGTCGTTTTTTCGAGATCTTTCTATTAAGATATCCTTACAATACCCTTAGGGACCTTGGGTTAAAGTCTTGTGAATAAAGAACCAAAATTGCAAATTTTTCTTGTGGCTAAATGGACAAAGCCGAGAGCCTCCTTGAGAGCTCCTAAAATTTTCTCAAATTTTTCTAAGTGTGAAGACTTGTCTTGCAGTAGTGTGCTTATATAACACAATGGATGGCTTAGATAATAACACTTGTTAGGTTTTGGATGAAGGAGATCAAGCCAAGTGGCCCTTGGACTTAGTCAACAATATCAAGCTCTTTAATTAGCAAGACATGGTCATCTTAACATTGGCCAAATGACCATTTTGCCCTTGTATTTTCGTCCAAGACCAATGTGAGGGGTGCCACGTGTATCCCTTCCATTCGTCCATAAAATTTTGTAACCCTCGTGGGCCCCACGTGACCAAATCCGTAAAAAAATAAATTTCCATAATGGCAATACATTCCATACTCTTCAAATAAGGCATTTTGAGAATCCAATTCTCATCAACGAACATTTTTCCTTTCGGACGTCCGAAAGATTTTCCATCGGAAAAACAATTCTTCCTTTCGTACCCTTTTCAAGTCTTGTGTTTCTTACGTACATTCTCTTAAACATGTCCTTGAATTACGGGGTGTAACAGACTATTTCACCCGCAAGGGACTATTTTTGTCACGACCCGACCTCGGGCCCGCGACTGGTGCCCTACCTGGGCACGAATAGCAGCGAAACATACACAAATCATAAAAATACTTAGACATTAAATAACAACAGGCTAGCCGATAAGGCCACCTTCCGTAAAATATATATAACCCAAAAACATCAGTTACATCATTGTTTTTCTTCTTTACAACCCAATCCACAAGACATGACTACAAACATCTAAGAATAACAACTGTGACGGGACAGGGCCCCGCCATACCCCTGAATGTACAACAACCGACAATACCAGGGATCTGAACCAAGGATAAGCCTCCGGAGTAATGGAGCTTCTCAACAGCTGAACAGTGATCCTAAGAGTGAGGATCATCAACCTGTATACTCTACCTGCGACATGAACGCGGCCCAGAAGGAGTCGATAACAACATGTACCAAGTATGTGGCCAGAAATCTTGTAATGAAATCATAAGTCTAAAATAAAGTGGAGACACGTATGATAACTCAAATAACGATTATCGTGCCTTACTAACAATGAGAGTAAACAAGAATAACTTTTGCCGGCTTTAAAACAGGAAGCTCATGATTAACATAGGGCCATCTGCCCGTAGTATCATTCTGCAATCCTACTCCTGGGACTATTTCACCCGCATAGGCCGTATGGACCCGCATGAGGTAATTTCCTCGCATAGACTGTATCCGCCCGCATAGGTCGTGTGGACCCGCATGAGGTAATTTCCTCGCATAGGACTGGTCCGCCCCGCATAGGACTATTTCACCCGCATAAGCCCTACGAACTCGCATGAGGTATTCCTCGCATCATGGGTAGAAAATCCACGGAATATGCAAATGTCACAAACCCAGGGAATGACCCCGTAATGAACAATATATCACTAGCACAACCGGCTATCATACATAACATAAGCACTACCAGCTTATCATACATAACATAAGCACTACCGGCTGATCATACATAACATAAGCACCACCGACTTATCATAATTATCATAAGCAAGTTAAGAAAACCCCTAATTTATTATTATATTTGTTCAAATACACTCTCATTTTAGTTTACTTAAGGCACTAACACGTCATTATGAAATCCGGGAATTTAACCCAAAGTGCTACGTACTTCTATTCTTTTAAAATGGCTCTTTTTCATATAAAACTTCCAAGATACTAACAAACGTAGTATCAAGTCATATCTACTTTTCAAAACAAGTCACAATACCTTTTAGAACTACATTTAAAAACTTCTAAATCAAGTGACTTTTTACTTTAAAACTTTAAGCAATTGATGCATTCAAATCAATTTGTCTTTCTTCCTTTCAAGTCATTTTATCTTAATTTACATTGCTACAGTAAACCATTCTTTTAACTTTCCATAAAGCTATTATAACAAACTTCCCATAAAGCCGTTATACTAACTTTATACTTTAGATACTTACATTCTTCTTTATAACCAAGAGACTTAAACTTTCCAAAAACCAAGTATCATATACTTTCAAAAAAATACTTCAAGTCTCTTATCTTTAGAAACTAAGATATCCTTAATCTTTAAAACAAGTGAGTTAATTCCCTAACTCAACCAACTTGGACATTCTTAAAACAAGTCAAGGATATCAAATGAAACTAGATTCATCAAAATCTCGTACGTCTACCGTACTATATATTTATAACTATTCATGCTCAAGAAATAGGAAAGTTCCACGTACCTCTTTGGTTCAATCCACTCGCTAAGTCCAATATGCCGTACGTAGTATGTCAACCTATAATGACCATAATACGTCTATTAACTTCTAACTTCAAACGTACAATATTCTAAGTGCAAGTCACTCAATTCTACGGAAAATCGGACAGCACTTCCTTTGTTTCTACATACTTTTCCACCTTTTTCAAGGCCCGAATTCAATAACCAAACATGCCACATTTAAGGCTCAACAATTCAGCAATCCAAAAGGGATTAAACGCCTAACAAGACGTGTAAAATTCTGCCCCACAATTAATATAAAACTGTCCAATAATAAGTGCAATTCTCGGCTACCATCCATGTCTACAACAATGTCAATTTCTGTTCGATTCATTTTCATTCCAAGTTGTTATTCCAACATGTTATATACATAATAACAATTACAACAACTATATTCCCTTCCCTCAATAACATACGACGATCGTAATTAATAATTAACTTGAATTATAATCTTAACGGCTAACATGCCATTTTCGGTTTTGAGCTTCTAAAATTCCATAACACTTATCAATCTTCATAACATATATCACATGATCATTTCTAAATCATAACATGGAATCTTCAATTACAATGAGAAGATGAAGATTATTACCTCAAAAGCCCAAATACCATCGAAATCCTCAAGTCGATCCTTAGCAACTTTAACTCCTCTTCGTGACGTTCCAATCCACTATTTGCAACCCTAAGAAGCTTATGAAGAACTCCTCTTCAAGTTCCAACTTCAAAGTTGAAGAACTCTTTAGGTTTTCGCCTTGCGACTAACGTGAAAACGTAGTTTTTCCGGGATTTTTCTATTGAGATATCCTTGTAATACCCTTAGGAACCTTGGGTTGAAATATTGGGATTATTGAACCACAAACGGAAAATTTGCTCTCCCACTTTAGGCTCAAAGCCGAGAGCCTCATTCAAGAACAATAAGTTGTGTGAAAATTTCTAAGTGTTGAGAATTAGTCTTGCTACTAGTGTAATATATAACACATCTAAGGGCCAAGATTAATACACTTGAAGGGCTATGATTGAGTCAAGAATGTCAATCCAAGTTTGACCCTTGACTTGGTCCATCTTTAACTAGCTAAAATGTCTACACTTTAGCCATAAATTCGTCCAAGATGAATCATGTGGAGGGTGACACATGTCGCCCTCCCATTGGGCCATAACATTTCGTTTCCTGAAATTTCCATAATTGGTCAAAATATCGGAAACCTCGTGGGCCCCACAAAAATGTAAAATCTCCCGGGTGTCCCCACGTATCCAATTCTCAAAATACAATTCCATGATTACGATAAACTCTTAAAAGTCTTAAATAACAAATTCGAGAACCTAATTCTCATTAACAAACATTTCTCTTTTCCGAGGTTCGGAAGATTTTTCCTTCGGAGAACAATTCTTTCTTTCGTTCAACATTTAACATCCTGCTTCCTTACGTACATTCTTATATATGTGTCATGAAATTACGGGGTGTAACATTCTCCCCTCATTAGAAACATTCATCCCTGAATGTTCTTTCGGAATCCCATCTAAATAGATATTGGCATAGTCCCTTGCCTACACCCAACATAATCACACTTGCCACACATGGCCACATAACATTACTTATACTAAAACGTCAACCTAAACTCCAAGTGTCGACGTCGGTTATCTGCATAAAGCTTTTGTTGACTCTGAGCTTTATTAATAATCTTTCCTGGTTAAGCTTCGCTTTATCCACAACCCGCTGAATCAAGTCTGGGCCAATTAACTGAACCTCGCCTATGTCGAATCAACCGACCGGCGATCAATACCTTCTTTCATACAAAGCCTCATACCGGGCCATCATAATACTAGATTGGTAGTTATTATCGTACGTAACTCAACAAGAGGCAAATAATCCTTCCAGTTATCTCTGAAATCAAGAACACAGGCCCGCGACCTATCCTCAAGTGCCTGGATAGTACGCTCCATCTGTCCGTCGGTCTGAGGGTGAAAGGCAATACTGAGACTCACCTGTGTCCCTAATCCCTTCTGGAAAACCTCCAGAAGTTATCCACAAACTGAGCTCATCCGTCTGACATCATAAATGTAGGAACCCCGTGCAGTCTCACAATCTCCCTGCTATAATCTAGCATAATCCTCAGCCGAGTAAGTGGTCCTGACCGGAAGAAAATGGGCTGATTTCGTCAGCCTGTATACTATGACCCATAAGGAGTCGCACTTCCTCTGAGTACGATGCAACCCTGAAACAAGATCCATATTAATCACCTCTCATTTCTAATTCGGCATCTCAATCGCCTGTAATATTCCACTGGGCTTCTGGTGCCCAACCCTGACCTGCTACTAATTCGGACACTAAGCAACAAACTCTGCTACGTCCCTCTTCAGGCCATCTTACCAATACATACATCTGAGGTCACGACACAACTTAGTCGATAACAATTAGAGCAATAAGCACTGCGTGCCTCCCCTAAAACCTGCTGACAAGTCCTGCAGCATCGGGCACACCCAATCTATCCTCATCTCACAGCACCCTATCCGGTGCTACTCAAACAGATCATTCTCTTCTTGGAGAGCCGTATCTCAGTTCTCGCACTAGAACTGGATCCTTATACTGACGCCTCTTCACCTCCTCAACGAGGGAAGACTCGACAACCTCTCGGATCTAAACTCCATTAACCTTGGAAACAAATAATCGAACCCTCGGCTCGGTAGCTGATGAATCTCACGGACCACGTCCTGTCTATCTGGATACCCATCTGATAGACTACCCATAAATCCATGACTAAGAGCATCTGTAACCGTCTCGGCTTTCCCTAGGTGGTGTAGGATATCAATATCATAATCCTTGAGTAACTCTAACCACCGTCTCTGTCGCAAATTCAGATGCCTCTGTCTGGAGATATACCGGAGGCTCTTGTGGTCTGCACAAATATCCGCATGAAGTCTATATAAGGAATGCCTCAAAATCTTCAAGGTACGATTAATTGCCGCCGACCCTAAATCATGAGTAGCGTAATTCCTTTCATGCTTCCCTAACCGCCGGGAAACATAGGCTCTAACCTTATCGTGTTGTGTCAGCACACAACCTAGCCCAACACCCAAAGTGTTACAATAATAACCTAACCCAACACCCAAAGTGTTACAATAATAACCTAACCCTATAGTCTCTCATGGGGGGTTAGAACTGTAGTCGTGGTCAACTTATCTCCCAATAACTGGAAGCCTTTCTCATACTTACAAAATATTCGGGCATCCTTAATCTCAATTATGGTTCATGTTTCCATTTCTCTGTTGCAACCAAACTTGGTCACTATACTTAGATTTGATTCTTTTGCTTGCCGCATGGCTAAGACTTCCTGCCAGTCACAATTTAGGGGGGAGATTTCCTTGATCTCGTCAAGTAATAATCCTATTATTCTCTCTCGGCTCATAGAGCTTATAATCAGGTGTTCAACCTCAATTCATGGTATTACATAATCTAATGGCTTGTCAAGATTTCTTATCGTTCGAGTGTCTACTCGTCCTTCCTTTATAATCATTTCAAGTTGTCCTGGGGTCCCTTACCGCCCCATATTTTCCTACTATCCTTCTCGTCATTACAGATGTTACCACCTTCCCTCGAGGTGTTCTTACTGCCCATCATTTACTAATGGTCTTTACACTAGTCTAGGGTAATCATATCTCGTGCAACTTACATAACCATAATTGTATTCTCTTTTATCATTCTGGTCATAACCCTTCCTTATGCTTATTATTAGCAAAAGTATTTCTATCTTGATTCATAATCATACAGTTTCATGCATGCGTACTACCTGCATTTATATCCTTACGACACTTCCTCTTCCATTTCCTAACGTCGTTCTCAATTACCCTAACGCAATACTTTTCCCACGGTTATCTAAAACTGTAACCTATGGCATGAAGATACTGAAGACCTTACCAGTCTCATATCCTTCGTCTAACAACATGGGTACACATAACCCCATAATATGTAAAACTATCCTTTTTCATGGGGGGAGAGAACTTATCTCTCTTTCAAAATCTTAATCATCAAGAGCCACCTTATAATCGTATAGATTTTCAAAACCTACCAATGATGTCTTCTGTTTTCCGCAGGCAGCACTCATACTTATCTTATTCTTGCTTGCGCGCTTTCCTAAAATTATCCGGAAGGTCGTGGCCCTGACCGCCACACCAAACCAACTCCAAGTACCCCCAAGGGCACTTAACATAAAACTCCTTCAATTTCAATTACTACTTACCTTCTACATCAATTCACCTCAAATGAACAAGTCACACAGACTTATTAAAAACAATGATGTCAAAGAAGGAAGGATAATTCACTGGTTACCACCACTTCCCTTCCTTTTCACTCGATAATCGGCTTACCGGAAAACTGGAATCGAACAAATCTCTCTCCGCAGTCAACGTTGGCATAACAAGAGGCCAACTAGCCATTACCCATAATGTCCTCAAAGTCTGTCATAACAGCTCTGCTAGGTCTGCTAGGGTCCGACGACTGTATCATCACCGGGAAATTTATTATATACCTGCTCAGCTACCACCCATCACTCACGGGTGTAGTCACATCGAAAGGTTCTCATGGATTCAGGCTCTATTCTTTTACACTTGGTTGCTCTCTTTCTTACTGGTCGTACTCTTCCCGTACTTCCAAACTTATTCTAGCGTACGTACATAACCCCCATACTGATTCTGGCCTCCAATCTTTGGAGTTACTATTCTAAACAACATAAGGCCCTTTCCAGCCCATATGACCCGGTTCCGGTGGAACGCGTCCACGAACCCGTAAAACAATTAACTAGACTTGGGCCTTGCACCCTCGTGACCCTGTCACGTGGCGGGACTACTACCAATTGATCCCACTCAATTTCAGGCTATGGGGTGATCCGCAATAGGTCCTCAACCCGACCCACCGTCGTACTTAACTCTTACTCTTAGTCTGAATTGAATCTTATTGCCCGAGAAGGCCTTATATACCTAAGGTCTCGGCGGTTATTAATATCCATAGGCTCACAATTTCCATGCTCCAAGCGTACCATATCCTTCCCCGCATACGGGTAAGATAGCTTCTCATAAGCTCTTAATCGCGTTGTCTTGATCACAACAACCATTACTTACTCCATACGAATCTCATCCGTACAATTCTCTTGATCATACCACGTAGCTCAATCTATTAACATAGTCTTCCATTAAGTCCCTTAATAATAACTTCTTAAGGGTCCGTTACCTTCTTAGACAGCTCATCATCCCTAATTATCTCAAATTAGTACGTAAAACCTTGATGAGAATTCATTAAACTGTCTCATACCTTCTCGGTATCTATTTAATCCTTACCAATCCTTGGTAATCAAAATCATTCTAGGCAACACGCGTCTGACCCTCATACATAACTCCGTATCACTGTATGTCATAATACCAACAATATAACAATTATTACCAACCTGGGTACGCAATCCACATAATCATTCCTGGGTCACTGCTGCCTTTCTCATAGTTGCAATCAACATAACTCGTTAGGGAGAGACAACCCTAACAACACAGCTCTATCGCACTATCTCAGAGTGAGAAGAATGGAAACCAATCCTAAATGTCCTGCAGCCTCCTGATTATAGATGTGGTGCACAACACACCGATAATCAAGACTCTACTAGACACGGTCTGTAGACACTTTCCGAGGACTAATCAGATCGATACCACTTTTGTCACGACCACCCAAGCTCGCGATCGTGCCCTACCTGGGCACCCATTTCAGGTACACATCAGAGAATAGCAGCGGAACATACACAACTCATAAAAATACTTAGACATTAAATAACAATAGGCTAGCTGATAAGGCCACCTTCCGTAAAATATACATAACCCAAAAACATCAGTTACATCTTTTTTTTTCTTTACAACCCAATCCACAAGACATGACATGCACTTAAGAATAACAATCGGATGACAGGGCCCCGCCATACCCCTGAATTTACAACAACCGATAATACCAAGGATCTGAACCAAGGATAAGACTCCGGAGTAATGAAGCTTCTTAACAGCTGAACAGTGATCCTAAGAGTGAGGATCATTGTCACGACCCGAACCCGGGCCCGTGACTGGTGCCTTACCCCGGGCACCCTAGTGATACAACATCAGAGAAAATCAGCGGAAATAAAAACATGAACATGAATTTAGAGACAAAATAAATAAATGTACCAACCAAAACAGCTTGCCTTCATCATATATACATAAATACCCGAACGCTTATCCTTTTTACAAACCCCGCCACAACAATGTTCTGCACTTAAGATTTACACAACAACTATGACGACAGGCCCCGCCATACCACGAATGTACCTGACCTACTGCACTGTGGTAACATACCAAAGATAAGCCTCCGGCGAGCTGAGCTTCCCAACACGCTGAAAGGTGATCCTAAAATGGATCGACAACCGATGTACTTACTGCAGATGAACGCACTTCAAGCGAGGTCAAGACAACAGTATGTGAAATCAGAAATGTCAGAATCAAATCATAATAGTCTATAAAAGGTGAGATGTATGATAACCAAACTACAAGACATACACATAATGCTTATATCAATTCGTGGTCTCACGCCACAACATCAATCCCGCCATGAGTACCTTCCTCACCGGCAGCATGATATGATAACAACAAGATATAAATCCAAATGGGAGCATACCTGCGCTACGATCGTGTCGCATGTCCAAAGGGAACAAATAAGACAACATTCCAAATGGAAGCATACCCGCGCGCTACGATCGTGTCGTGAGGTCCAAAGGGAAACAATAAGACAAAGATTCCAAATGGAAGCATACCCGCGCTACGATCGCACAAGTATGTCCAAAGGGAAACAATAACACAACAAGGCGGTAATCAAAGTGGAAGCATACCCGTGCGCACGATCGTCGCAGATGTCCAAAGTGATTTAACAAAAGTAACACTATCAGCGAACGCACTGGAATTTCTCCGCCACACGCCGCACGCCCAAGTAAGTTCTCAACAAGTCAACCGACCTCCATCGAGACGCCAGAGTATAGAAACACAATCTTTGCACAACAAAGGCTATCACAAGCATAGGCAAGTTTCACAACAACAAGCATAGGCAAGTTTCACATCAACAAGCATAGGCAAGTTTCACAACAACAAGCATAGTAAGTTATACACAACTCAAAGTACTTTCATTTTATGCCAAAGTCCGGTTTTAACTCCTAAAGTACTGACGTTAAATTCCTTTTAAAGAGATCTAATCCTTTTCTAAAAGTCACCCGATACCGTAGTATAAAAATAGAGTGACTTATATCTTTTAAGTAAACCAAAACAACTTCCATACTTTCCTTTTAAAACCAAATTAAGGCAACACCATGCCTTCTTTTTTGACCAAAACACTTTTCTTTTAAAGTCAAGTTACCACATTAAAACCATTGATAAAACCTTTCTTTTGTTTTCATAAGGTCGTTATAACCAACTTCCCATAAAGTTGTTATACACCTTATGTTTTAAACCATTTTAAGACAACACAAAGCCTTTCTTTTCCTAAAGTTCCAGCTTTGCCTAATTTCAAATACACAAGTCTCTTTTTTGAAAAGTTCATAGTTCAATGTCTTAATCTCTTTTAAAACAATTGAGTAACATATGCCTTAGGAGTAGGTTATTCTTGTTCATAATCAATCTTATTAGCACCATGATCTAGAAATGTAATATCATTTTGTCTCATCTTAGCTTCTATGCAGATGAGGTTTCTACTGGTTTTAATAATACTTAATTATTCAATACATTTCCTTTATTAACGCCGCAGCGGGTTTGTCGATACACATTCGATTTCCAAATCAAGAAACATTATTCCTTCCAAAACCAAGTACTCATTACTCACGAATGAGGTTTCACACAAACATCCATATTAAGTCAAGTCTCTTATCTTTTAAGAATAAGTCTCTTAACTTCTAAACCATTAAACCATTCTTTTTATCTTCTTAAGGCGTTACACCTAACTTCTCATAAAGTTCGTATAACTTTTATGTTTTCAAACCAAGTATACACTTCTTTCAAAAAGGTTTCTTAATCTTTTAGAATACTTCAAGGTTCTTTTACATCAAGTCTGTTATAAGTCAAATCGCTTATCTTTTAAAACCATAAAGCATTTCTCATTTACATAGAGTCGTTATAACCAACTTCCCATAAAGCCGTTATAACACTTTATGTTTAAAGACAATCAAATACATTTAACACACGACGCTACCGTGACTACATAGTTATACACATATCATGCTAGAACAGATAGGAAGAGGTTCACATACCTCGCGATGAGTATCAACTAATAGCAAAACGCCCAAGTACTCAAACCGCTCACACTCTCACCAAGCAGATCACTCCACACGTAGTACTACAACCTATAGAGGCCACAAAGCGCCTATTAATATCTTTAGATCTCAATGTAGAATATTCTACGTAAAATTCGCAAGAAGACCTCCCACCCGCAACAACAGAAATCTCTCCTCTCTATCGAGGCCGGCTACCAAGCCAACCAGTGGGGGTTAACACGCCTAACCGACGTGTACAATTCTACTACACAAGAATGCTACACAAGTCTCATCAGAATATAGTCCTATGTAATTACGTCGCTTCTCTTCTTAAAATTCAGGCTTAAGTCGCAAGACATTGCCGTAAGTATTATTCAGGCTTAAGTCAAAAGACATTGCCGCACAACTAAGTTCAGTTCTATATATAGTATACTTAACTATATACTCCTACAACATGTAATTTCCAATTACAACAGAAGGTCATGAGTGTTTACCTCGATAAGCCCAAAATTATCCAAGTTATATGTCGATCCTGAGCAAGGTTTAGCTCCTACTCCGTGCGCTCCGACCCGCTCCAACCAACCCTTAGAAGTTCTAACCAACTTCTACTTATAACTTCAACTACGGGTGAAGATTTACTTAGGGTTTCGTTTTTGTGACTGCGGGAAGTATAATAGTATTTTCTGGGCTTTTGTATAAGTGTTACTTTGGGACTACTACAAGGTATTTGGGCCAAGGTATTTGGGCATTATAACAATACTAGGAGAGTATTTCTATACCCCAAAAGGGGGGTATTATACGAAAACAACTAGGCTAGGGGGGGGTACCCCACGGCTAGAACACTACAAAGGGAGTGGAGCTTTCGCCAAGGGCCTTTCTCAAAGGGGAGGGTTGGGACGATTTTAACTCACAAAGGGAGAGATTTCAAGACTTGAAAATGATTTTGATGAAGAAAGTTCATCAACTAAGGGGTATTTATAGGTCAAGCAAAGGCCAACCAATGGCCAAGATCAAGCCAAGTGTTAGGCAAGTGTAGGGCTAGGATTAAGCCATGTGCACCTTATCCATCTACCACACAACTTGCACAAAATATCCTACCAACTCCCTTGACCCTTTCGTCCAATCCGCCCAAAAACGTGCTCCAATTAGAGGGTGACAAGTGTCGCCTCTCGTTGGTCCAAAATGTTTCGCCTCTCGTAAAAATCCGCAAAAATTTAAATGACATAGCCGGAATTTTCCTACGAAAGTCGTGGAAACGCTTAGGCCGAAAAACGACTCCTTTTGGTAGTTATGCACAAATTCAACCTATGCCTACTTTAAGGCTCAAATTGTATACGCACGCCTCACGCATATACTGGAAATACGGGTATAACATTCTCCTCCTTAGAAACATTCGTCCCGAATGTTCCTTCTCAAACAGATAACGAAGAAGTTCCTTCTAACAAGTTGTCAACGCCACACCGCCACGTAATAACACACGCTCTCTTCCTCCTTACTCGCCGTGCCCTTTTTGAACACTTGAACTCTTCTAGTATACGCACCACACTTCGCCATCGCTCAGTTCCCAACACTTTGGAGTCACAACCCCCAAACTTGGTCATCTTACTAGCTTCACTCTCCTTTAAGGCCATTCCCGGCCTTCACGATCCGCTTCTGGTCGAACATATCCACGAACTCATACGATGGTTATCTAATCACGGGCCTAGCGCCTCGTGACCTTACCACCGGCGACCACCCAGCTGACCCCACTTTGAAATGGCCGCGGTTGGCCCTCAACATGGCCCCAACCCGACCCACTTACGCATCACGCCTTGTTCCCGATCCTAACAATCTTACCTCTACAGTCGCGAAAGCTACCACTTCCATTTTTACACTACCCAAGGAAATTTCCCCACAATTACTCTACGATGATTATACATTCGACAAAGATCACCCGCAAGATCTTGTACTCAAGACGGCCTTACATCTAAGGTCTCAACTGTAATATTCTAAGGTTCATCATTTCTCACCCTGTGCTTACCCTTTTTCACTAACTGTGTTTCTAAATCACATTTTAGCACAAAGCTATCCGAACATAACACTAAACACATCATCACAACATCAATACATACAAAACTCTGAGGTTAAGGATATACCGAAAGTAGGCGATCTGAGGACCGCTAAAATCGGGAACTTCCACCGCGACTCTACCGTGGCCCGCCGGTATGAACATCCCGCTCGACTATGGAGGTGAAGAACCCGCAATCGATCCCGTAGTCAGTGCTATCCTACCGCCACACTCGGTCGGACAATTTCTCCCAAATGGCCGCTGGCCGCATGTAAAACAAACTCCCTGACTAGCACGACACTCCCACCGCGAGAGTCTACCACAATGTCACAACGAGGTAGGGTGGCTTCACCGCTAACACCTCGCTTCTCGAAAATCAACCTCGAGCCCCGACCGCCCCGAATACTCGATGCTCAAGATTGTGCAGACCACTCAGATCGGGCGAGGCGCATAACTAGTTCGCCGGCCGAGGCGTCCACCTCGAAAGTCACCAAAGGACCTCGCTGCTCGCCTCTTCACGACTGGTTATTTCGCCGATTTCTCCGCCTCACCTCCAAGTGCATAAGCTCGCATGCGCAATGTCCATGCCCTACAAGAGCTACACCAACAACTCTCGCTAGGTAATCATCGAGCTCAGAACATATCCGCACTCGATCCTCCATACTAGCTACTAATGCGGACGCATCGCCAATGAGTCGAACTCCACATTGTACTCCGAACCAGACGCCTGCTCGCCGCAACACCAAAAATTGTCGCCTCGAGCCCTCCTCATCCGCGAGGTAAGAAATGTGCAAGAAAGGCCTCGAGAACTCGCCCCATAAAGCCGGAAGTGCATGCTCTCCCGACAGCCTCCCACGAATCAAACCGGCCGATCGTGGTATCACGCACCGATGCGAACCTAGGACCACCGACTCGCCTCCGATGCCTTGATCACTTACGATTCACAGAATCGCTTGATGAACTCCTCGCGATCATCCTCGTGCCTCACCCATAAAACTCGCGGCGTTACACTCGTAAAATCCCAAATCTCAAATCGCTCGGGGTGAACTACGGTGCATCGGGCCGGAATCGCAGATCAGCCTATCTCAAGTTCGCCACAACTCGCCATTAATCGCCATCTCTTGTAACCATCTTCCTTCGCCTACTGTAGGATCGAGGCTCGTGCATCGCAGCTTCAGAGATCGCCACGCTTTACTCAGATTCTCCTCACGCTTTTGCCCTTCTCGCTGTTGCCTTGGCGCGAGGCATAATCGTAAAACGAGATACGCTGTAGGGTCCAACTTACAACACTTTCTAAGGCACGATCTCGTAATGAGAAGAATGGAAACCAATCCTAAATGTCCTATAGCCTCCTCGACATAGATGTGGTGCACAACACACCGATAATCAAGACTTACTAGACACGGTCAGACACTTTCCGAGGACTAATCGCTTCGATACCACTTTTGTCACGACCAACCTGCCCGTGGATCGTGCCTTACCCGCACCCTAGTGATACAACATCGTAGAAAATCAGCGAAATAAAAACACGAACATGAATTTAGAGACAAAATAAATAAACAAAGCAACCAAAACAGCTTTCATCATATATACATAAATACCCGAACAGCTTATCCTTTTTACAAACCCCGCCACAACAAAGGTTACTGCACTTAAGATTTACATTAACAACTATGACGGACAGGCCCCGCCATACTCGAATGTACACGACCTGCTGCACTGTGGTAACATACCAAAGATAAGCCTCCAAGGAGCTGAGCTTCCCAACACGCTGAAAGGTGATCCTAAAAGGATCGACAAATGATGTACTTACCGCGCAGATGAACGCAGCCCGAAGGAGGTCGCATAACAGTACCAAGTATGTGAAATCAGAAATGTCAGAATCAAATCATAATAGTCTATAAAAGCAGAGACAAATATGATAACCAAACTACAAAGACATACACATAACAGCTTATATCAATTCGTGGTCTCACGCCACAACATCAATCCCGCCATGAGTACCTTCCTCATCACGGCAGCATGATATGATAACAACAAGATAGAAATCCAAATGGAGCATACCCGCAGCGCTACGCATCGTGTCGTGATGTCCAAAGGGAACAAATAAGACAACATTCCAAATGGAAGATACCCGCGCGCTACGATCGTGTCGAGGTCCAAAGGGAAACAATAAGACAAAGATTCCAAATGGAAGCATACCCGCGCCACGATCGCAAGATGTCCAAAGGGAAACAATAAGACAACAAGGCGTAATCAAAGTGGAAGCATACCCGCGCGCCACGATCGTGGTCGATGTCCAAAGTGAATTAACAAAAGTAACACTATCAACAGGAACGTACCCGACGAATTTCTCCGTCACTGCCGGCACGTCCAAGTAAGTTCTCAACAAGTCAACCGACCCTCCATCGAGAGACGCCAGAGTATAGAAACACAATCTTTGCACAACAAAGGCTATCACAACAAGCATAGGCAAGTTTCACAACAACAAGCATAGGCAAGTTTCACATCAACAAGCATAGGCAAGTTTCACAACAACAAGCATAGGCAAGTTATACACAACTCAAAGTACTTTCATTTTATGCCAAAGTCCGGGTTTTAACCCTAAAGTACTACGTACGTTAAATTCCTTTTAAAGAGATCTAATCCTTTTCTAAAAGTCACCCGATACCCGTAGTATAAAAATAGAGTGACTTATATCTTTTAAGTAAACCAAAACAACTTCCATACTTTCCTTTTTAAAACCAAATTAAGGCAACACCATGCCTTCTTTTTTTGACCAAAACACTTTTCTTTTTAAAGTCAAGTTACCACATTAAAACCATTGATAAAACCTTTCTTTTGTTTTCATAAGGTCGTTATAACCAACTTCCCATAAAGTTGTTATACACCTTATGTTTTAAACCATTTTAAGACAACACAATGCCTTTCTTTTTCCTAAAGTTCTAGTTTGCCTAATTTCAAATACACAAGTCTCTTTTTTGAAAAGTTCATAGTTCAATGTCTTAATCTCTTTTAAAACAATTGAGTAACATATGCCTTAGGCGAGTAGGTTATTCTTGTTCATAATCAATCTTATTAGCAGCCATGATCTAGAAATGTAATATCATTTTGTCTCATCTTAGCTTCTATGCATGAGGTTTCTACCGGTTTTAATAATACTTAATTATTCAATACATTTCCTTTATTAACGCCGCAGTTGGTTTGTCGATACACATTCGATTTCCAAATCAAGAAACATTATTCCTTCCAAAAACCAAGTACTCATTACTCACGAACGAGGTTTCACACAAACATCCATATTAAGTCAAGTCTCTTATCTTTAAGAATAAGTCTCTTAACTTCTAAACCATTAAACCATTCTTTTATCTTCTTAAGGCGTTACACCTAACTTCTCATAAAGTTCGGTATAACTTTTATGTTTTCAAACCAAGTATACACTTCTTTCAAAAAGGTTTCTTAATCTTTTAGAATACTTCAAGGTTCTTTTACATCAAGTCGGTTATAAGTCAAATCGCTTATCTTTAAAACCACAAAGCATTTCTCATTTACATAGAGTCGTTATAACCAACTTCCCATAAAGCCGTTATAACACTTTATGTTTAAAGACAATCAAATACATTTAACACATGACGCTCACCGTACTACATAGTTATACACATATCATGCTAGAACAGATAGGAAGAGGTTCACATACCTCGCGACGAGTATCGACTAATAGCAAAACGCCCAAGTACCTCAAACCGTCGCTACACTCTACCAAGCTGATCACCCACACGTAGTACTACAACCTATAGAGGCCACAAAGCGCCTATTAATATCTTTAGATCTCAATGTAGAATATTCTACGTAAAATTCGCAAAGACTCTCCCCGCAACAAACAGAAATCTCCTCCTCTATCGAGGCCGGCTACCAAGCCAACCAGTGGGGTTAACACGCCTAACCTGACGTGTACAATTCTACTACACAAGAATGCTACACAAGTCTATCAGAATATAGTCCTATGTAATTACAGTCGCTTCTCTTCTTAAAATTCAGCTTAAGTCGCAAGACATTGCCGTAAGTATTATTCAGCTTAAGTCAAAAGACATTGCCGCACAACTAAGTTCATTCTATATATAGTATACTTAACTATATACTCCTACAACATGTAATTTCCAATTACAAATGTATGTCATGAGTGTTTACCTCGATAAGCCCAAAATTATCCAAGTTATATGTCGATCCCGAGCAAGGTTTAGCTCCTACTCCGCGCTCCGACTCGCCTCCAACCAACCCTTAGAAGTTCTAACCAACTTCTACTTATAACTTCAACTACTGTGAAGATTTACTTAGTGGTTTCGTGGATCATGGAAGTATAATAGTATTTTCTGGGCTTTTGTATAAGTGTAACGTTGGGACTACTACAAGGTAGTTGGGCCAAGGTAGTTGGGCATTATAACAATACTAGGAGAGTATTTCTATACCCCAAAAGGGGGGTATTATACGCAAACAACTAGCAGTGGGTACCCACCAGAACACTACAAAGTGGAGTGTTATACCCGTATTTCCAGAGTATGTATGCGAGGACGCACGACGAGAATACCAGAAAGATTGGAAAAGAAGGAGGTAAATTTTTCCACTAAAAGTTTCCTGCCATGGAAAAAGGTTCGTTAACGGGAATTGATTCCCAGATTTGGTATTCTGACTTCCGGAATATTAGAGAATTATGGAATTTTATTTTCTGAAATGGTCACTGGGCCCACTGAGAAATTTACTGGCTTTGGGCCCACTTTGTTTTCTAGATTTTGGCCATTGTGGATATTTTTCGAAAGACGCTTTTGAGGGCCAGGAGGGTGACACGTGTCACCCCGCCTAGTGGCTGGCCGGTTACCTTTGTGCACAACACCCTGCCAGTCGCTTCGACTAAACGCTTTCAGAACTTGGGCGGAAAATTCGCTATGTCGCTTTGTATTTTTGCGGATTTTTCCGAGAGACGAAACATTCTCGACCAACGGAGGGTGACATGTGTCACCTCACAACGGAGACAGTGGGCGCACTTGGCCGAATCGGCGGGCTTGTGGTGCCAGATATTTGTGTAGATATTTCGAGGGTTTTAAGGAGTAGGGCTAGGTGCACTTGGCTTGATTCGCCTTACACTTGCCTTGCACTTGGCTAGATCTTGGCCATTGGTTGGCCTTTGGGTTTGCTATAAATACCCCTTAGTTGATGAACTTTCTTCATCCAAAATCATTTTCCAAGTCTTGAAATCTCTCCCCTTTGTGAGTTGAAATCGCCCAAAGCCCTCCCCTTTGTGGAGCCTCGCCGAGAGGCCCCCTGAGTGAGGCTTCGCCGTGGTACCCCAGCCTAGTTGTTTTCGTGATAATACCCTTTTGTGGTATAAAAATACTCCCTAGTATTGTTATAATGCCCAAAATACCTTAGCCTTGTACCTTGTAGTATTCCAAAGATACCTCTTTACGTAGAGTCCGAAATACTACCTTTGTCCTTTTAGTCTCAAACCGAAACCCTAAGGAAATCTTCATCGTTGGTCAAGATGTGAGCAGAAGTTGGTTAGAACTTCTAAGGGTTGTTTGAGTGGTTCGAGCGCACTGAGCGAGCTAAACCTTGCTCGTGAGCGACATTAAACTCGGATAATTTTGGGCTTATCGAGGTAATTATCTTGTCCCTCTATTGTAATTGGAAATTACATGTTTGTTAGAGTATATAGTCAAGTATACTATATATGGAACTACTTAGTATTCGCAATGTCTTTTGACTTAAGCTCAAGAATAAAGAATCGAATCGAATCAGATTTACATAGATCGTATTGCAGAGACTTGTGTAGAATTGTACACGCCCGGTTAGACGTGTAAACCCCCTGGTTGGCTTGGTAGCCACTCCGATAGAGGAGGAGATTTACGCCATGTGAGGTGCCGAATTTTCTATGTAAAGATAGAAACTTATGTTTGGGGTTAATAGACGCTTTTGACCTTTATAGGTGAAAGTACTAAGAGTAGCGATTCTACTCAAGGAGTGGAAAGGGCTAGTGCGTTGTAGATTGGAGCATTTTGCTTATTGTCGATAAATCGTCCGCGAGGTATGTGAACCTCTTCCTATCTTTTCTAGCATGATTGTTGGAACTATGTAGTACGTAGACGCATACGTGCTAAGTGATTTGGTTGGTTTAAAACATAGGGTGTTATAATAGCTTTACGGGAAGTTAGTTATAACGACCTTATGTAAGTGAAAATGGTTTATCATGTTAGAAGTTAAGAGACTTGATCTTATAAGATAAGAGACTTAACTTATTTGTTTTAATGTGGATGTTTGTGTGAAACCTCATTCGTGAGTAATGAGTACTGGTTTTAAAGTGGATAATGTTTTACCGATTTCGAATCGAACGTGTATCGGCTGCATCATCGCAGCTAATAAAGGAAAATGTATCAATAATGATGTGTTGTATTAAAACCAAGAGAAACCTCCATCCGCATGTAAGCTAAGATGAGACAAAATGATATTACATTTTCTAGATCATGGTCACGTAATAAGATCGTTATAAACAAGAATAAACTACTCACGATATGACATATGTTACTCAATTGTTCTAAAAAGGAATCAAGTGATTAAGTTTGGGGAACTATGAAACCATTTGAAAATGAAGCTTGAGTAATTGAAACTAGGCAACCGGAACTTAGGAAAAGAATGTTGTTACTTGATTTTGAAAAGGAAGGTGGGTTGGTCATTCCAATACTACGTATCGTGACTTTTATAAAAGTAATGGATCTCTTTTAAAAGAACTTAACGATGTAGTACTTTGGGGTTAAAAACCCGACTTTGGCATAAAATGAAAGTACTTTGAGTTGTGTGAAACTTGCCTATGCTTGTGATGATAGCCTTTATTGTACAATCGTTGTGTTTCGTGGTTACCGCTCTCGATGTAGGTCGTTGATCGTTGAGAACTTACTCGACGCGCTTACAGCGACGAGAAATTCCACGCACGCTCTCGCTGATAGTATTATTGTTGTTAATCGCTTTGGACATACTGACACGATGCGTAGCGCACGGGTATGATTCCATTTTGGTTAAGGTCTTGTGGTTAATCGCTGATATATCGACACGCGTAGCGCACGCGTATGTTTCCATTTTGATTATCGCCAGGATTTCCTTCGACATACCGACACGACGCGAGCGCACGCATGCGCCCATTTGGAATGTTGTCTTATTTTTCCTTTCGACATACCGACACGATGCGTAGCGCACGCATGCGCCCATTTGGAATGTTGTCTTATTTTTCCTTCGACATACCGACACGATGCGTAGCGCACGCATGCTTCCATTTGGATTCCGTCTTGTTGTTGAGGTCACATGGACATGTCTACACCGATGCAGAATTCCGGGGGCATGTGGCTATGGGACATTGGTATTATTGTTGCATCATGGACATGTCTACACCGATGCAGTATTCCGGGGGCATGCGGCCATAATGCGAACCTGATTGATGTTATGGGCGAGACCCATAGTTATATCGGAGTGATGATCGCTTTATGTTGTGAATCAGAGTTTGGTATCATACATGTCTCCCGCTTTATATAGACTAGTATGATTTCATTTTACAAGATTGCATAGCCACATACTTGGTACTGTAGATCGACTTCCTTCGGCCGAAAGAGATAAAGAGGCCGAGCTCTCACTGAATGTGCCCAACCGTGGCTCTCCGTATGGCACATCCCGAGAAGGGCCGTTGGGCATGCCTCGTGGATCGCAAGAGCCTGCACACTTTGTAGGTCGCCGAGAAGGTTAATGCCTCGTGCAGCCTTCGCACGCTTACAAAGTGGTATCGAGCGCTTAATCCTCTGAAAGTGTCTACGCACCGTGTCTAGTAGAGTCTTTATTATCGCGTTGTGCAGGCACCACATCTATAATCGTGAGGCTATAGGACATTTAGGATTGGTTTCATTCTTCTCATTCCGAGATCGTGCCTTAGAGTCGTGTTGTAAGTTGGACCCTCCGACGATCTCGCTTTTACCGCTTATGCCTCGCGCAAGGCAACCAGAGCCCAGATGGGCAAGGCACAGGTGCCGCTAGTGAGATACAGAGGAGTACGAGGCGCAGCCCGCATAAGACTGAGGTTGTGCTTCGACGGCGGGTTTCGCGACGCCGCCAAAGACCAAAGAAGTTTAGAGCCGCAGCATGGTCGATGAGACTACAAGACTGAGCCTCCAGCCCCACACCGAGCAGGGAGACGGGTCACGCGAGATGGCCCGCTTATTGGCCGTGGTCAGGCTGATATGAGGACAGCCGGATGCAGCAGCTCCGCCCAGAGCACCAGCTGGTTCACCCCGAGCAGATAGTTTGAGGCTACGGACTTTCCGAGTCAGCCCGCCAGAGTTTTATGGGTCGAGGTTCGAGGATGATCCGCAGGAGTTCATCCGGCAGCTACGCCGATCACGCGGTGATCAAGGCTTCGTAAACCGAGTCCGTGACCTTTGGTTCGCATCGGCCGCGTGATACCGCAATCGATTGGTTTGATTCACGGAGCTTTCCCGGGAGAGCATGCACTCAGCAAGATGGGATGAGTTTTCGGGGCTTTCTCACGCACTTCTTGCCTCCGCAGCTGGCGAGGGCACGCCGGCTGCATTTTTGTTATCGAGACAGAGAGGCGACCGCCGTGAGTACAATGTCGAAGTTCGATTCTTCGCTCGAGCATGTCCCTCGCGCTTAGTTGCAGATATGAGGATAGGTGCATCGCCACGCCACCGCTTGATGATTATATGGCCAATCTTGTGCGGGTGTTTCTTCACCGCATGGACATTGCCCGCACGCAGCTCACGCACCAGGATGCGAGGCACGAGGGGTCGACGGAACGACCGGATCGCCAGAAGAGGCCAGACGGCAGGTCCTTTGGTGGCTTTCGAGGCGGACCGCCTCAAGAAAGTTAGTTATATACCCCACCGCATGCAGTGGTCCTCCACCGCCTTCGTGAGCAGGTCGTGGCTCCAAGTGGTTCAGATTTTCAGAGCAGTGTTAACCACCAAGCCACCCCTACCTCGTTGTGACTATCGTGGTAGACTCCATTTTGGAGAGTGTCGTGCTAGATTGGGAGTTTGTTTTGCATGACAGCAGGCCATTTTGCAGGAACTGTCACCAAGGGAAGCGCGGATGTTACGACTCACCTTCAGATCTGTGGGCTGGTTCATCACCTTTCTAGCCATGCACGGCAGGCGTGCCTATGATTAGAGTGAGTCAGAGCTTCGTATATCCTTACCCTCTAGAGTTTTGGTATGCCGTTATGATGATCTCATTATTATGTGCTATGTACGAATAGCGTTGTGTTAATTTTGAGTTAGAAAACATGGTTAGTGAGGATAAGTATGGGTACGGTAAGTGTGAACCTTAGACTATGTCACGATCGAGACCTTAGGTAAGGTCGCCTTGAGTTAAAGATTTATTTTTGACCTTATCGAGTAGTAGTATACGTGGGATTTATTTGTGTGATAAGTCCGTGGGTAGTGTGAGATGGAAGTGGTAGCTTTCATGATGTGAATTAGTAAGATTGTTCCGCATCGGGAACCGAGTTTGGCGCGGCCGCTGGTCGGGTTGAGGACGTGATACGGGTCAACCCGTAGCCTTGATTAAGGTGGGTCAGTTCTGGTGGTCCTCCAGTGGTAGGGTCACGGGATGCTAGGCCCAAGTTTGTGTGACCAACGATGAGTTCGTGGACGCGCTCGACCGTAGCCGTTCAGAAGGCCGGAATGGCCTTAAGGAAGTTCGAGGTTAGTAAGATGACCAAGGTCGGAGGTAGTGACTCCGCAGATTTTCGAACTAAGTAATGACAAGTATGGTACGCATCGAGAGTTCAAGTGTTCGAGAAGGGCACGACGAGTAAGGAAGGAAGATAACGCAGTTATTTCGCGCTGCCGTGGCGCTGACAACTTGTTAGAGGAACTTCATCGATATCCGCTTTGAGAAGGAACATTCGGACGAATGTTTCGGCGAGGAGAATGTTATACCCGTATTTCCGCAGTATGTATGCGAGGACGACGACGAGAATACTACAGTAAAGATTGGAAAGGAAGAAGAGGTAAATTTTTCCACTAAAAGTTTCCGGTTTTGAAGGAAAAAGGTTCGTTAACGGGAATTGATTCCCGATTTGGTATTCTGACTTCCCGAATATTAGAGAATTATGGAATTTTATTTTCGAAATGGTCACTGGGCCCACTGAGAAATTTACTTTGCTGGGGCCCACTTTGTTTTCGAGATTTTGGCCATTGTGGATATTTTTCAAAGACGCTTTTTGAGGGCCATTAGAGGGTGACACGTGTCACCCCGCCTAGTGGCTTGGCCGGTTACCTTTGTGCACAACACCCTGCTAGAGTCGTTGACTAAACGCTTACAGAATTGCGGCGGAAAATTCGCTTATGTCGCTTTGTATTTTTATGGATTTTTCCGAGAGACGAAACATTCTCGACCAACGGAGGGTGACATGTGTCACCTCACAACGGAGACAGTCGCGCACTCGCCGAACTGGCGGGTCAGGTGCTAGATATTTGTGTAGATATTTCAGGGTTTTAAGGAGTAGGGCTAGGTGCACTTGGCTTGATCTCGCCTTACACTTGCCTTGCACTTGGCTAGATCTTGGCCATTGGTTGGCCTGGGTTTGCTATAAATACCCTTAGTTGATGAACTTTCTTCATCCAAAATCATTTTCCAAGTCTTGAAATCTCTCCTTTGTGAGTTGAAATCGCCCAAAGCCCTCCCCTTTTGTGGAGCTCGCCGAGAGGCCCCCTTTGAGCGAGGCTGGCCGTGGGTACCCCAGCCTAGTTGTTTTCGTGATAATACCCCTTTGTCAGGTATAGAAATACTCCCTAGTATTGTTATAATGCCCAAAATACCTTAGCCTTGTACCTTGTAGTATTCCAAAGATACCTCTTTACGTAGAGTCCGGAAATACTACCTTTTGTCCTTTTAGTCTCAAACCGAAACCCTAAGGAAATCTTCATCGTTGGTCAAGATGTGAGTAGAAGTTGGTTAGAACTTCTAAGGGTTGTTTGGAGTGGTTCGAGCGCACGGAAATGAGCTAAACCTTGCTCGTGAGCGACATTAAACTCGGATAATTTTGGGCTTATCGAGGTAATTATCTTGTCCTCTATTGTAATTGGAAATTACATGTTTGTTAGAGTATATAGTCAAGTATACTATATATGGAACTACTTAGTATTCGCAATGTCTTTTGACTTAAGCTCAAGAATAAAGAATCGAATCGAATCAGATTTACATAGATCAGATTGGCAGAGACTTGTAGAATTGTACACGTCCGTTAGACGTGTAAACCCTCGGTTGGCTTGGTAGCAGCCGACTAGAGGAGGAGATTTACGCTGCCATGTGTGAGGTCACTAATTTTCTATAGAAAGATAGAAACTTATGTTTGGGGTTAATAGACGCTTTTGACCTTTATAGTGAAAAAGACAAGAGTAGCGTATTCTACTCAAGGAGTGGAAAGTGCCAGTGCGTTGTAGTACTTGGAGCATTTTGCTTATCGTCGATAAATCGTCGCGAGGTATGTGAACCTCTTCCTATCTTTTCTAGCATGATTGTTGTGGAACTATGTAGTACGGCAGACGCATACGTGCTAAGTGATTTGGTTGGTTTAAAACATAGGGTGTTATAATAGCTTTACGGGAAGTTAGTTATAACGACCTTATGTAAGTGAAAATGGTTTATCGATGTTAGAAGTTAAGAGACTTGATCTTATAAGATAAGAGACTTAACTTATTTGTTTTAATGGATGTTTGTGTGAAACCTCATTCGTGAGTAATGAGTACTTGGTTTTAAAGGGATAATGTTTTACCGATTTCGAATCGAACGTGTATCGGCTGCACTAATCGCAGCTGCTTAATAAAGGAAAATGTATCAATAATGATGTGTTGTATTAAAACCAAGAGAAACCTCCATCCGCATAAGCTTAAGATGAGACAAAATGATATTACATTTTCTAGATCACGGTCACAGTAATAAGATCGTTATAAACAAGAATAAACTACTCACGATATGACATATGTTACTCAATTGTTCTAAAAAGGAATCAAGTGATTAAGTTTGGGAACTATGAAACCATTTGAAAATGAGAAGTTCGAGTAATCAAACTAGGCAACCGAACTTAGGAAAAGAATGTCATACTTGATTTTGAAAAGGAAGGTGGGTTGGTCATTCCAATACTACGTATCGTGACTTTTATAAAAGTAATGGATCTCTTTAAAAGAACTTAACGATGTAGTACTTTGGGGTTAAAAACCCGACTTTGGCATAAAATGAAAGTACTTTGAGTTGTGTGAAACTTGCCTATGCTTGTGATGATAGCCTTTATTGTACAATCGTTGTGTTCGTGTTACCGCTCTCTCGATAGAGGTCGGTTGATCGTTGAGAACTTACTGACGCGCTACAGCGACGAGAAATTCCACCGCACGCCTCGCTGATAGTATTATTGTTGTTAATCGCTGACATACCGACACGATGCGTAGCGCACGTATGCTTCCATTTTGGTTAAGGTCTGTGGTTAATCGCTGATATATCGACACGACGCGTAGCGCACGGGTATGTTTCCATTTTGATTATCGCCAGTGATTTCTTCGACATACCGACACGACGCGTAGCGCACGCATGCGCCCATTTGGAATGTTGTCTTATTTTTCCCTTTCGACATACCGACACGATGCGTAGCGCATCGCATGCGCCCATTTGGAATGTTGTCTTATTTTTCCTTTCGACATACCGACACGACGCGTAGCGCACGTATGCTTCCATTTGATTGTCTTGTTGTTGAGGTCACATGGACATGTCTACACCGATGCAGAATTCCGGCATGTGGCCGGGACATTGTATTATTGCTGCATCATGGACATGTCTACACCGGCGCAAAGATTCCGGCACGCGCCATAATGCGAACTCGATTGATGTTGTGGGCGCGAGACCCATAGTTATTGTCACGACCAACCGGCTCGTGGATCGTGCCTTACCCGCACCCAAGTAGACATACATCGAGTAATCAAATAACAAACACAACAATATGAGATAATGTATATAAAACAATAATCAGGAAACTTGCCTTTCGCATATATATATAAATGACAACTTTTAACATGAACAGCTTTAATCCTTTTTACAAACCCCGCCACAACAAAGATTACATGCACTTAAGAACGATATGACAACAATGGCGGACAGGCCCCGCCAAACCCCCGAATGTAAACACTTACTACGACAGTGGGACTACACCACCGATAAGCCTCCGAGAAACGGAGCTCCCAAACGCCGAATCGTGACTCGAGCTAGGATCAACGATCGGTGTACCTCAACCGCAGCATGAACGCAGCTCGGGCGAGGTCAAGCATAACAGTAATTAGTATGTGAAACTAAAGATAACATCAGAAATGAAATCATAGTAGTCTATACAAAGCAGAGACATGTATGATAACCAAACTACGCTTCACCATAAATAAGTTAGCCATGTCAAGTCGTGATTCACACCTCAAGTCATCACTCAATTTAACAACGGGTCTCACGCCCACAACATCAATCGTGCCCGTGGAATACCTTCCTCACCGCCAGCTTTATGATATACAAGCACCAAGGAATACATATGAACACCAGTGTCCCACCGTGTCCTAATAAAACTGCATGGTAAGTAAGGCCTAGCCGACTACTAACACCTACGCACTCAACAAGGTCATAAATCAGATCATAAGATCTGCCTGCACCGCCACATGATCAAAGCCGCCACTTGCCCGCAGATCTAATGCGCGCGCCTAGTCCTCGAACTTCCCGCAGCCCAAGATAGGCCAATCTCATCGCCCGCATGAGGTATTCCCGCATCGACGAGGGTAGCTACCCCGCATCGCCCCGACTTCGCACCGCATGGCCACGCGACCGCATGCCCATAAAGGACGACACTAACTCGAACTCTCGTAGCTCCGCATAGGCCCTCAGACCCGCATGAGGTATTCTCGAATCACGGTCCTGCATCACTCGAGTCTACCCCGTGACGGAGGGCGTTTAATCCCCTAATCATCTCAAGAGATGAATGCCACAATACTATCATAACGATCGATAGTTAATAAGCACAATCAAAGGGAAACCCTTCACACAAACATCACAAGATACTAACACACGAGATCCCAACACGCTTATTTATCAACGCAATCAAGAAAGTATTACAAGGCTATCACAAACCAATACAATCAAGTTGTTCACACAAGGTACCTTCTACTATATGATTAACAAAATCGGGTTTTTATCCCCAAAGTACTTCATACATCAACTCTTTAAAAGATACGTTACTTTCACAATGTCACACAATACCCGTAGTATAAAATAGAGTGACTATCTTTTAAAGTAAATCAATTACTTCTCTTTGTAAAATCAAGTAGCAACATTCTTTTCCAATGATCAAGTTTGCCTAATTTCCAATGTTCAAGTTTCTCATTTTAGAAAGGTTTCGTAGTTCATAGTCTTATTCAATTAAGAATAAAATTCTCTTTTAAACAATCAGAGAAACATAAGCCTTATATGTGAGTAGGATATTCTTGTTTATAACAATCTTATTACAAAGAACATGATCTAGGAAATATCATTTTGTCTCATCTTAGCTTCTATGCAGATGGAAGTTTCTACCGGTTTTAATAATACTTAATTATTCAAAACATTTTTTATTAACGCCGCAGTTGGTTTGTCGATACACATCCCGATTTCCAAAATCAAGAAACGCTCTAAGCCGTTATACCTAAATTCCCATAAAGCTAGTATAACTCTTAAGTTCTCAAAACCAAGTATTACTTCTCTTCAAAACGATTTCGTAAATCTTTTGAAATACTTCAAGTTCTTTACGATCACACATCAAGCCGCTTATAAACAAATCATTTACTTTTTAAAACCACAAAGTGTTTTCTTATCTACATAAAGTCGTTATAACCAACTTCCCATAAAGCCGTTATAACACTTTATGTTTTAAACCAATCGAATACGCTTAGCACACGTACGCCTCACCGCATCACATAGTTCACACATATCATGCTGTAAGAGATAGGAAGAGGTTCACATACCGCGACGAGTATCGACTACAGCAAAACGCCCAAGTACCTCGCCGCCGGCCACTCCTTAAGCCAAGTAGAACGCGCCACACGTAGTACATCCACCTATAAGGCCACAAGGCGCTTATTAACATTTAGGTCTCATCGTAGAACTTTCTACAGAATTTCGCAAGACTCTCCCGCAACAACAGAAATCTCCTCCTCTAACGAGGCCGCTACCAAGCCAACCAGTGGGTGATACATCTAACCCTAACTGCACAATTCTACTCCACTCAGACTACTACACAAGTCATCAGAATACACCCCATGTAATTACAGTCAGCTTCAGCTTCTTCAGCTTAAGTCAAAAGACATTGCCACAAAGATTAAGCTTAGTTCTATATATAGTATACTTCAACTATATAATCAACAACATGTAATTTCCAATTACAATAGAGGACAAGATATTTACCTCGATAAGCCCATAATTATCCAAGTATAAAGTCGATCCCGGCAATCGCTTAGCTCCAACTCCGAGCGCCCAACCCGCCTAAACCACCCTTAGACGTTCTAACCAACTTCTACACAATACTCCAACTGACTATGGAGATTTTCCTGTGGTTTGGCTTTTGTGACAGACGGAAGTATAATAGTATTTCGGCTTTTCAGATAGTATAACCTTAGAATACTACAAGGTATACTACTAAGGTATTTGGGCATTATAACAATACTGAGAGTATTTCTATACCACAGCTGGGTATTATACTTAAAGCAACTAGCAGTGTGGGTACCCCACTACTAGCACCTCAAAGGAGTGGTGTCTACCCTCTACTACCCCACTGTGGGGACTCTCGCCAAGGGGAGAGAGGGGCTCTCGCCAAGACACCACACTAAGGGAAGGAAGAAGCTTTCAAGACTTAGGCAATTTGGAATGAATTAGTCTTCAAAGGGAGTGGTATTTATAGTCAAGTGAAAGCCAACCAACGGCCAAGATTACACCAAGTGTTAGGCAAGTGTAGGGCCAAGATTCACCCATGTGTACCTAGCCAACTTGCACACAAAATATCTACCAAAATATCTACCACTGACATCCCCTTTTCGCCCAAGAACCGCCACCTTGCCCACCAACGGCAGGTGCTGCCGCCTCTCGCTGGTCCAAAATGTTCCGCCTCTAAAAATCCGCAAAAATACTAAATGACATAGCCGAAATTCCCTACGAAAGTCAGTGGAAAACGCTTTCACTAAAAACGACTTAACCGTGCATGACAAACATAATTCGCCCAAAGGTGCCACACGGGGTGACACGTCGCCTCGATTCGGCCCAAAATATTTCGCCTTCCAAAATATCCAAAACGCCAAAATCTCAAAATCAAAGCTGCCTCACAAAATCAGAATTTCTCCCGTGGCCCCACGTGACCATTTCCAAAATAAAATTCCATAATTTCTAATATTCCAGAAGTCCGAATACCAAACTGGGAATCCAATTCCCATTAACGAACCTTTTTCCTTCACAAAAACCTAAACTTTTCCGTGGAAAATCGCTTCTTTCTTCCTTTCCAATCTTTCTGTCAGAATCTCGCACGCACGCCCTCGCATACATACCTCGAACTACGGGTATAACATTCTTCCTTAGAAACATTCGCCCCGAATGTTCCTTCTAAGTCTCAAACGAACACGTGACAAGATAGTCTTCACTACTATACTTACGAAACAATCCCGCCACACCGCCATGGAAACACCGCGCAAAACTTACATCTAAGTCCACGAGGAAACACCTCTACATCACCACAAATAATACTACTTTTGTCACTTTGTCGCGAGCCTTGCTCCAACGACTCAACAAATGGTACCGGCCGCACGCGATCCCCGTTCGCCGTGACACTAATTCTTACCATATTTCCGAGCATCGCTTTAGTATCCAAAACTCGGTTACTATTCTAACGAGGTCATCATTAATCGAACATTCTCGATGGATCTTCGATACTTTCCAACATAACAATATGAAAGACGACGCCCTTCCTCCTAAGTCGACGCAAATGCTAACATATAGTGCAACCCGCCTATTCTTCACATGAACTCACAAAGGCCCAAAGTAACTCGCTAAGTTCCTTCGCTTTCCAAAACTCGCCACACCGTCCGGTGGTACTTTCAAGAAGACCGACCGCCAACTCAACTCTAAGCGCTGCCGCCGATTATCCGCACGATTCTCCGAGCCGCCGTAACTTCTTCTAGACAAGCTTCACTATCCACATCACCGGAACAAGATCAACCAACTATTCAACCCCGCCAACATCGAACCAATCGATCAAGAACTTACACTTCCGCCCGCAAGGCTTCATAAGGCGACATCCGAACACCGAAATGGTAGCTCAAACGCCTTCCTCCACAGAGACAACAATCCTCACAACTACCTCAAATCCACGTGACCGCCCGGTGGCGAACGCGATTCGAGACTCACCGAAGTTCTTAACACATGCTTGGTAAAACTTCCAGAACAAAAACAGCCGCACTGGCTCCATCGTCATAAGGCGCGAAGGTAGGCACCTGCAACCTCACAACCTTTTCAGATAACATCAACATCGCCGAGGAACGACTCGACCAAGAACACGATAGTCGCTTCATCGCCCGACCGGTCGAACGATCCACGAACTTGCACGCTTAACTAAACACGGGCCTAACACCTCATGACCCTAACACAAAGAGGACCACCACAACCGACCCTCACCACCAAACCTACCGCGGTTGACTCAAGACGTAGCCTCAACCCGACCCAGATTGCGCAAAACACTAGCTCCCAAGGAATAATTTCACAAATCATATTACGAAAACCTAGCGGTCTTCCTAGCTCGACTACCTTCTTTCAAATCACGCTACTGGGACTTATCCCGAACATAGTTCACGCACTATGCACTCCTATAAGGGTCAAACATAACACTACACCTTTCTCGAGACGGCCTTACCTCTAAGGTCTTTACGTATAACACTCTAAGGCTCACACCTTCTCTATCCCCAAAATCTTACTCTGCTAACCCACCATGATTCCTAATCACAACTCACACATCGCCATCGTAACGTAGCACTTAAGGTATACTCACCTTGAAAGTTACCGGGCGACCTTGCCGCTCGCCCTTCTCACGCTCTCGTTAACCCGCCGATCTCTACGCTTTCGCCACGCGCATAAGCCCGCATACGTGCCATGCCGCTTCAATCAAGAATTACTTCGCACAACCTCTCTTAGGTAGTCATCAAGACTCGTGGTACATCGGTATAATCTCCGTAGCCAAATCTATAGCTAGTAACAGGTCGCTTGCAATCTATATTCACTGCTCTGGCCGTGGAACCGGGCGTTCAAATATCATGGCCGCAGAGGAATCGCCGCCGCCGCTATAAACTCAAGGGCTAGTGACGCCGCAAAACTCCCGAACGAAGCACTACCCTAGGTAATGATTGGGCTGCCCTCGCCACCCTCGAACTCTACTCGCAGCCTCCTGGCCGCTTTGCTCTCCCGGGCTCAAGCCCTACGCGAGGCATAACGATAAGTGGAAAGGATTTCGCGAGGGTTCAACTTACAACACGCCTCTAAGGCACGATCTCAGAGTGAGAAGAATAGAAACCAATCCTAAATATCCTATAGCCTCTCGACATCGATGTGGTGCACAACACACCGATAATCAAGACTTCATCGATACGGTTCTCAGACACTTTCCGAGGATTAATCGCTCGATACCACTTTTGTCACGACTAACCGGTTCGTGGATCGTGCCTTACCCCGCACCCAAGTAGACATACATCGAGTAATCACGAACAAACACAACAATATGAGATAATGTAAGTATAAAACAATAATCAGGAAAACTTGCCTTTCGCATATATATATAAATGACAACTTTTAATAATAGCTTTAATCCTTTTTACAAACCCCGCCCACAACAAAGATTACATGCACTTAAGAACGATATGATAACAATGGCGGACAGTGGCCCCGCCAAACCCCGAATGTAAACACTTACTACGCATGTGGACTACACCACCGATAAGCCTCCGAGAAACGGAGCTCCCAAACGCCGAATCGTGACTCGAGAGCTAGGATCAACGATCGTGTACTCAACTCGCAGCATGAACGCAGCCTCAAGGAGGTCGCATAACAGTACCGAGTATGTGAAACTAAAGATAACATCAGAAATGAAATCATAGTAGTCTATACAAAGCAGAGACATGTATGATAACCAAACTACGCTTCACCATAAATAAGCCATGTCAAGTCGTGATTCACACCTCAAGTCATCACCAATTTAACAACGGGTCTCACGCCCACAACATCAATCGTGCCTGGAATACCTTCCTCACCGCTAGCTTTATGATATACAAGCACCAAGGAATACATATGAACACCGTGTCCCACCGTGTCCTAATAAAACTGCATGCAGGTAAGTACGAAGGCCTAGCCGACTACTAACACCCACGCATCAACAAGGTCATAAATCAGATTATAAGATCTGCCTAGACCGCCACATGATCAAAGCCGCCACTTGCCCGCAGATCTAATGCGCGCCTAGTCCTCGAACTTCCCGCAGCTCCGATAGGCCAATCTCATCGCCCGCATGAGGTATTCCTCGCATCGAGGGTAGCTACTCCCAAGATCGCCCCGACTTCGCAGCCGCACGGGCCACAAGCGACCGCATGCCCATAAAGGACGACACTAACCCGAACTCGTGAGCTCCCGATAGGCCCTCAGACCCGCATGAGGTATTCTCAATCACGGTCCTGCATCACCGAAGTCTACCCCAGACGGAGGGCGCTAACTCCCTAATCATCTCAAGAGATGAATGCCACAATACTATCATAACGATCGATAGTTAATAAGCACAATCAAAGTGGAAACCCTTCACACAAACATCACAAGATACTAACACACGTAGATCCCAACACGCTTATTTATCAACGCAATCAAGAAAGTATTACAAGGCTATCACAAACCAATACAATCAAGTTGTTCACACAAGGTACCTTCTACTATATGATTAACAAAATCGGTTTTTATCCCCAAAGTACTTCATACATCAACTCTTTAAAAGATACGCATTTCACAATGTCACACAAAACCCGTAGTATAAAATAGAGTGACTATCTTTTAAAGTAAATCAATTACTTCTCTTTGTAAAATCAAGTAGCAACATTCTTTCCAATGATCAAGTTTGCCTAATTTCCAATGTTCAAGTTTCTCATTTTAGAAAGGTTTCGTAGTTCATAGTCTTATTCAATTAAGAATATAATTCTCTTTTAAACAATCTGAGAAACATAAGCCTTATATGTAGTAGGATATTCTTGTTTATAACAATCTTATTACAAAGAAACATGATCTAGGAAATATCATTTTGTCTCATCTTAGCTTCTATGCAGATGGAAGTTTCTACCGGTTTTAATAATACTTAATTATTCAAAACATTTCTTTTATTAACGCCGCAGTTGGTTTGTCGATACACATCCCGATTTCCAAAATCAAGAAACGCTCTTAAGCCGCTATACCTAAATTCCCATAAAGCTAGTATAACTCTTAAGTTCTCAAAACCAAGTATTACTTCTCTTCAAAACGATTTCGTAAATCTTTTGAAATACTTCAAGTTCTTTATGATCACACATCAAGCCGCTTATAAACAAATCATTTACTTTTAAAACCACAAAGTGTTTTCTTATCTACATAAAGTCGTTATAACCAACTTCCCATAAAGCCGTTATAACACTTTATGTTTTAAACCAATCGAATACGCTTAGCACATGACGCCTCACCGCACTACATAGTTCACACATATCATGCTGTAAGAGATAGGAAGAGGTTCACATACCTCGCGACGAGTATCGACTACAGCAAAACGCCCAAGTACCTTCGCCGCCGGCTACTCCTAAGCCAAGTAGAACGCGCCACACGTAGTACATCCACCTATAAGGCCACAAGGCGCTTATTAACATTTAGGTCTCATCGAGAACTTTCACGTAAATTTCAAAGACTCTCCCCGCAACAACAGAAATCTCCTCCTCTAACGAGGCCGGCCACCAAGCCAACCAGTGGGTGATACATCTAACCCTAACTGCACAATTCTACTCCACTCAGACTACTACACAAGTCTACTCAATACACCCTATGTAATTACGCTTCAGTCACCAGCTTCTTCAGCTTAAGTCAAAAGACATTGCCATAAAGATTAAGCTTAGTTCTATATATAGTATACTTCAACTATATAATCAACAACATGTAATTTCCAATTACAATAGAGGACAAGATATTTACCTCGATAAGCCCATAATTATCCAAGTATAAAGTCGATCCCGGCAATCGCTTAGCTCCAACTCCGAGCGCCCAACCCGCCTAAACCACCCTTAGACGTTCTAACCAACTTCTACACAATACTCCAACTGACTATGGAGATTTTCCTAGTGGTTTCGGTTTTGTGACAGACGGAAGTATAATAGTATTTCCGGCTTTTCAGATAGTATAACCTTAGAATACTACAAGGTATACTAAGGTATTTGGGCATTATAACAATACTGAGAGTATTTCTATACCACAGCTGGGTATTATACGAAAGCAACTAGCAGTGGGTACCCCACTACTAGCACCTCAAAGGAGTGGTGTCTACCCTCGCCTACCCCCACTGTGGGGGACTCTCGCCATGGGAGAGAGGGCTCTCGCCAAGACACCACACTAAGGGGAAGGAAGTTTTCAAGACTTAGGCACTTTGGAATGAATTAGTCTTCAAAGGAGTGGTATTTATAGTCAAGTGAAAGCCAACCAATGGCCAAGATTACACCAAGTGTTAGGCAAGTGTAGGCCAAGATTCACCCATGTGTACCTAGCCAACTTGCACACAAAATATCTACCAAAATATCTACCACTGACATCCCCTTTTCGCCCAAGAACCGCCCACCTTGCCCACCAATGAGAGGGTGCTGCCGCCTCTCGCTGGTCCAAAATGTTCCGCCTCTCTAAAAATCCGCAAAATACTAAATGACATAGCCGAAATTCCCTACGAAAGTCAGGAAAACGCTTTCACTAAAAACGACTTAACCGGTGTTATGCACAAACATAATTCGCCCAAAGGTGCCATACGGGGTGACACGTGTCGCCCCGATTCGCCCAAAATATTTCGCCTTCCAAAATATCCAAAACGCCAAAATCTCAAAATCAAAGCTGCTCTACAAAATCAGAATTTCTCCCGTGGCCCCACGTGACCATTTCCAAAATAAAATTCCATAATTCTCTAATATTCCAGAAGTCCGAATACCAAACTGGGAATCCAATTCCCATTAACGAACCTTTTTCCTTCACAAAAACCTAAACTTTTCCGTGGAAAATCGCTTCTTTCTTCCTTTCCAATCTTTCTGTCAGAATCTCGCACGCACGCCCTCGCATACATACCTCGGAACTACGGGTATAACAGCTTATATTGAGTGATGATCGCTTTATGTTGTGAATCGTAGTTTGGTTATCATACATGTCTCCCGCTTTATATAGACTAGTATGATTTCATTTTACAAAAGATTGCATAGCCACATACTTGGTACTGTAATCGACTCTTCGGGGCTGCTCATGCCGCAGTAGAGGTACATCGGCCGTGGTTCCTCGCTCATAGGATCACAAGCCAACAGATTCAAGCTCCGCTTCTCACGAGGCTTATCTTTTGGTAGGTGTTCCCTGAGTTGTAGGTTCTTGTACATTCAGTGGTATGGCGGGGCCCTGTCCCGTCATAGTCATTGTATATCTTAGAGGTCTGTAGTACTGTTGTGGGCAGGGTTGTAAAAGGATTAAACTGTTCAGGTTTTATGTATACCGAAAGGCAACTGCTTTGGTTGGCTCTGCTTATTCATTTATCTCTTGTTAAACGACTCTTGTTTTGTGTTCCGCTGATTTTCTCTCGATGTATGTATCACTAGGGTGCCTGTGGTAAGGCACCAAGAACCGCCCCGAACGGGTCGTTCGTGAGGAGCTTTCGGCCAAGGGCCTTTCTCAAAGGGGGAGGGTTGGGACGATTTTAACTCACAAAGGGGGAGAGATTTCAAGACTTGGAAAATGATTTTTGGATGAAGAAAGTTCATCAACTAAGGGGGTATTTATAAGTCAAGCAAAGGCCAACCAATGGCCAAGATCAAGCCAAGTGTTAGGCAAGTGTAGGGCTAGGATTAAGCCATGTGCACCTTATCCATCTACCACACAACTTGCACAAAATATCCTACCAACTCCCCTTGACCCTTTCGTCCAATCCGCCCAAAAACGTGCTCCAATTAGAGGGTGACAAGTGTCGCCCTCTCGTTGGTCCAAAATGTTTCGTCTCTCGGAAAAATCCGCAAAAATTTTTAAATGACATAGCCGGAATTTTCCCTACGAAAGCTGTGGAAACGTTTCGTCGAAAAACGACTCCTTTTGGTAGTTATGCACAAATTCGAACCTATGCCTACTTTAAGGCTCAAATTGTATACGACGCCTCACGCACATACTGGAAATACGGTATAACAATCATCAACTCAGATACTCTTGTGGCATGAACGCACTTCAAGGAGGTCAAGATAACATGTACCAAGTATGTGATGAAATCATCAGAATGAAATCATAAGTCTAAAATAAAGCTGGAGACCTGTATGATAACTCAAATAACAATACACTGTGCCTTACTAATAATGAGAGTAAACAAGAATAACTTTTGCCAGTTTTAAAACAGGAAGCTCATGATTAACCTAGGGTCATCTGCCCGTAGTATCATTCTGCAATCCTACTCCTGGGACTATTTCACCCGCATAGGCCGTATGGACCCGCATGAGGTAATTTCCTCGCATAGACTGTATCCGCCCGCATAGGTCGTGTGGACCCGTATGAGGTAATCTCCTCGCATAGGACTGGTACGCCCCGCATAGGACTATTTCACCTACATAAGCCCTACAGACTCGCATGAGGTATTCCTCGCATCATGAGTAGCAAATCCACGGAATATGCAAATGCCACAAACCCGGGGAATGACCCCGAAATGAACAATATATCACTAGCACAACCAGCTATCATACATAACATAAGTACTACCAGCTTATCATACATAACATAAGCACTACCGGCTTATCATACATAACATAAGCACTACCGGCTTATAATACATAACATAAGCACCACCGGCTTATCATAATTATCATAAGCAAGTTAAGAAATCCCCTAACTTCTTATTAGATTTGTTCATATACACTCTCATTTTAGTTTACTTAAGGCACTAACACGCCATTATAAAATCCGGGAATTTAACCCAAAGTACTACGTACTTCTATTCTTTTAAAATGACTCTTTTTTCATATAAAACTTCCAAGATTCTAACAACCGTAGTATCAAGTCATATCTACTTTTCAAAACAAGTCACAATACCTTTTAGAACTACATTTAAAGACTTCTAAATCAAGTGACTTTTTACTTTAAAACTTTAAGCAATTGATGCCTTCAAATCAATTTGCCTTTCTTCCTTTTAAGTCATTTTATCTTAATTTACATTGCTAGAGTAAACCATTCTTTAAACTTTCCATAAAACTATTATAACCAACTTCCCATAAAGCCGTTATACTAACTTTATACTTTAGATACTTACATTCTTCTTTATAACCAAGAGACTTAAACTTTCCAAAAACCAAGTATCATATACTTTCAAAAATATACTTCAAGTCTCTTATCTTTAGAAACTAAGATATCCTTAATCTTTAAAACAAGTGAGTTAATTCCCTAACTCAACCAACTTGGACATTCTTAAAACAAGTCAAGGATATCAAATGAAACTAGATTCATCAAAATCTCGTACGTCTACCGTACTATATATTTATAACTATTCATGCTCAAGAAATAGGAAAGTTCCACGTACCTCTTTGGTTCAATCCACTCGCTAAGTCCAATATGCCGTACGTAGTATGTCAACCTATAATGACCATAATACGTCTACTAACTTCTAACTTCAAACGTACAATATTCTAAGTGCAAAGTCACTAAATTCTATGAAAAATCGGACAACACTTCCTTTGTTTCTACATACTTTTCCACCTTTTTCAAGGCCCGAATTCAATAACCAAACATGCCACATTTAACCCTCAACAATTCAGCAATTCAAAGGGGATTACACGCCTAACAGGACGTGTAAAATTCTGCCCCACAATTAATATAAAACTGTCCAATAATAAGTGCAATTCTCGGCTACAATCCATGTCTACAACAATGTCAACTTACGTTCGATTCCTTTTCAATCCAAGTTGTTATTCCAACATGTTATATACATAATAACAATTACAACAACTATATTCCCTTCTCTCAATAACATACGACGATCGTAATTAATAATTAACTTGAATTACAATCTTAACGGCTAACATGACATTTTCGGTTTTGAGCTTCTAAAATTCCATAACACTTATCAATCTTCATAACATATATCACATGATCATTTCTAACTTATCATAACATGAAATCTTCAATTACAATGAGAAGATGAAGATTATTACATCAAAAGCCCAAATACCATCGAAATCCTCAAGTCGATCCTTAGTTACCTTAACTCCTCTTCTTGACGTTCCAATCCACTATTTGCAACACTAAGAAGCTTATGAAGAACTCCTCTTCAAGTTCCAACTTCAAAGTTGAAGAACTCCTTAGGTTTTCTCCTTGTGACTAACGTGAAAACGTAGTTTTTCCGGGATTTTTCTATTGAGATATCCTTGTAATACCCTTAGGAACCTTGGGTTGAAGTATTGGGATTATTGAACCACAAACGGAAAATTTGATCTCCCACTTTAGGCTCAAAGTCGAGAGCCTCATTCAAGAACAATAAGTTGTGTGAAAATTTCTAAGTGTTGAGAATTAGTGTCACGACCTGAACCCGGGCCCGTGACTGGTGCCTTACCCGGGTGTCACGACCCGATACCGGGCCCGTGACTGGTGCCTTACCCCGGGCACCCTAGTGATACAACATCAGAGTAATCAGCGGAACTTAAAACGATACAAGACATATTATGAAATATGAAACAATAATCTGAGAAAAACTTGCCTTTCGGCATATATGTAAATAACAACTTTTTCAACATGAACAGTTAAATCCTTTTTACAAAACCTGCCCACAACCGTACTACAGACCTCTACGAATGATATGACAACAACGACGGGACAGGGCCCCGTCATACCCCTAAATGTAAGCACCTACAACAAAAGGGGACTATACCAAGACAAGCCTCCGGAGAAACGGAGCTTTCCCAAGCGCTGAACTGTGACCCTAAGAGCGAGGATCAACGATCGCGTGTACCTTTACTGCGGCATGACGCAGCCCGGCGAGGTCGCATAACAAAAATACCGAGTATGTGAAACTGAAAATACTGTAAATGAAATCATAGCAGTCTATATAAAGCAGGAGACATGTATGATAACCAAAACTACAGTTCACAATAAACAAGCAGTCATATCAAGTCAGGGACTCACGCCCTCAAGTCATCACTCAAATATAACAATGGGTCTCACGCCCACAATATCAATCATGCCCGTGGAATACCTTCCTCACTGCCGGCAGTTTATGATATAAAAGCACCAAGGAAACACACATGAACACCAGGTCCCACCTGTGCCATAATAACACCGTACGGGGTAAGTACGAAGGCATAGCCGACTACTAACACCCACAGTACCAACAAGGTCATGAACTGTATCATAAGATCTGTCTAGACCGTCACATGATCAAAGCTGGCCACTTGCCCGCAGTATCTAATGTGCGCGTCAAGCCCTGGAACTTCCCGCAGCTCCGCATAGGCCAATCTCATCGGCCCGCATGAGGTATTCCCCGCATCGAGGGTAGCTACTCCCCGGCATCGTCCTGGACTTCGCAGTCCGCATGGCCACATGGACCGCATGCCCATAAAGGACGCACACTAACCTGGAACTCTCGTAGCTCCGCATAGGCCCCTGGGACCTGCATGAGGTATTCTCGAATCATAGGTCCATCGACCCGCCTGAGTCTACCCCGCATCGGAGGGAAGCTTAACCTCCGGAAACAAGTCAAGGTGAGTGGTACAATACCAATACATCGGCTGATAGTTAAGCAACTTTAAGCGCAAACGAGGGAGCACCCCTTTACACAAAACATCACAAGATACTAACACACGTAGCATCCTAGTATGCTTACTTAACAAATCAACAAGACAGTATTACAAGGCTATCACAACCCAACATAATCAAGTTATACACACAAGGCACTTTCTACTATATGATTAACAAGATCGGGTTTTTATCCCCAAAGTACTTCATACGTTAACTCTTTTAAAAGATCCGTTTCGTTCACAGAAGTCACACAATACCCGTAGTATAAAATAGAGTGACTATCTTTTTAAAGTAAACCAAAACACTTACTTTGTAAAGTCGAGTAACAACATTATTTTCCAAACGTTCAAGTTTGCCTAATTTCAAACGTTCAAGTTTCTCATTTTCGAAAGGTTTCGTAATTCATATTACTAACTACTTAATAATATAATTCTCTTTTAAAACAATCTGAGAAACATAGGCCTTATATGTGAGTAGGATATTCTTGTTTATAACAATCTTATTACAGCAGCCGTGATCTAGGAAATATCATTTTGTCTCATCTTAGCTTCTATGCAGATGGAAGTTTCTACTGGTTTTAATAATACTTAATTAGTCAAAACATTTCCTTTTATTAACGCCGCAGTTGGTTTGTCGATACACATTCGATTTCAAATCAAGAAAACATTCTTAAGCCGTTATACCTAACTTCCCATAAAGCTAGTATAACTCTTAAGTTTTGCAAAACCAAGTATTACTTCTTCTTTCAAAATGATTCAAAATCTTTTGAAATACTTCAAGTTCTTTATTAACACATAACAAGCGCTTATAGTTCAAATCGCTTACCTTTTAAAGACCACAAGTATTTTCTTACCAACATAAAGTCGTTATAACCAACTTCCCATAAAGCCGTTATAACACTTTATATTTTAAACCAATCAAATACTTTTAACACGTACGCCTACCGCACTACATAGTTATACACATATCATGCTGAAGAGATAGAAAGAGGTTCACATACCTCGCGACGAGTATCGACTAATAGCAAAACGCTCCAAGTACTTCCAACCGTCGGCTACTCCTTAGCCAGTAGATCGTGCCACGTAGTACTTCAACCTATAAGGCCACAAGGCGCTTATTAACATTTAGATCTCATCGTAGAACATTCTAGAAAATTCGTGACACCTCCCCGCAACAGCGTAAATCTCTCCTCTATCGAGGCGGCTACCAAGCCAACCGGGGTTATACGCCTAACCTAACGGTACAATTCTACTCCACGGTACTACTACACAAGTCTACTGTAATACCTCATGTAATTACAGATTCGATTCTTCTTTAAATTCAGGCTTAAGTCGCAAGACATTGCCGTAAGTATTATTCAGCTTAAGTCAAAAGACATTGCGATAACTAAGTTCATTCTATATATAGTATACTTTAACTATATATTCTAACAATATGTAATTTCCAATTACAATAGAGGGACAAGATAATTACCTCGATAAGCCCATAATTATCCTAGTTAAAGTCGATCCTGGGCAATCGTTTAGCTCCAACTCCTAGCGCTCCAACCCGCTCTAAACCACCCTTAGAAGTTCTAACCAACTTCTACACAATACTCCAACGGACTATGGAGATTTTCCTAGGGTTTCGGTTTTGTGATCACGGAGTATAATAGTATTTACGGGCTTTTCAGATAGGTATAACCTTAGAATACTACAAGGTATACTACTAAGGTAATTTGGGCATTATAACAATACTTTTGAGAGTATTTCTACCAAGAGGGGGTATTATACGAAAACAACTAGGCTAGTGGGTACCCATGCAGCACCCCAAGGAGGGGGGGTGGCTACCCCTCGGCCTACCCCACTAGGGGGGGGAAACTCTCGGCCAAGGGGGCCTCACGAAATGGGGAGGGGGAGCTCTCAAGACTTAGAGATTTTTTTTTGGATGAAGAAGTCTTCAAAGGGAAGGGGTATTTATAGGTCAAGTGAAGGCCAACCAATGGCCAAGATCTTGCCAAGTGCAAGGCAAGTGTAGGGCCAAGATTCACCCATGTGTCCTTGACCAACTAACACACAAAATATCCTACCAACTACACCTCTCCATTTCGTCCAAACCGAGCTCTCACGTCCGCCAATGGGAGGGTGCCAAGTGGCGCCCTCTTGTTGGCCCAACACGTTTCGTCTCTCGGAAAAATCCGCAAAAATTAAAAATGACATAGCCGGAAATTCCCCTACGAAAGCTGTGAAAACGTTTCGTCGAAAAACGACTCTAAACGGGTGTTGTGAACAAAATTAATTCGGCCAAGCCTTAGTACAAGTTTCAAATTTTCTACGCACGCCCCACGCACATACTCAAAATACTGGGTATAACATTCTCCTCCTTAGAAACATTCGTCCGAATGTTCCTTATAAGTCTCAAAACAAGCGCGCCAAGATAGTCTTTACTACTATACTTACGAGAACAATCTCGCCACAATCGCACTGCGTAAATACTTACATCAAAGTCCACGAGGAAACACCTCTAATCATCACCACAAAACACTCCTCACCGGGGTCTAAAATATACTTCCTTCGCACCTTCTCTTTACAAAAGAAATGATCACATCTATGCCCGCCATACCTGCTCGCTTCTCTCTTTACTCGTCGTAGATACCACTTTGTCACTTTTCCTAAGGCATTAACCTTCTCCGGCGACCCAACAAATGGTACCACTTTTGTCACTTTGTCGCGAGCCTTGCTCCGACGACCCAACAAATGGTACCGGGCTGCTTGCGACCCCTGAGGCTGTCGTACACTCGAACTCTTACCACATTCTGATACGGCTTCAGTTTCCAAGACTCGGGGTTACTATCTCTAACGTGGTCATCATTAACTGGGAACACTCTGGATGGATTCTCCGATACTTTCCCGATCATAACAATACAAAAGGCGGACGTCTTGCCTAAGTCGGACGGCAAAAGCTATCATATAGGCACCCTGGCCTATCCTTCACATGAACTCAAAAGGGCCCAAAGTAACACGGGCTAAGTTCCTCTGTCATACCAAAACTCGTCATACCTAACCACGATCACTGGAACAAGCCTGAACCAACTGTCTGAACCTTGCCAACATCGAACCAATCGACCGGCAACTTACACTTTCGCCCTTACAAGGCTTCATAAGGCGATATCCGAACACTGAAATGGTAGCTTAAACACTTCCTCCACAGGAGACAACAATCCCCACGACTACCTCTGAGATACACACACGGCCGAGGCGAACGCGGTCGAGATTCACCGAGTTCCTAACCTTGCTCGCAAAACCTCCAGAAAAAGCGGTAGTAACACGGGCTCCATTGTCTGTCTTAAGGTGTAGGTAGGCACCTCGTGCAGCCCTACAACCTTTCTGATAACTCAACACAGCCGAGTAAACGGTCCTGACCGAAGAACACGATGGGCTGCCCCCATCGGCCCGACCACTGGTCGAACGCATCCACGAACTCGTTCGCTGGTTAACTAAACTTGGGCCTAACATCCTCACAACCCTAACACAAGGCGGGACCACCACAACCTGACCCCACCACCAAACCTACCGCGGGTTGACCCGCAACGTGGCCTCAACCCGACCCGGCAACGCGCACAATACTAGCTCCCCGATCCGGAACAATCTCACTAATCACATTTCGAAAACCTAGCGGTCTTCTTAGCTCAACTACCCCCTTTCATTCCACACTACTAGGGACCTATCCCAACATAACTCACGTGCACTATGCACTTCCTGTTATACCCCGTAGTTCCAGGGTATGTATGCGAGGACGTACGTACGAGAATACGACAGAAAGATTGGAAAGGAAGAAAGAGGCGATTTTTCCACGGAAAAGTTTCCGGTTTTTGTGAAGGAAAAAGGTTCGTTTATGGGAATTGGATTCCCAGATTTGGTATTCGGACTTCCTGGAATATTAGAGAATTATGGAATTTTATTTTGAAAATGGTCACGTGGGGCCACGGGAGAAATTCTGATTTTGTGGGCCCGCTGATTTTGAGATTTTGGCCGTTTTGGATATTTCGGAAGACGAAATATTTTGATTTAATCGGGGCGACACGTGTCACCCCACGTGGCACCTTTGGGCGAAATATGTTTGTGCACAACACGGTGCTAGAGTCGTTTCGACTAAACGCTTTCCACACTTTCGTAGGGAATTTCCGGCTATGTCATTTAGTATTTTTGCGGATTTTTCAGAGACGGAACATTTTGGACCAACGAGAGGCGGCGCAGCACCTCTCATTGGTGGGCAAAGTGGGCGTACGTGGACGATTTTGGGAAGGCAGTGGGAGATATTTTGGTAGATATTTTGTGTGCAAGTTGGCTAGGTACACATGGGTGAATCTTGGCCCTACACTTGCCTAACACTTGGCTAGATCTTGGCCATTGGTTGGCTTTCACTTGACCTATAAATACCCTCCCTTGGAAGACTAATTCATTCAATTTGCCTAAGTCTTGAAAGCTTCTTCCTTCCCTTAGTGTGGTGTCTTGCCGAGAGCCCTCCTCCCTCGTCGAGAGTCCCCTAGTGGGGTAGGCCGAGGGGTAGACACCCCTCCTTTGTGGTGCTAGCAGTGGGTACCCCTAGCCTTGTTGCTTTCAGATAATACCTCATGTGGTATAGAAATACTCTCCAAGTATTGTTATAATGCCCAAATTACCTTAGCCTTATACCTTGTAGTATTCTAAGGTTATACCTTTACAAAAAGCCCAGTTATACTATTATACTTCCCGTCAGTCACAAAACCGAAACCCTAGGAAAATCTCCATAGTCCGTTGGAGTATTGTGTAGAAGTTGGTTAGAACTTCTAAGGGTGGTTTAGAGCGGGTTGGAGCGCCTGAGTCGAGCTAAACGATTGCCCAGGATCGACTTTATACTTGGATAATTATGGGCTTATCGAGGTAAATATCTTGTCCCTCTATTGTAATTGGAAATTACATGTTGTTGATTATATAGTTGAAGTATACTATATATAGAACTAAGCTTAGTACTGCGGCAATGTCTTTTGACTTAAGCCCAAGAATCGAATCAACTGCTTTTACATAGGGGTATTACTGAGACTTGTGTAGTAGTACTGTGAAGTAGAATTGTACCCGTTCGGGTTAGATGTATAACCCCCCTGGTTGGCTTGGTAGCCGGCCCCGTTAGAGGAGGAGATTTACGCTGTTGCGGGGGGGGGGAGGTGCTGCCGAATTTTCTGTAGAATGTTCTACGATGTTAATAAGCGCCTTGTGGCCTTATAGGTTGAAATGCTACGTGTGGAATGACCCACTTGGCTTAAGGAGTAGCCGACGGCTTGAGGTACTCGGAGCATTTTGCTATTAGTCGATAATCGTCGCGAGGTATGTGAACCTCTTCCTATCTCTCTAGCATGATATGTGTGAACTATGTAGCAGTGAGACGCATACGTGCTAAATGTGTTTGAATGGTTTAAAACATAAAGTGTTATAACGGCTTTATGGGAAGTTGGTTATAGACTTTATGTTAGTAAGAAAATACATGTGGTTTTAAAAGGTAATCGATTTGAACTATAACCGCTTGTTATATGATAAGAAAGAACTTGAAGTATTTTCAAAAGATTTTTGAATCATTTTGAAAGGAGAAGTAATACTTGGTGTTTGAAAACTTAAGAGTTATACTAGCTTTGTGGGAAGTTAGGTATAACGGCTTAAGAATGCTTTACTGATTTCGGAAATCAGAATGTGTATCGACAAACCACTGCAGCGTTAATAAAAGGAAATGTTTTGAATAATTAAGTATTATTAAAACCAGAGAAACTTCCATCCGCATAAGCTAAGATGAGACAAAATGATATTTCCTAGATCATGGTCATTGTAATAAGATTGTTATAAACAAGAATATCCTACTCACATATAAGGCTTATGTTTCTCATTGTTTAAAAGAGAATTATATTCTTAAATGAATAAGACTATGAACTACTTAAACCTTTCTAAAATAAGAAACGTGAGCATTTGAAATTAGGCAAACTTGGACGCTTGGAAAATAATGTTGTTACTTGGTTTTACAAAGGTAAGTGTTTTGGTTTATTTAAAAGAGTCACTCTATTTTATACTACTGTATCGTGTGACTTATGTGATAGGAACGGATCTTTTAAAGATTTGATGTATGAAGTACGTTGGGGTTAGATACTCGAACTTGTTAGTCGAAAGTACCTTGGGTGAATAAGTTGATTGTATTGGTTGTGATAGCCTTGTAATACTTTCTTGTTGATGTGATAAGTAAACGTGTTAGATGCTACGTGTGTTAGTATCTTGTGATGTTTGTGTAAAGGGTTTCTTGATTGTGCTTATTAACTATCGATCGTTATGATAGTATGGTGGCATTCATCTCGAGATGATTCCGGGTTAAGCCCTCCACGGGGTAGACTCAGCGGTCCAGGACCATGATTCGAGAATACCTCACGCGGGTCCTGGGGGCCTACGCGAGCTACGAGTTCCAGTTAGTGTCGTCCTTTACGGGCACGCGGTCCTTGTGGCTACGCGACTCGAAAGTCCGTGCGACGCCGGAGTAGCTACCGACGCTGGGAATACCTCATGCGGCCGACGAGATTGGCCTACGCGAGCTGCGGGAAGTTCAGGACTAGACGCGCACATTAGATATCGGGCAAGTGGCCGCTTTGATCATGTGACGGTGCAGACAGATCTTATGATACGCTTTATGACCTTGTTGGTACTGGGTGTTAGTAGTCGGCTATGCCTTCGCACTTACCTGCATTTTATTAGGACACAGTGGGACCCGTGTTCATGTATTCCTTGGTGCTTGTATATCATAAAGCGCGGCGGTGAGGAAGGTATTCCACGCACGATTGATGTTGTGGGCGTGAGACCCATTGTTAAATTAAGTGATGACTTGAGGCGTGAGTCCCGACTTGACATGATCGCTATTTATGGTGAATCGTAGTTTGGTTATCATACATGTCTCCCGCTTGTATAGACTACTATGATTTCATTTACGATTTATTTTTAGTTTCACATACTCACATGTTATCGACCTCTTCCGGGGCCGCGTTCATGCCGCAGTTGAGGTACATCGCCGTTGATCCTAGCTCTCGGTCACGATTCGGCGTTTGGGAAGCTCCGTTTCTCGGAGGCTTATCGATGGTATAGTCCCCGTCGTAGTAAGTGTTTACATTCGTGGGTTTGGCGGGGCCTCTGTCCGCCATTGTGGTATCATTCTTAGAGGTCCAGTAATCGCTGTGGGCGTGGTTGGTAAAAGGATTAAGCTGTTCATTTGTAAAAAGTTGATGGTTATATATATGCGACAGTGCAAGTTTTCTGATTATTGTTTTATATTTCGTTATCTCATGTTGTTGTTTTATGTTCATGATTACTCGATGTTGTGTCACTAGGGTGCCCGGTAAGGCACCGCCACGCCCGATGGTCGTGACAAAAGTGGTATCGAGCGCTTAATCCTCGGAAAGTGTCTACGCACCGCATCAGATTCAGAGTCTTGATTATCGGTGTGTTGTGCACTACATCAATAATCGTGAGGCTATAGGATATTTAGGATTGGTTTCTATTCTTCTCACTCGAGATCGTGCCTTAGAGCCGTGTTGTAAGTTGGACCCTCGACGAAATTATTTCCTTATCGTTATGCCTCGCGTAGGGCAACCCGCCTGGGAGGCGAGCGGCGAGGAGCCGCGAGTTGAGTTCGGAAGGTGGCGAGGGCACAGCCCAATCATTACCTAGGGTAGTGCTTCATTCGGGGAGTTTTGCGACGCCACTAGCCCAAGAGAGTTTAGCACGGCGGCAGCGATGCCTACAATGACCATAATATTTGAACCTTGATTCCACGGCACGAACAGAGAATATAGATCGCCAAGAGACAACCTTGTTACTAGCTATGGATTTGGCTACGAGAGTATACCGATGTATCGCGAGTCTTGATGACTACCTAAGAGGTTGTGCAAGAGTAATTCTTCATTGGTTGAGCATGGCCCGTATGCGGGCTTATGTGCAAGAGCCGAAAACGTAGAGATTGACGGGTTAACCAAGGACAGCAGAAGAGGGCCAGAGCAGCAAGGTCCTTCGGTAACTTTCAAGGTGAGTATACCTTAAGTGCTATGTTCTGATAGCAGTGTGTTAGTTGTGATTAGAATCATGGTGGGTTAACCGAGTAAGATTTTGGGGGATAGAGAAGGTGTGAGCCTTAGAGTGTTATACGTAAAGACCTTAGAGGTAAGGCCATCTCGAGAAAGGTGTAGTGTTATGTTTGACCCTTATAGGAGTGCATAGTGCACGTGAGCTATGTTCGTGGGATAAGTCCCAGAGTAGCGTGATTTGAAGGAAGGTAGTCGAGCTAAGAAGACCGCCAGGTTTTCGTAACGTGTTTAGTAAGATTGTTCCTTCGGGGAGCTAGTGTTTTGCGCAATACCGGGTCGGGTTGAGGCTACGTGCGGGTCAACCCGCGGTAGGTTTGGTGGTGGGGTCAGTTTGTGGTGGTCCCTCTTTGTGTTAGGGTCATGAGGGTGTTAGGCCCATGTTTAGTTAGCCAGCGTGCAAGTTCGTGGATGCGTCCGACGGTGGTCGGGCGATGGGCAGCCTATCGTGTTCTTGGCCGTGTCGCTCCTCGGCGGTGTTGATGTTATCGAAAAGGTTGTGAGGTTGCACGGGTGCCTACCTTCACCTTATGACAGTGCAGAGCCTGTGGTACGGCTGTTTCTCTTTCTGGGAGTTTGTACCAGGCCGGGCTAGGAACTCGTGAGTCTCCAGACGCATTCGCCTCCGGGCGGTGTTTTGATTTGAGGTAGCCGTGAGATCGTTGTCTCGGTTGAAGTGTTTAAGCTACCATTTCGTGTTCGGATGTCGCCTTGCGACGCCTTGTAGAAGCGAAATGCAAGTTGCGGCCGATTGGTTCGATGTTGGCGGGGGTTCAGATAGTTGGTTCAGGCTTGTTCCAAGATCGTGGATAGTGAAGCTTGTCTAGAAGAAGTTCGGCGGCTCGGAGGAATTGTGCGGATAATCGGCGGCACGCCAGAGTTGAGTCGACGGTCTTCTTGAAAGTACCACCGGTTAGGGTGTGACGAGTTTTGGAAACAAAAGGAACTTAGCGAGTTACTTTGGGCCTTTGTGAGTTCATGTGAAGAATAGGCCGGTTGCCTATATGTTAGCATTTGCCGTCCGACTTAGGAAGAAGGACGTCCGTCTTTCGTATTGTTATGTTCGGAAAGTATCAAGATCCATCCGAATGTTCCCGATTAATGATGACCACGTTAGAGATAGTAACCCCAGTTTTGGATACTAAAGCGTGATCGTGAATGTGGTAAGAGTTCGAGTGTACGAGATCCTCCGGATCGCATGCGACCGCACCATTTGTTGGGTCGTCGGAGCAAGGCTCGCGACAGAGTGACAAAAGTGGTATCAGTGACTAAGGAAGTATATTTTGACCCCGGGAAGAGGTATTTGTGGTGATGTAGAGGTGTTTCCTCGTGGACTTAGATGTAAGTTTTGCGCAGGTATTTCTGTGGCCAGGTATGGCAGGATTGTTTCGTAAGTATAGTAGTGAAGACTATCTCGCCACGTGTTCGTTTGAGACTTAGAAGGAACATTCGGGACGAATGTTTCTAAGGGGGGAAGAATGTTATACCCCGTAGTTCCAGGGTATGTATGCGAGGACGTACGTACGAGAATACGACAGAAAGATTGGAAAGGAAGAAAGAGGCGATTTTTCCACGGAAAAGTTTCCGGTTTTTGTGAAGGAAAAAGGTTCGTTTATGGGAATTGGATTCCCAGATTTGGTATTCGGACTTCCTGGAATATTAGAGAATTATGGAATTTTATTTTCGAAAATGGTCACGTGGGGCCCACGGGAGAAATTCTGATTTTGTGGGGCGCTTTGATTTTGAGATTTTGGCCGCTGGATATTTTCAAGACGAAATATTTTGATTTAATCGGGGGGCGACACGTGTCACCCCCATGTGGCACCTTTGGGCCGAAATATGTTTGTGCACAACACCCGGTTAGAGTCGTTTTTCGACGAAACGTTTTCACAGCTTTCGTAGGGGAATTTCCGGCTATGTCATTTAGTATTTTTGCGGATTTTTCCGAGAGACGGAACATTTTGGACCAACGAGAGGGCGGCACTTGGCACCCTCTCATTGGTGGGCAAAGTGGGCGGCACATGGACGATTTTGGGAAGGCAAGTGGGAGATATTTTGGTAGATATTTTGTGTGCAAGTTGGCTAGGTACACATGGGTGAATCTTGGCCCTACACTTGCCTAACACTTGGCTAGATCTTGGCCATTGGTTGGCTTTCACTTGACCTATAAATACCCCTCCCTTGGAAGACTAATTCATTCACAATTTGCCTAAGTCTTGAAAGCTTCTTCCTTCCCCCTTAGTGTGGTGTCTTGGCCGAGAGCCCCTCCCCCTCGCCGAGAGTCCCCACAGTGGGGTAGGCCGAGGGTAGACACCCCCTCCTGTGGTGCTAGCCGTGGTACCCCAGCCTTGTTGCTTTCGTATAATACCCCCTGTGGTATAGAAATACTCTCCAAGTATTGTTATAATGCCCAATTACCTTAGCCTTATACCTTGTAGTATTCTAAGGTTATACCTTTACAAAAGCCAGTTATACTATTATACTTCCGTCGGTCCACACCGAAACCCTAGGAAAATCTCCATAGTCAGATTTGGAGTATTGTGTAGAAGTTGGTTAGAACTTCTAAGGGTGGTTTAAATGAGTTGGAGCGCCGGAGTTGGAGCTAAACGATTGCCCAGGATCGACTTTATACTTGGATAATTATGGGCTTATCGAGGTAAATAGCTTGTCCCTCTATTGTAATTGGAAATTACATGTTGTTGATTATATAGTTGAAGTCTACTATATATAGAACTAAGCTTAATCGCGCAATGTCTTTTGACTTAAGCCCAGAAGAATCGAACTGTTTTACATAGGATTATTCTGATGAGACTTGTGTAGTAATCTTGTGAGTAGAATTGTACCGTTCGGGTTAGATGTATAACCCCGGTTGGCTTGGTAGCCGGCCCCGTTAGAGGAGGAGATTTACGCTGTTGCGGGGGGGGGAGGTGCTGCCGAATTTTCTGTAGAATGTTCTACGATGTTAATAAGCGCCTTGTGGCCTTATAGGTTGAAATGCTACGTGTGGAATGACCCACTTGGCTTAAGGAGTAGCCGACTTGAGGTACTCGGAGCATTTTGCTATTAGTCGATAATCGTCGCGAGGTATGTGAACCTCTTCCTATCTCTCTAGCATGATATGTGTGAACTATGTAGTACGGTGAGCGTACGTGTGCTAAATGTGTTTGAATGGTTTAAAACATAAAGTGTTATAACGGCTTTATGGGAAGTTGGTTATAATGACTTTATGTTAGTAAGAAAATACATGTGGTTTTAAAAGGTAATCGATTTGAACTATAATCGCTTGTTATATGATAAGAAAGAACTTGAAGTATTTTCAAAAGATTTTTGAATCATTTTGAAAGAAGTAATACTTGGTGTTTGAAAACTTAAGAGTTATACTAGCTTTGTGGGAAGTTAGGTATAACGGCTTAAGAATGCTTTCTTGATTTGAAATCGAATGTGTATCGACAAACCACTGCGGCGTTAATAAGGAAATGTTTTGAATAATTAAGTATTATTAAAACGGTAGAAACTTCCATCTGCATATAAGCTAAGATGAGACAAAATGATATTTCCTAGATCATGGCTGCTGTAATAAGATTGTTATAAACAAGAATATCCTACTCACATATAAGGCTTATGTTTCTCAGATTGTTTAAAAGAGAATTATATTCTTAAATGAATAAGACTATGAACTACGAAACCTTTCTAAAATAAGAAACGTGAGCATTTGAAATTAGGCAAACTTGGACGTTTGGAAAATAATGTTGTTACTTGGTTTTACAAAGGTAAGTGTTTTGGTTTACTTAAAAAGACAGTCACTCTATTTTATACTACGGGTATTGTGTGACTTATGTGATAGGAACGGATCTTTTAAAGATTTGATGTATGAAGTACGTTGGGGTTAGATACTCGAACTTGTTAGTAGAAAGTACCTTGGGTGAATAACTTGATTGTATTGGGTTGTGATAGCCTTGTAATACTTTCTTGTTGATGTGATAAGTAAACGTGTTAGGATGCTACGTGTGTTAGTATCTTGTGATGTTTGTGTAAAGGGGTTTCCCTTGATTGTGCTTATTAACTATCAGTCGTTATGATAGTATGGTGGCATTCATCTCTTGAGATGATTCCGGGGGTTAAGCTGCCCTCCGATGCGGGGTAGACTCAGGCGGTCTGGGACCATGATTCGAGAATACCTCATGCGGGTCCTGGGGGCCTATGCGAGCTACGAGTTCCGAGTTAGTGTCGTCCTTTATGGGCACGCGGTCGCGTGGCCATGCGGACTCGAAAGTCGGGGCGATGCCGGGAGTAGCTACCTCGATGCGGGAATACCTCATGCGGGCGATGAGATTGGCCTATGCGGGTGCGGGAAGTTCCAGGACTAGACGCGCATTAGATACTGCGGGCAAGTGGCGGCTTTGATCATGTGACGATGCAGACAGATCTTATGATCTGATTTATGACCTTGTTGATGCGTAGGTGTTAGTAGTCGGCTATGCCTTCGTACTTACCCTGTACAGTTTTATTAGGACACAGGTGGGACCTGGTGTTCATGTGTATTCCTTGGTGCTTGTATATCATAAACTGCCGGCAGTGAGGAAGGTATTCCACGGGCACGATTGATGTTGTGGGCGTGAGACCCATTGTTAAATTAAGTGATGAATTGAGGCGTGAGTCACGACTTGACATATTCGCTTATTTATGGTGAGCGTAGTTTGGTTATCATACATGTCTCTGCTTTGTATAGACTACTATGATTTCATTTACATTATTTATTTTTAGTTTCAGATACTCGTACATGTTGTCTCGACCTCCCGGGCTGCGTTCATGCGCGAGTTGAGGTACATCGATCGTTGATCCTAGCTCTCGGTCACGATTGGCGTTTGGGAAGCTCGTTTCTCGGAGGCTTATCGGTGGTATAGTCCCATCGTAGTAAGTGTTTACATTCGGGGGTTTGGCGGGGCCCTGCCCCGCCATTGTGGTCGTATCATTCTTAAGTGCAGAAATCTTGTTGTGGCAGGGTTGGTAAAAAGGATTAAGCTGTTCATTTGTAAAAGAGTTGATGGTTATATATATGCCGACAGGCAAGTTTTCACAGATTATTGTTTTATATTTCTGTTATCTCATGTTGTTGTTTTATGTTCCGCTGATTACTCTGATGTTGTGTCACTAGGGTGCCCGGGGTAAGGCACCAGTCACGGGCCCAGTTTCGGGTCGTGACACTTCCGATAAGGGTCAAACATAACACTACACCTTTTCTCGAGATGGCCTCACCTCTAAGGTCTTACGTAAAAAGCTCTAAGGCTCACACCTTCTCTATCCCCCAAAGTCTTACTCGGTTAAACAACCATGATCTAATCACGACTAACACACTGCTATCAGAACATAGCACTTAAGGTATACTCACCTTATCACACATACTGATCTCTAGAGGGTTAAAAATATATCTATATCTACTGCTTCACTCCCCTTAGTCGTTCTAATCAAACCTGCCACGTAGGGCTCATAGCTAAGGAAGATGACGAACTACCCACCGATCCTGAAGGCTAAGTCCTCCTACAAGGACACCCCATCGACATCAGACCCGGACGGTCGTAGGTACAACAAGTACCAACTAAAAGACGACATTCCGGATGACGCGCGCGTGTGAACACCGAGAAAAAGCGAATCGGATGGGAACCTACGTGTAGTGTGAGCGGAAGCTCGGAGCTCTGACCAACTCCCGCATACCCCGAACGTCCTGAAATTCGTGGAGGACCTCGCTGCACTGGTGGATGTGCATAATCTAATCCGCTGGTGAGGCGACTCGCCTCAAAAGTTACTAAAGGACCTTGCTGCTCTGGCCCTCTTCTGCTGTCCTTCGTTAACCCGTAAATCTCTACGTTTCTTGGCCTGCTGCGCATAAGCGTACAAGTGCCATGCTCAAGCCTAATCAAGAATTACTCTTGCACAACCTCTCTTAGATAGTCATCAAGACCGTGGTACATCGGTATACTCTCGTAGCCACATCCATGCTAGTAATGTGGTCGTCTTCTTTGCATTCTATATTCACTGTTCCGGCCGTGGGCGAAGGTTCAAATATCATGGCGCGATGGGAAGCCGCTGCCGTGCCAAACTCTGCTGGGGCTAGTGACGTCGCAAAACTCTCCGAATGAAGCACTACCCTAGGTAATGATTGGGCTGTGCCCTCGCCACCTCTCGAACTCTACTCGCGGCTCGCCGCCTTGCCCTCACAGGCCGGGTTGCCTACGCGGAGGCATAACGGTAAGGGAAAGAAATCGTCGGAGGGTCCAACTTACAACACGACTCTAAGGCACGATCTCGAGTGAGAAGAATAGAAACCAATCCTAAACACCCTATAGCCTCACGATTATTGGTGTGGTGCAACACACCGCTAATCAAGACTTCTATCGATCTGATGCGTAGACACTTTACGAGGATTAATCGCTCGATACCACTTTTGTCACGACCCGATCAGGGCGTGGTCGTGCCTTACCGGGCACCCTAGTGATACAACATCAGAGTAATCAGCGGAACTTAAAACGATACAAGACATATTATGAAATATGAAACAATAATCTGAGAAAAACTTGCCTTTCGGCATATATGTAAATAACAACTTTTTCAACATGAACAGTTAAATCCTTTTTACAAAACCTGCCCACAACCGTACTACAGACCTCTACGAATGATATGACAACAACGACGGGACAGGGCCCCGTCATACCCCTAAATGTAAGCAACTACAACAAAAGGGGACTATACCAAGACAAGCCTCCGGAGAAACGGAGCTTTCCCAAGCGCTGAACTGTGACCCTAAGAGCGAGGATCAATGTCACGACCCGATTCCGAGCCCGTGACTGGTGCCTTACCCCGGGCACCCTAGTGATACAACATCAGAGTAATCAGCGGAACATAAAACGATACAAGACATATTATGAAATATGAAACAATAATCTGAGAAAGACTTGCCTTTCGGCATATATGTAAATAACAACTTTTTTCAACATGAACAGTTTAATCCTTTTTACAAACCCTGCCCACAACAGTACTACAGACCTCTAAGAATGATATGACAACAATGGCGGAACAGGGCCCCGCCAAACCCCTGAATGTAAACACTTACTACGACAGGGGACTATACCACTGATAAGCCTCCGGAGAAACGGAGCTTCCCAAACGCTGAAACTGTGACCCTGAGAGCTAGGATCAACGACTGGTGTACCTCAACCTGCGGCATTAACGCAGCCCCCCGAAGGAGGTCAGTACAACAGGTACCGAGTATGTGAAACTAAAAATACTGTAAATGAAATCATAATAGTCTATAAAGCAGGAGACATGTATGATAAGCAAACTACAGTTCACAACAAATAAGCAGTCATGTCAAGTCAGGGACTCACGCCCTCAAAGTCATCACAATAAAACCGTACGGGGCAAGTACGAAGGCATAGCCGACTACTAAGACCCACAGTACCAAAAATACCACAAACTGTATCCCGAGGTCTTTCTAGACCGCACCATGATCGAAGGCGGCCTTCGCCCGCAATATCAATGTGCGCGTCTATCCTCGGAACTCTCGCGACTCGCATAGGTCACACGGACCCGCATGAGGTATTCCTCGAATCATGGTCCTGCACCGCCGAGGTATACCCGCGTCGGCGGCTAACCCTCGGTATCCGCTAGGCTCCGCAACCCGCATAGTCTCAAAAGACCGCATAGTCTCAACGGACGCGCATAGGAATCCCGCATCGGGCTAAACACCGGAATGATCAATCACGGAGCTACCGCTCCGCGTAGTCACGAGGACCGCATAGGCCGTAAAGACCCGCATCGGGTGGCAAGCCCTCGGTATAATAAGTCAAAGGGGTATGTGATACAATAATAGTACAGGCTTAACGCTAACAACGTAAGCACAACAAGAATGACCCCTTACATCACGATCACACAAGATACTAACACACGTAGCATCCTAACATTTTCACTTATCACATCAACAAGAAAGTATTTACAAGGCTATCTCAAACCAACACAATCAAGTTATTCACACAAGGTACTTTAAGCTAACAAGTTCGGGTATCTACCCCTAAAGTACTTCATACATTAAATCTTTTAAAAGATCCGTTGCTTTCACATAAGTCACACAATACCGTAGTATAAAATAGAGTGGTATCTTTTTAAATAAACCAAAACACTTACCTTTGTAAAATCAAGTAACAACATTATTTTCCAAACGTCCAAGTTTGCCTAATTTCAAATATTCACGTTTCTTATTTTAGAAAGGTTTCGTAGTTCATAGTCTTATTCATTTAAGAATATAATTCTCTTTTAAACAATCTGAGAAACATAAGTCTTATATGTGAGTAGGATATTCTTGCTTATAACAATCTTATTACAGCAGCCGTGATCTAGGAAATATCATTTTGTCTCATCTTAGCTTCTATGCAGATGGAAGTTTCTACTGGTTTTAATAATACTTAATCTGTCAAAACATTTCCTTTTAACGCTGCAGTGGTTTGTCGATACACATTCTGATTTCCGAAATCAGTAAAACATTCTTAAGCCGTTATACCTAACTTCCCATAAAGCTAGTATAACTCTTAAGTTTTCAAAAACCAAGTATTACTTCTTCTTTCAAAATGATTCAAAATCTTTTGAAATACTTCAAGTTCTTTATTAACACATAACAAGCCAGTTATAGTTCAAACCAGTTACCTTTTAAAAACCACAAGTATCTTCACCAACATAAAGTCACATAACCAACTTCCCATAAAGCCGTTATAACACTTTATGTTTTAAACCAATCAAATACATTTAGCATGACGTCTCCCGTACTACATAGTTCACACATATCATGCTAGAAGAGATAGGAAGAGGTTCACATACCTCGCGACGAGTATCGACTAATAGCAAAACGCTCCAAGTACTTCAAACCGTCGGCTACTCCTTAGCCAGTAGATCGCGCCACACGTAGTACTTGACCTATAAGGCCACAAGGCGCTTATTAACATTTAGATCGCCGTAGAACATTCTACGAAAATTCAAGCCTCCCCAACAGCGTAAATCTCCTCGCTTTATCGAGGCTACGAAGCCAACGAGGGTTATACATCTAACGAGCAGTACAATTCTACTCCTGAAAAAGCTACACAATTCTCTGTAATGTCTGATCCTATGTAAATACTGATTCGATACTCTTCTTTCGAAAAGGTTTCTTATTATTGGGCTTAAGTCCAAAGACATTGCCGACAACAACGTTCGATTACATATATATAGTATACTTCAACTATATAGTCTAACAATCATGTAATTTCCAATTACAATAGAGGGACAAGATATTTACCTCGATAAGCCCATAATTATCCGAGTTTAAATGTCGATCCTGAGCAAGGTTTAGCTCCTACTCCGTGTGCTCCAACCCGCTCCAACCAACCCTTAGAAGTTCTAACCAACTTCTACTTAATACTCCAACTAACTGTGGAGATTTTCCTTAGGGTTTCGGTTTTGTGACGGAAGGGAAGTATAATAGTATTTCTGGGCTTTTCGTATAAGTATAACCTTAGAATACTACAAGGTATACGGCTAAGGTAATTTGGGCATTATAACAATACTTTTGAGAGTATTTCTACCAAGAGAGGGGGGTATTATACGAAAGCAACTAGGCTAGGGGGGGTACCCCACGGCTAGCACCCCAAGGAGGGGGGGTGGCTACCCCTCGGCCTACCCCACTAGGGGGGGGAACTCTCGGCCAAGGGGGGGGAAGAGGGCTCTCGGCCAAGGCACTACACTAAGGGGGGAGGAAGAAGCTTTCAAGACTTAGGCAATTTGTGGATGAATTAGTCTTCAAAAGGGGGGGTATTTATAGGTCTAGCAAAGGCCAACCAATGGCCAGGATCTTGCCAAGTGCAAGGCAAGTGTAGGGCAGATCTTGCCAAGTGCACCTTAACCAACTACACACAAAAATATCCTACCAACTACTTGACAAAATAGTCACCATTTCGTCCACTCTACGCCGCTGATGAGAGGGTGCCAAGTGGCGCCCTCTTGTTGGTCCAAAATGTTTCGTCTCTCGGAAAAATCCATAAAATTAAAAATGTCATAGCGGAAATTCCCTACGAAAGCTGTGAAAACGTTTCGTCGAAAAACGACTCTAATCGGGTGTTGTGCACAAATAAATTTCGGCCAAGCTACTTTCTCAAGTTCAAATTTTCTACGTACGTCCTTACGTACATACTCAAAATACGGGTATAACATTCTCCCTCTTAGAAACATTCGTCGAATGTTCCTTCTAAGTCTCAAAACAAGCGTGCGCCAAAGATAGTCTTCACTACCATACTTACGAAACAATCACGCCACATGGCCCACGAAACAACTGCGCAAAATACTTACATCCAAGTCCACGAGGAAAAACACCTCTAATCATCACCACAAAACACTTCTCACCGGGGTCTAAAATATACTTCCTTCGCACTTTCTCCACACAAAAGAAATGATCACATCTACGCTCGCCATACACGCCGCTTCTTCCTTACGTGTCGTACCATTCTCGTACACTCGAATTCATACCACATGATACCACTTTTGTCACTTTGCCCGAGGCATAAACCTTCTCAGGCGACCCAACAAATGGTACCGGACTGCATGCGATCACTGCGGCTGTCGTACACCCAAACTCTTGATACTGCTTCAGTTTCCGAAACTCGGGGTTACTATCTCTAACGTGGTCATCATTAACTGGGAACACTCTGGATGGACCTCGATACTTTCCGATCATAACAATACGAAAGACCGGACATCCGCCTCCTAAGTCGGACGACAAAAGCTAACATATAGGCAACCTGGCCTATTCTTCACATGGACTCAACGGCCCAAAGTAACTCGGGCTAAGTTCCCTCTGTCTTCCAAAACTCGTCACACCCACCCCGGGGTGGTGCTTTCAAGAAGATCGACCGTCAACCTAAACTCTAAGCGTCGTCGCCGATTATCCTCACGATTTCTGCAGTGCGGAACCTCTTCTAGACAAGCTTTACTCTATCCACGATCTGCTGGAACAAGCCTGAACCAACTATCTGAATCCTGCCAACATCGAACCAATCGACCGGCGACTCACACATCCGCCCCTACAAGGCTTCATAAGGCGACATCCGAACACTGAAATGGTAGCTTAAACACTCCTTCAACCGGAGACAACAATTCTCGCAACTATCCCTGAAATCCAAACACCGGCGAGGCGAATGTGGTCGAGACTTACTCGAGTTCCTAACCTTGCTCGGTAAAACCTCGAGAAAAAGCGGCCGCAACACAGGCTCCACTGCGACATAAGGTGAAGGTAGGCACCCGTGCGACCTTACAACTTTTACGATATATCATCTCGCATAACCTGCCGAGTACACGGTCTTTGCTAGAAGACAACACGGTGACCTCGCCGGCCCAATTCTCGGTCGAACGTCCCACGAACTCGTCTGTTGGTCAACTAAACTTGGGCCTAACACCACAACCCTAACACAAGGCGGGACCACCACAACCTGACCCCACACCAAACCTACCGCGGGTTGACCCGCGTGGCCTCAACCCGACCCGCAACGCGCACAATACTAGCTCCCCGATCCGGAACAATCTCACTAATCACGTTTCGAAAACCTAGCGGTCTTCTTAGCTCAACTACCCCCTTTCGTTCCACACTACTAGGGACCTATCCCAACATAACTCACGTGCACTATGCACTTCCGATAAGGGTCAAACATAACATTACACCTTTTCTCGAGATGGCCTGCTCTAAGGTCTTTACGTAGAAGCTCTAAGGCTCACACCTTCTCTATCCCCCAAAATCTTACTCGGTTAAACAACCATGATCTAATCACGACTAACACACGGCTATCAGAACATAGCACTTAAGGTATACTCACCTTATCACACATACAGATCTCTAGAGGGTTAAAGATATATTTATATCTCTTCTTCCTCCCTTAGTCGTTCTAATCAAACTCGCCTGCAGGCGCATAGCTAAGGAAGGTGACGAACTACCCACCTGCGAAGGCAAGGTCCTCCTACTAGGTCACCCATTCGACACATGGCCACGGCGGCGCAGTACAACAAGTACCAACTAAAAGCGACATTCCCGGGATGGCGTGCGCCAAAATGTGAGCGGAAGCTCGGAGTTCTAACCAACTCCTGCATACGAACGTCCCGAAATCCGTGGAAGACCACTCCGCGTTGTGGATGTGCATAATCAAATCTGTGGTGAGGTGACTCGCCTCGAAAGTTACCAAAGGACCTTCTCGCTCGGCCTCTTACCTGTCGCCCGGTTAACCCGTCGATCTCTACGTTTCTCGGCTGCGTGTATAAGCTCGTCTGCGAGCCATGCTCGAAGCCTAATCGAAGAACTACTCTTGCACAACCCTGCCGTTGATATTCATCAAGACTCGCGGTACATCGGTATACTCTGGTAGTTAAATCCATAGCTAATGTGGTCGCCTCTTTGCAATCCATATTCTCTGTTCTGGTCGTGTGGGCGAAGGTTCAAATATCATGGCGCGGTAGGAGCGCCGCCGTGCTAAACTTTCGGGGCTAGTGATGTCGCGAAATCCCGAATGAAGCACCTAACTCGGGTGATGATTGGGCTGTGCCCTCATAACCCTCACGAACTCTACTCGCAGCTCCGCCATTTGCGCCTCTGGGCGGGTTTGCCTACGCGGAGGCATAATGATAAGGAAATAATTTCGTCGGAGGTCGACTTACAACACGGCTCTAAGGCACGATCTCGAGTGAGAAGAATAGAAACCAATCCTAAATACCCTATAGCCTCACGATTATTGATGTGGTGCCTGACACGCGATAATCAAGACTCTTGGATCGATGCGTTCAGACACTTTCCGAGGATTAATCGCTCACGATACCACTTTTGTCACGACCGATTCGGGCGTGGTCGTGCCTTACCGGGCACCCTAGTGATACAACATCGAGTAATCGGAACATAAAGCGATACAAGACATATTATGAAATATGAAACAATAATCGAGAAAGACTTGCCTTTGGCATATATGTAAATAACAACTTTTTCAACATGAGCAGTTTAATCCTTTTTACAAACCACACAGCGATTACTACGGACCTAAGAATGATATGACAACAATGGCGGAGCAGGCCCGCCAAACCACGAATGTAAACACTTACTACGACGGGGACTATACCACTGATAAGCCTCGGAGAAAGCGGAGCTTCCCAACTGGCGTGACCACGAGCTAGGATCAACGGCCGGTGTACCTCAACTGCGGCATGAACGCGGCCCGAAGGAGGTCGATCAACAGTGCGAGTATGTGAAACTAAAAATCGTAAATGAAATCATAATAGTCTATAAAGCGGGAGACATGTATGATAAGCAAACTACGATTCACAACAAATAAGCGATCATGTCAAGTCGTGGGACTCACGCCTCAAAGTCATCACAATAAAACCGTGCGGGGCAAATGCGAAGGCATAGCCGACTACTAAGACCACGGTACCAAAAATACCACAAGCGTATCCCGAGGTCTTTCTAGACCGCACATGTCGAAGCGGCCACTCACCCGCAATATCAATGTGCGCGTCTATCCACTGGAACTCGCTGACTCGCATAGGTCACACACGGACCGCGTGAGGTATTCCTCGAATCATGGTCCTGCACCGCTGAGGTATACCCGCGTCGGGCGGCTAACCCTCGGTATCCGCTGAGGCTCCATGACCCGCATAGTCTCAAAAGACCGCATAGTCTCAGCAGACCGCAGGGAATCCCGCGTCGGGCTAAACACCGGAATGATCAATCCACGGAGCTACCGCTCGCATAGTCACGAGGACCGCATAGGCCGTAAAGACCGCATCAAGGGTGGCAAGCCTCGGTATAATAAGTCAAAGGGGTATGTGATACAATAATAGTACAACGGGCTTAACGCAACAACGTAAGCACAACAAGAATGACCCTACATCACGATCACACAAGATACTAACACGTAGCATCCTAACATTTTCACTTATCACATCAACAAGAAAGTATTTACAAGGCTATCTCAAACCAACACAATCAAGTTATTCACACAAGGTACTTTAAGCTAACAAGTTCGTATCTACCACAAAGTACTTCATACATTAAATCTTTTAAAAGATCCGTTGCTTTCACATAAGTCACACAATACGTAGTATAAAATAGAGTATTGTGTTTTTAAATAAACCAAAACACTTACCTTTGTAAAATCAAGTAACAACATTATTTTCCAAGCGTCCAAGTTTGCCTAATTTCAAATATTCACGTTTCTTATTTTAGAAAGGTTTAGTAGTTCATAGTCTTATTCATTTAAGAATATAATTCTCTTTTAAACAATGAGAAACATAAGTCTTATATGTGAGTAGGATATTCTTGCTTATAACAATCTTATTACAATGTAGTGATCTAGGAAATATCATTTTGTCTCATTTAGCTTATGCGGATGGAAGTTTCTCTGGTTTTAATAATACTTAATCTGTCAAAACATTTCCTTTTATTAACGCTGCAGTGGTTTGTCGTTACACATTCTGATTTACGAAATCAGTAAAACATTATTAAGCTTTATACCTAACTTTCCACAAAGCTAGTATAACTCTTAAGTTTTCAAAAACCAAGTATTACTTCTTTCAAAATGATTCAAAAATCTTTTGAAATACTTCAAGTTCTTTATTAACACATAACAAGCGATTATAGTTCAAACGATTACCTTTTAAAAACCACAAGTATCTTCACCAACATAAAGTCATTATAACCAACTTCCCATAAAGCGTTATAACACTTTATGTTTTAAACCAATCAAATACATTTAGCACGTATGCCTCAGTACTACATAGTTCACACATATCATGCTAGAAGAGATAGGAAGAGGTTCACATACCGCGACGAGTATCGACTAGTAGCAAAACGCTCAAGTACTTCAAACCGTCGGCTACTCCTTAGCGGTGGATCGCGCCACACGTAGTACTTCAACCTATAAGGCCACAAGGCGCTTATTAACATTTAGATCCCTTCAGAGAACATTCTACGTAAAATTCGCGACACCTCCCCATGAGCGTAAATCTCCTCCTTTATCGAGGCTACCAAGCCAACCGGGGGTTATACATCTAACCCGAACGGGTACAATTCTACTCCACAGAAAAGCTACACAAGTCTACTGTAATACAGTCCTATGTAAATACAGTTCAGTACTCTTCTTTCGAAAAGGTTTCTTATTATTCAGGCTTAAGTCCAAAGACATTGCCGACAACAACGTTCAGTTCTATATATATAGTATACTTCAACTATATAGTCTAACAATCATGTAATTTCCAATTACAATAGAGGGACAAGATATTTACCTCTATAAGCCCATAATTATCCGAGTTTAAATGTCGATCAAGAGCAAGTTTTAGAACCTAATCCGTGAGATCCAACCCGCTCCAACCAACCCTTAGAAGTTCTAACCAACTTCTACTTAATACTCCAACTAACTGTGGAGATTTTCCTTAGGGTTTCGGTTTTTGTGACGGAAGGGAAGTATAATAGTATTTCTGGGCTTTTCGTATAAGTATAACCTTAGAATACTACAAGGTATACGGCTACGGTAATTTGGGCATTATAACAATACTTTCGAGAGTATTTCTACCAAGAGAGGGGGGTATTATACGAAAGCAACTAGGCTAGGGGGGGGTACCCCACGGCTAGCACCCCAAGGAGGGGGGGTGGCTACCCCTCGGCCTACCCCACTAGGGGGGGGAACTCTCGGCCAAGGGGGGGGAAGAGGGCTCTCGCCAAGGCACTACACTGGGGACGAAGAAGCTTTCAAGACTAAGGCAATTTGTGGATGAATTAGTCTTCAAAAAGGGGGGTATTTATAGGTCTAGCAAAGGCCAACCAATGGCCAAGATCTTGCCAAGTGCAAGGCATGTGTAGGGCGAGATCTTGCCAAGTGCACCTTAACCAACTACACACAAAATATCCTACCAACTACTTGACAAAATAGTCACCATTTCGTCCACTCTACCACGCTGATGAGAGGGTGCAGTGGCCTCTTGTTGGTCCAAAATGTTTCGTCTCTCGGAAAAATCCGCAAAAATTAAAAATGACATAGCGGAAATTCCCTACGAAAGTCGTGGAAAACGTTTTCGAAAAAAACGACTCTAATCGGGTGTTGTGCACAAATAAATTTCGCCAAGCTACTTTCTCAAGTTCAAATTTTCTACGTCGCCCCACGCATACTGCGAAATACGGTATAACAATCAACGATGGTGTACCTTTACTGCGGCATGAACGCACTTCGAAGGAGGTCGATAACAGTCTGAGTATGTGAAATCAAAATATCGTAAATGAAATCATAGCAGTCTATATAAAGCAGGAGACATGTATGATAACCAAAACTACAGTTCACAATAAACAAGCAGTCATATCAAGTCAGGGACTCACGCCCTCAAGTCATCACTCAAATATAACAATGGGTCTCACGCCCACAATATCAATCATGCCCGTGGAATACCTTCCTCACTGCCGGCAGTTTATGATATAAAAGCACCAAGGAAACACACATGAACACCAGGTCCCACCTGTGCCATAATAACACCGTACGGGGTAAGTACGAAGGCATAGCCGACTACTAACACCCACAGTACCAACAAGGTCATGAACTGTATCATAAGATCTGTCTAGACCGTCACATGATCAAAGCTGGCCACTTGCCCGCAGTATCTAATGTGCGCGTCAAGCCCTGGAACTTCCCGCAGCTCCGCATAGGCCAATCTCATCGGCCCGCATGAGGTATTCCCCGCATCGAGGGTAGCTACTCGCATCGTCACGACTTCGCGATCCGCGTGGCCACATGGACCGCATGCCCAAACAGGACGTACACTAACCTGGAACTCTCGTAGCTCCGCATAGGCCCTCAGGACTGCGTAGGTATTCTCGAATCATATGTCCTTCGAACCGACTGAGTCTACCCGCGTCGGAGGAAGCTTAACCTCGGAAACAAGTCAAGGTGAGTGGTACAATACCAATACATCGGCTGATAGTTAAGCAACTTTAAGCGCAAACGAGGGAGCACCCCTTTACACAAAACATCACAAGATACTAACACACGTAGCATCCTAGTATGCTTACTTAACAAATCAACAAGACAGTATTACAAGGCTATCACAACCCAACATAATCAAGTTATACACACAAGGCACTTTCTACTATATGATTAACAAGATCGGGTTTTTATCCCCAAAGTACTTCATACGTTAACTCTTTTAAAAGATCCGTTTAGTTCACGAAGTCACACAATACGTAGTATAAAATAGAGTGACTATCTTTTAAAGTAAACCAAAACACTTACTTTGTAAAGTCGAGTAACAACATTATTTTCCAAGCGTTCAAGTTTGCCTAATTTCAAACGTTCAAGTTTCTCATTTTGAAAGGTTTCAGTAATTCATATTACTAACTACTTAATAATATAATTCTCTTTTAAAACAATCTGAGAAACATAGGCCTTATATGTGAGTAGGATATTCTTGTTTATAACAATCTTATTACAGCAGCCGTGATCTAGGAAATATCATTTTGTCTCATCTTAGCTTCATGCGGATGGAAGTTTCTCTGGTTTTAATAATACTTAATTAGTCAAAACATTTCCTTTTATTAACGCTGCGATGGTTTGTCGATACACATTCGATTTCGAAATCAAGAAACATTCTTAAGCCGTTATACCTAACTTCCCATAAAGCTAGTATAACTCTTAAGTTTTGCAAAAACCAAGTATTACTTCTTCTTTCAAAATGATTCAAAAATCTTTTGAAATACTTCAAGTTCTTTATTAACACATAACAAGCCAGTTATAGTTCAAATCAGTTACCTTTTAAAGACCACAAGTATTTTCTTACCAACATAAAGCTGTTATAACCAACTTCCCATAAAGCCGTTATAACACTTTATATTTTAAACCAATCAAATACTTTTAACACATGTACGTCTACCGTACTACATAGTTATACACATATCATGCTAGAAGAGATAGGAAGAGGTTCACATACCTCGCGACGAGTATCGACTAATAGCAAAACGCTCCAAGTACTTCCAACCGTCGGCTACTCCTTAGCCAGTAGATCGCGCCACGTAGTACTTCAACCTATAAGGCCACAAGGCGCTTATTAACATTTAGATCTCATCGTAGAACATTCTACCGAAAATTCGGCAGCACCTCCCCCCCCCCCGCAACAGCGTAAATCTCCTCCTCTATCGAGGCCGGCTACCAAGCCAACCAGGGGGGGGGGTTATACGTCTAACCCTAACGGGTACAATTCTACTCCACGGTACTACTACACAAGTCTCATCTGAATACACCTATGTAATTCTGATTCGATTCTTCTTTTAAATTCAGGCTTAAGTCGCAAGACATTGCCGTAAGTATTATTCAGGCTTAAGTCAAAAGACATTGCCGATAACTACGTTCAGTTCTATATATAGTATACTTTAACTATATATTCTAACAATATGTAATTTCCAATTACAATAGAGGGACAAGATAATTACCTCGATAAGCCCATAATTATCCTAGTTAAAGTCGATCACGGCAATCGTTTAGCTCCAACTCGAGCGCTCGACCCGCTCTAAACCACCCTTAGAAGTTCTAACCAACTTCACACAATACTCCAACGGACTATGGAGATTTTCCTAGGGTTTTGTGGACCGACTAAGTATAATAGTATTTCTGGGCTTTTCGTATAGGTATAACCTTAGAATACTACAAGGTATACGGCTAAGGTAATTTGGGCATTATAACAATACTTTTGAGAGTATTTCTACCAAGAGGGGGGGTATTATACGAAAACAACTAGGCTAGGGTACCCCACGCTAGCACCCTGGAGGGGTGGCTACCCGCCACTACCCCACTGTGGGGAAACTACCGGCGAGGGCCTCGCGAAATGGGGAGGGCTCTCAAGACTTAGAGATTTTTTGGATGAAGAAGTCTTCAAAGGGAAGGGGTATTTATAGGTCAAGTGAAGGCCAACCAATGGCCAAGATCTTGCCAAGTGCAAGGCAAGTGTAGGGCCAAGATTCACCCATGTGTCCTTGACCAACTAACACACAAAATATCCTACCAACTACACCTCTCCATTTCGTCCAAACCGAGCTCTCACGTCCGCCAATGGGAGGGTGCCAAGTGGCGCCCTCTTGTTGGCCCAACACGTTTCGTCTCTCGGAAAAATCCGCAAAAATTAAAAATGACATAGCCGGAAATTCCCTACGAAAGTCGTGAAAGCGTTTTCAAAAACGACTCTAAACGGGTGTTGTGAACAAAATTAATTCGGCCAAGCCTTAGTACAAGTTTCAAATTTTCTACGTACGTCCTTACGTACATACTCTGAAAATACGGGGTATAACACCGGTCACCCAAGTAGACATACATCAGAGTAACCAGTGGAATATAAAACAAGACATGAAACAATATGAAGTGAGAAACAATTTATCTGAGAAAAGTTGTCTTTCGGCATACATATATAAAAACTTGAACAGTTACATCCCTTTTACAAACCCTGCCCACAACAGTACTACAGACCTCTAAGAATGTTATAACAATAATGGCGGGACAGGGCTGATCGGTGTATTTTGTATACACCTTTTGAGTCTGTTTTAGTTAGTCTTTTGTCCCATTTTGCACATATAAGTGTTGTATTAGGATAGTTTTTCTTTCTATTGGGTCAAAGTGGTTGAAATGGCCAAATGGCGAAAAAGGAGCAAAAAGAGGGCAAAAGAGGAGATGCCAGAGATGAAAACAGAGAAAGTGGCGAACAAGGCAAAAATCCAGACCAGCGCCGCGCTGCGATCGAAGCGAGCGCGCGCCATCATTCGCAGAAGCGCGAAGATCCAGCGCGCGGCTAAAATGGGCCGCGCGCCACTATCGAGAGAGGAAAGCTTCAGCGTCGCGCGCCTCGAGACGAAGCGGGGCGCGCGCCTAAACATCCGAGGAGCTACAGAAGATTTAGCGTCGCGGCGCCCTCACACAGCAGATATCAGGGCCGCGGCGCCAAAACACCCGACGGATCGCAGAACTTCGCCGCGCGCTATTCGCAGGGCGCGCGCCGACGCGGAAAAATTAGGTCTTTTGACGGATTTTTGGGCCAGGCCTGCAGGGAAAAGAAAGAGGCGTTTTTAAACCTATATAAGGAGAACCCTAGGCAGTTTTTGAGGGTTTCCCTTTCTTGACAACGCAAGATTTTCTTGCTAGGAGATTGGAGACCTAAACTTAGTAATTTCTTTCCTTTTTCTTTTCTTTAAATTCAGTTTTTGCATGATGAACTTGGAATTAGTTCTTGTCATCTTTATGGCTAGGAACTAATTCTCCTATAGGGCTTTCTATGTTGAACTTCTTGAAACTTATGTTATAAATTAATGCATGCTTATGGTTATTTTTCTTATTGAGAGATCTATCCAATAATTGAGTTGAATTCTTGGTAGCTAATTGACAACTAGTTATCACTATATGATTTCTAATCAGATTCTGAAAAGGGGGGATTGTGAATATGCTGTAAGTTGGGTAGACAGGCTTGAATTGGGGATGAAAATACCTCAATTAGTTTTATAGCGTTGATGAGAGGCTTAACAACCCTAATTTTGCGCATTGTGCGTGACGGTCAACTAGGTTTTTGTTCTTAATCCTCCTATAGAGTTACCCTTTATCGTGAAAGTTAGGTAAGGAACAATCTGGGTTGAGTGTTTATATAACCTAACGGGAGTATAAAGCGATTTCAGAAACCTGCTTTCTCCAAAAGAAGAACACCATAAGTAATGCATTAGTAAGTAGCATAAGCGGATAGTGAGGATACATAGAAGCCCTATTCTCATCACATCTGAAGTAATTCTTTATATTTACTTGTCTTTAATAATTCTTAGTTATAAACAAAACAATCAATCATTAATTCACCAAATAGATACTAGAAAATAGATAATTGGTACTTGAACCCTAATCCTAGAGGACGATATTCGGTCTTATCTAAGACTATACTACTTGATACGATAACGTGCACTTGCGTTTAAAAGTGTGTGCATATTACGCGCATCAAGTTTTTGGCGCCGTTGCCGGGGATTAGGCATTAGTTCAATATCAAATTTATCTATTTTTAATTTCTAATTTGGTTTTATGTATAGTTTTTTTTAATTTTGTTTGTTTTATGTATTTATTGTGTGAAAACAAGGGTGCCGTGATTCTTTGTTGGTTTTGATGCATCTCAGGGATCCTGAAGATATGGATTACTACTGTCAATATGATCGAGCTCCAACCATAGAGGAAGAGAGGGAGGAATTACGAGAAACTCTACTCAGTCTCACGAGGTCCCAAGCTCAGTTCATGGACGAAATGAGGTTGGGTATAAAGAAGTTGGAAACGCAAATAGCAGAACTCGCGATCATATTCAACAGCGAACAGCAAGTTGAGGAGCCTGAATCACACCCAACTATTGAGGAATTTGGTGAGATAGTTGGTGTAGAGAAGGAAAAGATTGCAGAAATCCAATTATTCACCTTCTTGGATTCTGTGGAAATTCTTTTTCATGCACCTATCACAGAAGAAACACCACTAGCTATCACGAATGACTCCCAATTAGGAATTGCATACCATCAAGGGCAACCCCCAGAGTCAAGAGATGTAGAGAATTTCACGGTTTCCTACAAAATAAGCCTAAAAGACAAACTCATCTTGTGTGCTGGGGATACTTGTATGTTTAAGGCCACTGTTTGAACAAATAGTTATAGGAAATTGAGACCTATAGCAATAAATCGTGGATTGCAAGCGATTCGCGAAGTATCCAATGGGCACTCAGAAAGTTTAATTGCGTCCGGCTAAAAGACGTAAAGAGCGCTTTGGGAGGCAACCCACCGTTTTTCAATTATGTCATTTTAATTTATGTTTTTTTTTTTTTTTTTTTTTGTGTCTAGCACAATCTCCCGGGCTTGGGTTCTTGTGTTTGTCTTTGTGAGTGATAGGTCTGAGGAATGGCGAAAGCCGAAAGAAAGTCGATTTCAGCGGGTAAGCGCTTGGCTCCTGAAGCAGGCAGCGCCAAAAAGAGCAGAATTTAGCGCCAGCGCTGAGGAGCAGTGGCGGTAGAATTCAGAAAGTTTGCAGAATTTAGAGCGAGCATGGCTCGAGAAATTCCCGAGTGCAGATGTTTAGCCATGGCTAAAAGCATGGCGGCAGCGGGAATCGAGAATTTAAAGCGAAAATCAGATTTTCCCAATTCCAACTTCCAAAACCTAACCTTCCCTCTCCAAAACCCACGAAATTTCAGAGACTCCCCCACAAATCCTCCACAAATCCAACCCAACCACAACCTAAACTCTTAAATTCCCAAAAACCCCCAACTATCTCAAACAACAAAGCTCCATTCCATAGCCTCAACCCACCAATTGAAACAAGAACAAGCTTGAATCTTCTCATCAAAAGGTAATCCCTATCTTTGTTCTTGAATCCTTTCAACTTGAAGTCATAGGAGGTAGTAGTTGGGAAGAGTATTGTAGTTGAAGTAGTTTGAGTACTGAAAAGTTGGTTGTGAAGTTGGAGAAAAGAGTAGAAAAAGAGGTTGTGGACATTGTTGAAGTTTGGGGGTGTGTCGCTGCTAGTTGTTGAGTGTGTAGGAGACAACATGCCACAAAAATTAGAAGGCAGATTTTGTTTAAAAATGGCCACGAGAAAGAGAAGAGGATCCACATCCACCCCAACCCCACAATACGATGAAAATAGATTTGTGAGTTACGGACCTTCCAAAGATACAAAGGCTTGATACGGACAGTAATTCCAGAAAGGGGAATGGATTACCAAAGGGGATCATATGGGGAGGAAGACATTTATGAGCCCATCCGGGCTATGATAGAGCTAAGGGGGTGGAAGAGATTTGTCAATCCGGAGAAGATAACACCATTGAACACAACAATGGTGCGGGAATTTTATGCAAACTTTCCGGAGAGGACAGAAAGGGGGTGCTTTGTAAGGGGAAATTATATGCCTGTGACGGCGGAAGCAATAAATGCGACTCTAAAAACAGTGGATGTTGAAGGAGGAATTGGTGATTGGAGCCATTTTAGAACATGGTCTAGGAGCACCGACAACATCAATCGATACCACAGAAACACCGCTACCACCCGAGCCGCTTTTGAGATTGGAAGAAATGGATCTAGAGCGGCGGTGCCAATTCAACAAGGCGACCAAGGCTTGGCTATACGCCGTCGGTGCGCGTGATTCCATCCACGCACTTCACGAGTGCGGAGGATAGGATTAAGTTGATTTATGGAATTATGAGGGGGCTGACGATTGATGTGGGGAAAGAGATAGTGCAGAGCATGGAAGAAATCAGCAGGTTGGTAACGACAGGTGGATTGGGACATGGTTCACTTATTACCAGTCTAGGCCACATGAGTGCGGTCCCACAACTACCCACGGATACTCATGAAAGAAACCAACTGCCAGTGTCCTATGGGATAGTGCACTCTTTCCCAGACCCCAGCCCCCCAGCAGCCAGACGGAGAGCACCACCAGCAGCAGCAGCAGCAGCAGAGGCCGCCATGGATGAAGATGAGCCTGAAATAGGGGCTCAATATGAGGCAGGACCCAGCCACCGGCCAACCACAAGAGCAGAACCTTCAGAGCCCACAATGGGGCAATTGTACCAACACAGAGGAGATGATGCGGACCTTGCAAGCGATGAGTACAAGGACAGCAAGAAACAAGGCAACAAATCGACGAGCTGAGTGCCTTGTTCAACCAATGGTCGATGCATTATCCACCGCCACCACCACCATTTTAACCAAAGTTTGTAAGTGTTATTTTCTTTACTGTATTTGAGTCTACACACATTGGGGACAATGTGTGATTTAAGTTTGGGGGTGTGTTTTTGTGTTTTAGTTTTTATTTGTGTGTCATGTTATGTTTTATTTAAATCTTTTTATTTGTTTTATGTTTATTTTGAGTCACCAAAAATTTTTCTTTCTTGAGTCATAATTGCCTGTCAAAGATCATGTATGCTGTAGTTGCTAGAAACAACTAGTGAAGTAAGGTGGAATAATGTAAAGGAATTGAAGCAACTATCTAAACACTTAGGTTAGATATGCCAAAAACTCACAGAATCTGTCTATTTGGAGTTTCTTGCTTGAGTTATGCATGCTAAATGATAAATACTTATGTGTATGATTGCTTGTTATTTGAGGCGAAATAGTTAGGATATGCATATTAGGGAGATGACTCAGACATTTCTTTGATAGCCAATTCTTACCATTCTTTTCTATCCTGTACTTTAAAAATATCCCTAGTCAGCCCCATTGAGCCTAAATTTGAAACTTCTTCTTTGACACCCTATATTCCCCCAAATTGTGCCATAAGTGAAAATATGAAATAGTGGAGTACATTGTGTTAAAAAGAAGAAACAAAAAGAGTGAACAAGTTTGATGCACCCCAATGGAAAAGTAATAAGAAAGAGGCAAAAGCCTAAGTTTGGGGGTGTCTATTAGTATAATACACTTCACTCTCCCAAAACAAAAGAGGGGAAGGATAGAATTGAAGTAAAGAAAAGAATCAAAAGAAAAAGGGAAAAATTGAAAAGCCAAAAAGCTTATAGTGCAGGAAAAATGAGCCTAAATGCCTATCTTTACCAACCCCTACCTAAGCCTACATTACAACCCTCAAAGTCCTGAAGATCTCTTTTATGCATATCCAGAATTAGTGGAGAATAGCAAGTAAGCATGCCATAGGAATTCTTGAATTTATATGCATGATTTAGTATATTGACTTCCATTAAGCATTGTAACGACCCGTTCCGGGGCCCGTTACTGGTGCCTTATCCCGGGCACCCTAGTGATACAATCATCAGAGAAAACCAGCGGAAAATAAAACTTTAAACAAGAAACAAGATATATGAACATAAAACAGGCCAACCCAACGGTTACCTTTCAATAACATAAATAAATACAACTCTTTCAAAACGAACAGTTTAATCCTTTTTACAACCACGCCACAACGATTACTGCACTTAAGATTTACACAACTATGACGGACAGGGCCCGCCATACCACGAATGTACAAGAACCTATAACTCGGGAACACATACCAAAAGATAAGCCTCGGAGAAACGGAGCTTCCCAAAACGCCGAATCGAGATCCTAAGGCGAGGATCCACGGCCGATGTACCTCTACCTGCGGATGAACGCAGCCCGAAGGAGGTCGACAACAGTACAGTATGTGAAATCAGAAAATCAGTAATGAAATCATACTAGTCTATATAAAGCGGGAGGCGTGTATGATAACCAAACTACTGATTCACAACATAAAAACGATCATGTCGATCGAGGACTCACGCCTCAAGTCATCACTCAAATATAACTATGGGTCTCACGCCTCAACATCAATCATGTTCGCATCACGGCGCGTGCCGGAATTCTGCATCGGTGTAGACATGTCCATGATGCAACAATAATACCAATGCCCGGCCACGTGCCCTGAATTCTACCTCGTAGACACGTCCGTGTGACATCAACAATAATATCTTGGGTGATCAACCCCGCCGCACGCCACGTGCCGGAATTCTACCTCGGTGTAGACATGTCCATGTAACCACAATAACAATATATCGGTAATCAACCCGACGCGCGCCGCGATGCCCCGAATCTGCGTCGGTGTAGACATGTCCATGTGACATCAACAACAAGACAGTAATCAAAATGGAAACATACCCGTGGAATTCTCCATCACTGCCAGCACGTCCAAGTAAGTTCTCAACAAGTCGACCGGCCCTCTATCGAGAGACGCGGTAACACAGAAATACCACACTTGCACAACAAAGGCTATCATCACAAGTATAGGCAAGTTTCACAACAACAAGCATAGGCAAGTTTCACAACAACAAGCATAGGCAAGTTTCACACAACTCAAAGTACTTTCACTTTATGCCAAAGTCCGGGTTTTTAACCCCAAGGTACTACATACGTTAAGTTCTTTTAAAAGAGATCCATTACTTTTATAAAAGTCACCCGATACCCGTAGTATTAGAATGACCAACCCACATTCCTTTTCAAAATCAAGTAACAACATTCTTTTCCTAAGTTCGGTTTGCCTAGTTTGATTACTCAAGCTTCTCATTTTCAAATGGTTTCATAGTTCCCAAACTTAATCACTTGATTCCTTTTTAGAACAATTGAGTAATATATGTCTCACGTGAGAGTAGGTTATTCTTGTTTACAACATTCTTATTACAGCAGCCATGATCTAGAAAATGTAATATCATTTTGTCTCATCTTAGTTTCTATGCAGATGGAGGTTTCTACTGGTTTTAATACGATACATCATTATACAATACATTTTCCTTTATTAACGCTGCAGTGGTCTGTCGATACACATTCTGATTTCCGAAATCAGTAAAACATTATCCCTTTAAATAAAACCAAGTACTCATTACTCACGAATGAGGTTTCACACAAACATTCACATTAAAACAAATAAGTTAAGTCTCTTATCTTATAAGATCAAGTCTCTTAACTTCTAACATCAGTAAACCCTTCTTTTACCTACATAAAGTCGTTATAACTAACTTCCCATAAAGCTATTATAACACCCTATGTTTTAAACCAACCAAATCACTTAGCACATGTACGTCTACCGTACTACATAGTTCACAACAATCATGCTAGAAAAGATAGGAAGAGGTTCACATACCTTGCGACGAGTATCGACAAAAAGCAAAATGCCCCACAGTACTGTAACCTGGCTAGCCGTTTCCACTCTTCAAGTAGAATACGCTACTCGCAGTACTTCCACCTATAAGGCCACAAACGTCTATTAACTTCTAACCGTACGGTTCCATGTTCTACAGAAAATTTAAAGACTCTCCCCGCAACAACAGCGTAAATCTCCTCCTCTATCGAGGCCGGCTACCAAGCCAACCCGGGGGGGGGGGGGGGTTTACACGTCTAACCGGACGTGTACCATTCTACTACACAACAATGCTACACAAGTCTCTCGCAATCTGATCCTATGTAAATACGATTCTTTTCTTTATTCTTCAGCTTAAGTCAAAAGACATTGTCGCGATTAAGCTTAGTTCTATATATAGTATACTTCAACTATATATTCTAATAACATGTAATTTCCAATTACAAATAGAGGGACAAGATAATTACCTCGATAAGCCCATAATTATCCAAGTTATAATGTCGATCCTGAGCAAGGTTTAGCTCCACTCCGTGCGCTCCAAACCACTCCAAACAACCCTTAGAAGTTCTAACCAACTTCTACTCAAATACTTCAACCAACTATGAAGATTTCCTTAGGGTTTCGGTTGAGACTAAAAGGACAAAAGGTAGTATTTCCGGGCTCTACGTATAGAGGTAACTTTTGAAATACTACTAGGTAAAGGCTAAGGTATTTTGGGCATTATAACAATACTAGGAGAGTATTTCTATACCACAAAAAGGGGGTATTATACGAAAACAACTAGGCTAGGGGGGGGTACCCCACGGCTAGCACCTCAGGGGAGGGTTTCGGCCAAGGGCCTTTACTAGGAGGGGGCTCTTGACGAGTCAAACAAGAGGAGAGGGAAGGATAGCAAGACTTGGAACATATTTGGATGAATGAAGTCTTGAGCCAAGGGGTATTCATAGCAAAACCAAAAGCCAACCAATGGCCAAGATCAAGCCATGTGCAAGGCAAGTGTAAGGCCAAGATCAAGCCAAGTGCACCCTAGACCCTACTCCTTAAAACCCTCACAAATATCTACACAAATATCTACCACAACTTGCTCAATCGCCAAGTGCGCCCACTTCTTTCATTGTGAGGTGACACATGTCACCTCCCGTTGGTCCAAAATGTTTGTCTCTCGGAAAAATCCGCAAAATAAGAAAAGACATAGCCGAATTTTCCTCGCAAGTTATAAAACGTTTCGCAAAAGACGACTCTAGCAAGGTGTTGTGCACAAATGTCATTCGGCTAAGCCACGCAGGCGGGTGACACGTGTCACCCTCCTATTGGCCCTCAAAAATGTCTTCCGAAAAGATCCACACTGGCCAAACTCTCGAAAACACCGTGGGCCCCACAAAACCGTAAATGTCTCCCGTGGGCCCCACGTGACCATTCCCGAAAATAAATTCTCATTATTCTAATATAAGCTAAGAAGCACAAATTCCAAATCTGGGAACCCAATTCCTACAACGAACATTTTCCTTACAAAACCGGAACTTTTTCCGTGGAAGAATCGCCTCTTTCTTCCTTTCCAATTTTTCTGTCGTGCTCTCGTACGTACGTCCTCGCATACATACCCTGAGAATACGGGGTATAACATTCTCCTCCTTAGAAACATTCGTCGAATGTTCCTTCTCAAGACGGATATCGATGAAGTTCCTTCAACGAGTTGCCAACGCCACGGCCACGCGAAATAACACACGCCCTCTTCTTTCCTTACTCGTGCCCTTCTCGAACACTTGAACTCTCGGACGTACCATACTTGACCATTACTTCCGTTCGAAAATCTCCGGAGTCACTACCTCCAAACTTGGTCATCTTACTAACCTCAAACTTCCTTAAGGCCATTCCCGCCTTTACGAACCGCTCGTCGAACGCGTCCACGAACTCATCGATGGTCACACAAACTTGGGCCTAGCATCCTCGTGACCTACCACCTGGCGGGACCACCCAGAACTGACCCCACCCCAAACCGGGTTACGGGTTGACCCGCAAATGGTCCTCAACCCGACCCCCAACCGCGCCAAACTCTTGTTCCCCGATCCGGAACAATCTTACTAATTCACGTCATGAAAGCTACCACTTCCATCTCACACTACCCACGGACTTATCACACAAATAAATCCCACGTATACTACTACTCTGATGAGGTCAAAAATAAATCTTTAACTCAAGACGACCTTACCCCTAAGGTCTCAGTCGTGACATAGTCTAAGGTTCACACTTACCATGCCCCCATACGTATCCTCCCAACTAAGCATGTTTTCTAACTCACAATTAACACAACGCTATTCGTACATAGCACATAATAATGAGACCATCATAACAAGCATACCAAAACTCTAGAGGGTTAAGGATATACACAAGCTACCGCTCCACTCTCATCATAGGCACGCTGCAGGCGCATAATGTAGGCGATGAACCACCAGCGATCCGGTAGGTGAGTCGTAACATCCGTGCTACCCTTGGTCGGACAGTTCCTCGCAAATGGCCTGCGGCCGCAAAAATAACAAGCTCCCCGCACCACGACACTCCGAGAAATGCGGTCTACCACATCGACCACACCGAGGTAGGGTGACCGCGTCCGCCAACACTTACTTCCTCGAAATCAACCTCGAGCCACGACCGCTCCGAATACTCGAGGTTGTGGAGGACCACTCTGCCGGGCGGAGGTACAAAACTAGTATCTTCGAGGCGGTCCGCCTCGAAAGTCACCAAAGGACCTGTTGTTCAGCCTCTTCTGCGATCTTGGTCATTCCGTCGACCTCTCGTGACTCGCGTCCTGCATGAGCTGCGTGCGGGCAATGTCCATGCCGGTGAAGAGCTACTCCCGAACATGCCTCGGCATGTAATCATCGAGCCTTGAAACATATCGGTGCACTCGATCCTCCATACTAGCTACTAACGCTTGGGACGTCACGCCGATGAGTCGAACTCACATTGTACTCCGAACCGCACGCCCGCTCTGTCTAAGCATCAAAAATCGCCGGCGTGCTCCTCATCTGCGAGGCAAGAAGTGAGTGAGAAAGCCCCAAAACTCATCCCATCTGCTGGAGGCATGCTCTCCCGAAAGCTCCTATGAATCAAACCAATCGATTGCGGTATCACGCACCGACGCGAACCAAAGGTCACAGACTCGGTCTCTGAAGCCTTGATCACCGCGTGATCCGTCAGAATCGCCGGATGAACTCCTGCGATCATCCTCGAGCCTCGACCCATAAAACTCGCGGGCTACAACTCGTAAAGTCCGTAGCCTCAAACTATTCGCTCGGGGTGAACCATCGGTGCTCTTGGAACTGAATCGCTGCGATCCGTTTATCCTCATATCGGCCACGACCACGCCAAGAATCGCCATCTCGCGTAACCCATCTCCTGCGCCCCTGCATCGTGGACTGAGGCTCAGTATCGTGGTCTCGGCAGCCACGCTGCGCTCTAAACTCTGCTGGGCCGTGGCGGCGTACAAACCCGCCGTCAAGCACAACCTCGTGTCTTGCCCGGACTGCGCCCTCGTCTCCTCAGATCTCACTAGCGGCACTCGGCTGCCTTGCCCTTCCCAGGCTCTGGTTTGCACTAGCGGAGGCATAAGCGTAAAAACGAGATACGTCGAGGGTCCAACTTACAACACATTTCTAAGGCACGATCTCGGAATGAGAAGAATGGAAACCAATCCTAAATGTCCTATAGCCTCTGGTTATAGATGTGGTGCACAACACACCGATAATCAAGACTCTACTAGACACGGTGCAGAGACACTTTCCGAGGATTAATCGCCTGATACCACTTTTGTAACGACCCGTTCGGGCCCATCGTGCCTTATCCGGCACCCTAGTGAAACAATCATCGAGAAAACGGCGGAAAATAAAACTTTAAACAAGAAACAAGATATATGAACATAAAGCAGGCCAACCCAACGGTTACTTTCAATAACATAAATAAATACAACTCTTTCAAAACGAGCTTTAATCCTTTTACAACCACGCCACAACAAGATTACATGCACCTCTAAGATTTACAACAACTATGACGGACAGGGCCCGCCATACCCTGAATGTACAAGAACCTACAACTCGTGGAACACATACCAAAAGATAAGCCTCGGAGAAACGGAGCTTCCCAAAACGCTGAATCGAGATCCTAAGGCGAGGATCCACGGCCGATGTACTCTACTGCGGCATGAACGCAGCCTCAAGGAGGTCAAGACAGTACCAAGTATGTGAAATCAGAAAATATCAGAATGAAATCATACTAGTCTATATAAAGCAGAGACGTGTATGATAACCAAACTACGATCACAACATAAAAGCGATCATGTCGATGGGACTCACGCCTCAAGTCATCACTCAAATATAACTATGGGTCTCACGCCTCAACATCAATCATGTTCGCATCGCGGCGCATGCCCCGAATTCTGCGCCGGTGTAGACATGTCCATGATGCAACAATAATACCAATGCCCTACGGCCACGTGCCCCGAATTCTACCTCGGTAGACACGTCCATGTGACATCAACAATAATATCTTGGGTGATCAACCCCGCGCACGCCACATGCCCCGAATTCTACCTCGGTAGACATGTCCATGTAACCACAATAACAATATATCGTAATCAACGACCGCACGGCGCATGCCCCGAATCTCAGACGGTGTAGACATGTCCATGTGACATCAACAACAAGACGAGAATCAAAATGGAAACATACGTGGAATTCTCCATCACCGCCAAAGACGTCCAAGTAAGTTCTCAACAAGTCGACCGCCCTCATCGAGAGGCGGTAACGTAAATACCACACTTGCACAACAAAGGCTATCATCACAAGTATAGGCAAGTTTCACAACAACAAGCATAGGCAAGTTTCACAACAACAAGCATAGGCAAGTTTCACACAACTCAAAGTACTTTCACTTTATGCCAAAGTCCGGGTTTTTAACCCCAAGGTACTACATCGTTAAGTTCTTTTAAAAGAGATCCATTACTTTTATAAAGTCACCCGATACAGTAGTATTAGAATGACCAACCCACATTCCTTTTCAAAATCAAGTAACAACATTCTTTCCTAAGTTCCGGTTGCCTAGTTTCAATTACTCAAGCTTCTCATTTTCAAATGGTTTCATAGTTCCCAAACTTAATCACTGATTCCTTTTAGAACAATTGAGTAATATATGTCTCACGCGTGAGAGTAGGTTATTCTTGTTTACAACATTCTTATTACAATGACCATGATCTAGAAAATGTAATATCATTTTGTCTCATCTTAGTTTCTATGCAGATGGAGGTTTCTACTGGTTTTAATACGATACATCATTATACAATACATTTTCCTTTATTAACGCTGCAGGGTGCTGCCGATACACATTCGATTTCAAATCAAGAAACATTATCCCTTTAAATAAAACCAAGTACTCATTACTCACGAATGAGGTTTCACACAAACATTCACATTAAAACAAATAAGTTAAGTCTCTTATCTTATAAGATCAAGTCTCTTAACTTCTAACATCAGTAAACCCTTCTTTTACCTACATAAAGTCGTTATAACTAACTTCCCATAAAGCTATTATAACACCCTATGTTTTAAACCAACCAAATCACTTAGCACATGTACGTCTACCGTACTACATAGTTCACAACAATCATGCTAGAAAAGATAGGAAGAGGTTCACATACCTTGCGGCGAGTATCGACAAAAGCAAAATGCCCACGATCAGTAACAAGCTAGCCGTTTCCACTCTTCAAGTAGAATACGCTACTCGCAGTACTTCCACCTATAAGGCCACAAACGTCTATTAACTTCTAACCGTACGGTTCCATGTTCTACGTAAAATTGAAGACCTCCCGCAACAACAGCGTAAATCTCCTCTCTATCGAGGCCGCTACCAAGCCAACCAGGGGTTTACACGTCTAACCTGACGTGTACCATTCTACTACACAACAATGCTACACAAGTCTCTCGCAATACATCTATGTAAATCTGATTCGATTCTTTTCTTTATTCTTCAGCTTAAGTCAAAAGACATTGCGCGATCTAAGCTTAGTTCTATATATAGTATACTTCAACTATATATTCTAATAACATGTAATTTCCAATTACAAATAGAGGGACAAGATAATTACATCGATAAGCCCATAATTATCCAAGTTATAATGTCGATCATGAGCAAGGTTTAGATCCACTCCGTGAGCTCCAAACCACTCCAAACAACCCTTAGAAGTTCTAACCAACTACTACTCAAATACTTGAACCAACTATGAAGATTTCCTAGGGTTTCGGTTGAGACTAAAGGACAAAGGTAGTATTTCCTGCTCTACGTATAGAGGTAACTATTGAAATACTACTAGGTAAAGGCTAAGGTATTTTGGGCATTATAACAATACTAGAGAGTATTTCTATACCACAAAAAGGGGTATTATACGAAACAACTAGCAGTGGGTACCCACGGCTAGCACCTCAAAGGGGAGGGTTTTCGCCAAGGGCCTTTACTAGGGAGGGGCTCTTGACGAGAGTCAAACAAGAGGAGAGGAAGGATAGCAAGACTTGGAACATATTTGGATGAATGAAGTCTTCGCCAAGGGGTATTTATAGCAAAACCAAAAGCCAACCAATGGCCAAGATCAAGCCATGTGCAAGGCAAGTGTAAGGCCAAGATCAAGCCAAGTGCACCCTAGACCCTACTCCTTAAAACCTCACAAATATCTACACAAATATCTACCACAACTTGCTCTCATGATCGCCAAGTGCGCCCACTTGTTTCCATTGCAGGTGACACATGTCACCCTCCCGTTGGTCCAAAATGTTTCGTCTCTCGGAAAAATCCGCAAATATAAGAACAGACCTCGCCGGAATTTTCCCCGCGCACGTTATGTCCAACGTTTCGTCAAAAGCGACTCTAACCAAAGGTGCACAAATGTCATTCTACGAAGCCACTGGCGGGGTGACACGTGTCACCCTCCTATTGGCCCTCAAAAATGTCTTAGAAAAATATCCACAATGGCCAAAATCTCAAAACAAAGTGGGCCCCACAAACCAGAATTTCTCTCGTGGGCCCCACGTGACCATTCCCGAAAATAAAATCTCAAAATTCTAATATAATCTAATAAGCCAAAATTCCAAATCTGGGAACCCAATTCCCTACAACGAACATTTTTCCTTACAAAAACCGGAAAATTTTTCCGTGTAAGAATCACATCTTTCTTAATTACCAATTTTTCTCGCGTGCTCGTGACGCACGCCCTCGCATACATACCACGAGAATACGGGTATAACATTCTCCTTCCTTAGAAACATTCGTCCCGAATGTTCCTTCTCAAGACGGATATCGATGAAGTTCCTTCTAACAAGTTGCCAACGCCACACGCCAATGCAAATAACACACGCCCTCTTCTTTCCTTACTCGCCGTGCCCTTCTCGAACACTTGAACTCTCCCAAGACGTACCATACTTCGGTCATTACTTGCTTCAAAATCTGCGAGTCACTACCTCCAAACTTGGTCATCTTACTAACCTCAAACTTCCTTAAGGCCATTCCCGCCTTTACGAACCGCTCGTCGAACGCGTCCACGAACTCATACGATGGTCACACAAACTTGGGCCTAGCATCCTCGTGACCCTACCACTGGTGGGACCACCAGAACTGACCACACCCCAAACCGGGTTATGGGTTGACCCGCAAATGGTCCTCAACCCGACCCCCAACCGCGCCAAAATCTTGTTCCCCGATCTGGAACAATCTTACTAATTAACATCAAGAAAGCTACCACTTACATCTCACACTACCCAGACTTATCACACAAATAAATCCCACGTATAATACTACTCTTATAAGGGTCAAAAATAAATATTTAACTCAAGAAGTCCTTACCACTAAGGTCTCATTCGTGACATAGTATAAGGTTCACACTTACCATGCCAAAATAAGTATCCTCCCAACTAAGAATGTTTTCTAACTCACAATTAACACAACGCTATTCGTGACATAGCACATAATAATGAGACCATCATAACAAGCATACCAAAACTCTAGAGGATTAAGGATATACCAAGCTACCGCCCACTCTAATCATAGGCACACTGCAGGCGCATAATCAGTAGGCGCGATGAACCAGCCATCGATCCGGTAGGCCGAGTCGTAACATCCGTGCTACCCTTGGCCGGACAGCCCTCGCAAATGGCCCCGCTGGCCGCAAAAATAACAAGCTCCCCGCACCACGACACTCCCGAAATGCGGTCTACCACATCGACCACACCGAGGTAGGGTGACCGATCCGCCAACACCCTTACTTCCTCGAAACACAACCTCGAGCCCCGACCGCTCCCGAATACTCGAGGGTTGTGGAGGACCACTGCATCGGGCGGAGGTACAAAACTAGTATCTCGAGGCGGTCCGCTCGAAGTCACCAAAGGACCTCGTTGTTCCGCCTCTTCGCCGATTCGTCATTCCGTCGACCTCTCCGTGACTCACATCGGTCAGTGAGCTCGCACGCGCAATGTCCATGCCGTACAAGAGCTACTCCAACATGCCTCGACATGTAATCATCGAGCCTTGAATCATATCGGTGCACTCGAGCCTCCATACTAGCTCCCAACGCCGACGCGTCGCCAATGAGTCGAACTCCACATTGTACTCCCGAACCGCACGCGCTCGTCTAAGCATCAAAAATCTGCCGGCGTTCTCCTCATCCGCGAGGCAAGAAGTGAGTGAGAAAGCCCGAAAACTCATCCCATACTGCTGGAGTGCATGCTCTCCCGAAAGCTCCCATGAATCAAACCAATCGATCATGCGGTATCACGCACCGATGCGAACCAAAGGTCACAGACTCGGTCTCAAGCCTTGATCACCCGCATGATCGGTCAGAATCGCCGGATGAACTCCTGCGATCATCCTCGTGCCTCGACCCATAAAACTCTGGCGGGCTAACTCGAAAGTCCCGTAGCCTCAAACTATTCGCTCGGGGTGAACCATGGTGCTCGAATCGAATCTGCTGCGATCCACCTATCCTCATATCTGCCACGACTCGCCAAAGAATCGGGCCATCTCTCTTGTAACCCATCTCCTCCGCCCTGCATCGGTGGACTGAGGCTCAGTATCGTGGTCTCAGCAGCCACCGCTGCGGCTCTAAATCTCTGGGCTGGCGGCGTCACAAACCCGCCGTCAAGCACAACTCAGTCTTGTCCGACTGCGCCTCGCACTCCTCTCAGATCTCACTAGCAAGACTCACGCTTTGCCCTTCCTGGCTCTGGTTGCCTTGCGGAGGCATAATCGTAAAACGAGATACGTCGGAGGGTCCAACTTACAACACACTCTAAGGCACGATCTCGGAATGAGAAGAATGGAAACCAATCCTAAATGTCCTATAGCCTCTCGGTTATAGATGTGGTGCACAACACACCGATAATCAAGACTCTACTAGACACGGTGCAGACACTTTCCGAGGATTAATCGCTCGATACCACTTTTGTAACGAATTCGCCTGTTCTGCATCGTGCCTTATCCGGCACCCTAGTGAAACAATCATCGAGAAAACCAAGGAAAATAAAACTTTAAACAAGAAACAAGATATATGAACATAAACAAAGCCAACCCAACGGTTACCTTTCAATAACATAAATAAATACAACTCTTTCAAAACGAGCTTTAATCCTTTTACAACCCCGCCACAACAAGATTACTGCACTTAAGATTTACAACAACTATGACGGACAGTGGCCCGCCATACCACGAATGTACAAGAACCTACAACTCGTGGAACACATACCAAAAGATAAGCCTCGGAGAAACGGAGCTTCCCAAAACGTCAATCGAGATCCTAAGAGCGAGGATCCACGGCCGATGTACTTACTGCGGCATGAACGCAGCCTCGGGCGAGGTCAAGACAACAGTACCAAGTATGTGAAATCAGAAAATATCGTAATGAAATCATACTAGTCTATATAAAGCAGAGACGTGTATGATAACCAAACTAAGATTCACAACATAAGCGATCATGTCGATGGGACTCACGCCTCAAGTCATCACTCAAATATAACTATGGGTCTCACGCCTCAACATCAATCATGTTCGCATCACGGCCGCATGCCCCGACTGCAGACGGTGTAGACATGTCCATGATGCAACAATAATACCAATGCCCGTGGCCACATGCCCCGAATTCTACCTCGGTGTAGACACGCCCATGTGACATCAACAATAATATCTTGGGTGATCAACCCCGCCGCACGGCCACATGCCGAATTCTACCTCGGTGTAGACATGTCCATGTAACCACAATAACAATATATCGGTAATCAACCCGCCGCACGTGCCGCATGCCCGAACATCAGACGGCAGACATGTCCATGTGACATCAACAACAAGACGATAATCAAAATGGAAACATACGTGGAATTCTCCATCACCGCCAAAGACGTCCAAGAAAGTTCTCAACAAGTCAACCGGCCCTCTATCGAGAGACGCGGTAACACAGAAATACCACACTTGCACAACAAAGGCTATCATCACAAGTATAGGCAAGTTTCACAACAACAAGCATAGGCAAGTTTCACAACAACAAGCATGCAAGTTTCACACAACTCAAAGTACTTTCACTTTATGCCAAAGTCCGGTTTTTAACCCCAAGGTACTACATACGTTAAGTTCTTTTAAAAGAGATCCATTACTTTTATAAAAGTCACCCGATACGTAGTATTAGAATGACCAACCCACATTCCTTTTCAAAATCAAGTAACAACATTCTTTCCTAAGTTCGGTTTGCCTAGTTTCAATTACTCAAGCTTCTCATTTTCAAATGGTTTCATAGTTCCCAAACTTAATCACTGATTCCTTTTAGAACAATTGAGTAATATATGTCTCACGTGAGAGTAGGTTATTCTTGTTTACAACATTCTTATTACAAAGACCATGATCTAGAAAATGTAATATCATTTTGTCTCATCTTAGTTTCTATGCGGATGGAGGTTTCACTGGTTTTAATACGATACATCATTATACAATACATTTTCCTTTATTAACGCTGCAATGGTCTGTCGATACACATTACGATTTCAAATCAAGAAACATTATCCCTTTAAATAAAACCAAGTACTCATTACTCACGAATGAGGTTTCACAAACATTCACATTAAAACAAATAAGTTAAGTCTCTTATCTTATAAGATCAAGTCTCTTAACTTCTAACATCAAGAAACCCTTCTTTACTTACCTACATAAAGTCGTTATAACTAACTTCCCATAAAGCTATTATAACACCCTATGTTTTAAACCAACCAAATCACTTAGCACACGACGTCTACCGTACTACATAGTTCACAACAATCATGCTAGAAAAGATAGGAAGAGGTTCACATACCTTGCGGCAGTATCGACAAAAGCAAAATGCCCCACAAGATCGTAGAACTGCTAGCCGTTTCCACTCTTCAAGTAGAATACGCTACTCGCGATCTTCCACCTATAAGGCCACAAACGTCTATTAACTTCTAACCGCGGTTCCATGTTCTACGAAAATTAAGAAGACCTCCCCGCAACAGCAGAAATCTCCTCCTCTATCGAGGCCGCTACCAAGCCAACCGGGGGTTTACACGTCTAACCTGACGTGTACCATTCTACTACACAACAATGCTACACAAGTCTCTGCAATACACCCTATGTAAATACATTCGATTCTTTTCTTTATTCTTCAGCTTAAGTCAAAAGACATTGCCAAAGATTAAGCTTAGTTCTATATATAGTATACTTCAACTATATATTCTAATAACATGTAATTTCCAATTACAAATAGAGGGACAAGATAATTACCTCGATAAGCCCATAATTATCCAAGTTATAATGTCGATCCTGAGCAAGGTTTAGCTCCACTCCGTGCGCTCCAAACCACTCCAAACAACCCTTAGAAGTTCTAACCAACTTCTACTCAAATACTTCAACCAACTATGAAGATTTCCCTAGGGTTTCGGTTGAGACTAAAAGGACAAAAGGTAGTATTTCCGGGCTCTACGTATAGAGGTAACTATTGAAATACTACTAGGTAAAGGCTAAGGTATTTTGGGCATTATAACAATACTAGGAGAGTATTTCTATACCACAAAAAGGGGGTATTATACGAAAACAACTAGGCTAGGGGGGGGTACCCCACGGCTAGCACCTCAAAGGGGGGAGGGGTTTCTCGGCCAAGGGCCTTTACTAGGGAGGGGGGGCTCTTGGACGAGAGTCAAACAAGAGGAGAGGGGAAGGATAGCAAGACTTGGAACATATTTGGATGAATGAAGTCTTGAGCCAAGGGTATTTATAGCAAAACCAAAAGCCAACCAATGGCCAAGATCAAGCCATGCAAGGCAAGTGTAAGGCCAAGATCAAGCCAAGTGCACCCTAGACCCTACTCCTTAAAACCTCACAAATATCTACACAAATATCTACCACAACTTGCCTCAATCGCCAAGTCCGCCCCACTTGTTTCCATGTGAGGTGACACATGTCACCCTCCGTTGGTCCAAAATGTTTCGTCTCTCGGAAAAATCCGCAAAAATAAGAAAAGACATAGCCGAATTTTCCCTCGCAAGTTATGTAAAACGTTTCACAAAAGACGACTCTAACCGTGTTGTGCACAAATGTCATTCGCCGAGCCACTGAGCGGGGTGACACGTGTCACCCTCCTATTGGCCCTCAAAAACGTCTTCCAAAAATATCCACAATGGCCAAAATCTAGAAAACAAAGTGGGCCCACAAAATCAGAATTTCTCTCGTGGGCCCCACGTGACCATTCCCGAAAATAAAATCTCAAAATTCTAATATAATCTAAGAAGCCCAAATTCCAAATCTGGGAACCCAATTCCCTACAACGAACATTTTTCCTTACAAAAACTGGAAACTTTTTCCGTGGAAGAATCACCTCTTTCTTCCTTTCCAATTTTTCTGTCGTGCTCTCGTACGTACGTCCTCGCATACATACCCTGAGAATACGGGGTATAACAAGCATGATGAATATGAGTTTGCGAAATATTTAGCTTCATGTGTTTAGTGTGCTGAAAATTTCATGCTATATGTTCCTGCATATTATTCTGCTAACCTTCATGTTTTTCTAGCTAACATTTATGCAGCAAAAGTGATTAATGACAGGGAGTCTTTTATTTTTCGTTCTTTGAGTCTTGTTATTTTATTTCTTTCAATCTTTGCTCGAGGGCGAGCAAAGGTTAAGTTTGGGGGTATTTGATCGGTGTATTTTGTATACACCTTTTGAGTCTGTTTTAGTTAGTCTTTTGTCCCATTTTGCACATATAAGTGTCGTATTAGGATAATTTTTCTTTCTATTGAGTCAAAGTGGTTGAAATGGCCAAATGGCGAAAAAGGAGCAAAAAGAGGGCAAAAGAGGAGATGCCAGAGATGAAAACAGAGAAAGTGGCGAACAAGGCAAAAATCAGACAGCACGCGCGGCTCTCGCAATGTTAGGCGCGCGCCATCATTCAGAGAAGGCGCAGAAGATCCAGCGCGCGGGCGCTTAAAACAGTGGCGCGCGCCACTATCCAGAGGACAGAACTTCGGCGCGCGCCTCGAAGACGAAGCGGGCGCGCGCTAAATATCCGAGGAGCTACAAAAGATTTAGCGCCGCGCGCCTCGCATGCCAGATATCGGGCCGCGCGCCAAAACACCCGGGACGGATCGCAGAACTTCCGGCCGCGCGCTATTCGCAGGCCGCGCCACGCGGAAAAATTAGGTCTTTTGACGGATTTTTGGGTCAGGCCTGCAGGGAAAAGAAGGAGGCGTTTTTAAACATATATAAGGAGAACCCTAGACAGTTTTTGAGGGTTCCCCTTTCTTGACAACACAAGATTTTCTTGCTAGGAGATTGGAGACCTAAACTTAGTAATTTCTTTCCTTTTTCTTTTCTTTAAATTCAGTTTTTGCATGATGAACTTGGAATTAGTTCTTGTCATCTTTATGGCTAGGAACTAATTCTCCTATAGGGCTTTCTATGTTGAACTTCTTGAAACTTATGTTATAAATTAATGCATGCTTATGGTTATTTTTCTTATTGAGAGATCTATCCAATAATTGAGTTGAATTCTTGGTAGCTAATTGACAACTAGTTATCACTATATGAGTTCTAATCGATTACGAAAAGGGGATTTTGAATATCTTTGTAAGTTGGGTAGACAGCTTGAATTGGGGATGAAAATACCTCAATTAGTTTTAGAAGCGTTGATGAGAGGCTTAACAACCCTAATTTTGCGCATTGTGCGTGACGGTCAACTAGGATTTTGTTCTTAATCCTCCTATAGAGTTACCCTTATCAGCGAAAGTTAGGTAAGGAACAATACTGGGGTTGAGTATTTATATAACCCTAACGGGAGTATAAAACGATTTCGTAAACCTGCTTTCTCCAAAAGAAGAACACCATAAGTAATGCATTAGTAAGTAGCATAAGCGGATAGTGAGGATACATAGAAGCCCTATTCTCATCACATCTGAAGTAATTCTTTATATTTACTTGTCTTTAATAATTCTTAGTTATAAACAAAACAATCAATCATTAATTCACCAAATAGATACTAGAAAATAGATAATTGGTACTTGAACCCTAATCCTAGAGGACGATATTCGGTCTTATCTAAGACTATACTACTTGATACGATAACGTGCACTTGCGTTTAAAAGTGTGTGCATATTACGCGCTTCAAGGGCCCCGCCATACCCCTGAATGTAAGTACCTACAACGACAGTGACTATACCAAAGATAAGCCTCCGGAGACACGGAGCTTCCCAAAATGCTGAACTGTGACCCTATGAGCGAGGATCAACAACTGGTGTACCTCTACCTGCGGCATGAACGCACTTCAAGCGAGGTCGACAACAGGTACCAAGTATGTGAAACTGAAAATACTGTAAATTAAATCATAATAGTCTATATAAAACAGAAGACATATATGATAACCAATTTACGATACATACATATGTAGCAAATATGTCAAGTCGTGACTCACGCCTTAAAGTCATCACTCAAATATAACTATGGGTCTCATGCCCACAATATCAATCATGCGTGGAATTCCTTCCTCACCGTGATCCATGATATAAAAACACCCAAGGAATACACATGAACACCAGTCCCACTGTCATAATAAAACCGCACGGTAAATACGAAGGCATAGCCGACTACTAAAACCCACGCACCAACAATGCTATAAAATCGTATCACGAGGTCTTTCTAGACCGCCACATGATCGGGCGGCTACTCGCCCTCGAAGATCAATGCGCGTCTAATCTCGAATTTACCGCAGCCGCGATAGGCCACCTAGGCGCGCATGAGGTATTCCCGCGTCGAGGGTAGCTACTCCTCGGCATCGCCCCGACTCGTAGTCCGCGTGGCCACATAGGCCGTATGAGGTATTCCCGCACACTAACACGGAACTCGTAGCTCCGCATAGGTCCCCTGGACCCGCATGAGACATCCCTCGCATCGGGGGGTAGCTTAACCCCCGGTATAACATGTCAAGAGGTGAGTGGTACAATACTAACATAACGGCTTATCGTTAAACAACATAAGCACAACAAGGGAAACCCCTTTACACAAACATCACAAAACACTAACACACGTAGCATCCTAACATGTTTACTTATCAAACCATCTTACTACACTTTTCAGAAATCAATACAAGACTTTCATAAACAAATAAGTAAATCGTTCCTTCTATCTTCCTTAAGTCGTTATACCTAACTTCCCATAAAGCTAGTATACCACTTAAGCCTTTGAAACCAAGTATTTCTTTTCTTTCAAAAATGGTTAATAACTCTTTTGAAATACTTCAAGATTCTTATTATTTAAAACTCAAGTCAAAGGACATCAAAGTAAAACCAAAACAATTTCCATACCTTCTTTTAAAACAAAGGCACTTTTCCTTTAAAAGTCAAGTAGCAATATACTTTTTAAACCAAGGGTCTTACTCTTTTAAAAACAAGTAACCTATCAAGTTACTTCTCCTTTCCCAAAATCAAGTTGTTTATAAGTCAAGTTATCATTTTAAATCCAATGATAAAACCATTCTTATTTTCGAAATTAAGATAACTTTATTCTTTGAAAGACCACACACCCATTACTCACGAGTGAGGTTTTACAACTTTTTAACATAATTCAAGTCCTTAATATTTCATAACAAGTCACCTAACTTTGGAATCAAGTCAAGGACACAAAAGGAAAATCAATTTCCTTTAAACACACGTGCGTCTACCGCACTAAATATATTTCACAAATATCATGCTAGAAAGGATAGGAAGAGGTTCACATACCTCGCGATGATTATCGACAATTAGAAAAACGCTCCAAAGTACTCTAACCTTGCTCGCCTTTTCCATCCTTCAAGTAGAATACGCTACTCGTAGTACTTCAACATATAAAGGCCACAAAACGTTTATCAACCTCTAGATTTCTTCGTAGAATAATTCTAGATACAAGATTCCTTATTCTACGGAAAATTCGAACATTTCCCCGCAACCACATAAAACTCCTCTCTAACGAGGCCCGCTACCAAACCAACAACTGGGGGGTTACACGCCTAACCTGACGTGTACAATTCTACTCCACAATAATACTATAAGTCTCATCAGAATACGGTCGATGTAAATACAGTTCAATTCTTTATACTGATTCTTCCAATATATCTTATACTCAACTATTAACTACTACTACATGTAATTTCCAATTACAATAGGGGGATAAAGATCATTACCTCGATAAGCCCAAAATTATCCAAGATATAAGTCGATCCTGAGCAAGGTTTAGCTCCAATTCCTGACGCTCCAACCCGCTCCAAGCAACCCTTAGAAGTTTCCAAACAACTTCTCTTAACATTTCATCTAAGCTATGAAGATTTTTCTAGGGCTTCATTTGTCACGACCCGACCCCGGGCCGCGACTGGTGCCCTACCTGGGCACCCTTCTAATCATACAACATAACAAACTGCGGAAGATAAATAACATTTTTTTTTACTAAGGCCAAGCCGATAAGGTGGCCATAACATAAAAATTACCCGAAAGGGTCTACACTGTTTAACAATGTAAAAACAACTCTAGCCATCCATTACGGATGAATACATGCACTCTAAGATTTGAACAAATACTATGACGACAAGGCCCCGCTGCACTTCAGATATACATAACCATGACGACAAGCTCCGGAACATTGAAGCTATCTCAAAATGCTGAACCAGGATCCTAAGCTCGCGGATCCACAACTGTGTACCTAAACCTGTAGACATGAACGCAGCCCCCCGAAGTGGGTCAGTACAACAGATACCGAATATGGAACGGAAAATAAGGTACAGTAAACAAATCATAACTGTACAAAAGAATGACAGGGGCAAGTATAAAAAGGGTAAATACCAGATCCTACCGTGTCATTACCATCTCGTGAACTTAATCGTACCTTATTATCTTTTTCCATTTTTTTTTATAAAAGTTATAGTCACATTCTTACGTACATGCTCAGGAAAAACCGTCAAGTTCATTTCCATATAACTTACTTACCTTGCATAACATAATCCGGCCCTTTATGGAGGGACGCCTATCCGCTTGACAACTGGGACGCGATAAAGTCACATAGTCCGCCCATAAAGGTATCTTCCGGCCCATTCTCGACGCGATAATGTCATATAGTGCGCCATAAAGGTATATTGTGTTATACCGTATTTCCGAGTATACGCGGGACGACGTAGAAAAGTTTGTGCCTTAAAGTGCTTGGCGAATTTTATTTGTGCATAACACCGGTTAGAGTCGTTTTTAGTGAAACGTTTTCCAAACTTTTCGTAGGGAATTTCCGGCTATGTCATTTTTAATTTTTGCGGATTTTTCCGATGCATTTAAACATTTTGGCCAACGAGAGGGCGACACTTGTCACCCTCCCATTGGAGCACGTTTGGCGGTAAAAGAGGTGGACGAATTGGCCATTGTTGGTCAAGGGGTTGGTAGGATATTTTGTGGTAGATGGATAAGGTGCACTTGGCAAGATCTTGGCCCTACACTTGCCTTGCACTTGGCAAGATCTTGGCCATTGGTTGGCCTTTGCAAGGCCTATAAATACCACCCTTTGGAAGACTTATTCATCCTAAAATGTTCTACGTCTTAGAAATCCTCCTCCCCTCTTGTTTGACTCGTCCAAGAGCCCTCCTAGATAGGCCCTTGTGGTGCAGCCTCCTCCCCCCTTTTTGGTGTGGCGTGGTACCCCTAGCCTAGTTGTTTTCGTATAATATCCCCCCCTCTTGATAGAAATACCCTCAAAAGTATTGTTATAATGCCCAAATTACCTTAGCCATATACCTTGTTGTATTCTAAGGTTATACCTATACGAAAAGCCCAGAAATACTATTATACTTCCCTTCCGTCACAAAACCGAAACCCTAGGAAAAATCTCCATAGTCCGTTGGAGTATTGTGTAGAAGTTGGTTAGAACTTCTAAGGGTGGTTTAGAGCGGGTTGGAGCGCTCGGAGTTGGAGCTAAACGATTGCCCAGGATCGACTTTATACTTGGATAATTATGGGCTTATTGAGGTAAATATCTTGTCCCTCTATTGTAATTGGAAATTACATATTGTTTGAATATATAGTTGAAGTATACTATATATAGAACTGAACGTAGTTATTGGCAATGTCTTTTGACTTAAGCCTGAATAATACTTACGCAATGTCTTGCGACTTAAGCTGTATTTAAAGAAGATTCTCAACCGTAATTACTTAGGGTCAGACATGAGACTTGTGAAGTAGTACTGGGGTAGAATTGTACCCGTTAGGTTAGATGTATAACCCCTCGTTGGCTTGGTAGCTACCGATAGAGAGGAGATTTACGCTGTTGCGTGGGGAGGTCTTGCGAATTTTACGTAGAATGTTCTACGAAGAGACCTTATGTTAATAAGCGCCTTGTGGCCTTATAGGTGGAAGTACTATGCGTGGCGCGATCTACTTGGCTTAGGAGTAGCCGCGGTTTGAGGTACTTGGAACGTTTGCTATTAGTCGATAATCGTCGCGAGGTATGTGAACCTCTTCCTATCTCTTCTAGCATGATATGTGTGAACTATGTAGTACGGTGACGCATAATGCTAAATGTATGTGATGGGTTTAAAACATAAAGTGTTATAACGACTTTATGGGAAGTTGGTTATAACAACTTTATGTTGGTAAGAAAATACATGTGGTTTTAAAAGGCTTCGATTTGAACTATAACTGGCTTGTTATGTGTTAATAAAGAACTTGAAGTATTTCAAAAGATTTTTGAATCCTTTTGAAAGAAGAAGTAATACTTGGTTTTTGAAAAACTTAAGAGTTATACTAGCTTTATGGGAAGTTAGGTATAACGGCTTAAGAATGTTTCTTGATTTCGAAATCGAATGTATCGACAAACCACTGGCGTTAATAAAAGGAAATGTTTTGACTAATTAAGTATTATTAAAACCAGAGAAACTTCCATCCGCATAGAAGCTAAGATGAGACAAAATGATATTTCCTAGATCATGGTCATTGTAATAAGATTGTTATAAACAAGAATATCCTACTCACATATAAGACTTATGTTTCTCAGATAGTTTTAAGGAGAATTATATTCTCAAATGAATAATACTATGAACTACGAAACCTTTCTAAAATGAGAAACTTGAACATTGGAAATTAGGCAAACTTGATCATTGGAAAAGAATGTTGCTACTTGATTTTACAAAGAGAAGTAATTGATTTACTTTAAAAGGATAGTCACTCTATTTTATACTACGGGTATTGTGTGACATTGTGAAAGTATCGTATCTTTTAAAGAGTTAATGTAAGAAGTACTTTGGGGATAAAAACCCGATTTTGTTAATCATATAGTAGAAGGTACCTTGTGTGAGCAACTTGATTATATTGGTTTGTGATAGCCTTGTAATACTTTCTTGATTGCGTTGATAAGTAAACGTGTTGGGATGCTACGTGTGTTAGTATCTTGTGATGTTTGTGTGAATGGGTTTCCCTTGATTGTGCTTATTAACTATCAGTCGTTATGATAGTATTGTGGCATTCATCTCTTGAGATGATTCCGGTTAAGCCGCCTCGACGCGGTAGACTTCAGCGTCGATGGACCCATGATTCGAGAATACCTCGCAGTCCCGGGCCTACGCGGAGCTACGAGAGTTCCGTGTTAGTGACGCCTTTATGGGCACGCGGTCCATGGCCATGCGATCGCGAAGTCGGGGACGACGCCGGAGTAGCTACCGATGCGGGAATACCTCATGCGGCCGATGAGATTGGCCTACGCGAGTGCGGAGTTCGGTGGTTAGACGCAGACATCTGCGGGCAAGTGGCGGCCGCTTTGATCATGTGACGGTCTAGACAGATCTTATGATACGATTCATGACCTTGTTGGTACTGGGTTTTTAGTAATCGGCTATGCCTTCGCATTTACCCCGCATGATTTATTATGACAGTGGGACCCGTGTTCATGTGTGTTCCTTGGTGCTTTTATATCATATCGCAGCCGGCGAGGAAGGTATTCCACGCATGATTGATGTTGTGGGCCCGAGACCCATTGTTATACTTGAGTGATGACTTGAGGCGCGAGTCCCTAACTTGACATCGCTGGTTGTAAATCGTAGTTGGTTATCATACATGTCTCCCGCTTTATATGATCGCTATGATTTCATTTACTGATGTATTTTCAGCCACATACTCTGCTTTTGTACCGACCTCCTTCTGGCTGCGTTCATGCCGCAGTTGAGGTACACCCGTGCTGATCCTAGCTCTCGTGGTCACGCCAGTTGGGGAAGCTCCGCTTTCTCGAGGCTTATCAGCCGGTATAGTCCACTGTCGCCGTAAGTGTTTACATTCGTGGGTTTGGCGGGCCCGCCCCGCCATTGTTGTCGTATCATTCTTAGAGGTCCGTAGTACCGTTGTGGCGTGGTTTGTAAAAGGATTAAACTGTTCATGTTGAAAAAGTTGCTATTTATATATATACCAAGGTGACCGCTTTTGGTTAGCTTTGTCTTTCTTATTTCACTGTCTTATTACACTGATTTCATGCATTGTCTTTATGTTCCGCTGATTACTCTGATGTATGTCTACTTGGGTGCCCGGGGTAAGGCACCGGTCACGGGCCCGGGTTCGGGTCGTGACATACTGCCCGACCCATTTCTGGGACGCGATAATGTCATATAGTCTGCCCATAAAGGTATAATGCCCGGCCCATTCCTGGGATGCGATAATGTCATATAGTCTGCCCATAAAGGTATACTGCCCGGCCCATTTCTGGGACGCGATAATGTCATATTGTCTGCCCATAAAGGTATACTGCCTGGCCCATTTCTGGGACGCGATAAAGTCATATAGGCTGCCCATCAAGGTACACTGCCCGACCCATTTCTGGGACGCGATAAAGTCATATAGTCTGCCCATAAAGGTATACTGCCCGACCCATTTCAGGGACGCGATAAAGTCACATAGTCTGCCCATAAAGGTATACTGCCCGGCCCATTTCTGGGACGCGATAAAGTCATATAAAATCCGGGAATTTAACCCAACGTACTACATACCTCTACTCCTTTAGAATGACTCTTTTTCAAATGAAACTTCCAAGATACTAACAATCGTAGTATCAAGTCATATCTACTTTTCAAGACAAGTCACAATACCTTTTTAGAAATACATTTACCGGCTTCTAAATCAAGTGACTTCTTTCTTAAAAACCTTAAGCAATTTGTACCTTTAAAACAATTTGCCCTTCTTTATTTCAAATCATTTCTTTTCTTACATTACTGAAGAAAACCATTCTTTTAATCTTCCATAAGGTTTTTATAACCAACTTCCCATAAAGCTGTTATAACTCTTTATGTCTTAGACAAATCCATTCCTTTTATAACCAAGAGACTTATACTTTCAAATCAAATCACATAGCTTTCAAAATACTTCAAGTCTCTTAACTTTTAAGAAAACAAGTTTCTTAACTTTAGAATAGCAAGAAATCAATACTTTCCAAATCAAGTATTCTATAATTTTAAATCAATTCATTTCTTCCTTTAAGAATCAAGTCCCATAACTTGAAAAATAAATTCCCTTAACCTTAAAAAAAAATTGAGGTTTATTGTCTTAAAACTTCATACGTAAATTCTTATAAATTAAGTAACATATACTTTGGTGCGTTGTGAATAAGTTGTACTTATTTATAACGATCTTAATCAAGTAGCCATGATCTAGAAAATGTAATACAATTTTGTCTTATCTTAGCTTCTATGCAGATGGAGAATTCTACTCATTTTAACTTAATTGATTGTCATTACATTTTCCTTTATTAACGCTGCAGTGGCTTGTTCGATACTTATTCTCATTTGTGCCGTAAATTAGCCAAGTCAACTTGGCTCCAAATACCTCCTAACGACTCTTACCAACATCCCCCATAAGACTTGGTAAAAACTTAGGATAACTTAGACATAACCTTTACGTAGATTAATCAACATACATACCTCTTAACTTCTAAGAGTAGAAGGAATCATGAAATAGCACCACATGTTTATTCCATACATAGAATCATGTCAAAAGAAGGGAGAGGTTCACATACCTCGCGACGATTATCGACAATTAGCAAAACGCTTCGAAGTACTTCAACCTTGATAGCTATTCCATCCTTCAAGTAGAATACGCTATACTTAGTACTTCAACCTATAATGGCCATAATACGTCCATTAACCTCTAGCTTCGAACGTAGAATATTCTAAGTGCAAAGTCACTAAATTCTACGGAAAATCGGACAACACTTCCTTTGTTTCTACATACTTTGCCACCTTTTTCAAGGCCGAATTCAATAACCAAACACGCCACATTTAAGGCTCAATACAACAACCAATCAAAGGGGATTACACGCCTTACAATACGTGTAAAATTCCGCCCCACAATTAATACCAATTAAGTCCTTAATCAAGGCCATTCACGGCTAACTTATTCAATAACACAAAGTCCTTTCAAATTCTTTTTAAATCCAACTTCTTAGGTCTAACATGTTACATAGTCATAAACAACTTAACAATTATAATTCCTTCTTTATATAACATGTGACGACTTAAACTAATAATCCAATTGAATTACAATCTTAGGGGCTAAACATACTATTTTTCGGATTAGGGTTCCAATATCCATAACATTTATCAACTTCATAATATATATCTCATACTTGCTAATATCCATAGCTACAACAATAAGTAATCTTAATTACTAAAACGACAAGAATTTTACCTTTACAAGCCCTTATAATTTCCAAGACTCAATGTCACTCCTTAACAATTCTTAGCTCATTTCCTTTACGCTCCAATCCACTATTTGAAGCCTTTAGAAGTTCACAACCAACTTCTCTTCCATTTCCAATCCAAAACTAGGAAAACTACTTAGGTTTTCGCCTTGCGACTAACGTGAAAACGTCGTTTTCTGAAATCTTTCTATTGAGATATCCTTACAATACCCTTAGGGACCTAGGGTTAAAGTCTTGTGAATAATGGATCAAAACTACAAAATTTTTGTGTGGATAATACACTAAAGCCGAGAGCTCAATGTTGAAGAACAAGGTGTTGTGATTTTTCTAAGTGTTAAAAGAGCTAGTCTTGCACTAGTTGTGTATATATAATACAATGGATGGCTTAGATTGCAACACTTGAGTGGCTAGGATGAGAGTAATTAATTAATTGGCCAAGTGGACAAGTTGACTAGTCAATAAACTCAAGCTTTGAAGACTTATCTTCCTTGATGGCCAATGACCATTTTAACCTAGTAATAATTTCGTCCAAGACCATTGTGGGGGGGTGCCACATGTCGCCCCCCCATTCGTCCATAAAATTCCGTAACCCTCGTGGGCCCCACAAAACGTAAAAGTTCCTCGGGTGGGCCCCACATGACCAAATCCGTAAAAAATAAATTTCCATAATGTTAATAAGTTCCATACTCTTCAAATAATGAATTTTGAGAATCTAATTCTCCTCAACGAACATTTTTCCTTTCCGACGTTCGGAAGATTTTCCGTCGGAAAAACAATTCTTCCTTTCGTACCAATTTCAAGTCTTGTGTTCCTTACGTACATTCTCTTAAACATGTCTTTGAATTACGGGGTGTAACATCATTTTTGCGACTATTGGAATAAAGTAGTATTTTTCCGGGCTCTTAGTTATTGAAATAACTTGGAATACTAGGCTAAGGTATTTTGGGACAATACAACAATACTTGAAGTATTTTCTACACAAAGTGGGGATTTGACGAGCTACACAAGGAGGGAGGATTTTTGTGACTTAGAAACATTTAAGTGGATGAAGAAGTCTTGAAATCAATGGGGTATTTATAGGAAAATCAATGGCCAAGGTCTAGGCAAGTGTGTGAGGATGGGGTACATGTGTGGGTAGTTGGCCAACCATTTGTCCACCATAACAATGGGACAAGTTGCCACCACAAAAATGGGCCACTTGTCCACCAAGAAAAACGTCCAACACTCCACAACAATCCCACACGGGCTCGAGGGGTGACACGTGTCGCCTCTACTCGCCCAAAATATTCCGTCTTCCAAAAATATCCGTAATGACAAAAATCCAAAATAAAGTGGCCCCACAAAACCAGAATTTCTCCCGTGGGCCCCACGTGACCAATTCCGGAAATAAAATTTCATAATTCTTAAATATTCCAAAAAGTCTGAATACCAAATCTGGGAATCCAATTCCCATTAACGAACCTTTTTCCTTCACAAAATCCGGAAACTTTTCCGTCGAAAAATCACATCTTTCTTCCTTTCCAACTTTAATGTCGTATTCTCGTACGTACGTCCCCATATACATACTCTGGAACTACGGGGTGTAACAATTAGTCTTGTTACTAGTGTAAATATAACACATCTAAGGGCCAAGATTAATACACTTGAAGGGCTAGGATTGAGTCAAGAATGTCAAGCCAAGTTTGACCCTTGACTTGGTCCATTTTTAACTAGCTAAAATTGCTACACTTTAGCCATAAATTCGTCCAAGATGAATCATGTGGAGGGTGACACGTGTCGCCCTCCCATTGGTCCATAACATTTCATTTCCTAAAATTTCCAAATTTGGTCAAAATATCGGAAACCTCGTGGGCCCCACAAAAACGTAAAATCTCCCGGGTGGCCCCACGTATCCAATTCTCAAAATAAAATTTCATGATTCCGATAAACTCTTAAAAGTCTTAAATAACAAATTCGAGAACCTAATTCTCATTAACAAACATTTCTCTTTTCCGAGGATCGGAAGATTTTTCCTTCGGAGAACAATTCTTTCTTTCGTTCAACATTTAACATCCTGCTTCCTTACGTACATTCTTATATATGTGTCCTGGAATTACGGGGTGTAACAATTTCACCCGCATAGGTCATGTGGACCCGCAATGAGTCATCGGTACACGATACTCGCATCACGGATAGCTAATCCATGGCTTATATATATCCCAGGAATTTAACCCGCCCGAGTCAAATACCGACCCGCCGTGAGTGTGTACCACTTACCACCATGGGGAGCTACTCCATGATATCCTTGAAACAAGTTGTCGGCCCTTTATGGAGAGACGCGGAGTTGTGGAAATATGACACTTGCACGAGTGTCTATATGAACAACCCATATGCAAGCAAACCAGAACAACACCATGCCTTTTCCTTTTTACATAACCAAGACAATACCATGCCTTTACACAAACCAAGACAATTACCATGTCTTTCATTTTTACATAAACCAAGACAATACCATGCCTTTACACAAACCAAGACAATTACCATGTCTTTCCTTTTTACATAAACCAAGAGTAATTCTTATTTAAGCAAGCCAAAGTACTATCAAGACACAAAATAGAATAGTTCTCATTTAAACAAGCCAAAGTACTATCAAGGCGCAAAATAGGATAGTTCTCATTTAAACAAGCCAAAGTACTATCAAGGCACAAATAGAGTAATTCTCATTTAGACAAGCCAAAGTACTACGTACGTCCATTCTTTTCAAAAGACTCCTTTTTGTATAAAACCCCAAGATACTAACACCCGTAGTATCAAGGCATGTCTATTTTTCAAAATAAGTTACTACACCTTTAGAAATTCATTTCAAGGCTTTGAAACCAAGTAACTTTAAATTTCACAACCTAGGCAACTCATACCTATCCATCAAAATAGACAACTCTCTTAACCTTCCATAATGCCGTTATAACCAACTTCACATAAAGCCATTATAACCCTTTATGGTTTTAGACAAATTCATTCTTTTTATAACCAAGAGACTTATACTTTTAAAACCAAGTATCATATACTTTCAAAGCAAGTTTCTTATCTTTCAAAATACTTCAAGTCTCTTAATCTTTAGAAATCAAGTTTCTTAGCTTTAGAAATCAAGTTACATAACTTTCAAAATACTTCAAGTCTCTTAACTTTAGAGATCAAGTTTCTTAACTTTAAATCCCAAGTAACTCACACCTTTAGAATAAGTTACTTCTCTTTAAATCATGTCATTTCTCATCTTTTAAATCAATTAAGTAAATCACTCATTTGACTCCCCTAAAGCAGTTATAACAAGCTAAGGGGAATACGCCACACGTAGAATTAAGGAGATGGTTCGCATACCTTATAGGCTCAATCCACAAGATAAGTCGAATACGCCGCACGTAGAATTGTCAACCTATAATGGCCACAACACGACTATCAACTTCTAGTTTCTAACGTAGAATAATGCTAAGTATACGGTCTCTTATTCTACGGAAAATTGGGCAGCACCTCCTTTGTTTCTACGTACTTTTCCACCTTTTTCAAGGCCCGATAATCAATAACCAACATGCCACATTTAAGGCTCAATACATCAACCAATCAAAGGGGATTACACGCCTTACAATACGTGTAAAATTCTGCCCCACAATTCATATAAAACAATCCAACACTTATAAGGGCATTCGGCCACCGATATGACAACTCCTAAGTCATTTCCAATTCTTTTTCAATCTAAGTTGTTAGGTATAACATGTTATATAGTCATAAACAACTTTAACAACTATAATTTCTTCTTTATATAACATGCGACGACTAAACTAATAATCAAATTGAATTGTAATCTCAAAGGCTAAACATGCTAGTTTCAGATTAGGGTTCCAATATCCATAACACTTATCAAACTTCAATATATACTTCTCATGTTTGCTAATATCCATAACTACAACAATAAGTAATCTTTAATTACTAAAACGACAAGATTGTTACCTTTATAAGCCCTTATAAAATTCAAAGATTCAAAGTCGCTCCTTAGCAATTCTTAGCTCCTTTCCTTTACGCTCCAATCCACTATTTGAAGCTGTTACACCCCGTAAGTTCAGGACATGTATAAGAGAATGTACGTAAGGAATCAAGACTTGGAAATTAGTACGAAAGGAGGAATTGTTTTTCCGACGGAAAATGTTCCGAACGTCGGAAAGGAAAAATGTTCGTTGTTGAGAATTGGATTCTCAAAATGCATTATTTGAAGAGTATGGAACTCTTAACCTAATGGAAATTTATTTTTACGGATTTGGTCACGTGGGGCCCACCCGAGGAATTTTACGTTTTGTGGGACCCACGAGGGTTACGGAATTTTATGGACGAATGAGAGGGCGACACGTGACACTCCTTCCACATAGCTTGGTCGAAATTGTGTAAGGGCAAAATGGTCATTGACCATGGTAGAAGATAAGTCTTCCAAAGCTTGATATTGTTGACAAGTCAACTTGTCCACCTAGGCTTGATCCAAGTGAAATTCATCATAGCCTCACATTTGTGATAATATAAACCCTCCATTGTGTTTTATATATCATACTAGTAGCAAGACTAGCTCATTTACACTTAGAAAATTTTAGAGAACCATTGTTCTAGCATAAGTGCTCTCGGGTTCAAGCCTTCTCCCACACATTTTTTTTGTGATTTTGATCCATTAGCCACAAGACTTTAACCCAATGTTCCTAAGGGTGTTGTAAGGTTATCTCAATAGAAAGATTTCGGAAAAACGGAGTTTTCACGTTAGTCGCAAGGCGGAAACTAAAGGAGTTCTTCAACTTTGAAGTTGGAACTTGAAGATGGGTTCTTCATAGGCCTCTAAGGAGTGCTTGTAGCGGATTGGAGCTTAAGGAAAGGAGCTAAGAATTTCTAAGGCGCGACTTTGGATCTTGGAAATTTTAAGGGCTTGGAAAGGTATAAATTTTGTCGTTTTAGTAGTTAAGACTTACTTATTGTTGTAGCTATGGATTTTAGCAAGAATGTGTTATATAGTATGAAGTTTGATATGTTTATGGGCTATTGGAACGCTAATCCGAAAACTAGCATGTTTAGCTTTAAGATTGTAATTCAAGTTGATTATTAGTTTAAGTCGTCGCATGTTGAATAAAGAAGGAAATTGTAGTTGTTGAAGTTGTTTATGACTAAATAACATGTTGACCTAAGAACTTGAAATTGGAAAAGGATTGGAAAAGACGTAGTGTTATTGGTTATATGTTGGCCGAGAATGGCTAGTGAAGTATTATACTATTTTGGTATGAATTGTGGGGCGGAATTTTACACGTATTGTAAGGCGTGTAATCCCCTTTGTTTGGTTGTTGTTTTGAGCCTTAAATGTGGCTTGTTGGTTATTGTATTCGGCCTTGAAAAAGGTGGCAAAGTGAGTAGAAACAAAGGAAGTGCTGCCCGATTTTCCGTAGAATTACAGACCGTATACTTAGTATTATTATACATTAGAGACTAGAAGTTGATAGTCTGGTTGTGACCATTATAGGTTGACACTTCTACGTACGGCGTATTCGGCTTAGCTTGCGGATATTAGCCGAAAAGGTATGTGAACTATCTCCTCTTCTAGCATGATTCCTTAAGAGAAAGAAAGTATGTCCTACTCCTTAAATGATCCATTCCTTGGTTGTATTTGGATTGCCTAAAGTAGAAATTGTTCTATGTACTTCCTTTGATTGTACTTTGATGTTTAAATTGTAAGTTATATAATCCATTGCCTTAGTGAAGTTGGATTCTTAAAAGTGAAAGTATTTTACTTAAAGTACATAGAGTCTGGAAAAGGAAGTGGTTTCCAAATATTTTGGGCTAGTACCTTAGTCTCAAAATCCTAAAGGTCATTATAATGACTTTAGGGGAGTCAAAGGAGTGATTTACTTAATTGTTTTAAAAGAGGAGAAATGGCATGATTTAAGAGAAGTAACTTGTTTTAAAGGAGTGAGTTACTTGATTTCAAAGTAGAAGAAACTTGTTTTCTATATATTAAGAGACTTGAAGTGTTTTGAAAGTTAAGAACTTGATTTGTAAGTATGCGATACTTGGTTTTTAATAGTATAAGTCTCTTGGTTATAAAAGGAATGGATATGTCTAAAACCATAAAGGGTTATAACGGCTTTATGGGAAGTTGGTTATAACGGCTTTATGGAAGGTTTAAAAAGTTGTCTATTTTGAGTATTAGGCATAAGTTGCCTAGATTGTGAAAATTTGGAGTTACTTGATTTCAAGCTTTGAAATGAGTTTTCTAAAAGTGTAGTAACTTACTTTGAAAAATAGACACGCCTTGATACTACGGGTGTTAGTATCGTGGGGCTTTACATAGAAGGGAGACTTTTATAAAAGAATGTACGTACGTAGTACTTTGGCTTGATTAATTGAGAATTATTCCATGTGATGCCTTGATAAGTACTTTGGCTTGTTAAATTGAGAATAATTCTAAATGTGCCTTGATAAGTACTTTGGCTTGATTAATTGAGAATTATTCCATGTGATGCCTTGATAAGTACTTTGGCTTGTTAATTGAGAATTATTCTATTTGTGCCCTGATAAGTACTTTGGCTTGATTAATTGAGAATTAGTCTAAGGGTGCCTTGATAAGTACTTTGGCTTGCTAAATGAGAATTATTCTATGTGTGCCTTGACAAGTACTTTGGCTTGTTTAGTTGAGAATTGCCTATGTGTGCTGGAAATAGCCGGTTGTGTGCTATTGGTATATCAGTCGTTTCGGGGTCATTCCCCGGGTTTGTGGCATTTGGATATTCCGTGGATTTGCTACCCACGATGCGAGGAATACCTCATGCGGGTCCGTAAGGACTTATCTTGGTGAAATAGTCCCGTGCGGCGGGTCCGACCTATGCGAGGAATACCTACGCGAGTCCGTAAGGGATTATGCGGGTGAAATAGTCCCTTGCGAGGAATACCTCACGCGGGTCCACGCGGCCTATGCGGGTGAAATAGTCCCAGGAGTAGGATGGCTAAATGATACTGCGGGCGGATGGTCCTGTTTTGATCATGAGCTTCCTATTTTATATTGTAAGGATACTACGGTTTACTCTCATTGTTAGTAAGGCACAATGTGTTGTAATTTGATTATCATATATGTCCCCGGATTTGTTTGTGTTACCCTCTGGTCATGCTTTTACGATGTGGGATTAGGGCATGAGACCACGTGGTATTTAGGACAGTGGGACTTGGTGTTCATGTATCCTTATTGGTGTTATTACATCATGGATCAGCGGTGAGGAAGGATTCCAGGCGTGATTGATATTATGGTCGTGAGACCCATAGTTATATTTGAGTAGTGACTTTGAGGGCTGCGTCCACGACTTGATATGACCGCTTATGTATTGTGTCTTGTAGGTTGGCTATCATACATGTCTCCGCTTTGTTTAGATTATGATTTCATTCTGAAGATTTCATCGCTCACATACTTGGTATATTCTTCGTCGACCTCCTTGGGCTGCGTTCATCTGCATGAGTTTAGGTCTGTTGTTTAGTGATCGGCGGTGTAGGACCGCCTTTCGAGTTTTGGATAGCTCCTCTGCTCGTGAGTTTATCATTTTGGTATAGTTCCTTCAGCATGCTTTTATGCGATTATGGGTACGGCGGGGCCTTGTCCCTTCATATTTCAGTAAAACTCTTAGAGGTCTGTATTCATATGTGGGATTGGACTCACGTACAGTGTAGTGTCTTTTATTATGTATATTATATGGCAGCCTTGTCGGCTTTGCCTTGCACGTACGTTGGTTTTAAAAAAAAAGAGGTGTTATTTAATTTCCGCAGTTTACTTAGTTGTTAAGGTAGAAGGGTGCCCAGGTAGGGCACCAGTCACGGGCCCGGGGTTCGGGGTGTGACAGAAGCCTTTAGAAGTTCACAACCAACTTCTCTTCCATTTCCAATTCAAAACTATGAAAACGACATAGGTTTTCGCCTTGAGACTAACGTGAAAACGTTGTTTTTCCGAGATCTTTCTATTGAGATATACTTACAATACCCCTAGGAACCTTGGGTTAAAGTCTTGTGAATAATGAACCAAAATTACAAATTTTTTGTGTGGGATCTTAGCCAAACCCGAGACCTCCTTGCTAGCACAAAATGTTCTCTAATTTTTTCTAAGTGTTGAAGACTAAGTCTTGCACTAGTATAGTATATATAACACAATGGAGGGCTTAGATTACAACATATGTGTGGCTAGGATGAAGAGTAATTAATTATCTAAACAAGTGGCAAGTTGACTAAGTCAATAATCTCAAGCTTGCAAGACTTGATCATCTACATTGGTCAATGACCATTACACCCTTGCCCAATTTCGTCCAAGACCATGTGGGGGGTGCCATGTGTCGCCCTCTCATTCGTCCATAAAATTTTGTAACCCTCGTGGGCCCCACAAAACGTAAAATTCCTCGGGTGGGCCCCATGTGACCAAATCCGTAAAAATAAATTTCCACAATGTTAATAAGTTCCATACTCCTCAAATAATGCATTTTGAGAATCTAATTCTCCTCAACGAACATTTTTCTTTTCCGACGTTCGGAATATTTTCCCTCGGAAAAACAATTCTTCCTTTCGTACCAATTTTCAAGTCTTGTGTCCTCGCGTCTATTCTCTTATACATGTCTTGGAATTACGGGGTGTAACATTCTTCCCCCCTTAGAAACATTCGTCCCCGAATGTTCTTAGTCGGTCGTCAAGCTATACAAACTCCGGCGTAGTCTCTTCACTATGCCAATCAATCAATACTCCACAAGACCAACGATGCCACACATGGCCACCACATAACATACGTAAACATATTAATGGAACTTCCATCCACGGTCCCTTCTCACAAAACTCGAAGGTTACAGTCTTATCAAAAACAAAATCTTTAGAGGTTACTTTCTTTTTCCCGTATAAAGGGATGGCCCTGTCGTATTCTAAGTCATGAGACTAACACTATCTGAATCCTTCAGTCGGACTCCCACTCAGCTAACTGATGTGTTCCCCCATGTTACTTCCCTTCTCTATCTCACTTAGTCACCAAACTAGTTGGGACATGAACCCATAATCTGCCTAGCTTAGTTTACCAACCGGTGTAAAATCTAATACTAGTAGCATCTCAATCACGAGAACCTATGGACAATGTTTCTGAACCTAAGGCGCGTGTATCATCACAATTAACCTCCACTCATGGCCTAAAAAGGAATCTCTCTACACACCTTCATTACTCTTAATTATAACCACTATAGTTCTTTTAACCTTGTTCCTTCCTTTTCTTACTTGTCATACATTCTCGTACTTCCAAACTTATTTTAGTACATGTACAAAATTTCAAATATTGCTTCTGTTCTCCAATCCTTGGAGTTACTATCCAAACTTGGCCATTATGCTACTTGCATTCCCGTTAAGGCCCTTCTCGGCCCTCACGACCTAGTTCCGGTGGAACGCGTCCACAAACTCATACAACGATTAACTATACTTGGGCCTCACGTCCTCGTGACCCTATCACATAACGGGACCATATCCAACTGACATCACCCCATTCCATACTACCGGTTTACCCAAAATGAGTCCACAACTCAGCCCATCGCCACACTTAACTTCTCATTCTTAGTCTGAAATAAATTTCTCTCTTATCTCAAGGTACTTCTCACCCTATCCCCCTATTCACTAGAGGTTCGTCACATAGGATGAAGTATTTCTACTGTACATCCTTCCCTATCGGTATTCACACTGTTATGGGGTAATTACAACTTGTGAACCCTACACAACTATGGTCTCAGTTCACTTTATCATTCTTGTCAACATTCTTCACTTTTCACTTTACTAATCAAAGTATCTCTACCTCTGGGGGTGATATAAATTACAACTACTAGCAACAAGGGAAAACTACGCTAGGGCAAAATCTGAATCTATCAATGCACGTATGATTCAAAAGAATCGAAATATACCTGTAACCCCATGCGATGTTGCCTCTTGATCCTGCCCAGTAGCCACGTCATCTATGTGGTTCGAAGGACAGCCAGAACTATAAACTCTACCCTGACATCTACCACGACTGGCTGATATCTGAACACCCTGCCCTGGGGGGCGCACAGATGTGGAGGAAAGGGAACCAACCACCGGCCTCATAGGCTGAGCCACCTCACCGGTGCTCTTTCTAAAAGGACATACCCTCAGTATATGGCCCGGACGGCCACAATAAAAACAAACACCTGTGCCATAACGATATTTCCCCGAATGACGCTTACTACATCGGAAACACTGAGGAATAAGTGGCCTCGACTGAGAAAATCCTCTGCTCCTCTGAGAACCTCGACCCCTGGTGCTTGGACCGGCTCTTAAATACCCTTTGGGGTCTAATCTCCCACCTGTGAGCTGCGGGGGTATGTCCTGGGTAGGCTGGGATGAATATCTTACTCGCTACTGAGGCTGCTCGTCCAAAAACTCACCGGGATAACCAACCGGTCTAGCCCTCTTACGCTGATTTCCGCGTTGGCCCTCTACCCTCTGTACAGGCCGAATAACCTCCTGCTGGTGAAACTGTAGCACCGCTATCTTGGTCAATAACATAATTGCTTCCCTTATGACCCTATAGTCTTCCTGGCCCGAAAGCTGGAGGCTCGTGCGGGGCCTCAAAACTGGGCGAGAAGAACTCGTGGCTGCGGCCTGATATCCGTATACCACAGGCATGAGTCCTATCAACTCTATGAGTCTGACTGGTAGCCCCTGCTACTGTTTTGCCCTTCTGGGCGACTGTTTCCCTCCTTGGAGGCATAACTATAACACAATAATACGTCAGAGAGGAATTATCATAATAACACAGCTCTATGGCACGATCTCAGAGTGAGAAGAATAGAAACCAACTCCTAAATGTCTTGTAGCCTCCTGTTTATGGGTGTGGCGCGCAACACACCGATAATATCAAGACTCTACTAGACACGGTCTGTAGACATTCCGAGGATCGCTCGATACCACTCTGTCACACCGAACCCGGGCGTGGTGGTGCCCTACAGGCACCTTACCTCCTCGACACAAGTAAACCGCGGAACTAAATAACACCTCATTTTTTTTACCAACGAACATGCAAGGGCAAAGCCGACAAGGCTGCCATATAATATACATAATAAAAAAAGCACTACACTGTACATGAGTCCAATCCCACATATGAATACAGACCTCTAAGAGTTTTACTGAACTATGACGGGACAAGGCCCCGCCGTACCCATAACTGTACAAAAGCCTGTACTGAAGGATCTATACCAAAATGATAAACTCCTGAACAGATGGAGCTATCCAAAAACTCGGAGCAGGGTCCTACACCTGCAGATCACCAAACTGCGTACCTAAACCTGCGGCATGAACGCAGCCCCCCGAAGGAGGTCAGTACGAAGAATGTACCAAGTATGTGAAACAGTAAATACTGTAACGAAATCATAACAGTCTATACAAAACAGGAGACATGTATGATAGCCAAACTACAGTACACAATACATAAGCAGTCATATCAAGTCAGGGACGCATGCCCTCAAAGTCATTACTCAAATATAACCATGGGTCTCACGCCCATAATATCAATCATGCCCGTGGAATCCTTCCTCACTGCCGGCAGTCCATGATATAATATAACATCAATAAGCACACTGAACCTTGCAATCATGAGAGTAATGCAATATTTTTTATCTTTTAAGTTATGATTTTAACAATGAGACTAACTGTTCCACTTTAAGTCATAAACACACTGCACCCTTTCATTAATGAAATCACTACCGTTTCAAAACATGAAGGTTGTGTCAGTGCCAGGGTCAACCACCCTCTGTGTTATAATGCAGCCTATCATGAGACTATTTCACCCGCAAGAGACTATTTCACCCGCATAGGTCATGTGGACCCGCATTGAGTCATCGGTACACGATACTCGCATCACGGATAGCTAATTCATGGCTTATATATATCCCGGGAATTTAACCCGCCCGAGTCAAATACCGACCCGCCGTGAGTGTATACCACTCACCACCATGGGGAGCTACTCCATGATATCCTTGAAACAAGTTGTCGGCCCTTTATGGAGGGATGCGGAGATGTGGAAATATGACACTTGCATGAATGTCTATATGAGCAACCCATATGCAAGCAAACCAGGACAACACCATGCCTTTTCCTTTTTACATAACCAACACAATACCATGCCTTTACACAAACCAAGACAATTACCATGTCTTTCCTTTTTAAATAAAACCAAAACAATACCATGCCTTTACACAAACCAAGACAATTACCATGTCTTTCCTTTTTACATAAACCAAGAGTAATTATTATTTAAGCAAGCCAAAGTACTATCAAGGCACAAAGTTGAATAGTTCTCATTTAAACAGGCCAAAGTACTATCAAGGCACAAAATATGACAGTTCTCATTTAAACAAACCAAAGTACTGTCAAGGCACAAATAGAGTAATTCTCATTTAGACAAGCCAAAGTACTACGTACATCCATTCTTTTTAAAAGACTCTTTTTTGTATAAAACCCCAAGATACTAACACCCGTAGTATCAAGGCATGTCTATTTTTCAAAATAAGTTACTACACCTTTAAAAATTCATTTCAAGGCTTTGAAACCAAGTAACTTTAAATTTCACAACCTAGGCAACTCATACCTATCCATCAAAATAGACAACTCTCTTAACCTTCCATAAAGCCGTTATAACCAACTTCCCATAAAGCCGTTATAACCCTTTATGGTTTTAGACAAATTCATTCTTTTTATAACCAAGAGACTTATACTTTTAAAACCAAGTATCATATACTTTCAAATCAAGTTTCTTAACTTTCAAAATACTTCAAGTCTCTTAATCTTTAGAAATCAAGTTTCTTAGCTTTAGAAATCAAGTTACATAACTTTCAAAATACTTCAAGTCTCTTAACTTTAGAGATCAAGTTTCTTAACTTTAAATCCCAAGTAACTCACACCTTTAAAACAAGTTACTTCTCTTTAAATCATGTCATTTCTCCTCTTTCAAATCAATTAAGTAAATCACTCCTTTGATTCCCCTAAAGCAGTTATAACAACCTTTAGGTTTTGGAACTAAGGCACTAGCCAAAAGATTTGGAAACCACCTTCTTTTTTAAGACTCTATGTACTTCAATGTCACGACCCGACCCCGGGCCCGCGACTGGTGCCCTACCTGGGCACCCTTACAGGTATACATCAGAGAAAAATCAGCGGAACATACATGAAACTTACAAAATAAAACAACAGAAGTAAAACAACAGGTTAGCCGATAGGGCTACCTTCCTGGACATATATATAACCGAAGCAGTTGCCTCATTTCCTTTACAAACTGACCCACAATATGTGACTACAGACCTCTAAGAGTTTTAACATAACAACTGTGGCGGGACAGGGCCCCGCCATACCCCTGAATATACATGAATCTACAACCTCAGGGGGAAACCGTACCAAGAGATAAGCCTCCGGAGCAAATGGAGCTTTTTCCCAAAACTGAACCGAGATCCTAAGAACAAGGATCACCAACCTGTGCACCTAATACCTGCGGGCATGAACGCAGCAAGGGGCCAGATAAGTCGATACAGTACGAATATGAAACGAAATAACGTCTGAGAAATGTGATCATAATCAGACAAAAGAATGGCATGGACAAGTATAAAAATACATACCAGATCCTGCCGTGTCATTACCACTTATGAACTTAATCGTACCTTATTATCTTTTCCCATTTTCAATAAAAGTTATAGTCACATTCTTATGTACATGATTAGGAAAAATCATTAAGTTCATTACCATATAACTTACTTAACTTTCATAACATAATCCGGCCCCTTATGGAGGACGTATACTACGACCCAACGGGGACGCGATCAAGTCACACAAATATCAAAGCGTGCCCGTGGAATCCCCCATCACTGCCGACAGTTATAAGTGTAAAATATAACCATGTGATGCGCCCGTGGCATCCCACCTCACTGTCGGCGTACACATACACAACACATATATATATCTCCTGCCCGTGGAATCCCACATCACTGCCGACAGCCGTAGGTGTAACATATAACCATGTGACGCGCCCGTGGCATCCCACCTCACTGTCGGCGTACACATACACAACATATATATATATATATATAACGCGGCCGCATGCCCCGGAATCCCACATCGTATAAGCATGGCCATAACGTGCCCTCGGCATCCCTCATCGTAGGTGCAGGTCTTCATGGGGAGCTAGCCGTGGAGTAATAATATAACATGGTCGCATGCCGGAATCCACATCGTATAAGCATGGCCATGGAGTAATAAAACGCGGCATCTAACCGCATCCTCGCCGCATGCCGGCATCCTCATCGTATAAGCGTGGCCAAGATCAATCACAATGGAAGCATACCTGGAATCCCGTCATCGCTGACGTCGATAAAATGTCCGGCATCTAACCCGCATCCTCGTCACATGCCGGAATCCCACATCGTATAAGCATGTCGGATCAATCATAATGAAAGCATACGTGGAATCCCATCACCGTCAGACGCCCAAGTAAACTTATAACAAGACAGCCGGCCCTCCAACTGAGAGTCACTACAACGTAACATATAATACTTGCACTTAAAGCTATCACAAGCAAACACAGACAAGTTCATTAAACCTTTAGACTTCTATTTTTATAAACTCATGGCACTTCCGTTTCTCACATAAAAATCCGAGAATTTAACCCCAAGTACTACGCACCTCTACTCCTTTAGAAAAACTCTTTTTCAAATAAAACTTCCAAGATACTAACAACCGTAGTATCAAGTCATATCTACCTTTAAGACAAGTCACAATACCTTTTTAGAAATACATTTCAGAACTAAATCAAGTGACTTTTTTCTTAAAAACATTAAGCAATTGGTACCTTAAAAACAGTTTGCCCTTCTTTATTTCAAATCATTTCTTTGCTTACATTACTGAAGAAAACTATTCTCTTAACCTTCCATAAAGCCGTTATAACCAACTTCCCATAAAGCCGTTATAACTCTTTATGGTTTTAGACAACCTCATTCCTTTTATAACCAAAAGACTTATATTTTTTAAAATACTTCAAGTCCCTTAACTTTTTAAGAAAACAAGTTTCTTAACTTTTGAAATCAAGTCTTTTCAAATCGAGTATTCTATACTTGTAAATCAATTCATTTCTTCCTTTAAGAATCAAGTCTCCTAACTTGAAAAATAAAGTCTCTTAACCTTAAGAAATCAAGTGACTCCTTTTATTATAAAACCTTAGGCAATTGATGCCTTAAAATCAAGTTGCCTTTTCACTAAAATCAAGTCATTTATCTTTCCATAAAGCAAATATAACCAACTTCCCATAAAGTCGTTATATTCACTTTATAGCTTAGCCAAAATATAATTTCCTATCCAAGGGACTTATACGTTTAAAACGGAACAAGTATCACATACTTTAAAACTCTTCAAGTCCCTTAACTTAATAAAACTTAAGACATCCTTTATTCTTTCAAAGAATTGAGTTAATCTCCCAACTCACCCGACTTGGCTATTTATAAAATTAGTAAAGGACATCAAGGTGTGGTACGTCTACCGTACTACATACGTGCAACTAGTCATGCTCAAAAGATAGGAAAAGTACTACATAGAGTAAATCACACAACTACCTCTTAACTTCTAAGAGTAGAAGGAAACATGAAATGATACCACCGGTATATTCCATACATAGAATCATGCCAAAGGAAGGAAAAGGTTCACATACCTCGCGACGATTATCGACAAGTAGCAAAATGCTCCATACTTCAACCTTGATAGCTATTCCATCCTTCAAGTAGGATACGCTATACTTAGTACTTCAACCTATAATGGTCACAATACGTCCATTAACCTCTTACTTCAAACGTAGAATATTCCAAGTGTTAAGTCACTAAATTCTACGGAAAATCGGACAACACCTCCTTCGTTTTTACTTACTTTGCCACCTTTTTTAAGGCCGAATGCAATAACCAAACATGCCACATTTAAGGCCCAATCAATGAAATTAACAATAGGGGATTACACGCCTACTAGACGTGTAAAATTCCGCCCCACAATAGACATCAAACTAATACAAACTATATGTCCAATTCGGCCACATTTGAGTACCATAACACCAATTCTTATCCAATTTCCATTTCAATCCAAATTGTTAGCATAACATGATATCAAGTCGCAATCGATTATAACTACTATAATCTTCAAGTAAGTAACATGCGACGATTTCTAATAAATGACCAATTAGTAATCCAACTTCAAGTGGCTAATATAACATTTCGGATTTAAGCTACCATCAATCCATAATACTTATAAACTTCAACACATACACTTCATGCTAGGAACATGTAAAGCTAACAACAATATAAATAGTCTTGTAACACTTTTAAGAGACAAGATTATACCTCAACGAATCTCAATCCAACTCCAAATCCGAATTTGCTCCCTAGCAACTTAGAGCCTCTTCAAGACACTTCAATCCGCTACTTGAGACCCTTAGAACCATACCAACAACTTTCCTTCAACTTCCAATCCAAAACCTAGAAAAACAACTAGGTTTTCGCTTTGCGACTAACCCGAAAACTATCTTTTTCCGAGATTTTTCTATTGAGATATGCTTACAATACACTCAAGAACCTTGGTTTAAAGTGTGGAGCCTAATGGACAAGAAACAAAAAAAAATCTTTTCCCTAGGGAGTGAACCCGAGAGCAATGTGTGATGTTCATCCAATTTTTGTAAATTTGGCTAAGTGTTGGACTCTCTCTTGCTACTAGTAGTATTATATAGGGACATGGAGGGTCAAGATGTAACCAAATGGGTGGTTTGGATGAAGTCTTATTAAATATCAAGACTAGTGGACCCTTTGACTTAGTCAAAATTCTCAAGCTCCCTACTTGCAAGACTTGTCTTGCTAACAAAGGTTCAATGACCCTCTTTCCCTTGCACAATTTGTCCAAGCATCAATAAGGGGGGGTGACACATGTTTCCCTCCCATTCGTCACAATAATACGTTTTCCGACAATTTCATAATTTCGATAAATTTTTACAAGTCTCAAGTCTTAACACTTGTGAGTTCTTTCGTACGTTCTTAAAACATGTCCTGTAAATACGGGGTGTAACACTACGGGTGTTAGTATCTTGGGGTTTTACATAAAAAGGAGTCTTTTGAAAAGAATGTGCGTACGTAGTACTTTGGCTTGTTTAATTGAGAATTATTCTATTAGTGCCTTAAGTAAACCAAAATGAGAGTGTATATGAATAAGACTAATAAGAAGTTAGGGGGATTTCTTAACTTGCTTACTCATTGTGTGATAAGCCGGTAGTGCTTATGTTATGTATGATGGCCAGTTGAGGTAGGGTAAGAGTATAAATGAGGGGTGTATCCCCAAAGATCGTTATACCACCTGCTTTATCATCATCTTCAGGGTAAGAGTATAAATGAGGGGTGTATCCCCAAAGATCGTTATACCACCTGTTTTATCACTTTCTTCAGGGTAAGAGTATAAATGAGGGGTGTATCCCCAAAGATCGTTATACCACCTGCTTCATCACTTTCTTCAGCGTAAGAGTATAAATGTGGGGTGTATCCCCAAATATCGTTATACCACCTCTTTATCACTTTCTTCAGGGTAAGAGTATAAATGAGGGGTGTATCCCCAAAGATCGTTATACCACCTGCTTTACCACCTTCTTCAGGGAAAGAGTATAAATGAGGGGTGTATCCCCAAAGATCGTTATACCACCTGTTTCCATGGATTTGCTACCTATATTTTTGATTACTCTCATTGTTAGTAAGACACTGTCTACTGTTATTTGAGTAGTGACTTTGAGGCGTCGTCCACGACTTGATATATTGCTTATGTATTGTGTCGTAGGTTGGCTATCATACATGTCTCTGTTTTGTTTAGATGTTATGATTTCATTACTGATGCTTCATTTCACATACTTGGTACATTCTTCGTCTTGACCTCCTTGGGACCGCGTTCATGCCGCAGTTTAGGTCTGTTGTTTGGTGATCGGCGGTGTAGGACCACCTCGAGTTTTGTATAGCTCCTTCATTCGGGAGTTTATCTTTTTGGTATAAGTTCTTTGATGCAGGCTTTGTACGATAATGGATGCAGCGGGGCCTTGTCGTCACGATTGATAAAACTCTTAGAGGTCTGTATTCATATGTGGGATTGGACTCATGTACGGTGTAGTGTCCTTTGTTATGTATATTATGGTAGCCTTGTCGGCTTTGCCCTTGCACGTATGTTGGTTTTAAAAAAAATGAGGTGTTATTAAATTTCCGCGGTTTACTTAGTTGTTAAGGTAGAAGGGTGCCCCAGGTAGGGCACCAGTCACGGGCCCGGGGTTCGGGGCATGACAGAGTGGTATCAGAGCAGTCAGTCCTCAGAATGTCTACAAACCGTGTCTAGTAGAGTCCTGATTATCGGTGTGTTGCGCGCCACACCCATAAACAGGAGGCTACAGGATATTTAGGAGTTGGTTTCTATTCTTCTCACTCTAAGATCGTGCCATAGAGCTATGTTAGTAAGATAATTCCTCTCTGACGTGATTTTGTGTTACAGTTATGCCTCCAAGGAGGGCAACAGCCGCCCAGAAGGGCAAAAGAGTAGCAGGAGCTACTAGTCAGACTCAGGGAGTTGATAGGGCTTATGCCCAGGGTATACCGGATGTTGTTCCGCAGTCGGCGAGTTCTTTTGCGCTGTGTTTTGAGACCCAGCACGAGCCTCGGTTTAGCGATTAGGAGAAGACTATAAGGTCATGAGCGAAGCAGTTATGTTATTGACCAAGATAGCGGTGCTACAGTTTCATCAGCAGGAGGTTATTCGGCCAGTACAGACAGGTGTACAGAGGGTAGAGGGCTAACGCAGAGATCAGCGTAAGAGGGCTAGACCGGTTGGTTATCCCGGTGAGTTTTTGGACGAGCAGCCTCAAGGCCAGTGAGATATTCATCGGCCTACCCAGTACATACCCCCGCAGTTCACAGGTGGGATATTGGACCCCACAAGGTATTTAGGAGCCGGTCCAAGCTCCAGGGGTCGAGGTTCTCAGAGGAGCAGAGGACTTTCTCGGTCGAGGCCACCTATTCCTCAGTGTATCAGATGTGGTAAGCGTCATTCGGGGAAATGCCGTTATGGCACAGGTGTTTGTTTTTGTTGTGGCCGTCCGGGCCATATTCGGAGGGTATGTCCTTTTAGAAAGAGCACCGGTGAGGTGGCTCAGCCTATGAGGCCGATGGTTGATTCCCTTTCCTCCACAGCTGTGCGTTCCCCAGGGCAGGGTGTTCAGATGGTAGCCAGCCGTGGTAGAGGTCAGGGTGGAGTTTATAGTTCTGGCGGTCCTTCGAACCCCAGAGATGACGTGACTACTGGATAGGATCAGGAGGCGACATCGCACGGGGTTACATGTATATCTCGATTCTTTTGAATCATACGTGCATTGATAGATTCAGATTTCGCCCTAGCATATATGTTTTCCCTTTATTGCTAGCAGTTGTAAGTGATAGTACCCCCAGAGGTAGGAATACTTTGATTAGTAAAGTAAAATGTTAAGAATGTTGACAAGAATGGTAAGTAAACGGAGACTATAGTTGTGTAGAGTTCACAAGTTGTAATTACCCCATAACAGTGTAAGACCGATAGGGAAGGATGTACAGTAGAAATACTTTGGCTTATGTGACGAACCTCTAGTGAATAGGGGGATAGGGTGAGAAGTACCTTGAGATAAGAGAGAGTTTTAGTTCAGACTAAGAATGAGAAGTTAAGGGTGACGATGAGTCGGGTTATGGACTCATTTCGGGTCAACCGGTAGTATGGAATGGGGTGATGTCAATTAGAAATGGTCCCGTTATGTGATAGGGTCCCGAGGATGCAATTCCCAAGTCTAGTTGATCGTTGTACGAGTTCGTGGATGCGTTCCACCGGAATCAAGTCGTAAGGACCGAGAAGAGCCTTAACGGGAATGTATGTAGCATAATGGCCAAGTTTGGATAGTAAATCCAAGGATTGGGGAACAAGAAACAATATTGAGATTTTGTACGTATGTTATGTGGTGGCCATGTGTGGCATCGTTGGTCTTGTGCAGTTTTGATTGATAGGCATAGTATAGAGATTGTGCCGGAGTTTGTATAGCTTGGCAACCGACTAAGAACATTCGAGGACGAATGTTTCTAAGGGGGGAAGAATGTTACACCCCGTAAGTCCAGGACATGTATAAGAGAATGTACGTAAGGAATCAAGACTTGGAAATTGGTACGAAAGGAAGAATTGTTTTTCCGACGGAAAATCTTCCGAACGCCGGAAAGGAAAAATGTTCGTTGTTGAGAATTGGATTCTCAAAATGCATTATTTGAGGAATATGGAACTTATTAACATTATGGAAGTTTATTTTTACGGATTTGGTCACGTGGGGCCCACCCGAGGAATTTTACGTTTTGCGGGGCCCACGAGGGTTACAGAATTTTATGGACGAATGAGAGGGCGACACGTGGCACCTCCCCCACTTGGCCTTGGACGAAAATTTGCAAGGGTATAATGGTCATTGACCATGGTAAAAGATCAAGTCTTGCTAGCTTGAGATTGTTGACCAAGTCAACTTGTCCACTTGGCTTTTCATTAATTGTCCTTCATCCTAGACCACAAGTGTATTAATCCAAGCCCTTCATTGTGTTATATATGCTTCACTAGTGCAAGACAAGGTCTTTAACACTTAGAAAAATTGAGAGAACTTTGAGCTTAGCAATACATGCTCTCGGCTTTGACATCCTTCTCACACAAAATTTTTGTAGTTTTGATCCATTGTTCACAAGACATAAACCCAATGTCCCTAAGGGTATTGTAAGGATATCTAAATAGAAATATTTCGGAAAAACGGCGTTTTCGTATTAGTCGCAAGGCGGAAACTTAAGGAGTTCTTCAACTTTGAAGTTGGAACTTGAAGATGGGTTCTTCATAGGCTTCTAAGGAGTGCTTGGAGCGGATTGGAACTTAAGGAAAGGAGCTAAGAATTGCTAAGGCGCGACTTTGAATCTTGGAAATTTTAAGGGCTTATAAAGGTATAAATCTTGTCGTTTTAGTAATTAAGATTACTTGTTGTTGTAGCTATGGATATTAGCAAGAATGAGTTATATAGTATGAAGTTTGATAAGTATATTGGCTATTGGAACCCTAATCCGAAAACTAGCATGTTTAGCCTTAAGATTACATTTCAAGTTGATTATTGGTTTAAGTCGTCGCATGTTGTATAAGAAGGAAATTGTAGTTGTTGAAGTTGTTTATGACTATATAACATGTTAGACCATAGAACTTGGAATTGGAAAAGAATTTGGAAAGGACTTGTGTTGTTGTTTAAGTTGGTCGAGAATGGCTTGATTATGGACTTAGTAGGTATTAAATTGTGGGGCGGAATTTTACACGTATCGTAAGGCGTGTAATCCCCTTTGTTTGGTTGTTGTTTTGAGCCTTAAATGTGGTGTGTTGGTTATTGTATTCGGCCTTAAAAAAGGTGGCAAAGTGAGTAGAAACAAAGGAAGTGCTGCCCGATTTTCCGTAGAATTAGAGACCGTATACTTAGTATTATTCTACGTTTGAGACTAGAAGTTGATAGTCTTGTTGTGACCATTATAGGTTGACATTTCTACGTACGGCGTATTAGGCTTAGCTTGTGGATTTAGCCGAAAAGGTATGTGAACTATCTCATCTTCTAGCATGATTCCTTAAGATAAAGAAAGTATGTCCTACTCCTTAAATGATCCATTCCTTGGTTGTATTTGGATTGCCTAAAATAGAATTCGTTCTATGTACTCCCTTGATTGTACTTTGATGTTTAAATTGTAAGTTGTATAATCCATTTCCTTAGTGAAGTTTGGATTCTTAAAAGTGAAAGTATTTTGCTTAAAGTACATAGAGTCTTGAAAAGGAAGTTGTTTCCAAACCTTTTGGCTAGTGCCTAAGTTCCAAAACCTAAGGGTTGTTGTAACGACTTTAGGGGAGTTAAAGGAGTGATTTACTTAATTGTTTTAAGAGAGGAGAAATGACATGATTTAAGAGAAGTAACTTGTTTTAAAGGTGTGAGTTACTTGAGGTTTAAAAGTAGAAGAAACTTGTTTTCTAAATATTAAGAGACTTGAAGTATTTTGAAAGTTAAGAACTTGTTTTGTAAGTATGTGATACTTGGTTTTAAAAGTATAAGTCTCTCGGTTATAAAAGGAATGGATATGTCTAAAACCATAAAGGGTTATAACGGCTTTATGGGAAGTTGGTTATAACGGTTTTATGGAAGGTTAAGAAAGTTGTCTATTTTGATTATTAGGCATAAGTTGCCTAGATTGTGAAAATTTGAAGTTACTTGATTTCAAGTTTTGAAATGAGTTTTCTAAAAGTGTAGTAACTTACTTTGAAAAATAGACACACCTTTGTCACGACCCGTTCCGGGGCCCGTGACTGGTGCCTTACCGGGGCACCCAAGTAGTCATACATCAGAGTAATCAGCGGAAATATAAAGCAAGACATGAAACAGTTTATAAAATAAGACACAGTTTATGTGAGAAAACATCGCCTTTCGGCATTATATATATAAACATGGTTTAGCAGTTACATCCGACACTGTACAACATGACTACAGACCTCTAAGGAAATATACAACTATGGCGGGACAGGGCCCCGCCATACCTTGACTGTACAAAACTATCTACAACAGGGAGATCATACCCAAAAGTAGAGCCTCCGGAAAAGATGGAGCTCCCGACACCAACGTAGAGATCCTAAGAATGTGGATCTAGCACCTGCTTGCCCTTACCTGCGGTATGAACGCAGCCCCCCGAAGGAGGTCAGTACAACAGGTACTAAGTATATGAAACTGTAAAAATACTTAAATGAAACATATCATTTTAAAAGCAGTTTTGCAAGTATGTATGAAACAACGAGAAACGCGCATAGTGCCACATCACAAACAAAGCGTGATAGGTAAATCATGCGGGTCTTTTCTAGGCTGCGAATGATCGGCAGGGCCAATTGCGTAGTATCACCATGCAAGCCTAATCACGGACTCCGTAGTCGCGTAGGCCAATCACATAGGCCGCATAGGGTATATAACCCCGCATCGAGGTAGCTACTCCTCGGCATCGTCCCGGACTCGTAGTCCGCATGGCCACGTACCGCGTGAGGTATAACCCGCACACTAACACGGAACTCCCAGTAGTTCGCGCAGGTCCATGGACCCGCATGAGGTATTCTCGAATCATGGTCCTGCACACGAGTCTACCCCGCGACGGAGGACTTAACCCGGTAATATGTCAAGAGGTGAGTGATGTTACACTAACCTAACAACTTATCGTTAAACAACATAAGCACAACAAGAATACTCTTTTACACAAGCGTTACAAGACACTAACACACATAGCATCATATCATGTCTACTTATCAAACCATCTTATTATTCTTTTCACAATTCAATATAAGTTTGTTATAAACACATGGCAAACTGTTTCTTTTATCATTCTTAAGTGGTTATACTTAACTTCCCATAAAGCTAGTATAACTCTTAAGCTTCGCATTTTAAAACCAATTAGTTCTCTTACATTAAAAATGATTGAGTATTCTTTTGAAATGTTTTGATTCTTTATTATTAGCTTAAGCCGTGAGGCATTCTTAGTAAGTGTTATTCAGCTTAAGCGTGAGGCATTCCGTAAGTATTATCGAGCTTAAGTCAAAGACATTGCCGTAGTTATTATTCGATTAACACGTACGCGTCTAGTACTACATATATATTGTAAAATATCATGCTTTAGGAAGAATCACATACCTTCTCGTGAAAACCACCTTGAAGTTGAATATGTCGTGTGAGAGTCGACTATAATAGTCACAAACATCTATCAAAGACTACTCGAAGGTCAGTCTAACCAGAGGGTTCACAATACTACGGAAAGTCGGGCCGCACTTCCCTGCAGGTGAGCTATATAAGTCTCTGTGAACACGGTCATATAAGCATAGTTCAATTATTCTTCTTTAAACCCTTCTACTGTGATAACATTCAATTCTACTCTGCAATATTCTTCTAAGTATTTATACTTATTCTTATACTACAACAGTAAGTATTCTCTAATTCAAAAGAGGTTAGGATTAGTTACCTCGGTAAGCCCAATAATATCCTAGAAAAGTCGCCTTTGAGCAAGGTTTTGCTCCTAAGTTGTATGCTCCAAGGAAACCTTAGAAGTTCTTCACAACTTCTACTAAGTACTAAGGTATTTGGGCTAGGGTATTTTGGGCATTATAACAATACAAGAAGGCAACTTTTCTACCAATGGAGGGGGGGTAGGTTTTGGCTAGGCTAGGGGGGGGGGATATTCGGCCAAGGGCCTTCACAAGGGGAGGGGGAGGTGTGTTGGACGAAAGAGCTACAAAGGGAGAGGAGAGGATTTTCAAGACTTGGAAAGATTTGTGGATGAAGAACTCTTCATCTTAAGGGGGGTATTTATAGGTCAAGAAGTGGCCAACCAATGGCCAAGATTAAGACAAGTGCAAGGCAAGTGTAGGGTGAAGATTTACTCCACACAAATATCCTACCAACTCCTTGACTTGTGCACAAGGCACAAAAAATGTGCTCACCTTTGCCCAATTCGTCCAAATGGACGATTTCAAGTCCATCAATTGGAGGGTGACAAGTGTCGCCCTCCCGTTGGTCCAAAATGTTTCGTCTCTCGGAAAAATCCACAAAAATTAGAAATGGCATAGCCGGAATTTACCCTACGAAAGCTGTGGAAACGTTTCGTCGGAAAACTATTCGTTTTGTGAGTTGTGCCCAAAAAATCGTCCAAGCCTAAACTTTAAGGCTAAACTTTTTGTACGTATTCCCTTACGTACATACTCTGGAAATACGGGGTATAACAACCTTGATACTACGGGTGTTAGTATCTTGGGGTTTTACATAAAAAGGAGTCTTTTGAAAAGAATGTGCGTACGTAGTACTTTGGCTTGTTTAATTGAGAATTATTCTATGTGTGCCTTGATAAGTACTTTGGCTTGTTTAATTGAGAATTATTCTATTAGTGCCTTAAGTAAACCAAAATGAGAGTGTATATGAATAAGACTAATAAGAAGTTAGGGGGATTTCTTAACTTGCTTACTCATTGTGTGATAAGCCGGTAGTGCTTATGTTATGTATGATGGCCAGTTGAGGTAGGGTAAGAGTATAAATGAGGGGTGTATCCCCAAAGATCGTTATACCACCTGCTTTATCATCTTCTTCAGGGTAAGAGTATAAATGAGGGGTGTATCCCCAAAGATCGTTATACCACCTGCTTTATCACTTTCTTCAGGGTAATAGTATAAATGAGGGGTGTATCCCCAAAGATCGTTATACCACCTGCTTCATCACTTTCTTCAGGGTAAGAGTATAAATGAGGGGTGTATCCCCAAAGATCGTTATACCACCTGTTTTATCACTTTCTTCAGGGTAAGAGTATAAATGATGGGTGTATCCCCAAAGATCGTTATACCACCTACTTTACCACCTTCTTCAGGGTAAGAGTATAAATGAGGGGTGTATCCCCAAAGATCGTTATCCCACCTGTTTCCGTGGATTTGCTACCTATACTTTTGATTACTCTCATTGTTAGTAAGGCCTTCGTGTCTTTATTATTTGAGTAGTGACTTTGAGGCGTCGTCCACGACTTGATATGGCTTATGTATTGTGTCTTGTAGGTTGGCTATCATACATGTCTCTGTTTTGTTTAGATTTATGATTTCATTACAATACTTATCGTTTCACATACTTGGTACATTCTTCTTGACCTCCTTGAAGCTGCGTTCATCTGCTTGAGTTTAGGTACGTTGTTTGGTGATCGGCAGTGTAGGACCGCTCGAGTTTTGGATAGCTCCTACATTCGGGAGTTTATCTTTTTGGTATAAGTTCTTTCGATCTGAGACTTTTGTCTGATAATGGGTGCAATGGCGGGGCCTTGTCCCATCAGTTCGATAAAACTTTTAAGTGCAGTATTCATATGTGGGATTGGACTTATATGCGGTGTAGTGTCTTTTGTTATGTATATTATGGCGGCGCATCGGCTTTGCCTTACTTACGTATGTTGGTTTTAAAAAAATGAGGTGTTATTAAATTTCGCGGTTTACTTAGTTGTTAAGGTAGAAGGTGCGGGTAGGGCACGATCCTGAGCCCGGTTGGGCGTGACAATCTTGCCGGCTTGATCACGGGACGCGATAATGTCATATAGTCCGCCCGTAAAGGTATATTGCAGCCCATTTCGGGCGCGATAATGTCATATAGTCCGCCCATAAAGGTATACTTTCGGCCCATTCACGGGGGCGATAAAGTCATATAGTGCCCATAAGGTATCTTGCGGCCCATTTACGGGGCGATAATGTCATATAGTCGCCCATAAAGGTATACTGCGCGCATTTACGGGGCGATAATGTCATATAAAATCCGGGAATTTAACCCAACGTACTACGTACCTCTACTCCTTTTAAAAATGACTCTTTTTCAAATGAAACTTCCAAGATACTAACAACCGTAGTATCAAGTCATATCTACTTTTCAAGACAAGTCACAATACCTTTTAGAAATACATTGTTATACCCCGTATTTCCAGAATATGTACGTAAGGGCGTACGTATACTAATTTGAGCCTTAAAGATTTGGCAAGTTTCGAAAATTGTACACAAGTGCCGAAAAGAGTCGTTTTTCGACGAAACGTTTTGCAAGACTTGCGAAGGGAAAATTCCGGCTATGTCATTTATAATTTTTGCGGATTTTTCCGAGAGACGAAATATTTTGGACCAACGGGAGGGTGACACTTGTCACCCTCAATGGACGGCTAAGAGGGCCTTACACTTGGATTGATCTTGGCCATTGGTTGGCCCTTGCTTGACCTATAAATACCCCCTTAGTTGATGAACTTTCTTCATCCAAAAATCATTTTCCAAGTCTTGAAATCTCTCCCCCTTTGTGAGTTAAATTCGTCCAAAGCCCCTCTTTTGAGAAGCCTTGGCGAGAGCCTCCCCTTAAGTGAGGCTTGGCAGAGAGGTACCCCCTTGCCTAGTTGTCTCGTATAAATACCCCCTTTTGTGGTATAGAAATACTCTCCAAGTATTGTTATAATGCCCAAATACTTTAGCCATATACCTTGTAGTACTTTCCAAAGTTACCTCTATACGTAGAGCCCGGAAATACTATTATACTTTCCTTTAGCCACAAAAACGAAACCTAAGGAAAACCTTCATAGTCGGTTGAAGTGTTAAGTAGAAGTTGCGTAGAACTTCTAAGGGTTGTTGGGCGGATTGGAGCACTCGTATTAGGACCTAAACGTTGCTCAGAATCGAATAATATACTTGGATAATTTTGGGCTCATCGAGGTAAATACTCTCGTCCTTCTATTGTAATTGGGAATTACATCAGTAGTTGTATATAAATGAATATAAGATTCATAGAAGAGATTTGAATCGTAATGGAAGGATATTCTGAGAAAAGACTTGAGCGAAATCACGTCGTAAGAATATTAGAGTAGAAGATTATAAACTGTATTTACATAGGACTGTATTTACAGTATACTGATCACCTTCATTGGTTGAATGTTATGCAAGTTGCATTTGCTACTTAGAAGGTTGACAAGGATAGCAGGGTTATAGCCGTGGAGCGTTTTGCTTATAGTCGATAATCGTCGCGAGGTATGTGATTCTTCCTATACTCTTGAGCATGAAGTATTTTAAAAGAATACATATAGTATGGTAGACGTACGTGTGGCAATGTCTTTTGACTTAAGCCTGAATAATATGTATATATTATATGGTAGATGTCACGTGTGCTAACTGAATATAGTTATGCAATGTCTTTTGACTTAAGCACGAATAATAAGAACCTTGAAATGTTTTAAAGGAATATAGGTATAGTACGGTGGCGTCGTGTGTTAGCGAATGTAGTGTTACGGCAATGTCTTTTGACTTAAGCCTGAATAAGAAGAATCTTGAAGTATTTCAAAAGAAATAAGAAACTTTTTGAAAGAAGAGTAATACTTGGTTTTGAAAACATAAGAGTTATACTAGATTTATGGGGAGTTAGGTATAACGTCTTAAGAGTGATAAAAAGAATGGTTTACTGATTTTTAGAAGTTAAGAGACTTAATCTTAAAAGATAAGAGACTTGACTTATTTGTATTGATATGAAGTTTGTTAACAATGTGAAACCTCATTCGTGAGTAATGGGTACTTGGTTTTAAAAGGAATAATGTTTTACTGATTTCGGAAATCAGAATGAGTATCGACAAACCACGGCGGCGTTAATAAAGGAAAATGTAATAAATAATGAAGTATTATTAAAACCAGTAGAAACCTCCATCTGCATAGAAACTAAGATGAGACAAAATGATATTACATTTCCTAGATCATGGCTGCTTAATAAGATTGATTATGAATAAGAATAACCTACACTCATATAAGGCATATGTTACTCAAATGTTTTAAAAGAGATTAAGACATTGAAGTATGAAACTTTTCTAAAAAAAAGAGCCTTGAGTAATTGAAATTAGGCAAACTGGAACCTTAGGGAAAAGAATGTGGTTGAAAAGGAAAGTGTTTTGGTTTACCTAAAAATGTGAGTCACTCTATTTTATACTACGGGTATCGGGTGACTTTTATAAAAGGAATGGATCTCTTTAAAAAGGAATTTAACGTACGTAGTACTTTAGGGTTAACACCCGGATTTTGACTTAAAATGAAAGTACTTTGACTTGTGTATAACTTGCCTATGCTTGTTGTTGTGTAACTTGCCTATGCTTGTTGTTGGATAACTTGCCTATGCTTATTGAGATAGTCTTTGTTGTGCAAGAATTGCGTTTCTATTCTACCGCGTCTCTCGATGGAGGGCCGGTTGACTTGTTGAGAACTTACTTGGGCGTCTGGCGTGTGGAAGATTCCACGCACGCTTCCATTATTATTATTACATGGGCATGTCTACCGATGATGTGGACACGTGACCATTATGGTTATTTATGGCGAAATATCGTGACTTACGATTGTGATCGGGTCGTGCTGTTTACTTGCCCGTCGGCTACGTGGCGCGGTGGATCTGCTATAGGTTATTGCACCGCCACGTGTCGCCTTCAGCGAAGTATCGTGACTTACGGTTGTGATGGTGCGTGCTGTTTACTTGCCCCGTCGGCACGTGACGAGTGGATCTGGTGTAGGTTATTGCACGCCACGTGTCGCCTTAGCGAGTCGATATTTGGATGGAGCTTCGTGACTTACGGTTGTGATCGGTGCGTAGCGATTCACTTGCCCCGTCGCCATTACGTGGCGCAAATGGAGCGGTGAAGGCTATTGCACTTGCCACGTGTCGCCTTCATGATATGGTTATGCGACATCGTACGGTCGGATCGTAGTTATACTTGCCGTCACGGTTTTATTGACACAGTAGGACACGGTGTTCACATATACTCCTTGGTGTTGTTATATCATGCTGGCGGTGAGGAAGAATTCCACGCACAGTGATGATTTGGAGGCGTGAGTCCACGACTTGATATATTTGTTTATATGTGGTGTCTTGTAGTTTGGTTATCATACATGTCTCCGCTTTATATAGATCGCTATGATTTCATTCTGATATTTCTGATTTCACATACTTGGTACTGTTTGTCGACCTCCTTGGGGAGTTGCGTTCATCTGCCAGTAGAGTTACATCAGTGTCGATCCATTATAAGATCACCTTTCAAATATTGGGAAGCTCCGTTCCTTGGAGGCTTATCTTTGGTATGTCACCACAGTGCAGAGTTCTTGTACATTCAGGGGTATGGCGGGGCCCTGTCCCGCCGTAGTTGTTGTAAAAATCTTAGAGGTCTGTAGCACTGTTGTGGGCAGGGTTGTAAGGATTGTAACTGTTCAAATGTCTATATATATATGTTGGAAGGCAACCGTTTTGGTTGGCCTATTTTCTTTATCTTGATCCATGTCCATTTAAATGTTTAAGTTTTTATTTCCGCTGGTTTTTCTCTGATGTTGTATCACTAGGGTGCAGGGTAAGGCACCGATTCACGGGCATTCGGTCGTGACAAAAGTGGTATCGAGGCGATTAGTCCTCGGAAAGTGTCTGGCATCGTGTCTAGTATAGTCTTGATTATCGATGTGTTGTGCACCACATCTATAATCGTGAGGTCTGAGACATTTAGGATTGGTTTCCGTTCTTCTCATTACGAGATCGTGCCTTAGAAATGTGATAAGTTGGACCCTCGGCGTGCCGTTTTACGATTATGCCTCGCGCAAGGCAACCCGGGCGAAGGGCAAAGCGGCGAGAGGAGGCTGCGAGTAGAGCGCGGCGATCTCTACGAGACCACGATACACGAGCCTCGGTTCCACGATGCAGGTAGAAGAGATGAGTTACAAAGGTGGGCCCGATTAATGGCGAGTTGTGGCGAGACTTGAGGATAAGTGGGCCTTGGCGGTTCGATGCAGATGGTTCACCCCGATCATATAGTTGATGCTACGGGATTTTACGAGATGTAACCGCGAGTTTTATGGGTCGAGGCACGAGGATGATCGCGAGTTCATCCGGCGATTCTGACGGATCATGAGAGTGATCGAGCATCGGAGACCGATTCGATAGTCCTAGGTTCGCATCGGTTGCGTGATACCGCATGATCGTGGTTTGATTCGTGGGCTGTCGGGAGGCATGCTTCCGGTGTATGGAACGAGTTCTCGAGGCATTTCGTGCGCATTTCTTGCCTCCCCAGATGAGGAGGGCTCGGGTAGATAGATTTTTGGTGTTGCGGCCGAGCGGGCGTACGGTTCGGGAGTACAATGTAGAGTTCGACTCGTTGGCGACGCGTCCGCGTTAGTAGTTAGTACGGAAGATCGGGTGCACCGATATGTTCTGAGGCTCGATGATTACCTAGCGAGAGTTGTTCGGTGTAGCTCTTCAGGGCATGGACATTGCGCATGCGAGCTATGCACTTGGATGTGAGGCGGAGAAATCGACGGAATGACCGAGATCAGCGAAGAGGCGAGCAATGAGGTCCTTTGATGACTTTCGAGGCGGACCGCCTGTGAAGAGCGATTATGCGCCTCCGCCCGATGCAAGTGGTCCCCCACCGTCGTCGGGACGTTTGGGATATTCAGGAGCAGGTCAGGGCTCCCAGGTTTCAGATTTTCAGGGGAGTAGAAGTGTTCGCCGGATGAGGCCGCCCGTATCTCAGTGTGACCGTTGTGGTAAAGCCCATAGAGGGGAATGTCGTACTGGTTTGGGAGATTGCTATACTGCGGCAGCGAGGGCCATTTGTGGAGCTTGTCAGGCCGAGTAGCTGGTGGGATAGCACTGAACTACTAGATCGATTCTGGGTTCTTCACCTTCCATAGCTAGGCGGGATGTTCATACACGTGAGCCACGACAGAGGTCGCGGTGGAAGTTCCCAGTTTTAGCGGTCCTTTGAACCGCCCATTTTCAGGTATATCCTTAACCCTCAAGAGACTTGTATGTATTGATGTAATGATAGTGTGTTAAGTGTTATGTTCGGATAACTTTGTGCAAAAATGTGATTTAGAAGCCTGGTTAGTAAAGGGTAAGCCTGGGGGTGAGAAATGATGAACTTTAGAATATTACAGTTGAGACCTTAGATGTAAGGCCGTCTTGAGTACAAGATCTTGCGGGTGATCTTTGTCAGAATGTATAAGTATACGTGGAGTATTGTGGGAAAATTCCTGGGGTGGTGTAAAATGGAAGTGGTAGCTTTCATGACCTGTATAGGTAAGATTGTTCCGGATCGGGAAACAAGAGCGTGATGCGTTAAGTGGGTCGGGTTGGGGCCATGTTGAGGGCCAACCGCGGCTGTTCGAGTGGGGTCAGCTGGGTGGTCCGCCGGTGGTAGGGTCACAAGGGTGCTAGGCCCAAGTTTAGATGATCATCGTATGAGTTCGTGGATAGGTTCGACCAGAAGCAGATCGTGAAGGCCGGGAATGGCCTTAAGGGAGATTGAGGCTAGTAAGATGACCAAGTTTGGAGGTGGTGACTCCAAAGTTTTGGAAACTGAAGTATGGTACGCATACTAGAAGAGTTCAAGTATTCAAGAAGGGTACGACGAGTAAGGAAGGAAGAGAACGTATGTTATTTCGTGGCCAGGTATGGCGTTGGCAACTTGTTAGAAGAACCTTATCATTATCCGTCTTGAGAAGGAACATTCGGGACGAATGTTTCTAAGGAGGGGAGAATGTTATACCCCGTATTTCAGGTATGCGTGGGCGTACGTATAATAATTTGAGCCTTAAAGATTTGGCAAGTTTCGAAAATTGTACACAAGTGCCGAAAAGAGTCGTTTTTCGACGAAACGTTTTGCAAGACTTGCGAAGGGAAAATTCCGGCTATGTCATTTATAATTTTTGCGGATTTTTCCGAGAGACGATATATTTTGGACCAACGGGAGGGTGACACTTGTCACCCTCAATGGACGGCTAAGAGGGTCATTGTTTGCACGTTTTTTGTGCATTTTCTTGGTCAAGGGTTAGGTAGGATATTTTGTGTAGTAGATGGATAAGGACACATGGGTAAATCCTAGCCCTACACTTGCCTTACACTTGGATTGATCTTTGTTATACCCCGTATTTCCAGAGTATGTACGTAAGGGAATACGTACAAAAGTCTAGCCTTAAAGTTTAGGCACAAAACGTTTTTCTTGGGCACAACTCACAAAACGAATAGTTTTCCGACGAAACGTTTCCACGACTTCGTAGGGCAAATTCGGCTATGCCATTTCTAATTTTGCGGATTTTTAGAGGCGAAACATTTTGGACCAGCGGGAGGCGACACTTGGCACCCTCGATTGGTGGACTTGAAATCGTCCATTGGGCCGAATTGGGCAATGAAGTGCGTTTTTGTGCCTTTGCACAAGTCAAGGATTAGGTAGGATATTTTGTGTGCAAGTTGGCCAAGGACACTTGCCCTAATCTTGACCTTACACTTGCCTAGCACTTGGCTAAATCTTGGCCCTTGGTTGGCCATGTCTTGACCTATAAATACCCCCTTAAGATGAAGAGTTCTTCATCCACAAATTCCTTTCCAAGTCTTGAAAATCCTCTCCTTTCCCTTGTAGCCTTTTAGTCCAACACCCCCTTTTTAGTGAGCTTGGCGAGGCAACCCTCCCCAGCCTAGCCGAAATCTACCCCTCCCTTGGTAGAAAAGTTGTCTTCTAGTATTGTTATAATGCCAAAAATACCTAGCCCAAATCCCTTAGTCCTTAGTAGAAGTTGTGAAGAACTTCTAAGGTTTCTTAGACTCTGAGCGTCTAACTTAGGAGCTAAACCTTGCTCAGCGCGACTTTATCTAGGATATTATTGGGCTTACGAGGTAACTAATCCTAACCCTCTTTTGAATTAGAGAATACATCTTTGTAGTAGTATAAGAATGAGTATAAATACTTAGAAGAATATCACGAGAATAGAATTGAGCGTTATCACGGTAGAAGGGTTTAAAGAAGATTAATCAAATTGTACTTACATAGAATTTGTTTTCACGATGACTTGAGTAGCTCACGGGTAGGGAAGTGCGCCCAATTTTCCGTAGGATATAGAACCCTCTGTTTAAGCTGTTTACAAAGTAGTGCGAGCGTTGATAGGCGTGTCGACTATTATAAATTTGATTCTCTGCGCGATATATTCAACTTGGCAGGTGGTTTTCGCTGAGAAGGTATGTGATTCTTCCTAAAGCATGATATTTTACAATATATATGTAGTACGTTAGACGTACATGTGTTACTGAATAATAACTACGGCAATGTCTTTGACTTAAGCCTGAATAATACTTACGGCAATGCCTCGCTAAGCTTTGAATAACACTTACGGAAATGCCTCACGGCTTAAGCTGAATAATAAAGAATCGAAAGCATTTCAAAGAATCTTGAATCATTTTTATGAAGAGAACTAATTGGTTTTAAAGCGAAGCTTAAGAGTTATACTAGCTTTATGGGAAGTTAAGTATAACCACTTAAGAATGATAAAAGAAACAGTTTGCCTATGTGTTTATAACGGACTTATATTGAATTGTGAAAGAATAATAAGATGGTTTGATAAGTAGACATGATATGATGCTATGTGTGTTAGCGTCTTGTAACGTTTGTATAAGAGAGTATTCTTGTTGTGCTTATGTTGTTTAAAGATAAGCTGTTATGTTAGTGTACTATCACTCACCTCTTGACATATTACAGGGGTTGCTGCCTCCGTCTGGGGTAGACTCGGTGATGCAGGACCATGATTCGAGAATACCTCATGCGGGTCCAAGGACCTATGCGGAGCTACGGGAGTTCGAGGTTAGTGATGCGGGGTTATACCTCATGCGATGCATGTGGCCGTGCGGACTACGAGTCGGGGCGATGCAGGAGTAGCTACCCTCGATGCGGGGTTATGTACCTATGCGGGCCTATGTGAGTGGCCTATGCGGACTACGAGTCCAGGATTAGGCTTGCATGGTGATACTACGGGCAATTGGCCCTGCTTCGATCATTCGCAGCCTAGAAAAGGCATGTTACAGTTTACCTATTGTTGCTCTTGTTTATGATGTGGCACTATGTGCGGTCCCCTTGGTTGTTTCATACATACTTGCAAAACTGATTTTAAAATGATATGTTTTCATTTAAGTATTTCTGATTTCATATACTTAGTACTGTTGTCTTGACCTCCTTGAAGTGCGTTCATCTGCATGCGGTAAGAGGCGGCAGTGCTAGATCCACATTCTTAGGATCTCTACGTTGGTATCGGGAGCTCCATCTTTTAGGAGGCTCTACTTTTGGGTATGATCTCCTGTTGTAGATAGTTTTATCTGATCGGTATGGCGGGGCCCGGTCCCGCCATAGTTGGATATTTCCTTAAGTGCGTAGTCATGTTATGCGATATCGGATGTAGCTGCTAAACCATGTTTATATATATATCTTAGAAAGCGATGTTTTCTCATAAACTGTATCTTATTTTATAAACTGTTTCATGTCTTGTTTTATATTTCCGCTGATTACTCTGATGTATGACTACTTGGCTGCCCCGGTAAGGCACCAGTCACGGGCCCCGGAATGGGTCGTGACAAAAGTGGTATCAGAGCAGTTAATCCTCGGAAAGTGTCTACAGACCGTATCGCTGAGAGTCTTGCTTATCGGTGTGTTGTGCACCACACCAATAATCAGGAGGCTATAGGGTATTTAGGATTGGTTTCCATTCTTCTCACTCTGAGATCGTGCTTTAGAGTTGTGTTAAAGTTGGACCCCTCTAACGTATTCCTTGTTCTGTAACAGTTATGCGTCCACGTAAGGCAACCCGGGCCCAGAAGGGCAAAGCGTAGGAGGCGCTAGTGGGACACCTAGAGTCACGAGGGCTCGGGCCCGATCTATACGAGGCGGCGAGTTCTACGCCGCCCGATTCCAACGAGACTACGATGCCGCGCCTCGCGTCCCGCGGCTGAGGCGGAGAGATAAATACAAGAGATGGCCCATCTATTGGCTAGGATTGTGGCGGACACGAGGACAGTGGATCTGGCGATTCAGTCCAGCCCGATCGTGCCGTAGTTCACCCGAGGCGAGAGTTTGAGGCTACGAGACTTCACGAGTTGTAGCCCGAGTTTCTGGTCGGCGGGAGGATGATCCGCGGAGTTCATCCGTCGGCTCTGAAGGATTACGAGTGATCGGGCGTCGGAGACCGAGTCCGTGATCTTTGGTTCGCATAGGCGTGATACCGCGATCGATTGGTTTGATTCATGGGAGTTATCCGGGAGAACACGCGTCCCAGGCTACTTGGGATGAGTTCTCGAGGCTTTCCTCTCACTTCTTGCCTCCACAGATGAGGAGGGTGCGGGCTGATAGATTTTTACTGCTGAGGCAGTGAGGACGCACTGTCAGGGAGTACAATGTCGAGTTTGATTCATTGGCTCGATATGTCCCAGCGTTGGTATCTAATATGGAGGAGAGGGTGCACCGCTACGTCAACGTGCTAGATGCCTATATGGCCTAGTCTTGTGCGGGTGTTAGTCTTCAGCCGGGTATGGACATTACCGCATGCGAGCTCATGCTCTTGGATGTGAGGCGTAGAACGCCGGGTTGGCGGCGGCGAGAAGACGGGGCGGCGAGGTCTTTTGGTGGCTATCGTGGTGGCGGCCTCAGCGGCGATCTAGATTTGCACCACGGCGGCTCGAGCACTCTGCGCCGTCCCGGCCTCGGCCCGGAGATATTCGGCGAACCAGGCCCGGGACTTGAACATCGAGCGGCGAAGGTTACGGCGTCGGGACCACCGCCGGTGTGGCCGTCGGCGAATCCGCCGGGAGTTGTGGTGCTACGGGAGCTTGTTTGATTGTGGCGGCGAGTCACTATGCGGCTGTCAGACGAGGCGATCTTGATGGTAAGTCGGCCTACGAGTTCTTTCGCCGGGTCTTCATCCCAGCGATTTACTCGCATACGGAGGCAAGGTACTCATGGACCAGGTCGCGGCGGAGGTCGTGGCGCGGGTCCCGATTCTAGCGGTCCTCGAACCGCATTTATGCTTTGTCCGGTAAGCGGGATCGGAGGCCTCACGATGTCGTCACGGTACCTTATCGTTTTGGGTTTGATGTGTATGCTTTGATAGATCGGGTTCTACCTGTCCTATATATCTCCACTTGTTGCTAGTAGGATAGGGATAGAGCACGAGTCCATAGACCACTTTCGAGGTAGCTACGCCGATGGGTGATTGATGGTAGCTCGGCGGGTATATAGAGCTTGTCGGTGACCATTCTGATCGTCGGACCTGGCGACTTGATAGAGTTGGAGATGATTGACTTCGGCGTGATCATGGGGATGGATTGGCTAGCTTCTGCTACGCCAATGTAGGCTGAGAGAGAAAGTAATGCGGTTCGGTTCCGAGGCCGGTTGTTGAGTGGGAGGAGCACGATATCGCCAGGGTAGGTTTATTTCCTACCTCAAGGCTAGGTAGATGGTGCGAGAAGGGTATATCTACCATCTCGTTCGGGTGTTTGATCTCGAAGGCTGCGGTACCAGATTTTCCGTCGATTCGGTGGTGAGAGAGTTCCAGGCGTGTTTCAGACGACCTCGGGTATCCCTCACGAGAGGAGATTGAGTTTTGTATTGACATATTGCGGACACTCGGCCTATTTCCATTCCGCCATCTGAGAATGGCACTGCCGAGTTGAGAGAGTTGAAGGATCGGCTTAGAGATTTCTTTGGAGAAGGGCTTCATCAGCCTAGTGTTTCTCGCAGGAAGCGCGGTGTGTTCGTGAAAAAGAAGGGCGGGGCCAGCTGCATGTGTGTTGATTCTGACGGTGAACAAGGTGACCATTAAACGAATACCCTTCCGGGATTGATGATTTGTTCGACCGGTTGCGAGTGCGAGATGCTTCTCCAAGATTGATCTGGTCGGGCTATCATCAAGTGCGAGTCGAGAGGTAGATGTCCCTAGAATTGCATTCGGGACCCGTGCGGGCATTATGAGTTGAAGTCATGTCTTTTGGGTTGACCAATGCTCGTGGTATTCATGGATTTGATGAACAGTGTTCAAACCATTTTGGACACGTTTGTGATAGTGTTCATTGATGATATCTTGGTTTATTCGCTCGGGCGAGGAGCATGCGAGCATTTGAGAGGCTGTCTTGTGATTCTCGAGACCAGCGATTATCGCCAAGTTTTCCAAATGTGAGTTTTGGTTGACTTGATGGCGTTTCTTGGGCATATTGTCGAGTGATGGCATTCAGTGGATCGGCAAGATCGAGGCGATCGAGGACTTGGCCTGAACTCTTACTCCGGCGAGGTTCGCGATTTCGGGCCTTGCAGGATATTATCTCGGTTCGTGGAGAAGTTTGCTATCTACGCACCATTGACTAGGTGACTCGAAGCGGCCAAGTTTGATGGTGATGCTTGTGGCGGGGTTTCGATTCTTGAAGGAGGCGGCGACGCCCGTTCTTACTCTTCCGAGGTCGGATGGTTATGTCGTGTATTGTGATGCGTCGGGCATTGGGTTGGTATGTGTGTTGATGCGGCATGGCGAGTTATAGCATATGCATCGGCGGTGAAGAAACACGAGAGGAACTACCCACCCATGATTTGGAGTTGGCGGTGTGATTCACGCTTTGAAGATCTGGAGGCACTATTTGTATGGGGTTCACGTGGATATTTTACTGGACCACAAGAGCCTCGGTATATCTTCACGGAGGAGTGAACTTACGGCGAGGCGGTGGTTAGAGTTGCTTAAGGATTACGATGTTGATATCATGTACCACCCGGGAAGGCGATGTTGTGGCGGATGCTCTTAGTCGTAGGTCGATGGGAGCCTATCGGATGTGCGGCTAGAGAGGAGGACATGGTTCGTGATTTTCATCGATTAGCGAGCCTTGGTGTCCGTTTGATTGATTCCGATAGCGATGGGGTTAGAGTTCGTGAGGTTGCCGAGTCTTCCATCGTCGAGGAGGTGAAGAGCAGCGATTCGAGGATCGGCTTTGATTCGATATCGTGATCTGACTCTTACGTGAGGGCAAGGGTCCTTTTGAGTAGCACCTGATGGGGTGCTAAGGTTTGAGGCGGTGTGTGTTCGGATGTTTGAGGACTTGGCGGCGAGTTCTTGGGGAAGCACTGCGGCGGCGTTACTCTATCCATCGGGTCGACCAAGATGTACCACGACCTTAGATACGTGTATTGGTGGGATGGCTTGAAGAGGGGCGTTGCGAGTTAGCTCGGTGCCCATGTTGTCGGTGAAGGTAGAGCACGGAGGCACGGTGGTTTGTTGCGGCGATAGAGATCCCGACACGGAAGTGGGAGGTGATCAACATGGACTTCATCACGGGATTACCTCGCACTCGGAGGAGACATGATTCTATATGGGTTATCGTCGACGGTGTGAAATCAGCCCACTTTCTTCCGTCGGGACGACTTTTGGTGAGGATTATGCGGACTTTACATCAGAGAGGTCGTCGATGCATGGAGTCCCTATTTCGATCATATCGCACGGAGCCCGGTTCTGGCTAACACGGAGGTCTTTCGAGAGAGGTTTAGGGGCGGTGAGCACGATCTGCATTCCATCCGCAGACAGACGGGCGGCGCACTATCGGACTCTTGAGGATATCTGCGAGCTGTGTTATCGACTTCGAGGTAGTTGGGAGGATCATTTGCCTCTAGTTGAGTTCGCGTACAATAATAGCTACCACTCCGGTATTCGGATGGCGCCTTATGAGGCCTTGTATGGGAGGAAGTGCAGATCGCCTATAGGTTGGTTCGATGTGGGCGAGTGCGGCTAGTGGGACGATTTGGTGCTGAGCGATGGATAAGGTGAAGCTTATCAAGGCGGCTATTGACAACTCGAGTCGGCGAAGTCGTATGCGAGATCATCGTCGTCGGCATCCGGAGTTCGCGATTGATGATTGGGTTTTCTGAAGGTGTCACCCATGAAGGGTGTGATGAGATTCGGGAAGAAGAAACTTCGGCCCAAGTACATTGGGCGTTTGATTGTCGCGAGGTAGGCAAGGTTGCCTATGAGTTGGATCTGCCGTCCGATCTGGAGCGGTGCATCCGGTTTTCACGTATCTATCTTGAGGAGATGTATCGGGGATCCATCTAGGGTGCACCCGATTGGCGATGTCGGTGGCCAGGGGTTATCGTATGAGGAGGTTCCCATAGCGATAATCTATCGTCGAGTTAGGCGTCTGCGGACGAAGGGCGTGGCTTCCGTCAAAGTCTTGTGGCGGAGCGAGCTCGAGGAGGAGATGGCGTGGGAAGGCAGAAGAGGACATGAGGCGAAGTATCCTCACCTATTCCCACACCTCCGGGTAATTCACTTTCCTACTTGTAAATCTTCATTATCGTTTATGCCTAAGTGTTGTTTTGTGGCCGTGTGTGGCATTTGCAACTGTTTAAGTTATGAAGGACCTTATCGTTAACTGTCTTGGGAAGGAACATTCGGGACGAATGTTTCTAAGGAGGGGAGAATGTTATACCCCGTATTTCCAGAGTATGTACGTAAGGGAATACGTACAAAAGTCTAGCCTTAAAGTTTAGGCACAAAACGTTTCTCTTGGGCACAACTCACAAAATGAATAGTTTTCCGACGAAACGTTTCCACAGCTTTCGTAGGGCAAATTCCGGCTATGCCATTTCTAATTTTTGCGGATTTTTCCGAGAGACGAAACATTTTGGACCAACGGGAGGGCGACACTTGGCACCCTCCAATTGGTGGACTTGAAATCGTCCATTGGACGAATTGGACAATGAAGTGCACGTTTTTTGTGCCTTTGCACAAGTCAAGGATTAGGTAGGATATTTTGTGTGCAAGTTGGCCAAGGACACTTGCCCTAATCTTGACCTTACACTTGCCTAGCACTTGGCTAAATCTTGGCCCTTGGTTGGCCATGTCTTGACCTATAAATACCCCCTTAAGATGAAGAGTTCTTCATCCACAAATTCCTTGCCAAGTCTTGACAATACTCTCCTTTCCCTTTTAGCCTTTTTAGTCCAAAACCCCCCCACTTTTTCGTTAGCTTGGCCGAGGCAACCCTCCCCAGCCTGGCCGAAATCTACCCCACTCCTTGGTAGAAAAGTTGTCTTCTAGTATTGTTATAATGCCCAAAATACCCTAGCCCAAATCTCTTAGTCCTTAGTAGAAGTTGTGAAGAACTTCTAAGGTTTCTTGGAGCTACCGGAGCGTACAACTTAGGAGCTAAACCTTGCTCAGGCGCGACTTTATCTAGGATATTATTGGGCTTACCGAGGTAACTAATCCTAATCCTCTTTTGAATTAGAGAATACATACTGTAGTAGTATAAGAATGAGTATAAATACTTAGAAGAATATCACAGAATAGAATTGAATATTATCACGAGTAGAAGGGTTTAAAGAAGATTAATCAAATTGTACTTACATAGAATTTGTTTTCACGATGAACTTGAGTAGCTCACGGGTAGGGAAGTGCTGCCCAATTTTCCGTAGGATATAGAACCATCTGTTTAGAAGCTGTTTACAAAGTAGTCGAGCGTTGATAGGCGTGTCGACTATTATAAATTTGATTCTCTGCGTGCGACATATTCACTTGGCGGTGGTTTTATTTGAGAAGGTATGTGATTCTTCCTAAATCATGATATTTTACAATATATATGTAGTGCGGTAGCGTACATGTGTTAAGCGAATAATAACTACGGCAATGTCTTTGACTTAAGCACGAATAATACTTACGGCAATGCCTCCCGCTTAAGCACGAATAACACTTACTGCGATGCCTGCGGCTTAAGCTGAATAATAAGAAGCGAAAGCATTTCAAAAGAATCTTGAATCATTTTTTATGAAGAGAACTAATTGGTTTTAAAGCGAAGCTTAAGAGTTATACTAGCTTTATGGGAAGTTAAGTATAACCACTTAAGAATGATAAAAGCAGTTTGCCTATGTGTTTATAACGGACTTATATTGAATTGTGAAAAGAATAATAAGATGGTTTGATAAGTAGACATGATATGATGCTATGTGTGTTAGCGTCTTGTAACGTTTGTATAAGAGTATTCTTGTTGTGCTTATGTTGTTTAAAGATAAGGTGTTATGTTAGTGTACTATCACTCACCTCTTGACATATGCAGGGGTTAAGGCGCCTCCGTGCGGGGTAGACTCGGTGATGCAGGACCGTGATTCGAGAATACCTCATGCGGGTCCAAGGGACCTATGCGAGCTACGGGAGTTCGAGTTAGTGATGCGGGGTTATACCTCATCGGTCATGTGGCCATGCGGACTACGAGTCGGGGCGATGCAGGAGTAGCTACCCTCGATGCGGGGTTATGTACCTATGCGGGCCTATGTGAGTGGCCTATGCGGACTACGAGTCGAGATTAGGCTTGCATGGTGATACTACGGGCAATTGGCCTGCCCGATCATTCGCGGCCTAGAAAAGGCACATTACATTTACCTATTGTTGCTCTTGTTTATGATGTGGCACTATATGCGGTCCCTTGGTTGTTTCATACATACTTGCAAACCGATTTTAAAATGATATGTTTTCATTTAAGTATTTCTGATTTCATATACTTAGTACTGTTATCTTGACCTCCTTGAGGCTGCGTTCATCTGCGGTAAGAGAGGCGGCAGTGCTAGATCCACATTCTTAGGATCTCTACGTTGGTGTCGGGAGCTCCATCTTTTCCGGAGGCTCTACTTTTGGGTATGATCTCCCTGTTGTAGATAGTTTTGTACAGTTAGGGTATGGCGGGTCCCTGTCCCGCCATATTTGTATATTTCCTTAGAGGTCTGTAGTCATGTTGTACAGTATCGGATGTAACTGCTAAACCATGTTTATATATATATGCCGAAAGACGATGTTTTCTCACATAAACTGTATCTTATTTTATAAACTATTTCATGTCTTGTTTTATATTTCCGCTGATTACTCTGATGTATGACTACTTGGGTGCCCGGGTAAGGCACCAGTCACGGGCCCCGGAACGGGTCGTGACACCCTTGCTTGACCTATAAATACCCCCTTAGTTGATGAACTTTCTTCATCCAAAAATCATTTTCCAAGTCTTGAAATCTCTCCCCCTTGTGAGTTACAACTCGTCCAAAGCCTCCCCTCTTTTGAGAAGCCTTGGTCGAGAGCCTCCCCCGCAGGTGAGGCTTGGCGAGAGGGTACCCCTTGCCTAGTTGTCTCGTATAAATACCCCCTTTTGTGGTATAGAAATACTCTCAAGTATTGTTATAATGCCCAAATACTTTAGCCCATATACCTTTTAGTACTTTCAAAAGTTACCTCTATACGTAGAGCCAGGACATACTATTATTCTTTCCTTTAGCCACATAAAATTAAACCGTAAGGTTAACCTTCATAGTCGGTTGAAGTGTTAAGTAGAAGTTGCGTAGAACTTCTAAGGGTTGTTTGGAGCGGATTGGAGCACTCGGAGTAGGAGCTTAACGTTGCTCAGGAGCGACTTATATACTTGGATAATTTTGGGCTCATCGAGGTAAATACTACTGTCCTTCTATTGTAATTGGGAATTACATACTGTAGTTGTATATAAATGAATATAAGATTCATAGAAGAGATTTGAACTGTAATGGAAGGATATTACAGAAAAGACTTGAACTGAAATCACGTCAGAAGAATATTAGAGTAGAAGATTATAAACTGTATTTACATAGGACTGTATTTACAGTAGACTGATAACCTTCATTGGTTGAATGTTCTGCAAGTAGCATGTGCTACTTAGAAGGTGGACAAAGCTAGCTGTCACGACCCGAACCCGGGCCCGTGACTGGTGCCTTACCCCGGGCACCCTAGTGATACACCATCAGAGAAAAATCAGCGGAAATAAAAACATGAACATAAATTAAGAGACATGATAAAGAAACAGGCCAACCAAAACAGTTGCCTTCAGTATATATACATAAATACCCGAACAGTTATCCTTTTACGGACCACGCCAGCGGTACTACAGACCTCTAAGAAGTGACAACAACTATGACGGGACAGGGCCCCGCCATACCCCTGAATGTACAAGAACCTACAGACTCAGGGTAACATACCAAGATAAGCCTCCGAAGGAACGGAGCTTCCCAACACGCTGAAATGTGATCCTATAAGCGGGGATCGACAGTCGATGTACCTTTACCTGCGGCATGAACGCAGCCCCCCGAAGGAGGTCAGTACAACAGGTACCAAGTATGTGAAACTGTAAAATACTGTAAATGAAATCATAATAGTCTATATAAAGCAGGAGACATGTATGATAACCAAACTACAGTTCACAACATAAAAGCAGTCATGTCAAGTCAGGGACTCACGCCCTCAAAGTCATCCCTCATGCCCGTGGAACTCCTTCCTCACTGCCGGCAGTCTAGGTACAAATCATGTGATACGTATAACAGGTCTCGGCCCATCTTATGGACCCAATATAGAAACGTGTGGAATACATTCCCGGTTCATCCCATGAACCGGTAGTCGAGTGGAATACATTCCCGGATGAACCGGTAGTCAAGTGAAATACATTCCCGGATGAACCGGTCATCAAGTGAAATACATTCCCGGATGAACCGGTAATCAAGTGAAATACATTCCCGGATGAACCGGTAATCAAGTGAAATACATTCCCGGATGAACCGGTAATCAAGTGAAATACATTCCCGGATGAACCGGTAATCAAGTGAAATACATTCCCGGATGAACCGGTAGTCGAGTAGAACACAGTACTTGCACAACAAGGCTATCACACGTAACATGGTCAAGTTTCATAACAACAAGCATAAGCAAGTTACACACAACTCAAGGTACTTTCATTTTATGTCAAAGTCCGGATTTTAACCCTAAAGTACTACGTACGTTAAATTCCTTTTAAGAGATCCATTCCTTTTATAAAAGTCACCCGTTACCCGTAGTATATATACATATAGAAGAAAAAAGAGTAACTTACATCTTTTAAGTAAACCAAAATAACTTCCATACTTTTCCTTTTTAAAACCAAATTAAGGCAATGCCATGCCTTCTTGTTGGACCAAAACACTTCTCTTTTTAAAGTCAAGTTACCACATTAAAACCAATGATAAAAACCCTTCTTTTGTTCTCATAAAGTCGTTATAACTAACTTCCCATAAAGCTGTTATAACACTTTATGTTTTAAACCAATTTAAGACAAAACAATGCCTTTCTTTTTCCTAGAGTTCCAGTTTGCCTAATTTCAATTACTCAAGTCTCTTTACTTTAGAAAAGTTTCATAGTTCGATGTCTTAATTTCCTTTAATACAATTGAGTGACATATGCCATAGGCGTGAGCAGTTTATTCTTGTTTATAACCATTTATTAAAGCAGCCATGATCTAGAAAATGTAATATCATTTTGTCTCATCTTAGCTTCTATGCAGATGGAGGTTTCTACTGGTTTTAATACAGTACTTCATTATTCAATACATTTCCTTTATTAACGCTGCAGTGGTTTGTCGATACTCATTCTGATTTCCGAAATCAGTAAAACATTATTCCCTTTTAAAACCAAGTACTCATTACTCACGAATGAGGTTTCACACAAACATCCATATTAAGTCAAGTCTCTTATCTTTTAAGATTAAGTCTCTTAACTCCTAAATCCTTAAACCGTTCTTTTTACCACCTTTAAGACGTTATACCTAACTTCCCATAAAGCTAGTATAACACTTATGTTTTAAAACAACCAAATACGATTAACACGTACGCGTCTACCGTACTACATAGCTCACACATATCATGCTAGAAAAGATAGGAAGAGGTTCACATACCTCGCGACGATTATCGACTAATAGCAAAACGCTCCAAGTACCTCAAACCGTCGGCTGCACCTTAAGCCGAGTAGACCGCGCCACACGTAGTATTTCAACCTATAGAGGCCACAAGGCGCCTATTAATATCTTTAGATCCCGACGTAGAATATTCTACAGAAAATTCGCGACACCTCCCCACATGACAGCGTAAATCTCCTCTATCAGTAGGCTACCAAGCCAACCGGGGTTAAGGCGTCTAACGGGCGTGTACAATTCTACTACACAACAATACTACACAAGTCTCGTAATACGGTCTATGTAATTACATTGATTCACTTCTTAAAATTCAGGCTTAAGTCGCAAGACATTGCCGTAAGTATTATTCAGGCTTAAGTCGAAAGACATTGCCGCACAACTATGTTCAGTTCTATATATATAGTATACTTAACTATATACTCCTATAACATGTAATTTCCAATTACAACAGAAGGTCAAGAACGTTTACCTCGATAAGCCCAAAATTATCCGAGTTTATATGTCGATCCTGAGCAAGGTTTAGCTCTACTCCGTGCGCTCAGGCTCGCTCAACCAACCCTTAGAAGTTCTAACCAACTTCTACTTAAAACTTCAACTACGGGTGAAGATTTACTTAGGGTTTCGTTTTTGTGACTGAGGGAAGTATAATAGTATTTTCTGGGCTTTTGTAAAAGTGTAACCTTGGGAATACTACAAGGTATTTGGGCCAAGGTATTTGGGCATTATAACAATACTTTGGAGAGTATTTCTATACCACAAAAGGGGGTATTTATACGAGACAACAAGGCTAGGGGTACCACCGGCTTAGGAGCACCTGAAAGGGGAGGGGAAGCTCTCGGCCAATAGGGCCTCAAAGGGGGAGGGGGGTGTGGTGGACGAGAGAACAAGAGGGAGGGAGTGTTTGAGACTTAGGTAGATTGCTCAAGTGAGGATGAAGAAAGTCTTCAACTTAGAGGGGTATTTATAGGTCAAGTGAAGGCCAACCAATGGCCAAGATGAAGACAAGTGCCATGCAAGTGTAGGGTAAAGATTAAGCCATGTGTTTGTGGGTCCCACTTTCTCATCTTCCACACAAAATATCCTACCAACTCCTTGACTAAGGAGAAGGCACAAAAAACGTGCCAACTATGCCCATTTCGTCCGTCCACTCTTTCCAATTGGGGGTGACAAGTGTCGCCTCTCGTTGGTCCAAAATGTTTCGTCTCTCGGAAAAATCCGCAAAAATTATTAATGACATAGCCGAATTTTCCCTACGAAAGTTAATGAAACGTTTGTCGAAAAACGACTCCTTTAGGTAGTTATGCACAAATTGAAACTTGCCTAACTTTAAGGCTAAAATTATAATACGTACGCGCTCACGTACATACTCTGGAAATACGGGGTATAACATTCTCCCCTCCTTAGAAACATTCGTCCCGAATGTTCCTTCTCAAGACGGATAACAATAAAGTTCTTCTAACAAGTTGCCAACGCCAATTGGCCACGAAATAACACGTGCATGCAAAATACTTATATCCAAGTCCACGAGGAAACACCTCTAATATCACAAACTTTTGTCACTTTGCGCGAGGTTCTAGTGTCACTCCGCGACCCAACATATGGTGCCGGATCGCATGCGATCCCCGAGGTCAAAAATATACATCCTTCGTGACCTTCTCCCTTTACAAGAAATGATCACACACGTTCACTTCTCCTATCTCGTTGTACCCTTCTCGAACACTCGAACTCTTTCCAAGATCCGTACCACACTTCGCCAACGTTTCGTTTTCCACCGCCCGAAGTCACCACCTCCAACTTGGTTATCTTACTAGCCTCAATCTTCCTTAAGGCCATTCCGGCCTTCACGATCTATACGGTCGAACACACCCACGAACTCATCGATGGTCAACTAAACTTGGGCCTAGCACCCTCGTGACCTACCACTGGCGGGACCACCCGAGTGACCCACCTCGAAGCAGTGCGGGTTGGCCGCAACATGGCCCCAACCCGACCAGTCGCGCCAACTCTTGCTCGCCGACACGGAACAATCTTGCTAAATCACATCATGAAAGATACCACTTTCATTTACCCAACCAGGACTTATCACACAATACATTCTAGGCATAAAATGCACTCGGACAAGGATCACTCGCAAAATCTTGTACTCAAGACGGCCTTACATCTAAGGTCTCAACTGTAATATTCTAAGGTTCATCATTTTCTCACCTCAGCTTACCCTTTTCCCCAACCAGCTCCTAAATCACATTTTAGCACAAAGCTATCCGAACATAACACTTAACACATTAACATAACATCAAAACATACAAGCCTCTAGAGGTTAAGGATATACACAAGCTACCGCTCCACTCTAATCATAAGTGCACCTGCAGGCGCACAACCGAAGGTGATGAACACATCGATCCAGCAGAGTCGCGCTAAGTCGGTACCTCTCCTATAAGCACGATCTCTTGTCACATGGCCCCGACGGCGCAGTGAAACAAGCACCTGATAAAGACGACATTCCGGGATGATGTTTGCCACATCGTGCATTTGAGGGGACATGAATCCTGTGGCTAGAACCCGTGTATATCAGAACCGAAGCCCGGAGTTCGACCAGCTCGAATACCACGAGCGCCCCGGCATCGTGGGGACCACTGCATCTTGGTGGAGGTACATAACTAGATCGGCCGAGGCGGTCCGCCTCGAAAGTTACCAAAGGACCCTGCTGTTCTGGCCCTCTTCTGCTGATCTTGGTCATTCCGTCGACCTCTCCGTGCCTCACATCCTAGTGCATGAGCTTGCATGCGGGCAATGTCCATGCCCGGCTGAAGAGCTACACCCGTACAAGCCTCTGCCAAGTAATCGTCCAGCCCGGTGACGTAGCGGTGTACTCTGTCCTCCATATCAGCTACCACAGCGGGAACATACCGAGCTAATGATTCGAACTCCATATTGTACTCTCTAACCGTCTGCCCGTCCTGCCTCAACGTCAAAAATCTGTCGGCCCGAGCCCTCCTCATCTGTGGAGGCAAGAAATGTGCAAGAAATGCCCTCGAGAACTCGTCCCAAACTGCTGGAAGTGCATGCTCTTCCGGACAGCTCACGAATCAAACGATCAGCTGCAGATTACGCGGTGATGCGAACCAATACCACCGACTGCGCCTCGAGACTCGATCACCTCATGATCCGTGTAGTTGTCGGATAAACTCCGAGGGTCGTCCTCGCCTCGATCCATAGAACAACGGCGGGCTCTGACTCGAGAAAGTCGCGTAGCCTCAAATGCGCTCGGGGGTGAACTACGGGTGCTCTGGGCTGCTGCATCCGGCCTATCCTCATATCGGCCACGACCACGGCGATGGCGGGCCATCTCCTTGTACCCGTCTCATCCGCTCCGGTGTGGGGTGGAGGCTCAGTCTTGTAGTCTCGGCAGACACCGCCGCGGCTCTAAACTCTCTTTGGTCTTTGTGGCGCGAAACTCGCCGTCGGAGCTCTCTCAGTCTTGGCCGGGCCTGCGCCCTCGTACTCCTCTGTATCTCACTAACAGCTCCCTCGACTGCCTTGCCCATCTGGGCCTGGGTTGCCTTACGCGGAGGCATAACTGGTAAAGGAAAGGAATACGTCAGAGGGGTTCAACTCATCACACAGCTCTACGGCACGATCTTAGAATGAGAAGAATGGAAACCAATCCTAAATGTCCTATAGCCTCCTGATTATAGATGTGGTGCACAACACACCGATAATCAAGACTCTACTAGACACGGTCTGTAGACACTTTCCGAGGACTAACTGCTCTGATACCACTTTTGTCACGACCCGAACCCGGGCCCGTGACTGGTGCCTTACCCCGGGCACCCTAGTGATACACCATCAGAGAAAAATCAGCGGAAATAAAAACATGAACATAAATTAAGAGACATGATAAAGAAACAGGCCAACCAAAACAGTTGCCTTCAGTATATATACATAAATACGACGATTATCCTTTTACGGACTCGCCACAACAGTACTACAGACCTCTAAGAAGTGACAACAACTATGACGGGACAGGGCCCCGCCATACCCCTGAATGTATAAGAACCTACAGACTCAGGGTAACATACCAAGATAAGCCTCCGAAGGAACGGAGCTTCCCAACACGCTGAAATGTGATCCTATAAGCGGGGATCGACAGTCGATGTACCTTTACCTGCGGCATGAACGCAGCCCCCCCGAAGGAGGTCAGTACAACAGGTACCAAGTATGTGAAACTGTAAAATACTGTAAATGAAATCATAATAGTCTATATAAAGCAGGAGACATGTATGATAACCAAACTACAGTTCACAACATAAAAGCAGTCATGTCAAGTCGTGGACTCACGCCTCAAAGTCATCCTCATGCGTGGAACTCCTTCCTCCGCTGGCGATCTAGGTACAAATCATGTGATACGTATAACAGGTCTCGGCCCATCTTATGGACCCAATATAGAAAAGTGTGGAATACATTCCCGGTTCATCCCATGAACCGGTAGTCGAGTGGAATACATTCCCGGATGAACCGATAGTCAAGTGAAATACATTCCCGGATGAACCGGTCATCAAGTGAAATACATTCCCGGATGAACCGGTAATCAAGTGAAATACATTCCCGGATGAACCGGTAATCAAGTGAAATACATTCCCGGATGAACCGGTAATCAAGTGAAATACATTCCCGGATGAACCGGTAGTCGAGTAGAACACAGTACTTGCACAACAAGGCTATCACACGTAACATGGTCAAGTTTCATAACAACAAGCATAAGCAAGTTACACACAACTCAAGGTACTTTCATTTTATGTCAAAGTCCGGATTTTAACCCTAAAGTACTACGTACGTTAAATTCCTTTTAAGAGATCCATTCCTTTTATAAAAGTCACCCGTTACCCGTAGTATATATACATATAGAAGAAAAAAAGAGTAACTTACATCTTTTAAGTAAACCAAAATAACTTCCATACTTTTCCTTTTTAAAACCAAATTAAGGCAATGCCATGCCTTCTTGTTGGACCAAAACACTTCTCTTTTTAAAGTCAAGTTACCACATTAAAACCAATGATAAAAACCCTTCTTTTGTTCTCATAAAGTCGTTATAACTAACTTCCCATAAAGCTGTTATAACACTTTATGTTTTAAACCAATTTAAGACAAAACAATGCCTTTCTTTTTCCTAGAGTTCCAGTTTGCCTAATTTCAATTACTCAAGTCTCTTTACTTTAGAAAAGTTTCATAGTTCGATGTCTTAATTTCCTTTAATACAATTGAGTGACATATGCCATAGGCGTGAGCAGTTTATTCTTGTTTATAACCATTTATTAAAGCAGCCATGATCTAGAAAATGTAATATCATTTTGTCTCATCTTAGCTTCTATGCAGATGGAGGTTTCTACTGGTTTTAATACAGTACTTCATTATTCAATACATTTCCTTTATTAACGCTGCAGTGGTTTGTCGATACTCATTCTGATTTCCGAAATCAGTAAAACATTATTCCCTTTTAAAACCAAGTACTCATTACTCACGAACGAGGTTTCACACAAACATCCATATTAAGTCAAGTCTCTTATCTTTTAAGATTAAGTCTCTTAACTCCTAAATCCTTAAACCGTTCTTTTTACCACCTTTAAGACGTTATACCTAACTTCCCATAAAGCTAGTATAACACTTATGTTTTAAAACAACCAAATACTGATTAACACGTACGCTCACCGTACTACATAGCTCACATATCATGCTAGAAAAGATAGGAAGAGGTTCACATACCTCGCGACGATTATCGACTAATAGCAAAACGCTCCAAGTACCTCAAACCGTCAGTGCACCTTGCCGAGTAGATCGCGCCACACGTAGTATTTCAACCTATAGAGGCCACAAGGCGTCTATTAATATCTTTAGATCCCGACGTAGAATATTCTACAGAAAATTCGGCAGACTCTCCCGCAACAGCGTAAATCTCTCCTCTATCGGTAGGCTACCAAGCCAACCGAGGGTTAACATCTAACCTGGGACGTGTACAATTCAACTACACAAAGAATACTACACAAGTCTCATCGTAATACGTCTATGTAATTGATTCGATTCACTTCTTAAAATTCAGGCTTAAGTCGCAAGACATTGCCGTAAGTATTATTCAGGCTTAAGTCGAAAGACATTGCCGCACAACTATGTCCAGTTCTATATATATAGTATACTTAACTATATACTCCTATAACATGTAATTTCCAATTACAACAGAAGGTCAAGAACGTTTACCTCGATAAGCCCAAAATTATCCGAGTTTATATGTCGATCCTGAGCAAGGTTTAGCTCCTACTCGCGCTCAGGCCTGCTCCAACCAACCCTAGAAGTTCTAACCAACTTCTACTTAAAACTTCAACTACGGGTGAAGATTTACTTAGGGTTTCGTTTTTGTGACTGAGGGAAGTATAATAGTATTTCTGGGCTTTTGTAAAAGTGTAACCTTGGGAATACTACAAGGTATTTGGGCCAAGGTATTTGGGCATTATAACAATACTTTGGAGAGTATTTCTATACCACAAAAGGGGGTATTTATACGAGACCACAAGGCTAGGGGTACCCTCGGCAGGAGCACCACAAAGGGGGGAAGGGGAAGCTCGCGGCCACGCGGGCCTCCCCGGGGGCGGGGGGTGTGGTGGACGAGAGAACAAGAGGGAGGGAGTGTTTGAGACTTAGGTAGATTGCTCAAGTGAGGATGAAGAAAGTCTTCAACTTAGAGGGGTATTTATAGGTCAAGTGAAGGCCAACCAATGGCCAAGATGAAGACAAGTGCCATGCAAGTGTAGGGTAAAGATTAAGCCATGTGTTTGTGGGTCCCACTTTCTCATCTTCCACACAAAATATCCTACCAACTCCTTGACTAAGGAGAAGGCACAAAAAACGTGCCAACTATGCCCATTTCGTCCGTCCACTCTTTCCAATTAGAGGGTGACAAGTGTCGCCCTCTCGTTGGTCCAAAATGTTTCGTCTCTCGGAAAAATCCGCAAAAATTATTAATGACATAGCCGGAATTTTCCCTACGAAAGCTGTGGAAACGTTTCGTCGAAAAACGACTCCTTTAGGTAGTTATGCACAAATTCGAAACTTGCCTAACTTTAAGGCTCAAATTATAATACGTACGCGCTCACGTACATACTCTGGAAATACGGGGTATAACACTAGCCGGGTTATAGCCATGGAGCGTTTTGCTTATAGTCGATAATCGTCGCGAGGTATGTGATTCTTCCTATACTCTTGAGCATGAAGTATTTTAAAAGAATACATATAGTACGGTAGACGTACGTGTGGCAATGTCTTTTGACTTAAGCCTGAATAATATGTATATATTATATGGTAGATGTACGTGTGCTAACTGAATATAGTTGTACGGCAATGTCTTTTGACTTAAGCCTGAATAATAAGAACCTTGAAATATTTTAAAAGGAATATAGGTATAGTACGGTAGACGTACGTGTGTTAACTGAATGTAGTGTTACGGCAATGTCTTTTGACTTAAGCCTGAATAAGAAGAATCTTGAAGTATTTCAAAAGAAATAAGAAACCTTTTTGAAAGAAGAGTAATACTTGGTTTTGAAAACATAAGAGTTATACTAGTTTTATGGGGAGTTAGGTATAACGTCTTAAGAGTGATAAAAAGAATGGTTTACTGATTTTTAGAAGTTAAGAGACTTAATCTTAAAATATAAGAGACTTGACTTATTTGTATTGATATGAAGTTTGTTAACAATGTGAAACCTCATTCGTGAGTAATGGGTACTTGGTTTTAAAAGGAATAGTGTTTTACTGATTTCGGAAATCAGAATGAGTATCGACAAACCACGGCGGCGTTAATAAAGGAAAATGTAATAAATAATGAAGTATTATTAAAACCAGTAGAAACCTCTATCTGCATAGAAACTAAGATGAGACAAAATGTTACTCAAATGTTTTAAAAGAGATTAAGACATTGAAGTATGAAACTTTTCTAAAAAAAAAGAGCCTTGAGTGATTGAAATTAGGCAAACTGGAACCTTAAGGAAAAGAATGTGGTTGAAAAGGAAAGTGTTTTGGTTTACCTAAAAATGTGAGTCACTCTATTTTATACTACGGGTATCGGGTGACTTTTATAAAAGGAATGGATCTCTTTAAAAAGGAATTTAACGTACGTAGTACTTTAGGGTTAACACCCGGATTTTGACTTAAAATGAAAGTACTTTGAGTTGTGTATAACTTGCCTATGCTTGTTGTTGTGTAACTTGCCTATGCTTGTTGTTGGGTAACTTGCCTATGCTTATTGAGATAGTCTTTGTTGTGCAAGAATTGCGTTTCTATTCTACCGCGTCTCTCGATGGAGGGCCGGTTGACTTGTTGAGAACTTACTTGGACGTACCGGCAGTGACGGAAGATTCCACGGGTACGCTTCCATTATTATTATTACATGGGCATGTCTACACCGATGATGTGGACATGTGACCATTATGGTTATTTATGGCGAAGTATCGTGACTTACGGTTGTGATCGGGTGCGTAGCCTGTTTACTTGCCCCCGTCAGCTACGTGACGCAGGTGGATCTGGTATAGGTTATTGCACCTGCCACGTGTCGCCTTCGCGAAGTATCGCCACTTACGGTTGTGATCAGGTCGTGCTGTTTACTTACCCCGTCGCCTACGTGACGCAGTGGATCTGGTATAGGTTATTGCACCGCCACGTGTCGCCTTCGCGAGTCAAGATTTGGATGGAGCCGTGACTTACGGTTGTGATGCAGTGCGTAGCGATTCACTTGCCCCGTCGGCCTACGTGGCGCGGTGGGCTGGTGAAGGCTATTGCACTTGCCACGTGTCGCCTTCGTGATATGGTTGTGCGATATCGGTACGGTCGGATCCGGTAGTTATACTTGCCGTCACGGTTTTATTGACACAGTAGGACTCGGTGTTCACATATACTCCTTGGTGTTGTTATATCATGGATCGCTGCGGTGAGGAAGGAATTCCACGGCACAGTGATGATTTGGAGCGTGAGTCACGACTTGATATGACTGTTTATATGTGGTGTACTGTAGTTTGGTTATCATACATGTCTCCTGCTTTATATAGACTGCTATGATTTCATTTACAGTATTTTACAGTTTCACATACTTGGTACCTGTTGTACTGACCTCCTTCGGGGGGCTGCGTTCATGCCGCAGGTAGAGTTACATCGGCTGTCGATCCCCGCTTATAGGATCACCTTTCAGCATATTGGGAAGCTCCGTTCCTTCGAGGCTTATCTTTGGTATGTCACCCTGAGTCTGTAGGTTCTTGTACATTCAGGGGTATGGCGGGGCCCTGTCCCGTCATAGTTGTTGTAAAAATCTTAGAGTGCATGCTTTGTTGTGGGCAGGGTTGTAAGGATTGTAACTGTTCAAATGTCTATATATATATATGTTGGAAGGCAACCGTTTTGGTTGGCCTATTTTCTTTATCTTGATCCATGTCTATTTAAATGTTTAAGTTTTTATTTCCGCTGGTTTTTCTCTGATGTTGTATCACTAGGGTGCCCGGGGTAAGGCACCAGTTACAGGCCCGGGTTCGGGTCGTGACATACATTTACCGTCTTCTAAATCAAGTGACTTCTTTCTTAAAAACCTTAAGCAATTGGTACCTTTAAAACAATTTGCCCTTCTTTATTTCAAGTCATTCTTTGTTTATATAACTAGAGAAAACCATTCTCTTAACCTTCCATAAAGTTATTATAACCAACTTCCCATAAAGTCGTTATACTAACTTTATGCCTTAGACTAATTCATTCTTTTTATAACCAAGAGACTTATACTTTCAAATCAAGTTACATAACTTTTAAAATACTTCAAGTCTCTTAACTTTAGAAATCAAGTTTCTTAACTTAGAATTTAAAATCTCTTATCTTTAGAATATCAAGAAATCCATTCTTTCCAAATCAAGTATTCTATATATTTAAATCAAGTCATTTCTTCCTTTAGAAATCAAGTACCATAACTTGAAAAATAATGTTTCTTAACCTTTTAAGAATTCAAGGTTCATAGTCTTAAAAACTTCATACGTAAACTCTTTTAAATTAAGTAGCATATACTTTGGTGCGTTGTGAATAAGTTATACTTATTTATAACGATCTTATTCAAGTATCCATAATCGAGAAAATATAATACAATTTTGTATTATCTTAGTTTCTATGCATATGGAGAATTGTACTCATTTTAATATAATCAATTGTCATTACATTTTCCTTTATTAACGCTGCAATGGCTTGTTCGATACTTATTCTCATTCGTGCCTTAAAATTAGCCAAGTCAACTTGGCTCCAAATACCTCCTAGCGACTCTGTCACGACCCGAACCCGGGCCCGTGACTGGTGCCTTACCCCGGGCACCCTAGTGATACAACATCAGAGAAAATCAGCGGAAATAAAAACACGAACATGAATTAAGAGACATGATAAATAAACAGGCCAACCAAAACAGTTGCCTTCAGTATATATACATAAATACGACAGTTATCCTTTTACAAACTCGCCACAATACTACAGACCTCTAAGAAGTGACAACAACTATGACGGGACAGGGCCCCGCCATACCCCTGAATGTACAAGAACCTACAGACTCAGGGTAACATACCAAAAGATAAGCCTCCGAAGAAACGGGGCTTCCCAACACGCTGAACTTTGATCCTATGAGCGAGGATCCACAACCGATGTACTTACTGCGCGGCATAAACGCAGCCCGAAAGAGGTCGATCTAACAGTACCAAGTATGTGAAATCGTAAAAGGCGTAAATGAAATCATAATAGTCTATATAAAGCGGGAGACATGTATGATAACCAAACTGATTCACAACATAAAGCGATCATGTCAAGTCAGGGACTCACGCCCTCAAGTCATCCCTCATGCCCGTGGAACTCCTTCCTCACTGCCGGCAGTCTAGGTGTAAATCATGTGGAATACGTGTCCCGGCCCATCCCGTGGGACTTGGTAAAGAATCATGTGGAATACGTGTCCCGGCCCATCCCATGGGACTCGGTAGAGAATCAGATGGAATACGTGTCCCGGCCCATCTCGTGGGATTCGGTGAATAATCAGATGGAATACGTGTCCCGGCCCATCTCGTGGGACTCGGTGAATAATCAGATGGAATACGTGTCCCGGCCTATCTCGTGGGACTCGGTGAATAATCAGATGGAATACGTGTCCCGTCCCATCTCGTGGGACTCGGTGAATAATCAGATGGAATACGTGTCCCGGCCCATCTCGTGGGACTCGGTGAAGAATCAGATGAAATACGTGTCCCGGCCCATCTCGTGGGACTCGGTGAATAATCGTTCATAACAAATCAGCCGGCCCTCCATCGAGAGACGCGGTGGTATAGAAATACAGTATATGCACACACGGCTATCAAACACAAACATAGGCAAGTTACACACAACTCAAGTTTATTTTAGGCCGAAGTCCAGGTTCTGACCCCAAGGTATTATGTACGTTAAATTCTTTTTAAAAGATCCATTCCTTTTATAAAGGTCACCCGATACCCGTAGTATTTAAAATAGAGTGACTCACATTTTTAGGTAAACCAAAACACTTTCCTTTTCAACATCAAGTAACAACATTCTTTTCCAAAAGTTCAAGTTTGCCTAATTTCAAACACTTAAGTCTCTTATTTTATAAAGGTTTCATAGTCCATAGACTTAATCACTTAAGAATATAATCCTCTTTTAAACAATTTGAGAAACATCTTATATGTGAGTAGGTTATTCTTGTTCATAATCAATCTTATTAAAGCAGCCATGATCTAGGAAATGTAATATCATTTTGTCTCATCTTAGCTTCTATGCAGATGGAGGTTTCTACTGGTTTTAATAATACTTAATTAGTCAAAACATTTCTTTGATTTAACACTTCTGTGGTTTGTCGATACTCATTCTGATTTCCAAAATCAGTAAAACATTATTCCTTTTAAAAACCAAGTACTCATTACGCACGAATGAGGTTTCACACAAAACTCATGTTAATTCATTCAAGTCAAGTCTCTTATCTTTTAAGATCAAGTCTCTTAACTTCTAAAAATTAGTAAACCATTCTCTTTATCTCTCTTAAGACGTTATACCGAACTTCCCATAAAGCTAGTATAACTCTTATGTTTTCAAAACCAAGTATTACTCTTCTTTCAAAAAGGTTTCTTAATTCTTTTGAAATATTTCAAGATTCTTATCATCACACATCAAGTCAGTTATAAGTCAAATCAGTTATCTTTAAAGACCACAAAGCATTTCTTACTTACATAAAGCTGTTATAACCAACTTCCCATAAAGCCGTTATAACACTTTATGCTTTAAACCAATCAAATAAATTCAACACATGTACGCTTCACCGCATCTACATAGTTATACACATATCATGCCAGAAAAGATAGGAAAAGGTTCACATACCTCGCGACGATTATCGACTAATAGAAAAACGCTCCAAGTACCTGAAACTGTCGGCTACACCTTAAGCCAAGCAGCTCACGCCACACGTAGTACTTCAACCTATAGAGGCCACAAGGCGCATATTAACATCTAGATCTCAACGTAGAATATTCTACAGAAATTTAAGAAGACTCTCCCCGCAACCGCAGAAATCTCCTCTCTATCGAGGCACGCTAACAGCCAACAACTCCCTAGAGGGGTTGTACGCCTAATCCGGACGTGTACAATTCTACTCCACAAGAATGCTACACAAGTCTCATGTAATACACCCATGTAATTCTGATTCGATTCTTCTTTAAATTCAGGCTTAAGTCAAAAGACATTGCCGCAAGACTATGTTCAATTCTATATATAGTATACTTCAACTATACAATCCTACAATATGTAATTTCCAATTACAATAGAAGGACAGTAGTATTTACCTCGATAAGCCCAAAATTATCCAAGTTTAAATGTCGATCCTGAGCAAGGTTTAGCTCCTACTCCGTGTGCTCCAACCCGCTCCAAACAACCCTTAGAAGTTCTACGCAACTTCTACTTAACACTTCAACCGACTATGAAGGTTTTCCTTAGGGTTTTGTTTAGTGGCTAAAGGAAAGTATAATAGTATTTCCGGGCTCTACGTATAGAGGTAACTTTGGAAAATACTACAAGGTATTTGGGCTAAAGTATTTGGGCATTATAACAATACTTGGAGAGTATTTCTATACCACAAAGGGGCGTATTATACGAAAACAACTAGGTGTGGGGTACCCTGGCTAGAACACTACAAAGGGGGAGGGGTGCTCTCGGCCAAGGCCTTACTCAAAGGGGAGGGGGCTTTGGACGAAAGCAAACAAGAGGGAGGGAGTATTTAGAGACTTAGAAAGAATGCTCAAGTTTGGATGAAACAACTCTTCAACAAGGGGGGTATTTATAGGTCAAGAAATGACCAACCAATGGCCAAGATCCATCCAAGTGTAAGGCAAGTGTAGGGCTAGATTTAAGCCAAGTGCACCTTATCCATCTACCACACCAACTTGCACAAAATATCCTACCAACTAAAGTGCTCTCAATCGTCCCTTTGCCGTCCACCATTGCTTCCAATGTGAGGGTGACACATGTCACCCTCCCGTTGGTCTAAAATGTTTCCTCTCTCGGAAAAATCCGCAAAAATTATAAATGACATAGCCGGAATTTTCCCTTCGCAAGTTTAGTAAAACGTTTCGTCGAAAAAACGATTCTTTTCGGCACTTGTGCCCAAATTTTTGAACCTAGCCAAACCTTAAGGCTTAAAATTTTTATACGTACGCCCTCACATACATACTCTGGAAATACGGGGTATAACAGACTCTTACCAACATCCCCCATAAGACTTGGTAAGAACTTAGGGTAACCTAGACATAACCTTTACATAGAGTAAATCACATACATACCTCTTAACCTCTAAGAGTAGAAGGGAACATGAAATAATATCACATATATATTCCATACATAGAATCATGCCAAAGGAAGGAAGAGGTTCACATACCTCGCGATGATTATCGACAAGTAGCAAAATGCTCCAAAGTACTTCAACCTTGATAGCTATTCCATCCTCCAAGTAGAATACGCTATACTTAATACTTCAATCTATAATGGCCATAATACGTCCATTAACTTCTTACTTTAGACGTAGAATATTATAAGTGCAAGGTCACTAAATTCTACGGAAAATCGGACAGCACTTCCTTTGTTTCTACATACTTTGCCACCTTTTTCAAGGCCGAATTCAATAACCAAACACGCCACATTTAAGGCCCAACAATGCAATTATCAATAGGGGATTACACGCCTACTAGACGTGTAAAATTCCGCCCCACAATTGATATCAAACTACTACAACTACAAGTGTAAATCCGGCAACTTGAGATACAACAACACTAATTCTTATCCAATTTCCTTTTCAATCCAAATTGTTAGCATAACATGATATCAAGTCGCAATCACTTATAACTACTACAATCTTCAAGTAAGTAACATGCGACGATTCTAAATAACGACCAAATTGTAATTCAATCTTCAAAAGGCTTATATGACATTTCGGATTTTAGGCTACAACAACCCATAACACTTATAAATATTCAACACATATACTTCATGCTAGCAAACATGTAAGGCTAATAACAATATCTAATCTTGTAACACTTTAAGAGACAAGATTATTACCTCAACGAGTCTTAGTCCTACTTCAAATCCGAAGTCGCTCCCTAGCAACTTAGAGCCTCTTCTTGACACTTCAATCCTCCACTTGAAACCCTTAGAATATCACAAACCACTTCCCTTAAATCTTCCAATCAAAACCTAGGAAAGCAACTAGGTTTTCACCTTGCGACTAATACAAAAATAATCTTTTTCCGGGATCTTTCTATTGAGATACCCTTACAATACCCTCATGAACCTTGGTTTAAAGTGTGGAGCTTAAAGAACAACACACGATTTTTTTCTTTTTTTCTTTTTAACCCTATGAACCCGAGAGCTTTACAATGGCAAGAACAAGTTTCTTGAAAATTTGGCTAAGTGTGGGAGCTTGTCTTGCTAGTAGTGTTACTATATAGAAACATGGAGGGTCAAGATTAAAACAAATGTGTGGTTTGGATGCATCTCTTTTAAATATCAAGCTAAGTGGTCCCATTGACCAAGTCAATATTATCAAGCTCCTCAACTTGCAAGACTTTGTCATCCTAACAATGGTCAAATGACCCTTATACCCATGCTTATTTCGTCCAAGGCTACTTAAGGGGGGTGACACGTGTCGCCCTCCCATTCGTCACAATATTTCGTTTTCCGACAATTTCATAATTCCGGTAAATTTTTACAAGTCACTAATCTTAACATTTCTGAGTTCTTATGTACGTTCTTAAAACATGTCCTGAAATTACGGGGTGTAACATTCTTCCCCCCTTAGAAACATTCATCCTCGAATGTTCTTTCAGAGTTCACTCTATCATTTCTCGGCATAACCTCATACAACTACACTTAATGAAACCTAATTATGCCACTTATGGCCCTAATACCTCGCACATGCATATCCGTCCATCATAAGCCCAAAAGGGATTATCTTTTTGTACTGCCAACTCCTTCTAGCATATACATAGTCTCAATATAATCTGTTCATGACACTTAAACATACAACAACTTTATCATGCATACAAGTTTCTAAAGGGTCAAAGATATACCTGAAATCATATAGGCGGTTCAAAGGACCGCTAAAACTGGGAACTTCCACCACGACCTGCGCCACTACCGGTGCATGAACATCTGCCTAGCTATCAAGGCGAAGAACCCGAATCGATCCAAAGGGATTGTGTTGTCCCACCAGGACCCCCTCTGTTACACCCCGGAATTTTAGGATATGTTTATAAGAACGTACGTAAGAACTCAGAAATGTTAAGATTTGAGACGTGTTATAAATTAGCGGAATTTTGGAAATTGTCGGGAAACGAAATATCATGATTTAACGAGGGGCGACACGTGTCACCCCTTAGTGTCTTGGACGAAATTTACCATGGGCAAAAGGGTCATTTGACCATTAGTGAGATGACCAAGTCTTGCAAATGGCTTAGCTTGACATTGTTGACTAAAAGTCCGCGGCCACTGGCTGATCCATGTGAAACTCATCTAGGCCAACCATTTGTGTAGATCTTGACCCTCCATAGTATTATATATGTGTGCAAGTAGCAAGACAAGGCTTTTTAACACTTAGTTAAATTTTCAAAGAAAACCTTGAAGAGCACTATGAAGCTCTCGGCTTTGAGGGGATTTTCAAGATGAAAATTTTCAATTCTTGTCCAATAATCTCCCCACTTTAAACCAAGGTTCCTAAGGGTATTGTAAGTGTATCTCTATAGAAAGACCCCGGAAAAATGGTGTTTTCGTATTAGTCGCAAGGCGAAAACCTAAGGGGTTATTCAACTTTGAAGTTGGAACTTGAAGATGAGTGATTCATAAGCTTCTAAGGGTTGCTTGGAGTGGATTGGAACGTCGAAAGGAGGAGCTAAAGTTGCTAAGGATCGACTTGTAATCTTGGATCATATTTGGGCTAAATGAGGTATAATCTTCGTCTTACTTTTGTAATTGAACATTCCATGTTATTATAAGTTAGAAATGATCATGTGATATGTATTATGAAGTTTGATAAGTGTTATGGAATTTTAGGAGCCCAAAACCGAAATGGCATGATTAGCCTTTTGAAATTGAAATACAATTTTGGTCGTTAATTAGAATCGTCGCATGTTTACCTACTTGAGGATTGTAGTAGTTATAATCGATTGCGGCTTGATATCATGTTATACTAAACCACTTGGATTGAAAAGGGATTGGAAACGATTTGTATTGTTGTCCCTATGTTTAGCGAATGGACATTGTAGTTTTGACTAGTTGTTTTACATTGTGGGGAATTTTACATGTCTTGTTTAAGCATGTAATCCCCTATTGTTAACTACTTTGTTGGGCCTTAAATGTGGCGTGTTTGGTTATTGAATTCGACCTTGAAAAAGGTGGCAAAGTGAGTAGAAACAAAGGAAGTGCTGTCCGATTTTTCGTAGAATTTAGTGACTTGCACTTGGAATATTCTACGTTCGAAACTAGAAGTTAATAGACGTACTATGGTCATTATAGGTTGGCATACTACGTACGGCGATTGGACTTAGCAAGTGGATTAAACCGAAGAGGTATGTGGAACTTTCTTATCTCTTGAGCATGATTAAGTTGTAAATGTATAGTACGGTAGACGTACAATATTTTGACAATCTAGTCTATTTGATATCCTTGGCTTGTTTTGAGAATGTCCAAGTTGTTTGAGTTAGGGAATTAACTCACTTGTTTAAATATTAAGGATATCTTGGTTTTCAAAAGTTAAGAGACTTTAAGTATCTTGAAAGTATTTTGATACTTGTTTTGTTGGAAAGTTTAAGTCTCTTGGTTATAAGGAAAAATGTAAGTTGCTAATGTATAAGGCTAGTATAACGGCTTTATGGGAAGTTGGTTATAATAGATTTATGGAAAGTTTAAAGAGTGGTTTACTCTAAGTAATTTAAGTATGTTAAGGGACTTGAAGAGTTTTAAAGTATGTAATACTTGTTTCGTTTTAAACGTATAAGTCCCTTGGATAGGAAATTGTACTTGACTAAGGTATAAAGTGAATATAACGACTTTATGGGGAGTTGGTTATATTGGCTTTATGGAAAGATAAATGGCTTGATTTATTGAAAGGCAATTTGATTTAAAGGCATCAATCGCCAAAGGTTTTTACGAGAAAAGAAGTCACTTGATTTAGAAGCCCAATTTTATTTCTAAAAGTATTGTGACTTGTCTTGAAAAGAAATTGTAACTTGATACTACGGTTATTAGTGTCTTGGAAGATTTATAATGAAATGAGTCATTTTAAAAGAATAGAAGTACGTAGTACTTTGGGTTAAATTCCCGGATTTTTATAAAAGACATGTTAGTGCCTTAGGTAAACTAAAATGAGAGTGTATATAAACAAGAATAATAAGAAGTTAGGGGATTTCTTAACTTGCTTATGTATTGTATGATAAGCCGGTAGTGCTTATGTTATGTGTGTGTTACACCCCGGAATTTCAGGATATGTTTATAAGAACGTACGTAAGAACTCAAAGGTTAAGGTTTGAGACGAGTAAAATTTATCGGAATTATGGAATTGTCGGAAAACGTAATTTTGTGACGTATGGGTGGGCGACACTTGTCACCCCCCTTATAGATGCATTGGACGAAAATAGGCATGGCCAAAATGGTCATTGACCATAGTCTTAAGATGACAAAGTCTTCCAATTAATGAGCTTGAGTTTCTTGACCAAAGTCAAAGGTCCCACTAGTCTTGATATTTTATAAAAGATCATCCAAACCACCCAATTGTTTGCATCTTGACCCAACATTGCACTATATAATACTAGTAGTAGTAGACAAGCTTTAACACTTAGAAAATATTACAAAAAATTGGAAGAACATCATAGTTGCTCTCGTTGTGGTCCATCAAGGAGAAAAATTTGTGTTTCTTCAATAAGCTCCACACTTTAAACCAAGGTTCATGAGGGTATTGTAAGTGTATCCCAATAGAAAATCCCGGAAAAAGATAGTTTACTGTTAGTCAGAAACGAAAACCTAGTTGTCTTTCTAGGTTTTGGTTTGGAAGTTGAAGGAAAGTTGTTGGTATGTTTCTTAGGGTCTCAACTAGCGGATTGAAGTGTCTTGGAGAGGTTCTAAACTACTAAGGATCGACTTCTGATTGGAATTGGATTAAGATTCGTTGAGGTATAATCTTGTCCTTTAATTTGTTACAAGATTATATATTTATATTGTTGTTGTTAGCTTTACGTGTTGCTAGCACGAAGTTGATATGTAAGTTTATAAGGATTGTGGATTGATTGTAGCCTTGGAAATCCGAAATGTAATATAAGCCATGTTAAGTTGGATTTCAATTTTAGTCGTTATGTAGAATCGTCGCATGTTGACCTACTTGAGGATTTTAGTAGTTGTAATCAAATGCGACTTGATATCATGTTATGCTACCAATTTGGATTGAAATGGAATTTGATAAGAATTGGTATGGTTGAATTCAAGGTGGCCGAATTTGGACTTTTAGTTTGTTATTCATTTGTATTGGACTACTTTCTAAATTGTGAGTCAATTGGGGTCATTTAGTTATTCATTTGTATTGGACTACCTTCTATATTGTTGTGAGCCAATTGGGGCTGTTTGGTTATTGTATTCGACCTTGAAAAAGGTGGCAAAGTGAGTAGAAACAAAGGAGGTGCTGTCCGATTTTCCGTAGAATTTAGTGACTTAGCACTTAGAATATTCTACGTTTGAATTAAGAGGTTAATGGACGTATTGTGGCCATTATAGGTTGAAGTACTTTGGAGCCTTTTTGCAACTTGTCGCTAATCGTCGCGAGGTATGTGAACCTCTTCTTTCTTTGGCATGATCCTACGTATGAAATATCCATGTGATAATATTTCAAGATTTCTTCTACTCCTAGAAGTTAAGAAGTGTTCACGTTGTTGATTCTAAGTTAAAAGTATGTTTAAATTATCCTAAGTCCTTACCAAGTCTTATGGGAGATGTTGGTAAGAATGGTTAGGAAGTTATGAGATTTGATTTAAAGCTACGTGTCTTGATTTATTTAAAGTAAGTAAGTTGATTTTATGTTTAAAAATGATTTGAATTTATATGTGAAAAGGGGATTGATTTTAAAAGTGGAAGTTATATGGTTTTAAAGAGAATAAGCTACTTGGTTTTGGGAAGTGTATGAAACTTTATTTTTCAAGTTATGGGATTTGATTTCTAAAGTGTAGATGACATGATTTTATAAGTATAAGTAAATGGATTTTAAAGAATGTATGTTATGAAGTTTTAAGACTATGAACTTTGATTTTCTTTAAAGGATTATGAAACTTTATTGTTCAAGTTATGGGACTTGATTTCTAAAGTATAGAGGACAATGATTTTATAAGTATAAGCGACATGATTTTAAAGAGTGTATACTACGAGGGGTTAAGACCATAAGCCTTGATTATAAGTGGAAAGGACTAAATTTTAAAAGTGTGGCTTCTTAATTTATTTCGAAAGTTAAGAAGATGGTTTCCAAAGGAGTATGTGACTTGAGCTTTAAAAAGAAAGGAGGTTTTATGATTCTTTTAAGTATGTATGAACGTAGTATTTTTGGATGTAGTTTTCCTAATGTTGTAAGAATAAAAGTGTCTTAAGTTCTCCAAAATGAAAGGTTGTTATAATAGCTTTATGGGAAGTTGTTATGACGACTTAAGAAGAAGTGAAAAGATGGTTTAAAAATGTTATGTAAGGAAAATTACACCGAGCCTACGAATAGGCCGGATTACGTTATGAGATACACCGAGCCTACAAATAGGCCGGATTACGTTATGAGGTACACCGAGCCTACACATAGGCCGAATTACGCCATATTACCCCGAGCCTTCACATAGGCCGGGTTACGTCATCTTACACCGAGCTCCACAGGCGGGCCGGATTATGTTACATGATTCCACAGTACACCGAGCTCCACAGGCGGGCCGGATTATGTTACATGATTCCACAGTACACCGAGCTCCACAGGCGGGCCGGATTATGCTACATGATTCCACAGTACACCGAGCCCCACAGGCGGGCCGGATTATGCCACATGATTTATGAGTACACCGTGTCCCGCAAATGGGCCGGATTACGTTATCACGTATGGATAATCAAAGTAAGCTCCCAAATAAGAAGTCCCTCCATAATGGGCCGGATTATGTTATGTAAGATATGTAAGTTATGTGAAAAAGACTGAATTAAACTCTTAAGTATGTATGTAAGAATATGTTGTTAAATTTTATTGAAAGAAGGAAAGGAACGGTTAATATATGATTGATTTCAGGAGTTAAAAGGACATTCTTTTATACAGATACGATTTGATTATTGCATTTTATTTCTGTTCCATACTTGCACTGTTAATCGACTTCTTCGGGCCGCGTTCATGCCCGCAGGTGATAGGTACGCAGGTTGGTGATCCTTGCTCTTAGGATCTCTGTTCAGTTTTTGGAAAGAAGATCCTTTCACTCCGGAGGCTTATCTTTTGGTACGGTTTCCCTGATATGGTAGACTTATGTACATTCAGGGGTATGGCGGGGCCCTGTCCCGCCGCAGTTGTAATTCTTAGAGGTCTGTAGTTACATATTGTGGGTCGGTTTGTAAAAGGAAAGGGATGTGGATCTTTGTTGTTATGTATATGTATATGTGTCCAGGAAGGTAGCCTTATCGGCTAACCTGTGGTTTAATTTCTCGTTATTTTATTTTATAAGTTTCATGTATGTTCCGCTGCTATTCTATGATGTATACCTGAACAGGGTGTCCAGGTAGGGCACCAGTCGCGGGCCCGGGGTCGGGTCATGACAAAAGTGGTGTCAGAGCAGTTAGTCCTCGGAAAGTGTCTACAGACCGTGTCTAGTAGAGTCTTGATTATCGGTGTGTTGTGCACCACATCTATAATCAGGAGGCTGCAGGACATTTAGGATTGGTTTCCATTCTTCTCACCAAATCGTGCGATAGATTTGTGTTGTTAGTGGTCGCCCTCCCTAACGAGTTATGTTGATTGCATTTCGAGAAAGCGCATGACCAAGAAGGATTATGTGGATTGTGTATCGGGTTGGTAATGATTATAGTATAGTTGGTATTGTGACATACATCTATACGGAGTTATGTATGAAGGTCGACGCGCGTGTTGCCTAGAATGATTTTAGATTTCCAGGAATTGGTAATGACTAACTAGATACCGGGAAGGTATGGAATAGTTAATGAATTTTCGCCAAGGTTTTGTGTTTTATTCGAGATAATTGGGAAAGGATGAGCTGTCTGATAGGGTAGTGAACCCTTAAGAAGCCATGTTAGGGAACCTAACGGAATGTCATGTTAATAGATTAAGCTGCGTAGTAGGCTTAAGAGAATTGTACGGATGAGGTCCGCATAGAGTGATTAATGGGTGTTGTGATCGAGACAACATGGTTTTGGTTTTCTCGAAGTTTTGTACCACGTGAGATCGATAAGATAGGCTTGGAGCATGGAAATTGCGAGCCTAAGAATGTTGAAGACCGCTGAGACCTTAGATGTGCGAGGTCTTCTCGGGTAGAAAGATTTATTATAGACCAAGAATAAGAGTTAAGCGACGGCGGGGTGAGGACTCACACGGGTCTCCCATGGCCCGGAATAGAGTAGGATCAGTTGGTAGTAGTTCCGCCACGCGATGTGGTCACGGCGGGTGCAAGGCCCAAGTCTAGTTAATTGTTTTACTGTTCGTGGACGCGTTCCACCTAACCAGTCAAAGCGGAAATGGCCTTATGTTGTTTTATAGAGTGACTCAAAGGTTTGAGGCCGAGTCGGTATGGAAGTTATGTATGTATGTTAGAAGGAGTTGGAAGCACGAAAAGATAATCTCTTTTGGGCTTACGATGGACAGATATGCGTGTGCGAGGTATTAGGGCCATGTGTGGCATTGTTGGTATGTCGGGGTGGTGAAAGGAAACTATGTCGCTAATTATAAGTTTGACTCCAAAAGAACATTCGAGGACGAATGTTTCTAAGGGGGGAAGAATGTTACACCCCGGAATTTCAGGATATGTTTATAAGAACGTACGTAAGAACTCAAAGGTTAAGGTTTGAGACGAGTAAAATTTATCTAATTATGGAATTGTCGGAAAACGTAATTTTGTGACGTATGGGTGGGCGACACTTGTCACCCCCCTTATAGATGCCTTGGACGAAAATAGACATGGCCAAAATGGTCATTGACCATAGTCTTAAGATGACAAAGTCTTCCAATTAATGAGCTTGAGTTTCTTGACCAAAGTCAAAGGTCCCACTAGTCTTGATATTTTATAAAAGATCATCCAAACCACCCAATTGTTTGCATCTTGACCCAACATTGCACTATATAATACTAGTAGTAGTAGACAAGCTTTAACACTTAGAAAATTTTACAAAAAATTGGAAGAACATCATAGTTGCTCTCGGGTTAGGGGTCCATCAAGGGAGAAAAATTTGTGTTTCTTGTCCAATAAGCTCCACACTTTAAACCAAGGTTCATGAGGGTATTGTAAGTGTATCCCAATAGAAAATCCGGAAAAAGATAGTTTACTGTTAGTCGAAATGAAAACCTAGTTGTCTTTCTAGGTTTTGGTTTGGAAGTCAAGGAAAGTTGTTGGTATGGTTCTAAGGGTCTCAACAAGCGGATTGAAGTGTCTTGAGAGGTTCTAATGTCACGACCTGCCCGGTTCGTGGATCGTGCCTTACCCGCACCCAAGTAGTCATACATCGAGAAAACCAGAATATAAAACAACCAAGATATGAAATAGTATAAGTAAGACACGCTTACGGGAAAAAGTTGCCTTTCGCATAATGTATATAAATAACCCAAAACGAAAGCATATCCCAACCTTACAACAGTCTACTGCACTCTAAGAGTTTAAACAACAATGGCGGACAGGGCCCCGCCATACCCTGAATACAAATATCTACAACGACAGGGACCATACCAAAATGCTAAGCTTCCGAGAAACGGAGCTTTCCAACGCAGCGGTGATCCTAAGAACGGGGATCACGTAGGAGTACCTTTACTGCGGCATGAACGCGGCCTCGGAGGTCAAGCATAACAGTACCAAGTATGTGAAATCAAAATATCGTAAATGAAATCATAGTAGTCTATATAAGGCGGAGACAGTATGATAAGCCAACACTACACCACAATAAATAAGGCCATGCCAAGTCGTGACTCATGCCTCAAAGTCATCACAATAGAACCGCACGGGTAAGTACGAAGGCATAGCCGACTACTAAAACCCACAGTACAACAAGGTCATAAATCAGATTATGAGATCTGTCTGCATCACATGATCAAAGCCGCCACTCGCCGCAAAGATCTAATGTGCGCATCCAGCCCGAACTTCCCGCACTCGCATAGGCCAAACAGATAGGCCCGCATGAGGTATAACCCCGCATCGAGGTAGCTACTCCCTGCAGCGCCCTAGACACGTCGTCCGCATGGCTATAAGAACCGCATGACCACAAGGGCCGCATACTAACCTGGAACTCCCGCAGTTCCGCATAGGCCATACAGACCCGCATAAGGTATTCTCGAATCATAGGTCCATCGACCACTCGAGTCTACCCGCGACGGAGGGCGCTTAACCCCTGAGTTATGAATGATATAATATCAACATAACCGCTTATTGCTAAACAACATAAGCACAACAAGGAAAACCCCTTTACACAAATATCACAAGATACTAACTCACGTAGCATCCTAACATGTTTACTTATCAAGTCAACAAGAAAATATTACAAGACTATCACAAATCAATACAATCAAGTTATTCACACAAGGTACTTTCTATATTATGTTAACAAGTTCGGTTGTTAGCCCCAAAGTACTTCATGTATTACTCTTTAAAAGATCCGCTTCTTTTACAAAAGTCACACAATACCGTAGTATAAAAATAGAGTAATTATCTTTCAAGTTCATTAAAACACTTCTCCTTGTAAAATCAAGTAACAACATTCTTTTCCTAACGCTCAAGTTTGCCTAATTTCAATTACTCAAGTTTCTCATTTTGAAAGGGTTTGTAAAAACAATTTGAGAAACATATACCCTAAGTGTGAGTAGGTTATTATTATTCGTAACAATCTTATTACAAAGCCATGATCTAGTAAATGTAATATCCTTTTGTCTCATCTTAGCTCCTATGCAGATGGAAGTTTCTACTAGTTTTAATAATACCTTATTAGTCAAAATAATTCCTTTATTAGCGCCGTGGTTTGTTCGACATTTATTCCGATTGGTAAAACATCATTCCTTTCAAAAATACTAATTACTCACTAATGAGGTTTCACACTTTTAACAAAATTCATATTAGTATAATAAGTCAAGTCTCTTATTTCCTTAAATCAATAAATCGTTCTTTTTATCACTCTTAAGCCGTTATACCTAACCTCCCATAAAGCTAGTATAACTCTTGACTTTTAAAACCAAGTGTTACTCTTACGTTAAAAATGATTCAAGATTCTTTGAAATGTTTTCGCTTTATTATTCAAAGCTTAAGTTTGAGGCATCACGCCAAGTATTATTCAGCTTAAGCGTGAGGCATTGCGTAAGTATTATTCAGCTTAAGTCAAAGACATTGCCGTAGTTATTATTCGATTAACACATGTACGCTCACCGTACTATATATATTGTAAAATATCATGCTTTAGGAAGAATCACATACCTTTCGAAAAACCTCCCGCCAAGTTGAATATGTCGCGCGCAGAGTATCGACCTATAATACCAACACGTCTATCAACGCCCGCATCAGATCATGACAAAGTTCTAAGCAGAGGGTTCGTTATTCTATGGTCATTTGGGCAGCACTTCCCTACGGTGAGCTACTCAAGTCATCGTGAAAATACCATATGTAAGTACGCTTCTATTATTCATCTTTTAAACCCTTCATCGTGATAACAGTTCAATTCTATTCTGCAATATCCTTCTAAGTATTTAATACTTATTCCTATACCTCTACAAAGATATATATTCTAATTACAAAAGGAGGATAAGGTTATTTACCTCGGTAAGCCCAATAATATCCTAGATAAAAGTCGCACTGAGCAAGGTTTAGCTCCTAAGTTGTGCGCCCAGAGTCTAATAAAACCTTAGAAGTTCTTCACAACTTCTACTAAGGACTAAGGGATTTGGGCTAGGGTAATCTCGGGCATTATAACGATACTAGAAGGCAACTTTTCTACCAAGGAGGGGTAGTGTTTCGCTAGGCTAGCTTTATGTGGGGTTGCTCTCGCCAGGGCTTCTCAAAAGGGAGGGTGTGTTTGGACGAAACAACAAGAGGGAGAGGGAGGGATTTGAGACTTAGATAGATTGCTCAATTTAGGGTGAAATAACTCTTCAACAAGGGGGGTATTTATAGGTCAAGACATGGCCAACCAATGGCCAAGATTATGCCAAGTGCAAGGCAAGTGTAGGGTGAAGATTTAGGCAAGTGTCCTTGGCCAACTTGCACACAAAATATCCTACCAACTCCAAGACAAAAGAAGCCATCCCAATCGGCCCTATTGCCGTGTGACATCCATCAATGAGAGGGTGACAAGTGTCGCCCTCTCGTTGGTCCAACGTGTTGCGTCTCTCGGAAAAATCCGCAAAAATTAGAAACGACATAGCCGGAATTTATCCTACGCGAGTTGTGTAAAACGCTTCGAAAAACGACTTAAACGGGTGTTGTGTACAAAGTGGAATTCGTCCAAGCCAACTAGGGGTGACACGTGTCGCCTCCTACTGGCCCAAAATATTTCATCTTCCAAAATATCCACAATGGCCAAAATCTCAAAACAAAGTGGGCCTACAAAATCAGAATTTTCTCCCGTGGCCCCACGTGACCATTTCCAAAATAAAATTCCATAATTCTCTAAAATTCCAAGAAGTCCGAATACCAAACTGGGAATCCAATTCCCATTAACGAATCTTTTCCTTCACAAAACCGAAACTTTTCCGTGGAAAATCACCTCTTTCTTCCATTCCATTCCTAATGTCGATTCTCGCACGCACGCCCTCGCATACATACCTTGAAACTACAGTGGTATAACATTCTCCTCCTTAGAAACATTCGTCCCAATGTTCCTTCTAGGTATCAAAACAAACAGCGCCAAGATAGTCCTTATCGCTATACTTACGGAAACAATCATGCCACACCGTCACAACACAACAAGCGCACATACTTATCTCCAAGTCCACGAGAATCACCTCTATCACAAAATATTCCTACCGAGATCTAAAAAGATGCTCCTTCGCCCCACTCTTTACAAACGAATGATCACACCTATGCTCGTAATACATGCTCGTTCTTCCTTACTCGCCGTGATACCACTTTTGTCACTTTGTCGCGAGCCCCGCCCGACGACCAACAAATGGTACCGCCGCTTGCGATCCTCGAGGATGTCGTGACACTTCTTGTACGCTCGAACTCTTACCACCCTTCATATCGCTTAGTTTCCAAATCTCGGTTACTATCTCTAACGTGGTCATCATTAATCGGGAACACTGGTGGATTTCGATACTTTCCGAACATAACAATACGAAGATCGGACGCATCGCCTTCCTAAGTCGGACGGCAATGCTAACATATAGGCAACCCGCCTAATCTTCACATGAACTCAAAAGGCCCAAAGTAACACGCTAAGTTTCTCTGCTTTCCAAAACTCGCCACACCCTATCCACGATCACCGGAACAAACTCGAACTAACTATCCGAACCTTGCCAACATCGAACCAATCGATCGGCAACTTATACTTCCGCCCTACAAGGCTTCCTAAGGCGACATCCGAATACGAAAATGGTAGCTTAAACATTCCTCTACTGAGACAACAATCCCCACAACTATTCCTGAAATCCAAATACTGCCCGAGGGCGAATGCGATTCTGAGACTTACCTGAGTTCTTAACCCTGCCTGGTAAAACTTCCAAAACAAAGAATAGCCGTACCCTGGGCTCCACTGTCTGTCATAAGGTGAAGGTAGGCACCCCGTGCAGCCTTACAACCTTTCTGGCATAATCACCCCCTACCGAGTACACGGTCTTTGCTAGAAGACAAGACGGGCTGACCTCCTCGGCCCGACTACTGGTCGAATGTATCCACGAACTCGTACGTTGGTTAACTAAACTTGGGCCTAACATCCTAGTGACCCTACCACCCGGCGGGACCACCAAAATCGACCCACCACCAAACAAAGCCACGGGTCGACCCGCCACGGCCTCAACCCAACCCGCAACGCAAACACTAGCTCCTCGATTAACTAATCATGATTCCCAATCACGCTTAACACAATGCTATCCAAAATAATACTTAAGATATTCGCTACACATATAAATCTCTAAAGGGTTAAGGATATACCAGATCTACGCGCACTTCCCTTAGGTCGTTCTAATCAAACCCGCTCGGGCGCATGGGGAAGGTGATGAACTATCCACCGATCCCGGCGTCGAGTCTCTACATCCGCACCACCTCGCCTGACAATTCCTCGCAAATGGCCTCGCCGGCCGCAAACATAACAAGTCGACGCGAGGAACGACACTCCCACGATGACATCGACCACAACGCCACACCGAGCGGGGGTGACCTCCTCGCTAACACCCTCCTCTCCGAACCACCGTGATCCACAATCGGGTCTAGTAGCCGAGTCCTCGCATTGTATCCTTCCTCATAGAACATTCCCTTGCCATATGGCCCTGACGGCCGCAATAAAAACAAGCACCAGTAAAAAGAAGGCACTTCCCGGGATGACACCGCCACATCGTGGAACACCGAGGAAAAATCAACCTGTGGAGGACACTCTGACCGGGCGGAGGCGCATGTCTAATCTGCCACGAGGCGATTCGCCGAGAGTTACCAAATGATCCCGCCAATCGCCTCTTCTGCCGCTCTCGGCCACTGGCCGATCTCTACCTCTCACCACGCACATAATCCTGAACGCAAGCCCGCTCGCCCCTCGATCAAGAGCTACTCCTCACAACCCTTCTTAGATAAGCATCAATATCCTTGGAATAATGGTACATAAAATACTCTCTTGCCAAGTCCTTTGCTAGCAACAGTGGTCGTCTCCTTCCAATCCATATTTTCTCGCTTCCAAGCCGTGGAACCGAAAGTCCAGATGTCATGACCGCAGAGAGGAATCGCTGCCGCGTACAAACTCTATCGCCGGGCGACGCCTCGTAACTCCTCGCATGAAGCATCACCCCAGTGATGATTGGGCTGTGCCTTCTAAATCTCAGATTTACTCGCCGCTCCTTCCCGCTTGCCTCTTCGGGCCCGGAGTTCACTGGCGCGAGGCATCACCGTAAAGGAAAGGAATACGTTAGAGGGGTCCAACTTATAACACGCCTCTAAAGCACGATCTCAGAGTGAGAAGAATGGAAACCAATCCTAAATATCCTATAGCCTCCGATTATTGGTGTGCACAACACACCGATAATCAAGACTCTACTAGATACGGTGCAGACACTTTCCGAGGATTAATCGCTCGATACCACTTTTGTCACTTTGTCGCGAGCCTTCCGACGACCCAACAAATGGTACCGGCCGCTTGCGATCCTCGAGGCATGCCGCCTTCGCCTCCGGGATGTGCCATACGGAGAGCCACGGTTCGGTCTGTTCGTGGTAGAGGCTCGCCTTTATACGCCACCGGGCGAGGTCAAGACAACAGTACCAAGTATGTGAAATCAAAATATCAGAAATGAAATCATAGTAGTCTATATAAGGCAGAAATGTATGATAAGCCAACACTACGATTCACAATAAATAAGCCATGCCAAGTCGTGACTCATGCCTCAAAGTCATCACAATAGAACTGACGGTAAGTACGAAGGCATAGCCGACTACTAAAACCCACGCATCAACAAGGTCATAAATCAGATTATGAGATCTGTCTGCACGTCACATGATCAAAGCCGCCACTCGCCTCAAAGATCTAATGTGCGATCCACCCGAACTTCCCGCAGCTCGCATAGGCCAAACAGATAGGCCCGCATGAGGTATAACCCCGCATCGAGGGTAGCTACTCCCGCAGCTGCCCTAGACACGCCGTCCGCATGGCTACAAGAACCGCATGACCACAAGGGCCGCATACTAACTCGAACTCCCGCAGCCCGCATAGGCCATCTGCACCGCATAAGGTATTCTCGAATCATAGTCCATCGACCACCGAGTCTACCCCAGACGGAGGCGCTTTAACCCCGAGTTATGAATGATATAATATCAACATAACCGCTTATTGCTAAACAACATAAGCACAACAAGGAAAAACCCTTTACACAAATATCACAAGATACTAACTCACGTAGCATCCTAACATGTTTACTTATCAAGTCAACAAGAAAATATTACAAGACTATCACAAATCAATACAATCAAGTTATTCACACCAGGTACTTGCTATATTATGTGAACAAGTTCGGTTGTTAGCCCCAAAGTACTTCATGTATTACTCTTTAAAAGATCCGCTTCTTTTACAAAAGTCACACAATACCCGTAGTATAAAAATAGAGTAATTATCTTTTGAAGTTCATTAAAACACTTCTCCTTGTAAAATCAAGTAACAACATTCTTTTCCTAACGTTCAAGTTTGCCTAATTTCAATTACTCAAGTTTCTCATTTTCGAAAGGGTTTGTAAAAACAATTTGAGAAACATATACCCTAAGTGTGAGTAGGTTATTATTATTCGTAACAATCTTATTACAGCAGCCATGATCTAGTAAATGTAATATCCTTTTGTCTCATCTTAGCTCCTATGCAGATGGAAGTTTCTACTAGTTTTAATAATACCTTATTAGTCAAAATAATTCCCTTTATTAGCGCTGCTGTGGTTTGTTCGACATTTATTCTGATTGGTAAAACATCATTCCTTTCAAAAATACTAATTACTCACTAATGAGGTTTCACACTTTTTAACAAAATTCATATTAGTATAATAAGTCAAGTCTCTTATTTCCTTAAATCAATAAATCGTTCTTTTTATCACTCTTAAGCCGTTATACCTAACCTCCCATAAAGCTAGTATAACTCTTCAGCTTTTAAAACCAAGTGTTACTCTTCTGTTAAAAAATGATTCAGTATTCTTTTGAAATGTTTTCAGTTCTTTATTATTCAGGCTTAAGCCGTGAGGCATTGCCGCAAGTATTATTCAGGCTTAAGCCGTGAGGCATTGCCGTAAGTATTATTCAGGCTTAAGTCAAAGACATTGCCGTAGTTATTATTCAGTTAACACATGTACGTCTACCGTACTATATATATTGTAAAATATCATGCTTTAGGAAGAATCACATACCTTCTCGGCGAAAACCTCCTGCCAAGTTGAATATGTCGCGCGCAGAGTATCGACTATAATACCAAATACGCCTATCAACGCCCGTATCAGCATCGCATACAAAGTTCTAAGCGAGGGTTCGTTATTCTATGGTCATTTGGGCAGCACTTCCTACCCGCGAGCTACTCAAGTTCATCAGTGAAAACAATCTATGTAAGTCTGATTCTATTATTCATCTTTTAAACCCTTCATCGTGATAACAGCTCAATTCTATTCTCGCAATATCCTTCTAAGTATTTAATACTTATTCCTATACCTCTACAAGATATATATTCTAATTACAAAAGGAGGATAAGGTTATTTACCTCAGTAAGCCCAATAATATCCTAGATAAAAGTCGCACTGAGCAAGGTTTAGCTCCTAAGTTGTGCGCTCAGAGTCTAATAAAACCTTAGAAGTTCTTCACAACTTCTACTAAGGACTAAGGGATTTGGGCTGGGCTAGGTAATTCTGCATTATAACGATACTAGAAGGCAACTTTTCTACCAAGGGAGGGGGGGTTGTGTTTCGGCTAGGCTAGCTTTAGAGGGGGGGGGGGGGGGTTGCTCTCGGCTAGGGCTTCTCAAAAGGGGAGGGGTGTGTTTGGACGAAACAACAAGAGGGAGAAGGAGGGATTTGAGACTTAGATAGATTGCTCAATTTAGGATGAAATAACTCTTCAACAAGGGGTATTTATAGGTCAAGACACGGCCAACCAATGGCCAAGATTATGCCAAGTGCAAGGCAAGTGTAGGGTGAAGATTTAGGCAAGTGTCCTTGGCCAACTTGCACACAAAATATCCTACCAACTCCAAGACAAAGAAGCCATCCCAATCGGCCCTATCACGCGGTGACATCCATCAATGAGAGGTGACAAGTGTCGCCTCTCGTTGGTCCAACGTGTTGCGCCTCTCGGAAAAATCCGCAAAAATTAGAAACGACATAGCCGGAATTTATCCTACGCGAGTTGTGTAAACGTTTCGTCGAAAAACGACTCTAAACGCAAATTGTGTACAAAGTGGAATTCGCCCAAGCCAACTAGTGGGGTGACACGTGTCGCCTCCTACTGGCCCAAAATATTTCATCTTCCGAAAATATCCACAATGGCCAAAATCTCAAAACAAAGCTGGCCCACAAAACCAGAAATTTTCTCCGTGGCCCCACGTGACCATTTCCGAAAATAAAATTCCATAATTCTCTAAAATTCCAAGAAGTCCGAATACCAAATCTGGGAATCCAATTCCCATTAACGAATCTTTTTCCTTCACAAAAACCGGAAACTTTTCCGTGGAAAAATCACCTCTTTCTTCCATTCCAATTCCAATGTCGTATTCTCGTACGTACGTCCTCGCATACATACCTTGAAACTACGGGGTATAACACTAAACTACTAAGGAGCGACTTCGGATTGGAATTGGATTAAGATTCGTTGAGGTATAATCTTGTCCTTTAATGTGTTACAAGATTATATATTTATATTGTTGTTGTTAGCTTTACGTGTTGCTAGCATGAAGTTGATATGTAGAAGTTTATAAGGATTGTGGATTGATTGTAGCCTTGGAAATCCGAAATGTAATATAAGCCATGTTAAGTTGGATTTCAATTTTAGTCGTTATGTAGACGTTATGTAGAATCGTCGCATGTTGACCTACTTGAGGATTTTAGTAGTTGTAATCAAATGCGACTTGATATCATGTTATGCTACCAATTTGGATTGAAATGGAATTTGATAAGAATTGGTATGGTTGAATTCAAGGTGGCCGAATTTGGACTTTTAGTTTGTTATTCATTTGTATTGGACTACTTTCTAAATTGTGAGCCAATTGGGGTTGTTTAGTTATTCATTTGTATTGGACTACCTTCTATATTGTTGTGAGCCAATTGGGGCTGTTTGGTTATTGTATTCGACCTTGAAAAAGGTGGAAAAGTGAGTAGAAACAAAGGAGGTGCTGTCCGATTTTCCGTAGAATTTAGTGACTTAGCACTTAGAATATTCTACGTTTGAATTAAGAGGTTAATGGACGTATTGTGGCCATTATAGGTTGAAGTACTTTGGAGCCTTTTTGCAACTTGTCGCTAATCGTCGCGAGGTATGTGAACCTCTTCTTTCTTTGGCATGATCCTACGTATGAAATATCCATGTGATAATATTTCAAGATTTCTTCTACTCCTAGAAGTTAAGAAGTGTTCACGTTGTTGATTCTAAGTTAAAAGTATGTTTAAATTATCCTAAGTCCTTACCAAGTCTTATGGGAGATGTTGGTAAGAATGGTTAGGAAGTTATGAGATTTGATTTAAAGCTACGTGTCTTGATTTATTTAAAGTAAGTAAGTTGATTTTATGTTTAAAAATGATTTGAATTTATATGTGAAAAGGGGATTGATTTTAAAAGTGGAAGTTATATGGTTTTAAAGAGAATAAGCTACTTGGTTTTGGGAAGTGTATGAAACTTTATTTTTCAAGTTATAGGATTTGATTTCTAAAGTGTAGATGACATGATTTTATAAGTATAAGTAAATGGATTTTAAAGAATGTATGTTATGAAGTTTTAAGACTGTGAACTTTGATTTTCTTTAAAGGATTATGAAACTTTATTGTTCAAGCATGGGACTTGATTTCTAAAGTATAGAGGACATGATTTTATAAGTATAAGTTTACATGATTTTAAAGAGTGTATACTACGAGGGGTTAAAACCATAAGCCTTGATTATAAGTGGAAAGGACTAAATTTTAAAAGTGTGGCTTCTTAATTTATTTCGAAAGTTAAGAAGATGGTTTCCAAAGGAGTATGTGACTTGAGCTTTAAAAAGAAAGGAGGTTTTATGATTCTTTTAAGTATGTATGAACGTAGTATTTTTGGATCTAGTTTTCCTAATGTTGTAAGAATAAAAGTGTCTTAAGTTCTCCAAAATGAAAGGTTGTTATAATAGCTTTATGGGAAGTTGTTATGACGACTTAAGAAGAAGTGAAAAGATGGTTTAAAAATGTTATGTAAAGAAAATTACACCGAGCCTACGAATAGGCGGACACGTTATGAGATACACCGAGCCTACAAATAGGCGGACACGTTATGAGATACACCGAGCCTACACATAGGCCGGATTACGCCATATTACCCCGAGCCTTCACATAGGCCGGGTTACGTCATCTTACACCGAGCTCCACAGGCGGGCCGGATTATGTTACATGATTCCACAGTACACCGAGCTCCACAGGCGGGCCGGATTATGTTACATAATTCCACAGTACACCGAGCTCCACAGGCGGGCCGGATTATGCTACATGATTCCACAGTACACCGAGCCCCACAGGCGGGCCGGATTATGCCACATGATTTATGAGTACACCGTGTCCCGCAAATGGGCCGGATTACGTTATCACGTATGGATAATCAAAGTAAGCTCCCAAGTAAGAAGTCCCTCCATAATGGGCCGGATTATGTTATGTAAGATATGTAATGTCACGACCCGAACCCGGGCCCGTGACTGGTGCCTTACCCCGGGCACCCTAGTGATACAACATCAGAGTAATCAGCGGAACATAAAACACAATACATGATACAATGTAAAGAAGACACATGTTTATCTGAAGAAAAGTGCCCTCAAGATATATATAAATAACAACTCTTTCAAAATGAGCAGTTTAATCCCTTTACAAACCCCGCCACAACAAGATTACTGCACTTACGAATGATATGACAACAACGACGGGACAGGGCCCCGTCATACCCCTGAATGTAAGCACCTACAACAACAGGGGACTATGTTATACCCCGTATTTCCAGAGTATATACGTGAGGGCGTACGTATTAAATTTTTTTTGCCTTAAGAATTGGCTTTGGTTCGAAATTTGGGCATAAGTGCCGAATAGAGTCGTTTACGACTAAACGTTTCACACTTACGTTGGGAAAATTCCGCTATGTCATTTAGTATTTTATGGATTTTTCCGAGCAACGAACATTTTTGGATTAACGGAGGGTGACACTTGTCACCTCATCGACGGCAAAGAGGAGGCTTGGCCTTGGCCGATTGGTCCCTCCTTTTGTGCCTTGTTTTGTGGCTTGTTTTGTGGAGTGTTTGTGGAGTGTTTTGTGGGTGCACTTGGTTTGATCTTGCCTTACACTTGCCTAACACATGGATGGATCTTGGACATTGGTTGGCCTTTGCTTGGCCTATAAATAGCTCCCCTTTGTGAAGACTTTCTTCATCCACAAATTGTTCTAAGTGATAAATCCCTTCCCCTCCCTCTTGTAGACTCGCCCAAGAGCTCCTCTCCCCTCTCTTGTGAGCCAGCCGAGAGCCTCCTCCCCTCTAGTGGTGCTAGCCATGGTACCCCTAGCCTAGTTGTTTCGTATAATACCCTTGTTGTGGTATAGAAATACTCTCCTAGTATTGTTATAATGCCCAAAATACCTTAGCCTTGTACCTTGTAGTATTCCAAAGATACCTCTATACGTAGAACCCTAAATACTACCTTTTGTCCTTTTAGTCTCAAACCGAAACCCCAAGGAAATCTTCATTGTTGTTTGAAGTACTTAAGAGAAGTTGGTTAGAACTTCTAAGGGTTGTTTGGAGCGGATTGAGCACTCGGAGTAGAGCTAAACCTTGCTCAGAGCGACATTAAACTCGGATAATTTTGGGCTTATCGAGGTAAATATCTTGTCCCCTATTGTAATTGGAAATTACATATGTGTTGAATATATAGTTGTTGTATACTATATATAGAATCGAACTTGGTATTGTGGCAATGTCATTGACTTAAGCTCAAGAATGAAGAATTGAACAAAGAATCATAGAAGGTTAATAAAGAGAAGAACTGAATCGTAATTACCTGTGTCAGACATGAGACTTATGTAGCATTACTGTGTAGTAGAATTGTACGCGTCCGGTTAGACGTGTTAACCCCCCCCCCCGGGTTGGCTTGGTAGCCGACCTCGATAAAGGAGGAGATTTACGCTGTTGCGGGGGGGGGAGGTGCTGCCGAATTTTCTGTAGAAAGATATAAACTTGTGTTTTGGGGTTAATAGACGTTTGTGACCTTTATAGGTGAAAGTACTAAGAGTAGCGTATTCTACTCGAGGAGTGGAAAGGGCTAGCAAGGTTGTAGTACTTGGAGCATTTTGCTTATTGTCGATAAATCGTCGAGGTATGTGAACCTCTTCCTATATCTTCTAGCATGATATGTGTGAACTATGTAGTACGGTAGACGTACATGTGTTAACTGTGTTTGATTGTTCTTAAAACATAAAGTGTTATAACGGCTTTATGGGAAGTTGGTTATAACAGCTTTATGTAGGTAAGAAAATACTTTGTGGTTTTAAAAGGTAACTGATGTGAATTATAACTGGCTAGTTATAATAAAGAACTTGATGTATTTCAAAAGATTTATAAATCGTTTTGAAGGAGAGTAACACTTGGTTTTAAAGGTTTTAAAAAGAGTTATACTAGCTTTATGGGGAGTTAAGTGTAAAGTCTTAAGAGAGGTAAAGAAAATGGTTTACTGATGTTAGAAGTTAAGAGACTTGATCTTATGAGATAAGAGACTTAACTTATATTGTTTTAATGTGAATGTTGTGAAAACCTCATTCGTGAGTAATGAGTACTTGGTTTTATTTAAAGGGATAATGTTATACCGATTTGAAATCGAATGTATCGCACCACCGCAATGCGTTAATAAAGGAAAATGTATTGAATAATGATGTATCGTATTAAAACCGAGAAACCTCCATCCGCATAGAAACTAAGATGAGACAAAATGATATTACATTTTCTAGATCATGGCTGCTGTAATAAGAATGTTGTAAACAAGAATAACCTACTCTCACGCGAGACTTATATTACTCAATTGTTCTAAAAAGAAATCAAGTGATTAAGTTTATGAACTATGAAACCATTTGAAATGAGAAGCTTGAGTAATTGAAACTAGTAAACCGGAACTTAGGAAAAGAATGTTGTTACTTGATTTTGAAAAGGGATGTGGGTTGGTCATTCTTATACTACGGTATCGGGTGACTTTTATAAAAGTAATGGATCTTTTAAAAAGAACTTAACGTATGTAGTACTTTGGGGTTAAAAACCCGGACTTTGGCATAATATGAAAGTACTTTGAGTTGTGTGAAGCTTGCCTATGCTTGTTGTTGTGAAACTTGCCTATGCTTGTTGTTGTGAAACTTGCCTATGCTTGTGATGATAGCCTTTGTTGTGCGGTGTGGTATTTACGTTACCGCGTGTCTTGATAGAGGGCCGGTTGACTTGTTGAGAACTTACTTGGACGTGCTGGCAGTGATGGAGAATTCCACGGGTATGTTTCCATTTTGATTACGGTCTTGTTGTTGATGTCACATGGACATGTCTACACCGATGCAGTATTCCGGGGGCATGTGGCCATGCGGCAGGGTTGACCACCCAATATATTGTTATTGAGGTAACATGGACATGTCTACACCGGCGCAGATTCGGGGCATGTGGCCACGCGCCTTGTTATTGTTGCAACATGGACGCGTCTACACCGATGCAAGATTCCGGCACGTGGCTACGCGGCGGGTTGACCACCCAAAGATATTGTTATTGAGGTAACATGGACATGTCTACACCGTCGCAGATTCCGGTACGTGGCCACGCGCCTTGTTATTATTGCATCATGGACATGTCTACACCGAGGCGATTCGGCACGCGCCGTGATGCGAACATGATGGATGTTATGGGCGTGAGACCCATAGTTATATTTGAGTGGTGACTTTGAGGCGTGAGTCCCCGACTTGATCGCTTTTATGTTGCGTCAGTATTTTGGTTATCATACATGTCTCCGCTTGTTAAGCTATTATGATTTCATTTACGATTTGTGATTTCACATACTTGGTACTGTCAGATCGACCTCCTCGGGGCTGCGTTCATGCCGCAGTAGAGGTACATCGGCCGTGGATCCTCGCCTCGGGATCTCGCCGGCGTTGGGAAGCTCCGCTTTCTCCGAGGCTTATCTTTTGGTATGTGTTCCCCGAGTTGTAGGTTCTTGTACATTCGTGGTATATGGGCCCTGTCCGTCATAGTCGTTGTAAATCTTAGAGGTGCTGAGAACTGCTGTGGCGTGTGGTTGTAAAAGGATTAAACTGTCGGGTTTTATGTATATACCAAGGCAATCGCTTTTGGTTGCATCTATTTATTATATCTCTTGTTTCATGATTCATGTTTTATGTTCCGCTGGTTTTCTCTGATGTTGTATCACTAGGGTGCCCGGTAAGGCACAAGATGCCCGGTTCGGGCGTTACAAAGTGGTATCGAGCGATTAGTCCTCGGAAAGTGTCTACGCATCGTGTTCAGTAGAGTCTTGATTATCGGTGTGTTGTGCACCACATCTATAATCAGGAGGCTATAGGACATTTAGGATTGGTTCTCATTCTTCTCATTCTGAGATCGTGCCTTAGAGCTGTGTTGTAAGTTGGACCCCTCTGACGTGTTTCGTTTTTACCAGTTATGCCTGCGAAGGCAACCAGGGCCCAGAAGGGCAAGGCCGGCGGGAGTCGCTAGTGGGATTCAGGAGTACGAGGCGCAGCGGTCAAGACGGAGGTAGTTCTTCGACGGCGAGTTTTGCGACGCCGCCAAAGACCAAAGAGTTTAGAGCCGCAGCGATGGTCGCTGAGACTACTGATACGAGCCTCCCCACGATGCAGGCGAGGGAGACGGGTCACTGAGAGATGGCCCGATTATTGGCCGGTTGTGGCGATATGAGATAGGCCGACGCCAGTTCAGCCCAAAGAAGACTGTAGTGCGAGGCGAGCAGTTTGAGGCTACGGATTTCCTTAGTTGTAGCCCGCTTTGAGTTTTACTGGTCGAGGCCGAGGATGATCCGCAGGAGTTCATCCGTCGATTCTGCAGAGGATCATCACGGGTGATCAAGGCTTCAGAGTCGGTGACATTTGTTCGCATCGGTGCGTGATACCGCGATCGATTGGTTTGACTTCGTGGGAGCTTTCGGGAGAGCATGCACTTCCACCGTTTGGGACGAAGCCGGGGCCTTCCGGCACATTTCTTGCCTCCACAAATGGCGAGGCTCGGGAAACGATTTTTGATGTTGAGGCGAACAGGCGCATGCTCGGGAGTACAATGTGAGTTCGACTCATTGGCGGTATGTTCCCGCATTAGTAGCTAGTATGGAGGATCGAGTGCACCGATATGTTACGTGGCTCGATGATTACCTAGCAGAGAGTTGTTCGGTGTTTCTTCACCGCATGGACATTGCCCGCATTCAGCTCATGCACTTGGAGTGCGAGCGCAGAGATCGACAGGTGGACCGCCACAGAAGGCCAAGACGGCCGGATATTTTGGCGACTTTCGAGGCGGACCGCCTCAGCGAACTAGTTATGTACCTCCGCCATTGCAGAGTGGTCCTCCGCAGCCGGGACCCTTGGGATATTCAGGGAGCAGTCGGGGCTCCTGTGTTGATGTTCGAGGAAGTAGGGGTGTTGGCGACGCGAGCCTACACCTCGGTGTGGTCGATGCGGTAGACCGCATTTCGAGTGTCGTAGTACGAGGAGCTTGTTATTCTTGCGGCCAACAGGGCCATATGAAGAGAGACTGTCCGACCAGGGGTAGCACTGGTAGGATAGCACAGACTACTAGAGCAGTTGCGGGCCACGGTAGAGGTCGCGGTGGAAGTTCCCAGTTTTAGCGTTCCTGGAACCGCCTAGTTTCAGGTATATCCTTAACCCTCTAGAGTTTTGTGTGTATTGATGTTGTCGATGTGTTTAATGATATGTTTGGATAGCTTTGTGCTAAAATGTGATTTAGAAACACGTTAGTGAAAAAGGGTAAGTCACGGGTAGTGTGAAATGGAAGTGGTAGCTTACGACTGTAGAGGTAAGATTGTTCGGATCTAGAAACCGGAGAGTTGGCGCTACAGATGGGTCGGGTTGGGCCATGTTGCGGGCCAACCCGCCCCGCTTTTGAGGAAGGGTCGGCCTGCGGTCCCGCCAGCGGTGGTCACGCGGTGCTAGGCCCAAGTTTAGATGACCATCGATGAGTTCGTGGATACGCTCGATCGAATCAGTTCGTGAAGGCCGGAATGGCCTTAGGGAAATTGAGGTTAGTGAGATGACCAAGTTCGAGGTAGTGACTCCAAGGGTTGGAAACGAGCGTTGCTGAAGTGTGGTACGGACACTAGAACGAAGTTCGAGTGTTCGTGACGAGCATCGCGGTGCGGAGAAGTGAACGTGTTTTTGTGGGTCAGCGTGGCATGATTGTTTTCGTGACGTATAGCGGTGAAGACTATATCGACGCCGCTTGTTTTGAGACCTTGAAGGAACATTCGGGACGAATGTTTCTAAGGGGGGAAGAATGTTATACCCCGTATTTCCAGAGTATATACGTGAGGGCGTACGTATTAAATTTTTTTTGCCTTAAGAATTGGCTTTGGTTCGAAATTTGGGCATAAGTGCCGAATAGAGTCGTTCGACTAAACGTTTCCACGCTACGTTGGGAAAATTCCGGCTATGTCATTTAGTATTTTGCGGATTTTTCCGAGCAACGGAACATTTTTGGATTAACGGGAGGGTGACACTTGTCACCTCATCGACGGCAAAGAGGAGGCTTGGCCTTGGCCGATTGGTCCCTCCTTTTGTGCCTTGTTTTGTGGCTTGTTTTGTGGAGTGTTTTGTGGAGTGTTTTGTGGGTGCACTTGGTTTGATCTTGGCCTTACACTTGCCTAACACATGGATGGATCTTGGCCATTGGTTGGCCTTTGCTTGGCCTATAAATAGCTCCCCTTTGTGAAGACTTTATTCATCCACAAATTGTTCTAAGTGATAAATCCCTTCCTCCCTCTCTTGTAGACTCCGCCCAAGAGCTCCTCTCCCTCTCTTGTGAGCTAGCCGAGCGCCTCCCCTCCCCTCTAGTGGTGCTAGCAGTGGGTACCCCTAGCCTAATTGTTTCGTATAATACCCCTTGTTGTGGTATAGAAATACTCTCCTAGTATTGTTATAATGCCCAAAATACCTTAGCCTTGTACCTTGTAGTATTCCAAAGATACCTCTATACGTAGAACCCGGAAATACTACCTTTTGTCCTTTTTAGTCTCAAACCGAAACCCTAAGGAAATCTTCATTGTTGTTTGAAGTACTTAAGAGAAGTTGGTTAGAACTTCTAAGGGTTGTTTGGAGCGGATTGGAGCACTCGAGTAGAGCTAAACCTTGCTCAGAGCGACATTAAACTCGGATAATTTTGGGCTTATCGAGGTAAATATCTTGTCCCCTATCAGAATTGGAAATTACATATGTGTTGAATATATAGTTGTTGTATACTATATATAGAATGAACTTAGTATTGTGGCAATGTCTGCTGACTTAAGCTCAAGAATGAAGAATTGAACAAGAATCAAAGAAGGTTAATAAAGAGAAGAATCGAATCAGTAATTACCTAGGTCAGACATGAGACTTATGTAGCATTCGTGTAGTAGAATTGTACGCGTCGGTTATACGTGTTAACCCCCCCCTGGTTGGCTTGGTAGCCGACCTCGATAAAGGAGGAGATTTACGCTGTTGCGGGGGGGGGAGGTGCTGCCGAATTTTCTGTAGAAAGATAGAAACTTGTGTTTTGGGGTTAATAGACGTTTGTGACCTTTATAGGTGAAAGTACTAAGAGTAGCGTATTCTACTCGAGGAGTGGAAAGGGCTAGCAAGGTTGTAGTACTTGGAGCATTTGCTTATTGTCGATAAATCGTCGCGAGGTATGTGAACCTCTTCCTATCTCTTCTAGCATGATATGTGTGAACTATGTAGTACGGTGACGCATACGTGTTAATCGTGTTTGATTGTTCTTAAAACATAAAGTGTTATAACGGCTTTATGGGAAGTTGTTATAACTTTATGTAGGTAAGAAAATACTTTGTGGTTTTAAAAGGTAACTGATGTGAATTATAACTGGCTAGTTATAATAAAGAACTTGATGTATTTCAAAAGATTTATAAATCGTTTTGAAGGGAGAGTAACACTTGGTTTTAAAGGTTTTAAAAAAAGAGAGTTATACTAGCTTTATGGGGAGTTAAGTGTAAAGTCTTAAGAGAGGTAAAGAAAATGGTTTACTGATGTTAGAAGTTAAGAGACTTGATCTTATGAGATAAGAGACTTAACTTATATTGTTTTAATGTGAATGTTGTGTGAAACCTCATTCGTGAGTAATGAGTACTTGGTTTTATTTAAAGGGATAATGTTATACGATTTGAAATCGAATGTGTATCGACTGCACCACCGCAGCGTTAATAAAGGAAAATGTATTGAATAATGATGTATCGTATTAAAACCAAGAGAAAACCTCCATCTGCATAGAAACTAAGATGAGACAAAATGATATTACATTTTCTAGATCATGGCTGCTGTAATAAGAATGTTGTAAACAAGAATAACCTACTCTCACGCGAGACTTATATTACTCAATTGTTCTAAAAAGAAATCAAGTGATTAAGTTTATGAACTATGAAACCATTTGAAATGAGAAGCTTGAGTAATTGAAACTAGGCAAACTGGAACTTAGGAAAAGAATGTTGTTACTTGATTTTGAAAAGGGATGTGGGTTGGTCATTCTTATACTACGGGTATCGGGTGACTTTTATAAAAGTAATGGATCTCTTTTAAAAAGAACTTAACGTATGTAGTACTTTGGGGTTAAAAACACCGAATTTGGCATAATATGAAAGTACTTTGAGTTGTGTGAAGCTTGCCTATGCTTGTTGTTGTGAAACTTGCCTATGCTTGTTGTTGTGAAACTTGCCTATGCTTGTGATGATAGCCTTTGTTGTGCCAGTGTGGTATTTCTGTGTTACCGTGTCTCTTGATAGAGGGCCGGTTGACTTGTTGAGAACTTACTTGGACGTGCTGGCAGTGATGGAGAATTCCACGTATGTTTCCATTTTGATTACGGCCTTGTTGTTGATGTCACATGGACATGTCTACACCGACGCAAGATTCCGGCATGTGGCTACGCGCGGTTGACCACCGATATTGTTATTGAGGTAACATGGACATGTCTACACCGACGCAGATTCGGGGCATGTGGCCACGCGCTTGTTATTATTGTTGCAACATGGACGCGTTCACACCGATGCTGATTCGGGGCATGTGGCTACGCGCAGGTTGACCACCCAAGATATTGTTATTGAGGTAACATGGACATGTCTACACCGCTGCAGTATTCCGGGGGCATGTGGCCATGCGGCCTTGTTATTATTGTTGCATCATGGACATGTCTACACCGAGGCGATTCCGGGGCACGCGCCGTGATGCGAACATGATGGATGTTATGGGCGTGAGACCCAAAGTTATATTTGAGTGGTGACTTTTAGGGCGAGAGTCCCTGACTTGACTGCTTTTATGTTGCTGCATCGTATTTTGGTTATCATACATGTCTCCTGCTTGTTAAGCTATTATGATTTCATTTACAGTATTTGACAGTTTCACATACTTGGTACCTGTTGTACTGACCTCCTTCGGGGGGCTGCGTTCATGCCGCAGGTAGAGGTACATCGGCCGTGGATCCTCGCCTCGTGGATCTCGCCAGCGTTTTGGGAAGCTCCGTTTCTCCGAGGCTTATCTTTTGGTATGTGTTCCCGAGTTGTAGGTTCTTGTACATTCGTGGGTATGGCGGCCTCGCGGCCATAGTCGTTGTAAATCTTAGAGGTCTGTAGAATCACAGTGTGGTTGTAAAAGGATTAAACTGTTCGGGTTTTATGTATATCAAGGCAAATGCTTTTGGTTGCTTTGCCTATTTATTATATCTCTTGTTTCATGATTCATGTTTTATGTTCCGCTGGTTTTCTCTGATGTTGTATCACTAGGGTGCCCGGGGTAAGGCACCAGTAACGGGCCCGGGTTCGGGGCGTTACAGACTATACCAAGATAAGCCTCCGGAGAAATGGAGCTTTCCCAAACGCTGAACTGTGACCCTAAGAGCGAGGATCAACGACTGGTGTACCTCAACCTGCGGCATGAACGCAGCCCCCCGAAGGAGGTCAAGATAACAGTACCAAGTATGTGAAATCAAAATATCGTAAATGAAATCATAATAGTCTATATAAAGCAGGAGATATGTATGATAACCAAAACTACAGTTCACAATAAATAAGCAGTCATGTCAAGTCAGGGACTCACGCCCTAAAAGTCATCATAAAATCGTACGGTAAATGCGAGGCATAGCCGACTACTAAAACCCACGCGACAACAAGGTCGTGAATCGTATCATGAGATCTGTCTAGACCGTCACATGATCAAAGCCGCCACTCGCCCGCAGATCTAATGTGCGCCTTCAGCCACGAACTTCCCAGCTCGCACGGGCCACCCAATGGCCCGCATGAGGTATTCCCGCATCGAGGGTAGCTACTCCCGGCAGCGTCTGGACTCGCCGTCCGCGTAGCCACAAAGACCGCATGACCACAAGGGCCGATTCTAACACGGAACTCCCGTAGTTCCGCATAGGCCATCTGCACTGCATAAGGTATTCTCGAATCATAGGTCACTAGACCCGCCCGAGTCTACCCCGTCGGAGGCGACAACCCCTAATCACGAGTGATATAATATCAACATGACAACTTATCGTTAAACAACCTAAGCACAACAAGGGAAAACCCCTTTACACAAACATCACAAGATACTAACTCACGTAGCATCCTAACATGTTTACTTATCAAGTCAACAAGAAAGTATTACAAGACTATCACAAATCAATACAATCAAGTTATTCACGCAAGGTACTTTCTACATTATGTTAACAAGTTCGGTTTTTAGCCCCAAAGTACTTCATGTATTACTCTTTAAAAGATCCGCTTTCTTTCACAAAAGTCACACAATACGTAGTATAAAAATAGAGTGATTATCTTTTGAAGTAAATCGTAACACTTCTCTTTGTAAAATCAAGTAACAACATTCTTTTCCCAACGCCAAGTTTGCCTAATTTCAAATGTTCACGGTTATTATTTTAGAAAGGTTTCAGAGTTCATAGTCTTATTCATTTAAGAATATAATTCTCTTTTAAACCATCCGAGAAACATAAGCCTTATATGTGAGTAGGATATTCTTGTTTATAACAATTTTATTACAAAGACCATGATCTAGGAAATATCATTTTGTCTTATCTTAGCTTCTATGCGGATGGAAGTTTCTATCGGTTTTAATAATACTTAATCACAAAACATTTCCTTTTATTAACGCTGCAGTGGTTTGTCGATACACATTCTGATTTCCGAAATCAGTAAAACATTCTTAAGCCGTTATACCTAACTTCCCATAAAGCTAGTATAACTCTGAAGTTTTTCAAAAACCAAGTATTACTCTTCTTTCAAAATGATTCAAAAACCTTTTGAAATACTTCAAGTTCTTTATTATCATATAACCAGCCAGTTATAGTTCAAATAAGTTACCTTTTTAAAACCACAAGTATTTTCTTACATACATAAAGTTGTTATAACCAACTTCCCATAAAGCCGTTATAACACTTTATGTTTTAGACCAATCAAATACATTTAACACATGTACGTCTATCGTACTACATAGTTACACACATATCATGCTAGAAGAGATAGGAAGAGGTTCACATACCTCGCGACGAGTATCGACTAATAGCAAAACGCTCCAAGTACTTCCAACCGTCGGCTACTCCTTAAGCCAAGTAGATCGCGCCACACGCAGTACTTCAACCTATAAGGCCACAAGACGCTTATTAATATTTAGATCTCTTCGTAGAACATTCTACAGAAAATTCGGTAAAAGACTTTCCCCGCAACAGCGGAAATCTCCTCCTCTATCGGGCTACCAAGCCAACCGGGGTTATATGTCTAATCCGGACGTGCACAATTCTACCTCACAGAAAAGATACACAAGTTCATCAGAATACACCCTATGAAATTACAGCCAAAGACTCTTCTTTCGAAAATGTTTCTTATTATTCAGGCTTAAGTCCAAAGACATTGCCGATAACAACGTTCAGTTCTATATATAGTATACTTCAACGATATAGTCTAACAATCATGTAATTTCCAATTACAATAGAGGGACAAGATATTTACCTCGATAAGCCCATAATTATCCAAGTATAAAGTCGATCCTGGGCAACGTTTAGCTCCAACTCCGTGCGCTCCAACCCGCTCCAAACTACCCTTAGAAGTTCTAACCAACTTCTTCATACAACTCCAACTAACCATGGAGATTTTCCTTAGGGTTTCGGTTTGGTGACTGACGGGAAGTATAATAGTATTACGGGGCTTTTTGTATAGGTATAACCTTAGAATACTACAAGGTATACGGCTAGGGTAATTTGGGCATTACGACAATACTTTTGAGAGTATTTCTACCAAGAGGGGGGTATTTATACGAGACAACACCACAAGGGGGGGTGTATACCCCTCGGCCTACCCCACTAGGGGGGGGTACTCTCGCCAGGGGAGAGGACTCTCGCCGGGGGGCCTCACAAAGGGGGGAGGGGGAGGCTAGGACGAGAACACACAAGAAGAGGGGGAAGGGATTTTCAAGACTTAGCACAATTTTGGATGAAGAAGTTCACCAAAGGGGAGGGGTATTTATAGGTCAAGCCATGGCCAACCAATGGTCAAGATGATGCCAAGTGCAAGGTAAGTGTAGGGTGAGGATTTGCCCAAGTGTCCTTATCCATCCACTACACAAATATCCTACCAACTCCAAGACAAAATAAGCTATCCAATTCGGCCATAAGAACGCCTCACATCCATCAATTGGAGGGTGACAACTGTCGCCCTCCCGTTGGTCCAAAATGTTTCGTCTCTCGGAAAAATCCGTAAAAATAATAAATGACATAGCCGGAATTTTCCCTACGAAAGTTGTGGAAACGTTTTGTCGAAAAACGACTCTAATCGGGTGTTGTGAACAAATAAAATCGGCCAAGCCACTTTAAGGCACAAACCTTTCTACGCACGCCCCACGCATATACCGAAATACGGGGTATAACATTCTCCTCTCCTTAGAAACATTCGTCCCGAATGTTCCTTCTAAGTCTCAAACCAAACGTGCGCCAGTATAGTCTTCACTACTATACTTACCTGAACAATCCTGCCACAATTGGCCACAACAACACCTGCGCAAAATACTTACATTCAAGTCCACGAGGAAACACCTCTGACATCACAAACGCTCCCATCCAAGGGTCTAAAATATAATTCCTTCGCACTTTCTCCATACAAAAGAAATGGTCACATCTCTGCTCGCAATACATGCTCGCTTCTCCCTTTACTCGTCGTGATACACTTTTGTCACTTTGCCGCGAGGTTCTAGTGTCACTCCGGCGACCTAACAAATAGTACCGGGCTGCATGCGATCCCTGAGGCTGTCGTACACTCGAACTCTTACCACATTTCTGATACTGCTTCAGTTTCCAAAACTCGGGGTTACTATCTCTAACGTGGTCATCATTAACAGGGAACACTCTGGATGGATCTCCGATACTTTCCCGATCATAACAATACGAAAGACCGGACGTACTGCCTCCTAAGTCGGACGGCAAATGCTATCATATAGGCAACCTGGCCTATCCCTCACATGAACTCAAAAGGCCCAAAGTAACTCGGGCTAAGTTTCCTCTGTTTTCCAAAGCTCATCGCACCCTATCCGGGGTGGTACCTTCAAGAAGACCGACCGTCAACCTGAACTCTAAGCGTCGTCGCCGATAATCCGCACGATTTCGCTGAGCTGCCAAAAACCTCTTCTAGATAAGCCTCACCATATCCACAGTCTGTTGGAACAAGCCTGAACCAACTATCTGAATCTTGCCAACATCAAACCAATCGACTGGCAACTTACACTTCTGCCTTGCAAGGCGTCATAAAGCGACATCCGAATACTGAAATGGTAGCTACTAAAACACTCTCTCACAGGAGACAACAATCCTTACAAACTACCCTCAAATCTACACACCGCCCGGCGGCGAATGCGATTCCGAGACTCACCGAGTTCCTAATCTGCTGGTAAAACTTCCGAAAAGGAAACAGTAGTAACTGGCTCCACTGTCATTATAAGGTAAAGGTAGGCACCTGCAGCCTTTACAACCTTTCTGATATAACGCCTCGCAACATACCACCGAGTACACGGTTTGGACTAAAAGATAAGACGGGCTGACCTCATCGGCCCGACTACTGATTGAACGCATCCACGAACTCGTACGCTGGTTAACTAAACTTGGGCCTAACACCCTCATAACCCTAACACAAAGCGGGACCACCACAAACTGACCACACCACCATACAGGCCGCGGGTTGACCCGCAACATGGCCTCAACCCGACCCGGCAATGCGCAAAACGCTAGCTCCCCGAAGGAAAACTCTCACTAATCACGTTACGAAAACCTAGCGGTCTTCTTAGCTCAACTACCCTCTTTCATTCCACACTACTCAGGGACTTATCCCAAAAACATAGCCCACGTGCACTATGCACTCCGATAAGGGTTAAACGTAAAAATATAAATCTTTTACCCAAGATGGCTTTGCCTCTAAGGTCTCTACGTAAAAAGCTCTAAGGCTCACACTTTCCCTTATCCCCAATCCTTCCTGGTTACTAACCATGATTTCTAATCACAATACACTTATGTTATCTGAACAACACTTAAGATATACTCATCTCATCATACGTACTAATCTCTAGAGGGTTAAGGATATATCTATATCTACTGCTTCACTCCCCTTAGTCGTTCTAATCAAACCTGCCCCGTAGGGCGCCTAGCTAAGGAAGATGACGAACTACCCACCGATCCTGAAGGCTAAGTCCTCCTACAAGGACACTCTTTCGACATCAGATCTCGACGGCCGTAGGTACCACAAGTACCAACTAAAGACGACGCCTCGATGACGTCACACACCGTGAACACCGGGAAAAATCGAATCCACTGGCCGGAACCTATGCAGAGTTGTGGAACCTAAGCTCGAGCTCTAACCAACTCCTGCATACCCCAATGTCCCGAAACCCATGGAGGACCTTTCGCACCGCGGTGGATGTGCATAATCTAATTCGGTGAGGTGACTCGACTCGAAAGTTGCCAAAGGACCTTTCTGCCCCGCCTCTTCTACCGCCCTTCGTTAACCCGCCGATCTCTACGTTTCTTGGCTCGCCACAAGCTCGCATACGTGCCATGCTCAAGCCTAATCGAAGAATTACTCGCACAACCCTTTCTAAGATATTCATCAAGACTCGCAGACATCGATACTCTCGTAGCCAAATCCATAGCTAGTAATGTGGTTGTCTCTTCGCAATCTATATTCTCTGCTTTCCGGCCGCGAAGGCGTTCAAATGTCATGGCCGCAGAGGAATCGCCGCCGCGGCTAAACTCTCTGGGTGGTGACGAGCATAACTCCCGAACGGCACCTAACTCGTGATGGTTGGGCACGTGCCCTCGTAACACTCTGATTTCTACTCGCAGCCTCCTCGGCCTTGCCCTCCTCGCCGGGTTGCCTCACGCGAGGCATAACGGTAAGGGAAAGAAATACGTGAGAGGGTCCAACTTACAACACAGCTCTAAGGCACGATCTCAGAGTGAGAAGAATAGAAACCAATCCTAAATATCCTATAGCCTCCTGATTATTGGTGTGGTGCACAACACACCGATAATCAAGACTTCATCGGATACGGTGCGTAGACACTTTCCGAGGATAAATCGCTCGATACCACTTTTGTCACGACCGAACTGGCCCGGATCGTGCCTTACCGGGCACCCTAGTGATACAACATCGAGTAATCGTGAAACATAAAACACAATACATGATACAATGTAAAGAAGATACATGTTTATCTCAAGAAAAGTGGCCTCTCAAGATATATATAAATAACAACTCTTTCAAAATGAGCAGTTTAATCCCTTTTACAAACCCCGCCCACAACAATTACATGCACTTCTACGAATGATATGACAACAACGACGGGTTCCGTCATACCACGAATGTAGCACCTACAACAACAGGGACTATACTAAGATAAGCCTCCGAGAAACGGAGCTTTCCCAAACGCCGAATCGTGACCCTAAGAGCGAGGATCAACGATCGTGTACCTCAACTGCGGCAGATGAACGCAGCCAAGGAGGTCAAGACAACAGTACCAAGTATGTGAAATCAAAAATATCAGAATGAAATCATAGTAGTCTATATAAAGCGGAGACATGTATGATAACCAAACTACGATTCACAAATAAGCGATCATGTCAAGTCGGGACTCACGCCTCAAAGTCAACATAAACCGCACGGTAAATACGAGGGCATAGCCGACTACTAAAACTCACAAGACAACAAGGTCAGAATCGTATCATGAGATCTGTCTGACCGGCCACATGATCAAAGCCGCCACTCGCCCGCAGATCTAATGCGCGCGTCAGCCCGGAACTTCCCGTAGCTCGCGTGGGCCACTCCAATGGCCCGCATGAGGTATTCCCCGCATCGAGGGTAGCTTACTCCCGGCAGCGTCGACTCGCCGTCTGCGTGGCCACAAAGACCGCGTGACCACAAGCGGTCGCATACTAACTCGAACTCCGTAGTTCCGCATAGGCCATCTGCACTGCATAAGGTATTCTCGAATCATAGGTCACTAGACCCGCCTGAGTCTACCCCGCATCGGAGGGCAGCTTAACCCCCGGAATCATGAGTGATATAATATCAACATGACAGCTTATCGTTAAACAACCTAAGCACAACAAGGGAAAACCCCTTTACACAAACATCACAAGATACTAACTCACGTAGCATCCTAACATGTTTACTTATCAAGTCAACAAGAAAGTATTACAAGACTATCACAAATCAATACAATCAAGTTATTCACACAAGGTACTTTCTACATTATGTTAACAAGTTCGGGTTTTTAGCCCCAAAGTACTTCATGTATTACTCTTTTAAAAGATCCGTTTCATTCACAAAAGTCACACAATACCCGTAGTATAAAAATAGAGTGATTAACTTTTGAAGTAAATCAGAACACTTCTCTTTGTAAAATCAAGTAACAACATTATTTTCCCAACGCTCAAGTTTGCCTAATTTCAAATGTTCACGGTTATTATTTTAGAAAGGTTTCGTAGTTCATAGTCTTATTCATTTAAGAATATAATTCTCTTTTAAACCATCTGAGAAACATAAGCCTTATATGTGAGTAGGATATTCTTGTTTATAACAATTTTATTACAGCAGCCATGATCTAGGAAATATCATTTTGTCTTATCTTAGCTTCTATGCAGATGGAAGTTTCTACTGGTTTTAATAATACTTAATCTGTCAAAACATTTCCTTTTATTAACGCCGCAGTTGGTTTGTCGATACACATTCGATTTCCAAATCAAGAAACATTCTTAAGCCGTTATACCTAACTTCCCATAAAGCTAGTATAACTCTGAAGTTTTTCAAAAACCAAGTATTACTCTTCTTTCAAAATGATTCAAAAACCTTTTGAAATACTTCAAGTTCTTTATTATCACATAACCAGCCAGTTATAGTTCAAATCAGTTACCTTTTTAAAACCACAAGTATTTTCTTACATACATAAAGCTGTTATAACCAACTTCCCATAAAGCCGTTATAACACTTTATGTTTTAGACCAATCAAATACATTTAACACATGTACGTCTATCGTACTACATAGTTACAAACATATCATGCTAGAAGAGATAGGAAGAGGTTCACATACCTCGCGACGAGTATCGACTAATAGCAAAACGCTCCAAGTACTTCCAACCGTCGGCTACTTCTTAAGCCAAGTAGATCGCGCCACACGCAGTACTTCAACCTATAAGGCCACAAGGCGCTTATTAATATTTAGATCTCTTCGTAGAACATTCTACAGAAAATTCGGCAGCACCTCCCCCCCCCCCCCGCAACAACGTAAATCTCCTCCTCTATCGGGGTCGGCTACCAAACCAACCAGAGGGGGGGTTATATGTCTAATCCGGACGTGCACAATTCTACCTCACAGAAAAGCTACACAAGTCTACTGTAATACAGTCCTATGAAATTACAGTTCAGCACTCTTCTTTCGAAAAGGTTTTTTATTATTCAGGCTTAAGTCCAAAGACATTGCCGATAACAACGTTCAGTTCTATATATAGTATACTTCAACGATATAGTCTAACAATCATGTAATTTCCAATTACAATAGAGGGACAAGATATTTACCTCGATAAGCCCATAATTATCCAAGTATAAAGTCGATCCTGGGCAACGTTTAGCTCCAACTCCGTGCGCTCCAACCCGCTCCAAACTACCCTTAGAAGTTCTAACCAACTTCTTCATACTACTCCAACTAACCATGAAGATTTTCCTTAGGGTTTCGGTTTGGTGACTGACGGGAAGTATAATAGTATTACGGGGCTTTTTGTATAGGTATAACCTTAGAATACTACAAGGTATACGGCTAGGGTAATTTGGGCATTACGACAATACTTTTGAGAGTATTTCTACCAAGAGGGGGGGTATTTATACGAGACAACACCACAAGGGGGGGTGTATACCCCCCGGCCTACCCCACTAGGGGGAGGGGGTACTCTCGGCCAAGGGGGGGGAGGGGACTCTCGGCCAAGGGGCCTCACAAAGGGGGGAGGGGGAGGCTAGGACGAGAACACTCAAGAAGATGGGGAAGGGATTTTCAAGACTTAGCACAATTTTGGATGAAGAAGTTCACCAAAGGGGAGAGGTATTTATAGGTCAAGCCATGGCCAACCAATGGTCAAGATGATGCCAAGTGCAAGGCAAGTGTATGGTGAGGATTTGCCCAAGTGTCCTTATCCATCCACTACACAAATATCCTACCAACTCCAAGACAAAATAAGCTATCCAATTCGGCCACAAGAACGCCTCACATCCATCAATTGGAGGGTGACAAGTGTCGCCCTCCCATTGGTCCAAAATGTTTCGTCTCTCGGAAAAATCTGCAAAAATAAGAAATGACATAGCCGGAATTTTCCCTACGAAAGTTGTGGAAACGTTTCGTCGAAAAACGACTCTAATCGGGTGTTGTGAACAAATAAAATCGGCCAAGCCACTTTAAGGCACAAACCTTTCTACGTACGTCCTTACGTACATACTCTGGAAATACGGGGTATAACATGTAAGTTATGTGAAAAAAAGACTGAATTAAACTCTTAAGTATGTATGTAAGAATATGTTGTTAAATTTTATTGAAAGAAGGAAAGGAACGGTTAATATATGATTGATTTCAGGAGTTAAAAGGACATTCTTTTATACAGATACGATTTGGTTATTGCATTTTATTTGCTCCATACTGCACTGTTGTCTTGACCCGCCGGGAAGTGCGTTCATGCCCGCAAGTGATAGGTACGCAGGTTGGTGATCCTTGCTCTTAGGATCTCTGTTCAGTTTTTGGAAAGAAGCTCCTTTCACTCCGGAGGCTTATCTTTTGGTACGGTTTCCCTGATATGGTAGACTTATGTACATTCAGGGGTATGGCGGCCCCGTCCCGCCAGCATTGTAATTCTTAGAGGTCTGTAGTTACATATTGTGGGTCGGTTTGTAAAAGGAAAGGGATGTGACTGCTGTTGTTATGTATATGTATATGTGTCCATGAAGGTAGCCTTATCGGCTAACCTGTGGTTTAATTTCTCGTTATTTTATTTTATAAGTTTCATGTATGTTCATTGCTATTCTCACGATGTATACGAACAGGTGCCTGTAGGGCACGATCGCCGCCCGGTGGGTCGTGACGGTGGTAGCCGGTTGTGCTAGTCATATATTATTCGTCATGGTGTCATTCCGGGTTTGTGGCATTGCATTTTCCGTGGATTTGCTACCCACGATGCGAGAAATACCTCGCGAGTCCGTAGGGCTTATGCGGTGAAATAGTCCCACGCGGCTGTCCGACCTATGCGCGAGGAATACCTCACGCGAGTCCGTAAGGGCTTACGCGGTGAAATAGTCCCACGCGAGGAATACCTCACGCGGTCCACGTGATCTACGCGGGTGAGATAGTCCCGGAGTAGGGTTGCTTAATGATCTTTGCGCGGGTGGTCCCGCTTGATCGTGAGCTTCCTACTTTATATTGTAAGTATACTCCTATTTACTCTCATTGTTAGCAAGGCACGATTATCGCTTATTGAGCTATCATACATGTCTCCGTTTATTATAGACTCGTGATTTCATTCTGATTACGTTATACCGTATTTCCAGTATGTACGTGGGGCGTGCGTGGAGAATTTGAGCCTTAAGTTAGGCTTTGGTTCGAAATTTGGGCACAAGTGCGAATAGAGTCGATTCCGACAAAACGTTTCCACGTTACGTTGGGAAAATTCGGCTATGTCATTTAGTATTTTTGCGAATTTTTCCGAGAGACGAAATGTTTTGGACAACGGGAGGGTGACACTTGTCACCCCAGTGGCGTTGGGTTGGCCGATTGGGTCACGCTTTCATGGCCTATTGGCTCCTTGTTTTGGCCTTGTTTTGTGGCTTGTTTGGTGCCATGTTTTGTGCCTTGTTTTGTGGAGTATGGTTTAGGGTGCACTTGGCTTAATCTTGTCCTTACACTTGCTATACACTTGGAAGGATCTTGGCCCTTGGTTGGCCTTTGGTTTTGCTATAAATACCCCCCTAAATGTGAAGACTTCATCCATTCCAAAAACTTCCAAGTCTTGAACCCCTCTCCTCCCCCGGTGTGAGCTCTAAACCGAGAGCCTTCCTCCTCCCCTTTTCGTGTGGCCTTTGGCCGAGAACACCCCCTCCCACTAGCCTAGTGTGCTAGCCGAGCCTACCCCCCCCCCCTGGTAGAAAGTTGTCTTCCAAGTATTGTTATAATGCCCAAATACCGTAGCCTTGTACCTTGTAGTATTCCAAAGATACCTCTATACGTAGAGCAGGAAATACTACCCTTTTGTCCCTTTAGTCTCAAACCGAAACCCTAAGAAAATCTTCATTGATTGATTGAAGTATTTAAGTAGAAGTTGGTTAGAACTTCTAAGGGTTGTTTGGAGCGGATGGAGCACCGAGTTGGAGCTAAGCGTTGCTAAGGATCGACATTTAACCGGGATAATTATGGGCTTATCGAGGTAATTATCTTGTCCTCTATTTGTAATTGGAAATTACATGTTATTAGAATATATAGTTGAAGTATACTATATATAGAACTAAGCTTAATCGCGGCAATGTCTTTTGACTTTAGCTTCAAGAATAAAGAAAAGAAGCGCCTTGTATTTACATAGATGTATTGCGGTAGACTTGTGTAGTATCGAGTAGAATTGTACACGCCAGGTTAGGCGTGTAAACCCTCGGTTGGCTTGGTGGCGGCCTCGATAGAGGAGGAGATTTCTGTCATTGCGGGGAGGTGCCAATTTTACGTAGAGAAATGGAACCTTGTGTTTTGAAGTTAATAGACGTTTGTGACCTTTCTAGGTGAAAGTACTAAGAGTAGCGTATTTTACTTGAGGAGTGGAAAGGGCTAGCAAGGTTGTAGTACTTGGAGCATTTTGCTTATTGTCGATACTCGTCGCGAGGTATGTGAACCTCTTCCTATCTGTTTCTAGCATGATATGTGTGTAGCTATGTAAGACGGTGGGCGACAGTGCTAAGTGTATTTGTTTGGTTTAAACATAAAGTGTTATAACGGCTTTATGAGAAGTTGGTTATAACAGCTTTATGTAGGTAAGAAAATGGTTTACTGATGTTAGAAGTTAAGAGACTTGATCTTATAAGATAAGAGACTTAACTTATTTGTTTTAATGTGGATGTTTGTGTGAAACCTCATTCGTGAGTAATGAGTACTTGGTTTTTAAAGGGATAATGTTTCTTGATTTGAAATCGAATGTGTATCGATGCACCACCGCGGCGTTAATAAAGGAAAATGTATTGAATAATGATGTGTTGTATTAAAACCAGTAGAAACCTCCATCTGCATAGAAGCTAAGATGAGACAAAATGATATTACATTTTCTAGATCATGGCTGCTGTAATAAGATCGTTATAAACAAGAATAAACTACTCACATATATGACATATGTTACTCAATTGTTTTAAAAGAGATTAAGACTATGAGTTATGAAACCTTTCTAAAATAAGTGACTTGAGCATTTGAAAATGAGAAGCTTGAGAAATTGAAACTAGGCAAACTGGAACTTAGGAAAAGAATGTTGTTACTTGATTTTGAAAAGGAATGTGGGTTGGTCATTCTAATACTACGGGTATAGGGTGACTTTTATAAAAGTAATGGATCTCTTTTAAAAGAACTTAACGTATGTAGTACTTTGGGGTTAAAAACCCGGACTTTGGCATAAAATGAAAGTACTTTGAGTTGTGTGAAACTTACCTATGCTTGTTGTTGTGAAACTTGCCTATGCTTGTTGTTGTGAAACTTGCCTATGCTTGTTGTTGTGAAACTTGCCTATGCTTGTGATGATAGCCTTTGTTGTGCAAGTGTGGTATTTCTGTGTTCTGGCGTCTCTCGATAGAGGCGGTCGACTTGTGAGAACTTACTTGGGCGTCTTTGGCGGTGATGGAGAATTCCACGGGTATGTTTCCATTTTGATTACTGTCTTGTTATTGATGTCACATGGACATGTTTACACCGATGCAGTATTCCGGGGGCATGCGGCCATGCGGCCGGGTTGATTACCCGATATATTGTTATTATGGTTACATGGACATGTCTACACCGAGGTAGAATTCCGGGGGCATGTGGCCGCGCAGGTTGACCACCCAGGATATTGTTGTTAATGTCACATGGACGTGTCTACACCGATGCAGAATTCCGGGTGCATGTGGCCATGGGGCATTGTTATTATTGTTGCATCATGGACATGTCTACACCGATGCAGTATTCCGGGGGCATGCGGCCATGATGCGAACATGATTGATGTTGTGGGCGTGAGACCCATGGTTATATTTGAGTGATGACTTGAGGGCGTGAGTCCCTGACTGGACATGACTGCTTTTATGTTGTGAACTGTAGTTTGGTTATCATACATGTCTCCTGCTTTATATAGACTAGTATGATTTCATTCTGATTTTACGCTTCACATACTTGGTACTGTTATCGACCTCCTTCGGCCGCGTTCATGCCGCAGGTAGGTACATCGGTCGTGGATCCTCGCCTTAGGATCTCGATTCGGCGTTTTGGGAAGCTCCGTTTCTCGGAGGCTTATCTTTTGGTATGTGTTCCACGAGTTGTAGGTTCTTGTACATTCGGGGTATGGCGGCCCCGTCGTCATAGTTGTTGTAAATCTTAGAGGTCGTAAATGTTGTGGCGGTGGTTTGTAAAAAGGATTAAACTGTTCGTTTTGAAAGAGTTGTATTTATATATGTTATTGGAAGGTAACCGTTGGGTTGGCCTGTTTTATGATCATATATCTTGTTTCTTGTTTAAAGTTTTATTTTCCGCTGGTTTTCTCTGATGTTGTGTCACTAGGGTGCCCGGGATAAGGCACCAGTAACGGGCCCCGGAACGGGTCGTTACACTTTCAGTTCCACATATTTGGTACATGTTGTACTGACCTCCTTCGGGGGGCTGCGTTCATGCCGCAGGTAAAGTACATGTTGCTGATCCTCGCTCTTAGGATCATTGTCACCGTTGAGAAGCCCCTTCATTTCGGAGGCTTATCCCTGGTATTGTCGGTTGTTGTACATTCAGGGGTATGGCGGGGCCCTGTCCCGCCAGAGTTGTTATTATTAGAGGTCTGTAGTCCCATTGTGGATTGGGTTGTAAAGAAAAAAAAAATGTACTGTTCTATTTCTGGATTGAGTATATTTTTACGGAAGGTGGCCTTATCGGCTAGCCTGTTGTTGTTTACTGTCTAAGTTTTTGTGTATGTTCCGCTGCTATTCTCTGATGTATACCTGACAGGGGTGCCCAGGTAGGGCACTAGTCGCGGGCCTGGGGTTGGGTCGTGACACCCTCTATAAGGACACTCTCTTAACATATGGCCTAGACGACCACAAGAAAAACAAGCACCCGTACTGGCGTGACATACCCCAGAATAGAACCTACCACACTGGGCGCATTGAGGCAAAGGTGGCCTCGACTGACTGGAACCCCCATCTCCCTGAGACCCTGAAGTTCTAGAGATCTGACCGGCCCCTGCATTCCCGGGGTTGTAAAACCCCCCGCCGGAAAACTATGGAGGAGCACTCGGTGCTGGCTGCAATGAAGACCTAGTTCTGCCGAGGTGTCCGCCTCGAAAGTTACCTCGAACCCGGCCGCCCCGACCTCTTGGCCGGACTGGTCCGCCGGTCCTCTCTCTGTCTTCGATCCCCTGTGCATAAGCCTGCATCTTGGAGATATCCATACCTGGCTGAAGGGCCACTCCCAGACATGCAGTAATCATATAACGGTCTAGCCCCATCACATAGCGGTGAACTCTGTCCGCCATGTCAGCCACAATAGTATGCGCATACCTGGCCAACGAGTCAAACTCCAGGTTGTACTCCCTGATGGTCCTCCCATTCTGCCTCAATGACAAGAACCTATCAACACGGGCTCTCCTCATTTCAGGAGGCAAAAAGTGATCAAGAAAGGCCTCCGTGAACTCCTCCCAAACAGCTGGAAGAGCACCCTCACCTCTCGACAGCTCCCATGACTCAAACCAGTTCAACGCAATATCGCGTAACCGGTAAGAGGCTAGCATAACTGACTCTGTCTCCGAGGCCCTAAGCACCTGCATAGTCCGCTGTAACTGCCGAATAAACTCCTGCGGATCCTCCTCAGACCTCGAACCATAGAACTCGGGTGGATGACAACCCAGAAAATCCCGAATCCGCAAACTGTCGGCTCTAGGGTTAGCTACCTGCTCCTGTCGGCGCTGCCCTGCTACTATGCTGGTCAATAACCTAATCTGCTCTCCATAATCTCTAAACTCTGCCTCCGCGAACTAGAGGCTCGTATCGTAACCTCGAGCTACCGCCGCTCGGCTCGTATCGCCGGCGTGGCTGAACTCGCCGATCCGCCTACTACCTCAGGCATAGTCTGTGCCCGAGTCCTGGTAACCCTCTGCACTCACTAGCGCCTCCTATCACGCTTTGCCCTTCTGGGCCCTGGTCGCCTTCCGTGGAGGCATAACTGTTACATAAGAATAGGTTAGAGAGGATTCAACCTACTATGACAGCTCTATTGCACGATCTCAAAGAGAGAAGAATGGAAACCAATCCTAAATGTCTGCAGACCTCACGATTATAGATGTGGTGCACAACACACCGATAATCAAGACTCTACTAGACACGGTCAGACACTTTCGAGGACTAATCGCTCGATACCACTTTTGTCACGACCACCTCGCTCGCATCGGTTCTCTACCTGGGCACCCTTACATGTATACATCAGAGATAATCAGCGGAACATACATGAAACTTATAAAATAAAACAACAGAAATAAAACAACAAAGTTAGCCGATAGGCTACCTTCCCGACATATATATACAACCGGCGCTTGCCTTCTTTCCTTTACAAACTGACCCACAATATGTGACTACAGACCTCTAAGAGTTTTAACATAACAACAGTGGCGGGACAGGGCCCCGCCATACCCCTGAATATACATGAATCTACAACCTCAGGGGAAACCGTACCAAGAGATAAGCCTCCTGAGTAAATGGAGCTTTTTCCCAAAAACTGAACCAAGATTGTTGCACCCCGTAGTTCCAGGGTATGTATGTGAGGACGTACATACGAGAATACGACATTAAAATTGGAATAGAAGGAAGATGTGATTTTTCGACGGAAAAGTTTCCGAACTTCGTGAAGGAAAGAGGTTTATTATTGAGAATTGGATTCTCAACTTTGGTATTTAAGACTTTAAGAACTTATAAGAATTATGGAATTTATATTTTACGGATTGGGTCATGTGGGGTCCACCCGAGGAATTTTACGTTTTTGTGGGACCCACGAGGGTTACGGAATTTTATGGACGAGTGGGAGGGCGACACGTGTCACCCCCCCCCCCCTTAGAATGGTCTTGGACGTTTTATGCATGGGAAAAAGGGTCATTTGACCATTGTGGATGAAAGTCTTCAAGCTTGAGTGTATTGACCAAGTAAACTTGTCCACTTGTCCATTATCCATGTGATCTTCATCCTAGCCATACATTTGTTATAATCTTGACCCTCCATTGTTGTATATATACACACTAGTGCAAGACTTGTCTTCCAACACTTAGAAAATTTTAGAGAAACTTGAGAGAGGCTTAGGGTGCTCTCGGCTTTAGTGAAAAATCCACACAAAAAAATTGTAATTTTATTCCATTGTTCACAAGACTTAAACCCTAGGTTCCTAAGAGTGTTGTAAGGTTATCTCAATAGAAAGATCCCGAAAAAGTGGCGTTTTCGTATTAGTCGCAAGGCGGAAACTTAAGGAGTTCTTCAACTTTGAAGTTGGAACTTGAAGATGGGTTATTCATAGGCTTCTAAGGAGTGCTTGGCGCGAATTGGAGCATAAGGAAAGGAGCTAAGAATTGCTAAGGAGCGACTTTGAATCTTGGAAATTTTAAGGGCTTGTAAAGGTATAATTCTTGTCGTTTTAGTAATTAAGATTACTACTTGTTGTAGCTTTGGATATTAGCAAGCATGAGGTATATTATGAAGTTTGATAAGTGAATTGACTATTGGAACCCTAATCCGAAAATGTTACACCCCGTATTTACAGGTCATGTTTTAAGAACGTACGTAAGAACTCACAAGTGTTAAGATTTGTGACTTGTAAAAATTTATCGGAATTATGAAATTGTCGGAAAACGTAATATTGTGACGAATGGGAGGGCGACACGTGTCACCCCCCCTTATTGAGGTCTTGGGCGAAATCACAAGGGCACAAGGGTCATTTGACCCTTGTTAGGAAGACAAGTCTTGCAAGTAGTAGAGCTTGAGATAATTGACTTGGTCAATGGGACCCCAAGCTTGATATTTAAGAGAACCTCATCCTAGCCACCCATTTGGTTGCATCTTGACACTCCATTGCACTATATTATACTACTAGTAGCAAGACTAATGCCAACACTTAGAAAATTTTCAAGAAAAATTGAAGAGCTAGAGCTCTCGGGTTCCCTCACTTTCAAAAGAATTTTTTTTGTTTCTTGTTCATTAAGCTCCCCACTTTAAACCAAGGTTCTTGGGTGTATGGTAAGCATATCTCAATAGAAAAATCTCAGAAAAAGATAGTTTTCGGGTTGGTCGCAAAGCGAAAACCTAGTTGTCTTTCTAGGTTTTGGTTGGAGATTTGAAGGAAAGTTGTTGGTGTTGTTCTAAGGGTCTCAACTAGAGGATTGAAGCCTCTTGAAGAGGCTCTAAGTTGCTAAGGAGCGACTACGGATTTGGAATTGGATTAAGATTCGTTGAGGTATAATCTTGTCCCTTTAAAGTGTTACAAGATTATTTATATTGTTGTTAGCTTTACTTGTTGCTAGCATGAAGTATGTGTTGAAGTTTATAAGTGTTATGGATTGCTTGTAGCCTTAGAATCCGAAATGTAATGTAAGCCATGTGAAGTTGGATTGCAAATTGGTCGTTTATTAAAATTGCCGCATGTTAATTACTTGGAGATTATAATAGTTATAATCGATTGCGACTTGATATAATGTTAGGCTAATAACTTGGATTGAAATGGAAATTGGATAAGAATTGATGTTGTAGTACTTCAAGTTAGCCGAATTGGCCTAGTAAGTTGTATTAATTTGTTATCTATTGTGGGGAGGAATTTTACATGTCTAGTAGGCGTGTAATCCCCTATTGTTGATTGCATTGTTTGGGACTTAAATGTGGCGTGTTTGGTTATTGTATTCGGCCTTGAAAAAAGGTGGCATAGTAGTAGAAACAAAGGAGGTGCTGTCCGATTTTCCGTAGAATTTAGTGACTTAGCACTTAGAATATTCTACGTTTGAAGTAAGAGGTTAATGGACGTATTGTGACCATTATAGGTTGAAGTACTAAGTATAGTGTATCCTACTTGAAGGATGGAATAGCTATCAAGATTGAAGTACTTTGGAGCATTTTGCTACTTGTCGATAATCGTCGCGAGGTATGTGAACCTCTTCCTTCCTTTGGCATGATTCTATGTATGGAATATACCTGTGGTATCATTTCATGTTTCCTTCTACTCTTAGAAGTTAAGAGGTAGTTGTGTGATTTACTCTATGTAGAACTTTTCCTATCTTTTGAGCATGACTAGTTGCACGTATGTAGTACGGTAGACGTACAACACCTTGATATCCTTTACTAGTATTATGAATAGCCTAGTCGGGTGAGTTAGGAGATTAACTCACTTCTTTGAAAGAATAAAGGATGTCTTAAGTTTTATTAAGTTAAGGGACTTGAAGAGTTTTAAAGTATGTGATACTTGTTCCGTTTTAAACGTATAAGTCCCTTGGATAGGAAATTATATTTTGGCTAAGGTATAAAGTGAATATAACGACTTTATGGGAAGTTGGTTATATTTGCTTTATGGAAAGATAAATGACTTGATTTTAGTGAAAAGGCAACTTGATTTTAAGGCATCAATTGCCTAAGGTTTTATAATAGAAGGAGTCACTTGATTTCTAAAGGTTAAAAGACTAATGGTACTTTGAAAGTTAAGAGAATTGATTTGAAAATATATAATACTTGGTTTTAAAAAAGTATAAGTCTCTTGGTTATAAAAGGAATGGGTTTGTCTAAAACCATAAAGGGTTATAACGACTTTATAGGAAGTTGGTTATAACGGCTTTATGGAAGGTTAAGAGAATGATTTTCTCTAATAAAGTAATCAAAGAAATAACTTGAATTAAGGAAGGGCAATTTGATTTAAGGGTATCACTTGCTTAAAGCTTTAAGGTAAGGGTCACTTGATTTAGAAGCCGAGAAATGTATTTCTAAAGTATAGTGACTTAGGTGAAATGTACACAAGCCTTGATACTACGGGTGTTAGTATCTTGGGGTTTTATATGAAAAAGGAATCTTTTGAAAAGAATGTAAGCATGTAGTACTTGGGGTTAAATTCCCGGATTTTTATGTGTGAAACGGAAGTGCCATGAGTTTATAAAAATGGAAGTCTAAAGGTTTAATGAACTTGCCTGTATTTGCTTGTGATAGCTTTAAGTGCAAGTATTATATGTTACGTTGTCGTGACTCTCATGGAGTGGCTACCGTCTTGTTATGAGTTTACTTGGACGCATCGACGGTGATGTGGATTCCACGCATGCTTCCATCATGATTGATCCTTGGACATGCTTATACGTTGTGGGATTAGGGCATGTGACCAGGACGCGGGTTAGATGCTGGACATTTTATCGACGACCGGCGGTGACGGGGATTCCACGTATGCTTCCATTGTGATTGATCTCGCCATGCTTATACGATGAGGATGCCGGCGTGCGGCCAGACGCGTTAGATGCCCGCGTGTTTTATTACTCTATGGCCATACTTATACGATGTGGGATTCCGGGGCATGCGACCATGTTATATTATTACTCCATGGACTAGCTCCCCATGAAGACATGCACCTACGATGAGGGATGCCGAGGGCACGTTATGGCCATGCTTATACGATGTGGGATTCCGGGGCATGCGGCCGCGTTATATATATATATATATATATATATGTGTGTGTTGTGTATGTGTACGCCGACAGTGAGGTGGGATGCCACAGGCGCGTTGTCACGACCCGAACCCGGGCCCGTGACTGGTGCCTTACCCCGGACACCCTAGTGATACAACATCAGAGAAAAACCAACGGAAATAAAAACTTAAACATACAAATAGATATGGATCAAGATAAAAGAAAATAGGCCAACCAAAACGGTTGCCTTTCAGCATATATATATATATCGACCTTTGAACAGTTACAATCCTTACAACCCTGCCCACAACAGTGCTACAGACCTCTAAGATTATTACAACAACTATGACGGGACAGGGCCCAACCATACCCCTGAATGTACAAGAACCTATAGACTCAGGGTAACATACCAAAAGATAAGCCTCCGAAGGAACGGAGCTTCCCAATACGCTGAAATGTGATCCTATAAGCGGGGATCGACAACCGATGTACCTCTACTGCAGATGAACGCAGCCCGAAGGAGGTCGATAACAGTACCAAGTATGTGAAACTGAAAATAATGTAAATGAAATCATAATAGTCTATAAAAAGCAGGAGACATGTATGATAACCAAACTACAAAGACACAACAAATAAACAAATATATCAAGTCGTGGACTCACGCCTCCAACTCATCACTCGTGCCCGTGGAATTCCTTCCTCACTGCCTGCATTCTATGCTATAACAACACCAAGGAGTATACATGAACACCAGGTCCCACCTATGTCATAAAAACCGTACGGGGCAAGTATAACTACCAAATCCGACCGTACCAATAATATCGCATAACCATATCATGAAGGCGACACGTGGCAAGTGCAATAGCCTCCACCAGCCTCCTCCCCGCGCCACGTGGCGACGGGGCAAGTGAATCGCCACGCACAGATCACAACCATAAGTCACGAAGCTCCATCCAAACACTGACTCGCGAAGCTGACAAGTGGCAAGTGCACTAGCCTCTACCAGCTTCTCCCTGCGCCACGTAGCTGACGGCAAGTGAATCGCTAAGCACCGATCACAACCGTAAGTCACGATACTTCGCCGAAGGCGACACGCGGCGCAATAACCTATACCAGATCCACCGCGTCACGTGTCGACGGGGGCAAACAGCTACGCACCCGATCACAACCGTAAGTCACGATACTTCGCCATAAATAACCATAATGGTCACATGTCCACAGAATCCATCATCGGTGTAGACATGCCCATGTAATAATAATAATGGAAGCATACCCGTGGAATCTTCCGTCACTGCCGGTACGTCCAAGTAATTTCTCAACAAGTCAACCGACCCTCTATCGAGAGACGCGGTAGTATAGAAACACAATTCTTGCATAACAAAGACTGTCACAATAAGCATAGGCAAGTTACACAACAACAAGCATAGGCGAGTTACACAACAACAAGCATAGGCAAGTTATACACAACTCAAGGTACTTTCATTTTATGTCAAAGTCCGGGTTTTAACTCTAAAGTACTACGTACGTTAGATTCCTTTAAAAAAAATCCATTTCTTTTACAAAGGTCACCCAATACCCGTAGTATAAAAATAGAGTGACTCACATTTTTTTTGGGTAAAGCAAAACACCTTCCTTTTCAACAACATTCTTTTCCCTAAGTTCAAGTTTGCCTAATTTCAAGTACTTAAGTCTCTTATTTTAGAAAGGGTTCGTAGTTCATAGTATTAATCACTTAAAAGTATAATTCTCTTTAAACAATTTGAGAAACATATGCCTTATATGTGAGTAGGTTATTCTTGTTCATAATCAATCTTATTAAGCAGCCATGATCTAGGAAATGTAATATCATTTTGTCTCATCTTAGCTTCTATGCAGATGGAGGTTTCTACTGGTTTTAATATCATTACTTAATTAGTCAAATCATTTCCCTTTATTAACGCTGCAGTGGTTTTGTCGATACTCATTCTGATTTCCGAAATCAGTAAAACATTATTCCTTTTAAAACCAAGTACTCATTACTCACGAATGAGGTTTCACACAAAATTCATATTAATATAATTAAGTCAAGTCTCTTATCTTTTAAGATCAAGTCTCTTAACTTCTAAAATTAATAAACCATTCTTTTTATCTCTCTTAAGTCGTTATACCTAACTTCCCATAAAGCTAGTATAACTCTTAAGCTTTTAAAACCAAGCATTACTCTTCTTTCAAAAAGGTTTCTTAATTGTTTTGAAATACTTCAAAATTCTTATTATTCAGGCTTAAGTCAAAAGACATTGCCGCATAACCACGTTCGCTTAGCACACGACGCTCACCGTACTATATATATATATATATTATTCGTGCTTAAGTCAAAAGACATTGTCGCACAATTACGTTCGATTAGCACACGACGTCTCACCATTATATATATATATATATTATTCAGGCTTAAGTCAAAAGACATTGCCGTACAATTACGTTCAGTTAACACACGTACGTCTACCGTACTATATATATATATATATATTCTTTTAAAATATCATGCTCAAGAGTATAGGAAGAATCACATACCTCGCGACGATTATCGACTATTAGCAAAACGCTCCTCGACTATAACCCGGCTAGCCTTGTCCACCTTCCAAGTAGTACATGCTACTCGCAGAACAGTCAACCAATAAAGGTTATAAGACTACTGTAAATACGGTCCTATGTAAGTACAGTTTAATCTTCTACTTAAATATTCTTCTGATGTGATTTCAGTTCAAGTCCTATCTGTAATATCCTTCTATTACAGTTCAATTCTCTTCTATGAATCTTATATTCATTTTCAATAATACTACAGTATGTAATCTCCAATTACAATAGAAGGATAGGATTATTTACCTCGGTAAGCCCCAAAATTATCCAAGTTTAAAGTCGATCCTGAGCAAGGTTTAGCTCCTACTCAGGCGCTCCACCCGCTCCAAGAAACCCTTAGAAGTTCTACACAACTTCTACTTATTACTCCAACCAATTATGGAGATTTTTCCATAGGGTTTCGTTTAGTGGCTAAAGGAAAGTATAGTAGTATTTTCCGGGCTTTTAGTATAGGTGTAACCTTGGAATACTATAAGGTATTTGGGCCAATGTATTTTGGTATTATAACAATACTGAGAGTATTTCTACCAAGAGTGTGTATTATACGAAAACTACAAGGCAAGGGGTACTTTCGCCACACCACTAGAGTGAGTACCCTCACGGCCAAGGCTTTTCAAAAGGGGGGCTTGACGAATACAACTCACAAAGGAGGGATTTCAAGACTTGGAAAATGATTTTTGGATGAAGAAAGTCTTCAAGTTGGGGAGTATTTATAGCCAACCAATGGCCAACCAATGGCCAAGATGAAGCCAAGTGCCATGCAAGTGTAGTGAGGATTCAACCATGTGTACCTTATCCATCTACCACACCAACTATCACAAAATATCCTACCTAACCAAGACCACCAATTGGCCCATTACCGCCACAATCATGTCGATGTGAGGTGACACATGTCACCCTCCCGTTGGTCCAAAATGTTTCGTCTCGGAAAAATCCGCAAAAATTATAAATGACATAGCCGGAATTTTCCTTCGCAAGTTTAGTAAAACGTTTCGTCGAAAACGATTCTTTCGGTACTTGTGTATAAATTTCAACCTTGCCAACCTTAAGGCTCAAATTTTTATACGTACGCCCTCACGTACATACTCTGGAAATACGGGGTATAACATTATCCCCTCCTTAGAAACATTCGTCCCGAATGTTCCTTCTCAAGACGGATAACAATAAAGTTCTTCTAATAAGTTGCCAACGCCACAACTGGCCACGAAACAACACACGTTCTCTTCCTTCCTTACTCGCCGCTTCTTCTCGAACACTTGAACTCTTCTAGTATACGCACCACACTTCGCCATCGTCAGCTTTCCAAAACTTTGAGTCACCACCTCCAAACTTGGTCATCTTACTAACCTCAATCTTCCTTAAGGCCATTCCGCCTTCACGATCCGCTCGTCGAACATATCCACGAACTCATACGATGGTCATCTAAACTTGGGCCTAGCACCCTCGTGACCCTACCACCTGGCGGGACCACCTCGAACTGACCCAACCCCAAATCGGGCTACGGGTTGACCCGCAACATGGCCCCAACCCGACCCACTTAACGCATCAAGCTCTTGTTCCCCGATCCGGAACAATCTTACCTATACAGGTCATGAAAGCTACCACTTCCATTTTACACCACCCAAGGAATTTTCCCACCATTACTCCACGTATACTTATACATTCTGACAAAGATCACCCGCAAAATCTTGTACTCAAGACGGCCTTACATCTAAGGTCTCAACTGTAATATTCTAAGGTTCATCATTTTCTCACCCCCAGGCTTACCCTCTTTCACTAACCAGGTTTCTAAATCACATTTTTGCACAAAGCTATCCGAACATAACACTAAACACATCATCATAACATCAATACATACAAAACTCTAGAGGGTTAAGGATATACCTGAAAAATAGGCGGTTCAAAGGACCGCTAAAACTGGGAACTTCCATCGTGACCTCTACCGTGGCCCGCGTGTATGAACATCCCGCCTAGCTATGGAAGGTGAAGAACCCAGAATCGATCTAGTAGTTCAGGCTATCCCACCGCTACTCGGCCTGGACAGTCTCGTCAAATGGCCTGTCGGCCGCAAGTATAGCAATCTCCCAAACCAAGACGACATTCTCTATGGGCTTTACCACAACGGCCACACCGAGATACGGTGGCCTCATCCGCGAGCACTTCTACTCTGAAAATCAAACCCGGGAGCCCCGACTGCTCTCGAATATTCCAAACGTCCCGACGACGTGGGGACCACTTGCATCGGGCGGAGGCGCATAATCGCTTTCTTCTTTGGCGGTCCGCTCGAAAGTCACCAAAGGACCGCTGCTCGCCTCTTCTCGCCGATCTCGGTCATTCCGTTGATCTCTCCGCTCCTCACATCCAAGTGCATAAGCCTGCATGCGGGCCATGTCCATGCCCAGCTGAAGAGCTACACCCGAACAACTCTCTGCTAGGTAATCATCGAGCCCTGTAACATGTCGGTGCACTCGATCCTCCATACAAGCTACTAACGCGGGGACGTACCGGGCCAATGAGTCGAACTCCACATTGTACTCCCAACTGCACGCCTGCTCGCCGCAATACCAAAAATCTGTTTACCGAGCCCTCCTCATCTGTGGAGGCAAGAAATGTGCAAGAAATGCCCCTGAGAACTCGTCCCATATAGCTGGAAGTGCATTCTCTCCCCGGGATAGCTCCCACGAATCAAACCAGTCGACAGTGGTATCACGCAGCCGATGCGAACCTAGGACCACTGACTCGGTCTTCGATGCCTTGATCACTCACGATCCAGAATCGCTTCGGATGAACTCCTGCGGATCATCCTCGTGCCTCGACCCATAAAACTCGCGGCTACAACTCGTAAAAATCCCGTAGCCTCAAACCGTCCGATCTAGGGTGAACCATCGTGCTATCGAATCGCTGCGCCCACTTATCCTCAAGTTCGCCACAACCCTGGCCAATAACTGGGCTAACTCCTTGTAACCCATATCCTCTCGCCTGCATCGGACTGGAGGCTCGTGCATCGTGGTCTCTGTAGAGATCGCCACGCTTACTCGCAGCCTCCTTCACGCTTTGCCCTTCGGGCCCGGTTGCTCGCGGAGGCATAATCGTAAAACGAGATACGTCAGAGGGGTCCAACTTACAACACAACTCTAAGGCACGATCTCAGAATGAGAAGAAGGGAAACCAATCCTAAATGTCCTGCAGCCTCCTGATTATAGATGTGGTGCACAACACACCGATAATCAAGACTCTACTAGACACGGTCTGTAGACACTTTCCGAAGACTAACTGCTCTGATACCACTTTTGTCACGACCCGAACCCGGGCCCGTGACTGGTGCCTTACCCCGGACACCCTAGTGATACAACATGAGAGAAAAGCCAGCGGAAATAAAAACTTAAACATAAAAATAGATATGGATCAAGATAAAAGAAAATAGGCCAACCAAAACGGTTGCCTTTCATCATATATATATATATCGACCTTTGAGCGAGCATAATCCTTACAACCCCGCCACAACAAAGCTGCACTTCTAAGATTTTTACAACAACTATGACGACAGGCCCCGCCATACCACAATGTACAAGAACCTACTGCACTGTGGTAACATACCAAAAGATAAGCCTCAGGAACGGAGCTTCAATACGCTGAAATGTGATCCTATAAGCGGGGATCGATACCGATATACCTCTACTGCGGCATGAACGCACCCCAAGGAGGTCAAGACAACAGTACCAAGTATGTGAAATCAAAATATCAGAAATGAAATCATAATAGTCTATATAAAGAAGGAGACATGTATGATAACCAAACTACAATACACAACAAATAAACAGTCATATCAAGTCAGAGACTCACGCCCTCCAAATCATCACTCGTGCCCGTGGAATTCCTTCCTCACTGCCGGCAGTCTATGATATAACAACACCAAGGAGTATACATGAACACCGTGTCCCACTGTGTCATAAAACCGTGACGGCAAGTATAACTACCGATTCGACCGCATCAATAATATCGCATAACCATATCATGAATCTGACACGTGGCAAATGCAATAGCCTCCACCTGCTCCTCCCTGCGCCACGTAACTGACGGGGGCAAGTGAATCGGCTACGCACCAGATCACAACCGTAAGTCACGAAGCTCCATCCAAACACCGACTGCTGGTCAAACGCGGCAAGTGAACTAGCCTCCACCGCCTCTCCCGCGCCACGAGGCCGACGGGGCAAGTGAATCGGCTAAGCACCGATCACAACCGTAAGTCACGATACTTCGCCGCGGCGACACGTGGCAAATGCAATAACCTATACCAGATCCACCGCCACGTGAGGCGGGGCAAGTAAACAGGCTACGCACCCGATCACAACCGTAAGTCACGATACTTCGCCATAAATAACCATAATGGTCACATGTCCACAGAATCTATCATCGGTGTAGACATGCCCATGTAATAATAATAATGGAAGCATACCCGTGGAATCTTCCACACGCCAGACGTCCAAGTAATTTCTCAACAAGTCAACCGGCCCTCTATCGAGAGACGCGGTAGTATAGAAACACAATTCTTGCATAACAAAGACTGTCACAATAAGCATAGGCAAGTTACACAACAACAAGCATAGGCGAGTTACACAACAACAAGCATAGGCAAGTTATACACAACTCAAGGTACTTTCATTTTATGTCAAAGTCCGGGTTTTAACTCTAAAGTACTACGTACGTTAGTTTCCTTTAAAAAAATCCATTTCTTTTACAAAGGTCACCCGATACCCGTAGTATAAAAATAGAGTGACTCACATTTTTTTTGGGTAAACCAAAACACCTTCCTTTTCAACAACATTCTTTTCCCTAAGTTCAAGTTTGCCTAATTTCAAGTACTTAAGTCTCTTATTTTAGAAAGGTTTCGTAGTTCATAGTCTGTCACGACCCGAACCCGGGCAGTGGATCGTGCCTACCCCGGCACCCGGTAGTCATACATCAGAGAAAATCAGCGGAACATAAATCAATAACATAAAAATAACGGAAGTATAAACGATAACCTGTGAAAACTTGCCTTTTGGCATATATATATAGAAACAACAACTCTTTCAACCTGAACAGTTTAATCCTTTTTACAAACCCTGCCCACAACAAGATTACTACTGCACTCTACGAATGATATGACAACAACGCGGGGCGGGGCCGTCATACCACGAATGTAAGCACCTACAACAACAGGGACTATACCAAGATAAGCCTCGGAGGAAGAGCTTCAACGCTGAATCGTGACCACAGAGCGAGGATCAACGGCGGTGTACCTTTACTGCGGCATGAACGGCCCCGAAGGAGGTCGATAACAGTGCAGAGTATGTGGCCCGAAAATCGTAAATGAAATCATAGTAGTCTATATAAGGCGGGAGACATGTATGATAACCAAACTACGATTCCTGATAAATAGCGATCATATCAAGTCGTGGACTCATGCCTCAAGTCATCACTCAATATAACAATGGGTCTCACGCCACAACATCAATCATGCGTGGAATACCTTCGCCGGCCGTGATCAATGATAGAAAAGCACCAAGGAATACACATGAACAACAGGTCCCACCTGTGTCCAAATAAAACAGTACGGGGTAAGTACGAAGGCATAGCCGACTACTAACACCCACAGTACTAACAAGGTCATAAAATGTATCATAAGATCTGTCTAGACCGTCACATGATCAAAGCTGGCCACTTGCCCGCAGTATCTAATGTGCGCGTCTAGCCCTGGAACTCCGCGACTCGCGTAGGCCAATCTCATCGCCCGCATGGTATTCCGCATCGAGGGTAGCTACTCCCCGGCATCATCCTGGACTTCGCAGTCCGCATGGCCACATGGACCGCATGCCCATAAAGGACGCACACTAACCTGGAACTCTCGTAGCTCCGCATGGATCACCTGGATCCGCATGAGGTATTCTCGAATCATAGGTCACTAGACGCTGAGTCTACCCCGTCGGAGGCGACAACCTCGGAAATAAGTCAAGATGAATGGTACAATACTATCATAACGACTGATAGTTCACAATCAAGGAACCCTTTACACAAACATCACAAGATACTAACACACGTAGCATCCTAGCACATTTACTTATCAATCAACAGGAAGTATTACAAGGCTATCACAAACCAACACAATCAAGTTATACACACAGGTACTTTCCACTCTATGTCAACATGTTGGGTTTCTATCCCCAAAGTACTTCATACATTAACTTTTAAAAGATACGTTACTTTCACAAAAGTCACACAATACCCGTAGTATATGAAAATAGAGTGATTGTCTTTTGAAGTGAATCAAACACTTATCTTTGTAAAATCAAGTAACAACATTATTATCCAAACGTCCAAGTTTGCCTAATTTCAAATGTTCACGTTTCTTATTTTAGAAAGGTTTCGTAGTTCATAGTCTTATTCATTTAAGAATATAATTCTCTTTTAAACTATCCGAGAAACATAAGCCTTATATGTGAGTAGGATATTCTTGTTTATAACAATCTTATTACTGACCATGATCTAGGAAATATCATTTTGTCTCATCTTAGCTTCATGCGGATGGAAGTTTCTCTTGGTTTTAATAATACTTAATCTGTCAAAACATTTCCTTTTATTAACTGCAGTGGTTTGTCGATACACATTCGATTTCAAATCAAGAAAACATTCTTAAGCCGTTATTACCTAACTTCCCATAAAGCTAGTATAACTCTTAAGTTTTCAAAACCAAGTATTACTTCTTCTTTCGAAATGATTCAAAAATCTTTTGAAATACTTCAAGTTCTTTATTAACACATAATAAGCCAATTATAGTTCAAATCAGTTACCTTTTAAAAACAACAAGTATTTTCTTACCAACATAAAGTCATTATAACCAACTTCCCATAAAGCCGTTATAACACTTTATGTTTTAAACCAATCAAATACATTTAGCACATGACGTCTCACCGCACTACATAGTTCACACATATCATGCTAGAAGAGATAGGAAGAGGTTCACATACCTCGCGACGAGTATCGACTAATAGCAAAACGCTCCAAGTACTTCCAACCGTCGGCTACTCCTTAAGCCAAGTAGATCGCGCCACACGTAGTACTTCAACCTATAAGGCCACAAGGCGCTTATTAACATATAGACCTCATCGTAGAACATTCTACCGAAAATTCGGCAGCACCTCCCCCCCCGCAACAGCGTAAATCTCCTCCTTTATCGAGGCCGGCTACCAAGCCAACCAGGGGGGGGGTTATGCATCTAACCCGAACGGGTACAATTCTACTGTAATACAGTCCTATGTAAATACAGTTCAGTACTCTTCTTTCGAAAAGGTTTCTTATTATTCAGGCTTAAGTCAAAAGACATTGCCGATAACAACGTTCAGTTCTATATATAGTATACTTCAACTATATAGTCTAACAATCATGTAATTTCCAATTACAATAGAGGGACAAGATATTTACCTCGATAAGCCCATAATTATCCAAGTTTAAATGTCGATCCTGAGCAAGGTTTAGCTCCTACTCCGTGCGCTCCGACCCGCTCCAAACAACCCTTAGAAGTTCTAACCAACTTCTAATTTTTACTACAACTAACTATGTAGATTTTCCTTAGGGTTTCGGTTTTGTGGTGAAGGAAGTATAATAGTATTTCTAGGCTTTTCAGATAAGTATAACCTTAGAATACTACAAGGTATACGGCTAAGGTAATTTGGGCATTATAACAATACTTTTGAGAGTATTTCTACCAAGAGGGGTATTATACGAAAACAACTAGGCTGGGGTACCACGGCTAGCACCCGAGAGGGGGTGTATACCCTCGGCCTACCCACTGTGGGGAACTCGGCCAAGGGGAAGAGGGGCTCTCGGCCAAGACACTACACTAAGGGGGGAGGAAGAAGCTTTCAAGACTTAGAGATTTTTGGATGAAGAAGTTCATCAAAGGGGAGGGGTATTTATAGGTCTAGCAAAGGCCAACCAATGGCCAAGATCAAGCCAAGTGTGGTACAAGTGTAGGGCCAAGATCATGCCAAGTGCACCTTAACTAACTACACACAAAATATCCTACCTACTACTTGAAAAAAATAGTCACCAATCGTCCAAGCCAACCGCCCACAATGTGCTCCAATGAGAGGGTGCCAAGTGGCGCCCTCTTGTTGGTCCAAAATGTTCCGTCTCTCGGAAAAATTCGCAAAAAATAAAAATGACATAGCCAGAATTTTCCCTACGAAAGCTGTGAAAACGTTTCGTCGAAAAACGACTCTAACCGGGTGTTGTGCACAAATAAATTTCGGCCAAGCCACTTTTACACAAGTTCAAATTTTCTACGTACGTCCTTACGTACATACTCGGGAAATACGGGGTATAACATTCTCCCCTCCTTAGAAACATTCGTCCCGAATGTTCCTTCTAAGTCTCAAAACAAACGTGCGCCAGTATAGTCTTCACTACTATACCTACGAACAATCCTGCCACACCTGGCCACAGAAACATCCGCGCAAATACCTACATCCAAGTCCACGAGGAAACACCTCTAACATTACCACAAACACCTCTCTCCGGGGTCTAAAATATACTTCCTTCGCACCTTCTCTGTAACGACCCGTTCCGGGCCCCGTTACTGGTGCCTTACCCCGGGCACCCTAGTGATACAACATCAGAGAAAACCAGCGGAAAATAAAACTTTACACAAGAAACAAGATATATGAACATAAACAGGCCAACCAAAACGGTTGCCTTCAGTATATACATAAAACCTGAACAGTTTAATCCTTTACAACCCTGCCCACAACAGGACTACAGACCTCTAAGATTTACAACGACTATGACGGGACAGGGCCCCGCCATACCCCTGAATGTACAAGAACCTACAACTCAGGGAACACATACCAAAAGATAAGCCTCCGAAGAAACGGAGCTTCCCAATACGCTGAACTGTGATCCTAAGAGCGGGGATCCACGACCGATGTACCTCTACCTGCGGCATGAACGCAGCCCCCCGAAGGAGGTCAGTACAACAGGTACCAAGTATGTGAAACTGTAAAAATACTGTAATGAAATCATACTAGTCTATATAAAGCAGGAGACATGTATGATAACCAAACTACAGTTCACAACATAAAAGCAGTCATATCGATCGTGGACTCACGCCTCAAGTCATCACTCAAATATAACTATGGGTCTCACGCCCACAACATCAATCATGTTCGCATCACGGCGCATGCCGGAATTCTCGCATCGGTGTAGACATGTCCATGATGCAACAATAATACCAATGCCCGGCCACATGCCGGAATTCTACCTCGGTGTAGACGCGTCCATGTGACATCAACAATAATATCTCGGGTGATCAACCCCGCGCGTGGCCACATGCCCCCGGAATTCTACCTCGGTGTAGACAGGTCCATGTAACCACAAAAACACTATATCGGGTACTCAACCCGACCGCAAGGCCGCATGCCCCTCTGCGTCGGTGTAGACAGGTCCATGTGACATCCACAACCAGACAAGAATCAAAATGGAAACATACGTGGAATTCTCCATCACCGCCAAAGACGCCCAAGTAAGTTCTCAACAAGTCGGCCTCTATCGAGAGACGGTAACACAGAAATACCACACTTGCACAACAAAGGCTATCATCACAAGCATAGGCAAGTTTCACAACAACAAGCATAGGCAAGTTTCACACAACTCAAAGTACTTTCATTTTATGCCAAAGTCCGGGTTTTTAACCCCAAAGTACTACATACGGTAAGTTCTTTTAAAAGAGATCCATTACTTTTATAAAAGTCACCCGATACCCGTAGTATTAGAATGACCAACCCACCTTCCTTTTCAAAATCAAGTAACAACATTCTTTTCCTAAGTTCCAGTTTGCCTAGTTTCAATTACTCAAGCTTCTCATTTTCAAATGGTTTCATAGTTCCCAAACTTAATCACTTGATTTCCTTTTTAGAACAATTGAGTAACATATGTCATATATGTGAGTAGTTTATTCTTGTTTATAACGATCTTATTACGTTGACCATGATCTAGAAAATATAATATCATTTTGTCTCATCTTAGCTTCTATGCGGATGGAGGTTTCTCTTGGTTTTAATACAACATCATTATTCAATACATTTTCCTTTATTAACGCCGCAGTGGTCCTGTCGATACATTCGATTCCCAAATCGTAAAACATTATCCCTTTAAAAACCAAGTACTCATTACTCACGAATGAGGTTTCACACAAACATCCACATTAAAACAAATAAGTTAAGTCTCTTATCTTATAAGATCAAGTCTCTTAACTTCTAACATCAGTAAACCATTTTCACTTACATAAGGTCGTTATAACTAACTTCCCATAAAGCTATTATAACACCCTATGTTTTAAACCAACCAAATCACTTAGCACACGTACGCGTCTACCGTGCTACATAGTTCACAACAATCATGCTAGAAAAGATAGGAAGAGGTTCACATACCTCGCGACGATTTATCGACAATAAGCAAAATGCTCCAAGTACTACAACCTTGCTAGCCCTTTCCACTCCTCGAGTAGAATACGCTACTCTTAGTACTTTCACCTATAAAGGTCACAAACGTCTATTAACCCCAAAACACAAGTTTCTATCTTTCTATAGAAAATTCGAAGACCTCCCACATGCAGCGTAAATCTCCTCCTCTATCGAGGCTACCAAGCCAACCGGGGTTTACACGCCTAACCGGACGTGTACAATTCTACACAAGTCTCATTGTCTGATCCCATGTAAATACTGATTCGATTCGCTTCTTTATTCTTCAGGCTTAAGTCAAAAGACATTGCCGAATACTAAGTATAGTTCCATATATAGTATACTTCAACTATATATTCTAACAAACATGTAATTTCCAATTACAATAGATGGACAAGATAATTACCTCGATAAGCCCAAAATTATCCAAGTTATAGTGTCGATCCTGAGCAAGGTTTAGCTCCACTCCGTGCGCTCCAAACCACTCCAAACAACCCTTAGAAGTTCTAACCAACTTCTACTCAAATACTTCAACCAACTATGAAGATTTCCTTAGGGTTTCGGTTTGAGACTAAAAGGACAAAAGGTAGTATTCCCGGACTCTACGTAAAGAGGTATCTTTGGAATACTACAAGGTACAAGGCTAAGGTATTTTGGGCATTATAACAATACTAGGGGAGTATTTCTATACCACAACAAGGGGTATTATACGAAAACAACTAGGCAGTGGGGTACCCAGCGTAAGGCACCACAAAGGGGGAGGGAGGAGGCCCTCGGCCAAGACTCTCAAAAGAGGGGGGGGATGAGTTGGACGAACTCAACACTAGAGGAGGGAGGGATTTTAGGCTTGGAAGGTTTCATTTGTGGATGAAGAGTTCATCAACATAAGGGGGGTATTTATAGCAAAACCAAAAGCCAACCAATGGCCAAGATCAAGCCATGTGCAAGGCAAGTGTAAGGCCAAGATCAAGCCAAGTGCACCCTAGACCCTACTCCTTAAAACCCTCACAAATATCTACACAAATATCTACCACAACTTGCCCCCTCAATTCGGCCAAGTGCCGCCCCACATGCTTCCATTGTGAGGGTGACACATGTCACCCTCCCGTTGGTCCAGAATGTTTCGTCTCTCGGAAAAATCCGCAAAAATACAAAACGACATAGCCGGAATTTTCCCTTCGCAAGTTATGTAAAACGTTTCGTCGAAAAACGACTCTAACCGGGTGTTGTGCACAAATGTCATTCGGCCAAGCCACCTAGGCGGGGGTGACACGTGTCACCCTCCTATTGGCCCTCAAAAAACGTCTTCCGAAAAATATCCACAATGGCCAAAATCTCGAAAACAAAGTGGGCCCCACAAAACCGTAAATTTCTCCCGTGGGCCCCACGTGACCATTTCCGAAAATAAAATCTCAAAATTCTAATATAATCTATGAAGTCCAAATACCAAATCTGGGAATCCAATTCCCATTAACGAACCTTTTTCTTCACAAATAACCGGAAACTTTTCCGTCGAAAACTCACATCTTTCTTTCTTTTCAAAATTTCTGCCGTACTCTCGTACGTACGTCCTCACATACATACCCTGCAACTACGGGGTATAACATTCTCCTTACAAAAGAAATGATTACATCTATGCTTGCCATACATGCTCGCTTCTTCCCGATACCACTTTTGTCACTTTGCCGCGAGGTTCTAGTGTCACTCCGGCGACCCAACAAATGGTACCGGACTACATGCGATCCCTGAGGCTGTCGTATACTCGAACTCTTACCACATTTCTGATACTGCTTCAGTATCCAAAACTCGGGGTTATTATCTTCAACTTGGTCATCATTAGCTGGGAACACTCTGGATGGATCTCCAATTTCCTTCTCGAACATAACACGAAGATCGACGGGCCGCCTCCTAAGTCGGACGGCAAATGCTAACATATAGGCAACCTGGCCTATTCTTCACATGAACTCAAAGGCCCAAAGTAACTCGGGCTAAGTTCCCTCTGTTTTCCAAAACTCGTCACACCCAAACCGGGGTGGTTCCTTCAAGAAGACCGACCGTCAACCTGAACTCTAAGCGTCGTCACCTATAATCCGCACGATTTCTCCGAGCTACCAAAAACCTCTTCTGGATAAGCTTCACCCTATCCACATCCTGCTGAACACGTATGAACCAACTATCTGAACCTTGCCAACGTCGAACCAATCAACCGGCAATTTACACTTCCGCCCCTACAAGGCGTCACAAGGCGATATCCGAACACTGAAATGGTAGTTATAAAACACTTCCCCAACAGGAGATAACAATCCCCACAACTACCCCTGAATTCCACATACTGGCCCGAGGGCGAATGCGATTCTGAGACTCACCTGAGTTCTTAACCCTGCTTGGTAAAACTTCCAGAAACAAAAATAGCCGTACCCTGGGCTCCACTGTCTGTCATAAGGTGAAGGTAGGCACCCCGTGCAGCCTTACAACCTTCGATAAAAATCAACACCGCCGAGTAAACGGTCTTTGCTAGAAGACAAGGCGGTGACCTCGCCGGCGATCATCGGTCGAACGCATCCACGACCGCACGTTGGTTAACTAAACTCGGGCCTAACACCCTCGTGACCCTACCACAAGACGGGACCACCACAAACTGACCCCACCACCAAACATGCCGCGGGTTGACCCGCAACGTGGCCTCAACCCGACCCGTCAACGCGCTAAACGCTAGCTCCCCGAAGGAAAACTCTCACTAATCACGTTACGAAAACCTAGCGGTCTTCTTAGCTCAACTACCCTCTTTCATGCCACACTACTCAGGGACTAATCCCACAAACATAACTCACGTGCACTATGCACTCCTATAAGGGTCAAACATAAACAATACATCTTTTACTCGAGATGGCCTTACCTCTAAGGTCTCTACGTATAAACTCTAAGGCTCACACCTTCTCTATCCCCCAAATCTTACTTGGTTAACTAACCAAGATTTCTAATCACCATTTACAATGCTATCAGAATATAACACTTAAGGTATACTCACCTTATCACACATACTAAACCCTAGAGGGTTAAGGATATATCTATATCTATCGCTTCACTCCTTAGTCGTTCTAATCAAACCTGCCCCGTAGGGCGCATAGCTAAGGAAGATGACGAACTACCCACCGATCCTGAAGGCTAAGTCCTCCCGCAAGGACACTCTTTCGACATCAGACCCTGACGGTCATAGGTACAACAAGTACCAACTGAAAGACGACATTCTCGAGATGACGCCGCCCGCTGTGAACACCGAGAAAAGCGAATCGGATGTTTGGAACGCCCGTGATTTGTGAGCGGAAGCTCGAGCTCGACCAACTCCTGCATACCGAACGTCCGAACCCCGTGGAGGACCTTTCGCTTGGTGGATGCGCATAATCTAATCTGGTGAGGCGACTCGCCCAAGTTACCAAAGGACCTTGCTACTCGGCCTCTTCTGTCGCCCGTTAACCCGCCGATCTACGTTTCTCGGCTTTCGCGCATAAGCCCGTACACAGGCCATGCTCAAGCCTAACTGAAGAACTTACTTTTGCACAACCTTCTCGTTGATATTCATCAAGACTCGCGGTACATCGGTATACTCTCTGGTAGTCAAATACAGGGTCGCCTCCTTGAAATCTATATTCTCTGTTCGGCCGTGGGCGAAGGTTCAAATATCATGGCGCGATGGAAGCTGCTGCGCCGTGCTAATCTCTGGGGCTAGTGACGCCGCAAAACTCCCAAATGAAGCACCACCCGGTGATGATTGGGCTGTGCCACGTAACCTGCAGACTTACTCGCAGCTCGCCATTGCGCTTGCCCTCTGGGCGGGTTGCCTACGCGAGGCATAACGGTAAGGAAAGAAATACGTTAGAGGGTCCAACTTACAACACAGCTCTAAGGCACGATCTCAGAGTAAGAAGAAATAGAAACCAATCCTAAATATCCTATAGCCTCCTGATTATTGGTGTGGTGCACAACACACCGATAATCAAGACTCATGGATACGATGCGTAGACACTTTCAGGATTAATCGCTCGATACCACTTTTGTCACGACCAACCGGGCGTGATCGTGCCTTACCGGGCACCCGGTAGTCATACATCGAGAGAAAATCAGCGGAACATAAATCAATAACATAAAAATAACTAAGTATAAACGATAACTGTGGAAAACTTGCCTTTTGGCATATATATATAAACAACAACTCTTTCAACTGAGCGGTTTAATCCTTTTACAAACCCCGCCACAACATTACTGCAGACCTCTACGAATGATATGACAACAACGACGGGGCGGGGCCGCCATACCACGAATGTAGCACCTACAACAACGAGGACTATACGAAGATAAGCCTCGGAGGAGAGCTTCAACGAATCGTGACTCCTAGAGCGAGGATCAACGATGGTGTACCTTTACTGCGGCATGAACGCAGCCCGAAGGAGGTCGATACAGTGCAGAGTATGTGGCCCGAAAATCGTAAATGAAATCATAGTAGTCTATATAAGGCGGGAGACATGTATGATAACAAACTACGATTCACAATAAATAAGCGATCATATCAAGTCGTGGACTCATGCCTCAAGTCATCACTCCAATATAACAATGGGTCTCACGCCCACAACATCAATCATGCCCGTGGAATACCTTCCTCGCCTTGATCGATGATAGAAAAGCACCAAGGAATACACATGAACAACGGGTCCCACTGTGTCCAAATAAAGCGATGCGGGGTAAATGCGAAGGCATAGCCGACTACTAACACCTACGGTACTAACAAGGTCATAAAATGTATCATAAGATCTGTCTGCACCGTCACATGATCAAAGGCCGCCACTTGCCCGCAGATCTAATGTGCGCGTCTAGCCCCGAACTTCCGCGACTCGCATAGGCCAATCTCATCGCCCGCATGAGGTATTCCCGCATCGGTAGCTACTCCCGGCATCGCCCCGACTTCGCGATCCGCATGGCCACATGGACCGCATGCCCATAAAGGACGCACTAACACGGAACTCTCGTAGCTCGCATGGATCACGGATCCGCATGAGGTATTCTCGAATCATAGGTCACTAGACCCGCCTGAGTCTACCCCGCATCGGAGGGCAGCTTAACCTCCGGAAATAAGTCAAGATGAATGGTACAATACTATCATAACGACTGATAGTTCACAATCAAGGGAACCCCTTTACACAAACATCACAAGATACTAACACACGTAGCATCCTAGCACATTTACTTATCAATCAACAAGGAAGTATTACAAGGCTATCACAAACCAACACAATCAAGTTATACACACAAGGTACTTTCCACTCTATGTCAACATGTTCGGGTTTCTATCCCCAAAGTACTTCATACATTAACTTTTTAAAAGATACGTTACTTTCACAAAAGTCACACAATACCCGTAGTACATGAAAATAGAGTGATTGTCTTTTGAAGTGAATCAAACACTTATCTTTGTAAAATCAAGTAACAACATTATTATCCAAACGTCCAAGTTTGCCTAATTTCAAATGTTCACGTTTCTTATTTTAGAAAGGTTTCGTAGTTCATAGTCTTATTCATTTAAGAATATAATTCTCTTTTACACTATCTGAGAAACATAAGCCTTATATGTGAGTAGGATATTCTTGTTTATAACAATCTTATTACAGCAACCATGATCTAGGAAATATCATTTTGTCTCATCTTAGCTTCTATGCAGATGGAAGTTTCTCTCGGTTTTAATAATACTTAATCACAAAACATTTCCTTTTATTAACGCTGCAGATGGTTTGTCGATACATTCGATTTCAAATCAAGAAACATTCTTAAGCCGTTATTACCTAACTTCCCATAAAGCTAGTATAACTCTAAAGTTTTCAAAAACCAAGTATTACTTCTCCTTTCGAAATGATTCAAAAATCTTTTGAAATACTTCAAGTTCTTTATTAACACATAATAAGCCAGTTATAGTTCAAATCAGTTACCTTTTAAAAACCACAAGTATTTTCTTACCAACATAAAGTCGTTATAACCAACTTCCCATAAAGCCGTTATAACACTTTATGTTTTAAACCAATCAAATACATTTAGCACGTACGCGTCTACCGTACTACATAGTTCACACATATCATGCTAGAAGAGATAGGAAGAGGTTCACATACCTCGCGACGAGTATCGACTAATAGCAAAACGCTCAAGTACTTCCAACCGTCGGCTACTCCTAAGCCAGTAGATCGCGCCACACGTAGTACTTCAACCTATAAGGCCACAAGGCGCTTATTAACAATTAGACCTCATCGTAGAACAGTCTACCGAAAATTCGGCAGCCCCTCCCCCCCCCCGCAACCGGGTAAATCTCCTCCTCTATCGAGGCCGGCTACCAAGCCAACCAGGGGGGGTTATACATCTAACCCGACGGTACAATTCTACTCCACGTAAAAGCTACACAAGTCTCATGTAATACTGGTCCTATGTAAATACTGATTCGATTACTCTTCTTTGAAAAGGTTTCTTATTATTCAGCTTAAGTCAAAGACATTGCCGATAACAACGCTCGATTCTATATATAGTATACTTCAACTATATAGTCTAACAATCATGTAATTTCCAATTACAATAGAGGACAAGATATTTACCTCGATAAGCCCATAATTATCCAAGTTTAAATGTCGATCCCGAGCAAGGTTTAGCTCCTACTCGTGCGCTCCGACCGCTCCAAACAACCCTTAGAAGTTCTAACCAACTTCTACTTATTACTCCAACTAACTATGGAGATTTTCCTTAGGGTTTCGGTTTTGTGGTGAAGGAAGTATAATAGTATTTGGCTTTTAGATAAGTATAACCTTAGAATACTACAAGGTATACGGCTAAGGTAATTTGGGCATTATAACAATACTTTTGAGAGTATTTCTACCAAGAGGGGTATTATACGAAAACAACTAGGCAGGGGTACCCACGGCTAGCACCCAGAGGGGGTGTATACCTCTCGGCCTACCACTGGGGAACTCGGCCAAGGGAAGAGGGGCTCTCGGCCAAGACATTACACTAAGGGGGGAGGAAGAAGCTTTCAAGACTTAGAGATTTTTGGATGAAGAAGTTCATCAAAGGGGAGGGGTATTTATAGGTCTAGCAAAGGCCAACCAATGGCCAATATCAAGCCAAGTGTGGTGCAAGTGTAGGGCCAAGATCATGCCAAGTGCACCTTAACCAACTACACACAAAATATCCTACCTACTACTTGACAAAAATAGTCACCAATCGTCCAAGCCAACCGCCCACAATGTGCTCCAATGAGAGGGTGCCAAGTGGCGCCCTCTTGTTGGTCCAAAATGTTCCGTCTCTCGGAAAAATCCGCAAAAAATAAAAATGACATAGCCGGAATTTTCCCTACGAAAGCTGTGAAAACGTTTCGTCGAAAAACGACTCTAACCGGGTGTTGTGCACAAATAAATTTCGGCCAAGCCACTTTTACACAAGTTCAAATTTTCTACGTACGTCCTTACGTACATACTCGGGAAATACGGGGTATAACATAGTCTTAATCACATAAGAGTATAATTCTCTTTAAATAATTTGAGAAACATATGCCTTATATGTGAGGAGGTTATTCTTGTTCATAATCAATCTTATTAAGCAGCCATGATCTAGGAAATGTAATATCATTTTGTCTCATCTTAGCTTCTATGCAGATGGAGGTTTCTACTGGTTTTAATATCATTACTTAATTAGTCAAATCATTTCCTTTTATTAACGCTGCAGTGGTTTTGTCGATACTCATTCTGATTTTCGAAATCAGTAAAACATTATTCCTTTTAAAAACCAAGTACTCATTACTCACGAATGAGGTTTCACACAAAATTCATATTAATATAATTAAGTCAAGTCTCTTATCTTTTAAGATCAAGTCTCTTAACTTCTAAAATTAATAAACCATTCTTTTTATCTCTCTTAAGTCGTTATACCTAACTTCCCATAAAGCTAGTATAACTCTTAAGCTTTTAAAACCAAGCATTACTCTTCTTTCAAAAAGGTTTCTTAATTCTTTTGAAATACTTCAAAATTCTTATTATTCAGGCTTAAGTCAAAAGACATTGCCGTACAACTACGTTCAGTTAGCACACGTACGTCTACCGTACTATATATATATATTATTCAGGCTTAAGTCAAAAGACATTGCCGTACAACTACGTTCAGTTAGCACACGTACGTCTACCGTACTATATATATATATTATTCAGGCTTAAGTCAAAAGACATTGCCGTACAATTACGTTCAGTTAACACACGTCGCGTACCGTACTATATATATATATTCTTTTAAAATATCATGCTCAAGAGTATAGGAAGAATCACATACCTCGCGACGATTATCGACTATTAGCAAAACGCTCCTTGGCTATAACCCGGCTAGCCTTGTCCACCTTCCAAGTAGTACATGCTACTCGCGAGCGATCGAACCAATAAAGGTTATTAGTCTACTGTAAATACGGTCCTATGTACGTACAGTTTAATCTTCTACTTAAATATTCTTCTGATGTGATTTCAGTTCAAGTCTTATCTGTAATATCCTTCTATTACAGTTCAATTCTCTTCTATGAATCTTATTTTCATTTTCAATAATACTACGATATGTAATCTCCAATTACAATAGAAGGATAGGATTATTTACCCTGTAAGCCCCAAAATTATCCAAGTTTAAAGTCGATCCTGAGCAAGGTTTAGCTCCTACTCGTGCGCTCCAATTCGCTCCAAGTAACCCTTTGAAGTTCTACACACATTCTACTTAGTACTCCAAGCAATTATGGAGATTTTTCCCATAGGGTTTCGTTTAGTGGCTAAAGGAAAGTATAGTAGTATTTTCCGGGCTTTTCGTATAGGTGTAACCTTGGAATACTATAAGGTATTTGGGCCAATGTATTTTGGTATTATAACAATACTTGGAGAGTATTTCTACCAAGAGGGGGGGTGTGTATTATACGAAAACTACAAGGCAAGGGGGGGGGTACTTTCGGCCACACCACTAGAGGGGGGGGGAGTACCCTCTCGGCCAAGGCTTTTCAAAAAGGGGGGGGGGGGGGGGCTTTGGACGAATACAACTCACAAAGGGGGAGGGATTTCAAGACTTGGAAAATAATTTTTGGATGAAGAAAGTCTTCAAGTTAGGGGAGTATTTATAGGCCAACCAATGGCCAACCAATGGCCAAGATGAAGCCAAGTGTCATGCAAGTGTAGGGTGAGGATTCAACCATGTGTACCTTATCCATCTACCACACCAACTATCACAAAATATCCTACCTAACCAAGACCACCAATTCGTCCATTACCGCCCACAATCACGTCCAATGTGAGGGTGACACATGTCACCCTCCCGTTGGTCCAAAATGTTTCGTCTCTCGGAAAAATCCGCAAAAATTATAAATGACATAGCCGGAATTTTCCCTTCGCAAGTTTAGTAAAACGTTTCGTCGAAAAACAATTTTTTTCGGTACTTGTGTACAAATTTCGAACCTTGCCAACCTTAAGGCTTAAATTTTTATACGTACGCCCTCACGTACATACTCTGGAAATACGGGGTATAACACGCGTCACATGGTTATATGTTACACCTACGGCTGCCGACAGTGATGTGGGATTCCACGGGCAGGAGATATATATATATATGTGTTGTGTATGTGTACGCCGACAGTGAGGTGGGATGCCACGGGCGCGTCACATGGTTATATTTTACACTTATAGCTGTCGGTAGTGATGGGGGGATTCCACGGGCACACTTTGATATTTTTGTGACTTGATCGCGTCCCAGATTGGGCCAGGTAGTATATGCGTCCCTCCATAAGGGGCCGAATTATGTTATGAAAGATAATTAAGTTCATAAGTGGTAATGACACGGCAGGATCTGGTATGTATTTTTATACTTGTCCCTGTCATTCTTTTGTCTGATTATGATCACATTTCTTATGCGTTATTTCATTCCATATTAAATTTTTGTTATCGACCGGGCCGCTTAATGCCCGCAGGTTTTAGGTACCCAGGTTGGTGATCCTTGCTCTTAGGATCTCGATTCAGTTTTGGGAAAAAGCTCCTTTTGCTCCGGAGGCTTATCTCTTGGTACGGTTTTCCCTGAGGTTGTAGATTCATGTATATTCAGGGGTATGGCGGGGCCCTATCCATACGATTGTTGTGCTAAAACTCTTAGAGGTCTGTAGTCACATATTGTGGTCAGTTTGTAAAGGAAATGAGGCAACTGCTTCGGTTGTATATATATATGTCCACGAAGGTAGCCCTATCGGCTAACCTGTTATTTTACTTTTGTTGATTTATTTATAAGTTTTATGTATGTTCCGCTGATTATCTCTGATGTATACCTGTAAGGGTGCCCAGGTAGGGCACTGTCACGACCCGAACCCGGGCCCATGACTGGTGCCTTACCCCGGGCACCCTAGTGATACAACATCAGAGTAATCAGCGGAATATAAAACAAGACAAAAAAAAATATTATGAAGTAAGAACAGTAATCTGAGAAAGCTTGCCTTTCGGCATATATATAAATCAATTTAAAACTGAACAGTTACATCCCATAAACAACTCGCCTAGCATTACTACAGACCTCTAGAGTGACATGACAACAATGGCGGACGAGGCCCGCCATACCTGAATGTAAGCACCCACTACGACGGACTATACCGATAAGCCTCGAGAAACGGAGCTTCCCAACGTCAATCGTGACCACGAGCTAGGATCAATGGCTGTGTACCTCAACTGCGGCATGAACGCAGCCCCGAAGAGATCGATACAACAGTACCAAGTATGTGAAACGAAAATCGTAAATGAAATCATAGCGATCTAAATAAAACAGAGACATGTATGATTACCAAACTACGATTCACAATAAATAAGCGATCATGTCAAGTCGTGACTCATGCCTCAAAGTCATCACTCAAATATAACCATGGGTCTCACGCCCACAACATCGGTCATGCCCGTGGAATACCTTCCTCACCGCGGCGATCATGATAGAAAAGTACCAAGGAATACACATGAACACGGGTCCCACTGTGTCCAAATAAAGCGATGCAGGTAAATGCGAAGGCATAGCGACTACTAACACCTACAAGACTAACAAGGTCATAAATCGTATCATGATATTTGTCTAGACCGTCACATGATCAAAGGCTGGTCACTGCTCGCGCGATATCAAATGTGCGCGTCTAGCCCCGAACTCCGCGACTCGCGCATAGGCCATTCCGATGGCCCGCATGAGTATTCCCGCGTCGAGGTAGCTACTCCGGCATCGCCCCGACTTGCAGTCCGCGTGGCCCGCAGAGACCGCATGACCATAAAGGCCGCACTAACACGGAACTCGTAGCTCGCATAGGCCCCGGGACCGCGTGAGGTATTCTCGAATCATGGTCCTGCATCACCGAGTCTACCCGCGTGACGGAGACATTAACCCGGAAACATGTCAAGAGGTGAGTGATGTACTACTAGCACAACGGCCACTGCGTTAAACAACATAAGCACAACAAGGGAAACCCCTTTACACAAATATCACAAAATACTAACACACGTAGCATCCTAATATGTTTACTTATCAACTCAACAAGAAGGTATTACAAGGCTATCACAAACCAATACAATCAAGTTATTCACACAAGGTACATTCTTCTTTATGTTAACAAGTTCGGGTTTTTATCCCCAAAGTACTTCATACATTAACTCTTTAAAGATCCGTTCCTTTCACAAAAGTCACACCATACCCGTAGTATAAAAATAGAGTGACTATCTTTTTAAGTGATTCAAAACACTACTCTTTGTAAATTCAAGTAACAACATTCCTTTCCAAACGTTCAAGTTTGCCTAATTTCAATTACTCAAGTTTCTCATTTTCGAAAGGTTTGTAGTTCATAGTATTAATCACTTAATAACAATTTGAGAAACATATACTTTATGTGTGAGTAGGTTATTCTTGTTTATAACAATCTTATAACAACAGCCATGATCTAGGAAATGTAATATCATTTTGTCTCATCTTAGCTTCTATGCAGATGGAAGTTTCTACTGGTTTTAATAATACTTGATTAGTCAATACATTTCCCTTTATTAGCGCTGCTGTGGTTTGTTCGATACTTATTCTCATTTCCGAAATCAGTAAAACATTATTCTTTAAAATCAAATACTCATTACTCGCAAATGAGGTTTTACAACATTTTTAACAAAATGTTACACATCAAGTCAATTAGGTTAAGTCTCTTAACTTCTACAATAAATAAACCGTTCTGTTACCTACATAGAGTCGTTATAACTAACTTCCCATAAAGATATTATAACACCCTATGTTTTGAACCAACCAAACTCATTTAGCACATGTACGTCTACCGTACTACATAGTTTACAAAACATCATGCTAGAAAGGATAGGAAGAGGTTCACATACCTCGCGACGATTATCGACAATAAGCAATACGCTCCACAGTACTGTACCCCTGCTAGCCTTTTCCAATCTTCAAGTAGAATACGCTACTCGTAGTACTTCCACCTATATTGTTATACCCCGTATTTTCAGAGTATGTACGTAAGGACGTACGTAGAAATTTGAAACTTGTACTAAGGCTTGGCCGAATTAATTTTGTTCACAACACCCGTTTAGAGTCGTTTTTCGACGAAACGTTTTCCACGACTTTCGTAGGGAATTTCCGGCTATGTCATTTTTAATTTTGCGGATTTTTCCGAGAGACGAAGCGTGTTGGGCCAACAAGAGGCGCCACTTGGCACCTCCCATCAAGCGGACGTAAGGGCTCGGATTGGACGAAATGGAGAGGTGTAGTTGGTAGGATATTTTGTGTGTTAGTTGGTCAAGGACACATGGGTGAATCTTGGCCCTACACTTGCCTTGCACTTGGCAAGATCTTGGCCATTGGTTGGCCTTCACTTGACCTATAAATACCCCTTCCCTTTGAAGACTTCTTCATCCAAAAAAATCTCTCAGTCTTGAGAGCTCCTCCCATTTCGTGAGGCCCCCGTGGCCGAGAGTAGCGCCCCCCCTCCTAGTAGTGTGGTCGTGGGGTACCCCCCCCCTAGCCTAGTTGCTTTCGTATAATACCCCCCCTTTGTGGTGTAGAAATACTCTCAAAAGTATTGTTATAATGCCCAAATTACCTTAGTCGTATACCTTGTTGTATTCTAAGGTCATACCTATCTGAAAATGCCCGAAATACTATTATACTTAGTCGATCACAAAACCGAAACCCTAGGAAAATCTCCATAGTCCGTTGGAGTATTGTGTAGAAGTTGGTTACAACTTCTAAGGGTGGTTTAGGCGGGTTGGCGCTCGGAGTCGAGCTAAACGATTGCCAGGATCGACTTTAACTAGGATAATTATGGGCTTATCGAGGTAATTATCTTGTCCTCTATTGTAATTGGAAATTACATATTGTTAGAATATATAGTTGAAGTATACTATATATAGAATTGAGCGTAGTTATCGGCAATGTCTTTTGACTTAAGCGAATTTAAGAAGAATCTTGTTGTAATTACATAGGGCTGTATTACAGTAGACTTGTGTAGTAGTACCGTGGAGTAGAATTGTACCCGTTAGGGTTAGACGTATAACCCCCCCCCCCCCCCTGGTTGGCTTGGTAGCCGGCCTCGATAGAGGAGGAGATTTACGCTGTTGCGGGGAGAGTCACGAATTTTCGGTAGAATGTTCTACGATGAGATCTAAATGTTAATAAGCGCCTTGTGGCCTTATAGGTTGAAGTACTACGTGTGGCGCGATCTACTTGGCTTAAGGAGTAGCCGACGGTTGGAAGTACTTGGAGCGTTTTGCTATTAGTCGATACTCGTCGCGAGGTATGTGAACCTCTTCCTATCTCTTCTAGCATGATATGTGTGAACTATGTAGTACGGTGACGCATACGTGCTAACCGTATTTGATTGGTTTAAAACATAAAGTGTTATAACGGCTTTATGGGAAGTTGGTTATAATGACTTTATGTTGGTAAGAAAATACTTGTGGTCTTTAAAAGGTAAGCGATTTGAACTATAAGCGGCTTGTTATGTGTTAATAAAGAACTTGAAGTATTTCAAAAGATTTTGAATCATTTTGAAAGAAGAAGTAATACTTGGTTTTGAAAAACTTAAGAGTTATACTAGCTTTATGGGAAGTTAGGTATAACGGCTTAAGAATGTTTCTTCGATTTCGAAATCGAATGTGTATCGACAAACCATCTGCAGCGTTAATAAAGGAAATGTTTTGACTAATTAAGTATTATTAAAACCGGTAGAAACTTCCATCTGCATAGAAGCTAAGATGAGACAAAATGATATTTCCTAGATCACTACTTTGTAATAAGATTGTTATAAACAAGAATATCCTACTCATATAAGACTTATGTTTCTCAGTTGTTTAAAAGAGAATTATATTCTTAAATGAATAAGACTATGAACTCTGAAACCTTTCTAAAATAAGAAACGTGAACATTTGAAATTAGACAAACTTGGGCGTTTGGAAAATAATGTTGTTACTTGATTTTACAAAGGTAAGTGTTTTGGTTTATTTAAAAACAAATACTCTATTTTATACTACAGGTACTGTGTGACTTATGAGAAAGCAACGGATCTTTTAAAAGATTTAATGTATGAAGTACTTTAGGGGTAGATACCCGAACTTGTTAGCTTAAAGTACCTTGTGTGTATAACTTGATTGTGTTGGTTTGTGATAGCCTTGTAATACTTTCTTGTTGATTGATAAGTAAACATGCTAGGATGCTACGTGTGTTAGTATCTTGTGATGTTGTGTAAAGGGGTTTTCCTTTGTTGTGCTTATGTTGCTTAACGATAAGCTATTGTGTTAGTATTTTACATCACTCATCTCTTGAGATGATTCCGGGGGTTAAGCAGACCTCCGATGCGGGTTAGACTCAGTCGGGTCGAAGGACCTATGATTCGAGAATACCTCACGCAGTCCTGTGGGCCTATGCGAGCTACGAGAGTTCCGTGTTAGTGTCGCGTCCTTTATGGGCACGCGGTCCACGTGTGGCCATGCGATGCGAAGTCGGGGCGATCTACGGGAGTAGCTACCCGACGCGGGAATACCTCATGCGGGCGATGAGATTGGCCTATGCGAGTCGCGGAAAGTTCGTGGCTAGACGCGCATTAGATCTTTGCGGGCAAGTGGCGGCTTTGATCATGTGACGGTCAGACAGATCTTATGATACGATTCATGACCTTGTTGGTACTGGGGTGTTAGTAGTCGGCTATGCCTTCGCATTTACTCATGCGTTTTCATTATAACGCAGGTGGGACCCGTGTTCATGTGTGTTCCTTGGTGCTTTTATATCATAAATCGCCGGCGATGAGGAAGGTATTCCACGCATGATTGATATTGCGGGCGTGAGACCCATTGTTATATTTGAGTGATGACTTGAGGCGTGAGTCCCGACTTGATATGATCGCTTGTTTATTGTGATCGTAGTTTTGTTATCATACATGTCTCCGCTTTATATAGCGCTATGATTTCATTCTGATATTCGATTTCACATACTCGGCACTGTTATCGACCTCCTTGGGGCTCCGTTCATGCCGCAGTAAAGGTACGATGCGTTGATCCTCGCTCTTAGGGTCACAGTTCAGCGCTTGGGAAAGCTCCGTTTCTCCGGAGGCTTGTCTTGGTATAGTCCCCTGTTGTTGTAGGTGCTTACATTCAGGGGTATGACGGGGCCCTGTCCCGTCGTTGTTGTCATATCATTCGTAGAGTGCAGTAAATCGTTGTGGCGTGGTTTGTAAAAAGGATTAAACTGTTCATGTTGAAAAAGTTGTTATTTACATATATGCCGAAAGGCAAGTTTTCTCAGATTATTGTTTCATATTTCATAATATGTCTTGTATCGTTTTATGTTCCGCTGATTACTCTGATGTTGTATCACTAGGGTGCCCGGGGTAAGGCACCAGTCACGGGCCCGGAATCGGGTCGTGACAAAAGTGGTATCAGAGCAGTTAATCCTCGGAAAGTGTCTACAGACCGTATCCAGTAGAGTCTTGATTATCGGTGTGTTGTGCACCACACCAATAATCAGGAGGCTATAGGGTATTTAGGATTGGTTTCTATTCTTCTCACTCTGAGATCGTGCCTTAGAGCTGTGTTGTAAGTTGGACCCTCTGACGTATTTCCTTTCCCTTACCGTTATGCCTCCGCGTAGGGCAACCCGGGCCGGGAGGCAAGCGCCGAGGCGCGAGTAGAGTTCAGAGGGTGGCGAGGCACAGCCCAATCATTACCTAGGGTAGTGCTTCATTCGGGAGTTTTGCGACGCCACTAGCCCCCAGAGTTTGGCACGGCGTGGCGGTTCCCAGCTGCGGCCATGATATTTGAACGCCGGTTCCACGGCCGGAACAATGAATATAGAGTGCAAAGAAGACGACCACATTAGCTATGGATGTGGCTACGGAGAGTATACCGATGTACCACGGGTCTTGATGACTATCTAAGAGAGGTTGTGCAAGAGTAATTCTTGATTAGGCTTGAGCATGGCACGTATGCGGGCTTATGCGCGGCAGCCAAAGCGTAGAGATTTACGGGTTAACAAAGGAGCGGGAGAGGGCGAGCGGCAAGGTCCTTTAGTAACTTTCGAGGCGAGTCGCCTCACGGCAGATTAGATATGCACCTCGCGGTCAGAGTGGTCTTCCGCATTTGGGGCGTTCGGTGTGCGGGAGTTGGTCGAACTCTGTGGCTTCCGGTTCATTGGCGATGTGACGCCATTCCGAATGTCGTCTTTTAGTCGGGTACTTGTTGTACTCGACCGTCCGGGTCTGATGTCGATGGGGTGTCCTTGTAGGAGGACTTAGCCTTCAGGATCGGTGGGTAGTTCGTCATCTTCCTTAGCTATGAGCCCTACATGGCAGGTTTGATTAGAACGACTAAGGGGAGTGAAACAGTAGATATAGATATATCTTTAACCCTCTAGAGATCTGTATGTGTGATAAGGTGAGTATACCTTAAGTGCTATGTTCTGATAGCAGTGTGTTAGTCGTTATTAGATCATGGTTGTTTAACCGAGTAAGATTTTGGGGGATAGAGAAGGTGTGAGCCTTAGAGGTTTTTACGTAAAGACCTTAGAGGTGAGGCCATCTCGAGAAAAGGTGTAGTGTTATGTTTGACCCTTATCGGAAGTGCATAGTGCACGTGAGTTATGTTGGGATAGGTCCCTAGTAGTGTGGAATGAAAGGGGGTAGTTGAGCTAAGAAGACCGCTAGGTTTTCGAAACGTGATTAGTGAGATTGTTCCGGATCGGGGAGCTAGTATTGTGCGCGTTGCCGGGTCGGGTTGAGGCCACGTTGCGGGTCAACCCGCGGTAGGTTTGGTGGTGGGGTCAGGTTGTGGTGATCCCGCGTGTTAGGGTTGTGAGGATGTTAGGCCCAGTTTAGTTAACGTGAACGAGTTCGTGGATGCGTTCGACCGATGGTCGGGCGATGGGGGCAGCCCATCGTGTTCTTGATCGGGCCGTTTACCGTGTGTTGAGTTATCGAAAAGGTTGTAGGGCTGCGAGGTGCCTACCTACACCTTAAGGCGACAGTGGAGCCAGTTACTGCTTCTTTTTCGGAGGTTTTGCCAGCAAGGTTAGGAACTCGGTGAGTCTCGAGTCGCATTCGCCTCGGGCGTGTGTGTATTTGAGAGGTAGTCGTGGGGATTGTTGTCTCTGTGGAGGAAGTGTTTAAGCTACCATTTCGGTGTTCGGATATCGCCTTATGAAGCCTTGTAAGGCGGAAGTGTAAGTTCTTGGCCGATTGGTTCGATGTTGGCAAGGTTCGCATTGGTTCAGCTTGTTCCAGCAGATCGTGGTTAGGTGTGACGAGTTTTGGTATGACAGAGGAACTTAGCCCGTGTTACTTTGGGCCCTTTGAGTTCATGTGAAGGATAGGCGGGTTGCCTATATGATAGCTTTTGTCGTCCGACTTAGGAGGCAAGACGTCCGTCTTCGTATTGTTATGATCGGAAAGTATCGGAGAATCCATCGAGTGTTCCCGATTAATGATGACCACGTTAGAGATAGTAACCCGAGTCTTGAAAGCCGTATCGAGAATGTGGTAAGAGTTCGAGTGTCACGACAGCCTCGAAGTCATGGCACCCGGTACCATTTGTCGGGTCGTCGAGCAAGGCTCGCGACAAAGTGACAAAAGTGGTACCATTTGTTGGGTCGCTGAGAAGGTTAATGCCTCGTGCAAAGTGACAAAGTGGTATCTACGACGAGTAAAGAAGCGAGCATGTATGGCGGGCGTAGATGTGATCATTTCTTTTGTAAAGAGAAGGTCGAAGGAAGTATATTTTAGACCGGTGAGGAGTGTTTTGTGGTGATGATTAGAGGTGTTTCCTCGTGGACTTTGATGTAAGTATTTACGCAGTGCTTCGTGGCCACCGTGGCGTGATTGTTCTCGTAAGTATAGTAGTGAAGACTATCTTGGCGCGCTTGTTTTGAGACTTAGAAGGAACATTCGACGAATGTTTCTAAGGAGGAGAATGTTATACCCGTATTTTGAGTATATGCGTGGGGCGTGCGTAGAAATTTGAAACTTGTACTAAGGCTTGGCGAATTAATTTTGTTCACAACACCCGCTTAGAGTCGTTTTTCGTGAAACGCTTTCACACTTTCGTAGGGAATTTCCGGCTATGTCATTTTTAATTTTGCGGATTTTTCCGAGAGACGAAGCGTGTTGGGCCAACAAGAGGGCGCCACTTGGCACCCTCCCATCAGCGGACGTGGGGCTCGGATTGGACGAAATGGAGGTGTAGTTGGTAGGATATTTTGTGTGTTAGTTGGTCAAGGACACATGGGTGAATCTTGGCCTACACTTGCCTTGCACTTGGCAAGATCTTGGCCATTGGTTGGCCTTCACTTGACCTATAAATACCCTTCCTTTGAAGACTTCTTCATCCAAAAATCTCTAAGTCTTGAGAGCTCCTCCCCATTTCGTGAGGCCCCTTGGCAGAGTAGCGCCCACCTCCTAGTAGTGTGGCCGTGGGTACCCCTAGCCTAGTTGCTTTAGTATAATACCCCCTTTGTGGTGTAGAAATACTCTCAAAAGTATTGTTATAATGCCCAAATTACCTTAGCCGTATACCTTGTTGTATTCTAAGGTTATACCTATCTGAAAATGCCGAAATACTATTATACTTCCGTCAGTCACAAAACCGAAACCCTAGGAAAATATCCATAGTCCGTTGGAGTATTGTGTAGAAGTTGGTTACAACTTCTAAGGGTGGTTTAGATCGGGTTGGAGCGCTCGGAGTTGGAGCTAAACGATTGCCCAGGATCGACTTTGACTAGGATAATTATGGGCTTATCGAGGTAATTATCTTGTCCCTCTATTGTAATTGGAAATTACATATTGTTAGAATATATAGTTGAAGTATACTATATATAGAACTGAACGTAGTTATCGGCAATGTCTTTTGACTTAAGCCTGAATTTAAAGAAGAATACTGAACTGTAATTACATAGGGCTGTATTACAGAAGACTTGTGTAGTAGTGCGAGTGGGTAGAATTGTACCCGTTAGGGTTAGGCGTATAACCCCTCGGTTGGCTTGGTAGCGGCCTCGATGTAGAGGAGATTTACTGTGCTGCGGTGGGGAGTGCCGAATTTTCGGTAGAATGTTCTACGATGAGATCTAAATGTTAATAAGCGCCTTGTGGCCTTATAGGTTGAAGTACTACGTGTGGCGCGATCTACTTGGCTTAAGGAGTAGCCGACGGTTGGAAGTACTTGGAGCGTTTTGCTATTAGTCGATAATCGTCGCGAGGTATGTGAACCTCTTCCTATCTCTTCTAGCATGATATGTGTGAACTATGTCGCATGCGGTGACGTACGTATGCTAAACGTATTTGATTGGTTTAAAACATAAAGTGTTATAACGGCTTTATGAGAAGTTGGTTATAACAGCTTTATGTTGGTAAGAAAATACTTGTGGTCTTTAAAAGGTAACTGATTTGAACTATAACTGGCTTGTTATGTGTTAATAAAGAACTTGAAGTATTTCAAAAGATTTTTGAATCATTTTGAAAGAAGAAGTAATACTTGGTTTTGAAAAACTTAAGAGTTATACTAGCTTTATGGGAAGTTAGGTATAACGGCTTAAGAATGTTTCTTGATTTGAAATCGAGAATGTGTATCGACAAACCATCGCAGCGTTAATAAAAGGAAATGTTTTGACTAATTAAGTATTATTAAAACCAAGAGAAACTTCCATCCGCATAGAAGCTAAGATGAGACAAAATGATATTTCCTAGATCACATTGTAATAAGATTGTTATAAACAAGAATATCCTACTCACATATAAGACTTATGTTTCTCATTGTTTAAAAGAGAATTATATTCTTAAATGAATAAGACTATGAACTACTTAAACCTTTCTAAAATAAGAAACGTGAACATTTGAAATTAGGCAAACTCGACGCTTGGAAAATAATGTTGTTACTTGATTTTACAAAGGTAAGTGTTTTGGTTTATTTAAAAGATCACTCTATTTTATACTACGTATTGTGTGACTTATGTGAAAGCAACGGATCTTTTAAAAGATTTAATGTATGAAGTACTTTAGGGGTAGATACCGAACTTGTTAGCTTAAAGTACCTTGTGTGTATAACTTGATTGTGTTGGTTTGTGATAGCCTTGTAATACTTTCTTGTTGATTGATAAGTAAACATGCTAGGATGCTACGTGTGTTAGTATCTTGTGATGTTGTGTAAAGGGGTTTTCCTTTGTTGTGCTTATGTTGCTTAACGATAAGATGTTGTGTTAGTATTTTACATCACTCATCTCGAGATGATTCCGGTTGCGCCTCCACGCGGGGTAGACTCAGCGGTCGATGGACCTATGATTCGAGAATACCTCACGCAGTCCTGTGGGCCTATGCGGAGCTACGAGAGTTCCAGGTTAGTGTGCGTCCTTTATGGGCATGCGGTCCATGTGGCCATGCGATCGCGAAGTCGGGGCGACGCCGGGAGTAGCTACCTCGACGCGGGAATACCTCATGCGGGCCGATGAGATTGGCCTATGCGGAGCTGCGGAAAGTTCCAGGGCTAGACGCGCACATTAGATACTGCGGGCAAGTGGCCAGCTTTGATCATGTGACGGTCTAGACAGATCTTATGATACAGTTCATGACCTTGTTGGTACTGGGGGTGTTAGTAGTCGGCTATGCCTTCGTACTTACCCTGTACGTTTTCATTATGGCACAGGTGGGACCTGGTGTTCATGTGTGTTCCTTGGTGCTTTTATATCATAAACTGCCGGCAGTGAGGAAGGTATTCCACGCATGATTGATATTGTGGGCGTGAGACCCATTGTTATATTTGAGTGATGACTTGAGGGCGTGAGTCCCTGACTTGATATGACTGCTTGTTTATTGTGAACTGTAGTTTTGTTATCATACATGTCTCCTGCTTTATATAGACTGCTATGATTTCATTTACAGTATTTTCAGTTTCATACTCGCACTGTTAGATCGACCTCGCCCGGGGCTGCGTTCATGCCGTAAAGGTACACCGCCGTTGATCCTCGCCTTAGGGTCACATTCGGCTGGGAAAGCTCCGTTTCTCGGAGGCTTGTCTTCGTATAGTCCTGTTGTTGTAGGTGCTTACATTCGGGGTATGACGGCCTGTCCCGTCGTTGTTATCATATCATTCGTAGAGTGCAGTAATCTTGTTGTGGCGGGGTTTGTAAAAAGATTAAACTGTTCATGTTGAAAAAGTTGTTATTTACATATATCTTGAAAGGCAAGTTTTCTCAGATTATTGTTTCATATTTCATAATATGTCTTGTATCGTTTTATGTTCCGCTGATTACTCTGATGTTGTATCACTAGGGTGCCCGGGGTAAGGCACCAGTCACGGGCCCGGAATCGGGTCGTGACATATATAGGCCACAAACGTCTATTAACACTCGGTCCCATATTCTACAGAAAATTCGGCAGCACCTCCCCCCCCCCCCCCGCAACAGCGTGAATCTCCTCCTCTATCGAGGCCGGCTACCAAGCCAACCAGGGGGGGGGGGGGTTTATACGTCTAACCGAACGTATACAATTCTACAACACAGTAAATTCTACAACACAGTAATACCACACAAGTCTACTGTAATACAATCCTATGTAATTACAGTTCAGTTCTCTTCTTTATTCAGGCTTAAGTCCAAAGACATTGCCGCAAAGCTATGTTCAGATCTATATATAGTATACTTCAACTATATAATCCTACAACATGTAATTCCAATTACAACAAGGGGACAAGAATATTTACCTCGATAAGCCCAAAATTATCCAAGTTATAATGTCGATCCTGAGCAAGGTTTAGCTCCTACTCCGTGCGCTCCAACCCGCTCCAAACAACCCTTAGAAGTTCTACACAACTTCTTCTTAATACTCCAACCAACTATGGAGATTTTCCTTAGGGTTTCGGTTTGAGGCAAAAAGGACATAAGGTAGTATTTCCGGACTCTACGTATAGAGGTAACTTTTGGAATACTACAAGGTATACGGCTAAGGTAATTTGGGTATAGAAACAAGACTTTGGAGAGTATTCCTCCCCCGCGGGGGGTGTATTTATACGAAACAACACTACAAAGGGGGGTGTGTACCCCTCGGCCAACCCCACTAGGAGGGGGGGGGGGGGGGTACTCTCGGCCAAGGGGGGCTTACACTTTCTCTAATCACAATTAACATTATGTCATCTGAACATAACTCTTAAGATATACCCATCTTATCACACAACTATATCTCTATAGGGTTAAGGATATACCAGATCTCGCTTTCACTCCCTGCGCTCTAGTCAAACCTATCCCGTAGGGCGCATAGCTAGGGAAGATGACGAACTACCCACCGATCCTGGAGGCTGAGTCCTCTTACTAGGACATCCTTTCGACACATGTACGGCGGCCGCAGTAAAACAAGTACCAACAAAAGACGACATTCCGGGACGACGTGCATCGTGAACACCGGGAGAAATCAACGCTGGCTGGAACCTACGTGTAGCTGTGCACCGGAAGCTCTGGAGCTCTGACCAACTCCTGCATACCCCGAACGTCCTGAACCCTGTGGAGGACCTCTCTGCACTGGTGGATGTGCATAATCTAATCTGCTGGTGAGGTGACTCGACTCGAAAGTTACCAAAGGACCTTGCTGTTCTGACCCTCGTCTGCTGTCCTTGGTTAACCCGTCGATCTCTACGTTTCTCGGCCTGCTGTGCATAAGCCCGTACACAGGCCATGCTCAAGCCTAACGGAAGAATTACTCTTGTACAACCTTCTCTTAGATAGTCATCAAGACTCGCGGTACATCAATATACTCTCTGGTAGCCAAATCCATAGCTAGTAACAGGGTCGCCTCTTTGCAATCTATATTCTCTGTCCCCGGTCGTGGGACTGAAGGTTCATATATCATGGCCGCAGTAGGAACTGCTGTCGCTGTGTTAAACTCTGCTGGGGCTGGTGATGTCGCAGAACTCCCCAAAAGAAGCACCATCCCAGGTGATGATTGGGCCTGTGCCCTAGTAACCCTCTGTGCTCTACTCGCAGCTCCCTCGGCTGCCTTGCCCTCCTGGGCTCGGGTTGCCTTACGCGGAGGCATAACGGTAAGGGAAAGAAATACGTTAGAGGGGTCCAACTTATAACACAGCTCTAAGGCACGATCTCAGAGTGAGAAGAATGGAAACCAATCCTAAATATCCTATAGCCTCCTGATTATTGGTGTGTTGTGCACCACACCAATAATCAAGACTCTACTGATGCGTAGACACTTTCCGAGGATTAATCGCTCGATACCACTTTTGTCACGACCGAACCGGGCGGATCTGGTGCCTACCGGGCACCCTAGTGATACAACATCGAGTAATCGTGGAATATAAAACAAGACAAAAAAATATTATGAAGTAAGAACGATGTCGAGAAAGCTTGCCTTTGGCATATATATAAATCAATTTAAAACCGACGATTACATCCCATAAACAACTCGCCACAACAAGATTACTGCACCTCTAAGAGTGACATGACAACAATGGCGGGGCGGGGCCGGCATACCACGAATGTAGCACCACTACGACAGGGGACTATACCACTGATAAGCCTCCGGAGAAACGGAGCTTCCCAAACGCTGAAATATGACCCTGAGAGTTAGGATCAATGACTGGTGTACCTCAACCTGCGGCATGAACGCAGCCCGAAGAGTCGATAACAACGGTACAGTATGTGGCCCGAAAATCACGTAAATGAAATCATAGCAGTCTAAATAAAACAGGAGACATGTATGATTACCAAACTACAGTTCACAATAAATAAGCAGTCATGTCAAGTCAGGGACTCATGCCCTCAAAGTCATCACTCAAATATAACCATGGGTCTCACGCCCACAACATCAGTCATGCCCGTGGAATACCTTCCTCACTGCCGGCAGTCTATGATAGAAAAGTACCAAGGAATACACATGAACACCAGGTCCCACCTGTGTCCAAATAAAACAGTACAGGGTAAGTACGAAGGCATAGCCGACTACTAACACCCACAGTACTAACAAGGTCATAAACTGTATCATGATATCTGTCTAGACCGTCACATGATCAAAGCTGGTCACTCGCCCGCAGTATCAAATGTGCGCGTCTAGCCACGAACTTCCTCGCACTCGCATAGGCCATTCCGATGGCCCGCATGAGGTATTCCCCGCATCGAGGGTAGCTACTCCCCGGCATCGTCCTGGACTCGCAGTCCGCATGGCCACAGAGACCGCATGACCATAAAGGCCGCACACTAACCTGGAACTCTCGTAGCTCCGCATAGGCCCCCAGGACCCGCATGAGGTATTCTCGAATCATGGTCCCAGACCGCCTGAGTCTACCCCGCATCGGAGGGCAGCTTAACCCCCGGAAACATGTCAAGAGGTGAGTGATGTACTACTAGCACAACGGCTTACCGTTAAACAACATAAGCACAACAAGGGAAACCCCTTTACACAAATATCACAAAATACTAACACACGTAGCATCCTAATATGTTTACTTATCAACTCAACAAGAAGGTATTACAAGGCTATCACAAACCAATACAATCAAGTTATTCACACAAGGTACATTCTTCTTTATGTTAACAAGTTCGGGTTTTTATCCCCAAAGTACTTCATACATTAACTCTTTAAAGATCCGTTCCTTTCACAAAAGTCACACCATACCCGTAGTATAAAAATAGAGTGACTATCTTTTTAAGTGATTCAAAACACTACTCTTTGTAAATTCAAGTAACAACATTCCTTTCCAAACGTTCAAGTTTGCCTAATTTCAATTACTCAAGTTTCTCATTTTCGAAAGGTTTGTAGTTCATAGTATTAATCACTTAATAACAATTTGAGAAACATATACCTTATGTGTGAGTAGGTTATTCTTGTTTATAACAATCTTATAACAGCAGCCATGATCTAGGAAATGTAATATCATTTTGTCTCATCTTAGCTTCTATGCAGATGGAAGTTTCTACTGGTTTTAATAATACTTGATTAGTCAATACATTTTCCTTTATTAGCGCTGCTGTGGTTTGTTCGATACTTATTCTCATTTCCGAAATCAGTAAAACATTATTCTTTAAAATCAAATACTCATTACTCGCGAATGAGGTTTTACAACATTTTAGAACATAATCGTCGTGAGTAATGAGTACTGGTTTTTAAAAGAATAATGTTATATTGATTTCGGAAATGGGAATAATTATCGAACAAGCCATTGCAGCATTAATAAAGGAAAATGTAATAACAATTAATTATATTAAAACCAGTAGAAACCTCCATCTGCATAGAAGCTAAGATAAGACAAAATTGTATTACATTTCCTAGATCATGGCTGCTTTAATAAGATCATTAATAACAAGTATTGATTTTTCTTAAATTCCAAAGTAAGGAACTTGATTTCTAAAAGAAAGGAGATTCGAGGAACTAAAGTGTTTTGGTTTAAAAGAAAGGCATGTTTTTGTCTTAAAATAGTTTATTTCAAAAGAAGGTATGGAAATTGTTTTGGTTTACTAAAAAAAAAGATAGTTACTCTATTTTGATACTACGAGTATCGTGTGACTTTTTGTGAAAGAAATGGATCTTTTAAAGTGTTAAAATGCGTAGTACCTTGGGGTTAAAATCCGAATTTGTTGTAATAAAATAAAAGTCTATGAGTACGTTGACTTGCCTATGCTTGTTGTTCTAGCCTTTGTTGTGAAAGTGTTTTGATTCTGTGCTACCGAGTCTCTCGATGGAGGGTCGGTTATCTTGTTATATCCTTGGACCTACTGACACGTTGGGTGGCCCACGGGTATGGTTCCATTAGGATTGTTGTTCCATGGACTAGCTCTCCATGAGGTTTTACTGATTCGGCTTTGGTATCTGGTAGTTGGCTCTCGTACTTGCCCCGGTCGTGGCTGATTCGGCTTTGGTTCTGGTAGTTAGCCTTCGTACTTGCCCCGTTCAGTTTTGTGGTGAAGTCTCGTGACTTACGGTTGTGATCTGGTGGTTAGCCTGGTTACTTGCCCCCGTCAGCTACGTGACGCAGGTGGATCTGGTAGAGGTTATCGCACTTGCCACGTGTCAGCTTCGCGGCGAAGTATCGTGACTTACGGTTGTGATCTGGTGGTTAGCCTGGTTACTTGCCCCCGTCAGCTACGTGGCGCAGGGAGGATCTGGTAGAGGCTATCGACTTGCCACGCGTGTCGCCTTCGCGAGTCGGTGTTTGGACGGCTTCGTGACTTACGGTTGTGATTTGGTGGTTAGCCCGTTACTTGCCTCGCGCCTACGTGGCGCATGGAGGATCTGGTAGAGGCTATCGCACTTGCCACGTATCAACTTTGTGATATGGTTGTTTAGTATTATTGGTACGGTAGGTTACGTAGTGGCTTTCTTGCCTTGCCCGATTGATGATGCAGGTTGGATCTGGTAGCTATGCCTTCGTACTTGCCCCGTACGGTTTCTATGACACAGGTGGGACCTGGTATTCATGTGTACTTCTTGGTGTTATTATATCATAGACTGCCGGCAGTGAGGAAGGTATTCCACGGGCATGATTGATGTTGTGGGCGTGAGACCCATAGTTATATTTGAGTGATGACTTTGAGGGCGTGAGTCCCTGACTTGACATGACTGCTTATATGTTGTGTACTGTAGTTTGGTTATCATACATGTCTCCTGCTTTATATAGACTATTATGATTTCATTTACAGTATTTTTAGTTTCACATACTTGGTACCTGTTGTACTGACCTCCTTCGGGGGGCTGCGTTCATGCCGCAGGTAGAGGTACACCGGTTGTTGATCCTCGTTCATAGGATCGCAGTTCAGCGTTTGGGAAGTTCCGTTTCTCCGGAGGCTTATCTTTTGGTATAGTCCCCTGTCACTGTAGGTACTTGTACATTCAGGGGTATGGCGGGGCCCTGTCCCGTCATAGTTGTTGTTACATTCTTAGAGGTCTGTAGTACTGTTGTGGGCAGGGTTTGTAAAGGATTGTAACTGTTCAGGTGTATATATATATGCAGAAAGGTAACCGTTTTGGTTAGCCTGTTTCTTATTTTATCTTGTTTCATGTTTAAGTTTTTATTTCCGCTGATTTTCTCTGATGTTATATCACTAGGGTGCCCGGGGTAAGGCACCAGTCACGGGCCCGAGGTCGGGTCGTGACAGAGATCCTAAGAGCAATGATCACCAACCTGTGTACCTAATACCTGCGGGCATTTAACGGCCAGAAGAAGTCGATAACAACAGTGCGAATATGGAACATAAATAAGGTACAACAATTAAAACTTATCTGTATAAAAGCATGACAGAGGTAAGTGTAAAAAGGGTAAATACCTGAACCTACCATGTCATTACCATCTCGTGAACTTAATCGTACCTTATTATTTTTTCCCATTTTTCAATAAAAGTTATAGTCACTTTCTTACGTACATACTTAGGAAAATTATCAAGTTCATTACCATATAACTTACTTACCTTACATAACATAATCCGGCCCTTTATGGAGGGACGCTATCTTACCCGATCTGGGACGCGATAAAGTCACATAGTCTGCCCATAAAGGTATACTGCCCGGCCCATTCCTGAGACGCGATAAAGTCATATAGTCTGCCCATAAAGGTATACTTCCCGGCCCATTCCTGGGACGCGATAATGTCATATAGCCTGCCCATAAAGGTATACTGTCCGACCCATTTCTGGGACGCGATAATGTCATATGGTCTGCCCATAAAGGTATACTGCCCGGCCCATTCCTGGGACGCGATAAAGTCATATAGTCTGCCCATAAAGGTATACTGCCCGGCCCATTTTTGGGATGCGATAATGTCATATAGTCTGCCCATAAAGGTATACTGCCCGGCCCATTTCTGGGACGCGATAATGTCATATAAAATCCGGGAATTTAACCCAACGTACTACGTACCTCTACTCCTTTTAAAAATGACTCTTTTTCAAATGAAACTTCCAAGATACTAACAACCGTAGTATCAAGTCATATCTACTTTTCAAGACAAGTCACAATACCTTTTAGAAATACATTTACCGGCTTCTAAATCAAATGATTTCTTTCTTAAAAACCTTACGCAATTGGTACCTTTAAAACTATTTGCCCTTCTTTATTTCAAGTCATTTTTGTTTATATAACTAGAGAAAACCATTCTCTTAACCTTTCATAAAGTTATTATAACCAACTTCCCATAAAGCCGTTATACTAACTTTATGCCTTAGACTAATTCATTCTTTTTATAACCAAGAGACTTATACTTTCAAATCAAGTTACATAACTTTTAAAATACTTCAAGTCTCTTAACTTTAGAAATCAAGTTTCTTAACTTAGAATTTAAAATCTCTTATCTTTAGAATATCAAGAAATCCATGCTTTCCAAATCAAGTATTCTATATATTTAAATCAAGTCATTTCTTCCTTTAGAAATCAAGTCGCATAACTTGAAAAATAAAGTTTCTTAACCTTTTAAGAATTCAAGGTTCATAGTCTTAAAAACATCATACATAAACTCTTTTAAATTAAGTAGCATATACTTTGGTGCGTTGTGAATAAGTTATACTTATTTATAACGATCTTATTCAAGTAGCCATGATCTAGAAAATGTAATAAAATTTTGTCTTATCTTAGTTTCTATGCAGATGGAGAATTCTACTCATTTTAATATAATCAATTGTCATTACATTTTCCTTTATTAACGCTGCAATGGCTTGTTCGATACTTATTCTCATTCGTGCCTTAAAATTAGCCAAGTCAACTTGGCTCCAAATACCTCCTAACGACTCTTACCAACATCCCCCATAAGACTTGGTAAGAACTTAGGGTAACCTAGACATAACCTTTACATAGAGTAAATCACATACATACCTCTTAACCTCTAAGAGTAGAAGGGAACATGAAATAATACCACATATATATTCCATATATAGAATCATGCCAAAGGAAGGAAGAGGTTCACATACCTCGCGACGATTATCGACAAGTAGCAAAATGCTCCAAAGTACTTCAACCTTGATAGCTATTCCATCCTCCAAGTAGAATACGCTATACTTAGTACTTCAACCTATAATGGCCATAATACGTCCATTAACTTCTTACTTTAGACGTAGAATATTATAAGTGCAAGGTCACTAAATTCTACGGAAAATCGGACAGCACTTCCTTTGTTTCTACATACTTTGCCACCTTTTTGAAGGCCGAATTCAATAACCAAACACGCCACATTTAAGGCCCAACAATGCAATTATCAATAGGGGATTACACGCCTACTAGACGTGTAAAATTCCTCCCCACAATTGATATCAAACTACTACAACTACAAGTGTAAATCCGGCAACTTGAGATACAACAACACCAATTCTTATCCAATTTCCTTTTCAATCCAAATTGTTAGCATAACATGATATCAAGTCGCAATCGCTTATAACTACTACAATCTTCAAGTAAGTAACATGCGACGATTCTAAATAACGACCAAATTGTAATTCAATCTTCAAAAGGCTTATATGACATTTCGGATTTTAGGCTACAACAACCCATAACACTTGTAAATCTTCAACACATATACTTCATGCTAGCAAATATGTAAGGCTAACAACAATATCTAATCTTGTAACACTTTAAGAGACAAGATTATTACCTCAACGAGTCTTAGTCCAACTTCAAATCCGAAGTCGCTCCCTAGCAACTTTGAGCCTCTTCTTGACACTTCAATCCGCCACTTGAAACCCTTAGAATATCACAAACCACTTCCCTTAAATCTTCCAATCAAAACCTAGGAAAGCAACTAGGTTTTCACCTTGCGACTAATACGAAAATAATCTTTTTCCGGGATCTTTCTATTGAGATACCCTTACAATACCCTCATGAACCTTGGTTTAAAGTGTGGAGCTTAAAGAACAACAAACAATTTTTTTTTAACCCTATGAACCCGAGAGCTTTACAATGGCAAGAACAAGTTTCTTGAAAATTTGGCTAAGTGTGGGAGCTTGTCTTGCTAGTAGTGTTACTATATAGAAACATGGAGGGTCAAGATTAAAACAAATGTGTGGTTTGGATGCATCTCTTTTAAATATCAAGCTAAGTGGTCCCATTGACCAAGTCAATATTATCAAGCTCCTCAACTTGCAAGACTTTGTCATCCTAACAATGGTCAAATGACCCTTATACTCATGCTTATTTCGTCCAAGGCTACTTCAGGGGGTCACACGTGTCGCCCTCCCATTCGTCACAATATTTCGTTTTCCGACAATTTCATAATTCCGGTAAATTTTTACAAGTCTCTAATCTTAACATTTTTGAGTTCTTATGTACCTTCTTAAAACATGTCCTGAAATTACGGGGTGTAACATTCAAGTAAAGAACTTTCACTTTTGAAAATCCAAACTTCATCAAGGTAATGGATTATAACAACTTTCAATTTAAACATCCAAAGTACAATCAAGGAAGTATATATAACAACTTCTATATTATGCAATCCAAGTACAATCAAGGAATGGATCATTTAAGGAGTAGGACTTACTTTCTTTATCATAAGGAATCATGCTAGAAGAAGAGGAGATGGTTCACATACCTTATCGGCTTAATCCACAAGCTAAGTCGAATACGCCGCACGTAGAATTGTCAACCTATAATGGCAACAACACGACTATCAACTTCTAGTTTCTAACGTAGAATAATACTAAGTATACGGTCTCTTATTCTACGGAAAATTGGGCAGCACCTCCTTTGTTTCTACGTACTTTTCCACCTTTTTCAAGGCCCGATAATCAATAACCAACATGCCACATTTAAGGCTCAATACATCAACCAATCAAAGGGGATTACACGCCTTACAATACATGTAAAATTCTGCCCCACAATTCATATAAAACAATCCAACACTTATAAGGGCATTCAGCCACCAATATGACAACTCCTAAGTCCTTTCCAATTCCTTTTCAATTCAAGTTGTTAGGTCTAACATGTTATATAGTCATAAACAACTTTAACAACTATAATTCCTTCTTTATATAACATGCGACGACTAAACTAATAATCAAATTGAATTGTAATCTCAAAGGCTAAACATGCTAGTTTCGGATCAGAGTTCCAATATCCATAACACTTATAAAACTTCAATATATACTTCTCATTCTTGCTAATATCCATAACTACAACAATAAGTAATCTTTAATTACTAAAACGACAAGATTGTTACCTTTATAAGCCCTTATAAAATTCCAAGATTCAAAGTCGCTCCTTAGCAATTCTTAGCTCCTTTCCTTTACGCTGCAATCCTCTATTTGAATCCTTTAGAAGTTCACAACCAACTTCTCTTCCATTTCCAATCCAAAACTATGAAAACGACTTAGGTTTTCTCCTTGCGACTAACGTGAAAACGTCGTTTTCCCGAGATCTTTCTATTGAGATATCCTTACAATACCCCTAGGAACCTTGGGTTAAAGTCTTGTGAATAATGAACCAAAATTACAAAAAATTTGTGTGGGATCTTAGCCAAACCCGAGATGCTCCTTGCTAGCACAAAATGTTCTCTAATTTTTTCTAAGTGTTGAAGACTAAGTCTTGCACTAGTGTAGTATATATAACACAATGGAGGGCTTAGATTACAACATATGTGTGGCTAGGATGAAGAGTAATTAATTATCTAAATAAGTGGCAAGTTGACTAAGTCAATAATCTCAACATTGCAAGACTTGATCATCTACATTGGTCAATGAACATTACACCCTTGCCCAATTTCGTCCAAGACCATGTGGGGGGGGGGGTGCCACGTGTCGCCCTCCCATTCGTCCATAAAATTTCATAACCCTCGTGGGCCCCATAAAACGTAAAATTCCTCGGGTGGGCCTCACGTGACCAAATCCGTAAAAATAAATTTCCACAATGTTAATAAGTTCCATACTCCTCAAATAATGCATTTTGAGAATCTAATTCTCCTCAACGAACATTTTTCCTTTCCGACGTTCGGAATATTTTCCCTCGGAAAAACAATTTTTCCTTTCGTACCAATTTTCAAGTCTTGTGTCCTGGCTTCTATTCTATTATACATGTCTTGGAATTACGGGGTGTAATAGAACACCTCACCTCGACACACTGTCTCACTCAGCAAAGCCCAAAGTGGGATACACCCTCGTTATAGAGCTCTATCGGCGAGCTCTCTTGGCTGCCTGCCCGTCAGTCTGCGTAGTTTGATGAAAATACAAATATCTCTCTACTTTAATGTCATATAGACAAACCCTTTAATACGCTGGAAAGTAGACTCATATACCTTCAATTTTGTGGGTGGACCATCTCGTAACGCCAAATATATTGGGAGAAAAATGTTGTTACATCAGACCCAAATTTCAACGAACTTCTTAGCTTAACTTGCCATGACCTTTGTAGACTTTAGTTTTACAACTACTTGACAAACTTAACATATGACTATTATAAGATTCAAATATCTCATAACATGACCTTCTTAGAATATCGATTACTCGTATTCTCACCCCGAAAGTACGAGCTATTACGATCAAATTTTCTTTCGGCAAACTTCGTTAAAAAGTGTTTCCTTCAATTCAGTTAACCCCAAGTACATACTAAAAATATATTAAATTCAATAAACCTCTCTTAGACTTTTAGAGGGATATTTATCTCTCCGGGCTTACGTTAGTTAACTCACGTTTCAATTGATGTAAAAAATATGGGGTGTAATATTATCCCCCTTAGAAATATTTGTCCTCGAATGTTAAGCTTCCCCCCGGTATTGTACTACTCTCATAACTCCTCAAACCATTACATAAATAGATATTTCATTATTTTATACCTTATTCTTTTGCTGAGGCGTATGACTTGAAACTTGTCGAGCTTACGACTATTATTAAATTCCTTATGTAGCCTACATGGGTTTATCTTCAGGGTACCACTACACCTAGGTTGTTCGTTCTATCTCATGACTCATACTGATGATCTATATACTATAAAGTCACCTCGTTACGGTCCATCATAGGTGAAAAATTCTGATCTCATTTCATACTTTGAAACATTTGTTTATATACTATTGATTCATTTTCATCAGGACTCATATCTCACATTAATGGAAACTTAGAACTATTTACATAATTCATTTTCATCAGGGCTCATATCTCGCCAGCGAATATCCAAAGTTATTGCATGATTCACCTTAGGGGTGATACTATATCTCAATAACAATATTCCATATTATATCAACATTTGTTTTTGGGTAAATAAATAATATATTACTAGAAATCGAAAAGTACAATCGATCATTGAGGTTTCTCAAGCCTCAATGTAAAGCACGAAAATACAATACAAGAAAATAAAATAAACACAATACAAATAAGCTTAATCTTGTAGGGTTGAAATACTCTTCCACTTCTCAAACTTGCTGCTTGGCTTTGTTCATAATAACATCACCCGGGAGATGAACCCGTTTCTTTGGAAATCGGGGGTAATGAAATGCTCCTCCAATCTTCATACTTGTAACTTTACCACTGTTTCTTTGGAAATTCTTTCTTGGAGTAACCTCATGCCATCCATCCTCATCTCCCTGCCTTGACACCGAAGCACCTCTAAAAGCATCCGGAATCAAAGGTGTATTAGGTACCCCCTTAGTCATCACATCCATGTCCACTTCAATGTTCAATGATCCACCGACTGGTAGTGGAACAAAGAAGGGGTTGGTTTGAAGTGAGCGTGTAGGTTCATTAACACCAACCATTTCTGGATCTACTCCTTTGTCCGAAACAACCATTGGCTCGTGAGTGCTCATTGTCTCCATAGGCATTACATGTTCCTCCAATTTCTTACACTTGAAATGATTATGCCCGAATACTTTGCAATGAAAACAAAATCGGGATAATTCTCATATTCCACCTTTTGAACATACTTGATATTGCTTGGTAATTTAACATTAAATTTCGTGACCGGCTCCTTGCTAACATTGACTTCAATTAATACCAGTGCATAATTCATTTTGGACCTCTCCTTCATGAATTGGTCCGTATACAAGGGCTTCCCCACACGTGAGGCGATCATACTTAACCCGGATGCGCTCCATACCGACAAAGGAACATCACGAAGCACCACCCAAATCGGGATGTTCATGAAAAGATCATCCGTGAGCAAAGTGTCCTTATCAACTGATTTTGTTACACCCCGGAAATTCCAAGATATGTTTGTAAGGACGTACGTAAGAACTCAAAAATGTTAAGATTTGAGACGAGTAAATTTATCGGAATTATGGAATTGTCGGAAAACGAAATATTGCGACGAAGGGGAGGGCGACACGTGTCACCCCCCCCTTAGTGGTCTTGGACGAAATTGTCTTGGATGGAATGGTCATTTGACCAATTTTAGGATGGCCAAGTCTTGCAAAGACTAATAGCTTGATATTGTTGACTTAGTCAAGTCCACTTGGCTAGGATCCATGTGAAACTTATCTAGGCCAACCATTTGTGTAGATCTTGACCCTCCATAGTATTATATATGTGTACAAGTAGCAAGACAAGGCTTTTAACACTTAGCTAAATTTTCAAACAAATCTTGAAGAGCATTAAGAGGGCTCTCGGCTTTTAGGAGGGTTTCAAGAGAAGAATTTTCAATTGTTGTCCAATAATCTCCCCACTTTAAACCAAGGTACCTAAGGGTATAGTAAGCATATCTCAATAGAAAAATCTCGGAAAAAGATAGTTTTCGGGTTAGTCGCAAGGCGAGAACCTAAGGGGTTATTCAACTTTGAAGTTGGAATTTGAAGATGAGTTATTCTTAAGCTTCTAAGGGTTTCTTGGAGTGGATTGGAACGCCGAAAGGAGGAGCTAAAGTTGCTAAGGATCGACTTGTAGTCTTGGATCATATTTGGGCTAATATGAGGTATAATCTTCGTCTTACTTTTGTAATTGAAGATTCAATGTTATTGTAAGTTAGAAATGATCATGTGATATGTGTTATGAAGTTTGATAAGTGTTATGGAATTTTAAGAGCTCAAAATCGAAATGGCATGTTTAGCCCTTTGAAATTGAAATACAATTTTAGTCGTTATTAGAAATCGTCGCATGTTGCCTACTTAGAGATTATGGATTGTTATAATCAAATACGACTTGATATCATGTTATGCTACCAATTTTGGATTGAAATGGAAATTTGATAAGAATTGGTAAGGTTGAACTCAAGGTGGCCGAATTTGGACTTTTTAGTTTGTTTTTCATTTGTATTGGACTACTTTCTAAATTGTGAGCCAATTGGGGCTGTTTAGTTAGTCATTTGTATTGGAGTACCTTATAGAAATTGTGAGCCAATTGGGGCTGTTTGGTTATTGTATTCGGCCTTGAAAAAGGTGGCAAAGTAAGTAGAAACAAAGGAGGTGCTGTCCGATTTTCCGTAGAATTTAGCGACTTAGCACCTAAAATATTCTACGTATGAAGTAAGAAGTTAATGGACGTATGGTGACCATTATAGGTTGACGTACTAGGTATAGTGTATCCTACTTGAAGAATGGAATAGCTCAAGGTGGAAGTACTTTGGAGCTTTTTGCTTTTTGTCGACAATCGTCGCGAGGTATGTGAACCTCTTCCTTCTTTTGACATGATTCTATGTATGGAATATACATGTAGTACTATTTCATGATTCCTTCTACTCTTAGAAGTTAAGAGGTATGTATGTCGATTTACTCTACGTAAAGGTTATGTATAAGTTATCCTAAGTTCTTACCAAGTCTTATGGGGGATGTTGGTAAGAGTCGTTAGGAGGTATTTTGGAGCCAAGTTGACTTGGCTAATTTACGGCACGAATAAAAATAAGTATCGAACAAGCCATTGCAGCGTTAATAAAGGAAAATGTAATGACAATTAATTGTGTTAAAACAAGTAGAATTCTCCATCTGCATAGAAGCTAAGATAAGACAAAATTGTATTACATTTTCTAGATCATGGCTACTTGATTAAGATAGTTATAAATAAGTATAACTTATTCACAACGCACCAAAGTATATGTTACTTAATTTAAAAGAGTTTACGTATGGAGTTTTAAGACTTGAAACTTGTTTTCTTAAAAGTTAAGAGACTTGAAGTATTTTGAAAGCTATGTGATTTGATTTGAAAGTATAAGTCTCTTGGTTATAAAAAAAAATGAATTAGTTTAAGGCATAAAGTTAGTATGACGGCTTTATGGGAAGTTGGTTATAATAACTTTATGGAAGGTTAAGAGAATGGTTTTCTCTAATGTAAGCAAAGAATGTTTTGAAATAAAGAAGGGCAAATTGTTTTAAAGGTACCAATTGCTTAAGGTTTTTAAGTAAGAAGTCACTTGATTTAGAAGCCGGTAATTGTATTTCTAAAAAGGTAGTGTGACTTGTCCTGAAAGGTAGAGATGACTTGATACTACGGTTGTTAGTATCTGGGAAGTTTTATTTGAAAAAGAGTTTTTCTAAAGGAGTTGAGGTGCGTAGTACGTTGGGTTAAATTCCCGGGTTTTATATGACATTATCGACCCAGATCGGGGCGTATACCTTTAGGCGCACTATATGACATTATCGACCGAGACGGGCGGGCAATATACCTACGCGCACTATATGACGTTATCGACCGAGACGGGCGGGCGGATACCTTCACGCGCACTATATGACATTATCGACCCAGGAATGGGCCGGGCAGTATACCTTTACGGGCAGACTATATGACATTATCGACCCAGAGATGGGCCGGGCAGTATACCTTTACGGGCAGACTATATGACATTATCGACCCAGAGATGGGCCGGGCAGTATACCTTTACGGGCAGACTATGTGACCTTGATCGCGTCCTAGATTGGGCCGGGTAGTATAGGTGCCCCTCCTTACAGGGCCGGATTATACTTATGAAAGATAGGTAAGTTATATAGTAATGAACTTAATGATTTTTCCTAATCATGTACGTAAGAATGTGGCTATAGTTTTTATAGAGAATGAAAAAGATAATAAGGTGCGATTAAGTTCATAAGTGGTAATGACACGGCAGGATCTGGTATGTATCTTTATACTTGTCCTTGTCATTCTTTTATCTGATTATGATCTGCTTCAGACGTTATTTACATTTCCATATTCGCATTGTTGTTATCGACCCCTTCGGGGCTGCGTTCATGCCCGCAGTTTAGGTACCAGTTAGCGATCCTTGCTCTTAGGATCTCGGTTGATGTTTGAGAAAGCTCCATTTGCTCGGAGGCTTATCTCTTGGTATGGTTTTCCACAAGTAGTAGATTCATGTATATTCAGGGGTATTGCGGGGCCCTGTCCCGCCACAGTTGTTATGTTAAAAATCTTAGAGGTCTGTAGTCACATTTTGTGGGTCAGTTGTAAAGAAAATGAGGCAACTGCTTCGGTTGTGTATATTTATGTCGGGAAGGTAGCCACATCGGCTAACTTTGTTGTTTTACTGTTGTTTTATTTTTAAGGTTCATGTATGTTCATTGATTATCTCGATGTTTATTCGTAAGGGTGCCTGTGTAGGGCACGATCGCGATCCGGTCGGGTCGTGACAAAAGTGGTATCGAAGCGATTAGTCTCGGAAAGTGTCTATGCGTGTCTAGTAGAGTCTTGATTATCGGTGTGTTGTGCACCACATCTATAATCGTGAGGCTGCAGGACATTTAGGATTGGTTTCCATTCTTCTCACTCACGAGATCGTGCGATAGAAGCGTGTTGTTAGGGTCGTCCTCCCTAACGAGTCATGTTGATTGCAGCCACGAGAAAGCGTGATGACCGGGAAGGACTATGTGGATTGCGTATCCAGGTTGGTAATGATTATAGTATAGTTGGTATTGTGACATACATCTATACAGAGTTATGTATGAGGGTCAGACGCGTGTTGCCTAGACTGATTTTGGATTACCAAGAGTTGGTAAAGACTAACTAGATACCGGGAAGGTATGAAATAGTTAATGAATTTTCGCCAAGGTCTTCTCGGGTAGAAAGAGTTATTATAGATCAAGAATAAGAGTTAAGTGCGACGGCGGGTCGGGGTGAGGACCTGTTACGGGTCTCCCCATGGCCTGGAATGGAGTAGGATCAGTTGGTAGTAGTTCCGCTACGTGACGGGGTCACGAGGGTGCAAGGCCCAAGTCTAGTTAATTGTTTTACGGGTTCGTGGACGCGTTCCACCGGAACCAGGTCATGAAAGCCGGAAATGGCCTTATGTTGTTTTATAGAGTGACTCCAAAGATTTGAGGCCAGAGTCGGTATGGAAGTTATGTATGTATGTTAGAAGGAGTTGGAAGTACGAAAAGATAATCTCTTTTGGGCTTATGATGGACAGATATGCGTGTGCGAGGTATTAGGGCCATGTGTGGCATTGTTGGTATGTCGGGGTTGTGAGAGGAAACTATGTCGCTAATTATAAGTTCGACTCCGAAAGAACATTCGAGGACGAATGTTTCTAAGGGGGGAAGAATGTTACACCCCGGAAATTCCAGGATATGTTTGTAAGGACGTACGTAAGAACTCAAAAATGTTAAGATTTGAGACGAGTAAATTTATCGGAATTATGGAATTGTCGGAAAACGAAATATTGCGACGAACGGGAGGGCGACACGTGTCACCCCCCCTTAGTGGTCTTGGACGAAATTGTCTTGGATGGAATGGTCATTTGACCAATTTTAGGATGGCCAAGTCTTGCAAAGACTAATAGCTTGATATTGTTGACTTAGTCAAGTCCACTTGGCTAGGATCCATGTGAAACTTATCTAGGCCAACCATTTGTGTAGATCTTGACCCTCCATAGTATTATATATGTGTACAAGTAGCAAGACAAGGCTTTTAACACTTAGCTAAATTTTCAAACAAATCTTGAAGAGCATTAAGAGGGCTCTCGGCTTTTAGGAGGTTTCAAGAGAAGAATTTTCAATTGTTGTCCAATAATCTCCCACTTTAAACCAAGGTACCTAAGGGTATAGTAAGCATATCTCAATAGAAAAATCTCGGAAAAGATAGTTTTGGGTTAGTCGCGAGAACCTAAGGGTTATTCAACTTTGAAGTTGGAATTTGAAGATGAGTTATTCTTAAGCTTCTAAGGGTTGCTTGGAGTGGATTGGAACGTCGAAAGGAGGAGCTAAAGTTGCTAAGGATCGACTTGTAGTCTTGGATCATATTTGGGCTAATATGAGGTATAATCTTCGTCTTACTTTTGTAATTGAAGATTCAATGTTGTAAGTTAGAAATGATCATGTGATATGTGTTATGAAGTTTGATAAGTGTTATGGAATTTTAAGAGCTCAAAATCGAAATGGCATGTTTAGCCCTTTGAAATTGAAATACAATTTTAGTCGTTATTAGAAATCGTCGCATGTTGCCTACTTAGAGATTATGGATTGTTATAATCAAATACGACTTGATATCATGTTATGCTACCAATTTTGGATTGAAATGGAAATTTGATAAGAATTGGTAAGGTTGAACTCAAGGTGGCCGAATTTGGACTTTTTAGTTTGTTTTTCATTTGTATTGGACTACTTTCTAAATTGTGAGCCAATTGGGGCTGTTTAGTTAGTCATTTGTATTGGAGTACCTTATAGAAATTGTGAGCCAATTGGGGTTGTTTGGTTATTGTATTCGGCCTTGAAAAAGGTGGCAAAGTAAGTAGAAACAAAGGAGGTGCTGTCCGATTTTCCGTAGAATTTAGCGACTTAGCACCTAAAATATTCTACGTATGAAGTAAGAAGTTAATGGACGTATGGTGACCATTATAGGTTGACGTACTAGGTATAGCGTATCCTACTTGAAGAATGGAATAGCTCAAGGTGGAAGTACTTTGGAGCTTTTTGCTTTTTGTCGACAATCGTCGCGAGGTATGTGAACCTCTTCCTTCTTTTGACATGATTCTATGTATGGAATATACATGTAGTACTATTTCATGATTCCTTCTACTCTTAGAAGTTAAGAGGTATGTATGTCGATTTACTCTACGTAAAGGTTATGTATAAGTTATCCTAAGTTCTTACCAAGTCTTATGGGGGATGTTGGTAAGAGTCGTTAGGAGGTATTTTGGAGCCAAGTTGACTTGGCTAATTTACGGCACGAATAAGAATAAGTATCGAACAAGCCATTGCAGCGTTAATAAAGGAAAATGTAATGACAATTAATTGTGTTAAAACAAGTAGAATTCTCCATCTGCATAGAAGCTAAGATAAGACAAAATTGTATTACATTTTCTAGATCATGGCTACTTGATTAAGATAGTTATAAATAAGTATAACTTATTCACAACGCACCAAAGTATATGTTACTTAATTTAAAAGAGTTTACGTATGGAGTTTTAAGACTTGAAACTTGTTTTCTTAAAAGTTAAGAGACTTGAAGTATTTTGAAAGCTATGTGATTTGATTTGAAAGTATAAGTCTCTTGGTTATAAAAAAAAAATGAATTAGTTTAAGGCATAAAGTTAGTATGACGGCTTTATGGGAAGTTGGTTATAATAACTTTATGGAAGGTTAAGAGAATGGTTTTCTCTAATGTAAGCAAAGAATGTTTTGAAATAAAGAAGGGCAAATTGTTTTAAAGGTACCAATTGCTTAAGGTTTTTAAGTAAGAAGTCACTTGATTTAGAAGCCGGTAATTGTATTTCTAAAAGGTAGTGTGACTTGTCACGAAAGGTAGAGATGACTTGATACTACGGTTGTTAGTATCCGGGAAGTTTTATTTGAAAAGAGTTTTCTAAAGGAGTAGAGGTGCGTAGTACGTTGGGTTAAATTCGGGTTTTATATGACATTATCGACCCGAGTTGGGCGGGCAATATACCTTCACGCGCACTATATGACATTATCGACCCGAGAGATGGGCGGGCAAGATACCCACGCGCACTATATGACGTTATCGACCCGAGATGGGCCGGCGGTATACCTTCACGCGCACTATATGACATTATCGACCCAGAGATGGGCCGGGAAGTATACCTGCAGGCGCACTATATGACGTTATCGACCCGCAGATGGGCAGGCGGTATACCTTTACGCGCACTATATGACATTATCGACCCGCAGATGGGCGGGCGGTATACCTTACGCGCACTATGTGACCTTGATCGCGTCTAGGGTGGGCGGGTAGTATAGGTGCCCCTCCTACAGGCGGATTATACTTATGAAAGATAGGTAAGTTATATAGTAATGAACTTAATGATTTTTCCTAATCATGTACGTAAGAATGTGGCTATAGTTTTTATAGAGAATGAAAAAGATAATAAGGTGCGATTAAGTTCATAAGTGGTAATGACACGGCAGGATCTGGTATGTATCTTTATACTTGTCCTTGTCATTCTTTTGTACAGTTATGATCATTTCTTGACGTTATTTCATTCCATATTCGCAATTTTGTTATGACCCGCCCGGGCTGCGTTAAATGCCGCGAGTTTAGGTACCCAGGTTGGCGATCCTTGCTCTTAGGATCTCGGTTCAGTGTTTGAGAGAAAGCTCCATTTGCTCCGGAGGCTTATCTCTTGGTATGGTTTTCCCTGAAGTAGTAGATTCATGTATATTCAGGGGTATGGCGGGGCCCTGTCCCGCCACAGTTGTTATGTTAAAAATCTTAGAGGTCTGTAGTCACATTTTGTGGGTCAGTTGTAAAGAAAATGAGGCAACTGCTTCGGTTGTGTATATTTATGTCCAGGAAGGTAGCCCTATCGGCTAACCTGTTGTTTTACTTCTGTTGTTTTATTTTTAAGGTTCATGTATGTTCCGCTGATTATCTCTGATGTTTACCTGTAAGGGTGCCCAGGTAGGGCACCAGTCGCGGTCCCGGGGTCGGGTCGTGACAGATTTTAACATCAATTTTTTCCCAAAAGTCGTATAAGGGCCACCATGAAATACCGTGATGCGATCTTGTTCAGTCATAAATCGGAAAATAGTCCATCGACGTCCGTATGGAATGATTCTACACTTAACTCCCCATTTTTTAACAATAGAATTTAATGCCTCACGTCCGTAAGGACGTGAAGCGCGATAAGACAATAACCCCAAGTTTCAACAAAGGGAACCATGTCATTCGCATCCAATTCCACATCATCCCCTTCTTGTTTGACAAATTGTAGTTTAAGTCCTTTTGATTCTAGACGAGTTCATCTTATGGGAGGTATTCTAATCCCATTTCATACTTGAAATCCTTTCTCATTGAACCTTTACTTCAAACATAGACTATACTCTTAAACACTATGCTCTTATCACTTGTCACTCAATTTACTTGTTCTGATATTAGGGCGACATTCCACCTCTCATATGTTATTCTAGTCTTAAACTTCTCTGATTTCATTCAACCTATACCGACCGCTCTATAACATACAAAAACTATCAACTTACTGGTTTGATGGGCTTAATCCTAAGTTCTTACCTATCCTTGTCACTTTCTTACTTACTTTATCTTACATTTACTTCTATCTACCTGAAACCTTGTTGCACTACTATACCTTGGCTTACGACCTACACCTATTCTATTCATATTATTTGTAACCTTCCAGATATCGTGCTAGCATCACATGCTTTCTTATACTGTTCCAGAACCTTAAGCGAGATATCACACATCTTATATTCTTACTCTCCTACCTAGACCTCCTGGTACCAGAAAATCATAAGCTAGAAGACACGACACTAATGGTACCACAATCGTTCTTGGATATTGAATCATGACACTTCTGGACCTACTCGAAGTCTGAACTATTCACAATTTTTTGTACATTGGTATCTCGTACCTTCTTTACTTTTTATCTCATTTACATATGAACCTCATACTTGATTTTCTAATACTATCATAATTTCTCTCTTTTAATTGTCTTATACTTTTTGCTAGCCGTAGCTTTTCAGATCATCAACATCTCTGTGTAACATCAAATATGAGTTTAACTTGTCCCTTCGGGGACATCCGATAAAATTGGAACGATACAGAGAAGATTAGCATGGCCCCTGCGCAAGGATGACACACACAAATCGAGAAATGGTCTAAATTTAAAAAATATGAGTTTAACTAAACTTCTTATGACTTAGTTCTACAGCACGACCTGGGATCAGAAATAATGGTACCCAATCCTAAATGCCCTGTAGCCTCTCATTTATTAATGTGGTACACAATATATCTATAACACGAATCTACTAGACATGACTTGTAGACTCCCTAAGACACAACCTTCTTTGATATCAAGTTTGTCACACCCAAACCTGGAGAGGTATGGCCAGCACCCAGTGCCTTACTAGGCTCGAGGGAACCCAGTTGTAACTTGAATAATCTACGTCTCGAAACACACATTAGGACAATAAGGCCAATCTATAATCTTTGCATCTCAACTTAGGCCGACAAGGTCATACGCTACAATATATGTATATAATAGTTAACTCGACTGAAACAAGATCATCTCGACATAGATACATATATGAACTTAGGCTGACAAGGCATACATATGTCTTCGCAAATAAAAAAATCCAAAATAGGATATATACAAGGGTCAACAAGACTAATAGTTTGACACTAGTATACATAGAGGATACGTCTACAAGCCTCTAAAGAGTGATAATTGTATCATAGCTGGGACACGGATCTAGCCTACCCTGTTATACCTCGTAACTCCAGGTCATGTTTAAGAGAATTTACGTAAGGAACTCAAGACTTGAAATTGGTACGAAAGGAAGGATTGTTTTTCCGACGGAAAAATCTTCCGAACGTCGGAAAGGAGAAATGTTCGTTAGTGAGAATTAGATTCTCAAAATGCATTAATTGAAGAGTATGGAACTTATTATCATTTTAGAAATTTAACTTTACGGATTTGGTCGTGTGGGGCCCACCCGAGGAATTTTACATTTTGTGGGACCCACGAGGGTTGCAGAATTTTATGGACGAATGAGAGGGAGACACGTGGCACCCCCTCCCCACATGGTGTTGGACGAAATTGCAAGGTTAAAATGGTCATTGACCATTGAAGAATATTAGTCTTGCTAGCATGATATTATTGACCAAAGTCAACTTGCCACTTGTGTATGATCCAAGTGTTTTTCATCCTAGCCACCCATATGTGAATATATTGACCCTCCATTGTTTTATATATACCCATCTAGTGCAAGACTAGCTCTTTTAACACTTAGAAAAAAAATTGGACATTCTTGTTCTTCATGAGGTTGCTCACGGGTTCAACATATTCCACACAAAAAAATTTGCAATTGTGTTCCATTATTCACAAGACTTTAACCCAAGGTCCCTAAGGGTATTGTAAGGATATCTCAATAGAAAGATTTCGGAAAAACGGCATTTTCACGTTAGTCGCAAGGCGAAAACCTAAGGCATTTTCATAGGTTTTGATTGGAAATGGAAGAGAAGTTGGTTGTGAGCTTCTAAAGGCTTCAAATAGCGGATTGGAGCGTAAAGGAAAGGAGCTAAGAATTGCTAAGGAGCGACTTTGAATCTTGGAAATTATAAGGGCTTGTAAAGGTATAATTCTTGTCGTTTTAGTAATTAAGATTACTTATTGTTGTAGCTATGGATATTAGCAAGTATGAGGTATATATTATGAATTTGATAAGTGTATTGGCTATTAGAACTCTAATCCGAAAACTAGTATGTTTATCCCTTGAGATTTCAATTCAATTGGATTATTAGTTTAATCGTCACATGTTATATAAGGAAGGAATTATAATTGTTAAGTTGTTTATGGCTATATAACATGTTAGGCCTAAGAAGTTGGATTGAAAAATAATTGCAAAAGGACTTGTTGGTGTTGTATATGTTTAGTCAAGAATGTCTTTAAATATGGAACTAGTTTAGTATTAATTTGTGGGGCGGAATTTTACACGTCCTGTTAAGGCGTGTAATCCCCTTTGGTTAGCTGATTTGTTGGGCCTTAAATGTGGCGTGTTTGGTTATTGAATTCGGCCTTGAAAAAGGTGGCAAAGTATGTAGAAACAAAGGAAGTGCTGTCCGATTTTCCGTAGAATTTAGTGACTTTGCACTTAGAATATTCTACGTTTGAAGCTAGAGGTTTAATGGACGTGTTATGACCATTATAGGTTGAAGTACTAAGTATAGAGTATTCTACTTGAAGGATGGAATAGCTATCAAGGTTGAAGTACTTTGGAGCATTTTGCTATTTGTCGATAATCGTCGCGAGGTATGTGAACCTCTTCCTTCTTTTGACATGATTCTATGTATTGAATATACATGTAGTACTATTTCATGATTCCTTCTACTCTTAGAAGTTAAGAGGTATGTATGTTGATTTACTCTACGTAAGGGTTATGTCTAAGTTTCCTAATTTCTTACCAAGTCTTATGGGGGATGTTGGTAAGAGTCGTTAGGAGGTATTTTGGAGCCAAGTTGACTTGGCTAAGTTACGGCACAAATGAGAATAAGTATCGAACAAGCCACTGCAGCGTTAATAAAGGAAAATGTAATGACAATCAATTAAGTTAAAACAAGTAGAATTCTCCATCTGCATAGAAGCTAAGATAAGACAAAATTGTATTACATTTTCTAGATCATGGTACTTGATTAAGATCATTATAAATAAGTATAACTTATTCACAACGCACCAAAGTATATGTTGCTTAATTTATAAGAATTTACGTATGAGGTTTTAAGACTATGAACCTCAAATTCTTAAAAGGTTAAGAGACTTTATTTTTCAAGTTATGGGACTTGATTCTTAAAGGAAGAAATGAATTGATTTAAAAGCATAGAATACTTGATTTGGAAAGTATTGATTTCTTGTCATTCTAAAGTTAAGAAACTGGTTTTCTTAAAAGTAAGAGACTTGAAGTATTTTGAAAGTTATGTAATTCGATTTGAAAGTATAAGTCTCTTGGTTATAAAAGGAATGAATTTGTCTAAGACATAAAGAGTTATCACGGATTTATGAGAAGTTGGTTATAACAATTTTATGGAAGATTAAAAGAATGGGTTTCTTCAGTAATGTATGCAAAGAAATGATTTGAAATAAAGAAGGCCAAATTGTTTTAAAGGTACCAATTGCTTAAGGTTTTAAAGAAAGAAGTCACGTGATTTAGAAATCTATAATTGTATTTCTAAAAGGTATTGTGACTTGTCTTGAAAAGTATATATATGACTTGATACTACGGTTATTAGTATCTTGGAAGTTTTATTTGAAAAAGATTCATTTTAAAGGAGTAGAGGTGCGTAGTACTTTGGGTTAAATTCCCGGATTTTTATGTGTGAAACGAAGGTGCCATGAGTTTATAAAAATGGAAGTCTAAAGGTTTAATGAACTTGCCTATGTTTGCTTGTGATAGCTTTGTGTGCAAGTATTATATGTTTACGTTTTCGTGACTCTCAGTTGGAGGGTACATGTGTTGTAAGTTTACTTGGGCGCATCGAAGCGGTGATGTGGGATTCCACGGGTATGCTTCCATTATGATTGATCATTGGACATGCTTATACGATGTGGGATTCTGGGGCATGTGACCAGGAGGCGGGTTAGATTCCCGGATTTGTTTTATTATCCATGGCCATGCTTATACGATGAGGGATTCTGGGGCATGCGACCATGCTATGTACGACTATTACTCCATGGGCTAGCTCCCCATGAAGACATGTACCAGCGATGAGGATTAGGGGCATGTTATATTCTTATTCCATGGGCTAGCTCCCCATGAAGACCTGCACCTACGATGAGGGTTGCCGAGGGCACGTTATGGCCATGCTTATACAATGAGGGATTCCGGGGCATGCGGCCGCGTTATATATATATATATATATATATGTATTGTATACGTGTACGCTGACAGTGAGGTAGGATGCCACGGGCGTGTCACCTGGTTATATGTTACACCTACGGTTGCCGACAGTGATGGAGGATTCCACGGGCAGGAGGTATATATATATGTATTGTATATGTGTACGCCGACAGTGAGGTAGGATGCCACGGGTGCGTCACATGAGTATGATTTATGTCATAGACTGCCGGCAGTGAGGAAGGAATTCCACGGGCACGGTTTGATATTTGTGTGACTTAATCGGGTCCCAGATTGGGCCGGGTGGTATAGGCGTCCCTCCATAAAGGGCCGGATTATGTTATGAAAGATAAGTAAGTTATATGGTAATGAACTTGACGATTTTTCCTAAGTATGTACGTAAGAAAGTGACTATAACTTTTATTGAAAAATGGGAGAAGATAATAAGGTACGATTAAGTTCACGAGATGGTAATGACACGGTAGGATCTGGTATGTACTCTTTTTATACTTGCCCCTGTCATTCTTTTGTACAATTATGATTTGTTTATTGTACCTTATTTTTGTTCCATATTAAATTTTTGTTATCGACCTCCTTGAAGTGCGTTCATGTCCGCAGTTTAGGTACACGATTGTGGATCTGCGAGCTTAGGATCTGATTCAAATTTTGAGATGGCTCCAATGTTAGGAGTTGTCATGGCTATGTATATTCGAAGTGCGGTGCCTTGTCCCGCCATAGTATTTTTCAAATCTTAGAGGTCCGTATTCATCCGTGGCTGGATGGCTAGAGTTGTTTTTACATTGTTAAATGTAGACCACTTTTCGGGTAATTTTTATGATTATGGCAGCCTTATCGGCTTGGCCTTGGTTTAAAAAAAAAGTGTGTTATTTATCTTCCGCAGTTTATTATGTTGTATGATTAGAAGGGTGCTCAGGTAGGGCACCAGTCGCGGCCCGGGGTCGGGTCGTGACATACCTATAGTCTATATATACACAAAAATCTAGACCTAGTAACTCTGAATACCTGGAGCATACCACATAAACTGGTAGTCAGCAAATCTACAGTGAAGGTCCAAGTTTGTCACACCCCAACCTAGGAAGGTATGGTTGGCACCTGATGCCTTACTAGGCCTAACTGAACCCAATTATAACTCAAACAATCTATGACTGAAAAGACAAGCTAGGCCAATAAGGCCGATCTGTAAGCTTAAAATCGCAACTTAGGCTGACAAGGCCATACACTGTAGTATGTACAAATAATAGTCAACTCTACTGAAACGAGATCATCTCGACATACATACATATATGAACGGCTTATAAAACTTACATATGTCTTTGGAAACAACAAAATCCAAAATAGGATATTTACAAAGGCCAACAAGGCCATTATGCTGGTGTTATTATAAATACAGGACATATCTACAAGCCTCTGAAGAGTGATAAATGTATGATAGATGGGATAGGGTCCCAGCTTACCCATAATCTGTATATCCACAAAAATCTAGACTTGGTAACGCTGAATGACTTGAAGCTTACCACACAAGCTGGTATAGAAAAATCTACCGAATAGGTCGTTGCTGCTGTCTATCAGGACATGAAGACATAAAATGCAGTGCCCCCAACAAAGGGATATCAATACAAAATAATGTGTCGAGTATATAAGGAAACTTAAATAACTAAATCTGAACTAAAATATAAAGTATTCTGAATATAAAAGGAAGACTCAATAGAAGTCTGGAGGCATACTTACTTATCTCGGGATCTGAAACTATACAAACCATATCAAACTATCTAGCCTCATATAAGGTGTCTAATAAATGGTAATAGATTCGAAGTCAACTAACATATCCTCGAAGGAAACTAACATAACCCCGAAGGCAGCTAACATAGCCCCAAAAGCAACTAACATAGCCCTGAAGGATACTAACATAGCCCTGAAGGAAACTAACATAGCCCCGACGACAACTAACATAACCCCGAAGGCAACTAACATAGTCCCAAAGGCAACTAACATAGCCCCAAAGGTAATCAATATAGCCCCGAATGTAACTTTACATTATATATATCCCTTAAGGAATGTGTAACATTATAGACCCATAGACGAAAGCGTGACTCTATAAGTTTTATAATCAAGTTCCCTATCATCTTGTTTTGTAGCTAATCATTACCAACTATTTCTCATTCATGACAAGGGCGAATCTCTATAAAAGGGTCATGGTAACCCGAAGACGATCTCTACGGTTAGCACAATGTTTGCGCAAAGTGATTAGGAGTACTTTTGTAACGCCCCGAACCCGGGCCCGTTACTGGTGCCTTACCCCGGGCACCCTAGTGATACAACATCAGAGAAAACCAGCGGAACATAAAACATGAATCATGAAACAAGAGATATAATAAATAGACAGGCCAACCAAAGCGATTTGCCTTGGTATATACATAAAACCCGAGCTTTAATCCTTTTACAACCCCGTGATTCTCTGCACTTAAGATTTACAACGACTATGACGGACAGGGGCCCGCCATACCCGAATGTACAGAACCTACAACTCGGGAACACATACCAAAAGATAAGCCTCGAGAAACGGAGCTTCCCAAAACGGCGAGATCACGAGGCGAGGATCCACGGCCGATGTACTCTACTGCGGCATGAACGCGGCCGGCGAGGTCGATAACAGTACCAAGTATGTGAAATCACAAATCACGTAAATGAAATCATAATAGCTTAACAAGCGGGAGACATGTATGATAACCAAAATACAGTACGCAACATAAAAGCAGTCAGTCGTGGACTCACGCCTCAAGTCACCACTAAATATAACTATGGGTCTCGCCCATAACATCCATCATGTTCGCATCATGGCGCGTGCCGGAATCGCCTCGGTGTAGACATGTCCATGATGCAACAATAATAACAAGCGCGTGGCCACGTACCGAATCTTGCATCGGTGTAGACATGCCCGTGTAACCTCAATAAGAATATCTTGGTCAACCCCGCGCGTGGCACATGCCGGAATCTGCGACGGTGTAGACACGCCCATGTTGCAACAATAATAACAAGGCGCGTGGCCGTACCGGAATCTGCGCCGGTGTAGACATGTCCATGTTACCTCAATAACAATATCTTGGGTGGTCAACCTGCGCGTGGCCACGTGCCGGAATCTTGCGTCGGTGTAGACATGTCCATGTGACATCAACAACAAGACGATAATAAAAATGGAAACATACCCGTGGAATTCTCCATCACCGCGGACGCGTCAAGTAAGTTCTCAACAAGTCAACGGCCTATCGAGAGACCGCGGTAACGCGAAATACCACACCGACACCAAAGGCTATCATCACAAGCATAGGCAAGTTTCACAACAACAAGCATAGGCAAGCTTCACACAACTCAAAGTACTTTCATATTATGCCAAAGTCGGGTTTTAACCCCAGTACTACATACGTTAAGTTCTTTTTAAAAGAGATCCATTACTTTTATAAAAGTCACCCGATACCCGTAGTATAAGAATGACCAACCCACATCCCTTTTCAAAATCAAGTAACAACATTCTTTTCCTAAGTTCCAGTTTGCCTAGTTTCAATTACTCAAGCTTCTCATTTTCAAATGGTTTCATAGTTCATAAACTTAATCACTTGATTCCTCTTTAGAACAATTGAGTAATATAAGTCTCACGTGAGAGTAGGTTATTCTTGTTTACAACATTCTTATTACAGCAGCCATGATCTAGAAAATGTAATATCATTTTGTCTCATCTTAGTTTCTATGCAGATGGAGGTTTCTACTGGTTTTAATACAATTCATCATTATTCAATACATTTTCCTTTATTAACGCTGCAGTGGTCTGTCGATACACATTCTGATTTCCGAAATCAGTAAAACATTATCCCTTTAAATAAAATCAAGTACTCATTACTCACGAATGAGGTTTCACACAAACATTCACATTAAAACAAATAAGTTAAGTCTCTTATCTTACAAGATCAAGTCTCTTAACTTCTAACATCAGTAAACCATTCTTAAGCCGTTATACCTAACTTCCCATAAGCTAGTATAACTCTTAAGTTTTCAAAGCACAATACTACACTTCTTTCAAAACGATTCATAAATCTTTTGAAATACTTCAAGTTTTATTATAACGCCCCAAGCCAGTTATAAATCAAATCAATTATCTTTTAAAAACCACAACCCATTTTCTTACCTACATAAAGCTGTTATAACCAACTTCCCATAAAGCCGTTATAACACTTTATGTTTCAAACCAATCAAATACATTAAACACATGTACGTCTACCGTACTACATAGTTACACACATATCATGCTAGAAGAGATAGGAAGAGGTTCACATACCTCGCGACGATTTAACGACAATAAGCAAAATGCTCCAAGTACTACAACCTTGCTAGCCCTTTCCACTCCTCGAGTAGAATACGCTACTCTTAGTACTTTCACCTATAAAGGCCACAAACGTCTATTAAATCTTAAACACACGTTCCCATCTTTCTACAGAAAATTCGGCACCTCCGCATGGCGTAAATCTCCTCTCTTCATCGGTGGCTACTGGCTTGACCGAGGGGTTAACACGTCTAACCGGACGCGTACAATTCTACTACACAGTAATGCTACATAAGTCTCTTGTAATACAACCTAGGTAATTCTGATTCGATTCTTCTCTTTATTATCCTTCTATGTGATTCTTGTTCAATTCTTCATTCTTCAGCTTAAGTCAAAAGACATTGCCATAATACTAAGTTGATTCTATATATAGTATATAACACTATATATTCAACACTTAAGTAATTTCCAATTACAATAGGGGACAAGATATTTACCTCGATAAGCCCAAAATTATCCGAGTTTAAAGTCGCTCCCGAGCAAGGTTTAGCTCCTCCTCCGAGTGCTCCAATCGCACCAAACAACCCTTAGAAGTTCTACGCAACTTCTACTCCATACTTCAACAACGGGTGAAGATTTTCCTTAGGGTTTCGTGTAGAGGCTAAGGAAAGTATAATCGTGTTTTCGGGTTTTTTACAAAGGGTACTTTGGAAAGTGCTACACGGTATCTGGGCTAAAGTATTTAGGACATTCTAACACTACGTAGGAGAGTATTTCGATAGCACAACAAAGGGTATTATACTGAAAACAACTAGGCTAGGGGGTACCCACGGCCAAGGCACCACCAAAGGGAGCTCTCGCAAAGGGGAAAGGGTGTGGTGGACGAATTTCACAAGGAGGAGGAAGAGAACTTCAAGACTTAGGCAATTTGTGGATGAAGAAAGTCTTCACAAAGGGGAGCTATTTATAGGCCAAGCAAAGGCCAACCAATGGCCAAGATCCATCCATGTGTTAGGCAAGTGTAAGGCCAAGATCAAGCCAAGTGCACCCACAAAACACTCCACAAAACACTCCACAAAACAAGCCACCAAACAAGGCACAAAAGGAGGGACCAATCGGCCAAGGCCAAGCCCCCCTCTTTGCCGTCCAATGAGGGTGACAAGTGTCACCCTCCCGTTGGTCCAAAAATGTTCCGTCGCTCGGAAAAATCCGCAAAAATACTAAATGACATAGCCGGAATTTTCCCAACGTAAGCTGTTGAAACGTTTCGTCTGAAAACGACTCTAATCGGCACCTGTGCCCAAATTCGAATCCAATGCCTAACTTAAGGCTCAAATTTCGTACGTACGTCCATACGTACATACTCTGGAAATACGGGGTATAACATTCATCCCCCCTTAGAAACATTCGTCCCGAATGTTCCTTCAAGGTCTCAAAACAACAGGCGTCAGTATAGTCTTCACTGCTATACGTACGAAAACAATCATGCCACACCTGGCCACCAAAAACATACGTTCACTTTTCCCCTTTCTCGTAGTACTCGTCACGAACACTCGAACTCGTTCTAGTATCCGTACCACACTTCTGTCAACGCTTCTGTTTCCAACCCTTGGAGTCACTACCTCCAAACTTGGTCATCTCACTAACCTCGATTTCCCCTAAGGCCATTCCCGGCCTTCACGAACTGATTCTGATCGAACGCATCCACGAACTCATACGATGGTCATCTAAACTTGGGCCTAGCACCCTCGTGACCCTACCACCTGGCGGGACCACCCAGAACTGACCCCACCCCAAACCGGGTTACGGGTTGACCCGCAAATGGTCCTCAACCCGACCCCCAACCGCGCCAACTCTTGTTCCCCGATCCGGAACAATCTTACTAATTCACATCATGAAAGCTACCACTTCCATCTCACACTACCCAGGGACTTACCCTTTTCACTAACCAGGTTTCTAAATCACATTTTAGCACAAAGCTATCCAAACATAACATTAAACACATCAACAACATCAATACAAACAAAACTCTAGAGGGTTAAGGATATACCTGAAACTAGGCGGTTCAAGGACCGCTAAAACTGGGAACTTCCACCGCGACCTCTACCGTGGCCCGCAACTGCTCTAGTAGTCTGTGCTATCCTACCAGTGCTACCCCTGGTCGGACAGTCTCTCGTCATATGGCCCTGTTGGCCGCAAGAATAACAAGCTCCCTTGGTACTACGACACTCCCCGAAATGCGGTCTACCACATCGGCCACACCGAGGTAGGGGTGACTGCATCTGGCCAACACCCCTACTCCCCTGATCATCTGAAACCTGGGAGCCCTGACCTGCTCCTGAATATCCCAAGGGTCCCGAAGGCTGCGGAGGACTACTCTGCAATGGCGGAGGTACATAACTAGTCTGCTGCTGAGGCGGTCCGCCTCGAAAGTCGCCAAAATATCCGACCGTCCTGGCCTTCTTCTGCTGAAAGCGGTCCACCCGTCGATCTCTGCGCTCGCACTCCGCAGTGCATGAGCACGAATGCGGGCAATGTCCATGCGGTGAAGAGAAACACCGAACAACTCTCGCTAGGTAATCATCGAGCCTCAGAATAACATATCGGTGCACTCGATCCTCCATACTAGCTACTAATGCGGGAACATACCGGGCCAATGAGTCGAACTCCACAATGTACTCCCGAACTGCCTTAACATCAAAAATCTGTCGGCCCGAGCCCTCCTCATTTGTGGAGGCAAGAAATGTGCCAGGAAGGCCCCCGAAAACTCGTCCCAAACGGCTGGAAGTGCATGCTCTCCCCGGGAAAGCTCCCACGAGTCAAACCAATCGACTGCGGTATCACGCGGCCGTCTGAACAAAAGTCACAGACTCGATCCAAGCCTTGATCACCCGCGTGATCCTCTGCAGAATCGACGGATGAACTCCTGCGGATCATCCTCCGGCCTCGACAGTAAAACTCAAAGCGGGCTACAACTAAGAAATCCGTAGCCTCAAACTGCGCCTCGGGTGTACTACAGTCTTCTTTGGGCCAGGCTGCTGCGTCCGGCCTATCCTCATATCGCCTGACCACGGCCAATAATCGGGCCATCTCGCGTGACCCATCTCCCGCTCGGTGTGGGGTGGAGGCTCGTATCTTGAGTCTCGGCAGCCCATGCGCGGCTCTAAACTCTCTGGTCTTTGGCGGCGCCGCAAAACTCGCCGTCAAGCACTACTCAGTCTTGGCCGGGCTCGCGCTCGTACTCCTCTGAATCCCACTAGCGACTCCTCGCTTGCCTTGCCCTTCGGGCCCTGGTTGCCTTTCGCAGGCATAATCGGTAAAAACGAAACACGCGTCGGAGGGTCCAACTTACAACACGGCTCTAAGGCACGATCTCGGAATGAGAAGAATAGAAACCAATCCTAAATGTCCTATAGCCTCACGATTATAGATGTGGTGCACAACACACCGATAATCAAGACTCTACTAGACACGATGCGTAGACACTTTCCGAGACTAATCGCTCGATACCACTTTGTAACGCCCGAACGGGCCCATTCGTGCCTTACCGGGCACCCTAGTGATACAACATCGAGAAAACGGCGGAACATAAAACATGAATCATGAAACAAGAGATATAATAAATAGGCGAGCCAACCAAAAGCGATTGCCTTGGTATATACATAAAACCCGACAGTTTAATCCTTTTACAACCACACTTGCAGTTCTACGGACTTAAGATTTACAACGACTATGACGGGGCGGGCCGCCCATACCACGAATGTACGGAACCTAACTCGGGAACACATACAAAAGATAAGCCTCCGAGAAACGGAGCTTCCCAAAACGCTGACCGAGATCACGAGGCGAGGATCCACGACCGATGTACCTCTACTGCGGCATGAACGGCCCCGAAGGAGTCGATAACAGTACAGTATGTGAATCACAAATCAGTAAATGAAATCATAATAGCTTAACAAGCGGAGACATGTATGATAACCAAAATACAAGACGCAACATAAAAGCCAAGTCGTGGACTCACGCCTCAAAGTCACCACTCAAATATAACTATGGGTCTCACGCCCATAACATCCATCATGTTCGCATCGTGGCGCGTGCCGGAATCGCCTCGGTGTAGACATGTCCATGATGCAACAATAATAACAAGGCCGCGTGGCCACGTACCCTGGAATCGCATCGGTGTAGACATGCCCATGTAACCTCAATAAGAATATCTGGTCAACCCCGCGCACGCCGTACCCCGGAATACTGCATCGGTGTAGACACGTCCATGTTGCAACAATAATAACAAGGCCGCATGGCCACATGCCCCCGGAATACTGCATCGGTGTAGACATGTCCATGTTACCTCAATAACAATATACTGGGTGGTCAACCCTGCCGCAGCCACATGCCGGAATCTGCATCGGTGTAGACATGTCCGTGACATCAACAACAAGCAATCAAAAATGGAAACATACGGTGGAATTCTCCATCACCGCCAAAGACGCGTCCAAGTAAGTTCTCAACAAGTCAACCGGCCCTCTATCGAGAGACACGGTAACACAGAAATACCACACTGACACAACAAAGGCTATCATCACAAGCATAGGCAAGTTTCACAACAACAAGCATAGGCAAGCTTCACACAACTCAAAGTACTTTCATATTATGCCAAAGTCCGGGTTTTAACCCCAAAGTACTACATACGTTAAGTTCTTTTTAAAAGAGATCCATTACTTTTATAAAAGTCACCCGATACCCGTAGTATAAGAATGACCAACCCACATCCCTTTTCAAAATCAAGTAACAACATTCTTTTCCTAAGTTCGGTTTGCCTAGTTTCAATTACTCAAGCTTCTCATTTTCAAATGGTTTCATAGTTCATAAACTTAATCACTTGATTCCTCTTTAGAACAATTGAGTAATATAAGTCTCACGTGAGTAGGTTATTCTTGTTTACAACATTCTTATTACAATGACCATGATCTAGAAAATGTAATATCATTTTGTCTCATCTTAGTTTCTATGCAGATGGAGGTTTCTCGGTTTTAATACAATTCATCATTATTCAATACATTTTCCTTTATTAACGCTGCAGTGGTGCTGTCGATACACATTCGATTTCAAATCAAGAAAACATTATCCCTTTAAATAAAATCAAGTACTCATTACTCACGAATGAGGTTTCACACAAACATTCACATTAAAACAAATAAGTTAAGTCTCTTATCTTACAAGATCAAGTCTCTTAACTTCTAACATCAGTAAACCATTCTTAAGCCGTTATACCTAACTTCCCATAAGCTAGTATAACTCTTAAGTTTTCAAAGCACAATACTACACTTCTTTCAAAACGATTCATAAATCTTTTGAAATACTTCAAGTTTTATTATAACGCCTGCCGCTTATAAATCAAATCAATTATCTTTTAAAAACCACAACCCATTTTCTTACCTACATAAAGCTGTTATAACCAACTTCCCATAAAGCCGTTATAACACTTTATGTTTCAAACCAAGCAAATACATTAAACACGTACGCGTCTGCACTACATAGTTACACACATATCATGCTAGAAGAGATAGGAAGAGGTTCACATACCTCGCGACGATTTAACGACAATAAGCAAAATGCTCCAAGTACTACAACCTTGCTAGCCCTTTCCACTCCTCGAGTAGAATACGCTACTCTTAGTACTTTCACCTATAAAGGCCACAAACGTCTATTAAATCTTAAACACACGTTCCCATCTTTCTACAGAAAATTCGGCAGCACCTCCCCCCCCCGCAACAGCGTAAATCTCCTCCTCTATCGAGGTCGGCTACCAAGCCAACCAGGGGGGGGGTTAACACGTCTAACCGGACGCGTACAATTCTACTACACAGTAATGCTACATAAGTCTACTGTAATACAACCCTAGGTAATTACAGTTCAGTTCTTCTCTTTATTATCCTACATGTGATTCTTGTTCAATTCTTCATTCTTGAGCTTAAGTCAAAAGACATTGCCATAATACTAAGTTCAGTTCTATATATAGTATATAACACTATATATTCAACACTTATGTAATTTCCAATTACAATAGGGGGACAAGATATTTACCTCGATAAGCCCAAAAATTATCCGAGTTTAAAGTCGCTCCTGAGCAAGGTTTAGCTCCTCCTCCGAGTGCTCCAATCCGCACCAAACAACCCTTAGAAGTTCTACGCAACTTCTACTCCATACTTCAACAACGGGTGAAGATTTTCCTTAGGGTTTCGTGTAGAGGCTAAGGAAAGTATAATCGTGTTTTCCGGGTTTTTCGTACAAAGGGTACTTTGGAAAGTACTACAAGGTATATGGGCTAAAGTATTTTGGACATTATAACAATACTTAGGAGAGTATTTCTATACCACAACAAAGGGTATTATACGAAAACAACTAGGCTAGGGGGGGGGGTACCCCACGGCCAAGGCACCACCAAAGGGGGGGGGAGCTCTCGGCAAAGGGGGAAAGGGGTGTGGTGGACGAATTTCACAAGGGAGGGAGGAAGAGAACTTCAAGACTTAGGCAATTTGTGGATGAAGAAAGTCTTCACAAAGGGGAGCTATTTATAGGCCAAGCAAAGGCCAACCAATGGCCAAGATCCATCCATGTGTTAGGCAAGTGTAAGGCCAAGATCAAGCCAAGTGCACCCACAAAACACTCCACAAAACACTCCACAAAACAAGCCACCAAACAAGGCACAAAAGGAGGGACCAATCGGCCAAGGCCAAGCCCCCCTCTTTGCCGTCCAATGAGGGTGACAAGTGTCACCCTCCCGTTGGTCCAAAAATGTTCCGTCGCTCGGAAAAATCCGCAAAAATACTAAATGACATAGCCGGAATTTTCCCAACGTAAGCTGTTGAAACGTTTCGTCTGAAAACGACTCTAATCGGCACCTGTGCCCAAATTCGAATCCAATGCCTAACTTAAGGCTCAAATTTCGTACGTACGTCCATACGTACATACTCTGGAAATACGGGGTATAACAACTTTAACGAGGAAATTATGCCAAAAATGAAAGCAAGAGATAGCCTCACATATATATTGCTACCATGTTTGATAACAATGGTGTATTCAGTCCGAATAGCACATAAGTCTACAACAAATAATAATCAAACTATGGTCAAACTAAAGGGGAACTAGAATACGACATATCAAGCGGCAAGCTCGTGTCACAACAATGAAGAATTATGAATACTCCTCTATCCCATTTCCTCCCTTCATAACACCTTTAGTACATAATCAACAACATATTCAGACCTTTCTCCATAATTAAAAACTATAAGATATCCCAGGAACAATTCCAAAAAAGTCCCATAACCTACAACACTTCAACCAAAATCCCCAACCTTAATCTCACAAGTATTTCATCAAATCGGCTAAATATTGCATAGATTTATTTAAATACATGTAGGAGAAGCGTTGTCTTACCTTAAATAATAGCTACACCACTTTTAGAAACCTTACTTTGCCTTGAAGCAATGTGCTACTCCAAACACGACTGAAGATACAATATCATACTATTAATTTGGGCTTATCGACGTTAGATTTACGTAATTTACGTTGAATATTGGTCTTGGATGAAGGGGGTCTTCTTGAGATGGTTTGGAGGTGTTTTGGGTGTGAGGGGGAGAAATGAGGCTCAAGGTTGAAGAAGGTGCCTAAATAGCAAGTTGGGCTGGTGGAACCACCTCACTTGGGTACACTAGCTCACTGAGCGAATCCCAAAGTGAGAATCACCTCGCTATGGAGCTCGCTCAGCAAACTCCATTGACTGCCTACTCAATACTCTAACGAAAATGCAAATATCTATCTACTCTGATGGCGTATTGACAAAAAATTTAATGAGATGGAAACAATACTCATAGACCTTAAATTTTTTGGGTGGATCACCCCATAAATCCAAATATATTAGGAGAAAATTGTTGTGACATTTGACCTAAATTTCAGCGAACTTCTTTAACTTGCGATGGCCTTTGTAGACTTTAGTTTTACAACTACTTGACCTCAAAACATAAAATACGACTATTATAAGATTCATATATCTCATAACATGACCTTCTTAGAATATAAACTACTATTTTTCTCACCCCGATAGTACAGGCTATTACTGTCCACTTTCCTTCAGCGAACTTCATTAAAAAGTATTTTCATCAATTTGGTTAACCCTAAATACTTACGAAACATACTTTAAACTTCAATAAACCTCTCTTAACTTTTAGAGGAATCTTAACCTCTCTGGGCCTACATTAGTTAGCTTGCATGCAATCAAGGTCAAGTATAGGGCGTACCATATGAGATAACATATGAAGCATGAATATAATATGTACAATCATAAGAAGCCAAGCTATGCAATAAATATTCATTCTTTAATCAATTTATGCCCTAAAAATCTGACCTTTATTCATTTACACACTAAGTTCTTGATCTTTTGCTTCTTTTCCACTTTAAACAAGTTTAAAGGCGTGATGGGAATACACTGTCATATACAATACATGCATATAATAATTATGCAGAAAGTACATGCTTCATACCCATACGACAGATGCGAAATATCATATTATTCAATCAGCTAATGACCAAAGCATGACATTCACTACATAATTTAAAAGCCGCAAGTACCCATAACATGTCATCGGTTCCCGATACAAGTTTTCATCACCTCACAAGTATCAGGACCCCCTTATTATGCCCATTATGCTCAATTAATTAGTTAAATTAGACCAACCATGACACTTTAAATGAGGTATACGATCTCAACTTGCCTGGAATAAGAGTTTGAAAATCACAACAACACTGTGCCTTTTCCTAGAGCCTCTAAAAGGTTCCAATCTATTCAAATATGGATAATATGTTAACACACAATTCTATCGATACCCATATTGCTATATAAAACTCTCAACCCCAAAAGGTCACTCAAAAGATGATCTTGAATTTCGAAGGGCAAAATAGGAAATTTATTCCAAAATTAGTTTACCTAACCTCTAAGGAGTCGTTATACCAAGAATAATCCAAATCTAAAATCAATTTCATGCTTAAATCAAGAATCCCGAAATTTCTAGCTTAGAATTCATAAATCCAAGAAAACCCTATTCTCAAATCATAGTTTCTATCATGAAATTCTCTACTAATCAATGAAATAATTGTAAAAGGAAGATTAGAATCTTAACCAATACGTAAATCATAAAATTCCCCAAATATCTCCTTAAACCGAGCTCCCAAGCTCCAAATATGTGACTGAAAAGCCAAACCTCGAAATAGGAATTAAATACAATATGCCCTGCAATTTACTCACTGGCGACACATTTCTCGCACATGCAGGCCCCTCTCGTAGGTGCGGCCCAGAAGTTCACAGGTACGACTTCTTCTCAATGACCTTTTTCTCACAGGTGTGCACCTGGCCTATCATCCCCATCATTACACATGCGGCCCACCATGCACATGTGCAAGCTCGCAAGTGCGAGCCATTAATCACGGGTGTGAGACATCAAACACCATAAACTCAAAACATACTCTAAACTTCGATTCAACCCCCGAATATCATCTGTACTCCCCGATACAAACCAATTATGAAAACCACTCTTAAAATATGCAACAAACTTGCTCACACACTTAAAATACTCATTTGAGGTCGTATTGACCCTATGTTGACTATGGTCAACTTCAAATTCCTTAAGTTACTAAAATTCCAACCAAGATGACCTCTTTTGGGTGTTTTGAATGCACAACAGGTTTGTAGCATATTTTATGAAATGCATATTTGGTTTGTTTATGGGTTCCAGATGAGTTTTGGGTGTTGGATTCAAATTTGAGAGACACCAATAGTTTTTTATGCATGATGTCTTGTTTCATTCTACACATAATCGTAGAAAGTATTGCGTTCGACAAGTGTTGGGGATCGAAAAACCACAATCGCGGGCATGGCATAGGTTCACAAAGAGGGAATGATGTCTTGGCCTGGTTAGGCTGGCTCATATCTATCGCGATGCCCATGTCACATCCGCGATGTGCTGGGTCGGGATAGGTTTGCAGTCGCAAGGCTTGGGCCGTGATCGCGATGAACAATTGATACTTGGATAGAATAAATTCTTATTTTGAACTTCATTGTTCATAAATCATGCTTGAGAGCTTGGGAGCTCGATTTTGGGTGATTTCAAGGCAATCATCATGTTTTGTCTCTAGGTAAGCTCCTAATCCTAATCAAAGTATTTTCTCATTATTCCATCCTTAATTAGTGATTCCATCCACGATTTGCTCTTAGAAATTGGATTTTCATGGAAATGCGTTTTCATGTAAAATGATGAATTGAAGGTCGAATTTTGATAATTTTCAAGATTATTGACTTTTAGGCTATGGATAAGATGAATTTATGTTGAAATTACAATTTTGAACTTCAGAGATCGGGATTGATTTTTGGGCCGACCTTTTGGATCCAAAATATCAGTAAAGCAATATGGGTGTCTACGGACTTATATTCTTATGTAGATTCCATAATAAAACAGATTGGGCTCATTCGTAAGCTCAAAGGAAGGGCAAGGCCATTGATTAATCATTGGAGCTTGGTAACAAAGACAATGTGAGACATACTAGACTCTTTATGAAGTGTTTGTGTTGGTTTAATATAATTAAGGGGAGTAATGAGGAATGTAGTTCCCGTAATCGTGAGGTGAAAAGCACTTGTGTGGGTACCAATGTGATGTTATGGATAAATTAATGAAAATGAGAAATTGTTATATAGTAGAGAATGCGAAAGCATGTGGACATTAGCTTGCAGTTGTAAATATACTTAATTGACTTGATTATTCGTTGAAGTGGGCTTATTATAGCCATGCTTGATAAACCTTTACGTTATTGATTGTGTAACACCACATACTTTTGGGTCATGGTTTGAATTGCTAGACGTATGTAAATAGACTCGAGCGTTGGAGGATATATGTCATATTCACATACGCAAATGAATAGCTTAGTATATAAACATGTGTGGTCCCGAAATAATTTAGGACTTAATAAGTGTAACGGCGGAGATTGGAAATAATATTTTATATGTGTCTAAAGAGGCTATGGACTAGTACTATATCATATGATCAGGATAATGAGTATATGAGGTGTATTAAAAATGATTGATATTTAGGTAAATTAGGGACAAAAAATTAATTACAATTATAGTGGGAGACAAGGTGGATAAGTGTAAGTCCACATGTCATCTTGGTATATATATCAACATATGACTATTGTTATGGATACATCCATTAGTGGACACATTTGTTTCGGGAAATATGCATTGTATGCATACAATTCTTCAAAGCTAGATATATGTTGTTGCCTCCTGTTTCTGTAAATACTTTTTTGTCCTAGATTTTTCTGAATCTGCAGTTTACTATCTTTTTGTTACATTATAGAAAATTGGGAAAAAGGAATCTGCATGGCCATACTTTCCCCGGTAGAAGAGAGGTCTACAAGTTTATAATTCTTGTTAAAGACCTTGCCCTGTTAGTTTACTCTGAATTAATTATTTACTAGGACACGAGGGTCAGTGTCACGACCCGATCCCGGGCCCGTGACTGGTGCCTTACCCCGGGCACCCTAGTGATATAACATCAGAGAAAACCAGCGGAAATAAAAAAAAACTAAAACATGAGACAAGACATAAAGTATGAAACAGGCTAACCAAAACGGTCACCTTCCTGAATATATACATATATATACCAACCTGAACAGTTAAATCCTTTTACAAACCACACTTGTGATTACTACAGACCTCTAAGAATGTAACCATAACTATGACGGGACAGGGCCCCGCCATACCCCTGAATGTACAAGTAACTACACTGACAGGGGACTATACCAAAGATGAGCCTCCGGAGAAACGGAGCTTCCCAAAACGCTGAACTGTGATCCTATGAGCGAGGATCCACAACCGATGTACCCCTACCTGCGGCATGAACGCAGCCCCCCGAAGGAGGTCAGTACAACAGGTACCAAGTATGTGAAACTGAAAATACTGTAAATGAAATCATAACAGTCTATATAAAAACGGGAGACATGTATGATAACCAAACTACAGTCCACAAAGTATAAGCAGTCATGTCAAGTCAGGGACTCACGCCCTCAAAGTCGTCACTCAAATATAACTATGGGTCTCACGCCCACAACATCAATCATGCCCGTGGAATACCTTCCTCACTGCCGGCAGTCTATGATATAATCACACCAAGTACATGAACACTAGGTCCACTGTGTCATAACAACCGTGACGGCAAGTACGAAGGCTAACTACGGATACCAAAGCGCGTCATCAATCGACCGGCAAGTACGAAAGCCAACTACTAGATACCAAGGCAGTACTAACAATACTATACAACCAAACCACGAAGCTGAGACGGGGCAAGTACGAAAGCCAACTACCAGATACCAAAGCCGTGTCACGTAGCTGACCGGCAAGTCACGAGGCTAACTACGGATACCAAGGCGGTATCACGAGACTCGCCACGAAGGCGATCACGGCGGGCACGAAATCCAACTACGGATACCAAAGCGTGTCACGTAGTGGCCGGGGCAATCTGAGGCTAACTACGGATACGGCGTATCACGAGACTTCGTCACTAAACCGAGCGGGGCAAGTGCGAAGGCTAACTACTGTACCAAGGCGAATCGGCCACGAGGCGGGGCAAGTACGAAGCCAACCACGGATACCAAGGCGAATCGGTAAAACCTCGTGGAGAGCTAGTCCATGGAATAACACTATCAGCGAGGCGTGCGTGGAATCCTCCGTCGCCGCCGTGACGTCCAAGTAAGATCATAACAAATCAACCGGCCCTCCATTGAGAGACGCGGTGGTATAAAAATACACTACTGGCATAACAAGGCTATCACACGCAAACATAGGCAAGTTACATACAACTCAAGGTACTTTCATTTTATGTCAACAATACGGGTTTCAAACCCAAAAATAATACCCACTTTCATTCTTTCAAAAAGACCTCTTTTACGTAAAAGATACTAATACTCGTAGTATCAAAAACACATTTCCTTTTCAAACCAAATTACTTTACTTTCGTAAAAACCTTTACAAGACTTTTAAAATCAAGTACTCTATACTTTTTAAACCAAGTGCCTTTCTTTTAAAACAACATCAAGTATACTCTTTAAAACTCAAATACTTACTCTTTTCAAAACAAGTAACCTATACTTAAATCAAGTTACCATTTTAAAACCAATGATAAAACCATTCTTTTGCTTTCATAAAGTCGTTATAACTAACTTTCCATAAAGCTGTTATAACACTTTATGTTTTAAACCAATTTAAGACAAAACCATGTCTTTCTTTTAAATCAAAACTCTTCAATTCCTTTAAAAAACCAATTACCCATTTCTCATAAAAGCGGTTTCACAACTGTTTAACACAAACCAAGTCCTTAATATTTCCTATCAAGTCATTTATAAGTCAAGTCTCTTATCTTTCAAGATCAAGTCTCTTAACTTCTAAAATCAATAAATCATTCTTTTACCTACATAAAGTCGTTATAACTAACTTCCCATAAAGCTATTATAACACCTTATGTTTTAAACCAATTTATTCACTTAGCACATGTACGTCTACCGTACTACATAGTTCACAACAATCATGCTAGAAAAGATAGGAAGAGGTTCACATACCTCGCGACGATTATCGACAATTAGCAAAATGCTCAAAGTACTACAACCTTGCTAGCCTTTTCCACCCTTCAAGTAGAATACGCTACTCGTAGTACATCCACCTATACTGGCCATAAAAAACGTCTATCAACTTCTAGATCTCTTCGTAGAATATTCTAAATACCAGATTCCTTATTCTACAGAAAATTCGGCAGCACCTCCCCCCCCATAACCACATAAATCTCCTCCCCTATCAAGGCCCACTACCAGGCCAACAACTATCAGGGGATTACACGTCTAACCGGACGTGTTCAATTCTGCTTCACAATAACACTACACAAGTCTACTGTAAGTACAGTCCAATGTAAATACAGTTCAATCCTTTATAATCATCCTTCCAATATAATATACTCAAGTAACTACTACAACATGTAATATCCAATTACAATAGGGGGAACATAGATCATTACCTCGATAAGCCCAAAATTATCCAAGATTATTAGTCGATCCTGGGCAACGTTTAGCTCCAATTCCTTACGCTCCAACCCGCTCCAAGAGACCCTTAGAAGTTTCTAAACAACTTCTCTAAACACTTCAACCAAGTTATGAAGATTTTTCTAGGGTTTCATTTTGCGACTATTGGAATAAAGTAGTATTTCCGGGCTCCTAGTATTGAAATAACTTTGGAATACTACTAGGGATACTAGGCTAAGGTATTTGGGATTTATACAACAATACAAGAAGTATTTCTACACAAGTGGGGGGGAGGGGGACGAAAACTACAAAGGAGGGAGTATTATTTTTGCCTTGAAAGCTCTAAAGTGTGGATGAAATTATGCTTCAAGCTAAGGGGGTATTTATAGAAGAATCAAGGGTTAAGATCATAGCAAGTGGGTGGTCAAGATTGGGCCATGTGTGTGTGGGTCCCACCACACCACATGGCCAACGAAAATGGTGCCAAGTGTAGTGGCCATTTCGGCCAAGGGGACAAGTGGCTAGCCACTTGTCCCTCCAATTCGGCCAAGGGTGCCACATGGGGGTGACACGTGTCGCCCCCCAATTCGTCCAAAATATTTCATCTTCCGAAAATATCCAAAATACCGAAAATCTCAAAAACAAAGTGGGCCCCACAAAACCGTAAATTTCTCCCGTGGGCCCCACGTGACCATTTCTGAAAATAAAATCCCAAAATTCTAATATAATCCAAGAAGTCCAAATACCAAATCTGGGAATCCAATTCCCATCAACGAACCTTTTTCCTTCACCAAACCCGGAACTTTTCCGTCGAAAAAAATCACATCTTTCTTTCTTTCCAAAATTTCTGTCGTATTCTCGTACGTACATCCTCACATACATACCCTGGAACTACGGGGTATAACAGTTAGATTTTTCCCACTTTAATCCTATAAAAAAATTCTCGAAAGTGAAGGAGCAACAAGTGGAATAGAATAAACGGACCAAAACACCGCTTATATATACATATTTTGGGGCTGGTCACAAGATGGTTTTAAGGAGGGAATGTGTATATTCTTTAGGAGGGAAAACACAATTACTTTTCCAGGGAATAGTTACAAAACATCTTTGACGAAGAAACTAATTACAGAAGCAATACACGAGATTTGTTCTCTACTTCATTCTCATTGTTCCGTTTTGGCCGTTATTGAATCCGGTCCTTCTTCAAAATGAAGCTAAATTGAGGCGTTAGACGAGCTGCGTGAATTGTATTGTTAGGCGACTCAACACAGATATGTTAAGGCAAAGAATTTATTATTTTGGCATGTTCTAAGTATGAAACACAAACGTAATATTGTTCCATAAGTGACTCTACTCTAGTAGTTAAGGATGTTCACGTTATTTATTCCTATTGCCAAGGCATATCTATATTCCTAAATCCCTATTGAGGTATATAAGAAAGATGTTAGTATTTACAATGTTAATCAGAGGTTGTTCGATAATACATCACTCCGACAAACTTATAGTGTCTTATTATCATATCATTCATACATTACATTCATGTATATACCTTGACCTAAAAAGGAGTTATATACTATATTATATGTATGCATTATATATATGTATGAGATATGAGGAAAAAGTAAGGCATTATATATGCACACCACCTGCAGCTGGTACATATACACAAAAATGGTTATGCCCACAAAGGCGATATGATATGATGGGGTGCCCACAGAGGCTTGATGGTGTTATATATGTAATTGTATATACATGAACACATTGTGCATGACATTTAGGCATGGTATAGCCCTCAGAGGAATTCTACACAAACATGATACTTATGCATGTTATGGCCTCAGAGGAATTCCTCTGGTTGATTGCTCTTGTCTCAAGTTACTTTCATGTCTCTATTATGCTATTCTTCATGTCTGACATACTTGGTATATCATTCGTACTGATATCTCTTTTGTTGGAGGACGCTGCATTTTATGTCCGCAAGCTCAGGGTGACGATTCGCACTAGTAGGTTGTTGGTTTAGATGATATTGGAGTACTCTACTTGTTCTAGAGTTGCAGTCGAGTCATAGTATAATATTTTTTATATGCGTTGGGGTATGGAAGGGCCCTATCCTGACCTAATGTCACGTACTCTTTTGAGTCTTGTAGACAGTTTTCCTATGTACAGTAATTATGTATGGCCCTGTTAGTCTTGGTACATATATATTTGTAGGTTGAGTCCTTCTGGTTGCAAGATTTTACATAGTTCTTTTCTAGCTACTATTTCCATATGTTAGCAGGGTATCTCGTGGTGGCCTTCGTGGCCCATGAGAAATTATAGTTATATGCTAAATATGTGATTAGTGGTGCCTGGAAGGTACGGTCCGGGTGTCCGTTATGGACCTCCGGTTTGGGTCGTGACAAACTTGGTATCAGAGTAGGTCTGTCCTTGAGAGTCTATAAACTGTGTCTAGTAGAGTCTTGTTTATGGCTGTTTTGTGCACCACTGTTACAGACCAGAGGCTACATGGCATTTATGATGATGGTTAGTTTCCTTCTTGATCTACAATCGTTCTATAGAACTGTATTGTAAGAATTCTCTTTGTAAATCTTATCGTGTTTATGATTACAACAATGCATTTTTACAATAGGTCTATTATTAGTTGGGAAATTGAGGTTGGATTGAGTATAGCTGTGAGTGGTATTCTTTCTATTGAGGCAGATCCTTCAGAGGATATGAGTAAGTTATTTTTCCAAGCACGACTTTATCCTAGAGCATCTGGTTGAGATAGGCTCTTGAGGGGTCAGGGAGCTTATAAGCTAGAGAGTTTATTAGTCAGGGATCGCTGATATTTAAAGGGTTCAAAAATGCAAATATATCAAGGTCAAAGTTTTAAAGGTCGAGTAATACCACCCCTACCATCTTGTAGTCAGTGTGGTCAAGTGCATGCCGAATTATGTCGCAAAGGTACATGGGGTTGGTTTAGTATGGTAGCCATGGCCACAAGATTCCGAAGTATCCCAAGATTGATGCGCAAAGGGGAGGATAAGATGATTTTGAGTTGTACAAATGAAACACAGAAGACATAATTGTAAGGTTTAGTAGGTTATGAAAATCTACACTTTTTACAGTAACTCTTGCTGATTAGAATGAGGGAATATGTTATGTATGTGCAACCTAAATTGTAATGTCTTACATGGAAGAGATTGGGAATTGTCCCAGGGTATCACTAACGAGAATGGATTTCTACAATTGAATCGGGTGAGGAGTGACCATCAGTAAATTTAAGAAGATCACGTAAAGTGACGTACCCAAAATAGTGAAAAGTGAGCCCAAGTCATATATAAGGATCGAGTTATCCGTGGTAGTGGAAGGGAACATAATGTCACGACCCGACCCCGGGCCGCGACTGGTGTGTTACACCCCGTAAATTCAAGAAGGTAAGATAAGTTGACAAACATGTGTTGGACGGATTTTGAGTCTACCTTGGAGTGTTGTACCCCAGTTGTTAAGTATTTTTAGGTGTTTAAAAATTCTTGTGTGTAGTCCGTTAAATCTAGTTCCCAACGCAACAAACCGCTCGTCGATAGGACATCGGGGTCGAAAGTTATGGAAATTACAAGTTCGGTCTTGTGATCGAGGCAAAACAGTGGTTTCGGTTCGAAGTCACGTGCGCGCCGGGCGAGAAGCGGCGCCATTCTCTGAGGGTTGCTGAGGTTGCGATCGCGACAGCCGGAATGCAGGGCCGCGGCGCCGGAATGCAGGTAATTATTCTCTGAAGTGGAAGCGCCGCGGCGCCAAGGCGGGATTTTTCTGCGGTAAAGGGCGAAAAACAGGGGATATTTTGATTAAAGCCTATGGGAGGGTGACAAGTGTCCCTCCCATCCTTTTGACCAGAAAAGGGTCCTATTTTAGGGCCAAGTCTTGGAAGACTTGGCCATTTCATCTTGGAAACCCTCCTAAGAACCCCTCTCCCTTTCTCTCTAGATTTTTGAAGAAAACCTAGCCTAAGGAAATTGTTGGAGCGGCGGCAAGAAGGCAAAGTGTGGGTAAACTTGTGGGAAGCGCGGGGCGAGTTTGTGGAAAGAAGTGGAAGAAATGGGCTTTTGTGAGCTATTCCAAAAGGTAAAAGTTTCCCCCTTCTCTTGGATATAAGTTCTAATACTTGTTATAGTTGATTTAGACCACGTGAAGCATGTATTAGAGATTGGTAAGTACTATGGATTTTTGAAGGCTAGAAATCCGAAATTGACATGATTGAGTCATTTGAATTTGAATTACAATTTGGTCGTTACCTAAAGTCGTCGCATGTTATCTACTAGAGGATTGTAGTAGCTTTAATCGATTTCGGCTTGATTACATGTCATACTAAATAACTTGGATTGAAAAGATAATTGGAAAATATTTAGGATTGGTTATATTGTTGGCCAAGAATGGCATGGAAAGTATTGGTTTATTTTGTATTATTGTGGGGCAGAATTTTACACGTATTGTTAGGCGTGTAATCCCCTTGTATTTTCTAAATTAATTGAGCCTTAAATGTGGCGTTGGTTATTGAATTCGGCCTTGAAAAAGGTGGCAAAGTATGTTAAAATAAAGGAAGTGCTGTCCGATTTTCCGTAGAATTTAGGGACTTTGCACTTAGTTTATTCTACGTTCGAAGCTAGAGATTGATAGACGTTTTATGACCATATTAGGATTGAAGTACTATGAGTAGCGTATCCTACTTGAAGGGTATAGTACTGTGGAGCATTTTGCTAATTGTCGACAATCGTCGCGAGGTATGTGATTCTTCCTATCCTCTTGAGCATGACTATTTGTGAAATATATAGTGCGGTAGACGCACGTGTGTTAAAGGAATTTGATTTCCCTTTTGTGCCTTGACTTGATATGAAGTGTAAAGGGCTTCATTGTGTGGAAAGAGTAGTAAAATATTATTCATTAGTAATGGGTACTAGGGTGTTAAAGAATAAGCCCTCTTGGTCTCATAAATGTTTATAGTTGTAATTGGTTGGTTTAAAACATAAAGTGTTATAACGGCTTTATGGGAAGTTTGTTATAACAACTTTATGTAGGTAAATAAATGGTTTGTGGCTTTTTAAAAGATAAGAGACTTGCCTTATAAATGACTTGGTTGGTGTTAAAAAGTTGTGAAACCGCATTTTTGAGAAATGGGTAATTGTGTTTTAAAAGGAATAAGTCATATTGATTTCGGAAATGAGAATAAGTATTGAACAAACCACTGCAGCGTTAATAAAGGAAAATGTATTGACCAATTAATTATTATTAAAACCAGTAGAAACATCCATCTGCATAGAAGCTAAGATAAGACAAAATTGTATTACATTTTCTAGATCATGGCTGCTTTAATAAGAACATTATAACAAGTTTTGATTTTCCTAAATTCCAAAGTAAGAAGCTTGAATTATAAAAGAGATAGACTTGAGAATTTGAAGTGTTTTCGTTTAAAAAGGAAGTCATGGTTTTGTCTTAAGTTGGTTTAAAAAGAAGGTATGGAAATTGTTATGGTTTTCTCAAAAAGATAGTTACTCTATTTCTGATACTACGGGTATCGTGTGACTTTGGTGAAAGAAATGGATCTTTTTAAAGAGTTAAAGTACGTAGTACCTTGGGGTTAACACCCAGATTCGTTATAATAAAATGAAAGACTATGAGTACGTTGAGCTTGCCTATGCTTGTTGTGATAGCCTTTGTTGTGCAAGTGTTTGATTTTGTGCTACCGAGCCTCTCGATGGAGGGCCGGCTATCTGGTTGATTGATGGACATACTGACACGTTGGGTGGCCCACGGGTATGTTTCCACTATATCGATCCTCTTGGACATACTGACACGTTGGGTGGCCGGGTATGCTTCCATTGTGAGTGTTATCTTGTTATTTGTTTGGACATCTTGACCGCGTTGGGTGGCGCGGGTATCGTCCAGATGAGTATTATCTTGTTATTTGTTTGGACATCTCGACACGTTGGGTGGCCCGGGTATCGTCCTGATGAGTATTATCTTGTTATTTGTTTGGACATACTGACACGTTGGGTGGCCCACGGGTATGCTTCCACAGTGATTATTATCTTGTTATCTCCTTTGGGCATACCGACACGTTGGATGGTCCACGGGTATGGGCCCACTAGGACGGTTCCAGGGCCATGCTTATACCGAGGTGAGATGCCGGGGCATGCGGCCATTGTGTTGGTTAAATTCCCGGGTTGTACTTGAGTGATGATTTTACGGGCATGAGTCCCTGACTTGACATGACTGCTATATATATTTTGAATTGTAGTTTGGTTATCATACATGTCTCCTGCTTTATATAGACTATTATGATTTCATTTCTGATATTTTCGATTTCACATACTTGGTACTGTTATCGACCTCCGGGGCTGCGTTCATGCCGCAGGTTAAGGTACATAGCTTGCTGATCCGCACTCTTAGGATCGCTGTCCAGTTCTCAGAAAGCTCCATTTCTCCGGAGGCTTTGTCTTTTGGTACGGTTCCCTGAAGTTGTAGAGCTCTTGTACATTCAGGGGTATGGCGGGGCCCTGTCCCATCAGTGTTGTTATAAAAATTCTTAGAAGTGCAGTAATCTTTGTTGTGGGCGGGGTTATGCGGAGTAACTGCTCGAGTTTAATTATTTTTTGACAGAAAGGTAACCGTTTTGGGTTAGCCTATTTTCGTATTTTCTTGTTTCATGCTTAAGTTTTAAATTTTCGCTGATTTTCTCTGATGTTGTATCACTAGGATGCCCGGGGTAAGTGATCGGTGTATTTTATATACGCTTTTTGAGTCATTTTTAGTTAGTATTTTACTCATTTCATTTATGTTTAATACAGTATTAGGGTCATTTTCCTTTCTTTTGTGTCACATCGGTTAAAAATGGAGAAATGACGAAAAGGAGATGAAATGAGCATAAAAGAGATGGAATTGCACACTAAAAGGGCCAAGAAATAAAGTCTAAGAAGTTCTGGAAATTAGAGGAGATCGGGCGAAGTCGGACGAAAAAGGACGGCAAACGGAATCGCGAAAAAGCGTCCGGCGCCAGCGGCTGAAAGCCCATGGCGCCCAATATGCTGAAAGTCCGAAAGTTGCTGATCTTGATGTAGCTGGCCTGATTCTGGTCGCGGCGCGGCGAATTATGAAGTGCTGGGCCGAATTTGACTTGTTTTCAGAATCCTAAAGGGATAACTTTTCCTTCCTAAAGGGATAACTTTTCCTACCTAAAGGGATAACTTTTCCTACCTTAAAACCCTTACCTAAAAGGATTCTAATAACTTTTCTTACCTACAAAATCCCTAACCCTTCACCAAAAGGATTCTTTGGCTATAAATACTCTACATCATTAGAAGAATTATTCATTCTCCATTCCACCATTCACCATTCTACATCCATCCTTCCACCAATCCATCTTGTAAATATTCCACAACACAAGCCTTGGATGCTTGCCTTGGAGACTCATTCTTAAGTATTTTCTTTTCTTTTCTTTATTTCAGTTTTGTATGATGAACTTTGAATTAGTTCTTGTCATATCAATGACTAGGAACTAATTCTCTTATAGGGATTTCCATGTTGAATCTCTAGAAACTTATGTTATGATTTAATATATGCTTATGGTTATTCTTCTTCTTGTTGAGATCTATCCAATAATTGAATTGAATGCTTGGTAGTTAATTGACAACTAATTATCACTATATGATTTCTAATCAGACTCCGAAAGGAGGGGATTATGAATATGCTGTAAGTTGGGTAGACATTCTTGGATTGGGGATGAAAATACCTCAATTATTTATGTAGCGTTAACGATAGGCTTAACAACCCTAATTTTACGCATTGTGCGTGACAGTTAACTAGGTTCTTTGTTATACCCCGTATTTCCAGAGTATGTACGTGAGCGCGTACGTATTATAATTTGAGCCTTAAAGTTGGCTAGTTTCGAAATTTGTACACAACACCCGATTAGAGTCGTTTTTCGACGAAACGTTTCCAGACTTTCGTAGGAAAATTCGGCTATGTCATTTATAATTTTTGCGGATTTTTCCGAGAGGCGAAACATTTTGGACCAACGAGAGGCGACACTTGTCACCCTCTAATTGGAGCAGTGGGCCAGACGAAATGGGAGAGTTGGCACGTTTTTGTGCATTGTTTTTGGTCAAGGAGTTGGTAGGATATTTTGGGTAGATGGATAAGGTTGCACATGGCTTAATCTTGACCTTACACTTGCCTAACACTTGGATGGATCTTGGCATTGGTTGGCCTTCACTTGACCTATAAATACCCTTCTAGTTGAAGACTTTCTTCATCAAAAACTTGAGCAATCTAACTAAGTCTCAAAATACTCCTCTCCTCGAGCTTTCGTCCACACCCACCCTCCCCTTTGAGCCCTTGGCGAGAGCCACCTCCCTCCTGTGGTGTTTGCTTGGTGGGGTACCCTCATGTCACGACCGAATCCGGGCGTGGTGGTGCCTACCGGGCACCCTAGTGATACAACATCGAGAAAACCGGCGGAAAAATAAAACACGAGTCATGAAGCAAGAGATATAATAAGTAAGCAGGCCAACAAAGCAGTTGCCTTGGTATATACATAAAAACCGAGCAGTTAACCTTTTTACAAACCACAACTGCGATTACTCTGCCTCTAAGATTTACAACAACTATGACGGGACGGGGCCGCCATACCACGAATGTATAAGCATCTGGACTCGGGGTAACATACAAAAGATAAGTCTCAGAAGGAACGGAGCTTTCAATCTGTTGAAAGGTGATCCTAAAAGCGGGGATCGACACCGATGTACCTTTTACTGCGGCATGAACGCGGCCCGAAGGAGTCGATAACAGTACCAAGTATGTGAAATCGTAAAAATCACGTAAATGAAATCATAATAGTCTATATAAAGCGAGAGACATGTATGATAACCAAACTACGATTCACAACATAGAAGCGATCATGTCAAGTCGAGGACTCACGCCCTAAAGTCATCCTCATGCCCGTGGAACTCCTTCCTCACCGCCGGATCTAGGTACAAATCATGTGATACGTATAACGGTCTCGGCCCATCTTATGGACCCAATATAGAAAAGGGTGGAATCATTCTGGTTCATCCCGTGAACCGTGGTCGATGGAATACATTCGGATGAGCCGGTAGTCAAGTGAAATACATTCCGGATGAACGGTCCTCAAGTGAAATACATTCCGGATGAACGGTCCTCAAGTGAAATACATTCCGGATGAACCGGTAAGCAAGTGAAACACATTCGGATGAGCCGGTAGTCGAGTGAAATACATTCCGGATGAGCCGTGTCAAGTGATATACATTCCCGGATGACCGGTAGTCGAGTAGAACACGATACTTACACAACAAGGCTATCACACGTAACATGGTCAAGTTTCATAACAATAAGTATAAGCAAGTTACACGACTCAAGGTACTTTCATTTTATATCAAAGTCGGATTTTAACCTTAAAGTACTACGTCAGTTAAATTCCTTTTAAGATCCATTTCTTTTACAAAGGTCACCCGATACGTAGTATAAGATTTGAGTGACTAACATTGTTAAGTAAACCAAAATGCTTTCCTTTGTAAAATCAAGTGACAACCTTATTTTCCAAGCGTTCAAGTTGCCTAGTTTGAATGCTCAAGTTTCTCATTTTAGAAAAAGGTTTAGTAGTTCATAGTTTTAAATCCTTTAAAACATAATTCTCCTTTAAGCGTTTTGAGAAACCTATGTCTTATAAGTGAGTAGGTATTCTTTGTTTATAATCAATCTTATTAAGCGACCATGATCTAGGAAATGTAATATCATTTTGTCTCATCTTAGCTTACATGCGGATGGAGGTTTCTCTGGTTTTAATAATACTTCATTAGTCAATACATTTTCCTTTTATTAACGCTGCGATGGTTTGTCGATACACATTCGATTTAGAAATCGATAACATTCTTAAGCCGTTATACCTAACTTCCCATAAAGCTAGTATAACTCTTAAGCTTTCAAAACCAAGTAATACTCATTCTTTCAAAACGATTCATAGATCTTTTGAAATGCTTCAAGTTCTTTATTAACACATATCAAGCGATTATTATTCAAATCGATTACCTTTTAAAAACCACAAAGTATGTGCTTATCCACATAAAGCTATTATAACCAACTTCCCATAAAGCCGTTATAACACTTTATGTTTTAAATCAATCAAATACATTTAGCACGTATGCGTCTACCGTACTACATAGTTCACACATATCATGCTAGAAGAGATAGGAAGAGGTCCACATACCTCGCGGCGATTGTCGACTAATAGCAAAACGCTCCAAGTACCTCAAACCGCGGCTACTCCTTAAGCCAAGTGGATCACTCCACGTAGTACTACAACCTATAGAGGCCACTGGCGCCTATTAATACCTTTAGATCCCGGCGTAGAATATTCTGAGAAAATTGGCGACCTCCCCATAACAGCGTAAATCTCTCCTCTATCGAGGCCGCTACCAAGCCAACGTGGGGTTAACACGTCTGACGGGCGTGTACAATTCTACTACGGCAATGCTACACAAGTCTCATGTCTGATCCTATGTAATTCTGATTCGGTTCTCTTATTTAAATTAGGGCTTAAGTCGCAAGACATTCTGTAAGTATTATTCGAGCTTAAGTCAAAAGACATTGCGCAATTATAATGTTCATTCTATATATAGTATACTTCAACTATATATTCCTACAACATGTAATTTCCAATTACAGAGAAGGTCAAGAATGTTTACCTCGATAAGCCCAAAATTATCCGAGTTTATATGTCGTTCTGAACAAGGTTTAGCTCTACTAAAGTGCGCTCCAAAGCACTAAGAAACCCTTAGAAGTGTCTACACAACTTCTACTTAATACTTCACTACGGGTGAAGATTTTCCTTAGGGTTTCGTTTAGTGGCTAAAGGAAAGTATAATAGTATTTTAGGGCCGTATAAGTATAACCTTGGAAAGTACAACAAGGTATTTGGGCTAAAGTATTTTGGACATAATAACAATACTAGGAGAGTATTTCTATACCACAAAGGGGTATTATACGAAAACAACTAGGCTAGGGGTACCCACTACTAGCACCACTAGGAGGGGATACTTTCGGCCAGGGCCTTCTCAAAGGGGAGGGTGTGGCGGACGACTCTACAAGGAGAGGAGGGAGATTTCAAGACTTAGGCACATTTTGGATGAAGAACTCTTCAGCTTAGGGGGGTATTTATAGGTCAAGCCATGGCCAACCAATGGCCAAGATGAAGACAAGTGTGGTGCAAGTGTAGGGTTAGATTTCCACCATGTGTACCTTATCCATCTACCACACACAACTTGCACAAAAATATCCTACCAACTAAAGCCCTCTTTTTAGTCCACCATTGCCCATTTGTTCCAATGTGAGGGTGACACATGTCACCCTCCGTTGGTCCACAATGTTTCGTCTCTCGGAAAAATCCGCAAAAATATAAATGACATAGCGGAATTTTCCCAACAAAAGTCGTGAAGCGTTTAGTCGAACGACTCTGTCGGGTGTTGTGTACAAATTTCGAAAGTTGCCTCACTTAAGGCTCAAATTTTCTCCGTACGTCCGAACGTACATACTCGAAAATACGGTATAACATTCTTCCTTAGAAACATTCGTCGAATGTTCCTTCTCAAGTCTCAACACAAACATGCGCGGTATAGTCTTCACCGCTATACGTCTGAAAACAATCATGCCACACGGCCATGAAATAACAAATGCACAAAATACGAAATCCCAAGTCCACGAGGAATCACCTCTGTTATCACAAAAGCGATCACACTCGTTCACTTCTCCTCTACCTCGTCGTACCTGTTCGAACACTCGAACCCTTCAAGACACGCACCACACTTGATCCAACGCATTTCCAACCGCGAGTCACTACCTCAAACTTGGTCATCTTACTAACCTCGATTTCCTCTAAGGCCACTCTCGGCCTTCACGAACTGATTCTGGTCGAACGTATCCACGAACTCATAAGATGGTCATCTAAACTTGGGCCTAGCACCGCGTGACCACGCCACTGGCGGGACCACCCGAGTGACCTTTCGCCGAAGCGGGGCGGGTTGGCCCAACATGGCTGACCCGACCCACTATCGCGCGCCCGACTCTTGCTCGCCGACACGAAACAATCTTGCTAAAACACATCATAAGCTACCACTTTCATTTACCCAACGAGGACTTATCACAATACATTCTAGGCATAAAATGCACTCGACAAGGATCACTCGCAAAATCTTGTACTCAAGGCGGCGCTACATCTAAGGTCTCCTTTGTAATATTCTAAGGTTCATCATTTTCTCACCCGGGCTTACCACTTTCACTAAGCATGTTTCTAAATCACATTTTAGCACCAAGCTATCCAACATAACACTTAACACATTATCATAACAAACAAAACTCTAGATGGTTAAGGATATACGAAGCTACCGCTCACTCTAATCATAAGTACGCCTGCAGCATGCTTGTAGAAGGCGATGAACACGCGCGATCCGGTAAAGGCTGCGCCAGGCTGCGGTACCTCTCTATAAGCGATCTCGTCACATGGCCACAGCGGCGCGAGTGAAACAAGCACGATAAAAAGCGACATTCCCGGGATGATGTTTGCCACATCGTGCCTGGCTGAGGGGCATGAATCCGTGGCTAGCACTCGCGTATACTGTGAACGGAAGCCACGGAGCTCGACCAGCTCCGAATACCTGAGCGTCCGAAGGCGGGGACCACTCTGTCTTGGTGGAGTACATAACTAGGCTAGCTTTGGCGGTCGCCTCGAAAGTTACCAAAGGACCTGCTGTTACGGCCTCTTCTGGCGATCTCGGTCATTAGTCGACCTCTCCGTGCCTCGCATCCTAGTGCATGAGCTTGCATGCGGGCAATGTCCATGCGGTGAAGAGCTACTTGCGTACAAGCCTCGCCAAGTAATCGTCGGCCCGGTGGCGTGGCGGTGTACTCATCCTCCATATCCGCTACTCTGGCGGGAACATACCGAGCTAATGAGTCGAACTCCACATTGTACTCTCTAACAGTCGCGTCACGCCTCAGCGTCAAAAATCTGCCGGCGAGCCCTCGCCATGTGGAGGCAAGAAATGTGCAAGAAATGCCCTCGAGAACTTCGTCCCAATGCTGGAAGTGCATGCTCTTCCGGGACGGCTCGCGAATCAAACGATCAGCTGCGATATCACGCGGTGATGCGAACCAATACCACCGACTGCGCCTGCGAGGCTCGATCACTCTCATGATCATTGTAGCTGTCGGATAAACTCACGGTCGTCCTCGGCTCTCGATCCATAGAACAACGGAGGCTCTGACTCGAAGTCACGTAGCCTCAGCCCATGCGCTCGGGGTGTACTACGGGTGCTCTTTGGGGTGCAGGCTGCTGCATCCGGCCTATCCTCATATCGGCCACAACCACGGCGATGGCGGCCATCTCCGTACCCCGTCTCGCCGGCTCGGTGTGGGGTGGAGGCTCAGTCTTGTAGTCTCGTGACCAGCTGCTGCGGCTCTAAACTCTCTTTGGTCTTTGGCGGCGTCGCGAAACCGCCGTCGAATCTTGTCTCAGTCTTGGCCGGGCTGCGCCTCGTACTCCTCTGTATCTCACTAACAGCTCCTCATTGCCTTGCCCACTGGGCACAGGTTGCCTACGCGGGCATAGCGGTAAAGGAAAGGAATATGTCGGAGGGTCGATTTATCACACGGCTACAGGCACGATCTCGGAATGGGAAGGATGGAAACCAATCCTAAATGTCCTGTGACCTCACGATTATAGATGTGGTGCACAACACGATAATCAAGACTACTACTAGACCGCGATGCGTAGACACTTTCAGGACTAAGCGCTCGATACCACTTTTGTCACGACCGAATCCGGGCGTGGTAGTGCCTACCGGGCACCCTAGTGATACAACATCGAGAAAACCGGCGGAAAAATAAAACACGAGTCATGAAGCAGAGATATAATAAGTAAGCAGGCCAAAGCGATTTGCCGGTATATACATAAAAACGAGCAGTTAACCTTTTTACAAACCACGCCCAGCGGTGATTACTCTGGACCTCTAAGATTTACAACAACTATGGCGGGACGGGGCCGCCATACCACGAATGTATAAGCATCTGACTCGGGTAACATGCAAAAGATAAGCCTCGAAGGAAACGGAGCTTTCAATCTGTTGAAAGGTGATCCTAAGCGGGGATCGGCAATGATGTACCTTTTACTGCGGCATGAGCGGCCAGAAGGAGGTCGATCTGACAATTACCAAGTATGTGGCCCAAAAAAATCGTAAATGAAATCATAATAGTCTATATAAAGCGGGAGACATGTATGATAGCAAACTACGATTCACAACATAGAAGCGATCATGTCAAGTCGAGGACTCACGCCAAAAGTCATCCCTCGTGCGTGGAACTCCTTCCTCACTGCCGATCTAGGTACAAATCATGTGATCATTATAACGAGTCTCGGCCCATCTTATGGACCCGATATAGAAAAGGGTGGAATACATTCGGTTCATCCATGAGCCGGTAGTCGAGTGGAATACATTCGGATGAGCCGTAGTCAAGTGAAATACATTCGGATGAACCGGTCCTCAAGTGAAATACATTCCGGATGAACCGGTCCTCAGTGAAATACATTCGGATGAGCCGGTAAGCAAGTGAAACACATTCGGATGAGCCGGTGTCGAGTGAAATACATTCCGGATGAGCCGGTAATCAAGTGATATACATTCGGATGACGGTAGTCGAGTAGAACACGATGCTTACACAACAAGGCTATCACCGTAACATGGTCAAGTTTCATAACAATAAGTATAAGCAAGTTACCTGCGACTCAGTACTTTCATTTTATATCAAAGTCGGATTTTAACCTTAAAGTACTCGTCAGTTAAATTCCTTTTAAGATCCATTTCTTTTACAAAGGTCACGATACAGTAGTATAAGATTTGATGACTAACGTTGTTAAGTAAACCAAAATGCTTTCCTTTGTAAAATCAAGTGACAACCTTATTTTCCAAGCGTTCAAGTTGCCTAGTTTGAATGCTCGAGTTTCTCATTTTAGAAAAGGTTTAGTAGTTCATAGTTTTAAATCCTTTAAAACATAATTCTCCTTTAAGCGTTTTGAGAAACCTATGTCTTATAAGTGAGTAGGTATTCTTTGTTTATAATCAATCTTATTAGCGACCATGATCTAGGAAATGTAATATCATTTTGTCTCATCTTAGCCATGCGGATGGAGGTTTCTCTTGGTTTTAATAATACTTCATTAGTCAATACATTTTCCTTTTATTAGCAGCTGCGATGGTTTGTCGATACACATTACGATTTCGAAATCGGTATAACATTCTTAAGCCGTTATACCTAACTTCCCATAAAGCTAGTATAACTCTTAAGCTTTCAAAACCAAGTAATACTCATTCTTTCAAAGCGATTCATAGATCTTTTGAAATGCTTCAAGTTCTTTATTAACACATATCAAGCGATTATTATTCAAATCGATTTACCTTTTAAAAACCACAAAGTATGTGCTTATCCACGTAAAGCTATTATAACCAACTTCCCATAAAGCCGTTATAACACTTTATGTTTTAAATCAATCAAATACATTTAGCACGTATGCGTCTACCGTACTACATAGTTCACACATATCATGCTAGAAGAGATAGGAAGAGGTCCACATACCTCGCGGCGATTGTCGACTAATAGCAAAGCGCTCAGTACCTCAAAGTCGGCTACTCGGCAAGCCAAGTGGATCACTCCACGTAGTACTACAACCTATAGAGGCCACAAAGCGCCTATTAATACCTTTAGATCGGCGTAGAATATTCTACGAAAATTGGCGACCTCCCCGCAGCGTAAATCTCTCCTCTATCGGTAGGCTACCAAGCCAACCGAGGGTTAACACGTCGGCCGGGCGTGTACAATTCTACTACACAATGCTACACAAGTCTCATGTCTGATCCTATGTAATTCTGATTCGGTTCTCTTATTTAAATTCGGGCTTAAGTCGCGAGACATTGCAGTAAGTATTATTCGAGCTTAAGTCAAAAGACATTGCGCACAATTATAATGTTCAGTTCTATATATAGTATACTTCAACTATATATTCCTACAACATGTAATTTCCAATTACAACGAAGGTCAAGAATGTTTACCTCGATAAGCCCAAAATTATCCGAGTTTATATGTCGTTCTGAACAAGGTTTAGCTCTACTCAGTGCGCTCCAAAGCGCATAAGAAACCATAGAAGTGTCTACACAACTTCTACTTAATACTTCAACTACGGGTGAAGATTTTTCCTTAGGGTTTAGTTTAGTGGCTAAAGGAAAGTATAATAGTATTTTAGGGCCGTATAAGTATAACCTTGGAAAGTACAACAAGGTATTTGGGCTAAAGTATTTTGGACATAATAACAATACTAGGAGAGTATTTCTATACCACAAAGGGGTATTATCTGAAAACAACTAGGCTAGGGGTACCCAGCTAGCACCACTAGGAGGGGATACTTTCGGCCAAGGGGCCTTCTCAAAGGGGAGGGTGTGGCGGACGACTACTACAAGGAGAGGGGAGGGAGATTTCAAGACTTAGGCACATTTTTGGATGAAGAACTCTTCAAGCTTAGGGGGGTATTTATAGGTCAAGCCATGGCCAACCAATGGCCAAGATGAAGACAAGTGTGGTGCAAGTGTAGGGTTAGATTTCCACCATGTGTACCTTATCCATCTACCACACACAACTTGCACAAAAATATCCTACCAACTAAAGCCCTCTTTTTCGTCCACCATTGCCGCCCCATTTGTTCCAATGTGAGGGTGACACATGTCACCCTCCCGTTGGTCCACAATGTTTCGTCTCTCGGAAAAATCCGCAAAAAATATAAATGACATAGCCGGAATTTTCCCAACAAAAGCTGTGGAAACGTTTCGTCGAAAAACGACTCTAATCGGGTGTTGTGTACAAATTTCGAAACTTGCCTAACTTAAGGCTCAAATTTTCTACGTACGTCCTCACGTACATACTCTGAAAATACGGGGTATAACACCCTAGCCTAGTTGTCTCGTATAAATACCCCCCCTTTTTGTGGTATAGAAATACTCTCCAAGTATTGTTATAATGCCCAAATACCTTGGCCCAAATACCTTGTAGTATTCCCAAGATTACACTTTTACAAAAGCCCAGAAAATACTATTATACTTCCCTCAGTCACAAAAACGAAACCCTAAGTAAATCTTCACCCGTAGTTGAAGTCATAAGTAGAAGTTGGTTAGAACTTCTAAGGGTTGGTTGGAGCAGTTGGGCGCCGGAGTAGGAGCTAAGCGTTGTTCGGGATCGACGTATAAACTCGGATAATTTTGGGCTTATCGAGGTAAACATTCTTGACCTTACATTTGTAATTGGAAATTACATGTTGTAGGAGTATATAGTTAAGTATACTATATATAGAACTGAACATAGTTGTGCGGCAATGTCTTTTGACTTAAGCCTGAATAATACTTACGGCAATGTCTTTTGACTTAAGCCTGAATAATACTTACGGCAATGTCTTGCGACTTAAGCCTGAATTTAAAGAAGAGAACTGAACTGTAATTACATAGGACTGTATTACAGTAGACTTGTGTAACATTAATGTGTAGTAGAATTGTACACGTCCGGTTAGACGTTTTAACCCCCCCCCCTGGTTGGCTTGGTAGCCGGCCTCGATAGAGGAGGAGATTTACGCTGTTATTACGAGAGAGAGGTCTTTGCGAAATTTTCTGTAGAATATTCTCGTCGGGATCTAAAGATATTAATAGGCGCTTTGTGGCCACTATATGTTGTATTACTAAGTGTGGGTGATCTGCTTGGTAGAGTGTGGCCAAGCGGTTTGAGGTACTTGGGCGTTTTTCTATTAGTCGTTATTCGTCGATAGGTATTTGAACCTATTCCTATCTGGTCTATCATGATATGTGTATAACTATGTAGTGCGGTGAGCGCATATGTTTAATGTATTTGATTGGTTTGAAACATAAAGTGTTATAACGACTTTATGGGAAGTTGGTTATAACGACTTTATGTAGGTAAGAAAGTACTTGTGGTTTTAAGAGGTAAGCGATTTGAACTATAAGCTGGTGGCTATGTGATAATAAAGAACTTGAAGTATTTCAAAGATTTTGAATCATTTTGAGAAGAAGTAATACTTGGTTTTGGAAACTTAAGAGTTATACTAGCTTTATGGGAAGTTAGGTATAACGACTTAAAATGTTTCTTGATTTGAAATCGAGAATGTGTATCGACAAACCCTGCAGCGTTAATAAAAGGAAATGTTTTGGACGATTTAGTATTACTAAAACGGTGAAACTTCCATCTGCAGAAGCTAAGATGAGACAAAATGACATTTCCTAGATCATGGCTTAATAAGATTGATTATAAACAAGAAGAACCTACTCACTTATAAGACATAGGTTTCTCAAAGCGTTTAAAGGAGAATTATGTTTTAAAGGATTTAAAACTATGAACTACTGAAACCTTTTTCTAAAATGAGAAACTTGAGCATTGAAATTAGGCAAACTTGAGCGTTTGGAAAATAAGGTTGTTACTTGATTTTACAAAGGAAAGCATTTTGGTTTACTTAACAATGTTAGTCACTCAATTTTATACTACGGTGTATCGGGTGACCTTTGTAAAGAAATGGATCTTAAAAGGAATTTAACGTACGTAGTACTTTAGGGTTAAAATCCGGACTTTGACATAAAATGAAAGTACCTTGAGTTGTGTGTAACTTGCTTATGCTTGTTGTTATGAAACTTGACCATGTTACGTGTGATAGCCTTGTTGTGCAAATCTTGTGTTCTACTCGACTACGGTTCATCGGGAATGTATTTCACTTGACTACCGGTTCGTCAGGAATGTATTTCACTTGACTCTGGTTCGTCAGAATGTATTTCACTCGACTACGGTTCATCAGGGAATGTATTTCACTCGACTACGGTTCATCAGAATGTATTTCACTTGATTACCGGTTCATCCGGGAATGTATTTCACTTGATTACCGGTTCATCAGGGAATGTATTTCACTTGATTACAGGTTCATCCGGGAATGTATTTCACTCGACTCTGGGATTCATAGAATGTATATCACTGACTCTGGTTCATCAGAATGTATTTCGCGACTCTGGTTCATCAGAATGTATTCCACACGTTTCTATATTGGGTCCATAAGATGGGCGAGACACATTATATGTATCACATGATTTGTACCTAGGCTGCCGCGGTGAGGAAGAAGTTCCACGGCGTGAGGATGACTTTGAGGCGTGAGTCACGACTTGACATGGCTTCTATGTTGTGGCGTAGTTTGGTTATCATACATGTCTCTGCTTTATATAGACTATTATGATTTCATTTCTGATATTTCTGATTTCACATACTTGGTACTGTTATCTTGACCTCCCCGAGGCTGCGTTCATCTGCAGTAAAGGTACATCGGTGTCGATCCGCTTTTAGGATCACCTTTGGCGTATTGGGAAGCTCCGTTCCTTGGAGGCTTATCTTTGGTATGTTACCACAGTGCGTAGATTCTTATACATTCGAGGTATGGCGGGAGCCTGTCCGTCATTGATGTTGTAAAAATCTTAGAGTCTGTAGCCTTTGTTGTGGGCAGGGTTTGTAAAAAGGATAACTGTTCGGGTATTTTTGTATATATGATTAAGGCATATGTTTTGGTTGGGCTGTTTATTTATCTTTTCTCTTAATTCTTGTTCATGTTTTTATTTCCGCTGATTTTCTCGATGTTGTATCACTAGGGTGCAGGGTAAGGCACGATCACGGGCAGGTTGGTCGTGACAAAAGTGGTATCGAAGCGATTAGTCCTCGGAAAGTGTCTCTGACCGTGTCTAGTAGAGTCTTGATTATCGGTGTGTTGTGCACCACATCTATAATCGGGAGGCTATAGGACATTTAGGATTAGTTTCCATTCTTCTCATTACGAGATCGTGCCTTAGAGTGTGTGATAAATTGGACCCTCCGGCGTATTCCTTTCCTTTACGATTATGCCTCGCGTAAAACCTTGAGCCCAGATGGGCAAAGCGATCGAGGCTATTAGTAAGATCTGAGAGAATGCAGCGCGAGCGTCGATACTGAGCGATGCCAGCCAGCGGGTTTAGCGCGCCGCCCGGCGCCAGATTTAGAGCGCGGCGATGGGCTGCTGAGACTCTGATACTGAGCCTCGATCCACGGCTGGGCGATGAGATAAGTACAAGGAGATGGCGATTCTGGCGGTCGTGGCGAATATGAGATAAGGCTGAATCACGGCGATTCCGGCCCAACGGCACCGTAGTTCACCGGCGAGCGATTTGAGGCTACAGGACTTCCCGAGTTGTAGCCTCCGGTGTTCTATGGATCGAGAGTTGAGGGCGACCCTCGAGGAGTTTATCAAGCGACTCTGACGGATCATGAGTGATCGAGCCTCGCAGCGAGTCGGTGGTATTGGGTTCGCATCAGTGCGTGATCTGCGATTGGTAGTTTGATTCGTGGAGGTCGGGAAGAGCATGCACTTCCAGCGATTTGGGGCGAGTTCTCGAGGGCATTTCTTGCACATTTCTTGCCTCGCGGATGAGAGGGCTCGGGCAGCAATTTTTAGCGTTGAGGCGGGGCGGGCGGAGTTAGAGAGTACAATGTGGAGTTCGACTCATTAGCTCGGTATGTTCCATTTGTAATGGCGGATATGGAGGGCCAGTACACCGCTACGTCACCGGTGGGCGATTACTTGGCGAGAGACTTATGCAGGTGTAGCTCTTGTGGGCATGGACATTGCGCGTCTGCAAGCTCATGCACTAGGATGTGAGGCACGGAGGTCGGCGGAATGGCCGAGATCGTGAGAAGAGGGCGAGCAGAGGTCCTTTGGTAACTTCGAGGCGGACGCCTCGGCAGCGATCTAGTTATGTACCTCCGCCGATGCAGTGGTCCTCCGCGATCTTGGTCGTTCGGTATTGGGGCTGGTCGAGCTCGAGGCTTAGTTCCGCGAGTTTACGTGAGTGCTAGCGGCGATTCATGTCCCCCTCGGTGTACGCGATGTGGCAAACATCATCGGAAATGTCGTCTTTTGCGGTGCTTGTTTCACTGCGGCGTCGAGCCATGTGACGAGCGTGCTTATAGGAAGGTGCCGGCTTAGCGCGACTGCGGATCGATGGCGAGTTCATCGCGCCTGCGATTATGCTCGCAGTGGACTTATGATTAGAGTGGAAGCGGTAACCGGGTATATCCTTAACCATCTAGAGGCTTGTATGTTTTGATGTTATGTTAATGTGTTAAGTGTTATGTTCGGATAGCTTTGTGCTAAAATGTGATTTAGGAACTGGTTGGGGAAAAAGGGTAAGCTGAGGGTGAAAATGATGAACCTTAGAATATTACAGTTGAGACCTTAGATGTAAGGCCGTCTTGAGTACAAGATTTTGCGAGTGATCCTTGTCAGAGTGCATTTTATGCCTAGAATATATTGTGTGATAAGTCTCTGGGTTGGGTAAATGAAAGTGGTATCTTTCATGATGTGATTTAACAAGGTTGTTCGGATCGAAAGCGAGAGAGTCGGCGTGTGAGGCTCGGGTTGAGGACATGTTGCGTGTCAACCGTAGCCGGAATGAGGTGGGGTCGGCTGCGGGTGGTCCGCCGGCGGTAGGATCACGAGGGTGCTAGGCCCAAGTTTAGATGACCATCGTATGAGTTCGTGGATATGTTCGACCTGAAGTGGATCGTGAAGGCCGGAAGTGGCCTTAAGGAAGATTGAGGCTAGTAAGATAACCAAGTTGGAGGTGGTGACTCCAAGGTTTGGAGAAGCGGCGATGGCGGAAGTGTGATGCATTATCTTGGAAGAGTTCAAGAGTTCGAGAAAAGTCTGACGAGTAAGGGTAGAGCGAGCATGTATTGCGAGCATAGATATGATCATTTCTTGTAAAGGAGAAGGTCACGAAGGATGTATATTTTAGACCTCGGGAATCGCATGCGATCCGGTACCATTTGTTGGAGTCGCGAGTGACACTAGAACCTCGCGGCAAAGTGACAAAAGTTTGTGATGTTAGAGGTGTTTCCTCGTGGACTTGGATATAAGTATTTGCGTGCATGTGTTGTTTAAGTGGCGGTTGTGGCGTTGACAACTTATTAGAAGAACTTTATCGTTATCCGTCTTGAGAAGGAACATTGGGACGAATGTTTCTAAGGAGGAGAATGTTATACCGTATTTCAGTATATGCGTGGTAGCGTCGTATTATAATTTGAGCCTTAAAGTTGGCTAGTTTCGAAATTTGTACACAACACCCGATTATAGTCGTTTTCGAAAGCGTTTCCACGACTTCGTAGGGAAAATTCCGCTCGTCATTTATAATTTTGCGGATTTTTAGAGGCGAAACATTTTGGACCAACGAGAGGCGACACTTGTCACCTCTAATTGGAAGAGTGGGCCGGACGAAATGGGAGAGTTGTACGTTTTTGTGCATTGTTTTTGGTCAAGGAGTTGGTAGGATATTTTGGGTAGATGGATAAGGTTGCACATGGCTTAATCTTGACCTTACACTTGCCTAACACTTGGATGGATCTTGGCCGTTGGTTGGCCTTCACTTGACCTATAAATACCCTTCTAGTTGAAGACTTTCTTCATCAAAAACTTGAGCAATCTAACTAAGTCTCAAAATACTCCCTCTCCCTTGAGCTTTAGTCCACCACACTCCCTTTGAGAGCCCTTGGCCGAGAGCAACCTCGCTCCCCTTTGTGGTGTTTTGCAGTGGGGTACGACAACCCCTAGCCTTGTTATCTCATATAAATACCCCCTTTTGTGTTATAGAAATACTCTCAATGTATTGTTATATTGTCCAAATACCTTAGCCCAAATACCTTGTAGTATTCCCAAGATTACACTTTTACAAAAGCCCGAAAATACAATTATACTTCCTCGATCCTGCGAAACCCTAAGTAAATCTTCACGTAGTTGAAGTCATAAGTAGAAGTTGGTTAGAACTTCTAAGGGTTGGTTGGAGCAGTTGGGCGCCGGAGTAGGAGCTAAGCGTTGTTCGGGATCGACATATAAACTCGGATAATTTTGGGCTTATCGAGGTAAACATTCTTGACCTTACATTGTAATTGGAAATTACATGTTGTAGGAGTATATAGTTAAGTATACTATATATAGAACTGAACATAGTTGTGCGGCAATGTCTTTTGACTTATGCCTGAATAATACTTACGGCAATGTCTTTTGACTTAAGCCTGAATAATACTTACGGCAATGTCTTGACTTAAGCTGAATTTAAAGAAGAGAGCTGTAATTACATGGGTGTATTCTGATGAACTTGTGTAACATTCTTGTGTAGTAGAATTGTACGTCGGTTAGGCGTGTTAACCCCACTGGTTGGCTTGGTAGCCGGCCTCGATAGAGAGGAGATTTACGCATTGCGGGGAGATCTTTGCGAATTTTACGTAGAATATTCTCGTCGGGATCTAAAGATATTAATAGGCGCTTTGTGGCCTCTATAAGTTGTAGTACTACGTGTGGGTGATCTGCTTGGTGAGAGTGTGGCCAGCGGTTTGAGTACTTGGGCGTTTGCTATTAGTCGATAATCGTCGCGAGGTATGTGAACCTCTTCCTATCTGTTGTAGCATGATATGTGTATAACTATGTAATGCGGTGAGCGTACATATGTTTAATGTATTTGATTGGTTTGAAACATAAAGTGTTATAACGGCTTTATGGGAAGTTGGTTATATGACTTTATGTAGGTAAGAAAGTACTTGTGGTTTTAAGAGTATTGATTTGAACTATAAGCGGTGGCTATGTGATAATAAAGAACTTGAAGTATTTCAAAGATTTTGAATCATTTTGAGAGAAGAAGTAATACTTGGTTTTGGAAACTTAAGAGTTATACTAGCTTTATGGGAAGTTAGGTATAACGGCTTAAAAATGTTTCTTGATTTGGAAATCAGAATGTGTATCGACAAACCAACTGCGGCGTTAATAAAAGGAAATGTTTTGGACAGATTTAGTATTACTAAAACCCGAGAAACTTCCATCTGCATAGAAGCTAAGATGAGACAAAATGACATTTCCTAGATCATGGTGCTTAATAAGATTGATTATAAACAAGAATAACCTACTCACTTATAAGACATAGGTTTCTCAAGCGTTTAAAGGAGAATTATGTTTTAAAGGATTTAAAACTATGAACTCTGAAACCTTTTTCTAAAATGAGAAACTTGAGCATTGAAATTAGGCAAACTTGAGCGTTTGGAAAATAAGGTTGTTACTTGATTTTACAAAGGAAAGCATTTTGGTTTACTTAACAATGTTAGTCACTCGATTTTATACTACGGGTATCGGGTGACCTTTGTAAAGAAATGGATCTTAAAAGGAATTTAACGGACGTAGTACTTTAGGGTTAAAATCAGGACTTTGACATAAAATGAAAGTACCTTGAGTTGTGTGTAACTTGCTTATGCTTGTTGTTATGAAACTTGACCATGTTACGTGTGATAGCCTTGTTGTGCAAATCTTGTGTTCTACTCGACTACGGTTCATCAGAATGTATTTCACTTGACTACGGTTCGTCAGGAATGTATTTCACTTGACTAGGTTCGTCAGGAATGTATTTCACTTTCGACTACAGGTTCATCAGGAATGTATTTCACTCGACTAGGTTCATCCGGGAATGTATTCACTTGATTAGGTTCATCAGGAATGTATTTCACTTGATTCCGGTTCATCAGGGAATGTATTTCACTTGATTAGGTTCATCAGGAATGTATTTCACTCGACTCTGGTTCATCAGGAATGTATATCACTTGACTAGGTTCATCAGAATGTATTCATGACTACAGGTTCATCAGAATGTATTCCACACGTTTCTATATTGGGTCCGTAAGATGGGCGAGACACGATATCGTATCACATGATTTGTACCTAGGCTGGCGGTGAGGAAGAAGTTCCACGGGCATGAGGATGACTTTGAGGCGTGAGTCACGACTTGACATGGCTTCTATGTTGTGAGCGTAGTTTGGTTATCATACATGTCTCTGCTTTATATAGACTATTATGATTTCATTTCTGATATTTCTGATTTCACATACTTGGTACTGTTATCGACCTCGCCCGAAGTGCGTTCATCTGCGAGTAAAGGTACATCGGTTGTCGATCCGCTTTTAGGATCACCTTTGGCGTATTGGGAAGCTCCGTTCCCGGAGGCTTATCTTTTGGTATGTTACCACAGTGCAGATTCTTATACATTCGGGGTATGGCGAGCCACTGTCCGTCATAAATTTATTGTAAAAATCTTAAGTGCATGCCTTTGTTGTGGCGGGAGTTTGTAAAAGGATAAGCGTTCGGGTATTTATGTATATATGATGAAGGCATTTGTTTTGGTTGGCTTTGTTTATTTATCTTTTCTCTTAATTCATGTTCATGTTTTTATTTCCGTGATTTTCTACGATGTTGTATCACTAGGGTGCGGGGTAAGGCACGATCCGGGCAGGTTGGTCGTGACATTCTTAGTCTTAATCCTCTATAGAGTTATCCTTATCAGAAAGGTAGGTAGGTGCAATCTGAGGTTGAGTGTTTATATAACCCTAACGGGAGTATAAAACGATTTAGTTAACCTGCTTTCTCCAAAAGAAGAAGACCATAAGTTATTGCATTAATAAGTAACATAAGCGGATAGTGAGGAGACGTGGAAGCCCTATTCTCATCACAACTGAAGTAAACTCATTAGTTAAATTAGTCTTTTATAATTCGTAGTTATAAACCACAAAATCAAATATCAATTTACCAAATAGATACCAAAAGATAGATAGTTGGTACTTGAACCCTAATCCTTGTGGACGATATTAGGTCTTGCTAAGACTATATTACTTGTCACGATAACGTGCACTTGCGTTTAAGTGTGTGCATCTTTTCGCACATCAAGTTTTTGGCGCCGTTACCGGGGATTAGGCATAGTTCAATATCAATTTTATCTATTTTTAATTTCTAATTTGTTTTTATTTCTGTTTTTTTATTTTATTTTTTATTTTATTTATTTATTTTTATTTTTATTTTTTGGCTCCAAGAACAAGTTTCTAACTTGTTCTGCGAGCATCTTTTTATCACCTTTTTTTTTGTTTGTCTTATTTTGCAGGTTAAATTCGGTAAAAAAAAAAACGAAAAATAAAATAAAATATATATAATCAGCACATGGACTACTACTATCAGAGACAGTGGAGTCATCAACGACTTAACCCGCGTATGCCGGAGGAAGATCGAAATGAGTTGCGATGGACATACTTATGTTCGCCCAGTGAGCTCGGTTTATGGTGAGACAAGAGAGTCCTCGAAAGTTGGAGCTGCAAATAGGAACTTCATGATCATTTTGAGCAATGAAATGCAAGAAAAACAATGCATGCACATGGGAGATGGCAAGCAAATTGAGGAGCACGAACCACGCTGACTATTGAGAATCTGGCGAGATAGTTGGTGTAGAAAAGAAAAGATTGCGAGATCGATTATTCACCTTCTTGGATTCCTTGGAAAATCTTTTCTCGTGCCTATGCGGAAGAAACACCACCATTTGTCAATGTTGACCCCCAAACGAAGTCCATACCATGAGGCACCCGCAGAGTTGAGAGATGTTGGGAATCTCGTGATCCTACATTAGAGAGAGCCTAAGCGACAAGCATGCCTTGTGTACTTGGGGATAATCGTATATTTGAGGCCACTTGTTTGAAGCAATTATTGTAGTTGAAGTGAGAGGCGACAATAACTCTACGGATTGCAAGCGGTTCGCGAAGGATCGATGGGCACTCGTAAAGGTTAATTGTGTCGCTAAAAGGCGTTAAAGGCATAGCTTGTTGGGAGGCAACCCGATGTTTTTAATTATGTTATTTTAATTTACATTTTTATTTTATTTTATTTTGTCTTGAAACAGTCTCACGGTCTTGGGTTCTTGTTTTGTGTTGTTGGATGGCAGGTGGGTGAAAGCTAAAGCAGGAAAAAGAGCAAAAGCTGAAAAAAAAAAGCGATCGTCGTAGCCGGCTGAGTCGGGGCAGCGGCCGTAATTTGAGAAGAGCCCACGATACTAGCGTAGCCATGGCTAGAACTTCAGAGCCATATTTAGTGCAAATTCGAATTTTCCTCCTAGACCTCAGTTATGACATTGTGTTGTGTCGATAAGTTGTCCTTTTTCTTTTATTTTCTTTGAGTCTTGCACACATTGGGAATGATGTGTGATTTAAGAGAGTGTTTTATTTGTGTCTTGTTATGTTTTGATTAAGTTTTTTTATTTGTTTTGTGTTTATTTTTGAGTCACAATTTTTTTTTCTTTTAAGTCATAATTGCTGTCAAATATCATGTATCTTTGTAGTTCTTTGGAAACACCTAGTGAAGGAAGGTGGAATAATGTAATGGAATTAGAAGCAACTATCTAAACACCTAGGTTAGATATGCCAAAAACTCATAAAAATGCATTTGGAGTTTCTTGCTTAAATTGTGCATGCTAAATTATGAAAACCTATGTGTTATGATTGCTTGCTATTTGGCGAAATAGTTAGGATATGCATGTTAGGAGATGACTCAGACATTTCTTTGATAGCCAATTCTTACCACTCTTTTCTACCAGAACTTTAAAAGTATCTCTAATCGGCCCATTGAGCCTAAAAATTGAAACTTCTTCTTTGACACCTATATTCCCACAGTTGTGCCATAAGTAAAAATGTGAAGTAGTGGAATTAATTGTGTTAAAAAGAGACAAAAAGAGTGAATGAGCTTATTGCACTGATAAAAAGTAATAAGAAAGAGGCAAAACCTAAGTTTGGGGTGCTTGTTATTATAATACTCTTCATTCTCCCAAAACAAAGAGGAAAAGATAGAATTGAAGTGAAGAAAAGAACAAAAGAAAAGGGAAATCTTGAAAAGCTAAAGAGCTTATGGTACACAAAATGAGCCTAAATGCCTATTTTTACCAACCCCTACCTAAGCCTACATTACAACCCTTAAAGTCTGAAGATCTCTTTTATGCATATCGAGTTAGTGGAGAATAGCAAGTAAGCATGCCGTAGGATTTTTGAATTTATATGCATGATTTAGTATATTGACTTCCGTTAAAGCATGATAAATATGAGTTTGCGAAATATCTAGCTCAATGTGTTTAGTGTCTTTGAAAAATTTCATGCTACGTGTTCCTGCGTATTATTACACTAACCTTGTGTTTTCTAGATAACACTAAATGCAACAAAAGTGATCAATGTCGGTGAGTCTTTTATTTTTGTTTCTTGAGTCTTTTATTTCTTTCTTTCTATCTTTGCTCGAGGTGAGCAAAGGTTAAGTTTGAGGTATTTGATCGGTGTATTTTATACACTTTTTGAGTCATTTTAGTTAGTATTTTACTCATTTCATTTATGTTTGAAATGCAGTATTAGGTCGTTTTCCTTTCTTTTGTGTCACAGTGGTCAAAAATGGAGAAATAGCGAAAAGGAGATGAAATGAGCATAAAAGAGATGGAATTGCACACTAAAGGGCGAAATAAAGTCTAAGAAGTTAAAATTAGAGAGAGAGACGAAGTCGGACGAAAAAATAGCGGCAAGCGGAATCGCCAAAAAGCGTCACCGCGCCTTGGCTACTAAGCGTGAGCATGGCGCCCAATATGCTAAAAGTCGAAAGTTGCTGATCTTGGTATGGCCTTCGATTCTGGTCGCATGGCGCGCGGGAATTATGAAGTCTTTGGGCGGGTGACTTGTTTTCAGAATCCTAAAGGGATAACTTTTCCTTCCTAAAGGGATAACTTTTCCTACCTTAAAACCCTTACCTAAAAGGATTCTAATAACTTTTCCTACCTACAAAATCCCTAACCCTTCACCAAAAGGATTCTTTGGCTATAAATACTCTACATCATTAGAAGAATTATTCATTCTTCATTCAACCATTCACCATTCTACATTCATCCTTCCACCAATCCATCTTGTAAATATTCCACAACACAACCCTTGGATGCTTGGCTTGGAGACTCATTCTTAAGTATTTTCTTTTCTTTTCTTTATTTCAGTTTTGTATGATGAACTTTGAATTAGTTCTTGTCATATCAATGACTAGGAACTAATTCTCTTATAGGGCTTTCCATGTTGAATCTCTAGAAACTTATGTTATGATTTAATGCATGCTTATGGTTATTCTTCTTCTTGTTGAGATCTATCCAATAATTGAATTGAATGCTTGGTAGTTAATTGACAACTAATTATCACTATATGATTTCTAATCAGACTCCGAAAGGAGGGGATTGTGAATATGTTGTAAGTTGGGTAGACATTCTTGGATTGGGGATGAAAATACCTCAATTATTTATGTAGCGTTAACGAGAGGCTTAACAACCCTAATTTTACTTATTGTGCGTGACGGTTAACTAGGTTCTTAGTCTTAATCCTCCTATAGAGTTATCCTTATCACCGAAAGGTAGGTAAGGTGCAATACTGGGGTTGAGTATTTATATAACCCTAACGGGAGTATAAAACGATTTAGTGAACCTGCTTTCTCCAAAAGAAGAAGACCATAAGTTATTGCATTAATAAGTAACATAAGCGGATAGTGAGGAGACGTGGAAGCCCTATTCTCATCACAACTGAAGTAAACTTATTAGTTAAATTAGTCTTTATAATTCGTAGTTATAAACCACAAAATCAAATATCAATTTACCAAATAGATACCAAAAGATAGATAGTTGGTACTTGAACCCTAATCCTTGTGGACGATATTCGGTCTTGCTATGACTATATTACTTGTCGATAACGTGCACTTGCGTTTAAGTGTGTGCATCTTTTCGCGCATCGATGAGCACGATCACGGGCGAGTGGTCGTGACAAAAGTGGTATCGAGCGATTAGTCCTCGAGAAAGTGTCTGAGGCCGTATCTAGTAAGTCTTGATTATCGGTGTGTTGTGCACCACATCTATAATCGAGGCCATAGGATATTTAGGATTGGTTTCCATTCTTCTCACTCGAGATCGTGCCTTAGAGCTATGTTATAAGTTGGACTCCTCGGCGTATTCTTTGTATACGGTGATGCCTCGCATGAGCAACGGGGCCCGAAGAGGCAAAGGCTGCGAGAGGAGGCTGCGAGTAGAGCAACAACGGTCTCTACGAGACCACGACACACGAGCCTCAGGTCCGCGGCTGAGGCGAAGATGGGTTACAAGAGATGACCGATTATTAGCGAGGATCGTGGCGGGACACGAGATAAATTTGAATCACGGCGATTCGATTCGATGGTACGTGGTTCACCAGAAAGTCGAGATAGTTTGAGACTACGGGATTTTATGAGTTGCGGCCCACGAGTTACGGGTGAGGCACGAGGATGATCGCGAGGAGTTCATCAAGCGATTCTGGATCATGAGAATGATAAAGGCTTCGGAGACCGAGTCGGTGGTCTTAGGTTCGCATCGGCTGCGTGATACTGCAGTCGACTGGTTTGATTCATGGGAGCTGTCCCGGGGGGGAGCATGCACCTCCAGCTGGTTGGGGCGAGTTCTCAGAGGCATTTCTTGCACATTTCTTGCCCTCGCAGGTGAGGAGAGCCCGGGCAGATAGATTTTTGATGTTGAGGTAGAACGGGCGGACTGTTCGGGAGTACAATGTAGAGTTTGACTCGTTGGCCCGGTATGTCCCCGCTTTAGTGGTAGACATGGAGGATAGAGTGCACCGTTATGTCACAGGGCTCGATGATTATTTAGCGGAGGATGCACGAGGTAGCTCTTGATCGGGCATGGACATTGCGCGTCGAGCCTATCTTGCGGCGAGGAAACGTAAGTCGACGGAATAACGAATCAGCGAGAAGAGGCCGGGCAGCGAGGTCCTCTGGTGACCCTCGAGTGGCGGCCTCGGCGGAGACTAGTTATGCGCCTCCGCCCGATGCAGTGCTCCACCACGATCTTTAGGGCGTTCGGGAGATTCGAGGAAGCGGTCGAGGGCTCGAGGTTTTGATTTTGGGAAACAAGGATGTTAGTCGAGATGGGACCACCACACCTCGTTGTAGCCATTGTGGTAGGCTCCATGATGGGAGTGTCGTGCTAGTATGGGAGTTTGTTTTACATCGGCCATGAGGCCATTTTGTGAGAAATTGTCCAACCAAAGGTAGCGCGGATGTAGAGACTCGACCGGGATCGATGTTGGTTCATCTCCTGCTTTTTTTGTAGTGAAGGGAAGGAACATGATTAGAACGACAAAAGGGAAAGTGAAGCAATAGTTACAGGTATATTCTTAACCCTCTAGAGACTAGTAGGCATTGATGTTATGGTGATGTGTTAAGTTTTATGTTCGGATAGCTTGGTGTTAATATGTGATTTAGAAACCTGGTTAGTGAAAAGGGTAATTCTGGGGATGAGAAAATTTTGAACCTTAGAATTTATAACAATTGAAACCTAGATGTAAGGCCGTCTTGGATAAAAGATTTACGGTTGGTCTTTGTTGAAGTGCTTGGTATGCGTGAAATACATTGTGGGATAATTCCATAGGTAGTGTGAGATGGAAGCGGTAGCCTTCATGACGTGGATTAGGAAGATGACCAAGTTTGGAGGTAGTGACTCCAAGGTTGGGGAAAACTGAAGCGGCGACTAAATTGTGGTATGTATAATAGAAAGAGTTCGGTGTCACGAGGAGATGCGGCGAGTAAGGAGAGAAGCGAACGGGTGTTAAGAGAATGGAAGAGATCTTTTGGTGAAGTAAGGATATGGCGAGAGTATCCTTTAAACCGGGGGTGGAGAAAATAGTGATGTTATGCACGTTAGAGGTGATATCCTCGTTGGCATGGATGGGAGTTTTGCGCATGTGTGATATTATGGCCATGGGAGGCATAATTGATTTTGTGGGTGTAGTAGTGAAGACTACACCAGCGCCTGCGTTTTGGAGACTTAGAAGGAACATTCGGGATGAATGTTTCTAAGGGGGGGAGAATGTTACACCCCGTAAATTCAAGAAAGTAAGATAAGTTGACAAACATGTGTTGGACGGATTTTGAGTCTACCTTGGAGTGTTGTACCCCAGTTGTTAAGTATTGTTAGGTGTTTAAAAAGCCCTATGTGTAGTCCGTTAAATCTAGTTCCCAACGCAACAAACCGTTCGTCGATAGGACATCGGGGTCGAAAGTTATGGAAGTTACAAGTTCGGTCTTGTGATCGGGCAAAATAGTGGTTTTGGTTCGAAGTCCTGGCGCGGCTGGTTGTATTGAGGGTTCACTTGAGGTTGCAGCGCCGCGGCGCGGAATGCAGGGCTGCGGCGCCGGAATGCAAGTAATTATTCTCACGAAGTGGGCCGCGGCCTGGCGGAGGGCATGGCGCCAAGGCGGGATTTCTGCGGTAAAGAGGCGCAGGGGATATTTTGATTAAAGCCTATGGGAGGGTGACAAGTGTCCCTCCATCCTTTTGACAGAAAGGGTCCTATTTTAGGGCCAAGTCTTGGAAGACTTGGCCATTTCATCTTGGAAACCCTCCTAAGGACCCCTCTCCCTTTCTCTCTAGATTTTTGAAGAAAACCTAGCCTAAGGAAATTGTTGGAGCGGTGGCAAGAAGGCAAAGTGTGGGTAAACTTATGGGAAGCGCGGGGGGGGGGGGGGGGGGTCGAGTTTGACGGAAAAGAAGTGGAAGAAAGGGGCTTTTATGGGCTATTCCAAAAGGTAAAAGTTTCCCCCTTCTCTTGGATATAAGTTCTAATACTTGTTATAGTTAATTTAGACCACGTGAAGCATGTATTAGAGATTGGTAAGTACTATGGATTGTTGAAGGCTAGAAATCCGAAATTGACATGATTGAGTCATTTGAATTTGAATTACAATTTGGTCGTTACCTAAAGTCGTCGCATGTTATCTACTAGAGGATTGTAGTAGCTTTAATCGATTTCGGCTTGATTACATGTCATACTAAATAACTTGGATTGAAAAGATAATTGGAAAAGATTTAGGATTGGTTATATTGTTGGCCAAGAATGGCATGGAAAGTATTGGTTTATTTTGTATTATTGTGGGCGGAATTTTACGTATTGTTAGGCGTGTAATCCCTTGTATTTGCTGAATTAATTGAGCCTTAAATATGGCGTTGGTTATTGAATTCGGCCTTGAAAAGGTGGCAAAGTATGTTAAAACAAAGGAAGTCTTGTCAGATTTTCCGTAGAATTTAGGGACTTTGCACTTAGTTTATTCCGTTCGAAGCTAGAGATTGATAGGCGTTTTATGACCATATTAGGATTGAAGTACTACGAGTGGCGTATCCTACTTGAAGGGTATAGTCTTGTGGAGCATTTTGCTAATTATGCGACAATCGTCGCGAGGTATGTGATTCTTCCTATCCTCTTGAGCATGACTATTTGTGAAATATATAGTGCGGTAGACGCACGTGTGTTAAATGAATTTGATTTCCCTTTTGTGCCTTGACTTGATATGAAGTGTAAAGGGCTTCATTGTGTGGAAAGAGTAGTAAAATCTTATTCGTTAGTAATGGGTACTAGGGTGTTAAAGAATAAGCCCTCTTGGTCTCATAAATGTTTATAGTTGTAATTGGTTGGTTTAAAACATAAAGTGTTATAACGGCTTTATGGGAAGTTTGTTATAACAACTTTATGTAGGTAAATAAATGGTTTGTGGCTTTTTAAAAGATAAGAGACTTGCCTTATAAATGACTTGGTTGGTGTTAAAAAGTTGTGAAACCGCATTTTTGAGAAATGGGTAATTGTGTTTTAAAAGGAATAAGTCATATTGATTTGGAAATGAGAATAAGTATCGAACAAACCAACTGCGGCGTTAATAAAGGAAAATGTATTGACCAATTAATTATTATTAAAACACAGAAACCTCCATCTGCATAGAAGCTAAGATAAGACAAAATTGTATTACATTTTCTAGATCATATTTGCTTTAATAAGAACATTATAACAAGTTTTGATTTTCTAAATTCCAAAGTAAGAAGCTTGAATTATAAAGAGATAGACTTGAGAATTTGAAGTGTTTTAGTTTAAAAGAAGTCATGGTTTTGTCTTAAGTTGGTTTAAAAGAAGGTATGGAAATTGTTATGGTTTTCTCGAAAAGATAGTTACTCTATTTACGATACTACGGTGTCGTGTGACTTTGGTGAAAGAAATGGATCTTTTAAAGAGTTAAAGTCGTAGTACCTTGGGGTTAACACCAGTTCGTTATAATAAAATGAAAGACTATGAGTACGTTGAGCTTGCCTATGCTTGTTGTGATTGTCACGACCGTTAGGGCGTGGTAGTGCCTTACGGGCACGATGGTCATACATCGAGTGTCGTGGAATATAAAATAACCAAGATATGAAACAGTATAAATTGAGACACGGATATCGAAGAAAGTTGCCTTTCGGCGTAAATAATAATAACAACTCTTTCAAAATGAGCAGTTTAATCCTTTCTTTACAAACCACCTTGCAGATTACTCTGAGACCTCTACGAATGATATGACAACAGCGGCGGGGCGGGGCCCGTCATACCACGAATGTAGCACCTGACAACGAGGACTATGCGAATAAGCCTCGGAGGAACGGAGCTTCCCAAGCTGACTGTGACCACTAAGGCGAGGATCGGCGGCGGTGTACCTTTACTGCGGCATGAGCGCGGCCCCGAGAAGTCGATCTGCAGTGCAGTATGTGGCGAAAATCGTAAATGAAATCATAGTAGTCTATATAAGCGGGAGACATGTATGATAGCAAACTCTGATTCCTGATAAATAGCGATTATATCAAGTCGAGGACTCGCGCCTCAAGTCATCACTCAAATATAAACATGGGTCTCACGCCCAACATCAATCATGCGCGGAATACCTTCCTCACTGGCGATCTATGATATATAAAAGCACCAGAGATACACATGAACACGAGTCCCACGTGCCATAATAAAGCCGTGCGGGGTAAGTATGAAGGCATAGCCGACTACTAAAATCCACCGTACCAACAAGGTCATAAAGCGTATCATGAAATCTGTCTGGCCGTCACATGATCAAAGCGGCCACTCGCGCGTGATATCTAATGTGCGCGTCTTAGCCACAGAACTCCCGCGACTCGCGTAGGCCACTCGATGGCCCGCGTGAGGTATTCCGCGTCGAGGGTAGCTACTCCGGCATCTGCACGGACCGCGATCCATAGCCACATGGGCCGCGTACCCGTAAAGGCGCAAACTAACACGGAACTCGTAGCTCCGCATAGGCCACAGGACCGCGTGAGGTATTCTCGAATCATAGGTCACTAGACCGCTGAGTCTACCCGCGTGAGGCGACAACCTCCGGAAAAGTCAAGGTGAGTGGTATAATACCAACATAACGGCTGATAGTCAAACAACTTTAAGCGCAGTCGAGGGGAAAACCCCTTTTACACTAACATCACAAGATACTAACACACGTAGCATCCTAGCACATTTACTTATCAATCAACAAGAAAGTATTACAAGGCTATCATAAACCAACACAATCAAGTTATACACACAAGGTACTTTCTACTATAAGTCAACATGTTGGGTTGCTATCCCAAAGTACTTCATACATTAACTTTTAAAAGATCGTTACTTTCACAAAAGTCACACAATACATGATATATGAAAAGAGAGTGATTATCTTTTGAAGTAAATCAAAACACTAATCTTTGTAAAATCAAGTAACAACATTATTATTCAAACGTCCAAGTTTGCCTAATTTCAAATGTTCACGTTTCTTATTTAGAAAGGTTTCGTAGTTCATAGTCTTACCCATTTAAGAATATAATTCTCTTTTAAACCATCTGAGAAACATAAGCCTTATATGTGAGTAGGATATTCTCGTTTATAATAATCTTATTACGTGACCATGATCTAGGAAATATCATTTTGTCTAAATCTTAGCTTATGCGGATGGAAGTTTCTCTTGATTTTAATAATACTAAATCTGTCAAAACATTTCCTTTTATTAGCAACTGCGATGGTTTGTCGATACATTCGATTTCGAAATCGGTAAAACATTCTTAAGCGTTATTCTAACTTTCCATAAAGCTAGTATAACTCTTAAGTTTTCAAAACCAAGTATTACTCCTTAACAAAATGATTCAAAAATCTTTTGAAATACTTCAAATTCTTTATTAACACATAACAAGCGATTATAGTTCAAATCGATTTACCTTTTAAAAACGAGTATTTCTTACCAGCATAAAGTGTTATAACCAACTTCCCGTAAAGCGTTATAACACTTTATGTTTTAAACCAATCAAATACATTTAGCACGTATGCGTCTCTGTACTACATAGTTCACACATATCATGCTAGAAGAGATAGGAAGAGGTTCACATACCTCGCGACAGTATCGACTAATAGCAAAGCGCTCCAGTACCTCCAACCGTCGGCTACTCCTTAAGCCAAGTAGATCGCGCCATACATAGTACTTCAACCTATAAGGCCACAGGCGCATTAACATTTAGATCCCCGTAGAACATTCTACGAGAAAATTGGCACCTCCCCCCACATGGCAGCGTAAATCTCCTCCTCTATCGGGCGGCTACCAAGGCAACGGGGGTTATCGTTTAATCCGGACGTGCACAATTCTACCCAGAAAAACTACACAAGTCTCTTATGTCTGATCTATGTAAATCTGATTCGATTACTCTTCTTTCGTTAAAGTTTCTTATTATTGAGGCTTTAGTATAAAGACTTTGCCGATAACAGCGTTGATTCTATATATAGTATACTTCAATTGTATAGTCTAACAATCATGTAATCTCGATTACAATAGAGGACAAGATATTTACCTCGATAAGCCCGTAATTATCAGAGTTTAAATGTCGATCTGAGCAGGTTTAGCTCTACTCAGTGCGCTCAGGCCGCTCAAACAACCCTTAGAAGTTCTAACCAACCTACTTATTACTCCAACTAACCATGGAGATTTTCCTTAGGGTTTCGGTTTTGTGGTGGCGGGAAATGCGATAGTATAACTGGGCTTTTTGTATAGGTATAACCTTAGAATACTACAAGGTATACGGCTAAGATAATTTGGGCATTATAACAATACTTTGAGAGTATTTCTAACGAGAGGGGGGGTATTATACGAAAGCAACTAGGCTAGGGGGTACCACGCTAGCACCTGAAAGGGGAGAGGAGGCTCTGCCGACCTGAGGCCACTCGAGGGGAGGAAGGCTCTTGGGCGAGAACCACGAAGGAAGAGGAGGATTTGAACACTTAGAAGATTTTAGGATGAAGAAAGTTTTCAACATAGGGTGGTATTTATAGGCCAACCAATGGCCAACCAATGGCCAAGATCAAACCAAGTGCTACACAAGTGTAAGGCCAAGATTCACCCAAGTACACCTTATCCATCTACCACGCCAACCAACGCAAAATATCCTACCTACTCCCTTAAGCCCAAATCGTCCATAATGTAGTCAAAGCTTCCAATGTGAGGTGACACATGTCACCCTCCGTTGATCCAAAATGTTCGTCTCTCGAAAAATCGGCAAAAATAATAAATGACATGGCGGAAATTCCCTACGAAACGTGGAAGCGTTTAGTCGGCGACTCTAACCGGGTGTTGTGAACAAAGTTAATTCGGCCAAGCCTAATCACAAGTTTCAAATTTTCTACGTACGTCCTTACGTACATACTCTGGAAATACGGGGTATAACAGTGATAGCCTTTGTTGTGCAAGTGTTTGATTTTGTGCTACCGAGCCTCTCGATGGAGGGCCGGCTATCTGGTTGATTGATGGACATACTGACACGTTGGGTGGCCCACGGGTATATTTCCACTATATCGAACCTCTTGGACATACTGACACGTTGGGTGGCCCACGGGTATGCTTCCATTAGAAGTGTTATCTTGTTATTTGTTTGGACATACTGACACGTTGGGTGGCCGCGGGTATCGTCCACGATGAGTATTATCTTGTTATTTGTTTGGACATCTTGACACGTTGGGTGGCCCGGGTATCGTCCACGATGAGTATTATCTTGTTATTTGTTTGGACATCTTGACACGTTGGGTGGCCGCGGGTATCTTCCGATGATTATTATCTTGTTATCTCCTTTGGGCATCTGAGCCGTTGGATGGTCACGGGTATGGGCCCAGCTAGGGCGGCTCGGGCCATGCTTATCTGAGGTGAGATCTTGGGGCATGCGACCATTGTGTGGGTTAAATTCCCGGGTTGTACTTGAGTGATGATTTTACGGGCATGAGTCCCTGACTTGACATGACTGCTATATATATTGTGAACTGTAGTTTGGTTATCATACATGTCTCCTGCTTTATATAGACTATTATGATTTCATTTCTGATTTTTGATTTCACATACTTGGTACTGTTATCTTGACCTCGCCGGGGCTGCGTTCATCTGCGCGAGTTAAGGTACATAACTTGCGATCCGCACTCTTAGGATCGCTGTCGATTCTCGAAAGCTCCATTTCTCTGGAGGCTTTGTCTTTTAGTGCAGTTCCACGAAGTTGTAGAGCTCTTGTACATTCGGGGTATGGCGAACCATCCGTCGGTGTTATTATAAAAATTCTTAGAAGTCTGTCTTTGTTGTGGCGGGGTTGTAGCGTGAGTAGCTGTGAGTTTAATTATTATTTTTTTACAGAAAGGTAACCGTTTTGGGTTAGCCTATTTTCGTATTGTCTTGTTTCATGCTTAAGTTTTTAATTTCCGCTGATTTTCTCTGATGTTGTATCACTAGGGTGCCCGGGGTAAGGCACCAGTCACGGGCCCGAGGTCGGGTACAAAAACTTCTCATAATACCATAACCATGCTGTCTCGATCCGCGACCATTACTTACTCCATACGGACCTAAATGCATCTACAATTCTCTTTAAGCCTACTACGCAACTTAATCTATTAACATGGTATTCCATTAGGTTTCTTAACATGGCTTCTTAAGGGTTCACTACCCTATCAGACAGTTCATCCTTTCCCAATTATCTCAAAACAAAACATAAGACCTTGGCGAGACTTCATTAACTGTTCCATACCTACCTGGTATCTAGTTAGTCCTTACTAACTCTTGGTAATCTAAAACCATTCTAGGCAACACGCGTCTGACCCTCATACATAACTCCGTATAGATGTATGTCACAATACCAACTATACTATAATCATAACCAACCTGGATACGCAATCCACATAGTCGCTACGGGTCTTTGCGCCTTCTCGTAGCTGCAATCAACATAACTCGTTAGGGAGAGACGACCCTAACAACACAGCTCTATCGCACAATCTCAGAGTGAGAAGAATGGAAACCAATCCTAAATGTCCTGCAGCCTCCTGGTTATAGATGTGGTGCACAACATACCGATAACCAAGACTCTACTAGACACGGTCTGTAGACACTTTCCGAGGACTAACTGCTCTGATACAACTTTTGTCACGACCCGACCCCGGGCCGCGACTGGTGCCCTACCTGGGCACCCTTCTAATTATACAACATAATAAACTGCGGAAGCTAAATAACACACTTTTTTTTAAACTAAAAACTAAGGCCAAGCCGATAAGGCTGCCATAATCATAAAAATTACCCGAAAGGGTCTACACTGTTTAACAATGTAAAAAAAACAACTCTAGCGATCCATTACGGATGAATACGGACCTCTAAGATTTGAACAAATACTATGGCGAGACAAGGCCCGCCCACGAATATACATAGTCATGATAACTCAGGAACATTGGAGCCGTCTCAAAATGCGAGAACCGGGATCCTGGCTCGCGGATCGCTGTGTACCTAAACTGCGGACATGAGCGGCCGGCCCGAAGAAGTCGATACAACAGTACGAATATGGAGCGGAAAATAAGATCTGATAAACAAATCATAAGCGTACAAAAAGAATAGCGAGGGCAAGTATAAAAGGGTACATGCGGATCCTAGTGTCATTACCATCTCGTGAACTTAATCGTACCTTATTATGTTTTCCCATTTTTCAATAAAAGTTATAGTCACTTTCTTACGTACATACTTAGGAAACAAGTTCACTACCATATAACTTACTTACCTTGCATAACATAAACCGACCCTTTATGGAGGGGCCTATCTTGCCGGCCCGATGGGGACGCGATAAAAATCACATAGTACGCCCGTAAAGGTATCTTGCCCCGATCTTGGGGCGCGGTAAAATCATATAGTCTGCCCGTAAGGTATCTTGCCCGACCCAATCACGGGGCGCGGTAAGGTCACGTAGTGCGCCCGTAAAGGTATCTTGCCCGGCCCGATCACGGGGGGCGGTAAGGTCGCGTAGTGCGCCCGTAAGGTATCTTGCCCGACCCAATCGGGGGCGGTAAGGTCACATAGTCTGCCCGTAAAGGTATACTGTCCGGCCCAATCACGGGGCGCGGTAGATCACATAGTCGCCCGTAAAGGTATCTTGTCGGCCCGATCACGGGGCGGTAAGGTCACGTAGTACGCCCGTAAAGGTATCTTGCTCGGCCCGATCACGGGATGCGGTAAGGTCACATAGTCGCCCATAAAGGTATCTTGCCCGCCCGATATGGGGCCTTGGTAGATCACATAGTCGCCCGTAAGGTATCTTGCCCAATGTCACGGGGCAGCGGTAAAGTCATATAAAATCGGAATTTAACCCACGTGCTACGTGCCTACTCTCCTTAAAATGATTCTCTTTCAAATAAAACTTCCAAGATACTAACTACCGTAGTATCAAGTCATATCTACTTTTCAAGACAAGTCACAATACCTTTTAGAAATACATTTATAGGCTTCTAAATCAAGTGACTTCTTTCTCTAAAACCTTAAGCAATTGGTACCTTTAAAACAATTTGCCCTTCTTTATTTCAAATCATTGCTTTGCTTACATTACTGAAGAAAACCATTCTTTTAATCTTCCATAAAGTTGTTATAACCAACTTCCCATAAAACCGTTATAACTCTTTATGTCTTAGACAAATTCATTCCTTTTATAACCAAGAGACTTATACTTTCAAATCAAATAACATAGCTTTCAAAATACTTCAAGTCTCTTAACTTTTAAGAAAACAAGTTTCGTAACTTTAGAAATCAAGTCTCGTATCTTTAAAATGGAAAGAAATCAATTCTTTCCAAATCAAATATTCTATACTTTTAAATCAATTCATTTCTTCCTTTAAGAATCAAGTCCCATAACTTGAAAAATAAAGTCCCTTAACCTTTTAAAAATTTGAGGTTCATAGTCTTAAAACTTCATACGTAAATTCTTATAAATTAAGTAACATATACTTTGGTGCGTTGTGAACAAGTTATACTTATTTATAACGATCTTAATCGAGTAGCCATGATCTAGAAAATGTAATACAATTTTGTCTTATCTTAGCTTCTATGCAGATGGAGAATTCTACTCATTTTAACTCAATTGATTGTCATTACATTTTCCTTTATTAGCTGCGGTGGCTTGTTGGTTCTTATTCTCATTTGTCGTAACTTAGCCAAGTCAACTTGGCTCAAAATACCTCTGCGACTCTTGCCAACATCCCATAAGACTTGGTAGAACTTAGGATAACAGACATAACCTTTCGTGGAGTAAATCAACATACATACCTCTTAACCTAAGAGTAGAAGGAATCATGAAATAGTACTACATGTTATTCCATACATAGAATCATGTCAAAAGAAGGAAGAGGTTCACATACCTCGCGACGATTATCGACAAATAGCAAAATGCTCCAAAGTACTTCAACCTTGATAGCTATTCCATCCTTGAAGTAGAATCGCTATACTTAGTACTTGACCTATAATGGCCATATCGTCCGTTAACCTTTTAACCAGCGAAGAATATTCTAGGTGCAAAGTCACTAAATTATCACGGAAAATCGGACATCACTTCCTTTGTTTCTACATACTTTGCCACCTTTTTCAAGGCGAATTCAATAACCAAACACGCCACGTTTAAGGCCCGACAATTGAGCTAACCAAAGGGATTACGTCTTAATCGGGGCGTGTAAAATTCCGCCAAATTATCTGAAACTAGTTCCATATTTAAAGCCATTCTTGACTAAACATATACAACAACACAAAGTCCTTTTCCAATTCTTTATCAATCCAACTTCTTAGGTCTAACATGTTATATTGTCATAAACAACTTAACAATTATAATTCCTTCCTTATATAATATGTGGCGATTAAACTAATAATCGATTGAATTGAAATCTCAAGGCTAAACATACTAGTTTTCGGATTAGGGTTCCAATATCCATAACACTTATCAACTTCATAATATATATATCTCATACTTGCTAATATCCATAGCTACAACAATAAGTAATCTTAATTACTAAAACGACAAGAATTATACCTTTACAAGCCCTTATAATTTCAAGATTCAAAGTCGCTCCTTAGCAATTCTTAGCTCCTTTCCTTTACGCTCCAATCCGCTATTTGAAGCCTTTAGAAGCTCACAACCAACTTCTCTTCCATTTCCAAACAAAACCTATGAAAATGCCTTAGGTTTTCGCCTTGCGACTAATGTGAAAATGCCGTTTTCCCAAAATCTTTCTATTGAGATATCCTTACAATACCCTTAGGGACCTTGGGTTAAAGTCTTGTGAATTATGAACCAAAATTACAAATTTTTTGTGTGGGATTTGACCAAACCCGTGAGCCCTTTTTCTTGGCACAAAATGTGTAAAAATTTCTAAGTGTTAAAGAACTAGTCTTGCACTAGATGGGTATATATAAAACAATGGAGGGTCAAGATAATCGCATATGGGTGGCTAGGATGAAGAGCACTTGGATCATACACAAGTGGCAAGTTGACTTGGTCAATAATATTATGCTAGCAAGACTAATTCATCTTCAATGATCAATGCCCCTTTTACCCTTGCCTTTTCGTCCAAGACCATGTGGGGGGGTGCCATGTGTCGCCTTCCCATTCGTCCATAAAATGTCGTAACCCTCGTGGGCCCCACAAAACGTAAAATACCTCGGGTGGGCCCCACGTGACCAAATCCGTACAAATAAATTTCCATAGTGATAATACATTCCATAATCCTTAATTAATGCATTTTGAGAATCTAATTCTCACCAACGAACATTTTTTTCCTTTCCGACGTTCGGAAGATTTTCCGTCGGAAAAACAATTCTTCCTTTCGTACCCTTTTCAAGTCTTGTGTTCCTTACATACATTCTCTTAAACATGTCCTTGAACTACGGGGTGTAACACATAAGCCTCTCGTCCGTGTGTTAAAGGCCATACTGCATTGTCACGCCCCGACTTTTCTCAAGTCTTCGCAGGCGTGATGACACTGGATAACTATCTCTTTCGGGAGCATTATCTAACTCTCTTTCTTTGAAATTGGACATGTATTTAAATGCGAAAATACTAACAATAATAGAAATGTAAACTTTTTATGAATTTCATTAGAGCATGCTTGAGTCCATGCTCGTGCGAATATTGTTTCTACCTAGACATAATGAGAGTGATTATTCCAAGTTTGAAATGAGACAATCTCACACAGGCATTTCACGAGATACTGAAACTACACCTTTCAACTACATACTAAATATGACAAGTACCAAGTCCGAAGCAATGAATTTGGTATGATCAAGAGGTTGCAGGACGATCGCTAGGCTTGATGTGGAGTTTTTCCTATATCACGCTTTCCTGAAATATGTTAAATAAAGTCGATACCGTCTAGGGTGAGTGGAAGCTCGCCACTGCAATTCAAAGTAACCTCACAATATTCTAAGCACAATCACATTATAACATAATAAGCATGTTGCAAAACATATTATGTTACAACACCTTTATCATATAAATCTGTGACATCTCGCCGACTCATATAAAACTCTTAATTTAACTAATATTTTGTTTTATCCCGTATCACACGTTAAGATATTCCCTTGCATTTATACATTTGTTGCGACATGCAAACCGATCCGATGTATTTACAAATGCATTTGCGTATTTGTGAACACGCATTCACTTTACATATTTGTTGCGGCGTGCAACCCGATCCAATGTATTTACAAATGCATTTCCATATTTGTGAACACGTATTCATATTACATATGTGTTGCGGCGTGCAATCCGATCTAATGTATTTACATATTTGTGAACACATATTTACTTTACATATTTGTTGTGGCGTGCAACCCGATCCAATGTATTTACAAATTTGTGAACACGTATTCACTTTATATTTTCAGAAGGTCAAATAAATAATATTTTATTTTGTGTACATTACATGCATCGTACTGTAATGGTTATAACTCTTCAACAGTAATTTCAACTAAGGTGTTTCTTATGCTGAAACAGAAGGTAACATGGGAACTTACATTGTACCAAATTTCATTGGAAAGTACTTTGGATAACTAGCACAAATTTATCCACAAAACAGTCACATGAAATTTGTTTGGCCAGAATTTTTATTAAACAGGATCCAATTTTAAAATAGTCATACCTTCTTATCCGTAAGCCCGTTCGAGCCCCGTAAAATCTCAAAACAACGAGAACAGAGAGTTATACGTCTCCATGAGAACCATCCATTTAGATTCTGTACCATTTGGTACAGTTTTTCACTTTTATGTAATGCCTTTCCGGATTAGATAGATCAGAGGCGAAACTTCAAACTACAATAACTCTCAACCCGTAAGTTCGATTTATCCCTGATTTGACTCAATATGACCTTCACATATATATGTACAACACTTCCAAATTTCACCAAATTCTACCTAGTACAACCTAGTGAAAACAGGTTGTAAAGTCCTGCCCTCCCGAGTTTCAGTCAAGCCGAGGCAGAAACTTTAAACAGAGATAACCATCAACCTGTAAGTCGGATAGACCTCCGTAAGGTCTCAAAATGTCAACAACAAAATATATAGAACTTTTGTTTAGTACAGATTTTCAGATTCCTAACCGATTTGTACAGTTTTAGGTTTTTGTGTTCTGCTTTTCCGGATTTTGATAAATCCGAGGCAGAAACTTTAAACTATGATAAATATTAAACCGTAAGTCCGTATTATCTATTATTTGGCTCGATCTGATCATAATATAGAGGTTTACAACACTTCCGAATCTCATTCAATTCTAACAAGTATAACTTAGTGAAAACAATTTGTAAATTTCATGACTCAACTAGTTGTTTAAACAATAAAAAATTCATGATTTCTTTTCAACACCCAATTCATATTCTAACATGTATTGAACTTAAAATAAAGGATTTCACTAAGAATTTCTAAGTGAGAAAACTCAGTTTGTAAACGTGAAAATGATTGTTGTTCGGTTGCTAAAAGTGATCTTTGCTCCCTAGTATTTTCTGATTCATGTTCTTGCCCTCTTTATATTTTTTCTAGATTTCTATTCTTCTTGTTCACTTGTTTTTTTCTGATTTCTATTCCTTGTACTAGGTACTTTGTTTTGTGCCAAGTACACTATATAAGTTGAGGTGTTTGTATAACCTATGGAGATGGAAGACCAAGAGTGGAGGAGAACTAAAGGGTTTGGGGTAATGGGGAATGGATGTTTTCAGGAATAATAGTTATTAGGGGATACATATAAGACCAAGTACTAATCCAAGTACTAATCACCTGTGCATGAGACTAGACGATTATAGGAGTGGGTCTTTTTTTTTCCATGTAGAATAAGTTTTGTAAGAATCAAAGGTCCCTTCTCGATTCTAAGAATATGGTGTTTTATGAACATGTACGCAACAATAGTATAACCTAATAACTCTTCTCAATGAAGTCTACTCCATCGTATATACCACTTAGGTTTAATTAACAAATATCTAGCTCTACTACATCGTATATACCACTTAGGTTTAATTAACAAAATCTAGCACTAACCAACACTAAGAGATGCAGTATATCACCACCACCCTTTTTTTTCTTATTTAAAATAAGAGAATTTTTCTGGATTTTACATTCTTTCCTCCTTAAGCAACATTAGTCCTCGAATGTGAATAAGGTCGTAACATAATCACATAGACACCATAATTATTATTGTTATTGTAACAATAATTTTGGACTTCACATTCTCCATTCCATAAGCAACATTCGTTCTCGAATGTGAATAAGGTCGTAACATAGGCATATACACACGCAAATAGCACACATATGAAGTACTATGTAACACTTTTTTTATTACCTTATTCAAAGAGAAATGGATATTTGACTCTCATCGCGTCTTCGGCTTCCCAGGTGGCTTCCTCGATGGAGTGATTCCTCCATAGGACCTTCACGGAAGCAATATCTTTATTCCTAAGGCGCTTAACCTTCCTATCAAGTATTTCCACCGGAACTTCTTCATATTGAAGCTCTCCATTAAGAACTATCTCCTGGGGGAAGATGACGTGACTTGGATCGTGCAAGTATTTTCGTAACATTGACACATGAAATACCGTATGCACTGCTTCCAGCTCTTGTGGAAGTGCTAGTTCGTAAGCCACATTCCCCACTCTCCGCAAGATCTCATATGGCCCAATAAACCTTGGGATCAATTTTCCTTTCTTACCAAAGCGCATAACTCCCTTCATTGGGGACACTTTTAAAAATACTTTCTCCCCCTCTTGAAATTCGAGATCTCTTTTGCGATGATCCGCAGAAGACTTGTGATGGCTATGAGCTGTTTTGATCCGCTCTCGTATCATCTGCACATTATCATTCGTTTCCTGAATGACTTCGGGTCCGAACAATTGTGTCTCACCCACCTCGAACCATCAGAGTGGAGATCTACATTTTTGTCCATACAATGCTTCAAACAGGGCCATTTGTATACTAGAGTGAAAGCTATTATTGTAGGCGAACTCGATTAGACATAGATGGTCCAACCAGCTGCCCTGAAAATCTAACACACAAGATCGCAACATGTCCTCAAGTGTTTGAATTGTTCACTTAGCTTGCCCATATGTTTGCGGGTGGAAAGTCGTACTCAATTTAACCTTTGTTAGAGACCTGTGAAACTTTCCCAAAAGTGTGAGGTGAACTAGGAACTCCTATCAGAAATAATTTGTAATGGAATCTCATGTAGCCGCACAATTTTCTTCAAATAAATCTGCGCGTACTGTGGTGTGCGATACGTAGTCTTGACCGGTAGGAAGTGAGCTGACTTTGTAAGCCGATCTACAATCACCCAGATAGAATCATACCGCTTCTCGAGTTTTGGTGGGCCGGTTACAAAATCTATATGAATGCCTTCCATTTCCACGTAGGGACACGATGTCTGAAGTAGTCCACTAGGTTTTGATGTTCATCTTTTACTTGTTGACACGTAAGACACCTTCCGACAAACTCCGCAACATCTTTCTTCATCCCGTCCCACCAGTAATTTGCCTTGAGGTCCTGATACATTTTTGTTGACCCTGGATGAATAGAATATCTAAGATCTTCCTCCTGAGATCCTTTACCTTAGGAACACATAACCTACCCTTATACCGAAGGGTGCCGTCATTTTCTCCTAATGTAAGCATCGAGGTTTTCCTGTTGAATCCTCTCCGAAATCTAATAAATTCCACGTCTTAGTGGCTTTCTTTTATTTACGAAGCTAAATGACTGCGAGTATCATGTACCACCACGCTTTCGCGACCTTAGTTAAGCTGTCGACCCAGGCCGGGCCGCGGGTGCCTACTGCAGGAACCCTTCTACCCATACATCACAAGTAACATGGAAGCTAAATAAAACTCATTTTTTTGTAACAAGCAAAGGCAAAGCCGGCACGGCCGCCATTATATATATATATATAAACCAAAAAGACACTACACTTGTCACGACCCGACCCCGGGCCTGCGACTGGTGCCCTAACTGGGCACCCTTATAGGTATACATCAGAGAAAATCAGCGGAACATACTTGAAACTCATAACTTACATTAACAGGAAAATAAATAACAGGCTAGCCGATAAGGCTACCTCCCTGCACATATATATACATATAAAACCAAAAGCAGTTACATCCTTTTTCTTTACAAACTGACCCACAAGATATGACTACAGACCTCTAAGAGTTTTGACATAACCACTGTGACGGGACAGGGCCCCGCCATACCCCTGAATATAGATAAATCTACATCAACAGGGATCCATACCAAAAAATAAGTCTCCGGAGTAAATGGAGCCTTTTCCCAAAAACTGAACAGAGATCCTAAGAGCAAGGATCGCGACATGTACCTAATACTTTCGGGCATGAGCGCGGCCCCGAAGAAATCGATTACAACAGTGCAGTATGGAACGGAAATAAGGAACAGTAAACAAATCATAACTGTACAATAGAATGACAGGGGCAAGTATAAAAAGTAAATACCAGATCCTACCGTGCCATTACAACTCATGAACTTAATAACACATTATTATCTTTTCCCATTTTCAATAAAAGTTATAATCAAATTCTTACATACATACTTAGGAAACACCATCAAGTTCATAAACACATAACTTACGTATTTTGCATAACATAATCCGGCCCTTTAAGGAGGGACGTCTCATTTTGGAGTTCACTTTGATTATCCATACGTGATAACATAACCTAGGCCATTTGCGGGACACAGTGAATTCATAAAAAGTCTTCCCACAAGGGTATCTTGCGACCCGTTACGGGGCGGTAATATCACATAAATGCGCCCGTAAGGTATCTTTGCGGCCCGTTACGGGGCGTGGTAAGGTCGCGTAAGTCTGCCCGTAAAGGTATCTTGCCCGGCCCGTTCGGGGCGGTAAAATCACGTAGTCTGCCCGTAAGGTATCTTGCCCGACCCGTTCTAGGGCGATAAAGTCATATAGTGCGCCCGTAAAGGTATCTTGCCGGCCCGTTACGGGAGCGGTATAATTTTCCTTACATAACATTTTAAACCATCTTTTCACTTAACTTAAGTCGTTATAACAACTTCCGTAAAGCTATTATAACAACTTTTCACTTTAGAGAACTTAAGGCACTTTTATTTACGATTACATTAGGGAAAACTAAACCCAAAAGTACTACGTACATACATACTTAAAAAGAATCATAAAACTCATTCTCTTTTAAATCAATAAACTTCTTCTTCTGAAAACTCAAGTTACATTCTCTTTTGAAATCAAGCCTCTTAACTTTTGAAATAATTCATGGAAACCATACTTTTTAAATCAAGTCATTCTTTTCTTTAAGAATCAAGTCCCATTACTTGAAAAATAAAGTCTGTAACCTTTTAAGAAATCCGAGTTCATAGTCTTAAAACTTCATAACATAAACTCTTTAAATTAAGTAGCAGATAATTTTATGAAATTTGTGAATAGAGTTATACTCGTTTATAAAAATCATATTAAGCGACCGTGATCTAGAAAATGTAATACAATTTTGTCTTATCTTAGTTTCTATGCGGATGGAGAATTCTACTCATTTTAATATAATTGATTGTCGATACATTTTTATTAGCATTTGAAATGGCTTGTTCGATACCTATTCTCATTAGTGCGATAAATTAGCAAAGTCACTCGACTCGCGTACTTCTAACGACTCTTGCAGCGTCCCCGTAAGACTTGGTAAGAACTTAGGATAACTTAGACATACCTTTTACATAGAGTAAATCAACATACGTACCTCTTAACTTCTAAGAGTAGAAGGAATCATGAAATAACACCTCATGTATATTCCATACATAGAACATGTCAAAAGAAGGAAGAGGTTCACATACCTCGCGACGACTATCGACAAGTAGCAAAATGCTACAAAGTACTTCAACCTTGTTAGCTACTCCACCATGAGTAGAATCGATACCGTAGTACTTCAACCTATAATAGCCATAACATGTCTATCAACTCCTAGCTTATTAACGTGGAATAATACTAAGTGCTAGGTCTCTTATTTTACAGAAATTTGGGCAGCACTTCCTTAGTTTCTACATACTTTTCCACCTTTTTCAAGGCCCGAAATCAATAACCAATATGTCACATTTAAGGCGCAACAAACCAGCAATTCAAAGGGGATTACACGCCTTAACATGACATGTAAAATTCTGCCCCACAATGTATACAAAACAGTCCATAATTACATCAATATTGTTATACCCCGTATTTCCAGAGTACGTATGCGAGGACGTACGTACGAATATTCAAGCCCTAATTAGGTTAAGGATGAAATTGTGAACTTTCGACGGAAAAGATTCCGAACCTTGTGAAGGAAATTCTACGTTTTTAATATTTTAACCGATTACGGATTTTTCCGAGAGACGAAATATTTTTGGACCAATAGGAGGGCGACATGTGTCACCCTTAGTTGGCATGGGTTGGACGAAAATGTTGGCCAAGTGGACAAGGTCAAATGGTCAAGTCTTGGAAGATATTTCTTTGGGTGAGTGGGGGTAGGTAGAGAAGGCCTTGTGGACGTTTTTTTGTGCCTAGTGGAAGGCCACATGGCTCTTTGTTGTGGGGGACATATGTCCCAAGGTTGTGGTGGACATATGTCCCAACATTGTGGTGGACACTTGGTTGGAAGACGTCACTCTTCACATGGATCCAAATCTTCACCCTCCATTTGTTTTAATCTTGGCCCTTGGTGGTTCTATAAATACCCCCTTCTTGTGCAAGACTTCTTCATCCACACTTGAGAAATTCCAAGGCAAACATCCCTCCCTCCCTTTTAGTAGTTCTCGTCCAAGCTCCCCCTCCCCCTTTGTGAAGCCCTCGGCCGAAACACCCCCCCCTTTCCTAGTTGTTCTCGTCGAAATACACCCCCCCCTGGTAGAAAAGTATTCTCCAAGTATTGTTACTATCCCAAAATACCTTAGCCAAATACCTTGTAGTATTCCAAAGTCACCTCTATACTAAAAGCCAAGAAATACTACCTTATATCCATTAGTCACTAAACGAAACCCTGGGGAAATCTTCATAGATGGTCGAAGTATTAAGTAGAAGTTGTTCATAAACTTCTAAGGGTTTCTTGGAGCGGATTGGAGCGTACAGAATAGGAGCTAAACCTTGCTCAGGATCGACATTTAAACTTGGATAATTTTGGGCTTATCGAGGTAATTAATCATGTCCTTCTATTGTAAATGGAGATTACATACTGTAGTAGTATAGAAATGAGTATAAGTTATAGAAGGATGGTATAAGAGAAGAGAATTGAACTGTACTTACATAGGGTTGTATTCTGATAGACTTGTGTAGTTGTGGGTAGAAATCTGCCCAAATTTTCCATAGAATAGAGAACATACGCTTAGAATGTTCTACAGAGTAGTCTAGACGTTGATAGACGTATTTTACTATTATAGGTTGATACTCTGCGCGTGACATATTCGACTTGGCAGGTGGATTTCGCCGAGGAGGTATGTGATTCTTCCTATCCTCTTGAGCATGATATTTTGATATATATATATATATAGTACGGTAGACGTACATGTGTTAACTAAAGGGTTTTACTCGATGTCATTGACTTGAGTCTTGAAGTATTTCAAAAGAATTATGAATCATTTTTAAAGAAGAGTAATACTTAGTTTTAAAAGCTTAAGAGTTATACTAACTTTATGGGAAGTTAGGTATAACGACTTAAGAGAAGATAAAAGGCAGTTTACTTAATTGTTTATGAAAGCCTTGTATTGATTTGAAATGAGAATATGTCATGACAGTTAGGGCCGTGGTAGTGCCTTACGGGCACCCAGTAGTCATACATCGAGAAATCAGCGGAATATAAAACAAGACATGAAATGAGAAAGCGATTGCCTTTCGGCGTATATATAAAAACTTGAACACGACGATTTACATCCACTTTTACAAACTCCGCCACGATTACTCTGGACCTCTAAAAATGTTAGAATAACAACGATGGGGCGGGGCCCGCCATACCCACGAATGTAGCACCTACAACAACGGGGACTATACGAAGATAAGCCTCGGAAGCGGAGTTTCCCAGCTTGACTGTGATCCTAAGGCGAGGATCGGCGTGGTGTACCTCTACTGCGGCATGAGCGCGGCCCCGAAGGAAGTCGATTACAACGGTACCAAGTATGTGAAGCGAAAATCTGTAAGTGAAATCATAATAGTCTATATAAAGCAGAAGACATATATGATAACCAATTTCGATGCCTGATATGTAGCGATCATGTCCGTCGAGGACTCGCGGCCTTAAAGTCGTCACTCAAATATAACCGCGGGTCTCATGCCACAATATCAATCATGCGGTGGAATTCCTTCCTGCCCGGTGATCCATGATATAAAAGCACGAGAATACATGAACACGGGTCCCGCGTGTGTAATAAACCGTCTGGGGTAAATGCGAAGGCATGGCGACTACTAAAACCCACGGTACCAACAATGCCATAAAGCGTATCACGAGGTCTTTCTAGACGCGCCACGTAATCGAAGGCGGCCACTCGCCCTCGATGTCGATGTGCGCGTCTAATCTGGAGCATACCGGCTGCTCGCGTAGGCCACACATAGGCCGCGTGAGGTATTCCTCGCATCGCGAGCGGTAACCCTCGGCGTCCTCACGGACTCTCGTGGTCAGTATGGCCACGTAGACCGCGTGAGGTAATTACCCGCACTAACACGGAACTCTCGTAGCTCCGCATAGGTCCCTGGACCGCGTGAGGTATCCTCGCATCGAGGGCGACAACCCCGGTATATCATGTCGAGGTGAGTGATATAATACTAACATAGCGGCTTATCGTTAAACAACATAAGCACAATAAGAATAACCTCTTTACACAAGCGTTACAAGATACTAACACGTAGAATCATAACATGTTCACTTATCAAACCAACAGAAAGTATTACAAGGCTATCACAAACCAATAAGAAAGTATTACAAGGCTATCACAAACCGACATAGTCAAGTTATTCACACAAGGTACTTTACATTTTATGTCAACAAGTTCGGGTTTTATCCCCAAAGTACTTCGTACATTAACTCTTTAAAACCAAGTACTCATTGCTCGCGAATGAGGTTTCACACTTTTAACAAAATTCATATCAAGTCAATTAAGTCAAGTCTCTTATCTTTTAAGATCAAGTCTCTTAACTTCTAAAATCAATAACCCATTCTTTTCCAAAAGTTCAAGTTGCATAATTTCAAATACTCAAGTCTCTTATTTTCAAAAGATTCATAGATCATAGTTTTAAACACTTAACAACGTAATCTCCTTTTTAAAACAATTTGAGTAACATATGCCTTATGTGTGAGTAGGTTATTCTTGTTTATAACAATCTTATTAAGCGACCATGATCTAGGAAATGTAATACAATTTTGTCTTATCTTAGCTTCTATGCAGATGGAGGTTTCTACTGGTTTTAATAATACTTAATTAGTCAATACATTTTCCTTTATTAGCGTTGCAGTGGTTTGTTCGATACTTATTCTCATTTCCGAAATCAATACAAGGCTTTCATAAACAATTTAGTAAACCGTTCCTTTTATCACTCTTAAGTCGTTATACCTAACTCCCCATAAAGCTAGTATAACTCTTAAGCTTTTAAAACCAAGTATTACTCATCTTTCAAAACAATTCTTAATTCTTTTGAAATACTTCAAGATTCTTATTATTTAAAACTCAAGTCAAAAGACATCGAAGTAAAACCACGTTGATTAACAGCGTCGTCTGCAGTACTATATATATTCTTTTAAAATATCATGTTCAAGAGGATAGGAAGAATCACATACCTCCCGTGAAATCCACACTTGAAATCGAATATGTCGCGCAGGTATCAACCTATAATAGTCAAATCGTCTATCAGCGTCTAGACTACTCTGTAGAATAATCTAAGCGATAGGTTCTTAATTACGGAAATTTGGGCGACACTTCCCTGCAGTCATACTACACAAGTCTCATGTCTGATCCTATGTAATTACAGTTCAATTCTCTTATTTAATATCCTTCTATATATCTTATACTCACTTCTATACTACTACAGTATGCAATTTCCAACTACAATAGAAGGACACGGATATTTACCTCGATAAGCCCAAAATTATCCAAGTTAAAATGTCGATCCTGAACAACGTTTAGCTCCTAATCCGTGCGCTCCAATTCGCTCCAAGAAACCCTTAGAAGTTCTACACAACTTCTACTTAATACTTCAACCACTATGAAGATTTTTCCCTAGGGTTTCGTTTTGTGACTAAAGAAAGTATAATAGTATTTCCGGGCTCTTAGTATTGAAATAACTTTGGAATACTACAAGGTATTTGGGCTAAGGTATTTTGGAATTGTAACAATACTTGGAGAATACTTTTTCTACCAAGGGAGGGGGGGGGTTATTTCACGAGAACTATTAAGAGGGTACTTGGTAGGGCCTTCTCGAGGGAGGAGGCTTGGCGAAAACTACTGACTAAGAGGAGGATTTTAAGACTTGGAAAATGTTTTGTGGATGAAGAAGTCTTCAACTAAGGGGGGGTATTTATAGGGCCTTCAATGGCTAAGATTAAGGCAAGTGGAGGGCAAGTGGAGGGTGGGGATTTGGGCAAGTGTACCTTATCCATCTACTACACAAATATCCTACCTAACCTTGACCAAAGTTTTAACACCAAAAACGTGCCAACAAAAGCCCACAATGTCGTCCACTTTGAGGTGACACATGTAAGCCCTCCCGTTGGTCAAAATATTTTATCTCTCGGAAAAATCCATAAAAATAATAAATGTCATAGTAATTTTCCCTTATGAGTTGAAAACTTTTCGTCGGAAAATAATTCTTTTCGTTAGTTGTGCACAAATTTTCGTCCCTTATGCCTACTTAAGGCTTAAACTTTTGTACGTACGCCCTCACGTACATACTCTGGAAATACGGGGTATAACAGAATAAGCATCGAACAAACCACTGCAGCGTTAATAAAGGAAAATGTATTGACAAATAATTAAGTATTATTAAAACCAGTAGAAACCTCCATCTGCATAGAAGCTAAGATAAGACAAAATTGTATTACATTTTCTAGATCATGGCTGCTTTAATAAGATTGTTATAAACAAGAATAACTACTCACACATAAGGTATATGTTACTCAATTGTTTTAAAAAGAGATTACGTTATTTGATTAAGACTATGAACTATGAAATCTTTCGGAAGTAAAAGACTTGAGTATATTTTAATTAGGCAATTTGAACTTTTGGAAAAGAATGTTGTTACTTGATTTTAAAAAAAAGGAAAGTGTTTGTGATTTAAAAGGAAAGTATGGTATTATCTTAATCTGTCTTAAAAGAGAGTTTAAATGTTATGGCCGATTTGATACCGAGTCCATGGGATGGACTGGGAATGTATTCCACACGATTTGATCTAGAGTCCATGGGATGGGCCAGGAATGTATTCCACGCGATTTGATCTGAGTCCATAGGATGGGCGGGAATGTATTCCACGATTTGATCTGAGTCCATGGGATGGGCCGGGAATGTATTCCACCGATTTGATACCGATTCCATGGGATAGGCGGAATGTATTCCACACGATTTGATCTGAGTCCATGGGATGGGCCGGGAATGTATTCCATGCGATTTGATCTGAGTCCATGGGATGGGCCGGAATGTATTCCACCGATTTGATCTGAGTCCATGAGATGGGCCAGGAATGTATTCATACGATCGACACGAGTCCATGAGATGGGCGGGAATGTATTCCATCACGATCCGACACCGAGTCCATGAGATGGGCCGGGAATGTATTCCATGCGATCCGGCACGAGTCCATGAGATGGGCCAGGAATGTATTCCATCTGATCCGCCGCGAGTCCATGAGATAGGCGGGAATGTGACCATGCGATTCCACCTCGAGTCCCGTGGGATGGGCGAGACATGTTATCGTATCACTGCGATTTATACCTAGGCTGGCGGTGAGGAAGGAGTTCACGGGCGTGAGGATGACTTGAGGCGTGAGTCACGACTTGACATAGCGACTTTTATGTTGTGAGCGTAGTTTGTTATCATACATGTCTCTGTTTTATTTTAAGTATTATGATTTCATTTCTGATATTTTGATTTCACATACTTGGTACTGTTATCTTGACCTCCTTGAAGCTGCGTTCATCTGCAGTAGAAGTACACGATTGTTGATCCTCGCTCATAGGGTCTGATTCAGCGTTTTGGGAAGCTCCGTGTCTCGGAGGCTTATCTTTGGTATAGTCCCTATCGTTGTAGGTACTTACATTCGAGGTATGGCGGGGCCTGTCGCCATTGTTGTTATAACATTCTTAGAGGTTTGTAATCTTGTTGTGGGCGAGGGCTTGTAAAAGGGATATAGCTATTCAAATTTTTATATATATATGCAAATGAGGCTCTTCTCGAGATAAAGCTGTTTCTCACTTCATATTGTTTCATGTGTTGTTTTATATTACATTGGTTACTCGATGTATGTCTACTTGGGTGCGGGTAAGGCACGATCCACGAAGTGGGTCGTGACAAAAGTGGTATCAGTAGTTAATCCTCGGAAAGTGTCTCTGACCGTATCTAGTAAGTCTTGATTATCGGTGTGTTGTGCACCACACCAATGTCAGGAGGATATAGGATATTTAGGATTGGTTTCCATTCTTCTCATTACGAGATCGTGCCTTAGAGGCGTGTTATAAGTTGGACCCTCTAACGTATTCTTTTATGCCGATTATGCCTCGCGCAAGGCAACGGGCCCGGAAGGGCAAAGCGAGGAGGTGCTAGTAGGATACAAAGAAATGCAGCGCGAGCACAGTCATTACGAGATAGTGCTTGACGGCGAGTTTTGCGGCGCCGCCCAGCGAGTTTAGAGCGGCGGTGGCTGCTGGGACCTGATACTGAACCTCAGTTCGGCTGGAAGCGAGAGGAGATGGAGTTACAAAGAGATGGCCCGATTCACGGCGGGATCGTGGCGAACATGAGATAATTTGTATCACGGTGATTCGATGTTGCACCGTGGTTCACGAGATCGGACGATTTGAGACTACGGGATTTTACGAGTTGTAGCCGCGAGTTTTATGGGTCGAGGCGAGGGCGATCGCGAGGAGTTCATCAAGCGATTCTGACGGATCATGAGAGTGATCAAGCCATGGGCCAGTCGGTGGTCTTAGGTTACGCGTCGGTGCGTGATCTGCGATCTTGGTTTGATTCGTGGGAGCTGTTAGGGGAGCATGCGCCTCGGTATTGGGACCGATTCTGGAGGCATTTCTCGGCCACTTCTTGCCTCGCGAGATGAGAGAGTGCGGGCGATTTACGATCTTTGAGGCGAGAGGCGTGCGGTTCGAGTACAGCGTGGAGTTTGACTCGTTGGCTCGGTATGTCCAGCGTTAGTAGGCGATATGGAGGGCCAGTACGCTACGTTCACGGGCTCGATGACTACTTAGCGAGGCTTGTTGGGTGTAGCCGCCCGGGCATGGATATTGCCGCGTGCGAGCTTATGCACTTGGAAGTGAGGCGGAGGGTCGGCGGAATGATCGAGATCGTGAGAAGAGGCGAGCAGCATGGTCGCTTTGGTAACTCGAGGCGGACCGCCTCGGCCGAGTTAGTTATGCACCTCCTTGTCTGAGTGGTCCTCCGCGATCTTGGGGCGTTCGGGGTATTCGGGAGCTAGTCGGGCTCGAGGCTTAGTTTCTGAGATATACATGGGTTCTACCCAGCGAGATTCATGTCCTCGGTGTACGCGATGTGGCGGCGTCGACCGGGAATGTCGTCTTTTTCTGGTGCTTGTTTCACTGCGGCCGTCGAGCCATGTGACGAAGGCGTCCTTATAGGAGAATGCAGGCAAAATGGCGCGACTACGGGTCGATGGCGATTCATCGCCTTACATATCTATGCGCGGCGTGAATTATGATTAGGCGGCGAAGGAAAGTGAGCGATTAATACAGGTATATTCTTACCCCTCTAGAGACTAGTATGCGTTGATGATATGATGAAGTGCTAAGTATTATGTCCAGATAGAATTATGTAAAAATTGTTTTTAGAAAACATGGTTAGTTAGAAGGGTAATATTGGGGACAGGGAAATTGTGAGCCTTAGAATATTATACGTAGAGACCTTAGATGCGAGGTCATCTTGAGTAAAAGATTTATTTTTATGTTGACCTTTATCGGAGTGCATAGTATACGTGGAATATATTTGCGTGATAAGTCCCTGAGTGGTATGAAATGAAAGAGGGTAGTTGAGCTAAGGAGACCACTAGGTTTTCGTGACTTGATTAGTGAGATTGTTCCGGATCGGGGGAACAAGAGTTTGGCGCCATAGCGGGTCGGGTTGAGGACGGATCGCGGGTCAACCCGCGGCCTGTTATGTGGTGGGGTCAGTTCTAGGTGGTCCCGCCAGGTGGTAGGGTCACGAGGGCGCTAGGCCCAAGTTTAGATGACCGTTGTACGAGTTCGTGGATGCGTTCGACCAATAGCCGGGCCGATGAGATCAACCCATCTTGTCTTTCAGTCAGGACTGTTTACTCGGCGGAGAGTTATTGTTATACCCCGTATTTCCAGAGTATGTACGTGAGCGCGTACGTATTATAATTTGAGCCTTAAAGTAAGCTAGTTTCAAAATTTGTACACAACCCCCGATTAGAGTCGTTTTCTGACGAAACGTTTCCACAGCTTTCGTAGGGAAAATTCCGGCTATGTCATTTTTAATTTTTGCGGATTTTTCCGAGAGACGTAACATTTTGTACCAACGAGAGGGTGACACTTGTCACCCTCAAGTGGCATGTTGGACGGACGAAATGGGCAAGGATTGGCACGTTTTTTGTGCATTATTTTTGGTCAAGGAGTTGGTAGGATATTTTGGGTAGATGGATAAGGTTGCACATGGCTTAATCTTGACCTTACACTTGCCTAACACTTGGATGGATCTTGGCCATTGGTTGGCCTTCACTTGACCTATAAATACCCCTCTAGTTGAAGACTTTCTTCATCCAAAAACTTGAGCAATCTAACTAAGTCTCAAAATACTCCCTCTCCTGAGCTTTCGTCCACACCCCCTCCCCTTTGAGAGCCCTTGGCGAGAGCCACTTCCCTCCTTTGAGGTGTTTTGCGTGGGTACCCCTAGCCTAGTTGTCTCGTATAAATACCCCTTTTGTGGTATAGAAATACTCTCAAGTATTGTTATAATGCCCAAATACCTTAGCCCAAATACCTTGTAGTATTCCCGAGTTACACTTTTACAAAAGCCAGAAAATACTATTATACTTCCTCGATCCACAAAAGCGAAACCTAAGTAAATCTTTACAGTAGTTGAAGTTATAAGTAGAAGTTAGTTAGAACTTCTAAGGGTTGGTTGGAGCAGTTGGGCGCCGGAGTAGGAGCTAAGCGTTGTTCGGGATCGACGTATAAACTCGGATAATTTTGGGCTTATCGAGGTAAACATTCTTGACCTACATTTGTAATTGGAAATTACATGTTGTAGGAGTATATAGTTAAGTATACTATATATAGAACTGAACATAGTTGTGCGGCAATGTCTTTTGACTTAAGCTGAATTATACTTACGGCGATGTCTTGCGACTTAAGCTGAATTTAAAGAAGAAGCGAAGCTGTAATTACATAGGGTGTATTCTGATGACTTGTGTAAGCATTCTTGTGTAGTAGAATTGTACACGTCGGTTAGGCGTGTTAACCCCTGGTTGGCTTGGTAGCGGCCTCGATAGAGGAGGAGATTTCTGTTGTTGCGAGAGGTCTTTGCGAATTTTACGTAGAATATTCGTCGGGATCTAAAGATATTAATAAAGCGCTTTGTGGCCTCTATAGGTTGTAGTACTACGTGTGGGTGATCTGCTTGGTAGAGTGTGGCCAGCGGTTTGAGTACTTGGGCGTTTTGCTATTAGTCGATAATCGTCGCGGTATGTGAACCTCTTCCTATCTGTTCTAGCATGATATGTGTATAACTATGTAGTACGGTAGACGTACATATGTTTAATGTATTTGATTGGTTTGAAACATAAAGTGTTATAACGACTTTATGGGAAGTCGGTTATAACAGCTTTATGTGGATAAGCAAATACTTTGTGGTTTCTAAAAGGTAACTGATTTGAATAATAACTGGCTTGATATGTGTTAATAAAGAACTTGAAGTATTTCTAAAGATTTATGAATCATTTTGAGAAGAAGTAATACTTGGTTTTGGAAACTTAAGAGTTATACTAGCTTTATGGGAAGTTAGGTATAACGGCTTAAAAATGTTTCTTGATTTGAAATCGAATGTGTATCGACAAACCAACTGCGGCGTTAATAAAAGGAAATGTTTTGGGCAGATTTAGTATTATTAAAACCGGTAGAAACTTCCATCTGCATAGAAGCTAAGATGAGACAAAATGACATTTCTAGATCATGGTGCTTAATAAGATTGATTATAAACAAGAATAACCTACTCACTTATAAGACATAGGTTTCTCAAGCGTTTAAGGAGAATTATGTTTTAAAGGATTTAAAACTATGAACTCTGAAACCTTTTTCTAAAATGAGAAACTTGAGCATTGAAATTAGGCAAACTTGAGCGTTTGGAAAATAAGGTTGTTACTTGATTTTACAAAGGAAAGCATTTTGGTTTACTTAACAATGTTAGTCACTCAAATTTTATACTACGTGTCGGGTGACCTTTGTAAAAGAAATGGATCTTAAAAGGAATTTAGCGGACGTAGTACTTTAAGGTTAAAATCAGGACTTTGACATAAAATGAAAGTACCTTGAGTCGTGTGTAACTTGCTTATGCTTGTTGTTATGAAACTTGACCATATTACGTGTGATAGCCTTGTTGTGCAAATCTTGTGTTCTACTCGACTACGGTTCATCAGGAATGTATTTCACTTGATTACGGTCAAATGCAGGAATGTATTTCACTTGATTACGGGTCATCAGGAATGTATTTCACTTGATTCTGGGTCATCAGAATGTATTTCACTTGATTACGGGTCATCAGGAATGTATTTCACTTGATTCTGGTTCATCAGGAATGTATATCACTTGACTCTGGTTCATCAGGAATGTATTTCATGACTAGGTTCATCAGAATGTATTCCAGCGTTTCTATATTGGGTCCATAAGATGGTAGAGACACGATATCGTATCACATGATTTGTACCTAGGCTGGCGGTGAGGAAGAAGTTCCACGGGCATGAGGATGACTTTGGCGTGAGTCACGACTTGACATGGCTTCTATGTTGTGAGCGTAGTTTGGTTATCATACATGTCTCTGCTTTATATAGACTATTATGATTTCATTCTGATATTCTGATTTCACATACTTGGTACATTATCTTGACCTCCTTGAAGTGCATTCATCTGCATGAGTAAAGGTACATCATTTGTCGATCCAGCTTTTAGGATCACCTTTCGTATTAGGAAGCTCAGTTCCTTGAGGCTTATCTGTTGGTATGTTACCACAGTGCAGGTTCTTGTACATTCGGGGTATGGCGGGGCCTGTCCGTCATAGTTGTTGTATAAATTCTTAGAAGTGCAGCCTTTGTGTGGCGGGGTTTGTAAAAAGGATAAGCATTGGGTATTTATGTATATATATGATGAAGGCAAGCTGTTTTGGTTGCTTTGTTTATTCATTTGTCTCTAAATTCATGTTCATGTTTTTATTTCCGTGATTTTCTCGATGTTGTATCACTAGGGTGCGGGGTAAGGCACGATCCGGAGTCGGGTTCGAATTCGTGACAAAAGTGGTATCGAAGCGATTAGTCCTCGGAAAGTGTCTGGACCGTGTCTAGTAGAGTCTTGATTATCGGTGTGTTGTGCACCACATCTATAATCGAGGAGGCTGCGAGACATTTAGGATTAGTTTCCATTCTTCTCATTACGAGATCGTGCCTTAGAATTTGTGTGATAAATTGGACCCTCGGCGTATTCCTTTCCTTTACGATTATGCCTCGCGTAAAACCTTGAGCCCGGATAGGCAAAGCGATCGAGGAGCGTTAGTGAGATCTGAGAGAATGCGAGCGCGAGCGTCGATACTGAGCGATACTCCCGGCGGGTTTCGCGGCGCCGCCCGGCACAGTGAGTTTAGAGCGCGGCGGTGGCTGCTGAGACTCTGATACTGAGCCTCGGTCCCGCGGCACAGCCGATGAGATAAGTACAGAGATGGCGATTCTTGGCGAGTCGTGGCGAATATGAGATAAATGAATCGTGATTCGGCCCAGCGGCACCGTAATTCACCGGCGAGCAGTTTGAGGCTACAGGACTTCTGAGTTGTAGCCCTCGGTGTTCTATGGATCGAGAGGCGAGGCGACCTCGAGGAGTTTATCCGGCTACTGACGGATCATGAGTGATCGAGCCTCGAGGCGAAGTCGGTGGTATTGGGTTCGCATCATCTGCGTGATCTGCGATTGGTAGTTTGATTCGTAGGAGCTGTCGGGAAGATCATGCACTTCCAGCGATTTGGGGCGAGTTCTCGAGGGCATTTCTTGCACATTTCTTGCCTCGCGAGATGAGAGGCTCGGGCGACATATTTTTGGCGTTGAGGCGGGGCGGGCGGGCGGTTAGAAAGTACAATGTGGAGTTCGACTCATTAGCTCGGTATGTTCCAGCGTAATGGCGGATATGGAGAGCAGTACCGCTACGTCACGGGTGGGCGATTAGCGAGAGGCTTATGCGGGTGTAGCTCTTGGTAGGGCATGGACATTGCCGCGTGCAAGCTCATGCACTAGGATGTGAGGCACGGAGAGGTCGGCGGAATGGCGAGATCGAGAAGAGGCGAGCAGCGAGGTCCTTTGGTAACTTTCGAGGCGGACCGCCTCGGCCAGTGATCTAGTTATGTACCTCCGCCCGATCTGAGTGGTCCTCCGCGATCTTGGTCGTTCGGGGTATTCGGGGCTGGTCGAGCTCGGGGCTTACGGTTGCGAGTTTACGTGAGTGCTAGCGGCGAGATTCATGTCCTCGGTGTGCGCGATGTGGCAAACATCATCGGGAAATGTCGTCTTTCTGGTTCTTGCTTCACTGCGGCCGTCGAGCCATGTGACGAAGCGTGCTTATAGGAGAATGCGGCGGCAGCGCGACCTGCGGATCGATGGCGAGTTCGCCGCGCCTACGGTTATGCGCCTGCGAGACTTATGATTAGAGTGGGCGGTAGCCGGGTATATCATGACCATCTAGAGGCTTGTATGTTTTGATGTTATGTTAATGTGTTAAGTGTTATGTTCGGATAGCCTTGTGCTAAAATGTGATTTAGGAACAGTTGGGGAAAAAGGGTAAGCACAGGGGTGAGAAAATGATGAACCTTAGAATATTACAGTTGAGACCTTAGAGGTAAGGCCGTCTTGAGTACAAGATTTTGCAGTGATCCTTGTCGAGTGCATTTTATGCCTAGAAAATATTGTGTGATAAGTCTGCAGGTTGGGTAAATGAAAGTGGTATCTTTCGTGATGTGATTTAACAAGGTTGTTCGGATCGAGAAGCGAGAGAGTCGGCGTGTGAGCTCGGGTTGAGGGCGTGTTGCGTGTCAACCGTAGCACGGAATGAGGTGGGGTCAGCTCTGGGTGGTCGCCCGGTGATAGTCACGAGGGTGCTAGGCCCAGTTTAGATGACCGTCGTGCGAGTTCGTGGATATGTTCGACTGAAGCGGATCGTGAAGGCGGAAGTGGCCTTAAGGAAGATCGAGGCTAGTAAGATGACCAAGTTTGGAGGTAGTGACTCCAAAGTTTTGAAAGCGAAGTATGAATGCATTATACTAGAAGAGTTCGGTGTTCGAGAAGAGTGACGAGTAAAGTAGAGGCGAACATGTATTGAGAGCATAGATATGATCATTTCTTGTAAAGGGAGAAGGTCACGAAGGATGTATATTTTAGACCTCGGGGATCGCATGCGATGCGGTACCATTTGTTAGTCGCGAATGACACTAGAACCTCGCGGCAAAGTGACAAAAGTTTGTGATGTTAGAGGTGTTTCCCCGTGGACTTGGATATAAGTATTTGCGTGCATGTGTTGTTTAAGTGGCGGTTGTGGCGTTGGCAACTTATTAGAAGAACTTTATCGTTATCCGTCTTGAGAAGGAACATTGGGACGAATGTTTCTAAGGAGGAGAATGTTATACAGTATATCGGTATATGCGTGGCGTCGTATTATAATTTGAGCCTTAAAGTAAGCTAGTTTCGAAATTTGTACCTGACCCGATTAAGTGGTTTTACGTGAAAGCGTTTCCCACGACTTTCGTAGGAAAATTCGGCTATGTCATTTTTAATTTTTGCGGATTTTTCAGAGGCGTAACATTTTGGACCAGCGAGAGGGTGACACTTGTCACCCTCGAGTGGCATGTTAGACGGACGAAATGGGCAAGGATTACGTTTTTGTGCATTATTTTTGGTCGAGGAGTTGGTAGGATATTTTGGGTAGATGGATAAGGTTGCACGTGGCTTAATCTTGACCTTACACTTGCCTAACACTTGGATGGATCTTGGCCATTGGTTGGCCTTCGCTTGACTATAAATACCACTCCAGTTGAAGACTTTCTTCGTCCAAAAACTTGAGCAATCTAACTAAGTCTCAAAATACTCCTCTCCATGAGCTTTAGTCCACCACACTCCCCCTTTGAGAGCCCTTGGCGAGAGCCACCTCCCTCCGCTTTGAGGTGTTTTGCAGTGGGGTACCCACTAACCTATTGTCTCGTATAAATACCCCTTTTGTGGTATAGAAATACTCTCCAAGTATTGTTATAATGCCCAAATACCTTAGCCCAAATACCTTGTAGTATTCCCGAGTTACACTTTTACAAAAGCCAGAAAATACTATTATACTTCCTCGATCCACAAAGCGAAACCCTAAGTAAATCTTCACCGTAGTTGAAGTTATAAGTAGAAGTTGGTTAGAACTTCTAAGGGTTGGTTGGAGCAGTTGGGCGCCGGAGTAGGAGCTAGCGTTGTTCGGGATCGGCATATAAACTCGGATAATTTTGGGCTTATCGAGGTAAACATTCTTGACATACATTTGTAATTGGAAATTACATGTTGTAGGAGTATATAGTTAAGTATACTATATATAGAACTGAACATAGTTGTGCGGCAATGTCTTTTGACTTAAGCTGAATTATACTTACGGCAATGTCTTGCGACTTAAGCTGAATTTAAAGAAAGCGAACTCTAATTACATGGGTGTATTCTGATGAGCTTGTGTAGCATTCTTGTGTAGTAGAATTGTACCGTCGGTTAGGCGTGTTAACCCGGTTGGCAGTGGCGGCCTCGATAGAGGAGAGATTTCTGTTGTTGCGGGAGGTCTTTAGAATTTTACGAATATTCTGTCGGGATCTAAAGATATTAATAGGCGCTTTGTGGCCTCATGGGTTGTAGTACTACGTGTGGAGTGATCGCTTGGTGAGTGTGGCCAGAAGCGGTTTGAATTACTTGGGCGTTTTGCTATTAGTCGATAATCGTCGCGAGGTATGTGAACCTCTTCCTATATGTTCTAGCATGATATGTGTATAACTATGTAGTGCGGTGAGCGTACATATGTTTAATGTATTTGATTGGTTTGAAGCATAAAGTGTTATAACGACTTTATGGGAAGTCGGTTATATGACTTTATGTGGATAAGCAAATACTTTGTGGTTTCTAAAAGGTAGCGATTTGAATAATAAGCGGCGATATGTGTTAATAAAGAACTTGAAGTATTTCAAAAGATTTATGAATCATTTTGAGAGAAGTAATACTTGGTTTTGGAAACTTAAGAGTTATACTAGCTTTATGGGAAGTTAGGTATAACGGCTTAAAATGTTTTCTTGATTTGAAATCGAGAATGTGTATCGACAAACCAACTGCGGCGTTAATAAAAGAAATGTTTTGGACATATTTAGTATTATTAAAACCGGTAGAAACTTCCATCTGCATAGAAGCTAAGATGAGACAAAATGACATTTCTAGATCATGGTTGCTTAATAAGATTGATTATAAACAAGAATAACCTACTCACTTATAAGACATAGGTTTCTCAAAAGCGTTTAAAGGAGAATTATGTTTTAAAGGATTTAAAACTATGAACTCTGAAACCTTTTTCTAAAATGAGAAACTTGAGCATTGAAATTAGGCAAACTTGAGCGTTTGGAAAATAAGGTTGTTACTTGATTTTACAAAGGAAAGCATTTTGGTTTACTTAACAATGTTAGTCACTCAAATTTTATACTACGGGTATCGGGTGACCTTTGTAAAGAAATGGATCTTAAAAGGAATTTAGCGGACGTAGTACTTTAAGGTTAAAATCGGACTTTGACATAAAATGAAAGTACCTTGAGTCGTGTGTAACTTGCTTATGCTTGTTGTTATGAAACTTGACCGTATTACGTGTGATAGCCTTGTTGTGCAAATGCGTGTTCTACTCGACTACGGTTCATCAGGGAATGTATTTCACTTGATTCAGGGTCATCAGGAATGTATTTCACTTGATTAAGATTCAGGAATGTATTTCACTTGATTAAGGGTCATAGGAATGTATTTCACTTGATTCTGGGTCATCAGGGAATGTATTTCACTTGATTAAGGTCGTCAGGAATGTATTTCACTTGATTCTGGGTTCGTCAGGAATGTATATCACTTGACTAGGTTAAATCAGGAATGTATTCAGCGACTCTGGTTCATCAGGAATGTATTCCACACGTTTCTATATTGGGTCCATAAGATGGGCGAGACACATTATCGTATCACATGATTTGTACCTAGGCTGGCGGTGAGGAAGAAGTTCCACGGGCGTGAGGATGACTTTGAGGCGTGAGTCACGACTTGACATATTGCTTCTATGTTGTGAAGCGTAGTTTGGTTATCATACATGTCTCTGCTTTATATAGACTATTATGATTTCATTCTGATATTTCTGATTTCACATACTTGGTACTGTTGTCTTGACCTCGCCCGAAGTGCGTTCATCTGCGAGTAAAGGTACATCGGTATTTGTCGATCCAGCTTTAGGATCACCTTTGGCGTATTGGGAAGCTCGTTCCTTGAGGCTTATCTGTTGGTATGTTACCACGATGCAGGTTCTTGTACATTCGGGGTATGGCGGGGCCTGTCCGTCATAGTTGTTGTATAAATTCTTAAGTGCATGCCTTTGTGTGGGCGGGGTTTGTAAAAAGGATAAGCTGTTGGGTATTTATGTATATATATGATGAAGGCAAGCTGTATTTTGGTTGCTTTGTTTATTCATTTGTCTCTAAATTCATGTTCATGTTTTTATTTATTGATTTTCTCGATGTTGTATCACTAGGGTGCAGGGTAAGGCACGATCACGGGCAGGGTTAGTGGTGTGATTATGCGAGATGTTATATATCAAAGAAGGTTGTAAGGCTTGCAGAGTTCCTACTTTTTACCTTATGGCGGCGTGAGCCAGTTATGGCTATTTCTTTTTCTGGAGGTTTTACCAGGCGGGGTTAGTAACTCAGGTGAGTCTCAGTATTACATTCACCCTAGGGCCAGTGTTTTTGATTTCAGGGGTAGCAGCGAGGATTATGTGCCTCTTGTTGAGTGAGTATCATTATAGCTACCATTTGATGTCGGATGTCGCCTTATGAAGCCTTGTATGGGCGGAAGTGTAGGTTGCCGGTCGATTGGTTCGATGTTGGCAAGGTTCAGATAGTTGGTCCATACTTGATCCAGCAGGATGTGGATAAGGTGGAGCTTATCCAGGAGAGGTTATTAGCAGCTCAGAGTCAACAGAAGTCGTGCGGATAGTCGGCGTCGACACTTGGAGTTCAGGTTGACGGTGGGAGCTTTTGTGATGTTAGATGTAATTCCTCGTGGACTTGGATGTAAGTATTTGCGCGTGTGTTATTCTGTGGACATGTGTGGCATTTGCAAACTGGTTAAGCTATGAGGAACTTTATCGTTATCTGTCTTGAGAAGGAACATTCGGGACGAATGTTTCTAAGGAGGGGAGAATGTTATACCCCGTATTTCCAGTGCGTATCGAGGGCGTGCGTCACGAATATTCAAGCCTAATTAGGTTAAGGATGAAATTGTGAACTTTCGACGGAAAGATTAGAACCTTGTGAAGGAAATTCTACGTTTTTAATATTTTAACGATTCGCAGTTTTTAGAGGCGAAATATTTTTGGACCAATAGGAGGGCGACATGTGTCACCCTTAGTTGGCATGGGTCGGACGAAAATGTTGGCCAAGTGGACAAGGTCAAATGGTCAAGTCTTGGAAGATATTTCTTTGGGTGAGTGGGGGTAGGTAGGGAAGGCCTTGTGGACGTTTTTTTGTGCCTAGTGGAAGGCCACATGGCTCTTTGTTGTGGGGGACATATGTCCCGAGGTTGTAGTGGACATATGTCCCAACATTGTAGTGGACACTTGGTTGGAAGGCGTCACTCTTCACGTGGATCCAAATCTTCACCCTCAGTTTGTTTTAATCTTGGCCACAGGTGGTTCTATAAATACCCCCTCTTGTGCAAGACTTCTTCATCACATGAGAAATTCCAAGGCAAAAATCCCTCCCTCCCTTTTAGTAGTTCTCGTCCAGCTCCTCCGTTTGTGAAGCCCTCGAAACACCCCACTTTCCTAGTTGTTCTCGTCGAAATACACCCCCCCTTGGTAGAAAAGTATTCTCCAAGTTTTGTTAATATCCCAAAATACCTTAGCCAAATACCTTGTAGTATTCCAAAGTCACCTCTATACTAAAAGCCCAGAAATACCACCTTATATCCATTAGTCACTAAACGAAACCCTGGGGAAATCTTCATAGATGGTCGAAGTATTAAGTAGAAGTTGTTCATAAACTTCTAAGGGTTTCTTGGAGCGGATTGGAGCGTACAGAATAGGAGCTAAACCTTGCTCAGGATCGACATTTAAACTTGGATAATTTTGGGCTTATCGAGGTAATTAATCCTGTCCTTCTATTGTAAATGGAGATTACATACTGTAGTAGTATAGAAATGAGTATAAGTTATAGAACGATGGTATAAGAAAAGAGAATTGAACTGTACTTACATAGGGTTGTATTTACAGTAGACTTGTGTAGTTGACGGGTAGGGAAATGCTGCCCAAATTTTCCATAGAATAGAGAACCTTCTGCTTAGAATGTTCTACAGAGTAGTCTAGACGTTGATAGACGTATTTTACTATTATAGGTTGATACTCTGCGCGTGACATATTCGACTTGGCAGGTGGATTTCGCCGAGGAGGTATGTGATTCTTCCTATCCTCTTGAGCATGATATTTTGATATATATATATATATAGTACGGTAGACGTACATGTGTTAACTAAAAAGGGTTTTACTCTGATGTCTGTTGACTTGAGTCTTGAAGTATTTCAAAAGAATTATGAATCATTTTTTAAAGAAGAGTAATACTTAGTTTTAAAAGCTTAAGAGTTATCTTTGTTATACCGTATTTCCAGTATGTATGCGTGAGGCGTGCGTCTGCAAAGTTTAGCCTTAAAGTTAGGCATTGGACGAAAAAAACTTGTGCACAACCCACTAAAAGAATCGTTTTCCGACGAAACGTTTTACAAAACTTGCGTAGGGAAAATTACGGCTATGTCATTTATAATTTTTGCGGATTTTTAGAGGCGAAATATTTTGGACCAAGCGGAGGTGACACTTGTCACCCTCGTATGAGCAACAACTTGGGCAAGTTGGACGATTTTTGTGGCTTTGCATGAGTCAAGGTTAGGTAGGATATTTTTGTGTAGTAGATGGATAAGGACACTTGGGTGAATCTCCACCCTCCACTTGCCCTCCACTTGCCATCATCTTGGCCATTGGTTGGCCTATAAATACCCACAACGAAGGTTTTCTTCATCCACAAATCATTTCTCAAGTCTTGAAAATCCTTCCTCTCTTGTAGTGTTTAGTCCAGCCTCCTCCCCCCATGTGAAGGCCCTTGGTAGAAACATCTTCCCCTCTGGCCTAGTAGCTCTGGCAGAACCCCCCCCGCGGTAGAAAGTTGTCTTCCAAGTATAGTTACTATTCCTAAATACCCTAGCCCAAATCCCTTATAGTATTTAAGTAGAAGTTGTGTAGAACTTCTAAGGGCTTCTTGGAGCTATCGGAGCGTGCAACTTAGGAGCTAAACCTTGTTCAGGATCGACATCTAACTTGGATAATTTTGGGCTTATCGAGGTAAATACTTTTGTCCTTCTATTGTAATTGGATATTACATATAAGAATAGTTAAGACTTGAGTATAAGATATAGAAGGATATTAAAGAATAGAATTGAAGCTGTAATCACGATGAAGGGTATAACAAAGAAGAATTAAAGCTGTACTTACATGGGTTTGTATTTCTGATGGACTTGGGTAGCTTAGCGGGTAGGGAAGTGCTGCCCAATTTTCCGTAGAATAGAGAACCCTGCTTAGAACTTTATACATTATAGTCTAGGCGTTGATAGGCGTGTTGGTATTATAGGTCGATACTCTGCGCGCGACATAGTCGACTTGGCAGGTGGTGTTCGCCGAGAAGGTATGTGATTCTTCCTATCCTCTTGAGCATGATATTTTAAAGTATATATATAGTACGGTAGACGTATGTGTGTTAGCGAACATGGTTTTACTTGACTTGAGTCTAAATAATAAAAACACGGAAGTATTTCAAAAGAATTATAATCATTTTTGAAAGAAGAAATACTTGATTTTTAAGCGAAAGCTTAAGAGTTATACTAGCTTTATGGGAAGTTAGGTATAACGACTTAAGGAAGATAAAAGGCGGTTTTACTTATTTGTTTATGAAAATCTGTATTGATTTACGCAAAGTGTAGTAAGATGGTTTGATAAGTAACATGTTAGGATGCTCGTGTGTTAGTGTCTTGTGATATTATTATTCTTGTTGTGCTTACGTTGTTAAGCGGTAAGTTCGTTATCTTGTTATTATATCACTACCTTGACTTGTTATCTGAGGGCTTGCCACCGCGATGCGGTCTATCACGGCTATCACGATGCGTGTGACTATGCGGGCTGCGAGAGTTCGAGTTGATCATTCGGGTGTTTTAGTCCGTCACGGGGATGCTATGCGGTCTGTGTGACTATGCGGTCTATGAGACTATGCGGTGCGGGAGTCGAGGAGAATGCAGGGGTTAGCTACCCGTCTGAGGAATACCTAAATGCGGTGCGTGTGTGACCTATGCGGTGCGGGAAGTCGAGATTAAACGCATAATGATACTATGGGAGATTGGCCTTGCTTGATCATTCGCGGCCTAGATAAGACCGATTACATTATTTCTATTTTGCTCTTGTTTATGTTGTGGCACTATATGCGATTGAGCCAGTTGTATTTGCAAATGGTTTTAAATACTTTGATTTTACTTGATGCTACTGATTTCACATACTTGGTACTGTTATCGACCTCCTTGAGGCTGCGTTCATCCGCGGTAAGGTCAGCAGTGCTAGATCCGCGTCCTTAGGATCTTTGCTTTGGTGTCGAGAGCTCTATCTTCTCGGAGGCTCGACTTTTGGTATGGTTCTCACGATGTTGTAGATATATGTACATTCGGGGTATGGCGGGAACTGTCGCCATAGTTGTTACATTCTAAGTGTAGTCATGTTGTAAAGTTGGGATGTAGCTATTCCTCTTTATATATATATCTTAAAGCGACTTTTCTCAGATAAATTGTGTCTCGATTTACATTTGTTTCATGTCTTGTTTTTATATTCGCTAATTACTCGATGTATGTCTACTTGGGTCCCGGTAAGGCACGATCCACGGGCCGGGCAGTCGTGACAAAAGTGGTATCGAGCGATTAATCCTCGGAAAGTGTCTAGGCCGTATCTGTAGAGTCTTGATTATCGGTGTGTTGTGCACCACCAATGTCGAGGAGGCTATAGGATATTTAGGATTGGTTTCCATTCTTCTCATTCTGAGATCGTGCCTTAGAGCTGTGTTATAAGTTGGACCCCTCTAACGTATTCTTTTTCTGTAATAGTTATTCCTCCACGTAAGGCAACCCGGGCCCAGAAGGGCAAGGCAGCCGAGGGAGCTTCTAGTAGGACACCGAGAGTCACGATGGCTCAGGCCCAGTCTATACCTGAGACGGCGAGTTCCATGACGCCGCCGGCCCAGCGAGACCACGGTACCGCGCCTCTGTCCCACACTGAGGCGAGAGGAGTTAGGAGTACAAAGATAACTTGATTATTGGCGGGATTGTGGCGAACATGAGGATAAATGGATCACGGCGATTCGATTCAGCGGTGCACATGGTTCACGAATCGACGGTTTGAGGCTACGGGATTTTACGAGTTGTAGCGCGAGTTCTACGGGTGAGGCACGAGATGATCGCGAGGAGTTCATCCGTCGATTCTGAAGGATCATGCGGGTGATCAAGGCTTGAGACCGAGTCGTGATCTTCGGTTCGCATCGGTGAGTGATACCACGATCGATTGGTTTGGTCGTGGAGCTTTCGGGAGAGCATGCACCTCCAGCGGTATGGGACGAGTTCTCGGAGGCTTTCCTCACTCACTTCTTCCTCCGCGGATGAGGAGACGCGGGCGACAAGTTTTTATTCTTGAGAGGCAGAAGCGCCTGATTAGGGAGTACAGCGTTGAGTTCGATTCGTTGGCTTGATATGTCCACTGCGTTGGTAGCGGATATGGAGGGCGAGTGCAGCTACGTCCGCCGGGCTAGATGATTATATGGCGAGTCTTGTGCGGGTGTTGCTCTTGGTGGTATGGACATTACGCGTGCGAGCTCATGCACTTGGATGCGAGGCGTAGATCGGCGGGTCGGCGGATATCAGCGAGAAGAAGGCGAAGCGGTCGGATCTTTTGGTAGCTCTCGGGGTGGGCGGCCTCGGCGATGCAGATTTGCACCCGGCCGGCTCGAGCACTCTACGTCGTTTCGGTACAACGGAGTATTCGGGCGGTCGGGGCCCGGACTTGATTTCGAGGGTAGCAAGGGTGCTAACGATCGAGTCCTTCGGTGTGTCGATGTGGTAGATTCCATTCGGAGGTTGTAGTACTACGCCGGGAGCTTGCTACACTTGTGGCCAGCGGGTCATTATGCGAGATGTCCGAGCCGGGGCGGCGATGGTAGAGTCGGTGCGGGTCTGTTCGGGTCTTCATCCCCTTGATTACTCGCCGGAGGCGGTGTTATACCAGTATTTTCGGAGTATGCGTGAGGGCGTGCGTAGAAAAGTTTGAGCCTTAAGTTAGGCTAGGGCCGAAAATTATTGTTCACAAGTGCCGAAAAAATCATTTTTGGCGAAGCGTTTACAAGACTTGCGAAGGGAAAATTACGGCTATGTCATTTCTAATTTTGCGGATTTTTCCGAGAGATGAAACATTTTGGACCAATGGGAGGGTGACATGTGTCACGCCGCATTGGGCGTTGTGATGGGCGGCTAGTGGGAATTGGGGTCTTGGGTTAGGTAGGATATTTGTGATAGTTGGTGTGGTAGATGGATAAGGTACACGTGGGTAAATCCTCACCCTACACTTGCCTACCACTTGGCTTGATCTTGGCCCTTGGTTGTCTATAAATACCCCCCCTTGGTTGATGAACCTTCATCCTAAAATAGTTTCTAAGTCTTGAAAGTTCTCTCCCCTTAGTGTAGTGGTTCGTCAAGCCTCCCCTTTGAGAAGGCCCTTGGCGAGGTACCACGCCTAGTTGTTCTCGTAAAATACTACCCTCTTGGTAGAAATACTCTCCAAGTATTGTTACTATACCAAAATACCTTAGCCTTATACCTTGTAGTATTCCAAGGTTACCTATACTAAAGCCGGAAATACCATTATACTTCCCTTGGTCACTAAACAAAACCCTAAGGAAAATCTTCACGGTTGGTTGAAGTATTAGGAAGAAGTTTCGTAGAACTTCTAAGGGTTGTTTGGGCGGGTTGGAGCACCGGAGTAGGAGCTAAGCGTTGCTCGGGATCGACGTTAAACTTGGATAATTTTGGGCTTCAGGGTAAATAATCCTATCCTTATTGTAATTGGAAATTACATGTAGTTGTATAGAAATGAATATAAGATTCATAGAAGAGAATTGTTGTAATAGAAGGATATTCTGAATAGACTTGAGCTGGAATCACATGGAAGAATCTTCTACAAGAGTAGTCTAGGCATTGATAGACTTGTATAACCCTTATAGGTTGATTGATCTGCGAGTAGCATGTACTACTTGAAAGGTGGGCGAGGCTAGCGGGTTATGGCCGTGGGCGTTTTGCTAATAGTCGATAATCGTCGCGAGGTATGTGATCCTTCATATCCTCTTGAGCATGATATTTTAAAAGAATATATATATAGTGCGGTAGGCGTCGTGTGTTAATGAGCGTAGTTATCGGCAATGTATTTTGACTTAAGCTGAATAATAAGAATCTTGAAGTATTTCAAAAGAATTAGAAACCTTTTGAAAGAAGAATAATACTTGGTTTTAAAATCTTAAGAGTTATACTAGCTTTATGGGAAGTTAGGTATAACGACTTAAGAAGATAAAAAGAATGGTTTATTAATTTTAGAAGTTAAGAGACTTGATCTTAAAGATAAGAGACTTGACTTAAGTAAATTAATATGAGTTTTGTGTGAAACCTCGTTCGTGAGTAATGAGTACTTGGTTTTGTAAAAGGAATAATGTTTCTTGATTTGGAAATGAGAATAAGTATCGAACAAACCACAGCGGCGCTAATAAAGGGAAATGTATTGACTAATAAAGTATTATTAAAACCAGAAACCTCCATGCGTAGAAGCTAAGATGAGACAAAATGATATTACATTTCTAGATCATGTTTGCTTAAATAAGATTGATTATTATCACGACCGAACCGGGCGTATGGTGCCTACCCGGGCACCTAGTGATACAACATCGAGAGAAAATCGTGGAAATAAAAACATGAACATGAATTAAGAAAAGATAAATAAGCAGTCAACAAGCGATTGCCTTACATCGTATATCGTAAAATACGACGATTATCCTTTTTACAAACCACACCACAGTGATTACTCTGGACCTCTAAGATTTTACCATGGCTATGGCGGGACGGGGCCGCCATACCACGAATGTATAAGAATCTGGACTCGGGTAACATACCAAAAGATAAGCCTCGAAGGAGCAGAGCTTCCAACGCGAAATGTGATCCTATAAGCGGGGATCGGCGGTCGATGTACCTTTTACTGCGGCATGAGCGGCCCCGAGGAAGTCGATGCAACGGTACCAAGTATGTGAAAGCGTAAATCTGTAAATGAAATCATAATAGTCTATAAAGCGGGAGACATATATGATAACCAAACTACGATTCCTGACATAAAAGCGATCGTGTCAAGTCGGGACTCGCGCCACAAAAGTCATCCCTCGTGCAGTGGAACTCCTTCCTCAGCTGCCGTGATCTAGGTACAAATCATGTGATCGTATAGCGGTCTCGGCCCATCTTATGGACCCGATATAGAAAAGGGTGGAATACATTCCGGATGAACGGTAGTCAAGTGAAATACATTCGGATGAGCCGGTCCTCAAGTGAAATACATTCGGATGAACCGGTCCTCAGTAAAATACATTCCGGATGAGCCGGTAATCCAGCGAAACACATTCGGATGAGCCGGTGGTCGAGTGAAATACATTCGGATGAGCCGTAATCAAGTGATATACATTCGGATGACGGTAGTCAGTGATATCGTTCGGATGAGCCGGTGATCGAGTAGAACACGGTACTTACACAACAAGGCTATCACCGTAACATGGTCAAGTTTCATAACAACAAGTATAAGCAAGTTACACACGACTCAGTACTTTCATTTTATATCAAAGTCGGATTTTTAACCTTAAAGTACTCGTCCATTAAATTCCTTTTAAGATCCGTTTCTTTTACAAGGTCACCCGATACGTAGTATAAAATTTGAGTGACTAACATTGTTAAGTAAACCAAAATGCTTTCCTTTGTAAAAATCAAGTAACAACCTTATTTTCCAAGCGTTTAAGTTTGCCTAATTTCGAATGCTCAAGTTTCTCATTTTAGAAAAGGTTTACGTAGCTCGTAGTTTTAGTCCTTTAAAACATAATTCTCCTTTAAGCGTTTTGAGAAACATATGTCTTATATGAGTAGGTTATTCTTGTTTATAATCAATCTTATTAAGCGACCATGATCTAGGAAATGTAATATCATTTTGTCTAATCTTAGCTTATGCGGATGGAGGTTTCTCTTGGTTTTAATAATACTTCATTAGTCGATACATTTTCCTTTTATTAGCATTTGCGATGGTTTGTCGATGCGATTACGATTTCCGAAATCGATAAAACATTCTTAAGCGGTTATACCTAACTTTCCATAAAGCTAGTATAACTCTTAAGCTTTCAAAACCAAGTACTATTCATTCTTTCAAAGCGATTCATAAATCTTTTGAAATACTTCAAGTTCTTTATTAACACATATCAAGCGGTTATTATTCAAATCGATTTACCTTTTAGAAACCACAAAGTATTTGCTTATCCACGTAAAAGCTGTTATAACGACTTCCCATAAAGCCTTTATAACACTTTATGTTTTAAACCAATCAAATACATTTAGCACGTATGCGTCTGGTACTACATAGTTCACGTATCATGCTAGAAGAGATAGGAAGAGGTTCGCATACCTCGCGACGATTGTCGACTAATAGCAAAGCGCTCAAGTACCTCAAGCCGCGGCTACTCCTTAAGCCAAGTGGATCACTCCACGTAGTACTACCACTATAGAGGCCTGGCGCCTATTAATACCTTTAGATCGGCGTAGAATATTCTGAGAAAATTGGCGACCTCCGCCAATGGCGTAAAACTCCTCTCTATCAGTAGGCTACGAAGCCAACGAGGGGGTTAACACGTCGGCCGGGCGTGTACAATTCTACTACGACAATGCTACACAAGTCTCATGTCTGATCTATGTAATTACGATTCGGTTCTCTTATTTAAATTAGGGCTTAAGTCATGAGACATTGCGTAAGTATTAATCGAGCTTAAGTCAAAAGACATTGCGCACAATTATAATGTTGAGTTCTATATATAGTATACTTGACTATATATTCCTACAACATGTAATTTCCAATTACAACGAGAAGGTAGAATGTTTACCTCGATAAGCCCAAAATTATCGAGTTTATATGTGGTTCTGAACAAGGTTTAGCTCACTCAGTGCGCTCAGCGCTCGAAGAAACCCTTAGAAGTGTCTACACAACTTCTACTTAATACTTCAACTACGGGTGAAGATTTTCCTTAGGGTTTCGTTTAGTGGCTAAAGGAAAGTATAATAGTATTTTAGGGCTGCGTATAAGTATAACCTTGGAAAGTACAACAAGGTATTTGGGCTAAATTATTTTGGACATTATAACAATACTAGGAGAGTATTTCTATACCACAACGGGGGGGTATTATACGAAAACAACTAGGCTAGGGGGGGGGTACCCGGCTTGCACCGCTAGGAGGGGATACTTTCGGCGAGGGCCTACCGAAGGGGAGGGTGTGGCGGACGACTACTACAAGGAGAGAGGAGGAGATTTCAAGACTTAGGCACATTTTGGATGAAGAACTCTTGAAGCTTAGGGGTATTTATAGGTCAAGCCATGGCCAACCAATGGCGAAGATGAAGACAAGTGTGGTGCAAGTGTAGGGTTAGATTTCCACCATGTGTACCTTATCCATCTACCACGCAACTTGCACAAAAATATCCTACCAACTAAAGCCCTCTTTTTCGTCCACCATTGCGCCCCATTTGTTCGAATGTGAGGGTGACACGTGTCACCCTCGTTGGTCCTGATGTTCGTCTCTCGGAAAAATCATAAAATTATAAATGACATAGCGAATTTTCCCAACAAAGCTAATGAAGCGTTTAGTCAACGACTCTAATCGGGTGTTGTGTACAAATTTGAAACTTGCCTAACCCAAGGCTCAAATTTTCTCGTGCGTCCTCGCGCATACTCACGAAAATCACGGTATAACATTTTCCCCCTTAGAAACATTCGTCGAATGTTCCTTCTCAATCTCGACACAAACATGCGCGATGAAGTCTTCAGCGCTATCGTGCGAAAACAATCATGCCACGCTGGCGTGAAATAACAAATGCACAAAATCACGAAATCCCGAGTCACGAGGAATCACCTCTGTTATCACAAAAGAAAGCGATCACACTCGTTCACTTCTCCCTACCTCGTCGTACCTGTTTGAACACTCGAACTCTTCCGATATCGCACCACACTTGATCCAGCGCCTGTTTCCAACCCGAGTCACTACCTCGAGCTTGGTCATCTTACTAACCTCGATTTCCTCTAAGGCCACTCTCGGCCTTCACGAACTGATTACGGTGAGCGTATCCACGAACTCATAAGATGGTCATCTAAACTTGGGCCTAGCACCCTTGTGACCACCACTGGCGGGACCACGAGTGACCTTTCCTCGAAGCGGGGCGCGGGTTGGCGCGACAATGACCCGACCACCAGCGCCATGACTCTTGCTCGCCGACGCGGAACAATCTTGCTAAAACACATCATGAAAGCTACCACTTTCATTTAGCCAACCAGGACTTATCACCTGATACATTCTAGGCATAAAATGCACTCGACAAGGATCACTCGCAAAATCTTGTACTCGAGCGACGCATCTAAGGTCTATTGTAATATTCTAAGGTTCGTCATTTTCTCACCCCAGGCTTACCCTTTCACTAAGCATGTTTCTAAATCACATTTTAGCACCAAGCTATCGAACATAACACTTAACACATTATCATAACAAACAAAACTCTAGATGGTTAAGGATATACGAAGCTACCGCTCACTCTAATCATAAATGCGCCTGTAGTATGCGTATGAAGGCGATGAACACACGCGTCCTGAGGTGCTGCGGCTGCGGTACCTCTCTATAACCACGGTCTCGTCACATGGCCCTGGCGCGAGTGAAACAAGCACGATAAAAAGCGACATTCCGGGATGATGTTTGCCACATCGTGCGCTTGAGGGCGTGAATCCGTGGCTAGCACTCGCGTATACTGTGAACGAAGCCTGGAGCTCGACCGGCTCGAATACCTGGGCGTCCGAAGGCGGGGACCACTCTGTCTTGGTGGAGTGCATAACTAGGCTATTTCTTTGGCGGTCGCCTCGAAAGTTACCAAAGGACCTGCTGTTCGGCCTCTTACGGCGATCTCGGTCATTAAAGTCGACCTCTCCGTGCCTCGCATCCTAGTGCATGAGCTTGCATGCGGGCAATGTCCATGCGGTGAAGAGCTACACCGTACAAGCCTCGCCAGTAATCGTCGGCCCGTTGGCGTGGCGGTGTACTCGTCCTCCATATCGCTACTACGGCGGGAACATCTGAGCTAATGAGTCGAACTCCACATTGTACTCTCTGGCAGTCGCGAGTCACGCCTCAGCGTCAAAAATCGCCGGCCAGAGCCTCTCATCGTGGAGGCAAGAAATGTGCAAGAAATGCCCTCGAGAACTTCGTCCCAAACTGCTGGAAGTGCATGCTCTTCCGGGACAGCTCGCGAATCAAACGATCGGCTGCGATATCGCGCGGTGATGCGAACAATACCACCGACTACGCCTGCGAGGCTCGATCACTCTCATGATCGTGTAGTGTCGGATAAACTCACGGGTCGTCCTCGGCTCGATCCATAGAACAACGGAGGCTACAACTCGGGAAATCACGTAGCCTCAGGTGTCGCTCGGGGTGAACTACGGGTGCTCTTTGAGTGAGCAATTGCGTCGACCTATCCTCATATCAGCCACGACCACGGCGATGGCGCCGTCTCCTTGTACCTATCTCATCGGCTCGGTGTGGGGTGGAGGCTCAGTCTTGTAGTCTCGGCAGCCACGCTGCGGCTCTAAACTTCTTTGGTCTTTGTGGCGTCATGGCTCCCGCCGTCGGAAATCTTGTCTCAGTCTTGGCCAGGGCTGCGCCCTCGTACTCCTCGTATCTCGCTATGGCTCCTCATTGCCTTGCCCGCTGGGCACAGGTTGCCTACGCGGAGGCATGGCGGTAAAGAAAATGGATCGTCGGAGGGCTGACTTATCGCCTACTGAGGCGCGATCTGGAATGAGAAGAATGAAACCAATCCTAAATGTCTATAGCCTCACGATTATAGATGTGGTGCACAACACAGATAATCAAGACTCTACTAGACACGATGCGTAGACACTTTCAGAGACTAAGCGCTCGATACCACTTTTGTCACGACCGAACGGGCGTGTGGTGCTACCGGGCACCTGGTGATCTGACATCGGAGAAAATCGTGAAATAAAAACATGAACATGAATTAAGAGAAAAGATAAATAAGCAGGTCAACGAAAGCGATTTGCCTTCATCGTATATACATAAAATACCGACGGTTATCCTTTTTACAAACCACGCTTGTGATTACTCTGGACCTCTAAGATTTTTACAACTATGGCGGGACGGGCCCGCCATACCACGAATGTATAAGAATCTACGGACTCGAGTAACATGCCAAAAGATAAGCCTCAGAAGGAGCGGAGCTTCAACAGAAATGTGATCCTATAAGCGGGGATCGGCGGTCGATGTACCTTTTACTGCGGCATGAGCGGCCCCGAAGAGTCGATCACAACCAGTACAGTATGTGGCGTAAAAATCGTAAATGAAATCATAATAGTCTATAAAGCGGGAGACGTATATGATAACCAAACTACGATTCCCAACATAAAGCGATCATGTCAAGTCGGGGACTTCGCATAAAAGTCATCCCTCGTGCGTGGAACTCCTTCCTCAGCTGCGGCGATCTAGGTACAAATCATGTGATCGTATAACAGTCTCGGCCCGTCTTATGGACCCGATATAGAAAAGGGTGGAATCGTTCCGGATGAGCCGGTAGTCAAGTGAAATACATTCGGATGAGCCGGTCCTCAGTGAAATACATTCCGGATGAGCCGGTCCTCAAGTAAAATACATTCCGGATGAGCGGTAATCAAGCGAAACACATTCGGATGAGCCGGTAGTCGAGTGAAATACATTCGGATGAGCCGGTAATCAAGTGATATACATTCGGATGACCGGTAGTCAAGTGATATCGTTCGGATGAGCCGTGATCGAGTAGAACCACGATTTACACAACAAGGCTATCAGCGTAACATGGTCAAGTTTCATAACAACAAGTATAAGCAAGTTACACGCGACTGGTACTTTCATTTTATATCAAAGTCAGGATTTTTAACCTTAAAGTACTACGTCCGTTAAATTCCTTTTAAGATCCGTTTCTTTTACAAAGGTCACGATACGTAGTATAAAATTTGAGTGACTAACATTGTTAAGTAAACCAAAATGCTTTCCTTTGTAAAAATCAAGTAACAACCTTATTTTCCAAGCGTTGAGTTTGCCTAATTTCGAATGCTCGAGTTTCTCATTTTAGAAAAGGTTTAGTAGCTCATAGTTTTAGTCCTTTAAAACATAATTCTCCTTTAAGCGTTTTGAGAAACATATGTCTTATATGTGAGTAGGTTATTCTTGTTTATAATCAATCTTATTAGCGACCATGATCTAGGAAATGTAATATCATTTTGTCTCATCTTAGCTTATGCGGATGGAGGTTTCTCTTGGTTTTAATAATACTTCATTAGTCAATACATTTTCCTTTTATTATGACTGCGATGGTTTGTCGATACACGTTCGATTTCGAAATCGATAAAACATTCTTAAGCGTTATACCTAACTTTCCATAAAGCTAGTATAACTCTTAGCTTTCAAAACCAAGTACTATTCATTCTTTCAAAGCGATTCATAAATCTTTTGAAATACTTCAAGTTCTTTATTAACACATATCAAGCCGGTTATTATTCAAATCGATTACCTTTTAGAAACCACAAAGTATTTGCTTATCACGTAAGGTATTATAGCGAGCTTCCGTAAAGCCTTTATAACACTTTATGTTTTAAACAATCAAATACATTTGTACGTATCGTCTACCGTACTACATAGTTCACATATCATGCTAGAAGAGATAGGAAGAGGTTAGCGTACCTCGCGACGATTGTCGACTAATAGCAAAAGCGCTCAGTACCTCAAGCATGGCTACTCGTAAGCCAAGTGGATCACTCCACACGTAGTACTACCGCTATAGAGGCCTGGCGCCTATTAATACCTTTAGATCGGCGTAGAATATTACGAGAAAATTGGCGGCACCTCCCCATGACAGCGTAAAACTCTCTCTCTATCGGTAGGCTACGAAGCCAACGAGGGGTTAACACGTCGGACCGGGCGTGTACAATTCTACTACGGTAATGCTACACAAGTCTCTTGTAATACGGTCTATGTAATTCTGATTCGGTTCTCTTATTTAAATTGAGGCTTAAGTCGCGAGACATTCTGTAAGTATTAATGAGCTTAAGTCAAAGACATTGCGCACAATTATAATGTTCAGTTCTATATATAGTATACTTCAACTATATATTCCTACAACATGTAATTTCCAATTACAACGGAAGGTCGAGAATGTTTACCTCGATAAGCCCAAAATTATCGAGTTTATATGTAGTTCTGAACAAGGTTTAGCTCTGCTCAGTGCGCTCAGCGCTCGAAGAAACCCTTAGAAGTGTCTACACAACTTCTACTTAATACTTCAACTACGGGTGAAGATTTTAACTTAGGGTTTCTTTAAGTTGCTAAAGTAAACTATAATATTATTTTACGGGCTTAGTATAAGTATAACATTGGAAAGTACAAGAAGCTATTTGTGCTAAAGTATTTTGGACATTATAACAATACTAGGAGAGTATTTCTATACCACAAAGGGGTATTATATGAAAACAACTAGGCTAGGGGGTACCCCAGTGCGCCACTAGGAGGGGATACTTTCGGCCGAGGGCCTTACCGAAGGGGAGGGGTGTGGCGGACGACTCTTCTGAGGAGAGGGAGGAGATTTCAAGACTTAGGCACGTTTTGGATGAAGAACTCTTCAAGCTTAGGGGGTATTTATAGGTCAAGCCATGGCCAACCAATGGCCAAGATGAAGACAAGTGTGGTGCAAGTGTAGGGTTAGATTTCCACCATGTGTACCTTATCCATCTACCACACAACTTGCACAAAAATATCCTACCAACTAAAGCCTCTTTTAGTCACCATTGCGCCCATTTGTTCCAATGTGAGGTGACACATGTCACCCTCCGTTGGTCCACAATGTTTCGTCTCTCGGAAAAATCATTAAAATTATAAATGACATGGCGAATTTTCCCAACAAAAGCTGTGGAAAGCGTTTAGTCAACGACTCTAATCGGGTGTTGTGTACAAATTTCGAAACTTGCCTAACTTAAGGCTCAAATTTTCTACGTACGTCCTCACGTACATACTCTGAAAATACGGGGTATAACAATTATGAACAAGAATAACCTACTCACATAGAAGACATATGTATCTCAAATTGTTTTAAAGGAGAATTATATCATTAAGTGATTAAAACTATGAACTACGAAACCTTTTGAAAATGAGAAACTTGAGCATTTGAAATTAGGCAAACTTGAACGTTTGGAAAATAATGTTGTTACTTGATTTACAAAGGGAAGTGTTTTGGTTTACTTAAAAGGATAGTCACTTTATTTTTATACTACGGGTATTGTGTGACTTTTGTGAAAGAAACGGATCTTTTAAAAGAGTTAATGTATGAAGTACTTTGGGGATAAAAAACCCGAAATTGTTAACATAAAGTAGAAAGTACCTTGTGTGAATAACTTGATTGTGTTGGTTTGTGATAGCCTTGTAATACTTTCTTGTTGATTTGATAAGTAAACATGTTAGGATGCTACGTGTGTTAGTATCTGGTGATGTTTGTGTAAAGGGGTTCCCTTGTTGTGCTTATGTTGTTTAACGATAATTTGTTATGTTATTATATCACATACCATTGACTTGTTATCTGAGGGCTTGCCACCCTTGATGCGAGTCTATATGGCCTATCACGGTCTATGTGACTATGCGGGCAGCGGTATGCTCAGGATTGATCATTCGGGTGTATATCCGTCACGAGGATGTCTATGCGATCTGACTATGCGGTCTATTGAGACTATGCGGTGCGGGAGTCGAAGATGCAGGGTTAGCTACCCCGTCGAGAATACCTCGTGCGGTGCGTGTGTGACCTATGCGGGTGCGGGAAGTCGAGGATTAGGCACGCATAATGATACTATAGGCGATTGGCTTTGCCCGATCATTCGCGACCTAGAAAAGACCTGTTACAGTTTATCTACCTTGCTCTTGTTCATGTTGTGGCATTATGTGCGGTTGAAGCGGTTGTATTTGCAAATGGTTTTAAATACTTTGATTTTACTTGATGCTTCTGATTTCACATACTTGGTACTGTTATCTTGACCTCCTTGAAGAATTTGCGTTCATGCTGCGGTAGAAGTACACGATCGTTGATCCTCGCTCTTAGGGTCACGATTAGCGTTTGGGAAGCTCCGTTTCTTGAGGCTTATCGGTGGTATAGTCCTGTCGTTGTAGGTACTTACATTCGGGGTATGGCGGGGCCTGTCGCCCGTTGTTATCATATCATTCTTAAGTGCATTAACATTGTGGCGAGTTGTAAAGGATATGCTTGTTCTAGTTGTTATATATATTTATGCCAAAGCAAGTTTTCTCAGATGAAGCTTCATATTTCATATTATGTCATGTCTTGTTTTATATTATTGATTACTACGATGTATGTCTACTTGGGTGCGGGTAAGGCACGATCCGCAGGTTGGTTAGTGCGTGACAAAAGTGATATCGAGCGATTAATCCTCGGAAAGTGTCTCTGAACCGTATCTAGTAGAGTCTTGATTATCGGTGTGTTGTGCACCACACGAATAATCGAGGAGGCTATAGGATATTTAGGATTGGTTTCCATTCTTCTAACTCGAGATCGTGCCTTAGATCTTTGTGTTATAAGTTGGACCCTCTAACGTATTTCTTTCCCTTACAGATTTATGCCTCGCGTAAAATGACCGGCCTTGAAGGCAAAGCGAGGAGGCTGCGAGTATGTCACGACAGACCGGGCGCGGGTGCCTACAGGCACCGCTACAATATACATCGAGAGATAATCGCGGAACATACATAAGCTTTAACAATGAAATAAATAATAGGTTGGGTGATAAGGCTACCTTCACGGATATGAACAAATCCAAGCGATTACCTCGATTGTTTTTTTAAAGCGACCCGCGATATATGACTACAGACCTCTAAGAGTTTACATAACAAGCTGTGGCGGGACGGGCCGCCGTACCTGAATGTACAAAAGTCAGCGACTTGAGGAACCGTACGAAGACAAAGCCTCGGAGAATGGAGTTTTCGAGGCTGAGCGGTGATCCTGCAGTGCGGATCGACCAAGCTATGTACCTCGACTGCGGCATGAGCGGCCGAAAAAGTCGATTACAAAATATGTACCAAGTATGCAAAGCGAAAATCTTGTAATTTAAATCATAATAGTCAAAAATACAGCTGAAGACATATATGATAACCAAATTAACAGTATACTGTGCCTTACTGAAGTGGAAGTAATGAAAGTCAGATTTTTACCTTATACAGCCTGTCTCGACATATGAACCATAGTCGCGCGGGGCTATGAACACGACCCTCGAATATCAGCGGCGCGTGGATTCCCGTCTTGTCGGCCCAGGTGTAAATATAACTCTGTGGCGCTTATAGTGGCATCCTTCCCATTGTGGCGTGCACCAAATCTAACCGTGTGGCCTTCGTGGTATCTACCTCATTTGTCGTACACGTACAACGCGTATATACCTATATCCACGCGGTGGAATCCCCGTCGGCTGACCGTAAAAATAAATACAACCGTGTGGCCGTGGCATCTGCCTGTTGTCGTACCACATCGCTATCATCGTATATATATATCGTGCGTGGAATCCTGCGTCTGGGTGCGTGACTTCATGAGGTGTCCTCGTCGTGGGTAGCAAATCCGCGAATCGGTGGTATAACGATCTTGGGGTTTACCGCCGTTTATCTCTTACCACGAAGAAGGTGGTATAACGATCTTGGGGTGTACCGCCGTTTATACTCTTACCGCCAAACAACATGCCTCGGAATCCTAAGCGTAGCGTGTCCGGTGCATACAGTGGAATCCCACATCAGCGGCGGTATGTCTCGGTAAACTCATACTAAGACCGTGGAAGCATACGTGGAATCGCGTCAGCCGATGCGTCGAGTAAACTCGTACTATGACCGGAAGCATGCGTGGAATCAGCATCCTGTCGATGCGTCGGTAGACTCGTAAGAAGGCAATGGAGCATACAGTGGAATCCTCCTCATTTGTCGGTATGTCGAGTAAACTCCTAACTTCTTTAGACTTTCCTTAACATACAAAATGGATCTCATTTTATGACCTTGGCACTTTCCATATCCTTAACAAGTCACGGGAAATTCAACCCAAAGTCTTATGTATTTCTATTCTTTCCAAGATCCACTTTTCCACATAAGACCCCAAGATACTAACACGTAGTATCGAGGCTTATCTACATTTCAAACAAGTCCTATCTTATTAGAAATATGCTTGACTTCTAAATCAGTGACCTCGTTTAAAACTTTAAGCAATTGATGCCTTTAAATCAAATTGCCGCCGTAGTATCCATTCTTTTATCTTGTTTATCCCTCGAGAAAAACCGTTCCTTTAACCTTCCATAAAGTTATTATAACCAACTTCCCATAAAGCGTTATACTAACTTTATGCATTAAAACTAAGACATCCTTATCCTCTGTAAAGCCGTCATGCTAACTTCCCGTAAAGCGTTATAACTCTTTTATGTCTTACACCACTTTGCTCTCTCTATAACGGGAAGCTTGTACTTGATTCAAGTTACACTACTTTCAAAATACTTCAAAAATCTTAACTTAGGAATCGGTCTCTTATCTTTAGAATAGTTCGAATCAATACTTCCCAAATCGATTATATACTTGATCGTATCGAGAAATCATTGTCTACCTTATTAGGATAAACCGTTCTTATAACCGTTCTTATAACTCTACCTTAAGGAAGCGTGAGTTAATTCTCTAACTCAACCAATTAGACATCCTTAAAACAAGTCAAATATATCAAATGACTTCGCCGTTTAAATCACGTCGTCTAGTACCATCTGATTATAACTACTCGTACTTTCGAGAGATAGGAAGAGTTCTACATACCTCTTTTGTTTAATCCACTTGCCAAGTCGAATATGCCGTCAAGTAGATGTCAACCTATAATGACCATGTCGTACATTAACTTCTAGCTTGGCGTAGTATATTCTAATGAAAAATCCCTTGTTCTACGGGAAAATTGGGCAGCACTTCCTTTGTTTCTACTTACTTTTCACCTTTTTCAAGGTCGAATTCAATAACCAAGCGCGCGTTTAAGGCACAACAATTCAGCTAACCAAAGAATTGCGTCTTGGCGGGCGCGTAAAATTCTGCCCCACAATAATACAAAACAATCGATAATTTCCAAATCACGTTCGGCTATATTATCCCAGCAATTATCAATTTACTTTCCATTCCCTTTAACAACATGTTATCGACATGTTATCTAAATCTTAACCAATTATATACCCTACATTTATAACGTGCGATGATTTAAGCTAACAACGATTGATTACAACATGAGTGGCTAACATGACCGTTTCGGTTTCAACAAGGCGACCAGATCCATATCTTTTCAAACTTTAATATCTTGACCTCGGGCTCGTTTCTTAACTACTATAACTTGAAATCTTCAATTAAGAAGGTGAAGGTTTTACCTCAAGAAGCCCTCTTTCAAATCTTCTTCACTTTAAAATCGCCCTTTCGAACTCTACTGAAACTTTCCACATTTTCCTTCTTGAAGACTTCCCAAAATCTCAGGGGTTAAGTGATTTGAGAGAGAGGAAAGGGATTTTTCTTTAGAAACCACTTGCAAATGGTCAAGTCTTGAAGACTTGGCCTAAAATAAGACCCTCCTTTGGTCAAAAGATGGGAGGACACTTGTCGCCCTCATGGGCCTTTTATCAAAATATCCTGTTTTCGCCCCTTACGCGTCAAAAATCCCGCCTTGGCGCCTTCCACTTACGAGAATTTCCTGCATTAGCGCGCCTGCAACCTCGAAGGACTTTCGGAAATATCGGCGCGGCACACTGCTGGCGCTTGCAACGCCTGCGGCCTAGGAAGCTTGTCTCTGCGTCGACCCAGAACTTCTAACGCGTAACTTCTGCCAGATGTCTGTCGGCGAAGCGGTTTGTTGCGTTAAACTAGACTCAACAACCTTCATACTAGTATTTTAAAACTCCTCAGAAACTCTAAGGAACTAGAAGATATACGCTCAAAGTTGGTGAAAGTCTGCGTAACATTTTCCACCTGACCTTCCAAATTCAAATCTTATTTCCTTTAAATGCGTTCTTAACTTAACCTCTTGAATTTACGGTGTAACATTCTTCCCCCAGAAACATTCGTCACGAATGTTCTTTGGAAACGATCTAATATTCCTCGTACTTTACAATTAATGGAACTTTATTATGCCCTTATGACCTTAAGATATCGCACTCGCATATCCGCCATCGTAGTCGACGAAAAGCAGATCCAGTGCACAGCGCTATTTACTCCCGTTCGAGGCCTAAAATGTTTTCTTATCATACTTTCCACTCTTACAGCATACATACATAGTCTTAATATAATCAGTTCATGACACTTAAACATATTACAACTTTATCATGCATCTGAGTCTCAAGGATCAAAATATACACGAAATCGCATGGCGGGTAAAGGACGCTAAAGCGAAGCGCTACCACGACCTGCGCGACTGCTTAGGTGCATGAGCATCTGCTAGCCATTGAAGGCGAAGAACCATAATGACCCGATAGGCGTGCTATCCGCGGTACCACTCTGGTGGACGATCTCGCCAAATGGCCTGTTGGCAAGCGTAACAAGTATCGACTGGTCAGGCATTCCCAAAATGAGCTCTGCCACGGTAACCACAGAGGCAAATGTGGCCTCCACGCTACTATCCCAAGACATCGTGAACCAGGCCGGGCCACGACCTGCTCCGAATATCCTGGCGGTCGAACCACTCGCGGAAGGCGAAGGAGCACTCTGCGTCGGTGAAATGTAGTCTGGCACATTCTTTGCGGTGTCAGCCTCGAAAACTATCCTGAAACTGCAGCCGTCACAGCCTCTTGGGGTGAATCTGGCGGCTCCTCTCTCACTATCCTCGATCCACCGTGCATAAGCTGCGTCTGGCGATATCCATGCACGGTGAAGAGCGACTCCGGACATGCGGTAACCGTATATCGGTCTAGTCCCGTCGCGTAGCGGTGAACTCTGTCGCCGTATCCGCGATAGTGGAGTGCGTACGGCGATGAGTCAAATTCGGGTTGTACTCTGCGATGGTCGCTTCCGTCTGTCTTAACGCCGAGAACCTATCAGCGAGCTCTCGCCGTCTCGGGAGGCAAAAAGTGATCGAGGAAGGATCGTGTGTCACGACCGACGGGGCGTGGCTGGTGCCTTACAGGCACCTAGTGATACAACATCGAGAGAAAATCAGCGGAACATAAAGCATAAATATGAAACAAGAGACATGATAAATAAAAGCAAATAGGCGAGCCAGCGGTTGCCTTCCAATATATATATAAACATTTGAGCAGTTACAATCCTTACACCACGCCAGCGGTGCTACGGACCTCTAAGATTTATCTGACAACTATGGCGGGGCGGGGCCGCCGTACCACGAGCGTCTGAGAACTTACGGACTCGGGGTAACATACCAAAGATAAGCCTCGGCGAAGCGGAGCTTCCCAACTGAAATGAGATCTAGCGGGGATCGGCGGTGATGTATACTGCGGCATGAGCGGCCCGAAGAAGTCGATCTGGCGGTACCAGTATGTGGCGTAAAATCGTAAATGAAATCATAATAGTCTATAAGCGGGAGGCGGTATGATAACCAAACTACGATGCGCGCATATGATTATATCGATTGAGGTCTCGCGCCGCGGCGTCAATCACGCGTGAGTACGCCGCCGCTGCGGCGATGCAGATGATAACAACAAGGCGACAATCCAAATGGGAGCATGCGTGCGCTACGCGTCGATGTCGGTATGTCGAAAGGAACAAATAAGACAACATTCCAAATGGAAGCATAGCGTGCGCTACGCGTCGTGTCGATGAGTCGAAGGGAAAGCGATAAGGCGGCGTTCCAAATGGAAGCATGCGTGCGCTTCGCGTCGTGTCGATATGTCGAGAAACAATAAGACAACGAGGCGGTAATCAAAGTGGAAGCATGCGATGCGCTACGCGTCGTGTCGATATGTCAGCGATTAACAAAGTAACATATCAGCGGAGCGTGCGTGGAATTTATCGTCGGCCGGTCACGTCGAGTAAGTTCTCGACAAGTCAACCGACCTTCATTGAGAGCAGCGGTAGTATAGAAACACAATTCTTGCACAATAAAGGCTATCGCGACAAGCGTAGGCAAGTTTCACAACAACAAGCATAGGCAAGTTTCACAATGACAAGCATAAGCGAGTTTATACCTGACCGAAGTACTTTCATTTTATGCCCCAGTCGGGTTTTAACCTAAAGTACTAAATGCGTTAAATTCCTTTTAAAGCGATCTATTCCTTTTATAAAAGTCACGATACGTAGTATAAAAATAGAGTGACTTATATCTTTTAAGTAAACCAAAACAACTTCCATACTTTCCTTTTAAAACCAAATTAAAGCGACACCATACCTTAACTTTGACCAAAACACTTCTCTTTTTAAAGTCAAGTTACCACATTAAAACCAATGATAAAACCTTTCTTTTGTTTTCATAAGTCGTTATAACCAACTTCCATAAAGGCATTGTCACGACCCGTTCAGGCAGTGATTGGTGCCTTAAGGCACCAGTAGTCATACATCAGTAATCAGCGGAAATATAAAACAAGACATGAAACAGTTTATAAAATAAGACCACAGTTTAAGTGAAAACATCGTCTTTCGGCGTATATATATATATACATGGTTTTAGCGATTACATCCAAATCTTTATACAACATGATTCTGAGACCTCTGAAATATACAACTATGGCGACGGGGCCAGCTATACCACCTGTACAAAACTATCTGTGAGGAGATCATACCCAAAAGTAGAGCCTCGGAAAGGATGGAGCTCACGGCGCTGACGTAGAGATCTAAGAATGTGGATCTAGAACACCTTTTACCTGCGGCATGAGCGGCCCAAGGAGGTCGATCTGACGGTACTAAGTATATGAAACTGTAAAATACTTAAATGAAAACATATCATTTTAAAATCAGTTTTACAAGTATGTATGAAACAACGAGGGTGCGTAGTGCCACATCATAAATAAAAGCAGCAATAGGTAAGTAGCGAGTCTTTTCTAAGTGCGAATGATCGAGCGGGGCCAATTGCCCATAGTATCACCATGCAAGCCTAATCACGGACTCTGCGTAGTCGCGTAGGCCGCTCGCGTAGGCCGCGTAAGTGCGTAACCCGCGTCGGGTAGCTACTCCTCGGCGTCATCTGGACTCGTAGTCGCGTAGCGCGTAGGCCGCGTGAGGTGTAACCAGCGTCACTAACACGGAACTCCAGTAGCTCGCGTAGGTCCGCTTGGACCAGCGTAAGGTATTCTCGAATCATGGTCCCGGACGCTGAGTCTACCGCGTCGGAGGCGACAACCCCGGTAATATGTCAAGAGGTGAGTGATAGTACACTAACATAACGACTTATCTTTAAACAACATAAGCCTGACAAGAATACTCTCTATACAAGCGTTACAAGACACTAACACACGTAGCATCATATCGTATCTACTTATCAAACCATCTTATTATTCTTTTCACGATTCGATATAAATGCATTATAAACAGGCAAAGCTGTTTCTTTTATCACTCTTAAGTGGTTATACTTAACTTCCATAAAGCTAGTATAACTCTTAAGCACATTTTAAAAACCAATTAGTTCTCTTACATTAAAAATGATTGATTCTTTTGAAATGTTTTGATTCTTTATTATTGAGGCTTAAGCGTGAGGCATTCTTAGTAAGTGTTGTCGGGCTTAAGCGTGAGGCATTCCGTAAGTATTATCGAGCTTAAGTCAAAGACATTGCCGTAGTTATTATTCAGTTAACACGTATGCGTCTACCGTACTACATATATATTATAAAATATCATGCTTTAGGAAGAATCGCATACATACGTGAAAACCACTGCGAAGTTGAATATGTGCGCGAAGAGAATCGACTATAATAGTCGAACACGTCTATCAGCGTTGGACTACTTTATATGATTCTAAGCAGAGGGTTCTATATCCTACGGAAAATTGGGCGTGCTTCCCTACGGTGAGCTACTCGAGTCTTTTGTGAAAGCGATCCTATGTAATCTGATTTGATTATTCTTCTTTTAAACCGCCTTCTTTGTGATAGTTGATTATTCTGCATGATATTCTTCTAAGTATCTAATACTTATTCTTATACTACTACGATGAAGTATTTTCTAATTCAAAGAGGGTTAGGATTAGTTACCTCGGTAAGCTTGATAATATCTAGATAAAGTCGCGCTGAGCAAGGTTTTGCTCTAAGTTGTATGCTCGAGAAACCTTAGAAGTTCTTCACAACTTCTACTAAGTACTAAGGGATTTGGGCTAGGGTATTTTGGGCATTATAACAATACTAGAAGACAACTTTTCTATCAAAGGAGGGGGTAGATTTTGGCTAGGCTGGGGCCTCGGCGAGCTTCAAAAGGGGAGGGGGTAGGAGGCTTTGGATGAAGCTTTAGAGAGAGGAGGGATTTTCAAGACTTGGAAATTGATTTGTGGATGAAGAACTCTTCATCCAAAGGGGGGTATTTATAGGTCAAGACATGGCCAACCAAGGGCCAAGATTTAGCCAAGTGCTAGGCAAGTGTAAGGTCAAGATTAGGGCAAGTGTCCTTGGCCAACTTGCACACAAAATATCCTACCTAATCCTTCACTTGTGCAAAGGCACAAAAAACGTGCACTTCTTTGTCCAATTCGTCCAAATGGACGATTTCAAGTCTACCAATTGGAGGGTGCCAAGTGTCGCCCTCCCGTTGGTCCAAAATGTTTCGTCTCTCGGAAAAATCCGCAAAAAATTAGAAATGGCATAGCCGGAATTTACCCTACGAAAGATGTGGAAACGTTTCGTCGGAAAACTATTCGTTTTGTGAGTTGTACAAAAAAAAAACGTTTTGTGCCTAAACTTTAAGGCTAGACTTTTGTACGTATTCCCTTACGTACATACTCTAGAAATACGGGGTATAACATTCTCCCCTCCTTAGAAACATTTGTCCCGAATGTTCCTTCCCGAAACGATTAACGATAAGATTCTTCATGCTTAAGCGATTTGCAAATGCCACGCGGCCGCAGAACAACACTTAGGCATAAATGATAATGAAGATTTACGGTAGGAAAAGTGAATTACGGAGGTGTGGGAATAGGTGAGGATACTTCTGCCTCATGTCTTCCTCGGCTTCGAGTCATCTCCTCTCGAGCTCGTTCATACAAGACTTTGTGGAAGCCACGCGTCCTTGGTCATGAGGCCTAACGACGATCGATTATCGCTATTGGAACCTCGCCATCACGATAACCCCTCGGTCACTGGACGTCGTCGATCGGGTGTACCACTAGATGGATCCGATACATCTCGCCGACATAGATATGTGAAAAACCGGATGCCGCCTCGGATCGGATGGCGGATCCAACTCGTAGCAACCTTGCCTACCTGCGGACAATCTGAAGCGGCCCGATGTACCTTGGGTTGAGTTTCCCCTTCTTCGAATCTCATCACACCGCCGTGGGTGGCACGCTAGGAAAACCCAATCATGAGCTGCGAACTCCGGATCTGCGGCGATGATCTGCGTATGACCGTCGACTACGGTATCGATAGCGCTCTCGGATAAGCCGCCTTATCGGCACTGCTGCGCAAATCTGGTCCCATTGCACCTCGCCCACGTCGAACCAACCTATAGGCGTCTGCACTTCCTCCGTACAAGGCCTCGTAAGGCGCCATCCGAATCTTTGGAGTGGTAGCTATTGTGTACACGAACTCAACTAGAGGCAAATGATCCTCGGTACCCACGAAGTCGATAACTGAGCTCGCGACATATCACCGAAGTGCGGATAGTGCGCTCGGCTTTGTCGATGCATGCAATGGATGGAATGCGGTACTCGAGCTCGCTGCGTCCCTAAACATGCGGAAAGACCTCGGAAGTTAGCGTAGGCGGGCTCCTGCATGCGATATGATCGAAATAGGGACTCCATGCGATCGGCGATCTCTCGGATGTAAAGTGCGGCATAATCCTCGGTAGAAAAAGTCGTCTGACGGGAAGAAAGTGGGCTGATTTAAATCGACTGTCGGCGATAACCCGTATAGAATCATGTCTCCTGCGAGTGCGAGGTAATCACGTGATAAAGTCCGTGTTGATTACCTCCCACTTCGGTCGGGATCTCGATCGTGCGTAACAAACCACCGGGCCTGCGGTGCTCTGCCTTCACTGCGACAACACGGGCGAGCTACGAACTGCGGCGTCCTCTTCAAGCCATCCACGATACGGATCTAAGGTCGTGGTACATCTTGATCGACCCGGATGGATGAGTAACGCTATTTGTGTGCTTCCCCGAGAACCCTGCCGAAGTCACGAAACATCTGGAACACACACGCCCTCGAGCCTTAGCACCCGTGGTGCTACCTCGAAAGGACCGCGCCTCACGAAGAGGCGTATCGCGATATCGAATCAAAGTGGATCCTCGGCTGTTGCCTCTTCGCCTCGCCGGCGATGGAAGACTGGAAACCTCGCGAACTCTAACTTGCTGCTATCGAGAATCAATCAAGCGGACACGAGGCTCGCTAAGCGATGCAAATCACGAACCATGTCCCTCTCTAGCTGCACGTCGATAGGCTCCCGTCGACCTACGACTAGGCATACGCCCAGCGTTGGCCTTCCCGGGTGGTGCGGGATATCAACATCGTAATCCTTAAGCAACTCTAACCACCGTCTGTCGTAAGTTCAACTCCTCTGGTGAAGATATCTTGGAGGCTCTTGTGAGTGCAGTAAAAATATCACGTGAACCCCGTACAAATAGTGCCTCGGATCTTGGCGTGAATCACGGCCATGACTCCAAATCATGGGTGGGGTAGTTCCTCGTATTTCTTGGTGTCGGGATGCGTATGCTATAACCTGCCATGCTGCGTCAACACCTTCCCAACCGATGTCGGCGCGTGTGATACACGACATAACCATCGGACCTGCAGGAGTAAGAGCGAGCGGTCGTCGATCTCTCTTAAACAGCTGGAAACCACTGCTCACAAGCATCGATCCACTGAAACTTGGCTGCGCCACGAGTCGGACTAGTCAATGGTGCGAGATAGAAGCAAACTTCTCCACGAACCGATAATATCTGCAGGCCCGAGCTGCGAATCTCTGCCGGAGTAGTAGGTCTAGGCCAAGTCTGTTGCCTCGATCTTGGCGTATCCGCTCGAATACCATCGGCCGACAATATGCCCAGCGCATGCCGAAGTCGACCAAAACTCACGTTTGGAAAACTTGGCGTACACTGCTAGTCTGGAAGCTATCGGCCTGATCGCCGAATGCTCGCGTGCTCTGCTCTGGCGAGAATAAACCAAGATATCATCGATGAACACTATCACAAGCGTGTCCAAAAATGGTTTGAACACTCGGTTCATCAAATCCATGAATCTGGCGGAGCATTGGTGACCAAAGACATGACCACGAACTCATAATGCGTGCACGGTCACGAATGCGATCTAGGGACATCGCCTCTCGACTACTTTGATGATAGCGGCCGTAGATCAATCTTGGAGAAGCATCTCGCACCACGCTGGTCGAACAAATCATCAATCACAGGAAGGGTATCTGTTCTTAATGGTCACTTGTTATTTGCACCGTAATCAACACGTGCGCGGCGTCGTCCTTCTTCTTGCGAACAATACGGCGCTCCCGGGAGAAACACTAGGCACGATGAAGCCGCTTCTCCGGCAAATCTCTAAGCTGATCCTTGACTCTCAACTCGGCATGTGCCGTTACGTATGGCGGAATGGAAATAAGTGAGTGTGCGCAATATGTCAATACAAAACTCAATCTCCTCTCGGGAGGATGCGGGAGGTCGTGCGGAAACACGTGCGGGAACTCTCGACCACTGGGCCCGGCGGAAAATCTGGTACCGCGGCTTGATATCAAACACGAGCGAGATGGTAGATGTCGCACCGTCTTCCTGCCTTGAGGTAGGAAATAAACCTACCACCGGCGTCCGTGCTCACTCCCACTCGACAACCGACTCCTCGAGCTGGAACGTACTACTCTCTCTGCGGTCTACATTGGCGTAGCAGAAGCTAGCCAATCCGTCCCGTGATCACGTCGAAGTCAATCATCTCGACTCTGTCAAGTCGGCTAGGGTCAGCGACGTAAATAGTCACGGACAAGCTCATATACCGTGAGCTACCAGAGGCTCACCTTGGCGTAGCTACCTCGAAAGAGTCTATGGACTCGGGCTCTATCCACTATCCTACTAGAAACAAGGGAGATATATGGGCCAGTAGAACCGGATCTATCAGGCATAAACATCAAACCAGCGATAAGGTACGTGGCGACATCGGTGAGGCCTCACGATCTGTCGGTGGACAAAGCATAAATGCGGTTACGAGGACCGCTAGGCTGGACCGCGCCCGACCTCTGCGCGACTGCTGGTCCATGAGTACCTTGCCCTCAGGCGAGTAGGCTGTCGAGGATGAAGAAGACGGCAAAAAGAACGTGGTGACCACCGCCGGCGCGACCTTGGTGGACGGTTCCTCGCATAGTGACCTGCGGCCTGGCGAAACAAACTCGTAGCACCTGACTCGAAGTGGGATCTGCGCATCGGCCACGCGAGGAGTGGTCCGTCGGCGGTACCTGCATTACGGGCGTGCGAAGTCACGGGGCCACTGATGCGCCCTCGAATATCTGGTGTCTTGCGAGGGCGGTGCGAGTGCTCTGAGTGTTGTGGTGCAAATCTAGGCTAGCTTGAGGCGCCACCACGATAGCCACGAAAAGACCTGTAGTCTGGTCTTAACCTGCTGCTGCTGTCAACCGTCGTCGATCTGCGCTCGCCATCCGAGCATGAGCTGCGTGCGGGTAATGTCCATACCGGTGAAAACACCCGCACATGGCTTCGGCCATATAATCATCTAGCCCGGTGGCGTAGCGGTGCACTATCCTCATATCTGCTACGATGCGGGGCGTGTCGAGCGATGAATCAAACTCGACATTGTACTCACGGCGGTGCGTCCTCTGCGCCTCGGCGATAAAAATCTATCGGCCGCGCCGCTTCTCATCTGTGGAGGCAGAAGTGAGTGAGGAAAGCCTCGAGAACTCGTCCCAGTAGTTGGGGCGCGTGCTCTCCGGGATAACTCCGTAGATCAAACCAATCATTGCCCGGTATCACGCGGCCGATGCGAACGAAAACGGACTCTGTCTCGAGGCCTTGATCACCGCGTGATCCTCTGTAGCGGCGGATGAACTCCTGCGGATCATCCTCCGGCCTCGACAGTAAAACTCTGGCGGGCTCTGACTCGAGAAATCTCGTAGCCTCCAACTATACGCCTCGGGTGCGCGGGTGCGGCCAGGAGGCTAGGCTGGGCTGCGCATCCGGCTATCCTCGTATCTGGCCTGACTCTAGCGATAGTGGGCCGTCTCGCGTACCTAACTCCTCCGCCCGGTGTGGGGCGGGAGGTGTGGGTCTTGTGGTCTCTTTGGGGCGGCGGCGTCATAGAACTCGCCGTCTGCGGTATAGGCGGGCACGAGCCCTCGTAACTCTCGGTGTCGTGGCGGCTCCGCCATTGCCTTGCCGCCGGGCGGGTTGCCTTACGTGGAGGCATAAGCTATTCTGAAAAATCGTTAGAGGTCGACTTTAACACGACTCAAAGCGCGATCTCGAGTAAGAAGAGTGAAACCAATCCTAAATATCCTATAGCCTCACGATTATTGGTGTGGTGCACAACACAGATAATCAGACTACTCGTCACGATGCGTAGACACTTTCAGGATTAAGCGCTCTGATACCACTTTTGTCACGACCGATTCGGGGCGTGTTGGTGCCTAAGGCACCCAAGTAGTCATACATCAGTGTCAGCGGAAATATAAAACAAGACATGAAGCAGTTTATAAAATAAGACACAATTTAAGTGAGAAAACATAGTCTTTGGCGTATATATATATACATGGTTTAGCGATTACATCGATCTTGTACAACATGACTCTGAGACCTCAGGAAATATACAACTATGGCGGGGCCCCGCCATACCTATTATACAAAACTATCTGACGGGAGATCATACCTAAAAGTAGAGCCTCGGAAAGGATGGAGCTCACACCAGCGTAGAGATCTAAGAATGTGGATCTAGCACTGCTTTGCCTACTGCGGCATGAATGCGGTCCCAGAAGGAGAGTCGATCTGCCAGTACTAAGTATATGAAAGCGTAAAATACTTAAATGAAAACATATCATTTAAAATCGGTTTTACAAGTATGTATGAAACAACGAGGGTTGCACATAGTGCCATCATAAGCAAAGCAACGATAGGTAAGCATAGCGAGTCTTTTCTGAGGCTGCGAATGATCGAGCGGGGCGGTTGCGTAGTATCACCATGCAAGCCTAATCACGGACTCGTAGTCGCGTAGGCCACTCACATAGGCCCGCGTAGGGTCGTAACCGCGCGTCGAGGGTAGCTACTCCTCGGCGTAAATCTGGACTCGTAGTCGCGTGGCCACATAGGCGCGTAAGGTGTAACCGCATCACTAACACGGAACTCCGTAGCTCGCGTAGGTCCCTTGGACCAGCGTGAGGTATTCTCGAATCATGGTCCCCGGACACTTTGAGTCTACCGCGTCGGAGGGCATCTTAACCCCGTAATATGTCAAGAGGTGAGTGATAGTACACTAACATAACAACTTATCTTTAAACAACATAAGCCTGACAAGAATACTCTCTATACAAGCGTTACAAGACCTAACACACGTAGCATCATATCATGTCTACTTATCAAACCATCTTATTATTCTTTTCACGATTGATATAAGTGCATTATAAACACATGGCAAAGTTTCTTTTATCACTCTTAAGTGGTTATACTTAACTTCCCGTAAAGCTAGTATAACTCTTAAGCACATTTTAAAACCAATTAGTTCTCTTACATTAAAAATGATTGATATTCTTTTGAAATGTTTTGATTCTTTATTATTGAGCTTAAGTGTGAGGCATTGCGTAAGTGTTGTCGAGCTTAAGCGTGAGGCATTCTTAGTAAGTATAGTCGAGCTTAAGTCAAAGACATTGCCGTAGTTATTATTAACACATTATCGTCTGCGTACTACATATATATTATAAAATATCATGCTTTAGGAAGAATCACATACCTTCGCGAAAACCACTACCAAGTTGAATATGTCGCGCGAAGAGAATCGACCTATAATAGTCGACACGTCTATCAGCGTTCGGACTACTTTCTATGATTCTAAGCAGAGGGTTCTATATCCTACGGAAAATTGGGCGTGCTTCCCTGCAGGTGAGCTACTCGAGTCTCTTGTGAAAACAATCCTATGTAGTGCGGTTTGATTATTCTTCTTTTAAACCCTTCTACTTTGTGATATGATTCAATTCTATTCTGATATTCTTCTAAGTATCTAATACTTATTCTTATACTACTACGATTAAGTATTTTCTAATTCAAAAGAGGGTTAGGATTAGTTACCTCGGTAAGCCCAATAATATCCTAGATAAAGTCGCGCTTTGAGCAAGGTTTTGCTCACAAGTTGTATGCTCGAGAAACCTTAGAAGTTCTTAACTTCTACTAAGTACTAAGGGATTTGGGCTAGGGTATTTTGGGCATTATAACAATACTAGAAGACAACTTTTCTATCAAGGGAGGGGGGGTAGATTTCGGCTAGGCTAGGGGGCCCTCGGCGAAACTTCAAAGGGATGGGGGTAGGAGGCTTTGGATGAAAGCTTTAGAGAGAGGGGAGGGATTTTCAAGACTTGAAATTGATTTGTGGATGAAGAACTCTTCGTCCAAGGAGTATGTTATAGGTCAAGACATGGCCAACGAAGGGCCAAGATTTGTAAGTGCTAGGCAAGTGTAAGGTCAAGATTAGGGCAAGTGTCCTTGGCCAACTTGCACACAAAATATCCTACCTAATCCTTGACTTGTGCAAAGGCACAAAAAACGTGCACTTCTTTGTCCAATTCGTCCAAATGGACGATTTCAAGTCCACCAATTGGAGGGTGCCAAGTGTCGCCCTCCCGTTGGTCCAAAATGTTTCGTCTCTCGGAAAAATCCGCAAAAAATTAGAAATGGCATAGCCGGAATTTACCCTACGAAAGCTGTGGAAACGTTTCGTCGGAAAACTATTCGTTTTGTGAGTTGTGCCCAAAAAAAACGTTTTGTGCCTAAACTTTAAGGCTAGACTTTTGTACGTATTACCTTACGTACATACTCTGGAAATACGGGGTATAACAGCTGTTATAACACCTTATGTTTTAAACCATTTTAAGACAACACAATGCCTTTCTTTTCCCTAAAGTTTCAGTTTGCCTAATTTCAATTACACAAGTCTCTTTTTTGAAAAGTTTCATAGTTCAATGTCTTAATCTCTTTTAAAACAATTGAGTAACATATGCCATAGGCGAGTAGGTTATTCTTGTTCATAATCAATCTTATTAAGCAGCCATGATCTAGAAAATGTAATATCATTTTATCTAAATCTTAGCTTACATGCGGATGGAGGTTTCTCTTGGTTTTAATAATACTTAATTATTCAATACATTTTCCTTTATTAGCATTTGCGATGGTTTGTCGATACGTTACGATTTCGAAATCGGTAAAACATTATTCCTTTCAAAACCAAGTACTCATTACTCATGAATGAGGTTTCAACAAACGTCCGTATTAAGTCAAGTCTCTTATCTTTTAAGAATAAGTCTCTTAACTTACAAACCGTTAAACCATTCTTTTATCTCTCTTAAGGCGTTACACTAACTTCTGCGTAAAGTGGTATAACTCTTATGTTTTCAAGCCAAGTATACCTTCTTTCAAAAAGGTTTCTTAATCTTTTAGAATACTTGAGGTTCTTTATTATCATACGTCAAGTCGGTTATAAGTCAAATCGGTTATCTTTTAAAAAACCACAAGCATTTCGTTTACATAAATTTGTTATAACGATTTCCCGTAAAGCCGTTATAACACTTTATGTTTAAAAACAATCAAATACATTTAACACGTATGCGTCTACCGTACTACATAGTTATACACGTATCATGCTATAAAAGATAAGAAGAGGTTCGCATACCGCGGCGATTATCGACTAATAGCAAACGCTCGATTACCTCAAACAGTCGGCTACACTCTAAGCCAAGCGGATCACTCCTGCGTGGTACTACAACCTATAGAGGCCACGAGGAGCCTGTTAATATCTTTAGATCGGCGTAGAATATCTACGAAAATTGGCGACACCTCCACATGGCAGCGTAATTCTCCTCTCTATCGGGCGGCTACGAAGCCAACCGAGGTTTTACGTTGCAGGGCGTGTACAATTCTACTTCACGATGTAATGCTATACAAGTCTCATGTCTGATCTAAGTAATTCTGATTCGGTTCTAGTCTTAATGTTAGGGCTTAAGTCGCGAGACATTGCGTAAGTATTGTCGAGCTTAAGTCAAAAGACATTGCGTAAGTATTATTCGGGCTTAAGTCAAAAGACATTGCCACAACTATGTTCAATTCTATATATAGTATACCTTAACTATATATTCCAACAACATGTAATTTCCAATTACAGAGAAGGTTAAGAGTGTTTACCTCGATAAGCCCAAAATTATCCAAGTTATAAGTCGATCTGAGCAAGGTTTAGCTCACTCAGTGCGCTCGAGCCGCTCCAAACAACCCTTAGAAGTTCTTACCAACTTCTACTTAACACTTCAACCGACTATGAAGGTTTTCCTTAGGGTTTCGCTTAGAGGCTAAAGGAAGTATAATAGTATTTGGGCTTTTGTATAAGTGTAACCTTGGAAATACTACAAGGTATTTGGGCGAGTATTTGGGCATTATAACAATACTTGGAGAGTATTTCTATACCACAAAGGGGGTATTTATACGAGACAACTAGGCTAGGGGTACCCTCGGCGAGGCTTCTCGAGGGGAGGTGTGGTGGCTCTCGGCCAAGCTCGACTAGGAGGGAGGGCAGCTCACGCTAAGAGGGAGGATTTTTAACACTTAGAACAATTTAGGATGAAGAAGTTCATCAACTTAGAGGTATTTATAGGTCAAGCCATGGCGACCAATGGCGAATCACTCAGTGTTAGGCAAGTGTAGGGCTAGGATTAAGCCATGTGCACCTTATCCGTCTACCACGCAACTTGCCTGAAATATCCTACTAACCATGCCACCTATTCGGCCAAGCATTACGTACGCTCGTCGAATGTGAGGTGACACATATCACCCTCCGTTGATCCAACATGTTCGTCTCTCGGAAAAATCCATAAAAATTAGAAATGACATGGCGGAATTTTCCGCCCATAAGTTTAGTAAAACGTTTCGTCGAAAAACGACTCCTTTCGGCACTTGTGCCCAAATTTCGAAACTTGTCAATTCTTAAGGCAAAAATTTAATACGTACGCCCTCACGTACATACTCTGGAAATACGGGGTATAACACTGTGAACTCACCCCAAACAGCTGGAGGAGCACCCATACCTCTGAGACACCGCGACTGAGGCAGTTCAGCATGATATCAGCGTAACGGTGAAAGCTAACCTGCGGACTCCGTCTCAGGGCCCTAGCACTGCATGATCTGCTGCCGGAATGAACTCCACGAGGTCCTCCTCGGACCTCGAACCATAAATTGGGTGGATTGCAACTCAGAAAGTCGAGATCCTTAAACTATCGGCTCTGGGTTGGCCTCTGGCTCACGCCATGTTGCCACCTGATGCAATGCTAGTCAATAATCGGATACGCTCTCGTAATCTCTATACTCGGCCCACTGCTGTGGGCGGAGGCTCGGTGCGGAACCTCTGGGTGTTCTTTGCCGCTCTCGGCTCCTCTAATCTGTGGCGTGGTGATCTCGCCGATCCCAGTAACCTCGGGCATAGTGCGGGCTGATTCCTAAAAATCCTCGTGTACCACTAACAACTCTTGCTTTGTTGCCTTGCCATACGGGCCTGAGTGCGCCAGGTGGAGGCATAAGCGTCTGATAGAACAAGTCGGAGGATTAAGCCTAGTAGGGCGACTCTCTTTGCACGATCGGAGGAGAAGAATGAAACAAATCCTAAATGTCCTGCGACCTCACGATTATAGATGTGGTGCACAACACATCAATAATCAAGACTACTAGACACGATGCGTAGAGCACTTTGAGGACTAAGCGCTCACGATACCACTTTTTCACGACCCGACCGGGCGCGGCAGTGCCTACTGAGCACCACTTACGGTATCATCGAGAGATAATCGTGAACATACATAAGCTTTAACAATGAAATAAATAATAGGTTGGTTGATAAGACTACCTTCCGGATATAAACAAATCCAGCGATTACCTCGATTTTTTTTTAAAGCGACCCGATATATGACTCTGACCTCTACAGAGTTTACATAACAAGCTGTGGCGGGGCGAGCCGCCGTGCCACGAATGTACAAAAGTCAAGGACTTGAGGAACCATACAAAGACAAAGCCTCGGAGGAATGGAGTTTTCGAGTGAGCGGTGATCCTGCAGTGCGGATCGACAAGCTATGTACCTCGACTGCGGCATGAGCGCGGCCCGAAGGAGTCGATTACAAAATATGTACCAAGTATGCAAAGCGAAAATCGTAATTTAAATCATAATAGTAAAAATACGGTGAAGACATATATGATAACCAAATTAACGATACTTGTGCCTTCTTGAAGTGGAAGTAATGAAAGTGATTTTTACCTTATCTGACTGTCTAAACATATGAACCATAGTCACGCGGGGCTATGAACACGACCCTCGAATATCAAGCGCGCGTGGGATTCCCGTCACTTTGCCAGCTAGGTGTAAAATATAACTTTGTGGCGCTTGGCATCCTTCCTCATCGGCGTACCTGAAATCTAACCGTGTGGCCAGCGTGGTATCTACCTCATTGTCGGCGTACATCTGACGCGTATATATACCTATATCCCTGCGTGGAATCCGTCGCTGCCATGACCGTAAAAATAAATACAACCGTGTGATGCGCGTGGCATCTACCTGTTGTCGTACATACATCTATACATACGTATATATATATCATGCCCATGGAATCCCTGCGTCTCGGGTGCATGACTTCGCGAGGTGTCCTCGCGTCGTGGGTAGCAAATCCACGGAATCGGGTGGTATAACGATCATGGGGTTTACCGCCGTTTATACTCTTACCACGAAGAAGGTGGTATAACGATCTTGAGGTGTACCGCCGTTTATACTCTTACCCCTCGAAACAACATGCCTCGGAATCCTGCCGTAGCGTGTCACGGTGCATCGTGGAATCCACGTCATTGTCGATGCGTCCAGTAAACTCATACTATGACCGAGGAAGCATGCGTGGAATCGCATCAACTGTCGATGCGTCGGTAGACTCATAAGAAGGCAATGGAAGCATGCGTGGAATCCTCCTCCATTGCTCGGTATGTCGAAGTAAACTCTAACTTCTTTAGACTTTCATTAACATACAAAATGGATATAATTTTATGACCTTAGTCACTTTCAATATTACTTATCAAGTAATGGTATATTCAACACAAAGTTCTATGTATTTCTATTCTTTCCAATATCCCTTTTACACATAAGACCCAGATACTAACAAGTAGTATCGAGGCTTTCTACATTTCAAACAAGTCACTATACTATTAGAAATATGCTTGACCTAAATCAAGTGACCCTCGTTTAAAACTTTAAGCAATTGATGCCTTTAAATCAAATTGCCCTTCATAGTATCCATTCTTTTATCTTGTTTATCCACTCAAGGAAAAACCGTTCCTTTAACCTTCCATAAAGTTATTATAACCAACTTCCCATAAAGCCGTTATACTAACTTTATGCATTAAAACTAGGACATCCTTATCCTCTCATAAAGCCGTCATAACTAACTTTATAAAGCCGTTATAACTCTTTTATGTCTTGAACCACTTTGCTCTCTATAACGAGAGCATGTACTTGATTCAAGTTACACTACTTTCAAAATACTTGAAAATCTTAACTTAGGAATCGGTCTCTTATCTTTAGAATAGTTCAGAATCAATACTTCCCAAATCCGATTATTACATGCTTGATTATGTCGAAAATCCTTGTCTACCTTATTAGGATAAACCATTCTTATAACCATTCTTATAACTCTTCCTTAAGGACCGTGAGTTAATTCTCTAACTCAACCAATTAGACATCCTTAAAAAAGTCAAATATATCAAATGACTTTGCCGTTTAAATCACGTCGTCTCTGGTACCATACGATTATAACTACTCATGCCGAGATAGGAAGAGTTCTACATACCTCTTTTGTTTAATCCGCTTGCCAAGTCGAATATGCGTCGTCGTAGATGTCAACCTATAATGACCATAATACGTCTATTAGCTTCTAGCTTCAGCGTAGTATATTCTAATGAAAAATCCGCGTTCTGCGGGAAAATTGGGCTGACTTCCTTTGTTTCTACTTACTTTTCCACCTTTTCAAGGTCGAATTCAATAACCAAGCGCGCATTTAAGGCGACAATTGACTAACGAAAAGGGAATTACACGCCTTGCGGGGCGCGTAAAATTCTGCTACAATAATACAAAACAATCGATAATTTCCAAATCACGTTCGGCTATATTATCCCAACAATTATCAATTTACTTTCCATTCCTTTTAACCCAACATGTTATCGACATGTTATCTAAATCTTAACCAATTATATACCCTCTATTTATAACATGCGATGATTTAAGCTAACAACCCAATTGATTACAACATGAGTGGCTAACATGCCCATTTCGGTTTTCAACAGGCAGCCAAGATCCATATCTTTTCAAACTTTAATATAACAGCCTCGGGCTCATTTCTTAACTACTATAACAAATCTTCAATTACACAAGAAGGTGAAGGTTTTACCTCAAGAAGCCCTCTTTCAGAAATCTTCTTCACTTTAAAATGTACTCGAACTCTCTACAAGCTTTCCAGCATTTTCCTTCTTGAAGACTTCCCAAAAATCTCAGGGGTTCGTGAATTTGAGAGAGAGGAGAGGGATTGTTTTCTTTGGGAAACCACTTGCAAATGGTCGTGTCTTGAAGACTTGGCCTAAAATAAGACCCTCGCTTTGGTCAAAAGATGGGAAGGACACTTGTCACCTCCTATAGGCCTTTTATCAAAATATCCTGTTTTTAGCCGCTTACCGCGTCAAAAATCCGCGCTTGGCGCGCGGCCAGCCGTCGGCGCCTCCACTCGAAATTTCACGCATTCGGCGCGCGACCATTCGGTGCGCGGCGCTGCAACCTCGAGGACTTTCGGAAATATCGGCGCGCGGCAATGCGACACGCCAGGAAGCTTTGTCCTGCGTCGGCCCACGAACTTCCGCCGGTAACTTCCTACCGATGTCAATCGGCGAGCGGTTTGTTGCGTTGGAAACTAGACTCAACAACCTTCATACTAGTCTTTTAAAACTCCTCAAAACTCTAAGGAACTAGAAGATATACGCTCCAAAGTTGGTGAAAGTCTTCCTGTAACATTTTCCACCCAATGACCTTCAAATTCAAATCTTATTTCCTTTCGTATGTTCTTAACTTAACCTCTTGAATTTACGGTGTAACAGTAAATCTGAGAGATTCACGAGGCACAGGCCCAACCATCACTGGGTGGTGCTTCGTTCGGGGAGTTCTGCGGCGTCGCCCAATGAGTTGCAATGGCGGCGATTCCTCTGCGGCCATGATGTATGAGCCTTGATTCCACGGAACAAAGAATATGGATTAAAAGGAATGTACATTACTAGCTAGGATTTTAGCAACGAGAGAATATAGAGTGCGATATATCACGGGTCTTGATGACTATCTAAAGAAAGGATGTGCAAAGTAGATCTTGATCGAGCTTGAGCATGTCTGTGTAAGGGCTTATCTTGTGGCCGAAAGCGTGGGATCAGCGGGTTAACCAAAATCGTGAAGAGGGCGGTCGGCGGGGTCGCTTTGGTAACTTCGGCGAATCGCCTCGTGACTGGATATGCGCCTCGGCTAGAAACAGTGGTCTCCACGAGTTCGGGGCGTTGAGTATCTGGAGTTGGTGAGCTCGGGGCTTACGGTTTCTGAGATACGAAGGTTTTCCCGATGTTCGCGGTGGCGAGCGTCACCTCGGGAATGTCGTCTTTTTATTTGGAGCTTGTTATACTTACGGCCAGCGGGGCCATTTTGCGAGAATTGTCAGGCTAGAGGTGGCGCGGATGTAGAGACTCGACGCCGGATCGGTGGCTAGTTAATCACCTTCCACTGGCTATAGCCTGCAGGCGAGGATTGGTTAGAACGACAAAGGGGAAGTGAAGCGGTAGATACATGTATATCCTTGAACCCTCTAGAGATTGTAGGTGTGATAAGATAAGCGTATCTTAAGTGTTATGTTCAGATAACATAAGTGTTAATTGGGATTAGAAATCATGGTTAGTTAACCGGGTAAGATTGGAGGGCAGAGAAAGTGTGAGCCTTAGAGTTTTATACGTAGGGACCTTAGAGGTAAGGCCATCTCGAGTAAAAGATGTATTTTTTTTATGTGTTTGACCCTTATCGGAGTGCATAGTGCACGTGAGATATAGTTGTATAATAAGTCCCTGAGTAGTGTGGAATGAAAGAGGGTAGTTAAACTAAGAAGACCACTAGGTTTCGTGACTTGATTAGTGAGATCGTTCCAGATCGGGGAACAAGAGTTTTTACGCGATGGCGAGTCAGTTGAGGACGATCGCGGGTCAACGCGACTGTTTTGTGGTGAGTCAGTTCGGGGTGGTCACGCGGTGGTAAGTCACGAGGTGTTAGGCCCAAGTTTAGTAAACCGTCTGAGTTCGTGGATGCGTTCGACGATGTCGGGCCGATGAGTCGGCCCGTCTTGTCCTTGAGCGGGGTATTTACTCGGCGAGAGAGTTATGCGAGATGTTATTGCTCGGGAAGGTTGTAAGGCTATGCGAGGTGCCTACTTTCACCTTATGATGACAGTGAAGCCCGGTTGTAGCTATTTCGTTTCGGAAGTTTTACGAGCGGGGTTGAGAACTGGTGAGTCTCGATGTCGCGTTCGCCCTCGAGCGGTGTTTGGATTTCAGGGGTAGCTGTAAGGATTGTTGCCTCCTGTTAAGGGAGTGTTTTTATAACCACCATTTCGGTATTCGGATATCGCCTTACGAAGCCTCGTAGGCGGTAGTGTAAGTTGTCGTCGATTGGTTCGATGTTGGCAAAGTTCGGATAAATTTGGTTCATACTTGTTTTGGCGGGATGTGTATAGGGTGAAGCCTATCCGGGAGAGGTTATCGGCTCGAGTCAGCGGAAGTCGTGGGGATAATCGGCGGCGGCGCTTGGCGTTGAGTGGGCGGTGGGTCTTCTTTGAAAGTACCACCGGAAAGGGTGTGAGTTTGGGAAAGCGAGAAACTTAGCGAGTTACTTTGGGCCTTCGGATCATGTGAAGAGTAGGCGGGTTGCCTATATGTTAGCTTTTGCCGTCAGAGCTTAGGAAGCGGTATGTCCGATCGCCGTATTTGTTAGGTTGAGAAAAGTATCGGAGATCCGTCGAGTATTCGATTAATGATGATCAAGTTGGAGGTAGTAACCCGGAGATTTTTGAAATTGATGCGATATGAAATATGGTAAGTTATGAGAAAGAGTTCGAGTGTACGAGAAGGGTACGACGAGTAAGGGAAGAAGCGAGCATGTGTTAAGAACATAGAAGTGATCATTTCGTTTGTAAAGTGAAGGTGCGAAGGGAGTATCTTTTAGCCCTTGGGTGGGAGTTTTTGTGATGTTAGAGGTGAATCCTCGTGGACTTGGATGTAAGTATTTGCGCATGTGGTATTGTGGCCAGGTGTGGCATGATTGTTTTCGTAAATATAGCAGTGAAGACTATTCTGGCGCATGCTTGTTTTGAGACTTAGAAGGAACATTCGGGACGAATGTTTCTAAGGAGGGGAGAATGTTATTGTTAAACCCCGTATTTACAGGACATGTTTTAAGAACGTTAGTAAGAACTCACAAGTGTTAAGATTTGAGGCTTGTAAAAATTTTATCGGAATTATGAAATTGTCGGAAAACGTAGTGTTGTGATGAATGGGAGGGCGACACGTGTCACCCCCCCCCCCTTAGCAATGCCTTGGACGAAATGGCATGGCCAATATGGTCATTGACCATAAGTCTTCTATGGCTAAGTCTTGCAACTTGTAGCATGAGAACATTGACCAAGTCAAAGGACCCACTTAAGCCTTGATATTTCATTAGACAAAATCCTAACCACCCATTTGTTTGTATCATGACCCTCCAATACACTATATATAATACTAGTAGCAAGAGAGGACTTAACACTTAGCAAAAATTTCACAAAAACTTGAAGAACTAGAGCACAAGCTCTGCGGGTTCTCGCGAGGAAGAAGAAATTTTTGTTTCTTGTTCATTAAGCTCCACTTTAAACCAAGATTCTTAAGTGTATTGTGAGTGTATCTCAATAGAAAAATCTTGGAAAAAGGTAGTTTACGGGTTAGTCGCAAAACGAAAACCTAATGGTCTTTCTAGGTTTTGTTTGGAGATTTGAAGGATAATTGTTGGTGTTGTTCTAAGGGTCTCAACAAGCGGATTGAAGTGTATTGGAGAGGCTCTAATCTTCTAGGAAGCGATTTGGATTGGAGTTGGATTAAGAATCTTTGAGGTATAATCTTGTCTTTTAAAGGTGTTACAAGATTATATATTTATATTGTTGTTGTTAGCTTTACTTGTTGCTAGCATGAAGATTGATAGGTTGTAGTTATAAGTATTATGGATTGCTTGTAGCTAAATCGAAATGTATACAAGCCAACTTGAAAAATTGGATTACTAATTGGTCGTTTATTGGAAATAATGCGCATGTTACTTACTTAAAGATTATGGTTGTTATAATCAAATGCGACTTGATATCATGTTATGCTACCAATTTGGATTGAAATAAATTGGATTAGAATTGGTATTGTTGAACTCGAGGTGGCGAATTTGTACTTGTAGTTTGTAATAGTTTGTTATTTATTTGTATTGGACTACACTTATAGATTGTGGTGAGCGATTGGGGTTGTTTAGTTATTGTATTCGGCCTTGAAAAGGTGGCAAAGTGAGTAGAAACAAAGGAGGTCTTTGTCAGATTTTAGTAGAATTTAGCGACTAAGCACTAGAATATTCTACGTTTGAAGTAAGAGGTTAATGGGCGTATTGTGACCATTATAGGTGGAAGTACTTAGTATAGCGTATCTACTTGAAGGATGGATTAGCTATCAAGGTTGAAATGCTTTGGAGCATTTGCTACTCTTATCGATAATCGTCGCGAGGTATGTGAACCTCTTCCTTCCTTTGGCATGATTCTATGTATGGAATATACCTATGGTATCATTTCATGTTTCCTTCTACTCTTAGAAGCTAAGAGGTAGTTGTGTGATTTGCTCTATGTAGAACTTTTCCTATCTTTTGAACATGACTAGTTGCATGTATGTAGTACAGTGGGCGTCTGACGCTTGATATCCTTTACTAGTTTTATAAATAGCCAAGTCAGGTGAGTTAGGAGATTAACTCATTTCTTTGAAAGAATAAAGGATGTCTTAAGTTTTATTAAAGTTAAGGGACTTGAAGAGTTTTAAAGTATGTGATACTTGTTTCGTTTTAAACGTATAAGTCCCTTGGATAGGAAATTATATTTGTGGCTAAGGCATAAAGTGAATGTAACGACTTTATGGGGAGTTGGTTATATTTGCTTTATGGAAAGATAAATGACTTGATTTTAGTAAAAGGCAACTTGATTTTAAGGCATCAATTGCCTAAGGTTTTATAATAAAAGGAGTCACTTGAGTTCTAAAGGTTAAGAGACAAATTGTATTTTTGAAAGTTAAGAGAATTGATTGGAAAGTATATAATACTTGGTTTCAAAAAGTAGAAGTCTCTTGGTTACTAAAGGAAAGAGTTTTGTCTAAAACCATAAAGGGTTATAACGGCTTTATGGGAAGTTGGTTATAACGGATTTATGGAAAGTTAAGAGAATGGTTTTCTCTAATAAGGTAATCAAAGAATTAACTTGTATTAAGGAAGGGCAATGTGATTTAAAGGTATCACTTGCTTAAAGCTTTTAAGTAAGGGTCACTTGATTTTAGAAGCCGAGAAATGTATTTCTAAAAGTATCATGACTTATGTGAAATGTACACAAGCCTGGATACTACGGGTGTTAGTATCATGGGGTTTTACACAAAAAAGAGTCCCTTAAAAAGAATGTACGTACGTAGTACTTTGGCTTGTTAAATGAGAATTATTCTATTTGTGCCTTGATAAGTACTTTGGCTTGATTAATTGAGAATTTGTCTAAGTATGCCTTGATAAGTACTTTGGCTTGTTAAATGAGAATTATTCTATTTGTGCCTTGATAAGTACTTTGGCTTGATTAATTGAGAATTAGTCTAAGTATGCCTTGATAAGTACTTTGGCTTGTTAAATGAGAATTATTCTATTTGTGCCTTGATAAGTACTTTGGCTTATTAAATGAGAATTATTCTATTTGTGCCTTGATAAGTACTTTGGCTTGATTAATTGAGAATTTGTCTAAGTATGCCTTGATAAGTACTTTGGCTTGATTAATTGAGAATTTGTCTAAGTATGCCTTGATAAGTTGTTAAATGAGAATTATTCTATTTGTGCCTTGATAAGTACTTTGGCTTGTTAAATGAGAATTATTCTATTTGTGCCTTGATAAGTACTTTGACTTGATTAATTGAGAATTTGTCTAAGTATGCCTTGATAAGTACTTTGGCTTGATTAATTGAGAATTTGTCTAAGTATGCCTTGATAAGTACTTTGGCTTGTTAAATGAGAATTATTCTATTTGTGCCTTGATAAGTAATTTGGCTTGATTAATTGAGAATTTGTCTAAGTATGCCTTGATAAGTACTTTGGCTTGTTAAATGAGAATTATTCTATTTGTGCCTTGATAAGTACTTTGGCTTGATTAATTGAGAATTTGTCTAAGTATGCCTTGATAAGTACTTTGGCTTGTTAAATGAGAATTATTCTATTTGTGCCTTGATAAGTACTTTGGCTTGATTAATTGAGAATTAGTCTAAGTGTGCCTTGATAAGTACTTTGGCTTGTTAGTTGAGAATTAGCCTATGTGTGCTGGTGATAGCCTTTGAGTACAATATTAGGTTTTATTACGTTGCCGCGACTCTCGGTTGGAGGCGGTGTCTTGTGTAAAGTACTTGGGCGTCAAGCGGTGATGTGGGATTCCACGGGTATCTTAGTTATTAGTAGTACTTAGGTTAAATTCTGGATTTTTATAGAAGACATGGTAGTGCTTACATTTGTTTGTGGCCAGTCGAGATAGGGTAAGAGTATAAGTGAGGTAGACCCAGATGCTATACCACCTGTTTACCACCTACTCCCGGGGTAAGAGTATAAGTGAGGTAAACCCAGACATTATACCATGCTTGTTTTGTTTAATGGTCGGTCGAGATAGGGTAAGAGTATAAGTGAGGAAAATCCCGAGATGCTATACCACTTCTCGAGGTAAGAGTATAAGTGAGGGTAGACCCGAGATGCTATACCACTGTTTTACCACCTTCTCCCGGGGTAAGAGTATAAGTGAGGTAGACCCCAGGCCTATACCAGGTGGGACTTGGTGTTCATGTATGCTATTGGTGTATTATTATACTGGGTATCGGCGGTGATGTAGGATTCCAGGCGGGAGATATATATATATATGTTGTGTATGTATGCGAAGCGGTGAGTGAGGTGGGATGCAGGCGCATCACGTGATTATATTTTACACTTATAGTGTCGGCGGTGATGGGGATTCCACGGACCGCTTGATATTTGTGTGACTTGATCGCGTCCCAGTTGGTAGGGTAGAAAATGTGCCCTCCTTAAAGGGCGGATTATACTTATGAAAGATAAGTAAGTTATATAGAAATGAACTTAATGATTTTCCTAATCGTATGCGTAAGAATGTGGCTATAACCTTTATTGAAAAATGGGAAAAGATATTGATGTGAAGTTAAGTTCATAAGTGGTAATGACACGGCGAGGATCAGTATGCATTTTTATACTTGTCCTGTCATTCTTTTATCTGATTATGAATTACATTTAATGTGCGTTATTTACATTTCCATAAATTTTTGTTATGCGGCCCCGCCGAAGTGCGTTAAATGCCGCGAGTTTTAGGTACCAGGTTGGTGATCCTTGCTCATAGGATCTCGGTTGATTTTGAAAAAGCTCCATTTGCTCGGAGGCTTATCTCTTGTGCGGTTTCCACGAGGTAGTAGATTCATGTATATTGGGGTATGGCGGGGCCTGTCGCCACGATTATTCGATTGTTATTCTAGAGTTACGTATTCACGTATGTGGTTGGTGTAAGCGAGTTGTACTTTGATTATGTTTATATTATGGAAGCGGCTGATCGGCTAGCACATTACGTTTTATTTACACATGTGTTTATGTTGTGTATGTTCCGCTGCTATTCTCTGAGGTATACCTGAACAGGGTGCCCAGGTAGGGCAACAGTCGAGGTCCCGGGGTCGGGTCGTGACAAAAGTGGTATCAGAGCAGTTAGTCCTCGGAAAGTGTCTGGGCCGTGTCTAGTAGAGTCTTGATTATCGGTGTGTTGTGCACCACATATATAATCGGGAGGCTGCGGGACATTTAGGATTAGTTTCCATTCTTCTCACTCACGAGATCGTGCGATAGATTTGTGTTGTTAGAGTCGTCTCTCACTAACGAGTTATATTGATTGCGGCTACGAGAAAGCGGCGATGACCGGGAAGGTGTGTGGATTGCGTATCGGGTTGGTAATGATTATAGTATATTGGTATTGTGACATACCACTATACGGAGTTATGTATGAAGTCGTTTATGGGTTGCCTAGAATGGTTTTAGATTTACCAAGAGTGGTAAAGACTAACCATATCTTAGGGAAGGTATGGATTAGTTAATGAATTCTACTTGAGATCTTATGTGTTATTTTGAGATAATTAGGAAGGGATGAGGTACATGCGATAGGGTAGTGAACCCTTAAGAAGCCATGTTAGGAACTTAAAGGAATGTCGTGTAAATAGATTAAGCTGCGTAGTAAGCTTAAGAGAATTATGCGGATGAGGTCAGTATAGAGTAAGTAATGGTGGTTGTGATCAAGGCGACCACGATTATGGTATTATGAGGAGTTTTGTACCCGTTCTGGGGAGGCGATAAGATAGGCTTGGGCATGGAAATTGCGAGCCTAAGAATGTTGAAGACATTGAGACCTTAGATGTACAAGGTGTACCGAGGCGAAAGATTTACTTTAGACGAGAATAAGAGTTAAGTGCGGCGGCGGGGGTGGGGACTGTTGCGGGTCTCCCTGGCCTGGTATGGAGTGGGATCAGTTGGTAGTAGTTAAGCTCGTGGCGAGTCGCGGTGCAAGGCCCAAGCCTAGTTAATTGTTTCACGGGTTCGTGGGCGCGTTCCGGAACCGGTAGTGGCCGGAATGGCCTTTTATTGTTTTATAAGTGACTCAGATTGGAGGCGGTATCGCGACGACCGGCGCGGCCCGGTGCCCTACACAGGCACCCGTTGGTATCGTCGAGAGAATAGCGGCGGAACATACCTGACATAAACACATGTGTAAAATAATATACAACCAGGGCTGGCGAGTAAGGCGCGCCTTCCATAATATAAACAAGGTCAAAGTACAACTTTACAACTCGGTTCTTATAGCCCGACCACGTATGAATACAGACCTCTAGGGATAACAAGCGTGGCGGGACGGGGCCGCCATACCTGAATGTACATAATCTACAACATCGGGGACAAGGCGTACCAAAAGAAAGACAAGCCTCAGGAGAATGGAGCTTAGGCGTCCGATAAGTGATCACAGAATGTGGATCGCCACCTTACCACTTTCTGCGGCGTGAGCAGGCCCAGAAGAAGTCGATTACCTGATATGTACTAAGTATGCAAAGCGGAAAATCTTTGTAATTACAACATAAGTTTAAAAGAAAGCGGGAGACATGTATGTTAACAAAATTACGATTACTCGGTGCCTTACTATGATGAGGGTATAAATAGGTGTATACTTACAGCGAAAAATAGGATTGGAATCCTACTCACGGGACTATTTCACGCGTAGGTCGGTGGACTGCGTGGTATTCCTCGCGTGGGACTATTTCACGCGCGTAAGCCGCTACGGACTCGCGTGAGGTATTCCTCGCATAGGTGAACCGCCGCGTGGGACTATTTCACCGCGTAAGCCACTTACGGACTCGCGTGAGGTATTCCTCGCATCGTGGTTAGCAAATCCACGGAAATATACAATGCCACAATCGGGAATGACCATGCGAATAATATATCCACTAGCCCAAATCCATTATCACGTAACATAAGCTCTATCGGCTTATCATACAATATATAAGCAAGTTAAGAAATCCCGACTTCTTACTATTCTTGTTCATATACACTCTCATTTTAGTTTACTTAAGGCACTAAAATGTCTTTATGAAAATCCGGGAATTTAACCCAAAGTACTACGTACTTCTATTCTTTTATAATGACTCGTTTCATTATAAAACTTCCAAGATACTACTAGCCGTAGTATCAGTGACAATTTCTTTTCAAGACAGTCACGATATTTTTAGAAATAAAATATGGCTTAAATCAAGTGACTCGTGTCTTATAAAACCTTAGGCAATTGATGCCTTAAAATCGAATTGCCTTCCATTAAATCAAGTCATTTATCTTTCCATAAAGTCAATATAACCAACTCCCGTAAAGTCGTTATATTCACTTTATACCTTAGTCATGCACAATTTCCTATCGAGGACTTATCGTTTTAAAGCGACCCAAGTATTACATACTTTAAAATTCTTCAAGTCCATATCTTTAACAAGACTTAAGACATCTTTAATATTCTCAAAGAAGTGAGTTAATCTCTAACTCACTGACTTGGCATTTCATAAAACAAGTAAAGAATGTCATAGTCTTGTCGTCTCAAGTACTATATCGTGAAACTAGTCATGCTCGAATGATAGGAAAAGTTCTACATACCTCGCGGGTCAAACCACTTGCCAAGTATAAAGTCAGCGTAGTATGTCAACCTATAATATTCACAATCGTCTATTAAGGCCTTACTTCAATCGTAGAATATTATAAGTGTTAAGTCTCTATATTCTACGGAAAATCGGACGCCTCCTTTGTTTTTACTTACTTTGCCACCTTTTCAAGGCGAAATACAATAACCAAACAGCCGATTGGCTCGCGAATTTATATGGAAGGTAATCGATACAATGAATAACTAAACAGCCCAATTGGCTCACAATTTATATGGAAGGTAATCGATACAAATGAATAACTAAATGACCCCGATTGGCTCGCGATTTATATGGAAGGTAGTCGATACAAATGAACAATCAAACTAATACGACTCTGAGTCCTGATCGGCTACCTTGAGTTCAACAATACCAACTCTTGTCAATTTCCATTTCAATCAAATTTGTAGCATAACGATATCAAGTCGCGTTGGATTATAACAACCATAATCTTTAAGTCGATGACGTGCGGCGATTCTAACAACGATTAAATTGTAATTCAACTTAGTCATGGCTTACATTACATTTCGGTTCCAAGGCTATAATCAATCCATAATCCTTATAACCTCGATATAACAACCGTGCGCATGACATACAAAGCTATTAACATGATACAAATATGTAATCTTGTAACACCTTTAAAAGAACAAGATTATACCTCGATGATTTTAATCGACTCAATCGAAGTCGCTCCTTAGTAGTTTATAGCCCTTCAAGACACTAACGAGCTTGTTGAGGCCATTAGAACAATACCAACAATAATCCTTCAAAACTCTAAATAAAACCTAGAAAGACCATTAGGTTTTTCGTTGCGACTAACAGTAAACAATCTTTTCCAAGATTTTCTATTGAGACTTGCTTACAATACACATAAGACCACTTGGTTTAAAGTGGGGAGCTAAATGGATCACAAACAAATTTTTTCTTCTTTTCCCTTAGTGAAGCCAGAGCTCACTTTGCCCGTATTCTTGAATTTTTGTGTAATATTTTCTAAGTGTTAAGCTCCTCTCTACTAGTAGTAATATAAGTAGCACCTTGGAGGTTAGGATACAAACAAATGGTTGGTTTGGATGTAGTCTTGCTAAATATCAAGACAAAGGTGAGACCTTTGACTTAATCAATGTTCTCATGCTACTACTTGCAAGACTTAGCCATAGAAGACTTATGGTCAATGACCATATTGGCCATGCCATTTCGTCCAAGGCATGGCTAAGGGAGTGACGCGTGTGCCCTCCCGTTCGACCACGACACTACGTTTTACGACAATTTCATAATTAGATAAATTTTTACAAACCTCAAATCTTAACATTGGTGAGTTCTTACTGCGTTCTTAAAACATGCCTGTAAATCACGGGGTGTAACATTCTTCCCCCTTAGAAACATTAGTCCCGAATGTTCCTTGATCAAACTTAAAATTAGCGACTGGTTTTCTTTCACAGCCCGACGTACGATAGTGCCAATCATGGCCACGTAATGTCATTTAGGCAAAGAGATACTTGATTGAAAACTTGACAAGTAAAGGAAGATGAATTACACGAAGGTATAGGAAATAAGTGAGGATACTTCCTCGACATTTATTACACCCGTATTATGCGGGGCGTGTTTTAGAGCGTGCGTGGAACTTCATGAGTGTTGAAAATTGAGACTTGTAAAAATTTATGAATTATGAAATTGTCGGAAAACTATATTATTATGGCGAATGGGAGGGTGACACGTGTCACCATGAATGATGCCTTGGATGATTTTTGCGAGGGCTAAAGGGTCGTTGGACCTTTGTTAGCAAGACAAGTCTTGCAACTTGAAAGCTTGACATGTTTGACTTAGTCGAGGGGACAATTAGTCTTGATATTTGTTAAGACCTCATCTAGCCAACCATTTGTGCACACCTTGACCTCATTGTCCTATATAATACTAGTAGCAAGACAAGAGTTCCACACTTAGCTAAAATTCACAAAAAATTGCGAGAACAAGAGAGGAGGCTCGCGGGTTGGGCATCCATAAGAGGAAAAAATTGTTTGTTGTCGATAATCTCCCAGCTTTAAACCAAGGTTCCTAAGTGTATTGTGAGTATATCTCAATAGAAAAATCCCGAGAAAAAGAGAGTTTTTCGTATTAGTCGCGAGTGAAAACCTAATGGCTTTTCTAGGTTTTGGTTGGAAGTTTGAAGGAAAATTGTTGGTATGGTTCTAAGGGTCTCAGTAAGCGGATTGAAGTATCTTGGAAGTCTACAAGTTGCTAAGGAGCGACTTGGTTGAAGATTGGATTGAGATTCGTTGGGGTATAATCTTGTTCTTTGAAGTGTTACAAGATTATTTATATTGTTAGCCTTACTTGTTGCTAGCATGAAGTATATGTATTGAAGTTTATAAGGATTATGGATTGATTGTAGCCTTGAAAATCCGAAAAGTAATGTAAGCCATGTTTAGTTGGATTACAATTTGGTGAATTGATTAGAATCGTCGCATGTTATTAACTTGAAGATTGTAGTAGTTATATGTAGTTGCGACTAGATATCATGTTATGCTACCAAGTTGGATTGAAATGGAAATTGAATAAGAATTGGTATTGTTGAACTCAAGGTGGCGAATTTGTACTTGTGGTTTGTAATAGTTTGTTAATTAATTGTATTGAACTACATACATATTGTGGTGAGCCAATTGGGGTTGTATAGTTAATTATTTGTATTGGATGCCTACATATTGTTGTGAGCCAATTGGGGCTGTTTGGCTATTGTATTTGGCCTTGAAAAGGTGGCAAAGTAAGTAAAAACAAAGGAGGTGTTGTCAGATTTTCTATAGAATTTGGCGACTTAGCACTTAGAATATTCTACGTTTGAAGTAAGAGGTTAATGAGCGTATTGTAACCATTATAGGTTGAAGTACTAAGTATAGCGTATCCTACTTGGAGAGTGGAATAGCTATCAAGGTTGAGTCTTTGGAGCATTTTGCTACTTATGCGACAATCGTCGCGAGGTATGTGAACCTCTTCTTTCTTTGGCATGATCCTACGTATGAAATCTCCGTGTGATAGTATTTCAGATTTCTTCTACTCTTAGAAGTTAAGAAGTATTTGCATTGTTGAATCTAAGTTAAGAGTATGTTTAAATTGTCCTAAGTCCTTACTAGGTCTTATGGGAGGCGTTGGTAAGAATGGTTAGGAAGTTATGAGATTTGATTTAAAGGCTATGTGTCTTGATTTGGTTAAAGTAAGTAAGTGGATTTTATGTTCGAAAATGACTTGAATTTATATGTGAAAAGGGATTGATTTTAAAGTGGAAGTTATATGATTTTAAGAGAATAAGTTACTTGGTTTTGGAAGTGTATGGAACTTTATATTTTTTTTTATAAGTATAAGTAAATGGACTTTAAAGAATGTATGTTATGAAGTTTTAAGACTATGAACTTTGGTTGTCTTTGAAGGATTTTGAAACTTTATTTTTCAAGTTATGGGACTTGATTTCTAAAGTATTGATGACATGATTTTATAAGTATAAGCGACATGATTTTAAAAAGTGTATGCTACGAGGTGTTAAGACCATAAGCCTTGATTATAAGTGGAAAGGACTAATTTTTAAAAAGTATGGCTTCTTAATTTATTTCGAAAGTTAAGAAGATGATTTCCAAAAGAGTATGTGACTTGAGCTTTAAAAAGAAAGGTTGTTATAATAGCTTTATGGGAAGTTGTTATGGACTTAGAAGAAATGAAAAGATGGTTTAAAAATGTTATGTAAGGAAAATACAGAGCCTACAAATAGTAGGATTACGTTATGAGATACAGAGCCTACACATGGGGCGGATTACGCCATATTACGAGCCTACACATAGGCCAAGTTAAATCCTGATGCACGAGCTCCACGGGAGGCGGATTATGCTACATGATTTCACGATGCAGAGCTCGCGGGAGGCGGATTATGCTACATGATTCCACGATGCAAGGCTCGCGGGCGGGCGGATTATGCTACATGATTCCACGGTGCAAGGCTCCGCAGGCGGGCGGATTATGCTACATGATTCCACGATGCAAGGCCCCACGGCGGGCGGATTATGTCACATGATTCATGATGCGTGTCATAAATGGGCGGATTATGTTATGTAAGATAAGTAAGTTATGTGGAAAAACTTGATTAACCTCTTAAGTATGTATGTAAGAATATGATGTTAAATCTTATGGAAAGAAGGAATGGAGCAGTTAATATACGAGTGATTTGGGGAGTTAAAAATGGCATTCTTTTATGCAGTTATGATTTGATTCTTGCCGCGTTATTTACATTCCATATTAAATTTTTTATGCTTGACCCAGCCGAAGCTGCGTTCATGCCGCGAGTTTAGGTACACGATTGTGGATCCATGACTTAGGATCGGTTGAGAAAGTTGAGATGGCTCTAGTGTTCGGAGTTGTCACGTTTATGTATATTGAAGTGCAGCGGGGCCTTGTCCATGTTGTAATATTAAAACTCTTAGAGTGCAGCAGTCACATATTGTGGAGTCTGTTTGTAAAAGAAATGAGGCAAGCTGCCGTTTATGTATGTCGTCGGGAAGGTAGCCTGTCGGTGACTGTTATTTTACTTAGTTGTTTTATTTATAAGTTTCATGTATGTTCGTGATTATCTCGATGTTTACTGTAAGGGTGCGGGTAGGGCACGATCGCGATCGGGGTCGGGTCGTGACAAGCGTGTCCTCCTCAGCCTCCCAAGTCATCTCTCGGTTATCATTCCTCCACGGGACTTTGGAAGCTACGTCCTTGGTCGCGATCGCTTTGACTGGCGATCGAGTATCGTATGGGACTCTCCTCATCGATAACCCTCTGTCACTGGACCTCACTAGTAGGAAAAACTCTCATTTGGATCTCGATACACTTCCGCACCATAGAGACATGGAAGGCCGGATGTACCGCCTCTAACTCGATGGCGGATCCAACTCGTGAGCAACCTTGCCCACGAAGCGATGCGGTAGGGCCCGATGTACCTTGGTGAGTTTCCCCTTCTTACAGAATCTCATCGCACCGCCATGGGTGGCACCAAGAAGACCCAATCGTCTACGAAACTCCAAATGCCGTCGCCGATTGTCGCGCATATGACCTGCGACTCTACGAGCGCTATGATCTCTCTGGATAAGCTTCGCCTTATCCACGGCTGCTTTGAACTAAGTCGAGGCCAACTAGCGTACCTCGCCGCGTCGAACCAACGATCGGCGATCTACATTTCCGCCCATATAAAGCCTCGTATGGCGCCATACGTAAGCTGGAATGGTAGCTGTTATTATAAGCAAACTCCTGAGGCAAATGATCCTCGGCTACCTGAAATCAATCATGCGGGCTCGTGACATATCCTCGAGTGCGGATAATGCGCTCTGCTGCCGTCGATCGAGGATGAAATCTTTGTCTTGAGACTCGCTGTGTCCCCAAACCCATACGGAAAGACCTCCGAAGTTAGCGTCCCGGGCTCCTATCGAAATAATCGACCTTTGGGACAGTGCGACCTCACAATCTCACGATGTACAATCGGCATAGTCCTCGGCCAGCGTCGTCTTTGGAAGGAAATGGGCTGATTTCGTCGACTGTCAATAATAACCCAAATGGAGTCGCACTTCCTCACGAGTGCGAGGTAATCTGTAACAAAGTCCATGTTGATCGTCTCACTTCAGTCGGAATCTCGATAGGCGCGATAATCCCTTTGGGCCTGCGGTGCTCGATCTTAACTGCGGCAATTAGGACCTTTGTGCGACAAAACGCCACGTCCCTCTTGAGCCATCCACCAATACAAACATCGAGGTCATGGTACATCTTGGTGACCCGGATGAATAGAATAACGAGCCTGTGTGCCTCCCGAATCTGTTGTCAGTCTGCGCATCGGGAACACCTGGCGGCCCTCAAATCTCGGCACCCGTGAGCTACCTCGAATAGACTCTTCTCCTCCAGAAGGCTGCATCTCGATACCGTACCAACCTTTGGGTCCTCAAGCGTCGTCTCTTACCTCGTCAGCGATGGAAGACTCGGCAACCTCGCGAACCGTACTCGCTATCGTCGGTATCAATCAATCGAACCCAAGGCTCGCTAAGCGGGTGGATCGACGGACCGTATCTGTCTCTCTTGTACCTCGATAGGCTCCCGTCGATCTACGACTCAAGGCATCGGCAACTCGTTGGCCTTCCGGATGGTATAGAATATCAACATCATAATCTTTCGGCAACTCTAACCACCGTCTACGTCTCGAGTTCGACTCACTGCTGAAGATATCTTTGGAGGCTCTTGTGAGTGCGTATATATATATCCACATGAACCCGTACAAATAATATCTCCAAATCTTGAGCATGTATAAGCTGCGGCGACTCTAAGTCATGGGTAGGGTAATTCCTCTCATGCTTAGTAGCTGCGGGAAGCATAGGCTATAACCTTTCGTGCTACATCAAAACACACCTGGCGATGCGAGGCATCACAATAGATCACGTACCCATCTAACCTCCGGAAGAGTAGGCTGGGTGTAGTCAACCTTTCCTTCACAGCTGGAAACCGCTTCTGCGAGCCTACGTCATGGAACTTGTTGCCTTACGAGTCGACCTAGTCAGCGGTCTTTGAAATCGAAGCAAAGCGCTCCACAAACTGCGATAATAACTTTGCGGTCTAAGCTGCGCACCTCGGTCGGATGTAGGTCTCGGCGAAGACTTGCTGCCTCAATCTTTGCGTATCCGCGCGAACACCATCGGCCCGAATAATATGCCCGGGAATGCCTGAGGCGACCAAAACTCACGCTTGGAGAACTTGGCGAATAGCTGCGGCTCGGAGAATCCCAATCCGTCCTCAAGTGATCTGCGTGCTCTGCTCTGTCGCGAATAAACGAGAATGTCATCAATGAATACAATCACAAATGTATCAGAATGACTTGAACACGGTTCATCAAATCCATAAATACCCATTTGGGCGTTGGTCAAACCGAAAGACATAACCACGAACTCATAGTGCCCATCTGGGTCACGAATGCGATCTTTGGGATGTCGCCTCTCGAACTCGAACGATGATAACCGGACCGCGGTCTATCTTTGAAAACACCTCGCACCACTGTTGGTCAAACAAATCATCAATCACGGGAGAATTTTTATTCTTAATGGTTACCTTATTGGTGCTGTAGTCAACACATCTGCGGCGTCCGTCCTTCTTCTTTACAAACAACAGGCGCTCCCGGGAGATACACTAGGCACGATAAAGCCTTTCTCGGCAAATCTTTGGTGGTCCTTGACTCCTCAACTCGCGAGTGCCATCCTATAAGGCGGAATGGAAATAGGTGAGTGTCACGGCGTGTCAATACAAAACTCGATCTCCTCTCGGGAGGATACGGAAAGATCATCACAGGAACACGTCTGGAAACTCTAACCAGCGGCGGCGAAGAGCGCAGCTCGGCCTGCGTATCGAATACGAACGGATGATAGATGTACCCGCCACGCACCGTCTTCCTAGCCTTGAGGTAAGAAATAAACCTACCCTCGGCGATCTTTGTGTTGCCCCTCCACTCGATAAGCGGCTCGCCGAAGCTGGAACGAACCAACTGTCCCTACGATCAGCGTTGGCATAACAAGAAGCCAACGGTCCGTACATAATGACATCAAAATCATCATCTCGGCTCTATCAAGTCTGCGAGTCGGCGGCGTAAATAAATACCGGACAACCTCTATACACCCGCTCGACTAACACGAATCACCCGGCGTAGCTACCTCAAGCGGCTCTATCGACACGGCTCTATCGATTCTACCATGATAAGAGGGGACCGTGGGACAAGGTAGAACACGGATCTATCAATGCGTAAACATCACACGAAATCGGTAATGTACCATGCGGCGTCGGGGAAGCCTCACGATCTGGCGGTGGCTAGAAAGAATATATGCGGTTACGGGGACCGCTAAGCTGGAACCACCACCACGCCTCTACGCGGCTGCACTGTCGTGAGTACCACGCCCTCGGGCGCGTAACCCTGAAGGAGAAGACCCGGCAAGCGATCCGTCGGTGTCTTTGTACCACCCATCTTGCCTCTGAGCGGACAATCTCTCTTCAAATGGCCCGGTGGCCACAGAGTAACAACCTCCTGCGGGAACACGACACTCGCACAGGTGAGATCTACGCTCGAGCACACCGAGGTGTGGGTGGTCTCGATCGGCGAGAATCTATGCCTCCCTGAAACCCGAAGACACGGAGCCACGACTGCTCTGGCCCGACCTGTGATCGGACCTCACGCGAGAAAACCGTGACGGAGCACTCTGTGCTGGCTGGAAAGTGGACCTAGTCTGCTGTTGAGGTTGTCCGCCTCGAGAACTGCCCTGAGACCCTGATGTCCTGGCCCTCTTGGGCTGGCCTGAGTCAATATGGTCCTCCCTTTCTCTATCCTCGATCCCCTGTGCATAGGCCTGCATCCTAGCAATGTCATCTGCAGGTGAAGAGCCACCCCAAACATCTTTGTAATCATATGGCGGTCTAGCCCCATCACATAACGATGAACTCTATCCGCCATGCTAGCTACAATAGTATGAGCATGCACAGTGAGTCAAACTCGGTGTACTCACTGCGATCCTCGGATTACGCGCAAGGTCAAAAATCTGTCTACGGGCTCTCCTCGTCTCGGGAGGTAAAGTGATCCATAAAGGCCTCTGTAAACTCCTCCCAAGCGGTTGGAAGAGCATCATCACCTCTCGAAAGCAACCACGACTCAAACCGGTTCAACGCGATATCGCGCCGGTAAGAGGCTAGTGTAACGAACTCTGTCTCTGAAGCCCTAAGGACTGCATGGTCATTTGTATTGTCGAGCGAACTCTTGCGGATCCTCATCGGACCTCGAACCATAAAACTTCGGGTGGATGACATCCCGAGAAAATCCCTAATCCATGGTATCGGCTCAGGGTGAAACATGCTCACTCGTATGACTGCAGCTACTATCTTGGTCAACAATCGAATCTGTTCCCGTAGTCTCTATGCTCGGTGGTTTGTGGGCTGGAGGCTGCAGTGCAGGAACCTCTGGAGCTACTGCCGCTCTCGGCTCCTCTAAAACTGCAGGCGTGGCTGACCTCGCCGACCCGCCTCTACCTCAGGCATGAGTGCATGCACGAGCGATGTAACCCTGCAGTCTGCTAGCGACTCCTGCTTTGCCTTGCCTGCACGGGCCTGGTAGCTTTCGTGGAGGCATATTTGTTTCATAAGAAGAGGTCGGAGAGGATTCAACCTAATAAGACAACTCTCTTGCGATCTCGAGAGAGAAGAATGAAACCAATCCTAAATGTCCTGTAGCCTCACGATTATAGATGTGGTGCACAACACAGCGATAATCAAGACTACTACTGAACACGGTCTGTAGACACTTTCGAGGACTAAGCGCTGCGATACCACTTTTGTCACGCGACCCGACCCGGGCGCGGCGGTGCCTACAGGCACCGTTCGGTATCGTCGAGAGAATAGCGGCGGAACATACACAACATAAACACGTGTGTAAAATAATATACAACCGGGCTGGCCGATAAGGCGCCTTCCATAATATAAACAAGGTCAAAGTACAACTTTACAACTCGGTTCTTATAGCTGAACCACGTATGTGAATCTGACTTCAGGGATAACAAGCGTGGCGGGGCGGGGCCGCCATACCAGAATATACATAATCTACAACATCGGGGACAGGCGTACCAAAAGAAAGACAAGCCTCAGGAGAATGGAGCTTAGGCGTCAGATAAGTGATCTAAGAATGTGGATGCTGCACCTTACCACTTTCTGCGGCATGAGCGGCCCCAGAAAGGAGTCGATTACCTGATATGTACTAAGTATGCAAAAGCTGGAAAATCTGTAATTACAACATAAGTTTAAAGAAAGCGGGAGGCATGTATGCTAACAAAATTACGATTGCTCGATGCCTTACTAACAATGAGGGTATAAATAGGTGTATACTTACAGCGAAAAATAGGATTGGAATCCTACTCACGGGACTATTTCACCGCGTAGGTCGGTGGACTGCGTGAGGTATTCCTCGCATGGGACTATTTCACGCGCATAAGCCCTTACGGACTCGTGAGGTATTCCTCGCATAGGTGAACGCCGCGTGGGACTATTTCACCCGCGTAAGCCATACGGACTCGCGTGAGGTATTCGCCGCGTCGTGGTTAGCAAATCACGGAAATATACAATGCCACAATCAGGGAATGACCATGGCGAATAATTTATCCTAGCCCAAATCAGGCTATCACACATAACATAAGCTCATCGACATCATACAATATATAAGCAAGTTAAGAAATCCCTAACTTCTTACTATTCTTGTTCATATACACTCATTTTAGTTTACTTAAGGAACTAAAATGTCTTTATAAAATTAAATTTAACCCAAAGTACTACGTCTTCTATTCTTTTAAAATGACTCGTTTCATTATAAAATTTCCAAGATACTACTAGTAGTAGTATCAGTGACAATTTCTTTTCAAGACAAGTCATGATACTTTTAGAAATAAAATATGGCTTCTAAATCAAGTGACTCGTGTCTTATAAATCCTTAGGCAATTGATGCCTTAAAATCGAATTGCGTTCCATTAAATCAAGTCATTTATCTTTCCATAAAGTCAATATAACCAACTCCCCATAAAGTCGTTATATTCACTTTATACCTTAGTAAATGCAATTTCTATCGAGGGACTTATCGTTTTAAAATGACCCAAGTATTACATACTTTAAATTTCTTCAAGTCACTTATCTTTAACAAGACTTAAGACATCTTTAATATTCTCAAAGAAGTGAGTTAATCTCTAACTCATGACTTGGCATTTCATAAAACAAGTAAAGAATGTCATAGTCTTGTCGTCTCAGTACTATATCGTGAAACTAGTCATGCTCGAAGGATAGGAAAAGTTCTACATACCTCGTGGGTCGAACCACTTGCTAAGTATAAAGTCCGCCCGTAGTATGTCAACCTATAATATTCACAATCGTCTATTAAGGCCTTACTTCTATCGTAGAATATTATAAGTGTTTAGTCTACATGTTCTACGGAAAATCGGAGAGCACCTCATTTGTTTTTACTTACTTTGCCACCTTTTCAAGGCGAAATACAATAACCAAACAGCCCGATTGGCTCGCAATTTATATGGAAGGTAATCAATACAATGAATAACTAAACATTGATTGGCTCGCGATTTATATGGAAGGTAATCGATACAAATGAATAACTAAACAGCCCCGATTGGCTCGCGATTTATATGGAAGGTAGTCAGATACAAATGAACAATCAAACAAATCGACTCTGAGTCCACAATCGGCTACCTTGAGTTCAACAATACCAACTCTTGTCAATTTCCATTTCAATCCAAATTTGTAGCATAACTTGATATCAAGTCGCGTTGGATTATAACAACCGTAATCTTTAAGTCGATGACATGCGGATTCTAACAACGATTAAATTGTAATTTAACTTAGTCATAGCTTACATTACATTTCGGTTCCAAGGCTATAATCAATCCATAATCCTTATAACCTCGATATAACAACTTCATGCTGCGGCGTACAAAGCTATTAACAATGATACAAATATGTAATCGTGTAACACCTTTAAAAGAACAAGATTATACCTCGATGATTTTAATCGACTCCAATCGAAGTCGCTCCTTAGTAGTTTATAGCCCTTCAAGACACTTCAAACGCTTGTTGAGGCCCTTAGAACAATACCAGCAATAATCCTTCAAAACTCTAAATAAAACCTAGAAAGACCGTTAGGTTTTTCGTTGCGACTAACAGTAAACAATCTTTTTCCAAGATTTTTCTATTGAGACTTGCTTACAATACACATAAGACCCTTGGTTTTAAAGTGGGGAGCTAAATGGATCCTGACAAACAAAAATTTTCTTCTTTTCCCTTAGTGAAGCGAGAGCTCGCTGCCCGTATTCTTCAATTTTTGTGTAATATTTTCTAAGTGTTAAGCTCCCTCTCTACTAGTAGTAATATAAGTAGCACCTTGGAGGGTTAGGATACAAACAAATGGTTGGTTTGGATGTAGTCTTGCTAAATATCAAGACAAAGGTGGGACCTTTGACTTAGTCAATGTTCTCATGCTACTACTTGCAAGACTTAGCCATAGAAGACTTATGGTCAATGACCATATTGGCCATGCCATTTCGTCCAAGGCATGGCTAAGGAGGGGTGACACGTGTCGCCCTCCCATTCGACACGACACTACGTTTTCTGACAATTTCATAATTCCGATAAATTTTTACAAGCCTCAAATATTAACATTGGTGAGTTCTTACTAACGTTCTTAAAACATGCCCTGTAAATACGGGGTGTAACACCAGCATTCGGTATGGAAGTTATGTGTACTAGTGTGAGTTGGAAATACGAAAAGAGTACGACCAGTAAGAAAGATAACAACCAAGTGTAAAGGAATAGAGCCTGAATCCATAAGAACCTTTCGAGTAACTACACGTAAGTGTGTGGGGTGGTAGGCGGCGGGAATATGAGATTTTCGGTGATAATCTGATTGTCGGACCACTAGTAGACCTAGTAGAGAGGATTATGACAGACTTTGAGGTCATTATAAGTATGGGCTAGTTGGCCGTGAGTGCGAGGTTGGCGTCTTAGTATAAATATTGTTATGTGGTCATGGGTGGCATATGTCGTAAGAAGGGTGTAGTATAAAGAGACTATGTCGCGCTTTAATTAGATTGGACTCGGAAAGAACATTCGAGGACGAATGTTTCTAAGGGGGGAAGAATGTTACACCAGTATTTACGAGGACATGTTTAGAGCGTTAGTAAGAACTCACAAGTGTTAAGATTTGAGGCTTGTAAAAATTTTATCGGAATTATGAAATTGTCGGAAAACGTAGTGTTTTGACGAATAGGAGGGAGACACGTGTCACCCCTTAGCAATGCCTTGGGCGAAATGGCATGGCCATATGGTCATTGACCATAAGTCTTCTATGGCTAAGTCTTGCAACTTGTAGCATGAGAACATTGACCAAGTCAAAGGACCCGGCAAGCCTTGATATTTCATTAGACAAAATCCTAACCACCCATTTGTTTGTATCATGACCCTCCAATACACTATATATAATACTAGTAGCAAGAGAGGACTTAACACTTAGCAAAAATTTCCCAAAAACTTGAAGAACTAGAGCACAAGCTCTCGGGTTCTTTCACAAGGAAGAAGAAAATTTTTTGTTTCTTGTTCATTAAGCTCCCCACTTTAAACCAAGGTTCTTAAGTGTATTGTGAGTGTATCTCAATAGAAAAATCTTGGAAAAAGGTAGTTTACGGGTTAGTCGCAAAACGAAAACCTAATGGTCTTTCTAGGTTTTGTTTGGAGATTTGAAGGATAATTGTTGGTGTTGTTCTAAGGGTCTCAACAAGCGGATTGAAGTGTATTGGAGAGGCTCTAATCTTCTAAGGAGCGATTTCGGATTGGAGTTGGATTAAGAATCGTTGAGGTATAATCTTGTCTTTTAAAGGTGTTACAAGATTATATATTTATATTGTTGTTGTTAGCTTTACTTGTTGCTAGCATGAAGATTGATAGGTTGTAGTTATAAGTATTATGGATTTCTTGTAGCTAAATCCGAAATGTATACAAGCCACTTGAAATATTGGATTACTAATTGGTCGTTTATTGGAAATCGTCGCATGTTACTTACTTAAAGATTATGGTTGTTATAATCAAATGCGACTTGATATCATGTTATTCTACCAATTTGGATTGAAATGGAAATTGGATTAGAATTGGTATTGTTGAACTCAAGGTGGCCGAATTTGTACTTGTAGTTTGTAATAGTTTGTTATTTATTTGTATTGGACTACCTTATAGATTGTGGTGAGCGATTGGGGTTGTTTAGTTATTGTATTCGGCCTTGAAAAGGTGGCAAAGTGAGTAGAAACAAAGGAGGTCTTTGTCAGATTTTAAGTAGAATTTAGCGACTAAGCACCTAGAATATTCTCGTTTGAAGTAAGAGGTTAATGGGCGTATTGTGACCATTATAGGTGGAAGTACTTAGTATAGCGTATCTACTTGAAGGATGAATTAGCTATCAAGGTTGAAGTACTTTGGAGCATTTTCTACATATCGATAATCGTGCGAGGTATGTGAACCTCTTATTCTTTGGCATGATTCTATGTATGGAATATACGTGGTATCATTTCATGTTTCCTTACTCTTAGAAGCTAAGAGGTAGTTTGTGATTTGCTCTATGTAGAACTTTTCCTATCTTTTGAACATGACTAGTTGCATGTATGTAGTGCGGTGAGCGTCTGACACCTTGATATCCTTTACTAGTTTTATAAATAGCCAAGTCAGGTGAGTTAGGAGATTAACTCATTTCTTTGAAAGAATAAAGGATGTCTTAAGTTTTATTAAAGTTAAGGGACTTGAAGAGTTTTAAAGTATGTGATACTTGTTTCGTTTTAAACGTATAAGTCCCTTGGATAGGAAATTATATTTGTGGCTAAGGCATAAAGTGAATGTAACGACTTTATGGGGAGTTGGTTATATTTTCTTTATGGAAAGATAAATGACTTGATTTTAGTAAAAAGGCAACTTGATTTTAAGGCATCAATTTCCTAAGGTTTTATAATAAAAGGAGTCACTTGAGTTCTAAAGGTTAAGAGACAAATTGTATTTTTGAAAGTTAAGAGAATTGATTGGAAAGTATATAATACTTGGTTTCAAAAAGTAGAAGTCTCTTGGTTACTAAAGGAAAGAGTTTTGTCTAAAACCATAAAGGGTTATAACGGCTTTATGGGAAGTTGGTTATAACGGCTTTATGGAAAGTTAAGAGAATGGTTTTCTCTAATAAGGTAATCAAAGAATTAACTTGTATTAAGGAAGGGCAATGTGATTTAAAGGTATCACTTGCTTAAAGCTTTTAAGTAAGGGTCACTTGATTTTAGAAGCAGAAATGTATTTCTAAAAGTATCGTGACTTATGTGAAATGTACACAAGCCTGGATACTACGGGTGTTAGTATCATGGGGTTTTACACAAAAAGGAGTCCCTTAAAAAGAATGTACGTACGTAGTACTTTGGCTTGTTAAATGAGAATTATTCTATTTGTGCCTTGATAAGTACTTTGGCTTGATTAATTGAGAATTTGTCTAAGTATGCCTTGATAAGTACTTTGGCTTGTTAAATGAGAATTATTCTATTTGTGCCTTGATAAGTACTTTGGCTTGATTAATTGAGAATTAGTCTAAGTATGCCTTGATAAGTACTTTGGCTTGTTAAATGAGAATTATTCTATTTGTGCCTTGATAAGTACTTTGGCTTGTTAAATGAGAATTATTCTATTTGTGCCTTGATAAGTACTTTGGCTTGATTAATTGAGAATTTGTCTAAGTATGCCTTGATAAGTACTTTGGCTTGATTAATTGAGAATTTGTCTAAGTATGCCTTGATAAGTACTTTGGCTTGATTAATTGAGAATTTGTCTAAGTATGCCTTGATAAGTACTTTGGCTTGTTAAATGAGAATTATTCTATTTGTGCCTTGATAAGTACTTTGGCTTGTTAAATGAGAATTATTCTATTTGTGCCTTGATAAGTACTTTGGCTTGATTAATTGAGAATTTGTCTAAGTATGCCTTGATAAGTACTTTGGCTTGTTAAATGAGAATTATTCTATTTGTGCCTTGATAAGTACTTTGGCTTGATTAATTGAGAATTTGTCTAAGTATGCCGTGATAAGTACTTTGGCTTGTTAAATGAGAATTATTCTATTTGTGCCTTGATAAGTACTTTGGCTTGATTAATTGAGAATTTGTCTAAGTATGCCTTGATAAGTACTTTGGCTTGTTAAATGAGAATTATTCTATTTGTGCCTTGATAAGTACTTTGGTTTGATTAATTGAGAATTAGTCTAAGTGTGCCTTGATAAGTACTTTGGCTTGTTAGTTGAGAATTAGCCTATGTGTGCTGGTGATAGCCTTTGAGTACAAGTATTAGGTTTTATTACGTTGCCGCGACTCTCGGTTGGAGGGCCGGCTGTCTTATTGTAAAGTACTTGGACGTACCGACAGTGATGTGGGATTCCACGGGTATGCTTCCGTTATTAGTAGTACTTGGGTTAAATTCTGGATTTTTATAGAAGACATGGTAGTGCTTACATTTGTTTGTGACAGTCGAGATAGGGTAAGAGTATAAGTGAGGGTAGACCCAGATGCTATACCACTTGTTTTACCATACTCGGGGTAAGAGTATAAGTGAGGTAAACCCAGGCATTATACCACTTGCTTGTTTTGTTTAATTGGTCGAGATAGGGTAAGAGTATAAGTGAGGAAAATCCCGAGATGCTATACCACTTCTCGAGGGTAAGAGTATAAGTGAGGGTAGACCCCAAGATGCTATACCACCTGTTTTACCACCCTCTAGGGTAAGAGTATAAGTGAGGGTAGACCCCAGAGGCTATACCATGGGGTGGGACTTGGTGTTCATGTATGCCTATTGGTGTATTATTATACCACTGGGTGTCGGCGGTGATGTGGGATTCCATGGGTAGGAGATATATATATATGTGTTGTGTATGTATGCTGAAGCGGTGAGGTGGGATGCAGGCGCATCACGTGATTATATTTTACACTTATAGGTATCGGCGATGATGGGGATTCCGCGGACACGCTTGATATTTGTGTGACTTGATCGCGTCCCAGTTGGTAGGGTAGAAAATGTGCCCTCCTTAAAGGGCGGATTATACTTATGAAAGATAAGTAAGTTATATAGAAATGAACTTAATGATTTTTCCTAATCATGTGCGTAAGAATGTGGCTATAACCTTTATTGAAAAATGGGAAAAAATATTGATGTGAAATTAAGTTCATAAGTGGTAATGTGCAGCGAGGATGCAGTATGTATTTTTATACTTGTCCTGTCATTCTTTTGTCTGATTATGGTTTGTTTCTTGTCACGTTATTTACATTCCATATTAAATTTTTGTTATGCGACCCCGCCGAAGTGCGTTAAATGCCGCGAGTTTAGGTACGGGTTGGTGATCTTGCTCATAGGATCTCGGTTGATTTGATAAAAGCTCCATTTGCTCGGAGGCTTATCTCTTGATGCGGTTTCCACGAGGTAGTAGATTAATGTATATTCGGGGTATGGCGGGGCCTGTCATACGATTATTCAATTGTTATTCTAAGTGCGTATTCACATATGTGGTTGGGCTATAAGAAGCGAGTTGTACTTTTGATTATGTTTATATTATGGAAGCGGCTGATCGGCTGCTTTTACGTTTTATTTACACGTGTGTTTATGTTGTGTATGTTAGGTGCTATTCTCGATGTATACGAGCAGGGTGCCGAGTAGGGCACGATCGCGCTTCCCGAGGGTGGTCGTGTGATTATACCGTATTTTCAGTATATGCGTGAGGGCGTGCGTGAAAAGTTTGAGACTTAAGTTAGGCTAGGACCGAAAATTATTGTTCACCAGTGCGAAAAGAATCGTTTTCGGCGAAGCGTTTTACAAGACTTGCGAAGGAAAATTACGGCTATGTTATTTCTAATTTTTGCGGATTTTCCGAGAGATGAAACATTTTGGACCAGCGGGAGGGTGGCATGTGTCACCCTGCATTGGAGCGTTGTGATGGGCGGCTAGTGGGCGAATTGGGGTCTTGGTTTAGGTAGGATATTTGTGATAGTTGGTGTGGTAGATGGATAAGGTACACATGGGTAAATCCTCACTACACTTGCCTACCACTTGGCTTGATCTTGGCCCTTGGTTGTCTATAAATACCCGCTTAGTTGATGAACTTCTTCATCTAAAATAGTTTCTAAGTCTTGAAAGTTCTCTCCCCTTAGTGTAGTGGTTCGTCAAAGCCTCCCCTTTGAGAAGGCCACTTTCGTAGGGTACACCCCCAGTTTGCCTAGTTGTTCTGCAAAATACTACCCATCTTGGTAGAAATACTCTCCAGTATTGTTACTATACCAAAATACCTTAGCCTTATACCTTGTAGTATTCAAGGTTACCCACATACTAAAAGCCCGGAAATACCATTATACTTCCCTTGAGTCACTTGAAACCCTAAGGAAAATCTTCACGGTTGGTTGAAGTATTAGGAAGAAGTTTCGTAGAACTTCTAAGGGTTATTTGGGCGGGTTGGAGCACCGGAGTAGGAGCTAAGCGTTGCTCGGGATAGACATTAAACTTGGATAATTTTGGGCTTCAGGGTAAATAATCCTATCCTTCTATTGTAATTGGAAATTACATACTGTAGTTGTATAGAAATGAATATAAGATTCATAGAAGAGAATTGAACTGTAATAGAAGGATATTACAAAATAGACTTGAACTGGAATCACATCAGAAGAATCATCTACAAGAGTAGTCTAGGCATTGATAGACTTGTATAACCCTTATAGGTTGATTGATTTGCGAGTAGCATGTACTACTTGAAAGGTGGACGAGGCTAGCCAGGTTATAGCCGTGGAGCGTTTTGCTAATAGTCGATAATCGTCGCGAGGTATGTGATCCTTCCTATCCTCTTGAGCATGATATTTTAAAAGAATATATATATAGTACGGTAGACGTACGTGTGTTAACTGAACGTAGTTATACGGCAATGTCTTTTGACTTAAGCCTGAATAATAAGAATCTTGAAGTATTTCAAAAGAATTAAGAAACCTTTTTGAAAGAAGAGTATACTTGGTTTTAAAAGCTTAAGAGTTATACTAGCTTTATGGGAAGTTAGGTATAACGACTTAAGAGAGATAAAAATAATGATTTATTAATTTTAGAAGTTAAGAGACTTGATCTTAAAAGATAAGAGACTTGACTTAAGTAAATTAATATGAGTTTTTGTGTGAAACCTCATTCGTGAGTAATGAGTACTTGGTTTGTAAAAGGAATAATGTTTCTTGATTTGAATTGAGAATAAGTATCGAACAAACCCTGTGGCGCTAATAAAGGGAAATGTATTGACTAATAAAGTATTATTAAAACCAGTAGAAACCTCCATCTGCATAGAAGCTAAGATGAGACGAAATGATATTACATTTCCTAGATCATGGCTGCTTAAATAAGATTGATTATGAACAAGAATAACCTACTCACATAGAAGGCATATGTATCTCAAATTGTTTTAAAGGAGAATTATATCATTAAGTGATTAAAACTATGAACTACGAAACCTTTTGAAAATGAGAAACTTGAGCATTTGAAATTAGGCAAACTTGAACGTTTGGAAAATAATGTTGTTACTTGATTTACAAAGGGAATTGTTTTGGTTTACTTAAAAGGATAGTCACTCTATTTTTATACTACGGGTATTGTGTGACTTTTGTGAAAGAAACAGATCTTTTAAAAGAGTTAATGTATGAAGTACTTTGGGGATAAAAAACCCGAAATTGTTAACATAAAGTAGAAAGTACCTTGTGTGAATAACTTGATTGTGTTGGTTTGTGATAGCCTTGTAATACTTTCTTGTTGATTTGATAAGTAAACATGTTAGGATGCTACGTGTGTTAGTATCTGGTGATGTTTGTGTAAAGGGTTCCACTTGTTGTGCTTATGTTGTTTAACGATAGGTGTTATGTTATTATATCACATACCATGACTTGTTATCACAGGGTTTGCCACCGCTTGATGCGGTCTATATGGCCTATGCGGTCTATGTGACTATGCGAAGCGGCGGTATGCTCGAGTTGATCATTAGGGTGTATATCCGTCGGGGATGCCTATGCGATGCAATGTGACTATGCGGTCTATTGAGACTATCGTCTGCGGGAGTCGAGAGAAGTGCGGAGTTAGCTACCCCAATCACGAGGAATACCTCATGCGGTGCATGTGTGACCTATGCGGGCTGCGGGAAGTCGAGTTAGACGCGCGTAATGATAATATGGGCGATTAGCCTTGCCCGATCATTCGCGGCCTAGAAAAGACACATTCTGATTTATCTACCTTGCTCTTGTTCATGTTGTGGCATTATATGCGGTTGAGGCGGTTGTATTTGCAAATGGTTTTAAATACTTTGATTTTACTTGATCTTTCTGATTTCACATACTTAGTACTGTTATCTTGACCTCCTTGAAGTGCGTTCATACGCGGTAGAGTACACGATCGTTGATCATCGCTCTTGGAGTTCTGATTCGGCGTTTGGGAAGCTCCGTTTCTTGGAGGCTTATCGGTGGTATAGTCCCCCTGTCGTTGTAAGTACTTACATTGAGGGTATGGCGGAACCATCCGCCATTATTATCATATCATTCTTAAGTGCATGCTGCTTTGTTGTGGGCGAGTTGTAAAAAGGATATGCTGTTCTAGTTGTTATATATATTTATGCCGAAAGGCAAGTTTTCTCGAATGAAGCGTTTCATATTTCATATTATGTCATGTCTTGTTTTATATTAGTGATTACTCGATGTATGTCTCTTGGGTGCCGGGTAAGGCACGATCCGCGAGTTGGGTCGTGTGCGAGTACTCATGGACGGCCAGTCGCGGCGAGTCGTGGCGCGGGTCGATTCGCGGTCCTCGAGAACGCATTTATGCTTTGTCGGTAAGCGAGGACGGGGCGTCGCTGGCGTCGTCCACGGGTACCTGCTCGGTTCACGGTTATGATGTGTACGCCTTGATAGATCCGGGTTCTACTATGTCCTATATATCTCCACTTATTGCTAGTAGGATAGGGATAGAGCCTGAGTCCATAGACCCTTGAGGTAGCTACGCGATGGGTGATTCGGTGTGCTTCGGCGGATATATAGGGCTTGCCCGATGACTTTATGCGATCGTCGGACCTGGCCGACTTGATAGAGTTGGACATGGCTGATTCGATGTGATCATGGGCATGGATTGGTTAGCTTCTTGCTACGCCGGTGTAGGCTGCGAGAGAGTGGTGCGGTTCGATTTCTGAGGCCGGTTATTGAGTGGGAGAATCTTGTGTCGCGAGGGTAGGTTTATTTCTTACCTCGAGGCTAGGAAGATGGTGCGAAGGGTACATCTACCGTCTCGTTGGTGTTTGATCTGAGGCTGCGGTGCAGATTTTGATTAGTTCGAGTAGTCGAGAGTTCCCGGGCGTGTTTCAGACGACCTCGGGTATCCCTCACGAGAGGAGATAGAGTTTTGTATCGATGTGCCATACACTCGGCTTTATTTCCATTCGCCATACGAGAATGGCTTTGTCGAGTTGAGAGAGTTGAAGGACGGTGAGAGATTTCTTTGGAGAAAGGGCTTCATCGGGCCTAGTGTTTCTCCACAGAGGCGCCGGTATTGTTCGTGAAGAAGAAGAAGGATGGGGCGGCGCATGTGTGTTGATTACGCGGTGAACAAGGTGACTATTAAAACGGATACCACTTCCGAGATTGATGATTTGTTCGACCAGTGCGAGTGCGAGATGTTTCTCGAATTGATCTGCGATCGGGCTATCATCAGTGCGTGTCGAGAGGCGGATGTCACTAGGGCTGCATTCGGACGATGCGGGCATTATGAGTTCGGTCATGTCTTTCGGGTTGACGATGCTCGTGCGGTATTCATGGATTTGATGAGCGAGTGTTCAAGCCATTTTGGACACGTTTGTGATAGTGTTCATTGATGATATCTTGGTTTATTCGCTTTCGAGCGAGGCATGCGGAGCATTTGAGGCTCTTTGAGTGTTCTCGGGACCAGCGATTTATCGCCAAGTTTTGAAATGTGAGTTACGGTTGACTTGGTGGCTTTTCTTGGGCATATAGTCGGGGCGATGGTATTCGGTGGATACGGCGAATCGGCGATCGGGAGTTGGCCTAGACCTCTTACTCGGCGAGGTTCACGATTTTACGGGCCTTGCGAGTTATTATCGGTTCGTAGAAGTTTGCTTCTATCTACGCACCGTTGACTAAGTGACTCGAGAATGCGGCTAAGTTTGATGGACTGATGCGTGTGGCGGGGTTTCGATTCTTGAAGGAGAGGCGGCCGCCCCGTTCTTACTCTTCGAGAGGTCGAGGCGGCTATGTCGTGTATTGTGATGTGTCGGGCATCGGGTTGGGATGTGTGTTGATGCGGCGAGGAAAAGAAGTTATCCGTCGCATCGAAGCGGCTTAAGAAGCATGAGAGGAACTACCCGCGTGATTTGGAGTTAGCGGCGGTGATTCACGCCTTGAAGATCTGGAGGCACTATTTGTATGGGGTTCGTGTGGATATTTATACATACCACAAGAGCCTCGGTATATCTTCGGCGAGAGGAGATGAACTTACGGCGAGGCGGTGGTTAGAGTTGCTTAAGGATTACGATGTCGACATCTGTACCACCGGGGAAGGCGATGTTGTGGCGGATGCTCTTAGTCGTGAGTCGATGGGAGTCTATCGGATGTGCGACGGAGAGGAGGGGCATGGTTCGCGATTTACATCGATTAGCGAGCCTTGGTGTCCGTTTGATTGATCCCGATAGCGATGGGGTTCGAGTTCGAGAGGTTGCGAGTCTTCCATCGTCGAGAGGTGAAGAGGCAGCGATTTGAGGATCGGTTTTGGCAGTGCCGTGTCGTCTTCGTGAGGAAGGGTCCTTTTGAGGTAGCACTTTTGATGGGGTGCTAAGGTTCGAGGCAGGTTGTGTGTTTCGGATATTGCGAGGACTTGGCGGGTTCTAGGGAAGCACCGCGGCGCGCGTTACTCTATCCGTCGGGGTCGACCGGATGTACCACGACCTCGAATCTGTGTATTGGTGGGATGGCTTGAAGAGGGCGTTGCGAGTTTGTGGCTCGGTGCGTGTTGTCGGCGGTGAAGGTAGAGCACGGAGGCCTAGTGGTTTGTTGCGGGCGATAGAGATCCCGACACGGAAGTGGGAGGTGATCAACATGGACTTTATCGCGGGATTACCTGCACTCGGAAGAAGCATGATTCTATCGGGTTATTGTCGTGGTGTGAAATCAGCCCACTTTCTTCCGTCGGGCGACTTTTGGTGAGGATTATGCGGACTTTACATCAGAGATCGTCGGTGCATGGAGTCCCTATTTCTATCATATCGGCCAGGAGCCCGGTTTACAACTAACTTACGGAGGTCTTTCGAGAAGAAGGGCCTAGGAGCATGGTGAGCACAGTATTGCATTCCATCCGCAGACAGGCAGGCGGTGGCGCCTTATCCGGACTCTTGAGGATATGTTGCGAGCTTTGTGTTATTGACCGAGTAGGTGGGAGGATCATTTGCCTATAGTTGAGTTTGCGTATAATAATAGCTACCACTCGGTATTGAGATGGCGCCTTATGAGGCCTTATATGGGAGGAAGTGCGGATCGCGATAGGTTGGTTTGATGTAGGCGATGTGCGATTAGTGGGACGGACGTCTGGCGGGCCGTGGATAAGGTGAAGCTTATCCGGGGCGATTCTTGATAGCCCGAGTCGGCGAAGTCATATGCGAGATCATCGTCGTCGGCATCTGGATTTAGATGTTGATGATTGGGTTTTCTGAAGGTGTCACCCATGAAGGGTGTGATGAGATTCGGAAGAAGGAAACTTCGGCCCAAGGTACATTGGGCGTGTCGGATGTCGCGAGGTAGGCAGGTTGCCTACGATTTGAATCTATTTGTCCGATCTGGAAGCGGTGCATCGTCGGTTTTTCACGTTTCTATCTTTGAGGAGATGTATCGGGGATCCATCTAGGGTACACCGATTGGCGATGTCGGTGATCGAGGGTTATCGTATGAGAGATTCCATGCGATGTCGATCGTCGGGTTAAGCGTCTGCGGACCAAGGACGTGGCTTCCGTCAAAGTCTTATGGAGGAACGAGCTCAGGGAGGAGATGACGTGGGAAGCTGAGGAGGACATGAGGCGGATGTATCCTCACCTATTCCCCACACCTCCAGGTAACTCACTTTCCTACTTGTAAATTTTTAATTATCATATTTTGCTTAAGTGTTGTATTGTGGCCATGTGTGGCGTTTGCAAAGCTTAAGTTGTGAGGACCTATATCGTTATACGTCTTGAGAAGGAACATTCGGACGAATGTTTCTAAGGAAGAGAGAATGTTATACCAGTATTTCAGTATGTATGCGTGAGGCGTGCGTCTGAAAGTTTAACCTTATAAAAGAATCGTTTTTCAGGCGAAGCGTTTTACAAAACTGCGTAGGGAAAATTACGGCTATGTCATTTATAATTTTTGCGGATTTTTCCGAGAGGCGAAATATTTTGGAACAACGGGAGGTGACACTTGTCACCCTCATATGGGCAACAACTTGGGCAAGTTGGGCGATTTTTGTGGCTTTACATTAGTCGAGTTAGGTAGGATATTTTTGTGTAGTAGATGGATAAGGACACTTGGGTGAATCCCACCCTCCACTTGCCATCATCTTGGCCATTGGTTGGCCTATAAATACCCACAACTTGAAGGTTTTCTTCATCCACAAATCATTTCTCAATTCTTGAAAATCCTTCCCCTCTCTTGTAGTGTTTCATCCAACACTCCTCCACTTGTGAAGGCCCTTGGCGAAACATCTTCCCCTCTAGCCTAGTAGCTCTGGCAGAAACCCCAGCTTGGTAGAAAGTTGTCTTCCAAGTATAGTTACTATTCCTAAATACCCTAGCCCAAATCCCTTATAGTATTTAAGTAGAAGTTGTGTAGAACTTCTAAGGGCTTCTTGGAGCTATCGGAGCATGCAACTTAGGAGCTAAATCTTGTTCAGGATCGACATCTAACTTGGATAATTTTGGGCTTATCGAGGTAAATACTCTTGTCCTTCTATTGTAATTGGATATTACATATAAGAATAGTTAAGACTTGAGTATAAGATATAGAAGGATATTAAAGAATAGAATTGAGTGTAATCACGATGAAGGGTATAACAAAGAAGAATTAAAGCTGTACTAACATGGAATTTGTATTCTGATGAACTTGGGTAGCTTGGCGGGTAGGGAAGTCTTGCCCAATTTTCCGTAGAATAGAGAACCCTCTACTTAGAACTTTATACGATTATAGTCTAGGCGTTAATAGGCGTGTTGGTATTATGAGTCGATACTCTGCGCGTGACATATTCGACTTGGCAGGTGGTTTTCGCCGAGAAGGTATGTGATTCTTCCTATCCTCTTGAGCATGATATTTTAAAGTATATATATAGTACGGTAGACGTATGTGTGTTAACTGAACATGGTTTTACTTGACTTGAGTCTAAATAATAAAAACCTGGAAGTATTTCAAAAGAATTATAATCATTTTTTAAAGAAGAGAAATACTTGATTTTTAAACAGAAAGCTTAAGAGTTATACTAGCTTTATGGGAAGTTAGGTATAACGACTTAAGGAAAATAAAAGGAACGGTTTTACTTATTTGTTTATGAAAATCCTGTATTGATTTCTGCAAAGTGTAGTAAGATGGTTTGATAAGTAGCATGTTAGGATGCTACGTGTGTTAGTGTCTTGTGATATTGTTATTCTTGTTGTGCTTACGTTGTTAAACGGTAAGTCCGTTGTACTGTTATTATATCACCTACCCCCTTGACTTGTTATACCGAGGGCTTGCCACCCTTGATGCGGTCTATCGGCCTATGATGCTGTGTGACTATGCGGGTGCGGGAGTTCGAGTTGATCATTAGGGTGTTTTAGCGTCACGAGGATGCCTATGCGATGCGTGTGACTATCGTTCTATGAGACTATGCGGTGCGGGAGTCGGGAGAGAATGCAGGGGTTAGCTACCCCGATGCGAGAATACCTCAATGCGGTAATGTGTGACCTATGCGGTGCGGGAAGTGCGAGGATTAGGCACACATAATGATACTATGGGCGATTGGCCTTGCCGATCATTCGCGGCCTAGATAAGACCGATTACATTATTTCTATTTTGCTCTTGTTTATGTTGTGGCACTATATGCGATTGAAGCTAGTTGTATTTGCAAATGGTTTTAAATACTTTGATTTTACTTGATGCTTCTGATTTCACATACTTGGTACTGTTATCTTGACCTCGCTTGAGGCTGCGTTAAATGCGCGGTAAGAGGCAGTGCTAGATCCGCGTCCTTAGGATCTTTGCTTTGGTGTCGGGAGCTCCGTATTCTCGGAGGCTCGACTTTTGGTATGGTTCTCACGATGTTGTAGATATATGTACATTCGAGGTATGGCGGGGCCTGTCGCCATAGTTTACATTCTAAGTGCGTAGTCATGTTGTAAAGTTGGGATGCTTTATTCACTCTTTATATATATATGCCGAAAGGCGACTTTTCTCAGATAAATTGTGTCTCAATTTACATTTGTTTCATGTCTTGTTTTTATATTCCGCTAATTACTCTGATGTATGTCTACTTGGGTGCCCCGGTAAGGCACGATCCGCGAACCGGGCAGTCGTGACATATACTAACTTATGGGAAGTTAGGTATAACGACTTAAGAGAGATAAAAGGAACGGTTTACTTAATTGTTTATGAAAGCCTTGTATTGATTTCGGAAATGAGAATAAGCATCGAACAAACCACTGCAGCGTTAATAAAGGAAAATGTATTGACAAATAATTAAGTATTATTAAAACCAGTAGAAACCTCCATCTGCATAGAAGCTAAGATAAGACAAAATTGTATTACATTTTCTAGATCATGGCTGCTTTAATAAGATTATTATAAACAAGAATAACTACTAACACATAAGGTATATGTTACTCAATTGTTTTAAAAAGAGATTACGTTATTTGATTAAGACTATGAACTATGAAATCTTTCGGAAGTAAAATACTTGAGTATATTTTAATTAGGCAACTTGAACTTTTGAAAAAGAATGTTGTTACTTGATTTTAAAAAAAGGAAAGTGTTTGTGATTTAAAAGGAAAGTATGGTATTATCTTAATCTGTCTTAAAAGAGAGTTTAAATGTTATGGCGATTTGATACGAGTCCATGGGATGGGCCGGGAATGTATTCCACGATTTGATCTGAGTCCATGGGATGGGCCAGGGAATGTATTCCTGCGATTTGATCTGAGTCCATGGGATGGGCCGAGAATGTATTCCACCGATTTGATATCGAGTCCATGGGATGGGCCGGGAATGTATTCCACGATTTGATCTGAGTCCGTGGGATGGGCCGGGAATGTATTCCACGATTTGATCACGAGTCCGTGGGATGGGCGAGAATGTATTCCAGCGATTTGATCTGAGTCCGTAGAGATGGGCCAGGAATGTATTCATGCGATCAACACCGAGTCCATGAGATGGGCCAGGGAATGTATTCCATCACGATCCGACCTTTGAGTCCATGAGATGGGCCAGGAATGTATTCCATACGATCCGACAGAGTCCATGAGATGGGCCGGGAATGTATTCCATCTGATCCGACAGAGTCCGTGAGATGGGCGGGAATGTGACCATGCGATTCCACCTCGAGTCCCAGGATGGGCCAGAGACATGTTATACGTATCACCACGATCTATACCTAGGCTGGCGGTGAGGAAGGAGTTCCACGGGCATGAGGATGACTTGAGGCGTGAGTCACGACTTGACATGGCTAACTTTTATGTTGTGAGCGTAGTTTGTTATCATACATGTCTCTGTTTTATTTTAAATTATGATTTTGTTTCTGATATTTTGATTTCACATACTTGGTACTGTTGTCTTGACCTCCTTGGAGCTGCGTTCATCTGCGGTAAGTACACGATTGTTGATCCTCGCTCATAGGGTCACAGTTCAGCGTTTTGGGAGGCTTATCTTTGGTATAGTCCCCTGTCGTTGTAGGTACTTACATTCAGGGGTATGGCGGGGCCCTGTCCCGCCATTGTTGTTATAACATTCTTAAGTGCAGTAATCTTGTTGTGGCGGGGGCTTGTAAAGGGATATAAGCTGTTCAAATTTTTATATATATATGCACAGCGCTCTTCTCGAATAAAGCTGTTTCTCACTTCATATTGTTTCATGTCTTGTTTTATATTCCGTTGGTTACTCTGATGTATGTCTACTTGGGTGCCCGGGTAAGGCACCAGTCACGGGCCCGGGGTCGGGTCGTGACAAATATTTAGGATAAGATATGAAGCCTTTTTGCACCCTTTTTCACCTTTATTCCTTAGGACTTTCACTAGCCAATTCTACCACATTAATCATATATATAACCACCCAATTCCTACATATATACAAGTATAAAACAGCCCGTAAAACTCCCACAAAACTTTGCCAAAATATTCCAAAATTCTAGCCCATTCTCAGCTTCTAACAACCACAACATAAACCTTCATTAAATCCATTATACTTCAAGTCATACTTCCACACTTATACATAATTCATACCAACATTTAATGACATGACTCCTTGACATATAACATGTAATTAACGAAGGTAACAACGACATTACTCAACGAAAGCTTAAGGCGACAAAACTGTCCAAAATTCTAGGCCATTTCGGCAATCACAAGGACAACAACAACATCTATTCTTTTCCATGTCCTTTTCAATACAAGTTGTTATTCTATCATGTTATATAGTCGCAATCAATTGCAACAACTATAATCCCTTTCTTATACAACATGCGACGATTATAACTATCGATCAAATTGATTTCCAATTTTAATGGCTAACATGTCAATCTCGGATTTAAACTTCCAAATTCCATAACATTTATCAATCCTCGTTCTAAATATCTCATGCTCATCTATCAACTACTACAACATGAAATCTTGAATTACAATAGCAAGACGGAGATTATTACCTCTTTAAGCCCAAATACAATCCAAAACTTAAAGTCGATCCTTAGCAACTTTAGCTCCTCTTCTTGAAGTTTCAATCCGCTCCAAATAACCCTTAGAAGTTCATAAACAACTTCTCTTCAAATTCTAACTTCAAAATTGAAGAACACCTTAGGTTTTCATGTTGCGACTAACGTAAAAACGTATCTTTTCCGGGATCTTTGTATTGAGATGTCCTTATAATACCTCTAGGAACCCTTGGTTTAAGTATTGTGATTTATGATCCACAATTGCAAAAATTTTGTGTGGAAAGAGGGTTATGGCCGAGAGCTCCATTGCAAGAACTCAAGTTTTTGAGTTTTTCTAAGTGTAGAAATGATCTAGTCTTGCACTACTAGTATATATATATACTACATTAAAGGGCTTGGATTAAACCAAATGGATGACAAGGATTGGGTCAATTATCTCAAGCCACACTTTTCTAGTTGACTTGGTACATTCTTTTCATCCAACAAGCCCATATGGAGGGTGACACGTGTCGCCCTCCCATGGGTCTAAAATATTTCGTTTCCCGAAATTTCCATAATTGGTCAAAATACCGAAAACCTCGTGGGCCCCAAAAAACGTAAAATTTCCCGGGTGGGCCCCACGTATCCAACTCTGAAAATAAAATTTCATATTTCCGATAAATTCTAAAAGTCTTAAATAACAAATTTGAGAATCCAATTCTCCTTAACGAACAATTTTCCTTCCCGGGATTCGGAAGATTTTCCTTAGAAATTACAACTCTTTCTTTCGTTCAAAATTTTAAGTCCTGATTCCTTACGTACATTCTCTTTAAACATATTGTCACGACCCGAACCCGGGCCCGTGACTGGTGCCTTACCCCGGGCACCCTAGTGATACAACATCAGAGAAAACCAGCGGAAATAAAAACTCATGAAAGAAAACAGTGAAATAAGAAAACAGGCTAACCCGGATTTACGCTTTTATACGTAAATTAAAACTTGAACAATTACATCCTTACAAACTACGCCTGGCGATTACTCTGGACCTCTAAGAATTTTGAAACCATAATGGCGGGACGGGGCCCGCCGTACCTGAATAAACAAAGTCTACTACTCCGAGGCAGTACCACGGAGACAAGCTTAGGAGATATGGAGCTTTCAGAGAGCCGAACAGCGATTCAGAGGCGGATCGGCAAGCTATGTACCTCGACTGCGGCATGAGCGCGGCCCCGAAGGAGGTCGATTACAACGGTACCAAGTATGTGAAAGCGTAAAATCGTAAATGAAATCATAATAGTCTATATAAGCGGGAGACATGTATGATAACCAAATTACAACACCATGACTTAAGCGATCATATCAAGATAGGGACTCGTGCGGTGAAATCATCACTCAAATACAACGGGAATTTAACCCGCACAAGGCGCGTGCCGGCGTCTCACCTCGGTATAAGCATGGCCACTGGAGCGTCCTAGTGGGCCCGTACCGTGGACCATCAGCGTGTCGGTATGCCCGAAGGAGATAACAAGATAACAATCCTTGTGGAAGCATGCAGTGGGCTACCCAGCGTGTCGGTATGTCAAACAACTAACAGAGAATACTGCGTGGAAGCATGCTCGTGGGCTGCAGCGATGTCGGTATGTCAGATCAAATAACAATAACAACACCACAATGGAAGCGCGTGGGCTACGGCGTGTCGGTATGTCCGTGATCACCGGATAGCGGCCCTCCAGCGAGGCGCGGTAGCACATAAATACAACACTTGCAACGAAGCTATCACTCTGAGCATAGGCGTTACACACGACTCAAGTACTATAAATATTTCTTAACACAATGTCAAGTATACCATTTAAAACCCAAGTACTTAACCGCTTTAGGATCAAGATACTCCTACCTTTTATAAACAAGTCACTTATGTTTTCCATCACAAGAAGTTCAATATTTGAAAGCGAGTTACTTCCTTTTCCCAAAATCAAGTTACCATTTTAAATCTATTAATGAAACCATTTCTTTATTTTCGTAAAGTCGTTATAACTAACCTCATAAAACTATTACAACACTTTATGATTAATAAAACAAGTCAAGACAAAATCATGCCTTTCTTTTAAACCAAAATACTTCAAATTCTTAAGTCTCTTTTCCTTTAGAAAATCGAATTCCTTACTTTGGAATTTTTAAGAAGATCAAAACTTGATTTCAATAATTCTCATTAAATGACCATGATCTAGGAAATGTAATGCCATTTGTCTTATCTTAGCTTACATGCGGATGGAGTTTCTCTGGTTTTAATATGATTAATGTCATTACTTCTTTCCTTTATCGTATTTGCGTTGGCTTGTTCGATCCTTATTCCCATTTCGAAATTGTAACGTTATTCTTTTAAAAACCAAGTATTCATATCTCACGAATTAGGTTTTATACTTTTCAACACCATTTAGGTCAATTACAAGTCCGTCTCTTATCTTTTGAAAACAACAAACCATTCTTTTAGCTACATAGCGGTTATAACAAACTTCCCATAAAGCCGTTATAACACTTTATGTTTTAAACCAACCAATTACCACTATAAACATTTATGAGACCAATAGGGCTCGTTCTTTAACTCAAGTACGTTACCAGCGGATAAGACTTTACTACTATTTTCACACTGATGAAGCCCTTAACACTTCATATCAAATCAAGGCACAAAGAAATCAAATTCCTTTAACACTCGTGCGTCTACCGCACTATATATTTTACAAATAGTCATCTTTGAAGAGGATAGGAAGAATCACATACCTCGCGGACGATTGTCGACAATAAGCAAAATGCTCCACCGTATTATCGCCCTTAAGTAGCATATGCTACCGTAGTACTTCAATCTATAAGGGTCATGAAGCGTCTATCAAACTCTAGCTTGAGCGTAGAATCAACTAAGTGCAAAGTCCTAAATTCTCGACAATTTGGGCGGCACTTCCTTTGCTTCTACTAACGCCACCTTTGTTAAGGTCGAATTCAATAACCCAGCGCCATAATACAAAATAACCCAATACTTTCCATCCCATTCTTGGCCAACCATAAACCAATTCTTAAATCCTTTCAATACTTTCCAATCAAGTCCTTAGGTCTAACATGATATCTAGCCTAGACATCTTGTGCAATTACAATCTTAAGGCTAGCGTACCCATTTGATTTTAACAAGACAACAAGATCCAAATCTATACAATATAAAACGGCCTCGGGCTCGATTCTATACTACTACAATATATGACCTTAGGCTCGACTCTAAACTACTAAAATAAAGCGACCTCGGGCTCGCATCTATCTTACTAAAATAACGACCTTAGGCTGTAACCAAGAGAAAGGAAACTCTTACCTTAAGGAATAGCCCACAAAAGCCCCTTTTTCTTCCTCCTCTTTCCGTCAAAATCGCCCGGCGTTACCTGAAGTTTACCCACACTTTTTCTTCTTGCCGCTCGACAATCTCATCTAAAGCTAGGTTTTCTTCCAAAACTAGAGAGAAGGAGAGGGTTTTCCATGGAAGGGTTTTGAAATGAAATGGCCAAGTCTTCCAAGACTTGGCCTAAAATAGGCCTAATATGGTCAAAGGGATGGGAGGACACTTGTCACCCTCATAGGTTTTTAACAAAATATCTCTGATTTGACCTTTTATCGCGAAAAAACCGCCTTGGCGCCAGCGGCTTGGCCCGCGGCGGCTCCCTCCAGAAAATGTTCAGCAATCGGCGCGCGACCCTGCATCTGGCGCGTGGCTACAACCGCGGACCCCGGAACAAGCGGCGCGCGGCCGGCGTCCGCGGCCTGTACCCTGAACCGAAAGCTGCTGCACACTGCGCGCAAACGAAACTTCCGTAACTTTGACTCCGATGTCGAAGCGGCGAGCGGTTTGTTGCGTTGGGATCTAGATTTAACGGACTACACATTAGGCCTTTTAAACACCTCGAAATTCTTAACAACTGGGGTACAACACTCCAAGGCAAACTCAAAATCCGTCCAACACATGTTGTCAACTTATCTATCAACTTTTTACATCTTAAATTCCTTGGTATGTTCTTATCTAACTCCTTGAATTTACGGGGTGTAACACATATCCTGGAATTATGGGGTGTAACATTCTCCCCCCCTTAGAAACATTCATCCCCGAATGTTCTTTCGGGGTTCAATCTAAATGGATATCGCATAGCCCTTTTAACTTCCCCCCAACATAATCACATATGCCACACATGGCCCTAATACATCGCACATGCATATCCATCCATCATAAGCCAAACGAGGAATCAAATCCAAAGTATGCATCATCACTATTTACTCCCATTCATGGCAAAAAATGATTCTTTTTTCGTACTTTTCTTTAGTCATAACTATAAGCACTTCAATTCTTTCAACCCTCGTTCTCTCATTTTCTTACTTATCGTATTCTTTTCGTACTTCCAAACTTATTCTAGTACACGTACATATTCTCAATCATTCCTTCTGTTCTCAATTCCTGGGAGTTACTACATCCAACAATTTAGGGTCATTTTCGGCTCGCGACCGGTTCGGTGGAGCAGCGTCTGAACTCGTCTGACGATTAACTAGGCTTGGGCCTTACACCTTGTGACCTATCACATGGCGGGAATATCTCCAATGACCACACTCCATTTCAGACTCACGAGTTGACGTGCCTACCCGAGCCATAGTCGCACTTAATTCTCATTCTTGGTCGAAATAAATCTTACTACGAGAAGGCCTTATACCTCTAAGGTCTCGGCGGTTATCAATATTCTAAGGTTCATAATTATTAGTGTTCCAAGCATTCATTATCACCCTACATGCGAAATGTTGCTTCTCAAAATCTTAAAATCTTGTTGTCATAATCATGACAACTTTAATTACTCCATTACCATTATTATCCACGTAATCACTTAGCGTCTGACACGGCTCAATCTAACAACATGGTATGCTCTTAAAGCAATAAAACATGATCTCTTATAAAGTCATAACAATCTCGGACCGTTCATCATCTCTAATTATCTCAAATTAGTACGTAAATCCTTGATGAGAATTTATTAAAGCTGTTTCATACCTTCAGGTATCTATTTAGTCATACCAATTCTTGGTAATCTAGAATAATTCTAGGCAACACGCGTCCGACCCTCGCACGTAAATCCGTATGGTTGTATGTCATTATACCTACTATAGAAAAATTACTACCAACTGGATCGCGCAATCCACATCATCCTTCACGGGTCGCTGCTTTGCCTTTATCATTGCAATCGACATAACGTAACACGTTAGGGAGAGACTGCCCTAACGACACGGCTCTATCGCGCGATCTCGAGTGAGAAGAAGGAAACCAATCCTAAATGTCCTGCGACCTCATGGTTATAGATGTGGTGCCCGACACGCGATAACTAAGACTACTGCTGAACGCGATGCATGGAGCACTTTAGAGGACTAGCGCTCACGATACCACTTTTGTCACGACTCGACCGGGCATGGCGGTGCCCTACACAGGCACCCTTATAGGTATACATCGAGAGAAAATCAGCGGAACATACATGAAACTCATAACACATTAACGGGAAAATAAGCAGCAGGCTGGCGATAAGGCTACCTCGCAGACATATATATACATATAAAACCAAGCGATTACATCTTTTTCTTTACAAAGTGAGCCATAAGATATGACTACAGGACCTCTAAGAGTTTTGACATAACCCTTTGTGTGGGACAGGCCCCGCCATACCACGAATATACATAAATATACATCAGCGAGGATCCATACCAAAAGATAAGTCTCGGAGTAAATGGAGCCTTTTCTCAAAAACTAAGCAGAGATCTAGAGCAAGGATCGCGAACTTTGTGTACCTAATACTGCGGGCATGAGCGCGACCCTCAGAAGAAGTCGATCTGACAGTGCAGTATGGAGCAGAAATAAGGTCGTTAAACAATTCGTAAGCTACGATAGAATGATAGCGGCAAGTATAAAAAGTGTTATACCCGTATTTCCGGTATATGCGTGGGGCGTGCGTGAAAATTTGAACTTAAGAGTAAGGCTTGGGCGATTTTCACTTTGTTCACAACACGATTAGAGTCGTTTTTTTGAAGCGTTTTCCACGACTTTCGTAGGAAAATTCGGCTATGTCTTTTTAATTTTTGCGGATTTTTAGAGAGGCGAAACATTTTGGACCAACAAGAGGCGCCACTTGGCACCTCTCGTTGGTGGAGTGGGGCGGTAAGGTGGCGAAAGTTGGCCTTGTTTGGTCAAGGTTGGTAGGATATTTTTGTGTTAGATGGATAAGGTGCACTTGGCAAGATCTTGGCCCTACACTTGCTATGCACTTGGCAAGATCTTGGCCATTGGTTGGCCTTGGCTTGTGCTATAAATACCCCTCTCCCTTTGATGAATTCTTCATCCTTTCCACAAATCTTCTAAGTGTTAAAATCTCTCCCTCTCCCCTCTTGTTGACTCTCGTCCAAGAGCCCCTCTCCCCCTTTGAAAGGCCCCCTTGGCCGAGAGCCCTCTCCCCCCCTCCTTGTAGTGTGGCCGTGGGGTACCCCCCCCCCCCCAGCCTAGTTGTCTCGTATAATACACCCCCCTCTTGGTAGAAATACTCTCAAAAGTATTGTTGTAATGCCCAAATTACCTTAGACTTATACCTTGTAGTATTCTAAGGTTATACCTTTACAAAGCCAGTTATACTATTATACATCCCGTCGGTCACAAAGCCGAACCCTAAGTAAATCTTCACAGTAGTTGAAGTTATAAGTAGAAGTTGGTTAGAACTTCTAAGGGTTGTTGGAGGCGGGTCGGGCGCCTTGGAGTAGGAGCTAAACCTTGCTCGGGATCGACATTTAAACTCGGATAATTATGGGCTTATCGAGGTAAATATCTTGTCCTCTATTGTAATTGGAAATTACATGATTGTGAATATATAGTTGAAGTATACTATATATAGAACTGAGCGTAGTTATCGGCAATGTCTTTTGACTTAAGCACGAATAATAAGAAACCTTTTGAAGAAAGTCTTGAGCTGTAATTACATAGGGTGTATTACGATAGACTTGTGTAGCTTTTACGTGAGGTAGAATTGTACCGTTCGGGTTAGGCGTATAACCCCACGGTTGGCTTGGTAGCGGCCAGATAGAGGATGAGATTTCTGTTTTGGGGAGAGTCTTTGCGAATTTTACGTAGAATGTTCTCTGAAGGGATCTAAATGTTAATAAGCGCCTTGTGGCCTTATAGGTTGAAGTACTACGTGTGGCGTGATCTGCGGCTAAGGAGTAGCGGCGGTTGGAAGTACTTGGGCGTTTTGCTATTAGTCGATACTCGTCGCGAGGTATGTGAACCTCTTCCTATCTCTTCTAGCATGATATGTGTGTAACTATGTAATGCGGTGAGCGTCACGGTGTTAAGTGTATTTGATTGATCTAAAACATAAAGTATTATAACGACTTTATGGGAAGTTGGTTATAACAGCTTTATGTTGGTAAGAAAATACTTGTTGTTTTTAAAAGGTAGCGATTTGAACTATAAGCGGCTTGTTATGTGTTAATAAAGAACTTGAAATATTTCAAAGATTTTGAATCATTTTGAAAGAAGAAGTAATACTTGGTTTTGAAAACTTAAGAGTTATACTAGCTTTATGGGAAGTTAGGTATAACGGCTTAAGAATGTTTCTTGATTTGGAAATCGGAATGTGTTAGACAAACCAACTGCGGCGTTATTAAAGGAATGTTTTTAATAATTAAGTATTATTAAAATCGGTAGAAACTTCCATCTGCATAGAAGCTAAGATGAGACAAAATGATATTTCTAGATCATGCATTCTTGTAATAAGATTTTTTTAAACAAGAATATCCTACTCACATATAAGGCTTATGTTTTCTCGGATGGTTTAAAGAGAATTATATTCTTAAATGAATAAGATTATGAGCTGAAACCTTTGAAAATGAGAAACTTGAACATTGGAAATTAGGCAAACTCGAACATTGGAAATTAGGCAAACTGAGCATTGGAAAGAATGTTGCTACTTGATTTTACAAAGAGAAGTAATTGATTTACTTTAAAAGATAATCACTCTATTTTCATATACTACGGGTATTGTGTGACTTTTGTGAAATGCGTATCTTTTAAAGTTGATGTATGAAGTACTTTGGGAATAAAAACCGATCTTGTTAATCATGTAGTAGAAAGTACCTTGTGTATATAACTTGATTGTGTTGGTTTGTGATAGCCTTGTAATACTTTCTTGGTGATTTGTTAAGTAAAAATGCTAGGATCTACGTGTGTTAGTATCTTGTGATGGTTGTGTAAAGGGGTTTTCCTTATTGCGCTTAAATTGTTTAACTATCAGTAGTTATGTTGGTATTGTACCACTCGCCTTGACTTGTGTTCGGAGGTTAAAGCGCCCTCCGTCTGGGGTAGACTCGGTGATGCAGGACCGTGATTGAGAATACCTCATGCGGGTCGAGGATCCATGCGGAACTACGGGAGTTCGGGTTAGTTTGCGGCCCTTGTGGTCATGCGGTCTTTGTGGCCATGCGGTGCGAGTCGGGGCGATCTTAGGAGTAGCTACCCTCGATGCGAGGAATGCCTCATGCGGGCCTATGAGGTTGGCCTATGCGGAGGCTGCGGGAAGTTCGGGGCTAGGCGCGCGCATTTGATCTTTGCGGGCGAGTGACGGCTTTGATCATGTGGCCAGTGCAGGCGGATCTCGTAATCTGATTATGACCTTGTTGGTACTAGGGGTGTTAGTAGTCGGCTAGGCCTTCGTACTTACCGTGCGGTTTTATTATGACCAGGTGGGACACTGGTGTTCATATGTATTCCTTGGTGCTTTTATATCATAGCTGCGGTGAGGAAGGTATTCCACGGGCATGATTGATGTTGTGGGCGTGAGACCCGTTGTTATACTTGAGTGATGACTTTGAGGCGTGAGTCACGACTTGATATATTGCTTACTTATTGTGAGCGTAGTTTGGTTATCATACATGTCTCACTGCTTTATATAGACTACTATGATTTCATTCTGATATTTTGATTTCATATACTCGGTTTTTGTTGTCTTGACCTCCTTGAAGCTGCGTTCATCCGCGAGTAAAGGTACGCGATCGTTGATCCTCGCTCTTAGGGTCGCGGTTCAGCGTTTGGGAAGCTCCGTTCCTCGGAGCTTATCTTGGTATAGTCACTGTTGTTGTAGGTGCTTACATTCGGGGTATGGCGAAGCCACTGTCCGTCGTTGTTGTCATATCATTCGTAGAAGTGCATGAATCTTGTAGTGGGCGGGGGTTTGTAAAAAGGATTAAGCTGTTCATGTTGAAAGAGTTGTGGTATATATATATGCGAAAGGCAAGTTTTCTGATTATTGTTTATACTTACATTTATTTTATGTTATTGATTTATGTTCGCTGATTTTCTCGATGTATGACTCTTTGGGGTGCGGGGTAAGGCACGATCCGCGGGCGAGTTGGGTCGTGACAAAAGTGGTATCGAAGCGATTAATCCTCGGAAAGTGTCTACGACCGTATCGATGAAGTCTTGATTATCGGTGTGTTGTGCACCACACCAATGTCGAGGAGGCTATAGGGTATTTAGGATTGGTTTCTATTCTTCTCACTCACGAGATCGTGCCTTAGAGGCTGTGTTGTAAGTTGGACCCTCGGCGAAATTATTTCCACTTGCTCGTTATGCCTCGCGTAGGGCATCCGGGCCCGGGAGGGCAAAGCGGCCGAGGAGGCTGCAGTAGAGTTCGGAAGGGTGGCGAGGCGCAGGCCCAATCATTACCTAGGATAGTGCTTCGTTCGGGGAGTTCTGCGGCGTCACTAGCCCTTGAGTTTTACCGCAGCGGTGGCGATTCCTCTGCGGCCCGCGATGTTTGGACCTTGATTCGCGGCCAGGAAACGATGAGTATAAGTATACCGATGTACGCGAGTCTTGATGACTATCTAAGAGAGGTTGTGCAAGAGTAATTCTTGATTGAAGCTTGGCATGGCACGTATGCGGGCTTATACGCGGCCAGCGAGGCGTGTAGAGATCGGCGGGTTAATGAAGGGCGGTAGAAGAGGGCGAGCGGCAAGGTCGCTGGTAACTTCGGCGATCGCCTCGCGGCGAATGGGTTTGCACATCCACGGTGCGAAGGTCCCGGGGTTCGGGGCGTTCGGGGTATGCGGGAGTTGGTGAGCTCGAGCTTAGGTTCCACGGCTGCGTAGGTTCGGCTAGCCGGATTGATTTTCCTCGGTGTTCCGGTGTAGTGAGCGTCGTCGGGAATGTCGTCTTTTAGTTGGTACTTGTTGTACTGCGGCCGTCGAGCCATGTGTCGAGAGAGTGTCCTTGTAGGAGGACTTAGCCTTGAGGATCGGTGGGTAGTTCGTCATCTTCGTAGCTATCGCCTACAGGCGAGTTTGATTAAACGACTAAGGAAGTGAAGCGATAGATATAGATATATCCTTAACCCTCAGAGATCTGTATATGTGATAAGGTGAGTATACCTTAAGTGCTATGTTACGATAGCGGTGTGTTAGTTGTGATTAGAAATCATGATGGGTTAGCAGAGTAAGATTTTGGGGATAGAGAAGGTGTGAGCCTTAGAGTTTTATCGTAGAGACCTTAGAGGTAAGGCCGTCTCGAGCATAGGTGTAGGGTTATATTTGACCCTTATAGGAGTGCATAGTGCCGTGAGCTATGTTTATGGGATAAGTCACGAGTAATGTGGAATGAAAGAGGGTAGTTGAGCTAAGAATACGCTAGGTTTTAAAGCGTGATTAGTGAGAGTTTTCCTTGGGAGCTAGCGTTGTGCGGCGTTCTTGGGTCGGGTTGAGGCGCGTTGCGGGTCGACCAGCGGTAGGTTTGGTGGTGGGGTCGGGTTGTGGTGGTCCCGCCTTGTGGTAGTCACGAGGGTGTTAGGCCCGTATTCGATTAACGGTGTCACGAGTTCGTGGATCGTTCGACGATGGTCGGGCCAATGGGGTCAGCCCATCGTGTCTTCGATCGGGACCGTTGCTCGGCGGTGATGTTAGGTCGAGAAAGGTTGAAAAGGCTGCAGGTGCCTACCTTCGCCTTATGTCGCAGTGAAGCCAGTTGTGGCTATTTCGTTTTCTAAAGTTTACGAGCGGGGTTAGGAACTTCGGTGAGTCTGAATCGCGTTGCCCTCGGGCGATGGTTGGATTTGAGGGTAGTTGTGGAGATTGTTGTCTCTGTGGAGAAGTGTTTAAGCTACCATTTCGGTGTTCGGATGTCACCTTTTGAAGCCTTGTAGAGGCGGATGTGTAAATCGCCGGTTGATTGGTTCGATGTTGGCAAGATTCGGATAGTTGGTTGAGCTTATTCCGGTGATTTGTGGATAGGGTAAAGCTTGTCTAGAAGAGGTTACGGCGGCTCGGAGAAATCGTGCGGATAATCGGCGGCGCTTAGAGTTGAGTTGGCGGTCGGTCTTCTTGAAAGTACCACCGGGTTGGGTGTGGCGAGTTTTGGAAAAAGCGAGAAACTTAGCAGAGTTGTTTTGGGCCTTTTTAAGTTCATGTGAAGAATAGGCGGGTTGCACATATGTTAGCTTTTGCGTCAGAGCTTAGGAAGCGATCGTCGATCTTCGTATTGTTATGTTGGAAAGTATCGGAGATCCGTCAGTGTTCGATTAATGATGACCACGTTAGAGATAGTAACCCGAGTTTTGAAGCGAGCGATGTCGAAATGTGGTAAGGATTCGAGTGTCACGTCGACCTCGGGGATCGCGTGCGGCCGGTACCATTTGTTGGGTCGCCGGAGTGAACCTCGCGGCAAAGTGACAAAAGTGGTGAGAGGTGTTATGGTGATGTTAGAGGTGTTTCCTCGTGGACTTGGATGTAAGATTTTTGCGCAAGTTGTTTTACGTGGCCATGTGTGGCAGGATTGTTCGTAAGTATAGTAGTGAAGACTATCTTGTGGCGTTTGTTTGAGACTTAGAAAGAACATTGGGCGAATGTTTCTAAGAGGAGAATGTTATACCGTATTTCAGTATATGCGTGGGGCGTCGTAGAAAATTTGAACATAAGAGTAAGGCTTGGGCGATTTTCACTTTGTTCCTGACACCCGATTAAGTCGTTTTTCGGCGAAGCGTTTTCACGACTTTCGTAGGGAAAATTCCGGCTATGTCTTTTTAATTTTTGCGGATTTTTGAGAGAAACATTTTGGACCAACAGAGGCGCCACGGCACCTCTCATTGGTGGAGTGGGGCGGTAAAGGTGGCGAAAGTTGGCCTTGTTTGGTCAAGGGTTGGTAGGATATTTTTGTGTTAGATGGATAAGGTGCACTTGGCAAGATCTTGGCCTACACTTGCTATGCACTTGGCAAGATCTTGGCCGTTGGTTGTCCTTGGCTTGTGCTATAAATACCCTCTCCCTTTGATGAATTCTTCATCCTTTCCACAAATCTTCTAAGTGTTAAAATCCCTCCTCTCCTCTTGTTGACTCGTCCAAGAGCCCTCTCCGCTTTGAAAGGCCCTTGGCGAGAGCCCTCTCCACTCCTTGTAGTGTGGCGTGGGGTACCCCACTAGCCTAGTTGTCTCGTATAATACACCCACTCTTGGTAGAAATACTCTCAAAAGTATTGTTGTAATGCCCAATTACCTTAGCCTTATGCCTTGTAGTATTAAGGTTATACCTTTACAAAGCCAGTTATACTATTATACTTCCGTCGGTCCACAAAACCGAACCTAAGTAAATCTTCACAGTAGTTGAAGTTATAAGTAGAAGTTGGTTAGAACTTAAGGGTTGTTTGGAGGCGGAGTCGGAGCCTTGAGTAGGAGCTAAACCTTGCTCGGGATCGACATTTAAACTCGGATAATTATGGGCTTATCGAGGTAAATATCTTGTCCTCTATTGTAATTGGAAATTACATGATTGTGAATATATAGTTGAAGTATACTATATATAGAACTGAACATAGTTATCGGCAATGTCTTTTGACTTAAGCTGAATAATAAGAAACCTTTTGAAAAAGTCTTGATGTAATTACATGGAATGTATTCAGTAGACTTGTGTAGCTTTTACGTGAGGTAGAATTGTACCGTTCGGGTTAGGCGTATAACCCCGGTTGGCTTGGTAGCGGCCAGATAGAGGATGAGATTCTGTTGTTGCGGGAGAAGTCTTTGCGAATTTTACGTAGAATGTTCTACGAAGGGATCTAAATGTTAATAAAGCGCCTTGTGGCCTTATAGGTTGAAGTACTACGTGTGGCGTGATCTGGCTAGAGTAGCGAAGCGGTTGGAAGTACTTGGAGCGTTTTGCTATTAGTCGATACTCGTCGCGAGGTATGTGAACCTCTTCCTATCTCTTCTAGCATGATATGTGTGTAACTATGTAGTACGGTGGACGTACAGGTGTTAAGTGTATTTGATTGATCTAAAACATAAAGTGTTATAACGACTTTATGGGAAGTTGAATTATAACGACTTTATGTTGGTAAGAAAATACTTGTGGTTTTAAAAGGTAAGATTTGAACTATAAGCGGCTTGTTATGTGTTAATAAAGAACTTGAAATATTTCAAAGATTTTTGAATCATTTTGAAAGAAGAAGTAATACTTGGTTTTGAAAAATTAAGAGTTATACTAGCTTTATGGGAAGTTAGGTATAACGGCTTAAGAATGTTTCTTGATTTGAAATCAGAATGTGTGTAGACAAACCAACTGCGGCGTTATTAAAGGAATGTTTTAATAATTAAGTATTATTAAAATCGATAGAAACTTCCATCTGCATAGAAGCTAAGATGAGACAAAATGATATTTCTAGATCATGATTCTTTGTAATAAGATTTTTTTAAACAGAATATCTACTCACATATAAGGCTTATGTTTTCTCGGATGGTTTAAAGAGAATTATATTCTTAAATGAATAAGATTATGAACTGCGAAACCTTTCGAAAATGAGAAACTTGAACATTGGAAATTAGGCAAACTCGAACATTGGAAATTAGGCAAACCTGAGCATTGGAAAAGAATGTTGCTACTTGATTTTACAAAGAGAAGTAATTGATTTACTTTAAAAGATAATCACTCTATTTTCATATACTACGGGTGTGTGACTTTTGTGAAAGTAGCGTATCTTTTAAAGAGTTGATGTATGAAGTACTTTGGGAATAAAAACCCGATCTTGTTAATCATGTAGTAGAAAGTACCTTGTGTATATAACTTGATTGTGTTGGTTTGTGATAGCCTTGTAATACTTTCTTGGTGATTTGTTAAGTAAAAATGCTAGGATGCTACGTGTGTTAGTATCTTGTGATGGTTGTGTAAAGGGGTTTTTCCTTATTGCGCTTAAATTGTTTAACTATCGGTAGTTATGTTGGTATTGTACCACTCGCCTTGACTTGTGTTCGGAGGTTAAGCTGCCCTCCGTCTGGGGGTAGACTTCGGTGATGCAGGACCGTGATTGAGAATACCTCATGCGGGTCTAGGGGATCCATGCGGAACTACGGGAGTTCCAGGTTAGTTTGCGGCCCTTGTGGTCATGCGGTCTTTGTGGCCATGCGGACTGCGAGTCCAGGACGATGCCGGGGAGTAGCTACCCTCGATGCGGGGAATGCCTCATGCGGGCCTATGAGGTTGGCCTATGCGGAGCTGCGGGAAGTTCCAGGCTAGGCAGCGCGCATTTGATCTGCAGGCGAGTGACGGCTTTGATCATGTGGTGCAGAGCGGATCTCGTAATCTGATTATGACCTTGTTGGTACTAGGGGTGTTAGTAGTCGGCTAGGCGCCGTACTTACCGTGCGGTTTTATTATGACACAGGTGGGACCTGGTGTTCATGTGTATTCCTTGGTGCTTTTATATCATAGACTGCCGGCAGTGAGGAAGGTATTCCACGGGCATGATTGATGTTGTGGGCGTGAGACCCATTGTTATACTTGAGTGATGACTTTGAGGGCGTGAGTCACGACTTGATATATTTGCTTACTTATTGTGAAGCGTAGTTTGGTTATCATACATGTCTCTGCTTTATATAGACTACTATGATTTCATTTCTGGTATTTTGATTTCATATACTGGTACTGTTATCTTGACCTCCTTGAGGCTGCGTTCATACGCGAGTAAAGGTACACGATCGTTGATCCTCGCTCTTGGAGTCACGATTCGGCGTTTGGGAAGCTCGTTCCTCGGAGGCTTATCTTGGTATAGTCCCTGTTGTTGTAGGTGCTTACATTCGAGGTATGGCGGGCCCTGTCCGTCGTTGTTGTCATATCATTCGTAAGTGCATGAAATCTTGTAGTGGCGGGGTTTGTAAAAAGTTAAAGCTGTTCATGTTGAAAGAGTTGTGGTATATATATATCTTAGAAAGGCAAGTTTTCCTGATTATTGTTTATATACATTTATTTTATGTTATTGATTTATGTTCGCTGATTTTCTACGATGTATGACTCTTTGGGGTGCGGGGTAAGGCACGATCACGGGCGAGTTGGTCGTGACAAAAAGTAAATACGAGATCTCTGGTGCCATTACAACTTATGAACTTAATCACACATTATTATCTTTTCCCATTTTCAATAAGAGTTATAATCAAATTCTTACATATATACTTAGGAAACACCATTAAGTTCATAAACACGTAACTTACGTATTTTGCATAACATAATCCGGCTCTTTATGGAGGGATGTCTCATTTTGGAGTTCACTTTGATTATCCATACGTGATAACATAACCTGGCCCATTTGCGGGACACGGTGAATTCATAAAAAGTCTTCCCACAAGGGTATACTGCCCGACCCATTCTGGGACGCGGTAAGGTCACATAATTCTGCCCATAAAGGTATATTGCGGCCTGTGCGGGCCGCGGTAAGGTCACGTAAGTCTGCCCGTAAGGTATCTTGCCCGGCCTGTGCGGGGCGGTAAGGTCACGTAAGTCTTCCCATAAAGGTATCTTGCCGACCCGTTACGGGATGCGGTAAGGTCACGTAAATGCGCCCGTAAAGGTATCTTGCGGCCCGTCACGGGGCGGTAAAGTCACATAGTCTGCCTATAAAGGTATACTGCCCGACCCATTCTGGGAAGCGGTAAAGTCATATAGTCTGCCCATAAAGGTATACTGTCCGACCCATTCTGGGACGCGGTAAAGTCATATAGTCTGCCCATAAAGGTATACTACCCGACCCATTCTGGGATGCGGTATAATTTTCCTTACATAACATTTTAAACCATCTTTTCACTTTTTCTTAAGTCGTTAAAACAACTTCACATAAAGCTATTATAACAACCTTTCACTTTAGAGAACTTAAGGCACTTTTATTTTTGATTACATTAGGGAAAACTAAACCCAAAAGTACTACGTACATACTTAAAAAGAATCATAAAGCTCATTCTCTTTTAAATCAATAAACTTCTTCTTCTGAAAACTCAAGTTACATTATCTTTTGAAATCAAGCCTCTTAACTTTTGAAATAATTCATGGAAACCATACTTTTTAAATCACGTCATTCCTTTCTTTAAGAATCAAGTCCTATAACTTGAAAAATAAAGTCTCATAACCTTTTAAGAAATCTAGGTTCATAGTCTTAAAACTTCATAACATAAACTCTTTAAATTAAGTAACATATATTTTTATGAGCTGTGAATAGGTTATACTCGTTTATAAAAATCTTATTAAGCGACCATGATCTAGAAAATGTGATACAATTTTGTCTTATCTTAGTTTCTATGCAGATGGAGAATTCTACTCTTTTTAATATAATTGATTGTCGATACATTTTTATTAACGCTGCAATGGCTTGTTTGATACCTATTCTCATTAGTGCAGTAAATTATCAAATTCACACGACTCTACATACTTCTAACGACTCTTACCAACATCCCATAAGACTTGGTAAGAACTTAGGATAACAGACATACCTTTTACCTGAGTAAATCAACATACGTACCTCTTAACTTCTAAGATTAGAAGGAATCATGAAATAACACCTCATGTATATTTCATACATAGAACATGCCAAAAGAAGGAAGAGGTTCACATACCTCGCGAAGACTATCGACAAGTAGCAAAATGCTCCAAAGTACTTCAACCTTGTTAGCTATTCCACCCTTCAAGTAGAATACGATACACGTAGTACTTCAACCTATAATAGCCATAACATGTCTATCAACTCCTAGCTTATTAACGTGGAATAATACTAAGTGCTAGGTCTCTTATTTTACAGAAATTTGGGCAGCACTTCCTTTGTTTCTACGTACTTTTTCACCTTTTTCAAGGCCCGAAATCAAAAACCAACATGCCACATTTAAGGCGTAACAAACCAACAATTCAAAGGGGATTACACGCCTTAACAGGACGTGTAAATGTTACACCCCGAAATTCCAGGACATGTTTATAAGAACGTACGTAAGAACTCAAATGTTAAGATTCGAGACTAGTAAAAGTTTATCGGAATTATGGAAATGTCGGAAAAACGAAATATTGTGATGAACGGGAGGGTGATACGTGTCACCCCCCTTAGATGGTCATGGTCGAATAATACCATGGGTGTTATGGTCATTTTACCAATGTTAAGATGATCAAGTCTTGCTAGGACTTGAGCTTGATATTATTGACTAAGTCCAAGGGCCACTTGTCTAGATTTTTTTAAATGAATTGGATCCAAGCCATCCATATGTACTAATATTGACCCTTCATAGTGTTATTTAAACACACTACTAGCAAGACAAGTTCCCATACTTAGAAAATTTTCAAGAAAACTTGTTTTTGTCTTCATAAGCTCTCGGGTTAGGGTCATATAGCAAGACAAGATTTTTCGTTTGTTGTTCAATAATCTCCACACTTTAAACCAAGGTTCCTAAGGGTATTGTAAGGGTATCTCAATAGAAAGATCCCGAAAAAGTGTCATTTTTGCGTTAGTCGCAAGGTGAAAACCAAATTCACTTTCCTAGGTTTGGATTGGAAATTGAAGGAAAGTTGTTTATGATCTTCTAAGGGCTTCAAGTGGAGGATTGGAGTGTCAAGGAGAGGCTCTAAGTTGCTAGGGAGCGACTTCGGATCTTGAAGTTGGATTAAGGCTCGTTAAGGTAACAATCTTGTTCTCTTAACTGTTATAAGATTACATATTATTGTAGCCTTACATTTTAACTAGCATGATGTATATGTATTAATGATTGATAAGTGTTATGGATATTGAAAGCCTAAATCCGAAATGACATTATTAGCCATTTGAAATTGATATACAATTTGGTCGATAATTAGAATCGTCGCATGTTACCTACTTGAAGATTGAAGTAGTTATAATCGATTGCGGCTTGATAACATGTTATACTAAACAACTTGGATTGAAAAGACTGTGTGTTTTCCTTCAAATTGCCGAAAATGACATTGTCTTTTGGACTAGTTTGATATCAATTGTGGGGCGGAATTTTACACGTCTTGTTAGGCGTGTAATCCCCTATTGTTAACTGCATTGTTGAGCCTTAAATGTGGTGTGTTTGGTTATTGAATTCGGGCCTTGAAAAAGGTGGAAAAGTATGTAGAAACAAAGGAAGTGTTGTCCGATTTTTCGTAGAATTTAGTGACTTTGCACTTAGAATATTTTACGTTTGAAGTTAGAAGTTAATAGACGTATTATGGTCATTATAGGTTGACATACTACGTACGGCATATTGGACTTGGCAAGTGGAATGAACCGAAGAGGTATTTGGAACTTTCTTATCTCTTGAGCATGAGTAGATGTAAATGTATAGTACGGTAGACGTACGAGATTTAAATGAATTTAGTTTCATTTGATATCCTTGACTTGTTTTAAGGATGTCCAAGTTGGTTGAGTTAGAGAATTAACTCACTTGTTTTTAAAGGATAGAAATGCCTTGATTTCAAAAGCATAAAGTTGGTTAATAACTTTATGGAAGGTAAAAAGAATGGTTTATCTAATAAGGTAAACAAAGATTTCTTGACTTGAAAGGTATAGACTACTTGACTTGGAAAGTATTGATTCCTTGAGCTATTCTAAAGTTAAGAAACTTGATTACTAAAGTTAAGAGACTTGAAGTATTTTAAAAGTATATGATACTTGGTTCTGAAAGTATAAGTCTCTTGCTTATAAAAAGAATGGAAGTGTCTAAAGCATAAAGTTAGTATAACGACTTTATGGGAAGTTGGTTATAATAACTTTATGGAAAGTTAAAAGAATGGTTTACTCTAGTGATGTAAATAAAGATAAATGACTTGAAATGAAGAAAGGCAAATTGATTTAGAGGCATCAATTGCTTAAAGTTTTAAAGTAAAAAGTCACTCGGTTTAGAAGCCTATAAATGTATTTCTAAAAGGTATTGTGACTTGTTTTGAAATGTATATATGACTTGATACTACGGTTATTAGTATCTTGGAAGCTTTATATGAAAAAGAGTCATTTTAAAATAATAGAAGTACGTAGTACTTTGGGTTAAATTCCCGGATTATATAATGACATGTTAGTGCCTTAAGTAAACTAAAATGAGAGTGTATATGAACAAATCTAATAAGAGGTTAGGGGATTTCTTAACTTGCTTATGATAATTGTGATAAGCCGGTGGTGCTTATGTTATGTATGATAAGCCGGTAGTGCTTATGTTATGTATGATAAGCTGGTAATGCTTATGTTATGTATGATAGGGCGGTTGTGCTAGTGATATGTTGTTCATTACGGGGTCATTCCGGGTTTGTAACATTGCATATTTAGTGGATTTGCTACCCGTGATCACGAGAATACCTCATGCGAGTCAGTAGGGCTTATGCGGGTGAAATAGTCCTATGCGAGGCGGACCAGTCCTATCACGAGAGATTACCTCATGCGGGTCCACATGACTATGCGAGCGGATCTGATCATGCGAGAAATTACCTCATGCGGGTCTATCTGACTATCACGGGTGAAATAGTCGAGTAGGATTGTAATGATACTACGGGCGGGTGGCCTACTTTGATCACGAGCCTCCTATTTTTATGCGATAAAGTATACTCTTGTTTACTCTCATTGTTAGTAAGAGCAGTGTACTATTATACGAGTTATCATACATGTCTCGGCTTTATTTTTAGACTTTATGATTTCATTCTGATGCTGATTTCACATACTTGAGTACGTGTTATCTTGACCTCCTTGGGGATGCGTTCATCTGCGGTAGAGTATCTGAGTTGTTGATCCTCGCTCTTAGGATCAACTGTTAATTGTTAGGAAGCTCCGTTACTCGGAGGCTTATCCTTGGTTGAGATCCACGATATGGTCGGTTGTTGTAAATTCGGGGTATGGCGGGGCCTGTCCACGGTTATTATTATTATTAAGTGCAGTAGTCATGTCTTGTGGATTGGGTTGTAAAGAAAAAAAGTGTAACTGAAGTTTTTGGGTTATGTATATTTTACGGAAGGTGGCCTTATCGGCTAGTCTGTTGATTTTAATGTCTAAGTATTTTTTTGAGTTGTGTATGTTCCGCTGCTATTCTCTGATGTATACCTGTAAGGGGTGCCCAGGTAGGGCACCAGTCGCGGGCCCGGGGTCGGGTCGTGACAAAAGTGGTATCAGAGCAGTTAGTCCTCGGAAAGTGTCTGAGGAGTGTGCAGTAAGTCTTGGTTATCGGTGTTTTGTGCACCACGTCTATAATCGAGAAAGTGCGGGACATTTAGGATTGGTTTCCATTCTTCTCACTCTGAGATCGTGCGATAGAGTGTATCGTTAAGTCGTCTCTCCCTAACGAGTTATGTTGATTGCAGCTATGAGAAAGACAGCAGTGACCCAGGAAGGGCTATGTGGATTGCGTATCCAGTTTGGTAATAATGGTAGTATAGTTGGTATTATGACATACATCTATACGGATTTATGTATGAAGTTGACAGCGTATTGCCTAGAATGATTTTGGATTACGAGTTGGTAAGGATTAAATAGATCTTTGGGAGGTATGAAGCAGTTTAATGAATTCATGAGGTTTCGTACTAATTTGAGATAATTAGGAGATGATGAGTTATGCGAGAAGGTAATGGACCCGTAGGAAGTTATAATTAAGGGACTTAATGGAAGACTATGTTAATAGAATAAGCTACGTGGTGGGCTTAAGAGAATTTTACGGATAATATCCAGTATGGAGTAAGTATGGTTGTTGTGATCAAGACAACGATTATGGTATTATGAGAAGTTATTGTACAGTTTACGAGGGCTGATAAGGTAGGCTTGGGCATGGAAATTGAGAGCCTAAGAATATTGATAACAGCGAGACCTTGGGTATATAAGGCGCCTGCAGTAGTAAAAATTTAAGTCGGACGAGGATAAGAGTTAAATGCGGCCTTGAGTCGGATTGAGGACCTATTAAGGGTCGCCATGCTGAAATGGAATGGGATCAGTTGGTAGTAGTCCGTCGTGGCGAGTCACGAGGGTGCAAGGCCCAAGTCTAGTTAATCGTTTTACAGGTTCGTGGACGCGTTCCACCGGAAACCAGGTTGTGAGAGCCGGAAATGGTCTTAAGTTATTCGATATAAGTAACTCCAAGGATTGGAGGCCGGAATTAGTATGGGAGTTATGTACGTATACTAGTATAAGTTTGGAAATGCGGGAAAAGTACAACCGATGAAAGAGAGCAAAAAGTGTAAAAGAATAGAGTCGGAGTCCTAATGACCTTTGGAGGTAGCTACACCAGTGGGTGTTTGGGTTGTAGCTGAGCGGGTACATAAGGATCGCCCGGTAATGTTATACAATTGACAGACTTGACTTTAGTAAGCCTAGGTGACATGTTCGGTTGAAGTAAATAAATTGATGTTAGAAGTATGAAGTACGTGAATTTGAAAGCTAAGAGACGGAGATAAGAACGTACGATCATTGAAGGATTTTATGTTAAGTGCCCTTGGGGGTACTTGGAGTTGGTTTGGTGTGGCGGTCAGGGCCACGACCTTCCGAATAATTTCAGGAAAGCGCGCAAGCAAGAATAAGATAAGTACAAGTGTTACCTGCAGAAAACAGAAGACAGCGTTGGTAGGTTTTGAAAATCTATAAGATTATAAGGTGGCGCTTGATGATTAAGATTTTGAAAGGGAGATAAGTTCTCTCCCCCACGTAAAAGATAGTTTCGTATTGTAAGTTATGTGTACCCATGTGGTTAGGCGAAGGATATGAGGCGGTAAGGTCTTGATATCGTCATGCCATAGATTCTGATGTTAGATAGCAGTGGGAAAAGTATTGTGTTGGGGTAATTGAAGAGCGACATTAAGAAATGGTGAGGAAGTGTCGTAAGGTTATAAATGCGGTGATGCGCATGCATGAAGCTGTATGATTATGAATCAAGATAGAAATACTTTTGCTAATAATAAGCATAAGGAAGGGTTATGACGGAATGATAAAGAGAATACAGCTATGGTTATGTAAGTTGCCGAGATATGATTACGGACTAGTGTAAAGACCGTTAGTAAATGATGGGCGGTAAGAACACCTCGAGGAAAGGTGGTAACATGCATCTTGACAAGAAGGATAGTAGGAAAATACGGGAGGTAAGGGACCCGGGACAACTTGAAATAACTTATAGAGGAAAGGCGAGTAGACACTCGAGCGATAAGAAATCTTGACAAGCCATTGGATTATGTAATACCATGAATTGAGGTTGAACACTGCTTATAAGCTCTATGGCGGGAGAGAATAATAGGATTACTACTTGGCGAGACTAAGGAAATCTCCCCTAAATTGTGATAGACATGAAGTCTTAGCCATGAGGCAAGCAAATGAATCAAATCTAAGTTGGTGACCAAGTTTGGTTGCAATGAGAGAAGAAACAAGAACCATAATTGAGATTAAGGATACGAATATTTCGCGGTATGAGCAAGGCTTCGATTATTGGAAGATAAGTTGACCACGACTCTGATTCTATCCCTCACGAGAGACTAGAAGGTTAGGGTATTATTGTAACACTTTGGGTTTTGGGCTAGGTTGTGTCTTTGATGCAACACGATAAGGTTAGAGCTATGTTTCCGGTTAGGGAAACATAGAAAGGAATACGCTACTCGCAATTTAGAGTCGTGGCGATAAAGCGTACCTTGAAGATTTGGAGGCATTCCTTATATAGACTTCATGTGGATATTTGTGCGGACCACAGAGCCTCAGTACATCTTGAGCAGAGGAGGTGAACTTGCGGCGGCGGTGGTTAGAGTTGTTGAAGGATTATGATGTTGATATCTATACCATTCGGGAAAAGCCAGCGTGGTTGCGGATGCTTTGAGTCGTAGATCTATGGGAGTCTATCAGGTGCGGCGATAGGCGGGATATGTCCGTCGAGATCCATCATTAGCGAGCCTTGGGGTTCGGTTGGTGGATCTGAAGCGATAGTGGGATCGGGTTCGTGAGATTGCGGAGTCTTCCATCGTTGAGGAGGTGAAGAGGCGACAGTATGAGGACCCAGTTATGGTACGGTATCGAGATGTGGCTATTCGAGAGGAGAAAAGTCTATTTGAGGTAGCGCCTGATGGGGTACTAAGATTTGAAGGCAGATTGTGTGTTCCCGATGTTGCAGGACTTCGTCGGCGGTGCAGGGGAGGCACATTGCTCGTTACTCTATTCATCAAAGTCGACTAAGATGTACCATGACCTCGGATGTATGTATTGGTGGGATGGCACGAAGAGGGGCGTGGCGAGTTTGTTGCTCGATGTCTGGTGTCGTGGTCGAGTTGAGCACTAGAAGCCCGGTGGGCTATTGCAGGCTATTGATATTCCGACATGGAAGTGGGAGGTGATCAACATGGATTTTATTACAGGGTTACCGCGTACTCAGAGGAAGTGTGATTCCATGCAGGTTATGTCGACGGGATAGCGAAATCAGCCCACTTTCTTCCAGTCAGGACTACGTATTCGGCTGAGGATTATGCTAGATTGTATATCAGGGAGATTGTGAGACTGCACGGAGTTCCTATATCAATTATATCAGACAGAGGAGCTTAGTTTACGGATAACTTCTGGAGGTTTTCCTGAAGGGGTTAGGGACACAGGTGAGTCTCAGTGTTGCATTACACCCTCGGGCCAAGCGGAAAGGCGAGCATACTATCCGAGGCGCGAGGATATCTTTGCGGGCTGTGTTATTGATTCGAGGTGGTAGAGAGGATCAATTTCCTCTTATTGAGTTTGCTTATAACAACAACTACCATTCTTGCATTCGATGGCGCGTATGAGGTTTTGTATGGCGGAAGTGTAGATCGCCGATTGGTTGGTTCGGCGTGGCGAGTGCGATTAGTTGGCGGACTTGATTAAACGGGCTGTGGATAAGGCGAAGCCTATCCAGGAAAGATTATTAGCAAGCTCAGAGTCGATAAAAGCTTTATGCAGATAACCGACGTCGACGCTTGGAGTTCAGGTTGACGTTTTAGTATTTGCTTAAGTGCTATTATGTGGCCACGTGGGGCATTACTGCTATGTAGGGGTTGTAAAAGGAGAATATGTCGCTATCTATAAGTTTGACTCCGAAAGAACATTCGTGGACGAATGTTTCTAAAGGGGGAAGAATGTTACACCCCGAAATTCCAGGACATGTTTATAAGAACGTACGTAAGAACTCAAATGTTAAGATTCGAGACTTGTAAAAATTTATCAGAATTATGGAAATGTCGGGAAACTAAATATTGCGACGAACGGGAGGGTGACACGTGTCACCCCCCTTAGATGGTCATGGTCGAATAAGACCATGGGTGTTATGGTCATTTGACCAATGTTAAGATGATCAAGTCTTGCTAGGACTTGAAGTAACATATACTTTGGGGAGTTAGAGAGAAGTTTCTCTCACTAAGTGAAAACGCTCTCAACGTTTTCCTTGGTTGCTCCTTTCGGTTCTTCCCTCTCCTTCTAAACACATAATTGATTCTTCAATAATCGAAGCTTAGAGTTCATGACATGAGAAAGACAAAGCGTTTCACTCGCTCTAGCAATGATTCCGGTGGTTAGGAGGCTCTTGAAGTCTAGATCGAAAAAGAAAAGAATGGTGGAAGTCGACCATTGTTAAAGAAAACTTAATTAGACAATTTCAGATCACGGTGTTAGTACATGTCACGCTTTGATATCGTATTCCACTTGAACATATGGTTGATGATATTACGCTACAAAAGATACATGATTGGGGAAAAAGTATAAATGTTAATAGCTCGGACAAAAGTATGTTTGAAGATGAAGAGACTACGATGGAAACTCCTAACAACATCCACAAGCAATGAAAGTGCTCCTCCAAAGCTTGACAATACTTTAGAAGTTCGGACAACTATAGACACTCCATTCTCTCCTAGAAATGGCGATACTAGCAGCGGGGCAATTGGTGAACTCGGGACTACAGCGGAAGATAATGGCAATCACGGAGCAAAACAATCTCATCACTTAGAGGTAAATTGCTCGCAAGCGGAAAAGTTAGAAGTGGGTGGAACTCTGATCGACAAAACAATGCATGAAGGCATTCTTGGGTCAAAGCGGTCGGAGGCGGGTCAAATAGACAAGGCTGGTCAAGAGGAGTTCATGGGTCTATGATTGTGCGGTGTCGTGGTACAATGCAAGTTGAGAAGCCAGAAGGTCATCTACTCCCAAGGAGCCTTGTAACTCTCTATCTTAATTAGCGGAGCAGAGCCTATTACCTTAAATGGGCAACATTCATCCGCGGGAACCAAAGAGTCACATCACTCTAAAAGTCAGCATTATTTGAATTCATTTAGAGTCACTAATCAATCCTTCCCGCTCTAACCCTCTAAGCAATTTGATAACATAATGTCAATAACCCATTTTCATTTACTTCTTTGGACATTGGAAACACTAATAACTTTCCACCTCTCTTCCTCTACTTCTTCAATACTTCCCGAATTCATGATGGCACACCCCCACCCTCCAAATCTTCACTCTCACGAAATGCAGATATTTTCCAAGTCTTCCAAATGGCACCGTACTATCTCGGATGCGGGTCCAAGCTCTAACCCCTCTAACCCTATACCTCAGTCTACACTACCAGGAAGGACAGCAGACAACATGCCCACTGACAAATCTAGAACTCATCATGCGCATTCACGGTGAAATATCAAAGGAGAAGTACCTCTTTTCAGCGCAGTTCCCATCCGCAAAAGAAGACCTATGCTGGATTCTTTGCGGGTTCCAAACTTTAAGTAAAAGGAATGAAACTTCAATTCATTGAACAACAAGAAGAAGATGTAGAACTAGAAGCTACGGATGAAGTTCCGCCATTGAAACACAGGGATATTGTCTTATAAGTGCTTCAGCAGGTCCTTTCCGGGAAGAGGCATTGAATTCTATTGTTAAGGGTGGGAGTGAAGTGTCATATCATCCCATATGGCAAAGGATGGACAATCTTCAAATTCATGACGGAAGAGGCACAAATGTGCTCCATGGAGGCCCATATATGGTCTTTCGCAAAACTATGATGTTAAAACCCATTGATAAAGGAGTATTATTAACGGATGACTTATTCATGGACATCCCGATCTGGGTCACTTTCCATGACATCTCTCTCGGTTTGGAGTGCAACAGGCCTTAGTAAGATTGCTTCGCGTGTGGAAACCTCTATACGGATCAATTTACTAAGGAGAGGTCTAAGATGAACTATGCAAAAGTCTTGGTGGAAGTTGATGTTAGTAAAGAGTCGGTCCACGAGTTTGGTGTTAAACTTCCGACAATCGAAGATACGTCAAAAGGTGAAATATGAGAACTACCTAGATTTTTGCTATCATTGCGCCTCTTTTGGCCACAACCATTTGAAGTGTAGGAAGCTGATGCTAGACACCAACACTCGAAGCGGAAAAAGCGATAACCTGATGGTACCACCTAGCAATGGAGGGGTTTCTACTGGCTCGAATGCTGCTCTGGTTCTGGTCAAACCGGTCCTACAAGCGCTGATCCACGCCTCCTCGACATCCGTGGGTAGTGATAACTTGATGGACATTGAGAATAGTGAGCAATCACTGTCGCATATTCCCGGAAGTGTGGGAGAAGCTCTGAACTTTGGAATCCCTCCGGTTGCGGGTCATCTTGACTCTTCGTGCTTACGGGTATCACTAGAGGGGTGCTCAAACCATCACCCCTTTACTGGTCTTACACATCATGAGAGGTGAGAAATGAGACAAGGCATGCCGAAAAGAGCACACCTTGTCGACATGAGCTCTTCTAGATGTGAGAATATAGCCTAGTTGGGACCCTAACATCACGACCGAACCGGGCCGTGGCGGTGCCTTACCCCGGGCACCCTAGTGATACAACATCAGAGAAAACCAGCGGAAATAAAAACTTAAACATGCAAATAGACATGGATCAAGATTAAAGAAAACAGGCCAACCAAAGCGGTTGCCTTTGACATATATATATATATAAACATTTGAGCGATTACAATCCTTACAACCCTACCAGCGATGCACGGACCTCTAAGATTTATCTGACAACTATGGCGACGGGGCCGCCATACTCTGAGCGTACAAGAACTTACGGACTCGGGTAACATACCAAAGATAAGCCTCCGGCGGAGCGGAGCTTTAATCTGTTGAAATGAGATCCTAAGCGCGGATCGGCGATGTACTTCTACTGCGGCATGAGCGCCCCGAAGGAAGTCGATCTAGCAGTACCAAGTATGTGAAAGCGTAAAATCGTAAATGAAATCATAGCGATCTATATAAAGCGAAGACATGTATGATAGCAAACTACGACACAACATATAAGCGATCATATCAAGTCGAGGACTCGCGCCTCGAAATCATCACTGCTCGTTCGTGGAATTCCTTCCTCACCGTGGCGCATGATATGATAGCCACAAGACAACAATCAAATGGGAGCATGCGATGCGCTACGCATCGTGTCGGTATGTCCAAAGGAAACACTAAGACAACATTCCAAATGGAAGCATGCGATGCGCTACGCATCGTGTCGATATGTCGAAAGGGAAACAATAAGGCGACATTCCAAATAAGCATACGATGCGCTATGCATCGTGTCGGTATGTCGAAGGAAACAACAAGGTGGTAATCAAAATGGAAGCATGCGATGCGCTACGCATCGTGTCGATGTCAGCGTTTAGCAAAGTAACACTATCAGCGAGGCGTGCGGTGGAATTTCTCGTCGCTTGTAAGACGTCGAAGTAAGTTCTCAACAAGTCAACGACCCTCCATCGAGAGCGGTAGTATAGAAACACAATTCTTGCACAACAAAGGCTATCACAACAAGCATAGGCAAGTTTCACAACAACAAGCATAGGCAAGTTTCACAACAACAAGCATAGGCAAGTTATACCTGACTCAAAGTACTTTCGTTTTATGCCAAAGTCGGGTTTTAACCTAAAGTACTACGTCGTTAAATTCCTTTTAAAGAGATCTATTCCTTTTATAAAAGTCACCCGATACGTAGTATAAAATAGAGTGACTCGCATTTTTAAGTAAACCAAAACAACTTCCATACTTTCCTTTTAAAACCAATTAAGGCGATACCATGCCTTCTTTTTAGACAAAACACTTCTCTTTTAAAGTCAAGTTACCACATTAAAACCAATGATAAAACCCTTCTTTTGTTTTCATAAAGTCGTTATAACCAACTTCCCGTAAAGTTTGTTATAACACTTTATATTTTAAACCATTTTAAGACAACACAATGCCCTTCTTTTCCCTAAAGTTCCGGTTTGCCTAATTTCAATTCATAAGTCTCTTTTTAGAAAAGTTTCATAGTTGAATGTCTTAATCTCTTTTAAAACAATTGAGTAACATATGCCATGGCGAGTAGGTTATTCTTGTTCATAATCAATCTTATTAAGCGACCGTGATCTAGAAAATGTAATATCATTTTGTCTAATCTTAGCTACATGCGGATGGAGGTTTCTCTTGGTTTTAATAATACTTCATTATTCAATACATTTTCCTTTATTAGCAGCTGCGATGGTTTGTCGATACACATTCTGATTTCCGAATCAGTAAAACATTATTCCTTTTTTAAAAAAAACCACGTACTCATTACTCACGAATAAGGTTTCACACAAAACTCATATTAATTCATTTAAGTTAAGTCTCTTATCTTATAAGATCAAGTCTCTTAACTACTAAAATCAGTAAACCATTTTCTTTACCTCTTAAGGCGTTATACCTAACTCCCATAAAGCTAGCATAACTCTTTTTAAAACCTTTAAAACCAAGTGTTACTCTCCTTTCAAAAATGGTTTCTTAACTCTTGTGACATACTTCAAGTTTCTTGTTATTCAGGCTTAAGTCAAAAGACATTGCCGTACAACTACGTTCAATTAGCACACGTCGTCTGGTACTATATATTATCGGGCTTAAGTCAAAAGACATTGCCGTACAACTACGTTCAATTAGCACCGTCGTCTATGCGTACTATATATTATTGAGCTTAAGTCAAAAGACATTGCCGTACTATATATATCTTCCTTTAAAATATCATGCTAAAGAGTATAGGAAGAATCACATACCTCGCGACGATTATCGACTAAAAGCAAGCGCTCGCGGCTATAACGCTAGCCTTGTCCGCCTTCTAAGTAGCACGTACTACTTGCAAAACATTCAACCAATAAAGGTTATCGATCTCTTAATGTCTGATCCTATGTAAATGCGGTTTAACTTCTACTTGCATTCTTAAGTGATTTGATTCAATCCTTTTACGTAATATCATACATTACGGTTCAATTCTCTTACATGAATCTTATATTCATTTCTACTACGACGGTATGTAATTTCCAATTACAATAGAAGGGCGATAGTATTTACCTCGATGAGCCCAAAATTATCCAAGTATAATGTGGCTCACGAGCAGCGTTAAGCTCTACTCAGAGTGCTCGACCCGCTCCAAACAACCGCTTGGAGTTCTACGCCTTCACTTAACACTTCAACCGACTATGAAGGTTTTCCTTAGGGTTTAGTTTAGTGGCTAAAGAAGGTATAATAGTATTTTAGGCTTTTTATAAGTGTAACCTTGGGAATACTACAAGGTATTTGGGCCAAGGTATTTGGGAATTATAACAATACTAGGAGAGTATTTCTATACCACAACAAAGGGTATTATACGAAAACAACTAGTCTAGGGGGGGTACCCCTCGGCTAGGGCACCACAAAGGGGGGAGGGGGAGGCTCTCGGACAAGGGCCTTTCTCAAAGGGGGAGGGCTTTGGGCGAAAGCAAGCAAGAGGAGGGAGTATTTGAGACTTAGAAAGATTGCTCAAGTTTTTGGATGAAGAAAGTCTTCAAGTAAGGGGAGTATTTATAGGCTAACCAAAGGCCAACCAATGGCCAAGATGAAGACAAGTGTGGTGCAAGTGTAGGGCTAGATTTTAACCATGTGGACCTTATCCATCTACCACACAACTTGCACAAAATATCCTACGACTAAAGTGCTCCCAAATCGTCCAAACCGCCCAGCGTGCTCGATGTGAGGTGACACTCCCGTTGGTCCAAAATGTTTGTCTCTCGGAAAAATCCGCAAAAATTAGAAATGACATAGCGAATTTTCCGCCATAAGTTTAGTAAAATGTTTAGTCAAAAGCGATTCTTTTGGCACTTGTACTAAATTTCGAAACTTGTCAATTCTTAAGGCTTGAATTTTATCGTCGCCTCACGTACATACTCGGAAATCTGGTATAACATTCTCCCTCCTTAGAAACATTCGTCGAATGTTCCTTCTCAAGCGGATAACGATGAAGTTCTTCTTAACAAACAAGTTTCCAATGCCACATGGCCACAAACATAACACCGTTCTCTTCCCCTTACTCGTCGTGCCTCCTTGAACACTTGAACTCTTCTAGTATCGCACCATACTTGATCCTCGCTTGATTTTCCAAAACTTTGGAGTCACCACCTACAAACTTGGTCATCTTACTAGCCTCGATCTTCCAGGCCATTCCGGCCTTCACGTCTGTACACGGTCAAACATATCCACGAACTCATCGATGGTCATCTAAACTTGGGCCTAACACCCTCGTGACCCTACCACTGGCGGGACCACGGAGTGACCCCACCTCGAATCGGGCGCGGTTGGCCTCAGCATAGCTGACCCGACCCACAACGCGTCACGCTCTTATTCCGATCGGAACAATATTACCTATACAGTCATGAAAGCTACCACTTCCATTTTACACCACGGGAAATTTTCCACAATTTCTCCACGTATACCTATACGTTACGACAAGGATCACTCGCAAAACTTGTACTCGAGGCGCATTACATCGAAGGTCTCAGTGTAATATTCTAAGGTTAAATCATTTTCTCACTTTGAGCTTACCCTTTTTCACTAACTAGGTTTCTAAATCACATTTTAGCACAAGCTATCAGAACATAACACTAAACACATCATCATAACATCAATACATACCAAACTCTAGAGGTTAAGGATATACGAAAATAGGCGGTTCAAAGGACCAGCTAAAGCTGGAACTTCCACGCGACCTCTGGTAGCGCCGGTGTATGAACATCTGCTGGCTATGGAAGGTGAAGAACCATGGCTGATCCGTAATCTGTGCTATCCTGCAGCGCTACCCTGGTGACAGTTTCTCCCAAAATGGCCTGCTTGTCGCATGTAAAACAAACTCCGGACTAGCACGACACTCCCATTGTGAGTCTACCACGGCCATCCTGACGAGGTAGGGTGGCTTGGCTAACACCCTGCTCTCGAAAATCTGAACCTTGAGCCACGACTGCTCACGAATACTCTGGATGCCACGAAGATTGTGGAGGACCACTCTGTCTTGGCGAGGCGCATAACTAGTCTGCTGAGGCGGTCCGCCTCGAAAGTCACCAAAGGACCTGCTGTTCAGCCTCTTACTTTGACCTTGGTCATTCAGTCGATTTCTCCGCTCGCCTCCAGTGCATAAGCTGCATGCGGGCAATGTCCATGCCCGGTGAAGAGCTACACCGAACAACTCTGCTAGGTAATCGCCGAGCCACTGTAACATATCGGTGCACTCGATCCTCCATACTAGCTACTAATGTAGGGCGTCTGGGCGATGAGTCGAACTCCACATTGTACTCCCGAACCGTCGCCCGATTCGCTGCAACACCAAAAATCTGTCGGCCCGAGCCCTCCTCATCTGTGGAGGCAAGAAGTGTGCAAGAAATGCCTTTGAGAACTCGTCCCAAATAGCTGGAAGTGCATTCTCTCCCCTGAAGATTGTGGAGGACCACTCTGTACTGGCGGAGGCGCATAACTAGTCTGCTGCTGAGGCGGTCCGCCTCGAAAGTCACCAAAGGACCCTGCTGTTCTGGCCCTCTTCTGCTGACCTTGGTCATTCCGTCGATTTCTCCGCCTCACCTCCAGTGCATAAGCTGCGTGCGGGCAATGTCCATGCGGTTGAAGAGCTACACGAACAACTCTCGCTAGGTAATCGCCGAGCCTGTAACATATCGGTGCACTCGATCCTCCATACTAGCTACTAATGCGGGAAATGTCGGGCGATGGTCGAACTCCACATTGTACTCTGAACCGTCGCGCGTTCTGCGCAACACCAAAAATCTCGCCCGAGCCCTCCTCATCTGTGGAGGCAAAAAGTGTGCAAGAAATGCCTTTGAGAACTTCGTCCCAAATAGTGGAAGTGCATTCTCTCCCGACGGCTCGCCGAATCAAACGATCGGCTGCGGTATCACGCGATGATCGACTCTAGACCAGCGACTCGGTCTCGATGCCTTGATCACTCATGATCGCATTATCGGATGAACTCCTGCGGATCATCCTCGAGCCTCGACCCGTAAAACTCTGGGTTACGTCTCGGAAAATCCGTAGCCTCAGTATGCGCTCGGGGGTGAACTACGGTGCTTTGGGAGGCTGGCTGCATCGACCCTATCCTCATGTCGGCCACGACCACGGCGATGGCGGGCCATCTCCTTGTACCCCATCTCATCTGCTCCAGGCTGTGGGACTGGAGGCTCAGGTACTGTAGTCTCAGCAGCCACTGCTGCGACTCTAAACTCTGCTGGTGCTGGCGGTGTCGCAAAACTCGCCGTCTGAAGTACTATCTCAGTCTTGGCCGGGCTGCGCCTCGTACTCCTCTGTATCCACTAGCGGCTCCTCGCCTTGCCCGTCTGGCACAGGTTACACTACGCGAGGCATAAGCGTAAAGGGAAAGGAATCGTCGAGGGTTGACTTATCACCTGACTCTAGGCACGATCTCGAATGAGAAGAATGAAACCAATCCTAAATGTCCTATAGCCTCACGATTATAGATGTGGTGCACAACACAGATAATCAAGACTCTACTAGACGCGATGCGTAGACACTTTCAGAAGATTAGCGCTCGATACCACTTTTGTCACGACGAACCGGGCCGTGGTAGTGCCTACCGGGCACCTAGTGATACAACATCGAGAAAACGTGAAATAAAAACTTAAACATGAAAATAGAGATGGATCTAGATGAAAGAATACAGGCCAATCAAAACGGTTGTCTTTCTACATATATATATATAAACATTTAAACAGTTACAATCCTTACAACCCTACCCAGCGATTACTCGGACCTAAGATTTATACAACAACTATGGCGACGGGGCCCGCCGTACCTGAGCGTCTGAGAACATCTGACTGGGGTAACATACCAAAGATAAGCCTCAGGCGGAGCGGAGCTTCCAATCTGCTGAAATGAGATCTAAACACGGATCGGCGGTGATGTCTTACTGCGGCATAGCGCACCGAAGGAAGTCGATAACAGTACCAAGTATGTGAAGCGTAAAATCGTAAATGAAATCATAGCGATCTATATAAAGCGAAGACATGTATGATAACCAAACTACGATACCTGACAAATAGCAGTCATATCAAGTCGAGGACTCGCGCCTCCAAATCATCACTCGTGCGTGGAATTCCTTCCTCACGCCCGATGCATGATATGATAGCCACAAGACAGCAATCCAAATGGGAGCATGCGTGCGCTACGCATCGTGTCGGTATGTCAAGAAACACTAAGACAACATTCCAAATGGAAGCATGCGTGCGCTGCGTCGTGTCGGTATGTCAAAGGAAACAATAAGACAGCATTCCAAATGGAAGCATACGTGCGCTACGCATCGTGTCGATGTCCAAAGGGAAACAACAAGGTGGCAATCAAAATGGAAGCATGCGCAGCGCTACGCATCGTGTCGGTATGTCAGCGTTTAGCAAAGTAACAATATCAGCGAGAGCGTGCGTGGAATTTCTCGTCATTTCTTGGCGCGTCCAAGTAAGTTCTCAACAAGTCAACCGACCTCCGTGAGAGGCGGTAGTATAGAAACACAATTCTTGCACAACAAAGGCTATCACAACAAGCATAGGCAAGTTTCACAAAAACAAGCATAGGCAAGTTTCACAACAACAAGCGTAGGCAAGTTTCACAACAACAAGCATAGGCAAGTTATACCTGACTCAAAGTACTTTCATTTTATGCCAAAGTCGGGTTTTAACCTAAAGTACTACGTCGTTAAATTCCTTTTAAAGAGATCTATTCCTTTTATAAAGTCACGATACCGTAGTATAAAATAGAGTGACTCACATTTTTTAAGTAAACCAAAACAACTTCCATACTTTCCTTTTAAAACCAATTAAGGCGATACCATGCCTTCTTTTAGACCAAAACACTTCTTTTTAAAGTCAAGTTACCACATTAAAACCAATGATAAAACCCTTCTTTTTTTCATAAAGTCGTTATAACCAACTTCCCATAAAGCTTGTTATAACACTTTATGTTTTAAACTCATTTTAAGACAACCTGATGCCATACTTTTCCCTAAAGTTCGGTTTGCCTAATTTCAATTACGCAAGTCTCTTTTTAGAAAAGTTTCATAGTTCAATGTCTTAATCTCTTTTAAAACAATTGAGTAACATATGCCATAGGTGAGTAGGTTATTCTTGTTCATAATCAATCTTATTAAGCAGCCATGATCTAGAAAATGTAATATCATTTTGTCTCATCTTAGCTTCATGCGGATGGAGGTATCTCTTGGTTTTAATAATACTTCATTATTCAATACATTTTCATTTATTAGCGCTGCGGTGGTTTGTCGATACGTTCGATTTCGAAATCGGAAACATTATTCTTTTTTTAAAAAAACCACGTACTCATTACTCACGAATGAGGTTTCACACAAAACTCATATTAATTCATTTAAGTTAAGTCTCTTATCTTATAAGATCAAGTCTCTTAACTTCTAAAATCAGTAAACCATTTTTTTTACCCCTCTTAAGGCGTTATACCTAACTCCCCATAAAGCTAGCATAACTCTTTTTAAAACCTTTAAAACCAAGTGTTACTCTCCTTTCAAAAATGGTTTCTTAACTCTTGTGACATACTTCAAGTTTCTTGTTATTCAGGCTTAAGTCAAAAGACATTGCCGTACAACTACGTTCAATTAGCACACGTACGTCTACCGTACTATATATTATTCAGGCTTAAGTCAAAAGACATTTCTGTACAACTACGTTCAATTAGCACACGTACGTCTACCGTACTATATATTGTCGGGCTTTAGTCAAAAGACATTGCAGTACTATATATATCTTCCTTTAAAATATCATGGTAAAGTATAGGAAGAATCACATACCTCGCGACGATTATCGACTAAAAGCAAAGCGCTCCATGGCTATAACGCTAGCCTTGTCCACCTTCTAAGTAGCACATGCTACTTGCAAAACATTCAACGATAAAGGTTATCGAGTCTCTTAATACGATCCTATGTAAATCTGTTTAACTTACTTGCGTTCTTAAAGTGATTTCAGTTCAATCCTTTTCTGTAATATCCTTCTATTATAGTTCAATTCTCTTCTATGAATCTTATATTCATTTCTACTACGACAGTATGTAATTTCCAATTACAATAGAAGGATAGTAGTGTTTACCTCGATGAGCCCAAAAATTATCCAAGTATAATGTGGCTCGAGCAACGTTAAGCTCTACTCAGAGTGCTCCAACCGCTCAAACAGCCCTTGGAAGTTCTCGAACTTCTACTTAACACTTCAACCGACTATGAAGGTTTTCCTTAGGGTTTCGTTTAGTGGCTAAAGAAGGTATAATAGAATTTTCTGTGCTTTTGTATAAGAGTAACCTTGGGAATACTACAAGGTATATTTGCCAAGGTATTAGGTCATTATAACAATAATAGAAGAGTATTTCTATACCACAACAAGGGGTATTATAAGAAAACAAATAGGCTGGGGGTACCCTCGGCTAGGAGCACCTGGGGAGGAGGCTCTCGGCCAGGGCCTTTCTCGAAGGGAGGGGCTTTGGACGAAAGCAAACAAGAGGGAGGGAGTATTTGAGACTTAGAAAGATTGCTCAAGTTTTTGGATGAAGAAAGTCTTCAAGTAAGGGGAGTATTTATAGGCTAACCAAAGGCCAACCAATGGCCAAGATGAAGACAAGTGTGGTGCAAGTGTAGGGCTAGATTTTAACCATGTGGACCTTATCCATCTACCACACAACTTGCACAAAATATCCTACCAACTAAAGTGCTCCCAAATCGTCCAAGCCGCCCAAAACGTGCTCCAATGTGAGGTGACACTTGTCACCCTCCGTTGATCCAAAATGTTCGTCTCTCGGAAAAATCCATAAAAATTAGAAATGACATGGCGGAATTTTCCTTCAAGAAGTTTAGTAAAACGTTTCGTCGAAAAACGATTCTTTTCGGCACTTGTGCCCAAATTTCGAAACTTGTCAATTCTTAAGGCTTGAATTTTATACGTACGCCCTCACGTACATACTCTGGAAATACGGGGTATAACACCTGCCTTGACTTCTAACAACAAGGAAGAGGGATGGAAAGAAGTTATTTCAAGAAAGAATATCAGTTTAGGGAAGAATGCGAAGCGCGGAGGTGCTACTAAAACCTCCATTGTTTCCTAATGAAAATTCTTTGTTGGAATGTCCGAGGTCTTTGCGGACAAAGGGATAGGGCATCCATACAAACTCTTGTGTGTAGGCTTGCAAAACAACATGATGTGGCATTGGTTTGCCTAATAGAAACTAAATTCACTCGAACACGGCTGTACTCTTTTACTTCTCAAAGATTCCTTGCTTGGAAATTTTGCTCCAACATAGATTTCATTGATGGCGGAAGAATGCTAGTACTATGGGACCCCTCCAGAGTTAGTTGTGATGTGCTTGGAATGGACTCTCAACATATCCATGTCCAAGCACGTTGTAACATATCTCAAGTGTCCTTTCTTGCTACGTTTGTGTATCCGGTCTATAGCATTCCGGAAAGAAGGAAACTTTGGCATCATCTTACCCACATGGGCACTAGCATTGTCATGCCTTGGATGATCATTGGAGATTTAAATACTTATTTCTACCCTCAAGATAAGGTCGGTGGTCCTCCTCTCACGCCTTATGCACTTAGGGACCTTGGGGAATTCAGAATAGCTCACGGACTTGATGACACTCCTTATACGGGTTCCTTCTACACTTGGATGAATGGCTCAATATGGTCCAAGCTAGATAGAGTGTTAATGAATCAACATTGGAGTGACTTGAACCTAGAGTGCTCGGACTTTTGCCTATGGAACGGTCTCGGACCGTTGCCCAAGTGATTGCTTGGTAATTCGTCTTAGTAATGGAAAAGACCTTTCAAGTTTATGAACATGTGGCTCTAACACCCGCCTTTGAGAACATCTAACTTCATGTTGGAGACAGCGTGTTTTTGGATCTGCCCAATTCACATTGGTAACAAAATTGAAGTCTTTAAAGAAGCCATTGCGTGATTTGAACTCTAGTGAATTCGGGAGTATTGCACAAAGAGCAAATGCGGCAAACATGAAATTTAAGGAGGCTATAAATGCGCATATGGAGGATCCCTTTGATGAAGATTTAAAAGCCAAGGTCAAGTCCTTAAAAGCTAAAGCCAATCACCTCCTTGAATCCGAGAGACCGTAAGACAAAGGCGAGACAAAAACATTTGATTGGAAGTGATAGGTGCTCCAAATACTTTCATAGCTTGATCAAGAGGAGCAATGTTAAGAACTCTATTACTTATCTTGTAAAGGACAACGGTAATACCACAACATCTCCCGGGGAAGTAATAGGAATGCTTGTTGAGTTTTATAAAGGACTTCGCTCGTCTCGACCATGACAAACATTGATCTCGCGGTACTTGATTGTGGTACGAAGCTAGGGGAGGAGGATGGCTTATTCCTTTTACATCATGTCTCCCTAAAGGAGGTTTGAGATGCTCTCTCCGATATTGGCAATGACAAAGCACCTGGCCCAGATGGTTTTTCAGTCGCCTTCTTCAAAAAGATGGAGGAATGTGGGACGTGATGTAGTAAGGAGTATCTGAGAATTCTTCTCTTCCGGTGTGCTTTTGAAGCAAGTGAACCATACAATTCTCACCCTTCTACCCAAAACAGATCGAGACCCCAAGGTGAGTGACTGTAGACCTATTGGATTGACCAATGTGGTCTACAAGCTCATAACAAAGATCTAGCTAACGGATGGCAAGGTTTCTTCCTACACTTGTTGATAAATGTTAAGGAGCTTTTGTGAAAGAAAAGAACATGGTGGATAATGTCTTCATTGCCCAAGAACTTGTGAGAGGTTATAATAGAACTAGAGTCTCGCCAAGGTGTATGCTTATGGTGGATCTTCGGAAAGCATTTGACACGGTCTCCTGGAATTTCCTCGAATCAGTTCTAAGAGGTCTCAAGTTTCGGACAGATTTGTTAGATGGATTATGGAATGTGTAAGTTTAACCTCTTTCTCTTTCAATCAATGGAGAGTTGCACGGCTATTTAGCGGGAAAAAACGGCTTGAGGCAAGGTGATCCTATGTCTCCTATGTTTATTATCCTATGCATTGAATACCTTTCAAGATTGCTCAAGCTAAAAACTTCGGACAAAGCCTTTTCTTATCACCCAAAGTGCAAGAGACTAGGCATCTCTCATATTGCCTTTGCGGATGATCTTATGCTTTTTGCCAAAGGGGATTTATCTTGGTTGGTGTTCTTATGGATTGTCTTGATGATTTGAAGGGCCGCCTTACACTTAACCCATCAAAATCTTCCATCTACATTGCGGGAGTGCAAGGTTTAATCATGACTTGATCTTGTCAAGAGTTGGCTTCTCTTTAGAGTCTTTCCGTGCGGTGCTTAGGGTCCCTTTGTCCCCAATTTTTGTCTCGGTGGATCAGTTTTCCCTTTCACTAGTGCAATGTCGGGTTACATTGAAATGGGGACACCACTCGCTCTCTATGCGGAAAGTTGGAACTAATCGGATCGGTTATTCGAGTGTCGAGAGCTTTTGGTTTGGGCTCTTCTTATTAGCTCTTGATTCTCAACAAGGTTCGCTCTGCTTGCGTCAGTTCTTATGGGGTGGCAAGCCACGAAAGTCGCAGGGATGAAATTTGTGTGTCTCAATCTGAAGGAGGCTTGGGCCTCATGGACGTCAAAGTATGGAATCACGCCTTACTCTCGGACCATCGGCAGCTCACACTATGGCGGATACACTATGGGTTCAATGGATTAATAGCTATTACTTGAGAGACCAATCCATTTGGGATTATGATTCTCGTACTAGGGATTCCTTTATTCAAGAAGTTTTGTTGCGTTCGTGACACTTTCATAAGCATCTTTGGGAATCAAGGTAACACGATTGCGGCTTGGAGAAGTCTTTGCACCAATGGGAGATTTGATTCGGGTCTTGTGTACGATGTCTTGCGCACCCCGCGGGAACATAAGCTTTGGATGTCTCAAATTTGGAAAGGTTACATTCCTCCTAAATTCTCTTTCACGGTTTGGCTCACTTGTAGGAAGCGTCTTGCTATCAAAGACACTCTCTCCTTCCTAAACTTGGAAGACAAAACTTGCGGGTTCTGCAAGGGTGCCAATGAGACAAGGGCTCATCTCTTCTTTTCTTGTCCCTTCACTCACAAGATTTGGAAGCACATAAAAGAATGGTTGGGAATTAGAAGAGAAATGACAACAATTGAAAGCGCACTCAAGTGGATTAAGAAAGAGCATCGAGGGACTGGCATTCGATCCAAAACCATCCTACTTGCCTTTTGCATAGTGGTATATGAGATTTGGAGAACAAGAAATGAATTGCTATTTGCGGGCACTAACTCAACAACAGATGAGGTTGTGGCAAAAGTCAAAACAACAACCTATAGAGTTCTTTATGATTTAATCCCCTCTTGTGCGTCACCTCGGTGGCCAGCCTTCCATCCTTCATTTCTTTCTTTATGTTACGTTGAGGATTGAGAACCCTCAATGATTGATTGTAGTTCCCAGTTTCTTTCTTAGTAATAATATTATCATTTACCCGGAAAAAAAAAGTCTTGCTAGGACTTGAGTTTGATATTGTTGACTAAGTCCAAGGGCCACTTGGCTAGATTTTTTTAAATGAATTGGATCCAAGACATCCATATGTACTAATCTTGACCCTTCATAGTGTTATTTGAACACACTACTAGCAAGACAAGTTCCCATACTTAGAAAATTTTCAAGAAAACTTGTTCTTGTCTTCATAAGCTCTCGGGTTAGGGTCATATAGCAAGACAAGATTTTTCGTTTGTTGTTCAATAATCTCCACTTTAAACCAAAGTTCCTAAGGTATTGTAAGGGTATCTCAATAGAAAGATCCCGGAAAAATGTCGTTTTTGCGTTAGTCGCAAGGTGAAAACCTAAGTCACTTTCCTAGGGTTGGATTGGAAATTGAAGGAAAGTTGTTTATGATCTTCTAAGGGCTTCAAGTGGCGGATTGGAGTGTCAAGGAGAGGCTCTAAGTTTCTAGGGAGCGACTTCGGATCTTGAAGTTGGATTAAGGCTCGTTAAGGTAACAATCTTGTTCTCTTAACTGTTATAAGATTACTTATTATTGTAGCCTTACATTTTAACTAGCATGATGTATATGTATTAATGATTGATAAGTGTTATGGATATTGAAAGCCTAAATCCGAAATGAAATTATTAGCCATTTGAAATTGATATACAATTTGGTCGATAATTAGAATCGTCGCATGTTACCTACTTGAAGATTGAAGTAGTTATAATCGATTGCGGCTTGATAACATGTTATACTAAACAACTAGGATTGAAAAGACTTTGTGTGTTTTCCTTCAAATTGCCGAAAATGACATTGTCTTTTGGACTAGTTTGATATCAATTGTGGGGAGGAATTTTACACGTCTTGTTAGGCGTGTAATCCCCTATTGTTAACTGCATTGTTGAGCCTTAAATGTGGCGTGTTTGGTTATTGAATTCGGGCCTTGAAAAGGTGGAAAAGTATGTAGAAACAAAGGAAGTCTTTGTCAGATTTTAAAGTAGAATTTAGTGACTTTGGACTTAGAATATTTTACGTTTGAAGTTATAAGTTAATAGACGTATTATGGTCATTATAGGTTGACATACTACGTATGACATATTGGACTTGGCAAGTGGAATGAAACGAAGAGGTATGTGGAACTTTCTTATCTCTTGAGCATGAGTAGTTGTAAATGTATAGTATGGTAGGCGTCTGAGATTTAAATGAATTTAGTTTCATTTGATATCCTTGACTTGTTTTAAGGATGTCCAAGTTGGTTGAGTTAGAGAATTAACTCACTTGTTTTTAAAGGATAGAAATGCCTTGGTTTCAAAAGCATAAAGTTGGTTAATAACTTTATGGAAGGTAAAAAGAATGGTTTATCTTAATAAGGTAAACAAAGATTTCTTGACTTGAAAAGGTATAGACTACTTGACTTGGAAAGTATTGATTCCTTGAGCTATTCTAAAGTTAAGAAACTTGATTACTAAAGTTAAGAGACTTGAAGTATTTTAAAAGTATATGATAATTGGTTCTGAAAGTATAAGTCTCCTGGTTATAAAAAGAATGGAAGTGTCTAAAGCATAAAGTAAGTATAACGGCTTTATAGGAAGTTGGTTATAATAACTTTATGGGAAGTTAAAAGAATGGTTTACTCTAGTGATGTAAATAAAGATAAATGACTTGAAATGAAGAAAGGCAAATTGATTTAGATCTTGGCCCTACACTTGCTATGCACTTGGCAAGATCTTGGCCATTGGTTGGCCTTGGCTTGTGCTATAAATACCCCTCTCCCTTTGATGAATTCTTCATCCTTTCCACAAATCTTCTAAGTGTTAAAATCTCTCCTCTCCCTCTGTTGACTCGTCAGAGCCCTCTCCACTTTGAAAGGCCCATTGGCGAGAGCCCTCTCCCCCTCCTTGTAGTGTGGCGTGGGTACCCTCACTGACTAGTTGTCTCGTATAATACACCCCCCCTCTTGGTAGAAATACTCTCAAAAGTATTGTTGTAATGCCCAAATTACCTTAGCCTTATGCCTTGTAGTATTCTAAGGTTATACCTTTACAAAGCCCAGTTATACTATTATACATCCCGTCCTGGCAAAACCAGACCTAAGTAAATCTTCACCGTAGTTGAAGTTATAAGTAGAAGTTGGTTAGAACTTCTAAGGGTTGTTTGGAGCGGTCGGGCCGGAGTAGGAGCTAAACCTTGCTCGGGATCGACATTTAAACTCGGATAATTATGGGCTTATCGAGGTAAATATCTTGTCCTCTATTGTAATTGGAAATTACATGATTGTGAATATATAGTTGAAGTATACTATATATAGAAATGAGCGTAGTTATCGTGATGTCTTTTGACTTAAGCTGAATAATAAGAAACCTTTGAAAGAAGAAATCGTTGTAATTACATGGGGGTATTCTGATGAGACTTGTGTAGCTTTTGTGAGGTAGAATTGTACCGTTCGGGTTAGGCGTATAACCACCCCAAGGTTGGCTTGTGGCGGCCCCGATAGAGGATGAGATTTCTGACATTGGGGGAAGTCTCTGAATTTTACGTAGAATGTTCTCTGAAGGGATCTAAATGTTAATAAGCGCGTGGCCTTATAGGTTGAAGTACTCGTGTGGCGTGATGCGGCTAAGGAGTAGCGTGATTGGAAGTACTTGGGCGTTTTGCTATTAGTCGATGCTCCGCGAGGTATGTGAACCTCTTCCTATCTCTTCAGCATGATATGTGTGTAACTATGTAGTGCGGTAGCGTCACGAGGTGTTAAGTGTATTTGATTGATCTAAAACATAAAGTGTTATATCGACTTTATGGGAAGTTGGTTATAACGACTTTATGTTGGTAGAAAATACTTGTGGTTTTTAAAAGGTAGCGATTTGAACTATAAGCGGCTTGTTATGTGTTAATAAAGAACTTGAAATATTTCAAAGATTTTGAATCATTTTGAAAGAAGAAGTAATACTTGGTTTTGAAAACTTAAGAGTTATACTAGCTTTATGGGAAGTTAGGTATAACGGCTTAAGAATGTTTCTTGATTTGGAAATCGAATGTGTCTGACAAACCAACTGCGGCGTTATTAAAGGAATGTTTTTAATAATTAAGTATTATTAAAATCGAGAAACTTCCATCTGCATAGAAGCTAAGATGAGACAAAATGATATTTCTAGATCATGCTTCTGTAATAAGATTTTTTAAACAAGAATATCTACTCACATATAAGGCTTATGTTTTCTCGGATGGTTTAAAAGAGAATTATATTCTTAAATGAATAAGATTATGAAGCTGAAACCTTTCGAAAATGAGAAACTTGAACATTGGAAATTAGGCAAACTCGAACATTGGAAATTAGGCAAACCTGAGCATTGGAAAAGAATGTTGCTACTTGATTTTACAAAGAGAAGTAATTGATTTACTTTAAAAAGATAATCACTCTATTTTCATATACTACGGGTATTGTGTGACTTTTGTGAAAGTAACGTATCTTTTAAAGAGTTGATGTATGAAGTACTTTGGGAATAAAAACCCGATCTTGTTAATCATGTAGTAGAAAGTACCTTGTGTATATAACTTGATTGTGTTGGTTTGTGATAGCCTTGTAATACTTTCTTGGTGATTTGTTAAGTAAAAATGCTAGGATGCTACGTGTGTTAGTATCTTGTGATGGTTGTGTAAAGGGGTTTTTCCTTCGACTGCGCTTAAATTGTTTAACTATCAGCCGTTATGTTGGTATTGTACCACTCACCTTGACTTGTGTTCCGGAGGTTAAGCTGCCCTCCGATGCGGGGTAGACTCAGGCGGTCTGGGACCATGATTCGAGAATACCTCATGCGGGTCGGGGATCCGTGCGGAACTACGGGAGTTCGGGTTAGTTTGCGGCCTTGTGGTAATGCGGTCTTTGTGGCCATGCGGTGCGAGTCGGGGCGATGCAGGGGAGTAGCTACCCTCGATGCGGGAATGCCTCATGCGGGCTATGAGGTTGGCCTATGCGGATGCGGGAAGTTCGGGGCTAGGCGCGCGCATTTGATCTGCAGGCGAGTGACCAGCTTTGATCATGTAATGTGCAGGCAGATCTCATGTCTGATTATGACCTTGTTGGTACTAGGGGTGTTAGTAGTCGGCTAGGCCGTGCACTTACCCCGTCACGGTTTTATTATGACACGTGGGACACAGTGTTCATGTGTATTCCTTGGTGCTTTTATATCATAGATGGCGGTGGAAGGTATTCCACGCATGATTGATGTTGTGGGCGTGAGACCCGTTGTTATACTTGAGTGATGACTTTGAGGCGTGAGTCACGACTTGATATATTGCTTACTTATTGTGGCTTGTAGTTTGGTTATCATACATGTCTCACGCTTTATATAGACTACTATGATTTCATTTCTGATTTTGATTTCATATACTCGGTACTGTTATCTTGACCTCCTTCGGGCGTGCGTTCATGCTGCGGTAAAGGTACACGATCGTTGATCCTCGCTCTTAGGGTCACAGTTCGCGTTTGGGAAGCTCCGTTCCTCGGAGGCTTATCTTGGTATAGTCCTGTTATTGTAGGTGCTTACATTCGAGGTATGGCGAACCTGTCCGTCGTTGTTGTCATATCATTCGTAAGTGCAGCAATCTTGTAGTGGGCGGGGTTTGTAAAAGGATTAAGCTATTCATGTTGAAAGAGTTGTGGTATATATATATGCAGAAAGGCAAGTTTTCCTGATTATTGTTTATACTTACATTTATTTTATGTTATTGATTTATGTTCGCTGATTTTCTACGATGTATGACTCTTTGGGGTGCCGGGTAAGGCACGATCCAGGGCAGGTTGGTCGTGACAAAAGTGGTATCAGAGCGATTAATCCTCGGAAAGTGTCTGGCACCGTATCGATGAAGAGCTTGATTATCGGTGTGTTGTGCACCACCCAATAATCGAGGAGGCTATAGGGTATTTAGGATTGGTTTCTATTCTTCTCACTCTGAGATCGTGCCTTAGATTTGTGTTGTAAGTTGGACCCTCGGCGAAATTATTTCCTTGCTCGTTATGCCTCGCGTAGGCATCCGGGCGGAGGGCAAAGGCGGAGGCTGCGAGTAGAGTTGAGAGGGTGGCGAGGCCTGGACCCAATCATTACCTAGGATAGTGCTTCATTCGGGAGTTACTGCGGCGTCACTAGCCGCGAGTTTTAGCGCGGCGGTGGCGATTCCTCTGCGCCACGATGTTTGGACCTTGATTCGCGGGAGCAGTGAGTATAGAGTATACCGATGTACGCGAGTCTTGATGACTATCTAAGAGAGGTTGTGCAAGAGTAATTCTTGATTAGAGCTTGGCACGTATGCGGGCTTATACGCGGCAGCGAGGCGTGTAGAGATCGGCGGGTTAATGAAGGGCGGTAGAAGAGGCGAGAGCGAAGGTCCTTTGGTAACTTCGGCGAGTCGCCTCACGGCCAATTAGATTTGCACATCCACGCGGCAGAGGTCCGCGGGTTCGGGGCGTTCGGGGTATGCAGAGTTGGTGAGCTCGAGCTTAGGTTCCGCTACCGTAGGTTCCGGCTAGCCGGATTGATTTTCCCTCGGTGTTCCGCGGTGTAATGACGTCATCGGGAATGTCGTCTTTGTTATACCAGTATTTCGAGTATATGCGTAAAGGAATACGTCAAAAAGTTTTGGTCTTAAAGTTAGGCCTTGGGCGATTTTTAGGCCTGACTTCAAGCGACGGTTCCAGGCGAAGCGTTTCCACGGCTTTCATAGGATAAATTCGGCTATGTCATTTCTTATTTTTGCGGATTTTAGAGGCGTAACACTTTGGACCAATGAGAGGCGACACTTTCCACCCTCTCATTGGTGGACTTGTCACGGCAATAGGGCGATTGGATGCCAAGCCTTGTCATAAAGTTGGCTAGATATTTTGTGTGCAAGTTGGCCAAGGACACTTGCCTAAATCCTCACCCTACACTTGCCTTGCACTTGGCATAATCTTGGCCATTGGTTGGCCATGTCTTGACTATAAATACCCCCTTGTTGAAGAGTTATTTCATCCTAAATTGAGCAATCTACCTAAGTCTCAAATCCCTCCTCTCCTCTTGTTGTTTCGTCCAAACACACCCTCCCTGAGAAGCTTGGCGAGGCTACCCACCCCTAGCTGGCGAAACCAACCCCCTCACTTGGTAGAAAAGTTGCCTTCTTGTATTGTTATAATGCCCAAAATACCCTAGCCCGAATACCTTAGCACTTAGTAGAAGTTGTGAAGAACTTCTAAGGTTTCCTTGGAGCATACAACTTAGGAGCAAAACCTTGCTCAGGCGCGACTTTTTCTAGGATATTATTGGGCTTACCGAGGTAACTAATCCTAACCCTCTTTTGAATTAAAGAATACTTCTTGTTGTAGAATAAGAATAGTATAAATACTTAGAAGTATATCAGAATAGAATTGAAGTGTTAATCACTTAGAAGGGTTTAAGAAGAATAATCAAGCATACTTACATGGAATTTGTTTTCTGATGAACTTATATAACTCACGGGTAGGGTCTTGCCCGACTTTCCGTAGAATTGAGGACCCTCTGTTTAGAATGACCTACGGAATAGTCTAGACCTTGATAGATATCTGTGACTATTATAGGTGATTCTCTGCTTGCGACATACTCGACTTGGCGGTGGATTTCGAGAGAAGGTATGTGATTCTTCCTAAAGCATGATATTTTACAATATGTATATAATGCGGTAGGCGTATATGTGTTAAGCGAATAATACTTACGGCAATGCCTCACGCAAGCTGAATAATACTTACGTGATGCCTCACGGCAAGCCTAAATAATAAAGAAGCGAAAACATTTCAAAGGACTCTTGAACCGTTTATTATGAAGAGAACTAATTGGTTTTTAAGCGGAAGCTTAAGAGTTATACTAGCTTTATGGGAAGTAAGTATAACCACTTAAGATTGATAAAAGAAACAAGTTTGCCTATGTGTTTATAACGGACTTATATTGTGAATAAGAAGATGGTTTGATAGGTAGACATGATATGATGCTATGTGTGTTAGTATCTTGTAACGTTGGTATAGGTGAGTATCCTTGTTGTGCTTGTGTTACTTAAAGGTAAGTTGTTATGCTAGTATACTATCACTCGCTCTTGAGATGATCAGGGGTTAATGCCCCTCCGTCGGGGTAGACTTCGGTGATGCAGGACCGTGATTCGAGAATACCTCATGCGGGTCGGGGCCTATGCGAGCTACGAGTTCGAGTTAGTATGCGGGGTTATACCTCATGCGATGCTGTGGCCATGCGACAAGCGAGTCGGGGCGATGCCGAGGAGTAGCTACCTCGATGCGGGTTATACCTCATGCGGGCCCATGTGAGTGGCCTATGCGGACTCGGAGTCGAGTTAGGCTTGCGGAATGATGATGGGGCGAGTGGCCTGTTCGATCATTCGCGGCCTAGACAAGACTCATTCTGATTACCTATTGTTGCTCTTGTTTGTGATGTGGCACTATATGCGGTTTCTGGTTGTTTCATACATCTTGTAACTGGCGGTTTTAAAAAATGATATGTTTCATTTAAGTACTTTCTGATTTCGCATACTTAGTACTGTTATCTTGACTCCTTGGGCTGCGTTCATGCCGCAGTAAGAGCGGCGAGTGCTAGATCCGCGTCCTTAGGATCTACGTTGGTGTCGGGAGCTCCGTCTCTTAGGAGGCTCTACTTTTAGTATGATCTCCTGTTGTAGTTAGTTTTATGCGATCGGTATGGCGGCCACTGTCGCCATAGTTATATATTTCAGAAGTGCAGTAGTCATGTTATGCGATGTCGGATGTATTGCTAAAACATGATTATATATATATCTTAGAAAGGCCACGTTTTCTCAAAATCATGTCTTGTTTTATAAAGCTGTTTCATGTCTTGCGTTATGTTTCCGCTGATTACTACGATGTATGACTACTTGGGTGCCCCAGAGGCACGATCCACGCGAATGGGTCGTGACAAAAGTAGTATCGAAGCGATTAATCTCGGAAAGTGTCTGACCGTATCTAGTAAGTCTTGATTATCGGTGTGTTGTGCACCACACCAATGTCGAGAGGCTATAGGATATTTAGGATTGGTTTCCATTCTTCTCATTACGAGATCGTGCTTTAGAGTGTGTTATAGGTTGGACCCTCTAACGTATTCCTTTCTAATGATTATGCCTCGCGTAAGGCAACCGGGCCGAAAGGCAAGGCGGAGGAGCTGCTAGCGAGACACCCAGAGTCACGAGGGCTCGAGCCAGTCTATACGAGGCGGCGAGTTCTATGGCGCCGCCAGCCACAGAACCACGCACCACACCTCGCGTCCCACTGGGCGGAGGAGTTAGGTACAAGGAGATGGCCCGGCTTTTGGCTAAAGTTGTGGCCCGATACGAGAGAGGCTGGATGCGGGCGGTTCGGCTCATCGTATTCGTTGTTCACCCGAGGCGAGAGTTTGAGGCTACGAGACTTCTTGAGTTATAGCACGAGTTTTATGGGTCGAGGCGGAGGATGATCGCGAGTTCATCCGTCGATTCGAAGGATTTTGAGAGTGATCGGGCGTCGAGACCGAGTCAGTGATCTTTGGTTCACATAGGTGCGTGACATGATCGATTGGTTTGATTCATGGAGTTATCCGGGAAAGCACGCGTCCCGGCTACTTAGGATGAGTTCTCGAGGCTTTCTCGCTCACTTCTTGCCTCCAGATGAGAGGCGCGGGCTGATAGATTTTTACCGAGGCGAGAGGGCGCGTCGTCGAGTACAATGTCGAGTTTGATTCATTGGCTCGATATGTCCCGGCATTGGTAGCGATATGGAGGATAGGGTGCACCGCTATGTCACCGCTGACGACTATATGGCCGAGTCATGTGCGGGGTTTCTCTCGGCCGTATGGACATTACCGCATGCGAGCTCACGCCTTGGATGCGGCGAGCGCGAGGTCGGCGAGTGGGCCAACCGGCAGCGGAAAGGCCAGGGGCGAGGGTCTTCGGTGGTTATCGTGGTGGCGGCCTCGGCGGTCTGGATTCGCACCACGCCGGCCTGAGCACTCTGCACCGCCCTCGCGACCCACGATTTTGATTTGGCGGACCGGCCCCGGGGCTTGACGTCGGGGTAGCGAGTGCGGCGCTGACCACCCGGTGTGGCCGTCACGGTAGATCCATTACGGGAAGTGTGGTACTACTTTTGGATCTTATTACGATTGGCCAGCAGGTCACTTTGCGAGGCTGCCCGAAGCGTGGCGGTGGAAGAGGCTCGACCGAGTTACATTGCCGCCATCATCTCCTACTGATTACCCGCCGGGCGGGGTGCTCGTGGTCGGCCAGTCGCGGCGGTCGTGGCTCGAGTCCCGATTCTAGCGGTCCTCTGAACCGCATTTATGCTTTGTCCAGCCGAGATCGGAGGCCTCGCTGATGTAAATCCACGGTACCTTATCGTTCGGGTTTGATATTTATGCCTTGATAGATCGGGTTCTACTGTCCTATATCTCCCTTGTTGCTAGTAGGATAGGGATAGAGCACGAGTCCATGGACAGTTCGAGGTAGCTACGCTGGGGATTCGGTGGTAGCTCGGCGGGTATATAGGGCTTGCCTGTGACCATTCTGATCGTCGGACCCTAGCCGACTTGATAGAGTTGGAGATGATTGACTTTGGCGTGATTATGGGGATGGATTGGCTAGCCTCTTGCTATGCCAATGTAGACTGCAGGAGAGAGTAGTGCGGTTCGAGTTCGGAGAGTCGGTTGTTGAGTGGGAGAGCACGGTATCGCCGGAGGTAGGTTTATTTCCTACCTCAAGGCTAGGAAGATGGTGCGAAGGGAAACTCACTTCAGGTACATTGGGCGTTTGATTGTCCGCGAGGTAGGCAAGGTTGCTATGAGTTGACTGCCGTCCGATCTGGAAGCGTACATCCGGTTTTTCACGTGTATCTTTGAGGAGATGTATCGGGGATCCATCTAGGTACACCGGTTGGCGATGTCAGTGGCCGGGTTATCGTATGAGAGATTCCATAGCGATAATCGATCGTCGAGTTAGGCGTCTGCGGACGGCGGGCGTGGCGTCCCAAAGTCTTGTGGCGAACGAGCTCGGGAGGAGATGGCGTGGGAAGCCGGGAGGACATGAGGCGAAGTATCCTCACTGTTCCCACCCTCCGTAATTCACTTTCCTACTTGTAAATCTTCATTATCGTTTATGCCTAAGTGTTGTTTATGGCCGTGTGTGGCTTTTGCAACTTGTTTAAGTTTTGAAGAACCTTATCGTTATCTGCTTGGGAAGGAACATTCGGACGAATGTTTCTAAGAGGAGAATGTTATACCGTATTTCAGGTATGTGCGTAAAGGAATACGTCTAAAAAGTTTTGGTCTTAAAGTTAGGCCTTGGGCGATTTTTAGGCACAACTCACAAGCGAGCGGTTTTCGGCGAAGCGTTTCCACGACTTTCATAGGATAAATTCGGCTATGTCATTTCTTATTTTTGCGGATTTTTAGAGGCGTAACACTTTGGACCAATGAGAGCGACACTTTCCACCCTCTCATTGGTGGACTAATCACGCAATAGGGCGATTGGATGCCAAGCCTTGTCATAAAGTTGGCTAGATATTTTGTGTGCAAGTTGGCCAAGGACACTTGCCTAAATCCTCACCCTACACTTGCCTTGCACTTGGCATAATCTTGGCCATTGGTTGGCCATGTCTTGACCTATAAATACCCCCCCTTGTTGAAGAGTTATTTCATCCTAAATTGAGCAATCTACCTAAGTCTCAAATCCCTCCTCTCCCTCTTGTTGTTTCGTCCAAACACACCTCCCTTGAGAAGCTTGGCCGAGGCTACCCCACCCCCAGCCTAGTAGAAACCAACCCCTCCCTTGGTAGAAAAGTTGCCTTCTTGTATTGTTATAATGCCCAAAATACCTAGCCCAAATACCTTAGCACTTAGAAGTTGTGAAGAACTTCTAAGGTTTCATGGAGCATACAACTTAGGAGCAAAACCTTGCTCAGTGACTTTTCTAGGATATTATTGGGCTTACCGAGGTAACTAATCCTAACCCTCTTTTGAATTAAAGAATACTTCTTTGTAGAATAAGAATAGTATAAATACTTAGAAGTATATCACGAATAGAATTGAAGTGTTAATCACTTAGAAGGGTTTAAAGAAGAATAATCAAGCGTATTTTACATGGATTTGTTTTCTGATGAACTTATATAACTCGCGGGTAGGGTTGTCTTTGCCCGACTATCGTAAATTGAGGACCCTCTGTTTAGAATGACCTACAGAATAGTCTAGACCTTGATAGATATCTGTGACTATTATAGGCTGATTCTGCTGCGCGACATACTCGACTTGGCGGTGGATTTCGAGAAGGTATGTGATTCTTCCTAAAGCATGATATTTTACAATATGTATAGTGCGGTGAGCGTACGTGTTAACTGAATAATACTTACGAATGCCTCACGCTTAAGCTTTGAATAATACTTACGGCAATGCCTCACGCTTAAGCCTAAATAATAAGAAGCGAAAACATTTCAAAGGACTCTTGAACCATTTATTATGAAGAGAACTAATTGGTTTTTAAATGGAAGCTTAAGAGTTATACTAGCTTTATGGGAAGTAAGTATAACCACTTAAGATTGATAAAAGAAACAAGTTTGCCTATGTGTTTATAACAGACTTATATTGTGAATAAGAAGATGGTTTGATAGTAGACATGATATGATGCTATGTGTTAGTATCTTGTAACGTTGGTATAGGTGAGTATCCTTGTTGTGCTTGTGTTACTTAAAGGTAAGTTGTTATGCTAGTATACTATCACTCGCCTTGAGATGATACGGGGTTAAGGCCCTCCGTCGCGGTAGACTCAGCGGTGATGCAGGACCGTGATTCGAGAATACCTCATGCGGGTCAGAGGGCCTATGCGGAGCTACGAGTTCGAGTTAGTATGCGGGTTATACCTGCATGCGGTCTGGCCGTGCGGACAATGAGTCGGGACGCCGAGGAGTAGCTACCCTCGATGCGGGTTATACCTCATGCGGGCCCATGTGAGTGGCCTATGCGGACTCGAGTCGAGGATTAGGCTTGAGAATGATGATGGGGGCGAGTGGCCTGTTCGATCATTCGCGGCTAGACAAGACTCATTCTGATTTTTATTATTGCTCTTGTTTGTGATGTGGCACTATATGCAGTTTCCTTGGTTGTTTCATACATACTTGTAAACTGGTTTTAAAAAATGATATGTTTCATTTAAGTACTTTCTGATTCGCATACTTAGTACTGTTGTCTTGACCTCCTTCGGAGCCGTTCATGCCGCAGTAAGGGCAGCAGTGCTAGATCCGCATCCTTAGGATCTCTACGTTGGTGTCGAGAGCTCCATCTCTTGGAGGCTCTACTTTTGGTATGATCTCTGTTGTAGTTAGTTTTGTATGCAGTCGGTATGGCGGAGCCCTGTCCTCCATAGTTGTATATTTCCAGAAGTGCAGAGTCGTGTTTACGTGTCGGATGTAATCGCTAAAACATGATTATATATATATGCGAAAGGCCACGTTTTCACAAAATCGTGTCTTGTTTTATAAAGCTGTTTCATGTCTTGCGTTATGTTTCCGTGATTACTCGATGTATGACTACTTGGGTGCCGTGTAGGCACGATCACGCCCCGAATGGGTCGTGATGCCTTTTAGTTGGTACTTGTTGTACCTGCGGCCGTCAGGGCCATGTGTCGAGAGTGTCCTTGTAGGAGGACTTAGCCTTCAGGATCGGTGGGTAGTTCGTCATCTTCCTTAGCTATGCGCCCTACGGGGCAGGTTTGATTAGAACGACTAAGGGAAGTGAAGCAGTAGATATAGATATATCCTTAACCCTCTAGAGATCTGTATATGTGATAAGGTGAGTATACCTTAAGTGCTATGTTCTGATAGCAGTGTGTTAGTTGTGATTAGAAATCATGATGGGTTAACCGAGTAAGATTTTGGGGGATAGAGAAGGTGTGAGCCTTAGAGTTTTATACGTAGAGACCTTAGAGGTAAGGCCATCTCGAGCATAGGTGTAGGGTTATATTTGACCCTTATAGGAGTGCATAGTGCACGTGAGCTATGTTTATGGGATAAGTCCCTGAGTAATGTGGAATGAAAGAGGGTAGTTGAGCTAAGAATACCGCTAGGTTTTCGTAACGTGATTAGTGAGAGTTTTCCTTCGGGGAGCTAGCGTTGTGCGCGTTGCCGGGTCGGGTTGAGGCCACGTTGCGGGTCAACCCGCGGTAGGTTTGGTGGGTCGTTGTGGTGGTCCCACCTTGTGGTAGGTCACGAGGTGTTAGGCCCGTGTTCGATAATCGCACGAGTTCGTGGATCGATTCGACCATGAGTCGGCCAATGGGTCAGCATCGTGTCTTTGATCGACCGTTGCTCAAGGTGATGTTAGGTCGAAAGGTTGAAAGGCTGCGGTGCCTACCTTCACCTTATGTCGAACGGTGAAGCCAGTTGTGGCTATTTTCGTTTTCTAAAAGTTTACCAGCGGGTTAGGAACTCAGGTGAGTCTCGATCGATTCGCCTCGGCCGATGGTTGGATTTGAGGTAGTTGTGGAGATTGTTGTCTCTGTGGAGGAGTGTTTAAGCTACCATTTGGTGTTCGGATGTCACCTTTGAAGCCTTGTAGGGCGGATGTAAGTCGCCGGTTGATTGGTTCGATGTTGGCAAGATTCAGATAGTTGGTTCAGCTTATTCCACAGATTGTGGATAGGGTAAAGCTTGTCTAGAAGAGGTTACGCGGCTCAGAAATCGTATGGATAATCGGACGGCGCAGAGTTCGAGTTGACGGTCGGTCTTCTTGAAAGTACCACCGGGTTGGGTGACGAGTTTTGAAAAACAGAGAAACTTAGCGAGTTGTTTTGGGCCTTTTAAGTTCATGTGAAGAATAGGCGGGTTGCCTATATATGTTAGCTTTTGCCGTCCGACTTAGGAGGCGACGTCCGGTCTTCGTATTGTTATGTTAGAAAGTATCGAGATCCATCAGTGTTCCCGTTAATGATGACCACGTTAGAGATAGTAACCAGTTTTGGAAATGAAGATGTCGAAATGTGGTAAGAGTTCGAGTGTACGTCAGCCTCAGGGATCGCATGCAACCCGGTACCATTTGTTGGGTCGCCGGAGTGAACCTCGCGGCAAAGTGACAAAAGTGGTGAGAGGTGTTATGGTGATGTAAGAGGTGTTTCCTCGTGGACTTGGCTGTAAGATTTTTGCGCAAGTTGTTTCTGTGGCCATGTGTGGCAAGGATTGTTCTCGTAAGTATAGTAGTGACGACTATCTTGGCGTTGTTTGAGACTTAGAAAGAACATTGGACGAATGTTTCTAAGAGGAGAATGTTATACCGTATTTCCAGTATATACGTGGGGCGTGCGTAGAAAATTTGAACATAAGAGTAAGGCTTGACGATTTTCACTTTGTTCACAACACCCGACAGTCGTTTTTCGGCGAAACGTTTTCACAGCTTTCGTAGGGAAAATTCCGGCTATGTCTTTTTTAATTTTTGCGGATTTTTTCGAGAGACGAAACATTTTGGACCAACAAGAGGGCGCCACTTGGCACCCTCTCATTGGTGGAGTGGGGGCGGTAAAGGTGGCCGAAAGTTGGCCTTGTTTGGTCAAGGGTTGGTAGGATATTTTTGTGTTAGATGGATAAGGTGCACTTGGCAAGATCTCGCCCTACACTTGCTATGCACTTGGCAAGATCTTGGCCATTGGTTGTCCTTGGCTCAGTGCTATAAATACCCTCTCCCTTTGATGAATTCTTCATCCTTTCCACAAATCTTCTAAGTGTTAAAATCCTCCATCTCCTCTTGTGACTCTCGCCCAAGAGCCCCTCTCCCTTGAAAGGCCCCCTGGCCGAGAGCCCTCTCCCCTCCTTGTAGTGTGGCGTGGGTACCCCTAGCCTAGTTGTCTCGTATAATACACCCCTCTTGGTAGAAATACTCTCAAAAGTATTGTTGTAATGCCCAAATTACCTTAGCCTTATGCCTTGTAGTATTCTAAGGTTATACCTTTACAAAGCCCGTTATACTATTATACTTCCCAATACCACAAAACCGAACCCTAAGTAAATCTTCACCCGTAGTTGAAGTTATAAGTAGAAGTTGGTTAGAACTTCTAGGGTTGTTTGAGCGGCCTGAGCGCATGAGTAGAGCTAAACCTTGCTCGGGATCGACATTTAAACTCGGATAATTATGGGCTTATCGAGGTAAATATCTTGTCCTCTATTGTAATTGGAAATTACATGATTGCTTGAATATATAGTTGAAGTATACTATATATAGAATCGAACGTAGTTATCGGCAATGTCTTTTGACTTAAGCTGAATAATAAGAAACCTTTTCAAAAAGAGTACCGAATTGTAATTACATAGGATCGTATATGAGACTTGTAGCTTTTCGTGAGGTAGAATTGTACCCGTTCGGTTAGGCGTATAACCCCGCAGTTGGCTTGGTAGTCGCCCCGATAGAGGATGAGATTTACGTTCATGGGGAGGTGCCGAATTTTCTCAGAATGTTCACGAAGGGATCTAAATGTTAATAAGCGCCTTGTGGCCTTATAGTCAAGTACTACGTGTGACGTGATCTACCGCTGAAGAGTAGCCGATTGGAAGTACTTGAGCGTTTTGCTATTAGTCGATACCGTCGCGAGGTATGTGAACCTCTTCCTATCTCTTCTAGCATGATATGTGTGTAACTATGTAGTACCTAGACGCAGTGTTAAGTGTATTTGATTGATCTAAAACATAAAGTATTATAACGACTTTATGGGAAGTTGGTTATAACAGCTTTATGTTGGTAAGAAAATACTTGTGGTTTTTAAAAGGTAACTGATTTGAACTATAACTGGCTTGTTATGTGTTAATAAAGAACTTGAAATATTTCAAAAGATTTTTGAATCATTTTGAAAGAAGAAGTAATACTTGGTTTTTGAAAACTTAAGAGTTATACTAGCTTTATGGGAAGTTAGGTATAGCGCTTAAGAATGTTTTAATCGATTTGGAAATCGAATGTGTACCGACAAACCATCGCAAATATTATTAAAAGGAATGTTTTTAATAATTAAGTATTATTAAAATCAGTAGAAACTTCCATCTGCATAGAAGCTAAGATGAGACAAAATGATATTTCCTAGATCATGGCTGCTGTAATAAGATTTTTTTTTAAACAAGAATATCCTACTCACATATAAGGCTTATGTTTTCTCAGATGGTTTAAAAGAGAATTATATTCTTAAATGAATAAGATTATGAACTGCGAAACCTTTCGAAAATGAGAAACTTGAACATTGGAAATTATGCACACTCGAACATTGAAATTAGGCAAACTGAGCATTGGAAAAGAATGTTGCTACTTGATTTTACAAAGAGAAGTAATTGATTTACTTTAAAAGATAATCACTCTATTTTCATATACTACGTTTTTTGTGTGACTTTTGTGAAAGTAACGTATCTTTTAAAGAGTTGATGTATGAAGTACTTTGGGAATAAAAACCCGATCTTGTTAATCATGTAGTAGAAAGTACCTTGTGTATATAACTTGATTGTGTTGGTTTGTGATAGCCTTGTAATACTTTCTTGGTGATTTGTTAAGTAAAAATGCTAGGATGCTACGTGTGTTAGTATCTTGTGATGGTTGTGTAAAGGGGTTTTTCCTTCGACTGCGCTTAAATTGTTTAACTATCAGCCGTTATGTTGGTATTGTACCACTCACCTGACTTGTGTTCGGAGGTTGTCGCCTCCGACGCGGTAGACTCAGCGATCCGGGACCATGATTCGAGAATACCTCATGCCGGTCCAGGGGATCCATGCGGAACGACGGAGTTCCGGTTAGTTTGCGCCCTTGTGGTCATGCGGTCTTTGTGGCTACGCGACCGCGAGTCCGGGACGACGCCGGAGTAGCTACCCTCGATGCGGAATGCCACGCGCCTATGAGGTTGGCCTACGCGAGTGCGGGAAGTTCGGTGGCTAGACGCGCACATTTGATCTCGCGCGAAGTGACCGCCTTTGATCATGTGACGGCCTAGACAGATCTCATGATACGATTATGACCTTGTTGGTACTGGGGTGTTAGTAGTCGGCTAGGCCTTCGACTTACCCCGCACGATTTTATTATGACACGTGGGACACGTGTTCATGTATTCCTTGTGCTTTTATATCATAGATCGCCAGCTGGGAAGGTATTCCACGCATGATTGATGTTGTGGGCGTGAGACCCATTGTTATACTTCGAGTGATGACTTTGAGGCGTGAGTCCCGACTTGATATGATTGCTTACTTATTGTGGAATCGTAGTTTGGTTATCATACATGTCTCCCGCTTTATATAGACTACTATGATTTCATTTACTGATTTTTGCCATATACTCTGCACTCAGGTATCGACCTTCGGGGCCGCGTTCATGCCGCAGTAAAGGTACACCCGCCGTTGATCCTCGCTCTAGTGGTCACTCAGCTTGGGAAGCTCCGTTCCTCCGAGGCTTATCTTCGTATAGTCCCGTTGTTGTAGGTGCTTACATTCGTGGTATGACGGCCCCGCCCCGTCCCGTTGTTGTCATATCATTCGTAGAAGTCAGAGTAATCTTGTAGTGGCGTGGTTTGTAAAAAGGATTAAACTGTTCATGTTGAAAGAGTTGTGGTATATATATATGCCGAAAGGCAAGTTTTCACAGATTATTGTTTATACTTCTGTTATTTTATGTTATTGATTTATGTTCCGCTGATTTTCTCTGATGTATGACTACTGGGGTGCCCGGGGTAAGGCACCAGTCACGGGCCCGGGTTCGGGTCGTGACAAAAAGTAAATACCAGATCCTACCGTGCCATTACAACTTATGAACTTAATCACACATTATTATCTTTTCCCATTTTCAATAAGAGTTATAATCAAATTCTTACATATATACTTAGGAAACACCATTAAGTTCATAAACACGTAACTTACGTATTTTGCATAACATAATCCGGCTCTTTATGGAGGGATGTCTCATTTTGGAGTTCACTTTGATTATCCATACGTGATAACATAACCTGGCCCATTTGCGGGACACGGTGAATTCATAAAAAGTCTTCCCACAAGGGTATACTGCCCGACCCATTCTGGGACGCGGTAAGGTCACATAAGTCTGCCCATAAAGGTATATTGCCCGGCCTATTCTGGGACGCGGTAAGGTCACATAAGTCTGCCCATAAAGGTATACTGCCCGGCCTATTCTGGGACGCGGTAAGGTCACATAAGTCTTCCCATAAAGGTATACTGCCCGACCCATTCTGGGATGCGGTAAGGTCACATAAGTCTGCCCATAAAGGTATACTGCCCGGCCCATCCTGGGACGCGGTAAAGTCACATAGTCTGCCTATAAAGGTATACTGCCCGACCCATTCTGGGAAGCGGTAAAGTCATATAGTCTGCCCATAAAGGTATACTGTCCGACCCATTCTGGGACGCGGTAAAGTCATATAGTCTGCCCATAAAGGTATACTGCCCGACCCATTCTGGGATGCGGTATAATTTTCCTTACATAACATTTTAAACCATCTTTTCACTTTTTCTTAAGTCGTTAAAACAACTTCACATAAAGCTATTATAACAACCTTTCACTTTAGAGAACTTAAGACACTTTTATTTTTGATTACATTAGGGAAAACTAAACCCAAAAGTACTACGTACATACTTAAAAAGAATCATAAAGCTCATTCTCTTTTAAATCAATAAACTTCTTCTTCTGAAAACTCAAGTTACATTATCTTTTGAAATCAAGCCTCTTAACTTTTGAAATAATTCATGGAAACCATACTTTTTAAATCACGTCATTCCTTTCTTTAAGAATCAAGTCCTATAACTTGAAAAATAAAGTCTCATAACCTTTTAAGAAATCTAGGTTCATAGTCTTAAAACTTCATAACATAAACTCTTTAAATTAAGTAACATATATTTTTATGAGCTGTGAATAGGTTATACTCGTTTATAAAAATCTTATTAAAGCAGCCATGATCTAGAAAATGTGATACAATTTTGTCTTATCTTAGTTTCTATGCAGATGGAGAATTCTACTCTTTTTAATATAATTGATTGTCGATACATTTTTATTAACGCTGCAATGGCTTGTTCGATACCTATTCTCATTAGTGCAGTAAATTAGCAAAGTCACACCAACTCTACATACTTCCTAACGACTCTTACCAACATCCCCCATAAGACTTGGTAAGAACTTAGGATAACTTAGACATACCTTTTACACAGAGTAAATCAACATACGTACCTCTTAACTTCTAAGATTAGAAGGAATCATGAAATAACACCTCATGTATATTTCATACATAGAACATGCCAAAAGAAGGAAGAGGTTCACATACCTCGCGAAGACTATCGACAAGTAGCAAAATGCTCCAAAGTACTTCAACCTTGTTAGCTATTCCACCCTTCAAGTAGAATACGATACACGTAGTACTTCAACCTATAATAGCCATAACATGTCTATCAACTCCTAGCTTATTAACGTGGAATAATACTAAGTGCTAGGTCTCTTATTTTACAGAAATTTGGGCAGCACTTCCTTTGTTTCTACGTACTTTTTCACCTTTTTCAAGGCCCGAAATCAAAAACCAACATGCCACATTTAAGGCGTAACAAACCAACAATTCAAAGGGGATTACACGCCTTAACAGGACGTGTAAATGTTACACCCCGAAATTCCAGGACATGTTTATAAGAACGTACGTAAGAACTCAAATGTTAAGATTCGAGACTAGTAAAAGTTTATCGGAATTATGGAAATGTCGGAAAAACGAAATATTGTGATGAACGGGAGGGTGATACGTGTCACCCCCCTTAGATGGTCATGGTCGAATAATACCATGGGTGTTATGGTCATTTTACCAATGTTAAGATGATCAAGTCTTGCTAGGACTTGAGCTTGATATTATTGACTAAGTCCAAGGGCCACTTGTCTAGATTTTTTTAAATGAATTGGATCCAAGCCATCCATATGTACTAATATTGACCCTTCATAGTGTTATTTAAACACACTACTAGCAAGACAAGTTCCCATACTTAGAAAATTTTCAAGAAAACTTGTTTTTGTCTTCATAAGCTCTCGTTAGGTCATATAGCAAGACAAGATTTTTCGTTTGTTGTTCAATAATCTCCACACTTTAAACCAAGGTTCCTAAGGGTATTGTAAGGGTATCTCAATAGAAAGATCCCGAAAAAGTGTCATTTTTGCGTTAGTCGCAAGGTGAAAACCTAATTCACTTTCCTAGGTTTGGATTGGAAATTGAAGGAAAGTTGTTTATGATCTTCTAAGGGCTTGAGTGGAGGATTGGAGTGTCAAGGAGAGGCTCTAAGTTGCTAGGAGCGACTTCGGATCTTGAAGTTGGATTAAGGCTCGTTAAGGTAACAATCTTGTTCTCTTAACTGTTATAAGATTACATATTATTGTAGCCTTACATTTTAACTAGCATGATGTATATGTATTAATGATTGATAAGTGTTATGGATATTGAAAGCCTAAATCCGAAATGACATTATTAGCCATTTGAAATTGATATACAATTTGGTCGATAATTAGAATCGTCGACGTTACCTACTCAAGATCAAGTAGTTATAATCGATTGCGGCTTGATAACATGTTATACTAAACAACTTGGATTGAAAAGACTGTGTGTTTTCCTTCAAATTGCCGAAAATGACATTGTCTTTTGGACTAGTTTGATATCAATTGTGGGGCGGAATTTTACACGTCTTGTTAGGCGTGTAATCCCCTATTGTTAACTGCATTGTTGAGCCTTAAATGTGGTGTGTTTGGTTATTGAATTCGGGCCTTGAAAAAGGTGGAAAAGTATGTAGAAACAAAGGAAGTGTTGTCCGATTTTTCGTAGAATTTAGTGACTTTGCACTTAGAATATTTTACGTTTGAAGTTAGAAGTTAATAGACGTATTATGGTCATTATAGGTTGACATACTACGTACGGCATATTGGACTTGGCAAGTGGAATGAACCGAAGAGGTATTTGGAACTTTCTTATCTCTTGAGCATGAGTAGATGTAAATGTATAGTACGGTAGACGTACGAGATTTAAATGAATTTAGTTTCATTTGATATCCTTGACTTGTTTTAAGGATGTCCAAGTTGAGTTAGAGAATTAACTCACTTGTTTTTAAAGGATAGAAATGCCTTGATTTCAAAAGCATAAAGTTGGTTAATAACTTTATGGAAGGTAAAAAGAATGGTTTATCCTAATAAGGTAAACAAAGATTTCTTGACTTGAAAAGGTATAGACTACTTGACTTGGAAAGTATTGATTCCTTGAGCTATTCTAAAGTTAAGAAACTTGATTACTAAAGTTAAGAGACTTGAAGTATTTTAAAAGTATATGATACTTGGTTCTGAAAGTATAAGTCTCTTGCTTATAAAAAGAATGGAAGTGTCTAAAGCATAAAGTTAGTATAACGACTTTATGGGAAGTTGGTTATAATAACTTTATGGAAAGTTAAAAGAATGGTTTACTCTAGTGATGTAAATAAAGATAAATGACTTGAAATGAAGAAAGGCAAATTGATTTAGAGGCATCAATTGCTTAAAGTTTTAAAGTAAAAAGTCACTTTGTAAGCCTATAAATGTATTTCTAAAAGGTATTGTGACTTGTTTTGAAATGTATATATGACTTGATACTACGGTTATTAGTATCTTGGAAGCTTTATATGAAAAAGAGTCATTTTAAAATAATAGAAACGTAGTACTTTGGGTTAAATTCCCGGATTATATAATGACATGTTAGTGCCTTAAGTAAACTAAAATGAGAGTGTATATGAACAAATCTAATAAGAGGTTAGGGGATTTCTTAACTTGCTTATGATAATTGTGATAAGCCGGTGGTGCTTATGTTATGTATGATAAGCCGGTAGTGCTTATGTTATGTATGATGTTCGTAACGCTTATGTTATGTATGATAAAGCGGTGCTAGTGATATGTTGTTCATTACGGGGTCATTCCCCGGGTTTGTGGCATTTGCATATTTCGTGGATTTGCTACCCATGATGCGAGGAATACCTCATGCGAGTCCGTAGGGCTTATGCGGGTGAAATAGTCCTATGCAGGCGACCACCCCATGCGGCGAGATTACCTCACGCGTCCACACGACCTATGCGGATACGCATGCGAGGAAATTACCTCACGCGGTCTATACAAATTACGCGGGTGAAATAGTCGTGAGTAGGATTGCTTAATGATACTACAGGCGGTGGCCCTACTTGATCACGAGCCTCCTATTTTTATGCAGTAAAGTATACTCTTGTTTACTCTCATTGTTAGTAAGGAACAGTGTACTATTATCTGAGTTATCATACATGTCTCCAGCTTTATTTTTAGACTTTATGATTTCATTACAGTACTTTCAGTTTCACATACTTGGTACATGTTGTACTGACCTCCTTCGGGGGGATGCGTTCATGCCGCAGGTAGAGTATACAGGTTGTTGATCCTCACTCTTAGGATCACTGTTCAGCTGTTGGGAAGCTCCATTACTCCGGAGGCTTATCCTGTTCGCATCCCCGACATGGTGGTTGTTGTAAATTCAGGTATGGCGGGCCCCGTCCCGCCACTTGTTATTATTAGAGGTCCGTAGTCATGCCTCGGATTGGGTTGTAAAGAAAAAGTGTAAATCAAGTTTTTGGGTTATGTATATTTTAAGGTGGCCTTATCGCTAGTCCGCTGATTTTTAATGTCTAAGTATTTTTATGAGTTGTGTATGTCTACCGCTATTCTCTGTCAGATACCGGAAGGTGCCTAGGTAGGCACCGGGCCGCGCCCGGCTCGTCGTGACAAAAGTGGTATCGAGCGCTTAGTCCTCTGAAAGTGTCTGATGCACCGTGTCTAGTAGAGTCTTATTATCGGTGTTTTGTGCACCACATCTATAATCGTAAGGTTGCAGGACATTTAGGATTGGTTTCATTCTTCTCACTCGAGATCGTGCGACAGAGCCGTGTCGTTAGTGGTCGCCTCTCCCTAACGAGTTATGTTGATTGCAAATGAGAAAGACAATGACCACCGGGAGCGGCTATGGATCGCAGATCCACTTGGTAATAATGGTAGTATAGTTGGTATTATGACATACATCTATACGGATTTATGTATGCAGTCGACGCGTATTGCCTAGAATGATTTTGGATTACCAAGGATTGGTAAGGATTAAATAGATACTGGGAGGGTATGAAACAGTTTAATGAATTCTCATCAAGGTTTTACGTACTAATTTGAGATAATTAGGAGATGATGAGTTGTCTGAGAAGGTAATGGACCCATAGGAAGTTATAATTAAGGGACTTAATGGAAGACTATGTTAATAGAATAAGCTACGTGGTGGGCTTAAGAGAATTTTACGGATAATATCCGTATGGAGTAAGTATGGTTGTTGTGATCAAGACAACACGATTATGGTATTATGAGAAGTTATTGTACCCGTTTACAAAATGATAAGGTAGGCTTGGAGCATGGAAATTGCAAGCCTAAGAATGTTGATAACCGCCGAGACCTTAGGTATATAAGGCCTTCTCGGGTAGTAAAAATTTAAGTCAGACCAACGATAAGAGTTAAGTACGACGCCCAGTCAGGTTGAGGGCCTATTAAGGGTCGCCCCATAGCCTGAAATGGAATGGGATCAGTTGGTAGTAGTCCCTCTACGTGACAGGGTCACGAGGGTGCAAGGCCCAAGTCTAGTTAATCGTTTTACAGGTTCGTGGACGCGTTCCACCGGAAACCAGGTTGTGAGAGCCGGAAATGGTCTTAAGTTATTCGATATAAGTAACTCCAAGGATTGGAGGCCAGAATTAGTATGGGAGTTATGTACGTATACTAGTATAAGTTTGGAAGTACGGGAAGAGTACAACCAGTAAGAAAGAGAGCAAACAAGTGTAAAGAATAGAGTCGGGGTCCCTAATGACCTTTGGAGGTAGCTACACCTGGTGTTTGGGTCAGAATGAATGGTACATAAGGATCGCCCGGTAATGTTATACAATTGACAGACTTGACTTTAGTAAGCCTAGGTGACATGTTCGGTTGAAGTAAATAAATTGATGTTAGAAGTATGAAGGACGTGAATTTGAAAGCTAAGAGACGGAGATAAGAACGCACGATCATCAAGGATTTTATGTTAAGTGCCCTGGGGTACTGAGTTGGTTTGGCGGTCGTGGCCACGACCTTCCGAATAATTTCGTGAAAGCGCAGCAAGAATAAGATAAGTACAAGTGTTACTGCAGAAAATGTAAGACGGCTGTAGGTTTTGAAAATCTATAAGATTATAAGGTGGCGCTGATGATTAAGATTTTGAAAGGAGATAAGTTCTTCCCCACGAAAAGATAGTTTTACGATATGGGGTTATGTGTACCCATGTGGTTAGACGGGGATATGAGACCGTAAGGTCTTCGTGATCGCCATGCCATAGGTTACAAAGGTTAGATAACCGTGGGAAAAGTATTGTGTTGGGGTAATTGAAGAACGACATTAAGAAATGGTCGAGGAAGTGTCGTAAGGTTATAAATGCAGGTAGTACGCATGCATGAAACTGTATGATTATGAATCAAGATAGAAATACTTTTGCTAATAATAAGCATAAGGAAGGGTTATGACCAGAATGATAAAGAGAATACAACTATGGTTATGTAAGTTGCACGAGATATGATTACCCTGCATCAGTGTAAAGACCATTAGTAAATGATGGGCAGAAGAACACCTCGAGGAAAGGTGGTAACATCCTGATCGATGAAGGATAAGAGGAAAATACGGGGAGGTAAGGGACCCCAGGACAACTTGAAATAACTTATAGAGGAAAGACGAGTAGACACTCGAACGATAAGAAATCTTGACAAGCCATTGGATTATGTAATACCATGAATTGAGGTTGAACACCTGCTTATAAGCTCTATGAGCCGGGAGAGAATAATAGGATTACTACTTGACGAGACTAAGGAAATCTCCCCCCTAAATTGTGATAGACATGAAGTCTTAGCCATGAGGCAAGCAAATGAATCAAATCTAAGTTGGTGACCAAGTTTGGTTGCAACAGAGAAAGGGAAACAAGAACCATAATTGAGATTAAGGATACCCGAATATTTCGCAGGTATGAGCAAGGCTTCCAGTTATTGGAAGATAAGTTGACCACGACTACGCTCTATCCTCCCGAGACTAGAGGTTAGGTATTATTGTAACACTTTGGGTTTTAATAGGTTGTGTCTTGACGCAACACGATAAGGTTAGAGCCTATGTTTCCTGGGCCAGTTAGGAAACATGAAAGGAATTACGCTACTCACAATTTAGAGTCATGGCAAAGAAACGCACTCAAGATTTGGAGGCATTCCTTATATAGACTTCATGTGGATATTTGTGCACCACAAGAGCCTCCAAGACATCTTCAGCAGAGGAGTCGAACTTGCGCAATGACGGTGTTAGAGTTGTCAAGGATTATGATGTTGATATCCTATACCATTCGGGAAAAGCCAACGTGGTTGCAGATGCTTTGAGTCGTAGATCTATGGGGAGTCTATCATAGCGCACTGACAGATGTGATATGGTCCGTCGATCCATCGCCTAGCGAGCCTGGTTCGGCTGGTCGATACCGACGATAGCGGGATACGTTCGTGAGATTGGAGTCTTCCATCGCTGAGAGCGAAGAGGCGGCGATGAGGACCCGCTATGGTACGGTATCGAGACGTGGCTATTCGAGAGAGAAAAGTCTATTTGAGGTAGCTACCACGGGGTACTAAGATTTGAAGGCGATGTGTTTCGATGCCGCAGGACTTCACGCCAGATTCTCGGGAGGCACACATTGCTCGTTACTCTATTCATCCGGTCGACTAAGATGTACCATGACCTCGATGTATGTATTGGGGATGGCCCAAGAGGACGCGGCGTTTTGTTGCTCAAGGTCCTAATTGTCGCAGTCAAGGTTGAGCACTGTAGTTCGCTGGCTATCGCAGCTATTGATATTCCGGCTACGGAAGTGGGAGGTGATCAACATGGATTTTATTACAGGGTTACCGCGTACTCAGAGGAAGTGTGATTCCATCTGGGTTATTGTCGACAGGATGACGAAATCAGCCCACTTTCTTCCAGTCAGGACTACGTATTCGGCTGAGGATTATGCTAGATTGTATATCAGGGAGATTGTGAGACTGCACGGAGTTCCTATATCAATTATATCAGACAGAGGAGCTTAGTTTACGGATAACTTCTGGAGGTTTTCCTGAAGGGGTTAGGGACACAGGTGAGTCTCAGTGTTGCATTACACCTCGATCGACTAAAGGCAGAGCATACTATCCGTGCACTCGGTGATATGCCGCGCCCGTGTTATTGATTTCAGGGGTAGCTGAGAGGATCAATTTCCTCTTATTGAGTTTGCTTATAACAACAACTACCATTCTTGCATTCAGATGACGCCATATGAGGTTTTGTATGGGCGGAAGTGTAGATCGCCAGTTGGTTGGTTCGACGTAGGCGAGGTGCAGTTAGTTGGCCCAGACTTGATTAAACGGGTTGTGGATAAGGCGAAGCCTATCCAGGAAAGATTATTAGCAAGCTCAGAGTCGATAAAAGCTTTATGCAGATAACCGACGTCGACGCTTGGAGTTCAGGTTGACGTTGTAGTATGTGCGTAAGTGCGATTATGTACACGTGGGGCATTACTGCTATGTAGGGGTTGTAAAAGGAGAATATGTCGCTATCTATAAGTTTGACTCCGAAAGAACATTCGTGGACGAATGTTTCTAAAGGGGGAAGAATGTTACACCCCGAAATTCCAGGACATGTTTATAAGAACGTACGTAAGAACTCAAATGTTAAGATTCGAGACTTGTAAAAATTTATCAGAATTATGGAAATGTCGGGAAACTAAATATCATGACGAATCTTATGCGACACGTGTCACCCCCCTTAGATGGTCATGGTCGAATAAGACCATGGGTGTTATGGTCATTTGACCAATGTTAAGATGATCAAGTCTTGCTAGGACTTGAAGTAACATATACTTTGGGGAGTTAGAGAGAAGTTTCTCTCACTAAGTGAAAACGCTCTCAACGTTTTCCTTGGTTGCTCCTTTCTGCTCTTCCTCTCCTTCTAAACACATAATTGATTCTTCAATAATCGAGCTTAGAGTTCATGACATGAGAAAGACAAAGCGCTTTCACTCGCTTCTAGCAATGATTCCGGTGGTTCCGAGGCTCTTCAAGTCTAGATCCAAGAAAAGAAAAAGAATGCGAAGTCCAACCATTGTTAAAGAAAACTTAATTCGACAATTTCAGATCCCACTGTTAGTACATGTCACGCCGAGCATGCGTATTCCACTTGAACATACGGTTGATGATATTACGCTACAAAAGATACATGATTGGGGAAAAAGTATAAATGTTAATAGCTGACAAAAGTATGTTCAAGATGAAGAGACTACGATGGAAACTCCTAACACCGCCCACAAGCTTAATGAAAGTGCTCCTCCAAAGCTTCCGACAATACTTTAGAAGTTCTGACAACTATAGACACTCCATTCTCTCCTAGAAATGGCGATACTAACGCTGGGCAATTGGTGAACTCCGGACTACAACTAAGATAATGGCAATCACGGAGCAAAACAATCTCATCACTTAGAGGTAAATTGCTCGTGCGTTTAAAAGTTAGAAATTGGGACTGAACTACAATCGACAAAACAATGCACGAAGGCATTCTCGTCAAACCGGTCGTGAGGCGGGTCAAATAGACAAGGCTGGTCAAGAGGAGTTCATGGGTCTATGATTATTACCGTAATCGTGGTACAATGCAAGTTGAGGAAACCGGGCGGTCATCTACTCCCGCGAGCCTCAGAACTCTCCTATCTTAATTAGCGCGAGCCAAGAGCCTATTACCTTAAATGGGCAACATTCATCCATGGAACCAAAGAGTCACATCACTCTAAAAGTCAAGATTCTTTGAATTCATTTAGAGTCACTAATCAATCCTTCCCACTCTAACCAAATTTACTAAACGAATTTCAATAACATAATGTCAATAACCCATTTTCATTTACTTCTTCCTGGACATTGGAAACACTAATAACTTTCCACCTCTCTCTTCCTCTACTTCTTCAATACTTCCCAGAATTCATGATGGCACACCCCCACCCCCTCCAAATCGTCACTAACACCCGAAAAGCCCGATATTTTTCCAAGTCTTCCAAATGGCACAAGCAAACAATCACCACAAGCGGGTCCAAGCTCTAAACCCTCTAACCCTATACCTCAGTCTACACTACCAGGAAGGACAGCAGACAACATGCCCACTGACAAATCTAGAACTCATCATGCGCATTCACCCGGTGAGGCATCAAAGGGAGAAGTACCTCTTTTTCAACGCAACAGTTCCCATCCGCAAAAGAAGACCTATGCTGGATTCTTTGCGGGTTCCAAACTTTAAGTAAAAGGAATGAAACTTCAATTCATTGAACAACAAGAAGAAGATGTAGAACTAGAAGCTACGGATGAAGTTCCCTTCATTGAAACCTGGGGATATTGTCTTATAGGCTGCTTCACGGGTCCTTTCCCGGGAAGAGAGGCATTGAATTCTATTGTATGGGTGGGAGTGAAGTGTCATATCATCCCATACGGCAAAGGACGGACAATCTTCAAATTCACGACGAAGAGGAACGCACAAACGTGCTCCACGGAGGCCCTTATATGTTCTTTGGGATATCTATGATGTTAAAACCCATTGATAAAGGAGTATTATTAATCTGATGACTTATTCATGGATATCCCGATATGGGTCACTTTCCACGACATCCCCTCTCGGTTTGAGTGCAAATGTGCCTTAGTAAGATTGCTTCGCGTGGGAAACCTCTATACACAGATCAATTTACTAAGGAGAGGTCTAAGATGAACTATGCAAAAGTCTTGGTGGAAGTTGATGTTAGTAAAGAGTCGGTCACAGAGTTTGGTGTTAAACTTCCCGACAATCGAAGATACATCCAAAAGGTGAAATATGAGAACTACCTAGATTTTTGCTATCATTGCGCCTCTTTTGGCCACAACCATTTGAAGTGTAGGAAACTGATGCTAGACACCAACACTCAAGCACGAAAAACGATAACACAACGGGTACCACCTAAGAAATGGAGGTTTCTACTAGCTCTGCATCGCTACTTCACATGGTCAAACCGGTCCTTCTAGCACTGATCCACCACCTCCTCAACATCCCGTGGGTAGTGATAACTTGATGGACATTGAGAATAGTGAGCAATCACTGTCGCATATTCCCGGAAGTGTGGGAGAAGTTCTGAACTTTGGAATCCCTCCGGTTGCGGGTCATCTTGACTCTTCGTGCTTACGGGTATCACTAGAGGGGTGCTCAAACCATCACCCCTTTACTGGTCTTACACATCATGAGAGGCTGAGAAATGAGACAAGGCATGCCGAAAAGAGCACACCATCTGACCCGCAAACTCTTCTAGATGTGAGAATATAGCCTAGTTGGGACCCCTGCTGTCACGACCCGAACCCGGGCCCGTGACTGGTGCCTTACCCCGGGCACCCTAGTGATACAACATCAGAGAAAACCAGCGGAAATAAAAACTTAAACATGCAAATAGACATGGATCAAGATTAAAGAAAACAGGCCAACCAAAACGGTTGCCTTTCAACATATATATATATATATAAACATTTGAACAGTTACAATCCTTACAACCCTACCCACAACAGTGCTACAGACCTCTAAGATTTATACAACAACTATGACGGGACAGGGCCCCGCCATACTCCTGAACGTACAAGAACTTACAGACTCAGGGTAACATACCAAAGATAAGCCTCCGACGGAACGGAGCTTCCCAATACGCTGAAATGAGATCCTAAACGCGGATCGACAAATGACGATTTCTACCGCAGATGAACGCAGCCGGGCGAGGTCAAGACAACAGTACCAAGTATGTGAATCAGAAATATCAGAAATGAAATCATAGCAGTCTATATAAAGCAGAAGACATGTATGATAACCAAACTACAGTACACAACATATAAACAGTCATATCAAGTCAGGGACTCACGCCCTCCAAATCATCACTCGTTCCCGTGGAATTCCTTCCTCACCGCCGGCAGTCTATGATATGATAGCCACAAGACAACAATCCAAATGGGAGCATACCCGTGCGCTACGCATCGTGTCAGTATGTCCAAAGGGAAACACTAAGACAACATTCCAAATGGAAGCATACCCGCGCCACGATCGTGGTCGATGTCCAAAGGGAAACAATAAGACAGCATTCCAAATAGAAGCATACCCGTGCGCTATGCATCGTGTCAGTATGTCCAAAGGGAAACAACAAGGTGGTAATCAAAATGGAAGCATACCCGTGCGCTACGATCGTGGTCGAGATGTCCAAAGCGTTTAGCAAAAGTAACACTATCAACGCGAACGCATCTGCGGAATTTCTCCGCATCGCAAGACGTCCAAGTAAGTTCTCAACAAGTCAACCGACCCTCCATCGAGAGACGCGATAGTATAGAAACACAATTCTTGCACAACAAAGGCTATCACAACAAGCATAGGCAAGTTTCACAACAACAAGCATAGGCAAGTTTCACAACAACAAGCATAGGCAAGTTATACACAACTCAAAGTACTTTCATTTTATGCCAAAGTCCGGGTTTTAACCCTAAAGTACTACGTACGTTAAATTCCTTTTAAAGAGATCTATTCCTTTTATAAAAGTCACCCGATACCCGTAGTATAAAATAGAGTGACTCACATTTTTTAAGTAAACCAAAACAACTTCCATACTTTCCTTTTTAAAACCAATTAAGGCAATACCATGCCTTCTTTTAGACCAAAACACTTCTCTTTAAAGTCAAGTTACCACATTAAAACCAATGATAAAACCCTTCTTTTGTTTTCATAAAGTCGTTATAACCAACTTCCCATAAAGTTTGTTATAACACTTTATGTTTTAAACCATTTTAAGACAACACAATGCCCTTCTTTTCCCTAAAGTTCCAGTTTGCCTAATTTCAATTACGCAAGTCTCTTTTTAGAAAAGTTTCATAGTTCAATGTCTTAATCTCTTTTAAAACAATTGAGTAACATATGCCATAAAGTAGTAGTTATTCTTGTTCATAATCAATCTTATTAAGCAACATGATCTAGAAAATGTAATATCATTTTGTCTCATCTTAGCTTCATGCAGATGAGGTTTCTACTGGTTTTAATAATACTTCATTATTCAATACATTTTCCTTTATTAACGCCGCAGTTGGTTTGTCGATACACATTCGATTTCCAAATCAAGAAACATTATTCCTTTTTAAAAAACCACGCACTCATTACTCACGAATAAGGTTTCACACAAAACTCATATTAATTCATTTAAGTTAAGTCTCTTATCTTATAAGATCAAGTCTCTTAACTTCTAAAATCAAGAAACCATTTTCTTTACCCTCTTAAGACGTTATACCTAACTCCCATAAAGCTAGCATAACTCTTTTTAAAACCTTTAAAACCAAGTGTTACTCCTTTCAAAAATGGTTTCTTAACTCTTGTGACATACTTCAAGTTTCTTGTTATTCAGGCTTAAGTCAAAAGACATTGCCGCATAACTACGCTCAATTAGCACACGACGCCTACCGTACTATATATTATTCGTGCTTAAGTCAAAAGACATTGCCGCACAACCACGTTCAATTAGCACACGACGCCTATCGCACTATATATTATTCAGCTTAAGTCAAAAGACATTGCCGCACTATATATATCTTCCTTTAAAATATCATGCTAAAGAGTATAGGAAGAATCACATACCTCGACGATTATCGACTAAAAGCAAAACGCCCACGGCTATAACCCGCTAGCCTTGTCCACCTTCTAAGTAGCACATGCTACTTGCAAAACATTCAACCAATAAAGGTTATCACCATCAGAATACACCCTATGTAAGTACGCTTTAACTTCTACTTGCATTCTTCCTCAAGTGATTTCGTTCAACTTTTCTCAGAATATCCTTCTATTACGCTTCAATTCTTCTATGAATCTTATATTCATTTCTACTACGATGTAATTTCCAATTACAATAGAAGGACAGTAGTATTTACCTCGATGAGCCCAAAAATTATCCAAGTATAATGTCGCTCCTGAGCAACGTTAAGCTCCTACTCCGAGTGCTCCAACCCGCTCCAAACAACCCTTGGAAGTTCTACGCAACTTCTACTTAACACTTCAACCGACTGAAGGTTTTCCTTAGTGGTTTCGTTTAGTGGCTAAAAGAAGGTATAATAGTATTTTCTGGCTTTGTTATAATTGTAACCTTGGGACTACTACAAGGTATTTGGGCCAAGGGATTTGGGAAGTATAACAATACTAGGAGAGTATTTCTATACCCCAACAAGGGTTATAATCCGAAAACAACTCGGCTAGGGGGGGTACCCCGCGGCTAGGCCACCACCCCGGGGGGCGGGGGAGGCTCTCGGCCACGGGCCTTTCTCAACGGGGGAGGGGGCTTTGGACGAAAGCAAACAAGAGGGAGGGAGTATTTGAGACTTAGAAAGATTGCTCAAGTTTTTGGATGAAGAAAGTCTTCAAGTAAGGGGAGTATTTATAGGCTAACCAAAGGCCAACCAATGGCCAAGATGAAGACAAGTGTGGTGCAAGTGTAGGGCTAGATTTTAACCATGTGGACCTTATCCATCTACCACACAACTTGCACAAAATATCCTACCAACTAAAGTGCTCCCAAATCGTCCAAACCGCCCAAAACGTGCTCCAATGTGAGGGTGACACTCCCGTTGGTCCAAAATGTTTCGTCTCTCGGAAAAATCCGCAAAAATTAGAAATGACATAGCCGGAATTTTCCCTTCGCAAGTTTAGTAAAACGTTTCGTCGAAAAACGATTCTTTTCGGCACTTGTGCCCAAATTTCGAAACTTGTCAATTCTTAAGGCTTGAATTTTATACGTACGCCCTCACGTACATACTCTGGAAATACGGGGTATAACATTCTCCCCTCCTTAGAAACATTCGTCCCGAATGTTCCTTCTCAAGACGGATAACGATGAAGTTCTTCTTAACTTAAACAAGTTTCCAATGCCACACATGGCCACAAACATAACACACGTTCTCTTCTTCCTTCCTTACTCGCCGCCCTCCTTGAACACTTGAACTCTTCTAGTATACGCACCATACTTCAGTCATCGCTTCAGTTTTCCAAAACTTTGGAGTCACCACCTACAAACTTGGTCATCTTACTAGCCTCAATCTTCCTTAGGGCCATTCCCGGCCTTCACGATCTGCTTCTGGTCAAACATATCCACGAACTCATACGATGGTCATCTAAACTTGGGCCTAACACCCTCGTGACCCTACCACCTGGCGGGACCACCCAGAGCTGACCCCACCTCGAATCAGCCGCGGTTGGCCTCAACACGGCCCCAACCCGACCCACTTAACGCATCACGCTCTTATTCCCCGATCCGGAACAATATTACCTATACAGGTCATGAAAGCTACCACTTCCATTTTACACCACCCAAGGAAATTTTCCCACAATTTCTCCACGTATACCTATACGTTCTGACAAGGATCACTCGCAAAACTTGTACTCAAGACGGCATTACATCCAAGGTCTCAACTGTAATATTCTAAGGTTCATCATTTTCTCACCCCCAGGCTTACCCTTTTTCACTAACTAGGTTTCTAAATCACATTTTAGCACAAAGCTATCCGAACATAACACTAAACACATCATCATAACATCAATACATACCAAACTCTAGAGGTTAAGATATACCAAAATAAAGCGCTCAAAGGACCGCTAAAATCGAACTTCCACCACGACCTCTACCGTGGCTCCGCCGTGTTATACCCGTTGTTGGGTATGTATGTGAGGACGACGCATCTGAGTGTACGCAGTAAATTTTTGAAAGGAAAGAAAGATGTGAGTTTTCACTAAAAGTTTCCTGTTATTTGTGAAGAAAAAGGTTCGTTAACGGGAATTGATTCTGATTTGGTATTCGGACTTCCCGAATATTAGAGAATTATGGAATTTTATTTTGAATGGTCACGCTGGGCCCACGGAGAAATTTACGGTTTAAGTGGGCCCACTTTGTTTTCTAGATTTTGGCCATTGTGGATATTTTTAGAAAGACGCTTTTAGGGTTGCAGGAGGGTGACACGTGTCACCCCGCCTGGCTGGCCAAAGTTACATTTGGGCACAAGTGCCGACTCAGAGTCGCTTTCCGACTAAACGCTTCCACACTTTCGTAGGAAAATTCCGCTATGTCGCTTTGTATTTTTGGCGGATTTTTCCGAGAGACGAAACATTTTGGACCAACGGAGGGTGACATGTGTCACCTCACATTGGAAGCAAGTGGGCGCCAGTGGAAGATGGTTCACGAATCGATCTTTGTGGCTCACGTTTTGGCCCTATTGGTTCCTTGTTTTGTGCCTTGTTTTGGCCTTGTTTTGTGGCTTGTCTTGTGCCATGTTTTGTGGAGTAGGGTTAGGTGCACTTGGCTTGATCAAGGCCTTACACTTGCCTTGCACATGGCTTGATCTTGCCATTGGTTGGCATTGGGTTTGCTATAAATACCCCTTAGTTGATGAACTTTCTTCATCCAAAATCTTTTCCAAGTCTTGAAATCTCTCCTTTGTGAGTTGAAATCGTCCAAAGCCCTCCTCCCCTTTGTGGAGCTGCCGGAGGCCCCCTTTGAGCGAGGCTTGGCGGGTACCCCTAGCCTAGTTGTTTCGTATAATACCCTTGTTGTGGTATAGAAATACTCCCTAGTATTGTTATAATGCCCAAAATACCTTAGCCTTGTGCCTTGTAGTATTCCAAAGATACCTCTTGCGTAGAGTCCTAAATACTACCTTTTGTCCTTTTAGTCTCAAACCAAACCCTAAGGAAATCTTCATAGTTGGTTGAAGTATGTGAGTAGAAGTTGGTTAGAACTTCTAAGGGTTGTTTGAGTGGTTTGGAGCGCCGGAGGAGCTAAACCTTGCTCGGGATCGACATTATAACTTGGATAATTTTGGGCTTATCGAGGTAATTATCTTGTTCTCTATTGTAATTGGAAATTACATGTTTGTTAGATATATAGTTGAAGTATACTATATATGGAACTATACTTAGTATTATGGCAATGTCTTTGACTTAAGCCCAAGAATAAAGAATCAATCGAATCAGATTTACATAGATCAGTATTGCAGAGACTTGTGTAGAATTGTACGCGTCAGGTTAGACGTGTTAACCCCTGGTCAAGCTGTAGCCGACTCGATAGAGGAGAGATTTACGCTGCATGTGAGGTCGCCGAATTTTCTATGTAAAGATAGAAACTTGTGTTTTGGGGTTAATAGACGTTTGACCTTTATAGGTAAAAGTACTAAGAGTAGCGTATTCTACTCGAGTGGAAAGGGCTAGCAAGGTTGTAGTACTTGGAGCATTTTGCTTATTGTCGATAAATCGTCGCGAGGTATGTGAACCTCTTCCTATCTCTTCTAGCATGATATGTGTGAACTATGTAGTACCAGACGCATACGTGTTAATCGTGGTTTGATTGTTCTTAAAACATAAAGTGTTATAACGGCTTTATGGGAAGTTGTTATAATACTTTATGTAGGTAAGAAAATACTTTGTGGTTTTAAAAGGTAATCGATGTGAATTATAACGCTAGTTATAATAAAGAACTTGATGTATTTCAAAAGATTTCTAAATCGTTTTGAAGGAGAGTAACACTTGGTTTTAAAGGTTTTAAAAGAGTTATACTAGCTTGATGGGAGTTAGGTATAATGTCTTAAGAGAGGTAAAGAAAATGGTTTATTGATGTTAGAAGTTAAGAGACTTGATCTTATAAGATAAGAGACTTAACTTATTTGTTTTAATGTGGATGTTTATGAAACCTCATTCGTGAGTAATGAGTACTTGGTTTTATTTAAAGGATAATGTTTTATCGATTTCGGAAATCGAACGTGTATCGGCTGCACCATCGCAAATGCTAATAAAGGAAAATGTATTGAATAATGATGAATTGTATTAAAACCAAGAAACCTCCATCCGCATAGAAACTAAGATGAGACAAAATGATATTACATTTTCTAGATCATGGTCATTGTAATAAGAATGTTGTAAACAAGAATAACCTACTCACGTGAGACTTATATTACTCAATTGTTCTAAAACGGAATCAAGTGATTAAGTTTATGAACTATGAAACCATTTGAAAATGAGAAGCTTGAGTAATTGAAACTAGGCAAACCTGGAACTTAGGAAAAGAATGTTGTTACTTGATTTTGAAAAGGAATGTGGGTTGGTCATTCTAATACTACGTATCGGGTGACTTTAATAAGTAATGGATCTCTTTAAAAGAACTTAACGCACGTAGTACTTTAGGTTGAAACCGGACTTTGGCATAAAATGAAAGTACTTTGAGTTGTGTGAAACTTGCCTATGCTTGTTGTTGTGAAACTTGCCTATGCTTGTTGTCAGAAACTTGCCATGCTTGTGATGATAGCCTTTGTTGTGCAAGTGTGGTATTTCAGATACCGCGTCTCTCGATAGAGGGCGGTCGACTTGTTGAGAACTTACTTGACACGCCGGCGGTGATGGAGAATTCCACGTATGCTCCGCTGATAGTGTTATTCCACGGACTAGCTCTCCATGAGGTTTCTTACCGTTCGGCCGGTATCCGTGGTCGGCTCAGATTTGCCCCGCCTCGTGATCGATTCGCCTTGTATCCGTAGTCACCGTGACTTGCCCCTGCTCAAGTATAGTGACGAAGTTTCGTGATACGGCCTCGTCCCCGGTGGTCACCAGATTTGCCCCGGCCACCGCGTGACCGCCTGTATCCTGTGAGTCGGCCGCGACTTGCCCCGTGACGCCGTGTTTTGCTGCATTGTATTATTGGTACGGTCGGATCTGGTAGTTATACTTGTCTGCACGGTTTTTATAACACAGTGGGACATGGTGTTCATGTATAATCCTTGGTATGGTTATATCATAAATCACAGTGATGAAGAAATTCCACGCACGAGTGATAATTTGGAGGCGTGAGTCCTCGTCTTGATGTAATCGTTATATGTTATATATCGTAGTTTGGTCATCATACATGTCTCCCGCTTTATATAGACTATTATGATTTCATTTACTGATTTTCTGCTTCACATACTTAGTACTGTCAGATCGACCTCTCGGGCCGCGCTCATGCCGCAGTAGAGGTACATCTACCGCCGATCCCCGCGTTTAGGATCTCATTTCAAAGATTTTGGGAAGCTCCGTTCCGCCGGAGGCTTATCTTTGGTATGTTACCCGAGTCCGTAAGTTCTCAGACGCTCGTGGTATGGCGTGGCCCCGTCCCGTCATAGTTGTTGTATAAATCTTAGAGGTGCGTAGTAATCGCTGTGGCGTGGTTGTAAAAGGATTAAACTGCTCAGTTTTATGTATATACCGAGGCAATCGCTTGGTTGGCCTGCTTATTTATTATATCTCTTGTTTCATGATTCATGTTTTATTTTCCTGGTTTTCTCGATGTCAGATCACCAGGTGCCCGGTAAGGCACTGATGACGCCCGGTTCGGGCGTTACAAAGTGGTATCGAGCGATTAATCTCGGAAAGTGTCTACGACCGTGTCTAGTAGAGTCTTGATTATCGATGTGTTGTGCACCACATCTATAATCGTGAGGTCGCAGGACATTTAGGATTGGTTTCCATTCTTCTCATTCCGAGATCGTGCCTGAGTCAGTGTTGTAAGTTGGACCCTCCGACGTATCTCGCTTTTACCGCTTATGCCTCCGCAAGGCAACCAGAGCCCGAGGCAAGGCAGCCGAGGTGCCGCTAGTGAGATCTGAGGAGTACGAGGGCGCAGCCCGACAAGACTGAGGTTGTGCTTGACGGCGGTTTCACGACGCCGCCAAAGACCAAAGAGAGTTTAGAGCCGCAGCATGGCTGATGAGACTACAAGACTGAGCCTCCAGCCCCGCACCGGAGCAGAGATGAGTTACAAGGAGTGGCCCGATTAATGGCCGTGGTCAGGCAGACTTGAGGATAGGCCGGACACGCAGCCCGTGATGCACCAGTGGTTCACCCTAGATCGATAGTTCGAGGCTTCGGATTTTCCGAGTCAGGCCGCGAGTTTTATGGGTCGAGGCACGAGGATGATCCGCAGGAGTTCATCCGACGATTCAATGGATCATGAGAGTGATCAAGGCATCGGAGATCGAGTCGGTGGCCCTAGGTTCACATCAATCGCGTGATACCGCAATGATCGGTTTGATTCTTGGAGCCGCCAGGGAGAGCATGCACTTCCAGCGGTATGGAACGAGTTCTCGAGGCCTTTCTTGCACATTTCTTGCCTCCCGGATGAGGGCTCGCCGACAGATTTTTGGTGTTACGCAGACCGCGCACGGTTCGAGTACAATGTGGAGTTCGACTCATTGCGCAGACGCCCCGCGTTAGTAGCTAGTATGGAGGATCGAGTGCACCGATATGTTACGGTGGCTCGATGATTGCCTTGCAGAGAGTTGTTCGTAGCTCTTCACCGGCATGGACATCGCCCGCATGCAGCGTATACACTTGGATGTGAGGAGCGGATAAATCGACGGAATGACCAAAGTCGGTAAGAGGCCGTAACAGCAGGTCCTTTGGTGATTTTCGAGGCGACCGCCTCAGCAGACTAGTTATGTACCTCACAAGACAGAGTGGTCCTCCACGCCTTTCGGGACCTTCGGGATATTCAGAGCGTGGGGCTCCTGTGTTTCAGATTTTCGGGGAGCAGAGTGCTCGCGGATGAGGTTGCCCTTGTCTCGGTGTGGCCGTTGGAAAGCTTCATAAGTGGAGGTGTCGTACTAACTCGAGATTGTTATTTTGCGCCAACAGGCCATCCGGCAAGAGATCGTCCGACTGTGGGTAGCACTGTAGGATAGCATGGACTACTAGAGCGATTCACGGGTTCTTCACCTTCCGTAGCCAGCAGATGTTCGCACACCGGAAGGCCCCAGAGGTCGCGGTGGAGTTCGATTTAGCGGCCTTGAACCGCCTAGTTTGTGTATATCCTTAACCTCTAGAGTTTTGTTTATGTTGTTGATGTGTTTAATGTTATGTTTGGATAGCTTTGTGCTAAAATGTGATTTAGAAACACGTTAGTGAAAAGGGTAAGTCCCCGGGTAGTGTGAGATGGAAGTGGTAGCTTTCATGATGTGAAATAGTAAGATTGTTAGGATCGGGAACAAGAGTTGCGCGTTGAAGTCGGGTTTAGGACCATTTATGGGTCAAACCAGAACCCGGTTTGGGGTGGGGCCAGTTCGGGTGGTCCCGCCAGTGGTAGGTCACGAGGATGCTAGGCCCAAGTTTGTATGATCATCGTATGAGTTCGTGGACGCGTTCGACCGAAGCCGTTCAGAAGGCCGGAATGGCCTTAAGGAAGTTTGAGGTTAGTAAGATGACCAAGTTTGGAGGTAGTGACTCCAGAGATTTTCGGGAACGGAAGTAATGACTGAGGTATGGTACATGCGGGGAGAGTTCAAGTGTTCGAGAAGGGCACGACGAGTAAGGAAGGAAGATAACGTGTGTTATTTCGCAGGCTGTGGCGTTGACAACTTGTTAGAGGAACTTCATCGATATCCGTCTTGAGAAGGAACATTCGGACGAATGTTTCGGGCGAGGGAGAATGTTATACCCGTTGTTGCAGGGTATGTATGTGAGGACGACGCATTTGTGTACTGCAGAAATTTTTGAAAGGAAAGAAAGATGTGAGTTTCGACTAAAAGTTTCCGTTATTTGTGAAGAAAAAGGTTCGTTAATGGGAATTGATTCCCAGTTTGGTATTCGGACTTCTGAATATTAGAGAATTATGGAATTTTATTTTGAAATGGTCACGTGGGCCCACGGAGAAATTTACGGTTTGTGGGGCCCACTTTGTTTTCGAGATTTTGGCCATTGTGGATATTTTTAGAAAGACGCGTTTTTAGGGTTGCAGGAGGGTGACACGTGTCACCCCGCCTGTGGCTCGCCAAAGTTACATTTGGGCACAAGTGCCGATCAGAGTCGTTTTCCGACGAAACGTTTCCACGACTTTCGTAGGGAAAATTCCGCTATGTCGCTTTTGTATTTTTGCGGATTTTTCCGAGAGACGAAACATTTTGGACCAACGGAGGGTGACATGTGTCACCTCACATTGCAAGTGGGCGTCAGTGGAAGAGTGGTTCACGAATTGGCTTGATCTTTGTGGCTCACGTTGGCCCTATTGGTTCCTTGTTTTGTGCCTTGTTTTGGCCTTGTTTTGTGGCTTGTCTTGTGCCATGTTTTGTGGAGTAGGGTTAGGGTGCACTTGGCTTGATCAAGGCCTTACACTTGCCTCGCACATGGCTTGATTCGCCATTGGTTGGCATTTGGGTTTGCTATAAATACCCCTTAGTTGATGAACTTTCTTCATCCAAAATCTTTTCCAAGTCTTGAAATCTCTCCTTTGTGAGTTGAAATCGTCCAAAGCCCTCCTCCCCTTTTTGTGGAGCTTTGGAGAGGCCCCCTTTGAGTGAGGCTTGGCGTGGGGTACCCCTAGCCTAGTTGTTTTCGTATAATACCCCTTTTGTGGTATAGAAATACTCCCTAGTATTGTTATAATGCCCAAAATACCTTAGCCTTGTGCCTTGTAGTATTCCAAAGATACCTCTTTGCAGAGTCCGGAAATACTACCTTTTGTCCTTTAGTCTCAAACCAAACCCTAAGGAAATCTTCATAGTTGGTTGAAGTATGTGAGTAGAAGTTGGTTAGAACTTCTAAGGGTTGTTTGGAGGTTTGGTTGGAGCGCTCGAGTGAGCTAAACCTTGCTCAGGATCGACATTATAACTTGGATAATTTTGGGCTTATCGAGGTAATTATCTTGTTCTCTATCAGAATTGGAAATTACATGTTTGTTAGATATATAGTTGAAGTATACTATATATGGAACTATACTTAGTATTATGGCAATGTCTTTTGACTTAAGCAAGAATAAAGAATCGAATCGAATGTATTTACATGGGGTATCAGCAAGAGACTTGTGTAGAATTGTACGCGTCAGGTTAGGCGTGTTAACCCCTGGTTGGCTTGGTAGCCGACTCGATAGAGAGAGAGATTTACGCTGTCATGGGGAGGTCCTTGAATTTTCTATAGAAAGATAGAAACTTGTGTTTTGGGGGTTAATAGACGTTTGTGACCTTTATAGGTAAAAGTACTAAGAGTAGCGTATTCTACTCGAGGAGTGGAAAGGGCTAGTGCGTCAGTAGATTGGAGCATTTTGCTTATTGTCGATAAATCGTCGCGAGGTATGTGAACCTCTTCCTATCTCTTCTAGCATGATATGTGTGAACTATGTAGTACCAGACGCATACGTGTGTTAATCGTGTTTGATTGTTCTTAAAACATAAAGTGTTATAACGGCTTTATGGGAAGTTGGTTATAACTGACTTTATGTAGGTAAGAAAATACTTTGTGGTTTTAAAAGGTAATCGATGTGAATTATAAGCGCTAGTTATAATAAAGAACTTGATGTATTTCAAAAGATTTCTAAATCGTTTTGAAGGAGAGTAACACTTGGTTTTAAAGGTTTTAAAAAGAGTTATACTAGCTTGATGGGAGTTAGGTATAATGTCTTAAGAGAGGTAAAGAAAATGGTTTATCGATGTTAGAAGTTAAGAGACTTGATCTTATAAGATAAGAGACTTAACTTATTTGTTTTAATGTGGATGTTTATGTGAAACCTCATTCGTGAGTAATGAGTACTTGGTTTTATTTAAAGGATAATGTTTTACCGATTTGAAATCGAATGTGTATCGACAGCACCATCGCAAATTAATAAAGGAAAATGTATTGAATAATGATGAATTGTATTAAAACCAGTAGAAACCTCCATCTTCATAGAAACTAAGATCAGACAAAATGATAATACAATTAATAGATAAAGGATGCTGGAATAAGAATGTTGTAAACAATAAAAACCTACTCTCACGCGCGACTTATAATACTCAATTGTTCTAAAACGAATCAAGTGATTAAGTTTATGAACTATGAAACCATTTGAAAATGAGAAGCTTGAGTAATCAAACTAGGCAAACCGAACTTAGGAAAAGAATGTTGTTACTTGATTTTGAAAAGGAATGTGGGTTGGTCATTCTAATACTACGTATCGGGTGACTTTAATAAGTAATGGATCTATTTTAAAAATAAATTAACGTACGTAGTACTTTAGGGTTGAAACCCGTACTTTGGCATAAAATGAAAGTTCTGTGAGTTGTGTGAAACTTGCCTATGCTTGTTGTTGTGAAACTTGCCTATGCTTGTTGTTGTGAAACTTGCCTATGCTTGTGATGATAGCCTTTGTTGTGCAAGTGGTATTTCAGATACCGCTGCCTCTCGATAGAGGCCTCGACTTGTTGAGAACTTACTTGACACGTCGGGCGTGATGGAGAATTCCACGGTATGCTCCGCTGATAGTGTTATTCCATGGACTAGCTCTCCATGAGGTTTCTTCTTCTACCTGGGTATCCGTGGTCGGCTCGACTTGCCCCGCCTCGTGGATGATTCGCCTTGGTATCCGTAGTCACCGTGACTTGCCCCTGCTCGAGATAGTGACGGTTTCGTGATACGACCTTGTCCCCGGTGGTCACCAGATTACTGCCCGGTCACCGCGTGACCGCCTTGGTATCCAGAGTCGGCCGCACTTGCCCCAGACGGCCGTGTTTTGTTGCATTGTATTATTGGTACGGTCGGATCTGGTAGTTATACTTGTCCTGTACGGTTTTTATAACACAGGTGGGACATGGTGTTCATGTATAATCCTTGGTATGGTTATATCATAAACTGCCGGCAGTGAGGAAGAAATTCCACGGGCACGAGTGATAATTTGGAGGGCGTGAGTCACTGTCTTGATGTAACTGGTTATATGTTATATACTGTAGTTTGGTCATCATACATGTCTCCTGCTTTTTATAGACTATTATGATTTCATTTACTGATTTTCTGATTTCACATACTTGGTACTGCCAGATCGACTCCTTCGGGCCGCTCACGCCGCAGTGAGGTACATCTACCGCCGATCCCCGCGTTAGGATCTCATTTCAGCATTTTGGGAAGCTCCGTTCCGTCGAGGCTTATCTTTGGTATGTTACCACGAGTGCGTAAGTTCTTATGCGTTCGGTATGGCGGGCCCCGCCCCGTCATAGTTGTTGTATAAATCTTAGGTCCAGATCGCTGCAAGTGTGGTTGTAAAAGGATTAAACTGCATTCGTGTTTATGATATACCGAGGCAACTGCTTTGGTTGGCCTGCTTATTTATTATATCTCTTGTTTCATGATTCATGTTTTATTTTCCGCTGGTTTTCTCGATGTTGTATCACTAGGGTGCCCGGTAAGGCACTGATGTGCCCGGTTCGGCGCATAATGGTGTATGAACATCCCGCTGGCTATGGAAGGTGAAGAACCCGCAATCGATCCGTAGTCTGTGCTATCCTACCCGCTACCCGGTCTGACAGTTTCTCCCTAAATGGCCTCACTGCCGCATGTAAAACAAACTCCCGACTAGCACGACACTCCCATCGTGAGTCTACCACACGTCACAACGAGGTAGGGTGGCTTCACCGCTAACACCCGCTTCTCCCGAAAATCTGAACCTCGGAGCCACGACCGCCTCAATACTCTGGATGCCACAAGATTGCGAGGACCACTCAGATCGGGCGAGGCGCATAACTAGTTCGGCCTGAGGCGTCCGCCTCGAAAGTCACCAGGACCTCGCTGCTCGCCTCTTCACGACCTTGGTCATTCCGCCGATTTCTCCGCCTCACCTCCAAGTGCATAAGCTCGCATGCGGCAATGTCCATGCCGTGAAGAGCTACACTAACAACTTCGCTAGGTAATCATCGAGCCTCAGAACATATCGGTGCACTCGATCCTCCATACTAGCTACTAATGTGGGACGCATCGCCAATGAGTCGAACTCCACATTGTACTCGAACCAGACGCCTGCTCGCCGCAACACCAAAAATCTGTTTACCCGAGCCCTCCTCATCTGCGAGGCAAGAAGTGTGCAAGAAATGCCTTTGAGAACTCGTCCCAAATACCGGAAGTGCATTCTCTCCTCAAGATTGTGGAGGACCACTCAGATCGGGCGAGGCGCATAACTAGTCTCTGCCGAGGCGGTCCGCCTCGAAAGTCACCAAAGGACCTCATTGCTCGCCCTCTTCGCGACCTTGGTCATTCCGTCGATTTCTCCGCCTCACCTCCAAGTGCATAAGCTCGCATGCGGCAATGTCCATGCCTACCAAGAGCTACACCCGAACAACTCGCTAGGTAATCATCGAGCCTCGTAACATATCGGTGCACTCGATCCTCCATACTAGCTACTAATGCGGGAAGTATCGCCAATGAGTCGAACTCCACATTGTACTTCAACTGCACGCCTGCTTCGCCGCAACACCAAAAATCTGCGGCCCGAGCCCTCTCATCTGTGGAGGCAAAAAGTGTGCAAGAAATGCCTTTGAGAACTCGTCCCAAATAGCTGGAAGTGCATTCTCTCCCCGGGACAGCTCCCACGAATCAAACGATCATTGCGGTATCACGCAATGATGCGAACTCAGACCACCGACTCGGTCTCCGATGCTTGATCACTCATGATCCGTCAGAATCGCTTGATGAACTCCTGCGGATCATCCTCGTGCCTCGACCCATAAAACTCGCGTTACATCTCGGAAAATCCCGTAGCCTCAAACCGCTCGCCGGTGAACTACGGTGCTATGGATCTGAATCGCCGATCCAAATTTATCTCATATTCGCCACGACCGCCAAGAATCGCCATCTCCTTGTACTTATCTCATCCGCTCCAGCCGTGGACTGGAGGCTCGTGTATCAGAGTCTCAGCAGCCATCGCTGCGACTCTAAACTTCTTTGCTTTGGCGGTGTCGCAAAACTCGTCTGAAGTACTATCTCAGTCTTGACTGCTCGCGCCTGCATTTCTCTCAGTATCCTACTAGCAGCTCCTCGCCGCTTTGCCTGCGTCTGGGCCTGGGTTACCTTACGCGGAGGCATAACTGGTAAGGGAAAGGAATACGTCAGAGGGGTTCAACTTATCACACAGCTCTAAGGCACGATCTCAGAATGAGAAGAATGGAAACCAATCCTAAATGTCCTATAGCCTCCTGATTATAGATGTGGTGCACAACACACCGATAATCAAGACTCTACTAGACACGGTCTGTAGACACTTTCCGAGGATTAACTGCTCCGATACCACTTTTGTCACGACCCGAACCCGGGCCCGTGACTGGTGCCTTACCCCGGGCACCCTAGTGATACAACATCAGAGAAAACCAGCGGAAATAAAAACTTAAACATGCAAATAGACATGGATCAAGATGAAAGAAAACAGGCCAACCAAAACGGTTGCCTTTCAACATATATATATATATAAACATTTAAACAGTTACAATCCTTACAACCCTACCCACAACAGTGCTACAGACCTCTAAGATTTATACAACAACTATGACGGGACAGGGCCCCGCCATACCCCTGAACGTACAAGAACATACAGACTCAGGGTAACATACCAAAGATAAGCCTCCGACGGAACGGAGCTTCCCAATACGCTGAAATGAGATCCTAAACACGGGGATCGACAGCTGATGTACTTCTACCTGCGGCATAAACGCAGCCCCCCGAAGGAGGTCAGTACAACAGGTACCAAGTATGTGAAACTGTAAAATACTGTAAATGAAATCATAGCAGTCTATATAAAGCAGAAGACATGTATGATAACCAAACTACAGTACACAACAAATAAACAGTCATATCAAGTCAGGGACTCACGCCCTCCAAATCATCACTCGTGCCCGTGGAATTCCTTCCTCACCGCCAGCAGTCTATGATATGATAGCCACAAGACAGCAATCCAAATGGGAGCATACCCGTGCGCTACGCATCGTGTCAGTATGTCCAAAGGGAAACACTAAGACAACATTCCAAATGGAAGCATACCCGTGCGCTACGCATCGTGTCAGTATGTCCAAAGGGAAACAAAAAGAACGCAATCAAAATGGAAGCATACCCGTGCGCTACGCATCGTGTCAGTATGTCCAAAGGGAAACAACAAGGTGGCAATCAAAATGGAAGCATACCCGTGCGCTACGCATCGTGTCAGTATGTCCAAAGCGTTTAGCAAAAGTAACAATATCAACAGGAACGTACCCGTGGAATTTCTCCGTCACTGCTGGCACGTCCAAGTAAGTTCTCAACAAGTCAACCGACCCTCCATCGAGAGACGCGGTAGTATAGAAACACAATTCTTGCACAACAAAGGCTATCACAACAAGCATAGGCAAGTTTCACAAAAACAAGCATAGGCAAGTTTCACAACAACAAGCATAGGCAAGTTTCACAACAACAAGCATAGGCAAGTTATACACAACTCAAAGTACTTTCATTTTATGCCAAAGTCCGGGTTTTAACCCTAAAGTACTACGTACGTTAAATTCCTTTTAAAGAGATCTATTCCTTTTATAAAAGTCACCCGATACCCGTAGTATAAAATAGAGTGACTCACATTTTTTTAAGTAAACCAAAACAACTTCCATACTTTCCTTTTTAAAACCAATTAAGGCAATACCATGCCTTCTTTTTAGACCAAAACACTTCTCTTTTTAAAGTCAAGTTACCACATTAAAACCAATGATAAAACCCTTCTTTTGTTTTCATAAAGTCGTTATAACCAACTTCCCATAAAGCTTGTTATAACACTTTATGTTTTAAACCATTTTAAGACAACACAATGCCCTTCTTTTCCCTAAAGTTCCAGTTTGCCTAATTTCAATTACGCAAGTCTCTTTTTAGAAAAGTTTCATAGTTCAATGTCTTAATCTCTTTTTAAAACAATTGAGTAACATATGCCATAGGCGAGTAGGTTATTCTTGTTCATAATCAATCTTATTAAGCAGCCATGATCTAGAAAATGTAATATCATTTTGTCTCATCTTAGCTTCTATGCAGATGGAGGTATCTACTGGTTTTAATAATACTTCATTATTCAATACATTTTCATTTATTAACGCTGCAGTGGTTTGTCGATACACATTCTGATTTCCGAAATCAGTAAAACATTATTCTTTTTTTAAAAAAACCACGTACTCATTACTCACAAATGAGGTTTCACACAAAACTCATATTAATTCATTTAAGTTAAGTCTCTTATCTTATAAGATCAAGTCTCTTAACTTCTAAAATCAGTAAACCATTTTCTTTACCCCTCTTAAGACGTTATACCTAACTCCCCATAAAGCTAGCATAACTCTTTTTAAAACCTTTAAAACCAAGTGTTAATCTCCTTTCAAAAATGGTTTCTTAACTCTTGTGACATACTTCAAGTTTCTTGTTATTCAGGCTTAAGTCAAAAGACATTGCCGTACAACTACGTTCAATTAGCACACGTACGTCTACCGTACTATATATTATTCAGGCTTAAGTCAAAAGACATTGCCGTACAACTATGTTCAATTAGCACACGTACGTCTACCGTACTATATATTATTCAGGCTTTAGTCAAAAGACATTGCCGTACTATATATATCTTCCTTTAAAATATCATGGTAAAGAGTATAGGAAGAATCACATACCTCGCGACGATTATCGACTAAAAGCAAAACGCTCCACGGCTATAACCCGGCTAGCCTTGTCCACCTTCTAAGTAGCACATGCTACTTGCAAAACATTCAACCAATAAAGGTTATCACCATCGTAATACAGTCCTATGTAAGTACAGTTTAACTTCTACTTGCATTCTTCTGAAGTGATTTCAGTTCAATCCTTTTCTGTAATATCCTTCTATTATAGTTCAATTCTCTTCTATGAATCTTATATTCATTTCTACTACGACAGTATGTAATTTCCAATTACAATAGAAGGATAGTAGTGTTTACCTCGATGAGCCCAAAAATTATCCAAGTATAATGTCGCTCATGAGCAACGTTAAGCTCCTACTCCGAGTGCTCCAACCCGCTCCAAACAACCATTGGAAGTTCTACGCAACTTCTACTTAACACTTCAACCGACTATGAAGGTTTTCCTTAGGGTTTCGTTTAGTGGCTAAAGAAGGTATAATAGTATTTTCTGGGCTTTTGTATAAGTGTAACCTTGGGAATACTACAAGGTATTTTGGCCAAGGTATTTGGGCATTATAACAATACTAGGAGAGTATTTCTATACCACAACAAGGGGTATTATATGAAAACAACTAGGCTAGGGGGGGGGTACCCCTCGGCTAGGGCACCACAAAGGGGGGGGAGGCTCTCGGCCAAGGGCCTTTCTCAAAGGGGGAGGGGGCTTTGGACGAAAGCAAACAAGAGGGAGGGAGTATTTGAGACTTAGAAAGATTGCTCAAGTTTTTGGATTAAGAAAGTCTTCAAGTAAGGGGAGTATTTATAGGCTAACCAAAGGCCAACCAATGGCCAAGATGAAGACAAGTGTGGTGCAAGTGTAGGGCTAGATTTTAACCATGTGGACCTTATCCATCTACCACACAACTTGCACAAAATATCCTACCAACTAAAGTGCTCCCAAATCGTCCAAACCGCCCAAAACGTGCTCCAATGTGAGGGTGACACTTGTCACCCTCCCGTTGGTCCAAAATGTTTCGTCTCTCGGAAAAATCCGCAAAAATTAGAAATGACATAGCCGGAATTTTCCCTTCGCAAGTTTAGTAAAACGTTTATTTAAAAACGATTCTTTTCGGCACTTGTGCCCAAATTTCGAAACTTGTCAATTCTTAAGGCTTGAATTTTATACGTACGCCCTCACGTACATACTCTGGAAATACGGGGTATAACACCTGCCTTGACTTCTAACAACAAGGAAGAGGGATGGAAAGAAGTTATTTCAAGAAAGAATATCAGTTTAGGGAAGAATGCGAAGCGCGGAGGTGCTACTAAAACCTCCATTGTTTCCTAATGAAAATTCTTTGTTGGAATGTCCGAGGTCTTTGCGGACAAAGGGATAGGGCATCCATACAAACTCTTGTGTGTAGGCTTGCAAAACAACATGATGTGGCATTGGTTTGCCTAATAGAAACTAAATTCACTCGAACACGGCTGTACTCTTTTACTTCTCAAAGATTCCTTGCTTGGAAATTTTGCTCCAACATAGATTTCATTGATGGCGGAAGAATGCTAGTACTATGGGACCCCTCCAGAGTTAGTTGTGATGTGCTTGGAATGGACTCTCAACATATCCATGTCCAAGCACGTTGTAACATATCTCAAGTGTCCTTTCTTGCTACGTTTGTGTATCCGGTCTATAGCATTCCGGAAAGAAGAAAACTTTGGCATCATCTTACCCACATGGGCACTAGCATTGTCATGCCTTGGATGATCATTGGAGATTTAAATACTTATTTCTACCCTCAAGATAAGGTCGGTGGTCCTCCTCTCACGCCTTATGCACTTAGGGACCTTGGGGAATTCAGAATAGCTCACGGACTTGATGACACTCCTTATACGGGTTCCTTCTACACTTGGATGAATGGCTCAATATGGTCCAAGCTAGATAGAGTGTTAATGAATCAACATTGGAGTGACTTGAACCTAGAGTGCTCAGCCAACTTTTTGCCTATGGAACCAGTCTCGGACCATTGCCCCGTGATTGCTTCGGTAATTGCATCTTCTAGTAATGGAAAAAGACCTTTCAAGTTTATGAACATGTGGCTCTAACACCCCGCCTTTGAGAACATCCTAACTTCATGTTGGAGACAGCGTGTTTTTGGATCTGCCCAATTCACATTGGTAACAAAATCGAAGTCTTTAAAGAAGCCATTGCGTGATTTGAACTCTAGTGAATTCGGGAGTATTGCACAAAGAGCAAATGCGGCAAACATGAAATTTAAGGAGGCTATAAATGCGCATATGGAGGATCCCTTTGATGAAGATTTAAAAGCCAAGGTCAAGTCCTTAAAAGCTAAAGCCAATCACCTCCTTGAATCCGAGAGACACTTCATAAGACAAAAGGCGAGACAAAAACATTTGATTGGAAGTGATAGGTGCTCCAAATACTTTCATAGCTTGATCAAGAGGAGCAATGTTAAGAACTCTATTACTTATCTTGTAAAGGACAACGGTAATACCACAACATCTCCCGGGGAAGTAATAGGAATGCTTGTTGAGTTTTATAAAGGACTTCTTGGCTCATCTCGACCCGCAACAAACATTGATCTCGCGGTACTTGATTGTGGTACGAAGCTAGGGGAGGAGGATGGCTTATTCCTTTTACATCATGTCTCCCTAAAGGAGGTTTGAGATGCTCTCTCCGATATTGGCAATGACAAAGCACCTGGCCCAGATGGTTTTTCAGTCGCCTTCTTCAAAAAAAGATGGAGGAATGTGGGACATGATGTAGTAAGGAGTATACAAGAATTCTTCTCTTCCGGTGTGCTTTTGAAGCAAGTGAACCATACAATTCTCACCCTTCTACCCAAAACAGATCGAGACCCCAAGGTGAGTGACTTTAGACCTATTGGATTGACCAATGTGGTCTACAAGATCATAACAAAGATCCTAGCTAACCGGATGGCAAGGTTTCTTCCTACACTTGTTGATAAATGTTAAGGAGCTTTTGTGAAAGAAAAGAACATGGTGGATAATGTCTTCATTGCCCAAGAACTTGTGAGAGGTTATAATAGAACTAGAGTCTCGCCAAGGTGTATGCTTATGGTGGATCTTCGGAAAGCATTTGACACGGTCTCCTGGAATTTCCTCGAATCAGTTCTAAGAGGTCTCAAGTTTCCGGACAGATTTGTTAGATGGATTATGGAATGTGTAAGTTTAACCTCTTTCTCTCTTTCAATCAATGGAGAGTTGCACGGCTATTTAGCGGGAAAAAACGGCTTGAGGCAAGGTGATCCTATGTCTCCTATGTTTATTATCCTATGCATTGAATACCTTTCAAGATTGCTCAAGCTAAAAACTTCGGACAAAGCCTTTTCTTATCACCCAAAGTGCAAGAGACTAGGCATCTCTCATATTGCCTTTGCGGATGATCTTATGCTTTTTGCCAAAGGGGATTTATCTTCGGTTGGTGTTCTTATGGATTGTCTTGATGATTTGAAGGCGGCTTCTGGCCTTACACTTAACCCATCAAAATCTTCCATCTACATTGCGGGAGTGCAAGGTTTAATCCGCGACTTGATCTTGTCAAGAGTTGGCTTCTCTTTAGGAGTCTTTCCCGTGCGGTACTTAGGGGTCCCTTTGTCCCCAATTTTTGTCTCGGTGGATCAGTTTTCCCCTTTCACTAGTGCAATGTCGGGTTACATTCAGAAATGGGGACACCACTCACTCTCCTATGCGGGAAAGTTGGAACTAATCAGATCGGTTATTCAGGGTGTCGAGAGCTTTTGGTTTCGGGCTCTTCTTATTGGCTCTTCAGTTCTCAACAAGGTTCGCTCTGCTTGCATCCAGTTCTTATGGGGTGGCAAGCCACCAAGAGTCGCTTGGGATGAAATTTGTGTGTCTCAATCTGAAGGAGGCTTGGGCCTCATGGACATCAAAGTATGGAATCACGCCTTACTCTCCCGGACCATCTGGCAAGCTCACACTATGGCGGATACACTATGGGTTCAATGGATTAATAGCTATTACTTGAGAGACCAATCCATTTGGGATTATGATTCTCCGTACTAGGGATTCCCCTTTATTCAAGAAGTTTTGTTGCATTCGTGACACTTTCATAAGCATCTTTGGGAATCAAGGTAACACAATTGCCGGCTTGGAGAAGTGCTGCACCAATGGGAGATTTGATTCGGGTCTTGTGTACGATGTCTTGCGCACCCCGCGGGAACATAAGCTTTGGATGTCTCAAATTTGGAAAGGTTACATTCCTCCTAAATTCTCTTTCACGGTTTGGCTCACTTGTAGGAAGCGTCTTGCTATCAAAGACACTCTCTCCTTCCTAAACTTGGAAGACAAAACTTGCGGGTTCTGCAAGGGTGCCAATGAGACAAGGGCTCATCTCTTCTTTTCTTGTCCCTTCACTCACAAGATTTGGAAGCACATAAAAGAATGGTTGGGAATTAGAAGAGAAATGACAACAATTGAAAGCGCACTCAAGTGGATTAAGAAAGAGCATCGAGGGACTGGCATTCGATCCAAAACCATCCTACTTGCCTTTTGCATAGTGGTATATGAGATTTGGAGAACAAGAAATGAATTGCTATTTGCGGGCACTAACTCAACAACAGATGAGGTTGTGGCAAAAGTCAAAACAACAACCTATAGAGTTCTTTATGATTTAATCCCCTCTTGTAACGTCACCTCTGAGTGACCGCCCCTTCCATCCTTCATTTCTTTCTTTATGTTACGTTGAGGATTGAGAACCCTCAATGATTGATTGTAGTTCCCAGTTTCTTTCTTAGTAATAATATTATCATTTACCCGGAAAAAAAAAGTCTTGCTAGGACTTGAGTTTGATATTGTTGACTAAGTCCAAGGGCCACTTGGATAGATTTTTTTAAATGAATTGGATCCAAGACATCCATATGTACTAATCTTGACCCTTCATAGTGTTATTTGAACACACTACTAGCAAGACAAGTTCCCATACTTAGAAAATTTTCAAGAAAACTTGTTCTTGTCTTCATAAGCTCTCGGGTTAGGGTCATATAGCAAGACAAGATTTTTCGTTTGTTGTTCAATAATCTCCACACTTTAAACCAAAGTTCCTAAGGGTATTGTAAGGGTATCTCAATAGAAAGATCCCGGAAAAATGTCGTTTTTGCGTTAGTCGCAAGGTGAAAACCTAAGTCACTTTCCTAGGGTTGGATTGGAAATTGAAGGAAAGTTGTTTATGATCTTCTAAGGGCTTCAAGTGGCGGATTGGAGTGTCAAGGAGAGGCTCTAAGTTTCTAGGGAGCGACTTCGGATCTTGAAGTTGGATTAAGGCTCGTTAAGGTAACAATCTTGTTCTCTTAACTGTTATAAGATTACTTATTATTGTAGCCTTACATTTTAACTAGCATGATGTATATGTATTAATGATTGATAAGTGTTATGGATATTGAAAGCCTAAATCCGAAATGAAATTATTAGCCATTTGAAATTGATATACAATTTGGTCGATAATTAGAATCGTCGCATGTTACCTACTTGAAGATTGAAGTAGTTATAATCGATTGCGGCTTGATAACATGTTATACTAAACAACTAGGATTGAAAAGACTTTGTGTGTTTTCCTTCAAATTGCCGAAAATGACATTGTCTTTTGGACTAGTTTGATATCAATTGTGGGGAGGAATTTTACACGTCTTGTTAGGCGTGTAATCCCCTATTGTTAACTGCATTGTTGAGCCTTAAATGTGGCGTGTTTGGTTATTGAATTCGGGCCTTGAAAAAGGTGGAAAAGTATGTAGAAACAAAGGAAGTGCTGTCCGATTTTCCGTAGAATTTAGTGACTTTGGACTTAGAATATTTTACGTTTGAAGTTATAAGTTAATAGACGTATTATGGTCATTATAGGTTGACATACTACGTATGACATATTGGACTTGGCAAGTGGAATGAAACGAAGAGGTATGTGGAACTTTCTTATCTCTTGAGCATGAGTAGTTGTAAATGTATAGTATGGTAGACGTACGAGATTTAAATGAATTTAGTTTCATTTGATATCCTTGACTTGTTTTAAGGATGTCCAAGTTGGTTGAGTTAGAGAATTAACTCACTTGTTTTTAAAGGATAGAAATGCCTTGGTTTCAAAAGCATAAAGTTGGTTAATAACTTTATGGAAGGTAAAAAGAATGGTTTATCTTAATAAGGTAAACAAAGATTTCTTGACTTGAAAAGGTATAGACTACTTGACTTGGAAAGTATTGATTCCTTGAGCTATTCTAAAGTTAAGAAACTTGATTACTAAAGTTAAGAGACTTGAAGTATTTTAAAAGTATATGATAATTGGTTCTGAAAGTATAAGTCTCCTGGTTATAAAAAGAATGGAAGTGTCTAAAGCATAAAGTAAGTATAACGGCTTTATAGGAAGTTGGTTATAATAACTTTATGGGAAGTTAAAAGAATGGTTTACTCTAGTGATGTAAATAAAGATAAATGACTTGAAATGAAGAAAGGCAAATTGATTTAGAGGCATCAATTGCTTAAAGTTTTAAAGTAAAAAGTCACTCGGTTTAGAAGCCTATAAATGTATTTCTAAAAGGTATTGTGTCACGACCCGTTCCGGGGCCCGTGACTGGTGCCTTACCCGGGCACCCAAGTAGTCATACATCAGAGAAATCAGCGGAATATAAAACATACAGATATGAAACAAGAGATAAGATAATAAACAAAGCCAACCAAAACGGTTTGCCTTTGCATATATCTGAAATTTTTGAGCAGTTACATCCCTTTACAAACCCCGCCACAACAAGATTACACACTCTAAGAATGTAACAACACCTATGACGGGACAGGGCCCCGCCATACCCCCGAATGTACAGAACCTACAACTCAGGGAAACATACCAAAAGATAAGCCTCCGGAGAAACGGAGCTTCCCAATACGCTGAACTGTGATCCTATGAGCGAGGATCAACAACCGGTGTACCTCTACCTGCGGCATGAACGCAGACCCGGGCGAGGTCGATAACAGTACCAAGTATGTGAAATCGAAAATACGAAAATGAAATCATAATAGTCTAAATAAAATAAGACACATATGATAACAAAACTACGATCACAAAGATAAAAGTAGTCATGTCAAGTCAGGTACTCACGCCCTCAAGGTCATCCCTCATGCCCATGGAACTCCTTCCTCACTGCCGGCAGTCTAGGTATAAGTCATGTGATACGTGTAACATGTCTCGTCCCATCTCATGGACTCGAGGTAAAATCGTATGGAATACATTCCCGGTCCATCTCATGGACTCGGTATCAAATCAGGTGGTATACATTCCCGGTTCATCCCATGAACGCGGTGTCGCATGAAATACATTCCCGGTCCATCTCATGAACTCGGTATCGTGTGAAATACATTACCGGTTCATCTCATGAATGAGGTATCGTGTGGAATACATTCCCGGTTCATCCCATGAATGCGGTGTCGAGTGAAATACATTCCCGGTTCATCTCATGAACGCGGTATCAAATCAGGTGGAATACATTCCCGGTTCATCCCATGAACGCGGTGTCGAGTGAAATACATTCCCGGTTCATCTCATGAACGCGGTATCAAATCAGGTGGAATACATTCCCGGTTCATCCCATGAACACGGTGTCGAGTGAAATACATTCCCGGTTCATCTCATGAACGCGGTATCAAATCAGGTGGAATACATTCCCGGTTCATCCCATGAACGCGGTGTCGTGTGGTCATAACATTTAAACGCTCTTTTAAGACAAATAAAGATAATGCCATATTTTCCTTTTAAAACAACTAAGGTAATATTATGCCCTGCTTTTTAAACCAAAACACTTTCCTTCTTAAAGTCAAGTAACAACATTCTTTTCCAAAAGTTCAAGTTTGCCTAATTTCAAATATTCACGTCTCTTGTTTTCGAAAGATTTCATAGTTCATAGTCTTAATCATTTAATAACATAATTCTTTTTTAAAACAGTTGAGCAATATATGCCTTGTGTATGAGTAGGTTATTCTTGTTTATAACAATCTTATTAAAGCAGCCATGATCTAGGAAATGTAATACAATTTTGTCTTATCTTAGCTTCTATGCAGATGGAGGTTTCTACTGGTTTTAATATAGTTACTTATTTGTCAATACATTTTCCTTTATTAACGCTGCAGTGGTTCATTCGATACTTATTCTCATTTAGAATCAAGAAACATTATTCTTTTTTTTTTAAAACCAAGTACTCATTACTCACGAATGAGGTTTCACACTTTTTAACAAAATTCATATCAATTTAATTAAGTCAAGCCTCTTATCTTTTGAGATCCAGTCTCTTATCTTCTAAAATCAATAAACCATTCTTTTTATTACTCCTAAGTCGTTATACCTAACTTCCCGTAAAGCTAGTATAACTCTTAAACTTTCACAACCAAGTATTACTCTTCTTTAAAAAATGATTCTTAATTCTTTTGAAATACTTCAACATTCTTATTATTTAAAACTCAAGTCAAAAGACATCGAAGTAAAACCACGTTCAGTTAACACACGTACATCTACCGTACTATATATTCTTTTAAAATATCATGCTCAAGAGGATAGGAAGAATCACATACCTCGCGACGATTATCGACTATTAGCAAATAGGTCCAAAGTACTGTAATCCTGCTAGCCTTTTCCACCCTTCGAGTAGAATACGCTACTCGCAGTACTTCAACCTATAACGGTCATACAAGTCTATTAACGTCTAGACTACTCTGTAGAATAATTCTAGATACAGATTCCTTATTCTACGGAAAATTGGGCAGCACTTCCTTACCCGCCAAACTACACAAGTCTACTGTAAATACAGTCCTATGTAAGTACAGTTCAGTCTTCTTCTTTAATATTCTTCTAATGTGATTTCCATTCAATTCTCTTCTTTTATACCATCCTTATATACGTCTTATACTCATTTCTATACTACTACAGTATGTAATTTCCAATTACAATAGAAGGACAGTAGTATTTACCTCGATAAGCCCACAATTATCCAAGTTTTAATGTCGATCCTGAGCAACGTTTAGCTCCTATTCTGAACGCTCCAAGCCGCTCAAAACAACCCTTAGAAGTTCTACACAACTTCTACTTAACACTTCAACCGACTATGAAGATTTTCCTTAGGGTTTCGTTTTTGTGACTGAAGGGAAGTATAATAGTATTTATGGGCTTTTAGTATAGGTGTAACCTTGGAATACTACAAGGTATTTGGTCCAAGGTATTTTGGAATAGTAACAATACTTGGAGAATACTTTTCTACCAAGGGGGGGTATTTTACGAAAACAACTAGGCAAGGGGGTTCGGCGAGGGCCTCGAGGAGAGGAGGGAGGCTTTGGATGAAATCTACACAAAGGGGAGGGATTATTTTCCTTGGAATTTCACAAGTGTGGATGAAGAATAAGTCTTGCATTGGAGGGGTATTTATAGGCCAATCAATTGCCAAGATTTAGACAAGTGGTGGGCAAGTGTAGGGTGTGGATTTGGACAAGTGTAAGTGGGTCCCACTTGCTCATCAACTACACAAAATATCCTACCAACCATTGACCAAATGTTTTAGGCAAAATAAATGAAAAAAACGTGCACCAACTCCCCTAGCTTTGCCATCCACTTGAGGGACAAGTGTCACCCTCTCGTTGGTCCAAAATATTTCATCTCTCGGAAAAATCCGCAAAAATAATAAATGGCATAGCCGTATTTTTCCCTTCGCAAAGTTTGGAAAACGTTTCGTCGGAAAACAATTTTTTTTGGTAGTTGTGAACAAAATTTTCGTCCCTTGCCTAATTTAAGGCTCAAACTTTTCTACGTACGCCCTCACGTACATACTCTGGAAATACGGGGGATAACATATTGTGACTTGTTTTGAAATGTAGATATGACTTGATACTACGGTTATTAGTATCTTGGAAGCTTTATATGAAAAGGAGTCATTTTAAAATAATAGAAGTACGTAGTACTTTGGGTTAAATTCCCGGATTTTATAATGACATGTTAGTGCCTTAAGTAAACTAAAATGAGAGTGTATATTAACAAAGCTAATAAGAGGTTAGGGGATTTCTTAACATGCTTATGATAATTGTGATAAGCCGGTGGTGTTTATGTTATGTATGATAAGTCGGTAGTGCTTATGTTATGTATGATAAGCTGGTAATGATTATGTTATGTATGATAGCCGGTTGTGCTAGTGATATGTTGTTCATTACGGGGTCATTCCCCGGGTTTGTGGCATTTGCATATTCCGTGGATTTGCTACCCATGATGCGAGGAATACCTCATGTGAGTCTGTAGGGCTTATGCGGGTGAAATAGTCTTATGCGGGGCGGACCAGTCCTATGCGAGGAGATTACCTCATGCGGGTTCACACGACCTATGCGGGCGGATACAGTCTATGCGAGGAAATTACCTCATGCGGGTCTATACGGCTTATGCGGGTGAAATAGTCCCAGGAGTAGGATTGCTTAATGATACTACGGGAGGGTGGCCCTACTTTGATCACGAGCCTCCTATTTTTATGCAGTAAAGTATACTCTTGTTTACTCTCATTGTTAGTAAGGCACAGTGTATTGTTATCTGAGTTATCATACATGTCTCCAGCTTTATTTTTAGACTTTATGATTTCATTACAAGATTTTCGGGCCACATACTTGGTACATGTTATCGACCTCCTTCCGGGGACTGCTCATGCCGCATGTAGAGTATCTGAGTTCTTGATCCTCACTCTTAGTGTCACGACCGACCCCGGCCGCGATCGTGTCCTACACAGGCACCCCTTTCGTATACATCGAGAATAGCAATGAACATACACAACACATAAACATGTTTAGACAATAATCATCACAGGCTAGCCGATAAGGCCGCCTTCCATAAAATATACATAACCAAAAGTAAAACAGTACAACTCTGTCCTTACAGCCCAAAACCACAAATGTGACTACAGACCTCTAGGAATAACAACTGTGGCGGGACAGGGCCCCGCCATACCCCTTAATGTACATAATATCCACAACATCAGGGAAAACCGTACCAAAAGGCAAGCCTCCGGAGAAATGGAGCTTCCGACACCTGATCAGTGATCCTAAGAATGAAGATCCACCACCTGTTTACCCCTACCTGCGGCATGAACGCAGCCCCCTAGGAAGGGGGTCAGTACACAATATGTACTAAGTATGTAAAGCTGGAAAAATATTGTAATTATATCATAAGTCTAAATAAAGCTGGAGACATGTAAGATAATCAAATTACATTACACTGTGCCTTACTAACAATGAGAGTAACAAGTATAAACTTTACTGCATAAAAATAGGAGGCTCATGATCAAAGTAGGGTCATCCGCCCGTAGTATCATTAAGCAATCCTACTCTTGGGACTATTTCACCGGCATAGGTCCTACGGACCCGCAATGGAGCGATGCGCTCCACATGGGACTATTTCACCCGCACAGGACTATTTCACCCGCTTGGGCCCGGTGGGCCCGCAATGAGTACAAACGCCGCACTCGCATCATGGGTAGCAAATCCATGGAATTAGTAGTAACCGGGGCTTTCCCCCATAAGAATAACTTAAACTAGCACAACCGGCTATCATACATAACATAAGCGCTACCGGCTCATCATAATATAAGCAAGTTAAGAAATCCCCTAACTTCTTATTAACCTTATTATTATACCCTCTCATTTTAGTTTACTTAAGGCACCAACATGTCATTTTTTAAAAATCCGGGAATTTAACCCAAAGTACTACGTACTTCTATCCTTTTAAAATGACTCTTTTTCATATAAAAAATACAAGATACTAATAACCATAGTATCAAGTCACAACTACTTTTCAAGACAAGTCACAATACCTTTTAGAAATATAATTAGGCTTCTAAATCAAGTGACTTCTTTTCTCTTAAAACCTTAGGCAATTGATGCCTTAAAATCAATTTGCCTTTCATAAATTCAAATCATTTATCCTTACTTATATTACTTAGAGTAAATCTTTCTTTTAACTTTCCATAAAGCTAATATAACCAACTTCCCATAAAGTCGTTATATTAACTTTATACTTTTGTCAATTACACTTTCCTATATCCAAGGGACTTATACGTTTAAAACGAAACAAGTATCATATACTTTAAAACACTTCAAGTCCCTTAACTTTGAAAACTAAGACATACTTACTACTTTTAAACAAGTGAGTTAATCTCCTAACTCAACCGACTTGGACATTCTTAAAACAAGTAAATGATATCAAAGTCTTGTACGTCTACCATACTATATAAGTACAACTATTCATGCTCAAGAAATAGGAGCGTTCCACATACCTCTTCAGGTCAATCCACTCGCTAAGTCCAATATACCGCACGTAGTAAGTCAACCTATAATGACCATAATACGTCTATTAACTTCTTACTTCAAACGTAGAATATAATAAGTGCAAAGTCACTAAATTCTACGGAAAATCGGACAGCACTTCCTTTGTTTCTACATACTTTACCACCTTTTTCAAGGCCCGAATTCAATAACCAAACACGCCACATTTAAGGCCCAACAATGTAGTTAACAATAGGGGATTACATGCCTACTAGACGTGTAAAATTCCGCCCCACAATTGATATCAAACTAGTACAAACTACAAGTGTAAATCCGGCAACTTGAGATACAAAAACACCAATTCTTATCCAATTTCCTTTTCAATCCAAGTTGTTAGTATAACATGATATCAAGTCGCAATCGATTATAACCACTACAATCTTCAAGTAAGTAACATGCGACAATTCTAATTAACAACCAAATTGTAATCCAACTTCAAATGGCTTATATGACATTTCAGATTTTAGGCTACAACAATCCATATCACTTATAAATCTTCAACACATATACTTCATGCTAGTAAAAATGTAAGGCTAACAACAATATATAATCTTGTAACACTTTAAGAGAACAAAATTGTTACCTCAACGAGCCTTAGTCCAACTTCAAATCCGAAGTCGCTCCCTAGCAACTTAGAGCCTCTTCTTGACACTTCAATCCACCACTTGAGACCCTTAGAATATAACAAACAACTTTCCTTTAATCTTCCAATCTGTTATACCCCGTATTTCCAGAGTATGTACGTGAGGGCGTACGTATACAATTTAAGCCTAAAGGTGGGCTGGTTTCGAAATGTGTACACAACACCCGATTGGAGTCGTTTTTCGACGAAACGTTTCCACAGCTTTCGTAGGGAAAATTCTGGCTATGTCATTTCTAATTTTTACGGATTTTTCCGAGAGACGAAACATTTTGGACCAACGGGAGGGTGACAAGTGTCACCCTCACATTGGAAGGGGTGGGCGGTAATGCTTGGCCGATTGGGTCTTGTGTAGTAGGTAGGATATTTTGTGCAAGTTGTGTGGTAGATGGATAAGGTACACATGGTGGAATCCTAGCCCTACACTTGCCTAACACTTGGGTGAATCTTGGCCATTGGTTGGCCATTTCTTGACCTATAAATACCCCCCCCCCCTTTGGAAGACTTCTTCATCCAAAAATCTTTCTAAGTCTTGAAAGCTCTCTTCCTCCCCCCTTGAGTGTAGTATCTCGTCCAAAAAGTCCCCCCCCCCCTTGTGAGAAGCTTTGGCCGAGAGGGCCTCCCCCTCCCCCTTTGTAGAGGCTTGGCCGTGGGGTACACCCCCCCCCCCTAGCCTAGTTGTTTTCGTATAATACCCATTTTTGTGGTATAGAAATACTCTCCTAGTATTGTTATAATGCCCAAATACTTTAGCCCATATACCTTGTAGTACTTTCCAAAGTACCCTTTTTATACAAAAGCCCAGAAAATACTATTATACTTCCTCTTAGCCTCTAAACGAAACCCTAAGTAAATCTTCACCCGTAGTTGAAGTTATAAGTAGAAGTTGGTTAGAACTTCTAAGGGTTGGTTGGAGCGGGTCGGAGCGCGCGGAGTAGGAGCTAAACCTTGCTCAGGATCGACATATAAACTCGGATAATTTTGGGCTTATCGAGGTAAACACTCTTGACCTTCTATTATAATTGGAAATTACATGTTGTAGGAATATATAGTTGAAGTATACTATATATAGAACTGAACATTATAATTGTGCGGCAATGTCTTTTGACGTAAGCCTGAATTTAAAGAAGAGAACTGAACTGTAATTACATAGGACTGTATTACAGTAGACTTTTGTAGCATTACTGTGTAGTAGAATTGTACACGTCCGGTTAGACGTATTAACCCCTCCTGGTTGGCTTGGTAGCCGGCCTCGATAGAGGAGGAGATTTCTGTTGTTGCGGGAATGTCGCGAATTTTATGTAGAATATTCTACGTCGAGATCTAAAGATTTTAATAGGCGCTTTGTGGCCTCTATAGGTTGTAGTACTACGTGTGGAGTGATGCCTTGGCGAGAGTGTAGCGGACGGTTTGAGGTACTTGGAGCGTTTTGCTATTAGTCGATAATCGTCGCGAGGTATGTGAACCTCTTCCTATCTGTTCTAGCATGATATGTGTATAACTATGTAGTACGGTAGACGTACATGTGTTAAATGTATTTGATTGTCTTTAAACATAAAGTGTTATAACAGCTCTATGTAAATGAGAAATGCTTTGTGGTTTTTAAAAGATAACTGATTGACTTATAACCGACTTGATGTAAAAGAACCTTGAAGTATTCTAAAAGATTAAGAAACCTTTTTGAAAGAAGTGTATACTTGGTTTGAAAACATAAAAGTTATACCAGCTTTATGAGAAGTTAGGTGTAACGTCTTAAGAATGATAAAAAGAATGGTTTAATGGTTTAGAAGTTAAGAGACTTATTCTTAAAAGATAAGAGACTTGACTTAATATGGATGTTTGTGTGAAACCTCATTCGTGAGTAATGAGTACTTGGTTTTTGAAAAGAATAATGTTTCTTGATTTGGAAATCAGAATGTGTATCGACAAACCACTGCAGCGTTAATAAAGGAAAATGTATTGAATAATTAAGTATTATTAAAACCAGTAGAAACCTCCATCTGCATAGAAGCTAAGATGAGACAAAATGATATTACATTCTCTAGATCATGGCTGCTCAATAAGACTTATTATGAACAAGAATAACCTACTCGCCTATGACATATGTTACTCAATTGTTTTTAAAAGAGATTAAGACATTGAACTATGAAACTTTTCAGAAAGAGACTTGTGTAATTGAAATTAGGCAAACTGAAACTTTAGGGAAAAGAAAGGCATTGTGTTGTCTTAGAATGGTTTAAAACATAAGGTGTTATAACAGCTTTATGGGAAGTTGGTTATAACGACCTTATGAAAACAAAAGAAAGGTTTTATCATTGGTTTTAATGTGGTAACTTGACTTTAATAAGAGAAGTGTTTTGGTCAAAAAAAAAGAAGGCATGGTGTTGTCTTAATTTGGTTTACTTAAAAGATGTAAGTCACTCTATTTTTATACTACGGGTATCGGGTGACTTTTATAAAAGGAATAGATCTCTTCAAAAGGAATTTAACGTACGTAGTAACTTAGGGTTAAAACCCGGACTTGGGCATAAAATGAAAGTACTTCGAGTTGTTATGAATCTTGCCTATGCTTGTTGTTGTGAAACTTGCCTATGCTTGCTGTTGTGAATCTTGCCTATGCTTGTTGTTGTGAGACTTGCCTATGCTTGTTGTGATAGCCTTTGTTGTGCAAGAATTGTGTTTCTATACTACCGTGTCTCTCGATGGAGGGTCGGTTGACTTGTTGAGAACTTACTTGGACGTGCCGGCAGTGACGGAGAAATTCCACGGGTACGTTCCTGTTGATAGTGTTACTTTTGCTAATCGTTTTGGACATACTGACACGATGCGTAGCGCACGGGTATGCTTCCATTTTGATTGCCGCTTTGTTGTTTCCTTTTGGACATCACGACACGATCGTGGCGCGCGGGTATGCTTCATTTGGAATCTTTGTCTTATTGTTTCCCTTTGGACATACTGACACGATGCGTAGCGCACGGGTATGCTTCCATTTGGAATGTTGTCTTAGTGTTTCCCTTTTGGACATACTGACACGATGTGTAGCGCACGGGTATGCTCCCTTTTGGATTGCTGTCATATTGTTATCATATCATAGACTAAGGCGGTGAGGAAGGAACTCACGCACGCAGTGATGATTTGGAGGGCGTGGTTCCCTGACTTGATATCACTATTTATATGTTGTGTACTGTAGTTTGGTTATCATACATGTCTCCTGCTTTATATAGACTACTATGATTTCATTTACGTGATTTTCTGATTCACATACTTGGTACTGTATGCGACCTCCTTCGGGGGGCTGCGTTCATGCCGCAGGTAGAGGTACATCGGTTGTCGATCCCCGCTTTTAGGATCACCTTTCAGCGTGTTGGGAAGCTCCGTTCCTTCGGAGGCTTATCTTTGGTATGTTACCCTGAGTCTGTAGGTCCGTGTACATTCAGGGGTATGGCGGGGCCCTATCCCGTCATAGTTGTTGTGTAAATCTTAAGTGCAACAACTTTGTTGTGGCGGGGTTTGTAAAAAGGATAACTGTTCGGGTATTTATGTATATATGATGAAGGCAACTGTTTTGGTTGACCTGTTTATTTATTTTGTCTCTAAATTCATGTTCATGTTTTTATTTCCGCTGATTTTCTCTGATGTTGTATCACTAGGGTGCCCGAGGTAAGGCACCAGTCACGGGCCCGGGTTCGGGTCGTGACAAAAGTGGTATCAGAGCAGTTAGTCCTCGGAAAGTGTCTACAGACCGTGTCTAGTAGAGTCTTGATTATCGGTGTGTTGTGCACCACATCTATAATCAGGAGGCTATAGGACATTTAGGATTGGTTTCCATTCTTCTCATTCTGAGATCGTGCCTTAGAGCTGTGTGATGAGTTGAACCCTTCGGCGTATTCCTTTCCTTTACGATTATGCCTCGCGCAAGGCAACCCGCCCGAGCGGCAAGCGGCGAGAGGAAGATACGAGTAGAGCGGCGCCTCTACGAGACCACGATGCACGAGCCTCGATCCTACAGTGGGCGAGATGAGATGGGTTACAAGAGATGGCGATTAATGGCGAGGTTGTGGCGACTTGAGGATAAGCCGGACGGCAGCTTCTAGTCCCGTAGCACCGTAGTTCACCCCGAGAAGACGATTTGAGATTACGGATTTTACGAGGTGTAACCCGCCGCGAGTTTTATGGGTCGAGGCACGAGGGCGATCCGCGAGTTCATCCGGCGATTCTGCGGCGGATCATGAGTGATCAAGGCATCGGAGACCGAGTCGGTGGTCCTAGGTTCGCATCGGTGCGTGATACCGCGATCGATTGGTTTGATTCGTGAGAGCGTCGGGAGAGCATGCACTTCCAGCTTTATGGGACGAGTTCTCGAGGCCTTTCTTGCACATTTCTTGCCTCGCGGATGAGGAGGGCTCGGGCCAGATTTTTGGTGTTGTGGCGAGCAGGCGTCTGGTTCGGAGTACAATGTGGAGTTCGACTCATTGGCGTGCGTCCCGCATTAGTAGCTAGTATGGAGGATCGAGTGCACCGATATGTTCTGAGCTCGATGATTACCTAGCGAGAGAGTTGTTGGTGTAGCTCTTGATCGGGCATGGACATTGCCGCATGCGAGCTTATGCACTTGGAGGTGAGGAGCGGAGAAATCGGCGGAATGACCAAAGTCGCAGAAAGGGCGAAGCTGCAGGTCCTTTGGTGATTTTCGAGGCGCACCGCCTCGGCCAGACTAGTTATGTGCCTCCGCGATCTGAGTGGTCTCTACAATCTTGAGCGTCGAGTTTTGAGGAGCGGTCGGGGCTCGAGGTTGATTTCGGGAGAAGCGGGGTGTTAACGGTGAAGCCACCCATACCTCGTTGTGACCGTTGTGGTAGACTCGCGATGGGAATGTCGTGCTAGTCGGGAGTTTGTTTTACATGCGGCCATTTTGGGAGAAACTGTCAGGCCGAGTGGTAGGATAGCAGACTACGGGATCATTGCGGGTTCTTCACCTTCCATAGTCGAGCGGGATGTTCATACACGGCGGGCCACGGTAAGTCGCGGTGGAAGTTCCCGATTTTAGCGGTCCTACGAATCGCCTATTTTCGGTATATCCTTAACCCTACAGAGTTTTGTATGTATTGATTATGTGATGATGTGTTTAGTGTTATGTTCGGATAGCGTTGTGCTAAAACGTGATGTAGAACTGGTTGTGAAGGGTAAGCTTGAGGTGAGAAAATGATGAACCTTAGAATATTACGATTGAGACCTTAGATGTAAGGCCGTCTTGAGTAGTTTTGCAAGTGATCCTTGTCGGAGTGCATTTTTATGCCTAGAACGTTTTGTGTGATAAAGTCCCTGGGTAGTGTGTAATGGAAGTGGTAGCTTTCATGACCTGTATAGGTAAGATTGTTCCGGATCGGGGAACAAGAGCTTGATGCGTTAGTGGGTCGGGTTGGGGCCATGTTGCGGGCCAACCCGCGACCTGTTTCGTGGTAGGGTCAGCTCTGGGTGGTCCAGCCAGATGGTAGGGTCACGAGGGTGCTAGGCCCAAGTTTTGGTAACCATCGTATGAGTTCGTGGATATGTTCGACCAGAAGCAGATCGTGAAGGCCGGGAATGGCCTTAAGGGAGATTGCGGTTAGTAAGATGACCAAGTTGGAGGTAGTGACTCCAAAGTTTTGGAACTAAAAGTGATAACTGAAGTATGGTGTGTATACTAGAGGAGTTCAAGTGCCCGAGGAGGGCACGACGAGTAAGGAAGGAAGAGAACGTGTGATATTTCGTGGTCAGGTGTGGCGTTGGCAACTTGTTAGAAGAAATTCTTCGTTATCCGTCTCGAGAAGGAACATTCGGGACGAATGTTTCTAAGGAGGGGAGAATGTTATACCCCTTATTTCCAGAGTATGTACGTGAGGGCGTACGTATACAATTTAAGCCTAAAGGTGGGCTAGTTTCGAAATTTGTACACAACACCCGATTGGAGTCGTTTTTCGACGAAACGTTTCCACAGCTTTCGTAGGGAAAATTCCGGCTATGTCATTTCTAATTTTTACGGATTTTTCCGAGAGACGAAACATTTTGGACCAACGGGAGGGTGACAAGTGTCACCCTCACATTGGAAGGGGTGGGTGGTAATGCTTGGCCGATTGGGTCTTGTGTAGTAGGTAGGATATTTTGTGCAAGTTGTGTGGTAGATGGATAAGGTACACATGGTGGAATCCTAGCCCTACACTTGCCTAAAACTTGGGTGAATCTTGGCAATTGGTTGGCCATTTCTTGACCTATAAATACCCCCCCCCCCCCCCCCTTTGGAAGACTTCTTCATCCAAAAATCTTTCTAAGTCTTGAAAGCTCTCTTTCTCCCCCCTTGAGTGTAGTATCTCGTCCAAAAGTCCCCTTGTGAGAAGCTTTGGTAGAGGGACTCCTCCCCTTTGTAGAGGCTTGGCGTGGGTACACCCCTAGCCTAGTTGTTTCGTATAATACCCATTTTTGTGGTATAGAAATACTCTCTAGTATTGTTATAATGCCCAAATACTTTAGCCCATATACCTTGTAGTACTTTCCAAAGTACCTTTTTATACAAAAGCCCAGAAAATACTATTATACTTCCTCTTAGCCTCTAAACGAAACCCTAAGTAAATCTTCACCCGTAGTTGAAGTTATAAGTAGAAGTTGGTTAGAACTTCTAAGGGTTGGTTGGAGGCGGGTCGGGCTGTGGAGTAGGAGCTAAACCTTGCTCGGGATCGACATATAAACTCGGATAATTTTGGGCTTATCGAGGTAAACACTCTTGACCTTCTATTGTAATTGGAAATTACATGTTGAAGGAATATATAGTTGAAGTATACTATATATAGAATGAACATTATAATTGTGCGGATGTCTTTTGACTTAAGCTGAATTTAAAGAGAGAAGCGAATCTGTAATTACATAGGGGTATTCAGATGACTTTGTAGCATTCTTGTGTAGTAGAATTGTACACGTCAGGTTAGGCGTATTAACCCCGGTTGGCTTGGTAGCGGCCTCGATAGAGGAGGAGATTTCTGTTGTTGCGGGAAGTGCGGAGTCTTTGCCGAATTTTCTGTAGAATATTCTACGTCGAGATCTAAAGATTTTAATAGGCGCTTTGTGGCCTCTATAGGTTGTAGTACTACGTGTGGAGTGATCTGCTTGACTGAGAGTGTAGCGGACGGTTTGAGGTACTTGGAGCATTTTGCTATTAGTCGATAATCGTCGCGAGGTATGTGAACCTCTTCCTATCTGTTCTAGCATGATATGTGTATAACTATGTAGTACGATAGACGTACATGTGTTAAATGTATTTGATTTTCTTTAAACATAAAGTGTTATAACAACTCTATGTAAATGAGAAATGCTTTGTGGTTTTTAAAAGATAACTGATTGACTTATAACCGACTTGATGTAAAAGAACCTTGAAGTATTCTAAAAGATTAAGAAACCTTTTTGAAAGAAGTGTATACTTCGTTTGAAAACATAAAAGTTATACCAGCTTTATGAGAAGTTAGGTGTAACGTCTTAAGAATGATAAAAAGAATGGTTTAATGGTTTAGAAGTTAAGAGACTTATTCTTAAAAGATAAGAGACTTGACTTAATATGGATGTTTGTGTGAAACCTCATTCGTGAGTAATGAGTACTTGGTTTTTGAAAAGAATAATGTTTTACTGATTTCGGAAATCAGAATGTGTTTCGACAAACCACTGCAGCGTTAATAAAGGAAAATGTATTGAATAATTAAGTATTATTAAAACCAGTAGAAACCTCCATCTGCATAGAAGCTAAGATGAGACAAAATGATATTACATTCTCTAGATCATGGCTGCTTAATAAGACTGATTATGAACAAGAATAACATACTCGCCTATGGCATATGTTACTCAATTGTTTTTAAAAGAGATTAAGACATTGAACTATGAAACTTTTCAGAAAGAGACTTGTGTAATTGAAATTAGGCAAACTGGAACTTTAGGGAAAAGAAAGGCATTGTGTTGTCTTAGAATGGTTTAAAACATAAGGTGTTATATGACTTTATGGGAAGTTGGTTATAACGACCTTATGAAAACAAAAGAAAGGTTTTATCATTGGTTTTAATGTGGTAACTTGACTTTAATAAGAGAAGTGTTTTGGTCAAAAAAAAGAAGGCATGGTGTTGCCTTAATTTGGTTTACTTAAAAGATGTAAGTCACTCTATTTTTATACTACGGGTATCGGGTGACTTTTATAAAAGGAATAGATCTCTTCAAAAGGAATTTAACGTACGTAGTAACTTAGGGTTAAAACCCGGACTTGGGCATAAAATGAAAGTACTTCGAGTTGTTATGAATCTTGCCTATGCTTGTTGTTGTGAAACTTGCCTATGCTTGCTGTTGTGAATCTTGCCTATGCTTGTTGTTGTGAGACTTGCCTATGCTTGTTGTGATAGCCTTTGTTGTGCAAGAATTGTGTTTCTATACTACCGTGTCTCTCGATGGAGGGTCGGTTGACTTGTTGAGAACTTACTTGGGCGTCGCGGCGATGGCGGAGAAATTCCGCAGTGCGTTCACGTTGATAGTGTTACTTTTGCTAATCGTTTTGGACATCGACACGATCGTGGCGCTGCGGGTATGCTTCCATTTTGATTGCGCTTTGTTGTTTCCTTTTGGACATCGACCACGATCGTAGCGCGCGGGTATCTTCTATTTGGAATGCTGTCTTATTGTTTCCCTTTGGACATACTGACACGATGCGTAGCGCACGGGTATGCTTCCATTTGGAGTGTTGTCTTAGTGTTTCCCTTTTGGACATACTGACACGATGCGTAGCGCACGGATATGCTCCATTTTGGATTGCTGTCTTATTGATATCATATCATAGACTGCCGGCGGTGAGGAAGGAACTCCACGGGCACGAGTGATGATTTGGAGGGCGTGGTTCCCTGACTTGATATGACTATTTATATGTTGTGTACTGTAGTTTGGTTATCATACATGTCTCCTGCTTTATATATTGCTATGATTTCATTTCTGATATTTTACGATTTCACATACTTGGTACTGTTATCGACCTCGCCGGGCTGCGTTCATCTGCCGCGGTAGAGGTACATCATTTGTCGATCCCGCTTTTAGGATCACCTTTCGTGTTGGGAAGCTCCGTTCCTTGGAGGCTTATCTTTGGTATGTTACCACGAGTGCAGTAGGTCCGTGTACATTCGGGGTATGGCGGGCCTGTCCGTCATAGTTGTTGTGTAAATCTTAGAGTGCTGTAACCTTTGTTGTGGCGGGGTTTGTAAAAAGGATAAGCTGTTCGGTATTTATGTATATATGATGAAGGCAACTGTTTTGGTTGGCCTGTTTATTTATTTTGTCTCTAAATTCATGTTCATGTTTTTTTTTCCGCTGATTTTCTCTGATGTTGTATCACTAGGGTGCCCGGGGTAAGGCACCAGTCACGGGCCCGGGTTCGGGTCGTGACACAATCAAAACCTAGGAAAGCAACTAGGTTTTCACCTTGAGACTAATACGAAAACAATCTTTTTCCGGGATCTTTCTATTGAGATACCTTTACAATACCCTCATGAACCTTGGTTTAAAGTGTGGAGCTTATTGGACAACAAACAAAAAATTTTCTTTTTTGAAAATATGGAACTCGAGAGCTTCAAGCTTTGTTCATCCAATTTCTTGAAAATTTCTCTAAGTATGGAAGCTTGTCTCACTACTAGTATACTTATATAGTAACATGGATGGTCAAGATTTGTACATATGTGTGGTTTGGATGAAGTTCTTTTAAATATCAAGCTAAGTGGTCCCATTGACTAAGTCAATTATATCAAGCACTACTACTTGCAAGACTTGGTCATCTTAATAATGGTCAAATGACCCTTTTGCCCATGTAATTTTCGTCCAAGACCACTTAAGGGGGGGGTGACATGTGTCGCCCTCCCATTCGTCACAATATTACGTTTTCCGACAATTCCATAATTTCGATAAATTTGTACTAGTCTTCAATCTTAACATTTGGGATTCTCACGTACGTTCTTAAAACATGTCCTGTAATTATGGGGTGTAACACTTAGGATCACTGTTCAGCTGTTGGGAAGCTCCATTACTCTGGAGGCTTATCCTTGGTTCAGATCCCTGATATTGTCGGTTGTTGAACATTCAGGGGTATGACAGGGCCCTATCCCGTCATAGTTGTTATTCTTAGAGGTCTGTAGTCATGTCTTGTGGATTGGGTTGTAAAGAAAAAAAAAGTGTAACTGAAGTTTTTGGGTTATGTATATTTTACGGAAGGTGGCCTTATCGGCTAGCCTGTTGATTTTTAATGTCTAAGTATTTTTATGAGTTGTGTATGTTCCGCTGCTATTATCTGATGTATACCTGGAAGGGGTGCCCAGGTAGGGCACTAGTCGCGGGCTCGGGGTCGGGTCGTGACAGTAAAATTCTGCCACACATTGTATACAAAACAGTCCATAATTACATCAATATTTAGGATAAGATATGAAGCCTTTTGCACCCCTTTTCACCTTTATTCCTTAGGACTTTCACTAGCCAATTCTACCACATTAATCATATATATAACCACCCAATTCCTGCATATATACAAGTCTAAAACAGCCCGTAAACCTGCCACAAAACTGCGCCAAAATATTCCAAAATTCTAGCCCATTCTCGGCTTCTAACAACCACAACATAAACCTTCATTAAATCCATTATACTTCAAGTCATACTTCCACACTTATACATAATTGATACCAACATTTAATGACATAACTCCCTTCAACATATAACATGTAATTAACGAATGTAACAACGACATTACTCAACAAAAGCTTAAGGCAACAAAACTGTCCAAAATTCTAGGTCATTTCGGCAATCACAAGGACAACAACAACATCTATTCTTTACCAAGTCCTTTTCAATCCAAGTTGTTATTCTAACATGTTATATAGTCGCAATCAATTGTAACAACTATAATCCCTTTCTTATACAACATGCGACGATTATAACTATCGACCAAATTGATTTCCAATTTTAATTGCTAACATGTCAATCTCAGATTTAAGCTTCCAAATTCCATAACATTTATCAATCCTCATTCTAAATATCTCATGCTCATCTATCAACTACTACAACATGAAATCTTGAATTACAATAGCAAGACAGAGATTATTACCTTTTTAAGCCCAAATACAATCCAAAACTTAAAGTCGATCCTTAGCAACTTTAGCTCCTCTTCTTGACGTTTCAATCCGCTCCAAGCAACCCTTAGAAGTTCATAAACAACTTCTCTTCAAATTCTAAGTTCAAAGTTTAGAAATTATCTAGTCTTGCACTACTAGTATAAATATATACTACATTCAAGGGCTTGGATTAAACCAAATGGATGGCTAGGATTGGGTCAATTATCTCAAGCCACACTTTTCTAGTTGACTTGGTCCATTCTTTTCATCCAACAAGCCCATGTGGAGGGTGACACGTGTCGCCCTCCCATGGGTCTAAAATATTTCGTTTCCCAAAATTTCCATAATTGGTCAAAATACCGGAAACCTCGTGGGCCCCACAAAACGTAAAATTTCCCGGGTGGGCCCCACGTATCCAACTCTGAAAATAAAATTTCATAATTTCGATAAATTCTAAAAATCTTAAATAACAAATTTGAGAATCCAATTCTCCTTAACAAACAATTTTCCTTCCCGGGGTTCGGAAGATTTTCCTTAGAAATTACAACTCTTTCTTTCGTTCAAAATTTTAAGTCCTGATTCCTTACGTACATTCTCTTTAAACATATCCTGGAATTACGGGGTGTAACATTCTCCCCCCCCCCCTAGAAACATTCGTCCCCGAATGTTCTTTCGGGGTTCAATCTAAATGGATATCGCATAGCCCTTTTAACTTCCCCCAACATAATAACATATGCCACGCATGGCCCTAATACATCGCACATGCATATCCATCCATCATAAGCCAAATGGGGAATCAAATCCAAAGTGTGCATCATCACTATTTACTCTCATTCATGGCCAAAAATGATTCTTTTTTCGTACTTTTCTTTAGTCATAACTATAAGCACTTCAATTCTTTCAACCCTCGATCTCTCCTTTTCTTACTTATCGCATTCTTCTCGTACTTCCAAACTTTTTCTAGTACACATATATAATCTCAATCATTGCTTCTGTTCTCAATTCCTGGGAGTTACTACATCCAACAATTTAGGGTCATTTTTGGCTCTCACGACCCGGTTCCGGTGGAACGCGTCTACGAACTTGTACAACGATTAACTAGGCTTGGGCCTTGCACCCTTGTGACCCTATCACATAGCGGTAATAACTCCAACTGACCACACTACATTCCAGCTACGGGTTGACCCGTAACAGCCCATACCAGACCCATAGTCGCACTTAATTCTCATTCTTGGTCCGAAATAAATCTTACTACCCGTGAAGGCCTTATACCTCTAAGGTCTCAGCGGTTATCAATATTTTAAGGTTCATAATTATTCCGTGTTCCAAGCTTTCATTATCAGCCCCCACATACGGGAAATGTTGCTTCTCAAAATCTTAAAATCTTGTTGTCATAATCACAATAACTTTAATTACTCCATACCATTATTATCCACATAATCACTTAAGCGTACAACACAGCTCAATCTAACAACATGGTATGCTCTTAAATCAATAAAACATGATCTCTTATAAGAGTCTATCACAATCTCAGATCGTTCATCATCTCCTAATTATCTCAAATTAGCACGTAAATCCTTGATGAAAATTTTATTAAACTGTTTCATACCTTCCCGGTATCTATTTAGTCCTTATCAATTCTTAGTAATCTAGAATCATTCTAGGCAACACGCATCCGACCCTCACACATAAATTTGTATAGATGTATGTCATTATACCTACTATAGAAAAATTACTACCAACCTGGATATGCAATCCACATCATCCTTCATGGGTCACTGCTGCCTTTCTCATAGCTGCAATCAACATAACACGTTAGGGAGAGACTACCCTAACAACACAACTCTATCGTACGATCTCAGGGTGAGAAGAAGGGAAACCAATCCTAAATGTCCTGCAGCCTCCTGGTTATAGATGTGGTGCACAACACACCGATAACCAAGACTCTACTAGACACGGTCTGTAGACACTTTCTGAGGACTAACTGCTCTGATACCACTTTTGTCACGACCCGACCCCGGGCCCGCGACTGGTGCCCTACCTGGGCACCCTTATAGGTATACATCAGAGAAAATCAGCGGAACATACATGAAACTCATAACTTACATTAACAAAAAAATAAACAACAAGCTAGACAATAAGGCTACCTCCCTGGACATATATATACATATAAAACCAAAAGCAGTTACATCTTTTTTCTTTACAAACTGACCCACAAGATATGACTACAGACCTCTAAGAGTTTTGACATAACCACTGTGACGGGACAGGCCCCCGCCATACCCCTGAATATACATAAATCTACATCAACAGGGATCCATACCAAAAGATAAGTCTCCGGAGTAAATGGAGTCTTTTCCCAAAAACTTAACAGAGATCCTAAGAGCAAGGATCACCAATCTGTGTACCTAATACCTGCGGGCATGAACGCAGCCCCCCGAAGTGGGTCAGTACAACAGGTACCAAGTATGGAACGGAAATAAAGTACAGTAAACAATTCATAACTGTACAATAGAATGACAGGGGAAGTATAAAAAGTAAATATCAGATCCTACCGTGCCATTATAACTCATGAACTTAATCACACATTATTATCTTTTCCCATTTTCAATAAGAGTTATAATCAAATTCTTATATACATACTTAGGAAACACCATCAAGTTCATAAACACATAACTTACGTATTTTGCATAACATAATCCGTCCCTTTATGGAGGGACGTCTCATTTTGGAGTTCACTTTGATTATCCATACGTGATAACATAACCTGGCCCATTTGCGGGACACAGTGAATTCATAAAAAGTATTCCCACAAGGGTATACTGCCCGGCCCATTCTGGGATGCGGTAAGGTCACATAAGTCTGCCCATAAAGGTATACTGCCCGACCTATTCTGGGACGCGGTAAGGTCACATAACTCTGCCCATAAAGCTATACTGCCCGGTACATTCTGGGACGCGGTAATGTCACATAAGTATGCCCATAAAGGTATACTGCCCGGCCCATCCTGGGACGCGGTATAATTTTCCTTACATAACATTTTAAACCATTTTTTCACTTATTCTTAAGTCGTTATAACAACTTCCCATAAAGCTATTATAACAACCTTTCACTTTAGAAAACTTAAGGCACTTTTATTTCTGATTACATTAGGGAAAACTAAACCCAAAAGTACTACGTACATACAAACTTAAAAATAATCATAAAACTCCTTCTCTTTTAAATCAATAAACTTCTTCTTCTGAAAACTCAAGTTACATTCTCTTTTGAAATCAAGCCTCTTAACTTTTGAAATAATTCATGGAAACCATACTTTTTAAATCAAGTCATTCATTTCTTTAAGAATCAAGTCCCATAACTTGAAAAATAAAGTCTCATAACCTTTTAAGAAATCCAGGTTCGTAGTCTTAAAAATTCATAACATAAACTCCTTAAATTAAGTAACATATATTTTTATGAGTTGTGAATCAGTTATACTCGTTTATAAAAATCTTATTAAAGCAGCCATGATCAAGAAAATGTAATACAATTTTGTCTTATCTTAGTTTCTATGCAGATGGAGAATTTTACTCATTTTAATATAATTGATTGTCAATACATTTTTATTAAAGCTGCAATGGCTTGTTCGATACCTATTCTCATTAGTGCAGTAAATTAGCAAAGTCACACCGACTTCACATACTTCCCAACGACTCTTACCAACATCCCCCATAAGACTTGGTAAGAACTTAGGATAACTTAAACATACCTTTTACATAGAGTAAATCAACATACGTACCTCTTAACTTCTAAGAGTAGAAGGAATCATGAAATAACACCTCATGTATATTTCATACATAGAACATGCCAAAAGAAGGAAGAGGTTCACATACCTCGCGACGACTATCGACAAGTAGCAAAATGCTCCAAAGTACTTCAACCTTGTTAGATATTCCACCCTTCAAGTAGAATATGATACACGTAGTACTTCAACCTATAATAGCCATAACATTTCTATCAACTCCTAGCTTATTAACGTGGAATAATACTAAGTGCCAGGTCTCTTATTTTACAGAAATTTGGGCAGCACTTCCTTTGTTTCTACGTATTTTTCCACCTTTTTCAAGGCCCGAAATCAATAACCAACATGTCACATTTAAGGCGCAACAAACCAGCAATTCAAAGGGGATTACACACCTTAACAGGACGTGTAAAATTCTGCCCCACAATTTATACAAAACAGTCCATAATTACATCAATATTTAGGATAAGATATGAAGCCTTTTTGCACCATTTTTCACCTTTATTCCTTAGGACATTCACTAGCCAATTCTACCACATTAATCATATATATAACCACCCAATTCCTACATATATACAAGTCTAAAACAGCCCGTAAAACTTCCACAAAACTGCGCCAAAATATTCCAAAATTCTAGCCCATTCTCGGCTTCTAACAACCACAACATAAACCTTCATTAAATCCATTATACTTCAAGTCATACTTCCACACTTACACATAATTCATACCAACATTTAATGACATGACTCACTTCAACATATAACATGTAATTAACGAAGGTAACAACGACATTACTCAACGAAAGCTTAAGGCGACAAAACTGTCCAAAATTCTAGGCCATTTCGGCAATCACAACGACAACAACAACATCTATTCTTTTCCATGTCCTTTTCAATCCAAGTTGTTATTCTAATATGTTATATATTCGCAATCAATTGCAACAACTATAATCCCTTTCTTATACAACATGCGACGATTATAACTATCGACCAAATTGATTCCCAATTTTAATGGCTAACATGTCAATCTCGGATTTAAGCTTACAAATTCCATAACATTTATCAATCCTCGTTCTAAATATCTCATGCTCATCTATCAACTACTACAATGTTATACCCCGTATTTCCAGAGTATGTACGTGAGGGCGTACATACAAAAGTTTAGCCTTAAATTTAGGCATAGGACGAAAATTTGTGCACAACCCACAAAAAGAATTGTTTTCCGACGAAACGTTTTCCAAGACTTGCGAAGGGAAAATTACTGCTGCGACATTTATATTTTTTGCGGATTTTTCCGAGAGATGAAATATTTTGGACCAACGAGAGGGCGACACTTGTCCCCCTCAAGTTGGCGGAACAGACGACCTTGCGCGTTTTGTGGCCTTGCATTAGTCAAGGTTAGGTAGGATATTTTGTGTAGTAGATGGATAAGGACACGTGGGTGAATCTCCACCCTTCACTTGCCCTCCACCGCCGTCTTGACCCTTGAATGTCCTATAAATACCCCCCTTGAGTTGAAGTCTTCTTCATCCACAAATCATCTTACAAGTCTCCAAACTTTCCCCTTGATAGAAGCTCTCGTCAAAGCCTTCCCCTCTTGAGAAAAGCTTAGCGAAACACCCTCCCCTTCCTAGTGGTCTCGTGAAAGCCCCCACCCTTGGTAGAAAATACTCTCCTAGTATTGTTACTATCCCCAAAATACCCTAGCCGTATATCTAGTAGTATTCCAAAGTCACCTCTATACTTAGAGCCCGGAAAATACTACTATACTTCCATTAGTCACTAAACGAAACCCTAGGAGAAACATCATTGTTGGTTGAAGTAGTAAGTAGAAGTTGTGTAGAAACTTCTAAGGGTTTCTTGGAGCGGATTGGAGCATACAGATTAGGAGCTAAACCTTGCTCAGGATCGACATTTAAACTTGGATAATTTTGGGCTTATCGAGGTAAATAATCTTATCCTTCTATTGTAATCGGAGATTACTGTAACGACTGTTCGGGGCAGATTCTTCGTGCCTTATCGGGCACCCTAGTGATACAACATCGAGAGAAAACGGCGGAAAATAAAACATGAGTCATGAAACCGGAGATATAATAATAAGCAGGCCAACCAAAAGCGGTTGCGCCCGGTATATACATAAAACACGAGCAGTTTAATCCTTTACAACCCCGCTGGCACTACGGACCTCTAAGATTTACAACGACTATGACGGGACGGGGCCCGCCATACCACGAATGTACAAGAACCTACAACTCGGGAACACATACCAAAAGATAAGCCTCAAGAAAGCGGAGCTTGATATCTTTGGCGTGATCCTAAGGCGGGGATCCACGGCCGATGTACCTCTACTGCGGCATGACGCGGCCCGAAGGAGGTCGATCTAACAGTACCAAGTATGTGAAATCAGTAAAAATCAGTAATGAAATCATACTAGTCTATATAAAGCGAGACATGTATGATAACCAAACTACGATTCACAACATAAGCGATCATATCGATCGGGGACTCACGCCTCAAGTCATCACTCAAATATAACTATGGGTCTCACGCCCACAACATCAATCATGTTCGCATCACGGCTGCGTGCCGGAGTCTGCATCGGTGTAGACATGTCCATGATGCAACAATAATACCAATGCCCGTGGCCACATTCCCGGAATTCTACCTCGGTGTAGAACGCGTCCATGTGACATCAACAATAATATCTTGGGTGATCAACCTGCCGCGTGGCCACGTGCCCGGAATTCTACCTCGGTGTAGACATGTCCATGTAACCACAATAACAATATATCGATGTCGACCCGACCGCGTGGCCGCGTGCCGGAGTCTGCGCCGGTGTAGACATGTCCATGTGACATCAACAACAAGCGATAATCAAAATGGAAACATACGTGGAATTCTCCATCACCGCCGACGCGTCCAAGTAAGTTCTCGACAAGTCGTAGGCCTCTATCGAGAGCGCGGTAACACGAAATACCACACTTGCACAACAAAGGCTATCATCACAAGCATAGGCAAGTTTCACGACAAGCATAGGCAAGTTTCACCTGACTCAAAGTACTTTCATTTTATGCCAAGGTCGGGTTTTTAACCCCAAGGTACTACATCGTTAAGTTCTTTTAAAGAGATCCATTCCTTTTATAAAAGTCACCCGATACGTAGTATTAGAATGACCAACCCACCTTCCTTTTCAAAACCAAGTAACAACATTCTTTTCCTAAGTTCGGTTGCCTAGTTTCAATTACTCAAGCTTCTCATTTTCAAATGGTTTCATAGTTCCCAAACTTAATCACTTGATTCCTTTTTAGAACAATCGAGTAACATATGTCATATATGTGAGTAGTTTATTCTTGTTTATAACGATCTTATTACGTGACCATGATCTAGAAAATGTAATATCATTTTGTCTTATCTTAGCTTCATGCGGATGGAGGTTTCTGGTTTTAATACAACACATCATTATTCAATACATTTTCCTTTTATTAACTGCGGTGATGCGCCGATACACATTCGATTCCGAAATCGGTAAAACATTATCCCTTTAAAACCAAGTACTCATTACTCACGAATGAGGTTTCACACAAACATCCACATTAAAACAAATAAGTTAAGTCTCTTATCTTATAAGATCAAGTCTCTTAACTTCTAACATCAAGAAACCATTTTCACTTACATAAGGTCGTTATAACTAACTTCCCGTAAAGCTATTATAACACCCTATGTTTTAAACCAACCAAATCACTTAGCACGTATGCGTCTACCGTACTACATAGTTCACAACAATCATGCTAGAAAAGATAGGAAGAGGTTCACATACCTCGCGACGATTTATCGACAATAAGCAAAATGCTCCAAGTACTACAACCTTGCTAGCCCTTTCCACCTCGAGTAGAATACGCTACTCTTAGTACTTTCACCTATAAAGGTCAAAACGTCTATTAACCCCAAAACACAAGTTTCTATCTTTCTATAGAAAATTGGCGACCTCCCCAACAGCGTAAATCTCTCCTCTATCGAGTAGGCTACGAAGCCAACAGGGGGTTTACATCTACCGGACGTGTACAATTCTACTCGATACTTACACAAGTCTGCAATACGGTCTATGTAAATACGATTCGATCTGATTCTTTATTCTTGAGCTTAAGTCAAAAGACATTGCGAATACTAAGTATAGTTCCATATATAGTATACCTCAACTATATATTCTAACAAACATGTAATTTCCAATTACAATAGAGGACAAGATAATTACCTCGATAAGCCCAAAATTATCCAAGTTATAATGTCGGTCTGAGCAAGGTTTAGCTCATCAGTGCGCTCCAAACCACTCCAAACAACCCTTAGAAGTTCTAACCAACTTCTACTCAAATACTTGACCAACTATGAAGATTTCCTTAGGGTTTCGGTTTGAGACTAAAAGGACAAAAGGTAGTATTTCCGGACTCTACGTAAAGAGGTATCTTTGGAATACTACAAGGTACAAGGCTAAGGTATTTTGGGCATTATAACAATACTAGGGAGTATTTCTATACCACAACAAGGGTATTATACGAAAACAACTAGGCTGGGGGTACCCAGCTAGCACCACATGGGGAACCCTTCGGCCAAAGGCCACGAGGAGGGAGGAGGGGAGAGGCTTAGGGCGAGAGCTACTAGAGGGAGGAAGGGATTTCAAGACTTAGACAAAGTGAGGAGTGAATGAATAAGTCTTCACTGAGGAGAGGGTATTTATAGCAAAACCAAAGGCCAACCCGATGGCCAAGATTAAGCCATGTGCAAGGCAAGTGTAAGGCCAAGATCAAGCCAAGTGCACCTAGCCCTACTCCTTAAAACCCTCACAAATATCTACACAAATATCTAGCACCATGCCGCCGATTCGGCAAGAGCGCCCACTTGTCTCCGTTGTGAGGTGACACATGTCACCCTCCCGTTGGTCCAAAATGTTTCGTCTCTCGGAAAAATCCGTAAAAAAACAAAGCGACATAGCGGAATTTTCCCTTCGCAGTTACGCAAAGCGTTTAGTCGAAAACGACTCAACCGGGTGTTGTGCACAAATGTAAAATCGGCCAAGGGTGCCACGTGGGGTGACACGTGTCGCCACGATTCGCCGAATATTTCGTCTTAGAAAATATCCAAATTCTGGAAATCTCAAAAACAAAGCGGGCCCTTAAAACCGTAAATTTCTCGTGGGCCCACGTGACCATTTCCGAAAATAAAATCTCAAAATTCTAATATAATCTATGAAGTCCAAATACCAAATCTGGGAATCCAATTCCCATTAACGAACCTTTTTCTTCACAAATAACCGGAAACTTTTCCGTCGAAAACTCACATCTTTCTTTCTTTTCAAAATTTTCTGTCGTACTCTCGTACGTACGTCCTCACATACATACCCTGCAACTACGGGGTATAACAATTACATACTGTAGTAGTTTATAATTAAGTATAAGAATTATAGAAGGATTTTAGAGAAGAGAATTAAACTGAAATCGCATCAGAAGAATATTAAAGAAGATTGAACTGTACTTACATAGAATTTGTATTCTGATGAACTTGTATAATTTACCGGGTAGGGAAGTGCTGCCCAATTTTCCGTAGAATAGAGAACCCTCTGCTTAGAATATTCTACAGAGTAGTCTAGACGTTGATAGACGTATTTGACTATTATAGGTTGATACTCTGCGCGCGACATATTCGACTTGGCAGGTGGATTTCGCCGAGAAGGTATGTGATTCTTCCTATCCTCTTGAGCATGATATTTTAAAGTATATATATAGTACGGTAGACGTACGTGTGTTAACTGAACATGGTTTTACTTGAGTCTAAATAATAAGAATCTTGAAGTATTTCAAAAGAATTATGAATCATTTTTGAAAGAAGAGTAATACTTGGTTTTTAAACAAAAGCTTAAGAGTTATACTAGCTTTATGAGAAGTTAGGTATAACGACTTAAGAAAGATAAAAGGAACGGTTTACTTATGTGTTTATAAAAGACTTGTATTAAATTCTGGAAAGTACAGTAAGATGGTTTGTTGAGTAGACATATTGTGATGCTATGTGTGTCAGTATCTTGTAACGTTTGTGTAAAGAGGTTATTCTTATTTGTGCTTATGTTGTTTAACGATAAGCCGTTATGTTAGTATTACATCACTCACCTCTTGACATGATATACCGGGGGTTAAGTGCTTTCACGCGGTATACCTCGGATAGTGCGTGTGACTATGATTCGAGAATACCTAAATGCGGGTCGAGGACCTATCGCGAGCTACGAGAGTTCGAGGTTAGTGTGCGGTCCATGTGGCCATGCGGTCTATGTGGCCATGCGGACTACGAATCGGGGCGATGCCGAGTAGCTACCTCGATGCGGGAATACCTCATGCGGGCCTAAGTGGCCTATGCGGACTACGGGAGTCCAGGATTAGGCATGCATAATGATACTATGGGCGATTGGCCTTGCTTCGATCATTCGCAGCCTAGAAAAGACCTGCTACAGTTTACCTATTGTTGCTCTTCTTTATGATGTGGCACCATGTGCGGTTACCTTGGTTGTTTCGTACATATTTGTAAAATTGGTTTTAAAATGATAATGATTTCATTTAAAGTACTTCTGATTTCACATACTTGGTACTGTTGTCTGCGACCACGCCGAAGTGCGTTCATGCCGCAGGTAAGGGAAAACAGGTGCTAGATCCGCATCCTTAGGATCTTTTGCTTTGGTGTCAGGAGCTCCATCTTCTCCGGAGGCTCGACTTTTGGGTATGATCTCCCTGTTGTTATAGATAGTTTTGTACATTCAGGGTATGGCGGGGCCCTGTCCCGCCATAGTTGCTTATCTTCTTAGAGGTCTGTAGTCCTATTGTATAGTTGGGATGTAACTGCCAGATTTTGGTTATATATATATATGCCGAAAGGCGACCTTTTCTCAAATAAATTGTGTCTCATTTACAATTGTTTCATGTCTTCTTTTTATATTCCGCTGATTACTCTGATGTATGACTACTTGGGTTCCCGGGTAAGGCACCAGTCTTGGGCCCCGGAACGGGTCGTGACAAATGTTATACCCCGTAGTTCCAGGGTATGTATGCGAGGACGTACGTACGAGAATACGACAGAAAGATTGGAAAGGAAGAAAGAGGCGATTTTTCCACGGAAAAGTTTAGGTTTTGTGAAGGAAAAGGTTCGTTAATGGGAATTGGATTCCCAGTTTGGTATTCGGACTTCTGGAATATTAGAGAATTATGGAATTTTATTTTGGAAATGGTCACGTGGGGCCCACGGGAGAAATTTCTGATTTTGTGGGGCCACTTTGTTTTGAGATTTTGGCCATTGTGGATATTTTGAAGATGTTTTATTTTGGGCCAATAGGAGGTGACACGTGTCACCCCGCCTAGGTGGCTTAGGCCGAATGGCATTTGTGCACAACACGGTTAGAGTCGTTTGACGAAGCGTTCTACCTAACTGCGAAGGGTAAATTACGGCTATGTCATTTAGTATTTTTGCGGATTTTTCGAGAGGCAAGCGTTTTGGACCAACGAGAGGGCAACACGGCACCTCGTTGGTGGACTGAAAGAGGCGTTAGGGCGATTGGATGAGCAAGTCTTGGATGATATTTGTGTAGATATTTTGTGAGGGTTTTAAGGAGTAGGGTCTAGGGGGCACTTGGGCATATCTTGGCCTTACACTTGCTATACACTTGGCTAGATCTTGGCCATTGGTTGGCCTTGGCTTGTGCTATAAATACCCTCTCCTTTGTTGAACTTGTTCATCCTAAATATTTGCTACGTGTTAGAATCCGCCCCCGCCCTTCCGTATGGTTCTCGTCCCTCCCCCTTGTGGCCGAGAGCACCCCCCCCCCCCCTCTAGGGGTGCTAGCCAGAGTGTACCCACTGCCTAGTTGCTTTCGTATAATACCCCTTTGTGGTGTAGAAATACTCTCAGAGTATTGTTATAATGCCCAATTACCTTAGTAGTATAACTTGTATTATTCTACGGTTATACATATACGAAAAGCGCGGAAATACTATTATACTTCCCGTCAGTCACAAAACCGAAACCCTAGGAAAATCTCCATAGTCCGTTGGAGTATTGTGTAGAAGTTGGTTAGAACTTCTAAGGGTGGTTTAGAGCGGGTTGGAGCTAAACGATTGCCCAGGATCGACTTTATACTTGGATAATTATGGGCTTATCGAGGTAAATATCTTGTCCTCTATTGTAATTGGAAATTACATGTTGTTAGAATATATAGTTAAAGTATACTATATATAGAAATCAACGTGGTTAGTTGTGATGTCTTTTGACTTAAGCTGAAGAATCGAATGACGTATTCTGTAGACTTGTGTAGTAATCTTGTGGAGTAGAATTGTACAGTTCGGGTTAGATGTATAACCCCCGGTTGGCTTGGTAGCGGCCGTGAGAGGAGGAGAGTTACGCTGTTGCGGGAGAGTCTGCGAATTTTACGTAGAATGTTCTACGATAAGATCTTAATGTTAATAGCGCCTTGTGGCCTTATAGGTTGAAGTACTACGTGTGGCGCGTTCTACTTGGCTTTAGGAGTAGCGAAGCGGTTGGGAGTACTTGGGCGTTTTGCCATTAGTCGATACTCGTCGCGGTATGTGAACCTCTTCCATCTCTTCTAGCATGATATGTGTGAACTATGTAATGCGGTGAGACGTACATGTACTAAATGTATTTGATTGGTGTAAAACATAAAGCGTTATAACGGCTTTATGGGAAGTTAGTTATAACGGCTTTATGTTGGTAAGAAAATACATGTGGTTTTAAAAGGTAGCGATTTGAACTATAAGCGGCTTGTTATGTGTTAATAAAGAACTTGAAGTATTTCAAAAGAGTTTTGAATCATTTTGAGAAGAAGTAATACTTGATTTGTTTTGAAAACTTAAGAGTTATACTAGCTTTATGGAAAGTTAGGTATAACGTCTTAAGAATGTTTCTTGATTTTGGAAATCGAATGTGTATCGACAAACCAACTGCGGCGTTAATAAAAGGAAATGTTTTGTGATTAAGTATTATTAAAACTAAGAGAAACTTCCATCTGCATAGAAGCTAAGATGAGACAAAATGATATTTCTAGATCATGGTCTTTGTAATAAGATTGTTGTAAACAAGAATATCCTACTCACACATAAGACTTATGTTTCTCGATTAGTTTAAAAGAGAATTATATTCTTAAATGAATAAGACTATGAACTCTGAAACCTTTCTAAATAAGAAACATGAACATTTGAAATTAGGCAAACTTGGGCGTTTGGAAAATAATGTTGTTACTGGAGTTTTACAAAGAGAAGTGTTTTGATTTACTTCAAAAGATAATCACTATATTTTCATATACTACGGGTATTGTGTGACTTTTGTGAAAGTAACGTATCTTTTAAAGAGTTAATGTATGAAGTACTTTGGGGATAAAACCCCGAACTTGTTAGCATATAGTGGAAAGTACCTGGTGTGTATAACTTGATTTTGTTGGTTGGTGATAGCCTTGTAATACCTTCTTGTTGATTTGATAAGTAAACATGCTAGGATGCTACGTGTGTTAGTATCTTGTGATGTTTGTGTAAAGGGGTTTTCCTTTGTTGTGCTTATGTTGTTTAACGATAAGCTGTTATGATAGTATTATACATCACTCATCTCTTGAGATGATTCCGGGGGTTAAGCTGCCCTCCGATGCGGGGTAGACTCAGGCGGGTCGATGGACCTATGATTCGAGACTACCTCATGCGGGTCCAGGGGGCCTATGCGGAACTGCGGAAGTTCCAGGTTAGGATGCGGCCCTTGTGGTCATGCGGTCCTTGTGGCCATGCGGACGGCGAGTCGGGCGGCTGCCGGGAGTAGCTACCACCGATGCGGGGTTATACCTCATGCGGGCGATCTGATTGGCCTATGCGGGTGCGGGAAGTTCGGGGCTAGAGCGCGCATTAGATCTGCGGGCAAGTGGTCGCTTTGATCATGTGGCGGTCTAGACAGCAGATCTTATGATCTGATTCATGACCTTGTTGATGCGTAGGTGTTAGTAATCGGCTATGCCTTCGTACTTACCGCATGCGTGTTATTATGCACAGTGGGACACGGTGTTCGTGTGTGTTCCTTGGTCTTTGTTATATCATAAACTGCCGGCAGTGAGGAAGGTATTCCACGGGCATGATTGATGTTGTGGGCGTGAGACCCATTGTTATATTTGAGTGATGACTTGAGGGCGTGAGTCCCTGACTTGACATGACTGCTTATTATTGTGAGCGTAGTTTGGTTATCATACATGTCTCTGCTTTATAGACTATTATGATTTCATTCTGATATTTTTAGTTTCACATACTAAATTTTTGTTATCGACCTCCTTGGGGCTGCGTTCATCTGCGCGGTAAAGTACACGATCATTGATCCTCGCTCTTAGGGTCACGATTCGGCGTGTGGGAAAGCTCCGTTTCTCGGAGGCTTATCGATGGTATAGTCCTGTTGTTGTAGGTGTTTACATTCGTGGTATGGCGGGGCCTGTCCGCCATTGTTGTCGTATCATTTCCTAGAAGTGCTGTAAATCTTTATTGTGGCGGGGTTTGTAAAAAGGATTAAAACTGTTCATGTTGGAAAAAGTTGTTATATATATATATCGAAAGGCAAGTTTTCTCAGTTATTGTTTCATATTTTATAATATGTCTTGTATTGTTTTATGTTCCGCTGATTACTCTGATGTTGTATCACTAGGGTGCCCGGGGTAAGGCACCAGTCACGGGCCCGGAATCGGGTCGTGACAACAAAAGTGGTATCAGAGCAGTTAATCCTCGGAAAGTGTCTACAAACCATATCTAGTAGAGTCTTTATTATCGGTGTGTTGTGCACCACACCAATAATCAGGAGGCTATAGGATATTTAGGATTGGTTTCCATTCTTCTCACTCTGAGATCGTGCCTTAGAGCTGTGTTATAAGTTGGACCCCTCTAACGTATTTCCTTTCTTTAACAGTTATGCCTCCACGTAAGGCAACCGGGCCCGAAGGCAAGCGGCCAGGAGGCGCTAGTAGGACAGAGTCACGAGGGCTCAGACCGATCTATACGAGACGGCGAGTTCCACGACGCCGCCCGGCCCAGCGAGGTTTAGGAGCGCAGCGATGGGCGATGAGACCACGATACTGCACCTCGATCCAGCTGGAAGCGAGATGAGATGGGTTCTGAGAGATGGCCCGATTCGGCGAGATCGTAGCCACACATGAGATAGGTGGATCACGGCGATTCGATTCAGCCCAAAGATACACGTGGTTCACCCGAGATCGGACGATTTGAGGCTACGGGATTTTATGAGTTGTAGCGCGAGTTCTGGTCGAGGCACGAGGATGATCCGCGAGTTCATCCGCGATTCTGAAGGATCGTCACGAGTGATCAAGGCGGAGACCGAGTCTATGATCTTGATTCGCATCAGGCTGCGTGATCCGCATGATCGGCGGTTTGACTCGTGGGAGTTGTCGGGAGAGCACGCGTCCCGGCTACTTGGGGACGAGTTCTCGGAGGCTTTCTCACTCACTTCTTGCCTCGCGGATGAGAGGGCACGCGACAAATTTTTGTTCTTTGAGACGAGAGGGCCGCGATTAGGGAGTACAAAATTGAGTTCGATTCGTTGGCTCGATATGTCCACTGCATTGGTAGCGAATATGGAGGGCGGAGTGCATCGCTACGTCAGGGCTAGATGATTATATGGCGAGTCTTGTGCGGGTGTGGCTCTTGACGAGCATGGACATTACCGCACGCAGCTCATGCACTTGGATGCGAGGCGTAAGTAAGCGGGTTGTGACGACAGTGAAGAAGGCGGGGCGGCAGGTCTTTTAGTAGCTCGGGGTGGGCGTGTCACGACCCATTCAGGGGCCGTGGTGGTGCCTTACCGGGCACCCAAGTAGTCATACATCGAGTAATCGGAATATAAAAACAAGACATGAAGCTTGATTGTAAAATGAGACACGATTTTATGTGAGAAAATGTCGCCTTTCGGTATATATATATAAACATAGTTTTGCGATTACATCCCAATGTACAATAGGACTACAGACCTCAAGAAGATAAACAACTATGGCGGGACGGGGCCCGCCATACCTGAATGTACAAAACTATATACAACAGGGGAGATCATACCTAAAAGTCTAGCCTCGGAGAAGATGGAGCTCCCGACACCAAAGCAAAGATCCTAAGGATGTGGATCTAGCACCTGCTTGCTCTTACCTGCGGCATGAACGCAGCCCCCCGAAGGAGGTCAGTACAACAGGTACCAAGTATGTGAAACTGTAAAGTACTTAAATGAAATCAAAGCATTTAAAACCATTTGCAAATACAATCAGTTCAATTGCACATAGTGCCACATCACAAACAAGAACAATAATAGGTAAAGCGTGAGTCTTTTCTAGGCGCGAATGATCGGCAAGGCCAATCGCCCATAGTATCATTATGCGTGCCTAATCACGGACTTCCGCGATCCGCATAGGTCACACAGACCGCGTGAGGTATTCCTCGCGTGGGGTAGCTAACCCCGATACCCTCACGGACTCCGCGATCCGCATAGTCTCGATAGACGCGTAGTCACACGGACCGCATATGGCATCCCCGTCGGGATAAACACCGAATGATCAATCCTGGAACTCCATGACTCGCGTAGTCACATAGATCGCATAGGCCGTATAGACCGCATCAAGGGTGGCAAGCCCTCGGTATAACAAGTCGAGGGGTAGGTGATCTAATAACAGTACAACTGACTTACCGTTTAGCAACGTAAGCACAACAAGAATGACCCCCTTTCACAACATCACAAGGCACTAACACACGTAGCATCATAATATGTCTATTTATCAATCAATCTTACTACACCTTACAATCAATACAAGGTTTTTATAAGCAAATAAGTGCAGATTCTTTTTATCTTTCTTAAGTTGTTATACCTAACTTCCCATAAAGCTAGTATAACTCTTAAGCTTTTGTTTAAAAACCAATTGTTTCTCTTCTGTTAAAAAAATGATTCAGTATTCTTTTGAAATGCTTCAAGATCTTTATTATTCAGGCTTAAGTCAAAAGACATTGCCGTAGTTATTATTCAGGCTTAAGTCAAAAGACATTGCCGTAGTTATTATTCAGTTAACACTCGTACGTCTACCGTACTATATATATATTTAAAATATCATACTCAAGAGTATAGGAAGAATCACATACCTTCTCGGCGAAATCCACCTTCCAAGTCGAATATGTCGCGCGCAGAGAATCACCTATAATAATAGTCAAATCGTCTATCAGCGTCTAGACTATTACGTGCTTGATTCTAAGTAGAGGTTCTCTATTCTATGGAAAAATTGGGCAGACTTCCCTACGTCGAGCTACTCAAGTCTCTTGTGAAAAAATTCTAAGTAAGTATAGTTCAATTATTCTTCTTTTAAACCCTTCTACTTGTGATATGATTTAATTCTATTCTTTAGTATCCTTCAGTGTATCTTATACTCAAGTCTATACTATTCTTATGTGTAATATCCAATTACAATAGAAGGACAAGAGTATTTACCTCGATAAGCCCAAAATTATCCAAGTTAAATGTCGCTCCTGAGCAAGGTTTAGCTCCTAACTTGTATGCTCCGATAGCTCCAAGAAACCCTTAGAAGTTCTACACAACTTCTACTAAAATACTATAAGAGATTTGGGCTAGGGTATTTTGGAATAGTAACTTAAACTTGGAAGACAACTTTCTACCAAGGGAGGGGGGGTAGGTTTCGGCTAGGACTACTAGGCTAGAGGGGGGGTGTTTCGGCCAAGGCCTTCACAAGGGGAGGGGGAAGTGTTGGACGAAAACACAACAAGAGAGGGGAGGGATTTTTCAAGACTTGGAAATTGATTTGTGGATGAAGAACTCTTCATCTTAAGGGGGTATTTATAGGTCAAGAAATGGCCAACCAATGGCCAAGATGAAGCCAAGTGCTAGGCAAGTGTAAGGTGGAGATTTAGGCAAGTGTCCTTATCCATCTACTACACAAATATCCTACCAACTCCTTGACTAAGGAGAAGGCACAAAAAACGTGCCAACAATGCCCCACTTTGCCGTCCAATGAGGGTGACAAGTGTCACCCTCCCGTTGGTCCAAAATATTTCATCTCTCGGAAAAATCCGCAAAAATTAGAAATGACATAGCCGGAATTTACCCTACGCGAGTTTAGTAAAACGTTTCGTCGAAAAACGATTCTTTTAGTGAGTTGTGCACAAATGTTTTTCGTCCAAGGTCTTAACTTAGGCTAACTTTTGTACGTACGCCCTCACGTACATACTCTGGAAATATGGGGTATAACATTCTCCCCTCCTTAGAAACATTCGTCCCGAATGTTCCTTCCCAAGACAGATAACGATAAAGCTTAAACAGTTTGCAAATGCTACATACGACCACAAAACATCACTTAAGCATAAATGACAATGAAAATTTACAAGTAGGAAAATGAATTACCTGGAGGTGTGGGGAATAAGTGAGGATACTTCTGTCTTATGTCCTCCTCAGCTTCCCACGTCATCTCCTCCCTGAGTTCGTTCCGCCACAAGACTTTGACGGAAGCCACGTCCTTGGTCCGCAGACGCCTAACCTGACGATCGATTATCGCTATGGGAACCTCCTCATACGATAACCCCTCGGTCACCTGGACATCGTCAATCGGGTGTACCCTAGATGGATCCCCGATACATCTCCTCAGCATAGAAACGTGAAAAACCAAATGCACTGCCTCCAGATCGGACGGCAGATCCAACTCATAGGCAACCTTGCCTACCCTGCAGACAATCTGATACGGCCCAATGTACCTTGGGCTGAGTTTCCCTTTCTTCCCGAATCTCATCACACCCTTCATGGGTGACACCTTCAGGAAAACCCAATCATCAACCTCGAACTCCAGATGCCGACGACGATGATCTGCATATGACTTTTGTCTACTCTGAGCTATCAGCAACCGCTCCTGGATAAGCTTCACCTTATCCACTGCCTGCTGCACCAAATCTGGTCCCACTAACTGCACTTCGCCTACATCAAAACATCCTATCGGCGATCTGCACTTCCTCTCATACAAGGCCTCATAAGACGCCATCTGAATACTGGAGTGGTAGCTATTATTATATGCAAACTCAACTAGAGGCAAATGTACCTTGGGCTGAGTTTCCCTTTCTTCCCGAATCTCATCACACCCTTCATGGGTGACACCTTCAGGAAAACCCAATCATCAACCTCGAACTCCTGATGCCGACGACGATGATCTGCATATGACGTCTGTCGACTCGAGCGCCGACAACCACTCGGATAAGCTTCATCTTATCCATCGCACTGCGCAAATCTGGTCCCACTAATCGCACTCGCCTACATCAAACCATCCTATCGTGATCTGCACTTCCTCCCATACAAGGCCCCATAAGGCGTCATCCGAATCTTGGAGTGGTAGCTATTATTATATGCAAACTCAACTAGAGGCAAATGATCCTCGGCTACCACGAAGTCGATAACACAAAGCTCGCGACATATCCTCGAGTGCGGATAGTGCGCCACTGTCCGTCTGTTTGTGGATGGAATGCAGTACTCAGGCTCACCTGAGTCCCTAAACCCTTCTGGAAAGACCTCCAGAAGTTAGCCGTAAACTGGGCTCCTCTGTCTGATATGATCGAAATAGGGACTCCATGCATTCTGACGATCTCTCGGATGTAAAGTTTGGCATAATCCTCAGCCGAAAAAGTCGTCCTGACGGGAAGAAAGTGGGCTGATTTCGTCAGCCTGTCGACGATAACCCATATAGAATCATGTCTCCTCTGAGTGCGAGGTAATCCTATGATAAAGTCCATGTTGATCACCTCCCACTTCCAGGTCGGGATCTCTATCGTCTGCAACAAACCACCGGGCCTGCGGTGCTCTACCTTCACTGCGACAACACGGGCACGAGCTACGAACTCTGCGCAACGTCCTCTTCAAGCCATCCCACCAATACGGATCTAAGGTCGTAGTACATCTTGGTCGACCACGGATGGATAGAGTAACGCGCTTGTGTGCTTCCCGAGAACCCTGCCAAGTCACGAAACATCCGGAACACACAACACGCCTCAAACCTTAGCACCCCATTAGGTGCCACCTCAAAGGACCCTTCCTCACGAAGAGCGTATCATGGTGCGTGTCAAGCTGGATCCTCAATGTTGCCTCTTCACCTCGGCGATGGAAGACTCGGCAACCCTCGAACTCGAACCCCACCGCTATCGGAATCAATAAAGCGGACACGAGGCTCGCTGGCGATGCAAATCGCAAACCATGCCCCTCTCTGCATTGCGCATCGATAGGCTACCCATCGACTACGACTAAGGGCATACGCCACAACATTGGCCTTCCGGGTGGTACGAGGATATCGGCGTCGTAATCCTTGGCGACTCTAACCACCATCTCTCGTAAGTTCACTCTATCTGGTGAAGATATCTGAGGCTCTTGTGAGTCTGTATAAATATCCACATGAACCCATACAAATAGTGCCTCAGATCTTGGCGTGAATCAGTTGCGACTCCAAATCATGGGTGGGGTAGTTCCTCTCGTGTTACTTAAGCTGTCGGGATTCATACGCTATAACTTTGCACTGCTGCATCAACACGCATCCCAACGATGCACGGCGCATCACAATACACGACATAACCGCTCGACCTGCGGAAGAAGTAAGAACGGGGCGGTCGTCGATCTCTCGCCGATGGCGGAAACCACGCTCACGCGCATCAGTCCAGAAACTTAGCGCATACGAGTCGGCCTAGTCAATGGTGCGAGAGATAGAAGCAAACTTCTCTGAACGCCGATAGTAACTGCGAGGCCCGAAAAGCTGCGCACCTGCAGCCGGAGTAGTAGGTGCAGGCAAGTCATTGCTAGCGATCTTGGCGTATCCACACGAATACCATCGGCCCGACAATATGCCCAAGAAAAGCCATCGAAGCTAACCAAAACTCACATTTGGAAAACTTGGCGTATAAGCTGGGTCTGGAAGCGTCGGCCGATCGCCAAATGCTCGCGTGCTCTGCTCTGGCGAGAATAAACCAAGATATCATTAATGAACACTATCACAAGCGTGTCCAAAAATGGTTTGAACACTCGGTTCATCAAATCCATGAATATCGCGGAGCATTGGTCAACCCAAAAGACATGACCACGAACTCATAATGCGTCTGCAGGTCGGAATGCGATCCTAGGGACATCCGCCTCTCGACTCGTGCACGATGATAGCGATCGCAGATCAATCTTGGAGAAACATCTCGCACCGTGCAGCTGGTCGAACAAATCATCAATCCTGGGAAGGGGGTATCTGTTCTTAATGGTCACCTTGTTCAGCTGCCTGTAATCAACACACATGCGCAGCGTCCCGTCCTTCTTCTTCACGAACAATACCGGCGCTCCCCAGGGAGAAACACTAGGCCTGATGAAGCCCTTCTCCAGTAAATATCTCAGCTGGTCCTTCAACTCTCTCAACTCGGCAGGTGCCATTCTTTATGGCGGAATGGAAATAGGCCGATTGTCTGGCAGCACATCAATACAAAACTCTATCTCCCTCTCAGGAGGGATACAGGAAGGTCGCGGAAACACGTGCGGGAACTCTCGACTCTGGGCGGCGAAAATCGCGCTGCGACCTCGGTATCAAACACCCGACGAGATGGTAGATGTACCCTTCGCACCATCTTCCTAGCCTTGAGGTAGGAAATAAACCTACCACCGGCGTCTGTGTTCCTCCCACTCAACAACCTGGCTCCCGGGAAAATGGAACCGTACCACTCTCTCTCTGCGATCTACATTGGCATAGCGATGAAGCTAACCAATCCATACCCATGATCACGCGTCGAAATCGGTCATGTCCAACTCTATCAAGTCGGCTGAGTCGGCGATGCATAAAGTCACTGGACAAGCTCTATATACCCGCCTAGCTACCACTGAATCACCCACTGGCGTAGCTACCTCGAAAGGGTCTATGGACTCAGGATCTATCCCTATCCTACTAGCAATAAGGGGAGATATATAGGAATGAGTAGAACCGGATCTATCAAGGCATACACATCATGTCGGAGGCGATAAGGTACTGTGGCGACATCGGTGAGGCCTCCCGGTCTGCCGCATTTGGACAAGGCATAAATGCGATTCGAGGACCGCTAGAAGCTGGACCAGCGCCACAACCTCTCGCGACTGCTGGCCCATGAGTACCACGCCTCGGGGCGAGTAGCTGTAAGAGATGATGAGCCAACCGGACCAGACCAGGCTGGGCCCTACCACCCGCGCTGCCCCCGGTCGGACAGGCCCTCGCAAAATAACCCTGCTGGCCACAAGTATAGCAAGCTCCCAGAGTAGTACTACAACTCCCTGAATGGAATCTACCACAACGGACACACTGAGCAGACCTCGATCGGTTAGCCCCCTTGCTACCCTGGAAATCAAGTCACGGGGCCACGCCGAATACTCGGGCCATCGACAATGATGTGGGAGTGCTCTGAGCTGGCTGGGGTGCAAATCTAGACTGCTGCTGAGGCCGTCCACCCCGAGAACTACCAAAAGAACCGGCCGTCTTGGCCTTCTTCTGATGCTGATATCTGTCGACTCGTCGGTCTCTGCGCTCCTCGCATCCAAGTGCATGAGCCTGCATACGGGTAATGTCCATGCCTGGCTGAAGAGCCACACCCGCACAAGACTCGACCATATAATCATCTAGCCCGGTGACGTAGCGATGCACCCTGTCCTCCATATCCGCTACCAATGCAGGGACATATCGAGCCAAAGAATCGAACTCGACATTGTACTCCCTAACTGTGCGTCCTCTCTGTCTCAGTAACAAAAATCTGTCGGCCCGTGCCCTCCTCATCTGTGGAGGCAAGAAGTGAGTGAGGAAAGCCTCCGAGAACTCATCCCAAGTAGCTGGGGACGCGTGCTCTCCCCGGGATAACTCCCACGAATCAAACCAATCGACTGCGGTATCACGCAGCCGATGCGAACCGAAGATCACGGACTCGGTCTCGGCGCTGATCACCCTCATAATCCTCTGTGGCGGCGGATGAACTCGCGGATCATCCTCCGGCCTCGACCGTAAAACTCGCGGGCTACAACTCAGAAATCTCGTAGCCTCAAACTATCTGCCCTCGGGTGAACCACGGGTACTACTGGGCCAGGCTAACTGCATCGGCCTATCCTCGTATGCAGCCCACGATCACGGCGATGGCGCCATCTCCTTGTACCTAACTCTCCTGCCCCGGTGTGGACCGAGGGAGGCGAATGCGTGGTCTCTTTTGGGCGGCGTCATGGAACTCGCCGTCTCGGGTATAGGCGGGCACGAGCCCTCGTAACTCTCGGTGTCCTACTAGCGGCTCCGCCTTTGCCTTGCATACGGGCGCGTTGCCTTACGTGGAGGCATAAGCTATTCTGAAAGGAATACGTTAGAGGGTCCAACTTATAACACGACTCTAAGGCACGATATCGAGTGAGAAGAATGGAAACCAATCCTAAATATCCTATAGCCTCACGATTATTGGTGTGGTGCACAACACACCGATAATCAAGACTACTAGATACGATGCAGTAGACACTTTCCGAGGATAAGCGCTCTGATACCACTTTTGTCACGACGTTTGGGGCCGTGGAGTGCCTTACCCGCATCCAAGTAGTCATACATCAGTAATCGGAATATAAAAACAAGACATGAAACGATTGTAAAATGAGACAGATTTTATGTGAGAAAATGTCGCCTTTCGGCATATATATATAAACATAGTTTTGCGATTACATCCCAGTGCATAATAGGACTACAGACCTCTAAGAAGATAAACAACTATGGCGGGACGGGGCCCGCCATACGAATGTACAAAACTATATACAACAACGGGAGATCATACACAAAAGTCGAGCCTCAGGAGAAGATGGGCTGCGACACCAAAGCAAAAGATCCTAAGGATGTGGATCTAGCACTGCTTGCCCTTACTGCGGCATGAGCGCAGCCCCGAAGGAGTCGATAACAGTACCAAGTATGTGAAACTGTAAAGTACTTAAATGAAATCAAAGCATTTAAAACCATTTGCAAATACAATCAGTTCAATTGCACATAGTGCCACATCACAAACAAGAACAATAATAGGTAAATCAGAATGTGTCTTTTCTAGGCCGCGAATGATCGAAGCAAGGCCAATCGCCCATAGTATCATTATGCGTGCCTAATCCTGGACTTCCGCAGTCCGCATAGGTCACACACAGACCCGCATGAGGTATTCCTCGCATCGGGGGTAGCTAACCCCGGTACCCTCCTGGACTCCCGCAGTCCGCATAGTCTCAATAGACCGCATAGTCACACAGACCGCATAGGGCATCCCCCGCATCGGGATAAACACCCGGAATGATCAATCCTGGAACTCCCGCAGCTCCGCATAGTCACATAGACTGCATAGGCCGTATAGACCCGCATCAAGGGTGGCAAGCCCTCGGTATAACAAGTCAAGGGGGTAGGTGATATAATATGATAACCGACTTACCATTTAGCAACGTAAGCACAACAAGAATGACCCCCTTTCACAACATCACAAGGCACTAACACACGTAGCATCATAATATGTCTATTTATCAATCAATCTTACTACACCTTACAGAAATCAATACAAGGTTTTTATAAGCAAATAAGTAAACAATTCTTTTTATCTTTCTTAAGTTGTTATACCTAACTTCCCATAAAGCTAGTGTTACACCCCGTAAATTCAAGAGTTTAAGTTAAGAACATACGAAAGGAAATAAGATTTGAATTTGGAAAGTTGGGTTGGCAAAAGGTTGTGGGCAGACTTTCAGTCAACTTTGGAGTGGTATATCTCCTAGTTTTTTAGGAGTTTTGAAGAGTTTTAAAAGACTAGTATGAATTTCGTTGAATCTAGTTTCCAACGCAACAAACCGTTCGTCGATAGGACATCGGAGTCAAAAGTTATGGAAGTTTCATGTTTAGTGCGTGATCGAGCAAAGCGGCGATTTTGGTTCAGAGTTCAGCGCGGCCGAATCTGAGGGCATGGCGCGGAATGCTGGAACTTTTTGGAAGTGGCGCGCGCTGAGGCGGATTTTCTGCAGTAAAAGACGAAAATCAGGGGATATTTTGTTAAAAGCCTATGGGAGGGTGACAAGTGTCCCTCCCATCATTTTGACCATAATAAGGTCCTATTTTAGGGCCAAGTCTTGGAAGACTTGGCCATTTCATCTTGGAAACCCTCCTAAGAAACCCTCTCCCTTTTCTCTCTATATTTTGAAGAAAACCTTGCCTTAGGAGAAATTGTTGAAGCGGCGGCAAGAAGGAAAAGTGTGGGTAAACTTGTGGGAAACACTGGTGGACGAGTTTGACGGAAGAGAAGTGGAAGAAAGGGGCTTTTATGGGCTTCTCCAAAGGTAAAAGTTCCCCTTCTATTGATTATGGGTTGATACTTGTTATAGTAGTTAGAATTGAGCCTGAGGCTGTTTTATTTAAGTTGAATAGATTTGGATCTTGTTGTCTTGTTGAAAACTTAAATGGGCATGTTAGCCTTAAGAAGATAACTTCAATTTGGTTACTAATTTGGTCGTCACATGTTGTAAAGGGGGATTGTAGTTGTTGAAGATGTCTAGGGCTAGATATCATGTTAGACCTAAGAACTTGGATTGGAAAAGAGTTGAAAGGGGTTAGTATTGGTTATATTGTTGGCCAAGAATGGCATGGAAATTATTGGTTTATTTTGTGTTGTAGTGGGGCGGAATTTTACACGTATTAGTAGGCGTGTAATCCCCTTGTAATCGCTGAATGAATTGAGCCTTAAATATGGCGTTGGTTATTGAATTTCGGCCTTGAAAAAGGTGGCATAGTAAGTAGAAACAAAGGAAGTGCTGTCCAAATTTCCCGTAGAACAAGGGACTTTTCATTAGAATATATTACGTTGAAGCTAGAAGCTAATAGACGTATTATGGTCATTATAGGTTGACATCTACGGACGACATATTGGACTTGGCAAGTGGATTAAGCAAAAGAGGTATGTAGAACTCTTCCTATCTCTTGAGCATGAGTAGTTATAACTGTATGGTACGGTAGACGTACGTGATTTTAAATGAAGTGAAGTCATTTGATATATTTGACTTGTTTTAAGGATGTCTAGTTGGTTGAGTTAGAGAATTAACTCACGTGTCCTTAAGGAAGAGTTATAAGAATGGTTTATCCTAATAAGGTAGACAAGGATTTCTTGACATGATCAAGTATTGAATACTAGATTCGGGAAGTATTGATTCTTGAACTATTCTAAAGATAAGAGACCTGATTCCTAAGTTAAGAAACTTGTTTTCTAAGTTAAGATTTTTTTTAAGTATTTTGAGAGTAGTGTAACTTGAATTGAAGTACAAGCCTCTTGGTTATAGAGAGAGCAAAGTGGTCTAAGACATAAAGAGCTATAACGACTTTATGGGAAGTTAGTTATGACGGCTTTATGGGAGGATAAGGATGTCTTGGTTCTAAAGCATAAAGTTAGTATAACGGCTTTATGGGAAGTTGGTTATAATAACTTTATGGAAGCTTAAAGAAATGGTTTTTCTCGAATAAGGTAAGCCTAGATAAAAGAATGGATACTAAGAAAGGCAATTCGATTTAAAGGCATCAATTGCTTAAAGTTTAAAATGAGGGTCACTTGAGTTAGAAGCCGAAGCATATTTCTAATAGTATAGTGACTTGTTTGAAATGTAGATAAGCCTTGATACTACGGGTGTTAGTATCTTGGGGTCTTATGTGGACAAGGGATCTTGGAAAGAATATAAATACATAGTACTTTGGGTTGAATTTTCCCCAGGACTTGTTAAGTGATATGGAAAGTGCCTAAGGTCGTAAAATGAGATCAATTTTGTATGTTAATGAAAGTCTAAAGAAGTTAGGAGCTTACTTGGACGTACCGTCAGTGATGGAGGATTCCACGGGTATGCCTCCATTGCTTCCTTATGAGTCTCTGGGACGTCTAAGCGGTGATGTGGGATCCGGGTATGCTCCCCGTCATAGTATGAGTTTACTTGGATGTGCAAGCGGTGATGTGGGATTCCACGGGTATGTTTCCATGGTCATAGTATGAGTTTACTTGGATGTACCGACAGTGATGTGGGATTCCACGGGTATGTTTCCATGGTCTTAGTATGAGTTTACCGGGACATACCGTCAGTGATGTGAGATTCCACGGGTATGCATCGGGGACATGCTTACGATGAGGGATTCCGAGGCATGTAGTTTGAGGGGTAAAAGTATAAATGAGGGGTACACCCCCAAGATCGTTATACCACCTTCTTCAGGGTAAGAGTATAAATGAGGGGTAAACCCCCAAGATCGTTATACCACCTGGTTCCGTGGATTTGGTACCCACGATGTGAGGAACACATCATGAAGTCATGTACCCGAGATGAGGGATTCCACGGGCATGATATATATATATATATGTATGTATTGTGTATGTGTACGCCGACAGTGAGGTAGGATGCCACGGGCGCGTCACATGGTTGTATTTACTTTTATGGCTGTCGGCAGTGACGGGGGAATCCACGGGCAGAGGATATAGGTATATACATGGTTAGATTTGTGTGTACGCCGATAATGAGGAAGGATGCCACGGGCGCGTCACAAAGTTAGATTTTACACCTAGCGGTCGGCAGTGATGGGGAATCCCACGGGCGCGCTTGGATATTTGAGGGCTGGGGTTCATAGCCCTGGTGTGACTATGGTTCATATGTTGAGACAGGCTGTATAAGGTAAAACTGACTTTCATTACTTCCACTTCAGTAAGGTATAGTGTACTGTTAATTTGGTTATCATATATGTCTTAACCTGTATTTTTGACTATTATGATTTAAATTACAGTACTCTCAGTTTTGCATACTTGGTACATATTTTGTACTGACCTCCTTCGGGGGGCTGCGTTCATGCCGCAGGTTGAGGTACATAGCTTGCTGATCCGCACTCGTAGGATCATTGTTCGGTTCTGGAAAGCTCATTCCTCCGGAGGCTTTGTTTTTGGTATGGTTCCCTGAAGTCGTTGACTTTTGTACATTCAGGGGTATGGCGGGGCCCTGTCCCGTCACAGTTGTTATGTAAACTCTTAGAGGTCTGTAGTCATATCTTGTGGGTCACTTTATAAAAAAATATTAGAGATAACTGCTGTTGGATTTGTTTATATCCAGGGAGGTAGCATTATCGGCTGACCTATTATTTATTTCATTGTTTAAGTATGTATGTTCCGCTGTATATCTCTGATGTATACCTGTAAGGGTGCCTGGTAGGGCACGATCGCGAGCGGTCGGTCGTGACAAAAGTGGTATCAGAGCAGTTAGTCCTCAGAAAGTGTCTACAGACCGTGTCTAGTAGAGTCTTGATTATTGATGTGTTGTGCACCAAATCTATAATCAGGAGGCTGCAGGACATTTAGGATTTATTTCGATTCTTCTCTCAAATCGTGCGATGAGAGTTTGTCTACTAAGTGAATCCTCTCTGACCTATTCTTATGTATCAGTTATGCCTCCACGGAAGGCGACCAGGGCCCAGAAGGGCAAGGCAGCAAGAGTTGTTAGTGGTACACAAAGGATTTCTAGGAATCAGGCCCAGACTATGCCTGAGGTTATGGGGGGATCGGCGAGATCAGCCACGCGATATTAGAGGCCGAGGCGGCGATAACACGAAGTTCGATGCACGAGCCTCCATTCCACGCCAGAGGTGAATATCGAGATTACGGAGCCGATCCGATTATTGACTAGCATTGTGGCGTGGCGGCAAAGCGAGGCCGTAGCTAACCCAGAGCCGATAGTTTGGGGATTCGGGACTTTACGAGTTGTAATCCACCCGAGTTCTATGGTTCAAGTCGAGGAGGACCTCGTGAATTCATTCGGTGCGGCGGACTATGCAGTGCTTAGGGCCTCGGAGACGAGTCCGTTGTGTTAGCTTCTTACCGGTTACGCGATATTGCGTTGAACTGGTTTGAGTCGTGGGTATTGTCTAGAGGTAGGGGTGCTCCTCCAGCTGTTTGGGGTGAGTTCACGGGATCCTTCCTCGATCACTTTTTGCCTCCTGAGACGAGGAGAGCCCGCTTGGATAGGTTCTTAGCATTAAGACAGAATGGGAGAACCATCAGAGAGTACAACCTGGAATTTGACTCATTGGCTAGGTATGCACCCACTATTGTGGTGGATATGGCGGACAGAGTTCACCGCTATGTGATGGGACTAGACCGATATATGGTTACCGCGTATGCAGGAGTAGCTCTTCACCGTGGATGGATATTGCGGGATGCGAGCTTTTGCACGAGGATTGAGGATAGGGAGAGAGAGCGGCCAGTCGATCCGGCCAAGAGGGCCAGGACGGCAGAGTTTCAGGATAGTTTTCGAGGCGGACAGCCTCAGCAACAGGCTAGGACTACATTTCAGCCAACGCAGAGTGCTCCTTCTCGGCCTTCTGGCGGGTGGTTTGACCGCCAGGGATATTCGGGAGCGGGTCAGGGCTCCGGGGTTGCGGGTTCACAGATGTCTGGGGATAGTATCCAGGGGAGGCCACCTTTGCCTCGGTGTGGTTACTGTGGTAGAGCTCATTTTGGGGAATGTCGGACTAGGTCGACAGCTTGTTATGCTTGCAGCCAACAGGGCCATTTGGCGAGATCGTCCGACGAGGTGGTGCGGTGGGATAACACGCCTATCGGGTCGATTGCGGGTTCCTCGCCTTGGCGGCCAGGCAGGATGTTCATGCACCGACAGCCGCAGAAGGTCGTGGTAGCGATTCGATTTTAGCGGTCCTTTTACCCGCCTATGCGATTTCAGGTATATCTTTGATCCTTTAGAGCTTTGTATGCATGATAAAGTTGTTGTATGTTTAAGTGTCATGAACGGATTACATTGAGACTATGTATGTATGCTAGAAGTAGGTGGGAAGTGCGATGAGAGAAGCATTTTAGGCCTTGAATGGGAGTAAATAGCGTTGGTGCACCCTTGGGATCTATTTTCTTGGTTGATAATGATGGATGGGTATGCGAGTGCGATATCTTAGGATCATGAGCGACAAAACAAAGTTCCATAAATTGTAAGTACGAGGAGTATTAGATTGACTCCAAAAGAAGATTCGGGGACGAATGTTTCTAAGGGGGGAAGAATGTTACACCCCGTAAATTCAAGAGGTTAAGTTAAGAACATACGAAAGGAAATAAGATTTGAATTTGGAAAGTTGGGTTGGCAAAAGGTTGTGGGCAGACTTTCAATCAACTTTGGAGTGGTATATCTCCTTGTTCTTTAGGAGTTTTGAAGAGTTTTAAAAGACTAGTATGAAGTTCGTTGAATCTAGTTTCCAACGCAACAAACCGTTCGTCGATAGGACATCGGAGTCAAAAGTTATGGAAGTTTCAAGTTTAGTGCGCAATGTGCAAAGCGGCGATTTTGCTTCAGAGGTTCGTACGCCGGCCGAATCTGAGGCGCGGCGTCGGTTGTACTGGGAGTCCGCAGGGGTTGCAGCGCCGCGGCGCCGAATGCGAGGCGCGGCTGGAATGCTGGAACGTTTCGGAAGTGGCGCCGAGGCGCCGAGGCGGATTTTTCGCAAAGAAAAGACAAAATCAGGATATTTTGTTAATAGCCTATGGGAGGGTGACAAGTGTCCCTCCCATCATTTTGACCAGAATAAGGTCCTATTTTAGGGCCAAGTCTTGGAAGACTTGGCCATTTCATCTTGGAAACCCTCCTAAGAAACCCTCTCCCTTTTCTCTCTTTATTTTGAAGAAAACCTTGCCTTAGGAGAAATTGTTGAAGCGGCGGCAAGAAGGAAAAGTGTGGGTAAACTTGTGGGAAACGCTGGTGGACGAGTTTGACGGAAGAGAAGTGGAAGAAAGGGGCTTTTATGGGCTTCTCCAAAGGTAAAAGTTCCCCTTCTCTTGATTATGGGTTGATACTTGTTATAGTAGTTAGAATTGAGCCTGAGGCTGTTTTATTTAAGTTGAATAGATTTGGATCTTGTTGTCTTGTTGAAAACTTAAATGGGCATGTTAGCCTTAAGAAGATAACTTCAATTTGGTTACTAATTTGGTCGTCACATGTTGTAAAGGGGGATTGTAGTTGTTGAAGATGTCTAGGGCTAGATATCATGTTAGACCTAAGAACTTGGATTGGAAAAGAGTTGAAAGGGGTTAGTATTGGTTATATTGTTGGCCAAGAATGGCATGGAAATTATTGGTTTATTTTGTGTTGTAGTGGGGCGGAATTTTACACGTATTAGTAGGCGTGTAATCCCCTTGTAATCGCTGAATGAATTGAGCCTTAAATGTGGCGTTGGTTATTGAATTTCGGCCTTGAAAAAGGTGGCATATTAAGTAGAAACAAAGGAAGTGCTGTCCAAATTTCTCGTAGAAGAAGGGACTTTTCATTAGAATATATTACGTTGAAGCTAGAAGCTAATAGACGTATTATGGTCATTATAGGTTGACATCTACGGACGGCATATTGGACTTGGCAAGTGGATTAAGCAAAAGAGGTATGTAGAACTCTTCCTATCTCTTGAGCATGAGTAGTTATAACTGTATGGTACGGTAGACGTACGTGATTTTAAATGAAGTGAAGTCATTTGATATATTTGACTTGTTTTAAGGATGTCTAGTTGGTTGAGTTAGAGAATTAACTCACGTCTCCTTAAGGAAGAGTTATAAGAATGGTTTATCCTAATAAGGTAGACAAGGATTTCTTGACATGATCAAGTATTGAATACTAGATTCGGGAAGTATTGATTCTTGAACTATTCTAAAGATAAGAGACCTGATTCCTAAGTTAAGAAACTTGTTTTCTAAGTTAAGATTTTTTTTAAGTATTTTGAGAGTAGTGTAACTTGAATTGAAGTACAAGCCTCTTGGTTATAGAGAGAGCAAAGTGGTCTAAGACATAAAGAGTTATAACGGCTTTATGGGAAGTTAGTTATGACGGCTTTATGGGAGGATAAGGATGTCTTGGTTCTAAAGAATAAAGTTAGTATAACGGCTTTATGGGAAGTTGGTTATAATAACTTTATGGAAGCTTAAAGAAATGGTTTTCTCGAATAAGGTAAGCCTAGATAAAAGAATGGATACTAAGAAAGGCAATTCGATTTAAAGGCATCAATTGCTTAAAGTTTAAAATGAGGTCACTTGAGTTAGAAGTCAAGCATATTTCTAATAGTATAGTGACTTGTTTGAAATGTAGATAAGCCTTGATACTACGGTGTTAGTATCTTGGGGTCTTATGTGGACAAGGGATCTTGGAAAGAATAGAAATACATAGTACTTTGGGTTGAATTTTCCCGTGACTTGTTAAGTGATATGGAAAGTGCCTAAGGTCGTAAAATGAGATCCATTTGTATGTTAATGAAAGTCTAAAGAAGTTAGGAGCTTACTTGGACGCATCGGTGATGGAGGATTCCACGGGTATGCCTCATTGCCTCCTATGAGTTTCTGGGACGTCTGGCGGTGATGTGGGATCCCATGGGTATGCTCCCCTGGTCATAGTATGAGTTTACTTGGATGTACCGACAGTGATGTGGGATTCCACGGGTATGTTTCCATGGTCATAGTATGAGTTTACTTGGATGTACCGACAGTGATGTGGGATTCCACGGGTATGTTTCCATGGTCTTAGTATGAGTTTACCGGGACATACCGTCAGTGATGTGGGATTCCATGGGTATGCATCGGGGACATGCTTACGATGAGGGATTCTGAGGCATGTAGTTTGAGGGGTAAAAGTATAAATGAGGGGTACACCCCCAAGATCGTTATACCACCTTCTTCAGGGTAAGAGTATAAATGAGGGGTAAACCCCCAAGATCGTTATACCACCTGGTTCCGTGGATTTGCTACCCACGATGCGAGGAACACCTCATGAAGTCATGTACCCGAGATGAGGGATTCCACGGGCATGATATATATATATATGTATGTATTGTGTATGTGTACGCCGACAGTGAGGTAGGATGCCACGGGCGCGTCACATGGTTGTATTTACTTTTATGGCTGTCGGCAGTGACGGGGGATTCCACGGGCAGAGGATATAGGTATATACATGGTTAGATTTGTGTGTACGCCGACAGTGAGGAAGGATGCCACGGGCGCGTCACAGAGTTAGATTTTACACCTAGCGGTCGGCAGTGATGGGGAATCCCACGGGCGCGCTTGGATATTTGAGGGCTGGGGTTCATAGCCCTGGTGTGACTATGGTTCATATGTTGAGACAGGCAGTAAGGTACAATGTACTGTTAATTTGGTTATCATATATGTCTTCACCTGTATTTTTGACTATTATGATTTAAATTACAGTACTTTCAGTTTTGCATACTTGGTACATATTTTGTACTGACCTCCGGTGCGTTCATCTGCCGAGTTGAGGTACATAGCTTGCTGATCCGCACTCGTAGGATCACTGTTCGGTTCTGGAAAGCTCCATTCCTCCGGAGGCTTTGTTTTTGGTATGGTACCCTGAAGTCATTGACTTTTGTACATTCAGGGGTATGGCGGGGCCCTGTCCCGTCACAGTTGTTATGTAAACTCTTAGAGGTCTGTAGTCATATCTTGTGGGTCACTTTATAAAAAAATTAGAGGCTTCTTTGTTGGATTTGTTTATATCCAGGGAGGTAGCCTTATCGGCTGACCTATTATTTATTTCATTGTTTAAGTTTATGTATGTTCCGCTGTATATCTCTGATGTATACTGTAAGGTGCCTGGTAGGGCACGATCGCGAGCTTGGTCGGGTCGTGACAGCTAGTATAACTCTTAAGCTTTTGTTTAAAAACCAACTGTTTCTCTTCAGTTAAAAAAATGATTCAGTATTCTTTTGAAATGCTTCAAGATCTTTATTATTCAGGATTAAGTCAAAAGACATTGCCGTAGTTATTATTCAGGCTTAAGTCAAAAGACATTGCCGTAGTTATTATTCAGTTAACACTAAACGCGTCTACGTACTATATATATATTTAAAATATCATTCTCAAGAGTATAGGAAGAATCACATACCTTCTCGAAATCCACCGCCAAGTCGAATATGTCGCGCAGAGAATCGACTATAATAGTCAAATACGCCTATCAACGTCTAGACTATTCAGAAATGCTTGATTCTAAGTAGAGGTTCTCTATTCTATGGAAAATTGGGCAGCACTTCCCTACCCGTCGAGCTACTCAAGTCTACTGTGAAAACAGTCCTAAGTAAGTATAGTTCAATTATTCTTCTTTTAAACCCTTCTACTGTGATAACAGTTCAATTCTATTCTTTAGTATCCTTCAGTGTATCTTATACTCAAGTCTATACTATTCTTATGTGTAATATCCAATTACAATAGAAGGACAAGAGTATTTACCTCGATAAGTCCAAAATTATCCAAGTTAAATGTCGTTCCTGAGCAAGGTTTAGCTCCTAACTTGTACGCTCCGATAGCTCCAAGAAACCCTTAGAAGTTCTACACAACTTCTACTAAAATACTATAAGGGATTTGGGCTAGGGTATTTTGGAATAGTAACTTAAACTTGGAAGACAACTTTCTACCAAGGGAGGGGGGTAGGTTTCGGCTAGGACTACTAGGCTAGAGGGGGGTGTTTCGGCCAAGGCCTTCACAAGGGGAGAGGGAAGTGTTGGACGAAAACACAACAAGAGAGGGGAGGGATTTTTCAAGACTTGGAAATTGATTTGTGGATGAAGAACTCTTCATCTTAAGAGGGTATTTATTGGTCAAGAAATGGCCAACCAATGGCCAAGATGAAGCCAAGTATTAGGCAAGTGTAAGGTGGAGATTTAGGCAAGTGTCCTTATCCATCTACTACACAAATATCCTACCAACTCCTTGACTAAGGAGAAGGCACAAAAAACGTGCCAACAATGCCCCACTTTGCCGTCCAATGAGGGTGACAAGTGTCACCCTCCCGTTGGTCCAAAATATTTCATCTCTCGGAAAAATCCGCAAAAATTAGAAATGACATAGCCGGAATTTACCCTACGCGAGTTTAGTAAAACGTTTCGTCGAAAAACGATTCTTTTAGTGAGTTGTGCACAAATGTTTTTCGTCCAAGGTCTTAACTTAGGCTAACTTTTTACGTACGCCCTCACGTACATACTCTGGAAATACGGGGTATAACAGGACGACCTCAGCAGCAGTCTAGATTTGCACCACAGCCCGGCAGAGCACTCTACACCGCCTCGGGGCGGCGGGGTATTCGAGGCGGATCAGGCCCGTGACTTCGACGCCCAGTAGCAGAGGTGCTAACCGACGGGACCACCCTCGGTGTGGCCGTCACGGTAGATCCCATTACGAATTGTGATCGCTCGGGAGTTTGTTTGATTGGCGGCCAGGTCACTTGGCGAGCTGTCCGACCAAAGCGGCGTAGATGGTAGGGCTCGGCATGTGTTCTTTCGCGGGTCTTCATCTCCTACGATTACTCGCCCGGGTGGTACTCGAGGGCGCAGTCGCGGCAGGTCGTGGCGCGGGTCGATTCTAGCGGTCCTCAGAACCGCATTTATGCCTTGTCCAGCCGGCAGGACCAGGAGGCCTCACCTGATGTCGTCACAGGTACTTTATCGGTTTCTTGTTGTGACGTGTATGCCTTGATAGATCCGGGTTCTACTCTGTCCTATATATCTCCCCATGTTGCTAGTAGGATAGGGATAGAGTCTAAGTCCATAGACCCTTTCGAGGTAGCTACGCCAGTGGGTGATTCGGTGGTAGCTCGGCGGGTATATAGAGCTTGCCCAGTGACTTTATGCAGTCGTCAGACCCTAGCCGACTTGATAGAGTTGGACATGACTGATTTCGATGTGATCATGGGCATGGATTGGTTAGCTTGCTACGCCCGGTGTATCGCAGGGAGAGAGTGGTACGGTTCCAGTTTCCTGGGGAGCCGGTTATTGAGTGGGAGGGGAACACTGTGTCGCCGAGGGGTAGGTTTATTTCCTACCTCAAGGCCAGAAAGATGGTGCAGAAGGGGTATATCTACCATCTCATTCGGGTGTTTGATACTGAGGTTGCGGTACCAGATTTTCAGTCAGTTCCAGTAGTCAGAGAGTTCCCAGATGTGTTTCCAGACGACCTCCCGGGTATCCCTCCTGAGAGGGAGATAGAGTTTTGTATCGATGTGCTGCCAGACACTCGGTCTATTTCCATTCCGCCATACAGAATGGCACCTGCCGAGTTGAGAGAGTTGAAGGACCAGCTGAGAGATTTGCTGGAGAAGGGCTTCATCAGGCCTAGTGTTTCTCCCTGGGGAGCGCCGGTATTGTTCGTGAAGAAGAAGGACGGGACGCTGCGCATGTGTGTTGATTACAGGCAGCTGAATAAGGTGACCATTAAGAACAGATACCCCCTTTCCAGGATTGATGATTTGTTCGATAAGTTGCAGGGTGCGAGATGTTTCTCCAAGATTGATCTGCGATCGGGCTATCATCTGGTGCGAGTCAGAGAGTCGGACATCCCTGTATTCGGACCGATGCGCACTATGAGTTCAGGGTTATGTCTTTCGGTTTGACCAATGCTCCGGCGGTATTTATGGATTTGATGAACCGAGTGTTCAAGCCATTTTTGGATACGTTTGTGATAGTATTCATTGATGACATCTTGGTTTATTCTCGCTCAGAGCAGGAGCATGCGGAGCATTTGAGGACTGTGCTGAGAGTTCTCCAGGACCAGCAGTTGTACGCCAAGTTTTCCAAATATGAGTTTTGGTTAACTTCGGTGGCTTTTCTTGGGCACATTGTCGGGGCTGATGGTATTCGGGTGGATACGGCCAAGATCGAGGCAGTCAGGACTTGGCCTAGACCTACTACACCGACAGAGGTGCGCAGTTTTCTGGGCCTCGCAGGTTATTATCGGCGGTTCGTGGAGAAGTTTGCTTCTATCTCTGCACCATTGACTAGCCCGACTCGAAAGCGGCTAAGTTTGATCTGCGATGCTTGTGGCGGGGTTTCCGATTCTTGAAGGAGATCGACGACCGCCCCGTTCTTACTCTTCCGGAGGTCGACGGCTATGTCGTGTATTGTGATCGCCGGGCATCGGTGGGATGTGTGTTGATGCAGGGCAAGGTTATAGCGTCACGCATCCCGACTTAAGAAGCATGAGGAACTACCCCACCCATGATTTGGAGTTAGCGGCGGTGATTCACGCCAAGATCTGAGGCACTATTTGTATGGGGTTCATGTGGATATTTATACAGACCACAAGAGCCTCCAGTATATCTTCAGCCAGAGGGAGCTGAACTTACGATAGAGACGGTGGTTAGAGTTACTCAAGGATTACGATGTCGACATCCTGTACCACTCAGGGAAGGCCAATGTTGTGGCAGATACCCTTAGTCGTAGGTCAATGGGGAGTCTATCAGATGTGCAGCCAGAGAGAAGGGGCATGGTTCGCGATTTACATCAGTTAGCGAGCCTCGGAGTCCGATTGATTGATTCTGATAGCAGTGGGGTTCGAGTTCGAGAGGTTGCCGAGTCTTCCATCGTCGAGGAGGTGAAGAGGCAACAGTTTGAGGATCCGGTTTTGACACGGTACCGTGATACGGCTCTTCGTGAGGGGAAGGGTCCTTTGAGTAGCACGACGGGGTGCTAAGGTTGAGGCGAGTTGTGTGTTCCGGATATTGCAGATTTCCGGCGGAGTTCTAGGGAAGCACACGGCGACGCGTTACTCTATCCATCCGGATCGACAAAGATGTACCACGACCTCAGATCAGTGTATTGGTGGGATGGCTTGAAGAGGGACGTTGCAGAGTTTGTGGCTCAGTGCCCGTGTTGTCAGCAGGTGAAGGTAGAGCACCAGAGGCCTGGTGGTTTGTTGCAGACGATAGAGATCCCGACCTGGAAGTGGGAGGTGATCAACATGGACTTTATCACAGGATTACCTCGCACTCAGAGGAAGCATGATTCTATCTGGGTTATCGTCGACAGGCTGACGAAATCAGCCCACTTTCTTCCAGTCAGGACGACCTTTTCGGCTGAGTATTATGCCAGAATTTACATCCGAGAGATCGTCAGACTGCATGGAGTCCCTATTTCTATCATATCGCATGCAGAGCCCGATTTCGCTAACTGGAGGTCTTTCCGAAGAGTCTAGGGACGCAGTGAGCTCGAGCACGCATTCCATCCTCGCACAGACGACAGCAGAGCGCACTATCCGCACTCTTGAGATATCTGCGAGCTTTGTGTTATTGACTTCGAGGTAGCCGGGAGGATTATTTTCCTCTAGTTGAGTTTGCGTATAATAAGAGCTACCACTCCAGCATTCAGATGGCGCCTTACGAGGCCTTTTATGGGAGTAAGTGCAGATCGCCGATAGGCTGGTTTGATGTAGGCGAGTGCGATTAGTGGGACCGGACACGTCAGTGACGATGGATAAGGTGAAGCTTATCCAGAGCGGCTATCGACTCGTAGTCGACAAAAGTCATACGCAGATCATCGTCGTCGGCATCCGAGTTCGAGGTTGATGATTGGGTTTTCTGAAGGTGTCACCCATGAAGGTGTGATGAGATTCGGAAGAAAGAAACTCGGCCCAGTACATTGGGCCCTATCGATTATCCGCAGGTAGGCAAGGTTGCTATGAGTTGGATCTGCCGTCCGATCCGGAGGCGGTGCATCCGGTGTTTCATGTTTCTATCTTTGAGAGATGTATCGGGGATCCATCTAGAGTGCACCGATTGACGATGTCCAGTGTGACCAGGGGTTATCGTATGAGAGACTCCCATGCGCGATAATCGATCGTCGAGTTAAGCGTCTGCGGACCAAGGCGTGGCTTCCACAAAGTCTTGTGGCGGCGGAACGAGCTCAGGGAGGAGATGACGTGGGAAGCTGAGGAGGACATGAGGCAGAAGTATCCTCACCTATTCCCCACACCTCCAGGTAACTCACTTTCCTACTTGTAAATTTTCATTGTCATATTTGCTTAAGTGCTGTATTGTGGCCATGTGTGGCATTTGCAAACTATTTAAGTTATAAAGAACCTTATCATTATCTGTCTTGGGAATGAACATTCGGGACGAATGTTTCTAAGGAGGGGAGAATGTTATACCCCGTATTTCCAGAGTATGTACGTGAGGGCGTACGTACAAAAGTTTAGCCTTAAAGTTAGGCATAGGACGAAAATTTGTGCACAACCCACGAAAAGAATTGTTTTCCGACGAAACGTTTTCCAAGACTTGCGAAGGGAAAATTACGGCTGCGACATTTATATTTTTTACGGATTTTTCCGAGAGATGAAATATTTTGGACCAACGAGAGGGCGACACTTGTCCCCCTCAAGTTGGCGGAACTTGGACGACCTTGGCACGTTTTTGTGGCCTTGCATTAGTCAAGGTTAGGTAGGATATTTTGTGTAGTAGATGGATAAGGACACATGGGTGAATCTCCACCCTTCACTTGCCCTCCACTTGCCTTCATCTTGACCCTTGAATGTCCTATAAATACCCCCCTTGAGTTGAAGACTTCTTCATCCACAAATCATCTTCCAAGTCTCCAAACTTTCCCCCCTTTGATAAAAGCTCTCGTCCAAAGCCTTCCCCTCTTGAGAAGAGCTTAGCGAAACACCCCCTTCCTAGTGGTCTCGGCAAAATCCCCTTGGTAGAAAATACTCTCCTAGTATTGTTACTATCCCCAAAATACCCTAGCCGTATATCTAGTAGTATTCCAAAGTCACCTCTATACTTAGAGCGCGGAAAATACTACTATACTTCCATTAGTCACTAAACGAAACCCTAGGAGAAACTTCATTGTTGGTTGAAGTAGTAAGTAGAAGCTGTGTAGAAACTTCTAAGGGTTTCTTGGAGCGGATTGGATCATACAAATTAGGAGCTAAACCTTGCTCAGGATCGACATTTAAACTTGGATAATTTTGGGCTTATCGAGGTAAATAATCTTATCCTTCTATTGTAATCGGAGATTACATACTGTAGTAGTTTAGAATTAAGTATAAGAATTATAGAAGGATTTTAGAGAAGAGAATTAAACTGAAATCGCATCAGAAGAATATTAAAGAAGATTGAACTGTACTTACATAGGACTGTATTTACAGTAGACTTGTATAATTTACCGGGTAGGGAAGTGCTGCCCAATTTTCCGTAGAATAGAGAACCCTCTGCTTAGAATATTCTACAGAGTAGTCTAGACGTTGATAGACGTATTTGACTATTATAGGTTGATACTCTGCGCGCGACATATTCGACTTGGCAGGTGGATTTCGCCGAGAAGGTATGTGATTCTTCCTATCCTCTTGAGCATGATATTTTAAAGTATATATATAGTACGGTAGACGTACGTGTGTTAACTGAACATGGTTTTACTTGAGTCTAAATAATAAGAATCTTGAAGTATTTCAAAAGAATTATGAATCATTTTTTAAAGAAGAGTAATACTTGGTTTTTTTAAAAAAGCTTAAGAGTTATACTAGATTTATGGGAAGTTAGGTATAACGACTTAAGAAAGATAAAAGGAACGGTTTACTTATGTGTTTATAAAAGACTTGTATTAAATGCGAAAGTACTGATAAGATGGTTTGTTGAGTAGACATATTGTGATGCTATGTGTGTCAGTATCTTGTAACGTTTGTGTAAAGAGGTTATTCTTATTTGTGCTTATGTTGTTTAACGATAAGCCGTTATGTTAGTATTACATCACTCACCTCTTGACATGATATACCGGGTGTTAAGTCGCCCGACGCGGGTATACCTCGAGCGATGTGTGACTATGATTCGAGAATACCTCATGCGGGTCCGGGGACTATGCGCGAGCTACGAGTTCGTGTTAGTGTGCGGTCCATGTGGCCATGCGGTCTATGTGGCCATGCGGACTACGAGTCCAGGACGATGCCGAGGAGTAGCTACCCTCGATGCGGGGAATACCTCATGCGGGCCTAGGTGGCCTATGCGGACTACGGGAGTCCAGGATTAGGCATGCATAATGATACTATGGGCGATTGGCCTTGCTTCGATCATTCACAGCCTAGAAAAGACCTGCTACAGTTTACCTATTGTTGCTCTTCTTAATGATGTGGCACCATGTGCGGTTACCTTGGTTGTTTCGTACATATTTGTAAAATTGGTTTTAAAATGATAATGATTTCATTTAAAGTACTTTACAGTTTCACATACTTGGTACCTGTTGTACAGACCTCCTTCGGGGGGCTGCGTTCATGCCGCAAGTAAGGGAAAGCAGGTGCTAGATCCGCATCCTTAGGATCTTTTGCTTTGGTGTCAGGAGCTCAATCTTCTCCGGAGGCTCGACTTTTGGGTATGATCTCCCTGTTGTTGTAGATAGTTTTATACATTCAGGGTATGGCGGGGCCCTATCCCGCCATAGTTGCTTATCTTCTTAAGTGCAGTAGTCTATTATGCAGTTGGGATGTAGCGCGATTTTGGTTATATATATATGCAGAAAGGCGACCTTTTCTCAAATAAACTGTGTCTCATTTACAATTGTTTCATGTCTTGTTTTTATATTCCGCTGATTACTCTGATGTATGACTACTTGGGTGCCCGGGTAAGGCACCAGTCTTGGGCCCCGGAACGGGTCGTGACAACATGAAATCTTGAATTACAATAGCAAGACGGAGATTATTACCTCTTTAAGCCCAAATACAATCCAAAACTTAAAGTCGATCCTTAGCAACTTTAGCTCCTCTTCTTGACGTTTCAATCCGCTCCAAGCAACCCTTAGAAGTTCATAAACAACTTCTCTTCAAATTCCAACTTCAAAGTTGAAGAGCACCTTAGGTTTTCATGTTGCGACTAACGTAAAAACGTAGCTTTTCCGGGATCTTTGTATTGAGATGTCCTTATAATACCTCTAGGAACCCTTGGTTTAAGTATTGTGATTTATGATCCACAATTGCAAAAATTTTGCGTGGAAATAGGGCTATGGCCGAGAGCTCCATTGCAAGAACTCAAGTTTTTGAATTTTTTTAAGTGTAGAAATGATCTACTCTTGCACTACTAGTATAGATATATACTACATTCAAGGGCTTGGATTAAACCAAATGGATGGCTAGGATTGGGTCAATTATCTCAAGCCACACTTTTCTAGTTGACTTGGTCCATTCTTTTCATCCAAAAAGCCCATGTGGAGGGTGACACGTGTCACCCTCCCATGGGTCTAAAATATTTTATTTCCCGAAATTTCCTTAATTGGTCAAAATATCGGAAACATCGTGGGACCCACAAAATGTAAAATTTCCCGGGTGGGCCTCACGTATCTAACTCTGAAAATAAAATTCCATAATTCCGATAAATTCTATAAGTCTTAAATAACAAATTTGAGAATCCAATTCTCCTTAGCGAACAATTTTCCATCCCGGGGTTCGGAATATTTTTCTTAGAAATTACAACTCTTTCTTTCGTTCAAATTTTTAAGTCCTGATTCCTTACGTACATTCTCTTTAAACATATCCTGGAATTACGGGGTGTAACATTCTCCCCCCCTTAGAAACATTCGTCCCCGAATGTTCTTTCGGGGTTCAATCTATACGGATATCGCATAGCCCTTTTAACTTCCCCCCAACATAATCACATATGCCACACATGACCCTAATACATCGCACATGCATATCCATCCATCATAAGCCAAACGAGGAATCAAATCCAAAGTGTGCATCATCACTATTTACTCCCATTCATGGCCAAAAAAGATTCTCTTTTCGTACTTTTCTTTAGTCATAACTATAAGCACTTCAATTCTTTCAACCCTTGTTCTCTCCTTTTCTTACTTATCGTATTCTTCTCGTACTTCCAAACTTATTCTAGTACACGTACATAATCTCAATCATTGCTTCTGTTCTCAATTCCTCGGAGTTACTACATCCAACAATTTAGGGTCATTTTCGGCTCTCACGACCCGGTTCCGGTGGAACGCGTCTACGAACTCGTACAACGATTAACTAGGCTTGGGCCTTACACCCTTGTGACCCTATCACATAGCGGGAATATCTCCAACTGACCACACTCCATTCCAGGCTACGAGTTGACCCGTAACAGCCCTACCCGACCCATAGTCGCACTTAATTCTCATTCTTGGTCCGAAATAAATCTTACTACTCGAGAAGGCCTTATACCTCTAAGGTCTCAGCGGTTATCAATATTCTAAGGTTCATAATTATTCCGTGTTCCAAGCTTTCATTATCAGCCCCCACATACGGAAAATGTTGCTTCTCATAATCTTAAAATCTTGTTGTCATAATCACAACAACTTTAATTACTCCATACCATTATTATCCATATAATCACTTAAGCGTACAACACATCTCAATCTAACAACATGGTATGCTCTTAAATCAATAAAGCATGATCTCTTATAAGAGTCTATCACAATCTCAGACCTTTCATCATCTCCTAATTATGTCAAATTAGCACGTAAATCCTTGATGAGAATTTATTAAACTGTTTCATACCTTCCTGGTATCTATTTAGTCCTTACCAATTCTTGGTAATCTAGAATCATTCTAGGCAACACACATCTGACCTTCACACATAAATTCGTATAGATGTATGTCATTATACCTACTATAGAAAAATTACTACCAACCTGGATACGCAATCTACATCATCCTTCCTGGGTCACTGGTGCCTTTCTCATAGCTGCAATCAACATAACACGTTTGGGAAAGACTACCCTAATGACACAGCTCTATCGCACGATCTCAGAGTGAGAAGAAGGGAAACCAATCATAATGTCCTGCAGCCTCCTGGTTATAGATGTGGTGCACAACACACCGATAACCAAGACTCTACTAGACATGGTCTGTAGACACTTTCCGAGGACTAACTGCTCTGATACCACTTTTGTCACGACCCGACCCCAGGCCCGCGACTGGTGCCCTACCTGGGCACCCTTATAGGTATACATCAGAGAAAATCAGCGGAACATACATGAAACTCATAACTTACATTATCAGGAAAATAAACAACAAGCTAGCCGATAAGGCTACCTCCCTAGACATATATATATATATATAAACAAAAGCAGTTACATCTTTTTTCTTTATAAACTGACCCACAAGATATGACTACAGACGTCTAAGAGTTTTGACATAACCACTGTGACGGGACAGGGCCTCGCCATACCCCTCAATATACATAAATCAACATCAACAGGGATCCATACCAAAAGATAAGTCTCCGGAGTAAATGAAGCCTTTTCCCAAAAACTGAACAGAGATCCTAAGAGCAAGGATCACCAACCTGTGTACCTAGTACCTGCGGGCATTAACGCACCCCCCCCCCAAAGGGGATCAGTACTGTCACGACCCGACCCCGGGCCCGCGACTGGTGCCCTACCTGGGTACCCCTTACAGGTATATATCAGAGAATAGCAGCGGAACATACAAAACTCATAAAATATTTAAACAGTAAATATCAACAGGCTAGCCGATAAGGCCACCTTTTGGGAAATATACATGACCCAAAATAAAAATAGTTACACCTTTGTTCTTACAACCCAATCCACAAGATATGACTATAGACCTCTAAGAATAACAACTGTGATGGGACAGGGCCCCGTCATACCCCTGAATGTACATAAATCTACAACATCAGGGAAAACGTACCAAAAGACAAGCCTCCGGAAAAATGAAGCTTCTGACACTTGATCAGTGATCCTAAGAATAAGGATACACCACCTGCTTACCCCTACCTGCGGTAACAACGCAGCCCCCCGAGGAAAGGGGGTCAGTACAACAGATGTACCAAGAATGTAAAACTGAAAGTACTGAAATGAAATCATAACGTCTAAAAATAAAGCTGGAGACATGTATGATAACTCAAATAACAGTACACTGTGCCTTACTAACAATGAGAGTAAACAAGAGTATACATTACTACATAAAAATAGGAGGCTCATAATCAAAGTAGGGCCACCCGCCCGTAGTATCATTAAGCAATCCTACTCTTGGGACTATTTCACCCACATAGGTCCTGTGGACCCGCAATAAGGTCATCCGCCTCGCATGAGACTATTTCACCCGCATAGGACTATTTCACCCGCATGGGCCCGGTGGGCCCGCAATGAGTACAAACGCCGCACTCGCATCATGGGTAGAAAATCCATGGAATAAGTAGTAAATCGGGGGTTTTCCCCGCAAGAATAACATGGCCTAGCACAACCGGCTATCATACATAACATAAGCACTACCGGCTTATCATACATAGCATAAGCACCACCGGCTTATCATACATAACCTAAGAAAGTTAAGAAATCCCCTAACTCCTTATTAGCTTTATTTATATACACTCTCATTTTAGTTTACTTAAGGCACTAACATGTCATTATAAAATCCGGGAATTTAACCCAAAGTACTACGCATTTCTATTCTTTTAAAATGACTCTTTTTCATATAAAAGTCCAAGATATTAATAACCGTAGTATCAAGTCATATCTACTTTTCAAGACAAGTCACAATACCTTTTAGAAATACATTATAGGCTTCTAAATCAAGTGACTTTTTACTTTAAAATTTTAAGCAATTGATGCCTTCATATCAATTTACCTCTCTTCCTTTCAAGTCATTTATCTTTATTTACGTCACTATAGTAAACCATTCTTTCAACTTTTCATAAAGTTATTATAACCAACTTCCCATAAAGCCGTTATACTAACTTTATGCTTTAGACACAAAGGCATTCTTATCCTTTTAAAAACAAGTTAGTTACTTCTCTAACTCTACCAACTTGGACATTCTTAAAATAAGTCAAGGATACCAAATGAAACTGAATTCATTTAAAGCTCGTACGTCTACCGTACTATACATTTATAACTACTCATGCTCAAGAGATAAGAAAGTTCCACATACCTCTTCGGTTCAATACACTTGTTAAGTCCAATATGCCGTACATAGTATGTCAACCTATAATGACCATAATACGTTTATTAACTTCTAACTTCATACGTAGAATATTCTAAGTGTAAAGTTACCAAATTCTACGGAAAATCGGACAGCACTTCCTTTGTTTCTATGTACTTTTCCACCTTTTTCAAGGCCCGAATTCAATAACCAAACATGTCACATTTAAGGCTCAACAATGTAGCTAACAATAGGGGATTACATGCCTAACAAGACGTGTAAAATTCCACCCCAAAATTGATATCAAACTAGTCCAAAAGACAATGTCATTTTCGGCAATTGAGGTACAACAACACAAAGTCGTTTCCAATTCTTTTTCAATCCAATTTGTTTAGTCTAACATGTTATATGGCCGCAATCGATTATAAGAACTACAATCTTCAATTAGATAACATGCGACGATTCTAATTATCGACCAAATTGTATTTCAATTTCAAATGGCTAACAAGGTCATTTCGGATTTAGGCTTCCAATATCCATAACACTTATGAATCTCCAATACAAATATCTCATGCTTGTTAAAATGTAGAGCTACAACAATATGTAATCTTATAACACTTAAGAGAACAAGATTGTTACCTTGACGAGCCTCAATCCACTTTCAAGATCCAAAGTCGCTCTTTAGCAACTTATCTCTTCTCCTAGACACTCCAATCCGCCACTTGGAGCCCTTAGAAGTTCACAAAAAACTTTCCTTCAATTTCCAATCCAAACTTATGAAAGCGACTTAGGTTTTCACCTTGCGACTAATGCAAAAGCGACACTTTTTCGGGATCTTTCTATTGAGATACCCTTATAATACCCTAAGGAACCTTGGTTTAAAGTATGGAGATTATTGAACAACAAACGAAATTTTTTGTCTTACTAAAAGACCCAAACCCGAGAGTTATTGTAGTCAAGAACAAGATTTCTTGTTTTTTTTTCTAAGTATGGGAACTTGTCTTGCTAGTAGTATGCTTATATAACACTATGGAGGGTCAAGATTAGAACAAATGTGTGGTTTGGATGCATTTCACTTAAAAGATCAAGTCAAGTGGCTATTTGACTTAGTCAATTAAATCAAGCTCTTAGCTTGCAAGACTTGGTCATCTATACTTTGGTCAAATGACCATTATACCCATGGTCAATTTCGACCAAGACCAACCAAGGGGGTGACACGTGTCGCCCTTCCATTCGTCGCAATATTTCGTTTCCAGACATTTTCATAATTCCGATAAATTTACTAGTCTCAAATCTTAACATTTTTGAGTTCTTACGTACGTTCTTATAAACATGTTCTGGAATTACGGGGTGTAACATTCTTCCCCCCTTAGAAACATTCGTCCCCGAATGTTCTTTCGTAGTCAATCTTAGAGATAGCGACATAGTCTCCTTTTACAACCCCTACATACCAATAATTCCCCACGTGGCCACATAATAGCACCTAAGAAAAATACTTCAATTAAAACTTGACAAGTAAGGGAAATGAATTACCTGAAGGTGTAGAGAATAAGTGAGGATACTTCCTCAACATGTCCTCCTCCGCTTCCCAAGTCATCTCCTCTCTATTATCATTCCGCCACAAGACTTTGACGGAAGCCACATCTTTGGTCCACAGTCGCCTAACCTGGCGATCGAGTATCGCTATGGGACTCTCCTCATACGATAACCCCTCTGTCACCTGGACCTTGCTAGCTGGGAAAACTCTTGATGGATCTCTGATACACTTCCATAACATAGAACCATGGAAGACCGGATGTACCGCCTCTAAATCCGATAGAAGATACAACTCATAGGCAACCTTGCCTACTCTACGGATGATCTGGTAGGGCCCAATGTACCTTGGGCTAAGTTTCCCCTTCTTTCCGAACCTCATCACACCCTTCATGGGTGATACCTTCAAGAAGACCAAATCGTCTACCTGAAACTCCAAATGTCGACGCCGATTATCTGCATAAGACTTCTGCCGACTCTGAGCTGCTAACAATCTCTCCTGGATAAGTTTCACCTTATTCACAGCCTGCTGAATCAAGTCTGGGCCAACCAACTGAACCTCGCCCACGTCGAACCAACCAATCGGCGACCTACACTTCCGCCCATACAAAACCTCATATGGCGCCATCTGAATGCTAGAATGGTAGCTGTTGTTATAAGAAAACTCCACAAGAGGCAAATGATCCTCCCAGCTACCCCTGAAATCAATAACACAGGCCCGCAACATATCCTCAAGTGTCTGGATAGTACGCTCTGCCTGCCCGTCGATCTGAGGATGAAACGCAGTATTGAGACTAACCTGTGTCCCTAACCCTTTCTGGAAAGACCTCTAGAAGTTAGCCGTAAATTGGGCTCTTCTATCTGATATAATCGATATAGGAACCCCGTGCAGTCTCACAATTTCCCTGATATACAATCTAGCATAATCCTCAGCCGAATACGTAGTCTTGACTGGAAGAAAGTGGATTGATTTCGTCAGTCTGTCTACAATAACCCAGATGGAATCACACTTCCTTTGAGTACGAGGTAACCCTGTAACAAAATCCATGTTGATCACCTCCCACTTCCATGTCGGAATATCAATCGCCTGCAATAGCCCACCGGGCTTTTGGTGCTCAACCATGACCTGCTGACAATTCGGACACTGAGCAACAAACCCTGCCACGTCCCTCTTCAGGCCATCCCACCAATACATACATCTGAGGTAATAGTACATCTTAGTAGACCCCGAACAAATAGAGCAATAAGCACTGCGTGCCTCCTCTAAAACCTGCTGATAAGTCCTGCAGCACCGAACACACACAATCCATCCTCATATCACAGCACCCCATCCGGTGCTACTCAAACAGTCTCTTCTCCTCTCAGAGAACCGTATATCTATCCCATACTAACGTTGAATCCTCATATTGTCGCCTCTTCACCTCCTCGACGAAGGAAGACTCGGCAACCTCTCAGATCCAAACTTCATTAACCTCGGAAAAAAATAATCGAACCCCTCAGCTCGGCAGCTGATGAATCTCACGAACCACGTCCTGCCTACTTGGCTGTCCATCTGACAGACTACTCATAGATCTATGACTATGAGCATCTGTAACCATATCGCCTTTCCCCGGGTGGTATAGGATATCAATATCACAATCCTTGGGAAATCTAACCACCGTTTCTGTCATAAATTCAGCTGCCTCTGTCTGAAGATATACCGGAGGCTCTTGTGGTCTGCACAATTATCCACATGAAATCTATATAAGTAATGGCTCCAAATCTTCAAGGCATGATTAACTTCCGCCAACTCTAAATCGTGAGTAGCGTAATTCATTCCATGCTCCCGTAACCGCCGAGAAACATAGCTCTAACCTTATCGTGTTGCGTCAGCACAAAACCTAGCCCAACACCCAAAGTATTACAATAATAACCCAACCCTCTAGTCCCTCATGAGGGGTTAGAACTGTAGTCGTGGTCAACTTATCTTCCAATAACTGGAAGCCTTTCTCATACTTGCGAAATATTCGGGCATCCTTAATCTCAATTATGGTTCATGTTTCCCTTTCTCTGTTGCAACCAAACTTGGTCACTATACTTAGATTTGATTCCTTTGCTTGCCTCATGGCTAAGACTTCCTGCCAATCATAATTTAGGGGGGAGATTTCCTTGATCTCGTCAAGTAGTAATCCTATTATTCTCTCTCGGCTCATAGAGCTTATAATCAGGTGTTCAACCTCAATTCATGGTATTACATAATCCAATGGCTTGTCAAGATTTATTATCGTTCGAGTGTCTACTCGTCTTTCCTTTATAATTCATATCAAGTTGTCCTGGGGTCCCTTACCCCCCCCATATTTTCCTACTATCCTTCTCGTCAGTACAAATGTTACCACCTTTATAAAAGCAGCGTTGTGCTGCCGAAATTTATATACATCTCTGTATTAGATGGATTAAGAGTGACAAGTCAGTAATGACATCCAATTAGGACGTTAGTCGCGGCCCGTCGGGTTGGGTCGTGACAGTTCAAGTGTCTACTCGTCTTTCCTTTATAAGTTATTTCAAGTTGTCCTGGGGTCCCTTACCCCTCCGTATTTTCTTACTATCTTTCTCGTCAGTACAGGTGTTACCACATTTCCTCGAAGTGTTCATACTGCCCATCATTTACTAATGGTCTTTACACTAGTCTGAGGTAATCATATCTCGTGCAACTTACATAACCATAGTTGCATTCTCTTTTATCATTCTGGTCATAACCCTTACTTATGCTTATTATTAGCAAAAGTATTTCTATCTTGATTCATAATCATACAGTTTCATGCATGCGTACTACCTGCATTTATATCCTTACGACACTTCCTCGACCATTTCCTAACGTCGTTCTCAATTACCCCAACACAATACTTTTCCCACGGTTATCTAAAACTGTAACCTATGGCATGACGATACTAAAGACCTTACCAGTCTCATATCCTTCGTCTAACAACATGGGTACACATAACCCCATAATACGTAAAACTATCCTTTTACGTGGGGGAGAGAACTTATCTCCCTTTCAAAATCATAATCATCAAGCGCCACCTTATAATCGTATAGATTTTCAAAACCTACCAACGATGTATTCTGTTTTCCGCAGGAAGCACTCGTACTTATCTTATTCTTGCTTGCGCGCTTTCCTGAAATTATCCGGAAAATCGTGGCCCTGACCGCCACACCAAACCAACTCCAAGTACCTCCAAGGGCACTTAACATAAAACTCCTTCAAATTCAAGTATTATTTACCTTCTGCATCAATTTATCTCAAATGAACAAGTCACACAGACTTATTAAAAACAATGATGTCAAAGAAGGAAGGATAATTCACTGGTTACCACCACTTCCCTTCCTTTCCACTTGATAATCGGCTTACCGGAAAACTGGAATCGAACCAATCTCTTTCTGCAGTCAACGTTGGCATAACAAGAGGCCAACTAGCCCGTACCCATAATGTCCTCAAAGTCTGTCATAACAGCTCTGCTAGGTCTGCTAGGGTCCGACGACTGTATCATCACCGGGCAATTATTATATACCCGCTCAGCTACCACCCATCACTCACGGGTGTAGTCACCTCGAAAGGTTATCATGGATTCAGGCTCTATTCCTTTACACTTGGTTGCTCTCTTTCTCACTGGTCGTACTCTTTCGGTACGTCTAAACTTATACTAGCATACGTACATAACTTCCATACTAATTATGGCCTCCAATCTTTGGAGTTACTATATCAAATAATATAAGGCCATTTCCGGCTCTCACAACCTGGTTCCGGTGGAATGCATCCACGAACCCGTAAAACAATTTAATTAGACTTGGGCCTTGCACCCTCGTAACCTTGTCACGTAGCGGGACTACTACCAATTGACCTCACTCCATTTCAGGCTATGAGGCGACCCGTAATAGGTCCTCAACCCGACCCACCGTCGAACTTAACTCTTACCCTTAGTCTGAATTAAATCTTATTGCCAAGAAGGCCTTACATACCTAAGGTCTCGGCAGTTATCACTGTTCTAAGGCTCACAATTTCCATGCTCCAAGCCTACCTTATCAGTCCTCCCGTATTCGGGTAGAGTGGTTTCTCATAACCTCTTAATCGTGTTTTTCTAATCATAACAACCATAAATTCTCCATACGGATATCATTCGTACAATTCCCTTAAGCATACCACGTAGCTTAAGTTACTAACATAGTCTTCCATTAGGTCCCTTAACATGACTTCTTAAGGGTTCATTACCCTATCAGACAGCTCATCATCTCCCAATTATCTCAAAATAGTATGTAAGACCTTGGCAAGAATTCATTAACCGTTTCATACCTTCCCGATATCTATTTAGTCCTTACCAATTCCTGGTAATCTAAAATCATTCTAGGCAACACATATATGACCCTCATACATAAATTCGCATAGCTGTACATCATAATACCAACTATACTACAATTATTACCAACCTGGATACGCAATCCATATAATCCTTCATGGGTCACTGTCACCTTTCTCGTAGCTGCAATCAACATAACTCGTTAGGGAGAGATGACCCTAACCACACAGCTCTATCGCACGATCTTAGAGTGAGAAGAATAGAAACCAATCTTAAATGTCCTGCAGCCTCCTGGTTATAGATGTGGTGCACAACACACCGATAACCAAGACTCTACTAGACACGGTCTGTAGACACTTTCCGAGGACTAACTGCTCTGATACCACTTTTGTCACGATCCGACCGGGCGCGATCGTGCCCTACAGGCACCCTTACAGGTATACATCAGATAATAGCAGCGGAACATACAAAACTCATAAAATACTTAAACAGTAAATATCAACAGGCTAGCCGATAAGGCCACCTTCCGGGAAATATACATAACCCAAAATTAAAATAGTTACACCTTTGTTCTTACAACCCAATCCACAAGATATGACTACAAACCTCTAAGAATAACAACTGCAATGGGACAGGGCCCCGTCATACCCCTGAATGTACATAAATCTACAACATCAGGAAAACCGTACCAAAAGATAAGCCTCCGGAGAAATGGAGCTTCTGACACCTGATCAGTGATCCTAAGAATAAGGATCCACCACCTGCTTACCCCTACCTGCGATATGAACGTAGCCCTCCGAGGAAAGGGGGTCAGTACAACAAATGTACCAAGTATGTAAAACTGAAAGTACTGAAATGAAATCATAACGTCTAAAAATAAAGCTGGAGACATGTATGATAACTCAAATAATAGTACATTGTTCCATACTAACAATGAGAGTAACCAAGAGTATACATTACTGCATAAAAATACGAGGCTCATGATCAAAGTAGGGCCACCCGCCCGTAGTATCATTAAGCAATCCTACTCCTGGGACTATTTCACCCGCATAGGTCCTGTGGACCCGCAATGAGGTCATCCGCCTCGCATGGGACTATTTCACCCGCATGGGCCTGGTGGGGCCGCAATGAGTACAAAACCACACTCACATCATGGGTAGCAAATCCATAGAATAAGTAGTAACCCGGGGGTTTCCTTCGCAAGAATAACATGACCTAGCACAACCGGCTATAATACATAACATAAGCACTACCGGCTTATCATACATAGCATAAGCACCACCGGCTTATCATACATAACCTAAGCAAGTTAAGAAATCCCCTAACTCCTTATTAGCTTTATTTATATACACTCTCGTTTTAGTTTACGGGAATTTAACCCAAAGTACTACGTATTTCTTGTTACACCCCGTATTTCCATAGCTACTAAGTGAGAACATGATTATAGAATTAAGATTGGAATGTCGAAAGGAAAGGATTTTTACATTTCCTTATACGGAAAATTTTCGAGTTTAATGTGATGACAAGAATTAATTCTAGTAATGGAATTATTTTTCATTAGAATTATGGACTTAGTAGATTTATTAAGTCTTGGTATACTATGTTACATGTCCATCGAAATGGGAAGAAAAATAACTAAGTGTGGATGAAATTTTTTGTGAAGAAATACTTGGCCAATATGAGGTTAGCAAGTGCCCTCCCCACTTGTCTTGTGAAGACTCCACACACCTTTATATAGGTAAGTCTTGAAGACTTAGAACAAACAATATTCATCCATACAAACCCTCATCTATCCAAAAACCTAGAGAAATTCGAAATCCCCATATCCAAAGACAAGATCAAGATCAAAGTATTTTCTTTCCAAGATTAAGCACCCTTAACCCCTAAATCTAGGTTGGGCCAAAAATAGAATGAAACCCTAGGGGTTTTCCGTCGACATTTTGGAAGCGAAATGTGAAGAGAAGTTGATCCTATGGTTGTAGGGGATACATATATGTGATTGGAACTTGAAGAAGTGGAGCGAAACAAAAACTGCGGACCAATAAAGACCGGACTGTTTTGGGGAGTTTTTGGGCAAACAATGAGGTAAAAGTCATTCTTATTTTAAAGTAATTGGATATTACTTATTTTTATAATGTATGGATGAACTTGTGTTAAAAATAATGAAGAATAAAAAGCGTTTGAGCCATTTTTGGGGCTAAAACCGATTTGGGACAGATTTGGTGTAAATGGAATTCGTTGGTTATTGTCGTTGTTATCTTCACCTATTGCATGTTATAATGGATTAATATTGTTGTTAATAAGTTGTTATAACTTATGTAGAAGTTTTGGAACTCGAATTGGAATAAAAAAGATTAAGGAAAGAGTTATCAGATTTTAGTTGTTGGCCGTAGAATCTATAAAACTGTTGGATATTGTCATGCAGTTTTTAGGGACTGTTTTAGACGTGTTGTATGCTGGAAAATCAGCCCCTATATTTCATGTTTAATGTAGTAGATTGCTAATGAAAACCCCAAAGGAATAAGGGTGTGGAAAGGCGTTGAAAGACCTCACATTCCACCCTCGTTATAGTTAATTATGGACTGTTTTAGGGGCTGTTTTGGTATGGTTTTGGGGAAGAATTTTACTCGTCCTGTTGGGCGTGTAATCCCCTTTGATTAGCTGAGTTGGTTGTGCCTTAAATGTGGCGTTTTGGTTGATGAATACGAGCCTTAGAAAAGGTGGAAAAGTACGTAGAAACAAAGGAAGTGCTGCCCGATTTTCCGTAGAATTAGAGGGCAATTATTTGGTATAAGTCTTACAATAGTAAGTATGATATTGATAGAAGTAATATGACCATTTTAGGTTGAAGTACTACGTGTATCACAGTCTACTTGGCTTAAGGAATAGCCGATGAGGTTGAAGTACTTCAGAGCATTTTGCTACTTGTTGTATGGGTTAGTCGTCACGAGGTATGTGAACTTCTTCTTTCTATAGACATGAGTATTTTTATGGTATACTTTCCTTGTTGTTAGGATTATACATGACTTTTTTTTTGAAGTATACTTGTCTTGTTGTTAGGAGTATATATGACTGGATATTTGAGGTATACTTGCCTTGTTGTTAGGAGTATACATGATTTGTTCTTGAGTATACTTTCCTTGTCGTAGGAAGTATTCATGTTATTGATTTTATGCTAAAGGCATGTCTAGAATATTCTTAAGTTCTTACCAAGTTTTATGGGGGATGTTGGTAAGAGTCGTTAGGAAGTATTGGAGTCGAGTGACCCTACTAATTTACTACACTAATGAGAATAGGCATCGAACAAGCCATTGCAACGTTAATGAAAATGTATCGACAATCAATTATATTGAAATGAGTAGAATTCTCCATCTGCATAGAAACTAAGATAAGACAAAATTGTATTACATTTTCTAGATCATGGCTGATTTAACAAGATCGTTATAAACGAGAATAACCTATTCGCGGCTCATAAAAGTATTAATTTTGTAAGTACGTGAAGCTTGATTTTTGAAAGTACTTGGGACTTGAATTTTGAAAATGTGTAGTAACTCGTTTTGAAAAGTATAAGTTACTTGAGTTTAAAAAAGTAAGTAACTTGGTTTTAATGGTGAAAGTACTTTTGGGTCTAACGCTCTAATATTTCATGAAATGATTCTTTTATAAAGAATAGATGTACAAAGTACTTTGGGTTCAATTCCCTTACGTGGCATGATAATGCCTTGGTTTTTTATAAAAAGGAAAGAGGTAATGGTGCGTTAGTTGTCTAAAAATGAAGTGGTTATAACGGCTTTATGGGAAGTTTGTTATAACAAGTTTTAGTGGAAAGTCAAAGGATGGTTTAAAATGTTTTAAGGAAATCGTGCGAGAATGTCCATGATTAAGTCCTTAATATAATACATGATATATGGCACTTTGATGTTCAAGATGTTTTAAAGTAACACGTGAGGTCTAGTGCCTTGATTTGCCAAAACCATGTCTTAGAAGGATACTTGGTACGATAAGTGTCTCGATTTTCTAAATGATGGTTTCAAAATGATACATGTATTGGATCCTACTTCCTAGCGATACATGTAGTACTTGGGCTTTCCTAAAATGGAAATTTAGTTCATAAAGTGAATGTATGGCTCACGTACATTGTCGTAATGGACTTTAATCCTTAGTAATGCAAGGTGTGTTAGTACCTTGATAGTACTTTGGCTTTCTTAAATGATAGTTATTCTATTTTGTGCCTTGATAGTACTTCGGCTCGTCTAAATGGTATTGTCTTGATTTGTTGAAAAAGAAGGCATGCAAATTGTCTTGGTATGTTAAAATGATGGTTTATTCATTTTATGATGTTGAGAGTCAAAGATTATCTTAACTTGCATATGTTGTTCATGATATCCATTGGTGCTAGTATTATGAGTATAAATGTGGGGTAAACCCCCCAAGACGTTATACACCTCCTGAGTATAAATGCGGGGTAAACCCCCAAGACGTTATACACCTTCTGAGTATAATTGCGGGATAAACCCCCAAGACATTATACATCTCCATGGATTTGCTACCCATGATTCGATCATGGCGTATATGCTCATTGCGGGCCTGTAGGGCCTAAGCGGGTGAAATAGTCCTGTGCGGGTGAAATAGTCCTATGCGGGGCAAATTGTCCTATGCGGGTCCACAAGACCTTTGCGGGTGAAACAGTCCCAGGAGTAGGTTTGCATAATGATACTACGGGCGGGTGGCCCTAGATTTATCATAATCTTCCTATTTTAAAGCATGTAAAGTTTACTCTCATTGTTAAAAAGGCACAGTGTGCGGGTAGTTGTATGTTATACTTGTTACATGCTGACAGTGATGTTGTATTCCACGAGCATGCTTCTGTGATATTATATGCTGAGGGCAGGCGTCCCAGATTTTGATATGGCTTTCATATTTGAAAGTGGTGTGGTGTTACAGTAGTACAGTGATACAAGGTACAGTTGGCTCTGATTTTTATATGACACGGTAGGATCTGGTATTTGATTTTCATACTTGCCCCTGTCATTCCTTGTATAGTTATGATCTTAATTGATGTACTTTATTTCCGTTCCATACTTAGTATTTGTTATACTGACCCCCTTCGGGGGGCTGCGTTCATGTCCGCAGGTCTAGGTACACAGTTGTGGATCCGCGAGCTTAGGATCCTGGTTCAGCATTTTGAGATGGCTCCAATGTTCCGGAGCTTGTCATTATGGCTTGGTTTATTCAGGATGTTATACCCCGTATTTCCAGTGTATGTACGTGAGGGCGTACGTATAAAAGTTTAAGCCTTAAGTAGGCAAAGGGACGAAAATTTTGTTCACAACCCCCGAAAAGAATTGTTTTCCGACGAAACGTTTTCCAAACTTTGCGAAGGGAAAATTACGGCTATGTCATTTATAATTTTTGCGGATTTTTCCGAGAGATGAAATATTTTGGACCAACGAGAGGGCGACACTTGTCCCTCAACTTGGACGACATTCATGGCGAGTTGGTGGCACATTTTTTTCATTTTTTGTGCCTAAAACATTTGGTCAATGTTTGGTAGGATATTTGTGTGGTAGATGAGTAAGTGGGACCCACACAACACTTGTCCAAATCCTCACCTTACACTTGCCCACCACTTGTCTCAATCTTGGCCATTGAATGTCCTATAAATACCCCCACTTAGTTGAAGGATTTCTTCATCCACAAATCATTTTTCCAAGTCTAAAAATCCCTCCCCTCTTAGCAAAGCTCTCGTCCAAGAGGTCCCCCTCCCCCTTTGTGAGGCCTTGGACGAAACCCCCCCCTTTCCTAGTTGTTTCGTAAATACCCCCTTGGTAGAAAAGTATTCTCCAAGTATTGTTACTATTCTCAAATACCTTGGCCCAAATACCTTGTAGTATTCCAAGGTTACACCTATACTAAAAGCCCAGAAATACTATTATATTTCCCTTCAGTCACAAAAACGAAACCCTAAGGAAAATTTTCATATTAGGTTGAAGTATAAGTAGAAGTTGTGTAGAACTTCTAAGGGTTTCTTTGAGCGTATTGGAGCGTACCGAATAGGAGCTAAACGTTGCTCAGGATCGACATATAAACTTGGATAATTTTGGGCTTATCGAGGTAAATACTCTTGACCTTCTATTGTAATTGGAAATTACATACTGTAGTAGTATAGAAATGAATATAAGATTCATAGAAGGATATTACAGAAGAGAATTGAACTGTAATAGAAGAATATTAAAAGACCGAATCAGATTTCTTACATAGGATGTATTTACTGATGAGACTTGTGTAGTTTGTGGTAGGGAAGTGCTGCCCAATTTTCCGTAGAATAAGGAATCTGTATCTAGAATTATTCTACAGAGTAGTCTAGACGTTGATAGACTTGTATGACCGTTATAGGTTGAAGTACTGCAAGTAGTGTATTCTACTCGAAGGGTGGAAAGGGCTAGCCGGATTCTGATTTGAGCGTTTTGCTAATAGTCGATAATCGTCGCGAGGTATGTGATTCTTCCTATCCTCTTGAGCATGATATTTTAAAAGAATATATATATAGTACGGTAGACGTATGTGTGTTAACTGAACGTGGTTTTACTTCGATGTCTTTTGACTTGAGTTTTACATAATAAGAGTCTTGAAGTATTTCAAAAGAATTAAGAATCGCTTTTAAAAGAAGAGTAATACTTTTTGAAAGAGTTATACTAGCTTTATGGGAAGTTAGGTATAACAACTTAAGAGAGATAAAAAGAATGGTTTATTGACTTTAGAAGTTAAGAGACTTGATCTTAAAAGATAAGCGACTTGACTTAATTGAATTGATATGAATTTTGTTAAAAAGTGTGAAACCTCATTCGTGAGTAATGAGTACTTGGTTTTTTAAAGAATAATGTTTCTTGATTTGGAAATGAGAATAAGTATCGAACGAACCAACTGCAGCGTTAATAAAGGAAAATGTATAGACTAATTAAGTATTATTAAAACCAAGAGAAACCTCCATCCGCATAAGCTAAGATGAGACAAAATGATATTACATTTCCTAGATCATGGCTGCTTTAATAAGATTGTTATGAACAAGAATAACCTACTCACACATAAGGCATATGTTTCTCAAACTGTTTTAAAAGAGAATTATCTTATTAAGTGATTAAGACTATGAACTACGAAACCTTTCGAAAATGAGAAACTTGAGTATTTGAAATTAGGCAAACTTGAACTTTTGGAAAAAAATGTTGTTACTTGACTTTAAGAAGGAAAATGTTTTGGTTTAAGAAGAAGGGCATAATTTGCCTTAGTTGTTTTAAAAAAAAGGAAAACATGGTATTATCTTAATCTGTCTTAAAAGAGCGTTTAAATGTTATGGTCAATTCTACACCGCGTTCATGGGATGAACCGGGAATGTATTCCATACGATTCCACCTCGAGTCCCATGAGATGGGCCGAGACATATACGATTCCTATTGAGTCCCATGAGATGGGCCGAGACATGTATGATTCCTATCGAGTCCCATGAGATGGGCCGAGACATGTGCGATACCTATCGAGTCCCATGAGATGGGCCGAGACATGTGTGATACCTATCGAGTCCCATGAGATGGGCCGAGACATGTGCAATACCTATCAAGTCCCATGAGATGGGCCGAGACATGTGCGATACCTATCGAGTCCCATGAGATGGGCCGAGACATGTGCGATACCTATCGAGTCCCATGAGATGGGCCGAGACATGTGCGATACCTATCGAGTCCCATGAGATGGGCCGAGACATGTGCGATTCCTATCGAGTCCCACGAGATGGGCCGAGACATGTATTCCATACGATTCCTATCGAGTCCCATGAGATGTGCCGAGACATGTATTCCACACGATACCACCTCGAGTCCCATGGGATGGGCCGAGACATGTTATACGTATCACACGATTTATACCTGGCATCGGCCGGTGAGGAAGGAGTTCCACCCGCGTGAGGATGACTTTGAGCGTGAGTCACGACTTGACATGACTGTTTTTATGTTGTGAACTGTAGTTTTGTTATCATACATGTCTCCTGTTTTATTTTAGACTGTTATGATTTCATTTACAGTATTTCCCAATTTCACATACTTGGTACCTGTTGTAATGACCTCCTTCGGGGGGCTGCGTTCATGCCGCAGGTAGAGGTACATCGGTTGTTGATCCTCGCTCATAGGATCACAGTTCAGCGTATTGGGAAGCTCCGTTTCTCCGGAGGCTTATCTTTTGGTATGTTCCCTGAGTTTTAGGTTCTTGTACATTCGTGGTATGGCGGGCCCCGTCCACATAGTTGTTATTACATTCTTAGAGGTCTGTAGTAATGCTAAGTGTGGTTGTAAAGGATGTAATCGCTCAAATTTTTTTTTGTATATATATATGCAAGGCAACCGCTTTTAGTTGCCTGCTTTTATTATCTTATCTCTTGTTTCATATATGTATGTTTTATATTCCGATTTCTCGATGTATGAATACTGGGTGCGGGTAAGGCACGACCACGCCCCGAACGGGTCGTGACAAAAGTGGTATCGAGCGATTAATCATCGGAAAGTGTCTACGCATCGTGTCAGTAGTAGTCTTGATTATCGGTGTGTTGTGCACCACATCTATAATCAGGAGGCTGCAAGACATTTAGGATTGGTTTCCATTCTACTCATTCTGAGATTGTGCCTTAGAGCTGTGTTATAAGTTGGACCCCTCTGACGTATTTCGTTTTTACCAGTTATGCCTCCGCGCAAGGCAACCCGGGCCCAGATGGGCAAGGCAGCCGGGGGAGCTGCTAGTAGGATACAGAGGAGTACGGGGGCGTGATCGGTGTATTTTATATACACCTTTTGAGTCTGTTTTAGTTAGTCTTTTGTCCCATTTTGCACATATAAGTGTCGTATTAGGATAATTTTTCTTTCTATTGAGTCAAAGTGGTTGAAATGGCCAAATGGCGGAAAAGGAGCAAAAAGAGGGCAAAAGAGGAGATGCCAGAGCTGAAAACAGAGAAAGTGGCGAACGAGGCTAAAATCCAGACCAGCGCCGCGGCGCCTCCTGCAGCCAAAAGCAGGGGCCGCGGCGCCCATTATTCAGAGAGGCAGAAGACTCAGCGCCGCGGCGCCTAAACATCCGAGGAGCTACAGAAGATACAGCGCCGCGGCGCCCTCAGACAGCAGATATCAGGGCCGCGGCGCCAAAACACCCGACGGATCGCAGAACTTCCGGCGCCGCGGCGCCGACGCGTAAAAATTAGGTCTTTTGACGGATTTTTGGGCCAGGCCTGCAGGGAAAAGAAGGGAGGCGTTTTAAACCTATAAAAGGAGAACCCTAGGCAGTTTTTGAGGGTTCCTTTGCCAAACACAAGGTTTTCTTGCCTAGAGATTGGAGACCTAAACATTAGTAATTTCTTTCCTTTTTCTTTCTTTAATTCAGTTTTGCATGATGAACTTTGAATTAGTTCTTGTCATATTCATGGCTAGGAACTAATTCTCTTATAGGCTTTCTATGTTGAATTTCTTGAACCTTATGTTATAAATTAATGCACGCTTATGGTGATTATTCTTATTGAGAGATCTATCCAATAATTGAGTTGAATTCTTGGTAGCTAATTGACAACTAGTTATCACTATATGATTTCTAATCGATTACGAAAAGGGGGATTGTGAATATCTCGTAAGTTGGGTAGATACTTGAATTGGGGATGAAAATACCTCAATTAGATTTGTAGCGTTGATGAGAGGCTTAACAACCCTAATTTTTCGCATTGTGCGTGACGGTCAACTAGGTTTTTGTGCTTAATCCTCCTATAGCGTTACCCTTATCAGCGAAAGTTAGGTAAGGAACAATCTGGGTTGAGTGTTTATATAACCTAACGGAGTATAAAATGATTTCAGAACCCGCTTTCTCCAAAGAAGAACACCATAAGTTAGTGTATTAGTAAGTAGCATAAGCGGATAGTAAGGATACATAGAAGCCCTATTCTCATCACATCTGAATTAAATCTTTATATTTAATTAGCTTTCATAACTCTTAGTTACAAACCAAACAATCAATCATTAATTCACCAAATAGATACTAGAAAATAGATAACTGATACTTGGACCCTAATCCTAGAGGACGATAATCGGTCTTATCTAAGACTATACTACTTGATACGATAACGTGCACTTGCGTTTAAAAGTGTGTGCATATTACGCGCATCAAGTTTTTGGCGCCGTTGCCGGGGATTAGGCACTAGTTTAATATCAAATTTATCTATTTTTAATTTCTAATTTGGTTTTATGTATAGTTCGTCTAATTTTGTTTGTTTTATGTATTTATTGTGTGAAAACAAGGGTGCCGTGATTCTTTGTTGGCTTTGATTCGTTCAGGAACACTTTAGATATGGATTTTTACTGTCCATATGATAGAGAGCCAACCATAGAGGAACAAAGGGAGGAATTACGAGAAACTATACTCAGTCTCACGAGGTTCCAAGCTCAGTTCATGGACGAAATAAGGTCGAGCATAAAGAAGTTGGAAACGCAAATAGCAGAACTCACAATCATATTCAACAACGAACAACAAATTGAGGAGCCCGAACCAAATCCAACTATTGAGGAATCTGGCAAGACAGTTGGTGTAGAGAAGGAGAAGAGTGCAGAGATCCAATTATTCACCTTCTTGGATTCCTTGGAAAATCTTTTTCTTGTACCTATTGCAGAAGAAACACCACCAGCTGTCAAAGTTGACTCCAAAACAGGAAGTCAATACCATCAAGGGCACCCCCTAGAGTTGAAAGATGTAGGGAATCTCACTGATCCCTACATTAGAGAGAACCTAAAAGACGAGCATGTCTTGTATACTTGGGGGATAATCGTATATTTGAGGCCCTTGTTTGAAGCAATTGTTGTAGTTGAAGTGAGACCTGCAACAATAACTCATGATTGCAAGCATTCGCGAATGATCCAATGGGCACTCGGAAAGGTTAATTGCGTCCGCTAAAAGACGTAAAAGACATGGCTTTGGGAGGCAACCCAATGTTTTCAATTATGTTATTTTAATTTCTGTCGTTATTTTATTTTAGTTTGGCTAAGAACAGTCTCACGGTATTGGCTCTTGTTGTTGTGTGATTGACAGGTACAAGAAATTCAACCGGGACGAAATAAATCAAGAAAAGCAAGGATTTCGAGAAGCGTAGCGCCAAGGCCAAGCGAGCGCGGCGCTAAAAGATCTGAACAGCTCGGAAGTTTAAGAGCCGCGCACAAGACGAGCAGTGGCCGCGGTGGAATTCCAGAAAGTTGGCCGAGTTTAGGCGCCGCGGCGCAGAAAATCCCGAAGGAGCGCAGATGATTAGGCGCCGCGGCGCCAAAAGCAGGGCCGCGGCGCCGAAGCGGAAAATCCAGAACTTAAAACGCCCAAAAATCAGATCTTTCCCAATTCCAACTTCAAAAACCTAACCTTCCCTCTCCACAAACCCACGAAATTTCAGAAACTCCCCCACAAATCCTCCACAAATCCAACCTAACCACAACCTAAACTCTTAAATTCCCAAAAACCCCCAACTATCTCAAACAACAAAGCTCCATTCCATAGCCTCAACCCACCAATTGAAACAAGAACAAGCTTGAATCTTCTCATCAAAAGGTAATCCCTATCCTTGTTCTTGAATCCTTTTACTAAAGTCATAGGAGGTAGTAGTTTGGAGAAGTATTGTAGTTGGAGTAGTTCGGAGAAATTTGAAAAGTGATTGTGAAGTTGGAGAAAGGAGTAGAAAAGAAGGTTGTGGGTATTGAGTAGAAAGATTGAAGTTTGGGGTGTTGTTTTTCACGCTAGTTGTTGAGTGTGTAGGAGACGTTGTGCCACTAAGTTAAAAGCTCCGAAACTATTTTAACCATGGCCACTGTGAAGAGAAGAAGAGGCTCCACATCCACCCCAACACCCCAATACGATGAAAATAGGTTTGTGAGTAACCGTGCCTACCAAAGATACAAAAGACTGATCTAGACCCGTAATTCCAGAAAGGGGAATGGATTACCAAAGGGGATCCTATGGGGAGGAAGACGTTTATGAGCCCATCCGGGCGATGATTGAGCTAAGGGGGTGGAAGAAATTTGTCAATCCGGAGAAGATAACACCAGTGAATACAACAATGGTGCGGGAATTTTATGCAAACTTTCCGGAGAAGACAGAAAGGGGGTGCTTTGTAAGGGGAAATTATATGTCTGTGACTGCAGAAGCAATAAATACAACGCTAAAAACATTTGATGTTGAAGAAAGTAGTGATTGGAACCATTTTAGAACATGGTCTAGGAGCAGCAACAACATTGACTGGAATAATATTGCAGACACAGTGAGCTACCCTGGGGCTGCTTTTGAGATAGGAAGGAATGGATCTAGAGCACTGAGCAGGTGCCAATTCAACAAGGAAGCCAAGGCGTGGCTATACTTCATCAGCGCCCGCATGATCCCATCCACGCACTTCACCAGAGTGCCAGAAGACAAAATTAAGCTAGTATATGGAATCATGAGGGGGCTGACAATTGATGTGGGAAAAGAGATAGTGCAGAGCATCGAAGAAATCAGCAGGTTGGTGACAACAGGTGGATTGGGACACGGTTCACTTATTACCGCCTATATGCCACACGAGTGCGATCCACAACTACCCACAGATACTCATGAAAGAAACCAACTGCCGGTGTCCTATGGGATAGTGCACTCTTTTCCGCACCCAAATTTCAAAGCGGTAGGCGGAGAGCAGCAGCAGCAGCAGCAGAGGCAACCATGGATGAAGATGAGCCTGAAATAGGGGCTCAATATGAAGCAGGACCCAGCCACCGGCCAACCACAAGAGCAGAACCTTCAGAGCCCACAATGGGGCAATTATACCAACACCAGAAGGAGATGATGCAGACCTTGCAAGCAGTAGTACAAGGACAGCAAGAAACAAGGCAACAAATCGACGAGCTGAGTGCCTTGTTCAACCAATGGTCAATGCATTATCCGCCGCCACCACCACCATTTTAGCCAAAGTCTGTAAGTGTCTTTTTCTTTTACTGTCTTTGAGTGTTACACACATTGGGGACAATGTGTGATTTTAAGTTTGGGGGTGTTTTATTTGTGTGTCATGTTATGTTTTAATTAAGTCTTTTTCTTTGTTTTATGTTTATTTTGAGTCACCAATTTTTTTCTTTTTGAGTCATAATTGCCTGTCAAAGATCATATATGATGTAGTTGCTAGAAACACCTAGTGAAGTAAGGTGGAATAATGTAAAGGAATTGAAGCAACTATCTAAACACTTAGGTTAGATATGCCAAAAACTCACAGAATCTGTCTATTTGGAGTTTCTTACTTGAGTTATGCATGCTAAATGATAAATGCTTATGTGTTATGATTGCTTGCTATTTGAGGCGAAATAGTTAGGATATGTATGTTAGGGAGATGACTCAGGCAATTCTTTGATAGCCAATTCTTACCATTCTTTTCTATCCTGTACTTTAAAAATATCCCTAGTCAGCCCCATTGAGCCTAAATTTGAAACTTCTTCTTTGACACTCTATGTTCCCACAAATTGTACCATAAGTGCAAATATGAAATAGTGGAATCAATTGTGTTAAAAAAAAAGACAAAAAGAGTGAATGAGTTTGTTGCACCCCAATAAAAAAGTAATAAGAAAGAGGCAAAAGCCTAAGTTTGGGGGTGCCTATTAGTATAATACACTTCAATCTCCCAAAACAAAAGAGGGGAATGATAGAATTGAAGTGAAGGAAAGAATCAAAAGAAAAGGGAAAAATTGAAAAGCCAAAGAGCTTATGGTACAGAAAAATGAGCCTAAATGCCTATCTTTACCAACCCCTACCTAAGCCAACATTACAACCCTCAAAGTCCTGAAGATCTCTTTTATGCATATCCAGAATTAGTGGAGAATAGCAAGTAAGCATGCCATAGGAATTCTTGAATTTATATGCATGATTTAGTATATGGACTTCCATTTAAGCATGATAAGTATGAGTTTGCGAAATATCTAGCTCAATGTGTTGAAATTCCATGCTATATGTTCCTGCATATTATTCTGCTAACCTTCATGTTTTTCTAGTTAACATCTATGCAGCAAAAGTGATTAATGACAGGGAGTCCTTTATTTTTCATTCTTTTGAGTCTTTTATTGTATTTCTTTCTATCTTTGCTCGAGGGCGAGCAAAGGTTAAGTTTGGGGGTATTTGATCGGTGTATTTTATATACACCTTTTGAGTCTGTTTTAGTTAGTCTTTTGTCCCATTTTGCACATATAAGTGTCGTATTAGGATAGTTTTTCTTTCTATTGAGTCAAAGTGGTTGAAATGGCCAAATGGCGGAAAAGGAGCAAAAAGAGGGCAAAAGAGGAGATGCCAGAGCTGAAAACAGAGAAAGTGGCGAACGAGGCTAAAATCCAGACCAGCACCGCCTCCCTGCAGCCTAAAAGCGTGGCCGCGCGCCATTATTCGAGAGGCAAAGACTTCAGCGCTGGCGCTCTAAGACAGCGAATGCAGGTCGCGACGCCTAAACATCCGAGGAGCTACAGAAGATACAGCGCCGCGACACCTCGCATGCCAGATATCGGGCATGGCGCCAAAACACCCGGGACGGATCGCGAACTTCTGCGCGCCTGTCTGCAGGGCCGCGGCGCCGACGCGTAAAAATTAGGTCTTTTGACGGATTTTTGGGCCAGGCCTGCAGGGAAAAGAAGGGAGGCGTTTTAAACCTATAAAAGGAGAACCCTAGGCAGTTTTTGAGGGTTCCCTTTCTTGCCAAACACAAGGTTTTCTTGCCTAGGAGATTGGAGACCTAAACATTAGTAATTTCTTTCCTTTTTCTTTTCTTTAATTCAGTTTTTGCATGATGAACTTTGAATTAGTTCTTGTCATATTCATGGCTAGGAACTAATTCTCTTATAGGGCTTTCTATGTTGAATTTCTTGAACCTTATGTTATAAATTAATGCATGCTTATGGTGATTATTCTTATTGAGAGATCTATCCAATAATTGAGTTGAATTCTTGGTAGCTAATTGACAACTAGTTATCACTATATGATTTCTAATCAGATTCTGAAAAGGGGGGATTGTGAATATGCTGTAAGTTGGGTAGACAGTCTTGAATTGGGGATGAAAATACCTCAATTAGATTTGTAGCGTTGATGAGAGGCTTAACAACCCTAATTTTGCGCATTGTGCGATACCAACTAGGTTTTGTGCTTAATCCTCCTATAGCGTTACTTTATCGAAAGTTAGGTAAGGAACAATACTGGGGTTGAGTGTTTATATAACCCTAACGGGAGTATAAAACGATTGCGTAAACCTGCTTTCTCCAAAAGAAGAACACCATAAGTTAGTGTATTAGTAAGTAGCATAAGCGGATAGTAAGGATACATAGAAGCCCTATTCTCATCACATCTGAATTAAATCTTTATATTTAATTATCTTTCATAACTCTTAGTTACAAACCAAACAATCAATCATTAATTCACCAAATAGATACTAGAAAATAGATAACTGATACTTGGACCCTAATCCTAGAGGACGATATTCAGTCTTATCTAAGACTATACTACTTGATACGATAACGTGCACTTGCGTTTAAAAGTGTGTGCATATTACGCGCATCAGAGCGCAGGCCCAGTCATTACCTGAGATAGTGCTTCAGACGACAAGTTTTGCGACGCCGCCAACCCCAGCAGAGTTTAGGTCGCAGCGGTCACGAGACCACAAGACTGAGCCTCCACCCCACAGCCGGAGCAGAGGAGTCGGGTACAAAGAGATGGCCCCATCGCCGTGATCGTGGCCGACATGATGTTATACCCGTAGTTGCAGGTATGTATGTGAGGACGACGCATTTGCGAGTACGCAGAAAATTTTGAAAAGATAGAAAGATGTGAGTTTTCACGGAAAAGTTTCGGTTATTTGTGAAGAAAAAGGTTCGTTAATGGGAATTGGATTCCCGATTTGGTATTTGGACTTCATAGATTATATTAGAATTTTGAGATTTTATTTTGGAAATGGTCACGTGGGCCCACGGAGAAATTTACTGATTTTGTGGCCCGCTTTGTTTTTGAGATTTTCGGTAATTTGGATATTTTCTAAGACGAAATATTCTGGCGAATCGGGGCGACACGTGTCACCCCACGTGGCACCCGGCCGATTTTACATTTGTGCACAACACCCATTGAGTCGTTTTGACGAAACGTTTGCGTAACTGCGAAGGGAAAATTCCGGCTATGTCGTTTTGTATTTTGCGGATTTTTCCGAGAGACGAAACATTTTGGACCAACGGAGGGTGGCGTGTGTCACCCTCACAATGGAGACAAGTGGGCGACTGGCCGATTTGGAGGGGCAAGTTGTGCTAGATATTTGTGTAGATATTTGTGTGGGTTTTAAGGAGTAGGGGCGCGGGTGCAGTTGGCTTGCTCTTGGCCTTACGCTTGCCTTGCACGTGGCTTAATCTTGGCCAGTGGGTGGCCTTTGGGTTTGCTATAAATACCCTCCTCGTGAAGACCTATTCATTCACTCTCACTTTGTCTAAGTCTTGAAATCCCTCCTCCTCTAGTAGCTCTCGTCCTAAGCCTCTCCCCCGCCCTCCGCCGTGTGGCCTGTGGCCGAGAAGCGGTTCCCCACTTGTGGTGCTAGCAATGGGTACCCCTAGCCTAGTTGTTTTCGCATAATACCCTTGTTGTGGTATAGAAATACTCCTAGTATTGTTATAATGCCCACAATACCTTAGCACTGGACCATTTAGTATTCCAAAGATACCTCTTTACGTAGAGTCCGGAAATACTACCTTTTGTCCTTTTAGTCTCAAACCGAAACCCTAAGGAAATCTTCATAGTTGGTTGAAGTATTTGAGTAGAAGTTGGTTAGAACTTCTAAGGGTTGTTTGGAGTGGTTTGGAGCGCACGGAGTGGAGCTAAACCTTGCTCAGGATCGACATTATAACTTGGATAATTTTGGGCTTATCGAGGTAATTATCTTGTCCCTCTATTGTAATTGAAAATTACATGTTTGTTAGAATATATAGTTGAAGTATACTATATATGGAACTATACTTAGTATTCGCAATGTCTTTTGACTTAAGCTGAAGAATAAAGAATCGAATCAATCAGATTTACATAGATCGTATTGCAGTAGACTTGTAGAATTGTACACGTCAGTTAGGCGTGTAAACCCCTCGGTTGGCTTGGTAGCCGCCTCGATAGAGAGAGATTTACGCTCATGTGGGGAGGTCACTAATTTTCTATAGAAAGATAGAAACTTATGTTTTGGGGTTAATAGACGTTTGTGACCTTTATAGTGAAAGTACTAAGAGTAGCGTATTCTACTCGAGGAGTGGAAAGGGCTAGTGCGTTGTAGTACTTGGAGCATTTTGCTTATTGTCGATAAATCGTCGCGAGGTATGTGAACCTCTTCCTATCTTTTCTAGCATGATTGTTGTGAACTATGTAGTACGGTGACGCATACGTGTGCTAAGTGATTTGGTTGGTTTAAAACATAGGGTGTTATAATAGCTTTAGGGAAGTTAGTTATAACGACCTTATGTAGTGAAAATGGTTTCTTGATGTTAGAAGTTAAGAGATTTGATCTTATAAGATAAGAGACTTAACTTATTTGTTTTAATGTGAATGTTTGTGAAACCTCATTCGTGAGTAATGAGTACTTGGTTTTTAAAGGGATAATGTTTACCGATTTGGAATCGAATGTATCGACTGCAGACCATTGCAGCGTTAATAAAGGAAAATGTATTGAATAATGATGTATTGTATTAAAACCAGAGAAACCTCCATCCGCATAGAAGCTAAGATAAGACAAAATGATATTACATTTTCTAGATCATGGTCATTGTAATAAGATCGTTATAAACAAGAATAAACTACTCACATATATGACATATGTTACTCAATTGTTCTAAAAGGAATCAAGTGATTAAGTTTGGGAACTATGAAACCATTTGAAAATGAGAAGCTTGAGTAATCAAAACTAGGCAACCGGGACTTAGGAAAAGAATGTTGTTACTTGATTTTGAAAAGGAAGGTGGGTTGGTCATTCTAATACTACGTATCGGTGACTTTTATAAAAGTAATGGATCTCTTTTAAAAGAACTTAACGTATGTAGTACTTTGGGGTTAAAACCCGACTTTGGCATAAAATGAAAGTACTTTGAGTTGTGAAACTTGCCTATGCTAGTTGTTGTGAAACTTGCCTATGCTTTTTGTTTTGAAACTTGCCTATGCTTGTGATGATAGCCTTGTTGTGAAAGAGTGGTATTTCTGAGTTACCGCGTCTCTCGAAAGAGCGCCGGTCGACTTGTTGAGAACTTACTTGGACGCGGCCGGTGATGGAGAATTCCACGGGTATGTTTCCATTTTTGATTACTGTCTTGTTGTTGATGTCACATGGACATGTCTACACCGATGCAGAATTCCGGGGGCATGCGGCCATGCGGTCGGGTTGATTACCCGCTATATTGTTATTGTGGTTACATGGACATGTCTACACCGAGGTAGAATTCCGGGGGCATGTGGCGCGGCGGTTGATCACCCAAAGATATTATTGTTGATGTCACATGGACGTGTCTACACCGAGGTAGAATTCGGGGCATGTGGCCGGGGCATTGGTATTATTGTTGCATCATGGACATGTCTACACCGGCGCAATTCCGGCACGCGCGCGATGCGAACATGATTGATGTTGTGGGCGTGAGACCCATAGTTATATTTGAGTGATGACTGAGGCGTGAGTCCCCGATCGATATGATCGCTTTATGTTGTGAATCGTAGTTTGGTTATCATACATGTCTCCCGCTTTATATAGACTAGTATGATTTCATTACGATTTTTGCATTTCACATGCTTGTACTGTTAGATCGACCTCCTGGCCGCGTTCATGCCGCAGTAGAGGTACATCGGCCGTGGATCCCCGCTCTTAGGATCACATTCAACAGATTGGAAGCTCCGCTTTCTTGAGGCTTATCTTTGTATGTGTTCCCCGAGTTGTAGGTTCTTGTACATTCGTGGTATGGCGGGCCTCCGGCCATAGTCGTTGTAAATCTTAGGTCCGTAGTACCGCCAAGCGTGTGGTTGTAAAGGATTAAACTGCTCGTTTTTATGTATATCTTGAAGGCAACCGCTTTGGTTGGCCTGCTTATTATTATATCTCTTGTTTCATGACTCATGTTTTATTTTCCGCTGGTTTTCTCGATGTTGTATCACTAGGGTGCCCGGATAAGGCACCAAGAACGCCCCGAACGGTCGTTACAAAGTGGTATCCGAGATTAATCCTCGGAAAGTGTCTACTGCACCGTGTCTAGTAAGTCTTGATTATCGGTGTGTTGTGCACCACATCTATAATCGTGAGGCTATAGGACATTTAGGATTGGTTTCCATTCTTCTCATTACGAGATCGTGCCTTAGAGTCGTGTAAGTGGGACCCTCCGACGTATCTCGCTTTTACCGATTATGCCTCGCAGTGGCAACCAGAGCCCAGAGGGCAAGGCAGCCGAGTGCCGCTAGTGAGATACTGAGGAGTACGAGGCGCAGCCCGCACAAGACTGAGGTTGTGCTTGACGGCGGGTTTCAGGACGCCGCCACCCAAAGAGAGGTTAGAGCCGCAGAATGGCTGCCGAGACCGCAGCACCGAGCCTCCACCCCACACCGGGCAGAGGAGATGGGTTACGCGAGATGGTTCTTGGCTGGCCGTGTGGTCGTGGCTGTATGGCGAGAGGCCGACGCAGCAGCCAGTTCAGCGACCGTGGTGCACCCGAGAGCAGATAGTTTGAAGTCGGGACTTTACGAGTTGTAGCCCGCGAGTTTTATGGGTCGAGGCTCGAGGATGATCCGCAGGAGTTCATCCGGCGATTCTGATCACGCGGGTGATCAAGGCTTCGTAAACCGAGTTCGTGGACTTTGGTTCGCATCGGCCGCGCGTGATACCGCGATCGATTGGTTTGATTCATGGGAGCTTTCCGGGAGAGCATGCACCTCCAGCAGTATGGGATGAGTTTTCGGGCTTTCTCACGCACTTCTTGCCTCCGCAGATGAGGAGGGCACGGCCGACGATTTTTGATGCTTAGACAGAGCGGGCGACGGTTCGGGAGTACAATGTGAGTTCGACTCATTGGCGTGACGTCCCAAGCGTTGGTAGCTAGTATGGAGGATCGAGTGCACCGATATGTTACGAGGCTCGATGATTACATGTCGAGGCATGTTCGGAGTAGCTCTTCACCGGCATAGACATTGCCCGCACGCAGCTCATGCACTAGGATGTGAGGTACGAGAGGTCGACGAATGACCGGATCAGCAGAAGAGGCCAGACATCGTGGTCTTTTGGCGACTTTCGAGGCGGACCGCCTCGAAAGATATTAGTTTTGCACCTCCGCCATGCAGAGTGGTCCTCCACAACCTTGAGTATTCGGAGCGGTCGTGGCTCCAAGGGTTGTGTTTCGGGAAGTGCGGTGTTGGCGGACGGTCACCCCTACCTCGGTGGTCGATGTGGTAGACCGCATTTCGGGAGTGTCGTGGTGCGAGGGAGCTTGTTATTTTTGCGGCCAGCAGGCCATTTGCGAGGAACTGTCCACCAAGGGTAGCACGGATGTTACGACTCACCTTACGGATCGGGCTGGTTCATCGCTTTCATAGCATGCGCCTGCAGGCGTGCCTATGATTAGAGTGAGCGGTAGCTTGTATATCCTTAACCTCTAGAGTTTTGGTATGCTTGTTATGATGGTCTCATTATTGTGTGCTATGTACGATTAAGCGTTGTGTTAATTGTGAGTTTGAAAACATGTTTAGTTGGGAGGTTACGTGTGGCATGGTAAGTGTGAACCTTAGACTATGTCACGATCGAGACCTTAAGTAAGGTCGTCTTGAGATTAAAGATTCGCTTTATGTTTGACCTTTATCGAGTAGTAGTATACGTGGGATTTATTTGTGTGATAAGTCCGTGGGTAGTGTGAGATGGAAGTGGTAGCTTTCATGATGTGAATTAGTAAGATTGTTCGGATCGGGAACAAGAGTTTGGCGCGGTCGGGTTGAGGACCATTTGCGGTCAACCCAGAACCCGGTTTGGGTGGGGTAAGTCGGGTGGTCCCGCCAGTGGTAGGTCACGAGGATGCTAGGCCCAAGTTTGTATGATCATCGTATGAGTTCGTGGACGCGTTCGACCGAGCGTTCGTAAAGGCCGGAATGGCCTTAAGGAAGTTTGAGGTTAGTAAGATGACCAAGTTTGAGGTAGTGACTCCGAGATTTTCGAACGGAAGTAATGATCGAAGTATGGTACGTCTTGGGAGAGTTCGAGTGTTCGAGAAGCGGTACAACGAGTAGGAGGAAGATAACGTGTGTTATTTCGTGGCGTGGCATCGCAACTTGTTAGAGGAACTTTATCGTTATTCGACTTGAGAAGGAACATTCGGACGAATGTTTCTAAGGAGGAGAATGTTATACCCGTAGTTGCAGTGGTATGTATGTGAGGACGCATTTGCAGAGTACGCAGAAAATTTTGAAAAGAAAGAAAGATGTGAGTTTTCACGGAAAAGTTTCCGGTTATTTGTGAAGAAAAAGGTTCGTTAATGGGAATTGGATTCCCATTTGGTATTTGGACTTCATAGATTATATTAGAATTTTGAGATTTTATTTTCTGAATGGTCACGTGGGCCCACGGAGAAATTTACTGATTTTGGGCCCGCTTTGTTTTTGAGATTTTCGGTAATTTGGATATTTTCAAGACGAAATATTCAGGCGACCGGGGCGACACGTGTCACCCCATGTGGCACCCTGGCCGATTTTACATTTGTGCACAACACGGTTGGAGTCGTTTTCGACGAAACGTTTGCGTAACTGCGAAGGAAAATTCCGCTATGTCGTTTTGTTTTTTTGCGGATGTGTCCGAGAGACGAAACATTTTGGACCAACGGGAGGGTGGCGTGTCACCTCACAATGGAGACAAGTGGGCGACTGGCCGATTTGGAGGGGCAAGTTGTGCTAGATATTTGTGTAGATATTTGTGAGGGTTTTAAGGAGTAGGGGCTAGGGTGCACTTGGCTTGATCTTGGCCTTACACTTGCCTTGCACATGGCTTAATCTTGGCCATTGGTTGGCCTTTGGTTTTGCTATAAATACCCTCCTTGAAGACTTATTCATTCACTCCTCACTTTGTCTAAGTCTTGAAATCCCTCCCCTCCCTCTAGTAGCTCTCGTCCTAAGCCTCTCCCCCTCCCTCCTCCTTGTGGCCTTTGGCCGAGAAGGGTCCCCCCCCTTGTGGTGCTAGCCGTGGGGTACCCCCCCCCCCTAGCCTAGTTGTTTTCGCATAATACCCCTTGTTGTGGTATAGAAATACTCCCCTAGTATTGTTATAATGCCCAAAATACCTTAGCACGGTACCTTGTAGTATTCCAAAGATACCTCTTTACGTAGAGTCCTAAATACTACCTTTTGTCCTTTTAGTCTCAAACCAAACCCTAAGGAAATCTTCATAGTTGGTTGAAGTATTTGAGTAGAAGTTGGTTAGAACTTCTAAGGGTTGTTTGGAGTGGTTTGGAGCGCACAGAGTGGAGCTAAACCTTGCTCAGATCGACATTATAACTTGATAATTTTGGGCTTATCGAGGTAATTATCTTGTCCTCTATTGTAATTGGAAATTACATGTTTGTTAGAATATATAGTTGAAGTATACTATATATGGAACTATACTTAGTATTCGCAATGTCTTTTGACTTAAGCTCAAGAATAAAGAATCGAATCGAATCAGATTTACATAGGATCAGTATTGCAGTAGACTTGTGTAGAATTGTACACGTCAGGTTAGGCGTGTAAACCCCCGGTTGGCTTGGTAGCTACCGATAGAGAGAGATTTACGCTGTTGTGGGGAGGTCGCCAATTTTCTATAGAAAGATAGAAACTTATGTTTTGGGGTTAATAGACGTTTGTGACCTTTATAGTGAAAGTACTAAGAGTAGCGTATTCTACTCGGAGTGGAAAGGGCTAGCAAGGTTGTAGTACTTGGAGCATTTTGCTTATTGTCGATAAATCGTCGCGAGGTATGTGAACCTCTTCCTATCTTTTCTAGCATGATTGTTGTGAAATATGTAGTACGGTAGACGTACATGTGCTAAGTGATTTGGTTGGTTTAAAACATAGGGTGTTATAATAGCTTTAGGGAAGTTAGTTATAACGACCTTATGTAGGTGAAAATGGTTTACTGATGTTAGAAGTTAAGAGACTTGATCTTATAAGATAAGAGACTTAACTTATTTGTTTTAATGTGGATGTTTGTTTGAAACCTCATTCGTGAGTAATGAGTACTTGGTTTTTAAAGGGATAATGTTTCCGATTTCGAATCGTAATGTATCGACAGCACCATTGCAGGCGTTAATTAAGGAAAATGTATTGTATAATGATGTGTTGTATTAAAACCATTAGAAACCTCCATCCGCATAGAAGCTAAGATAAGACAAAATGATATTACATTTTCTAGATCATGGTCTTTGTAATAAGATCGTTATAAACAAGAATAAACTACTCACATATATGACATATGTTACTCAATTGTTCTAAAAGGAATCAAGTGATTAAGTTTGGGAACTATGAAACCATTTGAAAATGAAGCTTGAGTAATCAAACTAGGCAACCGGGACTTAGGAAAAGAATGTTGTTACTTGATTTTGAAAAGGAAGGTGGGTTGGTCATTCTAATACTACGTATCGGGTGACTTTTATAAAAGTAATGGATCTCTTTTAAAAGAACTTAACGTATGTAGTACTTTGGGGTTAAAACCCGACTTTGGCATAAAATGAAAGTACTTTGAGTTGTGTGAAACTTGCCTATGCTTGTTGTTGTGAAACTTGCCTATGCTTGTTGTTGTGAAACTTGCCTATGCTTGTGATGATAGCCTTGTTGTGCAAGTGTGGTATTTCGGTTACCGCCTCTCGATAGGGCCGGTCGACTTATTGAGAACTTACTTGGACGTCTTTGGCGGTGATGGAGAATTCCACGTATGTTTCCATTTTGATTCTCGCTTGTTGTTGATGTCACATGGACATGTCTACACCGATGCAGAATCCGGCACGCGCCGTGCGGTCGGGTTGATTACCCGCTATATTGTTATTGTGGTTACATGGACATGTCTACACCGAGGTAGAATTCCGGGGCATGTACGCGGCGGTTGATCACCCAAAGATATTATTGTTGATGTCACACGGACGTGTACACCGAGGTAGAATTTCGGGGCATGTGGCCATGGGCATTGGTATTATTGTTGCATCATGGACATGTCTACACCGGCAGAATTCCGGGGCATGCGCCATGATGCGAACATGATTGATGTTGTGGGCGTGAGACCCATAGTTATATTTGAGTGATGACTTGAGGCGTGAGTCCTCGATCGGATATGATCGCTTTTATGTTGTGAATCAGTTTGGTTATCATACATGTCTCCGCTTTATATAGACTAGTATGATTTCATTACGATTTTTACTGATTTCACATGCTTGGTACTGTTGCCAGATCGACCTCCTTCGGGCTGCGTTCATGCCGCAGTAGAGGTACATCGGTCGTGGATCCCGCCTTAGGATCACAGTTCAGCGTATTGGAAGCTCCGCTTTCTTGGAGGCTTATCTTTGTATGTGTTCCCGAGTTGTAGGTTCTTGTACATTCTGGGTATGGCGGGCCCCGTCCGTCATAGTCGTTGTAAATCTTAAGTGCGTAGTATCTTTGTGGGCGGGGTTGTAAAGGATTAAACTGCTCGTGTTTTATGTATATACCAAGGCAACCGCTTTGGTTGGCCTGCTTTATTATTATATCTCTTGTTTCATGACTCATGTTTTATTTTCCGGTTTTCTCGATGTTGTATCACTAGGGTGCCCGGATAAGGCACGAAAGAACGCCCCGAACGTCGTTACACGAGGATAGGCTGACGACGGGCCCGAAGAGTACCATGGTTCACCCGAGATCGGATAGTTTGAGGTTACGGACTTTCGAGTTGTAGCCCGCGAGTTCTACGTCGAGGCACGAGGATGATCCGCAAGAGTTCGTCACGCCCGAACCGGGGCGTGGATCGTGCCCTACCCGGGCACCCTTCTACCTTAACAATACAAGTAAGTCATGGAATCAAATAACACCTCATTTTTTTTTAAAACAAACGACGTGCGTGGGCAAAGCCGACAAGGCTGCCATATATACATAAACAAAAGACACTACACCGCATACGAGTCCAATCCCACATATGAATACTGCACTTCAGGAGTTAAATCAACTATGACGGACAAGGCCCCGCCGCATCTATAAATGTACAAAAGCCATCTTGAAGGAATTATACCAAAATGATAAACTCTGAACAAAGGAGCTATCCAAAACTCTGGCGGTCCTACACTGCCGATCACCAAATCTGCGTACCTAAACTCGGCAGATTTAACGCAGCTTCGGCGAGGTCGAGACGTAAGAATGTACCAAGTATGTGGAGCGAGAAATCGTAATAAAATCATAGCGATCTAAATAACACGGAGACATGTATGATATCCAACCTACAATACATAACACATAAGCGATATATCAAGTCGTGGACGCAGCCCTCAAAGTCATTACTCAATATAACCATGGGTCTCACGCCCATAATATCAATCATGCGTGGAATCCTTCCTCACCGCGATCCATGATGTAATAACACCAATAAGGATACATGAACACCAAGTCCCACCTGTGTCCTCAATACCACGTGGTCTCATGCCCCGGAATCCCACCTCGTAAAAGCATGACCATAGGGTAACACAAACAAATCCGGGGACATATATGATAATCAAAATACAACACATTGTGCCTTACTAACAATGAGAGTAAACAATAGTATCCTTACAATATAAACTAGGAAGCTCATGATCAAGTAGGACCATACGCCCGCAGTATCATTTAGCAATCCTATTCCTGGGACTATTTCACCCGCATAGGTCGCGTGGACCCGCGTGAGGTATTCCTCGCATAGGCTGGACCCGCCCGCATGGGACTATTTCACCCGCATAAGCCCTTTCGGACTCGCATGAGGTATTCCTCGCATAGGACTATTTCACCCGCATAAGTCCTTACGGACTCGCATGAGGTATTTCTCGCATAGGCTGGACCCGCCCGCATGGGACTATTTCACCCGCATAAGCCCTACGGACTCGCATGAGGTATTCCTCGCATCGTGGGTAGCAAATCCACGGAATGATGCAAATGCCACAAACCCGGGGAATGACCCCGAAACGACTGATATAACAATAGCACAAAACCGGCTATTTCCAAAGACACATAGGCAAATCCTTAATTACAAGCCAAAGTCCTTACCAAGGCACACTTAGAATAATTCTCTTTAACAAGCCAAAGTACTTATCAAGGCACACTTAGACAAATTCTCAATTTATCAAGCCAAAGTACTGATCAAGGCATACATAGAATCATTCTCTTTTAACAAGTCAAAGTACTTATCAAGGCACACTTTAGACAAATTCTCAATTTATCAAGCCAAAGTACTAATCAAGGCATACATAGAATAATTCTCTTTTAACAAGTCAAAGTACTTATCAAGGCACACTTAGACAAATTCTCAATTTATCAAGCCAAAGTACTAATCAAGGCATACATAGAATAATTCTCTTTTAACAAGTCAAAGTACTTATCAAGGCACACTTAGACAAATTCTCAATTTATCAAGCCAAAGTACTAATCAAGGCATACATAGAATAATTCTCTTTTAACAAGTCAAAGTACTTATCAAGGCACACTTTAGACAAATTCTCAATTTATCAAGCCAAAGTACTAATCAAGGCATACATAGAATCATTCTCTTTTAACAAGTCAAAGTATTACATACGTACATTCTTTTATAAAAGACTCCTTTCTATGTAAAGCCCCAAGATACTAACACCCGTAGTATCAAGGCGTGTCTATTTTTCAAAGTAAGTTACTACACTTTTAGAAAACTCATTTCAAAGCTTGAAATCAAGTAACTCTAAATTTTCACAATCTAGGCAACTTATGCCGATTAATCAAAAATAGACAACTTTCAAAACCTTCCCTAAAGCCGTTATAACCCTTTATGGTTTTAGACGTATCCATTCCTTCAATAACCAAGAGACTTATACTATTAAAACCAAGTATCACATACTTACAAAACAAGTTCTTAACTTTCAAAATATTTCAAGTCTCTTAATAGTTAAAAAACAAGTTTTCTTCCACTTTTTAAACCTCAAGTAACTTCACCCTTAACGCAAGTTACTTCTCTTAAATCATGTCATTTCTCCTCTTTTAAATCAAATAAGTAAATCACTCCTTTGACTCCCCTAAAGTCATTATAATGACCTTTAGGTTTTAGAACTAAGACACTAGCCAAAAGATTTGGAAACCACTTCCTTTTCAAGTCTCTATGTACTTTAAGAAAATATACCTTCACTTTTAAGAATCCAAACTTCCCTAAGGAAATGGATTATACTACTTACAATTTAAACATCAAAGTACACTCAAGGAAGTACATAGAACAAATTCTATTTTAGGCAATCCAAATACAAGCAAGGAATGGATCATTCAAGGAGTAGAACTTACTTTCTTTATTCTAAGGAATCATGCTAGAAGAGGAGATAGTTCACATACCTTTTCGGCTAAATCCACAAGCTAAGCCGAATACACCGTAGGTAGAAGTGTCAACCTATAATGGTCATAACAAGGCTATCAACTTCTAGTCTCTATGTAGAAATAATACTAAGTATTTAGTCTCTAATTCTACGGAAAATCGGGCAGCACTTCCTTTGTTTCTACTCACTTTGCCACCTTTTTCAAGGCCGAATACAATAACCAACAAGCCACATTTAAGGCTCCAAACAATAACCAAACAAAGGGGATTACACGCCTTACAATACGTGTAAAATTCCGCCCCACAATTCATACCAAAAAGTTTAATACTTCACTAGCCATTCTCGGCCAACATATAACCAACAACACTACGTCTTTCCAATCCTTTTCCAATTCCAAGTTCTTAGGTCTAACATGTTATATAGTTTAAACAACTTCAACAACTACAATTTCCTTCTTTAAACAACATGCGACGCTTAGACTAATAACCGACTAGAATTGAAATCTTAAAGTTAAACATGCTAGATTTCGGATTAAGGTTCCAATAGCCAATACACTAATCCAACAACATAATATATAACTCATGCTTGCTAATATCCATAGCTACAATCAATAAGCAATCTTAACTACTAAAACGACAAGATTATACCTTTATAAGCCCTTAAAATTTCCAAGATTCCAAAGTCGCGCCTTAGCAATTCTTAGCTCCTTTCCTTAGGTTCCAATCCGCTCCAAGCACTCCTTAGAGGCCTATGAAGAACCCATCTTCAAGTTCCAACTTCAAAGTTGAAGAACTCTCTTAGTTTCCGCCTTGCGACTAACGTGAAAATGCGTTTTTTCCGAAATCTTTCTATTGAGATATCCTTATAATACCCTTGGGGACATTGGGTTAAAGTATTGTGGCTAATGGATCAAAACTATAAAAATTTTGTGTGGGACTTAGGGCAAACCCGAGAGCTCATCTCCTCTCTCTAAGGGTTCTAATTTTTTCTAAGTGTAGAAAATGCCAAGTCTTGCACTAACTATGCATATATAACACATTGGAGGGTTTAGATGTCCACAAATGTGAGGTTAGGATTAAAATCACATGGATCAAGCCTAAGTGGCAAGTTGACTAGTCAATTATGTCAAGCTTTGAAGACTTATCTTCCAAGAGGTTCAATGACCAAACTACCCCTCCTCTAATTCGACCAAGACCACTTATGGGGGTGCCACGTGTCGCCCTCTCATTCGTCCATGAAATTTCGTAACCCTCGTGGGCCCCACAAAACGTAAAATTCCTCGGGTGGGCCCCACGTGACCAAATCCGTAAAAATAAATTTCCATAATAGTACTAAGTCCCATACTCTTCAAATAATGCATATTAAGAATCCAATTCTCAACAACGAACATTTTTCCTTTTCGACGTTCGGAACATTTTCCGTCGGAAAAACAATTCTTCCTTCGTACAAATTTCCAAGTCTTGTTTCCTTTCGTACATTCTCTTTTACATGTCCTGGACTTACGGGGTGTAACAAGTTCATTCGACAGTTACAGCGGATCATGAGAGTGATCAAGGCTTCGGAGACCGAGTCGTTGGTCTTAGGTTCGCATCGGCTGCGTGATCCGCAATGATCCGGTTTGATTCGTGGGAGCTGTCTCAGGGAGAGTATGCACTTCCAGCCGTATGGGACGAGTTCTCAGGGGCATTTCTTTCACATTTCTTTCCTCCACAGATGAGAAGGGCTCGGGCCGACAGATTTTTGACGTTGAGGCAGACCGGGCGTACGGTTCGGGAGTACAATGTGGAGTTTGACTCATTAGCTCGGTACGTCCCCGCATTGGTAGCCGACATGGAGGACGAGTGCACCGCCACGCCACCGGCTCGATGACTACTGGCGAGGCTTGTTCGGGTGTAGCTCTTCAGCCGGGCATGGACATTGCCCGCTTGCAGGCTTATGCACTTGGATGTGAGGAGTGGAGAGGTCGACGGAATGACCGAGATCGTGAAGAGGTCGAACAACAGAGGTCCTTTGGTAACTTTCGAGGCGAACCGCCAAAGAAGAGTTAGTTATGTACCTCCGCGACTGAGTGGTCCTCCGCGCCTTCGTGGACGTTCAGGTATTCGAGCCGGTCAAAGCTCCAGGATTAGTTCCGGTATACATGGGTTCCACCACGGTTCATGCTTTCTCAGTGTGCACGATGCGGCAAACGTCATCCTGGGGAGTGTCGTCTTCTTACTGGTGCTTGTTTCACCTGCGGCCGTCAGGGCTATGTGACGAGGGACTGTCCTAAAAGGAGGGATACAGGTAGAATGACGCAGCCTACCGGGTCAGTGGCAGGATCATCGCCTTCTATAGCTATGCGCCCGGCAGGGCAGGATTATGATTAGAGCGACGAAGGGAAAATGAAGCAGATGATACAGGTATATTCTTACCCCTCTAGAGACTAGTATGCGTTGATGTTATGATAAAGTGTTAAGTATTATGTTCATATAGCATTATGTTAAAATTGTGATTAGAAACATGGTTAGTTAGAAGGGTATGTTTGGGGTCAGGGAAAGTGCGAGCCTTAGAATGTTATACGTAGAGACCTTAGAGGCAAGGCCATCTCGAGTAAAAGATTTATGTTTGTGTTGACCTTTATCAGAGTGCATAGTATACGTGGGATATTTTTTTTTTGTGATAAGTCCCTGGGTGGTATGAAATGAAAGAGGGTAGTTGAGCTAAGAAGACCACTAGGTTTTCGTGACTTGATTTGTGAGATTGTTCCGGATCAGGGGAACAAGTGTTTAGCGCGATAGCGGGTCGGGTTGAGGACCAATCGCGGGTCAACCCGCGACCTGAAATGTGGTGGGGTCGGTTCGAGGTGGTCCCGCCAGGTGGCAGGGTCACGAGGGTGCTAGGCCCAGGTTTAGGTAACTATCGTATGAGTTCGTGGATATGTTCGACCAGAATCGGATCGTGAAGGCCGGGGATGGCCTTAAAGGAGATTGAGGCTAGTAAGATGACCAAGTTTGGAGGTAGTGACTCCAGAGATTTTGGAAACTGAAGCGATGACTGAAGTATGGTACGTATACTAGAAAGAGTTCAAGTGTTCGAGAAGAGTACGACGAGTGAGGAAATAAGAGAACGTGTGTTAGCAGAATAAAAGAGATCATTTTGTTGTGAAGTGAAGATGCGAAGGGAGTATCCTTTAGACCAGGGTGGAAGCTTTTGTGATGTAGGAATGATTTCTCGTGGACTTGGGTTAAGTATTTTCGCGTATGTTATTTTGTGTCCAGGTGTGGCGTTGGCAACTTGTTAGAGGAACTTTATCGTTATCCGTATTGAGAAGGAACATTCGGGACGAATGTTTCTAAGGAGGGGAGAATGTTATACCCCGTATTTCCAGTGTATGTACGTGAGGACGTACGTATAAAAGTTTAAGCCTTAAGTAGGCAAAGGGACGAAAATTTTGTTCACAACCCCCGAAAAGAATTATTTTCCGACGAAACGTTTTCCAAACTTTGCGAAGGGAAAATTACGGCTATGTCATTTATAATTTTTGCGGATTTTTCCGAGAGATGAAATATTTTGGACCAACGAGAGGGCGACACTTGTCCCTCAACTTGGACGGCATTCATGGGGAGTTGGTGGCACATTTTTTTTATTTTGTGTGCCTAAAACATTTGGTCAATGTTTGGTAGGATATTTGTGTGGTAGATGAGTAAGTGGGACCCACACAAGACTTGTCCAAATCCTCACCTTACACTTGCCCACCACTTGTCTCAATCTTGGCCATTGAATGTCCTATAAATACCCCCCTTAGTTGAAGGATTTCTTCATCCACAAATCATTTTTCCAAGTCTAAAAATCCCTCCCCTCTTAGCAAAGCTTTCGTCCAAGAGCTCCCCCTCCCCCTTTGTGAGGACTGGGCCGAAACCCCCCCCCCCCCCCCCCCCTTGGTAGAAAAGTATTCTCCAAGTATTGTTACTATTCCCAAATACCTTGGCCCAAATACCTTGTAGTATTCCAAGGTTACACCTATACTAAAAGCCCAGAAATACTATTATATTTCCCTTCAGTCACAAAAACGAAACCCTAAGGAAAATCTTCATAGTAGGTTGAAGTATAAGTAGAAGTTGTGTAGAACTTCTAAGGGTTTCTTGGAGCGTATTGGAGCGTACAGAATAAGAGCTAAACGTTGCTCAGGATCGACATATAAACTTGGATAATTTTGGGCTTATCGAGGTAAATACTCTTGACCTTCTATTGTAATTGGAAATTACATATTGTAGTAGTATAGAAATGAATATAAGATTCATAGAAGGATATTACAGAAGAGAATTGAACTGTAATAGAAGAATATTAAAGAAAATCAGATTTCTACATGGATCGTATTTATGAGACTTGTGTAGTTTGTGGTAGGGAAGTGTCGCCAATTTTCCGTAGAATAAGGAATCTGTATCTAGAATTATTCTACAGAGTAGTCTAGACGTTGATAGACTTGTATGACCGTTATAGGTTGAAGTACTGCAAGTAGCGTATTCTACTCGAAGGGTGGAAAGGGCTAGCGGATTCTGATGCTTTGGAGCGCTTTGCTAATAGTCGATAATCGTCGCGAGGTATGTGATTCTTCCTATCCTCTTGAGCATGATATTTTAAAAGAATATATATATAGTACGGTAGACGACGCGTGTGTTAACTGAACGTGGTTTTACTTCGATGTCTTTTGACTTGAGTTTTACATAATAAGAGTCTTGAAGTATTTCAAAAGAATTAAGAATCGCTTTTGAAAGAAGAGTAATACTTTTTGAAAGAGTTATACTAGCTTTATGGGAAGTTAGGTATAACAACTTAAGAGAGATAAAAAGAATGGTTTATTGACTTTAGAAGTTACGAGACTTGATCTTAAAAGATAAGCGACTTGACTTAATTGAATTGATATGAATTTTGTTAAAAAGTGTGAAACCTCATTCGTGAGTAATGAGTACTTGGTTTTTTATAGAATAATGTTTTACTGATTTCGGAAATGAGAATAAGTATCGAACGAACCACTGCAGCGTTAATAAAAGAAAATGTATTGACTAATTAAGTATTATTAAAACCAGTAGAAACCTCCATCTGCATAGAAGCTAAGATGAGACAAAATGATATTACATTTCCTAAATCATGGCTGCTTTAATAAGATTGTTATGAACAAGAATAACCTACTCACACATAAGGCATATGTTTCTCAAATTGTTTTAAAAGAGAATTATCTTATTAAGTGATTAAGACTATGAACTACGAAACCTTTCGAAAATGAGAAACTTGAGTATTTGAAATTAGGCAAACTTGAACTTTTAGAAAAGAATGTTGTTACTTGACTTTAAGAAGGAAAATGTTTTGGTTTAAGAAGAAGGGCATAATATTGCCTTAGTTGTTTTAAAAAAAGGAAAACATGGTATTATCTTAATCTGTCTTAAAAGAGCGTTTAAATGTTATGGTCAATTCTACACCGCGTTCATAGGATGAACCGGGAATGTATTCCATACGATTCCACCTCGAGTCCCATGAGATGGGCCGAGACATATACGATTCCTATCGAGTCCCATGAGATGGGCCGAGACATGTACAATTCCTATCGAGTCCCATGAGATGGGCCGAGACATGTGCGATACCTATCGAGTCTCACGAGATGGGCCGAGACATGTGCGATACCTATCGAGTCCCATGAGATGGGCCGAGACATGTGCAATACCTATCGAGTCCCATGAGATGGGCCGAGACATGTGCGATACCTATCGAGTCCCATGAGATGGGCCGAGACATGTGTGATACCTATCGAGTCCCGTGAGATGGGCTGAGACATGTGCGATACCTATCGAGTCCCATGAGATGGGCTGAGACATGTGCGATTCCTATCGAGTCCCACGAGATGGGCAGAGACATGTATTCCATATGATTCCTATCGAGTCCCATGAGATGGGCCGAGACATGTATTCCACACGATACCACCTCGAGTCCCATGGGATGGGCCGAGACATGTTATACGTATCACACGATTTATACCTAGACTTGACATGTTATATGTATCCCATGGGATGAGTCCCTGACTTGACATGACTGTTTTTATGTTGTGAACTGTAGTTTTGTTATCATACGTCTCCTGTTTTATTTTAGACTGTTATGATTTCATTTCTGATTTCCGATTTCACATACTTGGTACTGTCAGATCGACCTCCTTCGGGGGGTTGCGTTCATGCCGCAGGTAGAGGTACATCGGTTGTTGATCCTCGCTCATAGGATCACAGTTCAGTGTATTGGGAATCTCCGTTTCTCCGGAGGCTTATATTTTGGTATGTTCCCTGAGTTGTAGGTTCTTGTACATTCAGGGGTATGGCGGGGCCCTGTCCCGTCATAGTTGTTATTACATTCTTAGAGGTCTGTAGTACTGTTGTGGGCAGGGTTGTAAAGGATGTAACTGTTCAAAAAAAAATTCTGTATATATATGCAAGAAGGCAACCGTTTTGGTTGGCCTGTTTTATTATCTTATCTTTTGTTTCATATCTGTATGTTTTATATTCCGCTGATTTCTCTAATGTATGACTACTTGGGTGCTCAGGTAAGGCACCAGTCACGGGCCCCGGAACGGGTCGTGACACAGGGGTACGGCGGGGCCTTGTCCCGTCATAGTATTCGTCCAAAATCTTAGAGGTCTGTATTCATATGTGGGCTGGACTGACTAGAGTTGTATTTACATTATTGAACAGTGTAGACCTTTTTGGGTGATTTATATTATGGCAGCCTTATCGGCTTTGCCTTTGTTTTTTTAAAAAAATTTATTAGTGTTATTTATCTTCCGCGGTTTATTTATGTTGTATGGGTAGAAGGGTGCCCATGTAGGGGCACCAGTCAAGGGCCCGGGATTTGGGGCGTGACATTTCTATTCTTTTAAAATGACTCTTTTTCATATAAAAGTCCAAGATACTAATAATCGTAGTATCAAGTCATATCTACTTTTCAAGACAAGTCACAATACCTTTTAGAAATACATTATAGGCTTCTAAATCAAGTGACTTTTTACTTTAAAATTTTAAGCAATTGATGCCTTCAAATCAATTTACCTTTCTTCCTTTCAAGTCATTTATCTTTATTTACGTCACTAGAGTAAACCATTCTTTCAACTTTCCATAAAATTATTATAACCAACTTCCCATAAAGCCGTTATACTAACTTTATGCTTTAGACACAAAGGCATTCATATCCTTTTAAAAACAAGTGATTTACTTCTCTAACTCTACCAACTTGGACATTCTTAAAACAAGTCAAGGATACCAAATGAAACTGAATTCATTTAAAGCTCGTACGTCTACCGTACTATACATTTATAACTACTCATGCTCAAGAGATAATAAAGTTCCACATACCTCTTCGGTTCAATCCACTTGTTAAGTCCAATATGTCGTACGTAGTATGTCAACCTATAATGACCATAATACGTTTATTAACTTCTAACTTCATACGTAGAATATTCTAAGTGTAAAGTCACCAAATTCTACGGAAAATCGGACAGCACTTCCTTTGTTTATACGTACTTTTCCACCGTTTTCAAGACCCAAATTCAATAACCAAACATGCCACATTTAAGGCTCAACAATGTAGCTAACAACAGGGGATTACACGCCTAACAAGACGTGTAAAATTCCGCCCCACAATTGATATCAAACTAGTCCAAAAGACAATGTCATTTTCGACAATTGAGGTACAACAACACAAAGTATTTTCCAATTCTTTTTCAATCCAATTTGTTTAGTCTAACGTGTTATATGGCCGCAATCGATTATAACAACTACAATCTTCAATTAGATAACATGCGACGACTCTAATTATCGACCAAATTGTATTTCAATTTCAAATGGCTAACAAGGTCATTTCGGATTTAGGCTTCCAATAACCATAACACTTATGAATCTCCAATACATATATCTCATGCTTGTTAAAATGTAGAGCTACAACAATATGTAATCTTATAACACTTAAGAGAACAAGATTGTTACCTTGACGAGCCTCAATCCACTTTCAAGATCCGAAGTCGCTCTTTAGCAACTTAGCTCTTCTCCTAGACACTCCAATCCGCCACTTGAATCCCTTAGAAGTTCACAAACAACTTTCCTTCAATTTCCAATCCAAACTTATGAAAGCGACTTAGGTTTCCACCTTGCGACTAATGCAAAAACGACACTTTTCCGGGATCTTTCTATTGAGATACCCTTACAATACCCTAAGGAACCTTGGTTTAAAGTATGGATATTATTGAACAACAAACGAAATTTTTTGTCTTGCTAAACGACCCAAACCCGAGAGCTATTGTAGTCAAGAACAAGATTTCTTGAAAAAATTTCTAAGTATGGGAACTTGTCTTGCTAGTAGTATGCTTATATAACACTATGGAGGGTCAAGATTAGAACAAATGTGTGGCTTGGATGCATTTCACTTAAAAGATCAAGTCAAGTGGCTCTTTGACTTAGTCAATTAAATCAAGCTCTTAGCTTGCAAGACTTGGTCATCTATACTTTGGTCAAATGACCATTATACCCATGGTCAATTTCGACCAAGACCAACCAAGGGGGTGACATGTGTCGCCCTCCCATTCGTCGCAATATTTTGTTTCCCGACATTTTCATAATTCCGATAAATTTACTAGTATCAAATCTTAAGATTTTTGAGTTCTTACGTACGTTCTTATAAACATGTCCTGGAATTACGGGGTGTAACAAGTGCAACAGGTACCGAGTATGGAACGAAAATAAGGTACAGTAAACAATTCATAACTGTATAATAGAATGACAGGGGCAAGTATAAAAAGTAAATACCAGATCCTACGGTGCCATTACAACTCATGAACTTAATCACACATTATTATCTTTTCCCAGTTTCAATAAGAGTTATAATCAAATTCTTACATACATACTTAGGAAACACCATCAAGTTCATAAACACATAACTTACATATTTTGCATAACATGATCCGGCCCTTTATGGAGGGACGTCTCATTTTAGAGTTCAATTTGATTATCCATACGAGATGACATAACCTGGCCCATTTGCGGGACACGGTGAATTCATAAAAAGTCTTCCCACAAGGGTATACTGCCCGACCCATTCTGGGACGCGGTAAGGTCACATAAGTGTGCCCATAAAGGTATACTGCCCGGCCTATTCTGGGACGCGGTAAGGTCACATAAGTCTGCCCATAAAGGTATACTGTCCGGCCCATTCTGGGACGCGGTAAGGTCACATAAGTTTGCCCATAAAGGTATACTGCCCGGCCCATCCTGGGACGCGGTAAAGTCACATAGTCTGCCCATAAAGGTATACTGCCCGACCCATTCTGGGACGCGGTAAAGTCATATAGTCTGCCCATAAAGGTATACTGCCCGACCAATTCTGGGATGCGGTAAAGTCATATAGTCTGCCCATAAAGGTATACTGCCCAGCCCATTCTGGGATGCGGTATAATTTTCCTTACATAACATTTTAAACCATCTTTTCACTTCTTCTTAAGTCGTTATAACAACTTCCCATAAAGCTATTATAACAACCTTTCACTTTAGAGAACTTAAGGCACTTTTATTTCTGATTACATTAGGGAAAACTAAACCCAAAAGTACTACGTACATACATACTTAAAAAGAATCATAAAATTCATTCTCTTTTAAATCAATAAACTTCATCTTCTGAAAACTCAAGTTACATTCTCTTTTGAAATGAAGCCTCTTAACTTTTGAAATAATTCATGGAAACCATACTTTTTAAATCAAGTCATTCCTTTCTTTAAGAATCAAGTCCCATAACTTGAAAAATAAAATTTCATAACCTTTTAAGAAATCCAGGTTCATAGTCTTAAAACGTCATAACATAAACTCTTTAAATTAAGTAACATATATTTTTATGAGCTGTGAATAGGTTATACTCGTTTATAAAAATCTTATTAAACCAGCCATGATCTAGAAAATGTAATACAATTTTGTCTTATCTTAGTTTCTATGCAGATGGAGAATTCTACTCATTTTAATATAATTGATTGTCGATACATTTTTATTAACGCTGCAATGGATTTTTCGATACATATTCTCATTAGTGCAGTAAATTAGCAAAGTCACTTCGACTCCACATACTTCCTAACGACTCTTACCAACATCCCCCATAAGACTTAGTAAGAACTTAGGATAACTTAGACATACATTTTACATAGAGTAAATCAACATACGTATCTCTTAACTTCTAAGAGTAGAAGGAATCATGAAATAACACCTCATGTATACTTCATACATAGAACATGCCAAAAGAAGGAAGAGGTTCACATACCTCGCGACGACTATCGACAAGTAGCAAAATGCTCCAAAGTAGTTCAACATTGTTAGCTATTCCACCCTTCAAGTAGAATACGATACACGTAGTACTTCAACCTATAATAGCCATAACATGTCTATCAACTCCTAGCTTATTAATGTGGAATAATACTAAGTGCTAGGTCTCTTATTTTACAGAAATTTGGGCAGCACTTCCTTTGTTTCTACGTACTTTTCCACCTTTTTCAAGGCCCGAAATCAATAACCAACATGCCACATTTAAGGCGCAACAAACCAGCAATTCAAAGGGGATTACACGCCTTAACAGTACGTGTAAAATTCTGCCCCACAATGTATACAAAACAATCCATAATTACATCAATATTTAGGATAAGATATGAAGCCTTTTTGCACCCATTTTCACCTTTATTCCTTAGGACTTTCACTAGCCAATTCTACCACATTAATCATATATATAACCACCCAATTACTGCATATATACAAGTCTAAAACAGCCCGTAAAACTGCAACAAAACTGCGCCAAAATATTCCAAAATTCTAGCCCATTCTCGGCTTCTAACAACCACAACATAAACCTTCATTAAATCCATTATACTTCCAGTCATACTTCCACGCTTATACATAATTCATACCAACATTTAATGACATAACTCCCTTCAACATATAACATGTAATTAACGAAGGTAACAAAGACATTACTCAACTGTTACACCCCGTAAGTCCAGGACATGTATAAGAGAATAGACGCGAGAACACAAGACTTGAAATTGGTACGAAAAGAAGGAATTGTTTTTCCGAAGGAAAATCTTCCGAATGTCGGAAAGGAAAAATGTTCGTTGATGAGAATTAGATTCTCAAAATGCATTATTTGAGGAATATGGAATTTATTATCATTATGGAAATTTATTTTTTTCACGGATTTGGTCACGTAGGGCCCACCCGAGAAATTTTACGTTTTGTGGGGCCCACGAGGGTTACGGAATTTTATGGACGAATGGGAGGGCGACACGTGGCACCCCCCCCCCTACATGGTCTTGGATGAAATTGGGCAAGGGTGTAATGGTCATTGACCTATGTAGATGAACAAGTCTTGCAAAGCTTGAGAAAATTGACCAAGTCAACTTGCCACTTGGAAATATTAATTACTCTTCATCCTAGCCACCCATATGTTATAATCTAAGCCCTCCATTGTATTATATATACACACTAGTGCAAGACCAAGTCTTCCACACTTAGAAAATTTCAAGACTTCATTCTTGTTCTTCAAGTAGCTCTCGACTTTGTGCATTTTCTCATAAGAAAATTTTGCAATAATGGTTCTTTATTCACAAGACTTTAACCCAAGGTCCCTAATGGTATTGTAAGGATATCTCAATAGAAAGATCTCGGAAAAATGACGTTTTCACGTTAGTCGCAAGGCGAAAACCTAAGTCGTTTTCATAGGTTTGGATTGGAAATGGAAGAGAAGTTGGTTGTGAACTTCTAAAGGCTTCAAATAGCGTATTGGAGCGTAAAGGAAAGGAGCTAAGAATTACTAAGGAGCTACTTTGAATCTTGGAATTTATAAGGGCTTATAAAGGTAACAATCTTGTCGTTTTAGTAATTAAGATTACTTATTGTTGTAGCTATGGATATTAGCAAGAATGAGGTATATAGTATGAAGTGTGATAAGTGTATTGGCTATTGGAACCCTAATCCGAAACTAGCATGTTTAGCCTTTGAGATTACAATTCAATTTGATTATTAGTTTAAGTCGTCACATGTTATATAAATAAGGAATTATAGTTGTTAAAGTTGTTTATGACTATATAACATGTTAGACCTAAGAACTTGGATTGAAAAAGAATTGAAAATGACTTGTGTTGTTGTACATGTTAGCCGAGAATGGCTTTGAATATTGAAGTTACTTGGTATTAATTGTGGGGCAGAATTTTACACGTATTGTAAGGCGTGTAATCCCCTTTGATTGGTTGGTGTATTGAGCCTTAAATGTGGAATGTTGGTTAATGATTATCGGGCCTTGAAAAAGGTGGAAAAGTATGTAGAAACAAAGGAGGTGCTGCCCAATTTTCCGTAGAATAAGAGACCGTATACTTAGTATTATTCTACGTTAGAAACTAGAAATTGATAGTCATGTTGTGGCCATTATAGGTTGACAATTCTACGTGCGGCGTATTCGACTTAGCTTGTGGATTTAGCCGAAAAGGTATGTGAACCATCTCCTCTTCTTCTAGCATGATTCCTTATGATAAAGAAAGTAAGTCCTACTCCTTAAATGATCCATTCCTTGATTGTACTTGGATTGCCTAATATAGAAGTTGTTCTATATATTTCCTTGATTGTACTTTGGATGTTTAAATTGGAAGTTGTTATAATCCATTCCCTTAATGAAGTTTGGATTTTCAAAAGTGAAAGTATTTTACTTAAAGTACATAGAGTCTTGAAAAGGAAGTGGTTTTCAAATCTTTTGACTAGTGCCTTAGTTCCAAAACCTAAAGGTTGTTATAATGACTTTAGGGGAGTCAAAGTAGTGATTTACTTAATTGATTTAAAAGAGGAGAAATGATATGACTTAAAGAGAAGTAACTTGTTTTAAAGGTGTGAGTTACTTGAGATTTAAAAGTAGAAGAAACTTGATTTCTAAAGTTAAGAAACTTGATTTCTAAAGATTAAGAGACTTGAAGTATTTTGAAAGTTAAGAAACTTGATTTGAAAGTATGTGATACTTGGTTTTAAAAGTATAAGTCTCTTGGATATAAAAATAATGAATTTGTCTAAAACCATAAAGGGTTATAACGGCTTTATGGGAAGTTAGTTATAACGGCTTTATGGAAGGTTAAGAAAATTGTCTATTTTGATTGATAGGCATGAGTTGCCTAGGTTATGAAATTTAAAGTTACTTAGTTTCAAAGCCTTGAAATGAATTTCTAAAGGTGTAGTAACTTATTTTGAAAAATAGACATGCCTTGATACTACGGGTGTTAGTATCTTGGGGTTTTATATAAAAATGAGTCTTTTGAAAAGAATGGACGTACGTAGTACTTTGGCTTGTTTAAATGAGAATTATTCTATTTGTGCCTTGATAGTACTTTGGCTTGTTTAAATGAGAATTATTTTATTTGTGCCTTGATAGTACTTTGACTTGTTTAAATGAGAATTATTTTATTTGTGCCATGATAGTACTTTGGCTTGTTTAAATGAGAATTATTCTATTTGTGTCTTGATAGTACTTTGGCTTACTTAAATAAGGACTTCTATTGGTTTATGTAAAAAGAATGCATGGTAATTGTCTTGGTTTACATAAAAAGGAAAGGCATGGTAATTGTCTTGGTTTATGTAAAAAGGAAAGGCATGGTAATTGTCTTGGTTTATGTAAAAAGGAAAGGCATGGTAATTGTCTTGGTTTGTGTAAAGGCATGGTATTGTCTTGGTTTATGTAAAAAGGAAAATGCATGGTGTTGTCTTGGTTTACTTGCATATGGGTTGCTCATATAGACATTCGTGCATGTGTCATATTAAATTCCCGAGATATATATGTTACACCCCAGAATTCCAGAATATGTTTATAAGAATGTACGTAAGAACTAAAAAATGTTAAGATTTGAGACGAGTAAAAATTTATCGGAATTTTGGAATTTGTCGGAAAACGAAATATTGCGATGAATGGGAGGGCGACACGTGTCACCCCCCCGTAGTGGTCTTGGACGAAAATGGCATGGATGAAATTGTTACACCCCGTAAATTCAAAAAGATAAGATAAGTTGTCAAATATGTGTTGGACGGATTTTGAGTCTACTATGGAGTGTTGTACCCTAGTTATTAAGAGTTGAGAGGTGTGTAACAAGCCTAGTATAAAGTTTGATGAGTCTAGTTTCCAACGCAACAAACCGCTCGTCGATTGGACATCGGAGCGGAGAGGTATGGGCTTTAGAAGTTCAGTGGGCAGGCGCGGAGGAAAGATTTTAGAATCAGGCGTCGCGGCCGGCCATAGCGTGGCGCGGCGCCACTAATCCTGAAACTCCTCTGAGGTTGCAGCGCCGAGGCGGGATTTTTTCCGCGGAAAGGGCTGAAATCAGGGGATATTTTCGAAAAACGCTTATGGGAGGGTGACAAGTGTCCCTCCCATCTTGTTGACCAAGGAAAGGGTCCTATTTTAGGACCAAGTCTTGAAAGACTTGGTCATTTCATCTTAAAACCCTCCTAAGAACTCCTCTCCCTTTCTCTCTAGAGATTTAAGAAAGCCTAGCTTAGTGGGTATTGTTGGAGCGGCGGTAAGAAGGCAAAGTGTTGATAAACTTGTGGAAAGCTCGCGAGGACGAGTTTGACGGAAAAAGGAGTTGAAGAAAAAGGGATTTAGTGGGCTAATCCAAAAGGTAAAAGATTTCCTCTTCTCTTGGAAATTCATAATAATCCTTGTTATAGTTGATATTGACCACGTGAATCATGTTTTAAAGATTTATTTGTATAATGGATATTTAAAGCCATGTGAAGTTGGATTTCAATTTGGTCGTTTAGTAGAATAGTCGCATGTTACTTACTTGAAGATTATAGTAGTTATAATCGATTGCGACTTGATATCATGTTATGCTAACAACTTGGATCAAAATGGAAAGTGGATAAGAATTGGTATTGTTGCATCTCAATGTGGCCGAATTGGACTTGTAGTTTGTATTAGTTTGATATCGTTGTGGGGCGGAATTTTACACGTCTAGTAGGCGTGTAATCCCCTATTGTTGATTGCATTGATTGGGCCTTAAATGTTGCGTGTTTGGTTATTGTATTCGGCCTTGAAAAAGGTGGCAAAGTAAGTAGAAACAAAGGAGGTGCTGTCCGATTTTCCGTAGAATTTAGAGACTTTACACTTATAATATTCTACGTTTGCAGTAAGGCGTTAATAGACGTATTGTGAATATTATAGGTTGACATACTACGGGCGGAACTTTGTACTTGGCAAGTGGTTTGACCCGAACAGGTATGTAGAACTTTCCTATCTTTTGAGCATGACTAGTTGTACGTATATAGTACGGTGAGCGTCTGCGACCTTGATATCCTTTACTAGTTTTATGAATAGCCAAGTCGGGTGAGTTAGGAGATTAACTCACTTCTTTGAAAGTATTAAGGATGTCTTAAGTTTTATTAAAGTTGAGGGACTTGAAGAGTTTTTAAGTATGTGATACTTGTTTCGTTTTAAACGTATAAGTCCTGTCACGACCCGAACCCGGGCCCGTGACTGGTGCCTTACCCCGGGCACCCAAGTAGCCATGCATCAGAGAAATCAGCGGAATATAAACAAGACATGAATATAGTGAAGTGAAAAACAGTTATCTGAGAAAGTTGCCTTGCGGCATATATAATTATCAACTAGAACAGTTACATCCCTTTTTACAATTCTGCCCACAGCGATTACTGAGACCTCTAAGAGTGACATGACAACGATGGCGGGACAGGGCCCCGCCATACCCCTGAATGTAAGCACCTACTATGACAGGGGACTATACCACTGATAAACCTCCGGAGAAACGGAGCTTCCCAAACGCTGAACTGTGACCCTGAGAGCTAGGATCAACGACTGGTGTACCTCAACCTGCGGCATGAACACAGCCCAAGGAGGTCGATAACAGTACCAAGTATGTGAAATCGAAAATCACGTAAATGAAATCATAGTAGTCTATATAAAGCAGGAGACATGTATGATAACCAAACTACAGTTCACAATAAATAAGCAGTCGTGTCAAGTTAGGGACTCACGCCCTCAAAGTCATCACTCAAATATAACAATGGGTCTCACGCCCACAACATCAATCATGCCCGTGGAATACCTTCCTCACCGGCGATCTATGATATAAAAGCACCAAGGAATACACATGAACACGGTCCCACTGTCATCATAAAACCGCACGGGTAAATGCGAAGGCATAGCCGACTACTAAAACCCACAGTACAAACAAGGTCATAAAGCGTATCATGAGATCTGTCTGCACCGTCACATGATCAAAGGCGCCACTCGCCGCGATATCTAATGCGCGTCTAGCCACGAACTTCCCGCAGACTCCGCATAGGCCACTCCAATGGCCCGCATGAGGTATTCCCGCATCGGTAGCTACTCCCGGCATCCGCTGACTCGCGATCCGCATAGCCACGTAGACCGCGTGACCATAAAGGCCGCACACTAACACGAGCTTTCGCGACTCCGCATAGGCCGGGACCCGCATGAGGTATTCTCGAATCATAGGTCACAGACCGCTGAGTCTACCCGCGTCGGAGGCGACAACCTCCGGGATGATGTCAAGGTGAGTGGTATAATACCAACATAACGGCTGATAGTTAAACAACTTAAGCGCAATCTAGGGAAAACCCCTTTACACAAACATCACAAGATAATAACACACGTAGCTTCCTAGCATGTTTACTTATCAAATCAACAAGAAAGTATTACAAGGCTATCACAAACCAACACAATCAAGTTATTCACACAAGGTACTTTCTACTATATGATTTACAAGATCGGGTTTTTATCCCCAAAGTACTTCATACATTAACTCTTTAAGAGATCTGTTCTTTCACGAATAGTCACGCAATACTCGTAGTATGTAAAAATAGAGTGACTATCTTTTGAAGTAAACCAAAACACTTCCCTTTGTAAAATCGAGTAACAACATTATTTTCCAAACGTTCAAGTTTGCCTAATTTCAAATGTTCAGGTTTCTCATTTTTCGAAAGGTTTCGTAGTTCATAGTTTTAATCCTTTAAAACTATTTGAGAAATATATACCTTATGTGTGAGTAGTTTATTCTTGTTCATAACAATCTTATTTAAGCAGCCATGATCTAGGAAATGTAATATCATTTTGTCTCATCTTAGCTTCTATGCAGATGGAGGCTTCTACTGGTTATTAATAATTCTTTATTAGTTAATACATTTCCCTTTATTAGCGCTGTTGTGGTTTGTTCGACATTCATTCTGATTTCCGAAATTAGTAAAACATCATTCCTTTTTGAAAACCAAAATACTCATTACTAACGAATGAGGTTTCACACGTTTTAACAAAATTCACATTAATAAAATTAAGTCAAGTCTCTTAACTTCTTAAATCAATAAATCATTCTTTTTATCTCTCTTAAGCCGTTATACCTAACTTCCCATAAAGCTAGTATAACTCTTAAGCTAAAAAGGTTTCTTAATATCACACATCCAGTCAGTTATAAATCAAATCAGTTATCTTTTAAAAACCACAAAGCATTTCTTACTTACATAAAGCTGTTATAACTGTTATACCCCGTATTTCCAGAGTATGTACGTAAGGACGTACGTAGAAAGTTTGAGCCTTAAAAGTTAGGCTAGGTTCGAAAATTGTGCACAAGTACCAAAAAGAGTCGTTTTTCGACGAAACGTTTTACTAAACTTGCGAAGGGAAAATTCCGGCTATGTCATTTATAATTTTTGCGGATTTTTCCGAGAGACGAAACATTTTGGACCAACGGGAGGGTGACATGTGTCACCCTCACATTGGAAGAGGTTGGGCGGCAAAGTGGACGAAAATTGTGGCTTGTTTTGTCAAGTAGTTGGTAGGATATTTTGGTGGTAGATGGATAAGGTGTACTTGGCTTGATATTGGCCTTACACTTGCCTAACACATGGATTAATCTTGGCCATTGGTTGGCCATTGCTTGACCTATAAATACCCCTCTATGTTGATGAACTTTTTCATCCAAAATTGTTCTAAGTGTTAAATTCCTCCCTCCCCTCTTAGTGAGAGCTTTCGTCCACCACACCCCCTCCCCTTTTGAGAGCCCTTGGCCGAGAGCCTCCCCCCCCTTGAGTGAGGCTAGGCCGAGAGGGTACCCCCCCCCATCCTAGTTGTCTCGTATAAATACCCCCCTTGTGTGGTATAGAAATACTCTCCTAGTATTGTTATAATGCCCAAATACCTTGGCCCAAATACCTTGTAGTATTCCCAAGGTTACACTTATACAAAAGCCCAAAAAATACTATTATACTTTCTTTAGCCACTAAACGAAACCCTAAGAAAAACCTTCATAGTCGGTTGAAGTGTTAAGTAGAAGTTGCGTAGAACTTCTAAGGGTTATTTGGAGCGGGTTGGAGCACTCGGAGTAGGAGCTTAACGTTGCTCAGGAGCGACATTATACTTGGATATTTTTTGGGCTCATCGAGGTAAATACTACTGTCCTTCTATTGTAATTGGAAATTACATACTGTAGTAGTATAGAAATGAATATAAGATTCATAGAAGAGATTTGAACTGTAATAGAAGGATATTACGAGAAAAGTTGAATGAAATCACTTGAGAAGAATATAAGTAGAAGTTAAAGCGTACTTACATAGATTTGTATGTGATGGTGATAACCTTTATTTGTTGAATGTTTTGCAAGTAGCATGTGCTACTTAGAAGGTGGACAAGGCTAGTCGGGTTATAGCGTGAGCGCGTTTGCTTATAGTCGATAATCGTCGCGAGGTATGTGATTCTTCCTATACTCTTGAGCATGAAGTATTTTAAAAGAATACATATAGTACGGTAGACGTACGTGTGGCAATGTCTTTTGACTTAAGCCTGAATAATATGTATATATTATATGGTAGATGTACGTGTGCTAACTGAATATAGTTGTACGGCAATGTCTTTTGACTTAAGCCTGAATAATAAGAACCTTGAAATGTTTTGAAAGGAATATAGGTATAGTACGGTAGACGTACGTGTGTTAACTGAATGTAGTGTTACGGTAATTTCTTTTGACTTAAGTCTGAATAAGAAGAATCTTGAAGTATTTCAAAAGAAATAAGAAACCTTTTTGAAAGAAGAGTAATACTTGGTTTTGAAAACATAAGAGTTATACTAGCTTTATGGGAAGTTAGGTATAACATCTTAAGAGTGATAAAAAGAATGGTTTACTGATTTTTAGAAGTTAAGAGACTTAATCTTAAAAGATAAGAGACTTGACTTAATTGTATTGATATGAAGTTTGTTAAAAGTGTGAAACCTCATTCGTGAGTAATGAGTACTTGGTTTTAAAAGGAATAATGTTTTACTGATTTCGGAAATCAGAATGAGTATCGACAAACCATTGCAGCGTTAATAAAGGAAAATGTATTGAATAAATGAAGTATTATATTAAAACCAGTAGAAACCTCCATCTGCATAGAAGCTAAGATGAGACAAAATGATATTACATTTCCTAGATCATAGCTGCTTAATAAGATTGATTATGAATAAGAATAACCTACTTTATGGCATATGTTACTCAATTGTTTTAAAAAGAGATTAAGACATTGAACTATAAAACTTTTCTAAAAAGAGACTTGAGTAATTGAAATTAGGCAAACTGGAACTTTAGGGAAAAGAAAGGCATTGTGTTGTCTTAAAATGGTTTAAAACTTAAAGTGTTATAACAGCTTTATGGGAAGTTGGTTATAACGACTTTATGAAAACAAAAGAAGGGTTTTTATCATTGGTTTTAATGTGGAAACTTGACTTTAAAAAGAGAAGTTGTTTTGGTTTGCTTAAAAGATGTAAGTCACTCTATTTTATACTACGGGTATCGGGTGATTTTCATAAAAGGAATGGATCTCTTAAAAGGAATTTAACGTACGTAGTACTTTAGGGTTAAAACCCAGACTTTGACATAAAATGAAAGTACTTAGAGTTATGTATAACTTGCATATGCTTGTTGTTGTGTAACTTGCCTATGCTTGTTGTTGTGTAACTTGCCTATGCTTGTTGTTGTGTAACTTGCCTATGCTTATTGAGATAGTCTTTGTTGTGCAAGAATTGTGTTTCTATTCTACCGCGTCTCTCGATGGAGGGCCGGTTGACTTGTTGAGAACTTACTTGGACGCATCTGCCGACGGAGATTCCACGGTATGCTTCCATTAGCATTGGTACATGGGCATGTCTACACCGTTGATGGATTCGTGGACATGTGACCATTTTCGGTTATGGCGAAATATCGTTGTGATTGCGACTTACGTGCCTGTTTGCCGCCGTCGCTTACGTGGCGCGAGTGGATCTGCGCAGTTGTTGCACTTACCACGTGTCGGCCGGCGATATCGTGACTTACGGTTGTGATCGGGCGTAGCTTGTATACTTGCCCCCGCCGCCACGCGCGCAGTGGATCGGGTATAGTTATTGCACTTGCCACGTGTCAGCTTCGCGAGTCAGTATAGTGACGAGGTCTCGTGGTACGGCTTTGGCATCAGGTAGGACTTGGTGTTCAGGTGTACTCCTTGGTGTTGTTATATCATAGATCGCCGTGAATGAGGAAGGAATTCCACGCACAGTGATGATTTGGAGGCGAGTCCACGACTTGATATATTTGTTTATATGTTGTGTACTGTAGTTTGGTTATCATACATGTCTCCTGCTTTATATAGACTGCTATGATTTCATTTATAGTACTTTACAGTTTCACATACTTGGTACCTGTTGTACTGACCTCCTTCGGGGGGCTGAGCGTATAAAGAGGCCAGAGCATCTCACGCGGGAACAGACCCGAACCGTGGCTCTCCGTATGGCACGTCCTGAGAAGGTCCAAACCTCAGGGATCGCATGCAGTCCGGTACCATTTGTTGGCTCGCCGGAGTGACACTAGAACCTCGCGGCAAAGTGACAAAAGTGGTATCAGAGCAGTTAGTCCTCGAAAAGTGTCTACAGACTGTGTCTAGTAGAGTCTTGATTATCGATGTGTTGTGCACCACATCTATAATCAGGAGGCTATAGGACATTTAGGATTGGTTTCCATTCTTCTCATTCTGAGATCGTGCCTTAGAGCTGTATTGTAAGTTGGACCCTCCGACGTGCCGCTTTTACCGATTATGCCTCGCGTAAGGCAACCCGCCCGGGCGGGGCAAGGCAGCAGAGGGAGCTGCGAGTAGAGCAGCGACAGTGTCCACAGAGACCACAGTACCTGAGCCTCCAGTCCCACAGTCTGGAGCAGAGGAGATGAGTTAGAAAGAGTGGGCCCGACGGCCGTGGTCAGGCGGACTTGACGATAAATGGGCCGGACGCAGCAGTTCGATGCACCGATGGTTCACCCTAGATCGATAGTTCGAGGCTACGGATTTTCCGAGTTGTAAACCGCCCGAGTTTTATGGGTCGAGGCACGAGGATGATCCGCAGGAGTTCATCCGACGATTCTGACGGATCATGAGAGTGATCAAGGCATCGGAGACCGAGTCGGTGGTCCTAGGTTCGCATCGGCTGCGTGATACCGCAGTCGACTGGTTTGATTCGTGGGAGCTGTCCCGGGGAGAGAATGCACTTCCAGCTGTTTGGAACGAGTTCTCAGAGGCCTTTCTGGCACATTTCTTGCCTCCACAGATGAGGAGGGCTCGGGCCGACAGATTTTTGGTGTTACGGCAGAACGGGCGTACGGTTCGGGAGTACAATGTGGAGTTCGACTCATTGGCCCGGTACGTCCCCGCGTTAGTAGCTAGTATGGAGGATCGAGTGCACCGATATGTTACAGGGCTCGATGATTACCTAGCAGAGAGTTGTTCGGGTGTAGCTCTTCAGCCGGGCATGGACATTGCCCGCATGCAGGCTTATGCACTTGGATGTGAGGAGCGGAGGAATCGACGGAATGACCGAGATCGTGAAGAGGGCCGAACAGCAGGTCCTTTGATGACTTTCGAGGCGACCCGCCTCAAAGAAGAGCCGATTATGCGCCTCCGCTTGTACCAAGTGGTCCCCCACCGTCGTCGGAACGTTTGGAATATTCAGGAGCAGGTCAGGGCTCCCAGGGTTCAGATTTTCAGGGGAGTAGGAGTGCTCGCCGGATGAGGCCACCCGTATCTCAGTGTGACTATTGTGGTAAAGCCCATAGGGGGGAATGTCGTACTGGTTTGGGAGATTGCTATACTTGCGGCCGACAGGGCCATTTGACGAGAGACTGTCCGACCAGGGGTAGCACTGGTGGGATAGCACAGACTACTAGATCAGTTGCGGGTTCTTCACCTTCCATAGCTAGGCAGGATGTTCATACACCGGCAGGCCACGGTAGAGGTCGCGGTGGAAGTTCCCAGTTTTAGCGGTCCTCTGAACCGCCTACTTTCAGGTATATCCTTAAACCCTCTAGAGACTTGTATGTATTGATGTTATGATAATGTGTTAAGTGTTATGTTCGGATAGCTTTGTGCTAAAATGTGATTAAGAAACCTGGTTAGTGAAAAAGGGTAAGCCTGGGGGTGAGAAATGATGAACCTTAGAATATTACAGTTGAGACCTTAGATGTAAGGCCGTCTTGAGTACCAGATTTTGCAAGTGATCCTTGTAGGAGTGCATTTTATGCCTGGAATGTATTGTGTAATAAGTCCCTGGGTAGTGTGAAATGGAAGTGGTAGCTTTCATGACCTGTAGAGGTAAGATTGTTAGGATCGGGAACAAGAGCGTGATGCGTTAAGTGGGTCGGGTTGGGGCCATGTTGAGGCCAACCCGCGGCCTGCTTCGGGTGGGTCAGCTCTGGGTGGTCCCGCCAGGTGGTAGGGTCACGAGGGTGCTAGGCCCAAGTTTAGACGACCATCGTATGAGTTCGTGGATATGTTCGTCCAGAAGCGGATCGTGAAGGCCGGGAATGGCCTTAAGGGAGGTTGAGGCTAGTAGATGACCAAGTTTGGAGGTGGTGACTCCAAAGTTTTGGGAACTGAAGCGATGACTGAAGTGTGGTACGTATACTAGAAGAGTTCAAGTGTTCGAGAAGGGCACGACGAGTAAGGAAGAGAACGTGTGTTATTTCGTGGCCAGGCGTGGCGTTGGCAACTTGTTAGAAGAACTTCATCGTAATCCGTCTTGAGAAGGAACATTCGGGACGAATGTTTCTAAGGAGGGGAGAATGTTATACCGTATTTCCAGTATGCACGTGGGGCGTGCGTAGAAAGTTTGAGCCTTAAAAGTTAGGCTAGGTTCGAAAATTGTGCACAAGTACCAAAAAGAGTCGTTTTTGACGAAGCGTTTTACTAAACTGCGAAGGAAAATTCGGCTATGTCATTTTTAATTTTGCGGATTTTTCCGAGAGGCGAAACATTTTGGACCAGCGGGAGGGTGACATGTGTCACCCTACATTGGAAGAGGTTGGGCGGCAAAGTGGACGAAAATTGTGGCTTGTTTTGTCAAGTAGTTGGTAGGATATTTTGGTGGTAGATGGATAAGGTGTACTTGGCTTGATCTTGGCCTTACACTTGCCTAACACATGGATTAATCTTGGCCATTGGTTGGCCATTGCTTGACCTATAAATACCCCTCTATGTTGATGAACTTTTTCATCCAAAATTGTTCTAAGTGTTAAATTCCTCCCTCCCCTCTTAGTGAGAGCTGGCCCACCACACCCTCCCCCTTTGAGTGCCCTTGGCCGAGAGCCTCCCTTGAGTGAGGCTAGGCCGAGAGGGTACCCCCCCCCTAGCCTAGTTGTCTCGTATAAATACCCCCCTTGTGTGGTATAGAAATACTCTCATAGTATTGTTATAATGCCCAAATACCTTGTAGTATTCCCAAGGTTAAACTTATACAAAAGCCCAGAAAATACTATTATACTTTCTTTAGCCACTAAACGAAACCCTAAGAAAAACCTTCATAGTCGGTTGAAGTGTTAAGTAGAAGTTGCGTAGAACTTCTAAGGGTTATTTGGAGCGGGTTGGAGCACTCGGAGTAGGAGCTTAACGTTGCTCAGGAGCGACATTATACTTGGATAATTTTTGGGCTCATCGAGGTAAATACTACTGTCCTTCTATTGTAATTGGAAATTACATACTGTAGTAGTATAGAAATGAATATAAGATTCATAGAAGAGATTTGAACTGTAATAGAAGGATATTACAGAAAAGGATTGAACTGAAATCACTTCAGAAGAATATAAGTAGAAGTTAAACTGTACTTACATAGGACTGTATTACAGTAGACTGATAACCTTTATTGGTTGAATGTTTTGCAAGTAGCATGTGCTACTTAGAAGGTGGACAAGGCTAGTCGGGTTATAGCCGTGGAGCGTTTTGCTTATAGTCGATAATCGTCGCGAGGTATGTGATTCTTCCTATACTCTTGAGCATGAAGTATTTTAAAAGAATACATATAGTACGGTGAGCGTGTGGCAAATGTCTTTTGACTTAAGCCTGAATAATATGTATATATTATATGGTAGATGTCGTGTGCTAACTGAATATAGTTATGCGGCAATGTCTTTTGACTTAAGCACGAATAATAAGAACCTTGAAATGTTTTGATAGGAATATAGGTATAGTACGGTAGACGTACGTTTGTTATCTGAATGTTGTGGTACGGTAATGTCTTTTGACTTAAGCCTGAATAAGAAGAATCTTGAAGTATTTCAAAAGAAATAAGAAACCTTTTGAAAGAAGAGTAATACTTGGTTTTGAAAACATAAGAGTTATACTAGCTTTATGGGAAGTTAGGTATAACGTCTTAAGAGTGATAAAAAGAATGGTTCTTGATTTTTAGAAGTTAAGAGACTTAATCTTAAAAGATAAGAGACTTGACTTAATTGTATTGATATGAAGTTTGTTAAAGTGTGAAACCTCATTCGTGAGTAATGAGTACTTGGTTTTAAAAGGAATAATGTTTCTTGATTTGGAAATCGAATGAGTATCGACAAACCATTGCGGCGTTAATAAAGGAAAATGTATTGAATAAATGAAGTATTATATTAAAACCAGAGAAACCTCCATCTGCATGTAGAAGCTAAGATGAGACAAAATGATATTACATTTCATAGATCATGGCCGCTTAATAAGATTGATTATGAATAAGAATAACCTACTACTTTATGGCATATGTTACTCAATTGTTTTAAAAGAGATTAAGACATTGAACTATGAAACTTTTCTAAAAAGAGACTTGAGTAATTGAAATTAGGCAAACTGGAACTTTAGGGAAAAGAAAGGCATTGTGTTGTCTTAAAATGGTTTAAAACTTAAAGTGTTATAACAGCTTTATGGGAAGTTGGTTATAACGACTTTATGAAAACAAAAGAAGGGTTTTTATCATTGGTTTTAATGTGGAAACTTGACTTTAAAAAGAGAAGTTGTTTTGGTTTGCTTAAAAGATGTAAGTCACTCTATTTTATACTACTGGTATCGGGTGATTTTCATAAAAGGAATGGATCTCTTAAAAGGAATTTAACGTACGTAGTACTTTAGGGTTAAAACCCGGACTTTGACATAAAATGAAAGTACTTAGAGTTATGTATAACTTGCCTATGCTTGTTGTTATGTAACTTGCCTATGCTTGTTGTTGTGTAACTTGCCTATGCTTGTTGTTGTGTAACTTGCCTATGCTTGTTGTTGTGTAACTTGCCTATGCTTATTGAGATAGTCTTTGTTGTGCAAGAATTGTGTTTCTATTCTACCGCGTCTCTCGATGGATGGCCGGTTGACTTGTTGAGAATTTACTTGGACGTACCGGCAGTGACGGGAGATTCCACGGGTATGCTTCCATTAGCATTGGTACATGGGCATGTCTACACCGTTGATTGATTCTGTGGACATGTGACCATTTTTAGTTATGGCGAAGTATCGTGACTTACGGTTGTGATTGGGTGCGTAGCCTGTTTACTTTCCCCCGTCAGCTACGTGGCGCAGGTGGATCTGGTACAGGTTGTTGCACTTACCACGTGTCAGCTTCGCGGCGAAGTATCGTGACTTACGGTTGTGATCGGGTGCGTAGCTTGTATACTTTCCCCCGTCAGCTACGTGGCGCAGGTGGATCGGGTATAGGTTATTGCACTTGCCACGTGTCAGTATAGTGACGAGGTCTCGTGGTACGGCTTTGGCATCAGGTAGGACTTGGTGTTCAGGTGTACTCCTTGGTGTTGTTATATCATAGACTGCCGGCAGTGAGGAAGGAATTCCACGGGCACGAGTGATGATTTGGAGGGCGTGAGTCCCTGACTTGATATGACTGTTTATATGTTGTGTACTATAGTTTGGTTATCATACATGTCTCCTGCTTTATATAGACTGCTATGATTTCATTTATAGTACTTTACAGTTTCACATACTTGGTACCTGTTGTACTGACCTCCTTCGGGGGGCTGCGTTCATGCCGCAGGTAGAAGTACATCGGCTGTCGATCCCCGCTTTTAGGATCACCTTTCAGCGTATTGGGAAGCTCCGTTCCTTCGGAGGCTTATCTTTGGTATGTTACCCTGAGTCTGTAGGTTCTTGTACATTCAGGGGTATGGCGGGGCCCTGTCCCGCCATAGTTGTTGTAAAAATCTTAGAGGTCTGTAGCACTGTTGTGGGCAGGGTTGTAAGGATTGTAACTGTTCAAATGTTTATATATATATATGTTGAAAGGCAACCATTTTGGTTGGCCTGTTTTCTTTCATCTTGATCCATGTCTATTTGCATGTTTAAGTTTTTATTTCCGCTGGTTTTCTCTGATGTTGTATCACTAGGGTGCCCGGGGTAAGGCACCAGTCACGGGCCCGGGTTCGGGTCGTGACAATAACCAACTTCCCATAAAGCCGTTATAACACTTTATGTTTTAAACCAATCAAATACTTTTAACACATGTACGTCTACCGTACTACATAGTTATACACATATCATGCTAGAAAAGATAGGAAGAGGTTCACATACCTCGCGACGATTATCGACTAATAGCAAAACGCTCCAAGTACCTCAAACCGTCGGCTACACCTTAAGCCAAGCAGCTCACGCCACACGTAGTACTTCAACCTATAGAGGCCACAAGGCGCCTATTAACATCTAGATCTCAACGTAGAATATTCTACAGAAAATTCGGCAGCACCTCCCCCCCCCCTCCCGCGTAAATCTCCTCCTCTATCGAGGCCTGCTAACATGCCAACAACTCCCTAGAGGGGGGGGGGGTTGTACGTCTAATCCGGATGTGTACAATTCTACTTCACAGCAATGCTACACAAGTCTCATCAGAATACTGATCCTATGTAATTACAGTTCAGTTCTCTTCTTTAAATTCAGGCTTAAGTCAAAAGACATTGCCAAAAAACTATGTTCAATTCTATATATAGTATACTTCAACTATATATTCCTACAACATGTAATTTCCAATTACAAAAGAAGGACAGTAGTATTTACCTCGATAAGCCCAAAATTATCCAAGTTTAAATGTCGATCCTGAGCAAGGTTTAGCTCCTACTCCGTGCGCTCCAACCCGCTCTAAACAACCCTTAGAAGTTTTACGCAACTTCTTCTTAATACTCCAAGCAACTATGGAGATTTTCTTTAGGGTTTCGTTTTGTGACTGAAAGAAAGTATAATAGTATTTCTGGGCTTTTAGTATAAGTGTAACCTTGGAATACTACAAGGTATTTGGGCCAAGGTATTTCGGTATAGTAACAATACTTGGAGAGTATTTCTACCAAGAGGGGGGGTGTATTTTATGAAAACAACTCAAGGTAGGGGGGGGTACCCCTCGGCTAGCACCACTAGGAGGGGGTGGGGCACCTCTCGGCCAAAAGGCCTTCTCAAAGGGGGAGGGGGAGTGTTGGACGAAACACTACAAGAGAGGGGGGGAGGGATTTTCAAGACTTAGAGATTTTTAGGATGAAGAAGTCTTCAAAGGGGAGGGGTATTTATAGGTCAAGCCATGGCCAACCAATGGCCAAGATCATGCCAAGTGCAAGGCAAGTGTAGGGTCAAGATTCACCCAAGTACACCTTATCCATCTACCACACAAATATCACAAAATATCCTACCTACTCCCACTCACCATTTCGTCCAAATGCCGCCCCATAGTCCACCAATTAGAGGGTGCCAAGTGTCGCCCTCTTGTTGGTCCAAAATATTTCGTCTCTCGGAAAAATCCGCAAAAATACTAAATGACATAGCCGGAATTTTCCCTTCGCAAGTTGTGTAAAACGTTTCGTCGAAAAACGACTCTAACCGGGTGTTGTGCACAAAAATCGAACCTATGCCTAACTTTAAAGCCCAAACTTTTCTACGTACGTCCTTTCGTACATACTCTGGAAATACGGGGTATAACAAGTCCCTTGGATAGGAAATTGTACTTGACTAAGGTATAAAGTGAATATAACGACTTTATGGGAAGTTGGTTATATTAGCTTTATGGAAAGATAAATGACTTGATTTAATGAAAAGGGGCAATTTGATTTTAAGGCATCAATTGCCTAAGGATTTATAAGAAAATGAGTCACTTGATTTAGAAACCTAACTTTATTTCTAAAGGTATTGTGACTTGCCTTGAAACGTAATTTCGGCTCGGTACTATGGTTAATAGTATCTTGGAAGTTTTATACTAAAAAGAGTCATTTGTGTTAAAGAGTAGAAGTATGTAGTACTTGGGTTAAATTCCCGGATTTTTATAAAAGATATGCTAGTGCCTTAAGTAAACTAAAATGAGAGTGTATATGAATAAGAAGTTATGGGGATTTCTTAACTTGCTTACTTTATGTATGATGGCCGGTTGAGATAGGGTAAGAGTATATCTGAGGGGTAAATCCCCAAGATAGTTATACCACCTTCTCCAGGGTAAGAGTATATCTGAGGGGTAAATCCCAAGATAGTTATACCACCGCCTGTGGTAAGAGTATAATCATGGTAAACCCCCAAGATAGTTATACCACCTGTTTCTGTGGATTTGCTACCCACGATGCGAGGAATACCTCATGCGAGTCCTTATGGGCTTATGCGGGTGAAATAGTCCCATGCGGGCGGATACAGCCTATGCGAGGAATACCTCATGCGGGTCCACACGACCTATGCAGGTGAAATAGTCCCAGGAGTAGGATTGCTTAATGATACTGCGGGCGGATGGTCCTGCTTTGTGTCACGACCCGAACCCGGACCCGTGACTGGTGCCTTACCCCGGGCACCCAAGTAGACATACATCAGAGTAATCAGCAGAACATAAAGCAAGACATGGAATAACAAGAAGTGTAAAACAGTAATCTGAGAAAACTTTCCCTTCGGCATATATATAAATCAACTTAAAACCGAACAGTTACATCCCATTACAACTCTGCCCACAACAAGATTACATGCACTCTAAGAATGATATGACAACAATGGCGGGACAGGGCCCCGCCATACCCCTGAATGTAAATACCTACAACGACAGGGGACTATACCACTGATAAGCCTCCGGAGAAATGGAGCTTCCCAAAACGCTGAACTGCGATCCTAAGAGCGAAGATCAACACTGGTGTACCTCTACCTGCGGCATGAACGCAGCTTCGAAGGAGGTCAAGACAACAGTACCAAGTATGTGAAATCAAAAATATCAGAATGAAATCATAGTAGTCTATATAAAACAGAGACATGTATGATAACCAAACTACAGTTCACAATAAATAAGCAGTCATGTCAAGTCAGGGACACACGCCCTCAAAGTCATCACTCAAATATCACTATGGGTCTCACGCCCATAACATCAATCATGCCCGTGGAATACCTTTCTCACTGCCGGCAGTCTATGATATCAAAGCACCAAGGAATACACATGAACACGAGTCCCACTGTGTCATAATAAAACCGCATCGGTAAGTACGAAGGCATAGCCGACTACTAACACCTACGACTAACAAGGTCATAAATCGTATCATAAGATCTGTCCTAGACCGCCACATGATCGGCCGCCACACGCCCGCAGTATCAAATGTGCGCGTCTAGCCCTGGAACTTCCCGCAGCTCCGCATAGGCCAACCTCATAGGCCCGCATGAGGTATTCCTCGCATCGAGGGTAGCTACTCCCCGACATCCGCCTGGACTCGCAGTCCGCATGGCCACATAGACCGCATGACCATAAAGGCCGCACACTAACCTAGAACTCGTAGCTCGCATAGGTCCGGGACCCATACGAGGTATTCTCGAATCATGGTCCTGCATCACCGAGATATACCTGATCGGAGGCGCTTAACCCCCGGGATCATGTCAAGGTGAGTGGTACAATACCAACATAACGGCTGATCGTTAAACAACTTAAGCGCAATCGAGGAAAACCCCTTTACACAAACATCACAAGATAACTAACACACGTAGCATCCTAGCATGTTTACTTATCAAATCAACAAGAAAGTATTACAAGGCTATCACAAACCAACACAATCAAGTTATGCACACAAGGTACTTTCTACTATATGATTAACAAGATCAGGTTTTTATCCCCAAAGTACTTCATACATTAACTCTTTAAAGATCCGTTTCTTTCACAAAAGTCACACAATACCCGTAGTATAAAAAATAGAGTGACTATCTTTTTAAGTAAACCAAAACACTTCTCTTTGTAAAATCAAGTAACAACATTCTTTTCCAAACGTTCAAGTTTGCCTAATTTTAAATACTCAAGTTTCTCATTTTCGAAAGGTTTCGTAGTTCATAGTTTTAATCACTTAATGATATAATTCTCTTTTAAAACCATTTGAGAAACATATGCCTTATATGTGAGTAGGTTATTCTTGTTTATAACAATCTTATAACAGCAGCCATGATCTAGGAAATGTAATATCATTTTGTCTCATCTTAGCTTCTATGCAGATGGAGGTTTCTACTGGTTTTAATAATACTTAAATAGTCAATACATTTCCCTTTATTAGCGCTGCTGTGGTCTGTTCGATACTTATTCTGATTTCCGAAATCAGTAAAACATTATTCCTTTTAAAAACCAAGTACTCATTACTCACGAATGAGGTTTCACACTTTTTAACAAAATTCAGATTAATTCAATTAAGTCAAGTCTCTTATCTTTTAAGATCAAGTCTCTTAACTTCTAAAATCAGTAAACCATTCTTTTTACTTCTCTTAAGCCGTTATACCTAACTTCCCATAAAGCTAGTATAACTCTTAAGCTTTTAAAACCAAGTATTACTCTTCTGTAAAAAAATGATTCAGTATTCTTTTGAAATACTTCAAGATTATTCAGGCTTAAGTCAAAAGACATTGCCGTAATTATTATTCAGTTAACACACGTACGTCTACCGTACTATATATATTTTAAAATATCATGCTCAAGAGTATAGGAAGAATCACATACCTCGCGACGATTATCGACTATTAGCAAAACGCTCCACGGCTATAACCCGGCTAGCCTTGCCCACCTTTTAAGTAGAACATGCTACTTGCAGAACTTTCAACCTATAAAGGTTATACAAGTCTATCAACGTCTAGACTACTAGGTAGAATAAATCTAGATACAAGATTCTACGAAAAATTGGGCAGCACTTCCCTACCCGTCAATCTTCACAAGTCTCGTAAATCTGATCCTATATAAATCTGATTCAATTCTCTTCTTATATACTTTCCTTGTATATAACTTATTCTTAATTCTTATACTTCAATAGTATGTAAACTCAATTACAATAGGGAGACAAGATATTTACCTCGATAAGCCCATAATTATCCAAGTATAAATGTCGATACTGAGCAACGTTTAGCTCCTACTCTGGGCGCTCCAACCCGCTCCACACAACCCTTAGAAGTTCTACGCAACTTCTTCTTAATACTTCAACCGGCTATGAAGATTTTTCTTAGGGTTTCGGTTTGAGACTAAAAGGACAAAAGGCTCTACGTATAGAGGTAACTTTTGGAATACTACAAGGTATAAGGCTAAGGTATTTTGGGTATAGTAACAATACTTGGAGAGTATTTCTACCAAGAGCGGGGGTACCTCTCGGCCACACCACTAGAAGGGGGGGGGGGTGTGTACCCCTCGGCTAAGGCCTCTAGGAGAGGGGGTGTACCCCTCGGCCAAGGCCTCACGAAAAGGGGGGAGGGGGGGAGACTCTTTGGACGAGAGATCTTGAGAGGGGAGAGGATTTCAAGACTTAGAACAATTTGGGATGAAGAAGTCTTCAAGTTAGGGGGGGTATTTATAGGGAAACCAATGTACAAGATCAAGCCATGTGGGGGGCAAGTGGAGGGCCAAGATCAAGCCAAGTGCACCCTAACCCTACTCCACAAAACAAGGCACAAAACAAGACACCAAACATGGCACAAAATAAGGCACAAAACAAGGCCAAATCCATGACCCAAATCGTCCACTAGGACGCCACTTGAGGGTGACAAGTGTCGCCCTCTCGTTGGTCCAAAATATTTCATCTCTCGGAAAAATCCGCAAAAATTATAAATGACATAGCCGGAATTTTCCCTTCGCAAGCTTTGTAATACGTTTCGTCGAAAAACGATTCTTATCGGTAGTTGTGAACAAATATTTTCGATCCTTGCCTATCTTAAGGCTAAAACTTCCGTACGTACGTCCTTACGTACATACTCTGGAAATACGGGGTATAACACTTTGATCGTGAGCTTCCTATTTTATGTTGTACGTATACTATCAGTTACTCTCATTGTTAGTAAGGCACTGTGTACTGTAATTTTTATGATCATACATGTCTCCGGCTTTGTCTTAAACTTATGATGTAATTCTGATATTTTCGATTTACATACTTAGTACATATTGTGTCGACCCGCTTCTCGGGCTGCGTTCATGCCGCAGGTAAGGGTAAGCAGGTGGTGGATCCTCATTCTTAGGATCACTTATCATACGTATGAAGCTCCATTTCTCCGGAGGCTTGTCTTTTGGGTACAGTCTTTCCCTGATGTTGTAGATTTGTGTACATTCAGGGGTATGGCGGGGCCCTGTCCCGCCACTGTTGTTATTCAAGTGCAGTAGTCACATGTTGTGGTTTGGGGCTGTAAGAACCGAGTTGTACAATTTTTCTTTGATTATGCATATTTTATGGAAGGCGGCCTTATCGGCTAGCCTGTGTTATTATTGTCTAAATGTTGTATGTTGTGTATGTTCCGCTGTTATTCTCTGATGTATACAGGCAGGGTGCCTGGTAGGGCACGATCAGCGGCTCCGAGTCGGTCGTGACAGAAATGGTCATTTGACCATAGTTTAAATGACCAAGTCTTGCAAAGACAAAGAGCTTGACATTGTTGACTTGTCAAAGGGCCACTTAGGCTAGATCCATGTGAAACTCATCCAAGCCATCCATATGTACTAATCTAGACCCTCCTTTATGTTATATATGTACACTAGTAGTGCAAGACTTTGTCATTCTCAACACTTAGAAAAAAATTGAATCTTGTTCTGGCTCACTAGTGAAGCTCACGACAACGGGGACTTTTCCAAGAGGAAAATTTTCAATTATTGTCCAATAATCTCCCCACTTTAAACCAAGGTACCTAAGGGTATTGTAAGTGTATCTCAATAGAAAGATCCCGGAAAAATGGTGTTTTCGTATTAGTCGCAAGGCGAAAACCTAAGGAGTTTTTCAACTTTGAAGTTGGAACTTGAAGAGTAGTTCTTCATAAGCTTCTAAGGGTTGCTTGGAGTGGATTGGAACGTCGAAAGGAGGAGCTAAAGTTGCTAAGGATCGACTTGTAATCTTGGATCATATTTGGGCTAAATGAGGTATAATCTTCATCTTACTTTTGTAATTGAAGATTCCATGTTATTATAAGTTAGAAATGATCATATGATATGTGTTATGAAGATTGATAAGTGTTATGGAAATTTGGAAGCTCAAATCCGAAAATGACATGTTAAGCCATTTGAAATTGAAATACAATTTGGTCGATAATTAGAATCGTCACATGTTTACCTACTTGAGGATTGTAGTAGTTATAATCAATGGTGGCTAGATAACATGTTATATTAAACCACTTGTATTGAAAATGGATTGGAAATCAATTTGTATTGTTGTGCCTATTTTGCCGAATGGACATTATATGTTGGACTAGTTTGATATTTATTGTGGGGCGGAATTTTACATGTCTTGATTAAGCGTGTAATCCCCTATTTTTAACTACTTTGTTGAGCCTTAAATGTGGCGTGTTTGGTTATTGAATTCGGCCTTCAAAAAGGTGGCAAAGTATGTAGAAACAAAGGAAGTGCTGTCCGATTTTCTGTAGAATTTAGTGACTTTGCACTTGGAATATTCTACGTTTGAAGTAAGAAGTTAATAGACGTACTATGGTCATTATAGGTTGACATACTACGTACGGCGTATTGGACTTAGCAAGTGGATTAAACCGAAGAGGTATGTGGAACTTTCTTATCTCTTGAGCATGAATAAGTTGTAAATATATAGTACGGTAGATGTACAAGATTTTGACAATCTAGTCCATTTGATATCATTGGCTTATTTTAAGAATATCCAAGTTGGTTGAGTTAGGGAATTAACTCACTTGTTTAAATATTAAGGATATCTTGGTTTTCAAAAGTTAAGAGACTTTAAGTATGTTGAAAGTATTTTTGATACTTGTTTTGTTGGAAAGTTTAAGCCTCTTGGTTTTAAAGAAGAATGTAAGTTTCTAAGGTATAAAGCTAGTATAACGGCTTTATGGGAAGTTGGTTATAATAGCTTTATGGAAGGTTAAAAAGAGTGATTTACTCTAAGTAATTTAAGTATGATAAATGACTTGAAATAATGAAAGACAAATTGATTTAAAGGCATCAATTGCTTAAAGTTTTAAAAGAAAGAAGTCACTTGATTTAGAAGCCTATAATTGTATTTCTAAAAGGTATTGTGACTTGTCTTGAAAAGTAGTTATGACTTGATACTATGGTTATTAGTATCTTGGAAGTTTTATATGAAAAAGAGTCATTTTAAAAGAATAGGAGTACGTAGTACTTTGGGTTAAATTCCCGGATTTTTATAATGACATGTTAGTGCCTTAAGTAAACTAAAAATGATAGTGTACATGTATAAGACTAATAAGAAATTAGGGGATTTCTTAACTTGCTTATATATGGTATGATAAGCCGGTAGTGCTTATGTTATGTATGATAAACCGGTAGTGCTTATGTTATGTATGATAAGCCGGTAGTGCTTATGCTATGTGTGATAGCCGGTTTGTGCTAGTGGTATGTTATTCATTACGGGGTCATTCCCCGGGTTTGTGGCATTTGCATATTCCGTGGATTTGCTACCCACGATGCGAGGAATACCTCATATGAGTCCGTAAAGGCTTATGCGGGTGAAATAGTCTCATGCGGGCGGATACAGCCTATGCGAGGAATACCTCATGCGGGTCTACACGACCTATGCGGGCGGATACAGCCTATGCGAGGAATACCTCATGCGGGTCCACACGACCTATGCGGGTGAAATAGTCCCAGGAGTAGGATTGCTTAATGATACTGCGGGCGGGTGGTCCTGCTTTGATCGTGAGCTTCCTATTTTTATGTTGTAAGTATACTCTTGATTACTCATTGTTAGTAAGGCACATTGTCTTTATTAATTGAGTTATCATACACATCTCGATTTTATTATAGACTTATGATTTCATTCTGATACTTTGATTTCACATATTTGGTACATGTTATCGACCTCCTTGAAGTGCGTTAAATCCGCAGTAGAGTATACAGTAGTTGATCCTCACTTTTAGGATCACCGATTGTTGTTGAAGCTCCATTACTCGGAGGCTTATCCACTGGTATGGTCGGTTGTTGTACATTCAAGGGTATGGCGGGGCCACTGTCATCACGATTGTTATTCTTAAGTGCATGTAGTCAAATTTGTGGATTGGGTTGTAAAGAAAAAATGTCTTGTTTTATTTGTATAGTTTACGGAAGGTGGCCTTATCGGCTGCTTTGTTGTTATTTTATGTTTAAGCATTTTATCAGTTGTGTATGTTCCGCTGCTATTCTCTGATGTATACCGAAAGGGGTGCCCAGGTAGGGCACTAGTCGCGGGCCCGAGGTCGGGTCGTGACAAAAGTGGTATCAGAGCAGTTAGTCCTCAGAAAGTGTCTACAGACCGTGTCTAGTAGAGTCTTGATTATCGGTGTGTTGTGCACCACATCTATAATCAGGAGGTTGCAGGACATTTAGGATTGGTTTCCATTTTTCTCACTTTAAGATCGTGCGATAGAGCTGTGTGGTTAGGGTCGTCTCTCCCTAACAAGTTATGTTGTTTGCAGCTACGAGAAAGGCAGCAGTGACCCAGGAAAGATTATGTGGATTGCGTATCCAGGTTGGTAATGTTTGTAGTATAGTTGGTATTGTGACATACAACTATATGGATTTATGTATGGGGGTCACATATGTGTTGCCTAGGATGATCTTAGGTTACCAGGATTTGGTAAGGACTAAATAAATACCGGAAAGGTATGAAACAGTTTAATGAATTCTCATCAAGGTTTTACGTACTAATTTGAGATAATTAGGAAATGATGAAATGTTCGAGAAGAAATGGACCATAGAAGTTATTATTAAGGGAATTAATGGAAGACTATGTTAATAGATTGAGCTACGTAGTAGGATTTCGAGAATAGTCTTGTCACGACCGAAGGGCGTGGATAGTGCCTTACCCCGCACCTAGTGATACAACATCGAGAAAATCAGGAACATAAAGCATAAATATGAAACAAGAGACATGATAAATAAAAGCAAATAGGTCAACAAACGGCGCCTCAACGTATATATATAAACATTTGAGCGATTACAATCCTTACACCTGCCCTTGTGATTACTCTGGACCTCTAAGATTTATACAACAACTATGACGGGACGGGGCCCGCCATACCCTGAACGTACAAGAACTTACGGACTCGGGTAACATACAAAGATAAGCCTCCGGAAAGCGGAGCTTCCCAAACGCTGAAATGAGATCCTAAGCGGGGATCGGCGGTAGATGTCTTACTGCGGCATGAACGCGGCCCGAAGGAGGTCGATCTAACAGTACCAAGTATGTGAAGCGTAAAAATACGTAAATGAAATCATAATAGTCTATAAAAGCGGGAGACAAGTATGATAACCAAACTACGATACACACATATGATTATATCAATTCGGTCTCACGCCCACAACATCAATCACGCGTGGAGTACCTTCCTGCTGCGGCGATGCATGATATGATAACAACAAGACAGCAATCCAAATGGGAGCATACGTGCGCTACGCATCGTGTCGGTATGTCCAAAGGAACAAATAAGACAACATTCCAAATGGAAGCATACGATGCGCTCTGCATCGTGTCGATGAGTCCAAGGAAACAATAAGACGGCATTCCAAATGGAAGCATACGTGCGCTACGCATCGTGTCGGTATGTCCAAAGGGAACAATAAGACAACAAGCGGTAATCAAAGTGGAAGCATACGATGCGCTACGCATTGTGTCGATATGTCCAAAGCGATTAGCAAAGTAACACTATCAGCGAGAACGTGCGTGGAATTTCTCCATTCGCAAGCGTCCAAATAAGTTCTCAACAAGTCAACCGACCCTCCATCGAGAGACGCGGTAGTATAGAAACACAATTCTTGCACAACAAAGGCTATCACAACAAGCATAGGCAAGTTTCACAACAACAAGTATAGGCAAGTTTCACAACAACAAGCATAGGCAAGTTTCACAACAACAAGCATAGGCAAGTTTCACAAAAACAAGCATAGGCAAGTTTATACACAACTCGAAGTACTTTCATTTTATGCCCAAGTCCGGGTTTTAACCCTAAAGTACTACGTACGTTAAATTCCTTTTATAAAAGTCACCCGATACCCGTAGTATAAAAATAGAGTGACTTATATCTTTTAAGTAAACCAAAACAACTTCCATACTTTCCTTTTTAAAACCAAATTAAGGCAACACCATGCCTTCTTTTTTGACCAAAACACTTCTCTTTTTAAAGTTAAGTTACCACATTAAAACCAATGATAAAACCTTTCTTTTGTTTTCATAAGGTCGTTATAACCAACTTCCCATTAAGCTGTTATAACACCTTATGTTTCAAACCATTTTAAGACAACACAATGCCTTTCTTTTCCCTAAAGTTCCAGTTTGCCTAATTTCAATTACACAAGTCTCTTTTTTTGAAAAGTTTCATAGTTCAATGTCTTAATCTCTTTTAAAACAATTGAGTAACATATGCCATAGGCGAGTAGGTTATTCTTGTTCATAATCAATCTTATTAAGCAACCATGATCTAGAAAATGTAATATCATTTTGTCTCATCTTAGCTTCTATGCAGATGGAGGTTTCTACTGGTTTTAATAATATTTAATTATTCAATACATTTTCCTTTATTAATGCTGCAGTGGTTTGTCGATACACATTACGATTTCGAAATCGGTAAAACATTATTCCTTTCAAAAACCAAGTACTCATTACTCACGAATGAGGTTTCACACAAACATCCATATTAAGTCAAGTCTCTTATCTTTTAAGAATAAGTCTCTTAACTTCTAAACCATTAAACCATTCTTTTTATCTCTCTTAATACGTTACACCTAACTTCTCATAAAGCTGGTATAACTCTTATGTTTTCAAGCCAAGTATACACTTCTTTCAAAAAGGTTTCTTAATCTTTTAGAATACTTCAAGGTTCTTTATTATCACACATCAAGTCGGTTATAAGTCAAATCAGTTATCTTTTAAAAAAAACCACAAAGCATTTCTCTCATTTACATAGAAATTTGTTATAACCAACTATCCATAAAGCCGTTATAACACTTTATGTTTAAAAACAATCAAATACATTTAACACATGTACGTCTACCGTACTACATAGTTATACACATATCATGCTAGAACAGATAGGAAGAGGTTCACATACCTCGCGACGATTATCGACTAATAGCAAAGCGCTCAGTACCTCAAACCGTCGAATACACTTTAAGCCAGATCACTCCACGTAGTACTACAACCTATAGAGTCCACAAGGCGCCTATTAATATCTTTAGATCCCGACGTAGAATATTCTCTGAAAATTCGCGGCACCTCCCCCGCATGGCGTAATTCTCTCTCTATCGAGGCGGCTACCAAGCCAACCGAGGGGTTTACACGTTAACGGGCGTGTACAATTCTACTTCACGGTAATGCTATACAAGTCTCATGTCTGATCCTAAGTAATTCTGATTCGATTCTCTTCTTAAAGTTCAGGCTTAAGTCGCAAGACATTGCCGTAAGTATTATTCAGGCTTAAGTCAAAAGACATTGCCGTAAGTATTATTCAGGCTTAAGTCAAAAGACATTGCTGTAAGTATTATTCAATTCTATATATAGTATACTTCAACTATATATTCCAACAACATGTAATTTCTAATTACAATAGAAGGTCAAGAGTGTTTACCTCGATAAGCCCAAAATTATCCAAGTTATAAGTCGATCACGAGCAAGGTTTAGCTCACAATTGCGCTCCGAGTGCTCCAATAAACCCTTAGAAGTTATACTCAACTTCTACTAAACACTTCAACTACTTATGAAGAGTTTTCCAAAGGGTTTCGTTTAGTGGCTAAAGGAAGTATAATAGTATTTGAGCTTTTGTATAAGTGTAACCTTGGGAATACTACAAGGTATTTGGGCCAAGGTATTTGGGCATTATAACAATACTTGGAGAGTATTTCTATACCACAAAAAGGGGGTATTTATACGAGACAACTAGGCTAGGGGGGGGGTACCCCACGGCTAGAACACTACAAAGGGGAGGGGGAAGCTTTCGGCGAGGGCCTTTCTCAAAGGGGAGGTTTGGGCGATTTTAACTCATGAGGAAGAGATTTCAAGACTTGGAAAATGATTTTTGGATGAAGAAAGTTCATCAACTAAGGGGGTATTTATAGGTCAAGGAATGGCCAACCAATGGCCAAGATTCTTCCAAGTGTTAGGCAAGTGTAGGGCTAGGATTAAGCCATGTGCACCTTATCCATCTACCACACCAACTTGCACAAAATATCCTACCAACTAAAGTGACCTTATTTCGTCCCATTGCGTCCTAAGCTTCCAATGTGAGGGTGACACATGTCACCCTCTGTTGGTCCAAAATGTTACGTCTCTCGGAAAAATCCAAAAATTATAAATGACATAGTGAATTTTCCCTTCGAAGTTTAGTGAAGCGTTTCGTCGAAACGATTCTTTTAGGCACTTGTGCCCAAATTTCGAATCTTGCCAAAACCTTAAGGCTCAAATTTAAATCGTCGCCCTACGTACATACTGCGGAAATACGGGTATAACATTCTCCTCCTTAGAAACATTCGTCGAATGTTCTTTCTCAAAGCAGACACGAAGAAGTTCCTTCTAACAAGTTGTCAACGCCACACCGCCACGTAATAACACGTTCTCTTCCTCCTTACTCGTCGTGCTCTTCTCGAACACTTGAACTCTTCTAGTATACGTACCACACTTCAGTAATCGCTTCTGTTCCCAACACTTTGGAGTCACAACCTCCAAACTTGGTCATCTTACTAGCTGCCCTTTCTTCTAAGGCCATTCCGGCCTTCACGAACCGATTCTGGTCGAACATATCCACAACTCATACGATGGTCATCTAAACTTGGGCCTAGCACCCTCGTGACCCTACCACCTGGCGGGACCACCCAGAGCTGACCCAACCCCAAAACAGGCCGCGGGTTGGCCCGCAGCATGGCCCCAACCCGACCCACTTAACGCATCAAGCTCTTGTTTCCCGATCCGGAACAATCTTACCTCTACAGGTCATGAAAGCTACCACTTCCATTTCACACTACCCAGGGACTTATCACACAATACATTCTAGGCATAAAATGCACTCCGACAAGGATCACTTGCAAAAACTTGTACTCAAGACGGCCTTACATCTAAGGTCTCAACTGTAATATTCTAAGGTTCATCATTTTCTCACCCCCAGGCTTACCCCTTTTTCACAAACCAGGTTTCTAAATCACATTTTTGCACAAAGCTTATCCGAACATAACACTTAACACATTATCATAACATCAATACATACAAGTCTCTAGAGGGTTAAGGATATACCTGAAAATAGGCGATTCAGAGGACCGCTAAAACTGGGAACTTCCACCGCGACCTCTACCGTGGCCCGCCGGTGTATGAACATCCTGCCTGGCTATGGAAGGTGAAGAACCCGCCCGATCCGTGATCTGTGCTATCCTACCAGCGCTACCTGGTCGGACAATTTCTCCCAAAATGGCCTCTTGTCGCATGTAAAACAAATTCGGACTAGCACGACACTCCCACTGTGGAGTCTACCACGGCCAGTCCGAGGTAGGGGTGGCTTCAGCTGGTTAACACCCCTGCTCTCCCGAAAATCTGAACCCTTGGAGCCCTGACCTGCTCCTGAAAACTCTGGACGCTCTGAAGATTGTAGAGGACCACTCTGTACTGGCGGAGGCGCATAACTAGTCTGCCTCGAAAATCACCAAAGGACCTGCGATTCGGCCTCTTCCTCGACTTTGGTCATTCCGTCGATTTCTCGCTCCTCACCTCCAGTGCATAAGCTGCGTGCGGGCAATGTCCATGCCGGTGAAGAGCTACACCGAACAACTCTGCTAGGTAATCATCGAGCCCTGTAACATATCGGTGGACTCGATCCTCCATACTAGCTACTAATGTGGGGACGTACCGGGCCAATGAGTCGAACTCCACATTGTACTCCCTTGCAGACGCGGATTCTGCGCAACACCAAAAATCGCCGGCGAGCCCTCTCATTTGTGGCGGCAAGAAGTGTGCAAGAAATGCCTTTGAGAACTCGTCCCGAGCGGAAGTGCATTCTCTCCCGGGGCGGCTCACGAATCAAACCAATCGTGCGGTATCACGCGCGGCCGATGCAACGAGACCATCGACTCGGTCTCCGAGGCCTTGATCACTCGTGATCCGTCAGCTGCCGGATGAACTCCTGCGGATCATCCTCAGGCCTCGACCCATAAAACTCTGGCGGGTTACACCTCAGAAAATCCGTAGTCTCAAACTGTCTGCTCGGGGTTGAACTACGGGTGCTACTGGATCGAGCTGCTGCGTCGGCTTATCCTCAAGTCGGCCTGACCACGGCCATTAATCGGGCCATCTCGCGTAACCCGTCTCCTGCGCCCGGCTGTGGGGTGGAGGCTCGGGTAATGTGGTCTCTGAGAGCTGCATTGCTCTACTCGTATCTCCTCTGTTTGCGCCTTGCCGCCCGGGCGGGTTGCCTTGCGGCGGGCATAGCGGTAAAAACGAGATCGTCGAGAGGGTCCAACTTACAACACAGCTCTAAGGCACGATCTCAGAATGAGAAGAATGGAAATGTCACGACCCGAACCCGGGCCCGTGACTGGTGCCTTACCCCGGGCACCCTAGTGATACAACATCAGAGTAATCAGCGGAACATAGCACAACAACATGAAATAACAAAGCGTACATGATTATCTTTAGAAAACTTGCCTTTCGGCATAAATAATAATAACAACTCTTTCAAAATGAGCAGTTTAATCCTTTCTTTACAAACCACACTTCGTGATTACTTCTGGACCTAAGAAATGATACGACAACAATGGCGGGACGGGGCCCATGAGCCACGAATGTAAACACCTATTACGACGGGGACTATACCACCGATAAGCCTCGGGAAACGGAGCTTCCCATACGCTGTGACCACGAGAGCTAGGATCGACGATCGGTGTACCTCAACTGCGGCGTGAACGCAGCCCGAAGGAGGTCGATCTAACAGTACCAAGTATGTGGCGAAAATAAATCGTAAGTGAAATCATAGTAGTCTATACAGAGTAGGAGACATGTATGATAACCAAACTACAGTTCACAATAAATAAGCAGTCATGTCAAGTCAGGGACTCACGCCCTCAAGTCATCACTTAAATATAACAATGGGTCTCACGCCCACATCAATCGTGCGTGGAACACATTCCTCAGCTGGCGGATTTATGACATGAAAGCACCAAGGAACACACATGAACACGTGTCCGCTGTGTTATAATAAAACCGTACGGGGTAAGTACGAAGGCATAGCCGACTACTAACACCCACAGTACCAACAAGGTCATAAACCGTATCATGAGATCTGTCTAGACCGTCACATGATCAAAGCTGGCCACTCGCCCGCAATATCTAATGTCGCGCGTCTAGCCACGGAACTTCCCGCGACTCGCATAGGCCAATCTCATCGGCCGCATGAGGTATAACCCGCATCGAGGTAGCTACTCCCGGCATCCACGGACTTTGCAGTCGCGTGGCCACATAGACGCGTGCCCATAAAGGACGCGCTAACACGGAACTCTCGTAGCTCGCGATAGGCCCACAGGACTGCGTGAGGTATTCTCGAATCATAGGTCCATCGACCACTGAGTCTACCCGCGTCGGAGGCGCAACCCGGAATCGTCTCAAGAGATGAGTGATGTAAAATACTAACATAACAACTTATCGTTAAACAACATAAGCACAACAAAGGAAAAACCCCTTTACACAAACATCACAAGATACTAACACACGTAGCATCCTAGCATGTTTACTTATCAATCAACAAGAAAGTATTACAAGGCTATCACAAACCAACACAATCAAGTTATACACACAAGGTACTTTCTACTATATGCCAACAAGTTCGGGGTTTTATCCCCAAAGTACTTCATACATTAACTCTTTAAAAGATACGTTATTTTCACAATGTCACACAATACCCGTAGTATAAAAATAGAGTGACTATCTTTTTAAAGTAAATCAATTACTTCTCTTTGTAGAATCAAGTAGCAACATTCTTTTCCAATGTTCAAGTTTGCCTAATTTCCAATGTTCAAGTTTCTCATTTTTCGAAAGGGTTTCGTAGTTCATAGTATTAATCACTGAAGAATATCATTCTCTTTTAAACCATCTGAGAAACATAAGCCTTATATGTGAGTAGGATATTCTTATTTATAAAAAATCTTATTACAGCAGCCATGATCTAGGAAATATCATTTTGTCTCATCTTAGCTTCTATGCAGATGAAAGTTTCTACTGGTTTTAATAATACTTAATCTGTCAAAACATTTCCTTTTTAACGCTGCAGTGGTTTGTCGATACACATTCTGATTTCCGAAATCAGTAAAACATTCTTAAGCCGTTATACCTAACTTCCCATAAAGCTAATATAACTCTTAAGTTTTCAAAAGAAACCAAGTATTACTCTTCTTTCAAAATGATTCAAAAATCCTTTGAAATACTTCAAGTTCTTTATTAACACATAACAAGCCAGTTATAGTTCAAATCGGTTACCTTTTAAAAACCACAAGTATTTTCTTACCAACATAAAGCTGTTATAACCAACTTCCCATAAAGTCGTTATAACACTTTATGTTTTAGATCAATCTAATACTCTTAACACATTTACGTCTACAGTACTACATAGTTACACACATATCATGCTATAAGAGATAGGAAGAGGTTCACATACCTCGCGGCAGTATCGACTAATAGCAAAACGCTCAAGTACTTCCAACCGTCGGCTACTCCTTAAGCCAAGTAGATCGCGCCACGTGGTACTTGACCTATAAGGCCACAAGGCTCTTATTAATATTTAGACCTCGTCGTAGAACATTCTAGAAAATTGGCAGACCTCCCCACATGCAGCGTAAATCTCTCGCTTTATCGAGGCGGCTACCAAGCCAACCAGGGGTTATACATCTAACGAACGGGTACAATTCTACTCACGAAAAGCTGCACAAGTCTCATGTCTGATCCTATGTAAATCTGATTCGATACTCTTCTTTCGAAAAGGTTTCTTATTATTCAGGCTTAAGTCAAAAGACATTGCCGATAACAACGTTCAGTTCTATATATAGTATACTTCAACTATATAGTCTAACAACCATGTAATTTCCAATTACAATAGAGGGACAAAATATTTACCTCGATAAGCCCATAATTATCCAAGTTATAATGTCGATCTGAGCAAGGTTTAGCTCTACTCAGTGCGCTCAGACCCGCTCCAAACAACCCTTAGAAGTTCTAACCAACTTCTACTTATTACTCAACTAACTATGGAGATTTTCCTTAGGGTTTCGGTTTGTGGTAGCGGAAAGTATAATAGTATTTCGGGCTTTTTATGCAGTATAACCTTAGAATACTACAAGGTATACGGCTAAGGTAATTTGGGCATTATAACAATACTTGGAGAGTATTTCTACCAAGAGAGAGGGTATTATACGAGACAACCACTCAAGAGGGGGGGTGTATACCCCTCGGCCTACCCCACTAGGGGGGTACTCTCGGCCAAGGGGAGGGGAGGGTGCTCTCGGCTAAGCCTCACAAAGGGGGCGGACGAAAACACAACAAGGGAGGGGGAGAGTTTTAACACTTAGAGATTTGTGGAAAGGATGAAGAATTCATCAAAGGGAGTGGGGTATTTATAGGTCAAGTGAAGGCCAATCAATGGCCAAGATCTTGCCAAGTGCAAGGCAAGTGTAGGGCAAGATTCAACCAAGTGTCCTTGACCAACTAACACAAAATATCCTACCAACTCCCGACCAACAAGGCCAAATCGTCCATCACATTCGCCCACTCCCACCAATTAGAGGGTGACAAGTGTCGCCTCTTGTTGATCCAAAATGTTCGTCTCTCGGAAAAATCATAAAAATTATAAATGACATAGCGAAAATTCCCTACGAAAGTTGTGGAAGCGTTTAGTCGGCGACTCTAACGGGTGTTGTGCACAAAAGAATTCGGCCAAGCCTAATGAAGTTCGAAAATTTCTCGTCGTCCCACGTACATACTGCGGAAATACGGTATAACATTCTCCTCCTTAGAAACATTCGTCGAAAGTTCCTTCATTATACCGTATTTCCGGTATATGCGTGGGACGCGTGAAAATTCGATTGAGGATTAGGCTTGGCGAATTTATTTGTTCACAACACGGTTAGAGTCGTTTTCAACGCTTTCACGGCTTCGTAGGAAATTCCGCTATGTCATTTATAATTTTTGAAATTCGAGAGGCAACATTTTGGAACAACGAAGGTGACATGTGTCACCTCACATCGGCCTTGGTGGCGGTAATGGTGAAAAAGAGAGCTTTAGTTGGTAGGATATTTTGTGCAAGTTGTGTGGTAGATGGATAAGGTACACATGGTGGAAATCTAGCCTACACTTGCTATACACTTGGATGCATCTTGGCCATTGGTTGGCCTTTGCTTGACCTATAAATACCCCACCCTTTGGAAGACTTCTTCATCCAAAAATCTTCCTAAGTCTTGAAGTTCTCTTCCTCCTCCCTTGTGTAGTTCGTCCACCACACCCTCCCCTTTGAGAGCCCTGGCGAGAGCCACCCCCTCCCTTTGTGGTGTTTTGCCGTGAGTACCCCTAGCCTAGTTGCTTTCGTATAATACCCCCTTTGTGGTGTAGAAATACTCTCCTAGTATTGTTGTAATGTCCAAATACCTTGGCCCCAAATACCTTGTAGTATTCCCAAGTTACACGATACAAGCCCAGAAAATACCGTTATACTTTCCCTCAGTCACTAAAACGAAACCCTAAGGAAATCTTCACCCGTTGTTGAAGTTGTAAGTAGAAGTTGGTTAGAACTTCTAAGGGTAGTTTGGAGCGGGTTGGAGCGCGGAGTTGAGCTAAACCTTGCTCAGGAGCGACTTTAAACTAGGATAATTTTGGGCTTATCGAGGTAAATATCTTGTCCTCTATTGTAATTGGAAATTACATATTGTTGAATATATAGTTGAAGTATACTATATAAAGAACTGAACGTAGTAGTCGGCAATGTCTTTTGACTTAGCCTGAATAATACTTACGGCAATGTCTTGCGACTTAAGCCTAAATTTAAATAAGAGAAGAATCGTAATTACATAGGGTGTATTACGATAGACTTGTGTAGTAGTAGTGGAGTAGAATTGTACCGTTAGGGTTAGATGTATAACCCTCTGGTTGGCTTGATAGCGGCCTCGATAGAGGAGATTAACGTTGCTTGAGGAGTCTTGTAGAATTTTTAGAAATATGGAACTTGTGTCTAAAGATATTAATAGGCGCTTTGTGGCCTCTATAGGTTGTAGTACTACGTGTGGAGTGATCCGCTTGGTGAGAGTGTAGCCAGCGGTTTGAGTACTTGGAGCGTTTTGCTTTTTGTCGATAATCGCCGCGAGGTATGTGAACCTCTTCCTATCTCTTCTAGCATGATATGTGTGAACTATGTAATGCGGTGAGCGTACATGTGCTAAATGTATTTGATTGGTTTAAAACATAAAGTGTTATAACGGCTTTATGGGAAGTCGGTTATAATAGCTTTATGTGGATAAGCAAATACCTTGTGGTTTTAAAAGGGTAACTGATTTGAATAATAACTGGCTTGATATGTGTTAATAAAGAACTTGAAGTATTTCAAAAGATTTATGAATCGTTTTGAAAGAATGAGTATTACTTGGGTTTTGAAAGCTTAAGAGTTATACTAGCTTTTTGGGAAGTTAGGTATAACGGCTTAAGAATGTTTTACTAATATTAGAAGTTAAGAGACTTGATCTTATAAGATAAGAGACTTAACTTATTTGTTTTAATGTGGATGTTTGTGTGAAACCTCATTCGTGAGTAATGAGTACTTGGTTTTATTTAAAGGGATAATGTTTTACTGATTTCGGAAATCAGAATGTGTATCGACAGACCACTGCAGCGTAAATAAAGGAAAATGTATTGAATAATGATGTATCGTATTAAAACCAGTAGAAACCTCCATCTGCATAGAAACTAAGATGAGACAAAATGATATTACATTTCCTAGATCATGGCTGCTTAATAAGATTGATTATAAACAAGAATAACCTACTCACATATAAGACATATGTTTCTCAAAACGTTTAAAGGAGAATTATGTTTTAAAGGATTAAAACTATGAACTACGAAACCTTTTCTAAAATGAGAAACTTGAGCATTTGTAATTAGGCAAACCGGAACTTTAGGAAAAGAAAGTTGGTACTTGAGTTTAAAAAGAAAGTGTTCTGGTTTACTTAATAATGTGAATCACTCTAGTTTTATACTACGGGTATCGGGTGACTTTTATAAAAGGAATGTATCTCTTTTAAAAGGACTTAACGTATGTAGTACTTTGGGGTTAAAAACCCGGACTTTGGCATAAAATGAAAGTACTTTGAGTTGTGTGAAACTTGCCTATGATTGCTGTTGTGAAACTTGACCATGTTACGTGTGATAGCTTTTTTGTGCAATCTGCGTGTTCACTTGACGACCGGTTCATCCGGGAATGTATCTCACTTGATTACCGGTTCACCCGGGAATGTATTTCACTTGACGACCGGTTCATCCGGGAATGTATCTCACTTGATTACCGGTTCACCCGGGAATGTATTTCACTTGACGACCGGTTCATCCGGAATGTATTTCACTCGACTTAGGCATGTTGCTTTTATGTTGTGAGCGTAGTTTGGTTATCATACATGTCTCTGCTTTATATAGACTATTATGATTTGATTCTGATATTTACTGATTTCACATACTTGGTACTGTTGTCTTGACCTCCCCGGGCTGCGTTCATGCCGAGTAGAAGTACATTGGTGTCGATCCGCTCTAGGATCACCTTTCAAGATATTGGGAAGCTCGTTCCTTGGAGGCTTATCTTTGGTATGTGTTCCCTGAGTTGTAGGTTCTTGTACATTCAGGGGTATGGCGGGGCCCTGTCCCGTCATAGTGGTTGTAAATCTTAGAGGTCTGTAGCACTGTGTGGGCAGGGTTTTGTAAAAAGGGATTAAACTGTTCGTTTTGAAAAAAGTTGTTATATGTATATCATTGGAAGGTAACCGTTTGGTTGGCCTGTTTATTTATGATATCTCTTGTTTCATGATTCATGTTTTATTTTCCGCTGGTTTTCTCTGATGTTGTATCACTAGGGTGCCCGGGGTAAGGCACCAGTGACGGGCCCGGGTTCGGGGCGTCACAAGTGGTATCAGAGCAGTTAATCCTCGGAAAGTGTCTACAGACCGTGTCTAGTAGAGTCTTGATTATCGGTGTGTTGTGCACCACATCTATAATCAGGAGGCTATAGGACATTTAGGATTGGTTTCCATTCTTCTCATTACGAGATCGTGCCTTAGAGTGTGATAAATTGGACCCTCCGACGTATTCCTTTCCTTTACGATTATGCCTCGCGTAAGGCAACCGAGCCCGAGATGGGCAAAGCGATCGAGGAGCTGTGGCGAGATCTGAGGAATACGAGCGCGAGCGGTCGAGACTGAGGCAGTGCTCGACGGCGGGTTTCGTGACGCCGCCCGGCACCAGCGAGTTTAAGCGCGGCGATGGCTGCTGAGACTCTGATACGAGCCTCCATCCCACGGCTGGAAGCGAGATGAGATAAGTACAAGGAGATGGCGATTCTTGGCGGTCGTGGCAGATATGAGGATCGGTTGAATCGTGATTCCGGCCCGATAGCACCGTAGTTCACCCCGGCGAGCGGTTTGAGGCTACGTGACTTTACGAGTTGTAGCCCGATGTTCTATGGATCGAGAGCGAGATGACCTCGGGAGTTTATCCGACAGCTCTGACGGATCATGAGTGATCGAGCCTCGAAGCGTAGTCGGTGGTATTAGGTTCGCATCACCGCGTGATCTGCGATTGGTAGTTTGATCGTGGGAGTTGTCGGGAAGAGCATGCACCTCGGCCCGTATGGGACGAGTTCTCAAGGCTTTTCTTGCACATTTCTTGCCCCCGGATGAGAGGCTCGGGACAGATTTTTGACATTGAGGCGGGGCGGGCGGGCGGTTAGAGAGTACAATGTGGAGTTGAATCATTAGCTCGGTATGTCCTCAGTAGTAGCGATATGGAGGGCCAGTACACCGCTACGCCAGGGCTGGATGAGTACTTAGCGAGGCTTGTTGGTGTAGCCCTTCACCGCATGGACATTGCCGCGCACGCAGCTGTGCACTAGGATGTGAGGCACGGAGAGATCGACGGAATGGCCGAGGTCGGCGAAGAGGGCAGGGCGGCGGGGTCCTTTGGTAACTTTCAAGGCGGACCGCCTCGGCGAGCTAGTTATGTACCTCCACGATGCAGTGGTCCCCGCGATCGTCGGGGCGTTCGGGTATTCGGGAGGTGGTCGAGCTCGGGGCTTCGTTCGAGATATACATGGGTTCTAGCCAGCGAGATTCACGTCCCCTCGGTGTACCGCGATGTGGCAAACATCATCCGGGAATGTCGTCTTTTTACTGGTGCTTGCTTCCCCTGCGGTCGTCAGGGCCATGTGACAAGAGGCGTGCTTATAGGAGGTGCCGGCGGCAGCGCGACCTGGATCGATGGCGAGTTCATCGCGCCCCTACAGTTATGCGCCCTGCAGGGCAGACTTACGATTAGAGTGGAGCGGTAGCTTCAGGTATATCCTTAACCCTCTAGAGGCTTGTATGTTTTGATGTTATGTTAATGTGTTAGGTGTTATGTTCGGATAGCTTTGTGCTAAAATGTGATTTAGGAACCTGGTTGGGGAAAAAGGGTAAGCCTGGGGGTGAGGGAATGATGAACCTTAGAATATTACAGTTGAGACCTTAGATGTAAGGCCGTCTTGGGTACAAGATTTTGCGAGTGATCCTTGTCAGAGTGCATTTATTGCCTAGAAAGTATTGTGTGATAAGTCCCTGGGTTGGATAAATGAAAGTGGTATCTTTCATGATGTGATTTAGCAAGATTGTTCCGTGTCGAGGAGCAAGAGTTGGCGCGACAGTGGGACGGGTTGGGGCCATGTTGCGGGCCAACCCGCAGCCTGTTTCGAGGTGGGGTCAGCTCAGGTGGTCAGCGGTGGTAGGTCACGAGGGTGCTAGGCCTAAGTTTTGGTAACCATCGTATGAGTTCGTGGATATGTTCGACCGAAGCGGTCGTGAAGGCGGGAATGGCCTTAAGGAAAATGCGTGTGTTATGTTTGTGGCCATGTGTGGCGGTGGAAACTTGTTAGAAGAACCGTCCTTATCCGCCTTGAGAAGGAACATTCGGACGAATGTTTCTAAGGAGGAGAATGTTATACCGTATTTCCAGTATATGCGTGGGGCGTGCGTAGAAAATTCGAATTTGAGGATTAGGCTTGGCGAATTTATTTGTTCACAACACCGGTTAGAGTCGTTTTTAAATGAAGCGTTTTCCACGACTTTCGTAGGGAATTTCCGCTATGTCATTTATAATTTTTGCGGAATTTTCCGAGAGGCGAAACATTTTGGACCAACGGGAGGGTGACATGTGTCACCCTGCATTAACCTTGAGTGGCGGTAATGGTGGGCGAAAAGAGAGCTTTAGTTGGTAGGATATTTTGTGCAAGTTGTGTGGTAGATGGATAAGGTACACATGGTGGAAATCTAGCCCTACACTTGCTATACACTTGGATGCATCTTGGCCATTGGTTGGCCTTTGCTTGACCTATAAATACCCACCCTGGAAGACTTCTTCATCCAAAATCTTCCTAAGTCTTGAAGTTCTCTTCCTCCTCCCTTGTGTAGTTAAGTCCACCACACTCCCCCTTTGAGAGCCCTTGGCGAGAGCCACCCCCTCCCTTTGTGGTGTTTTGCCGTGAGGTACCCACTAGCCTAGTTGCTTTCGTATAATACCCCTTTGTGGTGTAGAAATACTCTCTAGTATTGTTGTAATGTCCAAATACCTTGGCCCAAATACCTTGTAGTATTCCCAAGGTTACACGTATACAAGCCAGAAAATACCGTTATACTTTCCCTCGATCACTAAAGCGAAACCTAAGGAAATCTTCACCGTTGTTGAAGTTGTAAGTAGAAGTTGGTTAGAACTTCTAAGGGTAGTTTGGAGCGGGTTGGAGCGCCGGAGTTGGAGCTAAACCTTGCTCAGGAGCGACATAAAAATAGGATAATTTTGGGCTTATCGAGTTAAATATCTTGTCCCTCAATTGTAATTGGAAATTACATATTGTTGAGTATATAGTTGAAGTATACTCTGTAAAGAACTGAACGGAGTAGTCGGCAATGTCTTTTGACTTAAGCCTGAATAATACTTACGGCAATGTCTTGCGACTTAAGCCTAAATTTAAATAAGAGAACTGAACTGTAATTACATAGGAATGTATTACAGTAGACTTGTGTAGTAGTACCGTGGAGTAGAATTGTACCCGTTAGGGTTAGATGGATAACCCCCCCCTGGTTGGCTGGATAGCCGGCCTCGGTAGTGGAGGAGATTAACTTGTTGCGGGAGAGTCTTCCGAATTTTACGTAGAAATATGGAACTTGTGTCTAAAGATATTAATAGGCGCTTTGTGGCCTCTATAGGTTGTAGTACTACGTGTGGAGTGATGCTTGGCGAGAGTGTGGCCAAGCGGTTTGAGGTACTTGGGCGTTTTGCTTTTTGTCGATAATCGTCGCGAGGTATGTGAACCTCTTCCTATCTCTTCTAGCATGATATGTGTGAACTATGTAGTACGGTAGACGTACATGTACTAAATGTATTTGATTGGTTTAAAACATAAAGTGTTATAACGGCTTTATGGGAAGTCGGTTATAATAGCTTTATGTGGATAAGCAAATACCTTGTGGTTTTAAAAGGTAACTGATTTGAATAATAACTGGCTTGATATGTGTTAATAAAGAACTTGAAGTATTTCAAAAGATTTATGAATCGTTTTGAAAGAATGAGTATTACTTGGGTTTTGAAAGCTTAAGAGTTATACTAGCTTTTTGGGAAGTTAGGTATAACGGCTTAAGAATGTTTTACTAATATTAGAAGTTAAGAGACTTGATCTTATAAGATAAGAGACTTAACTTATTTGTTTTAATGTGGATGTTTGTGTGAAACCTCATTCGTGAATAATGAGTACTTGGTTTTATTTAAAGGGATAATGTTTTACTGATTTCGGAAATCAGAATGTGTATCGACAGACCACTGCAGCGTAAATAAAGGAAAATGTATTGAATAATGATGTATCGTATTAAAACCGGTAGAAACCTCCATCTGTAGAAACTAAGATGAGACAAAATGATATTACATTTCCTAGATCATGGTCGCTTAATAAGATTGATTATAAACAAGAATAACCTACTCACATATAAGACATATGTTTCTCAAAACGTTTAAAGGAGAATTATGTTTTAAAAAGTTAAAACTATGAACTACGAAACCTTTTCTAAAATGAGAAACTTGAGCATTTGTAATTAGGCAAACCGGAACTTTAGGAAAAGAAAGTTGGTACTTGAGTTTAAAAAGAAAGTGTTACAGTTTACTTAATAATGTGAATCACTCTAGTTTTATACTACGGGTATCGGGTGACTTTTATAAAAGGAATGTATCTCTTTTAAAAGGACTTAACGTATGTAGTACTTTGGGGTTAAAAACCGGACTTTGGCATAAAATGAAAGTACTTTGAGTTGTGTGAAACTTGCCTATGATTCTGTTGTGAAACTTGACCATGTTACGTGTGATAGCTTTTTGTGTGCAAGTACCGTGTTCACTTGACGACGGTTCATCCGGAATGTATCTCACTTGATTACGGTTCACGGGAATGTATTTCACTTGACCGGTTCATCCGAATGTATCTCACTTGATTACGGTTCACCCGGAATGTATTTCACTTGACCAGGTTCATCCGGAATGTATTTCACTTGATTACGGTTCACAGAATGTATTTCACTTGACTAGGTTCATTCAGGAATGTATTTCACTCGAACTCCGGCCATCCAGAATGTATTCCACTCGACTTGGCATATTGCTTTTATGTTGTGAGCGTAGTTTGGTTATCATACATGTCTCACCTTTATATAGACTATTATGATTTGATTCTGATATTTCTGATTTCACATACTTGGTACTGTTATCGACCTCGCCGAGGCTGCGTTCATCTGCAGTAGAAGTACATCGTCGATCCCGCTCTAGGATCACCTTTCGGATATTGGGAAGCTCCGTTCCTTGAGGCTTATCTTTTGGTATGTGTTCCACGAGTTGTAGGTTCTTGTACATTCGGGGGTATGGCGGGGCCTGTCCGTCATAGTGGTTGTAAATCTTAAGTGCAGAGCCTTTGTGTGGGCGGGGTTTTGTAAAAGGGATTAAACGTTCGTTTTGAAAAAAGTTGTTATATGTATATCATTGGAAGGTAACCGGTTGGTTGGCCTGTTTAGTTATGATATCTCTTGTTTCATGATTCTTGGTTTATTTTCCGCTGGTTTTCTCTGATGTTGTATCACTAGGGTGCGGGTAAGGCACCGATGTGGGCCGAGTTGGGCGTCACACGCTAAGTCTCAAAACAAGCGCGCCAAGTATAGTCTTCACTACTATACTTACGAGAACAATCCTTGCCACACATGGCCATAGAAACAACCGCACAAATACCCATCTAAGCCGAGGAAGCACCTCTAACATCACAAACGCTCGTCAAGGGTCAAAAATATAATTCCTTCGCACTTTCTCCATACAAAAGAAATGATACCACTTTTGTCACTTTGCGCGAGGTTCTAGTGTCACTCGTGACCTAACAAATGGTACCGCCGCGTGCGATCCACGAGTGTCATACCCTCGAACTCTTACCACGTTCGAATCGCTTCATTTCCAAAACTCGGGGTTACTATCTCTAATGTGGTCCTCATTAACTGGGAACACTCTGGATGGATTTCCGATACTCTCCCGAACATAACAATACGAAAGACCGGACGTACTGCCTCCTAAGTCGGACGGCAAATGCTAACATATAGGCAACCTGGCCTATTCTTCACATGAACTCAAAAGGGCCCAAAGTAACTTGGGCTAAGTTCCCTCTGTTTTCCAAAACTCGTCATACCCTAACCACCGTCTGCTGGAACAAGCCTGAACCAACTATCTGAACCTTGCCAACGTCGAACCAATCGACCGGCAATTTACACTTCCGCCCCTACAAGGCTTCAAAAGGCGACATTCGAAAACTGAAATGGTAACTTAAACACTCCCTCCACAGGAGACAACAATCCCCACAACTACCTCTGAAATCCAAACACTGGCTCGAGGGCGAATGCGATTCTGAGACTCACCTGAGTTCTTAACAAATGCTTGGTAAAACTTCAAGAAACAAAGACAGCCGTACCCTGGGCTCCACTGTCTGTCATAAGGTGAAGGTAGGCACCCCGTGCAGCCTTACAACCTTTCTGATAAAACAACACTGCCGAGTAAACGGTCTTTGCTAGAAAACAAGACGGCTGACCTCCTCGGCCCGACCATCGGTCGAATCGTCCACGAACTCGTCATTTGGTTAACTAAACTTGGGCCTAACACCCTCGTGACCCTAACACAAGGCGGGACCACCACTGACCCCACCACTCTACGGGCGCGGGTTGACCCGCGTGGCCTCAACCCGACCCGGCGATCGCCAAACACTTGCTCCGCGATGCGGAACAATCTCACTAATCACGTTACGAAAACCTAGCGGTCTCCTTAGCTCAACTACCCTCTTTCATTTCACACTACTTAGGGACCTATCCCAAACATAGCTCACGTGCACTATGCACTCCGATAAGGGTCAAACATAAAACTACACCTTTACTCGAGATGGCCTTACCTCTAAGGTCTCTACGTATAAAGCTTTAAGGCTCACACTTTCTCTATCCCCCAAATCTTACTCGGTTAACTAACCATGATTTCTAATCACAATAACACCATGCTAACTGAACATAACACTTAAGGTATACTCACCTTATCACATATACAAACTCTAGAGGGTTAAGGATATATCTATATCTACTGCTTCACTCCCCTTAATCGTTCTAATCAAACCTGCCCCGTAGGGCGCATAGCTAAGGAAGGTGACGAACTACCCACCGATCCTGAAGGCTAAGTCCTCCTACAAGGACACTCTTTCAACATCAGACCCTGACGGTCGTAGGTACAACAAGTACCAACCAAAGGCGACATTCCCGGGATGGCGTCATCACCTGATGAACCAAAAAAACCCCGGAGTTCTGACCAACTCCTGCATACCCCGAACGTCCTAAACTCCGTGGAGGACCTCTCTGCACTGGTGGCTGTGCATAATATAATCTGCTGGTGAGGCGACTCGCCTCGAAAGTTACCAAGGACCTTGCTGCTCTGGCCCCCTTCTGCTGTCCTTCGTTAACCCGTCGATCTCTGCGATTCGGCACAGTGCGCATAAGCCCGCACGAGTCATGCTCGAGCCTAATCGGCGAACTACTCTTGCACAACCCTTCCTTCGATATTCATCAAGCCTCGCGGTACATCGGTATATTTTACGGTAGCCCATTCCATAGCTAATGCAGGTCGCCTTTTTGCAATCTAAATTCTCTGTTCGATCGTGGGCGAAGGTTCAAATATCACGGCGCGATGAGCTGCCGTCGCCGTGCTAAACTCTGCTGGGGCTAGTGACGTCGCGAACTCCCGAATGAAGCACCACCAAGGTGATAATTGGGCTGTGCCCACGTAACCCTCAGTACTCTACTCGCGGCTCCTGCGCCTTGCCCTCACAGGCGGGTTGCCTACGGAGGCATAGCGGTAAGGGAAAGAAATACGTTAGAGGTCCAACTTACAACCTGACTCTAAGGCACGATCTCGAGTGAGAAGAATGAAACCAATCCTAAATATCCTATAGCCTTACGATTATTGGTGTGGTGCACAACACACCGATAATCAAAACTCTTGGATCTGATGCGTAGACACTTTCCGAGGATTAATCGCTCTGATACCACTTTTGTCACGACCGAACCGGGCGTGGTCGTGCCTACCGGGCACCCTAGTGATACAACATCAGTAATCAGTGAACATAGCACAACAACATGAAATAACGAAGCGTACAACGATTATCTTTAGAAAACTTGCCTTCGGCATAAATAATAATAACAACTCTTTCAAAATGAGCAGTTTAATCCTTTCTTTACAAACCACCTTACAACGATACTACTGACCTCTAAGAAATGATCGACAACAATGGCGGGACAGGGCCCGCCAAACCACGAATGTAAACACCTATTACGACGGGGACTATACCATGATAAGCCTCGGAGAAAGCGGAGCTTCCCATCTGTTGAGCGTGACCACGAGAGCTAGGATCGACGTGGTGTACCTCAACTGCGGCATGTAACGCAGCCGAAGGAGGTCGATCTAACAGTACCAAGTATGTGGCGAAAATAAATCGTAAGTGAAATCATAGTAGTCTATCTGAGCGGGAGACATGTATGATAACCAAACTACGATTCCTGATAAATAGCGATCATGTCAAGTCGGGGACTCACGCCGAAGTCATCACTTAAACATAACAATGGGTCTCGCCCACAACATCAATCGTGCGTGGAACACATTCCTCATGCGGCGGTTTATGACATGAAAGCACCAAGGAACACACATGAACACGAGGTCCCACTGTGTTATAATAAAACCGTCTGGGGTAAATGCGAAGGCATAGCGACTACTAACACCGCAGTACCAACAAGGTCATAAACTGTATCTTGAGATCTGTCTAGACCGTCCCATGATCAAAGGCGCCACTTTCGCGCAATATCTAATGTGCGTGTCTAGCCTCGGAACTTCCGCGACTCGCGTAGGCCAATCTCATCGGCCGCATGGTATAACCCGCGTCGAGGGTAGCTACTCCCGGCGTCCACGGACTTCGCGATCCGCGTAGCCACATAGACGCGTGCCCGTAAAGGGCGCACCTAACACGGAACTCGTAGCTCGCATAGGCCCTCGGGACTGCGTGAGGTATTCTCGAATCATAGGTCCATCGACCCGCTGAGTCTACCCGCGTCGGAGGCGACAACCGGAATCATCTCGAGAGATGAGTGATGTAAAATACTAACATAACGACTTATCGTTAAACAACATAAGCACAACAAAGGAAAAACCCCTTTAAAAAAACATCACAAGATACTAACACACGTAGCATCCTAGCATGTTTACTTATCAATCAACAAGAAAGTATTACAAGGCTATCACAAACCAACACAATCAAGTTATACACACAAGGTACTTTCTACTATATGCCAACAAGTTCGGGGTTTTATCCCCAAAGTACTTCATACATTAACTCTTTAAAAGATACGTTATTTTCACAATGTCACACAATACCCGTAGTATAAAAATAGAGTGACTATCTTTTTAAAGTAAATCAATTACTTCTCTTTGTAGAATCAAGTAGCAACATTCTTTTCCAATGTTCAAGTTTGCCTAATTTCCAATGTTCAAGTTTCTCATTTTTCGAAAGGGTTTCATAGTTCATAGTATTAATCACTGAAGAATATCATTCTCTTTTAAACCATCTGAGAAACATAAGCCTTATATGTGAGTAGGATATTCTTATTTATAAAAAAAATCTTATTACAGCAGCCATGATCTAGGAAATATCATTTTGTCTCATCTTAGCTTCTATGCAGATGAAAGTTTCTACTGGTTTTAATAATACTTAATCTGTCAAAACATTTCCTTTTATTAACGCTGCAGTGGTTTGTCGATACACATTCTGATTTCCGAAATCAGTAAAACATTCTTAAGCCGTTATACCTAACTTCCCATAAAGCTAATATAACTCTTAAGTTTTCAAAAGAAACCAAGTATTACTCTTCTTTCAAAATGATTCAAAAATCCTTTGAAATACTTCAAGTTCTTTATTAACACATAACAAGCCAGTTATAGTTCAAATCGGTTACCTTTTAAAAACCACAAGTATTTTCTTACCAACATAAAGCTGTTATAACCAACTTCCCATAAAGTCGTTATAACACTTTATGTTTTAGATCAATCAAATACACTTAACACATGTACGTCTACCGTACTACATAGTTACACACATATCATGCTAGAAGAGATAGGAAGAGGTTCACATACCTCGCGACGAGTATCGACTAATAGCAAAACGCTCCAAGTACTTCCAACCGTCGGCTACTCCTTAAGCCAAGTAGATCGCGCCACACGTAGTACTTCAACCTATAAGGCCACAAGGCTCTTATTAATATTTAGACCTCATCGTAGAACATTCTACCGAAAATTGGCGCCTCCCCACATGGCGTAAATCTCCTCCTTTATCGAGGCCGCTACAAGCCAACCGGGGTTATACATCTAACCCGAACGGGTACAATTCTACTCACGTAAAAGGCACAAGTCTCATGTAATACGATCTATGTAAATACTGATTCGATACTCTTCTTTCGAAAGGTTTCTTATTATTCAGGCTTATGTCAAAAGACATTGCCGATAACAACGTTCTGTTCTATATATAGTATACTTCAACTATATAGTCTAACAAACATGTAATTTCCAATTACAATAGAGGGACAAAATATTTACCTCGATAAGCCCATAATTATCCAAGTTATAATGTCGATCCCGAGCAAGGTTTAGCTCTACTCAGTGCGCTCAGGCCGCTCCAAACAACCCTTAGAAGTTCTAACCAACTTCTACTTATTACTCCAACTAACTATGGAGATTTTCCTTAGGGTTTCGGTTTTGTGACTAACGGAAAGTATAATAGTATTTACGGGCTTTTGTATGCAGTATAACCTTAGAATACTACAAGGTATACTAAGGTAATTTGGGCATTATAACAATACTGGAGAGTATTTATACCAAGAGAGTTGGTATTATACGAGACAACCACTCAAGAGGGGGGGGTGTATACCCCTCGGCCTACCCCACTAGGGGGGTACTCTCGGCCAAGGGGGGGGGGAGGGTGCTCTCGGCTAAGCCTCACAAAGGGGGGGGGGGACGAAAACACAACAAGGGAGGGGGAGAGTTTTAACACTTAGAGATTTGTGGAAAGGATGAAGAATTCATCAAAGGGAGAGGGGTATTTATAGGTCAAGTGAAGGCCAATCAATGGCCAAGATCTTGCCAAGTGCAAGGCAAGTGTAGGGCCAAGATTCAACCAAGTGTCCTTGACCAACTAACACACAAAATATCCTACCAACTCCCCTTGACCAACAAGGCCAAATCGTCCATCACATTACCGCCCACTCCCACCAATTAGAGGGTGACAAGTGTCGCCCTCTTGTTGGTCCAAAATGTTTCGTCTCTCGGAAAAATCCGCAAAAATTATAAATGACATAGCCGGAAATTCCCCTACGAAAGCTGTGGAAACGTTTCGTCGAAAAACGACTCTAACCGGGTGTTGTGCACAAAAAGAATTCGGCCAAGCCTAATGAAGTTCGAAAATTTCTACGTACGTCCCCCACGTACATACTCTGGAAATACGGGGTATAACAGGAAACTAATCCTAAATGTCCTATAGCCTCCTGATTATAGATGTGGTGCACAACACACCGATAATCAAGACTCTACTAGACACGGTCTGTAGACACTTTCCGAGGATTAACTGCTCTGATACCACTTTGTCACGACCCGAACCGGGGCGTGGATCGTGCCTTACCGGGCACCCTAGTGATACAACATCGAGAAAATCAGCGAACATAAAGCATAAATATGAAACAAGAGACATGATAAATAAAAGCAAATAGGCCAACCAAAACGGTGCCTCAACATATATATATAAACATTTGAGCGATTTACAATCCTTACACCGCCCACAACGATTACTCTGACCTAAGATTTATCTAACAACTATGACGGACGGGGCCCGCCATACCCACGAGCGCATAAGAACTTACGGACTCGGGTAACATACCAAAGATAAGCCTCCGAAGCGGAGCTTCCCAACGCTGAAATGAGATCCTAGCGCGGATCGATACCGATGTACTTACTGCGGCATGACGCAGCCCCAAGGAGGTCGATAACAGTACCAAGTATGTGAAGCGTAAAAATCGTAAATGAAATCATAATAGTCTATAAAAGCGAGAGACAAGTATGATAACCAAATTACGATGACCACACATAATGATTATATCAATTCGGTCTCACGCCACAACATCAATCCCGCGTGAGTACCTTCCTCACTGCAGCCTCATGATATGATAACAACAAGACAGCAATCCAAATGGGAGCATACCCGTGCGCTACGCATCGTGTCAGTATGTCCAAAGGGAACAAATAAGACAACATTCCAAATGGTAGCATACCCGTGCGCTACGCATCGTGTCAGTAGGTCCAAAGGGAAACAATAAGACAGCATTCCAAATGGAAGAATACCCGTGCGCTACGCATCGTGTCAGTATGTCCAAAGGGAACAATAAGACAACAAGGCGGTAATCAAAGTGGAAGCATACCCGTGCGCTACACATCGTGTCAGTATGTCCAAAGCGATTAGCAAAAGTAACACTATCAGCGAGAAGCGTGCGGTGGAATTTCTCCGTTCTTCAAGACGCCCAAATAAGTTCTCAACAAGTCAACCGACCCTCCATCAAGAGACGCGGTAGTATAGAAACACAATTCTTACACAACAAAGGCTATCACAACAAGCATAGGCAAGTTTCACAACAACAAGAATAGGCAAGTTTCACAACAACCAGCATAGGCAAGTTTCACAATGTTATACCCCGTATTTCCCGAGTATGTACGTAAGGACGTACGTAGAAAATTTGAACTTGAGAATTAGGCTTGGCCGAAATTTATTTGTTCACAACACCCGGTTAGAGTCGTTTTTCGGCGAAACGTTTTCACAGCTTTCGTAGGGGAATTTCCGGCTATGTCTTTTTTAATTTTTGCGGATTTTTCCGAGAGACGAAACATTTTGGACCAACAAGAGGGCGACACTTGTCACCCTCTCATTGGGACACCTTGGGCGGTAAAGGGGGTTGGCCGAATGGCCATTGTTTTGTCAAGGGGTTGGTAGGATATTTTGGTGGTAGATGGATAAGGTGCACTTGGCAAGATCTTGGCCCTACACTTGCTATGCACTTGGCTAGATCTTGGCCATTGGTTGGCCTTCACTTGACCTATAAATACCCACCCCTTTGAAGACTAATTCATCCACAAAATTGCCTAAGTCTTGAAAGCTTCTTCCTCCCCCCTTAGTGTAGTCTTGGCGAGAGCCCTCTCCCCCCCTTGGCGAGAGTTCCCCTGTGGGGTAGGTAGGGTATACACCCCTCTCAGGGTGCTAGCCGTGGGGTACCCCCCCTAGCCTAGTTGTTTTCGTATAATACCCCCCCTCTTGGTAGAAATACTCTCAAAAGTATTGTTATAATGCCCAAATTACCTTAGCCGTATACCTTGTAGTATTCTAAGGTTATACTTATACGAAAAGCCCAGAAATACTATTATACTTCCCTTCAGTCACAAAACCGAAACCCTAAGGAAAATCTCCATAGTTAGTTGGAGTATTAAGTAGAAGTTGGTTAGAACTTCTAAGGGTTGTTTGGAGCGGGTCGGAGCGCACGGAGTAGGAGCTAAACCTTGCTCAGGATCGACATTTAAACTCGGATAATTATGGGCTTATCGAGGTAAATATCTTGTCCCCCTATTGTAATTGGAAATTACATGTTGTTAGATTATATAGTTGAAGTATACTATATATAGTACTGAACGTTGTTATCGGCAATGTCTTTTGACTTAAGCCTGAATAATAAGAAACCTTTTCGAAAGAAGAGTACTGAACTGTATTTACATAGGACTGTATTACAGTAGACTTGTGTAGCTTTTCTGTGGAGTAGAATTGTACCCGTTCGGGTTAGATGTATAACCCCCCCCTGGTTGGCTTGGTAGCCGGCCTCGATAAAGGAGGAGATTTCTGTCATGCGGAGAGTCGCGAATTTTCGGTAGAATGTTCTACGATGAGGTCTAAATGTTAATAAGCGCCTTGTGGCCTTATAAGTTGAAGTACTACGTGTGGCGCGATCTACTTGACTTAAGGAGTAGCCGACGGTTGGAAGTACTTGGAGCATTTTGCTATTGGTCGATACTCGTCGTGAGGTATGTGAACCTCTTCCTATCTCTTCTAGCATGATATATGTGAACTATGTAGTACGGTAGACGTACATGTGCTAAATGTATTTGATTGGTTTAACACATAAAGTGTTATAACGGCTTTATGGGAAGTTGGTTATAACAGCTTTATGTTGGTAAGAAAATACTTGTGGTTTTTAAAAGGTAACTGATTTGAACTATAACTGGCTTGTTATGTGTTAATAAAGAACTTGAAGTATTTCAAAAGATTTTTGAATCATTTCGAAAGAAGAAGTAATACTTGGTTTTTCAAAACTTAAGAGTTATACTAGCTTTATGGGAAGTTAGGTAATAACGGCTTAAGAATGTTTCTTGATTTGAATCGAATGTGTATCGACAAACCATCGCAGCGTTAATAAAAGGAAATGTTTTGGATTAAGTATTATTAAAACCAGTAGAAACTTCCATCCGCATAGAAGCTAAGATGAGACAAAATGATATTTCCTAGATCATGGTCTTTGTAATAAGATTGTTATAAACAAGAATATCCTACTCACATTAAGACTTATGTTTCTCGGATAGTTTAAAGAGAATTATATTCTTAAATGAATAAGACTATGAACTACGAAACCTTTCTAAAATAAGAAACGTGAACATTTGAAATTAGGCAAACTTGGGCGTTTGGATAATAATGTTGTTACTTGATTTTACAAAGATAAGTGTTTTGATTCACTTCAAAGGATAATCACTCTATTTTCATATACTACGTATTGTGTGACTTTTGTGAAAGTAACGATCTTTTAAAAAGTTAATGTATGAAGTACTTTGGGGATAGAAACCCAACATGTTGACATATAGTAGAAAGTACCTTGTGTGTATAACTTGATTGTGTTGGTTTGTGATAGCCTTGTAATCCCTTTGATGCTTTGATAAGTAATCATATTAGGACGCTACGTGTGTTAGTATTCGTGATGTTTGTGTAAAGGGTTTTCCTCGATTGTGCTTATGTTGTTTAAACGATAAACTGTTATGTTGGTATTATACCACTCCGTGTTTCCGGGGTTGCGCCCTCCGATGCGGGTAGACTCAGCGATGCAGGACCATGATTCGAGAATACCTCATGCAGTCCTTGGGGGCTATGCGGAGCTACGAGTTCCGAGTTAGTGTGCGGCCTTTATGGTCACGCGGCCTATGTGGCCATGCGGTGCGAGTCGGGGCGATGCGGGAGTAGCTACCCTCGATGCGGGGTTATACCTCATGCGGGCCTATGAGGCGGCCTACGCGGAGTGCGGGAGTTCTGTGGCTAGACGCGCATTTGATATTGCGAGCGGCGACCAGCTTTGATCATGTGACGGCCTGCAGCAGATATCATGATACGATTTATGACCTTGTTAGTATCGTAGGTGTTAGTAAGCGGCTATGCCTTGCATTTACCTGTCCTGTTTTATTTGGACACAGGTGGGACCTGTTGTTCATGTGTATTCCTTGGTGCTTTTCTATCATTGACTGCCGGCAGTGAGGAAGGTATTCCACGGGCATGATTGATGTTGTGGGCGTGAGACCCATTGTTATATTGGAGTGATGACTTCGAGGGCGTGAGTCCCTGACTTGATATGACTGCTTATTTATTGTGAACTGTAGTTTGGTTATCATACATGTCTCTTGCTTTATATAGACTACTATGATTTCATTTACAGTATTTTCAGTTTCACATACTCGGTACCTGTTGTACTGACCTCCTTCGGGGGGCTGCGTTCATGCCGCAGGTAAAGGTACACCAGTCGTTGATCCTCGCTCTTAGGGTCACAGTTCAGCGTTGGGAAGCTCCGTTCCTCCGGAGGCTTATCTTGGTATAGTCCCCTGTTGTTGTAGGTGCTTACATTCAGGGGTATGACGGGGCCCTGTCCCGTCGTTGTTGTCATATCATTCGTAGAGGTGCAGAAATCGTTGTGGGCGTGGTTTGTAAAAGGATTAAAGCTGCTCGAGTTGAAATAGTTGTTGTTTCTATATATATGCCGAAAGGCAAGTTTTCACAGGTTATTGTTTATACTTCCGTTATTTTATGTTATTGATTTATGTTCCGCTGATTTTCTCTGATGTATGACTACTGGGGTGCCCGGGGTAAGGCACCAGTCACGGGCCCGGGTTCGGGTCGTGACAAAAGTGGTATCAGAGCAGTTAATCCTCGGAAAGTGTCTACAGACCGTATCGATGAGTCTTGATTATCGGTGTGTTGTGCACCACACCAATAATCGAGGCTATAGGATATTTAGGATTGGTTTCTATTCTTCTCACTGAGATCGTGCCTTAGAGCCGTGTTGTAAGTTGGACCTCTAACGTATTTCTTTCCCTTACCGCTATGCCTCCGCGTGAGGCAACCCGCCCAGAGGGCAAGGCGGCAGGAGCCGCGAGTAGAGTCTGAGAGGGTTACGTGGGCACAGCCCAATTATCACCTTGGGTGGTGCTTCATTCGGGAGTTCTGCGACGCCACTAGCCCCAGAGTTTAGCACGGCGGCGATTCCTCTGCGGCCATGATATTTGAACCTTGATTCCACGGCCAGAACAAAGAATATAGATTTCAAGGAGGCGACCGTTACTAACTATGGATTTGACTACGGAGAGTATACCGATGTACCGCGAGTCTTGATGACTATCTAAGAGAGGTTGTGCAAGAGTAATTCTTCATTGGGCTTGAGCATGGCACGTATGCGGGCTTATGCGCAGCAAGAAAACGTAGATCGACGGGTTAACGAAGGACACGAGAAGAGGCGAGCAGCAAGGTCCTTTAGTAACTTTTGAGGCGAGTCGCCTCGCGTGATTAGATTATGCACATCCACGGCATGGCGAGGTCTCCACGAATTTCGGGACGCTCGAGGTACACGGAGTTGGTCGAGCTCCGCATCTTCCGGTTCCACAGTGTGCACGCCATCCCGGGAATGTCGTCTTTTAGTCGGTACTTGTTGTACCTATGACCGTCAGTGCGATGTCGAAAGAGTGTCCTTGTAGGAGGACTTAGCCTTGAGATCGATGGGTAGTCGCCACCTTCCTTAGCTATGCCTGCAGGCGTGTTTGATTAGAACGACTAAGGGAGTGAAGCGAGATATAGATATATCCTTAACCCTCTGAGATCTGTATGTGTGATAAGGTGAGTATACCTTAAGTGCTATGTTCGATAGCGATGTGTTAGTTGTGATTAGAAATCATGGTGGGTTAACCGAGTAAGATTTTTGGGGATAGAGAAGGTGTGAGCCTTAGAGTTTTATACGTAGAGACCTTAGAGGTAAGGCCATCTCGAGTAAAAGATGTATTGTTTATGTTTGACCTTATAGGAGTGCATAGTGCACGTGAGTTATGTTGGTGGGATTAGTCCACGAGTAGTGTGGAATGAAAGAGGGTAGTTGAGCTAAGAAGACCGCTAGGTTTTCGTAACGTGATTAGTGAGATTGTTCGGTTCGGGAGCTAGTATGATGCGGCGTTCTGTGTCGGGTTGAGGCCACGTTGCGGGTCAACCCGCGGCAGGTTTGGTGGTGGGGTCAGTTTGTGGTGGTCCCGCTTTGGGTTGGGGTTACGAGGGTGTTAGGCCCGAGTTTAGTTAACCAACGTACGAATTCGTGGATGCATTCGACCAGTAGTCGGGCCGAGTAGGTCAGCCGTCTTGTTTTCTAGCAAAGACCGTTTACGCGACAGTGTTGTTTTATCAGAAAGGTTGTAAGGCTGCACGGGGTGCCTACCTTCACCTTATGGCGCATGGAGCCAGTGGCACGCTGTTTTTGTTTCTGGAAGTTTTACCAAGCAGGGTTAAGAACTCAGGTGAGTCTCAGAATCGCATTCGCCCTCGGGCCAGTGTGTGTATTTCAGGGGTAGTCGTAAGGATTGTTATCTCCTGTTGGGGAAGTGTTTTATAGATACCATTTCAGTGTTCGGATATCGCCTTGTGACGCCTTGTAGGGGCGGAAGTGTAAGTTGCCGGTTGATTGGTTCGACGTTGGCAAGGTTCAGATAGTTGGTTCATACGTGTTCAGCAGGATGTGGATAGGGTGAAGCTTATCCAGAAGAGGTTTTTGGTAGCTCGGAGGAATCGTGCGGATTATCGGCGACGACGCTTAGAGTTCAGGTTGACGGTCGGTCTTCTTGAAGGAACCACCCCGGATAGGGTGTAAGAGGAAACTTAGCCCGAGTTACTTTGGGCCTTTTGAGTTCATGTGAGGGATAGGCCAGGTTGCCTATATGTTAGCATTTGCCGTCCGACTTAGGAGGCAAGGCCGTCGATCTTTCGTATTATGTTCGAGAAGGAAATCGAGATCCATCCAGTGTTCCCGATTAATGATGACCACGTTAGAGATAGTAATCCGTGTTTTGGAAAATCAAGCGATTTAAATGTGGTAAGAGTTCGAGTGTACAAGAAGTATACGACAGCCTCAGGGATCGCATGCAGCCCGGTACCATTTGTTGGGTCGCCGGAGAGACACTAGAACCTCGCGGCAAAGTGACAAAAGTGGTATGCTTTATGATGTTAGATGTGTTTACTAGTGTACTTGGATATAAGTATTTTGCGCTTGTATGCGTAGCCATTGTGGCGTGGATTGTTTCGTAAGTATGGTAGTGAAGACTATCTTGGCGCACGCTTGTTTTGAGACTTAGAAGGAACATTCGGACGAATGTTTCTAAGGAGGAGAATGTTATACCCGTATTTCCAGTATGTACGTGGGGCGACGTAGAAAATTTGAACTTGAGAATTAGGCTTGGCGAAATTTATTTGTTCACAACACCCGGTTAGAGTCGTTTTTAGTGAAACGCTTTCACGACTTTCGTAGGGAATTTCCGGCTATGTCTTTTTAATTTTTGCGGATTTTTCCGAGAGACGAAACATTTTGGATCAACAAGAGGCGACACTTGTCACCTCTCATTGGGACACCTTAGGCGATAAGGGGTTGGCGAATGGCCATTGTTTGGTCAAGCGGTTGGTAGGATATTTTGGTGGTAGATGGATAAGGTGCACTTGGCAAGATCTTGGCCTACACTTGCTATGCACTTGGCTAGATCTTGGCCATTGGTTGGCCTTCACTGACCTATAAATACCCACCCTTTGAAGACTAATTCATCCACAAAATTGCCTAAGTCTTGAAAGCTTCTTCCTCCCCTTAGTGTAGTGTCTTGGCGAGAGCCCTCTCCCCCTTGGCCGAGAGTTTCCCCCCCTTGTGGGGTAGGCCGAGGGGTATACACCCCCCCTCCTTGGGGTGCTAGCTGTGGGGTACCCCCCCCCTAGCCTAGTTGTTTTCATATAATACCCCCCTCTTGGTAGAAATACTCTCCAAAGTAGTGTTCTAATGCCCAAATTACCGTAGCCATATACCTGGTAGTATTCTAAGGTTATACTTATCTGAAAAGCCCGAAATACTATTATACTTCCCTTCACCACAAAACCAAACCCTAAGGAAAATCTCCATAGTTAGTTGGAGTATTAAGTAGAAGTTGGTTAGAACTTCTAAGGGTTGTTTGGAGGCGGAGTCGAGCGCACGGAGTAGGAGCTAAACCTTGCTCAGGATCGACATTTAAACTCGGATAATTATGGGCTTATCGAGGTAAATATCTTGTCCCCCTATTGTAATTGGAAATTACATGTTGTTAGATTATATAGTTGAAGTATACTATATATAGTATTGAACGTTGTTATCGTGATGTCTTTTGACTTAAGCCCGAATAATAAGAAACCTTTCGAAAGAAATCTTGTTGTATTTACATAGGACTGTATTACAGTAGACTTGTGTAGCTTTTCTGTGGAGTAGAATTGTACCCGTTCGGGTTAGATGTATAACCCCCCCCTGGTTGGCTTGGTAGCCGGCCTCGATAAAGGAGGAGATTTACGCTGTTGCGGGGAGAGTCTTCGAATTTTCGGTAGAATGTTCTACGATGAGATCTAAATGTTAATAAGCGCCTTGTGGCCTTATAAGTTGAAGTACTACGTGTGGCGCGATCTACTTGACTTAAGGAGTAGCCGACGGTTGGAAGTACTTGGAGCATTTTGCTATTGGTCGATACTCGTCGTGAGGTATGTGAACCTCTTCCTATCTCTTCTAGCATGATATATGTGAACTATGTAGTACGGTAGACGTACATGTGCTAAATGTATTTGATTGGTTTAACACATAAAGTGTTATAACGGCTTTATGGGAAGTTGGTTATGACAGCTTTTTGTTGGTAAGAAAATACTTGTGGTTTTTAAAAAGGTAACTGATTTGAACTATAACTGGCTTGTTATGTGTTAATAAAGAACTTGAAGTATTTCAAAAGATTTTTGAATCATTTCGAAAGAAGAAGTAATACTTGGTTTTTGAAAACTTAAGAGTTATACTAGCTTTATGGGAAGTTAGGTAATAACGGCTTAAGAATGTTTTACTGATTTCGGAAATCAGAATGTGTATCGACAAACCACTGCAGCGTTAATAAAAGGAAATGTTTTGACAGATTAAGTATTATTAAAACCAGTAGAAACTTCCATCTGCATAGAAGCTAAGATGAGACAAAATGATATTTCCTAGATCATGGCTGCTGTAATAAGATTGTTATAAACAAGAATATCCTACTCACATTAAGACTTATGTTTCTCAGATAGTTTAAAAGAGAATTATATTCTTAAATGAATAAGACTATGAACTACGAAACCTTTCTAAAATAAGAAACGTGAACATTTGAAATTAGGCAAACTTGGACGTTTGGATAATAATGTTGTTACTTGATTTTACAAAGATAAGTGTTTTGATTCACTTCAAAGGATAATCACTCTATTTTCATATACTACGGGTATTGTATGACTTTTGTGAAAGTAACGTATCTTTTAAAAAGTTAATGTATGAAGTACTTTGGGGATAGAAACCCGAACATGTTGACATATAGTAGAAAGTACCTTGTGTGTATAACTTGATTGTGTTGGTTTGTGATAGCCTTGTAATACCTTCGTGATGCTTTGATAAGTAATCATATTAGGATGCTACGTGTGTTAGTATTCTGTGATGTTTGTGTAAAGGGGTTTTTCCTTGATTGTGCTTATGTTGTTTAAACGATAAACTGTTATGTTGGTATTATACCACTCACCGTGTTTCCGGGGGTTAAGCTGCCCTCCGATGCGGGGTAGACTCAGGCGGTCTGGGACCATGATTCGAGAATACCTCATGCGGGTCCTGGGGGCCTATGCGGGCTACGAGAGTTCCAGGTTAGTGTGCGGCCTTTATGGTCATGCGGTCTATGTGGCCATGCGATGCGAGTCGGGGCGACGCCGGAGTAGCTACCTCGATGCGGGGTTATACCTCATGCGGGCCTATGAGGCGGCCTATGCGAGTGCGGGAGTTCTGGGCTGACGCGCACATTTGATATTGCGGCGGCGATCAGCTTTGATCATGCGACGGTGCAGACAGATATCATGATACGCTTTATGACCTTGTTAATCGTAGGTGTTAGTAGACGGCTATGCCTTCGCATTTACCCTGCATCGCTTTATTTGGACACAGTGGGACTGCTGCTCATGTGTATTCCTTGGTGCTTTTCTATCATCGATCACGGCGGTGAGGAAAGGTATTCCACGGGCATGATTGATGTTGTGGGCGTGAGACCCATTGTTATATTGGAGTGATGACTTGAGGCGTGAGTCCCGACTTGATACGACCGCTTAATTATTGTGAATCGTAGTTTGGTTATCATACATGTCTCCCGCTTTATATAGACTACTATGATTTCATTTACGATTTTCGATTTCACATACTCGCACTGTTGTCTTGACCTCGCCGGGCTGCGTTCATGCCGCGGTAAAGGTACACCGATCGTTGATCCTCGCACTTAGGGTCACGATTCAGCGTTAGGAAGCTCGTTCCTCGGAGGCTTATCTTCGTATAGTCCTGTTGTTGTAGGTCTTTACATTCGTGGTATGACGGCCACTGTCCGTCGTTGTTGTCATATCATTCGTAAGTGCAGTAATCTTTATTGTGGCGGGGTTTGTAAAAAAGATTAAACTGTTCAGGTTGAAAGAGTTGTTGTTTCTATATATATGCCGAAAGGCAAGTTTTCACAGGTTATTGTTTATACTTCCGTTATTTTATGTTATTGATTTATGTTCCGCTGATTTTCTCTGATGTATGACTACTGGGGTGCCCGGGGTAAGGCACCAGTCTCGGGCCCGGGTTCGGGTCGTGACACACAACAACAAGCATAGGCAAGTTTCACAACAACAAGCATATGCAAGTTTATACACAACTCGAAGTACTTTCATTTTATGCCCAAGTCCGGGTTTTAACCCTAAAGTACTACGTACGTTAAATTCCTTTTATAAAAGTCACCCGATACCCGTAGTATAAAAATAGAGTGACTTATATCTTTTAAGTAAACCAAAACAACTTCCATACTTTCCTTTTTAAAACCAAATTAAGGCAACACCATGCCTTCTTTTTTGACCAAAACACTTCTCTTTTTAAAGTTAAGTTACCACATTAAAACCAATGATAAAACCTTTCTTTTGTTTTCATAAGGTCGTTATAACCAACTTCCCATAAAGCTGTTATAACACCTTATGTTTTAAACCATTTTAAGACAACACAATGCCTTTCTTTTCCCTAAAGTTCCAGTTTGCCTAATTTCAATTACACAAGTCTCTTTTTGAAAAGTTTCATAGTTCAATGTCTTAATCTCTTTTAAAACAATTGAGTAACATATGCCATAGGAGAGTAGGTTATTCTTGTTCATAATCAATCTTATTAAGCAGCCATGATCTAGAAAATGTAATATCATTTTGTCTCATCTTAGCTTCTATGCAGATGGAGGTTTCTACTGGTTTTAATAATACTTAATTATTCAATACATTTTCCTTTATTAACGCTGCAGTGGTTTGTCGATACACATTCTGATTTCCGAAATCAGTAAAACATTATTCCTTTCAAAAACCAAGTACTCATTACTCACGAATGAGGTTTCACACAAACATCCATATTAAGTCAAGTCTCTTATCTTTTAAGAATAAGTCTCTTAACTTCTAAACCATTAAACCATTCTTTTTATCTCTCTTAAGACGTTACACCTAACTTCTCATAAAGCTGGTATAACTCTTATGTTTTCAAGCCAAGTATACACTTCTTTCAAAAAGGTTTCTTAATCTTTTAGAATACTTCAAGGTTCTTTATTATCACACATCAAGTCGGTTATAAGTCAAATCAGTTATCTTTTAAAAAAAACCACAAAGCATTTCTCTCTCATTTACATAGAACTGTTATAACCAACTTCCCATAAAGCCGTTATAACACTTTATGTTTAAAAACAATCAAATACATTTAACACATGTACGTCTACCGTACTACATAGTTATACACATATCATGCTAGAACAGATAGGAAGAGGTTCACATACCTCGCGACGATTATCGACTAATAGCAAAACGCTCCAAGTACCTCAAACCGTCGAATACACTTTAAACCAAGTAGATCACTCCACACGTAGTACTACAACCTATAGAGTCCACAAGGCGCCTATTAATATCTTTAGATCCCGACGTAGAATATTCTACAGAAAATTCGGCAGCACCTCCCCCCCCGCAACAGCGTAATTCTCCTCCTCTATCGAGGCCGGCTACCAAGCCAACCAGGGGGGGGGGGTTTACACGTTTAACCGGACGTGTACAATTCTACTTCACAGTAATGCTATACAAGTCTACTGTAATACAGTCCTAAGTAATTACAGTTCAGTTCTCTTCTTAAAGTTCAGGCTTAAGTCGCAAGACATTGCCGTAAGTATTATTCAGGCTTAAGTCAAAAGACATTGCCGTAAGTATTATTCAGGCTTAAGTCAAAAGACATTGCCGTAAGTATTATTCAATTCTATATATAGTATACTTCAACTATATATTCCAACAACATGTAATTTCTAATTACAATAGAAGGTCAAGAGTGTTTACCTCGATAAGCCCAAAATTATCCAAGTTATAAGTCGATCCTGAGCAAGGTTTAGCTCCTAATTGCACGCTCCGAGTGCTCCAATAAACCCTTAGAAGTTATACTCAACTTCTACTAAACACTTCAACTACTTATGAAGAGTTTTCCAAAGGGTTTCGTTTAGTGGCTAAAGGAAGTATAATAGTATTTGAGCTTTTGTATAAGTGTAACCTTGGGAATACTACAAGGTATTTGGGCCAAGGTATTTGGGCATTATAACAATACTTGGAGAGTATTTCTATACCACAAAAAGGGTGGTATTTATACGAGACAACTAGGCTGGGGGGGTACCCCACGGCTAGAACACTACAAAGGGGAGGGGGAAGCTTTCGGCCAAGGGCCTTTCTCAAAGGGGGAGGGTTTGGACGATTTTAACTCACAAAGGGGAAGAGATTTCAAGACTTGGAAAATGATTTTTGGATGAAGAAAGTTCATCAACTAAGGGGGTATTTATAGGTCAAGGAATGGCCAACCAATGGCCAAGATTCTTCCAAGTGTTAGGCAAGTGTAGGGCTAGGATTAAGCCATGTGCACCTTATCCATCTACCACACCAACTTGCACAAAATATTCTACCAACTAAAATGCCCTTATTTCGTCCCATTGCCGTCCCTAAGCTTCCAATGTGAGGGTGACACATGTCACCCTCCCGTTGGTCCAAAATGTTACGTCTCTCGGAAAAATCCGCAAAAATTATAAATGACATAGTCGGAATTTTCCCTTCGCAAGTTTAGTGAAATGTTTCGTCGAAAAACGATTCTTTTCGGCACTTGTGCCCAAATTTCGAGTCTTGCCAAAACCTTAAGGCTCAAATTTAAATACGTACGCCCTATGTACATACTCTGCAAATACGGGGTATAACAGGTACGGGTGAGATCCGTATGGAGTAAGTATGGTTGTTGTGGTCAAGACAACTGTTACATCCCGTAAGTCCAGGACATGTATAAGAGAATGTACGTAAGGAAACAAGACTTGGAAATTAGTACGAAAGGAAAAATTGTTTTTCCGACGGAAAATCTTCCGAACGTCGGAAAGGAAAAATGTTCGTTGTTGAGAATTGAATTCTCAAAATGCATTATTTGAAGAGTATGGAACTTATTAACATTATGGAAATTTATTTTTACGGGTTTGGTCATGTGGGGCCCACCCGAGGAATTTTACGTTTTGTGGGGCCCACGAGGGTTACAAAATTTTATGGACGAATGAGAGGGCGACACGTGGCACCCCCACACTTGGTCTTGGTCGAAAATTTTTAAGGGTAGAATGGTCATTGACCAAGGTAAAAGATTAGTCTTGCTAGCATGACATTGTTGACTTGTCAACTTGCCACTTGGGCTTGATCCATGTGATCTTCATCCAAGCCACATAATTGTTACAATCTAGACCCTCCAATGTGTTTTATATACTCAACTAGTAGCAAGACTTGGCATTTTACACTTAGAAAAATTAGAGAACATTTTTTGTTCTTGGAAGAGCTCTCGGGTTCACCTATTCCCACACAAGAAAATTTTGTAGTTTTGATCCATTAGCTACAAGAATTAAACCCAAGGTCCCTAAGGGTATTGTAAGGATATCTCAATAGAAAGATTTCAGAAAAACGACGTTTTCGTATTAGTCGCAAGGCGGAAACTTGAGGAGTTCTTCAACTTTGAAGTTGGAACTTGAAGATGGGTTCTTCATAGGCTTCTAAGGAGTGCTTGGAGCGGATTGGAACATAAGGAAATGAGCTAAGAATTTGCTAAGGAGCGACTTTGATTCTTGGAATTTTTAAGGGCTTGTTAAGGTATAATCTTGTCATTTTAGTAGTTATGATTACTTATCATTGTAGTTGTGGATATTAGCAAGCATGAGATGTTTAGTATGAAGTTTGATTAGTATATTGGCTATTGGAACCCTAATCCGAAAACTAGCATGTTAGCCTTAAGACTACTATTCAAGTTGAATATTCGTTTAAGTCGTCGCATGATGTATAAAGAAGGAAATTTTAGTTGTTGAAGTTGTTTATGGCTATATAACATTTTAGACCTTAGAACTTGGAATTGGAAAAGGATTGGAAAAGACTTAGTGTTGTTGGTTATTGTTGGCCGAGAATGGCTAGTGAGTTTTAAACTACTTCGTATGAATTGTGGGGCGGAATTTTACACGTGTTGTAAGGCGTGTAATTCCCTTTGTTTGGTTGTTGTTTGGAGCCTTAAATGTGGCGTGTTGGTTATTGTATTCGACCTTGAAAAAGGTGGCAAAGTGAGTAGAAACAAAGGAAGTGATGCCCGGTTTTCCGTAGAATTAGAGACCACTTACTTAGTATTATTCTACGTTAGAGACTAGAAGTTGATATTCTTGTTGTGACCATTATAGGTTGACACTTCTACGTACGGCATATTCGGCTTAGCTTGTGGATTTAGCCGAAAAGGTATGTGAACTATCTCCTCTTCTAGCATGATTCCTTAAGATAAAGAAAGTATGTCCTACTCCTTAAATAATCCATTCCTTGGTTGTATTTGGATTGTCTAAAATAGAATTCGTTCTATGTACTCCTTTGATTGTACTTTGATGTTTAAATTGTAAGTTGTATAATCCATTTCCTTAGTGAAGTTTCGATTCTTAAAAGTGAAAGTATTTTGCTTAAAGTACATGGAGTCTTGAAAAGGAAGTGGTTTCCAAACCTTTTGGCTAGTGCCTTAGTTCAAAAACCTAATGGTCGTTTTAATGACTTTAGGGAAGTCAAAGGAGTGATTTACTTAATTGTTTTAAAAGAGGAGAAATGACATGATTTAAGAGAAGTTACTTGAGGTTTAAAAGTAGAAGAAACTTGTTTTCTAAATATCAAGAGACTTGAAGTATTTTGAAAGTTAAGAACTTGATTTGTAAGTATGTGATACTTGGTTTTTAGTATAAGTCTCTTGTTTATAAAAAGGAATGAATATGTCTAAAACCATAAAGGGTTATAAAGGCTTTATGGGAAGTTGGTTATAACGGCTTTGTGGAATGTTAAGAAAGTTGTCTATTTTGATTATTAGGCATAAGTTGCCTAGATTGTGAAAATTTGGAGTTACTTGATTCCAAGCTTTGAAATGAGTTTTCTAAAGATGTAGTAACTTACTTTGAAAAATAGACACACCTTGATACTACGGGTGTTAGTATCTTGGGGGTTTTACATAAAAAAGAGTCTTTTGAAAAGAATGCGCGTACGAAGTACTTTGGCATGTTTAATTGAGAATTATTCTATGTGTGCCTTGATAAGTACTTTGGCCTGTTTAATTGAGAATTATTCTATGTGTGCCTTGATAAGTACTTTGGCCTGTTTAATTGAGAATTATTCTATGTGTGCCTTGATAAGTACTTTGGCCTGTTTAATTGAGAATTATTCTATGTGTGCCTTGATAAGTACTTTGGCCTGTTTAATTGAGAATTATTCTATGTGTGCCTTGATAAGTACTTTGGCTTGTTTAATTGAGAATTGCCAATGTGTGCTGGTGATAGCATTTGAGTACAAGTATTATGTTTTATTACGTTGTCGCGACTTTCGGTTGGAGGGTCGGCTGCCTTGTTGTAAGTTTACTTGGACGTACCGACAGTGAGGTGGGATTCCACGGGTATGCTTCCTTTATTTGTGTTACCCTACGGTCATGCTTATACGATGTTGGATGCCGGGGCATGCGACCGCGAGGGATACCCTATGGTCATGCTTATACGATGTGGGATGCCGGGGCATGCGACCACGAGGGATACTCCTTGGACATGCTTATACGATGTGGGATTCCGGGGCATGTGACCAGGAGTCGGGTTAGATTCGGTTGTTTGTGTTACCCTACGGTCATGCTTATACGATGTGGGATGCCGGGCATGCGACCGCGAGGATACCCTATGGTCATGCTTATACGATGTGGGATGCGGGCGTGCGACCACGAGGATACTCATGGACACGCTTATACGATGTGGGATTAGGGCATGTGACCGGAGGCGGGTTTGATTCGAATTTGTTTGTATACCCGTGGTCATGCTTATACGATGTGGGATTCCGGGGTATGCGACCACGAGGGATACTCCTTGGATATTCTTATTGGTGTTACATTATATCATGGACTGCCGGCAGTGAGAAAGGATTCCACGGGCATGATTGATATTATGGGCGTGAGACCCATGGTTATATTTGAGTAGTGACTTTGAGAGCATGCGTCCCTGACTTGATATAACTGCTTATGTATTGTGTACTGTAGGTTGGCTATCATACATGTCTCTATTTTGTTTAGATTATGATTTCATTCTGATACTTATTGTTCACATACTTGGTACATTCTTCGTCGACCTCGCCCGAGGCTGCGTTCATGACTTGAGTTTAGGTCTGTGATTTGGTGATCTACAGTGTAGGACCGCCGTAGTTTTGGATAGCTCCTTCTGTTCGGGAGTTTATCTTTTGGTATAGTTCTTTCAGTACAGGCTTTTGTACGGTTATGGGTACGGCGGGGCCTTGTCCCGTCATGTTTTTGTATACTCTTAGAGGTCTGTATTCATATGTGGGATTGGACTCATGTTCGGTGTAGTGTCTTTTGTTATGTATATTATATGGCAGCCTGGTCGGCTTTGCCCTTGCACGTACGATTGGTTTTTTTTTTTTTAAAAAAGAGGCGTTATTAAATTTCCGCAGTTTACTTAGTTGTTAAGGTAGAAGGGTGCCCAGGTAGGGCACCGATCCACGCCCGGGTTCGGGCGTGACAGTGGTATCGAAGCGATCGGTCCTCGGAATGTCTACAGACCGTGTCTAGTAGAGTCTTGATTATCAGTGTGTTGCACGCCACACCCATAAACAGGAGGCTACAGGACATTTAGGAGTTGGTTTCTATTCTTCTCACTCTAAGATCGTGCCATAGAGCTGTGTTAGTAAGATAATTCCTCTCTGACGTAATTTTGTGTTACAGTTATGCCTCCAAGGAGGGCAACAGCCGCCCAGAAGGGCAAAGGAGTAGCAAGAGCTACTAGTCAGACTCAGAGAGTTGATAGGGCTTATGCCCAGGGTATACCGGATGTTGTTCCGCAGTCGGCGAGTTCTTCTGCGCCAGGTTTTGAGGCCCCAGCACCAGAGCCTCCAGTTTCTCAGTTAGGGGAAGACTTTAGGGTCATGAAGGAAGCCATTATGTTATTGACCAAGATAGCGATTACTCTGATTTCATCAGCAGGAGGTTATTCGGCCATTATAGACAGGTGTACAGGGGGTAGAGGGCCAGCGCGGAGATCTGCGTAAGAGGGCTAGACCGGTTGGTTATCCCAGTGAGTTTTTGGACGAACAGTCTCAGCAGCGAGTGAGATATTCGTCCCAGCCTACCCAGTACATACCCCCGCAGCCCACAGGTGGGATATTGGACCCCACAAGGTATTTAGGAGCCGGTCCAAGCTCCAGGGGTCGAGGTTCTCAGAGGAGCAGAGGAGTTTCTCAGTCGAGGCCACTTTTTCCTCAGTGTTTCCGATGTAGTAAGCGTCATTTGGGGAAATGCCGTTATGGCACACGTGCTTGTTTTTATTGTGGTCGTCCGGGCCATATTTTGAGGGTATGTCCTTTTAGAAGGAGCACCAGTGAGGTGGCTCAGCCTATGAGGCCGGTAGTTGGTTCCCTTTCCTCCGATTGTCGTCCCCGAGCGGGTGTTGGATGTCGGCCCGATCGTGGTAGAGGTCAGGGTGGAGTTTATAGTTCTGGCGGTCCTTCGAACCGCATAGATGACGTGACTACTAGGAAGGATCAGGAGGCGACATCACATGGGGTTACAGGTATATTTCGATTCTTTTGAATCATACGTGCATTAATAGATTCAGATTCCGCCCTAGCATATATGTTTTCCCTTTGTTGCAAGCAGTTGTAGGTGATAGTACCCCAGAGGTAGGAATACTTTGATTAGTAAAGTGAAAAGTTAAGAATGTGACAAGAATGGTAAGTGAACTGAGACTATAGTTGTGTAGAGTTCACAAGTAGTAATTGCCCATGTGATGTAAGACCAATAGGGAAGGATGTACGGTAGAAATACTTCGACCTATGTGACGAACCTCTAGTGAATAGGGGGATAGGGTGAGAAATACCTTGAGATAAGAGAAAGATTTATTTCAGACTAAGAATGAGAAGTTAAGTGTGACGATGAGTCAGGTTATGGACTCATTTTGGGTCAACCGGTAGTATGGAATGGGGTGATGTCAGTTAGAAATGGTCCCGTTATGTGATAGGGTCCCGAGGATGAAAGGCCCAAGTTTAGTTAATCGTTGTACGAGTTCGTGGATGCGTTCCACCGGAACTAGGTCGTAAGGACCGAGGAGGGCCTTAGCGGAAATTCAAGTAGCATAGTGGCCAAGTTTGGATAGTAACTCCAAGGATTGGAGGACAGAAACAATATTTGAGATTTTGTACGTGTACTAGATAAGTTTGAAAGTACGAGAAAGTATGACAAGTAAGGAAAGAAAGGAACCTCAAAGGATCCCGTGTTTTAGAAGACTGTAACCTTCGAGTTTTGTGAGGAGGGACCTCGGACGGAAGGTCCATTGTTATGTTTACGTATGTTGTGGTGGCCAGGTGTGGCATCGTTGGTCCTGTGTAGTTTTGATTGTTAGGCATAGTATAGAGTTTATGCCGGAATTTGTATAACTTGACAAACGACTAAGAACATTCGGGGACGAATGTTTCTAAGAGGGGAAGAATGTTATATCCCGTAAGTCCAGGACATGTATAAGAGAATGTACGTAAGGAAACAAGACTTGGAAATTAGTACGAAAGGAAGAATTGTTTTTCCGACGGAAAATCTTCCGAACGTCGGAAAGGAAAAATGTTCGTTGTTAAGAATTGAATTCTCAAAATGCATTATTTGAAGAGTATGGAACTTATTAACATTATGGAAATTTATTTTTACGGGTTTGGTCATGTGGGGACCACCCGAGGAATTTTACGTTTTGTGGAGCCCACGAGGGTTACGGAATTTTATGGACGAATGAGAGGGCGACACGTGGCACCCCCACACTTGGTCTTGGTCGAAAATTTGTAAGGGTAGAATGGTCATTGACCAAGGTAAAAGATTAGTCTTGCTAGCATGACATTGTTGACTTGTCAACTTGCCACTTGGGCTTGATCCATGTGATCTTCATCCAAGCCACACAATTGTTACAATCTAGACCCTCAAATGTGTTTTATATACTCAACTAGTAGCAAGACTTGGCATTTTACACTTAGAAAAATTAGAGAACATATGTTGTTCTTGGAAGAGCTCTCGGGTTCACCTATTCCCACACAAGAAAAATTTGTAGTTTTGATCCATTAGCCATAAGAATTAAACCCAAGGTCCCTAAGGGTATTGTAAGGATATCTCAATAGAAAGATTTCGGAAAAACAGCGTTTTCGTATTAGTCGCAAGGCGGAAACTTGAGGAGTTCTTCAACTTTGAAGTTGGAACTTGAAGATGGGTTCTTCATAGGCTTCTAAGGAGTGCTTGGAGCGGATTGGAACATAAGGAAAGGAGCTAAGAATTTGCTAAGGAGCGACTTTGAATCTTGGAATTTTTAAGGGCTTGTTAAGGTATAATCTTGTCATTTTAGTAGTTAAGATTACTTATCATTGTAGTTGTGGATATTAGCAAGCATGAGATGTTTAGTATGAAGTTTGATTAGTATATTGTCTATTGGAACCCTAATCCGAAAACTAGCATGTTAGCCTTAAGACTACTATTCAAGTTGAATATTCGTTTAAGTCGTCGCATGATGTATAAAGAAGGATATTGTCGTTGTTGAAGTTGTTTATGGCTATATAACATGTTAGACCTTAGAACTTGGAATTGGAAAAGGATTGGAAAAGACTTAGTGTTATTGGTTATTGTTGGCCGAGAATGGCTAGTGAGTTTTAAACTACTTCGTATGAATTGTGGGGCGGAATTTTACACGTATTGTAAGGCGTGTAATCCCCTTTGTTTGGTTGTTGTTTGGAGCCTTAAATGTGGCGTGTTGGTTATTGTATTCGACCTTGAAAAAGGTGGCAAAGTGAGTAGAAACAAAGGAAGTGCTGCCCGATTTTCCGTAGAATTAGAGACCACTTACTTAGTATTATTCTACGTTAGAGACTAGAAGTTGATAGTCTTGTTGTGACCATTATAGGTTGACACTTCTACGTACGGCGTATTCGGCTTAGCTTGTGGATTTAGCCGAAAAGGTATGTGAACTATCTCCTCTTCTAGCATGATTCCTTAAGATAAAGAAAGTATGTCATACTCCTTAAATAATCCATTTCTTGGTTGTATTTGGATTGTCTAAAATAGAATTCGTTCTATGTACTCCTTTGATTGTACTTTGATGTTTAAATTGTAAGTTGTATAATCCATTTCCTTAGTGAAGTTTGGATTCTTAAAAGTGAAAGTATTTTGCTTAAAGTACACGGAGTCTTGAAAAGGAAGTGGTTTCCAAACCTTTTGGCTAGTGCCTTAGTTCCAAAACCTAATGGTCGTTTTAATGACTTTAGGGAAGTCAAAGGAGTGATTTACTTAATTGTTTTAAAAGAGGAGAAATGACATGATTTATGAGAAGTAACTTATTTTTAAAGGTGTAAGTTACTTGTGGTTTAAAAGTAGAAGAAACTTGTTTTCTAAATATTAAGAGACTTGAAGTATTTTGAAAGCTAAGAACTTGATTTGTAAGTATGTGATACTTGGTTTTAAGTATAAGTCTCTTGGTTATAAAAAGGAATGAATATGTCTAAAACCATAAAGGGTTATAACTGTCACGACCCGACCCTGCGACATGGCGTGCCCTACACAGGCACCACTACATTATACATCAGAGAAAATCAGCGGAACATACATGAAACTTATAAAATAAAACAACAGTAATAAAACAACAGGTTAGCCGATAGGGCTACCTTCCTGAACGTACATACATAAACGAAGCAGTTGCCTCCTTTCCTTTACAAACTGACCCACAAAATGTGACTACAGACCTCTAAGAATTACAACTGCGGCGGGACAGGGCCCCGCCATACCCCTGAATGTACATAAGTCTACCATATCAGGGAAACCGTACCAAAAGATAAGCCTCCGGAGTGAAAGGAGCTTCTTTCCAAAAACTGAACAGAGATCCTAAGAGCAAGGATCACCAACCTGGGTACCTATAACCTGCGGGCATGAACGCAGCCCCCCGAAGGGGTCGATAACAAAAGTGCAGTATGGAACAGAAATAAAATGCAATAACCAAATCGTATCTGTATAAAAGAATGTCCTTTTAACTCCTGAAATCAATCATATATTAGCCGTTCCTTTCCTTCTTTCAGTAAAATTAACGACATATTCATACATACATACTTAAGAGTTTAATTCAGTCTTATTCACATATCTTACATAACATAATCCGGCCCATTAGGGAGGGACTTCTTATTTGGGAGCTTACTTTGATTATCCATACGTGATAACGTAATCCGGCCCATTTGCGGGACACGGTGTACTCATAAATCATGTGGCATAATCCGGCCCGCCTGTGGGGCTCGGTGTACTGTGGAATCATGTAGCGTAGTCCGGCCCGCCTGTGGGGCTCGGTGTAAGATGACGTAACCCGGCCTATGTGAAGGCTCGGGGTAATATGGCGTAATCCGGCCTATGTGTAGGCTCGGTGTATCTCATAACGTAATCCGGCCTATTCGTAGGCTCGGTGTATTTCATAACGTAATCCGGCCTATTCGTAGGCTCGGTGTATTTTCCTTACATAACATTTTTAAACCATCTTTTCACTTCTTCTTAAGTCGTCATAACAACTTCCCATAAAGCTATTATAACAACCATTCATTTTAGAGAACTTATGCCACTTTTATTCTTACAACATTTAGGAAAACGGGATCCAAAGATACTACGTACATACATACTTAAAAAGAATCGTACGCTTAAAACTTCATAATCCTTAAAGACAATCAAAGTTCTTAGTCTTCAAACTTCATAACATACTTCCTTTAAAGCCCAATTACTTATACAAAAACATATAAAGTTCCATACCTTCCCAAAACCAAGTAATTCATTCCCTTAAAATCATATAACTTCCACTTTTAAAATCAATCCCCTTTTCACATATAAATTCAAGTCATTTTCGAACATAAAATCCACTTACTTACTTTAAACAATTCAAGACACATAGCCTTTAAATCAAATCTCATAACTTCCTAACCGTTCTTACCAACGTCTCCCATAAGACCTAGTAAGGACTTAGGATAATTTAAACATACTCTTAACTTAGATTCGACAATGTAAATACTTCTTAACTTCTAAGAGTAGAAGAAATCTTGAAATACTATCACATGGAGATTTCATACGTAGGATCATGCCAAAGAAAGAAGAGGTTCACATACGTCGCGACGACTAGCGACAAGTTGCAAAAAGGCTCCAAAGTACTTCAACCTATAATGGCCACAATACGTCCATTAACCTCTTAATTCAAACGTAGAATATTCTAAGTGCTAAGTCGCTAAATTCTACGGAAAATCGGACAGCACCTCCTTTGTTTCTACTCACTTTGCCACCTTTTTCAAGGCTAAAATACAATAACCAAACAGCCTCAATTGGCTCACAACAATAAAGAAGGTAGTCCAATACAAATGAATAACTAAACAACCCCAATTGGCTCACAATTTAGAAAGTAGTCCAAATTCGACCACCTAGAGTTCAACCATACCAATACTTATCAATTTTCATTTCAATCCAATTTGTTAATCATAACATGATATCATGTCGCATTTGGTTAAAACTACCACAATCTTCAAATCAATAACATGCGACGATTCTAATAACGACTAAATTGAAACCCAACTTAACATGGCTTACATTACATTCCGGATTTCCAATGCTACAATCAATCCATAATCCTTATAAACTTCTACATATCAACTTCATGCTAGCAACACGTAAAGCTAACAACAACAATATAAATATATAATCTTGTAACACATTAAAGGACAAAATTATACCTCAACGAATCTTAATCCAATTCCAATCCGAAGTCGCTCCTAGTAGTTTAGAACCTCTCCAAGACACTTCAATCCGTTCGTTGAGACCCTTAGAACCATACCAACAACTTTCCTTCAACTTCCAATCCAAAACCTAGAAAGACCCTTAGGTTTTCGTTTTGCGACTAACCCGTAAACTATTTTTTTCCAAGGTTTTTCTATTGAGATATGCTTACACTACCCTCAAGAACCTTGGTTTAAAGTGTGGAGCCAAAAGAACAAGAAACGAAAATTTTTCCTTTTGAAGGAGAGGGAACCCGAGAGCTTCTTGCTCTTGCTCTTCAATTCTTGTGAATTTTTCTAAGTGTTAAGCTAGTCATACTACTACTAGTATTATAAAGAAACATGAAGGGTCAAGATGTGAACAATTGGGTGGTTTGGATGATCTCTTAACAAATATCAAGACTTGTGGGACCTTGACTTAGTCAAACTTCTCAAGCTAATCAACTTGCAAGACTTGCCATCTAGGACTATGGTCAATGACCATATTGGCCATGCCAATTTCGTCCAAGGCATCTATAAGGGGGGGTGACACGTGTCGCCCTCCCATTCGTCACAATAATACGTTTTCCGACAATTCCATAATTCCGTTAAATTTTTACAAGTCTCTAATTTAACACTTGCGAGTTCTTACGTACGTTCTTAAAACATGTCATGTAATTACGGGGTGTAACATTCTTCCCCCCTTAGAAACATTCGTCCTCGAATGTTCTTTCGGAGTCAAACTTATAATTAGCGACATAGTTTCCTTTCACAACCCCGACATACCAACAATGCCACACATGGCCCTAATACCCGCACACGCATATCATCCATCATAAGCCCAAACGAGGTTACCTTTTCGTATTTCCAACTCCTTTTAACATACATACATAACTTCAATATTATCCGCTCGGATACTTAAACATAAAATAACCTTATCATGCATACAGATCAGTAGGGTCAAGATATACGAATTCATATAGGCGGTTCAAAGGACCGCTAAAAATGAAACTTCCACCACGACCCTGCCACGGCTGCCGTGGATGAACATCTGCCTAGCTCGAAGGCGAAGAACCCGCTGATCCGGTAGACTTTTCTATCCCTCGCAACTCTCCTACTAGGAAAATCCTCAACATATGGCCGACGGCCACAGGCAAAACATGCACCGATGGCGGCACGACATTCCCATGGTGACGCCGGCCACCTGTGAACATCGAGGAAGAGGGCCCCGATCTAGAACCCATGTGCGTATCTGAATCCAAGCCTGGAGCTCGGCCGGCTCCCGAATTACCGGTGATCTAACCTCCGCCGAAAATCGGGAAGGAGCACTCTGTCTTGGTGAGCGTAGACCTAGCTCTTCGAGGCTCTCGCCTTGAAAATCACCTAACCCCGCTGCCCCGGCCCTCTTGGGCTGGCCTTGGCCTGGTCGGTCCTCTCTCTCCCTGTCCTCGATCCCCTGTGCATAAGTCTGTATCCTGGCAATATCCATTCCTGGCTGAAGGGCTACTCCCAGGCAAGCAGTGATCATATAACGGTCTAGCCCCATAACATAGCGATGAACTCTATCAGCCATGTTAGCCACAATAGTATGCGCATGTCTGGCCAAGGAGTCAAACTCCAAGCTATACTCTCTGATAGTCCTCCCGTTCTGCCTCAAGGTCAAAAATCTGTCTACCCGGGCTCTCCTCATCTCAGGAGGCAAAAAGTGATCCATGAAGGCCTCTGTAAACTCCTCCCAAACAGCTGGAAGAGAATCATCACCTCTTGAAAGCAACCACGACTCAAACCAGTTCAACGCGATATCGCGTAACCGGTAGGAGGCTAGCGTAACAGACTCTGTCTCTGAAGCCCTAAGAACCTGCGTGGTCCGCTGTAGCTGCCGAATGAACTCCTGCGGATCCTCATCAGACCTCGAACCATAAAACTCAGGTGGATGACATCCTAGAAAATCCCTAATCCGCAAACTGTCGGCTCTGGGGTGGGCTGCCTGCCCGACTACTATACTGGTCAATAATCGGATCTGCTCCCCGTAGTCTCTATACTCAGCACCCGGGCTGGAGGCTCGCACGAACCTCTGGAGCTACTGCCGCTCTCGGCTCCTCTAATACTGCCGGCGTGGCTGAACTCGCCGACCCGCCTACTACCTCAGGCATATTCTGTGCCCGACTCCTGGTAACTCTCTGCGCACTACTGGCAGCTCCTGCTGCTGCCTTGCCCTTCTGGGCCCTGGTCGCCTTCCGTGGAGGCATAGCTGATTCACATACATAAGAATACGTCAGAGACGGATCAACCTATTAATCTGACTCTCACCGCACGATCTCAGAGTGAGAAGAATGGAAACCAATCCTAAATGTCCTGCAGCCTCCTGATTATAGATGTGGTGCACAACACACCGATAATCAAGACTCTACTAGACACGGTCTGTAGACACTTTCCGAGGACTAACTGCTCTGATACCACTTTTGTCACGACCCGACCCCGGGCCCGCGACTGGTGCCCTACCTGGGCACCCTTACAGGTATACATCAGAGAAAATCAGCGGAACATACATGAAACTTATAAAATAAAACAACAGTAATAAAACAACAGGTTAGCCGATAGGGCTACCTTCCTGAACGTACATACATAAACGAAGCAGTTGCCTCCTTTCCTTTACAAACTGACCCACAAAATGTGACTACAGACCTCTAAGAATTACAACTGCGGCGGGACAGGGCCCCGCCATACCCCTGAATGTACATAAGTCTACCATATCAGGGAAACCGTACCAAAAGATAAGCCTCCGGAGTGAAAGGAGCTTCTTTCCAAAAACTGAACAGAGATCCTAAGAGCAAGGATCACCAACCTGGGTACCTATAACCTGCGGGCATGAACGCAGCCCCCCGAAGGGTCGATAACAAAAATTAGTATGGAATGTAAATAAAATGCAATAACCAAATCAGATTCAGTATAAAAGAATGTCCTTTTAACTCCTGAAATCAATCATATATTAACCGTTCCTTTCCTTCTTTCAATAAAATTAACGACATATTCATACATACATACTTAAGAGTTTAATTCAGTCTTATTCACATAACTTACATATCTTACATAACATAATCCGGCCCATTAGGGAGGGACTTCTTATTTGGGAGCTTACTTTGATTATCCATACGTGATAACGTAATCCGGCCCATTTGCGGGACACGGTGTACTCATAAATCATGTGGCATAATCCGGCCCGCCTGTGGGGCTCGGTGTACTGTGGAATCATGTAGCGTAATCCGGCCCGCCTGTGGGGCTCGGTGTAAGATGACGTAACCCGGCCTATGTGATGGCTCGGGGTAATATGGCGTAATCCGGCCTATGTGTAGGCTTGGTGTATCTCATAACGTAATCCGGCCTATTCGTAGGCTCGGTGTATTTCATAACGTAATCCGGCCTATTCGTAGGTTCGGTGTATTTTCCTTACATAACATTTTTAAACCATCTTTTCACTTTTTCTTAAGTCGTCATAACAACTTCCCATAAAGCTATTATAACAACCATTCATTTTAGAGAACTTATGCCACTTTTATTCTTACAACATTTAGGAAAACGGGATCCAAAGATACTACGTACATACATACTTAAAAAGAATTGTATCGCTTAAAACTTCATAATCCTTAAAAGACAATCAAAGTTCTTAGTCTTCAAACTTCATAACATACTTCCTTTAAAGCCCAATTACTTATACAAAAACATATAAAGTTCCATACCTTCCCAAAACCAAGTAATTCATTCCCTTAAAATCATATAACTTCCACTTTTAAAATCAATCCCCTTTTCACATATAAATTCAAGTCATTTTCGAACATAAAATCCACTTACTTACTTTAAACAATTCAAGACACATAGCCTTTAAATCAAATCTCATAACTTCCTAACCGTTCTTACCAACGTCTCCCATAAGACCTAGTAAGGACTTAGGATAATTTAAACATACTCTTAACTTAGATTCGACAATGTAAATACTTCTTAACTTCTAAGAGTAGAAGAAATCTTGAAATACTATCACATGGAGATTTCATACGTAGGATCATGCCAAAGAAAGAAGAGGTTCACATACCTCGCGACGACTAGCGATAAGTTGCAAAAGGCTCCAAAGTACTTCAACCTATAATGGCCACAATACGTCCATTAACCTCTTAATTCAAACGTAGAATATTCTAAGTGCTAAGTCGCTAAATTCTACGGAAAATCGGACAACACCTCCTTTGTTTCTACTCACTTTGCCACATTTTTCAAGGCCGAAATACAATAACCAAACAGCCCCAATTGGCTCACAACAATAAAGAAGGTAGTCCAATACAAATGAATAACTAAACAGCCCCAATTGGCTCACAATTTAGAAAGTAATCCAAATTCGACCACCTAGAGTTCAACCATACCAATACTTATCAAATTTCCATTTCAATCCAATTTGTTAATCATAACATGATATCAAGTCGCATTTGGTTAAAACTACCACAATCTTCAAATCAATAACATGCGACGATTCTAATAACGACTAAATTGAAATCCAACTTAACATGGCTTACATTACATTCCGGATTTCCAATGCTACAATCAATCCACAATCCTTATAAACTTCTACATATCAACTTCATGCTAGCAACACGTAAAGCTAACAACAACAATATAAATATATAATCTTGTAACACATTAAAGGACAAAATTATACCTCAACGAATCTTAATCCAATTCCAATCCGAAGTCGCTCCTAGTAGTTTAGAACCTCTCCAAGACACTTCAATCCGCTCGTTGAGACCCTTAGAACCATACCAACAACTTTCCTTCAACTTCCAATCCAAAACCTAGAAAGACCCTTAGGTTTTCGTTTTGCGACTAACCCGTAAACTATTTTTTTCCAAGGTTTTTCTATTGAGATATGCTTACACTACCCTCAAGAACCTTGGTTTAAAGTGTGGAGCCTAAAGAACAAGAAACGAAAATTTTTCCTTTTGAAGGAGAGGGAACCCGAGAGCTTCTTGCTCTTGCTCTTCAATTCTTGTGAATTTTTCTAAGTGTTAAGCTAGTCATACTACTACTAGTATTATAAAGAAACATGGAGGGTCAAGATGTGAACAATTGGGTGGTTTGGATGATCTCTTAACAAATATCAAGACTTGTGGGACCTTGACTTAGTCAAACTTCTCAAGCTAATCAACTTGCAAGACTTGCCATCTAGGACTATGGTCAATGACCATATTGGCCATGCCAATTTCGTCCAAGGCATCTATAAGGGGGGGTGACACGTGTCGCCCTCCCATTCGTCACAATAATACGTTTTCCGACAATTCCATAATTCCGTTAAATTTTTACAAGTATCTAATTTAACACTTGCGAGTTCTTACGTACGTTCTTAAAACATGTCCTGTAATTACGGGGTGTAACAATAACGACTTTATAGAAAGTTGGTTATAACGGCTTTATGGAAGGTTAAGAAAGTTGTCTATTTTGATTATTAGGCATAAGTTGCCTAGATTGTGAAAATTTGGAGTTACTTGATTCCAAGCTTTGAAATGAGTTTTCTAAAGGTGTAGTAACTTACTTTTAAAAATAGACACACCTTGATACTACGGGTGTTAGTATCTTGGGGGTTTTACATAAAAAAAAGTCTTTTGAAAAGAATGCGCGTACGAAGTACTTTGGCATGTTTAATTGAGAATTATTCTATGTGTGCCTTGATAAGTACTTTGGCCTGTTTAATTGAGAATTATTCTATGTGTGCCTTGATAAGTACTTTGGCCTGTTTAATTGAGAATTATTCTATGTGTGCCTTGATAAGTACTTTGGCCTGTTTAATTGAGAATTATTCTATGTGTGCCTTGATAAGTACTTTGGCCTGTTTAATTGAGAATTATTCTATGTGTGCCTTGATAAGTACTTTTGCCTGTTTAATTGAGAATTATTCTATGTGTGCCTTGATAAGTACTTTGGCTTGTTTAATTGAGAATTGCCAATGTGTGCTGGTGATAGCATTTGAGTACAAGTATTATATTTTATTACGTTGTCGCGACTCTCGGTTGGAGGGTCGGCTGCCTTGTTGTAAGTTTACTTGAACGTACCGACAGTGAGGTGGGATTCCACGGGTATGCTTCCATTATTTGTGTTACCCTACGGTCATGCTCATACGATGTTGGATGCTGGGGCATGCGACCGCGAGGGATACCCTGTGGTCATGCTTATACGATGTGGGATGCCGGGGCATGCGACCACGAGGGATACTCCTTGGACATGCTTATACGATGTGGGATTCCGGGACATGTGACCAAGAGTCGGGTTAGATTCCCGGATTTGTTTGTGTTACCCTACGTTCATGTTTATACGATGTGGGATACCGGGGCATGCGACCGCGAGGGATACCATATGGTCATGCTTATACGATGTGGGATGTCGGGGCATGCGACCACGAGGGATACTCCTTGGACATGCTTATACGATGTGGGATTCTGGGGCATGTGACCAGGAGCGGGTTTGATTCCCGGATTTGTTTGTATACCCCATGGTCATGCTTATACGATGTGGGATTCCGGGGCATGCGACCATGAGGGATACTCCTTGGATATGCTTATTGGTGTTATATTATATCATGGACTGCCGGCAGTGAGAAAGGATTCCACGGGCATGATTGATATTATGGGCGTGAGACCCATGGTTATATTTGAGTAGTGACTTTGAGGGCATGCGTCCCTGACTTGATATAACTGCTTATGTATTGTGTACTGTAGGTTGGCTATCATACACGTCTCCTATTTTGTTTAGACTGTTATGATTTCATTACAGTACTTACTGTTCACATACTTGGTACATTCTTCGTACTGACCTCCTTCGGGGGGCTGCGTTCATGCCGCAGGTTTAGGTACGCAGTTTGGTGATCTGCAGGTGTAGGACCCTGCTCAGAGTTTTTGGATAGCTCCTTCTGTTCGGGAGTTTATCTTTTGGTATAGTTCCTTCAGTACAGGCTTTTGTACGGTTATGGGTACGGCGTCATATGTGGGATTGGACTAATGTTCGGTGTAGTGTCTTTTGTTATGTATATTATATGGCAGCCTGGTCGGCTTTGCCCTTACACGTACGATTGGGTTTTTTTTTTTTAAAAAGAGGCGTTATTAAATTTCCGCAGTTTACTTAGTTGTTAAGGTAGAAGGGTGCCCAGGTAGGGCACCAGTCACGGGCCCGGGGTTCGGGGCGTGACAACAACACTATTATGGTATTACGATAAGTTTTTGTACCCGTTTACGGGGGGACTGATAAGGTAGGCATGAAGCATGGAAATTGCGAGCCTAAGAATGTGATAACCACCGAAACCTTAGGTATATAAGGCCTTCTCGGGTAGTAAAAAGTTAAGTCAGACCAAGGGTAAGAGTTAAATATGACGCCGAGTCGGGTTGGGGACCTATTAAGGGTCGCCCCATAGCTTGAAATGGAATGGGATCAGTTGGTAGTAGTCCCGCTACGTGACAGGGTCAAAAGGGTGCAAGACCCAAGTTTAGTTAATCATTTTACGGGTTCGTGAACGTGTTCCACCGGAACCAGGTTGAGAGAGCCGGAAATGGCCTTAAGTTGTTTAGAATAGTAACTCCAAAGATTGGAGGCCCGAATCAGTATGAAGGCTATGTACGTACGCTACAATAAGTTTGGAAGTACGGGAAGAGTACGACCATTAAGAAAGAGAGCAACCAAGTGTAAAGAAATGGAGCCTGAATCCATGAGGACCTTTCGAGGTGACTACACCCGTGAGTGTTGGGTGGTAGCTGAGCGGGTAGATAATAATTACCGGTAACGATACAGTCGTTGGACCCTATCAGACCTAGCAGAGCTGTTATGACAGACATCGGGGTCATTATGAGTACGGGCTAGTTGGCCTCTTGTTATGCCAACGTGGTCTATAGAGAGAGATTGATTCGGTACCAGTTTCCCGGTAAGTCGGTTATCGAGCGGATAGGGAGAGAAGTGGTGGTAACCAGTGAATTATCCTTCCTTCTTTGACATTGATGATTTTAATAAGTCTGTGTGACTTGTCCATGTGAGGTAAATTGACGCAGAAAGTAAGTAATAATTGAATTTGAAGGAATTTATGTTAAGTGCCCTTGGAGGTACTTGGAGTAGGTTTGGTGTGGCGGTCAGGGCCACGACCTTCCGAATAATTTCAGGAAAATGGTTGTGTTGGGGGTAATTAAGAACGACGTACGAATTGGTCGAGGAAGTATCGTAAAGATATAAATGCAGGTTGTACGCATGTATGAAACTGTACGATTATGAATCAAGATAGAAATACTTTTGCTAATAATAAGCATAAGGTAATGTTATGACCAGAATGATAAAAGAGAATACAACTGTGGTTATGTAAGTTGCACGAGATATGATTACCCCAGACCAGTGTAGAGACCATTAGTAAATAATGAGCAGTAAGAACACCTCGAGAAAAGGTGGTAGCGTCTGTACTGACGAGAAAGATAGTAAGGAAATACGGAGGGGTGAGGGACCCCAGGACAACTTGAAATAACTTATAAAGGAAAGACGAGTAGACACTCGAACGATGAGAAATCTTGACAAGTCATTGGATTATGTGATACCATGAGTTGAGGTTGAACACCTGGCTATAAGCTCTACGAGTTGGGAGAGAATAAGCGGATTACTACTTGACGAGATCAAGGAAATTCCCCCCCCCTAAATTGTGATTGACAGGAAGTCTTAGCCATGGGGCAAGCAAAGGAATTGTCACGACCCGTTCCGGGGCCCGTGACTGGTGCCTTACCGGGGCACCCAAGTAGTCATACATCAGAGTAATCAGCGGAAATATAAAGCAAGACATGAAACAGTTTATAAAATAAGACACAGTTTATGTGAGAAAACATCGCCTTTCGGCATACATAAATAAACATGGTTTAGCAGTTACATCCGACACTGTACAACATGACTACAGACCTCTAAGGAAATATACAACTATGGCGGGACAGGGCCCCGCCATACCCTGACTGTACAAAACTATCTACAACAGGGAGATCATACCCAAAAGTAGAGCCTCCGGAAAAGATGGAGCTCAGCACCAACGTAGAGATCCTAAGAATGTGGATCTAGCACACTGCCACTTGCCTGCGGCATGAACGCAGCCCCGAAGGAGAGTCAAGATAACAGTACTAAGTATGTGAAATCGTAAAGTACTTAAATGAAATCATAACACTTTTTAAAACCGGTTTACAAATATGTATGAAGCAATCGAGGAACGCATAGTGCCACATCACAAACAAGAGCAACAATAGGTAAACTGAAATAGATCTTTTCTAGGCTGCCAATGATTCGAAGCAGGGCCACTCGCCCGTATTATCACTCTGCAAGCCTAATCCTGGACTCCCGGACTCCGCATAGGCCACTCACATGGGCCCGCGTGAGGTATAACCCGCATCGAGGGTAGCTACTCCTCGGCGATCGCCCCGACTCGTTGTCCGCATGGCCACATAGACCGCATGAGGCATAACCCGCATACTAACACGGAACTCGTAGCTCCGCATAGGCCCCTGGACCCGCATGAGGTATTCTCGAATCATGGTCCTGCATCGCTGAGTCTCCGCGACGGAGGCGACAACCCGGTATCATCTCAAGAGGTGAGTGATGGTACACTAACATAACAGCTTATCTTTAAACAACATAAGCACAACAAGAATACTCTTTTTCACAAACGTTACAAGACACTAACACACATAGCATCATATCATGTCTACTTATCAAACCATCTTATTATTCTTTTCACAATTCAATATAAGTCTGTTATAAACACATAGGCAAACTGTTTCTTTTATCAATCTTAAGTGGTTATACTTAACTTCCCATAAGGCTAGTATAACTCTTAAGCTTCTGTTTAAAAACCAATTAGTTCTCTTCTGTTAAAAATGATTCAGTATTCTTAGGAAATGCTTTCAGATCTTTATTATTCAGGCTTAAGCCGTGAGGCATTGCCATAAGTGTTATTCAGGCTTAAGCGGTGAGGCATTGCCGTAAGTGTTATTCAGGATTAAGCCGTGAGGCATTGCCGTAAGTATTATTCAGGCTTAAGTCAAAGACATTGCCGTAGTTATATTTTAGTTAACACGTACGCTCACCGTACTATATATATTGTAAAATATCATGCTTTAGGAAGAATCACATACCTTCTCAGTGAAAACCACTGCCGAGTTGAATATGTCATTGTGAGAGTCCTATAATAGTCACGGATATCTATCAAAGACTACTCAAGGTCATTCTAAGCAGAGGGTTCACAATTCTACGGAAAATCGGGCACTTCCTACCGGTGAGTTATATAAGTTCATCAGAAAACAGTCTATGTAATCTGGTTTGATTATTCTTCTTTTAAACCCTTCATCGTGGTACAGTTCAATTCTATTCTGTGATATTCTTCTAAGTATTTATACTTATTCTTATACTACAACAATAAGTATTCTCTAATTCAAAAGAGGGTTAGGATTAGTTACCTCGGTAAGCCCAATAATATCCTAAAAAAAAAGTCGCGCCTGAGCAAGGTTTTGCTCCTAAGTTTTATGCTCCAAGGAAACCTTAGAAGTTCTTCACGACTTCTACTAAGTACTAAGGTATTTGGGCTAGGGTATTTTGGGCATTATAACAATACAAGAAGTCAACTTTTCTACCAAGGGAGGGGTAGGTTTGGCTAGGCTAGGGGGCCTCGGCCAAACTACTAGGCTAGAGGGGGGGTGTATTCAGCCAAGGGCCTTCACAAGGGGAGGGGGGGAGGTGTTGGACGAAAAGGCTACAAGGGAGAGGAGAGGATTTTCAAGACTTGGAAAGATTTGTGGATGAAGAACTCTTCATCTCTAAGGGGGTATTTATAGCTCAAGCCTTGGCCAACCAATGGCCAAGATGAAGACAAGTGCAAGGCAAGTGTAGGGTGAGGATTAACTATACACAAATATCCTACCAACTCCTTGACTTTGTGCAAGGCACAAAAAACGTGCCCAACCTCTCCATTTTCGTCCAATGGACGATTCAAGTCCATCAATGGGAGGGTGCCAAGTGTCGCCCTCCCGTTGGTCCAAAATGTTTCGTCTCTCGGAAAAATCCGCAAAAATTAGTAATGGAATAGCCGGAATTTTCCCTACGAAAGTCGTGGAAACGCGTTTCGTCGGAAAACGATTCTTTAAGCGAGTTGTGCACAATTTCGAACTTGGCCTAATCTTTAAGGCTAAACTTTTATGCGTATTCCACACGTACATACTGGAAAATACGGTATAACATTCTCCCCACTTAGAAACATTCGTCGAATGTTCCTTCCCAACGATTAACGATAAGATTCTTCATAACTTAAGCGATTGCAAAAAGCCACACACGGCCACGAACAACACTTAGGCATGAATGATAATGGAAATTTACAAGTAGGAAAGTGAATTACGGAGGTGTGGGGAATAGGTGAGGATACTTCGCCTCATGTCCTCGCCGGCTTCCCACGTCATCTCCTCTCGAGCTCGTTCCGCCACAAGACTTTGATGGAAGCCACGCCCTTCGTCGCAGACGCCTAACTCGACGATCGACTATCGCTATGGGAATCTCTCACGATAACCCCTCGGTCACTGGACATCGTCAATCGGGTGTACCCTAGATGGATCCCCGATACATCTCCTCGGATAGAAACATGAAACCGGATGCACCGCGCCTCCGGATCGGACGGCAGATCAACTCGTAGGCAACCTTGCCTACCTGCGGACAATCTGAAGCGCCCAATGTACCTGAAATTTGAGTTTCCTTCTTCCCGAATCTCATCACACCCTTCATGGGTGACACTTTAGGAAAACCCAATCATGAACCTCGATCTCAAGATGCCGACGAAGATGATCTGCATACGACTTCTGTCGACTCTGAGCTGTCAATAGCAGCTCTCTTATAAGCTTCACCTTATCCACTGGCTGCTGTACCAAATCTGGTCCCACTAGCTGCACCTCGCCCACATCGAACCAACCTATAGGCGATCGCACTTCCTCCCATACAAGGCCTCATAAGGCGCCATCGAATCTTTGGAGTGGTAGCTATTATTATACGCGAACTCAACTAGAGGCAAATGATCCTCCCAACTACCGAACCGGTCAATAACACAAAGCTCGCAGATATCCTCGAAGTGCGGATAGTGCGCTCTGCTGTCGTCGTGCGTGGATGAAATGCGATTACTGTGCTCACTGCGTCCCTAAACCCTCTGGAAGGACCTCCAAAGTTAGCCGTGGCGGGCTCCTCATGCGATATGATCGAAGTAGGGACTCCATGCGATCGACGATCTCGGATGTAAAGTCTGGCATAATCCTCAGCCGAAAAAGTCGTCCTGACGGGAAGAAAGTGGGCTGATTTCGTCAGCCTGTCGACGATAACCCATATAGAATCATGTCTCCTCTGAGTGCGAGGTAATCCTGTGATGAAGTCCATGTTGATTACCTCCCACTTCCAGGTCGGGATCTCAATCGTCTGTAACAAACCACCAGGCCTCTGGTGCTCTACCTTCACCTGCTGACAACACGGGCATTGAGCTACGAACTCTGCAACGTCCCTCTTCAAGCCATCCCACCAATACACAGATCTAAGGTCGTGGTACATCTTGGTCGACCCCGGATGGATAGAGTAACGCTGTGTGCTTCCCCAAGAACTCTGCCAAGTCACGAAACATCTGGAACACACAATCTGCCCTCAAACCTTAGCACCCCATCAGGTGCTACCTCAAAAGGACCCTTGCCCTCACGAAGAGCTGTATCACGATATCGAATCAAGGCTGGATCCTCGAACTGTTGCCTCTTCACCTCCTCGACGATGGAAGACTCGGCAACCTCACGAACTCTAACCCCACTGCTATCAGAATCAATCAAACGGACACCAAGGCTCGCTAACTGATGCAAATCACGAACCATGTCCCTCCTTTCTAGCTGCACATCTGATAGGCTCCCCATCGACCTACGACTAAGAGCATCTGCCACAACATTGGCCTTCCCCGGGTGGTACAGGATATCAACATCGTAATCCTTAAGCAACTCTAACCACCGTCTCTGTCGTAAGTTCAGCTCCCTCTGGCTGAAGATATACTGGAGGCTCTTGTGGTCTGTAAAAATATCCACGTGAACCCCATACAAATAGTGCCTCCAGATCTTCAAAGCGTGAATCACAGCTGCCAACTCCAAATCATGGGTGGGGTAGTTCCTCTCGTGTTTCTTCAGCTGTCGGGATGCATATGCTATAACTCTGCCATGCTGCATCAACACACATCCCAACCCGATGCCTGACGCATCACAATACACAACATAACCGTCTGGACCCTCTGGAAGAGTAAGAACGGGGGCGGTCGTCAGTCTCTCTTTCAGCCGGAAACCCCGCCACAAGCATCGATCCATCGGAACTTGGCTGCGCTCGAGTCAGCTAGTCAATGGTGCGAGATAGAAGCAAACTTCTCCACGAACCGCGATAATAACTCGCAAGGCCCGAGCTGCGAACCTCTGCCGGAGTAGTAGGTCTCGGCCAAGTCGATCGCCTCGATCTTGGCGTATCCACCGAATGCCATCACCGACAATATGCCCAAGAAACGCCATCAAGTCAACCAAAACTCACATTTGGAAAACTTGGCGTACAAGCTGCAGTCTCGAGAAGCTGTCGGCCACGGATCCTCAAATGCTCGCGTGCTCGCTCTCGGCGAGAATAAACCAAGATATCATCAATGAACACTATCACAAGCGTGTCCAAAAATGGTTTGAACACTCGGTTCATCAAATCCATGAATACGCGGAGCATTGGTCAACCCAAAAGACATGACCACGAAGTCATAATGCCCGTCGTCCGAATGCGATCTAGGGACATCCACCTCTCGACTACTTTGATGATAGCCCGATCGCAGATCAATCTTGGAGAAACATCTCGCACCACTGGCCGGTCGAACAAATCATCAATCACGGGAAGGGTATCTGTTCTTAATGGTCACCTTGTTCATTGCTGTAATCAACACATGCGCGGCGTCGTCCCTTCTTCACGAACAATACGGCGCTCCCGGGGAGAAACACTAGGCACGATGAAGCCGCTTCTCCACAAATCTCTAAGCCGATCCTTCACTCTCTCAACTCGGCGGTGCCATTACGTATGGCGGAATGGAAATAGGCGAGTGTCCGCAATATGTCAATACAAAACTCAATCTCCTCTCGGGAGGATACAGGAGGTCATCCGAAACACGTGCGGGAACTCGTGACTCATCGAACGGTGAAAATCTGGTACCGCGACTTGATTATCAAACACCAACGAGATGGTAGATATACCGCCTGCACCATCTTCCTAGCCTTGAGGTAGGAAATAAACCTACCCTCGGCGATACCGTGCTCCTCCCACTCAACAACCGGCTCCTCGAGCTGGAACCGTACTACTCTCTCTGCGGTCTACATTGGCGTAGCAGAAGCTAGCCAATCCATCCCATAATCACGTCGAAGTCAATCATCTCCAACTCTATCAAGTCGGCTAGGGTCCGACGATAAATGGTCACGGGATAAGCTCTATATACCCGCCGAGCTACCATGAATCACCCCGGCGTAGCTACCTCGAAAGGATCTATAGACTCGGGCTCATCCCTATCCTACTAGCAACAAGGGAGATATAGGGACAGTAGAACCGGATCTATCAAGGCATAAACATCAAACCCAGCGATAAGGTACGTGGCGACATCGGTGAGGCCTCACGATCTGTCGGTGGACAAAGCATAAATGCGGTTCGAGGACGCTAGAATCGGACCGAGCCACGACCTCTGCCGCGACCTGGCGACCCATGAGCACCACGCCTCGGGCGAGTAGCGTAGGAGATGATGAAGCGGCAATGAGAACACGAAGGTGAGCCTACCACCAGCGCCCCGGTCGGACGATCCTCGCAAAGTGACCTGCGGCCTGGCGTAACAAGCTCAAAAGTAGTACCACACTTCCGTAATGGGATCTACCGCATCGGCCACACTGGGGTGGTCACGATCGGCGACGCCTGCTACTCGGGCGTCCGAAGCCACAGGGCCACAGTGCGCCCTCGAAAACTCTGGGCCTTGAGGGCGGTGCGGGAGTGCTCTGGTGGCGTGGTGCGAATCTAGACTGCTGCTGAGGCGCCCACCACGATAACCACCAGAAGACCCTCCCGGCCCGCCTTCTGCTGTCTGTCACTCGTCGACCTCTGCGCTCGCCGCATCAGGCGTGAGCTGCGTGCGGGTAATGTCCATACCGGTGGAGAAACCCGCATGACTTCGGCCATATAGTCGTCTGGCGGTGACATAGCGGTGTACCTATCCTCCATATCTGCTACCAATCTTTGGGACATATCGAGCCAATGAATCAAACTCGACATTGTACTCACTGACGGTCGTCCTCTGCCTCGATGGTAAAAATCTATCGGCCGCGCCTCGCCATCTGTGGAGGCAAGAAGTGAGTGAGAAAGCCTCGAGAACTCATCCCAGTAGGCGGGGGCGTGCTCTCCCGGGATAACTCCGTGAATCAAACCAATCGATTGCGGTATCACGCGCGGCCGCGAACCAAGGTCACGGACTCTGTCTCGAGGCCTTGATCACCTCGTGATCCTCTGCCGACGGATGAACTCCTGCGGATCATCCTCGGCCTCGACAGTAAAACTACGGCGGGCTACAACTCAAGAAATCTCGTAGCCTCAAACTATCGCCTCGGGTGTACCACGGTGCGGCTGAGCTGGAGGCTGGGCGAACCGCGTCGATCTCTCTCGTGTCGGGCCACACTTTGTAATAGTGGGCCATCTCCTTGTACCCTAACTGGAACTCGCTGCGTCTGCGGTATAGGCGGGCACGAGCCCTCGTGACTTTGGGTGTCTGCTAGCGCCTCCTCATTTGCCTTGCCCTTACGGGCGGGTTGCCTTACGTGGAGGCATAATCATTACGGTGAAAGGAATACGTTAGAGGTCCAACCTATAACATGACTCTAAGCCACGATCTCGGAATGAGAAGAATGGAAACCAATCCTAAATATCCTATAGCCTCACGATTATTGGTGTGGTGCACAACACACCGATAATCAAGACTCTACTAGATACGTCGTAGACACTTTCCAGAGGATTAATCGCTCGATACCACTTTTGTCACGACCCGTTCCGGGGCCCGTGACTGGTGCCTTACCGGGGCACCCAAGTAGTCATACATCAGAGTAATCAGCGGAAATATAAAGCAAGACATGAAACAGTTTATAAAATAAGACACAGTTTATGTGAGAAAACATCGCCTTTCGGCATACATAAATAAACATGGTTTAGCAGTTACATCCGACACTGTACAACATGACTACAGACCTCTAAGGAAATATACAACTATGGCGGGACAGGGCCCCGCCATACCCTGACTGTACAAAACTATCTACAACAGGGAGATCATACCCAAAAGTAGAGCCTTCGGAAAGATGGAGCTCAGACACCAACGTAGAGATCCTAAGAATGTGGATCTAGCACTGTTTGCCCTTACTGCGGCATGAACGGCCCAAGGAGGTCAAGAGATAAGTACTAAGTATGTGAAACTGTAAAGTACTTAAATGAAATCATAACACTTTTTAAAACCAGTTTACAAATATGTATGAAGCAATCAAGGAACGCATAGTGCCATATCACAAACAAGAGCAACAATAGGTAAACTGTAGGTCTTTTCTAGTGCGAATGATTGAAGCAGGCCACTCGCCCGTATTATCACTCGCAAGCCTAATCACGGACTCTGAGTCCGCATAGGCTCACGTGGGCCCGCATGAGGTATAACCCGCATCGAGGGTAGCTACTCTCCGGCATCTGCCCGACTCGTTGTCGCATGGCCAAATAGACCGCATGAGGCATAACCCCGCATACTAACACGGAACTCGTGAGCTCGCATAGGCCCCTGGACCCGCATGAGGTATTCTCGAATCATGGTCCTGCATCGCTGAGTCTCCCCACGTGGAGGCGCTTTAACCCCGGTATCATCTCAAGAGGTGAGTGATGGTACACTAACATATGACTTATCTTTAAACAACATAAGCACAACAAGAATACTCTTTTTTCACAAACGTTACAAGACACTAACACACATAGCATCATATCATGTCTACTTATCAAACCATCTTATTATTCTTTTCACAATTCAATATAAGTCTGTTATAAACACATAGGCAAACTGTTTCTTTTATCAATCTTAAGTGGTTATACTTAACTTCCCATAAGGCTAGTATAACTCTTAAGCTTCTGTTTAAAAAACCAATTAGTTCTCTTTTGTTAAAAATGATTCAGTATTCTTAGGAAATGCTTTCAGATCTTTATTATTCAGGCTTAAGCCGTGAGGCATTGCCGTAAGTGTTATTCAGGCTTAAGCGGTGAGGCATTGCCGTAAGTGTTATTCAGGCTTAAGCCGTGAGGCATTGCCGTAAGTATTATTCAGGCTTAAGTCAAAGACATTGCCGTAGTTATATTTTAGTTAACACGTACGCGTCCGTACTATATATATTGTAAAATATCATGCTTTAGGAAGAATCACATACCTTCTCAGCGAAAACCACCTGCCGAGTTGAATATGTCGCGCGCAGAGAATCAACCTATAATAGTCACAGATATCTATCAAAGACTACTCTGAAGGTCATTCTAAACAGAGGGTTCACAATTCTACGGAAAGTCGGGCAGCACTTCCCTACCCGGTGAGTTATATAAGTTCATGAAAACAGTCTATGTAAATCTGCTTTGATTATTCTTCTTTTAAACCCTTCTACTGTGGTAACAGTTCAATTCTATTCTGTGATATTCTTCTAAGTATTTATACTTATTCTTATACTACAACAGTAAGTATTCTCTAATTCAAAAGAGGGTTAGGATTAGTTACCTCGGTAAGCCCAATAATATCCTAGAAAAAGTCGCGCCTGAGCAAGGTTTTGCTCCTAAGTTGTATGCTCCAAGGAAACCTTAGAAGTTCTTCACAACTTCTACTAAGTACTAAGGTATTTGGGCTAGGGTATTTTGGGCATTATAACAATACAAGAAGGCAACTTTTCTACCAAGGGAGGGGGGGTAGGTTTTGGCTAGGCTAGGGGGGCCTCGGCCAAACTACTAGGCTAGAGGGGGGGTGTATTCGGCCAAGGGCCTTCACAAGGGGAGGGGGGGAGGTGTTGGACGAAAAGTCTACAAGGGAGAGGAGAGGATTTTCAAGACTTGGAAAGATTTGTGGATGAAGAACTCTTCATCTCTAAGGGGGTATTTATAGCTCAAGCCTTGGCCAACCAATGGCCAAGATGAAGACAAGTGCAAGGCAAGTGTAGGGTGAGGATTAACTATACACAAATATCCTACCAACTCCTTGACTTTGTGCAAGGCACAAAAAACGTGCCCAACCTCTCCATTTTAGTCCAATGGACGATTCAAGTCCATCAATGGGAGGGTGCCAAGTGTCGCCCTCCCGTTGGTCCAAAATGTTTCGTCTCTCGGAAAAATCCGCAAAAATTAGTAATGGCATAGCCGGAATTTTCCCTACGAAAGCTGTGGAAACGTTTCGTCGGAAAACGATTCTTTAAGCGAGTTGTGCACAATTTCGAACTTGGCCTAATCTTTAAGGCTAAACTTTTGTACGTATTCCCTTACGTACATACTCTGGAAATACGGGGTATAACAGGAATCAAATCTAAGTTAGTAACCAAGTTTGGTTGCAACTGAGAGAGGGAAACAGGAACCATGATTGAGATTAAGGATACCCGAATATTTCGCAGTTATGAGAAAGACTTCCAGTTATTGGAAGATAAGTTGACCACGACTACAGTTCTAACCTCTCCTGAGAGACTAGAGGGTTAGGTTATTATGATAACACGTTGGGTGTTGGGCTAGGTTGTGTGCTGACGCAACCCGATAAGGATAGAGCCTATGTTTTCCCGGTAGTTAGGGAAGCAGGAAAGGAAATTACGCCACTCACGATTTAGAGCTGGCAACAGTTAAATCATGCCTTGATAATTTCGGGGCATGACGTATATATAGACTTCATGTGGATATTTGTGCAGACCACAAGAGCCTCTGGTATATCTTCAGACAGAGGCAGTTAAATTTGCGACAGAGACGGTTGTTAGAGTTACCCAAGGATTGTGATATTTATATCCTATACCATCTGGGGAAAGCCAAGACAGTCACAGATACTATTAGTCGTGGATCTATGGGTGATGCATCGGATGGCAGCGGATAAACAGGACGTGGTCCATGAGATTCATCAGCTACCGAGCCGAGGGGGGTTCGATTATTTGTTTCCAAGGTAAATGAAGGTTGGATCCGAGAGGTTGTAGAGTCTTCCGTCGTTGAGGAGGTAAAGAGGCGACAGTATGAGGATCCAGTGATGATACGGTATCGAGATACGACTCTCCGAGAAGAGAAGATCCTGTTTGAATAGCACCGGATGTGGTGCTGTGATATGAGGATAGATTGTGTGTACCCGGTGCTGCAGGACTAGTCAGTAGGTTTTAGGGGAGGCACGCAGTGCTTATTACTCTAATTATTCGGGGCCGACTAAGTCGTGTCGTGACCTCAGATGTATGTATGGGTAAGATGACCGGAAAAGGTACATAGCGGAGTTTACTGCTTAATGTCCGAATTAGTAGCAGGTCAAGGTTGAACACCAGAGGCCTAGTGGGCTATTACATGCGATTTAGATCCCGACATAGATATGGGAGGTGATTAATGTGGATCTTGTTATAGGGTGGCATCGTACTCAGAGGAAGTGTGACCCCCTGGGGGTCATGGTAAACATGCTGACGAAACCAACCGTGTTCTTCCGGTTAGGACCACTTGTTCGGCTGAGTTTTATGCCAGCTTTTATAGCAGGGAGATTGTGAGACTGCACGGGGTTCCTACGTTTATGATGTCAGACAGATGAGCTCGGTTACGGATAACTTCTGGAGGTTTTTCAGAAGGGATTAGGGACACAGGTGAGTCTCAGTGTTGCATTACACCCTCAGACCGACGGACAGGCGGAGCGTACTATCCAGGCACTTGAGGATAGGTGACGGGCCTGTGTTATTGATTTCAGAGTTAGCTGAAAGAATTATTTGCCTCTTGTTGAGTTACGTACGATAACAGATACCCTTCCAGTATTCGGATGGCCCTGTATGAGGCCTTGTATGTAAGAAAGTGTAAATCGTCGGTTGGTTGGTTCGACGTAGGCGAGGTTCATTTATTCGGTCCAGACTTGATTCAGCGGGCTGTGGATAAGGCGAAGCTTATCCAGGAAAGATTATTAGTAAGCTCAGAGTCAGCAGAAGCTTTATGCAGATAACCGACGTTGACACATGGGGGTTCAGGTTGACATTTTAGTATGAGCATTGTTATGTGGCCACGTGTGGCATTATTGGTATGTAGGGCTTGTAAGGAGACTTTATAGCTATCTTTAAGTTTGACTCCCAAAAGAACATTCGGGGACAAATGTTTCTAAGGGGGAAGAATGTTACACCCCGTAATTCCAGGATATGTTTATAAGAATGTACGTAAGAACTCAAAAATGTTAAGATTTGAGACGAGTAAAAATTTATCGGAATTTTGGAATTTGTCGGAAAACGAAATATTGCGACGAATGGGAGGGCGACACGTGTCACCCCCCCTTAGTGGTCTTGGATGAAAATGGCATGGATGAAATGGTCATTTGACCATAGTTTAAATGACCAAGTCTTGCAAAGACAAAGAGCTTGACATTGTTGACTTGTCAAAGGGCCACTTGGGCTAGATCCATGTGAAACTCATCCAAGCCATCCATATGTACTAATCTAGACCCTCCTTTATGTTATATATGTACACTAGTAGTGCAAGACTTTGTCATTCTCAACACTTAGAAAATTTTTGAATCTTGTTCTTGCTCACTAGTGAAGCTCACGACAAAGGGGACTTTTCCAAGAGGAAAATTTTCAATTGTTGTCCAATAATCTCCCCACTTTAAACCAAGGTACCTAAGGGTATTGTAAGTGTATCTCAATAGAAAGATCCCGAAAAAATGGTGTTTTCGTATTAGTCGCAAGGCGAAAACCTAAGGAGTTATTCAACTTTGAAGTTGGAACTTGAAGAGGAGTTCTTCATAAGCTTCTAAGGGTTGCTTGGACTGGATTGGAACGTCGAAAGGAGGAGCTAAAGTTGCTAAGGATCGACTTGTAATCTTGGATCATATTTGGGCTAAATGAGGTATAATCTTCATCTTACTTTTGTAATTGAAGATTCCATGTTATTATAAGTTAGAAATGATCATATGATATGTGTTATGAAGATTGATAAGTGTTATGGAAATTTGGAAGCTCAAATCCGAAAATGACATGTTAAGCCATTTGAAATTGAAATACAATTTGGTCGATAATTAGAATTGTCGCATGTTTACCTACTTGAGGATTGTAGTAGTTATAATCAATGGTGGCTAGATAACATGTTATATTAAACCACTTGGATTGAAAATGGATTGGAAATGAATTTGTATTGTTGTCCCTATTTTGCCGAATGGACATTATATGTTGGACTAGTTTGATATTTATTGTGGGGCGGAATTTCACATGTCTTGATTAAGCATGTAATCCCCTATTGTTAACTACTTTGTTGAGCCTTAAATGTGGCGTGTTTGTTTATTGAATTCGGCCTTGAAAAAGGTGGCAAAGTATGTAGAAACAAATGAAGTGCTGTCCGATTTTCCGTAGAATTTAGTGACTTTGCACTTGGAATATTATACGTTTGAAGTAAGAAGTTAATAGACGTACTATGGTCATTATAGGTTGACATACTACGTACGGCGTATTGGACTTAGCAAGTGGATTAAACCGAAGAGGTATGTGGAACTTTCTTATCTCTTGAGCATGAATAAGTTGTAAATGTATAGTACGGTAGACGTACAAGATTTTGACAATCTAGTCCATTTGATATCCTTGACTTATTTTAAGAATATCCAAGTTGGTTGAGTTAGGGAATTAACTCACTTGTTTAAATATTAAGGATATCTTGGTTTTCAAAAGTTAAGAGACTTTAAGTATGTTGAAAGTATTTTTGATACTTGTTTTGTTGGAAAGTTTAAGCCTCTTGGTTTTAAAGAAGAATGTAAGTTTCTAAGGTATAAAGCTAGTATAACGGCTTTATGGGAAGTTGGTTATAATAGCTTTATGGAAGGTTAAAAAAGAGTGATTTACTCTAAGTAATTTAAGTATGATAAATGACTTGAAATAATGAAAGGCAAATTGATTTAAAGGCATCAATTGCTTAAAGTTTTAAAAGAAAGAAGTCACTTGATTTAGAAGCCTATAATTGTATTTCTAAAAGGTATTGTGACTTGTCTTGAAAAGTAGTTATGACTTGATACTATGGTTATTAGTATCTTGGAAGTTTTATATGAAAAGGAGTCATTTTAAAAGAATAGGAGTACGTAGTACTTTGGGTTAAATTCCTGGATTTTTATAATGACATGTTAGTGCCTTAAGTAAACTAAAAATGAGAGTGTACATGTATAAGACTAATAAGAAATTAGGGGATTTCTTAACTTGCTTATATATGGTATGATAAGCTGGTAGTGCTTATGTTATGTATGATAAGCCGGTAGTGCTTATGTTATGTGTGATAGCCGGTTTGTGCTAGTGGTATGTTATTCATTACGGGGTCATTCCCCGGGTTTGTGGAATTTGCATATTCCGTGGATTTGCTACCCACGATGCGAGGAATACCTCATGCGAGTCCGTAAGGGCTTATGCGGGTGAAATAGTCCCACGTGCGGCGGATCTGACCTATGCGAGGAATACCTCATGCGGGTCTACCACGACCTATGCGGCGGATACTGACTATCGCGAGGAATACCTCATGCGGGTCCACACGACTATCACGGGTGAAATAGTCCCGGAGTAGGATTGCTTAATGATCCGCGGCGGGTGGTCTGCTTTGATCGTGAGCTTCCTATTTTTATGTTGTAAGTATACTCTTGATTACTCATTGTTAGTAAGGCACAGATGTCGTTAATTGAGTTATCATACTGTCTCCGCTTTTATTATAGACTTATGATTTCATTACAAGATTTCAGTTTCATATTTGGTACATGTTATCGACCTCCTTGGCTGCATTCATGCCGCAGTAGAGTATCTGAGTAGCTGATCCTCACTTTTAGGATCAGATTCAGCTGTTGAAGCTCCATTACTCCGGAGGCTTATCCCTGGTATGGTCGGTTGTTGTACATTCAGGGGTATGGCGGGGCCCTGTCCCATCACAGTTGTTATTCTTAGAGGTCTGTAGTCACATTTGTGGATTGGGTTGTAAAGAAAAAAAATGTACTGTTTTATTTGTATAGTTTACGGAAGGTGGCCTTATCGGCTAGCCTGTTGTTATTTTATGTTTAAGCATTTTATCAGTTGTGTATGTTCCGCTGCTATTCTCTGATGTATACCGAAATGGGTGCCCGGGTAGAGCACTAGTCGCGGGCCCGGGGTCGGGTCATGACAATATATAAGCCATGGATTAACTATCCGTGATGCGAGTATCGTGTACTGATGACTCATTGCGGGTCCACATGACCTAAGCGGGTGAAATAGTCCCTTGCAGGTGAAATAGTCCCATGATAGGTTGCATTATAACACAGATGGTGGTTGACCCTGGCACTGACACGACCTTCATGTTTTGAAACGGTAGTGATTTCATTAATGAAAGGGTGCAGTGTGTTTATGACTTAAAGTGGAACAGTTGGTCTCATTGTTAAAAGCATAACTTAAAAGATAAAAAGGATTGCATTACTCTCATGATTGCAAGGTTCAGTGTACTTATTGATGTTATATTATATCATGGATTGCTGGCAGTGAGGAAGGATTCCACGGGCATGATTGATATTATGGGCGTGAGACCCATGGTTATATTTGAGTAATGACTTTGAGGGCATGCGTCCCTGACTTGATATGACTGCTTATGTATTGTGTACTGTAGTTTGGCTATCACACATATCTCCTGTTTTGTATAGACTGTTATGATTTCATTACAGTATTTCCAATTTCACATACTTGGTACATTCTTCGTACTGACCTCCTTCGGGGAGCTGCGTTCATGCCGCATGTTTAGGTACGCAGTTTGGTGATCTGCAGGTGTAGGACCCTGCTCCGACTTTTGGGATAGCTCCATCTGTTCAGGAGTTTATCATTTTGGTATAGATCCTTCAGTACGGGCTTTTGTACAGTTATGGGTACGGCGGGGCCTTGTCCCGTCATAGTTCAGTAAAACTCTTAGAGGTCTGTATTCATATGTGGGATTGGACTCATGTACGGTGTAGTACCTTTTATTATGTATATTATGTGGCAGCCTTGTCGGTTTTGCCCTTGCATGTTCGTTGGTTTTTTTTTTTTAAAATGAGGTGTTATTTATTTCCGCGGTTTACTTGTGTCAGTTAGGTAGAAGGGTGCCCAGGTAGGACATCAGTCACGGGCCAGGGGTTCGGGGTGTGACATCAACGAAAGTTTAAGGCGACAAAACTGTCCAAAATTCTAGGCCATTTCGGCAATCACAAGGACAACAACAACATCTATTCTTTTCCATGCCCTTTTCAATCCAAGTTGTTATTCTAACATGGTATATAGTCGCAATCAATTGCAACAACTATAATCCATTTCTTATACAACATGCGACAATTATAACTATCGACCAAATTGATTTCCAATTTTAATGGCTAACATGTCAATCTCGGATTTAAGCTTCCAAATTCCATAACATTTATCAATCCTCGTTCTAAATATCTCATGCTCATCTATAAACTACTACAAGATGAAATCTTGAATTACAATAGCAAGACGGAGATTATTACCTCTTTTAGCCCAAATACAATCCAAAACATAAAGTCGATTCTTAGCAACTTTAGCTCCTCTTCTTGACGTTTCAATCCGCTCCAAGCAACCCTTAGAAGTTCATAAACAACTTCTCTTCAAATTCTAACTTCAAAGTTGAAGAACACCTTAGGTTTTCATGTTGCGACTAACGTAAAAACGTAGCTTTTCCGGGATCTTTGTATTGAGATGTCCTTATAATACCTCTAGGAACCCTTGGTTTAAGTATTGTGATTTATGATCCACAATTGCAAAAAATTTGTGTGGAAAGAGGGCTATGGACGAGAGCTCCATTGCAAGAACTCAAGTTCTTGAATTTTTCTAAGTGTAGAAATGATCTAGTCTTGCACTACTAGTATAGATATATACTACATTCAAGGGCTTGGATTTAACCAAATGGATGGCTAGGATTGGGTCAATTATCTCAAGCCACACTTTTCTAGTTGACTTGGTCCATTCTTTTCATCCAACAAGTGTTACAACCCGTAGTTCCAGAGTATGTATATGAGGACGTACGTACGTAAATACGACATTAAAATTGGAAAGGATGAAAGATGTGATTTTTCGACGGAAAAGTTTCCGGATCTTGTGAAGGAAAAAGGTTCATTAATGGGAATTGGATTCCCAGATTAGGTATTCGGACTTTTTGGAATATTTGAGAATTATGGAATTTTATTTCCGAAATTGGTCACGTGGGGCCCACGGGAGGAATTTACGGTTTGTGGGGCCCACTTTATTTTTTTCGGATTTTTGGCATTGCAGATATTTTCGGAAGATGAAATATTTTGGACGAGTAGGGGGGCGACACGTGTCACCCCATGTGGCCCCATGGCCGAAAGAGTGGCACTTGGACGTTTTTTAGTGGGGTGGTGAACACTTGGTTGGCCAACTACCCACACACATGTACCCATCCTCACCACCCACTTGCATTAATCTTGACCCTTGATTCTTCTATATATACCCCCTTAGGTTGAAGACAATTTTCATCCCACATTAAGCTTCCAAGGCAAAATACTCCCCTCCCCTTTGTAGTTGTTTTCGTCCCCCTTCCCCCACTTGAGTAGAAAATACTTTGGATATTATTGTATAATCCCAAATACCTTGGCCTAGTATCCCTAGTAGTATTCCAAAGTTATTTCAATACTAGGAGCCTGAAAATACTACTTTATTCCAATAGTCGCAAAATGAAACCCTAGCAAATCTTCATAAGCTTAGTTGAAGTGTTAAGAGAAGTTGTTTAGAAACTTCTAAGGGTTGCTTGGAGCGGGTTGGAGCGTAAGGATTTGGAGCTAAATGTTGCTCAGGATCGACATATAATCTTGGATAATTTTGGGCTTATCGAGGTAATGATCTTTATCCCCCTATTGTAATTGGATATTACATGTTGTAGTAATGTATAGTTGAGTATACTATATGTAGAATGATTATGGAAAAGAATTGAACTGTATTTACATAGGACTGTATTTACAGTAGACTTGGAGTATTATTGTGGAGTAGAATTGTACACGCCAGGTTAGGCGTGTAACCCCCTGGGATTATTGGTTTGTGCGGGCCTCGTTAGAGAGGAGATTTATGTGGTCATGCGGGGAGGTCTGCGAATTTTCTGTAGAATAAGGAATCTTGTATCTAGAATTATTTTACGAAGAGATCTATAGGTTGATAAATGTTTTATGGCCATTATAGGTTGAAGTACTACGAGTAGCGTATTCTACTTGAAGGGTGGAAAAAGGAAAGCAAGGTTAGAGTACTTTGGAGTGTTTTGCTAATTGTCGATAATCGTCGCGAGGTATGTGAACCTCTTCCTATCCTTTCTAGCATGATATTTGTGAAATATATTTAGTGCGGTAGACGCACGTGTGTTTAAAGGAAATTGATTTTCCTTTTGTGTCCTTGACTTGATTCCAAAGTTAAGTGACTTGTTATGAAATATTAAGGACTTGAATTATGTTAAAAAGTTGTAAAGCCTCCCTCGTGAGTAATGGGTGTGTGGTCTTTCAAAGAATAAAGTTATTTTGATTTCGAAAATAAGAACGGTTTTATCATTGGATTTAAAATGATAACTTGACTTATAAACAACTTGATTTTGGGAAAGGAGAAGTAACTTGATATGTTACTTGTTTTTAAAAGAGTAAGACACTTGGTTTAAAAAGTATATTGCTACTTGACTTTTAAAGGAAAAGTGCCTTTGTTTTAAAAGAAGGTATGGAAATTGTTTTGGTTTTACTTTGATGTCTTTTGACTTGAGTTTTAAATAATAAGAATCTTGAAGTATTTCAAAAGAGTTATTAACCATTTTTGAAAGAAAAGAAATACTTGGTTTCAAAAGCTTAAGTGTTATACTAGCTTTATGGGAAGTTCGGTATAACGACTTAAGGAAGATAGAAGGAACGGTTTACTTATTTGTTTATAAAAGTCTTGTATTGATTTCTGGAAAGTGTAGTAAGATGGTTTGATAAGTAAACATGTTAGGATGCTACGTGTGTTAGTGCCTTGTGATGTTTGTGTAAGGGGGTTTCCCTTGTTGTGCTTATGTTGTTTAACGATAAGCCGTTGTGTTAGTATTATACCACTCACCTCTTGATATGTTATACCGGGGGTTAAGCTGCCCCCCGATGCGAGGTATACCTCGGGCGATGTGTGACTATGATTCGAGAATACCTCACGCTGGTCGGGGACTATGCGAGCTACGAGTTCCGGTTAGTGTGCGGGGAATACCTCATGCGGTCCATGTGGCCACGCGGACTGAGACCGGGGCGACGCGGGAGTAGCTACCCTCGATGCGAGGAATACCTCACGCGGGCTATGTGTGGCCTATGCGAGTGCGGGAAGTTCGAGATTAGACGCGCATTGATCACGAGGGTGAGTGGCGGCCGATCACGTGGCGGTCTAGAAAGACCTCGTGATACGATTTTATAGCATTGTTGGTACGGTGGGTTCTAGTAGTCGGCTATGCCTTCGTACTTACCCCGTACGGTTTTATTATGACACAGGTGGGACCTGGTGTTCATGTGTATTCCTTGGTGCTTATATATCATGGACTGCCGGCAGTGAGGAAGGAATTCCACGGGCATGATTGATATTGTGGGCATGAGACCCATGGTTATATTTGAGTGATGACTTTAAGGGCGTGAGTCCCTGACTTGACATGACTGCTTACATATTGTGTATCGTAAATTGGTTATCATATATGTCTTCTATTTTATATAGATTATTATTTCATTTCTGATATTTTGATTTCACATACTTGGTACTGTTGTCTTGACCTCGCCGGGTGCGTTCATGCCGCAGGTAGAGGTACACCAGTCGTCGATCCTCGCTCATAGGATCACAGTTCAGCGTTTTGGGAAGCTCCGTTCCTCCGGAGGCTTATCTTTGGTATAGTCCCCTGTTGTTGTAGGTACTTACATTCAGGGGTATGGCGGGGCCCTGTCCCGTCGTTGTTGTTATAACATTCTTAGAGGTCTGTAGTACTGTTGTGGGCAGAGTTTGTAAAAGGGATGTAACTGTTCAAGTTTTTATTTATATATTCAGGAAGGTAACCGTTTTGGTTAGCCTGTTTTCTCATTGTATATCTTGTTTCATGTGTATGTTTTTATTTCCGCTGATTTTCTCTGATGTTGTATCACTAGGGTGCCCGGGGTAAGGCACCAGTCGCGGGCCCGGGTTCGGGTCGTGACAAAAGTGGTATCAGAGCAGTTAATCCTCGGAAAGTGTCTACAGACCGTATCTAGTAGAGTCTTGATTATCAGTGTGTTGTGCACCACACCTATAATCAGGAGGCTGCGGGATATTTAGGATTGGTTTCCATTCTTCTCACTCTGAGATCGTGCCTTAGAGCTGTGTTATAAGTTGGACTCCCTCTGACGTATTCTTTTCACCCGTTATGCCTCTACGCAAGGCAACCAGAGCCCAGAAGGGCAAGAAGCGAGAGGAGCCGCGAGTAGAAAACGAGAGGTTACCGAGGCACGAGCCGATCATTATCGGCGTGGCGCATTCGTGGGAGTTCTGCGGCGCGCTAGCCCTGGAGAGTTTAGAGCGATTGCGTAGCTACGAGACCACGATACCGAGCCTCTAGTCCCACGGCCGGGGCGAGGATGTGAGTTACAAGGAGATGGCCCGTTACTAGCTAGTCCGGTGGTGGGGCGAGAATGATCAGGCCGGTGGTTCGGCAGCACGATAGTTCACCCTAGATCCGATAGTTGAGACTTGAGGACTTCTTGAGTTGCGATCCACCCGAGTCCTATGGATTGAGGACGGGGAAGATCATCGAGAGTTTATTCGGCGATTGCGATGGATCATGAAAGTGATCAAGACCTCGAAGGCATTTCTTACACTTCTTGCCCTCGCGGATGAGAGCTCGAGCGCATTTATGAGGTTGAGGCGAAGCAGGCGGGCGGTTGGGAATCTGATATAGAGTTTGACTTATTGGCTCGTTAGGTGCGCGTTAGTGGCGAACATGGAGGATAGAGTGCCGATATGTCACGGGGCGTGACGATTATATAGCGTAGAGTTGTACAAGAGTAGCTCTTGATCGGACACTGGACATTGCCCGCGTCTGAGCTTACGCTGTGATCGAGGGCGTGGAGATCGGCGGATTAACCAAGATCAACGAAGAGGGCAGAGCGGCGAGGTCCTTTGGTAACTTTCGAGACGGACCTCCGGCGTGAGCCCGGTTATGCGCCTCCGCCCGACTGAGTGGTCCTCCACGGACTTGGACTTCGGGGTATTTAGGAGTTGGTCGAGACTCCGGGTTTCAGTTCACAAGTTTGCATAGGTTCTAGCCGGCCAGTTAAGTTTTCCTCGGTATTCACCATGTGGTAGACGCCATCAGAGGAATGTCGTCTTTTACTAACGCTTGTGTTACCGGCCGTCGGGGCATGCGAGAGAGAATGTCCTAGTAGGAGGATACGGTGGGGCGACTTAGCCTACCAGTCGATTGAGGATTCGGTGGTTCGGAGAGGAAGGGTGTTAGCGAGGAGGCCACCCTTTCGGTATGGCGTTGCGGTAGGTGTTCTTATGGGAGTGTCGTACTACTTAGATAGCTTGTTAGGCTTGCGGCAAGCAGGCTATTTGCGAGAAATTATCCACCAGGTGGCGCGGATGTTACGACTCGACGCCGGGATCGTGGTTGGTTCATCACCGTAGTATCGCCCAGTGAGCAAGATTTGATTAGAGCGGCAAAGGGAATTGAGCGATGGTTCTGAGGAGATCTTCAGCCTTAAGAGACTTGTTTAGGTCGTTATGGTAGATACGTGCAGAGTGCTATGTTCGATTAGCATGGTGTAAGTTGTGATTAGAACATGGGTAGTTGAGAAGGGTAAGTCTGGGGATGCGAAAATGGGGAGCCTTAGAATTTATAACAGTTGGGACCTTGGATGCAAGGCCGTCCTGAGTGGATGATTTTACGGTTGGTCTTTGTCGAAGTACTCGGTATACGTGGAGTATTTTTGTGTGATTATTCCATGGGTAGTATGAGATGGAAGTGGTAGCTTTCATGACGTGAACTGGTAAGATTGTTCCGGATCGGGAGCGAGTTTAGTACGAAGTGGGTCGGGTTGGGGCCATTTCGCGAGTCAACCCGCAGCCCGGAATATGGTGGGGTCAGTTTGAGGTGGTCCCGCTAGATAATAGGGTCACGAGGGTGTTAAGCCCAAGTTAGGTAACCATCGTACGAGTTCGTGGATGCGTTCGACCAGTAGCCGGGCCGATGAGGTCAGCCCATCTTGTCTTCCAGTTAGGACTGTTTACTCGGCGGAAGGTTATGCGAGATGTTATCAGGGAGGTTGTAAGGCTGCACGGGGTTCCTACTTTTATTTTATGGCAGGCAGTGGAGCCCAGCTTACGGCTATTTATTTTTTTTTCGGGAGGTTTTACCAGGCGGGGTTAGGAACTCAGGTGAGTCTCAGTATTGCCTTCACCCTCGGGCCGACGTACGAACAACGCATTTTATCCAGACATTTGAGGATAGGTTGCGGGCTGGTGTTTTGATTTCAGGGGTAGCTGTGAGGATTATTTGCCTCTTGTTGAGTGAGTATTATATAGCTACCATTTCAGTACTCGGATGGTGCCTTATGAAGCCTTGTATGGGCGGAAGTGTAGGTTGTCGGTCGATTGGTTCGATGTTGGCAAGGTTCAGATAGTTGGTCCCTACTTGATTCAGCAGGATGTGGGTAAGGTGAAGCTTATCCAGAAGAGGTTTTTAGCAGCTCAGAGTCAACAGAAGTCGTGTGGATAATCGGCGTCGACACTTGGAGTTCAGGTTGACGGTGGGTCTTCTTGAAGGTACCACCCCGGAAGGGTGTGACGAGATTTGGGAAGCAGGGGAAACTTAGCCTGAGGTACTTTGGGCATTTTCAGATCGTTGTAGAATAGGCCAGGTTGCCTATAAGTTAGCATTTTCGTCCGACTTAGGAGACAGTACGTTCGGTCTCCCATGTTGCTATGTTTCGGAAGAGTATCGGAGATCCATCCAGAGTGTTTCCAGTTAAAGATGACCAGGTTTGGGGGTAGTGACTCCAATGTTTTGGAAACTGAAGCGATGACTGGAGTATGGTACGTGTACTGAGAGTTCGGGTGTACGAGAAGGGTACGACGAGTAAGGAAAGAAGTGAACATGTGCTAAGAAGATGGAAGTGTCCTTTTTATAAGTGAAGATGGGAAGAAAGTATCCTTTTGACCAAATACCTTGGCCTAGTATTGTAGTTGTTTTCGTCCCCTCCCCTTTGTAGTTGTTTTCTTCCCCCTTCCCCCACTTGAGTAGAAAATACTTTGGGTATTATTGTATAATCCCAAATACCTTGGCCTAGTATCCCTAGTAGTATTCCAAAGTTATTTCAATACTAGGAGCCCGGAAATACTACTTTATTCCAATAGTCGCAAAATGAAACCCTAGAAAATCTTCATAAGCTTAGTTGAAGTGTTAAGAGAAGTTGTTTAGAAACTTCTAAGGGTTGCTTGGAGCGGGTTGGAGCGTAAGGATTTGGAGCTAAACGTTGCTCAGGATCGACATATAATCTTGGATAATTTTGGGCTTGTCGAGGTAATGATCTTTATCCCCCTATTGTAATTGGATATTACATGTTGTAGTAATGTATAGTTGAGTATACTATATGTAGAATGATTATGGAAAAGAATTGAACTGTATTTACATAGAATTTGTATTCTGATGAGACTTGGAGTATTATTGTGGAGTAGAATTGTACACGTCCGGTTAGACGTGTAACCCCCCCTGGGATTATTGGTTTGGTAACGGGCCTCGTTAGAGGAGGAGATTTATGTGGTTGCGGGGAGGTCTTTGCGAATTTTCCGTAGAATAAGGAATCTTGTATCTAGAATTATTTTACGAAGAGATCTAGAGGTTGATAAACGTTTTATGGCCATTATAGGTTGAAGTACTACGAGTAGCGTATTCTACTTGAAGGGTGGAAAAAGGCAAGCAAGGTTATAGTACTTTGGAGCGTTTTGCTAATTGTCGATAATCGTCACGAGGTATATGAACCTCTTCCTATCCTTTCTAGCATGATATTTGTGAAATATATTTAGTGCGGTAGACGCACGTGTGTTTAAAGGAAATTGATTTTCCTTTTGTGTCCTTGACTTGATTCCAAAGTTAAGTGACTTATTATGAAATATTAAGGACTTGAATTATGTTAAAAAGTTGTAAAACCTCACTCGTGAGTAATGGGTGTGTGGTCTTTCAAAGAATAAAGTTATTTTGATTTCGAAAATAAGAACGGTTTTATCATTGGATTTAAAATGATAACTTGACTTATAAACAACTTGATTTTGGGAAAGGAGAAGTAACTTGATATGTTACTTGTTTTTAAAAGAGTAAGACACTTGGTTTAAAAAGTATATTGCTACTTCACTTTTAAAGGAAAAGTGCCTTTGTTTTAAAAGAAGGTATGGAAATTGTTTTGGTTTTACTTTTGTCACGACCCGACCCCGGGCCGCGACTGGTGCCCTACCTGGGCACCCTGTTCAGGTATACATCAGAGAATAGCAGCGGAACATACACAACTTAAACACAGGTGTAAACAATATAACAACGGGCTAGCGGATAAGGTCGCTTCCATTATATAAACAAAGTCAAAAGTACAACTTTACCACTCGGTTCTTACAGACCACATATGTGAATACGGACCTCAGGAAAAACAAGCGTGGCGGGCGGGGGCCCGCCATACCTGCGAATGTACATAATCTACAACATCGGGAAAGGTGTACTAAAAGAAAGACAAGCCTCGGAAAATGGAGCTTCCGGCGTCGATAAGCGATCTAAGAGTGTGGATCCGACACCTTTACCACTTTCTGCGGCATGAGCGGCCCAGGAAGGGGGTCGAGACACAATATGTACTAAGTATGTAAAAGCGGAAAATCAGTAATTACAACATAAGTTTAAAAGAAAGCGGAGACATGTATGATAACAAAATTACGATTGCCGGTGCCTTACTAACAATGAGAGTAAAAATAGGTGTATACTTACAACGAAAAATAGGATTGGAATCCTACTCACGGGACTATTTCACCGCATAGGTCCGGTGGACCTCGTGAGGTATTCCTCGCGTGGGACTATTTCACCGCATAAGCCCTACGGACTCGTGAGGTATTCCTCGCATAAATTTGGACCCGCGTGGGACTATTTCACCGCGTAAGCCCTACGGACTCGCGTGAGGTATTCCTAGCGTCGTGGGTAGCAAATCCACGGAAATATGCAATGCCACAATCAGAATGACCATGACGAATAATATATCACTAGCCCAAATCCGGCTATCACACATAACATACGCTCTATCGGCTTATCATACAATATATAAGCAAGTTAAGAAATCCCCTAACTTCTTACTATTCTCGTTTGTATACACTCTCATTTTAGTTTACCTAAGGCACTACCATGTCTTTTATAAAAATCCAGGAATTTAACCCAAAGTACTACGTACTTCTATTCTTTTAAAATGACTCATTTCATTATAACACTTCCAAGATACTAATAACCGTAGTATCAAGTTACAATTTCTTTTCAAGACAAGTCACAATACTTTTAGAAATAAAAATTAGGCTTCTAAATCAAGTGACTCATGTCTTATAAAACCTTAGGCAATTGATGCCTTAAAATCGAATTGCCTTCCATTAAATCAAGTCATTTATCTTTCCATAAGGTCAATATAACCAACTCCCCATAAAGTCGTTATATTCACTTTATGCCTTAGTCAAGTACAATTTCCTATCCAAGGGACTTATACGTTTTTAAAACGTCACAAGTATCACATACTTTAAAATTCTTCAAGTCCCTTATCTTTAACAAGACTTAAGACATCTTTAATATTCTCAAAGAAGGGAGTTAATCTCCTAACTCACCCGACTTGGCTGTTATACCCCGTAGTTCCAGGGTATGTATGTGAGGACGTACGTACGAGAATACGACAGAAATTTTGGAAAGAAAGGAAGATGTGATTTTTTTCGACGGAAAAGTTCCGGTTTTTGTGAAGAAAAAGGTTCGTTAATGGGAATTGGATTCCCAGATTTGGTATTTGGACTTCTTGGATTATATTAGAATTTTGAGGTTTTATTTTCAGAAATGGTCACGTGGGACCCACGGGAGAAATTCTGGTTTTGTGGGGCCGCTTTGTTTTGAGATTTCGGTATTTTGGATATTTTGGAAGACGAAATATTTTGGGCCAATTGGGGCGACACGTGTCACCCCGTGTGGCACTTGCGAAATGGGTGGACAGTGGCTAGGCACTGTCCGCTTGCCGATTGGCCCTCACACTTGGCACCATTTTCGTTTGGCCATGTGGTGTGGTGGGACCACACACATGGCCCAATCTTGACCTACACTTATATTGATCTTGGCCCTTGGTTCTTCTATAAATACCCGCGGCGAAGAGTAAAATCATCCTCACGGCAGAAAGCTTTCCAAAGCAAATGTTTTCCCTCCTTTGTGTAGATTTCGTCCCCTCCTCTTGTGTAGAAAATACTTGGTGTATTGTTGTATAATCCCAAATACCTTGGCCTAGTATCCTAGTAGTATTCCAAAGTTATTTCATACTAGGGCAGATTACTACTTTATTCCAATAGCCGTAAAACGAAACCCTAGAAAAATCTTCCTAGCTTGGTGGAAGTTTTTAGAGAAGTTGTTTAGAAACTTCTAAGGGTCGCTTGGAGCGGGTTGGAGCGTAAGGATTGGAGCTAAACGTTGCTCAGGATCGACTTATAACTTGGATAATTTTTGGGCTTATCGAGGTAATGATCTATGTCCCCCTATTGTAATTAGATATTACATGTTGTAGTAGTTATACTTGAGTATATTATATTGGAAGGATGATTATAAAGGATTGAACGGTATTTACATTGGACTGTACTTACAGTAGACTTGTGTAAGTATTATTGTGAAGCATATTTGAACACGTCCGGTTAGACGTGTAATCCCCTGGGAGTTGTTGGCCTGGTAGCGGGCCTGGTTAGGGGAGGAGATTTATGTGATAGCGGGGGGGGAGGTGCTGCCGAAATTTCTGTAGAATAAGGAATCTTGTGTTTAGAATATTCTACGGAGAGTGCTAGAAGTTGATTTATATATTGTGGTTGTTATAGGTGGATCTTTCTACGCGCGGCATACTTGACTTGGCTTGTGGTTTAAGCTAAAGGTATGTGATTCTTCCTATACTCTTGAGCATGATTGTTGTGAACTATATAGTACGGTAGACGTACGTGTGTGAAACGATTTTTGTTTGTTTTAAAACATAAAGTGTTATAATGGTTTTATGGGAAGTTAGTTATAACGACTTTATGAAGATAAAAGAAAGATTTGGTTTGTGATAAAAACGACTTGATTTTGAAAGTTAAGAGACTTGATCTTGAAAGATAAGAGACTTGACTTATAACGACTTGTTTTGGAAAAGGAGAAGTAACTTGATTTAAGTATAGGTTACTTGTTTTGAAAAGAGTAAGTTAATTGGGTTTTAAAAAGAGTATACTTGATGTTGTTCTAAAAGAAAAGCACTTGGTTTATAAAGTATAAAATACTTGATTTTAAAAGCCTTGTAAAGATTTTCTGAAGGTGAAGTAATTTGGTTTTAAAAGTAAACGTGTTTTCTTTATATACTACAGTATTAGTATCGTGTGGCTTTACGTAGAAAGAGGTCTTTTGAAAGAAGGAAAGTATGTAGTATTTTGGGTTTGAAACCGGATTGTTGATTAAAATGAATGTATGTTAAACTTGCCTATGCTTGTTGTGATAGTCTTTGATGTGCAAGTGTTTTGTTGATGTCTTCAGTGACTCTGCAGGAGGCGACTATCGATTGATTGACCGACATACCGGCGTTGGGTGGTCCACGGTATCGTCCACTTTGAGTATCGTTGGTTGTTTTGCATCGTCGTGACTCTGGGAGGGCGGCTATCGATTTATTTCCTTTGGACATCTTGGCGTGATGGATGTTCCACGGGCGTCGTCGATGGGGATGGTTTCATGGCCATGACTTCGAGGTAAGATCGGGGCACGCGGTCATTGTGAGGTTGATTTGTTAGTCCATGGACCGCTAATCCATGAAGCTTGCGCGGTGACGGCGATCACGGGCTTGGTTTTATGCGTGTGGTTGTGCACACTTTAGATACTTGTTCGGTCATTTTCGTGCACCGGTAGCCTGCGGTAGATAGCTTAAGATACTTGCCTCGATGCGTATCTTGTGAGGCGGTAGGCTATCAGACGTTAGCTTAAGATACTTGCCTCGGCGATTGCGTGGCTAGCTTTTGGGTAGTAGTTGGCTTAGTACCTTGCAGTGATGGGATATGACTAGCTTTTGGGTAGTAGTTGGCTATTCTACTTGCCCGATCGGTTTTGATGACGGCGGGATCTAGTGTTCGTGTTCACATACGGGTGTTGTTTTACATCATGTGCTGCCGTGATGAGAATGAGTTCCACGGGCATGAGTGGTATTATGGGCGTGAGACCCATAATTATGTGTGAAGTGATTATTCGGGATATCGTCCCTTACTTGACATCAAGCATTTACTTATTGCGAAATGGTTTTATAAAATGATGAAATGTGATTTCATTCTGGTATTTTGATTTCACATACTTGGTACTGTTATGTCGACCTCGCCCGGGGCTGCGTTCATGCGCAGGTAAGTACACAGTTGGTTGATCTCGCTCATAGGATCGTGATTCAGCGTTAGGAAGCTCGTTCCTCCGAGGCTTATCTTTTAGTATAGTCCTGTCATTGTAGGTACTTGTACATTCGAGGGTATGGCGGGCCCCGTCATAGTTGTTGTATATCTTAGAGTGCATGCTTTGTTGTGGCGGGAGTTTGTAAAAAGGATAACTGTTCGGGTTTTATGTATATATCTTGAAGGCGCGGTTGGGTTGGCTGTTTATTTATTTATGTCTCATTTCATGTGTAAAGTTTTTATTTCCGCTGGTTTTCTCTGATGTTGTATCACTAGGGTGCCCGGGGTAAGGCACCGATGGCGGGCGAGTTTGGGCGTCACAAGTGGTATCGAGCGATTAATCCTCGGAAAGTGTCTCTGAACCGTGTCTAGTAGAGTCTTGATTATCGGTGTGTTGTGCACCATCTATAATCGAGAGGTCGCAGGACATTTAGGATTAGTTTCTATTCTTCTCACTGAGATCGTGCCTTAGAAGCGATGTTGTAAGTTGGACTCCTTACGGCGTGTTCTTTTACGCGATTATGCCTCGCGCCAAGGCAACCCGGCCCGAAGGGCAAGGCGGCCGTGGGAGCCGCTAGTGGGACACGAGAGAATGCGAGCGCGAGCGGTCATTACCGAGATAGTTCTTGAGCGGCGAGTTTTGCGGCGCCGCCCGGCCCAGAGAGTTAGCGCGGCGGTGGGCTGCGAGACCACGATACTGAGCCTCGGTCCCGGCACGGAAGCGGAGAGATGGGTTACTGAGAGATGGCGATTCTGCGGCGGGATCGTGGCGAACACGAGGAGAGGATCTGGCGAGTCGATTCGGTAGCCCGTAGTTCATCCCGGTCCGGATAGTTTGAGGCTACGGGATTATCTGAGTTGTATCCCTTGATTACGGGTGAGGCACGAGGATGATCCGAGGAGTTCATCCGTCGATTCTGAAGGATCATGCAGTGATCAAGGCTTCGGAGACCGAGTCCGTGTTTTTCGGTTCGCATAGGCTGCTTGATACCGCAGTCGACTTGTTTGATTCATGGGAGCTGTCCCGGGGGGAGCATGCGCCCCCAGCTGTTTGGGACGAGTTCTCGGAGGCATTTCTCACCATTTCTTGCCGCGCGATGAGAGAGGCGCGGGCGGCGAGTTTACGATCTTTGAGGCGAGGAGGGCGCCGATTCGAAGTACAACGTAGAAGTTCGACTCGTTGGCTCGATATGTCCTGCGTTAGTAGCTAATATGGAGGGCGAGTGCACCGCACGTCACGGGGCTTGATGACTACTTGGCGTAGTCTTGTTGGGTGTATCGCTTGGTAGGGCATGGACATCGCCGCGTGCGAGCTCGTGCACTAGGGTGTGAAACGCGGAGAGACCGCGGATTGACGAATATCGGCGAGAAGAGGCCGGGGCAGTGGTCCTTTGGTAACTTTCAAGGCGGACCGCCTCAGCAGAACTAGTTATACGCGCGCCCGATGCAGTGGTCCTCTGATGCCTTGTGGCCTCGAGTATTCGGGGAGCGGTCGTGGCTCGAGTTCGAGTTTCGGGGAGTTGGGGTCTTGGCGGAGAAGCCACCCGACCTAAGTGTAACGGTGTGGTAAACCCGTTCGAAGTGTCGGAAGGACTTGTTTTACATGTGGCGCGGGGCCATTTTGCGAAATTGTCCTACCAGAGGTAGCGCGGATGTTGAGACTTCGACGCCGGGATGCATTGCGGGTTCTTCGCCGCCGATAGCTAGGCGGTGTTCATATCTGCGTGAGGCGAGCGGTCGTGGTGGAAGTTCCGATTATAGCGGTCCTTGAAATCGCTATTTGTTTTTGTGATATCGGTATATCCTTGACCTCTAGAGACTAGTATGCATTTGTATTAAGATAAGTATATTTTTTAATTATTATGTTCGATAGCATTATGTTGGTGTGATAATTCCATGGGTAGTGTAAGATGGAAGTGGTAGCTTTCATGGCGTGAATTAGTAAGATTGTTCGGATCGGGAACGAGAGAGATTAGGCGCGATAGCGGGTCGGGTTGAGGCCAAGTCGCGGGTCAACCGCGGCCGGATTGAGGTGGGTCGATTCGAGGTGGTCGTAGGGTGGTAGTCACGAGGTGCTAGGCCCAGTTTAGGTAACCATCGTATGAGTTCGGGGATGTGTTCGATCGAGAATCGGATCGTGAAGGCGGAGATAGGCCTTAGAGTAAATTGAAGCTAGTAGGAGCTATTGTGAGATTAGAAATGATTTCCTCGTTAGCTTGGATTTGTATGTTACTATGGCCGTTGATGGCGTGATTGGTTTCGTAAGTATAGTAGTGAAGACTATACCGCACTGCGTTCGTTTGGAGACTTAGAAGGAACATTCGGACGAATGTTTCTAAGGGGAAGAATGTTATACCCGTAGTTCGTGGTATGTATGTGAGGGCGTGCGTGCGAGAATACGGCGAAATTTTGGAAAGAAAGGAAGATGTGATTTTTTCGACGGAAAAGTTCCGGTTTTGTGAAGAAAAAGGTTCGTTAATGGGAATTGGATTCCCAGTTTGGTATTTGGACTTCTTGGATTATATTAGAATTTTGAGGTTTTATTTTGAAATGGTCACGTGGGACCCACGGGAGAAATTTACTGTTTTGTGGGGCCGCTTTGTTTTTGAGATTTCCGGTATTTTGGATATTTTGGAAGACGAAATATTTTGGATTTAATCGGGGCGACACGTGTCACCCCGTGTGGCACTGGCGAAATGGGTGGAAGTGGCTAGGCACTGTCCTTGGCGATTTGGCCTCACAATTGGCACCATTATCGTTTGGCCAACTCGTGTGTTGGGAACCAAACACACATGGCACAATCTTTACCCTACACTTATATTGATCTTGGACCTTGGTTCTTCTATAAATACCCTCGCGAAGAGTAAAATCATCCTCACAGAAAGCTTTCCAAAGCAAATGTTTTCCCTCCCTTTGTGTAGATTTCGTCCCCTCCTCTTGTGTAGAAAATACTTGGTGTATTGTTGTATAATCCCAAATACCTTGGCCTAGTATCCTAGTAGTATTCCAAAGTTATTTCAATACTAGAGCAGATTACTACTTTATTCCAATAGCCGTAAAACGAAACCCTAGAAAAATCTTCCTAGCTTGGTGGAAGTTTTTAGAGAAGTTGTTTAGAAACTTCTAAGGGTCGCTTGGAGCGGGTTGGAGCGTAAGGATTGGAGCTAAACGTTGCTCAGGATCGACTTATAACTTGGATAATTTTTGGGCTTATCGAGGTAATGATCTATGTCCCCCTATTGTAATTAGATATTACATGTTGTAGTAGTTATACTTGAGTATATTATATTGGAAGGATGATTATAAAGGATTGAACGGTATTTACATTGGGTTTGTACTTACAGTAGACTTGTGTAAGTATTATTGTGAAGCATATTTGAACACGTCCGGTTAGACGTGTAATCCCCTGGGAGTTGTTGGCCTGGTAGCGGGCCTGGTTGGGGGAGGAGATTTTTGTGATAGCGGGAGAGTCTTTGAAATTTACGTAGAATAAGGAATCTTGTGTTTAGAATATTCTACGGAGAGTGCTAGAAGTTGATTTATATATTGTGGTTGTTATAGGTGGATCTTTCTACGCGCGGCATACTTGACTTGGCTTGTGGTTTAAGCTAAAGGTATGTGATTCTTCCTATACTCTTGAGCATGATTGTTGTGAACTATATAGTACGGTGGACGTACGTGTGTGAAACGATTTTTGTTTGTTTTAAAACATAAAGTGTTATAATGGCTTTATGGGAAGTTAGTTATAACGACTTTATGAAGATAAAAGAAAGATTTGGTTTGTGACAAAACGACTTGATTTTGAAAGTTAAGAGACTTGATCTTGAAAGATAAGAGACTTGACTTATAACGACTTGTTTTCGGAAAAGGAGAAGTAACTTGATTTAAGTGTAGGTTACTTGTTTTGAAAGAGTAAGTTAATTGGGTTTTAAAAGAGTATACTTGATGTTGTTCTAAAAGAAAAGCACTTGGTTTATAAAGTATAAAATACTTGATTTTAAAAGCCTTGAAAAGATTTTTACGAAGGTGAAGTAATTTGGTTTTAAAAGTAAAGCGTGTTTTCTTTATATACTACAGTATTAGTATCATGTGGCTTTTACGTAGAAAGAGGTCTTTTGAAAGAAGGAAAGTATGTAGTATTTTGGGTTTGAAACCGGATTGTTGATTAAAATGAATGTATGTTAAACTTGCCTATGCTTGTTGTGATAGTCTTTGATGTGCAAGTGTTTTGTTGATGTCTCGCCGTGACTCTGCAGGGAGGCGGCTATCCGATTGATTATTTGGACATCGGCGTTGGGTGGTCCACGAGTATCGTCCACTTTGAGTATCGACCGGTTGTTTCAGATCGCCGTGACTCTGCAGGAGGGCGGCTATCGATTTATTTCCTTTGGACATCTTGGCGTGATGGATGTTCCACGGGCATGCGTCGATGGGATGGTTTCATGGCCATGACTTCCGAGGTAAGATCTTGGGGCACGCGGTCATTGTGAGGTTGATCGTTAGTCCACGGACCGCTAATCCATGAAGCTTGCGCGGTGACGGCGATCACGGGCTTGGTTTATGCGTGTGGTTCGAGCACACTTTAGATACTTGTTCGGTCATTTTCGTGTATCTGGTAGCCTCCGGTAGATAGCTTAAGATACTTGCCTCGGCCATATCTTGTGAGACGGTAGGCTATTATGCGTTAGCTTAAGATACTTGCCTCGGCGATTGCGTGGCTAGCTTTTGGGTAGTAGTTGGCTTAGTACCTTGCAGTGATGGGATATGACTAGCTTTTGGGTAGTAGTTGGCTATTCTACTTGCGATCGGTTTTGATGACGAGCAGATCTAGTGTTCAGGTTCACATATGGGTGTTGTTTTACATCATGTACTGCCGGCAGTGAGGAATGAGTTCCACGGGCATGAGTGGTATTATGGGCGTGAGACCCATAATTATGTGTGAGTGATTATTCTGGGGATATGCGTCCCCTTACTTGACATAACTGTTTACTTATTGCGAAATGGTTTTATAAAATGATGAAATGTGATTTCATTACGGTATTTTCAGTTTCACATACTTGGTACTGTTGTCGACCTCGCCGGGCTGCGTTCATGCCGCAGGTAGAGGTACACCAGTTGGTTGATCCTCGCTCATAGGATCGCAGTTCAGCGTTGGGAAGCTCCGTTCCTCCGGAGGCTTATCTTTTGGTATAGTCCCCTGTCATTGTAGGTACTTGTACATTCAGGGGTATGGCGGGGCCATGTCCGTCATAGTTGTTGTATATCTTAAGTGCAGAGTAATCTTTGTTGTGGGCGGGGTTTGTAAAAAGGATAATTGTTCGTTTTATGTATATATCTTGAAAAGCGGTTGGGTTGGCTGTTTATTTATTTATGTCTCATTTCATGTGTAAAGTTTTATTCCATTGGTTTTCTCGATGTTGTATCACTAGGGTGCAGGGTAAGGCACCGATGTGGGCCCGTTTGGCGTCACATTGGCATTTCATAAAACAAGTAAAGAATGTCAAAGTCTTGACGTCTCAGTACTATATACGTGAAACTAGTCATGCTCAAAGGATAGGAAAAGTTCTACATACCTCGTCGGGTCAAACCACTTGCCAAGTACAAAGTCCCGCTCGTAGAATGTCAACCTATAATATTCACCATACGTCCATTAACGCCTTACTTCAATGTAGAATATTATAAGTGTTAAGTCGCTAAATTCTACGGAAAATCAGACAGCACCTCCTTTGTTTCTACTTACTTTTCCACCTCTTTCGAGGCTGAATTCAATAACCAAACAGCCCCAATTGGCTCACACAATTTATCCATTTGTAAGGTCTGTTTACATGTTACAGTTACAACTATCGATTTCCTTTGTTTTTCACATTTCAAATGGCTATCAAAACCTATTATACATAACAATCTAAAACATGGTTCACGTGGCCAATATCAACTTTAACAAGGATTACTATAAATTTCCAAGAGGAGAGGAAATCTCTTACCTTTGGGTTAGCCCACTAAAGCTCTCTTTCTTCAACTTCTATTCCCGTCAAACTCGTCCTTGTGAGTTTCCCACAAGCTTACCAGCACTTTGTCTTCTTACCGCCGCTCCAACAACACCCACTAAGTTAGGTTTTTCTCAAATCTCAAGAGAGAAGGGGAGAGGGGTTTTTTTTAGGTGTTCAAAGGTGAAATGACCAAGTCTTTCAAGACTTGGTCTTAAAATAGGGCTCTTTTCATGGTCAACAAGATGGGAGGGACACTTGTCACCCTCTCATAGGCCCTTTTCGAAAATATCCCCTGTTTTAAGCAATTCCCGCAGAAAATTTTCCGCCTTGGCGCCAGCCTCATTGGCCGGCGCCGCTGAGACGCACGACACGAAAATCCTTCGCCTACGCCACTACGTAATTTCTAACGCCCATACCTCTCCGCTCCGATGTCCTATCGACGAGCTGTTTGTCGCGTTGGACACTAGACTCATCCAACTTTATACTAGGCTTGCTAAACACCCCATACATCTAAAAAAATAATTGGGGTACCACACTCCAAATAAGACTTAAAATCCGCTCGACACATGATTGCCGACTTATCTTATATTCGAATTTACGGGGTGTAACAACTTTGATGTCTTTTGACTTGAGTTTTAAATAATAAGAATCTTGAAGTATTTCAAAAGAGTTATTAACCATTTTTGAAAGAAAAGGAATACTTGGTTTCAAAAGCTTAAGTGTTATACTAGCTTTATGGGAAGTTCGGTATAACGACTTAAGGAAGATAGAAGGAACGGTTTACTTATTTGTTTATGAAAGTCTTGTATTGATTTCTGGAAAGTGTAGTAAGATGGTTTGATAAGTAAACATGTTAGGATGCTACGTGTGTTAGTGTCTTGTGATGTTTGTGTAAGGGGGTTTCCCTTGTTGTGCTTATGTTGTTTAACGATAAGCCGTTGTGTTAGTATTATACCACTCACCTCTTGACATGTTATACCGGGGGTTAAGCTGCCCCCCGATGCGAGGTATACCTCAGGCGGTCTGTGTGACTATGATTCGAGAATACCTCATGCGGGTCCAGGGGACCTATGCGGAGCTACGAGAGTTCCAGGTTAGTGTGCGGGGAATACCTCATGCGGTCTATGTGGCCATGCGGACTACGAGATGCGGGGCGATGCCGTGGGTAGCTACCTCGACGCGAGAATACCTCACGCGGGCTATGTGTGGCCCATGCGAGTGCGGGAAGTTCCAGATTAGACGCGCATTGATCGAGGGCGAGTGGCCAGCTTCGATCATGTGGCGGTCTAGAAATACCTCGTGATATAGTTTTATAGCATTGTTGGTACGGTGGGTTCTAGTAGTCGGCTATGCCTTCGTACTTACCCCGTACGGTTTTATTATGACACAGGTGGGACCTGGTGTTCATGTGTATTCCTTGGTGCTTATATATCATGGACTGACGACAGTGAGGAAGGAATTCCACGGGCATGATTGATATTGTGGGCATGAGACCCATGGTTATATTTGAGTGATGACTTTAGGCGTGAGTCACGACTTGACATATTCGCTTACATATTGTGTATCGTAAATTGGTTATCATATATGTCTTACATTTTATATAAAGCGTTATGATTTCTTTTCTGATATTTTGATTTCACATACTTGGTACTGTTGTCGACCTCGCCCGGGGGTTGCGTTCATCCGCAGGTAGAGGTACACCAGTCGTCGATCCTCGCTCATAGGATCACAGTTCAGCGTTTTGGGAAGCTCCGTTCCTCCGGAGGCTTATCTTTGGTATAGTCCCCTGTTGTTGTAGGTACTTACATTCAGGGGTATGGTGGGGCCCTGTCCCGTCGTTGTTGTTATAACATTCTTAGAGTGCAGTAATCTTGTTGTGGGCGAGTTTGTAAAAGGATATGCTCAAGTTTTTATTTATATATTCAGGAGGGTAACCGTTTTGGTTAGCCTGTTTTCTCATTGTATATCTTGTTTCATGTGTATGTTTTTATTTCCGCTGATTTTCTCTGATGTTGTATCACTAGGATGCCCGGGGTAAGGCACCAGTCGCGGGCCCGGGTTCGGGTCGTGACAACAAGCCCATGTGGAGGGTGACACGTGTCGCCCTCCCATAGGTCTAAAATATTTTGTTTCCTGAAATTTCCATGATTGGTCAAAATACCGAAAACCTCGTGGGCCCCACAAAACTTAAAATTTCCCGGGTGGGCCCCACGTATCCAACTCTGAAAATAAAATTCCATAATTCCGATAAATTCTAAAAGTCTTAAATAACAAATTTGAGAATCCAATTCTCCTTAACGAACAATTTTCCTTCCCGGGGTTCGGAAGATTTTCCTTAGAAATTACAACTCTTTCTTTCGTTCAAATTTTTAAGTCCTGATTCCTTACGTACATTCTCTTTAAACATATCCTGGAATTACGGGGTGTAACAACACTGTACACGAGTCCAGCCCACATATGAATACATACCTCTAAGAGTTTGACAGTAACTATGGAGGGACAAGGCCCCACCGTACCTCTGAATATATATAAGACTGTAATACAAACTCCGTACCAAAATGACAAGACTCCGGAATAGTGGAGTTGTCTCAATAGAAGATGAATGGAGATCCTAAGCTCACGGATCACCCAACCGAGTACCTATACCTGCGGGCATGAACGCAGCCTCCCGGAGATGGGGTCAGTACAACAATATACTAAGTATGTAAACATAAAGTACAATAAATAAAATCATAACTGGCCAAAAGATGACAGAGACAAGTATGAAAATCAAATACCAGATCCGATCGTGCCATATAAAATAGAGCCAACTGTACCTTTCACAAGTATGAGAGTCATTTTAAAACCATGAATGCCTTTTCATATAATCATATACTGTTATGGGTATCTATACCCGCATCATAGCAACCTTGTGTAATTTAACTCATCTTTTGACTCTCAAAGGAATAAAACCAGGGTACCAACATCTCATGTACCGACCATTAAAACGAACTTCCCTTCCAAGGTACCAACATCTCATGTACCAATCACATATACAAACTTTCATTTCAGTTATGCCAAGGTACCAGAACATCATGTACCAAACACATATAAAATCTTCCATTTAGCTATGCCAAGGTACCAAAACATCATGTACCAAACACATATAAAATCTTCCATTTAGCTATGCCAAGGTACCAAAACATCATGTACCAAACACATATAAAATATTTCATTTAGCTATGCCAAGGTACCAAAACATCATGTACCAAACACATATAAAATCTTCCATTTAGCTATGCCAAGGTACCAAAAAAATATAAAATCTCCCATTTTAGATAAACCTAGGTACCAACATCTCGTGTACCATACACATATAATGAACTTTCATTTTAGATAAACCTAGGTACCAACATCTCGTGTACCATAAACATATAATGAACTTTCATTTTAGATAAACCTAGGTACCAACATCTCGTGTACCATACACATATAATGAACTTTCATTTTAGAAACTCAAAGTACTATCAATAGGATAGGTAAACAACTTCCATTTTAGAAACTCAAAGTACTATCAATAGGATAGGTAAACAACTTCCATTTTAGAAACCCAAAGTACTATCAATAGGATAGGTAAACAACTTCCATTTTAGAAACTCAAAGTACTATCAATAGGATAGGTAAACAACTTCCATTTTAGAACTCAAAGTACTATTAATAGGATATATCACTAAGGATTAGGTTCCAATAGAACTCTATAAAGATTGAGTCAAGTATCGTTATGGATTAGGATCCACTCACTTTCTAAAATCAAATCATGTATCAATAAGGATTAAAATTCACTCACTTTATAAACTCAAATCAAGTATCAATAAGGATTAAAATCCACTCACTTTATAAACTCAAATCATGCCAAATGAAGAAGGGATAGTTCACATACTTTATTGACGAGCTAACCAACTCTACAATCTAGGATACGTCTCAAAGTACTTCAACCTATAACAACAATAACACGTATATCAACACGTGCTTACTAATGTAGGTTATATACCAAGTAAGGGCTCTCTTATCCTATAAAAATTTGGGCAACACTTCCCCTATTTATACGTACTTTTCCACCTTTCAAGAAGGTCAATTTCAACAACAACCAAGCCACAATTAAGGGCACAACCAAACAACAATCAAAGGGGACTACACGCCTACCTTACGTGTAAAATTCAGCCCCTTAATCCATATAAAAACAGCCCACAAAAACAGTCCGTGTTCCACAACAACAAGGTTAAAATGTGAAGCCTTTCAACACCTTTCTACACCTTTAATCCCTTAGGAATTTCATTAGCAATTACTACCTTTAAACATGCATATTGGTGGCTGATTTTCCAGCATTTTAATACCTCAAAACAGTCCCTAAAAACTGCATAACAATATCCAACAGTTTTATAGTATATACGGCCAACAACCCCAATACGATAACCCTTTCCATAATCCTTTATAATCCAATTCAAGTTCCAATACTTTTATACAAGTCATAACAACTTATCAATAACAATATTACTTCATTATAACATGCAATAGATGAATATAATAACAACAATAACCAAAGAAACCCGATGTCCCGAAAAACTGTCACTCTCGGCCCAACTTCAGCAAAATTGTCCAAACACTTTTTATTCTTCATTCTTCTTAATACAAGTGTCATGCCTCAAACCCCGGGCCCGTGACCGGTGCCCTACCTGGGCACCCTTCTACCCATACAACATAAGTAACTCGCGAAAGGTAAATAACACTTTTTTTTTCTAAACAAAGGCAAAGCTGGAAAGGCTGCCATAATATATAACACTCCAAATGGGATTACACTATACAACCATGTAAACACAACTCACGCCAGTCCATCCCATATATGAATACTGACCTCTAAGAATTTGAACAGTAAACTACGACGGGACAATTCCCGTCGTACCCCTGAATATACCAAGCCATAATGACAAGCTCCGGAACATTGGAGTCATCTCAAAATGCCGAACCAGGATCCTAAGCTCGCAGATCCACAACTGAGTACCTAATACCTGCGGGCATGAACGAAACCCCCCGAAGGGGGTCAGTACAACAGGTACCAAGTATGTAAACATGAAGTACAGTAGACATGATCATAACTGTATAAAAGAATGACAAGGGCAAGTATGAAAATCAAATATCAGATCCTATCATGCCATATAAAATCAAGAATACATGTCTGTACATATCTATCATGTAATGTGATCATCTGAGTATCTAGCTTCGCACCATGGACTTTGTCCATGAACCAATTATCAAGTATTCCAATTATCAAGTATTCTGCCCGCCCCTTCTGGGACGCTATAAAGTCATGTAATCTATGCTGCCCTGCCTATTAAGGTATACTGCCCGGTCCATTCTGGGACTCGATGTAATTATCAATATGCGTGACGTAACTGTTACACCCCGTAGTTCCACGGTATGTATGTGGGGATGTACGTACGAGATTACGATATTTAAAATAAAAAGAAGAAAGATGTGATTTTTCGACGGAAAAGTTTCCGAATTTTGTGAAGGAAAAATGTTCGTTAAAGGGAATTGGATTCCCAGATTTGGTATTTGGACTTTTTGGAATATTTAAGAATGGCATTCCGTATATTTTCGGAAGATGAAATATTTTGGACGAGTAGGAGGGAGACACATGGCACCCCCATGTGGCCCTATGGCCGAAATTAGGGGCCACTTGGACGTTTTTTGTGGTAGACATATGGTTGGTTAAATCCATACACACATGTCCCAAGATCTCCCCACACACTTGCCTTGATCTTGGCCATTTATTTCTCTATAAATAGACCCTTAAGCTTGCAAGACTTCTTCATCCATTCTTGAGATAATTTCCAAGACAAAAATACTCTCTCCCTCTTGAGTGTAGCTCTCGGCCATGGGCTGATTTTAGGAGCTAATGTTGTCCAAAAATTCTTAAACTTTTAAGTGTTCTTCCTTAGGGTGTTAGGAAGATTGTGTACCAAGAGTTGGAAAAGATTTCACACCCCTATCCTAGAAACCTTGCCTTGGTCGAAACTTGCCATAGTTTGAGCCTAAGTGTTCTTCACTTTTTGGAGTTGGATCTTGAAGAGAAGTTGTTTAGAAACTTCTAAGGGTTGCTTGGAGCGGGTTGGGCGTAAGGGTGGAGCTAAACGTTGCTCAGGATCGACTTATAATCTTGGATAATTTTGGGCTTATCGAGGTAATGATCTATGTCCCCCTATTGTAATTGGATATTACATGTTGTAGTATTATTGTGGGGCAGTGTTGTACACGTCCGGTTAGACGTGTAACCCCCCCTTGGAGTTGTTGGCTTGGTAGCGGGCCTTGGTGGAGGAGGAGATTTCTGTGGTTGCGGGGGGGAGGTGCTGCCGAATTTTCCGTAGAATAAGGAACCTTGTACTTAGAATTATTCTACGAAGAGATCTAGAGGTTGATAGACGTTTTGTGTCCTTTATAGGTTGAAGTACTACAGTAGCGTATTCTTTGGAAGGGCGGAAAAGGCTAGCGAGGTTCTGATCTTTGGAGCTATTTGCTAATTGTCGATCATCGTCGTGAGGTATGTGAACCTCGTCCTAACTTTTCTAGCATGATGTTGTGAACTATGTAGTACGGTGAGCGTCACGTGTGCTAAACGAATTTTGGTTGATTTAAAACATAAAGTGTTATAATAGCTTTATGGGAAGTTAGTTATAACAACTTTATGTAGGTAAAAGAATGGTTTGTTGAGTTTTTAAAAGATAAGAGACTTGACTTAATATGAAATGTGAAGAACTTTAATTGTGTTAAAAAGTGGTGAAACCTCATTCGTGAGTAATGAGTACTTGGCTTTTAAAGAATAATGTTTTACTGATTTCGGAAATGAGAAAGTATCGAACAACCACTGCAGCGTTAATAAAGGAAAATGTATTGACAAATAATTAATTATATTAAAACCAGTAGAAACCACCATCTGCATAGAAGCTAAGATAAGACAAAATTGTATTACATTTCCTAGATCATGACTGCTCTAATAAGAATTATTATAATCAAGTTTTGATTTTCTTAAAGTTCCAAAGTAAGGAACTTGATTTCTAAAATAAAAGAGACTTGAGAATTTGAAGTGTTTTGGTTTAAAAGAAAGGCATGGTTTTGTCTTAAATTGGTTTAAACCATAAAGTGTTATAATAGCTTTATGGGAAGTTAGTTATAACGACTTTATGGAAACAAAAGAATGGTTTTATTATTGGATTTAAAATGGTAACTTGATTTTGGGAAAAGAGAAGTAACTTGAGTTTAAAAGTATAAGTAACTTATTTTCAAATATCGAACTTTTCTTGATGAGAAAATATAAGTGACTTGGTTTTAAAAGGTAGGAATACCTTGATCTTAAAAGAGTTGGTTACTTGGGTTTTTAAATGTATACTTGACGTTGTTTTAAAAGTGTAAGCCACTTGGTTTAAAAAGTATAAAGTACTTGATTTAAACATGAACGTGTTTGGTACTACGGATAATAGTATCGAGTTGTTTTTACGTAAAAGAGATCTTTTAAAAGAGTTAAAATCGTAGTACCTTGGGGTTAAAATCCGGTTTTGTTGTAATAAAAGAATGTCTAAAAGTATGTTGAACTTGCCTATGCTTGTGGTTATAGCCTTTGTTGTGCAAGTGTTGTATTTTAGGTACTCTGGCGTCCCTCGTTGGAGGGCATTATCTGGTTGATTGATGGACATCTTGACATGATGGGTGGCCGAGTATGCTTCCACTTTGATTGTTACTTTGTTATTTCCTTTGGACATACCGACACGATGGGTGGCCCGGGTATGCTTCCATTAGGATTATTCCATGGACTAGCTCTCGCGAGGTTTCTTGATTCGGCTTGGTATCGGTAGTTGGCTCGCACTTGCCCGAAGTCATGGCTGATTTGGCTTGGTATCTGGTAGTTAGCCTTCGTACTTGCCCCGGTCAGTTTTTTGACGAAGTCTCGTGATTCGCAGTATCCGGTAGTTAGTCTTCGTACTTGCCCCGCCACTACGTGCGCGCAGCTTGGTATCCGTAGTTGGCTTCGTACTTGCCCGGTCGCCGTGGTATGGTTATGTAGATTTGTTGGCACGGCTTTGGTATCCGGTAGTTGGCTTTCGTACTTGCCCGATCAGTTGATGATCACGGCTTTGGTATCCGTAGTTAGCGCCCATTACTTGCCGTCACGGTTTTATGACACAGGTGGGACCTGGTGTTCATGTGTACTTCTTGGTGTTATTATATCATAGACTGCCGGCAGTGAGGAAGGTATTCCACGGGCATGATTGATGTTGTGGGCGTGAGACCCATAGTTATATTTGAGTGATGACTTTGAGGGCGTGAGTCCCTGACTTGACGTGACTGCTTACATATTATGTATTGTAGTTTGGTTATCATATATGTCTCCTGTTTTATATAGACTACTATGATTTCATTTACAGTATTTTCAGTTTCACATACTTGGTACCTGTTGTACTGACCTCCTTCGGGGGGCTGCGTTCATGCCGCAGGTAGAGGTACATCGGTTGTGGATCCTCGCTCATAGGATCACAGTTCAGCGTTTTGGGAAGCTCCGTTTCTCCGGAGGCTTATCTTTGGTATAGTCCCCTGTCAGTGTAGTTACTTGTACATTCAGGGGTATGGCGGGGCCCTGTCCCGTCATAGTTATGGTTACATTCTTAAGTGCAGGTCTTGTTGTGGGCAGGGTTTGTAAAAGGATTTAACTGTTCAGTTTGATATATATATGTATATATTCAGGAAGGTGACCATTTTGGTTAGCCTGTTTGATACTTTATGTCTTGTCTCATGTTTTAGTTTTTATTTCCGCTGATTTTCTCTGATGTTGTATCACTAGGGTGCCCGGTGTAAGGCACCAGTCGCGGGCCCGAGGTCGGGTCGTGACAAAAGTGGTATAAGAGCAGTTAATCCTCGGAAAGTATCTACACACCGTGTCTAGTAGAGTCTTGATTATCGGTGAGTTGTGCACCACATCTATAATCAGGAGGCTACAGGATATTTAGGATTGGTTTCCATTCTTCTCACTCTGAGATCGTGCCTTAGAGCTGTGTTATAAGTTGGACTCCCTCTGGCGTATTCTTATGTACCCGTTATGCCTCTACGCAAGGCAACCAGGGCCCAGATGGGCAGGGCAACATAAGGAGATGCGAGTAGAGCACAGGGGGTTACGAGGGCACAGGCCTGGTCATTACCTGAGATAGTACTTCAGACGACGAGTTTTATGACGCCGCTAGCCCCAGCAGAGTTTAGAGCGGCAGCAGTTTCTACTGAGGCCACGATACCTGAGCCTCCAGTGCCACGGCCAGGAGCCGAGGATATGAGTTAGAAGGAGATGGCCCAGTTACTAGCTAGGCTGGTGGCTGGGAATGAGGACGGACGGGAGCCGGTGGTTCACCCTAGATCCGTTAGTCTGAGACTTCGGGATTTCTTGAGTTGCAGTTCGCCAAAGTTCTATGGATAGAGAGCTGAGGATGATCCTCAGGGTGTCGTGCTAGTTTGGGAGATTGTTATACCTGTGGCCGTCAGGGCCATGGGATGGGAGGATGTCCAAGTAGGAGGGATACAAGAGGGATGACTCAGCCTACCGGGTCAGTTGCAGGTTCAGTTGTTCGGGAGAAGGGGTGTTAGTCAGATGAGGTCACCCCTACCTCGTTGTGGCCGTCGTGATAGACTCCATTATAGGGAGTGTCGTACTACTTCGACAGCTTGTATGCTTGCGGCCAACAGGGCCATTTGGTGAGAGTTTGTCCGACCAGAGGTAGCACAGATGTAGAGACTCAGCCTTCGGGATCGGTGGCTGGTTCATCGCCTTATATAGCTAGGCGCCCTGCAGGGAAGGATTATGATTAGTGCGACAAAGGGAAAGTGAGGCAGTAGTTGCAGAGATATCTTCAGCCCTTAGGAGACGGGTTTATGTTGTTATGGTGGATACATGTTAAGTGCTAGGTACGGATAGCATTGTGTTAAGTGTAAATTAGAAAACATGGGTTAGTTGAAAATGGGTAAGTCTGGAGACGAGACGATTGTGAGCCTTAGAATTTATAACAGCTAGGACCTTGGATGCAAGGCCGTCTTGAGTGGATGATTTTACGGTTGGTCTTTGTCGAAGTACTTGGTATGCGTGAAATATATTGTGGAATAATTCCATGGGTAGTGTGAGATAGAAGTGGTAGCTTCCATGACGTGAATTAGTAAGATTGTTCCGGATCGGGGAACGAGAGAGTTTGGCGCGATAGCGGGTCGGGTTGAGGCGGATCGCGGGTCAACCGCGGCCGGAATGATGTGGGGTCGGTTTGAGGTGGTCCCGCCAGTGGTAGGGTCACGAGGGTTCTAGGCCCAGTTTAGGTAACCATCGCGTGAGTTCGTGGATGTGTTCGACGCATCGGGTCGTGAAGGCCGGGAATGGCCTTAAGGAATGAGAGGCTTGTAGATGACCAAGTTTGGAGGTAGTGACTCAAGGTTTTGGAAAGCGGCGATGGAGTATGGTGCGTGTACTAGAGAGAGTTCGGGTGTCTGAGAGAAGTACGACGAGTAAGGAAAGAAGGAACGTGTGTTAGAGAATAAAGAGATCATTTTGTGGTGAAGTGAAGATCACGAAGGAGTATCCTTTAGACCATGGGTGGAAGCTTTTGTGTTGTTATACACGTTAGAGGTGATTCCTCGTTGGCTTGGATTGAGTTTCTTGCGTATGTTATACTATGGCCATTGGTGGCATGTTTGGTTTAGTAAGTATAGTAGTGAAGGCTATCCGACGCATGTATGTTTTGAGACTTAGAAGGAACATTCGACGAATGTTTCTAAGGGGAAGAATGTTACACCGTAGTTCCAGGTATGTATGTGGGACGTGCGTGCGAGATTACGACATTTAAAATAAAAAGAAGAAAGATGTGATTTTTCGGAAAAGTTTAGAATTTTGTGAAGGAAAAATGTTCGTTAAAGGGAATTGGATTCCCAGATTTGGTATTTGGACTTTTTGGAATATTTAAGAATTATGGAATTTTATTTCAGGAATTGGACACGTGGGCCCACAGGAAAATTCTGGTTTTGTGGGGCCACTTTATTTTGATTTTTGGCATTAGGATATTTTGGAAGATGAAATATTTTGGACGAGTAGGAGGCGACACATGGCACCCCATGTGGCCACATGGCGAAATTAGGGGCCACGGGCGTTTTTGTGGTGGACAAGTGGCAAGCCACTTGTCCACTTTTTGAGGTAGACATATGGTTGGTTAAATCCATACACACATGTCCCAAGATCTCCCCACACACTTGCCTTGATCTTGGCCATTTATTTCTCTATAAATAGACCCTTAAGCTTGCAAGACTTCTTCATCCATTCTTGAGATAATTTCCAAGACAAAAATACTCCCTCCCTCTTGAGTGTAGCTCTCGGCCATGGGCTGATTTTAGGAGCTAATGTTGTCCAAAAATTCTTAAACTTTTAAGTGTTCTTCCTTAGGGTGTTAGGAAGATTGTGTACCAAGAGTTGGAAAAAATTTCACACCACAGCCTAGAAACCTTGCTTGGCAGAAACTTGCCATAGTTTGAGCCTAAGTGTTCTTCACTTTTTGGAGTTGGATCTTGAAGAGAAGTTGTTTAGAAACTTCTAAGGGTTGCTTGGAGCGGGTTGGAGCGTACGGAATTGGAGCTAAACATTGCTCAGGATCGACTTATAATCTTGGATAATTTTGGGCTTATCGAGGTAATGATCTATGTCCCCCTATTGTAATTGGATATTACATGTTGTAGTATTATTGTGGGGCAGTGTTTTACACGTCTGGTTAGACGTGTAACCCCCCCTTGGAGTTGTTGGCTTGGTAGCGGGCCTTGGTGGAGGAGGAGATTTATGTGGTTGCGGGGGGGAGGTGCTGCCGAATTTTCCGTAGAATAAAGAACCTTGTACTTAGAATTATTCTACGAAGAGATCTAGAGGTTGATAGACGTTTTGTGGCCTTTATAGGTTGAAGTACTACGAGTAGCGTATTCTACTGGAAGGGCGGAAAAGGCTAGCGAATTCTGATACTTTGGAGCTATTTGCTAATTGTCGATAATCGTCGCGAGATATGTGAACCTCTTCCTATCTTTTCTAGCATGATGTTGTGAACTATGTAGTACGGTAGACGTACGTGTGCTAAACGAATTTTGGTTGATTTAAAATATAAAGTGTTATAATAGCTTTATGGGAAGTTAGTTATAACAACTTTATGTAGGTAAAAGAATGGTTTGTTGAGTTTTTAAAAGATAAGAGACTTGACTTAATATGAAATGTGAAGAACTTTAATTGTGTTAAAAAGTGGTGAAACCTCATTCGTGAGTAATGAGTACTTGGCTTTTAAAGAATAATGTTTCTTGATTTCGGAAATGAGAAAGTATCGAACAACCACTGCAGCGTTAATAAAGGAAAATGTATTGACAAATAATTAATTATATTAAAACCAGTAGAAACCTCCATCTGCATAGAAGCGAAGATAAGACAAAATTGTATTACATTTCCTAGATCATGACTGCTCTAATAAGGATTATTATAATCAAGTTTTGATTTTCTTAAAGTTCCAAAGTAAGGAACTTGATTTCTAAAATAAAAGAGACTTGAGAATTTGAAGTGTTTTGGTTTAAAAGAAAGGCATGGTTTTGTCTTAAATTGGTTTAAAACATAAAGTGTTATAATAGCTTTATGGGAAGTTAGTTATAACGACTTTATGGAAACGAAAGAATGGTTTTATTATTGGATTTAAAATGGTAACTTGATTTTGGGAAAAGAGAAGTAACTTGAGTTTAAAAGTATAAGTAACTTATTTTCAAATATCGAACTTTTCTTGATGAGAAAATATAAGTGACTTGGTTTTAAAAGGTAGGAATACCTTGATCTTAAAAGAGTTGGTTACTTGGGTTTTTAAATGTATACTTGACGTTGTTTTAAAAGTGTAAGCCACTTGGTTTAAAAAGTATAAAGTACTTGATTTAAACATGAATGTGTTTGGTACTACGGATAATAGTATCGAGTTGTTTTTACGTAAAAATTGATCTTTTTGAAAAGAGTTAAAATACGTAGTACCTTGGGGTTAAAATCTGGTTTTGTTGTAATAAAAAGAATGTCTAAAAGTATGTTGAACTTGCCTATGCTTGTGGTTATAGCCTTTGTTGTGCAAGTGTTGTATTTCCGTGCTACCGCGTCCCTCGTTGGAGGGCCGGCTATCTGGTTGATTGATGGACATACTGACACGATGGGTGGCCCACGAGTATGCTTCCACTTTGATTGTTACTTTGTTATTTCCTTTGGATATACTGACACGATGGGTGGCCCACGGGTATGCTTCCATTAGGATTATTCCATGGACTAGCTCTCCATGAGGTTTCTTGATTCGGCTGTATCGGTAGTTGGCTCTCGTACTTGCCCGAAGTCGTGGTGATTTGGCTTGGTATCCGGTAGTTAGCCGTACTTGCCCGTTCGGTTTGTGCGAAGTCTCGTTCCGCTTGGTATCCGGTATTTAGTCTTCGTACTTGCCCGACCTACGTGGCGCAGCTTAGTATCCGGTAGTTGGCTTTTGTACTTGCCACGGTCACCGTGGTATGGTTATGTAGATTTGTTGGTACGACTTTGGTATCCGGTAGTTGGCTTCGTACTTGCCGGTCGATTGATGATGCGGTTTGGTATCCGGTAGTTAGCGCCCGTACTTGCCGTCACGGTTTTATGACACAGTGGGACCTGGTGTTCATGTGTACTTCTTGGTGTTATTATATCATAGACTGCCGACAGTGAGGAATGTATTCCACGGGCATGATTGATGTTGTGGGCGTGAGACCCATAGTTATATTTGAGTGATGACTTTGAGGGCGTGAGTCACGACTTGACGGATCGCTTACATATTATGTCGTAGTTTGGTTATCATATATGTCTCTGCTTTATATAGACTACTATGATTTCATTTACGATATTTTGATTTCACATACTTGGTACTGTTATCGACCTCCTTGGGGCTGCGTTCATGCCGCGGTAGAGGTACATCGGTTGTGGATCCTCGCTCATAGGATCACAGTTCAGCGTTTTGGGAAGCTCCGTTTCTCCGGAGGCTTATCTTTGGTATAGTCCCTTGTCAGTGTAGTTACTTGTACATTCAGGGGTATGGCGGGTCCCTGTCCCGTCATAGTTATGGTTACATTCTTAGAGGTATGTAGTACTGTTGTGGGCAGGGTTTGTAAAAGGATTTAACTGTTCAGTTTGATATATATATGTATATATTCAGGAAGGTGACCGTTTTGGTTAGCCTGTTTCATACTTTATGTCTTGTCTCATGTTTTAGTTTTTATTTCCGCTGATTTTCTCTGATGTTGTATCACTAGGGTGCCCGGGGTAAGGCACGATCGCGCCCGAGGTCGGTCGCGGATAACGACCCGTTGCAGGACTCGGTGTATTCTTCGACATATGACGTAACTCGGCCCATTTGTGGGACGTTGTGTGATGATGCAATATGACGTAACCCGACCCATCTGTGGGACGCGGTGTGATGATGCAATATGACGTAACCCGACCCATTTGTGGGAAGCGGTGTGATGATGTAATATGACGTAACCCGGCCCATTTGTAGGACGCGGTGTGGTGATGCAATATGACGTAACACGGTCCATTTGTGGGACGCGGTGTATGCATGTCTATATCGTAACCCGACCCATTTGCGGGACTCAGTTTATTGCATCTATAACATAACCCGGCCCATTGTGGGACGCGTTGTATCAATGCAACCATATAACATTTTTAAACCATCTTTTGACTTACCATTAAGAGAAGTAATGTCAAAAACTCCATCAACTTTCTTGTCAAAACCAATAGTGCTATAACTACATCACCTAGGGAAGTAAGGGAGCTACTTGTGGAGTTCTACAAAGATCTTTTAGGCACATCCCAATCCACATCGAACTTCGACCCTGAAGTATGCAACTTTGGCCCGAAGATAAGTGAAGAGGACAGTATATATCTTTTGCATTTCATATCCCCAAAGGAGATTTGGGAAGCTCTTTCTGATATAGGTAATGACAAGGCTCCTGGACCGGATGGTTATTCGGCTGCCTTCTTCAAGAATAGATGGAAAGATGTGGGACATGACGTAGTAAGAAGTGTTCAAGAGTTTTTCTCTACTGGGGTTCTTTTGAAGCAAGTGAATCATATCATCATTGCCCTGCTACCCAAGACGGATCGGGATCCTAAGGTAACTGATTTTAGGCCTATTGGATTAACTAATGTGGTCTATAAGATCATTACAAAGATTCTCGCTAACAGAATGGCAAGGGTTCTTCCTTCTCTCGTGGACAAATCACAAGGGGCTTTTGTGAAAGGCAGAAACATGATGGACAATGTCTATATAGCACAAGAGCTTGTGAGAGGATTTAATAGAGCCAGAGTCTCACCAAGGTGTATGCTTATGGTAGATCTTCGGAAAGCTTTTGACACGGTCTCTTGGAGTTTCCTTGATTCGGTATTAAGAGGCCTCAACTTTCCGAACAGATTTGTTAGATGGATCATGGAATGTGTTTGCTCAACCTCCTTCTCTCTTTCTATCAACGGTGAGCTACATGGATACTTCAAGGGTAAGCGCGACCTAAGACAAGGTGATCCTATGTCCCCTTCACTCTTTATCTTGTGTATGGAATACCTATCAAGGATGCTTAATCTGAAGGCTCAGGCAAGAGCTTTCTCTTATTATCCAAAGTGTAAAAGGTTGGGTATTACTCATCTTGCCTTTGCGGATGACCTCATGCTCTTTGCCAAAGGTGATGTATCTTCAGTTGGGACTCTTATGAATTGTGCGGAGGCGGAGGCATCTCAGGGTTAACTCTTAACCCATCCAAATCCTCCGTCTACTTAGCGGGAGTGCAGGATGCTGTTCGCGACTTGATCTTGTCCAGAGTGGGATTCGGCATCGGTAGCTTTCCGGTTCGGTACTTGGGGATTCCTTTGTCCCCAATTTCAGTCTCGGTAGATCAATTTGCTCCTTTCACTAGTGCAATTTCGAATTACATTCAGAAATGGGGGCACCACTCGCTTTCTTATGCGGGTAAGCTAGAACTTATCAGGTCGGTCGTCCAAGGGGTTGAGAGCTTTTGGTTCCGGGCACTTCCTATTCCCGCCACAGTCCTCAACAAGGTACGGTCTGCATGTATTCAGTTCTTATGGGGAGGGAAACCACCAAGAGTCGCTTGGGATGTTATTTGCTTGCCTCAATCCGAAGGGGGCTTGGGCCTTATGAACATCAAGGAATGGAACCATGCCCTGCTATCCCGGACTATTTGGCAAACCCACAACGAGACATATTCACTATGGGTCCAATGGATCAACAACTTTTATTTGAGAGGCGATTCTTTTTGGGAATATGAGGTACGTCCTAGGGACTCACCCCTATTCAAAAAGATTTGTGGAATCCGTGACAAACTTGTTTCCATCTACGGTAGCCAAGGAGTCGCAATTGCCGGATTGGAAAAGTGTTGTACCAATGGTAAATTTGATTCAAGCCTCGTCTATGATATCTTGCGCACTACGCAAGATAAAAAGCCTTGGATGTCCCAAATTTGGAAAGGGTTCATTCCCCCTAAGTTTTCGTTCACCATGTGGCTTAATTGTAGAAAACGGCTAGCTACAAAGGACACTCTTTCCTATCTAAACTTGGAGGATAAGTCTTGCGGGTTATGCAAGCAAGCTAATGAGACAAGGGAGCACCTCTTCTTTACCTGCCCCTACACCCGCTTGATTTGGAAAAGCATAAGAGATTGGTTGGGTATTAGGAGAGAAATGACAACTGTTGAAAGTTCTCTCAAGTGGATTAAGAAAGACCACCGCGGGACAAGCATCCGAGCCAAAGCTACCTTGCTTGCCTTTTGCATAGTAGTCTATGAGATTTGGAGGACAAGAAACACACTACTCTTTGAAGGGACAAGCTTACCGGCATAAGAGGTCATTACAAGGATTAAAACAATATCTTATAGAGTTCTCTATGACTTTATCCCCTCTTGTAATGGCACCTTTGAGTGACCACCCCTCCGTCCCACACTTCTTTTCATTACGTTGAGGATTGAGAACCCTCAATGACTGATTGTAGCCGCTTTTCTTTCCGTTATTAGTAATAATATTTGCATTTACATAAAAAATTAAGTCGTTATAACAACTTCTCATAAAGCTATTATAACAACCTTTCATTTTAGAAAACTAAGGCATTATCACATATTTCCTTTTAAATAAACCAAGGCACTATCACCTTTTTCCTTTTAATAAAACCAAGGCATTATCATGTCATGTAAGGGAAATAAACACAAAGTACTACGTACATCTATTCTTTAAAAGAATCATTTCATGCAAATAACCCCCAAGATACTAACACTCGTAGTACCAAGGCACTTCTACTATTCAAATCAAGTTACTACACCTTTTTAAATTCAACCCAAGGCTTTGAAATCAAGTAACTTCTACTTTCAACATTAAGGCAATTATTCCTTTAAAACAAGTAACTTATACTTCATCTAATCAAGTCACTTACACTTTTAAAATAAATCCAGTCTCATAACTTTCAAATAAATCAAGTCTCATAACTTTCAAATAAATCTAGTCTCATGACTTTCAAATAAATGAAGTCTCATAACTTTCAAATAAATTTAGTCTCATGACTTTAAAATAAATCAAGTCTCATAACTTTAAAATAAATCTAATCTCATGACTTACTAAAAACTCTTACCAACATCTCTCATAAGATTTGGTAAGGACTTAGGAATAATTTAGACACACCTTTAACATAAAATCAATAACATGAATACTTCCTAACTTCTAAGAGTAGAATGAATCACGAAACAATACCACATGTATATTTCTGTCACGACCCGAACCCGAGCCACGACTGGTGACCTACCTGGGCACCCTTCTAATCATACAACATAATAAACTGCGGAAGATAAATAACACTTTTTTTTTAAACAAGGCCAAGCCGATAAGGCTGCCATAACATAAAAATTACCCGAAAGGGTCTACACTGTTTAACAATGTAAAAACAACTCTAGATCCGGCCACAGATGAATACAGACCTCTAAGATTTGAACAAATACTATGACGGGACAAGGCCCCGTCGTACCCCTGAATATACATAGCCATGACAACTCCGGAACATTGGAGTCATCTCAAAATGCTGAACCAGGATCATAAGCTCGCGGATCTACAACTGTGTACCTAAACCTGCGGACATTTAACGGCCCCGAGCAGTCGATAACAAAAATGCAGAATATGGAACGGAAAATAAGGTGCAATAACAAATCATAACTGTACAAAAGAATGACAGGGGCAAGTATAAAGAAAGGGTAAATACCAGATCCTACCGTGTCATTTCCATCTCGTAAACTTAATCGTACCTTATTATCTTTTCCCATTTTTCCATAAGAGTATAGTCAAATTCTTACGTACATACTTAAGAAAACTCATCAAGTTCATAAACATATAACTTACGTATCTTGCATAACCTAATCCGTCCCTTTATGGAGGAACGCCTATACTGTCGGCCCAATCTGGGACGCGATAAAATCACATAAGTCTGCCCATAAAGGTATACTGCCCGGCCCAATCTGGGACGCGATAAAATCACATAAGTCTGCCCATAAAGGTATACTGCATAAAAATAGGAGGCTCATGATCAAAACAGGGTCCCTCGCCCGTAGTATCGATAAGCAATCCTACTCCTGGGACTATTTCAGCGTGGAGTCTGTGGACCCGCATGAGGTATTCCTCGCATAGGCTGTACCCTTCCGCATGGGACTATTTCACCCGCATAAGCCCATAAGTACTCGCATGAGGTATTCCTCGCATCATGGGTAGCAAATCCACGGAACAGATGGTATAACGTCTTGGGGGTTTACCCCTCATTTATACTCTTACCAGGCGGTGGTATAACGTCTTGGGGGTTTACCCCTCATTTATACTCTTACCCTGGAGAAGGTGGTATAACGTCTTGGGGGTTTACCCCTCATTTATACTCTTACCCTAACTCAACCGGCCATCATACATAACATAAGCCCTACCGGTTTATCATACATAACATAAGCACTACCGACTTATCATACATAACATAAGCACCACCGGCTTACCATACATAACATAAGCACCACTGGCTTATCATACATTACATAAGCAAGTTAAGAAATCCCCTAACTTCTTATTAGCTTGTTCATATACACTCTCATTTTTGTTTACTTAAGGCACTAACATGTCATTATAAAATCCGGGAATTTAACCCAACGTACTACGTGCCTCTACTCCTTTAAAATGATTCTCTTTCAAGTAAAACTTCCAAGATACTAATAACCGTAGTATCAAGTCATATCTACTTTTCACGACAAGTCACAATACTTTTTAGAAATACATTTATAGGCTTCTAAATCAAGTGACTTCTTTCTTTAAAACCTTAAGCAATTGGTAGCTTTAAAACAATTTGCCCTTCTTTATTTCAAATCATTTCTTTGCTTACATTACTGAAGAAAACCATTCTTTTAATCTTCCATAAAGTTGTTATAACCAACTTCCCATAAAGCCGTTATAACTCTTTATGTCTTAGACAAATTCATTCCTTTTATGACCAAGAAACTTATATTTTCAATTCAAATCACATAGCTTTCAAAATACATCAAGTCTCTTAACTTTTAAGAAAACAAGTTTCTTAACTTTAGAATGGCAAGAAATCAATACTTTCCAAATCAAGTATTCTATACTTTTAAATCAATTCATTTATTCCTTTAAGAATCAAGTCCCATAACTTGAAAAATAAAGTCCCTTAACCTTTTAAAAATTTGAGGCTCATAGTCTTAAAACTTCATACGTAAATTCTTATAAATTAAGTAACATATACTTTGGTGCGTTGTGAATAAGTTATACTTATTTATAACGATCTTAATCGAGTAGCCATGATCTAGAAAATGTAATACAATTTTGTCTTATCTTAGATTCTATGCAGATGGAGAATTCTACTCATTTTAACTTAATTGATTGTCATTACATTTTCCTTTATTAACGCTGCAGTGGCTTGTTCGATTCTTATTCTCATTTGTGCCGTAACTTAGCCAAGTCAACTTGGCTCCAAATACCTGTTATACCCCGTATTTTCAGAGTATGTACGTGAGGGCGTACGTATAATAAATTTAAGCCTTAAAGTAGGCATAGGTTCGAAATTTGTACACAAGTGCCGAAAAGAGTCGTTTTTCGACGAAACGTTTTACTAAACTTGCGAAGGGAAAATTCCGGCTATGTCATTTATAATTTTTGCGGATTTTTCCGAGAGACGAAACATTTTGGACCAACGGGAGGGTGACATGTGTCACCCTCACATTGGAAGGAAGTGGGGCGGCTTGGACGATTTGGAGGAGGGAGTTGGTAGGATATTTTTTCTGCAAGTTGGTGTGGTAGATGGATAAGGTACACATGGTTAAATCTTGACCCTACACTTGCATGGCACTTGGCTTGATCTTGGCCATTGGTTGGCCATTGCTTGACCTATAAATACCCCTCTAAGTTGAAGACTTTCTTCATCCAAACTTGAGCAATCTTTCTATGTCTTGAAATCCTCCCTCCCCTCTTCAGTAGTTCTCGTCCAAAGAGTCTTCCCCCACCCCCCTTTTTGTGAGCCTTGGCCGAGAGCCTCCCCCTCCCCCTTTGTAGTGTCTAGCCGAGGGGTACCCCCCCTAGCCTAGTTGGTTTCGTATAATACCCCCCTTTTGTGGTATAGAAATACTCTCCTAGTATTATTATAATGCCCTAAATACTCTAGCCCAAATACCTTGTAGTACTTTCCAAAAGTTACCTCTATACGTAGAGCCCGGAAATACTATTATACTTTCCTTTAGCCACTAAACAAAGTCCTAAGGAAAACCTTCATAGTCGGTTGAAGTGTTAAGTAGAAGTTGCGTAGAACTTCTAAGGGTTGTTTGGAGCGGATTGGAGCACTCGGAGTAGGAGCTTAACGTTGCTCAGGATCGACATTAAAATTGGATAATTTTGGGCTCATCGAGGTAAATACTACTGTCCTTCTATTGTAATTGGGAATTACATACTGTAGTTGTATAGAAATGAATATAAGATTCATAGAAGAGAATTGAACTGTAATAGAAGGATATTACAGAAAAGACTTGAACTAAAATCACATCAGAAGAATATATAAGTAGAAGATTAAAATGTACTTACATAGGACCGTATTTACAGTAGACTTATAACCTTATTGGTTGAATGTTCTGCGAGTAGCATGAACTACTTGGATGGTGGACAAGGCTAGCCGGGTTATAGCCGAGGAGCGTTTTGCTTATAGTCGATAATCGTCGCGAGGTATGTGATTCTTCCTATACTCTTGAGCATGAAGTATTTTAAAAGAATATATATATAGTACGGTAGACGTACGTGTGGCAATGTCTTTTGACTTAAGCCTGAATAATATGTATATATAATATGGTAGACGTACGTGTGCTAACTGAATATAGTTGTACGGCAATGTCTTTTGACTTAAGCCTGAATAATAAGGACCTTGAAATATTTTAAAAGGAATATATATATAGTACGGTAGACGTACGTGTGTTAACTGAATGTAGTGTTACGGCAATGTCTTTTGACTTAAGCCTGAATAATAAAGAATCTTGAAGTATTTCAAAAGATTAATAAACCGTTTTGAAAGAAGTGTAATACTTGGTTTTGAAAACATAAGTGTTATACTAAGCTTTATGGGAAGTTAGGTATAACGTCTTAAGAGTGGTAAAGAGAATGATTTACTGATTTAGAAGTTAAGAGACTTAATCTTAAAAGATAAGAGACTTGATCTTAAAAGATAAGAGACTTGACTTGAATAAATTAATATGGATGTTTGTGTGAAACCTCATTCGTGAGTAATGAGTACTTGGTTTTTAAAAGGGAATAATGTTTTACTGATTTCGGAAATCAGAAGAAGTATCGAACAAACCACTGCTGCGTTAATAAAGGAAATGTAATGAATAATGAAGTATTATTAAAACCAGTAGAAACCTCCATCCGCATAGAAGCTAAGATGAGACAAAATGATATTACATTTTCTAGATCATGGCTGCTTTAATAAATGGTTATAAACAAGAATAAACTGCTCACGCCTATGGCATATGTTACTCAATTGTTTTAAAGGAGATTAAGACATCGAACTATGAAACTTTTCTAAAAATAAAGAGACTTGAGTAATTGAAATTAGGCAAACTGGAACTCTAGGGAAAAGAAAGGCATTGTTTTGTCTTAAATTGGTTTAAAACATAAAGTGTTATAACAGCTTTATGGAAGTTAGTTATAACGACTTTATGAGAACAAAAGAAGGGTTTTATCATTGGTTTTAATGTGGTAACTTGACTTTAAAAAGAGAAGTGTTTTGGTCCAAAAAGAAGGCATGGTATTGCCTTAATTTGGTTTTAAAAAGAAAAGTATGGAAGTTGTTTTGGTTTACTTAAAAGATGTAAGTCACTCTATTTTTATACTACGGGTATCGGGTGATTTTCATAAAAGGAATGGATCTCTTAAAAGGAATTTAACGTACGTAGTACTTCAGGGTTAAAACCCGGACTTTGACATAAAATGAAAGTACTTAGAGTTATGTATAACTTGCCTATGCTTGTTGTTGTGTAACTTGCCTATGCTTGTTGTTGTGTAACTTGCCTATGCTTGTTGTCGTGTAACTTGCCTATGCTTGTTGTGATAGCCTTTGTTGTGCAAGAATTGTGTTTCTATACTACCGCGTCTCTCGATGGAGTAGGTTGCCTTATTGAGAACTTACTTGGGCGTCTTGGCGTGTGGAAGATTCCACGGGTATGCTTCCATTATTATTATTACATGGGCATGTCTACACCGATGATGTGGACATGTGACCATTATGGTTATTTATGGCGAAGTATCGTGACTTACGGTTGTGATCGGGTGCGTAGCCTGTTTACTTGCCCGATCGGCTACGTGACTGGTGGATCGGTATAGGTTATTGCACTTGCCACGCGTGTCGGCTTCGCGGCGAAGTATCGTGACTTACGGTTGTGATCCGGTGCTTAGCGATTCACTTGCCCCGTCGGCTACGTGGCGCGAGGAGGAGTGGAGGCTATCACACTTGCCACGTGTCGCCTTCATGATATCCTTGCTGATATTATTAGTACGGTCGGATCGGTAGTTATACTTGCCGTCAGACGGTTTTATGACGCAGTGGGACACGGTGTTCATGTATACTCCTTGGTGTTGTTATATCATGATCGCAGCGGTGAGGAAGGAATTCCACGGGCACGAGTGATGATTTGGAGGGCGTGAGTCCCTGACTTGATATGACTGGTTATATGTTGTGTACTGTAGTTTGGATATCTTACATGCCTCCTACTTTATATAGACTATTATGATTTCACTTACAGTATTTACAGTTTCACATACTTGGTACCTGTTGTACTTACCTCCTTCGGGGGGCTGCGTTCATGCCGCAGTAAGTACATCGGTGTCGATCCATTTTAGGATCACATTTCAGCGTGTTGGGAAGCTCCGTTCCTTGGAGGCTTATCTTTGGTATGTTACCACAGTGCAGGTTCTTGTACATTCTGGGGTATGGCGGGGCCTGTCCGTCATAGTTGTCAATATAAATCTTAAGTGCAGAGCTTTATTGTGGCGGGGTTGTAAGGATTATGCTCGCTCAAATGTCGATATATTTATATATGTTGAAAGGCAACCGTTTTGGTTGGCCTATTTTCTTTTATCTTGATCCATATCTATTTATATGTTTAAGTTTTCATTTCCGCTGGTTTTTCTCTGATGTTGTATCACTAGGGTGCCCGGGGTAAGACACGATCCACGGGCAGGTTGGTCGTGACAAAAGTGGTATCAGAGCAGTTAGTCCTCGGAAAGTGTCTACAGACCGTGTCTAGTAGAGTCTTGATTATCGATGTGTTGTGCACCACATCTATAATCAGGAGGCTATAGGACATTTAGGATTGGTTTCCATTTCTTCTCATTCTGAGATCGTGCCTTAGAGCTGTATGATAAGTTGGACCCCTCTGACGTATTTCGTTTTTACCAGTTATGCCTCCGCGCAAGGCAACCCGGGCCCAGAGAAGCGGCAGCGTGAAGGCTGCGGCGAGCGGCGGCGATCTACGAGACCCAATACACGAGCCTCAGTCCCGATGCAGGCGGAGAATGGGTTACAAGGTGGGCCCGATTAATGGCGAGGTTGTGGCGGACTTGAGATAAGTGGGCCAGCAGCGGTTCGATGCTGATGGTTCACCCTAGATCGAGATAGTTTGAGGCTACGGGATTTTACGAGTTATAGGCGCGAGTTTTATGGGTCCAGGCACGAGGATGATCCGCAGGAGTTCATCAAGCGATTCTGGATCATGAGTGATCAAGGCATCGGAGACCAGTCGGTGGTCCTAGGTTCGCATCGGTGCGTGATACCGCATGATCGGCCCGTTTGATTCGTGGGAGTTGTCCCGGGGAGAGAATGCACTTCCAGCTATATGGGACGAGTTCTCAGAGGCATTTCTTGCACATTTCTTGCCACCACAGATGAGGAGGGCTCGGGCCTACAGATTTTTGGTGTTGCGGCGAAGCGGCGTGCGGTTGGAGTACAATGTGAGTTCGACTCATTGGCGTGACGTCCCGCGTTAGTAGCTAGTATGGAGGATCGAGTGCACCGATATGTTACATGGCTCGATGATTACCTAGCGAGAGTTGTTGGTGTAGCTCTCTTCAGGGCATGGACATTGCCGCGTGCGAGCTTATGCACTTGGATGTGAGGCGGAGAAATCGACGGAATGACCAACATCGCGAAGAGGGCCATAAAGCGAGGTCCTTTGGTGACTTTCGAGGCGGACCGCCTCGGCGAACTAGTTATGTACCTCCGCCAAGATCTGAGTGGTCCTCCGGCGCCGGGACGCCGGGATGTTCGAGAGCGGTCGTGATCCTGTGTTCAGATCTTGAGGAGTAGAAGTGTTCGCGGATGAGGCCACCGTATCTCGGTGTGACCATTGTGGTAAAACCCATAGAGAATGTCGTCTTGGTTTGGGAGATTGCTATACTTGCGGCCGGCGGGGCCATTTGACGAGAAGCTCAGGCGAGTAGCGGTGGTATAGCAGAACTACTAGATCGATTGCGGGTTCTTCACCTTCCATAGCTAGGCGGGATGTTCATACGGCGTGAGCCACGGCCAGTCGCGGTGGAAGTTCCCAGTTTTAGCGGTCCTTTGAACCGCCTATTTTCAGGTATATCCTTAACCCTCTAGATATTTGTATGTTTTAATGTATGTTGATGTGTTTAGTGTTATGTTCGGATAGCTTTGTGCTAAAATGTGATTTAGAAGCCTGGTTGGTAAAAAGGGTAAGCCTGGGGGTGAGAAAATGATGAACCTTAGGATATTACCGTTGAGACCTTAGATGTAAGGTCTTCTTGAGTACAAGACTTTGTGGGTGATCTTTGTCAGAATGTATAAGTATACGTGGAGTAATTGTGGGAAAATTCCTTGGGTAGTGTAAAATGGAAGTGGTAGCTTTCATGACCTGTATAGGTAAGGTTGTTCCGGATCGGGAAACAAGAGCTTGATGCGTTAAGTGGGTCGGGTTGGGGCCATGTTGCGGGCCAACCCGCGGCCTGTTTCGAGGTGGGGTCAGCTCTGGGTGGTCCCGCCATGTGGTAGGGTCACGAGGGTGCTAGGCCCAAGTTTAGATGACCATCGTATGAGTTCGTGGATATGTTCGACCAGAAGTGGATCGTGAAGGCCGGGAATGGCCTTAAGGAAGATTGAGACTAGTAAGATGACCAAGTTTGGAAGTGGTGACTCCAAAGTTTTAGGAGGCTGACGATGGCGAAGTGTGGTACGTATACTAGAAGAGTTCAAGTGTTCGAGAAGGGCACGACGAGTAAGGAAGGAAGAGAACGTGAGTTATTTCGTGGCCAGGTGTGGCGTTGGCAACTTGTTAGAGGAACTTTATCGTTATCCGTCTTGAGAAGGAACATTCGGGACGAATGTTTCTAAGGAGGGGAGAATGTTATACCCCGTATTTTCAGAGTATGTACGTGAGGGCGTACGTATAATAAATTTAAGCCTTAAAGTAGGCATAGGTTCGAAATTTGTACACAAGTGCCGAAAAGAGTCGTTTTTTGAAGCGTTTGACTAAACTTGCGAAGGGAAAATTCCGGCTATGTCATTTATAATTTTTGCGGATTTTTCCGAGAGACGAAACATTTTGGACCAACGGGAGGGTGACATGTGTCACCCTCACATTGGAAGGAAGTGGGGCGGCTTGGACGATTTGGAGGAGGGAGTTGGTAGGATATTTTTTGTGCAAGTTGGTGTGGTAGATGGATAAGGTACACATGGTTAAATCTTGATCTTACACTTGCATGGCACTTGGCTTGATCTTGGCCATTGGTTGGCCATTGCTTGACCTATAAATACCCCTCTAAGTTGAAGACTTTCTTCATCCAAACTTGAGCAATCTTTCTAAGTCTTGAAATCCTCCCTCCCCTCTTGAGTAGTTCTCGTCCAAAGAGTCTTCCCCCCCTTTTGTGTGAGCCTTGGCCGAGAGCCTCCCCCTCCCCCTTTGTAGTGTCTAGCCGAGGGGTACCCCCCCCCTAGCCTAGTCGGTTTCGTATAATACCCCCCTTTTGTGGTATAGAAATACTCTCCTAGTATTGTTATAATGCCCTAAATACTCTAGCCCAAATACCTTGTAGTACTTTCCAAAAGTTACCTCTATACGTAGAGCCCGGAAATACTATTATACTTTCCTTTAGCCACTAAACAAAGCCCTAAGGAAAACCTTCATAATCGGTTGAAGTGTTAAGTAGAAGTTGCGTAGAACTTCTAAGGGTTGTTTGGAGCGGATTGGAGCACTCGGAGTAGGAGCTTAACGTTGCTCAGGATCGACATTAAAATTGGATAATTTTGGGCTCATCGAGGTAAATACTACTGTCCTTCTATTGTAATTGGGAATTACATACTGTAGTTGTATAGAAATGAATATAAGATTCATAGAAGAGAATTGAACTGTAATAGAAGGATATTACAGAAAAGACTTGAACTAAAATCACATCAGAAAAATATATAAGTAGAAGATTAAACTGTACTTACATAGGACCGTATTTACAGTAGACTTATAACCTTATTGGTTGAATGTTCTACGAGTAGCATGAACTACTTGGAAGGTGGACAAGGCTAGCCGGGTTATAGCCGAGGAGCGTTTTGCTTATAGTTATGTGATTCTTCCTATACTCTTGAGCATGAAGTATTTTAAAAGAATATATATATAGTACGGTAGACGTACGTGTGGCAATGTCTTTTGACTTAAGCCTGAATAATATGTATATATAATATGGTAGACGTACGTGTGCTAACTGAATATAGTTGTACGGCAATGTCTTTTGACTTAAGCCTGAATAATAAGGACCTTGAAATATTTTAAAAGGAATATATATATAGTACGGTAGACGTATGTGTGTTAACTGAATGTAGTGTTACGGCAATGTCTTTTGACTTAATCCTGAATAATAAAGAATCTTGAAGTATTTCAAAAGATTAATAAACCGTTTTGAAAGAAGAGTAATACTTGGTTTTGAAAACATAAGTGTTATACTAAGCTTTATGGGAAGTTAGGTATAACGTCTTAAGAGTGGTAAAGAGAATGGTTTACTGATTTAGAAGTTAAGAGACTTAATCTTAAAAGATAAGAGACTTGATCTTAAAAGATAAGAGACTTGACTTGAATAAATTAATATGGATGTTTGTGTGAAACCTCATTCGTGAGTAATGAGTACTTGGTTTTTAAAAGGGAATAATGTTTTACTGATTTCGGAAATCAGAAGAAGTATCGAACAAACCACTGCTGCGTTAATAAAGGAAATGTAATGAATAATGAAGTATTATTAAAACCAGTAGAAACCTCCATCCGCATAGAAGCTAAGATGAGACAAAATGATATTACATTTTCTAGATCATGGTTGCTTCAATAAATGGTTATAAACAAGAATAAACTGCTCACGCCTATGGCATATGTTACTCAATTGTTTTAAAGGAGATTAAGACATCGAACTATGAAACTTTTCTAAAAATAAAGAGACTTGAGTAATTGAAATTAGGAAAACTGGAACTCTAGGGAAAAGAAAGGCATTATTTTGTCTTAAATTGGTTTAAAACATAAAGTGTTATAACAGCTTTATGGGAAGTTAGTTATAACGACTTTATGAGAACAAAAGAAGGGTTTTATCATTGGTTTTAATGTGGTAACTTGACTTTAAAAAGAGAAGTGTTTTGGTCCAAAAAGAAGGCATGGTATTGCCTTAATTTGGTTTTAAAAAGGAAAGTATGGAAGTTGTTTTGGTTTACTTAAAAGATGTAAGTCACTCTATTTTTATACTACGGGTATCGGGTGACTTTTATAAAAGGAATGGATCTCTTAAAAGGAATTTAACGTACGTAGTACTTTAGGATTAAAACCCCGGACTTGATATAAATGAAAGTACCTTGAGTTGTGTATAACTTGCCTATGCTTGTTGTTGTGTAACTTGCTTATGCTTGTTGTCGTGTAACTTGCCTATGCTTGTTATTGTATAACCTGCCTATGCTTGTTGTCGTGTAACTTGCCTATGCTTGTTGTGATAGCCTTTGTTGTGCAAGAATTGTGTTTCTATACTACCGCGTCTCTCGATGGAGGGCCGGTTGCCTTGTTGAGAACTTACTTGGACGTACTGGCGTGTGGAAGATTCCACGGGTATGCTTCCATTATTATTATTACATGGGCATGTCTACACCGATGATGTGGACATGTGACCATTATGGTTATTTATGGCGAAGTATCGTGACTTACGGTTGTGATCGGGTGCGTAGCCTGTTTACTTGCCCCCGTCAGCTACGTGACGCTGGTGGATCTGGTATAGGTTATTGCACTTGCCACGTGTCAGCTTCGCGGCGAAGTATCGTGACTTACGGTTGTGATCTGGTGCTTAGCCGATTCACTTGCCCCCGTCAGCTACGTGGCGCAGGGAGGAGCTGGTGGAGGCTATCGCACTTGCCACGTGTCAGCTTCATGATATCATTGTACAGTATTATTGGTACGGTCGGATCTGGTAGTTATACTTGCCCCGTACGGTTTTTATGACACAGGTGGGACCTGGTGTTCATGTATACTCCTTGGTGTTGTTATATCATAGACTGCCGGCAGTGAGGAAGGAATTCCACGGGCACGAGTGATGATTTGGAGGGCGTGAGTCCCTGACTTGATATGACTGGTTATATGTTGTGTACTGTAGTTTGGATATCATACATGCCTCCTGCTTTATATAGACTATTATGATTTCATTCTGATATTCTGATTTCACATACTTGGTACTGTTATCGACCTCCTTCGGGGGGCTGCGTTCATGTCGCAGGTAGAGGTACATCGGCTGTCGATCCCCGCTTTTAGGATCACATTTCAGCGTGTTGGGAAGCTCCGTTCCTTCGGAGGCTTATCTTTGGTGTGTTACCCTGAGTCTGTAGGTTCTTGTACATTCAGGGGTATGGCGGGGCCCTATCCCGTCATAGTTGTTGTATAAATCTTAGAGGTCTGTAGCACTGTTGTGGGCAGGGTTGTAAGGATTGTAACTGTTTAAATGTCGATATATTTATATATGCTGAAAGGCAACCGTTTTGGTTGGCCTATTTTCTTTTATCTTGATCCATATCTATTTATATGCTTAAGTTTTCATTTCTGCTGGTTTTTCTCTGATGTTGTATCACTAGGGTGCCTGGGGTAAGGCACCAGTCACGGGCCCGGGTTCGGGTCGTGACAAAAGTGGTATCAGAGCAGTTAGTCCTCGGAAAGTGTCTACAGACCGTGTCTAGTAGAGTCTTGATTATCGATGTGTTGTGCACCACATCTATAATCAGGAGGCTATAGGACATTTAGGATTGGTTTCCATTTCTTCTCATTCTGAGATCGTGCCTTAGAGCTGTATGATAAGTTGGACCCCTCTGACGTATTTCGTTTTACGATTATGCCTCGCCTTGAGCAACCGGGCCCGAGAAGGCAAGCGGCGAAGGAGGCTGCGAGTAAAGCGTGGCGATCTCTCAGAGACCACGATACGAGCCTCGAGTCCCGATGCAGGCGGAGAGATGGGTTACAAGAGTGGGCCCGATTAATGGCGAGTTGTAGCAGACTTGAGGATAGGCTAGACGCAGCGGTTCGATGCACGATGGTTCACCGATCGAGATAGTTTGAGGCTACGGGATTTTTACGAGTTATAGGCGCGAGTTTTATGGGTCGAGGCACGAGGATGATCCGCGAGTTCATCAAGCGATTCTGACGGATCATGAGTGATCAAGGCATCGGAGACCGAGTCGGTGGTCCTAGGTTCGCATCGGTGCGTGATACCGCGATCAACGGTTTGATCGTGGGAGATGCCGGGGAAGAATGCACTTCCGGTATATGGGACGAGTTCTGAGGCATTTCTTGCACATTTCTTGCCTCCACAGATGAGGAGGGCTCGGGCCGACATATTTTTGGTGTTGCGGCAGAACAGGCGTACGGTTCGGTAGTACAATGTGGAGTTCGACTCATTGGCCCGGTACGTCCCCGCGTTAGTAGCTAGTATGGAGGATCGAGTGCACCGATATGTTACAAGGCTCGATGATTACCTAGCAGAGAGTTGTTCGGGTGTATCTCTTCAGCCGGGCATGGACATTGCCCGCATGCAGGCTTATGCACTTGGATGTGATGAGCGTAGAAATCGACGGAATGACCAAGATCAGCAGAAGAGGGCCATAACAGCAGGGTCCTTTGGTGACTTTCGAGGCGGACCGCCTCAGCAGCAGACTAGTTATGTACCTCCGCCAGTACAGAGTGGTCCTCCACAGCCTTCGGGACCTTCGGGATATTCAGGAGCAGGTCAGGGCTCCCAGGGTTCAGATCTTCAGGGGAGTAGAAGTGTTCGCCGGATGAGGCCACCCGTATCTCAGTGTGACCATTGTGGTAAAACCCATAGAGGGGAATGTCGTACTGGTTTGGGAGATTGCTATACTTGCGGCCGACAGGGCCATTTGACGGGAGACTGTCCGACTGTGGTAGCACTGGTGGTATAGCACAGACTACTAGATCAGTTGCGGGTTCTTCACCTTCCATAGCTAGGCAGGATGTTCATACACCGGCAGGCCACGGCAGAGGTCGCGGTGGAAGTTCCCAGTTTTAGCGGTCCTTTGAACCGCCTATTTTCAGGTATATCCTTAACCCTCTAGAGACTTGTATGTTTTAATGTATGTTGATGTGTTTAGTGTTATGTTCGGATAGCTTTGTGCTAAAATGTGATTTAGAAGCCTGGTTAGTAAAAAGGGTAAGCCTGGGGGTGAGAAAATGATGAACCTTAGGATATTACCGTTGAGACCTTAGATGTAAGGCCGTCTTGAGTACAAGACTTTGTGGGTGATCTTTGTCAGAATGTATAAGTATACGTGGAGTAATTGTGGGAAAATTCCTTGGGTAGTGTAAAATGGAAGTGGTAGCTTTCATGACCTGTATAGGTAAGATTGTTCCGGATCGGGAAACAAGAGCTTGATGCGTTAAGTGGGTCGGGTTGGTGCCATGTTGCGGGCCAACCCGCGGCCTGTTTTGAGGTGGGGTCAGCTCTGGGTGGTCCCGCCAGGTGGTAGGGTCACGAAGGTGCTAGGCCCAAGTTTAGATGACCATCGTATGAGTTCGTGGATATGTTCGACCAGAAGCGGATCGTGAAGGCCGGGAATGGCCTTAAGGAAGATTGAGACTAGTAAGATGACCAAGTTTGGAAGTGGTGTGTTACACCCCGGAATTTCAGGATATGTTTATAAGAACGTACGTAAGAACTCAAAGGTTAAGGTTTGAGACGAGTAAAATTTATCGAAATTTTGGAATTTGTCGGAAAACGAAATATTGCGACGAGCGGGAGGGCGACACGTGTCACCCCCCCTTAATGGTCTTGGACGAAAATGTGATGGAGAAAATGGTCATTTGACCATAATTTAAAAGACCAAGTCTTGCAAGACATATAGCTTGACAACATTGACCAAGTCAATGACCCCACTTAGCTTGTTATTTAATTAAATGAATCCAAACCACCCATTTGGTCTAATCTTGACCCTCCATATTTTTATATAAGCTCCTTAGTAGCAAGACAAGGCAAAGCACTTAGAAAATTTTCAAGAATATTGAGGGAAGCTTGAGGGAGCTCTCGGCCAAGGGCTAGGGTTTGAAGGAAAAAATTTCAAATGTTGTCCAATAATTCCCCTACTTTAAACCAAGGTACCTAAGGGTATTGTAAGTGTTTCTCAATAGAAAGATCCCGAAAATGTGGTGTTTTCGTATTAGTCGCAAGGCGAAAACCTATGAGGTTCTTCAACTTTGAAGTTGGAACTTGAAGATTAATTGTTCATGAGCTTCTAAGGGTTGCTTGGAGTGGATTGGAACGTCGAAAGGAGGAGCTAAAGTTTCTAAGGATCGACTTGTAGTCTTGGATCATATTTGGGCTAAAATGAGGTATAATCTTCATCTTACTTTTGTAGTTGAATATTCAATGTTATTATAAGTTAGAAATGATCATGTGATATGTGTTATGAAGTTTGATAAGTGTTATGGAATTGTAAGAGCTCAAAACCGAAATGGCATGTTTAGCCCTTTGAAATTGAAATACAATTTTAGTCGTTATGTAGAATCGTCGCATGTTGACCTACTTGAGGATTTTAGTAGTTGTAATCAAATGCGACTTGATATCATGTTATGCTACCAATTTGGATTGAAATGGAAATTTGATAAGAATTGGTATGGTTGAACTCAAGGTGGCTGAATTTGGACTTTTAGTTTGTTATTCATTTGTATTGGACTACTTTCTAAATTGTGAGCCAATTGGGGCTGTTTAGTTATTCATTTGTATTGGACTACTTTCTAAATTGTGAGCCAATTGGGGCTGTTTAGTTATTCATTTGTATTGGACTACCTTCTATATTGTTGTGAGCCAATTGGGGCTGTTTGGTTATTGTATTCGACCTTAAAAAAGGTGGCAAAGTGAGTAGAAACAAAAGAGGTGTTGTCCGATTTTCCGTAGAATTTAGTGACTTAGCACCTAGGATATTCTACGTTTGAAATAAGAGGTTAATGGACGTATGGTGACCATTATAGGTTGAAGTACTAAGTATAGTGTATCCTACTTGAAGAATGGAATAGCTCAAGGTTGAAGTACTTTGGAGCATTTTGCTACTTGTCGACAATCGTCGCGAGGTATGTGAACCTCTTCTTTCTTTGGCATGATCCTACGTATGAAATATCCATGTGATAACATTTTAAGATTCCTTCTACTCTTAGAAGTTAAGAAGTATCCACATTGTTGACTCTAAATTAAGTATGTTAAATTGTCCTAAGTCCTTACCAAGCCTTATGGGAGATATTGGTAAGAATGGTTAGGAAATTATGAGATTTGATTTCAAGCTATGTATCTTGATTTATTTAAAGTAAGTATGTAAGTTGATTTTTATGTTTGAAAATGACTTGAATTTATATGTGAAAAGGATTGGTTTTAAAAGTGTAGATGACATGATTTTACAAGTATAAGTAAATGGACTTTAAAGAATGTATGTTATGAAGTTTTAAGACTATGAACTTTGATTTTCTTTAAAGGATTATGAAACTTTATTTTTCAAGTTATGGGACTTGATTTCTAAAGTATAAGCGACATGATTTGAAAGAGTGTATGCTCACGAGGTGTTAAGGCTATAAGCCTTGATTTTATAAGTGGAAATGACTTAATTTTACAAAGTATGGCTTAATTTATTTCAAAAGATAAGAAGATGGATTCCAAAAGAGTGTGTGACTTTAGCTTTAAAAAGAAAGGAGTTCTATGATTATTTTTAAGTATGTATATACGTAGTATTTTTGGATCTAGTTTTCCTAATGTTTTAAGAATAAAAGTGTCTTAAGTTCTCTAAAATGAAAGGTTGTTATAATAGCTTTATGGGAAGTTGTTATGGCGACTTAAGAAGAAGTGAAAAGATGGTTTGAAAATGTTATGTAAGGAAAATCACACCGAGCCTATAAATAGGCGGATTACGTTATGAAATACAGAGCCTACAAATAGGCGGATTACGTTATGAAATACAGAGCCTACAAATAGGCGGATTACGTTATGAGATACACGAGCCTACACATAGCGGATTACGCCATATTACCCAGAGCGCCACATAGGCGGTTACGTCATCTTACACCGAGCCCACAGCGTGCCGGATTATGCTACATGATTCCACAAGACACCGAGCCCCAGCGGGCGGATTATGCAACATGATTCCACGATGCAAGAGCCCCAGGCGGACGGATTATGTCACATGATTCATGATGCAGTGTGTCATAAATGGGCGGATTATGTTATGTAAGATATGTAAGTTATGTGAAAAAGTCGGATTAAACTCTTAAGTATGTATGTAATAATATGTTGTTAAATTTTATTGAAAGAAGGAAAGAGCGGTTAATATATGATTGATTTCGGGAGTTAAAAGGACATTCTTTTATCTGAATCTGATTTGGTTATTGCATTTTATTTACATTTCCATACTAAATTTTTGTTATCGACCCGCCGAAGGCTGCGTTCATGCCGCAGTGTTAGGTACAGGTTGGTGATCCTTGCTCTTAGGATCTCTGTTGATTTTGGAAAGAAGCTCCTTTCACTCCAGGAGGCTTATCTTTTAGTACGGTTTCCACGATGTGGTAGACTTATGTACATTCAGGGTATGGCGGGCCCCTGTCCGCTTGTGATTGTAATTCTTAAGTGCAGTAGTTACATATTGTGGGTCGATTTGTAAAAGGAAAGGGATGTATCGCTTTGTTGTTATGTATATGTATATGTGTCCAGGAAGGTAGACTTATCGGCTAACCTGTGGTTTAATTTCTCGTTATTTTATTTTATAAGTTTCATGTATGTTCCGCTGCTATTCTCTGATGTATAACTGAACAGGGTGCCTAGGTAGGGCACCAGTCGCGGGCCCGGGGTCGGGTCGTGACATGGTGACTCCAAAGTTTTGGGAACTGAAGCGATGACTAAAGTGTGGTACGTATACTAGAAGAGTTCAATTGTTCGAGAAGGGCACGACGAGTAAGGAAGGAAGAGAACGTGTGTTATTTCGTGGCCAGGTGTGGCGTTGGCAACTTGTTAGAGGAACTTTATCGTTATCCGTCTTGAGAAGGAACATTCGGGACGAATGTTTCTAAGGAGGGGAGAATGTTATACCCCGTATTTTCAGAGTATGTACGTGAGGGCGTACGTATAATAAATTTAAGCCTTAAAGTAGGCATAGGTTCGAAATTTGTACACAAGTGCCGAAAAGAGTCGTTTTTCGACGAAACGTTTTACTAAACGTGCGAAGGGAAAATTCCGGCTATGTCATTTATAATTTTTGCGGATTTTTCCGAGAGACGAAACATTTTGGACCAACGGGAGGGTGACATGTGTCACCCTCACATTGGAAGGAAGTGGGGCGGCTTGGACGATTTGGAGGAGGGAGTTGGTAGGATATTTTTTGTGCAAGTTGGTGTGGTAGATGGATAAGGTACACATGGTTAAATCTTGACCCTACACTTGCATGGCACTTGGCTTGATCTTGGCCATTGGTTGGCCATTGCTTGACCTATAAATACCCCTCTAAGTTGAAGACTTTCTTCATCCAAACTTGAGCAATCTTTCTAAGTCTTGAAATCCTCCCTCCCCTCTTGAGTAGTTCTCGTCAAGAGTCTTCCCCTTTTTGTGAGCCTTGGCGAGAGCCTCCCCTCCCCTTTGTAGTGTCTGGCAGGGGTACCCCACTGCCTAGTTGGTTTCGTATAATACCCCCCTTTTGTGGTATAGAAATACTCTCCTAGTATTATTATAATGCCCTAAATACTCTAGCCCAAATACCTTGTAGTACTTTCCAAAAGTTACCTCTATACGTAGAGCCCGGAAATACTATTATACTTTCCTTTAGCCACTAAACAAAGTCCTAAGGAAAACCTTCATAGTCGGTTGAAGTGTTAAGTAGAAGTTGCGTAGAACTTCTAAGGGTTGTTTGGAGCGGATTGGAGCACTCGGAGTAGGAGCTTAACGTTGCTCAGGATCGACATTAAAATTGGATAATTTTGGGCTCATCGAGGTAAATACTCATCCTTCTATTGTAATTGGGAATTACATACTGTAGTTGTATAGAAATGAATATAAGATTCATAGAAGAGAATTGAACTGTAATAGAAGGATATTACAGAAAAGACTTGAACTAAAATCACATCAGAAAAATATATAAGTAGAAGATTAAACTGTACTTACATAGGACCGTATTTACAGTAGACTTATAACCTTATTGGTTGAATGTTCTGCGAGTAGCATGAACTACTTGGAAGGTGGACAAGGCTAGCCGGGTTATAGCCGAGGTGCGTTTTGCTTATAGTCGATAATCGTCGCGAGGTATGTGATTCTTCCTATACTCTTGAGCATGAAGTATTTTAAAAGAATATATATATAGTACGGTAGACGTACGTGTGGCAATGTCTTTTGACTTAAGCCTGAATAATATGTATATATAATATGGTAGACGTACGTGTGCTAACTGAATATAGTTGTACGACAATGTCTTTTGACTTAAGCCTGAATAATAAGGACCTTGAAATATTTTAAAAGGAATATATATATAGTACGGTAGACGTACGTGTGTTAGCGAATGTAGTGTTACTGGCAATGTCTTTTGACTTAAGCCTGAATAATAAAGAATCTTGAAGTATTTCAAAAGATTAATAAACCGTTTTGAAAGAAGAGTAATACTTGGTTTTGAAAACATAAGTGTTATACTAAGCTTTATGGGAAGTTAGGTATAACGTCTTAAGAGTGGTAAAGAGAATGGTTTACTGATTTAGAAGTTAAGAGACTTAATCTTAAAAGATAAGAGACTTGATCTTAAAAGATAAGAGACTTGACTTGAATAAATTAATATGGATGTTTGTGTGAAACCTCATTCGTGAGTAATGAGTACTTGGTTTTTAAAAGGGAATAATGTTTTACTGATTTCGGAAATCAGAAGAAGTATCGAACAAACCACTGCTGCGTTAATAAAGGAAATGTAATCAATAATGAAGTATTATTAAAACCAGTAAAAACCTCCATCCGCATAGAAGCTAAGATGAGACAAAATGATATTACATTTTCTAGATCATGGCTGCTTTAATAAATGGTTATAAACAAGAATAAACTGCTCACGCCTATGGCATATCTTACTCAATTGTTTTAAAGGAGATTAAGACATCGAACTATGAAACTTTTCTAAAAATAAAGAGACTTGAGTAATTGAAATTAGGCAAACTGGAACTCTAGGGAAAAGAAAGGCATTGTTTTGTCTTAAGTTGGTTTAAAACATAAAGTGTTATAACATCTTTATGGGAAGTTAGTTATAACGACGTTATGAGAACAAAAGAAGGGTTTTATCATTGGTTTTAATGTGGTAACTTGACTTTAAAAAGAGAAGTGTTTTGGTCCAAAAAGAAGGCATGGTATTGCCTTAATTTGGTTTTAAAAGAGAAAGTATGGAAGTTGTTTTGGTTTACTTAAAAGATGTAAGTCACTCTATTTTTATACTACGGGTATCGGGTGACTTTTATAAAAGGAATGGATCTCTTAAAAGGAATTTAACGTACGTAGTACTTTAGGGTTAAAACCCCGGACTTGATATAAATGAAAGTACCTTGAGTTGTGTATAACTTGCCTATGCTTATTGTTGTGTAACTTGCCTATGCTTGTTGTCGTGTAACTTGCCTATGCTTGTTATTGTATAACCTGCCTATGCTTGTTGTCGTGTAACTTGCCTATGCTTGTTGTGATAGCCTTTGTTGTGCAAGAATTGTGTTTCTATACTACCGCGTCTCTCGATGGAGGGCCGGTTGCCTTGTTGAGAACTTACTTGGACGTCTTGGCGGTGTGGAAGATTCCACGGGTATGCTTCCATTATTATTATTACATGGGCATGTCTACACCGATGATGTGGACATGTGACCATTATGGTTATTTATGGCGAAGTATCGTGACTTACGGTTGTGATCGGGTCGTGCTTTGTTTACTTACCCGTCGCCACGTGATTGGTGGATCTGGTATAGGTTATTGCACTTGCGTGTCGGCCAGCGGTGAAGTATCGTGACTTACGGTTGTGATCTGGTGCTTAGCCGATTCACTTGCCCTCGTCAGCTACGTGGCGCAGGGAGGAGCTGGTGGAGGCTATCGCACTTGCCACGTGTCAGCTTCATGATATCATTGTACCGTATTATTGATACGGTCGGATCTGGTAGTTATACTTGCCCCGTACGGTTTTTATGACACAGGTGGGACCTGGTGTTCATGTATACTCCTTGGTGTTGTTATATCGTGATCGCTGCGGTGAGGAAGGAATTCCACGGGCACGAGTGATGATTTGGAGGGCGTGAGTCCCTGACTTGATATGACTGGTTATATGTTGTGTACTGTAGTTTGGATATCATACATGCCTCCTTCTTTATATAGACTATTATGATTTCATTTACAGTATTTACAGTTTCACCTACTTGGTACCTGTTGTACTGACCTCCTTCGGGGGGCTGCGTTCATGCCGCAGGTAGAGGTACATCGGCTGTCGATCCCCGCTTTTAGGATCACATTTCAGCGTGTTGGGAAGCTCCGTTCCTTCGGAGGCTTATCTTTGGTATGTTACCACAGTGCAGTAGGTTCTTGTAGATTCGGGGTATGGCGGCCCTGTCCCTTCATAGTTGTTGTATAAATCTTAAGTGCAGAGCTTTGTTGTGGGCGGGGTTGTAAGGATTATAATTCAAATGTCGATATATTTATATTTCTTTGAAAGGCAACCGTTTTGGTTGGCCTATTTTCTTTATCTTGATCCATATCTATTTATATGTTTAAGTTTTCATTTCCATTGGTTTTCTCGATGTTGTATCACTAGGGTGCAGGGGTAAGGCACGATCACGAGCAGGTTGGTCGTGTGACAATACCTCCTAACGACTCTTACCAATATCCCCCATAAGACTTGGTAAGAACTTAGGATAACTTAGACATAACCTTTACGTAGAGTAAATCAACATACATACCTCTTAACTTCTAAGAGTAGAAGGAATCATGAAATAGTACTACATGTATATCCCATACATAGAATCATGTCAAAAGAAGGAAGAGGTTCACATACCTCGCGACGATTATCGACAAATAGCAAAATGCTCCAAAGTACTTCAACCTTGATAGCTATTCCATCCTTCAAGTAGAATACGTTATACTTAGTACTTCAACCTATAATGGCCATAATACGTTTATTAACCTCTAGCTTCGAACGTAGAATATTCTAAGTGCAAAGTCACTAAATTATACGGAAAATCGGACATCACTTCCTTTGTTTCTACATACTTTGCCACCTTTTTCAAGGCCGAATTCAATAACCAAACACTCCACATTTAAGGCCCAACAATTCAGCTAACCAAAGGGGATTACACGCCTTAACAGGACGTGTAAAATTCCGCCCCACAAATTAATACGAAACTAGTTCCATATTTAAAGCCATTCTTGGCTAAACATATACAACAACACAAAGTCCTTTTCCAATTCTTTTTCAATCCAACTTCTTAGGCCTAACATGTTATATAGTCATAAACAACTTAACAATTATAATTCCTTCTTTATATAACATGTGATGATTAAACTAATAATCCAATTGAATTGAAATCTTAAAGGCTAAATCATGCAACTTTTCGGATTCCATCCAAATATTCCATAACACATATCATTCTTCATAATATAATCCACATGATCATTTCTAACTACTACAACATGAAATCTTGAATTTCAATAGCAAGACGGAGATTATTACCTCCTTAAGCTCAAAATGATCCAAAACCCTAAGTCGATCCTTAGCAACTCCAACTCATTTTCTTGACGTTCCAATCCTCTATTTGCAACCCTTAGAAGCTTGTGAAAAACTCCTCTTCTATTTCCAACTTCAAAGTTGAAGAACACCTTGGGTTTTCGCCTTGCGACTAACGTAAAAATGCGGTTTTTCCGGGATCTTTCTATTGAGATATCCTTACAATACCCTTAGGGACCTTGGGTTAAAGTATTGTGAATAATGGAACAAAATTACAAATTTTTCTTGTGGCTAAATGGACAAAGCCGAGAGCTCCCTCTAGCTCTTCAAGGTTCTCTAATTTTTTCTAAGTGTTGGAAGACAAGTCTTGCTACTAGTGTGCTTATATAATACATTGGATGGTCTAGATTATAGCACTTGTAATGTTTGGATGGAAGAGATCAAGCCAAGTGGCCCTTGGACTTAGTCAACAATATCAAGCTCTTAATTAGCAATACTTTGTCATCTATACATTGGTCAAATGACCATTTTACCCTTGCTTCAATTTCGTCCAAGACCAATGTGGGGGGGTGCCACGTGTCTCCCTCCCATTCGTCCATAAAATTCTGTAACCCTCGTGGGTCCCACAAAACGTAAAATTCCTCGGGTGGGCCCCACGTGACCAATTCCGTAAAAATAAATTTCCATAATGATAATAAGTTCCATACTCTTCAATTAATGCATTTTGAGAATCTAATTCTCACCAACGAACATTTCTCCTTTCCGACGTTCGGATGTTTTTCCGTCGGAAAAACAATTCTTCCTTTCGTACCAATTTCAAGTCTTGTGTTTCTTACGTACATTCTCTTAAACATGTCCTGTACTTACGGGGTGTAACATTCTTCCCCCCTCAGAAACATTCGTCCTCGAATGTTCTTTCAGAATCCAAATCTAATTAGATAGTGACATAGTCTCCTTTTACTACACCCTTCATACAACATATGCCACCCATGGCCACATAACTATACTTATACTAAAACGTCAAACTTGGCACTCACGAAGTGTTACACCCCGTATTTACAGAACATGTTTTAAGAACGTACGTAAGAACTCACAAGTGTTAAGATTTGAGACTTGTAAAAATTTATCGGAATTATGAAATTGTCGGAAAACGTATTATTATGACGAATGGGAGGGCGACATGTGTCACCCCCCCTTAATGATGCCTTGGACGAAATAGGCATGGCCAAGATGGTCATTGACCATAGTCTTGGATGACTAAGTCTTGCAAGTAGTAGCTTGAGATTCTTGACTAAGTCAAAGGACCCACAAGGCTTGATATTTGTGTTATACCCCGTATTTCCAGAGTATGTACGTGAGGGCGTACGTACAAAAGTTAGCCTAAGTTAAGACCTTGGACGAAAAACATTTGTGCACAACTCACTAAAATAATCGTTTTTCGACGAAACGTTTTACTAAACTTGCGTAGGGTAAATTATGGCTATGTCATTTATATTTTTTGCGGATTTTTCCGAGAGACAAAACATTTTGGACCAACGAGAGGGCGACACTTGTCACCCTCTAGTTGGCGGACTTGAGGCGTCCATTGAGCCGAATTGGTGGCCTTGTTTTGTCAAGGAGTTGGTAGGATATTTGTGTGTGGTAGATGGATAAGGGCACTTGGGTGAATCCTGCTTTCTGCCTTGCACTTGGCTTCATCTTGGCCATTGGTTGGCCATTGCTTGACCTATAAATACCCACAAAGATGAAGAGTTCTTCATCCACAAAACAAACTTTCCAAGTCTAAAATCCCTCCTCTCCTTGTGAGCTTTTAGTCCAACACTTCCTCCCTTGTGAAGGCCTTGGCGAAACACCCCCCTCTAGCCTAGTAGTCCTAGCCGAAACCTACCCCCCCCTCCCTTGGTAGAAATATTGTCTTCCAAGTATAGTTACTATTCCTAAATACCCTAGCCCAAATCCCTTAGTACTTAGTAGAAGTTGTGAAGAACCTCTAAGGGTTCTTGGAGCTATCAGAGCGTACAAATTAGGAGCTAAACCTTGCTCAGGATCGACGTTTTTACTTGGATAATTTTGGGCTTATCGAGGTAAATAATCTTATCCTTCTTTTGTATTAGAGAATACATACTGTAGAAGTATAGGAATAAGTATAAAATACTTAGAAGGATATTACAGAATAGAATTGAACTGTTATCACAGTAGAAGGGTATAAATGAAGAATAATTGAACTGTAATTACATAGGACTGTTTTTACAGTAGACTTGAGTAGCTTGACGGGTAGGGAAGTGCTGGCCAATTTTCCGTAGAATAGAGAACCCTCTGTTTAGAACTGTTTACAGAATAGTCTAGACGTTGATAGACGTATTTGACTATTATAGGCTGATTCTCTGCGCGCGACATATCCGACTTGGCAGGTGGATTTCGCCGAGAAGGTATGTGATTCTTCCTATACTCCTGAGCATGATATTTTAAATATATATATAGTACGGTAGACGTACGTGTGTTAACTGAATAATAATTACGGCAATGTCTTTTGACTTAAGCCTAAATAATAATTACGGCAATGTCTTTTGACTTAAGCCTAAATAATAATTACGGCAATGTCTTTTGACTTAAGCCTAAATAATAAAGATCTTGAAGCATTTCAAAAGAATACTGAATCATTCTTAACAGAAGAGAAATATTTGGTTTTTAAACAAAAAGCTTAAGAGTTATACTAGCTTTATGGGAAGTTAGGTATAACAACTTAAGAAAGATAAAAAAAATTGTTTACTTATTTGTTTATAAAAACCTTGTATTGATTTCTGTAAGGTGTAGTAAGATTGTTTGAAAAGTAGACATATTATGATGCTACGTGTGTTAGTGTCTTGTGATGTGGTGAAAGGGGGTCATTCTTGTTGGGCTTACGTTGCTAAACGGTAAGTCAGTTGTACTGTTATTATATCACCTACCCCCTTGACTTGTTATACCGAGGGCTTGCCACCCTTGATGCGGGTCTATACGGCCTATGCAGTCTATGCGACTATGCGGAGCTGCGGGAGTTCCAGGATTGATCATTCCGGGTGTTTATCCCGATGCGGGGGATGCCCTATGCGGTCTGTGTGACTATGCGGTCTATTGAGACTATGCGGACTGCGGGAGTCCAGGAGAATGCAGGGTTAGCTACCGTCGCGAGAATACCTCATGCGGGTCTGTGTGTGACCTATGCGGACTGCGGAAGTCCAAGATTAGGCACGCATAATGATACTATGGGCGATTGGCCTTGCTTCGATCATTCGCGGCCTAGAAAAGACCTGTTACAGTTTACCTATTATTGTTCTTGTTTGTGATATGGCACTATGTGCAATTGAAGCGGATTGTATTGCAAATGGTTTTAAATACTTTGATTTCATTTAAGTACTTTACGATTTCACATACTTGGTACTGTTATCGACCTCCTTGAGGGCTGCGTTCATGCCGCAGTAAGGGCAGCAGTGCTAGATCGACATCCTTAGGATCTTTTTGCTTTGGTGTCAGGAGCTCCATCTTCTCCGGAGGCTCGACTTTTGGGTATGATCTCCCTGTTGTTGTATATAGTTTTGTACATTCAGGGTATGGCGGGGCCCTGTCCCGCCATAGTTGTTTATCTTCTTAGAGGTGCGTAGTCCTATTATGCAGTTGGGATGTAGCGCAAAACTATGTTTATATATATATGCCGAAAGCGACATTTTCTCACATAAAGCGTGTCTCATTTTACAAGCTGTTTCATGTCTTGTTTTTATATTCCGATTACTCGATGTATGACTACTTGGGTGCGGGTAAGGCACGATCCACGGGCCGGGCAGTCGTGACAAAAGTGGTATCGTGAGCGATTAATCTCGGAAAGTGTCTGAGCCGTATCTAGTAAGTCTTGATTATCGGTGTGTTGTGCACCACACCAATAATCGAGGCTATAGGATATTTAGGATTGGTTTCCATTCTTCTCGCTCGAGATCGTACCTTAGAGGCGTGTTATAAGTTGGACCTCTAACGTATTCCTTTTACCATGATTATGCTTCCATAAGGCAACCGGGCCCGAGAAGGGCAAAGCGTAGGAGTCGCTAGTAGGACACCGAGAGTCACGAGGCACGTGCCCGATTCTTACGAGGCGATACCTCGGGCGCGAGTTCCATGACGCCGCCCGGCCCAGCGAGAACCACAATACCCGCCCCTCGGTCCACGGCACAGGCGAGGAGTTAGGATACAAGGAGATGGCGATTCTTGGCGGTGATCGTGGCGAACATGAGATAAGTGGATCACGGCGATTCGATTCGGCCCAGTAGTACCGTGGTTCACCCGAGGCGAGATAGTTTGAGGCTACGAGATTTCTGAGTTGTAGCCCGCGAGTTTTATGGGTGGCGGAGGATGATCCGCGAGAGTTCATCCATCGATTCTGAAGGATTATGAGGGTGATCGGGCGTCGAGACCGAGTCCGTGATCTTCGGTTCGCATCGGTGCGTGATACCGCGATCGATTGGTTTGATCGTGGGAGTTATCGGGAGAGCACGCGTCCCAGCTACTTGGGATGAGTTCTCGGAGGCTTTCCTCACTCACTTCTTGCCTCGCGGATGAGGAGCGCGGGTAAACAGATGTTTATTCTTGAGGCAGAGAGGCGCCTGATTAGGAGTACAATGTCGAGTTCGATTCTTTGGCTCGATATGTCCTGCATTGGTAGCGGATATGGAGGGCGGTGCATCGCTCGTCACGGGCTAGATGATTATATGGCGAGTCTTGTGCGGGTGTGGCTCTTCACGAGCATGGACATTACCCGTATGCGAGCTCATGCACTTGGATGCGAGGCGTAGAGGCCGGCGGGTCGACAGATATCGGCATCGAGAAGAAGGCGAGGCGGCGGTTCTTTGGTAGTTCTCGGGGTGGGCGGCCTCGGCAGTGATCTAGATTTGCACGGCCAGCTCATAGCACTCCGCATCATTGTCGGTCTGACGAGTATTCGGGCGGTCGAGGCCCGAGGACTTGATTTCGAGTAGCAAGGTGCTAACGATCGAGGTCTGCTCGGTGTCCGTTGTGGTAGATTCCATTCGAGCTGTAGTACTACTCGGGAGCTTGCTATACTTGTGGCGATAGGGTCATTTTGCGAGAACTGTCCGGCCGAAGCGTGGCCGGTGGTAGGGCTCGGCTACGAAGTGCATTGCGGTTCATCATCTCCTACGATTACTCGCCCCGGGCGGTACTCATGGACCAGCAGGTCGCGGCAGGTCGTGGCGCGGTCGATTCTAGCGGTCCTCGAACCGCATTTATGCCTTGTCCGGTAGCGGGATCAGGAGGCCTCACCTGATGTCGTCACAGGTACCTTATCAGTTTCTGGATTCGATGTGTATGCCTTGATAGATCCGGGTTCTACTCTGTCCTATATATCTCCCCTTGTTTCTAGTAGGATAGGGATAGAGCCTGAGTCCATAGACCCTTTCGAGGTAGCTACGCCGGTGGGTGATTCGGTGGTAGCTCGGCGGGTATATAGGGCTTGTCCAGTGACCATTTGCAGTCGTCAGACCCTAGCCGACTTGATAGAGTTGGACATGACTGATTTCGACGTGATCATGGGTATGGATTGGTTAGCTTCCTGCTATGCCAATGTAGACTGCAGAGAGAGAGTGGTACGGTTCCATTTTCTGAGGGAGCGGTTGTTGAGTGGGAGGAACATCAGTATCGTAGCGGTAGGTTTATTTCTTACCTCAAGGCTAGGAAGATGGTGCGAGAAGGTATATCTACCATCTCGTTCGGGTGTTTGATCACGAGGTGCGGTACCAGATTTTGATCCGTTCGATGGTCGAGAGAGTTCCCATACGTTTTCCAGACGACCTCGGGTATCCTCACGAGAGGAGATAGAGTTTTGTATTGATGTCTTTGCGGACACTCGGTCTATTTCCATTCCGCCATACAGAATGGCACCTGCCGAGTTGAGAGAATTGAAGGACCAACAGAGAGATTTGCTGGAGAAGGGCTTCATCAGGCCTAGTGTTTCCCCCTGGGGAGCGCCGGTATTGTTCGTGAAGAAGAAGGACGGGATGCTGCGCATGTGTGTTGATTACAGCGGTGAACAAGGTGACCATTAAACGAATACCCCTTCCCGTGATTGATGATTTGTTCGACCGGTGCGAGTGCGAGATGTTTCTCAAGATTGATCTGCGATCGGGCTATCATCAGTGCGAGTCGAGAGGCGGATGTCCCTAGGGTGCATTCGGACCCGTGCAGAATTATGAGTTCAGGGTCATGTCTTTTGGGTTGACCAATGCTCCGGCGGTATTCATGGATTTGATGAACCGAGTGTTCAAACCATTTTTGGACACGTTTGTGATAGTGTTCATTGATGATATCCTGGTTTATTCTCGCTCAGAGCGGGAGCATGCGGAGCATTTGAGGACTGTGCTGACAGTTCTCCGGGACCAGCAGTTATACGCCAAGTTTTCCAAATGTGAGTTTTGGTTAGCTTCGGTGGCTTTTCTTGGGCATATTGTGGGCCGATGGTATTGGTGGATACGGCCAGATCGAAGCGATCGACTTGGCCTAGACCTACTACTCGGAGAGGTGCGCGATTTACGGGCCTTGCGAGTTACTCTCGGCGGTTCGTGGAGAAGTTTGCTTCTATCTCGCACCATTGACTCGGTGACTCGGAAAGCGGCTAAGTTTGATGGTGATGCTTGTGGCGGGGTTTCGATTCTTGAAGGAGACGGCGACGCCCCATTTTACTCTTCCGGAGGTCGACGGCTATGTCGTGTATTGTGATCGTCGGGCATCGGGTTGGGATGTGTGTTGATGCAGCAGGGCAAGGTTATAGCGTATGCATCCCGACAGCTTAAGAAACACGAGAGGAACTACCCCACCCATGATTTGGAGTTGGCAGCGGTGATTCACGCCTTGAAGATCTGGAGGCAATATTTGTATGGGGTTCATGTGGATATTTATACAGACCACAAGAGCCTCTAGTATATCTTCAGCCAGAGGGAGCTGAACTTACGACAGAGACGGTGGTTAGAGCTGCTCAAGGATTATGATGTTGATATCCTGTACCACCCGGGGAAGGCCAATGTTGTGGCTGATGCTCTTAGTCGTAGGTCGATGGGGAGTCTATCAGATGTGCAGCCGGAGAGGAGGGGCCTGGTTCTCGATTTGCATCAGTTAGCGAGCCTTGGTGTCCGTTTGATTGATTCTGATAGCAGTGGGGTTCGAGTTCGAGAGGTTGCCGAGTCTTCCATCGTCGAGGAGGTGAAGAGGCAACAGTTTGAGGATCCGGTTTTGATTCGGTATCGTGATCGGGCTCTTCGTGAGGCAAGGGTCCTTTTGAGTAGCACGATGGGGTGCTAAGGTTTGAGCGGGTTGTGAGTTCGGATGTTTGAGACTTGGCGGAGTTCTAGGGAAGCACACGTAGCGCGTTACTCTATCCATCGGTCGACCAAGATGTACCACGACCTTAGATCCGTGTATTGGTGGGATGGCTTGAAGAGGGGCGTTGCGAGTTCGTAGCTCGATGCGTGTTGTCGGCGGTGAAGGTAGAGCACCGAGGCACGGTGGTTTGTTGCGACGATAGAGATCCCGACGGAAGTGGGAGGTGATCAACATAGACTTTATCACGGGATTACCTCGCACTCGGAAGAGACATGATTCTATATGGGTTATCGTCGACGGTGTGAAATCAGCCGCTTTCTTCCGTCGGGGCGACTTTTGGTGAGGATTATGCGGACTTTACATCGAGAGATCGTCGGTGTATGGAGTCCCTATTTCGATCATATCGCATGAGGAGCCCGGTTCTGGCTAACTTGGAGTCCTTCGAAGGGTTTAGGGATGCAGTGAGCACAGTCGCATTTCATCCGCAGAATGACAGACGGTGGCGCACTATCCAAACTCTTGAGGATATCTGCGAGCTGTGTTATCGACTTCAGGGGTAGTTGGGAGGATCATTTGCCTCTAGTTGAGTTTGCATATAATAACTACCACTCCGGTATTCGGATGGCGCCTTATGAGGCCTTGTGTGGGAGGAAGTGCGAGATCACCGATAGGCTGGTTCGATGTGGGCGAGTGCGATTAGTGGGACGGTTGGTGCGGCGAGCGGTGGATAAGGTGAAGCTTATCCAGGAAGCGGTTGCTCACGGCTGAGTCGGCGAGTCATATCACGCATCATCTTCGTCGGCATCCGGAGTTCGAGTTGATGATTGGGTTTTCTGAAGGTGTCACCCATGAAGGGTGTGATGAGATTCGGGAAGAAAGGAAACTCGGCCAAGGTACATTGGGCGTATCAGATTGTCGCGAGGTAGGCAAGGTTGCCTATGAGTTGAATCTGCCGTCCGATCGGAAGCGGTGCATCCGTGTTTCATGTTTCTATCTTGAGAGATGTATCGAGGATCCATCTAGAGTGCATCCGATTGGCGATGTCGGTGACCAGGGGTTATCGTATGAGAGATTCCATAGCGATAATCGATCGTCGGGTTAGGCGTCTGCGGACGAGGGCGTGGCTTCCGTCAAAGTCTTATGGCGGAACGAGCTCGGGGAAGAGATGGCGTGGGAAGCGAGAGGAGGACATGAGGCGGTATCCTCACTTATTCCCACACCTCGGGTAACTTACTTTCCTACTTGTAAATTTTCATTGCCATATATGCCTAAGTATTGTTTTGTGGCGTATGTGGCATTTGCACTATTTAAGTTATAAGGAACCCGATCGTTATCTGTCTTGGGAAGGAACATTCGGGACGAATGTTTCTAAGGAGAGAATGTTATACCCGTATTTCCAGTATATGCGTGAGGCGTGCGTCTGAAAAGTTAGCCTAAGTTAAGACCTTGGACAAAAACATTTATGCACAACTCACTAAAAGAATCGTTTTTTAAACGTTTTACTAAACTTGTGTAGGGTAAATTACGGCTATGTCATTTATATTTTTGCGGATTTTTCAGAGGCGAAACATTTTGGACCAACGAGAGGGTGACACTTGTCACTCTAGTTGGCGGACTTGAGGCGTCCATTGAGCCGAATTGGTGGCCTTGTTTTGTCAAGGAGTTGGTAGGATATTTGTGTGTGGTAGATGGATAAGGACACTTGGGTGAATCCTCACCCTACACTTGCCTTGCACTTGGCTTCATCTTGGCCATTGGTTGGCCATTGCTTGACCTATAAATGCCCCCCTAAAGATGAAGAGTTCTTCATCCACAAAACAAACTTTCCAAGTCTAAAATCCCTCCCTCTCCCTTGTGATCTTTTCGTCCAACACTTCCCCCTCCCCTTGTGAAGGCCTTGGCCGAAACACCCCCCCCTCTAGCCTAGTAGTCCTAGCCGAAACCTACCCCCCTCCCTTGGTAGAAATATTGTCTTCCAAGTATAGTTACTATTCCTAAATACCCTAGCCCAAATCCCTTAGTACTTAGTAGAAGTTGTGAAGAACTTCTAAGGGTTCTTGGAGCTATCGGAGCGTACAAATTAGGAGCTAAACCTTGCTCAGGATCGACGTTTTTACTTGGATAATTTTGGGCTTATCGAGGTAAATAATCTTATCCTTCTTTTGTATTAGAGAATACATACTCCTGAGCATATCCGACTTGGCAGGTGGATTTCGCCGAGAAGGTATGTGATTCTTCGTATACTCCTGAGCATGATATTTTAAATATATATATAGTACGGTAGACGTACGTGTGTTAACTGAATAATAATTACGGCAATGTCTTTTGACTTAAGCCTAAATAATAATTACGGCAATGTCTTTTGACTTAAGCCTGAATAATAAAGATCTTGAAGCATTTCAAAAGAATACTGAATCATTCTTAACAGAAGAGAAATATTTGGTTTTTAAACAAAAAGCTTAAGAGTTATACTAGCTTTATGGGAAGTTAGGTATAACAACTTAAGAAAGATAAAAGGAACTGTTTACTTATTTGTTTATAAAAACCTTGTATTGATTTCTGTAAGGTGTAGTAAGATTGTTTGAAAAGTAGACATATTATGATGCTACGTGTGTTAGTGTCTTGTGATGTGGTGAAAGGGGGTCATTCTTGTTGGGCTTACGTTGCTAAACGGTAAGTCAATTATCTTTATTATTATATCACATACCCTCGACTTGTTATACAGGGCTTGACACCCTTGATGCGGGTCTATACGGCTATGCGATCTATGCGACTATGCGGAGTCTGCGGGAGTTCGAGATTGATCATTCGGGTGTTTATCCGTCTGAGGATGCCTATGCGATGCTGTGACTATGCGGTCTATTGAGACTATGCGGTGCGGGAGTCGAGGAGAATGCAGGGGTTAGCTACCGTCACGAGGAATACCTCATGCGGTGCGTGCATGTGTGACCTATGCGGACTGCGGAAGTCCAGGATTAGGCACGCATAATGATACTATGGGCGATTGGCCTTGCTTCGATCATTCATGGCCTAGAAAAGACATGTTACAATTTACCTATTATTGTTCTTGTTTGTGATATGGCACTATGTGCAATTGAACTGATTGTATTTGAAAATGGTTTTAAATACTTTGATTTCATTTAAGTACTTTACAGTTTCACATACTTGGTACATGTCTTCGACCTCCTTCGAGTGCGTTCAATCTGCGGTAAGGGCGGCAGTGCTAGATCCACATCCTTAGGATCTTTTTGCTTTGGTGTCAGGAGCTCCATCTTCTCCGGAGGCTCGACTTTTGGGTATGATCTCCCTGTTGTTGTATATAGTTTTGTACATCCAGGGTATGGAGGGGCCCTGTCCCGCCATAGTTGTTTATCTTCTTAGAGGTCTGTAGTCCTATTGTACAGTTGGGATGTAACTGCAAAACTATGTTTATATATATATATGTCGAAAGGCGACATTTTCTCACATAAAACTGTGTCTCATTTTACAACTGTTTCATGTCTTGTTTTTATATTCCGCTGATTACTCTGATGTATGACTACTTAGGTGCCCGGGTAAGGCACCAGTCACGGGCCCCGGAACGGGTCGTGACAATTTGATAAGAGCTTCTCCAAACCACCCATTTGGTTGCATCTTGACCCTCCATTACACTATATAATACTACTAGTAGCAAGACTAAGCCTAACACTTAGAAAAAATTTCAAGAAAATTTAAAGAAGAGCAAGAGTGCTCTCGGGTTCACTCTTGGAAAAAAAGAAAAAAAATTGTTTCTTGATCATTAAGCTCCCCACTTTAAACCATGGTTCTTGAGTGTATTGTAAGCATATCTCAATAGAAAAATCTCGGAAAAAGATAGTTTTTGGGTTAGTCGCAAAGCTAAAACCTAGTTGTCTTTCTAGGTTTTGTTTGAGAGTTTGAAGGAAATTTGTTGGTGTTGTTCTAAGGGTCTCAAGTAGCGGATTGAAGCATCTTGAAGAGGCTATAAGTTGCTAAGGAGCGACTTCGGATTTGGAATTGGATTAAGATTCGTTGAGGTATATTCTTGTCTCTTAAAAGTGTTACAAGATTATTTATATTGTTGTTAGCTTTACATGTTGCTAGCATGAAGTATATGTGTTGAAGTTTATAAGTGTTATGGATTGCTTGTAGCCTTAGAATACGAAATATAATGTAAGCCATGTGAAGTTGGATTACAAATTGATCGTTATTAGAATCGTCGCATGCTAATTACTTGGAGATTATTGTAGTTATAATCGTTTGCGACTTGATATCATGTTAGGCTAATAACTTGGATTGAAATGGAAATTGGATAATAATTGATGTTGTAGTACTTCAAGTTAGCCGAATTGGCCTAGTAAGTTGTATTAATTTGATATCGTTTGTGGGGCGGAATTTTACACGTCTAGTAGGCGTGTAATCCCCTATTGTTGATTGCATTGATTGGGCCTTAAATGTGGCGTGTTTGGTTATTGTATTCGGCCTTGAAAAAGGTGGAAAAGTAGTAGAAACAAAGGAGGTGATGTCCGATTTTCCGTAGAAATTAGTGACCTTACACTTATAATATTCTACGTTTGAAGTAAGACGTTAATAGACGTATTGTGGATATTATAGGTTGTCATACTACGGGCGGGACATTGTACTTGGCAAGTGGTTGACCCGAAGAGGTATGTAGAAATTTTCCTATCTTTTGAGCATGACTAGTTATGCATTATATAGTACGGTGAGCGTCTGAAGACCTTGATATCCTTTACTAGTTTTATGAATAGCCAAGTCGGGTGAGTTAGGAGATTAACTCACTTCTTTGAAAATATTAAGGATGTCTAATGTTTTATTAAAGTTAAGGGACTTGAAGAGTTTTAAAGTATGTGATACTTGTTCCGTTTTAAACGTATAAGTCCCTTGGATAGGAAATTGTATTTGGCTAAGGTGTAAAGTGAATATAACGACTTTATGGGAAGTTGGTTATATTTGCTTTATGGAAAGATAAATGACTTGATTTTAAACAAAAGGCAAATTGATTTTAAGGCATCAATTGCCTAAGGTTTTATAATAAAAGGAGTCACTTGATTTAGAGACCTAACTTTACTTCTAAAGGTATTGTGACTTGCCTTGAAATGTAATTTGGACTTGATACTATGGTTAATAGTATCTTGGAAGTTTTATACTAAAAAGAGTCATTTGTTTTAAAGAGTGGAAGTATGTAGTACTTTGGGTTAAATTCCCGGATCTTTATAAAAGACATGTTAGTGCCTTAAGTAAACTAAAATGAGAGTGTATGTGAACAAGAATAATAAGAAGTTAGGGGATTCTTAACTTGCTTATATATTGTATGATAGCCGGTTTTGTGCTAGTGGTATATTATTCATTCTGGTCATTCCGGGTTTGTGGCATTTGCATATTCCGTGGATTTGCTGCCCACGATGCGAGGAATACCTCATGCGAGTCCGAAATGGCTTATGCGGGTGAAATAGTCCCATGCGGGCGGGTCCAGCCTATGCGAGGAATACCTCATGCGAGTCTGTAAGGGCTTATGCGGGTGAAATAGTCTCATGCGAGGAATACCTCATGCGGGTCCACGCGACCTATGCGGGTGGAATAGTCCCAGGAGTAGGGTTGCTTAATGATACTGCGGGCGGGAGGCCCTGCTTTGATCGTGAGCTTCCTATTGTATATTGTAAGTATACTACTATTTACTCTCATTGTTAGTAAGGCACAGTGTACTGTAATTTGATTATCATACATGTCTCTGGCTTTGTTTTAAACTATGATGTAATTCTGATATTTTCTGTTTACATACTTAGTACATATTGTGTCGACCCGATCCTCGGGCTGCTTTCAGGCCACGGAAAGGGTAAGCAGGTGGTGGATCCTCATTCTTAGGATCACTTATCAGACGTCAGAAGCTCTATTTCTCCGGAGGCTTGTCTCTTTTAGTACGATCTTTCCACGATGTTGTAGATTTATGTACATTCACGGTATGGCGGGGCCTGTCCGCCACGATTGTTATTCTAAGTGCTGTATTCACATATGTGGTTGAGGTAAGAACCGAGTTATCTGATTGTACTTTTGATTATGTTTATATTATGGAAGGCGGCCTTATCGGCTAGCCTGTGATGTTTATGGTTTACACATGTGTTTATGTTGTGTATGTTCCGCTGCTATTTTCTGATGTATACCTGAACGGGGTGCCCAGGTAGGGCACCAGTCGCGGCCCCGGGGTCGGGTCGTGAGAAAAGTGGTATCAGAGCAGTTAGTCCTCGGAAAGTGTCTACAGACCGTGTCTAGTAGAGTCTTAATTATCGGTGTGTTGTGCACCACATCTATAATCAGGAGGCTGCGGGACATTTAGGATTGGTTTCCATTCTTCTCTCTCTGAGATCGTGCAGTAGAGCTGTCTTATTAGGTTGAATCCTCTCTGACCTATTCTTATGAAACAGTTATGCCTCCATGGAAGGCGACGAGGCCCGAAGGGCAAAGCGTGCGAGGCGCTAGCGGTACTCGAGAGGTTACGGACTCGAGCACGAGACTATGCCCGAGGTAGTAGGTGGGTCGGCGAGTTGACCACCTGGGCGATATTAGAGGCCGAGGCGGTAGCTCGAAGGTTCCGTACGAGCCTCGATCCGCGGCCGGAGCCGAGTATAGAGACTACGAGGCGGTCCGGTTATTGACGATATAGTAGCGAGCGGCCGATAGGAAGCGGCGGCTAACCACAGAGTGACGGTTTGCGGATCCAGGATTTTACGGGTTGTCATCCGCCCGAGTTTTATGGTTCGAGTGCGAGGAGGATCGCGAGGAGTTCATTCGGCGACTACGGACCATGCGAGTTCTTAGGGCTTGAGCAGAGTGCATTACGCTAGCCTCTACCGGGTTCTGCGATATTGCGTTGAACTGGTTTGAGTCATAAGTCTTTGTCGAGAGGTGAGGATGCTCTTCCAAGCTGTTTGGGAGGAGTTCACGAGGCCTTCATGGATCACTTTTGCCTCACGAGATGAGGAGAGCCGGGTAGATAGATTCTTGACCTTGAGGCGAGCAGGGAGGACTATCGGGAGTCTGACCTAGAGTTTGACTCCTTGGCACGACATGCGCACTATTGTAGGCGACATGGCGGATAGAGTTCATCGTTATGTGATGAGGCTGGGCCGTCATATGATTCTTGCATGCTTGGGGTGGCTCTTGGCCGATATGGACATTGCCGGAGATGCAGCCTATGCGCGAGGATAGAGGATAGAGAGGAGGACCAGTTGACTCGGGCGGGGCAGCGAGTCTCGTGGCGATTTAGGCGGGCGGCCTCAGTTAGACGGGTCCACATTCCGGCCAGACGCGAGTGCTCCGTCCGCGGTTTCGGCGGGAGGTCCGATCAGCCAGTCATTCGGGGCGGTCGAGGGCTCGGGACTTGAGGTTTGAGAGGCGAGATCGTCGCCGATCGAGGCCACCCACATCTCGGTGTGCTCGTCGCGATGGTCGCACCCAGACGAGTGTCGTGTTCCTGCATGAGCTTGTTACTCTTGTGGCCAGCTGGGCCATTTGAAGAGAGATTTTCCATCGAGAGGCAGCATGGGTGGTACGGTGCGGTAAGCGGGATCGATTCTTGAGTCTTCTCTCCTTACGTGGTTATGCGCCCGGAGGCGGTACTCCGCGGGCCGGCGAGCGCGGTAAGTCGTGGTGGTGGTTCTGATTCTAGCGGTCCTGAGAACGCATATATTCTCTAGCCAGCCGCCAGGATCAGGAGGCTTCCCCTGACGTCGTCACAGGTACATTATTGATTTCAGACTGTGATGTTTATGCTTTGATAGATCCAGGTTCTACCTTGTCCTATGTGTCCCCTCTTATCGCGAGTAGAATCGGGATAAAGCCGGTGTCGATAGAGCCTTTTGAGGTAGCTACGCCAGTGGGTGATTCGGTGTTAGGCGGCGGGTGTATAGAGGTTGTCGGTGTTTATTTACGATCGTCGGACCACTTGCGAACTTGATAGAGTTGGAGATGGCGATTTTGATGTCATTATGGGTATGGTGGTTGGCTTCTTGTTATGCCAACGTTGATCGTAGGGACGAGTTGGTTCGATTCGATTTCTGGCGAGCGATTATCGAGTGGAAGGGCAACACGGCGTCGTAGAGGGTAGGTTTATTTCTTACCTCAAGGCTAGGAAGATGGTGCGAGAAAAGTACATCTATCATCCGGTTCGGGTATTTGATACTGAGGTGAGGTTCAGTTCTTGATCGATGCGGTGGTTAGGGAGTTTCGGATGTGTTCTGAGCGATCTTGGGTATCCTCACGAGAGGAGATTGAGTTTTGTATTGACACGTTGCCAGACACTCGACCTATTTCCATTCCGCCATACAGGATGGTACCTGCTGAGTTGAGGGAGCTGAAGGACCAGCTGAAAGATTTGCTGGAAAAAGGTTTCATGAGGCCTAGTGTATCTCCATGGGGAGCGCCGGTTTTGTTTGTGAAGAAGAAGGATGGGACGCTGCGTATGTGTGTTGATTACAGGCAGCTGAATAAGGTAACCATCAAGAATAGGTACCACTCCCGGGATTGATGATTTGTTTGACGATTGCGAAGTGCGAGGTGTTTCTCCAAGATAGACCTGCGGTTTGGTTATCATCAGGTTCGAGTTTGAGAGACAGATATCCCAAAGACTGCATTCAGGACCCGGTATGGGCACTATGAGTTCAGGGTTATGTCTTTCGGTTTGACCAACGCTCCAGCGTTATTTATGGATTTGATGAACCGGGTGCTCAAGCCATTTTTGGATACATTTGTGATTGTATTCATCGATGACATCCTGGTTTATTCGCGGGCAGAGCAGGAGCATGCAGAGCAACGAGGCGGTACTTGGGGTTCTCGGGCCGTGATTATTCACCAAGTTCTCAGTGTGAGTTTTGGTTGGCCTCGATGGCATTCTGGGGCATATTATTGGGGTGATGGTGTTCGGGTGGATCGACAAAGATTGAGGCGATCAAGTCTTGGCGAGACCTCTTACTCCGGCCAAGTGCGCGATTTCTTGAAATTTGGCGAGTTATTATCGCGAGTTTGTGGAAGCGATTGCTTGATTTCAGGCCGATTGACTAGGTGACTCGAGAAGCGGCCAAGTTCCGATGGGCGAGGCTTGCGATAAGGGTTTCCGATTCTTGAAGGAAAGGTTGACTCTGACTCAGTTCTTACTCTTCCCGAGGGTTAGGCAGTGCGTGATCTATTGTGATGCCTCGGGTATCGGGCTAGGGTGTGTTTTGATGCAGCACGACAAGGTTATAGCCTATGTGTTACACCCCGTATTTACAAGACATGTTTTAAGGTAGTACGTAAGAGCTCACAAGTGTTAAGATTTGAGACTTGTAAGAAATTATCGGAATTTTGGAATTGTCGGAAAAACGTAATATTGTGACGAATGGGAGGCGACATGTCACCCTTAGTGATGTCTTGGACGAATTTTACATGGGCACAAGGGTCATTTGACCCTTGTTAGGAAGACAAGTCTTGCTAGCCTTAGAGCTTGACAACATTGACTAAGTCAATGACCCCACATAGACTTGATATTTAGTAGAAACTCATCCAAACCTCACAAGTGTTCTAATCTATCCCCTCCAATGTTTTATATATTCATTCACATTGCAAGACTAGTTCCATACTTAGAAAAAAATTCCACAAATATTGTGCTACACCTTGAGGTGCTCTCGGCCAAGCTCACTTCCAAGAAGAAAAAATTTCGTTTCTTGTTCTTTAAGCTCCACACTTTAAACCAAGGTTCCTATGTGTATTGTAAGCATATCTCAATAGAAAAATCTTGGAAAAAAATAGTTTACTGGGTTAGTCATAAACGAAAACCTAAGGGTCTTTCTAGGTTTTGGATTGGAAGTTGAAGGAAAGTTGTTGGTATGGTTCTAAGGGTCTCAACGAGCGGATTGAAGTGTCTTGGAGAGGTTCTAAACTACTAGGAGCGACTTCGGATTGGAATTGGATTAAGATTCGTTGAGGTATAATCTTGTCCTTTAATGTGTTACAAGATTATATATTTATATTATTGTTGTTAGCTTTACGTGTTGCTAGCATGAAGTTGATATGTAGAAGTTTATAAGGATTGTGGATTGATTGTAGCCTTGGAAATCCGGAATGTAATGTAAGCCATGTTAAGTTGGATTTCAATTTAGTCGTTATTAGAATCGTCGCATGTTATTGATTTGAAGATTGTGGTAGTTTTAATCAAATGCGACTTGATATCATGTTATGATTAACAATTTGGATTGAAATGGAAATTTGATAAGTATTGGTATGGTTGAACTCTAGGTGGTCGAATTTGGACTTTTAGTTTGTTATTCATTTGCATTGGACTACTTTCTAAATTGTGAGCCAATTGGGGCTGTTTAGTTATTCATTTGTATTGGACTACCTTCTTTATTGTTGTGAGCCAATTGGGGCTGTTTGGTTATTGTATTTCGGCCTTGAAAAAGGTGGCAAAGTGAGTAGAAACAGAGGAGGTGCTGTCCGATTTTCCGTAGAATTTAGCGACTTAGCACCTAGAATATTCTACGTTTGAAATAAGAGGTTAATGGACGTACTGTGACCATTATAGGTTGAAGTACTAAGTATAGTGTATCCTACTTGAAGAATGGAATAGCTCAAGGTTGAAGTACTTTGGAGCATTTTGCTACTTGTCGACAATCGTTGCGAGGTATGTGAACCTCTTCTTTCCTTGGCATGATCCTACGTATGAAATCTCCATGTGATGGTATTTCAAGATTCCTTCTACTCTTAGAAGTTAAGAAGTATTTACATTGTTGAATCTAAGTTAAGAGTATGTTTAAATTGTCCTAAGCCCTTACTAGGTCTTATGGGAGACGTTAGTAAACGGTTAGGAAGTTATGAGATTTGATTTAAAGGCTATGTGTCTTGATTTGTTTAAAGTAAGTAAGTGGATTTTATGTTCGAAAATGACTTGAATTTATATGTGAAAAGGGGATTGATTTTAAAAGTGGAAGTTATATGATTTTAAGGGAATGAATTACTTGGTTTTGGAAGGTATGGAACTTTATATGTTTTTGTATAAGTAATTGGGCTTTAAAGGAAGTATGTTATGAAGTTTGAAGACTAAGAACTTTGATTGTCTTTTAAGGATTATGAAGTTTTAAGCGTACGATTCTTTTTAAGTATGTATGTCGTAGTATCTTTGGACCCCGTTTTCCTAAATGTTGTAAGAATAAAAGTGACATAAGTTCTCTAAAATGAATGGTTGTTATAATAGCTTTATGGGAAGTTGTTATGACGACTTAAGAAGAAGTGAAAAGATGATTTAAAAATGTTACGTAAGGAAAAATCACACCGAGCCTACAAATAGGCCGGATTACGTTATGAGATACAGGAGCCTACAAATAGGCGGATTACGTTATGAGATACAGGAGCCTACAAATAGGCGGATTACGTTATGAGATACACCGAGCCTACAAATAGGTCGGATTACGTTATGAGATACAGAGCCTACACATAGGCGGATTACGCCATATTACCAGAGCCTACACATAGGCGGGTTTACGTCATCTTACACCGGCCCCACGGCGGGCGGATTATGCTACATGATTCCACAAGGAGCCCCACAGCGGGCGGGCGGGTTATGTCACATGATTCATCAAGACACCGTGTCATAAATGGGCCGGATTATGTTATGTAAGATATGTAAGTTATGTGAAAAAGACTGGATTAAACTCTTAAGTAGGTATGTAAGAATATGTTGTTAAATCTTATTGAAAGGAGGAAAGGAACGGTTAATATATGATTGATTTCAGGAGTAAAAAGGACATTCTTTTATGCATATATGATTTGGTTATTGCATTTTATTTTTGTTCCATGCTCGGTACCTGTTATCGACTGCCCGAAGTGCGCTAAATGCCCATGAGTGATAGGTACACAGGTTGGTGATCCTTGCTCTTAGGATCTCTGTTCAGTTTTTGGAAGGAAGCTCCTTTCACTCGGAGGCTTATCTTTTGATGCGGTTTCACGATGTGGTAGACTTATGTACATTCAGGGTATGGCGAGCCTGTCGCCTTGTGATTGTAATTCTTAGAGGTCTGTAGTTACATATTGTGGGTCGGTTTGTAAAAGGAAAGGGATGTGACTGATGTTGTTATGTATATGCATATGTGTCCAGGAAGGTAGCCTTATCGGCTAACCTGTGGTTTAATTTCTCGTTACTTTATTTTATAAGTTTCATGTATGTTCATTGCTATTCTCGAGGTATACAGGCAGGTGCCCGGTAGGGCACGATCGCGCCCGGCTTGGTCGTGACAAAAGTGGTATCGAAGCGATTAGTCCTCGGAAAGTGTCTACAGCCGTGTCTAGTAGAGTCTTGATTATTGGTGTGTTGTGCACCACATCTATAATCGTGGAGGCTGCAGACATTTAGGATTAGTTTCCATTCTTCTCACTCTGAGATCGTGCGATAGAAATTTGTATTAATAGGTTGATCCGTCTCGGCGTATTCTTATGTATGTGAATCAGCTATGCCTCGCGGAAGGCGACCGGGGCCCGAAGGGCAAAGCGGCAGCGAGGCGCGATGGTCTGTGAGAGTTACCGTGAGTCGGGCACGCAGAATATGCCCGAGGTAGTAGTGGCGGGTCGGCGAGTTCAGCCACGCGGTAGTATTGAAGAGGCCGGCGGTAGCTCGAGGTTCGTGCGAGCCTCGATTCGCGGGTCTTGAGTATAGAGACTACGAGGCGGTCCGATTATTGACCCGATATAGTAGTCGGGCGCCAGAGCGGCGACCCACCCGGGCGGCGGTTTGCGGATTAGGGATTTTCTAGGATGTCATCCACCTGAATTTTATGGTTCGAGTGCGATGAGGATCGCGAGGAGTTCATTCGGCGACTACATCGGACGCGCGAGTTCTTAGGGCTTCAGAGACGAGTGCATTACGCTAGCCTCCACTGGTTCTGCGATATCGCGTTGAACTGTTTGAGTCGTGGTTGCTTTCAAGAGGTGATGATGCTCTTCCGGCTGTTTGGGAGGAGTTCTGAGAGGCCTTCATGGATCACTTTTGCCTCCCGAGATGAGAGAGCCGGGTAGACAGTTCTTGACCTTGAGGCGAGCGGGAGGACTATCGAGAGTATAGCTTGAGTTTGACTCCTTGGCGGACATCGCGCATACTATTGTGGCTAACATGGTGATAGAGTTCATCGCTATGTTATGGGGCTAGACCGTTATATGATCACTTCTTTCACAGAGTAGCCCTTCACCAGAATGGATATTGCGAGATGCGAACTTATGCACGAGGATTGAGGCGAGGAGAGAGAGGGCCGAGCCAGGCCAAGGCCCGGCCAGAGGCGGGGCAGCGAGGTTCGGTGATTTTCAAGGCGGAGAGCCTCGGCGAGCTAGGTCTGATTCACGGCCAGAGTGCTCCTTCCCGATTTTACGGTGGAGGTTAGATCGATCGGGTAGTCGGGGCGGTCGAGCTCCGGAGACTTGGAGGTTCTAGGCGATCGGGGCCCCTCTTCCTCGGTGTTCCGCAGTGTGGCGGCATCACCATGGGAATGTCGTCGTGCTCATGGTGCTGTTTTGCTGTGGCCGTCGAGGGCCATATGTTGAGGATTGTCCTAGTAGGAGAGTTGCGGGAGGATAGAAAAGTCTACCGGATCAGTTGGGGGTTCTTCGCCTTCAGTAGCTAGGCAGGATGTTCATCCACCGGCAGGCCGTGGCAGGGGTCGTGGTGGAAGTTCCCAGTTTTAGCGGTCCTTTGAACCGCCTATATGAATTCAGGTATATCTTCGGCCCTTTACAGATCTGTATGCATGATAAGGTTATTTTATGTTTAAGTATCAAGAACGGATAATATTGAAATTATGTACGTATGCTAGAAGTAAGTTGGAAGTACGAAAAGATAATCTTTTTAGGCCTTGAATGTGAGTATATAGTGATGATGCACACTATGGATTGTTTCCTCGTTTGGTTTGTGATGGGTAAATATGCAAGTGCGGTATATTAGGGCCATAGGTGGCATAATTAGGTTTTGCTAAGTGCAAGTTTATGAGACTATGCCAAGGAATGATAGATTGAGCTCCGAAAGAACATTCGGGGACGAATGTTTCTAAGGGGGGAAGAATGTTACACCCCGTATTTACAAGACATATTTTAAGGTAGTACGTAAGAGCTCACAAGTGTTAAGATTTGAGACTTGTAAGAAATTATCGGAATTTTGGAATTGTCGGAAAAACGTAATATTGTGATGAATGGGAGGGCGACACGTTTCACCCCCCCTTAGTGATGTCTTGGACGAATTTTACATGGGCACAAGGGTCATTTGACCCTTGTTAGGAAGACAAGTCTTGCTAGCCTTAGAGCTTGACAACATTGACTAAGTCAATGACCCCACATAGACTTGATATTTAGTAGAAACTCATCCAAACCTCACAAGTGTTCTAATCTACCCCCTCCAATGTTTTATATATTCATTCACATTGCAAGACTAGTTCCATACTTAGAAAAATTTCCACAAATATTGTGCTACACCTTGAGGTGCTCTCGGCCAAGCTCACTTCCAAGAAGAAAAAATTTCGTTTCTTGTTCTTTAAGCTCCACACTTTAAACCAAGGTTCCTATGTGTATTGTAAGCATATCTCAATAGAAAAATCTTGGAAAAAAATAGTTTACGGGTTAGTCGCAAAACGAAAACCTAAGGGTCTTTCTAGGTTTTGGATTGGAAGTTGAAGGAAAGTTGTTGGTATGGTTCTAAGGGTCTCAACGAGCGGATTGAATTGTATTGGAGAGGTTCTAAACTACTAGGAGCGACTTCGGATTGGAATTGGATTAAGATTCGTTGAGGTATAATCTTGTCCTTTAATGTGTTACAAGATTATATATTTATATTGTTGTTGTTAGCTTTACGTGTTGCTAGCATGAAGTTGATATGTAGAAGTTTATAAGGATTGTGGATTGATTGTAGCCTTGGAAATCCGGAATGTAATGTAAGCCATGTTAAGTTGGATTTCAATTTAGTCGTTATTAGAATCGTCGCATGTTATTGATTTGAAGATTGTGGTAGTTTTAATCAAATGCGACTTGATATCATGTTATGATTAACAATTTGGATTGAAATGGAAATTTGATAAGTATTGGTATGGTTGAACTCTAGGTGGTCGAATTTGGACTTTTAGTTTGTTATTCATTTGCATTGGACTACTTTCTAAATTGTGAGCCAATTGGGGTTGTTTAGTTATTCATTTGTATTGGACTACCTTCTTTATTGTTGTGAGCCAATTGGGGTTTTTTGGTTATTGTATTTCGGCCTTGAAAAAGGTGGCAAAGTGAGTAGAAACAAAGGAGGTGTTGTCCGATTTTCCGTAGAATTTAGCGACTTAGCACCTAGAATATTCTACGTTTGAAATAAGAGGTTAATGGACGTACTGTGACCATTATAGGTTGAAGTACTAAGTATAGTGTATCCTACTTGAAGAATGGAATAGCTCAAGGTTGAAGTACTTTGGAGCATTTTGCTACTTGTCGACAATCGTTGCGAGGTATGTGAACCTCTTCTTTCCTTGGCATGATCCTACGTATGAAATCTCCATGTGATAGTATTTCAAGATTCCTTCTACTCTTAGAAGTTAAGAAGTATTTATATTGTTGAATCTAAGTTAAGAGTATGTTTAAATTGTCCTAAGCCCTTACTAGGTCTTATGGGAGGCGTTAGTAAACGGTTAGGAAGTTATGAGATTTGATTTAAAGGCTATGTGTCTTGATTTGTTTAAAGTAAGTAAGTGGATTTTATGTTCGAAAATGACTTGAATTTATATGTGAAAAGGGATTGATTTTAAAAGTGGAAGTTATATGATTTTAAGGAATGAATTACTTGGTTTTGGAAGGTATGGAACTTTATATGTTTTTGTATAAGTAATTGGGCTTTAAAGGAAGTATGTTATGAAGTTTGAAGACTAAGAACTTTGATTGTCTTTAAGGATTATGAAGTTTTAAGCGTCTGATTCTTTTTAAGTATGTATGTACGTAGTATCTTTGGATCCCGTTTTCCTAAATGTTGTAAGAATAAAAGTGACATAAGTTCTCTAAAATGAATGGTTGTTATAATAGCTTTATGGGAAGTTGTTATGACGACTTAAGAAGAAGTGAAAAGATGATTTAAAAATGTTACGTAAGGAAAAATCACACCGAGCCTACAAATAGGCCGGATTACGTTATGAGATACGCCGAGCCTACAAATAGGCCGGATTACGTTATGAGATACACCGAGCCTACAAATAGGCCGGATTATGTTATGAGATATATCGAGCCTACAAATAGGCCGGATTACGTTATGAGATACACCGAGCCTACACATAGGCCGGATTACGCCATATTACCCCGAGCCTACACATAGGCCGGGTTACGTCATCTTACACAAGGCCACAGCGGGCGGATTATGCTACATGATTCCACAAGATGCAAGGCCCACAGCGGGCGGGTTATGTCACATGATTCATCAAGACACCGTGTCCATAAATGGGCCGGATTATGTTATGTAAGATATGTAAGTTATGTGAAAAAGACTGGATTAAACTCTTAAGTAGGTATGTAAGAATATGTTGTTAAATCTTATTGAAAGGAGGAAAGGAACGGTTAATATATGATTGATTTCAGGAGTAAAAAGGACATTCTTTTATGCATATATGATTTGGTTATTGCATTTTATTTACATTCCATGCTCGGCACTTTTTGTTATCGACCCTTCGGGGGGCTGCGCTCATGCCCGCAGGTGATAGGTACACAGGTTGGTGATCCTTGCTCTTAGGATCTCTGTTCAGTTTTTGGAAGGAAGCTCCTTTCACTCCGGAGGCTTATCTTTTGGTACGGTTTCCCTGATGTGGTAGACTTATGTACATTCAGGGGTATGGCGAAGCACATCACTTGTGATTGTAATTCTTAAGTGCGTAGTTACATATTGTGGGTCGGTTTGTAAAAGGAAAGGATGTGTGCTTTGTTGTTATGTATATGCATATGTGTCGGGAAAGGTAGCCTTATCGGCTAACTTTGTGGTTTAATTTCTCGTTACTTTATTTTATAAGTTTCATGTATGTTCATTGCTATTCTCTGAGGTATACGAGCAGGTGCCCAGTAGGGCACGATCGCGAGCGAGTCGGTCGTGACACTATGCTTCCGGCGATTCTGAAGCATGAGAGGAATTACCACACCCACGACTTAGAGTTAGCGCGATTATTCATGCCTTGAAGATTTGGAGACATTATTTGTATGGGGTTCATGTGGATATTTATACAGACCACAAGAGCCTCCAGTATATCTTCAGGCAGAGGGAGCTAAACTTGCGACAGAGACGGTGGTTAGAGTTGCTGAAAGATTATGATGTTGATATTCTATACCATCCGGGGAAGGCCAACGTAGTTGCTGATGCCTTGAGTCGTAGATCGATGGGGAGCCTATCAGAGGTACAGCCAGAGAAACAGGACATGGTCCGTCAGATCCACCAGTTAGCGAGCCTTGGGGTTCGTTTGATCGATCCGAAGCGATGGCGGGTACGAGTTCGTGAGGTTGCCGAGTCTTCCATCATTGATGAGGTGAAGAGGCGGCGATTTGAGACCCAGTGTTGATGCGGTATCGAGATCGACTCTTGGGAGAGAAGAGTCTATTCGAGGTAGCGCTGATAAGTCTTTGAGATTTGAGGCCGATTGTTTGTTCCCGATGTGTCAGGACTTCGTCGGCCAGATTCAGGAAGCACGCGGTGCTCGTTATTCTATTCATCCGGTCGACCAAGATGTACCATGACCTCGGATGTTTGTATTGGTGGGATGTGCGAAGAGGAAGTGGCGGGTTTTGTTGCACGGTGTCCTAATTGCCCGAGTCAGTCGAGCACGAGGCCAGTGGATTATTGCAGGCTATTGAGATTCCGACTTGAAAGTGGGAGGTGATCAACATGGACTTTGTTATAGGGTTACCTCGTACTTAGAGGAAGTACGACTCCATTTGGGTTATTATTGTGGTGAAATCAGCCCATTTCCTTCGATCGGGACGGCGTTTTGGTGAGACTACGCCGGTGTACATCGAGAGATTGTGAGGTGGGCGGTGTCGGTGTCGATTATATCGATAGGGAGCCCGGTTATGGCTAACTTTGGAGGTCTTTCGAGAAGGGTTTAGGGACACAGTGAGCCTCGATCTGACATTTCATCCTCGGTACGGGCGGCGAGCGTACTATCGATACAACGAGGATATCTGCGAGCTGCGTGATTGATTCGAGGTAGTGGGAGGATCATTTGCCTCTTGTGGAGTTTGCTTATTACAACATCTACCATTCCGATATCTGAGATGGCGCAATCTGAGGCTTTATATGGCGGAAATGTAGTCGCGATTGGTTGGTTCAACGTGGGTGAGTGCGATTAGTTGGCGGACTTGGTACAGTCGTGGATAAGGTGAAGCTTATCCAGGAGAGATGATAGCGGCTCGAATCCGGCGAAGTCATATGCGGATAATGGCGTCGGTATTTGGAGTTTGGTGAGCGATTGGGTCTTCTTGAAGGTGTCACCCATGAAGGGTGTGATGAGATTCGGTAAGAAGGGGAAACTCAGCCCAAGGTACATTGGGCCCTACCAGATCGTCCGTAGAGTGGGCAAGGTTGCCTATGAGTTGGATCTGCCATCAGAGTTAGAGGCGGTACATCCGGTCTTCCATGTTTCTATGTTGCGGAAGTGTATCAGAAATCCAGCGAGAGTTTTCCCTGCTAGTGAGGTCCAGGTGACAGAGGGGTTATCGTATGAGGAGATTCCCATAGCGATACTCGATCTCCAGGTCAGGCGACTACGGACCAAGGATGTGGCTTCCGTCAAAGTCTTGTGGAGAAATGATAACTGGGAGGAGATGACTTGGGAAGCGGAGGAGGACATGTTGAGGAAGTACCCTCACTTATTCCCTACACCTTCAGGTAATTCTTTTCCCTTACTTGTCAAGTTTTAATTGAAGCATTTGTTTTGTGTAAATGCTATTATGTGGCCATGTGTGGCATTATTGGTATGTCGGGGCTGTGAAAGGAAACTATGTCGCTAATTTTAAGTTTGACTCCGAAAGAACATTCGGGGACGAATGTTTCTAAGGGGGGAAAAATGTTACACCCCGTATTTACAGGACATGTTTTAAGAACGTACGTAAGAACTCACAAGTGTTAAGATTTGAGACTTGTAAAAATTTATCGGAATTATGAAATTATCGGAAAACGTATTATTATGACGAATGGGAGGGCGACACGTGTCACCCCCCCATTAATGATGCCTTGGACGAAATAGGCATGGCCAAGATGGTCATTGACCATAGTCTTGGATGACTAAGTCTTGCAAGTAGTAGCTTGAGATTCTTGACTAAGTTAAAGGACCCACAAGGCTTGATATTTGATAAGAGCTTATCCAAACCACCCATTTGGTTGCATCTTGACCCTCCATTACACTATATAATACTACTAGTAGCAAGACTAAGCCTAACACTTAGAAAAAATTTCAAGAAAATTTAAAGAAGAGCAAGAGTGCTCTCGGGTTCACTCTTGGAAAAAAAGAAAAAAAATTGTTTCTTGATCATTAAGCTCCCCACTTTAAACCAAGGTTCTTGAGTGTATTGTAAGCATATCTCAATAGAAAAATCTCGGAAAAAGATAGTTTTCGGGTTAGTCGCAAAGCTAAAACCTAGTTGTCTTTCTAGGTTTTGTTTGAGAGTTTGAAGGAAATTTGTTGGTGTTGTTCTAAGGGTCTCAAGTAGCGGATAGAAGCGTCTTGAAGAGGCTCTAAGTTTCTAAGGAGCGACTTCGGATTTGGAATTGGATTAAGATTCGTTGAGGTATAATCTTGTCTCTTAAAAGTGTTACAAGATTATTTATATTGTTGTTAGCTTTACATGTTGCTAGCATGAAGTATATGTGTTGAAGTTTATAAGTGTTATGGATTGCTTGTAGCCTTAGAATCCGAAATGTAATGTAAGCCATGTGAAGTTGGATTACAAATTGGTCGTTATTAGAATCGTTGCATGCTAATTACTTGGAGATTATATTGTTATAATCGTTTGCGACTTGATATCATGTTAGGCTAATAACTTGGATTGAAATGGAAATTGGATAAGAATTGATGTTGTAGTACTTCAAGTTAGCCGAATTGGCCTAGTAAGTTGTATTAATTTGATATCGTTTGTGGGGCGGAATTTTACACGTCTAGTAGGCGTGTAATCCCCTATTGTTGATTGCATTGATTGGGCCTTAAATGTGGCATGTTTGGTTATTGTATTCAGCCTTGAAAAAGGTGGCAAAGTAGTAGAAACAAAGGAGGTGTTGTCCGATTTTCCGTAGAAATTAGTGACCTTACACTTATAATATTCTACGTTTGAAGTAAGACGTTAATAGACGTATTGTGGATATTATAGGTTTTCATACTACGGGCGGGACATTGTACTTGGCAAGTGGTTGACCCGAAGAGGTATGTAGAACTTTTCCTATCTTTTGAGCATGACTAGTTGTACGTATATAGTACGGTAGACGTACAAGACCTTGATATCCTTTACTAGTTTTATGAATAGCCAAGTCGGGTGAGTTAGGAGATTAACTCACTTCTTTGAAAATATTAAGGATGTCTAATGTTTTATTAAAGTTAAGGGACTTGAAGAGTTTTAAAGTATGTGATACTTGTTCCGTTTTAAACGTATAAGTCCCTTGGATAGGAAATTGTATTTGGCTAAGGTGTAAAGTGAATATAACGACTTTATGGGAAGTTGGTTATATTTGCTTTATGGAAAGATAAATGACTTGATTTAAAACAAAAGGCAAATTGATTTTAAGGCATCAATTGCCTAAGGTTTTATAATAAAAGGAGTCACTTGATTTAGAGACCTAACTTTACTTCTAAAGGTATTGTGACTTGCCTTGAAATGTAATTTGGACTTGATACTATGGTTAATAGTATCTTGGAATTTTTTGTAACGCCCCGAACCCGGGCCCGTTACTGGTGCCTTACCCCGGGCACCCTAGTGATACAACATCAGAGAAAACCAGCGGAAAATAAAACATGAATCATGAAACAAGAGATATAATAAATAGACAGGCCAACCAAAGCGATTTGCCTTGGTATATACATAAAACGACGAGCTTTAATCCTTTTACAACCTGCCACTTGCAGATTCTCTGAGACCTCTAAGATTTGTAACGACTATGACGGACGAGGCCGCCATACCACGAATGTACAAGAACCTACAACTCGGGGAACACATACAAAAGATAAGCCTCGGAGAAACGGAGCTTCCCAAACGCAATGGCGAGATCACGAGGCGAGGATCCACGACCGATGTACCTCTACTGCGGCATGAACGCAGCCCGAAGGAGGTCGATAACAGTGGTACAGTATGTGAAGCGTCAAATCAGTAAATGAAATCATAATAGCTTAACAAGCGGGAGACATGTATGATAACCAAAATACAAGACGCAACATAAAAGCGATAAGTCGGGGACTCACGCCTCAAAGTCACCACTCAAATATAACTATGGGTCTCACGCCCATAACATCCATCATGTTCGCATCATGGCGCATGCCCGGAATCGCCTCGGTGTAGACATGTCCATGATGCAACAATAACAAGGCGCATGGCCACGTACCGGAATCGCATCGGTGTAGACATGCCCATGTAACCTCAATAAGAATATCGGTCAACCACGCGCGTGGCACATGCCCCGGAATCTTGCATCGGTGTAGACACGCCCATGTTGCAACTATAATAACAAGGCGCATGGCCACATGCCGAATCTGCATCGGTGTAGGCATGTCCATGTTACCTCAATAACAATATCTTTGGGTGGTCAACCGCGCGTGGCCACATGCCGAATCTTGCATCGGTGTAGACATGTCCATGTGACATCAACAACAAGGCGATAATCAAAATGGAAACATACCGTGGAATTCTCCATCACCGCCAAAGACGCGTCAGTAAGTTCTCAACAAGTCAACCGGCCTCATCGAGAACACGGTAACGTAAATACCACACCGCACAACAAAGGCTATCATCACAAGCATAGGCAAGTTTCACAACAACAAGCATAGGCAAGTTTCACAACAACAAGCATAGAAGCTTCACACAACTCAAAGTACTTTCATATTATGCCAAAGTCCGGGTTTTAACCCCAAAGTACTACATACGTTAAGTTCTTTTAAAAGAGATCCATTACTTTTATAAAAGTCACCCGATACCGTAGTATAAGAATGACCAACCCACATCCCTTTTCAAAATCAAGTAACAACATTCTTTCCTAAGTTCGGTTTGCCTAGTTTCAATTACTCAAGCTTCTCATTTCAAATGGTTTCATAGTTCATAAACTTAATCACTTGATTTCTTTTAGAACAATTGAGTAATATAAGTCTCGCGTGAGTAGGTTATTCTTGTTTACAACATTCTTATTACAGACCATTATCTAGAAAATGTAATATCATTTTGTCTCATCTTAGTTTCTATGCGGATGGAGGTTTCTCGGTTTTAATACGATACATCATTATTCAATACATTTTCCTTTATTAACGCTGCCGTGGTCTGTCGATACACATTCTGATTTCCGAAATCAGTAAAACATTATCCCTTTAAATAAAACCAAGTACTCATTACTCACGAATGAGGTTTCACACAAACATCCTCATTAAAACAAATAAGTTAAGTCTCTTATCTTATAAGATCAAGTCTCTTAACTTCTAACATCAGTAAACCATTTTCTTTACCTCTCTTAAGACATTATACCTAACTCCCCATAAAGCTAGTATAACTCTTTTTAAAACCTTTAAAACCAAGTGTTACTCTCCCTTCAAAACGATTTATAAATCTTTTGAAATACATCAAGTTCTTTATTATAACTAGCGATTATAATTCACATCGATTACCTTTTAAAACCACAAAGTATTTTCTTACCTACATAAAGTCGTTATAACCAACTTCCCATAAAGCCGTTATAACACTTTATGTTTTAAGAACAATCAAACACGATTAACACGTACGCGTCTGCGTACTACATAGTTCACACATATCATGCTAGAAGAGATAGGAAGAGGTTCACATACCTCGCGACGATTGTCGACTAATAGCAAAACGCTCCAAGTACCTCAAAACTGCCGGCGACTCCTTAAGCCAAGTGGATCACTCCACACGTAGTACTTCAACCTATAAGGCCACAGCGCTTATTAACATCTAGATCTCAACGTTCCATAATCTCTGAGAAAATTCGGCGCACTCCCCCACGCAAGCAAATCTCCTTCTCTATCGAGGCGGCTACCAAGCCAACCAGGGGGTTTTTACGCCTAACGGGACGTGTACAATTCTACTACACAAGAATACTACACAAGTCTCATGTCTGATACGCCCTATGTAATTACTGATTCGATTCTTAATTCTTCAGGCTTAAGTCAAAAGACATTGCCACAGTACTAAGTATAGTTCTACATATAGTATACTTCAACTATATATTCAAACATGTAATTTCCAATTACAATAGAAGGACAGTAGTGTTTACCTCGATAAGCCCAAAATTATCCAAGTATAAAGTCGATCCTGAGCAACGCTTAGCTCCTACTCAGAGTGCTCGATCCGCTCCAAACAACCCTTAGAAGTTCTAACCAACTTCTCTTAAGTACTTCAAACAACAATGAAGATTTTCTTAGGGTTTCGGTTTGAGACTAAAAAGGACAAAAGGTAGTATTTCCGGCCTCTACGTATAGAGGTATCTTTGGAATACTACAAGGTACAAGGCTAAGGTATTTTTGGGCATAATAACAATACTAGGAGAGTATTTCTATACCACAACAAGGGGTATTATACGAAAGTAACTAGGCTAGGGGGGGTACCCCACGGCTAGCACCACTAGAGGGGGGGTGTACCCCTCGGCTAAGGGGGAGGGGGAGGCTCTCGGCTAGCTCACAAAAGAGGGGGAGAGGAGCTCTTGGACGAGAGTCTACAAGAGGAGGGAAGGGATTTATCACTTAGAACAATTTGTGGATGAAGAAAGTCTTCACAAAGGGGAGCTATTTATAGGCCAAGCAAAGGCCAACCAATGGCCAAGATCCATCCATGTGTAAGGCAAGTGTAAGGCCAAGATCAAGCCAAGCGCACCCACAAAACACTCCACAAAACACTCCACAAAACAAGCCACAAAGCAAGGCACAAAGAGAGCGATCGGCGAGGCCAAGCCTTCTCTTTGCCGTCGATGAGGTGACAAGTGTCACCTCCCGTTGGTCCAAAAATGTTCCGCTCGGAAAAATCCGCAAAAATACTAAATGACATAGCCGGAATTTTCCCAACATAAGTGTGGAAACGTTTAGTCGAAAACGACTTATTCGCTTGTGCCCAAATTTCGAACCAAAGCCAATTCTTAAGGCAAAAATTTTATCGTGCGCCTCACGCATATACTGCGGAAATACGGTATAACATTCTTCCTCGAAACATTCGTCGAATGTTCCTTCAAGGTCTCAAAACAACGGCGTCGAGATAGTCTTCACCGCTATACGTGCGAAAACAATCATGCCACACCGGTCACAAAACACACGCTCACTTCTCCGCTTTCGCGATTCGCCACGAACACTCCGAACTCGTTCTAGTGTCCGTACTCACACTTCACAACGCTCGTTCCCAACCCTCGAGTCACTACCTCAAACTTGGTCATCTCACTAACCTCGATTCCCTAAGGCCATTCCGGCCTTCACGAACTGATTCGATCGAACGTATCCACGAACTCATCGATGGTCATCTAAACTTGGGCCTAGCACCTCGTGACCACGCCACTGGCGGGACCACGAGTGACCGCCGCCAAAGCGGGGCGGGTTGGCCCGCAACATGGCCCCAACTCGACCATCTGTAGCGCCAACTCTCTAGTTTCTTGATCCGAACAATCTTACCTCTACAGTCGCGAAAGCTACCACTTCCATTTCACACTACCAGGACTTACCCTTTTCACTAACTGTGTTTCTAAATCACATTTTAGCACAAAGCTATCCAAACATATCATTAAACACATCAACAACATCAATACACACAAAACTCTAGAGGTTAAGGATATACTGAAACTAGGCGGTTCAAGGACCGCTAAAGCGGAAACTTCCACGCGACCTCTACAGTGGCAGAATCGCTTCTACAGTAGTCTGTGCTATCCTACCAGCGCTACCCACAGTCGGACAGTCTCTCGTCATATGGTCCTGTTGGCGCAGAATAACAAGCTCCTTGGTACTACGACACTCTCGAAATGCGGTCTACCATCGATCACACCGAGGTAGGGGTATTGCGATCCGCCAACACCCTACTCGCGAACATCTGAAACACAGGAGCCACGACCGCTCCGAATATCCCAAGGTCCCGAAGGCTGCGGAGGACTACTCTGCAATGGCGGAGGTACATAACTAGTCTGCTTCGGCGGTCCGCCTCGAAAGTCGCTAAAATATCCGTGTCATGGCGCCTGTGGCGAGCGGTCCACGCGTCGATCTGCGCTCGCCGCGCAGTGCATGAGCACGAATGCGGGCAATGTCCATGCTGGTGAAGAGAAACACGAACAACTCTCGCTAGGTAATCATCGAGCCTCGTAACATATCGGTGCACTCGATCCTCCATACTAGCTACTAATGCGGGAACATACCGCCGATGAGTCGAACTCACATTGTACTCGGAATGCGCGGATCGCGCCTTAACATCAAAAATCGCCGGCCGAGCCCTCGCCATTTGTGGAGGCAAGAAATGTGCCGGGAAGGCCCCGAAAACTCGCCCCAAACGGTGGAAGTGCATGCTCTCCCGAAAGCTCCCGAGTCAAACCAATCGATTGCGGTATCACGCGGCCGATGCGAACAAATGTCACAGACTCGATCTCAAGCCTTGATCACCGCGTGATCCTCTGAATCGACGGATGAACTCCTGCGGATCATCCTCGACCTCGACCAGTAAAACTCAAAGTGGGCTCTAACTAAGAAATCCAGTAGCCTCAAACCATGCGCCTCGGGTGTACTACAGTCTTCTTTGGGCTGGGCTGCTGCGTCGGCCCATTTATCTCATATCGCCACACCTCGGCAATAATCGGGCCATCTCGCTTGTGACCCGTCTCTCCGCTCGGTGTGGGGTGGAGGCTCAGTCTTGTAGTCTCGGCAGCGCTGCTGCGGCTCTAGCTCTTTGGTCTTTGGCGGCGCCAAACTCGCCGTCTGAAGCACTACCTCAGTCTTGGCCGGGCTGCGCGCTCGTACTCCTCGAATCCCACTAGCAGCTCGCCATTTGCCTTGCCCTCCCAGGCCACTGGTTGCCTTTCGCGAGCATAATCGGTAAAAACGAAACACGTCGGAGGGTCCAACTTACAACACTTTCTAAGGCACGATCTCGTAATGAGAAGAATAGAAACCAATCCTAAATGTCCTATAGCCTCACGATTATAGATGTGGTGCAAAACACCGATAATCAAGACTCTACTGACACGGTGCGTAGACACTTTCCGAGGACTAATCGCTCGATACCACTTTGTAACGCCCGAACGGGCCCATTCGTGCCTTACCGGCGCACCTAGTGATACAACATCGAGAGAAAACCGTGGAAAATAAAACATGAATCATGAAACAAGAGATATAATAAATAGACAAGCCAACCAAAGCAGTTGCCTTGTATATACATAAAACCGAGCAGTTTAATCCTTTTACAACCCCGCTGGCAGTTCTACAGACCTCTAAGATTTGCAGCGACTATGACGGACAGGGCCCGCCATACCACAGATGTACAAGAACCTACAACTCGTGGAACACATACCAAAAGATAAGCCTCGAGAAACGGAGCTTCCCAACGTTGAGCGAGATCACGAGAGCGAGGATCCACGGCCGATGTACCTCTACCGCGGCATGAACGCGGCCCGAAGGAGGTCGATCTAACAGTACCAAGTATGTGAAAAATCAAATCGTAAATGAAATCATAATAGCTTAACAAGCGGAGACATGTATGATAACCAAAATACGATGCGCAACATAAAAATACCAAGTCGTGGACTCACGCCAAAGTCACCACTCAAATATAACTATGGGTCTCACGCCCATAACATCCATCATGTTCGCATCATGGCGCATGCCGGAATCTTGTCTCGGTGTAGACATGTCCATGATGCAACAATAACAAGGCGCGTGGCCACATGCCGGAATCTGCGTCGGTGTAGACATGCCCATGTAACCTCTCAATAAGAATATCTTGGTCAACCCCGCGCGTGGCCACATGCCCCGGAATCTGCGACGGTGTAGACATGTCCATGTGACATCAACAACAAGACGATAATCAAAATGGAAACATACCCGTGGAATTCTCCATCACCGCCAAAGACGCCCAAGTAAGTTCTCGACAAGTCAACCGCTCTATCGAGAGACACGGTAACACAGAAATACCACACTGGCACAACAAAGGCTATCATCACAAGCATAGGCAAGTTTCACAACAACAAGCATAGGCAAGTTTCACAACAACAAGCATAGGCAAGCTTCACACAACTCAAAGTACTTTCATATTATGCCAAAGTCGGGTTTTAACCCCAAAGTACTACATACGTTAAGTTCTTTTTAAAAGAGATCCATTACTTTTATAAAAGTCACGATACCGTAGTATAAGAATGACCAACCCACATCCCTTTTCAAAATCAAGTAACAACATTCTTTCCTAAGTTCGGTTGCCTAGTTTCATTACTCAAGCTTCTCATTTCAAATGGTTTCATAGTTCATAAACTTAATCACTTGATTTCTTTTTAGAACAATTGAGTAATATAAGTCTCGCGTGAGAGTAGGTTATTCTTGTTTACAACATTCTTATTACAGCAGCCATTATCTAGAAAATGTAATATCATTTTGTCTCATCTTAGTTTCTATGCAGATGGAGGTTTCTACTGGTTTTAATACGATACATCATTATTCAATACATTTTCCTTTATTAACGCTGCGATTAGTCCTGTCGATACATTTCTGATTTCCGAAATCAGTAAAACATTATCCCTTTAAATAAAACCAAGTACTCATTACTCACGAATGAGGTTTCACACAAACATCCTCATTAAAACAAATAAGTTAAGTCTCTTATCTTATAAGATCAAGTCTCTTAACTTCTAACATCAGTAAACCATTTTCTTTACCTCTCTTAAGACATTATACCTAACTCCCCATAAAGCTAGTATAACTCTTTTTAAAACCTTTAAAACCAAGTGTTACTCTCCCTTCAAAACGATTTATAAATCTTTTGAAATACATCAAGTTCTTTATTATAACTAGCCAGTTATAATTCACATCAGTTACCTTTTAAAACCACAAAGTATTTTCTTACCTACATAAAGCTGTTATAACCAACTTCCCATAAAGCCGTTATAACACTTTATGTTTTAAGAACAATCAAACACAGTTAACACATGTACGTCTACCGTACTACATAGTTCACACATATCATGCTAGAAGAGATAGGAAGAGGTTCACATACCTCGCGACGATTGTCGACTAATAGCAAAACGCCCAGTACCTCAAACCGCGGCTACTCGGCCAAGTGGATCACTCCACACGTAGTACTTCAACCTATAAGGCCACAAGGCGCTTATTAACATCTAGATCTCAACGTTCCATAATCTACAGAAAATTCGGCAGCACCTCCCCCCCCCGCCACAGCGCAAATCTCCTTCTCTATCGAGGCCGGCTACCAAGCCAACCAGGGGGGGGGTTTTTACACGCCTAACCGGACGTGTACAATTCTACTACACAGTAATACTACACAAGTCTCATGTCTGATACCCTATGTAATTACAGTTCAGTTCTTAATTCTTCAGGCTTAAGTCAAAAGACATTGCCACAGTACTAAGTATAGTTCTACATATAGTATACTTCAACTATATATTCAAACATGTAATTTCCAATTACAATAGAAGGACAGTAGTGTTTACCTCGATAAGCCCAAAATTATCCAAGTATAAAGTCGATCCTGAGCAACGCTTAGCTCCTACTCCGAGTGCTCCAATCCGCTCCAAACAACCCTTAGAAGTTCTAACCAACTTCTCTTAAGTACTTCAAACAACAATGAAGATTTTCTTAGGGTTTCGGTTTGAGACTAAAAAGGACAAAAGGTAGTATTTCCGGCCTCTACGTATAGAGGTATCTTTGGAATACTACAAGGTACAAGGCTAAGGTATTTTTGGGCATAATAACAATAATAGGGGAGTAGTTCTATACCACCACCAGGGGTATTATACGAAAGGAACTAGGCTAGGGGGGGGTGGACCCCACGGCTAGCACCACTAGAGGGGGGGGTGTACCCCTCGGCTAAGGGGGAGGGGGAGGCTCTCGGCTAGCTCACAAGAGGGGAGAGGAGCTCTTGGGCGAGTCTACAAGAGGGAGGGGAGGGGATTTATCACTTAGAACAATTTGTGGATGAAGAAAGTCTTCAAAGGGAGCTATTTATAGGCCAAGCAAAGGCCAACCAATGGCCAAGATCCATCCATGTGTAAGGCAAGTGTAAGGCCAAGATCAAGCCAAGCGCACCCACAAAACACTCCACAAAACACTCCACAAAACAAGCCACAAAGCAAGGCACAAAAGAGGGAGCCAATCGGCCAAGGCCAAGCCTTCTCTTTGCCGTCCAATGAGGGTGACAAGTGTCACCCTCCCGTTGGTCCAAAAATGTTTCGTCGCTCGGAAAAATCCGCAAAAATACTAAATGACATAGCCGGAATTTTCCCAACATAAGCTGTGGAAACGTTTCGTCAGAAAACGACTCTATTCGGCACTTGTGCCCAAATTTCGAACCAAAGCCAATTCTTAAGGCAAAAATTTTAATACGTACGCCCTCACGTACATACTCTGGAAATACGGGGTATAACATTTTTATACTAAAAAGAGTCATTTGTTTTAAAGAGTGGAAGTATGTAGTACTTTGGGTTAAATTCCCGGATCTTTATAAAAGACATGTTAGTGCTTTAAGTAAACTAAAATGAGAGTGTATGTGAACAAGAATAATAAGAAGTTAGGGGATTCTTAACTTGCTTATATATTGTATGATAGCCGGTTTTGTGCTAGTGGTATATTATTCATTACGGGGTCATTCCCCGGGTTTGTGGCATTTGCATATTCCGTGGATTTGCTACCCACGATGCGAGGAATACCTCATGCGAGTCCGCAAGGGCTTATGCGAGTGAAATAGTCCCATGCGGGCGGGTCCAGCCTATGTGAGGAATACCTCATGCGAGTCCGTAAGGGCTTATGCGGGTGAAATAGTCCCATGCGAGGAATACCTCATGCGGGTCCACGCGACCTATGCGGGTGGAATAGTCCCAGGAGTAGGGTTGCTTAATGATACTGCGGGCGGGAGGCCCTGCTTTGATCGTGAGCTTCCTATTGTATATTGTAAGTATACTACTATTTACTCTCATTGTTAGTAAGGCACGATGTCTTTGTAATTTGATTATCATACATGTCTCGCTTTGTTTTAAACTATGATGTAATTACGATTATTTTCGATTTTACATACTTAGTACATATTGTGTCGCGACCCGTCCTCGGGCTGCGTTCATCCGCAGAAAGGAGTAGCGGTGGTGGATCCTCATTCTTAGGATCACTTATCGACGTCGAAGCTCCATTTCTCGGAGGCTTGTCTCTTTTAGTCTGATATTTCACGATGTTGTAGATTTATGTACATTGGGGTATGGCGAAGCCCTGTCCATACGCTTGTTATTCTAAGTCTGTATTCACATATGTGGTTGGGCTGTAAGAAATGAGTTGTACAGTTGTACTTTTGATTATGTTTATATTATGGAAGGCGACCTTATCGGCTAGCCTGTGATGTTTATGGTTTACACATGTGTTTATGTTGTGTATGTTCCGCTGCTATTCTCTGATGTATACCTGAACGGGGTGCCCAGGTAGGGCACCAGTCGCGGCCCCGGGGTCGGGTCGTGACACGAAGCCAACTAGTCCATACTCATAATGACCTCAAAGTCTGTCATAATCACCTCTGCTAGGTCTACTAGGGTCTGACGACTGTATCATCACCGGGCAAATCTCATATACCCGCTCAGCTACCACCCCAAACACTTACGGGTGTAGTTACCTCGAAAGGTCCTTACGGATTCAGGCTTTATCCCTTTACACTTGGATGTTATCTGTCACACCCCGAATTCCGGGCCCGTGACTGGTGCCTTACCCCGGGCACCCTAGTGATACAACATCAGAGAAAACCAGCGGAAATAAAAACTTTAAACATGAAATGAGAGACATAATAAATAAACAGGCCAACCAAACAGTTGCCTTCAGTATATATACATAAAAACCCGAACAGTTATCCTTTTACAAACCACGCTTGCGATTACTCTGCACTCTAAGATTTACAATGGCCATGACGGACAGGTCGCCATACCCCGAATGTACAAGAACCTACAACTCGAGAAACATACAAAGATAAGCCTCGAAGGGCGGAGCTTTCAACGCTATGAAATGAGATCCTAAGCGGGGATCCACGACCGATGTACCTCTACTGCGGCATGAACGGCCCGAAGGAGGTCGATACAAGTACCAAGTATGTGGCGTATGCAATCAGTAAATGAAATCATAACGATCATACAAAGCGGGAGACATGTATGATAGCCAAACTACGATACAACATATATGATTATATCAAGTCGGTCTCACGCCCAACATCAATCATGCGTGGAATACCTTCGCCAGCTGGCGATCTATGATATGATAACAACAAGACAGCAATCCAAATGGAAGCATACCCGTGCGCTACGCATCGTGTCAGTATGTCCAAAGGGAAACAATAAGACAACATTCCAAATGGACGCATACCCGTGCGCTACGCATCGTGTCAGTATGTCCAAAGGGAAACAATAGGACAGCATTCCAAATGGACGCATACCCGTGCGCTACGCATCGTGTCAGTATGTCCAAAAGGAAATCACAAGGCGATAATCAAAATGGAAACATACCCGTGCGCTACGCATCGTGTCAGTATGTCCAAAGCGATTAACAACAATAATACTATCAGCGAACGTGCGTGGAATTTCTCCGTCACCGTCAAGACGCGTCAGTAAGTTCTCAACTACCAACCGACCCTCGAGAGACGCGGTAACACAGAAATACAACGCTTTGCACAACAAAGGCTATCACAACAAGCATAGGCAAGTTTCACAACAACAAGCATAGGCAAGTTTCACAACAACAAGCATAGGCAAGTTATACACAACTCAAAGTACTTTCATTTTATGACAAAATCCGGGTTTTAACCCTAAAGTACTACGTACGTTAAATTCTTTTAAAAGAGATCCATTACTTTTATAAAAGTCACCCGATACGTAGTATTAGAATGACCAACCCATTCCTTTTCAAAATCAAGTAACAACATTCTTTTCCTAAGTTCGGTTTGCCTAGTTTGATTACTCTAGCTTCTCATTTTCAAATGGTTTCATTTTTCATAAACTTAATCACTTAATTCCTTTTTAGAACAATTGATTAATTTATGTCTTACGTTAGAGTATGTTATTATTGTTTACAACATTCTTATTACAATGACCATGATCTAGAAAATGTAATATCATTTTGTCTCATCTTAGTTTCTATGCGGATGGAGGTTTCTACCGGTTTTTAATACGATACATCATTATTCAATACATTTTCCTTTATTAACGCCGCTGCGGTGTGCTGTCGATACACATTCGATTTCAAATCAAGAAACATTATCCCTTTAAATAAAACCTAGTACTCATTACTCACGAATGAGGTTTCACACTACATGCACATTAAAACAAATAAGTTAAGTCTATTATCTTATAAGATCAAGTCTCTTAACTTCTAACATCAGTAAACCATTTTCTTTACCTCTCTTAAGACATTATACCTAACTCCCCATAAAGCTAGTATAACTCTTTTTAAAACCTTTAAAACCAAGTGTTACTCTCCCTTCAAAACGATTTATAAATCTTTTGAAATACATCAAGTTTCTTTATTATAACAAGCCAGTTATAATTCACACCAGTTACCTTTTAAAACCACAAAGTATTTTCTTACCTACATAAAGCTGTTATAACAAACTTCCCATAAAGCCGTTATAACACTTTATGTTTCAAACCAATCAAATACATTAAACACATGTACGTCTACCGTACTACATAGTTACACACATATCATGCTAGAAGAGATAGGAAGAGGTTCACATACCTCGCGACGATTGTCGACTAATAGCAAAACGCTCCAAGTACCTCAAACCGCCGGCTACTCCTTAAGCCAAGTGGATCACTCCACACGTAGTACTTCAACCTATAAGGCCACAAGGCGCTTATTAACATCTAGATCTCAACGTTCCATAATCTACAGAAAATTCGGCAACACCTCACATGACAGCGTAAATCTCCTCGCTTATCGAGGTGGCTACCAAGCCAACCAGGGGGTTAACACGCCTAACCGGACGCGTACAATTCTACTACACAAGAATGCTACATAAGTCTCATGTCAGAATACCTAGGTAATTACTGATTCGATTCTTCTCTTTATTATCCTTCATGTGATTCTTGCTCAATACTTCATTCTTCAGGCTTAAGTCAAAAGACATTGCCACAATACTAAGTTCAGTTCTATATATAGTATACAACAACTATATATTCAACACTTATGTAATTTCCAATTACAATAGGGGGACAAGATATTTACCTCGATAAGCCCAAAATTATCCTAGTTTAAAGTCGCTCCTGAGCAAGGTTTAGCTCCAACTCCGTGCGCTCCAACCCGCTCCAAACTACCCTTAGAAGTTCTAACCAACTTCTACTTACAACTTCAACAACGGGTGAAGATTTCCTTAGGGTTTCGTTTTAGTGACTGAGGGAAAATATAACGGTATTTTCTGGGCTTGTATAAGTGTAACCTTGGGAATACTACAAGGTATTTGGGCCAAGGTATTTGGACATTATAACAATACTAGGAGAGTATTTCTATACCACAACAAGGGGTATTTATACGAGACAACTAGGCTAGGGGGGGGGTTACTCTCGGCAAAGGGGGGGGAGGGAGACTAGGACGAGAACACCACAAGAGAGGGGAGGAAGGCTTAAACACTTAGGAAATATTTTTGGATGAAGAAGTCTTCAACTTAGGGTGGTATTTATAGGCCAACCAATGGCCAACCAATGGCCAAGATTAAGCCAAGTGCTACACAAGTGTAAGGCCAAGATTCACCCAAGTACACCTTATCCATCTACCACACCAAACAACACAAAATATCCTACCTACTCCCACTCACCCAAATCGTCCAAACCGCCCAACACTCTCACCAATGAGAGGGTGCCAAGTGTCACCCTCTTGTTGGTCCAAAATGTTTCGTCTCTCGGAAAAATCCGCAAAAATTAAAAATGACATAGCCGGAAATTCCCCTACGAAAGCTGTGGAAACGTTTCGTCGAAAAACGACTCCTTTCGGCACTTGTGTACAAATTTCGAAACTAGCCTACTTTAAGGCTCAAATTATAATACGTACACACTCACGTACATACTCTGGAAATACGGGGTATAACATTCTCCCCTCCTTAGAAACATTCGTCCCGAATGTTCCTTCTCAAGGCGGATAAAGATGAAGTTCTTCTAACAAGTTTCCACGCCACACACGGCCATAAACATAACACACGTTCTCTTCCTTACTCGTCGTGCCGCTTCTCGAACACTTGAACTCTTCTAGTATATGCACCATACTCGATCATCGCTTGGTTCCAAAACTTTGGAGTCACCACCTCCAAACTTGGTCATCTACTAGCCTCAATCTTCCTTAAGGCCCTTCCACTTCACGACCGCTTCGTCGAACATATCCACGAACTCATACGATGGTTACCAAAACTTGGGCCTAGCACCGCGTGACCTACCACTGGCGGGACCACCGAGCTGACCTACCACGAAGCAGTCGCGGGTTGGCCCGCAACATGGCCCCAACCCGACCTACTAACGCATCAAGCTCTTGTTCCCGATCCGAACAATCTTACCTATCTGGTCATGAAAGCTACCACTTCCATTTCACACTACCGAGGACTTACCCTTTTCCCTAACTGGTTTCTAAATCACATTTTAGCACAGCTATCCAAACATAACACTAAACACATCAACAACATCAATACATACAAAACTCTAGAGGTTAGGGATATACGAATCTACCGCTCTCTCTAATCATAGGCATACTGCAGGTATGCGCTATGAAGGCGATGAACCACCATCGATCACGAAGGTGAGTCGTAACATCCGTGCTTCCCTTGGTGGACATTCCTCGCAAAATGGCCTGCTGTCGCATGCAAAACAAACTCCCATTTAGCACGACACTCTCCAAAATGGAGTCTACCACAATGGTCACAACGAGGTAGGGGTGGCTTGGTGGTTAACACCCGCTCTCCGAAAATCTGAACCCTTGGAGCCACGACGCTCACGAAGACGGTGGAGGACCACTGCATGCGGTGGGGTACATAACTAGCTTTCTTCGAGGCGGTCGCCTCGAAAGTCACCAAGGACCTGCGTCTGGCCTCTTCTGCCGATCCCGGTCATTCCGTCGACCTCTCGTGCCTCACATCCTGGTGCATGAGCTGCGTGCGGGCAATGTCCATGCGGTGAAGAGAAACACCCGCAAGACTCGACCATATAATCATCTAGCGGTGACGTGGCGATGCACCTATCCTCCATACTAGCTACTAATGCGGGAACATACCGCCAACGAGTCGAACTCCACGTTGTACTCGGAATGCGCGCGTTCGCCTCAACATCAAAAATCTGCCGGCGAGCCCTCCTCATACGTGGAGGCAAGAAATGTGCCGGAAGGCCCGGAAAACTTCGTCCCAAGCGGTGGAAGTGCATTCTCTCCCGGGAGAGCTCGCGAATCAAACGATCGGCTGCGGTATCACGCGGCCGATGCGAACCTAGGACCACCGACTCGGTCTCGAAGCCTTGATCACTCTCGCGATCCGTCAGAATCGCCGGATGAACTCCTGCGGATCATCCTCGTGCCTCGACCCATAAAACTCGGAGGTTACACCTCGGAAAATCCCGTAGTCTCAAATGCGCTCGGGGTGAACTACGGGTGCTCTGGGGCTGGGCTGCTGCGTCTAGCCTATCCTCATATCGGCCCACGACCACGGCGATGGCGCCATCTCCTGTACCCGTCTCATCCGCTCCGGTGTGGGGTGGAGGCTCAGTCTTGTAGTCTCGGCGACCTGCTGCGGCTCTAAACTTCTGTGGTCTTTGGCGGTGTCGCCAAACTCGCCGTCAAGTACTATCTCAGTGCAGGCAGGGCTGCGCCCTCGTACTCTCAGATCTCACTAGCAGCTCCTCGGCTGCCTTGCCCTTCGGGCTCTGGTTGCACTGCGCGAGGCATAAGCGGTAAAACGAGATACGTCGGAGGGTCCAACTTACAACACGACTCTAAGGCACGATCTCGAATGAGAAGAATGGAAACCAATCCTAAATGTCCTATAGCCTCACGATTATAGATGTGGTGCACAACACACCGATAATCAAGACTCTACTAGACACGGTGCAGACACTTTCAGAGGATTAATCGCTCACGATACCACTATGTCACACCCGAATTCGGGCGTGATGGTGCCTTACCGGACACCTAGTGATACAACATCGAGAGAAAACCAATGGAAATAAAACTTTAAACATGAAATGAGAGACATTATAAATAAGCAGGCCAACCAAACGATTGCCTTGGTATATATACATAAAAACCCGACAGTTATCCTTTTACAAACCCCGCCTACAGATTACTCTGCACCTAAGATTTACTAAGAACTATGACGGACGGGCTTCGCCATACCACGAATGTACAAGAACCTACAACTCAGTGGAAACATACCAAAGATAAGCCTCCGAAGGCGGAGCTTTCAACGCTGAAATGAGATCCTAGGCGGGGATCCACGGCCGATGTACCTCTACTGCGGCATGAACGCACTCGGCCGAAGGAGTCGACAACAGTACAGTATGTGAGCTATGCAATCAGTAAATGAAATCATAACGATCTATACAAAGCGGGAGACATGTATGATAGCCAAACTACGATTACAACATATAACAGTTATATCAAGTCAGGGTCTCACGCCTACAACATCAATCATGCCCGTGGAATACCTTCCTCACTGCCGGCAGTCTATGATATGATAACAACAAGACAGCAATCCAAATGGAAGCATACCCGTGCGCTACGCATCGTGTCAGTATGTCCAAAGGGAAACAATAAGACAACATTCCAAATGGACGCATACCCGTGCGCTACGCATCGTGTCAGTATGTCCAAAGGGAAACAATAGAACAGCATTCCAAATGGACGCATACCCGTGCGCTACGCATCGTGTCAGTATGTCCAAAAGGAAATCACAAGGCGATAATCAAAATGGAAACATACCCGTGCGCTACGCATCGTGTCAGTATGTCCAAAGCGATTAACAACAATAATACTATCAACAGGAACGTACCCGTGGAATTTCTCCGTCACTGCCGGCACGTCCAAGTAAGTTCTCAACTACCAACCGACCCTCGAGACGCGGTAACACGAAATACAACGCTTTGCACAACAAAGGCTATCACAAGCATAGGCAAGTTTCACAACAACAAGCATAGGCAAGTTTCACAACAACAAGCATAGGCAAGTTATACACAACTCAAAGTACTTTCATTTTATGACAAAATCCGGGTTTTAACCCTAAAGTACTACGTACGTTAAATTCTTTTAAAAGAGATCCATTACTTTTATAAAAGTCACCCGATACCCGTAGTATTAGAATGACCAACCCACATTCCTTTTCAAAATCAAGTAACAACATTCTTTTCCTAAGTTCCAGTTTGCCTAGTTTCAATTACTCAAGCTTCTCATTTTCAAATGGTTTCATAGTTCATAAACTTAATCACTTAATTCCTTTTTAGAACAATTGAGTAATATATGTCTTACGTGAGAGTAGGTTATTCTTGTTTACAACATTCTTATTACAGCAGCCATGATCTAGAAAATGTAATATCATTTTGTCTCATCTTAGTTTCTATGCAGATGGAGGTTTCTACTGGTTTTAATACGATACATCATTATTCAATACATTTTCCTTTATTAACGCTGCAGTGGTCTGTCGATACACATTCTGATTTCCGAAATCAGTAAAACATTATCCCTTTAAATAAAACCAAGTACTCATTACTCACGAATGAGGTTTCACACAAACATCCACATTAAAACAAATAAGTTAAGTCTATTATCTTATAAGATCAAGTCTCTTAACTTCTAACATCAGTAAACCATTTTCTTTACCTCTCTTAAGACATTATACCTAACTCCCCATAAAGCTAGTATAACTCTTTTAAAACCTTTAAAACCAAGTGTTACTCTCCCTTCAAAACGATTTATAAATCTTTTGAAATACATCAAGTTTCTTTATTATAACAAGCCAGTTATAATTCACACCAGTTACCTTTTAAAACCACAAAGTATTTTCTTACCTACATAAAGCTGTTATAACCAACTTCCCATAAAGCCGTTATAACACTTTATGTTTCAAACCAATCAAATACATTAAACACGTATGCGTCACCGTACTACATAGTTACACACATATCATGCTAGAAGAGATAGGAAGAGGTTCACATACCTCGCGACGATTGTCGACTAATAGCAAAACGCTCAGTACCTCAAACCGGCTACTCCTTAAGCCAAGTGGATCACTCCACGTAGTACTTCAACCTATAAGGCCACAAGGCGCTTATTAACATCTAGATCTCAACGTTCCATAATCTGAGAAAATTGAAGACCTCCCCGCAACAGCGTAAATCTCCTCGCTTTATCGGTCGGCTACCAAGCCAACCGGGGTTAACACGCCTAACGGACGCGTACAATTCTACTACACAAGAATGCTACATAAGTCTCATTAATACTGACCTAGGTAATTACTGATTCGATTCTTCTCTTTATTATCCTTCATGTGATTCTTGCTCAATTCTTCATTCTTCAGGCTTAAGTCAAAAGACATTGCCACAATACTAAGTTCAGTTCTATATATAGTATACAACAACTATATATTCAACACTTATGTAATTTCCAATTACAATAGGGGGACAAGATATTTACCTCGATAAGCCCAAAATTATCCTAGTTTAAAGTCGCTCACGAGCAAGGTTTAGCTCCACTCCGTGCGCTCAACCCGCTCCAAACTACCCTTAGAAGTTCTAACCAACTTCTACTTACAACTTCAACAACGGGTGAAGATTTCCTTAGGGTTTCGTTTTAGTAGTGAGGAAAGTATAACGGTATTTTCTGGGCTTGTATAAGTGTAACCTTGGGAATACTACAAGGTATTTGGGCCAAGGTATTTGGACATTATAACAATACTAGGAGAGTATTTCTATACCACAACAAGGGGTATTTATACGAGACAACTAGGCTAGGGGGGAGGGGGTTACTCTCGGCAAAGGGGGGGGAGGGAGACTAGGACGAGAACACCACAAGAGAGGGGAGGAAGGCTTAAACACTTAGGAAATATTTTTGGATGAAGAAGTCTTCAACTTAGGGTGGTATTTATAGGCCAACCAATGGCCAACCAATGGCCAAGATTAAGCCAAGTGCTACACAAGTGTAAGGCCAAGATTCACCCAAGTACACCTTATCCATCTACCACACCAAACAACACAAAATATCCTACCTACTCCCACTCACCCAAATCGTCCAAACCGCCCAACACTCTCACCAATGAGAGGGTGCCAAGTGTCGCCCTCTTGTTGGTCCAAAATGTTTCGTCTCTCGGAAAAATCCGCAAAAATTAAAAATGACATAGCCGGAAATTCCCCTACGAAAGCTGTGGAAACGTTTCGTCGAAAAACGACTCCTTTCGGCACTTGTGTACAAATTTCGAAACTAGCCTACTTCAAGGCTCAAATTATAATACGTACACACTCACGTACATACTCTGGAAATACGGGGTATAACATTATCTTTCTTACTAGTCGTACTCTTTCCGTACTTCCAACTCATACTAGCATACATACATAACTTCCATACCGATTCTGGCCCCCAATCTTTTGGAGTCACTCTTTTAAACAACATAAGGCCATTTCCAGCTTTCACGACCTGGTTCCGGTGGAACGCGTTCACGAACCCGTAAAAACAATTAACTAGACTTGGGCCTTGCACCCTCGTGACCCTGTCACGTAGCGGAACTACTACCAACTGATCCCACTCCATTTCAGGCTATGGGGCGACCCGCAATAGGTCCTCACCCCGTCCCACCGTCGCACTTAACTCTTATTCTTGGTCTACAATAAATCTTTCTACCCGAGAAGACCTTGTACATTTAAGGTCTCAGCGGTCATCAAAATTCTTAGGCTCGCAATTTCCATGCTCCAAGCCTACCTTACGATCCGAAGAAGGTACAAAAACTTCTCATAATACCATAATCGTGTCGTCTTGATCACAACAACCATTACTTACTTTATACGGACCTCATTCGTACAATTCTCTTAAGCCTACCACGTAGCTTAATATATTAACATGGTATTCCATTAAGTTTCTTAACATGACTTCTTAAGGGTTCACTGCTCTATCAGACAGCTCATCCTTCCCCAATTATCTCAAAAAAAATATAAGACCTTGCCGAGAATTCATTAACTGTTCCATACCTTCCCGGTATCTAGTTAGTCTTTACCAACTCTTGGTAATCTAAACTCATTCTAGGCAACACGCGTCTGACCCTCATACATAACTCCGTATAGCTGTATGTCATAATACCAACTATATTATAATCATTACCAACCTGGATACGCAATCCACATAGTCCTTCCTGGGTCACTGCTGCATTTCTCGTAGCTGCAATCAACATAACTCGTTAGGGATAGACAACCCTAACGACACAGCTCTTTCGCACGATCTCAGAGGGAGAAGAATGGAAACCAATCCTAAATGTCCTGCAGCCTCCTGATTATAGATGTGGTGCACAACACACCGATAATCAAGACTCTACTAGACACGGTATGTAGACACTTTCTGAGGACTAACTGCTCTGATACCACTTTTGTCACGACCAGACCCCGGGCCGCGACTGGTGACCTACCTGGGAACCATTCTAATCATACAACATAAAAAAAATAAAAACGCTGCAATAAAATGCGTGAGCGTATGCCGCTGCGTGAAACGATGCGCCGGCGGTTTTGGCGATTCCGCCAGCTCGGCATCGCCAACGGGACCACCACGATAACCGTCTCGAAGAGCCCGTTACTTCCATACCTACCACTACCGTCGACTATTCCTAAATCGCCGGAAATCTAAGATCGAAAAACCTACAGTTTTCCGATCGTTCTTTTTGACTTTCCGGCGAACTCCGGCAAAGTTGACGATCGGGGTTGGTACCAACAGCTTCGTCTTCTCATCCCCGTCATTTCTATCCCCACCACACCCTTCGATTGTTACTAAATTATCGAATCACTCAAATCATATTTGCCGAAACCCTAGCCGCCGCCAGTCAGTTTCCGGCGACACCAGGTACAGTCGACGATAGTGAGTGGTACCAACAGACTCGTCGTCTTCAGCCCGTCATTTTGCACCCACCCTCAACCCTCAATTCATTCCAGATCGTCGGGACGACCAAGTCATTTTTTCCGACTGTTCGTGGCCATTTTCCGATCGATTCAGGTATTGTCGAGGGTCGAGTGTGGTACCATTGTGTTCGTCTCATCAAACTCTACAACTCCCACTAAATTCAGACGCTCAACACTGCTTTTTTGACTACTGCCATTTTTTCCGGCGAGTTGGCGGCGGCAATGGCGGCAGTGACGACTGGGCAGCCTCCAGGCGAGGTTGCCCAGTCCATTTCATCAGATTTCCCGCCTCTAATGCTCCCTCAATGCAACAATTCATTAACTATGGATCAAAATGGAATTTTCCGCCTTGTGGCGACGCGATCCATTGGCGGCGATACAAAGCTACCACCACCGAATTGGTCGTGATATTCTAATGCAGTCCGGGCTTCAACTACAGTCGCCGGAAAAATCATAACAAATGTGGGACCCACTTCTACTCAAAACAGTCAACCTCCGTTGCCACCGAAACAAGTAGCTTTTTTACATGGAGAACCTACTTTTTTGTTTGAACAATCTGAAATTGAGGAGTTGGTGATTAGACAGGATTTGGGATGGGCTGTTATTGGGAAATTCAGTCATGGCATACCCGGTATTGAATTTTTAAGGACTGAAATTCCCAAACAGATTAAATTAAAGGCTTATGTGAATATTGGTTATCTTTTTAGTAGACATGTCCTAATTAGATGCTCCAACAAGGATGATTATGATACCTTGATGTCTATTAATGGATCATTTGATATTAAATGGAAGAACGTGTCATATCCGATGTGTTCTATGAAGTATGAGGTGCATTTTGATCCGACCAAAGAAACCAGTATTGCTTGGGCCTGGGTTTCATTTCCTAATCTGCCGCCCATTTATTTTGAAGAGTCTACTTTGCTATCATTTGCTTCTGTTGTGGGTAGACCGATATGTATTGATACTGCAACAAAAAATAAGACCCGGCCTAGTTGTGCCAGAGTGAAGGTTGAGCTAGACTTGTTGCGTGAACACCCATAACAAATCCAAATCCAAATTGCCAAAGAGGGAGGTATTCAAACAAATTTTTATAAGATTCAATTTGACTATCTCCCTAAGTATTGCACAAATTGTTCCCTTCAAGGACATGATGTGCATGGGTGTTGGAAAGTTAATCCCTCATTGAGACCTTCGAAGGACAAAGAAAACACCCATCCTGCTCCCCCCCCTCCTAAAGAAAATCCACAAAACCCAAATCCCCCGGACAATCCAAAACAAACCACCTCCCCTCCTAAAAATCCAAACCAACCTAAGGAAGCTCCTAAAAATCCAAACCAACCTAAAGAAGCTCCTAAAAATCCAAATGGCTGGCATATTGTTGTCGGTAAAAAAAGAAAGAAAAAGGCTCTCCAAATACAAAAACCTACAACCAAAAATACGGGGAAACAAAACCCGTCCCAAAAATCCAAAACCAACAAAAAACAACCCCCTAACAAAAATACTCAACCACTAAACCCTCAACAAAACTCCCATCATTTATCTCAATTCATGGCACAACCCCTCCCCACCTTTTCTAGCACCTCCTCCACCTTACCTACCCCCACCCAGCCCCTCCTCACAATGCCCGCCCCCCAACCCCCTCTTCCTCAACCAAACCAACTAGATATCCCCACCCTTCCTAAGATCACCCACCCTCCCCCTCCTCTTAATCCAAACCCACCTGAGACCACACCACCCCTATCCTCACTAGACGTCACACCCCTTATTCCACCTGAACCCATCCCACCTCACACTGAACCTACCCATCCTCCAGATACTACACCCTTACCTCCACTCACCCTTACTCACCCAGTATCCCCACTGGATATTGGGAAAGCCAAATACAAACGCCCTATATTTTCTTCCGCACCCTCTTCCCCTACAGCATCAAAATTGTTCCAACGACGGGACCCATTCTTAATTGGCATTAATCTTGAGCTACCTTCTTTAGCCAAGAATATTGTGCCTTTGAACCAGGCTTGTACTAGCATTACCTCTTCCGGTAGTGTGGGGAGAATTTGTCGTAAGGAGCTTGTTATTGCTGATAATGATGATGTTGAGGTGGAGGTTGATACCCGCAAGGAATTCATGGTTGACGAAGATGATAATTTTGTTGACATGGCTGACTTGTTTGATGAGGATAGAGATACAGTGGTTGACAAACCAGCTATAAGAGACTTCACTCCTGAGGTATCGCCTTCTACTATAGAGGATTCAGATCCTTTTATGGGCATAATACTCGAGGGTAAGGAGATCACACAGGTTACACCAGCGCTACCGATTGGTTTGGATAGGGCTATTCCTATTAGGAACAGGGATATTCAGGATCAGAGGCTGCGAATGGTGATGAAGCTAACTGAGCAGTGCACAGATTTTATCAACATCTTCATGGAGGCGAGAAAGGCACAGTTGTGGCGTCAGAAACAGGCAGGTTTGACAGGCGCGAACAACTACGGCCCATCTTTGGATATCATTACAGAGGCTCTTCACAGGAAGCGGTACAGGTTGCAGGCACATCAGCCCTACACTCATCATCGCACAGAGCAACAGATGATAGCAGATATGACACATCCAGGCAATGAAAAATACATGAAGATGGATACTAAGAAGTTAAATCGGACACTCAGGGCCATGACAGATGCATTGCTAACTCAGCCAGACCCAACCCCATTGATTCCACTACAGAGTGTTGCTCCGAGGATTACACATCGGGCAACCTCATCCATCACTACTAGATCCAGATCCAGATCCGGACCCAGGACTCCTTTTACATGATCAGATTTTTAGAGTATTTGGGGGATGACAGAGATGAGACACTTGAAGACTTTGTATGCCCGGAGGTAGCTTATAGCTTTAGGCTTACATTGTATCTTCATTTTGTTTGTATCCGCATTTGTAGTATCATCATCGAGTATGTTATAAACTCGGTGATGATCATTGCTTATTTGATTATTGCTTCTTCTTTCTTTTGCACTCCTGGCGATAAGCGGTGTATTTCCCTACGGGGCCAGTATACTTTCCTTTTGATATATAAAATAACCTAGGCCCACAAGCCTAGTGGATTATCTAAAAAAAAAAAAAATCATACAACATAATAAACTGCGGAAGATAAATAACACTCTTTTCTTTTTTTTTTTAAAACAAGGCCAAGCCGATAAGGCTGCCATAACATAAAAATTACCCGAAAGGGTCTACACTGTTTAACAATGTAAAAACAACTCTAGCAGTCCGGCCACGGATGAATACAGGACCTCTAAGATTTGAACAAATACTATGACGGGACAAGGCCCGCGTGCCTCGAATATACATAGCCATGACAACTCGGAACATTGAGCCATCTCAAAATCTTGAACCAGGATCCTAAGCTCGCGGATCCACAGCGTGTACCTAAACTGCGGACATTTAACGCGGCCCGAAGAAATTCGATCTAACAGTGCCGAATATGGAGCGGAAAATAAGGTGCGAGAACAAATCATAATCGTACAAAAAGAATAGCGAGGCAAGTATAAAGAAAGGGTAAATACGGATCCTACCGTGTCATTTCCATCTCGTGAACTTAATCGTACCTTATTATCTTTTCCCATTTTTCCATAAGAGTATAGTCAAATTCTTACGTACATACTTAAGAAAACTCATCAAGTTCATAAACATATAACTTACGTATCTTGCATAACCTAATCCGTCTCTTTATGGAGGAACTCCTATACTGTCGGCCCAATCTGGGACGCGATAGAGTCACATAAGTCTGCCCATAAAGGTATCTTGCCCATTGAACTGGGACGCGATAAAATCACATAAGTCTGCCCATAAAGGTATACTGCATAAAAATAGGAGGCTCATGATCAAAGCAGGGTCCCTCGCCCGTAGTATCAATAAGCAATCCTACTCCTGGGACTATTTCACCCGCATAGGTCCTGTGGACCCGCATGAGGTATTCCTCGCATAGGCTGTACCCGCCCGCATGGGACTATTTCACCCGCATAAGCCCATAAGGACTCGCATGAGGTATTCCTCGCATCATGGGTAGCAAATCCATGGAACATGTGGTATAACGTCTTGGGGGTTTACCCCTCATTTATACTCTTACCCTGAAGTAGGTGGTATAACTTCTTGGGGGTTTACCCCTCATTTATACTCTTACCCTGGAGAAGGTGGTATAACGTCTTGGGGGTTTACCCCTCATTTATACTCTTACCCTAACTCAACCGGCCATCATACATAACATAAGCCCTACCGGCTTATCATACATAACATAAGCACTACCGACTTATCATACATAACATAAGCACCACCGGCTTACCATACATAATATAAGCACCACCGACTTATCATACATTACATAAGCAAGTTAAGAAATCCCCTAACTTCTTATTAGATTGTTCATATACACTCTCATTTTTGTTTACTTAAGGCACTAACATGTCATTATAAAATTCGGGAATTTAACCCAACGTACTACGTGCCTCTACTCCTTTAAAATGATTCTCTTTCAAGTAAAACTTCCAAGATACTAATAACCGTAGTATCAAGTCATATCTACTTTTCACGACAAGTCACAATACTTTTTAGAAATACATTTATAGGCTTCTAAATCAAGTGACTTCTTTCTTTAAAACCTTAAGCAATTGGTACCTTTAAAACAATTTGCCCTTCTTTATTTCAAATCATTTCTTTGCTTACATTACTGAAGAAAAACATTCTTTTAATCTTCCATAAAGTTGTTATAACCAACTTCCCATAAAGCCGTTATAACTCTTTATGTCTTAGACAAATTCATTCCTTTTATGACCAAGAAACTTATACTTTCAATTCAAATCACATAGCTTTCAAAATACCTCAAGTCTCTTAACTTTTAAGAAAACAAGTTTCTTAACTTTAGAATGGCAAGAAATCAATACTTTCCAAATCAAGTATTCTATACTTTTAAATCAATTCATTTCTTCCTTTAAGAATCAAGTCCCATAACTTGAAAAATAAAGTCCCTTAACCTTTTAAAAATTTGAGGCTCATAGTCTTAAAACTTCATACGTAAATTCTTATAAATTAAGTAACATATACTTTGGTGCGTTGTGAATAAGTTATACTTATTTATAACGATCTTAATCGAGTAGCCATGATCTAGAAAATGTAATACAATTTTGTCTTATCTTAGCTTCTATGCAGATGGAGAATTCTACTCATTTTAACTTAATTGATTGTCATTACATTTTCCTTTATTAACGCTGCAGTGGCTTGTTCGATTCTTATTCTCATTTGTGTCGTAACTTAGCCAAGTCAACTTGGCTCCAAATACCTCCTAACGACTCTTACCAACATCCCCCATAAGACTTGGTAAGAACTTAGGATAAATTAGACATAACCTTTACGTAGAATAAATCAACATACATACCTCTTAACTTCTATGTCACGCCCCGAACCCCGGGCCCGTGACTAGTGCCCTACCTGGGCACCCTTCTACCAGACTGACACAAGTAAATAGCGGAACTTAAATAACGCCTCATTTTTTTTTAAAACCAACGTACATACAAGGGCAAAGCCGAAAAGGCTCCCATATAATATACATAATCAAAAGACACTACACTGTACACGAGTCCAATCCCACATACGAATACAGACCTCTAAGAGTTTTACTGAACTATGACGGGATAAGGCCCCGCCGTACCCACAACTGTACAAAAGCCTTTATTGAAGGAACAATACCAAAATGATAAACTCCTGAACAAATAAAGCTATCCAAAAACTCTGAGCAGGGTCCTACACCTGCAGATCACCAAACTGCGTACCTAAACCTGCGGCATGAACGCAGCCCCCCGAAGGAGGTCAGTACGAAGAATGTACCAAGTATGTGGCGAAAATCGTAATGAACTCATAACGGTCTATACAAAGCAGGAGACATGTATGATAGCGAACTACGATTACCTGATAGATGGCGGTCATATCAAGTCGGGGACGCGTGCCTCAAAGTCACTACTCAAATATAACTACGGTCACACGCCCGTAATATCAATCATGCGTGGAATCGCCACTCCTTCACGGCGATCCATGATATAATATAACACCAATAAGCATACATGAACACCAAGTCCGCTGTGTCCTAAAAACTATACGGGCAAGTAGGAAAGCGAACCACGGATCCGGCTGCGTCATAAAGCGGCCGGGCAAGTCGAAAGCCAACTACGGATCGGCTGCGTCGTCAATCGGCGGGGCAAGTAAAGCTAACTACGGATCCGGCTGTCGTCACGAGATATGGCCGGCAAGTGCGAAAGCTATCTAAGAGCCTCTGTACCAAAGCGTGCAATAGAATTGACGGCAAGTACGAAAGCTAACTACGAGATCCGGCTGTGTCGTCAGTGATCGGGGCAAGTCGAAAGCTAACTACGGATCCGGCCTCGTCGCTACTAAATCTCATGGAGGTCTAATCCATGGAATAACAATATCCCACGTGGTCGCATGCCCCGGAATCCCACATCGTATAAGCATGACCATGGGGTAATACAAACAAATCCGGGAATCTAACCCGCCTCCTGGTCACATGCCCCGGAATCCCACATCGTATAAGCATGTCCAAGGAGTAATACAAATAATGGAAGCATACGTGGAATCCGTCATCATCGATGCGTCGAGTAAACTTACAACAAGACAACCCTCCAACTGCAGAGTCGCGGCGTAAAAATATAATACTTGCACTCAAAGGCTATCACCATCACACATAGGCAAGTTCATAAAATCTTTAGACTTTCATTTTATAAACTCAAGGCACTTACGTTTTATATAAAAAATCCGGGATTTTAACACTAAGTACTACGTACTTCCATTCTTTTCAAAAGACTCATTTTTATATAAAACCCCAAGATACTAACACCCGTAGTATCAAGGCGTGTCTATTTTTCAAAGTAAGTTACTACACTTTTAGAAACTCATTTCAAAGCTTGAAACCAAGTAACTTCAAATTTTCACAATCTAGGCAACTTATGCCCATTAATCAAAATAGACAACTTTCTTAACCTTCCATAAAACCGTTATAACCAACTTCCCATAAAGTCGTTATAACCCTTTATGGTTTTACACCAATTCATTCCTTTTATAACCAAGAGACTTATACTTTTAAAACCAAGTATCACATACTTACAAATCAAGTTTCTTAACTTTCAAAATACTTCAAGTCTCTTAATATTTAGAAAACAAGTTTCTTCTACTTTTAAACCTCAAGTAACTCACACCTTTAAAACAAGTTACATCTCTTAAATCATGTCATTTCTCCTCTTTTAAATCAATTAAGTAAATCACTCCTTTGACTCCCCTAAAGCCGTTATAACAACCTTTAGGTTTTGAAACTAAGGCACTATCCAATAGATTTGGAAACTACTTCCCTTTTCAAGACTCTATGTACTTCAAGTAAAATACTTTCACTTTTGAAAATCCAAGCTTCATCAAGGTAATGGATTATAACAACTTCCAATTTAAACATCCAAATTACATCAAGAAAGTATATAGAACAACTTCTATATTAGGCAATCCAAGTACAAACAAGGAGTGGATCATTTAAGGAGTAGGAATTACTTACTTTACCATAAGGAATCATGCTAGAAGAAGAGGAGACGGTTCACATACCTTTTCGGCTTAATCCACAAGCTAGGTCGAATACGTCGCACGTAGAAGTGTCAACCTATAATGGCCACAACATGACTATCAACTTCTAGTTTCTAACGTAGAATAATACTAAGTATACTGTCTCTTATTCTACGGAAAATTGGGCAGCACTTCCTTTGTTTCTACATACTTTGCCACCTTTTTCAAGGCTGAATTCAATAACCAAACATGCCACATTTAAGGATCAACATACCAACCAATCAAAGGGGATTACACGCCTTACAATACGAGTAAAATTCCACCCCACAATTCATACGAAGTAGTTCCATATTTAAAGACATTCTCGGCTATATAAACAACAACTCAAAGTCTTTTCCAATCCTTTTCTAATTCCAAGTTCTAAGGTCTAACATGTTATATAGTCATAAACAACTTCAACAACTACAATTTCCTTCTTTATACAACATGCGACGACTTAAACTAATAATCAACTTGAATTGTAATCTTAAGGCTAAACATGTTAGTTTTCGGATTAGGGTTCCAATAGCCAATACACTTATCAAACTTCATACTAAACATCTCATGCTTGTTAATATCCATAGCTACAATAATAAGTAAATCTTAATTACTAAAACGACAAGAATTATACCTTTACAAGCCCTTAAAAATTCCAGGATTCAAAGTCGCTCCTTAGCAATTCTTAGCTCCTTTCCTTTACGCTCCAATCCGCTATTTGAAGCCTCTAGAAGTTCACAACCAACTTCTCTTCAATTTCCAATCAAAACCTATGAAAATACCTTAGGTTTTCGCCTTGCGACTAACGTGAAAACGCCGTTTTTCCGAAATCTTTCTATTGAGATATCCTTAAAATACCCTTAGGGACCTTGGGTTAAAGTCTTGTGAATAATGGATCAAAACTACAAAATTTTTGTGTGGAAGGGAGGGTGAACCCGAGAGCTACTACAATGAACAAGAATGTGTGAAATTTTTCTAAGTGTTTCAAGAGCTTGTCTTGCACTAGTGTGGTATATAAAACACAATGGAGGGTCAAGATATCAACACTTGAGTGGCTAGGATGAAGGACAATTAATGTTAAGCCAAGTGGACAAGTTGACAAGTCAACAATCTCAAGCTAGCAAGACTTGTTCATCTTCAATGGTCAATGACCATTTTACCCTTGCAATTTTCGACCAAGACCATGTGGGGGAGGTGCCACATGTCACCCTCTCATTCATCCATAAAATTTTGTAACCCTCATGGGCCCCGCAAAACGTAAAATTCCTCGGGTGGGCCCCACGTGACCAAATCCGTAAAAATAAATTTCCATAATGTTAATAAGTTCCATACTCTTCAAATAATGCATTTTGAGAATTCAATTCTCAACAACGAACATTTTTCCTTTCTGACGTTCGAAAGATTTTCCGTCGGAACAACAATTCTTCCTTTCGTGCCAATTTCCAAATCTTGATTCCTTACATACATTCTCTTATACATGTCCTGGACTTACGGGGTGTAACATTCTTCCCCCCTTAGAAACATTCGTCCCCGAATGTTCTTAGTCGGTTGCCAAGCTATACAAACTCCGGGATAGTCTCTATACTATGACTAACAATCAATACTCCACAAGACCAACGATGCCACACATGGCCACCACATAACATACGTAAACATATCAATGGACCTTCCGTCCGCGACCCCTTCTCACAAAACTCGAAGGTTACAGTCTTCTAAAACACGGGATCCTTAGAGGTTCCTTTATTTTCTTACTTGTCATACTTTCTCGTACTTCCAAACTTATTTCGTATACGTACAACATTTCAAATATTATTTTTGTTCTCCAATCCTTGGAGTTACTATCCAAACTTGGCCATTATGCTACTTGAATTTCCGCTAAGGCTCTTCTCGGTCCTTACGACCTGATTCCGGTGGAACGCGTCCACAAACTCGTACAACAATTAACTCAACATGGGCCTTGCATCCTCGTGACCCTATCATATCACGGGACCATATCTAATTGACATCACCCCATTCCATACTACCGGCTGACCCGAAATAAGTCCATAACCCGACCCATAGTCACACTTAACTTCTCATTCTTAGTCTGGAATAAAATTCTCTCTTACCTCAAGGTACTTCTCGCCCTATCCCCCTATTCACTAGAGGTTCGTCACATAGGCCAAAATATTTCTACTGTACAATCTTCCCTATTGGTCTTACACTGTTATGGGGCAATTACTACTTGTGAACTCTACACAACTATAGTCTCAGTTCACTTACCATTCTTGTCAACATTATTAACTTTTCACTTCACTAATCAAAGTATTCCTACCTCTGGGGGTACTATCACTTACAACTTCTAGCAACAAAGGGAAAACATATATGCTAGGGTGAAATCTGAATCTATCAATGCACGTATGATTCAAAAGAATCGAGATATACCTGTAACCTCATGCGATGTTGCCTCTTGATCTTGCCCCGTTGTCACGACCCGAACCCGGGCCCGTGACTGGTGCCTTACCCGGGCACCCAAGTAGACATACATCAGAGTAACCAGCGAAATATAAAACAAGACATGAAACAATATGAAGTGAGAAACAGTTTATCTGAGAAAAGTTGCCTTTCGGCATATATATATAAAAACTTGAACACGAACAGTTACATCCCTTTTACAAACTCGCCCACAGCGATTACTACTGGACCTAAGAATGTTATAACAACAACGACGGGACAGGGCCCCGCCATACCCCTGAATGTAAGTACCTACAACAACAGGGGACTATACCAAAGATAAGCCTCCAGAGAAATGGAGCTTCCCAAAACGCTGAACTGTGATCCTATGAGCGAGGATCGACGAATGATGTACCTCTACCTGCGGCATGAACGCAGCCCCCCGAAGGAGGTCAGTACAACAGGTACTAAGTATGTGAAACTGAAAATACTGTAAATGAAATCATAATAGTCTATATAAAATAGAAGACATATATGATAACCAATTTACGATACCTGATATATGCGATCATATCAAGTCGGGGACTCACGCCTTAAAGTCATCACTCAAATATAACTATGGGTCTCATGCCCACAATATCAATCATGCGTGGAATTCCTTCCTCACCGCGGCGATCCATGATATAAAAGCACCAAGAATACATGAACACCAGGTCCCACTGTGTCATAAATCAGACGGGGTAAGTACGAAGGCATAGCCGACTACTAAAACCTACGCAGTACCAACAATGCCATAAAGCGTATCACGAGGTCTTTCTAGACGCGCCACATGATCGAAGGCGGCCACTCGCCTCGCCGATATCGATGTGCGGCGTCTAATCCTGAGCTTCCTGCGACTCGCGTAGGCCACCTAGGCGCGTGAGGTATTCCTCGCATCGAGGGTAGCTACTCCCGACATCGTCATCGGACTCTGCGTGGTCGCATGGCCACATAGACCGCATGAGGTATTCCCCGCACACTAACCTGGAACTCTCGTAGCTCCGCATAGGTCCCCTGGACCCGCATGAGGTATTCTCGAATCATAGTCACACAGACCGCATGAGGTATACCTCGCATCGGGGGGCAGCTTAACCCCCGGTATAACATGTCAAGAGGTGAGTGGTACAATACTAACATAACGGCTTATCGTTAAACAACATAAGCACAACAAGGGAAACCCCCTTACACAAACATCACAAGACACTAACACACGTAGCATCCTAACATGTTTACTTATCAAACCAACAAGAAAGTATTACAAGGCTATCACAAACCAACATAGTAAAGTTATTCACACAAGATACTTTCTATTTTATGTCAACAAGTTCGGGTTTTTAACCCCAAAGTACTACGTACTTTAATTCTTTTAAAAGATCCATTTCTTTTATAAAGGTCACCCGATACCCGTAGTATTAAAATAGAGTGACTAATATTTTTAAGTAAACCAAAACACTTTCCTTTTTAAAATCAAGTGACAACATTCCTTTCCAAAAGTTCAAGCTTGCCTAATTTCAAATACTCAAGTCTCTTATTTTCGAAAGATTTCATAGTTCATAGTCTTAATCACTTAATAACATAGTCTCTTTTAAAACAATTTGAGTAACATATGCCTTATTTGTGAGTAGGTTATTCTTGTTTATTAATGATCTTATTAAAGCAGCCATGATCTAGGAAATGTAATACAATTTTGTCTTATCTTAGCTTCTATGCAGATGGAGGTTTCTACTGGTTTTAATAATACTTAATAGTCAATACATTTCCTTTATTAGCGCTGCAGTGGTTTGTTCGGTACTTATTCTCATTTCCGAAATCAATACAAGGCTTTCATAAACAATTAAGTAAACCGTTCCTTTTATCTCTCTTAAGTCGTTATACCTAACTTCCCATAAAGCTAGTATAACTCTTAAGCTTTTAAAACCAAGTATTACTCTTCTTTCAAAAACGATTCTTAATTCTTTTGAAATCCTTCAAGATTCTTATTATTTAAAACTCAAGTCAAAAGACATCGAAGTAAAACCATGATCAGTTAACACACGTACGTCTGGTACCGTATATATTCTTTTAAAATATCATGCTCGAGAGGATAGGAAGAATCACATACCTCCTCGCGAAATCCACCGCCAAGTCGAATATGTCGCGCAGAGTATCAACCTATAATAGTCAAATCGTCTATCAACGTCTAGACTACTCAGAATATTCTAAGCGAAGGTTCTTATTTCTACGGAAATTTGGGCAGACTTCCTACCCACAAACTACTCAAGTCTCATCAGAATACAAATTCTATGTAAGTCTGATTCAATTCTCTTCTTTAATATCCTTCTATATTTCTTATACTCAGTTCTAAACTTCTACAATATGTAATCTCCAATTACAATAGAAGGATAAGATATTTACCTCGATAAGCCCAAAATTATCCAAGTTTAAATATCGATCCTGAGCAAGGTTTAGCTCCTATTCTGTACGCTCTAATTCGCTCCAAGAAACCCTTAGAAGTTCTAAACAACTTCTACCTAATACTTCAACCAACCATGAAGATTTTCCTAGGGTTTCGTTTTGTGACTAATGGATATAAAGTAGCATTTCTAGGCTTTTAGTATAGAGGTAACTTTGGAATACTACAAGGTATTTGGCTAAGGTATTTTGGAATAGTAACAATACTTGGAGAATATTTTCTACCAAGGAGGGGGGGGGGGTGTCTCGGCGAGAACACAAGGAAGAGGGGGAAGTGTTTGGACGAGAGCTTATCAAGATGGGGGGGGGGGGGGGGGCGGATTTCAAGACTTGGAAATTGTTTGGTGGATGAAGAATTCTTGCAACTTAGGGGGGGTATTTATAGGACCTTCAAAGGCCAAGATTAAGGCAAGTGGATGGTGGAGATTTGGACAAGTGTTGTGTGGGTCCCACCTTATCTATCAACTACACAAATATCTAGCCAAACATTGACCAAATGTTTTAGGGCTTTAAAATGAAAAAAATGTGCCATCTACTCCCTCACCAAACTAACCACTTGAGGGCGACACATGTCGCCCTCTCGTTGGTCCAAAATATTTTATCTCTCGGAAAAATCCAAAATAAATATTTTCTTGAAAACGTAAAATTCCTTTACAAGGTTCGGAAAATTTTTCGTCGAAAAATCAATTCGTTTCGAAGGGTGTGCACAATTTTCGTCCTTAATCATAATTCGGGTTTACACAATTGTACGTACGTCCTCACATACATACTCTGGAAATACGGGGTATAACATTCTCTCCTCCTTAGAAACATTCGTCCCGAATGTTCCTTCCCAAGACAGGTAACGATAAAGTTCCTCATAACCTAAACAGTTTGCAAATGCCACACATGGCCATAATACAACACGCGCAAAATACTTAAATCCAAGTCCACAAGGAATCACCTCTAGCATCACAAAAGCTTCCACCCAAGGGCTAAAAGATACTCCCTTCGCACCTTTCACTTCACAAAAGAAATGATCGCTTCTATTCTCTTTAACACATGTTCACTTCTTCCCTTACTCGTCGTACTCTCCTCGCCGACTCGAACACTTCCTAAATAAACTTACCACCTTTCTGTTATTGCTTCAGTTTCCAAAATCTCGGGGTTACTATCTCCAACTTGGTCATCATTAACTGGGGACACTCTGGATGGATCTCTGATACTTTTCCTGTTATACCCCGTATTTCCAGAGTATGTACGTAAGGACGTACGTAGAAAAATTTGAACTTGTGATTTAGGCTTGCCCGAATTCTTTTTGTTCACAACACCCGATTAGAGTCGTTTTTCGACGAAACGTTTTCCACTTTCGTAGGGAATTTCCGCTATGTCATTTTTAATTTTTGCGGATTTTTCAGAGCGAAACATTTTGGACCAACAAGAGGCGACACTTGTCACCTCTCATTGAAACACCTTAGGCGGTAAAGGGGTTGGCGAATGGCCATTGTTTAGTCGAGGGTTGGTAGGATTTTTTGGTGGTAGATGGATAAGGTGCACTTGGCAAGATCTTGGCCCTACACTTGCCTTGCACTTGGCAAGATCTTGGCCATTGGTTGGCCTTCACTTGACCTATAAATACCCACCCCTTTGAAGACTAATTCATCCACAAAATTGCCTAAGTCTTGAAAGCTCTCCTTCTCCCTCCCCTTGTGTTGAGTTCGTAGAGGCCTCCCCTTGTGGCCGAGAGCACCCCCTCTAGGGGTGCTAGCGAGAGTGTACCCCACTAGCCTAGTTGTCTTCGTATAATACCCCCCCCTCTTGTTAGAAATACTCTCAAAAGTATTGTTATAATGCCCAAATTACCTTAGTCATATACCTTGTAGTATTCTAAGGTTATACCTTTACAAAAAGCCCAGAAATACTATTATACTTCCCTTCAGTCACAAAACCGAAACCCTAAGGAAAATCTCCATAGTTAGTTGGAGTATTAAGTAAAAGTTGGTTAGAACTTCTAAGGGTTGTTTGGAGCGGGTCGGAGCGTACGGAGTAGGAGCTAAACCTTGCTCAGGATCGACATTTAAACTCGGATAATTATGGGCTTATCGAGGTAAATATCTTGTCCCCCTATTGTAATTGGAAATTACATGTTGTTAGATTATATAGTTGAAGTATACTATATATAGTACTGAACGTTGTTATCGGCAATGTCTTTTGACTTAAGCCTGAATAATAAGAAACCTTTTGAAGAAGAAGTCTTGAATGTATTTACATAGGGGTGTATTCTGATAGACTTGTGTAGCTTTTACGTGAGGTAGAATTGTGCACGTCCGGTTTAGGCGTATAACCCCCTGGTTGGCTTGGTGGCCGGCCCAGATAGAGGAGGAGATTCTGCTGTTCTTTGGGAGAGTCTTTGAATTTTACGTAGAATGTTCTCTGAAGGGATCTAAATGTTAATAAGCGCCTTGTGGCCTTATAGGTTGAAGTACTACGTATGGCGCGATCTACTTGGCTTAAGGAGTAGCCGACGGTTGGAGTACTTGGGCGTTTTGCTATTAGTCGATACTCGTCGCGAGGTATGTGAACCTCTTCCTATCTCTTCTAGCATGATATGTGTGAACTATGTAGTACGGTGACGTACATGTGCTAAATGTATTTGATTGGTTTAAAACATAAAGTGTTATAACGGTTTTATGGGAAGTTGGTTATAACGACTTTATGTTGGTAAGAAATACTTGTGGTTTTAAAAGGTAGCGATTTGAACTATAAGCGGCTTGTTATGTGTTAATAAAGAACTTGAAGTAATACTTGGTTTTGAAAACTTAAGAGTTATACTAGCTTTATGGGAAGTTAGGTAATAACGGCTTAAGAATGTTTCTTGATTTGGAAATCGAATGTGTATCGACAAACCACTGCAGCGTTAATAAAAGGAAATGTTTTGTGATTAAGTATTATTAAAACCGGTAGAAACTTCCATCCGCATAGAAGCTAAGATGAGACAAAATGATATTTCCTAGATCATGGTCTTTGTAATAAGATTGTTATAAACAAGAATATCCTACTCACATATAAGACTTATGTTTCTCAGATAGTTTAAAGGAGAATTATATTCTTAAATGAATAAGACTATGAACTACGAAACCTTTCTAAAAAAGGCAAACTTGAACATTGGAAACTAGGCAAACTTGAACATTGGAAATTAGGCAAACTTGAACATTGAAAAAGAATGTGGCTACTTGATTTTACAAATAGAAGTAGTTGAGTTACTCTAAAAAGATAATCACTCTATTTTCATATACTACAGGTATTGTGTGGTTTTTGTGAAGTAACGTATCTTTTAAAGATTTAATGTATGAAGTACTTTGGGGATAGGTACCCGAACTTGTTAGTAGAAAGTACCTTGTGTGAATAACTTGATTGTATTGGTTTGTGATAACCTTGTAATACTTTCTTGTTGATTTGATAAGTAAGCATGTTAGGATGCTACGTGTGTTAGTATCTTGTGATTATTGTGTAAGGGGGTCACTCTTGTTGTGCTTACGTTGTCAAACGTTAAGCTGTTATCTTGTTATTGTATCACATACCCCCCTTGACTTATTATACCGAGGGCTTGCCACCCTTGATGCGGGTCTATACGGCCTATGCAGTCCTTGTGACTATGCGGAGTGCGGTAGCTCCAGGATTGATCATTCCGGGTGTTTAGCCTGATGCGGGGGATTCCCTATGCGGTCTGTTGAGACTATGCGGTCTTTGAGACTATGCGGGCTGCGGGAGCCTAGGCGGATACCGAGGGTTAGCTGCCTTCGATGCGGGGTATACCTCGGTGATGCAGGACCGTGATTCGAGGAATACCTCGTGCGGTGCATGGGTGACCTATGCGGAGCTGCGAGAGTTCCAGGGATAGACGCGCACATTGATATTGCGGGCGAGTGGCCAGCTTCGATCATGTGGTGCGGTCTAGAAAGACCTCGGGATACAGTTTGTGGTATTTTTGGTACTGTGGGTCTTAGTAGTCGGCTATGCCTTCGTACTTGCCCCGTACGGTTTTATTGTGATAACTTTGAGGGCGTGAGTCCCTGACTTGACATATCGCTTATTTCTGTGAGCGTAGTTTGGTTATCATACATGTCTCTGCTTTATATAGACTACTATGATTTCATTTACTGATTTATTTTGAGTTTCACATACTTGGTACTGTTATCGACCTCCCCGGGCTGCGTTCATCTGCCGAGTAAAGGTACACGATCGTTGATCCTCGCTCTTAGGGTCCGCGATTCGGCGTTTGGGAAAGCTCCGTTTCTCGGAGGCTTATCTTGGTATAGTCCCTGTCGTTGTAGGTATTTACATTCGGGGTATGGCGGAACTGTCCCGCCATTGTTGTCGTATAATTTCTTAGAAGTCTGTAATCTTTGTTGTGGCGGGGTTGTAAAAAGGATTAAACTGTTCATTTGTAGGAGTTGTTATTTATATATATGCCGAAAGGCAAGTTTTCCTCAATTCTTGTTTTGTACTTCATTTGTTTCATGTATGTGTTTTATGTTCGTGATTACTCGATGTTGTATCACTAGGGTGCGGGTAAGGCACGATCCACGGGCCAGATTCGGTCGTGACAAAAGTGGTATCGAAGCGATTAATCCTCGGAAAGTGTCTGAGCCGTATCGATGAAGTCTTGATTATTGGTGTGTTGTGCACGCACCAATAATCGAGGAGGCTATAGGATATTTAGGATTGGTTTCTATTCTTCTCACTCACGAGATCGTGCCTTAGAGTCGTGTTGTAAGTTGGACCTCTAACGTATTTCTTTCCCTTACCGCTATGCCTCCGCGTAGGCAACCCGGCCCGGAGGGCAAGCGGCGGCCGATGGAGTGCGAGTAGAGTATAGAGGTTACGTGGGCACAGCCCAATTATCACCTTGGGTGGTGCTTCGTTCGGGAGTTCTGCGGCGTCACTAGCCCAGCAGAGTTTAGCACGGCGGCATCGGTTCCTCTGCGGTCATGATATTTGAACCTTGATTCGCGGCCGAGAATAGTGAATATAGATTGCAAAGGCGACCATTACTAGCTAGGGATTTGGCTACAGAGAGTATACCGATGTACCGCGAGTCTTGATGACTATCTAAGAGAGGTTGTGCAAGAATAATTCTTGATTAGGCGAGCATGGCACGTATGCGGGCTTATGCGCAGTGGCAGAAGCGTAGAGATCGATGGGTTAACGAAGGGCGGCGAGAGAGGGCGAGCGGCAAGGTCCTTTAGTAACTCTCGAGGCAAGTCGCCTCGCGGCCAATTAGATATGCACCTCCGCGGTGCAGTGGACTTCCACGGATTTCGGGGCGTTCGGTATGCGAGGAATGGTCGACTCGGGGCTTAGGTCCGCGGTGGCGACGTCATTAGGGAATGTCGTCTTTGTTGGTGCTCGTTTACCTGGCCGTCGAGTGCGATATCGTGAGAATGTCCTTGTAGGAGGACTTAGCCTTGAGATCGGTGGGTAGTTCGTCATCTTCGCCACTATCGCCTACGGGCGAGTTTGATTAGAACGACTAAGGGGAGTGAAGCAGTAGATATAGATATATCCTTAACCCTCTAGAGATCAGTATGTGTGATAAGGTGAGTATACCTTAAGGGCTATGTTCTGATAGCAGTGTGTTAATTGTGATTAGAAATCATGGTTAGTAACCGGGAAAGATTGGGGGATAGAGAAAGTGTGAGCCTTAGAGTGTTATACGTAGAGACCTTAGAGGTAAGGCCATCTCGAGTAAAAGATGTATTGTTTATGTTTGACCCTTATAGGAGTGCATAGTGCACGTGAGTTATGTTTGTGGGATTAGTCCCTGAGTAGTGTGGAATGAAAGAGGGTAGTTGAGCTAAGAAGACCGCTAGGTTTTCGTAACGTGATTAGTGAGAGTTTTCCTTCAGGGAGCTAGCGTTTCGCGCGTTGCCGGGTCGGGTTGAGGCCACGTTGCGGGTCAACCCGCGGCATGTTTGGTGGTGGGGTCAGTTTGTGGTGGTCCCGCCTTGTGGTAGGGTCACGAGGGTGTTAGGCCCGAGTTTAGTTAACCAACGTGCGATTTCATGGACGTTCGACCGATGGTTGGGCGAGGAGGTCGTAGTGTTGTCTTCAGCAAAGCCCGTTTACTCGGCGAGAGGTTATGCGAGATGATATATCGAGAAAGGTTGTAAGTGCGCACGAGGTGCCTACCTTCACCTTATGTCGACAGTGGAGCCAGTTGCGGTATTTCTTTTACGGAGGTTTTACCGGCAAGGTTAGGAACTCAGTAAGTCTCGAGAATCACATTCGCCTCGGGCGGTGTTTGATTTGAGGATAGTTGCGAGAATTGTTGTCTCTGTTGAAGGAGTGTTTAAGCTACCATTTCGGTGTTCGGATGTCGCCTTATGAAGCCTTGTAGGGGCGGATGTGTGATGCGGTCGATTGGTTCGATGTTGGCGAGGATTCAGATAGTTGGTTCGAGCTTGTTCCGGTAATTTGTGGATAGAGTAAAGCTTGTCTAGAAGAGGTTACGCGGCTCGGAGAAATCGTGCGGATAATCGGCGGCACGCTTAGAGTTCGAGTTGGTCGGTCTTCTTGAAAGTACCACCGGGTTGGGTGTGACGAGTTTTGGAATACGAGAGGAACTTAGCGAGTTACTTTGAGCCTTTGAGTTCATGTGAAGAATAGGCGGGTTGCCTATATGTTAGCATTTGCCATCCGACTTAGGAAGCGGTCGTCGATCTTCGTGTTATGTTCGAGAAGGAAATCGGAGATCCATCGAGTATTCGACTAATGATGACCTAGTTTAATATGATAACCAGAGTTTTGAATCTGAAGCGATGTCGAATGTAGTAAGAGTTCGAATGTCGACATCTTCGATGATCGCATGCGGCCGGTAACATTTGTTGGGTCGCCGGTGACACTAGAACCTCGCGGCAAAGTGACAAAAGTGGTATGCTTTATGATGTTAGAGTGTTTCCGTGGACTTGGATGTAAGCATTTTGCGTGATTGTTTGGTGGCCATGTGTGAGTTTGTCCTCGTAAGTATAGTAGTGAAGACTATCTTGGCGCGTTTGTTTGAGACTTAGAAGGAACATTCGGACGAATGTTTCTAAGAGAGGAGAATGTTATACCGTATTTCCGCAGTATGCGTGGGGCGTATGTAGAAAAATTTGAACTTGTGATTTAGGCTTGGCCGAATTAATTTTGTTCACAACACCCGATTAGAGTCGTTTTTCGACGCAAAGTTTTCACAGCTTTCGGAGGGGAATTTCCGGCTATGTCATTTTTAATTTTTTCGGATTTTTACGAGAGATGAAACATTTTGGACCAACAAGAGGCGACACTTGTCACCTCTCATTGGAACACCTTAGGCGATAAAGGGGTTGGCGAATGGCCATTGTTTGGTCAAGGTGTTGGTAGGATATTTTGGTGGTAGATGGATAAGGTGCACTTGGCAAGATCTTGGCCCTACACTTGCCTTGAACTTGGCAAGATCTTGGCCATTGGTTGGCCTTCACTTGACCTATAAATACCCACCCCTTTGAAGACTAATTCATCCACAAAATTGCCTAAGTCTTGAAAGATCTCCTTCTCCCTCCTCTTGTGTTGAGTTCGGTAGGGCCTCCCTTGTGGTAGAGCACCCCCTCTAGGGTGCTAGCGAGAGTGTACCCCCCTAGCCTAGTTGTCTTCGTATAATACCCCCCCTCTTGTTAGAAATACTCTCAAAAGTATTGTTATAATGCCCAAATTACCTTAGCCATATACCTTGTAGTATTCTAAGGTTATACCTTTACAAAAAGCCCAGAAATACTATTATACTTCCCTTCAGTCACAAAACCGAAACCCTAAGGAAAATCTCCATAGTTAGTTGGAGTATTAAGTAGAAGTTGGTTAGAACTTCTAAGGGTTGTTTGGAGGCGGGTCGGAGCTTGGAGTAGAGCTAAACCTTGCTCAGGATCGACATTTAAACTCGGATAATTATGGGCTTATCGAGGTAAATATCTTGTCCCTATTGTAATTGGAAATTACATGTTGTTAGATTATATAGTTGAAGTATACTATATATAGTCTGAGCGTTGTTATCGGCAATGTCTTTTGACTTAAGCCCGAATAATAAGAAACCTTTTCGAAAGAAGAATCTTGTTGTATTTACATGGGGTGTATTACTGATGAGACTTGTGTAGCTTTTACGTGAGGTAGAATTGTGCACGCGTCCGGTTTATACGTATAACCCCTTGGTTGGCTTGGTAGCGGCCAGATAGATGAGGAGATTTACGCTGTTGTGCGGGGAGGTCTGCGAATTTTACGTAGAATGTTCTACGAAGGGATCTAAATGTTAATAAGCGCCTTGTGGCCTTATAGGTTGAAGTACTACGTATGGCGCGATCTACTTGGCTTAAGGAGTAGCCGACGGTTGGAGGTACTTGGAGCGTTTTGCTATTAGTCGATACTCGTCGCGAGGTATGTGAACCTTTTCCTATCTCTTCTAGCATGATATGTGTGAACTATGTAGTACGGTAGACGTACATGTGCTAAATGTATTTGATTGGTTTAAAACATAAAGTGTTATAACGGCTTTATGGGAAGTTGGTTATAACAACTTTATGTTGGTAAGAAATACTTGTGGTTTTTAAAAGGTAACTGATTTGAACTATAACTGGCTTGTTATGTGTTAATAAAGAACTTTAAGTAATACTTGGTTTTTGAAAACTTAAGAGTTATACTAGCTTTATGGGAAGTTAGGTAATAACGGCTTAAGAATGTTTTACTGATTTCGGAAATCAGAATGTGTATCGACAAACCACTGCAGCGTTAATAAAAGGAAATGTTTTGACAGATTAAGTATTATTAAAACCAGTAGAAACTTCCATCTGCATAGAAGCTAAGATGAGACAAAATGATATTTCCTAGATCATGGCTGCTGTAATAAGATTGTTATAAACAAGAATATCCTACTCACATATAAGACTTATGTTTCTCAGATAGTTTAAAGGAGAATTATATTCTTAAATGAATAAGACTATGAACTACGAAACCTTTCTAAAAAAGGCAAACTTGAACATTGGAAACTAGGCAAACTTGAACATTGGAAATTAGGCAAACTTGAACATTGGAAAAGAATGTGGCTACTTGATTTTACAAAGAGAAGTAGTTGAGTTACTCTAAAAAGATAATCACTCTATTTTCATATACTACAGGTATTGTGTGGTTTTTGTAAAGTAACGTATCTTTTAAAGATTTAATGTATGAAGTACTTTGGGGATAGGTACCCGAACTTGTTAGTAGAAAGTACCTTGTGTGAATAACTTGATTGTATTGGTTTGTGATAACCTTGTAATACTTTCTTGTTGATTTGATAAGTAAGCATGTTAGGATGCTACGTGTGTTACTATCTTGTGATTATTGTGTAAGGGGGTCACTCTTGTTGTGCTTACGTTGTCAAACGTTAAGCCCGTTGTACTGTTATTGTATCACATACCCCCTTGACTTATTATACCGAGGGCTTGCCACCGCGATGCGGGTCTATACGGCCTATCTGATCCTTGTGACTACGCGGTCGCGGTAGCTCGAGATTGATCATTCGGGTGTTTAGCACGACGCGGGGATTCCTATGCGATGCAGTTGAGACTACGCGGTCTTTGAGACTATGCGGGTGCGGGAGCCTAGGCGGATCACGAGGTTAGCGCCCGACGCGGGGTATACCTCGAGCGATGCAGGACCATGATTCGAGAATACCTCATGCGGGTGCGTGGGTGACCTATGCGGGCTGCGAGAGTTCGAGGATAGACGCGCGCATTGATATTGCGGGCGAGTGGCGGCCGATCATGTAGTGCGGTCTAGAAAGACCTCGGGATACGGTTGTGGTATTTTTGGTGCTGTGGGTCTTAGTAGTCGGCTATGCCTTCGCACTTGCCGTCACGGTTTTATTGTGATAACTTTGAGGCGTGAGTCACGACTTGACATATTCGCTTATTTATTGTGAGCGTAGTTTGGTTATCATACATGTCTCTGCTTTATATAGATTACTATGATTTCATTTCTGATATTTATTTTGATTTCACATACTTGGTACTGTTATCGCGACCTCGGGCGAGTGCGTTCATCTGCAGTAAAGGTACACCAGTCGTTGATCCTCGCTCTTAGGGTCACAGTTCAGCGTTTGGGAAAGCTCCGTTTCTCCGGAGGCTTATCTTGGTATAGTCCCCTGTCGTTGTAGGTATTTACATTCAGGGGTATGGCGGGGCCCTGTCCCGCCATTGTTGTCGTATCATTTCTTAGAGGTCTGTAGTACTGTTGTGGGCAGGGTTGTAAAAAGGATTAAACTGTTCATTTGTAGGAGTTGTTATTTATATATGCCGAAAGGCAAGTTTTCCTCAGATTACTGTTTTGTACTTCATTTGTTTCATGTATGTGTTTTATGTTCCGCTGATTACTCTGATGTTGTATCACTAGGGTGCCCGGGGTAAGGCACCAGTCACGGGCCCAGATTCGGGTCGTGACATTTCCGAACATAGCAACATGAAAGACCGGACGTACTGCTTCCTACGTCGGACGGCAAAGCTAACTTATAGGCAACCTGGCCTATTCTCCAAATGATCTGAAAACGTTCAAAGTACCTCGGGCTAAGTTTCCCTTGCTTTCCAAATCTCGTCCCACCCTTCCGGGGTGGTACCTTCAAGAAGACCGACCATCAACCTGAACTCCAAGTATCGACGCAGATTATCCGTACGACTCCTGACTCGACCATCAATAACCTTTCCTGGATAAGCTTCACCCTATCCACATCCTGCTGAATCAAGTGGACCAACTATCTGAACCTTGCCAACATCGAACCAATCGACCGGCAACCTACACTCCCGCCATCTGAGGCTTCGTAAGGCGACATCCGTGGCGGAATGGTAGCTATTATAATACTCGCTCAACAAGAGGCACATAATCCTCACCGCTACTCACGAAATCAAAACACCGGCAGGGTGAATGCAATCGAGACTCACCGAGTTCCTAACCTGCACAGTAAAACCTCCATAAAAAGAAATAAGCGTAACACAGGCTCCGCTGTCATAAGGAGAAAGTAGGAACCCGTGCGACCTTACAACCTTCCCGATACATAACATCTTGCATAACCTCTGCGAGTAAGCGATTCGGTGAAAGACAAGATGGGCTGACCTCATCGGCCCGACTACTGGTCGAACGCATCCACGGACTCATACGATAGTTAACTAAACTTGGGCCTAACACCTTCGTGACCCTATCACAAAGCGGGACCACCACCAATTTTCCTTACTTCAAACCGGGCTGCGGGTTGACGTAGTGTCACGACCGAACCGGGCGTGATCGTGCCTACAGGGCACCCTAGTGATACAACATCAGAGAAAATCAGCGGAAATAAAAACATGAACATGAATTAAGAGAAAAGATAAATAAACAGACCAACCAAAATAGTTGCCTTCAGTATATACATAAAAACCCGAACAGTTATCCTTTTTACAAACCACGCTTACAGCGATTACTACGGACCTCTAAGATTTTTACAATGACTATGGCGGACGGGGCCCGCCATACCACGAATGTATAAGAATCTACGGACTCGGGTAACATACCAAAAGATAAGCCTCGAAGAACGGAGCTTCCCAATCTGGAAAGGTGATCCTAAAAGCGGGGATCGATAGCCGATGTACCTTTTACCTGCGGCATGAACGCAGCCCCCCGAAGGAGAGTCGATCAGCAAGTACAGTATGTGAAGCGTAAAATCATCGTAAATGAAATCATAATAGTCTATATAAAGCAGGAGACATGTATGATAACCAAACTACAGTTCACAACATAGAAGCAGTCATGTCAAGTCAGGGACTCACGCCCTCAAAGTCATCCCTCATGCCCGTGGAACTTCTTCCTCACTGCCGGCAGTCTAGGTACAAATCATGTGATACGTATAACAGGTCTCGGCCCATCTTATGGACCCAATATAGAAACGTGTGGAATACATTCCCGGATGAACCGGTAGTCAGTGAAATACATTCCCGGATGAACCGGTAGTCAGTGAAATACATTCCCGGATGAACCGGTAGTCAGTGAAATACATTCCCGGATGACCCGGTAATCAAGTGAAATACATTCCCGGATGACCCCGGTAATCAAGTGAAATACATTCGGATGACCGGTAATCAAGTGAAATACATTCGGATGACGGTAATCAAGTGAAATACATTCGGATGACCGGTAATCAAGTGAAATACATTCCGGATGACGGTGTCGAGTAGAACACGATACTTGCACAACAAGGCTATCACACGTAACATGGTCAAGTTTCATAACAACAAGCATAAGCAAGTTACACACGACTCGGTACTTTCATTTTATGTCAAAGTCGGATTTTAACCTTAAAGTACTACGTCCGTTAAATTCCTTTTAAGATCCATTTCTTTTACAAAGGTCACCCGATACCGTAGTATAAAATTTGAGTGACTAACATTGTTAAGTAAACTAAAATGCTTTCCTTTGTAAAATCAAGTAACAACCTTATTTTCCAAACGTTCAAGTTTGCCTAATTTGAATGCTCAAGTTTCTCATTTTAGAAAAGGTTTCGTAGTTCATAGTTTTAAATCCTTTAAAACATAATTCTCCTTTAAACGTTTTGAGAAACCTATGTCGTATAAGTGAGTAGGTTATTCTTGTTTATAATCAATCTTATTAAGCGACCATGATCTAGGAAATGTCATTTTGTCTCATCTTAGCTTCTATGCGGATGGAAGTTTCTCTTGGTTTTAATAATACTAAATCTGTCCAAAACATTTCCTTTTATTACCGCAGATGGTTTGTCGATACATTCGATTTAGAAATCGGTAAAACATTTTCAAGCCGTTATACCTAACTTCCCATAAAGCTAGTATAACTCTTAAGTTTTCAAAAACCAAGTATTACTTCTTCTCTCAAAATGATTCAAAGATCTTTTGAAATACTTCAAGTTCTTTATTATCACATGCTTGACCATTATAGTTCAAATCGATTACCTCTTAAAAACCACAAGTACTTTCTTACCTACATAAAGTTGTTATAACCAACTTCCCATAAAGCCGTTATAACACTTTATGTTTCAAACCAATCAAATACATTAAACATATATCGTCTACCGTACTACATAGTTATACACATATCATGCTAGAAACAGATAGGAAGAGGTTCACATACCTCGCGACGATTATCGACTAATAGCAAAGCGCTCCAAGTACCTCAAAGTCGGCTACACTCTCGGTCAAGCGGATCACTCCACGTAGTACTACAACCTATAGAGGCCACTGGCGCCTATTAATATCTTTAGATCCCGACGTAGAATATTCTGAGAAAATTCGGCACTCTCCCCATGGCGTAAATCTCCTCCTCTATCGAGGCGGCTACCAAGCCAACGAGGGGTTAACACGTCTAACGGGCGTGTACAATTCTACTACGGTAATGTTACACAAGTCTCGTATGTCTGATCTATGTAATTACTGTTCGATTCTCTTCTTTAAATTGAGCTTAAGTCGCAAGACATTGCCGTAAGTATTATTGATTCTATATATAGTATACTTAACTATATACTCCCACAACATGTAATTTCCAATTACAAATGAAGGTCAAGAATGTTTACCTCGATAAGCCCAAAATTATCCGAGTTTATATGTCGATCTGAACAACGTTTAGCTCTACTCCGGCGCTCAATCCGTTCCAACCAACCCTTAGAAGTTCTAACCAACTTCTACTTATGACTTCAACTACGGGTGAAGATTTACTTAGGGTTTCGTTTTTGTGGTGAGGAAGTATAATAGTATTTTACGGGCTTTTGTAAAAGTGTAACCTTGGGAATACTACAAGGTATTTGGGCGAGTATTTGGGCATTATAACAATACTTGGAGAGTATTTCTATACCACAAAGGGGGTATTTATACGAGACAACTAGGCTAGGGGTACCCGGCAAAACACCACAAAGGGAGGAGGTGGCTCTCGGCCAAGGGCTCTCAAAGGGGGAGGGGGGTGTGGTGGACGAAAGCTCAAGGGAGAGGGAGTATTTTGAGACTTAGTTAGATTGCTCAAGTTTTTGGATGAAGAAAGTCTTCAACTAGAGGGGTATTTATAGGTCAAGTGAAGGCCAACCAATGGCCAAGATCCATCCAAGTGTTAGGCAAGTGTAAGGTCAAGATTAAGCCATGTGCAACCTTATCCATCTACCCAAAATATCCTACCAACTCCTTGACCAAAAACAATGCACAAAAAACGTGCCAACTCTCCCATTTCGTCCGTCCACTCCTTCCAATTAGAGGGTGACAAGTGTCGCCCTCTCGTTGGTCAAAAATGTTTCGTCTCTCGTAAAAATCCGCAAAAATTATAAATGACATCGCCGTAATTTTCCCTACGAAAGCTGTGTAAACTTTTCTTCTAAAAACGACTCTAATCGGGTGTTGTGTACAAATTTCGAAACTAGCCAACTTTAAGGCTCAAATTATAATACGTACGCGCTCACGTACATACTCTGGAAATACGGGGTATAACATTCTCCTCGCCTTAGAAACATTCGTCGAATGTTCCTTCTCAAAGCGGATAACGATAAAGTTCTTCTAATAAGTTGCCAACGCCACAAGCCAAAACAACACATGCGCGCAAATACTTATATCCAAGTCCACGAGGAAACACCTCTAACATCACAAACTTTTGTCACTTTGCGCGAGGTTCTAGTGTCACTCCGACCCAACAAATGATGCCGGATGCATGCGATTCACGAGGTCTAAAATATACATCCTTCGCACCTTCTTCCTTTACAAGAAATGATCATATCTATGCTCGCAATACATGCTCGCCTCTACCCTTACTCGTCGTACTCTTCTCGAACTCTTGAACTCTTCCAGTATACGTACCACACTTCAGTCATCGCTTCAGTTCTCCAAACGTTGAGTCACCACCTCCACTTGGTTATCTTACTAGCCTCAATCTTCCTTAAGGCCACTTGGCCTTCACGATCCGCCAGTCGAACATATCCACGAACTCATACGATGGTCATCTAAACTTGGGCCTAGCACCCTCGTGACCTACCGCTGGCGGGACCACCCATCGTGACCCGCTCATTCAAGACTCACGGGTTGACACGCAACACGTCCTCAACGAGCCTGCATCGCCGACTCTCTCGTTTCTCGATCCGGAACAACCTTGCTAAATCACATCATGAAAGATACCACTTTCATTTACCCAACCCAGAGACTTATCACACAATATATTCTAGGCATAAAATGCACTCTGACAAGGATCACTCGCAAAATCTTGTACTCAAGACGGCCTTACATCTAAGGTCTCAACTGTAATATTCTAAGGTTCATCATTTTCTCACCCCAGCTTACCACTTTTCCTGACGGGTTCCTAAATCACATTTTAGCACAAAGCTATCGAACATAACACTTAACACATTAACATAACATCAAAACATACAAGCCTCTAGATGGTTAAGGATATACACAAGCTACCGCTCCTCTAATCATAAGTGCCTGCAGTATGCATCCGTAGAAAGCGATGAACACGCCATCGATCCGGTAGGCTGCGCCAGCTGCGGTACCTCTCATATAAGCCTGATCTCTCGTCACATGGCCCGGCGACGCGGTGAAACAAGCACCGATAAAAAGCGACATTTCGGGATGATGTTTGCCACATCGTGCTGCGAGGGCGTGAATCCTGGCGGCTAGCACTCACGTAAACACGTGAACGGAAGCCACGGAGCTCGACCAGCTCGAATACCTCGAGCGACACGAAGGCGTGGAGGACCACTGCATCTTGGCGGAGGTACATAACTAGGCTAGCGAGGCGGTCCGCCTCAAAAGTTACCAAAGGACCTGCTTTACGGCCTCTTACCTGCGATCTCGGTCATTCCGTCGACCTCTCCGTGCCTCGCATCCTAGTGCATGAGCTTGCATGCGGGCAATGTCCATGCGGTGAAGAGCTACACCGTACAAGCCTCGCCAAGTAATCGTCGACCAGTGGCGTGGCGGTGTACTCGTCCTCCATATCCGCTACTACATCGGGAACATACCGAGCTAATGAGTCGAACTCCACATTGTACTCTCTAACCGTCCGGATCACGCCTCGGCGTCAAAAATCTGCCGGCCCGAGCCCTCATCTGTGGAGGCAAGAAATGTGCAAGAAATGCCTCGAGAACTCGTCCCAACTGCTGGAAGTGCATGCTCTTCCGGGGCAGCTCCGCGAATCAAACGATCAACGGCAGATATCATGCGGTGATGCGAACCCAATACCACCGACTCGCCTCGAGGCTCGATCACTCATGATCGTGTAGCTGTCGGATAAACTCACGAGGTCGTCCTCGGCTCGATCCATAGAACAACGGAGGGCTCTGACTCGGGAAGTCCGTAGCCTCAAATGCGCTCGGGGTGAACTACGGGTCTTCTTTGAAATTGGCTGCTGCGTCGGCCTATCCTCATATCGGCCCACGACCGCGGCGATGGCGCCATCTCCTTGTACCCGTCTCATCGGCTCGGTGTGGGGTGGAGACTTCAGTCTTGTAGTCTCGGCGACCGGCTGCTGCGACTCTAAACTCTCTTTGGTCTTTGCGGCGTCGCGAAACCGCCGTCGGAATCTTGTCTCAGTCTTGGCCGGGCTGCGCCCTCGTACTCCTCTGTATCTCACTAACGACTCCTCATTGCCTTGCCCATCCGGGCACAGGTTGCACTGCGCGGAGGCATAGCGGTAAAGGAAAGGAATACGTCGGAGGGTCGATTTATCACTGCGGCTCTAAGGCACGATCTCGGAATGAGAAGAATGGAAACCAATCCTAAATGTCCTGCGACCTCACGATTATAGATGTGGTGCACAACACACCGATAATCAAGACTACTAGACACGGTGCGTAGACACTTTCAGAGGACTAAGCGCTCGATACCACTTTTGTCACGACCGAACCGGGCGTGTTGGTGCCTACCGGGCACCCTAGTGATACAACATCAGAGAAAATCAGCGGAAGTAAAAACATGAACATGAATTAAGAGAAAAGATAAATAAATAGGCCAACCAAAACAGTTGCCTTCATCACATATACATAAATACGCGAACAGTTATCCTTTTTACAAACCACACTTGCGATTACTCTGGACCTCTAAGATTTTTACAGCCTATGACGGGACGGGGCCGCCATACCACGAATGTATAAGAATCTACGGACTCGGGTAACATACCAAAAGATAAGCCTCGAAGAACGGAGCTTCCCAATCTGCTGAAAGGTGATCCTAAGCGGGGATCGACAACCGATGTACCTTTTACTGCGGCATGAGCGCGGCCCGAAGGAGTCGATCTGCAACAGTACAAGTATGTGAAGCGTAAAATCACGTAAATGAAATCATAATAGTCTATATAAGCGGGAGACATGTATGATAACCAAACTACGATTCACAACATAGAAGCGATCATGTCAAGTCGAGGACTCACGCCTCAAAGTCATCCTCACGTACGTGGAACTTCTTCCTCACTGGCCGATCTAGGTACAAATCATGTGATACGTATAACGGTCTCGGCCCATCTTATGGACCCAATATAGAAAGCGTGTGGAATACATTCCGGATGAACGGTAGTCGATGAAATACATTCCGGATGAACCGGTAGTCAAGTGATATACATTCGGATGAGCCGTAGTCGAGTGAAATACATTCCGGATGAACCGGTAATCAAGTGAAATACATTCGGATGAACCGGTAATCAAGTGAAATACATTCGGATGACCGGTAATCAAGTGAAATACATTCGGATGACGGTAATCAAGTGAAATACATTCGGATGACCGGTAATCAAGTGAAATACATTCGGATGAACCGGTAGTCGAGTAGAACACGATACTTGCACAACAAGGCTATCACACGTAACATGGTCAAGTTTCATAACAACAAGCATAAGCAAGTTACACACGACTCGGTACTTTCATTTTATGTCAAAGTCCGGATTTTAACCTTAAAGTACTACGTCAGTTAAATTCCTTTTAAGATCCATTTCTTTTACAAAGGTCACCCGATACGTAGTATAAAATTGGAGTGACTAACATTGTTAAGTAAACCAAAATGCTTTCCTTTGTAAAATCAAGTAACAACCTTATTTTCCAACCGTTCAAGTTTGCCTAATTTCGAATGCTCAAGTTTCTCATTTTAGAAAAAGGTTTCGTAGTTCATAGTTTTAAATCCTTTAAAACATAATTCTCCTTTAAACGTTTTGAGAAACCTATGTCTTATAAGTGAGTAGGTTATTCTTGTTTATAATCAATCTTATTAAGCAGCCATGATCTAGGAAATGTCATTTTGTCTCATCTTAGCTTCTATGCAGATGGAAGTTTCTACTGGTTTTAATAATACTAAATCTGTCCAAAACATTTCCTTTTATTAACGCTGCAGTGGTTTGTCGATACACATTCTGATTTCCGAAATCAGTAAAACATTTTTAAGCCGTTATACCTAACTTCCCATAAAGCTAGTATAACTCTTAAGTTTCAAAAACCAAGTATTACTTCTTCTCTCAAAATGATTCAAAAATCTTTTGAAATACTTCAAGTTCTTTATTATCACATAGCTTGACGATTATAGTTCAAATCGATTACCTCTTAAAAACCACAAGTACTTTCTTACCTACATAAAGTCGTTATAATCAACTTCCCATAAAGCGTTATAACACTTTATGTTTCAAACCAATCAAATACATTAAACATATGCGTCTCCGTACTACATAGTTATACACATATCATGCTAGAAACGAGATAGGAAGAGGTTCACATACCTCGCGGCGATTATCGACTAATAGCAAAGCGCTCAAGTACCTCAAACCGTCGGCTACGCTCGATCAAGCGGATCACTCCACACGTAGTACTACAACCTATAGAGGCCACAAAGCGCCTATTAATATCTTTAGATCCCGGCGTAGAATATTCTCAGAAAATTCGTGACACCTCCCCCATGGCGTAAATCTCTCTCTATCGAGGCGGCTACGAAGCCAACCGAGGGTTAACACGTCTAACAGGGCGTGTACAATTCTACTACACAAGTAATGTTACACAAGTCTCTTATGTCTGATCTATGTAATTACTGATTGATTCTTTTCTTTAAATTGAGCTTAAGTCGCAAGACATTGCCGTAAGTATTATTCGATTCTATATATAGTATACTTAACTATATACTCCTGACATGTAATTTCCAATTACAAAGGTCAAGAATGTTTACCTCGATAAGCCCAAAATTATCCGAGTTTATATGTCGATCTGAACAACGTTTAGCTCCTACTCCGGCGCTCAATCCGTTCCAACCAACCCTTAGAAGTTCTAACCAACTTCTACTTATGACTTCAACTACGGGTGAAGATTTACTTAGGGTTTCGTTTTTGTGGTGAGGAAGTATAATAGTATTTTAGGCTTTTGTAAAAGTGTAACCTTGGGAATACTACAAGGTATTTGGGCCAGTATTTGGGCATTATAACAATACTTGGAGAGTATTTCTATACCACAAAGGGGGTATTTATACGAGACAACTAGGCTAGGGGTACCCAGCAAACACCACAAAGGGAGGGAGGTGGCTCTCGGCCAAGGGCTCTCAAAGGGGAGGGTGTGGTGGGCCAGCTCGAGGAGAGGAGTATTTTGAGACTTAGTTAGATTGCTCAAGTTTTTTGGATGAAGAAAGTCTTCAACTAGAGGGTATTTATAGGTCAAGTGAAGGCCAACCAATGGCCAAGATCCATACAAGTGTTAGGCAAGTGTAAGGTCAAGATTAAGCCCTGTGCAACCGTCTCCATCTACCCAAAATATCCTACCAACTCCTTAACCAAAAACAATGCACAAAATACGTGCCCACTCTCCCATTTCGTCCGTCCTCCTTCCAATTAGAGGGTGACAAGTGTCGCCTCTCGTTGGTCCAAAATGTTTCGTCTCTCGGAAAAATCCGCAAAAATTATAAATGACATAGCCGGAATTTTCCCTACGAAAGCTGTGGAAACGTTTCGTCGAAAAACGACTCTAATCGGGTGTTGTGTACAAATTTCGAAACTAGCCAACTTTAAGGCTCAAATTATAATACGTACGCGCTCACGTACATACTCTGGAAATACGGGGTATAACAGTAATCTGGCCTCAACCCGACCCATTTATCGCGCCAAGCTCTTGTTTCCCGATCCGGAACAATCTCACCATCGAGTCACGAAAACCTAGTGGTCTTCTTAGCTCAACTACCCTCTTCCATTTCACACTACTCAGGGACTTATCACACAACCATATATCACGTATACTATGCACTCCGATAAGGGTCAAACATAAAAATAAATCTTTTACTCGAGATGGCCTTGCCTCTAAGGTCTCCACGAAAAAAAATATTCTAAAGCTCACACTTTCCCTATCCCCAATCTTACCCTTTTAACTAACCATGATTTCTAATCACAATTAACACAATGCTATCTGAGCATAACACTTAAAATATACACATCTTATCACACATACTAATCTCTAGAGGGTTAAGGATATACATGTATCTACTGCTTCACTCCCCTTTGTCGTTCTAATCAATCCTGCCCTGTTGGGCGCATAGCTAGGGAAGGTGATGAACTAGCCACTGATCCTGAAGGCTGAGTCTCTACGTCCGCGCCACCTCTGGTCGGACAATTTCTCGCAAAATGGCCTGCGCATCGCATAACAAGTTGTCGAAGAAGTACGACACTCCCCACAATGACACCTACCACAACGGCCACACCGAGGTGGGGGTGGCCTTCTCTGGCTAACATCCCTTCCTCTCCGAACCACTGAATCCACAACTAATCGGTGGTGAGTCCTCTACTTGCATCCTCCTACTTGAACATTCTCTCGTCCACATGGCCACGGCGGCGCAGTAAAACAAGCACCAACAAAAAGCGACATTCCCGGGTGGCGCTGCCACACTGTGAACGAGGCGGGCGAACGGTGGCTAGAACCTCGTATATCGATGAACGAAGCCACGGAGCTCGACCAACTCCTGCATACCGAACGTCACGAACCACGTGGAGGACCACTCAGTCTTGGCGAGGCGCATATCGATCGATCTTTGGCGATCGCCTCGAAAGTTACCAAAGGACCTGCCGTCGGCCTCTTCGCGATCTTGGTTAACGTCGATCCTACGTTTTTCTGCTGCGCATAAGCCCGTCTGTGAGCCATGCTCATGCTCGTGAAGAGCTACTCTTGCACAACTCTTTCTTAGATAGTCATCAAGACCCGTGATAAATCGGTACATAATATACTCTCTGGTTGCTAAATCCCTAGCTAGTAACAGGGTCGTCTCTTTGCAATCCATACTTTCTGCTACTGGTCGTGGAACTGAAGGTCCAGATATCATGGCCGCGATGAGCTAACTTGCCGTGCTAAACTCTGCTTTGAAGTGGTGACGTCGCAAAACTCCCCGAATGAAGTACCACCTCAGGTGATGATTGGGCATGTGCCCTCGTAACCCTCTGTGCTCTACTCGCGACTCGCCATTTGCCCGCCAGGCGGGTTGCCTTGCGCGGAGGCATAACTGGTAAGGGGAAGAAATACGTTAGAGGGGTCCAACTTATAACACAGCTCTAAGGCACGATCTCAGATTGAGAAGAATGGAAACCAATCCTAAATATCTTATAGCCTCCTGATTATTGGCGTGGTGCCTGACACAGATAATCAAGACTCTACTAGATACGATGCTGTATACACTTTCCGAGGTTTATGTGCTATGATACTACTTTTGTCACGACCGAACCGGGCGTGGTAGTGTCTTACGGGCACCCAGTAGACATACATCGAGTAACGGCGGAATATAAAACAAGACATGAAACAATATGAAGTGAGAAAGCAGTTTATTCGAGAAAAGTTGCCTTCGGCACATATATATAAAAACTTGAACACGACGATTACATCCCTTTTACAAACTCGCCCAACAAGATTACATACCTCTAAGAATGTTATAACAACGACGGGACGGGGCCCGCCATACCACGAATGTAAGTACCTACAACAACGAGGACTATACGAATAAGCCTCGGGAAAGCGGAGCTTAAGCTGAACTGTGATCCTATGGCGAGGATCGGCGGCGGTGTACCTCTACTGCGGCATGAACGCAGCCCGAAGGAGGTCGATCTAACAGTACCAAGTATGTGGCGAAAATCACGTAAATGAAATCATAATAGTCTATATAAAGCGAAGACATATATGATAACCAATTTACGATACACAATATGTAAGCAGTCATGTCAAGTCAGGGACTCACGCCCTTAAAGTCATCACTCAAATATAACTATGGGTCTCATGCCCACAATATCAATCATGCCCGTGGAATTCCTTGCTCACTGTCGGCTGTCCATGATATAAAAGCACCAAGGAATACACATAAACACCAGGTCCCACCTGTGTCATAAACTGTACGGGGTAAGTACGAAGGCATAGCCGACTACTAAAACCCACAGTACCAACAATGCCATAAACTGTATCACGAGGTCTTTCTAGACCGCACGTAATCGAAGGCGGCCACTCGCCTCGATCAATGTGCGCGTCTAATCCTGGAGCTTCCGCGACTCGCGTAGGCCACCTAGGCCGCGTGAGGTATTCTCCGCATCGGTAGTTACTCCGGCATCGCCACGGACTCTCGTAGTCCGCATGGCCACATAGACCGCATGAGGTATTCCCCGCACACTAACCTGGAACTCTCATAGCTCCGCATAGGTCCCCTGGACCCACATGAGGTATTCTCGAATCATAGAGACACAGACCGCATGAGGTATACCTCGCATCGGGGGCAGCTTAACCCCCGGTATAACATGTCAAGAGGTGAGTGGTACAATACTAACATAACGGCTTATCGTTAAACAACATAAGCACAACAAGGGAAACCCCCTTACACAAACATCACAAGACACTAACACGCATAGCATCCTAACATGTTTACTTATCAAACCAACAAGAAAGTATTACAAGGCTATCACAAACCAACATAGTAAAGTTATTCACACAAGGTACTTTCTATTTTATGTCAACAAGTTCGGGTTTTTAACCCCAAAGTACTACGTACTTTAATTCTTTTAAAAGATCCATTTCTTTTATAAAGGTCACCCGATACCCGTAGTATTAAAATAGAGTGACTAATATTTTTAAGTAAACCAAAACACTTTCCTTTTTAAAATCAAGTGACAACATTCCTTTCCAAAAGTTCAAGCTTGCCTAATTTCAAATACTCAAGTCTCTTATTTTCGAAAGATTTCATAGTTCATAGTCTTAATCACTTAATAACATAGTCTCTTTTAAAACAATTTGAGTAACATATGCCTTATGTGTGAGTAGGTTATTCTTGTTTATTAATGATCTTATTAAAGCAGCCATGATCTAGGAAATGTAATACAATTTTGTCTTATCTTAGCTTCTATGCAGATGGAGGTTTCTACTGGTTTTAATAATACTTAATAGTCAATACATTTCCTTTATTAGCGCTGCAGTGGTTTGTTCGGTACTTATTCTCATTTCCGAAATCAATACAAGGCTTTCATAAACAATTAAGTAAACCGTTCCTTTTATCTCTCTTAAGTCGTTATACCTAACTTCCCTTAAAGCTAGTATAACTCTTAAGCTTTTAAAACCAAGTACTACTCTTCTTTCAAAAACGATTCTTAATTCTTTTGAAATCCTTCAAGATTCTTATTATTTAAAACTCAAGTCAAAAGACATCGAAGTAAAACCATGATCAGTTAACACACGTACGTCTACCGTACCATATATATTCTTTTAAAATATCATGCTCAAGAGGATAGGAAGAATCACATACCTCCTCGGCGAAATCCACCAACCAAGTCGAATATGTCGCGCGCAGAGTATCAACCTATAATAGTCAAATACGTCTATCAACGTCTAGACTACTCTGTAGAATATTCTAAGCAGAAGGTTCTTATTTCTATGGAAATTTGGGCAGCACTTCCCTACCCGTCAAACTACTCAAGTCTACTGTAAATACAGTCCTATGTAAGTACAGTTCAATTCTCTTCTTTAATATCCTTCTATATTTCTTATACTCAATTCTAAACTTCTACAATATGTAATCTCCAATTATAATAGAAGGATAAGATATTTACCTCGATAAGCCCAAATTATCCAAGTTTAAATGTCGATCCTGAGCAAGGTTTAGCTTCTATTCTGTACGCTCCAATTCGCTCCAAGAAACCCTTAGAAGTTCTAAACAACTTCTACCTAATACTTCAACCAACCATGAAGATTTTCCTAGGGTTTCGTTTTGTGACTAATGGATATAAAGCAGCATTTCTAGGCTTTTAGTATAGAGGTAACTTTGGAATACTACAAGGTATTTGGCTAAGGTATTTTGGAATAGTAACAATACTTGGAGAATATTTTCTACCAAGGGGGAGGGGGGGTTGTGTCTCGGCGAGAACACAAGGAAGAGGGGGAAGTGTTTGGACGAGAGCTTATCAAGAGGGGAGGATTTCACGACTTGGAAATTGTTTGGTGGATGAAGAATTCTTGCAACTTAGGGGGGTATTTATAGGACCTTCAAACGCCAAGATTAAGGCAAGTGGATGGTGGAGATTTGGACAAGTGTTGTGTGGGTCCCACCTTATCTATCAACTACACAAATATCTAGCCAAACATTGACCAAATGTTTTAGGGCTTTAAAATGAAAAAAACGTGCCATCTACTCCCTCACCAAACCGTCCACTTGAGGGCGACACATGTCGCCCTCTCGTTGGTCCAAAATATTTTATCTCTCGGAAAAATCCAAAATAAATATTTTCTTGAAAACGTAAAATTCCTTTACAAGGTTCGGAAAAATTTTCGTCGGAAAAACAATTCGTTTCGTAGGGTGTGCACAATTTTCGTCCTTAATCATAATTCGGGTTTACACAATTGTACGTACGTCCTCACATACATACTCTGGAAATACGGGGTATAACACCCGTAGTCACGTCATCTCTGCGGTTCGAAGGACCGCCAGAACTATAAACTCCTCCCTGACCTCTACCACGGTGGTGACATCCGAACACCACCTTGCAGGGGCCTTGTGCGGAGGAAGAGAATCAACCATCGGCCTCATGGTGAGCCACCTCACCGATGCTCTTTCTAAAAGGACACACCTCGATTATATGGCCGGGCCACAATAAAAACAAACACTGTGCCATAACGACATTTCCCATATGACGCTTACTACATCAGGCACTTGAGGAATAAGTGGCCTCGGCGAGAAAAATCCTTTGCTCCTACGAGAACCTCGACCTGGAGCTCGGACCGGCTCCTAAATACCTTGTGAGTCCATCTCCCACTTGTGAGCTGCGGGGTATGTCTTGGGTAGTGGGATGAATATCTCACTCATTCTTGAGGCTGCTCGTCCAAAAACTCACCGGGATAACCAACCGGTCTAGCCCTCTTACGCTAATTTCCGCGTTGGCTCTCTACCCTTTGTACACCTGCATGTACTGGCTGAATAACCTCCTGCTGATGAAACTGTAGCACCACTATCTTGGTCAATAACATAACTGCTTCCCTCATGACCCTATAGTCTTCTCCTAACTGAGAAACTGGAGGCTCGTCTTTGGGCCTCAAACTGGCGCAGAAGAACTCGCCGACTGCGGCACAATATCCGGTATACCCTGGGTATGAGCCCTATCAACTCTCTGAGTCTGACTGGTAGCTCCTGCTACTGTTTTGCCCTTCTGGGCGACTGTTGCCCTCCTTGGAGGCATAGTTGTAACATAATAATACGTCAGAGAGGAATTATCTTAACAACACAGCACTAGGGCACGATCTCAGAATGAGAAGAATAGAAACCAACTCCTAAATGTCCTGTAGCCTCCTGTTTATGGGTGTGGCGCGCAACACACCGATAATCAAGACTCTACTAGACACGGTCTGTAAACATTCCGAGGACTGACTGCTCTGATACCACTCTGTCACGCCCCGAACCCCGGGCCCGTGAATGGTGTCACGACCCGATCACGGGCCCGTGACTGGTGCATTACCCGGGCACCCAAGTAGGCATACATCAGAGTAATCAGCGGAAAATAAAAACAAGACATGAAACAAGTGTAAAATGAGACACAGTTTATCTGAGAAAAAGTCGTCTTTCGGCATATATATATAAACCAAGTCTGGCAGTTACATCCCAACTGTACAATAGGACTACAGACCTCTAAGGAAGTAAACAACTATGGCGGGACAGGGCCCCGCCATACCCTGAATGTACAAAACTATCTACAACAACAGGGAGATCATACCCAAAAGTCGAGCCTCCGGAGAAGATGGAGCTCCTGACACCAAAGTAAAGATCCTAAGGATGCGGATCTAGCACCTGCTTTCCCTTACCTGCGGCATGAACGCAGCCCCCCGAAGGAGGTCAGTACAACAGGTACCAAGTATGTGAAACTGTAAAGTACTTTAAATGAAATCATATCATTTTAAAACCAATTCTACAAATAGGTACGAAACAACCAATGTAACCGCACATAGTGCCACATCACAAATAAGAGCAATAATAGGTAAACTGTAACAGGTCTTTTCTAGGCTGCGAATGATCGAAGCAAGGCCAATCGCCCATAGTATCATTATGCATGCCTAATCCTGGACTCCCGTAGTCCGCATAGGCCACCTAGGCCCGCATGAGGTATTCCCCGCATCGAGGGTAGCTACTCCTCGGCATCGTCCTGGAATCTCGTAGTCCGCATGGCCACATAGACCGCATGAGGTATTCCCCCGCACACTAACCTGGAACTCTCATAGCTCCGCATAGGTCCCCTGGACCCGCATGAGGCATCCCTCACATCGAGCGACAACCCCGGTATAACATGTCAAGAGGTGAGTGGTATAACATAATGGCTTATCGTTAAACAACATAAGCATAAATAAGAATAACCTCTTTATACAAATGTTTACAAGATACTAACACACATAGCATCATAATATGTCTACTCATCAAACCATCTTACTATACTTTCCAGAAATCATTACAAGTCTTTCATAACACATAAGTAAACCGTCCCTTTTATCTTTCTTAAGTCGTTATACCTAACTTCCCATAAAGCTAGTATAACTCTTAAGCTCTTTGTTTAAAAACCAAGTATTACTCTTCTTTCAAAAATGATTCATAATTCTTTTGAAATACTTCAAGATTCTTATTATTTAGACTCAAGTCAAAAGACGTCAAGTAAAACCATGTTTAGTTAACACACGTACGTCTACCGTACTATATATATATATTTTAAAATATCATGCTAAGAGGATAGGAAGAATCACATACCTCCTCGGCGAAATCCATCTGCCAAGTCGAATATGTCGCGCGCAGAGTATCAACCTATAATATTCAAATACGTCTATCAACGTCTAGACTACTCTGTAGAATATTCTAAGCAGAAGGTTCTTAATTCTACGGAAAATCGGGCAACATTTCCCTACCCGTCAAACTACTCAAGTCTACTGTAAATACAGTCATATGTAAGTACAGTTCAATTCTCTTCTCTTATACCATCCTTCTATGTAATTACAGTTCAATTCTCTTCTTTAATATCCTTCAATGTAATTACAGTTCAATTCTCTTCTTTATTATCCTTCTATATATCTTATACTTATTTCTATATTACTACAGTATGTGATCTCCAATTACAATAGAAGGATAAGATTATTTACCTCGATAAGCCCAAAATTATCCAAGTGATAATGTCGATCCTGAACAACGTTTAGCTCCTAATTTGCACGCTCCGATAGCTCCAAGAAACCCTTAGAAGTTTCCACACAACTTCTACTTACTAATTCAACCAACTATGAAGTTTCTCCTAGGGTTTCGTTTAGTGACTAATGGATATAAAGTAGTATTTCTGGGCTTTTAGTATAGAGGTGACTTGGGAATACTACAAGGGATTTGGTCTAAAGTATTTTGGCATAGCAACAATACTTGAAGACAATTTGTCTACCAAGGGAGGGGGGTATGTTTCGGCTAGAACACAAGGAAGGGGGGGAGAGGACTTGGACGAGAATTACAACTAAAAGGGGGAGGATTTTAAGACTTGGAAAATGTTTTGTGGATGAAGAAGTCTTGCACTAAGGGGGGGTATTTATAGGACTACCAAGGGCCAAGATTAAGGCAAGTGGAGGGCAAGTGGAGGGTGTAGATTTGCACATGTGTACCTTATCCATCTACTTCACAAAATATCTAGCAAACATTGACCAAATGTTTAAAGCCTTTTCCTTGAAAAAAACGTGCCAAGATTTCCTCACCCAAACCGTCCACTTGAGTGTGACACATGTCACCCTCTCGTTGGTCCAAAATATTTCATCTCTCGGAAAAATCCGCAAAAAATAAATTATTGAACACGCAAAATTCCCTTACAAGGTTCGGAAAATTGTCCGTCGGAAAAACAATCATTTTCGCTAGTTGTGCACAAATTTCGTCCCTTATGCCTAACTAAGGCTTAAACTTTTGTACGTACGCCCTCACATACATACTCAGGAAATACGGGGTATAACATTATCCCTCCTTAGAAACATTCGTCCCGAATGTTCCTTCCCAAGACAGATAATGATAAGGTTCCTCATAACTTAAACAGTTTTCAAATGCCACACATTGCCACAATACAACACTTAAGTACACATGCCAAAGAAAATTTACAAGTAGGAAAGTGAGTTACCTGGAGGTGTGGGGAATAGGTGAGGATAATTCTGCCTCATGTCCTCCTCTGCTTCCCACATCATCTCCTCTCTGTGCTCGTTCCGCCACAAGACCTTGACGGAAGCCACGTCCTTCGTCCGCAGACGCCTAACCTGACGATCGAGTATCGCTATGGGAATCTCCTCATATGATAATCCCTCGGTCACCTGGACATCGTCGATCGGGTGCACTCTAGATGGATCCCCGATACATCTCCTCAGCATAGAAACATGAAAAACCGGATGCACTGCCTCCAGATCGGACGGCAGATCCAACTCATAGGCAACCTTGCCTACCCTGCAGACAATCTGATAAGGCCCAATGTACCTTGGGCTGAGTTTCCCTTTCTTCCCGAATCTCATCACACCGCCATGGGTGACACCAGAAAACCCAATCATCAACCTCGAACGGATGTCGGCGATGATGATCTGCATCGACTTACATCGACTCGATTGTCGACAACAACCGCTCCTGGATAAGCTTCACCTTATCCACTGCCTGCTGTATCAAGTCTGGTCCCACTAACTGCACCTCGCCCACATCAAACCAGCCTATCAGCGATCTGCACTTCCTCCCATACAAGGCCTCATAAGGCGCCATCTGAATACTGGAGTGGTAGCTATTATTATACGCAAACTCAACTAGAGGCAAATGATCCTCCCAGCTACCCCTGAAGTCAATAACACAGGCTCGTAGCATATCCTCAAGTGTCTGGATAGTACGCTCCGCCTGTCCGTCGATCGAGGATGGAATGCGATCGAGGCTCACCTGCGTCCCTAATCCCTTCTGGAAAGACCTCCAGAAGTTAGCCGTAAACTGGGCTCCTCGGTCAGATATGATAGAAATAGGGACCCCATGCAGTCTCACGATCTCTCGGATGTAAAGTCTGGCATAATCCTCAGCCGAAAAAGTCGTCCTGACGGGAAGAAAGTGGGCTGATTTCGTCAGCCTGTCGACGATAACCCAAATAGAATCATGTTTCCTCGGAGTGCGAGGTAACCCTGTGATAAAGTCCATGTTGATCACCTCCCACTTCCAGGTCGGGATCTTTATCGTCTGCAATAAACCACCAGGCCTCTGGTGCTCTACCTTCACCTGCTGACAACACGGGCACTGAGCCACAAACTCTGCAACGTCCCTCTTCAAGCCATCCCACCAATACACAGATCTGTGGTCGTGTTACATCTTGGTCGACCCTGGATGGATAGAGTAACGCGCGCTGTGTGCTTCCCCTAGAACCTGCTGCCGAAGTCCTGCAATATCTGGAACACACAACCTGCCCTCGAACCTTAGCACCCTATCAGGTGCTACCTCAAAAGGACCCTTCCTCTCACGAAGAGTCGTATCACGGTACCGTGTCAAAACCGGATCCTCAAATTGTTGCCTCTTCACCTCCTCGATGATAGAAGACTCGGAAACCTCTCGAACTCGAACCCCACTACTATCAGAATCAATCAATCGGACTCCAAGGCTCGCTAGTTGATGCAACTCGCGGACCATGCCCCTCCTCTCTGCCTGCACATCTGATAAACACCCCATCGACCTACGACTAAGGGCATCTGCCACAACGTTGGCCTTCCCTGGGTGGTACAGGATATCGACATCATAATCCTTGAGTAACTCTAACCACCGTCTCTGTCGTAAGTTCAGCTCCCTCTGGCTGAAGATATACTGGAGACTCTTGTGGTCTGTGTAAATATCCACATGAACTCCATACAAATAGTGCCTCCAGATCTTCAAGGCGTGAATCACTGCTGCCAACTCCAAATCATGGGTGGGGTAGTTCCTCTCATGCTTCTTAAGTTGTCGGGATGCGTACGCTATAACCTTGCCTTGCTGCATCAACACACATCCAAGCCCGATGTCTGATGCATCACAATACACGACATAGCCGTCTGGACCCTCTGTAAGAGTAAGAACGGGGGCGGTCGTCAGTCTCTCCTTCAGTAACTGGAAACCCTGCTCACAAGCATCAGTCCACTGAAACTTAGCTGCCTTCTGAGTCAGCCTAGTCAATGGTGCAGAGATAGAAGCAAACTTCTCCACGAACCGCCGATAATAACCTGCGAGGCCCAGAAAACTGCGCACCTCTGTCGGTGTAGTAGGTCTAGGCCAAGTCCTGACTGCCTCGATCTTGGTCGTATCCACCCGAATACCATCGGCCCCTACAATGTGCCCAAGAAAAGCCACCGAAGCCAACCAAAACTCACATTTGGAAAACTTGGCGTACAACTGCTGGTCCTGGAGAACTCTCAGCACAGTTCTCAAATGCTCTGCATGCTCCTGCTCTGAGCGAGAATAAACCAAGATGTCATCAATGAATACTATCACAAACGTATCTAAAAATGGCTTGAACACTCGGTTCATCAAATCCATAAATACCGCCGGAGCATTGGTCAAACCGAAAGACATAACCCTGAACTCATAGTGCCCGTACCGGGTCCGGAATGCAGTCCTAGGGACATCCGTCTCTCTAACTCGCACCTGATGATAGCCCGATCGCATATCAATCTTGGAGAAACATCTCGCACCCTGCAACTGGTCGAACAAATCATCAATCCTGGGAAGGGGGTATCTGTTCTTAATGGGCACCTTGTTGGTGCTGTAATCAACACATGCGTGCGTCGTCGTCCTTCTTCTTCACGAACAATCTGGCGCTCCCGAGGAGAAACACTAGGCACGATGAAGCCCTTCTCCAGCAAATCTCTCAGCTGGTCCTTCAACTCTCTCAACTCGGCAGGTGCCATTCTGTATGGTGGAATGGAAATAGGCCGAGTGTCTGGCAGCACATCGATACAAAACTCTATCTCCCTCTCAGGAGGGATACCCGGGAGGTCATCCGAAACACATCCGGGAACTCTCGACTCATCGAATCGATGAAAATCTGGTGCAGACCTCGATATCAAACACCGAATGAGATGGTAGATATACCCTTCGCACCATCTTCCTAGCCTCGAGGTAGGAAATAAACCTACCACCGGCGACACGGTGTTCCTCCCACTCAATAACCGGCTCCCAGAAGCGGAATCGTACCACTCTCTCCTGCGGTCTACATTGGCGTAGCAAGAATCTAGCCAATCCATACCCGTGATCACATCGAAATCGGTCATATCCAACTCTATCAAGTCGGCTGAGTCCGGCGCATAAAGACACCGGGCAAGCCCTATATACCCGCCGAGCTACCGAATCACCCATCTGGCGTAGCTACCTCGAAAGGTCTATGGACTCGGGCTCATCCCTATCCTACTAGCGATAAGGGAGATATATAGGACATAGTAGAACCGGATCTATCAAGGCATACACGTCACAACAAGAAGCGATAAGGTACACGTGACATCCGCGACGCCTCACGGTCTGCCCGGTTTGGACAAGGCATAAATGCGGTTCTAAGGACGCTAGAATCTGGACCCGCGCCCCGACCTCTGCCGCGACCTGCTGGCCCCACGAGTACCACGCCCTCGGGCGAGTAATCGTAGGAGATGAAGACCGTGCAGACCACTGAGGTGACCCCTACCATATGCGCTGCCCTTGGTCAGATAGTTCCTCGCAAAGTGACCCTGCTGGCCGCAAGTGAAACAAACTCCCATAGCAGTACCACAATTCCAGTAATGGGATCTACCGCATCGGCCACCGAGGGGTGGTCGTCGGTTAGCATCTGCTACCACTCGACGTCCAAGTCCGGGGCCACAGTGCGCCCTCGAAGACGGTGTAGGAGTGCTCTGAGCTGGCTGTGGTGCAAATCTAGACTGCTGCTGAGGCCGTCCACCCCGAGAGCTACCAAAAGACCCTACCATCCTAGCCTTTTTCTGCTGCTGTCTGTCAACCCGTCGGCCTCTACGCTCCTCGCATCCAAGTGCATGAGCCTGCATGCGGGCAATGTCCATGCCCGCCTAAAGAGCTACACCTGCGCAAGACTCTGCCATATAATCATCTAGCCCGGTGACGTAGCGGTGCACCCTGTCCTCCATATCTGCTACCAACGCAGGGACATATCGAGCCAACGAGTCGAACTCCACGTTGTACTCCTAATGCGCCTCTGTCTCGGCATCAAAACTTGTCGGCGTGCCTCATCTGCGGAGGCAAGAAGTGAGTGAGAAAAGCCTCAGAACTCGTCCCAAATAGGCTGGGCGCGTGCTCTCCGGGATAGCTCCACGAGTCAAACGGGCCGATCGGCTGGTATCACGCGATCGTCTGACCGAATCACGAGACTCGGTCTCAAGCCTTGATCACTCGCATGATCTCTGGCGACGGATGAACTCCTGCGGATCATCCTCGTGGCCTCGACGTAGAACTACGGCGGGCTACAACTCGAGAAAATCCGTAGCCTCAAACCGTCCGATCTCGGGTGAACCACAGTCTTGCTGGGCTGGGCTGCTGCATCGGCTATCCTCGTTCGCCACGATCACGGCAAGATGGCCATCTCCTTGTACCTATCTCCTGCGCGGTGTGGGGCTGGAGGCTCGTGCGTGGTCTCGCTGGGGCGGCGGCGTCATGGAACTCGCCATCGAGGTATCGCCTCGGGTAAGGCCTGGGCTGTGCCTCGTGACCCTACGTGTCAAACTAGCGGCTCCTCGCTTTGCCTTGCCGCCCGGGCGGGTTGCCTTGCGTGGAGGCATAACTGATACAGAAAATGAATACGTTAGAGGGGTCCAACTTATAACACAACTCTAAGGCACGATCTCAGAGTGAGAAGAATGGAAACCAATCCAAAATATCCTATAGTCTCCTGATTATTGGTGTGGTGCACAACACACCGATAATCAAGACTTACTAGATACGATGCGTAGACACTTTCCGAGGATTAATCGCTCACGATACCACTTTTGTCACGACCCGATCCGAGGATCGTGGATCGTGCCTTACGGGCACCCAGTAGGCATACATCGAGTAATCGTGGAAAATAAAACAAGACATGAAACAAGTGTAAAATGAGACACAGTTTATCTGAGAAAAAGTCGTCTTTCGGCATATATATATAAACCAAGTCTGGCAGTTACATCCCAACTGTACAATAGGACTACAGACCTCTGGGAAGTAAACAACTATGGCGGGACGGGACCGCCATACCACTGAATGTACAAAACTATCTACAACAACAGGGAGATCATACCAAAAGTCGAGCCTCGGAGAAGATGGAGCTCACGACACCAAAGTAAAGATCCTAAGGATGCGGATCTAGCAGACTTTGTTTTCACTGCGGCATGAACGCAGCCCCCCGAAGGAGGTCAGTACAACAGGTACCAAGTATGTGAAACTGTAAAGTACTTTAAATGAAATCATATCATTTTAAAACCAATTCTACAAATAGGTACGAAACAACCAATGTAACCGCACATAGTGCCACATCACAAACAAGAGCAATAATAGGTAAACTGTAACAGGTCTTTTATAGGCTGCGAATGATCGAAGCAAGGCAAATCGCCCATAGTATCATTATGCATGCCTAATCCTGGACTCCCGTAGTCCGCATAGGCCACCTAGGCCCGCATGAGGTATTCCCCGCATCGAGGGTAGCTACTCATCGGAATCGTCACGGACTCTGCGTAGTCCGTAGCCCACATGACGCGCAGGTATTCCCCGCACACTAACTGGAACTCTCGTAGCTCGCATAGGTCCTGGACCCGCATGAGGCATCCTCCGCATCGGGGGCTTAACCCCGGTATAACATGTCAAGAGGTGAGTGGTATAACATAACGGCTTATCGTTAAACAACATAAGCACAAATAAGAATAAACTCTTTATACAAACGTTTACAAGATACTAACACACATAGCATCATAATATGTCTACTCATCAAACCATCTTACTATACTTTCCAGAAATCATTACAAGTCTTTCATAACACATAAGTAAACCGTCTCTTTATCTTTCTTAAGTCGTTATACCTAACTTCCCATAAAGCTAGTATAACTCTTAAGCTCTTTGTTTAAAAACCAAGTATTACTCTTCTTTCAAAAATAATTCATAATTCTTTTGAAATACTTCAAGATTCTTATTATTTAGACTCAAGTCAAAAGACGTCAAGTAAAACCATGTTCAGTTAACACACGTACGTCTACCGTACTATATATATATATTTTAAAATATCATGCTCAAGAGGATAGGAAGAATCACATACCTCCTTGGCGAAATCCACCCGCCAAGTCGAATATGTCGCGCGCAGAGTATCAACGTATAATAGTCAAATACGTCTATCAACGTCTAGACTACTCTTTAGAATATTCTAAGCAGAAGGTTCTTAATTCTACGGAAAATTGGGCAGCATTTCCCTACCCGTCAAACTACTCAATTCTACTGTAAATACAGTCCTATGTAAGTACAGTTCAATTCTCTTCTCTTATACCATCCTTATATGTAATTACAGTTCAATTCTCTTCTTTAATATCCTTCAATGTAATTACAGTTCAATTCTCTTCTTTAATATCCTTCTATATATCTTATACTTATTTCTATAATACTACAGTATGTGATCTCCAATTACAATAGAAGGATAAGATTATTTACCCGATAAGCCCAAAATTATCCAAGTTATAATGTCGATCCTGAACAACGTTTAGCTCCTAATTTGCACGCTCCGATAGCTCCAAGAAACCCTTAGAAGTTTCCACACAACTTCTACTTACTACTTCAACCAACTATGAAGTTTCTCCTAGGGTTTCGTTTAGTGACTAATGGATATAAAATAGTATTTCTGGGCTTTTAGTATAGAGGTGACTTGGGAATACTACAAGGGATTTGGGCTAAAGTATTTTGGCATAGCAACAATACTTGAAGACAATTTTTCTACCAAGGGAGGGGGGGTATGTTTCAGCTAGAACACAAGGAAGGGGGGGAGAGGACTTGGACGAGAATTACAACTAAAAGGGGGAGGATTTTAAGACTTGGAAAATGTTTTGTGGATGAAGAAGTCTTGCACTAAGGGGGGGTATTTATAGGACTACCAAGGGCCAAGATAAAGGCAAGTGGAGGGCAAGTGGAGGGTGTAGATTTGCACATGTGTACCTTATCCATCTACTCCACAAAATATCTAGCAAACATTGACCAAATGTTTAAGGCCTTTTCCTTGAAAAAACGTGCCAAGATTTCCTCACCCAAACCGTCCACTTGAGGGTGACACATGTCACCCTCTCGTTGGTCCAAAATATTTTATCTCTCGGAAAAATCCGCAAAAAATAAATTATTGAACACGCAAAATTCCCTTACAAGGTTCGGAAAATTGTCCGTCGGAAAAACAATCTTTTTCGCTAGTTGTGCACAAATTTTGTCCCTTATGCCTAACTAAGGCTTAAACTTTTGTACGTACGCCCTCACATACATACTCAGGAAATACGGGGTATAACAACTGGGCACCCTTCTACCAGACTGACACAAGTAAATAGCGGAACTTAAATAACGCCTCTTTTTTTTTTAAACCAACATACGTACAAGGGCAAAGCCGATGTTACACCCCGTAAGTCCAGGACATGTATAAGAGAATGTATTTAAGGAATCAAGACTTGGAAATTGGTACGAAAGGAAGAATTGTTTTTCCGACGGAAAAATCTTCCGAACGTCGGAAAGGAAAAATGTTCGTTGAGGAGAATTAGATTCTCAAAATGCATTATTTGAAGAGTATGGAACTTATTAACATTATGGAAATTTATTTTTATGAATTTGGTCATGTGGGGCCCACCCGAGGAATTTTACGTTTTGTGGAGCCCACACGGGTTACAGAATTTTATGGACGAATGAGAGGGTGACACGTGGCACACCCCCCACATGCCCTTGGACGAAAATTGCAAGGTTAGAATGGTCATTTGACCATTGTGGATGATAAGTCTTCAAGCTTGAGATTGTTGACTTGTCAACTTGTCCACTTGGCTATTATCCAAGTGTCTTTCATCCTAGCCACTCAAGTGTTGCCATCTTGACCCTCCATTGTGTTTTATATACCACACTAGTAGCAAGACAAGGTCTTCCACACTTAGAAAAATTGAGAGAACTTTGAGCTTAGCAAGACATGCTCTCGGGTTCACCATTCCCACACAAGAAAAAATTGTAATTTTGTTCCATTATTCACAAGACTTAAACCCAAGGTCCCTAAGGGTATTGTAAAGGTATAAATCTTGTCGTTTTAGCAATTAAAGTTTACTTATTGTTGTAGCTATGGATATTAGCAAGCATGAGTTATATAGTATGAAGTTTGATAAGTGTATTGGCTATTGGAACCCTAATCCGAAAACTAGCATGTTTAGCCTTAAGATTACAATTCAAGTTGATTATTAGTTTAAGTCGTCGCATGCTGTATAAAGAAGGAAATTGTAGTTGTTGAAGTTGTTTATGACTATATATGTCACGACCCGTTCCGGGGCCCGTTACTGGTGCCTTACCCCGGGCACCCTAGTGATACAACATCAGAGTAATCAGCGGAACATAAAACACATACATGAAACAAATGAAGTATAAATAGTAATCTGAGGAAAACTTGCCTTACGGCATATATATATAAATAACAACTTTTTTTTTCAACATGAACAGTTTAATCCTTTTTACAAACCACACTTGTGATTACTACGGACCTAAGAAATGATACGACAACAATGGCGGGACGGGGCCCCGCCATACCACGAATGTAAATACCTACAACAACGGGGACTATTCACCGATAAGCCTCGGAAAGCGGAGCTTTCCCAACAACTGTGACCCTAGAGCGAGGATCAATGGCGGTGTACCTTTACTGCGGCATGAACGGCCCGAGAGGTCGATCTAACAGTGCAGTATGTGGCGAAAATAAATCGTAAATGAAATCATAGCGCGATCATATAAAGCGGAGACATGTATGATAACCAAACTACGATTTACAACAAAGCGATCATGTCAGTCGAGGACTCGCCCTCAAGTCATCACTCAAGTATAACAATGGGTCTCGGGCCACAACATCAATCATGCCCGTGGAATACCTTCCTCACTGCCGGTAGTCTATGATATAAAAGCACGAGGAACACACATGAACACGGGTCCCACTGTGTCATAATAAACTGCGGGGGTAAGTGCGAAGGCATAGCCGACTACTAAAAACCCACGGTACCAACGGTCATGAAGCGTATCATAAGATCTGTCTGAACCGTCACATGATCAAAGCGGCCACTTGCGCGATATCAATGTGCGCGTCTAACCACGGAACTCCGCGACTCGCATAGGCCAAACTCATAGGCCGCGTGAGGTATAACCCGCGTCGAGGTAGCTACTCCCGGCGGCGTCTGGACTCGCCGTCCGCGTAGCCACAAGGACCGCATGACCACAAGGGCGCACACTAACACGGAACTCCCGCGATTCCGCATAGCCCTCTGGACCGCATAAGGTATTCTCGAATCATAGGTCCATCGACCGCTGAGTCTACCCCGCGTCGGAGGCGGCTTAACCTCGGAATATGTCACGATGAGTGGCACAATACTATCATAACGATGATAGTTAAGAAGCACAATCAAGGAAAACCCCTTTACACAAACATCACAAGATACTATCACACGTAGCATCCTAACATGATTACTTATCAAAGCGAGAAAGTATTACGGGCTATCACAATTCAATACAATCAAGTTATTCACACAAGGTACTTTCTACTTTAAGTTAACAAGTTAGAATTAATCCCCAAAGTACTTTATACAATAACTCTTTTAAAAGGTACGTCAAAAGTCACACAATACGTAGTATATAAAAATAGAGTGACTATCTTTTAAGTAAACCAAAATACTTACCTTTGTAAAATCAAGTAACAACATTATTTTCCAAGCGTCCAAGTTTGCCTAATTTCAAATGTTCACGTTTCTTATTTTAGAAAGGTTTAAGTAGTTCGTAGTCTTATTCATTTAAGAATATAATTCTCTTTTAAACAATCTGAGAAACATAAGTCTTATGTGAGTAGGATATTCTTGTTTATAACAATCTTATTACAATGACCGTGATCTAGGAAATATCATTTTGTCTCATCTTAGCTTCTATGCGGATGGAAGTTTCTCGGTTTTAATAATACTTAATTATTCAAAACATTTCCTTTTAATGTATTTGATGGTTTGTCGATACACATCCCGATTTCCAAAATCGATAAAACATTCTTAAGCCGTTATACCTAACTTCCCATAAAGCTAGTATAACTCTTAAGTTTTCAAAAGAAACCAAGTATCACTCTTCTTTCAAAGCGATTTAGAAATCTTTTGAAATACTTCAAGTTCTTTATTATCACACATCAAGCCGATTATAAACAAATCATTTACCTTTTAAAAACCACAAAGTATTTTGGACCTACATAAAGTCGTTATAACCAACTTCCCATAAAGCCGTTATAACACTTTATGTTTCAAACCAATCAAATACATTTAACACGTATCGTCTACCGTACTACATAGTTCACACATATCATGCTAGAAGAGATAGGAAGAGGTTCACATACCTCGCGGCGAGTATCGACTAATAGCAAGCGCTCAAGTACTTCCAACCGTCGGCTACTCCTTAAGCCAAGTAGATCGCGCCACACGTAGTACATCAACCTATAAGGCCACAAGGCGCTTATTAACATTTAGACCTCATCGCGAGAACATTCTACCGAAAATGTGGCGACCTCCCGCATGACAGCGTAAATCTCTCGCTATCGGTAGGCTACGAAGCCAACCGGGGGTTACACATCTAACGAGCGGTACAATTCTACTCCACGAAAAAGCTACACAAGTCTCATGTCTGATCCTATGTAAATCTGATTCGATACTCTTCTTTCGAAAAGGTTTCTTATTATTGGGCTTAAGTCAAAAGACATTGCCGACAACAACGTTCGATTACACATATAATATACTTCAACTATAGTCTAACAATCATGTAATTTCCAATTACAATAGAGGACAAGATATTTACCTCGATAAGCCCATAATTATCCAAGTATAAAGTCGATCTGGGAAATCGTTTAGCTCGACTCGGCGCTCAACCCGCTCTAAACCACCCTTAAGTTCTAACCAACTTCACACAATACTCCAACGGACTATGGAGATTTTCCTAGGGTTTCGGTTTTGTATTGTGGAAAGTATAATAGTATTTAGGGCTTTTAGTATAGGTATAACCTTAGAATACTACAAGGTATACGACTAAGGTAATTTGGGCATTATAACAATACTTTTGAGTATTTCTACACCACAGGGGGTATTATACGAAAACAACTAGGCTAGGGGGTACCCACTGCCACACTACTAGGAGGGGAGAGCTCTCGGCCAGGGGGCCTTTCAAAGGGGAGAGGGCTCTTGGACGAGAGTCAACAAGAGAGGAGAGGGAGGATTTTAACACTTAGAAGATTTGTGGAAAGGATGAAGAATTCATCAAAGGGAGAGGGTATTTATAGCCTGACCAAGGCCAACCAATGGCCAAGATCTTGCCAAGTGCATAGCAAGTGTAGGGCAAGATATGCCCAAATGCCCCTAGTCCCTACTCCTTAAAACCCTCACAAATATCTACCAAAAATATCTACCCACAGACGCTGATTCGTCAGTGCGCCCACTTCTTTCCGATGTGAGGTGACACATGTCACCCTCCGTTGGTCCAAGATGTTCGTCTCTCGGAAAAATCCATAAAAATAAGAAAAGACATAGCGGAATTTTCCCTCGAAGTTATGTAAAGCGTTTAGTCGAAAACGACTCTGGCAAGGTGTTGTGCACAAATGTCATTCGGCCAAGCCACTGGCGGGGTGACACGTGTCACCCTCTATTGGCCCAAAATAAAACATCTTAGAAAATATCCACAATGGCCAAAATCTCGAAAACAAAGTGGGCCCACAAAGCAGTAAATTTCTCCGTGGGCCCACGTGACCATTTCAGAAAATAAAATTCCATAATTCTCTAATATTCGGGAAGTCCGAATACCAAATCGGGAATCCAATTCCCATTAACGAACCTTTTCCTTCACAAAACCGGAAACTTTTCCGTGGAAAAATCACCTCTTTCTTCCTTTCCAATCTTTACATGCGTATTCTCGCACGTGCGTCCTCGCATACATACCACGGAACTACGGGGTATAACATTCTTCCCTCAGAAACATTCGTCGAATGTTCCTTCTAAATCTCAAAACAACGTGTGCGGTATAGTCTTCACTACTATACTTACGAGAACAACTCGCCACGTCGGCCACGAAACACCGCGCGCATAAAAACTTACATCCAAGTCCACGAGGAAACACCTCTAACATCACCAAAATGATACCACTTTTGTCACTTTGTCGCGAGCCTTGCTCGACGACCCAACAAATGGTGCGGGCTGCGTCGATCAGGTATCGTGACACTCGAACCCTTACCACATTTACGATCGCTTTAGTTTCCAAAACTCGGGGTTACTATCTCTTTACGTGGGAATCATTAATCGGGAACATTCGGATGGATCTTGATACTTTCCGAACATAACAATCTGAAAGACGGACGTCCCGCCTCTAAGTCGGACGGCAAATGCTAACATATAGGCAACTGGCCTATTCTTCACATGAACTCTCAAAGGCCCAAAGTAACTCGGGCTAAGTTTCCTCTGTTTTCCAAAGCTCGTCACACCCTGTCCGGGGTGGTACTTTGAAGACCGGCCGTCGGCACGAACTCTAAGCGTCGTCGCCGATTATCCATACGATTCTCCGTTGCGGAACTTCTTCTAGACAAGCTTCACTATCCACGATCTGCTTTGGAACAAGCTGAACCATTATGCGAACCTTGCCAACATCGAACCAATCGACCGGCAACTTTACACTTCCGCCCTACAAGGCTTCAAAGGTGACATCAGAACACCGAAATGGTAGCCTAAACACTCCTCCACGAGACAACAATCCCAACTATCCGCGAAATCCAAGCACGGCAGAGGCGAATGCGGTCTGAGACTCACCTGAGTTCTTAACACATGTTTGGTAAAACTTCCAGAAACAAAAACAGTCGTACCCTGGGCTCCACTGTATGCCATAAGGTGAAGGTAGGCACCGTGCGACCTTACAACCTTCGTTAAAACAACACTGCCGAGTGAACGGTCCCGACCGAAGAACACGATGGGCTGCCCCCATCGGCCCAACCACTGGTCGAACGCATCCACGAACTCGTACGTTGGTCAACTAAACTTGGGCCTAACACCCTCGTGACCCTAACACAAGACAGGACCACCACTGACCCGCGCTGACCACTGCGGCGGGTTGACGCGGCGTGGCCTCAACCCGACCGGCAGCGCACAATGCTAGCTCCGCGAAGAAAAACTCACTAATCACGCTACGAAAACCTAGCGGTCTTCTTAACTTAACTACCCCCATTCCACGCTGCCAGGGACCTATCCCAAGCGTAGCTCGCGTGCACTATGCACTTCCGTCTGGATCAAACATAACACTACACCTTTTCTCGAGATGGCCTCACCTCTAAGGTCTCTACGTATAAAACTCTAAGGCTCACACCTACATCCCCCAAATCTTACTCGGTTAACCCATCATGATTTCTAATCACAACTAACACACTGCTATCGAACATAGCACTTAAGGTATACTCGCTTATCACATATCTGAGATCTCTAGAGGGTTAAGGATATATCTATATCTCTTTCACTCCCTTAGTCGTTCTAATCAAGCACGCCGTAGTGCGCGCAGCTAAGGAAGGTGACGAACTACCCGCGATCACGAAGGCTAAGTCCTTGCGAGGACACTCTTTCGACATCGGACCACGGCGGTCATAGGTATAACAAGTACGACTAAATGGCGACATTCCGGGATGGCGTCGTCAAGCAATGAGCGGAAGCCACGGAGTTCTAACTAACTCCTGCGTACGAGCGTCACGAAATCCGTGGAAGACCACTCTGCTTGGTGGATGTGCAAATCTAATCTGGCTTGGTGAGGCGACTCGCCTCGAAAGTTACCAAAGGACCTTCTGCTCGGCCTCTTCTCGTCGCCGTTAACGTCGATCTACTGCGTCTCGGCTGCTGCGCAAGCGTACCACGAGGCCATGCTCGAAGCCTAAGCGAAGAATTACTCTTGCGATCCTCTCTTAGATAGCCATCAGACTCGCGGTACATCGGTATACTCTACGGTAGCCAAATCCATAGCTAATGTAGGTCGCCTCTTTGTAATCCATATTCTCTGTTCTGGTCGTGGGCGAAGGTTCAAATATCATGGCGCGATGAGGCGCCGCGCCGTGCTAAACTTTCGGGGCTAGTGGCGTCGCGAAATCCCGAATGAAGCATTACCTAGGTAATGATTGGGCTGTGCCACGTAACCCTCACGAACTCTACTCGCGGCTCCTGGTGCCTTGCCTCACAGGCGGGTTGCCCTACGCGGAGGCATAACGATAGGGGAAAGAATTTCGTCAGAGGGTCCACTTACAACCTGACTCTAAGGCACGATCTCGAGTGAGAAGAATAGAAACCAATCCTAAATATCCTATAGCCTCACGATTATTGGTGTGGTGCACAACAGCGATAATCAAGACTGCGGATCGATGCGTGTAGACACTTTCCGAGGATTAAGCGCTCGATACCACTTTTGTCACGACCCGTTAAAGTCGTGGTAGTGCCTTACCGGGCACCCTAGTGATACAACATCAGTGTCAGTGGAACATAAAACACATACATGAAACAAATGAAGTATAAGCGATGTCGAGGAAAACTTGCCTTACGGCATATATATATAAATAACAACTTTTTTTCAACATGAGCAGTTTAATCCTTTTTACAAACCACCTTGCCAAGATTACTACGGACCTAAGAAATGATCGACAACAATGGCGGGGCGGGGCCGCCATACCACGAATGTAAATACCTACAACAACGGGGACTATTCGCTGATAAGCCTCGGAGAAGCGGAGCTTTCCCAAGCAATGGCTGTGACCACTAGGCGAGGATCAATGGCGGTGTACCTTTACTGCGGCATGAGCGCGGCCGAAGGAGTCGATCACAGTGCAAGTATGTGGCGAAAATAAATCACGTAAATGAAATCATAGCGATCATATAAAGCGGGAGACATGTATGATAACCAAACTACGATTTACAACCAGCGATCATGTCAGTCGAGGACTCACGCCTCAGTCATCACTCGAAGTATAACAATGGGTCTCGGGCCCACAACATCAATCATGCGGTGGAATACCTTCCGCTGCCGGTAGTCTATGATATAAAAGCACGAGGAACACATGAACACGGGTCCCACGTGTCATAATAAAGCCCATGCGGGGTAAGTCTGAAGGCATAGCCGACTACTAAAAACCACGGTACCAACGGTCATGAAGCGTATCATAAGATCTGTCTGGCGTCACATGATCAAAGGCGGCCACTTGCGCGATGTATCGATATGCGCGTCTAACCACGGAACTCCGCGACTCGCGCATAGGCCAAACTCATAGGCCGCGTGAGGTATAACCCGCATCGGTAGCTACTCCGGCGGCGTCTGGACTCGCCGTCCGCGTAGCCCACAAGGACCGCGTGACCACGAGGCGCGCTAACACGGAACTCCGCGATTCGCGTGGCCTCTGGACCGCATAAGGTATTCTCGAATCATAGGTCCATCGACCGCTGAGTCTACCGCGTCGGAGGCGGCTTAACCTCGGAATATGTCACGATGGGTGGCACAATACTATCATAACGATGATAGTTAAGAAGCACAATCAAGGAAAACCGCTTTACACAAACATCACAAAATACTATCACACGTAGCATCCTAACATGATTACTTATCAAAGCAACGAGAAAGTATTGCAGGCTATCACAATTCAATACAATCAAGTTATTCACACAGTACTTTCTACTTTAAGTTAACAAGTTAGAATTAATCCCCAAAGTACTTTATACAATAACTCTTTTAAAAGGTCGTCAAAAGTCACACAATACGTAGTATATAAAAATAGAGTGACTATCTTTTAAGTAAACCAAAATACTTACCTTTGTAAAATCAAGTAACAACATTATTTTCCAAGCGTCCAAGTTTGCCTAATTTCAAATGTTCACGTTTCTTATTTTAGAAAGGTTTCGTGAGTAAATAGTCTTATTCATTTAAGAATATAATTCTCTTTTAAACAATCGAGAAACATAAGTCTTATGTGAGTAGGATATTCTTGTTTATAACAATCTTATTACTGACCATGATCTAGGAAATATCATTTTGTCTCATCTTAGCTTCATGCGGATGGAAGTTTCTCTTGGTTTTAATAATACTTAATTATTCAAAACATTTCCTTTTAATGTATTTGCGATGGTTTGTCGATACACATCCCGATTTCCAAAATCGGTAAAACATTCTTAAGCCGTTATACCTAACTTCCCATAAAGCTAGTATAACTCTTAAGTTTTCAAAAGAAACCAAGTATCACTCTTCTTTCAAAGCGATTTAGAAATCTTTTGAAATACTTCAAGTTCTTTATTATCACACATCAAGCCGTTATAAACAAATCATTTACCTTTTAAAAACCACAAAGTATTTTAGGACCTACATAAAGTGTTATAACCAACTTTCCATAAAGCGTTATAACACTTTATGTTTCAAACCAATCAAATACATTTAACACGTATGCGTCTGCGTACTACATAGTTCACACATATCATGCTAGAAGAGATAGGAAGAGGTTCACATACCTCGCGGCGAGTATCGACTAATAGCAAAGCGCTCAAGTACTTCCAACCGTCGGCTACTCCTAAGCCAAGTAGATCGCGCCACACGTAGTACATCAACCTATAAGGCCACAGCGCTTATTAACATTTAGACCTCATCGCAGAACATTCTACGAAAATTCGTGGCCTCCCCACGCAACAGCGTAAATCTCCTCCTTTATCGGTAGGCTACCAAGCCAACCGGGGGTTACACATCTAACGAACGGTACAATTCTACTCCACGAAAAGCTACAAGTCTCATGTCTGATACCCTATGTAAATCTGATTCGATTACTCTTCTTTGAAAAGGTTTCTTATTATTAGGGCTTAAGTCAAAAGACATTGCCGACAACAACGTTCATTACACATATAATATACTTCAACTATAGTCTAACAATCATGTAATTTCCAATTACAATAGAGGACAAGATATTTACCTCGATAAGCCCATAATTATCCAAGTATAAAGTCGATCACGGGAAATCGTTTAGCTCGACTCAGGCGCTCAACCCGCTCTAAACCACCCTTAGAAGTTCTAACCAACACACACAATACTCCAACGGACTATGGAGATTTTCCTAGGGTTTCGGTTTTGTAGTGTGGAAAGTATAATAGTATTTAGGGCTTTTAGTATAGGTATAACCTTAGAATACTACAAGGTATCTGCTAAGGTAATTTGGGCATTATAACAATACTTTTGAGAGTATTTCTACACCTGAGGGGTATTATACGAAAGCAACTAGGCTAGGGGTACCCACGGCCACACTACTAGGAGGGGAGAGGCTCTCGGCCAGGGGCCTTTCAAAGGGGAGAGGGCTCTTGGACGAGAGTCAACAAGAGGGGAGAGGAGGATTTTAACACTTAGAAGATTTGTGGAAAGGATGAAGAATTCATCAAAGGGAGAGGGTATTTATAGCCTGAGCCAAGGCCAACCAATGGCCAGATCTTGCCAAGTGCATAGCAAGTGTAGGGCGAGATATGCCCAAATGCCCCTAGTCCCTACTCGCCTAAAACCCTCACAAATATCTACCAAAATATCTACCCACTGACACTGATTCGTCCAGTGCGCCCACTGCTTCGATGTGAGGGTGACACATGTCACCCTCCCGTTGGTCCAAGATGTTCGTCTCTCGGAAAAATCCATAAAAATAAGAAAAGACATAGCGGAATTTTCCTCATGAAGTTATGTAAAGCGTTTCGTCGAAAACGACTCTAGCAGGGTGTTGTGCACAAATGTCATTCGGCAAAGCCACTGGCGGGGTGACACGTGTCACCCTCCTATTGGCCCAAAATAAAACATCTTAGAAAATATCCACAATGGCCAAAATCTGAAAACAAAGTGGGCCCTGGCAGTAAATTTCTCCCGTGGGCCCCACGTGACCATTTCCGAAAATAAAATTCCATAATTCTCTAATATTCCAGGAAGTCCGAATACCAAATCTGGGAATCCAATTCCCATTAACGAACCTTTTTCCTTCACAAAAACCGGAAACTTTTCCGTGGAAAAATCACCTCTTTCTTCCTTTCCAATCTTTCTGTCGTATTCTCGTACGTACGTCCTCGCATACATACCCTGGAACTACGGGGTATAACAATATAACATGTTAGATCTTAGAACTTGGAATTGGAAAGGACTTGTGTTGTTGTTTTAAGTTGGCCGAGAATGGCTTTAAATATGGAACTACTTCGTATGAATTGTGGGGCAGAATTTTACACGTATTGTAAGGCGTGTAATCCCCTTTGATTGGTTGGTATGTTGAGCCTTAAATGTGGAAACAAAGGAAGTGCTGCCCGATTTTCCGTAGAATAAGAGACCGTATACTTAGTATTATTCTACATTAGAGACTAGAAGTTTATAGTCATGTTGTGACCATTATAGGTTGACAATTCTACGTACGGCGTATTCGGCTTAGCTTGTGGATTTTAGCTGAAAAGGTATGTGAACTATCTCCTCTTCTAGCATGATTCCTTAAGATAAAGAAAGTATGTCCTACTCCTTAAATGATCCATTCCTTGGTTGTATTTGGATTTCCTAAAATAGAATTTGTTCTATGTACTTCCTTGATTGTACTTTGATGTTTAAAGTGTAAGTTGTATAATCCATTGCCTTAGTGAAGTTTGGATTTTTAAGAGTGAAAGTATTTTACTTAAGGTACATAGAGTCTTGAAAAGGAAGTGGTTTCTAAACCTTTTGGCTAGTGCCTTAGTTCCAAAACCTAATAGTTGTTATAATGACTTTAGGGGAGTTAAAGGAGTGATTTACTTGAGGTTTAAAAGTAGAAGAAACTTGTTTTCTAAATATTAAGAGACTTGAAGTATTTTGAAAGTTAAGAACTTGATTTGTAAGTATGTGATACTTGGTTTTAAAAGTATAAGTCTCTTGGCTATAAAAGGAATGGATATGTCTAAAACCATAAAGGGTTATAACGGCTTTATGGGGAGTTGGTTATAACGGCTTTATGGAAGGTTAAGAAAGTTGTCTATTTTGGTTAATGGGCATAAGTTGCCTAGATTGTGAAAATTTGAAGTTACTTGATTTCAAGCTTTGAAATGAGTTTTCTAAAAGTGTAGTAACTTACTTTGAAAAATAGACACACATTGATACTAAGGGTGTTAGCATCTTGGGGTTTTACATAAAAAAGAGTCTTTTGAAAAGAATGTACGTACGTAGTACTTTGGCTTGTTTAATTGAGAATTATTATATGTGTGCCTTGATAAGTACTTTGGCTTGTTTAATTGAGAATTATTCTATGTGTGTCATGATAAGTACTTTGGCTTGTTTAATTGAGAATTATTCTATAAGTGCCTTGAGTTTATAAAATGAAAGTCTAAAGATTTTATGAACTTGCCTATGTGTGCTGGTGATAGCCTTTGAGTGCAAGTATTATGTTTTATTACGTTGCCGCGACTCTCGGTTGGAGGGTCGGCTGTCTTGTTGTAAGTTTACTTGGACGTACCGACAGTGATGTGGGATTCCACGGGTATGCTTCCATTATTTGTATTACTCCTTGGACATGCTTATACGATGTGGGATTCCGGGGCATGTGACCAGGAGGCGGGTTAGATTCCCGGATTTGTTTGTATTACCCCATGGTCATGCTTATACGATGTGGGATTCCGGGGCATGCGACCACGTGGGATATTGTTATTCCATGGATTAGCCCTCCATGAGATTTAGTGACGCAGGCTGGATCTGGTAGTTAGCTTTCGTACTTGCCCCCGTCAGTGGCTGACGCAAGATGGATCTGGTAGTTGGCTTTCGTACTTGCCCCCGTCAGTTCTATTGCACGATTTAGTCTGATGAGACTCCGGTAGATAGCTTGCACTTGCCGGTCATATCTCGTAATGACAGTGGATCCAGTAGTTAGCTTTCGTACTTGCCCCCGTCAGTTGTTGACGCAGGATGGATCTGGTAGTTGGCTTTTGTACTTGCCCCCGTCAGTTTTATGATACAGGCTGGATCTGGTGGTTCATTTTCCTACTTGGCCCGTACAGTTTTTAGGACACATGTGGGACTTGGTGTTCATGTATGCCTATTGGTCTTATATTATATCATGGATCGCGGTGAGGAAGGATTCCACGGGCATGATTGATATTATGGCGTGAGACCCATGGTTATATTTTAGTAATGACTTTGAGGCATCGTCACGACTTGATATATGCGCTTATGTATTGTGTCTTGTAGGTTGGCTATCATTCATGTCTCTGTTTTGTTTAGATGTTATGATTTCATTCTGATGCATTTCCATTTCACATACTTGGTACATTCTTCCGTCGACCTCATTCGGGGCTGCGTTCTGCCTTGCAGTTTAGGTATGATTTGGTGATCTGCAGTGTAGGACCTGCTCGAGTTTTGGATAGCTCCATTTGTTCAGGAGTTTATCATTTTGGTATAGTTCTTTCGATCTGCTTTTGTGCACGGTTATGGAGTGCAATGGGGCCTTGTCCGTCATATTTGATAAAACTCTTAAGTGCGTATTTATATGTGGGATTGGACTCATGTGCCGTGTAGTGTCTTTTATTATGTATATTATATGGCAGCCTTGTCGGCTTTGCCCTTGTACGTATGTTGGTTTTGAAAAATAAAATAAAATAAGGAGGTGTTATTTAAATTCCGCAGTTTACTTGTGTTGTTAAGGTAGAAGGGTGCCCAGGTAGGGCACGATCCAGGCTTGAGGTTGGGCGTGTGAGTGGTATCAGAGCAATCAGTCCTCGGAATGTCTACAGACCGTGTCTAGTAGAGTCTTGATTATCGGTGTGTTGCGCGCCACACCCATAAACAGGAGGCTACAGGACATTTAGGAGTTGGTTTCTATTCTTCTCACTCTAAGATCGTGCCATAGAGCTGTGTTAGTAAGATAATTCCTCTCTGACGTATTTTTGTGTTCTGATTATGCCTCGAGGAGGTCAACAATCGCCCAGAAGGGCAAAGGAGTAGCAGGAGCTACTAGTCAGACTCAGAGAGTTGATAGGGCTTATGCCCAGGGTATACCGGATGTTGTTCCGCAGTCGGCGAGTTCTTCTGCGCCAGGTTTTGAGGCCCCAGCACCAGAGCCTCCAGTTTCTCAGTTAGGAGAAGACTATAGGGTCATGAGGGAAGCAGTTATGTTATTGACCAAGATAGCGGTGCTACAGTTTCATCGATGTCACGACCCTACCCGGGCATGGCGGTGCCTACAGGCACCCTTCAAATCATACAACATAATAAACTGCGGAAGATAATTAACACCTTTTTTAAAAAATAAAACCAAGGCAAAGCCGATAAGGCTGCCATAATATAAATCACCCAAAAAGGGCTTACACTATCCAAAAATGTAATTACAACTCTATCCAGTCCAGCCCACATGTGAATACAGACCTCTAAGATTTGAACAAATACTATGACGGGACAAGGCCCCGCCGTACCCCTGAATATACATAGCCATGACAACTCCGGAACATTGGAGCCATCTCGAAATGCTGAAACAGGATCCTAAGCTCGCGGATCCACAACTGTGTACCTAAACCTGCGGACATGAACGCAGCCAGAAGAAGTCGATGCAACAGTGCGAATATGGAACAGAAATAAAGTACAGTAAACAGATCATAACTGTACAAAAGAATGACAGGGGCAAGTATAAAAAGTACATACCAGATCCTGCCGTGTCATTACCACTTATAAACTTAATTGCACATCATTATCTTTTCCATTCCATTAAGAATTATAGCCATATCTTACGTACATACTTAGGAGAAGTCATTAAGTTCATTACCATCTATCTTACTTATCTTTCATAACATAATCCGACCCTTTATGGAGGGACGCATATACTACCCGGCCCGATGCGGACGCGATCAAGTCACACAAATATCAAAGCGTGCGTGGAATCCCCATCACCGCCGAACCTATAAGTGTAAAATATAACCATGTGACGCGCGTGGCATCCCACCTCGGCGTACATACACAATACATATATATATCTCTGCCGTGGAATCCACATCACTGAAACGATTGTAGGTGTAACATATACAACACACACACACATATATATATATATATATATATATATATATATATATATATATATATATATATATATATAACGCGTGCATGCCCTGAATCCTCATCGTATAAGCATGGCCATAACGTGCCCTCGGCATCCTCATCATAGGTGCAGTCTTCATGGGAGCTAGCCCGTGGAGTAATAATATAACATGCCCGAAATCCCTCATCGTGGGTACATGTCTTCATGGGGAGCTAGCCCATGGAGTAATAAACGTACATAGCATGGTCGCATGCCCCGGAATCCCTCATTGTATAAGCATGGCCATGGGTAATAAAACAAATCCGGGAATCTAACCCGCCTCCTGGTCACATGCCCCGGAATCCCACATCGTATAAGCGTGTCCAGGATCAATCATAATGGAAGCATACCCGTGGAATCCCGTCATCATCGATGCGTCCAAGTAAACTTACAACAAGACGGTACCCTCCAACTGAGAGTCACGACAACGTAAACATATAATACTTGCACTCAAAGCTATCACAAGCAAACATAGGCAAGTTCATTAAACCTTTAGACTTCCATTTTTATAAACTTATGGCACTTTCGTTTCACACATAAAAATCCGGGAATTTAACCCAAAGTACTACGTACTTCCATTCTTTTAAAAAGGTTCATTTTCATATAAAACCCCAAGATACTAACACCCGTAGTATCAAGGCTTGTTTACACCTTACCTAAGTCACTACACTTTTAGAAATACATTTGTCGGCTTCTAAATCAAGTGACTTCTTTCCTTAAAACTTGAGCAATAGATGCTTTTAAATCCATTTGCCTTTCTTTATTTCCAAAACATTTATCATTACTTAGAGTAAACCACTCTTTTAACTTTCCATAAAGCTATTATAACCCACTTCCCATAAAGTCGTTATACTAACTTTATACCTTAGGAAAATACATTCTTTTTCTAACCAAGAGACTTATACTTTCGAAAACCAAGTATCGTATACTTTCAACATACTTCAAGTCTCTTATCTTTTAGAATCCAGTTTCGTAGTTCATAGTCTTAACACTTCATTACGTAAACTCTTTAAATTAAGCAACATATGCCTTATATGTGTGAATAGGTTATACTTGTTTATACTGATCTCATTAAAGCAGCCATGATCTAGAAAATGTAATACAATTTTGTCTTATCTTAGCTTCTATGCAGATGGAGAATTCTACTTGTTTTAATATAATTTATCGTCATTACATTTTCCTTTATTAACGCTGCAATGGCTTGTTCGATACTTATTCTCATTCGTGCCGTAAATTAGCCAAGTCAACTTGGCTCCAAACACCCCTTAACGACTCTTACCAACATCCCCCATAAGACTTGGTAAGAACTTAGGATAACTCAGACATAACATTTACATAGAGTAAATCAACATACCTACTTCTTAATTTCTAAGAGTAGAAGGAAACATGAAATAATACCACATATACATTCCATACATAGAATCATGTCAAAAGAAGGAAGAGGTTCACATACCTCGCGACGATTATCGACAATTAGCAAAATGCTCCGAAGTACTTCAACCTTGATAGCTATTCCATCCTTCAAGTAGAATCCACTATACTTAGTACTTCAACCTAAAATGGCCATAATACGTCCATTAACCTCTAGCTTCGAACGTAGAATATTCCAAGTGCTAAGTCACTAAATTCTACGGAAAATCGGACAGCACTTCCTTTGTTTCTACATACTTTGCCACCTTTTTCAAGGCCAAATACAATAACCAAACACGCCACATTTAAGGCTCAACAATGTAGTTAACAATAGGGGATTACACGCCTACAAGATGTGTAAAATTCCTCCCCACAATTGATATCACACTAGTCCACAATACAATGCCATTTTCGGCCAAAGGGTGCAACATCTTATCAAACTTTCCAATTCCTTTTCAATCCAAGTTCTTAGGTCAACATGTTATATAGTCAAAAACAACTTCAACAACTACAATTTCCTTCTTTATATAACATATGACAACTTAACTAGTAACCAACCTGCATTAAAATCTTAAGGGCTAACATACTAGTTTTCAGATTAGGGTTCCAACAATCAATACACTTATCAAACTTCATACTAAATACCTCATGCTTGCTAATATCCATAGCTACAACAATAAGTAATCTTAATTACTAAAACGACAAGATTATACCTTTACAATCCCTTAATCTTTCCAAGATTCAAAGTCGCTCCTTAGAAATTCTTAGCTCCTTTCCTTATGTTCCAATCCGCTCCAAGCACTCCTTAGAAGCCTATGAAGAACTCATCTTCAAGTTCCAACTTCAAAGTTGAAGAACTCCTTAAGTTTCCGCCTTGCGACTAATACGAAAACGCCACTTTTCCAAAATCTTTCTATTGAGATAACCTTACAATACTCTTAGGAACCTTGGGTTTAAGTCTAGTGAATTATCATCCACAATTGCAAAATTTTGTCTTCAAAATGAGCCTAAAGCCGAGAGCTCTTTCAAGGCACACACAAATCTCTCAATTTTTTCTAAGTGTAAAATGCCAAGTCTTGCTACTAGTATGTATTTATAACACTATGGAGGGTCAAGACTTAAACAAATGGGTGGCTAAGATGAGTTTCACTAGGATCAAGCACATGTGGCCCTTTGACAAGTCAACAAAATCAAGCCACAAGACTTATCATCCATAATGGTCAAATGACCCTTTTACCCTTGCATTAATTCGACCAAGCCATGTGGGAGGGTGCCACGTGTCGCCCTACCATTCGTCCATAAAATTTCGTAACCCTCGTGGACCCCACAAAACGTAAAATTCCTCGGGTGGGCCCCACACGACCAAATCCGTAAAATAAATTTCCATAATGAAAATACATTCCATAATCCTCAATTAATGCATTTTGAGAATCCAATTCTCCTCAACGAACATTTTTCCTTTCCGACGTTCGGAGGATTTTTCGTCGGAAAAACAATTCTTCCTTTCGTACCAATTTCCAGTCTTGAGTTCCTTACGAACATTCTCTTAAACATGTCCTGGAGTTACGGGGTGTAACATTCTTCCCCCCTTAGAAACATTCATCCCCGAATTTTCTTTCGGAGTCCAATCTAATTAGATAGCGACATAGTCTCTTTTTACTACACCCTTCTTACAACATATGCCACCCATGGCCACATAACAATACTTATACTAAAATGTCTACCTTGGCACTCACGAAGCCAACTAGCCCATACTCATTATGATCTCAAAGTTTGTTGTAATCATCTCTACTAGGTCTACTTGGGTCTGACGACTGTATCATCACCGGGAAAACCTCATATTCCCGCTCAGCTGCCACCCCAAACACTCACGGGGGTAGTTACCTCTTTCCGTACTTCCAACTCATACTAGCATACATACATAACTTAAATACCAATTCTAGCCCCCAATCCTTTGGAGTCACTCTCTAAAACAATATAAGGCCATTTCCGGCTCTCACGACCTGGTTCCGGTGGAACGCGTCCACGAACTCGTAAAAGAATTAACTAGACTTGGGCCTTGCACTCTCATGACCCTGTCACGTAGCGGAACTACTACCAACTGATCCCACTCTATTTCAGGCTATGGGGCGACCCGTAACATGTACTCACCCCGACCTGCCGTCGCACTTAACTCTTATTCTTGGTCTATAATAAATCTTTCTACCCGAGAAGGCCTTATATACCTAAGGTCTCGGCGGTTATCAACATTCTTAGGCTCGCAATTCCCATGCTCCAAGCCTACCTTACCAGTCCCCCCGTAAACGGGTACAAAAACTTCTCATAATACCATAATCATGTCGTCTTGATCACAACAACCCTTACTTACTCTATACGGACCTCATCCGTACAATCCTCTTAAGTCTACTACACAGCTTAATCTATTAACATGACATTCCGTTAAGTTCCTTAACATGGCTTCTTAAGGGTTCACTACCCTATCAGACAGCTCATCCTTTCCCAATTATCTCAAAATAACACATAAGATCTTGGCGAGAATTCATTAACTGTTCCATACCTCCCCGGTATCTAGTTAGTCTTTACCAACTCCTGGAAATTTAAAATCATTCTAGGCAACACGCGTCTGACCCTCAAACATAACTCCTTATAGATGTATGTCACAATACCAACTATACTATAATCATTACCAACCTGGATACGCAATCCACATAGTCCTTCCTGGGTCACTGCTGCCTTTCTCGTAGCTGCAATCAACATAACTCGTTAGGGAGAGACGACCCTAACGACACAGCTCTATCGCACGATCTCAGAGTGAGAAGAATGGAAACCAATCCTAAATGTCCTGCAGCCTCCTGATTATAGATGTGGTGCACAACACACCGATAATCAAGACTCTACTAGACACGGTCTGTAGACACTTTCCGAGGACTAACTGCTCTGATACCACTTTTGTCACGACCCGACCCCGGGCCACGACTGGTGCCCTACCTGGGTACCCTTCAAATCATACAACATAATAAACTGCGGAAGATAATTAACACCTTTTTTAAAAAAAAAAACCAAGGCAAAGCCGATAAGGCTGCCATAATATAAATCACCCAAAAAGGGCTTACGCTGTTATACCCCGTATTTCCAGAGTATGTACGCAGGGACGTACGTAGGAAATTTCGAACTTCAAGTAGGCTTGGCCGATTTAATTTTGTGCACAACACCCGGTTAGAGTCGTTTTTATGAACGCGTTTTCCACAACTTTCGTAGGGAATTTCGGCTATGCCATATTTTATTTTTGCGGATTTTTCCGAGAGAGGCGAAACATTTTGGACCAACAAGAGGCGACGCTTGTCACCTCTCATTGGAACCTTAGGCGGTCAAGCTTGGCGAAAGTTGGCCATTTTTGTCATGGAGTAGGTAGGATATTTGTGTGTTAGTTGGTTAAGGGGCACTTGGCAAGATCTTGGCCCTACACTTGCCTTGCACTTGGCATGATCTTGGCCATTGGTTGGCCTTCACTTGACCTATAAATACCCACCCCTTTTGAATACAAATTCATCCACAAATTTGCCTAAATCTTGAAAGCTCTCCTTCTCCCTCCCCTTTGTGTTGAGTTCGGCGAGGCCTCCCCTTGTGGCCGAGCACCCCCTCTAGGGGTGCTAGCAGAGTGTACCACTGCCTAGTTGCTTTGTATACTACCCCTTTGTGGTGTAGAAATACTCTCAAAAGTATTGTTATAATGCCCAAATTACCTTAGCCGTATACCTTGTAGTATTCTAAGGTTATACCTATCTGAAAAGCCGAAATACTATTATACTTCCGTCTGTCACAAAACCGAAACCCTAGGAAAATCTCCATAGTCCGTTGGAGTATTGTGTAAGTTGGTTAGAACTTCTAAGGGTGGTTTAGAGCGGGTTGGGCGCCGGAGTTGGAGCTAAGCGATTGCGGGATCGACTTTATACTTGGATAATTATGGGCTTATCGAGGTAAATATTTTGTCCTCTATTGTAATTGGAAATTACATGATTGTTAGACTATATAGTTGAAGTATACTATATATAGAACTGAACGTTGTTGTCGGCAATGTCTTTGGACTTAAGCTTTGAATAATAAGAAACTTTTTGAAAGAAGATCTTGCTTGTTTTTACATAGATCAGTATTCTGATGAACCTTGTGTAGCTTTTACGTGAGGTAGAATTGCACGTCAGGTTAGATGTATGAACCCCCACTGGTTGGCTTGATAGCGGCCCAGATAGAGGAGGAGATTTCTGTTTGTTGCGGGGAGGGGAGGTCTTCGAATTTTACGTAGAATGTTCTACGAAGGGATCTAAAAGTTAATAAGCGCCTTGTGGCCTTATAGGTTGAAGTACTACGTGGCGCGATCTACTGGCTAAGGAGTAGCCGACGGTTTGAAGTACTTGAAGCGCTTTGCTATTAGTCGATACTCGTCGCGAGGTATGTGAACCTCTTCCTATCTCTTCTAGCATGATATGTGTGAACTATGTAGTACGGTAGACGTACATGTGCTAAATGTATTTGATTGGTTTAAAACATAAAGTGTTATAACGGCTTTATGGGAAGTTGGTTATATGACTTTATGTTGGTAAGAAAATACTTGTGGTTTTTAAAAGGTAACTGATTTGAACTATAACTGGCTTGTTATGTGTTAATAAAGAACTTGAAGTAATACGTGGTTTTTGAAAACTTAAGAGTTATACTAGCTTTATGGGAAGTTAGGTATAACGGCTTAAGAATGTTTCTTGATTTGAATCGAGAATGGGTATCGACAAACCATGCGGCGTTAATAAAAGGAAATGTTTTGACTAATTAAGTATTATTAAAACCGGAGAAACTTCCATCTGCATAGAAGCTAAGATGAGACAAAATGATATTTCCTAGATCATGGTCTTTGTAATAAGATTGTTATAAACAAGAATATCCTACTCACATATAAGGCTTATGTTTCTCAGTTGTTTAAAGGAGAAGTATATTCTTAAATGAATAAGACTATGAACTACGAAACCTTTCTAAAAAAAGAACCGTGAACATTGGAAATTAGGCAAACTTGAACAGTGGAAAAGAATGTTGCTACTTGATTTTACAATGAGAAGTACTTGATTTACTTTAAAAGATAGTCACTCTATTTTTATACTACGGGTATTGTGTGACATTGTGAAAGTAACGTATCTTTTAAAGAGTTAATGTATGAAGTACTTTGGGGATAAAACCCCGAACTTGTTGGCATATAGTAGAAAGTACCTCGTGTGTATAACTTGATTGTGTTGGTTTGTGATAGCCTTGTAATACTTTCTTGTTGATTGATAAGTAAACATGCTAGGATGCTACGTGTGTTAGTATCTTGTGATGTTTGTGTAAAGGGGTTTTTCCTTTGTTGTGCTTATGTTGTTTAACGATAAGCTGTTATGTTAGTATTTTACATCACTCATCTCTTGAGATGATTCCGGGGGTTAAGCTGCCCTCCGATGCGGGGTAGACTCAGGCGGTCTGGGACCATGATTCGAGAATACCTCATGCAGTCCCGAGGGCCTATGCGAGCTACGAGTTCGGGTTAGTGTGCGTCCTTTATGGGCATGCGGTCCATGTGGCCATGCGGACTGCGAAGTCCAGGACGATGCCGGGGAGTAGCTACCCTCGATGCGGGGAATACCTCATGCGGGCCTATGTGAGTGGCCTATGCGAGTCGCGGGAAGTTCGAGGGCTTGCGCGCACATTAGATCTTGCGGGCAAGTGGCGGCTTTGATCATGTGATGCAGGCAGATCTTATGATACGATTCATGACCTTGTTGGTGCTGGGTGTTAGTAGTCGGCTATGCCTTCGTACTTACCCCGCACGGTGTTATTATGGCAGTGGGACACGTGTTCATGTGTGTTCCTTGGTGCTTTTATATCATAAAGCTGGCGGTGAGGAAGGTATTCCACGGGCATGATTGATGTTGTGGGCGTGAGACCCATTATTATATTTGAGTAATGACTTTGAGGCGTGAGTCACGACTTGATATATTTGCTTGTTTATTGTGAGCGTAGTTTTGTTATCATACATGTCTCTGCTTTATATAGACTACTATGATTCCATTTACGTATTTTCGATTTCACATACTTGGTACTGTTATCGACCTCGCCGGGGTGCGTTCATCTTTGCGCAGTTGAGGTACACCAGTCGTTGATCCTAGCTTTCAGGGTCACAGTTCAGCGTATGGGAAGCCCCGTTTCTCCGGAGGCTTATCAGTGGTATATTCCCCTGTCGTAATAGGTGTTTACATTCAGGGGTTTGGCGGGGCCCTGTCCCGCCATTGCTGTCGTATCTTTTCTTAGAGGTGCATGTAATCTTTGTTGTGGCGGGGTTTGTAAAGAAAGGATTAAACTGTTCATTTTGAAAGAGTTGTTATTATTATTTATGCCGAAGGGCAAGTTTTCTAAAGATAATTGTTGTACGCTTCTTGTTATTTCATGTTGTTGTGTTATGTTCCGCTAATTTCTCTGATGTTGTATCACTAGGGTGCCCGGGGTAAGGCACCAGTCACGGGCCCGGGTTCGGGTCGTGACATACGCTATCCAAAAATGTAATTACAACTCTATCCAGTCTAGCCCACATGTGAATATAGACCTCTAAGATTTGAACAAATACTATGACGAGACAAGGCCCCGCCGTACCCCTGAATATACATAGCCATGACAACTCCGGAACATTGGAGCCATCTCGAAATGCTGAAACATGATCCGAAGCTCGCGAATCCACAACTGTGTACCTAAACCTGCGGACATGAACGCACTTGAAGCGGGTCGATAACAAAAATTTAATATGGAAGAGAAATAAAGTACAGTAAACAGATCATAACTGTACAAAAGAATGACAGGGGCAAGTATAAAAAGTACATACCAGATCCTGCCGTGTCATTACCACTTATAAACTTAATTGCACATCATTATCTTTTCCATTCCATTAAGAATTATAGCCATATCTTACGTACATACTTAGGAGAAGTCATTAAGTTCATTAGAATCTATCTTACTTATCTTTCATAACATAATCCGACCCTTTATGGAGGGACGCATATACTACCCGACCAAATCTGGGACGCGATCAAGTCACACAAATATCAAAGCGTGCCCGTGGAATCCCTCATCACTGCCGACAACTATAAGTGTAAAATATAACCATGTGACGCGCCCGTGGCATCTCACCTCACTGTCGGCGTACACATACACAATACATATATATATCTCCTGTCCGTGGAATCCCACATCACTGCCGACAGCTGTAGGTGTAACATATACAACACATATATATATATATATATAACACGGCCGCATGCCCCAGAATCCCTCATCGTATAAGCATGGACATAACGTGCCCTCGGCATCCCTCATCGTAGGTGCAGGTCTTCATGGGGAGCTAGCCCATGGAGTAATAATATAACATGCCCCCAGAACCCCTCATCGTGGGTACATGTCTTCATGGGGAGCTAGGCCATAGAGTAATAATCGTACATAGCATGGTCGCATGCCCCGGAATCCCTCATCGTATAAGCATGGACATGGGTAATAAAACAAATCCGGGAATCTAACCCGCCTCCTGGTCACATGCCTCGGAATCCCACATCGTATAAGCATGTCCAAGGATCAATCATAATGGAAGCATACCCGTGGAATCCCACATCACTGTCGGTACGTCCAAGTAAACTTACAACAAGACAGTCGGCCCTCCAACTGAGAGTCACGACAACGTAAACATATAATACTTGCACTCAAAGCTATCACAAGCAAACATAGGTAAGTTCATTAAACCTTTAGACTTCCATTTTTATAAACTTATGGCACTTTCGTTTCACACATAAAAATCCGGGAATTTAACCCAAAGTACTACGTACTTCCATTCTTTTAAAAAGGTTCCTTTTCATATAAAACCCCAAGATACTAACACCCGTAGTATCAAGGCTTGTTTACACCTTACCTAAGTCACTACACTTTTAGAAATACATTTATAACCACTAAATCAAGTGACTTCTTTCCTTAAAACTTAAGCAATAGATGCTTTTAAATCCATTTGCCTTTCTTTATTTCCAAAACATTTATCATTACTTAGAGTAAACCACTCTTTTAACTTTCCATAAAGTTATTATAACCCACATCCCATAAAGTCGTTATACTAACTTTATACCTTAGGCAAATACATTCTTTTTCCAACCAAGAGACTTATACTTTCGAAAACCAAGTATCGTATACTTTCAACATACTTCAAGTCTCTTATCTTTTAGAATCCTAAGTAGTTCATAGTCTTAACACTTCATTACGTAAACTCTTTAAATTAAGCAACATATGCCTTATATGTGTGAATAGGTTATACTTGTTTATACTGATCTCATTAAAGCAGCCATGATCTAGAAAATGTAATACAATTTTGTCTTATCTTAGCTTCTATGCAGATGGATAATTCTACTTGTTTTAATATAATTTATCATCATTACATTTTCCTTTATTAACGCTGCAATGGCTTGTTCGATACTTATTCTCATTCGTGTCGTAAATTAGCCAAGTCAACTTGGCTCCAAACACCTCCTAACGACTCTTACCAACATCCCCCATAAGACTTGGTAAGAACTTAGGATAACTCAGACATAACATTTACATAGAGTAAATCAACATACCTACTTCTTAACTTCTAAGAGTAGAAGGAAACATGAAATAATACCACATGTACATTCCATACATAGAATCATGTCAAAAGAAGGAAGAGGTTCACATACTTCGCGACGATTATCGACAATTAGCAAAATGCTCCGAAGTACTTCAACCTTGATATCTATTCCATCCTTCAAGTAGAATCCGCTATACTTAGTACTTTAACCTAAAATGGCCATAATACGTCCATTAACCTCTAGCTTCGAACGTAGAATATTCCAAGTGCTAAGTCACTAAATTCTACGGAAAATCGGACAACACTTCCTTTGTTTCTACATACTTTGCCACCTTTTTCAAGGTCGAATACAATAACCAAACACGCCACATTTAAGGCTCAACAATGTAGTTAAAAATATGGGATTACACGCCTACAAGACGTGTAAAATTCCGCCCCACAATTGATATCACATTAGTCCACAATACAATGCCATTTTCGGCCAAAAGGTGCAACATCTTATCAAACTTTCCAATTCCTTTTCAATCCAAGTTCTTAGGTCAACATGTTATATAGTCAAAAACAACTTCAACAACTACAATTTCCTTCTTTATATAACATATGACAACTTAACTAGTAACCAACCTGCATTAAAATCTTAAGGGCTAACATACTAGTTTTCAGATTAGGGTTCCAACAATCAATACACTTATCAAACTTCATACTAAATACCTCATGCTTGCTAATATCCATAGCTACAACAATAAGTAATCTTAATTACTAAAACGACAAGAATTATACCTTTACAAGCCCTTAATCTTTCCAAGATTCAAAGTCGCTCCTTATAAATTATTAGCTCCTTTCCTTATGTTCCAATCCGCTCCAAGAACTCCTTAGAAGCCTATGAAGAACTCATCTTCAAGTTCCAACTTCAAAGTTGAAGAACTCCTTAAGTTTCCGCCTTGCGACTAATACGAAAACGCCACTTTTCCGAAATATTTCTATTGAGATAACCTTACAATACTTTTAGGAACCTTGGGTTTAAGTCTAGTGAATTATCATCCACAATTGCAAAATTTCAAGGTTAGAATGGTCATTTGACCATTGTGGATGATAAGTCTTCAAGCTTGAGATTGTTGACTTGTCAACTTGTCCACTTGGCTATTATCCAAGTGTCTTTCATCCTAGCCACTCAAGTGTTGCCATCTTGACCCTCCATTGTGTTTTATATACCACACTAGTAGCAAGACAAGGTCTTCCACACTTAGAAAATTGAGAGAACTTTGAGCTTAGCAAGACATGCTCTCGGGTTCACCATTCCCATACAAGAAAAATTTGTAATTTTGTTCCATTATTCACAAGACTTAAACCCAAGGTCCCTAAGGGTATTGTAAGGATATCTCAATAGAAAGATTTCGGAAAAACGACGTTTTCACGTTAGTCGCAAGGAGAAAACCTAAGTAGTTTTCCTAGTTTTGGATTGGAAATGGAAGAGAAGTTGGTTGTGAACTTCTAAAGGCTTCAAATAGCGGATTGGAGCGTAAAGGAAAGGAGCTAAGAATTACTAAGGAGCGACTTTGAATCTTGGAATTTTTAAGGGCTTGTAAAGGTATAAATCTTGTCATTTTAGCAATTAAAGTTTACTTATTGTTGTAGCTATGGATATTAGCAAGCATGAGTTATATAGTATGAAGTTTGATAAGTGTATTGGCTATTGGAACCCTAATCCGAAAACTAGCATGTTTAGCCTTAAGATTACAATTCAAGTTGATTATTAGTTTAAGTCGTCGCATGTTGTATAAAGAAGGAAATTGTAGTTGTTGAAGTTTTTTATGACTATATAACATGTTAGATCTTAGAACTTGGAATTGGAAAAGAATTTGGAAAGGACTTGTGTTGTTGTTTTAAGTTGGCCGAGAATGGCTTTAAATATGGAACTACTTCGTATGAATTGTGGGGCGGAATTTTACACGTATTGTAAGGCGTGTAATCCCCTTTGATTGGTTGGTATGTTGAGCCTTAAATGTAGCATGTTTGGTTATTGTATTCGGCCTTGAAAAATGTGGCAAAGTATGTAGAAACAAAGGAAGTGCTGCCCGATTTTCCTTAGAATAAGAGACCGTATACTTAGTATTATTCTACGTTAGAGACTAGAAGTTGATAGTCATGTTGTGACCATTATAGGTTGACAATTCTCACGCAGCGTATTCGGCTTAGCAGCTTGTGGATTTTAGTAGAAAGGTATGTGAACTATCTCTTCTAGCATGATTCCTTAAGATAAAGAAAGTATGTCCTACTCCTTAAATGATCCATTCCTTGGTTGTATTTGGATTGCCTAAAATAGAATTTGTTCTATGTACTTCCTTGATTGTACTTTGATGTTTAAAGTGTAAGTTGTATAATCCATTGCCTTAGTGACGTTTGGATTCTTAAGAGTGAAAGTATTTTACTTAAGGTACATAGAGTCTTGAAAAGGAAGTGGTTTCCAAACCTTTTGGCTAGTGCCTTAGTTCCAAAACCTAAGGGTTGTTATAATGACTTTAGGGGAGTTAAAGGAGTGATTTACTTGAGGTTTAAAAGTAGAAGAAACTTGTTTTCTAAATATTAAGAGACTTGAAGTATTTTGAAAGTTAAGAACTTGATTTGTAAGTATGTGATACTTGGTTTTAAAAGTATAAGTCTCTTGGCTATAAAAGGAATGGATATGTCTAAAACCATAAAGGGTTATAACGACTTTATGTGGAGTTGGTTATAACGGCTTTATGGAAGGTTAAGAAAGTTGTCTATTTTGGTTAATGGGCATAAGTTGCCTAGATTGTGAAAATTTGAAGTTACTTGATTTCAAGCTTTGAAATGAGTTTTCTAAAAGTGTAGTAACTTACTTTGAAAAATAGACACACCTTGATACTACGGGTGTTAGCATCTTGGGGTTTTATATAAAAAGAAGTCTTTTGAAAAGAATGTACGTACGTAGTACTTTGGCTTGTTTAATTGAGAATTATTCTATGTGTGCCTTGATAGGTACTTGGCTTGTTTAATTGAGAATTATTCTATGCGTGCCTTGATAAGTACTTTGGCTTGTTTAATTGAGAATTATTCTATAAGTGCCTTGAGTTTATAAAATAAAAGTCTAAAGATTTTATGAACTTGCCTATGTGTGCTGGTGATAGACTTTGAGTGCAAGTATTATGTTTTATTACGTTGCCGCGACTCTCGGTTGGAGGGTCGGCTGTCTTGTTGTAAGATTACTTGGGCGCAAGCGGTGATGTAGGATTCCACGGGTATGCTTCCATTATTTGTATTACCCGGACATGCTTATACGATGTGGGATTAGGCGTGTGACCGGAGGCGGGTTAGATTCGGTTGTTTGTATTACCCCATGGTCATGCTTACACGATGTGGGATTCCGGGGCATGCGACCACGTGGGATATTGTTATTCCATGGATTAGACTGTTATGATTTCATTACAGTACTTACTGTTTCACATACTTGGTACATTCTTCGTACTGACCTCCTTCGGGGGGCTGCGTTCATCACGCGAGTTTAGGTGCAGATTTGGTGATCTGCAGTGTAGGACCTGCTCGAGTTTTGGATAGCTCCTCTGTTCGGGAGTTTATCTTTTGGTATAGTTCCTTCGCAGGCTTTTATGCGGTTATGGATGCAATGGGGCCTTATCGTCATATTTGATAAAACTCTTAGAGGTCTGTATTCATATGTGGGATTGGACTCATATACAATGTAGTGTCTTTTGATTATGTATATTATGGCAGCCTTGTCGGCTTTGCCCTTGTACGTATGTTGGTTTTGAAAAAAAAAATGAGGTGTTATTTAATTTCCGCAGTTTACTTAGTTGTTAAGGTAGAAGGGTGCCCAGGTAGGGCACCAGTCATGGGCCCGGGGTTCGGGGCGTGACAGAGTGGTATCAGAGCAGTCAGTCCTCAGAATGTCTACAGACCGTGTCTAGTAGAGTCTTGATTATCGGTGTGTTGCGCGCCACACCCATAAACAGGAGGCTACAGGACATTTAGGAGTTGGTTTCTATTCTTCTCACTCTAAGATCGTGCCATAGAGCTGTGTTAGTAAGATAATTCCTCTCTGACGTATTTTTGTGTACAGCTATGTCTCCAAGGAGGGCAACAGTCGCCCAGAAGGGCAAAGGAGTAGCAGGAGCTACTAGTCAGACTCAGAGAGTTGATAGGGCTTATGCCCAGGGTATACCGAATATTGTGCCGCAGTCGGCGAGTTCTTCTGCGCCAGGTTTTGAGACCCCAGCACCAGAGCCTCCAGTTTCTCAGTTAGGGGAAGACTATAGGGTCATGAGGGAAGCAGTTATGTTATTGACCAAGATAGCGGTGCTACAGTTTCATCATCAGGAGGTTATTCGGCCAGTACCGACAGGTGTACAGAGGGTAGAGGGCCAACGCGGAGATCAGCGTAAGAGGGCTAGACCGGTTGGTTATCCCGGTGAGTTAATGGACGAGCAGCCTCAGCAGCGAGTGAGATATTCGTCCCATCCTACCCATTACATACCCCCGCAACTCATAGGTGGGAGATTGGACTCCACAAGGTATTTAGGAGCCGGTCCAAGCTCCAGGGGTCGAGGTTCTCAGAGGAGCAGAGGATTTTCTCAGTCGAGGCCACTTTTTCCTCAGTGTTTCCGATGTAGTAAGCGTCATATGGGGACATGCCGTTATGGCACAGATGTTTGTTATTATTGTGACCGTCCGGGCCACAAGCAGTGGGAATGTCCTGTTAGAAAGAGCGCCGGTAGGGTGGCTCAGCCTATGAGGCCGATGGTTGATTCTCTTTCCTCCGCAGCTGTGCGTCCCCCAGGGCAGGGTGTTCAGATGTCAGCCAGTCATGGTAGAGGTCAGGGTGGAGTTTATAGTTCTGGCGGTCCTTCGAACCGCATAGATGACGTGACTACTGGACAGGATCAGGAGGCAACATCGCATGGGGTTACAGTTATATCTCGATTCTTTTGAATCATACGTGCATTGATAGATTCAGATTTCGCCCTAGCATATATGTTTTCCCTTTGTTTCTAGCAGTTGTAAGTGATAGTACCCCCAGAGGTAGGAATACTTTGATTAGTAAAGTGAAAAGTTAATAATGTTGACAAGATTGATAAGTAAACTGAGACTATAGTTGTGTAGAGTTCACAAGTAGTAATTACCCCATAACAGTGTAAGACCAATAGGGAAGGATGTACGGTAGAAATACTTCGACCTATGTGACGAACCTCTAGTGAATAGGGGGATAGGGTGAGAAGTACCTTGAGATAAGAGAAAGATTTATTTCAGACTAAGAATGAGAAGTTAAGTATGACGATGAGTCGGGTTATGGACTCATTTCGGGTCAACCGGTAGTATGGAATGGGGTGATGTCAGTTGGTAATGGTTCCGCGATGTGATAGGGTCACGAGGGTGCAAGGCCCAAGTCTAGTTGATCGTTGTACGAGTTTGTGGATGTGTTCCACCGGAACCAGGTCGTAAGGGTCGAGAAGAGCCTTAGCGGAAATTCAAGTAGCATTATGGCCAAGTTTAGAAGTACGAGAAAGTATGACCAGTAAGAGAATAAAGGAACCTCTAAGGATCCCGTGTTTGAGAAGACTGTAACCTTCGAGTATTGTGAGAAGGGACCACGGACGGAAGGTCTATTGATATGTTTACGTATGTTATGTGGTGGCCATGTGTGGCATCGTTGGTCTTGTGGAGTATTGATTGGTAGGCAGAGTATAGAGACTGTGCCGGAGTTTGTATAGCTTGGCAACCGACTAAGAACATTCGGGGACGAATGTTTCTAAGGGGGGAAGAATGTTACACCCCGTAAGTCCAGGACATGTATAAGAGAATGTACGTAAGGAATCAAGACTTGGAAATTGGTACGAAAGGAAGAATTGTTTTTCCGACGGGAAATCTTCCGAACGTCGGAAAGGAAAAATGTTCGTTGTTGAGAATTGAATTCTCAAAATGCACTATTTGAAGAGTATGGAACTTATTAACATTATGGAATTTTATTTTTACGGATTTGGTCATGTGGGGCCCACCCGAGGAATTTTATATTTTGTAGGGCCCATGAGGTTCTGAATTTTATGGACGAATGAGAGGGCAACACGTGGCACCTCCCCCATATGGTCTTGGACGAAAATAGTAAGGGTAAAATGGTCATTGACCATCAAGGAAGATAAGTCTTGCAAGCTTGAGATTGTTGACCAAGGTCAACTTGTCCACTTGGCTATTTAATTAATGATCTTCATCCAAGCCACACATTAGTTATAATCTTGGCCCTTCATTGTGTTATATATACTAGATTAGTGCAAGACAAGGTCTTCCAACACTTAGAATTATTTCACTCTTTCTTGTTCTTCACAAGAGCTCTCGGCTTTGATGAATTTTCCACACAAAAAATTTTAGTTTGTGATCCATTATTCACAAGACTTAAACCCAAGGTCCCTAAGGGTATTGTAAGGATATCTCAATAGAAATATTGCGGAAAAACGACGTTTTCACGTTAGTCGCAAGGCGGAAACTTAAGGAGTTCTTCAACTTTGAAGTTGGAACTTGAAGATGGGTTCTTCATAGGCTTTTAAGGAGTGCTTGGAGAGGATTTGAACATAAGGAAAGGAGCTAAGAATTGCTAAGGAGCGACTTTGAATCTTGGAAATTTTAAGGACTTGTAAAGGTATAAATCTTGTCGTTTTAGCAATTAAGGTTTACTGATTGTTGTAGTTATGGATATTAGCAAGCATGAGTTGTATAGTATGAAGTTTGATAAGTATATTGGCTATTGGAACCCTAATCCGAAAACTAGCATGTTTAGCCTTAAGATTACATTTCAAGTTGATTATTAGTTTAAGTTAAATCGCATGTTGTATAAGAAGGAAATTGTAGTTGTTGAAGTTGTTTATGACTATATAACATGTTAGATCTTAGAACTTGGAATTGGAAAAGAATTTGGAAAGGACTTGTGTTGTTGTTTTAAGTTAGCCGAGAGATGGCTTTTGGAGTATTAAACTACTTGGTATGAATTGTGGGGCGGAATTTTACACGTATTGTAAGGCATGTAATCCCCTTTGATTGGTTGGTATGTTGAGCCTTAAATGTGGCATGTTTGGTTATTGTATTCGGCCTTGAAAAAGGTGGCAAAGTATGTAGAAACAAAGGAGGTGCTGCCCGATTTCCGTAGAATAAGAGACCGCTTACTTAGTATTATTCTACGTTAGAGACTAGAAATTGATAGTCATTGTCACGCCCCGAACCCCGGGCCCGTGACTGGTGCCCTACCTGGGCACCCTTCTACCTTAACAACACAAGTAAACTGCGGAAATTAAATAACACCCCTTTTTTTTTTAAAACCAACATACGTACAAGGGCAAAGCCGACAAGGCTGCCATGATATACATACTTAAAAGACACTATACTGTACATGAGTCCAAACCCACATATGAATACAGACCTCTAAGAGTTATACTGAACTATGACGGGACAAGGCCCCGCCGTACCCATAACTGTACAAAAGCCTGTACTGAAAGAACTTATACCCAAAAAGATAAACTCCCGAACAGAAGGAGCTATCCAAAAAAATCTGAGCAGGGTCCTACACCTGCCGATCACCGAACTGCGTACCTAAACCTGCGGCATGAACGCAGCCCCCCGAAGGAGGTCAGTACGAAGAATGTACCAAGTATGTGAAGCGATGAAATGCGTAATGAAATCATAACATCTAAGCAAAGCAGGAGACATGTATGATAGCCAACCTACGACACAACGACACATAGCGATCATAACAAGTCAGGGACGCATGCCCTCATGTTATTTCTAAAATATAACCATGGGTCTCACGCCCACAATATCAATCATGCCCGTGGAATCCTTCCTCACTGCCGGTAGTCCATGATATAGTATAACACCAATAGGCATACCTGAACACCAAGTCCCACCTGTGTCCTAAAAACTGTACGGGCCAAGTAGGAAGACGAGAAGGTGGTAAAGCAGGGGGTATAATGTCTTGGGGGTTTACCCCTCATTTATACTATTACCCTATCTCTGGCAACCATCAAACAAAACAAGCAGGGGGTATAATGTCTTAGGGGTTTACCCCTCATTTATACTCTTACTCTGGAGAAGGTGGTATAGCGTCTTGGGGGTTTACCCCTCACTTATACTCTTACCCTATCTCGACCGACCATCAAACAAAACAAGCAGGGGGTATAATGTCTTGGGGGTTTACCCCTCATTTATACTCTTACCCTGGAGAAGGTGGTATAGCGTCTTGGGGGTTTACCCCTCACTTATACTTTTACCCTATCTCGACCGGCCGTCAAACAAAACATAAGCACTACCATGTCTTCTATAAAAATCCGGGAATTTAACCCAAGTACTACAAATAACGGAAGCATACCCGTGGAATCCCACATCACTGTCGGTACGTCCAAGTAACTTACAACAAGACAGCCGGCCCTCCAACCGAGAGTCGCGGCAACTTAATAAAACATATTCCTTGCACTCAAAGGCTATCGTCAGCATACATAGGCAATTCTCAATTAATCAAGCCAAAGTACTTATCAAGGCACACATAGAATAAATTCTCATTTAACAAGTCAAAGTACTTATCAAGGCACAAATAGAATAATTCTCATTTAACAAGCCAAAGTACTTATCAAGGCACAAATAGAATAATTCTCATTTAACAAGCCAAAGTACTTATCGAGGCACAAATAGAATAATCCTCATTTAACAAGCCAAAGTACTTATCGAGGCACAAATAGAATAATCCTCATTTAACAAGCCAAAGTACTTATCGATGCACAAATAGAATAATCCTCATTTAACAAGCCAAAGTACTTATCAAGGCACAAATAGAATAATCCTCATTTAACAAGCCAAAGTACTTATCAAGGCACAAATAAAATAATTCTCATTTAACAAGCCAAAGTACTACATACGTGCATTCTTTTCAAAAGACTCCTTTTTATGTAAAATCCCAAGATACTAACACCCGTAGTATCAAGGTGTGTCTATTTTTCAAAGTAAGTTACTACACTTTTAGAAAAACTCATTCCAAAGCTTGAAATCAAGTAACTTCAAATTTTCACAATCTAGACAACTTATGCCCAATAATCAAAATAGAAAACTTTCTTAACCTTCCATAAAGCCGTTATAACCAACTTCCCATAAAGCCGTTATAACCCTTTATGGTTTTAGACAATTTCATTCCTTTTTTATAACCAAGAGACTTATACTTAAAACCAAGTATCACAAACTTTAAAATCAAGTTTCTTAACTTTCAAAATACTTCAAGTCCCTTAATATTTAGAAAACAAGTTTCTTCTACTTTTAAACCTCAAGTAACTCACACCTTTAAAACAAGTTACTTCTCTTAAATAATGTCATTTCTCCTCTCTTAAAACAATTAAGTAAATCACTCCTTTAACTCCCCTAAAGTCATTACAACAACCCTTAGGTTTTGGAACTAAGGCACTAGACAAAAGGTTTGGAACCCACTTCCTTTTCAAGACTCTATGTACTTTAAGTAAAATACTTTCACTTTTAAGAATCCAACTTCACTAAGGCAATGGATTATACAACTTCCAAATTAAACATCAAAGTACAATCAAGGAAGTGCATAGAACAAATTCTATTTTAAGCAATCCAAATACAACCAAGGAATGGATCATTTAAGGAGTAGGAAATACTTTCTTTATCTTAAGGAATCATGCTAGAAGAGGAGATAACTCACATACCTTTTCGGCTAATATCCACAAGCTAAGCCGAATACGCCGTACGTAGAAGTGTCAACCTATAATGGTCACAACAAGACTATCAACTTCTAGTCTCTAACGTAGAATAATACTAAGTATTTGGTCTCTAATTCTACGGAAAATCGGGCATCACTTCCTTTGTTTCTACTCACTTTGCCACCTTTTTCAAGGACGAATACATTAACCAACACGCCACATTTAAGGCTCAAAACAACAACCAAACAAAGGGGATTACACGTCTTACAATACGTGTAAAATTCCGCCCCACAATTCGTACCAAGTAGTTAATACTTCACTAGCCATTCTCGGCCAACAATAACACAACACAAGTCTTTTCCAACCCTTTTTCAAATTTCAAGTTCTAAGGTCTAACATGTTATATAGTTATAAACAACTTCAACAACTACAATTTCCTTCTTTATACAACATGCGACGACTTAAACGAATAATCAACTTGAATTGTAATCTTAAGGCTAAACATGCTAGTTTTCGGATTAGGGTTCCAATAGCCAATATAATTATCAAACTTCATACTAAACATCTCATGCTTGCTAATATCCATAGCTACAACAATAAGTAAGTCTTAACTACTAAAACGACAAAATTTATACCTTTCCAAGCCCTTAAAATTTCCAAGATTCAAAGTCGCCTTAGCAATTCTTAGCTCCTTTCCTTAGGTTCCAATCCGCTCAATCACTCCTCAGAGGCCTATGAAGAACCCATCTTCAAGTTCCAACTTCAAAGTTGAAGAACTCCTTTAGTTTCCGCCTTGACTAATACGAAAAAGCCATTTTTCCAAATCTTTCTATTGAGATATCCTTATAATACCCTTAGGGACATTGGGTTTAAGTCTTGTGGCTAATGGATCAAAATCACAAAATTTTCTTGTGTGAGCAAGACCAAACCCGAGAGCCTCTTCTCTTGGCACAAAGTGTTCAAATTTTTCTAAGTGTAAATGAGCTAGTCTTGCACTAGTAGTAAGCTTATAAAACACAATGGAGGGCTTGGATTATCACAAATGTGAGGCTAGGATGAATTTCACTTGGATTAAGCCTATGTGGACAAGTTGACAAGTCAACAATGTCATGCTTGCAAGACTTATCTTCCAAGATGGTCAATGAACATTTTACCCTCCCTCTAATTCGACCAAGACCATAAGTGGGGGTGCCACGTGTCGCCCTCTCATTTGTCCATAAAATTCCGTAACCCTCGTGGGCCCCACAAAAATGTAAAATTCTTCGGGTGGGCCCCACATGACCAAATCCGTAAAAATAAATTTCCATAATGTTAACAAGTTCCATATTCCTCAAATAATGCATTTTGAGAATCCAATTCTCAACAACGAACATTTTTCATCTGAAGCGTTCGGAAGATTTTCCGTCGGAAAAACAATTCTTCCTTTCGTATCAATTTCCAAGTCTTGTTTCCTTTCGTACATTCTCTTTTACATGTCCTGGACTTACGGGGTGTAACAGTCATGTTGTGACCATTATAGGTTGACAATTTTACGTACGGCGTATTCGGCTTAGCTTGTGGATTTAGCCGAAAAGGTATGTGAACTATCTCCTCTTCTAGCATGATTCCTTAAGATAAAGAAAGTATGTCCTACTCCTTAAATGATCCATTCCTTGGTTGTATTTGGATTGCTTAAAATAGAATTTGTTCTATGTACTTCCTTGATTGTACTTTGATGTTTAAATTGTAAGTTGTATAATCCATTTCCTTAGTGAAGTTTGGATTCTTAAAAGTGAAAGTATTTTACTTGAAGTACATAGAGTCTTGAAAAGGAAGTGGTTTCCAAATCTTTTGGCTAGTGCCTTAGTTCCAAAACCTAAGGGTCGTTATAATGACTTTAGGGGAGTCAAATGAGTGATTTACTTAATTGTTTTAATAGAGGAGAAATGACATGACTTAAGAGAAGTAACTTGTTTTAAAGGTGTGAGTTACTTGAGGTTTAAAAGTAGAAGAAACTTGATTTCTAAAGATTCAGAGACTTGAAGTATTTTGAAAGTTAAGAAACTTGATTTGTAAGTATGTGATACTTGGTTTTAAAAGTATAAGTCTCTTGGTTATAAAAGGAATGAATATGTCTAAAACCATAAAGGGTTATAACGGCTTTATGGGAAGTTGGTTATAACGGCTTTATGGAAGGTTAAGAAAGTTGTCTATTTTGATTATTAGGCATAAGTTGCCTAGATTGTGAAAATTTGAAGTTACTTGATTTCAAGCTTTGAAATGAGTTTTCTAAAAGTGTAGTAACTTACTTTGAAAAATAGACACACCTTGATACTACGGGTGTTAGTATCTTGGGGTTTTACATAAAAATGAGTCTTTTGAATAGAATGTACGTACATAGTACTTTGGCTTGTTTAATTGAGAATTATTCTATGTGTGCCTTGATAAGTACTTTGGCTTGTTTAATTGAGAATTGCCTATGTGTGCTGGTGATAGCTTTTGAGTGCAAGTATTATGTTTTATTACGTTGCCGCGACTCTCGGTTGGAGGGTCGGCTGTCTTGTTGTAAGTTTACTTGGACGTACCGACAGTGATGTGGGATTCCACGGGTATGCTTCCATTATTTGTGTTACTCCTTGGACATGCTTATACGATGTGGGATTCCGGGGCATGTGACCAGGAGGCGGGTTAGATTCCCGGATTTGTTTGTATTACCCCATGGTCATGCTTATACGATGTGGGATTCCGGGGCATGCGACCATGCTATGTACGACTATTACTCCATGGGCTAGCTCCCATGAATACTGCACTACGATGAGGATGCCGAGGGCACGTTATGGCCATGCTTATACGATGAGGATTAGGGGCATGCGTACGTTATATATATATATATATATATATATATATATATATATATATATATGCGTGTTATATTATATCATGGATCCAGCGGTGAGGAAGGATTCCAGGCATGATTGATATTATGGGCGTGAGACCCGTGGTTATATTTTAGTAATGACTTTGAGGGCATGCGTCACGACTTGATATTCTTGCTTATGTATTGTATCTTGTAGGTTGGCTATCATACATGTCTCTGTTTTGTTTAGATCGTTATGATTTCATTCTGATTTCATGTTTCACATATTTGGTACATTCTTCGTACTGACCTCCTTCGGGGGGCTGCGTTCATGCCGCAGGTTTAGGTAGACATTTTGGTGATCTGCAGGTGTAGGACCTTGCTCAGAGTTTTTGGATAGCTCCTGCTCGTGAGTTTATCTTTTGGTATAGTTCCTGATCTGAGCTTTTATGCGGTTATGGAGTGCGGCGGGCCTTGTCCCGTCATATTTCAGTAAAACTCTTAGAGGTCTTTATTCATATGTGGGATTAGACTCATGTACAGTGTAGTGTCTTTTGATTTTGTATATTATGGCAGCCTTGTCGGCTTTGCCCTTGTAGGTATGTTGGTTTTGAAAAAAAAATGAGGTGTTATTTAATTTCCGCAGTTTACTTAGTTGTTAAGGTAGAAGGGTGCCCAGGTAGGGCACCAGTCACGGGCCCGGGGTTCGGGGCGTGACAGTACCAATTTCAAGTCTTGTGTTTCTTACGTACATTCTCTTAAACATGTCCTGGACTTACGGGGTGTAACAATTTCATACGTAGAACATGCCAAAAGAAGGAAGAGGTTCACATACCTCATTGACGGCTAACCAACACGACAAGTAGCAATACGCTCCAATGTACTTCAACCTTATCGGTTATTCCTCAAGCCAAGTAGAATATGCTACACGTAGTTCTTCAACCTATAATGATGATAGCACTTCTATCAATATCATACTTTCTAGTATAAGACTTATACCACATAATGACCCTCTAATTCTACGGAAATTTGGGCAGCACTTCTTTTGTTTCTACGTATTTTCCCACCTTTTCCAAGGCCCGTATTCATCAATCAACACGCCACATTTAAGGCACAACCAACAGTTAACCAAAGGGGATTACACGCCTAACTTGACGTGTAAAATTCTGCCCCACAATCTATATAAAAACAGTCCACAATTCTACAACAACGAGGGTACAATGCGAAGCCTTTAACACCCTTATTCCTTAGGACTTTCATTAGCCATTTACTAAATTAACCATGCATGTTAGGGGCTGATTTTCCAGCATAACAACACCCCAAAACAGTCCATAAAAATGGCATCACAACGTCTAACAGTTTTAGGCAGTTTTTCGGCCAATAACAACTATAACAATCTGATAACTCTTTCATTAATCCATTTTATTCCAATTCAAGTTCCAACACTTCTATATATGATGTACCAACTTATCAACAACCACATTACCTCATTTTAACATGCGACAAGTGTGGATAACGACAACAATATAACCAACGAAACCAATGGCACAAAATTGCCTCAACTCGGCCGACAACATATCTATCACATACACATCTTATTTTCCATTTCTTCCTTAACGTAAATTAATCCCTTAAACATAACAATAAGTAATATCCAATTACTGCGAAGGAAGAAGAATCATTACCTCATTTTTAGCCTTAAAAACGACAAAACAGTCCGGGGGTATATGGTCCGCAATTTTCGTTTCGCTCCACTTCTTCAAGTTCCAATCACATTTATGTGACCCCTATGAACTTATACAAAACTTCACTTGGTATTTCACTTCCAAAAAGTTGATAAAACTTAGGGTTTCACACCCTTTATTCTCGGCCAACACCTTGTTCTTGGGGTTTAAGGGGTTATATTTATTTAACGCTTCATTAGGGAGCTTAGTCTTGAGTTTGAGGATTTATCAACAAGGATTGAAGAATTTTGGTCTCCCATTTGTGCCCTTGGCCGAGAGCTCTCAAAGGAAAAGGCAGATATTTCATGAAATTTGGCTAAGTGTTAAGTCTTGCAAGCCTTTGCTTGTATATGTAATGTATCACAATGGGTAGGATCTTGACAAATGTATGCCCAAGTGTAGCAAGACAAGTGGAGTGGGACCCACAAGGCCCACTTGTCCACTTGTCACAAAATATCTAAGTCAAGTCTTCAAGACCAAGTGGGGGGTGTGGTGTGCCACGTGTCACCCTCTCATTGGTCTAAAAATATTTCATCTCCCAAAATATCTATAATTGGCCAAAATATCTCAAAATATTGTGGGCCCCACAAAACCGTAAAATTTTCCCGTGGGCCCCATGTGACCAAATCCGAACTTAAAAATCCATAAATCTAATATAATCCAAAAGTCTCAAATACCAAATTTGAGAACCAAATTCCAATTAATAAATATTTTCCTTCACAAATTCCCGAAATTCAAATCTTATTTTCATACGTACGTTCTCATCTCAATCTCTTGGAAATACGGGGTGTAACATCCTTTCCCCCTTAGAAACATTCATCCCGAATGTTCATACTAGGTTCATGCAAATCAAATCTCGGTATAGTCTCCTTAGACTACACCCTACAAAGCCAAACATCCCACATATGGCCCTAATACATCACACATGCATATACATAAATCATAAGCCAACCGAGGAATTAAATCTAAAGTGTGTATCACCACTATTAACTCTCATTCATGGCCTAAAAGGATTCTCTTTTCGTACCTTCATTATTCATAACTATAAATACTTCAATTCTTTTAACACTTGTTCTCTCCTTTTCTTACTTGTCGTACTCTTCTCGTACTTCCAAACTTATTCTAGTATACATACATAATTTCAATCATTGCTTCTGTTTTCAAATCCTTGGAGTTACTATATCCAAACTTGGTCTTTATACTTAGATTCAATTTCCGTTAAGGCCCTTCTCGGCCCTCACGACCCGGTTCTGGTGGAACGCGTCCATGAACTCATACAACGATTAACTAGACTTGGGCCTTGCACCCTCATGACCCTATCAGATAGAGGGACCATCTCCAACTGACCCCACTCCATTCGAGGATAAGGGTTGACCCGTAATTGGCCCACAACCTGACCCATCGTCACACTTAACTCTCATTCTTGGTCTGCAATAAATCTTACTACCCGAGAAGACCTTGTACATCTAAGGTCTCAGCGGTTATCAATATTCTAAGGTTCACAATTATTCCATGTCCCAAGTTTACCTTATCAGTCCCCACATACGGGTAAGGTAGCTTCTCATAATCTCAAAATCACGTTGTCTTACTCACAACAACTCTATTTACTCCATACCAATATTATTCACATAATCACTTAAGCGTACAACGCAGCTTACTCTAACAACATGGTTGTCACGACCAGACCTGGGGCCCGCGACTGGTGCCCTACCTGGGCACCCTTACAGGTATACATCAAAGAAAATCAGCGGAACATACATGAAACTCATAACGTACATTTAACAGAAAATGAACAACAGGCTAGCCGATAAGGCTACCTCCCTGGACATAAATATATATATATATATATATATATATATATATATATATATAAACAAACACAGTTACATCCTTATTCTTTATAAACCGACACACAATATATGACTACAGACCTCTAAGAATTTTTGTCATATTCTTCGTGACGACAAGGCCGTCGTACCTCTGAATATACCTATCCATAATGACCAACTCCAGAACATTGGAGCTATCCCAAAATGCTGAACAACGATCCTAAGCTCACGGATCCACAACTGTGTACCAAGACCTGCGGACATGAACGCAGCCCCCCGAAGGGGGTCAGTACAACAAGGTACCAAGTATGTAAACAAGAAGTACAATAAGCGAGATCATAACTGTACACAAGAATGACAGGGGCAAGTATGAAAAGCAAATACCAGATCCTACCGTGTCATAAAACAACCAGAGCCAACTGTACCTTGTATCAATGTACTACTGTAACACCGTACCACTCTCACATATGAAAGCCATGTCAAAAATCCGACACCGCCTCAAAGATATAATATCACAGAAGCATGCTCGTGGAATACAATATCACCGTCAGCATGTAACAAGTATAATGTACCCTACCAGTACATTGTGCCTTTTTAACAAAGAGAGTGAACAAGAATAAACTTTGTCGGTTTTTAAAACAGGAAGCTTATGATTAACCTAGGGCCATCCGCCCGTAGTATCATTATGCAATCCTAATCCTAGGACTATTTTACCCGCATAGGCCGTTTGGACCCGCATGAGGTAATCTCCTCGCATAGGCTGTATTCGCCCGCATCGGTCGCATGGACCCGCATGAGGTAACCTCCTCGCATAGGCTGTATCCGCCCGCATGGTAATCGAACCCGCATAAGCCCTACGGACTCGCATGAGGTAGCTTCCTCGCATCGTGGGGAGCAAATCCACGGAATATGCAAATGTAACAAGCCCGGGGAATGACCCCATAATGAATAATATATCACAGGCACAACCGGCTAACATAATCACGTAACATAAGCACAATCGGTTATCATAATCACATAACATAAGCACAACCGGCTATCATAATCACATAACATAAGCACAACCGGCTATCATAATCTCATAACATAAGCACAACCGGCTACCATAATCAACCCGACCTATGTGTAGGCTTGGTGGTCTCATAACATAACATTTTAAACCGCCTTTTCACTTCTTCTTAAGTCGTTATAACAACTTCCCATAAAGCTATTATAACAACCCTTCATTTTAGAGAACTTAAGGCACTTTTATTTCTTATCACATCGGGGAAACTAAACCCAAAAGTACTACGTACATACATACTTCAAAAGAATCATGCAACCCCTTTTCCTTAAATCAACAAAATACTTTTAAAACTCAAGTTACATACTCTTTTGGAATCATTCTTCTTAATTCTTGGAATAAATCAAAATGCCCTACTTTTAAAATCAAGTCATTCCTTCCTTTAAAAATCAAGTCTCATATCTTGAAAAATAAAGTCTCATAACCTTTTAGGAAATCAAGGTTCATAGTCTTAAAACTTCATAACATAAATTCTTAAAATCAATTCACTTACTTCAATTAAATCAAGTCATTTCTTCCTTTAAGAATCAAGTCTCATAACTTAAAAAATAAAGTCTCATAATCTTTAAAGTAATTCGAGTTACTTATACTTTCATAATCAAGACTTATATATTTTCAAAATCAATTTACTTACTTCAAATAAATCAAGTCACTACATATTTTCGAAATTCAAGTCTCACGTACTTTCCGAATTAATACTTTTATGAGTCGTGAATAGGTTATACTCGTTTATAACGATCTTGTCCATTGAGCCATGATCTAGAAAACGTAATACGATTTTGTCTCATCTTAATTTCTATGCAGATGGAAGATTCTACTCATTTCAATGTAATTGATTACCGATACATTTTCATTAACGCTGCAATGGCTTGTTCGGTCCTTTTTTTCATTAGTGAAGTAAGTTAGCAAGGTCCACTAGACTCCAATACTTCCTAACGACTCTTACCAACATCCCCCATAAGACTTGGTAAGAACTTAGGAATATTCAAGACATGCCTTTAGCATAAAATCAATAACAGGAATACTCCCTATGTCAAGGAAAGTATACTCAAGAACAAGTCATGTATACTCCTAACAACAAGGCAAGTATACTTCAATTATCAAGGCAAGTATACTCCTAACAACAAGGCAAGTATACTTCAATATCAAGGCAAGTATACTCCTAACAATAAGGCAAGTATACTTCAATATCAAGTCATGTATACTCCTAATAACAAGGCAATTATACCATAAAAATACTTATGTCTATAGAAAGAAGAAGTTCACATACCTCGTGACGACTAACCAATACGACAAGTAGCAAAATGCTCCAAAGAACTTCAACTTCATCGGCTATTCCTTAAGTCAAGTAGACTCTGCTATACGTAGTACTTCAACCTAAAATGGCCATAGTACTTCTATCAATATCATACTTACTATTTTAAGACTTATACCAAATAATTGCCCTCTAATTCTACGGAAAATCGGACAGCACTTCATTTGTTTCTACGTACTTTTCCACCTTTTCTAAGGCCCGTATTTATCAACCAATAAGCCACATATAAGGCGCAACAAACCAGAAATTCAAAGGGGATTACACGCCTTAACAGGACGTGTAAAACTCTGCCCCACAATTAATGTAAAATTTGTCCAATAATCTTAAGCCATGCTCAGCAACAACAACATAAACCTTCATTAAATCCATTATACTTCAAGTCATACTTCCACACTTATACATAATTCATACCAACATTTAATGACATGACTCCCTTCAACATATAACATGTAATTAACGAAGGTAACAACGACATTACCCAACGAAAGCTTAAGGCGACAAAACTGTCCAAAATTCTAGGCCATTTCGGTAATCACAAAGACAACAACAACATCTATTCTTTTCCATTTCCTTTTCAATCCAAGTTGTTACTCTAACATGTTATATAGTCGCAATCAATTATAACAACTAAAATCCCTTTCTTATACAACATGCGAGGATTATAACTATCGACTAAATGGATTTCCAATTTTAATGGCTAACATGTCAAACTCCGATTTAAGCTTCCAAATTCCATAACATTTATCAATCTTCGTTCTAAATATATCATGCTCATCTATCAACTACTACAACATGAAATCTTGAATTACAATAGCAAGATGGAGATTATTACCTCTTTAAGCCCAATTACAATCCAAAACTTAAAGTCGATCCTTAGCAATTTTAGCTCCTTTTCTTGACGTTTCAATCCACTCCAAGCAACCCTTAGAAGTTCATACACAACTTTTCTTCAATTTCCAACTTCAAAGTTGAAGAACACCTTAGGTTTTCATCTTGCGACTAACGTAAAAACGTAGTTTTTCCGGGATTTTTGTATTGAGATATCCTTAGAATACCTCTAGGGATCTTAGGTTTAAGTATTGTGAATTATAAAGCAAGATTGCAATTTTTTTTGTGTGGATATAGTGCCTTAGTCGAGAGCTCCTTTTCAAGAGCAAGAAAATGATTTTTTTTTCTAAGTGTTGGATTTTGTTTAGTCTTGCACTAGCAATGTAGATATATACTACAACCAAGGGGTGAGATCAAAACAAATGTGTGGCTAGAATGAGGTCAATTTTGGTCAATATTATCAAGCTTCCACTTGACCCTTTGACTTGGTCAATTCTTTTATTCATCCAACAAACATGTGGAGGGTGACACGTGTCGCCCTCCCATTGGTCCATAATATATTGTTTCCCAAAATTTCCATAATTGGTCAAAATATCGGAAACCTCGTGGGCCCCACAAAAACGTAAATTTCTTTCGTGTGGGCCCCATATATCCAACTCTAAAAATAAAATTCCATAGTTCCGATAAATTCCAACAGTCTCAAATAACAATTCTGAGAACCCAATTCTCATTAAGGAACAATTTTCCTTCCCGAGGTTCGGAAGATTTTTTTCCCTTTGCAAAACAATTCTTTCTTTCGTTCAAATTTTTAAAGTCCTGATTCCTTACGTACATTCTCTTAAACATGTCCTGGAATTTCTGGGTGTAACAATGGTATGTCCTTAAGTCAATTGAACCTGATCATTCAAGAGCCTATCACAATCTTAGTCAGTTCATTACCTCCTGACTATTCCAAATCAGTACATATATAAAGCCTAGGTGTGGATTCAATAAACTGTTTCACACCTTCCCAAAAAAAAATTATTAAGGCTTAACCAACTCATGGTAATTCATAATCACTTTAGACAACACACATGGCTCCAAATAACTACGATCGTACAGATATACATCATCATAATACCATCTATATGATAATTTTTACCCACCTGGATACGCAATCCATATAATTCTTTCTGGGCTACTGTTGTCTTTCTTATAGCTGCAACCACAATAATACGTTAGGGAGAGACTACCCTAACAACACAGCTCTATCGCACGATCTCAGAGTGAGAAGAAGGGAAATCAATCCTAAATGTACTATAGCCTCCTGTCTATAGATGTGGTGCACAACACACCGATAAACAAGACTCTACTATACACGGTCTGTAGATATTCCGAGGACTAACTGCTCTGATACCACTCTGTCACGCCCCAAACCCCGGGCCCATGACCGGTGTCGTACCTGGGCACCCTTCTACCCATACAACATAAGTAACTCGTGGAAGGTAAATAACACTCATTTTTTTTCTAAACAAAGGCAAAGCCGAAAAGGCTGTCATAATATATAACACTCCAAATGGGATTACACTGTACAACCATGTAAACACAACTCATGTCAGTCCGGCCCACATATGAATACAGACCTCTAAGAATTTGAACAGTAAACTACGACGGGACAAGTCCCCGCCGTACCCCTGAATATACCAAGCTCCGAAACATTGGAGCCATCTCAAAACGCCGAACCAGGATCCTAAGCTCACGGATCCACAACTGAGTACCTAATACCTGCGGGCATGAACGCAGCCCCCCCAAGGGGGTCAGTACAACAGGTACCAAGTATGTAAACATGAAATACAGTAGACATGATCATAATTGTACAAAAGAATGACAGGGGCAAGTATGAAAATCAAATACCAGATCCTACCGTGCCATATAAAATCAAGAATACCTGTTTGTACATATCTATCATATAATGTGACCATCTGAGTATCTAGCTTCGCACCATGGACTTTGTCCATGAACCAATTATCAAGTATTCTGCCCGCCCCTTCTGGGACACGATAAAGTCATGTAATCTATGCTGCCCTGCCCATTAAGGTATACTGCCTGGTCCATTCTGGGACTCAATGTAATTATCAATATGCGTGAAGTAACCCGGCCCATTTGCGGGACTCGGTGTATTCTTCGACATGTGACGTAACCTGGCCTATTTGTGGGACGCAGTGTGATGATGCAATATGACGTAACCCAGCCCATCTATGGGACGCGGTGTGATGATGCAATATGACGTAACCCGGCCCATTTGTGGGACGCGGTGTGATGATGAAATATGACGAAACCCGGCCCATTTGTGGGACGAGGTATATGCATGTCTATATCGTAACCCGACCCATTTACGGGACTCGATGTATTGCATCTATAACATAACCCGGCCCGTTGTGGGACGCGGTGTATCAATGCAACCACATAACATTTTTAAACCCTCTTTTGACTTCCCATTAAGCCGTTATAACAACTTCTCATAAAGCTATTATAACAACCTTTCATTTTAGAAAACTAAGGCATTATCACATCTTTCCTTTTAAACAAACCAAGGCACTATCACCTCTTTCCTTTTAATAAAACCAAGGCATTATCATGTCATGTAAGGGAAATGAACCCAAAGTACTACGTACATCTGTTCTTTAAAATAATCATTTCATGCACCCCCAAGATACTAACACTCGTAGTACCAAGACACTTCTACTATTCAAATCAAGTTACTACACCTTTTAAAATTCAACCCAAGGCTTTGAAATCAAGTAACTTCTACTTTCAACATTAAGGCAATTATTGCTTTAAAACAAGTAACCTATACTTCATTAATCAAGTCAATTACTCTTTTAAAATAAATCCAGTCTCATGACTTTCAAATAAATCAAGTCTCATAACTTTCAAATAAATCTAGTCTCATGACTTTCAAATAAATTAAGTCTCATAACTTTCAAATAAATCTAGTCTCATGACTTACTAAAAATTCTTACCAACATCTCCCATAAGATTTGGTAAGGACTTAGGAATAATTTAGGCATGCCTTTAACATAGAATCAATAACATGAATATTTCCTAACTTCTAAGAGTAGAATGATGTCACGACCCGACCCCGGGCCCGCGACTGGTGCCCTACCTGGGCACCCCCTACAGGTATACATCAGAGAATAGCAGCAGAACATACACAAACTCATAAAAATAATTAGACAACAAATATCAACAGGCTAGCCGATGAGGCCACCTTCCGTGAGATATACATAATCCAAAAATAAAACAGCACATCTCTGTTCTTACAACCCAATCCACAAATATGACTACAGACCTCTAAGAATAACAACTGTGACGGGACAGGGCCCCGTCATACCCCTGAATGTACATAAATCTACAACATCAGGGAAACCGTACCAAAAGACAAGCCTTCGGAGAAATGGAGCTTCTGACACCTGATCAATGATCCTAAGAATGAGGATCATCCACCTGCTTACCCCTACCTGCGGCATGAACGCAGCCCCCCGAGGAAAGGGGGTCAGTACACAATATGTACCAAGTATGTAAAACTGGAAAATACTGCAATTTACATCATAAGTCTAAAATAAAGCTGGAGACATGTATGATAATCAAATTAACAGTATAATGTGCCTTACTAACAATGAGAGTAAAATATACATTTTCGGTTCTTAAAAATAGGAAACATGTGATTAACCTAGGACCATCCGCCTGTAGTATTATCAGGCAATCCTACTCCTGGGACTATTTCACCCGCATAGGCCGTATGGACCCGCATGAGGTAACTTCCTCGCATTGGACTGGTCCGCCCCGCATAGGACTAGTTCACCCGCATGAGCCCTACAGACTTGCATGAGGTATTCCTCGCATCATGGGTAGCAAATCCACGGAATATGCAAATGCCACAAGCCCGGGGAATGACCCCGTAATGAACAATATATCACAAGCACAACCGGCTACTATAAATAACATAAACAAGCTAACAAACCCCTTAACTTCTCATTTGACTTAATTAGCATACACTCTCATTTCTTTTAACTTAAGGCACTATCGTATCATAAAAGATCTGGGAACTTAACCTAAAGTACTATGTACTTCTATTCTTTTAAAATGACTATTTTTCATATAAAACTCCAAGATACTAATAACCGTAGTATCAAGACATATTTACTTTTCAAGACAAGTCACAATACCTTTTTAGAAGTACATTTATAGGCTTCTAATTCAAGTGACTTTTTACCTTAAAACGTTAAGAAATTGATGCCTTCAAATCAATTTGTCTTTCTTCCTTTCAAGTCATTTTATCTTTATTTACATTACTTGAGCAACCATCCTTTTAACTTCCCATAAAGTTATTATAACCAACTTCTCATAAAGCCGTTATACTAACTTTATGCTTTATACACAAAGGCATTTTTATCCTTTTAAAAACAAGTGAGTTAATTCTCTAACTCAACCAACTTGGACATTCTTAAAACAAGTCAAGGATACCAAATGAAACTGAATTCATTTAAAGCTCGTACATCTACCGTACTATACATTTATAATTAATCATGCTCAAGAGATAGGAAAGTTCTACATACATCTTCGGTTCAATCCACTTGCTAAGTCCAATATGTCGTACGTAGTATGTCAACCTATAATCACCATAATACGTCTATTAACTTCTAACTTCAAACGTAGAATATTCTAAGTGTAATGTCACTAAATTCTACGGAAAATCGGACAGCACTTCATTTGTTTCTACGTACTTTTCCACCTTTTTCAAGGCCCGAATTCAATAACCAAACATGCCAGATTTAAGGCTCAACAATGTAGATAACAAAAGGGGATAACACGCCTAATAAGACGTGTAAAATTCTGCCCCACAATTTATATCAACTAATCCAAAAAGGCAATGCCATTCACGGCCAATAGGTGTAACAATATATCCTCATTTCCAATTCCTTTTCAATCCAAGTTGTTTAGTATAACATGTAGCCGCAATCGATTATAACAACTACAATCTTCAAGTAGATAACATGCGACGATTCTAATTATCGATCAAATTGTATTTCAATTTCAAATGGCTAACAAGGTCATTTCGTATTTTAGGCTTCCAATATCCATAACACTTATCAATCCTTAATACATATACCTCATTCTTGTTAAAATGTATAACTACAACAATATGTAATCTTATAACACTAAGAGAACAAGATTGTTACATTTGATAAGCCTTAATTCAACTCCAAGATCCGAAGTCGCTCCTTTGCAACTTAGCGCCTTTCCTTGACACTCCAATCCGCCACTTGAATCCCTTAGAAGATCACAAACAACTTTCCTTCAATTTCCAATCCAAACTTATGAAAGCGACTTAGGTTTTCACCTTGCGACTAATGCAAAAACGACACTTTTCCGGGATCTTTCTATTGAGATACCCTTACAATACCCTTAGGAACCTTGGTTTAAAGTATGGAGATTATTGAACAACAAATGAAAATTTTTGTCTTGTAATTTGACCCAAACCCGAGAGCTCCCTTAAGACAAGAACAAGTTTCTTGAAAATTTTACTAAGTGTGGGAACTTGTCTTGCTAGTAGTATGCTTAAATAACACTATGGAGAGTCAAGATTAGAACATATGGGTGTCTTGGATGCATTCCACTAAAAGATCAAGCCAAGTGGCCCTTGGACTTAGTCAATATTATCAAGCTCTAGCCTAGCAAGACTTGGTCATCTTAACATTGGCCAAATGACCATTCTAAACTTGGTCCATTCTACCATGACCATCCAAGGGGGGGTGACACGTGTCACCCTCCCGTTCGTCGCAAAATTTCGTTTCCCGACATTTCCAAAATTCCGATAAATTTTTACTAGTCTCAAATCTTAATATTTTTGAGTTCTTACGTACGTTCTTATAAACATGTCCTGGAATTTCGGGGTGTAACATTTTTTCCCCCTTAGAAACATTCATCCCCGAATGTTCTTTCGGAGTCAATCTTATAAATAGCGACATAGTCTCCTTTTACAACCCCTACAAACCAATAATGTCCCACGTGGCCACATAATAGCACTTAAGCAAAAATACTTCAATTAAAACTTGACAAGTAAGGGAAATGAATTACCTGAAGGTGTAAAGAATAAGTGAGGATACTTCCTCAACATGTCCTCCTCCGCTTCCCAAGTCATCTCCTCCCTATTATCATTCCACCACAAGACCTTGACGGAAGCCACATCCTTGGTCCGCAGACGCCTGATCTGGAGCTCAAGTATCGCTATGGGACTCTCCTCATACGATAACCCATCTGTCACCTGGACCTCGCTAGCTGGGAAAACTCTCGATGGATCTCCGATACACTTCCGTAACATAGAAACATGGAAGACCGGATGTACTGCCTCTAAATCCGATGGCAGATCCAACTCATAGGCAACCTTGCCTACTCTACGGATGATCTGGTAAGGCCCAATGTACCTTGGGATAAGTTTTCCCTTCTTTCCGAACCTCATCACACCCTTCATGGGTGATACCTTCAAGAAGACCCAATCGTCTACCTGAAACTCCAAATGTCATCGCCGATTATCTGCATAAGACTTCTGTCGACTCTGAGCTGCTAAAAGTCTCTCCTGGATAAGCTTCACCTTATCCACAGCCTGCTGAATGAAGTCTGGGCTAACTAACTGAACCTCGCCCACGTCGAACCAACCAATCGGTGACCTACATTTCCGCCCATACAAAGTCTCATATGGCGCCATCTGGATGCTAGAATGGTAGTTGTTGTTATAAGCAAACTCCACAAGAGGCAAATGATCCTCCCAGCTACCCCTGAAATCAATAACACAGGCCCACAGCATATCTTCAAGTGTCTGGATAGTACGCTCTGTCTGCCCGTCGGTCTGAGGATGAAACACAATATTGAGACTCACCTGTGTCCCTAACCCCTTCTGGAAGGACCTCCAGAAGTTAGCCGTAAACTGGGCTCCTCTGTCTGATATAATCGATATAGGACCTCCGTGCAGTCTCACAATCTCCCTGATATACAATCTAGCATAATCCTCAGCCGAATACGTAGTCCTGACTGGAAGAAAGTTGGTTGATTTCGTCAGCATGTCTATAATAACCCAGATGGAATCACACTTCCTTTGAGTACGAGGTAACCCTGTAACAAAATCCATGTTGATCACCTCCCACTTCCATGTCGGAATATCAATCGCCTGCAATAGCCCACCGGGCTTTTGGTGTTCAACCTTGACCTGCTGACAATTCGGAAAATGAGCAACAAACCCTGCCACGTCCCTCTTCAGGCCATCCCACCAATACACACATCTGATGTCATGGTACATCTTAGTTGACCCCGGATGAATAGAGTAATGAACACTGTGTGCCTCCCCTAGAATCTGTTTACGAAGTCCTGCAACATCGGGAACACACAATCTGCCCTCAAATCTTAGCACCCCATCAGGCGCTACCTCAAATAGACTCTTCTCCTCTCGAAGAGCCGTATCTCGATACCGTATCATAACTGGGTCCTCATACTGTCGCCTCTTCACCTCCTCAACGATGGAAGACTCGACAACCTCACGAACCCGTACCCCACTATCATCGGTATCAACCAACCGAACCCCAAGGCTCGCTAGCTGATGGATCTGACGGACTATGTCCTGTCTATCTAGCTGTACCTCTGACAGACTCCCCATCGATCTACGACCCAAAGCATCTGCAACCACGTTTTCTTTTCCCAGATGGTATAGGATATCAACATCATAATCCTTCAACAACTCTAACCACCGTCTCTGCCGCAAGTTCAGCTCCCTCTGCCTGAAGATGTACTGGAGGCTCTTGTGTTCTGTATTAATATCCACATGGACCCCGTATAAATAATGTCTCCAAATCTTCAAGGAATGAATAACTGCGGCCAGCTCTAAGTCGTGAGTAGGGTAATTCCTCTCATGCTTCCGTAACTGCCGGAAAGCATAGGCTATTACCTTGTCGTGCTGCATCAATACGCACCCTAGCCCGATACCCAAGGCATCACAATAAATCACGTAGCCCTCTAACCCCTCGGGAAGAGTAAGAACTGGAGCCGTCGTCAACTTTTCCTTCAGTAACTGAAAGCCCTTCTCACAAGCTTATGTCCACTGGAACTTAGCTGCTTTCTGAGTCAGCCTAGTCAACGGTGCTGATATCGAAGAAAACTTCTCCACAAACCTACGATAAGAACCTGCCAGCCCTAAGAAACTACGCACCTCCATTGGAGTAGTAGGTCTCGGCCAAGAATTGATCGCCTCAATCTTTGTCGTATCAACCTGAACACCAGCAACCCCGATAATGTGCCCCAAGAATGCCACTGAGGCCAACCAAAACTCATACTTGGAGAACTTGACGAACAACTGCCGGCTCCGGAGGACCCCAAGTACCGTCCTCAAGTGATCTGCATGCTCCTGCTCTGTGCGCGAATAAACCAGGATGTCATCAATGAATACTATAACAAACGTATCCAAAAATGTCTTGAACACCCGGTTCATCAAATCCATAAATACCGCTGGAGTGTTGGTCAAACCGAAAGACATCACCCTGAACTCATAGTGCCCATACCGGGTCCTGAATGCAGTCTTTGAGATATCTGTCTCTCTAACTCGCACCTGATGATAACCAGACCGCAGGTCTATCTTGGAGAAACATCTCGCACCCTGCAACTGGTCAAACAAATCATCAATCCTGGGGAGGGGGTATCTATTCTTGATGGTTACCTTATTCAACTGCCTGTAATCAACACACATACGCAGCGTCCCATCCTTCTTCTTTACAAACAAAACCGGCGCTCCCCAGGGAGAAACACTAGGCCTGATAAAGCCTTTTTCCAACAAATCTTTCATCTGGTCCTTCAACTCCCTCAACTCATCAGGTGTCATCCTGTACGGCGGAATAGATATAGGTCGAGTGTCTGGCAACGTGTCAACACAGAACTCTATCTCCCTATCGGGAGGAATACCTGGGAGATCATCTGGGAATACATCCGGAAACTCTCTAACCACCGAATCGATCAAGAAGCGCACGTCGACTCTGTATCGAATACCCGAACCAGATGATAGATGTACCCTTTATGCACCATCTTCCTAGCCTTGAGGTAAGAAATAAACCTACCCCTCTGTCACGACCCGACCCCGGGCCCGTGACTGGTGCCTTACCCCGGGCACCCTAGTGATACAACATCAGAGAAAATCAGCGGAAAAAAAACTTACACATGAAACAAGATATACAATAATGAAATAAGAAAACAGGCTAACCAAAACGGTTACCTTTCTGTATATATTTATAAACACTTGAACAGTTACATCCCTTACAAACCCTGCCCACAACAGTACTACAGACCTCTAAGAATATAACCATAACTACGACGGGACAGGGCCCCGCCATACCCCTAAATGTAAGTACCTACAACGACAGGGGACTATACCAAAGATAAGCCTCCGGAGAAACGGAGCTTCCCAAAACGCTGAACTGTGATCCTATGAGCGAGGATCGACGACTGGTGTACTCTACATGCGGCATGAACGCAGCCCCCCGAAGGAGGTCAGTACAACAGGTACCAAGTATGTGAAACTGTAAAGTACTGAAATAAAATCATAACATTTTAAAACCAAGTACAAATACAACCAATTCAACCGCACATAGTGCCACAGCATAAACAAGAGCAAAATAGATATAATGTAACTGGTCTTTTCTAGGCCGCTAATGATCGAAGCAAGGCCAATCGCCCATAGTATCATTATGCGAGCCTATTCCTGGAACTTCCGCAGTCCGCATAGACCACCTAGGTCCGCATGAGGTATTCCTCGCATCGGGGGTAGCTAACCCGCGGCATCATCCTGGACCCCCGAAGTCCGCATAGTCACACAGACCGCATGAGGTATTCCTCGCATCGGGGTAACCCACCCGGAGGGATCATCCTGGAACTCCCGCAGCTCCGCATAGGTCACACAGACCCGCATGAGGTATTCCTCGCATCGAGGGTGGCAAGTCCTCGGCATCATAACAAGTCAGGGGGGTATGTGATATAATAGCAGTACAACGGGCTTAGCGTTTAACAACGTAAGCACAACAAGAATAACCCCCTTACACAAACATCACAAGACACTAACACACGTAGCATCGTAACATGTTTACTTATCAAACCATCTTACTACACTTTCCAGAAATCAATACAAGACTTTCATAACAAATAAGTAAACCGTTCCTTCTATCTTCCTTAAGTCGTTATACCTAACTTCCCATAAAGCTAGTATAACACTTAAGCTTTTAAAACCAAGTATTTCTTTTCTTTCAAAAATGATTCATAACTCTTGTGAAATACTTCAAGATTCTTATTATTTAAAACTCAAGTCAAAAGACATCAAAGTAAAACCAAAACAATTTCCATACCTTCTTTTTAAACCAATCTTAAGACAAAAGCATGCCTTTTTTTTTTAAAGTCAAGTAGCAATATACTTTTTAAACCAAGTGTCTTACTCTTTTAAAAACAAGTAACCTTATACCTTTAAATCAAGTTACTTCTCCTTTCCCAAAATCAAGTTGTTTATGAGTCAAGTTATCATTTTAAATCCAATGATAAAACCATTCTTATTTTCGAAATCAAGATAACTTTATTCTTTAAAAGACCACACACCCACTACTCATGAGTGAGGTTTTACAACTTTTTAACATAATTCAAGTCCTTAATAATTCATAACAAGTCACTTAACTTTGGAATCAAGTCAAGGACACAAAAGGAAAATCAAATTCCTTTAAACACACGTGCGTCTACCGCACTAAATATATTTCACAAATATCATGCTAGAAAGGGTAGGAAGAGGTTCACATACCTCGTGACGATTATCGACAATTAGCAAAACGCTCCAAAGTACTCTAACCTTTCTCGCCTTTTCCACTCTTCAAGTAGAATACGCTACTCGTAGTATCTCAACCTATAAAGGCCACAAAACGTCTATCAATTTCTCGATCTCTTTGTAGCACAATTCCAAGTACAAGGTTCCTATTCTAAGTAAATTTCGACACCTCCCCTTTGCATGACCACATAAATCTCCTCCTCTATTAAGGTCGGCTACCAAGCCAACAACTCCAAGCGGGGGGGGGGGGTTACACGTCTAACCGGACGTGTACAATTCTAATTCAAAATAATACTACAAGTCTATCAGAAATACCCAATGTAACTGATTCAATTCTAGTCAATACTCATTCTATATATAGTATACTCAACTATACATTACTACAACATGTAATTTCCAATTACAATAGGGGGATAAAGATCATTACCTCGATAAGCCCAAAATTTATCCAAGATTAAATGTCGATCCTGAACAACGTTTTGCTCCTAATTTGCACGCTCCGATAGCTCCAAGAAACCCTTAGAAGTTTCTAAACAACTTCTACTTAATACTTCAACCAACTATGAAGGTTTTCCCTAGGGTTTCGTTTTGTGACTAAAGGGAATATAGTAGTATTTCCGGGCTCTTAGTATAGAGGTAACTTTGGAAATACCACAAGGGATTTGGGCTAAGGTATTTTGGAATAGTAACAATACTTGAAGACATTTTCTACCGGGGGGTATTTCGACGAGAGCTTCTAAGAGGGGGAGGGAGTATTTTTGCCTTGGAATTTCTCAAGTGTGGAATGAAGATGTCTTGCACTTAAGGGGGGTATTTATAGAACCTTCAATGGCCAAGATTCAAGCAAGTGGAGGGTGGAGATTTGGTAGCTTGAGCAAGTGAAGTCTTCCACCAAGTGTCCACCACAACATTGGGACATATGTCCACCACAAAAATGAGCCATGTGGCCATCCACTAGCACCAACAAAACCGTCCAAACCTACTCCCACTAACCCAAAAAAAAACATCTTGCAAGACTTGACTTATTGACTTGGCCACTTGCCCACAATTTCGTCCAACATGCCACCTAAGGGTGACACATGTCGCCCTCCTATCGCTCCAAAATATTTCATCTTCCGAAAATATCCGTAATGCCAAAAATCCGGAAATAAAGTGGGCCCCACAAAACCGTAAATTCCTCCTGTGGGCCCCACGTGACAAATTCCGGAAATAAAATTCCAATACTTCTAAAATAATCCCAGAAGTCCGAATACCAAATCTGGAAATCCAATTCCCATTAACGAACCTTTTTCCTTCACAAAAACCGGAAACTTTCCCGTCGAAAAATCACATCTTTCTTCCTTTCCAATTTTAATGTCGTATCCTCGTACGTACGTCCTCGTATACATACTCTGGAACTACGGGGTGTAACACCCTCGGCGACGCTGTATTGCCCTTCCACTCGTAACTGGCTCACCAGGAAACTGGAATCGGACCAACCTACCTCTACAGTCAACGTTGGCATAACAAGAAGCCAACCAGTCCATACTCATAATGACGTCAAAATATGTCATCTACAACTCTATCAAGTCTGCTAGGGTCTGACGACTGTATATAAACACCGGGCAATCTTTGTACACCCGCTCAACTAACACCGAATCACCCACTGGCGTAGCTACCTCAAAAGGCTCTATCGACACCGGCTCTATCCCGATTCTACCAGCAATAAGAGGGGACACATAGGACAAGGTAGAACCTGGATCTATCAAAGCATAAACGTCACATCATGAAATCAATAATGTACCTGTGACGACATTCGGGGAAGCCTTCTGATCCTGCCGACTGGCTAAGGAATATATGCGGTTCTGTGGACCGCTAGAACTAGGACCTCCACAACGACCTTCGCGGCTGCGGTCAGTGTGAACACCACGCCTCGGGCATAACACGTAAGAAGAAGACCAAAGAATCGACTTCGCCCGAACTACCATACCACGCCGCTGGTCGGACAATCCCTCTTCATATGGCCTGCTGCCACAAGAGAAACAAGCTCGGCAATCGGCACTCGCCGGTGAGATCTACGCATCGAACACACCGAGATCTGAGCGATCTCGACGGTGCGATCTTCGCCTCCTGAAACCAAGTCTGGAGCCCGACACGCTCCGAATAACCGGTGATCAAACCTCACGCGAAACCGAGAAGGAGCACTATGTGCCGGCTGAAATGTGGACCTAGTGTGCTGCTGAGGCTGTCCGCCTCAAAATTACCACGAACCTGCTGTCACGGCCTCTTGGTGGCAGGTGCGGATGATCCTCTCTCTCTGTCCTCTATCCCCTGTGCATAAGTCTGCATCCTGGCAATATCCATACCGGGTTGAAGGGCCACTCCCAGGCATGCAGTAATCATATAACGGTCTAGCCCCATCTCATAGCGATGAACTTTGTCTGCCATGTCAGCCACAATGGTGAGCGCATACCTGGTCAATGAGTCAAACTTCATGTTGTACTCCCTGATAGTCCTCTCATTCTGTCTCAATGTCAAGAATCTATCCACGCGGGCTCTCCTCATCTCAGGAGGCAAAAAGTGATCCAGGAAGGCCTTTGTGAACTCATCCCAAACAGCTAGAAGAGCACCCACACCTCTAGACAGCTCCTATGACTCAAACCAGTTCAACGCAATATCGCGTAACCGGTAAGAGGCTAACACAATTGACTCTGTCTCCGAGGCCCTAAGCACCTGCATAGTCCACTGTATCTACCGAATAAACTCCTGAGGATCCTCCTCAGATCTCAAACCATAGAACTCAGGTTGATTACAACCCAGAAAATCTCGAATCCTCGCATCGGCTCAGGGTTAGCTACCGCTCCTCGCCGGCGCTTCCTACCACTATGCTAGTCGAGCTTTGACCGCTCTCCGTAATCTCTATACTCGCCTGTCTATGGAATCGGAGGCTCGGTATCGAAACCTCGAGCTACGGCCGCTCGGCCTTCTAATACCGGCGTGGTGAACTCGCCGACCGCCACAACCTCGGGCATAGTGCGGGCACGAGTCCTAGTAACCCTCGTACCGCTAGCGCCTCCGCCGCTTTGCCTTCTTCGGGCCCTGGTCTCCTTCCGTGGAGGCATAACTGATACATAAGAATAGGTCAGAGAGGATTCAACCTAATAAGACAGCTCTACTGCACGATCTCAGAGAGAGAAGAATGGAAACCAATCATAAATGTCCTGCAGCCTCCTGATTATAGATGTGGTGCACAACACACCGATAATCAAGACTCTACTAGACACGGTCTGTAGACACTTTCCGAGAACTAACGGCTTTGATACCACTTTTGTCACGACCACCGGGCTCGCGATCGTGCCCTACACAGGCACCCCTGCAGTATACATCAGAGAATAGCAGCGGAACATACACAAACTCATAAAAATAATTAGACAACAAATATCAACAGGCTAGCCGATGAGACCACCTTCCGTGAGATATGTATAATCCAAAAATAAAACAGCACATCTCTGTTCTTACAACCCAATCCACAAATATGACTACAGACCTCTAAGAATAACAAATGTGATGGGACAGGACCCCGCCATACCCCTGAATGTACATAAATCTACAACATCAGGAAAAACCGTACCAAAAGACAAGCCTCCGGAGAATTGGAGCTTTTGACACCTGATCAGCGATCCTAAGAATGAGGATCCACCACCTGCTTACCCCTACATGTGGCATGAACGCAGCCCCCCGAGGAAGGGGGGTCAGTACACAATATGTACCAAGTATGCAAAACTGGAAAATACTGCATTTACATCATAAGTCTAAAATAAAGCTGGAGACATGTATGATAATCAAATTAACAGTATACTGTGCCTTACTAACAATGAGAGTAAAATATACATTTCCGGTTCTTAAAAATAGGAAACCTGTGATTAACCTAGGACCATCCGCCTATAGTATTATCAGGCAATCCTACTCCTGGGACTATTTCACCCGCATAGGCCGTATGGACCCGCATGAGGTAACTTCCTCGCATTGGGTAGTCGCCCGCATAGGACTAGTTCACCCGCATGAGCCCTACAGACTTGCATGAGGTATTCCTCGCATCATGGGTAGCAAATCCACGGAATATGCAAATGCCACAAGCCCGGGGAATGACCTCATAATGAACAATATATCACAAGCACAACCGGCTACTATAAATAACATAAACAAGCTAAGAAACCCCTTAACTTCTCATTTGACTTAATTAGCATACACTCTCATTTCTTTTAACTTAAGGCACTATCGTATCATAAAAGATCCGGGAATTTAACCCAAAGTACTACGTACTTCTATTCTTTTAAAAAGACTATTTTTCATATAAAACTCCAAGATACCAATAACCGTACTATCAAGCCATATTTACTTTTCAAGACAAGTCACAATACCTTTTTAGAACTACATTTATAGGCTTCTAATTCAAGTGACTTTTTACCTTAAAACGTTAAGAAATTGACGCCTTCAAATCAATTTGCCTTTCCTCCTTTCAAGTCATTTTATCTTTATTTACATAACTAGAGCAACCATCCTTTTAACTTCCCATAAAGTTATTATAACCAACTTCTCATAAAGTCGTTATACTAACTTTATGCTTTATACACAAAGGCATTCTTATCCTTTAAAAAACAATTGAGTTAATTCTCTAACTCAACCAACTTGGACATTCTTAAAACAAGTCAAGGATACCAAATGAAACTGAATTCATTTAAAGCTCGTACGTCTACCCTACTATACATTTATAACTAATCATGCTCAAGAGATAGGAAAGTTCTACATACCTCTTCGGTTCAATCCACTTGCTAAGTCCAATATGCCGTACGTAGTATGTCAACCTATAATGACCATAATACGTCTATTAACTTCTAACTTCAAACGTAGAATATTCTAAGTGTAATTGATTTGAAAGTTAAGAAACTTGATTTCTAAAGTTAAGAGACTTGAAGTATTTTGGAAGCTAAGAAAATTGATTTGAAAGTATATGATACTTGGTTTTAAAAGTATAAGTCTCTTGGTTGAAAAAAGAATGAAATTGTCTAAAACCATAAAGGGTTATAACGGCTTTATGGGAAGTTGGTTATAACGGCTTTATGAAAGGTTAAGAGAATGGTTTCCTCTAATAATGTAAGTAAGGAGTAACTTGAAATAAGGAAGGGTATTTTGATTTAAATTATCACTTGCATAAAGTTATAAAATAAGGGTCAGTTGATTTAGAAGCCGAGAAACGTATTTCTAAAAGTGTAGTGACTTATGTGAAATGTAAACAAGCCTTGATACTACGGGTGTTAGTATCTTGGGGTTTTGTATGAAAAGGAACCTTTTGAAAAGAATGGAAGTACGTAGTACTTTGGGTTAAATTCCCGGATTTTTATGTGTGAAACGAAAGTGTCACGACCCGACCCCGGGCCGCGACTGGTGCCCTACCTGGGCACCCTTATACTCATACAACATAATAAACTGCGGAAGATAAATAATACTCTTTTTTTTTAAAAACTAAAGCCAAGCCGATAAGACTGCCATAACATAAAAATTACCCGAAAGGGTCTACACTGTTTAACAATGTAAAAACAACTCTAGCCAGTCCAGCCCACAGATGAATACAGACACCTAAGATTTGGACAAATGCTATGACGGGACAAGGCCCCGCCGTACCCCTGAATATACATAACCATGACGACAAGCTCCGGAACATTGGAGCCATCTAAAATGCTGAACCAGGATCCTAAGCTCGCGGATCCACAACTGTGTACCTAAACCTGCGGACATGAACGCAGCCCGAAGGTCGACAACAGTACCAAATATGGAGCGGAAAATATGGTACGATAAACAAATCATAATCGTACAAAAGAATGACAGCGGGCAAGTATAAAAGTAAATATCGATCTACCGTGTCATTACCATCTCGTGAACTTAATCGTACCTTATTATCTTTTCCCATTTTTACATAAAAGTTATAGTCACATTCTTACGAACATGCTTAGGAAAAACCGTCAAGTTCATTACCATATAACTTACTTACCTTGCATAACATAATCCGGCCCTTTATGGAGGGACGCCCATACTGCCCGGCCCAATCTGGGATGCGATAAAGTCACATAAGTCTGCCCATAGAGGTATACTGCCCGACCCATTTCTGGGACGCGATAATGTCATATAGTCTGCCCATAAAGGTATCTTGCCTACCCATTTTGGGACGCGATAATGTCATATAGTCGCCCGTAAAGGTATCTTGTCCGCCCATTTCGGACGCGATAATGTCATATAGTCTGCCGTAAAGGTATCTTGCCGGCCATTTACGGACGCGATAATGTCATATAGTGCGCCATAAAGGTATCTTGCCGACCCATTTCGACGCGATAATGTCATATAGTGCGCCATAAAGGTATCTCGCCCGACCCATTTCGGGATGCGATAATGTCATATAGTACGCCCGTAAAGGTATCTTGCCCGCCATTTACGGGACGCGATAATGTCATTATAAAATCCTAGAATTTAACCCAATGTACTACGTACCTCTACTCCTTTAAAATGACTCTTTTTCAAATAAAACTTCCAAGATACTAATAACCGTAGTATCAAGTCATATCTACTTTTCAAGACAAGTCACAATACCTTTTAGAAATACATTTATATGCTTCCAAATCAAGTGACTTCTTTCTTAAAAACCTTAAGCAATTGGTACCTTTAAAACAATTTGCCCTTCTTTATTTCAAATCATTTCTTTGCTTACATTACTGAAGAAAACCATTCTTTTAATCTTCCATAAAGTTGTTATAACCAACTTCCCATAAAGCCGTTATAACTCTTTATGTCTTAGACAAATTCATTCCTTTTATAACCAAGAGACTTATACTTTCAAATCAAATCACATAGCTTTCAAAATACTTCAAGTCTCTTAACTTTTGAAATCAAGCTTCTTTAACTTTTAGAAATCAAGTATCTTATCTTTAAAATGGCAAAAAATCAATTCTTTCCAAATCAAGTATTCTATACTTTAAAATCAATTCATTTCTTCCTTTAAGAATCAAGTCCCATAACTTGAAAAATAAAGTCCCTTAACCCTTTAAAAATTTGAGGTTCATAGTCTTAAAACTTCATACGTAAATTCTTATAAATTAAGTAACATATACTTTGGTGCGTTGTGAATAAGTTATACTTATTTATAACGATCTTAATCGAGTAGCCATGATCTAGAAAATGTAATACAATTTTGTCTTATCTTAACTTCTATGCAGATGGAGAATTCTACTCATTTTAACTTAATTGATTGTCATTACATTTTCCTTTATTAACGCTGCAGTGGCTTGTTCGATTCTTATTCTCATTTGTGCCATAACTTAGTCAAGTCAACTTGGCTCCAAATACCTCCTAACGACTCGTACCAACATCCCCTATAAGACTTGGTAAGAACTTAGGATAACTTAGACATAACCTTTACGTACATTAAATCAACATACATACCTCTTGTCACGACCCGAACCCGGGCCCGTGACTGGTGCCTTACCCCGGGCACCCAAGTAGACATACATCAGAGTAATCAGCGGAACATAAAGACAATATATGAAACCAGTGTAATAAGACAGTGAAATAAGAAGGTGACAAAAACGGTTACCTTCGGATATATAAATAACAATTGAGCGATTACATCCCTTTTACGACTTTGCCTACAACGGATTACATGCACTTCTAGGAATAATACGATAACATCAAGTGGACAGGTTCCCGCCATACCACGAATGTAAAACCTACAACGACAGGGGACTAGACCAAGATAAGCCTCCGGAGAAACGGAGCTTCCCAAACGCTGAACTGTGATCCTAAGAGAGAGGATCAACGATCGGCGTGCCTTTACTGCGCAGATGAACGCACCAAGGAGGTCGATAACAGTACCAAGTATGTGAAATCGAAAATATCGAACGAAATCATAGTAGTCTATATAAAGAAGGAGACATGTATGATAACCAAAACTACGATTCAATAAATAAGCGATATGTCAAGTCGTGGACTCACGCCTCAAAGTCATCATAAAATCAGACGGTAAGTGCGAAGGCATAGCCGACTACTAAAACCCACGGACAAACAAGGTCATAAATCAGATCATGAGATCTGTCTAGGCCGTCACATGATCAAAGCCGCCACTCGCGCAGATCTAATGCGCGCGTCTAGCCACGAACTTCGTAGCTCCGCGGGGCCACTCCAATGGCCCGCATGAGGTATTCCCGCATCGAGGGTAGCTACTCCCGCAACATCCTGGACTCGCCGTCCGCGTAGCCACAAAGACCGCGTGACCACAAGGGCGCGATACTAACCTCGAACTCCCGTAGTTCGCGATAGGCCATCTGCACTGCATAAGGTATTCTCGAATCATAGGTCACTAGACACGCCCGAGTCTACCCGCGTCGGAGGCAACCCGAATCATGAGTGATATAATATCATCATAACGACTTATCGTTAAACAACCTAAGCACAACAAGGAAAACCCCTTTACACAAACATCACAAGATACTAACTCACGTAGCATCCTAACATGTTTACTTATCAAGTCAACAAGAAAGTATTACAAGACTATCACAAATCAATACAATCAAGTTATTCACACAAGGTACTTTCTACATTATGTTAACAAGTTCGGGTTTTTAGCCCCAAAGTACTTTATGTATTACTCTTTTAAAAGATCCGTTTCTTTCACAAAAGTCACACAATACCCGTAGTATAAAAATAAAGTGATTATCTTTTGACGTAAATCAAAACACTTCTCTTTGTAAAATCAAGTAACAACATTCTTTTCCCAACGCTCAAGTTTGCCTAATTTCAATTACTCAAGTTTCTCATTTTCGAAAGGTTTCGTAGTACATAGTCTTATTCATTTAAGAATATAATTCTCTTTTAAACCATCTGAGAACCATAAGCCTTATATGTGAGTAGGATATTCTTGTTTATAACAATCTTATTACAAACCATGATCTAGAAATATCATTTTGTCTCATCTTAGCTTCATGCGGATGGAAGTTTCTACCGGTTTTAATAATATTTAATCTGTCAAAACATTTCCTTTTATTAACGCCGCAGTGGTTTGTCGATACACATTCGATTTAGAAACCAAGAAACATTCTTAAGCCGTTATACCTAACTTCCCATAAAGCTAGTATAACTCTTAAGTTTTCAAAACCAAGTATTACTCTCCTTTCAAAATGATTCAAAATCTTTTGAAATACTTCAAGTTCTTTATTATCACATAACCAGCCAGTTATAGTTCAAATCAGTTACCTTTTAAAAACCACAAGTATCTTCTTACATACATAAAGCTGTTATAACCAACTTCTCATAAAGCCGTTATAACACTTTATGTTTTAGATCAATCAAATACATTTAACACATGTACGTCTACCGTACTACATAGTTACACACATATCATGCTAGAAGAGATAGGAAGAGGTTCACATACCTCGCGACGATTATCGACTAATAGCAAGACGCTCCAAGTACCTCAAACCGTCGGCTACTCCTTAAACCAAGTAGATCGCGCCACGCATAGTACTTCAACCTATAAGGCCACAAGGCGCTTATTAACATTTAGATCTCTTCGTAGAACATTCTACAGAAAATTCGGCAGCACCTCCCCCCCGCAACAGCGTAAATCTCCTCCTCTATCGGGGCCGGCTACCAAGCCAACCAGGGGGGGGTTATACGTCTAAACCGGACGTGCACAATTCTACCTCACAGAAAAGCTACACAAGTCTACTGTAATACAGTCCTATGTAATTACAGTTCAGTACTCTTCTTTCGAAAAGGTTTCTTATTATTCAGGCTTAAGTCCAAAGACATTGCCGATAACAACGTTCAGTTCTATATATAGTATACTTCAACTATATAGTCTAACAATCATGTAATTTCCAATTACAATAGAGGGACAAGATATTTACCTCGATAAGCCCATAATTATCCAAGTATAAAGTCGATCCTGGGCAACGTTTAGCTCCAACTCCGTGCGCTCCAACCCGCTCTAAACCACCCTTAGAAGTTCTAACCAACTTCTACATACTACTCCAACTAACTATGGAGATTTTCTTTAGGGTTTCGGTTTTGTGACTGACGGGAAGTATAATAGTATTACGGACTTTTCAGATAGGTATAACCTTAGAATACTACAAGGTATACGGCTAAGGTAATTTGGGTATAATGTAATACTTTTGAGAGTATTTCTACCAAGAGGGTATTTATACGAGACAACACCACGAGGGGGTGTATACCTACCCTACCCCACTGTGGGGGTACTCTCGCCGAGGGGAAGGGCTCTCGCCAAAGGGCCTTCTCGAAGGGGAGGGGATGTTTGGACGAAACACTACAAGGAGAGGGAAGGCTTTCAAGACTTAGAAACTTTGTGGAATGGATGAAGAAGTCATCAAAGAGGGGGGTATTTATAGGTCAAGCCATGGCCAACCAATGGCCAAGATCATGCCAAGTGCAAGGCAAGTGTAGGGCCAAGATCATGCCAAGTGCACCTTATCCATCTACTACCAAAATATCCTACCTACTACTTGACAAAAATGTCAAGGAAAATCGTCCAAAGGACGCCCACCATTTCCGCCAATGAGAGGCTGCCAAGTGGCGCCCTCTTGTTGGTCCAACACATTTCGACTCTCGGAAAAATCCGCAAAAATTAGAAATGTCATAGCCGGAATTTTCCCTTCGCGAGTTGTATAAAACGTTTCGTCGAAAAACGACTCTAACCGGGTGTTGTGCACAAAATATTTCGGCCAAGCCACTTTAAAGTTCAAATTTTCACGACGTCCTCACGTACATACTCTGGAAATACGGGGTATAACATTCTCCCCTCCTTAGAAACATTCGTCCCGAATGTTCCTTCTAAGTCTCAAAACAAACGTGCGCCAGTATAGTCTTCACTGCTATACTTACGAAACAATCCTGCCACACATGGCCACAGAAACAACTTGCGCAAAAAAAATACTTACATCCAAGTCCACGAGGAAACACCTCTAACATCACCACAAACACCTCTCTCTGGGGTCTAAAATATACTTTCTTCGCACCTTCTCTTTACAAAAGAAATGATCACATCAATGCTCGCCATACATGCTCGCTTCTTCCTACTTTTGTCACTTTGCCGCGAGGTTCTAGTGTCACTCCGGCGACCCAACAAATGGTACCGATCGCATGCGATCCCTGAGGATGTCGTACACTTCTTGTACACTCGAACTCTTACCACATTTCTGTCACTGCTTCAGTTTCCAAATCTCGGGGTTATTATCTTCAACTTGGTCATCATTAACTGGGAACACTCTGGATGGACCTCCGATTTCCTTCTCGAACATAACACGAAAGACTGGACGCACTGCCTCCTAAGTTGGACGGCAAATGCTAACATATAGGCAACCTGGCCTATCCCTCACATGAACTCAAAAGGCCCAAAGTAACTCGGGCTAAGTTTCCTCTTACACCCTATCCGGGGTGGTACCTTCAAGAATACCGACCGTCAACCCGAACTCCAAGCGTCGACGCCGATTATCCGCACGACTTCCGTTAACTCTGAGCTGCCAAAAACCTCTTCTAGATAAGTCTCACCCTATCCATAGCCTGTTGGAACAAGCCTGAACCAACTATCTGAACCTTGCCAACATCAAACCAATCGACCGGCAACTTACACTTCCGCCCATATAAGGCTTCATAAGGCGACATCAGAACACCGAAATGGTAGCTAAAAACACTCTTCAACAGAGACAACAATTCTCGCAACTACCCTGAAATCCAAACATCGCCCGGCGGCGAATGTGATTCGAGACTCACCGAGTTCCTAACCTTGCACGTAAAACATCGAGAAAAGAAATACCAGAACCGGCTCCATGCGTCATAAGGTTAAGGCAGGCACCTCGTGCAGCCTTACCACCTTCCTCATATATCAACACTGCTGAGTACACGGTCCTGACCGAAAAACACGACGGCTGCCCCATCGCCCGACCATCGGTCAACGCATCCACAAACTCGCACGGTTAACGAAACATGGGCCTAACACCCTCGTGACCCTATCACAAGGCGGGACCACCACAAACTGACCCCACCACCATACAGGCCGCGGGTTGACCCGCAACATGGCCCCAACCCTACCCGGCATCGCGCAAAACACTAGCTCCCCGATCCGGAACAATTTCACAAATCACGTTACGAAAACCTAGCGGTCTTCCTAGCTCAACTACCCTCTTTCATATCACGCTACTCAGGGACTTATCCCAAAAACATATCTCCCGTGCACAATGCACTCCGACAAGGGTCAAACATAAAATACTTCTTTACTCGAGATGGCCTTACCTCTAAGGTCTCTACGTATAAAGCTCTAAGGCTCACACTTCCCTATCCGTCAATCTTTCCCGGTTACTAACCATGATTTCTAATCACTAATTACACACTGCTATCAGAACATAGCACTTATGATATACCCATCTTATCATACATACTGATCTCTAGAGGGTTAAGGATATACCTGTATCTACTGCTTCACTCTCCTTAGTCGTTCTAAACAAACCTACCCCGTAGGGCACATAGCTAGGGGAGATGACGAACTACCCACCGATCCTGAAGGTTGAGTCCTCCTACTAGGACATCCTTTCGACACATGGCCCTGACGACCGCAGGTAAAACAAGTACCAACTAAAAGATGACATTCCCCGGGATGACGTCACACCGCTGAACAACGGGAAAATCGAATCCACTGGCCGAACCTACGCGTGGAACCGGAAACTCGAGCTCGACCAATTGTGCATACCGAACGCCCCGAACCTCGCGAGGACCTTCGCACCGTGGATGTGCATAGTCTAATCACGCGGTGAGGTGACTCGACTCGAAAGTTACCAAAGGACGCGGCCGCTCGCCCTCTTCGTTGTCCTTCGTTAACCCGTCGATCTCTACGCTTGGCTCGCCGCGACAAGCCCGTACACAGGCCATGCTCAAGCCTAACTGAAGAATTACTCTCGCACAACCCTTTCTAAGATATTCATCAAGACTCGCGGTACATCGGTATACTCTCTGGTAGCCAAATCCATAGCTAGTAACAGGGTTGTCTCTTCGCAAATCTATATTCTCTGTTTCCGGTCGTGGAACTGAAGGTTCAAATGTCATGGCCGCAGTAGGAACTGCTGCCGCCGTGCTAAACTCTTTGGGCCGTGACGAGCATAACTCCCGAACGAAGCACCTAACTCGGGTGATGGTTGGGCTGTGCCTCGTAACCCTCCGAACTCTACTCGCAGCCTCCTCCGCTTTGCCTCCCGGCCCGGGTTGCTACGCGAGGCATAGCGGCAGGGAAAGAAATACGTGAGAGGGTCCAACTTACAACACAGCTCTACGGCACGATCTCAGAGTGAGAAGAATAGAAACCAATCCTAAATATCCTGTAGCCTCCTGATTATTGGCGTGGTGCACAACACACCGATAATCAAGACTCTACTGGTACGGTCTGTAGACACTTTCCGAGGATTAACTGCTCTGATACCACTCTGTCACGACCCGAACCCGGGCCCGTGACTGGTGCCTTACCCCGGGCACCCAAGTAGACATACATCAGAGTAATCAGCGGAACATAAAGACAATATATGAAACCAGTGTAATAAGACAGTGAAATAAGAAGACAGGCTGACCAAAAACGGTTACCTTCAGTGTATATAAATAACAATTGAACAGTTACATCCCTTTTATGGCTTTGCCCACAACAAGATTACATGCACTTAGGAATAATACGATAACATCAAGTGACGGGGCCCGCCATACCACGAATGTAAAAACCTACAACGACAGGGACTATACCAAGATAAGCCTCCGAGAAACGGAGCTTCCCAAACGCCGAACCGTGATCCTAAGAGAGGATCAACGATCGGCGTACTTTACCGCAGCATGAACGCAGCTTCGGGCGAGGTCGATAACAGTACCAAGTATGTGAAACTGAAAATAATGTAAACGAAATCATAGTAGTCTATATAAAGCAGGAGAGACATGTATGATAACCAAAACTACGATCACAATAAATAGCGATCATGTCAAGTCGTGGACTCACGCCTCAAAGTCATCATAAAACCGTGACGGTAAGTACGAAGGCATAGCCGACTACTAAAACCTACAAGACAAACAAGGTCGTAAATCAGATCACGAGATCTGTCTGCCGTCACATGATCAAAGCCGCCACTCGCGCGCAGATCTAATGCGCGCGTTTAGCCTCGAACTTCCGTAGCTCCGCATGGGCCACTCCAATGGCCCGCATGAGGTATTCCCCGCATCGAGGGTAGCTACTCCCCGGCAGCGTCCTGGACTCGCCGTCCGCATGGCCACAAAGACCGCATGACCACAAGGGCCGCATACTAACCTGGAACTCCCGTAGTTCCGCATAGGTCATACAGACCTGCATAAGGTATTCTCGAATCATAGGTCACTAGACCCGCCTGAGTCTACCCCGCCGGAGGGCGATTAACCCCTAATCATGAGTGATATAATATCATCATAATGACTTATCGTTAAACAACCTAAGCACAACAAGGAAAACCCCTTACACAAACATCACAAGATACTAACTCACGTAGCATCCTAACATGTTTACTTATCAAGTCAACAAGAAAGTATTACAAGACTATCACAAATCAATACAATCAAGTTATTCACACAAGGTACTTTCTACATTATGTTAACAAGTTCGGGTTTTAGCCCAAAAATACTTTATGTATTACTCTTTTAAAAGATCCGCTTTCTTTCACAAAAGTCACACAATACCGTAGTATAAAAATAAAGTGATTATCTTTTGAAGTAAATCAAAACACTTCTCTTTGTAAAATCAAGTAACAACATTCTTTTCCCAACGCTCAAGTTTGCCTAATTTCAATTACTCAAGTTTCTCATTTTGAAAGGTTTCGTAGTTCATAGTCTTATTCATTTAAGAATATAATTCTCTTTTAAACCATCCGAGAAACATAAGCCTTATATGTGAGTAGGATATTCTTGTTTATAATAATCTTATTACAAAGACCATGATCTAGGAAATATCATTTTGTCTCATCTTAGCTTCATGCAGATGGAAGTTTCTCTTGGTTTTAATAATATTTAATCACAAAACATTTCCTTTTATTAACGCTGCGGTGGTTTGTCGATACACATTCGATTTCAAACCAAGAAAACATTCTTAAGCCGTTATACCTAACTTCCCATAAAGCTAGTATAACTCTTAAGTTTTCAAAACCAAGTATTACTCTCCTTTCAAAATGATTCAAAATCTTTTGAAATACTTCAAGTTCTTTATTATCACATAACCACCGCTTATAGTTCAAATCGCTTACCTTTTAAAACCACAGTATCTTCTTACATACATAAAGTCGTTATAACCAACTTCCCATAAAGCCGTTATAACACTTTATGTTTTAGATCAATCAAATACATTTAACACACGTACGCTTCACCGCACTACATAGTTACACACATATCATGCTAGAAGAGATAGGAAGAGGTTCACATACCTCGCGACGATTATCGACTAATAGCAAGACGCTCCAAGTACCTCAAACCGTCGGCTACTCCTTAAACCAAGTAGATCGCGCCACGCATAGTACTTCAACCTATAAGGCCACAAGGCGCTTATTAACATTTAGATCTCTTCGTAGAACATTCTACAGAAAATTCGCAAAGACCTCCCCGCAACACAGCGTAAATCTCCTCCTCTATCGGGGCCGGCTACCAAGCCAACCAGGGTGGGTTATACGTCTAAACCGGACGTGCACAATTCTACCTCACAGAAAAGCTACACAAGTCTACTGTAATACAGTCCTATGTAATTACTGTTCAGCACTCTTCTTTCGAAAAGGTTTCTTATTATTCAGGCTTAAGTCCAAAGACATTGCCGATAACAACGTTCAGTTCTATATATAGTATACTTCAACTATATAGTCTAATAATCATGTAATTTCCAATTACAATAGAGGGACAAGATATTTACCTCGATAAGCCCATAATTATCCAAGTATAAAGTCGATCCTGGGCAACGTTTAGCTCCAACTCTGTGCGCTCCAACCCGCTCTAAACCACCCTTAGAAGTTCTAACCAACTTCTACATACTACTCCAACTAACTATGGAGATTTTCTTTAGGGTTTCGGTTTTGTGACTGACGGGAAGTATAATAGTATTACGGGACTTTTCGTATAGGTATAACCTTAGAATACTACAAGGTATACGGCTAAGGTAATTTGGGTATAGTAACAATACTTTTGAGAGTATTTCTACCAAGAGGGGGGGTATTTATACGAGACAACACCACAAGGGGGGGTGTATACCCCTCGGCCTACCCACTAGTGGGTACTCTCACCATGGGGGAAGGGCTCTCGGCCAAAGGGCCTTCTCAAAGGGGGAGGGGGGGTGTTTGGACGAAACACTACAAGGAGAGGGGAAGGCTTTCAAGACTTAGAAACTTTGTGGAATGGATGAAGAAGTCATCAAAGAGGGGGGTATTTATAGGTCAAGCCATGGCCAACCAATGGCCAAGATCATGCCAAGTGCAAGGCAAGTGTAGGGCCAAGATCATGCCAAGTGCACCTTATCCATCTACTACCAAAATATCCTACCTACTACTTGACAAAAATGTCAAGGAAAATCGTCCAAAGGACGCCCACCATTTCCGCCAATGAGAGGGTGCCAAGTGGCGCCCTCTTGTTGGTCCAACACGTTTCGACTCTCGTAAAAATCCGAAAAAATTAGAATTGTCATAGCCGTATTTTTCCCTTCGCGTGTTTTATAAACGTTTTCGTCTAAAAACGACTCTAACCTGGTGTTGTGCACAAAATATTTCGGCCAAGCCACTTTAAAGTTCAAATTTCTCTATGTACGTCCTCACGTACATACTCTGGAAATACGGGGTATAACACCTCTTAACTTCTAAGAGTAGAAGGAATCATGAAATAGTACTACATGTATATTCCATACATAGAATCATGTCAAAAGAAGGAAGAGGTTCACATACCTCGCGACGATTATCGACAAATAGCAAAATGCTCCAAAGTACTTCAACCTTGATGGCTATTCCATCCTTCAAGTAGAATACGCTATACTTAGTACTTCAACCTATAATGGCCATAATACGTCCATTAACCTTTAGCTTCGAACGTAGAATATTCTAAGTGCAAAGTCGCTAAATTCTACGGAAAATCGGACAGCGCTTCCTTTGTTTCTAAATACTTTGCCACCTTTTTCAAGGCCGAATTCAATAACCAAACACGCCACATTTAAGGCCCAACAATTCAGCTAACCAAAGGGGATTACACGCCTTAACAGGACGTGTAAAATTCTGCCCCAAAACCATACCAAAACAGCCCTAAAATCCATAATTACAATAACGAGGTGGAATGTGAGGCCTTTCAACGCCTTTCCACACCCTTATTCCTTCGGGTTTTCATTAGCAATCTACTACATTAAACATGAAATATAGGGGCTGATTTTCCAGCATACAACACGTCTAAAGCAGTCCTAAAAATCGCACGACAATATCCAACAGCTTTATAGATTCTACGAACAACTAAAATCCGATAACTCTTTCCTTAATCCTTTTTATTCCAATTCGAGTTCCAAAACATCTACATAAGTTATAACAACTTATTAACAACAATATTAATCCATTATAACATGCAATAGGTGAAGATAACAACGACAATAACCAACGAATTCCATTTACACCAAATCTGTCCCAAATCGGTTTTAGACCCAAAAAATGGCTCAAACGCTTTTTATTCTTCATTATTTTTAACACAAGTTCATCCATACATTATAAAAATAAGTAATATCCAATTACTTTAAAAGAAGAAGGACTTTTACCTCATTTTTGCCCAAAAACGCCCCAAAACAGTCCGGTTTTTATCGTCCAGCTGCTTTCGCTCCACTTCTTCAAGTTCCAATCACATATATGTATCCCCTACAACCTTAGGATCAACTTCTCTTCACGTTTCGCTTCCAAAAGTCGACGTAAAACCCTAGGGTTTCATTCTATTTTCGCCCAACCTAGATTTAGGGGTTAAGGGTGCTTAATCTTGGAAAAAAATACTTTGATCTTGATCTTGTCTTTGGATATGGGATTTCGAATTGCTCTAGGTTTTGGAGAGATGAGGGTTTGTATGGATGAATATCTTTTGTTCTAAGTCTTCAAGACTTATCTATATAAAGGTGTGTGGAGTCTTCACAAGACAAGCGGGAGGGCACTTGCTAACCTCCTATCACAAGTATTTCTTCACAAAATATTTCATCCACACTTAATTATTTTTCATCCCATTTCGATGGACATGTAACATAGTATACCAAGACTTAATAAATCCACTAAGTCCATAATTCTAATGAAAAATAATTCCATTACTAGAATTAATTCTTGTCATCACATTAAACTCGAAATTTTCCGTATAAGGAAATGTAAAAATCCTTTCCTTTCGACATTCCAATCTTAATTCTATAATCATGTTCTTGAATTACGGTGTAACATTCTTCCCCTTAGAAACATTCGTCCCCGAATGTTCTTTCGGAGTCCAATCTAATTAGATAGCGACATAGTCTCCTTTTACTACACCCTTCATACAACATATGCCACCCATGGCCACATAACAATACTTATGCTAAGATGTCAACCTTGGCACTCACGAAGCCAACTAGTCCATACTCATAATGACCTCAAAGTCCGTCATAATCATCTCTACTAGGTCTACTAGGGTCTGACGACTGTATCATCACCGGGCAAACCTCATATACCCGCTCAGCTACCACCCAAGCACTCACGGGTGTAGTTACCTCGAAAGGTTCTTATGGATTCAGGCTCTATTCCTTTACACTTGGTTGTTATCTTTCTTATCGGGTCGCATTTCTTCCGTACTTCCAACTCATACTAGCATACATACATAACTTCCATACCGATTCTGGCCTCTAATCTTTGGAGTCACTCTTTTAAACAACATAAGGCCATTTTCGACTCCCACGACCTGGTTCTGGTGGAACGCGTCCACGAACCCGTAAAACAATTAACTAGACTTGGGCCTTGCACCCTCGTGACCTTATCACGTAGCGGAACTACTACCAACCGATCCCACTCCATTTCAAACTATGAGGCAACCCGTAACAGGTACTCACCCCGACCCGCCGTCGCACTTAACTCTTACCCTTAGTCTGAATAAAATCTTATTGCCCGAGAAGGCCTTATATATACCTAAGGTCTCGGCGGTTATCAATATTCTTAGGCTCGCAATTTCCATGCTCCAAGCCTACCTTATCAGTCCTCCCGTAAACGGGTACAAAAACTTCTCATAATACCATAATCGTGTCGTCTTGATCACAACAACCATTACTTACTCAATACGGACCTCGTCCGTACAATTCTCTTAAGCCTACCACGTAGCTTAATATATTAACATGGTATTCCATTAATTTCTTAACATGACTTCTTAAGGGTTCACTGCCCTATCAGACAGTTCATCATTTCCCAATTATCCCAAAATAAAATATAAGACCTTGGCGAGAATTCATTAACCGTTCCAGACCTTCCCGGTATCTAGTTAGTCTTTACCAACTCCTGGTAATCTAAAATCATTCTAGGCAACACGCGTCTGACCCTCATACATAACTACGTATAGATGTATGTCACAATACCAACTATACTATAATCATTACCAACCCGATACGCAATCCACATAGTCCTTCCTGTCATCGATGTCTTTCTCGTGCAATCAACATAACTCGTTAGGAGATACGACTTAACAACACGACTCTATCGCACGATCTCAGAGTGAGAAGAATGGAAACCAATCCTAAATGTCCTGCAGCTCTCGATTATAGATGTGGTGCACAACACACCGATAATCAAGACTCTACTAGACACGATGCAGAAACTTTATGAGGACTAATCGCTCGATACCACTTATGTCACGACCCGACCAGCCATGATCGTGCCCTACCCGGGCACCCTTATACTCATACAACATAATAAATCATGAAGATAAATAACACTCTTTTTAAAAAAACTAAGGCCAAGCCGATAAGATCGCCATAACATAAAAATTACCCGAAAGTGGTCTACACTGCTTAACAATGTAAAACAACTCTAGCCGGCCCAAATCGCAGATGAATACTGCACTTCTAAGATTTGGACAAATGCTATGACGAGACAAGGCCCCGCCGCACTTCGAATATACATAACCATGACGACAAGCTCCTAACATTGGAGCCATCTAAAATCTCAACCAGATCCTAAGCTCGCGGATCCACAATTGTGTACCTAAACTGCGGACATGAACTCACTTCGGCGGGGTCGCATAACAGTACCAAATATGGAGCGGAAAATATGGTACAAGAAACAAATCATAATCTGCATAAAAGAATGACAGGGGCAAGTATAAAAAAAGTAAATACCAGATCCTACCGTGTCATTACCATCTCGTGAACTTAATCGTACCTTATTATCTTTTCCCATTTTTACATAAAAGATATAGTCACATTCTTACGTACATGCTTAGGAAAAACCGTCAAGTTCATTACCATATAACTTACTTACCTTGCATAACATAATCCGGCCCTTTATGGAGGGACGCCCATACTGCCCGACCCAATCTGGGACGCGATAAAGTCACATAAGTCTGCCCATAAAGGTATACTGCCCGGCCCATTTCTGGACGCGATAATGTCATATAGTCTGCCCATAAAGGTATCATCGCCGCCATTTCGGGACGCGATAATGTCATATAGTCCGCCCATAAAGGTATCTTTGCCGACCCATTTCGGGACGCGATAATGTCATTATAAAATCCGAATTTAACCCAATGTACTACGACTTACTCCTTTAAAATGACTCTTTTTCAAATAAAACTTCCAAGATACTAATAACCGTAGTATCAAGTCATATCTACTTTTCAAGACAAGTCACAATACCTTTTAGAAATACATTTATAGGCTTCCAAATCAAGTGACTTCTTTCTTAAAAACCTTAAGCAATTGGTACCTTTAAAACAATTTGCCCTTTTTTATTTCAAATCATTTCTTTGCTTACATTACTGAAGAAAACCATTCTTTTAATCTTCCATAAAGTTGTTATAACCAACTTCCCATAAAGCCGTTATAACTCTTTATGTCTTAGACAAATTCATTCCTTTTATAACCAATAGACTTATACTTTCAAATCAAATCACATAGCTTTCAAAATATTTCAAGTCTCTTAACTTTTGAAATCAAGCTTCTTTAACTTTTAGAAATCAAGTCTCTTATCTTTAAAATGGCAAGAAATCAATTCTTTCCAAATCAAGTATTCTATACTTTTAAATCAATTCATTTCTTCCTTTAAGAATCAAGTCCCATAACTTGAAAAATAAAGTCCCTTAACCCTTTAAAAATTTGAGGTTCATAGTCTTAAAACTTCATACGTAAATTCTTATAAATTAAGTAACATATACTTTGGTGCGTTGTGAATAAGTTATACTTATTTATAACGATCATAATCGAGTATCCATGATCTAGAAAATGTAATACAATTTTGTCTTATCTTAGCTTCTATGCAGATGGAGAATTCTACTCATTTTAACTTAATTGATTGTCATTACATTTTCCTTTATTAACGCTGCAGTGGCTTGTTCGATTCTTATTCTCATTTGTGCCATAACTTAGCCAAGTCAACTTGGCTCCAAATACCTCCTAACGACTCTTACCAACATCCCCCATAAGACTTGGTAAGAACTTAGGATAACTTAGACATAACCTTTACGTAGAGTAAATCAACATACATACCTCTTAACTTCTAAGAGTAGAAGGAATCATGAAATAGTACTACATGTATATTCCATACATAGAATCATGTCAAAAGAAGGAAGAGGTTCACATACCTCGCGACGATTATCGACAAATAGCAAAATGCTCCAAAGTACTTCAACATTGATAGCTATTCCATCCTTCAAGTAGAATACGCTATACTTAGTACTTCAACCTATAATGGCCATAATACGTCCATTAACCTTTAGCTTCGAACGTAGAATATTCTAAGTGCAAAGTCGCTAAATTCTACGGAAAATCGGACAGCGCTTCCTTTGTTTCTACATACTTTGCCACCTTTTTCAAGGCCGAATTCAATAACCAAACACGCCACATTTAAGGCCCAACAATTCAGCTAACCAAAGGGGATTACACGCCTTAACAGGACGTGTAAAATTCTGCCCCAAAACCATACCAAAACAGCCCCTAAAACAGTCCATAATTACTATAACGAGGGTGGAATGTGAGGCCTTTCAACGCCTTTCCACACCCTTATTTCTTCGGGGTTTTCATTAGCAATCTACTACATTAAACATGAAATAGAGGGGCTGATTTTCCAGCATACAACACGTCTAATGCAGTCCCTAAAAACTGCCCGACAATATCCAACAGTTTTATAGATTCTACGGAACAACTAAAATCCGATAACTCTTTCCTTAATCCTTTTTATTCCAATTCGAGTTCCAAAACATCTACATAAGTTATAACAACTTATTAACAACAATATTAATCCATTATAACATGAAATAGGTGAACATAACAACGACAATAACCAACGAATTCCATTTACACAAAATCTGTCCCAAATCGGTTTTAGCCCCGAAAAATGGCTCAAACGCTTTTTATTCTTCATTCTTTTTAACACAAGTTCATCCATACATTATAACAATAAGTAATATCCAATTACTTTAAAAGAAGAAGGACTTTTACCTCATTTTTTGCCCAAAAACGCCCCAAAACAGTCCGGTCTTTATTGGTCCGCAGTTTTCGTTTCGCTCCACTTCTTCTAGTTCCAATCACATATATGTATCCCCTACAACCTTAGGATCAACTTCTCTTCACGTTTTGCTTCCAAAAAGTCGACGGAAAACCCCTAGGGTTTCATTCTATTTTCGGCCCAACCTAGATTTAGGGGTTAAGGGTGCTTAATCTTGGAAAGAAAATACTTTGATCTTGATCTTGTCTTTGGATATGGGGATTTCGAATTGCTCTAAGTTTTTGGAGAGATGAGGGTTTGTATGGATGAATATCTTTTGTTCTAAGTCTTCAAGACTTATCTATATAAATGTGTGTGGAGTCTTCACAAGACAAGTGGGGAGGGCACTTGCTAACCTCCTATTGGCCAAGTATTTCTTCACAAAATATTTCATCCACACTTAGTTATTTTTCATCCCATTTCGATGGACATGTAACATAGTATACCAAGACTTAATAAATCCACTAAGTCCATAATTCTAATGAAAAATAATTCCATTACTAGAATTAATTCTTGTCATCACATTAAACTCGAAAATTTTCCGTATAAGGAAATGTAAAAATCCTTTCCTTTCGACATTCCAATCTTAATTCTATAATCATGTTCTTGAATTACGGGGTGTAACAGAAAGTGCCATGAGTTTATAAAAATGGAAGTCTAAAGGTTTAATGAACTTGCCTATGTTTGCTTGTGATAATTTTGAGCGCAAGTATTATATATTTACGTCGTCGTGACTCTCACCGAGGGCCGATCGCCTTGTCATTGTAAGTTTACTTGACGCATCGAAGTGATGTGGGATTCCACGGGTATGCTTCCATTATGATTGATCCTTGGACATGCTTATACGATGTGGGATTCCGGGGCATGTGACCAGGAGATGAGTTAGATTCCCGGATTTGTTTTATTACCCATGGCCATGCTTATACGATGAGGGATTCCGGGGCATGCGACCATGCTATGTACGATTATTACTCCATGGGCTAGCTCCCCATGAAGACATGTACCCACGATGAGGGATTCCCGGGGCATGTTATATTATTACTCCATGGGCTAGCTCCCCATGAAGACCTGCACCTACGATGAGGGATGCCGAGGGCACGTTATGGCCATGCTTATACGATGAGGGATTTCGGGGCATGCGACCGCTTTATATATATATATATATATATATATATATATATGTGTTGTATATGTTACACCTATGGCTGTCGGCAGTGATATGGGATTCCACGGGCAGGAGATATATATATGTATCAGGTATCCAGACACCGACAATGGTGTGGTGTCACGACCAACCGGTTCGTGGATCGTGCCTTACCCGGGCACCCAAGTAGTCACTCATCTGAGAAAATCAGCGGAACATAAAACATAAATATGAAACAAGAGACATGATAAATAAAAGAAAATAGGTCAACCAAAACGGTTGCCTTCCAACATATATATAAACATCCGAGCATAATCCTTACACCCGCCCACAACAAGCATAGATGTAACGCCCGAACCGGCCCGCATCGTGCCTTACCCTGGCACCCTAGTGATACAACATCGAGAAAACCAGGAAAATAAAACACGAGTCATGAAACAAGAGATATAATAAATAAGCAAAGCAACCAAAGCGATTGCCTTCGATATACATAAAAACCCGAGCAGTTATCCTTTTTACAAACCCCGCCACAACAAAGGCTCTGCACTTAAGATTTACAACAACTATGACGGACAGGGGCTCGCCATACCACGAATGTACAAGAACCTACAACTCAGGGAAACATACCAAAGATAAGCCTCGAAGGAACGGAGCTTTCCAACACGAAATGAGATCCTAAGAGCGGGATCCACGATCGATGTACCTCTACTGCGGATGAACGCAGCCCGAAGGAGGTCGATAACAGTACCAAGTATGTGAAATCACAACATCAGAATGAAATCATAATAGCTTAAAAAGGTGGAGACATGTATGATAACCAAAATACGAACGCAACATAAAAGTTAGCCAAGTCGTGGACTCACGCCTCAAAGTCACCACTAAATATAACTATGGGTCTCACGCCACAACATCCATCATGTTCGCATCATGGCGCGTGCCCTAATATCGTGACGGTAGACATGTCCATGATGCAACAATAATAACAAGGCCGCGTGGCCACGTGCCCCGGAATCGTGACGGTAGACATGCCCATGTAACCTCAATAACAATATATCTGGGTGGTCAACTCGCCGCACGGCCACATGCCCGGAATCTTTGACGGCAGACACGCCCATGTTGCGCAATAACCATATATCGGTAATCAACCCGCCGCACGGCCGCGATGCCGAACATCGTGACGGCAGACATGTCCATGTGACATCAACAACAAGACGAGAATCAAAATGGAAACATACCCGGAATTCTCCATCACCGCCAAAGACGCCCAAGTAAGTTCTCGACAAGTCAACCGCCTCTATCGAGACACGCAGAATACGTAAATACCACACTTGCACAACAAAGGCTATCATCACAAGCATAGGCAAGTTTCACAACAACAAGCATAGGCAAGTTTCACAACAACAAGCATAGGCAAGTTTCACAACAACAAGCATAGGCAAGTTTCACAACAACTCAAAGTACTTTCATTTTATGCCAAAGTCCGGGTTTTTAACCCCAAAGTACTACATACGTTAAGTTCTTTTAAAAGAGATCCATTACTTTTAAAAAAAGTCACCCGATACCCGTAGCCTTAGAATGACCAACCCACATTCCTTTCCAAAATCAAGTAACAACATTCTTTTCCTAAGTTCCAGTTTGCCTAGTTTCAATTACTCAAGCTTCTCATTTTCAAATGGTTTCATAGTTCATAAACTTAATCACTTGATTTTTTTTTAGAACAATTGAGTAATATATGTCTCACGTGAGAGTAGGTTATTCTTGTTTACAACATTCTTATTACAGCAGCCATGATCTAGAAAATGTAATATCATTTTGTCTCATCTTAGTTTCTATGCAGATGGAGGTTTCTACAGGTTTTAATACGATACATCATTATTCAATACATTTTCCTTTATTAACGCTGCAGTGGTCCTGTCGATACACATTACGATTTCCAAATCAAGAAACATTATCCCTTTAAATAAAACCAAGTACTCATTACTCACGAATGAGGTTTCACACAAACATCCACATTAAAACAAATAAGTTAAGTCTCTTATCTTATAAGATCAAGTCTCTTAACTTCTAACATCATTAAACCATTTTCTTTACTTCTCTTAAGACATTATACCTAACTCCCCATAAAGCTAGTATAACTCTTTTTAAATCCTTTAAAACCAAGTGTTACTCTCGATTTATAAATCTTTTGAAATACATCAAGTTCTTTATTATAACTAGCCAGTTATAGTTCACATCAGTTACCTTTTAAAACCACAAAGTATTTTCTTACCTACATAAAGCTGTTATAACCAACTTCCCATAAAGCCGTTATAACACTTTATGTTTTAAGAGCAATCAAACACAGTTAACACATGTACGTCTACCGTACTACATAGTTCACACATATCATGCTAGAAGAGGCGGAAGAGGTTCACATACCTCGCGACGATTGTCGACTAATAGCAAAACGCCCAAGTACCTCAAACCGCGGCTACTCCTTAAGCCAAGTGGATCACTCCACACGTAGTACTTCAACCTATAAGGCCACGGCGCTTATTAACATCTAGATCTCAACGTTCCATAATCTACGTAAAATTGGCAAAGACCTCTCCCGCAACAGAGTAAATCTCATCCTCTATAGAGGCCGGCTACCAAGCCAACCTGTGTGGGGGTTTTACACGTCTAAGCGGACTTGTACAATTATACTACACATTAATGCTATACAAGTTCATCGAATACACCCCATGTAATTACGTCGATTCGATTCTTTATTCTTCAGGCTTAAGTCAAAAGACATTGCCACAATACTATGTTCAGTTATATATAGTATACTTCAACTATATATTCTAACAACATGTAATTTCCAATTACAATAGAAGGACAGTAGTGTTTACCTCGATAAGCCCAAAATTATCCAAGTATAATGTCGCTCCTGAGCAACGTTTAGCTCCTACTCCGAGTGCTCAATCCGCTCCAAACAACCCTAAGTTCTAACCAACTTCTACTTACAACTTCAACTACGGGTGAAGATTTCCTTAGGGTTTCGTTTAGAGGCTAAAGGAAAGTATAATCGTATTTTCTGGGCTTTTCATACAAAGGGTACTTTGGAAAGTACTACAAGGTATTTGGGCTAAAGTATTTTGGACATTATAACAATACTAGGAGAGTATTTCTATACCACAACAAAGGGTATTATACGGAAACAACTAGGCTAGGGGGGGGGTACCCCACGGCCAAACACCACAAAGGGGAGGGGGGGTGGCTCTCGGCCAAGGCTCACTCAAGGGGGGGGTAGTGTGGCGGACGAATTGCTCACAAGAGGGAGGGAGTATTTTCTTGGAATTTCACAAGTGTGGATGAAGAATAACTCTTGCATTAGAGGGGTATTTATAGGTCAAGGGATGGCCAACCAATGGCCAAGATTATGCCAAGTGCAAGGCAAGTGTAAGGCCAAGATTTGGGCAAGTGTCCTAAGCCAACTTGCACACAAAATATCCTACCAACTCCAAGACAAAACAAGCCACCTTGTTCGTCCCTTTTGCCGCCCACTCAAGGCCAATGTGAGGGTGACACTTGTCACCCTCCCGTTGGTCCAAAATGTTTCGTCTCTCGGAAAAATCCGCAAAAATTATAAATGACATAGCCGGAATTTTCCCAACAAAAGCTGTGAAAACGTTTCGTCGAAAAACGACTCTAATCGGGTGTTGTGTACAAATTTCGAAACTTGCCTAACTTAAGGCTCAAATTTTCTACGTACGTCCTCACGTACATACTCTGAAAATACGGGGTATAACATTCTCCCCTCCTTAGAAACATTCGTCCCGAATGTTCCTTCTAAAGACGGATTACGAAGAAGATCTTCTAACAAGTTGCCAATGCCACACATGGCCACAAACATAACACACGTTCTCTTCCCTCCTTACTCGTAGTGCCCTCCTCGAACACTTGAACTCTTCTAGTATACGTACCATACTTCAGTCATCATTTCAGTTCCCAAAACTTTGGAGTCACTACCTCCAAACTTGGTCATCTTACTCGCCTCAATCTTCCTTAAGGCCATTCCCGGCCTTCACGATCTACTTCTGGTCGAACGTATCCACGAACTCATACGCTGGTCATCTAAACTTGGGCCTAGCACCCTCGTGACCCTGCCACCTGGCGGGACCACCCAGAGCTGACCCTTCCTCGAAACGGGACGCGGGTTGGCCCGCAACATGGCCCCAACCCGACCCACTATCGCGCCAACTCTTGCTCCTCGACACGGAACAATCTTGCTAAATCACATCATGAAAGCTACCACTTTCATTTACTCAACCCAGGGACTTATCACACAATACATTCTAGGCATAAAATGCACTCCGACAAGGATCACTTGCAAAAACTTGTACTCAAAACGGCCTTACATCTAAGGTCTCTCCGTAATATTCTAAGGTTCATCATTTTCACCCTGTGCTTACCCTTTCACTAAGCATGCTTCTAAGTCACATTTTTGCACAAAGCTATCCGAACATAACACTTAACACATTATCATAACATACAAAACTCTAGATGGTTAAGGATATACCTGAAAGTAGGCGGTTCAAAGGACCGCTAGAACTGGGAACTCCCACCGCGACCTCTACCGGCTCCGGTACGAACATTCTCGCTCGCATGGAAGGTGAAGAACCCGCAATCGCTCCAAAGAGTGCGTGCTATCCTACCGCTACCCGGTCGGACAGTCCTTCGCCATATGGCCTCGTTGGCCGCAAGAATAACAAGCTCCTTGGTACTACGACACTTCGAAATGCGGTCTACCACATAGAACACACCGAGGTAGGGTGATCGATCCGCCAACACCCTACTCCTCGAACATCAAGCTCGAGCCACGACCGCCTGAATATCCTGGCGGTCCCGGCTGCGGGGACCACTGCAATGGCGAGGTACATAACTAGTCGGCCGAGGCGGTCCGCCTCGAAAGTCGCCAAAATATCCGACCGCTCGCCTTCTTCTCGCTGAAAGCCGTCCACCTGTCGATCAAGGCGCTCGCACTCCAGTGCATGAGCTCGAATGCGGCAATGTCCATGCGGCCAAGAGAAACACCGAACAACTCTTCGCTAGGTAATCATCGAGCCTCGTAACATATCGGTGCACTCGATCCTCCATACTAGCTACTAATGCGGAACATACCGCTAATGAGTCGAACTCACATTGTACTTCTCGAATCAGACGCCTGCTTCTGCCTCAACATCAAAAATTTGTCGGCCCGAGCCCTCCTCATTTGTGGAGGCAAGAAATGTGCCAGGAAGGCCCCCGAAAACTCGTCCCAAACGGCTGGAAGTGCATGCTCTCCCCGGGAAAGCTCCCACGAGTCAAACCAATCGATCGCGTATCACGCACCGACGCGAACTAAATGTCACGACTCGATCTCAAGCCTTGATCACCCGCATGATCCTTCTCAGAATCGACGGATGAACTCGCGGATCATCCTCCGCCTCGACCAGAAACTCAAAGTGCTACAACTAAGGAAATCCCGTAGCCTCAAACTGTCTGCCCTCGGGTGCACTACAGTCTTTGCGCCAGGCTGAATCGAATCCGGCCTATCTCATATCTCGCCACAACTCGCCAATAATCGCCATCTCCTTGTGACCCATCTCCCGCCTGCATCGTGGGGTGGAGGCTCGTGTATCAGAGTCTCGGCAGCCATCGCTGCGACTTAAACTCACAGGCCGGGCGCGCCGCAAAACTCGCCGTCAAGCACTACTCAGTCTCGACCGCTCGTACTTCTCGAATCCCACTAGCGCCTCCGCCGCTTGCCCTTCGGGCCGGTTGCCTTTTCGCAGAGGCATAATCGTAAAACGAAACACGTCGGAGGGTCCAACTTACAACATACTCTAAGGCACGATCTCGTAATGAGAAGAATGGAAACCAATCCTAAATGTCCTATAGCCTCACGATTATAGATGTGGTGCACAACACACCGATAATCAAGACTCTACTAGACACGGTCGTAGACACTTTCCGAGGACTAATCGCTCGATACCACTTTGTAACGCCCAACCGGCCGCATCGTGCCTTACCAGGCACCCTAGTGATACAACATCGAGAAAACCAGGAAAATAAAACACGAGTCATGAAACAAGAGATATAATAAATAAACAGCCAACCAAAATTTGGCCTTGATATACATAAAACCCGAACAGCTTATCCTTTTACAAACCACGCCTACAACAAAGGCTGCACTTAAGATTTACAACAACTATGACGGACAGGGGCCCGCCATACCACGAATGTACAAGAACCTACAACTCAGTGGAAACATACCAAAGATAAGCCTCAAGGAACGGAGCTTTCCAACACGCTGAAATGAGATCCTAAGAGCGGATCCACGACCGATGTACTCTACCGCTGCAGATGAACGCACCCAAGGAGGTCGATAACAGTACCAAGTATGTGAAATCACAACATCAGTAAATGAAATCATAATAGCTTAAAAAGGTGAGACATGTATGATAACCAAAATACGTAACGCAACATAAAGCGATCAGTCGGGGACTCACGCCTCAAAGTCACCACTAAATATAACTATGGGTCTCACGCCCACAACATCCATCATGTTCGCATCATGGCCGCATGCCCTAATATCGTGACGGTAGACATGTCCATGATGCAACAATAACAAGCGCCGCATGGCCACATGCCCCGGAATCGTGACGGCGGTAGACATGCCCATGTAACCTCAATAACAATATATTGGGTGGTCAACCACGCCGCACGGCCACATGCCGGAATCTTGACGGTGTAGACCGCCCATGTTGCGCAATAACCATATATCGGGTAATCAACTGGCCGCACGTGCGATGCCCGAACATCAGACGGTGTAGACATGTCCATGTGACATCAACAACAAGACAAGAATCAAAATGGAAACATACCCGTGGAATTCTCCATCATCGCCAAAGACGCCCAAGTAAGTTCTCAACAAGTCAACCGCCTCTATCGAGACACGCGGAACACATAAATACCACACTTGCACAACAAAGGCTATCATCACAAGCATAGGCAAGTTTCACAACAACAAGCATAGGCAAGTTTCACAACAACAAGCATAGGCAAGTTTCACAACAACAAGCATAGGCAAGTTTCACAACAACAAGCATAGGCAAGTTTCACAACAACTCAAAGTACTTTCATTTTATGCCAAAGTCCGGGTTTTTAACCCCAAAGTACTACATACGTTAAGTTCTTTTAAAAGAGATCCATTACTTTTAAAAAAAGTCACCCGATACCCGTAGCCTTAGAATGACCAACCCACATTCCTTTCCAAAATCAAGTAACAACATTCTTTTCCTAAGTTCCAGTTTGCCTAGTTTCAATTACTCAAGCTTCTCATTTTCAAATGGTTTCATAGTTCATAAACTTAATCACTTGATTCCTTTTTAGAACAATTGAGTAATATATGTCTCACGTGAGAGTAGGTTATTCTTGTTTACAACATTCTTATTACAGCAGCCATGATCTAGAAAATGTAATATCATTTTGTCTCATCTTAGTTTCTATGCAGATGGAGGTTTCTACTGGTTTTAATACGATACATCATTATTCAATACATTTTCCTTTATTAACGCTGCAGTGGTCTGTCGATACACATTACGATTTCCAAATCAAGAAACATTATCCCTTTAAATAAAACCAAGTACTCATTACTCACGAATGAGGTTTCACACAAACATCCACATTAAAACAAATAAGTTAAGTCTCTTATCTTATAAGATCAAGTCTCTTAACTTCTAACATCATTAAACCATTTTCTTTACTTCTCTTAAGACATTATACCTAACTCCCCATAAAGCTAGTATAACTCTTTTTAAATCCTTTAAAACCAAGTGTTACTCTCGATTTATAAATCTTTGAAATACATCAAGTTCTTTATTATAACTAGCCGCTTATAGTTCACATCGATTACCTTTTAAAACCACAAAGTATTTTCTTACCTACATAAAGTCGTTATAACCAACTTCCCATAAAGCCGTTATAACACTTTATGTTTTAAGAGCAATCAAACACGATTAACACACGTACGCCTACCGCACTACATAGTTCACACATATCATGCTAGAAGAGACGGAAGAGGTTCACATACCTCGCGACGATTGTCGACTAATAGCAAAACGCTCAAGTACCTCAAACCGCGGCTACTCTAAGCCAAGTGGATCACTCCACACGTAGTACTTCAACCTATAAGGCCACAAGCGCGCTTATTAACATCTAGATCTCAACGTTCCATAATCTACGTAAAATTCGGCAAAGACTCTCCCGCAACAGCGTAAATCTCCTCCTCTATCGAGGCCGGCTACCAAGCCAACCGTGGGGTTTTACACGCCTAACCGACGTGTACAATTCTACTACACAAGAATGCTATACAAGTTCATCGTAATACACCCTATGTAATTACAGCTGATTCGCTTTATTCTTCAAAGCTTAAGTCAAGAGACATTGCCACAATACTATGTTCAGTTCTATATATAGTATACTTCAACTATATATTCTAACAACATGTAATTTCCAATTACAATAGAAGGACAGTAGTGTTTACCTCGATAAGCCCAAAATTATCCAAGTATAATGTCGCTCCTGAGCAACGTTTAGCTCCTCCTCCGAGTGCTCCAAACAACCCTTAGAAGTTCTAACCAACTTCTACTTACAACTTCAACTACGGGTGAAGATTTCCTTAGGGTTTCGTTTAGAGGCTAAAGGAAAGTATAATCGTATTTTCTGGGCTTTTCATACAAAGGGTACTTTGGAAAGTACTACAAGGTATTTGGGCTAAAGTATTTTGGACATAATAACAATACTAGAGAGTATTTCTATACCACAACAAAGGGTATTATACGGAAACAACTAGGCAGTGGGGTACCACGCCAAACACCACAGGGAGGGGTGGCTCGCCAAGGCTCACTCGAGGGGGTAGTGTATGACGAATTGCTCACAAGAGGGAGGGAGTATTTTTCTTGGAATTTCACAAGTGTGGATGAAGAATAACTCTTGCATTAGAGGGGTATTTATAGGTCAAGGGATGGCCAACCAATGGCCAAGATTATGCCAAGTGCAAGGCAAGTGTAAGGCCAAGATTTGGGCAAGTGTCCTAAGCCAACTTGCACACAAAATATCCTACCAACTCCAAGACAAAACAAGCCACCTTGTTCGTCCCTTTTGCCGCACACTCAATGCCAATGTGAGGGTGACACTTGTCACCCTCCCGTTGGTCCAAAATGTTTCGCCTCTCGGAAAAATCCGCAAAAATTATAAATGACATAGGAATTTTCCCAACAAAAGTCAGGAAAACGTTTCGTCGAAAAACGACTCTAATCGTGTTGTGTACAAATTTCAAACTTGCCTAACTTAAGGCTCAAATTTTCTACGACGCCTCACGCATATACTCAAAATACGGGTATAACAATGCACTTAAGATTTATACAACAACTATGACGGACAGGCCCCGCCATACCACGAATGTACAAGAACCTACTGCACTGTGGTAACATACCAATGATAAGCCTCCAAGGAACGGAGCTTCCCAACACTTGAAATGTGATCCTAAAGCGGGATCGACAATGATGTACCTACTGCGGCATGAACGCAGCCCCGAAAGAGGTCGATAACAGTACCAAGTATGTGAAATCAGAATATCAGAAATGAAATCATAATAGTCTATATAAAGCGGAGACATGTATGATAACCAAACTACAAGACATAACATATAACGATACATCAAGTCGGGACTCACGCCTCCAAATTATCACTGTGCGTGGAATTTCTTCCTCACTGCCGGCAGTTTATGATATAACAATACCAAGGAGTATACATGAACACCAGGTCCCACCTGTGTCATAAAAACCGTACGGGGCAAGTATAACTACCGAATCCGACCGTACCAATAATACAATGCAACCAAAAACACGAAGCTGACACGGGGCAAGTGCGAGAGCCGACTTCGAGATACCAAGGCCGGTCACGTAGCTTACCGGGGCAAGTACGAGGGCTGACCACCAGGTACCAAGGCCGTATCACGAGACTTCATCACTACACTGAACGGGGCAAGTGCGAGGGCTAACTACCAGGTACCAAGGCCGAATCAGCCACGAGACGGGGCAAGTACGAAAGCCGACCACCAGGTACCAAGGCCGAACAGTAAGAAACCTCATGGAGAGCTAGTCCATGGAATAACACTATCAACAGGAGCATACCCGTGGAATTCTCCGTTACTGCCGGTACGTCCAAGTAAGTCCTCAACAAGTCAACCGGCACTCCATTGAGAGACGCGGTTATATAGAACACAATTCTTGCACAACAAAGGCTATCACCACAAGCATAAGCAAGTTACACAACAACAAGCATAGGCAAGTTACACAACAACAAGCATAGGCAAGTTACACAACTCAAGGTACTTTCATTTCATGCCAAAGTCCGGGTTTTAACCCTAAAGTACTACGTACGTTAAGTTCCTTTTTAAAGATCCATTCCCTTTTATAAAAGTCACCCGATACCCGTAGTATAAAAATAGAGTGACTTATATCTTTTAAGTAAACCAAAACAACTTCCATACTTTCCTTTTTAAAACCAAATTAAGGCAACACCATGCCTTCTTCTTAGACAAGACACTTCTCTTTTTAAAGTCAAGTTACCACATTAAAACCAATGATAAAACCCTTCTTTTGTTTCCATAAAGTCATTATAACCAACTTCCCATAAAGCTGTTATAACACTTTATGTTTTAAACCATTTTACGACAACACAATGCCTTTCTTTTCCCTAAAGTTCCAGTTTGCCTAATTTCAATTACACAAGTCTCTTTTTAGAAAAGTTTCATAGTTCAATGTCTTAATCCCTTTTTAAAACAATTGAGTAACATATGCCATAAAGTAGTAGTTATTCTTGTTCATAATCAATCTTATTAAGCGACCATGATCTAGAAAATGTAATATCATTTTGTCTCATCTTAGCTTCATGCAGATGGAGGTTTCTACTGGTTTTAATAATACTTAATTATTCAATACATTTTCCTTTATTAACGCCGCAGTTGGTTTGTCGATACACATTCGATTTCCAAATCAAGAAACATTATTCCTTTCAAAACCAAGTACTCATTACTCACGAATGAGGTTTCACACAAATTCATATTAATTTATTTAAGTTAAGTCTCTTATCTTATAAGATCAAGTCTCTTAACTTCTAAAATCAAGAAACCATTTTCTTTACCTCTCTTAAGACGTTATACCTAACTCCCATAAAGCTTAGTATAACTCTTTTTAAAACCTTTAAAACCAAGTGTTACTCTTCTTCCAAAATGGTTTCTTAACTCTTGACATACTTCAAGTTCCTTATTATCACACATCAAGTCGCTTATAAGTCAAATCGCTTACCTTTTAAAACCACGTGCATTTTCTTACCTACATAAAGTCGTTGTAACCAATCAAATACATTTAACACACGTACGCTCACCGCACTACATAGTTATACACATATCATCCGAAAATATAGGAAGAGGTTCACATACCTCGCGACGATTATCGACTAATAGCAAAACGCCCAAGTAACTCAAACCGTCGGCCCACCTTAAGCCAAGTAGATCACGCCACACGTAGTACTTCAACCTATAGAGGCCACAAGGCGCCTATTAACATCCGGAGCTCAATGTAGAAGTATTCTACGTAAAATTCGAAGATTCTCCCCCGCAAATCACAGAAATCTCCTCTCTTCCATCGAGGCACGCTAACAGCCAACAACTCCCTGTGGGGGTTTGCACGCCTAACCGGACGTGCACAATTCTACTACACAAAGAATGCTACACAAGTCATCAGAATGCACCCTATGTAATTACAGTTCAGTTCTCTTATTTAAATTCAGGCTTAAGTCGCAAGACATTGCCGTAAGTATTATTCAGGCTTAAGTCAAAAGACATTGCCGCACAACTATGTTCAATTCTATATATAGTATACTTTAACTATATAATCCTACAACATGTAATTTCCAATTACAATGTATGTCAAGAGTGTTTACCTCGATAACCCCAAAATTATCCAAGTTAAATGTCGATCCTGAACAATGTTTAGCTCCTACTCAGGGCGCTCCAATCCGCTCCAAACAACCCTTAGAAGTTCTACGCAACTTCTACTTAAACACTTCAACCGACTATGAAGGTTTTCCTTAGGGTTTCGTTTTTGTGACTGAGGGAAGTATAATAGTATTTTCTGGGCTTTTGTATAAGTGTAACCTTGGGAATACTACAAGGTATTTGGGCCAAGGTATTTGGGCATTATAACAATACTTGGAGAGTATTTCTATACCACAAAAGGTGGTATTTATACGAGACAACTAGGCTAGTGGGTACCCTACGGCCAGTGGCACTACAGGGAGGGAGGCTCTCGCCAAGGCTCACTCAAAGTGGGGGTAGACTCTTTGGACGAGAACACTCAAGAGGAGGGAGTAGTATGAGACTTAGAAAGATTGCTCAAGTTTGGATGAAGAAAGTCTTCAACTAGAGGGTATTTATAGGTCAAGAAATGGCCAACCAATGGCCAAGATTCTTCCAAGTGTAAGGCAAGTGTAGGGCTAGATTTTAACCATGTGGACCTTATCCATCTACCACAACCACTTGCACAAAATATCCTACCAACCACCCTTGACCCAATCGTCCATGCCGCCCCATTCTTCATTCCAATGTGAGGTGACACATGTCACCCTCCCGTTGGTCCAAAATGTTTCGCCTCTCGGAAAAATCCGCAAAAATTAAAAATGACATAGCCGAATTTTCCTTCGCAAGTTTAGTAAAACGCTTCATTTAAAAACGATTCTTTTGGCACTTGTGCCCAAATTTCAAACTAGCCAACTTTAAGGCTCAAATTATAATACGCACGCCACGCATATACTGGAAATACGGGTATAACATTCTCCCTCCTTAGAAACATTCGTCCCGAATGTTCCTTCTCAAGACGGATAACGATGAAGTTCTTCTAACAGTTGCCAACGCCACACCGCCACGAAATAACACACGCTCTTCCTTCCTTACTCGTCGTGCCCTTCTCAACACTTGAACTCTTCTAGTATACGCATCACACTTCGCCATCGCCCGGGCCAAAACTTTAGAGTCATCACTCCCAAACTTGGTCATCTTACTAGCCTCAATCTTCCTTAAGGCCATTCCCGGCCTTCACGGTCTGCTTCTGGTCGAACACATCCACGAACTCACACGATGGTCATCTAGACTTGGGCCTAGCACCCTCGTGACCCTACCACCTGGCTGGACCACCCAGAGCTGACCCTACCTCGAAACAGGCCGCGGGTTGGCCCGCAACATGGCCCCAACCCGACCCACTTAACGCATCAAGCTCTTGTTCCCCGATCCGGAACAATCTTACCTATACAGGTCATGAAAGCTACCACTTCCATTTCACACTACCCAGGGACTTACCCCTTTTTTTTTCTAACCAGGTTTCTAAATCACATTTTAGTGCAAAGCTATCCGAACATAACACTAAACACATCATCAACATCAATACATATAAGTCTCTAGAGGGTTAAGGATATACCTGAAAATAGGAGGTTCAAAGGACCGCTAAAACTGGGAACTCCCACCGCGACCTCTACCGGGCTCGCAGATACGAACATCCCGCTCGCTATGGAAGGTGAAGAACCCAGAATCGCTCTAGTAGTCAGTGCTATCCTACCAGCTACCCTGGTCGACGCTCTTGCTGATGGCCTCGCTGACCGCAAGAATAACAATCTCCCAAGTCAAGACGACACTCTCCTTATGAAGTTTTCCACAACGCCACACCGAGACAAGGGCAACCTCATCCGGCGAGCACTTACTCCTCGAAAATCAAACATGGGAGCCCCGACCGCCCCGAATATCCCAAAGGTCCCGGCGCCGCGAGACCACCAGATCGGGCGGAGGCGCATAATCGCTCGCCGAGGCGGTCCGCCTCGAAAGTCACCAAAGGACCTCGCTGCTCGCCCTTCTCGCCGACCTTGGTCATTTCGCCGATTTATCCTCTCACATCCAAGTGCATAGCCAAGATGCGGCAATGTCCATGCCCTACAAGAGCTACACCCGAACAACTCGCACGTGATCATCGAGCCTCAGAACATATCGGTGCACTCGATCCTCCATACTAGCTACTAACGCGGGACGCATCGCCAATGAGTCGAACTCCACATTGTACTCCCGAACCGCACGCCTGCTCGCCGCAACACTAAAAATTTGTTCGCCCGAGCCCTCTCATCTCGCGAGGCAAGAAATGTGCAAGGAATGCCTCGAGAACTCGTCCCATATACCGGAAGTGCATTCTCTCCCCGACAGCTCCCACGAATCAAACTACCGATCATGCGGATCACGCACTGATGTGAACCTAGGACCACCGACTCGGTCTCCGATGCCTTGATTACTCTCATGATCCGTCAGAATCGCCGCATGAACTCCTGCGATCATCCTCGTGCCTCGACCCATAAAACTCGGGCGCCTACAACTCGTAAAATCCCGTAGCCTCGAACTATCTCGATCTAGGGAACCATCGTGCTATCGAACCGCCGGCCCACTTATCCTCAAGTTCGCCACAACTCGCCATTAATCGCCCACCTTGTAACTCATCTCCTATGCTCCGCATCGCGGATCGAGGCTCAGTATTGTGGTCTCGCCACGCTTTACTCGCAGCCTCCTCGCCGCTTTGCCCTTCGGGCCCGGCCGTTTTACGCGAGGCATAATCGTAAAAACGGTATGTCGAGGGTCCAATCTTATCACACGCCTCTAAGGCACGATCTCGTAATGAGAAGAATGGAAACCAATCCTAAATGTCTCGCTGCCTCTCGATTATAGATGTGGTGCACAACACATCGATAATCAAGACTCTACTAGACACGGTCGTAGACACTTTCCGAGGACTAATCGCTCGATACCACTTTTGTCACGACCGAACCGGCTCGTGGATCGTGCCTTACCCGCACCCAAGTAGTCACTCATCGAGAAAATCAGGAACATAAAACATAAATATGAAACAAGAGACATGATAAATAAAGAAAATAGCAACCAAAACGGTTGCCTTCCAACATATATATATAAACATCCGAATAGCTATAATCCTTACACTCGCCCACAACAAAGGCATGCACTCTAAGATTTATACAACAACTATGACGACAGTGGCCCCGCCATAACCCCGAATGTACAAGAACCTCACTGCACTGTGGTAACATACCAACAGATAAGCCTCCAAGGAACGGAGCTTCCTAACACGCTGAAATGTGATCCTAAAAGCGGATCGACAATGATGTACTCTACCGCGGCATGAACGCACTTCAAGGAGCGAGGTCAAGACAGTACCAAGTATGTGAAATCAGAATATCAGAATGACATCACAATAGTCTATATAAAGCTGGAGACATGTATGATAACCAAACTACAAGACATAACATATAACCAAGCATATCAAGTCTGGGACTCACGCTCCAAATTATCACTGTGTTCGTGGAATTTCTTCCTCACCGCCGCAGCTTTATGATATAACAATACCAAGGAGTATACATGAACACCAGTCCCATCTGTCATAAAACCGTGACGGCAAGTATAACTACCGAATCCGACCGCACTCAATAATACAATGCAACCAAAAACACGGTCGACATCGGCAAGCGAGCCGACTACCAGATACCAAGGCCGGCCACGTAGCTTACCGGCAAGTACGAGGGCTGACCACTGTGTACCAAGCGTCAGACACGAGACTTCGCACTACACCGAACGGCAAGTGCGAGGGCTAACTACTGTACTAAGGCCGAATCAGCCACAGACGGCAAGCACGAAAGCCGACCACCGTACCAAGGCCGAACAAGAAGAAACCTCATGGAGAGCTAGTCCATGGAATAACACTATCAACAGCGAGCATACCCGTGGAATTCTCCACATCGCCAGACGCCCAAGTAAGTCCTCAACAAGTCAACCTAAGACTCCATTGAGAGACGCTGTTATATATAACACAATTCTTGCACAACAAAGGCTATCACCACAAGCATAAGCAAGTTACACAACAACAAGCATAGGCAAGTTACACAACAACAAACATAGGCAAGTTACACAACTCAAGGTACTTTCATTTCATGCCAAAGTCCGGTTTTAACCCTAAAGTACTATGACGTTAAGTTCCTTTTAAAGATCCATTCCTTTATAAAAGTCACCCGACCCGTAGTATAAAAATAGAGTGACTTATATCTTTTAAGTAAACCAAAACAACTTCCATACTTTCCTTTTAAAACCAAATTAAGGCAACACCATGCCTTCTTCTGACAAGACACTTCTTTTTAAAGTCAAGTTACCACATTAAAACCAATGATAAAACCCTTCTTTGTTTCCATAAAGTCATTATAACCAACTTCCCATAAAGTCATATAACACTTTATGTTTTAAACCATTTTACGACAACACAATGCCTTTCTTTTCCCTAAAGTTCCAGCTTGCCTAATTTCAATTACACAAGTCTCTTTTTAGAAAAGTTTCATAGTTCAATGTCTTAATCCCTTTTAAAACAATTGAGTAACATATGCCATAAAGTAGCAGTTATTCTTGTTCATAATCAATCTTATTAAGCTACCATGATCTAGAAAATGTAATATCATTTTGTCTCATCTTAGCTTCTATGCAGATGGAGGTTTCTACCGGTTTTAATAATACTTAATTATTCAATACATTTTCCTTTATTAACGCCGCAGTTGGTTTGTCGATACACATTCTCGATTCAAATCAAGAAACATTATTCCTTTCAAAACCAAGTACTCATTACTCACGAATGAGGTTTCACACAAAATTCATATTAATTTATTTAAGTTAAGTCTCTTATCTTATAAGATCAAGTCTCTTAACTTCTAAAATCAAGAAACCATTTTCTTTACCTCTCTTAAGACGTTATACCTAACTCCCATAAAGCTTAGTATAACTCTTTTTAAAACCTTTTAAAACCAAGTGTTACTCTTCTTCCAAAAATGGTTTCTTAACTCTCGACATACTTCAAGTTCCTTATTATCACACATCAAGTCGCTTATAAGTCAAATCGCTTACCTTTTAAAACCACGTATTTTCTTACCTACATAAAGTTGTTGTAACCAATCAAATACATTTAACACATGACGCTCACCGCACTACATAGTTATACACATATCATGCCGAAAAGATAGGAAGAGGTTCACATACCTCGCGACGATTATCGACTAATAGCAAAACGCCCAAGTAACTCAAACCGCTTACCCACCTTAAGCCAAGTAGATCACGCCACACGTAGTACTTCAACCTATAGAGGCCACAAGGCGCCTATTAACATCCGGAGCTCAATGTAAGTATTCTACGTAAAAATTCAAGAAGACTCTCCCGCAACAAACAGCGTAAATCTCCTCCTTCCATCGAGGCCCGCTAACAGCCAACAACTCCCTAGGGGGGTTTGCACGCCTAACTGCATGCACAATTCTACTACACAAAGAATGCTACACAAGTCTATCAGAATACACCCCATGTAATTACAGTCGCTTCTCTTATTTAAATTCAGCTTAAGTCGCAAGACATTGCCGTAAGTATTATTCAGCTTAAGTCAAAAGACATTGCCACACAACTATGTTCAATTCTATATATAGTATACTTTAACTATATAATCCTACAACATGTAATTTCCAATTACAAATGTAAGGTCAAGAGTGTTTACCTCGATAAGCCCAAAATTATCCAAGTTAAACGTCGATCCCGAACAACGCTTAACTCCTACTCGTGGCGCCCAATCCGCTCCAACAACCCTTAGAAGTTCTACGCAACTTCTACTTAAACACTTCAACCGACTATGAAGGTTTTCCTTAGGTTTCGCTTTTGTGGATCGAGGAAGTATAATAGTATTTTCTGGCTTTTGTATAAGTGTAACCTTGGGAATACTACAAGGTATTTGGGCCAAGGTATTTGGGCATTATAACAATACTTGGAGAGTATTTCTATACCACAAAAGGGGTATTTATACGAGACAACTAGGCAGTGGGGTACCCTACGGCCAGGGCACTACAAAGGGAGGGAGGCTCTCGCCAAGGCTCACTCAAAGTGGGGGTAGACTCTTTGGACGAGAACACTCAAGAGGAGGAGTAGTGTGAGACTTAGAAAGATTGCTCAAGTTTGATGAAGAAAGTCTTCAACTAGAGGGTATTTATAAGTCAAGAAATGGCCAACCAATGGCCAAGATTCTTCCAAGTGTAAGGCAAGTGTAGGGCTAGATTTTAACCATGTGGACCTTATCCATCTACCACAACCACTTGCACAAAATATCCTACCAACCACCTTGACCCAATCGCCCACGCCGCCATTCTTCCTTCTTCCAATGTGAGGGTGACACATGTCACCCTCCCATTGGTCCAAAATGTTTCGCCTCTCTAAAAATCCGCAAAAATTAAAAATGACATAGCCGAATTTTCCTTCGCAAGTTTAGTAAAACGCTTCATTTAAAACGATTCTTTTGGCACTTGTGCCCAAATTTCGAAACTAGCCAACTTTAAGGCTCAAATTATAATACGACGCCACGCATATACTGCGGAAATACGGTATAACGGTGGGATGCCACGCGTGTCACATGGTTATATTTTACACTTATGACCGCTTGCAGTGATGATGGATTCCACGCACGCTTTGATATTTGTGACTTGATCGCGTCCCGCATCGGCCTGTAGATATACGTCCCTCTATGAAGGGCCGGATTATGTTATGAAAGATAAGTAAGTTATATGGTAATGAACTTAATGATTTCTCCTAAGTATGTACGTAAGATTTGACTATAACTCTTAATGGAATGGAAAATATAATGATGTACAATTAAGTTCATGAGTGGTAATGACACGGCAGGATCCGCATGTATTTTTATACTTTCCTCGTCATTCTTTTGTACGCTTATGATCTGCTTATCAGATTTTTATTTCCGCTCCATATTCTGTACTTGTAATCGACCCTCTTCGGGCGCGTTCATGTCCGCAGTTTAGGTACACTTGTGGATCTGCGAGCTTAGGATCTGATTCAAAGATTTTGAGACGGCTTCAATGTTCCGAGTTGTCATGGCTATGTATATTCGTGGTACATGGGCCTTGTCCCGCCATAGTATTTGTTCAAATCTTAGAGGTATGTATTCATCCGTGGATGGATGCCAGAGTTGTTTTTTTACATTGTTAAATGTAGACCCTTTCGTAATTTTTATGATTATGGCACTTTATCGACTTGGCCTTAGTTTTAAAAAAATGTGTTATTTATCTTCCGCAGCTTTATTATGTCAGATGATTAGAAGCGGTGCCTGTGTAGGGCACTAGTCACGCCCGGCCGGTCGTGACAAAAGTGGTATCGAGCGCTTAGTTCTCGAAAGTGTCTACGCATCGCGTGTCAGTAGAGTCTTGATTATCGCGTGTTGTGCACCACATCTATAATCGTGAGGCTGCAGGACATTTAGGATTGGTTTCCATTCTTCTCACTCTAAGATCGCGCGATAGAGTCGTGTTGTTAGGGTCGCTCTCCCTAACGAGTTATGTTGATTGCAGCCACGAAAGGCAAAGATGACCCGAAGGACTATGTGGATTGTGTATCCAGGTTGGTAATGATTGTAGTATAGTTGGTATTGTGACATACATCTATACGGAGTTATGTATGAGGGTCAGACGCGTGTTGCCTAGAATGATTTTAGATTACCAAGAGTTGGTAAAGACTAACTAAATACCGGGAAGGTATGGAACAGTTAATGAATTCTCGCCAAGGTCTTCTCGGATAGAAAGATTTATTATAGACCAAGGATAAGAGTTAAGTGCGACGGCGGGTAGGGGTGAGGACTTGTTACGGGTCGCCCCATAGCCTGGAATAGAGTGGGATCAGTTGGTAGTAGTTCCGCTACGTGACAGGGTCACGAGGGTGCAAGGCCCAAGTATAGTTAATTGTTTTACCGGTTCGTGGACGCGTTCCACCGGAACCAGGTCGTGGGAGTCGGAAATGGCCTTATGTTATTTAAAAGAGTGACTCCAAAAGATTAGAGGCCAGCATCGGTATGGAAGTTATGTATGTATACTAGTATGAGTTGGAAATACGAAAAGAGTACGACCAGTAAGAAAGATAACAACCAAGTGTAAAGGAATAGAGCCCGAATCCGTAAGGACCTTTCGAGGTAACTACACCGTGAGTGTTTGGGGTGGTAGCTGAGCGGGCATATGAGATTTGCCCGGTGATGATACAGTCGTCAGACCCTAGTAGACCTAGTAGAGATGTTTACGACAGACTTTGAGGTCATTATGAGTATGGACTAGTTGGCTTCGTGAGTGCCAAGGTTGACGTTTTAGTATAAGTATGGCTATGTGGCCATGGGTGGCATATGTTGTATGAAGGGTGTAGTAAAAGGAGACTATGTCGCTACCTAATTAGATTGGACTCCGAAAGAACATTCGGGGACGAATGTTTCTAAGGGGGGAAGAATGTTACACCCCGTAACTCCAGGACATGTTTAAGAGAATGTATGTAAGGAACACAAGACTTGAAAAGGGTACGAAAGGAAGAATTGTTTTTTCGACGGAAAAATCTTCCGAACGTCGGAAAGGAAAAATGTTCGTTGAAGAGAATTGGATTCTCAAAATGCATTAATTGAGGATTATGGAAAGTATTATCATTATGGAAATTTATTTGTACGGATTTGGTCATGTGGGGCCCACCCGAGGAATTTTACGTTTTGTGGGGCCCACGAGGGTTACGGAATTTTATGGACGAATGGGAGGGAGACACGTGGCACCCCCCACATTGGTCTTGAACGAAATTGAAGCAAGGGTAAAATGGTCATTTGACCAATGTGTAGATGACAAAGTCTTGCTAATTAAGAGCTTGACATTGTTGACCAAGTCAAGAGCCACTTGGCTTGATCTCCTTCATCCAAAACCTAACAAGTGTTATTATCTAAGACATCCATTATGTTTTATAAGCACACTAGTTCAAGACAAGTCTTCACACTTAGAATAATTTGAGAAAAATTTTAGGAGCTCTTATGGAGGCTCTCGGCTTTGCCCTTATAGCCACAAGAAAAATTTGCAATTTTGGTTCTTTATTCACAAGACTTTAACCCAAGGTCCCTAAGGGTATTGTAAGGATATCTCAATAGAAAGATTTCGGAAAAACGACGTTTTTACGTTAGTCGCAAGGCGAAAACCCAAGGTGTTCTTCAACTTTGAAGTTGGAAATAGAAGAGGAGTTTTTCACAAGCTTCTAAGGGTTGCAAATAGCGGATTGGAACGTCAAGAAAAGGAGTTGGAGTTGCTAAGGATCGACTTGGGGTTTTGGATCATTTTGAGCTTAAGAAGGTAATAATCTCCGTCTTGCTATTATAATTCAAGATTTCATGTTGTAGTATTTAGAAATGATCATGTGGATTATATTATGAAGAATGATATGTGTTATGGAATATTTGGATGGAATCCGAAAGTTGCATGATTTAGCCTTTAAGAGTGTAATTCAATTTAGTTACTAGTTTAGTCGTCGCATGTTACTTACTTGAAGATTGTAGTAGTTTAATCGATTGCGACTTGATATCATGTTAAGGTAACAATTTGGATTGAAAAGGAAATTGGAAAAGACTTTGAGTTGTTGTTTATGTTAGCCGAGAATGGCTTTAATTATGGAACTAGTTTCAGATTAATTTGTGGGTAATTTTACACGCCCCGTTAAGGCGTGTAATCCCCTTTGGTTAGCTGAATTGTTGGGCCTTAAATGTGTCGTGTTTGGTTATTGTATTCGGCCTTGAAAAAGGTGGCAAAGTATGTAGAAACAAAGGAAGTGCTGTCCGATTTTCCGTAGAATTTAGTGACTTTGCACTTAGAATATTCTACGCTCGCTAGAGGTTAATGGACGATATGACCATTTTAGGTCAAGTACTAAGTATAGCGGATTATACTTGAAGGATGGAATAGCTATCAAGGTTTAAGTACTTCAGAGCATTTTGCTATTTGTCGATAATCGTCGCGAGGTATGTGAACCTCTTCCTTCTTTAGACATGATTCTATGTATGGAATATACATGTGGTATTATTTCATGATTTCTTCTACTCTTAGAAGTTAAGAAGTATGTATGTTGATTTACTCTACGTAAGTGGTTATGTCTAAGTTATCCTAAGTTCTTACCAAGTCTTATGGGGATGTTGGTAAGAGTCGTTAGAGGTATTTGAGCCAAGTTGACTTGGTTAATTTACGCACGAATGAGAATAAGTATCGAACAAGCCATCAGCGTTAATAAAGGAAAATGTAATGACGATAAATTATATTAAAACAAGTAGAATTCTCCATCCGCATAGAAGCTAAGATAAGACAACATTGTATTACATTTTCTAGATCATGATCGCTTTAATAAGATCGTTATAAACAAGTATAATCTACTCACACACATAAGGCATATGTACTTCACTTAAAGAATTTACGTTATGAAGTTTTAAGACTATGAACCTTTGACTCCTAAAAGGTTGAGAGACTTTATTTTCAAGTAATGAAACTTGATTCTTAAAGGAAGAAATGACATGATTTAAGGGAAGTAATTTGTTTTAAAAGGTGTGAGTTACTTGAGATTTTAAAAGTTAAGAAACTTGATTTCTAAAGTTAAGAGACTTGAAGTATTTTGGAAGCTAAGAAAATTGATTTGAAAGTATATGATACTTGGTTTTAAAAGTATAAGTCTCTTGGTTGAAAAAGGAATGAAATTGTCTAAAACCATAAAGGGTTATAACGCTTTATGGGAAGTTGGTTATAACGGCTTTATGAAAGGTTAAGAGAATGGTTTCTAATAATGTAAGTATGAGTAACTTGAAATAAGGAAGGGTATTTTGATTTAAAGGTATCACTTGCTTAAAGTTTTAAAATAAGTGGTCACTTGATTTAGAAGCGAGAAACGATTTCTAAAAGTGTAGTGACTTATGTGAAATGTAAACAAGCCTTGATACTACGTGTTAGTATCTTGGGGTTTTGTATGAAAAGGAACCTTTTGAAAAGAATGGAAGTACATAGTACTTTGGGTTAAATTCTGATTTTTATGTGAAACGAAAGTGCCACGAGTTTATAAAAATGGAAGTCTAAAGGTTTAATGAACTTGCCTATGTTTGCTTGTGATAGCTTTGAGCGCAAGTATTATATATTTACGCTGCCGTGACTCTCTGAGGTCGATCGTCTTGTTGTAAGTTTACTTGACGCATCGACGGTGATGCGATTCCACGCATGCTTCCATTATGATTGATCCGACACGCTTATACGATGTGGGATTCCGGCACGTGACCAGAGACGGTTAGATTCCTGATTTGTTTTATTACCCATGGCCATGCTTATACGATGAAGGATTCCGGCACGCGACCATACTATGTACGATTATTACTCCACGGGCTAGCTCCCATGAAGACATGTACCCACCACAGGGATTCCGGGCATGTTATATTATTACTCCAATGGGCTAGCTCCCATGAAGACCGCACCTACGATGAGGGATGCCGAGGGCACGTTATGGCCATGCTTATACGATGAGGATTCCGGCACGCGCCACGTTATATATATATATATATATATATATATATATATATATATATATATTGTATATGTTACACCTACTGTTTGCAGTGATGTGGGATTCCACGGCGTGAGATATATATATGTATTGTGTATGTACGACAACGGAGGTGGGATGCCATGGGCGTGTCACATGGTTATATTTTACACTTATGATCGCTTACAGTGATGGGGATTCCACGCACGCTTTGATATTTGTGTGACTTGATCGGCCCCGCATTGGGACGGGTAGTATATGCGTCCCTCCATAAAGGGCTGGATTATGTTATGAAAGATAATTAAGTTATATGGTAATGAACTTAATGATTTCTCCTAAGTATGTACGTAATATTTGGCTATAACTCTTAATGGAATGGAAAAGATAATGATGTGCAATTAAGTTCATGAGTGGTAATGACACTACAGATCTGTATGTACTTTTATACTTGCTCGTCATTCTTTTGTACGCTTATGATTTGTTTATCAGATTTCATTTCTGTTCCATATTCTGCACTGTTGTAATGACTCTTGGGGCCGCGTCATGTCCGCAGTTTAGGTACGATTGTGGATCCGCGAGCTTAGGATCCCGATTCAAAGATTTTGAGATGGCTCCAATGTTAGGAGTTGTCATGGCTATGTATATTCGTGGTACGGCGGCCTTGTCCGCCATAGTATTTGTTCAAATCTTAGAGGTTTGTATTCATCGTACCGGATCAAGCAGAGTTGTTTTTTTACATTGTTAAACAGTGTATACCCGTTCGGGTAATTTTTATGATTATGGCAGCCTTATCGGCTTGGCCTTAGTTTTAAAAAAAAGTGTGTTATTTATCTTCCGCAGTTTATTATGTTGTATGATTAGAAGGGTGCCCAGGTAGGGCACTAGTCGCGGCCCGGGATCGGGTCGTGACAATATAGGTATTGGATCATAAGGTATTCAACTTCATTATCACACGACCGACCGGTCGACTAGTACTTACCGGTACTGCCGTATACATCAGAGAATAGCAGCGGAACATACATAACACATAACTTATAAAAAAGTAACATCACTGGCCAGCCGATAAGGCTGCCTTCCATAAAAACATACTAATCAAAAGTATAACAGTACAACTTGTTCTTACAGCCCAACACATACGTGACTACAGACCTCTAAGGATAACAATTGTGGCGGTTCGCCATACCCCTGAATGTACACAATACCTATAGCATCAGGGAAAATCCGTACCAACAAAATATAAGCTTCCGCAGGAATGGAGCTTCTGACACCGGAACAGTGATCCTAAGAACGAGGATCCACCACCTGCTTACCCTTACCATGAACGCAGCCCCCGAGGAAGGGGGTCAGTACACAATATGTACCAAGTATGTAAAACTGGAAAATACTGTAATAATGATATCATAAGTCTAAAAGTAAGCTGGAGTCATGAAAGACAATCAAAATACAGTACACTGTGCCTTACTAACAATGAGAGTAACAAGTATATATATAATACTGCATAAAAATAGGAGGCTCATGATCAAAACAGGGTACCTCGCCCGTAGTATCAATAAGCACCCCTACTCCTGGGACTATTTCACCCGCATAGGTCCTGTGGACCCGCATGAGGTATTTCTCGCATAGTCAGACTACCGCATGGGACTATTTCACCCGCATAAGCCCATAGGACTCGCATGAGGTATTCCTCGCATCGTGGGTAGCAAATCCACGGAACAGGTGGTATAACGATCTTGGGGCTTGCCCCTCAGATATACTCTTACCCTGAAGCAGGTGGTATAACGATTTTGGGGCTGTTCCCCTCAGATATACTTTTACCCTGAAGAAGGTGGTATAATGATCTTGGGGATGTACCCCTCAGATATACTCTTACCCTGAAGAAGGTGGTATGACGATCTTGGGGCTTGCCCCTCATTCATACTCTTACCTTGGAGAAGGTGGTATAACGATCTTGGGGCTTGCCCCTCAGATATACTCTTACCCTAGCTCAAACTATCATCATATCATAATCATAAATAAGTTAAGAAAACTTATAACTTATTATTAGTCTTGTTCATATACCCTCTCATTTTAGTTTACTTAAGGCACTAACTTTCTTAATAAGAGAAAATCCGGGAATTTAACCCAAGTACCACATACTTATACTTCTTCAAAAATGACTCATTTTCATATAAAACCTGTGGGCAATTGATGCCTTAAAAACAATTTACCTTTCATAAATCAAGTCATTTGTCCTTACTTATCTTACTTAGAATAAATCTCTTCTTATCAACCTTTTATAAAGCTAATAAACCAACTTCCCATAAAGTTGTTATATTAACCCTATACTTTAGAAAAATCATACTTTTCCCTTAACCAAGGAACTTATACTTCTTAAAACGAAACAAGTCTTTATATACCTAAAACAAGTAAGAATACCAAATCTTGTACGTCTACCGTACTACATAGATACAACTACTCATGCTCAAGAGATAGGAAAGCTTCACATACCTCTTCGGTCAAACCACTTGCTAAGTCCAAACTACCGCAAGTAATAAGTCAACCTATAACAACCATGATACGTTTATTAACCTCTAATTTCAATGTAGAAATAATCTAAGTTCAAAGCCACTAAATTCTATGGAAAATTGGGCAGTATTTCCTTTGTTTCTACATACTTTGCCACCTTTCTCAAGGCCGAATTCAACATCCAAATGCCACATTTAAGGCTCAACAATCCAAACATACAAAGGGGATTACACACCTAAACTTGGGTGTATAAAATTCTGCCCCATAAGGTACAACAATTCACTTAACAATTTTAAGGTGGTTTTTAGGCTACAACATGCTCACAATATCTTCTTAACCAAGCCTTTCATATTCAAACCACATTTCTTACATACAATGACTCTAAGAGCATTATTTACTACTACAAATTCATTCTTCTTCACATGCACATTAATAACTAACCATAAGAGGAGAAATGTTACCTTTAGAGCTTTAGCCAAAACTATTTCAACAATTTTGCTAGCCTCTTTTCCAAGAACACCACCACAATAACTCCTACAATCTAGCCACAAGCTTCCTTCTTGTCCTTAACTTTTCAGATTTTTCTTAGGCTTAGAATTCCTCTTGGAATTTTAGAGAGAAGTGAGAGCTTTAGTTTACAGAGAGGGAGAGATTTGAAAGATGACCAAGTCTTGAAGACTTGGTCAATATAAGGCATGCAAGAAATCAGATGGGGGGGGACACTTGTCACCCTCCCATGGTCTTTTAAAAGAGAAATCTAATTGTTCCTCAGTTTTTCGCGTTCGCCTCGGCTTCAGACCCGGCCATGCGCTGAATCTTCATGACTTTCGAACTTCCGCGCCGCGCCTCGCTTCCGGCCGCAGCTCAGAATCTCAGTGACCTCAAGATATCCGGCGCCGCAGCCTCGCATCCGGCGCCGCGTCTGCCGCTTCTGTCCGAAACACATTTCTGTCCGACTGCGCACTGAACTTGTAACTCCCATAACTTTCTACTCCGACGTCCTATCGACGAACGGTTGGTTGTGTTGGAAACTAGACTCAACGAACTACGCTCTAGGACTTTGAAACACTTAGGAACTCTCAATGTACCGGGTCATAACCCGCCTCAAATTTGACTAAAACCCGTCCGGAACAATCCGTCAACCTATCTTTTGAAAATTTTAAGTATTATCCCCTTGCGCACGCTCTCACACGTATGGCCAGGACTACGGGGTATAACATTCTCCCCCCCTTAGAAACATTCGTCCCGAATGTTCCTTCTAGGCTTACTCAAATCACCATATCGACATTGTTATACCCCGTATTTCCAGAGTATGTACGTGAGGACGTACGTAGAAAAGTTTGAGCCTTAAAGTTAGGCTAGGACCGAAAATTTGGGCACAAGTGCCGAAAAGAATCGTTTTTCGACGAAACGTTTTACTAAACTTGCGAAGGGAAAATTTCGGCTATGTCATTTATAATTTTTGCGGATTTTTCCGAGAGACGAAACATTTTGGACCAACGGGAGGGTGACATGTGTCACCCTCACATTGGGCGTGAATTGGGGCGACAATGGGACGATTTGGAGCTTGTGGTTAGGTAGGATATTTGTGCAAGTTGGTGTGGTAGATGGATAAGGTACACATGGTTTATGTCACGACCCGAACCCGGGCCCGTGACTGGTGCCTTACCCCGGGCACCCTAGTGATACAACATCAGAGTAATCAGCGGAACATAAAACAAGACATGAAAATATTATGAAGCAAGAAAAGAATGAGAAAACTTGCCTTACGCATATATATAAATCAATTTTAAAACCGAACGCTATATCCCATTACAACTCAAATTTCACAACAGCATTTCATGCACCTCTAAGAATGATACGACAACAATGGCGACAGGTTCCCGCCACACCCTCAATGTAAATACCTACAACGACAGGACTATACCACCGATAACCTCCGAGAAACGGAGCTTCCCATACGCCGAATCGTGACCCGAGAACTAGGATCAACGATCGCGATCTCAACTCGCAGATGAACGCACTCGGGCGAGGTCGATAACAGTACCAAGTATGTGAAATCAAAAATATCAGAATGAAATCATAATAGTCTATAAAGCAGAGACATGTATGATAACCAAACTACGCTCACAATAAATAGCAAATAGTCAAGTCGTGGACTCACGCCTCAAAGTCATCACTCAAATGTAACTATGGGTCTCACGCCCATAACATCAATCATGCCCGTGGAATACCTTCCTCACCGCTAGCTTTATGATATAAAAGCACCAAGCACTACACATGAACACCGTGTCCCACTGTGTCCTAATAAAACAAGACAGGTAAGTACGAAGGCATAACCGACTACTAACACCTACAAGACTAACAGTGGTCAAAATCAGATCATGATATCCGCCTGCACTGGCCACATGATCAAAGCCGGCCACTGCTCGCAGATCAAATGTGCGCGCCTAGCCCCGAACTCTCCGTAGCTCAAGCATAGGCCAACCTCATAGGCCCGCATGAGGTATTCCTCGCATCGAGGGTAGCTACTCCCAAGATCGCCCCGACTCGCACCGCATGGCCACAAAGACCGCAAGACCACAAGCGGCCGCAAACTAACCTCGAACTCCCGTAGTTCCGCATGGATCCCCGGACCCGCATGAGGTATTCTCGAATCACGGTCCTGCATCGCTCGAGTCTACCCCGCATCGGAGGGCAGCTTAACCTCCGGAGACAAGTCAAGGTGAGTGGTACAATACCAACATAACGGCTGAGAGTCAAACAACTTTAAGCGCAATGAGGAAAACCCCTTTACACAAAACATCACAAGATACTAACACACGTAGCATCCTAGCATGTTTACTTATCAAATCACCAAGAAAGTATTACAAGGCTATCACAAACTAACACAATCAAGTTATACACACAAGGTACATTCTAATATATGATTAACAAGATCGCATCTATTCCTGCAGTACTTCATACATTATCTTTTAAAAGATACGTTACGTTTACAAAAGTCACACAATACCCGTAGTATATGAAAATAGAGTGATTATCTTTTGAAGTAAATCAAAACACTTACCTTTGTAAAATCAAGTAACAACATTATTTTCCAAACGCCCAAGTTTGCCTAATTTCAAATGTTCACTGCTTCTTATTTTAGAAAGGTTTCGTAGTTCATAGTCTTATTCATTTAAGAATATAATTCTCTTTTAAACCATCCGAGAAAACATAAGCCTTATATGAGTAGGATATTCTTGTTTATAACAATCTTATTACAAAGACCATGATCTAGAAATATCATTTTGTCTCATCTTAGCTTCTATGCAGATGAAAGTTTCTACTGGTTTTAATAATGCTTAATCTGTCAAAATATTTCCTTTTATTAACGCTGCAGTGGTTTGTCGATACACATTCTGATTTTCAAATCAAGAAACATTCTTAAGCCGTTATACCTAACTTCCCATAAAGCTAGTATAACTCTTAAGTTTTCAAAACCCAAGATACTTCTTCTTTCAAAATGATTCAAAATCTTTGAAATACTTCAAGTTCTTTATTATTACATAACCAAACGCTTATAGTTCAAATCACCACTTTTTTAAAAACCACAAGTATTTTCTTACCTACATAAAGTCGTTATAACCAACTTCCCATAAAGCCGTTATAACACTTTATGTTTTAAACCAATCAAATACATTTAACACACGTACGCTCACCGCACTACATAGTTACACACATATCATGCTAGAAGAGATAGGAAGAGGTTCACATACCTCGCGACGATTATCGACTAATAGCAAAACGCCCAAGTACTTCCAACCGCCGCTACTCCTTAAGCCAAGTAGATCGCGCCATACGCGATTTCAACCTATAAGGCCACAAGGCGCTTTATTAACATTTAGATCCCTTCAGAGAACATTCTACGTAAAATTCAAGAACATTTCCCGCAACAAACAGAAATCTCCTCCTCTATCGGGCCGGCCACCAAGCCAACCAGTGGGGTTGTGCGCCTAAACCGACGCACAATTCTATCACACGTAAAAGCTACACAAGTCTCATCAATACGGTCCTATGTAATTACAGTCAAAGACTCTTCTTCAAAAGGTTTCTTATAATTCGTGCTTAAGTCAAAAGACATCACGATAACTACGTTCATTTCTATATATAGTATACTTTAACTATATATTCTAACAACATGTAATTTCCAATTACAATAGGGGGACAAGATAATTACCTCGATAAGCCCATAATTATCCAAGTATAAAGTCGATCCTGGACAACGTTTAGCTCCAACTCCGAGCGCTCCAACCCGCTTCAAACTACCCTTAGAAGTTCTAACCAACTTCTACATACTACTCCAACTAACCATGGAGATTTTTCCTTAGGGTTTTGGTTTGGTGACTGACGGGAAGTATAATAGTATAACTGGGCTTTTGTATAGGTATAACCTTAGAATACTACAAGGTATACTGGCTAAGGTAATTGGGCATTATAACAATACTTTTGAGAGTATTTCTACCAAGAGGGGTATATACGAAACAACTAGGCTAGTGGGTACCCTACTGCTAGCACCACGCGAGGGGGTGTATACCCTCGCCTACCCCACTAGTGGGTAGTCTCGCCAAGGGGAGAGGGCTCTCGAACTCAACATAAAGGGAGGAGGAGGATTTAACCCTTAGAAATATTTGGAATGGATGAAGAAGTCATCCAAAGAGGGGTATTTATAGTCAAGCTCGCCAACCAATGGCCAAGATCTTGCCAAGCAAGGCAAGTGTAGGCCAAGATTCACCCATGTGTCCTTAACCAACTAACACACAAAATATCCTACCAACTACACCTCCATTTCGCATAATCCGCCCCTCACGCCCGCCAATGGGAGGGTGCCAAGTGGCGCTCTCGTTGGTCCAACACGTTACGCCACCGTAAAAATCCGCAAAATTAAAAATGATATAGCCGAATTTTCCTACGAAAGTCGTGGAAACGCTTTGCCGAAAAACGACTCTAACCGGGTGTTGTGCACAAAGTGAAAACGTCCAAGCCTATTTGAAGGTTCAAATTTTCTACGTACGTCCTTACGTACATACTCTGGAAATACGGGGTATAACAGTTTAATCCTAGCCCTACACTTGCCTAACACTTGGATTGATCTTGGCCATTGGTTGGCCATTGCTTGACCTATAAATACCCCTCTAACTTGAAGACTTTCTTCATCCAAAAATAATTTCCATGTCTTGAAATCCTCCCCTTTTGTGAGTCAGGTTCGCCCAAAGCACCCCCTTTTGAGAAGCCTTGGCCGAGAATACACCCCCCCCATAGCCTAGTTGGTTTCGTATAATACCCCCCTTTTGTGGTATAGAAATACTCTCCAAGTATTGTTATAATACCAAAATACCTTGGCCCAAATACCTTATAGTATTCCAAGGTTACACCTATACAAAAGCCCGGAAAATACTACTATACTTTCCTTTAGCCACTAAACGAAACCCTAAGGAAAACCTTCATAGTCGGTTGAAGTGTTAAGTAGAAGTTGCGTAGAACTTCTAAGGGTTGTTTGGAGCGGATTGGAGCACTTGGAGTAGGAGCTAAACGTTGCTCAGGATTGACTTTAAACTTGGATAATTTTGGGCTTACCGAGGTAAATAATCCTATCCTTCTAGTGTAATTGGAAATTACATACTGAAGTTGTTTAGAAATGAATATAAGATTCATAGAAGAGAATTGAACTGTAATAGAAGGATATTACAGAAAAGACTTGAATCAAATCACATCGTAAGAATATATAGTAGAAGAATAAATCAGATTTACATAGATCGTATTTACAGTAGACTGATAACCTTTATTGGTTGAATGTTCTGCGAGTAGCATGTGCTACTTGGAAGGTGGACAAGGCTAGCCGGGTTATAGCCGTGGAGCATTTTGCTTATAGTCGATAATCGTCGCGAGGTATGTGATTCTTCCTATACTCTTGAGCATGAAATATTTTAAAGGAATATATATATAGTACGGTAGACGTACGTGTGGCAATGTCTTTTTACTTAAGCCTGAATAATATGTATATATAATATGGTAGACGTACGTGTGCTAACTGAACGTAATTGTACGACAATGTCTTTTGACGTAAGCCTGAATAATAAGAATCTGGAAGTATTTTACAAGAATATATATAGTACGGTAGACGTACGAGTGTTAAATGAATATAGTTTTACGGCAATGTCTTTTGACTTAAGCCTGAATAATAAGAATCTTGAAAGTATTTCAAAAGAATTAAGAAACCTTTTTGAAAGAAGAGTAATACTTGGTTTTGAAAACATAAGAGTTATACTAGCTTTATGGGAAGTTAGGTATAACGTCTTAAGAGAGATAAAGAGAATGGCTTACTGATTTTTAGAAGTTAAGAGACTTAATCTTAAAGGATAAGAGACTTGACTTAAATGAATTTATATGAAATTTGTGTGAAACCTCATTCGTGAGTAATGAGTACTTGGTTTCTAAAAGGAATAATGTTTTAACTGATTTCGGAAGTCAGAATGAGTATCGACAAACCACTGCAGCGTTAATAAAGGAAAATGTATTGAATAATGAAGTATTATTAAAACCAGTAGAAACCTCCATCTGCATAGAAGCTAAGATGAGACAAAATGATATTACATTTTCTAGATCATGGCTGCTTTAATAAGATGGTTATAAACAAGAATAAACTGCTCACACTTATGGCATATGTTACTCAATTGTTTTAAAAGAGATTAAAACATTGAACTATGAAACTTTTCTAAAATAAAGAGACTTGAGTAATTGAAATTAGGCAAACTGGAACTTTAGGAAAAGAATGTTGTTACTTGATTTTAAAGAAAAAGGAAGTGTTCTGGTTTACTTAAAGATGTGAGTCACTCAAATTTTATACTACGGGTATCGGGTGACTTTTATAAAAGGAATGAATCTCTTTAAAAGGAAGTTAACGTACGTAGTACTTTAGGGTTAACACCCGGACTTTGACATAAAATGAAAGTACCTTGAGTTGTGTATAACTTGCCTATGCTTGTTGTTGTGTAACTTGCCTATGCTTGTTGTGATAGCCTTTGTTGTGCAAAAATTGTGTTTCTATACTACCGCGTCTCTCGATGGAGGGGGTTGACTTGTTGAGAACTTACTTGACGCACTACAGCTGACGGAAGATTTCACGTATGTTTCCATTATTATTGTTACATGGGCATGTCTACACCGATGATGGATTCGTGGACACGTGACCATTATGGTTGTTTATGGCGAAGTATCGTGACTTACTTGGCCAGGATCGCGCGAGCTGCTTACTTGCCCCGCCGCCACGTGACGCAGTGGATCCGTATAGGTTATTGCACTTGCCACGTGTCGCCTTCGCGCGGCATCGTGACTTACGGTTGTGATCCGGTGCTTAGCCGATTCACTTGCCCCGTCGCCACGTGGCGCAGGAGGAGCCGCGAGGCTAGTGCACTTGCCACGGTCGCCTTCGCGAGTCGGTGTTTGGATGGAGCCGTGACTTACGGTTGTGATCTGTGCGAGTCGATTCACTTGCCCCCGCCGCCTACGTGGCGCAGGAGGAGTCGCGAGGCTATTGCACTTGCCACGTGTCAGCTTCATGATATGATTGTACAGTATTATTACGGTCGGATCCGGTAGTTATACTTGCCCCGTACGGTTTTTATGACACAGGTGGGACCTGGTGTTCATGTATACTCCTTGGTGTTGTTATATCATAGATCGCGCAGTGAGGAAGGAATTCCACGCACTAGTGATGATTTGAGGCGTGAGCCCTCGACTTGTATAATCATATATGTGTAATCGTAGTTTTGTTATCATACATGTCTCCCGCTTTATATAGACTGTTATGATTTCATTTACAGTATTTACAGTTTCACATACTTGGTACATGTTGTATAGACCTCCTTCGGGCCGCTCATGCCGCAGGTAGGTACATCTACCGTCGATCCCCGCTTTAGGATCACATTTCAGCGTTGGGAAGCTCCGCTCCTTCGAGGCTTATCTTTGCATGTTACCCGAGTCCGTAGGTTCTTGTACATTCGTGGTATGGCGGGCCTCGCCGCCATAGTTGTTGTAAAATCTTAGAGGTTCAGAATCGCCACGACTGCTCGGCCCGTGGATCGTGCCTTACCGGCACCCAAGTAGTCATACATCGAGTAATCGGAAATATAAAGCAAGACATGAAACAGCTTTATAAAATAAGACATACGCTTATGTGAGAAAACACGCTTTCGCATATATATATACATGGTTTAGCGCTAGATCCGACATCGCATAAATATGACTACTGCACTTAAGGAAATATACAACTATGGCGGACAGTGGCCCCGCCATACCGATCGCATAAAACTATCTACAACAGGAGATCATACCTAAAAGTAGAGCCTCCGAAAAGATGGAGCTCCCGACACCAATGTAGATCCTAAGAATGTGGATCTAGCACTGCCGCCTCTTACCGCGGCATTTAACGCAGCTCAAGGAGGTCAAGATAACAGTACTAAGTATGTGAAATCAGAAAGTACTTAAATGAAATCATAACACTTTTTAAAACCATTTACAAATATGTATGAAGCAATCATGGAACCGCACAGTGCCACATCACAAACAAGAGCAACAATAGTAAACTGTAATAGGTCTTTTCTAGGTCGCGAATGATTCAAGCAGGCCACTCGCCTGTATTATCACTCGCAAGCCTAACTCGACTCCGAGTCCGCATAGGCCACTCACATGGGCCCGCATGAGGTATAACCCCGCATCGAGGGTAGCTACCTCGCATCGCCCCGACTCGTTGTCCGCACGGCCACATAGACCGCATGAGGCATAACCCCGCATACTAACTCGAACTCTCGTAGCTCGTGATAGGCCCTCGACCCGCATGAGGTATTCTCGAATCATGGTCCTGCATCGCCGAGTCTACCCCAGACGGAGGGCGCCTTAACCCCAGATCATCTCAAGAGGCGAGTGATAGTACACTAACATAACAAATTATCTTTAAACAATATAAGCACAACAAGGATACTTCTTATACAAACGTTACAAGATACTAACACACATAGCATCATATCATGTCTACTTATCAAACCATCTTATTATTCTTTTCACAATTCAACATAAGTCCGTTATAAACACATAGGCAAACTTGTTTCTTTTATCAATCTTAAGTGGTTATACTTAACTTCCCATAAAGCTAGTATAACTCTTAAGCTTCGCTTTAAAACCGCTAGTTCTTTCTGTTAAAAATGATTCAAGATTCTTATGAAATGCTTTCAGATCTTTATTATTCAGCTTAAGCCGTGAGGCATTGCCAGAAGTGTTATTCGTGCTTAAGCCGAGGCATTGCCGTAGTTATTATTCGCTTAACACACGACGCCTACCGCACTATATATATTGTAAAATATCATGCTTTAGGAAGAATCACATACCTTCTCAAATAAAACCACCGCCAAGTCAATATGTCGCGCAGAGTCACCATAATAGTCACGCACATCTATCAAAGACTACTCAAGGTCATTCTAAACAGTGGGTTCACAATTCTATGGAAAGTTGGGCGCACTTTCCTACCCGTGAGCTATATAAGTTCATCAGGAAAACAAATTCTATGTAAGTACGCTTTGATTATTCTTCTTTAAACCCTTCATCGTGGTAACAGCTCAATTCTATTCGTGATATTCTTCTAAGTATTTAATACTTATTCTAATACTACAACAGAAGTATTCTCTAATTCAAAAGAGGGTTAGGATTTGTTACCTCAAGAAGCCCAATAATATCCTAGATAAAGTCGCACCGAGCAAGGTTTAGCTCCTAAGTTGTACGCTCCAGAGTCTAAGAAACCTTAGAAGTTCTTCACAACTTCTACTAAGTACTAAGGATTTGGGCTAGGTATTTTGGGCATTATAACACTACTAGAAGACAACTTTTCTACCAAGGGAGGGGGTAGATTTTTGGCTAGGCTAGGGGGGGGCCTCGGCCAAACTACTAGGCTAGAGGGGGGGTATTCGGCCAAGGGCCTTCACAAGGAGGGGAGGTGTTGACTAAAAGGCTACAAAGGGAGAGGAGAGGATTTTCAAGACTTGAAAGATTTGTGGACGAAGAACTCTTCATCTCTAAGGGGGTATTTATAGGTCAAGAAGTGGCAAACCAATGGCCAAGATTAAGACAAGTGCAAGGCAAGTGTAGTGTGAGGATTAACTATACACAAATATCCTACCAACTCCTTGGCTTGTGCACAAGGCACAAAAACGCGCTAATGGTCTTCAATTCGCCCAACGGACGATTTCAAGTCCACAAATTGGAGGTGCCAAGTGTCGCCTCCCGCTGGTCCAAAATGTTTCATCTCTCTAAAAATCCGCAAAATTAGAAATGGCATAGCCGAATTTACCCTACGAAAGTCGTGGAAACGCTTTCGCCTAAAACTATTCGCTTTGTGAGTTGTGCCCAAAAAAACGCTTTGCCTAAACTTTAAGGCTAGACTTTTCAGACGTATTCCCACGCATATACCGAAATACGGGTATAACATTCTCCCTCCTTAGAAACATTCGCCCCGAATGTTCCTTCCCAAGACGCTTAACGATAAGATTCTTCATAACTTAAACAGCTGCAAATGCCACACACGCCACGTAACAATACTTAGGCGTAAACGATAACTAAAATTTACAAGTAGGAAAGTGAATTACCCGGAGGTGTGGGGAATAGTGAGGATACTTCGCCTCATGTCCTCCTCGGCTTCCCACGCCATCTCCTCCTCGAGCTCGCTCCGCCACAAGACTTTGACTGGCCACGCCCCGTCCGCAGACGCCTAACTCCGACGATCGACTATCGCTATGGGAATCTCTCATACGATAACCCCGGTCACCGACATCGCCAATCGGTGTACCTAGATGGATCCCCGATACATCTCCTCAAAGATAGATACGTGAAAACCGGATGCACCGCTCCAGACGGACGGCAGATTCAACTCGTAGGCAACCTTGCCTACCTCGCGACAATCAAACGCCCAATGTACCTAGGGCCGAAGTTTCCCTTCTTCCCGAATCTCATCACACCCTTCATGGGTGACACCTTTAGAAAACCCAATCATGAACTCGAACTCAAGATGCCGACGACGATGATCTGCATACGACTGCCGACTCGAGTCATTAATAGCCACTCTCGATAAGCTTCACCTTATCCATCGTCACTGTATCAACCGTCCCACTAGCCGCACTCGCCCACATCGAACCAACCTATAGGCGACCGCACTTTCTCCCATACAAGGCCTCATAAGGCGCCATCCGAATACCGGAGTGGTAGCTATTATTATACGCGAACTCAACTAGAGGCAAATGATCCTCCCAAATACCACTGGTCAATAACACAGCTCGCAAAGATATCCTCAAGAGTCCGATAGCGCGCCGCTCGTCCCGTCTGCTCGTGGATGAAATGCGCACTGTGCTCACCAAGGCCCCTAAACCTCTCGAAGGACTCTGGTTAGCCAGAACCGGCTCTCGCTCGATATGATCAAGCAGGGACTCGTAGTCCGACGATCTCTGATGTAAAGTCCGCATAATCCTCACCAAAAGTCGCCCCGACGGAAGAAAGTGGGCTGATTTCACACCGCCGACGATAACCCATATAGAATCATGTCTCTCCGAAAGTGCGAGGTAATCCCGTGATGAAGTCCATGTTGATTACCTCCCACTTCCGTGTCGGGATCTCAATCGTCAGAATAAACCACCGTGCCTCCGTGCTCTACCTTCACCGACAACACGCATTGAGCTACGAACTCGCAACGCCCCTCTTCGCCATCCCACCAATACACGTATCTAAGGTCGTGGTACATCTTGGTCGACTCGGATGGATAGAGTAACGCCGCTACCGCGGTGCTTCCCAAGAACTCGCCGCCAAGTCCTCAAACATCCGAACACACACCGCTCAAACCTTAGCACCCCATCGTGCTACTCAAAAGCGACCCTTGCCCTCACGTAAGAGTCAGATCACGATATCGAATCAAGGCCGATCTCGAATCGCCGCTCTTCACCTCGACGACGGAAGACTCGCAACCTCACGAACTCTAACCCCACCGCTATCGTAATCAATCAAACGGACACCAAGGCTCGCTAATCGATGCAAATCACGAACCATGTCCTCCTCTCTAGCCGCACATCCGATAGGCTCCCATCGACCTACGACTAAGAGCATCCGCCACAACATCGCCTTCCCGTGGTACAGATATCAACATCGTAATCCTTAAGCAACTCTAACCACCGCCTCGCCGTGAAGTTCACCTCCTCCGTCAAGATATACCGAGGCTCTTGTGGTCTGTAAAAATATCCACGTGAACCCCATACAAATAGTGCCTCCGCATCTTCAAGGCGAATCACACCGCCAACTCCAAATCACGCGGGTAGTTCCTTCGTGTTTCTTCACCGTCCGACGATATGCTATAACCCCGCCATGCCGCATCAACACACATCCCAACCCGATGCCCGACGATCGCAATACACGACATAACCATCCGACCTCCGAAGAGTAAGAACGGGCGCCGCCGCCTCTCTTTCAAGAATCGAAACCCCGCCACAAGCATCACCATCAAACTTGGCCGCTTTCCGAGTCACCCTAGTCAACGGTGCGTAGATAGAAGCAAACTTCTACGACCGCCGATAATATCCTCGCAAGGCCCGTAAAATCGCGAACCTCTCGCTGAGTAAGAGGTTCAGGCCAAGTCTCGATCGCTTCGATTCGCCAGACAACTCGAATGCCATCACCGATAATATGCCCAAGAAACGCCATCAAGTCAACCAAAACTCACATTTGGAAAACTTGGCGCATAAATCGCTGGTCTCGAGAATCACAAGACAGCCTCAAATGCTCCGCATGCTCCTCGCCCGAGCGAATAAACCAAGATATCATCAATGAACACTATCACAAACGTGTTCAAAATGGTTTGAACACTCGCTCATCAAATCCATGAATACCACGAGCATCGTCAACCCAAAAGACATGACTCGAACTCATAATGCCCGCACGTCCTAATGCACCCCAGGACATCCACCTCTCGACTCGCACTGATGATAGCCCGATCGCAGATCAATCTTGAGAAACATCTCGCACTCGCAACCGTCGAACAAATCATCAATCCCGGGAAGGGTATTCGTTTAATGGTCACCTTGTTCACCGTCAGAATCAACACACATGCGCAGGCCCCGCCCTTCTTCTTCACGAACAATACCGGCTTCCCTGTGGAGAAACACTAGGCCCGATGAAGCCCTTTCTCCAAAGAAATCCTCACCGTCCTTCAACTCTCTCAACTCGCAGTGCCATTCTCAGATGGCGGAATGGAAATAAAGCCGAGTATCCGCAACACATCTATACAAAACTCGATCTCCTCTCGTGAGGGACACCGAGGTCATCCGAAACACGCCTGGGAACTCACGACCATCGAATCGATCAAAATCGTACCGCAGCCTTCAAAGATCAAACACCAACGAGATGGTAGATATACCCTTCTCGCACTATCTTCCTAGCCTCGAGGTAGGAAATAAACCTACCTCTGCGCGATACCGTGCTTCTCCCACTCAACAACCGGCCTCAGAAATCGAACTGCATTACTTTCTCTCAGCCTACATTGGCGTAGCAAGAAGCTAGCCAATCCATCCCCATAATCACGCCGGTCAATCATCTCCAACTCTATCAAGTCGGCCAGGTCCGACGATCGTAAATGGTCACAGACAAGCTCTATATACCCGCCGAGCTACCACCGAATCACCCATCGCGTAGCTACCTCGGAAGTGGTCCATGGACTTAGGCTCTATCCCTATCCTACTAGCAACAATGGGAGATATATAGACAGAGTAGAACCCGATCTATCAAAGCATACACATCAAACCAGAATCGATAAGGTACCGTGACGACATCGCGAGGCCTCCGATCCCGCTTACCGGACAGCATAAATGCGTTCTCGAGACCGCTAGAATCGGGACCCGAGCCACGACTCGCCGCGACTGGCCGACCCATGAGCACCCCGCCTCCGGGCGAGTAATCGTAGGAGATGATGAAGCGCAATGTAACTCGGCGTCGAGCCCTACCACCGCCACGCCGGCCTGACGCCCGCAGTGACCTCGCCGCTACAATCGTAATAAGCTCCAAAAGTAGTACCACACTTCCGTAATGGGATCTACCGACGGCCACACCGGGTGGTCCCGATCGCCGCACTCGCTACTCGACGCCCAAGCCCTGTTCTCGGGTCCGCCAAAACTCGGGCCGCGGCCGAGGACGCGCAGAGTGCTCGAGCCGGCCGTGGTGCGACCCAGATCGCCGCCGAGGCCGCCACCACGATAACCACCGTAAGACACTCCCGCCCCGCCTTCTTCTCGCCGTCGCCCACTCGCCGACCTCGCGCCTCGCATCCAAGGGCGCGAGCTCGCACGCGGTAATGTCCATACCGGCCGAGAGAAACACCCGCACATGACTCGCCATATAGTCGCTTCAGCCCGTGACATACGTGCACCCTATCCTCCATATTCGCTACCAACGCCGGGACATATCGAGCCAATGAATCAAACTCGACATTGTACTCCCGACAAAGGCGCCCTCTCTCGCCTCGCAGTAAAAATCTATCACCGCGCCTCCTCATCCGCGAGGCAAGAAGTGAGTGAGGAAAGCCTCGAGAACTCATCCCAAGTAGTGGGGACGCTGCGTTTCCCGATAACTCCCATGATCAAACCAATCGATCGGTATCACGCAGCCGACGCGAACCAAAGGTCACAGACTCGCCTCCGAGGCCTTGATCACCTCACGATTCTTCAGAGTCGACGGATGAACTCCTCGCGATCATCCTCCGCCGACCGTAAAAACTCGCGGGCTACAACTCAAGAAATCTCGTAGTCTCAAACTATTCGCCTCGTACCACGGCGCGATCGAGCCGAGCCGAACCGAACCGCCGTGATCCAATCTCTCTCGATCGGGCCACAACTTTAGCCAATAGTCGGGTTATCTCTCAGAGCTCAACTCCTCCGCCCCAGCCGTGGGACGAGGCGCTGGTACCGTGGTCTCGCTGGCCGGGCGGCGCCATAGAACTCGCCGCCTCGTATAGATCGGGCCGAGCCTCGTGACTCGGGTGTCTCGCTAGCGCCTCCTACGCTTCGCTTCTTCTGGGCCCGGTTGCCTTTACGCGAGGCATAATCAGCATAGAAAGGAATACGTTAGAGGGGTCCAACCTATAACACGCCTTCTAAAGCACGATCTCGTAATGAGAAAATGGAAACCAATCCTAAATATCCTATAGCCTCCTCGATTATTGGTGTGGTGCACAACACACCGATAATCAAGACTTACTAGATACGGCTCAGAGACACTTTCCGAGGATTAATCGCTCGATACTACTTTTGTCACGACTGCCCGGTTCGTGGATCGTGCCTTACCGGGCACCCAAGTAGTCATACATCGTAATCGGAAATATAAAGCAAGACATGAAACAGCTTTATAAAATAAGACACACGCTTATGTGAGAAAACACGCTTTCTAAGATATATATATACATGGTTTAGCAGCTACATCCGATAATCGCATAACATGACTACGCACTTAAGGAAATATACAACTATATGGACAGTGGCCCCGCCATACCCCGATCAGATAAAACTATCTACAACAGGAGATCATACCTAAAAGTAGAGCCTCTAAAAGACGGAGCTCCCGACACCAATGTAGATCCTAAGAATGTGGATCTAGCACTGCCTCTTACTCGCAGATGAACGCACTCAAGCGAGGTCGCATAACAGTACTAAGTATGTGAAATCAGAAGTACTTAAATGAAATCATAACACTTTTTAAAACCAGCTTACAAATATGTATGAAGCAATCAAGGAACCGCATATACACATCACAAACAAGAGCAACAATAGGTAAATCAGTAATAGGTCTTTTCTAGGTCGCGAATGATTCAAGCAGGCCACTCGCTCATTATCACTCGCAAGCCTAACTCGACTCCCGAGTCCGCATAGGCCACTCACGGGCCCGCATGAGGTATAACCCCGCATCGAGGGTAGCTACTCCTCGGCATCGCCCCGACTCGCTGTCCGCATGGCCACATGTACCGCATGAGGCATAACCCCGCATACTAACTCGAAATCTCGTAGCCCGCATAGGCCCCCGACCCGCATGAGGTGTTCTCGAATCACGGTCCTGCATCGCTCGAGTCTACCCCGCACGGAGGCGCCTTAACCCCAGATCATCTCAAGAGGCGAGTGATAGTACACTAACATAACAATTATCTTTAAACAATATAAGCACAACAAGGATACTCTTATACAAACGTTACAAGATACTAACACACATAGCATCATATCATGTCTACTTATCAAACCATCTTATTATTCTTTCACAATTCAACATAAGTCCGTTATAAACACATAGGCAAACTTGTTTCTTTTATCAATCTTAAGTGGTTATACTTAACTTCCCATAAAGCTAGTATAACTCTTAAGCTTCGCTTTAAAACCGCTAGTTCTTTCTCATAAAATGATTCAAGATTCTTATGAAATGCTTTCGCATCTTTATTATTCAAAGCTTAAGTCAGGCATTGCCGTAAGTGTTATTCGTGCTTAAGCCGTGAGGCATTGCCGTAGTTATTATTCGCTTAACACACGACGCTCACCGCACTATATATATTGTAAAATATCATGCTTTAGGAAGAATCACATACCTTCTCAAATAAAACCACCGCCAAGTTGAATATGTCGCAGCAGAGTCACCATAATAGTCACGCACATCTATCAAAGACTACTCAAGGTCATTCTAAACAGGGGTTCACAATTCTATGGAAAGTTGGGCAAGACTTCCTACCCGTGAGCTATATAAGTTCATCAGTGAAAACAAATTCTATGTAAGTACAGCTTTGATTATTCTTCTTTAAACCCTTCTACTGTGGTAACAGCTCAATTCTATTCTGTGATATTCTTCTAAGTATTTAATACTTATTCTAATACTACAACAAAGTATTCTCTAATTCAAAAGAGGTTAGGATTTGTTACCTCAAGAAGCCCAATAATATCCTAGATAAAGTCACCTGAGCAAGGTTTAGCTCCTAAGTTGTACGCCCTAGAGTCCAAGAAACCTTAGAAGTTCTTCACAACTTCTACTAAGTACTAAGGGATTTGGGCTAGGTATTTTGGGCATTATAACACTACTAGAAGAAAACTTTTCTACCAATGGAGGGGTAGATTTTGGCTAGGCTGTGGGGCCTCGCCAAACTACTAGGCTAGAGGGGGTATTCGGCCAAGGGCCTTCACAAGGGAGGGGAGGTGTTGGACTAAAAGGCTACAAAGGGAGAGGAGAGGATTTTCAAGACTTGAAAGATTTGTGGACGAAGAACTCTTCATCTCTGGGCGGTATTTATAGGTCAAGTGGCCAACCAATGGCCAAGATTAAGACAAGTGCAAGGCAAGTGTAGGTGAGGATTAACTATACACAAATATCCTACCAACTCCTTGACTTGTGCACAAGGCACAAAACGCGCTAACGGTCTTCAATTGGCCCAACGGACGATTTCAAGTCCACAAATCGGAGGTGCCAAGTGTCGCCTTCCCGCTGGTCCAAAATGTTTCGCCTCTAAAAATCCGCAAAATTAGAAATGGCATAGCCGGAATTTACCCTACGAAAGTCGTGGAAACGCTTCGCCGAAAAACTATTCGCTTTGTGAGTCAGGCCCAAAAAAACGCTTTGCCTAAACTTTAAGGCTAGACTTTTCAGACGATTCCTCACGCATATACCGAAATATGGTATAACAAAGAACACCGCACAAGGTGGTTGTAAGGATTGTAACTGTTCAAATGTCGATATATATATATATATGCAGAAAGGCAACCGTTTTGGTTGGCCTATTTTCTTTTATCTTGATCCATATCCATTTGTATGTTTAAGTTTTTTTATTTCCGCTGGTTTTTCTCTGATGTTGTATCACTAGGGTGCCCGGGGTAAGTCACCAGTCACGGGCCCGGGTTCGGGTCGTGACAGACATAGACCCTCTTAGCTATTCTTTTTGCAATAAAAGATGCTCCACAAGCCACAACAATACTCAAACAAAATTTCCAATTAAAAACTATCAAGTAAGAAAGTAGGTTACCTGGAGGTATAGGAAATAAGTGAGGATACTTCTTCATCATGTCATCCTCTGCTTCCCACGTCATCTCCGACCTGTTCTCGTTTCGCCATAATACCTTGACGGAAGCCACGTCCTTCGTCCGAAGTCGCCTAACCTGACGATCGAGTATCGCTATGGGACTCTCCTCATACGATAACTCCTCTGTCACCTGGACATCATGAATCGGGTGAACTCTAGATGGATCTCCAATACATTTCCGCAACATAGACACATGGAAAACTGGATGTACCGCCTCCAAGTCGGACGGCAGATCTAACTCATAGGCAACCTTGCCTACCCTACGGACAACTGATACGCCCAATGTACTGGGCTAAGTTTCCTTCTTTCCAAATCTCACCACGCCTTCATGGGCGATACCTTTAGGAAAACCCAATCATCTATCTCAAATTCCACGGTCGACGCCGGTGATCTCGCATACGACTTGCCGACTCGAGCCGCCAACAACCGCTCTCGGATAAGCTTCACCTTATCCATCGTCACTGAACCAAGTCCGCCCGACTAATCGCATTTCTCCCACTCGAACCAGCCTTATCGGTGACTGCACTTCTTCCGTATAAGGCCTCATAAGGCGCCATCCGAATACTAGAGTGGTAGCCGTTGTTATAAGCAAACTCCACGAGAGGTAAATGATCCTCCCACTACCTCGAAATCAATAACACAAGCCCGCAACATATCCTCGTCCGGATAGTGTGCTCGGCCCGTCTGGCCTCGAGGATGAAATGTCGATCGAGACTCACCTGGTCCCTAATCCTTCCGAAAGACCTCCGTAAATTAGCCGTGAACCGGCTCCTTCCGTCCAAATAATCGATATAGAACTCCGCGCCTCACAATCTCTCGATATACGCCTCGCATAATCCTCGACCAAAAGTCGTTTCGACCGAAGAAAATGGGCTGATTTCGTCAGCCTGTCGACGATAACCCAAATAGAATCATGCTTCCTCTGAGTGGAAGGTAACCCTGTAATAAAATCCATGTTTACCACCTCCCACTTCCAAGTCATAATATCAATAGCCTGTAACAGCCCACCGGGCTTCTGGTGCTCAACTTTGACTCCGACAATTCGGCATCGCGCCATTTAACTCCGCAACGTCCTTCTTCAGGCCATCCCACCAATACACACATCTGAGGTCATGGTACATCTTAGTCGACCCCGGATGAACAGAATAACGAGCACTGTGTGTCTCCCCCAGAATCTGCTGATGAAGTCATATCACATCGGGAACACACAACCGACCCTCAAATCTTAGCACCCCATCAGGCGCTACCTCAAATAGACTCATCTCTTTCTGAACTGCGGCATCTCGATACCGTACCATAATCGGATCATACTGTCACCTTTTCACCTCCTCGACGATGGAAGACTCGGCAACCTCTCGAACCCGAACTCCATCACTATCAGAATCAACCAAACGAACCCCAAGGCTTGCTAGCTGATGTAACTCTCGAACCATATACCTTTTCTAGTTAACATCGCATGCACTACCCATCGACCGTGAATAAGCGGCATCCGCAACTACATTGCCTTCCCCGGTGGTATAGATATCAACATCGTAATCCTTAAGCCTACAACCACCGCTCGTCGCAAGTTCACCTCCTCCGCCAAGATGTATCGAGACTTTGTGTCCGTGTAAATATCCACGAACTCCATATAAATAATGTCTCCAGATCTTCAAGGTACATGAATCATCGCTAACTCCAATTCATGTGTAGGATAGTTCTTCTCATGCTTCCTAAGATGTCGAGACGCGATGTTATAACCTTGTCGTGGCCGCATCAAAGACGCATCCCACCTCGACACCGACGCATCACAATAAAACCACATATCCATCTAAACCTTCCGAAGAGTAAGAACTGGGCGTCGCCAATTTCTTTAGCAACAGAAACTTCCTCACAAGTATCCGCCCACCGAACATAGCCGCTTTCCGAGTCACTTTATTCAAAGGTGTCAAATAGAAGAAAACTTCTCCACAAACCTCCGATAATAACTCGCAAGTGCCCAAAAGTCGCTGCACTTCCATCTGTAGCTGGTCTAGGCCAAGTCTCGATCGCTCACCTTTGCCAGACAACCCAATACCATCTACCCGATAACATGCCCTAAGAATGCCATCGGTTAACTAACTCGTGACTTCGAGAACTTGGCATACAATCACGGCCTGAGAACTCCCAATACCGCCCTCAAACGGTTCAGATGCCTTCTCTGTGCGCGAATACACCAAGATATCATCAATGAACACTATAACGAACGTATCCAAGAATGGCTTGCACACCCTGTTCATCAAATCCATGATTACTGCTGGGGCGTTGATCAACCCGAAAGACATCACCCTGAACTCATAGTGCCCATACCGGGTCCTGAATACAGTCTTTGGGATATTCGCCTCTAACTCGTGATTCGATGATAACCGCATCGCAGTCTATCTTGGAAAACACCTTGCACCCCGCAAATGGTCAAACAAATCGCCAATCCCGGGAGGGATATCTGCTTTGATAGTTACCTTGTTCACCGCTCAGTAATCAATACACATGCGCTGCCCCATCCTTCTTCTTTACAAATAACACCGGCGCTCTCGTGAGAAACACTTGGCCCGATAAAGCCCTTCTCCAAAGAAGTCCTTCACCGGTCTTTCAATTCCTTCAACTCGGCAGTGCCATCCTATATGGCGAATAGATATCTACGAGTATCCGCGCCAAATCAATGCAAAACTCAACCTCCTCTCCTGAGGATACCCAAGCTCGTCTGGGAATACGCCCGAAACTCTCTAACGACGAATCGATCAAGGTCCAGATCTCACCTCAAGATCGACTACCCGAACCATACGGTAGATATACCCTTTCCGCACCATCTTCCTAGCCTTGAGGTAAGAAATAAACTTACCCTGGCGATGCAAAGATTCCTTCCACTGATAACCGGCCACCAGAAACCGAACCGAACTAATCTTCTCATACTACATTGGCATAGCAAGACGCTAGCCAATCCATACCCATAATCACATCAAAGTCCGTCATATCCAACTCTATCAAGTCGGCCAGAGTCCGACGATCGCCTCATACCACCGAAAGCTCTATATATCCGCCTGGCTACCACCGAATCACTCATCGCGTAGCCACCTCAAAAGGTCTTATGGACTCGCTCTATCCCTATTCTATCGAATATGGGAGATATATAGGACAAGGTAGAACCCGGATCTATCAAAGCATATACACCACAAAGAAGAAACCAATAATGTACCTGACGACATCCGTGACGCCCCGTCCCGCTTACCGGATATAGCATAGATGCGCTCGAGGACCGCTAGAATCGGGACCCCTACCACGACCTTCGCCGCGCTCGCCGCGCGCAAGTACTCGCTCCGGCGCTCGACCACCGAAGACGAAGATCCAAAGAATCGACCGCTGGCCGAACTATAACACTACCGCCGCTAAGCGACGACAACTTTCTTCCGATGGCCATGCCGCCACAAGAGTAACAAGCTCTCAACCCATACGCACTGCCGGATGAGACCTACCGCATCGAACGCACCGAGGTGTGCGGTGGTCTCGACAGGACGGCCGCCTCGAAACCCGGAAGTCCCGGAGCCCCGACCGCCTCGAATAACCCGGCCGATCACTCTCCCGCCGTAAAATCGGAAGGAGCACTCAGGCCGGGCCGAAATGTGACCTAGTTCGGCCGAGGCCGCCCGCCTAAAATCGCCTCGAGACTCGCTGCCCCGCCTTCTGGGCTGGCCTACATCTAGCCGATCCCGCTCTCTCGCCTCAATCCTCGCGCATACGCCGCATTCTCGCAATATCCATCCTCGTCAAGAGCCACCCCAAGCATGCAATCATGTGACGGCCTAACCCCATCACATATCGATGAACCTCGTCGCCATGTCGCTACAATGGTGTGGCGATATCTAGCCAAGGAGTCAAACCTGTGTCAGATTTCTAATAGTCCTCCCGCCCCGCCTCAAGGTCGTGAATCTATCTACGCGGCTCTCTCATCTCGTGAGGTAAGAAGTGATCCAGAAAGCCTCGTGAACTCCTCCCAAACACCGGGAAGAGCATCCTCACCTCTCGACAACACCTAAGACTCAAACCAGCTCAACGCAATATCGCAGAACCCAGAAGAAGCTAGTATAACGGACTCGCCTCCGAGGTCCTGGTACTGCATGGTCCGTCAGAATCGCCGCGACAAACTCCTCGCGATCCTCTTCAATCTCGAGCCATAGAACTCGTGGATGACAACCTAGGAAATCCCGAATCCAGAACCGTCGGCCAGTGGTCGCCGCTCGCCTCGCGCCACGCTCGCCACTATACCGTCCAATAAGCGGATTTCTCGTAATTATACTCACCGATCGTGGACCGAGGCTCCGTGATCGCGTCTCGCAGCCGCTCACGCCTCGAACTCGCTGAGGCCGGGCGACGCCGTGGAACTCGCCGCCAAACATCATCTCTCGTAAGGATGGCTCAGGCTCTCGTGACTCCGCGCCCCACTAGCAAAGACTCTCGCCGCTTTGCCCTTCCGCCGCGTTGCCTTGCGCGAGGCATAATCGATACATAAAGGAAAACATCGAGGAGGTTCAACCTATAACTCACTCTATTGAACGATCTTAGAGTGAAAGAATGGAAACTAATCCTAAATGTCTCGCAGCCTCCTCGACATAGATGTGTGCACGACACACCTATAATCAAGACTCTACTAGACACTCCTCAGACACTTTCCGAGGACTAATCGCTCGATACCACTTTTATCACGACCGACTCGGCCGCGACTAGTACCTCACCGGTACTCGTGTATACATCGAGAATAGCAATGAACATACATAACACATAACTTATAAAAGGTAATATCACCGCCACCGATAAGGCCGCTTCCATAAAAACATACTAATCAAAAGTATAACAAGACAACTTGTTCTTACACTCAACACATACGTGACTACGTAACTCTAAGGATAACAATCACAAGTGACAGGCTCCCGCCATACCCCGAATGCATACAATGTCTATAACATCGTGAAAACCGTATCAACAAAAAAGCTTCCGAGGAACGGAGCTTCGACACCGAACAAAGGATCATAAGAACGAGGATCCACCACCGCTACCCTTACCATGCAGATTTAACGCAGCCCCCGAGGAAGGGGGTCAGTACACAATATGTACCAAGTATGTAAAACTTGAAAATACTGAAATAATGATAACATAAGTCAAAAATTAATCTCTAGTCATGAAAGACAATCAAAATACAAAACACAGTGCCTTAATAACAATGACAGTAAAAAGTATATAAATAATACAGCATAAAAATAGGAGGCTCATGATCAAAACAGGTACTCGCCTGTAATATCAATAAGCACCCTATTCCCGGACTATTTCACCCGCATAGTCCGTGGACCCGCATGAGGTATTCTCGCATAGTCAGACTACCGCACGGGACTATTTCACCCGCATAAGCCCATAGGACTCGCATGAGGTATTCTCGCATCGTGGGTAGCAAATCCACTGAATGCGTGGTAACACGATCTCGGGCTTGCCTCGATATACTCTACCCCAAGCAGTGGTATAACGATCTTGGGGCCGTTTCCCTCGATATACTCTACCGAAGAAGGTGGTATAACGATCTTGGGGATGTACTTCGGATATACTCTACCCCAAGAAGGTGGTATGACGATCTTGGGGCTTGCCCCTCATTCATACTCTTACCCTGGAGAAGGTGGTATAACGATCTTGGGGCTTACCCCTCAGATATACTCTTACCCTAGCTCAAACTGTCATCATATCATAATCATAAATAAGTTAAGAAAACTTATAACTTATTATTAGTCTTGTTCATATACCCTCTCATTTTAGTTTACTTAAGGCACTAACATTCTTAATAAGAGAAAATCCGGGAATTTAACCCAAGTACCACATACTTATACTTCTTCAAAAATGACTCTTTTTCATATAAAACCTGTGGGCAATTGATGCCTTAAAAACAAATTACCTTTCATAAATCAAGTCATTTGTCCTTACTTATCTTACTTAGAATAAATCTCTTCTTATCAACCTTTTATAAAGCTAATAAACCAACTTCCCATAAAGTTGTTATATTAACCCTATACTTTAGAAAAATCATACTTTTCCCTTAACCAAGGGACTTATACTTCTTAAAACGAAACAAGTCTTTATATACCTAAAACAAGTAAGAATACCAAATCTTGTACGTCTACCGTACTACATAGATACAACTACTCATGCTCAAGAGATAGGAAAGCTTCACATACCTCTTCGGTCAAACCACTTGCTAAGTCCAAACTACCGCAAGTAATAAGTCAACATATAACAACCATGATAAGTTTATTAACCTCTAATTTCAATGTAGAAATAATCTAAGTTCAAAGCCACTAAATTCTATGGAAAATTGGGCAGCATTTCCTTTGTTTCTACATACTTTGCCACCTTTCTCATGGCCGAATTCAACATCCAAACGCCACATTTAAGGCTCAACAATCCAAACATACAAAGGGGATTACACACCTAAACTTGGGTGTGTAAAATTCTGCCCCATAAGGTACAACAATTCACTTAACAATTTTAAGGTGGTTTTTAGGCTACAACATGCTCACAATATCTTCTTAACCAAGCCTTTCATATTCAAACCACATTTCTTACATGCAATGACTCTAAGAGCATTATTTACTACTACAAATTCTTTCTTCTTCACATGCACATTAATAACTAACCATAAGAGGAGAAATGTTACCTTTAGAGCTTTAGCCAAAACTATTCCAACAATTTTGCTAGCCTTTTTTCCAAGAACACCACCACAATAACTCCTACAAGCTAGCCACAAGCTTCCTTCTTGTCCTTAACTTTTCAGATTTTTCTTAGGCTTAGAATTCCTCTTGGAATTTTAGAGAGAAGTGAGAGCTTTAGTTTACAGAGAGGGAGAGATTTGAAAGATGACCAAGTCTTGAAGACTTGGTAAATATAAGGCATGCAAGAAATCAGATGGGGGGGACACTTGTCACCCTCCCATGGTCTTTTAAAAGAGAAATCTAATTTTTCTCGCTTTTTCCGCCATGGCCTGCACACGCGGCCATGCAAGGCTGAATCTTCGCATGACTTTCGAACTTCCGCGCGCGCCTCGCTTCCCGGCGCGCAGCTCAGAATCTCAGTGACTCGCATATTCGGGCGCCGCAGCTCGCATCCGCGCCGTGCCCGCCGCTTTGTCCAAACACATTTCTGTCCGATCACAGACCGAACTTGTAACTCCCATAACTTTCTACTCCGACGTCCTATCGACGAATGGTTGATTGCGTTGGAAACTAGAATCAACGAACTACGCGCTAGGCCTTTGAAACACTTAGGAACTCTCAATGTACCGGGTCATAACCCGCCTCAAATTTGACTAAACCCGTCCGAACAATTCACAACCTATCTTTTGAAAATTTAAGTCTTACCCTTTCGACGCTCTCACACGTATGGCCAGACTACGGGTATAACAATTACATATCATGTTACAATTCTAAATAACCTCCGCTAACAATAGCTTGTCAGCTAATGAGGATGCGAAATGTGGAACAATCCAAGAATGGTTGTAAGAAATATTAAAACAATTTATAAGTATGAATGGAATGGTATAATCAAGTATCAAGGCATACATGTTTTTCATTTAATGATGAATAGAAAGAAGGATTATGTCAAGTAGGATAAAGGTGAATAGATTATAGTTATGGAAGTTTCACAAAGGTATGATTACTCCAAAACAACGTAAGGACCAATGGTAGAGGAGGACAGAAGAACTCTTCTACAAGGGTGACAAACCTCTGATGTTCTGGAAGATAGTATGAGAAATATTTTGAGATAAGAGACCCCCAATGCAACTTGAAATGGAAATGCAAAGGTAAAATGAATGAGCACTCAGTCAATGGGAGATCTAATAATGAAAAGACATGAAAGCTTGATAAGTTATTGGATCATGTTATACCATGAATTGGATCTAAACATACGAAGCATCAGTTCTACAATATATTCTGGCATACATCTCAGAAAGTATGTAAATGGAAGTAACAATGATTAAAGTTCGAGATTAGCACCTAAACGAGTGAAAAAGGGGCCAATGACGCCTATGGATACATGGTATACATTAAAGATATATGTCCAGAGATAATGATATTATAATGAAGATAAAATGACAAGCAAATACGGAGGTCTATGAGCATTTTTGAACTGACCAAAGGTCCTACGAGATACATAAGGTAATGTGTTTATAGCTTAACGAGATCAAGGAATTTTTTTCAAAGCGCCATTGACAGAAAGTCTTAGTCATGAGGCAAGCGAAGGAATCCGAATCTAAGTATAATGACCAGTTTTGGATATAGTAGGCCAACGTCATGTAATGCAAAATTCTTTAGAATCTTTCACGTGTAGAATAAGTGTCACGCCCCGAACCCCGGGCCCGTGACTGGTGCCCTACCTGGGCACCCTTCTACCTTAACAATACAAGTAAGTCATGAATCAAATAACACCTCATTTTTTTAAAACAAACGACGCATAAGGGCAAAGCCGACAAGGCTGCCATATATACATAAACAAAAGACACTACACCGCATACGAGTCCAATCCCACCTATGAATACAGCACTTGTGAGTTAAATCAACTATGACGGACAAGGCCCCGCCGCATCCAAAACTATACAAAGCATGTATCAAGGACATATACCAAAGATAAACTCCTAATAGAAGGAGCTTATCCAAAACCCCGAGCAGATCCTACACCGCCGATCACCGAATCGCATACCTAAACTCGCAGCATGAACGCACTCGGGCGAGGTCAAGACGTTAAGAATGTACCAAGTATGTGAACAAGTAATCGTAATAAAATCATAGCAGCTTAAATAACACAGAGACATGTATGATATCCAACCTACAGCATATAACACATAAGCAAATATATCAAGTCGTGACGCAGCCCTCAAAGTCATTACTCAATATAACCACGGGTCTCACGCCCATAATATCAATCATGCCCGTGGAATCCTTCCTCACCGCCACTCCATGATGTAATAACACCAATAAGGATACATGAACACCAAGTCCCACTGTGTCCTCAATACTCGTGGTCCCATGCCCCTAATCCCACCTCGTAAAAGCATGACCATAGGGTAACACAAACAAATCCGGGGACATATATGATAATCAAAATACAACACATGGTGCCTTACTAACAATGAGAGTAGACAATAGTATCCTTACAATATAAACTAGGAAGATCATGATCAAGCAGGACCATCCGCCCGCAGTATCATTTAGCAATCCTATTCCTGGGACTATTTCACCCGCATAGGTCGCGTGGACCCGCGTGAGGTATTCTCGTGATAGGTCGGACTCGCCCGCACGGGACTATTTCACCCGCATAAGCCCTTTCGACCCGCATGAGGTATTCCTCGCATAGGACTATTTCACCCGCATAAGCCCTTACAGACTGAACGAGGTATTCCTCGTGATAGGTCGGACCCGCCGCACGGGACTATTTCACCCGCATAAGCCCTACTGACTCGCACGAGGTATTCCTCGTGATCGTGGGTAGCAAATCCACTAATTATGCAAATGTTACAAACCCGGGAATGACCCCGAACGACCGATATAACAATAGCACACAACCGCTATTTCCAAAGACACATAGGCAATTCTCAATTAACAAGCCCAAGTACTTATCACGCATACTTAGACAAATTCTCAATTTATCAAGCCAAAGTACTAATCAAGGCATACATAGAATAATTTTCTTTAATGTGCCAAAGTACTTATCAAGGCACACTTAGACAAATCCTCAATTTATCAAGCCAAAGTACTAATCAAGGCATACATAGAATAATTCTCTTTAACAAGTCAAAGTACTTATCAAGGCACACTTAGACAAATCCTCAATTTATCAAGCCAAAGTACTAATCAAGGCATACATAGAATAATTCTCTTTTAACAAGTCAAAGTACTTATCAAGGCACACTTAGACAAATCCTCAATTTATCAAGCCAAAGTACTAATCAAGGCATACATAGAATAATTCTCTTTTAACAAGTCAAAGTACTACGTACATACATTCTTTTATAAAAGACTCATTTCTATGTAAAGCCCCAAGATACTAACACCCGTAGTATCAAGGCGTGTCTATTTTTCAAAGTAAGTTACTACACTTTTAGAAAACTCATTTCAAGGCTTGAAATCAAGTAACTTCAAATTTTCACAATCTTGGCAGCTTATGCCCTTTTATCAAAATAGACAACTTTCTAAATCTTCCATAAAGCCGTTATAACCAACTTCCCATAAAGCCGTTATAACCCTTTATGGTTTTATACGTATCCATTCCTTTAATAACCAAGAGACTTATGCTATTAAAAACCAAGTATCACATACTTACAAATCAAGTTCTTAACTTTCAAAACACTTCAAGTCTCTTAATATATAGTAAACAAGTTTCTTCTACTTTTAAACCTCAAGTAACTCACTCCTTTGAAACAAGTTTCTTCTCTTAAAACATGTCATTTCTCCTCTTTTAAATCAAATAAGTAAATCACTCGACTTCTAAAGTCATTATAATGACCTTTAGGTTTTAGAATTAAGGCACTAGCCAAAAGATTTGGAAACCACTTTCTTTTTAAGACTCCATGTACTTTAAGTAAAATACCTTCACTTTTAAGAATCCAAACTTCATCAAGAAAATGGATTATACAACTTACAATCTAAACATCAAAGTACAATCAAGGAAGTACATAGAACAATTCTATTCTAGGCAATCCAAATACAACCAAGGAATGGATCATTTAAGGAGTAGAACATACTTTCTTAATCTTAAGGAATCATGCTAGAAGAGGAGATAGTTCACATACCTTTTCGGCTAAATCCACAAGCTGCCGAATACGCCAGACGAAGTTGTCAACCTATAAAGGTCACAACAAGGCTATCAACTTCTAGTCTCTATGTAGAATAATACTAAGTATTTAGTCTCTAATTCTACGGAAAATCGGGCAACACTTCCTTTGTTTCTACTCACTTTGCCACCTTTTTCAAGGCCAAATACAATAACCAACAAGCCACATTTAAGGCTCCAAACAATAACCAAGCAAAGGGGATTACACGCCTTACAATACGTGTAAAATTCCGCCCCACAATTCATACCAAATAGTTTAATACTTCACTAGTCATTCTCGGCCAACATATAACCAACAACACGACGTCTTTCCAATCCTTTTCCAATTCCAAGTTCTTAGGGGAACATGTTATATAGTTATAAACAACTTCAACAACTACAATTTCCTTCTTTACACAACATGTGACGACTTAACTAATAATCGACTTGAATTGAAGTCTTAGGGCTAACATGCTAGATTTCGGATTAGGGTTCCAATAGCCAATACACTAATCCAACAACATAATATATTACTCATGCTTGCTAATATCCATAGCTACAATCAATAAGCAATCTTAACTACTAAAACGACAAGATTATACCTTTATAAGCCGTTAAAATTTCCAAGATTCCAAAGTCGCGCCTTAGCAATTCTTAGCTCCTTTCCTTAGGTTCCAATCCGCTCCAAGCACTCCTTAGAGGCCTATGAAGAACCCATCTTCAAGTTCTAACTTCAAAGTTGAAGAACTCCCTTAGTTTCCGCCTTGCGACTAACGTGAAAATGCGTTTTTTCCGAAATATTTCTATTGAGATAACCTTACAACACCCTTAGGAACATTGGGTTAAAGTCTTGTGGCTAAAGGACAACATTTGCAAATTATTTTGTGTGGGAGGGTCACAAACCCGAGAGGTCTCTTAGTGAAGAACAAGGTTTTTGTGATATTTTCCTAAATGTTAGATAAGCTTGTCTTGCACTAGTGAAGCATATATAACACAATGAAGGGCTTGGATTAATACACTTGTGGTCTAGGATGAAAGACAATTAATGAAAAGCCATGGACAAGTTTCGACTAGTCAACAAAATCAAGCTAGCAAGACTAATCTTCCAAGGTGGTCAATGACCATTTTACCCTTGTACAAATTTCGACCAAGCCATGGGGTGCCACGGTCGCCTCTCATTCGCCCATAAAATTCAGAACCTCGCGGCCCCACAAAAAAATGTAAAATTCCTCGGGTGGGCCCCACGTGACCAAATCCGTAAAAATAAATTTTCATATTATTGATAAGTTCCATACTCTTCAAATAATGCATTTTGAGAATCCAATTCTCAATATCGAACATTTTTCCTTTCCGACCTTCGGAAGATTTTCCGTTTAAAACAATTCTTCCTTTCGCACTAATTTCCAAGTCTTGTTTCCTTACGTACATTCTCTTATACATGTCCTGGACTTACGGGGTGTAACAATAAGGGAATAAGTTAGCAACTCATCCTTTAAAGGGTAGTAACGCCAAGGATTAGAATCAGGACCAATGTCTGAGATTACGTATGTATACCAGAATATTTTAGAATTAAGAAGAGCACGACAAGTAAGAAAATGAGTGAACAAATGTCAAAATAAGTAAAGAAGGAAAGTTGTTTATAATTACGAGTAGTAAGAAAGTACGCATGAATGAGAGTTAGCTGCAATGATACGCGCACTTCAGATTTGAATGATATTGTCCATAAAGTGGTCATGATTTAGATACTACAAATATAAGATTTTTCAGCACACCAGTTAGTAAACAAAACTATGTTGACATTAGAATTATTCACCCACAAGCAGTTTGACTAATGTGAGGACTAAGGAGAGAAGTTGACATGAGAGCATCCATAGATAAGTGGGAGTCTAATTGGTGGATTCAGATAGTTATAGCCCTATGATTTGGAATACAGCAGGGTTATCCCTCATACTAGATGAAAAGAAACATCATCATGAAGATCTCATTGTTAGAGAAGATCGAAAGGATATTTAACAAAAGAGAACTGCAACCTTCGTGTATAATGGGAGAGAGACCCTCAGGTGGAAGGTCCATTTGTGTATTCCCAATATAGCAGGATTATGAGACACAATTATGACGGAGGTCTATTGCTCACGATATTTCATTAACCATGGATCTACAAAGATGTATCATGATCTCCAGGGTATGTATTAGTGGAACGACATGAAGATGAACAATGAGGAGTTTGTAGCTCAATGTCTTAATTGTCAGCCAGTAAAAGTAGAGCACCGAAAGCCCGGTGGTGTGACTCAGAATATTGATATCCCGATGTGGAAATGAGAAATGATTAATATGGATTTCATTACGTGTTTATCTTGCTCTTATCATAAGTTTGATTCTATTTAGGCGATTGTTGATAGACTGATCCAAATCATCTCAATTCTTGGATGCCAAAACTACCTACATAGCCGAGGACTACGAAAGTTGTACGTTAAGGAAATTATTTGCCTTCATAGTATGCCTATTTCTATTATATCTGATCGAGGTATGCAATTCACCATTAATTTTTGGATATCATTTCAAAAGGTGTGGACACTCAAGTTAATCTTAGCACAACTTTCCACCCTCTGACAGACGGGCATGCCGAGCGTACGATTCAGACGCTCGAGGACGTGCTACAAACTTGTGTATTAGACTTTAAGGGAAGTTGGGATAATTATTTACCTCTTATTGAACTTGCGTGCAAAAACAGTTATCATTCTAGCATTAAAATGGCTCCATACGAGGTTTTGTATGGACAAAAATGTAGATCTCCTATAGGGTGGTTCGAAGTAAGCAAATCAAGACTATTTGGGTTTGACTTAGTACATCAAGCCATAGAGAAGGTAAAGCTTATCCAAGCACGACTGTTAATCGCTGATGCGCGAAAAGATGCACACACTTAAACGCAAGTGCACGTTATCGTGACAAGTAATATAGTCTTAGCAAGACCGAATATCGTCCACAAGGATTAGGGTTCAAGTACCAAATATCTATCTTTTGGTATCTATTTGGTAAATTGATATTTGATTTTGTGGTTTATAACTACGAATTATAAAGGCTAATTTAACTAATGAGTTTACTTCAGTTGTGATGAGAATAGGGCTTCCACGTCTCCTCACTATCCGCTTATGTTACTTATTAATGCAATAACTTATGGTCTTCTTCTTTTGGAGAAAGCAGGTTCACTAAATCGTTTTATACTCCCGTTAGGGTTATATAAACACTCAACCCCAGTATTGCTCCTTTCTACCTTTCGGTGATAAGGATGACTCTATAGGAGGATTAAGACTAAGAACCTAGTTAACCGTCACGCACAATGCGTAAAATTAGGGTTGTTAAGCCTCTCGTTAACGCTACATAAATAATTGAGGTATTTTCATCCCCAATCCAAGAATGTCTACCCAACTTACAGCATATTCACAATCCCCTCCTTTCGGAGTCTGATTAGAAATCATATAGTGATAATTAGTTTTCAATTAACTATCAAGCATTCAATTTAATTATTGGATAGATCTCAACAAGAAGAATAATAACCATAAGCATGCATTAAATCATAACATAAGTTTCTAGAGATTCAACATGGAAAGCCCTATAAGAGAATTAGTTCCTAGCCATTGACATGACAAGAACTAATTCAATGTTCATCATAAAAACTGAAATAAAGACAAGAAAAGAAAAGAAAATACTTAAGAATGAGTCTCCAAGCCAAGCATCCAAGGGTTGTGTTGTGGAATATTTACAAGATGGATTGGTGGAAGGATGGATGTAGAATGGTGAATGGTGGAATGGAGAATGAATAATTCTTCTAATGATGTATAGTATTTATAGCCAAAGAATCCTTTTGGTGAAGGGTTAGGGATTTTGTAGGAAAAGTTATTAGAATCCTTTTAGGTAAGGGTTTTAAGGTAGGAAAAGTTATCCCTTTAGGTAGGAAAAGTTATCACTTTAGGTAGGAAAATTTATCCCTTTAGGATTCTGAAAACATGTCAAATTCGGCCCAGCACTTCATAATTTCGCCGGCGCCGTTCGCAGATCAGCCGCGCTACCAAAAATCAGCAACTCGACTTTCAAAGATTTCAGCGCCGCGGCCGCTGCCAGCGCCATGCTCCGGTGACGTTTTTCGCAGATTCCGCCTCGCTGTTCTTTTTCGTCCGGATTGCCTCAACTCCTCTATAATTCTAACTTCTTAGACTTCATTTCTTGGCCCTTTTGTGTGCAATTCCATCTCATTTATGCTCATTTTCTTCTTTTCGCTCATTTCTCCATTTCGATCTGTGACACAAAAGAAAGGAAAACGACCCTAATACTATACTAAACATAAACAAAATGAGTAAAATACTAACTAAAAATGACTCAAAAAGTGTATATAAAATACACCGATCAACCGCTTAGAGTCGTCAAAAGTCGTATTCAGATGTGCGACAGCAAGACTTAGAATTTTAGGTAGATAATTGGGTCTTCTTGAAGATTTCTCATATGAAGGGTGTAATGAGATTTGGAAAAAGAGAAAACCCAGTCCAAGGGTATAAATCAAACAAATCGAAAAATGGCCCCATAAGTAGTAAACATTGATTGGTCCGAGATAAAGGGCGTTTCTATGAGGACAAGTGTGATCACGAGAAAGTTAGACATAGGAACCCCAACATTCGAGGACAAATGTTTCTAAAGGGGAAAAGATGTAACATCCCGTACTTTTGGGTCATGGTTTGAATCGTTAGGCGTATGTAAATAGACTCTATCATTGGAGAATTTATGTCATATTCACGTACGCAAATGAAGAGCTTAATATATAAATGAATGTGGTCCCGAAATAATTTAGGACTTAATAAGTGTAACGACGGGGATTGGAAATAATATTTATATGTGTCTAAATAGTCTATGGACTTGTGCTATATCACACAATCACGATAATGAGTATATGAGGTGTATTAAAAATGGTTGATATTTAGGTAAATTGGGGACAAGAAATTAATTACAATTATAGTGGGAGACAATATATGACTATTGTTATGGATACATCCATTAGTAAACACATTTGTTTCAGGAAATATGCATTGTAAGCAAACAATTCTTCAAAGCATAAATATATGTTGTTGCCTCGCTTCTCAGAGATAATTGTTTGTCCTAGATTGTTCTGCTTCAGAATCTCATCGCATTTTTGTTACCTTATGGAAAATCGATAAAAAGGAATTAGCATGGCCATACTTTCCCCTATAGAAGAGAGGTCTACAAGTTTATAATTCTTGTTAAAGACCTTTCCATGTTAGTTTACTATGACTTAATTATTTAGTGGGACAAGAGGGTCAGATTTTTATCCACTTTAATCGTACAAAAAATTCTCCAAAGTGAAGGAACAACAAGTGGAATAGAATAAACGGACCAAAACACCTCTTATATATACATATTTTGGGTCACAAGATGGTTTTGAAGAGGGAATGTGTATGTTCTTTAGGAGGAAAACACAATTACTTTTCCAGGAATAGTTACAAAACATCTTTGACGAAGAAACTAATTACGTATAATAAACGGGATTTTGTTCTCTACTGATCTCATTATTCCGCTTTTAGCCGCTTTTTAAATCCAGATTTCTTCAAAATGAAGCTAAGGTCGAGGCGCTAGAGGAATCACGTAAATTGTGTTGTTAGGTGACTCGACACATGTATGTTAAGACAAATAATTTATTCTTTTGGCTTGTTCTAAGTACGAAACACAAACGTAATATTGTTCCATAAATGATTCTACTCTTAGTAGTTAAGGATGTTCACGTTATTTATTCCTATTGTCAAAGAATATCTAAATATGTTCCTAAATACCTATTGAGGTATATAGGAAAGATGTTAGTATTCACAATGTTAATCAGAGGTTGATCGATAATACATCACTCCGACAAACTTATAGTGTCTTATTATCATATCATTCATACATTACATTCATGCACATACCTTGACCTCAAAATGAGTTATATACTATACTATATGTATGCATTATATATATGTATGGGATATGGGGAAAGGGGAAGACATTATATACGCACACCACCTGCAACTGGTACAGATATACACGAAAATAGTTATGCCCATAGAGGCCGACATGATATGATGAGGTGCCCACAGAGGCCGATATGATATGATGAGGTGCCCACAAAGGCTTGATGTAATTATATACAAAAATGTATATGCATTACCACATTGTGCATGGAATTTAGGCATGTTATGGCCCTCAGAGGTATTCTACACAGACATGATACTTATGCATATTATGGCCCTCCTAGGCATTCTGCACAGACATGATACTTATGCATATTATGACACTCAGAGGTAATCTCTACTGGTCTATTGTTCCTGTCTCAGGTTACTTTCATGTCTCTATTATGCTATTCTTCATTCCTAACATACTCGATACATCGCATTACTAACATCCTTTTGTCCGCGACATCGCTTTCACGCCCGTAGGCTCGGTAGACAAGTGACAGCTCACACTAGTAGTTGCCGTTCGGGCTGATATCGAGGACTCTACTTGTTCCAAAGTTGTAGTCTAGGTATGCTTCGATATTTTGATACGTTGGGGTATGGCGGGCCCGCCCAACCTTATGATGTCACATACTCTTTAGAGGTCAGAGATAATTGTTCCCGTATAGTAATCGTATGGCCCCGTCGGCCTTGGTATGTATATATATATAGGTTGAGTCCTTCCGCAGGATTTTACATAACGCTTTTCCATTACTATTTCCATATGTCGAACAGTATATCGTGGCGCCTCATGGCCTATGAGAAATTACAGCTTATATGATAAATATGTCATTAGTGATTCTCGGCGTAGGTCCGGTTCCCATCACGGCCATCGTTTGGGTCGTGACAGATTAATTTTTCTTTCATAACTTCAATTGTTATATAAATTATGGAAATTAGTTATATTAACAATTAATTGGCATTGTGTAATAACTTGTTTAAAGCAATACTAATTTCATAATTCATATTATATAATTGACATACTTATTTGATGAATCATATGATGGTATGGTTTGGCCTATTTGGATATGATATCGATAGAGTGATGATGATGATAGCCTATCAACCGGATGCCCACGTGATCCGGGAGATCTAAAATTAAAGTAGTATATGGACCTCATAAATCCCCCATGTCTCATATGAAACATACTGTAGGAACGTGTGTATATTGATGTATATTGACCATGTGTTATGCCTTGTGGTTTCACATTTCATCCCATTGTCGATTGTATCGACATTTTGGGGAGATATGTGACCTTACAGAAGGATAATGAGAGTTTATAGGTTGTCTACAAAACTATCAGAGTGTATAAAAGTTAAACATATCAAGGAAAATATGTTTGGACAAAAATATGCGGAATCCCAATTTGACTACTTAAAGGCGCACTGCATAAAATGTACGGACCATTAAAATGGGACCCCCACCATACTTTTGGGAGACAAATTGTACGGTCTAAATTGACGGACCGTACAAAATTGTTTGGACCATCAATTTGGTCGGTAGCTGACTTTGTTTTGGTATTAAGCGATTCCAAGACCATATTTTGGTCATTTTTCGACCAAACATATCTCTCTCCCTCTTAAACCCTCCCAACATATTCCCATGGTTTCAAAGTGATTTCAAGGTTATTACACCCTAATTCTACATCCAAAATCTAGGTTTAAGTAAGGAATAACTATTCTATGAAGTTGGTATACAATAAGGGTTGTTCTTGTGGATGATGAGACTTGGTATGAGGTTATACTTCATGTATAAGGTTAGAATTATACTCTCTTTCTTTTTCTTATTCTTATTCATGTAATAATTAAGTGTTTAGGTGAAGAATCTATGAGTTAGCACTTTAATCGCAAGGGAAGTTAGGGTTTTATTGTTGGGTTGTTTGGAAATTGATTATATGACTAGTTATGGGTGAGAATTATGGTATGTAATTTGATTATGATGTAGATGTTGTTGCAAAGGCTTAATTAAAGTATTAGGCTTGATGATAGATATTTCAAGATATATAGAGTAATAGCTACAAAACATGTAAAGGTTGTTCTTAACTTATGTTGGGCTATATGAATAAATTTAAAGTTGTTATTAAGTCGTTGAATCTTGTTAATAGTTGATGGAGGAGGAAAGGAAGCTAGAAAGAGTTAATGATGTTCTTTCGATATTGAATTTCCATTAACAAAGGATATGAAAATATAAGCAAGTCAAGTGTTTGATCAAGTATCATAATGAAACCATCTTTAATCTATCAACTTGATATTGACCGAATTATGTCTAATACATAGGATATCATTCAAAGAGTGGTCGGAGGATTGTAAGCTAGCATTATCGTGAGCAACAAAGGTATGTTAAGACTCACTCTTCGCTCTATCACATGACCTGCAAAGAAACGTAACTATAATGTTGTTACTTAAAAAAGAACTTTATTATCTAGGTTTAAGCTTATGAACCTCATTTTTTAATATTGTTATAGTTCATTAACCTTATGGTTCTTTGTTGGAATAACTCTCTTCCTTTATATCATCTTGAATCTTATGTATTTTTATGATCTTTGTTGACTCTATGATAATTGATACAAATACAATTACATAATGATAATTGGAGGATAATGACATTGAGTCACTCCAATTGAATTCATAAGGCCCTTCAGAGTCATTCTTTGTATTGAACTTATATATATATATATATGTATTTATTTTCTTAGCGAGCTGCACTATAATCAGTCGGGTATGACGCTTATATGCGCACACCACTGTAGTTGGTTTTAATATTAATGAGTCACACATCTAGGCTGGGTACGACCAATTCCTCCATAAGGATGGGTACGATATGATATGACATGATTTGCCACAGAGTGGCTTAATACTATATTATATACACATGACCCCAATGGATGGCTAGATTTTTATAGACATGCATATATATCCATGATTGCTACAACGTATGCCCTAAGAGGCTGGTTATGAGTTTCAGGTTGACTTCTTTACTCTTCATTTGGATTTCATCCTACATTTTTATGTTGTATGTCTTACATATTCAGTACATCTTTTGTACTGATGCCCCTTTTTGGGGTACTGCATTTCATATCCGCAGGTACATACAAAGATATAGATGATTCCTCACAGTAGTGACTCGACTCAGCCGAAGGTTGTTACACTCCTTTCTTCGGATCCGTCTGGTGAGCTGATAGGTATGATGTTGTATATGGTTGGGTATGGCGGGGCCCTGTCCCATCCAGATGTTATTGATATATTCTCTAGAGGCTTATAGACAGTTGTGTTGTGTCTTATAGTCTTGTATAATTATGTCGGCCTCTTCTATAGACTTGGTTTGTTCATGTCGGCCTTGTTATATATATATATATATATATATGTATATATACATGTATATATATATCCTTCTTTAGTAAGGGGTTTTATCCCTACTTGGACTAAACCAATGTGAATGTACTTGTAATTTCTTTCTATATGCTTTTTCAAGGATGTTTGAGAAAGTAATTGAATTGTTTCAAAAGTTTTTGTTAATTGAATATCTCTTTCTTCTGTCTTGATTGTGAAATCAGTTTTGAAGAATTGATATTTGGAATTTTTGTAAATTTGATCTCTATTGACTTTTGGGATTTCAATCGTCAATTGATTTTTCGAAATCGTGTATAACGATTTCTTCAGAATTGATTATCTTCTTTGATTCAAAAGAGGAAGATGATTGAGAATTATAAGAATTAGTTCTGGCTAAAAACGGATCCATGTATGGTTTTGTGATTTTATAAAAGTAATCTCTATTTACCTTTTGTAAGATTAATTATCAATTTATTATTCAAAAACGTATATATCGATTTCTTCGGAATTTATTATCTTCTTTGAATCCATGGAAGAAGATGATTCCAAAAACATAAGAAGTAATTCTATTGAGAGAATGATTTCAAGTATGTGGAATTCCAAGTATGAATCAGTTCCATGGATTCAAAGAAGATAATAAATTCTGAAGAAATCGATATATACGTTTTTGAATAGTAGATTGATAATTAATCTTACAAAAGGTAAATAGAGATTACTTTTATAAAATCACAAAACCATACATGGATCCGCTTTAGCCGTAACTAATTCTTATAATTCTCAATCATCTTCTTCTTTGAATCAAAGAAGATAATCAATTCTTGAAGAGATCACATACACGATTTCGAAAATCAATCGATGATTGGGAAATCCAAAAAGACAATAGAGATCAAATTTACAAAAATTCCAAATATCAATTCTTCAAAACTGATTTCACAATCAAGACAGAAGAAAGAGATATTCAATTAACAAAACCTTTTGAAACAATTCAATTACTTTCTCAAACATCCTTGAAAAACATAGAGAAAGAAATTACAAATACATTCACATTGTTTAGTCCAAGTAGGATAAAACCCTTACTAAAGAAGGATTAAACACCTCAATCCTTGCTATCTTAAGAGATGCAAGATTCACAAATTTCAAGATTCCTTGTTAAGTTCGGTTGAGTCCGGTCTGCAGACAGACCAATCTCTTTGATTGTTACCCAAACTTTTCAGCTTTCTTTGAATGACAAAAATATCCAAAATCCCTCGCCTTACAAATCAAGACACATAATTACCAAATGCTTGAAGGATCTATTCTGTAGCATTAATTTTCAGAATTCACTACAAAGCTATGACTTCGCTGCAACAAAAGTCGATACCATAGTAAGAAAGGTGAAACCCTTCTTCTACAAATGCACCTTTCCAAATCTAACACGGTAGTACCACGACCCATTATATGGAAAGATATTACCCTACGGATGAATGGACCACGAAGGCGTAGCAAAACCTGAACCCTTAGAATCTGAGCAACCAAATACCCATCTTAGAGAAATTACACAATACCAAGATGGTAGGGTTAGCCTCTCATTTTTAAGAAGATCTATTAGCAATAGATATGAAGACACCAGTTCTGAAGAGACCCTAGACTTAGGAAGAGTCTCACAAATTCCTTCAATAACAAATACACCGGTCAAAATTAAACCTAGGTATTCTACATCAGATCTACCAAACTGATTTAACGAGACTACACAAATCAAATACCTGCATCAAGATATATATGAATCCCGTGGTTAGAGAAAAGATGGACGACGAAGAACCTACTAGTCCAACATACTCTTCAATAACCCACAATGAATTAGCAAATGAAATTAAGGTTCTAGAAAAAGAATTCCAAGTAGATAAAAAACTAATACAAAAAGAATTCTATCAAGAACATAATTCACAAAAAAAAAAATTGGTTCTTTAAAAATTTCCTTAAATCAAGAAAACAAATACAAAATGAATTCTACGAATTTGTCCAAAATAATAAAATCAATATACCGTTCTTTAAATGGTTTGAGATATATTCCTCTCAAAACTCCATAAATTTTCCCTTCCTTAAAACAAAATCCTCCACTATCGAGAACATTGTAACAATGTTAACACATAACTCCGATAGCAGTGGTACATCAAAATAATTAGAAAAACCCCTCATCAACAATATGAATTGGGAACAACAACCAGTTCAAGGAATACAAATAGCTCCAGGGTTACAAATAATCCCTGCTCCAGATCTAGGAATAATTAAACCCTAGCTCAATCCTCACATAATGCCGCTTCAATTTACGATTGGAATCTTGATGGAATGATGAATACAATATCCTCGCTTTTCCAACAAATGACAATGGCAGCAAATGCCTACCAAACGCAAAAAGAAGTCCTCGATAAAACCTCTGCAGAACTGCTAATCGCAGGATTCTCAGGGCAATTAAAAGGATGGTGGGATCATTATCTCACTGACCAACAGAAAGAAAACATTTTAAATGCCATAAAAACCGATGAAGAAGGAATACCAATATTAACAGATCTAGGAGAACCTATACAAGATGCAGTATCAACATTGATACTGACAATATCTTTAAATTTCATAGGTGATTCTACACATCTAAAAAATAAAAATGCTGAATTACTTTCAAATTTAAAATGCAAAAAATTAGGAATAAAATAAAAGAAAATTGTGGAAAACAAATTATACCTTACGATGAGTTTACATACGGAGAATTAGTCTGTATAACTTAACAAGAAGGACTAAAAATCTGTCAGGATCTAAAAATACAAAAACACCTCAAAAAAGAATTAAAAAGAACAAAATGTGAATTAGGAACATTTTGTAAACAATTCGAACCAGCTACCATAGAAAATTCCAAAAGCTGCGAGGGAGATTGTAGCAAAACTAAATATTCCATGGATAATCCTTCCAAAAAATTATTAAAAGATTACAGAAATAATAATGATTATTATAAAAATCCTTATAAAAATAATCGTTATAAAAATAATAGGAATACAAAAACGAATTTCAATTCAAAATACAGAAACATAACTTGTTACAAATGTAATAAGAAAGGACATACATCAAAATACTGTAGGATGAATAAAAAATTACAAGAATTAAATCAAGATGAAAACACCACAAAGAAAATATCTAATCTACTACTTGATTCCTCTTATTCGGAAGCAAATCAGTCAGAACCTGACTATTTCTCTCTTTCATCAGAAGACAATAAACCCCTCCAAGTAGACGAATTACTCACGAGTAGTTCAACAGATAAACCTGAAAAGGTTAAAGAAAACGAATATGCGTGTTAACTAAAGATCAAGAATTTATGGTAGATATGATTAAACACATAGATACCCAACACCAAAAGGAATATCTGAATAAACTCCTTAAAACCTTTACCCCAGAAAAGGTTGAAATAAAGAATAATGTATTACCTTGTACTTCCAGAAAATACGATTTGACAAAAATCCTGGAAAAAGGTAAGAGAATTAAAGAAATAACAATTCATGAATTATAAAAAAAAAAAAATCAAGTAAAATTAGAAGTAAAAGAATTAAAAGAAAAACAACAAAAAGATTCGGAATTAATTAAAATCATACTTTCGAATAGAGTAAAACAAAACTCCGTTCCGGAAGATGATGACTCGTCTGATCTAAAAACCGAAAATAATAATCAAATAGAAAATCTAGAAGAAATCCTAAGATTTTCTAACAAGATAAGACAAATAACAACAAAGAAATATTTAATTAAAATAACATTAAAATTTTCAGATAAATTCAAGATAACAACTGTTGTCCTCTTCGACACAGGAGCAGACTTAAACTGCATAAAAACTGGTATAATACCAGAAATATTCCTGGAATAGACACATGACTCATTAGCAACTGCTAATAATTCTAAATTAGAAATTAATTACAAAACCAAGGCATCAATTATAAATGATGGAACTTCAATAACAACATCATTTGTCCTGGTAAAAGAAATTCACAATACCATAATATTAGGAACACCATTTATGAATTTAATCACTCCTTATGCAGTGAGTAATAAATCAATATCCTTTAATTTCAAAAATAAAAAACTAAAATTTTGGTTCATGTCAACACCAAAAATAAAAGATCTCAATCTCATGAAAACATGCTCAATTCAAAAAGAAAAATTATATTTACAAGAATTGAAAAACAATTTTCCTAAAAAACCAATTGATATTATGTTCAAAACCCTTTTTCAAAATGAATTTCAACATCATACATATTTTCAAAATCCTGCATTAAAATTAATTTTCTCAAAATTAATATTTAAAGAATTTTTTCCAGGAATCCTGGTCCGTGATTATTTCAATATGTCCTACCATTGCCCGAATGACAGGTGTATAGCCTACAATCACAAAATATCAAGGAAAGATATGCGTGAATGTGGACACATCAGATACAGCAAGATGTGGATCTTTGCTCCAAAAAAGAAAAGAAGAAACCCTTCCTACTATAAATACCCCGGCTACTACACCACAACAACATGAAGAAAATTCCATGGCTCCCATAAAACCCCAAAATACAAATACCAAACCAGTGAAAATAGAAAAAGAAAAATCCCCAGAAAAACCAATGTCCTGGTATGATGCGATTATGGTAAGAACAAATAAATTCCAAAGAAGACAGAACTGTGCGTAAATCACCGCAAAAACCACGGAAGAATTAATCATTGAAAATATCTTCCAGCTCCTTACAAAATCGCCAGAATTACAGAAGGCATTAAGGCAACTTCAAATTCCGAAAGAAGAAATGATAGAGGAAAAAACCTCTAAAATTGAAACAAAAATCGAGAAAGGAGAATCTTCAAAAACCCTTTCTCAAAAAGAATTTTTAAAAATCGAGAAGGATGAATTTTCAAAAAACCTTTCTCAAAAACAATTTTCCAAAAATCAACTTGTGACACCACAAGTACCCAAAAAATCAGCTCCTGAATTTTTCATAAAATCATTTTTTCAAAAAATTGTAACTCTCGAAAAAAGATACTTTGATAAAGACCCTTTTTTGGCACTACAAAATTATTTTGGACCAAAATGGTTTTATAAATCATGGGACGATTTAAAAACCCCATACTTTTACCAGGCTATCCTTGACATAACAGGATCGGCCACAACAAAAATTAATTTTTTCAATAACAATCCAGATCCCTCTTATTCGATCTGCAAAATACTCCGAGTAATTGCTCCAATTCATTGGGGGAATGACTTGTCAAAACTAATTAATTTTCCAAATTCACACAAAATGAACCCTTTTTGATATTCCTTTAATTATCGTGTCACGACTGACTCGATCGCGATCGGTGCCCTACCGGGCACCATTACGTAAACATCGAGAGATAATCACGGAACATACATGAAACTTATAAATAAAATGACGAAGTAAAACAACAGTCACCGATAGGCTACCTTCCCGACGACATACATAAACGGCTAGCTTGCCTCCTTTCTTTACAAATGGACCCACAATATGTGACTACTGCACTTAAGAATTTCAATCATGGACAGGCCCCGCCATACCCTGAATATACATAGCCATGACAACTCCTAACATCTGAGCCATCTAAAACGCCAACCAGATCCTAAGCTCGCGGATCCACATCGTAGTACCTAAACTGCGACATGAACGCACTTCGGGCGAGGTCGATAACAAAAATTCCGAATATGGAACAAAAATAACGTGCAAGAATCAAATCATAATCGCATAAAAGAATGCCATTTTTACTCCCAAATCACTCGTATATTAACTGCTCCATTCCTTCTTTCCATAAGATTTAACAACATATTCTTACATACTTACTTAAGAGTTTAATCTAGCCTTTTTCACATAACTTACATATCTTACATAACATAATCCGCCCGCTGGGCTCGGTGTCGTGGAATCATATAACATAATTCGCCCGCCCGTGGGGCTCGGTGCATCGTGGAATCATATAACATAATCCGCCCGCTGTGGGCTCGGTGCAATCGTGGAATCATATAACATAATCCGCCCGCTGGGCTCGGTGCATCGTGGAATCATATAACATAATCCGCCCGCCTCGCCTTGCACGATGACGTAACCCACCTATGAAGGCTCGGGTAATATGGCGTAATCCGCCTATGTGTAGTTCGGTGTATCTCATAACGTAATCCGGCCTATTTGTAGGCTCGGTGTATTTCATAACGTAATCCGGCCTATTTGTAGGCTCGGTGCATTTCATAACGTAATCCGGCCTATTCGTAGGCTCGGTGTATTTCATAACGTAATCCGGCCTATTTGTAGGCTCGGTGTGATTTTCCTTACATAACATTTTCAAACCATTTTTTCACTTCTTCTTAAGTCGTCATAACAACTTCCCATAAAGCTATTATAACAACCTTTCATTTTAGAGAACTTAAGACACTTTTATTCTTACAACATTAGGAAAACTAGATCCAAAAATACTACGTACATACATACTTAAAAGAATCATAGAACCCCTTTCTTTTTAAAGCTCAAGTCACATACTCTTTTGGAAGCCATCTTCTTATCTTTTGAAATAAATTAAGAAGCCATACTTTGTAAAATTAAGTCATTTCTACTTATAAAATCAAGGCTTATAGCCTTAACACCTCGTAGCATACACTCTTTCAAATCGTGTCGCTTATACTTTAGAAATCAAGTCCCATAACTTGAAAAAAAAAAGTTTCATAATCCTTTAAAGAAAATCAAAGTTCATAGTCTTAAAACTTCATAACATACATTCTTTAAAGTCCATTGACTTATACTTGTAAAATCATGTCATCTACACTTTTAAAACCAATCCCCTTTTCACATATAAGTTCAAGTCATTTTCAAACATAAAAATCAACTTACATACTTACTTTAAATAAATCAAGATACATAGCCCTTAAATCAAATCTCATAATTTCCTAACCATTCTTACTAACGTCTCCCATAAGACCTAGTAAGGACTTAGGACAATTTAAACATACTCTTAACTTAGATTCAACAATGTAAATACTTCTTAACTTCTAAGAGTAGAAGGAATCTTGAAATACTATCACATGGATATTTCATATGTAGGATCATGCCAAAGAAAGTAGAGGTTCACATACCTCGCGACGATTGTCGACAAGTAGCAAAATGCTCCAAAGTACTTCAACCTTGAGCTATTCCATGATTCAAGTAGGATACGCTAGACTTAGTACTTCAACCTATCATGGCCACAATACGTCCATTAACCTCCTACTTTAAACGTAGAATATCCTAAGTGCCAAGTCACTAAATTCTACGGAAAATCGGACAGCACCTCCTTTGTTTTTACTAACTTGCCACCTTTTTCAAGGCCGAAATACAATAACCAAACAGCCCCAATTGGCTCACAACAATATTAGAAGGTAGTCCAATACAAATGAATAACTAAACAGCCCCAATTGGCTCACAATTTAGAAAGTAGTCCAATACAATTGAATAACAAACTAAAAGTCCAAATTCGACCACCTAGAGTTCAACCATACCAATTCTTATCAAATTTCCATTTCAATCCAAATTGTTAACATAACATGATATCAAGTCGCATTTGATTAAAACTACCACAATCTTCAAATCCATAACATGCGACGATTCTAATAACGACTAAATTGAAATCCAACTTAACATGGCTTACATTACATTCCGGATTTCCAAGGCTACAATCAATCCACAATCCTTATAAACTTCAACTTAACAACTTCATGCTAGCAACATGTAAAGCTAACAACAACAATATAATTATATAATCTTGTAACACTTATAAAAGACAAGATTATACCTTAACGATTCTTAATCAATTCCAAACCGAAGTCGCTCCTTAGTAGTCTAGAACCTCTCCAAGACACTTCAATCCGCTTGTTGAGACCCTTAGAACCATACCAACAACTTTCCTTCAAACTTCCAATCCAAAACCTAGAAAGCCACTAGGTTTTCACTTTGCGACTAATACGAAAACTCTCTTTTTCCGGGATTTTTCTATTGAGATACACTTACATAACACTCATGAACCTTGGTTTAAAGTGGGGGAATTATTGGACAACAAACAAAATTTTTTTCCTTTTCACTCATGTTGAACCCGAGAGCACTAGCTCTATGTTCATCAAATTTTCTTCAAATTTTTGGCTAAGTGTGGACTTGTCTCACTACTAGTAGTAATATATAGGGACATGGAGGGTCAAGATTAGAACAAATGGGTGGTTCGGATGAGTTTCACATGGATCTTGCCACGTATGGCCCTTGGACTTTTAGTCAACAATGTCAAGCTAAGTCATTTGCAAGACTTGGTCATCACACTAATGGTCAAATGACCCTTTTGGCCTTGCCTAATTCGACCAAGGCATCACTAAGGGGGGTGACACGTGTCGCCCTCCCATTCGTCACAACAAAACGTTTTCCGACAATTTCATAATTCCGATAAATTTTTTACAAGTCTCAAATCTCAACACTTGTGAGTTCTTACGTACGTTCTTAAAACATGTCCTGTAAGTACGGGGTGTAACATTCTTCCCCCCTTAGAAACATTCGTCCCCGAATGTTCTTTCGGAGTCAAACTTATTATTAGCGACATAGTTTCCTTTCACAACCCCAATATACCAACAATGCCACACATGGCCCTAATACCTCGCACACGCATAACTGTCCATCATAAGCCCAACAGAGATTATCTTTTCGTACTTCCAACTCATACTAGCATACATACATAACTTCCATACCAATTCTGGCCTCAAATCTTTGGAGTCACTCTAAAAAACAATATAAGGCCATTTCCGCCATGACTGTTACGGTGAACGCGTCCACGAACCCGTAAAACAATTAACTAGACTTGGGCCTTGCACCCTCGTGACCATGTCACGTAGCGGAACTACTACCAACTGATCCTACTCTATTCCAGGCCATGGGGAGACCCGTAACAAGTCCTCCACCCGACTCAGCGTCGCACTTAACTCTTATCCTTGGTCTAACTTAAAATCTTATTGCCAGAGAAAGCCTTATATACCTAAGGTCTCGGCAGTAATCAATATTCTTAGGCTCGCAATTTCCATGCTCCAAGCCTACCTTACGATCCCCAATAAACGGGTACAAAAAAACTTCTCATAAAACCAAAACCATGTTGTCTCAATCACAACACCCATTACTCACTCTATGCGGACCTCATCCGTACAATTCTCTTAAGCCTACTACGCAGGTTAATGTATTAACATGACATTCCGTTAGGTTCCTTAACATGGCTTCTTAAGGGTTCACTACCCTATCAGACAACTCATCTTTTCCCAATTATCTCGAAATAAAACACAAAACCTTGGCGAAAATTCATTAACTATTCCATACCTTCCCAGATCTAGTTAGTCTTTACCAATTCTGGTAATCTAAAATCATTCTAGGCAACACGCTGCGTCGACCTTCATACATAACTCCGTATAGATGTATGTCACAATACCAACTATACTATAATCATTACCAACCCGATACACAATCCACATAGTCATTCCCGGTCATCACGCTTTCTCGTAATGCAATCAACATAACTCGTTAGGGAGAGACGACCCTAACAACACACTCTATCGCACGATCTCGAGTGAGAAGAATGGAAACCAATCCTAAATGTCCTGCAGCCTCACGATTATAGATGTGGTGCACAACACACCGATAATCAAGACTCTACTAGACACCTGCCTCAGACACTTTCCGAGGACTAATCGCTCGATACCACTTTTGTCACGACCGACTCTCGATCGCATCGTGCCCTACACAGGCACCATTACGGTAAACATCGAGATAATCAGCGAACATACATGAAACTTATAAATAAAATGACGAAGTAAAACAACAGTCACCGATGTGGCTACCTTCCCGACGACATACATAAACGGAAGCTTGCCTTCCTTTCTTTACAAAGCACCCACATATGTGACTACTGCACCTCTAAGAATTTCAATCGTATGGACAGGGCCCCGCCATACCCCTGAATATACATAGCCATGACAACTCCGGAACATCGGAGCCATCTAAAAATGCTGAACCAGGATCCTAAGCTCGCGGATCCACACTGTGTACCTAAACCTGCGGACATGAACGCAGCCCCCCGAAGGAGGTCAGTACAACAGGTACCGAATATGGAACAAAAATAACGTGCAAGAATCAAATCATAACTGTACAAAAGAATGCCATTTTTTTACTCCTGAAATCACTCGTATATTAACCGTTCCATTCCTTCTTTCCATAAGATTTAACAACATATTCTTACATACTTACTTAAGAGTTTAATCTAGCCTTTTTCACATAACTTACATATCTTACATAACATAATCCGGCCCGCCTGTGGGGCTCGGTGTACTGTGGAATCATATAACATAATCCGGCCCGCCTGTGGGGCTCGGTGTACTGTGGAATCATATAACATAATCCGGCCCGCCTGTGGGGCTCGGTGTACTGTGGAATCATATAACATAATCCGCCCGCTGGGGCTCGGTGCATCGTGGAATCATATAACATAATCCGCCCGCTTTGTGGGCTCGGTGCACGATGACGTAACCGGCTATGTGAAGGCTCGGGGTAATATGGCGTAATCCGCCATGTGTAGGCTCGGTGTATCTCATAACGTAATCCGCCTATTTGTAGGCTCGGTATTTCATAACATAATCCGGCCTATTTGTAGGCTCGGTGTATTTCATAACGTGTCCGCCTATTTGTAGGCTTGTATTTCATAACGTAATCCGGCCTATTTGTAGGCTCGGTGTGATTTTCCTTACATAACATTTTCAAACCATCTTTTCACTTCTTCTTAAGTCGTCATAACAACTTCCCATAAAGCTATTATAACAACCTTTCATTTTAGAGAACTTAAGACACTTTTATTCTTACAACATTAGGAAAACTAGATCCAAAATACTACGTACATACATACTTAAAAGAATCATAGAACCCCTTTCTTTTTAAAGCTCAAGTCACATACTCTTTTGGAAGCCATCTTCTTATCTTTTGAAATAAATTAAGCCATACTTTGTAAAATTAAGTCATTTCTACTTATAAAATCAAGGCTTATAGCCTTAACACCTCGTAGCATACACTCTTTCAAATCGTGTCGCTTATACTTTAGAAATCAAGTCCCATAACTTGAAAAAAAAAAGGTTCATAATCCTTTAAAGAAAATCAAAGTTCATAGTCTTAAAACTTCATAACATACATTCTTTAAAGTCCATTGACTTATACTTGTAAAATCATGTCATCTACACTTTTAAAACCAATCCCCTTTTCACATATAAGTTCAAGTCATTTTCAAACATAAAAATCAACTTACATACTTACTTTAAATAAATCAAGATACATAGCCCTTAAATCAAATCTCATAATTTCCTAACCATTCTTACTAACGTCTCCCATAAGACCTAGTAAGGACTTAGGACAATTTAAACATACTCTTATGTCACGACCCGAACCCGGGCCCGTGACTGGTGCCTTACCCCGGGCACCCTAGTGATACAACATCAGAGAAAATCAGCGGAAATAAAAACATGAACATGAATTTAGAGACAAAATAAATAAACAGGCCAACCAAAACAGTTGCCTTCATCATATATACATAAATACCCGAACAGTTATCCTTTTTACAAACCCTGCCCACCCAGTGCTACAGACCTCTAAGAGTTTATACAACAACTATGACGGGACATGGCCCCGCCATACCCCTGAATGTACAAGAACCTACAGACTCAGGGTAACATACCAAAGATAAGCCTCCGAAGGAACGGAGCTTCCCAACACGCTGAAAGGTGATCCTAAAAGGATCGATACCGATGTACCTCACTGCGTAGATGAACGCAGCCTCGGCGAGGTCGATAACAGTACCAAGTATGTGAAATCAGAAATATCAGAATCAAATCATAATAGTCTATAAAGCGAGACGGTATGATAACCAAACTACGACATACACATAATGATTATATCAATTCGTGGTCTCACGCCACAACATCAATCCCGCCCATGAGTACCTTTCCTCATCGCCGCAGCTATGATATGATAACAACAAGATAGAAATCCAAATGTTAGCATACCCGTGCGCTACGCATCGTGTCAGTATGTCCAAAGGGAAACAATAAGACAACATTCCAAATGGAAGCATACCCGCGCCACGATCGCGTCGTGATGTCCAAAGGGAAACAATAAGACAACAAGGGTAATCAAAGTGGAAGCATACCCGCGCGCTACGATCGTGTCGAGATGTCCAAAGTGATTTAACAAAAGTAACACTATCAGCGAACGCGTGCGTGGAATTTCTCCGTCACACGCAGACGCCCAAGTAAGTTCTTAACAAGTCAACCGACCTCCATCGAGACGCGGTAGTATAGAAACACAATCTTTGCACAACAAAGGCTATCACAACAAGCATAGGCAAGTTTCACAACAACAAGCATAGGCAAGTTTCACATCAACAAGCATAGGCAAGTTTCACAACAACAAGTGCAAGTTATACACAACTCAAAGTACTTTCATTTTATGCCAAAGCCGGGTTTTAACTCCTAAAGTACTACGACGTTAAATTCCTTTTAACGGATCTAATCCTTTTATAAAAGTCACCCGATACCGTAGTATAAAAATAGAGTGACTTATATCTTTTAAGTAAACCAAAACAACTTCCATACTTTCCTTTTAAAGTCAAGTTACCACATTAAAACCAATGATAAAACCTTTCTTTTGTTTTCATAAGGTCGTTATAACCAACTTCCCATAAAGTTGTTATACACCTTATGTTTTAAACCATTTTAAGACAACACAATGCCTTTCTTTTCCTAAAGTTCGGCTTTGCCTAATTTCAAATACACAAGTCTCTTTTTGAAAAGTTCATAGTTCAATGTCTTAATCTCTTTTAAAACAATTGAGTAACATATGCCTTAGGCGAGTAGGTTATTCTTGTTCATAATCAATCTTATTAGCAGCCATGATCTAGAAATGTAATATCATTTTGTCTCATCTTAGCTTCTATGCAGATGGAGGTTTCTCTGGTTTTAATAATACTTAATTATTCAATACATTTCCCTTATTAACGCCGCAGTGGTTTGTCGATACACATTCGATTTCAAATCAAGAAACATTATTCCTTCCAAAACCAAGTACTCATTACTCACGAATGAGGTTTCACACAAACATCCATATTAAGTCAAGTCTCTTATCTTTTAAGAATAAGTCTCTTAACTTCTAAACCATTAAACCATTCTTTTTATCTCTTACATGCGTACACCTAACTTCTCATAAAGTCGGTATAACTTTTATGTTTTCAAACCAAGTGTACACTTCTTTCAAAAGGTTTCTTAATCCCTTAGAATACTTCAAGGTTCTTTTTACAACAAGTCGGTTATAAGTCAAATCTTATCTTTAAAACCACAAAGCATTTCTCATTTACATAGAGTCATTATAACCAACTTCCCATAAAGCCGTTATAACACTTTATGTTTAAAGACAATCAAATACATTTAACACATGACGTCTACCGTACTACATAGTTATACACATATCATGCTAGAACAGATAGGAAGAGGTTCACATACCTCGCGGCAGTATCGACTAATAGCAAAACGCTCCAAGTACCTCAAACCGTCGCTACACTCTCACCAAGCAGATCACCCACACGTAGTACTACAACCTATAGAGGCCACAAAGAGCCTATTAAATATCTTTAGATCTCAATGTAGAATATTCTATAGAAAATTCAAAGACTCCCCGCAATGACAGCGTAAATCTCCTCTCTATCGAGGCCGGCTACCAAGCCAACGGGGGTTTAACACGCCTAACCTGACGTGTACAATTCTACTACACGAATGCTACACAAGTCTACTGTAATACAGTCCTATGTAATTACAGTTCAGTTCTCTTCTTTAAATTCAGGCTTAAGTCGCAAGACATTGCCGCACAATTATAATGTTCAGTTCTATATATAGTATACTTCAACTATATATTCCTACAACATGTAATTTCCAATTACAATAGAAGGTCAAGAGTGTTTACCTCGATAAACCCAAAATTATCCGAGTTTATATGTCGATCCTAAGCAAGGTTTAGCTCACTCAGTGCGCTCAGACCGCCTCCAACCAACCCTTAGAAGTTCTAACCAACTTCTACTTATAACTTCAACTACGGGTGAAGATTTACTTAGGGTTTCGTTTTGTGGTGAGGGAAGTATAATAGTATTTTACGGGCTTTTGTACAAGTGTAACTTTGGGAATACTACAAGGTATTTGGGCCAAGGTATTTGGACATTATAACACTACTAGAGAGTATTTATATACCACAAAGGGGGTATTTATACGAGACAACAAGGCAGTGGGGTACCTCGGCTAGTGGCACCACAAACGGGGAGGGGAGGCCTCGCCAAGACTCTCAAAGGAGGGGGAGAGTTGGACGAACTCAACACTAAAGGGAGGGATTTTTAACACTTAGAAAAGATTTTTGGATGAAGAAAGTTCATCACTTAGGGTATTTATAGGTCAAGTGAAGGCCAACCAATGGCCAAGATGAAGACAAGTGCATAGCAAGTGTAAGGCCAAGATTTAGCCATGTGCTACCTTATCCATCTACACAAAAATATCCTACCTAACCCTTGACCAAAATTTCACACCAAAAACGTGCAAGACTAGCCCAATTGCCGTCCAACCTCTTCCAATGTGAGGTGACACATGTCACCCTCCCGTTGGTCCAAAATGTTTCGTCTCTCGGAAAAATCCGCAAAAATTATTAATGACATAGCCGAATTTTCCTTCAAAGTCAGTGGAAACGTTTAAAAACGACTTTTTTGGTAGCTATGCACAAATTCGAACCTATGCCTACTTTAAGGCTCAAATTGTATACGCACGCCTCACGTATATACTGGAAATACGGTATAACATTCTCCTCCTTAGAAACATTCGTCCGAATGTTCCTTCTCGAGACGGATAACGAAGAATTTCTTCTAACAAGTTGCCAATGCCACACCCGCCACGAAATATCACACGTTCTCTTCCTTTCTTACTCGTCGTGCCCTTCCGGACACTTGAACTCCTCTAGTATCGCACTCACACTTCGCCATCGCTTAGTTCCAAAACCTTGGAGTCACTACCTCCAACTTGGTCATCTTACTAACCGCATCTCCTAAGGCCATTCCCGCCTTCATGATCCGCTCGGTTGAACATAACCACAAACTCTACGACGGTTATCTAATCATGGCCTAGCGCCTCGTGACCTACCACCTGGCGGGACCACCCAGAGCTGACCCCACTTTGAAACCGGCCGCGGGTTGGCCCTCAACATGGCCCCAACCCGACCCACTTACGCATCACGCTCTTGTTCCCCGATCCGGAACAATCTTACCTCTACAGGTCATGAAAGCTACCACTTCCATTTTTACACTACCCAAGGAAATTTTCCCACAATTACTCTACGTATGATAATACATTCGACAAAGATCACCCGCAAGATCTTGTGCTCACGACGGCCTTACATCTAAGGTCTCAATCGTAATATTCTAAGGTTCATCATTTCTCACCCCCAGGCTTACCCTTTTTCACTAACCAGGTTTCTAAATCACATTTTAGCACAAAGCTATCCGAACATAACACTAAACACATCATCACAACATCAATACATACAAAACTCTAGAGGGTTAAGGATATACCTGAAAATAGGCGATTCAGAGGACCGCTAAAATCGAACTTCGACCGCGACCTACCGTGGCCCGGTGTATGAACATCTGCTCGACTATGGGAGGTGAAGAACCCGCAATCGATCCCGTAGTCGTGCTATCCTACCGCGCTACCTCGGTCGGACAATTTCTCCCAAAATGGCCCTCACGCATGTAAAACAAACTCCGGACTAGCACGACACTCCCACCGCGAGTCTACCACGTCACAACGAGGTAGGGTGGCTTCACCGCTAACACCTCTCGCTTCTCTCGAAAATCTGAACCTCGAGCCCCGACCGCTTCCGAATACTCTGGATGCTCAAGATTGTGGAGGACCACTCAGATCGGGCGGAGGCGCATAACTAGTTCGCTGCCAGGCGGTCCGCCTCGAAAGTCACCAAAGGACCTGCTGCTCGCCTCTTCGCGACCTTGGTTATATCGTCGATTTCTCCGCTCCTCACCTCCAAGTGCATAAGCTCGCATGCGGCAATGTCCATGCCGTGAAGAGCTACACCAACAAATCTGTTAGGTAATCATCGAGCCCTCGTAACATATCGGTGCACTCGATCCTCCATACTAGCTACTAATGCGGGACGCATCGCCAATGAGTCGAACTCACATTGTACTCCCAACCGCACGCCTGCTCGCCGCAACACCAAAAATCTGTCGCCGAGCCTCTCATCCGCGAGGTAAGAAATGTGCAAGAAAGGCCTCGAGAACTCGCCCCATAAAGCCGGAAGTGCATGCTCTCCCGACAGCTCCCACGAATCAAACCGATCATGCGGTATCACGCGGCCGGACGCGACTAGGACCACCGACTCGGTCTCCGATGCCTTGATCACTCTACGATCCGCGAATCGCCGGATGAACTCCTGCGATCATCCTCGTGCCTCGACCCATAAAACTCGCGGGTTACACTCGTAAAATCCCGTAATCTCAAACCGCTCGCCGGGGTGAACTACGGGTGCTCGGGCCGGAATCCGATCGATCTATCTCAAGTTCGCCACAACTCGCCATTAATCGGGCCATCTCTCAGTAACCTATGTCCTTCGCCTCACTGTAGGATCGAGGCTCAGTATCGCGGTCTGTAGAGATCGCCACGCTCTACTCGTATCTCTCACGCTTTGCCCTTCTCGCCCGGTTGCCTTGGCGCGAGGCATAATCGTAAAACGAGATACGTTCAGAGGGTCCAACTTACAACACAGCTCTAAGGCACGATCTCAGAATGAGAAGAATGGAAACCAATCCTAAATGTCCTATAGCCTCCTGATTATAGATGTGGTGCACAACACACAGATAATCAAGACTCTACTAGACACGGTCTGTAGACACTTTCCGAGGACTAACTGCTCTGATACCACTTTTGTCACGACCCGAACCCGGGCCCGTGACTGGTGCCTTACCCCGGGCACCCTAGTGATACAACATCAGAGAAAATCAGCGGAAATAAAAACATGAACATGAGTTTAGAGACAAAATAAATAAGCAAAGCCAACCAAAACAGTTGCCTTCATCATATATACATAAATACCGAACAGTTATCCTTTTACAAACCCCGCCCACCCAGCATGCACTTAAGAGTTTATACAACAACTATGACGGACAGGGCCCCGCCATACCACGAATGTACAAGAACCTACTGACTGTGGTAACATACCAAAGATAAGCCTCAAGGAACGGAGCTTCCAACACGCTGAAAGGTGATCCTAAAATGGATCGACAAATGATGTACCTCTACTGCGGATGAACGCAGCTTCGAAGGAGGTCGACAACAGTACCAAGTATGTGAAATCAGAAATATCAGAATCAAATCGAATAGTCTATAAAAGCGGGAGGCGGTATGATAACCAAACTACGATATACACATAATGCTTATATCAATTCGTGGTCTCACGCCACAATATCAATCCCGCCGCGAGTACCTTTCCTCATCGCCGGCTATGATATGATAACAACAAGATAGAAATCCAAATGGAGCATACCCGCGCCACGCATCATGTCGGTATGTCCAAAGGGAACAAATAAGACAACATTCCAAATGGAAGCATACCCGCAGCGCCACGATCGTGTCAGTATGTCCAAAGGGAAACAATAAGACAACATTCCAAATGGAAGCATACCCGTGCGCTACACATCGTGTCAGTATGTCCAAAGGGAAACAATAAGACAACAAGGCGGTAATCAAAGTGGAAGCATACTCGCAGCGCCACGATCGTCGGTCAAGATGTCCAAAGTGATTTAACAAAAGTAACACTATCAGCGAACGCATCTGCGGAATTTCTCCGCCATCGCCGCACGCCCAAGTAAGTTCTTAACAAGTCAACCAACCTCCATCGAGAGACGCCAGAGTATAGAAACACAATCTTTGCACAACAAAGGCTATCACAACAAGCATAGGCAAGTTTCACAACAACAAGCATAGTAAGTTTCACATCAACAAGCATAGGCAAGTTTCACAACAACAAGCATAGGCAAGTTATACACAACTCAAAGTACTTTCATTTTATGCCAAAGCCCGGGTTTTAACCCTAAAGTACTACGTACGTTAAATTCCTTTTAACGGGATCTAATCCTTTTATAAAAGTCACCCGATACGTAGTATAAAAATATAGTGACTTATATCTTTTAAGTAAACCAAAACAACTTCCATACTTTCCTTTTAAAGTCAAGTTACCACATTAAAACCAATGATAAAACCTTTCTTTTGTTTTCATAAGGTCGTTATAACCAACTTCCCATAAAGTTGTTATACACCTTATGTTTTAAACCATTTTAAGACAACACAATGCCTTTCTTTTCCTAAAGTTCGGTTGCCTAATTTCAAATACACAAGTCTCTTTTTGAAAAGTTCATAGTTCAATGTCTTAATCTCTTTTAAAACAATTGAGTAACATATGCCTTAGGCGAGTAGGTTATTCTTGTTCATAATCAATCTTATTAGCAGCCATGATCTAGAAATGTAATATCATTTTGTCTCATCTTAGCTTCTATGCAGATGGAGGTTTCTACTGGTTTTAATAATACTTAATTATTCAATACATTTCCCTTTATTAACGCTGCAGTGGTTTGTCGATACACATTCTGATTTCCGAAATCAGTAAAACATTATTCCTTCCAAAAACCAAGTACTCATTACTCACGAATGAGGTTTCACACAAACATCCATATTAAGTCAAGTCTCTTATCTTTTAAGAATAAGTCTCTTAACTTCTAAACCATTAAACCATTCTTTTTATCTCTCTTAAGGCGTTACACCTAACTTCTCATAAAGCTGGTATAACTTTTATGTTTTCAAACCAAGTGTACACTTCTTTCAAAAAGGTTTCTTAATCCCTTAGAATACTTCAAGGTTCTTTTTACAACAAGTCGGTTATAAGTCAAATCAGTTATCTTTTAAAAACCACAAAGCATTTCTCATTTACATAGAGCTGTTATAACCAACTTCCCATAAAGCCGTTATAACACTTTATGTTTAAAGACAATCAAATACATTTAACACATGTACGTCTACCGTACTACATAGTTATACACATATCATGCTAGAACAGATAGGAAGAGGTTCACATACCTCGCGACGAGTATCGACTAATAGCAAAACGCTCCAAGTACCTCAAACCGTCTGCTACACTCTCGCCAAGCGATCACTCCACACGTAGTACTACAACCTATAGAGGCCACAAAGCGCCTATTAATATCTTTAGATCTCAATGTAGAATATTCTACGTAAAATTCGCAACACCTCCCGCAACAACAGCGTAAATCTCCTCCTCTATCGAGGCCGCTACCAAGCCAACCGGGGTTAACACGCCTAACCTGACGCGTGTACAATTCTACTACACGAATGCTACACAAGTTCATCGTAATACACCCTATGTAATTACTGTCGATTCTCTTCTTTAAATTCAGGCTTAAGTCGCAAGACATTGCCGCACAATTATAATGTTCAGTTCTATATATAGTATACTTCAACTATATATTCCTACAACATGTAATTTCCAATTACAATAGAAGGTCAAGAGTGTTTACCTCGATAAGCCCAAAATTATCCGAGTTATATGTCGATCCTGAGCAAGGTTTAGCTCCTACTCCGTGCGCTCCGACCCGCTCCAACCAACCCTTAGAAGTTCTAACCAACTTCTACTTATAACTTCAACTACGGTGAAGATTTACTTAGGTTTCGTTTTTGTGGATCGAGGAAGTATAATAGTATTTTACGGGCTTTTGTACAAGTGTAACTTTGGGAATACTACAAGGTATTTGGGCCAAGGTATTTGGACATTATAACACTACTAGGAGAGTATTTCTATACCACAAAAGGGGGGTATTTATACGAGACAACAAGGCTAGGGGGGGGGTACCCCTCGGCTAGGGCACCACAAAGGGGGAGGGGGGAGGCCCTCGGCCAAGACTCTCAAAGGAGGGGGGGGAGAGTTGGACGAACTCAACACTAAAGGGGGAGGGATTTTTAACACTTAGAAAAAGAGATTTTGATGAAGAAAGTTCATCACTTGCAGGGTATTTATAGGTCAAGTGAAGGCCAACCAATGGCCAAGATGAAGACAAGTGCATAGCAAGTGTAAGGCCAAGATTTAGCCATGTGCTACCTTATCCATCTACACAAAAATATCCTACCTAACCCTTGACCAAAATTTCACACCAAAAACGTGCAAGACTAGCCCAATTGCCGTCCAACCTCTTCCAATGTGAGGGTGACACATGTCACCCTCCCGTTGGTCCAAAATGTTTCGTCTCTCGGAAAAATCCGCAAAAATTATTAATGACATAGCCGGAATTTTCCCTTCGAAGTGGAAACGCTTTAAAAACGACTCCTTTTGGTAGCTATGCACAAATTCGAACCTATGCCTACTTTAAGGCTCAAATTGTATACGTACGCCCTCACGTATATACTCTGGAAATACGGGGTATAACATCTTAACTTAGATTCAACAATGTAAATACTTCTTAACTTCTAAGAGTAGAAGGAATCTTGAAATACTATCACATGGATATTTCATATGTAGGATCACGCCAAAGAAAGTAGAGGTTCACATACCTCGCGACGATTGTCGACAAGTAGCAAAATGCTCCAAAGTACTTCAACCTTGAGCTATTCCATGCTTCAAGTAGGATACGCTAGACTTAGTACTTCAACCTATCATGGCCACAATACGTCCATTAACCTCCTACTTTAAACGTAGAATATCCTAAGTGCCAAGTCACTAAATTCTACGGAAAATCGGACAGCACCTCCTTTGTTTTTACTAACTTGCCACCTTTTTCAAGGCCGAAATACAATAACCAAACAGCCCCAATTGGCTCACAACAATATTAGAAGGTAGTCCAATACAAATGAATAACTAAATGACCCAATTGGCTCACAATTTAGAAAGTAGTCCAATACAATTGAATAACAAACTAAAAGTCCAAATTCGACCACCTAGAGTTCAACCATACCAATTCTTATCAAATTTCCATTTCAATCCAAATTGTTAACATAACATGATATCAAGTCGCATTTGATTAAAACTACCACAATCTTCAAATCCATAACATGCGACGATTCTAATAACGACTAAATTGAAATCCAACTTAACATGACTTACATTACATTCCGGATTTCCAAGGCTACAATCAATCCACAATCCTTATAAACTTCAACTTAACAACTTCATGCTAGCAACATGTAAAGCTAACAACAACAATATAATTATATAATCTTGTAACACTTATAAAAGACAAGATTACACCTTAACGATTCTTAATCAATTCCAAACCAAGTCGCTTAGTAGTCTAGAACCTCTCCAAGACACTTCAATCCGCTTGTTGAGACCCTTAGAACCATACCAACAACTTTCCTTCAAACTTCCAATCCAAAACCTAGAAAGCCACTAGGTTTTCAATTTGCGACTAATACGAAAACTCTCTTTTTCCGGGATTTTTCTATTGAGATACACTTACATAACACTCATGAACCTTGGTTTAAAGTGGGGGAATTATTGGACAACAAACAAATTTTTTTCCTTTTCACTCATGTTGAACCCGAGAGCACTAGCTCTATGTTCATCAAATTTTCTACAAATTTTTGGCTAAGTGTGGACTTGTCTCACTACTAGTAGTAATATATAGGGACATGGAGGGTCAAGATTAGAACAAATGGGTGGTTCGGATGAGTTTCACATGGATCTTGCCCATGTGGCCCTTGGACTTTTAGTCAACAATGTCAAGCTAAGTCATTTGCAATACTTGGTCATCACACTAATGGTCAAATGACCCTTTTGGCCTTGCCTAATTCGACCAAGGCATCACTAAGGGGGGGTGACACGTGTCGCCCTCCCATTCGTCACAACAAAACGTTTTCCGACAATTTCATAATTCCGATAATTTTTTTTACAAGTCTCAAATCTCAACACTTGTGAGTTCTTACGTACGTTCTTAAAACATGTCCTGTAAGTACGGGGTGTAACAACTGGGACTACCAACAAGCTTGGTTTAATTCCTTTTTAATTCAAAATTCAAAATTATCGCATACTTGGCTTTTCCATTTTGATACTTCATGTGATGCCTCACAATTTCCTACTTGGTGGAATTCATGGTGGGAACAATTCGGATCTACACTTGAGATACAAAAACCCGAAATTATTAAATCTTTTAGCCTCTTCAAATCCCAATTTACTCCCTCAGAAGAAGAAAAAAGATTTACACCATTGCACCTTTTCCACACAAAATTCCATCTACCATGGGTATTCACTGTTCAGAGATTATTCAGATGACAAAATTCCAGTCATCCGAAGGAGATTTAAAATTAGATGGTGGGACAGTTTTAAAATACCAAGGAGCCTCTCACCCCCAAATGTTCAACAATGGCTAGATGATAATAAACCAATTCCATTACAGGCACCTCCACAGAGAGCACAGACGCCATTCCAGACAAAGGAACATACCCAGTTCCTTTCCCAAAAATCCCAGATGGCTTCCATGCTAGCTGCAGCAAAAACCCCGGAAGAGATACAGGCAATATTCCAAAAATTTGCACCATCCTCATCCAAACAGGACTCTTCAAACGATGAGGAAGAACCCGGAATTGAAAATGCAAATATCCCTATTTTTGGCAACAGTGGATTCTAGATGCTGCCAAAATACCGAAAATCCCGGAGGAATAATTGACAGACAAATTGACCGAAATTTACGGAGACACAATTGACGACAAATCTCAGTGCTCCAAATAGTAAAAGCGGAATCTGAGAAGAAGACAAAAATACTGAGGATATGCATGACCTCATACAACACTCAGATGAATAGTGACGCGGATGAATAGTAACGCGGATGAATAGTGACGCGGATGAATAGTGACGCGGATGAATAGTTAATTTACTAAAATATCCTTGTAATAGTGAATTCTCACTTTGTAATTCTCTTATAAATAGAGAACCCCTCTCCCTTAGTTTCACAAGTCATTTTTTCTGATAGTCTCTCTCTCTTAGTTTAGATTGCTCTTCCTTCTCTCTAGAAGTTGAAGATCATCAAAGTTCTTCCCCTTAGTGTGAATCAGTTACCAAAATTATCCAAGTTCATAAGACCTCGGGGGGTCTATGAACTAATACTCCAATTCCTTACCCGAATATTTACCCAAAAATACTCCAATTGACATGATTCAGTTCATCCACTGATTCATAACGAAATACTCTAATTCCTTACCCGAAAATTTACCCAGAAATTATCCAATTGACATGATTCAGTTCATCCACTGATTCATAACGAAATACTCCGTTACAAAATTATCCTCTTTGTAAGTACTTTAACGTTTTGAATAAAATTTACGTTTTAATTATTTTAATTATCTTGCAACATGGTTGGTTCTACCACCTACTGCAATTAAATTCACGTCTTTAATTTATTTAAATTCTGCATATGGTTGGCCGAGCCACCTCCATTAAATTCCTGCACTTTTAATTTTTAATTTACTTTCCTGCAGATCCTTATGCTATGGCTTCATGAGGAACCTTAGCTAAGTTAGCTTTTCTCTATTTACCTGCCGTATTTTTACTTATCTTTATACTATTCAGTCTTTTATATGTCTTTTGCTTCCCTATTTATTATCCCCTTTAGATCTTCGGTCTAACTTGGTATCAAAGCCATAAAGGTAAATAGAGAAAAACAAAAGACATATAAAAGACTGGATAGTATAAATATAAGTAAAAATATGGCAGGTAAATAGAGAAAAGCTAACTTAGCTAAGGTTCCTCATGAAGGAAGTCATAAGCATAAAGATCTGCAGGAATTTAAGTAAATTAAAAATTAAAAGTGCAGGAATTTAATGGAGGTGGCTCGGCCAACCATATGCAGAATTTAAATAAATTAAAGACGTGAATTTAATTGCAGTAGGTGGTAGAACCAACCATGTTGCAAGATAATTAAAATAATTAAAACGTAAATCGTTATGAATCAGTAGATGAACTGAATCATGTCAATTGGAGTATTTCTGGGTAAATTTTCGGGTAAGGAATTGGAGTATTTCGTTATGAATCAGTGGATGAACTGAATCATGTCAATTGGAGTATTTCTGGGTAAATTTCCGGGTAAGGAATTGGAGTATTAGTTCATAGACTCCCCGAGGTCTTATGAACTTGGATAATTTTGGTAACTGATTCCCACTAAGGGGAAGAACTTTGATGATCTTCAACTTCTAGAGAAAAGGAAGAGCAATCTAAACTAAGAGAGAGAGACTATCAGAAAAAATGACTTCATGAGGAACCTTAGCTAAGTTAGCTTTTCTCTATTTACCTGCCGTATTTTTACTTATCTTTATACTATTCAGTCTTTTATATGTCTTTTGCTTCCCTATTTATTATCCCCTTTAGATCCTCGGCCTAACTTGGTATCAGAGCCATAAAGGGTAAACTCTAGAAAGAGAAATGAGTTTCCAATCAGGTGGTAAACTCCTAATCAGGTGCTCCTTTGTTCGTTTTCCCCGATAAACTTGGCTACGGCTGAGCCTTCCGAGTTGGTTAAATCCTGTTTAGTCGTGCGATCAGAACGCAGGTCACTGATGAAGTCTCCGTGTGTAGCCGACAAGAACCCATTGTTAAGCGTGCGCGATCCGGATTGTAGGAAGGTAAGGGTCTTCGAACTGGGAATCCACATACTTGGAATTCCACATACTTGAAATCATTCTCTCAATAGAATTACTTCTTATGTTTTTGGAATCATCTTCTTCCATGGATTCAAAGAAGATAATAAATTCCGAAGAAATCGATATATGCGTTTTTGAATAGTAGATTGATAATTAATCTTACAAAAGGTAAATAGAGATTACTTCTACCAGATTATAAACCCCATTCTCCGAATAGGTTTCCTTATATGAAAACCCATCCTTCTTTCCAAAACATAAATTCGGCTAATTCTTCCAAGTGGCTACACTCAAAAATTCTGAGAAAATTCTTAAAAAAGAGAACTCTGACCCTTAGTCTACTAAGCTATTACTCGAAATTAGTACCCTCCGAGTCACTAGATAGTTATAGTAAAGAAATCATTAGAGAAGAAATCCTCTCTAAAATCATAACGCTTTACAGCGGTTTGAAAAATATCAACACAAACATAATTGTCCAAAAAGACAATTAAATTGGTGTACAAATATACTCAATACGTCTACTGCTCCATTTTGAGTCAGAAGAACGAATCCCCATAAAAAATTGTCAAAAAATCCAAAAATTACTTCAGTTATGGACAACTCCCACAATAATGTTGAGGGATTCCAGATTGATATAAAATTCCTTCATAAAGAATTTTATGAAAAACAAAACCTTGAAAAAAGTATTTGGTTCTTTAAAAACTTCTTAAATACACGAAAACAAATTCAAGAAAAATTCTATGATTACATAAAGAAGAATGAAATTAATATTCCTTTCTTTAATTGGTTTGCAATATACTCTTCCCAAAGTTCTATAGAATTCCCTTTTCCTAAATCACTAAATCCCATAACAACTAGGAACAAGACACAAGAATGGGAAACTATTGCCAATTCTAGAAAAATCCAATCTAATCACCCCCCTCTACAGGGAATCAAACTTGACGTCCATGGGAGCTCCATAGACGCTTTTCCTTTTAAAACTCATTCAGAAGATGAGAGAACAAATACGAAAAACGTATTTGCACAAAATAACTTCACCAACATTAGCTTAAATACCATAGGAAAACAATTGGACATAATAGAAAATTATATAAAGGACCATCCTGTAGTTAATATAGGATCTTCAGAATCACCTAAAGAAACAAATTTGAAAACTCTGATCTTTAAACCATTCCAAATATCCAAGGATAGTGTTAAAGATATCAAACAAAGTAAGTCTGAATCGTTCAGGCCTTACAAGACCAATTAAGCAAAATTGGAACATCTAGTAGTTCTAACACATAATTCATTATCCCAGATACACCACAATCCACCGAGAAAAGGTGTGAAACTTTAATACATAATTCAAATAACAATAATGTCTTACAACAATTCCAGGATGAAATAAATCCTAGAAAAGACATTTCCAAATACAGGCAAAATTCAAAGTACTGTAAAATGAAATTACATAATTCTGATTCAGAAACCAGGATTATGCCTAGTGGTCTCCTTCAAATAGCTGAATTGGTCACGGCTAGTTCACCTGAAATAATTAACAGTGTGTGTGTGTTAAACAATGATAAAAAAGAAATAACAAAACAAGAATTACAAAAAGAAATAAATGAAGTAAAAATAGAGATAAAAGAATTAAAAGAAAAACAGAAACAAGATTCTAAATTAATAAAAATAATCCTTTCAAAACCAACATCACAAAACTCTAAATCCAATTCAGAAAACCCCTTAGAGTCGAAAAGCCTAGAAGAAATTCCAAAAGACTTCCTTAATGTCCTAAGACAAATCACGTCAAAAAGATACCTAATAAAAATTACTCTTAAATTCTCGGAAAACTTTAAAATTCAAACAATTGCACTTTTTGATACGGGTGCAGATTTAAACCTAATAAAAATAGACATAGTACCAGAAAAGTTCAGAGAAAAAACTAGTGAAAGAGTAAAAGTTGCTAATAACACCAAAATTAGAATTGATTCAAAGACCAGTGCGACAATTGAAAATAACGGAGTTTCTATAACAACACCGTTTGTTTTAACAGATGATATACACAGTTCCGTCATCTTAGGAACACCATTCATAAATCTCATCACTCCTTACAAAATAGATAGCGATTCCGTATCTTTTAAATTTAGTAAAAAGAAATTAAAATTCCATTTCATAACAAAACCAAAAACAAGAAATTTAAACATAATAAGAACTTGTTCGATACATGAAGATGGTATAAACGCAAAAATACAAGGAAAAATATACCACCTACAAGAACTGAAAAAAGAAGTTTCAGTTAAGAGATTAATGTCACGACCCGACCCCGGGACCGCGACTGGTGCCCTACCTGGGCACCCTTACAGGTAAACATCAGATATAATCAGCGGAACATACATGAAACTTATAAATAAAACAGCGGAAGTAAAACAACAGGTTAGCCGATAAGGCTACCTCCCTGGACACATATACATAAACAACAGCAGTTATATCCTTTTTCTTTTTACAAACCGACCCATAACATGTGACTACAGACCTCTAAGAATTTCAACTGTGGCGGGACAGGGCCCCGCCATACCCCTGAATATACACAGCCATGACAACTCCGGAACTTCGGAGCCATCTAAAAATGCTGAACCAGGATCCTAAGCTCGCGGATCCACACTGTGTACCTAAACCTGCGGACATGAACGCAGCCCCGAAGAAGTCGATAACAAAAATATGGAATATGTAAATAAAGTGCAACAATCAAATCATAACTGTATAAAAGAATGCCATTTTAACTCCTGAAACCAATCGTATATTAACCGTTCTTTTCCTTCTTTCAATAAGACTTAACATCCTATTCTTTCGTACTTACTTAAGAGTTTAATCAAGTTTTTCCACATAACTTACATATCTTACATACCTTACATAACATAATCCGGCCCATTTGCGGGACACGGTGTACTGATGAATCATGTGACATAATCCGGCCCGCTGGGCTCGGTTGCATCTTGTGGAATCATGTAGCATAATCCGGCCCGCCTGTGGAGCTCGGTGTAATATGACGTAACCCGACCTATGTGTAGGCTCGGGGTAATATGGCGTAATCCGGTCTATGTGTAGGCTCGGTGTATCTCATAACGTAATCCGGCCTATTTGTAGGCTCGGTGTATTTCATAACGTAATCCGGCCTATTTGTAGGCTCGGTGTATTTCATAACGTAATCCGGCCTATTTGTAGGCTCGGTGTATTTCATAACGTAATCCGGCCTATTTGTAGGCTCGGTGTATTTTCCTTACATAACCTTTTAAATCGTATTAATTCTTCTTCTCAAGTCGTCATAACAACTTCCCATAAAGCTATTATAACAATCTTTCATTTTAGAGAAATTAAGGCACTTTATTCTTGCAACATTAGGGAAACTAAACCCAAAAATACTACGTACATAATGCATTTAAAAGAATCATAAACATCTTTCTTTTTAAAACTCAAGTCACATATTCTTTAAAATCATGTCATCAATACTTGTAGAAATCAAGTCCACAACTTGAAAAATAAAGTTTCATAATCCTTAGAAGACAACCAAAGCTCCTAGTCTTAAAACCTTATATCATACATTCTTTAAAGTCCACTCACTTATACTTATACAAAAAAAATATAAAGTCCCATACACTTCCGAAACCAAGTAACTTATTCTCTTAAAACCATATAACTTTTAAAATAAACCCTTTTCACATATAAATTCTTAGTCATTTTCGAATATAAAATCCACTTACTTACTTTACATAAATCAAGATACATAGCCTTTAAATCAAATCTCATAATTTCCTAACCATTCTTACCAACGTCTCCCATAAGACATAGTAAGGACTTAGGACAATTTAAGCACTCTTAACTTAGAATAACTTAGACATAACCCTTACGTAGAGTAAATCAACATACATATTTCTTAACTTCTAAGAGTAGAAGGAATCGTGAAATGATACCACAAGTATATTCCATACATAGAATCATGCCAAAGGAAGGAAGAGGTTCACATACCTCGCGACGCTTATCGACAAGTAGCAAAATGCTCCAAAGTACTTCAACCTTAAGCTACTCCATTCTTCAAGTAGGATACGCTATACTTAGTACTTCAACCTCCTAAAGCTCAAAAAAAAAGATCCAAAACCCTAAGTCGGTCCTTAGCAACTCCAACTCCTTTTCTTGGCGCCCAATCCGCTATTTGCAACCCCAGAAGCTTGTGACAAACTCCCCTTCTATTTCCAACTTCAAAGTTGAAGAACACCTTAGGGCTTCGCCTTGCGACTAACGTAAAAATGCGGTTTTTCCGGGATCTTTCTATTGAGATATCCTTACAATACCCTTAGGAACCTTGGGTTAAAGTATTGTGACTAATGAACCATAAACGAAAATATTTTCTTCTTCCTCTAGAGCTTGGCCGAGAGCTCTCATGAGTGCACACAAGTTTCTCTAATTTTTTCTAAGTGTTGGAAGACAAGTCTTGCTACTAGTGTGCTTAAATAATACATTGGAGGGTCTAGATTATAACACTTGTAAAGTTTGGAGGGAAGAGATCAAGCCAAGTGGCCCTTGGACTTAGTCAACAATATCAAGCTCTTAATTAGCAAGACTTTGTCATCTATACATTGGTCAAATGACCATTCTACCCTTGTACAATTTCGTCCAAGGCTATGTGGGGGAGGTTCCACGTGTCGCCTTCTCATTCGTCCATAAAATTTCGGAACACTCGTGGGACCCACAAAACGTAAAATTCCTAGGGTGTGCCCCACGTGACCAAATCCATTAAAATAAATTCCATAAGGATAATAAGTTCCATATTCTACAAATAATGCATTTTGAGAATCCAATTCTCTTCAACGAACATTTTTCCTTTCCGACGTTCGGAAGATTTTCCGTCGGAAAAATAATTCTTCCTTTCGCAATTTCAAGTCTTGTGATCCTTACGCACATTCTCTTAAAACATATCCTGGAGTTACGGGGTGTAACATTCTTCCCCCCTTAGAAACATTCGTCCTCGAATGTTCTTTCGGAGTCCAAACTAATTAGATAGCGACATAGTCTCCTTTTGCTGCACCCTTCATACTACATATGCTACCCATGGCCACATAACAATACTTATACTAAGATGTCAACCTTGGCACTCACGAAGCCCACTAGTCCATACTCATAATGACCTCAAAGTCTGTCGTAATCATCTCTACTAGGTTTACTAGGGTCTGACGACTGTATAATCACCGGGCAATTCTCATATATCCGTTCAGCTACCACCCCAAACACTCACGGGTGTAGTTACCTCGAAAGGTTCTTATGGATTCAGGCTCTACTCCTTTACACTTGGTTTCTATCTTTCTTACTGGTCGTACTCTCTCCGTACCTCCAACTCATACTAGCATACATACATAACTTTCATACCGATTCTGGCCTCTAATCTTTGGAGTCACTCTATAAAACAATATAAGGCCATTTTCGGCTCTCACGACCTGGTTCCGATGGAACGCGTCCACGAACCCGTAAAACAATTAACTAGACTTGGGCCTTGCACCCTCGTGGCCCTGTCACGTAGCGGAACTACTACCAACTGATCCCACTCCATTTCAGGCTATGGGGCGACCCGCAATAGGTCCTCACCCCGTCCCACCGCCGCACTTAACTCTTATTCTTGGTCTATAATAAATCTTTCTGCAGAAGACCTTGACGAGAATTCATTAAATGTTCCATACCTTCGGTATCTAGTTAGTCTTGACCAATTCATGGTAATCTAAAATCATTCTAGGAAACACGCGTCTTACCATCTTACATTCCTCCGCATAGATGTATGTCACAATACCAACTATACTATAATCATTACCAACCTGGATACGCAATCCACATAGCCCTTCTTGGGTCACTGCTGCCTTTCTCGTAGCTGCATTCAACATAACTCGTTAGGGAGAGACGACCCTAACAGCACAACTCTATCGCACGATCTCAGAGTGAGAAGAATGGAAACTAATCCTAAATGTCCTGCGGCCTCACGATTATAGATGTGGCACAACACACCGATAATCAAGACTTACTTAGACACGTGCAGCAGACACTTTCAGAGGACTAATCGCTCGATACCACTTTTGTCACGACCACCGGGACGCGATCGGTGCCCTACAGGCACCCTTACGAAACATCGAGATAATCGTGAACATACATGAAACTTATAAATAAAGCAATGAAGTAAAACAACAGAGTTAGCCGATAAGGCTACCTCGCGACACATATACATAAACAACGGCGATTATATCCTTTTTCTTTTACAAACCGACTACAACATGTGACTACGCACCTCTAAGAATTTCAAGCGTATGGACAGGCCCCGCCATACCTGAATATACACACCATGACAACTCCGAACTTGAGCCATCTAAAATCTTGAACGAGATCCTAAGCTCGCGGATCCACACTGTGTACCTAAACTGCGGACATTTAACGCAGCTGGGCGGGTCGATAACAAAAATTGCGAATATGGAACAGAAATAAAGTGCAACAATCAAATCATAACTGTATAAAAGAATGTCATTTTAACTCCTGAAACCAATCGTATATTAACCGTTCTTTTCCTTCTTTCAATAAGACTTAACATCCTATTCTTTCGTACTTACTTAAGAGTTTAATCAAGTTTTTCCAAATAACTTACATATCTTACATACCTTACATAACATAATCCGGCCCATTTGCGGGACACGGTGTACTGATGAATCATGTGACATAATCCGGCCCGCCTGTGGGGCTCGGTGTACTGTGGAATCATGTAGCATAATCCGGCCCGCCTGTGGAGCTCGGTGTACTGTGGAATTATGTAGCATAATCCGGCCCGCCTGTGGAGCTCGGTGTAAGATGACGTAACCCGGCCTATGTGTAGGCTCGGGGTAATATGGCGTAATCCGGCCTATGTGTAGGCTCGGTGTATCTCATAACGTAATCCGGCCTATTTGTAGGCTCGGTGTATTTCATAACGTAATCCGGCCTATTTGTAGGCTCGGTGTATTTCATAACGTAATCCGGCCTATTTGTAGGCTCGGTGTATTTTCCTTACATAACCTTTTAAATCGTATTAATTCTTCTTCTCAAGTCGTCATAACAACTTCCCATAAAGCTATTATAACAATCTTTCATTTTAGAGAAATTAAGGCACTTTATTCTTGCAACATTAGGGAAACTAAACCCAAAAATACTATGTACATACGTACTTAAAAGAATCATAAACATCTTTCTTTTTAAAACTCAAGTCACATATTCTTTAAAATCATGTCATCAATACTTGTAGAAATCAAGTCCACAACTTGAAAAATAAAGTTTCATAATCCTTAGAAGACAACCAAAGCTCCTAGTCTTAAAACCTTATATCATACATTCTTTAAAGTCCACTCACTTATACTGAACCAACAAAAAATAGAAAGTCCCATACACTTCCGAAACCAAGTAACTTATTCTCTTAAAACCATATAACTTTTAAAATAAACCCCTTTTCACATATAAATTCTTAGTCATTTTCGAATATAAAATCCACTTACTTACTTTACATAAATCAAGATACATAGCCTTTAAATCAAATCTCATAATTTCCTAACTATTCTTACCAACGTCTCCCATAAGACATAGTAAGGACTTAGGACAATTTAAACGTACTCTTAACTTAGAATAACTTAGACATAACCCTTACGTAGAGTAAATCAACATACATATTTCTTAACTTCTAAGAGTAGAAGGAATCGTGAAATGATACCACAAGTATATTCCATACATAGAATCATGCCAAAGGAAGGAAGAGGTTCACATACCTCGCGACGCTTATCGACAAGTAGCAAAATGCTCCAAAGTACTTCAACCTTAAGCTACTCCATTCTTCAAGTAGGATACGCTATACTTAGTACTTCAACCTCCTAAAGCTCAAAAAAAAGATCCAAAACCCTAAGTCGGTCCTTAGCAACTCCAACTCCTTTTCTTGACGTTCCAATCCGCTATTTGCAACCCTTAGAAGCTTGTGACAAACTCCCCTTCTATTTCCAACTTCAAAGTTGAAGAACACCTTAGGGCTTCGCCTTGCGACTAACGTAAAAATGCGGTTTTTCCGGGATCTTTCTATTGAGATATCCTTACAATACCCTTAGGAACCTTGGGTTAAAGTATTGTGACTAATGAACCATAAACGAAAATATTTTCTTCTTCCTCTAGAGCTTGGCCGAGAGCTCTCATGAGTGCACACAAGTTTCTCTAATTTTTTCTAAGTGTTGGAAGACAAGTCTTGCTACTAGTGTGCTTAAATAATACATTGGAGGGTCTAGATTATAACACTTGTAAAGTTTGGAGGGAAGAGATCAAGCCAAGTGGCCCTTGGACTTAGTCAACAATATCAAGCTCTTAATTAGCAAGACTTTGTCATCTATACATTGGTCAAATGACCATTCTACCCTTGTACAATTTCGTCCAAGGCTATGTGGGGGAGGTTCCACGTGTCGCCTTCTCATTCGTCCATAAAATTTCGTAACCCTCGTGGGCCCCACAAAACGTAAAATTCCTCGGGTGGGCCCCACGTGACCAAATCCATTAAAATAAATTCCATAAGGATAATAAGTTCCATATTCTACAAATAATGCATTTTGAGAATCCAATTCTCTTCAACGAACATTTTTCCTTTCCGACGTTCGGAAGATTTTCCGTCGGAAAAATAATTCTTCCTTTCGTACCAATTTCAAGTCTTGTGATCCTTACGTACATTCTCTTAAAACATATCCTGGAGTTACGGGGTGTAACAATTAAATACCCAATTAGAGATACCCGATGTTAAAAGACAAATCTCCAAACTCCAAAAAACATTCGAAACTGAAATATGTTCCGAAATTCCAAATGCCTTTTGGAACAGAAAACAACACATAGTAGATCTTCCTTATGAAAAGGATTTTGATGAAAAACAAATTCCGACAAAAGCAAGACCCATTCAAATGAATAGCGATCTTGAACAACATTGCAGAAAAGAAATACAGGATCTTGAAAATAAAAAATTAATTTCCAAATCTCGATCCCCTTGGAGTTGTGCTGCTTTCTATGTAAACAAAAATTCTGAAATAGAAAGAGGAATTCCTAGATTAGTGATAAATTATAAACCGCTAAATACAGCCCTCAAATGGATTAGGTACCCAATCCCAAACAAAAGAGACTTGTTGCAAAAACTCCATTCTGCCTTAATATTCTCAAAATTTGACATGAAATCAGGTTTTTGGCAGATCCAGATTTCTGCGAAAGATCGTTATAAAACCGCATTTACGGTACCCTTTTGGCAATAAGAATGGAATGTAATGCCTTTTGGTTTAAAAATGCACCTTCAGAATTCCAACGAATAATGAATGACATTTTCAATGATCATTCCAAATTCTGCATAGTCTATATTGATGATGTTTTAATCTTCTCAGATTCCATAGAAGAACATTTCAAACATCTCAAAACATTCTTTTATGTCACCAAGAAAATGGATTGGTAGTTTCCAAGTCAAAAATGAACCTGTTTCAGACTAGAATAAGATTTCTAGGACATTATCTATCCCAAGGTGAAATTACTCCCATAGAAAGGTCCTTAGAATTCGCAAACAAATTCCCTGACAAAATCCTTGACAAAACTCAGTTGCAAAGATTCTTAGGTAGCTTAAATTATGTTTTAGATTTTTGTCCAGAGATCAATAAGATGGCAAAACCACTCCATGATAGACTAAAGAAAAATCCGACTCCATGGACTGACGACCATACTATTTGTATCCAGAAAATCAAGAAAAAGGTCCTAGAAATACCGTGTCTTCATATAGCAAATCCCCAGCTACCTAAGGTAGTAGAAACAAATTCCTCAGACTTAGGATACGGAGGAATCTTAAAACAAAATTCAGATGGAAAAGAATGTATAGTCCAGTACACCTCTTCCCATTGAAAATTTACCCAGAAATTATCCAATTGACATGATTCAGTTCATCCACTGATTCATAACGAAATACTCCGTTACAAAATTATCCTCTTTGTAAGTACTTTAAAGTTTTGAATAAAATTTACGTTTTAATTATTTTAATTATCTTGCAACATGGTTGGTTCTACCACCTACTGCAATTAAATTCACGTCTTTAATTTATTTAAATTCTGCATATGGTTGGCCGAGCCACCTCCATTAAATTCCTGCACTTTTAATTTTTAATTTACTTAAATTCCTGCAGATCCTTATGCTTATGGCTTCCTTCACGAGGAACCTTAGCTAAGTTAGCTTTTCTCTATTTACCTGCCGTATTTTTACTTATCTTTATACTATTCAGTATTTTATATGTCTTTTGCTTCCCTATTTATTATCCCCTTTAGATCCTCGGTCTAACTTGGTATCAGAGCCATAAAGGGTAAACTCTAGAAAGAGAAATGAGTTTCCAATCAGGTGGTAAACTCCTAATCAGGTGCTCCTTTGTTCGTTTTCCCCGATAAACTTGGCTACGACTAAGCCTTCCGAGTTGGTTAAATCATGTTTAGTCGTGCGATCGAGCGAGTCACGCAGAAGTCCCCGTGTGTAGGGCCGACAAGAACCCATTGTTAAACTGTGCGCATCTGGATTGTAGGAAGGTAAGGGTCTTCGAACTAGTAATCCACACACTTGGAATTCCACATACTTGAAATCATTCTCTCAATAGAATTACTTCTTATGTTTTTGGAATCATCTTCTTCCATGGATTCAAAGAAGATAATAAATTCCGAAGAAATCGATATATACGTTTTTGAATAGTAGATTGATAATTAATCTTACAAAAGGTAAATAGAGATTACTTTTATAAAATCACAAAACCATACATGGATTCGTTTTTAGCAAGAACTAATTCTTATAATTCTCAATCTTCTTCTTCTTTTGAATCAAAGAAGATAATCAATTCTGAAGAGATCGTCATACACGATTTCGAAAAATCAATTGACAGTTGGGAAATCCCAAAAGTCAATAGAGATCAAATTTACAAAAATTCCAAATATCAATTCTTCAAAACTGATTTCACAATCAAGACAGAAGAAAGAGATATTCAATTAACAAAACCTTTTGAAACAATTCAATTACTTTCTCAAACATCCTTGAAAAAACATAGAGAAAGAAATTACAAATACATTCACATTGGTTTAGTCCAAGTAGGGATAAAACCCCTTACTAAAGAAGGATTAAACACCTCAATCCTTGCTATCTTAAGAGATGCAAGATTCACAAATTTCAAAGATTCCTTGTTAAGTTCGGTTGAGTCCAGTCTCTGCACAGGACCAATCTCTTTTGATTGTTACCCAAATTTTTCAGTTTCTTTGAATGACAAAAATATCCAAAAATCCCTCGTCTTACAAATCAAGACACATAATTACCAAATGCTTGAAGGATCTATTCCTGCAGCATTAATTTTCAGAATTCACTACAAAGCTATGACTTCTGCTTTTGCAACAAAAGTCAGATACCATAGTAAGAAAGGTGAAACCCTTCTTCTACAAACAGACCTTTCCAAATCTAACACGGTAGTACCACAACCCATTAGATGGAAAGATATTACCTACGGATGAATGGACTGGAAGGCGTAGTAAAACACGAACCGCCAGAATCTGAGCAACCAAATACCCATCTTAGAGAAATTACACAATACCAAGATGGTAGGGTTAGTCTCTCATTTTTAAGAAGATCTATGAGTAATAGATATGAAGACACCAGTTCCGAAGAGACCCTAGACTTAGGAAGAGTCTCACAAATTCCTTCAATAACAAATACACCGGTCAAAATTAAACCTAGGTATTCTACATCAGATCTACCAAATCTGACAAACGTAGATTACACAAATCAAATACCCAGATCAGTATATATGAATCCCGCGGTTAGAGAAAAGATGGACGATGAAGAACCTACTAGTCCAACATACTCTTCAATAACCCACAATGAATTAGCAAATGAAATTAAGGTTCTAGAGAAAGAATTCCAAGTAGATAAAAAACTACTACAAAAAGAATTCTATCAAGAACATAATTCACAAAAAAGAATTTGGTTCTTTAAAAATTTCCTTAATTCAAGAAAACAAATACAAAATGAATTCTACGAATTTGTCCAAGATAATAAGATTAATATTCCTTTCTTCAAATGGTTTGAGATATATTCCTCTCAAAACTCCATAAATTTTCCCTTCCTTAAAACAAAATCATCCACTATCGAGAACAGTGTAACAATGTTAACACATAACTCCGATAGCAGTGGTACATCAGAACAATTAGGAAAACCCCTCATCAACAATATGAATTGGGAACAACAACCCGTTCAAGGAATTCAAATAGCTCCAGGGTTACAAATAATCCCTGCTCCAGATCTAGGAATAATCAAACCCCTAGCTCAATCCCGTTACAATGCCGCTTCAATTTACGATTGGAACCTTGATGGAATGACTGAATACAATATCCTCAGTTTTCTCCAACAAATGACAATGGCAGCAAATGCCTACCAAACGCAAAAAGAAGTCCTCGATAAAACCTCTGCAGAACTGCTGATCGCAGGATTCTCAGGGCAATTAAAAGGATGGTGGGATCATTATCTCACTGACCAACAAAAAGAAAATATTCTAAATGCCATAAAAACTGATGAAGAAGGATTACCAATATTAACAGATCTAGGAGAACCTATACAAGATGCAGTATCAACATTGATACTGACAATATCTTTAAATTTCATAGGTGATTCTACACATCTTAAAAATAAAAATGCTGAATTACTTACAAATTTAAAATGCAAAAAATTAAGCGATTTCCAATGGTATAAAAATACCTTCTTAACTAGAATAATGATTAGAGAAGACTCTGGTCAACCATTCTGGAAAGAAAAGTTCTTAGCCGGACTACCAAGCCTCTTGGGAGAAAAGGTTAGGAATAAAATAAAAGAAAATTGTGGAAAACAAATTATACCTTACGATGAGTTTACATACGGAGAATTAGTCTGTATAACTCAACAAGAAGGATTAAAAATCTGTCAGGATCTAAAAATACAAAAACACCTCAAAAAAGAATTAAAAAGAACAAAATGTGAATTAGGAACATTTTGTAAACAATTCGAACCAACAACCATATAAAATACCAAAAGCTGCGAGGGAAATTGTAGCTTTTCAATGGAAAAACCTTCCAAAAAATTATTAAAAGATTACAAAAATAATAATGATTATTATAAGAACCCTTATAAAAATAATCGTTATAAAAATAATAGAAACACAAGAACAAATTTCAATTCAAAATACAGGAACATAACTTGTTACAAATGTAATAAGAAAGGACATACATCAAAATACTGTAGAATGAATAAAAAATTACAAGAATTAAATCTCGATGAAAATACTACAAAGAAAATATCTAATCTACTACTTGATTCCTCTGATTAAGAAGAAAATCAGTCAGACCCTGACTATTTCTCTCTTTCATCAGAAGACAATAAACCCCTCCAAGTAGACGAATTAATCACGAGTAGTTCAACAGATAAACCTGAAAAGGTTAAAGGAAAATGAATATGTGTATTAACTTTCGACACATGGCCCTGACGGCCGCAGGTAAAACAAGTACCAACTAAAAGATGACATTCCCCGGGATGACGTCATCTACATGTGAACAACGGGAAAAAGCGAATCCGGTGTTTGGAACCTACGTGTGGCTGTGAACCGGAAACTCTGGAGCTCTGACCAATTCCTGCATACCCCGAACGTCCTGAACCCTGTGGAGGACCTTTCTGCACTGGTGGATGTGCATAGTCTAATCTGCTGGTGAGGTGACTCGACTCGAAAGTTACCAAAGGACCTTGCTGCTCTGGCCCTCTTCTGTTGTCCTTCGTTAACCCGTCGATCTCTACGTTTCTTGGCTCGCGCACAAGCCGCATACGAGGCCATGCTCAAGCCTAATCGAAGAATTACTCGCACAACCCTTTCTAAGATATTCATCAAGACTCGCGGTACATCGGTATACTCTCTGGTAGCCAAATCCATAGCTAATGTGAGGTTGTCTCTTCGCAAATCTATATTCTCTGTTTCGGCCGTGGGCGAAGGTTCAAATGTCATGGCGCGATGAGGCTATGCGCCGTGCTAAACTCTGCGGGTGGTGACGTAGCATAACTCCCGACGAAGCACCTAACTCGGGTGATGGTTGGGCTGTGCCTCGTAACCCTCTGAACTCTACTCGCGGCTCCTCCGCTGCCTTGCCTCTGGGCGGGTTGCACTCTGCGGAGGCGAGCGGTAAGGAAAGAAATACGTGAGAGGTCCAACTTACAACACGGCTCTGCGGCACTATCTCAGTGAGAAGAATAGAAACCAATCCTAAATATCCAGTAGCCTCACGATTATTGGCGTGGTGCACAACACGCGATAATCAAGACTCTGCGGAGTGCGGTCTGTAGACACTTTCCGAGGATTAACTGCTCTGATACCACTCTGTCACGACCCGAACCCGGGCCCGTGACTGGTGCCTTACCCCGGGCACCCAAGTTGACATACATCAGAGTAATCAGCGGAACATAAAGACAATATATGAAACGGTGTAATAAGGCGGTGAAATAAGAAAACGGTGACCAAAAGCGGTTACCTTGGTATATATAAATAACAATTGAGCGATTACATCCCTTTTACGGCTTTGCCCACAGCGACTACGGACCTGCAGGAATAATACGATAACATGGCGGGGCGGGGCCCGCCATACCACGAATGTAAAAACCTACAACGGCGAGGACTATACGAAGATAAGCCTCGGAGAAGCGGAGCTTCCCAGCTGGCTGTGATCCTAAGAGAGGATCAACGATAGCGTACCTTTACTGCGGCATGAACGCGGCCCGAAGGAGGTCGATCTGTGGTACCAAGTATGTGGCGAAAATCAGAAACGAAATCATAGTAGTCTATATAAAGCGGGAGACATGTATGATAACCAAAACTACGATTCCTGATAAATAGCGATCATGTCAAGTCGGGGACTCACGCCTCAAAGTCATCATAAAACCGTGCGGGGTAAATGCGAAGGCATAGCCGACTACTAAAACCCACGGTACAAACAAGGTCGTAAAGCGTATCATGAGATCTGTCTGGCCGTCACATGATCAAAGCGGCGCTCGCGCGATATCTAATGTGCGCGTCTAGCCAGAACTTCAGTAGCTCGCGTGGGCCACTCCAATGGCCCGCGTGAGGTATTCCGCATCGAGGTAGCTACTCCCGGCAGCGTCTGGACTCGCCGTCGCGTAGCCACAAACCGCGTGACCACAAGGCGCGTACTAACACGGAACTCCGTAGTTCGCGCCGCCATCTGGACTGCATAAGGTATTCTCGAATCATAGGTCACTAGACGCTGATTCTACCCGCGTCGGAGGCAGCTTAACCCCCGGAATCATGAGTGATATAATATCATCATAACAGCTTATCGTTAAACAACCTAAGCACAACAAGGAAAAACCCCTTTACACAAACATCACAAGATACTAACTCACGTAGCATCCTAACATGTTTACTTATCAAGTCAACAAGAAAGTATTACAAGACTATCACAAATCAATACAATCAAGTTATTCACACAAGGTACTTTCTACATTATGTTAACAAGTTCGGGTTTTTTAGCCCCAAAGTACTTTATGTATTACTCTTTTAAAAGATCCGTTTCTTTCACAAAAGTCACACAATACCCGTAGTATAAAAATAAAGTGATTATCTTTTGAAGTAAATCAAAACACTTCTCTTTGTAAAATCAAGTAACAACATTCTTTTCCCAACGCTCAAGTTTGCCTAATTTCAATTACTCAAGTTTCTCATTTTCGAAAGGTTTCGTAGTTCATAGTCTTATTCATTTAAGAATATAATTCTCTTTTAAACCATCTGAGAAATATAAGCCTTATATGTGAGTAGGATATTCTTGTTTATAACAATCTTATTACAGCAGCCATGATCTAGGAAATATCATTTTGTCTCATCTTAGCTTCTATGCAGATGGAAGTTTCTACTGGTTTTAATAATATTTAATCTGTCAAAACATTTCCTTTTATTAACGCTGCAGTGGTTTGTCGATACACATTCTGATTTCCGAAACCAGTAAAACATTCTTAAGTCGTTATACCTAACTTCCCATAAAGCTAGTATAACTCTTAAGTTTTCAAAAACCAAGTATTACTCTCCTTTCAAAATGATTCAAAAATCTTTTGAAATACTTCAAGTTCTTTATTATCACATAACCAGCCAGTTATAGTTCAAATCAGTTACCTTTTAAAAACCACAAGTATCTTCTTACATACATAAAGTTGTTATAACCAACTTCCCATAAAGCCGTTATAACACTTTATGTTTTAGATCAATCAAATACATTTAACACATGTACGTCTACCGTACTACATAGTTACACATATATCATGCTAGAAGAGATAGGAAGAGGTTCACATACCTCGCGACGATTATCGACTAATAGCAAGACGCTCCAAGTACCTCAAACCGTCGGCTACTCCTTAAACCAAGTAGATCGCGCCACGCATAGTACTCAACCTATAAGGCCACAAGGCGCTTATTAACATTTAGATCTCTTCGTAGAACATTCTCTGAGAAAATTGGCGCACCTCCCCCGCATGCAGCGTAAATCTCCTCTCTATCGGTAGGCTACGAAGCCAACCGGGGTTATACGTCTAAACGGACGTGCACAATTCTACCTCACGAAAAGCTACACAAGTCTCGTAATACTGATCCTATGTAATTCTGATTCAACACTCTTCTTTGAAAATGTTTCTTATTATTGCTTAAGTCCAAAGACATTGCCGATAACAACGTTGATTCTATATATAGTATACTTCAACTATATAGTCTAATAATCATGTAATTTCCAATTACAATAGAGGACAAGATATTTACCTCGATAAGCCCATAATTATCCAAGTATAAAGTCGATCTGGGCAGCGTTTAGCTCGACTCGTGCGCTCCAACCCACTCTAAACCACCCAGAAGTTCTAATCAACTTCTACATACTACTCCAACTAACTATGGAGATTTTCTTTAGGGTTTCGGTTTTGTGGTGGGAAGTATAATAGTATTACGGGACTTTCGTATAGGTATAACCTTAGAATACTACAAGGTATCTGGCTAAGGTAATTTGGGTATAATGTAATACTTTTGAGAGTATTTCTACCAAGAGGGGTATTTATACGAGACAACACCTGAGGGTGTATACCCTCGGCCTACCCCACTGGGGTACTCTCGCAAGGGGAAGGGCTCTCGGCCAAAGGGCCTTCTCAAAGGGGGAGGGGGGGTGTTTGGACGAAACACTACAAGGAGAGGGGAAGGCTTTCAAGACTTAGAAACTTTGTGGAATGGATGAAGAAGTCATCAAAGAGGGGGGTATTTATAGGTCAAGCCATGGCCAACCAATGGCCAAGATCATGCCAAGTGCAAGGCAAGTGTAGGGCCAAGATCATGCCAAGTGCACCTTATCCATCTACTACCAAAATATCCTACCTACTACTTGACAAAAATGTCAAGGAAAATCGTCCAAAGGACGCCCACCATTTCCGCCAATGAGAGGGTGCCAAGTGGCGCCCTCTTGTTGGTCCAACACGTTTCGACTCTCGGAAAAATCCGCAAAAATTAGAAATGTCATAGCCGGAATTTTCCCTTCGCGAGTTGTGTAAAACGTTTCGTCGAAAAACGACTCTAACCGGGTGTTGTGCACAAAATATTTCGGCCAAGCCACTTTAAAGTTCAAATTTCTCTACATACGTCCTCACGTACATACTCTGGAAATACGGGGTATAACACCTCTTAACTTCTAAGAGTTGAAGGAATCATGAAATAGTACTACATGTATATTCCATACATAGAATCATGTCAAAAGAAGGAAGAGGTTCACATACCTCGCGACGATTATCGACAAATAGCAAAATGCTCCAAAGTACTTCAACCTTGATGGCTATTCCATCCTTCAAGTAGAATACGCTATACTTAGTACTTCAACCTATAATGGCCATAATACGTCCATTAACCTTTAGCTTCGAACGTAGAATATTCTAAGTGCAAAGTCGCTAAATTCTACGGAAAATCGGACAGCGCTTCCTTTGTTTCTAAATACTTTGCCACCTTTTTCAAGGCCGAATTCAATAACCAAACACGCCACATTTAAGGCCCAACAATTCAGCTAACCAAAGGGGATTACACGCCTTAACAGGACGTGTAAAATTCTGCCCCAAAACCATACCAAAACACCCTAAGCGATCCATAATTACTATAACGAGGGTGGAATGTGAGGCCTTTCAACGCCTTTCCACACCCTTATTCCTTCTGGGTTTTCATTAGCAATCTACTACATTAAACATGAAATATAGGGGCTGATTTTCCAGCATACAACACGTCTAAAGCAGTCCCTAAAAACTGCACGACAATATCCAACAGTTTTATAGATTCTACGGAACAACTAAAATCCGATAACTCTTTTCTTAATCCTTTTTATTCCAATTCGAGTTCCAAAACATCTACATAAGTTATAACAACTTATTAACAACAATATTAATCCATTATAACATGCAATAGGTGAAGATAACAACGACAATAACCAACGAATTCCATTTACACCAAATCTGTCCCAAATCGGTTTTAGACCCAAAAAATGGCTCAAACGCTTTTTATTCTTCATTATTTTTAACACAAGTTCATCCATACATTATAAAAATAAGTAATATCCAATTACTTTAAAAGAAGAAGGACTTTTACCTCATTTTTGCCCAAAAACGCCCCAAAACAGTCCGGTTTTTATTGGTCCGCAGTTTTCGTTTCGCTCCACTTCTTCAAGTTCCAATCACATATATGTATCCCCTACAACCTTAGGATCAACTTCTCTTCACGTTTCGCTTCCAAAAAGTCGACGGAAAACCCCTAGGGTTTCATTCTATTTTCGGCCCAACCTAGATTTAGGGGTTAAGGGTGCTTAATCTTGGAAAAAAAATACTTTGATCTTGATCTTGTCTTTGGATATGGGGATTTCGAATTGCTCTAGGTTTTTGGAGAGATGAGGGTTTGTATGGATGAATATCTTTTGTTCTAAGTCTTCAAGACTTATCTATATAAAGGTGTGTGAAGTCTTCACAAGACAAGCGGGGAGGGCACTTGCTAACCTCCTATTGGCCAAGTATTTCTTCACAAAATATTTCATCCACACTTAGTTATTTTTCATCCCATTTCGATGGACATGTAACATAGTATACCAAGACTTAATAAATCCACTAAGTCCATAATTCTAATGAAAAATAATTCCATTACTAGAATTAATTCTTGTCATCACATTAAACTCGAAAATTTTCCGTATAAGGAAATGTAAAAATCCTTTCCTTTCGACATTCCAATCTTAATTCTATAATCATGTTCTTGAATTACGGGGTGTAACATTCTTCCCCCCTTAGAAACATTCGTCCCCGAATGTTCTTTCGGAGTCCAATCTAATTAGATAGCGACATAGTCTCCTTTTACTACACCCTTCATACAACATATGCCACCCATGGCCACATAACAATACTTATGCTAAGATGTCAACCTTGGCACTCACGAAGCCAACTAGTCCATACTCATAATGACCTCAAAGTCCGTCATAATCATCTCTACTAGGTCTACTAAGGTCTGACGACTGTATCATCACCGGGCAAACCTCATATACCCGCTCAGCTACCACCCAAGCACTCACGGGTGTAGTTACCTCGAAAGGTTCTTATGGATTCAGGCTCTATTCCTTTACACTTGGTTGTTATCTTTCTTACTGGTCGTACTCTTTCCGTACTTCCAACTCATACTAGCATACATACATAACTTCCATACCGATTCTGGCCTCTAATCTTTGGAGTCACTCTTTTAAACAACATAAGGCCATTTCCGACTCCCACGACCTGGTTTCGGTGGAACGCGTCCACGAACCCGTAAAACAATTAACTAGACTTGGGCCTTGCACCCTCGTGACCTTATCACGTAGCGGAACTACTACCAACCGATCCCACTCCATTTCAAACTATGAGGCGACGTGCAGGTACTCACCCGACCGCCGTCGCGGCAACTCTTACCCTTAGTCTGAATAAAATCTTATTGCCCGAGAAGGCCTTATATATACCTAAGGTCTCGGCGGTTATCAATATTCTTAGACTCGCAATTTCCATGCTCCAAGCCTACCTTATCAGTCCTCCCGTAAACGGGTACAAAAACTTCTCATAATACCATAATCGTGTCGTCTTGATCACAACAACCATTACTTACTCAATACGGACCTCATCCGTACAATTCTCTTAAGCCTACCACGTAGCTTAATATATTAACATGGTATTCCATTAATTTCTTAACATGACTTCTTAAGGGTTCACTGCCCTATCAGACAGTTCATCATTTCCCAATTATCCCAAAATAAAACATAAGACCTTGGCGAGAATTCATTAACCGTTCCAGACCTTCCCGGTATCTATTTAGTCTTTACCAACTCCTGGTAATCTAAAATCATTCTAGGCAACACGCGTCTGACCCTCATACATAACTACGTATAGATGTATGTCACAATACCAACTATACTATAATCATTACCAACCTGGATACGCAATCCACATAGTCCTTCATGTGTCACTGATGTCTTTCTCGTAGCTGCAATCAACATAACTCGTTAGGGAGATACGACCCTAACAACACAGCTCTATCGCACGATCTCAGAGTGAGAAGAATGGAAACCAATCCTAAATGTCCTGCAGCCTCCTGATTATAGATGTGGTGCACAACACACCGATAATCAAGACTCTACTGAACCGATGCGTAGAAACTTTACGAGGACTAAGCGCTCGATACCACTTTTGTCACGACCGAGCCGGGCCACGGTAGTGCCCTACACAGGCACCGCATACTCATCTGACATAATAAACTGCGGAAGATAAATAACACTCTTTTTTTTAAAAAAAAACTAAGGCCAAGCCGATAAGACTGTCATAACATAAAAATTACCCGAAAGGGTCTACACTGTTTAACAATGTAAAAACAACTCTAGCCGGTCCAGCCCGCAGATGAATACAGACCTCTAAGATTTGGACAAATGCTATGACGAGACAAGGCCCCGCCGTACCCCTGAATATACATAACCATGACGACAAGCTCCGGAACATTGGAGCCATCTAAAATGCTGAACCAGGATCCTAAGCTCGCGGATCCACAGCGTAATACCTAAACTGCGGACATGAACTTCGGCCCAGAAAATCGATTTAACAGTACCAAATATGGAATGGAAAATATGGTACGATAAACAAATCATAAGCGTACAAAAGAATGGCGAGGGCAAGTATAAAAAGTAAATACGAGATCCTACTGAGTATCATTACCATCTCGTGAACTTAATCGTACCTTATTATCTTTTCCCATTTTTACATAAAAGATATAGTCACATTCTTACGTACATGCTTAGGAAAAACCGTCAAGTTCATTACCATATAACTTACTTACCTTGCATAACATAATCCGGCCCTTTATGGAGGGACGCCCATCTTGCCGGCCCGATGCGGGGACGCGATAAAGTCACGTAAGTCCGCCCGTAAGGTATCTTGCCCGGCCCATTTCTGGGCGCGATAATGTCATATAGTGCGCCCGTAAGGTATCTTGCCGGCCCATTTACGGGGCGATAATGTCATATACTCGCCCGTAAGGTATCTTGCCGGCCCATTTCGGGCAGCGATAATGTCATTATAAAATCCGGGAATTTAACCCAATGTACTACGTACCTCTACTCCTTTAAAATGACTCTTTTTCAAATAAAACTTCCAAGATACTAATAACCGTAGTATCAAGTCATATCTACTTTTCAAGACAAGTCACAATACCTTTTAGAAATACATTTATAGGCTTCCAAATCAAGTGACTTCTTTCTTAAAAACCTTAAGCAATTGGTACCTTTAAAACAATTTGCCCTTCTTTATTTCAAATCATTTCTTTGCTTACATTACTGAAGAAAACCATTCTTTTAATCTTCCATAAAGTTGTTATAACCAATTTCCCATAAAGCCGTTATAACTCTTTATGTCTTAGACAAATTCATTCCTTTTATAACCAAGAGACTTATACTTTCAAATCAAATCACATAGCTTTCAAAATATTTCAAGTCTCTTAACTTTTGAAATCAAGCTTCTTTAACTTTTAGAAATCAAGTCTCTTATCTTTAAAATGGCAAGAAATCAATTCTTTCCAAATCAAGTATTCTATACTTTTAAATCAATTCATTTCTTCCTTTAAGAATCAAGTCCCATAACTTGAAAAATAAAGTCCCTTAACCCTTTAAAAATTTGAGGTTCATAGTCTTAAAACTTCATACGTAAATTCTTATAAATTAAGTAACATATACTTTGGTGCGTTGTGAATAAGTTATACTTATTTATAACGATCTTAATCGAGTATCCATGATCTAGAAAATGTAATACAATTTTGTCTTATCTTAGCTTCTATGCAGATGGAGAATTCTACTCATTTTAACTTAATTGATTGTCATTACATTTTCCTTTATTAACGTTGCAGTGGCTTGTTCGATTCTTATTCTCATTTGTGCCGTAACTTAGCCAAGTCAACTTGGCTCCAAATACCTCCTAACGACTCTTACCAACATCCCCCATAAGACTTGGTAAGAACTTAGGATAACTTAGACATAACCTTTACGTAGAGTAAATCAACATACATACCTCTTAACTTCTAAGAGTAGAAGGAATCATGAAATAGTACTACATGTATATTCCATACATAGAATCATGTCAAAAGAAGGAAGAGGTTCACATACCTCGCGACGATTATCGACAAATAGCAAAATGCTCCAAAGTACTTCAACATTGATAGTTATTCCATCCTTCAAGTAGAATACGCTATACTTAGTACTTCAACCTATAATGGCCATAATACGTCCATTAACCTTTAGCTTCGAACGTAGAATATTCTAAGTGCAAAGTCGCTAAATTCTACGGAAAATCGGACAGCGCTTCCTTTGTTTCTACATAGTTTGCCACCTTTTTCAAGGCCGAATTCAATAACCAAACACGCCACATTTAAGGCCCAACAATTCAGCTAACCAAAGGGGATTACACGCCTTAACAGGACGTGTAAAATTCTGCCCCAAAACCATACCAAAACAGCCCCTAAAACAGTCCATAATTACTATAACGAGGGTGGAATGTGAGGCCTTTCAACGCCTTTCCACACCCTTATTCCTTCGGGGTTTTCATTAGCAATCTACTACATTAAACATGAAATATAGGGGCTGATTTTCCAGCATACAACACGTCTAAAGCAGTCCCTAAAAACTGCACGACAATATCCAACAGTTTTATAGATTCTACGGAACAACTAAAATCCGATAACTCTTTCCTTAATCCTTTTTATTCCAATTCGAGTTCCAAAACATCTACATAAGTTATAACAACTTATTAACAACAATATTAATCCATTATAACATGCAATAGGTGAAGATAACAACGACAATAACCAACGAATTCCATTTACACAAAATCTGTCCCAAATCGGTTTTAGCCCCGAAAAATGGCTCAAACGCTTTTTATTCTTCATTCTTTTTAACACAAGTTCATCCATGCATTATAACAATAAGTAATATCCAATTACTTTAAAAGAAGAAGGACTTTTACCTCATTTTTTGCCCAAAAACGCCCCAAAACAGTCCGGTCTTTATTGGTCCGCAGTTTTCGTTTCGCTCCACTTCTTCAAGTTCCAATCACATATATGTATCCCCTACAACCTTAGGATAAACTTCTCTTCACGTTTTGCTTCCAAAAAGTCGACGGAAAACCCCTAGGGTTTCATTCTATTTTCGGCCCAACCTAGATTTAGGGGTTAAGGGTGCTTAATCTTGGAAAGAAAATACTTTGATCTTGATCTTGTCTTTGGATATGGGGATTTCGAATTGCTCTAAGTTTTTGGAGAGATGAGGGTTTGTATGGATGAATATCTTTTGTTCTAAGTCTTCAAGACTTATCTATATAAATGTGTGTGGAGTCTTCACAAGACAAGTGGGGAGGGCACTTGCTAACCTCCTATTGGCCAAGTATTTCTTCACAAAATATTTCATCCACACTTAGTTATTTTTCATCCCATTTCGATGGACATGTAACATAGTATACCAAGACTTAATAAATCCACTAAGTCCATAATTCTAATGAAAAATAATTCCATTACTAGAATTAATTCTTGTCATCACATTAAACTCGAAAATTTTCCGTATAAGGAAATGTAAAAATCCTTTCCTTTCGACATTCCAATCTTAATTCTATAATCATGTTCTTGAATTACGGGGTGTAACAGAAAGTGCCATGAGTTTATAAAAATGGAAGTCTAAAGGTTTAATGAACTTGCCTATGTTTGCTTGTGATAATTTTGAGCGCAAGTATTATATATTTACGTCGTCGTGACTCTCAGTTGGAGGGCCGACTGTCTTGTTGTAAGTTTACTTGGACGTACCGACAGTGATGTGGGATTCCACGGGTATGCTTCCATTATGATTGATCCTTGGACATGCTTATACGATGTGGGATTCCGGGGCATGTGACCAGGAGATGAGTTAGATTCCCGGATGTTTTATTACCCATGGCCATGCTTATACGATGAGGGATTTCGGGGCATGCGACCATGCTATGTACGATTATTACTCCATGGGCTAGCTCCCCATGAAGACATGTACCCACAATGAGGGATTCCCGGGGCATGTTATATTATTACTCCATGGGCTAGCTCCCCATGAAGACCTGCACCTACGATGAGGGATGCCGAGGGCACGTTATGGCCATGCTTATACGATGAGGGATTCTGGGGCATGCGGCCACGTTATATATATATATATATATATATATATATATATGTTGTATATGTTACACCTACATTGTCGGCGGTGATATAGGATTCCAGGCGGGAGATATATATATGTATTGTGTATGTGTACAAGCGGTGAGTGGTGTCACGACGACCGGGCGTGGTAGTGCCTTACCCGGCACCCAGTAGTCACTCATCGAGAGAAAATCAGCGGAACATAAAACATAAATATGAAACAAGAGACATGATAAATAAAGAAAATAGGCCAACCAAAGCGGTTGCCTTCCAACATATATATAAACATCCGAGCGATTATAATCCTTACACCGCCCAGCGATTACTCTGAGACCTCTAAGATTTATACAACAACTATGACGGGACGGGGCCCGCCATACCACAGAATGTACAAGAACCTACTGGACTCGAGGGTAACATACAGCAGATAAGCCTCAGAAGGAACGGAGCTTCAACACGCTGAAATGTGATCCTAAAGCGGGGATCGGCGGTAGATGTACCTCTACTGCGGCGTGAGCGCGGCCGAAGGAGGTCGATAACAGGCCAAGTATGTGAAGCGTAAATCGTAAATGAAATCATAATAGTCTATATAAAGCGGGAGACATGTATGATAACCAAACTACGATTACATAACATATAACGATTCACGTCAAGTCGGGGACTCACGCCTCCAAATTATCACTCGTGCGTGGAATTTCTTCCTCACTGCCGTGCTTTATGATATAACAATACCAAGGAGTATCATGAACACGAGTCCCACTGTGTCATAAAACCGTCTGAGGCAAGTATAACTACCGAATCCGGCCGTACCAATAATACAATGCAACCAAAAACACGAAAGGCGACGGGGCAAGTCACGAGCCGACTACGGATACCAAGGCGGTCACGCGGTGGCCGGGGCAAATCAGGTGACCACGGTACCAAGGCGTATCACGAGACCGTCACTCTGGCTGAGCAGGGCAAGTCACGAGGGCTAACTACCGGTACGAGGCCGAATCAGCCACGAGGCGGGGCAAGTCACGAAAGCCAACCACGGTACCAAGGCGAGCAAGAAGAAACCTCATAGAGAGCTAGTCCATGGAATAACACTATCAGCGGGAGCATACGGTGGAATTCTCCGTTCTTTGCAGACGCGTCCAAGTAAGTCCTCAACAAGTCAACCGGCACTCCATTGAGACGCGGTTATATAGAACACAATTCTTGCACAACAAAGGCTATCACCACAAGCATAAGCAAGTTACACAACAACAAGCATAGGCAAGTTACCTGACAACAAGCATAGGCAAGTTACCTGACTCAAGGTACTTTCATTTCATGCCAAAGTCCGGGTTTTAACCCTAAAGTACTACGTACGTTAAGTTCCTTTTTAAAGATCCATTCCCTTTTATAAAAGTCACCCGATACCTGTAGTATAAAAATAGAGTGACTTATATCTTTTAAGTAAACCAAAACAACTTCCATACTTTCCTTTTTAAAACCAAATTAAGGCAACACCATGCCTTCTTCTTAGACCAAGACACTTCTCTTTTTAAAGTCAAGTTACCACATTAAAACCAATGATAAAACCCTTCTTTTGTTTCCATAAAGTCGTTATAACCAACTTCCCATAAAGCTGTTATAACACTTTATGTTTTAAACCATTTTACGACAACACAATGCCTTTCTTTTCCCTAAAGTTCCAGTTTGCCTAATTTCAATTACACAAGTCTCTTTTTAGAAAAGTTTCATAGTTCGATGTCTTAATCCCTTTTTAAAACAATTGAGTAACAAATGCCATAGGCGAGTAGGTTATTCTTGTTCATAATCAATCTTATTAAGCAGCCATGATCTAGAAAATGTAATATCATTTTGTCTCATCTTAGCTTCTATGCAGATGGAGGTTTCTACTGGTTTTAATAATACTTAATTATTCAATACATTTTCCTTTATTAACGCTGCAGTGGTTTGTCGATACACATTCTGATTTCCGAAATCAGTAAAACATTATCCCTTTCAAAAACCAAGTACTCATTACTCACGAATGAGGTTTCACACAAAATTCATATTAATTTATTTAAGTTAAGTCTCTTATCTTATAAGATCAAGTCTCTTAACTTCTAAAATCAGTAAACCATTTTCTTTACCTCTCTTAAGACGTTATACATAACTCCCCATAAAGCTTAGTATAACTCTTTTTAAAACCTTTTAAAACCAAGTGTTACTCTTCTTCCAAAAATGGTTTCTTAACTCTTGACATACTTCAAGTTCCTTATTATCACACATCAAGTCAGTTATAAGTCAAATTAGTTACCTTTTAAAACCACAGGCATTTTCTTACCTACATAAAGCTGTTGTGACCAATCAAATACATTTAACACATGTACGTCTACCGTACTACATAGTTATACACATATCATGCTGGAAAAGATAGGAAGAGGTTCACATACCTCGCGACGATTATCGACTAATAGCAAAACGCTCCAGTAACTCAAACCGTCGGCTCCGCGCCAAGCCAAGTAGATCACGCCACACGTAGTACTTCACCTATAGAGGCCACTGGCGCCTATTAACATCCGGAGCTCAATGTAGAAGTATTCTACGAGAAAATTCGGCGACACCTCCCCGCATGACAGCGTAAATCTCCTCCTCCATCGAGGCCTGCTATGAGGCAACAACTCCTAGAGGGGTTTGCGTCTAACAGGGCGTGCACAATTCTACTACACAGCAATGCTACACAAGTCTCATGTCTGATCCTATGTAATTCTGATTCGATTCTCTTATTTAAATTGGGCTTAAGTCGCAAGACATTGCCGTAAGTATTATTCAGGCTTAAGTCAAAAGACATTGCCGCACAACTATGTTCAATTCTATATATAGTATACTTTAACTATATAATCCTACAACATGTAATTTCCAATTACAACAGAAGGTCAAGAGTGTTTACCTCGATAAGCCCAAAATTATCCAAGTTAAATGTCGATCCTGAACAACGTTTAGCTCCTACTCGGGCGCTCGATCCGCTCCAAACAACCCTTAGAAGTTCTACAACTTCTACTTAAACACTTCAACCGACTATGAAGGTTTTCCTTGGGGTTTCGTTTTTGTAGTGAGGAAGTATAATAGTATTTTACGGGCTTTTGTATAAGTGTAACCTTGGGAATACTACAAGGTATTTGGGCCAAGGTATTTGGGCATTATAACAATAATTGGAGAGTATTTCTATACCACAAAAGGGGGGTATTTATACGAGACAACTAGGCTAGGGAGGGGGTACCCTACGGCTGAGGAACTACAAAGGGGAGGAGGCTCTCGGCGAGGCTCACTCAAAGGGGGTTGACTCTTTGGGCGAGAACACTCAAGAGGGAGGGAGTAGTGTGAGACTTAGAAAGATTGCTCAAGTTTGGATGAAGAAAGTCTTCAACTAGAGGGGTATTTATAGGTCAAGAAATGGCCAACCAATGGCCAAGATTCTTCCAAGTGTAAGGCAAGTGTAGGGCTAGATTTTAACCATGTGGACCTTATCCATCTACCACAACCACTTGCACAAAATATCCTACCAACCACCCTTGACCCAATCGTCCATGCCGCCCCATTCTTCCTTCCAATGTGAGGGTGACACATGTCACCCTCCCGTTGGTCCAAAATATTTCGTCTCTCGGAAAAATCCGCAAAAATTAAAAATGACATAGCCGTAATTTTCCCTTCGCAAGTTTAGTAAAACGTTTCGTCGAAAAACGATTCTTTTTGGCACTTGTGACCAAATTTCGAAACTAGCCAACTTTAAGGCTCAAATTATAATACGTACGCGCTCACGTACATACTCTGGAAATACGGGGTATAACATTCTCCCATCCTTAGAAACATTCGTCCCGAATGTTCCTTCTCAAGACGGATAACGATGAAGTTCTTCTAACAGGTTGCCAACGCCACACCTGGCCACGAAATAACACACGTTCTCTTCCTTCCTTACTCGTCGTGCCCTTCTTGAACACTTGAACTCTTCTAGTATACGTACCACACTTCAGTCATCGCTTCAGTTTCCAAAACTTTAGAGTCATCACTCCCAAACTTGGTCATCTTACTAGCCTCAATCTTCCTTAAGGCCATTCCCGGCCTTCACGGTCTGCTTCTGGTCGAACACATCCACGAACTCACACGATGGTCATCTAGACTTGGGCCTAGCACCCTCGTGACCCTACCACCTGGCTGGACCACCCAGAGCTGACCCTACCTCGAAACAGGCCGCGGGTTGGCCCGCATAGCCCCAACCCGACCCACTTAACGCGTCAAGCTCTTGTTCCCGATCCGAACAATCTTACCTATCTGGTCATAAGCTACCACTTCCATTTCACACTACCCAGGGACTTACCCCTTTTTTTTTCTAACCAGGTTTCTAAATCACATTTTAGTGCAAAGCTATCCGAACATAACACTAAACACATCATCAACATCAATACATATAAGTCTCTAGAGGGTTAAGGATATACCTGAAAATAGGCGGTTCAAAGGACCGCTAAAACTGGGAACTCCCACCGCGACCTCTGCAGGGGCTGTAGATATCTGAACATCTGCTGGCTATGGAAGGTGAAGAACCCGCAACTGCTCTAGTAGTCTTTGCTATCCTACCAGCGCTACCCCTGGTCGGACAGTCTCTTGCCAGATGGCCTGTTGGCCAGAATAACAATCTCCCAAGTCGATCGACACTCTCCCTTATGATGTTTTCCCTGGCACCAGCTGAGACAAGGGCAACCTCATCCGCGAGCACTCCTACTCCCGAAAATCTGAAACATGGAGCCACGACTGCTCTGAATATCCCAAAGGTCCGAAATTTGTGGAGGACCACTCTGTCTTGGCGGAGCGCATGCGGCTTTCTTCTTGGCGGTCCGCCTCGAAAGTCACCAAAGGACCTGCTGTTTGGCCCTCTTCTGCGACCTTGGTCATTCCGTCGATTATCCTCTCCTCACATCAGTGCATAGGCGGCGTGCGAGCGATGTCCATGCCGGTGAAGAGCTACACCGAACAACTCTGCGCTACGTGATCATCGAGCCTGTAACATATCGGTGCACTCGATCCTTCATACTAGCTACCAGCGGGGACGTCTGGGCGATGAGTCGAACTCCACATTGTACTCCCGAACCGTCGCGGTTCTGCAACACTAAAAATTTATGCGCGAGCCCTCGCCATACGTGGAGGCAAGAAATGTGCAAGGAATGCCTCGAGAACTTCGTCCCATATAGGCTGGAAGTGCATTCTCCCGGGACAGCTCGCGAATCAAACGATCATTGCGGTATCACGCGGTGATGTGAACCTAGGACCACCGACTCGGTCTCCGATGCCTTGATTACTCTCGTGATCAGAATCGCCGGATGAACTCCTGCGGATCATCCTCGTGCCTCGACCCATAAAACTCGCGGCCTCTGACTCGAGAAAATCCGTAGCCTCGAACTATCCGATCTAGGGTGAACGGCTGGTGCTCTTTAGGCTGCTGCGTCGGCCTATCCTCAAGTCGGCCTGACCACGGCCATTAATCGGGCCCAGCTCCTTGTAACTCATCTCCTGCTCCGGTGCGGGTGGAGGCTCAGTCTTGTGGTCTCTGCCTTGCTCTACTCGCGACTCCTCTGCTGCCTTGCCCTACGGGCGGGTTGCCTTACGCGGAGGCATAGCGGTAAAGCGAAGTATGTCGGAGGGTCGATCTTATCACGCGGCTACAAGGCACGATCTCGGAATGAGAAGAATGAAACCAATCCTAAATGTCCTGCGACCTCACGATTATAGATGTGGTGCACAACACATCGATAATCAAGAACTACTAGACACGATGCGTAGACACTTTCCGAGGACTAACTGCTCTGATACCACTTTTGTCACGACCCGAACCGGGGCCCGTGACTGGTGCCTTACCCGGGCACCCAAGTAGTCACTCATCAGAGAAAATCAGCGGAACATAAAACATAAATATGAAACAAGAGACATGATAAATAAAGAAAATAGGCCAACCAAAGCGGTTGCCTTCCAACATATATATATAAACATCGACGATTACAATCCTTACACCACACTTGCGGTGCTCACGGACCTCTAAGATTTATACAACAACTATGACGGGACGGGGCCGCCATACCACAGATGTACAAGAACCCTACGGACTCGAGGGTAACATACCAGCAGATAAGCCTCCGAAGGAACGGAGCTTCCAACACTGAAATGTGATCCTAAAAGCGGGGATCGGCGGTAGATGTACCTACTACTGCGGCATGAACGCAGCCCGAAGGAGTCGATCTGATAGGTACCAAGTATGTGAAAGCGTAAATCAGTAAATGAAATCATAATAGTCTATATAAAGCGGGAGACATGTATGATAACCAAACTACGATCATAACATATAACGATTCACATCAAGTCGAGGACTCACGCCCTTCAAATTATCACTCGTGCCCGTGGAATTTCTTCCTCACTGCCGGCAGTTTATGATATAACAATACCAAGGAGTATACATGAACACCAGGTCCCATCTGTGTCATAAAAACCGTACGGGGCAAGTATAACTACCGAATCCGACCGTACGATAATACAATGCAACCAAAAACACGAAGTCGACACGGGGCAAGTCACGAGCCGACTACGGATACCAAGGCGGTCCACGTGTTGGCGGGGCAAGTACGGTGACCACCGGTACCAAGGTCGTATCACGAGACCCGTCACTACTCCGAGCAGGGCAAGTCGAGGGCTAACTACAGTACAGGCCGAATCAGCCACGAGGCGGGCAAGTCTGGCCGACCACGGTACCAAGGCCGACGGTAAGAAACCTCATGGAGAGCTAGTCCATGGAATAACACTATCAGCGGGAGCATACCCGTGGAATTCTCCGTTCTTGCAGACGCGTCAAGTAAGTCCTCAACAAGTCAAGGCACTCCATTGAGAGGCGGTTATATAAAACACAATTCTTGCACAACAAAGGCTATCACCACAAGCATAAGCAAGTTACACAACAACAAGCATAGGCAAGTTACACAACAACAAGCATAGGCAAGTTACACAACTCAAGGTACTTTCATTTCATGCCAAAGTCCGGGTTTTAACCCTAAAGTACTACGTACGTTAAGTTCCTTTTTAAAGATCCATTCCCTTTTATAAAAGTCACCCGATACCTGTAGTATAAAAATAGAGTGACTTATATCTTTTAAGTAAACCAAAACAACTTCCATACTTTCCTTTTAAAACCAAATTAAGGCAACACCATGCCTTCTTCTTAGACCAAGACACTTCTCTTTTTAAAGTCAAGTTACCACATTAAAACCAATGATAAAACCCTTCTTTTGTTTCCATAAAGTCGTTATAACCAACTTCCCATAAAGCTGTTATAAAACTTTATGTTTTAAACCATTTTACGACAACACAATGCCTTTCTTTTCCCTAAAGTTCGGTTTGCCTAATTTCAATTACACAAGTCTCTTTTTAGAAAAGTTTCATAGTTCAATGTCTTAATCCTTTTTAAAACAATTGAGTAACATATGCCATAAGTAGGTTATTCTTGTTCATAATCAATCTTATTAAGCAGCCATGATCTAGAAAATGTAATATCATTTTGTCTCATCTTAGCTTCTATGCAGATGGAGGTTTCTACTGGTTTTAATAATACTTAATTATTCAATACATTTTCCTTTATTAACGCTGCAGTGGTTTGTCGATACACATTCTGATTTTCGAAATCAGTAAAACATTATTCCTTTCAAAAACCAAGTACTCATTACTCACGAATGAGGTTTCACACAAAATTCATATTAATTTATTTAAGTTAAGTCTCTTATCTTATAAGATCAAGTCTCTTAACTTCTAAAATCAGTAAACCATTTTCTTTACCTCTCTTAAGACGTTATACCTAACTCCCCATAAAGCTTAGTATAACTCTTTTTAAAACCTTTTAAAACCAAGTGTTACTCTTCTTCCAAAAATGGTTTCTTAACTCTTGACATACTTCAAGTTCCTTATTATCACACATCAAGTCAGTTATAAGTCAAATCAGTTACCTTTTAAAACCACAGGCATTTTCTTACCTACATAAAGCTGTTGTAACCAATCAAATACATTTTCCTCCATCGAGGCCTGCTAACAGGCCAACAACTCCCTAGAGGGGGGGGGTTTGCACGTCTAACCGGACGTGTACAATTCTACTACACAGCAATGCTACACAAGTCTACTGTAATACAGTCCTATGTAATTACAGTTCAGTTCTCTTATTTAAATTCAGGCTTAAGTCGCAAGACATTGCCGTAAGTATTATTCAGGCTTAAGTCAAAAGACATTGCCGCACAACTATGTTCAATTCTATATATAGTATACTTTAACTATATATTCCTACAACATGTAATTTCCAATTACAACAGAAGGTCAAGAGTGTTTACCTCGATAAGCCCAAAATTATCCAAGTTAAATGTCGATCCTGAACAACGTTTAGCTCCTACTCAGGGCGCTCCAATCCGCTCCAAACAACCCTTAGAAGTTCTACGCAACTTCTACTTAAACACTTCAACCGACTATGAAGGTTTTCCTTAGGGTTTCGTTTTTGTGACTGAGGGAAGTATAATAGTATTTTCTGGGCTTTTGTATAAGTGTAACCTTGGGAATACTACAAGGTATTTGGGCCAAGGTATTTGGGCATTATAACAATACTTGGAGAGTATTTCTATACCACAAAAGGGGGGTATTTATACGAGACAACTAGGCTAGGGGGGGTACCCTACGGCTAGGGCACTACAAAGGGGGAGGGGGAGGCTCTCGGCCAAGGCTCACTCAAAGGTGGGGGGGGGGGGGGGGGGTAGACTCTTTGGACGAGAACACTCAAGAGGGAGGGAGTAGTGTGAGACTTAGAAAGATTGCTCAAGTTTGGATGAAGAAAGTCTTCAACTAGAGGGGTATTTATAGGTCAAGAAATGGCCAACCAATGGCCAAGATTCTTCCAAGTGTAAGGAAAGTGTAGGGCTAGATTTTAACCATGTGGACCTTATCTATCTACCACAACCACTTGCACAAAATGTCCTACCAACCACCCTTGACCCAATCGTCCATGCCGCCCCATTCTTCCTTCCAATGTGAGGGTGACACATGTCACCCTCCCGTTGGTCCAAAATGTTTCGTCTCTCGGAAAAATCCGCAAAAATTAAAAATGACATAGCCGGAATTTTCCCTTCGCAAGTTTAGTAAAACGTTTCGTCGAAAAACGATTCTTTTTGGCACTTGTGCCTAAATTTCGAAACTAGCCAACTTTAAGGCTCAAATTATAATACGTACGCGCTCACGTACATACTCTGGAAATACGGGGTATAACAGGTGGGATGCCACGGGCGTGTCACATGGTTATATTTTACACTTATGACTGTCGGCAGTGATGTGGGATTCCACGGGCACGCTTTGATATTTGTGTGACTTGATCGCGTCCCAGATTGGGTCGGGTAGTATATGCGTCCCTCTATGAAGGGCCGGATTATGTTATGAAAGATAAGTAAGTTATATGGTAATGAACTTAATGATTTCTCCTAAGTATGTACGTAAGATTTGGCTATAACTCTTAATGGAATGGAAAATATAATGATGTACAATTAAGTTCATGAGTGGTAATGACACGGCAGGATCTGTTATGTACTTTTTATACTTGCCCCTGTCATTCTTTTATGCGATTATGATCATTTCTTGTACTTTATTTCCGTTCCATATTAAATTTGTTGTTCGACCCTCTTGAAGTGCGTTCATGTCTGCAGGTTTAGGTACACAGTTGTGGATCCGCGAGCTTAGGATCCTGATTCAGCATTTTGAGATGGCTCTAATGTTCCGGAGTTGTCATGGCTATGTATATTGAAGTGCGGCGGGCCTTGTCGTCATAGTATTTGTTCAAATCTTAGAGGTATGTATTCATCGTAGGATGGGTAGCTGAGCTGTTTTTACATTGTTAAGCAGTGTAGACCCTTTCGGGTAATTTTATGATTATGGCGGCCTTATCGACTTGGCCTTAGTTTTAAAAAAATGTGTTATTTATCTTCCGATTTATTATGTTGTATGATTAGAAGGGTGCGGGTAGGGCACTAGTCGCGACTTGAGGTAGGTCGTGACAAAAGTGGTATCGAGCGATTAGTTCTCGGAAAGTGTCTACGCCGTGTCTAGTAGAGTCTTGATTATCGGTGTGTTGTGCACCACATCTATAATCGGAGGCTGCGGGACATTTAGGATTGGTTTCCATTCTTCTCACTCTAAGATCGTGCGATAGATTTGTGTTGTTAGGGTCGTCTCTCCTAACGAGTTATGTTGATTGACTACGAGAAAGCGTGATGACCGGGAAGGACTATGTGGATTGTGTATCCAGGTTGGTAATGATTGTAGTATAGTTGGTATTGTGACATACATCTATACGGAGTTATGTATGAGGGTCAGACGCGTGTTGCCTAGAATGATTTTAGATTACCAAGAGTTGGTAAAGACTAACTAAATACCGGGAAGGTATGGAACAGTTAATGAATTCTCGCCAAGGTCTTCTCGGGTAGAAAGATTTATTATAGACCAAGGATAAGAGTTAAGTGCGACGGCGGGTAGGGGTGAGGACTTGTTACGGGTCGCCCCATAGCCTGGAATAGAGTGGGATCAGTTGGTAGTAGTTCCGCTACGTGACAGGGTCACGAGGGTGCAAGGCCCAAGTATAGTTAATTGTTTTACCGGTTCGTGGACGTGTTCCACCGGAACCAGGTCGTGGGAGTCGGAAATGGCCTTATGTTATTTAAAAGAGTGACTCCAAAATATTGGAGGCCAGCATCGGTATGGAAGTTATGTATGTATACTAGTATGAGTTGGAAATACGAAAGAATCGACCAAGAAGAAAGATAACAACCAAGTGTAAAGGAATAGAGCCCGAATCCGTAAGGACCTTTCGAGGTAACTACACCGTGAGTGTTTGGGGTGGTAGCTGAGCGGGCATATGAGATTTGCCCGGTGATGATACAGTCATCAGACCCTAGTAGACCTAGTAGAGATGTTTACGACAGACTTTGAGGTCATTATGAGTATGGACTAGTTGGCTTCGTGAGTGCCAAGGTTGACGTTTTAGTATAAGTATGGCTATGTGGCCATGGGTGGCATATGTTGTATGAAGGGTGTAGTAAAAGGAGACTATGTCGCTACCTAATTAGATTGGACTCCGAAAGAACATTCGGGGACGAATGTTTCTAAGGGGGGAAGAATGTTACACCCCGTAACTCCAGGACATGTTTAAGAGAATGTATGTAAGGAACACAAGACTTGAAAAGGGTACGAAAGGAAGAATTGTTTTTTTGACGGAAAAATCTTCCGAACGTCGGAAAGGAAAAATGTTCATTGAAGAGAATTGGATTCTCAAAATGCATTAATTGATGATTATGGAAAGTATTATCATTATGGAAATTTATTTGTACGGATTTGGTCATGTGGGCCCACCCGAGGAATTTTACGTTTTGTGGGGCCTACGAGGGTTACAGAATTTTATGGACGAATGGGAGGGAGACACGTGGCACCCCCCACATTGGTCTTGAACATTGTAGATGACAAAGTCTTGCTAATTAAGAGCTTGACATTGTTGACCAAGTCAAGAGCCACTTGGCTTGATCTCCTTCATCCAAAACCTAACAAGTGTTATTATCTAAGACATCCATTGTGTTTTATAAGCACACTAGTTCAAGACAAGTCTTCACACTTAGAATAATTTGAGAAAAATTTTAGGAGCTCTTATGGAGGCTCTCGGCTTTGCCCTTATAGCCACAAGAAAAATTTGCAATTTTGGTTCTTTATTCACAAGACTTTAACCCAAGGTCCCTAAGGGTATTGTAAGGATATCTCAATAGAAAGATTTCGGAAAAACAACGTTTTTACGTTAGTCGCAAGGCGAAAACCCAAGGTGTTCTTCAACTTTGAAGTTGGAAATAGAAGAGGAGTTTTTCACAAGCTTCTAAGGGTTGCAAATAGCGGATTGGAACGTCAAGAAAAGGAGTTGGAGTTGCTAAGGATCGACTTAGGGTTTTGGATCATTTTGAGCTTAAGAAGGTAATAATCTCCGTCTTGCTATTATAATTCAAGATTTCATGTTGTAGTAGTTAGAAATGATTATGTGGATTATATTATGAAGAATGATATGTGTTATGGAATATTTGGATGGAATCCGAAAGTTGCATGATTTAGCCTTTAAGAGTGTAATTCAATTTAGTTACTAGTTTAGTCGTCGCATGTTACTTACTTGAAGATTGTAGTAGTTTAATCGATTGCGACTTGATATCATGTTAAGGTAACAATTTGGATTGAAAAGGAAATTGGAAAAGACTTTGAGTTGTTGTTTATGTTAGCCGAGAATGGCTTTAATTATGGAACTAGTTTCGTATTAATTTGTGGGGCAGAATTTTACACGTCCTGTTAAGGCGTGTAATCCCCTTTGGTTAGCTGAATTGTTGGGCCTTAAATGTGTCGTGTTTGGTTATTGTATTCGGCCTTGAAAAAGGTGGCAAAGTATGTAGAAACAAAGGAAGTGTTGTCCGATTTTCCGTAGAATTTAGTGACTTTGCACTTAGAATATTCTACGTTCGAAGCTAGAGGTTAATGGACGTATTATGGCCATTTTAGGTTGAAGTACTAAGTATAGCGGATTATACTTGAAGGATGGAATAGCTATCAAGGTTTAAGTACTTCAGAGCATTTTGCTATTTGTCGATAATCGTCGCGAGGTATGTGAACCTCTTCCTTCTTTAGACATGATTCTATGTATGGAATATACATGTGGTATTATTTCATGATTTCTTCTACTCTTAGAAGTTAAGAAGTATGTATGTTGATTTACTCTACGTAAGGGTTATGTCTAAGTTATCCTAAGTTCTTACCAAGTCTTATGGGGGATGTTGGTAAGAGTCGTTAGGAGGTATTTGGAGCCAAGTTGACTTGGCTAATTTACGGCACGAATGAGAATAAGTATCGAACAAGCCATTGCAGCGTTAATAAAGGAAAATGTAATGACGATAAATTATATTAAAACAAGTAGAATTCTCCATCTGCATAGAAGCTAAGATAAGACAACATTGTATTACATTTTCTAGATCATGACTGCTTTAATAAGATCGTTATAAACAAGTATAATCTACTCACACACATAAGGCATATGTACTTCACTTAAAGAATTTACGTTATGAAGTTTTAAGACTATGAACCTTTGACTCCTAAAAGGTTGAGAGACTTTATTTTCAAGTAATGAAACTTGATTCTTAAAGGAAGAAATGACATGATTTAAGGGAAGTAATTTGTTTTAAAAGGTGTGAGTTACTTGAGATTTTAAAAGTTAAGAAACTTGATTTCTAAAGTTAAGAGACTTGAAGTATTTTGGAAGCTAAGAAAATTGATTTGAAAGTATATGATACTTGGTTTTAAAAGTATAAGTCTCTTGGTTGAAAAAGGAATGAAATTGTCTAAAACCATAAAGGGTTATAACGGCTTTATGGGAAGTTGGTTATAACGGCTTTATGAAAGGTTAAGAGAATGGTTTCCTCTAATAATGTAAGTAAGGAGTAACTTGAAATAAGGAAGGGGTATTTTGATTTAAAGGTATCACTTGCTTAAAGTTTTAAAATAAGGGTCACTTGATTTAGAAGCCGAGAAACGTATTTCTAAAAGTGTAGTGACTTATGTGAAATGTAAACAAGCCTTGATACTACGGGTGTTAGTATCTTGGGGTTTTGTATGAAAAGGAACCTTTTGAAAAGAATGGAAGTACATAGTACTTTGGGTTAAATTTCCGGATTTTTATGTGTGAAACGAAAGTGCCACGAGTTTATAAAAATGGAAGTCTAAAGGTTTAATGAACTTGCCTATGTTTGCTTGTGATAGCTTTGAGCGCAAGTATTATATATTTACGTCGTCGTGACTCTCAGTTGGAGGGCCGGCTGTCTTGTTGTAAGTTTACTTGGACGTACCGACAGTGATGTGGGATTCCACGGGTATGCTTCCATTATGATTGATCCTTGGACATGCTTATACGATGTGGGATTAGGGCATGTGACTGAGAGGCGGGTTAGATTCGGTTGTTTTATTACCCATGGCCATGCTTATACGATGAAGGATTCCGGGGCATGCGACCATACTATGTACGATTATTACTCCGGGCTAGCTCCCATGAAGACATGTACCCGATGAGGATTAGGGGCATGTTATATTATTACTCCATGGGCTAGCTCCCGTGAAGACTGCGCTCACGATGAGGACGCCGAGGGCACGTTATGGCCATGCTTATACGATGAGGGATTCCGGGGCATGCGGCCACGTTATATATATATATATATATATATGTGTTGTATATGTTACACCTACGGCTGTCGGCAGTGATGTGGGATTCCACGGGCAGGAGATATATATATGTATTGTGTATGTGTACGCCGACAGTGAGGTGGGATGCCATGGGCGTGTCACATGGTTATATTTTACACTTATGACTGTCGGCAGTGATGGGGGATTCCACGGGCACGCTTTGATATTTGTGTGACTTGATCGCGTCCCAGATTGGGACGGGTAGTATATGCGTCCCTCCATAAAGGGTTGGATTATGTTATGAAAGATAATTAAGTTATATGGTAATGAACTTAATGATTTCTCCTAAGTATGTACGTAATATTTGGCTATAACTCTTAATGGAATGGAAAAGATAATGATGTGCAATTAAGTTCATGAGTGGTAATGACACGGCAGGATCTGGTATGTACTTTTTATACTTGCCCCTGTCATTCTTTTGTCTGATTATGATTTGTTTCTTGTATTTCATTTCCGTTCCATATTAAATTTTTGTTGTCGACCCTCTTGAAGCTGCGTTAAATGTCCGCGAGTTTAGGTACTGATTGTGGATCCGCGAGCTTAGGATCCTGATTCAGCATTTTGAGATGGCTCCAATGTTCCGGAGTTGTCATGGCTATGTATATTCAGGGGTACGGCGGGGCCTTGTCCCGTCATAGTATTTGTTCAAATCTTAGAGGTTTGTATTCATCTGTGGGCTGGACTGGCTAGAGTTGTTTTTTTACATTGTTAAACAGTGTAGACCCTTTCGGGTAATTTTTATGATTATGGCAGCCTTATCGGCTTGGCCTTAGTTTTAAAAAAAAAAGTGTGTTATTTATCTTCCGCAGTTTATTATGTTGTATGATTAGAAGGGTGCCCAGGTAGGGCACTAGTCGCGGCCCGGGATCGGGTCGTGACAATATAGGTATTGGACTGTTAAGGTATTCAACTTCATTACTGTCACGACCCGACCCCGGGGCCGCGACTAGTACCCTACCGGGGTACCCTGTCAGGTATACATCAGAGAATAGCAGCGGAACATACATAACACATAACTTATAAAAAAGTAACATCACTGGCCAGCCGATAAGGCTGCCTTCCATAAAAACATACTAATCAAAAGTATAACAGTACAACTTGTTCTTACAGCCCAACACATACGTGACTACAGACCTCTAAGGATAACAACTGTGGCGGGACAGGGCCCCGTCATACCCCTGAATGTACACAATGTCTATAACATCAGGGAAAAACCGTACCAACAAACAAGCTTCCGGAGGAATGGAGCTTCTGACACCGGAACAGTGATCCTAAGAACGAGGATCCACCACCTGCTTACCCTTACCTGCGGCATGAACGCAGCCCCCGAGGAAGGGGGTCAGTTAACAATATGTACCAAGTATGTAAAACTGGAAAATACTGTAATAATGATATCATAAGTCTAAAAGTAAGCTGGAGTCATGAAAGACAATCAAAATACAGTACACTGTGTCTTACTAACAATGAGAGTAACAAGTATATATATAATACTGCATAAAAATAGGAGGCTCATGATCAAAACAGGGTACCTCGCCCGTAATATCAATAAGCACCCCTACTCCTGGGACTATTTCACCCGCATAGGTCCGGTGGACCCGCATGAGGTATTCCTCGCATAGGCTGTACCCGCCCGCATGGGACTATTTCACCCGCATAAGCCCATAGGACTCGCATGAGGTATTCCTCGCATCGTGGGTAGCAAATCCACGGAACAGGTGGTATAACGATCTTGGGGCTTGCCCCTCAGATATACTCTTACCCTGAAGCAGGTGGTATAACGATTTTGGGGCTGTTCCCCTCAGATATACTCTTACCCTGAAGAAGGTGGTATAACGATCTTGGGGATGTACCCCTCAGATATACTCTTACCCTGAAGAAGGTGGTATGACGATCTTGGGGCTTGCCCCTCATTCATACTCTTACCCTGGAGAAGGTGGTATAACGATCTTGGGGCTTGCCCCTCAGATATACTCTTACCCTAGCTCAAACTATCATCATATCATAATCATAAATAAGTTAAGAAAACTTATAACTTATTATTAGTCTTGTTTATATACCCTCTCATTTTAGTTTACTTAAGGCACTAACTTTCTTAATAAGAGAAAATCCGGGAATTTAACCCAAGTACCACATACTTATACTTCTTCAAAAATGACTCTTTTTCATATAAAACCTGTGGGCAATTGATGCCTTAAAAACAATTTACCTTTCATAAATCAAGTCATTTGTCCTTACTTATCTTACTTAGAATAAATCTCTTCTTATCAACCTTTTATAAAGCTAATAAACCAACTTCCCATAAAGTTGTTATATTAACCCTATACTTTAGAAAAATCATACTTTTCCCTTAACCAAGGGACTTATACTTCTTAAAACGAAACAAGTCTTTATATACCTAAAACAAGTAAGAATACCAAATCTTGTACGTCTACCGTACTACATAGATACAACTACTCATGCTCAAGAGATAGGAAAGCTTCACATACCTCTTCGGTCAAACCACTTGCTAAGTCCAAACTACCGCAAGTAATAAGTCAACCTATAACAACCATGATACGTTTATTAACCTCTAATTTCAATGTAGAAATAATCTAAGTTCAAAGCCACTAAATTCTATGGAAAATTGGGCAGCATTTCCTTTGTTTCTACATACTTTGCCACCTTTCTCAAGGCCGAATTCAACATCCAAATGCCACATTTAAGGCTCAACAATCCAAACATACAAAGGGGATTACACACCTAAACTTGGGTGTATAAAATTCTGCCCCATAAGGTACAACAATTCACTTAACAATTTTAAGGTGGTTTTTAGGCTACAACATGCTCACAATATCTTCTTAACCAAGCCTTTCATATTCAAACCACATTTCTTACATACAATGACTCTAAAAGCATTATTTACTACTACAAATTCATTCTTCTTCACATGCACATTAATAACTAACCATAAGAGGAGAAATGTTACCTTTAGAGCTTTAGCCAAAACTATTTCAACAATTTTGCTAGCCTCTTTTCCAAGAACACCACCACAATAACTCCTACAATCTAGCCACAAGCTTCCTTCTTGTCCTTAACTTTTCAGATTTTTCTTAGGCTTAGAATTCCTCTTGGAATTTTAGAGAGAAGTGAGAGCTTTAGTTTAGAGAGAGGGAGAGATTTGAAAGATGACCAAGTCTTGAAGACTTGGTCAATATAAGGCATGCAAAAAATCAGATGGGGGGGACACTTGTCACCCTCCCATGGTCTTTTAAAAGAGAAATCTAATTTTTCCTCAATTTTTCCGCCAGAATTCCCGCCTCGGCGCGCTGCACCGGCGCGCGCTGAATCTTCGCGGACTTTCGGCGCCGCGGCCCTGCTTCCCGGCGCCGCAGCTCTGTAACTTCAGTGACCCCTCAGTATATCCGGCGCCGCAGCCCTGCATCCGGCGCCGCGGCCCCGTCGCTTCTGTCCGAAACACATTTCTGTCCGACTGCGCACTGAACTTGTAACTCCCATAACTTTCTACTCCGACGTCCTATCGACGAACGGTTGGTTGTGTTGGAAACTAGACTCAACGAACTACGCGCTAGGACTTTGAAACACTTAGGAACTCTCAATGTACCGGGTCATAACCCGCCTCAAATTTGACTAAAACCCGTCCGGAACAATCCGTCAACCTATCTTTTGAAAATTTTAAGTATTACCCCCTTGCGCACGCTCTCACACGTATGGCCAGGACTACGGGGTATAACATTCTCCCCCCCCCCCCCCTTAGAAACATTCGTCCCGAATGTTCCTTCTAGGCTTACTCAAATCACCATATCGACATTGTTATACCCCGTATTTCCAGAGTATGTACGTGAGGACGTACGTAGAAAAGTTTGATCCTTAAAGTTAGGCTAGGACCGAATATTTGGGCACAAGTGCCGAAAAGAATCGTTTTTCGACGAAACGTTTTACTAAACTTGCGAAGGGAAAATTCCGGCTATGTCATTTATAATTTTTGCGGATTTTTCCGAGACGAAACATTTTGGACCAACGGGAGGGTGACATGTGTCACCCTCACATTGGGCGTGAATTGGGGCGACAATGGGACGATTTGGAGCTTGTGGTTAGGTAGGATATTTGTGCAAGTTGGTGTGGTAGATGGATAAGGTACACATGGTTTAATCCTAGCCCTACACTTGCCTAACACTTGGATTGATCTTGGCCATTGGTTGGCCATTGCTTGACCTATAAATACCCCTCTAACTTGAAGACTTTCTTCATCCAAAAATCATTTCCAAGTCTTGAAATCCCTCCCCCTTTTGTGAGTTGTGTTCGTCCAAAGCACCCCCCCCCCCTTTTGAGAAGCCTTGGCCGAGAATACACCCCCCCCCTAGCCTAGTTGGTTTCGTATAATACCCCCCTTTTGTGGTATAGAAATACTCTCCAAGTATTGTTATAATACCAAAATACCTTGGCCCAAATACCTTATAGTATTCCAAGGTTACACCTATACAAAAGCCCGGAAAATACTACTATACTTTCCTTTAGCCACTAAACGAAACCCTAAGGAAAACCTTCATAGTCGGTTGAAGTGTTAAGTAGAAGTTGCGTAGAACTTCTAAGGGTTGTTTGGAGCGGATTGGAGCACTTGGAGTAGGAGCTAAACGTTGCTCAGGATTGACTTTAAACTTGGATAATTTTGGGCTTACCGAGGTAAATAATCCTATCCTTCTAGTGTAATTGGAAATTACATACTGAAGTTGTTTAGAAATGAATATAAGATTCATATAAGAGAATTGAACTGTAATAGAAGGATATTACAGAAAAGACTTGAACTGAAATCACATCAGAAGAATATATAGTAGAAGAATAAACTGTACTTACATAGGACTGTATTTACAGTAGACTGATAACCTTTATTGGTTGAATGTTATGCGAGTAGCATGTGCTACTTGGAAGGTGGACAAGGCTAGCCGGGTTATAGCCGTGGAGCGTTTTGCTTATAGTCGATAATCGTCGCGAGGTATGTGATTCTTCCTATACTCTTGAGAATGAAATATTTTAAAGGAATATATATATAGTACGGTAGACGTACGTGTGGCAATGTCTTTTTACTTAAGCCTGAATAATATGTATATATAATATGGTAGACGTACGTGTGCTAACTGAACGTAATTGTACGGCAATGTCTTTTGACGTAAGCCTGAATAATAAGAATCTGGAAGTATTTTACAAGAATATATATAGTACGGTAGACGTACGGGTGTTAACTGAATATAGTTTTACGGCAATGTCTTTTGACTTAAGCCTGAATAATAAGAATTTTGAAAGTATTTCAAAAGAATTAAGAAACCTTTTTGAAAGAAGAGTAATACTTGGTTTTGAAAACATAAGAGTTATACTAGCTTTATGGGAAGTTAGGTATAACGTCTTAAGAGAGATAAAGAGAATGGCTTACTGATTTTTAGAAGTTAAGAGACTTAATCTTAAAGGATAAGAGACTTGACTTAAATGAATTTATATGAAATTTGTGTGAAACCTCATTCGTGAGTAATGAGTACTTGGTTTCTAAAAGGAATAATGTTTTAACTGATTTCGGAAGTCAGAATGAGTATCGACAAACCACTGCAACATTAATAAAGGAAAATGTATTGAATAATGAAGTATTATTAAAACCAGTAGAAACCTCCATCTGCATAGAAGCTAAGATGAGACAAAATGATATTACATTTTCTAGATCATGGCTGCCTTAATAAGATGGTTATAAACAAGAATAAACTGCTCACACTTATGGCATATGTTACTCAATTGTTTTAAAAGAGATTAAAACATTGAACTATGAAACTTTTCTAAAATAAAGAGACTTGAGTAATTGAAATTAGGCAAACTGGAACTTTAGGAAAAGAATGTTGTTACTTGATTTTAAAGAAAAAGGAAGTGTTCTGGTTTACTTAAAGATGTGAGTCACTCAAATTTTATACTACGGGTATCGGGTGACTTTTATAAAAGGAATGAATCTCTTTAAAAGGAAGTTAACGTACGTAGTACTTTAGGGTTAACACCCGGACTTTGACATAAAATGAAAGTACCTTGAGTTGTGTATAACTTGCCTATGCTTGTTGTTGTGTAACTTGCCTATGTTTGTTGTTGTGTAACTTGCCTATGCTTGTTGTGATAGCCTTTGTTGTGCAAAAATTGTGTTTCTATACTACCGCGTCTCTCGATGGAGGGCCGGTTGACTTGTTGAGAACTTACTTGGACGTACCGGCAGTGACGGAAGATTTCACGGGTATGTTTCCATTATTATTGTTACATGGGCATGTCTACACCGATGATGGATTCTGTGGACATGTGACCATTATGGTTGTTTATGGCGAAGTATCGTGACTTACGGTTGTGATCGGGTGCGTAGCCTGTTTACTTGCCCCCGTCAGCTACGTGACGCAGGTGGATCTGGTATAGGTTATTGCACTTGCCACGTGTCAGCTTCGTGGCGAAGTATCGTGACTTACGGTTGTGATCTGGTGCTTAGCCGATTCACTTGCCCCCGTCAGCTACGTGGCGCAGGGAGGAGCTGGTGGAGGCTAGTGCACTTGCCACGTGTTAGCTTCGCGAGTCAGTGTTTGGATGGAGCTTCGTGACTTACGGTTGTGATGCAGTGCGTAGCGATTCACTTTCCCGTCGGCCTACGTGGCGCGAGGAGGCTGGTGGAGGCTATTGCACTTGCCACGCGTGTCGCCTTCATGATATGATTATGCGATATTATTACGGTCGGATCGGTAGTTATACTTGCCCGTGCGGTTTTATGACACGGTGGGACACGGTGTTCATGTATACTCCTTGGTGTTGTTATATCATAGGCCAAGCGGTGAGGAAGGAATTCCACGCACTAGTGATGATTTGGAGGCGTGAGCCCGACTTAGTATAATCATTATATGTGTGTCTTTGTAGTTTGGTTATCATACATGTCTCCCGCTTTATATGATCGTTATGATTTCATTCTGATATTCTGATTTCACATACTTGGTACCTGTTTTACTGACCTCCTTCGGGGGGCTTCGTTCATGCCGCAGGTAGAGGTACATCTGCTGTAGATCCCCGATTTTAGGATCACATTTCAGCGTATTGGGAAGCTCGTTCCTTGGAGGCTTATCTTTGGTATGTTACCACGAGTGCAGAGGTTCTTGTACATTCAGGGGTATGGCGGGGCCCTGTCCCGTCATAGTTGTTGTAAAAATCTTAGAGGTCTGTAGCACTGTTGTGGGCAGGGTTGTAAGGATTGTAACTGTTCAAATGTCGATATATATATATATATATATATGCAGAAAGGCAACCGTTTTGGTTGGCCTATTTTCTTTTATCTTGATCCATATCCATTTGTATGTTTAAGTTTTTTTATTTTCGCTGATTTTCTCTGATGTTGTATCACTAGGGTGCCCGGGGTAAGGCACCAGTCACGGGCCCGGGTTCGGGTCGTGACAGACATGGACCCTCTTAGCTATTCTTTTTGCAATAAAAGATGCTCCACAAGCCACAACAATACTCAAGCAAAATTTCCAATTAAAAACTATCAAGTAAGAAAGTAGGTTACCTGGAGGTATAGGAAATAAGTGAGGATACTTCTTCATCATGTCATCCTCTGCTTCCCACGTCATCTCCGACCTGTTCTCGTTTCGCCATAATACCTTGACGGAAGCCACGTCCTTCGTCCGAAGTCGCCTAACCTGACGATCGAGTATCGCTATGGGACTCTCCTCATACGATAACTCCTCTGTCACCTGGACATCATGAATCGGGGGAACTCTAGATGGATCTCCAATACATTTCCGCAACATAGACACATGGAAAACTGGATGTACCGCCTCCAAGTCGGACGGCAGATCTAACTCATAGGCAACCATGCCTACCCTACGGACAATCTGATACGGCCCAATGTACCTTGGGCTAAGTTTCCCCTTCTTTCCAAATCTCATCACGCCCTTCATGGGAGATACCTTTAGGAAAACCCAATCATCTATCTCAAATTCCACGTGTCGACGCCGGTGATCTGCATACGACTTCTGTCGACTCTGAGCTGCCAACAACCGTTCCTGGATAAGCTTCACCTTATCCACTGCCTGCTGAACCAAGTCTGGCCCGACTAACTGTACTTCTCCCACCTCGAACCAGCCTATCGGTGACCTGCACTTCCTTCCGTATAAGGCCTCATAAGGCGCCATCTGAATACTAGAGTGGTAGCTGTTGTTATAAGCAAACTCCACGAGAGGTAAATGATCCTCCCAGCTACCCCTGAAATCAATAACACAAGCCCGCAACATATCCTCAAGTGTCTGGATAGTGCGCTCGGCCTGTCCGTCGGTCTGAGGATGAAATGTCGTACTGAGACTCACCTGGGTCCCTAATCCCTTCTGGAAAGACCTCCAGAAATTAGCCGTAAACTGGGCTCCTCTGTCCGAAATAATCGATATAGGAACTCCGTGCAGTCTCACAATCTCCCTGATATACAGTCTCGCATAATCCTCGACCGAAAAAGTCGTTCTGACTGGAAGAAAATGGGCTGATTTAAATCGACTGTCGATAACCCAAATAGAATCATGCTTCCTCTGAGTGGAAGGTAACCCTGTAATAAAATCCATGTTTACCACCTCCCACTTCCAAGTCATAATATCAATAGCCTGTAACAGCCCACCGGGCTTCTGGTGCTCAACTTTGACCTGCTGACAATTCGGGCACTGCGCTACGAACTCCGCAACGTCCTTCTTCAGGCCATCCCACCAATACACACATCTGAGGTCATGGTACATCTTAGTCGACCCCGGATGAACAGAATAACGAGCACTGTGTGCCTCCCCCAGAATCTGCTGATGAAGTCCTATCACATCGGGAACACACAACCGGCCCTCAAATCTTAGCACCCCATCAGGCGCTACCTCAAATAGACTCATCTCTTTCTGAACTGCGGCATCTCGATACCGTACCATAATCGGATCATACTGTCACCTTTTCACCTCCTCGACGATGGAAGACTCGGCAACCTCTCGAACCCGAACTCCATCACTATCAGAATCAACCAAACGAACCCCAAGGCTTGCTAGCTGATGTAACTCTCGAACCATATACCTTTTCTCTGGCTGAACATCAGACAGACTACCCATCGATCTGTGACTAAGGGCATCTGCAACCACATTGGCCTTCCCTGGGTGGTATAGGATATCAACATCGTAATCCTTAAGCAGCTCCAACCACCGCCTTTGTCGCAAGTTCAGCTCTCTCTGGCTGAAGATGTACTGGAGACTCTTGTGGTCTGTGTAAATATCCACATGAACTCCATATAAATAATGTCTCCAGATCTTCAAGGCATGAATCACTGTTGCCAACTCCAATTCATGTGTAGGATAGTTCTTCTCATGCTTCCTAAGCTGTCGAGATGCGTATGCTATAACCTTGCCGTGCTGCATCAGCACGCATCCCAGCCCGACACCTGACGCATCACAATAAACCACATATCCATCTAAACCTTCTGGAAGAGTAAGAACTGGGGCGGTCGTCAATTTCTCTTTTAGCAACAGGAAACTTCCCTCACAAGTATCCGTCCACCGGAACATAGCTGCCTTCTGAGTCAGCTTATTCAAAGGTGCTGAAATAGAAGAAAACTTCTCCACAAACCTCCGATAATAACCTGCAAGGCCCAAAAAGCTGCGTACCTCCATCGGTGTAGTGGGTCTAGGCCAAGTCTTGACTGTCTCAATCTTTGCTGTATCAACCCGAATACCATCGGCCCCGATAACATGCCCTAAGAATGCCACTGAAGCTAACCAGAACTCGCACTTCGAGAACTTGGCATACAACTGCCGGTCTCGGAGAACTCCCAATATCGTCCTCAAATAGTCTGTATGCTCCTTCTCTGTGCGCGAATACACCGAGATATCATCAATGAACACTATAACGAACGTATCCAATAATGGCTTGAACACCCTGTTCATCAAATCCATGAATACTGCTGGGGCGTTGGTCAACCCGAAAGACATCACCCTGAACTCATAGTGCCCATACCGGGTCCTGAATACAGTCTTTGGGATATCTGTCTCTCTAACTCGCACCTGATGATAACCAGACCGCAGGTCTATCTTGGAAAAACACCTTGCACCCTGCAAATGGTCAAACAAATCGTCAATCCTGGGGAGGGGATATATGTTCTTGATAGTTACCTTGTTCAGCTGCCTGTAATCAATACACATGCGCAGCGTCCCATCCTTCTTCTTTACAAATAACACTGGCGCTCCCCAGGGAGAAACACTTGGCCTGATAAAGCCCTTCTCCAGCAAGTCCTTCAGCTGGTCTTTCAATTCCTTCAACTCGGCAGGTGCCATCCTATATGGCGGAATAGATATCGGTCGAGTATCTGGCGCCAAATCAATGCAAAACTCAACCTCTCTCTCCGGAGGGATACCCGGAAGCTCGTCTGGGAATACGTCTGGAAACTCTCTAACGACCGGGCCGATCAAGGTCGGTATCTCACCTCGATGTCGACTACGAACCATATGGTAGATATACCCTTTCCGCACCATCTTCCTAGCCTTGAGGTAAGAAATAAACTTACCCCTCGGCGATGCAGTATTCCCCTTCCACTCGATAACCGGCTCACCAGGAAACTGGAACCGAACTAATCTCTCTCTACAGTCTACATTGGCATAGCAAGACGCTAGCCAATCCATACCCATAATCACATCAAAGTCCGTCATATCCAACTCTATCAAGTCGGCTAGAGTCTGACGACTGTCTACAGTCACTGGGAAAGCTCTATATATCCGCTCGGCTACCACCGAATCACCTACTGGCGTAGCCACCTCAAAAGGTCTTATGGACTCGGGCTCTATCCCTATTCTATCAGCAATATGGGGAGATATATAGGACAAGGTAGAACCTGGATCTATCAAAGCATATACACCACAGCAAGAAACCAATAATGTACCTGTGACGACATCTGGTGATGCCTCCTGGTCCTGTCGGCTGGATATAGCATAGATGCGGTTCTGAGGACCGCTAGAACTGGGACCCCTACCACGACCTGCGCGGCTCTCGGCGATAAGTACCACGCCTCGGGCGTCGACCACCAAGACGAAGATCCAAAGAATCGACCTGTTGGCTGAACCATAACACTCCCGCCGCCTAAGGACGGACAATCCCTCTTCTGATGGCCATGCTGGCCACAAGAGTAACAAGCTCCCGAACCCATACGGCACTCGCCCGGATGAGACCTACCGCATCGAACGCACCGAGGTGTGGGTGGTCTCGATTGGTGGCCTGCCGCCTCGGAAACGGAAGTCCCGGAGCCACGACTGCTCGAATAACCGGTGATCGGACCTCGCGGAAAATCGAGAAGGAGCACTCTGTCGGTGAAATGTGGACCTAGTCTGCTGCGAGGCCGCCTCGAAATCGCCACGAGACCTGCTATCTCCGGCCTCTTGGGCTGGCCTACATCTAGCTGATCCTGCCTCTCTCTGTCCTCAATCCCCTGCGCATACGCCTGCATTCTGGCAATATCCATCCCTGGCTGAAGAGCCACCCCCAAGCATGCAGTAATCATGTGACGGTCTAACCCCATCACATATCGATGAACCACATGCGCCGTATGCTACAATGGTGTGCGCATATCTAGCCAAGGAGTCAAACTCCAGGCTGTACTCTCTAATAGTCCTCCCGTCCTGCCTCAAGGTCAAGAATCTATCTACGCGGGCTCTCCTCATCGCAGGAGGTAAGAAGTGATCCAGGAAAGCCTCTGTGAACTCATCCCAAACAGCTGGAAGAGCATCCTCACCTCTCGACAACACCCAAGACTCAAACCAGTTCAACGCAATATCGCGTAACCGGTAAGAATCTAGTATAACGGACTCAGTCTCCGAGGTTCTAAGTACCTGCATGGTCCGCTGTAATTGCCGCACAAACTCCTGCGGATCCTCTTCGAATCTCAAGCCATAGAACTCGGGTGGATGACAACCTAGGAAATCCCGAATCCGTAAGGCGTCGGCTCTGGGTTGGTTGCACGCTCTGTCGTGCCGCTCGCCACTATCCTGGTCAATAAGCGGATCTGTTCCCCGTAATCTCTATACTCACGGCCATTTGTGGGGTGGAGGCTCGTCGCGGTCTCGATGGCGCTTCCGCCTCGAACTCCGTGAGGCGACGTCGTGGAACTCGCCGCTCGAAACATCATCTCTGGTAAGGACTGGGCCTGTGCCCTCGTGACCCTCCGCGTCCCACTAGCAGCACCCTCAGTTGCCTTGCCCTTCTGGGCTGCGGTTGCCTTGCGTGGAGGCATAACTGATACATAAAGGAAAACATCAGAGGAGGTTCAACCTATAACTCAACTCTATTGCACGATCTTAGAGTGAAAGAATGGAAACCAATCCTAAATGTCCTGCAGCCTCCTGATTATAGATGTGGTGCACGACACACCGATAATCAAGACTCTACTAGACACGGTCTGTAGACACTTTCCGAGGACTAACTGCTCTGATACCACTTTTATCACGACCCGACCCCGGGGCCGCGACTAGTACCCTACCGGGGTACCCTATCAGGTATACATCAGAGAATAGCAGCGGAACATACATAACACATAACTTATAAAAAGGTAACATCACTGGCCAGCCGATAAGGCTGCCTTCCATAAAAACATACTAATCAAAAGTATAACAGTACAACTTGTTCTTACAGCCCAACACATACGTGACCACAGAACTCTAAGGATAACAACTGTGGTGGGACAGGGCCCCGCCATACCCCTGAATGTACACAATGTCTATAACATCAGGGAAAAACCATACCAACAAAAAAGCTTCCGGAGGAATGGAGCTTCTGACACCGGAACAATGATCATAAGAACGAGGATCCACCACCGCTACCTTACCGGTGCATGAACGCGCCCCGAGGAAGGGGTCGATTACACAATATGTACCAAGTATGTAAGCGGAAAATCTTGTAATAATGATATCATAAGTCTAAAAGTAAGTTGGAGTCATGAAAGACAATCAAAATACAGTACACTGTGCCTTACTAACAATGAGAGTAACAAGTATATATATAATACTGCATAAAAATAGGAGGCTCATGATCAAAACAGGGTACCTCGCCCGTAATATCAATAAGCACCCCTATTCCTGAGACTATTTCACCCGCATAGGTCCGGTGGACCCGCATGAGGTATTCCTCGCATAGGCTGTACCCGCCCGCATGGGACTATTTCACCCGCATAAGCCCATAGGACTCGCATGAGGTATTCCTCGCATCGTGGGTAGCAAATCCACGGAACAGGTGGTAACACGATCTTGGGGCTTGCCCCTCAGATATACTCTTACCCTGAAGCAGGTGGTATAACGATCTTGGGGCTGTTCCCCTCAGATATACTCTTACCCTGAAGAAGGTGGTATAACGATCTTGGGGATGTACCCCTCAGATATACTCTTACCCTGAAGAAGGTGGTATGACGATCTTGGGGCTTGCCCCTCATTCATACTCTTACCCTGGAGAAGGTGGTATAACGATCTTGGGGCTTGCCCCTCAGATATACTCTTACCCTAGCTCAAACTGTCATCATATCATAATCATAAATAAGTTAAGAAAACTTATAACTTATTATTAGTCTTGTTCATATACCCTCTCATTTTAGTTTACTTAAGGCACTAACATTCTTAATAAGAGAAAATCTGGGAATTTAACCCAAGTACCACATACTTATACTTCTTCAAAAATGACTCTTTTTCATATAAAACCTGTGGGCAATTGATGCCTTAAAAACAATTTACCTTTCATAAATCAAGTCATTTGTCCTTACTTATCTTACTTAGAATAAATCTCTTCTTATCAACCTTTTATAAAGCTAATAAACCAACTTCCCATAAAGTTGTTATATTAACCCTATACTTTAGAAAAATCATACTTTTCCCTTAACCAAGGGACTTATACTTCTTAAAACGAAACAAGTCTTTATATACCTAAAACAAGTAAGAATACCAAATCTTGTACGTCTACCGTACTACATAGATACAACTACTCATGCTCAAGAGATAGGAAAGCTTCACATACCTCTTCGGTCAAACCACTTGCTAAGTCCAAACTACCGCAAGTAATAAGTCAACATATAACAACCATGATAAGTTTATTAACCTCTAATTTCAATGTAGAAATAATCTAAGTTCAAAGCCACTAAATTCTATGGAAAATTGGGCAGCATTTCCTTTGTTTCTACATACTTTGCCACCTTTCTCATGGCCGAATTCAACATCCAAACGCCACATTTAAGGCTCAACAATCCAAACATACAAAGGGGATTACACACCTAAACTTGGGTGTGTAAAATTCTGCCCCATAAGGTACAACAATTCACTTAACAATTTTAAGGTGGTTTTTAGGCTACAACATGCTCACAATATCTTCTTAACCAAGCCTTTCATATTCAAACCACATTTCTTACATGCAATGACTCTAAGAGCATTATTTACTACTACAAATTCCTTCTTCTTCACATGCACATTAATAACTAACCATAAGAGGAGAAATGTTACCTTTAGAGCTTTAGCCAAAACTATTCCAACAATTTTGCTAGCCTCTTTTCCAAGAACACCACCACAATAACTCCTACAAGCTAGCCACAAGCTTTCTTCTTGTCCTTAACTTTTCAGATTTTTCTTAGGCTTAGAATTCCTCTTGGAATTTTAGAGAGAAGTGAGAGCTTTAGTTTAGAGAGAGGGAGAGATTTGAAAGATGACCAAGTCTTCAAGACTTGGTCAATATAAGGCATGCAAGAAATCAGATGGGGGGGGGGGGACACTTGTCACCCTCCCATGGTCTTTTCAAAGAGAAATTTAATTTTTCCTCAGTTTTTCCGCCAGAATTCCCGCATCGGCGCGTGCACGGCGCGCGGCTGGAATCTTCTGCGGACTTTCGGAACTTCCGGCGCTGCGCTCGCTTCCCGGCACGCGGCTCAGAATCTCAGCGACCCTCGGTATATCCGGCACGCTGCTCGCGATCCGGCGCGCGGCCGCTTTGTCCAAACACATTTCGATCATTGCGCGCGAACTTGTAACTCCCATAACTTTCTACTCCGACGTCCTATCGACGAATGGTTGATTGCGTTGGAAACTAGAATCAACGAACTACGCGCTAGGCCTTTGAAACACTTAGGAACTCTCAATGTACCGGGTCATAACCCGCCTCAAATTTGACTAAAACCCGTCCGGAACAATTCGTCAACCTATCTTTTGAAAAATTTAAGTCTTACCCCCTTTCGCACGCTCTCACACGTATGGCCAGGACTACGGGGTATAACAATTACATATCATGTTACAATTCTAAATAACCTCTGGCTAACAATAGCTTGTTGGGGGCCATTGAGGATGCGAAATGTGGAACAATCCAAGAATGGTTGTAAGAAATATTAAAACAATTTATAAGTATGAATGGAATGGTATAATCAAGTATCAAGGCATACATGTTTTTCATTTAATGATGAATAGAAAGAAGGATTATGTCAAGTAGGATAAAGGTGAATAGATTATAGTTATGGAAGTTTCACAAAGGTATGATTACTCCAAAACAACGTAAGGACCAATGGTAGAGGAGGGACAGTAAGAACTCTTCGGCCAAGGGTGACAAACCTCTGATGTTCTGGAAGATAGTATGAGAAATATTTTGAGATAAGAGACCCCCAATGCAACTTGAAATGGAAATGCAAAGGTAAAACGAATGAGCACTCAGCCAATGGGAGATCTAATAATGATAAGACATGAAAGCTTGATAAGTTATTGGATCATGTTATACCATGAATTGGATCTAAACATACGAAGCATCAGTTCTACAATATATTCTGGCATACCTCTCAGAAAGTATGTAAATGGAAGTAACAATGATTAAAGTTCGAGATTAGCACCTAAACGAGTGAAAAAGGGGCCAATGACGCCTATGGATACATGGTAGACATTAAAGATATATGTCCAGAGATAATGATATTATAATGAAGATAAAATGACAAGCAAATACGGAGGTCTATGAGCATTTTTGAACTGACCAAAGGTCCTACGAGATACATAAGGTAATGTGTTTATAGCTTAACGAGATCAAGGAATTTTTTTCAAAGCGCCATTGACAGAAAGTCTTAGTCATGAGGCAAGCGAAGGAATCCGAATCTAAGTATAATGACCAGTTTTGGATATAGTAGGCCAACGTCATGTAATGCAAAATTCTTTAGAATCTTTCACGTGTAGAATAAGTGTCACGCCCCGAACCCCGGGCCCGTGACTGGTGCCCTACCTGGGCACCCTTCTACCTTAACAATACAAGTAAGCTGCGGAACTGAAATAACACCTCATTTTTTTTAAAACAAACGTACGTGCAAGGGCAAAGCCGACAAGGCTGCCATATATACATAAACAAAAGACACTACACCGTACATGAGTCCAATCCCACCTATGAATACAGACCTCTAGGAGTTAAACTGAACTATGACGGGACAAGGCCCCGCCGTACCCAAAACTATACAAAGCATGTACTGAAGGACATATACCAAAGATAAACTCCGGAATAGAAGGAGCTTATCCAAAACCACGGCGAGGATCCTACACTGCCGATCACCGAATCGTACCTAAACTGCGGCATGACGCGCAGCCGAAGGAGGTCGATGCGAAGAATGTACCAAGTATGTGAGCGATGAAATCGTAATAAAATCATAGCGATCTAAATAACACGGGAGACATGTATGATATCCAACCTACGATGCATAACACATAGCGATCATATCAAGTCGGGACGCAGGCCTCAAAGTCATTACTCAATATAACCATGGGTCTCACGCCCATAATATCAATCATGCGTGGAATCCTTCCTCACCGCCGGCGATCCATGATGTAATAACACCAATAAGGATACATGAACACCAAGTCCCACGCGTGTCCTCAATACCTCGTGGTCCCATGCCCCTAATCCCACCTCGTAAAAGAATGACCATAGGGTAACACAAACAAATCCGGACATATATGATAATCAAAATACAACACATGGTGCCTTACTAACAATGAGAGTAGGCGGTAGTATCCTTACAATATAAAATAGGAAGCTCATGATCAGAACAGGACCATCCGCCCGCAGTATCATTTAGCCATCCTACTCCTGGGACTATTTCACCCGCATAGGCCGCGTGGACCCGCGTGAGGTATTCCTCGCATAGGCTGGACCCGCCCGCATGGGACTATTTCACCCGCATAAGCCCTTTCGGACCCGCATGAGGTATTCCTCGCATAGGACTATTTCACCCGCATAAGCCCTTACGGACTCGCATGAGGTATTCCTCCCATAGGTCGGACGCCGCGTGGGACTATTTCACCCGCATAAGCCCTACGGACTCGCGTGAGGTATTCTCGCATCGTGGGTAGCAAATCCACGGAATTATGCAAATGCCACAAACGGGAATGACCGAAAACGTGATATACCAATAGCACACAACCGGCTATTTCCGACACATAGGCAATTCTCAATTAACAAGCCCAAGTACTTATCACGGCATACTTAGACAAATTCTCAATTTATCAAGCCAAAGTACTAATCAAGGCATACATAGAATAATTTTCTTTTAACAGGCCAAAGTACTTATCAAGGCACACTTAGACAAATCCTCAATTTATCAAGCCAAAGTACTAATCAAGGCATACATAGAATAATTCTCTTTTAACAAGTCAAAGTACTTATCAAGGCACACTTAGACAAATCCTCAATTTATCAAGCCAAAGTACTAATCAAGGCATACATAGAATAATTCTCTTTTAACAAGTCAAAGTACTTATCAAGGCACACTTAGACAAATCCTCAATTTATCAAGCCAAAGTACTAATCAAGGCATACATATAATAATTCTCTTTTAACAAGTCAAAGTACTACGTACGTACATTCTTTTATAAAAGACTCCTTTCTATGTAAAGCCCCAAGATACTAACACCCGTAGTATCAAGGCGTGTCTATTTTTCAAAGTAAGTTACTACACTTTTAGAAAACTCATTTCAAGGCTTGAAATCAAGTAACTTCAAATTTTCACAATCTTGGCAGCTTATGCCCTTTTATCAAAATAGACAACTTTCTAAATCTTCCATAAAGCCGTTATAACCAACTTCCCATAAAGCCGTTATAACCCTTTATGGTTTTATATGTATCCATTCCTTTAATAACCAAGAGACTTATGCTATTAAAAACCAAGTATCACATACTTACAAATCAAGTTCTTAACTTTCAAAACACTTCAAGTCTCTTAATATATAGTAAACAAGTTTCTTCTACTTTTAAACCTCAAGTAACTCACTCCTTTGAAACAAGTTACTTCTCTTAAAACATGTCATTTCTCCTCTTTTAAATCAAATAAGTAAATCACTCCTTGACTCCCCTAAAGTCATTATAATGGCCTTTAGGTTTTAGAATTAAGGCACTAGCCAAAAGATTTGGAAACCACTTCCTTTTTAAGACTCCATGTACTTTAAGTAAAATACCTTCACTTTTAAGAATCCAAACTTCATCAAGAAAATGGATTATACAACTTACAATCTAAACATCAAAGTACAATCAAGGAAGTACATAGAACAAATTCTATTCTAGGCAATCCAAATACAACCAAGGAATGGATCATTTAAGGAGTAGAACATACTTTCTTAATCTTAAGGAATCATGCTAGAAGAGGAGATAGTTCACATACCTTTTCGGCTAAATCCACAAGCTAAGCCGAATACGCCGTACGTAGAAGTGTCAACCTATAAAGGTCACAACAAGGCTATCAACTTCTAGTCTCTATGTAGAATAATACTAAGTATTTAGTCTCTAATTCTACGGAAAATCGGGCAGCACTTCCTTTGTTTCTACTCACTTTGCCACCTTTTTCAAGGCCGAATACAATAACCAACAAGCCACATTTAAGGCTCCAAACAATAACCAAACAAAGGGGATTACACGCCTTACAATACGTGTAAAATTCCGCCCCACAATTCATACCAAATAGTTTAATACTTCACTAGCCATTCTCGGCCAACATATAACCAACAACACGACGTCTTTCCAATCTTTTTCCAATTCCAAGTTCTTAGGGGAACATGTTATATAGTTATAAACAACTTCAACAACTACAATTTCCTTCTTTACACAACATGTGACGCCTTAACTAATAATCGACTTGAATTGAAGTCTTCGGGCTAACATGCTAGATTTCGGATTAGGGTTCCAATAGCCAATACACTAATCCAACAACATAATATATTACTCATGCTTGCTAATATCCATAGCTACAATCAATAAGCAATCTTAACTACTAAAACGACAAGATTATACCTTTATAAGCCCTTAAAATTTCCAAGATTCCAAAGTCGCGCCTTAGCAATTCTTAGCTCCTTTCCTTAGGTTCCAATCCGCTCCAAGCACTCCTTAGAGGCCTATGAAGAACCCATCTTCAAGTTCTAACTTCAAAGTTGAAGAACTCCCTTAGTTTCCGCCTTGCGACTAACGTGAAAATGCGTTTTTTCCGAAATCTTTCTATTGAGATAACCTTACAACACCCTTAGGAACATTGGGTTAAAGTCTTGTGGCTAAAGGACAACATTTGCAAATTATTTTGTGTGGGAGGGTCACAAACCCGAGAGGTCTCTTAGTGAAGAACAAGGTTTTTGTGATATTTTCCTAAGTGTTAGATAAGCTTGTCTTGCACTAGTGAAGCATATATAACACAATGAAGGGCTTGGATTAATACACTTGTGGTCTAGGATGAAAGACAATTAATGAAAAGCCAAGTGGACAAGTTGACTAGTCAACAAAATCAAGCTAGCAAGACTAATCTTCCAAGGTGGTCAATGACCATTTTACCCTTGTACAAATTTCGACCAAGCCATGTGGGGGTGCCACGTGTCGCCCTCTCATTCGTCCATAAAATTCCGTAACCCTCGTGGGCCCCACAAAAAAATGTAAAATTCCTCGGGTGGGCCCCACGTGACCAAATCCGTAAAAATAAATTTTCATATTATTTATAAGTTCCATACTCTTCAAATAATGCATTTTGAGAATCCAATTCTCAATAACGAACATTTTTCCTTTCCGACCTTCGGAAGATTTTCCGTCGGAAAAACAATTCTTCCTTTCGCACTAATTTCCAAGTCTTGTTTCCTTACGTACATTCTCTTATACATGTCCTGGACTTACGGGGTGTAACATTCTTCCCCCCTTAGAAACATTCGTCCCCGAATGTTCTTAGTCGGTTGCCAAGCTATACACACTCCGGCACAATCTCTATACTATGCCTATCGATCAAAACTGCACAAGACCAACGATGCCACACATGGCCACCACAACATACGTAAACATAACAATGGACCTTCCGTCCGCGACCCCCTTCTCACAAAACTCGAAGGTTACAGTCTTCCCAAAACACGGGATCCTTAGAGGTTCCTTTCTTTCCTTACTAGTCATACTTTCTCGTACTTTCAAACTTATCTAGTACACGTACAAAATCTCAATATCGTTTCTGTTCTCCACTCCTTGGAGTTACTAATCAAACCTGGCCATTAAGCTACTTGAATTTCCGCTAAGGCTCTTCTCGGTCCTTACGACCTAGTTCCGGTGGAACGCGTCCACAACCTCGTACAACGATTAACTAAACTTGGGCCTGGCATCCCCAGGACCCTACCACATAACGGGACCATTTCTAACTGACATCACCCGATTCCATACTATCGGTTGACCCGAAATGAGTCTATAACCCGACTCATCGTCACGCTTAACTTCTCGTTCCTAGTATGAAATAAATCTCTCTCTTATCTCAAGGTACTTCTTACCTTATCCCCCTATTCACTGGAGGTTCGTCTCATAAGCCAAAGTATTTCTACTGTACAATCTTCCCTATCGGTCTTACACTTATACGGGGCAATTACAACTTGTGAACTTTATACAACTATAGTCTCAGTTCACCTATCATTCTTGTCAACATTCTTACTTCTCACTTACTAATCAAAGTATCCCTACCTCTGGGGTACTATCACTTACAACTGCTAGCACCGCTATCTTGGTCAATAACACAACGGCTTTCCTCATGACCCTATAGTCTTCTCCTAACCGAGAAACTGGAGGCTCTGGTGCTGGGGCCTCAAAACCTGGCGCAGAAGAACTCGCCGACTGCGGAACAACATCCGGTGTACCCTGGGCATAAGCCCTATCAACTCTCTGAGTCTGACTAGTAGCTCCTGCTACTCATTTGCCCTTCTGGGCGGCTGTTGCCCTCCTTGGAGGCATACTGTAACACAACAATACGTCAGAGAGGAATTTTCTTACTAACACAACTCTATGGCACGATCTTAGAGTGAAAAGAATAGAAACCAACTCCTAAATGTCCTGTAGCCTCCTGTTTATGGATGTGGCGCGCAACACACCGATAATCAAGACTCTACTAGACACGGTCTGTAGACATTCCGAGGACTGACTGCTCTGATACCACTCTGTCACGCCCCGAACCCCGGGCCCGTGACTGGTGCCCTACCTGGGCACCCTTCTACCTTAACAATACAAGTAAGCTGCGGAACTGAAATAACACCTCATTTTTTTTTTCAAACGTACGTGCAAGGGCAAAGCCGAAAAGGCTGCCATATATACATAAACAAAAGACACTACACCGTACATGAGTCCAATCCCACCTATGAATACAGACCTCTAGGAGTTAAACTGAACTATGATGGGACAAGGCCCCGCCGTACCCAAAACTATACAAAGCATGTACTGAAGGACATATACCAAAGATAAACTCCGGAATAGAAGGAGCTTATCCAAAACCCTGAGCAGGATCCTACACCTGCCGATCACCGAACTGCGTACCTAAACCTGCGGCATGAACGCAGCCCCCCGAAGGAGGTCAGTACGAAGAATGTACCAAGTATGTGAGAATGAAAGCGTAATAAAATCATAGCGATCTAAATAACACAGAGACATGTATGATATCCAACCTACAGTACATAACACATAAGCAGTCATATCAAGTCAGGGACGCAGGCCCTCAAAGTCATTACTCAATATAACCATGGGTCTCACGCCCATAATATCAATCATGCCCGTGGAATCCTTCCTCACTGCCGGCAGTCCATGATGTAATAACACCAATAAGGATACATGAACACCAAGTCCCACCCGTGTCCTCAATACCTCGTGGTCCCATGCCCCGGAATCCCACCTCGTAAAAGCATGACCATAGGGTAACACAAACAAATCCGGGGACATATATGATAATCAAAATACAACACATTGTGCCTTACTAACAATGAGAGTGATGAGTATCCTTACAATATAAACTAGGAAGCTCATGATCAAGCGGGACCATCCGCGCGCAGATCATTTAGCAATCCTATTCCGGGACTATTTCACCCGCATAGGTCGCGTGGACCCGCGTGAGGTATTCCTCGTGATAGGTGGACCGCCGCGTGGGACTATTTCACCTGCATAAGCCCTTTCGGACCCGCATGAGGTATTCCTCGCATAGGACTATTTCACCCGCATAAGCCCTTACGGACTCGCATGAGGTATTCCTCGCATAGGCTGGACCCGCCCGCATGGGACTATTTCACCCGCATAAGCCCTACGGACTCGCATGAGGTATTCCTCGCATCGTGGATAGCAAATCCACGGAATTATGCAAATGCCACAAACCCGGGGAATGACCCCGAAACGACTGATATACCAATAGCACACAACAGGCTATTTCCAGCACACATAGGCAATTCTCAATTAACAAGCCCAAGTACTTATCACGGCATACTTAGACAAATGCTCAATTTATCAAGCCAAAGTACTAATCAAGGCATACATAGAATAATTCTCTTTTAACAGGCCAAAGTACTTATCAAGGCACACTTAGACAAATCCTCAATTTAACAAGCCAAAGTACTAATCAAGGCATACATAGAATAATTCTCTTTTAACAAGTCAAAGTACTTATCAAGGCACACTTAGACAAATCCTCAATTTATCAAGCCAAAGTACTAATCAAGGCATACATAGAATAATTCTCTTTTAACAAGTCAAAGTACTTATCAAGGCACACTTAGACAAATCCTCAATTTATCAAGCCAAAGTACTAATCAAGGCATACATAGAATAATTCTCTTTTAACAAGTCAAAGTACTACGTACGTACATTCTTTTATAAAAGACTCCTTTCTATGTAAAGCCCCAAGATACTAACACCCGTAGTATCAAGGCGTGTCTATTTTTCAAAGTAAGTTACTACACTTTTAGAAAACTCATTTCAAGACTTGAAATCAAGTAACTTCAAATTTTCACAATCTTGGCAGCTTATGCCCTTTTATCAAAATAGACAACTTTCTAAATCTTCCATAAAGCCGTTATAACCAACTTCCCATAAAGTCGTTATAACCCTTTATGGTTTTATACGTATCCATTCCTTTAATAACCAAGAGACTTATGCTATTAAAAACCAAGTATCACATACTTACAAATCAAGTTCTTAACTTTCAAAACACTTCAAGTCTCTTAATATATAGTAAACAAGTTTCTTCTACTTTTAAACCTCAAGTAACTCACTCCTTTGAAACAAGTTACTTCTCTTAAAACATGTCATTTCTCCTCTTTTAAATCAAATAAGTAAATCACTCCTTGACTCCCCTAAAGTCATTATAATGACCTTTAGGTTTTAGAATTAAGGCACTAGCCAAAAGATTTGGAAACCACTTCCTTTTTAAGACTCCATGTACTTTAAGTAAAATACCTTCACTTTTAAGAATCCAAACTTCATCAAGAAAATGGATTATACAACTTACAATCTAAACATCAAAGTACAATCAAGGAAGTACATAGAACAAATTCTATTCTAGGCAATGCAAATACAACCAAGGAATGGATCATTTAAGGAGTAGAACATACTTTCTTAATCTTAAGGAATCATGCTAGAAGAGGAGATAGTTCACATACCTTTTCGGCTAAATCCACAAGCTAAGCCGAATACGCCGTACGTAGAAGTGTCAACCTATAAAGGTCACAACAAGGCTATCAACTTCTAGTCTCTATGTAGAATAATACTAAGTATTTAGTCTCTAATTCTACGGAAAATCGGGCAGCACTTCCTTTGTTTCTACTCACTTTGCCACCTTTTTCAAGGCCGAATACAATAACCAACAAGCCACATTTAAGGCTCCAAACAATAACCAAACAAAGGGGATTACACGCCTTACAATACGTGTAAAATTCCGCCCCACAATTCATACCAAATAGTTTAATACTTCACTAGCCATTCTCGGCCAACATATAACCAACAACACGACGTCTTTCCAATCTTTTTCCAATTCCAAGTTCTTAGGGGAACATGTTATATAGTTATAAACAACTTCAACAACTACAATTTCCTTCTTTACAAAACAACGTGACGACTTAACTAATAATCGACTTGAATTGAAGTCTTAGGGCTAACATGCTAGATTTCGGATTAGGGTTCCAATAGCCAATACACTAATCCAACAACATAATATATTACTCATGCTTGCTAATATCCATAGCTACAATCAATAAGCAATCTTAACTACTAAAACGACAAGATTATACCTTTATAAGCCCTTAAAATTTCCAAGATTCCAAAGTCGCGCCTTAGCAATTCTTAGCTCCTTTCCTTAGGTTCCAATCCGCTCCAAGCACTCCTTAAAGGCCTATGAAGAACCCATCTTCAAGTTCTAACTTCAAAGTTGAAGAACTCCCTTAGTTTCCGCCTTGCGACTAACGTGAAAATGCGTTTTTTCCGAAATCTTTCTATTGAGATAACCTTACAACACCCTTAGGAACATTGGGTTAAAGTCTTGTGGCTAAAGGACAACATTTGCAAATTATTTTGTGTGGGAGGGTCACAAACCCGAGAGGTCTCTTAGTGAAGAACAAGGTTTTTGTGATATTTTCCTAAGTGTTAGATAAGCTTGTCTTGCACTAGTGAAGCATATATAACACAATGAAGGGCTTGGATTAATACACTTGTGGTCTAGGATGAAAGACAATTAATGAAAAGCCAAGTGGACAAGTTGACTAGTCAACAAAATCAAGCTAGCAAGACTAATCTTCCAAGGTGGTCAATGACCATTTTACCCTTGTACAAATTTCGACCAAGCCATGTGGGGGTGTCACGTGTCGCCCTCTCATTCGTTCATAAAATTCCGTAACCCTCGTGGGCCCCACAAAAAAATGTAAAATTCCTCGGGTGGGCCCCACGTGACCAAATCCGTAAAAATAAATTTTCATATTATTTATAAGTTCCATACTCTTCAAATAATGCATTTTGAGAATCCAATTCTCAATAACGAACATTTTTCCTTTCCGACCTTCGGAAGATTTTCCGTCGGAAAAACAATTCTTCCTTTCGCACTAATTTCCAAGTCTTGTTTCCTTACGTACATTCTCTTATACATGTCCTGGACTTACGGGGTGTAACAATAAGGGAATAAGTTAGCAACTCATCCTTTAAAGGGTAGTAACGCCAAGGATTAGAATCAGGACCAATGTCTGAGATTACGTATGTATACCAGAATATTTTAGAATTAAGAAGAGCACGACAAGTAAGAAAATGAGTGAACAAATGTCAAAATAAGTAAAGAAGGAAAGTTGTTTATAATTACGAGTAGTAAGAAAGTACGCATGAATGAGAGTTAGCTGCAATGATACGCGCACTTCAGATTTGAATGATATTGTCCATAAAGTGGTCATGATTTAGATACTACAAATATAAGATTTTTCAGCACACCAGTTAGTAAACAAAACTATGTTGACATTAGAATTATTCACCCACAAGCAGTTTGACTAATGTGAGGACTAAGGAGAGAAGTTGACATGCGAGAGAGCATCTGTTAGATAAGTGGGAGTCTAATTGGTGGATTCAGATAGTTATAGCCCTATGATTTGGAATACAGCAGGGTTATCCCTCATACTAGATGAAAAGAAACATCATGATGAAGATCTCATTGTTAGAGAAGATCGAAAGGATATTTAACAAAAGAGAACTGCAACCTTCGTGTATAATGGGAGAGAGACCCTCAGGTGGAAGGTCCATTTGTGTATTCCCAATATAGCAGGATTATGAGACACAATTATGACGGAGGTCTATTGCTCACGATATTTCATTAACCATGGATCTACAAAGATGTATCATGATCTCCAGGGTATGTATTAGTGAAACGACATGAAGATGAACAATGAGGAGTTTGTAGCTCAATGTCTTAATTGTCAGCCAGTAAAAGTAGAGCACCGAAAGCCCGGTGGTGTGACTCAGAATATTGATATCCCGATGTGGAAATGAGAAATGATTAATATGGATTTCATTACGTGTTTATCTTGCTCTTATCATAAGTTTGATTCTATTTAGGCGATTGTTGATAGACTGATCCAAATCATCTCAATTCTTGGATGTCAAAACTACCTACATAGCCGAGGACTACGAAAGTTGTACGTTAAGGAAATTATTTGCCTTCATAGTATGCCTATTTCTATTATATCTGATCGAGGTATGCAATTCACCATTAATTTTTGGATATCATTTCAAAAGGTGTGGACACTCAAGTTAATCTTAGCATAACTTTTCACCCTCTGACAGACGGGCATGCCGAGCGTACGATTCAGACGCTCGAGGACGTGCTACAAACTTGTGTATTAGACTTTAAGGGAAGTTGGGATAATTACTTACCTCTTATTGAACTTGCGTGCAAAAACAGTTATCATTCTAGCATTAAAATGGCTCCATACGAGGTTTTGTATGGACAAAAATGTAGATCTCCTATAGGGTGGTTCGAAGTAAGCAAATCAAGACTATTTGGGTTTGACTTAGTACATCAAGCCATAGAGAAGGTAAAGCTTATCCAAGCACGACTGTTAACCGCTGATGCGGGAAAAGATGCACACACTTAAACGCAAGTGCACGTTATCGTGACAAGTAATATAGTCTTAGCAAGACCGAATATCGTCCACAAGGATTAGGGTTCAAGTACCAAATATCTATCTTTTGGTATCTATTTGGTAAATTGATATTTGATTTTGTGGTTTATAACTACGAATTATAAAGGCTAATTTAACTAATGAGTTTACTTCAGTTGTGATGAGAATAGGGCTTCCACGTCTCCTCACTATCCGCTTATGTTACTTATTAATGCAATAACTTATGGTCTTCTTCTTTTGGAGAAAGCAGGTTCACTAAATCGTTTTATACTCCCGTTAGGGTTATATAAACACTCAACCCCAGTATTGCTCCTTTCTACCTTTCGGTGATAAGGATGACTCTATAGGAGGATTAAGACTAAGAACCTAGTTAACCGTCACGCACAATGCGTAAAATTAGGGTTGTTAAGCCTCTCGTTAACGCTACATAAATAATTGAGGTATTTTCATCCCCAATCCAAGAATGTCTACCCAACTTACAGCATATTCACAATCCCCTCCTTTCGGAGTCTGATTAGAAATCATATAGTGATAATTAGTTTTCAATTAACTATCAAGCATTCAATTTAATTATTGGATAGATCTCAACAAGAAGAATAATAACCATAAGCATGCATTAAATCATAACATAAGTTTCTAGAGATTCAACATGGAAAGCCCTATAAGAGAATTAGTTCCTAGCCATTGACATGACAAGAACTAATTCAATGTTCATCATAAAAACTGAAATAAAGACAAGAAAAGAAAAGAAAATACTTAAGAATGAGTCTCCAAGCCAAGCATCCAAGGGTTGTGTTGTGGAATATTTACAAGATGGATTGGTGGAAGGATGGATGTAGAATGGTGAATGGTGGAATGGAGAATGAATAATTCTTCTAATGATGTATAGTATTTATAGCCAAAGAATCCTTTTGGTGAAGGGTTAGGGATTTTGTAGGTAGGAAAAGTTATTAGAATCCTTTTAGGTAAGGGTTTTAAGGTAGGAAAAGTTATCCCTTTAGGTAGGAAAAGTTATCCCTTTAGGTAGGAAAATTTATCCCTTTAGGATTCTGAAAACATGTCAAATTCGGCCCAGCACTTCATAATTCTCGCGTCGGTGCCTCAGAAGGCCTGTGGCGGCTGAAAATCAGCAACTCGGGACTTTCAAGACTTTGGCGCGGCTTTCCGGTGGCGTTTTTAGCGGTCGCCTCGTTGCCCTTTTTTCGTCCGGACTTCGTCTGAACTCCTCTATAATTCCCGGAACTTCTTAGACTTCATTTCTTGGCCCTTTTGTGTGCAATTCCATCTCATTTATGCTCATTTTCTCTTCTTTTCGTCATTTCTCCATTTCTGACCGCTGTGACACAAAAGAAAGGAAAACGACCCTAATACTATACTAAACATAAACAAAATGAGTAAAATACTAACTAAAAATGACTCAAAAAGTGTATATAAAATACACCGATCAACAGCTTAGAGTCGTCAAAAGTCGTATTCAGATGTGCGACAGCAAGACTTAGAATTTTAGGTAGATAATTGGGTCTTCTTGAAGATTTCTCATATGAAGGGTGTAATGAGATTTGGAAAAAGAGAAAACCCAGTCCAAGGGTATAAATCAAACAAATCGAAAAATGGCCCCATAAGTAGTAAACATTGATTGGTCCGAGATAAAGGGCGTTTCTATGAGGATAAGTGTGATCACGAGAAAGTTAGACATAGGAACCCCAACATTCGAGGACAAATGTTTCTAAAGGGGAAAAGATGTAACATCCCGTACTTTTGGGTCATGGTTTGAATCGCTAGGCGTATGTAAATAGACTCGAGCATTGGAGAATTTATGTCATATTCACGTACGCAAATGAAGAGCTTAATATATAAATGGATGTGGTCCCGAAATAATTTAGGACTTAATAAGTGTAACGACGGGGATTGGAAATAATATTTATATGTGTCTAAATAGTCTATGGACTTGTGCTATATCACACGATCACGATAATGAGTATATGAGGTGTATTAAAAATGGTTGATATTTAGGTAAATTGGGGACAAGAAATTAATTACAATTATAGTGGGAGACAATATATGACTATTGTTATGGATACATCCATTAGTAAACACATTTGTTTCAGGAAATATGCATTGTAAGCAAACAATTCTTCAAAGCATAAATATATGTTGTTGCCTCCTGTTTCTGTAGATAATTGTTTGTCCTAGATTGTTCTGTTTCTGTAACTTACTGCATTTTTGTTACCTTATGGAAAATCGATAAAAAGGAATTAGCATGGCCATACTTTCCCCTATAGAAGAGAGGTCTACAAGTTTATAATTCTTGTTAAAGACCTTTCCATGTTAGTTTACTATGACTTAATTATTTAGTGGGACAAGAGGGTCAGATTTTTATCCACTTTAATCGTACAAAAAATTCTCCAAAGTGAAGGAACAACAAGTGGAATAGAATAAACGGACCAAAACACCTCTTATATATACATATTTTGGGGCTGGTCACAAGATGGTTTTGAAGAGGGAATGTGTATGTTCTTTAGGAGGAAAAACACAATTACTTTTCCAGGGAATAGTTACAAAACATCTTTGACGAAGAAACTAATTACAGAAGCAATAAACGGGATTTTGTTCTCTACTTCGATCTCATTATTCCGTTTTAGCCGTTTTTAAATCCAGGATTTCTTCAAAATGAAGCTAAGGTTGAGGCGCTAGAGGAACTGCGTAAATTGTGTTGTTAGGTGACTCGACACATGTATGTTAAGACAAATAATTTATTCTTTTGGCTTGTTCTAAGTATGAAACACAAACGTAATATTGTTCCATAAATGATTCTACTCTTAGTAGTTAAGGATGTTCACGTTATTTATTCCTACTGTCAAAGAATATCTAAATATGTTCCTAAATACCTATTGAGGTATATAGGAAAGATGTTAGTATTCACAATGTTAATCAGAGGTTGATCGATAATACATCACTCCGACAAACTTATAGTGTCTTATTATCATATCATTCATACACATACCTTGACCTCAAAATGAGTTATATACTATACTATATGTATGCATTATATATATGTATGGGATATGGGGAAAGGGGAAGACATTATATACGCACACCACCTGCAACTGGTACAGATATACACGAAAATAGTTATGCCCACAGAGGCCGATATGATATGATGAGGTGCCCACAGAGGCCGATATGATATGATGAGGTGCCCACAAAGGCTTGATGGAATTATATACAAAAATGTATATGCATTACCACATTGTGCATGGAATTTAGGCATGTTATGGCCCTCAGAGGTATTCTACACAGACATGATACTTATGCATATTATGGCCCTGCTAGGCATTCTGCACAGACATGATACTTATGCATATTATGACACTCAGAGGTAATCTCTACTGGTCTATTGTTCCTGTCTCAGGTTACTTTCATGTCTCTATTATGCTATTCTTCATTCCTAACATACTCGATACATCAGTCGTACTAACATCCCTTTTGTCGGGCGACACTGCGTTTCATGCCCGTAGGCTCAGGTAGACAAGGTGACAGTTCACACTAGTAGGTTGCTGGTTCTGTTGATATTGGAGGACTCTACTTGTTCCAAAGTTGTAGTCTAGGTATGCTTCGATATTTTTGATATGCGTTGGGGTATGGCGGGGCCCTGTCCAACCTTATGATGTCACATACTCTTTAGAGGCTTGTAGATAATTGTCCTGTGTATAGTAATCGTGTATGGCCCTGTCGGCCTTGGTATGTATATATATATAGGTTGAGTCCTTCTGGTTGCAGGATTTTACATAACGCTTTTCCAGTTACTATTTCCATATGTCAGCAGTGTATATCGTGGCGGCCCTCATGGCCTATGAGAAATTACAGTTATATGATAAATATGTCATTAGTGATTCTCGACAGGTAGGGTCCGGGTTCCCATCATGGCCATCAGGTTTGGGTCGTGACAGATTAATTGTGCTTTCATCACTTCAATTGTTATCTAAATTATGGAAATTAGCTATATTAACAATTATTTGGCATTGTGTAATTACTTGTTGTACGCAATACTCATTTCATACTTCATATGATATAATTGACATACTTATTTGATGAATCATATGGGATGGTATGGTTTGGCCTATTTGGATATGATACTGGATAGAGTGATGATGACAGTATAGCCTATCAACTGGATGCCCGATGTGATCTGGGAGATCTAAAATTTGGGGTGAGTATATGGACCTCATAAATCCCCCATGTCTCATATGAAACATACTGTAGGAACGTGTGTATATTGATGTATATTGACCATGTGTTATGCCTTGTGGTTTCACATTTCATCCCATTGTCGATTGTATCGACATTTTGGGGAGATATGTGACCTTACAGAAGGATAATGAGAGTTTATAGGTTGTCTACAAAACTATCAGAGTGTATAAAAGTTAAACATATCAAGGAAAATATGTTTGGACAAAAATATGCGGAATCCCAATTTGACGGCCTAAAAAGGCAGACCGTACAAAAATGTACGGACCATTAAAATGGGACCCCCACCATACTTTTGGGAGACAAATTGTACGGTCTAAATTGACGGACCGTACAAAATTGTTTCGACCATCAATTTGGTCGGTAGCTGACTTTGTTTTGGTATTAAGCGATTCCAAGACCATTTTTTGGTCATTTTTCGACCAAACATATCTCTCTCCCTCTTAAACCCTCCCAACATATTCCCATGGTTTCAAAGTGATTTCAAGGTTATTACACCCTAATTCTACATCCAAAATCTAGGTTTAAGTAAGGAATAACTATTCTATGAAGTTGGTATACAATAAGGGTTGTTCTTGGTGGATGAGGAGACTTGGTATGAGGTTATACTTACTGTATAAGGTTAGAATTATACTCTCTTTCTTTTTCTTATTCTTATTCATGTAATAATTAAGTGTTTAGGTGAAGAATCTATGAGTTAGCACTTTAATTGGCAAGGGGAAGTTAGGGTTTTATTGTTGGGTTGTTTGGAAATTGATTATATGACTAGTTATGGGTGAGAATTATGGTATGTAATTTGATTATGATGTAGATGTTGTTGCAGTGCTTAATTAAAGTATTAGGCTTGATGATAGATATTTCAAGATATATAGAGTAATAGCTACAAAACATGTAAAGGTTGTTCTTAACTTATGTTGGGCTATATGAATAAATTTAAAGCTTGTTATTAAGTCGTTGAATCTTGTTAATAGTTGATGGAGGAGGAAAGGAAGCTAGAAAGAGCTAATGATGTTCTTTCGATATTGAATTTCCATTAACAAAGGATATGAAAATATAAGCAAGTCAAGTGTTTGATCAAGTATCATAATGAAACCATCTTTAATCTATCAACTTGATATTGACCGAATTATGTCTAATACATAGGATATCATTCAAAGAGTGGCTGGAGGATTGTAAGCTAGCATTATCAGAGCAACAAAGGTATGTTAAGACTCACTCTTTCGTTCTATCGTCATGACCTGCAAAGAAACGTAACTATAATGTTGTTACTTAAAAAAGAACTTTATTATCTAGGTTTAAGCTTATGAACCTCATTTTTTAATATTGTTATAGTTCATTAACCTTATGGTTCTTTGTTGGAATAACTCTCTTCCTTGAAATCATCTTGAATCTTATGTATTTTTATGATCTTTGTTGACTCTATGATAATTGATACAAATACAATTACATAATGATAATTGGAGGATAATGACATTGAGTCACTCCGATTGAATTCATAAGGCCCTTCAGAGTCATTCTTTGTATTGAACTTATATATATATATATATGTATATATATATATATATATATATATATATATATATATATATATATATATATATATATATATATATATATATATATATGTATTTATTTTCTTAGCGAGCTGCACTATAATCAGTCGGGTATGACGCTTATATGCGCACACCACTGTAGTTGGTTTTAATATTAATGAGTCACACATCTAGGCTGGGTACGACCAATTCCTCCATAAGGATGGGTACGATATGATATGACATGATTTGCCACAGAGTGGCTTAATACTATATTATATACACATGACCCAAATGGATGGCTAGATTTTTATAGACATGCATATATATCCATGATTGCTACAACGTATGCCCTAAGAGGCTGGTTATGAGTTTCAGGTTGACTTCTTTACTCTTCATTTGGATTTCATCCTACATTTTTATGTTGTATGTCTTACATATTCAGTACATCTTTCGTACTGATGCCCCTTTTTGGGGTACTGCATTTCATATCCGCAGGTACATACAAAGATATAGATGATTCCTCACAGTAGTGACTCGACTCAGCCGAAGGTTGTTACACTCCTTTCTTCGGATCCGTCTGGTGAGCTGATAGGTATGATGTTGTATATGGTTGGGTATGGCGGGGCCCTGTCCCATCCAGATGTTATTGATATATTCTCTAGAGGCTTATAGACAGTTGTGTTGTGTCTTATAGTCTTGTATAATTATGTCGGCCTCTTCTATAGACTTGGTTTGTTCATGTCGGCCTTGTTATATATATATATATGTATATATATATCCTTCTTTAGTAAGGGGTTTTATCCCTACTTGGACTAAACCAATGTGAATGTACTTGTAATTTCTTTCTCTATGCTTTTTCAAGGATGTTTGAGAAAGTAATTGAATTGTTTCAAAAGTTTTTGTTAATTGAATATCTCTTTCTTCTGTCTTGATTGTGAAATCAGTTTTGAAGAATTGATATTTGGAATTTTTGTAAATTTGATCTCTATTGACTTTTGGGATTTCCCAACTGTCAATTGATTTTTCGAAATCGTGTATAACGATTCCTTCAGAATTGATTATCTTCTTTGATTCAAAAGAGGAAGATGATTGAGAATTGTAAGAATTAGTTCTGGCTAAAAACGGATCCATGTATGGTTTTGTGATTTTATAAAAGTAATCTCTATTTACCTTTTGTAAGATTAATTATCAATTTATTATTCAAAAACGTATATATCGATTTCTTCGGAATTTATTATCTTCTTTGAATCCATGGAAGAAGATGATTCCAAAAACATAAGAAGTAATTCTATTGAGAGAATGATTTCAAGTATGTGGAATTCCAAGTATGAATCAGTTCCATGGATTCAAAGAAGATAATAAATTCTGAAGAAATCGATATATACGTTTTTGAATAGTAGATTGATAATTAATCTTACAAAAGGTAAATAGAGATTACTTTTATAAAATCACAAAACCATACATGGATCCGTTTTTAGCCAGAACTAATTCTTATAATTCTCAATCATCTTCTTCTTTTGAATCAAAGAAGATAATCAATTCTTGAAGAGATCGTCATACACGATTTCGAAAAATCAATTGACAGTTGGGAAATCCCAAAAGTCAATAGAGATCAAATTTACAAAAATTCCAAATATCAATTCTTCAAAACTGATTTCACAATCAAGACAGAAGAAAGAGATATTCAATTAACAAAACCTTTTGAAACAATTCAATTACTTTCTCAAACATCCTTGAAAAAACATAGAGAAAGAAATTACAAATACATTCACATTGGTTTAGTCCAAGTAGGGATAAAACCCCTTACTAAAGAAGGATTAAACACCTCAATCCTTGCTATCTTAAGAGATGCAAGATTCACAAATTTCGAAGATTCCTTGTTAAGTTCGGTTGAGTTCAGTTTCTGCACAGGACCAATCTCTTTTGATTGTTACCCAAACTTTTCAGTTTCTTTGAATGACAAAAATATCCAAAAATCCCTCGTCTTACAAATCAAGACACATAATTACCAAATGCTTGAAGGATCTATTCCTGTAGCATTAATTTTCAGAATTCACTACAAAGCTATGACTTCTGCTTTTGCAACAAAAGTCAGATACCATAGTAAGAAAGGTGAAACCCTTCTTCTACAAACAGACCTTTCCAAATCTAACACGGTAGTACCACGACCCATTATATGGAAAGATATTACCCTACCAGATGAATGGACCCTGGAAGGCGTAGCAAAACATGAACCCTTAGAATCTGAGCAACCAAATACTCATCTTAGAGAAATTACACAATACCAAGATGGTAGGGTTAGCCTCTCATTTTTAAGAAGATCTATTAGCAATAGATATGAAGACACCAGTTCCGAAGAGACCCTAGACTTAGGAAGAGTCTCACAAATTCCTTCAATAACAAATACACCGGTCAAAATTAAACCTAGGTATTCTACATCAGATCTACCAAATCTGACGAACGTAGACTACACAAATCAAATACCCAAACCAGTATATATGAATCCCGTGGTTAGAGAAAAGATGGAAGACGAAGAACCTACTAGTCCAACATACTCTTCAATAACCCACAATGAATTAGCAAATGAAATTAAGGTTCTAGAAAAAGAATTCCAAGTAGATAAAAAACTAATACAAAAAGAATTCTATCAAGAACATAATTCACAAAAAAAAAATTGGTTCTTTAAAAATTTCCTTAAATCAAGAAAACAAATACAAAATGAATTCTACGAATTTGTCCAAAATAATAAAATCAATATACCGTTCTTTAAATGGTTTGAGATATATTCCTCTCAAAACTCCATAAATTTTCCCTTCCTTAAAACAAAATCCTCCACTATCGAGAACAGTGTAACAATGTTAACACATAACTCCGATAGCAGTGGTACATCAAAATAATTAGAAAAACCCCTCATCAACAATATGAATTGGGAACAACAACCAGTTCAAGGAATACAAATAGCTCCAGGGTTACAAATAATCCCTGCTCCAGATCTAGGAATAATTAAACCCCTAGCTCAATCCCGTTACAATGCCGCTTCAATTTACGATTGGAATCTTGATGGAATGACTGAATACAATATCCTCAGTTTTCTCCAACAAATGACAATGGCAGCAAATGTCTACCAAACGCAAAAAGAAGTCCTCGATAAAACCTCTGCAGAACTGCTAATCGCAGGATTCTCAGGGCAATTAAAAGGATGGTGGGATCATTATCTCACTGACCAACAGAAAGAAAACATTTTAAATGCCATAAAAACCGATGAAGAAGGAATACCAATATTAACAGATCTAGGAGAACCTATACAAGATGCAGTATCAACATTGATACTGACAATATCTTTAAATTTCATAGGTGATTCTACACATCTAAAAAATAAAAATGCTGAATTACTTTCAAATTTAAAATGCAAAAAATTAGGAATAAAATAAAAGAAAATTGTGGAAAACAAATTATACCTTACGATGAGTTTACATACGGAGAATTAGTCTGTATAACTCAACAAGAAGGACTAAAAATCTGTCAGGATCTAAAAATACAAAAACACCTCAAAAAAGAATTAAAAAGAACAAAATGTGAATTAGGAACATTTTGTAAACAATTCGAACCAGCTACCATAGAAAATTCCAAAAGCTGCGAGGGAGATTGTAGCAAAACTAAATATTCCATGGATAATCCTTCCAAAAAATTATTAAAAGATTACAGAAATAATAATGATTATTATAAAAATCCTTATAAAAATAATCGTTATAAAAATAATAGGAATACAAAAACGAATTTCAATTCAAAATACAGAAACATAACTTGTTACAAATGTAATAAGAAAGGACATACATCAAAATACTGTAGGATGAATAAAAAATTACAAGAATTAAATCAAGATGAAAACACCACAAAGAAAATATCTAATCTACTACTTGATTCCTCTGATTCGGAAGCAAATCAGTCAGAACCTGGCTATTTCTCTCTTTCATCAGAAGACAATAAACCCCTCCAAGTAGACGAATTACTCACGAGTAGTTCAACAGATAAACCTGAAAAGGTTAAAGGAAAACGAATATGCGTGTTAACTAAAGATCAAGAATTTATGGTAGATATGATTAAACACATAGATACCCAACACCAAAAGGAATATCTGAATAAACTCCTTAAAACCTTTACCCCAGAAAAGGTTGAAATAAAGAATAATGTATTACCTTGTACTTCCAGAAAATACGATTTGACAAAAATCCTGGAAAAAGGTAAGAGAATTAAAGAAATAACAATTCATGAATTATAAAAACAAATAATTCAAGTAAAATTAGAAGTAAAAGAATTAAAAGAAAAACAACAAAAAGATTCGGAATTAATTAAAATCATACTTTCGAATAGAGTAAAACAAAACTCCGTTCCGGAAGATGATGACTCGTCTGATTCAGAAAATCCCGAAAATAATAATCAAATAGAAAATCTAGAAGAAATCCCAGAAGATTTTCTAACAGTATTAAGACAAATAACAACAAAGAAATATTTAATTAAAATAACATTAAAATTTTCAGATAAATTCAAGATAACAACTGTTGCCCTCTTCGACACATGAGCAGACTTAAACTGCATAAAAACTGGTATAATACCAGAAATATTCCTGGAATAGACACATGACTCATTAGCAACTGCTAATAATTCTAAATTAGAAATTAATTACAAAACCAAGGCATCAATTATAAATGATGGAACTTCAATAACAACATCATTTGTCCTGGTAAAAGAAATTCACAATACCATAATATTAGGAACACCATTTATGAATTTAATCACTCCTTATGCAGTGAGTAATAAATCAATATCCTTTAATTTCAAAAATAAAAAACTAAAATTTTGGTTCATGTCAACACCAAAAATAAAAGATCTCAATCTCATGAAAACATGCTCAATTCAAAAAGAAAAATTATATTTACAAGAATTGAAAAACAATTTTCCTAAAAAACCAATTGATATTATGTTCAAAACCCTTTTTCAAAATGAATTTCAACATCATACATATTTTCAAAATCCTGCATTAAAATTAATTTTCTCAAAATTAATATTTAAAGAATTTTTTCCAGGAATCCTGGTCCGTGATTATTTCAATATGTCCTACCATTGCCCGAATGACAGGTGTATAGCCTACAATCACAAAATATCAAGGAAAGATATGCGTGAATGTGGACAATACTGTATACAGGCAGTATGTGGATCTTTGCTCCAAAAAAGAAAAGAAGAAACCCTTCCTACTATAAATACCCCGGCTACTACACCACAACAACATGAAGAAAATTACATGGCTCCCAAAAAACCCCAAAATACAAATACCAAACCAGTGAAAATAGAAAAAGAAAAATCCCCAGAAAAACCAATGTCCTGGTATGATGCAGTTATGGTAGAAGAACAAATAAATTCCAGCAGCACAGAATCTGTGCAGAAATCACCGCAAAAAACCACAGAAGAATTAACCGCTGAAAATATCTTCCAGCTCCTTACAAAATCGCCAGAATTACAGAAGGCATTAAGGCAACTTCAAATTCCGAAAGAAGAAATGATAGAGGAAAAAACCTCTAAAATTGAAACAAAAATCGAGAAAGGAGAATCTTCAAAAACCCTTTCTCAAAAAGAATTTTTAAAAATCGAGAAGGATGAATTTTCAAAAAACCTTTCTCAAAAACAATTTTCCAAAAATCAACTTGTGATACCACAAGTACCCAAAAAATCAGCTCCTGAATTTTTCATAAAATCATTTTTTCAAAAAATTGTAACTCTCGAAAAAGGATACTTTGATAAAGACCCTTTTTTGGCACTACAAAATTATTTTGGACCAAAATGGTTTTATAAATCATGGGACGATTTAAAAACCCCATACTTTTACCAGGCTATCCTTGACATAACATGATCGGCCACAACAAAAATTAATTTTTTCAATAACAATCCAGATCCCTCTTATTCGACTGCAAAATACTCCGAGTAATTGCTCCAATTCATTGGGGGAATGACTTGTCAAAACTAATTAATTTTCCAAATTCACACAAAAATGAACCCTTTTTTTATATTCCCTTTAATTTCTGGGACTACCAACAAGCTTGGTTTAATTCCTTTTTAATTCAAAATTCAAAATTATCGCATACTTGGCTTTTCCATTTTGATACTTCATGTGATGCCTCGCAATTTCCTACTTGGTGGAATTCATGGTGGGAACAATTCGGATCTACACTTGAGATACAAAAACCCGAAATTATTAAATCTTTTAGCCTCTTCAAATCCCAATTTACTCCCTCAGAAGAAGAAAAAAGATTTACACCATTGCACCTTTTCCACACAAAATTCCATCTACCATGGGTATTCACCTGGTTCGTAGATTATTCAGATGACAAAATTCCAGTCATCCGAAGGAGATTTAAAATTAGATGGTGGGACAGTTTTAAAATACCAAGGAGCCTCTCACCCCCAAATGTTCAACAATGGCTAGATGATAATAAACCAATTCCATTACAGGCACCTCCATAGAGAGCACAGATGCCATTCCAGACAAAGGAACATACCCAGTTCCTATCCCAAAAATCCCAGATGGCTTCCATGCTAGCTGCAGCAAAAACCCCGGAAGAGATACAGGAAATATTCCAAAAATTTGCATTATCCTCATCCAAACAGGACTCTTCAAACGATGAGGAAGAACCCGGAATTGAAAATGCAAATATCCCTATTTTTGGAAACAATGGATTCTAGATGCTGGCAAAATACCAAAAATCCCGGAGGAATAATTGACAGACAAATTGACCGAAATTTACGGAGACACAATTGACGACAAATCTCAGTGCTCCAAATAGTAAAAGCGGAATCTGAGAAGAAGACAAAAATACTGAGGTCATGCATGACCTCATACAACACTCGGATGAATAGTGACGCGGATGAATAGTAACGCGGATGAATAGTGACGCGGATGAATAGTGACGCGGATGAATAGTTAATTTACTAAAATATCCTTGTAATAGTGAATTCCCACTTTGTAATTCTCTTATAAATAGAGAACCCCTCTCCCTTAGTTTCACAAGTCATTTTTTCTGATAGTCTCTCTCTCTTAGTTTAGATTGCTCTTCCTTCTCTCTAGAAGTTGAAGATCATCAAAGTTCTTTCCCTTAGTGGGAATCAGTTACCAAAATTATCCAAGTTCATAAGACCTCGGGGAGTCTATGAACTAATACTCCAATTCCTTACCCGAAAATTTACCCAGAAATACTCCAATTGACATGATTCAGTTCATCCACTGATTCATAACGAAATACTCCAATTCCTTACCCGAAAATTTACCCAGAAATTATCCAATTGACATGATTCAGTTCATCCACTGATTCATAACGAAATACTCCGTTACAAAATTATCCTCTTTGTAAGTACTTTAAAGTTTTGAATAAAATTTACGTTTTAATTATTTTAATTATCTTGAAACATGGTTGATTCTACCACCTACTGCAATTAAATTCACGTCTTTAATTTATTTAAATTCTGCATATGGTTGGCCGAGCCACCTCCATTAAATTCCTGCACTTTTAATTTTTAATTTACTTAAATTCCTGCAGATCCTTATGCTTATGGCTTCCTTCATGAGGAACCTTAGCTAAGTTAGCTTTTCTCTATTTACCTGCCGTATTTTTACTTATCTTTATACTATTCAGTCTTTTATATGTCTTTTGCTTCCCTATTTATTATCCCCTTTAGCTTTTAGAGAGGATTTCTTCTCTAATGATTTCTTAGCTAAGGCCGAGGATAATAAATAGGGAAGCAAAAGACATATAAAAGACTGAATAGTATAAAGATAAGTAAAAATACGGCAGGTAAATAGAGAAAAGCTAACTTAGCTAAGGTTCTCATGAAGAAGCCATAAGCATAAGGATCTCAGAATTTAAGTAAATTAAAAATTAAAAGTGCAGAATTTAATGGTGGCTACAACCATATGCAGAATTTAAATAAATTAAAGACGTGAATCTAATTGCAGAGTGTGAAACCAACCATGTTGCAAGATAATTAAAATAATTAAAACGTAAATTTTATTCAAAACTTTAAAGTACTTACAAAGAGGATAATTTTGTAACGGAGTATTTCGTTATGAATCAGTGGATGAACTGAATCATGTCAATTGGATAATTTCTGGGTAAATTTTCTGCAAGGAATTGGAGTATTAGTTCATAGACTCCCCGAGGTCTTATGAACTTGGATAATTTTGGTAACTGATTCCCACTAAGGGGAAGAACTTTGATGATCTTCAACTTCTAGAGAGAAGGAAGAGCAATCTAAACTAAGAGAGAGAGACTATCAGAAAAAATGACTTCTGAAACTAACGGAGAGGGGTTCTCTATTTATAAGAGAATTACAAAGTGGGGATTCACTATTACAAGGGTATTTTAGTAAATTAACTATTCATCCGCGTCACTATTCATCCGTGTCACTATTCATCCGTGTTACTATTCATCCGCGTCACTATTCATCCGTTTCACTATTCATCCGAGTGCTGTATGAGGTCATGCATGACCTCAGTATTTTTGTCTTCTTCTCAGATTCCGCTTTTACTATTTGGAGCACTGAGATTTGGCGTCAATTGTGTCTCCGTAAATTTCGGTCAATTCGTCTGACAATTATTTCTCCGGTATTTTCGGTATTTTGGCAGCATCTAGAATCTACTGTTGCCAAAAATAGGGATATTTGCATTTTCAATTTCGGGTTCTTCCTCATCGTTTGAAGAGTCCTGTTTGGATGAGGATGGTGCAAATTTTTGGAATATTGCCTGTATCTCTTTTGGGGTTTTTGCTGCAGCTAGCATGGAAGCCATCTGGGATTTTTGGGATAGGAACTGGGTATTTTCCTTTGTCTGGAATGGCGTATGTGCTCTCTGTGGAGGTGCCTGTAATGGAATTGGTTTATTATCATCTAGCCATTGTTGAACATTTGGGGGTGAGAGGCTCCTTGGTATTTTAAAACTGTCCCACCATCTAATTTTAAATCTCCTTCGGATGACTGGAATTTTGTCATCTGAATAATCTACGAACCAGGTGAATACCCATGGTAGATGGAATTTTGTGTGGAAAAGGTGCAATGGTGTAAATCTTTTTTCTTCTTCTGAGGGAGTAAATTGGGATTTGAAGAGGCTAAAAGATTTAATAATTTCGGGTTTTTGTATCTCAAGTGTTTATCCGAATCGTTCCTACCATGAATTCCACCAAGTAGAAAATTGTGAAGCATCACATGAAGTATCAAAATGGAAAAGCCAAGTATGCGATAATTTTGAATTTTGAATTAAAAAGGAATTAAACCAAGCTTGTTGGTAGTCCCAGTAATTAAAGGGAATATCGAAAAAAGGGTTTATTTTTGTGTGAATTTGGAAAATTTATGAGTTTTGACAAGTCATTCCCCCAATGAATTGGAGCAATTACTCAGAGTATTTTGTAGATCAAATAAGAGGGATCTTTTATTAAAAAATTTACTTTTGTCGTTGTTGATCCTGGTTTGTCAAGGATAGCTTGATAAAAGTATGGAGGTTTTAGGTTATCTTTATGATTCGTAAAACCATTTTGTCTCAAAATTTTATTTTTAAAATAACTCATATTTTCTAATTGAGAAATTGATTTGAGAAAGGGTTTTAAAAAAAAATTCTCTGTTTTTAGAATACATTTAGTTTTGGAAATTGATTTGAGAAAGTGTTTTGAAAATTCTTTCTCTGTTTTTAGAAAACATTTAGTTTAATCATTTTTTGGATGATTCTTTATTTACGGACCAGAAATTGTATCATCTTCTTACTTTGAAGTATTTTGCTGTATTTGCTTCTTCTGAATTCGTATCAACTTAATCTGTATATCAACTTCTTTCTTCCTCCGAGGGATTTGTTGAAGGAGTAAGAGGGGATTTTTAGGTATTTTCTCTGTTTTGTAGGAATTCACGGGTCAGGAAATCTGGAATGGAATTTGTTTCTCTTTTTATATATTCAATATCAAAATAAAAAATACTAAGAATTGCTTGCCATCTGGCGAAAATTTTTTTTGATGCAAGGTTTTGAACATCTTTTTGTAAAACCTCTTTAGCACTTTTGCAATCGACTCTAAGTAAAAAAAATTGATTTAGTAAATCACTTTGAAATTTTTGTATGCATAAGACGATGCTCAAAATTTCTTTTTTAATGGTAGCATAATTTTTCTGGGTATCATTCCAATGGGAAGAGGTGTACTGGACTATACATTCTTTTCCATCTGAATTTTGTTTTAAGATTCCTCCGTATCCTAAGTCTGAGGCATCTGTTTCTACTACCTTAGGTAGCTGGGGATTTGCTATATGAAGACACGGTATTTCTAGTACCTTTTTCTTGATTTTCTGGATACAAATAGTATGGTCGTCAGTCCATGGAGTCGGATTTTTCTTTAGTCTATCATGGAGTGGTTTTTCCATCTTATTGATCTATGGACAAAAATCTAAAACATAATTTAAGCTACCTAAGAATCTTTGCAACTGAGTTTTGTCAAGGATTTTGTCAGGGAATTTGTTTGTGAATTCTAAGGACCTTTCTATGGGAGTAATTTCACCTTGGGATAGATAATGTCCTAGAAATCTTATTCTAGTCTGAAACATGTTCATTTTTTACTTGGAAACTACCAATCCATTTTTCTTGGTGACATAAAAGAATGTTTTGAGATGTTTGAAATGTTCTTCTATGGAATCTGAGAAGATTAAAACATCATCAATATAGACTATGCAGAATTTGGAATGATCATTGAAAATGTCATTCATTATTCGTTGGAATTCTGAAGGTGCATTTTTTAAACCAAAAGGCATTACATTCCATTCGTATTGCCCAAAGGGTACCGTAAATACGGTTTTATAACGATCTTTCGCAGAAATCTGGATCTGCCAAAAACCTGATTTCATGTCAAATTTTGAGAATATTAAGGCAGAATGGAGTTTTTGCAACAAGTCTCTTTTGTTTGGGATTGGGTATCTAATCCATTTGAGGGTTGTATTTAGCGGTTTATAATTTATCACTAATCTAGGAATTCCTCTTTCTATTTCGGATTTTTTGTTTATATAGAAAGCAACACAACTCCAAGGGGATCGAGATTTGGAAATTAATTTTTTATTTTCAAGATCATGTATTTCTTTTCTGCAATGTTGTTCAAGATCGCTATTCATTTGAATGGGTCTTGCTTTTGTCGGAATTTGTTTTTCATCAAAATCCTCTTCATAAGGAAGATCTACTATGTGTTGTTTTCTATTACAAAAGGCATTTGGAATTTCGGAACATATTTCAGTTTCGAATGTTTTTTGGAGTTTGGAGATTTGTCTTTTAACATCGGGTATCTCTAATTGGGTATTTAATCTCTTAACTGAAACTTCCTTTTTCAGTTCTTGTAGGTGGTATATTTTTCCTTGTATTTTTGCGTTTATACCATCTTCATGTATCGAACAAGTTCTTATTATGTTTAAATTTCTTGTTTTTGGTTTTGTTATGAAATGGAATTTTAATTTTTTTTTACTAAATTTAAAAGATACGGAATCGCTATCTATTTTGTAAGGAGTGATGAGATTTATGAATGGTGTTCCTAAGATGACGGAACTGTGTATATCATCTGTTAAAACAAACGGTGTTGTTATAGAAACTCCGTTATTTTCAATTGTCGCACTGGTCTTTGAATCAATTCTAATTTTGGTGTTATTAGCAGCTTTTACTCTTTCACTAGTTTTTTCTCTGAACTTTTCTGGTACTATGTCTATTTTTATTAGGTTTAAATCTGCACCCGTATCAAAAAATGCAATTGTTTGAATTTTAAAGTTTTCCGAGAATTTAAGAGTAATTTTTATTAGGTATCTTTTTGACGTGATTTGTCTTAGGACATTAAGGAAGTCTTTTGGAATTTCTTCTAGGCTTTTCGACTCTAAGGGGTTTTCTGAATTGGATTTAGAGTTTTGTGATGTTGGTTTTGAAAGGATTATTTTTATTAATTTAGAATCTTGTTTCTGTTTTTCTTTTAATTCTTTTATCTCTATTTTTACTTCTTTTATTTCTTTTTGTAATTCTTGTTTTGTTATTTCTTTTTTATCATTGTTTAACACACACACACTGTTAATTATTTCAGGTGAACTAGCCGTGACCAATTCAGCTATTTGAAAGAGACCACTAGGCATAATCCTGGTTTCTGAATCAGAATTATGTAATTTCATTTTACAGTACTTTGAATTTTTCCTGTATTTGGAAATGTCTTTTCTAGGATTTATTTCATCCTGGAATTGTTGTAAGACATTATTGTTTTTTGAATTATGTATTAAAGTTTCACACCTTTTCTCGGTGGATTGTGGTGTATCTGGAATAATGAATTCTGTGTTAGAACTACTAGATGTTCCAATTTTGCTTAATTGGTCTTGTAAGGCCTGAACGAATTCAGACTTACTTTGTTTGATATCTTTAACACTATCCTTGGATATTTGGAATGGTTTAAAGATCGGACTTTTCAAATTTGTTTCTTTAGGTGATTCTGAAGATCCTATAGTTACTACATGATGGTCCTTTATATAATTTTCTATTCTGTCCAATTGTTTTCCTATGGTATTTAAGCTAATGTTGGTGAAGTTATTTTGTGCAAATACGTTTTTCGTATTTGTTCTCTCATCTTCTGAATGAGTTTTAAAAGGAAAAGATCTCAATCTCATGAAATATTCTGCATATGGTACTACCGTATTTAGGTCGGGGATCTAAAGGGGATAATAAATAGGGAAGCAAAAGACATATAAAAGACTGAATAGTATAAAGATAAGTAAAAATACAGGTAAATAGAGAAAAGCTAACTTAGCTAAGGTTCCTCATGAAGGAAGCCATAAGCATAAGGATCTACAGGAATTTAAGTGAATTAAAGTGCAGGAATTTAATGCAAGAATTTAATTGAGGTGGCTCGGCCAACCATATGCAGAAAGTAAATTAATTTAAAGATGTAAATTAATTACAGTAGGTGGTAGAACCAACCATGTTGCATGATAATTATAATTTAAAAACGTGAATTTTATTCAAAACTTTAAAGTACTTACAAAGAGGATAATTTTGTAACTGGATAATTTCGTTATGAATCAGTGGATGAACTGAATCATGTCAATTGGATAATTTCTGGGTAAACTGGATAATTTCTGGGTATAAATCAGTTGATGAACTGAATCATGTGAATTGGATAATTTCTGGGTAAATTATCGGGTAAGGAACGGAATATTAGTTCATAAACTCCCCGAGGTCTTATGAACTTATGAATTTGGATAATTTTGGTAACTGATTCCCACTGAGGGGAAGAACTTTGATGATCTTCAAACTTCTAGAGAGAAGGAAGAGGATTCTATCCTAGAGAGAGAAACTATCAGAAAAAATAACTTGTGAAACTAAGGGAGAGGGGTTCTCTATTTATAAGAGAATTACAAAGTGGGAATTCACTATTACAAGGATATTTTAGTAAATTAACTATTCATCCGCGTCACTATTCATCCGCGTCACTATTCATCTGCGTCACTATTCATCCGAGTGCTGTATGAGGTCATGCATGACCTCAGTATTTTTGTCTTCTTCTCAGATTCCGCTTTTACTATTTGGAGCACTGAGATTTGTCGTCAATTGTGTCTCCGTAAATTTCGGTCAATTTGTCTGTCAATTATTCCTCCGGTATTTTCGGTATTTTGGCAGCATCTAGAATCCACTGTTGCCAAAAATAGGGATATTTGCATTTTCAATTCCGGGTTCTTCCTCATCGTTTGAAGAGTCATGTTTGGATGAGGATAGTGCAAATTTTTGGAATATTGCCTGTATCTCTTCCGGGGTTTTTGCTGCAGCTAGCATGGAAGCCATCTGGGATTTTTGGGATAGGAACTGGGTATGTTCCTTTGTCTGGAATGGCGTATGTGCTCTCTGTGGAGGTGCATGTAATGGAATTGGTTTATTATCATCTAGCCATTGTTGAACATTTGGGGGTGAGAGGCTCCTTGGTATTTTAAAACTGTCCCACCATCTAATTTTAAATCTCCTTCGGATGACTGGAATTTTGTCATCTGAATAATCTACGAACCAGGTGAATACCCATGGTAGATGGAATTTTGTGTGGAAAAGGTGCAATGGTGTAAATCTTTTTTCTTCTTCTGAGGGAATAAATTGGGATTTGAAGAGGCTAAAATATTTAATAATTTCGGGTTTTTGTATCTCAAGTGTAGATCCGAATTGTTCCCAGCATGAATTCCACCAAGTAGGAAATTGCGAGGCATCACATGAAGTATCAAAATGGAAAAGCCAAGTATGCGATAATTTTGAATTTTGAATTAAAAAGGAATTAAACCAAGCTTGTTGGTAGTCCCAGTAATTAAAGGGAATATCAAAAAAGGGTTCATTTTTGTGTGAATTTGGAAAATTAATTAGTTTTGACAAGTCATTCCCCCAATGAATTGGAGCAATTACTCGGAGTATTTTGCAGATCGAATAAGAGGGATCTGGATTGTCATTGAAAAAATTAATTTTTGTTGTGGCCGATCCTGTTATGTCAAGGATAGCCTGGTAAAAGTATGGGGTTTTTAAATCGTCCCATGATTTATAAAACCATTTTGGTCCAAAATAATTTTGTAGTGCCAAAAAAGGGTCTTTATCAAAGTATCATTTTTCGAGAGTTACAATTTTTTGAAAAATTCAGGAGCTGATTTTTTGGGTACTTGTGGTGTCACAAGTTGATTTTCGGAAAATTGTTTTTGAGAAAGGTTTTTTGAAAATTCATCCTTCTCGATTTTTAAAAATTCTTTTTGAGAAAGGGTTTTTGAAGATTCTCCTTTCTCGATTTTTGTTTCAATTTTAGAGGTTTTTTCCTCTATCATTTCTTTTTTCGGAATTTGAAGTTGCCTTAACGCCTTCTGTAATTCTGGCGATTTTGTAAGGAGCTGGAATATATTTTCAGCGGTTAATTCTTCTGTGGTTTTTGGCGGTGATTTCTGCACAGATTCTGTGCTGCTGGAATTTATTTGTTCTTCTACCATAACTGCATCATACCAGGACATTGGTTTTTCTGGGGATTTTTCTTTTTCTATTTTCACTGGTTTGGTATTTGTATTTTGGGGTTTTTTGGGAGCCATGGAATTTTCTTCATGTTGTTGTGGTGTAGTAGCCGGGGTATTTATAGTAGGAAGGGTTTCTTCTTTTCTTTTTTGGAGCAAAGATCCACATACTGTCTGTATACAGTATTGTCCACATTCACGCATATCTTTCCTTGATATTTTGTGATTGTAGGCTATAAACCTGTCATTCGGGCAATGGTAGGACATATTGAAATAATCACGGACCAGGATTCCTGGAAAAAATTCTTTAAATATTAATTTTGAGAAAATTAATTTTAATGCAGGATTTTGAAAATTTGTATGATGTTGAAATTCATTTTGAAAAAAGGTTTTGAACATAATATCAATTGGTTTTTTAGGAAAATTGTTTTTCAATTCTTGTAAATATAATTTTTCTTTTAGAATTGAGCATGTTTTCATGAGATTGAGATCTTTTATTTTTGGTGTTGACATGAACCAAAATTTTAGTTTTTTATTTTTGAAATTAAAGGATATTGATTTATTACTCACTGCATAAGGAGTGATTAAATTCATAAATGGTGTTTTTAATATTATGGTATTGTGAATTTCTTTTACCAGGACAAATGATGTTGTTATTGAAGTTCCATCATTTATAATTGATGCTTTGGTTTTGTAATTAATTTCTAATTTAGAATTATTAGCAGTTGCTAATGATTCCTGTGTCTCTTCCAGGAATATTTCTGGTATTATACCAGTTTTTATGCAGTTTAAGTCTGCTCCTGTGTCGAAGAGGGCAACAGTTGTTATCTTGAATTTATCTGAAAATTTTAATGTTATTTTAATTAAATATTTCTTTGTTGTTATTTGTCTTATCTTCGTTAGAAAATCTTCTGGGATTTCTTCTAGATTTTCTATTTGATTATTATTTTCGGGATTTTCTGAATCAGACGAGTCATCATCTTCCGGAACGGAGTTTTGTTTTACTGTATTCGAAAGTGTTGTAATCCAACACCACCAATTAACGCAACCACTAGTGCGAGAAGGTGATGTTGGTGACTTCCATTTTAGTGTTTCTCATTTACTGAGTTACTCTACAGAATATGAGAAGGCTACCGAGACAGAGAGACAGTTTTGTTCATAAGCCTTAGCTTCATTAATGGAGAAGAAAGGTTACAGAAGATGAAGCTCTCGGAGAAGAAGACGAGATGGCTTCTCAAAGAAGATAGAAAAAATATCTCGAATGTTCTCTCTGCCCTCAAGTGGACAGGCAATGCCCTAAGTAACAACCGATGGTAACACATTGGGCTGGCCTTTAATGGGCTGGCCCTTATATTTGGGCCAGACCTATTAAAGGCCAGTGACTTGTATATACATAGTATACACAAGTTATACATGGGCCTTTTTCCTTTATTAGTTTTAACAGCCTCCCTCAAGCTGGGTGCTCGAATATATCTAGCAAGCCTAGCTTGGAACAAAGATGTAGATGTTGTAATCTTGTTAACCCTTTTGTAAGTATATCTGCTGGCTGCTCTGTAGTATGAATATACTCTGTTTGAATCATTCCTTGTCGAATCTTCTCCCTAATAAAGTGAAGGTCAATCTCGATGTGTTTAGTCCTTTCATGGAACACAGGATTGGCTGCCATTTGTATAGCTGACTTACTGTCAGTGTACGATTCTTGGTCACCGATATTTACACCAATGTCTTTCAGCAGCCCCAGAAGCCATGTAATTTCAGCATCAGTATTGGCAAGGCTTCTATACTCTGCTTCTGCAGAACTGCGAGAAATTGTGCTCTGTTTCTTTGATTTCCAGGAAATGAGAGTGTCTCCAAACTTGATTAAATAACCTGTAATAGACTTTCTTGTATGTGGACATGAAGCCCAATCTGCATCACAAAAACTAGTTAAAGTCTCTTGTTTATTACTAGATAATAGCAGTCCTTGTCCTGGTTTACCTTTTACATATCTTACTATTCTGAGTGCAGCATCATAGTGTGATTTCTTTGGACTTTGTAGGAATTGGCTAAGTGTTTGCACACTGTAAGCAATAACTGGTCTAGTAAGAGTAAGGTATAGCAACTTACCAATTATCCTTTGATAAAAACTTATATCTTTTACTGGATCATCAGCAGTGACAGTTTTTTCTGAATTTGAACTCAGCTTCTCCACATATTCATCATACTCCTTTGTGGTGAGTTTCACATTAGCATCAATGGGAGTATTACTAGGTTTGGCAGCAGCAAGGCCTAGTTCAGAAATAAGTTCTAAGGCATACTTCCTTTGATGCATAACAATCCCTTTGATGGATCTAGCAAATTCTATTCCTAGAAAGTACCTTAGTTCTCCCAGATCCTTCATCTTAAAAATATTATGAAGAGACTGCTTAGTCTCCTTTATGAGACTTATATTGTTCCCTGTAATTAACATGTCATCCACATAGATAAGTATGATAATTATATCTTGCTCACCTTGTTTAAGAAATAGTGAATGATCAAATTCAGATTGTCTAAAATTCATCTGTACCAGAGCCTCAGTAAGCTTAAAGTTCCACTGTCTTGGAGCTTGTTTGAGCCCATACAAAGATTTAGTAAGTCTACATGCAAGATTACTGCCTCCCTGGCTACTGAAGCCTTGGGGCAAGGACATGTAAATTTCATCAAACAGATCCCCCTGAAGGAAGGCATTGTACACATCCATTTGATGGATATACCATCTTCTGGAAGCAGCAATAGACAGAATAGTTCTTATAGTAACCATTTTAACTACAGGAGAGAAGGTTTCTTGATAATCAATGCCTTCTTGTTGGCTATAACCTTTTGCAACAAGTCTAGCTTTCAGTCTTTCTATTTCTCCAGTGTCCTTGTATTTGATCTTGTAGATCCATTTACAGCCTATAGGTTTTTTACCTTTTGGCAATGTAACAATTTCCCATGTATGGTTTTCTTGTAAGGCATCTATTTCAGCTTTCATAGCATCTACCCACCTTGGGTCTTTAGAGGCTTCCAAGTAACCTTTTGGTTCAACCAATTCTGACACAGAGGTTAAAAAAGCTTGATATGTAGGTTTTAGGCTATCATAAGAAATATACTTGCTGATAGGGTAGAGTGCACTGTTGACATTGGTGGTGACAAAGTCTTTGAGTCATATAGGAGGTTGTTTGTGTCTGCTAGATTTCCTAATTGAGTGATCAGTAACTTTTAAAGTAGGGTTGTTAAGAGACTGTACAGTATCAATGTTTTCTTCTACTAAGTTATTATGAGAAGAAATGACATCCTCAACAGATTCTATATTAGTAATATCAGCACACCTCCTTTCTGAAGTGTCAGTGCTCTTCTGAAGATTTTCTTGGGATATATCTTGGTTCTCATTGTTATCAAGCAAGTTTTGGAAGACAGGATTCTCAGAAACATTTTCCCTAAAGGGATACTCTGTTTCTCTGAAAGTGACATCTCTACTAACCACAAGAGACATGGATTCCAGATCATACAGGATATATCCCTTTTGTGTGTCAGAATAACCCATGAGAGCACACCTTTTAACTTTAGACTGTAACTTGTCAGTAACAGTTAAGTCATTAGCAAAGCATAGACATCCAATAGTTCTTAGATGACTTAGGGAAGGTTTTTTGTGATAGAGGCTCTCATAGGGTGTAGTATGAGTGACAGAGGAAGGTAGTCTATTGATTAAGTAGACAGCAGCCTGTACACATAGGCCCCAAAACTTTAAGGGAATATTGGCCTGCATTCTTATTGCCCTGGTTATTTCTAATATATGTCTGTGTTTTCTTTCTGCAACACCATTTTGCTGTGGGGTATAAACACAGCTTCTTTGGTGAATGATCCCTAAGTTCTGAAAAAGACTTTGACAAGTATCATTGACAAACTCTGTTCCATTATCAGTTCTAATAATTTTGACAATTTGGTTAAATTGAGTAGAAATGTATTTAAGAAAGTCTTTAATAACAACACACACCTCAGATTTAAGTCTGAGTAGATATATCCAGGTCATTCTGGTGTGGTCATCTACAATAGTGAGGAAAAATTTCTTCCCATTATATGTTTCAGTCTTATAAGGGCCCCATAAGTCCATGTGGATAATATCAAAGGCATTATTACTATAAGTAGTGCTATTAGGGAAGGGTAATCTATTCTGTTTTGCACATGGGCACACATTACAGTTTTTTGTTGCCTCAGCAACTTTGTCATTACTAGCATTGATCAGTTTACTGAGTACCTTGCTGGAGGTGTGGCCCAGCCTTCTGTGCCACAGAGTAATATCTTCTTCTGTCATGGTTATCTTTGGCTTAGTAGCTTGTACATTTAGGACAGTCTTTATTGAGTCCTGTGCAGGATTAGTTAACACATACAGCCCATCCTGGAGTCTACCAATCTCCTTCACCTTCCCACTGTAGAGATCCTGAAATAGACAGAAGTCAGGGTAGAAGATAGCTGTACATTTCAGCTCCTTTGTTAGTTGAGAAACAGAGAGTAGATTATACTTGAATTGAGGTAAAAAGAAAACATTTTCCAATGTACTCCTGTTTGGGAGTGTACTGATACCAGTGTGAGTGACTTGGGCAGATTGGCCATTGGGTAAGAATACCTTCTTTGATGTGGTATACTCATCAGTACCAGTAATTTTTTCTAGCATATTTAGATCAGATACCATATGGTTTGTAGCACCTGTATCTATTATCCAATTTTTGTTAGTATTAAAAGCATGCAGGGCTTTGAGTTCAGATATACCTGCCACATTTGCTGTGTTTTTGACTACCTTGAGGGTTCTGAAATGCTCCTGTCTGTGTATGGTTGTTGTTCAGCAGTTTTACTATCTGCTCATACTGTGTTTTGGAGAACTTTGGTACTCCTTCAACTTCCCAGCTAGTTTTGGATTCTTCAGAGGAGATTTCAGATCCTCTGTTGTGGGCATTATGAGCAACATATTCTTTTCTTTTTGACTTGAAACCAGGGGGATATCCAACTAGTCTATAGCAGGATTCCTTTGTGTGGCCTCTCATTTTACATTCTTCACAAACAAGATTATTCCTTTTTGACCTCTGGTTCCCAGTCTTAGAGTACATAGCAGTAGTGATAGGACCAGCTCCAAGAATCCCTACAGTCTTGGCAGATATCCCTTTTTGATTTTCATCACTTACTATCATAGAGTAAGCTTTATTGACTGTTGGAAGAGGTGACATGAGGAGAATTTGGCTCCTAGCTTGCATGTAGCTTTCATTTAAGCCCATAAGAAATTGATATAGTTTCTGTCTTTGAAGGTAGTTTGTAAACTCCTTAGATGTAGGACAACCACAATTAGGTGGTGGCACAATTGCTTGATATTCTACCCAGAGATTTTTAAGTCTAGTGTAGTATTCTGCCACACTAGTGTTCCCTTGTGAAAGTGTAGCAATTTCCCTATGCAGGTCATAGGTCCTAGATTCATCAATTTTGTCGAATCTTTCTTTTAAGTCTTCCCATATCTCATATGTTGTTTCTGCGTATAGTACCCCACACAATAGGCTACTAGAAACAGCATTCATTAGCCATGCCTGAACGACAGCATTGACTCTGTCCCACTGGTCCCACCATTCCATCCCATATTGATTTTTAGTACAGTTCCCATTTACAAACCCTAGTTTATTTCTTCCAAGAAGGGCAATCCTTATTGACTTGCTCCAGACTGTATAGTTTTCAGAGCCAAGTAACTGAAAGGATATTAACGAGGCACCACTAACATCTGAGGCTTGTAAGAACAGAGGATGATTGTGGTCAAGAATAGTGGAGTTGGAGGTACTAGCCACCGACTTTCTAGGGATAGGTACAGTTACTCCATCTTCGGAGGAACTACTCTCAATAGGTGGATCTGTTACCATCGTTACAGTACAACACTAATTTCAACAGTTTTATCAAGATGTATAACTAGAATATAGGAAAGAATCAGTAGACATGCACAGTCGGCAGTTAGGCAAGAATCAGATTTCAAAATACCATAGATACCTCAGAATGACAAACACAGATCTTGATTATTTACTCAGATCTTGAAGCATGCACAGACGACAGATCGATAAACTCAAATCTTGTCGGTTTACTCAGATCTTGACGCATGCACAGTCGACAGGAATAGCCCGCTCTGATACCATGTTGGAATCCAACACCGCCAATTAACGCAACCACTAGTGCGAGAAGGTGATGTTGGTGACTTCCATTTTAGTGTTTCTCAAGACTGAGTTACTCTACAGAATATGAGAAGGCTACCGAGACAGAGAGACAGTTTTGTTCATAAGCCTTAACTTCATTAATGGAGAAGAAAGGTTACAGAAGATGAAGCTCTCGGAGAAGAAGACGAGATGGCTTCTCAAAGAAGATAGAAAAAATATCTCGAATGTTCTCTCTGCCCTCAACTGGACAGGCAATGCCCTAAGTAACAACCGATGGTAACATATTGGGCTGGCCTTTAATGGGCTGGCCCTTATATTTGGGCCAGACCTATTAAAGGCCAGTGACTTGTATATACATAGTATACATAGTATACACAAGTTATACATGGGCCTTTTTCCTTTATTAGTTTTAACAGAAAGTATGATTTTAATTAATTCCGAATCTTTTTGTTGTTTTTCTTTTAATTCTTTTACTTCTAATTTTACTTGAATTATTTGTTTTTGTAATTCATGAATTGTTATTTCTTTAATTTTCTTACCTTTTTCTAGGATTTTTGTCAAATCGTATTTTCTGGAAGTACAAGGTAATACATTATTCTTTATTTCAACCTTTTCTGGGGTAAAGGTTTTAAGGAGTTTATTCAGATATTCCTTTTGGTGTTGGGTATCTATGTGTTTAATCATATCTACCATAAATTCTTTATCTTTAGTTAACACACATATTCGTTTTCCTTTAACCTTTTCAGGTTTATCTGTTGAACTACTCGTGAGTAATTCGTCTACTTGGAGGGGTTTATTGTCTTCTGATGAAAGAGAGAAATAGTCAGGTTCTGACTGATTTGCTTCCGAATCAGAGGAATCAAGTAGTAGATTAGATATTTTCTTTGTGGTGTTTTCATCTAGATTTAATTCTTGTAATTTTTTATTCATCCTACAGTATTTTGATGTATGTCCTTTCTTATTACATTTGTAACAAGTTATGTTTCTGTATTTTGAATTGAAATTCGTTTTTGTATTCCTATTATTTTTATAACGATTATTTTTATAAGAATTTTTATAATAATCATTATTATTTCTGTAATCTTTTAATAATTTTTTGGAAGGATTATCCATGGAATATTTAGTTTTGCTACAATCTCCCACGCAGCTTTTGGAATTTTCTATGGTAGCTGGTTCGAATTGTTTACAAAATGTTCCTAATTCACATTTTGTTTTTTTTAATTCTTTTTTGAGGTGTTTTTGTATTTTTAGATCCTGACAGATTTTTAGTCCTTCTTGTTGAGTTATACAGACTAATTCTCCGTATGTAAACTCATCGTAAGGTATAATTTGTTTTCCACAATTTTCTTTTATTTTATTCCTAACCTTTTCTCCCAAGAGGCTTGGTAGTCCGGCTAAGAACTTTTCTTTTCAGAATGGTTGACCAGAGTCTTCTCTAATCATTATTCTAGTTAAGAAAGTATTTTTATACCATTGAAAATCACTTAATTTTTTGCATTTTAAATTTGAAAGTAATTCAGCATTTTTATTTTTTAGATGTGTAGAATCACCTATGAAATTTAAAGATATTGTCAGTATCAATGTTGATACTGCATCTTGTATAGGTTCTCCTAGATCTGTTAATATTGGTATTCCTTCTTCATCGGTTTTTATGGCATTTAGAATGTTTTCTTTTTGTTGGTCAATGAGATAATGACCCCACCATCCTTTTAATTGGCCCTGAGAATCCTGCGATTAGCAGTTCTGCAGAGGTTTTATCGAGGACTTCTTTTTGCGTTTGGTAGGCATTTGCTGCCATTGTCATTTGTTGGAGAAAACTGAGGATATTGTATTCAGTCATTCCATCAAGATTCCAATCGTAAATTGAAGCGGCATTGTAACGGGATTGAGCTAGGGGTTTAATTATTCCTAGATCTGGAGCAGGGATTATTTGTAACCCTGGAGCTATTTGTATTCCTTGAACTGGTTGTTGTTCCCAATTCATATTGTTGATGAGGGGTTTTTCTAATTGTTTTGATGTATCACTGCTATCGGAGTTATGTGTTAACATTGTTACAGTGTTCTCGATAGTGGAGGATTTTGTTTAAAGGAAGGGAAAATTTATGGAGTTTTGAGAGGAATATATCTCAAACCATTTAAAGAACGGTATATTGATTTTATTATTTTGGACAAATTCGTAGAATTCATTTTGTATTTGTTTTCTTGATTTAAGGAAATTTTTAAAGAACCAAATTCTTTTTTGTGAATTATGTTCTTGATAAAATTCTTTTTGTAGTAGTTTTTTATCTACTTGGAATTCTTTTTCTAGAACCTTAATTTCATTTGCTAATTCATTGTGGGTTATTGAAGAGTATGTTGGACTAGTAGGTTCTTCGTCGTCCATCTTTTCTCTAACCACGGGATTCATATATACCTTGATGCAGGTATTTGATTTGTGTAGTCACGTTCGTCGACGGTAGATCCAAGTAGAATACCTAGGTTTAATTTTGACCGGTGTATTTGTTATTGAAGGAATTTGTAAGACTCTTCCTAAGTCTAGGGTCTCTTCGGAACTGGTGTCTTCATATCTATTGCTCATAGATCTTCTTAAAAATGAGAGGCTAACCCTACCATCTTGGTATTGTGTAATTTCTCTAAGATGGGTATTTGGTTGCTCAGATTCTAAGGGTTCAGGTTTTGCTACGCCTTCCAGGGTCCATTCATCTGGTAGGGTAATATCTTTCCATCTAATGGGTCGCGGTACTACCGTGTTAGATTTGGAAAGGTCTGTTTGTAGAAGAAGGGTTTCACCTTTCTTACTATGGTATCTGACTTTTGTAGCAAAAGCAGAAGTCATAGCTTTGTAGTGAATTCTGAAAATTAATTCTACAGGAATAGATCCTTCAAGCATTTGGTAATTATGTGTCTTGATTTGTAAGACGAGGGATTTTTGGATATTTTTATCATTCAAAGAAACTGAAAAGTTTGGGTAACAATCAAAAGAGATTGGTCCTGTGCAGAGACTGGACTCAACCGAACTTAACAAGGAATCTTCGAAATTTGTGAATCTTGCATCTCTTAAGATAGCAAGGATTGAGGTGTTTAATCCTTCTTTAGTAAGGGGGTTTATCCCTACTTGGACTAAACCAATGTGAATGTACTTGTAATTTCTTTCTCTATGCTTTTTCAAGGATGTTTGAGAAAGTAATTGAATTGTTTCAAAAGATTTTGTTAATTGAATATCTCTTTCTTCTGTCTTGATTGTGAAATCAGTTTTGAAGAATTGATATTTGGAATTTTTGTAAATTTGATCTCTATTGACTTTTGGGATTTCCCAACTGTCAATTGATTTTTCGAAATCGTGTATAACGATTTCTTCAGAATTGATTATCTTCTTTGATTCAAAAGAGGAAGATGATTGAGAATTATAAGAATTAGTTCTGGCTAAAAACGGATCCATGTTTGGTTTTGTGATTTTATAAAAGTAATCTCTATTTACCTTTTGTAAGATTAATTATCAATCTATTATTCAAAAACGTATATATCGATTTCTTCGGAATTTATTATCTTCTTTGAATCCATGGAAGAAGATGATTCCAAAAACATATGAAGTAATTCTATTGAGAGAATGATTTCAAGTATGTGGAATTCCAAGTGTGTGGATTCCCAGTTCGAAGACCCTTACCTTCCTACAATCCAGATGCGCACAGTTAAATAATGGGTTCTTGTCGGCCCTACACACGGGGACTTACTGTGACCCTGCGTTCTGATCGCACGACTAAACAGGATTTAACCAACTCGGAAGGCTCAGCCGTAGCCAAGTTTATCGGGGAAAACGAACAAAGGAGCACCTGATTAGGAGTTTACCACCTGATTGGAGACTCATTTCTCTTTCTAGAGTTTACCCTTTATGGCTTTGATACCAAGTTATGCCGAGGATCTAAAGGGGATAATAAATAGGGAAGCAAAAGACATATAAAAGACTGAATAGTATAAAGATAAGTAAAAATACGGCAGGTAAATAGAGAAAAGCTAACTTAGCTCGAAGTTGAAGATCATCAAAGTTCTTCCCCTTAGTGGGAATCAGTTACCAAAATTATCCAAGTTCATAAGACCTCGGGGAGTCTATGAACTAATACTCCAATTCCTTACCCGAAGATTTACCCAGAAATACTCCAATTGACATGATTCAGTTCATCCACTGATTCATAACGAAATACTCCAACTCTAGAACCCACTGTTCATCTGAAATCATTCTCTCAATAGAAATGACTTGTCGATGATCTAAAGGGAATAATAAATAGGGAAGCAAAAGACATATAAAAGACTGAATAGTATAAAGATAAGTAAAAATACGGCAGGTAAATAGAGAAAAGCTAACTTAGCTAAGGTTCCTCATGAAGGAAGCCATAAGCATAAGGATCTGCAGGAATTTAAGTAAATTAAAAATTAAAAGTGCAGGAATTTAATGGAGGTGGCTCGGCCAACCATATGCAGAATTTAAATAAATTAAAGACGTGAATTTAATTGCAGTAGGTGGTAGAACCAACCATGTTGCAAGATAATTAAAATAATTAAAACGTAAATCGTTATGAATCAGTAGATGAACTGAATCATGTCAATTGGAGTATTTCTGGGTAAATTTTCGGGTAAGGAACGGAATATTAGTTCATAGACTCCCCGAGGTCTTATGAACTTATGAATTTGGATAATTTTGGTAACTGATTCCCACTGAGGGGAAGAACTTTGATGATCTTCAAACTTCTAGAGAGAAGGAAGAGGATTCTATCCTAGAGAGAGAAACTATCAGAAAAAATAACTTGTGAAACTAAGGGAGAGGGGTTCTCTATTTATAAGAGAGTTACAAAGTGGGAATTCACTATTACAAGGATATTTTAGTAAATTAACTATTCATCCGCGTCACTATTCATCCGCGTCACTATTCATCCGCGTTACTATTCATCCGCGTCATTATTCATCCGAGTGATGTATGAGGTCATGCATGACCTCAGTATTTTTGTCTTCTTCTCAGATTCCGCTTTTACTATTTGGAGCACTGAGATTTGTCGTCGATTGTGTCTCCGTAAATTTCGGTCAATTTGTCTGTCAATTATTCCTCCGGGATTTTCGGTATTTTGGCAGCATATAGAATCCACTGTTGCCAAAAATAGGGATATTTGCATTTTCAATTTCGGGTTCTTCCTCATCGTTTGAAGAGTCCTGTTTGGATGAGGATAGTGCAAATTTTTGGAATATTGCCTGTATCTCTTCCGGGGTTTTTGCTGCAGCTAGCATGGAAGCCATCTGGGATTTTTGGGATAGAAACTGGGTATGTTCCTTTGTCTGGAATGGCGTCTGTGCTCTCTGTGGAGGTGCCTGTAATGGAATTGGTTTATTATCATCTAGCCATTGTTGAACATTTGGGGGTGAGAGGCTCCTTGGTATTTTAAACCATCCACCATCTAATTTTAAATCTCCTTCGGATGACTGGAATTTTGTCATCTGAATAATCTACGAACCAGGTGAATACCCATGGTAGATGGAATTTTGTGTGGAAAAGGTGCAATGGTGTAAATCTTTTTTCTTCTTCTGAGGGAGTAAATTGGGATTTGAAGAGGCTAAAAGATTTAATAATTTCGGGTTTTTGTATCTCAAGTGTAGATCCGAATTGTTCACCATGAATTCCTCCAAGTAGGAAATTGGGAGGCATCACATGAAGTATCAAAATTGAAAAGCCTAGTATGCGATAATTTTGAATTTTGAATTAAAAAGGAATTAAACCATGCTTGTTGGTAGTCGATAATTAAAGGGAATATCAAAAAGGGTTCATTTTTGTGAATTTGGAAAATTAATTAGTTTTGACAAGTCATTCCCAATGAATCGGAGCAATTACTCGAGTATTTTGCAGATCGAATAAGAGGATTTGGATTGTTATTGAAAAATTAATTTTTGTTGTGGCCGATCCTGTTATGTCAAGGATAGCCTGGTAAAAGTATGGGGTTTTTAAATCGTCCCATGATTTATAAAACCATTTTGGTCCAAAATAATTTTGTAGTGCCAAAAAAGGGTCTTTATCAAAGTATCCTTTTTCGAGAGTTACAATTTTTTGAAAAAATGATTTTATGAAAAATTCAGGAGCTGATTTTTTGGGTACTTGTGGTGTCACAAGTTGATTTTTGGAAAATTGTTTTTGAGAAAGGTTTTTTGAAAATTCATCCTTCTCGATTTTTAAAAATTCTTTTTGAGAAAGGGTTTTTGAAGATTCTCCTTTCTCGATTTTTGTTTCAATTTTAGAGGTTTTCCCCTCTATCATTTCTTCTTTCGGAATTTGAAGTTGCCTTAATGCCTTCTGTAATTCTGGCGATTTTGTAAGGAGCTGGAAGATATTTTCGTGATTAATTCTTCGTGGTTTTGGCGGTGATTTACGCAGTTACGTCTTCTTTGGAATTTATTTGTTCTTCTACCATAACTGCATCATACCAGGACATTGGTTTTTCTGGGGATTTTTCTTTTTCTATTTTCACTGGTTTGGTATTTGTATTTTGGGGTTTTTTGGGAGCCATGAAATTTTCTTCATGTTGCTGTGGTGTAGTAGCCGGGTTATTTATAGTAGGAAGGGTTTCTTCTTTTCTTTTTTGGAGCAAAGATCCACATACTGCCTGTATACAGTATTGTCCATATTCACGCATATCTTTCCTTGATATTTTGTGATTGTAGGCTATAAACCTGTCATTCGGGCAATGGTAGGACATATTGAAATAATCACGGACCAGGATTCCTGGAAAAAATTCTTTAAATATTAATTTTGAGAAAATTAATTTTAATGCATGATTTTGAAAATATGTATGATGTTGAAATTCATTTTGAAAAAGGGTTTTGAACATAATATCAATTGGTTTTTTAGGAAAATTGTTTTTCAATTCTTGTAAATATAATTTTTCTTTTTGAATTGAGCATGTTTTCATGAGATTGAGATCTTTTATTTTTGGTGTTGACATGAACCAAAATTTTAGTTTTTTATTTTTGAAATTAAAGGATATTGATTTATTACTCACTGCATAAGGAGTGATTAAATTCATAAATGGTGTTCCTAATATTATGGTATTGTGAATTTCTTTTACCAGGACAAATGATGTTGTTATTGAAGTTCCATCATTTATAATTGATGCCTTGGTTTTGTAATTAATTTCTAATTTAGAATTATTAGCAGTTGCTAATGAGTCCTGTGTCTCTTCCTGAAATATTTCTGGTATTATACCAGTTTTTATGCAGTTTAAGTCTGCTCCTGTGTCGAAGAGGGCAACAGTTGTTATCTTGAATTTATCTGAAAATTTTAATGTTATTTTAATTAAATATTTCTTTGTTGTTATTTGTCTTAATACTGTTAGAAAATCTTCTGGGATTTCTTCTAGATTTTCTATTTGATTATTATTTTCGGGATTTTCTGAATCAGACGAGTCATCATCTTCCGGAACGGAGTTTTGTTTTACTCTATTCGAAAGTATGATTTTAATTAATTCCGAATCTTTTTGTTGTTTTTCTTTTAATTCTTTTACTTCTAATTTTACTTGAATTATTTGTTTTTGTAATTCATGAATTGTTATTTCTTTAATTTTCTTACCTTTTTCCAGGATTTTTGTCAAATCGTATTTTCTGGAAGTACAAGGTAATACATTATTCTTTATTTCAACCTTTTCTGGGGTAAAGGTTTTAAGGAGTTTATTCAGATATTCCTTTTGGTGTTGGGTATCTATGTGTTTAATCATATCTACCATAAATTCTTGATCTTTAGTTAACACGCATATTCGTTTTCCTTTAACCTTTTCAGGTTTATCTGTTGAACTACTCGTGAGTAATTCGTCTACTTGGAGGGGTTTATTGTCTTCTGATGAAAGAGAGAAATATTCAGGTTCTGACTGATTTGCTTCCGAATCAGAGGAATCAAGTAGTAGATTAGATATTTTCTTTGTGTTGGTCAGTGAGATAATGATCCCACCATCCTTTTAATTGCCCTGAGAATCCTGCGATTAGCAGTTCTGCAGAGGTTTTATCGAGGACTTCTTTTTGCGTTTGGTAGGCATTTGCTGCCATTGTCATTTGTTGGAGAAAACTGAGGATATTGTATTCAGTCATTCCATCAAGATTCCAATCGTAAATTGAAGCGGCATTGTAACAGGATTGAGCTAGGGGTTTATTTATTCCTAGATCTGGAGCAGGGATTATTTGTAACCCTGGAGCTATTTGTATTCCTTGAACTGGTTGTTGTTCCCAATTCATATTGTTGATGAGGGGTTTTTCTAATTGTGTTGATGTATCACTGCTATCGGAGTTATGTGCTAACATTGTTACACTGTTCTCGATAGTGGAGGATTTTGTTTTAAGGAAGGGAAAATTTATGGAGTTTTGAGAGGAATATATCTCAAACCATTTAAAGAACGGTATATTGATTTTAATATTTTGGACGAATTCGTAGAATTCATTTTGTATTTGTTTTCTTGATTTAAGGAAATTTTTAAAGAACCAAATTCATTTTTGTGAATTATGTTCTTGATAGAATTCTTTTTGTAGTAGTTTTTTATCTACTTGGAATTCTTTTTCTAGAACCTTAATTTCATTTGTTAATTCATTGTGGGTTATTGAAGAGTATGTTGGACTAGTAGGTTCTTTGTCGTCCATCTTTTCTCTAACCACGGGATTCATATATACTGGTCTGGGTATTTGATTTGGTAGATCTGATGTAGAATACCTAGGTTTAATAATTTTGACCGGTGTATTTGTTATTGAAGGAATTTGTGAAACTCTTCCTAAGTCTAGGGTCTCTTCGGAACTGGTGTCTTCATATCTATTGCTCATAGATCTTCTTAAAAATGAGAGGCTAACCCTACCATCTTGGTATTGTGTAATTTCTCTAAGATGGGTATTTGGTTGCTCAGATTCTAAGGGTTCAGGTTTTGCTACGCCTTCCAGGGTCCATTCATCTGGTAGGGTAATATCTTTCCATCTAATGGGTCGTGGTACTACCGTGTTAGATTTGGAAAGATCTGTTTGTAGAAGAAGGGTTTCACCTTTCTTACTATGGTATCTGACTTTTGTTGCAAAACCATGAAATTAAAAGTAATCTAGAGAAGACTCTGGTCAACCATTCCAAATTATACCTTAGTGGGAATCAGTTACCAAAATTATCCAAGTTCATAAGACCTCGGGGAGTCTATGAACTAATACTCCAATTCCTTACCCGAAAATTTACCTAGAAATTATCCAATTGACATGATTCAGTTCATCCACTGATTTCATAACGAAATACTCCGTTACAAAATTATCCTCTTTGTAAGTACTTTAAAGTTTTGAATAAAATTCACGTTTTTAAATTATAATTATATTCAGTCTTTTATATGTCTTTTGCTTCCCTATTTATATCCCCTTTAGATCCTCGGTCTAACTTGGTATCAAAGCCATAAAGGGTAAACTCTAGAAAGAGAAATGAGTTTCCAATCAGGTGGTAAAATCCTAATCAGGTGCTCCTTTGTTCGTTTTCCCCGATAAACTTGGCTACGGCTGAGCCTTCCGAGTTGGTTAAATCCTGTTTAGTCGTGCGATCAGAACGCAGGGTCACAGTAAGTCCCCGTGTGTAGGGCCGACAAGAACCCATTGTTAAACTGTGCGCATCTGGATTGTAGGCAGGTAAGGGTCTTCGAACTGGGAATCCACACACTTGGAATTCCACATACTTGAAATCATTCTCTCAATAGAATTACTTCTTATGTTTTTGGAATCATCTTCTTCCATGGATTCAAAGAAGATAATAAATTCCGAAGAAATCGATATATACGTTTTTGAATAATAGATTGATAATTAATCTTACAAAAGGTAAATAGAGATTACTTCTACCAGATTATAAACCCCATTCTCCGAATAGGTTTCCTTATATGAAAACCCATCCTTCTTTCCAAAACATAAATTCGGCTAATTCTTCCAAGTGGCTACACTCAAAAATTCTGAGAAAATTCTTAAAAAAGAGAACTCTGACCCTTAGTCTACTAAGCTATTACTCGAAATTAGTACCCTCCGAGTCACTAGATAGTTATAGTAAAGAAATCATTAGAGAAGAAATCCTCTCTAAAATCATAACGCTTTACAGCGGTTTGAAAAATATCAACACAAACATAATTGTCCAAAAAATACAATTAAATTGGTGTACAAATATACTCAATACGTCTACTGCTCAATTTTGAGTCAGAAGAACGAATCCCCATAAAAAATTGTCAAAAAATCCAAAAATTACTTCAGTTATGGACAACTCCCACAATAATGTTGAGGGATTCCAGATTGATATAAAATTCCTTCATAAAGAATTTTATGAGAAACAAAACCTTGAAAAAAGGATTTGGTTCTTTAAAAACTTCTTAAATACACGAAAACAAATTCAAGAAAAATTCTATGATTACATAAAGAAGAATGAAATTAATATTCCTTTCTTTAATTGGTTTGCAATATACTCTTCCCAAAGTTCTATAGAATTCCCTTTTCCTAAATCACTAAATCCCATAACAACTAGGAACAAGACACAAGAATGGGAAACTATTGCCAATTCTAGAAAAATCCAATCCAATCACCCCCCTCTACAGGGAATCAAACTTGACGTCCATGGGAGCTCCATAGACGCTTTTCCTTTTAAAACTCATTCAGAAGATGAGAGAACAAATACGAAAAACGTATTTGCACAAAATAACTTCACCAACATTAGCTTAAATACCATAGGAAAACAATTGGACAGAATAGAAAATTATATAAAGGACCATCCTGTAGTTACTATAGGATCTTCAGAATCACCTAAAGAAACAAATTTGAAAAGTCCGATCTTTAAACCATTCCAAATATCCAAGGATAGTGTTAAAGATATCAAACAAAGTAAGTCCAATTGCTCAGCCTTACAAGACCAATTAAGCAAAATTGGAACATCTAGTAGTTCTAACACAGAATTCATTATCCCAGATACACCACAATCCACCGAGAAAAGGTGTGAAACTTTAATACATAATTCAAATAACAATAATGTCTTACAACAATTCCAGGATGAAATAAATCCTAGAAAAGACATTTCCAAATACAGGCAAAATTCAAAGTACTGTAAAAAATGAAATTACATAATTCTGATTCAGAAACCAGGATTATGCCTAGTGGTCTCCTTCAAATAGCTGAATTGGTCACGGCTAGTTCACCTGAAATAATTAACAGTGTGTGTGTGTTAAACAATGATAAAAAAGAAATAACAAAACAAGAATTACAAAAAGAAATAAAAGAAGTAAAAATAGAGATAAAAGAATTAAAAGAAAAACAGAAACAAGATTCTAAATTAATAAAAATAATCCTTTCAAAACCAACATCACAAAACTCTAAATCCAATTCAGAAAACCACTTAGAGTCGAAAAGCCTAGAAGAAATTTCAAAAGACTTCCTTAATGTCCTAAGACAAATCACGTAAAAAAGATACCTAATAAAAATTACTCTTAAATTCTCGGAAAACTTTAAAATTCAAACAATTGCACTTTTTGATACGGGTGCAGATTTAAACCTAATAAAAATAGACATAGTACCAGAAAAGTTCAGAGAAAAAACTAGTGAAAGAGTAAAAGCTGCTAATAACACCAAAATTAGAATTGATTCAAAGACCAGTGCGACAATTGAAAATAACGGAGTTTCTATAACAACACCGTTTGTTTTAACAGATGATATACACAGTTCCGTCATCTTAGGAACACCATTCATAAATCTCATCACTCCTTACAAAATAGATAGCGATTCCGTATCTTTTAAATTTAGTAAAAAGAAATTAAAATTCCATTTCATAACAAAGCCAAAAACAAGAAATTTAAACATAATAAGAACTTGTTCGATACATGAAGATGGTATAAACGCAAAAATACAAGGAAAAATATACCACCTACAAGAACTGAAAAAGGAAGTTTCAGTTAAGAGATTAAATACCCAATTAGAGATACCCGATGTTAAAAGACAAATCTCCAAACTCCAAAAAACATTCGAAACTGAAATATGTTCCGAAATTCCAAATGCCTTTTAGAACAGAAAACAACACATAGTAGATTTCCTTTATGAAAAGGATTTTGATGAAAAACAAATTCCGACAAAAGCAAGACCCATTCAAATGAATAGCGATCTTGAACAACATTGCAGAAAAGAAATACAGGATCTTGAAAATAAAAAATTAATTTCCAAATCTCGATCCCCTTGGAGTTGTGCTGCTTTCTATGTAAACAAAAATTCCGAAATAGAAAGAGGAATTCCTAGATTAGTGATAAATTATAAACCGCTAAATACAGCCCTCAAATGGATTAGATATCCAATCCCAAACAAAAGAGACTTGTTGCAAAAACTCCATTCTGCCTTAATATTCTCAAAATTTGACATGAAATCAGGTTTTTGGCAGATCCAGATTTCTGCGAAAGATCGTTATAAAACCGCATTTGATGCACTTTGGGCAATACGAATGGAATGTAATGCCTTTTGGTTTAAAAAATGCACCTTCAGAATTCCAACGAATAATGAATGACATTTTCAATGATCATTCCAAATTCTGCATAGTCTATATTGATGATGTTTTAATCTTCTCAGATTCCATAGAAGAACATTTCAAACATCTCAAAACATTCTTTTATGTCACCAAGAAAAATGGATTGGTAGTTTCCAAGTCAAAAATGAACCTGTTTCAGACTAGAATAAGATTTCTAGGACATTATCTATCCCAAGGTGAAATTACTCCTATAGAAAGGTCCTTAGAATTCGCAAACAAATTCCCTGACAAAATCCTTGACAAAACTCCGTTGCAAAGATTCTTAAGTAGCTTAAATTATGTTTTAGATTTTTGTCCAGAGATCAATAAGATGGCAAAACCACTCCATGATAGACTAAAGAAAAATCCGACTCCATGGACTGACGACCATACTATTTGTATCCAGAAAATCAAGAAAAAGGTACTAGAAATACCGTGTCTTCATATAGCAAATCTCCAGCTACCTAAGGTAGTAGAAACAGATGTCTCAGACTTAGGATACGGAGGAATCTTAAAACAAAATTCAGATGGAAAAGAATGTATAGTCCAGTACACCTCTTCCCATTGGAATGATACCTAGAAAAATTATTCTACCATTAAAAAAGAAATTTTGAGCATCGTCTTATGCATACAAAACTTTCAAAGTGATTTACTAAATCAATTTTTTTTACTTAGAGTCGATTGCAAAAGTGCTAAAGAGGTTTTACAAAAAGATGTTCAAAACCTTGCATCAAAACAAATTTTCGCGGATAATGACAATTCTTAGTATTTTTGATTTTGATATTGAATATATAAAAGGAGAAACAAATTCCATTCCAGATTTCCTGACCCGTGAATTCCTACAAAACAGAGAAAATACCTAAAAATCCCCTCTTACTCCTTCAACAAATCCCCCGGAAGAAGAAAGAAGTTGATACAGATTAAGTTGATACGAATTCAGAAGAAGCAAATACAGCAAAATACTTCAAAGTAAAAAGATGATACAATTTATGGTCCGTAAATAAAGAATCATCCAAAAAATGATTAAACTAAATGTTTTCTAAAAACAGAGAAAGAATTTTCAAAACACTTTCTCAAATCAATTTCCAAAACTAAATGTTTTCTAAAAACAGAGAAAGAATTTTTAAAACCCTTTCTCAAATCAATTTCTCAATTAGAAAATACGAGTTATTTTAAAAATAAAATTTTGAGACAAAATGGTTTTACGAATCATAAAGATAACCTAAAACCTCCATACTTTTATCAAGCTATCCTTGACAAACCAGGATCAGCAACGACAAAAGTAAATTTTTTAATAAAAGATCCCTCTTATTCGATCTACAAAATACTCCGAGTAATTGCTCCAATTCATTGGGGGAATGACTTGTCAAAACTCATAAATTTTCCAAATTCACACAAAAATAAACCCTTTTTTCGATATTCCCTTTAATTACTGGGACTACCAACAAGCTTGGTTTAATTCCTTTTTAATTCAAAATTCAAAATTATCGCATACTTGGCTTTTCCATTTTGATACTTCATGTGATGCTTCGCAATTTCCTATTTGGTGGAATTCATGGTAGGAACGATTCGGATCTACACTTGAGATACAAAAACCCGAAATTATTAAATCTTTTAGCCTCTTCAAATCCCAATTTACTCCCTCATAAGAAGAAAAAAGATTTACACCATTGCACCTTTTCCACACAAAATTCCATCTACCATGGGTATTCACCTGATGAGTAGATTACTCAGATGACAAAATTCTAGTCATCCGAAGGAGATTTAAAATTAGATGGTGGGACAGTTTTTAAATACCAAGGAGCCTCTCACCCCCAAATGTTCAACAATGGCTAGATGATAATAAACCAATTCCATTACAGGCACCTCCACAGAGAGCACAGACGCCATTCCAGACAAAGGAACATACCCAGTTCCTTTCCCAAAAATCCCAGATGGCTTCCATGCTAGCTGCAGCAAAAACCCCGGAAGAGATACAGGCAATATTCCAAAAATTTGCACCATCCTCATCCAAACAGGACTCTTCAAACGATGAGGAAGAACCCGGAATTGAAAATGCAAATATCCCTATTTTTGGCAACAGTGGATTCTAGATGCTGCCAAAATACCGAAAAATCCGGAGAAATAATTGCCAGACAAATTGACCAAAATTTACGGAGACACAATTGACGACAAATCTCAGTGCTCCAAATAGTAAAAGCGGAATCTGAGAAGAAGACAAAAATACTGAGGTCATGCATGACCTCATACAGCACTCGGATGAATAGTGACGCGGATGATTAGTAACGCGGATGAATAGTGACGCGGATGAATAGTGACGCGGATGAATAGTTAATTTACTAAAATACCCTTGTAATAGTGAATCCCCACTTTGTAATTCTCTTATAAATAGAGAACCCCTCTCCCTTAGTTTCACAAGTCATTTTTTCTGATAGTTACTCTTAGTTTAGATTGCTCTTCCTTCTCTCTAGAAGTTGAAGATCATCAAAGTTCTTCCCCTTAGTGGGAATCAGTTACCAAAATTATCCAAGTTCATAAGACCTCGGGGAGTCTATGAACTAATACTCCAATTCCTTACCCGAAAATTTACCCAGAAATTATCCAATTGACATGATTCCGTTCATCCACTGATTTCATAACGAAATACTCCGTTACAAAATTATCCTCTTTGTAAGTACTTTAAAGTTTTGAATAAAATTTACGTTTTAATTATTTTAATTATCTTGCAACATGGTTGGTTCTACCACCTACTGCAATTAAATTCACGTCTTTAATTTATTTAAATTCTGCATATGGTTGGCCGAGCCACCTCCATTAAATTTCTGCACTTTTAATTTTTAATTTACTTAAATTCCTGCAGATCCTTATGCTTATGGCTTCCTTCATGAGGAACCTTAGCTAAGTTAGCTTTTCTCTATTTACCTGCCGTATTTTTACTTATCTTTATACTATTCAGTCTTTTATATGTCTTTTGCTTCCCTATTTATTATCCTCTTTAGATCCTCGGCCTAACTTGGTATCAGAGCCATAAAGGGTAAACTCTAGAAAGAGAAATGAGTTTCCAATCAGGTGGTAAACTCCTAATCAGGTGCTCCTTTGTTCGTTTTCCCCGATAAATTTGGCTACGGCTGAGCCTTCCGAGTTAGCTTTTCTCTATTTACCTGCCGTATTTTTCAGTCTTTTATATGTCTTTTGCTTCCCTATTTATTATCCCCTTTAGAAATCCTCGGTCTAACTTGGTATCAAAGCCATAAAGGGTAAACTCTAGAAAGAGAAATGAGTTTCCAATCAGGTGGTAAACTCCTAATCAAGTGCTCCTTTGTTCGTTTTCCCCGATAAACTTGGCTACGGCTGAGCCTTCCGAGTTGGTTAAATCCTGTTTAGTCGTGCGATCAGAACGCAGGGTCACAGTAAGTCCCCGTGTGTAGGGCCGACAAGAACCCATTGTTAAACTGTGCGCATCTGGATTGTAGGAAGGTAAGGGTCTTCGAACTGGGAATCCACACACTTGGAATTCCACATACTTGAAATCATTCTCTCAATAGAATTACTTCTTATGTTTTTGGAATCATCTTCTTCCATGGATTCAAAGAAGATAATAAATTCCGAAGAAATCGATATATACGTTTTTGAATAATAGATTGATAATTAATCTTACAAAAGGTAAATAGAGATTACTTTTATAAAATCACAAAACCATACATGGATCCATTTTTAGCCAGAACTAATTCTTATAATTCTCAATCATCTTCCTCTTTTGAATCAAAGAAGATAATCAATTCTGAAGAAATCGTTATACACGATTTCGAAAAATCAATTAATGTTGGGAAATCCCAAAAGTCAATAGAGATCAAATTTACAAAAATTCCAAATATCAATTCTTCAAAACTGATTTCACAATCAAGACAGAAGAAAGAGATATTCAATTAACAAAACCTTTTGAAACAATTCAATTACTTTCTCAAACATCCTTGAAAAAGCATAGAGAAAGAAATTACAAGTACATTCACATTGGTTTAGTCCAAGTAGGGATAAAACCCCTTACTAAAGAAGGATTAAACACCTCAATCCTTGCTATCTTAAGAGATGCAAGATTCACAAATTTCGAAGATTCCTTGTTAAGTTCGGTTGAGTCCAGTCTCTGCACAGGACCAATCTCTTTTGATTGTTACCCAAACTTTTCAGTTTCTTTGAATGATAAAAATATCCAAAAATCCCTCGTCTTACAAATCAAGACACATAATTACCAAATGCTTGAAGGACTATTCCTGTAGCATTAATTTTCAGAATTCACTACGAAGCTATGACTTCTGCTTTTGCAACAAAAGTCAGATACCATATTAAGAAAGGTGAAACCCTTCTTCTACAAACAGACCTTTCCAAATCTAACACGGTAGTACCACGACCCATTAGATGGAAAGATATTACCCTACCAGATGAATGGACCCTGGAAGGCGTAGCAAAACCTGAACCCCTAGAATCTGAGCAACCAAATACCCATCTTAGAGAAATTACACAATACCAAGATGGTAGGGTTAGCCTCTCATTTTTAAGAAGATCTATGAGCAATAGATATGAAGACACCAGTTCCGAAGAGACCCTAGACTTAGGAAGAGTCTCACAAATTCCTTCAATAACAAATCCAACGGTCAAAATTAAACCTAGGTATTTTACATCAGATCTACCAAATCTGACGAACGTAGACTACACAAATCAAATACCCAGACCAGTATATATGAATCCCGTGGTTAGAGAAAAGATGGACGACGAAGAACCTACTAGTCCAACATACTCTTCAATAACCCACAATGAATTAGCAAATGAAATTAAGGTTCTAGAAAAAGAATTCCAAGTAGATAAAAAACTACTACAAAAAGAATTCTATCAAGAACATAATTCACAAAAAAGAATTTGGTTCTTTAAAAATTTCCTTAAATCAAGAAAACAAATACAAAATGAATTCTACGAATTTGTCCAAAATAATAAAATCAATATACCGTTCTTTAAATGGTTTGAGATATATTCCTCTCAAAACTCCATAAATTTTCCCTTCCTTAAAACAAAATCCTCCACTATCGAGAACAGTGTAACAATGTTAACACATAACTCCGATAGCAGTGATACATCAAAACAATTAGAAAAACCCCTCATCAACAATATGAATTGGGAACAACAACCAGTTCAAGGAATACAAATAGCTCCAGGGTTACAAATAATCCCTGCTCCAGATCTAGGAATAATTAAACCCCTAGCTCAATCCCGTTACAATGCCGCTTCAATTTACGATTGGAATCTTGATGGAATGACTGAATACAATATCCTCAGTTTTCTCCAACAAATGACAATGACAGCAAATGCCTACCAAACGCAAAAAGAAGTCCTCGATAAAACCTCTGCAGAACTGCTAATCGCAGGATTCTCAGGGCAATTAAAAGGATAGTGGGATCATTATCTCACTGACCAACAGAAAGAAAACATTCTAAATGCCATAAAAACCGATGAAGAAGGAATACCAATATTAACAGATCTAGGAGAACCTATACAAGATGCAGTATCAACATTGATACTGACAATATCTTTAAATTTAATAGGTGATTCTACACATCTAAAAAATAAAAATGTTGAATTACTTTCAAATTTAAAATGTAAAAAATTAAGTGATTTTCAATGGTATAAAAATACTTTATTAACTAGAATAATGATTAGAGAAGACTCTGGTCAACCATTCTGGAAAGAAAAGTTCTTAGCCGGACTACCAAGCCTCTTGGGAGAAAAGGTTAGGAATAAAATAAAAGAAAATTGTGGAAAACAAATTATACCTTACGATGAGTTTACATACGGAGAATTAGTCTGTATAACTCAACAAGAAGGACTAAAAATCTGTCAAGATCTAAAAATACAAAAACACCTCAAAAAAGAATTAAAAAGAACAAAATGTGAATTAGGAACATTTTGTAAACAATTCGAACCAGCTACCATAGAAAATTCAAAAAGCTGCGAGGGAGATTGTAGCAAAACTAAATATTCCATGGATAATCTTTCCAAAAAATTATTAAAAGATTACAGAAATAGTAATTATTATTATAAAAATCCTTATAAAAATAATCGTTATAAAAATAATAGGAATACAAAAACGAATTTCAATTCAAAATACAGAAACATAACTTGTTACAAATGTAATAAGAAAGGACATACATCAAAATACTGTAGGATGAATAAAAAATTACAAGAATTAAATCTAGATGAAAACACCACAAAGAAAATATCTAATCTACTACTTGATTCCTCTGATTCGGAAGCAAATCAGTCAGAACCTGACTATTTCTCTCTTTCATCAGAAGACAATAAACCCCTCCAAGTAGACGAATTACTCACGAGTAGTTCAACAGATAAACCTTAAAAGGTTAAAGGAAAACGAATATGCGTGTTAACTAAAGATCAAGAATTTATGGTAGATATGATTAAACACATAGATACACAACACCAAAAGGAATATCTGAATAAACTCCTTATAACCTTTACCCCAGAAAAGGTTGAAATAAAGAATAATGTATTACCTTGTACTTCCAGAAAATACGATTTGACAAAAATCCTGGAAAAAGGTAAGAAAATTAAAGAAATTCACAATACCATAATATTAGGTACACCATTTATGAATTTAATCACTCCTTATGCAGTGAGTAATAAATCAAAATCCTTTAATTTCAAAAATAAAAAACTAAAATTTTGGTTCATGTCAACACCAAAAATAAAAGATCTCAATCTCATGAAAACATGCTCAATTCAAAAAGAAAAATTATATTTACAAGATTTGAAAAACAATTTTCCTAAAAAACCAATTGATATTATGTTCAAAACCCTTTTTCAAAATGAATTTCAACATCATACATATTTTCAAAATCCTGCATTAAAATTAATTTTCTCAAAATTAATATTTAAAAAATATTTCCAGGAATCCTGGTCCGTGATTATTTCAATATGTCCTACCATTGCCCGAATGACAGGTGTATAGCCTACAATCACAAAATATCAAGGAAAGATATGCGTGAATGTGGACAATATTGTATACATGCAGTATGTGGATCTTTGCTCCAAAAAAGAAAAGAAGAAACCCATCCTACTATAAATACCCCGGCTACTACACCACAACAACATGAAGAAAATTCCATGGCTCCCAAAAAACCCCAAAATACAAATACCAAACCAGTGAAAATAGAAAAAGAAAAATCCCCAGAAAAACCAATGTCCTGGTATGATGCAGTTATGGTAGAAGAACAAATAAATTCCAGCAGCACAGAATCTGTGCAGAAATCACCGCCAAAAACCACAGAAGAATTAACCGTCGAAAATATCTTCCAGCTCCTTACAAAATCACCAGAATTACAGAAGGCATTAAGGCAACTTCAAATTCCGAAAGAAGAAATGATAGAGGAAAAAACCTCTAAAATTGAAACAAAAATCGAGAAAGGAGAATCTTCAAAAACCCTTTCTCAAAAAGAATTTTTAAAAATCGAGAAGGATGAATTTTCAAAAAACCTTTCTCAAAAACAATTTTCCAAAAATCAACTTGTGACACCACAAGTACCCAAAAAATCAGCTCCTGAATTTTTCATAAAATCATTTTTTCAAAAAATTGTAACTCTCGAAAAATGATACTTTGATAAAGACCCTTTTTTGGCACTACAAAATTATTTTGGACCAAAATGGTTTTATAAATCATGGGACGATTTAAAAACCCCATACTTTTACCAGGCTATCCTTGACATAACAGGATCGGCCACAACAAAAATTAATTTTTTCAATAACAATCCAGATCCCTCTTATTCGATCTGCAAAATACTCCGAGTAATTGCTCCAATTCATTGGGGGAATGACTTGTCAAAACTAATTAATTTTCCAAATTCACACAAAAATGAACCCTTTTTTGATATTCCCTTTAATTACTGGGACTACCAACAAGCTTGGTTTAATTCCTTTTTAATTCAAAATTCAAAATTATCGCATACTTGGCTTTTCCATTTTGATACTTCATGTGATGCCTCGCAATTTCCTACTTGGTGGAATTCATGGTGGGAACAATTCGGATCTACACTTGAGATACAAAAACCCGAAATTATTAAATCTTTTAGCCTCTTCAAATCTCAATTTACTCCCTCAGAAGAAGAAAAAAGATTTACACCATTGCACCTTTTCCACACAAAATTCCATCTACCATGGGTATTCACCTAGTTCATAGATTATTCAGATGACAAAATTCCAGTCAACCGAATGAGATTTAAAATTAGATGGTGGGACAATTTTAAAATACCAAGGAGCCTCTCACCCCCAAATGTTCAACAATGGCTAGATGATAATAAACCAATTCCATTACAGGCACCTCCACAGAGGGCACAGACGCCATTCCAGACAAAGGAACATACCCAGTTCCTATCCCAAAAATCCCAGATGGCTTTCATGCTAGCTGCAGCAAAAACCCCGGAAGAGATACAGGCAATATTCCAAAAATTTGCACTATCCTCATCCAAACAGGACTCTTCAAACGATGAGGAAGAACCCGAAATTGAAAATGCAAATATCCCTATTTTTGGCAACAATGGATTCTAGATGCTGCCAAAATACCGAAAATCCCGGAGGAATAATTGACAGACAAATTGACCGAAATTTACGGAGACACAATTGACGACAAATCTCAGTGCTCCAAATAGTAAAAGCGGAATCTGAGAAGAAGACAAAAATACTGAGGTCATGCATGACCTCATACATCACTCAGATGAATAGTGACGCGGATGAATAGTGACGCGGATGAATAGTTAATTTAGTAAAATATCCTTGTAATAGTGAATTCCCACTTTGTAATTCTCTTATAAATAGAGAACCCCTCTCTCTTAGTTTCACAAGTCATTTTTTCTGATAGTCTCTCTCTCTTAGTTTAGATTGCTCTTCCTTCTCTCTAGAAGTTGAAGATCATCAAAGTTCTTCCCCTTAGTGGGAATCAGTTACCAAAATTATCCAAGTTCATAAGACCTCGGGGAGTCTATGAACTAATACTGCAATTCCTTACCCGAAAATTTACCCAGAAATACTCCAATTGACATGATTCAGTTCATCCACTGATTCATAACGAAATACTCCGTTACAAAATTATCCTCTTTGTAAGTACTTTAAAGTTTTGAATAAAATTTACGTTTTAATTATTTTAATTATCTTGCAACATGGTTAGTTCTACCACCTACTGCAATTAAATTCATGTCTTTAATTTATTTAAATTCTGCATATGGTTGGCCGAGCCACCTCCATTAAATTCCTGCACTTTTAATTTTTAATTTACTTAAATTCCTGCAGATCCTTATGCTTATTGCTTCCTTCATGAGGAACCTTAGCTAAGTTAGTTTTTCTCTATTTACCTGCCGTATTTTTACTTATCTTTATACTATTCAATCTTTTATATGTCTTTTGCTTCCCTATTTATTATCCCCTTTAGATTTATTTCTTTGTTGTTACTTATCTTTATACTATTCAGTCTTTTATATGTCTTTTGCTTCCCTATTTATTATCCCCTTTAGATCCTCGGCCTAAATTGGTATCAGAGCCATAAAGGGTAAACTCTAGAAAGAGAAATGAGTTTCCAATCAGGTGGTAAACTCCTAATCAGGTGCTCCTTTGTTCGTTTTCCCCGATAAACATGGCTACGACTGAGCCTTCCGAGTTGGTTAAATCCTGTTTAGTCGTGCGATCAAAACGCAGGGTCACAGTAAGTCCCCATGTGTAGGGCCGACAAGAACCCATTGTTAAACTGTGCGCATCTGGATTGTAGGAAGGTAAGGGTCTTCGAACTGGGAATCCACACACTTGGAATTCCACATACTTGAAATCATTCCCTCAATAGAATTACTTCTTATGTTTTTGGAATCATCTTCTTCCATGGATTCAAAGAAGATAATAAATTCCGAAGAAATCGATATATACGTTTTTGAATAATAGATTGATAATTAATCTTACAAAAGGTAAATATAGATTACTTTTATAAAATCACAAAACCATACATGGATCCGTTTTTAGCCAGAACTAATTCTTATAATTCTCAATCATCTTCCTCTTTTGAATCAAAGAAGATAATCAATTCTGAAGAAATCATTATACACGATTTCGAAAAATCAATTGACAGTTGGGAAATCCCAAAAGTCAATAGAGATCAAATTTACAAAAAATCCAAATATCAATTCTTCAAAACTGATTTCACAATCAAGACAGAAGAAAGATATATTCAATTAACAAAACCTTTTGAAACAATTCAATTACTTTCTCAAAAATTCTTGAAAAAGCATAGAGAAAGAAATTACAAGTACATTCACATTGGTTTAGTCCAAGTAGGGATAAAACCCCTTACTAAAGAAGGATTAAACACCTCAATCCTTGCTATCTTAAGAGATGCAAGATTCACAAATTTCGAAGATTCCTTGTTAAGTTCGGTTGAGTCCAGTCTCTGCACAGGACCAATCTCTTTTGATTGTTACCCAAACTTTTCAGTTTCTTTGAATGATAAAAATATCCAAAAATCCCTCGTCTTACAAATCAAGACACATAATTACCAAATGCTTGAAGGATCTATTCCTGTAGCATTAATTTTCAGAATTCACTACAAAGCTATGACTTCGCTTTGCAACAAAAGTCGATACCATAGTAAGAAAGGTGAAACCCTTTCTACAAACAGACCTTTCCAAATCTAACACGGTAGTACCCGACCCATTAGATGGAAAGATATTACCCTACTGGATGAATGGACCACGGAAGGCGTAGCAAAACACGAACCCCTAGAATCGAGCAACCAAATACCCATCTTAGAGAAATTACACAATACCAAGATGGTAGGGTTAGCCTCTCATTTTTAAGAAGATCTATGAGCAGTAGATATGAAGACACCAGTTCCGAAGAGACTTAGACTTAGGAAGAGTCTCACAAATTCCTTCAATAACAAATCCAACGGTCAAAATTAAACCTAGGTATTTTACATCAGATCTACCAAATCTGACGAACGTAGACTACACAAATCAAATACCCAGACCAGTATATATGAATCCCGTGGTTAGAGAAAAGATGGACGACGAAGAACCTACTAGTCCAACATACTCTTCAATAACCCACAATGAATTAGCAAATGAAATTAAGGTTCTAGAAAAAGAATTCCAAGTAGATAAAAAACTACTACAAAAAGAATTCTATCAAGAACATAATTCACAAAAAAGAATTTGGTTCTTTAAAAATTTCCTTAAATCAAGAAAACAAATACAAAATGAATTCTACGAATTTGTCCAAAATAATAAAATCAATATACCGTTCTTTAAATGGTTTGAGATATATTCCTCTCAAAACTCCATAAATTTTCCCTTCCTTAAAACAAAATCCTCCACTATCGAGAACAGTGTAACAATGTTAACACATAACTCCGATAGCAGTGATACATCAAAACAATTAGAAAAACCCCTCATCAACAATATGAATTGGGAACAACAACCAGTTTAAGGAATACAAATAGCTCCAGGGTTACAAATAATCCCTGCTCCAGATCTAGGAATAATTAAACACCCCTAGCTCAATCCCGTTACAATGCCGCTTCAATTTACGATTGGAATCTTGATGGAATGACTGAATACAATATCCTCAGTTTTCTCCAACAAATGACAATGGCAGCAAATGTCTACCAAACGCAAAAAGAAGTCCTCGATAAAACCTCTGCAGAACTGCTAATCGCAGGATTCTCAGGGCAATTAAAAGGATGGTGGGATCATTATCTCACTGACCAACAGAAAGAAAACATTCTAAATGCCATAAAAACCGATGAAGAAGGAATACCAATATTAACAGATCTAGGAGAACCTATACAAGATGCAGTATCAACATTGATACTGACAATATCTTTAAATTTAATAGGTGATTCTACACATCTAAAAAATAAAAATGCTGAATTACTTTCAAATTTAAAATGCAAAAAATTAAGTGATTTTCAATGGTATAAAAATACTTTATTAACTAGAATAATGATTAGAGAAGACTCTGGTCAACCATTCTGGAAAGAAAAGTTCTTAGCCGGACTACCAAGCCTCTTGGGAGAAAAGGTTAGGAATAAAATAAAAGAAAATTGTGGAAAACAAATAATACCTTACGATGAGTTTACATACGGAGAATTAGTCTTATAACTCAACAAGAAGGACTAAAAATCTGTCAAGATCTAAAAATACAAAAACACCTCAAAAAAGAATTAAAAAGAACAAAATGTGAATTAGGAACATTTTGTAAACAATTCGAACCAGCTACCATAGAAAATTCCAAAAGCTGCGAGGGAGATTGTAGCAAAACTAAATATTCCATGGATAATCCTTCCAAAAAATTATTAAAAGATTACAGAAATAATAATGATTATTATAAAAATCCTTATAAAAATAATCGTTATAAAAATAATAGGAATACAAAAACGAATTTCAATTCAAAATACAGAAACATAACTTGTTACAAATGTAATAAGAAAGGACATACATCAAAATACTGTAGGATGAATAAAAAATTACAAGAATTAAATCTAGATGAAAACACCACAAAGAAAATATCTAATCTACTACTTGATTCCTCTGATTCGGAAGCAAATCAGTCAGAACCTGACTATTTCTCTCTTTCATCAGAAGACAATAAACCCCTCCAAGTAGACGAATTACTCACGAGTAGTTCAACAGATAAACCTGAAAAGGTTAAAGGAAAACGAATATGCGTGTTAACTAAAGATCAAGAATTTATGGTAGATATGATTAAACACATAGATACCCAACACCAAAAGGAATATCTGAATAAACTCCTTAAAACCTTTACCCCAGAAAAGGTTGAAATAAAGAATAATGTATTACCTTGTACTTCCAGAAAATACGATTTGACAAAAATCCTGGAAAAAGGTAAGAAAATTAAAGAAATAACAATTCATGAATTACAAAAACAAATAATTCAAGTAAAATTAGAAGTAAAAGAATTAAAAGAAAAACAACAAAAAGATTCGGAATTAATTAAAATCATACTTTCGAATAGAGTAAAACAAAATTCCGTTCCGGAAGATGATGACTCGTCTGATTCAAAAAATCCCGAAAATAATAATCAAATAGAAAATCTAGAAGAAATCCCAGAAGATTTTCTAACAGTATTAAGACAAATAACAACAAAGAAATATTTAATTAAAATAACATTAAAATTTTCAGATAAATTCAAAATAACAAACTGTTGCCCTCTTGACACGAGCGGACTTAAATCGCATAAAAAGCGGTATAATACGTAAATATTCCTGGAAGAGACACAGGACTCATTAGCAACTGCTAATAATTCTAAATTAGAAATTAATTACAAAACCAAGGCATCAATTATAAATGATGGAACTTCAATAACAACATCATTTGTCCTGGTAAAAGAAATTCACAATACCATAATATTAGGAACACCATTTATGAATTTAATCACTCCTTATGCAGTGAGTAATAAATTAATATCCTTTAATTTCAAAAATAAAAAACTAAAATTTTGGTTCATGTCAACACCAAAAATAAAAGATCTCAATCTCATGAAAACATGCTCAATTCAAAAAGAAAAATTATATTTACAAGAATTGAAAAACAATTTTCCTAAAAAATCAATTGATATTATGTTCAAAACCCTTTTTCAAAATGAATTTCAACAGCATACATATTTTCAAAATCCTGCATTAAAATTAATTTTCTCAAAATTAATATTTAAAGAATTTTTTCCAGGAATCCTGGTCCGTGATTATTTCAATATGTCCTACCATTGCCCGAATGACAGGTGTATAACCTACAATCACAAAATATCAAGGAAAGATATGTGTGAATGTGGACAATATTGTATACAGGCAGTATGTGGATCTTTGCTCCAAAAAAGAAAAGAAGAAACCCTTCCTACTATAAATACCCCGGCTACTACACCACAACAACATGAAGAAAATTCCATGGCTCCAAAAAACCCCAAAATACAAATACCAAACCAGTGAAAATAGAAAAAGAAAAATCCCCAGAAAAACCAATGTCCTGATATGATGCAGTTATGGTAGTAGAACAAATAAATTCCAGCAACACAGAATCTGTGCAGAAATCACCACCAAAAACCACAGAAGAATTAACCGCTGAAAATATCTTCCAGCTCCTTACAAAATCGCCAGAATTACAGAAGGTATTAAGGCAACTTCAAATTCCGAAAGAAGAAATGATAGAGGAAAAAACCTCTAAAATTGAAACAAAAATCGAGAAAGGAGAATCTTCAAAAACCTTTTCTCAAAAAGAAATTTTAAAAATCGAGAAGGATGAATTTTCAAAAAATCTTTCTAAAAAACAATTTTCCAAAAATCAACTTGTGACACCACAAGTACCCAAAAAATCAGCTCCTGAATTTTTCATAAAATCATTTTTAAAAAAAATTGTAACTCTAGAAAAAGGATACTTTGATAAAGACCATTTTTTGGCACTACAAAATTATTTTGGACCAAAATGGTTTTATAAATCATGGGACGATTTAAAAACCCCATACTTTTACCAGGCTATCCTTGACATAACAGGATCGGCCACAACAAAAATTAATTTTTTCAATAACAATCCAGATCCCTCTTATTCGATCTGCAAAATACTCCGAGTAATTGCTCCAATTCATTGGGGGAATGACTTGTCAAAACTAATTAATTTTCCAAATTCACACAAAAATGAACCCTTTTTTGATATTCCCTTTAATTACTGGGACTACCAACAAGCTTGGTTTAATTCCTTTTTAATTCAAAATTCAAAATTATCGCATACTTGGCTTTTCCATTTTGATACTTCATGTGATGCTTCGCAATTTCCTACTTGGTGGAATTCATGGTGGGAACAATTCGGATCTACACTTGAGATACAAAAACCCGAAATTATTAAATCTTTTAGCCTCTTCAAATCCCAATTTACTCCCTCAGAAGAAGAAAAAAGATTTACACCATTGCACCTTTTCCACACAAAATTCCATCTACCATTTTTTGGCACTACAAAATTATTTTGGACCAAAATGGTTTTATAAATCATGGGACGATTTAAAAACCCCATACTTTTACCAGGCTATCCTTGACATAACAGGATCGGCCACAACAAAAATTAATTTTTTCAATAACAATCCAGATCCCTCTTATTCGATCTGCAAAATACTCCGAGTAATTGCTCCAATTCATTGGGGGAATGACTTGTCAAAACTAATTAATTTTCCAAATTCACACAAAAATGAACCCTTTTTTGATATTCCCTTTAATTACTGGGACTACCAACAAGCTTGGTTTAATTCCTTTTTAATTCAAAATTCAAAATTATCGCATACTTGGCTTTTCCATTTTGATACTTCATGTGATGCTTCGCAATTTCCTACTTGGTGGAATTCATGGTGGGAACAATTCGGATCTACACTTGAGATACAAAAACCCGAAATTATTAAATCTTTTAGCCTCTTCAAATCCCAATTTACTCCCTCAGAAGAAGAAAAAAGATTTACACCATTGCACCTTTTCCACACAAAATTCCATCTACCATGGGTATTCACCTGGTTCGTAGATTATTCAGATGACAAAATTCCAGTCATCCGAAGGAGATTTAAAATTAGATGGTGGGACAGTTTTAAAATACCAAGGAGCCTCTCACCCCCAAATGTTCAACAATGGCTAGATGATAATAAACCAATTCCATTACAAACACCTCCACAGAGAGCACAGACGCCATTCCAGACAAAGGAACATACCCAGTTTCTATCCCAAAAATCCCAGATGGCTTCCATGCTAGCTGCAGCAAAAACCCCGGAAGAGATACAGGCAATATTCCAAAAATTTGCACTATCCTCATCCAAACAGGACTCTTCAAACGATGAGGAAGAACCCGGAATTGAAAATGCAAATATCCCTATTTTTGACAACAGTGGATTCTAGATGCTGCCAAAATACCGAAAATCCCGGAGGAATAATTGACAGACAAATTGACCGAAATTTACGGAGACACAATTGACGACAAATCTCAGTGCTCCAAATAGTAAAAGCGGAATCTGAGAAGAAGACAAAAATACTGAGGTCATGCATGACCTCATACAACACTTGGATGAATAGTGACGCGGATGAATAGTGACGCGGATGAATAGTTAATTTACTAAAATATCCTTGTAATAGTGAATTCCCAATTTGTAATTCTCTTATAAATAGAGAACCCCTCTCCCTTAGTTTCACAAGTTATTTTTTCTGATAGTTTCTCTCTCTAGGATAGAATCCTCTTCCTTCTCTCTAGAAGTTTGAAGAACATCAAAGTTCTTCCCCTCAGTGGGAATCAGTTACCAAAATTATCCAAATTCATAAGTTCATAAGACCTCGGGGAGTCTATGAACTAATATTCCGTTCCTTACCCGATAATTTACCCAGAAATTCTCCAATTCACATGATTCAGTTCATCAACTGATTCATACCCAGAAATTATCCAATTTACCCAGAAATTATCCAATTGACATGATTCAGTTCATCCACTGATTCATAACGAAATTATCCAGTTACAAAATTATCCTCTTTGTAAGTACTTTAAAGTTTTGAATAAAATTCACGTTTTTAAATTATAATTATCTTGCAACATGGTTGGTTCTACCACCTACTGCAATTAATTTACGTCTTTAAATTAATTTACTTTCAGCATATGGTTGGCCGAGCCACCTCAATTAAATTCTTGCATTAAATTCCTGCACTTTAATTCACTTAAATTCCTGCAGATCCTTATGCTTATGGCTTCCTTCATGAGGAACCTTAGCTAAGTTAGCTATTCTCTATTTACCTGCCGTATTTTTACTTATCTTTATATTATTCAGTCTTTTATATGTCTTTTGCTTCCCCATTTATTATCCCCTTTAGATCCTCGGCCTAACTTGATTTACCCAGAAATACTCCAATTGACATGATTCAGTTCATCCACTGATTCATAACGAAATACTCCAATTCCTTACCCGAAAATTTACCCAGAAATTATCCAATTGACATGATTCAGTTCATCCACTGATTCATAACGAAATACTCCGTTACAAAATTATCATCTTTGTAAGTACTTTAAAGTTTTGAATAAAATTTACGTTTTAATTATTTTAATTATCTTGCAACATGGTTGGTTCTACCACATACTGCAATTAAATTCACGTCTTTAATTTATTTAAATTCTGCATATGGTTGGTCGAGCCACCTCCATTAAATTCCTGCACTTTTGATTTTTAATTTACTTAAATTCCTGCAGATCCTTATGCTTATGGCTTCCTTCATGAGGAACCTTAGCTAAGTTAGCTTTTCTCTATTTACCTGCCGTATTTTTACTTATCTTTATACTATTCAGTCTTTTATATGTCTTTTGCTTCCCTATTTATTATCCCCTTTAGATCCTCGGCCTAACTTGGTATCAGAGCCATAAAGGGTAAACTCTAGAAAGAGAAATGAGTTTCCAATCAGGTGGTAAACTCCTAATCAGGTGCTCCTTTGTTCGTTTTCCCCGATAAACTTGGCTACGGCTGAGCCTTCCGAGTTGGTTAAATCCTGTTTAGTCGTGCGATCAGAACGCAGGGTCACAGTAAGTCCCCGTGTGTAGGGCCGACAAGAACCCATTGTTAAACTGTGCGCATCTGGATTGTAGGAAGGTAAGGGTCTTCGAACTGGGAATCCACACACTTGGAATTCCACATACTTGAAATCATTCTCTCAATAGAATTACTTCTTATGTTTTTGGAATCATCTTCTTCCATGGATTCAAAGAAGATAATAAATTCCGAAGAAATCGATATATACGTTTTTGAATAGTAGTTTGATAATTAATCTTACAAAAGGTAAATAGAGATTACTTCTACCAGATTATAAACCCCATTCTCCGAATAGGTTTCCTTATATGAAAACCCGTCCTTCTTTCCAAAACATAAATTCGGCTAATTCTTCCAAGTGGCTACACTCAAAAATTCTGAGAAAATTCTTAAAAAAGAGAACTCTGACCCTTAGTCTACTAAGCTATTACTCGAAATTAGTACCCTCCGAGTCACTAGATAGTTATAGTAAAGAAATCATTAGAGAAGAAATCCTCTCTAAAATCATAACGCTTTACAGCGGTTTGAAAAATATCAACACAAACATAATTGTCCAAAAAAGACAATTAAATTGGTGTACAAATATACTCAATACGTCTACTGCTCAATTTTGAGTCAGAAGAGCGAATCCCCATAAAAAATTGTCAAAAAATCCAAAAATTACTTCAGTTATGGACAACTCCCACAATAATGTTGAGGGATTCCAGATTGATATAAAATTCCTTCATAAAGAATTTTATGAGAAACAAAACCTTGAAAAAAGGATTTGGTTCTTTAAAAACTTCTTAAATACACGAAAACAAATTCAAGAAAAATTCTATGATTACATAAAGAAGAATGAAATTAATATTCCTTTCTTTAATTGGTTTGCAATATACTCTTCCCAAAGTTCTATAGAATTTCCTTTTCCTAAATCACTAAATCCCATAACAACTAGGAACAAGACACAAGAATGGGAAACTATTGCCAATTCTAGAAAAATCCAATCCAATCACCCCCCTCTACAGGGAATCAAACTTGACGTCCATGGGAGCTCCATAGACGCTTTTCCTTTTAAAACTCATTCAGAAGATGAGAGAACAAATACGAAAAACGTATTTGCACAAAATAACTTCACCAACATTAGCTTAAATACCATAGGAAAACAATTGGACAGAATAGAAAATTATATAAAGGACCATCATGTAGTTACTATAGGATCTTCAGAATCACCTAAAGAAACAAATTTGAAAAGTCCGATCTTTAAACCATTCCAAATATCCAAGGATAGTGTTAAAGATATCAAACAAAGTAAGTCTGAATTCGTTCAGGCCTTACAAGACCAATTAAGCAAAATTGGAACATCTAGTAGTTCTAACACAGAATTCATTATCCCAGATACACCACAATCCACCGAGAAAAGGTGTGAAACTTTAATACATAATTCAAATAACAATAATGTCTTACAACAATTCCAGGATGAAATAAATACTAGAAAAGACATTTCCAAATACAGGCAAAATTCAAAGTACTGTAAAATGAAATTACATAATTCTGATTCAGAAACCAGGATTATGCCTAGTGGTCTCCTTCAAATAGCTGAATTGGTCACGGCTAGTTCACCTGAAATAATTAACAGTGTGTGTGTGTGTTAAACAATGATAAAAAAGAAATAACAAAACAAGAATTACAAAAAGAAATAAAAGAAGTAAAAATAGAGATAAAAGAATTAAAAGAAAAACAGAAACAAGATTCTAAATTAATAAAAATAATCCTTTCAAAACCAACATCACAAAACTCTAAATCCAATTCAGAAAACCCCTTAGAGTCGAAAAGCCTAGAAGAAATTCCAAAAGACTTCCTTAATGTCCTAAGACAAATCACGTCAAAAAGATACCTAATAAAAATTACTCTTAAATTCTCGGAAAACTTTAAAATTCAAACAATTGCACTTTTTGATACGGGTGCAGATTTAAACCTAATAAAAATAGACATAGTACCAGAAAAGTTCAGAGAAAAAACTAGTGAAAGAGTAAAAGCTGCTAATAACACCAAAATTAGAATTGATTCAAAGACCAGTGCGACAATTGAAAATAACGGAGTTTCTATAACAACACCGTTTGTTTTAACAGATGATATACACAGTTCCGTCATCTTAGGAACACCATTCATAAATCTCATCACTCCTTACAAAATAGATAGCGATTCCGTATCTTTTAAATTTAGTAAAAAGAAATTAAAATTCCATTTCATAACAAAACCAAAAACAAGAAATTTAAACATAATAAGAACTTGTTCGATACATGAAGATGGTATAAACGCAAAAATACAAGGAAAAATATACAACCTACAAGAACTGAAAAAGGAAGTTTCAGTTAAGATATTAAATACCCAATTAGAGATACCCGATGTTAAAAGACAAATTTCCAAACTCCAAAAAACATTCGAAACCGAAATATGTTCCGAAATTCCAAATGGCTTTTAGAACAGAAAACAACACATAATAGATCTTCCTTATGAAAATGATTTTGATAAAAAACAAATTCCGACAAAAGCAAGACCCATTCAAATGAATAGCGATCTTAAACAACATTGCAGAAAAGAAATACAGGATCTTGAAAATAAAAAATTAATTTCCAAATCTCGATCCCCTTGGAGTTGTGTTGCTTTCTATGTAAACAAAAATTCCGAAACAGAAAGAGGAATTCCTAGATTAGTGATAAATTATAAACCGCTAAATACAGCCCTCAAATGGATTAGATACCCAATCCCAAACAAAAGAGACTAGATGCAAAAACATTCTGCCTTAATATTCTCAAAATTTGACATGAAATCAGGTTTTTGGCAGATCCAGATTTCTGCGAAAGATCGTTATAAAACCGCATTTACGGTACCCTTTGGGCAATACGAATGGAATGTAATGCCTTTTGGTTTAAAAAATGCACCTTCAGAATTCCAACGAATAATGAATGACATTTTCAATGATCATTCCAAATTCTGCATAGTCTATATTGATGATGTTTTAATCTTCTCAGATTCCATAGAAGAACATTTCAAACATCTCAAAACATTCTTTTATGTCACCAAGAAAAATGAATTGGTAGTTTCCAAGTCAAAAATGAACCTGTTTCAGACTAGAATAAGATTTCTAGGACATTATCTATCCCAAGGTGAAATTACTCCCATAGAAAGGTCCTTAGAATTCGCAAACAAATTCCCTGACAAAATCCTTGACAAAACTCAGTTGCAAAGATTCTTAGGTAGCTTAAATTATGTTTTAGATTTTTGTCCAGAGATCAATAAGATGGCAAAACCACTTCATGATAGACTAAAGAAAAATCCGACTCCATGGACTGACGACCATACTATTTGTATCCAGAAAATCAAGAAAAAGGTACTAGAAATACCATGTCTTCATATAGCAAATCCCCAGCTACCTAAGGTAGTAGAAACAGATGCCTCAGACTTAGGATACGGAGGAATCTTAAAACAAAATTCAGATGGAAAAGAATGTATAGTCCAGTACACCTCTTCCCATTGGATGATACCCAGAAAAATTATTCTACCATTAAAAAAGAAATTTTGAGCATCGTCTTATGCATACAAAAATTTCAAAGTGATTTACTAAATCAAAAAAATTTACTTAGAGTCGATTGCAAAAGTGCTAAAGAGGTTTTACAAAAAGATGTTCAAAACCTTGCATCAAAACAAATTTTCGCCAGATGGCAAGCAATTCTTAGTATTTTTGATTTTGATATTGAATATATAAAAGGAGAAACAAATTCCATTACAGATTTCCTGACCCGTGAATTCCTACAAAACAGAGAAAATACCTAAAAATCCACTCTTACTCCTTCAACAAATCCCCCGGAAGAAGAAAGAAGTTGATACAGATTAAGTTGATACGAATTCAGAAAAAGCAAATACTGCAAAATACTTCAAAGTAAGAAGATGATACAATTTCTGGTCCGTAAATAAAGAATCATCCAAAAAATGATTAAACTAAATGTTTTCTAAAAACAGAGAAAGAATTTTCAAAACACTTTCTCAAATCAATTTCCAAAACTAAATGTTTTCTAAAAACAGAGAAAGAATTTTTAAAACCCTTTCTCAAATCAATTTCTCAATTAGAAAATACGAGTTATTTTAAAAATAAAATTTTGAGACAAAATGGTTTTACGAATCATAAAGATAACCTAAAACCTCCATACTTTTATCAAGCTATCCTTGACAAACCAGGATCAGCAACGACAAAAGTAATTTTTTTAATAAAAGATCCCTCTTATTCGATCTACAAAATACTCCGAGTAATTGCTCCAATTCATTGGGGGAATGACTTGTCAAAACTCATAAATTTGCCAAATTCACACAAAAATAAACCCTTTTTTCGATATTCCCTTTAATTACTGGGACTACCAACAAGCTTGGTTTAATTCCTTTTTAATTCAAAATTCAAAATTATCGCATACTTGGCTTTTCCATTTTGATACTTCATGTGATGCTTCGCAATTTCCTACTTGGTGGAATTCATGGTAGGAACGATTCGGATCTACACTTGAGATACAAAAACCCGAAATTATTAAATCTTTTAGCCTCTTCAAATCCCAATTTACTCCCTCAGAAGAAGAAAAAAGATTTACACCATTGCACCTTTTCCACACAAAATTCCATATATCATGGGTATTCACCTGGTTCGTAGATTACTCAGATGACAAAATTCCAGTCATCCGAAGGAGATTTAAAATTAGATGGTGGGACAGTTTTAAAATACCAAGGAGCCTCTCACCCCCAAATGTTCAACAATGGCTAGATGATAATAAACCAATTCCATTACGAGCACTCACGAGAAACACAGACGCATTCGGACAAAGGAACATACCCAGTTCCTTTCTCAAAAATCCCAGATGGCTTCCATGCTAGCTGCAGAAAAAACCCCGGAAGAGATACAGACAATATTCCAAAAATTTGCATCATCCTCATCCAAACAGGACTCTTCAAACGATGAGGAAGAACCCGGAATTGAAAATGCAAATATCCCTATTTTTGGCAACAGTGGATTCTAGATGCTGCCAAAATACCGAAAATCCCGGAGAAATAATTGCCAGACAAATTGACCGAAATTTACGGAGACACAATTGACGACAAATCTCAGTGCTCCAAATAGTAAAAGCGGAATTTGAGAAGAAGACAAAAATACTGAGGTCATGCATGACCTCATACAGCACTCGGATGAATAGTGACGCGGATGAATAGTAACGCGGATGAATAATGATGCGGATGAATAGTGACGCGGATGAATAGTTAATTTACTAAAATATCCTTGTAATAGTGAATTTCCACTTTGTAATTCTCTTATAAATAGAGAACCCCCCTCCCTTAGTTTCACAAGTCATTTTTTCTGATAGTCTCTCTCTCTTAGTTTAGATTGCTCTTTCTTCTCTCTAGAAGTTGAAGATCATCAAAGTTCTTCCCCTTAGTGGGAATCAGTTACCAAAATTATCCAAGTTCATAAGACCTCGGGGAGTCTATGAACTAATACTCCAATTCCTTACCCGAAAATTTACCCAGAAATTATCCAATTGACATGATTCAGTTCATCCACTGATTCATAACGAAATACTCCGTTACAAAATTATCCTCTTTGTAAGTACTTTAAAGTTTTGAATAAAATTTACGTTTTAATTATTTTAATTATCTTGCAACATGGTTGGTTCTACCACTCTCGCAATTAAATTCACGTCTTTAATTTATTTAAATTCTGCATATGGTTGGCCGAGCCACCTCCATTAAATTCCTGCACTTTTAATTTTTAATTTACTTAAATTCCTGCAGATCCTTATGCTTATGGCTTCCTTCATGAGGAACCTTAGCTAAGTTAGCTTTTCTCTATTTACCTGCCGTATTTTTACTTATCTTTATACTATTCAGTCTTTTATATGTCTTTTGCTTCCCTATTTATTATCCCCTTTAGATCCTCGGCCTAACTTGTCGGCCCTACACACGGGGACTTACTGTGACCCTGCGTTCTGATCGCACGACTAAACAGGATTTAACCAACTCGGAAGGCTCAGCCGTAGCCGATAACAACATCCGCGTCACTATCAACAATGGCTAGATGATAATAAACCTCTTTTATATGTCTTTTGCTTCCGTATTTATTATCCCCTTTAGATCCTTGGCCTAACTTGCATATATATATATATATATGTATGTATAGGTTGGGCCTTTTATGTCTACAGGTAATGTGTCTTTGTTTTGAGAATCATTTATCAGAGGGCTTGTTGACCTATATGTTGTTGTGTATATCACATGTATAAGGATTGGTACGCTTGGGCCTTAGGGCATCGAGTGTCGGCCACTCCCACAAGGTTGGGGTATGACTAACTTGGTATCAGAGTAGGTCAGTTGTAGGGATGTCGACAAACCGTGTCTTGTAGAGTCTTGTTTATAGGTGTATTTCCCGCAACACTTATAAATAGGAGGATACAAGGAATTTATTATGTTACTTTTCTTGAAATCTAGATTGTGCGTTAGAAGTGAAGTTGTAAGTAATTGTATTCTTATTTTCTCACATTCACTCTCTTTTTCAGTAATGCCAAAATATAAGGAAAGTACCGTTAGCAGAAATCTAGTTAGAAATACGGGGAAAGGTATCAGCCGATTGCCCCACGTTAATATCTATCCGAGGATTATAAGGACACCAGAAGGAAATGTGAGTTATTCTATGGAAGATATGTCTATGGAAGAAGATCCGTCTGAAGATCCCTCTATGGAGGAGGACCCATCTGAGGCCCAAGAATAATCACCCTTCTGAGTACCATCAATTCTAGTGATGTTGCCAGATTATAGGAGGGCCCGCACAATACCAAAATTATTTGCGCAATGCTCGTTTCCAATCGGGTTTGATATGAGTGGTACTATGTAGGCAACATCACCCCGGTCATCTTTCTAAAGTAAGGTCATGTTCAGATACCCCTACAAGTTATGCCTTTTGAGAGGCAAATGAGCCTATTATCATGGATGTCAGTTAATCCAAGTTTGCAAAGAACGAGCAGAGGTGAGGAAAAAGTAACATATATACGGACTGTAAGGTTTGGAATGGAGGTAGGTAACGAAAGATTTTTATTTTGAGATGTGTCAGACTGAAGCTCTCGGGTAGAATTAAGGCAAGTACAAGAAGATGTTGGAAGTAGTAGACCATGATGTTAGAAATGTAGAAGAAGGATTGACAAAGCATGTTTACCCAATATCGAGTTATGTTCTGGCTGTGGAGCCTTGGCTATATGGCCAGAGAATGCCCTAAGGTATTTTAGTCAATGTGCCATCAGTGTGGACAAGTGCATTATGGGCAATGTTCGGGTGATGTTTAATAGGGTTATTAGTGTAGAAGCAGAGGCCAAAAAGTATACAGATGGTTGAAGTTTAAGTCAAGGGGAAAGCAGGTCCCGATATTATTCGAAGTTACACAACTAACCAGGTATGTTGACAATTTTATTAAGAATAATTGTGCTTAAGCTTATGATCGGTTGGTTATAATTGATGCAGAAATTGTGTCATATAGATGTATATAGACCAGAAATGGATAACAAAAGTGAAAGGTGGCAAATGAAACTATAGTTACGTTCAATGTTTAAGCAAAATAATTCATGGGACAACTATTTCTTAGCCACAAAAATATTTAACACTCTTAGGTTATGTAGCATGAGTAATATCGGAACATAAGAGATATATGAATACGTGACTTAAAAATATTAAGGGAAACCCAGAAGGTTGATAAGGAAAATGGATTTCCAGAGAAAGTTACCTGAAGATTCGTTTCAGGAAGCAATAAAAGAAAAGGGGCACAAAATGTCATACCTAAACTAGTAAGCCCAACTTCCCCATAAGGATTGAACCATTTAGGAAGACCGTAAGACGTGATGAGCTTTGTCAGTTAAAGGCAAGAGATATACCTTCTTTACTGCAGCAATATGTGTGTAGGTGGTAGTAAAAGATAACAAAACTTCGTCATATGCTTAGTCAAAACCACTCTTGCTTCGGAGTACCCTCCCAAAAAGAAGAAGATGTGTCTGTCAGGTTCGGTTCTTCTTAGTTGTGTTGGGCAGGTTCGAGTTTTTATATTAAGTGAGGAGAATTTTGAATTCTATGGTGTAGTTTTAAGAGCCAACCGGGTCAGAATGGTTGGTTGAAGATAGTTTGCAATGAAGGTTTTATTTGATAGAAGAGCGATGATAAGTGGTAAATTAGTTTGTGGTAAACACACGTGAAAGTGTTATGAAAAGGTAATGATACCGAAGGATGTTCCTCAAATTGATAGACGAAGAAGTGATGGTAATGGTAAGGAAATTGATAACAAGACTAGAGTGGGACATATAATGACATGGTTACCATTAAAGGATAATGATATTATTAAACAAGTTGCACCTAAACTTTCCTAGCCCAAAATAGTACATGACATCCATAAATTATGATACCGGAAATACACTAAGACGAGGAATCCTTAAAGGAATTTAAGACGACAATGTAAAAGTTAATTGGTTGAATGACGGGTAAAGAAGATATCTAATATCAATTAAGGGGGAAGCCTGAGTCAGTTGAAAGATTAAAACCGACTACAATTTGAATTTGAACACGTAAAGCATTAGCTTTGCCACAAATATCAATAATACATTTAAGGACAAGTAAGTAGAAGTAAGGATGAAAAAAGCCCGATGTAAAATGATCCAAGGTAGACGATAATGAAAATAATTAAAGAATAAGAGCTAGGGACCAAAGGTATGATCAGATGAGTAATGAAAACAATTTGAATTTCCGAACGAACTAGAAACTCTATGAGGAGGATAATGTTATGGTCATTACTATAAGGGCATTGGTTGCAAAGGAAACCAAAATAATGAAATACAGGCAGAACCATTAACTCAAGTATGGTGGCCATAAGGGGATCAAATAGGTTAGTGCCTTGCAGAGGTAAATCCTCCAGTGAAAAAAGGGGGCAAGATGAACCCTAGCATGAACAATACTGAAAAATAACATGAGTAGGTCAAAAGTTTACTTTTTGGAAAAGTGGTATAGGAGATACACAACGAATGGATGGTCGAATATGACTTATAAAGGATCTCAGAGTTACAATGATCAAGTGTTGCAGTCTTCCTATGAAGTAAATATTGTTCTCAGAAAAGCACCAGTACAGAGTCAGTAAAAATAGTAGATGCTTAAGAAATAAGGCTAACAAAAAGGGGAAACGACGTTGAAAGTGAGAGAATGTCTTGCTTCTAGTATTTAATGAAATAGGGAAATTAAGGTAAATAGAAAGGGGACGATGCAGATGGAGAAAGAATACTTGAGCAAATGTAAGATACAACTAAGAGAAATGAACCTATGTTGGAACACATATCATTGCCAATGAAGTATGCAAATTCGAGATGCTATGAGATGCAAGAAGTTTCAACGTAATGAACATGGAGATAATGGACGATATGGTTGTGTACCATTGAAAAAAAGGGCCATTATGGAAGCTATAGGAAAAAATCGACCCAAAGAGATGATAGGTGGCCAGTCATAATAGAAACCAGGTGAAAATAACCTCCCGAAGCAAATTACAAATGAACTCTTTCTTATATTGAGAATTGGGGGAATGTAAAAAAAAGCTCTGTTTAGAGTCCATGGGGAGGTATTGCGATATGGAGTAAAGAGAATAGTGGGAACCTTATCCAGATCCAACAATTAAGTGCATTGGTAAACAACATCCAAGAAGACACGCCCTGGAAGTTGAAACATTTCATAAGAACTATTTATTGGTCCAAGGAACATTGTGGGCTATCTCATTATCAATGTAACTATTCTAATTCGGAAGATTAATGCCCAACTGACTCGTCAATTTGCACCGTGACAATTAAGACTGCCTATACAATAAAACTTTAGCCGACAATTGATCTTGAAGTTATATTAATTATTTGTACAATCACCCGTTATGATAAACAACTACTGGAGGAACCAATTGAAAGAGGCTCTAGATGTTCAGGATTACCCTCCCCCCCTTCCTAAGGGAGCTAATTAAAACTAAGGTCCCCAGACACATGTAGTGAGTAAATGTATGTGAATTGGAAGAAGTTTGGAATAAAGATCAATAACTATTAAGCGACATACTACCAAGTCGATAAATAAGGGATTATATACAACAAGGGAGTAATACTTTAATTGAATCACGAAAAGGGAAGGCACCCTAAGTAAAAATATCAGATTTGATGTAGTGAATCATAAGGAAATACTTCGCTTAATGCGGTGACATTTTAAGATATTTTATTGTAAGAGCAGGATTCAACTTGACAAGAGGGAAAATTTTTGTTGTATATTCACGAGCATAATACCGAACTCGGTTGAGAAATGCAATAACCGAAAAATAGAGTATAATTCCAACCTGAGATGTTTATTGGAAATCCACCGCAAGTATTGCCATGATAGAAATGTAAAAGTGAAAAGGTACTTACTAACGAAAGAAATTCCAAGACCAGTGAGTTGTTCATAATTTACGTCTGTAGGTGTGATAATGTTAATGTATTAAGAAAGAACTGTATAAGGATATTATAGAGAAATGAAAAGGAATAGCAGGGGAAGAAATGGATTCAGATAACCTTATTATTTTCAAATCCTTGACTTTGACGATCATCGTACCATAGTCTCTCATCATAATCTTACTTATGCTCCATGCCTACTAGCTTTGTCACCTAAATTCCATCATGAGACAGGAGTTGTAATGGAAAAATGAAAAATATAGTCCAGATGTCAGAAATCAATGGTTCGAATAAATTACAGTCACTAAGCAACTTTGTAAAAGAGATCTCTGACTGTGTGGAAGTCGATATTGTACCAACAATGTTATGCTTGTGTAATCCTATGAGGCAACAATTATGGCTTCTGATTGCGTGACATGTTAAGATAGTCCTTTGTTCGAAAGAACTCTGCCATAATTGTCGAAGAGATAAAAATCACTATACTATGATGTTTCAAACTTTAGTCATATTAATATTCTTGCGATATGATCCTTCTATTTCTTTTTTCTGTTTACCAAAGTTGATCAATGTACCTTATTTAGATGGTGTTGCTAAACAAGTGTATCAAGTGCAGCTCAAATGTCAGCAGAAGAATGTTAAGGTGAGTTATGACTAACCTTTTTCTAGTTATTATAAGTACAAGCGGTCGCGTGAGGTCGATTGGATGATATCTTGTTATTTTATTGCCCCGTGTGGTATTGAATATGTAGTTGGATGGCTTGACAGGTTTTACATAGTTATGTTTACTAGGGAAAATTTGCCAAATTTTTTGGAGAACTTAAAATATGTTCAACATTCATGAACAAAATTTTCTAAGGGGGAAAGGATGCTACGCCTTGTAGTTTCACATTTCATCATGTTGTCGATTGATACCAACATTCCGGGGAAATATGTGACCTAACGGAAGGATAATGCAAGTTTATAGTTTGTCTACAGAAGTATCAAAGTATATAGAAGTTAAATGGATTGAAAAAAATACGTTTTGACGAAAATCTGCGGAATCCCAATTTGATAGCCCAAAAGGACAGTTTGTACAAAATTGTATGGACCACCAAAATGAGACCCCACCGTATTTATGGGAGACATATTGTATGGTCTAATTTGACGATCCATTCAAATGTCAATTTGGTCGGTAGCCGACCTTGTTTCGGTTTTAAGCGATTCCAAGACCATTTTTTGTAATTTTCAACCAAACATCTCTCTCTCTCTCTAAAACCCTCCTAACATATTCTGATGGTTTCAAAGTGATTTCAAGGTTATTACACCTAATTGTACATCCAAAGCTAGGTTAAGCAAGGAATAACTCTTATATGAAGTTGCTACACAATTAAGGGATGTTCTTGTTGGATGAGGAGACTTGGTACGAGGTTATACTTATTGTATAAGGTAAAAAATACACTCTATTTCTTGTGCTTATGTGTATTGATGTATTAATTAAGTGTTTGGTGAAAAATCTACGAGTTAGTACTTTAATTTGCAAGGGAAAGTTAGGGTTTTGTTGTTGGGCTGTTTGGAAGTTGATTATATGACTTGTTATGGCTGAGAATTATGGGATATAACTTTATTATGCAATAGATGTTATTGTGGTGTTCAATTAAAATGTTATTCTTGATGATGGATATATCAAGCTATACAGAGGAATAGGTAGAAAACATGTGAAGGTCGTTCTAACTTGTGTTGGCCTATCTGATTAAAATTAAAGCTTGGTATTAAGTCATTGAATTTTGTTAATAGTTGAGCGGAGGAGGAAAGGAAGCTAGAAAGAGCTAATGATATTATTTCGATATTGAATTGCCATTAACAAATGATATGAGAATATAAGCACGTCAAGTGTTTGATAAAGTATCATAATGAAACCACATTTAGTTTATCAACTCGATATTGACCGAATTGTCTCTAATATATAGGATATCATTCAAAGAGCGGTCGGAGGATTGTAAGCTAGCATTGTCAGAGCAACAAAGGTATGCTAAGGCTCACTCTTTCTTTCTATTGACATGATCTATGAAGAAACGTAACTAATAACGTTGTTACTTCAAAAGGAACTCTATTCTCAAGGTTTAAGCTTGTGAACCTCGTTGTTTCATATTGTTATAGTTCATGACTTTATGGTTCTTTGGTGGAATCACTTTCCACCTTGATATCATCTTGAATCTCATATCTTTTTATGATCATTGTTGACTTTCAGATAATTGATACAGCTATAGTTACATAACGATAATTGGAGGATAACGACGTTGAGTCACTCCGATTGAATTCACAAGGCCCTTCAGAGTCATTCTTTGCATTGAACTAATATATATGTATTTATTTTCTTACCGAGTTGTGCTATAATCTGTCGGGTACAATTCTTATATGCGCACATGACTGCAATTGGTTTTGATATTAATGAGTCCCGTGTCTGGGCCGAGTACGATTGAGTCCTCTACAAGGTTGGGTACGATATGACATGACATGATTTGCCATAGAGTGACTTGATAGTATATTATATACACATGGCCGAGATGATTGGCTTGATATTTATAAACATGCATATATATCCATGATTGTAACAGTGTGTGCCCTCAGAGGCTGATTATGAGTTTCAGGTTTACGTCTTTACTCTTCCTTTGTATATGATCCTGTATTTATATGTTGTCTACCTTACATATTTAGTACATCTTTCATACTGATGTCCCTTTTTGGGGCACTGCATTTCATACCCACATGTACAGATAGAGATGCAGATGATTCCCCATAGTAGATGACTCTACTCAGCCGAAGGTTGTCACACTCCATTCTTTCAAAGCCGTCTAGTGAGCTAATATGTATATAGTTGGGTATGACTGGTCCCTGTTCCGATCAGTTATTGTTGATATACTCTCTAGAGGCTTGTAGACAGTCGTGTTGTGTATTATGATCTTGTGTGGTCGTGTCGGCCTATTCAGTAGATTTGTTGTGTTCATGTCGGCCTTGTCAGTCATATATATATATATATATATATATATATATATATATATGTACTAGTTCTTCGGCACGTGCGTTGCACGTGTATGCCGAATCATGTAATAAATAATTTTGTAAAAAATAATATTACTAAAATAATTGTCTTAGTTAATACTTTTTGTTAATGATTAATAATGTTAGATCGTTGTATGTTAGGAGACAAGTTTCTTTAAAAAAGAAAATAATATCAAACAACTTATAACAAAATGATCTATCACCCATATACTCACACTAATGAATAGATGTTGTACCATATTGTAATTTTTCAATATTTCATATCTATTTACTTGTTGTTGGAGTTTGTTTTTGAACTACATACTAATTTTATTGTTCTTTAGGTGTCATTTCTTCACTAAACTGCACACTTCATTTGAGCTTTGCCCTATCTATTGTTTTTCACCTTAAATATGTACTTTATACCATGTCTAATCACACCATTATATTGTGAAAAGTAATGTAGATTATCTCCGTATAATTATCAAAACAGCTTCATGGCTTTTTTTACCAAATCTGAAAGCAGTTCAGCTTTAGTATACATCACAAATTATTCATACGAAATTTCACTATGTCCTTTCTAACGTCAATCAAAGGACGTGTACTCCACAAAATTAGAAAACTTGGAGAACAGATTAAAATTTGATGTCAGTGAGAATATCTTTATTTGTGTCCAACACCTTATCAACGATGTGGTTATTACCATCCGAAGTTGTTTTCCTACTTAACAGACAGAGCTCTCTGAGTAAAGTAGTTAAATTATCTGGGGCAACAACAATTGCTGAGGTATTCTGCAGTAGCGCATAAGAACTCCCACATTGAATTAGAGCAATCCATTATTAGATGTCACATAATGTTAGTAAAAATTGTATATGTCCTTCTTATTGTTGGGTCTGCACAACAAGACAATAAGCAGGCTCACATTTTGCTGTATAACCAAATTAGATGTAATGTACTATTTATCTACTTTTTGGTGAAAGCTCACAATTAATCTTGAACTTCTCCTATAAATCAAGGATTTAAAAAATCTTAAATTAGAGCAAGCTTGAGAAATTAGTTAGAATATAGAGTTAGTAAACTCACAAAAATTGATCCTTCGACCAACTTTTGTGCAACTCGAAGGTTTAATTTACTCCATTGTCTAACCTCATAAAGTGTGCACTAAGTTGTATAGATTGCAAAAGAAACAATAAAGGATGGTGAGAATTTAAGCATTTCATATACCACCTGGGAAAGATTGATTAAGAAGAACGGAAGTAGTTCAAGCTGTTAAGACGAGTACAAAGCTAGAGAATGCAACACCCTCTATATTCTAAAAAATGAAGAGTATCAAAATTCAAGAATTGCACTAACCTATTTATCCAATGAGAAATCTTCGTATAGGAACATATATAATGGGAAGTGACATATTGACCTGCAGTATGTTGAGCATCATTCTCTCCTGCAATAATATGATCTTTTCTAATAATTTGAATGTATTGAAAAATGTAGTAATAGTTGACATAGGTTATGAAAAATGTGTTAGCTGCCATTTCAAGAATATCCTTTCTTATGTATATCCCAAATGAACACCTCTACTAAGAAAGAAATTGCCTAGTATTTGCATGTTGGTAGTGTGACAACCATCCCAACAACCTGCAACTTCTTTCTCATAACATATTGTTTCTCAAAAATATATCTATCATGTTTGCAGTACTTAGGAATATATAATATCTCTTCGTGATCTGAAACTTGTGATGCACATGTTCCATTTATAATAAGCAATTAATGTAACTATTAAGAATCAATTCTGCACTGATCTCCTGTTTCTTTCATTTGGGAGTAAACGTTTACGCACATGAATGAGCAAGTTTATTAGTATAGATCTCGATCATCCTCTCGTTGATGTGAAATTGTTGTGCCATATAATCGGGTGAGATATGACTGCAGCCCTGAATATAATTGAACCATTATTTAGTCAAATCCAAAGGCATGTAATGTTGACACAAAGTGCAGTTGAGATCCCCTCCAACACATAATTTGGTTTATGACATATGCACCTGGTAAATGTAATAGATTGTATTCTATCTCTCACCAATCTCTTGCAGAGACACCACTTCTTGTTCTCTTTGTTGCTCTCTTTTCGCACTTAAAACTAATTCTAAAAGATACCTAATTTCTGATTGTTGAGGACAATTTATACGTCATATATGTTAGAATTCATATTATTTATGAATTCTTGTAAGGCAATAACAAGAGTAAAGAAAAGAGAATAAGACTATTATTGATAATGAATTGGTAAGTTAAAGAAAAACAACTACATCCCTTTATATAGAGTTTAATAGGAATAACAAAGTTTCTTTTGTCGATGTGGGAGGGCAATCCATATTTGCTAACATCCGATGTGGGAGGACAACCCACTATTTGCTAACATCTCCTCTCAAGCTCGCGATGGTGTAGAGAGAAACATCGAGAGTTTGTCAATAAAGAACCGGTGACGCTGTAAGGTATGTGCCTTTGTAAAGAAATCTGCAAGTTGCATCGAAGATGAGACAAATGACAAGGATAGAGTGCATTGTTGAAGATGATATCGAATAATATGACAATCAATCTCAATATGTTTGGTACGTTCATGAAAGACTGTGTTGTGTGCAATCTGAATAGAACTCTTATTGTCGCAGTACATCGGTGTCGGTGAGGAAATAGAGACACACATATCAGCCAATAACCAACGTAACCATACAATCTCACATGTAGTAGAAGTCATAGCACGATACTCTGTCTCGGTTGAAGAGCGAGAAACAACATCTTGTTTCTTACTTTTCCATTAAATGAGTGAATCTCCTAAAAATACACAATAACCAGTAGTGGATTTCCGATCAGTCGGGTTACTAGCCCAATCTGCATCAGAAAATGCACGAAGCTCCAAGGATGAGGTCGATGGAAACAAGAGACTCTGATAAATTGTTCCTCGAAGATAGCGAAGAATACGCATAACTGCAGCCCAATGTACAGATGTAGGAGAGCAAACGAACTGACTGACAATGTGAACAATATATGCAATATCAGGGCAAGTAATGGTGAGGTACACCAGACTCCCCACAACTCCCTACAACTGAACGATATAAAGTAGTATCAGGAAGAGGATCCCCGTCAGTAGGTGTATATCGAGCATTAACCTCAAGAGGTGAGTCAACTATACGAGTATTTGTGAGACGGGCCCGCTCAAGAATATCTGCAGTGTACTTAGACTGAGAAAGAAGATATCCCTTCTCAGAATAAGCTACCTCAATGCCTAAAAAGTAACGTAGATGACCTAAATATTTCATCTCAAAGCGGCGAGACAAAGTAGATTTTAGGTTTGCAATACCATCAATATCATCACCTGTAATGATCATGTCATCAACGTACAACAAAAGCAAAATACAACCTGCAGGGGATGACTTAACAAATAACGCTGAATCATAAAAGCTGCAAATAAACCCAAGAGATGATACTACAGTGGAGAATTTGTCGAACCAAGCTCTTAGAGCTTGTTTGAGACCATACAAAGCTTTCTTAAGCCTACACACCTGTACTGGACTATGTGAAACACCGGGTGGAGGGACCATGTAGACTTCTTCTTGAAGATCCCCATTCAAAAAGGCATTTTTAACATCCATTTGTGAAATATGCCAATGACGAACAGAGGCCACTGCAATAAGAACCCGGACATATGTCATCTTTGCAACAGGTGCAAAAGTCTCTTCATAATCTATACCATATTCTTGAGCAAAACTCTTTGCAACCAAACGAGCTTTATATCGCTCAATAGAACCATCAGACTTGGTCTTAATCTTGTATACCCATCGAGAACCAATAGTTTTCTTACCAGTCGGTAGAGAAATCAAATCCCAAGTACCAGTTTTGTTCAAAGCAGCCAGTTCCTCATTCATAGCCTCTTGCCAAAGAGGATCATGAGCTGCCTCAGAGTAGGAGGTAGGCTCACAGAGAGAATTAATATAAACTAGAAATGAAGCGGATGATGGAGCATAGTAAGAATAATCAAAATCGGATACCTGAGTAGATCGTAGAGTGCGTTTAGGATAACGAGGTGGATCTGGATCTGTGATGCGCGATTTAATGCACACACTTTAACGCAAGTGCACGTTGTCGAGTCAAGTAATATAGTCTTGGAAGACCGAGTTAGCGTCCTCAGGGATTAGTGCTCAAGTACCAATTTCTACTCTTTGTTATCTATTTGGTGACCGAATGTTGATTTGTTGTTTAAGAATCTAATTATGAAAACTAATTAAACTATGTTGTTTACTTCAGTAATGATGAAAATAGGGCTTCCAAATCTCCTCAACTATCCGCTTATATTACTTATTAATGCAATTAATTATGGTTCTTCTTCTATTGGAGATAGCAGGTTTACTAATCCGTTTTATACTCCCGTTAAGGCTATATAAAAACTCAACCCCAGTACAACACCTTTCTACCTTTCGGTGATAAGGTTGACTCTAGAGGAGGATTAAGAACAAAAACCCTATTAATGCTACACAAGTAATTGAGGTATTTTCATCCACAATTCAACCTATGTCTACCCAACTACAGCATAGTCACAACCTCCCCTTTCAGATTTCGGTTAGAAATCATATAAGTAATGATAATTAATGATCAAGTAATTACCAAGTAATCAAAACATATATTGGATAAATCTCAACAATTAGAAGAACAACCACAACATGCATTAATTCATAAATATAAGGTTCAAGTGAATTGACATGGAAAGCCCTATATTAGAATTAGTTACTAGCCATAGACATGATAAGAACTAATTCAATATCCAACATAAAACTGAAAATAAAGTAAAAGAAAGAAAAGAAATTACTAAAGAATGGTCTCCAATCTTGAACTCCAAGATGTGTTGTGAATTGGCAAGAAAGGGAACCCTTAAAAACTGCCTAGGGTTCTCTTTTTATAGTTTCAAAACGTAGGTGCAGGGTTTTCCTTCAGGCCTGGCCCATTATTCGTTCAGATTTCTGATTTTTCCGCGTCGTTAGCTGCCTCGCAATCGGCGCCGCGACTAAGTTCTGACCGACCAAGATTAGCCGCGCGCCGCAACTCGCTGTCAGAGCGCCGCGCTGGAACTTCTGCAAGCTTATGAATATTAGGCGTCGTGGCGCCTGGCCCTGCTGGCTGGAGGCGCCGCGACGCTGACATGTTTTTGTGCCTGGTTCGCCACTTTCTCGCATTTTGAGCTCTGGAACCTCTGTTTTTGCCCTCTTTTCGCTCCTTTTCCGCCAAAGAGCCACTTTAACCAATTTGACTCAAAAGAAAGAAAATCTATCCTAAGACGACACGTATTTGTACAAAAAGGGACAAAAGACTCACTAAAAATGACTCAAAAGGTGTATATAAAATACATTGATCAAATACCCCCAAACTTAACATTTGCTCGCCCTCGAGCAAAGATCAAAAGAAAGAAATAAAGACACACAGAAAAAGAAAATGGAAAGACTCAATGACATTGATCACTTTGCTGCATTGGTGTTATTTAGAAAAACATGAAGGTTAGCAGAATAATATGCAGGAACATATAGCATGAAATTTTAGCATTCTAAACACATTAAGCTAGATATTTCGCAAACTCATTCTAATCATGCTTAATGGAAGTAAGAATACTGAATTATGCATGTCAATTTCAAAAATCCTATGGCATTTTTACTTGCTATTCTCCACTAATCATGGCTATGCATCTAAGAGATCTTCAGGACTTTTCAGGGTTGTAATGTAGGCTTAGGCATGGGTAGGTAAAAATAGACATTTAGGCTCATTTTGTGTACCATAAGCTCTTTAGCTTTTCAATTTTTCCCTTTTCTTTTGATTTCTATTCTTCACTTCATATCTATCTTTCCCCTCTTTTGTTTTGAGAGAGTGAAGTGTATTATAAATCACAGGCACCCCCAAACTTAGGCTTTTGCCTATTTCTTATTACTTTTTTATTGGGGTGCATCAAACTTGTTCACTCTTTTTGTCTCTTTTTTAACACTTCTATTCCAACCATTTCACTTTTTTTTCTTATGGCACATGTGTGGAAATATAGGGTGTCAAATAAAAAGTTTCATGTTTTGGCTCAACGGGGCTGACTAGGGATATTTTTAATGTCCGGGATAGAAAAGAGTGGTAAGAATTGGCTAACAAAGAATTGCCTGAGTCATCTTCCTAACATGCATATCCTAACTATTTCGCCTCAAATAGCAAGCAATCATAACACATAGGTTTTAACATTTAACAATACACAATTCAAGTAGAAACTCCAAATAGACAAATTGTATGAATTTTTGGCATGTCTAATCTAAGTGTTTCTAGTAACTACAACATGCATGATCTTTGACAGAAAATTCTGACTCAAAAAGAAAAAAAATTATGACTCAAAAATACACAAAACAAATTAAAAAGACTCAAACATACTAAGACAATAAGACACAAATAAAACACCCCCCCAAACTTAATTCACACATTGTCCCCAATGTGTGCAAGACTCAAAAATAAAAGAAAAATGACACTTACAGACTTGGTTTAAAATGGTGGCGGTGGCGGTGGATAGTGCATTGACCATTGGTTGAACAAGGAACTCATCTCGTCAAATCGCTGGTGCAACTGTTGTTGCCCCTGCCTCAATTATTGTTGTCCTTGTATCACCGTGTCAAAATTCTGCATCATCCTTCTCTGGTTTTGGAGCAACTGCTCCATCATAGGCACTGGAGGTTCTGATTCTGTGGGTGGCTGCTGGCTGCTTCCTGCCTCATATTGAGCCTCTATCTCAGGCTCATCTTCATCCATGGCAGCCTCTGCTGCTGCTGGTGGTGGTGCTGGTGGTCTTCTTCTTGCTGCTGCTGGAGGGATTGGGTCTGGGAAGGAGTGCACTATCCCATATGACACAGACAGTTGGTTTTTCTCAAATGTATCTGTGGGTAAGGTTGGGACCCCATTTATGGCGCATAAACATGTAATAAGTGAGCCATGTCCCAACCCACCTGTTGTTACCAACCTGCTGGTCTCTCCAATATTTTGCACTATCTCCTTCCCCACATCAATCGTCTTCCCTGACATAATTCCATATATTAATTTGATTCTGTCTTCTGGCACTCTGGTAAAGTGCGTTGATGGAATCAGCGGCATCGATTTAAATACAACCAACCCTTGGCTGTTTGGTTGAACTGACACCTGCTCAGTCCTCTTGACCAATTTCTGGAAATATCAAATGCAGCCCCAGGGTAGCTTACTGTGCCTGCGACGGTATTCCAGTCGATGTTGTTGGTGCTTCTAGACCATGTTCTGAAGTAGCTTCGGTCATCACCTCTTTCTTCAACATCTGCTGTTTTCAATAACACATTTACCACTTTTGTCGTCACAGGCACATATCTTCCCCTCACAAAGCATCTGTCGTCCACCTTCTCCGGAAAATTAGCATAGAATTCTCGTACCATCATTGTGTTCATTGGTGCTATCTTTTCCGGGTTGACAAATCTTCTCCACCCCATCATCTCAATCATCGCCCGAATGAGCTCATAGATATCCCCCTCCCCAAGCGACTCCCTTTGATAATCCATTCCTCTTTCAGGGATTAAGGGCCTAATACTAAGCTTTTTGTATCTTTCATGAGCTCTTTGGCTAACAAACCTAGTATCATCATATTGATGGGCTGAGGTGGATGTGGAGGCTCTTTTCTTTCTGGCAGACATGTTTAGATCACTTTTTGCAGCGTTTCCTTAGTATCAACAATGTTACCCAACACTATCACCCAACAACTAGCAGCTAAAACACCTATCACCCCCAAACTTCACTTAAGAAGCTCCTGCACAACACCCACACCCACCTTGTATACTCTTCCTCGAAATTTTACAACCAATTTCAACACCCCAACAACTTCACAGATACAACACTCCTCCAATTTACTACCTCCTATGACTACAGTAAAGCTTTCAAGAAAAGATAAAGATTACCTTTTGACGGTGTTCTTCAAGGTTTTTTTGCTTCTAATGGTGATTTGAGGCAATAGGATGAGGTTTGTTGGTTAAGATGGTTAAGGGTTTAGGGAATTTAAGAGCTGTGGTTGTGTTTGGGTTTGGTTTATGGAAGATTTTTAGGTAAAGTGTGGATTTTCGTGGTTTTTGTGGAGAGGAAGGTTTAGGTTTTGATTTGGAATTGGGGAAAAAATCGGATTTGGGCTATTTAATTTCTGGATTTCCGTCTCGGCGCCGCGGCCCTGCAACTGGCGCCGCGGCGCCCAATTTACTGCGCTCTTCTGGAATTTCTGCGTCGCGGCCCTGCTGATGGGCGCCGCGGCGCTTAATCTCCTGCGCCTTTCTGCTCTTTTGACGTCGCGACCCTGCTCCTAGGCGCCGCGGCGCTAACCCGATTTTCTGGAAATCCCTTTGCTTATCTTCAGTTTTCGCACTCCAAATTTGTTGGCCTGCACCTGTCAACACAACACTAACAATACCTCCGTGAGACTATTCTTAGTAAAAACTAACTATATTAAAGTAAAATAAATCAAAATACCTTGGGTTGCCTCCCAAGTAGCGCTGTCTTTAACGTCTTTTAGCCGGACACAAGTTCCTCAATTCAAGAGGTGTGGGGTAGATTAACCCCACAACCAATCCATTTTTTCAACATTTTTCTTTTTCTTCTTCTGTTTTTCTTCTTATAATTATTTTCAAGAGAAGGTTCAAGAACACATACCTGCTTTGGCGGAGGTTCGGCATCATGTACCTGCTTTGGTGGGCTTATCTCCCTTGGTTTGGCTTGCACTGGCTCACATGAAGTTCTGATGGTGCTTATTGCAAAGCACCTGCTCATGATCGGGGGCTCAATAACGTGTTTAAACACTTTAAACACCATTTCTTCACTTTCTACCCTCAGTGTCAGCTCTCCCTTCTCTACATCAATCAGGGCTCTCCCTGTTGCCAAGAACGGTCTCCCCAATATGATGGGGATCTCCGCATCCTCCTCCATGTCAAGAATGAGGAAATCCGCAGGAATTTTTTTTTTCCTACTTTAACAAGCACATCCTCAATCTTCCCCCTTGGGTGCACCACCGTTCTATCAGTTAGTTGCAAGCTCACCGTGGTTGGTTTTGCTTCACCTAATTCCAACATCTTAAACACCGACAAAGGCATCAAATTTATACTTGCCCCCAGATCACAAAGGGCCCTATTGCATGTTACCCTGCCAACTATGCAAGGCAATGTAAAGCTCCCTGGGTCTTTGAATTTAGGGGGAAATGTCTTCTGCAGGATGGCACTGCACTCCTCAGTCAGCGCCACCATCTCATATTCTGCTAGTTTCTTCTTCTTTCCCAAAATTTCCTTCATAAATTTGAAGTAAGACGACATTTGCTCCAACGCCTCGATGAAGGGTATGTTGATATGTAACTTTCTGAACGTCTCCAAAAACTTGGAGAATTGTTTATCAACTACTTTCCTTTGCAATCGTTGTGGGAAAGGAATCTTCTCGGTGTACTCCATTTCTGGAGCTTTCTCTAATATTGGGCGAGCTTCAACCACCTTCTCTCTCTCTGTTTCCACCCTCTGTTCAACCACAGGTTGAGGTGCACACTGTTCCAACGCGTGTGGCCTAGAATGACATACAGCTATACGGAATTATGTATGAGGGTCAGACGCGTGTTGCCTAGAATGATTTTAGATTACCAAGAGTTGGTAAAGACTAACTAGATACCGGGAAGGTATGAAACAGTTAATGAATTCTCGCCAAGGTCTTATATTTTATTTTGAGATAATTGGGGAAGGATGAGCTGTCTGATAGGGAAGTGAACCCTTAAGAAGTCATGTTAAGAAACCTAATGGAATACCATGTTAATATATTAAGCTACGTGGTAGGCTTAAGAGAATTGTACGGATGAGGTCCGTATAGAGTAAGTAATGGTTGTTGTGATCAAGACGACACGATTATGGTATTATGAGAAGTTTTTGTACCCGTTTACTGGGGGACTGGTAAGGTAGGCTTGGAGCATGGAAATTGCGAGCCTAAGAACTTTGATGACCACTGAGACCTTAGGTATATATAAGGCCTTCTCGGGCAATATGATTTTATTCAGACTAAGGTAAAAGTTAAGTGCGAAGGTGGGGCGGGGTGAGGACCTATTGCGGGTCGCCCCATAGCCTGAAATGGAGTGGGATCAGTTGGTAGTAGTTCCGCTACGTGACAGGGTCACGAGGGTGCAAGGCCCAAGTCTAGTTAATTGTTTTACGGATTCGTGGACGCGTTCCACCGGAACCAGGTCGTGAGAGCCGGAAATGGCCTTATGTTGTTTAATAGAGTGACTCCAAAAGATTGGGGGCCAGAAGAGGTATGGAAGTTATGTATGTATGCTAGTATGAGTTGGAAGTACGAAAAGAGTGCGACCAGTAAGAAGGATAACAACCAAGTGTAAAGGAATAGAGCCCGAATCCGTAAGGACCTCTCGAGGTAACTACACCCGTAAGTGTTTGGGGTGGTAGCTGAGTGGGTATATGAGATTTGTCCGGTGATGATACAGTCGTCAGACCCTAGTAGACCTAGTAGAGATGATTACGACAAAATTTGAGGTCATTATGAGTATGGACTAGTTGGCTTCGTGAGTGCCAAGGTTGACATCTTAGTATAAGTATTGTTATGTGGCCATGGGTGGCATATGTTGTATGAAAGGTGTAGTGAAAGGAGACTATGTCGCTATCTAATTAGATTGGACTCCGAAAGAACATTCGAGGACGAATGTTTCTAAGGGGTGAAGAATGTTACACCCCGTAAGTCCAGGACATGTTTAAGAGAATGTACGTAAGGAACTCAAGACTTGAAAATGGTACGAAAGGGAGAATTGTTTTTCCGACGGAAAATCTTCCGAACGTCGGAAAGGAAAAATGTTCGTTGAGGAGAATTAGATTCTCAATATGCATTAATTGAAGAGTATGGAACTTATTATCATTATGGAAATTTATTTTTACGGAATTGGTCACGTGGGGCCCACCCGAGGAATTTTACGTTTTGTGGGACCCACGAGGGTTACAGAATTTTATGGACGAATGGGAGGGCGACACGTGGCACCCCCCACATTGGTCTTGGACGAAATTAATGCAAGGGCAAAATGGTCTTTTGGCCAAATGTTAAGATGACCAAGTCTTGCTAATTTAAGAGCTTGACATTGTTGACTAAGTCCAAGGGCCACTTGGCTTGATCTCTTCCATCCAAATCTAACATGTGTTATAATCTAGACCCTACAATGTGTTATATAAGCATACTAGTAGTGCAAGACTTGATCATTCTATACTTAGAGAAAAATTTCAAGAAACTTGTCTTGTTGAAAGTGAGGCTCTCGGCTTTGAGCTAAAGGAGACAAGAAAATTTTTCAATTGTTGTCCAATATTCATAAGACTTTAACCCAAGGTCCCTAAGGGTATTGTAAGGATATCTCAATAGAAAGATTTCGGAAAAACGACTTTTTTACGTTAGTCGCAAGGCGAAACCCTAAGGTGTTCTTCAAATTTGAAGATTGAACTTGAAGAGAAGTTCTTCATGAGCTTCTAAGGAGTGCTTGGAGCGGATGGGAACATAAGAAAAGGAGCAAAGAATTTCTAAGGAGCGACTTTGAATCTTGGAAGTTTTAAGGACTTGTAAAGGTATAAATCTTGTCGTTTTAGCAATTAAAGATTTCTTATCATTGTAGTTGTGGATATTAGAAAGCATGAGGTATATATTATGAAGTTTGATAAGTGTTTTGGCTATTGGAACTCTAATCCGAAAACTAGTATGTTAGCCCTTAAGATTGTGATTCAATTGGATTATTAGTTTAATCGTTACATGTTATATAAAGAAGGAATTATAATTGTTAAGTTTTTTATGACTATATAACATGTTAGGCCTAAGAAGTTGGATTGAAAAAGAATTGGAAAAGTATTTTGTGTTGTTGTATATGTTTAGCCAAGAATGGCTTTAAATATGGAACTAGTTTCGTATTAATTTGTGGGGCGGAATTTTACACGTCCTGTTAAGGCGTGTAATCCCCTTTGGTTAGCTGAATTGTTGGGCCTTAAATGTGGCGTGTTTGGTTATTGAATTCGGCCTTGAAAAAGGTGGCAAAGTATGTAGAAACAAAGGAAGTGCTGTCCGATTTCCGTAGAATTTAGTGACTTTGCACTTAGAATATTCTACGTTCGAAGCTAAAGGTTAATGGACGTATTATGGTCATTATAGGTTGAAGTACTAAGTATAGCGTATTCTACTTGAAGGATGGAATAGCTATCAAGGTTGAGGTACTTTGGAGCATTTTGCTATTTGTCGATAATCGTCGCGAGGTATGTGAACCTCTTCCTTCCTTTGACATGATTCTATGTATGTAATATACATGTAGTACTATTTCATGATTCCTTCTACTCTTAGAAGTTAAGAGGTATGTATGTTGATTTACTCTACGTAAAGGTTATGTCTAAGTTATCCTAAGTTCTTACCAAGTCTTATGGGGGACGTTGGTAAGAGTCGTTAGGAGGTATTTGGAGCCAAGTTGAATTGGCTAAGTTACGGCACAAATGAGAATAAGTATCGAACAAGCCATTGCAGCATTAATAAAGGAAAAATGTAATGACAATTGATAATATTAAAATGAGTAGAATTCTCCATCTACATAGAAGCTAAGATAAGACAAAATTGTATTACATTTTCTAGATTATGGCTACTTGATTAAGATCGTTATAAATAAGTATAACTTATTCACAACGCACCAAAGTATATGTTACTTAATTTATAAGAATTTACGTATGAAGTTTTAAGACTATGGACCTCAAATTTTTAAAAGGTTAAGGGACTTTATTTTTCAAGTTATGGGACTTGATTCTTAAAGGAAGAAATGAATTGATTTACAAGTAAAGAATACTTGATTTGGAAAGTATTGATTTCTTGCCATTCTAAAGTTAAGAAATTTGTTTTCTTAAAAGTTAAGAGACTTGAAGTATTTTGAAAGCTATGTGATTTGATTTGAAAGTATAAGTCTCTTGGTTATAAAAAGGAATGAATTTGTCTAAGACATAAAGAGTTATAACGGCTTTATGGGAAGTTGGTTATAATAACTTTATGGAAGATTAAAAGAATAGTTTTCTTCAGTAATGTAAGCAAAGAAATGATTTGAAACAAAGAAGGGCAAATTGTTTTAAAGGTACCAATTGCTTAAGGTTTTAAAGAAAGAAGTCACTTGATTTAGAAGCCTTAAATGTATTTCTAAAAGGTATTGTGACTTGTCTTGAAAAGTAGATATGAGTTGATACTACGGTAGTTAGTATCTTGGAAGTTTTATTTGAAAGAGAATAATTTTAAAGGAGTAGAGGCACGTAGTACGTTGGGTTAAAATCCCGGATTTTATATGACATTACCGCGTCCCAGGATTGGGCCGGGCAGTATACCTTTACGGGAAGACTATATGACTTTACCGCGTCCCAGGATTGGGACGGGCAGTATACCTTTACGGACAGACTATATGACCTTACCGCGTCCCAGGATTGGGCTGGGAAGTATACCTTTACGGGCAGACTATATGACTTTACCGCGTCCCAGGATTGGGCCGGGCAGTATACCTTTATGGGCAGACTATATGACCTTACCGCGTCCCACGATTGGGTCGGGCAGTATACCTTTACGGGCAGATTATATGACTTTACCGCGTCCCAGGATTGGGCCGGGCAATATACCTTTATGGGCAGACTATGTGACTTTACCGCATCCCAGGATTGGGCCGGGAAGTATACCTTTATGGGCAGACTAGGTGACCTTACTGCGTCCCAGGATTAGGCCGGGCAGTATACCTTTATGGGCAGACTATGTGACTTTATCGCGTCCCAGATTGGGCCTCACAGTATAGGCGTCCCTCCATAAATGGCCGGATTATGTTATGTAAGGTAAGTAAGTTATATGGTAATGAACTTGACGATGTTTCCTAAGCATGTACGTAAGAATGTGACTATAACTTTTATTTAAAAATGGGAAAAGATAATAAGGTACGATTAAGTTCACGAGATGGTAATGACACGGTATGATCTGGTATGTACCCTTTTTATACTTGCCCCTGTCATTCTTTTGTACAGTTATGATTTGTTTATCAGACCTTATTTTTCGTTCCATATTCTGCACTGTTATGATCGACTTCTTCTGGGCCGCGTTCATGTCCGCAGTTTAGGTATTACGATTGTGGATCCGCGAGCTTAGGATCTGGTTCAAGATTTTGAGATGGCTCCAATGTTCAAGTTGTCATGGCTATGTATATTCAGTGGGTACGCGGGCCTTGTCCCATCATAGTATTTGTTCAAATCTTAAGGTCCGGATTCATCCGCAATGGACTGGCTAGAGTTGTTTTTACATTGTTAAACAGTGTAGACCCTTTCGGGTAATTTTTTATGTTATGGCAGCCTTATCGGCTTGGCCTTGGTTTAAAAAAATGTTATTTCTCTTCCGCAGTTTATTATGTTGTATGATTAGAAGGGTGCCTGTGTAGGCACCGCCGCGCCCGAGTCGGTCGTGACAAAAGTGGTATCAGAGCAGTTAGTCCTCGGAAAGTGTCTACAGACCGTGTCTAGTAGAGTCTTGGTTATCGGTGTTTTGTGCACCACATCTATAACCAGGAGGCTGCAGGACATTTAGGATTGGTTTCCATTCTTCTCACTCTGAGATCGTGCGATAGAGCTGTGTTGTTAGAGTCGTCTCTCCCTAACGAGTTATGTTGATTGCAGCTATGAGAAAGGCAGCAGTGACCCAGGAAGGACTTTGTGGATTGCGTATCCAGGTTGGTAATGATTATAGTATAGTTGGTATTATGACATACAGCTATACGGAGTTATGTATGACGGTCAGACGCGTGTTGCCTAGAATGATTTTAGATTACCAAGAGTTGGTAAAGACTAACTATATACCGGGAAGGTATGAAACAGTTAATGAATTCTCGCCAAGGTCTTATATTTTATTTTGAGATAATTGGGGAATGATGAGCTGTCTGATAGGGCAGTGAACCCTTTAGAAGTCATGTTAAGAAACCTAATGGAATACCATGTTAATATATTAAGCTACGTGGTAGGCTTAAGAGAATTGTACGGATGAGGTCCGTATAGAGTAAGTAATGGTTGTTGTGATCAAGACGACACGATTATGGTATTATGAGAAGTTTTTGTACACGTTTACTGGGGGACTGGTAAGGTAGGATTGGAGCATGGAAATTGCGAGCCTAAGAACTTTGATGACCGCTGAGACCTTAGATGTACAAGGTCTTCTCGGGTAGAAAGATTTATTATAGACCAAGAATAAGAGTTAAGTGTGACGGTGGGACGGGGTGAGGACCTATTGCGGGTCGCCCCATAGCCTGAAATGGAGTGGGATCAGTTGGTAGTAGTTCCGCTACGTGACAGGGTCACGAGGGTGCAAAGCCCAAGTCTAGTTAATTATTTTACGGGTTCGTGGACGCGTTCCACCGGAACCAGGTCGTGAGAGCCGGAAATGGCCTTATGTTGTTTAATAGAGTGACTCAAAAAGATTGGGGGCCATAATAGGTATGGAAGTTATGTATGTATGCTAGTATGAGTTGGAAGTACGAAAAGAGTGCGACCAGTAAGAAGGATATCAACCAAGTGTAAAGGAATAGAGCCCGAATCCGTAAGGACCTCTCGAGGTAACTACACCCGTAAGTGTTTGGGGTGGTAGCTGAGTGGGTATATGAGATTTGTCCGGTGATGATACAGTCGTCAGACCCTAGTAGACCTAGTAGAGATGATTACGACATACTTTGAGGTCATTATGAGTATGGACTAGTTGGCTTCGTGAGTTCCAAGGTTGACATCTTAGTATAAGTATTGTTATGTGGCCATGGGTGACATATATTGTATGAAGGGTGTAGTGAAAGGAGACTATGTCGCTATCTAATTAGATTGGACTCCGAAAGAACATTCGAGGACGAATGTTTCTAAGGGGGGAAGAATGTTACACCCCGTAAGTACAGGACATGTTTAAGAGAATGTACGTAAGGAACTCAAGACTTGAAAAGGGTACGAAAGGGAGAATTATTTTTCCGACGGAAAATCTTCCGAACGTCGGAAAAGAAAAATGTTCGTTGAGGAGAATTAGATTCTCAAAATGCATTAATTGAAGAGTATGGAACTTATTATCATTATGGAAATTTATTTTTACGGAATTGGTCACGTGGGGCCCACCGGAGGAATTTTACGTTTTGTGGGACCCACGAGGGTTACAGAATTTTATGGACGAATGGGAGGGCGACACGTGGCACGCCCCCCCACATTGGTCTTGGACGAAATTAATGCAAGGGCAAAATGGTCTTTTGGCCAAATGTTAAGATGACCAAGTCTTGCTAATTTAAGAGCTTGACATTGTTGACTAAGTCCAAGGGCCACTTGGCTTGATCTCTTCCATCCAAATCAAACATGTGTTATAATCTAGACCCTACAATGTGTTATATAAGCATACTAGTAGTGCAAGAATTGATCATTCTATACTTAGAGAAAAATTTCAAGAAACTTGTCTTGTTGAAAGTGAGGCTCTCGGCTTTGAGCTAAAGGAGACAAGAAATTTTTTCAATTGTTGTCCAATATTCATAATGTCACGACCCGATTCCGGGCCCGTGACTGGTGCCTTACCCCGGGCACCCTAGTGATACAACATCAGAGTAATCAGCGGAACATAAAACGATACAAGACATATTATGAAATATGAAACAATAATCTGAGAAAAACTTGCCCTTCGGCATATATATAAATGACAACTTTTTCAACATGAACAGTTTAATCCTTTTTACAAACCCTGCCCACAACAGTACTACAGACCTCTAAGAATGATATGACAACAATGGCGGGATAGGGCCCCGCCAAACCCCTGAATGCAAACACTTACTACGACAGGGGACTATACCACTGATAAGCCTCCGGAGAAACGGAGCTTCCCAAACGCTGAAACTGTGACCCTGAGAGCTAGGATCAACGACTGGTGTACCTCAACCTGCGGCATGAACGCAGCTTCAAGGAGGTCAGACAACAAAAATGCAGTATGTGAAACTAAAAATATCAGAAATGAAATCATAACACTATAAAGCAGAGACATGTATGATAAACAAACTACGATCACAACAAATAAGCAAATATGTCAAGTCGTGGACTCACGCCTCAAAGTTATCACAATAAAACCGTGACGGCAAGTGCGAAGGCATAGCCGACTACTAAGACCCACGCACCAAAATACCACAAGTCAGATCCCGAGGTCTTTCTAGACCGCACCACATGATCGGCCGCCACTGCCCGCAATATCAATGCGTGTGTATCCTCGAACTCTCGCAGCTCGCATAGGTCACACACGGACCCGCATGAGGTATTCCTCGAATCATGGTCCTGCATCACCGAGGTATACCCCGCATCGGGCGCAGCTAACCTCGTATCCGCCTAGGCTCCCGCAACCCGCATAGTCTCAAAAGACCGCATAGTCTCAACAGACCGCATAGGAATCCCCGCATCGGGCTAAACACCGGAATGATCAATCCCGAGCTACCGCGACTCGCATAGTCACGAGGACCGCATAGCCGAAAGACCGCATCAAGGGTGGCAAGCCCTGTATAATAAGTCAAAGGGTATGTGATACAATAATAGTACAACGGGCTTAACGTTTAACAACGTAAGCACAACAAGAATGACCCCCTTACATCACGATCACACAAGATACTAACACACGTAGCATCCTAACATTTTCACTTATCACATCAACAAGAAAGTATTTACAAGGCTATCTCAAACCAACACAATCAAGTTATTCACACAAGGTACTTTAAGCTAACAAGTTCGGGTATCTTCCCCTAAAGTACTTCATACATTAAATCTTTTAAAAGATCCGTTGCTTTCACATAAGTCACCCAATACTCGTAGTATAAAAATAGAGTGACTGTCTTTTTAAATAAACCAAAACACTTACCTTTGTAAAATCAAGTAACAACATTATTTTCCAAACGTCCAAGTTTGCCTAATTTCAAATGTTCACGTTTCTTATTTTAGAAAGGTTTCGTAGTTCATAGTCTTATTCATTTAAGAATATAATTCTCTTTTAAACAATCTGAGAAACATAAGTCTTATATGTGAGTAGGATATTCTTGTTTATAACAATCTTATTACAGCAGTCGTGATCTAGGAAATATCATTTTGTCTCATCTTAGCTTCTATGCAGATGGAAGTTTCTACTGGTTTTAATAATACTTAATTAGTCAAAACATTTCCTTTCATTAACGCTGCAGTGGTTTGTCGATACACATTCTGATTTCCGAAATCAGTAAAACATTCTTAAGCCGTTATACCTAACTTCTCATAAAGCTAGTATAACTCTTAAGTTTTTCAAAACCAAGTATTACTTCTTCTTTCAAAATGATTCAAAAATCTTTTGAAATACTTCAAGTTCTTTATTAACACATAACAAGCCGCTTATAGTTCAAATCGATTACCTTTTAAAGACCACAAGTATTTTCTTACCAACATAAAGTCGTTATAACAACTTCCCATAAAGTCGTTATAACACTTTATGTTTTAAATCAATCAAATACGTTAGCACACGACGTCTAACGCACTACATAGTTCACACATATCATGCTAGAAGAGATAGGAAGAGGTTCACATACCTCGCGACGAGTATCGACTAATAGCAAAACGCCCAAGTACTTCCAACCGCCGGCTACTCCTAAGCCAAGTAACGCGCCACACGTAGTACTTCAACCTATAAGGCCACAAGGCGCTTATTAACATCAAGATCTTATCGTAGAACATTCTACGTAAAATTGGCAAAGACTCTCCCCGCAACAACAGAAATCTCCTCCTCTAACTGGGCCGCTACCAAGGCAACCAGGGGGTTTATACATCTAACCCGAACGGTACAATTCTACTCCACGATTACTACACAAGTCTCATGTCTGAATACGATTCAGGGCTTGAGCTTAAGTCAAAAGACATTGCCAACTAACCACGTTCGATTCTATATATAGTATACTTCAACTATATATTCTAACAACATGTAATTTCCAATTACAATAGAGGACAAGATATTTACCTCGATAAGCCCATAATTATCCGAGTTTAATGTCGATCCTTAGCAAAGTTTCGCTCCTACTCCGGGTGCTCCAACCCGCTCCAAACAACCCTTAGAAGTTCTAACCAACTTCTACATAGTACTCCAACTAACTATGGAGGTTTTCCTTAGGGTTTCGGTTTTTGTGGCTAAAGGAAGTATAATCGTATTTTCTGGGCTTTTGTATAAGTGTAACCTTGGGAATACTACAAGGTATTTGGGCCAAGGTATTTGGACATTATAACAATACTAGAGAGTATTTCTATACCACAACAAGGGTATTATACGAAAACAACTAGGCTAGGGGTACCCACGCCAAGGCACCACAAAGGGAGTGAGGCTCGCCACAAGGCCACTCAAGGGGAGGGGGTGTTGGACGAACACAACACAAGAGGAGGGAGGATTTTAGGCTTGAAGGTTTCATTTGTGGATGAAGAGTTCATCAACATAAGGGGGGTATTTATAGCAAAACCAAAGGCCAACCAATGGCCAAGATCTAGCCAAGTGCAAGGCAAGTGTAAGGCCAAGATCAAGCCAAGTGCACCCTAACCCCTACTCCACAAAACCTGGCACAAAACAAGCCACAAACAAGGCCAAAACAAGGCACAAAACCATGAACCAATCGCCAAGGCCAAGCCTCCTCTTACCGTCCAAATGAGGTGACAAGTGTCACCTCCCGTTGGTCCAAAATGTTTCGTCTCTCGGAAAAATCCGCAAAAATTAAAAATGACATAGCGGAAATTCCCTACGAAAGTCGTGGAAAGCGTTACTAAAAACGACTCTAATCGGGTGTTGTGTACAAAAATAATTCGCCAAGCCTATTCTCAAGTTCGAATTTCCTACGCACGTCCTCGCATACATACTGGAAATACGGTATAACATTCTCCCTTCCTTAGAAACATTCGTCCCGAATGTTCCTTCTAAGTCTCAAAACAAGCGGCGCCAAAGATAGTCTTCACTACTATACTTACGAGAATCAATCCTGCCACACCTGGCCACAGAAACAACTTGCGCAAAAATGCTTATATCCAAGTCCACGAGGAAACACATCTAATCATCACCACAAAACACTTCTCACCGGGGTCTAAAATATACTTCCTTCGCACCTTCTCTTTACAAAAGAAATGATCACATCTATGCTCGCCATACATGCTCGCTTCTCTCTTTACTCGTCGTAGATACCGCTTTGTCACTTTGCCTGAGGCATTAACCTTCTCAGGCGACCCAACAAATGGTACCACTTTTGTCACTTTGTCGCGAGCCTTGCTCCGACGACCCAACAAATGGTACCGGGCTGCTTGCGATCCCTGAGGATGTCGTACACTCGAACTCTTACCACATTCGACATCGCTTGATTTCCAAAACTCTAGGTTACTATATCTAACGTGGTCATCATTAATTGGGAACACTGGATGGCTCTCCGATACTTTCGAATATAACAATACGAAGACCGGACGTCTCGCCTCCTAAGTCGGACGACAAATGCTAACATATAGGCAACCCGCCTATCCTTCACATGAACTCAAAAAGCCCAAAGTAACTCGGGCTAAGTTTCTCTGTTTTCCAAAACTCGTCACACCCTAACCGGGGTGGTACTTTCAAGAAGACCGACCGTCAACCTGAACTCTAAGCGTCGTTGCCGATTATCCGCACGATTCCTCTGAGCTGCCAGAACTTCTTCTAGACAAGCTTCTCACTATCCATAGTCTGCCGAACAAGCTGAACCAATCGCAACCTTGCCAACATCGAACCAATCGACCGGCAACTTTACACTTCCGCCCCTACAAGGCTTCAAAAGGTGACATCCGAACACTGAAATGGTAGCTTAAACACTACCTCCACAGGAGACAACAATCCCCACAACTATCCCTGAAATCCAAACACTGGCCCGAGGGCGAATGCGATTCTCGAGACTCACTGAGTTCTTAACACATGCTTGGTAAAACTTCCAGAACAAAATAGCCGTAACTGGCTCCATCATCACATAAGGTGAAGGTAGGCACCCTGCAGCCTTACAACCTTTCGGATAACTCAACACATACCGAGTAAACGGTCCCGATCAAGAACACGATGGGCTGCCCCCATCGCCCGACCATCGGTCGAACGCATCCACGAACTCGCACGGTTAACTAAACTTGGGCCTAACACCCTCACAACCCTAACACAAGGGACCACCAAAACCTGACCCCACCGCCATACATGCCGCGGGTTGACCCGCAATCGTGGCCTCTCAACCCGACCCGCAACGCGCACAATACTAGCTCCCGATCCGAACAATCTCACTAATCACGTTTCGAAAACCTAGCGGTCTTCTTAGCTCAACTACCCCCTTTCATTTCACACTACTTAGGGACCTATCCTAAACATAGCTCACGTGCACTATGCACTCCGATAAGGATCAACATAACACTACACCTTTACTCGAGATGGCCTTACCTCTAAGGTCTCTACGTATAAAACTCTAAGGCTCACACCTTCTATCCCCAAATCTTACTTGGTTAACTAACCAAGATTTCTAATCACAATATTAACATACTGCTATCAAAACATAGCACTTATGATATACCCTTCTTATCACACATACTGAACTCTAGAGGGTTAGAGATATATCTATATCTCTTCACTCCCCTTAGTCGTCTAATCAAACTCGCCTGTAGGCGCATACCGTGAGGAGATGACACACTACCCACCGATCCTGAAGGCTAAGTCCTCCTACAAGGACACTTTTCGACACCAGACCCTGACGGTCATAGGTACAACAAGTACCAACAAAAACGACATTCCCTGGACGGCGTCATCACATCGTGAGCGGAAGTCACGGAGTTACGACCAACTCCTGCATACCCCGAACGTCCTGAACTCCGTGGAAGACCACTCTGCACTGGCGGAGGTGCATAATCTAATCAGATTGTGAGGCGACTCGCCTCGAAAGTTACCAAAGGACCCTGCTGCTCTTTTGTTAACCCGTCGATCTCTATGTTTCTCGGCCTGATGTGCATAAGCCCGTACACAGGCCATGCTCAAGCCTAACTGAAGAACTTACTCTTGCACAACCTTCTCGTTGATATTCATCAAGACTCGCGATACATCGGTATACTCTCTGGTAGCCAAATCCATAGCTAGTAATAGGGTCGCCTCTTTGCAATCCATATTCTCTGTTCCTGGTCGTGGAACTGAAGGTTCAAATATCATGGCCGCAGTAGGAACTGCCGCCGCCGTGCTAAACTTTACTGGGGCTAGTGACGTCGCAGAAATCCCCGAATGAAGCATTACCTAGGTAATGATTGGGCTGTGCCCACGTACCCTCCGAACTCTACTCGCAGCCTCCTCGCCTTGCCTTGCCCCGGCCCGGTTTGCCTCTACGCGAGGCATAACGATAAGGGAAAGAAATACGTCGAGGGTCTAACTTACAACACTCTAAGGCACGATCTCGAGTGAGAAGAATAGAAACCAATCCTAAATATCCTATAGCCTCACGATTATTGATGTGGTGCACACAACACACCGATAATCAAGACTCGACTGGATACGGTCTGTAGACACTTTCCGAGGAGAACCGGGCTCTGATACCACTTTTGTCACGACCCGATTCCGGGCCCGTGACTGGTGCCTTACCCCGGGCACCCTAGTGATACACCATCAGAGGAATCAGCGGAACATAATACGATACAAGACATATTATGAAATATGAAACAATAATCTGAGAAAACTTGCTTCTTCGATATATATAAATGACAACTTTTTCAACATGAGCTTTAATCCTTTTTACAAACCCCGCCACAACAAGATTACTGACCTCTAAGAATGATATGACAACAATGGCGGACAGGCCCCGCCAAACCACGAATGCAAACACTTACTACGACGGGGACTATACCACCGATAAGCCTCCGAGAAACGGAGCTTCCCAAATAAATCGTGACTCGAGAGCTAGGATCAACGATCGTGTACCTCAACTGCGCAGATGAACGCAGCCCCGGAGGTCAAGATAACAAAAATTTAGTATGTGAAACTAAAAATATCAGAAATGAAATCATAACGATTATAAAGCAGAGACATGTATGATAAACAAACTACGATCACAACAAATAAGCGAATATGTCAAGTCGTGGACTCACGCCTCAAAGTTATCACAATAAAACCGTGACGGCAAGTGCGAAGGCATAGCCGACTACTAAGACCCACGCACCAAAATACCACAAGTCGTATCCCGAGGTCTTTCTAGACCGCACTACATGATCGGCCGCCACTCGCCCGCAATATCAACGCGTGTCTATCCTCGAACTCTCGCGACTCCGCATAGGTCACACACGGACCCGCATGAGGTATTCCTCGAATCATGGTCCTGCATCACCGAGGTATACCCCGTGATCGGCGCCTAACCCTCGGTATCCGCCTAGGCTCCCGCAACCCGCATAGTCTCAAAAGACCGCATAGTCTCAGCAGACCGCATAGGAATCCCCGCGTCGCTAAACACCGAATGATCAATCCCGAGCTACCGCACTCCGCATAGTCACGAGGACCGCATAGGCCGTAAAGACCCGCATCAAGGGTGGCAAACCCTCGGTATAATAAGTCAAAGGGGGTATGTGATACAATAATAGTACAACGTAAGCACAACAAGAATGACCCCCTTACATCACGATCACACAAGATACTAACACACGTAGCATCCTAACATTTTCACTTATCACATCAACAAGAAAGTATTTACAAGGCTATCTCAAACCAACACAATCAAGTTATTCACACAAGGTACTTTAAGCTAACAAGTTCGGGTATCTTCCCCTAAAGTACTTCATACATTAAATCTTTTAAAAGATCCGTTGCTTTCACATAAGTCACCCAATACTCGTAGTATAAAAATAGAGTGACTGTCTTTTTAAATAAACCAAAACACTTACCTTTGTAAAATCAAGTAACAACATTATTTTCCAAACGTCCAAGTTTGCCTAATTTCAAATGTTCACGTTTCTTATTTTAGAAAGGTTTCGTAGTTCATAGTCTTATTCATTTAAGAATATAATTCTCTTTTAAACAATATGTGAAACATAAGTCTTATATATGAGTAGGATATTCTTGTTTATAACAATCTTATTACAGCAGCCGTGATCTAGGAAATATCATTTTGTCTCATCTTAGCTTCTATGCAGATGGAAGTTTCTACTGGTTTTAATAATACTTAATTAGTCAAAACATTTCCTTTCATTAACGCTGCAGTGGTTTGTCGATACACATTCTGATTCAAATCAAGAAACATTCTTAAGCCGTTATACCTAACTTCTCATAAAGCTAGTATAACTCTTAAGTTTTTCAAAAACCAAGTATTACTTCTTCTTTCAAAATGATTCAAAAATCTTTTGAAATACTTCAAGTTCTTTATTAACACATAACAAGCCAGTTATAGTTCAAATCAGTTACCTTTTAAAGACCACAAGTATTTTCTTACCAACATAAAGCTGTTATAACCAACTTCCCATAAAGTCGTTATAACACTTTATGTTTTAAATCAATCAAATACGTTTAGCACATGTACGTCTAACGTACTACATAGTTCACACATATCATGCTAGAAGAGATAGGAAGAGGTTCACATACCTCGCGACGAGTATCGACTAATAGCAAAACGCTCCAAGTACTTCCAACCGCTGGCTACTCCTAAGCCAAGTAACGCGCCACACGTAGTACTTCAACCTATAAGGCCACAAGGCGCTTATTAACATCAAGATCTTATCGTAGAACATTCTACGTAAAATTGGCAAAGACTCTCCCGCAAACAGAAATCTCCTCCTCTAACTGGCCGGCTACCAAGCCAACCAGTGGGGTTTATACATCTAACCCGAACGGTACAATTCTACTCCACAAGACTACTACACAAGTCTCATGTCTGAATACGATTCGATTCTTCAGCTTAAGTCAAAAGACATTGCCAACTAACCACGTTGATTCTATATATAGTATACTTCAACTATATATTCTAACAACATGTAATTTCCAATTACAATAGAGGACAAGATATTTACCTCGATAAGCCCATAATTATCCGAGTTTAATGTCGATCCTTAGCAAAGTTTCGCTCCTACTCCGGTGCTCCAACCCGCTCCAAACAACCCTTAGAAGTTCTAACCAACTTCTACATAGTACTCCAACTAACTATGGAGGTTTTCCTTAGGTTTCGGTTTTGTGGCTAAAGGAAGTATAATCGTATTTTACGGGCTTTTGTATAAGTGTAACCTTGGGAATACTACAAGGTATTTGGGCCAAGGTATTTGGACATTATAACAATACTAGAGAGTATTTCTATACCACAACAAGGGTATTATACGAAAACAACTAGGCTGGGGGTACCCACGCCAAGGCACCACATGGAGGGAGGCTCTCGCCACAAGGCCACTCAAAGGGGAGGGGTGTTGGGCGAACACAACACAAGAGGAGGGAGGGATTTTAGGCTTGGAAGGTTTCATTTGTGGATGAAGAGTTCATCAACATAGGGGTATTTATAGCAAAACCAAAGGCCAACCAATGGCCAAGATCTAGTCAAGTGCAAGGCAAGTGTAAGGCCAAGATCAAGCCAAGTGCACCCTAACCCCTACTCCACAAAACATGGCACAAAACAAGCCACAAACAAGGCCAAAACAAGGCACAAAACCATGAACCAATCGGCCAAGGCCAAGCCTCCTCTTTACCGTCCAATGAGGGTGACAAGTGTCACCCTCCCGTTGGTCCAAAAATGTTTCGTCTCTCGGAAAAATCCGCAAAAATTAAAAATGACATAGCGGAAATTCCCTACGAAAGTCGTGGAAAACGTTTACTAAAAACGACTCTAATCGGGTGTTGTGTACAAAAATAATTCGCCAAGCCTATTCTCAAGTTCGAATTTCCTACGCACGTCCCTCGCGTACATACTGGAAATACGGTATAACATTCTCCTCCTTAGAAACATTCGTCCCAATGTTCCTTCTAAGTCTCAAACAAGCGTGCGCCAAAGATAGTCTTCACTACTATACTTACGAGAATCAATCCTGCCACACCTGGCCACAGAAACAACTTGCGCAAAAATGCTTATATCCAAGTCCACGAGGAAACACATCTAATCATCACCACAAAACACTTCTCACCGGGGTCTAAAATATACTTCCTTCGCACCTTCTCTTTACAAAAGAAATGATCACATCTATGCTCGCCATACATGCTCGCTTCTCTTTACTCGTCGTAGATACCGCTTTGTCACTTTGCTCGAGGCATTAACCTTCTCGGCGACCCAACAAATGGTACCACTTTTGTCACTTTGTCGCGAGCCTTGCCCGACGACTAACAAATGGTACCGGTCGCCATGATCCACGAGGATGTCGTACACTCGAACTCTTACCACATTCTCGACATCTTCGCTTTCCAAAACTCGGTTACTATCCCTAACGTGGTCATCATTAACTGGGGATACTCTGGATGGATCTCCGGTACTTTCCTGAAAATAACAATACGAAAGACCGGACGCACTGCCTCCTACGTCGGACGACAAATGAGAACATAAAGGCAACCCGCCTATCCTTCACATGAACTCAAAAGCCCAAAGTAACTCGGGCTAAGTTTCTCTGTTTTCCAAAACTCGTCACACCCTAACCGGGTGGTACTTTCAAGAAGACCGACCGTCAACTGAACTCTGGCGTTGCCGATTATCCGCACGATTCCTCCGAGCCGCCGAACTTCTTCTAGACAAGCTTCACTATCCATAGTCTTGGAACAAGCTGAACCAATCGTCAACCTTGCCAACATCGAACCAATCGACCGGCAACTTTACACTTCCGCCCCTACAAGGCTTCAAAAGGTGACATCCGAACACTGAAATGGTAGCTTAAACACTACCTCCACAGGAGACAACAATCCCCACAACTATCCCTGAAATCCAAACACTGGCCCGAGGGCGAATGCGATTCTGAGACTCACCTGAGTTCTTAACACATGCTTGGTAAAACTTCCAGGAACAAAATAGCCGTAACCTGGGCTCCACTGTCTGTCATAAGGTGAAGGTAGGCACCCCGTGCAGCCTTACAACCTTTCAGATAACTCAACACAGCCGAGTAAACGGTCCCCGATCAAGAACACGATGGGCTGCCCCCATCGGCCCGACCACTGGTCGAACGCATCCACGAACTCGTACGCTGGTTAACTAAACTTGGGCCTAACACCCTCACAACCCTAACACAAGGCGGGACCACCAAAACCTGACCCCACCGCCATACATGCCGCGGGTTGACCCGCAATCGTGGCCTCAACCCGACCCGGCAACGCGCACAATACTAGCTCCCCGATCCGGAACAATCTCACCAATCACGTTTCGAAAACCTAGCGGTCTTCTTAGCTCAACTACCCCCTTTCATTTCACACTACTTAGGGACCTATCCCAAACATAGCTCACGTGCACTATGCACTCCGATAAGGATCAACATAACACTACACCTTTACTCGAGATGGCCTTACCTCTAAGGTCTCTACGTATAAAACTCTAAGGCTCACACCTTCTCTATCCCCCAAATCTTACTTGGTTAACTAACCAAGATTTCTAATCACAATATTAACATCCTGCTATCAAAACATAGCACTTATGATATACCCTTCTTATCACACATACTGAACTCTAGAGGGTTAGAGATATATCTATATCTACTGATTAACTCCCGTTAGTCGTTCTAATCAAACGCCCGTGAGCGCATGGCGAGGAGATGACACACTACCCACCGATCACGAAGGCTAAGTCCTCCTGAGGACACTTTTCGACACGGACCACGGCGGTCATAGGTACAACAAGTACCCGACAAAAACGACATTCCCGGGGCGGCGTGCATCGCGGCGTGAGCGAAGTCACGGAGTTACGACCAACTCCTGCATACGACCGTCCTGAACTCCGTGGAAGACCACTCTGCACTAGCGGAGGTGCATAATCTAATCTGCTGGTGAGGCGACTCGCCTCGAAAGTTACCAAAGGACCCTGCTGCTCTTTTGTTAACCCGTCGATCTCTATGTTTCTCGGCTGATGTATAAGCCCGCATACGAGCCATGCTCAACCTAATCAAGAACTTACTCTTGCACAACCTTCGTTGATACTCATCAAGACTCGCGATACATCGGTATACTCTCTGGTAGCCAAATCCATAGCTAGTAATAGGGTCGCCTCTTTGCAATCCATATTCTCTGTTCCTGGTCGTGGAACTGAAGGTTCAAATATCATGGCGCAGAGGAGGCGCCGCGCGTGCTAAACTTTCTTGGGGCTAGTGACGTCGCAAAAATCCCGAATGAAGCATTACCTAGGTAATGATTGGGCTGTGCCCACGTACCCTCACGAACTCTACTCGCGGCTCCGCCTTGCGCGCCTCTGGGCGGGTTTGCCTACGCGGAGGCATAACGATAAAGGAAAGAAATACGTCGGAGGTCTAACTTACAACACATCTCTAAGGCACGATCTCGAGTGAGAAGAATAGAAACCAATCCCAAATATCCTATAGCCTCACGATTATTGATGTGGTGCACAACACGATAATCAAGACTCTCTTGGATCGATGCGTAGACACTTTCCGAGGATAACTGGCTCGATACCACTTTTGTCACGACCGATTCGGGCGTGGTAGTGCCTACCGGGCACCCTAGTGATACAACATCGAATGTCGGTGAACATAAAGCGATACAAGACATATTATGAAATATGAAACAATAACTGAGAAAAACTTGCCGCCCGGCATATATATAAATGACAACTTTTTCAACATGAGCAGTTTAATCCTTTTACAAACCACGCGCAGCGATTACTACAGACCTCTAAGAATGATATGACAACAATGGCGGGACAGGGCCCGCCAAACCCCTGAATGTAAACACTTACTACGACAGGGGACTATACCACTGATAAGCCTCCGGAGAAACGGAGCTTCCCAAACGCTGTGACCACGAGAGCTAGGATCAACGGCGGTGTACCTCAACTGCGGCATGAACGCGGCCCGAAGGAGGTCGATACAACAGTTTAGTATGTGAAACTAAAAATCAGTAAATGAAATCATAAGATCATAAAGCAGGAGACATGTATGATAAACAAACTACAGTTCACAACAAATAAGCAGTCATGTCAAGTCAGGGACTCACGCCCTCAAAGTTATCACAATAAAACCGTACGGGGCAAGTACGAAGGCATAGCCGACTACTAAGACCCACAGTACCAAAATACCACAAGCTGTATCCCGAGGTCTTTCTAGACCGCACCACATGATCGAAGCTGGCCACTCGCCCGCAATATCAATGTGCGTGTCTATCCCTGGAACTCTCGCAGCTCCGCATAGGTCACACACGGACCCGCATGAGGTATTCCTCGAATCATGGTCCCAGACCGCCTGAGGTATACCCCGCATCGAAGGCAGCTAACCCTCGGTATCCGCCTAGGCTCCGCAACCCGCATAGTCTCAAAAGACCGCATAGTCTCAGCCAGACCGCGTAGAATCCGCGTCGGGCTAAACACCGGAATGATCAATCCTGGAGCTACCGCACTCCGCATAGTCACGAGGACCGCATAGGCCGTAAAGACCCGCATCAAGGGTGGCAAGCCCTCGGTATAATAAGTCAAAGGGGTATGTGATACAATAATAGTACAACGGGCTTAACGTTTAACAACGTAAGCCCAACAAGAATGACCCCACACATCACGATCACACAAGATACTAACACACGTAGAATCCTAACATTTTCACTTATCACATCAACAAGAAAATATTTACAAGGCTATCTCAAACCAACACAATCAAGTTATTCACACAAGGTACTTTAAGCTAACAAGTTCGGGTATCTTCCCCTAAAGTACTTCATACATTAAATCTTTTAAAAGATCCGTTGCTTTCACATAAGTCACCCAATACTCGTAGTATAAAAATAGAGTGACTGTCTTTTTAAATAAACCAAAACACTTACCTTTGTAAAATCAAGTAACAACATTATTTTCCAAACGTCCAAGTTTGCCTAATTTCAAATGTTCACGTTTCTTATTTTAGAAAGGTTTCGTAGTTCATAGTCTTATTCATTTAAGAATATAATTCTCTTTTAAACAATCATAGAAACAGAAGTCATAAATGTGAGAAATATATTCATGTTTATAACAATCTTATTACTGGTAGTGATCTAGGAAATATCATTTTGTCTCATCTTAGCTTCTATGCGGATGGAAGTTTCTCTGGTTTAATAATACTTAATTAGTCAAAACATTTCCTTTCATTAACGCGATGGTTTGTCGATACACATTCTGATTTCCGAAATCAGTAAAACATTCTTAAGCCGTTATACCTAACTTCTCATAAAGCTAGTATAACTCTTAAGTTTTTCAAAAACCAAGTATTACTTCTTCTTTCAAAATGATTCAAAAATCTTTTGAAATACTTCAAGTTCTTTATTAACACATAACAAGCCAGTTATAGTTCAAATCAGTTACCTTTTAAAGACCACAAGTATTTTCTTACCAACATAAAGCTGTTATAACCAACTTCCCATAAAGTCGTTATAACACTTTATGTTTTAAATCAATCAAATACGTTTAGCACATGTACGTCTAACGTACTACATAGTTCACACATATCATGCTAGAAGAGATAGGAAGAGGTTCACATACCTCGCGACGAGTATCGACTAATAGCAAAACGCTCCAAGTACTTCCAACTGTCGGCTACTCCTTAAGCCAAGTAGAACGCGCCACACGTAGTACTTCAACCTATAAGGCCACAAGGCGCTTATTAACATCAAGATCTTATCGTAGAACATTCTACAGAAAATTCGGCAGCACCTCCCCCCCCCCCGCAACAGCGTAAATCTCCTCCTCTAACGGGGCCGGCTACCAAGCCAACCAGGGGGGGGTTATACATCTAACCCGAACGGGTACAATTCTACTCCACAGTACTACTACACAAGTCTCTTTATGTCTGATTCGATTCGATTCTTGAGCTTAAGTCAAAAGACATTGCCAACTAACCACGTTCAGTTCTATATATAGTATACTTCAACTATATATTCTAACAACATGTAATTTCCAATTACAATAGAGGGACAAGATATTTACCTCGATAAGCCCATAATTATCCGAGTTTAATGTCGATCCTTAGCAAAGTTTCGCTCTACTCCGGTGCTCCACCCGCTCCAAACAACCCTTAGAAGTTCTAACCAACTTCTACATAGTACTCAACAAACTATGGAGGTTTTCCTTAGGGTTTCGGTTTTGTGGCTAAAGGAAGTATAATCGTATTTTTTGGGCTTTTGTATAAGTGTAACCTTGGGAATACTACAAGGTATTTGGGCCAAGGTATTTGGACATTATAACAATACTAGGAGAGTATTTCTATACCACAACAAGGGGTATTATACGAAAACAACTAGGCTAGGGGGGGTACCCCTCGGCAAGGCACCACAAAGGGAGGAGGCTCTCGGCCACAAGGCCACTCAAAGGGGTATGGGGGGTGTTGGAAGAACACAACACAAGAGGAGGGAGGGATTTTAGGCTTGGAAGGTTTCATTTGTGGATGAAGAGTTCATCAACATAAGGGGGGTATTTATAGCAAAACCAAAGGCCAACCAATGGCCAAGATCTAGCCAAGTGCAAGGCAAGTGTAAGGCCAAGATCAAGCCAAGTGCACCCTAACCCCTACTCCACAAAACATGGCACAAAACAAGCCACAAAACAAGGCCAAAACAAGGCACAAAACCATGAACCAATCGGCGAGGCCAAGCCTCCTCTTTCTCAGTCAATGAGGTGACAAGTGTCACCCTCGTTAATCCAAAATGTTTCGTCTCTCGGAAAAATCCGCAAAAATTAAAAATGACATAGCCGGAAATTCCCCTACGAAAGCTGTGAAAACGTTTCGCCGAAAAACGACTCTAATCGGGTGTTGTGTACAAAAATAATTCGGCCAAGCCTATTCTCAAGTTCGAAATTTCCTACGTACGTCCCTGCGTACATACTCTGGAAATACGGGGTATAACACATAAGACTTTAACCCAAGGTCCCTAAGGGTATTGTAAGGATATCTCAATAGAAAGATTTCGGAAAAACGACGTTTTTACGTTAGTCGCAAGGCGAAACCCTAAGGTGTTCTTCAAATTTGAAGATTGAACTTGAAGAGAAGTTCTTCATGAGCTTCTAAGTAGTGCTTGGAGCGGATGGGAACATAAGAAAAGGAGCTAAGATTTTCTAAGGAGCGACTTTGAATCTTGGAAGTTTTAAGGACTTGTAAAGGTATAAATCTTGTCGTTTTAGCAATTAAAGATTTCTTATCATTGTAGTTGTGGATATTAGCAAGCATGAGGTATATATTATGAAGTTTGATAAGTGTTTTGGCTATTGGAACTCTAATCCGTAAACTAGTATGTTAGCCCTTAAGATTGTGATTCAATTGGATTATTAGTTTAATCGTTACATGTTATATAAAGAAGAAATTATAATTGTTAAGTTGTTTATGACTATATAACATGTTAGGCCTAAGAAGTTGGATTGAAAAAGAATTGGAAAAGGACTTTGTGTTGTTGTATATGTTTAGCCAAGAATGACATTAAATATGGAACTAGTTTCGTATTAATTTGTGGGGCGGAATTTTACACGTCCTGTTAAGGCGTGTAATCCCCTTTGGTTAGCTGAATTGTTGGGCCTTAAATGTGGCGTGTTTGGTTATTGAATTCGGCCTTGAAAAAGGTGGCAAAGTATGTAGAAACAAAGGAAGTGCTGTCCGATTTCCGTAGAATTTAGTGACTTTGCACTTAGAATATTCTACGTTCGAAGCTAAAGGTTAATGGACGTATTATGGTCATTATAGGTTGAAGTACTAAGTATAGCGTATTCTACTTGAAGGATGGAATAGCTATCAAGGTTGAGGTACTTTGGAGCATTTTGCTATTTGTCGATAATCGTCGCGAGGTATGTGAACCTCTTCCTTCCTTTGACATGATTCTATGTATGGAATATACATGTAGTACTATTTCATGATTCCTTCTACTCTTAGAAGTTAAGAGGTTGTATGTTGATTTACTCTACGTAAAGATTATGTCTAAGTTATCCTAAGTTCTTACCAAGTCTTATGGGGGACGTTGGTAAGAGTCGTTAGGAGGTATTTGGAGCCAAGTTGAATTGGCTAAGTTACGGCACAAATGAGAATAAGTATCGAACAAGCCATTGCAGCATTAATAAAGGAAAAATGTAATGACAATTGATAATATTAAAATGAGTAGAATTCTCCATCTACATAGAAGCTAAGATAAGACAAAATTGTATTACATTTTCTAGATCATGGCTACTTGATTAAGATCGTTATAAATAAGTATAACTTATTCACAACGCACCAAAGTATATGTTACTTAATTTATAAGAATTTACGTATGAAGTTATAAGACTATGGACCTCAAATTTTTAAAAGGTTAAGGGACTTTATTTTTCAAGTTATGGGACTTGATTCTTAAAGGAAGAAATGAATTGATTTACAAGTAAAGAATACTTGATTTGGAAAGTATTGATTTCTTGCCATTCTAAAGTTAAGAAACTTGTTTTCTTAAAAGTTAAGAGACTTGAAGTATTTTGAAAGCTATGTGATTTGATTTGAAAGTATAAGTCTCTTGGTTATAAAAAGGAATGAATTTGTCTAAGACATAAAGAGTTATAACGGCTTTATGGGAAGTTGGTTATAACAACTTTATGGAAGATTAAAAGAATGGTTTTCTTCAGTAATGTAAGCAAAGAAATGATTTGAAATAAAGAAGGGCAAATTGTTTTAAAGGTACCAATTGCTTAAGGTTTTAAAGAAAGAAGTCACTTGATTTAGAAGCCTTAAATGTATTTCTAAAAGGTATTGTGACTTGTCTTGAAAAGTAGATATGACTTGATACTACGGTAGTTAGTATCTTGGAAGTTTTATTTGAAAGAGAATCATTTTAAAGGAGTAGAGGCACGTAGTACGTTGGGTTAAATTCCCGGATTTTATATGACATTACCGCGTCCCAGGATTGGGCCGGGCAGTATACCTTTACGGGAAGACTATATGACTTTACCGCGTCCGAGGATTGGGCCGGGCAGTATACCTTTACGGGCAGACTATATGACCTTACCGCGTCCCAGGATTGGGCCAGACAGTATACCTTTACGGGCAGACTATATGACTTTACCGCATCCCAGGATTGGGCCGGGCAGTATACCTTTATGGGCAGACTATGTGACCTTACCACGTCCCAGTATTGGGCCGGGCAGTATACCTTTACGGGCAGACTATATGACTTTGTCGCGTCCCAGGATTGGGCCGGGCAGTATACCTTTATGGGCAGACTATGTGACTTTACCGCGTCCCAGGATTGGGCCGGGCAGTATACCTTTATAGGCAGACTAGGTGACCTTACCGCGTCCCAGGATTGGGCACGGCAGTATACCTTTATGGGCAGACTATGTGACTTTATCGCGTCCTAGATTGGGCCGGGCAGTATAGGCTTCCCTCCATAAAGGGCCGGATTATGTTATGTAAGGTAAGTAAGTTATATGGTAATGAACTTGACGGTGTTTCCTAAGCATGTACGTAAGAATGTGACTATAACTTTTATTGAAAAATGGGAAAAGATAATAAGGTACGATTAAGTTCACGAGATGGTAATGACACGGTAGGATGCGGTATGTACCACTTTTATACTTGCCCTGTCATTCTTTGTCTGATTATGATTTGTTTCTTGTACCTTATTTTCCGTTCCATATTCGTTACTGTTATCGACTCTCCGGGCTGCGTTCATGTCCGCGAGTTTAGGTATTACGATTGTGGATCCGCGAGCTTAGGATCCTGGTTCAACATTTTGAGATGGCTCCAATGTTCCGGAGTTGTCATGGCTATGTATATTCAGGGGTACGGTGGGGCCTAGTCCCGTCATAGTATTTGTTCAAATCTTAGAGGTCTGTATTCATCTGTGGGCTGGACTGGCTAGAGTTGTGTTTACATTGTTAAACAGTGTAGACCCTTTCGGGTAATTTTTTATGTTATGGCAGCCTTATCGGCTTGGCCTTGGTTTAAAAAAAATTTATTTCTCTTCCGCAGTTTATTATGTTGTATGATTAGAAGGGTGCCCAGGTAGGGCACCAGTCGTGGCCAGGGGTCGGGTCGTGACACAAGTTCATTAAACCTTTAGACTTCCATTTTTATAAACTCATGGCACTTTCGTTTCACACATAAAAAATCCGGGAATTTAACCCAAAGTACTACGCACCTCTACTCCTTTAAAATGACTCTTTTTAAAATAAAACTTCCAAGATACTAATAACCGTAGTATCAAGTCATATATACTTTTCAAGACAAGTCACAATACCTTTTAGAAATACAATTATAGGCTTCTAAATCACGTGACTTCTTTCTTTAAAACCTTAAGCATTTGGTACCTTTAAAGCAATTTGCCCTTCTTTATTTCAAGTCATTTCTTTGCTTACATTACTGAAGAAACCCATTCTTTTAATCTTCCATAAAGTTGTTATAACCAATTTCCCATAAAGCCGTTATAACTCTTTATGTCCTAGACAATTTCATTCCTTTTATAACCAAGAGACTTCTACTTTCAAATCGAATTACATAGCTTTCAAAATACTTCAAGTCTCTTAACTTTTAAGAAAACCAGTTTCTTAACCTTAGAATGGCAAGAAATCAATACTTTCCAAATCAAGTATTCTGTGCTTTTAAATCAATTCATTTCTTCCTTTAAGAATCAAGTCCCCAACTTGAAAAATAAAGTCTCTTAACCTTTTAAGAATTTGAGGTTCATAGTCTTAAAACTTCATACGTAAATTCTTATAAATTAAGTAACATATACTTTGGTGCGTTGTGAATAAGTTATACTTATTTATAACGATCTCAATCAAGTAGCCATGATCTAGAAAATGTAATAAAATTTTGTCTTATCTTTAGCTTCTATGCAGATGGAGAATTCTACTCATTTTAACTTAATTGATTGTCATTACATTTTCCTTTATTAACGCTGCAGTGGCTTGTTCGATACTTATTCTCCTTTGTCCCGTAACTTAGCCAAGTCAACTTGGCTCCAAAATATCTCCTAACGACTCTTACCAACATCCTCCATAAGACTTGGTAAGAACTTAGGATAACTTAGACATAACCCTTACGTAGAGTAAATCAACATACATACCTCTTAACTTCTAAGAGTAGAAGGAATCATGAAATAATACCACATGTATATTCCATACATAGAATCATGTCAAAAGAAGGAAGAGGTTCACATACCTCGCGACGATTATCGACAAATAGCAAAACGCTCCAAAGTACTTCAACCTTGATAGCTATTCCATCCTTCAAGTAGAATACGCTATACTTGGTACTTCAACCTAAAATGGCCATAATACGTCTATTATCCTCTAGCTTCGAACGTTGAATATTCTAAGTGCAAAGTCACTAAATTCTACGGAAAATCGGACATCACTTCCTTTGTTTCTACATACTTTGCCACCTTTTTCAAGGCCGAATTCAATAACCAAACACGCCACATTTAAGGCTTAACAAAGTAGTTAACAATAGGGGATTACACGCTTAATCAAGACGTGTAAAATTCTGCCCCACAATAAATATCAAACTAGTCCAACATATAATGTCCATTCAGCAATTATGGACGACAATACCAATTCTTTTCCAATTTCTATTCAATCCAAGTGGTTTAATATAACATGTTATCTAGCCACAATTGATTATAACTACTACAATCCTCAAGTAGGTAAACATGCGACGATTCTAATTATCGACCAAATTGTATTTCAATTTCAAATGGCTTAACATGTCATTTTCGGATTTGAGCTTCCAAATTCCATAACACTTATCAATCCTCATAACACATATCACATGATCATTTCTAACTTATAATAACATGGAATCTTCAATTACAAAAGTAAGACGAAGATTATACCTCATTTAGCCCAAATATGATCCAGGATTACAAGTCGATCCTTAGCAACTTTAGCTCCTCTTTTTGACGTTCCAAACCACTCCAAGCAACCCTTAGAAGCTTATGATGAACTTATCTTCAAGTTCCAACTTCAAAGTTGAAGAACTCCTTTAGTTTCCGCCGTGCGACTAATACGAAAACACCATTTTTCCGGGATCTTTCTATTGAGATACACTTACAATACCCTTAGGTACCTTGGTTTAAAGTGGGGAGATTATTGGACAACAATTGAAAAAAATTCTCTTGGAAGGGGGCACATTGCCGTGAGCTTCATAAAGGGACAAGAACAAAATTCAATTTTTTCCAAGTGTTGAGAATGACAAAGTCTTGCACTACTAGTGTACATATAAACTACATTCAAGGGTCTAGATTAGAACATTTGTGTGGCTTGGATGAATTCATTTAAAATATCAACTACGTGGGCTCATTGACTTGGTCAATAATGTCATGCCTTGGCCTTTCAAGACTTGGCCCAATCTTGCCAATTTTCGTCCAAGCCCAATTGTGGGGGGGTGTGACACGTGTCACCCTCCCATTCGTCCATAATGTTTCGTTTCCCGAAATTTCCATAATTGGTCAAAATATCGAAAACCTCGTGGGCCCCGCAAAAATGTAAAATTCCTCGGGTGGTCCCTACGTGACCAAATCCGTACAAATAAATTTCCATAATGATAATACATTCCATAATCCTCAATTAATGCATTTTGAGAATCTAATTCTCACCAACGAACATTTTTCCTTTCCGACATTCGGAAGATTTTCCGTCGGAAAAACAATTCTTCCTTTCGTACCCTTTTCAAGTCTTGTGTTCCTTACATACATTCTCTTAAACATGTCCTTGAACTACGGGGTGTAACATTCTTCCCCCCTTAGAAACATTCGTCCTCGGATGTTCTTTCGGAGTCCAATCTAATTAAAGCGCGACATAGTCTCCTTTTACTACACCCTTCTTACAACATATGCCACCCATGGCCACATAACAATACTTATACTAAAATGTCAACCTTGGCACTCATGAAGCCAACTAGTCCATACTTATAATGATCTCAAAGTCTGTTGTAATCATCTCTATTAGGTCTACTAGGGTCTGACGACTATATCATCACCGGGAAAATCTCATATACCCGCTCATCTACCACCCCACACACTCACGGGTGTAGTTACCTTGAAAGGTTCTTATGGATTCAGGCTCTATTCCTTTACACTTGGTTGTTATCTTTCTTACTGGTCGTACTCCTTCCGTACTTCCAACTCATACTAGCATTCATACATAACTTCCATACCGATTCTGGCCCCCAATCTTTGGAGTCACCCTATAAAACAATATAAGGCCATTTCCGGCTCCCACGACCTGTGTCACGACCCGAACCCGGGCCCGTGACTGGTGCCTTACCCCGGGCACCCTAGTGATACACCATCAGAGAAAATCAGCGGAAATAAAAACATGAACATGAATTACGAGACATGATAAATAAGCAGGCCAACCAAAAGTTGCCTTTCGTATATATACATAAATACGACAGTTATCCTTTTACGGACTACGCCACAGCGATTACTCTGCACTCTAAGATTTACAACAACTATGACGGGACAGGGCCCCGCCATACCCCTGAATGTACAAGAACCTACAACTCATGGAAACACATACCAAAAGATAAGCCTCCGAAGGAACGGAGCTTCCCAATATGCTGAAAGGTGATCCTAAAAGCGGGGATCGACAGCCGATGTACCTCTACCTGCGGCATGAACGCAGCCCGAAGGAGGTCGATCAACAGTACCAAGTATGTGAATCAGAAAAATCAGTAAATGAAATCATAGCGCTATATAAAGCGGAGACATGTATGATAACCAAACTACGATACAACATATAAACGAATATATTAAGTCGGGACTCACGCCCTCCAAATCATCACTCGTGCCCGTGGAATTCCTTCCTCACCGCCGGCAGTCTATGATATGATATCCACAAGACAGCAATCCAAATGGGAGAATACCCGTGCGCTACGCATCGTGTCAGTATGTCCAAAAGGAAACAATAAGACAGCATTCCAAATGGAAACATACCCGTGCGCTACGCATCGTGTCGATATGCCCACAGTGGAAACAATAAGCGAAGATTCCAAATGGAAACATACCCGTGCGCTACGCATCGTGTCGATATGCCGAGGAAACAATAAAGCGGCATTCCAAATGGAAACATACGTGCGCTACGATCGTGTCGTGATGCCCAAAGGGAAACAATAAAGCGATATCAAAATGGAAGCATACCCGCGCGCTACGATCGTGTCGGTATGTCCAAAGCGATTAGCAAAAGTAACACAATCAACAGGAACGTACCCGTGGAATTTCTTCATCACTGCCGGCACGTCCAGGTAAGTTCTCAACAAGTCAACCGACCCTCCATCGAGAGGCGCGGTAGTATAGAAACACAATTCTTGCACAACAAAGGCTATCACGACAAGCATAGACAAGTTTCACAACAACAAACATAGGCAGGTTTCACAACAACAAGCATAGGCAGGTTTCACAACAACTCAAAGTACTTTCATTTTTATGCCAAGGTCCGGGTTTTAACCTAAAGTACTACATACGTTAAATTCCTTTTAAGAGATTCATTCTTTTATAAAAGTCACCCGATACGTAGTATAAAATAGAGTGACTTACATCTTTTAAGTAAACCAAAACAACTTCCATACTTTCCTTTTAAAACCAAATTAAGGCAACACTACGCCTTATTTTTAGACCAAAACACTTTTCTTTTAAAGTCAAGTTACCACATTAAAACCAATGATAAAAACCCTTCTTTGTTTTCATAAGGTCGTTATAACCAACTTCCCATAACTGTTATAACACTTTATGTTTTAAACCATTTTAAGATAACACAATGCCTTTCTTTTCCCTAAAGTTCCAGTTTGCCTAATTTTAATTACACAAGTCTCTTTTTAGGAAAGTTTCATAGTTCAATGTCTTAATCTCTTTTAAAACAATTGAGTAACATATGCCATAGGCGAGTAGGTTATTCTTGTTCATAATCAACCTTATTAAGCAGCCATGATCTAGAAAATGTAATATCATTTTGTCTCATCTTAGCTTCTATGCAGATGGAGGTTTCTACTGGTTTTAATAATACTTAATTATTCAATACATTTTCCTTTATTAACGCTGCAGTGGTTTGTCGATACACATTCTGATTTCCGAAATCAGTAAAACGTTATTCCTTTCAAAAACCAAGTACTCATTACTCACGAATGAGGTTTCACACATCTTACAACTTTCAAATCAATTTAATTAAGTTAAGTCTCTTATCTTATAAGATCAAGTCTCTTAACTTCTAAGATCAAATAGCCATTCTTTTTATCTCTTTTAGACGTTATACCTAACTTCCCATAAAGCTAGTATAACTCTTAAGTTCTCAAAACCAAGTATTACTCTTCTTTCAAAAAGGGTTTCTTAACGAAAGACTTCAAGTTCTTTATTATCACACATCAAGTCAGTTATAAGTCAAATCAGTTACCTTTTAACAATCACAAGGCTTTTTCTTATCTACATAAAGCTGTTATAACCCACTTCCCATAAAGCCGTTATAACCCTTTATGTTTTAAACCAATCAAATACATTTAACACATGTACGTCTACCGTACTACATAGTTATACACACATCATGCTAGAAAGATAGGAAGAGGTTCACATACCTCGCGACGAGTCTGACTAATAGCAAAACGCTCAAGTACTTCAAACCGTCGCTACTCCTTAAGCCACGTAGATCGCACCACACGTAGTACTTCAACCTATAGAGGCCACAAGGCGCCTATTAACATCTAGAGCTCAATGTAGAACATTCTACAGAAAATTCGGCAAAGACTTCCCGCAACAGCAGAAATCTCCTCATCATCGAGGTCGGCTACCAAGCCAACGAGGGGGTTAACACGTCTAACAGGGCGTGTACAATTCTACCACACAATAATGTTACACAAGTCTCTGAATACACCCTATGTAATTACGATTCGGTTCACTTCTTAAAATTGAGCTTAAGTCGCAAGACATTGCCGTAAGTATTATTCAGCTTAAGTCAAAAGACATTGCCGCACAACTATGTTCAGTTCTATATATAGTATACTTAACCATATACTCCTACAACATGTAATTTCCAATTACAAATGTAAGTCAAGAATGTTTACCTCGATAAGCCCAAAATTATCCGAGTTTATAAGTCGATCTGAGCAAGGTTTAGCTCTACTCGCGCCCGACTCCGCCTCCAACCAACCCTTAGAAGTTCTAACCAACTTCTACTTATAACTTCAACTACGGGTGAAGATTTACTTAGGGTTTCGTTTTAGTGACTGAGGGAAAGTATAATGGTATTTTCTGGGCTTGTATAATTGTAACCTTGGGAATACTACAAGGTATTTGGGCCAAGGTATTTGGACATTATAACAATACTAGAGAGTATTTCTATACCACAACAAGGGGTATTTATACGAGACAACTAGGCTGGGGTACCCTACGGCTAACCACTACAGGGGAGGGAAGCTCTCGGCGAAAGGGCCTCAAAGGGGAGGGGTGTGGTGGACGAGAGATCAAGAGGAGGGAGTGTTTGAGACTTAGGTAGATTGCTCAAGTGAGGATGAAGAAAGTCTTCAACTTATAGTGGTATTTATAGGTCAAGTGAAGGCCAACCAATGGCCAAGATGAAGACAAGTGCCATGCAAGTGTAGGGTAAAGATTAAGCCATGTGTTTGTGGGTCCCACTTTCTCATCTTCCACACAAAATATCCTACCAACTCCTTGACTAAGGAGAAGGCACAAAAACGTGCCAACAATGCCCATTTCGTCCGTCCACTCTTCCAATTAGAGGTGACAAGTGTCGCCTCTCGTTGGTCCAAAATGTTTCGTCTCTCGGAAAAATCCGCAAAAATTATTAATGACATAGCCGGAATTTTCCCTACGAAAGTCGTGGAAACGTTTAAAAAACGACTCCTTTAGGTAGTTATGCACAAATTGAAACTTTCCTAACTTTAAGGCTCAAATTGCATACGCACGCCTCACGCATATACTGCGGAAATACGGTATAACATTCTCCTCCTTAGAAACATTCGTCGAATGTTCCTTCTCAAGACGGATAACGATAAAGTTCTTCTAACAAGTTGCCAACGCCACAATTGGCCACGAAATAACACATGCACGCAAATACTTATATCCAAGTCCACGAGGATACACCTCTAACATCACAACTTTTGTCACCTTGCCGCGAGGTTCTAGTGTCACTCCGGCGACCCAACAAATGGTACCGGACTGCATGCGATCCCTGAGGTCTAAAATATACATCCTTCGCACCTTCTCCCTTCACAAGAAATGATCATATCTAGGCTCGCAATACATGCTCGCCTCTACCCTTACTCGTCGTACTCTTCGAACACTTGAACTCTTCTAGTATCGTACCATACTTGATTTCCAAAACTTTGGAGTTACTACCTCCAAACTTGATCATCTTACTAGCCTCGATCTCCTAAGGCCATTCTCGGCCTTCACGAACTGATTCTGGTCGAACGTATCCACGAACTCATACGATGGTCATCTAAACTTGCCTAGCACCCTCGTGACCTGCCACTGGCGGGACCACCTGCAGCTGACCCCACCTCGAACAGCCGCGGGTTGGCGAAACATAGCCCCAACCCGACCCACTATCGCGCCAACTCTTGCTCGACACGGAACAATCTAGCTAAAACACATCATGCTACCACTTTCATTTACCCAACCTGGGACTTATCACACAATTCATTCTAGGCATAAAATGCACTCGACAAGGATCACTCGCAAAATCTTGTACTCAAGGCGGCCTTACATCTAAGGTCTCAATTGTAATATTCTAGGGTTCATCATTTCTCACCTCAAGCTTACCCTTCTTCACTAACCAGATTAAAAAATCACATCTTAGCACAACGCTATCCGAACATAACACTAAACTTCTCACTTTACTATTCAAGGTATCCCTACCTCTGGGGTACTATCACTTTACAACTCTAGCAATAAAGGGAAAACATATACGCTAGGGTAAAATCTGAATCTAACAATGCACGTATGATTCAAAAGAATCGAAAAATACTGCAACCCCGTGCGATGTCGCCTCCTAATCACGCCCGATGAGTCGCGTCATCTATGCGGTTCGAAGGACCGCCAGAACTATAGACTCCACCCTGACCTCTACCACGGCTGGCTAACATCTGAACACCCTGCCCTGGGGAACGTACAGCTGTGGAGGAAAGGGAACCAACCATCGGCCTCATAGACTGAGCCACCTCACCGGTGCCCCTTCTAAAAGGATATACCCTCAGTATATGGCCCGGACGACCACAATAACAAACACCTGTGCCAAGACGGCATTTCCCCAAATGACGCTTACAACAATGGAAACACTGAGGAATAAGTGGCCTCGACTGAGAAAATCCCCTGCTCCTATGAGAACCTCGACCCCTGGAGCTCGGACCGGCTCCTAAATACCTTGTGGGATCAAATCTCCCACCGTGAGCCGGGGGTATGTCTTGGGTAGGCGGACGAATATCTCACTCATTCTTGAGGCACTCATCCAAAACTCACCGGATAACCAATGGTCTAGCCTCTTACGCAGATCTCGCGTTGGCCTCTACTCTCTGTACACTGCTCTGCATCGACCGAATAACCTCTGCTGAGGAAATCGTAGTATCGCTATCTTGGTCAATAACATAATGGCTTCTTCATGACCCTAAAGTCTTCCCTAATCGAAAAGCGAGGCTCGTGTCGTGGTCTCAAAACACGCGCAGAAGAACTCGCCGATCGTGGTACATCATCCGTATACCGACACAAGCCTTATCAACTCTGAGTCCGACTAGTAGTTCCTGCTACCTTTGCCCTTCTCGCGGCCGTTGCCTTGCGCGAGGCATAAGCGGTAGAAACGAGATACGTCGAGGGTCCAACTTATCACACGACTCTAAGGCACGATCTCGAATGAGAAGAAATGGAAACCAATCCTAAATGTCCTCAGACCTCACGATTATAGATGTGGTGCACAACACATCGATAATCAAGACTCTACTAGACACGATGCGCAGACACTTTCCGAGGACTAATCGCTCGATACCACTTTTGTCACGACCGAACCGGCCCGTGGATCGTGCCTACCGGGCACCCTGGTGATACACCATCGAGAAAATCAGCGGAAATAAAAACATGAACATGAATTACGAGACATGATAAATAAGCGAAGCCAACCAAAGCAGTTGCCTTGATATATACATAAATACGAACGGTTATCCTTTTACGGATCGCCACAACGATTACATGCACTTTAAGATTTACAACAACTATGACGGGACAGGGCCCGCCATACCCCTGAATGTACAAGAACCTACAACTCAGGGAAACACATACCAAAAGATAAGCCTCCGAAGGAACGGAGCTTCCCAATATGCTGAAAGGTGATCCTAAAAGCGGGGATCGACAGCCGATGTACCTCTACCTGCGGCATGAACGCAGCCCCCCGAAGGAGGTCAGTATAACAGGTACCAAGTATGTGAAATCAGAAAATATCAGAATGAAATCATAGCGATCATATAAAGCAGGAGACATGTATGATAACCAAACTACAGTATACAACATATAAACAGTCATATTAAGTCAGGGACTCACGCCCTCCAAATCATCACTCGTGCCCGTGGAATTCCTTCCTCACCGCCGGCAGTCTATGATATGATATCCACAAGACAAAGAATCCAAATGGAGAATACCCGCGGCGCTACGATCGTGTCGAGATGTCCAAAAGGAAACAATAAGACAAAGATTCCAAATGGAAACATGCGATGCGCTACGATCGCGGTCAAGATGCCCACAGGGAAACAATAAAGCGGATTCCAAATGGAAACATACCCGTGCGCTACGATCGTGTCGAGATGCCCGGGGAAACAATAAAGCAAAGATTCCAAATGGAAACATACCCGTGCGCTACGATCGTGTCGTCGATGCCCAAAGGGAAACAATAAAGCGAGATCAAAATGGAAGATACCCGCAGCGCCACGATCGTGTCGGTATGTCCAAAGCGATTAGCAAAGTAACACAATCAGCGAGAACGCACTGCGGAATTTCTTCACACCGCCGCACGTCGGTAAGTTCTCAACAAGTCAACCGACCCTCCATCGAGAGGCGCGGTAGTATAGAAACACAATTCTTGCACAACAAAGGCTATCACGACAAGCATAGGCAAGTTTCACAACAACAAACATAGGCAGGTTTCACAACAACAAGCATAGGCAGGTTTCACAACAACTCAAAGTACTTTCATTTTTATGCCAAGGTCCGGGTTTTAACCCTAAAGTACTACGCACGTTAAATTCCTTTTAAGAGATTCATTCTTTTTATAAAAGTCACCCGATATCCGTAGTATAAAATAGAGTGACTTACATCTTTTAAGTAAACCAAAACAACTTCCATACTTTCCTTTTTAAAACCAAATTAAGGCAACACTACGCCTTATTTTTAGACCAAAACACTTTTCTTTTTAAAGTCAAGTTACCACATTAAAACCAATGATAAAAACCCTTCTTTTGTTTTCATAAGGTCGTTATAACCAACTTCCCATAACTGTTATAACACTTTATGTTTTAAACCATTTTAAGATAACACAATGCCTTTCTTTTCCCTAAAGTTCCAGTTTGCCTAATTTTAATTACACAAGTCTCTTTTTAGGAAAGTTTCATAGTTCAATGTCTTAATCTCTTTTAAAACAATTGAGTAACATATGCCATAGGCGAGTAGGTTATTCTTGTTCATAATCAACCTTATTAAGCAGCCATGATCTAGAAAATGTAATATCATTTTGTCTCATCTTAGCTTCTATGCAGATGGAGGTTTCTACTGGTTTTAATAATACTTAATTATTCAATACATTTTCCTTTATTAACGCTGCAGTGGTTTGTCGATACACATTCTGATTTCCGAAATCAGTAAAACGTTATTCCCTTCAAAAACCAAGTACTCATTACTCACGAATGAGGTTTCACACATCTTACAACTTTCAAATCAATTTAATTAAGTTAAATCTCTTATCTTATAAGATCAAGTCTCTTAACTTCTAAGATCAAATAGCCATTCTTTTTATCTCTTTTAGACGTTATACCTAACTTCCCATAAAGCTAGTATAACTCTTAAGTTCTCAAAACCAAGTATTACTCTTCTTTCAAAAAGGGTTTCTTAACGAAAGACTTCAAGTTCTTTATTATCACACATCAAGTCAGTTATAAGTCAACCGCTTACCTTTTAACAATCACAAGGCTTTTTCTTATCTACATAAAGCTGTTATAACCCACTTCCCATAAAGCCGTTATAACCCTTTATGTTTTAAACCAATCAAATACATTTAACACATGTACGTCTACCGTACTACATAGTTATACACATATCATGCTAGAAAGATAGGAAGAGGTTCACATACCTCGCGACGAGTACCGACTAATAGCAAAACGCTCCAAGTACTTCAAACCGTCGGCTACTCCTTAAGCCACGTAGATCGCACCACACGTAGTACTTCAACCTATAGAGGCCACAAGGCGCCTATTAACATCTAGAGCTCAATGTAGAACATTCTACAGAAAATTCGGCAGCACCTCCCCCCCCGCAACAGCGTAAATCTCCTCCTCTATCGAGGTCGGCTACCAAGCCAACCAGGGGGGGGGGGGTTAACACGTCTAACCGGACGTGTACAATTCTACTACACAGTAATGTTACACAAGTCTCTCTGAATACACCCCTATGTAATTACGATTCCACTTCTTAAAATTCAGGCTTAAGTCGCAAGACATTGCCGTAAGTATTATTCAGGCTTAAGTCAAAAGACATTGCCGCACAACTATGTTCAGTTCTATATATAGTATACTTAACCATATACTCCTACAACATGTAATTTCCAATTACAACAGAAGGTCAAGAATGTTTACCTCGATAAGCCCAAAATTATCCGAGTTTATAAGTCGATCCTGAGCAAGGTTTAGCTCCTACTCCGCGCCCGACTCAGGCCTCAACCAACCCTTAGAAGTTCTAACCAACTTCTACTTATAACTTCAACTACGGGTGAAGATTTACTTAGGGTTTCGTTTTAGTGACTGAGGGAAAGTATAATGGTATTTTCTGGGCTTGTATAATTGTAACCTTGGGAATACTACAAGGTATTTGGGCCAAGGTATTTGGACATTATAACAATACTAGGAGAGTATTTCTATACCACAACAAGGGGTATTTATACGAGACAACTAGGCAGTGGGGGTACCTACCGCTAACCACTACTGAGGGGAGGGCTCGGCCAAAGGGCCTCAAAGGGGGAGGGGGTGTGGTGGACGAGAGATCAAGAGGGAGGGAGTGTTTGAGACTTAGGTAGATTGCTCAAGTGAGGATGAAGAAAGTCTTCAACTTAGAGGGGTATTTATAGGTCAAGTGAAGGCCAACCAATGGCCAAGATGAAGACAAGTGCCATGCAAGTGTAGGTAAAGATTAAGCCATGTGTTTGTGGGTCCCACTTTCATCTTCCACACAAAATATCCTACCAACTCCTTGACTAAGGAGAAGGCACAAAAACGTGCCAACAATGCCCATTTCGTCACCCACTCTTCCGATTAGAGGTGACAAGTGTCGCCTCTCGTTGGTCCAAAATGTTTCGTCTCTCGGAAAAATCCGCAAAAATTATTAATGACATAGGAATTTTCCTACGAAAGTCGTGGAAACGCTTTCGAAAAACGACTCCTTTAGGTAGTTATGCACAAATTCGAAACTTGCCTAACTTTAAGGCTCAAATTGCATACGACGCCTCACGCATATACTGAAATACGGGTATAACAACTGTTCGTGGAACAGCCCACGAACCCGTAAAACAATTAACTAGACTTGGGCCTTGCACCTCGTGACTGTCACGTGGAACTACTACCAACCGATCCCACTCTATTACGGGCTATGGGCGACCCGCACAGTCCTCACCCCGCCCCACCGTCGCACTTAACTTTTACCTTAGTCTGAATAAAATCATATTGCCCGAGAAGGCCTTATATATACCTAAGGTCTCGGCGGTCATCAATATTATTAGGCTCACAATTTCCATGCTCCAAGCCTACCTTACCAGTCCCCCCGTAAACGGGTACAATAATTTCTCATAATACCATAATCGTGTCGTCTTGATCACAACAACCATTACTGACTCAATACGGACCTCATCCGTACAATTCTCGAAATCCTACTACGTAGCTCAATCTATTAACATAGTCTTCCATTAAGTCACTTAATTATAACATCTTAAGGGTCCATTACATTCTCACACAACTCATCATCACCTAATTATCTCAAATTAGCACGTAAAACCTTGATGAGAGTTCCTTAACTGTTCATACCTTCCCGATATTTATTTAGTCCTTACCAAATCCTGGTAATCTAAAATCATTCTAGGCAATACGCGTCTGACCCTCATACATAAATACGTATAGTTGTATGTCACAATACCAACTTGTCACGCCCCGAACCCAAGCGTGGTGGTGCCCTACACAGGCACCTTCTACCTATGCATACAAGTAAGCTGGAATTTAAATAACACCTCATTTTTTTAAAACCAACATACCTACAAGTGGCAAAGCCGACAAGTGCCGCCATATAATATACATAATAAAAGACACTACATCGTATACGAGTCCAATCCACATATGAATACGCACTTCAAGAGTTATCTTGAAATATGACGACAAGGCCGTCGTGCCCATAACTGCATAAAAGCACTGCTTGAAAGAACTATACCAAAATGATAACTCCTGAACAAATGGAGCTATCCAAAACTCCGAGCGGTCCTATACTGCAGATCACCAAATCATTACCTAAACTGCGTGATGAACGCGCCCCGGGCGAGGTCGATCTGAAGAATGTACCAAGTATGTGAAGCGAGTATCATGTAATGAAATCATAACAGTCTAAACAAAGCAGAGACATGTATGATAGCCAACCTACGATACACAATACATAAGCGATCATATAAAGTCGAGGACGCATGCCTCAAAGTCATTACTAAAATAACCATGGGTCTCACGCCCGTAATATCAATCATGCGTGGAATCCTTCCTCACCGAAGCGATCCATGATATAATATAACACCAATAGGCATACATGAACACCAAGTCCCACTCGTGTCCTAAAAGCATGCGCCAAGTAGGAAAGCGAACCACGGATCCAACTCAGATCATAAAGCGGACGGGGCAAGTACGAAAGCCAACTACCAGATCAACTCGCTATCAATCGACGGGGCAAGTACGAAGCTAACTACGGATCCTGCATCACGAGATATGGCCGGGCAAGTGCGCAAGCTTATCTACCGAGCATATCGTACCAAATCAGGTAATAGCAGCGACGGGGCAAATACGAAAGCCAACTACGAGCTATCTCGCTACCACCGACGGGGGCAAGTACGAAAGCTAACTACCAGATCCATCCTACGTCACTACACCTCACGGAGGGCTAATCCATGGAATAACAATATCCCACGTGGTCGCATGCCCCGGAATCCCACATCGTATAAGCATGACCATGGGGAAACACAAACAAAACCGGGAATCCAACCCGCCTCCTGATCACATGCCCCGGAATCCCACATCGTATAAGCATGTACAAGGAGTAAGACAAATAATGGAAGCATACCCGTGGAATCCCACATCACTGTCGGTACGTCCAAGTAAACTTACAACAAGACAGCCGACCCTCCAACCGAGAGTCGCGGCAACGTAATAAAACATAATACTTGCACTCAAAAGCTATCACCAGCACACATAGGCAAGTTCATAAAATCTTTAGACTTTCATTTTATAAACTCAAGGCACTTATAGAATAATTCTCAATTAAACAAGCCAAAGTACTTATCAAGGCACACATAGAATAATTCTCAATTAAACAAGACAAAGTACTTATCAAGGCACACATAGAATAATTCTCAATTAAACAAGCCAAAGTACTACGTACGTACATTCTTTTCAAAAGACTCCTTTTTATGTAAAACCCCAAGATACTAACACCCGTAGTATCAAGGTGTGTCTATTTTTCAAAGTAAGTTACTACACTTTTAGGAAACTCATTTCAAAGCTTGAAATCAAGTAACTTCAATTTTTCACAATCTAGGCAACTTATGTCCATTAATCAAAATAGACAACTTTCTTAACCTTCCATAAAGTCGTTATAACCAACTTCCCATAAAGTCGTTATAACCCTTTATGGTTTTAGACATATCCATTCCTTTTATAACCAAGAGACTTATACTTAAAACCAAGTATCACAAACTTTCAAATCCAGTTTCTTAACTTTCAAAATACTTGAAGTCTCTAAATCTTTATAAATCAAGTAGCTTATACTTTTAAATCCCAAGTAACTCACACCTTTAAAACAAGTTACATCTCTTTAAATCATGTCATTTCTCCTCTTTTAAATCAATTAAGTAAATCACTCCTTTGACTCCCGTAGAGTCATTATAATGACCTTTAGGTTTTGGAACTAAGGCACTAGCCAAAAGATTTGGAAACCACTTCCTTTTCAAGACTCTATGTACTTTAAGTAAAATACTTTCACTTTTAAGAATCCAAACTTCACTAAGGAAATGGATTATACAACTTACAATTTAAACATCAAAGTACAATCAAGGAAGTACATAGAACAAATTCTATTTTAGGCAATCCAAATACAACCAAGGAATGGATCATTTAAGGAGTAGGACATACTTTCTTTATCTTAAGGAATCATGCTAGAAGAGGAGATAGTTCACATACCTTTTCGGCTAAATCCACAAGCTAAGCCGAATACGCCATACGTAGAAGTGTCAACCTATAATGGTCACAACAAGACTATCAACTTCTAGTCTCTAACGTAGAATAATACTAACTATACGGTCTCTAATTCTACGAAAAATCGGGCAGCACTTCCTTTGTTTCTACTCACTTTGCCACCTTTTTCAAGGCCGAATACAATAAGAAAACGTGCCACATTTAAGGCTCAACACAACCAACCAATCAAAGGGGATTACACGCCTTACAATACGTGTAAAATTCTGCCCCACAATTCATACCAAGTAGTTTAAAATCCAAGCCATTCTCGGCCAACTTATAACCAACAACTCAAAGTCTTTTCCAATTCTTTTCCAATTCCAAGTTCTAAGGTCTAACATGTTATATAGTCATAAACAACTTCAACAACTACAATTTCCTTCTTTATACAACATGCGGCGACTTAAACTAATAATCGACTTGAATTGTATTCTTAAGGCTAAACATGCTAGTTTTCGGATTAGGGTTCCAATAGCCAAAATACTTATCAAACTTCATAATATATACCTCATGCTTGATAATATCCATAGCTACAACAATAAGTAAATCTTAATTGCTAAAACGACAAAATTTATACCTTTACAAGCTCTTAAAATTTCCAAGATTCAAAGTCGCGCCTTAGCAATTCTTATATCCTTTCCTTATGTTCACATCCGCTCCAAGCACTCCTTAGGAGCCTATGAAGAACCCATCTTCAAGTTCCAACTTCAAAGTTGAAGAACTCCCTAAGTTTCCGCCTTGCGACTAACGTGAAAACGTCGTTTTTCCGAAATCTTTCTATTGAGATATCCTTACAATACCCTTAGGGACCTTGGGTTTAAGTCTTGTGAATAAAGAACCACAATTGCAAATTTTTGTGTGGAGAAAGTGATGAACCCGTGAGCTATCTATGAAGAACAAGAGTGTTGTGATTTTTTTCTAAGTGTTGGAAGACCTTGTCTTGCACTAGGGTAGTATATAAAACACATTGGAGGGGTTAGATTATAACCAATGTGTGGCTTGGATGAGGATCATTAATTAAATAGCCAAGTGGACAAGTTGACCTTGGTCAACAATCTCAAGCTTGAAGACTTGATCTTTAACCATGGTCAATGACCATTTTACCCTTACTATAAATCGTCCAAGACCATATGTGGGGGTGCCACGTGTCGCCCTCTCATTCGTCCATAAAATTATGTAACCCTCGTGGGCCCCACAACGTAAAATTCCTCGGGTGGGCCCCACATGACTAAATCCGTAAAAATAAATTCCATAATGTTAATAAGTTCCATACTCTTCAAATAATGCATTTTGAGAATCCAATTCTCAACAACGAACATTTTTCCTTTCCGACGTTCGGAAGATTTTCCGTCGGAAAAACAATTCTTCCTTTCGTACTAATTTCTAAGTCTTGACTCCTTACATACATTCTCTTATACCTGTCTTGGACTTACGGGGTGTAACATTCTTCCCCCCTTAGAAACATTCGTCCCCGAATGTTCTTAGTCGGTTGTCAAGCTATACAAACTCCGGCATAAACTCTATACTATGCCTATCAATCAAACTGCACAAGACCAACGATGCCACACATGGCCACCACATAACATACGTAAACATAACAATGGACCTTCTGTCCATGGTCCCTTCTCACAAAACTCGAAGGTTACAGTCTTCTCAAACACGGGATCCTTAGAGGTTCCTTTATTTTCTTACTTGTCCTACTTCCTCGTACTTCTAAACTTATTTAGCATACGTACAAAATTTCAAATATTGCTCCTGTTCTCTAATCCTTGGAGTTACTATCCAAACTTGGCCATTATGCTACTTAAATTTCCGCTAAGGCTCTTCTCGGTCCTTACGACCTAGTTCCGGTGGAACGCATCCACGAACTCGTACAACGATTAACTAAACTTGGGCCTTGCATCCTCGGGACCCTATCACATAACGGGACCATTTCTAACTGACATCACCCCATTCCATACTACTGGTTGACCCGAAATGAGTCCATAACCCGACTCATCATCACACTTAACTTCTCATTGTTAGTTTGAAATAAATCTTTCTCTTATCTCAAGGTACTTCTCACCCTATCCCCCTATTCACTAGAGGTTCGTCACATAAGCCAAAGTATTTCTACTGTACAATCTTCCCTATTGGTCTTACACTTATTATGGGGTAACTACAACTTGTGAACTCTACCCAACTATAGTCTAAGTTCACTTACCATTGTTGTCAATATTCTTAACTTTTCACTTTACTAATCAAAGTATTCCTACCTCTGGGGTACTATCACTTACAACTGTTAGCAACAAAGGGAAAACATATATGCTAGGGCGAAATCTGAATCTATCAATGCACGTATGATTCAAAAGAATCGAAATATACCTGTAACCCCATCCGATGTCGCCTCCTGATCCTGCCTAGTAGTCACGTCATCTATGCGATTCGAAGGACCGCCAGAACTATAAACTCCACCCTGACCTCTACCATGACTGGATGACATCTGAACACCCTGCCCTGGGGGACGCACAACTGTGGAGGAAAGGTAACCAACCATTGGCCTCATAGGCTGAGCCACCTCACCGGTGTTCTTTCTAAAAGGACATACCCTCCGTATATGGCCCGGACGGCCACAACAAAAACAAACACCTGTGCCATAACGACATTTCCCCGAATGACGCTTACTACAATGGAAACACTGAGGAATAAGTGGCCTCGACTGAGAAAATCCCCTGCTCCATTGAGAACCTCGACCCCTGGAGCTCGGACCGGCTCCTAAATACCTTGTGGGATCAAATCTCCCACCTGTAAGCTGCGGGGGTATGTACTGGGTAGGCTGGGACGAATATCTCACTCGATGCTGAGGCTGCTCGCCCATAAACTCATCGGGATAACCAACCGGTCTAGCCCTCTTACGCTGATCTCCGTGTTGGCCCTCTACCCTCTGTACACCTGCCTGTACTGGCCGAATAACTTCCTGGCGATGAAATCAGAGCACCGCTTATCTTGGTCAATAGCATAACCGCTTCCTCATGACCTATACTCTTCTCCTAACAGAAACCGAGGCTCGTGTCTGGGTCTCAAAACTGGCTGAGAAGAACTCGCCGATCGCGTGACAACTTCCAGATACCACGGGCATAAGCCCTATCAACTCTCGAGTCCGACTAGTAGCTTCGCTACTCCTTTGCCCTTCTGGCGATCAAGGTTCTCCTCGGAGGCATAGTCAGAACACAAAAATACGTCAGAGAGGAATTATCTTACTAACACAGCTCTATGGCACGATCTTAGAGTGAGAAGAATAGAAACCAACTCCTAAATTGTCACGCCCAACCCTCGGATCGTAGTGCCTACACGGGCACCCTTCTACCTTAACAACACAAGTAAATCATGGAAATTAAATAACACCTCATTTTTTTAACCAATGTACGCACGCAAAGCCGACAAGGCCGCCATATATACACAAACAAAAGGCACTACACTGCATATGAGTCCAATCCAGCATATGAATACGGCACTTAAGAGTTAAACTAAAATATGACGACAAGGCCCCGCGTACCATAATTGTACAAAAGCACATCTTGAAAGAACTTATACCAAAAAGATAAACTCCAATGTAAGGAGCTATCCAAAACTCGAAAGGGATCCTACACTGCCGATCACCAAACAGCGTACCTAAACCTGCGGCATGAACGCAGCCCCCGACCGAGGTCAATACGAAGAATGTACCAAGTATGTGAACTAAAATATCAGAACAAAATCATAATGATCTAACAAAACAGAGACATGTATGATAATCAAATTACTGATACAATACATAAATAAATATATCAAGTCGGGACGCCCGCCAAAGTCATTACTAAAAACATAACCATGGGTCTCACGCCCATAATATCAATCATGCGTGGAATCCTTCCTCACCGCCGCATCCCATGATACAACATAACACCAATAGGCATACATGAACACCAAGTCCCACCGGTGGTATAACGTCTTGGGGATTTACCCCTCACTTATACTCTTACCCTGGAGAAGGTGGTAAAGCAGGTGGTATATCATCTTGGGGGTTTACCCCTCACTTATACTCTTACCCGGGAGAAGGTGGTATAACGTCTTGGGGCTTGCCCCTCATTTATACTCTTACCCTATCTCAACCGGCCGTCAAACAACACATAAAACAGGTGGTACAGCGTCTTGGGGGTTTACCCCTCACTTATACTCTTACCCTGGAGAAGGTGGTACATCGTCTTGGGGGTTTACCCCTCACTTATACTCTTACCCTATCTCGACCGACCATCAAACAAGACATAAGAACTACCATGTCTTTTATAAAAATTCGGGAATTTAACCCAAGTACTACAAATAACGGAAGCATACCCGTGGAATCCCACATCACTGTCGGTACGTCCAAATAACTTACAACCAGACATCCGACCCTCCAAACGAGAGTCGCGGCAACATAATAAAATATAATACTTGCCTCAAAGGCTATCACCAGCACACATAGGCTAATTCTCAGTTAACCAAGCCAAAGTACTTATCAGGGCACCAAATAGAATAATTCTCATTTAACAAGCCAAGTACTTATCAGGGCACCAAATAGAATAATTCTCATTTAACAAGCCAAGTACTTATCAGGGCACCAAATAGAATAATTCTCATTTAACAAGCCAAGTACTTATCAGGGCACAAATAGAATAATTCTCATTTAACAAGCCAAGTACTTATCAGGGCACCAAATAGAATAATTCTCATTTAACAAGCCAAAGTACTTATCAGGGCACCAAATAGAATAATTCTCATTTAACAAGCCAAGTACTTATCAGGGAACAAATAGAATAATTCTCATTTAACAAGCCAAGTACTTATCAGGGCACCAAATAGAATAATTCTCATTTAACAAGCCAAAGTACTTATCAGGGCACCAAATAGAATAATTCTCATTTAACAAGCCAAGTACTTATCAGGGCACCAAATAGAATAATTCTCATTTAACAAGCCAAGTACTTATCAGGGCACAAATAGAATAATTCTCATTTAACAAGCCAAGTACTTATCAGGGCACCAAATAGAATAATTCTCATTTAACAAGCCAAAGTACTTATCAGGGCACCAAATAGAATAATTCTCATTTAACAAGCCAAAGTACTACGTACGTACATTCTTTTCAAAAGACTCTTTTTTTATGAAAAACCCCAAGATACTAACACCCGTAGTATCAAGGCATGTCTATTTTTCAAAGTAAGTTACTACACTTTTGGAAAACTCATTTCAAAGTTTGAAATCAAGTAACTTCAAATTTTCACAATCTAGGCAACTTATGCCCATTAATAAAAAATAGACAACTTTCTTAACCTTCCATAAAGCCGTTATAACCAACTTTCCATAAAGCCGTTATAACCCTTTATGGTTTTAGACATATCCATTCCTTTTTATAACCAAGAGACTTATACTTTAAAAACCAATTATCACATACTTGCAAAACAAGTTCTTAACTTTCAAAATTTCTTCAAGTCTCTTAATATATAGAAAACAAGTTTCTTCTCTTAAATCATGTCCTTTCTCCTCTTTTAAATCAAATAAGTAAATCACTCCTTTGACTCCCCTAAAGTCATTATAATGACCTTTAGGTTTTGGAACTAAGGCACTAGCCAAAAGATTTGGAAACCACTTCCTTTTCAAGACTCTATGTACCTTAAGTAAAGTACTTTCACTTTTAAGAATCCAAACTTCACTAAGGAAAATGGATTATACAACTTAGAATTTAAACATCAAAGTACAATCAAGGAAGTACATAGAACAAATTCTATTTTAGGCAATCCAAATACAACCAAGGAATGGATCATTTAAGGAGTAGGAAAATACTTTCTTTCTCTTAAGGAATCATGCTAGAAGAGGAGATAGTTCACATACCTTTTCGGCTAAATCCACAAGCTAAGCCGAATACGCCGTACGTAGAAGTGTCAACCTATAATGGTCACAACAAGACTATCAACTTCTAGTCTCTACCGTAGAATAATACTAAGTGTACGGTCTCTAATTCTACGGAAAATCGGGCAGCACTTCCTTTGTTTCTACTCACTTTGCCACCTTTTTCAAGGTCGAATACAATAACCAACACGCCACATTTAAGGCTCAAAACAACCACCAAACAAAGGGGATTACACGCCTACAATACGTAAAATTCCGCCCCACAATTCATACCAAGTAGTTTAAAACTCCAAGCCCTTCTCGGTCAACTACATACTAACAATTCAAAGTCTTCTCCAATACTTTTCCAATTCCAAGTTCTAAGGTCTAACATGTTATATAGTTATAAACCATTTCAACAACTACAATTTCCTTCTTACACAACATGCGATTTACTTAAACGAATAATCAACTTGAATTGTAGTCTTAAGGCTAACATGCTAGTTTTCGGATTAGGGTTCCAATAGCCAATATAATAATCAAACTTCGTAATATATAACTCATGCTTGCTAATAACCATAGCTACAACAATAAGTAAACCTTAATTGCTAAAACGACAAGATTATACCTTTATAAGCACTTAAAATTTCCAAGAATCAAAGTCGCGCCTTAGCAATTCTTAGCTCCTTTCCTTAAGTTCCAATCCGCTCCAAGCACTCCTTAGAGGCCTATGAAGAACCCATCTTCAAGTTCCAACTTCAAAGTTGAAGAACTTCTTAAGTTTCCGCCTTGCGACTAATACGAAAACGCCGCTTTTCCGAAATCTTTCTATTGAGATATACTTACAACACTCTTAGGGACATTGGGTTTAAGTCTTGTGGCTAATGGATCAAAATCACAAAATTTTCTCCTTTCTTCTTAGCAAACCCGAGAGCAATATGGGCACACACAAGCTCTCTCAATTTTTATAAGTTTTAAATGAGCTAGTCTTGCACTAGTAGTAACCTTATAAAACACAATGGAGGGCTTAGATATCAACAAATGTGAGGCTAAGATGAATTTCACTTGGATTAAGCCTATGTGGACAAGTTGACTTGGTCAAATATATCAAGCTTGCAAGACTTATCATCTACATAGGTCAAATGACCATTTTACCCTTGCAACATTTCGACCAAGACCATGTGGGGGTGCCACGTGTCGCCCTCTCATTCGTCCATAAAATTCCGTAACCCTCGTGGGCCCCACAAAAATGTAAAATTCCTCGGGTGGGCCCCACGTGACCAAATCCGTAAAAATAAATTTCCATAAGGTTAAGAGTTCCATACTTTTTAAATAATGCATTTTGAGAATCCAATTCTCAACAACGAACCTTTTTCCTTTCCGTCGTCCGGAAGATTTCCCGTCGGAAAAACAATTCTTCTTTTCGTACTAATTTCCAAGTCTTGATTCCTTACGTACATTCTCTTATACATGTCCTGGGCTTACGGGGTGTAACATAAATGTCCTGTAGCCTCCTGTTTATGGGTGTGGCGCGCAATACACCGATAATCAAGATTCTACTAGATACGGTCTGTAGACATTCCGAGGACCGATCGCTCGATACCACTGTCACGCCCAACCCGGGCTCGTGGATCGTGCCCTACCCGCACCCTTCTACCTAATGCATACAAGTAAATCCGCGAATTTAAATAACACCTCATTTTTTTAAAACCAACATACGCATAAGGGCAAAACCGACAAGGCCGCCATATAATATACATAATAAAAAGACACTACACGCATACGAGTCCAATCCACATATGAATACAGCACTTAAGAGTTATATCGAAATATGACGGACAAGGCCCCGCTGTACCCATAACCGCATAAAAGCCTCATCGAAAGAACTATACCAAAATGATAACTCCCGAACAAACGGAGCTATCCAAAACTCGAAAGGTGGTCCTACACGTAGATCACCAAATCGCTGACCTAAACTCGCAGATGTAACGCGCCCCGAGGAGGTCAAGACAAGAATGTACCAAGTATGTGAAACAATAAGTATCTGTAATGAAATCATATGATCTAAACAAAACAATGCATACGTATGATAGCCAACCTACAATACACAATACATAAGCAGTCATATCAAGTCAAGGACGCATGCCCTCAAAGTCATTACTAAAATAACCATGGGTCTCACGCCCATAATATCAATCATGCCCGTGGAATCCTTTCTCACTGCCAGGAGTCCATGATATAATATAACACCAATAGGCATACATGAACACCAAGTCCCACCTGTGTCCTAAAAACTGTACGGGCCAAGTAGGAAAACGAACCACCAGATCCAACTCAGATCATAAACTGACGCAAGGGTACGAAAGCCAACTACCAGATCCAACCTGCGTCATCAACTGACGGGGGCAAGTACGAAAGCTAACTACCAGATCCAGCCTGCATCACGAGATATGACCGGGGCAAGTGCGCAAGCTATCTACCGGAGCCTATCGTACCAAACTGTGCAATAGCACTGACGGGGGCAAGTACGAAAGCCAACTACCAGAGCCATCCTGCGTCAGCCACCGACGGGGGCAAGTACGAAAGCTAACTACCAGATCCATCCTACGTCACTACACCTCACAGAGGTCTAATCCATGGAATAACAATATCCCACGTGGTCGCATGCCCCGGAATCCCACATCGTATAAGCATGACCATGGGGTAACACAAACAAAACCAGGAATCCAACCCGCCTCCTGGTCACATGCCCCGGAATCCCACATCGTATAAGCATGTCCAAGGAGTAACACAAATAATGGAAGCATACCCATGGAATCCCACATCACTGTCGGTACGTCCAAGTAAACTTACAACAAGACAGCCGACCCTCCAACCGAGAGTCGCGGCAACGTAATAAAACATAATACTTGCACTCAAAAGCTATCACCAGCACACATAGGCAAGTTCATAAAATCTTTAGACTTTCATTTTATAAACTCAAGGCACTTATAGAATAATTCTCAATTAAACAAGCCAAAGTACTTATCAAGGCACACATAGAATAATTCTCAATTAAACAAGTCAAAGTACTTATCAAGGCACACATAGAATAATTCTCAATTAAACAAGCCAAAGTACTACGTACGTACATTCTTTTCAAAAGACTCCTTTTTATGTAAAACCCCAAGATACTAACACCCGTAGTATCAAGGTGTGTCTATTTTTCAAAGTAAGTTACTACACTTTTAGGAAACTCATTTCAAAGCTTGAAATCAAGTAACTTCAATTTTTCACAATCTAGGCAACTTATGCCCATTAATCAAAATAGACAAATTTCTCAACCTACCATAAAGCCGTTATAACCAACTTCCCATAAAGTCGTTATAACCCTTTATGGTTTTAGACATATCCATTCCTTTTATAACCAAGAGACTTATACTTAAAACCAAGTATCACAAACTTTCAAATCCAGTTTCTTAACTTTCAAAATACTTCAAGTCTCTAAATCTTTATAAATCAAGTAGCTTATACTTTTAAATCCCAAGTAACTCACACCTTTAAAACAAGTTACATCTCTTTAAATCATGTCATTTCTCCTCTTTTAAATCAATTAAGTAAATCACTCCTTTGACTCCCCTAAAGTCATTATAATGACCTTTAGGTTTTGGAACTAAGGCACTAGCCAAAAGATTTGGAAACCACTTCCTTTTCAAGACTCTATGTACTTTAAGTAAAATACTTTCACTTTTAAGAATCCAAACTTCACTAAGGAAATGGATTATACAACATACAATTTAAACATCAAAGTACAATCAAGGAAGTACATAGAACAAATTCTATTTTAGGCAATCCAAATACAACCAAGGAATGGATCATTTAAGGAGTAAGGCATACTTTCTTTATCTTAAGGAATCATGCTAGAAAAGGAGATAGTTCACATACCTTTTCGGCTAAATCCACAAGCTAAGCCGAATACGCCGTACGTAGAATTGTCAACTTATAATGGTCACAATATGACTATCAATTTCTAGTCTCTAACGTAGAATAATACTAAGTAAGCGGTCTCTTATTCTACGGAAAATCGGGCAGCACTTCCTTTGTTTCTACATACTTTGCCACTTTTTCAAGGCCGAATACAATAACCAAACGTGCCACATTTAAGGCTCAACACAACCAACCAATCAAAAGGGATTACACGCCTTACAATACGTGTAAAATTCCGCCCCACAATTCATACCAAGTAGTTTAAAATCCAAGCCATTCTCGGCCAACTTATAACCAACAACTCAAAGTCTTTTCCAATTCTTTTCCAATTCCAAGTTCTAAGGTTTAACATGTTATATAGTCATAAACAACTTCAACAACTACAATTTCCTTCTTTATACAACATGCGACGACTTAAACTAATAATCGACTTGAATTGTAATCTTAAGGCTAAACATGCTAGTTTTCGGATTAGGTTCCAATAGCCAAAATACTTATCAAACTTCATAATATATACCTCATGCTTGCTAATATCCATATCTACAACAATAAGTAAATCTTAATTGCTAAAACGACAAAATTTATACCTTTACAAGCCCTTAAAATTTCCAAGATTCAAAGTCGCGCCTTAGCAATTCTTAGCTCCTTTCCTTATATTCCCATCCGCTCCAAGCACTCCTTAGGAGCCTATGAAGAACCCATCTTCAAGTTCCAACTTCAAAGTTGAAGAACTCCCTAAGTTTCCGCCTTGCGACTAACGTGAAAGCGTCGTTTTTCCGAAATCTTTCTATTGACATATCCTTACAATACCCTTAGGGACCTTGAGTTTAAGTCTTGTGAATAAAGAACCACAATTGCAAATTTTTGTGTGGAGAAAGTGATGAACCCGTGAGCTATCTATGAAGAACAAGAGTGTTGTGATTTTTTTCTAAGTGTTGGAAGACCTTGTCTTGCACTAGGGTAGTATATAAAACACATTGGAGGGCTTAGATTATAACAAATGTGTGGCTTGGATGAAGATCATTAATTAAATAGCCAAGTGGACAAGTTGACCTTGGTCAACAATCTCAAGCTTGAAGACTTGATCTTTAACCATGGTCAATGACCATTTTACCCTTACTATAAATCATCCAAGACCATATGTGGGGGTGCCACGTGTCGCCCTCTCATTCGTCCATAAAATTTTGTAACCCTCGTGGGCCCCACAACGTAAAATTCCTCGGGTGGGCCCCACATGACCAAATCCGTAAAAATAAATTCCATAATGTTAATAAGTTCCATACTCTTCAAATAATGCATTTAGAGAATCCAATTCTCAACAACGAACATTTTTCCTTTCCGACGTTCGGAAGATTTTCCGTCGGAAAAACAATTCTTCCTTTCGTACTAATTTCCAAGTCTTGATTCCTTACATACATTCTCTTATACATGTCCTGGACTTACGGGGTGTAACACAACTATACTACTAACATTACCTACCTGGATACGCAATCCACATCATCTTTCCTGGGTCACTGCTGCCTTTCTCGCAGCTGCAATCAACATAACTCCTTAGGGAGAGACGACCCTAACAATACAGCTCTATCGCACAACCTCAGAGTGAGAAGAATGGAAACCAATCCTAAATGTCCTGCAGCCTCCTGATTATAGATGTGGTGCACAACACACCGATAATCAAGACTCTACTAGACACGGTCTGAAGACACTTTCCGAGGACTAACTGCTCTGATACCACTTTTGTCACGACCCGACCCCGGGCCGCGACTGGTGCCCTACCTGGGCACCCTTCCAGGTATACATCAGAGAATAGTAGCGGAACATACATACATAAACTTAACAAGAAATAAATAATAGGTTAGCCGATAAGGCTACCTTCCTGGATACATACAAATATGTAAAACCAACAGCAGTTACCTCTTTTTTTTTTCAAAGCGACCCACAAGATATGACTACAGACCTCTATGATTTTGGACAAACATTATGACGGGACAAGGCCCCGCCGTACCCCTGAATATACATAACCATGACAACTCCGGAACGTTGGAAAGGAACATACACAACCGGGCCGCTGATCGTGCCTCACCGGCACCCTGCCTGTGTATATATCGAGAATAGCAATGAACATACACAACATAAACACATGTGTAAATAATAACAACACAGACTAGCCGATAAGGCCGCCTTCCATAATATAAACAAAGTCAAAAGTACAACTTTACAACTCAGTTCTTACAGCCCAACCACATAGGTGAATACACTGCACTTAGAATAACAATCGTATGACGGGTTCCCGCCATACCCTGAATGTACATAATCTACAACATCAGGGACAAGACTGTACCAAAAGAAAGACAAGCCTCCGGAGAATGGAGCTTCCGACGTCTGATAAGTGATCCTAAGAATGTGGATCTGCCACCTGCTTACCCTTTCCTGCGGCATGAACGCAGCCCCCGAGGAAGGGGGTCAGTACACAATATGTACCAAGTATGTAAAACTGGAAAGTACTGTAATTACAACATAAGTTTAAAAGAAAGCCGGAGACATGTATGATAACAAAATTACAGTACACGGTGCCTTACTAACAATGAGAGTAAAAATAGGTGTATACTTACAACGAAAAATAGGATTGGAATCCTACTCCTGGGACTATTTCACCCGCATAGGTCCAGTGGACCTGCGTGAGGTATTCCTCGCATGGGACTATTTCACCCGCATAAGCCCTTACGGACTCGCATGAGGTATTCCTCGCATAGGCTGGAACCGCCCGCATGGGACTATTTCACCCGCATAAGCCCTTACGGACTCGCATGAGGTATTCCTCGCATCGTGGTTAGCAAATCCACGGAAATATACAATGCCACAATCCCGGGGAATGACCCCACAACAAATAATATATCACTAGCCCAAATCCGGCTATCACACATAACATAAGCTCTATCGGCTTATCATACAATATATAAGCAAGTTAAGAAATCCCCTAACTTCTTATTATTCTTGTTCATATACACTCTCATTTTAGTTTACCTAAGGCACTAACATGTCTTTTATAAAAATCCGGGAATTTAACCCAAGTACTACGTACTTCTACTCTTTAAAACAATGACTCTTTTTAGTAGAAAACTTCCAAGATACTATTAATCCTAGTATCAAGTCCAAATTACATTTCAAGGTAAGTCATAACACCCTTAGAAATAAAGTTAGGTTTCTAAATCAAGTGACTCATTTTCTTATAAAACCTTAGGCAATTGATACCTTAAAATCGAATTGCCTTCCATTAAATCAAGCCATTTATCTTTCCATAAAGTCAATACAAGCAACTCCGCATAAAGTCGTCATATTCACTTTATCCTTAGTTAAGTACAATTTCCTATCCAAGGGACTTATATGTTCGAAACGAAACAAGTATCACATACTTTAAAATTCTTCAAGTCCCTTATCTTTAACAAGACTTAAGACATCTTTAATATACTCAAATAAGTGAGTTAATCTCCTAACTCACCCGACTTGGCCTTTCATAAAACAAGTAAAGAATGTCAAAGTCTTGTACGTCTACCGTACTAAATACGTGAAACTAGTCATGCTCAAAGGATAGGAAAAGTTCTACATACCTCGTCGGGTCAAACCACTTGCCAAGTACAAAGTCCCGCCCATAGTATATCAACCTATAATATTCACAATACGTCTATTAACGCCTTACTTCAATCGTAGAATATTATAAGTGTAAAGTCTCCATTTTCTACGGAAAAATCGGACAGCACCTTCTTTGTTTTTACTCACTTGCCACCTTTTTCAAGGCCGAAAATACAATAACCAAACAACCCCAATTGGCTCACAATTATATAGAAGGTAGTCCAATACAAATTAATAACTAAACAGCCCCAATTGGCTCACAATTATATAGAAGGTAGTCCAATACAAATGACTAACTAAACAACCCCAATTGGCTCACAATTTTATAGAAGGTAGTCCAATACAAATGACTAACAAACTAATACGACTACAAGTCCACAATCGGCTACCTTGAGTTCATCAATACCAACTGTTGTCCAATTCCCATTTCAATCCAAATTTGTAGCATAACATGATATCAAGTCGCATTTGATTATAATAACCATAATCCTTAAAATCCTCAATATAACAACTCCATGCTTGCAACATACAAAGCTAACAACAACAATATAAATAATCTTGTAATACTTTCAAAGAACAAGATTATACCTCAATGATTCTTAATCCAACTCCAATCCGAAGTCGCTCCTTAGTAGTTTATAGCCTCTCCAAGACACTTCAATCCGCTTGTTGAGACCCTTAGAACAACACCAACAATTATTCTTCAAAACTCCAAACAAAACCTAGAAAGACCCTTAGGTTTTCGTTTTGCGACTAACCCGTAAACTACCTTTTTCCAAGACTTTTCTATTGAGATGTGTTTACAATACACCTAAGAACCTTGGTTTAAAGTGTGGGATCAAATGGACAACAAATGAAAAATTCTTCCTTCTCCCCTTAGGTGAACCCGAGACCTCCTCTAATGAGTTCTTCAATTTTTGTGAAATTTTGCTAAGTGTTAAGTCCCCCTTGCTACTAGTATAATATATAAAGTGTATTGGATGGTCAAGATATACACAAATGTGAGGCTTGGATGTGGTCTCCCAAAATATCAAGACTTATGACCTTTTGACTTTAGTCAAATTTCTCATGCTACACATGTTGCAAGACTTGTCTTGCAACAAAGGTCCAATGACCCTCTTGCCCTTGCACATTTCGACCAAGGCATCACATAAGGGGGGTGACACGTGTCGCCCTCCCATTCGTTACAATATTACATTTTCCGACAATTCCATAATTTCCGATAATTTTTTTACAAGTCTCAAATCTTAACATTTGCGAGTTCTTACTTACGTTCTTAGAACATGTCCTGAAATTACGGGGTGTAACATTCTTCCCCCCTTAGAAACATTCGTCCCCGAATGTTCTTTCGGAGTCAAACTTAAATAGCGACATAGTTTCCTTTCACAACCCCGACATACCAAAAGAATTGCTACACATGGCCACATACTAGCATTTAGGCAAAAAAGATACTTCAATTAAAACTTGACAAGTAAGGGAAGATGTATTACCTGAAGGTATAGGAAATAAGTGAGGATACTTCCTCAACATGTCTTCCTCCGCCTCCCAAGTCATCTCTCCTGCTATCATTCCTCCACAGACTTTGACGGCTACATCCTTGTCCGCCGTCGACCGGGCGACGAGTATCGCTATGGGACTCTCCTCATACGATAACCCCGCCACTGGACCTCACTAGTAGGAAAAACTCTCGCTGGATCTCCGATACACTTCCGCAACATAGAAACATGGAAGACCGGATGTACCGCCTCTAACTCTGATGGCAAATCCAACTCATAAGCAACATGACCCACTCTACGGACGATATGGTAGGGCCCAATGTACCTTGGGCTGAGTTTCCCCTTCTTACCGAATCTCATCACACCCTTCATGGGTGACACCTTCAAGACCCACCGCCTACCCGAACTCCAAATGCCGACGCCGATTATCCGCATATGACTTCGCCGACTGAGCCGCTATCAGCCTCCCGATAAGCTTCACCTTATCCACACCTTGTATCAAGTCCGAGCCAACTAATCGTACTCGCCACGCCGAACCAACCAATCGGCGATCTACATTTCCGCCATATAAAGCCTCGTATGGCGCCATCTCAGAACCGGAATGGTAGCCGTATTATAAGCAAACTCCACAAGAGGCAAATGGTCCTCCCAGTACCATCGAATCAATCACGCAGCTCGCAGATATCCTCGCGTTCTGGATAGTACGCCTCGCCGCCCGCTACCTGGGATGAAATGTCGTCACGAGACTCACTGTCTCAGACCCTTCTCGAAAGATCTCCGTGGTTAGTCAGAACCGGGCTCCTATCGATATAATCGACACCGACACCGCGCACTCACTATCTCTGATGTACACCGCATAGTCTCACCAAAACGCTGCCCCGATCGAAGGAAATGGGCTGATTTCACACCACAACAATAACCCAATTGGAGTCGTGATTTCCGAGTACGAGGTAACCTCAGAACAAAGTCCATGTTGATCATCTCCCACTTCCAAGTCGGAATCTCAATAGATCGCAACAATCCACCGGGCCTCGTGCTCGACCTTGACATGCCGGGCAATTAGGACATCAGGCAACAAAACTCGCCACGCCCTCTTCGTGCCATCCCACCAATACAAACATCCGAGGTCATGGTACATCTTGGTCGACCCGATGAATAGAATATCGAGCGCCGTGTGCCTCCCGAATCACGACGAAGTCCTAACACATCGGAACACACAACCGCCTCAAATCTCAAAGACCATCAGCGCTACCTCGAATAGACTCTTCTCTCACGAAGAGTCAGATCCCGATACCGCACCAACACTGGGTCCTCAAACTGTCGCCTCTTCACCTCATCAACGATGGAAGACTCGGCAACCTCACGAACCCGTACCCCACTATCGTCGGTATCGATCAATCGAACCCCTAGGCTCGCTAACTGATGGATCTGACGGGCCATGTCCTGTCTCTTTGGTTGAACCTCTGATAGGCTCCCCATAAATCTACGACTCAAGGCATCAGCAACTACGTTGGCCTTCCCCGGATGGTATAGAATATCAACATCATAATCTTTCAGTAACTCTAACCACCGTCTCTACCTCAAGTTCAGCTCCCTCTGCCTGAAGATATACTGGAGGCTCTCGTGGTCTGTATAAATATCCACATGAACTCCGTACAAATAATGCCTCCAAATCTTCAAGGCATGAATAACCGCGGCCAACTCTAAGTCATGGTAGGTAATTCCTCTCATGCTTCCGAATCGCCGAAGCATAGGCTATAACCTTGCCGTGGCCGCATCAAAACACACCCTAGCCCGATACCCGAGGCATCACAATAGATCACGCATCTGCCTAACCCTCCGAAGAGTAAGAACCGGGTCAGAGTCAACCTCTCCTTCAAAGAATCAAATCCTCGCCGCAAGCCTCGCCCATCGGAACTTGGCCGCTTCGAGTCACCTAGTCAACGATGCCAAATCGAAGCAACCGCTCCACAAACCTACGATAATAACTCGCCACCCTAAGAAATCGCGCACTCGGCCGAGTAGTAGGTCTCGCCAAGACTTGATCGTCTCAATCTTTGCCGTATCCACGCCAACACCATCGCCCCAATAATATGCCCCAGAATGCCATCGAGGCCAACCAAAACTCACACTTGGAGAACTTGGCGAATAATCGCCGCCCCGAGAATCCTGGCATCCTCGTTGATCTGCATGCTCCCGCTCGTCCGTGAATACACCAGATGTCATCAATGAATACAATCACAACGTATCCAAAATGGCTTGAACACCCTTAATCAAATCCATAAATACCGCTGAGCGTTGGTCAAACCGAAAGACATAACTCAACTCATAGTGCCCATACGGTCCCGAATGCGCTTTGGGATATTCGCCTCTCGAACTCGAACTCGATGATAACTGCATCGCAGTGTCTATCTTTGAGAAACACTCGCACTCGCAAATCGTGAAACAAATCATCTATCCCGGGAGGGGTACTTATTCTTAATGGTTACCTTATTCACCGCTCGTAGTCAACACACATACGCAGCTGGCCCCATCCGCCTTCTTCACAAACAACACCGCGCTCCTGGGGAGATACACTAGGCCCGATAAAGCCTTTCTCCAAAGAAATCTTTCACCGGTCCTTCACTCCTCAACTCAAGTGCCATTCGTATGGCGGAATGGAAATAGTCGAGTGTCCGCAACGTGTCAATACAAAACTCGATCTCCTCTCAGAGGGATACCCAAGATCATCCGGGAACACATCCGAACTCCCTAACCATCGGCATCGATCAAGAACTGCACTCACCAGATTTAATACCCAACCGCATGATAGATGTACCTTCTTCAGTACCATCTTCCTAGCCTTGAGGTAAGAAATAAACCTACCTCCGGCGATGTTGTGTTGCCCTCCACTCGATAATCGGCTCACCAGAAACGGAACCGAACCAACCTGCCTCATACCAACGTTGGCATAACAAGAAGCCAACCACCCATACCCATAATGACATCAAAATCGCCATCTCCACTTATCAAGTCTGCAAGGGTCCGACGATCAGAAATAAATACCGACAACCTCTATACACCCGCCGCCTAACACCGAATCACCCATGGCGTAGCTACCTCAAACGGCTCTATCGACACCGCTCTATCCCGATTCTACCCGCAATAAGAGGGGACACATAGGACAAGGTAGAACACGGATCTATCAATGCATAAACATCACACCAAATCGCGAATGTACCGCGACGGCGTCGGAAGCCTCCCGATCTCGGGCGGTGGCTAGAGAATATATGCGCTCGGGACCGCTAGAATCGAACCACCACCACGACTTACCGCGGCCGCCTGTCCGTGAGTACCACGCCTCCGGGCGCATAACCACGTAAGGAGAAGACCCGAATCGATCCTGGCTGGCCGCATCGCCCACGCCGCCTCTGACGGACAATCTCTTCAAATGGCCCACCGCCACAAGAGTAACAACCTCCGCAGAACACGACACTCGCCCGGGTGAGATCTACCGCATCGAGCACACCGAGATGTGGGTGGTCTCGACGCGAGGATCTCGCCTCCGAAACCTCAAGACTGAGCCCCGACCGCTTCCCGACCGACCGCTGATCGGACCTCTCCCGCCAGAAACCGTGACGAGCACTCAGGCCGGGCCGGAAAGTGGACCTAGTTCGCCGAGGCCGCCCGCCTCGATAATCGCCCCGAGACCGATGTCACGCCCTCGGGCCGCTGCGTCAACTGGGTCCTCTCTCTCTGTCCTCTATCCCCTGTGCATAGGCCTGCATCCTGGCAATATCCATCCCTGGCTGAAGAGCCACCCCCAAGCATGCAGTAATCATGTGACGGTCTAGCCCCATCACATATCGATGAACCCTATCTGCCATGTCAGCTACAATAGTGTGAGCATGCCTGGCCAAGGAGTCAAACTCTGTGCAGACTTCCTCAGCCTCCCTGCTCGCCTCAAGGTCAAGAACCCGTCTACCCGGCTCTCTCATCTCTAAGGCAAAAAGTGATCCATGAAGGCCTCAGAACTCCTCCCAAACAGTGGAAGAGCAAGATCACCTCTCGAAAGCAACCACGACTCAAACCGGTTCAACGCAATATCGCGCAACCCAGAAGAGGCTAGTGTAATGCACTGCCTCTCAAGCCCTAAGAACTCGTGACGGGTCCATCTGTAGTCGCCGAATGAACTCCCGCGGATCCTCATCGACCTTGAACCATAAAACTCGTGGATGACATCCCGTAAAATCCCTAATCCGCAAACCGGCTCACAGGGCCGCCGCTCGCTTGCCACGCTCGCTACTATATCGTCAATAACCGACCGCCTCGTAGTCTCTATACTCGCACTGGCCGGGGAACTGAGGGTCCGTATCGTAACCTCGAGCTACCGCCGCCTCGGCCTCTCTAAAATCGCAGCGTGGCTGAACTCGCCGACCCGCTTACTACCTCGTGTGCATAGTCCGTGCTCGAGCCCTTGTAACTCTCGAGTACCGCTAGCGCCTCCGCCGCTTTGCCCTTCGGGCTCGCCGCCGCGAGGCATAGCTGTTTCATAAGAAGAGGTCCGAGAGGATTCAACCTAATAAGACAGCTCTAATGCACGATCTCAGAGAGAGAAGAATGGAAACCAATCCTAAATGTCCTGCAGCCTCCTGGTTATAGATGTGGTGCACAACACACCGATAATCAAGACTTACTAGACACTGCGTAGACACTTTCCGAGGACTAATCGCTTCGATACCACTTTTGTCACGACCTCAAGCCGCGATCGTGCTCTACCGGGCACCCTGCCTGTATACATCGAGAATAGCAATGAACATACACAACATAAACACATGTGTAAATAATAACAACACAAAGCAGCCGATAAGTGCCGCTCCATAATATAAACAAAGTCAAAAGTACAACTTTACAACTCGCTTACGGCCCAACCACATGACGAATACATGCACTTAGGAATAATAAGCGTATGGACAGTGGCTCGCCATACCTCGAATGTACATAATCTACAACATCGTGGACAAGATTGTACCAAAGAAAGACAAGCCTCCGAGAATGGAGCTCCGACGCCCGATAAGTGATCCTAAGAATGTGGATCCGCCACCGCTACTCTTTCCTCGCAAGATTTAACGCACTTCATGCGGGTCAAGACACTGATATGTACCAAGTATGTAAAATCAGAAGTAATCAGTAATTACAACATAAGTTTAAAAGAAAGCCGAGACATGTATGATAACAAAATTACGAAGACACTGCCTTACTAACAATGAGAGTAAAAATAGGTGTATACTTACAACGAAAAATAGGATTGGAATCCTACTCGCGGGACTATTTCACCCGCATAGGTCCAGTGGACTGCGTGAGGTATTCCTCGCATGTGACTATTTCACCCGCATAAGCCCTTACGGACTCGCATGAGGTATTCCTCGCATAGGCTGGAACCGCCCGCATGGGACTATTTCACCCGCATAAGCCCTTACGGACTCGCATGAGGTATTCCTCGCATCGTGGTTAGCAAATCCACGAAAATATACAATGCCACAATCCCGGGGAATGACCCCGCAACAAATAATATATCACTAGCCCAAATTCGGCTATCACACATAACATAAGCTCTATCGGCTTATCATACAATATATAAGCAAGTTAAGAAATCCCCTAACTTCTTATTATTCTTGTTCATATACACTCTCATTTTAGTTTACCTAAGGCACTAACATGTCTTTTATAAAAATTCGGGAATTTAACCCAAGTACTACGTACTTCTACTCTTTAAAACAATGACTCTTTTTAGTAGAAAACTTCCAAGATACTATTAATCCTAGTATAAAGTCCAAATTACATTTCAAGGTAAGTCACAACACCCTTAGAAATAAAGTTAGGTTTCTAAATCAAGTGACTCATTTTCTTATAAAACCTTAGGCAATTGATACCTTAAAATCGAATTGCCTTCCATTAAATCAAGCCATTTATCTTTCCATAAAGTCAATACAAGCAACTCCCCATAAAGTCGTCATATTCACTTTATCCTTAGTTAAGTACAATTTCCTATCCAAGGGACTTATATGTTCGAAACGAAACAAGTATCACATACTTTAAAATTCTTCAAGTCCCTTATCTTTAACAAGACTTAAGACATCTTTAATATATTCAAAGAAGTGAGTTAATCTCCTAACTCACCCGACTTGGCCTTTCATAAAACAAGTAAAGAATGTCAAAGTCTTGTACGTCTACCATACTAAATACGTGAAACTAGTCATGCTCAAAGGATAGGAAAAGTTCTACATACCTCGTCGGGTCAAACCACTTGCCAAGTACAAAGTCCCGCCCGTAGTATATCAACCTATAATATTCACAATACGTCTATTAACGCCTTACTTCAATCGTAGAATATTATAAGTGTAAAGTCTCCATTTTCTACGGAAAAATCGGACAACACCTCCTTTGTTTTTACTCACTTGCCACCTTTTTCAAGGCCGAAAATACAATAACCAAACAGCCCCAATTGGCTCACAATTATATAGAAGGTAGTCCAATACAAATTAATAACTAAACAGCCCCAATTGGCTCACAATTATATAGAAGGTAGTCCAATACAAATGACTAACTAAACAGCCCCAATTGGCTCACAATTTTATAGAAGGTAGTCCAATACAAATGACTAACAAACTAATACGACTACAAGTCCACAATCGGCTACCTTGAGTTCATCAATACCAACTGTTGTCCAATTCCCATTTCAATCCAAATTTGTAGCATAACATGATATCAAGTCGCATTTGATTATAATAACCATAATCCTTAAAATCCTCAATATAACAACTCCATGCTTGCAACATACAAAGCTAACAACAACAATATAAATAATCTTGTAATACTTTCAAAGAACAAGATTATACCTCAATGATTCTTAATCCAACTCCAATCCGAAGTCGCTCCTTAGTAGTTTATAGCCTCTCCAAGACACTTCAATCCGCTTGTTGAGACCCTTAGAACAACACCAACAATTATTCTTCAAAACTCCAAACAAAACCTAGAAAGACCCTTAGGTTTTCGTTTTGCGACTAACCCGTAAACTACCTTTTTCCAAGACTTTTATATTGAGATGTGTTTACAATACACCTAAGAACCTTGGTTTAAAGTGTGGGATCAAATGGACAACAAACGAAAAATTCTTCCTTCTCCCCTTAGGTGAACCCGAGACCTCCTCTAATGAGTTCTTCAATTTTTGTGAAATTTTGCTAAGTGTTAAGTCCCCCTTGCTACTAGTATAATATATAAAGTGTATTGGATGGTCAAGATATACACAAATGTGAGGCTTGGATGTGGTCTCCCAAAATATCAAGACTTATGACCTTTTGACTTTAGTCAAATTTCTCATGCTACACATGTTGCAAGACTTGTCTTGCAACAAAGGTCCAATGACCCTCTTGCCCTTGCACATTTCGACCAAGGCATCACATAAGGGGGTGACACGTGTCGCCCTCCCATTCGTTACAATATTACATTTTCCGACAATTCCATAATTTCCGATAATTTTTTTACAAGTCTCAAATCTTAACATTTGTGAGTTCTTACTTACGTTCTTAGAACATGTCCTGAAATTACGGGGTGTAACAATTTCATTCCTTTTATAACCAAGAGACTTATACTTTCAAATCGAATTACATAGCTTTCAAAATATTTCAAGTCTCTTAACTTTTAAGAAAGCCAGTTTCTTAACCTTAGAATGGCAAGAAATCAATACTTTCCAAATCAAGTATTCTATGCTTTTAAATCAATTCATTTCTTCCTTTAAGAATCAAGTCCCCAACTTGAAAAATAAAGTCTCTTAACCTTTTAAGAATTTGAGGTTCATAGTCTTAAAACTTCATACGTAAATTCTTATAAATTAAGTAACATATACTTTGGTGCGTTGTGAATAAGTTATACTTATTTATAACGATCTCAATCAAGTAGCCATGATCTAGAAAATGTAATAAAATTTTGTCTTATCTTAGCTTCTATGCAGATGGAGAATTCTACTCATTTTAACTTAATTGATTGTCATTACATTTTCCTTTATTAACGCTGCAGTGGCTTGTTCGATACTTATTCTCCTTTGTGCCGTAACTTAGCCAAGTCAACTTGGCTCCAAAATACCTCCTAACGACTCTTACCAACATCCCCCATAAGACTTGGTAAGAACTTAGGATAACTTAGACATAACCCTTACGTAGAGTAAATCAACATACATACCTCTTAACTTCTAAGAGTAGAAGGAATCATGAAATAATACCACATGTATATTCCATACATAGAATCATGTCAAAAGAAGGAAGAGGTTCACATACCTCGCGACGATTATCGACAAATAGCAAAACGCTCCAAAGTACTTCAACCTTGATAGCTATTCCATCCTTCAAGTAGAATACGCTATACTTGGTACTTCAACCTAAAATGTCCATAATACGTCTATTATCCTCTAGCTTCGAACGTAGAATATTCTAAGTGCAATGTCACTAAATTCTACGGAAAATCGGACATCACTTCCTTTGTTTCTACATACTTTGCCACCTTTTTCAAGGCCGAATTCAATAACCAAACACGCCACATTTAAGGCTCAACAAAGTAGTTAACAATAGGGGATTACACGCTTAATCAAGACGTGTAAAATTCCGCCCCACAATAAATATCAAACTAGTCCAACATATAATGTCCATTCGGCAATTAGGGACGACAATACCAATTCTTTTCCAATTTCTATTCAATACAAGTGGTTTAATATAACATGTTATCTAGCCACAATTGATTATAACTACTACAATCCTCAAGTAGGTAAACATGCGACGATTCTAATTATCGACCAAATTGTATTTCAATTTCAAATGGCTTAACATGTCATTTTCGGATTTGAGCTTCCAAATTTCCATAACACTTATCAATCCTCATAACACATATCACATGATCATTTCTAACTTATAATAACATAGAATCTTCAATTACAAAAGTAAGACGAAGATTATACCTCATTTAGCCCAAATATGATCCAAGATTACAAGTCGATCCTTAGCAACTTTAGCTCCTCTTTTTGACGTTCCAAACCACTCCAAGCAACCCTTAGAAGCTTATGATGAACTTATCTTCAAGTTCCAACTTCAAAGTTGAAGAACTCCTTTAGTTTCCGCCTTGCGACTAATACGAAAACACCATTTTTCCGGGATATTTCTATTGAGATACACTTACAATACCCTTAGGTACCTTGTTTTAAAGTGGGGAGAATATTGGACAACAATTGAAAAAATTTCTCTTGGAAGGGGGCACATTGTCGTGAGCTTCATAAAGGGACAAGAACAAGATTCAATTTTTTCTAAGTGTTGAGAATGACAAAGTCTTGCACTACTAGTGTACATATAAACTACATTCAAGGGTATAGATTAGAACATTTGTGTGGCTTGGATGAATTCATTTAAAATATCAACTATGTGGGCTCATTGACTTGGTCAATAATGTCATGCCTTGGCCTTTCAAGACTTGGCCCAATATTGCCAATTTTCGTCCAAGCCCAATTGTGGTGGGTGTGACACATGTCACCCTCCCATTCGTCCATAGTGTTTCGTTTCCCGAAATTTCCATAATTGGTCAAAATATCGAAAACCTCGTGGGCCCCGCAAAAACGTAAAATTCCTCGGGTGGGCCCCACGTGACCAAATCCGTACAAATAAATTTCCATAATGATAATACATTCTATAATCCTCAATTAATGCATTTTGAGAATCTAATTCTCACCAACGAACATTTTTCATTTCCGACGTTCGGAAGATTTTCCGTCGGAAAAACAATTCTTCCTTTCGTACCCTTTTCAAGTCTTGTGTTCCTTACATACATTCTCTTAAACATGTCCTTGAACTACAGGGTGTAATAGTTAACAAAGTTGCTCACTGCCCGCTTTTCGTCGATGCAGGCCAATTCTTTGTGAAGATGAGGTACGCACCGCCTCGGAATGGTCGGCGATGTTAATCGCCTTTAAACCGATTCTCGCTGCCCCGCCACCTCCATGAGAAATTTGGGTGATTCCTCCACCTGGATTGTAGGTGTTTGAGTATGGGTTGTTCGGGGCCTCCGATAGTTCCCTACGCTGCACTCGGCTCGACGGCATGTGTTAGGATCGGTGATGGGCATCTATCGAAGGTATGTGACCACCACACATTTCATGACTCATTGGCATTTGCACTGCATTTACAGATATTGTATGTTGTTGCAGCTGCTTGGTCAAAAGGGCAACTTGGGCATTCAGGGCAGTGATGACATCAATCTCATGAACTCCCACTGTTCTTCTACCAATCACTTGTCTATCCTCTGTGACATGGTTATTGGTGGTCATCTCCTCCAATAAGTCATGAGCTTCATGGGCTATTTTTCTCATAAAGGTTCCACCTACTGCTGCATCAATAATTGTTCAGTCGCTCCGCCAAATTTCATTATAGAAGATGTGGACCAAATTCCACAACTCAATACTGTGGTGTGGACACTTCCTCTGCAAGTCCTTGAATATCTCCCAAGCTTCATATAATGATTCTCCATCGGCTTGATAGAAATTATTCAACTCCCCTCTCAACTTTGCTGCTTTGCATGGTGGGAAGAATTTTGCCAAAAATTTCTGTGCCAGCTCTTGCCATGTAAATATTGAATCTGCTGGCAAAGAATTCCACACTTTTGCTCTATCCCTGAGTGAGAAGGGAAAGAGCCTCAATCTGACTGTGTCATCAGTAACGCCGTTATATCTGAATGTTGCACACAGCTCCAAGAAATTAGCTATATGCATGTGAGGATCCACCGACGACAATCCTCCAAACTGCACCGTATTCTGCACCATACTTAGAATTGCAGGTTTGATCTCAAAATTATTTGCTCCTATTGCTGGGAGCCTAATACAAGTTTGTGCTCCGTTCACCCTCGGCGGCACGTAATCCCCCAAGCTTCTCTCCGCTTGGACCTGAACTCTCTCCTCTACATCCATTGGCACTCTCCGAGGCATTCTCATGTTAGGCTGATGATCACCTAACCCCTCATTCATCTCGTTATTGTTTTGCGCGCCTTCCATTTCAATTAAGGCTGAAATCTGTTGGTTCCTTCTGTTTACAAGTTTTCTCGATTTCTGGGTTGAAGGGAACAAAAGTGTCTGCTCCTCTTCTCCTTCGCATAAACAAAGAACCTGAAACAGATCAAAACAAACAAACAGATCACGACACACTGGTTTTCACAAAATAAAAATAAAAAGTAATAACTAAAAACAAAAATAAAACCAAATTAGAAATTAAGAATAGATAAAATTGATATTGAACTACGCCAATCCCCGGCAACGGCGCCAAAAACTTGATCCGCGATTTAATGCACACACTTACGCAAGTGCACGTGTCGTGTCAAGTAATATAGTCTAGGTAAGACCGAATATCGTCCTCAAGGATTGGTTTTCAAGTACCGATTATCTATCCTATGGTATCTATTTGGTTAACGTAAATTGAATTGGAATTCTAACTAATAATGCAGGAAATAAACTAATTATAAAAATACTTTGATTTAAATCAGTTATGATGGATAATTAGGGCTTCCAAGATCATCAACTATCCACTCTATTCAATTCTTAATACAATTAGACTGACTTTTTCTTCTACGTTAAGATAGCAGGTTAACTAAGCCGTTTTATACTCTTGTTAAGGTTATATAAACACTCAACCCCAGTACAGTACCTTTCTACCTTTCGGTGATAAGGTTGACTCTAGAGGAGGATTAAGAACATAAACCTTATTAATGCTACACAAGTAATCTGGGTATTTTCATCCACGATTCAACCTATGTCTATCCAACTACAACATATTCACAACCTCCCCTTTCGGATTTCAGTTAGAAATCATAAGAATTATGATAATTTAGGGATCAATTAATTATCAAGCAATCAAAACAACTATTGAATAAATCTTAAATAAGTGAAGAAGAAATCAACTAATATATTAATTCATGAATAGTGTTTCAAGTGAATCACAAGGAAATCCCTAATAAAGTAATTAGCTCCTAGCCATAGTCACACTAAGAACTAATACAATCTCCATGCATGAACTGAAATAAATAAAGCAAAAAGAAAGAAAAGAAAATACTCAAGAACGAGTCTCCAAGCCTTCTAGCATCCAAGGGTTGTGTTGTGGAATATTTACAAGATGGATTGATGGATGGATGGATGTAGAATGGTGAATGGTGGAATGAAGAATGAATTCTTCTAATGACGTAGAGACTATTTATAGACCAAGAATCCTTTAGGTGAAGGGTTAAGGATTATGTAGGTAGAAAAAGTTATTAGAATCCTTTTAGGTAAGGGTTTTAAGGTAGGAAAAGTTATCCCTTTAGGTAGGAAAAGTTATCCCTTTAGGACTCTGAAAACATGTCACCCGCCCGTAACTTCAAAATCCCGCCGCGCGCTGCGTTCAGATGGCGCCATGCTCCCGAAAATCGAGGCTTTGACTGCAGAAGACATCAGCCGCGGCCGGTGACGTTTTTCCGCGGATTTCGTTGCTGCCCTTTTTCGTCCGGTCTTCATCTGATTTCTTCTATATTTCCCGGAACTTCTTAGGCTTCATTTCTTGGCCTTTTTAGTGTGCAATTCCATCTCATTTATGCTCATGTCATCTCCTTTTCGCCATTTCTCTATTTCTGACCGTTGTGATACAAAAGAAAGGAAAAAGACCCTAATACTATACTAAACATAAATGAAATGAGTAAAATACTAACTAAAAATGACTCAAGAGGTGTATATAAAATACACCGATCAAACACCCTCAAACTTAACCTTTGCTCGCCCTCGAGCAAAGCTCAAAACAAAAATAAAACAAAGCGAACAAAGACTCAAAGAGATGGATCAAGTAGTTATAATATTGCTTCTTCAAAATCATGGATGAAAGATGAGATAATATGTTAGAACATATATAGCATGAATAATCAGCAATCTAGAATTTCAAGTTAGATATTTCGCAAATTCACTTAGATCATGTTCAATGGAAATACAAATACCTAACCTATGCATGTCAATTTCATTCCATCTTTCCCAAATGCTATAGACCTGTTTACTTGTTATTCTCCACTAATCATAAACATACATATTAAAGATCATCAGGACTTTCAAGGGTTGTAAGGTAGGCTTAGGCAGGTGTAGGTAAAAATAGGCATTTAGGCTCAATTACGTACCATAAACACTTTTCATTCAACTCTTTTTCCTTCTTTTTGATTTCATTTTTAGTTTCGTACACACTTTCTCCCCTCTTTTCTTTTGAGAGAATGATATGTATTATAAATAACATGCACCCCCAAACTTAAACTTTTGCATATTTTTCATTGGGGTGCATCCAATTTTTCACTCTCTTTTTGTCTCTTTTTCACGCTTTTCATTCCAATACTTTTCCGTTATTACTTATGGCACAACAAATGAATCATAGGGTGTCAAAGAAAGATATTTATTTTAGGCTCAAAGGGGCTGACTAGTGATACATTTTATGTCAGGGTAGGTAATGAATTGTCAGAAGGGCTATCAAAGAAATGCCTGAATCATCTCCCTAAACATGTACATCTTAACTATTTCGCCTCAAATAACAAGCAAACAGATTTTCTAGACATTTTTTTTTCAACCTTCTTTCCATAACTGACACACATAAGCTAAGCACAAATATTCCAAATAATTAGATGTCAGAAATTTTTGGTATATCTAACTTAAGCACACAGATTGTAGCTTTTAATTCTATTACATTATCCCACTTTATCCACTCAATATCTTTAGCAACTACAACATGCATGATCCATAAAAAAAATGACTCAAAAATACTCAAAAAACACACAAAACAAATCAAAAAGACTCAAAAACACTAAAACGCTCCCCCAAACTTAAATCACACATTGTCCCAAATGTGTGCAAGACTCAAAAAAACAAATAGGGACAACTTACTGACACAACACATCGGTCATAACGGAGGTCTAGGAGGAAAAATTCTGGAATTTGCACGCGTCTGGGCCTCTGAAGTAAAGGCGCCGCGGCGCTGATTCTGGGCGCCGCGGCGCTAACGACAGCTTTTTCTTTTTTTCAGCGTTGTTTTTTCTTTTTTCCTCGGTTTTAGCTTTCAGTCCACCTGTCATCCAACAACACAAAACAAGAACCCAAGACCGTGAGATTGTTCAAGACAAAATAAAACAACTAAAACAAAAATTAAAATAACATAATTAAAAACATTGGGTTGCCTCCCAACAAGCGCTTTCTTTAGAGTCTTTTAGCCGGACGCAATTAACCTTTACGAGTGCCCATTGGATCCTTCTGCGAACTGCTTGCAATCCGCATAGTTATTGTTGCAGGTCTCACTTCAACTACAACAATTGCTTCAAACAAGGGCCTCAGATATACGATTATCCCCCAAGTAAACAAGGCAGGCTTGTCTTCTAGACTCTCTATAATGTAGGGATCAGTTGGGTGTGGTTCAGGCTCCTCAATTTGCTCTAGGGGGTGCCCTTAATGGTATGGACTTTCTTTTTGGGGATCAACATTGACAGCTGGTGGTGTTTCTTCTGTAATAGGTACAAGAAAAAGATTTTCCAAGGAATCCAAAAAGATGAATGATTGGATCTCAGTAACCTTTTCCTTCTCTACACCAATTATCCCGCCAGATTCCTCAACAGTTGGGTGTGGTTCAGGCTCCTCAATTTGCTTACCACATCCCATAATGATGTCGCTAGGCAGATTTTCTTGAAGTGTATTGCTCATCCTATCCATCAGTTGCCCTATGTGGGTCTCCAAATTTTTGAGGCACTTGGTGAGCTTGAGTATGCCTGCCTGCAACTCATCTAGATCTTCCTCTAGAACCTGTGGGTTAAGCTGCTGTTGATGACTCCACTGTCTCTGATAGTAGTAGTCCATGTGTCCTGAGTTTTTTTTTTTTTTTTTTCCGATTTTTTTCTTCTCGAATTTAACCTGCAAAATAAGAAAAACAGCAAAAGGTGATAAAAAGATGCTCGCAGAACAAGTTAGAAACTTGTTCTTGGAGCAACCAAATTAGAAATAAGAATAGATAAATCGATATTGAAAGTACGCCAATCCCCGGCAACGGCGCCAAAAACTTGATGCGCGATTTAATGCACACACTTTAACGCAAGTGCACGTTGTCGAGTCAAGTAATATTGTCATGACCCGACCCCGGAGCCGCGACTGGTGCCCTACCGGGGCACCCCGTCAGGTATACATCAGAGAATAGCAGCGGAACATACATAACACATAAACCTGAAGATAGTAAACATCACTGGCAAGCCGAGAAGGCCGCCTTCCATAGAATATACTTAATCAAAAGTAAAACAGTACAACTATGTCTTTACAGCCCAAACCACAAACGTGACTACAGACCTCTAGGAATAACAACTGTGGCGGGACAGGGCCCCGCCATACCCCTAAATGTACATAACACCTATAACATCAGGGAAAAACCGTACCAACAAAAACAAACATCCGGAGGAATGGATCTTCTGACACCAGACCAGTGATCCTAAGAATGAGGATCCACCACCTGCTTACCCTTACCTGCGGCATGAACGCAGCCCCCGAGGAAGGGGGTCAGTACACAATATGTACTAAGTATGCGAAACTGGAAAATACTGAAAATACCTCATAAGTCTAAAATAATTGAAGACATGTATGATAACAATTTTACAGAACACTGTGCCTTACTAATAATGAGAATATCAAGCATATACTATACTGCATGAAAAATAGGCAGCTCATGATCAAAGCAAGGTCATCCACCCCGCAGTATCATTAAGCACTCCTACTCTTGGGACTATTTCACCCGCATGGGACTATTTCACCCGCATGAGCCCTATGGACTCGCATGAGGTATTCCTCGCATCGTGGGTAGCAAATCCACGGAATATACAAATGTCACACCACAATGGAAGCATACCCGTGGAATCCCACATCACTGTCGGTACGTCCAGGTAACCTTATACTGCATGCCTCGGAATCCCTCATCGTAAGCATGTCCAAGGTGCATACCCGTGGAATCCCACCTCACTGTCGGTACGTCCAAGTAAGCTCATACTACGACCATGGAATCATACCCGTGGAATCCCACATCACTGTCGGTACGTCCAGGTAAGCTCATACTACGACCATGGAAGCATACCCGTGGAATCCCACATCACTGTCGGTACGTCCAGGTAAGCTCATACTGCATGCCTCGGAATCCCTCATCGTAAGCATGTCCAAGGTTAATACCCGTGGAATCCTCCATCACTGACGGTACGTCCAAGTACTTTCATAACTTCTTTAGACTTTCATAAATCTACAAAATGAATCTCATTTTTGACCTAGGCACCTTCTTATTGTTTAATCAAATCCGGAGAATTTAACCCGAAGTACTATGTACTTCTACTCTTTCAAAAGATCCTTTTTTTTCACATAAAAATTCCCATTTTACACTCTAAGCAATTGATGCCTTTAAATCAAATTGCCCTACTTAATTTCGATTCTTTCATCTTTGTTTACCTTACTCAAGAAGACCATTCCTTTAACCTTCCATAAAATTATTATAACCAACTCCCCATAAAGCTGTTATACTAACTTTATGCTTTAGAAATTAAGACATTCTTATCCTTTCATAAGGCCGTTATAACTAACTTCCCATAAAGCCGTTATAACTCCTTATAAACAATTTAGTTCTTTTATTAACCAAGAAACTTATACTTCAAATCAGTTTACACAATTTTCAAAATACTTTTTCCTGTCAAGAAATCCTTGTCTACTTTATAAGAATAAACCATTCCTCAAGAACAAGTGAGTTAACTCTCTAACTCAACCAACCTAGACATTCTTTAAAAATAAGACAAAGATACCAAAAGGATTTACTTCATTTAAATCACGTACGTCTACCGTACTATATAGTTATAACTACTCATGCTCAAGAGATAAGAAAGCTCCACAAACCTCTTCGGTCAATCCACTTGCTAAGTCCAAAATACCGCACGTAGTACGTCAACCTATAATGACCATAATACGTTTATTAACCTCTAGCTTCAACGTAGAATATTCCAAGTGCAAAGTCACTAAATTCTATGGAAAATCGGGCAGCATTTCCTTTGTTTCTACATACTTTGCCATCTTTTTCAAGGCCGAATTCAACATCCAAACGCCACTTTTAAGGCCCAACAATCCCAACACTTCAAAGGGGATTACACACCTAAACTTGGATGTGTAAAATTCTGCCCCACAATGCATAACAACTAACTTAACAAGTTTAAGGTAGTATTTTGGCTACAACATGCTTACATAACCTTCTTATCCAATCCTTTCATATCCAAACCATGTTTCTTACATGCAATTTATCTAAGAGCAATATTTTCAACTACAAGTTCTTTCTTCTTCACATGCAACACCAAAAACTATCCACAAGAGAAAGAATTGTTACCTTAGAGCTTTAGCCAAATTAATCCAACAAATTTTCTAGCCTCCTTTCAAAAAACACCACCACAATAACTCCTACAAGCTTGCAAATAAGATTCCTTCTTGCCACACTTTTCAGATTTTTCTCAATCCTTGATTTCCTCTTGATTTTCTAGAGAGAAGGAAGAGCTTCTAATTTAGAGAGAGAGAAGAGTTTGAAGAATGACCAAGTCTTCAAGACTTGGTCAATAAATAGTACATGCAAAAATCAGATGGGGGGGACACTTGTCACCCTCCCATGGCCTTTTTAAAAGAAAAAAAATCTGATTTTCCTCAATTTTTCCGCCAAAAACTCCACCTCGGCGCTGAAACCTCCATAACCCCACAGAACTTCCGGCGCCGCTGCCCTGTGGCTCCTGTCCGAATTATTTTTCTGTCCGACTGCGCACTGAACTTGTAACTTCCATAACTTTCTACTCCGATATCCTATAGACGAACGGTTGGTTGCGTTGGGAACTAGACTCAACGAACTACGTACTAGGCCTTTGAAACACCTAGGAACTCATAATGCAACTAGAGATAAACCGCCTCATAGTTGACTAAAAATCCGTCCGAAACAATCCGTCAACCTATCTTTCGAAAATTTTAAGTTTTAATGCCTTTCGTACGCTCTCATACGCATGGCCAGAACTACGGGGTATAACATTCTCCCCCCCCCCCCCCCTTAGAAACATTCGTCCCCGAATGTTCTTTTGGAGCCAATCTACTATTCCCCGGTACCTTCTCGTACTTCACGCTTAATGGGACCTTGTTATGCCACTTGTGACCCTAAGATATCGCACACGCATATCCATTCATCGTAAGTCAAACAGGAAAACGAACCCAAAGTGTGAACCATCACCACTTACTCTCATTCACGGCCTAACAAGATTGTCTGTTCGTACCTACCAACTTATTCTATCACATGTACATAGTCTCAATATCCTCCGTTCATGACACTAAATCATACAATAATCCTATCATGCATACTAATCTCTAAAGGGTAAAAGATATACCTGACATCACATAGGCGGGTCAAAGGACCGCTAAATCTGGGAACTGCTACCATGACCTCTGCCGCGGCCTGCCGGTGCATGAACATCCTACCTAGACATTGAAGGTGAAGAACTCGCAATCGATCGATAGGCTGCGCCATCCCACGATGCCACCTGCAGTGGACGGTCTCGCCAAATGGCCCTGTTGGCCGCAAGCATAACAAGTTGTCGACCTAGTCCGACACTCCCCAAAATGAGATCTATCACAGTGACCACACCGAGGCAAAGGTGACCTCCCCTGGCTAGCATCTTTGGACACCTGTGAACCTGCCTCCCTGGAGCCTTGACCTGCTCCCGAATATCCCCGGCGGTCAAACCACCCGCCGGAAGACCGGGAAGGGGCACTCTGCGTCGGTGAAAATATAGACCCAGCCTGCTGCTGAGGCTGTCCACCCTGAAAGCTATCCTGAAATCCTGTCGTCCTGGCCCTCTTGGACTGGGCTGGACCTAGCTGGCCCTCACTCTCCCTGTCCTCAATCCCCTGTGCATACGCCTGCATCCTGGCAATATCCATATGTCACGACCCGACCCCGGGATCGCATCGGTGCCCTACAGGCACCTTACGAGTAAACATCGAGAAAATCAGCGAACATACATGAAACTTATAAATAAAACATCGGAATGTCTGACAAGGTTAGCCGATAGGCTACCTTCCATTACATATATAAAAACAACCAAAGCGATTTGCCTCGCTTTCTTTTACAAAGCGACCCACAATATGTGACTACTGACCTCTAAGAGTGTTAACATAACCACTGGCGGGACAAGGCCCGCCGTACCCCGAATATACATAGCCATGACAACTCGGAACATTGGAGCCATCTCAAAATGTTGAACCGGGATCCTAAGCTCGCGGATCCATAGCGTAATACCTAAACTGCGGACATGAGCGGCCCGAAGAAGTCGATAACAACAGTGCGAATATGGAATGAAATAACGTCTGATGCGGATCATAATCGTACAAAGAATGACAAGGACAAGTATAAAAATACATACGGATCTGCCGTGTCATTACCACTTATGAACTTAATTTCGCATCAATATCTTTTCCATTCCATTAAGAGTTATAGCCATATCTTACGTACTTACTTAGGAGAAGTCATTAAGTTCATTTCTATCTAACTTACTTATCTTTCATAACATAGTCCGGCCCACTACGGAGGGACACATATACTACCGCCCGGGGACGCGATCGATCACACCAATATCAAAGCATGCGTGGAATCCCCATCATCGCCGGACTAAAAGTGTAAAACATAACCATGGGTCTCACGCCCATAAAATCAATCAAAACAGGTGGTATAACGCCCGGGGCTTGCCGCCATTTATACTCTTACCACGGAGAAGGTGGTAAAGCGGGGTATAACGTCTTGGGGCTTGCCTCATTTATACTCTTACCTCGGAGAAGGTGGTATAACGTCTTGGGGCTTGCCCATTTATACTCTTACCTATCTCGTAGGTCGTCAAATAACACATAAAGCGGGTGGTGCAGTCTTGGGGATTTACCCCTCACTTATACTCTTACCCTGGAGAAGGTGGTATAACGTCTTGGGGCTTGCCCCTCATTTATACTCTTACCCTAACTCAACCGGCCATCATACATAACATAAGCCCTACCGGCTTATCATACATAATATAAGCAAGTTAAGAAATCCCCTAACTTCTTATTAGCTTGTTCATATACACTCTCATTTTTGTTTACTTAAGGCACTAACATGTCATTATAAAATCCGGGAATTTAACCCAACGTACTACGTGCCTCTACTCCTTTAAAATGATTCTCTTTCAAATAAAACTTCCAAGATACTAATAACCGTAGTATCAAGTCATATCTACTTTTCACGACAAGTCACAATACTTTTTAGAAATACAATTATAGGCTTCTAAATCAAGTGACTTCTTTCTTTAAAACCTTAAGCAATTGGTACCTTTAAAACAATTTTTGCCCTTCTTTATTTCAAATCATTACTTTGCTTACAATACTGAAGAAAACCATTCTTTTAAATCTTCCATAAAGTTGTTATAACCAACTTCCCATAAAGCCGTTATAACTCTTTATTTCTTAGACGAATTCATTCATTTGATAACCAAGAAACTTATACTTCAATTCAAATCACATAGCTTTCAAAATACTTCAAGTCTCTTAACTTTTAGGAAAACCAGTTTCTTAACTTAGAATGGCAAGAAATCAATACTTTCCAAATCAAGTATTCTATACTTTTAAATCAATTCATTTCTCCCTTTAAGAATCAAGTCTCATAACTTGAAAAATAAAGTCCCTTACCCTTTTAACAATTTGAGGTCCATAGTCTTAAAACTTCATACGTAAATTCTTATAAATTAAGTAACATATACTAGGTGCGTTGTGAATAAGTTATACTTATTTATAACTATCTTAATCAAGTAGCCATGATCTAGAAAATGTAATACAATTTTGTCTTATCTTAGCTTCTATGCAGATGGAGAATTCTACTTGTTTTAACACAATTAATTGTCATTACATTTTCCTTTATTAACGCTGCAATGGCTTGTTCGATACTAATTCTTATTCGTGCCGTAAATTAGCCAAGTCAACTTGGCTCCAAAATACCTCCTAATGACTCTTACCAACATCCCCCATAAGACTTGGTAAGAACTTAGGATAACTTATACATAACCTTTTCGTAGAGTAAATCGACATACATACCTCTTAACTTCTAAGAGTAGAAGGAATCATGAAATAGTACTACATGTATATTCCATACATAGAATCATGTCAAAAGAAGGAAGAGGTTCACATACCTCGCGACGATTATCGACAAGTAGCAAAAAGCTCCAAAGTACTTCCACCTTGAGCTATTCCATTCTTCAAGTAGGATACGCTATACTTAGTACGTCAACCTATAATGGTCACCATACGTCCATTAACCTCTTACTTCATACGTAGAATATTCTAGGTGCTAAGTCGCTAAATTCTACGGAAAATCGGACAGCACCTCCTTTGTTTTTACTAACTTTGCCACCTTTTTCAAGGCCGAATACAATAACCAAACAGCCTCAATTGGCTCACAACAATATAGAAGGTATTCCAATGCAAATGAATAACTAAACAGCCCCAATTGGCTCACAATTTAGAAAGTAGTTCAATACAAATGAATAACAAACTAAAAGTCCAAATTCGGCCACCTTGAGTTCAACCATACCAATTCTTATCAAATTTCCATTTCAATCCAAATTGGTAGCATAACATGATATCAAGTCGCATTTGATTATAACAATCCATAATCTCTCAGTAGGTAACATCGACGATTTCTAATAAACGACCAATTAGTAATCCAATTTTCAAGTGGCTTATATAACATTTCGAATTTAGCTACAAGCACTCCAAAATACTTATAAACTTCAACTTAACCACTTCATGCTAGCAACATGTAAAGCTAACAATAACAATAAAAATAATCTTGTAACACTTTCAAAGAACAAGATTATACCTCAACGAATTGTAATCCAATCTTCAAAACCGAAGTTGCTCCTTAGCAACCTAGAGCCTCATCAAGACACCTCAATCCGCTCCTTGAGACCCTTAGAACCACACCAACAACTTTCCTTCAAACCTTCAATCCAAAACCTAGAAAGTCTCTAGGTTTTCACTTTGCGACTAATACGAAAACTCTCTTTTTCCGGGATTTTTCTATTGAGATACACTTACTATACCCTCATGAACCTTGGTTTAAAGTGTGGAGTTGAATGGACAACAAACAAAAAAAATTTCTCCCTTTGCTCAACCAAACCCGAGAGCCCTCACTTGATGTTCTTCCAATTTTCATGATATTTGGCTAAGTGTGGACTTGTCTCACTACTAGTAGTAATATATAGGGACATGGAGGGTCAAGATGTGTACAATTGGGTGGCTAGGATGAGGTCTTAATTAAATATCAAGCTTTGTGGGTCCTTTGACTTAGTCAAAATTGTCAAGCTTGCTACTTGCAAGACTTGTCTTGCTAACAAAGGTCCAATAACCCTCTTGCCCTTGCTAATTTCGTCCAAGGCATCCTTAAGGGGGGGGGGGGGGTGACACGTGTCGCCCTCCCATTCGTCACAAAACTACGTTTTCCGAGAATTTCATAATTCCGACAAATATTTTTACAAGTCTCAATTTAACACTTGCGAGTTCTTACGTACGTTCTTAAAACATGTCCTGTAATTACGGGGTGTAACACCATACCTGGCTGAAGAGCCACTCCCAGACATGCAGTAACCATGTAACGGTCTAGCCCCATCACATAGCGGTGAACTCTGTCCGCCATGTCCGCCACAATAGTGGGCGCATACAGCGATGAATCAAACTCGGGTTGTACTCACGATGGTCCTCCCATTCTGTCTCAATGCCAAGAACCTATCCAAGCGGGCTCTCCTCGTCTCAGGAGGCAAAAAGTGACCGAGGAAGGCTTCCGTGAACTCAGCCCAAACAGCTGGAGGAGCACCCACACCTCTAGACAACACCCACACCTCAGACCAATTCAACGCAATATCGCGTAACGGTGAAAGCTAACACAACGGACTCAGTCTCACGAGGCCCTAAGCACTGCATAGTCCGCGCACTGCCGAATGAACTCCCGAGGATCCTCGCCGGACCTCGACCCATAGAACTTCGGGTGGATCACAACTCGAAAGTCGAATCCTTAAGCGCCGGCTCTGGGTTAGGCTCACGGCGGCGCTACCCTGCCATAATGCTAGTCAATAACCTGATCTTCTCTCCGTAATCCCATATTACGCCCGGTGTGGGCGGAGGCTCGGTACGCGGCCTCGATGGCCGCCTGCTGCCTCGACTCCGCAGGTGGTGTCACGACCGACCTCGGGCGCGACTTGTGCCTTACCGGGCACCTGGTGATCTGACATCGAGAGAAAATCAGCGGAAATAAAAACTTAAACAGGAAACAAGATACAACATAAGAAAACAGGCTAACTGAAACGGTTGCCTTCTTGCATATATACAGAAATTTGAACAGTTACATCCACACAACCACACTCTGTGATCTTACAAACCTCTAAAAATGTAACAACAACTATGACGGGACAGGGCCCCGCCATACCCCTGAATGTACAAGAACCTACAAACTCAGGGAAACATACCCAAAAGATAAGCCTCCGGAGAAACGGAGCTTCCCAATACGCGGAACTGTGATCCTATGAGCGAGGATCAACAACCGATGTACCTCTACCTGCGGCATGAACGCAGCCCCCCGAAGGAGGTCGATCTGGTACCAGTATATGAAATCGAAAATCAGAACGAAATCATAACAGTCTAAATAAAACAGGAGACATGTATGATAACCAAACTACAGTTCACGACATAAAAGCAGTCATGTCAAAGCAGGGACTCACGCCCTCAAAGTCATCACTCAAATATAACCAAGGGTCTCACGCCCACAATATCAATCATGCCCGCATCATGGCCACATGCCCCCGGAATTCTCCATCGGTGTAGACATGTCCAGGATGCAATAACAGTATATCGGGTAATCAACCCTGCGCGTACGTGCCGCAGGATTCTTCATCGGTGCAGCGTGTCCATGTAACAATAACAATATATCGGGTAATCAACCTGCCGCGTTACATGCCGGAATTCTTCATCGGTGCGGACATGTCCATGTAACAACAATAACAATATCTGGGTGATTAAACATTGCGTGGGCGCATGCCGGAATTCTTAATCGGTGCAGACATGTCCATGTAACAACAATAACAATATCTGGGTGATTAACGCGCGTAACGCATGCCACCAGAATTCTTCATCGGTGCAGACATGTCCATGTAACAACAATAACAATATACCGGCCCTCCATCGAGAGATGCGGTAGCATAGGAATACAACTTTTACACAACAAGGCTATCACAAGCAAGCACAAGCAAATTACCATACTACAATTCTCTTACAAATATCCATTCTTTCACAAGAAGTCACCTGATACCAACACTCGTAGTATCCAAAATGCAGTAACTATTATTTTAAGTAAACCAAAATAATTTCCCTTTTTAAAGACAAGTAACAACCTTCTTTTCCAAAAGTTCAAGTTTGCCTAATTTCAAATACTCAAGTCTCTTATTTTCGAGAGGTTTCGTAGTTCATAGTCTTAATCACTTAATAACATAATTCTCTTTTAAAACAATTTGAGTAACATATGCCTTATGTGTGAGTAGGTTATTCTTGCTTATAACAATCTTATTAAGCGACCATGGTCTAGAAAATGTAATACAATTTTGTCTTATCTTAGCTTACATGCAGATGGAGGTTTCTACTGGTTTTAATAATAATTAATTAGTCAAAACATTTTCCTTTATTAACGATGCATTGGTTTGTTCGATACTTGTTCTCATTTCCGAAATCAATATAACATTATTCCTTTTAAAACCCAATTACCCATTTCTCATTAAAGCGGTTTCACAACTTTTTAACACAACCCAAGTCCTTATTATTTCACATCAAGTCTTTTATCTTTTAAAAACCACAAACCATTTCTTTGCCCACATAAAGTTGTTATAACAAACTTCCCATAAAGCCGTTATAACACTTTATGTTTTAAACCAACCAAATTCATTTAACACATGTACGTCTACCGTACTACATAGTTCACAACATATCATGCTAGAAAAGATAGGAAGAGGTTCACATACCTCGCGACGATTATCGACAATTAGCAAAATGCTCCAAGTACTACAACCTTGCTAGCCTTTTCCACCCTTCAAGTAGAATACGCTACTCGTAGTACTTCCACCTATAATGGCCATAAAATTCCTATTAACTTCTAGTTCTCTTCGTATAATATTTCTATGGAAAATTCGGCAGCACCTCCCCCCCCGCTATCACATAAATCTCCTCCCCTATCAAGGCCCGCTACCAGGCCAACAACTCCCAGGGGATTACACGTCTAACCGGACGTGTTCAATTCTACTTCACAGGAATACTACAAGTCTCATCAATACTGATCCTATGTAATTACAGTTCAATTCTCCTTTTTAATATCTTTCTTTACGATGTAATTACAGTTCAATTCTCTTCTTTAATATCCATTCTATATATAGTATACTCAACTATACATTACTACAACATGTAATTTACAATTACAATAGGGGGATAAAGATCATTACCTCGATAAGCCCGAAATTATCCAAGATTATATGTCGATCCTGAGCAACGTTTAGCTCCTAATCTGTACGCTCCAAACCGCTCCAAGCAACCCTTATAAGTTTCTAATAACTTCTCTTAAACACTTCAACTCGAAAAAGTGAAGTACACTTAGGCTAAACTTGTGGCAACTCTCGGCCAATGGGGTGTATTTAGGCTAAGGGTGTGAAATCTTTTCTAACCTTTGGTTACTAATCTTCCTAATACACTAAGGAAGAACACTTAAGACTTTAAGAATTTTTGGACAAAGTTTGGTTAAGGGAGAGGGGTGTGGGACGAGAACTTCATCAAAGGGAGGGAGTATTTTTTGCCTTGGAATTTCTCAAGTGTTGATGAAGAAGTCTTGCAACTTAAGGGGGTATTTATAGGACATTCAAGGGCTAGGATTAAAGCAAGTGTGTGGTCTAGATTGAGCCATGTGTGTGTGGGTCCCACTTATCCATCTACTACACAAAATATCTTCAAGACTTTGACCAAATGTTTTTGGCCTTTTACATGTAAAAATCGTGCCAACCAAACAAATCATTTTCGTCCAACCAAGTGTCACCTAGGGTGACACATGTCGCCCTCCTATTGGTCCAAAATATTTCACCTTCCGAAAATATCCGTAAAAAAATAAAGTGGGCCCCATGGCGTAAATTCCTCCGTGGGCCCCACGTGACCAATTCGGATAAATAATTCCATAATTCTTAATTAATCCAAAAGTCAAGTACCAAATCTGGGAACCCAATTCCCATTAGCGAACCTTTTTCCTTCACAAAATCCGGAAACTTTTCCGTCGAAAAATCACGTCTTTCTTTCTTTCCAAAATTACTGTCGTATTCTCGTACGTACGTCCTCACATACATACCCTGGAATTACGGGGTATAACATTCTTCCCCCCTTAGAAACATTCGTCGAATGTTCCTTCTAAGTCTCCAAACGCATGCGTGGTATAGTCTTCACTACTATACTTACGAAACCAACTATGCCCCATATTGCCATAATAAAATCATACGCGCGAAACCCAAATCCAAGCCAATGAGGAATCACCTCGAAGGTGTAAAACAACACCAACTCTCGCTCCTAGTCCAAAGGATACTCCTTTCGCACATTCACTTCACAAAAATGATCACTTCTATCTCTCAGCACATGTTCACTTCTTTCCTTACTCGTCGTACTCTTCTCGAACACTCGAACTCTTTCTAGTACACGTACCATACTTCAGTCATCACTTCAGTTTCCAAAATCTTTGGAGTCACTACCTCCAAACTTGGTCATCTTACTAGCCTCGAATTTCTTCAAGGCCATTCCCGGCCTTCACGATCCGATTCTGGTCTAACACGTCCACGAACTCATACAGTGGTTACCTAAACTTGGTGTCACACCCGAACCGGGCGTGGCGGTGCCTACACGGGCACCGCCTTCCTTAACCACTAAGTAAACTGCGGAAATTAAATAACACCTCATTTTTTTTAAAACCATCGTACATGTAAGGGCGAAGCCGACAAGGCTGCCATGTAATATACATAACAAAAGACACTACACCGTACATGAGTCCAATCCCACATAAAAATACAGACCTCTAAGAGTTTTACTGAAATATGACGGGACAAGGCCCCGTACCCATAATCGTACAAAAGCTCATCTTGAAGGAACTTGTCACGACCGAACCGGGCGTGATCGTGCCTTACCCCGGACACCCTAGTGATACAACATCAGAGAAAACCAGCGGAAATAAAAACTTAGACATGCAAATAGATATGGATCAAGATGAAAGAAAATAGGCCAACCCAAACGGTTGCCTTTTAGCATATATATATACAAAGACATTTTGAACAGTTACAATCCTTACAACCCTGCGCGACACTCTGAGACCTCTAAGATTTATACAACAACTATGACGGGACGGGGCCCGCCATACCCCGAATGTACAAGAACCTACGGACTCGGTGGTAACATACAAAGATAAGCCTCAGAAGGAACGGAGCTTCCCAAAGGCGAAAGGTGATCCTAAGCGGAGATCGACAATGATGTACCTCACTGCGGCATGAACGCGGCCGAAGGAGTCGATCTAACAGTACCAAGTATGTGAAGCGTAAAATCGTAAATTAAATCATAGCGATCTATATAAAGCGGGAGACATGTATGATAACCAAACTACGATACCTGACATATAAGCGATCATATCAAGTCGTGGACTCACGCCTCCAAATCATCACTCGTGCGTGGAATTCCTTCTCACCGCGTGATATGATATGATAGCAACAAGACAGCAATCCAAATGGGAGCATACCCGTGCGCTACGCATCGTGTCAGTATGTCCAAAGGGAAACACTAAGACAACATTCCAAATGAAAGCATACCCGTGCGCTACGCATCGTTTCAGTATGTCCAAAGGGAAATAATAAGACAGCATTCCAAATGGAAGCATACCCGTGCGCTACGCATCGTGTCAGTATGTCCAAAAGGAAACAACAAGGCGGCAATCAAAATGGAAGCATACCCGTGCGCTACGCATCGTGTCAGTATGTCCAAAGCGTTTAGCAAAAGTAACACTATCAACAGGAACGTACCCGTGGAATTTCTCCGTCACTGCCGGCACGTCCAAGTAAGTTCTTAACAAGTCAACCGACCCTCCATCGAGAGACACGGTAGTATAGAAACACAATTCTTGCACAACAAAGGCTATCACAACAAGCATAGGCAAGTTTCACAACAACAAGCATAGGCAAGTTTCACAACAACAAGCATAGGCAAGTTATACACAACTCAACGTACTTTCATTTTATGCCAAAGTCCGGGTTTTAACCCTAAAGTACTACGTACGTTAAATTCCTTTTAAAGAGATCTATTCCTTTTATAAAAGTCACCCGATACCCGTAGTAAAAATAGAGTGACTTACATCTTTTAAGCAAACCAAAACAACTTCTCTTTTTTAAAGCCAAGTTCCCACATTAAAACCAATGATAAAAACCCTTCTTTTGTTTTCATAAAGTCGTTATAACCAACTTCCCATAAAGCTGTTATAACACTTTAAGTTTTAAACCATGACAACACAATGCCTTTCTTTTCCCTAAAGTTCCAGTTTGCCTAATTTCAATTACTCAAGTCTCTTTTTAGAAAAGTTTCATAGTTCAATGTCTTAATCTCTTTTTTAAAACAATTGAGTAACATATGCCATAGGCGAGTAGGTTATTCTTGTTCATAAATCTTATTAAGCAGCCATGATCTAGGAAATGTAATATCATTTTGTCTCATCTTAGCTTATATGCAGATGGAGGTTTCTACTGGTTTTAATAATACTTCATTATTCAATACATTTTCCTTTATTAACGCTGCAGTGGTTTGTCGATACACATTCTGATTTCCGAAATCAGTAAAACATTATTCCTTTTAAAAACCACGTACTCATTACTCACGAATGAGGTTTCACACAAAACTCATATTAATTCATTTAAGTTAAGTCTCTTATCTTATAAGATCAAGTCTCTTAACTTCTAAAATCGATAAACCATTTTCTTTACCTCTCTTAAGACGTTATACCTAACTCCCCATAAAGCTAGTATAACTCTTTTTAAAACCTTTAAAACCAAGTGTTACTCTTCTTTCAAAAATGGTTTCTTAACTCTTGTGACATACTTTAAGTTTCTTATTATTCAGGCTTAAGTCAAAAGACATTGCCGTACAACTACGTTCAATTAGCACACGTACGTCTACCGTACTATATATTATTCGGGCTTAAGTCAAAAGACATTGCCGTACAACTACGTTCAATTAGCACACGTACGTCTACCGTACTATATATTATTCAGGCTTAAGTCAAAAGACATTGCCGTACAACTACGTTAAGTTAGCACACGTACGTCTACCGTACTATATATTATTCAGGCTTAAGTCAAAAGACATTGCCGTACTATATATATCTTCCTTTAAAATATCATGCTCAAGAGTATAGGAAGAATCACATACCTCGCGACGATTATCGACTATAAGCAAAACGCTCCACGGCTATAACCCGGCTAGCCTTGTCCACCTTCTAAGTAGCACATGCTACTTGCAAAACATTCAACCAATAAAGGTTATCAGTCTACTGTAATACATTCCTATGTAAGTACAATTTAACTTCTACTTATATTCTTCTGAAGTGATTTCAGTTCAATCCTTTTCTGTAATATCCTTCTATTACAGTTCAAATCTCTTCTATGAATCTTATATTCATTTCTACTATGTGTTATGTAATTTCAAATTACAATAGAAGGATGATAGTATTTACCTCGATGAGCCCAAAATTATCCGAGTTTAAAGTCGCTCCCGAGCAACGCTTAGCTCTACTCCGAGTGCTCGATCCGCTCCAACAACCCTTAGAAGTTCTAACCAACTTCTACTTAAATACTTCAACTATCAATGAAGATTTTCCTTAGGGTTTAGTTTAGTGGCTAAAGAAAGTATAATAGTATTTTGGGCTTTTGTATAAGTGTAACCTTGGGAATACTACAAGGTATTTGGGCGAGTATTTGGGCATTATAACAATACTAGGAGAGTATTTCTATACCACAACAAGGGTTCTTATACGAAATCTACTATGCTAGGGGGGGGGTTCCCCCACGGCCAAGACTCACTCAAGGGGGGGGGTTTGCCTCGGCTTAGGCTCTCAAGGGGGAGGGCTTTGGGACGATTATTAACTCACAAAGGGGGAGAGATTTCAAGACTTGGAAAATGATTTTTGGATGAAGAAAGTTCATCAACTAAGGGGGTATTTATAGGTCAAGAAATGGCCAACCAATGGCCAAGATCAAGCCAAGTGTTAGGCAAGTGTAGGGTGAGGATTAAGCCATGTGTAAGTGGGTCCCACTTGTTCATCAACTACACAAAATATCTCACAAATATCCTACCTAACCTTGACTACAACAAAGCACAAAAAAACGTGCAAGGAACCCCATTGCCGTCCACTCTTTGAGGGTGACACATGTCACCCTCCCGTTGGTCCAAAATATTTCGTCTCTCAGAAAAATCCGCAAAAATTCTCAATGACATAGCCGGAGTTTTCCCTTCGCAAGTTTAGTAAAACGTTTCGTCGAAAAACGATTCTTTTCGGCACTTGTGCCCAACTTTTCGAACTTTGTCAAATCTTAAGGCTCAAATTTAAATACGTACTCCCTCACGTACATACTCTGCAAATACGGGGTATAACATTCTCCCCTCCTTAGAAACATTCGTCCCGAATGTTCCTTCTCAAGATGGGTAACGATGAAGTTCCTCTAACAAGTTGCCAACGCAACATATGGCCACAAAAATAACACACGTCCTCTTCCTTCCTTACTCGTCGTGCCCTTCTCGAACACTTGAACTCTTCTAGTACACGTACCACACTCCCGCCAACGCTTCTGTTGCCCAAAACTTTGGAGTCACAACCTCCAAACTTGGTCATCTTACTAGCTTCACTCTTCCTTAAGGCCATTCCCGGCCTTCACGATCCGCTTCTGGTCGAACATATCCACGAACTCATACGATGGTCGTCTAAACTTGGGCCTAGCACCCTCGTGACCCTACCACCTGGCGGGACCACCCGGTGACCCGCTCCAAGCAGCCGCGGGTTGGCCCTCAACATGGCCCCAACCCGACCCACTTAACGCATCACGCTCTTGTTCCCCGATCCGGAACAATCTTACCTATACAGGTCATGAAAGCTACCACTTCCATTTTACACCACCCAAGGAAATTTTCCCACAATTTCTCCACGTATACCTATACGTTCTGACAAGGATCACTCGCAAAACTTGTACTCAAGACGGCCTTACATCCAAGGTCTCAGCGTAATATTCTAAGGTTCATCATTTTCTCACTTTCAGCTTACCCTTTTTCACTAACCAGGTTTCTAAATCACATTTTAGCACAAAGCTATCCAAACATAACACTAAACACATCATCATAACATCAAAACATACCAAACTCTAGAGGGTTAAGGATATACCTGAAAATAGGCGGTTCAAAGGACCGCTAAAACTGGGAACTTCCACCGCGACCTCTACCGTGGCCCGCCAGTGTATGAACATCCTGCCTGGCTATGGAAGGTGAAGAACCATGGCCCGATCCGTAGTCTGTGCTATCCTACAGCGCTACCCACAGTCGAGCAGTTTCTCCCAAAATGGCCTGCTGTCATGTAAAACAAACTCGGACTAGCACGACACGCTGTGGAGTCTACCACAGCGTGACAACGAGGTAGGGGTGGCCGGTGGCTAACACCCCGCTCTCGAAAATCTTAACCCTTGGAGCCCTGACCTGCTCTTGAATACTCTGGATGCCCTGAAGACTGTGGAGGACCGCTCAGTACTGGCGGGGGCGCATAACTAGTCTGCTGCTGAGGCGGTCCGCCTCGAAAGTCACCAAAGGACCCTGCGTTCGGCCTCTTCTGTGACCTTGGTCATTCCGTCGATTTCTCGCTCCTCACCTCCAGTGTATAAGCTGCATGCGGGCAATGTCCATGTCGGTGAAGAGCTACACCCGAACAACTCTACGCTAGGTAATCATCGAGCCTGTAACATATCGGTGCACTCGATCCTCCATACTAGCTACTAATGCGGGGGCGTCCGGGCGATGAGTCGAACTCCACATTGTACTCCCGAACCGTCGCGGCTTACGCCAGAACACCAAAAATGCATCGGCCCGAGCCCTCATCCTGTGGAGGCAAGAAGTGTGCAAGAAATGCCTTTGAGAACTCGTCCCCAAATAGTGGAAGTGCATTCTCTCCCGGGACAGCTCGCGAATCAAACGATCGGCTGCGGTATCACGCGATCGATCGGCTCTAGGACCACGACTCGGTCTCGATGCCTTGATCACTCTCATGATCATTGTAGCGTCGGATGAACTCCTGCGGATCATCCTCGTGCCTCGACCCGTAAAACTCGGCGGGTTACATCTCGTAAAACCCCAGCCTCAAATGCGCTCGGGGGTGAACTACGGGTGCTCTGGGGAGGCTGCTGATCCGACCTATCCTCTTATCGCCACGACCACGGCGATGGCGCCATCTCCTTGTACCCGTCTCATCTGCTCCGGTGTGGGGTGGAGGCTCAGTCTTGTAGTCTCGGCGACCATCTGCTGCGCTCTAAACTCTCTTTGGTCTTTGGCGGTGTTGCAAAACTTCGCCGTCTGAAGTACTATCTCAGTCTTGGCCGGGCTGCGCGCTCGTACTCCTCTGTATCCACTAGCAGCTCCTCGTTGCCTTGCCTGTCTGGGCACAGGTTGCTTACGCGGAGGCATAAGCTGGTAAAAACGAAGTCGTCGGAGGGTTCAACTTATCACCTGACTCTAAGGCACGATCTCGGAATGAGAAGAATGGAAACCAATCCTAAATATCCTATAGCCTCACGATTATAGATGTGGTGCCTGACACACCGATAATCAAGACTCTACTAGACACGGTGCGTAGACACTTTCAGAGATTGATCGCTCCGATACCACTTTTGTCACGACCGAACCGGGCGTGATCGTGCCTACCGGGCACCCTAGTGATACAACATCAGAGAAAACCAGCGGAAATAAAAACTTAGACATGCAAATAGACATGGATCAAGATGAAAGAAAATAGGCCAACCCAAACGGTTGCCTTTTAGCATATATATATACAAAGACATTTTGAACAGTTACAATCCTTACAACCCTGCCCACACCAGTGCTACAGACCTCTAAGATTTATACAACAACTATGACGGGACAGGGCCCCGCCATACCCCTGAATGTACAAGAACCTACAGACTCAGGGTAACATACCAAAGATAAGCCTCCGAAGGAACAGAGCTTCCCAAGACGCTGAAAGGTGATCCTAAAAGCGGGGATCGACAACCGATGTACCTCTACCTGCGGCATGAACGCAGCCCCCCGAAGGAGGTCAGTACAACAGGTACCAAGTATGTGAAACTGTAAAATACTGTAAATGAAATCATAGCAGTCTATATAAAGAAGGAGACATGTATGATAACCAAACTACAGTACACAACATATAAACAGTCATATCAAGTCAGGGACTCACGCCCTCCAAATCATCACTCGTGCCCGTGGAATTCCTTCCTCACCGCCGGCAGTCTATGATATGATAGCAACAAGACAAAGAATCAAATGGGAGCATACCCGTGCGCTACGCATCGTGTCAGTATGTCCAAAGGGAAACACTAAGACAACATTCCAAATGGAAGCATACCTGTGCGCTACGCATCGTGTCAGTATGTCCAAAGGGAAATAATAAGACAACATTCCAAATGGAAGCATACCCGTGCGCTACGCATCGTGTCAGTATGTCCAAAAGGAAACAACAAGGCGGAAATCAAAATGGAAGCATACCCGTGCGCTACGCATCGTGTCAGTATGTCCAAAGCGTTTAGCAAAAGTAACACTATCAACAGGAACGTACCCGTGGAATTTCTCCGTCACTGCCGACACGTCCAAGTAAGTTCTTAACAAGTCAACCGACCCTCCATCGAGAGACACGGTAGTATAGAAACACAATTCTTGCACAACAAAGGCTATCACAACAAGCATAGGCAAGTTTCACAACAACAAGCATAGGCAAGTTTCACAACAACAAACATAGGCAAGTTATACACAACTCAACGTACTTTCATTTTATGCCAAAGTCCGGGTTTTAACCCTAAAGTACTACGTACGTTAAATTCCTTTTAAAGAGATCTATTCCTTTTATAAAAGTCACCTGATACCCGTAGTAAAAATAGAGTGACTTACATCTTTTAAGCAAACCAAAACAACTTCTCTTTTTTAAAGCCAAGTTCCCACATTAAAACCAATGATAAAAACCCTTCTTTTGTTTTCATAAAGTCGTTATAACCAACTTCCCATAAAGCTGTTATAACACTTTAAGTTTTAAACCATGACAACACAATGCCTTTCTTTTTCCTAAAGTTCCAGTTTGCCTAATTTCAATTACTCAAGTCTCTTTTTAGAAAAGTTTCATAGTTCAATGTCTTAATCTCTTTTTTTAAAACAATTGAGTAACATATGTCATAGGCGAGTAGGTTATTCTTGTTCATAAATCTTATTAAGCAGCCATGATCTAGGAAATGTAATGTCATTTTGTCTCATCTTAGCTTCTATGCAGATGGAGGTTTCTACTGGTTTTAATAATACTTCATTATTCAATACATTTTCCTTTATTAACGCTGCAGTGGTTTGTCGATACACATTCTGATTTCCGAAATCAGTAAAACATTATTCCTTTTAAAAACCACGTACTCATTACTCACGAATGAGGTTTCACACAAAACTCATATTAATTCATTTAAGTTAAGTCTCTTATCTTATAAGATCAAGTCTCTTAACTTCTAAAATCAGTAAACCATTTTCTTTACCTCTCTTAAGACGTTATACCTAACTCCCCATAAAGCTAGTATAACTCTTTTTAAAACCTTTAAAACCAAGTGTTACTCTTCTTTCAAAAATGGTTTCTTAACTCTTGTGACATACTTCAAGTTTCTTATTATTCAGGCTTAAGTCAAAAGACATTGCCGTACAACTACGTTCAATTAGCACACGTACGTCTACCGTACTACATATTATTCAGGCTTAAGTCAAAAGACATTGCCGTACAACTACGTTCAGTTAGCACACGTACGTCTACCGTACTATATATTATTCAGGCTTAAGTCAAAAGACATTGCCGTACAACTACGTTCAGTTAGCACACGTACGTCTACCGTACTATATATTATTCAGGCTTAAGTCAAAAGACATTGCCGTACTATATATATCTTCCTTTAAAATATCATGCTCAAGAGTATAGGAAGAATCACATACCTCGCGACGATTATCGACTATAAGCAAAACGCTCCACGGCTATAACCCGGCTAGCCTTGTCCACCTTCTAAGTAGCACATTGCACTTGCAAAAATTCAACCAATAAAGGTTATCGGTCTCTTGTAATACATTCCTATGTAAATGCGGTTTAACTTCTACTTATATTCTTACGAAGTGATTTGATTCAATCCTTTTACGTAATATCCTTCTATTCTGGTTCAAATCTCTTCTATGAATCTTATATTCATTTCTACTATGTGATATGTAATTTCCAATTACAATAGAAGCGATGAGTATTTACCTCGATGAGCCCAAAATTATCCGAGTTTAAAGTCGCTCACGAGCAACGCAGCTCCTACTCCGAGTGCTCGATCCGCTCCAAACAACCCTTAGAAGTTCTAACCAACTTCTACTTAAATACTTGACTATCAATGAAGATTTTCCTTAGGGTTTCGTTTAGTGGCTAAAGAAAGTATAATAGTATTTTACGGGCTTTTGTATAAGTGTAACCTTGGGAATACTACAAGGTATTTGGGCGAGGTATTTGGGCATTATAACAATACTAGGAGAGTATTTCTATACCACAACAAGGGTATTATCTGAAAACAACTAGGCTAGGGGTACCCCACGGCAAGCCTCACTCGAGGGGTTTGCCTCGGCTAGGCTCTCGAAGGGGAGGGCTTTGGGCGATTTTTAACTCAAAGGGGAGAGATTTCAAGACTTGGAAAATGATTTTTGGATGAAGAAAGTTCATCAACTAAGGGGGTATTTATAGGTCAAGAAATGGCCAACCAATGGCCAAGATCAAGCCAAGTGTTAGGCAAGTGTAGGGTGAGGATTAAGCCATGTGTAAGTGGGTCCCACTTGTTCATCAACTACACAAAATATCTCACAAATATCCTACCTAACCTTGACTACAACAAAGCACAAAAAAACGTGCAAGGAACCCCATTGCCGTCCACTCTTTGAGGGTGACACATGTCACCCTCCCGTTGGTCCAAAATATTTCGTCTCTCGGAAAAATCCAAAATTCTCAATGACATAGCGGAATTTTCCTTCGCAAGTTTAGTAAAGCGTTTAGTCGAAAAATGATTCTTTTCGGCACTTGTGCCCAACTTTTCGAACTTTGTCAAATCTTAAGGCTCAAATTTAAATACGTACGCCCTCACGTACATACTCTGGAAATACGGGGTATAACAGAACTATACCCAAATGATAAACTCACGAGCGAGGAGCTATCCAAAACTACGGCGGTCCTACACTGCCGATCACCAAGCTGCGTACCTAAACTGCGGCGTGACGCGGCCGAAGGTCGATGCGAAGAATGTACCAAGTATGTGAGCGATGAAATCGTAATGAAATCATAACAGTCTAAACAAAGCGGAGACATGTCGATAGCCAACCTACGATGCATAACACATAGCGGTCATATCAAGTCGGGGACGCAGGCCTCAAAGTCACTACTCAAATATAACTATGGGTCTCGCGCCCGTAATATCAATCATGCGTGGAATCCTTCCTCATGGCGATCCATGATGTAATAACACCATAAGGATACATGAACACCAAGTCCCATGTGTCCTAAATACCACGTGGTCTCATGCCCGGAATCCCACATCGTAAAAGCGTGACCGTAGGGTAGAGAAACAAATCGGGGACATATATGATAATCAAATTACAACACATTGTGCCTTACTAACAATGAGAGTAAGCGATAGTATCCTTACAATATGAAATAGGAAGCTCATGATCAAAGCAGGACCATCCGCGCGGTATCATTTAACCATCCTACTCTCGGACTATTTCACCCGCGTAGGCGCGTGGAACGCGTGAGGTATTCCTCGCATGGGACTATTTCACCCGCATAAGCCCTTACGGACTCGCATGAGGTATTCCTCGCGTAAATTTGGACCGCCGCGTGGGACTATTTCACCCGCATAAGTCCTTACGGACCCGCATGAGGTATTCCTCGCATCGTGGGTAGCAATTCCACGGAATCTGCAAATGCCACAAACCCGGGGAATGACCCCGAAACAACTGATATACCAATAGCACACAACCGACTATTTCCAGCACACATAGGCAATTCTCAACTAATCAGGCCAAGTACTTATCAAGGCACACATGGAAATAATTCTCAATTAACCAAGCCAAAGTACTTATCAAGGCACACATAGAATAATTCTCATTTGACAAGCCAAAGTACTTATCAGGGCACAAATAGAATAATTCTCATTTAACAAGACAAAGTACTTATCAGGGCACAAATAGAATAATTCTCATTTAACAAGCCAAAGTACTTATCAAGGCACTCTTAGACAAATTCTCAATTTATCAAGCCAAAGTACTAATCAAGGCACACTTAGACAAATTCTCAATTTATCAAGACAAAGTACTAATCAAGGCACACTTAGACAAATTCTCAATTTATCAAGCCAAAGTACTAATCAAGACACACTTAGACAAATTCTCAATTTATCAAGCCAAAGTACTAATCAAGGCACACTTAGACAAATTCTCAATTTAACAAGCCAAAGTACTAATCAAGGCACACTTAGACAAATTCTCAATTTATCAAGCCAAAGTACTAATCAAGGCACACTTAGACAAATTCTCAATTTATCAAGCCAAAGTACTAATCAAGGCACACTTAGACAAATTCTCAATTTATCAAGCCAAAGTACTAATCAAGGCATCACATAGAATTATTCTCAATTAAATAGGCCAAAGTACTACGTACGTACATTCTTTTCAAAAGACTCATTTTTATGAAAAATCCCAAGATACTAACACGTAGTATCAGGCGTGTCTATTCTTCAAAGTAAGTTACTATACTTTTTTGAAACTCATTTCAAAGCTTGAAACCAAGTAACTTCAAATTTTCACAAACTAGGCAACTTATGCCCTTTAATCAAAATAGACAACTTTCTAAACCTTCCATAAAGCCGTTATAACCAACTTCCCATAAAGCGTTATAACCCTTTGTAGTTTTAGACATATCCATTCCTTTTTATAACCAAGAGACTTATACTTTTAAAACCAAGTATCACATACTTACAAAATCAAGTTCTTAACTTTCAAAATACTTCAAGTCTCTTAACATTTAGAAAACAAGTTTCTTCTACTTTTAAACCTCAAGTAACTCACACTTTAAAACAAGTTACTTCTCTTAAATCATGTCATTTCTCCTCTCTTAAAACAATTAAGAAAATCACTCATTTAACTCCCTAAAGTCATTATAATGACCTTTAGGATTTTGAGACAAGAACTAGCCGAAAGATTTGGAACCACTTCCTTTTCAAGACTCTATGTACTTTAAGTAAAATACTTTCACTTTTAAGAATCCAAACTTCACTAAGAAAATGGATTTTACAACTTACAATTTAAACATCAAAGTACAATCAAGGAAGTACATAGAACAAATTCTATTCTAGGCAATCCAAATACAACGAGGAATGGATCATTTAAGGAGTAGAACATACTTTCTTAATCTTAAGGAATCATGCTAGAAGAGGAGATAGTTCACATACCTTTTCGGCTAAATCCATAAGCTAAGCCGAATACGCCGTACGTAGAAGTGTCAACCTATAATGGTCACAACAAGACTATCAACTTCTAGTCTCAACGTAGAATAATACTAAGTATACGGTCTACAATTCTACGGAAAATCGCGACACTTCCTTTGTTTCTACTCACTTTGCCACCTTTTTCAAGGTCGAATACAATAACCAAACATGCCACATTTAAGGCTCCAAACAACAACCAACGAAGGGGATTACACGCGCTACAATACGTGTAATATTCGCCCCACAATTCATACCAAGTAGTTTAAAACTCCAAGCCATTCTCGACGACTACATACTAACAATTCAAAGTCTTTTCCAACCCTTTTCAAATTCCAAGTTCTAAGGTGAACATGTTATATAGTTATAAACCACTTCAACAACTACAATTTCCTTCTTACACACGCGACATCGACTTAACGAATAATCAACTTGAATTGTAGTCTTAAGGCTAACATGCTAGTTTTGGATTTAGGGTTCGATAGTCAATACACTAATCCAACTATATAATATACATCTCATGCTTGCTAATAACCATAGCTCTGACAATAAGTAAACTTAATTGCTAAAACGACAAGAATATACCTTTCAAAGCCCTTAAAATTTCCAAGATTCCAAAGTCGCGCCTTAGCAATTCTTAGCTCCTTTCCTTAGGTTCCAATCCGCTCCAAGCACTCCTTAGAGGCCTATGAAGAACCCATCTTCAAGTTCTAACTTCAAAGTTGAAGAACTCCCTTAGTTTCCGCCTTGCGACTAACGTAAAAATGCGTTTTTTCCGAAATCTTTCTATTGAGATATCCTTATAATACCCTTAGGGACATTGGGTTAAAGTCTTGTGGCTAATGGATCAAAATCACAAAATTTTTGTGTGGGAAAAGGCTTGAACCCGAGAGCACTTCTAGGCTAAGCTCAATGTTCTCAAATTTTTCTAAGTCTTCAAGACCTTGTCTTGCTACTAGTAGTATACTTATAACTCAATGGAGGGCTTAGACTTAAACAAATGTGAGGTTAGGATGAGTTTCACTTGGATCAAGCCTAGGTGGACAAGTTGACTTGTCAACAATATCAAGCTTAGAAGACTTATCATCTACATAGGTCAAATGACCATAACACCCTTGCAATATTTCGTCCAGCATCATGGAGGGGGTGCCACGTGTCGCCCTCTCATTCGTCCATAAAATTAGAACCTCGTGGGCCCTACAAGCGTAAAATTCCTCGGGTGGGCCCACGTGACAAAATCGTAAAATAAATTTCCATAGTGTTAATAAGTTCCATACTTTTCAAATAATGCCTTTTGAGAACCCAATTCTCAATAACGAACATTTTTCCCTACCGAAGCGTCGGAAGATTTTCCGTCGGAAAAACAATTCTTCCTTTCGTATCAATTTCCAAGTCTTGTTTCCTTACGTACATTCTCTTATACATGTCACGGACTTACGGGTGTAACATTCTTCCCCTTAGAAACTTTCGTCCCGAATGTTCTTAGTCGTTTTCAAGCCATACAAACTCGGCATAAACTCTATACTATGCCTCTCAATCAAAGCGCACAAGACCAACGATGTCACACATGACCACCACATAACATACGTAAACATAATAATGGACCTTCCGTCAGTGGTCCTTCTCACAAAACTCGAAGGTTACGATCTTCCCAAACACGGGATCCTTAGGGTTCCTTTCTTTCCTTACTTGTCATACTTTCTCGTACTTTCAAACTCATCTAGTACACGTACAAAATCTCCAATTTTGTTTCTGTTCCCCAATCCTTGGAGTTACTACCCAAACTTGGCCATATAGTTACTTACATTCCCGATAAGGCTCTTCTCGGTCCTTACGACCTAGTTCCGGTGGAACGCATCCACGAACTCGTACTACGATTAACTCAACTTGGGCCTGGCATCCTCGTGACCCTATCACATAGCGGGACCACTACCAGTCGACATCACCCCATTCCATACTCTGGTGACCGAAATGAGTCCATAACCCGACTCATCGTCACACTTAACTTGTCATTCTTAGTCTGAAATAAATCTTTCTCTTATCTCAAGGTACTTCTTACCCTATCCCCTATTCACTAGAGGTTCGTCACATAAGCCAAAGTATTTCTACTACATCCTTCCCTATCGGTCTTACACTGTTACAGGGTAATTACAACTTGTGGACTCTACACAACTATAGTCTCAGTTCACTTTATCATTCTTGTCAACATTCTTAACTTCTCACTTTACTAATCAAGGTATCCCTACCTCTGGGGTACTATCACTTACAACTGCTAGCAACAAAGGGAAAACATATACGCTAGGGCAAAATCTGAATCTAACAATGCACGTATGATTCAAAAGAATCGAGATATACCTGTAACCCTAGGCGATGTTGCTTCCTGATCCTGTCCAGTAGTCGCGTCATCTATGCGGTTCGAAGGACCGCCTGAACTATAAACTCCACCCTGACCTCTACCACGACCGGCTGACATCTGAACACCCTGTCCTGGGGAACGCACAGCTGGGGAGGAAAGGGAACCAACTACCGGACTCATAGGCTGAGCCAACTCACCGGTGCTCCTTCTAAAAGGACATACCCTCAGAATATGGCCCGGACGGCCACAATAATAACAAACACCCGTGCCATAACTATAACGGCATTTCCCCGAATGAAGCTTACCACTTCTGAAACACTGAGGAATAGGTGACCTCGACTGAGGAAATCCTCTGCTCCTCTGAGAACCTCGACCTCTGGAGCTCGGACCGACTCCTAAATACCTTGTGGGGTCAAATCTCCCACCTGTGAGCTGCGGGGATATGTACTGGGTAGGCTGGGACGAATATCTCACTCGCTGCCGAGGCAGATCGTCCAAAACTCACGGAATAACCAACGGTCTAGCCTCTTACTCGGATCTCCGCTGGCCTCTGCCTCTGCACACATGCATGCTTGGCGAATAACCTCCTGGCGACAAAGCTGCAGCACGCTTATCTTGGTCAATAACATAATGGCTTCGCCCGTGACCACTAAAGTCTTCCCTTAGCGAAGCGGAGGCTCTGGTGCTAGGGCCTCGAAACACAGCGAAGAAGAACTTCGCCATTGCTGAACAACATCCGTATAACACGGGCATAAGCCCTATCAACTCTGAGTCGACTAGTAGCTCCTGCTACTCCTTTTGCCCTTCAGGCGGTGTTGCCCTCGCCCGGAGGCATAGCGTAAGCAGAATACGTCGAGAGGAATTATCTTACTAACAGGCTCTGGGCACGATCTCGAGTGAGAAGAATAGAAACCAACTCTAAATGTCCTGTAGCCTCACTGTTTATGGGTGTGGCGCGCAACACCGATAATCAAGACTCTACTAGACACGGTGCGTAAACATTCCGAGGGTATTGCTCGATACCACTCTGTCACACCCGAACCCGGGCGTGGTGGTGCCTACACAGGCACCTTCCTTAACCACTAAGTAAACTGCGGAAATTAAATAACACCTCATTTTTTTTTAAAACCATCGTAAATGTAAGGGCGAAGCCGACAAGGCTGCCATGTAATATACATAACAAAAGACACTACACCGTATATGAGTCCAATCCCACATAAGAATACAGACATCTAAGAGTTTTACTGAAATATGACGGGACAAGGCCCCGCCGTACCCATAACTGTACAAAAGCCTGTACTGAAGGAACTATACCCAAATGATAAACTCCTGAACAGAGGGAGCTATCCAAACACTACGGCGAGGTCCTACACTGCCGATCACCAAGCTGCGTACCTAAACTGCGGCGTGACGCGGCCGAGGAGGTCGATCACGAAGAATGTACCAGTATGTGAGCGATGAAATGCGTAATGAAATCATAACGATCTAAACAAAGCGGGAGACATGTCGATAGCCAACCTACGATGCATAACACATAGCGGTCATATCAAGTCGGGGCGCGGGCCAAAGTCACTACTCAAATATAACTATGGGTCTCACGCCCGTAATATCAATCATGCGTGGAATCCTTCCTCACTGCCGTGATCCATGATGTAATAACACCAATAAGGATACATGAACACCAAGTCCCACATGTGTCCTAAATACCACGTGGTCTCATGCCCCGGAATCCACATCGTAAAGCATGACCATAGGGTAACACAAACAAATCCGGGGACATATATGATAATCAAATTACAACACATTGTGCCTTACTAACAATGAGAGTAAGCGATGGTATCCCTGATATGAAATAGGAAGCTCATGATCAAAGCGGACCATCCGCGCGGTATCATTTAACCATCCTACTCGCGGGACTATTTCACCGCGTAGGCGCGTGGACCCGCGTGAGGTATTCCTCGCATGGGACTATTTCACCCGCGTAAGCCCTACGGACTCGCGTGAGGTATTCCTCGCATAGGTTGGACCGCCCGCGTGGGACTATTTCACCGCGTAAGTCATACGGACCGCGTGAGGTATTCTCGCGTCGTGGGTAGCAATTCCACGGAATCTGCAAATGCCACAAACGGGGAATGACCGAAACAAGCGATATACCAATAGCACCTGGCTATTTCCGGCTGCATAGGCAATTCTCAACTAATCATGCCAAGTACTTATCAAGGCACGCATGGAAATAATTCTCAATTAACCAAGCCAAAGTACTTATCAAGGCACACGTAGAATAATTCTCATTTGACAAGCCAAAGTACTTATCGGAGCCTGAAATAGAATAATTCTCATTTAACAAGCCAAAGTACTTATCCGGGCACAAATAGAATAATTCTCATTTAACAAGCCAAAGTACTTATCAAGGCACTCTTAGACAAATTCTCAATTTATCAAGCCAAAGTACTAATCAAGGCACACTTAGACAAATTCTCAATTTATCAAGCCAAAGTACTAATCAAGGCACACTTAGACAAATTCTCAATTTATCAAGCCAAAGTACTAATCAAGGCACACTTAGACAAATTCTCAATTTATCAAGCCAAAGTACTCATCAAGGCACTTAGACAAATTCTCAATTTATCAAGCCAAAGTACTAATCAAGGCACACTTAGACAAATTCTCAATTTATCAAGCCAAAGTACTAATCAAGGCACACTTAGACAAATTCTCAATTTATCAAGCCAAAGTACTAATCAAGGCACACTTAGACAAATTCTCAATTTATCAAGCTAAAGTACTAATCAAGGCATCACATAGAATTATTCTCAATTAAATAGGCCAAAGTACTACGTACGTACATTCTTTTCAAAAGACTCATTTTTATGAAAAATCCCAAGATACTAACACCCGTAGTATCAAGGCGTGTCTATTCTTCAAAGTAAGTTACTATACTTTTTTGAAACTCATTTCAAAGCTTGAAACCAAGTAACTTCAAATTTTCACAAACTAGGCAACTTATGCCCTTTAATCAAAATAGACAACTTTCTAAACCTTCCATAAAGCCGTTATAACCAACTTCCCATAAAGCCGTTATAACCCTTTATGGTTTTAGACATATCCATTCCTTTTTATAACCAAGAGACTTATACTTTTAAAACCAAGTATCACATACTTACAAAATCAAGTTCTTAACTTTCAAAATACTTCAAGTCTCTTAACATTTAGAAAACAAGTTTCTTCTACTTTTAAACCTCAAGTAACTCACACCTTTAAAACAAGTTACTTATCTTAAATCATGTCATTTCTCCTCTCTTAAAACAATTAAGAAAATCACTCATTTAACTCCCCTAAAGTCATTATAATGACCTTAGGATTTTGGGACTAAGGCACTAGCCCAAAAGATTTGGAAACCACTTCCTTTTCAAGACTCTATGTACTTTAAGTAAAATACTTTCACTTTTAAGAATCCAAACTTCACTAAGAAAATGGATTTTACAACTTACAATTTAAACATCAAAGTACAATCAAGGAAGTACATAGAACAAATTCTATTCTAGGCAATCCAAATACAACCAAGGAATGGATCATTTAAGGAGTAGAACATACTTTCTTAATCTTAAGGAATCATGCTAGAAGAGGAGATAGTTCACATACATCTTCGGCTAAATCCATAAGCTAAGCGAATCGCGTGCGTAGAAGTGTCAACCTATAATGGTCACAACAAGACTATCGACTTCTAGTCTCAACGTAGAATAATACTAAGTATCACGGTCTACAATTCTACGGAAAATCGGGCAAAGACTTCCTTTGTTTCTACTCACTTTGCCACCTTTTTCAAGGTCGAATACAATAACCAAACATGCCACATTTAAGGCTCCAAACAACAACCAACGAAAGGGGATTACACGCCTTACAATACGTGTAATATTCCGCCCCACAATTCATACCAAGTAGTTTAAAACTCCAAGCCATTCTCGGCCAACTACATACTAACAATTCAAAGTCTTTTCCAACCCTTTTCAAATTCCAAGTTCTAAGGTGAACATGTTATATAGTTATAAACCACTTCAACAACTACAATTTCCTTCTTACACAACATGCGACGACTTAACGAATAATCAACTTGAATTGTAGTCTTAAGGCTAACATGCTAGTTTTCGGATTTAGGGTTCCAATAGTCAATACACTAATCCAACTATATAATATACATCTCATGCTTGCTAATAACCATAGCTACAACAATAAGTAAACTTAATTGCTAAAACGACAAGAATATACCTTTCAAAGCCCTTAAAATTTCCAAGATTCCAAAGTCGCGCCTTAGCAATTCTTAGCTCCTTTCCTTAGGTTCCAATCCGCTCCAAGCACTCCTTAGAGGCCTATGAAGAACCCATCTTCAAGTTCTAACTTCAAAGTTGAAGAACTCCCTTAGTTTCCGCCTTGCGACTAACGTAAAAATGCGTTTTTTCCGAAATCTTTCTATTGAGATATCCTTATAATACCCTTAGGGACATTGGGTTAAAGTCTTGTGGCTAATGGATCAAAATCACAAAATTTTTGTGTGGGAAAAGGCTTGAACCCGAGAGCACTTCTAGGCTAAGCTCAATGTTCTCAAATTTTTCTAAGTCTTCAAGACCTTTTCTTGCTACTAGTAGTATACTTATAACACAATGGAGGGCTTAGACTTAAACAAATGTGAGGTTAGGATGAGTTTCACTTGGATCAAGCCTAGGTGGACAAGTTGACTTGTCAACAATATCAAGCTTAGAAGACTTATCATCTACATAGGTCAAATGACCATAACACCCTTGCAATATTTCGTCCAACATCATGGAGGGGGTGCCACGTGTCGCCCTCTCATTCGTTCATAAAATTCCGTAACCCTCGTGGGCCCCACAAAACGTAAAATTCCTCGGGTGGGCCCCACGTGACAAAATCCGTAAAAATAAATTTCCATAGTGTTAATAAGTTCCATACTTTTCAAATAATGCCTTTTGAGAACCCAATTCTCAATAACGAACATTTTTCCCTTACCGACGTCCGGAAGATTTTCCGTCGGAAAAACAATTCTTCCTTTCGTATCAATTTCCAAGTCTTGTTTCCTTACGTACATTCTCTTATACATGTCCTGGACTTACGGGGTGTAACACTTGGGCCTTGCACCCTCGTGATCCTACCACCTGGAGGGACCACCTCGGCCCGGCCCTTATTAGAGTGCGGGTTGACCCGCGAATGGTCCTCAACCCGACCCATAATCGCACCAGACTCTTGTTCCCCGATCTGGAACAATATTACCTATTCAAGTCCTGAAAGCTACCACTTTCATCTTACACAACCCAAGGAATCATCCCACAATATATTTCACGCATACCACGTACTTCAACAAAGACCAACCGTAAAATCTTTTACTTAAGACGGCCTTACATCTAAGGTCTCAACTTGTTATAATATTCTAAGGCTTATAATCTCCCTATCCCTAAGCTTACCTTTTCAACTAACCATGTTCTCTAGATCACAATTTTACACAATGCTATCCAAATATAACACTCAACATAAAATCATCATATCGCGCATACAAATATCTAGAGGGTTAAGGATATACCTGTAACTACCGCTTTACTCTAATCACAGTCCTGCCCTGCAGGGCGCATAGCTAGTGAAGGTGATGAACCAGCCACTGATCCTGAAGGCTGAGTCGTAACATCCGTGCTACCCCTGGTCGGACAGTTCCTTGCAAAATGGCCCTGTTGGCCGCAAAAATAACAAGCTCCCTTGGCACCGCGACACTCCCCAAAATGCGGTCTACCACATCGACCACACCGAGGTAGGGGTGGCTGCGTCCGCCAACACCCTACTCGCGAAAACTCAACCTTGGAGCTCGACCGCTCCTCGAATACCTGGGCATACGAAGGTTGTGGAGGACCACTCTGTACTGGCGAAGGTGCATAACTAGCCTGCTGCTGAGGCGGTCCGCCTCGAAAGTCACCAAAGGACCCTGCTGTTCTGGCCCTCTTCTGCTGATCTCGGTCATTCCGTTGACCTCTCCGCTCCTCACATCCAAGTGCATAAGCCTGCATGCGGGAAATATCCATGCCCGGCTGAAGAGCTACACCCGAACAATCCTCTGCCAAGTAGTCATCGAGCCCGGTGACGTAGCGGTGTACTCTGTCCTCCATATCAGCTACTAACGCGGGGACATACCGAGCCAATGAGTCAAACTCCACATTGTACTCCCGAACCAAATGCGCCGATGCGCCTTAACGTCAAAAATTTGTCGGCCCAAGCCCTCCTCATCTGTGGAGGCAAGAAATGTGTAAGAAATGCCCCTGAGAACTCGTCCCATACGGCTGGAAGTGCATACTCTCCCCGGGACAGCTCCCACGAATCAAACCGATCATTGCGGTATCACGCGGCCGATGTGAACCTAAGACCACCGACTCGGTCTCGAAGCCCCGATCACTCATGATCTGCTTGGCTTGTCGGATGAACTCCTGCGGATCATCCTCGTGCCTCGACCCGTAGAACTACGGCGGGCTACAACTCGAAAGTCCCGTAGCCTCAAACTATACGATCTCGGGTGAACCACGGGTGCTACTAGAACTGCTGCGTCCAGCCTATCCTCATGTCTGGCCACAATCCTGGCCAATAACTGGGCCATCTCCTTGTAACCCATCTCCTCTGCTCCAGGTTGTGGGACTTGAGGCTCAGGTACCGTGGTCTCAGCAGCCACTGCTTCTTTGCTCTACTCGCGACTCCGCCTGCTGCGCTTGCCGCCATACGGGCCCTGATTGCCTTGCGTGGAGGCATAACTGGTAAAAACGAAATACGTCAGAGGGGTCCAACTTATAACATAGCTCTAAGGCACGATCTTAGAGTGAGAAGAATGGAAACCAATCCTAAATGTCCTGCAGCCTCCTGATTATAGATGTGGTGCACAACACACCGATAATCAAGACTCTACTAGACACGGTCTGTAGACACTTTCCGAGGACTAACTGCTCTGATACCACTTTTGTCACGACCCGACCTCGGGCCCGCGACTGGTGCCTTACCCCGGGCACCCTAGTGATACAACATCAGAGAAAATCAGCGGAAATAAAAACTTAAGCAAGAAACAAGATCTGACGTAAGAAAACAGGCTAGCAAAATGGTTGCCTTCTTGCATATATCTGAGAAATTTGAACGATTACATCCTTTACAAACCACGCCACAACAAGATTACTCTGGACCTCTAAAAATGTAACAACAACTATGACGGGACGGGGCCCGCCATACCACGAATGTACAAGAACCTACAAACTCGAGAAACATACCCAAAAGATAAGCCTCGGAGAAAGCGGAGCTTCCTAATCTGTGAGCTGTGATCCTATGGCGAGGATCAACAACCGATATACCTCTACTGCGGCATGACGCGGCCGAAAGTCGGTCTGCAACAGTACCAAGTATGTGGCGAAAATAATGTAAACGAAATCATAACAGTCTAACTATAGTTCACGACATAAAAGCAGTCATGTCAAAGCAGGGACTCACGCCCTCAAAGTCATCACTCAAGTATAACCAAGGGTCTCACGCCCACAATATCAATCATGCCCACATCGGCCATGCCGGAATTCTCCATCGGTGTAGACATGTCCAGGATGCAATAACAGTATATCGGGTAATCAACCATGCCGCATGGCCACATGCCCCCGGAATTCTTCATCGGTGCAGACATGTCCATGTAACAACAATAACAATATATCGGGTAATCAACCCTGCCGCATGGCCACATGCCCCCAGAATTCTTCATCGGTGCAGACATGTCCATGTAACAACAATAACAATATACCGGGTGATTAACCCGCGTAACGCATCTTTGTTATACCCGTATTTCGGTATATGCGTGGGGCGTACGTAGAAAAGTTTGGGCTTTAAAGTAGGCTTGGCCGATTATTTTTGTTCACAACACCCGATTAGAGTCGTTTTTCGACGAAACGTTTTACACAACTTGCGAAGGGAAAATTCCGGCTATGTCATTTCTAATTTTTGCGGATTTTTCCGAGAGACGAAACATTTTGGACCAACAAGAGGGCGACACTTGTCACCCTCTAGTTGGTGGGAGTGGGCGGTAAAGCATGGGACAAAGTGGTTGGGTTTTTGTCAAGTAGTAGGTAGGATATTTTTGTGGTAGATGGATAAGGTGCACTTGGCATGATCATGGCCCTACACTTGCCTTGCACTTGGCATGATCTTGGCCATTGGTTGGCCTTTGCTAGACCTATAAATACCCCCCCCCCCCTTTGAAGACTTCTTCATCAATGCTACAAATTCCACGTCTTGAAATCTTCCCTCCTCCTTGTTGGTTTCGTCCCACCCTCCCTGTGAGGCCTTGTGGCGAGAGCTCTCCCCTTGGCGAGAGTACCCCCAGTGGGGTTGGCGAGGTATACACCCCCTTTGTGGTGTTGTCTCGTATAAATACCCCCCCTCTTGGTAGAAATACTCTCAAAAGTATTGTTACTATACCCAAATTACCTTAGCCTTATACCTTGTAGTGTTCCAAGGTTACACTTATACGAAAAGCCCAGAAATACTATTATACTTCCCGTCAGTCACAAAACCGAACCCTAAGGAAAATTTCCATAGTTAGTTGGAGTATTATGTAGAAGTTGGTTAGAACTTCTAAGGGTGGTTTGGAGGCGGGTTGGGCGCACGGAGTTGGAGCTAAGCGTTGCTCGGGAGGCGACATTAAACTAGGATAATTTTGGGCTTATCGAGGTAATATCTTGTCCCCTTATTGTAATTGGAAATTACATGTTGTAAGACTTATATAGTTGAAGTATACTATATATAGAACTGAACCTAGCTTTGCGGCAATGTCTTTTGACTTAAGCCTGAATATAAAGAAAGAGAACTGAACTGTAATTACATAGGACGTATTCAGATGAGACTTGTGTAGCATTACTGTGAAGTAGAATTGTACACGTCCGGTTAGATGTATAAACCCCCCCTGGTTGGCTTGATAGCCGGCCTCGATAGAGGAGGAGATTTACGCGGTTGCGGGGGGGGGGGGGGGAGGTGCTGCCGAATTTTATGTAGAATGTTCTACGATATGATCTAGATGTTAATAAGCGCCTTGTGGCCTTATAGGTTGAAGTACCATGCGTGGCGCGATCTACTTGGCTTAAGGAGTAGCCGACGGTTTGAGGTACTTGGAGCGTTTTGCTATTAGTCGATAATCGTCGCGAGGTATGTGAACCTCTTCCTACCTTTTCTAGCATGATATGTGTATAACTATGTAGTACGGTAGACGTACATGTGTAAAATGCTTTGTGGTTTTAAAAGGTAACTGACTTGATGTGTGATAATAAAGAAGAGTTATACTAGCTTTATGGGAAGTTAGGTATAACGTTTTAAGAGTGGTAAAGAGAATGGTTTACTGATTTTAAAAGTTAAGAGGCTTAATCTTAAAGATAAGAGACTTAACTTGTTTTACTTGGTAATTAACATTTTGTTAAAAATGTTGTAAAACCTCATTCGCGATTAATGAGTACTTGATTTTAAAAGCAATAATGTTTCTTGATTTGAAATCGAGAATAAGTATCGAACAAACCACAGCAGCGCTAATAAAGGGAAATGTTTTGACTAATAATGTATTAGTAAAACCAATAGAAACTTCCATCTGCATAGAAACTAAGATGAGACAAAATGATGTTACATTTTCTAGATCATGGTTGCTTAAATAAGATTGTTATAAACAAGAATAACCTACTCACGTATCAGACATATGTTTCTCAAATTGCTTTTAAAGGAGAATTATATCATTAAGTGATTAAAATTATGAACTCTGAAACCTTTGAAAATGAGAAACTTGAGTAATTGAAATTAGGCAAACTTGAGACATTTGAAAAGAATGTTGTTACTTGATTTCTGAGAGAAGTGTTTTGATTTACTTCAAAAGATAATCACTCTATTTTCATATACTACGGGTATTGTGTGACTTTTGTAAACGTAACGTATCTTTTAAAAGATAATGTATGAAGTACTTTGGGAATAGATACCCGATCTTGTTAATCATATATTAGAATGTACCTTGTGTGTATAACTTGATTGTGTTGGTTTGTGATAGCCTTGTAATACTTTCTTGTTGATTTGATAAGTAAACATGCTAGGATGCTACGTGTGTTAGTATCTTGTGATGTTTTGTGTAAAGGGGTTTTCCTCATTGCGCTTAAAGTTGTTTGACTCTCGGTAGTTATGTTGGTATTGTACCACTCACCTTGACTTGTTTCGGAGGTTGCCGCCTCCGTCTGGGTAGACTCGGTGATGCAGGACCATGATTCGAGAATACCTCATGCGGGTCCGAGGATCCATGCGGAACTACTGGGAGTTCGGGTTAGTTTGCGGCCGCGTGGTCATGCGGTCTTTGTGGCTACGCGATGCGAGTCGGGGCGATGCTTGGGAGTAGCTACCCTCGATGCGAGGAATACCTCATGCGGGCCATGAGGTTGGCCTATCGCGAGCTACGGAGAGTTCGGGGCTAGACGCGCACATTTGATCTGCGGGCGAGTGACCAACTTTGATCATGTGACTGCAGACAGATATCATGATACGATTTATGACCACATTAATCTTGTGGGTGTTAGTAGTCGGTTATGCCTTACGTTCACCTGTCTTGTTTTATTAGGACACAGGTGGGACACGGTGTTCATGTGTATTTCTTGGTGCTTTTATATCATAAAGCTGGCGGTGAGAAAGTATTCCACGGGCATGATTGATGTTATGGGCGTGAGACCCATAGTTACATTTGAGTGATGACTTTGAGGCGTGAGTCACGACTTGACATATCGCCTATTTATTGTGAGCGTAGTTTGGTTATCATACATGTCTCTGCTTTATAGACTATTATGATTTCATTTACGTATTTTGAGTTTCACATACTTGGTACTGTTATCGACCTCGCCGGGCTGCATTCATCTGCGCAGTTGAGGTACACGCGATCGTTGATCCTAGCTCTCGAGTCACGATTCGGCATTTGGGAAGCTCGTTTCTCGGAGGCTTATCAGTGGTATAGTCCACTGTCGTAGTAGGTGTTTACATTCGGGGTTTTGGCGGGGCCCCGTCCGCCATTGTTGTCGTATCATTCTTAGAAGTGCTGTAATCTTGTTGTGGCGAGTTGTAGAAAGGGATATAGCTATTCAAATTGTTATATATTATGAAGGTAATCGTTTTTGGGTTGCTTTGTCTTCTTATTTCTTGTCTTATTGCATTGGTTTCATGTTATTGTTTTATGTTCATTGATTACTCGATGTTGTATCACTAGGGTGCAGGGTAAGGCACGATCACGGGCGAGGTTGGTCGTGACAAAAGTGGTATCGAGCGATTAATCCTCGGAAAGTGTCTGCACCGTATCCGATGAAGTCTTGATTATCGGTGTGTTGTGCACCACAAATAATCGAGGAGGCTATAGGATATTTAGGATTGGTTTTATTCTTCTCACTCTGAGATCGTGCCTTAGAGTGTGTTGTAAGTTGGACCTCTCACGTATTTCTTTCCACCCGTTATGCCTCGCGTAGGCAAACCGGGCCCGGGAGGGCAAAGCGGCGAGGAGGCTGCGAGTAAATCTGAGAGGTTACGAGGCTGAGCCCAACCATCACGAGTTAGGTGCTTCGTTCGGGGAGTTATGCTACGTCACCAGCCCCAGCAGAGTTGAGCACGGCGGCAGCAGTCCCTACTGCGGCCATGACATTTGAACCTTCAGTTCCACGACCGGAAACAGAGAATATAGATTTCGAAGAGGCGACCCTGTTACTAGCTATGGATTTGGCTACCAGAGAGTATACCGATGTACCGCGAGTCTTGATGACTATCTAAGAGAGGGTTGTACAAGAGTAATTCTTCAGTTAGGCTTGAGCATGGCACGTATGCGGGCTTATGCGCGTGAGCCAAGCGTAGAGATCAACGGGTTAACGAAGGACGAGAAGAGGCGAGCGTGAAGGTCCTTTGGTAACTTTCGAGGCGAGTCACCTCACCAGCGGATTAGATTGCACATCCACCAGTGCAGAGAGGTCCTCCACGGGGTTCAGGACGTTCGGGGTATGCAGGAGTTGGTCAGAACTCCAGGGCTTCCGGTTCACAGTGTGACAGACGTCATCCCGGGGAACGTCGTCTTTTTGTTGGTGCTCGTATTACCGGCGGCCGTCAGGGCCATGTGTCGAATGGGTGACCTAGTAGGAGGGTTGTAAGTAGGAGGACTTAGCTTTCATGATCGATGGGTAGTTCGTCACCTTCCTTAGCTATGCGCCCTACGGGGCAGGTTTGATTAGAACGACTAAGGGGAGTGAAGCAGTAAATACAGATAGATCTTTAACCCTCTAGGGTTTTGTATGTGTGATAGGGTGAGTATACCTTAAGTGTTATATTCTGATAGCATTGTGTAAATTGTAATTAGAAATCTTGGTTAGTTAACCAAGTAAGATTTGGGGGATAGAGAAGGTGTGAGCCTTAGAGCTTTATACGTAGAGACCTTAGAGGTAAGGCCATCTCGAGTAAGGGTGTAGTGTTATGTTTGATCCTTATCGGAGTGCATAGTGCACGTGAGCTATGTTTGTGGGATAAGTCCCTGAGTAGTGTGAAATGAAAGAGGGTAGTTGAGCTAAGAAGACCGCTAGGTTTTCGTAACGTGATTAGTAAGATTGTTCCGGATCGGGGAGCTAGTATTGTGCGCGTTGCCGGGTCGGGTTGAGGCCACGTTACGGGTCAACCCGCGGCATGTTTGGTGGTGGGGTCAGTTTTTGGTGGTCCCGCCTTGTGATAGGGTCATAAGGGTGTTTGGCCCAAGTTTAGTTAACCAGCGTACGAGTTCGTGGATGCGTTCAACCAGTAGTCGGGCCGATGAGGTCAGCCCGTCTTATCTTTTAGTCCAAACCGTGTACTCGGTGGTATGTTGCGAGGCGTTATATCAGAAAGGTTGTAAGGCTGCACGGGGTGCCTACCTTTACCTTATGACAGACAGTGGAGCCCAGGTTACGGCTGTTTCTTTTTCTGGAAGTTTTACCAGGCAGGATTAGGAACTCAGGTGAGTCTCCGTATCGTATTCGCCCTCGGGCCAGTGTGTGGATTTCAGGGGTAGCTGTAAGGATTGTTGTCTCCTGTTGAGGGAGTGTTTTAGTAGCTACCATTTCAGTGTTCGGATGTCGCTTTATGACGCCTTGCAGGGCGGAAGTGTAAGTTGCCGGTCGATTGGTTTGATGTTGGCAAGGTTCAGATAGTTGGTTCAGGCTTGTTCCAACAGACTGTGGATAGGGTGAGGCTTATCTAGAAGAGGTTTTTGGCAGCTCAGAGAAATCGTGCGGATTATCGGCGACGACGCTTAGAGTTCAGGTTGACGGTCTTCTTGAAGGTACCACCGGATAAGTGCGATGAGCTTTGGAAAACAGAGAAACTTAGCGAGTTACTTTGGGCCTTTTGAGTTCATGTGAAAAATAGGCGGGTTGCCTATATGTTAGCATTTGCCGTCCGACTTAGGAAGGCAAGACGTCCGGTCTTTCGTATTGTTATGTTGGAAAGTATCGGAGATCCATCCAGTGTTCGATTAATGATGACCACGTTAAAGATAGTAACCCGAGTTTTGGGGCGAAGCGAATGAAATGTGGTAAGAGTTCGAGTGTACAAGCAAGTGCGATACGTAAGGAAGAAGCGAGCATGTATGGCGAGCATAGATGTGATCATTTCTTTTGTAAAGAGAAGGTGCGAAAGAAGTATATTTTAGAACCCCGAGAGAGGTATTGGTGGTGATGTTAGAGGTGTTTCCTCGTGGACTTGGATGGAGGTATTTGCGCGGGTGTTTCTGTGGCCATGTGGGCAGGACTGTTCTCGTAAGTAAAGTAGTGAAGACTATACTGGCGCGCGTTTGTTTTGAGACTTAGAAGGAACATTCGGGACGAATATTTCTAAGGAGGGGAGAATGTTATACCGTATTTCAGTATATGCGTGGGGCGTGCGTAGAAAAGTTTGGGCTTTAAAGTAGGCTTGGCCGATTATTTTTTGTTCACAACACCCGATTAGAGTCGTTTTCGACGAAACGTTTTACACAACTTGCGAAGGGAAAATTCCGGCTATGTCATTTCTAATTTTTGCGGATTTTTCCGAGAGACGAAACATTTTGGACCAACAAGAGGGCGACACTTGTCACCCTCTAGTTGGTGGGAGTGAAGCGATGGCGTGGGACAAAGTGGTTGGGTTTTTGTCAAGTAGTAGGTAGGATATTTTTGTGGTAGGTGGATAAGGTGCACTTGGCATGATCATGGCCCTACACTTGCCTTGCACTTGGCATGATCTTGGCCATTGGTTGGCCTTTGCTAGACCTATAAATACCCCCCCCCCCTTTGAAGACTTCTTCATCCATTCTACAAATTCAAGTCTTGAAATCTTCCCTCCTCCTTGTTGGTTTCGTCCCACCTCCCCTTTGTGAGGCCTTGTGGCGAGAGCTCTCCCTTGCCGAGAGTACCCCACAGTGGGGTTGGCCGAGGGGTATACACCCCCCCCCCTTTGTGGTGTTGTCTCGTATAAATACCCCCTCTTGGTAGAAATACTCTCAAAAGTATTGTTACTATACCCAAATTACCTTAGCCTTATACCTTGTAGTATTCCAAGGTTACACTTATACGAAAAGCCCAGAAATACTATTATACTTCCCGTCAGTCACAAAACCGAACCCTAAGGAAAATCTCCATAGTTAGTTGGAGTATTATGTAGAAGTTGGTTAGAACTTCTAAGGGTGGTTTGGAGCGGGTTGAGGCCTTGGAGTTGAGCTAAACGTTGCTCAGGAGCGACATTAAACTAGGATAATTTGGGCTTATCGAGGTAATATCTTGTCCCCTTATTGTAATTGGAAATTACATGTTGTAAGACTTATATAGTTGAAGTATACTATATATAGAACTGAACCTAGCTTTGCGGCAATGTCTTTTGACTTAAGCCTGAATATAAAGAAAGAGAACTGAACTGTAATTACATAGGACTGTATTACAGTAGACTTGTGTAGCATTACTGTGAAGTAGAATTGTACACGTCTGGTTAGATGTATAAACCCCCCCCTGGTTGGCTTGATAGCCGGCCTCGATAGAGGAGGAGATTTCTGCCATGTGCGGGAGTGTTCGAATTTTACGTAGAATGTTCTATGATATGATCTAGATGTTAATAAGCGCCTTGTGGCCTTATAGGTTGAAGTACCATGCGTGGCGCGATCTACTTGGCTTAAGGAGTAGCCGACGGTTTGAGGTACTTGGAGCGTTTTGCTATTAGTCGATAATCGTCGCGAGGTATGTGAACCTCTTCCTACCTTTTCTAGCATGATATGTGTATAACTATGTAGTACGGTGAGCGTACGTGTAAAATGCTTTGTGGTTTTAAAAGGTAACTGACTTGATGTGTGATAATAAAGAAGAGTTATACTAGCTTTATGGGAAGTTAGGTATAAGGTTTTAAGAGTGGTAAAGAGAATGGTTTACTGATTTTAAAAGTTAAGAGGCTTAATCTTAAAGATAAGAGACTTAACTTGTTTTACTTGGTAATTAACATTTTGTTAAAAATGTTGTAAAACCTCATTCGCGAGTAATGAGTACTTGATTTTAAAAGCAATAATGTTTTACTGATTTCGGAAATCAGAATAAGTATCGAACAAACCACAGCAGCGCTAATAAAGGGAAATATTTTGACTAATAATGTATTAGTAAAACCAATAGAAACTTCCATCTGCATAGAAACTAAGATGAGACAAAATGATGTTACATTTCCTAGATCATGGTTGCTTAAATAAGATTGTTATAAACAAGAATAACCTACTCACGTATCAGACATATGTTTCTCAAATTGCTTTTAAAGGAGAATTATATCATTAAGTGATTAAAATTATGAACTACGAAACCTTTCAAAAATGAGAAACTTGAGTAATTGAAATTAGGCAAACTTGAGACATTTGGAAAAGAATGTTGTTACTTGATTTTACGAAGAGAAGTGTTTTGATTTACTTCAAAAGATAATCACTCTATTTTCATATACTACGGGTATTGTGTGACTTTTGTAAACGTAACGTATCTTTTAAAAGATAATGTATGAAGTACTTTGGGAATAGATACCCGATCTTGTTAATCATATATTAGAATGTACCTTGTGTGTATAACTTGATTGTGTTGGTTTGTGATAGCCTTGTAATACTTTCTTGTTGATTTGATAAGTAAACATGCTAGGATGCTACGTGTGTTAGTATCTTGTGATGTTTTGTGTAAAGGGGTTTTCCTCGACCGCGCTTAAAGTTGTTTGACTCTCAGCTGTTATGTTGGTATTGTACCACTCACCTTGACTTGTTTCCGGAGGTTAAGCTGCCCTCCGATGCGGGGTAGACTCAGGCGGTCTGGGACCATGATTCGAGAATACCTCATGTCGTATCATTCTTAGAGGTCTGTAGTACTGTTGTGGGCAGAGTTGTAGAAAGGGATGTAACTGTTCAAATTGTTATATATTATGAAGGTAACCGTTTTTGGGTTAGCCTGTCTTCTTATTTCACTGTCTTATTGCATTGGTTTCATGTTATTGTTTTATGTTCCGCTGATTACTCTGATGTTGTATCACTAGGGTGCCCGGGGTAAGGCACCAGTCACGGGCACGGGTTCGGTCGTGACACATGCCCCCGGAATTCTTCATCGGTGCAGACATGTCCATGTAACAACAATATGTTATACCCCGTATTTCCAGAGTATATACGTGAGGGCGTACGTATACAATTTGAGCCTTAAAGTAGGCATAGGTTCGAATTTGTGCATAGCTACCAAAAGGAGTCGTTTTTCGACGAAACGTTTCCACAGCTTTCGAAGGAAAATTCGGCTATGTCATTTATAATTTTTGCGGATTTTTCGAGAGACGAAACATTTTGGACCAACGGGAGGGTGACATGTGTCACCTCACATCGACGTGAGAAGTGGACGGCAAAGGCAAGCAAAGGCACGGTTTTTGTGCCTTGGGTTAGGTAGGATATTTGTGCAAGTTGGTGTGGTAGATGGATAAGGTCCACATGGTTGAAATCTAGCCCTACACTTGCACCACACTTGTCTTCATCTTGGCCATTGGTTGGCTTTCACTTGACTATAAATACCCTCTAGTTGAAGACATTCTTCATCCAAAATTGAGCAATCTTTCTAAGTCTCAAACCCTCCTCTCCTCTTGTGATCTCGTCCGCCACACACCCTCCCCCTCTTGAAGGCCCCTTGGCCGAAACCTACCCCCTTTTTAGAGGCTTGGCCGTGGGGTACACCCCCCCTAGCCTAGTTGTTTTCGTATAATACCCCTTGTTGTGGTATAGAAATACTCTCCTAGTATTGTTATAATGCCCAAAATACTTTAGCCAAATACCTTGTAGTATTCCCAAGGTTACACTTATACAAAAGCCCAGAAAATACTATTATACTTCCCTCAGTCACAAAAACGAAACCCTAAGTAAATCTTCACCCGTAGTTGAAGTTTTAAGTAGAAGTTGGTTAGAACTTCTAAGGGTTGTTTGGAGCGGGTTGGAGCGCACAGAGTAGGAGATAAACCTTGCTCAGGATCGACATATAAATTCGGATAATTTTGGGCTTATCGAGGTAAACACTCTTGACCTTCTGTTGTAATTGGAAATTACATGTTGTAGGAGTATATAGTTAAGTATACTATATATATAGAACTGAACAACACTGTGCGGCAATGTCTTTTGACTTAAGCCTGAATAATACTTACGGCAATGTCTTGCGACTTAAGCCTGAATTTTAAGAACTGAACTGAACTGTAATTACATAGGGCTGTATTACAGTAGACTCGTGTAGCATTACTGTGTAGTAGAATTGTACACGTCCGGTTAGACGTGTTAACCCCCCCCTGGTTGGCTTGGTAGCCGGCCTCGATAAGGGAGGAGATTTACGCTGCGGGAGAGTCTGCGAATTTTCTGTAGAATTTTTTAAGTCGGGATCTAAAGATATTAATAGGCGCCTTGTGGCCTCTATAGGTTGAAGTACTACGTGTGGAGTGATCTGCTTGGCTTAAGGTGTAGCCGACGGTTTGAGGTACTTGGAGCGTTTTGCTATTAGTCGATAAGTCGCGAGGTATGTGAACCTCTTCCTATCTGTTCTAGCATGATATGTGTATAACTATGTAGTACGGTGAGCGTACATGTGTTAAAGGTATTTGATTGTCTTTAAACATAAAGTGTTATAACGGCTTTATGGGATGTTGGTTATAACAGCTCTATGTAAATGAGAAATGCTTTGTGGTTTTTAAAAAGATAACTGATTTGACTTATAACCGACTGGATGTAAAAGAACCTTGGAGTATTCTAAAAGATTAAGAAACCTTTTTGAAAGAAGTGTGTACTTGGTTTGAAAACATAAGAGTTATACCAGCTTTATGAGAAGTTAGGTGTAACGCCTTAAGAGAGATAAAAATAATGGTTTAATGGTTTAGAAGTTAAGAGACTTATTCTTAAAGGATAAGAGACTTGACTTAATATGGATGTTTGTGTGAAACCTCATTCGTGAGTAATGAGTACTTGGTTTTGGAAGGAATAATGTTTTACTGATTTCGGAAATCAGAATGTGTATCGACAAACCACTGCAGCGTTAATAAAGGAAAATGTATTTAATAATTAAGTATTATTAAAACCAGTAGAAACCTCCATCTGCATAGAAGCTAAGATGAGACAAAATGATATTACATTTTCTAGATCATGTGCTTAATAAGATTGATTATGAACAAGAATAACTGCTACTTTATGGCATATGTTACTCAATTGTTTTAAAAGAGATTAAGACATTGAACTATGAAACTTTTCAAAAAGAGACTTGCGTAATTAAAATTAGGCAAACTGGAACCTTAGGGAAAAGAAAGGCATTGTGTTGTCTTAAAATGGTTTAAAGCATAAGGTGTTATAACAGCTTTATGGGAAGTTGGTTATAACGACCTTATGAAAACAAAAGAAAGGTTTTATCATTGGTTTTAACGTGGTAACTTGACTTTAAAAAAAGAAAGTATGGAAGTTGTTTTGGTTTACTTAAAAGATATAAGTCACTCTATTTTTTATACTACGGGTATCGGGTGACTTTTATAAAAGGAATAAATCTCTTTAAAAGGAATTTAACGTACGTAGTACTTTAGGGTTAAAAACCGAACTTGGGCATAAAATGGAAGTACTTCGAGTTGTGTATAAACTTGCCTATGCTTGTTGTTGTGAAACTTGCCTATGCTTGTTGTTGTGAAACTTGCTTATGCTTGTTGTGATAGCCTTTGTTGTGCAAGAATTGTGTTTCTATACTACCGCGTCTCTCGATGGAGGGTCGGTTGACTTGTTGAGAACTTACTTGGACGTGACCGGCGATGTGGATACATTCCACGCACGCTCGCTGATAGTGTTACTTTTGTTAATCGCTTTGGACATCGACACGATGCGTAGCGCGGGTATGCTTCCACTTTGATTACCGCCTTGTTGTCTTATTGTTTCCCTTTGGACATACCGACCGCGATCGTGGCGCGCGGGTATGCTTCCATTTGGAATGTTGTCTTATTTGCTCCCTTTGGACATATCGACACGATCGTAGCGCACGGGTATGCTTCCAATTGGAATCCGTCTTATTGTTTCTCGACATATCGACACGATGCGTAAGCGCGCGGGTATGCTTCCAATTGGAATCCGTCTTATTGTTTCCTCGGACATCGACACGATCGTAGCGCACGGGTATGCTTCCATTTGGAATGTTGTCTTATTTGTTCCCTTTGGACATCGACACGATGCATAGCGCACGGGTATGCTCCCATTTGGATTCTTGTCTTGTTGTTATCATATCATAGGCGCCGGTGAGAAAGGTACTCGGGCAGGATTGATGTTGTGGGCGTGAGACCCTGAATTGATATAACTGTTATGTGTGTGTACTGTAGTTTGGTTATCATACCTGTCTCCCGCTTTTATAGACTATTATGATTTCATTTACTGATATTTCTGATTTCACATACTTGGTACTGTTATCGACCTCGCCCGCGTTCATCCGCAGTAGGAGTACATCGATTGTCGATCCGCGTTTAGGATCTCATTTCAGCGTTTTGGGAAGCTCCGTTCCTTCGGAGGCTTATCTGTTGGTATGTTACCCTGAGTCTGTAGGTTCTTGTACATTCAGGGGTATGGCGGGGCCCTGTCCCGTCATAGTTGTTGTATAAACTCTTAAGTGCAGCCTTTGTGTGGGCGGGGTTTTGTAAAAAGGATTAAAGCTTCGTTTTAAAAAGAGTTGTTTATATATATTTTATTGGAAGGTAACCGTTTGGTTGGCTTTGTTTCATTATCTCGCCTCATGTTCATGTTTATGTTTTTATTTCCGCTGGTTGTCTCTGATGTTGTATCACTAGGGTGCCCGGGGTAAGGCACCAGTCACGGGCCCGGGATCGGGTCGTGACAAAGTGGTATCAGAGCAGTTAGTCCTCGGAAAGTGTCTACACACCGTGTCTAGTAGAGTCTTGATTATCGTGTGTTGTGCACCACATCTATAATCGAGGAGGTGCAGGACATTTAGGGTTGGTTTCCATTCTTCTCATTCCGAGATCGTGCCTTAGAGTGTGTAATAAGATCGACCCTCCGACATACTTCGTTTTTACGATTATGCCTCGCGTAAGACAACCGGGCCCGAAGGCAAGGCAGCAGGGAGCTGCGAGTAAATGGCGAGACCACGATACGAGCCTCGATCCGCGATGCAGCAGAGGAGATGAGTCACGAGGAGGCGATTAATGGCGGGTTGTGGCGAACTTGAGGATAAGGCCGGACGCAGCGATTCGATCCAGAGCACCGTAATTCAACCCCGAACGACGGTTTGAGACTACGGGATTTTCCGAGGTGTAACGCGAGTTTTATGGGTCGAGACACGAGGATGATCGCGGGAGTTCATCCGGCGATTCTGACGGATCATGAGAGTGATCAAGGCATCGGACCGAGTCGGTGGTCCTAGGTTACGCATCGGTGCGTGATACGCGATCGATTGGTTTGATTCGTGAGGCCGTCGGGAGAGAATGCACTTCCGGCTTTATGGGGACGAGTTCTCGAGGCCTTTCTTGCACATTTCTTGCCTCGCAGATGAGGAGGGCTCGGGACAGATTTTTGGTGTTGCGGCGAGCAGGCGTCGGTTCGAGTACAATGTGGAGTTCGACTCATTGGCGATGCGTCCCGCGTTGGTAGCTAGTATGGAGGATCGAGTGCACCGATATGTTACAGGCTCGATGATCACCTAGCCGAGTTGTTCAGATTGTAGCTATCACGACCGAACCGGGCCCGTGGATCGTGCCTTACCCGGGCACCCTAGTGATACAACATCGAGAGAAAATCAGCGGAAATAAAAACATGAACATGAATTAAGAGAAAAGATAAATAAACAGCCAACCAAAGCGTTGTCTTCATCATATATACATAAATACCCGACGATTATCCTTTTACAAACCCCGCCACAACAATTGCTCTGGACCTCTAAGATTTTTACAACTATGACGGACGAGGCGCCATACCACGAATGTATAAGAATCTGACTCGAGTAACATACCAAAAGATAAGCCTCGAAGGAAAGAGCTTCCCAACACGAAATGTGATCCTATAAGCGGGGATCGACGGTCGATGTACCTTTTACTGCGGCATGAACGCAGCTTCAGGAGGTCGATAACAGTACCAAGTATGTGAAATCGTAAAATCAGTAAATGAAATCATAATAGTCTATATAAAGTAGGAGACATGTATGATAACCAAACTGATTCCACATAAAGAAGTCATGTCAGTCGGGGACTCACGCCTCAAAGTCATCCTCATGCGTGGAACTTCTTCCTCACTGCCATCTAGGTACAAATCATGTGATACGTATAACAGGTCTCGGCCCCATCTTATGGACCCAATATAGAAACGTGTGGAATACATTCCTGCTCATCCCAACCTAGTCGAGTGAAATACATTCGGATGAACCGGTAGTCAAGTGAAATACATTCCGGATGAGCCGTGTCAGGTGAAATACATTCGGATGAGCCGTGTCGGTGAAATACATTCCGGATGAACCGTGTCAGTGAAATACATTCCACGATGAGCCGTGTCGGTGAAATACATTCGGATGAGCCGTGTCAGTGAAATACATTCGGATGAGCCGGTAATCAAGTGACATACATTCGGATGAACCGTGAATCGAGTAGAACACAATACTTGCACAACAAGGTCACGACCGAACCGGGCCGTGGTGGTGCCTTACCCCGGCACCCTAGTGATACAACATCGAGAAAATCGGAAATAAAAACATGAACATGAATTAAGAGAAAAGATAAATAAACAGTCAACCAAAAGCGATTTGCCTTCATCATAAATACATAAAATACCGAACAATTATCCTTTTACAAACCCCGCCACAATTACTCTGGACCTCTAAGATTTTTACAACGGCTATGACGGACGGGGCCCGCCATACCACGAATGTATAAGAATCTGACTCGAGGGTAACATACCAAAAGATAAGCCTCGAAGGAACGGAGCTTCCAAACACGCTGGACTGTGATCCTATAAGCGGGGAACGACAGTCGATGTACCTATTACCTGCGGCATGAACGCAGCCCCCCGAAGGAGGTCGATAACAGTACCAAGTATGTGAAATCGTAAAATCAGTAAATGAAATCATAATAGTCTATAAAGCGGGAGACATTTATGATAACCAAACTACTGATTCACAACATAAGAGCGATCATGTCAAGTCGTGGACTCACGCCTAAAAGTCATCCTCATGCGTGGAACTCCTTCCTCACTGCCGGCAGTCTAGGTACAAATCATGTGATACGTATAACAGGTCTCGGCCCATCTTATGGACCCAATATAGAAAAGGGTGGAATACATTCCCGGATGAACCGGTAGTCAAGTGAAATACATTCCCGGATGAACCGGTCTCAGTGAAATACATTCCGGATGAACCGGTCCTCAAGTAAAATACATTCCGGATGAACCGGTAATCAAGCGAAACACATTCGGATGAACCGTAGTCGAGTGAAATACATTCGGATGAGCCGGTAATCAAGTGATATACATTCGGATGACCGGTAGTCAAGTGATATACATTCCAGTATGAACCGGTAGTCGAGTAGAACACAGTACTTACACAACAAGGCTATCACACGTAACATGGTCAAGTTTCATAACAACAAGTATAAGCAAGTTACACACGACTCAAGGTACTTTCATTTTATATCAAAGTCCGGATTTTAACCTTAAAGTACTACGTCCATTAAATTCCTTTTAAGATCCATTTCTTTTACAAAGGTCACCCGATACGTAGTATAAAATTTGAGTGACTAACATTGTTAAGTAAACCAAAATGCTTTCCTTTGTAAAAATCAAGTAACAACCTTATTTTCCAAACGCTCAAGTTTGCCTAATTTCAATGCTCAAGTTTCTCATTTTAGAAAAAGGTTTAGTAGCTCATAGTTTTAGTCCTTTAAAACATAATTCTCCTTTAAGCGTTTTGAGAAACATATGTCTTATATGTGAGTAGGTTATTCTTGTTTATAATCAATCTTATTAAGCGACCATGATCTAGGAAATGTAATATCATTTTGTCTCATCTTAGCTTATGCGGATGGAGGTTTCTCTTGGTTTTAATAATACTTCATTAGTCAATACATTTTCCTTTTATTAACGCCGCAGTGGTTTGTCGATACACATTCGATTTCGAAATCAAGAAAACATTCTTAAGCCGTTATACCTAACTTTCCATAAAGCTAGTATAACTCTTAAGCTTTCAAAACCAAGTACTATTCATTCTTTCAAAGCGATTCATAAATCTTTTGAAATACTTCAAGTTCTTTATTAACACATATCAAGCGCTTATTATTCAAATCGATTACCTTTTATAAACCACAAAGTATTTGCTTATCCACATAAAGTCATTATAACCGACTTCCCATAAAGCCTTTATAACACTTTATGTTTTAAACCAATCAAATACATTTAGCACATGACGTCTACCGTACTACATAGTTCACATATCATGCTAGAAGAGATAGGAAGAGGTTCACATACCTCGCGACGATTGTCGACTAATAGCAAACGCTCCAAGTACCTCAAACGCCGGCTACTCCTTAAGCCAAGTGGATCACTCCACACGTAGTACTACCACCTATAGAGGCCACAAAGCGCCTATTAATACCTTTAGATCGGCGTAGAATATTCTGAGAAAATTCGGCACCTCCCCGCAACAGCGTAAAACTCCTCCTCTAACGAGGCTACCAAGCCAACCAGGGTTAACACGTCTGACCGGGCGTGTACAATTCTACTACGGCAATGCTACACAAGTCTCGTAATGTCTGATCCTATGTAATTACTGATTCGATTCTCTTATTTAAATTCAGCTTAAGTCGCAAGACATTCCGTAAGTATTATTCAGCTTAAGTCAAAAGACATTGCCGCACATTTATAATGTTCAGTTCTATATATAGTATACTTCAACTATATATTCCAACAACATGTAATTTCCAATTACAAATGAAGGTCAAGAATGTTTACCTCGATAAGCCCAAAATTATCCGAGTTTATATGTCGTTCTGAACAAGGTTTAGCTCTACTCCGTGCGCTCCCAAAACGCTCCAGAAACCCTTAGAAGTGTCTACACAACTTCTACTTAATACTTCAACCACGGGTGAAGATTTTTCCTTAGGGTTTCGTTTAGTGGCTAAAGGAAAGTATAATAGTATTTTCAAGCCAGTATAAAGGTACTTTGGAAAGTACTACAAGGTATTTGGCTACAGTAATTTGGGCATTATAACGATCCTTGGAGAATACATTACTACCAAGGGGGGTAGTCTTTGTACTAGCACAACTAGGCTAGGGGTTGCTCTCGGCAGAGCCACTAGGCAGGGGTTGCTCTCGGCCAAGGGGCCTTCTCAAAGGGGAGGGGTGTGGCGGACGACTACTACAAGGAGAGGGAGGAGATTTCAAGACTTAGGCACATTTTGGATGAAGAACTCTTCAAGCTTAGGGGGGTATTTATAGGTCAAGCCATGGCCAACCAATGGCCAAGATGAAGACAAGTGTGGTGCAAGTGTAGGGTTAGATTTCCACCATGTGTACCTTATCCATCTACCACACAACTTGCACAAAAATATCCTACCAACTAAAGCCCTCTTTTTCGTCCACCATGCCGCCCCATTTGTTCCAATGTGAGGTGACACATGTCACCCTCCCGTTAATCCACAATGTTCGTCTCTCGGAAAAATCATAAAAATTATAAATGACATAGCGAATTTTCCCAACAAAGCTGGAAGCGTTTAGTCGAAAAATGACTCTAATCGGGTGTTGTGTACAAATTTCAAACTTGCCTAACTTAAGGCTCAAATTTTCTACGTCGCCCTCACGCATACTCCAAAATACGGGTATAACATTCTTCCCTTAGAAACATTCGTCGAATGTTCCTTCTCAAGTCTCAACACAAACATGCGCCAGTAGAGTCTTCACTGCTATACGTACGAAAACAATCATGCCACACCTGGCCATGAAATAACAAATGCACAAAATACGAAATCCCAAGTCCACGAGGAATCACCTCTGTTATCACAAAAGAAACGATCACACTCGTTCACTTCTCCCCTACCTCGTCGTACCCTGTTTGAACACTCGAACTCTTCCCAGTATACGCACCACACTTCAGTCAACGCTTCTGTTTCCAACCCTTGGAGTCACTACCTCCAAACTTGGTCATCTTACTAACCTCGATTTCCTCTAAGGCCACTCTCGGCCTTCACGAACTGATTCTGGTCGAACGTATCCACGAACTCATAAGATGGTCATCTAAACTTGGGCCTAGCACCCTTGTGACCCTGCCACCTGGCGGGACCACCCAGAGCTGACCTTTCCTCGAAACGGGACGCGGGTTGGCCCGCAACATGGCCCCAACCCGACCCACTATCACGCCAACTCTTGCTCCTCGACACGGAACAATCTTGCTAAAACACATCATGAAAGCTACCACTTTCATTTACCCAACCCAGGGACTTATCACACAATACATTCTAGGCATAAAATGCACTCTGACAAGGATCACTCGCAAAATCTTGTACTCAAGACGGCCTTACCTAAGGTCTCATTGTAATATTCTAAGGTTCATCATTTTCTCACCCCAGCTTACCCTTTCACTAAGCATGTTTCTAAATCACATTTTGCACCAAGCTATCCGAACATAACACTTAACACATTATCATAACAAACAAAACTCTAGATGGTTAAGGATATACCTGAAGCTACCGCTCCACTCTAATCATAAGTCCGCCTGCAGTATGCATGTAGAAAGGCGATGAACACGCCATCGATCCGGTAGCTGCGCCAAGCTGCAGTACCTCTCCTATAAGCACGATCTTCGTCACATGGCCACGGCGCAGTGAAACAAGCACCCGATAAAGACGACATTCCGGGATGATGTTTGCCACATCGTGCACACCGAGGGGACATGAATCCGGCTAGCACTCACGTATACACTGAACGAAGCCACGGAGCTCGACCAGCTCCGAATACCTGGGCGCCCCGGATCGGGGGGACCACTCTGTCTTGGTGGAGGTACATAACTAGGCTAGCACTGGGCGGTCCGCCTCGAAAGTTACCAAAGGACCTGCATTCGGCCTCTTCTGGCGATCTCGGCCATTCCGTCGACCTCTCCGTGCCTCACATCCTGGTGCATGAGCTTGCGCGGGCAATGTCCATGCGGTGAAGAGCTACAACCGTACAAGCCTCTGCCAAGTAATCGTCCAGCCCGGTGACGTAGCGGTGTACTCTGTCCTCCATATCCGCTACTACAGCGAGAACATACCGAGCTAATGAGTCGAACTCCACATTGTACTCTCTAACCGTCGCGGCCCCGCCTCAACGTCAAAAATTGCCGGCCGAGCCCTCATCTCGTGGAGGCAAGAAATGTGCAATAAATGCGCTCGAGATCTCGTGCCAAACTTCTGGAGGTGCTTGCTCTTCCGGACAGCTCCACGAATCAAACTACCAATCGCAGTATCACGCGGTGATGCGAACCAATACCACCGACTACGCCTGCGAGGCTCGATCACTCTCATGATCCATTGTCAGCTGTCGGATAAACTCACGAGGTCGTCCTCGGCTCTCGATCCATAGAACCGGAGGGCTACAACTCAGAAATCACGTAGCCTCAGCGTCGCTCGGGGTGAACTACGGGTGCTCTTTGGGGTGGGCAGTGCGTCGACCTATCCTCATATCGGCCCACGACCACGGCGAATCGCCATCTCCTTGTACCCCATCTCATCGGCTCGGTGTGGGATGGAGGCTCAGTATTGTAGTCTCGGCGACCACGCCGCGGCTCTAAACTCTCTTTGGTCTTTGGCGTCGCGAAACCCGCCGTCGAATCTTGTCTCAGTCTTGGCCGGCTGCGCCTCGTACTCCTCAGTATCTCACTAACTCCTCATCGCCTTGCCCACTGGGCACAGGTTGCCTTACGGAGGCATAATCGGTAAAAGAAAATGGATACGTCGGAGGGGCCCAACTTATCACGGCTACAGGGCACGATCTCGAGAATGAGAAGAATGGAAACCAATCCTAAATGTCCTATAGCCTCACGATTATAGATGTGGTGCACAACACCGATAATCAAGACTCTACTAGACACGGTGCATGTAGACACTTTCCGAGGACTAATCGCTTCGATACCACTTTTGTCACGACCGAACCGGGCGTGATGGTGCCTACCGGGCACCCTAGTGATACAACATCGAGAGAAAATCAGTGAAATAAAAACATGAACATGAATTAAGAAAAGATAAATAAACAGTCAACCAGCAATTGCCTTCATCATAAATACATAAAATACGAACGGTTATCCTTTTTACAAACCACGCCCACAACAAGGCTGCACCTCTAAGATTTTTACAATGGCTATGACGGGACGGGGCCCGCCATACCACGAATGTATAAGAATCTGGACTCGGGTAACATACCAAAAGATAAGCCTCCGAAGAACGGAGCTTCCCAACACGTGAAATGTGATCCTATAAGCGGGGATCGGCGGTCGATGTACCTTTTACTGCGGCATGAACGCGGCCCCAAGGAGGTCAAGATAACAGTACCAAGTATGTGAAATCAGAAAATCAGTAAATGAAATCATAATAGTCTATAAAGCAGAGACATTTATGATAACCAAACTACGATTCACAACATAAGAGCAATATGTCAAGTCGTGGACTCACGCCTAAAAGTCATCCTCATGCGTGGAACTCCTTCCTCACCGGCGATCTAGGTACAAATCATGTGATACGTATAACAGGTCTCGGCCCATCTTATGGACCCAATATAGAAAAGGGTGGAATACATTCCCGGATGAACCGGTAGTCAAGTGAAATACATTCCCGGATGAACCGGTCCTCAAGTGAAATACATTCCCGGATGAACCGGTCCTCAAGTAAAATACATTCCCGGATGAACCGGTAATCAAGCGAAACACATTCCCGGATGAACCGGTAGTCGAGTGAAATACATTCCCGGATGAACCGGTAATCAAGTGATATACATTCCCGGATGACCCGGTAGTCAAGTGATATACATTCGGATGAACCGGTAGTCGAGTAGAACACGATACTTACAACAAGGCTATCACACGTAACATGGTCAAGTTTCATAACAACAAGTATAAGCAAGTTACACACGACTCAAGGTACTTTCATTTTATATCAAAGTCGGATTTTTAACCTTAAAGTACTACGTCCATTAAATTCCTTTTAAGATCCATTTCTTTTACAAAGGTCACCCGATACCTGTAGTATAAAATTTGAGTGACTAACATTGTTAAGTAAACCAAAATGCTTTCCTTTGTAAAAATCAAGTAACAACCTTATTTTCCAAACGCTCAAGTTTGCCTAATTTCAATGCTCAAGTTTCTCATTTTAGAAAAAGGTTTCAGTAGCTCATAGTTTTAGTCCTTTAAAACATAATTCTCCTTTAAACGTTTTGAGAAACATATGTCTTATATGTGAGTAGGTTATTCTTGTTTATAATCAATCTTATTAAGCGACCATGATCTAGGAAATGTAATATCATTTTGTCTCATCTTAGCACATGCAGATGGAGGTTTCTCTGGTTTTAATAATACTTCATTAGTCAATACATTTTCCTTTTATTAACGCTGCAGTGGTTTGTCGATACACATTCTGATTTCCGAAATCAGTAAAACATTCTTAAGCCGTTATACCTAACTTTCCATAAAGCTAGTATAACTCTTAAGCTTTCAAAACCAAGTACTATTCATTCTTTCAAAACGATTCATAAATCTTTTGAAATACTTCAAGTTCTTTATTAACACATATCAAGCCAGTTATTATTCAAATCAGTTACCTTTTAGAAACCACAAAGTATTTGCTTATCCACATAAAGCTGTTATAACCGACTTCCCATAAAGCCTTTATAACACTTTATGTTTTAAACCAATCAAATACATTTAGCACATGTACGTCTACCGTACTACATAGTTCACACATATCATGCTAGAAGAGATAGGAAGAGGTTCACATACCTCGCGACGATTGTCGACTAATAGCAAAACGCTCCAAGTACCTCAAACCGCCGGCTACTCCTTAAGCCAAGTGGATCACTCCACACGTAGTACTACAACCTATAGAGGCCACAAAGCGCCTATTAATACCTTTAGATCCCGACGTAGAATATTCTACAGAAAATTCGGCAGCACCTCCCCCCCCGCAACAGCGTAAATCTCCTCCTCTATCGAGGCCGGCTACCAAGCCAACCAGGGGGGGGGGTTAACACGTCTGACCGGACGTGTACAATTCTACTACACAGCAATGCTACACAAGTCTACTGTAATACAGTCCTATGTAATTACAGTTCAGTTCTCTTATTTAAATTCAGGCTTAAGTCGCAAGACATTGCCGTAAGTATTATTCAGGCTTAAGTCAAAAGACATTGCCGCACAATTATAATGTTCAGTTCTATATATAGTATACTTCAACTATATATTCCAACAACATGTAATTTCCAATTACAACAGAAGGTCAAGAATGTTTACCTCGATAAGCCCAAAATTATCCGAGTTTATATGTCGTTCCTGAACAAGGTTTAGCTCCTACCCCGTGCGCTCCAAAACGCTCCAAGAAACCCTTAGAAGTGTCTACACAACTTCTACTTAATACTTCAACTACGGGTGAAGATTTTTCCTTAGGGTTTCGTTTAGTGGCTAAAGGAAAGTATAATAGTATTTTCCAGGGCCAGATAAAGTGGTACTTTCGAAAGTACTACAAGGTATTGGGCTAAAGTATGTTGGGCATTAGACCGCTACTTGTAGAAGACATTTCTACCAAGGGGGGTAGTATTTTGACGCGCCCAACTAGGCAAGAGGGGGGGGTTGCTCTCGGCTAGAGCCACTAGGCAAGGGGGTTGCTCTCGCCGAGGGCCTTCTCAAAGGGGGGAGGGGTGTGGCGGACGACTACTACAAGGAGAGGGGAGGGAGATTTCAAGACTTAGGCACATTTTTGGATGAAGAACTCTTCAAGCTTAGGGGGGTATTTATAGGTCAAGCCATGGCCAACCAATGGCCAAGATGAAGACAAGTGTGGTGCAAGTGTAGGGTTAGATTTCCACCATGTGTACCTTATCCATCTACCACACAACTTGCACAAAAATATCCTACCAACTAAAGCCCTCTTTTTCGTCCACCATGCCGCCCCATTTGTTCCAATGTGAGGGTGACACATGTCACCCTCCGGTTGGTCCAAATTGTTTCGTCTCTCGGAAAAATCCGAAAAAATTATAAATGACATAGCCGTATTTTTCCCAACAAAAGCTGTGTAAACGTTTCGTCGAAAAACGACTCTAATCGGGTGTTGTGTACAAATTTCGAAACTTGCCTAACTTAAGGCTCAAATTTTCTACGTACGTCCTCACGTACATACTCTGAAAATACGGGGTATAACAAAGGCTATCACACGTAACATGGTCAAGTTTCATAACAACAAGCATAAGCAAGTTACACACAACTCAAGGTACTTTCATTTTATGTCAAAGTCCGGATTTTTAACCTTAAAGTACTACGTCCGTTAAATTCCTTTTAAGATCCATTTCTTTTACAAAGGTCACCCGATACCCGTAGTATAAAATTAGAGTGATTAACATTGTTAAGTAAACCAAAATGCTTTCCTTTGTAAAATCAAGTAACAACCTTATTTTTCCAAACGTTCAAGTTTGCCTAATTTCAAATGCTCAAGTTTCTCATTTTAGAAAAGGTTTCGTAGTTCATAGTTTTAAATCCTTTAAAACATAATTCTCCTTTAAACGTTTTGAGAAACCTATGTCTTATAAGTGAGTAGGTTATTCTTGTTTATAATCAATCTTATTAAGCACCATGATCTAGGAAATGTCATTTTGTCTCATCTTAGCTTATGCAGATGGAAGTTTCTCGGGTTTTAATAATACTAAATCTGTCCAAAACATTTCCTTTTATTAACGCCGAGTTGGTTTGTCGATACACATTCGATTTAGAAATCAAGAAACATTTTAAGCCGTTATACCTAACTTCCCATAAAGCTAGTATAACTCTCAAGTTTCCAAAAACCAAGTATTACTTCTTCTCTCAAAATGATTCAAAAATCTTTTGAAATACTTCAAGTTCTTTATTATCACATAGCCAGCCAGTTATAGTTCAAATCAGTTACCTCTTAAAAATCACAAGTATTTTCTTACCTACATAAAGCTGTTATAACCAACTTCCCATAAAGCCGTTATAACACTTTATGTTTTAAACCAATCAAATACATTTAGCACATGTACGTCTACCGTACTAGATAGTTCACACATATCATGCTAGAAGAGATAGGAAGAGGTTCACATACCTCGCGACGATTATCGACTAATAGCAAAACGCTCCAAGTACCTCAAACCGTCGGCTGCACCTTAAGCCGAGTAGATCGCGCCACACGTAGTATTTCAACCTATAGAGGCCACAAGGCGCCTATTAATATCTTTAGATCCCGACGTAGAATATTCTACAGAAAATTCGGCAGCACCTCCCCCCCCCCGCAACAGCGTAAATCTCCTCCTCTATCGAGGCCGGCTACCAAGCCAACCAGGGGGGGTTAACACGTCTAACCGGACGTGTACAATTCTACTACACAGTAATGCTACACAAGTCTCATCTGATACACCCTATGTAATTACTGATTCGATTCACTTCTTTAAATTCAGGCTTAAGTCGCAAGACATTGCCGTAAGTATTATTCAGGCTTAAGTCAAAAGACATTGCCGCACAACTATGTTCAGTTCTATATATAGTATACTTAACTATATACTCCTACAACATGTAATCTCTAATTACAACAGAAGGTCAAGAGTGTTTACCGCGTTAAGCCCAAAATTATCCAAGTTATATGTCGATCCCGAACAACGTTTAGCTCCTACTCCGGGCGCTCCAATCCGTTCCAACCAACCCTTAGAAGTTCTAACCAACTTCTACTACGGGTGAAGTTTTACTTAGGGTTTCGTTTTTGTGACTGAGGGAAGTATAATAGTATTTTCTGGGCTTTTGTAAAAGTGTAACCTTGGGAATACTACAAGGTATTTAGGCCAAGGTATTTGGGCATTATAACAATACTAGGAGAGTATTTCTATACCACAAAAAAAAGGTATTTATACGAGACAACAAGGCTAGGGGGGTGTACCCCACGGCTAGGGTACCACAATGGGGGAGGGGGAGGCTCTCGGCCAAGGGCCTTGCTCAAAGGGGGGGAGGGGGACTTTGGACGATAGCAAGACAAGAGGGAGGGAGTATTTGAGACTTAGATAGATTGCTCATGTTTTGGATGAAGAAAGTCTTCAACTTAGAGGGGTATTTATAGGTCAAGGAATGGCCAACCAATGGCCAAGATCCATCCAAGTGTTAGGCAAGTGTAAGGCCAAGATTAAGCCATGTGCTACCTTATCCATCTACACAAAATATCCTACCTAACCTTTGACCAAAATTTCAACACCAAAAACGTGCAAGACTAGCCCATTTCGTCCGTCCACTCCTTCCAATTAGAGGGTGACAAGTGTCGCCCTCTCGTTGGTCCAAAATGTTTCGTCTCTCGGAAAAATCCGCAAAAATTATTAATGACATAGCCGAAATTTTCCCTACGAAAGCTGTGGAAACGTTTCGTCGAAAAACGACTCCTTTCGGGTGTTGTGTACAAATTTCGAAACTAGCCAACTTTTAAGGCTCAAATTATAATACGTACGCGCTCACGTATATACTCTGGAAATACGGGGTATAACATTCTCCCCTCCTTAGAAACATTCATCCCGAATGTTCCTTCTAAGCCTCAAAACAAACATGCGCCAGTATAGTCTTCACTACTATACTTACGAGAACAATCCTGCCACACCCGCCACGTAAAACACTGCGCAAATACTTACATCCAAGTCCACGAGAAACACCTCTAACATCACAAACTTTTGTCACTTTGCGCGAGGTTCTAGTGTCACTCGCGACCCAACAAATGGTGCGGATGCATGCGATCCCTGAGGTCAAAAATATACATCCTTCGCACCTTCTCCCTTTACAAGAAATGATCACACACGTTCACTTCTCCCCCATCTCGTTGTACCCTTCTCGAACACTCAAACTCTTTCTAGTATCCGTACCACACTTCCGTCAACGTTTCTGTTTTCCAGCCCTTGGAGTCACCACCTCCAACTTGGTTATCTTACTAGCCTCAATCTTCCTTAAGGCCACTTCCGGCCTTCACGATCCGCTTCAGGTCGAACATATCCACAAACTCATACGATGGTCATCTAAACTTGGGCCTAGCACCCTCGTGACCCTACCACCTGGCGGGACCACCTGAGTGAGCCCACCTTATTCGGCCACGGGTTGACACGCAACACGCCCTCAACCCGAGCCTCTGACGCCGACTCTCGTTTCTCGATCCGGAACAACCTTGCTAAATCACATCAGGAAAGATACCACTTTCATTTACCCAACCCAGGGACTTATCACACAATACATTCCAGGCATAAAATGCACTCTGACAAGGATCACTCGCAAAATCTTGTACTCAAGACGGCCTTACATCTAAGGTCTCAATCGTAATATTCTAAGGTTCATCATTTTCTCACCCCCAGCTTACCCTTTTCCCCAACCAGTTCCTAAATCACATTTTAGCACAAAGCTATCCGAACATAACACTTAACACATTAACATAACATCAAAACATACAAGCCTCTGAGGTTAAGGATATACACGGCTACCGCCCACTCTAATCATAAGTGCGCCTGCAGGCATATGCGTAGAAGCGATGAACACCCGCGATCCGGTAGGCTGCGCCAGCCGGTACCTCTCCTATAAGCACGATCTCGTCACACGGCTCGACGGCCGCAGTGAAACAAGCACCGATAAAGACGACATTCCGGGATGATGTTTGCCACATCGTGCACCGAGGGGACACGAATCCGGTGGCTAGCACTCACGTATACCGTGAACGAAGCCCGGAGCTCGACCAGCTCGAATACCACGAGCGTCCCGAAGGCGAGAGGACCACTCCATCTTGGCGGAGTACATAACTAGGCTGGCTGCGAGGCGGTCCGCCTCGAAGTTACCAAAGGACCTGCGTTCGGCCTCTTCGCTGATCTCGGCCATTCCGTCGACCTCTCGTGCCTCACATCCTAGTGCATGAGCTTGCATGCGGGCAATGTCCATGCGGTGAAGAGCTACACCGCACAAGCCTCGCGGTAATCGTCGCCCGGTGGCGTAGCGGTGTACTCTGTCCTCCATATCCGCCATTACGGGAACATACCGAGCTAATGAGTCGAACTCACATTGTACTCTCTAACCGTCCGCCCGCCTCAACGTCAAAAATCTGCCGGCGAGCCTCTCCGCGTGGAGGCAAGAAATGTGCAAGAAATGCCCTCGAGAACTCGTCCCAATGCTGGAAGTGCATGCTCTTCCCGGACAGCTCACGAATCAAACTACCAATCTGCAGATCACGCGGTGATGCGAACCAATACCACCGACTCGCCTCGAGGCTCGATCACTCTCATGATCGCATGTGGCTTCGGATAAACTCCCGAGGTCATCTCGACTCTTGATCCATAGAACATCGGCGGGCTACAACTCGTAAAGTCACGTAGCCTCAAACCGTCTCGCTCGGGGTGAACTACGGTGCTATTGGGTGGGCTGCTGATCCACTATCCTCATATTCGCCACGACCACGGCGAATCGCCATCTCCTTGTACCCGTCTCATCGGCTCGGTGTGGGACGGAGGCTCGTATCGTAGTCTCAAAGACCATCGCTGCGGCTCTAAACTCTGCTGGTCTTTGTGGCGTCGCGAAACCGCCGTCGGGCACTGCTCGTCTTGGCCAGGCTGCGCGCTCGTACTCCTCGTATCTATTCGCCACTCCCTCGATCGCCTTGCCCATCGGGCTGGGTTGCCTTACGCGAGGCATAGCGGTAAAAGAAAGGGATACGTCGGAGGGCCCAACTTATCACATGCCTCTAGGGCACGATCTCGTAATGAGAAAAATGGAAACCAATCCTAAATGTCCTATAGCCTCCGATTATAGATGTGGTGCACAACACACCGATAATCAAGACTCTACTAGACACGGTGCGTAGACACTTTCCGAGGACTAATCGCTCGATACCACTTTTGTCACGACCAACCGGCCCGTGATCGTGCCTACCGGGCACCCTAGTGATACAACATCGAGAGAAAATCAGCGGAAATAAAAACATGAACATGAATTAAGAGAAAAGATAAATAAACAGGCCAACCAAAACAGTTGCCTTCATCATATATACATAAATACCCGAACAGTTATCCTTTTACAAACCCTGCCCACAACGATTACTCTGCACTCTAAGATTTTTACAGCCTATGACGGACAGGGCCCGCCATACCACGAATGTATAAGAATCTACTGCACTCGTGGTAACATACCAAAAGATAAGCCTCAGGAACGCAGCTTCCCAACACTGAAATGTGATCCTATGGCGAGGATCGACAATCGATGTACCTTTTACTGCGGCATGAACGCGGCCCAAGGAGGTCAAGACAATGTACCAAGTATGTGAAATCAGAAAATACGTAAATGAAATCATAATAGTCTATATAAAGCAGAGACATGTATGATAACCAAACTACGATTCACACATAAAAGCAATCATGTCAAGTCGTGACTCACGCCTCAAAGTCATCCTCACCCGTGGAACTTCTTCCTCACCGGCGATCTAGGTACAAATCATGTGATACGTATAATGGTCTCGGCCCATCTTATGGACCCAATATAGAAACGTGTGGAATACATTCCTGCTCATCCTATGAACCGTTGAGTCGAAATACATTCGGATGAACCGTAGTCAAGTGAAATACATTTCGGATGAACCGTGAATCAGGTGAAATACATTCGGATGAACCGTGAATCGTGAAATACATTCCGGATGAACCGTGTCAGTGAAATACATTCGGATGAACCGTGTCGGGTGAAATACATTCGGATGAACCGTGTCAAGTGACATACATTCGGATGAACCGTGTCGAGTAGAACACAATACTTGCACAACAAGGCTATCACACGTAACATGGTCAAGTTTCATAACAACAAGCATAAGCAAGTTACACACAACTCAAGGTACTTTCATTTTATGTCAAAGTCCGGATTTTTAACCTTAAAGTACTACGTCCGTTAAATTCCTTTTAAGATCCATTTCTTTTACAAAGGTCACCCGATACCCGTAGTATAAAATTAGAGTGATTAACATTGTTAAGTAAACCAAAATGCTTTCCTTTGTAAAATCAAGTAACAACCTTATTTTTCCAAACGTTCAAGTTTGCCTAATTTCAAATGCTCAAGTTTCTCATTTTAGAAAAGGTTTCGTAGTTCATAGTTTTAAATCCTTTAAAACATAATTCTCCTTTAAACGTTTTGAGAAACCTATGTCTTATAAGTGAGTAGGTTATTCTTGTTTATAATCAATCTTATTAAGCAGCCATGATCTAGGAAATGTCATTTTGTCTCATCTTAGCTTCTATGCAGATGGAAGTTTCTACTGGTTTTAATAATACTAAATCTGTCCAAAACATTTCCTTTTATTAACGCTGCAGTGGTTTGTCGATACACATTCTGATTTCCGAAATCAGTAAAACATTTTTAAGCCGTTATACCTAACTTCCCATAAAGCTAGTATAACTCTCAAGTTTCCAAAAACCAAGTATTACTTCTTCTCTCAAAATGATTCAAAAATCTTTTGAAATACTTCAAGTTCTTTATTATCACATAGCCAGCCAGTTATAGTTCAAATCAGTTACCTCTTAAAAATCACAAGTATTTTCTTACCTACATAAAGCTGTTATAACCAACTTCCCATAAAGCCGTTATAACACTTTATGTTTTAAACCAATCAAATACATTTAGCACATGTACGTCTACCGTACTAGATAGTTCACACATATCATGCTAGAAGAGATAGGAAGAGGTTCACATACCTCGCGACGATTATCGACTAATAGCAAAACGCTCCAAGTACCTCAAACCGTCGGCTGCACCTTAAGCCGAGTAGATCGCGCCACACGTAGTATTTCAACCTATAGAGGCCACAAGGCGCCTATTAATATCTTTAGATCCCGACGTAGAATATTCTACAGAAAATTCGGCAAAGACCTCCCCATAACAGCGTAAATCTCTCTCTATCGAGGCCTGCCAAGCCAACCAGGGGGGGTTAACACGTCTAACCGGACGTGTACAATTCTACTACACAGTAATGCTACACAAGTCTACTGTAATACAGTCCTATGTAATTACAGTTCAGTTCACTTCTTTAAATTCAGGCTTAAGTCGCAAGACATTGCCGTAAGTATTATTCAGGCTTAAGTCAAAAGACATTGCCGCACAACTATGTTCAGTTCTATATATAGTATACTTAACTATATACTCCTACAACATGTAATCTCTAATTACAACAGAAGGTCAAGAGTGTTTACCTCGTTAAGCCCAAAATTATCCAAGTTATATGTCGATCCTGAACAACGTTTAGCTCCTACTCCGGGCGCTCCAATCCGTTCCAACCAACCCTTAGAAGTTCTAACCAACTTCTACTACGGGTGAAGTTTTACTTAGGGTTTCGTTTTTGTGACTGAGGGAAGTATAATAGTATTTTCTGGGCTTTTGTAAAAGTGTAACCTTGGGAATACTACAAGGTATTTAGGCCAAGGTATTTGGGCATTATAACAATACTAGGAGAGTATTTCTATACCACAAAAAAAAGGTATTTATACGAGACAACAAGGCTAGGGGGGGTGTACCCCACGGCTAGGGTACCACAAAGGGGGAGGGGGAGGCTCTCGGCCAAGGGCCTTGCTCAAAGGGGGGGAGGGGGACTTTGGACGATAGCAAGACAAGAGGGAGGGAGTATTTGAGACTTAGATAGATTGCTCAAGTTTTGGATGAAGAAAGTCTTCAACTTAGAGGGGTATTTATAGGTCAAGGAATGGCCAACCAATGGCCAAGATCCATCCAAGTGTTAGGCAAGTGTAAGGCCAAGATTAAGCCATGTGCTACCTTATCCATCTACACAAAATATCCTACCTAACCCTTGACCAAAATTTCAACACCAAAAACGTGCAAGACTAGCCCATTTCGTCCATCCACTCCTTCCAATTAGAGGGTGACAAGTGTCGCCCTCTCGTTGGTCTAAAATGTTTCGTCTCTCGGAAATATCCGCAAAAATTATTACTGACATAGCCGGAATTTTCCCTACGAAAGCTGTGGAAATGTTTCGTCGAAAAACGACTCCTTTCGGGTGTTGTGTACAAATTTCGAAACTAGCCAACTTTTAAGGCTCAAATTATAATACGTACGCGCTCACGTACATACTCTGGAAATACGGGGTATAACAGTAGCTCTTCAGCCGGGCATGGACATTGCCCGCATGCAGGCGTATGCACTTGGATGTGAGGAGCGGATAAATCGACGGAATGACCAGGGTCAGCAGAAGAGGGTCAGAACAGCAGGGTCCTTTGGTGACTTTCGAGGCGGACCGCCTCAAAGTGAGCTAGTTATGCGCCTCGCCAAGATCTGCAGTGGTCCTCTACAATCTTCAGAGCGTCAAGAGGTTTTAGGAGCAGGTCAGGGCTCCAAGGGTTCAGATTTTCGGGAGAGCAGGGGTGTTAACCAGCTGAAGCCACCCCTACCTCGTTGTGACCGCTGTGGTAGACTCCACAGTGGGGAGTGTCGTGCTAGTCCGGGAGTTTGTTTTACATGCGGCCAGCAGGGCCATTTTGGGAGAAACTGTCCGACCAGGGGTAGCACTGGTAGGATAGCACGGACTACTAGAGCAGTTGCGGGTTCTTCACCTTCCACAGCTAGGCAGGATGTTCGTACACCGGCGGGCCCCGGTAGAGGTCGCGGTGGGAGTTCCCAGTTTTAGCGGTCCTTTGAACCGCCTATTTTCAGGTATATCCTTAACCCTCTAGAGACTTATATGTATTGATGTTGATGATGTGTTTAGCATTATGTTGGTTATGAGTTAGAAAGCTTGGCTAGTTGAATGGTTATGTATGGGGGCATGGAAAGTGTGAACTTAAGAATATTTCATGTTGAGACCTTAGATGTAAGGTCATCTTGAATAAAAGATTTTACGGTTAGTCCTTGTTGAAATACTTGGTTTGCATATACATATGTTGTGGGATAAGTCCATGGGTAGTGTGAAATGGAAGTGGTAGTTTTTCATGACCTGTATAGGTAAGATTGTTCCGGATCGAGAAACGAGAGAGTCGTCGTGTGCAGGCTCGGGTTGAGGACGTGTTGCGTGTCAACCCGTAGCCCGGAATGAGGTGGGGTCAGATCGAGGTGGTCCCTCCAGGTGGTAGGGTCACGAGGGTGCTAGGCCCAAGTTTAGATGACCGTCGTATGAGTTTATGGTTATGTTCGACCAGAAGCGGATCATGAAGGCCGGGAATGGCCTTAAGGGAGATTGCGGTTAGTAAGATGACCAAGTTGGAGGTAGTGACTCCAAAGTTTTGGAACTAAAGCGATGACTGAAGTGTGGTACGTATACTAGAGAAGTTCAAGTGTCCGAGAAGGGCACGACGAGTAAGGAAGGAAGAGAACGTGTGATATTTCGTGGCCAGGTGTGGCGTTGGCAACTTGTTAGAAGAAATTCTTCGTTATCCGTCTCGAGAAGGAACATTCGGGACGAATGTTTCTAAGGAGGGGAGAATGTTATACCCCGTATTTCCAGAGTATATACGTGAGGGCGTACGTATACAATTTGAGCCTTAAAGTAGGCATAGGTTCGAATTTGTGCATAGCTACCAAAAGGAGTCGTTTTTCGACGAAACGTTTCCACAGCTTTCGAAGGGAAAATTCCGGCTATGTCATTTATAATTTTTGCGGATTTTTCCTAGAGACGAAACATTTTGGACCAACGGGAGGGTGACATGTGTCACCTCACATTGGGCGTGAAGTGGGCGGCAAGGCAAGCAAAGGCACATTTTTTGTGCCTTGGGTTAGGTAGGATATTTGTGCAAGTTGGTGTGGTAGATGGATAAGGTCCACATGGTTGAAATCTAGCCCTACACTTGCACCACACTTGTCTTCATCTTGGCCATTGGTTGGCTTTCACTTGACCTATAAATACCCCTCTAGTTGAAGACATTCTTCATCCAAAATTGAGCAATCTTTCTAAGTCTCAAACCCTCCCTCTCCCTCTTGTGATCTCGTCCGCCACACACCCCTCCCCCTCTTGAAGGCCCCTTGGCCGAAACCTACCCCCCCTTTTTTAGAGGCTTGGCCGTGGGGTACACACCCCCCCCTAGCCTAGTTGTTTTCGTATAATACCCCTTGTTGTGGTATAGAAATACTCTCCTAGTATTGTTATATTGCCCCAAATACTTTAGCCAAATACCTTGTAGTATTCCCAAGGTTACACTTATACAAAAGCCCAGAAAATACTATTATACTTCCCTCAGTCACAAAAACGAAACCCTAAGTAAATCTTCACCCGTAGTTGAAGTTTTAAGTAGAAGTTGGTTAGAACTTCTAAGGGTTGTTTGGAGCGGGTTGGAGCGCACGGAGTAGGAGCTAAACCTTGCTCAGGATCGACATATAAACTCGGATAATTTTGGGCTTATCGAGGTAAACACTCTTGACCTTCTGTTGTAATTGGAAATTACATGTTGTAGGAGTATATAGTTAAGTATACTATATATATAGAACTGAACAACACTGTGCGGCAATGTCTTTTGACTTAAGCCTGAATAATACTTACGGCAATGTCTTGCGACTTAAGCCTGAATTTTAAGAACTGAACTGAACTGTAATTACATAGGGCTGTATTACAGTAGACTCGTGTAGCATTACTGTGTAGTAGAATTGTACACGTCCGGTTAGACGTGTTAACCCCCCCTGGTTGGCTTGGTAGCCGGCCTCGATAAGGAGAGACTTACGTTGCGGGGAGAGTCTGAATTTTCTGTAGAATTTTCTAAGTCGGGATCTAAAGATATTAATAGGCGCCTTGTGGCCTCTATAGGTTGAAGTACTACGTGTGGAGTGATCTGCTTGGCTTAAGGTGTAGCCGACGGTTTGAGGTACTTGGAGCGTTTTGCTATTAGTCGATAACCGTCGCGAGGTATGTGAACCTCTTCCTATCTGTTCTAGCATGATATGTGTATAACTATGTAGTACGGTAGACGTACATGTGTTAAATGTATTTGATTGTCTTTAAACATAAAGTGTTATAACGGCTTTATGGGAAGTTGGTTATAATGACTCATGTAAATGAGAAATGCTTTGTGGTTTTTAAAAGATAACCGATTTGACTTATAACCGATTTGGATGTAAAAAGAAACTTGGAGTATACTAAAAAGATTAAGAAACCATTTTGAAAGAAGTGTGTACTTGGTTTGAAAACATAAGAGTTATACCAGCTTTATGAGAAGTTAGGTGTAACGCCTTAAGAGAGATAAAAAGAATGGTTTAATGGTTTAGAAGTTAAGAGACTTATTCTTAAAGGATAAGAGACTTGACTTAATATGGATGTTTGTGTGAAACCTCATTCGTGAGTAATGAGTACTTGGTTTTGGAAGGAATAATGTTTCTTGATTTGGAAATCGAAATGTGTATCGACAAACCATCGGCGTTAATAAAGGAAAATGTATTGAATAATTAAGTATTATTAAAACCAGTAGAAACCTCCATCTGCATAGAAGCTAAGATGAGACAAAATGATATTACATTTTCTAGATCATGGCTGCTTAATAAGATTGATTATGAACAAGAATAACCTACTCGCCTATGGCATATGTTACTCAATTGTTTTAAAAGAGATTAAGACATTGAACTATGAAACTTTTCAAAAAGAGACTTGCGTAATTAAAATTAGGCAAACTGGAACCTTAGGGAAAAGAAAGGCATTGTGTTGTCTTAAAATGGTTTAAAGCATAAGGTGTTATAACAGCTTTATGGGAAGTTGGTTATAACGACCTTATGAAAACAAAAGAAAGGTTTTATCATTGGTTTTAACGTGGTAACTTGACTTTAAAAAAGAAAGTATGGAAGTTGTTTTGGTTTACTTAAAAGATATAAGTCACTCTATTTTTTATACTACGGGTATCGGGTGACTTTTATAAAAGGAATAAATCTCTTTAAAAGGAATTTAACGTACGTAGTACTTTAGGGTTAAAAACCGAACTTGGGCATAAAATGGAAGTACTTCGAGTTGTGTATAAACTTGCCTATGCTTGTTGTTGTGAAACTTGCCTATGCTTGTTGTTGTGAAACTTGCCTATGCTTGTTGTGATAGCCTTTGTTGTGCAAGAATTGTGTTTCTATACTCTGGCGTCTCGATGGAGGGTCGGTTGACTTGTTGAGAACTTACTTGGGCGTGGCCGGCGGTGACGGATAAATTCCGCAGTGCGTTCTGCTGATAGTGTTACTTTTGTTAATCGTTTTGGACATACTGACACGATGCGTAGCGCACGGGTATGCTTCCACTTTGATTACCGCCTTGTTGTCTTATTGTTTCCCTTTGGACATACCGATCGTAGCGCTGCGGGTATGCTTCCATTTGGAATGTTGTCTTATTTGCTCCCTTTGGACATACTGACACGATGCGTAGCGCACGGGTATGCTTCCAATTGGAATGCTGTCTTATTGTTTCCCCTTGGACATACTGACACGATGCGTAGCGCACGGGTATGCTTCCAATTGGAATGCTGTCTTATTGTTTCCCCTTGGACATGCTGACACGATGCGTAGCGCACGGGTATGCTTCCATTTGGAATGTTGTCTTATTTGTTCCCTTTGGACATACTGACACGATGCGTAGCGCACGGGTATGCTCCCATTTGGATTGCTGTCTTGTTGTTATCATATCATGCATCTGCCGGCGATGAGGAAAGGTACTCACGCGGGATTGATGTTGTGGGCGTGAGACCTGAATTGATATAATCTATGTATGTGTATCGTAGTTTGGTTATCATACACATCTCTGCTTTTATAGACTATTATGATTTCATTTCTGATTTTACGATTTCACATACTTGGTACTGTTGTCTTGACCTCGCTTTGCGTTCATGCCGCAGGTAGGAGTACATCGGCTGTCGATCCTCGCGTTTAGGATCTCATTTCAGCGTTTTGGGAAGCTCCGTTCCTTGAGGCTTATCTGTTGGTATGTTACCACGAGTCCAGTAGGTTCTTGTACATTCGGGGTATGGCGGGGCCACTGTCGTCATAGTTGTTGTATAAACTCTTAAGTGCATAGCTTTGTGTGGGCAGGGTTTTGTAAAAAGGATTAAACTGTTCGTTTTAAAAAGAGTTGTTTATATATATTTTTTTGGAAGGTAACCGTTTGGTTGGCCCGTTTCATTATCTTGTCTCATGTTCATGTTTAAGTTTTTATTTCCGCTGGTTTTCTCTGATGTTGTATCACTAGGGTGCCCGGGGTAAGGCACCAGTCACGGGCCCGGGATCGGGTCGTGACACAATAACAATATACCGGGTGATTAACCCGCCGCATGGCCGCATGCCCCCGGAATTCTTCATCGGTGCAGACATGTCCATGTAACAACAATAACAATATACCGAGTGATTAACCCGCCGCATGGCCGCATGCCCCCGGAATTCTTCATCGGTGCAGACATGTCCATGTAACAACAATAACAATATATCGTCCCTCCATCGAGAGACGCGGTAGCATAGGAATACAACTTTTACACAACAAGGCTATCACAAGCAAGCACAAGCAAATTACCATACTACAATTCTCTTACAAATATCCATTCTTTCACAAGAAGTCACCTTATACCAACACTCGTAGTAACCAAAACAGAGTAACTATTATTTTAAGTAAACCAAAATAATTTCCCTTTTTAAAGACAAGTAACAACCTTCTTTTCCAAAAGTTCAAGTTTGCCTAATTTCAAATACTCAAGTCTCTTATTTTCGAGAAGTTTCGTAGTTCATAGTCTTAATCACTTAATAACATAATTCTCTTTTAAAACAATTTGAGTAACATATGTCTTATGCGTGAGTAAGTTATTCTTGCTTATAACAATCTTATTAAAGCAGCCATGATCTAGAAACTGTAATACAATTTTGTCTTATCTTAGCTTCTATGCAGATGGAGGTTTCTACTGGTTTTAATAATAATTAATTAGTCAATACATTTTCCTTTATTAACGTTGCAGTGGTTTGTTCGATACTTGTTCTCATTTCCGAAATCAATATAACATTATTCCTTTTAAAGCCCAATTACCCATTTCTCATTAAAGCGGTTTCACAACTTTTTAACACAACCCAAGTCCTTATTATTTCACATCAAGTCTTTTATCTTTTTAAAAACCACAAACCATTTCTTTGCCCACATAAAGTTGTTATAACAAACTTCCATAAAGTCGTTATAACACTTTATGTTTTAAACCAACCAAATTCATTTAACACATGTACGTCTACCGTACTACATAGTTCACAACATATCATGCTAGAAAAGATAGGAAGAGGTTCACATACCTCGCGACGATTATCGACAAATAGCAAAATGCTCCAAGTACTACAACCTTGCTAGCCTTTTCCACCCTTCAAGTAGAATACGCTACTCGTAGTACTTCCACCTATAATGGCCATAAAACGCCTATTAACTTCTAGTTCTCTTCGTAGAATATTTCTACGGAAAATTCGGCAGCACCTCCCCCCCGCTATCACATAAATCTCCTCCCCTATCAAGGCCCGCTACCAGGCCAACAACTCCCAGGGGATTACACGTCTAACCGGACGTGTTCAATTCTACTTCACAGGAATACTACAAGTCTACTGTAAATACAGTCCTATGTAATTACAGTTCAATTCTCCTTTTTAATATCCTTCTTTACGATGTAATTACAGTTCAATTCTCTTCTTTAATATCCATTCTATATATAGTATACTCAACTATACATTACTACAACATGTAATTTCCAATTACAATAGGGGGATAAAGATCATTACCTCGATAAGCCCAAAATTATCCAAGATTATATGTCGATCCTGAGCAACGTTTAGCTCCTAATCTGTACGCTCCAAACCGCTCCAAGCAACCCTTAGAAGTTTCTAATAACTTCTCTTAAACACTTCAACTCCAAAAAGTGAAGTACACTTAGGCTAAACTTGTGGCAACTCTCGGCCAAGGGGGTGTATTTAGGCTAAGGGTGTGAAATCTTTTCTAACCTTTGGTTACTAATCTTCCTAATACACTAAGGAAGAACACTTAAGACTTTAAGAATTTTTGGACAAAGTTTGGTTAAGGGAGAGGGGTGTGGGACGAGAACTTCATCAAAGGGAGGGAGTATTTTTGCCTTGGAATTTCTCAAGTGTGGATGAAGAAGTCTTGCAACTTAAGGGGGTATTTATAGGACATTCAAGGGCTAGGATTAAAGCAAGTGTGTGGTCTAGATTGAGCCATGTGTGTGTGGGTCCCACTTATCCATCTACTACACAAAATATCTTCAAGACTTTGACCAAATGTTTTTGGCCTTTTACATGTAAAAAACGTGCCAACCAAACCCATCATTTTCGTCCAACCAAGTGTCACCTAGGGTGACACATGTCGCCCTCCTATTGGTCCAAAATATTTCACCTTCCGAAAATATCCGTAAAAAAAATAAAGTGGGCCCCACAAACCGTAAATTCCTCCCGTGGGCCCCACGTGACCAATTCCGGATAAATAATTCCATAATTCTTAATTAATCCAAAAAGTCCGAGTACCAAATCTGGGAACCCAATTCCCATTAGCGAACCTTTTTCCTTCACAAAATCCAGAAACTTTTCCGTCGAAAAATCACGTCTTTCTTTCTTTCCAAAATTACTGTCGTATTCTCGTATGTACGTCCTTACATACATACCCTGGAATTACAGGGTATAACAGCTGGCGACGTCGTGGAACTCGCCGCCCGAAACATCATCTCCGTGGTGGGCACGTGCCTCGTAGCCTCTCTGCGTCCTACTTGCGCCTCCTCACCGCTCTGGTTGCCTTGCATGGAGGCATAACTGGTACATAAGAATAGGTCAGAGAGGATTCAACCTAGTAGGACAACTCTACTGCACGATCTCAGAGAGAAAAGAATGGAAACCAATCCTAAATGTCCTGCAGCCTCCTGATTATAGATGTGGTGCACAACACACCGATAATCAAGACTCTACTAGACACGGTCTGTAGACATTTTCCGAGTAATCGCTCACGATACCACTTTTGTCACGACCGACCGGGCGCGGCGGTGCCCTACCGGGGCACCCCGTTAGGTATACATCAGAGAATAGCAGCGGAACATACATAACACATAAACCTGAAGATAGTAAACATCACTGGCAAGCCGAGAAGGCCGCCTTCCATAGAATATACTTAATCAAAAGTAAAACAGTACAACTATGTCTTTACAGCCCCAAACCACAAACGTGACTACAAACCTCTAGGAATAACAATTATGGTGGGACAGGGCCCCGCCATACCCCTGAATGTACATAACACCTATAGCATCAGGGAAAAACCGTACCAACAAAAACAAGCCTCCGGAGAAATGGAGCTTCTGACACCAGACCAGTGAACCTAAGAATGAGGATCCACCACCTGCTTACCCTTACATGCGGCATGAACGCAGCCCCCGAGGAAGGGGGTCAGTACACAATATGTACTAAGTATGCGAAACTGGAAAATACTGAAAATACCTCATAAGTCTAAAATAACTGAAGACATGTATGATAACAATTTTACAGAACACTGTGCCTTACTAATAATGAGAATATCAAGCATATACTATACTGCATGAAAAATAGGCAGCTCATGATCAAAGCAAGGTCATCCGCCCCGCAGTATCATTAAGCACTCCTACTCCTGGGACTATTTCACCCGCATGGGTCATGTGGACCCGCATGAGGTATTCCTCGCATAGGCTGTACTCACCCGCATGGGACTATTTCACCCGCATGAGCCCTACGGACTCGCATGAGGTATTCCTCGCATCGTGGGTAGCAAATCCACGGAATATACAAATGTCACACCACAATGGAAGCATACCCGTGGAATCCCACATCACTGTCGGTACGTCCAGGTAACCTCATACTGCATGCCTCGGAATCCCTCATCGTTAGTATGTCCATGGTGCATACCCGTGGAATCCCACCTCACTGTCGGTACGTCAAAGTAAGCTCATACTACGACCATGGAAGCATACCCGTAGAATCCCACATCACGCCGTGCGTCGGGTAAGCTCATACTACGACCGTGGAAGCATACGTGGAATCCCACATCACCGGAATGCGTCGGTAAGCTCATCGCATGCCTCGGAATCCCTCATCGTAAGCATGTCCAAGGTGCATACCCGTGGAATTCTCCATCACTGACGGTACGTCCAAGTACTTTCATAACTTATTTATACTTTCATAAATTTACAAAATGAATCTCATTTTTTACCTTAAGGCACCTTCTTATTGTTTAATCAAATCCGGAGAATTTAACCCGAAGTACTATGTACTTCTACTCTTTCAAAAGATCCTTTTTTTTCACATAAAATGTCACGACCTGACCCCGGGGCCGCGACTGGTGCCCTACCTGGGCACCCCATTCAGGTATACATCAGAGAATAGCAGCGGAACATACACAACATACAACATATTTAGACAATAACATCACATGCTAGCCGATAAGGCGCCTTACATAAAATATGCTTAATCAAAAGCAAAACTGTACAACTCGGTTCTTACAGCCCAAACCACAACATGTGACTACAGACCTCTAGGAATAACAACTGTGGCGGGACAGGGCCCCGCCATACCCCTGAATGTACATAAATCTACAACATCGGGGAAGATCGTACCAAAAGCCAAGCCTCCGGAGAAAGGGAGCTTCTGACGTCTGATAAGTGATCCGAAGAAGGAGGATCCACCACCTTACCCACTGCGGCATGAGCGGCCCCAGGAAGGGGTCGTACACAATATGTACTAAGTATGTAAAAGCGGAAAATCGTAATTACATCATGAGTTTAAAACAAAGCGGAGACATGTATGATAACAAAATTACGATTACCACGATGCCTTACTAACAATGAGAGTAACTAATAGTATCGTCTGACATAAAAGTAGGAAGCTCACGATCAAAGCATGACAATCCGCCCACAGTATCATTAAGAAATCCTACTCCTGGGACTATTTCACCCGCATAGGTCGTGTGGACCCGCATGAGGTCTTCCTCGCGTAAGTGTGCCCGCGCGTGGGACTATTTCACCGCGTAAGCCCATAAGGACTCGCGAGGTATTCCTCGCATCATGGGTAGCAAATCCACGGAAAGCGGTGGTATAACGTCTTGGGGTTCACCGCCATTTATACTCTTACCACTGGCGGGTGGTATAACGTCTTGGGATTTACCTCATTTATACTCTTACCCTGGAGAAGGTGGTATAACGTCTTGGGGGTTTACCCCTCATTTATACTCTTACCCTATCTCAACCGGCCATCATACATAACATAAGCACTACCGGCTTATTATACAATAAATAAGTAAGTTAAGAAATCCCCCTAACTTCTTATTAGCCTTATTCATATACACTCTCATTTTAGTTTACTTAAGGCACTAACATGTCTTTTATAAAAATCCGGGAATTTAACCCAAGTACTACATACTTCCACTCTTTTTAAAAATGACTCTTTTTCGTATAAAACTTCCAAGATACTATTAACCGTATATCAAGTCAAAATTACTTTTCAAGACAAGTCACAATACCTTTAGAAATAAAGTTAGGTTTCTAAAACAAGTGACTCTTTTTCTTATAAAACCTTAGGCAATTGATGCCTTAAAATCAAATTGCCTTTCATTAAATCAAGTCATTTATCCTCATTTATCTTTCCATAAAGCTAATATAACCAACCTCTCATAAAGTCGTTATGTTCACTTTATACCTTAGTCAAATACAATTTCCTATCCAAGGGACTTATACGTTTAAAACGAAACAAGTATCACATACTTTAAAACTCTTCAAGTCCCTTAACTTTAACAAAACTTAAGACATCCTTAATACTTTCAAAGAAGTGAGTTACTCTCCTAACTCACCCGACTTGGCTATTCATAAAACTAGTAAAGGATATCAAGGTCTTGTACGTCTACCGTACTATATACGTGCAACTAGTCATGCTCAAAAGATAGGAAAGTTCTACATACCTCTTCGGGTCAATCCACTTGCTAAGTACAATATCCCGCCCGTAGTATGTCAACTTATAATATCCACAATACGTCTATTAATGCCTTACTTCAAACGTAGAATATTATAAGTGTAAAGTCTCTAAATTCTACGGAAAATCGGACAGCACCTCCTTTGTTTCTACTCAATTTGCCACCTTTTTCAAGGCCGAATTCAATAACCAAACACGCCACATTTAAGGCCCAATCAATGCAATTAACAATAGGGGATTACACGCCTACTAGACGTATAAAATTCCGCCCCACAAAAGACATCAAACTAATACAAACTACTAGTCCAATTCGGCCACATTGAGTACAATAACACCAATTCTTATCCAATTTCCATTTCAATCCAAGTTGTTAGCATAACATGATATCAAGTCGCAATCAATTATAACCACTATAATCTTTAAGTAAGTAACATGCGATTATTCTAATAAACGACCAAATTGTAATCCAACTTCACAAGGCTTAAGTGACATTTCGGATTTAAAGCTACAATCAATCCATAATACTTAAGAAACTTCAACACATATACTTCATGCTAGCAAACATGTAAGGCTAACAACAATATATAATCTTGTAACACTTAAGAGACAAGATTATTACCTCAACGATTCTTAGTCCAACTTCAAATCCAAAGTCGCTCCTTAGCAACTTAGAGTCTCTTCTAGACACCTCAATCCGCTACTTGAGACCCTTAGAACAACACAAACAACTTTCCTTCAAACTTCCAAACAAAACCTAGAAAAGCAACTAGGTTTTCACCTTGCGACTAATACGAAAACTATCTTTTTCTGGGATTTTTCTATTGAGATACACTTACAATACACTCATGAACATTGGTTTAAAGTGTGGAGCTTAATGGACAAGAAACAAAAAAAAAATTCTCTTCAAAGTAGCATGAACCCGAGAGCAACTATTTGTGTTCTTGAAATTATTGAAATTTTTTCTAAGTGTTGAACTTAGTCTTGCTACTAGTACCACTATATAGCACAATGGAGGGTCAAGATGTGCACAAATGTGAGGCTTGGATGAGTTTCAATTAAATATCAAGACTTGTGGACCCTTTGACTAAGTCAATTTTCTCAAGCTCACTACTTGCAAGACTTGTCATCTTAAGACTATGGTCAATGACCATTTTGGCCATGTCCCATTTCGTCCAAGGCAACCATAAGGGGGGTGACACGTGTCGCCTCTTAAATCGTCTGATATTTGTTTTCCGACAACTTCATAATTCCGATAAATTTTTACAAGTCTCAAATCTTAACATTTCTGAATTCTTACGTACGTTCTTAAAACATGTCCTGTAAATACGGGGTGTAACATTGTTCCCCCCTTAGAAACATTTGTCCCCGAATGTTCTTTCAGAGTCAAACTTATAATTAACGACATAGTTTCCTTTCACAACCCCGACATACCAATAATGCCACACATGGCCACATAATAGCATTTAAGCAAAAGAAATACTTCAATTAAAACTTGACAAGTAAGGGAAATGAATTACCTGAAGGTGTAGGGAATTAGTGAGGATACTTCCTCAACATGTCCTCTTCCGCTTCCCAAGTCATCTCCTCCCGGTTATCATTCCTCCACAAGACTTTGACGGAAACCACATCCTTGGTCGCGATCGCGACACAGCGATCGAGTATCGCTATGGGACTCTCCTCATACGATAACCCCTCTGTCACCTGGACCTCACTAGCAGGGAAAACTCTCGCTGGATCTTCGATACACTTCCGCAACATAGAAACATAGAAGACCGGATGTACCGCCTCTAACTCTGATGGCAGATCCAACTCATAGGCAACCTTGCCTACTCTACGGACGATCTGGTAGGGCCCAATGTACCTTGGGCTGAGTTTCCCCTTCTTACCGAATCTCATCACACCCTTCATGGGTGACACCTTCAAGAAGACCCAATCGTCTACCTGAAACTCCAAATGCCGACGCCGATTATCCGCATATGACTTGCCGGGCTACGAGCGCTAACAGTCTCTCCTGGATAAGCTTCACCTTATCCACAGCCTGCTGAACCAAGTCTGGGCCAACTAACTGCACCTCGCCCACGTCGAACCAACCAATCGGCGATCTACATTTCCGCCCATATAAAGCCTCGTATGGCGCCATCTGTATACTGGAATGGTAGCTGTTGTTATAAGCAAACTCCACAAGAGGCAAATGATCCTCGGCTACCCACTCGAAATCAATCACGCAGCTCGCGGCATATCCTCAGTGTCTAGATAGTGCGCTCTGCTGCCGTCGATCCGAGGATGAAATGTTGTCGAGACTCACTGGGTCCCTAATCCTACGGAAAGACCTCCAGAAGTTAGCCGTAAACTGGCGCCTCTATCTGATATAATCGACACAGGTACACCGTGCAGCCTCACAATATCTCTGATGTACAATCTGGTATAGTCCTCGTGAGAAAATGTCATCTTTGGAAGGAAATGGGCTGATTAATCGACTGTCAACAATAACCCAAATGGAGTCGTGCTTCCTCGAGTGCGAGGTAACCCTGTAACAAAGTCCATGTTGATCACCTCCCACTTCCAAGTCGGAATCTCAATAGCCTGCAATAATCCACTGGGCCTCTGGTGCTCGACCTTGACCTGCTGGCAATTAGGACACTGTGCAACAAAATCTGCCACGTCCCTCTTCAGGCCATCCCACCAATACAAACATCTGAGGTCATGGTACATCTTGGTCAACCCCGGATGAATAGAATAACGATAACTGTGTGCCTCCCCCAGAATCTGCTGACGAAGTCCTGTCACATCGGTAACACACAACCGGCCCTCAAATCTTAGCACCCCATCAGGCGCTACGTCGAATAGACTCTTCTCCTCCCGAAAAGCTGCATCTCGATACCGTACCAACACTGAGTCCTCAAACTGTCGCCTCTTCACCTCATCAACGATGGAAGACTCAGAAACCTCACGAACCCGTACCCCACTATCGTCGGTATCAATCAATCGAACCCCAAGGCTCGCTAGCTAATGGATCTGACGGACCATGTCCTGTCTCTCTGGCTGTACCTCTGACAGACTCCCCATCGATCTACGACTCAAGGCATCAGCAACTACGTTGGCTTTCCCCGGATGGTATAGAATATCAACATCATAATCTTTCAGCAACTCTAACCACCGTCTGCATGCAAGTTCAGCTCCACTTTGAAGATATCTTTGGAGGCTCTTGTGGTCTGTATAAATGTCCACATGAACCCCATACAAATAATGTCTCCAAATCTTCAAGGCATGAATAACTGCGGCCAACTCTAAGTCGTGGGTAGGGTAATTCCTCTCATGCTTCCGTAACTGTCGGGAAGCATAGGCTATAACCTTGCCGTGCTGCATCAAAACACACCCTAGCCCGATGCAGGCATCACAATAGATCACGTGCGTCTAACCCGCCGGGAAGAGTAAGGCGGAGCCGTAGTCAACCTTTCCTTCAGCAACTGGAAAACCTTCTCGCAAGCCTCTGTCCACTGGAACTTGGCTGCCTTCTGAGTCAGCCTAGTCAACAGTGTTGAAATCGAAGCATACTGCTCCACAAACCTACGATAATAGCCTGCCAACCCTAAGAAACTGCGCACCTCGGTCGGAGTAGTAGGTCTCGGCCAAGACTTGACTGCCTCAATCTTTTCCGTATCCACCTGAACACCATCAGCCCCAATAATGTGCCCCAGGAATGCCACTGAGGCCAACCAAAACTCACACTTGGAGAACTTGGCGAATAACTGCCGGCTCCGGAGGACCCCAAGTACCGTCCTCAAGTGATCTGCATGCTCCTGCTCTGTCCGCGAATAAACCAGGATGTCATCAATGAATACTATCACAAATGTATCCAAAAATGGCTTGAACACCCGGTTCATCAAATCCATAAATACCGCTGGAGCGTTGGTCAAACCGAAAGACATAACCCTGAACTCATAGTGCTCATACCGGGTCCTGAATGCAGTCTTTGGGATATCTGCCTCTCGAACTCGCACCTGATGATAACCAGACCGCAGTTTTATCTTGGAGAAACACCTCGCACCCTGCAACTGGTCAAACAAATCGTCAATCCCGGGGAGGTGGTACCTATTCTTGATGGTTACCTTATTCACCGCTACGTAATCAACACACACATGGCGTCCATCCTTCTTCTTCACAAACAAAACCGGCGCTCCCCAGGGAGAAACACTAGGCCTGATAAAGCCTTTTTCCAGCAAATCTTTCAGCTGGTCCTTTAGCTCCCTCAACTCAGCAGGTGCCATCATGTATGGCGGAATGGAAATAGTTCGAGTGTCTGGCAACGTGTCAATACAAAACTCAATCTCCCTCGGGAGGATACGGAAAGATCGTGCAGGAACACATCCGAAACTCCTAACCATCGGCATCGAAGAAATGGCACCTCGACCTACGTATCAAATACCGAACGGATGATAGATGTACCCTTCGCACCATCTTCCTAGCCTTGAGGTAAGAAATAAACCTACCGCCGGCGTCTTTGTGTTGCCCTTCCACTCGATAACCGGCTCGCCAGGAAACTGGAACCGAACCAACCTGTCCCTACAGTCAACGTTGGCATAACAAGAAGCCAACCAGTCCATACCCATAATGACATCAAAATCTGTCATCTCCAACTCTATCAAGTCTGCAAGGGTCTGACGACTGTAATTAACACCGGACAACCTCTATACACCCACTCAGCTAACACCGAATCACCCACTGGCGTAGCTACCTCAAAAGGCTCTATCGACACCGGCTCTATCCCGATTCTACCCGCAATAAGAGGACACATAGGACAAGGTAGAACACGGATCTATCAAAGCATAAACGTCACGACATGAAATCAATAATGTACACAGCGGCGTCGAAGCCTCACGATCTGGCGGTGGCTAAGGAATAAATGCGATTACGTGGACCGCTAGAAGCTGGAACCACCACCACGACCTGCGCGCGGCTGCGGTCCGTGAGTACCACGCCGCCGGGCGCATAACCACAGAAGAAGAGGAAGACCACGCGGCGATCACGCCGCTGCACCGTACCACCCATGCCGCCTCTAGACGGACAATCTCTCCTCAAATGGCCCTGCTGGCCACAAGAGTAACAAGCTCCCGGAGCCATGCGACACTCGCCCTGGTGAGACCTACCGCATCGAGCACACTGAGATGTGGGTGGCCTCGATCGGTGACGGTTCCTGCCTCCCTGAAACCCCGAAGTCCTGGAGCCCTGACCTGCTCCTGAATGACCTGGCTGATCAGACCTCCTGCCAGAAAACCATGAAGGAGCACTCTGTGCTGGCTGGAATGTGGACCTAGTCTGCTGCTGAGGCTGTCCGCCTCGAAAACTGCCCTGAGACCCTGCTGTCCTGGCCCTCTTGGGCTGGCCTGAGTCAATCTGATCCTCCCTCTCTCTATCCTCTATCCCCTGCGCATACGCCTGCATCCTGACAATGTCCATACCGGGCTGAAGAGCCACTCCCAAGCATGCAGTAATCATATGACGGTCTAGTCCCATCACATAACGATGAACTCTATCCGCCATGTCAGCTACAATGGTGTGCGCATGCCTGGCCAAAGAGTCAAACTCCAGGCTGTACTCCCTGATAGTCCTCCCATTCTGCCTCAAGGTCAAGAATCTATCTACACGGGCTCTCCTCATCTCAGGAGGCAAAAAGTGATCCATGAAGGCCTCTGTAAACTCCTCTCAAACAACTGGAAGAGCATCCTCACCTCTCGACATCTCCCATGACTCAAACCAGTTCAACGCAATATCGCGTAACCGGTAAGAGGCTAGCATAACAGACTATGTCGCCGAAGCCCTAAGAACCTACATAGTCCGCTGTAGCTGCCGAATGAACTCATGCGGATCCTCCTCAGACCTCGAACCATAAAACTCGGGTGGATGACAACCCAGAAAATCCTGAATCCAAAGCGCCGGCCTAGGGTTATTTGCACGCTCTGTCGTGGCCGCTACTACTATGTTGGTCAATAACCGGATCTGCTCCCCGTAGTCTCTATACTCAGCTCCTGGCTGTGGGACTGGAGGCTCTGGTACCGGAACCTCTGGAGCTACTGCCGCTCTCGGCTCCTCTAATACTGTCGGCGTGGCTGAACTCGACCGCCACTTCTACCTCGGGCATAGTGCATTCTCGAGTCCGAGTAACCATCTGAGTACCGCTAGCAGCTCCTGCTGCTGCCTTGACCTTCTGGGCCCTGGTCGCCTTCCGTGGAGGCATAACTGTTTCATAAGAATAGGTCAGAGAGGATTCAACCTAATAAGACAGCTCTACTGCACGATCTCAGAGAGAGAAGAATGGAAACCAATCCTAAATGTCCTGCAGCCTCCTGATTATAGATGTGGTGCACAACATGTCACGACCCGAACCCGGGCCCGTGACTGGTGCCTTACCCCGGGCACCCTAGTGATACAACATCAGAGTAATCAGCGGAATATAAAACAATAACACGAAATGACATGAAGTATGAAACAATAATCTGAGAAAGTTGCCTTGCGGCATATATAAATATCAACTAGAACAGTTACATCCCCTTTTTTACAGTTCTGCCCACAACAGTACTACAGACCTCTAAGAGTGACATGACAACAATGGCGGGACAGGGCCCCGCCATACCCCTGAATGTAAGCACCTACTACGACAGGGGACTATACGGCTGATAAGCCTCGAGAAAGCGGAGCTTCCCAAGCAATGACGTGACCACGAGAGCTAGGATCAACGGCGGTGTCTGTTATATCCCGTATTTCAGTATATGCGTGGGGCGTGCGTATAAAATTTGAGCCTTAAGATAGGCAAGATTCGAAATTTGTACACAACACCCGGTTAGAGTCGTGTTTCGCAGAAACGGTTCCACCTCTTTCGTAGGGAAAAATACGGCTATTTCATTTATAAATTTTGCGGATTTTTAGAGACGTAACATTTTGGACCAACGGGAGGGTGACATGTGTCACCCTCACATTGGAAGGGGTTGGACGGCAAATGGGCTAAGCTTGCACGTTTTTGGTGTTGAATTTGTGGTCAAGGGTTAGGTAGGATATTTTGTGTAGATGGATAAGGTTGCACATGGCTTAATCTTGGCCTTACACTTGCCTTGCACTTGGCACCATCTTGGCCATTGGTTGGCCTTCACTTGACCTATAAATACCCCCTTAGTTGATGAACTTTCTTCATCCAAAAATTGAGCAATCTATCTAAGTCTCAAACTACTCCCTCTTAGCTTGAGCTTTTCGTCCCTCTCCCCCCCTCCTAGTTGAGCTTGGCCGAGAGCCACCACACCCTCCCCCTTGTGAAGCCTTGGCCGAGGGGTACCCCCCCCTAGCCTAGTTGTCTCGTATAAATACCCCCCCTTTGTGATATAGAAATACTCTCCTAGTATTGTTATAATGCCCAAAATACTCTAGCCCTTATACCTTATAGTACTTTCCAAAGTACCCTTTATACGAAAAACCCGGAAAATACGATTATACCTCCTTTAGCCACTAAACGAAACCACAAGGAAAACTTCACCCGTAGTTGAAGTATTAAGTAGAAGTTGTGTAGACACTTCAAGGGTTTCTTGGAGCGTTTTGGAGCACACGGAGTAGGAGCTAAACCTTGTTCAGGAGCGACATTTAACTCTGATAATTTTGGGCTTATCGAGGTAAATATCTTGTCCCCCTATTGTAATTGGAAATTACATGATTGATAGAATATATAGTTGAAGTATACTATATAATAGAATGAATATTGAATAGAACTGAACGTAGTTAAATCGGCAATGTCTTTTGACTTAAGCCTGAATAAGAATTGAACAGTAAACACATAGAAGGATAAATAAGAGAATCGACGTAATTACATAGGGTGTATTCAGATAGACTTGTGTAGTATTCTGTGAGTAGAATTATACGTCGGTTAGGCGTGCAAACCCCCCCCCTGGTTGGCTTGGTAGTCGGCCTCGGTAGAGGAGGAGATTAACGCTGTTGCGGGGGGGGAGGTGCTGCCGAATTTTCTGTAGAATATGGACATTGAGATCTAGATGTTAATAAGCGCCTTGTGGCCTTATAAGTTGAAGTACTACGTGTGGTGCGATCTACGTGGCTTAAGGAGTAGCCGACGGTTTGAAGTACTTGGAGCATTTTGCTATTAGTCGATACTCGTCGCGAGGTATGTGAACCTCTTCCTATCTCTTCTAGCATGATATGTGTGTAACTATGTAGTACGGTAGACGTACATGTGTTTAATGTATTTGATTGGTTTGAAACATAAAGTGTTATAACGGCTTTATGGGAAGTTGGTTATAACAGCTTTATGTAGGTAAGAAAATGCTTTGTGGTTTCAAAGGGTAACTGATTTGACTTATAAAACGGATTTGATGTGTAGCAATACTTGGTTTTGAGAACTTAAGAGTTATACTATCTTTATGGGAAGTTAGGTATAACGTCTAAAAGAGATAAAAAAAAGAATGACTATTTAATCTTAGGAGTTAAGAGACTTGATCTTATAAGACAAGAGACTCAACTTAATTAAATTGATTTGAATGTTGTAAGATGTGTGAAACCTCATTCGTGAGTAATGAGTACTTGGTTTTTGAAAGGAATAATGTTTTACTGATTTCGGAAATCAGAATGTGTATCGACAAACCACTGCAGCGTTAATAAAGGAAAATGTATTGAATAATTAAGTATTATTAAAACCAGTAGAAACCTCCATCTGCATAGAAGCTAAGATGAGACAAAATGATATTACATTTTCTAGATCATGGCTGCTCAATAAGGTTGATTATGAACAAGAATAACCTACTACTTTATGGCATATGTTACTCAATTGTTTTAAAAGAGATTAAGACATTGAACTATGAAACTTTCCCAAAAAAAGAGACTTGTGTAATTGAAATTAGGCAAACTGGAACTTTAGGGAAAAGAAAGGCATTGTGTTGTCTTAAAATGGTTTAAAACATAAAGTGTTATAACAGCTTTATGGGAAGTTGGTTATAACGACTTTATGAAAACAAAGAAGGGTTTTTATCATTGGTTTTAATGTGGTAACTTGACTTTAAAAGGAAAAGTGTTTTGGTCTAAAAATAAGGCATAGTGTTGCCTTAATTTGATTTTTAAAAAGGAAAGTACTTTGAGTTGTTGTGAAACCTGCCTATGCTTGTTGTTGTGAAACTTGCCTATGCTTGTCGTGATAGCCTTTGTTGTGCAAGAATTGTGTTTCTATACTCTGGCGCCTCGATGGAGGGTCGGTTGACTTGTTGAGAACTTACTTGGACATGCCGGCGTGTGAAGAAATTCCGCAGTGCGTTCTGTTGATTGTGTTACTTTTGCTAATCGCTTTGGACATCGACGACCGCGATCGTAGCGCGCGGGTATGCTTCCATTTTGATCTCGCTTTATTGTTTCCTTTGGGCATCTCGACCGCGATCGTAGCGCGGGTATGTTTCCATTTGGAATCTTTGCTTTATTGTTTCCCTTTGGGCATCACGACCGCGATCGTAGCTGCGGGTATGTTTCCGTTTGGAAAGTTGTTTTATTGTTTCCACTTTGGACATATCGACACGATCGTAGCGCGCGAGTATGCTCCCATTTGGATTCTTTGTCTTGTTGATATCATATCATAGGCTAGGCGGTGAGAAGGAATTCCACGCACAGTGATGATTTGGAGGCGTGAGTCACGACCTAATATATTTGTTTATATGTTGTATCTTGTAGTTTGGTTATCATACTGTCTCCCGCTTTATATAGATCGCTATGATTTCATTTCTGATATTTTCTGATTCACATACTTGGTACTGTTGTCTTGACCTCCTTGAAGTGCGTTCATCCGCAGTAGAAGTACATTGGTTGTCGATCCCGCTTTTAGGATCACCTTTCAGCGTATTGGGAAGCTCCGTTCCTTGAGGCTTATCTTTTGGTATGTGTTCCACGAGTTGTAGGTTCTTGTACATTCGAGGTATGGCGGGTCTGTCCGTCATAGTTGTTGTAAATCTTAGAGGTATGTACTTGTTGTGGGCGGGGTTTGTAAAAGGATAATCGTCGGGTTTTACGTATATATCTTGAAAGCTGTTGGGTTGGCTTTATTTATTTATTATGTCTCATTTCATGTGTAAAGTTTTTATTTCCATTGGTTTTCTCGATGTTGTATCACTAGGGTGCCCGGGTAAGGCACGATCCACGGGCGGATTCGGTCGTGACAAAAGTGGTATCGAGCGATTAGTCCTCGGAAAGTGTCTGACCGTGTCTAGTAGAGTCTTGATTATCGGTGTGTTGTGCACCACATCTATAATCGAGAGGCTATAGGACATTTAGGATTGGTTTCCATTCTTCTCATTACGAGATCGTGCCTTAGAGCGTGTGATAAGTTGGACCCTCGGCGTATTCCTTTCCTTTACGATTATGCCTCGCGTAAGAAACCCAGGGCGAAGCGGCGAAGAGAGGCGTGAGTAAAGCGGCGCGATCTCACGAGACCACGATGCACGAGCCTCGGTCCACGATGCGGGCGAGAGGAGATGGGTTCTGAGAGAGATGGCCCGATCGGCGGGATCGTGGCGAACATGAGATAGGCTGGATCGTGATTCCGGCCCAATAGCACCGTAGTTCACCCCGGCGAGCGGTTTGAGACTACGGGATTTTCCGAGTGTAACCCTCCGAGTTTTATGGGTCGAGGCTCGAGGATGATCGCGAGAGTTCATCCGGCGATTCTGACGGATCATGAGAGTGATCAAGGCATCGGAAACCGAGTCGGTGGTCCTAGGTTCGCATCGGCTGCGTGATACCGTAGTCGACTGGTTTGATTCGTGGGAGCTGTCCCGGGGAGAGCATGCACTTCCAGCTTTATGGGGCAAGTTCTCAGAGGCCTTTCTTGCACATTTCTTACCTCGCGGATGAGAGGGCTCGGGCGAACAGATTTTTGGTGTTGCGGCGAGCAGGCGTGCGGTTCGGGAGTACAATGTGAGTTCGACTCATTGGCGATGCGTCCGCGTTGGTAGCTAGTATGGAGGATCGAGTGCACCGATATGTTCTGAGGCTCGATGATTACCTAGCGAGAGAGTTGTTCGGGTGTAGCTCTTCAGGGCATGGATATTGCCGCATGCGAGCTTATGCACTTGGAAGTGAGGCGGAGAATCGGCGAAATGACCAAGGTCGGCGAGAAGAGGGCGAGCAGTGGTCCTGGTGACTTTCGAGGCGGACCGCCTCGGCCAGCAGACTAGTTATGCGCCTCCGCCCGATCTGAGTGGTCCTCCACAATCTTGAGCATCCAGTATTCGAGAGCGGTCGGGGCTCGAGGTTCAGATTTTCGGGAGAAGCGGGGTGTTAGCGGTGAAGCCACCCTACCTCGTTGTGGCTAGCGTGGTAGACTCCACAGTGTGGAGTGTCGTGATAGTCCGTGAGTTTGTTTTACATGCGGCCAGCAGGGCCATTTTGGGAGAAACTGTCCGACCAGGGGTAGCACTGGTAGGATAGCACAGAATACGAGATCAGTTGTGGGTTCTTCACCTTCCATAGCCAGGCAGGATGTTCATACACCGGCAGGCCACGGTAGAGGTCGCGGTGGAAGTTCCCAGTTTTAGCGGTCCTCTGAACCACCTACTTTCAGGTATATCCTTAACCCTCTAGAGTTTTGTATGTATTGATGTTGTGATTAGTGTTATGTTCGGATAGCTTTGTGCTAAAATGTGATGTAGAACCTGGTTAGTGAGAAGGGTAAGCTTGAGGGTGAGGAAATGATGAACCCTAGAATATTACAGTTGAGACCTTAGATGTAAGGCCGTCTTGAGTACAAGTTTTTGCAAGTGATCCTTGTCGGAGTGCATTTTTATGCCTAGAATGTATTGTGTGATAAGTCCCTGGGTAGTGTGAAATGGAAGTGGTGGCTTTCATGACCTGTAGAGGTAAGATTGTTCCGGATCGAAACGAGAGGTCGCGTGAGATGCTCGGGTTGAGGGCGTGTTGCGTATCAACCGTGGCTTGAATGAGGTAGGGTCAGCTGCGGGTGGTCCCGCCGGTGGTAGGTCACGAGGGTGCTAGGCCCAAGTTTAGTTGACCATCGTATGAGTTCGTGGGTGTGTTCGACCGAGCGGTCGTGAAGGCCGGGGATGGCCTTAAGGAAGATTGAGGCTAGTAAGATGACCAAGTTTGGAGGTAGTGACTCCAAGGGTTGGAAACAGAAGCGTTGACTAAAGTGTGGTACGTATACTAGAAGAGTTCAAGTGTTCGAGAAGAGTACGACGAGTAAGGGTAGAGGCGAGCATGTATTGCGAGCATAGATATGATCATTTCTTGTGAAGGAGAAGGTGCGAAGGATGTATATTTTAGACCTCGGGAATCGCATGCGATCGGTACCATTTGTTGGGTCGTGGAGTGACACTAGAACCTCGCAGCAAAGTGACAAAGTTTGTGATGTTAGAGGTGTTTCCTCGTGGACTTGGATGTAAGTATTTATGCGGGTGTTTCGTGGCCAATTGTGGCGTTGGCAACTTATTAGAAGAACTCTATCGTTATCCGTCTTGAGAAGGAACATTCGGGACGAATGTTTCTAAGGAGGGGAGAATGTTATACCCCGTATTTCAGTAGTATGCGTGGGGCGACGTATAAAATTTGAGCCTTAAGATAGGCAAGATTAGAAATTTGTACACAACACGGTTAGAGTCGTTTTTTAAACGTTTCCACGACTTTCGTAGGGAAAATTCGGCTATGTCATTTATAATTTTGCGGATTTTTAGAGAGACGTAACATTTTGGACCAACGGGAGGGTGACATGTGTCACCTCACATTGGAAGGGTTGGACGGCAAATGGGCTAAGCTTGCACGCGTTTTTGGTGTTGAATTTGTGGTCAAGGGTTAGGTAGGATATTTTGTGTAGATGGATAAGGTTGCACATGGCTTAATCTTGGCCTTACACTTGCCTTGCACTTGGCACCATCTTGGCCATTGGTTGGCCTTCACTTGACCTATAAATACCCTTAGTTGATGAACTTTCTTCATCCAAAAATTGAGCAATCTATCTAAGTCTCAAACTACTCCTCTTAGCTTGAGCTTTTAGTCCCTCTCCCCTCCTAGTTGAGCTTGGCGAGAGCCACCACACCTCCCTGTGAAGCCTTGGCCGAGGGTACCCTAGCCTAGGTGTCTCGTATAAATACCCCCCTTTGTGATATACAAATACTCTCCTAGTATTGTTATAATGCCCAAAATACTCTAGCCCTTATACCTTATAGTACTTTCCAAAGTACCCTTTATACGAAAAACCCGGAAAATACGATTATACCTCCTTTAGCCACTAAACGAAACCCTAAAGGAAATATTCACCCGTAGTTGAAGTATTAAGTAGAAGTTGTGTAGACACTTCTAAGGGTTTCTTGGAGCGTGTTGGAGCACACGGAGTAGGAGCTAAACCTTGTTCAGGAGCGACATTTAACTCGGATAATTTTGGGCTTATCGAGGTAAATATCTTGTCCCCCTATTGTAATTGGAAATTACATGATTGATAGAATATATAGTTGAAGTATACTATATAATAGAATGAATATTGAATAGAACTGAACGTAGTTCGTCGGCAATGTCTTTTGACTTAAGCCTGAATAAGAATTGAACAGTAAACACATAGAAGGATAAATAAGAGAACTGAACTGTAATTACATAGGACTGTATTACAGTAGACTTGTGTAGTATTACTGTGAGTAGAATTATACACGCCCGGTTAGGCGTGCAAACCCCCCCCCCTGGTTGGCTTGGTAGCCGGCCTCGGTAGAGGAGGAGATTAACGCTGTTGCGGGGGGGGAGGTGCTGCCGAATTTTCTGTAGAATATGGAGCAATGAGATCTAGATGTTAATAAGCGCCTTGTGGCCTTATAGGTTGAAGTACTACGTGTGGTGCGATCTACGTGGCTTAAGGAGTAGCCGACGGTTTGAAGTACTTGGAGCATTTTGCTATTAGTCGATACTCGTCGCGAGGTATGCGAACCTCTTCCTATCTCTTCTAGCATGATATGTGTGTAACTATGTAGTACGGTAGACGTACATGTGTTTAATGTATTTGATTGGTTTGAAACATAAAGTGTTATAACGGCTTTATGGGAAGTTGGTTATAACAGCTTTATGTAGGTAAGAAAATGCTTTGTGGTTTCAAAGGGTAACTGATTTGACTTATAAAACGGATTTGATGTGTAGCAATACTTGGTTTTGAGAACTTAAGAGTTATACTAGCTTTATGGGAAGTTAGGTATAACGTCTAAAAGAGATAAAAAAAAAGAATGGCTATTTAATCTTAGGAGTTAAGAGACTTGATCTTATAAGACAAGAGACTCAACTTAATTAAATTGATTTGAATGTTGTAAGATGTGTGAAACCTCATTCGTGAGTAATGAGTACTTGGTTTTTGAAAGGAATAATGTTTCTTGATTTGAAATCGAGAATGTGTATCGACAAACCATCGGCGTTAATAAAGGAAAATGTATTGAATAATTAAGTATTATTAAAACCGAGAAACCTCCATCTGCATAGAAGCTAAGATGAGACAAAATGATATTACATTTTCTAGATCATGGCTGCTCAATAAGGTTGATTATGAACAAGAATAACCTACTCGCCTATGGCATATGTTACTCAATTGTTTTAAAAGAGATTAAGACATTGAACTATGAAACTTTCCCAAAAAAAGAGACTTGTGTAATTGAAATTAGGCAAACTGGAACTTTAGGGAAAAGAAAGGCATTGTGTTGTCTTAAAATGGTTTAAAACATAAAGTGTTATAACAGCTTTATGGGAAGTTGGTTATAACGACTTTATGAAAACAAAAGAAGGGTTTTTATCATTGGTTTTAATGTGGTAACTTGACTTTAAAAGGAAAAGTGTTTTGGTCTAAAAATAAGGCATAGTGTTGCCTTAATTTGATTTTTAAAAAGGAAAGTACTTTGAGTTGTTGTGAAACCTGCCTATGCTTGTTGTTGTGAAACTTGCCTATGCTTGTCGTGATAGCCTTTGTTGTGCAAGAATTGTGTTTCTATACTACCGCGCCTCTCGATGGAGGGTCGGTTGACTTGTTGAGAACTTACTTGGACGTGCCGGCAGTGACGAAGAAATTCCGCAGTGCGTTCGCTGATTGTGTTACTTTTGCTAATCGCTTTGGACATACTGACACGATGCGTAGCGCACGGGTATGCTTCCATTTTGATACTGCTTTATTGTTTCCCTTTGGGCATACTGACACGATGCGTAGCGCACGGGTATGTTTCCATTTGGAATGCTGCTTTATTGTTTCCCTTTGGGCATACTGACACGATGCGTAGCGCTGCGGGTATGTTTCCATTTGGAAAAATTTGTTTTATTGTTTCCCTTTGGACATCTTGACCGCGATGCGTGCGCGCAGTATGCTCCCATTTGGATTGCTGTCTTGTTGATATCATATCATAGATGCCGCGGTGAGGAAGAATTCCACAGACGCAGTGATGATTTGGAGGCGTGAGTCACGACCTAATATATTTGTTTATATGTTGTATCGTAGTTTGGTTATCATACTGTCTCTCGCTTTATATATCGCTATGATTTCATTTCTGATATTTCTGATTCACATACTTGGTACTGTTATCGACCTCCTTGGGGCTGCGTTCATCTGCAGTAGAACATCGTTGGTATCGATCCTCGCTTTTAGGATCACCTTTCAGCGTATTGGGAAGCTCGTTCCTTGGAGGCTTATCTTTTGGTATGTGTTCCACGAGTTGTAGGTTCTTGTACATTCGGGGTATGGCGGGCCACTGTCCGTCATAGTTGTTGTAAATCTTAAGTGCATGCCTTTGTTGTGGCGGGGTTTGTAAAAGGATAACTGTCGGGTTTTACGTATATATCTTGAAAATTTGTTGGGTTGGCTTTGTTTATTTATTATGTCTCTCATTTCATGTGTAAAGTTTTTATTTCCATTGGTTTTCTCGATGTTGTATCACTAGGGTGCGGGGTAAGGCACGATCCACGGGCCGGATTCGGGTCGTGACATGCACCTCAACTGCGGCATGAGCGCGACCAGAAGGAGTCGATCTAACAGTACCAAGTATGTGGCGAAAATCGTAAATGAAATTATAGTAGTCTATATAAAGCGGAGACATGTATGATAACCAAACTACGATTCACAATAAATAGCGGTCATGTCAAGTCGGGGACTCACGCCTCAAAGTCATCACTCAAATATAACAATGGGTCTCACGCCCACAACATCAATCATGCCGTGGAATACCTTATCACGCTGGCGATCTATGATATAAAAGCACCAAGGAATACACATGAACACGAGTCCCACTGTGTCATCATAAAACCGTATGGGGTAAATGCGAAGGCATAGCCGAGCTACTAAAACCCACGTACAAACAAGGTCATAAAGCGTATCATGAGATCTGTCTAGGCCGTCACATGATCAAAGCCGCCACTCGCCGCGATATCTAATGTGCGCGTCTAGCCACGGAACTTCCGCGACTCCGCATAGGCCACTCCAATGGCCCGCATGAGGTATTCCCGCATCGGTAGCTACTCCCCGGCATCCGCCTGGACTCGCAGTCCGCATGGCCACATAGACCGCATGACCATATAGGCCGCACACTAACCTGGAACTCTCGTAGCTCCGCATAGGTCCCCGAGACCCACATGAGGTATCCTCGAATCATAGTCACCATTGCTCGAGTATTACCCGCATCGGAGGCGGCAACCTCGGGATCATGTCAAGGTGAGTGGTACAATACCAACATAACGGCTGATAGTTAAACAACATAAGCGCGATCGAGGGAAAAACCCCTTTACACAAACATCACAAGATACTAACACACGTAACATCCTAACATGTTTACTTATCAAACCAACAAGAAAGTATTACAAGGCTATCACAAACCAATACAATCAAGTTATTCACACAAGATACTTTCTACTTTATGTTAAACAAGTTCGGGTTTTTTATTCCCAAAGTACTTCATACATTAACTCTTTAAAAGATACGTTACTTTCACAAAGGTCACACAATACCCATAGTATAAAAAAAATAGAGTGGCTATCTTTTAAGTAAACCAAAACACTTCCTTTTGTAAAATCAAGTAACCACATTATTTTCCAAACGTTCAAGTTTGCCTAATTTCAAATGCTCAAGTTCCTCATTTTCGAAAGGTTTCGTAGTTCATAGTATTAATCACTTAATGATGTAATTCTCCTTTAAAACAATTTGAGAAACATATACCTTATATGTGAGTAGGTTATTCTTGTTTATAATCAATCTTATTAAGCAGCCATGATCTAGGAAATGTAATATCATTTTGTCTCATCTTAGCTTCTATGCAGATGGAGGTTTCTCGGTTTTAATAATACTTGATTAGTCAATACATTTCCCTTTATTAGCGCTGGCGTAGTGCATTCGATACTTATTCGATTTCAAATCAGTAAAACATTATTCCTTTTAAAACCAAGTACTCATTCTTGTGAATGAGGTTTCACACTTTTTAACAAAATTCAATTAAGTCAAGTCTCTTATCTTTTAAGATCAAGTCTCTTAACTTCTAAAAATCAGTAAACCATTCTTTTTACTTCTCTTAAGCCGTTATACCTAACTTCCCATAAAGCTAGTATAACTCTTAAGCTTTTTAAAACCAAGTATTACTCTTCTGTTAAAAATGATTCAGTATTCTTTTGAAATACTTCAAGATTATTCAGGCTTAAGTCAAAAGACATTGCCATAATTATTATTCAGGCTTAAGTCAAAAGACATTGCCGTAATTATTATTCAGTTAACACACGTACGTCTACCGTACTATATATACTTTAAAATATCATGCTCAAGAGTATAGGAAGAATCACATACCTCGCGACGATTATCGACTATTAGCAAAACGCTCCAAAGTACTGTAGTCCGGCTAGCCTTTTCCACCCTCCGAGTAGAATACGCTACTCGCAGTACTTCAACCTATAACGGTTATACAAGTCTATCAAAGTCTAGACTACTCGGTAGAATAAATCTAGATACAAGATTCTACGGAAAATTGGACAGCACTTCCTTACCCGCCAAACTTCACAAGTCTACTGTAAATACAGTCCTATGTAAGTACAATTCAATTCTCTTCTTATATACTTTCCTTGTATATACCTTATACTTAATTCTTATACTTCAATAGTATATACTCAATTACAAAAGGGAGACAAGATATTTACCTCGATAAGCCCAAAATTATCCAAGTCTAAATGTCGATCCTGAGCAACGTTTAGCTCCTACTCTGGGCGCTCCAACCCGCTCCAAACAACCCTTAGAAGTTCTACGCCACTTCTACTTAATACTTCAACCGGCTATGAAGATTTTCCTTAGGGTTTTGGTTTGAGACAAAAAGGACAAAAGGTAGTATTTTCGGGCTCTACGTATAGAGGTATCTTTGGAATACTACAAGGTATAAGGCTAAGGTATTTTGGGTATAGTAACAATACTAGGAGAGTATTTCTACCAAGAGGGGGGGTACCTCTCGGCCACACCACTAGGAGGGGGGGTGTACCCCTCGGCCAAGGCCTCTAGGAGGGGGGGTGTACCCCTCGGCCAAGGCCTCACGAAAAGGGGAGGAGACTCTTTGGGCGAGAGCTCTTGATGGGAGAGGATTTCAAGACTTAGAACAATTTGGGATGAAGAAGTCTTCAAGTTAGGGGGGGTATTTATAGGGAAACCAATGGACAATATCAAGCCATGTGGGGGGCAAGTGGAGGGCTAAGATCAAGCCAAGTGCACCCTAACCCTACTCCACAAAACAAGGCACAAAACAAGGCACCAAACATGACACAAAATAAGGCACAAAACAAGGCCAAATCCTTGACCCAATCGGCCAACTAGCACGCCCACTTGAGGGTGACAAGTGTCACCCTGCCGTTGGTCCAAAATATTTCGTCTCTCGGAAAAATCCGCAAAAAATATAAATGACATAGCCGGAATTTTCCCTTCGCAAGTTTTGTAAAACGTTTCGTCGAAAAACGACTCTAATCGGGGGTTGTGAACAAAATTCGAACCTTGCCTAATCTTTAAGGCTAAAACTTCCGTACGTACGTCCTTACGTACATACTCTAGAAATACGGGGTATAACATTCTCCCCTCCTTAGAAACATTCGTCCCGAATGTTCCTTCTAAGTCTCGAGACAGATAACGATGAAGTTCCTCTTAACTTAAACAAGTTGCCAATGCCACACATGGCCATAAAAATAACACACGCGCAAATACTTAATTCAAGTCCACGAGGAATTACCTCTAACATCATAAAAACTCCCACCCAAGGGCTAAAAGATACTCCCTTCGCACCTTCACCTTACAAAGGAAATGATCACATCTATATTCTTAACACATGCTCGCTTCTTCCCTTACTCGTGCCGCTTCTGCACTCGAACTCTTCCTCATAACTTATCAAATTTCTGTTACAGCTTCTGTTTCCAAAATCTCTGGGTTACTACCTCCAACTTGATCATCATTAACTGGGAACACTCTGGATGGATCTCCGATACTTTTCCGAACATAGCAACATGAAAGGTCGGACGTACTGCCTCCTACGTCGGACGGCAATACTAACATATAGGCAACTTGGCCTATTCTTCACATGACCTGAAAAGGCCCCAAGTAACTCGGGCTAAGTTTCCTGTGTTTTCCGAATCTCGTCACACCCTTCCGGGGTGGTACCTTCAAGAAGACCCTCCGTCAACCTGAACTCCAAGCGTCGTCGCCGATTATCCGCACGACTTCTGTTGACTCTGAGCTTCCAATAACCTCTTCTGGATAAGCTTCACCCTATACATATCCTGCCGAGACAAGTATGAACCAACTATCTGAACTTTGCCAACATCGAACCAATCGACCGACAACTTGCACTTCCGCCCCTACAAGGCTTCGTAAGGCGATATCCGAATACTGAAATGGTAGTTATAAAAACACTCCCTCAACAGGAGACAACAATCCTCACAAGTACCCCTGAAATCCAAATACTGGCCCGAGGGCGAATGCGATTATGAGACTCACCTGAGTTCCTAACCCTGCCTGGTAAAACCTCCAGAAAAAGCAGTGGTACCACTGGCTCCATGCATCATAAGGTGAAGGTAGGCACCCCGTGCAGCCTTACAACCTTTCTGATATACCATCACTGCCAAGCAACGGTCCTGACTGAAAGACACGATGGGCTGACCCCATCGGCCCGACTACTGGTTGAACGCATCCACGAATTCGTACGATGGTTAACTAATCTTGGGCCTAATAATCTCGTGACCCTACCACCTGGCGGGACCACCACAAACTGACCCCACCATAAAACAGGTCGCGGGTTGACCCGCGGCATGGCCTCAACCCGACCCACTCTCGCGTAAAACACTTGCTCCCCGATCCGGAATAATCTCACTAATCACGTTACGAAAACCTAGCGGTCTTCTTAGCTCAACTACCCTCTTTCATTTCACACTACTCAGGGACTTATCACATAATATACCTCACGTGCACTATACACTCCGATAAGGATCAAACATAAAAATTACATCTTTACTCGAGATGGCCTTACCTCTAAGGTCTCCACATATAAAACTCTAAGGCTCACACTTTCCTTATCCCCAATCTTACCCGGTTAACTAACCATGGTTTCTAATCACAATTATCACACATACAATCTCTAGAGGGTTAAGGATATACCTGTGTCTACTGCTTCACTCCCCTTAGTCGTTATAATCAAACCTGCCCCGTAGGGCGCATAGCTAGGGAAGATGATGAACTGGTCACTGATTATGAAGGCTGAGTCCTCCTACTTGCATCCCTCCTACTAGGACATCCTTTCGACACATGGCCCTGACGGCTGCAGGTAAAACAAGTACCAACTAAAAGACGACATTCCGGGATGGCGCCATCACATTGTGAATCTTGGGAAAAAGCGAATCGGTGGTGGAACCTACGTGTAGCTGTGAATCGGAAGCTCTGGAGCTCTGACCAACTCCTGCATACCCCGAACGTCCTGAACCCTGTGGAGAACCACTCTGCTCTGGCGGAGGCGCATAACAAATCTACTGCTGAGAAGGTCCGCCTCGAAAGTTACCAAAGGACCCTGTTGTTCTGGCCCTCTTCTGCTGATCTTGGTTAACCCGTTGATCCCTACGTTTCTTGGCCTGAGGCGCATAAGCCCGTACACATGCCATGCTCAAGCCTAACTGAAGAATTACTCTTGCACTACCCTCTCTTAGATAGTCGTCAAGACCCGTGATAAATCGGTACATCATATACTCTCTGGTAGCTACATCCTTAGCTAGTAACAGGGTCACCTCTTTGCAATCTATATACTCTGTTCCCGGTCGTGGAACTGAAGGTTCATATATCATGGTCGCAGTAGGAACTGCTACCGCCGTGCTATACTCTGCTGGGGCTAGCGACGTAGCAGAACTCCCCGAATGAAGCACCACCCTAGGTGATGATTGAGCCTGTGCCCTCGTAACCCTCAGATTTACTCGCGACTCGGCCGCCTTGCCTCTCACAGGCCGGGTTGCCTTACGCGGAGGCATAACGGTAAGGGAAAGAAATACGTTTAGAGGGGTCCAACTTATAACACAGCTCTAAGCACGATCTCAGAGTGAGAAGAATGGAAACCAATCCTAAATATCCTATAGCCTCCTGATTATTGGTGTGGTGCACAACACACCGATAATCAAGACTCTACTAGATACGATGCGTAGACACTTTCCAGGATTAATCGCTCCGATACCACTTTTGTCACGACCGAACCGGGCGTGGATCGTGCCTACCGGGCACCCTAGTGATACAACATCAGAGTAATCAGTGGAATATAAAACAATAACACGAAATGACATGAAGTATGAAACAATAATCTGAGAAAGTTGCCTTGCGGCATATATAAATATCAACTAGAACGATTCATCCCCTTTTTACGCTTACGCCACAACGATACTCTGCACTCTAGAGTGACATGACAACAATGGCGGGGCGGGGCCGCCATACCCCGAATGTAGCACCTACTACGACGGGGACTATACCATCGATAAGCCTCGGAGAAACGGAGCTTCCCAAACGCCTGTGACCACGAGCTAGGATCAACGATCGTGTACCTCAACTGCGGCATGAAGCGGCCCCGAAGGAGGTCGATCTACAGTACCAAGTATGTGGCGAAAATCGTAAATGAAATCATAGCAGTCTATATAAAGCAGGAGACATGTATGATAACCAAACTACAGTTCACAATAAATAAGCAGTCATGTCAAGTCAGGGACTCACGCCCTCAAAGTCATCACTCAAATATAACAATGGGTCTCACGCCAACAACATCAATCATGCCCGTGGAATACCTTCCTCACTGCCGGCAGTCTATGATATAAAAGCACCAAGGAATACACATGAACACCAGGTCCCACCCGTGTCATCATAAAACCGTACGGGGTAAGTACGAAGGCATAGCCGACTACTAAAACCCACAGTACAACAAGGTCATAAACTGTATCATGAGATCTGTCTAGACCGTCACATGATCAAAGCCGCTACTCGCCCGCGATATCTAATGCGCGCGTCTAGCCCCGAACTTCCGCGACTCCGCATAGGCCACTCAATGGCCCGCATTAGGTATTCCCGCGTCGGTAGCTACTCCGGCATCCGCTGGACTCGCGATCCGCATGGCCACATAGGCGCGCATGACCATATAGGCCGCACACTAACTCGGAACTCTCGTAGCTCGCGCATAGGTCCCGGGACCGCGTGAGGTATCCTCGAATCATAGTCACACCATCGCTCGAGTATTACCCGCGTCGGAGGCGACTTAACCTCCGGGATCATGTCAAGGTGAGTGGTACAATACCAACATAACGGCTGATAGTTAAACAACATAAGCGCGATCGAGGGAAAAACCCCTTTACACAAACATCACAAGATACTAACACACGTAGCATCCTAACATGTTTACTTATCAAACCAACAAGAAAGTATTACAAGGCTATCACAAACCAACACAATCAAGTTATTCACACAAGATACTTTCTACTTTATGTTAAACAAGTTCGGGTTTTTTATTCCCAAAGTACTTCATACATTAACTCTTTAAAAGATACGTTACTTTCACAAAGGTCACACAATACCCATAGTATAAAAAAAATAGAGTGACTATATTTTAAGTAAACCAAAACACTTCCTTTTGTAAAATCAAGTAACCACATTATTTTCCAAACGTTCAAGTTTGCCTAATTTCAAATGCTCAAGTTCTTCATTTTCGAAAGGTTTCGTAGTTCATAGTATTAATCACTTAATGATGTAATTCTCCTTTAAAACAATTTGAGAAACATATACCTTATATGTGAGTAGGTTATTCTTGTTTATAACAATCTTATAACAGCAGTCATGATCTAGGAAATGTAATATCATTTTGTCTCATCTTAGCTTCTATGCAGATGGAGGTTTCTACTGGTTTTAATAATACTTGATTAGTCAATACATTTCCCTTTATTAGCGCTGCTGTGGTCTGTTCGATACTTATTCGATTTCCAAATCAAGAAACATTATTCCTTTTTAAAACCAAGTACTCATTACTCACGAATGAGGTTTCACACTTTTTAACAAAATTCAATTAAGTCAAGTCTCTTATCTTTTAAGATCAAGTCTCTTAACTTCTAAAAATCAGTAAACCATTCTTTTTACTTCTCTTAAGCCGTTATACCTAACTTCCCATAAAGCTAGTATAACTCTTAAGCTTTTAAAACCAAGTATTACTCTTCTGTTAAAAATGATTCAGTATTCTTTTGAAATACTTCAAGATTATTCAGGCTTAAGTCAAAAGACATTGCCATAATTATTATTCAGGCTTAAGTCAAAAGACATTGCCGTAATTATTATTCAGTTAACACACGTACGTCTACCGTACTATATATACTTTAAAATATCATGCTCAAGAGTATAGGAAGAATCACATACCTCGCGACGATTATCGACTATTAGCAAAACGCTCCAAAGTACTGTAGTCCGGCTAGCCTTTTCCACCCTCCGAGTAGAATACGCTACTCGCAGTACTTCAACCTATAACGATTATACAAGTCTATCAAAGTCTAGACTACTCGGTAGAATAAATCTACATACAAGATTCTACGGAAAATTGGACAGCACTTCCTTACCCGCCAAACTTCACAAGTCTACTGTAAATACAATCTATAAGTCTGATTCAATTCTCTTCTTATATACTTTCCTTGTATATACCTTATACTTAATTATTATACTTCAATAGTATATACTCAATTACAAAAGGGAGACAAGATATTTACCTCGATAAGCCCAAAATTATCCAAGTCTAAATGTCAATCCTGAGCAACGTTTAGCTCCTACTCTGGGCGCTCCAACCCGCTCCAAACAACCCTTAGAAGTTCTACGCCACTTCTACTTAATACTTCAACCGACTATGAAGATTTTCCTTAGGGTTTCGGTTTGAGACAAAAAGGACAAAAGGTAGTATTTCCGGGCTCTACGTATAGAGGTATCTTTGGAATACTACAAGGTATAAGGCTAAGGTATTTTGGGTATAGTAACAATACTAGAGAGTATTTCTACCAGAGTGGGTACCTCTCGGCCACACCACTAGGAGGGTGTACCCTCGGCCAAGGCCTCTGGGAGGGGTGTAGCCTCGGCCAAGGCCTCACAAAGGGGAGGGAGACTCTTTGGACGAGAGCTCTTCAAGAGGGGGGGAGAGTATTTCAAGACTTAGAACAATTTGGGATGAAGAAGTCTTCAAGTTAGGGGGGGGTATTTATAGGGAAACCAATGGACAAGATCAAGCCATGTGGGGGGAAAGTGGAGGGCCAAGATCAAGCCAAGTGCACCCTAACCCTACTCCACAAAACAAGGCACAAAACAAGGCACCAAACATGGCACAAAATAAGGCACAAAACAAGGCCAAATCCGTGACCCAATCGGCCAACTAGCACGCCCACTTGAGGGTGACAAGTGTCACCCTCCCATTGGTCCAAAATATTTCGTCTCTCGGAAAAATCCGCAAAAAATATAAATGACATAGCCGGAATTTTCCCTTCGCAAGTTTTGTAAAACGTTTCGTCGAAAAACGACTCTAATCGGGGGTTGTGAACAAAATTCGAACCTTGCCTAATCTTTAAGGCTAAAACTTCCGTACGTACGTCCTTACGTACATACTCTGGAAATACGGGGTATAACACAACACACCGATAATCAAGACTCTACTAGACACGGTCTGTAGACACTTTCCGAGGACTAACTGCTCTGATACCACTTTTGTCACGACCCGACCCCGGGGCCGCGACTGGTGCCCTACCTGGGCACCCCATTCAGGTATACATCAGAGAATAGCAGCGGAACATACACAACATACAACATATTTAGACAATAACATCACAGGCTAGCCGATAAGGCCGCCTTCCATAAAGTATGCATAATCAAAAGCAAAACTGTACAACTCGGTTCTTACAGCCCAAACCACAACATGTGACTACAGAACTCTAGGAATAACAACTGTGGCGGGACAGGGCCCCGACATACCCCTGAATGTATATAAATCTACAACATCAGGGAAAGGCTGTACCAAAAAGACAAGCCTCCGGAGAAATGGAGCTTCTGACGTCTGATAAGTGATCCTAAGAATGAGGATCCACCACCTGCTTACCCCTACCTGCGGCATGAACGCAACCCCCGAGGAAGGGGGTCAGTACACAATATGTACTAAGTATGTAAAACTGGAAAATACTGTAATTACATCATGAGTTTAAAACAAAGTCGGAGACATGTATGATAACAAAATTACAGTACACAATGCCTTACTAACAATGATAGTAACTAATAGTATACGTACAACATAAAAATAGGAAGCTCACGATCAAAGCAGGACCATCCACCCACAGTATCATTAAGCAATCCTACTCCTGGGACTATTTCACCCGCATAGGTCATGTGGACCCGCTTGAGGTATTCCTCGCATAGGCTGTACCCGCCCGCATGGGACTATTTCACCCGCATAAGCCCATAAGGACTCGCATGAGGTATTCCTCGCATAATGGGTAGCAAATCCACGGAAACAGGTGGTATAACGTCTTGGGGGTTCACCCCTCATTTATACTCTTACCCTGAAGCAGGTGGTATAACGTCTTGGGGATTTACCCCTCATTTATACTCTTACCCTGGAGAAGGTGGTATAACGTCTTGGGGGTTTACCCCTCATTTATACTCTTACCCTATCTCAACCGGCCATCATACATAACATAAGCACTACCGGCTTATTATACAATAAATAAGCAAGTTAAGAAATCCCCTAACTTCTTATTAGCCTTATTCATATACACTCTCATTTTAGTTTACTTAAGGCACTAACATGTCTTTTATAAAAATCCGGGAATTTAACCCAAGTACTACATACTTCCACTCTTTTTCGTATAAAACTTCCAAGATACTATTAACCGTAGTATCAAGTCAAAATTACTTTTCAAGACAAGTCACAATACCTTTAGAAATAAAGTTAGGTTTCTAAAACAAGTGACTCTTTTTCTTATAAAACCTTAGGCAATTGATGCCTTAAAATCAAATTGCCTTTCATTAAATCAAGTCATTTATCCTCATTTATCTTTCCATAAAGCTAATATAACCAACCTCCCATAAAGTCGTTATATTCACTTTATACCTTAGTCAAATACAATTTCCTATCCAAGGGACTTATACGTTTAAAACGAAACAAGTATCACATACTTTAAAACTCTTCAAGTCCCTTAACATTAACAAAACTTAAGACATCCTTAATACTTTCAAAGAAGTGAGTTACTCTCCTAACTCACCCGACTTGGCTATTCATAAAACTAGTAAAGGATATCAAGGTCTTGTACGTCTACCGTACTATATACGTGCAACTAGTCATGCTCAAAAGATAGGAAAGTTCTACATACCTCTTCGGGTCAATCCACTGGCTAAGTACAATATCCCGCCCGTAGTATGTCAACCTATAATATCCACAATACGTCTATTAACGCCTTACTTCAAACGTAGAATATTATAAGTGTAAAGTCTCTAAATTCTACGGAAAATCGGACAGCACCTCCTTTGTTTCTACTCAATTTGCCACCTTTTTCAAGGCCGAATTCAATAACCAAACACGCCACATTTAAGGCCCAATCAATGCAATTAACAATAGGGGATTACACGCCTACTAGACGTGTAAAATTCCGCCCCACAAAAGACATCAAACTAATACAAACTACTAGTCCAATTCGGCCACATTGAGTACATTAACACCAATTCTTATCCAATTTCCATTTCAATCCAAGTTGTTAGCATAACATGATATCAAGTCGCAATCGATTATAACCACTATAATCTTCAAGTAAGTAACATGCGACGATTCTAATAAACGACCAAATTGTAATCCAACTTCACAAGGCTTAAATGACATTTCGGATTTAAGGCTACAATCAATCCATAATACTTAAGAAACTTCAACACATATACTTCATGCTAGCAAATATGTAAGGCTAACAACAATATATAATCTTGTAACACTTAAGAGACAAGATTATTACCTCAACGATTCTTAGTCCAACTTCAAATCCAAAGTCGCTCCTTAGCAACTTAGAGTCTCTTCTAGACACCTCAATCCGCTACTTGAGACCCTTAGAACAACACAAACAACTTTCCTTCAAACTTCCAAACAAAACCTAGAAAAGCAACTAGGTTTTCACCTTGCGACTAATACGAAAACTATCTTTTTCCGGGATTTTTCTATTGAGATACACTTACAATACACTCATGAACCTTGGTTTAAAGTGTGGAGCTTAATGGACAAGAAACAAAAAAAAATTCTCTTCAAAGTAGCATGAACCCGAGAGCAACTATTTGTGTTCTTGAAATTCTTGAAATTTTTTCTAAGTGTTGAACTTAGTCTTGCTACTAGTACCACTATATAGCACAATGGAGGGTCAAGATGTGCACAAATGTGAGGCTTGGATGAGTTTCAATTAAATATCAAGACTTGTGGACCCTTTGACTAAGTCAATTTTCTCAAGCTCACTACTTGCAAGACTTGTCATCTTAAGACTATGGTCAATGACCATTTTGGCCATGTCCCATTTCGTCCAAGGCAACCATAAGGGGGGTGACACGTGTCGCCCTCCCATTCGTCACAATATTCGTTTTTCGACAACTTCATAGTTCCGATAAATTTTTACAAGTCTCAAATCTTAACATTTCTGAATTCTTACGTACGTTCTTAAAACATGTCGTGTAAATACGGGGTGTAACATAAAAATTCCCATTTTACACTCTAAGCAATTGATGCCTTTAAATCAAATTGCCCTACTTAATTTCGATTATTTCATCTTTGTTTACCTTACTCAAGAAGACCATTCCTTTAACCTTCCATAAAATTATTATAACCAACTCCCCATAAAGCCGTTATACTAACTTTATGCTTTAGAAATTAAGACATTTTTATCCTTTCATAAGGTCGTTATAACTAACTTCCCATAAAGCCGTTATAACTCCTTATAAACAATTTCGTTCTTTTATTAACCAAGAAAATTATACTTTAAATCAGTTTACACAGTTTTCAAAATACTTTTTCCTGTCAAGAAATCCTTGTCTACTTTATTAGAATAAACCATTCCTCAAGAACAAGTGAGTTAACTCTCTAACTCAACCAACCTAGACATTCTTTAAAAATAAGACAAAGATACCAAAAGGATTTACTTCATTTAAATCACGTACGTCTACCATACTATATAGTTATAACTACTCATGCTCAAGAGATAAGAAAGCTCCACATACCTCTTCGGTCAATCCACTTGCTAAGTCCAAAATACCACACGTAGTACGTCAACCTATAATGACCATAATACGTTTATTAACCTCTAGCTTCAACGTAGAATATTCCAAGTGCAAAGTCACTAAATTCTATGGAAAATCGGGCAGCATTTCCTTTGTTTCTACATACTTTGCCATCTTTTACAAGGCCGAATTCAACATCCAAACTCCACTTTTAAGGCCCAACAATCCAAACATTTCAAAGGGGATTACACACCTAAACTTGGATGTGTAAAATTCTGCCCCACAATGCATAACAACTAACTTAACAAGTTTAAGGTAGTATTTTGGCTACAACATGCTTACATAACCTTCTTATCCAATCCTTTCATATCCAAACCATGTTTCTTACATGCAATTTATCTAAGAGCAATATTTTCAACTACAAGTTCTTTCTTCTTCACATGCAACACCAAAAACTATCCACAAGAGAAAGAATTGTTACCTTAGAGAGAGAGAAGAGTTTGAAGGGGATTCCTTCTTGCCACACTTTTCAGATTTTTCTCAATCCTTGATTTCCTCTTGATTTTCTAGAGAGAATGAAGAGCTTCTAATTTAGAGAGAGAGAAGAGTTTGAAGAATGACCAAGTCTTCAAGACTTGGTCAATAAATAGTACATGCAAAAATCAGATGGGGGGGGGGACACTTGTCACCCTCCCATGGCCTTTTTAAAAGAAAAAATCTGATTTTCCTCAATTTTTCCGCCAAAAAGTCTGTCTCGGCGCCGCGGCCCTGCAGCCGGCGCCGCGGCGCTGAAACCTCCGCAACCCCACAGAACTTCCGGCATAGCGGCCCAGCTTCCCGGCGCTGCGGCCCTGTGGCTCCTGTCCGAATTATTTTTATGTCCGACTGCGCACTGAACTTGTAACTTCCATAGCTTTCTACTCCGATGTCCTATCGATGAACGGTTGGTTGCGTTGGGAACTAGACTCAACGAACTACGTACTAGGCATTTGAAACACCTAGGAACTCATAATGCAACTAGACATAAACCGCCTCAAAGTTGACTAAAAACCCGTCCGAAACAATCCGTCAACCTATCTTTCGAAAATTTTAAGTCTTAATCCCTTTCGTATGCTCTCATACGCATGGCCAGAAATACGGGGTATAACAAATATAGTCTTGGAAGACCGAGTTATCGTCCTCAGGGATTAGTGCTCAAGTACCAATTTCTACTCTTTGTTATCTATTTGGTGACCGAATGTTGATTTGTTGTTTAAGAATATAATTATTAAAACTAATTAAACTATGTTGTTTACTTCAGTAATGATGGAAATAGGGCTTCCAAATCTCCTCAACTATCCGTTTATATTACTTATTAATGCAATTAATTATGGTTCTTCTTCTATTGGAGATAACAGATTTACTAATCTGTTTTATACTCCCGTTAAGGCTATATAAACACTCAACCCCAGTACAACACCTTTCTACCTTTCGGTGATAAGGTTGACTCTAGAGGAGGATTAAGAACAAAAGCCCTATTAATGCTACACAAGTAATTGATGTATTTTCATCCACAATTCAACCTATGCCTACCCAACTACAACATAGTCACAACCTCCTCTTTCGGATTTTGGTTAGAAATCATATAAGTAATGATAATTAATGATCAAGTAATTACCAAGCAATCAAAACATATATTGGATAAATCTCAACAATTAGAAGAGCAACCACAACATGCATTAATTCATAAATATAAGGTTCAAGTGAATTGACATGGAAAGCCCTATATTAGAATTAGTTCCTAGGCATAGACATGATAAGAACTAATTCAATATCCAACATAAAACTGAAAATAAAGTAAAAGAAAGAAAAGAAATTACTAAAGAATGGTCTCCAATCTTGAACTCCAAGATGTGTTGTGAATTGGCAAGAAAGGGAACCCTTAAAAACTGCCTAGGGTTCTCTTTTTATAGTTTCAAAACGTAGGTGCAGGGTTTTCCTTCAGGCCTGGCCCATTATTCGCTTGATTGATTTTTCCCGCGTCGGCGCCGCGACCAGAATCAGCCATGGCTAAGTTCTGCATTACGAAGATTAGCGCGCGCTGGAACTTCTGCAAGCTTCTGAATATTAGGCGTCGTGGCGCTCGCCGCTGGCTGGGCAGCCGCAATACGACTGCTTCGTGCTCGTTCGCCACTTTCTCGCATTTTGAGCTCTGGAACCTCTGTTTTTGCCCTCTTTTCGCTCCTTTTCCGCCAAAGAGCCACTTTAACCAATTTGACTCAAAAGAAAGAAAATCTATCTTAAGACAATACGTATTTGTACAAAAAGGGACAAAAGACTCACTAAAAATGACTCAAAAAGTGTATATAAAATACACTGATCAATCTGCAACTACAAGAGGTTCTGAAATAGGCGTAGGAGAGGGCTGGGTATCAATGTCATGGGACCTGCCAGAAGACTGAGAAAGAACAAATGTGTTATACCCCGTAGTTCTGACCCTACGTATGAGAGTGTACGAAAGCATGTAAGACTTAAAATTTCCAAAGGATAGGTTGACGGATTGTCCCGGACGGGTTTTAGTCAACTTTGAGGCGGTTTATGACCCGGTACATTGAGAGTTCCTAAGTGTTTCAAAGGCCTAGGGCGTAGTTCGTTGAGTCTAGTTTCCAACGCAACTAACCGTTCATCGATAGGACATCGGAGTAGGAAGTTACGGGAGTTACAAGTTCGGCGCAGACTCGAAATCGAAAAACTTGGTCGGGGCCTCGTGCGGCGCGAGGCAGTCCGCGCGCCAAGGCGGGAATGCATACGCGCGCCGGAAATCAGGGCCGCGGCGCCTAAAGTTCCGAGAGTCCGCAGGAGTTGCGGCGCCGCGGCGCCGAGGCGGGAAATCTGGCGGAAAAACTTAGGAAAATCTGATCTTTTCTTTTAAAAGGGCCTGAGTGGGGGACAAGTGTCCCCCCCCATCTGATTTTTACATGCAATATATTGACCAAGTCTTAAAGACTTGGTCATTTGTCATCTCTCTCTTTGAAAAACCTCTTCCTTCTCTCTAAATATTTCAAGCTCCTCCTTCTCTCTAAAAATCCAAGAGGATTCTAGCCTTAAGAAAAATCTGAAAAATTAAAAGACAAGAAGGAAGCTTGTGGCTAGCTTGTGAAGGTGGTGGTGGTGGTATTCTTGGTAGAAAGGCTAGCAAATTGTTGGATAAAAATTTGGCTAAAGCTCTAAGGTAATGATTCTTCCTCTATTATTAGTTTATAAAGTTGCATGTTATGAAGAAGATACTTGTGGTGGTAAAAAATGCTCTTAGAGTCATTGCATGCTAGAAATGTGGGTTGAATATGAAGGATTTGACTAAAGAAATATTATGAGCATGTTGTAGCCTAAAAACCACCTTAGAATTGTTAAGTGTACTATTATAACTTATGGGGCAGAATTTTTACACACCCAAGATTAGGTGTGTAATCCCCTTTGTGTTGGTTTGGTTGTTGGGCCTTAATAAGGCGTTTGAATGTTGAAAATCGGCCTTTGAAAAGGTGGCAAAGTGAGTAGAAACAAAGGAAATGCTGCCCAATTTTCCTTAGGAATTGATAACTTGAATTTGGAATTTCTACATTGAAATAAGAGGTTAATAAACACTATGGTTATTATAGGTTGACATATTACTTACGGTAGTTGGACTTAGCAAGTGGATTGACCAAGGAGGTATGTAGAGCTTTCCTATCTCTTGAGCATGAGTAGTTGTATCTATGTAGTACGGTATACGTACAAGATTTGATAATCTACACTTGTTTTAAAGTATATGATGCTTGTTTCATTTCAAAAGTATAAGTCCTTTGGATTTAAGGAAAATGTATTTGACAAAGGTATAACGCTAATATAATGACTTTATGGGAAGTTGGTTATATTAGTTTTTTTGAAAGGTTCACAAAGAATGATTTACTCTAACTAAAACAAGTACGGGTAAAGGATTTGAAACTATGGAAGGTGGATTGATTTTTAGGCATTGGTTGCCTAAGGTTTTAAAGGAAATGAAGTCACTTGATTTAGAAGCCTATTATATTTCTAAAAGGAAATGTGACTTGTTTTGAAAAGAAATTGTAACTTGATACTATGGTGATTAGTATCTTGGAATCTTTGTATAAAAAGAGTTTTTCTTAAAAAGTTAGAAGTGCATGGTACTTGGGTTGAATTCCCGGATTTTTCTATTAAAAGACATGTTGGTGCCTTAGGTATACTAAAATGAGAGGATATGTTAATAATGTTAATAAGAAGTTAGGGGATTTCTTAACTTGCTTATGTTATGATAAGCCGGTAGCGCTTATGTTATGATATGATAGGCCGGTAGCGCTTATGTTATGTATGATAGCCGGTTGTGCTAGGTGATATGTTCTTACGGGGTAGACCCCGGGTTATTCTTGTTAATTCCTGTTGGCATACTGACACGTTGGGTGGCCCACGGGTATGCGGATTCTTGTTATTTCCTTTGGACATACTGACACGATGGATGGTCCACGGGTATGCGTCCATTAGGATGGTTTACTACTTATGCCATGGATTTGCTACCCATGATGCGAGTGCGGCGCTTGTACTCATGCGGATCCGGTCCACAGGATCCATGCGGGTGAAATAGTCCCATGCGAGTGCGGCGATGGTACTCATGCGGGTCCACAGGATCCATGCGGGTGAAATAGTCCCATGCGGGTGAAATAGTCCCATGCGAGGCGGATGGCCTTATGCGGATCCACAGGATCCATGCGGGTGAAACAGTCCCAGGAGTAGGATTGCTTAATGATACTACGGGCGAGAGATCCTGTCTTGATCATGAGCCTCCTATTTTCATGCAGTATTATACTTATACTTGTTACTCCCATTGTTAGTAAGGCACAGTGCAACATAATTTGATTTTTATCTATATCGTCAGTGTATTTTGGACTTATGATATTATTACAGTATTTTCCAGTTTTACATACTTGGTACGTTGTGTACTGACCCCCTTCCTCGGGGGCTGCGTTCATGCCGCAGGTAAGGGTAAGCAGGTGGTGGATCCTCATTCGTAGGATCTTTGCTCAGGTGTCAGAAGCTCCATTACTCCGGAGGCTTGACTTGATTTTTGGTACGGTTCTCCCTGACGTGGTAGGTTTTGTGTACATTCAGGGGTATGACGGGGCCCTGTCCCGTCATGGTTGTTACAAACTCTTAGAGGCCTGTAGTCCGGTTATAAATGGGGTTATTAAGGATGTAACTGTTCAGTTCTGTTTTATTTATGTTACGGGAAGGTAGCCATTTTTGGGTTAGCCTATTTTATCTTATATGGTTCTTGTTTGTGAGTTTATTTCCGCTGGTTTTCTCTGATGTTGTATCACAAGGGTGCCCGGGGTAAGGCACCAGTCACGGATCCGAGGTCGGGTCGTGACAAAATGATATAGACGTAGAATCAGATGAACAATCAACATCAAATGGATCAATATTAATAAGGTCAGATTTTGTCATGCCATGTGAGGTAGGTGGGATGGAAAAGAAAGGAACATGTTCAATAAAGGAAACATTACGAGACACATACAATTTTCCAGAGACTGGATCATGACAACGATAACCTTTCTGCCCAACCCCATATCCAAGAAAAACACAAATGGTGATACGAGAAGATAACTTAGTACGCTCTGCATGTGGACGTAGAACAAAACATGTAGAACCAAAAACATTCAAATGGGAATATAATGGAGTGTGACCAAATAGTCTAGCATACGGAGAAATCCCAGAATTATGAGAGGTAGGGATCCTATTAATAAGATAACCAGATGTAAGGACAGCTTCTCCCCAAAATTCACTAGGTACACTAGCGGACAAAAGCATAGATCTAGCGGTCTCAACAATATGCATATGCTTTCTCTCAACTACCCCATTTTGTTGTGGTGTATCAGTACAAGAAGATTGATGTATTGTACAAGAAGATTGATGTATTGTACAATCAGCTTTGAAAATACCAGAAAGATTTCCACTAGTATATTCACCCCTTAAATCAGCTTGAAAACATTTAATAGTGGCAGAATGTTGAGTTTTCACATAGGCTTGAAACTCAGTATAAATATGAACAAAATCAGAACGTCGTTTTAGTAAATAAACCCAACAATAACGAGTATAATCATCAATAAAAGAAACATAATATCTGGAGCCCCCCTTAGTAGGGACAGGTGCTGGCCCCCAAACATCAGAATGAACTAGATCAAATGGTGCAGAAGAAGTAGAAGTACTGAGATTAAAAGGCAAAGCGGAAAATTTTCCAAGTTTACATCCACTACAGTCAGAAATATCATCGGATTGTAAATCACCAAGAATACCAGAAGTACACATAAAATTTAGGCGAGAGCCTGATATATGACCGAGTCGAGAGTGCCACAAATAAAATTTTGAAGAAGAAGGTGTCAAATGGAAAGAAGACAAATTAACAGGCATAGCAGCTACATGAGTAGGAAGATGCAGCTCATCCAAAACATATAGACCTTTCCCCTTCCTACGCCCTGTCCCAATCACTCTCTTGGATTTTAGATCCTGCACATAACAAGAATTGGGGGAAAGACCAATAAAGCAGCCAGAGTCACATATTTGACCAGCAGAAGCAAGATTCATATGTAATTTGGGAATGCAATAAACATCAGGTAAAGATATGGTGGATGTATGAATGGTACCAATGTCTGTCAATGACATAGGTGTGCCATCAGCAGTCACAACAGAGGTGGATGGGGGGTCACAAGACATAGATATAAAAGTAGAAGAATCAGGAGACATATGATTTCCAGCTCCAGAGTCCAAAATCCAAGAAGACGAATTGATACCTGAACCAATAGATGGTGATGAACCGGAAGGAGCAGAAAGAGCACAAGACTGTGGATTACTTTGAAACTGCTGGAAGGCGAGAAACTTCTTAAATTGGTCAGCTACAGATTGTAATGAATCGTCACCTCCAGCCATCGAAAATAATTTAAACAGAAAAATCCCAAATAACAAGCAACAATCTCAATCTCACCAAATCCCAAATCCGACCTCTGTAAGAAGATTCCCAGGAAAGATTGGAGGGTCACAGCTGGACCACTTAAATACCAACCTCCTTAGACAGAACCTACTTACTTCGTGATGTAAATGACAAGCAACAATCCCAAAACAAGCAACAATCCAACCTCTGTAAGAAGATTCACAGGAAAGATTGGGCGGCCACAGTTGGACCACTTAAATACCAACATCCTTAGACAGAACCTACTTACTTGGTGATGTAAATGACTAGCAACAATCCCAAAACAAGCAACAAAATAATAAGGGACAGATCTTACCAATCAGATGCGGAAGCGAAGAAGAAGAAACCTAGATCAGAATGAGCACGAGCCGCCAAAACGAGCACGAGCTTCCAAAACAAGCCAAGAGAAAAAAATTTAACTGATATCAGGGGCGTGCTGCATCCGAACTCCCAATTAACTCACCGCGAAGTTGGATCCGCGATCGAGCTAAAAATATTAACTTGCGCTCTTGATACCATGTTAGAATTCATATTATTTATGAATTCTTGTAAGGCAATAACAAGAGTAAAGAAAAGAGAATAAGACTATTATTGATAATGAATTGGTAAGTTAAAGAAAAGCAACTACATCCCTTTATATAGAGTTTAATAAGAATAACAAAGTTTCTTTTGTCGATGTGGGAGGGCAATCCATATTTGCTAACATCCCTTCTATCTGATCTCTATAAGCATTCCATCCGCTACTTTGGAAGCAAGCACCCGGTCTGGGAGGACAACCCACTATTTGCTAACAATATATAGTTATTATTCAGAACATTACTTCGTAATATATGATTTATGTAAAAGTGTTTTCTTTCTCAAGTGATATTTGACTGATTGGAACAAAGATGAAAAACATATATGTGATGGCTAATAATTTAAAAGTGGACAGCGAAGAAAGCATCAACTCTTAGACGCAGTAAGTAATTAAAAGGTGAAAATCAATTTTCTCTTTAGGTGGGAGTTCGATGTTGGTTGGGCATGTTCTTTCTAATCAGGCTTCACCATGAAAATAGCTAAACGCCCCTTGGATTTTCATCATGCAATGAATTTTTTTTTCCAGGTAAATGCAAATATTATTACTAATAACGGAAATAAGGATGACTACAATCAGTCATTGAAGGTTCTCAATCCTCAACGTTATGCAAACAAGAAATGGGGGAGGGGAGCAGTGGTCACTCAAAGGTGCCATTACAAGAGGGGATGAGATCATAATAGATTTAAGTCCTTTTGGTTCTAGACAAGGACTTGTAAAGATTCCTGCCTAAGTTTCCTATGTTGAATTAAAACTCCTTGCACGTTTAGTACGTGCATTAGATGCATTTGTTGGGGAATTCAAGAGTAGTGCACTATTGGAAAAAGTTGCCATAAGTGGCTCAAGCCTTTTGGCATTAAATGCTCCATTGGCCGAGATCAAATGAGAGTTCTTAGGCGATTTGGAAAGGAGTGACCCTTCAATTTCCACATAAGTTGATCTTCCAAGACTTGATTGAAGAGAAGTCCCTTCGAATTCCGTAGCCATCAACTTTCCAAGTTTCTTTTGACGAGTTGCCCCTATGTTTTCCGCAACAATTGAATTCGTTAGGATAGGTGACTCTTCGGTTCTCACCCTTATCAATTTTCGAGGCCCCATTGAATGAGATGTTTCCTTGGTTCTTTCAGCCATTAAATGCCCCAAATTACCAAGTCTCGTTTGTAGGGTAGGTTGTTCGACTTCCACACGTTTTGAACTACCAAGAACCATGGGAAATGAACCAACATCGGGCTCTACAATCTTTAACCGATGACTCTTAGGCTGCAGCCATGACCCACGACCACCTGCGTGACCAATCAGCAGCCCATGACTACCCATCTGACCCTCCTTCGACCCGCAACCATCCTCTTGATCCTCCATCAACCGAAGCTCACCCATGCGACCCGTCATTACCTCGAGAAGGGGTGGGGTTTCGGAAACCGCAACAATTGCATTCTCAATGTCCTTGGGAAAAGAAGTCCCAATGGCTTCACCAACCTTTGACTGATGCCTCGTGGACATGAACACTGACCCATGACCACCGACCCGACCCGCCATCGACCCTGGATCAACCACATGACCCGTACCATCTCTGACCTCCATGTTGTCATTCGGAAAACAACTATAAGCCGCACCATTATCCTTCATAAGATTACCCTCTATACCGTGACCCATGGATTCCATCCACAACCCAAGACCACTATCACGACCCTCTTGCAACCCGGGACCCCCCACCATACCCACCTTTGACCCGGGATCTCTATCAAGGTCCGTAGACCATCCAAAGGTCAAAAGTTGTTTGAAGAGTAGACCGCCAATTCCGTAGCCACCCTTTCAAGTTTTCGATGTCCCATTGAATGAGATGTTTCCTTGGTTTTCTTAGCAATTAAATTCCCCAATTTACTAAGTCTCGTTTGAAGGGAAGATTGTTCGACTTCCGCATCCATTGAATGCAACAAATTCCTAGACCTCTTTTGGATAAGAAACCCCTCGGCTTCCAAAACCTTAGCGTTTACAAGGCCAATTGGAAAAGAAACATTGTCGAACTCAACAACCAAATCTTTGGTGACCCATGGACTTCCCCCAAGACCCATGCCCACCCACCTGACCCGCAATCAACCCGTGACCAACCTCGAGGCCCGTTGTCACCTTGGCATCCAAAGTGGCCGCCGGAAAAGCCTCTTTGTACTCAGAAGCCAATGGTCGGAGACCCAAAGGTTCAAACCACAAGTTCTGAATATCAACACCACCCTCCTGCCACCCGGATCTACCCTCCATACCCACTTTCGACCCGGGATCCATATCAAGATCCGCAAATTCCCCAGAGTCAGGAGTGCCTACCGGAATTCCGACGTCCAAGGTGCCTGCCGGAAGGTTGGGAGAATCAAAGAGCTGAATCCTCAACCCAAGACCTCCATCATGACCCTCTTGCACACCAAGAACACCCTCCTGACCTGCTAACAACCCTGCATCACCCGCCTGTCCCGAAAACTCCACAATATTCCGAGAAGCAAACTTGCCACCGCCAGAGGCTGCCCCCCCCGGAAATGCAAACTTCAAATTCATATCTTGAATCTTGTAATCTTGAACAATCAACATAATCTCTTTCATTCTTTTGGCTGAAATCTTTGTATTCTTTCTCATGGCTAGAAGGAAGATAATGCAAGTCTTGAATAATCTTTAAACAAGTTGAAGAATCTTCGTAACAATCTATGGACAAGTTGATAAACTCGAACAATCTTTCCACAATTTTCGAAAAATCTTCAAATAAGGTGTAAAATTTCCGTAATAAACTCAACAACTTCGTATCAAAATCAAGTAAGATGAAATCAGATTTAAGGAATATGAAATCGAAGATGAAATCATAAGAATGAGGCGGATTGCGAAGAGCGACTAGGGAGAAATGTTGAGAGCATTTTCGCCTAGTGAGAGAAACTTATCTCTAACTCTTTGGGAATTGATCATCATGCAATGAATTGAGCAACGTCACAAATGTATTTTAGCAACCTATAAATAAATGCCAACGGCCCATTTTTAAATCATGAAAGTATTTATGCAATGACGCAAAATACAAACTTTTATAGTATTTATGCAACAACTTGGGAATTGACGATTCATCAATCTATTATTCGGTATATGTAAAAGAATTCAAAAGGTTTAACTTTGATACATGTTACAGGAATTTAAAAGGTTAACTTTGAAAATTGTAATTTTTCTTAGATATATCAGGATTTCTACCATACATTTGAACCAAACTACAACAACGGATGAACTTCGTAAGACATGCATTCTAGCATAAATTTAAATCATAAATTAGTATATATATCTAAAACACCAAATATACCAACATGCATACTCATTTCAAATTGACAAAAACTAGCTATGCCGAACAAAAATACAGGGGATATCGAACATTGACATTTTTTTTATCAGAACCATATTTCTCCAATGAATTTTATTTCTCCCGAGAATGCGTAACTCGAACGTGTTCTTCAACTCTTGAATAGACGTTCATGAAACACTTAACAATCTTTGAAAAAAGTGTGAGTTACAATGAATGTACGGGAATAGTATACAACTATTACTAGTACTTAGAAAGGATAAACAAAATGAATTCCAATACAATAGGTTTGAAGCCTAACTAAAGTCGTGACAATCACAACAAAGTTTGGTTCTTGATCTGTCTTGAATCTGCGTTCATGAGTAGTTCTTGAGTCTTCTCCACTTGGAACAAGCTTCTTGACCTTGATGGCAACACAAAGTGTGTTAGAATCTGGGAATAGTACAAGGAAAATGGCTTGCTGAGTCGATTGATTTTTCAATCTATCCTTAAGATAATATTGCCCCGTATAATTCTTTAACGGTTTGCTGGCAACTTATCTCCCAAGATAAAACAACAATCAAACAAGTGAGTAAAGGAGACTCAAGTGTTCATTAGAAAAGAAAGATATTTGAGTGTATGAATATTGATAGAGAGGAAGACAATTTACTGAAATTGTTAAGTGTTTTGTTTGTTGCAAATGAGCCCAAGGCTCCATTTTATAGTGTGGAGAAGATGAACTTCCACATAGCCAAGTAATGGTCTTGAATGACCATGTAATAGCCTTGATTGTGGAGTTATAATTCAGCCAAATAATGGTTGAATTCATGAGCCAAATAATGGAGAATTAATGCTCCAAAGTTAGCCCAAAAATAAGTTTTATTTCTTCCAACGGTCTGAAACAGTCGTAGCGGCGCGGCCCTGCAGGAAGGCACCGCAGCGCCAAAACTTCAGAGAGTTTCGGGCGTCACCGGCGCCACGGCGCTGGCTGGAGGCTCCGCGGCTCCGACGTTGAGGCGCGACCCTTCGAGGCTCCGCGACGTTTTCTGACTCGTTTCATCTTTTACACATCGTACACGTATTCCTTCATTTACCAATGTGAAACCATTATCATTTGGCCAATAACCATCTATTATCTTTTGTCTCAAACAATTCGTATATGTACCAATATCTCTTCCATTAAGGAAGTTACGATCCTTGGCACATTATGTGCACGTGTGTTGAAACAACCTTTCTGACATGCGAGACCCCAATTCTTCGAGTCATAATTAATAGGATTTACTTTATTCCACGTTTGATAAATTTGCAACATCCCCCTCTTGGAAGAGATTTTGGCGCACGCACATGGTGCCTTTCTAGCATTCATCCCGCGGATCGATGTAGCATCTGGATATGTAGTCGTAGCTTTGAACCTTCCATAGTAGAATCTCATCAGACTTACTTACTGTGCGGTGAACGTGATGTCTTGAACCGTCAGTGTTTAGTGTAAGCCAAGACAATGGTACCAACACAACATTTTTCCTTACTCTATCCTTCTTTAAGGTTTGTCCATTGTGGGCTGTGTACACTCTTGAATTCTTAAGTGCGTTCATTTGAGGAGGCATGTTCTCGCACTTAAATAGGTGGTCTCCTACAAGGTATCATGCAATACTCCGCTACACAAGTGTTAGAAACCATTAAAATTTTCCCCAACCTAACCTCAATCATTAAGGATCATTAAAGGTTTGGAAACTTAGCCTTTACCCCCTCCACAGGTAGCACTTAATTTCTATCTTGGGAACGGCCTTGGATTCATATTTTTAAGAAGAAATCATTATCCGAAGTTCTTTTGCTTCCTCTGAAGCACTCAACTAAACTTTTTACGACTTAGTTTTTCCATTGAACCTTATTCCTGGGATCTCCAGTCCGTAAGGTTGGGTATCCACCGTATCAATTTTTATAGATTTGGGTTTTAAGCCCATTCCCCTATACCGGCAGAACTCTTGATCTTTAGGTACTCCCTTAATTAAAGGGTCTGATATATCATTTGATTCAGTAATCAAGGATATGTCACCCGATCAACTTCCATACGGTCTTATGTCTGCGACAGATATGTCCAGACGCCGTTATCCGTGCCCTTCAGTGTATAACTAAAGAAGGAACGAGTTACTCACGATAAGGGACATCCTCTAAGAGGTCGTGAAATTACTCAACTTCTCATCATGCTTTGTACAAAGCGATAAAACTCCGATTCCATCACGAATCGGCCGATGCAAGTTTGCTTAGAGGATTTTTCAAAAGACACACCATGCACATCCACTTGTGGCATTAGTGTTCTTCAAGTCTGATGTCCAGTTTGCATCACTATATTCTCTCAAAACCACTGGACATCCATAATACCATAATCCATAGATAAACGAATAATTTAGATATTGTCACATCTCATTTAAAGCCTTCTATCGATCGTTACTAGTGAACCTTAGTTCAACTGATCTTCTTTATGAGCCTATACCAGGTCAGTTGTTGTGTGTAAAATACATTGAACTACATGTGACTTACGTCTATCGCTCCTGATATATGGGTGCACTGTGATTCCAATCAATTTTATGATTCATATCCATTGGTGACTTCAACGAGACTGTAAAAAACACCTCATAGATGAGTTTGGTTTAGACCAGTCCATTAGATATGTTAGAAATCTCAATTCCGAAGATGTCATCTGCAATACCCATATCATTCATGTTGAAATAATATTTCAACATACTTCTAGGATCAAACTAGGATTACTCTTCGCGATCAACATGTCGTCTATGTAAAGGCATATCATAAATGAGTTAGAATTACCTTTTTATGTAGACACATTTGTCACACTCTTTAATGGAGAAGCCCTTCGATAGTAGAGTATTGTCAAGGTTTTTGTGCCATTGCTTTGGGGCCTGTTTCAGCCCGCACAGAAATTTGACAAGTCGACAGACTTCTTCTCTTCCCTGGAACCACATACCTCTCGGGTTGTTCCTTATTACTTTCTTCTTCCACTTTTGGACTTTTGGTTTTCCAACTGTTGGCTTTCTAGGTTCAGAGTCAATGTTTCTGTAGTCAGATTCATTGTTTCTATTTTATCTGAAACTTTCAGGACCAAAATGTAAATATTTCAGGGACCATAATGGAAGTTCAGGAAGAAGCCTAATAGTTCATCAAACCAACAGTCCGGTTAGGAAGGCTGTCTCAACATCTTTGTTATGCAAGACAGCAGTGACCCTGTATGTTAAACTTATTTACATAGGAACACATGTCCAATTATCCGAGGCCTTACACTCGTCAATAGATCCATCCATTTTGTACTCAATTTGAGTATCCACTTTACAACCAAGAGGTTCGTTTCCCGGAGGAAGATCAACCATCACACAAGTGTGGTTCTATCTGATGGAGTCTATTTCTCTCTTTTAGCTTATTTCCAAAGCAGCGCTTCTAGAGATGACAATTTTCAATTTGTCCGTGGTTTATTCTTAACCATATAAGATAGAAGGCCTGGAACAAGTCTTTGTCCCCTCTTATTGCTCTGTTTCAATTCCACATCTAGAATCTCTGAGTTCTGTAGATATGGAACATTAAGTTCTGGATAGTTAGCAACTTTCGAGTCTTATAGATATGAAACGTCTAGTTCCGTACAATCAGGCACTCGCGGGTTCTTGTTAACCTTGAGTAATTACTTCTTTTTCCTTATCAAGGAAAGTCATCTTCAAGGAATGTAGCATTCTTTGGCACCAAGATGCGATAAGCACTATTGTTCTTTGCATATCCAGAGGATATACAATCTATAGTGTTAGGTCTGACTTGACCTGTTTCGGTTTTAGTGTCTCAACACTTGCCATACTACCCCATATCACAACATTTGTATATGGGATTCTTTTCATGTTTCATATGGAGGGTTATCTTTAACCTTATGCGGGGTTCTGTTCAGAATCGCATTAGCGGTAAGGATCGACTTGCCCTAAATATCTTGGGCGTACGGATATGCACTTGGTTAATACCGTTAGACTGAGGTGAGTGAGGAGCAGTCGTTTGATAAACTATGTTTCAGATTCTCCCACTCTATCCCTACGAATTCCTCAATCCATAGGCTTTTAAAGTTATTTCTTCCGAAGCGTCGCGACCCTGCATGAGAGGCACTGCGGTGCCTGAATTCCAGTGGCCGACCAGCCTTCAAGCCTCGCGGCTCTTAGTGGAGGCACCGTGGCGCTCTAGCTCCCATTTGCTTCAACAGATTCATCTTGTTCTTCAACAAAGGAAGCAATACGTTGTACCATAATTTGATGAAGATCACCACATACTTGTCTCCCCCCTCTATTTGTATAAGCATCAAATCACCCACGTAGGCGTGACTATATTATAGAGGAGCAGTGCTTCTTTCGCTATTCCTATGATGTAATGGAAAGGTGATTTTTGCCTCTTCGCCTACCTCACATTCATTTGAGGGTTTATGTCGACAGACGGTAACAATCTCAACTTAATTTGCTTTGAATGACTTTCTATTTAATATGTCTTAATCTATGAAGGCATAGATGCACGTATTACAAATATATCTTCATTTGGCTACAAACTGTCACGCCCCGAATTCCGGGCCCGTGACTGGTGCCTTACCCCGGGCACCCTAGTGATACAACATCAGAGAAAACCAGCGGAAATAAAAACTTTAAACATGAAATGAGAGACATAATAAATAAACAGGCCAACCAAACAGTTGCCTTCAGTATATATACATAAAAACCCGAACAGTTATCCTTTTACAAACCTCGCGCCACAACAAGCATGCACCTCTAAGAGAGAATAACAACCTATGACGGGACAGGGCCCCGCCATACCCCTGAATGTACAAGAACCTACAACTCAGGGAAACCTACCAAAGATAAGCCTCCGAAGGAACGGAGCTTCCCAAAACGCTGGAACGTGATCCTACAAGCGGGGATCGACAGCCAATGTACTTACTGCGGCGATGAACGCGGCGAAGGAGGTCGACAACAGTATGTGAAGCGTGAAATCACACATCAGAATGAAATCATAATAGCCTAAAAAGCAGGAGACATGTATGATAACCAAAATACAGTACGCAACATAAAAGCAGTCAAGTCAGGGACTCACGCCCTCAAAGTCACCACTCAAATATAACTATGGGTCTCACGCCCACAACATCCATCATGTTCGCATCATGGCGCATGCCCGAATCGCATCGGTGTAGACATGTCCATGATGCAACAATAAGAACAAGGCCGAATCTCCACAAGCACCCGGAATACTGCATCGGTGTAGACATGCCCATGTAACATCAATAACAATATACTGGGAGGACAACCGCGCGTGGCCACATGCCCCGAATCGCGACGGTGTAGACACGCCCATGTTGCGGTAATAACCATATATCGGAAATCAACCCGCGCATGCCCGGAATCTTGCGACGGTGTAGACGTGTCCATGTGATATCAACAACAAGACAAGAATCAAAATGGAAACATACCCGTGGAATTCTCCATCACCGCCAAAGACGCCCAAGTAAGTTCTCAATAAGTCAACCGGCCCTCTATCGAGACGCGGTAACACAGAAATACCACACTTGCACAACAAAGGCTATCATCCCAAGCATAGGCAAGTTTCACAACAACAAGCATAGGCAAGTTTCACAACAACAAACATAGGCAAGTTTCACAACAACAAGCATAGACAAGTTTCACAACAACAAGCATAGGCAAGTTTCACACAACTCAAAGTACTTTCATTTTATGCCAAAGTCCGGGTTTTTAACCCCAAAGTACTACATACGTTAAGTTCTTTTAAAAGAGATCCATTACTTTTATAAAAGTCACCCGATACCCGTAGTATTAGAATGACCAACCCACATTCCTTTTCAAAATCAAGTAACAACATTCTTTTCCTAAGTTCCAGTTTGCCTAGTTTCAATTACTCAAGCTTCTCATTTTCAAATGGTTTCATAGTTCCCAAACTTAATCACTTGATTCCTTTTTAGAACAATTGAGTAATATATGTCTCACGTGAGAGTAGGTTATTCTTGTTTACAACATTCCTATTACAAAGACCATGATCTAGAAAATGTAATATCATTTTGTCTTATCTTAGTTTCTATGCATATGGATGTTTATGCTTGTTTTTATAATACAATTCATTAGTCAGTACATTTTCCTTTTATAACGCTGCAGTGGTTTGTCGATACACATTCTGATTTCCGAAATCAGTAAAACATTCTTAAGCCGTTATACCTAACTCCTCATAAAGCTAGCATAACTCTTAAGTTTTCAAAACACAAGATTACACTTCTTTCAAAACGATTCATAAATCTTTTGAAATACTTCAAGTTTTATTATAACGCCTGCCGCTTATAAATCAAATCAGGTATCTTTTAAAAGCCACAACCCATTTGCTTACCTACATAAAGCTGTTCTAGCGACCTGCCCATAAAGCCGTTATAACACTTTATGTTTAAGCCAAACAAATACACTTAGCACATGTACGCGTCACCGCACTACATAGTTCACACATATCATGCTAGAAGAGATAGGAAGAGGTTCACATACCTCGCGACGATTATCGACAATAAGCAAAAAGCTCCAAGTACTACAACCTTGCTAGCCCTTTCCACTCCTCGAGTAGAATACGCTACTCTTAGTACTTTCACCTATAAAGGCCACAAACGTCTATTAAATCTTAAACACAAGTTCCCATCTTTCTACAGAAAATTCGGCAGCACCTCCCCCCTCCGCCACAGCGTAAATCTCCTCCTCTATCGAGGCCGGCTACCAAGCCAACCAGGGGGGGTTTATACGTCTAACCGGACGTGTACAATTCTACTCAGTAATACTACACAAGTCTACTGCAATACAGTCCTATGTAATTACAGTTCAGTTCAGTTCTTTATTCTTCAGGCTTAAGTCAAAAGACATTGCCACAATACTAAGTTCAGTTCTATATATAGTATACTTCAACTATATATTCTAACATGTAATTTCCAATTACAATAGAAGGACAGTAGTGTTTACCTCGATAAGCCCAAAATTATCCAAGTATAAAGTCGATCCTGAGCAACGCTTAGCTCCTACTCCGAGCGCTCCAACAACCCTTAGAAGTTCTAACCAACTTCTACTTACAACTTCAACAACGGGTGAAGATTTCCTTAGGGTTTCGTTTTTGTGGCAAAAGGAAGTATAATCGTATTTTCTGGGCTTTTGTATAAGTGTAACCTTGGGAATACTACAAGGTATTTGGGCCAAGGTATTTGGACATAACAACAATACTAGGAGAGTATTTCTATACCACAACAAGGGGTATTATACGAAAACAACTAGGCTAGGGGGGGGTACCCCACGGCTAGACACCACAAAGGGGGAGGGGGGAGGCTCTCGGCCAAAGGCCTTAACAAAGGGGAGGGGTGTTGGACGATTTCAAGGTTGAGGGAGAGGGAGAGATTTTTAACATTTAGAGATTTGTGGAAAGGATGAAGAATTCATCAAAGGGAGAGGGGTATTTATAGGTCAAGTGAAGGCCAATCAATGGCCAAGATCTTGCCAAGTGCAAGGCAAGTGTAGGGCCAAGATTCAACCAAGTGTCCTTGACCAACTAACACACAAAATATCCTACCAACTCCCCTTGACCAACAAGGCCAAATCGTCCATCACATTACCGCCCACTCCCACCAATTAGAGGGTGACAAGTGTCGCCCTCTTGTTGGTCCAAAATGTTTCGTCTCTCGTAAAAATCCGAAAAAATTATAAATGACATAGCCGGAAATTCCCCTACGAAAGCTGTGTAAACGTTTCGTCTAAAAACGACTCTAACCGGGTGTTGTGCACAAAAAGAATTCGGCCAAGCCTAATGAAGTTCGAAAATTTCTACGTACGTCCCCCACGTACATACTCTGGAAATACGGGGTATAACATTCTCCCCTCCTTAGAAACATTCGTCCCGAATGTTCCTTCTAAGTCTCAAAACAGACGTGCGCCAGTATAGTCTTCACTACTATACTTACGAGAATCAAACATGCCTCACCTGGCCACAAAATAACATGCGCGCAAAACCCAAATCCACGCCAACGAAGAACCACCTCAGTTAGAACAAAAGTCCCCACCAAGGTCTAAAATATACTCCCTTCGCACCTATATTTCACAAAAGAAACGATCACACACGTTCACTTCTCCCCTATCTCGCCGCACTTTCTCGAACACTCGAGCTCTTTCTAGTATCCGTACCACTTCGCAACGCTTCGTTTCCAACCCTTGGAGTTACTACCTCCAAACTTGGTCATCTTACTACCTCGATTTCCTCTAAGGCCATTCTCGGCCTTCACGAATCGATTCTGGTCGAACATATCCACGAACTCATACGATGGTCATCTAAACTTGGGCCTAGCACCTCGTGACTCGCCACCGGGACCACCCGAGCTGACCGCCGCCGAACAGACGCGGGTTGGCCCGCAACACGGCCCCAACCTGACCCATCGCGCCAACTCTTGCTCGCCGACACGGAACAATCATGGAAGCTACCACTTCCATCTCACACTAACCAGATTTTTAAATCACACTATAGCACAAAGCTATCCGAACATAACACTTAACACATCATTAACATCAATACATACAAGTATCTACGAGGTTAAGGATATACTGAAAACTAGGCGGTTCAAGGACCGCTAAAACTGGGAACTTCCACCGCGACCTCTACCGTGGCCCGTTGGTGTATGAACATCCTGCCTAGCTATGGAAGGTGAAGAACCCGCAATCGCTTAAGTAGTCAGGCTATCCTACCGCGCTACCCACAGTGGACAGTCTCGTCATATGGCCCTGCTGGCCGCAAGAATAACAAGCTCTCGTACTACGACACTCGAAATGCGGTCTACCACATCGACCACACCGAGGTAGGGGATCGATCCGCCAACACCCTACTCCCGAACATTCAAACTCGGGAGCCCCGACCGCCTCGAATATCCTGGAGGTCCCGGCGTGCGGAGGACCACTCGCAATGGCGGAGATACATAACTAGTCTGCTGGCGAGGCGGTCGCCTCGAAAGTTGCCAAAATATCCGGCCGTCTTGGCGCCTGTGAAAGCGGTCCACCTGCGTCGATCTGCGCTCGCCGCACTCCAAGTGCACGAGCACGAATGCGGCAATGTCCATGCCCATCAAGAGAAACGCGCACAAGACTCGGCCATATAATCATCTAGCGGTGACGTAGCGATGCACCACTATCCTCCATATCTCGCAATAAGCGCAGGGACATATCGAGCCAAAGAATCGAACTCGACATTGTACTCCTAACAAAGGCGCCTCTGTCTCAAGAATAAAAATTTGTCGGCGTGCCCTCTCATCTGCGGAGGCAAGAAGTGCGTGAAAAGCCCCGAAAACTCATCCCATACTGCTGGAGGTGCATGCTCTCCCCGGGAAAGCTCCCACGAATCAAACCAATCGACTGCGGTATCACGCAGCCGATGCGAACCGAAGGTCACAGACTCGGTCTCTGAAGCCTTGATCACCCGCATGATTCTCTGTAACTGACGGATGAACTCCTGCGGATCATCCTCAGGCCTCGACCCATAAAACTCTGGCGGGCTACAACTCAGAAAGTCCCGTAGCCTCAAACTATCTGATCTAGGGTGAACCACTGGTGCTCGGGCCGCTGCGTCCGGCCTATCTCATATCGCCACACCACGGCAATAATCGGGCCATCTCTCGTGACCCATCTCCCGCTCCGGTGTGGACTGGAGGCTCAGTCTTGTAGTCTCAGCGACCGCTGCTGCGGCTCTAACTTCTGCTGGTCTTTGGTGGCGTCGCGAAACTTCGCCGTCTGAAGCATCTCGTCTTGGCCAGGGCTGCGCCTCGTACTCCTCAGATCCCACTAGCGCCTCCGCCGGCTGCCTTGCCGCTCTTCCGGGCCTTTGGTGCCATGGCGGAGGCATAACTGGTAAAATGAAACACATCAGAGGGGTCCAACTTACAACTCAGCTCTAAGGCACGATCTCAGAATGAGAAGAATAGAAACCAATCCTACATGTCCTATAGCCTCCTGATTATAGATGTGGTGCACAACACACCGATAATCAAGACTCTACTAGACACGGTCTGTAGACACTTTCCGAGGACTAACTGCTCTGATACCACTATGTCACGCCCCGAATTCCGGGCCCGTGACTGGTGCCTTACCCCGGGCACCCTAGTGATACAACATCAGAGAAAACCAGCGGAAATAAAAACTTTAAACATGAAATGAGAGACATAATAAATAAACAGGCCAACCAAACAGTTGCCTTCAGTATATATACATAAAAACCCGAACAGTTATCCTTTTACAAACCACGCCACAACAATTACTCTGCACCTCTAAGAGAATAACAACCTATGACGGACGGGGCCCGCCATACCACGAATGTACAAGAACCTACAACTCAAGAAACCTACCAAAGATAAGCCTCGAAGGAACGGAGCTTCCCAAAACGCTGAACGTGATCCTGGCGGGGATCGACGGCGATGTACTTCTACTGCGGCATGAACGGCCGAAGGAGGTCGATATAACAGTACCAGTATGTGAAATCGTCAAATCACGTAAATGAAATCATAATAGCCTAAAAAGCGGGAGACATGTATGATAACCAAAATACGACGCAAACATAAGCGATCAAGTTAGGGACTCACGCCTCAAAGTCACCACTCAAATATAACTATGGGTCTCACGCCCACAACATCCATCATGTTCGCATCATGGCGCATGCCCGGAATCGTGACGGTGTAGACATGTCCATGATGCAACAATAATAACAAGCCGCGTGGCGCGTACCGAATCTGCGCCGGTGTAGACATGCCCATGTAACCTCAATAACAATATCTTGGGTGGTCAACCTGCCGCGTGGCCACGTGCCCGGAATCTGCGTCGGTGTAGACCGCCCATGTTGCGATAATAACCATATATCGGAAATCAACCCGCCGCGTGGCGCATGCCCCGAATCTTGCGTCGGTGTAGACATGTCCATGTGACATCAACAACAAGACAAGAATCAAAATGGAAACATACGTGGAATTCTCCATCACCGCCAAAGACGTCCAAGTAAGTTCTCAACAAGTCAACCGTCCTCTATCGAGACGCGGTAACACGTAAATACCACACTTGCAACAAAGGCTATCATCCCAAGCATAGGCAAGTTTCACAACAGCAAGCATAGGCAAGTTTCACAACAACAAACATAGGCAAGTTTCACAACAAGCATAGGCAAGTTTCACAACAACAAGCATAGCAAGTTTCACACAACTCAAAGTACTTTCATTTTATGCCAAAGTCGGGTTTTTAACCCCAAAGTACTACATCGTTAAGTTCTTTTAAAGAGATCCATTACTTTTATAAAAGTCACCGATACGTAGTATTAGAATGACCAACCCACATTCCTTTTCAAAATCAAGTAACAACATTCTTTTCCTAAGTTCCAGTTTGCCTAGTTTCAATTACTCAAGCTTCTCATTTTCAAATGGTTTCATAGTTCCCAAACTTAATCACTTGATTCCTTTTTAGAACAATTGAGTAATATATGTCTCACGTGAGAGTAGGTTATTCTTGTTTACAACATTCTTATTACAGCAGCCATGATCTAGAAAATGTAATATCATTTTGTCTTATCTTAGTTTCTATGCAGATGGAGGTTTCTTCTGGTTTTAATAATACAATTCATTAGTCAGTACATTTTCCTTTTATAACGCTGCAGTGGTTTGTCGATACACATTCTGATTTCCGAAATCAGTAAAACATTCTTAAGCCGTTATACCTAACTCCCCATAAAGCTAGCATAACTCTTAAGTTTTCAAAACACAGTACTACACTTCTTTCAAAACGATTCATAAATCTTTTGAAATACTTCAAGTTTTATTATAACGCCCAAGCCAGTTATAAATCAAATCAGTTATCTTTTAAAAGCCACAACCCATTTTCTTACCTACATAAAGCTGTTATAGCCAACTTCCCATAAAGCCGTTATAACACTTTATGTTTAAGCCAAACAAATACACTTAGCACATGTACGTCTACCGTACTACATAGTTCACACATATCATGCTAGAAGAGATAGGAAGAGGTTCACATACCTCGCGACGATTATCGACAATAAGCAAAAAGCTCCAAGTACTACAACCTTGCTAGCCCTTTCCACTCCTCGAGTAGAATACGCTACTCTTAGTACTTTCACCTATAAAGGCCACAAACGTCTATTAAATCTTAAACACAAGTTCCCATCTTTCTACAGAAAATTCGGCAGCACCTCCCCCCCCCGCCACAGCGTAAATCTCCTCCTCTATCGAGGCCGGCTACCAAGCCAACCAGGGGGGGGGGTTTATACGTCTAACCGGACGTGTACAATTCTACTCAGTAATACTACACAAGTCTACTGCAATACAGTCCTATGTAATTACAGTTCAGTTCAGTTCTTTATTCTTCAGGCTTAAGTCAAAAGACATTGCCACAATACTAAGTTCAGTTCTATATATAGTATACTTCAACTATATATTCTAACATGTAATTTCCAATTACAATAGAAGGACAGTAGTGTTTACCTCGATAAGCCCAAAATTATCCAAGTATAAAGTCGATCCTGAGCAACGCTTAGCTCCTACTCCGAGCGCTCCAACAACCCTTAGAAGTTCTAACCAACTCACTTACAACTTCAACAACGGGTGAAGATTTCCTTAGGGTTTCGTTTTTGTGGCAAAAGGAAGTATAATCGTATTTTCTGGGCTTTTGTATAAGTGTAACCTTGGGAATACTACAAGGTATTTGGGCCAAGGTATTTGGACATAACAACAATACTAGGAGAGTATTTCTATACCACAACAAGGGTATTATACGAAAACAACTAGGCTAGGGGTACCCCACTAGACACCACAAAGGAGGGGAGGCTCTCGGCCAAAGGCCTTAACAAAGGGGAGGGGTGTTGGACGATTTCAAGGTTGAGGGAGAGGGAGAGATTTTTAACATTTAGAGATTTGTGGAAAGGATGAAGAATTCATCAAAGGGAGAGGGGTATTTATAGGTCAAGTAAAGGCCAATCAATGGCCAAGATCTTGCCAAGTGCAAGGCAAGTGTAGGGCCAAGATTCAACCAAGTGTCCTTGACCAACTAACACAAAATATCCTACCAACTCCCCTTGACCAACAAGGCCAAATCGTCCATCACATTACCGCCCACTCCCACCAATTAGAGGGTGACAAGTGTCGCCCTCTTGTTGGTCCAAAATGTTTCGTCTCTCGGAAAAATCCGCAAAAATTATAAATGACATAGCCGGAAATTCCCCTACGAAAGCTGTGGAAACGTTTCGTCGAAAAACGACTCTAACCGGGTGTTGTGCACAAAAAGAATTCGGCCAAGCCTAATGAAGTTCGAAAATTTCTACGTACGTCCCCCACGTACATACTCTGGAAATACGGGGTATAACACAAACTTACTGTACCACTATTAGTCATCATCGACCTGTGGGACATGAGGCGAAGACCCAAGCCATATTGACCAACAACGTCCTTGAAACCAAGTTTAGGATATGTATCACATCTTGTTAGAGTGATCCCATTCCCTTAAGTCCTTTAAGGACAACCTCTTCAACTCCTTTTACTTTGGAGGTGGCTTTGCTTCACATGAGCAACCTCTTGCCAGTGGTTAGGGCGTAACCGGATCATATGAGATCTAGATATTCTGGCCCACTCCAGTTTCCTGGCAGTCTGAGTGTCCAATTTCTTTTCTGCCTTTCTTTTGGCCTTCAAATCATTTAACATCTGGAAACTTTAACCCACTCCAGTTGCCCGTAGGCTTCATATGACTGAGTGTCCAACATCATCATGTCATGTAACGAATCTGGCCCACTCCAGTCGCCCGTATGCTTTGTTTGACTGAGTTTCCACTACTATCCTGTCAAAAGACGGATCCTCTATCGGAAACGGTGACAGGTTTGTCTCTAGTCCTCTAGTCCTTGTCTTTAGTCCTCTTCCCTTGCTTAGAATTGTCCATAAATTCAGTTTATTACAATCTAAGTCCATATCTTTTACGCCGTTGTTTATAACAGGCCAATCATAAACGGGAAGGAAGGTGAGATTAAACTTCTGATTTTAAAGTGTAGGGAATATAAGTTTTCAAGAAAACACTTCATATTCCTAGCCTTGCTTTATTCACTTTTATTAAGAAATTATCTTTTAATCTCATTATTGACAAGGAAGAACAATTAACTCATACCTTTAGAATTTGGCCCACGTTCGTCACGTGTCCAAACCCTCTTTACCATAAGATGGACGTTTTTCTGCTATAAGATGGAACATCACCTTCAGCCTTCTCCTTGACGTCTCAGTTGACATCCTCAACCTCTTGTGGACGTTTGTTTCCACCACTTTCGGGAGTGGTGATATCAACTCTTCCTAGACCCTTAGCCTTGCTATCACGACTATCACCAATATCTTCAAGTTTAGGATCAGCAACATAGATCTCACTTTTGATGAAAACATATTTGTATCTATCATTCAAGAGAGACCCAAAACTAGGACCAGATCTGTTGGCATACATTTTTCGAGCACTAGTACCAATATTATCTTAAGATTATGAGTTACAATAGATGTACGGGACTAGTATACAACTACTACTAGTACTTAGAAATGATAAACAAAATGAATTCCAATACAATAGACTTGAAACCTAACAAAAGTCGTGACAGTCACAACAAAGTTTGGTTCTTGATCTGTCTTGAATCTGCGTTCTTGAGTAGTTCTTGAGTCCGTCTTGAGTGTTTGCTCCACTTGCAACAAGCTTCTTGACCTTGATGGCAACAACAAAGTGTGTTAGAATCTGTGAATAGTACAAGGAAAATGGTTTGCTGAGTCGATTGATTTTTTAATCTATCCTTAAGATAATATTGCCCCGTATAATCTTTTAACGGTTTGTTGACAACTTATATCCCAAGATAAAACAGCAATCAAACAAGTGAGCAAAGGAGACTCAAGTGTTCGCTAGAAAAGAAAGATCTTTGAGTGTATGAATATTGCTAGAGATGAAAACAATTTTCTGAAATTGTTAAGTGTTTTGTTTGTTGCAAATGAGCCCAAGACTCCATTTTATAGTGTGGAGAAGATGACCTTTCACATAGCCAAGTAATGGTGCCTTACCCGGGCACCCTAGTGATACAACATCAGAGAAAATCAGCGGAATATAAAAACATACACGTGAAACAAGATATACAATAATGAAATAAGAAAACAGGCTAACCAAAACGGTTACCTTTCTGAATATATAAATAAACTTGAACCCGAACAGTTACATCCCTTTTACAAACTCTGCCCACAACAAGATTACTGCACTTCTACGAATGTTATAACAACAACGACGGACGGGCCCGCCATACCCCGAATGTAAGTACTACAACGGGGACTATACGAAAGATAAGCCTCCGAGAAAGCGGAGCTTCCCAAAACGGCTGTGATCCTATGGCGAGGATCGACGCATGGTGTACCTACTGCGGCATGAACGCGGCCACGAAGGAGGTCGATCTAACAGTACCAAGTATATGAAGCGTAAATCGAAATGAAATCAAAGTATCTTTAAAACCACTTACAAATACAACCAATTCAACGCGCATAGTGCGCAAAGATAAACAAGAGCAAAAATAGATATAATGTAGCGGTATTTTCTAGGCGCTAATGATCGAAGCAAGGCCAATCGCCCATAGTATCATTATGCGTGCCTAATCCTGGAACTCCCATCTGCATAGGTCCCTGGACCGCATGAGGTATTCCTCGCATCGGGGGTAGCTAACCCGCGGCATCCTCCTGGACTCCCGTAGTCCGCATAGTCACACAGACCGCATAGTCACACAGACCGCATGAGGCATTCCTCGCATCGGGATAACACACCCGGAATGATCAATCCTGGAACTCCCGCAGCTCCGCATAGGTCACACAGACCCGCATGAGGTATTCCTCGCATCGAGGGTGGCAAGTCCTCGACATCATAACAAGTCAGGGGGGTATGTGATATAATAGCAGTACAACGGGCTTATCGTTTAACAACGTAAGCACAACAAGAATAACCCCCTCACACAAACATCACAAGACACTAACACACGTAGCATCGTAACATGTTTACTTATCAAACCATCTTACTACACTTTCCAGAAATCAATACAAGACTTTCACAAATAAATAAGTAAACCGTTCCTTCTATCTTCCTTAAGTCGTTATACCTAACTTCCCATAAAGCTAGTATAACACTTAAGCTTTTAAAACCAAGTATTTCTTTTCTTTCAAAAATGATTCGTAACTCTTTTGAAATACTTCAAGATTCTTATTATTTAAAACTCAAGTCAAAAGACATCAAAGTAAAACCAAAACAATTTCCATACCTTCTTTTTAAACCAATCTTAAGACAAAACCATACCTTCCTTTAAAACAAAGGCACTTTTTCCTTTAAAAGTCAAGTAGCAATATACTTTTTAAACCCAGTGTCTTACTCTTTTAAAAACAAGTAACCTATACCTTTAAATCAAGTTACTTCTCCTTTCCCAAAATCAAGGTGTTTATAAGTCAAGTTATCATTTTAAATCCAATGATAAAACCATTCTTATTTTCGAAATCAAGGTAACTTTATTCTTTAAAAGACCACACACCCATTACTCAAGAGTGAGGTTTTACAACTTTTTAACATAATTCAAGTCCTTAATATTTCATAACAAGTCACTTAACTTTGGAATCAAGTCAAGGACACAAAAGGAAAATCAATTTCCTTTAAACACACGTGCGTCTACCGCACTAAATATATTTCACAAATATCATGCTAGAAAGGATAGGAAGAGGTTCACATACCTCGCGACGATTATCGACAATTAGCAAAACGCTCCACAGTACTATAATCCTGCTAGCCTTTTCCACCCTTCAAGTAGAATACGCTACTCGCGATCTTCAACCTATAATGGCCATAAGCGTTTATTAACTTATAGATCCGCCGTAGAATATTTCTAAGTACAAGGTTCCTTATTCTACGGAAAATTCGGCACTCTTCCTTCCCGCAACCACATAAATCTCCTCCTCTAACAAGGCACGCTGCAAGCCAACAACTCGAGGGGTGGGTTACACGCCTAACCTGGGGCGTGTACAATTCTACTCCACAATAATACTACAAGTCTCATGTAAATACAGTCAATGTAAATCTGATTCAATTCTTTATACTGATTCTTCGAATATATCTTATACTCAATTATTAACTACTACAACATGTAATTTCCAATTACAATAGGGGGATAAAGATCATTACCTCGATAAGCCCAAAATTATCCAAGATATAAGTCGATCCTGAGCAACGTTTAGCTCCAATTCCTGAAGCTCCAACCCGCTCCAAGAAACCCTTAGAAGTTTCCAAACAACTTCTCTTAACACTTCATCTAAGCTATGAAGATTTTTCTTGGGCTTCATTTTGCGACTAATGGAATAAAGTAGTATTTCCGGGCTCTTATGTTGGGATAACTTTAGAATACTACTAGGGATACAAGGCTAAGGTATTTTGGCATAGTAACAATACTAGAAGACAACTTTTCTAATGGGGTATTTGACGAGAACAACAAGGAAGGGGGGTGTTTCGGACGAAACAACTAGACAAGGGGGGGAGGGGGTTTTTGGACGAGAACTAGCAACTAAGGGGGAAGGATTTTGTGACTTGGAAATGTTAAGTGAATGAAGAAGTCTTGCACTAGAGGGGGGGTATTTATAGAACCTTCAATGGCCAAGATTAAAGCAAGTGGAGGGTGTAGATTAGATAGCTTGTGTGAGTGGAGTCTTCCACCAAGTGTCCACCACAACCTTGGGACATATGTCCACCACAACATTGGGACATATGTCCACCACAACAATGAGCCAAGTGGCCATCCACTTGCTCAAGAAAACCGTCCAACAAGGCCTCCCCCACTTGCCCACAAAAACGTCCACCTACTCCCACTATCCCAAAGAAAATATCTTGCAAGACTTGACTTATTGACTTGGCCACTTGCCCACCATTTTCGTCCAACCAATGCCACCTAAGGGTGACACATGTCGCCCTCCTATTGGTCCAAAATATTTCATCTCTCGGAAAAATCCGAAATCGGTTAAAATATTAAAAACGTAAAATTTCCTTCACAAGGTTCGGAATCTTTTCCATCGAAAAATCACATCTTTCTTCCTTTCCAATTTTACTGTCGTAATCTCGTACGTACGTCCTCGTATACATATTCTGGAACTACGGGGTGTAACATTCTCCCCCCCTTAGAAATATTTGTCCCGAATGTTCCTTCTAAGTCTCCAAACATGCTTGCGCCGGTATAGTCTTCCCTACTATACTTACGAAACCAAATATGCCACACATGGCCATAATACAACATACTCGCAAAAACGCACATCCAAGCAAACGAAGAATCATCTCTAAAGCGTATAACAATACCATTAGCTTCACCCATGGTCCAAAGGATACTTTCTTCCCATCTTCACTTATAAAAAGGACACTTCCATCTTCTTAACACATCTTAGCCTCTTTTCTTACTCGTCGTACCTTCCTCGTACACTCGAACCCTTCCTACTATACGTACCACATTTCTGTCATTGCTTCAGTTTCCAAAATCTCGGGGTTACTATCTCTAACTTGGTCATCATTAACTGGGAACACTCTGGAGGGATCTCCGATTACTCTTCCGAAACATAGCAACATGGAATACCGGACGTACTGCCTCCTAAGTCGGACGACAGTGCTAACTTATAGGCAACCTGGCCTATTCTACAATGATCTGAAAAATGCCCAAAGTACCTCGGGCTAAGTTTCTCGCTTCACATCTCGTCACACCGCCCGGTGGTTCCTTCAAGAAGACCCACCGTAAACCTGAACTCCAAGTGTCGATGCCGATTATCCACACGACTTCTGTTGACTCTGAGCTGCTAATAACTTCTTCTGGATAAGCTTCACCTTATCCACATCCTGCTGAAACAAGTAGGGACCAACTATCTGAACCTTGCCAACATCGAACCAATCGGCCAAGACTACACTTTCGCCCATACAAGGCTTCATAAGGCACCATCCGAATACTGAAATGGTAGCTATACAATACTCACTCAACAAGAGGCAAATAATCCTCACAGCTACTCCTGAAATCAAAACACCGGCCCGTAACCTGTCCTCAAACGTCTGGATAAAATGCGTCGTTCGTCCGTCGGCCCGAGGGTGAATGCAATACTGAGACTCACCTGAGTTCCTAACCCCGCCTGGTAAAACCTCCCGAAAAAAGAAATAGCCATAAACTGGGCTCCACTGCCTGCCATAAAATAAAAGTAGGAACCCCGTGCAGCCTTACAACCTTCCTGATAACATCTCGCATAACCCTCCGCCGAGTAAACAGTCCTAACTGAAAGACAAGATGGGCTGACCTCATCGGCCCGACTACTGGTCGAACGCATCCACGAACTCGTACGATGGTTACCTAACTTGGGCTTAACACCCTCGTGACCCTATCATCTAGCGGGACCACCTCAAACCCTTCACCATATTCGGGTTGCGGGTTGACTAGCGATATGGCCCCAACGCGACCACCGTACTAAACTCGTTCCCGATCCGAACAATCTTACGATTCACGTCATGAAAGCTACCACTTCCATCTCACACTACCCATGGAATTATCCCACAATATATATCACGCATACCAAGTACTTCGACAAAGACCAACCGTAACATCCACTCAGGACGGCCTTGCATCCAAGGTCCCAACTGTTATAAATTCTAAGGCTCCCCATTTTCTCGTCCCCAGACTTACCCTTTTCAACTACCCATAAGAACACCTACCACAACGGCCATACCGAGGTGGGGGTGGCCTCCTCTGGATAACACCCCTTCCTCTCCGAACCACTGAATCCATGGCCCGACTGGTAGGCTAAGTCATCCCACCGTATCCCTCCTACTAGGCCATTCTCTCTCACATGGCCACGGCGGCGTTGGTAAAACAAGCATTAGTAAAAGATGACATTTCGAGATGACGTCTACCACATAGTGAATCGAGGAAAATCAATCTGGCCGTTGGAACCTATGTAAATCTGTGAACCAGAAACCCTGGAGTTCTGACCAACTCCTAAATACCTCGGCGTCCCGAAGTGCGCGGAGGACCACCTTGGCGGAGCGCGCATAACCACTTCTTCTTTGAGAAGATCCCCCTCGAAAGTTACCAAAGGTGTTACACCCCGTAGTTCCAGGGTATATATGTGAGGATGTACGTACGAGAATACGACAGAAATTTTGGAAAGAAAGAAAGATGTGATTTTTTCGACGGAAAAGTTTCCGGTTTTTGTGAAGAAAAAGGTTCGTTAATGGGAATTGGATTCCCAGATTTGGTATTTGGACTTCTTGGATTATATTAGAATTTTGAGATTTTATTTTCGGAAATGGTCACGTGGGGCCCACGGGAGAAATTTACGGTTTTGTGGAGCCCGCTTTGTTTTTGAGATTTTGGATATTTTCGGAAGATAAAATATTTTGGACGAGTCGGGGGGCGACACGTGTCACCCCCATGTGTCACTTGGCCGAATTGGAGGGACAAGTGGCTAGCCACTTGTCCCCTTGGCCGAAATGGCCATGCCACTTGGAAGCTCTTTTCGTTGGCCATGTGGTGTGGTGGGACCCACACACACATGGCCCAATCTTTACCACACACCTTGCATAGATCTTGACCCTTGAATCCTCTATATATACCCCCTTAGTTGAAGACTAAATTCATTCCACACTTAAGAGTTTTTCCAAGCAAAATACTCCATCCCTTCTACTTGTTCTCGTCCCCCTCCCACTTTGTGTAGTGAAATACTTTGTGTATTGTTGTAAAATCCCAAATACCTTGGCCTAGTATCCCTAGTAGTATTCCAAAGTTGTTTTAATACTAGGAGCCCGGAAATGCTACTTTATTCCAATAGTCGCAAAATGAAACCCTAGAAAATCTTCATAAGCTTGGTTGAAGTGTTAAGAGAAGTTGTTTAGAAACTTCTAAGGGTCGCTTGGAGCGGGTTGGAGCGTAAGGAATTGGAGCTAAACGTTTCTCAGGATCGACATATAATCTTGGATAATTTTGGGCTTATCGAGGTAATAATCTATGTCCCCCTATTGTAATTGGATATTACATGTTGTAGTAATTATACTTAAGTATATTATGAGGATAGAAGATTGATAGAATTAAACTGTATTTAGATTGGATGTATTCTGATGACTTGTAGTTTAATCGTGGGCGATGTTGTACACGTCAGGTTAGGCGTATAATCCCAGGAGTTGTTGGCACAGTAGCGGTAGGAGTAGAGGAGGAGATTTATGTGGTTGCGGGGGGGGGGGGATGTGCTGCCGAATTTTCTGTAGAATAAGGAACCATGCATTTAGAATATTCTACGAAGAGATCGAGAGGTTGATAGACGTTTTGTGGCCTTTTTAGGTGGAAGTACTACGAGTAGCGTATCCTACTTGAAGGGTGGAAAAGGCTAGCGGGGTTACAGTACTTTGGAGCTTTTTGCTTGTTGTCGATAATCGTTGCGAGGTATGTGAACCTCTTCCTATCTTTTCTAGCATGATTGTTGTGAACTATGTAGTACGGTAGACGTACATGTGCTAAGTGAATTGGTTGGTTTAAAACATAGGGTGTTATAATAGCTTTATGGGAAGTTAGTTATAACGACTTTATGTAGGTAGAAGAATGGTGTATTGGCCTTTGAAAGATAAGAGACTTGATTTTGAAAGATAAGAGACTTGACTCATAAACGACTTGATTTTGAAAGATAAGAGACTTGATCTTGAAAGATAAGAGACTTGACTTATAACGACTTATTTTCGGAAAAAGAGAAGTAACTTGATTTTAAGTATAGGTTACTTGTTTTGAAAAGAGTAAGTTATTTGGGTTTTAAAAGAATACTTGTTGTTGTTTTAAAAGAAAAGAGACTTGTGGAATTGAAGAGTTTTTGGTTTAGAACATAAAGTGTTATAACAGCTTTATGGAAAGTTAGTTATAACAACTTTATGAAAACAAAGGAGTGGTTTTATCATTGGTTTTAAAATGGTAACTTGACTTTAAAAGGAGAAGTGTTTTGGTCTAAAAAAAAGGCATGGTATTGTCTTAATTTGGTTTAAAAAGGAATGTCTGCAAGTTGTTTTGGTTTAATTAAAATATTAGTCACTTTATTTTGATACTACGGGTATCGGGTGACCTTTGTAAAAGAAATGGATCTTTTAAAAAGAATTTAACGTACGTAGTACTTTGGGGTCAAAACCTGGACTTTAGCATAAAATGAAAGTACCTTGAGTTGTGTGTAACTTGCCTACGTTTGCGTGTGATAGCCTTGTCGTGCTAGTATTGTATTTCTATACCACCGCGTCTCTCGATGGAGGGTCGGTTATCTTGTTATATCCTTGGACCTACTGACACGTTGGGTGGCCCACGGGTATGGTTCCATTAGGATTGTTGTTCCATGGACTAGCTCTCCATGAGGTTTTACTGATTCGGCTTGGTATCTGGTAGTTGGCTCTCGTACTTGCCCCGAAGTCGTGGCTGTTTCGGCTTGGTATCTGGTAGTTAGCCTTCGTACTTGCCCCGTTCAGTTTTGTGACGAAGTCTCGTGATTCCGGCTTGGTATCTGGTATTAGTCTTCGTGCCAGCGGCCAGTGCGTGCGCAGCTTGGTATCGGTAGTTGGCTTCGTACTTGCCACGGGTCTTCCGTGGTTTGGTTATATAGATTTGTTAGTACGGCTTTGGTATCTGGTAGTTGGCTTTCGTACTTGCCCCGGTCAGTTGATGATGCGGCTTGGTATCTGGTAGTTAGCCTTCGTACTTGCCCCGTACGGTTGTTATGACACAGGTGGAACCTGATGTTCATGTGTACTTCTTGGTGTGACTATATCATAGACTGCCGGCAGTGAGGAAGGTATTCCACGGGCATGATTGGTGTTGTGGGCGTGAGACCCATTGTATATTTGAGTAATGACTTTAAGGGCGTGAGTCCCTGACTTGACATGACTGTTTATATATTTTGGACTGTAGTATGGTTATCATACATGTCTCCTGCTTTATATAGACTATTATGATTTTATTTCTGATATTTCTGATTTCACATACTTGGTACTGTTATCGACCTCGCCCGGGCTGCGTTCATGCCGCAGGTAGAGGTACATTGGTTGCGGATCCTTGCTCTTAGGATCACAGTTCATCGTTTTGGGAAGCTCCGTTTCTCCGGAGGCTCATCTTTGGTATATTCCCCTGTCAGTGTAGTTACTTGTACATTCAGGGGTATGGCGGGGCCCTGTCCCGTCATAGTTATGGTTACATTCTTAGAGGTGCAGTAATCTTGTTGTGGCGAGTTTGTAAAAGGATTTAAGCTATTGAGTTGATATATATATGTATATATACAGGAAGGTGACCGTTTTTAGTTGCTTTGTTTCATACTTTATCTCTTGTTTCATGTTTAAGTTTTTATTTCCATGATTTTCTCGATGTTGTATCACTAGGGTGCGGGGTAAGGCACGATCCACGCCCGGTTGGTCGTGACAAAAGGACCTGCTGTTCGCCTCTTACGCTGATCTTGGTTAATCCGTCGATCTCGTTCCTCGATCTGCGCGTAAGCTTTGACGGGCAATGTCCATGTGTCATCAAGAGCTACTCTTGTACAACCTTCTGTAAAAATAATCGTCAAGTCCTGTGACATATCGGTGCACACTATTGTTATACCCCGTATTTCCAGAGTATGTACGTAAGGACGTACGTAGAAATTTGAGCCTTAAAGTTAGGCATTAGACCGAATTTTGTGCACAACACCCGGTTAGAGTCGTTTTAAACGCGTTTCCACGACTTGCGTAGGGAAAATTCCGGCTATGTCATTTGCGATTTTTGCGGATTTTTCCGGGAGACGAAACATTTTGGACCAACGAGAGGGTGACACTTGTCACCCTCAAGTGGACGTTGGGTTGGCCGATTGGGTAACGTCTTCATGGCCGATTGGCTCCTTGTTTTGGCCTTGTTTTGTGCCTTGTTTTATGGCTTGTTTGGTGCCTTGTTTTGTGGAGTAGGGTTAGGGTGCACTTGGCTTGATCAAGGCCTTACACTTGCCTTGCACATGGCTTGATCTTGGCCATTGGTTGGCCCTTGGCTTCCCTATAAATACCCCCCCTTAGTGATGAACTTCTTCATCCACTCCTCACTTTGTCTAAGTCTTGAAATCCCTCCCCTCCCTCTTGTAGCTCTCGTCCAAAGCCTCTCCCCCTCCCCCTCCTAGTGGCCTTTGGCCGAGAGGTTCCCCTCCCCCCCTTGTGGTGTCTAGCCGAGGGGTACCCCCCCTCTTGGTAGAAATACTCTCCAAAGTATTGTTATAATGCCCAAAATACCTTAGCCTTTACCTTGTAGTATTCCAAAAGTTACCTCTATACGTAGAGCCCGGAAATACTACCTTTTGTCCTTTTAGTCTCAAACTGAAACCCTAAGGAAATCTTCATAGTTGGTTGAAGTATTTAAATAGAAGTTGGTTAGAACTTCTAAGGGTTGTTTGGAGCGGATTGGAGCGCACGGAGTAGGAGCTAAACCTTGCTCAGGATCGACATTATAACTTGGATAATTTTGGGCTTAGCGAGGTAAGTAATCTTGTCCCCCTTATTGTAATTGGAAATTACATGTTGTAGGAATATATAGTTGAAGTATACTATATATAGAACTGAACGTAGTTATTGGCAATGTCTTTCGACTTAAGCCTGAATAATAAAGAAGAAGCGACGTAATTACATAGTGTATTACTGATGGACTTGTGTATTCTTGTATAGTAGAGTTGTATACGTCCGGTTAGACGTATAACCCCTGGTTGGCTTAGTAGCGGCCTCGATAGAGAGGAGATTTCGGCCATGTGCGGGAGAGTCTAATTTTACGTAGAATATGGGCGTGCGGTTAGAAGTTAATAGACGTTTGTGGCCTTATAGGTGGAAGTACTACGAGTAGTGTATTCTACTTGAAGAGTGGAAAAGGCTAGCCGTTTCTGATCTTGTGGGCGTTTTGCTTATTATCGATAATCGTCGCGAGGTATGTGAACCTCTTCCTATCCTTCTAGCATGATGCTTTGTAAACTATGTAGTACGGTGACGTCATGTGCTAAATGAGTTGGTTGGTTTAAAACATAGGGTGTTATAATAGCTTTATGGGAAGTTAGTTATAACGACTCTATGTAGGTAAAAGATTGGTTTTTTGATTGTAGAAGTTAAGAGACTTGATCTTGAAAGATAAGAGACTTAACTTGTTTTACTTGGTAATTAACATTTTGTTAAAAGTGTTGTGAAACCTCATTCGCGAGTAATGAGTACTTGGTTTTAAAAAGAATAATGTTTCTTGATTTGGAAATGAGAATAAGTGTCGAACAAACCACAGCAGCGCTAATAAAGGAAAGTGTATTGACAAATAACAAATTGTTATTAAAACCAGTAGAAACCTCCATCTGCATAGAAGTTGTTATACCCCGTATTTCCAGAGTATGTACGTGAGGGCGTACGTATTAAAATTTAGGCCTTAAGGTTTGGCTAGGTTCGAATTTGGGCACAAGTGCCGAAAGGAGTCGTTTTTCGACGAAACGTTTTACTAAACTTGCGAAGGGAAAATTCCGGCTATGTCATTTCTAATTTTTGCGGATTTTTCCGAGAGACGAAACATTTTGGACCAACGGGAGGGTGACAAGTGTCACCCTCACATTGGATGGAGTGGGACGGCAATTGGACGAGAAAGGTGGCATGTAGTAGGTAGGATATTTTGTGCAAGTTGTGTGGTAGATGGATAAGGTACACATGGTTGAAATCTAGCCCTACACTTGCCTTACACTTGGATGAATCTTGGCCATTGGTTGAACTTATTCATCCAAAATTGTTCCAAGTCTTGAAATCCCCCCCCCCCCCTTGTTCTTGTGGTTCTCGTCCAACCCTTGGCGAAACCCTCCCCTGTGAGCTAGCCAGAGCCTCTCCTCCCCACTTTGTCTTTGTCTAGCCGTGGGGTACCCCCCCTTGCCTTGTTATTTTTCGTATAAATATCCCCCTTTTGTGGTATAGAAATACTCTCCTAGTATTGTTATAATGTCCAAATACCTTGGCCCAAATACCTTGTAGTATTCCCAAGGTTACACTTATACAAAAGCCCAGAAAATACTATTATACTTCCTTTAGCCACTAAACGAAACCCTAAGGAAATCTTCATTGATAGTTGAAGTAATTGAGTAGAAGTTGGTTAGAACTTCTAAGGGTTGTTTGGAGCGGGTTGGAGCGCACAGAGTAGGAGCTAAACCTTGCTCAGGATCGGCATATAAACTCGGATAATTTTGGGCTTATCGAGGTAAACACTCTTGACCTTCTATTGTAATTGGAAATTACATGTTGTAGGAATATATAGTTGAAGTATACTATATATAGAACTGAACATTATAATTGTCGGCAATGTCTTTTGACTTAAGCTCGAATAATACTTACAGCAATGTCTTGCGACTTAAGCTGAATTAAAAGAAGAGAATCAGTAATTACATAGATCAGACATGAGACTTGTGTAGCATTCGTGAGTAGAATTGTACACGTCAGGTTATACGTGCAAACCCCGCGGTTGGCTTGGTAGCCGGCCTCGATAGAGGAGAGATTTACGCTGCTGTTGCGGGAGGTCTGCGAATTTTACGTAGAATACTTCTACATTGAGCTCCAGATGTTAATAGGCGCCTTGTGGCCTCTATAGGTTGAAGTACTACGTGTGGCGTGATCTACTTGGCTTAAGGTGGAGCCGACAGTTTGAGTTACTTGGAGCATTTTGCTATTGGTCGATAATCGTCGCGAGGTATGTGAACCTCTTCCTATCTTTTCCAGCATGATATGTGTATAACTATGTAGTACGGTAGACGTACATGTGTTAAATGTATTTGATTGGTTACAACAGCTTTATGTAGGTAAGAAAATGCCTGTGGTTTTAAAAGGTAACTGATTTGACTTATAACTGACTTGATGTGTGATAATAAGGAACTTGAAGTATGTCAAGAGTTAAGAAACCATTTTTGGAAGAAGAGTAACACTTGGTTTTAAAAGGTTTTAAAAAGAGTTATACTAAGCTTTATGGGGAGTTAGGTATAACGTCTTAAGAGAGGTAAAAAAAATGGTTTACTGATTTTAGAAGTTAAGAGACTTGATCTTATAAGATAAGAGACTTAACTTAAATAGATTAATGTGAATTTTGTGTGAAACCTCATTCATGAGTAATGAGTACTTGGTTGTTGAAAGGAATAATGTTTTACTGATTTCGGAAATCAGAATGTGTATCGACAAACCACTGCAGCGCTAATAAAGGAAAAATGTAATGGCTAATGAAGTATTATTAAAACCAGTAGAAACCTCCATCTGCATAGAAGCTAAGATGAGACAAAATGAGATTACATTTTCTAGATCATGGCTGCTTAATAAGATTGATTATGAACAAGAATAACCTACTCGCCTAGGGCATACGTTACTCAATTGTTTTAAAAAGAGATTAAGACATTGAACTATGAAACTTTTCTAAAAAGAGACTGGCGTAATTGAAATTAGGCAAACTGGAACTTTAGGGTAAAGAAAGGCATTGTATTGTCTTAATTTGGTTTAAAAAGGAATGTCTGCAAGTTGTTTTGGTTTAATTAAAATATTAGTCACTTTATTTTGATACTACGGGTATCGGGTGACCTTTGTAAAAGAAATGGATCTTTTAAAAAGAATTTAACGTACGTAGTACTTTGGGGTCAAAACCTGGACTTTAGCATAAAATGAAAGTACCTTGAGTTGTGTGTAACTTGCCTACGTTTGCGTGTGATAGCCTTGTCGTGCTAGTATTGTATTTCTATACCACCGCGTCTCTCGATGGAGGGTCGGTTATCTTGTTATATCCTTGGACCTATTGACACGCTGGGTGGCCCACGGGTATGGTTCCATTAGGATTGTTGTTCCATGGACTAGCTCTCCATGAGGTTTTACTGATTCGGCTTGGTATCTGGTAGTTGGCTCTCGTACTTGCCCCGAAGTCGTGGCTGTTTCGACAGTATCCGGTAGTTAGCCTCGTCTTGCCAGTTCGGTTTTGTGAAGTCTCGTGATTCCGCTTGGTATCCGGTATTAGTCTTCGTGCCAGCGGCCACCGCGTGCGCAGCTTGGTATCCGTAGTTGGCTTCGTACTTGCCTGGTCGCCTTCGTGGTTTGGTTATATAGATTTGTTAGTACGGCTTTGGTATCGGTAGTTGGCTTCGTACTTGCCGATCGATTGATGATGCGGCTTGGTATCCGTAGTTAGCCCGTACTTGCCGTCTGGTTGTTATGACAGTGGAACGATGTTCATGTACTTCTTGGTGTGACTATATCATAGACTGCCGGCAGTGAGGAAGGTATTCAACGGGCATGATTGGTGTTGTGGTCGTGAGACCCATTGTATATTTGAGTAATGACTTTAAGGTCGTGAGTCACGACTTGACATATTCGTTTATATATTTTGGACTGTAGTATGGTTATCATACATGTCTCCTGCTTTATATAGACTATTATGATTTTATTTACTGATATTTCTGATTTCACATACTTGGTACTGTTATCGACCTCCTTCGGGGGGCTGCGTTCATGCCGCAGGTAGAGGTACATTGGTTGCGGATCCTTGCTCTTAGGATCACAGTTCATCGTTTTGGGAAGCTCCGTTTCTCCGGAGGCTCATCTTTGGTATATTCCCCTGTCAGTGTAGTTACTTGTACATTCAGGGGTATGGCGGGGCCCTGTCCCGTCATAGTTATGGTTACATTCTTAGAGGTCTGTAGTACTGTTGTGGGCAGAGTTTGTAAAAGGATTTAACTGTTCAGGTTGATATATATATGTATATATACAGGAAGGTGACCGTTTTGGTTAGCCTGTTTCATACTTTATCTCTTGTTTCATGTTTAAGTTTTTATTTCCGCTGATTTTCTCTGATGTTGTATCACTAGGGTGCCCGGGGTAAGGCACGATCCACGCCCGGGTTGGTCGTGACAAAGGACCTGCTGCTCGGCCCTCTTCGCTGATCTTGGTTAATCCGTCGATCTACGTTCTCGATCTGCGCTGCGCGTAAGCCTGTACGCGGGCAATGTCCATGTCTGACTGAAGAGCTACTCTTGTACAACCTTCTGTAAAAATAATCGTCAAGTCCTGTGACATATCGGTGCACACTATTGTTATACCCCGTATTTCCAGAGTATGTACGTAAGGACGTACGTAGAAATTTGAGCCTTAAAGTTAGGCATTAGACCGAATTTTGTGCACAACACCCGGTTAGAGTCGTTTTTCGACGAAACGTTTCCACAGCTTGCGTAGGGAAAATTCCGGCTATGTCATTTGCGATTTTTGCGGATTTTTCCGGGAGACGAAACATTTTGGACCAACGAGAGGGTGACACTTGTCACCCTCAAGTGGACGTTGGGTTGGCCGATTGGGTAACGTCTTCATGGCCGATTGGCTCCTTGTTTTGGCCTTGTTTTGTGCCTTGTTTTATGGCTTGTTTGGTGCCTTGTTTTGTGGAGTAGGGTTAGGGTGCACTTGGCTTGATCAAGGCCTTACACTTGCCTTGCACATGGCTTGATCTTGGCCATTGGTTGGCCATTGCTTGACCTATAAATACCCCCCTTAGTTGATGAACTTCTTCATCCACGCCTCACTCTGTCGCAGTCTTGAAATCCCTCCCCTCCCTCTTGTAGCTCTCGTCCAAAGCCTCTCCCCCTCCCCCTCCTAGTGGCCTTTGGCCGAGAGGTTCCCCTCCCCCCCTTGTGGTGTCTAGCCGAGGGGTACCCCCCCTCTTGGTAGAAATACTCTCCAAGTATTGTTATAATGCCCAAAATACCTTAGCCTTTACCTTGTAGTAGTCCAAAAGTTACCTCTATACGTAGAGCCCGGAAATACTACCTTTTGTCCTTTTAGTCTCAAACCGAAACCCTAAGGAAATCTTCATAGTTGGTTGAAGTATTTAAGTAGAAGTTGGTTAGAACTTTTAAGGGTTGTTGGAGCGGATTGAGCGCCGAGTAGGAGCTAAACCTTGCTCAGGATCGACATTATAACTTGGATAATTTTGGGCTTAGCGAGGTAAGTAATCTTGTCCCCCTTATTGTAATTGGAAATTACATGTTGTAGGAATATATAGTTGAAGTATACTATATATAGAACTGAACGTAGTTATTGGCAATGTCTTTCGACTTAAGCTGAATAATAAAGAGAATCGAATCGTAATTACATAGGACTGTATTACAGTAGACTTGTGGTATTACTGTATAGTAGAGTTGTATACGTCCGGTTAGACGTATAACCCCCCCTGGTTGGCTTAGTAGCCGGCCTCGATAGAGGAGGAGATTTCTGCGATGTGCGGGAGGAGTCGCGAATTTTACGTAGAATATGGAACTGCGGTTAGAAGTTAATAGGCGTTTGTGGCCTTATAGGTGGAAGTACTACGAGTAGTGTATTCTACTTGAAGAGTGGAAAAGGCTAGCCGTTACTGATCTTGTGGAGCGTTTTGCTTATTGTCGATAATCGTCGCGAGGTATGTGAACCTCTTCCTATCCTTCTAGCATGATGCTTTGTAAACTATGTAGTACGGTAGACGTACATGTGCTAAATGAGTTGGTTGGTTTAAAACATAGGGTGTTATAATAGCTTTATGGGAAGTTAGTTATAACGACTACATGAGGTAAAAGATTGGTTTTTTGATTGTAGAAGTTAAGAGACTTGATCTTGAAAGATAAGAGACTTAACTTGTTTTACTTGGTAATTAACATTTTGTTAAAAGTGTTGTGAAACCTCATTCGCGAGTAATGAGTACTTGGTTTTAAAAAGAATAATGTTTCTTGATTTGGAAATGAGAATAAGTGTCGAACAAACCACAGCAGCGCTAATAAAGGAAAGTGTATTGACAAATAACAAATTGTTATTAAAACCAGTAGAAACCTCCATCTGCATAGAAGTTGTTATACCCCGTATTTCCAGAGTATGTACGTGAGGGCGTACGTATTAAAATTTAGGCCTTAAGGTTTGGCTAGGTTCGAATTTGGGCACAAGTGCCGAAAGGAGTCGTTTTTCGACGAAACGTTTTACTAAACTTGCGAAGGGAAAATTCCGGCTATGTCATTTCTAATTTTTGCGGATTTTTCCGAGAGACGAAACATTTTGGACCAACGGGAGGGTGACAAGTGTCACCCTCACATCGATGGAGTGGGACGGCAATTGGGCGAGAAAGGTGGCATGTAGTAGGTAGGATATTTTGTGCAAGTTGTGTGGTAGATGGATAAGGTACACATGGTTGAAATCTAGCCCTACACTTGCCTTACACTTGGATGAATCTTGGCCATTGGTTGAACTTATTCATCCAAAATTGTTCCAAGTCTTGAAATCCCCCCCCCCCCCCCTTGTTCTTGTGGTTCTCGTCCAACCCTTGGCGAAACCCTCCCCTTGTGAGCTAGCCGAGAGCCTCTCCCTCCCCCAGGTCTTTGTCTAGCCGTGGGGTACCCCCCCTTGCCTTGTTATTTTTCGTATAAATACCCCCCTTTTGTGGTATAGAAATACTCTCCTAGTATTGTTATAATGTCCAAATACCTTGGCCCAAATACCTTGTAGTATTCCCAAGGTTACACTTATACAAAAGCCCAGAAAATACTATTATACTTCCTTTAGCCACTAAACGAAACCCTAAGGAAATCTTCATTGATAGTTGAAGTAATTGAGTAGAAGTTGGTTAGAACTTCAAGGGTTGTTTGGAGCGGGTTGGAGCGCCGAGTAGGAGCTAAACCTTGCTCAGGATCGGCATATAAACTCGGATAATTTTGGGCTTATCGAGGTAAACACTCTTGACCTTCTATTGTAATTGGAAATTACATGTTGTAGGAATATATAGTTGAAGTATACTATATATAGAACTGAACATTATAATTGTGCGGCAATGTCTTTTGACTTAAGCCTGAATAATACTTACGGCAATGTCTTGCGACTTAAGCTGAATTAAAGAGAATCGAATGTAATTACATAGGGTGTATAAAGAGACTTGTGTAGCATTCTGTGAGTAGAATTGTACACGTCAGGTTATACGTGCAAACCCCACGGTTGGCTTGGTAGCCGACCTCGATAGAGGAGGAGATTTACGCTGTTGCGGGGGGGGAGGTGCTGCCGAATTTTCTGTAGAATACTTCTACATTGAGCTCCAGATGTTAATAGGCGCCTTGTGGCCTCTATAGGTTGAAGTACTACGTGTGGCGTGATCTACTTGGCTTAGGGTGGAGCCGGTTTGAGTTACTGGAGCATTTTGCTATCGGTCGATAATCGTCGCGAGGTATGTGAACCTCTTCCTATCTTTTCCAGCATGATATGTGTATAACTATGTAGTACGGTGAGCGTCATGTGTTAAATGTATTTGATTGGTTACAATGACTTTATGTAGGTAAGAAAATGCGTGGTTTTAAAAGGTAAGCGGATTTGACTTATAACCGACTTGATGTGTGATAATAAGGAACTTGAAGTATGTCAAGAGTTAAGAAACCATTTTTGGAAGAAGAGTAACACTTGGTTTTAAAGGTTTTAAAAAGAGTTATACTAAGCTTTATGGGAGTTAGGTATAACGTCTTAAGAGAGGTAAAAAAATGGTTTATTGATTTTAGAAGTTAAGAGACTTGATCTTATAAGATAAGAGACTTAACTTAAATAGATTAATGTGAATTTTGTGAAACCTCATTCATGAGTAATGAGTACTTGGTTGTTGAAAGGAATAATGTTTCTTGATTTGAAATCGAGAATGTGTATCGACAAACCATCGCAGCGCTAATAAAGGAAAAATGTAATGGCTAATGAAGTATTATTAAAACCAGTGAAACCTCCATCCGCATAAGCTAAGATGAGACAAAATGAGATTACATTTTCTAGATCATGGTCGCTTAATAAGATTGATTATGAACAAGAATAACCTACTGCGCCAGGGCATACGTTACTCAATTGTTTTAAAAGAGATTAAGACATTGAACTATGAAACTTTTCTAAAAAGAGACTGGCGTAATTGAAATTAGGCAAACTGGAACTTTAGGGTAAAGAAAGGCATTGTGTTGTCTTAAAATGGTTTAAAACATAAAGTGTTATAACAGCCTTATGGGAAGTTGGTTATAACGACTTTATGAAAACAAAGAAGGGTTTTTATCACCGGTTTTAATGTGGTAACTTGACTTTAAAAGAGAAGTATTTTGGTCTAAAAAGAAGGCATGGTATTGCCTTAATTTGGTTTTAAAAAGGATAGTATGGAAGTTGTTTTGGTTTACTTAAAAGATATAAGTCACTCTATTTTATGCTACGGGTATCGGGTGACTTTTATAAAAGGAATGGATCTTTAAAAGGAATTTAACGTCACGTAGTACTTTAGGATTAAAACCGGACTTTGACATAAAATGAAAGTACCTTGAGTTGTGGATAACTTGCCTATGCTTGTTGTTGTGTAACTTGCCTATGCTTGTTGTTGTGTAACTTGCCTATGCTTGTTGTTGTGTAACTTGCCTATGCTTGTTGTGATAGCCTTTGTTATAAAAGAATTGTGTTCTATATTACCGCGTCTCTCGATGGGTAGGTTGACTCGTTGAGACTTACTTGGGCGTCTGCAGCGGTGACGGAAAATTCCACGGTATGCTCACGATGATAGTGTTATTCCATGGACTAGCTCTCCATGAGGTTTCTTCGTTCGGCCTTGGTACGGTGGTGGCTTCGTACTTGCCGTCTCGTGGTGATTCGGCCTTACACAGTAGTTAGCCCTCGCACTTGCCCGCTCGGTGTAGTGGCGAAGTCTCGTGATACGCCTTGGTACGGTGGTCGACCTCGTACTTGCCGATCGGCTACGTGATCGGCCTTGGTATCTGGTAGTCGGCTCTCGCACTTGCCCCGTGTCAGCTTCGTGGTTTGGTTGTATTGTATCGTTATTACGGCTTTGGCATCAGGTAGGACTTGGTGTTCAGGTGTACTTCGATGTTATCATATCATAATCGCCGTGATGAGAAAGGTATTCGCGGGCATGACGATGTTGTGGGCGTGAGACCCATAATTATATTTGAGTAAATGACCGGAGGCGTGAGACCGACTTGATATAATCGTTATATGTGTATCTTGTAGTTTGGATATCATACATGTCTCGCTTTATATAGACTATTATGATTTCATTCTGATATTCTGATTTCACATACTTGGTACTGTTATCGACCTCCTTGGGGGCTGCGTTCATGCCGCAGTAGAAATCATCTGTCGATCCGCTTTTAGGATCATCTTTCAGCGTATTGGGAAGCTCGTTCCTTGGAGGCCTATCTTTGGTATGTTACCACGATGTCAGAGGTTCTTGTACATTCGTGGTATGGCGGGCCCTGTCCGTCATAGTTGTTGTAAAAATCTTAGAGGTGCATGCCTTTGTTGTGGCGGGGTTGTAAGGATTATCGCTATTGACGTTTATATATATATGTTGAAAGGCAAGCTTTTTGGTTGCTTTGTTTATTTATAATATCTCATTTCATGTTCATGTTTTATTTCATTGATTTTCTCGATGTTGTTTCACGCGGTTGCCCGGGTTATGGCACCAGTCACGGGCCCCGATTCGGGTCGTGACAAAAGTGGTATCAGAGCTGTTAGTCCTCGGAAAGTGTCTACGCATCGTGTCTAGAAAGTCTTGATTATCGATGTGTTGTGCACCACATCTATAATCGTGAGGCTGCAGGACATTTAGGGTTGGTTTCATTCTTCTCATTCCGAGATCGTGCCTTAGAAGGCGTGTAATAAGATGGACCCTCCGACATACTTCGTTTTACGATTATGCCTCGCGTAAAGCGGCAACGGGCCCGTGAGGGCAAAGCGGCGAAGGAGCTGCGAGTAAAGCGTGGCGAGAGACCACAATACACGAGCCTCGATCCGCGATGCAGGCGAGATGAGATGAGTCACTGAGTGGGCCCGATTAATGGCGAGGGTTGTGGCGGACTTGAGATAGGTGGGCCGGCGGTTCCAGAGCACCAGATGGTTCACCCTAGATCGAGATAGTTCGAGGCTACGGGATTTTACGAGTTGTAGCCGCGAGTTTTATGGGTCGAGGCACGAGGATGATCCGAGGAGTTCATCCGAAGCGATTCTGGATCATGAGTGATCAAGGCATCGGAGACCGAGTCGGTGGTCTGAGTTCGCATCGGCTGCGGGGGACCGCCGTCGAGGGGGTTGATTCGTGGGAGCTGTCCCGGGGAGAGCATGCACTTCCAGGTTTATGGGACGTGTTCTCAGAGGCCTTTCTTGCACATTTCTTGCCTCGCGGATGAGGAGGGCTCGGTAAACAGTTTTTGGTGTTGCGGCGAGAACGGGCGACGGTTCGAGAATACAATGTGAGTTCGACTCATTGGCCAGACGCGTCCGCGTTGGTAGCTAGTATGGAGGATCGAGTGCACCGATATGTTCTGAGGCTCGATGATCACCTAGCCGAGTTGTTCGGTGTAGCTCTTCAGGGCATGGACATCGCCGCATGCAGCGTATGCACTTGGATGTGAGGCGGATAAATCGACGAAATGACGGTCGCGAGAAGAGTCGAGAATAGCAGGTCCTTTGGTGACTTTCGAGGCGGACCGCCTCGAGCCAGGCGATTATGCGCCTCGCGATTCAGTGGTCTCTCCACGCCGGGACCTTTGGGATATTCAGGAGCAAGTCGGGGCTCCTGTGTTTGATTTTGGGAGTAAGTGCTCGCGGATGAGGTTGCCCTTGTCTCGGTGTGGCGTTGTGGAAAACTTCATAAGGAGAGTGTCGTCTCGACTTGGGAGGTTGTTATTCTTGCGGCCAACAGGGCCATCTGGCGAGAGCCCATCGACCAGTAGCGCTGGTAGGATAGCCTGACTACTAGAAGCGATTCTGGGTTCTACACCTTCCATAGCTTGAGCGGGATGTTCGTACCGTGAGCCGGTAGAGGTCGCGGTGGGAGTTCCCAGTTTTAGCGGTCCTTTGAACCGCCTATTTTCAGGTATATCCTCAACCCTCTAGAATTTTGTATGTATTGATGTTATGATGATGTGTTTAGTGTTATGTTCTGATAGCCTTGTGCTAAAATGTGATTTAGAAACCTGGTTGGTAAAAAGGGTAAGCCTGGGGGTGGGAAAGTGATGAACCTTAGAATATTACAGTTGAGACCTTGGATGTAAGGCCATCTTGAGTACAAGATTTTGCGGGGGATCTTTGTCAGAATGTGTAAGTATGCATGGTGTAATTGTGGAAAAATTTCCTTGGGTGGTATAAATGGAAGTGGTAGCTTTCATGACCTGTATAGGTAAGATTGTTCCGGATCGAGAAACGAGAGAGTCGGCGTGACAGAGGCTCGGGTTGAGGACGTGTTGCGTGTCAACCCGTAGCCCGGAATGAGGTGGGGTCAGATCGAGGTGGTCCCGCCAGGTGGTAGGGTCACGAGGGTGCTAGGCCCAAGATTAGATGACCATCGTATGAGTTCGTGGATATGTTCGACCATAAGCGGGTGAAGGCCGGGAATGGCCTTAAGAAAGAATGAGGCTAGTAGATGACCAAGTTTGGAGGTGGTAATTCCAAGGTTTTGAAAACTGAAGCAATGACTGAAGTATGGTGCGGATACTAGAAGGGTTCAAGTGTTCGAGGAGGGCACGACGAGTAAGGAAGGAAGAGAACGTGCGTTAGTTCGTGGCCAGGCGTGGCGTTGGCAACTTGTTAGAAGATCTTCATCATAATCCGTCTTGAGAAGGAACATTCGGGACGAATGTTTCTAAGGAGGGGAGAATGTTATACCCCGTATTTCCAGAGTATGTACGTGAGGGCGTACGTATTAAAATTTAGGCCTTAAGGTTTGGCTAGGTTCGAATTTGGGCACAAGTGCCGAAAGGAGTCGTTTTTCGACGAAAAGTTTTACTAAACTTGCGAAGGGAAAATTCCGGCTATGTCATTTCTAATTTTTGCGGATTTTATTGGATGGAGTGGGACGGCAATTGGACGAGAAAGGTGGCATGTAGTAGGTAGGATATTTTGTGCAAGTTGTGTGGTAGATGGATAAGGTACACATGGTTGAAATCTAGCCCTACACTTGCCTTACACTTGGATGAATCTTGGCCATTGGTTGGCCATTTCTTGACCTATAAATACCCCTCTAAGTTGATGAACTTATTCATCCAAAATTGTTCCAAGTCTTGAAATCCCCCCCCCCCCCTTTCTTGTGGTTCTCGTCCAACCCTTGGCCGAAACCCCTCCCCCTTTATGAGCTAGCCGAGAGCCTCTCCCTCCCCCCCCCTTTGTGGTGTCTAGCCGTGGGGTACCCCCCCCCCCCCTTGCCTTGTTATTTTTCGTATAAATACCCCCCTTTTGTGGTATAGAAATACTCTTCTAGTATTGTTATAATGTCCAAATACCTTGGCCCAAATACCTTGTAGTATTCCCAAGGTTACACTTATACAAAAGCCCATAAAATACTATTATACTTCCTTTAGCCACTAAACGAAACCCTAAGGAAATCTTCATTGATAGTTGAAGTAATTGAGTAGAAGTTGATTAGAACTTCTAAGGGTTGTTTGGAGCGGGTTGGAGCGCACGGAGTAGGTGCTAAACCTTGCTCAGGATCGGCATATAAACTCGGATAATTTTGGGCTTATCGAGGTAAACACTCTTGACCTTCTATTGTAATTGGAAATTACATGTTGTAGGAATATATAGTTGAAGTATACTATATATAGAACTGAACATTATAATTGTGCGGCAATGTCTTTTGACTTAAGCCTGAATAATACTTACGGCAATGTCTTGCGACTTAAGCCTGAATTTAAAGAAGAGAATCGAATAATTACATAGGGTGTATTCAGACATGAGACTTTTGTAGCATTACTGTGAGTAGAATTGTACACGTCCGGTTAGACGTGCAAACCCCCCCCCCCCTGGTTGGCTTGGTCGCCGGCCTCGAGAGAGGAGGAGATTTACGCTGTTTGCGGGGAGGTCTTGCGAATTTTACGTAGAATACTTCTACATTGAGCTCCAGATGTTAATAGGCGCCTTGTGGCCTCTATAGGTTGAAGTACTACGTGTGGCGTGATCTACTTGGCTTAAGGTGGAGCCGACGGTTTGAGTTACTTGGAGCGTTTTGCTATTGGTCGATAATCGTCGCGAGGTATGTGAACCTCTTCCTATCTTTTCCAGCATGATATGTGTATAACTATGTAGTACGATAGACGTACATGTGTTAAATGTATTTGATTGGTTACATGACTTTATGTAGGTAAGAAAATGCCTGTGGTTTTAAAAGGTAACTGATTTGACTTATAACTGACTTGATGTGTGATAATAAGGAACTTGAAGTATGTCAAGAGTTAAGAAACCATTTTTGGAAGAAGAGTAACACTTGGTTTTAAAAGGTTTTAAAAAGAGTTATACTAAGCTTTATGGGGAGTTAGGTATAACGTCTTAAGAGAGGTAAAGAAAATGGTTTACTGATTTTAGAAGTTAAGAGACTTGATCTTATAAGATAAGAGACTTAACTTAAATAGATTAATGTGAATTTTGTGTGAAACCTCATTCATGAGTAATGAGTACTTGGTTGTTGAAAGGAATAATGTTTTACTGATTTCGGAAATCAGAATGTGTATCGACAAACCACTGCAGCGCTAATAAAGGAAAAATGTAATGGCTAATGAAGTATTATTAAAACCAGTAGAAACCTCCATCTGCATAGAAGCTAAGATGAGACAAAATGAGATTACATTTTCTAGATCATGGCTGCTTAATAAGATTGATTATGAACAAGAATAACCTACTTTAGGGCATACGTTACTCAATTGTTTTAAAAGAGATTAAGACATTGAACTATGAAACTTTTCTAAAAGAAGTGGCGTAATTGAAATTAGGCAACCGGAACTTTAGGGTAAAGAAAGGCATTGTGTTGTCTTAAAATGGTTTAAAACATAAAGTGTTATAATGACCTTATGGGAAGTTGGTTATAACGACTTTATGAAAACAAAGAAGGGTTTTTATCATTTGGTTTTAATGTGGTAACTTGACTTTAAAAGAGAAGTGTTTTGGTCTAAAAAGAAGGCATGGTATTGCCTTAATTTGGTTTTAAAGGATAGTATGGAAGTTGTTTTGGTTTACTTAAAAGATATAAGTCACTCTATTTTATGCTACGGTATCGGGTGACTTTTATAAAAGGAATGGATCTTTAAAAGGAATTTAACGACGTAGTACTTTAGGATTAAAACCGGACTTTGACATAAAATGAAAGTACCTTGAGTTGTGGATAACTTGCCTATGCTTGTTGTTGTGTAACTTCTTTGTCACACCGAAAATCGGGCCGTGGATCGTGCCTTACCCCGCACCTAGCGATACAACATCGAGAGAAAACCAATGAAATAAAAACTTTAAACATGAAATGAGACATGATAAATAAACAGGCCAACAAAGCAGTTGCCTTCAAGATATACATAAAACCGAACAGTTTAATCCTTTTACAACCACGCTTACAGTTCTCTGCACCTTAAGATTTACAACAACTATGACGGACAGGGCCCGCCATACCCCGAATGTACAAGAACCTATAACTCAGGGAACACATACAAAAGATAAGCCTCGGAGAAACGGAGCTTCCCACGCTGAATGTGATCCTATAAGCGGGGATCGGCGATCGATGTACCTTTTGCTGCGGCATGAACGCACTTCAAGGAGAGTCGATGCAGTACCAAGTATGTGGTAAATCAGAACGTAAATGAAATCATAATAGTCTATATAAGCAGGAGACATGTATGATGACCAACTACAGTACATAACATATAACCAGTTACCTCAAGTCAGGGACTCACGCCCTCCAAATCATCACTCGTGCCCGTGGAATTTCTTCCTCACCGCGGCGGTTTATGATATAACAATACCAAGGAGTATACATGAACACGTGTCCCACCTGTGTCATAAAACCGTGACAGACAAGTACAACTACCGGATCCGACCGTGCCAATAATACAATGCAACCACAACCACGGCGTCACGGGGCAAGTGCGAGGCCGACTCAGGATACCAAGGCGGTCACGTGGTGACGGGGCAAGTCTGGTGACCACGGGGACCAAGGCAGTATCACGAAACTTCCTCACTATACTGAGCAGGGCAAGTGCGGTGACTACCGAATACCAAGCGAATCGATCCACGAGGCGGGGCAAGTACGAGCCGACCACGGATACGGGCGAGCGGTAAAAAACCTCAACGATCAACGGCCCTCTATCGAGAGACGCGGTAACACAGAAACACCACACTTGCACAACAAAGGCTATCATCACAAGCATAGGCAAGTTTCACAACAACAAGCATAGGAATGTTTCACCACAACAAGCATGGCATGTTTCACATCACTCAAGTACCTTCATTTTATGCCAAAGTCCGGTTTTAACCTAAAGTACTACGTCGTTAAATTCTTTAAAGAGATCCATTACTTATCAAAGTCACCCGATACGTAGTATTAGAATGACCAACCCACATTCCTTTTCAAAATCAAGTAACAACATTCTTTCCTAAGTTCGGTTGCCTAGTTTCAATTACTCAAGCTTCTCATTTTCAAATGGTTTCATAGTTCATAAACTTAATCACTTGATTTCTTTTTAGAACAATTGAGTAATATATGTCTCACGTGAGAGTAGGTTATTCTTGTTTACAACATTCTTATTACAGCAGCCATGATCTAGAAAATGTAATATCATTTTGTCTCATCTTAGTTTCTATGCAGATGGAGGTTTCTACCGGTTTTAATACAATTCATCATTATTCAATACATTTTCCTTTATTAACGCTGCGGTGGTGCTGTCGATACACATTACGATTTCAAATCGGTAAAACATTATCCTTTAAATAAAACCAAGTACTCATTACTCATGAATGAGGTTTCACACAAACATTCACATTAAAACAAATAAGTTAAGTCTCTTATCTTATAAGATCAAGTCTCTTAACTTCTAACATTAGTAAACCATTTTCTTTACCTCTCTTAAGACATTATACCTAACTCCCCATAAAGCTAGTATAACTCTTTTTAAAACCTTTAAAACCAAGTGTTACTCTTCCTTCAAAACGATTATAAATCTTTTGAAATACATCAAGTTCTTTATTATAACAAGCCAGTTACAATTCACATCAGTTACCTTTTAAAACCACAAAGTATTTTCTTACCTACATAAAGCCGTTATAACCAACTTCCCATAAAGCCGTTATAACACTTTATGTTTTAAGACACTCAAACACGATTAACACGTACGTCTACCGCACTACATAGTTCACATATCATGCTAGAAGAGATAGGAAGAGGTTCACATACCGCGGCGATTATCGACTAATAGCAAAACGCTCAGTACCTCAAACCGTCGGCTACTCCTTAGTCCGTAAGATTACGTCACACGTAGCACTTCAACCTATAAGGCCACGCGCTTATTAAAAATCTAGATCTTAACGTAGAACATTACGAGAAAATTCGTGGCACCTCCCCCGCAACAGCGTAAAACTCCTCCTCATCGGTGGCTACCAAGCCAACCGGGGTTAACACGCCTAACGGACGCGTACAATTCTACTATCTGATAATACTACACAAGTCTCATGTCTGATCCTATGTAATTACTGATTGATTCAGATCTTTATTCTTCAGGCTTAAGTCAAAAGACATTGCCAACAACTACGTTCAGTTCTATATATAGTATACAACACTATATTTCAACACTTATGTAATTTCCAATTACAATAGGGGGACAAGATATTTACCTCGATAAGCCCAAAAATTATCCGAGTTTAAAGTCGCTCTGAGCAAGGTTTAGCTCTACTCAGTGCTCCAATCCGCTCCAACAACCCTTAGAAGTTCTAACTAACTTACTCCAAAACTTCAACCAACGGTGAAGGTTTCCTTAGGGTTTCGGTTTGAGACTAAAAGGACAAAAGGTAGTATTTAGGACTCTACGTATAGAGGTAACTTTGGCATACTACAAGGTATACGGCTAAGGTATTTGGGGCAGTCTAACACTCCTTGGAGGAGTATTTCAATCCCACAAACGGGGGGTACCACACGAGAACAACACCCTAAGGGAGGGGGGGGGTGTTCTCGGCATTAGGCTCACAACGGGGGAAGGTTTCGGCCAAAAGGCCTTCACAGGGAGAGGGCTCTTGGACGAGTCAACAAGAGGAGGAGGGGTTCTCAAGACTTAGGCAAGTGAAGAGTGGATGAAGAAGTCTTCAGAGAGGGTATTTATAGCAAAACCAAAGGCCAACCAATGGCCAAGATCAAGCCATGTGCAAGGCAAGTGTAAGGCCAAGATCAAGCCAAGTGCACCAAAACACTCCAAAACACTCCACAAAACAAGCCACAAAGCAAGGCACAAAAGGAGGGACCAATCGGCGAGGCCAAGCCTCTCTGCTGCCGTCAATGAGGTGACAAGTGTCACCCTCGTTGGTCCAAAAATGTTCCGCCGCCGGAAAAATCCGCAAAATACTAAATGACATAGCGGAATTTCTCCAACGTAAGTCGGGAAACGTTTCGCCGAAACGACTCTAATCGGCACTTGTGCCCAAATTTCGAATCCAATGCCTAACTTAAGGCTCAAATTTCAGACGCACGTCCATACGCATACTGCGGAAATACGGTATAACATTCTTCCTTAGAAACATTCGTCGAATGTTCCTTCTAGGTCTCAAAACAAGCAGCGTCAAGATAGTCTTCACCGCTATACGCACGAAAATAATCATGCCACACCGCCACAAAACACACGCTCACTTCTCCTTTCTCGTAGTACTCGTCACGAACACTCGAACTCGTTCTAGTATCCGCACCACACTTCATCAACGCCGTTTCCAACCCTTGGAGTCACTACCTCCAAACTTGGTCATCTCACTAACCTCGATTTCCCCTAAGGCCATTCCCGGCCTTCACGAACTGATTCTGATCGAACGCATCCACGAACTCATACGATGGTTATCTAAACTTGGGCCTAGCACCCTCGTGACCCTACCACCTGGCGGGACCACCCAGGTGACCCGCTCCGAAGCAGCCGCGGGTTGGCCCACAACATGGCCCCAACCCGACCCACTTAACGCATCAAGCTCTTGTTTCCCGATCCGGAACAATCTTACCTATACAGGTCATGAAAGCTACCACTTCCATTTTACACCACCCAAGGAATCTTCCCACAATTACTCCACGTATACTTATACATTCTGACAAAGATCACCCGCAAAGTCTTGTACTCAAGACGGCCTTACATCTAAGGTCTCAACTGTAATATTCTAAGGTTCATCATTTTCTCACCCCCAGGCTTACCCTTTTCACTAACCAGGCTTCTAAATCACATTTTAGCACAAAGCTATCCGAACATAACACTAAACACATCAACATACATTAAAACATACAAGTCTCTAGAGGGTTAAGGATATACCTGAAAATAGGCGGTTCAAAGGACCGCTAAAACTGGGAAATTCCACCGCGACCTCTGCCGTGGCCTGCCGGTGTATGAACATCCTGCCTAGCTATGGAAGGTGAAGAACCCGAAACTGCTCTAGTAGTCTGTGCTATCCTACCAGCGCTACCCCTGGTCGGACAGTCTCTCGCCAGATGGCTCTGTTGGCCGCAAGAATAACAATCTCCCAAGTTAGTACGACACTCTCCCTTATGAGCTTTCCACAACAGCCACACTGAGACAAGGGCAACCTCATCCGGCGAGCACTCCTGCTCCCCTGAAAATCTGAAACCTGGGAGCCCCGACCTGCTCCTGAATATCCCGAAGGTCCCGAAAGCTGTGGAGGACCATTCTGTACTGGCGGAGGTACATAACTAGTCTGCCGCTGAGACGGTCCGCCTCGAAAGTCACCAAAGGACCCTGCTGTTCTGGCCCTCTTCTGCTGACCTTGGTCATTCCGTCGATTTATCCGCTCCTCACATCCAAGTGTATACGCCTGCATGCGGGCAATGTCCATGCCGGTGAAGAGCTACCGAACAACTCTGCAAGGCAATCATCGAGCCACGTAACATATCGGTGCACTCGATCCTCCATACTAGCTACTAACGCGGGGGCGTCACGCCAATGAGTCAAACTCACATTGTACTCCGAGCAAACGCGCGGATTCCGCAGAACACCAAAAATCTGTCGGCCCGAGCCCTCCTCATCTGGGGAGGCAAGAAATGTGCAAGAAAGGCCTCTGAGAACTCGTTCCATACCGCTGGAAGTGCATTCTCTCCCCGGGACAGCTCCCACGAATCAAACCAGTCGACTGCGGTATCACGCAGCCGATGCGAACCTAGGACCACTGACTCGGTCTCCGATGCCTTGATCACTCTCATGTTCCGCTGTAACTGTCGGATGAACTCCTGCGGATCATCCTCAGGCCTCGACCCATAAAACTCTGGCGGCCTACAACTCAGAAAATCCCGTAGCCTCAAACTATCTGATCTAGGGTGAACCACTGGTGCTACTGGAACTGCTGCGTCCAGCCTATCCTCAAGTCTGGCCACAACCCTGGCCATTAACTGGGCCCACTCCTTGTAACCCATCTCCTCTGCTCCGGTGTGGGGTGGAGGCTCAGTCTGTGGTCTCGCTTTCTGCTCGCAGATCCTCATGCGCCTTGCCCTTCGGGCGGGTTGCCTTTCGCGAGCATAGCGGTAAAAACGAAATACGTCAGAGGGGTCCAATCTTATCACACAGCTCTAAGGCACGATCTCAGAATGAGAAGAATGGAAACCAATCCTAAATGTCCTATAGCCTCCTGATTATAGATGTGGTGCACAACATACCGATAATCAAGACTCTACTAGTCTAAACAGACCGCATAGTCTCACAGACCGCATAGGCCGTATAGACCCGCATCAAGGGGGGCAAGCCCTCGGTATAACAGTCAAGGGGGTAGGTGATACAATAACAGTACAACGGACTTACCGGTTAGCAACGTAAGCACAGCAAGAATGACCCCCTTACACAGTATTTCAAGACACTAACCCAGGTAGCATCATAATATGTCTACTTATCACACAAATCTTACTACACTTAACAGAAATCAATACAAGGCTTTTATAAACAAACAAGTAAACAGTTCCTTTTTATCTTTCTTAAGTTGTTATACCTAACTTCCCATAAAGCTAGTATAACTCTTAAGCTTTTGTTTTAAAAACCAAATATTTATCTTCTGTTAAAAATGATTCAGTATTCTTTTGAAATGCTTCCAGTTCTTTGTTATTCAGGCTTAAGCCGTGAGGCATTGCCGTAAGTATTATTCAGGCTTAAGCCGTGAGGCATTGCCGTAAGTATTATTCAGGCTTAAGTCAAAGACATTGCCGTAGTTATTATTCAGTTAACACATGTACGTCTACCGTACTATATATTGTAAAATATCATGCTTTAGGAAGAATCACATACCTTCTCAGCGAAAACCACCTGCCAAGTTGAATATGTCGCGCGCAGAGAGTCAGCCTATAATAGTCACAGACATCTATCAAAGACTACTCTGAAGGTCATTCTAAACAGAGGTTCAATTCTACGGAAAGTCGGGCAGTACCTCCTACGGTGAGCTATATAAGTTCATTGTGAAAACAGTTCTATGTAAATCTGATTTGATTATTCTTCTTTAAACCCTTCTCTGTGGTATGATTCAATTCTATTCTGTGATATCCTTCTAAGTATTTAATACTTATTCAATACTACTACAGTATGTATTCTCTAATTCAAAAGAGGGTTAGGATTAGTTACCTCGGTAAGCCCAAAAATATCCTAGATAAAGTCGCGCCTGAGCAAGGTTTAGCTCCTAAGTTGTACGCTCAGAGCTCGAGAAACCCTAGAAGTTCTTCACAACTTCTACTAAGTACTATGGGATTTGGGCTAGGGTATTTTGGGCATTATAACGATACTAGAAGACAACTTTTCTACCAAGGGAGGGGGGTAGATTTCGGCTAGGCTAGGGGGGGTAGGCCCTCGGCCAAACTCACTCAAGGGGGGGGGGGAGAGGTGTTGGACGAAAGGCTAAGGGAGAGGAGAGGATTTTTTTCAAGACTTGGAAGATAACTTTGTGGATGAAGAACTCTTCATCTCTAAGGGGGTATTTATAGCTCAAGCCTTGGCCAACCAATGGCCAAGATGAAGACAAGTGCAAGGCAAGTGTAGGGTGAGGATTAACTATACACAAATATCCTACCAACTCCTTGACTTGTGCACAAGGCACAAAAAACGTGCCATGGCTCTTCAATTCGTCCAAATGGACGATTCAAGTCCACCAATGGGAGGGTGCCAAGTGTCGCCTTCCCGTTGGTCCAAAATGTTTCGTCTCTCGGAAAAATCCGCAAAAAATAGCAATGGTATAGCCGGAATTTTCCCTACGAAAGTTGTGGAAACGTTTCGTCGGAAAACGATTCTTTTAGTGAGTTGTGTACAAAAACGCCCAAGGCTAACTTTAAGGCCAAACTTTAGACGTATTCCCTTACGCATACTGCGGAAATACGGTATAACATTCTCCTCTCTTAGAAACATTCGTCGAATGTTCCTTCTCAAGACGATTATCGAAGAAGCTTAAAACAGTTTGTAAGTGCCACACATGGCCTCAAAAATACCACTTAGGCATAAATGATAACGAAAATTTACAAGTAGGAAAGTGAATTACGGAGGTGTGGGAATCGGTGAGGATACTTCGCCTCATGTCCTCTCGGCTTCCACGTCATCTCCTCCCGAGCTCGTTCGCCACAAGACTTTGTGGAAGCCACGCCCTTGGTCCGCAGACGCCTAACTCGACGATCGACTATCGCTATGGGAATCTCCTCATACGATAACCCCCGGTCACTGGACATCGTCAATCGGGTGTACCCTAGATGGATCCCGATACATCTCCTCAAAGATAGATACGAAAAACCGGATGCCGCGCCTCCGATCGGACGGCAGATCCAACTCATAGGCAACCTTGCCTATCCTGCGGACAATCGAAACGCCCAATGTACCTTGGTGAGTTTCCTTCTTCCGAATCTCATCACACCCTTCATGGGTGACACCTTTAGGAAAACCCAATCATGAACCTCGAACTCAAGATGCCGACGACGATGATCTCGCATACGACTGCCGACTCGAGTCAATAGCCGCTCTCGGATAAGCTTCACCTTATCCACCGCTTTGCACCAAATCTGGTCCCACTAGCCGCACTCGCCCACATCGAACCAACCTATAGGCGATCGCACTTCCTCCCATACAAGGCCTCATAAGGCGCCATCCGAATCGGAGTGGTAGCTATTATTATACGCAAACTCAACTAGAGGCAAATGATCCTCCCAACTACCATCGAAGTCAATAACACGGGCTCGCAAGATATCCTCCGAAGTGCGGATAGTGCGCTCTGCTGTCCGTCTGCGTGGATGAAATGCGATTACTCGTGCTCACTGCGTCCCTAAACCCTCTGGAAGGACCTCCGAAGTTAGCCGTAAACCGGGCTCCTCATGCGATATGATCGAAGTAGGGACTCCATGCGATCGACGATCTCTGATGTAAAGTCCGCATAATCCTCGGTAGAAAAGTCGTCCCGACGGGAAGAAAGTGGGCTGATTTGTCGACTGTCGACGATAACCCAAATAGAATCATGTCTCCTCTGAGTGCGAGGTAATCCTGTGATGAAGTCCATGTTGATTACCTCCCACTTCCAGGTCGGGATCTCTATCGCCTGCAACAAACCACCAGGCATCTGGTGCTCTACCTTCACCTGCTGACAACAAGGGCACTGAGCTACGAACTCTGCAACGTCCCTCTTCAAGCCATCCCACCAATACACAGATCTAAGGTCGTGGTACTGTTATACCCCGTAGTTCTAGGGTATGTATGCGAAGACGTACGTACGAGAATACGACAGAAAGATTGGAAAGGAAGAAAGAGGCGATTTTTCCACGGAAAAGTTTCCGGTTTTTGTGAAGGAAAAAGGTTCGTTAATGGGAATTGGATTCCCAGATTTGGTATTCGGACTTCCTGGAATATTAGAGAATTATGGAATTTTATTTTCGAAAATGGTCACGTGGGGCCCACGGGAGAAATTTACGGTTTTGTGGGGCCCAATGTCTGTTGGAGATTTTGGCGATTATGGATATTTTTAGTATGATGGTTTATTTTGGGCCAGTAGGAGGGTGACACGTGTCACCCCGCCTAGGTGGCTCGCCGAATGGCATTTGTGCACAACACTTTGCTTAGAGTCGTTTACTAAACGCTTTACATAACTTGCGAAGGAAAATTCGGCTATGTCTTTTCTTATTTTTGCGGATTTTTCCGAGAGGCGAACATTTTGGACCAACGAGAGGGCGACACTTGGCACCCTCTCATTGGTGGGCAAGGTGGGCGGCCCTTGGACGATTTGGGAAGGCAAGTGGGAGATATTTTTGGTAGATATTTTGTGTGCAAGTTGGCTAGGTACACATGGGTGAATCTTGGCCCTACACTTGCCTAACACTTGGTGTAATCTTGGCCATTGGTTGGCTTTCACTTGACCTATAAATACCCCCCCCCCCCCTTTGAAGACTAATTCATTCACAAAATTGCCTAAGTCTTGAAAGCTTCTTCCTTCCCCCTTAGTGTAGTGTCTTGGCCGAGAGCCCCTCTCTCCCCCCTTGGCCGAGAGTCCCCCCCCCTAGTGGGGTAGGCCGAGGGGTAGACACCCCCCCCTCCGTGGTGGTGCTAGCCGTGGGGTACCCCCCCCGACCCGCGGTTGTTTTCGTATAATACCCCTTGTTGTGGTATAGAAATACTCTCCTAGTATTGTTATTATGTCCAAATACCTTGGCCCAAATACCTTGTAGTATTCCCAAGGTTACACTTATACAAAAGCCCAGAAAATACTATTATACTTCCCGTCAGTCACAAAACCGAAACCCTAGGAAAATCTCCATAGCCCGTTGGAGTATTGTGTAGAAGTTGGTTAGAACTTCTAAGGGTGGTTTAGAGCGGGTTGGAGCGCTCGGAGTTGGAGCTAAAACTTTGCTAAGGATCGACATTAAACTCGGATAATTATGGGCTTATCGAGGTAACTATCTTGTCCCCCTTTTGTAATTGGATATTACATGTTGTAGGAATATATAGTTAAAGTATACTATATATATATAACTGAACATAGCTTGTGGCAATGTCCTTGGACTTAAGCTCGAAGAATCGAATCGTAATTACATGTGTATCAGATGAGACTTGTGTAGTAGTACCGTGGAGTAGAATTGCACGTCCGATTAGACGTATAACCCCCGGTTGGCTTGATAGCGGCCGATAGAGAGGAGATTTACGCCATTGGAGTCTTTGTCGAATTTTCTAGAATGTTCTACGATAAGATCTAGATGTTAATAAGCGCCTTGTGGCCTTATAGGTTGAAGTACTACGTGTGGCGCGTTCTACTTGGCAGGAGTAGCCACGGCTTGAGGTACTCGGAGCATTTTGCTATTAGTCGATAATCGTCGCGAGGTATGTGAACCTCTTCCTATCTCTTCTAGCATGATATGTGTGAACTATGTAGTACGGTGAGCGTCACATGTGCTAAATGTATTCGATGGGTTTAAAACATAAAGTGTTATAACGGCTTTATGGGAAGTTGGTTATAACGACTTTATGTAGATAAGAAAACACTTTGTGGTTTTAAAAGGTAAATGATTTGTTTATAACTGGCTTGATGTGTGATTATAAAGAACTTGAAGTATTTCAAAAGATTTCTGAAATCGTTTTGAAAGAGAAGTAATACTTGGTGTTTGAAAACTTAAGAGTTATACTAGCTTTATGGGAAGTTAGGTATAACGGCTTAAGAATGCTTTACTGATTTCGGAAATCAGAATGTGTATCGACCAACCACTGCAGCGTTGATAAAAGGAAATGTTTTGAATAATTAAGTATTATTAAAACCAGTAGAAACTTCCATCTGCATAGAAGCTAAGATGAGACAAAATGATATTTCCTAGATCATGGTTGTTGTAATAAGATTGTTATAAACAAGAATATCCTACTCACATATAAGGCTTATGTTTCTCAGATTGTTTAAAAGAGAATTATATTCTTAAATGAATAAGACTATGAACTACGAAACCTTTCTAAAATAAGAAACGTGAACATTTGAAATTAGGCAAACTTGGACGTTTGGAAAATAATGTTGTTACTTGGTTTTACAAAGGTAAGAGTTTTGGTTTTCTTAAAAGGGCGATCACTCTATTTTATACTACGGGTATTGTGTGACTTATGTGAAAGAAAGCAGATCTTTTGATTTTAATGTGTGAAGTACTTTGGGGATAGATACCCGAACTTGTTAGTAGAAAGTACCTTGTGTGAATAACTTGATTGTATTGGTTTGTGATAGCCTTGTAATACTTTCTTGTTGCTTTGATAAGTAAACGTGTTAGGATGCTACGTGTGTTAGTATCTTGTGATGTTTGTGTAAGGGGTTTCTTGATTGTGCTTATTAACTATCGATCGTTATGATAGTATTGTGGCATTCATCTCTTGAGATGATTCCGGGTTAAGCGCCTCCGTCGCGGGGTAGACTCAGTGATGCAGGACCATGATTCGAGAATACCTCACGCGGGTCTGAGGGCCTACGCGGAGCTACGAGAGTTCGTGTTAGTGTCGTCCTTTATGGGCATGCGGTCGCGTGGCCATGCGGACTCGAAAGTCCAGGACGATGCCGGGGAGTAGCTACCCTCGATGCGGGGAATACCTCATGCGGGCCGATGAGATTGGCCTATGCGGAGCTGCGGGAAGTTCCAGGACTAGACGCGCACCTTAGATACTGCGGGCAAGTGGCCAGCTTTGATCATGTGATGCCAGTGCAGATCTTATGATACAGTTTATGACCTTGTTGGTACTGTGGGTGTTAGTAGTCGGCTATGCCTTCGTACTTACCCTGTACAGTTTTATTAGGACACAGGTGGGACCTGGTGTTCATGTGTATTCCTTGGTGCTTGTATATCATAAACTGCCGGCAGTGAGGAAGGTATTCCACGGGCACGATTGATGTTGTGGGCGTGAGACCCATGGTTAAATTGAGTGATGACTTGAGGGTGTGAGACCCTGACTTGACATGACTGCTTATTGTGGTGAACTGTAGTTTGGTTATCATACATGTCTCCTGCTTGGTATAGACTACTATGATTTCATTTACAGTATTTATTTTTAGTTTCACATACTCGGTACCTGTTGTACTGACCTCCTTCGGGGGGCTGCGTTCATGCCGCAGGTTGAGGTACATCAGTCGTTGATCCTAGCTCTCAGGGTCACAGTTCAGCGTTTGGGAAGCTCCGTTTCTCCGGAGGCTTATCAGTGGTATAGTCCCCTGTCGTAGTAAGTGTTTACATTCAGGGGTTTGGCGGGGCCCGGTCCCGCCATTGTGGTCGTATCATTCTTAGAGTGCAGAGTAATCTTGTTGTGGCGGGGTTGGTAAAAAGGATTAATTTGTTCATTTGTAAAAGAGTTGATGGTTATATATATGCGAAAGGCAAGTTTTCCTGATTATTGTTTTATATTTTCGTTATCTCATGTTGTTGTTTTATGTTCCGTGATTACTCGATGTTGTGTCACTAGGGTGCGGGTAGGCACGATCCACGCCCGATTGGTCGTGACAAAAGTGGTATCGAGCGATTAATCCTCGGAAAGTGTCTGCACCGTATCGATAGAAGTCTTGATTATCGGGTGTTGTGCACCACACCAATAATCGTGAGGCTATAGGATATTTAGGATTGGTTTCTATTCTTCTCACTCGAGATCGTGCCTTAGAGCCGTGTTGTAAGTTGGACCCTCGACGAAATTATTTTCCCTTATCGTTATGCCTCGCGTGGCAACGGGCCCGGGAGGGCAAGCGGCGAGGAGCTGCGAGTAGAGTTCAGAGGGTGGCGAGGGCACAGGCCAAATCATTACCTAGGGTAGTGCTTCATTCGGGGATTTCTGCGACGTCACTAGCCCCAGCAAAGTTTAAGCATGGCGGCGGCGGTTCCTCTCTGCGGCCATGATATGTGAACGCCTTCCACGGCCGAACCGAGAATATAGATTGCAAGAGACAACCTTGTTACTAGCTATGGATTTGGCTACCGGAGTATACCGATGTATCGCAAGTCTTGATGACTACCTAAGAGAAGGTTGTGCAAGAGTAATCCTTGATTAGGCTTGAGCATGGCACGTATGCGGGCTTATGCGGCGAGAAAGCGTAGAGATCGACGGGTTAACCAAGGGCGAGAAGAGGGCGCAGCGTGAGGTCCTTCGGTAACTTTCAAGGTGAGTATACCTTAAGTGCTATGTTCTGATAGCAGTGTGTTAGTTGTGATTAGAAATCATGGTGGGTTAACCGAGTGAGATTTTGGAGGATAGAGAAAGTGTGAGCCTTAGAGCTTTATACGCAAAGACCTTAGAGGTAAGGCCATCTCGGGTAGAGACGTATGTTTATGTTTGACCCTTATAGGAGTGCATAGTGCACGTGAGCTGTGTTTGGGATAAGTCCCTATGTAGTATGAAATGAAAGAGGGTAGTTGAGCTAAGAAGACCGCTAGGTTTTCGTAACGTGTTTAGTAAGATTGTTCCTTCGGGGAGATGGTATTTTGCGCCTTGCCGGGTCGGGTTGAGGCTACGTGCGGGTCAACCCGCGGTAGGTTTGGTGGTGGGGTCAGTTTGTGGTGGTCCCTCTTTGTGGTAGGGTCACGAGGGTGTTAGGCCCAGGTTTAGTTAACCAGCGTATGAGTTCGTGGATGCGTTCGACCAGTGGTCGGGCCGATGGGGGCAGCCCATCGTGTTCTTCGGTCAGGGTCGCTCCCTCGGCAGTGTTGATGTTATCTGAAAAGGTTGTGAGGTTGCACGGGGTGCCTACCTTCACCTTATGACGGACAGTGGAGCCAGTGCTACTGTTTCTCTTCTGGGAGTTTGTACGAGCGGGCTAGGAACTCAGGTGAGTCTCGTATCGCGTTCGCCCCGGGCGGTGTTTTGATTTCGGGGTAGTGAGGATCGTTGTCTCCGGTTGAAGTGTTTAAGCTACCATTTCGGTGTTCGGATGTCGTCTTGTGGCGCCTTGTAGAAGCGAATGCAAGTTGCGGTCGATTGGTTCGATGTTGGCGGGGTTCGGATAGTTGGTTGAGCTTGTTCCACAGATGTGGATAGTGAAGCTTGTCTAGAAGAAGTTACGGCTCGGAGGAATCGTGCGGATAATCGGCGGCGACGCTTAGAGTTGAGTTGTGGTCGGTTTTCTTGAAAGTACCACCGGACGGTGTGACGAGTTTTGGAAGCGAAGGAACTTAGCCCGAGTTACTTTGGGCCTTTGTGAGTTCATGTGAAGAATAGGCCGGGTTGCTATATGTTAGCATTTGCCGTCCGACTTAGGAGGAAGGGCGTCCGGTCTTTCGTATTGTTATGATCGGAAAGTATCGAGATCCATCGAGTGTTCCCGATTAATGATGACCACGTTAGAGATAGTAACCCCGAGTTTTGGAAACTGAAGCCGTATCAGAATGTGGTAAGAGTTCGAGTGTACGAGATCCTCCGGGATCGCAAGCAGCCGGTACCATTTGTTGGGTCGTCGGAGCAAGGCTCGCGACAAAGTGACAAAAGTGGTATCAGTGACTAAGGAAGTATATTTTGACCCCGGGAAGAGGTATTTGTGGTGATATAGAGGTGTTTTCCTCGTAGACTTGGATATAAGTATGTTGCGCAGGTATTTACTGGCGGTATGGCGATTGTTTCGTAAGTTTAGTAGTGAAGACTATATTGGCGCACGTTTGTTTTGAGACTTAGAAGGAACATTCGGGACGAATGTTTCTAAGGAGGGGAGAATGTTATACCCCGTAGTTCTAGGGTATGTATGCGAGGACGTACGTACGAGAATACGACAGAAAGATTGGAAAGGAAGAAAGAGGCGATTTTTCCACGGAAAAGTTTCCGGTTTTTGTGAAGGAAAAAGGTTCGTTAATGGGAATTGGATTCCCAGATTTGCTAGTCGGACTTCCTGGAATATTAGAGAATTATGGAATTTTATTTTCGAAAATGGTCACGTGGGGCCCCCGGGAGAAATTTACGGTTTTGTGGGGCCCACTTTGATTTTGAGATTTTGGCCATTATGGATATTTTGGAAGATGTTTTATTTTGGGCCAATAGGAGGTGACACGTGTCACCCCGCCAGTGGCTCGGCGAATGGCATTTGTGCACAACACCGGTTAGAGTCGTTTTCGACTAAACGCTTTACATAACTTGCGAAGGAAAATTCGGCTATGTCTTTTCTTATTTTTGCGGATTTTTCCGAGAGACGGAACATTTTGGACCAACGAGAGGCGACACTTGGCACCCTCTCGTTGGTGGGCAAGGTGGGCGACTTGACGATTGGAAGGCAAGTGGGAGATATTTTTGGTAGATATTTTGTGTGCAAGTTGGCTAGGTACACATGGGTGAATCTTGGCCCTACACTTGCCTAACACTTGGTGTAATCTTGGCCATTGGTTGGCTTTCACTTGACCTATACATACCCCTTTGAAGACTAATTCATTCACAAAATTGCCTAAGTCTTGAAAGCTTCTTCCTTCCCTTAGTGTAGTGTCTTGGCCGAGAGCCCTCTCTCCCCTCGCCGAGAGTCCCCAGTGGGGTAGTAGAGGTAGACACCCACTCCTAGAGTTGCTAGCCGTGGGGTACCCCCCCCCCCCTAGCCTAGGTTGTTTTCGTATAATACCCCTTGTTGTGGTATAGAAATACTCTCCTAGTATTGTTATAATGTCCAAATACCTTGGCCCAAATACCTTGTAGTATTCCCAAGGTTACACTTATACAAAAGCCCAGAAAATACTATTATACTTCCCGTCAGTCACAAAACCGAAACCCTAGGAAAATCTCCATAGTCCGTTGGAGTATTGTGTAGAAGTTGGTTAGAACTTCTAAGGGTGGTTTAGAGCGGGTTGGAGCGCTCGGAGTTGGAGCTAAAACTTTGCTAAGGATCGACATTAAACTCGGATAATTATGGGCTTATCGAGGTAACTATCTTGTCCCCCTTTTGTAATTGGATATTACATGTTGTAGGAATATATAGTTAAAGTATACTATATATATATAACTGAACATAGCTTGTGGCAATGTCCTTGGACTTAAGCCTGAAGAACTGAACTGTAATTACATAGGACTGTATTACAGTAGACTTGTGTAGTAGTACCGTGGGGTAGAATTGTGCACGTCCGGATTAGACGTATAACCCCCCCCCCCTGGTTGGCTTGATAGCCGGCCCCGATAGAGGAGGAGATTTACGCTGTTGCGGGGAGTCTTTGTCAATTTTCGGTAGAATGTTCTACGATAAGATCTAGATGTTAATAAGCGCCTTGTGGCCTTATAGGTTGAAGTACTACGTGTGGCGCGTTCTACTTGGCTTAAGGAGTAGCCGACGGCTTGAGGTACTCGGAGCATTTTGCTATTAGTCGATAATCGTCGCGAGGTATGTGAACCTCTTCCTATCTCTTCTAGCATGATATGTGTGAACTATGTAGTACGGTAGACGTACATGTGCTAAATGTATTCGATGGGTTTAAAACATAAAGTGTTATAACGGCTTTATGGGAAGTTGGTTATAACAGCTTTATGTAGATAAGAAAACACTTTGTGGTTTTTAAAAGGTAAATGATTTGTTTATAACTGGCTTGATGTGTGATTATAAAGAACTTGAAGTATTTCAAAAGATTTCTGAAATCGTTTTGAAAGAGAAGTAATACTTGGTGTTTGAAAACTTAAGAGTTATACTAGCTTTATGGGAAGTTAGGTATAACGGCTTAAGAATGCTTTACTGATTTCGGAAATCAGAATGTGTATCGACAAACCACTGCAGCGTTGATAAAAGGAAATGTTTTGAATAATTAAGTATTATTAAAACCAGTAGAAACTTCCATCTGCATAGAAGCTAAGATGAGACAAAATGATATTTCCTAGATCATGGTCATTGTAATAAGATTGTTATAAACAAGAATATCCTACTCACATAAGGCTTATGTTTCTCAGATTGTTTAAAAGAGAATTATATTCTTAAATGAATAAGACTATGAACTACGAAACCTTTCTAAAATAAGAAACGTGAACATTTGAAATTAGGCAAACTTGGACGTTTGGAAAATAATGTTGTTACTTGATTTTACAAAGGTAAGAGTTTTGGTTTTCTTAAAAGGACAGTCACTCTATTTTATACTACGGGTATTGTGTGACTTATGTGAAAGAAACAGATCTTTTTTTTAGATTTTAATGTGTGAAGTACTTTGGGGATAGATACCCGAACTTGTTAGTAGAAAGTACCTTGTGTGAATAACTTGATTGTATTGGTTTGTGATAGCCTTGTAATACTTTCTTGTTGCTTTGATAAGTAAACGTGTTAGGATGCTACGTGTGTTAGTATCTTGTGATGTTTGTGTAAGGGGGTTTCCCTTGATTGTGCTTATTAACTATCAGTCGTTATGATAGTATTGTGGCATTCATCTCTTGAGATGATTCCGGGGGTTAAGCTGCCCTCCGATGCGGGGTAGACTCAGGCGGTCTGGGACCATGATTCGAGAATACCTCATGCGGGTCCTGGGGGCCTATGCGGAGCTACGAGAGTTCCAGGTTAGTGTGCGTCCTTTATGGGCATGCGGTCCTTGTGGCCATGCGGACTCGAAAGTCCAGGACGATGCCGGGGAGTAGCTACCCTCGATGCGGGGAATACCTCATGCGGGCCGATGAGATTGGCCTATGCGGAGCTGCGGGAAGTTCCAGGACTAGACGCGCACCTTAGATACTGCGGGCAAGTGGCCAGCTTTGATCATGTGACGGTCTAGACAGATCTTATGATACAGTTTATGACCTTGTTGCATCGTAGGTGTTAGTAGTCGGCTATGCCTTCGATTTACCTGTACAGTTTTATTAGGACACAGGTGGGACCTGGTGTTCATGTGTTTTCCTTGGTGCTTGTATATCATAAACTGCCGGCAGTGAGGAAGGTATTCCACGGGCACGATTGATGTTGTGGGCGTGAGACCCATGGTTAAATTGAGTGATGACTTGAGGGTGTGAGACCCTGACTTGACATGACTGCTTATTGTGGTGAACTGTAGTTTGGTTATCATACATGTCTCCTGCTTGGTATAGACTACTATGATTTCATTTCTGATTTATTTTTAGTTTCACATACTCGGTACTGTTGATCGACCTCGCCCGGGCTGCGTTCATGCCGCAGTTGAGGTACATCGATCGTTGATCCTAGCTCTCGAGTCACGATTCGGCGTTTGGGAAGCTCCGTTTCTCGGAGGCTTATCGGTGGTATAGTCCCCTGCCGTAGTAAGTGTTTACATTCAGGTTTGGCGGGGCCTGTCCCGCCATTGTGGTCGTATCATTCTTAAGTGCAGAATCTTGTTGTGGGCGGGGTTGGTAAAAGGATTAAGCCGTTCATTTGTAAAAGAGTTGATGGTTATATATATGCGAAAGGCAAGTTTTCCTGATTATTGTTTTATATTTTACATTTATCTCATGTTGTTGTTTTATGTTCGTGATTACTACGATGTTGTGTCACTAGGGTGCCCGGTAAGGCACCATCCACGGGCCCGATTTGGTCGTGACAGTACATCTTGGTCGACCGGATGGATGAGTAACGCTTGCATTGTGTCTTCCCAAGAACTGCCGCCAAGTCTCAAACATCCGGAACACACAACGCCCTCAAACCTTAGCACCCCATCGGTGCTACCTCAAGGACCGCGCCTCACGAAGAGTCGTATCACGATATCGAATCAAAGTTGGATCCTCGAATTGCCTCTTCACCTCGCCGACGATGGAAGACTCGGCAACCTCACGAACTCTAACCCCATCGCTATCGTAATCAATCAAGCGGACACCAAGGCTCGCTAAGCGATGCAAATCACGAACCATGTCCTCCTCTCTAGCGCATCCGATAGGCTCCCATCGACCTACGACTAGAGCATCGCCACAACATTGGCCTTCGGGTGGTACAGGATATCAACATCGTAATCCTTAAGCAACTCTAACCACCGTCTCGCCGTAAGTTCGGCTCCTCTGTGAAGATATACCGGAGGCTCTTGTGGTGCGTATAAATATCCACGTGAACCCCATACAAATAGTGCCTCCAGATCTTTAAAGCGTGAATCACAACCGCCAACTCAAATCATGGGTGGGGTAGTTCCTCTCGTGTTTCTTGGTGTCGGGATGCATATGCTATAACTCGCCATCTTGCATCAACACATCCCAACCCGATGCCCGACGATCACAATACACGACATAACCATCCGGACCTCCGGAAGAGTAAGAACGAGGCGGTCGTCGGTCTCTTTCAAGAATCGAAACCCCGCCACAAGCATCGATCCATCAAACTTGGCGCTTTCCGAGTCACCTAGTCAATGGTGCGAAGATAAAGCAAACTTCTCCACGAACGCCGATAATATCTCGCAAGGCCCGAGCTGCGAACCTCTGCCGGAGTAGTAGGTCTAGGCAAGTCCGATCGCCTCGATCTTGGCGTATCCACTCGAATGCCATCAGCCCGGCAATATGCCCAAGAAACGCCATCAAGTCAACCAAAACTCACATTTGGAAAACTTGGCGTCATTTCTTGGTCGGAGAATCTGCCAAGATCGCCAAATGCTCCGCATGCTCCTGCTCTGAGCGAGAATAAACCAAGATATCATCAATGAACACTATCACAAACGTGTCCAAAAATGGTTTGAACACTCGGTTCATCAAATCCATGAATACCGTCGGAGCATTGGTCAACCCAAAAGACATGACCCTGAACTCATAATGCGTCTGGGTCGAATGCGATCCTAGGGACATCCACCTCTCGACACGAACTCGATGATAGCGACGGTCAATCTTGGAGAAACATCTCGCGCCCTGCAACTGGTCGAACAAATCATCAATCCTGGGAAGGGGGTATCTGTTCTTAATGGTCACCTTGTTCAGCTGCCTGTAATCAACACACATGCGCAGCGTCCCGTCCTTCTTCTTCACGAACAATACCGGCGCTCCCCAGGGAGAAACACTAGGCCTGATGAAGCCCTTCTCCAGCAAATCCCTAAGCTGATCCTTCAACTCTCTCAACTCGGCAGGTGCCATTCTGTATGGCGGAATGGAAATAGGCCGAGTGTCTGGCAATATGTCAATACAAAACTCAATCTCCCTCTCAGGAGGATACCGAGGTCGTCGAAACACGCCTGGGAACTCTCGACCACCGAATCGACGGAAAATCTGGTACCGCGACTTGATATCAAACACCCGAACGAGATGGTAGATATACCCCTTCTGTACCATCTTCCTAGCCTTGAGGTAGGAAATAAACCTACCCCTCGGCGATACCGTGCTCCCCTCCCACTCAACAACCGGCTCCTCAGGAAACTGGAACCGTACTACTCTCTCTCTGCAGTCTACATTGGCATAGCAAGAAGCTAGCCAATCCATCCCCATGATCACGTCGAAGTCAATCATCTCCAACTCTATCAAGTCGGCTAGGGTCCGACGACGTTAAATGGTAACAGGACAAGCTCATATACCCCGAGCTACCACCGAATCACCATCGCGTAGCTACCTCGAAAGGGTCTATGGACTCGTGCTCTATCCCTATCCTACTAGCAACAAGGGAGATATATGGGGCAGTAGAACCGGATCTATCAAAGCATACACATCAAACCCGAACCGATAAGGTACCGTGGCGACATCGGTGAGGCCTCCCGATCTGTCGGTGGACAAAGCATAAATGCGGTTCGAGGACCGCTAGAATCGACCGCGCCCACGACCTGCGCTTGAACCGCTGGTCCATGAGTACCTTGCCCTCGGGCGAAATGCTGTCGAGGATGAAGAAGCGGCACAGACCTGCAGTCGGCCTACTACCGCGCCGCTCCGGTCGGACAAACTCTCGCGAAATGACCTGCTGGCCACAAGTATAGCAGCTCGAGTCTGACTCCCGAATGGTATCTACCACAACGGGCACACCGAGCGGACCTCGAGCAGTTAGCACCTCGCTACTCGAAATCAAGTCCCGGGCCCGACCGCCTTTCGCTCTGGTATCAGAAAATGAGGTAGAGCGCTCTGCACTGGTGTGGTGCAAATCGACTTCCGATGCCGCCACCACGAGAACCACCAAAAGAACCGGCCGTCTTGGCCTTCGCTGCCGATATCGCTCTACCCGGCGGTCTCTACGCTCACATCCCGGTCATGAGCTGCATACGGGTTATGTCCATGCTCGGTGAAGGTACACACCCGCACAAGACTTCGGCCATGTAATCATCTAGCCAGGTGACATAGCGATGCACCTGTCCTCCATCTCTGCTACGGTGCGAGGACATATCGAGCCAAAGAATCAAACTCGACATTGTACTCCTCATGCGTCCTCCCTGTCTCAGAACAAGAATCTATCGGCTCGTGCCCTCTCATCTGCGGAGGCAAGTGTGTGAGAAAAGCCTCAAAACTCATCCCATCTGCTGGAGGTGCATGCTCTCCCGGAAAGCTCCCATGATCAAACCAATCGATGCGGTATCACGCGCGATGCGAACCGAATGTCACACTCGATCTCAAGCCACGATCACCGCGTAATCCTCTGCGGTGACGGATGAACTCCTGCGGATCATCCTCGGCCTCGACCAGTAAAACTCGCGGGCTACAACTAAGGAAATCCGTAGTCTCAAACTATTCGCCTCGGGTGCACTACGGTGCGGCGAGGCTGGAGCTGGGCTGCCGCGTCCGCCTCTCTCCGTGTCGGGCCACAACTTTAGCCAAAGCCGGGCCATCTCCTTGTCAGTAACTCCTCCGCCCGGTGTGGGAGCGGAGGTGTGGTGCGGTCTCTCGCTGGGCTGGCGGCGTCATAGAACTCGCCGTCTCGTATAGACGGGCACGAGCCCTCGTGACTCTGGGTGTCTCGCTAGCGCCTCCGCCGCTGCCTTGCCGCCCGGGCGGGTTGCCTTACGTGGAGGCATAATCGCATAGAAAGGAATACGTTAGAGGTCCAACCTATAACACGGCTCTAAAGCACGATCTCGGAATGAAGAATGGAAACCAATCCTAAATATCCTATAGCCTCACGATTATTGGTGTGGTGCACATACCGATAATCAAGACTTACTAGATACTGATGCAGTAGACACTTTCCGAGGATTAATCGCTCGATACCACTTTTGTCACGACCCATTCGGGGCGTGGCGGTGCCTTGCGGGGCACCCAAGTAGTCATACATCGAGTAATCGGAAATATAAAACAAGACATGAAACGATTTATAAAATAAGACACGCTTATGTGAACAAACGTCGCCTTTCGGATATATATATAAACAAGGTTTAGCGATTACATCCGAAATCGCATAACATGACTACAGACCTCTAAGGAAAAATACAACTATGGCGGGACAGGGCCCCGCCATACCCTGACTGTACAAAACTATTGTTGACACCCAATTTTGACCCTCCCGTCCAGCCATTAACCATAAAATTACACTAATTTTTGTAAAATAATTTTAGGATTTTTTATAATAAAATACAACAATAAAACATTAAATACAGGCATAAATAATTAATTTAATGATGGCATCGCGGCTTACGTAGAATTTTAAACACTTAGAGTCCCGCGCCCGCATTAACTAACTTTAAGCTTTGTCGTAATTCTTAAATAATTAATAAATGCATAAAATAAATAATTTAGCGATAACGTCGTGTCAGGTAGCATAGCCGCATTTATTAGTAATCATTGGTAACTTTAAAATCAATTTTTATCTAATACATGCATTTAATAGCGTCGCATTTATAAAAGCTTTAAACAATTCTTAAAAATCATATTTTGCATTTAGCATTTAAATAATTCAAAGCTCATTTTAATTTTAATTCAACTTCGCAATAATGCATAACAATAAAATTTTAAATAATAGCGTCGCATTCTAAAGCATTAAGCATTAATTAAACAACACGCCCGCATTTATTATCGTAATAGCTTTATAACTCGAAATTAGACTAATTTAGCACCTAAATAATTAGACTAATTTAGCACCTAAATAATTAAGACTAATGTAGCACCTAGATAATTATAATAAAGCACATTTGTTAATTAATTAATAATGCACTAACTAGCTAATTAATTAAAACTAAACACCTAATTGACCAACCCAGCCCAAACCCTTTACCAAAGACCCGCAGCCCGGCTCCCTGCCGTCGACCCAAAATCCGCGACCCGCAACCCGCAAGCCCACGCCCTTTAAACGTTCAGCAGGTCCTCGTCTTCCCCACACCCCTTTAAAAACAAAACCTAAAATAAATCTAACCCTAAACCTAAAGCAACCGCCAAGACTCCACGCCTCACCGCGATTCTGCGAAATCTGCACCCACCTTCCTTTCCTTCACCTGCACACACGTCTTCAGTGATTTCTTACCATAAACACACCCCAAATCTCGTCCTAAAAATGACACGAAATCAGTAACAAATCGCACGATTCAAGCACGAATCAGCACGAATTATCAGCACACATCTCAGCCTTAATTACTTACCGAACTTAGAACCTAGAAGGAGGGCTATAAAAAGACACATGCAATAGAACATGGGGGGGTCAAGCACAGAGCTGGGATAGGAGTAAGCATATACGAGAAAGGAGGAGACAACTGAGAGTCGAATTCAGAGTCTTCACGCACGCAGTGAGCAAGAGAACATGAGCGTAGGCAGAGTATCGAGAGTTAGGGTTCAGCACTTAGACCATTAGCACCAATAGAAAGTTCAGACCCCTTCTTTCAATTCAAGCCAAGAATCAGCAAACAAACCTTGCCCTTATTCGCATCGCAAACCCAAAACCCGTCGATTGGACCGGCGACTTGGTAAGCTGCCCCGGGTCGCTGTCCGGAGAAGGTAAACTCACTCTTTTAGAATTCTTGCTGTTTAATATGTATTGTGTGATCCGCGTAATTTGACATTGTTTGTTTACTGTTGGTTTACTATTATTATTCATCATGTTCGACTGTTAGTCGATTTTAATATGTCTAAGTGAGTGTTGAGTTGTTAAAGTGTTTATCAGATTGGTTATTATGTATGTTGGTTATATTGATTAATCCGAATATTAATATGTCGAGACGTTTGTTGGTCTCTTCAGTTACCGTTAAGCTTGATTTGTGAAATGAATAATAAATAAGCTAACTTGTGGTTTATTTTTCTTACCTGAGTATAAATATCCGCCAATCTATCTAGACTAAAATAGAAGGGGGGTAACTACTCGCACTATGTGGGCTTTTGTTTGTTGTCCGTTATGTAAGAGTTCAAAGCTATTTTGTTCTTTGAAAACCTGTTAGTATAACTAGAAAATGATCTTTTTACATCCAATAACACTAGTTTAAGGCCTAAAAAATGATTTAAACACTTTGTCGGATTGATTTCTTGGTTGAACTAACTTCACTTGTCGTCGATACTAATGTTTGTTAGATTAGCTTAGGGAGCATTCCGCTCTTGATTTTGGCTATATTTTCCTAGACCGATTTTAGCCATTTCGCCTTGATTTAAATCCTTTGTTTTGGGCAGGGTGTTGGTCTAAATAATCCCCCTATATCTCTTGATTACCATATTTTTCCTTTCTATTCCCCTTAATGTCCAAGGCCATAAGGATTCACTTCTGTTGAACCACTGGTTGGTCATAAGTTGAGTCTATTTGAATCATCTCCCTACTGCACAGGTTCAGCCTATGATTCTTGTTTCCTTTACTCTGTAAGCATGCATGGATGATGCCAAAATAACCAAAATTCTTTCTTGTTTAGTCTGGTTTCTATTTTTATGTATATACCTGCATTATCGAGGCGACTGTACACTTGTCTAAGTCCTAGAATAGGTCCCTGATAGAGTATCTAACGTCGTCAAAGCATTCTTAGTGCTACGACAAGTCTGCTGAATTTTCTTTGTTTTGAGTCCACCATCATGCACCCATCATATACACCCGAATACTACTCCACTGTATCCATCATAAAACAACTCTATGACACCTTGTAGTATTCCTTAAAACTCCCCTACGCCATGTTTGTCGAATGGTACATGTGCCCACATTCATGTCAATTGCGAGTCCTGGTTATGCATATATTTAAGTTTTCATTATTGTCTTTGATATACCTAGTTCTAGAATCTGTCCTTGTGAGCACACTTGTAAAATAGTGTTAAAACCTTGGACCTGCATGGAAATCAATTAGTAGTCAGGAATAAATTTGGTGTATATGTCCTGGACTGGTCCCCATTTTGTACTCATCTCTGTGTTGTCATTAGTCCATTGTGTATGCCCTCTTTTAAAATCTGAAACCCAACATTCTGTGTTGTCGGTTGCTGCCAGTTACCAAGGCCCAGTTTGGGATGAATAACGTTGGGCCCTTGGTCGATTTCTATTACTTTTAGAGATTAATTTAATTAAATGTTAGCTAAAATATGCACATGTTCATTTATATTGTTTGGAATATATACTAATCCTTATCTTTCTTTTTACATGGCACGCACCGGAGCAAAATAAAGAGTCTCACGGCGAGACTCATCACGAGCTACTTCAAATGGCAACCCGCGTCTATGTGCATCCTCACTTCAGAAATTCCTAGAAAACAAATAGGACGTTGTCATCCGTCGTAAAGAACACTCTCAAACCCCATCCTTTCTTTTACTTGCTAGTCATTCATTTATTTGTTTATGTTAATTTAATTATTCTATTACTGTAATATTTAGGATATTTAGAACAACTAAGTTTCAAACATATAAGGTGGGAAAGTAATTCATAATTAGAAACTCATTTCCGACCTGCTTGTCTTTTGTGCTTGTCATATATATCTAAACTTTACTAAACAATTCAACTCGCGACTAGAGTATTATTTTTTTTATATAATTCATGATAAAATAAATTAATTTTCTCATAAGCTCTTTCATTAGCATAATATAAATAATTTGTGTTGAACAACCCTATTATCGGAAAACTATAAAATAATCATCTTTTGCACTATGTCATATATATTTGATTCTAAAAGCTTGTCTTTGATCATAAGTCAACACGGCATATATTTATAAACAGCATAAAAGCACACTTTAAAACTTTATTTTTTTTAGTATTAATCTTGCAAACTTTTTATCAACATGCCCCTTTCTATAAAATATCTTTGAAAGCATCCTTTATATTTTTTAAAACATGCATTCTTTAAATATAATAATTACCCTAGGTTTGGCAGGACAACCGCAAGTTAGCGGATCTTAGAGGGTGCCTAACCCCTTCCCTCTAGATTAATAAAGAACCCTTACCCGGAATCTCATTAAGTTTAGCAGACCATTAAAATGGAGTTAATGTTTTACTTTAAACTAGTTAAACATTTAGGTGTCCTAATTCACCCAAACTAATTAGGTGGCGACTCCGCGAACCCTTAGCACTCTAGCAACCCTTTAGCTTTAGCATTTTTTTTTAAACCTTAGCACTTTTGCATTTCTAGCACTTTAATATTTGTTTGCACTTTTAACATTTAGCACTTTATTTTCTAACATTGCATTTTAAGCAGGAGATTCGTTAGAAAATAAATGTCGCGGTCGGAAAAGGGCGCGACAACTATCTACAACAGGGAGATCATACCAAAGAGTAGAGCCTCCGGAAGAGATGGAGCTCCCGACACCAACGTAGAGATCCTAAGGATGCGGATCTAGCACCTGCTTGCCCTTACCTGCGGCATGACGCGGCCCCGAGGTCGATAACAAGTACCAAGTATGTGAAACTATAAAGCGAAATGAAATCAAAGTATTTAAAACCTTTTCACAAATACAATCGGTTCAATTGCACATAGTGCCACATCACAAACAACAACGGTAATAGAAAAGCGCGAGTCTATTCTAGGCGCGAATGATCGAAGCAAGGCCAATCGCCCATAGTATCATTCTGCGTGCCTAGTCACGGACTTCCGCAGCCCGCAGGTCACACAGACCCGCATGAGGTATTCCCGCGTCGGGGCAGCCAACCCCAGCATCCGCCTAGGCTCCCGCAGCCCGCATAGCCTCAAAAGACCGCGTAGTCTCAGCAGACCGCAGGAATCCCGCGTCGGGCTAAACACCGGAATGATCAATCACGGAGCATACCGCTGCTCGCATAGTCTCACGAACCGCATAGGCCGTATAGACCGCGTCGGGGCAAGCCACTGATATAACGATCGAGGGTAGGTGATACAATAACGAGACAGCGGACTTACGGTTATCAACGTAAGCACAGCAAGAATGACCCCTTTACGATTTCAAGACACTAAAACAGGTAGCATCATAATATGTCTACTTATCACACAAATCTTACTACACTTAAGAGAAATCAATACAAGGCTTTTATAATCAAACAAGTAAATGTTCCTTTTATCTTTCTTAAGTTGTTATACCTAACTTCTCATAAAGCTAGTATAACTCTTAAGCTTTTGTTTTAAAACCAAATATTTATCTTCTGTTAAAAATGATTCGATATTCTTTTGAAATGCTTCGAGTTCTTTGTTATTCAGCTTAAGTCGTGAGGCATTAGTAAGTATTATTCGAGCTTAAGCCGTGAGGCATTGTAGTAAGAATTATTCAGCTTAAGTCAAAGACATTGCGTAGTTATTATTCGATTAACACGTATGCGTCTACCGTACTATATATTGTAAAATATCATGCTTTAGGAAGAATCACATACCTTCTCAGCGAAAACCACCTGCCAAGTTGAATATGTCGCGCGCAGAGAGTCAGCCTATAATAGTCACAGACATCTATCAAAGACTACTCTGAAGGTCATTCTAAGCAGGTTCACAATTCTACGGAAAGTCGCAAGACCTCCTGCATTGAGCTATATAAGTCTCATCAGAAAACAATCCTATGTAAATCTGATTTGATTATTCTTCTTTTAAACCCTTCTACTGTGGTAACAGTTCAATTCTATTCTGTGATATCCTTCTAAGTATTTAATACTTATTCAATACTACTACAGTATGTATTCTCTAATTCAAAAGAGGGTTAGGATTAGTTACCTCGGTAAGCCCAAAAATATCCTAGATAAAGTCGCTGAGCAAGGTTTAGCTCATAAGTTATGCGCTCGGTGGCTCAAGAAACCCTAGACGTTCTTCACAACTTCTACTAAGTACTATGGGATTTGGGCTAGGGTATTTTGGGCATTATAACGATACTAGAAGACAACTTTTCTACCAAGGGAGGGGGGGTAGATTTCGGCTAGGCTAGGGGGGGTAGGCCCTCGGCCAAACTCACTCAAGGGGGGGGGAGAGGTGTTGGACGAAAGGCTAAGGGAGAGGAGAGGATTTTTTCAAGACTTGGAAGATAACTTTGTGGATGAAGAACTCTTCATCTCTAAGGGGGTATTTATAGCTCAAGCCTTGGCCAACCAATGGCCAAGATGAAGACAAGTGCAAGGCAAGTGTAGGGTGAGGATTAACTATACACAAATATCCTACCAACTCCTTGACTTGTGCACAAGGCACAAAAAACGTGCCATGGCTCTTCAATTCGTCCAAATGGACGATTCAAGTCCACCAATGGGAGGTGCCAAGTGTCGCCCTCGTTGGTCCAAAATGTTTCGTCTCTAAAAATCCGCAAAAAATAGCAATGGCATAGCGGAATATTCCTACGAAAGCTGTGGAAACGTTTCGTCGGAAAACGATTCTTTTAGTGAGTTGTGTACAAAAAAAACGTCCAAGGCTAACTTTAAGGCCAAACTTTTTGTACGTATTCCCTTACGTACATACTCTGGAAATACGGGGTATAACATATGATAACCAAAATATAGTACGCAACATAAAAGCAGTCAAGTCAGGGACTCACGCCCTCAAAGTCACCACTCAAATATAACTATGGGTCTCACGCCCACAACATCCATCATGTTCGCATCGGCGCATGCCGGAATCTGCGCATCGGTGTAGACATGTCCGTGATGCAACAATAATAACAAGGCCGCGTGGCCACACCCCGAATCTGCGTCGGTGTAGACATGCCCATGTAACCTCAATAACAATATCTTGGGTGGTCAACCACCGCGCGTGGCCACGTGCCGGAATCTGCGTCGGTGTAGACCGTCCATGTTGCGGTAATAACCATATATCGGAAATCAACGACCGTGGCGCGTACCACGGAATCTGCGTCGGTGTAGACATGTCCATGTGACATCAACAACAAGGCGATAATCAAAATGGAAACATACGGTGGAATTCTCCATCATCGCCGACGTCCAAGTAAGTTCTCAACAAGTCAACCGGCCCTCTATCGAGAGACGCGGTAACACAGAAATACCACACTTGCACAACAAAGGCTATCATCCCAAGCATAGGCAAGTTTCACAACAGCAAGCATAGGCAAGTTTCACAACAACAAACATAGGCAAGTTTCACAACAACAAGCATAGGCAAGTTTCACAACAACAAGCATAGGCAAGTTTCACACAACTCAAAGTACTTTCATTTTATGCCAAAGTCCGGGTTTTTAACCCCAAAGTACTACATACGTTAAGTTCTTTTAAAAGAGATCCATTACTTTTATAAAAGTCACCCGATACGTAGTATTAGAATGACCAACCCGTTCCTTTTCAAAATCAAGTAACAACATTCTTTTCCTAAGTTCGGTTGCCTAGTTTCAATTACTCGAAGCTTCTCATTTTCAAATGGTTTCATAGTTCCCAAACTTAATCACTTGATTCCTTTTTAGAACAATTGAGTAATATATGTCTCACGTGAGTAGGTTATTCTTGTTTACAACATTCTTATTACAATGACCATGATCTAGAAAATGTAATATCATTTTGTCTTATCTTAGTTTCTATGCGGATGGAGGTTTCTCTTGGTTTTAATAATACAATTCATTAGTCGACATTTTCCTTTTATAGCTTGCGATGGTTTGTCGATACACATTCGATTTCGAAATCAAGAAAACATTCTTAAGCCGTTATACCTAACTCCCATAAAGCTAGCATAACTCTTAAGTTTTCAAAACCAAGATTACTACTTCTTTCAAAACGATTCATAAATCTTTTGAAATACTTCAAGTTTTATTATAACGCAAGCCGATTATAAATCAAATCGATTATCTTTTAAAAGCCACAACCCATTTTCTTACCTACATAAAGTCATTATAGCCAACTTCCCATAAAGCCGTTATAACACTTTATGTTTAAGCCAAACAAATACACTTCGCACGTATGCGTCTACCGTCACTACATAGTTCACACATATCATGCTAGAAGAGATAGGAAGAGGTTCACATACCTCGCGACGATTATCGACAATAAGCAAAAGTTCCAAGTACTACAACGCGCTAGCCACTTTCCACTCCTCGAGTAGAATACGCTACTCTTAGTACTTTCACCTATAAAGGCCACAAACGTCTATTAAATCTTAAACACAAGTTCCCATCTTTCTCAGAAAATTCGACACCTCACACACGCTACAGCGTAAATCTCTCCTCTATCGAGGCCGGCTACCAAGCCAACCAGGGGGGGGTTTATACGTCTAACCGGACGTGTACAATTCTACTCAGTAATACTACACAAGTCTCTGTCTGATCCCATGTAATTCTGATTCGATTCAATTCTTTATTCTTCAGCTTAAGTCAAAAGACATTGCCACAATACTAAGTTGATTCTATATATAGTATACTTCAACTATATATTCTAACATGTAATTTCCAATTACAATAGAAGAACGATAGTGTTTACCTCGATAAGCCCAAAATTATCCAAGTATAAAGTCGATCTGAGAGCAACGCTTAGCTCCTACTCAGGCGCTCAACAACCCTTAGAAGTTCTAACCAACTTCTACTTACAACTTCAACAACGGGTGAAGATTTCCTTAGGGTTTCGTTTTTGTGGCAAAAGGAAGTATAATCGTATTTTCTGGGCTTTTGTATAAGTGTAACCTTGGGAATACTACAAGGTATTTGGGCCAAGGTATTTGGTCATAACCACAATACTACCAGAGTTTTTCTATACCACACCAAGGGGTATTATACGAAAACACCTAGGCGTTGGGGGGGGGGTACCCCACGGCTAGACACCACAAAGGGAGGGAGGCTCTCGGCCAAAGGCCTTAACAAAGGGAGGGTGTTGGGCGATTTCAAGGTTGAGGGAGAGGGAGAGATTTTTAACACTTAGAGATTTGTGGAAAGGATGAAGAATTCATCAAAGGGAGAGGGGTATTTATAGGTCAAGTGAAGGCCAATCAATGGCCAAGATCTTGCCAAGTGCAAGGCAAGTGTAGGGCCAAGATTCAACCAAGTGTCCTTGACCAACTAACACACAAAATATCCTACCAACTCCCCTTGACCAACAAGGCCAAATCGTCCATCACATTACGCTTCACTCCCTGATTAGAGGGTGACAAGTGTCGCCCTCTTGTTGGTCCAAAATGTTTCGTCTCTCGGAAAAATCCGCAAAAATTATAAATGACATAGCCGGAAATTCCCCTACGAAAGCTGTGGAAACGTTTCGTCGAAAAACGACTCTAACCGGGTGTTGTGCACAAAAGAATTCGGCCAAGCCTAATGAAGTTCGAAAATTTCTACGTACGTCCCCCACGTACATACTCTGGAAATACGGGGTATAACATTCTCCCCTCCTTAGAAACATTCGTCCCGAATGTTCCTTCTAAGTCTCAAAACAGACGTGCGCCAGTATAGTCTTCACTACTATACTTACGAGAATCAAACATGCCACACCTGGCCACAAAATAACATGCGCGCAAAACCCAAATCCACGCCAACGAGGAACCACCTCAGTTAGCACAAAAGTCCCCACCAAGGTCTAAAATATACTCCCTTCGCACCTACATTTCACAAAAGAAACGATCACACACGTTCACTTCTTCCCTATCTCGTCGTGCCGCTTCCGAACACTCGAGCTCTTTCTAGTATCCGTACCACACTAGTCAACGCGTTTGTTTCCAACCCTTGAGTTACTACCTCCAAACTGGGTCATCGTACTACCCTCGATTTCCTCTCAGGCCATTCTCGGCCTTCACGAACTGATTCTGGTCGAACATATCCACGAACTCATACGATGGTCATCTAAACTTGGGCCTAGCACCCTCGTGACCACGCCACTGGCGGGACCACCCAGCCGACCCCGCCGAAGCAGACGCGGGTTGGCCCGCAACATGGCTGACGACCCATCGCCGCGCCAACTCTTGCTCGCCGACACGGAACAATCATGGAAGCTACCACTTCCATCTCACACTAACCAGATTTTTAAATCACACTATAGCAAAAGCTATCCGAACATAACACTTAACACATCATTAACATCAATACATACAAGTATCTACGAGGTTAAGGATATACTGAAACTAGAGCGGTTCAGGACCGCTAAGCGGAACTTCCACCGCGACCTCCGTGTGGCGGTGTATGAACATCTGCCTAGCTATGGAAGGTGAAGAACCATAGCGCTCTAGTAGTCTGTGCTATCTACCAGCGCTACCCCACAGTCGGACGATCTCGTCATATGGCCTGTAGGCGCAAGAATAACAAGCTCCCTTGGTACTACGACACTCCCGAAATGCGGTCTACCACATAGGCACACCGAGTAGGGATCGCATCCGCCAACACCCTACTCCCGAACATCCGAAACACAGGAGCCACGACGCCTCGAATATCCTGAGGTCCCGAAGGCTGCGGAGGACCACTGCAATGGCGGAGATACATAACTAGTCTGCTCTTTGGCGGTCCGCCTCGAAAGTTGCCAAAATATCCGGCCGTCTTGGCCTTCCTGTGGCGGTCCACTGCGTCGATCTGCGCTCGCACGCGCAGTGCATGAGCACGAATGCGGGCAATGTCCATGCGGTGAAGAAAACGCGCACAAGACTTCGGCCATATAATCATCTAGCGGTGGCGTGGCGATGCACCACATCCTCCATATCTGCGACAAGCGCGAGGACATATCGAGCCAAAGAATCGAACTCGACATTGTACTCACGGCGGTCGCCCTCTGTCTCGGTAACAAAAATTTGTCGGCCGTGCCCTCGCCATCTGCGGAGGCAAGAAGTGCGTGAGAAAAGCCCCGAAAACTCATCCCATCTGCGGAGGTGCATGCTCTCCCGGGAAAGCTCGCGAATCAAACGATCGGCTGCGGTATCACGCGGCCGACGCGAACGAAAGGTCACGGACTCGGTCTCTGAAGCCTTGATCACCCGTGATTCTGAATGGCGGCGGATGAACTCCTGCGGATCATCCTCGTGCCTCGACCCATAAAACTCTGGCGGGCTACAACTCGAGAAAGTCCGTAGCCTCAAACTATCGATCTAGGGTGAACGGCTGGTGCTCTTGGGCTGCTGCGTCGGCTATCCTCATATCGGCCTGACCACGGCGATAATCGGGCCATCTCGCGTGACCCATCTCCCTGCTCGGTGTGGGGCTGGAGGCTCAGTCTTGTAGTCTCGGGCCATTCTTTGCGGCTCTAAACTCTTTGGTCTTTGGCGGCGTCGCGAAACTTCGCCGTCGAAGCTCTTGTCTCGGTCTTGGCCGGGCTGCGCCTCGTACTCCTCTGTATCCCACTAGCGACTCCTCGCCGCTGCCTTGCCGCCAGGCGCTGGTCGCCTAGCGGAGGCATAGCGGTAAAATGAAACACATCGGAGGGTCCACTTAACTCGGCTCTAAGGCACGATCTCGAGAATGAGAAGAATAGAAACCAATCCTACATGTCCTATAGCCTCACGATTATAGATGTGGTGCCTGACACACCGATAATCAAGACTACTGAACACGATGCGTAGACACTTTCCGAGGACTAAGCGCCACGATACCACTATGTCACGCCCGAATTCGGGATCGTGCCTCTACCGGGCACCTGGTGATACAACATCGAGAGAAAACCAGTGAAATAAAAACTTTAAACATGAAATGAGAGACATAATAAATAAGCAGTCAACCAAACGATTGCCCGGTATATATACATAAAACCGACGATTATCCTTTACAAACCACGCCAGTGCTACTCTGGACCTCAGAGAATAACAACTATGGCGGGACGGGGCCCGCCATACCACGAATGTACAAGAACCTACAACTCGGAAACCTGCAAAGATAAGCCTCAGGAAGGCGAGCTTCAAACGCCTGGGCGTGATCCTGGCGGGGATCGGCGGCGATGTACCTACTGCGGCGTGAACGCGGCCGAAGGAGAGTCGATCTGGCAGTACGAGTATGTGAATCACAAATCGTAAATGAAATCATAATAGCCTAAAAGCGGGAGACATGTATGATAACCAAAATACGATGCAACATAAAAGCGATCAGTCGGGGACTCACGCCTCAAAGTCACCACTCAAATATAACTATGGGTCTCACGCCCACAACATCCATCATGTTCGCGTCACGGCGCGTGCCGAATCTGCGTCGGTGTAGACATGTCGTGATGCAATAATAATAACAAGGCGCGTGGCCGCGTACCGGAATCTGCGCCGGTGTAGACATGCCCATGTAACCTCAATAACAATATCTTGGGTGGTCACCGCCGCGTGGCCACATGCCGGAATCTGCGTCGGTGTAGACACGTCCATGTTGCGGTAATAACCATATATCGGAAATCAACGACGCGTGGCGCGTGCCGAATCTTGCGTCGGTGTAGACATGTCCATGTGACATCAACAACAAGATAATCAAAATGGAAACATACCCGTGGAATTCTCCATCATCGCCAAGACGCGTCAAGTAAGTTCTCGACAAGTCAACGGCCTCTATCGAGACGCGGTAATACGAAATACCACACTTGCACAAAGGCTATCATCCCAAGCATAGGCAAGTTTCACAACAGCAAGCATAGGCAAGTTTCACAACAACAAACATAGGCAAGTTTCACAACAAGCAAGGTAGGCAAGTTTCACAACAACAACATGGCATAAAGTTTCACACAACTCAAAGTACTTTCATTTTATGCCAAAGTCGGGTTTTTAACCCCAAAGTACTACATACGTTAAGTTCTTTTAAAGAGATCCATTACCTTTATAAAAGTCACCCGATACCCGTAGTATTAGAATGACCAACCCACATTCCTTTTCAAAATCAAGTAACAACATTCTTTTCCTAAGTTCGGTTTGCCTAGTTTCAATTACTCAAGCTTCTCATTTTCAAATGGTTTCATAGTTCCCAAACTTAATCACTTGATTCCTTTTTAGAACAATTGAGTAATATATGTCTCACGTGAGAGTAGGTTATTCTTGTTTACAACATTCTTATTACAATGACCATGATCTAGAAAATGTAATATCATTTTGTCTTATCTTAGTTTCTATGCGGATGGAGGTTTCTCTTGGTTTTAATAATACAATTCATTAGTCAGTACATTTTCCTTTTATAACGCTGCAGTGGTTTGTCGATACACATTCTGATTTCCGAAATCAGTAAAACATTCTTAAGCCGTTATACCTAACTCCCATAAAGCTAGCATAACTCTTAAGTTTTCAAAACACGATTACACTTCTTTCAAAACGATTCATAAATCTTTTGAAATACTTCAGATTTTATTATAACGCCTGCGATTATAAATCAAATCGATTATCTTTTAAAAGCCTGACCCATTTTCTTACCTACATAAAGTGTTATAGCCAACTTCCCATAAAGCCGTTATAACACTTTATGTTTAAGCCAAACAAATACACTTAGCACGTATGCGTCTACTGCTACATAGTTCACACATATCATGCTAGAAGAGATACGCAGAGGTTCACATACCTCGCGACGATTATCGACAATAAGCAAAAAGCTCCAAGTACTACAACCTGGCTAGCCCTTTCCACTCCTCGAGTAGAATACGCTACTCTTAGTACTTTCACCTAGAAAGGCCACAAACGTCTATTACATCTTAAACACAAGTTCCCATCTTTCTCTGTAAAATTCGGCGACACCTCACACACAGCGTAAATCTCCTCCTCTATCGAGGCGGCTAGCCAACCAACGGGGTTTATACGCCTAACGGGCGTGTACAATTCTACTCGATAATACTACACAAGTCTCTGTCTGATACCCTATGTAATTCTGATTCGATTCGATTCTTTATTCTTCAGCTTAAGTCAAAAGACATTGCCACAATACTAAGTTGATTACATATATAGTATACTTCAACTATATATTCTAACATGTAATTTCCAATTACAATAGAAGAATGATAGTGTTTACCTCGATAAGCCCAAAATTATCCAAGTATAAAGTCGATCCTGAGCAACGCTTAGCTCCTACTCCGAGCGCTCCAACAACCCTTAGAAGTTCTAACCAACTTCTACTTACAACTTCAAAAACGGGTGAAGATTTCCTTAGGGTTTCGTTTTTGTGGCAAAAGGAAGTATAATCGTATTTTCTGGGCTTTTGTATAAGTGTAACCTTGGGAATACTACAAGGTATTTGGGCCAAGGTATTTGGACATAACAACAATACTAGGAGAGTATTTCTATACCACAACAAGGGGTATTATACGAAAACAACTAGGCTAGGGGGGGGTACCCCACGGCTAGACACCACAAAGGGGGAGGGGGGAGGCTCTCGGCCAAAGGCCTTAACAAAGGGGAGGGGTGTTGGACGATTTCAAGGTTGAGGGAGAGGGATAGATTTTTAACATTTAGAGATTTGTGGAAAGGATGAAGAATTCATCAAAGGGAGAGGGGTATTTATAGGTCAAGTGAAGGCCAATCAATGGCCAAGATCTTGCCAAGTGCAAGGCAAGTGTAGGGCCAAGATTCAACCAAGTGTCCTTGACCAACTAACACACAAAATATCCTACCAACTCCCCTTGACCAACAAGGCCAAATCGTCCATCACATTACCGCCCACTCCCACCAATTAGAGGGTGACAAGTGTCGCCCTCTTGTTGGTCCAAAATGTTTCGTCTCTCGGAAAAATCCGCAAAAATTATAAATGACATAGCCGGAAATTCCCCTACGAAAGTTGTGGAAACGTTTCGTCGAAAAACGACTCTAACCGGGTGTTGTGCACAAAAAGAATTCGGCCAAGCCTAATGAAGTTCGAAAATTTCTACGTACGTCCCCCACGTACATACTCTGGAAATACGGGGTATAACACTTATGGGAAGTTGGTTATAACGACGTTATGAAAACAAAAGAAGGTTTTATCACTGGTTTTAAGGTGGTAACTTGACTTTAAAAAAGAGAAGTGTTTTGGTCTAAAAAGAAGGCATGGTGTTGCCTTAATTTGGTTTTAAAAAGGATAGTATGGAAGTTGTTTTAGTTTACTTAAAAGATATAAGTCACTCTATTTTTATACTACGAATTATCGGGTGACTTTTATAAAAGGAATAAATCTCTTTAAAAAGGAATTTAACGTACGTAGTACTTTAGGGGTAAAACCCGAACTTGGGCATAAAATGAAAGTACTTCGAGTTGTGTATAAACTTGCCTATGCTTGTTGTTGTGAAACTTTCCTATGCTTGTTGTTGTGAAACTTGCCTATGCTTGTTGTTGTGAAACTTGCCTATGCTTGTTGTGATAGCCTTTGTGGTGCAAGAATTGTGTTTCTATACTCTGGCGTCTCTCGATGGAGGGTCGGTTGACTTGTTGAGAACTTACTTGGGCGTCGTGATGGCGTAGAAATTCCGCAGATGCGTTCGCTGATAGTGTTACTTTTGTTAAATCACTTTGGACATCTCGACACGATCGTAGCGCTGCGGGTATGCTTCCACTTTGATTACCGCCTTGTTGCTTATTGTTTCCCTTTGGACATACGACACGATCGTGGCGCGCGGGTATGCTTCCATTTGGAATCTTTGTCTTATTGTTTCCCTTTGGACCTCTTGACACGATGCGTAGCGCGCGGGTATCTTCCATTTGGAATGTTGTCTTATTTGTTCCTTTGGACATACCGACACGATGCGTAGCGCGGGTATGCTCCCATTTGGATTGCTATCTTGTTGTTATCATATCATAGGCATCGGCGTGAGAATGTACTCGCGGGCAGGATTGATGTTGTGGCGTGAGACCACGAATTGATATAAGCTTATGTGTATGTCTGTAGTTTGGTTATCATACCGCTCTGCTTTTATAGACTATTATGATTTGATTTGCGATATTTCTGATTTCACATACTTGGTACTGTTATGCGACCTCGCCGAGCTGCGTTCATCTGCGCGAGTAGAGTACATCGGCCATCGATCCCCTTTTAGGATCACCTTTCGGCGTGTTGGGAAGCTCCGTTCCTTCGGAGGCTTATCTTTGGTATGTTACCACAGTGCAGTAGGTTCTTGTACATTCGGGGGCATGGCGGGGCCTGTCCGTCATAGTTGTTGTATAAACTCTTAAGTGCAGCCTTTGTGTGGCGGGGTTTGTAAAAAGGATAACTGTTCGGGTATTTATGTATATATGATGAAGGCAACTGTTTAGGTTGGCCTGTTTATTTATTTTGTCTCTAAATTCATGTTCATGTTTTTATTTCCGCTGATTTTCTCTGATGTTGTATCACTAGGGTGCCCGGGGTAAGGCACCAGTCACGGGCCCGGGTTCGGGTCGTGACAATTTCATCTCTCGGAAAAATCCGAAATCGGTTAAAATATTAAAAACGTAAAATTTCCTTCACAAGGTTCGGAATCTTTTCCGTCGAAAAATCACATATTTCTTCCTTTCCAATTTTACTGTCGTAATCTCGTACGTACGTCCTCGTATACATATTCTGGAACTACGGGGTGTAACAGTAATAGCCTTGATTGTGAAGTTACAATTCATCAAAATAATGACAGAATTCATGAGCAAATAATGGAGAATTAAGGCTCCAAAGTCAGCCCAAAAATCAGTTTTATTTCTTCTCCAACGGTCTGAAACACTCGTGGTGCCGCTACCCTTTGAGGCTCAACGACATTTTTCGACTCGTTTCATCTTTTACACATCGTACACGTCTTCCATCATTTACCAATGTGAAACCATTGTCATTTGGCCAATAACCATCTATTATCTTACGTCTTAAACAATTCGTATACATACCAATATCTCTTCCATTAGGGAAATTACGATCCTTGGAACATTATGTGCACGTGTGTGAAAACAACGTTTCCGACGTGCGGAGCCCCAATTGTTCGAGTCATAATTAATAGGATTTACTTTATTTCACGTTTAATAAATTTCCAACAAAAAGTACTCCGCAAGAAAATAAGTTGACTGGTTGAAGGGTTAAGAAGAAGATACTAACGGTAAAAAATGCAAAAGAGTGATCGAGTGATTGAGAAAAGCAAAAAGGAGAAAATTCTAGCAACAAACAGAGTTGTCTAAAATTTGTGGTAGTGTATTCTTGATCCCGTGGGTGAAGTGCAGATATGCTTTGATTTATTAGAGAGTCTCCAATATTTCATAAACGGTTGCAATATAGTAATGGTTGAAAAAGAGAAGGATTTTTTTACAACAATGAATGTGGTGAATTCACGGATATGAACACTCAGATGGAAGTGTTGTCATTATTCATTTGGTTGCGAGTCTTGTGAGGGTTGGGTTGCGTTGTTTGCAGGTTTAGGCTTTTCTAAGAAAAGTAAGTATTAAATATGGAATTTAGGTTATTAAAAAAGGTATTTAAGTAATTTGAGTTTTCAGTTTAGGGGTTCATGCTTTTAATATAGTATAGATAGATAGGTTGGGCCTTTTATGCGTGCAGACCAATGTGTCTTTGTTCAGAGAATCATTTATCAGAGGCCTTATTGGCATATGTGTTGTTGAGTATCTCACACGTATCAGAATTGGTATGCTCGAGCCTTAGAACACCGAGTGTCGGCCACACCCCCAAGGTTGGGGTGTGACACCATGGCATTTGCATTAAATACAATTCATACTTGCTTGCATTATCATTACTTGACTTGTACATAATTTTATGGAAAGAACAATAATTTGATAGTTTACTTGGTTGTGGACTATGTAATTCTTATTTGTTTAAGTGATTATAACTTGTTGGATTATTTACTAACGAATTATGGAGGTATGTATTGATAGATCAACTGATGTGAGTAAGGAGGGGTGATGTTGGATAAGTAGATCGGGTGTGGAGGATGTTCGGGTTGACCCGAAATAAGATGCAAAAATCGGGGTTCTCCGATTCTCGAATTACTGGGATAGTGGTGTGTTTGAGGGTGATTTCAGGAGAATGTAGAGGGAAGCGGATTGAGGCATTTTAGGAGGTTTTTCCGAGGGTGTTGTAGGAGGTTGTGATGGTCGAACTTTGGTGGTTAGGTGATGGTATATTGGTGGAACAATACCGAGATAGGGTAGTGCTCAAAAGGCCGGGTTAGGTAGATCACTTGGTGATGCTTGTTTTAGACGGGTGTTTGTGTGATATTACATACAATGGTCTTTAGTGGAGGTGTTTATGAGATTTTGCGGAAGGTAAGGGTGGCTGATTTATGATGTATGGAGTGAGGGTTGGTTTCAAGTTGTAGGATACAAACTCAAGTAGGGGAATAAAAGATTTTGGTTAAGTGTTGGTTTGGTTTTTTCGGCTTACTGAACCACCAACTCCGCAATGTTCCTCTTTATGTCGTTCCACCAATACATACATGTTTAGATCATGATACATCTTAGAAGATCCATTGTGAACAATGGGCCTCCGTCGTAATCTTGTCTCATAATCCTGCTATATTCCGAATACACAAATGAACCTTCCATCTGAGGGTCTTTCTCCCATTATACTCGAAGGTTGCAGTTCTTTTTTTTAAATATCTTTTCCAATCTTCTCTAAAAATGGGATCTTTATCATGGCGTTCATTTTTCTTTCAGTATGAGGGATGAACCTGCGGTATTTTGAGTCATAGGGCTATCACTATCTGAATCCTTCAATCGAACTCCCACTTAACTAACTGATGTGTTCCCTCATGTCAACTTCTCTCCTTAGTCCTCACATTAGTCAAGTTGCTTGTGGGTGAATGATCCTATTGTCAACTTAGTTTTGTTTACTATCTGGTGTGTTGGAAACTCTTATATATATAGTATCTCAATCGTGAATACTTTATGGACAATGTCATTGAATCTGAAGTGCGTGTAACATCGCAGTTAACTCTCATTCATGGTCTAAAAGGAATCTCTTCTTTTTTTGTACCTTCTCACTACTCGTAATTATAAGCAACTTCATTTCTTTTGACACTTGTTCACTCAATTTATTACTTCGTCAAAAAACACAACATTGTAAGGGCGCCTCATCATAGCTTCAGTAAGTTTCCTCCTTCCTTATGTCCAGCATAGCCTGGTGGAGCACCAATCAATTGGGCAACATAATGTTGTTCCATGTATTTGGACATGTCAATTCTGACCATCAACTTATCATCATCAAGGAGCTGCTCAGAATGTAGGTTGTTCCAACCGAGTATAAATATATATCAAAAGAAGCTTTACCGGCTAATTAATTTTTCTGTAACGGAGTACTTTTCTCCCATCCATGAATTTGAACGGACATGGCCAGGTGAGTCTCTATATCCTTCTCCCTTCTCCTCTTGATGTATTTCATTGTTCACTGACTATTTTTTTCCACTGTATGCAGCTATATACTTCTTGTATGATTTGTCACCAATTACCGTGACCATCAGAGAAAAACGTTGTAGTTTTATGCACTTTCTCACTCGTCTTTGTGCAATTTTAGGTGGGACATTTACCTTGACATGTATGCTAGATGGATGGATGTTCAAATTTCTTGAAGTTGTTACAAAGAAAATAACAGAACTATTGTGCGCTAAACGTAGAGATATTACACTTCTGATATGTTCAGCCAAGCTGAATGCAGAACTGGTGCACTAGGCATGAGTTTTAGCCAACAAAGTTGTCTGTGACTTTGGTGGCAAGAACAACAATACCCAAGTTTATTCTAGCTGTTTGAGAAGAAAAAGAATTATCAGTGTAAAAAAACTTAGGATTATGAACATTTCACTGACATTTTTGTTCACTTTATGAGAGACTACATAAATGAGCATATTGATCTCTTTTTTAAAAAAAATGAACTAGGTGGTTGTTGTTACCTTCCCAATCCAGCTCTAGACCTTAACACAACCTCAGAACCAGCTCTAACTGCATGATCTTGTTCGACCACTCTTTAGTGCAATATATCAGCGAGACCAATCAATTTTTCTTTCTCATTCTGACCAAGCCTTGAGACAGGAATACCAGTCCAACGACTAACTACTTCCGCGATCTGATCGAGTCCCACAATCTCTGTTAACATTGTACCCTCGTCTGAGTTACTCTCTCAAGCTTTATTATTGCAGCTTCCACTTCTTGGATATCACCATATCTAAGATCTGATGCTCTAGCAAGATCATACCTCCATTCAGCTTCTTATAATGCATACATGAGTTCATCGTTCTTCCGCTTAAGCCTGCTAAGCTCATCAATTTTACTGTCATCAAGTGATTCATATCCAAATTCAGGACAGGTATAACACATAAAGGTTATTTTAGGAGCATGTTCAGCCCTCAATTTTTGCATTTTCCATTTTGCTAGTTCCGGCAATATCCAGAAACTCTGAGCCCTGAAGTAATTCCTCACAATCAATTTTCTCAGCGAAGTCACTTGTCTCAGTTTTCGTTAACTGAGAACCATCATTAGACATTGAAAGTTGATTCTTTAAGGTCCCGTGTTTCCCCAATAGATACTCAGGAGCATAGCGATCTATGTCTGAGATGTCAACGTCGAGCAATTTAGTGTCAAAAGGAGGTATATTAACATTACAGTGGTTAGGGGTATCATACAGTCTCATGGAAGCCAAAATATCTGGCGGAATATATGTACTAGTTACCCTCAGAAACTCCTCTCTTCTAAAAACTTCTACCTTCCTCTTGGTTGCAAGTCGTTCAGCTAATTGCCCAGCCATTCCCCTATATAGTTTCACTACAACTTTTATTCTTACTATTTCGGCAAGACAAGTCATGTATGCATGACCAATTCCTTGGACCACTTTTAAGTGCTCAAATAAATCACTTTTGACGCCTCAAAGCTTCTTGGAAAAATAGAAAGATTTCATCTTATATCTTTGATGGTGTACTGGATATATGCTACCTTTTGCATGTAATTATGCATAAGAGCGTTCATCTCGCTCCTTTTTTATTTTTAATCTTTACAGAGCTCAACCAAATTGGAGATTTCACCATAACAAGCCTGCATCTTGGGAAGGTAAATTTCCTCATGGCATTCATACATTGGTCCCAAGTCCAAAACAACATTATATGGATGAAGTGAGTATGATAACTGATTGGTCAAACAGTCATCCACGAGCTTTTTGACCATATTTACATCATTTCTCAAAGATTGCACTATGCTTTTCTGCTCACTAACATACTTCTGATTTTCTCTGATAGCTAGTTCCACTTCCCTAACAAGATGTGAACCCTTGGTAGCAACAAATTCTTAGCATTGTGCTTTAACTCTCTGAACTCAAGCTTAAATTCGAACACTTAATTCTCAACCTGCCTGTGGGAACCACTACAACCCTCAACCAACTTCCGCAAGTTCTATTCTTTCATAAAATCCATCAAACATTTGCGGTTAGCATTCTGCAAAGCAAGATGAAGTATGCAAGACCTCAACTCCTTTATATCCCTTCCGAAATTAGTAAGCAAGTTAGAATGGCTATAACATTTTAAAAAGTCATTATAATTGCACTATCATCTCGTAAAAGTGATCTAAATTTCTATCTTGAAAAGTCTTATTGTTGTCTCGACTCCTTCAATACCCTCCATGACCGTTTGATAATTTACAATTTGCTCCCGATGCCTCACTTCTTTCTAACACAACATTTATTAATCTCGTTAAAATCGCAAGATATAGTATGTAATTATTATTGTGGTTGTTATACCCCGTAGTTCCAGGGTATGTATGTGGGGACGTACGTACGAGAATACGACAGAAATTTTGGAAAGAAAGAAAGATGTGATTTTTCGACGGAAAAGTTTCCGGGTTTTGTGAAGGAAAAAGGTTCGTTAGTGGGAATTGGATTCCCAGATTTGGTATTTGGACTTCTTGGATTATATTAGAATTATGAGATTTTATTTTCGGAAATGGTCACGTGGGGCCCACGAGAGAAATTTACGGTTTTGTGGGGCCCACTTTGTTTTTGAGATTTTCGGTATTTTGGATATTTTCGGAAGACAAAATATTTTGGACGAGTAAGGGGGCGACACGTGTCACCCCCCTTGAGTGGCCATGTGGGCGGGTGGAGGAGACAGTGGCTAGCCACTTCTCCTCGAAAATGGCCATGACACTTGGAAGCCCAAATCGTTGGCCATGTGGTGTGGTGGGACCCACACACACATGGCCCAATCTTGACCACACACTTGCATAGATCTTGACCCTTGATTCTTCTATATATACCCCCTTAGTTGAAGACTTCATATCATCCACACTTAAGTCTTCCAAGGCAAAATACTCCCTCCCTTTAGGCTTGTGTTTTCGTCCCTCCCCCCTCATGTGTAGAAAATACTTTGTGTATTGTTGTATAATCCCAAATACCTTAGCCTAGTATCCCTAGTTGTATTTCAAAGATATTTAAATACTAGGAGCCCGGAAATACTACTTTTTTTTCAAAAGTCGCAAAATGAAACCCTAGAAAATCTTCATAAGCTTGGTTGAAGTGTTAAGAGAAGTTGTTTAGAAACTTCTAAGGGTTGCTTGGAGCGGGTTGGAGCGTAAGGATTTGGAGCTAAACGTTGCTCAGGATCGACTTATAATCTTGGATAATTTTGGGCTTATCGAGGTAATGATCTTTACCCCCCCCCTATTGTAATTGGATATTACATGTGGTAGTAATGTATAGTTGAGTATACTATATGTAGAATGAATATTATAAAGCATTGAACTGTATTTACAATGGATTGTATTTACAGTAGACTTGTGTAGTATATCTGTGAAGTAGAATTGAACACGTCCGGTTAGACGTGTAATCCCCTGGGAGTTGTTGGCCTGGTAGCGGGCCTGAGTAGAGGAGGAGATTTATGTGGTTACGGGGGGGGGGGGGAGGTGCTGCCGAATTTTATGTAGAATAAGGAATCTTGTATTTAGAATATTCTACGAAGAGATCTAGAAGTTGATAGACGTTTTATGGCCAGTATAGGTGGAAGTACTACGAGTAGCGTATTCTACTTGAAGGGTGGAAAAGGCTAGCAAGGTTGTAGTACTTGGAGCATTTTGCTAATTGTTGATAATCGTCGCGAGGTATGTGAACCTTGTTACACCCCGTAAGTCCAGGACATGTATAAGAGAATGTACGTAAGGAAACAAGACTTGGAAATTAGTACAAAAGGAAGAATTGTTTTTCCGACGGAAAATCTTCCGAACGTCGGAAAGGAAAAATGCTCGTTGTTGAGAATTGGATTCTCAAAAGACAATATTTGTAAAGTATGGAACTTATTAACACTATGGAAATTTATTTTTACGGATTTGGTCACGTGGGGCCCACGAGGGTTACGGAATTTTATGAACGAATGAGAGGGCAACACGTGGCACCCCCTCCATGATGTTGGACGAAATGTTGCAAGGGTGTTATGGTCATTTGACTTATGTAGATGATAAGTCTTCTAAGCTTGATATTGTTGACAAGTCAACTTGTCCACCTAGGCTTGATCCAAGTGAAACGCATCCTAACCTCACATTTGTTTAAGTCTAAGCCCTCCATTGTGTTTTATAAGGTTACTACTAGTGCAAGACTAGCTCATTTACACTTAGAAAAATTAGAGAACACCTTGTTCCTCTATAGTTGCTCTCGGCCAAGGACACTTTAGGAAGAGAAAATTTTGTAGTTTTGATCCATTAGCCACAAGACTTTAACCCAATGTCCCTTAGGGTATTGTAAGGATATCTCAATAGAAAGATTTCGGAAAAACGACATTTTCGTATTAGTCGCAAGGCGGAAACCTAAGGAGTTCTTCAACTTTGAAGTTGGAACTTGAAGATGGGTTCTTCATAGGCCTCTAAGGAGTGCTTGGAGCGGATTGGAACCTAAGGAAAAGAGCTAAGAATTTGCTAAGGAGCGACTTTGAGTCTTGGAATTTTTAAGGGCTTATAAAGGTATAATCTTGTCGTTTTAGTAGTTAAGATTGCTTATTGATTGTAGCTATGGATATTAGCAAGCATGAGTTATATATTATGTTGTTGGATTAGTGTATTGGCTATTGGAACCCTAATCCGAAATCTAGCATGTTTAGCTTTAAGATTTCAATTCAAGTCGATTATTAGTTAAGTCGTCACATGTTGTATAAAGAAGGAAATTGTAGTTGTTGAAGTTGTTTATGACTAAATAACATGTTGACCTTAGAACTTGGAATTAGGAAAGAATTGGAAAAGACCTTAGTATTGTTGGTTATGAGATTGGCCGAGAATGGCTTGGATTTTTGTACTACTTCGTAGGAATTGTAGGGCGGAATTTTACACGTATTGTAAGGCGTGTAATCCCCTTTGTTTGATTGTTGTTTGGAGCCTTAAATGTGGCGTGTTGGTTATTGTATTCGACCTTGAAAAAGGTGGCAAAGTGAGTAGAAACAAAGGAAGTGCTGCCCGATTTTCCGTAGGATTAGAGACCGTATACTTAGTATTATTCTACGTTAGAGACTAGAGGTTGATAGTCTTGTTGTGACCATTATAGGTTTACACTTCTACGTACGGCGTATTCGGCTTAGCTTGTGGATATTAGCCGAAAAGGTATGTGAACTATCTCCTCTTCTAGCATGATTCATTAAGATAAAGAAAGTACGTCCTACTCCTTAAATGATCCATTCCTTGGTTGTATTTGAATTGCCTAAAGTAGAATTTGTTCTATGTACTTCCTTTGATTGTACTTTGATGTTTAAATTGTAAGTTGTATAATCCATTGCCTTAGTGAAGTTGGATTCCTAAAAGTGAAAGTATTTTACTTAAAGTACATAGAGTCTTGAAAAGGGAAGTGGTTTCCAAATCTTTTGGGCTAGTGCCTTAGTCCCAAAATCCTAAAGGTCATTATAATGACTTTAGGGGAGTCAAAGGAGTGATTTACTTAATTGTTTTAAAAGAGGAGAAATGACATGATTTAAGAGAAGTAACTTGTTTTAAAGGAGTGAGTTACTTGAGGTTTAAAAGTAGAAGAAACTTGTTTTCTATATATTAAGAGACTTGAAGTGTTTTGAAAGTTAAGAACTTGATTTGTAAGTATGTGATACTTGGTTTTAATAGTATAAGTCTCTTGGTTATAAAAGGAATGGATATGTCTAAAACCATAAAGGGTTATAACGGCTTTATGGGAAGTTGGTTATAACGGCTTTATGGAAGGTTTAGAAAGTTGTCTATTTTGATTAATCGGCATAAGTTGCCTATTTTGTGAAAATTTGAAGTTACTTGGTTTCAAGCTTCGAAATGAGTTTCAAAAGTCTGAGAACTTACTTTGAAGAATAGACACGCCTTGATACTACGGGTGTTAGTATCTTGGGATTTTACATGAAAATGAGTCTTTTGAAAAGAATGTACGTACGTAGTACTTTGGCCTATTTAATTGAGAATAATTCTATGTGATGCCTTGATTAGTACTTTGGCTTGATAAATTGAGAATTTGTCTAAGTGTGCCTTGATTAGTACTTTGGCTTGATAAATTGAGAATTTGTCTAAGAGTGCCTTGATAAGTACTTTGGCTTGTTAAATGAGAATTATTCTATTTGTGCCCTGATAAGTACTTTGGCTTGTTAAATGAGAATTATTCTATTTGTGCCCTGATAAGTACTTTGGCTTGTTAAATGAGAATTATTCTATTTTTGCCCTGATAAGTACTTTGGCTTGTTAAATGAGAATTATTCTATGTGTGCCTTGATAAGTACTTTGGCTTGGTTAATTGAGAATTATTTCCATGTGTGCCTTGATAAGTACTTGGCCTGAGTAGTTGAGAATTGCCTATGTATGCTGGAAATAGCCGGTTGTGTGCTATTGGTATATCAGTCGTTTCGGGGTTATTCCCCGAGTTTGTGGCATTTGCAGATTCCGTGGAATTGCTACCCACGATGCGAGGAATACCTCATGCGGGTCCGTAAGGACTTATACGGGTGAAATAGTCCCATGCGGGCGGGTCCAGCCTATGCGAGGAATACCTCATGCGAGTCCGTAAGGGCTTATGCTGGTGAAATAGTCCCATGCGAGGAATACCTCACGCGGGTCCACGCGGCCTATGCGGGTGAAATAGTCCCAGGAGTAGGATGGCTAAATGATACTGCGGGCGGATGGTCTTGTTTTGATCATGAGCTTCCTATTTTATATTGTAAGGATACTACTGTTTACTCTCATTGTTAGTAAGGCACAATGTGTTGTAATTTGATTATCATATATGTCCCCGGATTTGTTTGTGTTACCCTATGGTCATGCTTTTACGATGTGGGATTCCGGGGCATGAGACCACGTGGTATTTAGGACACAGGTGGGACTTGGTGTTCATGTATGCCTATTGGTGTTATCTTATATCACGAATTTGGCGGTGAGGAAGGATTCCAGGCATGATTGATGTTATGGCGTGAGACCCATGGTTATATTTTAGAAATGACTTGAGGCACGCGTCACGACTTGTTATATTTGCTTATGTGTTGTGTCTTGTAGGTTGGCTATCATACATGTCTCTCTGTTTTGTTTAAATGTTATGATTTCATTCTGATGCCAATGTTTCACATACTTGTACATTCTTCGTCTTGACCTCCTTGAGGCTGCGTTAAATCTGCGAGTGTAGAGTCTGTTGTTTGGTGATCGGCAGTGTAGGATCACCTTTCGGGGTTTTGGATAGCTCCCTCGTCCGAGAGCTTATCTTTTGGTATATATCCTTGATCAAAGCTTTATGCAGTTTTGGGTCTGGCGGGGCCTTGTCCGTCATATTTCGATTTAACTCCTGAAGTGCGTATTCATATGTGGGATTGGACTTATATGCGGTGTAGTGTCTTTTGTTTTTGTATATATGGCGGCCTTGTCGGCTTTGCCGCTGCGTCACGTTGGTTTTAAGAAAAAAATGAGGTGTTATTTAATTTCCATGATTTTACTTGTGTTGTTAAGGTAGAAGGGTGCCGGTAGGGCACGATCCACGCCCGGTTCGGTGTGACAGTGGTATCGAGCGATCGATCCTTGGAATGTCTGAGGCCGTGTCTAGTAGAGTCTTGATTATCGGTGTGTTGCGCGCCCCATAAGCGAGAGGCTATAGGACATTTAGGAGTTGGTTTCTATTCTTCTCACTCTAGATCGTGCCATAGAAATTTGTGTTAGTAAGATAATTCCTCTCGGCGTATTGTTGTGTTCTGATTATACCTCGAGGAGAACGGCCGCCCTTGAAGGGCAAAGGAGTAGCGAGCTACTAGTCGGACTCGAAGAGTTGATAGGGCTTATGCCCGTGTTATCTGGATGTTGTTCGCGATCGTGAGTTCTTCGCCCGAGTTTTGAGGCAAGCACGAGCCTCCGGTTTCTCGATTAAGGAGACTTTAGGGTGTGAAGGAAGCCATTATATTATTGACCAAGATATTTGTTATACCGTATTTCGGAGTATATGCGTGGGGCGTGCGTAGAAAATTTGAAACTTGTACTAAGGCTTGGCGAATTAATTTTGTTCACGACACGTTTAGAGTCGTTTTCGAAAACGTTTTCCTGACTTCGTAGGGAATTTCCGGCTATGTCATTTCTAATTTTTGCGGATTTTTCCGAGAGGCGAAACATTTTGGACCAACGGGAGGCGACACTGGCACCTCCAATTGGTGGACTTGAGCGTCCATTTGGACGAATTGGACAAAGAGGAGCACGTTTTGGTGCCTTGGAAAAGTCAAGGAGTTGGTAGGATATTTGTGTTGGTAAATCCTAGCCTACACTTGTCTAACACATGGATTGATCTTGGCCTTTGGTTGGCCATCCCTTGACCTATAAATACCCCTTAAGGTTGAAGACTTCTTCATCAAAAATGCCTAAGTCTTGTGAGCTCTTCCTCACTCCCTTCACTTGTTCTCGTCCTTTCCCCTTGGCGAGAGCCCTCCCTGAGTTGGCCTTGTGGCGAGACTTCCCCCTCCTTGTGGTGTTGTTCTCGTATAATGTACCCACTTTGTGGTGTAGAAATACTCTCAAAAGTATTGTTATAATGCCCAATTACCTTAGCCATATACCTTGTTGTATTCTAAGGTTATACTATCTGAAAAGCCGAGAAAATACTATTATACTTCCGTCGGTCCACAAAACCGAAACCCTAGGAAAATCTCCATAGTCAGTTGGAGTATTGTGTAGAAGTTGGTTAGAACTTCTAAGGGTGGTTTAGAGCGGGTTGGGCGCTCGGAGTTGGAGCTAAGCGATTGCCGGGATCGACTTTAAGCTAGGATAATTATGGGCTTATCGAGGTAATTATCTTGTCCTCTATTGTAATTGGAAATTACATGATTTCTTGAATATATAGTTGAAGTATACTATATAATAGAATGAACGTAGTTATCGGCAATGTCTTGCGACTTAAGCTGAATTTAAAAGAGTAATCTTGAGCTGTAATTACATAGGGTTGTATTACTGATGAGCTTGTGTAGTAGTACCGTGGAGTAGAGTTGTACAGTTAGGGTTAGATGTATAACCCCTGGTTGGCTTGGTAGCGGCCTCGATAGAGGAGGAGATTTCTGTTGTTGCGGGGAAGTCTTGCAATTTTCGGTAGAATGTTCTGAAGAGACCTAATGTTAATAAGCGCCTTGTGGCCTTATAGGTGGGAGTACTACGTGTGGCGCGATCGCTTGGCTTAGGAGTAGCCGGCGGTTGGGCGTTTTGCTATTAGTCGATACTCGTCGCGAGGTATGTGAACCTCTTCCTATCTCTTCTAGCATGATATGTGTGAACTATGTAGTACGGTGAGCGTCATGTGCTAAATGTATTTGATTGGTGTAAAACATAAAGTGTTATAACGGCTTTATGGGAAGTTGGTTATAACGACTTTATGTTGGTTAGAAAATACATGTGGTTTTAAAAGGTGGCGATTTGAACTATAAGCGGCTTGTTATGTGTTAATAAAGAACTTGAAGTATTTCAAAGATTTTTGAATCATTTTGAAAGAAGAAGTAATACTTGGTTTTGAAAACTTAAGAGTTATACTAGCTTTATGGGAGGTTAGGTATAACGGCTTAGAATGTTTCTTGATTTGGAAATCGAATGTGTATCGACAAACCACTGCGGCGTTAATAAAAGGAAATGTTCGACTAATTAAGTATTAATAAAACCATTAGAAACTTCCATCTGCATAGAAACTAAGATGAGACAAAATGATATTTCCTAGATCATGGTCTTTGTAATAAGATTGTTATAAACAAGAATATCCTACTCACGTATGAGCTTAGGTTTCTCAGTTGTTTAAAGGAGAATTATATTCTTAAATGAATAAGATTATGAACTACTGAAACCGTTCTAAAATGAGAAACTTGAACATTGGAAATTAGGCAAACTTAAACATTGGAAAAGAATGTTGCTACTTGATTTTACAAAGAGTAATTGATTTACTTTAAAAGATAATCACTCTATGTTCATATACTCTTTGGTATTGTGTGGTTTTTGTGAAGTGCGTATCTTGTAAAGATTTAATGTATGAAGTGCTTTGGGGATAGGTACGAACTTGTTAGTAGAAAGTACCTTGTGTGAATAACTTGATTGTATTGGTTTGTGATAGCCTTGTAATACTTTCTTGTTGACTTGATAAGTAAGCATGTTAGGATGCTACGTGTGTTAGTATCTTGTGATTATTATGTGAGGTCACTCTGTTGTGCTTACGTTGTTAAGCGTTAAGCCCGTTATCTTGTTATTGTATCACATACCCGACTTATTATACAGGGCTTGCCACCGCGACGCGGTCTTTACGGCTACGCGGTCCTCGTGACTACGCGGTCGCGGTAGCTCGATTTGATCATTCGGGTGTTTAGCGACGCGGGGATTCTATGCGATGCTGTTGAGACTATGCGGTCTTTTGAGACTATGCGGGTTGCGGGAGCCTGGCGGATACCGAGGTTGTTGCGCCCGATGCGGGGTATACCTCGGTGATGCAGGACCGTGATTCGAGAATACCTCATGCGGGTCGTGTGTGACCTATGCGGGCTGCGAGAGTTCGAGGAATAGACGCGCATTGATATTGCGGGCGAGTGGCGGCTTCGATCATGTGGTGCGATGCAGAAAGACCTCGGGATACGGTTTGTGGTATTTTTAGTGCGTGGGTCTTAGTAGTCGGCTATGCCTTCGTACTTGCCCGTGCGGTTTTATTGTGATAACTTTGAGGCGTGAGTCACGACTTGACATATTTGCTTATTTGTGGATTGTAGTTTGCTTATCATACATGTCTCTGCTTTATAGACTATTATGATTTCATTTCTGATATTTTTAGTTTCACATACTAAATTTTTGTTATCGACCTCCTTGAAGTGCGTTAAATCTGCGAGTTGAGGTACACGATCGTTGATCCTAGCTCTCGGTCACGATTTGACGTTTGGGAAGCTCCGTTTCTCGGAGGCTTATCGGTGGTATAGTCCACTGTCGTAGTGAGTGTTTACATTCGGGGGTTTGGCGGGGCCTGTCGCCATAGTTGTCGTATCATTTCTTAGAAGTGCATGAAATCTTGTTGTGGCGGGGTTTGTAAAAGGATTAAGCCATTCATTTGTAAAAGAGTTGATGGTTATATATATGCCAGAAGGCAAGTTTTCCTGAATCATTGTTTCATATTTACATTATCTCGTATTTGTTGTTTTATGTTCGTGATTACTACGATGTTGTGTCACTAGGGTGCGGGGTAAGGCACGATCCACGGGCCGATTTAGTCGTGACAAAAGTGGTATCGAAGCGATTAACCCTCGGAAAGTGTCTACAGACCGTATCCAGTAGAGTCTTGATTATCGGTGTGTTGTGCACCACACCAATAATCAGGAGGCTATAGGATATTTAGGATTGGTTTCTATTCTTCTCACTCTGAGATCGTGCCTTAGAGCTGTGTTGTAAGTTGGACCCTCTGACGAAATTCTTTCCCCTATCGTTATGCCTCCGCGTAGGGCAACCCGGGCCCAGGAGGGCAAGGCAGCCGAGGGAGCTGCGAGTAGAATTCAGAGGGTTACGTGGGCACAGGCCCAATCATTACCTAGGGTAATGCTTCATTCGGGGATTTCTGCGACGTCACTAAAGTTTAGCACGGCGGCGGCAGTTCCTACTGCGGCCATGACATTTGAACCTTTAGTTCCACGACCGGGAACAGTGAAATTAGATTGCAAGAAGGCGACCCTGTTACTAGCTATGGATTTGGCTACCAGAGAGTACCGATGTATCGCGAGTCTTGATGACTACCTAAGAGAAGGGTGTGCAAGAGTAATCCTTCAGTTAGGCTTGAGCATGGCACGTATGCGGGCTTATGCGCGGCGAAAAGCATAGAGATCGGCCAGGTTAACGAGGGCGAGAAGAGGGCGAGCGGCAAGGTCCTTTGGTAACTTTCGAGTAGTCGCCTCGCGGCAGATTAGATTATGCACCTCCACGGTGCGAGTGGTCTTCCACGGATTTGGGGCGTTCGAGTATCACGGGAGTTGAGTCGAACTCCGGGGCTTAGGTTCACGATGTGCACGTCATCGGGAATGTCGTCTTTTAGTTGGTACTTGTTGTACTGCGGCCGTCGAGGGCCATGTGTCGAGAAGAGTGACCTAGTAGGAGGACTTTGCCTTGATGCAGGTGGGTAGTTCGTCACCTTCCTTAAGCTATCGCCTACAGGCGAGTTTGATTAAACGACTAAGGAATGAAACGATGAATTCTGAGATAGATCTTTAACCCTCTAGAGTTCGTATGTGTGATAAGATGGGTATATCATAAGTGCTATGTTTTGATAGCGAGTGTTAATGTTGTAATTAGAAATCTTGGTTAGCTAACCAAGTAAGATTTGGGGGATAGAAAAGTGTGAACCTTAGAGTTTTATACGTAGAGACCTTAGAGGTAAGGCCATCTCGATGTAAAGGTGTAGTGTTGTGTTTGATCCTTATTGGAGTGCATAGTGCACGTGAGCTACGTTGGGATAGGTCCTAAGTAGTGTGAAATGAAAGGGGTAGTTGAGCTAAGAAGGCCGCTAGGTTTTCGTAGCGTGTTTAGTGAGATTGTTCGGATCGGGAGCTAGTATTTTGCGTGTTCGGGTCGGGTTGGGGCCGTTGCGGGTCAACCCGCGGTAGGTTTGGTGGTGGGGTCAGTTTGTGGTGGTCGCGCCGTGTTAAGGTTACGAGGGTGTTAGGCCCAAGTTTAGTTAACCACAGTCTGAGTGCGTGGATCGTTCGACGATGGTCGGGCGATGAAGCGACCCATCGTGTTCTTGATCGGGACCGTTCACTCGGCGATGATGATTTATCGAGAAGAGGTTGTAAGGTTGCAGGGTGCCTACCTTTACCTTATGGCGAGATGGAGCCAGTTCTGGCTGTTTTGTTTGGAAGTTTTACCAAGCATGTGCTAAGAACTTCAGGTGAGTCTCGAATCGCATTCGCCCCGGGCGGTGTGTGGACTTGAGGGGGTAGTTGTGGGAATTGTTGTCTCTGTAGAGGCGTTTAAGCTACCATTTCGGTGTTGGATGTCGCCTTATGAAGCCTTGAGGCGGAAGTGTAAGTTCTTGGTCGATTGGTTCGATGTTGGCAAGGTTGAGCGATTAGTGCGAGCTTGTTCCGGTGTGGATAGTGAAGCTTGGCTAGAAGAGGTTACGGCGGCTCGGAGATATCGTGCGGATAAGCGGCGGCGACGCCAGAGTTGAGTTGATCGGTCTTCTTGAAGGTACCACCGGATTAGGTGTGGCGAATTTTGGGAAGCAGAGGAACTTAGCGAGTTACTTTGGGCCTTTGTGAGTTCATGTGAAGAATAGGCGGGTTGCCTATATGTTAGCATTTGTCGTCCGACTTAGGAGGCGGGGCGTCCGTCTTTCGTTTTGTTATATTCGGAAAGTATCGAAGATCCATCCAGTGTTCGATTAATGATGACCACGTTAGAGATAGTAACCCGAGTTTTGAATCTTGAAGCGATATCGAAATATGGTAAGAGTTCGAGTGTCACGGCGACCTCGAGGATCGCAAGCGGCGGTACCATTTGTTGGGTCGTCGGAGCAAGGCTCGCGACAAAGTGACAAAGTGGTATCATTTGGTGATGTTAGAGTGTTTCCTCGTGGACTTGGATGTAAGTTTTTATGTGGCGGGTGTTTACGTGGCGGATGTGGCGTGATTGTGCTCGTAAGTATAGTAGTGGTAGCGCGCGTTTGTTTTGAGACTTAGAAGGAACATTCGGACGAATGTTTCTAGGAGGAGAATGTTATACCGTATTTCGGTATATGCGTGGGGCGTGCGTAGAAAATTTGAAACTTGTACTAAGGCTTGGCCGAATTAATTTTGTTCACAACACCCGTTTAGAGTCGTTTTTAGACGAAACGTTTTAAAAGCTTTAGTAGGGGAAATTACGGCGATGTCATTTTTAATTTTTTCGGATTTTTACGAGAGACGAAACAATTTTGACCAACGGGAGGGCGACACATTGCACCTCCAATTGGTGGACTTGAGCGTCCATTTGGACGAATTGGACAAAGAGAGCACGTTTTTGGTGCCTTGGAAAAGTCAAGGAGTTGGTAGGATATTTGTGTTGGTAAATCCTAGCCTACACTACGCCTAACACATGGATTGATCTTGGCCTTTGGTTGGCCATCCTTGACCTATAAATACCCCTTAAGGTTGAAGACTTCTTCCAAAAATGCCTAAGTCTTGTGAGCTCTTCCTCCTCCCTTCACCTTGTTCTCGTCCTTTCCCCTTGGCGAGAGCCCTCCCCCTTGAGTTGGCCTTGTGGCGAGACTTCACCCCCTTTGTGGTGTTGTTCTCGTATAATGTACCCCCTTTGTGGTGTAGAAATACTCTCAAAGTATTGTTATAATGCCCAAATTACCTTAGCCATATACCTTGTTGTATTCTAAGGTTATACCTATCTGAAAAGCCAGAAAATACTATTATACTTCCGTCAGTCCAAAACCGAAACCACTAGGAAAATCTCCATAGTCAGTTGGAGTATTGTGTAGAAGTTGGTTAGAACTTCTAAGGGTGGTTTAGAGCGGGTTGGGCGCTCGGAGTTGGAGCTAAACGATTGCCGGGATCGACTTTAAGCTAGGATAATTATGGGCTTATCGAGGTAATTATCTTGTCCTATTGTAATTGGAAATTACATGATTTCTTGAATATATAGTTGAAGTATACTATATAATAGAATGAACGTAGTTATCGGCAATGTCTTGCGACTTAAGCTGAATTTAAAAAAATCTTGGCTGTAATTACATAGGGTTGTATTCAGATGGACTTGTGTAGTAGTACCGTGGAGTAGAGTTGTACAGTTAGGGTTAGATGTATAACCCCTGGTTGGCTTGGTAGCGGCCTCGATAGAGGAGGAGATTTCTGTTGTTGCGGGGAGAGTCTTGCGAATTTTCGGTAGAATGTTCTACGAAGAGACCTAATGTTAATAAGCGCCTTGTGGCCTTATAGGTGGGAGTACTACGTGTGGCGCGACCGCTTGGCTTAAGGAGTAGCCGCGGTTGGAGCGTTTTGCTATTAGTCGATACTGCGTCGCGAGGTATGTGAACCTCTTCCTATCTCTTCTAGCATGATATGTGTGAACTATGTAGTGGTGAGCGTCATGTGCTAAATGTATTTGATTGGTGTAAAACATAAAGTGTTATAACGGCTTTATGGGAAGTTGGTTATAACGACTTTATGTTGGTTAGAAAATACATGTGGTTTTAAAAGGTAAGCGATTTGAACTATAAGCGGCTTGTTATGTGTTAATAAAGAACTTGAAGTATTTCAAAAGATTTTTGAATCATTTTGAAAGAAGAAGTAATACTTGGTTTTGAAAACTTAAGAGTTATACTAGCTTTATGGGAGGTTAGGTATAACGGCTTAGAATGTTTCTTGATTTGGAAATCGAGAATGTGTATCGACAAACCACCTGCGGCGTTAATAAAAGGAAATGTTACGACTAATTAAGTATTAATAAAACCAAGAGAAACTTCCATCTGCATAGAAACTAAGATGAGACAAAATGATATTTCCTAGATCATGGTCTTTGTAATAAGATTGTTATAAACAAGAATATCCTACTCACGTATGAGCTTAGGTTTCTCAGTTGTTTAAAGGAGAATTATATTCTTAAATGAATAAGATTATGAACTACTGAAACCGTTCTAAAATGAGAAACTTGAACATTGGAAATTAGGCAAACTTAAACATTGGAAAGAATGTTGCTACTTGATTTTACAAAGAGGAGTAATTGATTTACTTTAAAAGATAATCACTCTATGTTCATATACTCTGGTATTGTGTGGTTTTGTGAAATGCGTATCTTGTAAAGATTTAATGTATGAAGTGCTTTGGGGATAGGTACGAACTTGTTAGTAGAAAGTACCTTGTGTGAATAACTTGATTGTATTGGTTTGTGATAGCCTTGTAATACTTTCTTGTTGACTTGATAAGTAAGCATGTTAGGATCTACGTGTGTTAGTATCTTGTGATTATTATGTGAGGGTCACTCTGTTGTGCTTACGTTGTTAAGCGTTAAGCCCGTTATCTTGTTATTGTATCACATACCCTCGACTTATTATACAGGGCTTGCCACCTCGACGCGGGTCTTTACGGCTATCACGGTCCTCGTGACTACGCGGTCGCGGTAGCTCGAGGATTTGATCATTCGGGTGTTTAGCCCGACGCGGGGATTCACATGCGGTCTGCTGAGACTATGCGGTCTTTTGAGACTATGCGGGTTGCGGGAGCCTAGGCGAATCGAGGTTGGGTGCGCCCGACGCGAGGTATACCTCGGTGATGCAGGACCGTGATTCGAGGAATACCTCATGCGGGTCGTGTGTGACCTATGCGGAGCTGCGAGAGTTCCAGGAATAGACGCGCACATTGATATTGCGGGCGAGTGGCCAGCTTCGATCATGTGGTGCGGTCTAGAAAGACCTCGGGATACAGTTTGTGGTATTTTTGGTACTGTGGGTCTTAGTAGTCGGCTATGCCTTCGTACTTGCCGTGCGGTTTATTGTGATAACTTTGAGGCGTGAGTCACGACTTGACATATTCGCTTATTTGTTGTGGGTATGGTTGCTTATCATACATGTCTCTGCTTTATAGACTATTATGATTTCATTTACGATTTTTAGTTTCACATACTCGCACTTTTGTCTTGACCTCGCCCGGCTGCGTTCATGCCGCGAGTTGAGGTACACGATCGTTGATCCTAGCTCTCGAGTCACGATTTCAGCGTTTGGGAAGCTCCGTTTCTCGGAGGCTTATCGATGGTATAGTCCTGTCGTAGTGAGTGTTTACATTCGGGGTTTGGCGGGGCCCCTGTCCGCCATAGTTGTCGTATCATTTCTTAGAGTGCAGTAATCTTTGTTGTGGGCGGGGTTTGTAAAAGGATTAAGGCATTCATTTGTAAAAGAGTTGATGGTTATATATATGCGAAAGGCAAGTTTTCCTGAATCATTGTTTCATATTTACATTATCTCACGTTGTTGTTTTATGTTCCGATTACTCGATGTTGTGTCACTAGGGTGCGGGGTAAGGCACGATCCAGGCCCGATTTGGGTCGTGACAATAGCGATCTTCAGATTTCGTCGGAGGAGGTTATTCGGCTAAATGCAGACAGTGTACAGAGGGTAGAGGCGGTAGCGGAGATCTGCGTAAGAGGCTAGACCGGTTGGTTATTCCGGTGAGTTTTGGACGAGTGCCTCGAATGAGTGAGATATTCGCCCGACCTACCCAAAGACGCACCCCGACTCACGGTGGAAGATTGGACCCCACAAGGTATTTAGGAGCGGTCCAGCTCCAGGGTCGAGGTTACCGAGGCGAGGATTTTCTCAGTCAAGGCCACCTATTCCTCAGTGTTTCAGATGTGGTAAGCGTCATTCGGGGAAATGTCGTTATGACACGGGTCTTTGTTTTTATTGTGGCCGTCCGGGCCATATTCTGAGGGTATGTCCTTTTAGAAGGAGCACCGGTGAGGTGGCTCAGCCTATGGGGCCGGTAGTTGGTTCCCTTTCCTCGCGGTTGTCGTCCCGGCGGTGTTGGATGTCGGCCACCATGGTAGAGTCGAGTGGAGTTTATAGTTCTGGCGGTCCTTCGAACCGCAGAAATGACGTGACTACTGGGCAGGATCAGAAGGCGACATCGCACGGGGTTACAGGTATATCTGGATTCTTTTGGATCATACGTGTGTTGATAGATTCAGATTTTACCCTAGCATATATGTTTTCCCTTTGTTGCTAGAGTTGTAAAGTGATAGTACCCCAGGGGTAGGAATACTTTGATTAGTAAAGTGAGAAGTTATGAATGTTGACAAGAATGATAAGTGAACTGAGACTATAGTTGTGTAGAGTTCACAAGTTGTAATTACCCCATATAAGTGTAAGACCGATAGGGAAGATTATCTGATAGAAATACTTTGGCTTATGTGACGAACCTCTAGTAAATACGGGATAGGGTAAGAAGTACCTTGAGATAAGAGTGAGATTTATTTCAGACTAAGAATGAGGAGTTAAGTGTGACGATGAGTCGGGTTATGGACTCATTTCGGGTCAGCCGATAGTATGGAATGGGGTGATAACAGTTAGAAATGGTCCCGTTATGTGATAGGATCCCGAGGATGCAAGGCCCAAGTTTAGTTAATCGTTGTACGAGTTTGTGGACGCGTTCCACCGGAACTAGGTCGTAAGGACCGAGAAGAGCCTTAACGGGAATGTAAGTAACTATATGGCCAAGTTTGGATAGTAACTCCAAGGATTGGGGAACAGAAACAAAATTTGAGATTTTGTACGTGTACTAGATGAGTTTGAAAGTACGAGAAAGTATGACAAGTAAGGAAAGAAAGGAACCTCTAAAGATCCCGTGTTTGGGAAGACTGTAACCTTCGAGTTTTGTGAGAAGGGACCACGGACGGAAGGTCCATTATTATGTTTACGTATGTTATGTGGTTGCCATGTGTGGCATCGTTGGTCTTGTGCATTTGATTGATGGGCATAGTATAGAGATTGTGCCGGAGTTTGTATAGCGTGACAACCGACTAAGAACATTCGGGGACGAATGTTTCTAAGGGGAAGAATGTTACACCGTAAGTCCGGACATGTATAAGAGAATATGCGTAAGGAAACAAGACTTGGAAATTAGTACGAAAGGAAGAATTGTTTTTCCGACGGAAAATCTTCCGAACGTCGGAAAGGAAAAATGCTCGTTGTTGAGAATTGGATTCTCAAAAGACAATATTTGTAAAGTATGGAACTTATTAACACTATGGAAATTTAGTTTTACGGATTTGGTCACGTGGGGCCCACCCGAGGAATTTTACATTTTTGTGGGGCCCACGAGGTTCTGAATTTTATGGACGAATGAGAGGGCGACACGTGGCACCCCCTCCATGATGTTGGACGAAATGTTGCAAGGGTGTTATGGTCATTTGACCTATGTAGATGATAAGTCTTCTAAGCTTGATATTGTTGACAAGTCAACTTGTCCACCTAGGCTTGATCCAAGTGAAACTCATCCTAACCTCGCATTTGTTTAAGTCTAAGCCCTCCATTGTGTTTTATAAGGTTACTACTAGTGCAAGACTAGCTCATTTACACTTAGAAAAATTAGAGAACACCTTGTTCCTCTATAGTTGCTCTCGGCCAAGGCCACTTTAGGAAGAGAAAATTTTGTAGTTTTGATCCATTAGCCACAAGACTTTAACCCAATGTCCCTTAGGGTATTTTAAGGATATCTCAATAGAAAGATTTCGGAAAAACGGCGTTTTCGTATTAGTAGCAAGGCGGAAACCTAAGGAGTTCTTCAACTTTGAAGTTGGAACTTGAAGATGGGTTCTTCATAGGCCTCTAAGGAGTGCTTGGAGCGGATTGGAACCTAAGGAAAGGAGCTAAGAATTTGCTAAGGAGCGACTTTGAGTCTTGGAATTTTTAAGGGCTTATAAAGGTATAATCTTGTCGTTTTAGTAGTTAAGATTGCTTATTGATTGTAGCTATGGATATTAGCAAGCATGAGTTATATATTATGTTGTTGGATTAATGTATTGGCTATTGGAACCCTAATCCGAAATCTAGCATGTTTAGCTTTAAGATTTCAATTCAAGTCGATTATTAGTTAAGTCGTCACATGTTGTATAAAGAAGGAAATTGTAGTTGTTGAAGTTGTTTATGACTAAATAACATGTTGACCTTAGAACTTGGAATTAGGAAAGAATTGGAAAAGACCTTAGTATTGTTGGTTATGAGATTGGCCGAGAATGGCTTGGATTTTTGTACTACTTCGTAGGAATTGTAGGGCGGAATTTTACACGTATTGTAAGGCGTGTAATCCCCTTTGTTTGATTGTTGTTTGGATCCTTAAATGTGGCGTGTTGGTTATTGTATTCGACCTTGAAAAAGGTGGCAAAGTGAGTAGAAACAAAGGAAGTCTTTGCCCGATTTTCCGTAGAATTAGAGACCGTATACTTAGTATTATTCTACGTTAGAGACTAGAGGTTGATAGTCTTGTTGTGACCATTATAGGTTGACACTTCTACGTACGGCGTATTCGGCTTAGCTTGTGGATATTAGCCGAAAAGGTATGTGAACTATCTCCTCTTCTAGCATGATTCCTTAAGATAAAGAAATCGCCCTACTCCTTAAATGATCCATTCCTTGGTTGTATTTGAATTGCCTAAAGTAGAATTTGTTCTATGTACTTCCTTTGATTGTACTTTGATGTTTAAATTGTAAGTTGTATAATCCATTGCCTTAGTGAAGTTGGATTCCTAAAAGTGAAAGTATTTTACTTAAAGTACATAGAGTCTTGAAAAGGGAAGTGGTTTCCAAATCTTTTGGGCTAGTGCCTTAGTCCCAAAATCCTAAAGGTCATTATAATGACTTTAGGGGAGTCAAAGGAGTGATTTACTTAATTGTTTTAAAAGAGGAGAAATGACATGATTTAAGAGAAGTAACTTGTTTTAAAGGAGTGAGTTACTTGAGGTTTAAAAGTAGAATCAACTTGTTTTCTATATATTAAGAGACTTGAAGTGTTTTGAAAGTTAAGAACTTGATTTGTAAGTATGTGATACTTGGTTTTAATAGTATAAGTCTCTTGGTTATAAAAGGAATGAATATGTCTAAAACCATAAAGGGTTATAACGGCTTTATGGGAAGTTGGTTATAACGGCTTTATGGAAGGTTTAGAAAGTTGTCTATTTTGATTAATCGGCATAAGTTACCTATTTTGTGAAAATTTGAAGTTACTTGGTTTCAAGCTTCGAAATGAGTTTCAAAAAGTATAGTAACTTACTTTGAAGAATAGACACGCCTTGATACTACGGGTGTTAGTATCTTGGGATTTTACATGAAAATGAGTCTTTTGAAAAGAATGTACGTACGTAGTACTTTGGCCTATTTAATTGAGAATAATTCTATGTGATGCCTTGATTAGTACTTTGGCTTGATAAATTGAGAATTTGTCTAAGTGTGCCTTGATTAGTACTTTGGCTTGATAAATTGAGAATTTGTCTAAGAGTGCCTTGATAAGTACTTTGGCTTGTTAAATGAGAATTATTCTATTTGTGCCCTGATAAGTACTTTGGCTTGTTAAATGAGAATTATTCTATTTGTGCCCTGATAAGTACTTTGGCTTGTTAAATGAGAATTATTCTATTTTTGCCCTGATAAGTACTTTGGCTTGTTAAATGAGAATTATTCTATGTGTGCCTTGATAAGTACTTTGGCTTGGTTAATTGAGAATTATTTCCATGTGTGCCTTGATAAGTACTTGGCCTGAGTAGTTGAGAATTGCCTATGTGTGCTGGAAATAGCCGGTTGTGTGCTATTGGTATATCAGTCGTTTCGGGGTCATTCCCCGGGTTTGTGGCATTTGCAGATTTCGTGGAATTGCTACCCACGATGCGAGGAATACCTCATGCGGGTCCGTAAGGACTTATGCGGGTGAAATAGTCCCATGCGGGCGGGTCCAGCCTATGCGAGGAATACCTCATGCGAGTCCGTAAGGGCTTATGCGGGTGAAATAGTCCCATGCGAGGAATACCTCACGCGGGTCCACGCGGCCTATCTGGTTGAAATAGTCCCAGGAGTAGGATGGCTAAATGATACTGCGGGCGGATGGTCCTGTTTTGATCATGAGCTTCCTATTTTATATTGTAAGGATACTACTGTTTACTCTCATTGTTAGTAAGGCACAATGTGTTGTAATTTGATTATCATATATGTCCCCGGATTTGTTTGTGTTACCCTATGGTCATGCTTTTACGATGTGGGATTCCGGGGCATGAGACCACGTGGTATTTAGGACACCGGTGGGACTTGATGTTCATGTATGCCTATTGGTGTTATCTTATATCACGGACTGCCGGCAGTGATGAAGGATTCCACGGGCATGATTGATGTTATGGGCGTGAGACCCATGGTTATATTTTAGAAATGACTTGAGGGCATGCGTCCCTGACTTGTTATGACTGCTTATGTGTTGTGTACTGTAGGTTGGCTATCATACATGTCTCCTGTTTTGTTTAGATTATGATTTCATTCTGAGTACGCATTTCACATACTTGGTACATTCTTCGTCTTGACATCCTTGGTGCGTTCACGCCGCAGAGTGTAAGTCTGTTGTTGGTGATCGGCAGTGTAGGATCCTGCTCGGGGTTTTGGATAGCTCCTCTGTCCGTGAGTTTATCTTTTGGTATATATCCTTGATGCAAGCTTTATGCAGTTTTGGGTGCTGGGGCCTTGTCTGTCATATTTGATTTAACTCCTAAGTGCTGTATTCATATGTGGGATTGGACTCGTATGCGGTGTAGTGTCTTTTGTTTATGTATATATGGCAGCCTTGTCGGCTTTGCCCTTATGCGTCACGTTGGTTTTAAGAAAAAAATGAGGTGTTATTTAATTTCCAGATTTTACTTGTGTTGTTAAGGTAGAAGGGTGCCCGGGTAGGGCACGATCCACTGCTTCGGGGTTGGGGTGTGAGTGGTATCGAGCGATCGGTCCTCGGAATGTCTAGAGGCGTGTCTAGTAAGTCTTGATTATCGGTGTGTTGCGCGCCACACCCATAAGCGAGGAGCTACGGGGACATTTAGGAGTTGGTTTCTATTCTTCTCACTCTATGATCGTGCCATGAAATGTTAGTAAGATAATTCCTCTCGGCGTATTGTTGTGTTCTGATTATGCCTCGAGAGGCAACGGCCAGAAGGGCAAAGGAGTAGCAGAGCTACTAGTCGGACTCGAGAGTTGATAGGGCTTATGCCCGAGTTATCTGGATGTTGTTCGCGATCGGCGAGTTCTTCGCCCGAGTTTTGAGGCCAGCACGAGCCTCCATTTTCTCGATTAAGGGAGACTTTAGGGTCATGAAGGAAGCCATTATGTTATTGACCAAGATAAGCGGTCTGCGGTTTCGTCGGCGAGGAGGTTATTCGGCGATCTGAGCATGTGTCACAGAGGGTAGAGGCGGCTCGGAGATCTGCGTAAGAGGCTAGACCGGTTGGTTATTCGGTGAGTTTTGGGCCGAGCTGCCTCGAAGAATGAGTGAGATATTCGCCCAGCCTACCCAAAGACGTACCCCGCACTCACGGGTGGAAGATGGACCCACAAGGTATTTAGGAGCGGTCCAGCTCCGGTCGAGGTTCTCGGAAGGCGAGGATTTTCTCGATCAAGGCCACCTATTCCTCGATGTTTGGATGTGGTAAGCGTCATTCGGAAATGTCGTTATGGCACGGGTCTTTGTTTTTATTGTGGCGTCCGGGCCATATTCGAGTATGTCCTTTTAGAAGGAGCAGGTGAGGTGGCTCACCTATGGGGCAGTAGTTGGTTCCCTTTCCTCCGGTTTGTCGTCCCGGCGAGATGTTCGGATGTCGGCCCGGTAGTGGTAGAGTCGAGTGGAGTTTATAGTTCTGGCGGTCCTTCGAACCGAAGAAATGACGTGACTACTGGGCAGGATCAGGAGGCGACATCGCACGGGGTTACAGGTATATCTCAATTCTTTTTGATCATACGTGTGTTGATAGATTCAGATTTTACCCTAGCATATATGTTTTCCCTTTGTTGCTAGAGTTGTAAAGTGATAGTACCCCAGGGGTAGGAATACTTTGATTAGTAAAGTGAGAAGTTATGAATGTTGACAAGAATGATAAGTGAACTGAGACTATAGTTGTATAGAGTTCACAAGTTGTAATTACCCCATATAAGTGTAAGACCGATAGGGAAGATTGTACAGTAGAAATACTTTGGCTTATGTGACGAACCTCTAGTAAATAGGGGATAGGGTAAGAAGTACCTTGAGATAAGAGTGAGATTTATTTGGACTAAGAATGAGGAGTTAAGTGTGTGAAGAGTCGGGTTATGGACTCATTTCGGTCACCGATAGTATGGAATGGGGTGATGTGATTAGAAATGGTCAGATTATGTGATAGGGTCCCGAGGATGCAAGGCCCAAGTTTAGTTAATCGTTGTACAAGTTTGTGGACGCGTTCCACCGGAACTAGGTCGTAAGGACCGAGAAGAGCCTTAACGGGAATGTAAGTAACTATATGGCCAAGTTTGGATAGTAACTCGAGTTGGGAACAGAAACAAAATTTGAGATTTTGTACGTGTACTAGATGAGTTTGAAAGTACGAGAAAGTATGACAAGTAAGGAAAGAAAGGAACCTCTAAAGATCCCGTGTTGGGGAAGACTGTAACCTTCGAGTTTTGTGAGAAGGGACCACGGACGGAAGGTCCATTATTATGTTTACGTATGTTATGTGGTGGCCATGTGTGGCATCGTTGGTCTTGTGCATTTGATTGATGGGCATAGTATAGAGATTGTGCCGGAGTTTGTATAGCGTGACAACCGACTAAGAACATTCGGGGACGAATATTTCTAAGGGGGGAAGAATGTTACACCCCGTAAGTCCAGGACATGTATAAGAGAATGTACGTAAGGAAACAAGACTTGGAAATTAGTACGAAAGGAAGAATTGTTTTTCCGACGGAAAATCTTCCGAACGTCGGAAAGGAAAAATGCTCGTTGTTGAGAATTGGATTCTCAAAAGACAATATTTGTAAAGTATGGAACTTATTAACACTATGAAAATTTATTTTTACGGATTTGGTCACGTGGGGCCCACCCGAGGAATTTTACATTTTTGTGGGGCCCACGAGGGTTACGGAATTTTATGGACGAATGAGAGGGCGACACGTGGCACCCCCTCCATGATGTTGGACGAAATATTGCAAGGGTGTTATGGTCATTTGACCTATGTAGATGATAAGTCTTCTAAGCTTGATATTGTTGACAAGTCAACTTGTCCACCTAGGCTTGATCCAAGTGAAACTCATCCTAACCTCACATTTGTTTAAGTCTAAGCCCTCCATTGTGTTTTATAAGGTTACTACTAGTGCAAGACTAGCTCATTTACACTTAGAAAAATTAGAGAACACCTTGTTCCTCTATAGTTGCTCTCGGCCAAGGCCACTTTAGGAAGAGAAAATTTTGTAGTTTTGATCCATTAGCCACAAGACTTTAACCCAATGTCCCTTAGGGTATTGTAAGGATATCTCAATAGAAAGATTTCGGAAAAACGGCGTTTTCGTATTAGTCGCAAGGCGGAAACCTAAGGAGTTCTTCAACTTTGAAGTTGGAACTTGAAGATGGGTTCTTCATAGGCCTCTAAGGAGTGCTTGGAGCGGATTGGAACCTAAGGAAATGAGCTAAGAATTTGCTAAGGAGCGACTTTGAGTCTTGGAATTTTTAAGGGCTTATAAAGGTATAATCTTGTCTTTTTAGTAGTTAAGATTGCTTATTGATTGTAGCTATGGATATTAGCAAGCATGAGTTATATATTATGTTGTTGGATTAGTGTATTGGCTATTGGAACCCTAATCCAAAATCTAGCATGTTTAGCTTTAAGATTTCAATTCAAGTCGATTATTAGTTAAGTCGTCACATGTTGTATAAAGAAGGAAATTGTAGTTGTTGAAGTTGTTTATGACTAAATAACATGTTGACCTTAGAACTTGGAATTAGGAAAGAATTGGAAAAGACCTTAGTATTGTTGGTTATGAGATTGGCCGAGAATGGCTTGGATTTTTGTACTACTTCGTAGGAATTGTAGGGAGGAATTTTACACGTATTGTAAGACGTGTAATCCCCTTTGTTTGATTGTTGTTTGGATCCTTAAATGTGGTGTGTTGGTTATTGTATTCGACCTTGAAAAAGGTGGCAAAGTGAGTAGAAACAAAGGAAGTGCTGCCCGATTTTCCGTAGGATTAGAGACCGTATACTTAGTATTATTCTACGTTAGAGAATAGAGGTTGATAGTCTTGTTGTGACCATTATAGGTTGACACTTCTACGTACGGCGTATTCGGCTTAGCTTGTGGATATTAGCCGAAAAGGTATGTGAACTATCTCCTCTTCTAGCATGATTCCTTAAGATAAAGAAAGTATGTCCTACTCCTTAAATGATCCATTCCTTGGTTGTATTTGAATTGCCTAAAGTAGAATTTGTTCTATGTACTTCCTTTGATTGTACTTTGATGTTTAAATTGTAAGTTGTATAATCCATTGCCTTAGTGAAGTTGGATTGCTAAAAGTGAAAGTATTTTACTTAAAGTACATAGAGTCTTGAAAAGGGAAGTGGTTTCCAAATCTTTTGGGCTCTTGCCTTAGTCCCAAAATCCTAAAGGTCATTATAATGACTTTAGGGGAGTCAAAGGAGTGATTTACTTAATTGTTTTAAAAGAGGAGAAATGACATGATTTAAGAGAAGTAACTTGTTTTAAAGGAGTGAGTTACTTAAGGTTTAAAAGTAGAAGAAACTTGTTTTCTATATATTAAGAGACTTGAAGTGTTTTGAAAGTTAAGAACTTGATTTGTAAGTATGTGATACTTGGTTTTAATAGTATAAGTCTCTTGGTTATAAAAGGAATGGATATGTCTAAAACCATAAAGGGTTATAACGGCTTTATGGGAAGTTGGTTATAACGGCTTTATGGAAGGTTTAGAAAGTTGTCTATTTTGATTAATCGGCATAAGTTGCCTATTTTGTGAAAATTTGAAGTTACTTGGTTTCAAGCTTTGAAATGAGTTTCAAAAGTATAGTAACTTACTTTGAAGAATAGACACGCCTTGATACTACGGTGTTAGTATCTTGGGATTTTACATGAAAAGGAGTCTTTTGAAAGAGATATGCGTCACGTAGTACTTTGGCCTATTTAATTGAGAATAATTCTATGTGATGCCTTGATTAGTACTTTGGCTTGATAAATTGAGAATTTGTCTAAGTGTGCCTTGATTAGTACTTTGGCTTGATAAATTGAGAATTTGTCTAAGAGTGCCTTGATAAGTACTTTGGCTTGTTAAATGAGAATTATTCTATTTGTGCCCTGATAAGTACTTTGGCTTGTTAAATGAGAATTATTCTATTTGTGCCCTGATAAGTACTTTGGCTTGTTAAATGAGAATTATTCTATTTTTGCCCTGATAAGTACTTTGGCTTGTTAAATGAGAATTATTCTATGTGTGCCTTGATAAGTACTTTGGCTTGGTTAATTGAGAATTATTTCCATGTGTGCCTTGATAAGTACTTGGCCTGAGTAGTTGAGAATTGCCTATGTGTGCTGGAAATAGCCGGTTGTGTGCTATTGGTATATCAGTCGTTTCGGGGTCATTCTCCGGGTTTGTGGCATTTGCAGATTCCGTGGAATTGCTACCCACGATGCGAGGAATACCTCATGCGGGTCCGTAAGGACTTATGCGGGTGAAATAGTCTCATGCGGGCGGGTCCAGCCTATGCGAGGAATACCTCATGCGAGTCCGTAAGGGCTTATGCGGGTGAAATAGTCCCATGCGAGGAATACCTCACGCGGGTCCACGCGGCCTATGCGGGTGAAATAGTCCCAGGAGTAGGATGGCTAAATGATACTGCGGGCGGATGGTCCTGTTTTGATCATGAGCTTCCTATTTTATATTGTAAGGATACTACTGTTTACTCTCATTGTTAGTAAGGCACAATGTGTTGTAATTTGATTATCATATATGTCCCCGGATTTGTTTGTGTTACCCTATGGTCATGCTTTTACGATGTGGGATTCCGGGGCATGAGACCACGTGGTATTTAGGACACAGGTGGGACTTGGTGTTCATGTATGCCTATTGGTGTTATCTTATATCACGGACTGCCGGCAGTGAGGAAGGATTCCACGGGCATGATTGATGTTATGGGCGTGAGACCCATGGTTATATTTTAGAAATGACTTGAGGGCATGCGTCCCTGACTTGTTATGACTGCTTATGTGTTGTGTACTGTAGGTTGGCTATCATACATGTCTCCTGTTTTGTTTAGACTGTTATGATTTCATTACAGTACTTACTGTTTCACATACTTGGTACATTCTTCGTACTGACCTCCTTCGGGGGGCTGCGTTCATCTTGCGAGTGTAGGTCTGTTGTTTGGTGATCGGCAGGTGTAGGATCATGCTCAGGGTTTTTGGATAGCTCCCTCTGTCCAGGAGTTTATATTTTTGGTATATATCATTCGATCTGCAGGCTTTATGCAGTTTGGTGCTGGCGGGGCCTTGTCCGTCATATTTCGATTTAACTCCTAAGTGCAGTATTCATATGTGGGATTGGACTCATGTACGGTGTAGTGTCTTTTGTTTATGTATATATGGCAGCCTTGTCGGCTTTGCCCTTGCACGTACGTTGGTTTTAAGAAAAAAAAATGAGGTGTTATTTAATTTCCGCAGTTTTACTTGTGTTGTTAAGGTAGAAGGGTGCCCAGGTAGGGCACCAGTCACGGGCCCGGGGTTCGGGGTGTGACAAACCTCTTCCTATCTTTTCTAGCATGATTGTTGTGAACTATGTAGTACGGTAGACGTACATGTGCTAAGTGAATTTGGTTGGTTTATTGATTTTAAAAGATAAAGGACTTGACTTATATTTGACTTGATATAATATGTGAAGAACTTGAATTGTGTAGAAGGTTGTGAAACCTCATTCGCGAGTAATAAGTACTTAGTTTTAAAATAATAACGTTATATTGATTTCGGGAATGAGGATAAGTATCGAACAAACCACTGCAGCGTTAATAAAGAAAAATGTATCGACTAATTAATTACTATTAAAACCAGTATAAACCTCCATCTGCATAGAAGCTAAGATAAGACAAAATTGTATTACATTTCCTAGATCATGGCTGCTTTAATAAGAATCACTATAAACAAGCATTAATTTTCTTGAATTTCCAAAGTAAGGAACTTGATTTCTAAAAGAAAAGAGACTTGAGGAATTGAAGAGTTTTTGGTTTAAAAGAAAGACATGGTTTTGTCTTAAATTGGTTTAAAACATAAAGTGTTATAACAGCTTTATGGGAAGTTAGTTATAACGACTTTATGAAAGCAAAAGAATGGTTTTATCATTGGTTTTAAAATGGTAACTTGACTTTAAAAGGAGAAGTGTTTTGGGTCTAAAAAGGAGGCATGGTATTGTCTTAATTTGGTTTAAAAAGGAAAGTATGGAAGTTGTTTTGGTTTACTTAAAATGTTAGTCACTCTATTTTTATAATACGGACATCGGGTGACCTTTGTAAAAGAAATGGATCTTTTAAAAAGAATTTAACGTACGTATCACTTTGGGGTTAAAACCTGGACTTTGGCATAAAAATGAAAGTACCTTGAGTTGTGTGTAACTTGCCTACGTTTGCGTATGATATCCTTGTCGTGCTAGTATTGTAATTCTATACCACCGCGTCTCTCGATGGAGGGCCGGCTGATTTGTTATGATCTTACTTGGACGTCTGGCGGTGTGAGCATTCCACGTGCGGCACGTGACTATTATTCCATGGACTAGCTCTCGCGAGGTTTCTACCGATTCGACTTGGTATCGGTAGTTGGCTCGTACTTGCCCGAAGTCGTGGCTGATTGACAGTATCGGTAGTTAGCCTCGTACTTGCCCGTTCAGTTTTGTGACAAAGTCTCGTGATTCCGGCAGTATCGGTAGTTAGTCTTCGTACTTGCCGACAGCTCATTAAGCGCGAGCTTAGTATCTGGTAGTTGGCTTTCGTACTTGCCCTGGGTCAGCTTCGTGGTATGGTTATGTAGATTTATTGGTACGACTTTGGTATCTGGTAGTTGTATTTCGTACTTGCCCCGGTCAGTTGATGATGCGACTTTGGTATCTGGTAGTTAGCCTTCGTACTTGCCCCGTACGGTTTTTATGACACAGGTGGGACCTGGTGTTCATGTATACTTCTTGGTGTTATTATATCATAGACTGCCGACAGTGAGGAAGGTATTCCACGGGCATGATTGATGTTGTGGGCGTGAGACCCATAGTTATATTTGAGTGATGACTTTGAGGGAGTAAGTCACGACTTCGTATTTGCTTACATATTATGTCTTGTAGTTTGGTTATCATATATGTCTCTGTTTTATATAGACTACTATGATTTCATTCTGATATTTTGATTTCACATACTTGGTACTGTTGTCTTGACCTCGCCCGGGGTTGCGTTCATCCGCAGTGAGGTACATCGGTTGTGGATCCTCGCTCATAGGATCACAGTTCAGCGTTTTGGGAAGCTCCGTTTCTCCGGAGGCTTATCTTTGGTATAGTCCCCTGTCAGTGTAGTTACTTGTACATTCAGGGGTATGGCGGGGCCCTGTCCCGTCATAGTTATGGTTACATTCTTAAGTGCAGAAGCGTATGGCGAGGGTTTGTAAAAGGATTTAAGCTATTGATTTGATATATATATGTATATATTCGGGAAGGTGACCGTTTTAGTTGCTTGTTTCATACTTTATGTCTTGTCTCATGTTTTAGTTTTTATTTCCGTTGATTTTCTCTGATGTTGTATCACTAGGGTGCCCGGGGTAAGGCACCAGTCGCGGGCCCGAGGTCGGGTCGTGACAAAAGTGGTATCAGAGCAGTTAGTCCTCGGAAAGTGTCTGATCGTGTCAGTAAGTCTTGATTATCGGTGTGTTGTGCACCACATCTATAATCGAGGAGGTTGCGAGACATTTAGGATTGGTTTCCATTCTTCTCACTCACGAGATGGTGCCTTAGAGCCATGTTGTAAGTTGGACTCCTCGGCGTATTCTTTTATATCGATTATGCCTCGCGCAAGCAACCAGAGCCCGGAAGGCAAGGTAGCGAGAGAGGCTGCGAGTAGAGCACGGAGGTTACGAGCGAAGGCCCGATTTTTACGAGGTGGTGCTACGAGCGGATTCAACGATACCGCCCGGCCCAAATTTAGAAGCGGCGGTAGCTCACGAGGCCACGATATCCGAGCCTCGGTCCCACGGCGGGAGCGGAGGATATGGATTGCAAGGAAATGGCGATTACTAGTTAGGTTTATGGCGAGACTTGAGGGCGAGCGAAGTCGGTGGTACGATAGTGCGCACCCGGGCGATAGTTGGAGACCGGGACTTCTTAAGTTCGATCCACGATGTTCTATGGATCGAGGCGAGATGACCCTCGTGAGTTTATCAAGCGATTCTGACGGATCATGAGTGATCAAGGCCTCGAGGCGATCGGTGGTATTGAGTTCGCATCGGCTGCGTGATCTGCGATCGTGGTTTGATTCATAGGAAGCGTCGGGGAGCATGCTCTTTGGTGTATGGGGCGAGTTCTCGTGGGCATTTCTTGCACATTTCTTGCCCCACGGATGAGGAGGGCTCGCCGACAGATTTTGATGTTGAGGCGGGGCGGGCGTGCGGTTCGGGAGTACAACGTGGAGTTCGACTTCGTTGGCGATATGTCGGCGTTAGTGGCAAATATGGAGGGCGAGTGCACCGCTACGTCCGCGAGGCTCGATGACTACTTGGCGAGGCTTTCTGGGTGTAGCTCTTGGCCGGGCATGGGCATTGCCGCATGCGAGCTTATGCACTTAGGTGTGAGGCGGAGAGGTCGGCGGAATGACCAGGATCGATGAAGAGGCGAGCAGCGGTCTTTTGGCGACTTCGGCGGACCGCCTCGGCCGAACTAGTTATGCGCCTCCACGATGATAAGTGGTCCTCCGCGATCTTGAGGCATCAGTATTCGGGAAGCGGTCGGGGCTCGAGGTTGAGTTTTCGGGAGTAGTGGTGTTGACGGATGAGGCCACCCTTACCTCGGTGTGGCGTTGCGGTAGAATCCATAAGGGAGTGTCGTCTTTGGTTGGAGGTTGTTTTACATGCGGCGGCGGGGCCATTTACGAGAAATTGTCCAGGCCAGGTAGCGCGGATGTAGAGACTCGGCGCCGGGATCTATGGTGGTTCATCACGCCTACTATCGTCTGCGAGCGTGCCTATGATTAGAGTAAAGCGGTAGATACAGGTATATCCTTAACCCTCTAGAGATTAGTATGCTTGATATGATGATCTCATTATTGTGTGCTATGTACGGATAACGTTGTGTTATTGATGTGTTAGTAAACATGGGTAGTTGAAAAGGTAAGTATGGGGGTATGGAAGGTGTGAACCTTAGGATATTACACGTTGAGACCTTAGATGTAAGTTCGTCTCGAGTAAAAGACTTTGCGGGTGATCCTTGTCGGAGAGCATTATATACATGGGGTGTATTAGTGGGATAATTCCTTGGGTTGTGTAAGATGAAAGTGGTAGCTTTCAGGACTTGAATAGGTAAGATTGTTCCGGATCGGGGAACAAGAGTTTAACGCAATTATGGGTCGGGTTGAGGACCATTTGCGGGTCGACCCGCAGCCCGGTTTGGGGTGGGGTCAGTTCGAGGTGGTCCCGCCGGGTGGTAGGGTCACGAGGGTGCTAAGCCCAGGTTTAGGTAACCATCGTAAGAGTTCGTGGATACGTTCGACCAGAATCGGACCATGAAGACCGGGAATGGCCTTAAGGGAATTTGAGGCTAGTATGATGACCAAGTTAGAGATAGTGACCCCGAGATTTTGGAAACTGAAGCAATGATAGAAATGTGGTACGTATTGTAGGAAGATTTCGAGTGTACGAGGAAGATACGACGAGTAAGAAAAGAGGCTAAGATGTGTTAAGATGATGGAAGTGTCCTTTTTATAAGTGAAGAGGGGAAGAAAGTATCCTTTGGACCATGGGTGGAAATTTTGTGTTGTTATGCACGTTAGAGGTGATTCCTCGTTGGCTTGGATTGAGAGTTGCGTGTATGTTATACTATGGCCATTGGTGGCAGGTTTGGTTTGGTAAGTATAGTAGTGAAGACTATACCGGCGCAGATATGTTTTGGAGACTTAGAAGGAACATTTGGGACGAATGTTTCTAAGGGGGGAAGAATGTTATACCCCGTAGTTCTAGGGTATGTATGTGGGGACGTACGTACGAGAATACGACAGAAATTTTGGAAAGAAAGAAATGTGTGATTTTTCGACGGAAAAGTTTCCGGGTTTTGTGAAGGAAAAAGGTTCGTTAGTGGGAATTGGATTCCCAGATTTGGTATTTGGACTTCTTGGATTATATTAGAATTATGAGATTTTATTTTCGGAAATGGTCACTTGGGGCCCACGGGTGAAATTTACGGTTTGTAGCCCACTTTGTTTTGAGATTTTCGGTATTTTGGATATTTTGGAAGACAAAATATTTTGGGCCAGTAAGGGGCGACACGTGTCACCCTCGAGTGGCCATGTGGGCGGGTGGAGGAGACAGTGGCTAGCTTGTCCTGGCCGAAATAGCCATGACACTGAAGCCGTCGTTGGCCATGTGGTGTGGTGGGACCCACACACACATGGCCCAATCTTGACCACACACTTGCATAGATCTTGACCCTTGATTCTTCTATATATACCCCCTTAGTTGAAGACTTCATATCATCCACACTTAAGTCTTCCAAGGCAAAATACTCCCTCCCTTTAGGCTTGTGTTTTCGTCCCTCCCCCCTCATGTGTAGAAAATACTTTGTGTATTGTTGTATAATCCCAAATACCTTAGCCTAGTATCCCTAGTTGTATTTCAAAGATATTTCAATACTAGGAGCCCGGAAATACTACTTTTTTTTTCCAAAAGTCGCAAAATGAAACCCTAGAAAATCTTCATAAGCTTGGTTGAAGTGTTAAGAGAAGTTGTTTAGAAACTTCTAAGGGTTGCTTGGAGCAGGTTGGAGCGTAAGGATTTGGAGCTAAACGTTGCTCAGAATCGACTTATAATCTTGGATAATTTTGGGCTTATCGAGGTAATGATCTTTACCCCCCCTATTGTAATTAGATATTACATGTGGTAGTAATGTATAGTTGAGTATACTATATGTAGAATGAATATTATAAAGGATTGAACTGTATTTACAATGGACTGTATTTCTGATGAGACTTGTGTAGTATATCCGTGAAGTAGAATTGAACACGTCAGGTTAGGCGTGTAATCCCTGGAGTTGTTGGCACGTAGCGGGCCGAGTAGAGGAGGAGATATATGTGGTTACGGGGAGGTCTGCGAATTTTACGTAGAATAAGGAATCTTGTATTTAGAATATTCTACGAAGAGATCTAGAAGTTGATAGACGTTTTATGACCAGTATAGGTGGAAGTACTACGAGTAGCGTATTCTACTTGAAGGGTGGAAAAGGCTAGCAAGGTTGTAGTACTTGGAGCATTTTGCTAATTGTCGATAATCGTCGCGAGGTATGTGAACCTCTTCCTATCTTTTCTAGCATGATTGTTGTGAACTATGTAGATGCGATGAGCGTCATGTGCTAAGTGAATTTGGTTGGTTTATTGATTTTAAAAGATAAAGGACTTGACTTATATTTGACTTGATATAATATGTGAAGAACTTGAATTGTGTAGAAAGTTGTGAAACCTCATTCGCGAGTAATGAGTACTTGGTTTTAAAGTAATAACGTTATATTGATTTCGGGAATGAGGATAAGTATCGAACAAACCACTGCAGCGTTAATAAAAGAAAATGTATTGACTAATTAATTACTATTAAAACCAGTAGAAACCTCCATCTGCATAGAAGCTAAGATAAGACAAAATTGTATTACATTTCCTAGATCATGACTGCTTTAATAAGAATCACTATAAACAAGCATTAATTTTCTTGAATTTCCAAAGTAAGGAACTTGATTTCTAAAAGAAAAGAGACTTGAGGAATTGAAGAGTTTTTGGTTTAAAAGAAAGACATGGTTTTGTCTTAAATTGGTTTAAAACATAAAGTGTTATAACAGCTTTATGGGAAGTTAGTTATAACGACTTTATGAAAACAAAAGAATGGTTTTATCATTGGTTTTAAAATGGTAACTTGACTTTAAAAGGAGAAGTGTTTTGGGTCTAAAAAAGAGGCATGGTATTGTCTTAATTTGGTTTAAAAAGGAAAGTATGGAAGTTGTTTTGGTTTACTTAAAATGTTAGTCACTCTATTTTTATAATACGGACATCGGGTGACCTTTGTAAAAGAAATGGATCTTTTAAAAAGAATTTAACGTACGTAGCACTTTGGGGTTAAAACCTGGACTTTGGCATAAAAATGAAAGTACCTTGAGTTGTGTGTAACTTGCCTACGTTTGCGTATGATATCCTTGTCGTGCTAGTATTGTAATTCTATACCACCGCGTCTCTCGATGGAGGGCCGACTGATTTGTTATGATCTTACTTGGACGTCTGCGGTGTGAGCATTTCAGTGCGCACGCTCGGACTATTATTCCATGGACTAGCTCTCCATGAGGTTTTACTGATTCGGCTTGGTATCTGGTAGTTGGCTCTCGTACTTGCCCCGAAGTCGTGGCTGATTTGGCTTGGTATCTGGTAGTTAGCCTTCGTACTTGCCCCATTCAGTTTTGTGACGAAGTCTCGTGATTCCGGCTTGGTATCTGGTAGTTAGTCTTCGTACTTGCCCGACCGGCCTACGTGCGCAGCAGTATCCGTAGTTGGCTTTCGTACTTGCCCTGGGTCATCTTCGTGGTATGGTTATGTAGATTTGTTAGTACAGCTTTGGTATCTGGTAGTTGGCTTTCGTACTTGCCCCGGTCAGTTGATGATGCGGCTTTGGTATCTGGTAGTTAGCCTTCGTACTTTCCCCGTACGGTTTTTATGACACAGGTGGGACCTGGTGTTCATGTGTACTTCTTGGTGTTATTATATCATAGACTGCCGGCAGTGAGGAAGGTATTCCACGGACATGATTGATGTTGTGGGCGTGCGACCCATAGTTATATTTGAGTAATGACTTGGAGGGCGTGAGTCCCTGACTTGATATAACTGTTTATATGTGTGTACTGTAGTTTGGTTATCATACATGTCTCCTGCTTTATATAGACTATTATGATTTCATTTCTGATATTTTGATTTCACATACTTGGTACTGTTGTCTCGACCTCATTCGGGGCTGCGTTCATGCCGCAGTAGAGGTACATCGGTTGTGGATCCTCGCTCATGGATCACGATTCGCGTTTGGGAAGCTCCGTTTCTCAGAGTTTATCTTTGGTATAGTCCTGTCGGTGTAGTTACTTGTACATTCGGGGTATGGCGGGCCTGTCCCGTCATAGTTATGGTTACATTCTTAAGTGCATGAAATCTTGTTGTGAAATTTGGGTTTGTAAAAGGATTTAACTGTTCAGTTTGATATATATATGTATATATTCAGGAAGGTGGCCGTTTTGGTTAGCCTGTTTCATACTTTATGTCTTGTCTCATGTTTTAGTTTTTATTTCCGCTGATTTTCTCTGATGTTGTATCACTAGGGTTCCCGGGGTAAGGCACCAGTCGCGGGCCCGAGGTCGGGTCGTGACAGTGGTTCTACCACTACTGACGACAATATGATAATACTTATCTCATTCTTCCTGGATATCAATATCCTTACAACTCTCCTGTGTTCCAGTGTGTAGTACCTCATTTATTTTACTCCTTCCCAAAACAAATGTTTCGCTTCCCGAGCTTGCATTATTGTTATACCCCGTATTTCCAGAGTATGTACGTGAAGACGTACGTACGAAAGTTTAAGCCTTAAGGTAGGCAAGGTTCGAAATTTGTGCATAACCCCCGAAAAGAGTCGTTTTCCGACGAAACGTTTTCCAAGACTTGCGTAGGGAAAATTCCGGCTATTATGATTTCATTCTGATATTTTGATTTCACATACTTGGTACTGTTATCGACCTCCTTGGGGCTGCGTTCACGCCAGCAGTAGAAGTACATCTACCGTCGATCCGCTTATAGGATCACATTTCAGCGTATTGGGAAGCCGTTCCTTGGAGGCTTATCTTTTGGTATGTTACCACGAGTGCAGAGGTTCTTGTACATTCCGGGTATGGCGGGGCCTGTCTCGTCATAGTTGTTGTAAAAATCTTAGAGTGCAGAGCTTTGTTGTGGGCAGGGTTGTAAGGATTGTAACTGTTCAAAGGTCGATATATATATATATGCTGAAAGGCAACCGATTTGGTTGGCCTATTTTCTTTTATCTTGATCCATATCTAATTGTATGTTTAAATTTTTATTTCCGCTGGTTTTTCTCTGATGTTGTATCACTAGGGTGCCCGGGGTAAGGCACCAGTCACGGGCCCGGGTTTGGGTCGTGACAATTATCTCCCCCTTTGTGGTGTTGTCTCGTATAAATACACCCCCCCTTGGTAGAAATACTCTCCAAAGTATTGTTACTATACCCAAATTACCTTAGCCGTATACCTTGTAGTATTCCAAAGATACCTCTATACGTAGAGCCCGGAAATACTACCTTATGTCCTTTTTGTCTCAAACTGAAACCCTAAGGAAAGTCTCCATAGTTGGTTGGAGTATTAAGAAGAAGTTGCGTAGAACTTCTAGGGGTTGTTTGGAGCGGGTTGAAGCACCCGGAGTAGGAGCTAAACGTTGCTCAGGATCGACTTTATACTTGGATAATTTTGGGCTTATCGAGGTAAATATTCTTGTCCCCTTGTTGTAATTGGAAATTACATGTTGTATGATTATATAGTTGAAGTATACTATATATAGATCTGAACATAGCTTTGCGGCAATGTCTTTTGACTTAAGCCTGAATAAAGAAGAGAACTGAACTGTAATTACATAGGACTGTATTACAGTAGACTTGTGTGGTATTACGGTGTAGTAGAAATGTACACGTCCGGATTAGATGTATAACCCCCCCCTGGTTGGCTTGGTAGCCGGCCTCGATAGAGGAGGAGATTTACGCCATGTGGTTGCGGGAAAATCGCGAATTTTCTGTAGAATACGGAACCGTGCGTTTAGAAGTTAATAGACGTTTGTGGCCTTTATAGGTGGAAGTACTACGAGTAGCGTATTCTACTTGAAGAGTGGAAAAGGCTAGCAGGGGTACAGTACTGTGGAGCGTATTGCTAATTGTCGATAATCGTCGCGAGGTATGTGAACCTCTTCCTATCCTTTCTAGCATGATGTTTTGTAAACTATGTAGTACGGTAGACGTACATGTGCTAAAAGAGTTTGGTTGGTTCAAAACATAGGGTGTTATAATAGCTTTATGGGAAGTTAGTTATAACGACTCTATGTAGGTAACAGAATGGTTTATTTATTGTAGAAGTTAAGAGACTTGATCTTGAAAGATAAGAGACTTAACCTAATTGACTTGATATGTAACATTTTGTTATAAATGTTGTAAAACCTCATTCGCGAGTAATGAGCACTTGATTTTAAAAGAATAATGTATTCTTGATTTGAAATGAGAATGAGCATCGAACAAACCACGCAGCGCTTAATAAAGGGAAATGTATTGACTAATCAAGTATTATTAAAACCAAGAGAAACCTCCATCCGTAGAAGCTAAGATGAGACAAAATGATATTATATTTCCTAGATCATGGTTGCTGTTATAAGATTGTTATAAACAAGAATAACCTACTCACATATAAGGTATATGTTTCTCAAATTGTTTTAAAGGAGAATTATATTATTAAGTGATTAATACTATGAACTACAAAACCTTTCGAAAATGAGAAACTTGAGTAATTGAAATTAGGCAAACTTGAACGTTTGGAAAAGAATGTTGTTACTTGATTTTACAAAGAGTAGTGTTTTGAATTACAAAAAAAAGATAGTCACTCTATTTTTATACTACGGGTATTGTGTGACTTTTGTGAAAGGAACGGATCTTTAAAGAGTTAATGTATAAAGTACTTTGGGGATAAAAACCCGAACTTATTAATATAAAGAAGAAAGTACCTTGTGTGAATAACTTGATTGTATTGGTTTGTGATAGCCTTGTAATACCTTCTTGTTGATTTGATAAGTAAACATATTAGGATGCTACGTGTGTTAGTATTTTGTGATGTTTGTGTAAAGGTGTCACGACCCGAACCCGGGCCCGTGACTGGTGCCTTACCCCGGGCACCCTAGTGATACAACATCAGAGAAAATCAGCGGAAATAAAAACATGAACATGAATTAAGAGACATGATAAATAAACAGGCCAACCAAAACAGTTGCCTTCAGTATATATACATAAATACCCGAACAGTTATCCTTTACGGACTCTGCCCACAACAGTACTACAGACCTCTAAGATTTTTTACAACAGCTATGACGGGACAGGGCCGCCATACCCCTGAATGTATAAGAACCTCTGGACTCAGGGTAACATACCAAAGATAAGCCTCCGAAGGAACGGAGCTTCCCAACACGCTGAAATGTGATCCTATAAGCGGGGATCGACAGTTGATGTACCTCTACCTGCGGCATGAACGCAGCCCCCCGAAGGAGGTCAGTACAACAGGTACCAAGTATGTGAAACTGTAAAATACTGTAAATGAAATCATAATAGTCTATATAAAGCAGGAGACATGTATGATAACCAAACTACGATTCCAACTTAAAGCGATCAAGTCGTGGACTCGCCTCAAAGTCATCCTCACGCCCGTGGAACTCCTTCCTCACCGGCGATCTAGGTACAAATCATGTGATACGTATAACGTGTCTCGGCCCATCTTATGGACCCAAAGATAGAAAGCGTGTGGAATACATTCCGGATGAACGGTAGTCGAGTGGAATACATTCCGGATGAACCGTAGTCGAGTGAAATACATTCGGATGAGCCGTAGTCGAGTGAAATACATTCCCGGATGAACCGGTAGTCGAGTGAAATACATTCCCGGATGAACCGGTAGTCGAGTGAAATACATTCCCGGATGAACCGGTAGTCGAGTAGAACACAATACTTGCACAACAAGGCTATCACACGTAACATGGTCAAGTTTCATAACAACAAGCATAGGCAAGTTATACACAACTCAAGGTACTTTCATTTTATGTCAAAGTCAGATTTTAACCTAAAGTACTACGTCGTTAAATTCCTTTTAAGAGATTCATTCCTTTTATAAAAGTCACCCGATACGTAGTATATAAAAATGTGTGACTTATATCTTTTAAGTAAACCAAAACAACTTTCATACTTTCCTTTTTAAGACCAAATTAAGGCAATACCATGCCTTCCTTTTGGACCAAAATACTTCTCTTTTAAAAGTCAAGTTACCACATTAAAACAAATGATAAAACCCTTCTTTTGTTTTCATAAAGTCGTTATAACCAACTTCCCATAAAGCTGTTATAACACTTTATGTTTTAAACCATTTTAAGACAACACAATGCCTTTCTTTTCCCTAAAAGTTCCAGTTTGCCTAATTTCAATTACGCAAGTCTCTTTTTAGAAAAGTTTCATAGTTCAATGTCTTAATCTCTTTTTAAAACAATAGAGTAACATATGCCACATGTGAGTAGGTTAATCTTGTTCATAATCAATCTTATTAAGCAGCCATGATCTAGAAAATGTAATATCATTTTGTCTTATCTTAGCTTCTATGCAGATGGAGGTTTCTACTGGTTTTAATAATACTTAATTATTCAATACATTTTCCTTTATTAACGCTGCAGTGGTTTATCGATACACATTCTGATTTCCGAAATCAGTAAAACATTAGTCCTTTTAAAAACCAAGTACTCATTACTCACGAATGAGGTTTCACACAAAATCCATATTAATTCATTTAAGTTAAGTCTCTTATCTTATAAGATCAAGTCTCTTAACTTCTAAAATCAGTAAACCATCTTCTTTACCTCTCTTAAGACGTTATACCTAACTCCCCATAAAGCTAGTATAACTCTTTTTAAAACCTTTAAAACCAAGTGTTACTCTTCTTTCAAAAATGGTTTCTTAACAATTTTGAAATACTTCAAAATTCTTATTATTCAGGCTTAAGTCAAAAGACATTGTCGTACAACTACGTTCAATTAGCGCACGTACGTCTACCGTACTATATATTATTCAGGCTTAAGTCAAAAGACATTGCCGTACTATATATATCTTCCTTTTAAAATATCATGCTCAAGAGTATAGGAAGAATCACATACCTCGCGACGATTTATCGACTATAAGCAAAACGCTCCACGGCTATAACCCGGCTAGCCTGGTCCACCTTCTAAGTAGCCCATGCTACTTGCAGAACATTCAACCAATAAAGGTTATCAGTCTACTGTATATACAGTCCTATGTAAGTACAGTTTAACTTCTACTTATATTCTTCTGAAGTGATTTCAGTTCAAGTCTTTTCTGTAATATCCTTCTATTACAGTTCAATTCTCTTCTATGAATCTTATATTCATTTCTACACTACTACAGTATGTAATTTCCAATTACACTAGAAGGACAGTAGTATTTACCTCGATGAGCCCAAAATTATCCAAGTAAAAAGTCGCTCCTGAGCAACGTTTAGCTCCTACTCCGAGTGCTCCAATCCGCTCCAAACAACCCCAGAAGTTCTACGGAACTTCTACTAATCACTACAACCTCCTATGAAGGTTTTCCTTAGGGTTTCTTTTAGTGGGTAAAGGAAAGTATAATAGTATTTTCCGGGCTTTTCGTATAAAGGGTACTTTGGAAAGTACTACAAGGTATTTGGCTAAAGTATTTTGGGCATTATAACAATACTTGTAGAATACATTTCTACCAAGGGGGGTAGTATTTCGACTAGCACAACTAGGCTAGGGGGGGTTGCTCTCGGCTAGAGCTCTCTCAAAGGGAGGGTGTGGTGGACAAAAACAACAAGAGGAGAGGGAGGGATTTTTCAAGACTTAGACAATTTTTGGATGAATAAGTTCATCAACTTAGAGGGTATTTATAGGTCAAGAAATGGCCAACCAATGGCCAAGATCTATCCAAGTGTAAGGCAAGTGTAAGGTCAAGATGAAGCCATGTGTTTGTGGGTCCCACTTGCTCATCAACTACACAAAATATCCTACCTAACCCTTGACCACAATTTTTGCACAAAAACGTGCAACATTCCCCTTTGGCCGTCCACTTCCTTCCAATGTGAGGTGACACATGTCACCCTCCGCTGGTCCAAAATGTTTCGTCTCTCGGAAAAATCCGCAAAAATTATTAATGACATAGCCGTAATTTTCCCTACGAAAGTGTGGAAACGTTTTCGAAAAATGACTCTAATCGGGTGTTGTGTACAAATTTGAAACTTGCCTAACTTAAGGCTCAAATTTATATACGACGCCTCACGCATATACCCTGGAAATACGGGGTATAACATTCTCCCCTCCTTAGAAACATTCGTCCCGAATGTTCCTTTTAAGCCTCAAAACAAACATGCGCCAGTATAGTCTTCACTACTATACTTACGAGAACAATCTCGCCACACGGCCACGTAAAACACCGCGCAAATACTTACATCCAAGTCCACGAAACACCTCTAACATCACAAACTTTTGTCACTTTGCGCGAGGTTCTAGTGTCACTCGGCGACCCAACAATGGTACCGATCGCATGCGATCCCTGAGGTCTAAAATATACATCCTTCGCACCTTCTCCCTTCACAAGAAATGATCATATCTATGCTCGCAATACATGCTCGCCTCTACCCTTACTCGTCGTACTCTTCTCGAACACTTGAACTCTTCTAGTATACGTACCACACTTGATCCAACGCTTGCTTTCCAACCCTTGGAGTCACTACCTCCAAACTTGGTCATCTTACTAACCTCGATTTCTTCTAGGGCCATTCTCGGCCTTCACGAACTGATTTTGGTCGAACATTTCCACGAACTCATACGATGGTCATCTAAACTTGGGCCTATGTCACGACCCGAACCCGGGCCCGTGACTGGTGCCTTACCCCGGGCACCCTAGTGATACAACATCAGAGAAAATCAGCGGAAATAAAAAACATGAACATGAATTAAGAGACATGATAAATAAACAGGACAACCAAAACAGTTGCCTTCAGTATATATACATAAATACCCGAACAGTTATCCTTTTTACAGACCCTGCCCACAACAGTACTACAGACCTCTAAGAAGTGACAACAACTATGACGGGACAGGGCCCCGCCATACCCCTGAATGTACAAGAACCTACGACTCAGGGAACACATACCAAAAGATAAGCCTCCGAAGGAACGGAGCTTCCCAACACGCTGAAATGTGATCCTATAAGCGGGGATCGACAGTCGATGTACCTCTACCTGCGGCATGAACGCAGCCCCCCGAAGGAGGTCGATAACAGTACCAAGTATGTGGCGTAAAATCAGTAAATGAAATCATAATAGTCTATATAAAGCAGAGACATGTATGATAACCAAACTACGATTCCACAACATAACGATCATGTCAAGTCGGGGACTCACGCCTCAAAGTCATCCTCATGCCCGTGGAACTCCTTCCTCACCGCCGGCGATCTAGGTACAAATCATGTGATACGTATAATGTGTCTCGGCCCATCTTATGGACCCGATAGAAAGCGTGTGGGATACATTCCCGGATGAACCGGTAGTCGAGTGAAATACATTCCCGGATGAACCGGTAGTCGAGTGAAATACATTCCCGGATGAACCGGTAGTCGAGTGAAATACATTCCCGGATGAACCGGTAGTCGAGTGAAATACATTCCGGATGAACCGGTAGTCGAGTAGAACACGCGATTGCACAACAAGGCTATCACACGTAACATGGTCAAGTTTCATAACAACAAGCATAGGCAAGTTACACACAACTCAAGGTACTTTCATTTTATGTCAAAGTCCGGATTTTAACCCTAAAGTACTACGTATGTTAAATTACTTTTAAAGATACATTTCTTTTAAAAAGTTCACCTGCACGTAGTATAAAAATAGAGTGACTAACATTGTTAAGTAAACCAAAATGCTTTCCTTTGTAAAATCAAGTAACAACCTTATTTTCCAAACGTTCAAGTTTGCCTAATTTCAGATGCTCAAGTTTCTCATTTTAGAAAAGGTTTCGTAGTTCATAGTTTTAATTCTTTAAAACATAATTCTCCTTTAAACGTTTTGAGAAACATATGTCTTATATGTGAGTAGGTTATTCTTGTTTATAATCAATCTTATTAAGCAGCCATGATCTAGGAAATGTAATATCATTTTGTCTCATCTTAGCTTATGCGGATGGAGGTTTCTACCGGTTTTAATACCATACTTCATTATTCAATACATTTTCCTTTATTAACGCCGGTGGTTTGTCGATACTCATTCGATTTCCAAAATCAAGAAACATTATTCATTTTAAAACCAACTACTAATTACTCACGAATGAGGTTTCACACTTTTAACAAAATACATATCAATACCATTAAGTCAAGTCTCTTATCTTCAAAAATCAGTAAACCATTCTTTTATCACTCTTAAGACGTTATACCTAACTTCCCATAAAGCTAGTACAACTCTTATGTTTTCAAAGTCAAGTATTACTCTTCTTTCAAAAGGTCTTTTGAAACACTTCAAGTTCTTTATTACTACACATCAAATCCGTTATAAGTCAAATCGATTACCACTTTGAAACCACAAAGCATTTTCTTACCTACATAAAGTCGTTATAACCAACTTCCTATAAAGCCGTTATAACACTTTATGTTTCAAACCAATCAAATACATTAAACACGTATGCGTCTACGGTACTTCATAGTTATACACATATCATGCTAGAACAGATAGGAAGAGGTTCACATACCTCGCGACGATTATCGACTAATAGCAAAGTGCTCCAAGTACCTCAAACCGTCGGCTACTCCTTAAGCCAAGTAGATCACGCCATACGTAGTACTTTAACCTATAGAGGCCACAAGGCGCCTATTAACATCCTAGATCTCAAAGTAGAATGTTCTACGTAAAATTCAAGAAGACCTCCCGCAATGGCGTAAATCTCCTCCTCAATCGAGGCTGCCACTAAGCCAACCGGGGGTTTGCACGTCTAACTGGACGTGTACAATTCTACTCACAGTAATTCTACACAAGTCTACTGTAATACAGTCCTATGTAATTACAGTTCAGTTCACTTCTTAAAATTCAGGCTTAAGTCGCAAGACATTGCCGTAAGTATTATTCAGGCTTAAGTCAAAAGACATTGCCGCACAACTATGCTCAGTTCTATATATAGTATACTTAACTATATACTCCTACAACAAGTAATTTCCAATTACCACAGAAGGTCAAGAATGTTTACCTCGATAAGCCCAAAATTATCCGAGTTTATATGTCGGTCCTGAGCAAGGTTTAGCTCCTACTCCGTGCGCTCCAACCCGCTCCAAACAACCCTTAGAAGTTCTAACCAACTTCTACTTATAACTTCAACTACGGGTGAAGATTTACTTAGGGTTTCGTTTTGTGGCTAAAGGAAAGTATAATCGTATTTTCCGGGTTTTTCGTATAAAGGGTACTTTGGAAAGTACTACAAGGTATTTGGCTAAAGTATTTTGGGCATTATAACAATACTAGGAGAGTATTTCTATACCACAAAAAGGGGGGGTATTATACGAAAACAACTAGGCTAGGGGGGGGGGGTACCCCACGGCTAACCACTACAAAAGGGGGAGGGGGAAGCTCTCGGCCAAAGGGCCTCAAAGGGGGAGGGGGGTGTGGTGGACGAAAGCTCAAGGGAGAGGGAGTATTTTGAGACTTAGATAGATTGCTCAAGTTTTTTTTCGATGAAGAAAGTCTTCAACTAGAGGGGTATTTATAGGTCAAGTGAAGGCCAACCAATGGCCAAGATGAAGACAAGTGTGGTGCAAGTGTAGGGCTAGATTTCAACCATGTGGACCTTATCCATCTACCACACAACTTGCACAAAATATCCTACCAACTAAAGTAGCCCAAAAATCGTCCATTAAGCCGCCCACTCAAGGCCAATGTGAGGGTGAAACTTATCACCCTCTCGTTGGTCCAAAATGTTTCGTCTCTCGGAAAAATCCGCAAAAATTAAAAATGCCATAGCCGGAATTTTCCCTACGAAAGCTGTGGAAACGTTTCGTCGAAAAACGACTCCTATCGGGTGTTGTGTACAAATTTCGAAACTTGCCTAACTTAAGGCTCAAATTTTATACGTACGTCCTCACGTACATACCCTGGAAATACGGGGTATAACATTCTCCCCTCCTTAGAAACATTCGTCCCGAATGTTCCTTCTAAGCCTCAAAACAAACATGCGCCAGTATAGTCTTCACTACTATATTTACGAGAACCTGGCCACAGAAACACCCGCGCAAATACTTACATCCAAGTCCACGAGGAAACACCTCTGACATCACAAACTTTTGTCACTTTGCCGCGGGGTTCTAGTGTCACTCCGGCGACCCAACAAATGGTACCGGACTGCATGCGATCCCTGAGGTCTAAAATATACATCCTTCGCACCTTCTCTCAAGAAATGATCATATCTATGCTCGCAATACATGTTCGCCTCTACCCTTACTCGTCGTACTCTTCTCGAACCCTTGAACTCTTCTAGTATACGTACCACACTTCAGTCAACGCTTCTGTTCCCAACCCTTGGAGTCACTACCTCCAAACTTGGTCATCTTACTAACCTCGATTTCTTCTAGGGCCATTCTCGGCCTTCACGAACTGATTTTGGTCGAACATATCCACGAACTCATATGATGGTCATCTAAACTTGGGCCTAGCATCCTCGTGACCCTACCACCTGGCGGGACCACCTCGGACTGACCTCACCACATTCCGGGCTACGGGTTGACCCGCGAATGGTCCTCAACCCAACCCGTAATCGTGCCAACTTTCTCGGTCCTCGCCCTGCAACATTCTTACAATTTGCGTCATGAAAGCTACCACTTTCACCTCACACAACCCAATGAATTTCCCACAATACATTTTACGCATACCAAGTATTTTAACAAAGACTAACCGTAAGAATCTCTCCTTTAAGACGACCTTACCTCTAAGGTCTCAACATGAAATATTCTAAGGTTCACACTTCCCATGCCCTCATACTTATCCTTCCAACTAACCATGTTTTCTAACTCACAAATAACACAACGCTATTCGTACATAGCACATAAATATAAGGTCATCATATCACGCATACAAATCTCTAGAGGTTAAGGATATACCGAAGCTACCGCTCACTCTAATCATAGGCACGCCTGCAGGCGCATAATCGTAAAAAGCGATGAACCCGCCATCGATCCGGTAAGGCTGCGCTGCGCTGCGGTACCTCTCTTATAAGCACGATCTCGTCACATGACCGACGGCGCAGTGAAACAAGCACCGATAAAAGACGACATTCCGGGATGATGTTTGCCACATCGTGCACCGAGAGGGCATGAATCCTGGCCTAGCACTCACGTATACGCGGAACCGAAGCCACGAGCTCGACCAGCTCGAATACCGAACGCCCCGACGATCGGGGACCACTGCATCGTGGAGGTACATAACTAGGCTGGCCGAGGCGATGCCGCCTCGAAAGTTACCAAAGGACCTCGCTGCTCGGCCTCTTCTGGCGATCTCGGCCATTCGTCGACCTCTCCGTGCCTCACATCCTAGTGCATGAGCTTGCGTGCGGGCAATGTCCATGCCCGGTGAAGAGCTACACCCGCAAGCCTCGCCATTAATCATCTAGCCGGTGATGTAGCGGTGTACTCGTCCTCCATATCGGCTACCACGGGAACATACCGAGCTAATGAGTCGAACTCCACATTGTACTTCTAACCGTTCGCGATCCCGCCTCAACGTCAAAAATCTGTCGGCGAGCCCTCCTCATCTGGAGGCAAGAAGTGTGCAAGAAATGCCTTTGAGAACTCGTCCCATATAGCGGAAGTGCATTCTCTCCCGGGACAGCTCACGAATCAAACGATCGGCTGCGGTATCACGCGGCCGATGCGAACCTAGGACCACCGACTCGGTATCCGATGCCTTAATCACTCTCGCGACCAGAATCGCCGGATGAACTCCTGCGGATCATCCTCGTGCCTCGACCCATAAAACTCGCGGGTTACACCTCGTAAAATCCCGTAGTCTCAAATCGCTCGGGGTGCACTACGGGTGCTATCGGGCTGAGCTGCTGATTCAGCCTATCCTCATATTCGGCCCACGACGCGGCGATGGCGCCATCTCCTTGTACCCTCTCATCCGCTCGGTGTGGGACCGGAGGCTCAGTATTGTAGTCTCAGTGACCATCGCTGCGGCTCTAAACTCGCTGGTCTTTGGCGGCGTCGCGAAACCCGCCGTCGGCATCGCTCTCGTGCATCGACCGGCTGCGCCTCGTACTCCTCAGTATCCACTAACAGCTCCTCATCGCTTTGCCCATCTGGGCTCAAGGTTTTACGCGGAGGCATAACTGGTAAAGCAAAGGAATACGTCAGAGGGGTCCAACTTATCACACAGCTCTAGGGCACGATCTCAGAATGAGAAGAATGGAAACCAATCCTAAATGTCCTATAGCTTCCTGATTATAGATGTGGTGCACAACACACTGATAATCAAGACTCTACTAGACACGGTCTGTAGACACTTTCCGAGGATTAACTGCTCTGATACCACTTTTGTCACGACCCAAACCCGGGCCCGTGACTGGTGCCTTACCCCGGGCACCCTAGTGACACAACATCAGAGAAAATCAGCGGAAATAAAAAACATGAACATGAATTAAGAGACATGATAAATAAACAGGACAACCAAAACAGTTGCCAAGGGGGAGGGAGGAGGCTCTTGGCCGAACTCTACACTAAGGGGAGGGAGGAGGATTTAACACTTAGAATTATATGGAATGGATGAAGAAGTCATCCAAAGGGGGGGTATTTATAGGTCTTGCAAAGGCCAACCAATGGCCAAGATCTTGCCAAGTGCAAGGCAAGTGTAGGGCCAAGATCTTGCCAAGTGCACCTTATCCATCTACCACAAAATATCCTACCAACTCCAAGACAAAAAGCCAACCCATTCGTCCACTCCACCGCCCAAGACGTCTTCCAATGAGAGGGTGCCAAGTGGCGCCCTCTTGTTGGTCCAAAATGTTTCGTCTCTCGGAAAAATCCGCAAAAATTAAAAATGACATAGCCGGAATTTTCCCTACGAAAGCTGTGAAAATGTTTCGTCGAAAAACGACTCTAACCGGGTGTTGTGCACAAAGTGAAATCGTCCAAGCCTATGTAAAAGTTTCAAATTTTCTACGTACGTCCTTACGTACATACTCTGGAAATACGGGGTATAACATGTTCCTTTGACGATACTGTGAATATCATTATCATCTTTTTATATGTCTCATTAAGGACTTAGAAACAATTTAGATATGCTTTCATCATATGAATCAATAACATGATTATTCATAACTTCTAGGAGTAGAATATTATTGAACAGTACCACGATTATATTTCATAACATGGAACATGCCAAAAGGAAGAAATAATATGTCTTAACATACCTTGATAAGTGGAGAAAACCTTAAACAAACTTAGGAATTTTAACTGTTGCTGCTTCTAATTTCCTGAGAGACAAAACTATGTTGCTGCTTCATTCTCGCTACTACTACTTTGTAAGTTCTTTGTTTTCTCAATTATCAAAGTGAAGTGTTTTGCTGTTTTAAAAAAATAATAGGGGCTTAGGTGCTCGTTGTTGTATGAAAATTGAAAAGGAGAAGACAGATTGCAATTTGGCTTTTAGCCAAATGTTTTCATTCGTATATATTGCCTCCCACTTAGCCAACTTTGGCGGTGGGAGGCTTTATTACTCGCCACCTATGCCTCTACATACACGGATCACTTAATTTAATTAAGTGACCTGCCTCCGTATAATTAATCAATCATACACATAAATAATTTTTTATTCCAATTCACTTAAATCCTAAAAACTCATAAGACATTCGTATACTCGATGTCATAATTTGTAATATGACATTAGTCGATCACATCTTTTGGGGATATACAACTATTATTATTAATCCTCATCGTCACGCTTATTGCATCCAAAAATATTTCGGGATCACATCCTTTTGTATACTAATTTATTTAATATCATATGTAAATATAACAAAAAATTTCAAACACTCGGGTCTATTTCCTTCGTTTACGTGGTCAAATTATCGCCCAAAATTACAAGTATGGTGGGGCCTTGTCCTTTTCCTTGTGATGTCATGTATTCTTTATAGGCTTGTAGACAAATGTCATGTGTATGGTAGTTGATATGGCCCTATCAGCTATGATGTATATGTCAATCGAATATTTGGCAACGACCCTTGTGGCCATGATTGATTTCGATTGGCTGGTAAGTATGTGAAGACTGGTGCTCGGTATGTAAGGTCCGGGTGCCCGTCATGACCCTCCGGTTTGGGTCGTGACAAATCTCGTCCCACGCTTTGACGATATGCCTCTCACAAGAAAGGAACTACGGAGGGTTATGTGTGATATTTTGACCGACCGTGTGCCTTAAAAAAAGGACTTGCGTATCATGCCATGATGAATAATGCTGAATCTGGGGTTGTGCAAATCAGCACAAGGCATGAGAAGGGCAACACCTCTTTTGCTAATCCACTATATGATGTTGAAGAAGAGGACAATTCCACCTTTAATAATCCATTGTCTAGTCCAGAATGTAGGGATTCCTTTTTTATGAAGAAATCCATAATTGAGGAGTTCTTGGAAGAAGATGTTTCTCTTGAAATGAGCATGAAAATTTAGTACTCCAACATGTGTTGAGTGTTCTTGAAGAACATGAAGAGACACAAGAAGAACAACTATTTTACACATGTTGCAAGGTAAGTGAAAAAGTATGCAATCTAATTATTGATGGCAGAAGTAGCACCAACTTGGCCTCCATGGAAATGGTGGAAAAGTTAAAACTACCCACCCGCAATCATCTGAGGCCATATGATCTCCAACGTTTAAACCAAAACAAAAGGCTAAGAGTAGAAAAATAAACTCTTGTTAGCTTTCGGATTGGCACGTACAAAGATGAACTATGGTGTGACATCCAACCTATGGATGCGTGTTATATTTTGTTGGGAAGGCCATGGCAATTTGACACGAAGGCACATTACGATGAAGGAAAGAACACTTATTCCTTTTAAAAAGATAATAAGAAGATCCGGTTGATGTCGATGTCACCTAGTGAGGTAAAGGCCATGAGAATCCGAAGTGCAATGAAGCGCAAAGTCGAGTCTCTCTCACTTGATGCGCAAAGGATAGAGGAAGAATCAAAGAAGGGAAGTCCTATGACTCGTTGGTATGCAAGGAAAGTCTCAGAGGAGACACGACTAGAGATGAAACTCCGAAGGAACCCGTGGACAAATGTTTTAAAGACATATACCCGAATGATTTTGAAACCGAGCCGCCATCGACGGGAGATGTTGTACTTGACCTGGAAATAATTACAAAGAGTTCATCACATAGTCATCAAGCCTATAGCCCCTATCCAAAGAAGTCAAAGAAGATATGGCACACTTGTGTTACAATCCAAGATGGGTCCGAATGTACAAATGCAAGTATGGTAAAAAACTTACATGTCTCGGCTTCTTCATATCCTCATGTCATCAGAATATATGGTGCTCTTACTGCCTCTATTTTGACCATGGAGCCACTAGTTGAAATTGAACATGATGCTAGAAGAATCGGCGTTGGTCTCGTCCTAATTCAAAGCCAAAGGTCTATTGCTTTCTTTGATCCACTGCTTCCGTATAAGAACTTGTTCATCACGGGGCCCTTGGTCCATTGGAGACACTTGACTTGGCTTATGTTTGGCTCATTGGGATTAAATACACTTAAGGAAGGAAGGGAAAATCAAATGCCAAGAGCAGACCGTCCTTTACAAGATATTGGCCTTCAAAATCGAGTGTGATTTGTATGAAGAACTTGTGAGTCCATTTGAGTTGTGCAACATTTCAAACTCTTCCTTGATCATCATACACAAGATGAAACCACAGTCCATAGATCACACCACATCATCCGAGGGCTTATGTTCTTATCGAACCTCGATCAAATATAGCCAAAGATGTACCGAGCCTACGGTCATAGTTGCGGCAAATAATTTTCTTAGGCCGACTTCGTTTCCTTATCATTTCATGCGGGGATATTATGACCTTGCTGCCACTAAAAAAAACTCATGAGAAAAAATAAGTATAGGTGCCATCTTTCACTCCAACACAAAGTTGAGTGTTGCATTGTGTCATGCTTCTACCTATGGCAAGGCAACATGTTTTGTGGAGTCTGAGATACAAAATTGAACATCATGTGAAGTCAAAACCCTTTGTCTTTTACTCGGATCCGTATTTGGCAAATTTCGAGGAAGGCGTCCACAAAATAAAAAACCCGGACTTATCTAATGGTGGAAGTATTAGATCAACACTTGTTGATGAAGGCGGCATGAATTCGAGGACGAATTCTTTCAAAGAAGGGGAGATTGATGCAAGAAAGACCACATACTTAAACTCTCAACTTGAGCCATTAAGTATCTTGTCGAGGAAGCCAACAATTCACCATCTACATGGATAAATGCCTCAAATGGGACAAAATGTAAAGTAGAATGAATGGCATCATGTGAAGATCTAAGAAGCAAGTTTATTGGGCATTTGTGTGTTGGTCTTGGCCGAGACCTTGCATTACATTTTGTTTCTTTAATTTCTAGTCTAGCTAGTAGTCTTATTAAAACATATTAAGCTTATGTAATAACTCTTAGGTTTCCTTAGGACACAATCATTGCTTGTAGTATAAATATTGCTTATGTGTTGGAACTTATCCTATCATTGTGTGGATAACCCTCTCTTCAGTGTAAGTATCGATTAGGAATTGTATGGCCTAGTCTATACCCAAGCTTGAGGAACCCCCTTGGTGGTAAATGAATGTTGGAACTTGTGTGGACCAACATAGTCTAAGCCTTGGGTCATTAAAGGGTCATCGATCACCCCCACTCAGATAGTTCACATGCATTGCGTTTAGCAAACTCCGATCTTGACCTCGTGGTATTGATCACTCAATCCTTAGTGTTGGCTCAGACAATTAACTCCTCGTGTCTCTATCTTGGGCATATCATCTACTATATCATTACAACCATAACAATTACGCCTTTCAGCTCAAAGCATTTGTCACCACATTGGCCTTGCTCGGATGATACAAATGGTCATGTCATAATCTTTCAAAAACTCCATTCACTGATGCTACCTAGAATTCAAGTCCCTATGTTTAAACACGTGTTGAAGACCGAAATGATCAGTATGCATCTCATAATGGATACCATAAACATAGTGCCTCATGATCATTAAAGTAAACACAATAGCAGCCAATTACAAATCATGTACGGGATAGTTCTTCTCATGCACCTTCAACTGAATTGAAGCATAAGCAATAACCTTACCATCATGCATCAACACACAACCCAATCCAATCTTAGAAGCATCATAATACACCGTAAAGTCCTTGTTATACCCCGTATTTCCAGAGTATGTACGTGAGGGTGTACGTACAAAGTTTAAGTCTTAAGTTGGCATTAGGGACGAAAATATTTGTACACAACTACCAAAACGAATTGTTTTCCGACGAAACGTGTTCCAAAACTTGCGAAGGGAAAATTACGGCTATGTCATTTATAATTTTTGCGGATTTTTCCGAGAGATGAAATATTTTGGACCAACGAGAGGGCGACACTTGTCACCCTCAAGTGGACGGTTGTGGTGGCCGATTGGTGCACGTTTTCTTCCCCTTTTTGTGGCCTAAAACTTGGGTCAATGTTTGTGAGGGATTTGTAGAGTAGGGTTAGGGTGCACTTGGGCAAATCTTGACCCTCCACTTGCCCCCCACTTGGCTTGATCTTGGCCATTGATCCCCCTATAAATACCCCCCCCCCCCTTGTTGAAGACTTCTTCATCCCAAAAACACTTTCCAAGTCTTGAAGCCCTTTCCCCCTTAGTGTTGAGTTCTCGTCCAAAGAGAACCCCTCCCCCTTTGAGAGGCCCCTTGACCGAGAGATATCCCCCCCTCCTAGTGGTGTTGGCCGAGACACACCCCCTTGCCTAGTTGTACTCGTAAAATACCCCCCTTGGTAGAAAATACTCTCCAAGTATTGTTACTATTCCAAAATACCTTAGCCTTATACCTTGTAGTATTCCAAAGTTACCTCTATACGTAGAGCCCGAAAATACTACCTTATGTCCTTTTTGTCTCAAAACGAAACCCTAAGGAAAATCTTCATAGTCGGTTGAAGGGTTAAGTAGAAGTTGCGTAGAACTTCTAAGGGTTGTTTGAAGCGGGTTGGAGCGCCCAGAGTAGGAGCTAAACGTTGCTCAGGATCGACATTTAATCTTGGATAATTTTGGGCTTATCGAGGTAAATATCTTGTCCCCCTTTTGTAATTAGAGTTTACATACTGTTGAAGAATAAGAATTAAGTATAAGTTATATACAAGGAAAGTATATAAGAAGAGAATTGAATCAGATTTACATAGGATGTATTTTCTGATGAACTTGAGAAGTTTGTGGGTAGGAAGTCTTGCCCAATTTTCCGTAGAATCTTGTATCTAGATTTATTCTACCGAGTAGTCTAGACATTGATAGACTTGTATAACCGTTATAGGTTGAAGTACTGCGAGTAGCGTATTCTACTCGAAGGGTGGAAAAGGCTAGCAGGATTACAGTACTTTGGAGCTATTTGCTAATAGTCGATAAATCGTCGCGAGGTATGAGATTCTTCCTATCCTCTTGAGCATGATATTTTAAAAGAATATATATAGTACGGTAGACGTACGTGTGTTAACTGAACGTGGTTTTACTGCGATGTCTTTTGACTTGAGTCTAAATAATAAGAATCTGAAGTATTTCAAAAGAGTTAAGAAACCTTTTTGAAAGAAGAGTAACACTTGGTTTTAAAAGTTTTAAAAGCTTAAGAGTTATACTAGCTTTATGGGAAGTTAGGTATAACGACTTAAGAGAGATAAAAAGAATGGTTTATTGAATTTAAAAGTTAAGAGACTTGATCTTAAAAGATAAGAGACTTGACTTAATTGAATTAATATGAATTTTATTAAAAAGTGTGAAACCTCATTCGTGAGTAATGAGTACTTGTTTTTTAAAAGGAATAATGTCTTACTGATTTCGGAAATCAGAATAAGTATCGAACAAACCACAGCAGCGCTAATAAAGGGAAATGTTTTGACTAATTAAGTATTATTAAAACCAGTAGAAACCTCCATCTGCATAGAAGCTAAGATGAGACAAAATGATAGTACATTTCCTAGATCATGGCTGCTTTAATAAGATTGTTATGAACAAGAATAACCTACTCACACATAAGGGATATGTTTCTCAAATTGTTTAAAAAGAGAATTATATTCTTAAGTGATTAAGACTATGAACCACGAAATCTTTCAAAAATGAGAAACTTGAGTATTTGAAATTAGGCAAACTTGAATGTTTGGAAATAATGTTGTTACTTGATTTTACAAAGGGAAGTGTTTTGGTTTACTTAAAAAGATAGTCACTCTATTTTTATACTACGGGTATTGTGTGACTGTTGTGAAAGAAACAGATCTTTTAAAGAGTTAATGTATAAAGTACTTTGGGGATAAAAACCTGAATTTGTTAAAATAAAGTAGGAAGTGCCTTGTGTGAATAACTTGACTATGTTGGTTGGTGATAGCCTTTTAATACTTTCTTGTTGGTTCGATAAATAAACATGTTAGGATGCTACGTGTGTTAGTGTCTTGTAATGTTGTGTAAGGGGGTTTCCCTTGATTGTGCTTATGTTGTTTAACGATAAGCTGTTATGTTAGTATTATATTACTCACCTTGACTTGATCCCGGGGGTTAAGCTTCCCTCCGATGCGGGGTAGCCTCAGGCAGTCTGTGTGACTATGATTCGAGATACCTCATGCGGGTCCAGGTGGCCTATGCGGAGCTACGAGAGTTCCAGGTTAGTGTGCGGCCTTTATGGTCATGCGGTCTATGTGGCCATGCGGACTGCGAGTCCAGGACGTTGCCGGGGAGTAGCTACCCTCGATGCGGGGAATACCTCATGCGGGCCTACGTGAGTGGCCTATGCGGAGCTGCGGGAAGTTCCAGGACTAGACGCGCACATTAGATACTGCGGGCAAGTGGCCAGCTTCGATCATGTGGCGGTCTAGACATATCTCATGATACAGTTTATGACCTTGTTGGTACTGTGGGTTTTAGTAGTCGGCTATGCCTTCGTACTTACCCCGTACGGTTTTATTATGACACAGGTGGGACCTGGTGTTCATGTGTATTCCTTGGTGCTTTTATATCATAGACTGCCGGCAGTGAGGAAGGTATTCCACGGGCATGATTGATGTTGTGGGCGTGAGACCCATAGTTATATTTGAGTGACGACTTTGAGGGCGTGAGTCTCTGACTTGACAGCTTATTTATTGTGAACTGTAGTTTGGTTATCATACATGTCTCCTGCTTTATATAGACTACTATGATTTCATTTACATTATTTTCAGTTTCACATACTTGGTACCTGTTGTACTGACCTCCTTCGGGGGGCTGCGTTCATGCCGCAGGTAGAGGTACACCAGTCGTTGATCCTCGCTCTTAGGGTCACAGTTCAGCGTTTGGGAAGCTCCGTTTCTCCGGAGGCTTATCAGTGGTATAGTCCCCTGTCGTTGTAGGTACTTACATTCAGGGGTATGGCAGGAAGTCTTGGCCATGAGACAAGCGACGAAAGTGAATCTAATTATAGTAACCAAGTTGGGTGTGACAACACCTAGGATGGGAAGCAGGAACCATAATTGAGATTTTGGTTATACCTGAATATTTCAGAAGTGTGAGAAAGGCTTCCAGTTATTGGGAGATAAGCCGACTACGACTACAGTTCTGTCACGACCCGAACCCGGGCCGGTGACTGGTGCCTTACCTAAGTAGACATACATCAGAGTAACCAGCGGAATATAAAAACAAGACATGAAACAATTATGAAATGAGAACAGTTTATCCAAGAAAAGATTGCCTTTCGGCATGTATATATACATAAAGAGTGAACAGTTACAACCCAACTTTACAACAGGACTACAGACCTCTAGGAATGTAAACAACTATGGCGGGACAGGGCCCCGCCATACCCTGAATGTACATAAATCTACAATGACAGGGAGATCATACCCAAAAGATAAGCCTCCGGAGAAACGGGGCTTTCCCAAAAGCAGAAACGGTGATCCTAGGAGCGGGGATCAACAACAGGAGTACCTCTACCTGCGGCATGAACGCAGCCCCCCGAAGGAGGTCAGTACAACAGGTACCAAGTATGTGAAACTGTAAAGTACTTAAATGAAGTCATATCATTTTAAAACCAATTTTACAAATATGTACGAAACAACCAATGTAACCGCACATAGTGCCACAGCATAACCAAGAGCAAAATAGATATAACATAATTGGTCTTTTCTAGGCCGCTAATGATCGAAGCAAGGCCATTCGCCCATAGTATCATTATGCGTGCCTAATCCTCGGAACTCCGCGATCCGCATAGGCCATAGGCCCGCATGAGGTATTCTCGATCGGGGTAGCTAACGCGGCATCATCCTGGACCCGAAGTCCGCATAGTCCTATGGACGCATGAGGTATCCTCGTGACGGCGTAACACACCCGGAGTGATCAATCACGGAACTCCGCGACTCGCATAGGTCACATGGACCCGCATGAGGTATTCCTCGCATCGAGGGTGGCAAGTCCTCGGCATAATAACAAGTCAGGGGGGTATGTGATATAATAGCAGTACAACGGGCTTATCGTTTAACAACGTAAGCACAACAAGAATAACCCCCTTATACAAACATCACAAGACACTAACACACGTAGCATCATAACATGTTGACTTATCAAACCATCTTACTACACTTTCCAGAAATCAATACAAGACTTTCATAAACAAATAAGTAAACCGTTCCTTTTATCTTTCTTAAGTCGTTATACCTAACTTCCCATAAAGCTAGTATAACTCTTAAGCTTTTAAAACCAAGTATTACTTTTCTTTCAAAAATGATTCATAACTCTTTTGAAATATTTCCAAGATTCTTATCATTTAAAACTCAAGTCAAAAGACATCAAAGTAAAACCAAGTTTAGTTAACACATGTACGTCTACCGTACTATATATATTTCAAAAGTATCATGCTCAAGAGGATAGGAAGAATCACATACCTCTTCGGCTCAATCCACCTGCCAAGTCGAATATGTCGCGCGCATAGTATCAACCTATAATAGTCAAATACGTCTATCAACGTGTTATACCCCGTATTTCCAGAGTATGTACGTAAGGACGTACGTAGAAAAATTTGAAACTTGTACTAAGGCTTGGCCGAATTAATTTTGTTCACAACACCCGTTTAGAGTCGTTTTTCGACGAAACGTTTTCACAGCTTTCGTAGGGGAATTTCCGGCTATGTCATTTTTAATTTTTGCGGATTTTTCCGAGAGACGAAACATTTTGGACCAACGGGAGGGCGACACTTGGCACCCTCCAATTGGTGGACTTGAAACGTCCATTGGGACGATTTGGGCTAGCCTTTGCACGTTTTTGGTGCCTTGGCTAAAGTCAAGGGTTGGTAGGATATTTGTGTGTAGTAAATCCTAGCCCTACACTTGCCTAACACTTGGTTTAATCTTGGCCATTGGTTGGCCTTCACTTGACCTATAAATACCCCTCTCCCTTTGATGAATTCTTCATCCTTTCCACAAATCTCTAAGTGTTAAAATCCTCCCCTCTCTTGTTGTTGTTCTCGTCCCTCCCCTGGCGAGAGCCCTCCCTTATGTGGCCTTGTGGCGAGACTTCACCCCCTCTAGTGGTGTTGTTCTCGTATAATATACCCCCTTTGTGGTGTAGAAATACTCTCAAAAGTATTGTTATAATGCCCAAATTACCTTAGCCAGTATACCTTGTTGTATTCTAAGGTTATACCTATCTGAAAATGCCTGAAATACTATTATACTTAGTCGGTCCACAAAACCGAAACCCTAGGAAAATCTCCATAGTCCGTTGGAGTATTGTGTAGAAGTTGGTTAGAACTTCTAAGGGTGGTTTAGAGCGGGTTGGAGCGCTCGGAGTTGGAGCTAAACGTTTGCCCAGGATCGACTTTAACTAGGATAATTATGGGCTTATCGAGGTAATTATCTTGTCCCTCTGTTGTAATTGGAAATTACATATTATTTGAATATATAGTTGAAGTATACTATATATAGAACTGAACGTAGTTATCGGCAATGTCTTTTGACTTAAGCCTGAATAATACTTACGGCATGTCTTGCGACTTAAGCCTGAATTTAAAGAAGAATCTTGACGTAATTACATAGGGTGTATTACAATGAGACTTGTGTAGTAGTAGCCGTGGAGTAGAATTGTACCCGTTAGGGTTAGGCGTATAACCCCTGGTTGGCTTGGTAGCGGCCTCGATAGAGAGGAGATTTCTGTTGTTGCGGGAGAGTCTTCTTGAATTTTCTTAGAATGTTCTACGATGAGATCTAAATGTTAATAAGCGCCTTGTGGCCTTATAGGTTGAAGTACTACGTGTGGCGCGATCTACTTGGCTTAAGGAGTAGCCGACGGTTGAAAGTACTTGGAGCGTTTTGCTATTAGTCGATAATCGTCGCGAGGTATGTGAACCTCTTCCTATCTCTTCTAGCATGATATGTGTGAACTATGTAGTACGGTAGACGTACATGTGTTAAATGTATTTAATTGGTTTAAAACATAAAGTGTTATAACGGCTTTATGGGAAGTCGGTTATAAACAGCTTTATGTTGGTAAGAAAATTGTCACGACCCGATTCTGGGCCCGTGACTGGTGCCTTACCCCGGGCACCCTAGTGATACAACATCAGAGTAATCAGCGGAACATAAAACGATACAAGACATATTATGAAATATGAAACAATAATCTGAGAAAAACTTGCCTGAGGCATATATAAAAATGACAACTTTTTCAACATGAACAGTTTAATCCTTTTTACAAACCCTGCCCACAACAGTACTACAGACCTCTACGAATGATATGACAACCATGGCGGGACAGGGCCCCGCCAAACCCCTGAATGTAAACACTTACTACGACAGGGGACTATACCACCGATAAGCCTCCGGAGAAACGGAGCTTCCCAACGGCTCGTGACCACGAGAGCTAGGATCAACGGCGGTGTACCTCAACTGCGGCATGAACGCGGCCGAAGGTCGATAACAACAGTGCAGTATGTGGCTGAAAATACATATCGTAAATGAAATCATAGCGATCATATAAAGCGAGAGACATGTATGATAACCAAACTACGATTTACAACAAAGCGATCATGTCAAGTCGGGGACTCACGCCTCAAGTCATCACTCGAAGTATAACAATGGGTCTCGTGCCCACAACATCAATCATGCGTGGAATACCTTCCTCATGCCGTGATCTATGATATAAAAGCACCAAGGAACACATGAACACGAGTCCCACGTGTCATAATAAAGCTGCGGGGTAAGTACGAAGGCATAGCCGACTACTAAAAACCCACAGCACCAACAAGGTCATGAATCGTATCATAAGATCTGTCTAGGCGTCACATGATCAAAGGCGGCCACTTGCCCGCGATATCGATATGCGCGTCTAACCTCGAACTCCCGCAGCTCGCATAGGCCAATCTCATCGGCCCGCATGAGGTATTCCCGCATCGAGGGTAGCTACTCCCGGCATCGCCACGACTTCGCGATCCGCGTAGCCCACATGGACGCGATGCCCATAAAGGGACGCACACTAACACGGAACTCGTAGCTCGCATAGGCCCACAGGACTGCGTGAGGTATTCTCGAATCATAGGTCCATCGACCGCTTTGAGTCTACCCCGCGTCGGAGGCAGCTTAACCGGAATCATCTCAAGAGATGAGTGATGTAAAATACTAACAACGACTTATCGTTAAGCAACATAAGCACAACAAAGGAAACCCCTTTACACAACATCACAAGATACTAACACACGTAGCATCCTAACATGTTTACTTATCAATCAACAAGAAAGTATTACCAGGCTATCACAAACCAACACAATCAAGTTATACACACAAGGTACTTTCTACTATATGCCAACAAGTTCGGAGTTTTATCCCCAAAGTACTTCATACATTAACTCTTTAAAATATACGTTACTTTCACAATGTCACACAATACCCGTAGTATAAAATAGAGTGACTATCCTTTTAAAGTAAATCAATTACTTCTCCTTGTAAAATCAAGTAGCAACATTCTTTTTCCAATGATCAAGTTTGCCTAATTTCCAATGTTCAAGTTTCTCATTTTAGAAAGGTTTCGTAGTTCATAGTCTTATTCATTTAAGAATATAATTCTCCTTTAAACTATCTGAGAAACATAAGTCTTATATGTGAGTAGGATATTCTTGTTTATAACAATCTTATTACAATGACCATGATCTAGGAAATATCATTTTGTCTCATCTTAGCTTACATGCGGATGGAAGTTTCTCTTGGTTTTAATAATACTTAATTATTAAAAACATTTCCTCTTATAAGCTGCAGTGGTTTGTCGATACATTCTGATTTCCAAAATCAGTAAAACATTCTTAAGACGTTATACCTAACTTTCCATAAAGCTAGCATAACTCTTAAGTTTTCAAAACAAATCAAGTATTACTTCTTCTTTCGAAATGATTCAAAAATCTTTTGAAATACTTCAAGTTCTTTATTAACACTTAACACGCGAGTTATAGTTCAAATCAGTTACATTTTTAAAAAATACTAGTATTTTCTTACCAACATAAAGTCATTATAACCAACTTCCCATAAAGTGTTATAACACTTTATGTTTTAAACAATCAAATACATTTAGCACGTATGCGTCTACCGTACTACATAGTTCACACATATCATGCTAGAAGAGATAGGAAGAGGTTCACATACCTCGCGACGAGTATCGACTAATAGCAAAACGCTCAAGTACTTCAAACCGTCGGCTACTCCTTAGCTTGAGATCGCGCCATACGTAGTACTTCAACCTATAAGGCCACACGGCGGTTATTAACATTTAGTTCCCTTCGTAGAACTTTCTACAGAAAATTCAAAGACCTCCCCGCATGGCGTAAATCTCTCCTCTATCGGTAGGCTACAAGCCAACCAGGGGTTATACATCTAACCTAACTGGTACAATTCTACTCCACGGTACTACTTCACAAGTCTCATGTCTGACCCTAAGTAATTACTGATTCGGTAATCTTCTTTAAAATTCGTGCTTAAGTCAAAAGACATTGCCGATAACTACGTTCGATTCTAAATATATAGTATACTTCAACTATATAGTCTAACAATCATGTAATTTCCAATTACAATATAGGACAAGATATTTACCTCGATAAGCCCATAATTATCCGAGTTTAAATGTCGGTCTGAGCAAGGTTTAGCTCTACTAAGTGCGCTCAGACCGCTCCAACAACCCTTAGAAGTTCTAACCAACTTCTACTTGACTTCAACTACGGGTGAAGATTTTCCTTAGGGTTTCGGTTTTGTGTGACGGGAAGTATAATAGTATTTCGGGCTTTTATGCAGTATAACCTTAGACTACGACCAGGTATACGGCTAAGGTCCTGTGGGCAGTATAACATTCCTTTGGAGAGTATGTCTACCACGAGAGGGGGGTATTATATGGAAACAACTAGGCTAGGGGGGGGTCCCCCACGGCTAGCACCCCAAGGAGGGGGTGTATACCCTCGGCTGCCCCACTGGGGGTACTCGGCCAAGGGGAAGGGTGCTCTCGCTAAGCCTCACAAAGGGGGACGAAAACACAACAAGGGAGGAGAGTTTAACACTTAAAGATTTGTGGAAAGGATGAAGAAGTCATCAAAGGGAGAGGGTATTTATAGGTCAGGGATGGCCAACCAAGGCCAAGATCAATCCATGTGTTAGGCAAGTGTAGGGCTAGGATTTACAAACACAAATATCCTACCTACCCTTGACTTTGTCAAGGCACAAAAACGTGCCTTACCTTGTCCATTTCGTCCAAGTTGGGCGATTTCAAACCCAATTGGAGGTGCCAAGTGGCGCCATCTTGTTGGTCCAAAATGTTGCTTCTCTCGGAAAAATCCGCAAAAATTAAAAATGACATCGCCGGAAATTCCCATACGAAAGGTGTTAAAACGTTGGGCCGAAAAACGACTCTAACCGGGTGTTGTGCACAAATTAAATCGGCCAAGCCTACTTGAAGTTCGAAATTTCCTACGTGCGTTCTGCGCACATACTCGGAAATACGGGTATAACATTCTCCTCGCTTAGAAACATTCGTCGAATGTTCCTTCTAAGTCTCAAAACAAGCGCGCCGGTATAGTATTCACTACTATACTTACGAGAACAAACACACACATGGCCACGAAACAATGCGCCAAAATACTTATATCCAAGTCCACGAGAAACACCTCTAACATCACCACAACCACCTCTCTCCGAGTCTAAAATATACTTCGCCCGTACGCCTCTCTCTACAAAAGAAATGATCACATCTATGCTCGCCATACATGCTCGCTTCTCTCTTTACTCGTCGTAGATACCACTTTGTCACTTTGTCGCGAGCCTTGCTCCGACGACCCAACAAATGGTACCGGGCTGCTTGCGATCCCGGAGGATGTCGTACACTCGAACTCTCACCACGTTCGACCGCGGCGATATCAAAACTCGGTTACTATCTCTAACGTCATCATTAATCGGGAACACTGGATGGATCTTCGATACTTCCCGAACATCACAATCTGAAAGACGGACGATCGCCTCCTACGTCGGACGGCAAATGCTAACATAAAGGCAACCTGGCCTATCCTTCACATGAACTCACAAAGGCCCAAAGTAACTCGGGCTAAGTTCCCTCTGTTTTCCAAAACTCGTCGCACAAACCGGTGGTACTTTCAAGAAGACCGACCGTCAATCGAACTCTAAGCGTCGTCGCCGATTATCCGCACGATTTCTCGAGCTGCCAAAACCTCTCTAGACGACTTCCCTATCCATAGTCTGTTTGGAACAAGCTGAACCAACTATTCGCACGCCAACATCGAACCAATCGACCGGCAACTTACACTTCCGCCCCTACCAGGCTTCAAAGGACAACATCCGAACATTGAAATGGTAGATCAAACACTACCTCCACAGGAGACAACAATCCCCACAACTATCCCTGAAATCCAACAACGGCGAGGCGAATGCGGTCGAGACTCACCGAGTTCCTAACCTGCACTGTAAACTTTTAGAAAGCGAAAATAGCCACAACACGGGCTTCACTGCGACATAAGGTGAAGGTAGGCACCGTGCGACCTTTCAACCCTTGGATAACTCAACACGGCCGAGTAAACGGTCGAACGAAGAACACGATGGGCTGCCCCATCGACCGACCACCGGCCGAACGATCCACGAACTGCGTCTGGTTAGCGAACATGGGCCTAACACCTCGTGACCCTACCACAAGGCGGGACCACCACAACCGACCCCACCACCAAAGCGCGCGGGTTGACCCGCGTGGCCTCAACCCGACCGCAGCGCGTCATACTAGCTCCCGAACGGAACAATCTCTCTAATCACGTTACGAAAACCTAGCGGTCTTCTTAGCTCAACTACCTCTTTCATTCCACACTACTAGGGACTGTCCCAACATAACTCACGTGCACTATGCACTCGATAAGGTCAAACATAACACTACACTTTTTCTCGAGATGGCCTCACCTCTAAGGTCTCTACGTATAAAGCTCTAAGGCTCACACTTTCTATCCCCAAAATCTTACTCGGTTAAACAACCATGATTTCAAATCACAACTAACACATCGCTATCGAACATAGCACCTAAGGTATACTCACCTTATCACCTATACAAAACTCTAGAGGGTTAAGGATAGATCTATGTCTCATCGCTTCACTCCTTAGTCGTTCTAATCAAACTGCCCGTAGGCGCATAGCTAAGGAGGTGACGAACTACCCACGATGCGAAGGCAAAGTCCTCCTACAAGGACACTCTATCGACAGACCACGGCGGTCATAGGTACAACAAGTACCAACTAAAGACGACATTCCCGGGATGGCGTGCATCCTGATGAACGGAAGATCTGGAGTTCTGACCAACTCCTGCGTACCCCGAACGTCCTGATATCCGTGGAAGACCACTCTGCACTGGCGGAGGTGCATATCAAATCTGCTGGTGAGGCGACTTGCCTCGAAAGTTACCAAAGGACCTTGCTGCTCGGCCTCTCGGCTGTCGCCCGTTAACCCGTCGATCTCTACGCTTCTCGGCCTGCTGCGCATAAGCCCGTACACAGGCCATGCTCAAGCCCAACTGAAGAATTACTCTTGCACAACCCTCTTTTAGATAGTCCTCAAGACTCGCGGTACATCGGTACACTCTCTGGTAGCCAAATCTATAGCTAGCAACAGGGTCGCCTCTTTGCAATCTAAATTCTGTTCTGGTCGTGGGCGAAGGTTCAAATGTCATGGCGCGATGAGGCTGCTGCGCGTGCTAAACTCTGTTGGGGCTAGTGACGTCGCAGAACTCCCGAATGAAGCACCACCGGTGATGATTGGGCTGTGCCCACGTAACCCTCAGTACTACTCGCGACTCGCCGCCTTGCCCTCCTGGGCGGGTTGCCTACGCGGAGGCATAGCGGTAAGGAAAGAAATACGTCGGAGGGTCCAACTTACAACACGACTCTAAGGCACGATCTCGAGTGAGAAGAATAGAAACCAATCCTAAATACCCTATAGCCTCACGATTATTGGTGTGGTGCACACGCGATAATCAAGACTCTCTGGATACGATGCGTAGACACTTTCCGAGGATTAATCGCTCGATACCACTTTTGTCACGACCGATTCGGGCGTGATCGTGCCTACCGGGCACCCTAGTGATACAACATCGAGTAATCAATGAACATAAAACGATACAAGACATATTATGAAATATGAAACAATAATCTGAGAAAAACTTGCCTTTCGGCATATATAAAAATGACATCTTTTTCAACATGAACAGTTTAATCCTTTTTACAAACCCTGCCCACAACAGTACTACAGACCTCTACGAATGATATGACAACCATGGCGGGACAGGGCCCCGCCAAACCCCTGAATGTAAACACTTACTACGACAGGGGACTATACCATGATAAGCCTCGGAGAAACGGAGCTTCCCAACGCTGACCACGAGAGCTAGGATCAACGGCGGTGTACCTCAACTGCGGCATGAACGCGGCCCCGAAGGAGGTCGATCAACAGTGCAGTATGTGAAACTGAAAATACATATCGTAAATGAAATCATAGCGATCATATAAAGCGGGAGACATGTATGATAACCAAACTACGATTTACAACAAGCGATCATGTCAAGTCGGGGACTCACGCCCTCAAGTCATCACTCAAGTATAACAATGGGTCTCGGGCCCACAACATCAATCATGCGTGGAATACCTTCCTCAGCCGGCGATCATGATATAAAAGCACCAAGGAACACACATGAACACGGGTCCCACTGTGTCATAATAAAGCTGCGGGGTAAATGCGAAGGCATAGCCGACTACTAAAAACCACAGTACCAACAAGGTCATGAATCGTATCATAAGATCTGTCTGACCGTCACATGATCAAAGGCGGCCACGCCCGCAGATGTCGATGTCGCGTCTAACCACTGGAACTCCCGCGACTCGCATAGGCCAATCTCATCGGCCCGCATGAGGTATTCCCGCATCGAGGGTAGCTACTCCGGCATCGCCCCGACTTCGCGATCCGCATGGCCACATGGACCGCATGCCCATAAAGGACGACACTAACACCGGAACTCTCGTAGCTCGCGATAGGCCGCGGGACTGCGTAGGTATTCTCGAATCATAGGTCCATCGACCGCTGAGTCTACCCGCGTCGGAGGCGACAACCCGGAATCATCTCGAGATGAGTGATGTAAAATACTAACACAACTTATCGTTAAGCAACATAAGCACAACAAAGGAAACCCCTTTACACAACATCACAAGATACTAACACACGTAGCATCCTAGCATGTTTACTTATCAATCAACAAGAAAGTATTACCAGGCTATCACAAACCAACACAATCAAGTTATACACACAAGGTACTTTCTACTATATGCCAACAAGTTCGGTGTTTTATCCCCAAAGTACTTCATACATTAACTCTTTAAAAGATACGTTACTTTCACAATGTCACACAATACCCGTAGTATAAAATAGAGTGACTATCCTTTTAAAGTAAATCAATTACTTCTCTTTGTAAAATCAAGTAGCAACATTCTTTTCCAATGATCAAGTTTGCCTAATTTCCAATGTTCAAGTTTCTCATTTTAGAAAGGTTTCGTAGTTCATAGTCTTATTCATTTAAGAATATAATTCTCCTTTAAACTATCTGAGAAACATAAGTCTTATATGTGAGTAGGATATTCTTGTTTATAACAATCTTATTACAGCAGCCATGATCTAGGAAATATCATTTAGTCTCATCTTAGCTTCTATGCAGATGGAAGTTTCTACTGGTTTTAATAATACTTAATTATTAAAAACATTTCCTCTTATAAACGCCGCGATGGTTTGTCGATACACATTCGATTTCCAAAATCAAGAAAACATTCTTAAGGCGTTATACCTAACTTTCCATAAAGCTAGCATAACTCTTAAGTTTTCAAAACAAATCAAGTATTACTTCTTCTTTCGAAATGATTCAAAAATCTTTTGAAATACTTCAAGTTCTTTATTAACACATAACACGCCAGTTATAGTTCAAATCAGTTACCTTTTTAAAAAACACAAGTATTTTCTTACCAACATAAAGTCGTTATAACCAACTTCCCATAAAGTCATTATAACACTTTATGTTTTAAACCAATCAAATACATTTAGCACGTACGTCTCACCGCACTACATAGTTCACACATATCATGCTAGAAGAGATAGGAAGAGGTTCACATACCTCGCGACGAGTATCGACTAATAGCAAAACGCTCAAGTACTTCAAACCGGCGGCTACTCCTTAGCCAGTAGCTCGCTCCATACGGAGTACTTCACACTAGAAGGCCACACGGCGCTTATTAACTTTTAGATCCAGTCGTAGAAGATTCTACAGAAAATTCGGCAAAGACCTCTCCCCAACAGCGTAAATCTCTCTCTCATCGGCCTGGCTACCAAGCCAACCGGGGTTATACATCTAACCTAACGGTACAATTCTACTCCACGGTACTACTTCACAAGTCTCATGTCTGACCCTAAGTAATTACAGTTGATAATCTTCTTTAAAATTGGGCTTAAGTCAAAAGACATTGCCGATAACTACGTTCGATTCTAAATATATAGTATACTTCAACTATATAGTCTAACAATCATGTAATTTCCAATTACAATATAGGACAAGATATTTACCTCGATAAGCCCATAATTATCCGAGTTTAAATGTCGGTCTGAGCAAGGTTTAGCTCTACTCCGTGCGCTCAGGCCGCTCAACAACCCTTAGAAGTTCTAACCAACTTCTACTTATGACTTCAACTACGGTGAAGATTTTCCTTAGGGTTTCGGTTTTGTGACAGACGGGAAGTATAATAGTATTTACGGGCTTTTGTGCAGTATAACCTTAGAATACTACAAGGTATACGGCTAAGGTAATTTGGGCATTATAACAATACTTTTGAGAGTATTTCTACCAAGAGAGGGTATTATATGAAAACAACTAGGCTAGGGGGTACCCCACTAGCACCCAGGAGGGGTGTATACCCTCGGCCTACCCCACTAGGGGGTACTCTCGACGAGGGAAGGGTGCTCTCGGCTAAGCCTCACAAAGGGGCGAAAACACAACAAGGGAGGAGAGTTTAACACTTAAAGATTTGTGGAAAGGATGAAGAATTCATCAAAGGGAGAGGGGTATTTATAGGTCAAGGGATGGCCAACCAAAGGCCAAGATCAATCCATGTGTTAGGCAAGTGTAGGGCTAGGATTTACCAAACACAAATATCCTACCTACCCTTGACTTTGTGAAGGCACAAAAAACGTGCCTTACCTTGTCTATTTCGTCCAAGTTGGACGATTTCAAGCCACCAATTGGAGGGTGCCAAGTGGCGCCCTCTTGTTGGTCCAAAATGTTTCGTCTCTCGGAAAAATCCGCAAAAATTAAAAATGACATAGCCGGAAATTCCCCTACGAAAGCTGTGAAAACGTTTCGCCGAAAAATGACTCTAACCGGGTGTTGTGCACAAAATTAAATAGGCCAAGCCTACTTGAAGTTCGAAATTTCCTACGTACGTTCCTGCGTACATACTCTGGAAATACGGGGTATAACAAAAATACTTGTGGTTTTTAAAAGGTAACTGATTTGAACTATAACTGGCTTGTTATGTGTTAATAGAGAACTTGAAGTAATACTTGGTTTTTGAAAACTTAAGAGTTATACTAGCTTTATGGGAAGTTAGGTATAACGGCTTAAGAATGTTTCTTGATTTGGAAATCAGAATGTGTATCGACAAACCACTGCAGCGTTAATAAAAGGAAAATGTTTTGAATAATTAAGTATTATTAAAACCAGTAGAAACTTCCATCTGCATAGAAGCTAAGATGAGACAAAATGATATTTCCTAGATCATGGTTGCTGTAATAAGATTGTTATAAACAAGAATATCCTACTCACATATAAGGCTTATGTTTCTCCGACTGTTTAAAAGAGAATTATATTCTTAAATGAATAAGACTATGAACTACGAAACCTTTCTAAAATAAGAAACGTGAACATTTGAAATTAGGCAAACTTGGACGTTTGGAAAATAATGTTGTTACTTGATTTTACAAAGGTAAGAGTTTTGGTTTTCTTAAAAGGACAGTCACTCTATTTTATGCTACGGGTATTGTGTGACTTATGTGAAGAAAGCAGATCTTTTAAAGATTTAATGTGTGAAGTACTTTGGGGATGATGCGAACTTGTTAGTAGAAAGTACCTTGTGTGAATAACTTGATTGTATTGGTTTGTGATAGTCTTGTAATACTTTCTTGTTGATTTGATAAGTACACATGTTAGGATGCTCCGTGTGTTAGTATCTTGTGATGTTAGTGTAAAGGGTTTTCCATTATTGCGCTTAAAGTTGTTTGACTATCACCGTTGTGTTGGTATTGTACCACTCACCTTGACTTGTGCGGAGGTTAAGGCGCCTCCGTGCGGGGGTAGACTCGGTGATGCAGGACCATGATTTGAGAATACCTCATGCGGGTCCGGGGATCCATGCGGAACTCGGAGTTCCGGTTAGTGTCGCGGCCTTTATGGTCATGCGGTCTTTGTGGCTATGCGATGCGAGTCGGGGCGATCGCGGGAGTAGCTACCCTCGATGCGGGGTTATACCTCATGCGGGCCTATGAGGTTGGCCTATGCGGAGCTGCGGAGAGTTCCAGGGCTAGACGCGCACATTTGATACTGCGGGCGAGTGACCAACTTTTATCATGTGACGGTCTAGACAGATATCATGACACAGTTTATGACCTTGTTGGTACTGTGGGTGTTAGTAGTCGGCTATGCCTTCGTCATTACCTGCATCTTGTTTTATTAGGACACAGGTGGGACCTGGTGTTCATGTGTATTCCTTGGTGCTTGTATATTATAAACTGTCGGCAGTGAGGAAGGTATTCCACGGGCATGATTGATGTTGTGGGCGTGAGACCCATTGTTATGTTTGAGTGGTGACTTTGAGGGCGTGAGTCCCTGACTTGATATGACTGCTTGTTTATTGTGAACTGTAGTTTTGTTATCATACATGTCTCCGCTTTATATAGACTACTATGATTCCATTTACGATATTTTGATTTCACATACTCTGCACTGTTATCGACCTCCTTGAAGCTGCGTTCACGCCGCAGTAAAGGTACACGATCGTTGATCCTCGCTCTTAGGGTCACGATTCGGTAACGGGAGAGCTCCGTTTCTCCGGAGGCTTGTCTTGGTATAGTCCCCTATTGTTGTAGGTGCTTACATTCAGGGGTATGACGGGGCCACGTCCGTCGTTGTTATCATATCATTCGTAGAGGTGCAGTAATCTTGTTGTGGCGTGGTTTGTAAAAGGATTAAAGCTGTTCATGTTGAAAAAGTTGTTATTTACATATATGCCGAAAGGCAAGTTTTTCTCAGTTATTGTTTCATATTTCATAATATGTCTTGTATCGTTTATGTTCACGATTACTCGATGTTGTATCACTAGGGTGCCCGGTAAGGCACGATCCACGGGCGGAATCGGTCGTGACAAAGTGGTATCGAAGCGATTAATCCTCGGAAAGTGTCTACGCATCGTATCCAAGAAGTCTTGATTATCGGTGTGTTGTGCACCACATCAATAATCAGGAGGCTATAGGGTATTTAGGATTGGTTTCTATTCTTCTCACTCTGAGATCGTGCCTTAGAGCTGTGTTGTAAGTTGGACCCTCTGACGTATTTCTTTCCCTTACCGTTATGCCTCCGCGTAGGGCAAACCCGGGCCCAGGAGGGCAAGGCAGCCGAGGGAGCTGCGAGTAGAGTTCAGAGGGTGGCGAGGGCACAGGCCCAATCATCACCTGAGTTAGGTGCTTCATTCGGGGATTTCTGCGACATCACTAGCCCCAGTAAAGTTTAGCACGGCGGCGGCAGTTCCTACTGCGGCCATGATATTTGAACCTTCAGTTCCACGACCGGGAACGGTGAATATAGATTGCAAAGAGGCAACCCTGTTACTAGCTATGGATTTGGCTACCAGAGAGTATACCGATGTATCGCGAGTCTTGATGACTACCTAAGAGAAGGTTGTGCAAGTAATTCTTGATTAGGCGAGCATGACACGTATGCGGGCTTATGCGCGTGAGCTAAGAAACGTAGAGATCGACGGGTTAACGAAGGACAACAGAAGAGGGCCAGAGCAGCAAGGTCCTTTGGTAACTTTCGAGGCGAGTCACCTCACCAGCAGATTAGATTATGCACATCCACCAGTGCAGAGTGGTCCTCCGAGGTTCGGGGCGTTCGGGGTGTGCAGGAGTTGGTCAGAACTCCAGGGCTTCCGGTTCACAGTGTGACAGACGTCATCCCGGGGAATGTCGTCTTTTAGTTGGTACTTGTTGTATCTATGACCGTCAAGGTCTGGTGTCGAAGGGTGTCCTTGTAAGAGAACTTAGCCTTCAGGATTGGTGGGTAGTTTGTCATCTCCCTCAGCTATGCGCCCTACGGGGCAGGTTTGATTAGAACGGCTAAAGGGTGTGAAACAGTAGTTATAGATATATCTTTAACCCTCTAGAGATCAGTATGTGTGATAAGGTGAGTATACCTTAAGTGCTATGTTCTGATAGCAGTGTGTTAGTTGTGATTAGAAATCTTGGTTGTTTAACCGAGTAAGATTTTGGGGGATAGAGAAGGTGTGAGCCTTAGAGCTTTTTACGTAGAGACCTTAGAGGTGAGGCCATCTCGAGAAAAGGTGTAGTGTTATGTTTGACCCTTATCGGAAGTGCATAGTGCACGTGAGTTATGTTTGGGATAGGTCCCTAAGTAGTGTGGAATGAAAGGGGGTAGTTGAGCTAAGAAGACCGCTAGGTTTTCGTAACGTGTTTAGTGAGAGTTTTCCTTCGTGGAGCTAGCGTTTTGCGCGTTGCCAGGTCGGGTTGAGGCCACGTTACGGGTCAACCCGCGGCATGGTTGGTGGTGGTCGGTTGTGGTGGTCCCGCCTTGTGATAGGGTCACGAGGGTGTTAGGCCCAAATTTAGTTGACCAGCGTACGAGTTCGTGGATGCGTTCAACCAGTAGTCGGGCCGATGGGGGCAGCCCATCGTGTTCTTCGGTCAGGACCGTTTACTCGGCTGTGTTGAGTTATCAGAAAGGTTGTAGGGCTGCACGAGGTGCCTACCTACACCTTAAGACAGACAGTGGAGCCCAGGTTACGGCTGCTTTTTTTTTCTGGAGGTTTTGCCAGGCAAGGTTAGGAACTCAGGTGAGTCTCAGAATCGCATTCGCCCTCGGGCCAGTGGTTGGATTTCAGGAGTAGTTGTGGAGATTGTTGTCTCCTGTGGAGGGAGTGTTTAAGCTACCATTTCAGTGTTCGGATGTCACCTTTTGAAGCCTTGTAGGGGCGGAAGTGTAAGTTGCCGGTCGATTGGTTCGATGTTGGCAAGGTTCGCATGCTTGGTTCAGCTTGTTCCGCAGATCGTGGATAGTGAAAGCTTGTCTAGAAGAGGTTCGCGGCTCGGAGAAATCGTGCGGATAACCATGGCGACGCTTAGAGTTCAGTTGGTCGGTCTTCTTGAAAGTACCACCGGGGTGGGTGTGACGAGTTTTGGAATCTGAGAGGAACTTAGCCCGAGTTACTTTGGGCCGGTGTGTCCATGAGAAGAATCGGCCAGGGCGCCTATCTGCGAGCGTGTGCCGACCGACTTACGAGGCAGCATGACCGGTCCTTCGTATTGTTAAGAACGGGCAAGGACCGGAGAATCCATCCAGAGTGTTCCCAGTTAATGATGACCACATTAGAGATAGTAACCGAGTCTTGGAAAGCGGCGTATCGAATGTGGTAAGAGTGCGAGTGTACGGCGACCTCGTGGATCATGGCGGCCGGTACCATTTGTTGGGTCGTCGGAGCAAGGCTCGCGACAAAGTGACAAAGTGGTACCATTTGATGGGTCGCCTGAGAAGGTTAATGTCTCAGGCAAAGTGACAAAGTGGTATCTACGACGAGTAAAGAGAAGCGAGCATGTATGGCAAGCGTAGATGTGACCATTTCTTTTGTAAAGAGAAGGTGCGAAGGAAGTATATTTTAGACCCGGTGAGAAGTGTTTTGTGGTGATGGTTAGAGGTGTTTCCTCGTGGACTTTGATGTAAGTAGTTGCTTGATTGTTTCGTGGCGGTGTGGCAGGATTGATTCTCGTAAGTATAGTAGTGAAGACTATCTTGGCGCACGCTTGTTTGAGGCTTGAAGGAACATTCGGACGAATATTTCTAAGGAGGAGAATGTTATACCGTATTTCCAGTATGTACGTGGGGCGCACGTAGAAAAATTTGAAACTTGTACTAAGGCTTGGCGAATTAATTTTGTTCACAACACCCGCTTAGAGTCGTTTTTGACGAAACGTTTTCCACGACTTCGTAGGGAATTTCGGCTATGTCATTTTTAATTTTTGCGGATTTTTCGAGAGGCGAAACATTTTGGACCAACGGGAGGCGACACTTGGCACCCTCCAATTGGTGGACTTGAAACGTCCATTGGGACGATTTGGGCTAGCCTTTGCACGTTTTGGTGCCTTGGCTAAAGTCAAGGTTGGTAGGATATTTGTGTGTAGTAAATCCTAGCCCTACACTTGCCTAACACTTGGTTTAATCTTGGCCATTGGTTGGCCTTCACTTGACCTATAAATACCCTCTCCCTTTGATGAATTCTTCATCCTTTCCACAAATCTCTAAGTGTTAAAATCCTCCCTCTCTTGTTGTTGTTCTCGTCCCTCCCTGGCGAGAGCCCCTCCCTGTGTGGCCTTGTGGCGAGACTTCACCCTCCTAGTGGTGTTGTTCTCGTATAATATACCCCCTTTGTGGTGTAGAAATACTCTCAAAGTATTGTTATAATGCCCAAATTACCTTAGCCGTATACCTTGTTGTATTCTAAGGTTATACCTATACGAAAATGCCCAGAAATACTATTATACTTCCGTCAGTCACAAAACCGAAACCCTAGGAAAATCTCCATAGTCCGTTGGAGTATTGTGTAGAAGTTGGTTAGAACTTCTAAGGGTGGTTTAGAGCGGGTTGGAGCGCTCGGAGTTGAGCTAAACGTTTGCCCAGGATCGACTTTAACTAGGATAATTATGGGCTTATCGAGGTAATTATCTTGTCCCTCTGTTGTAATTGGAAATTACATATTATTTGAATATATAGTTGAAGTATACTATATATAGAACTGAACGTAGTTATCGGCAATGTCTTTTGACTTAAGCCTGAATAATACTTACGTGATGTCTTGCGACTTAAGCTGAATTTAAAGAAGAATCTTGAACTGTAATTACATAGGTATTACGATGAGACTTGTGTAGTAGTAGCCGTGGAGTAGAATTGTACCGTTAGGGTTAGACGTATAACCCCCCCTGGTTGGCTTGGTAGCCGGCCTCGATAGAGGAGAGATTTATCTTTGTTGCGGGGAGAGTCTGCCGAATTTTGGTAGAATGTTCTACGATGAGATCTAAATGTTAATAGCGCCTTGTGGCCTTATAGGTTGAAGTACTACGTGTGGCGCGATCTACTTGGCTTAAGGAGTAGCGAGCGGTTGAAAGTACTTGGAGCGTTTTGCTATTAGTCGATAATCATCGCGAGGTATGTGAACCTCTTCCTATCTCTTCTAGCATGATATGTGTGAACTATGTAATGCGGTAGACGTACATGTGCTAAATGTATTTAATTGGTTTAAAACATAAAGTGTTATAACGGCTTTATGGGAAGTCGGTTATAAGCGACTTTATGTTGGTAAGAAAATACTTGTGGTTTTAAAGGTAATCGATTTGAACTATAAGCGGCTTGTTATGTGTTAATAGAGAACTTGAAGTAATACTTGGTTTTGAAAACTTAAGAGTTATACTAGCTTTATGGGAAGTTAGGTATAACGGCTTAAGAATGTTTCTTGATTTGGAAATCGAATGTGTATCGACAAACCATGCAGCGTTAATAAAAGGAAAATGTTTTGAATAATTAAGTATTATTAAAACCAAGAGAAACTTCCATCTGCATAGAAGCTAAGATGAGACAAAATGATATTTCCTAGATCATGGTCATTGTAATAAGATTGTTATAAACAAGAATATCCTACTCACATATAAGGCTTATGTTTCTCCGACTGTTTAAAAGAGAATTATATTCTTAAATGAATAAGACTATGAACTACGAAACCTTTCTAAAATAAGAAACGTGAACATTTGAAATTAGGCAAACTTGGACGTTTGGAAAATAATGTTGTTACTTGATTTTACAAAGGTAAGAGTTTCCGTTTTCTTAAAAGGACGATCACTCTATTTTATGCTACGTATTGTGTGACTTATGTGAAAAAGCAGATCTTTTAAAGATTTAATGTGTGAAGTACTTTGGGGACAGATACCCGAACTTGTTAGTAGAAAGTACCTTGTGTGAATAACTTGATTGTATTGGTTTGTGATAGCCTTGTAATACTTTCTTGTTGATTTGATAAGTAAACATGTTAGGATGCTACGTGTGTTAGTATCTTGTGATGTTAGTGTAAAGGGGTTTTCCTTCCATCGCGCTTAAAGTTGTTTGACTATCGGCCCGTTATGTTGGTATTGTACCACTCACCTTGACTTGTGCGGAGGTTGGCGCCTCCGTGCGGGGGTAGACTCGGCGATGCAGGACCATGATTCGAGAATACCTCATGCGGGTCCAGGGGATCCATGCGGAACTACGGAGTTCCAGGTTAGTGTGCGGCCTTTATGGTCATGCGGTCTTTGTGGCCATGCGGACTGCGAGTCCAGGACGATGCCGGGGAGTAGCTACCCTCGATGCGGGGTTATACCTCATGCGGGCCTATGAGGTTGGCCTATGCGGAGCTGCGGAGAGTTCGTGGCTAGACGCGCATTTGATCTGCGGGCAGTGACGGCTTTTATCATGTGACGGTGCAGACAGATATCATGACACGATTTATGACCTTGTTGATGCGTAGGTGTTAGTAGTCGGCTATGCCTTACGTGCCTACATGCTTCGTTTTATTAGGACACAGGTGGGACCTGGTGTTCATGTGTATTCCTTGGTGCTTGTATATCATAAACTGCCGGCAGTGAGGAAGGTATTCCACGGGCATGATTGATGTTGTGGGCGTGAGACCCATTGTTATGTTTGAGTGATGACTTTGAGGGCGTGAGTCCCTGACTTGATATGACTGCTTGTTTATTGTGAACTGTAGTTTTGTTATCATACATGTCTCCTGCTTTATATAGACTACTATGATTCCATTTACAGTATTTTCAGTTTCACATACTCGGTACCTGTTGTACTGACCTCCTTCGGGGGGCTGCGTTCATGCCGCAGGTAAAGGTACACCAGTCGTTGATCCTCGCTCTTAGGGTCACAGTTCAGCGCTTGGGAGAGCTCCGTTTCTCCGGAGGCTTGTCTTGGTATAGTCCCCTGTTGTTGTAGGTGCTTACATTCAGGGGTATGACGGGGCCCTGTCCCGTCGTTGTTGTCATATCATTCGTAGAGTGCATGAAATCTTGTTGTGGGCAGGGTTTGTAAAAAGGATTAAACTGTTCATGTTGAAAAAGTTGTTATTTACATATATGCCGAAAGGCAAGTTTTTCTCAGATTATTGTTTCATATTTCATAATATGTCTTGTATCGTTTTATGTTCCGCTGATTACTCTGATGTTGTATCACTAGGGTGCCCGGGGTAAGGCACCAGTCACGGGCCCGGAATCGGGTCGTGACACAACGTCTAGACTACTTCGTAGAATATTCTAAGCAGAAGGTTCTCTATTCTACGGAAAATTGGGCAGCATTTCCCTACCCGTCAAACTACACAAGTCTACTGTAAATACAGTCCTTTGTAAGTACAGTTCAATTATCTTCTTTTATACCATCCTTCTATATATCTTATACTTAATTCTAAACTACTACAATATGTAATCTCCAATTACAATAGAAGGACAAAGATTATTACCTCGATAAGCCCAAAATTATCCAAGATTAAATGTCGATCCTGAACAACGTTTAGCTCCTAATTTGCACGTTCCGATAGCTCCCAGAAACCCTTAGAAGTTTCTAAGCAACTTCTACTTAATACTTCAACCAACTATGAAGATTTTCCTAGGGTTTCGTTGTGTGACTAATGGATATAAAGTAGTATTTCCGAGCTTTTAGTATAGAGGTAACTTGGGAATACTACAAGGGATTTGGGCTAAGGTATTTTGGAATACTAACAATACTTGAAGACAATTTCTACCAAAGGGGGGGGGGGGGGGGTGGACTTGTTTCGGACGAGAGTTAGGGAAAAGGGGGGAGTTTTTGGACGAGACTCTACAAGGGGGGAGGATTTTTGGAGACTTGGAAATTGTTTTTGTGGATGAATAAGTCTTGCACTAAAGGGGGGTATTTATAGAACCTTCAATGGCCAAGATTAAAACAAATGGAGGGTGAAGATTGGGTTGCTTGTGTGAGTGGAGTCTTCCACCAAGTGTCCACCACAATATTGGGACATATGTCCACCACAACATTGGGACATATGTCCACCACAACAATGAGCCATGTGGAAAGCCACTTGCTTCACCAAAACCGTCCAAACCTACTCCCACTATCCCAAAAAAAAATATCTTGCAAGACTTGACTTATTGACTTGGCCACTAGCCCACAATTTTCGTCCAACCAATGCCACCTAAGGGTGACACATGTTGCCTGTTATACCCCGTATTTTCAGAGTATGTACGTATGGACGTACGTAGAAAATTCGAACTTGAGATAAAGTGCTTGGCCGAAATTATTTTTGTGCACAAGTGCCGAAAAGAGTCATTTTCCGGCGAAACGTTTCCACAGCTTTTGTAGGGAAAATTCCGGCTATGTCATTTATTATTTTTACGGATTTTTCCGAGAGACGAAACATTTTGGACCAATTGGAGGGCGACATGTGTCACCCTTAGGTGTCCAAGGTTGGACGAAATTTCCTTGGTGGAAGCTTCTAGGCTTGCACGTTTTTTTCATCTTTTGTGCCTAAAATGTTTGGTCAATGTTTGTGAGATATTTTGTGGAGTGGATGACCAAGTGGGACCCACACAACACATGGCTTAATCTTCACCTTACACTTGCCTACCACTTGGCTCAATCTTGGCCTTTGAGTGCCCTATAAATACCCCCTTAGTTGATGAGTTATTTCATCCACACTTGAGCAAATTCCTAGACTCAAAACACTCCCGCCCTTGTAGTTGTCTCGTCCAACTCCCCCCTCCCCCTTTGAGTGGCCTTTTGGCCGAGAGCAACCCCCCCCCTAGCCTAGTTGTGCTAGTCGAAATACTACCCCCCTTGGTAGAGAAATACTCTTCAAGTATTGTTATAATACCCAAATACTTTAGCCCAAATACCTTGTAGTATTTCCAAAGTACCCTCTATACGAAAAGCCCGGAAAATACTATTATACGTCCCTTTAGCCTCTAAACGAAACCCTAAGGAAAATCTCCATGGTTAGTTGGAGTAGTTTGTAGAAGTTGGTTAGAACTTCTAAGGGTAGTTTGGAGCGGGATGGAGCGCTCGGAGTTGGAGCTAAACGATTGCCCAGGATCGACTTTTTACTTGGATAATTATGGGCTTATTGAGGTAAATATCTTGTCCCTCTATTGTAATTGGAAATTACATATTGTTAGAATATATAGTTGAAGTATACTATATATAGAACTGAACGTAGTTATTGGCAATGTCTTTTGACTTAAGCCTGAATAATACTTACGGCAATGTCTTGCGACTTAAGCCTGTATTTAAAGAAGATTACTGAACTGTAATTACTTAGGGCTGTATTACAGTAGACTTGTGAAGTAGTACCGTGGAGTAGAATTGTACCCGTTAGGGTTAGATGTATAACCCCCCCCTGGTTGGCTTGGTAGCCGGCCTCGATAGAGGAGGAGATTTACGCTGTTGCGGGGGGGGGAGGTGCTGCCGAATTTTCTGTAGAATGTTCTACGAAGAGACCTTATGTTAATAAGCGCCTTGTGGCCTTATAGGTGGAAGTACTATGCGTGGCGCGATCTACTTGGCTTAGGGAGTAGCCGGCGGTTTGAGGTACTTGGAGCGTTTTGCTATTAGTCGATAATCGTCGCGAGGTATGTGAACCTCTTCCTATCTCTTCTAGCATGATATGTGTGAACTATGTAGTACGGTAGACGTACATGTGCTAAATGTATGTGATTGGTTTAAAACATATAGTGTTATAACGACTTTATGGGAAGTTGGTTATAACAGCTTTATGTTGGTAAGAAAATACATGTGGTTTTTAAAAGGTACTGATTTGAACTATAACTGGCTTGTTATGTGTTAATAAAGAACTTGAAGTATTTCAAAAGATTTTTGAATCATTTTGAAAGAAGAAGTAATACTTGGTTTTTGAAAAACTTAAGAGTTATACTAGCTTTATGGGAAGTTAGGTATAACGGCTTAAGAATGTTTTACTGATTTCGGAAATCAGAATGTGTATCGACAAACCACTGCAGCGTTAATAAAAGGAAATGTTTTGACTAATTAAGTATTATTAAAACCAGTAGAAACTTCCATCTGCATAGAAGCTAAGATGAGACAAAATGATATTTACTAGATCATGGCTGCTGTAATAAGATTGTTATAAACAAGAATATCCTACTCACATATAAGACTTATGTTTCTCAGATAGTTTTAAGGAGAATTATATTCTCAAATGAATAAGACTATGAACTACGAAACCTTTCTAAAATGAGAAACTTGAACATTGGAAATTAGGCAAACTTGATCATTGGAAAAGAATGTTGCTACTTGATTTTACAAAGAGAAGTAATTGATTTACTTTAAAAGGATAGTCACTCTATTTTATACTACGGGTATTGTGTGACATTGTGAAAGTAACGTATCTTTTAAAGAGTTAATGTATGAAGTACTTTGGGGATAAAAACCGATTTTGTTTATCATATAGTTGAAGGTACCTTGTTTGAACAAGTTGATTGTATTGGTTTGTGATAGCGTTGTTATACTTTCTTGATTGCGTTGATTAGTAATCGTGTTGGGATGCTACGTGTGTTAGTATCTTGTGATGTTTGTGTGAAGGGTTTCCGCGATTGTGCTTATTAACTATCGGTCGTTATGATAGTATTGTGGCATTCATCTCTTGAGATGATTCCGGGTTAAGCGCCCTCCGTCGCGGGGTAGACTTCAGCGGTCGATGGACCTATGATTCGAGAATACCTCATGCAGTCCCGGGGCCTATGCGGAACTACGAGTTCCGTGTTAGTGTCGCCCTTTATGGGCATGCGGTCCATGTGGCCATGCGGCTGCGAAGTCGGGGCGACGCCGGAGTAGCTACCCTCGACGCGGGAATACCTATGCGGGCGATGAGATTGGCCTATGCGGGTGCGGGAGTTCGAGGTTAGACGCGTACATTGATATCTGCGGGCAAGTGGCGGCTTTGATCATGTGACGGTCAGACAGATCTTATGATACGATTCATGACCTTGTTGGTACTGTGGGTTTTTAGTAGTCGGCTATGCCTTCGTACTTACCGTCTGATTTTATTATGACACAGTGGGACCCGTGTTCATGTGTGTTCCTTGGTGCTTTTATATCATAGATCGGCGGTGAGGAAGGTATTCCACGCACGATTGATGTGGTGGGCCTGAGACCCATTGTTATACTTGAGTGATGACTTGAGGGCGTGAGTCCCTAACTTGACATGACTGCTTTGTTGTAAACTGTAGTTTGGTTATCATACATGTCTCCTGCTTTATATGACTGCTATGATTTCATTTACAGTATGTATTTTCAGTTTCACATACTCTGTTGTCTTGACCTCGCCCGGGCTGCGTTCATGCCGCAGTTGAGGTACACCGATCGTTGATCCTAGCTCGTGGTCCGCGATTTGGCGTTTGGGAAGCTCCGTTTCTCCGGAGGCTTATCAGTGGTATAGTCCCCTGTCGTCGTAAGTGTTTACATTCAGGGGTTTGGCGGGGCCCTGTCCCGCCATTGTTGTCGTATCATTCTTAGAGGTCTGTAGTACTGTTGTGGGCAGGGTTTGTAAAAAGGATTAAACTGTTCATGTTGAAAAAGTTGCTATTTATATATATACTGAAGGTAACCGTTTTTGGTTAGCCTGTCTTCTTATTTCACTGTCTTATTACACTGGTTTCATGTATTGTCTTTATGTTCCGCTGATTACTCTGATGTATGTCTACTTGGGTGCCCGGGGTAAGGCACCGGTCACGGGCCCCGGAACGGGTCGTGACAAAAGTGGTATCAGAGCAGTTAATCCTCGGAAAGTGTCTACAGACCGTATCCAGTAGAGTCTTGATTATCGGTGTGTTGTGCACCACGCCAATAATCAGGAGGCTATAGGATATTTAGGATTGGTTTCTATTCTTCTCACTCTGAGATCGTGCCTTAGAGCTGTGTTGTAAGTTGGACCCTCTGACGAAATTATTTCCCTTATCGTTATGCCTCCGCGTAGGGCAACCCGGGCCCAGGAGGGCAAGGCAGCCGAGGGAGCTGCGAGTAGAGTTCAGAAGGTGGCGAGGGCACAGGCCCAATCATTACCTAGGGTAGTGCTTCATTCGGGGAGTTCTGCGACGTCACTAGCCCCAGCAGAGTTTAGTTCGGCGGCAGCAGTGCCTACTGCGGCCATGATATATGAACCTTCAGTTCCACGACCGGGAACAGAGAATTTAGATTGCAAAGAGGCGACCCTGTTACTAGCTATAGATTTGGCTACCAGAGAGTATACCGATGTACCGCGAGTCTTGAGGACTATCTAAAAGAGGGTTGTGCAAGAGTAATTCTTCAGTTAGGCTTGAGCATGGCTCGTATGCGGGCTTATGCGCGTGAGCCGAGACGTGTAGAGATCGGCGTGTTAACGAAGGACACCGTAAGAGGCGAGCAGCAAGGTCCTTTAGTAACTTTCGGCGAGTCGCCTCACCAGATTAGATATGCACCTCCGCCGATGCAGTGGTCTTCCAGATTTCGTGACGTTCGGGTGTGTAGGAGTTGGTCGAACTCGTGGCTTCCGGTTCATTGATGCACGTCATCGAGGAATGTCGTCTTTTAGTTGGTACTTGTTGTACTGCGGCCGTCGAGGGCCATGTGTCGAGAGAGTGTCCTTGTAGGAGGACTTAGCCTTGTGATTGGTGGGTAGTTCGTCATTTTCCTTAGCTATGCGCCTACAGGCAGTTTGATTAGAACGACTAAGGAGTGAAGCGAAGATATAGATATATCTTTAACCCTCAGAGGTCGGTATGTGTGATAAGGTGAGTATACCTTAAGTGCTTTGTTACGATAGCGGTGTGTTAGTTGTGTTTAGAATCATGGTGGGTTAACCGAGTAAGATTTTGGGGATAGAAAAGGTGTGAGCCTTAGAATGTTTACGTAAAGACCTTAGAGGTAAGGCCATCTCAGGTAAAGGTGTAGTATTATGTTTGATCCTTATGGAAGTGCATAGTGCACGTGAGTTATGTTTGGGATAGGTCTCTAGTAGTGTGGAATGAAAGGGGGTAGTTGAGCTAAGAAGACCGCTAGGTTTTCGAAACGTGGTTAGTGAGATTGTTCTGGATCGGGGAGCTAGTATTATGCGCGTTGCCGGGTCGGGTTGAGTCCACGTTGCGGGTCAACCCGCGGCATGTTTGGTGGTGGGGTCAGTTTGTGGTGGTCCCGCCTTGTGGTAGGGTCACGAGGGTGTTAGGCCCAAGTTTAGTTAACCAACAGTCTGGAACCGGTGGACGATTCGACCAGTAGTCGGACCGAGGAGGTCAGCCGTCTTGTCTTCTAGCAAAGACCGTTTACTCGGCAGTATTGTTTTATCAGAAAGGTTGTAAGGCTGCACGGGGTGCCTACCTTCACCTATGTCTGACAGTGAAGCCCAGGTTGTGGCTATTTTTCGTCTTCTAAAAGTTTACCAGGCAGGGTTAAGAACTCAGGTGAGTCTCAGAATCGCATTCGCCCTCGGGCCAGTGCGTGGATTTCAGAGGTAGTCGTGGGGGATTGTTGTCTCCTGTGGAGGAAGTGTTTAAGCTACCATTTCAGTGTTCGGATATCGCTTTGTGAAGCCTTGTAGGGGCGGAAGTGTAAATTGCCGGTCGATTGGTTCGATGTTGGCAAGGTTCAGTTAGTTGGTTCAGGCTTGTTCCAGCAGACTGTGGATAGTGCGAAGCTTGTCTAGAAGAAGTTCTGGCAGCTCAGAGGAGTTGTGCGGATAATCGGCGACGATGCTTAGAGTTCAGGTTGATGGTCGGTCTTCTTGAAAGTACCACCCCGGGTTGGGTGTGACGAGTTTGGAATACAGAGGGAACTTAGCCCGAGTTACTTTGGGCCTTTCTGAGTTCATGTGAAGAATAGGCCAGGTTGCCTATATGTTAGCTTTTGCCGTCCGACTTAGGAGGCAGTACGTCCGGTCTTTCGTATTGTTATGATCAGGGAAAGTATCGGAGATCCATCCAGAGTGTTCCCACTTAATGATGGCCACGTTAGAGATAGTAGCCCCGAGTTTTGGAAACTGAAGCAGTATCAGAAATGTGGAAAGAGTTCGAGTATACGACATCCTCAGGGATCGCATGCAGTCCGGTACCATTTGTTGGGTCGTCGGAGCAAGGCTCACGACAAAGTGACAAAAGTGGTACCATTTGTTGGGTCGCCTGAGAAGGTTAATGCCTCAGGCAAAGTGACAAAGTGGTATCTACGACGAGTAAAGAGAAGCGAGCATGTATGGCGAGCATAGATGCGATCATTTCTTTTATAAAGAGAAGGTGCGAAGGAAGTATATTTTAGACCCCGGTGAGAAGTGTTGCGATGATGATTACGGTGTTTCCTCGTGGACTTTGATGTAAGTATTTACGTAGCTTGTTTCGTGGCGGATGTGGCGTGTTTGATTCTCGTAAGTATAGTAGTGAAGACTATCTTGGCAAGACGCTTGTTTTGAGACTTAGAAGGAACATTCGGGACGAATGTTTCTAAGGAGGGGAGAATGTTATACCCCGTATTTTCAGAGTATGTACGTATGGACGTACGTAGAAAATTCGAACTTGAGATAAAGTGCTTGGCCGAAATTATTTTTGTGCACAAGTGCCGAAAAGAGTCATTTTCCGGCGAAACGTTTCCACAGCTTTTGTAGGGAAAATTCCGGCTATGTCATTTATTATTTTTACGGATTTTTTCCGAGAGACGAAACATTTTGGACCAATTGGAGGGCGACATGTGTCACCCTTAGGTGTCCAAGGTTGGACGAAATTTCCTTGGTGGAAGCTTCTAGGCTTGCACGTTTTTTTCATCTTTTGTGCCTAAAATGTTTGGTCAATGTTTGTGAGATATTTTGTGGAGTGGATGACCAAGTGGGACCCACACAACACATGGCTTAATCTTCACCTTACACTTGCCTACCACTTGGCTCAATCTTGGCCTTTGAGTGCCCTATAAATACCCCCTTAGTTGATGAGTTATTTCATCCACACTTGAGCAAATTCCTAGACTCAAAACACTCCCTCCCTTGTAGTTGTCTCGTCCAACTCCCCCTCCCCCTTTGAGTGGCCTTTTGGCCGAGAGCAACCCCCCCTAGCCTAGTTGTGCTAGTCGAAATACTACCCCCCTTGGTAGAGAAATACTCTTCAAGTATTGTTATAATACCCAAATACTTTAGCCCAAATACCTTGTAGTATTTCCAAAGTACCCTCTATACGAAAAGCCCGGAAAATACTATTATACGTCCCTTTAGCCTCTAAACGAAACCCTAAGGAAAATCTCCATGGTTAGTTGGAGTAGTTTGTAGAAGTTGGTTAGAACTTCTAAGGGTAGTTTGGAGCGGGATGGAGCGCTCGGAGTTGGAGCTAAACGATTGCCCAGGATCGACTTTTTACTTGGATAATTATGGGCTTATTGAGGTAAATATCTTGTCCCTCTATTGTAATTGGAAATTACATATTGTTAGAATATATAGTTGAAGTATACTATATATAGAACTGAACGTAGTTATTGGCAATGTCTTTTGACTTAAGCTGAATAATACTTACTGATGTCTTGCGACTTAAGCCTGTATTTAAAGAAGATTACTGAACTATAATTACTTAGGGCTGTATTACAGTAGACTTGTGAAGTAGTACCGTGGAGTAGAATTGTACCCGTTAGGGTTAGATGTATAACCCCCCCCTGGTTGGCTTGGTAGCCGGCCTCGATAGAGGAGGAGATTTACTGTTTGTGCGGGGAGAGTCTTTGAATTTTCGTAGAATGTTCTACGAACAGACCTTTTGTTAATAAGCGCCTTGTGGCCTTATAGGTGGAAGTACTATGCGTGGCGCGATCTACTTGGCTTAGGGAGTAGCCGGCGGTTTGAGGTACTTGGAGCGTTTTGCTATTAGTCGATAATCGTCGCGAGGTATGTGAACCTCTTCCTATCTCTTCTAGCATGATATGTGTGAACTATGTAGTACGGTGAGCGCATGTGCTAAATGTATGTGATTGGTTTAAAACATAGTGTTATAACGACTTTATGGGAAGTTGGTTATAATGACTTTATGTTGGTAAGAAAATACATGTGGTTTTTAAAAGGTCTTGATTTGAACTATAAGCGCTTGTTATGTGTTAATAAAGAACTTGAAGTATTTCAAAAGATTTTTGAATCATTTTGAAAGAAGAAGTAATACTTGGGTTTTGAAAAACTTAAGAGTTATACTAGCTTTATGGGAAGTTAGGTATAACGGCTTAAGAATGTTTTACTGATTTTGGAAATCAGAATGTGTATCGACAAACCACTGCAGCGTTAATAAAAGGAAATGTTTTGACTAATTAAGTATTATTAAAACCAGTAGAAACTTCCATCTGCATAGAAGCTAAGATGAGACAAAATGATATTTCCTAGATCATGGCTGCTGTAATAAGATTGTTATAAACAAGAATATCCTACTCACATATAAGACTTATGTTTCTCAGATAGTTTTAAGGAGAATTATATTCTCAAATGAATAAGACTATGAACTACGAAACCTTTCTAAAATGAGAAACTTGAACATTGGAAATTAGGCAAACTTGATCATTGGAAAAGAATGTTGCTACTTGATTTTACAAAGAGAAGTAATTGATTTACTTTAAAAGGATAGTCACTCTATTTTATACTACGGGTATTGTGTGACATTGTGAAATTAACGTATCTTTTAAAGAGTTAATGTATGAAGTACTTTGGGGATAAAAACCCGATTTTGTTAATCATATAGTAGAAGGTACCTTGTGTGAACAACTTGATTGTATTGGTTTGTGATAGCCTTGTAATACTTTCTTGATTGCGTTGATAAGTAAACGTGTTGGGATGCTACGTGTGTTAGTATCTTGTGATGTTTGTGTGAAGGGGGGTCCCTTGATTGTGCTTATTCACTATCAGTCGTTATGATGGTAGTGTGGCATTCATCTCTTGAGTTGATTCCGGTTACGCCCTCCGTCACGGGGTAGACTCGGGTCGATGGACCTATGATTCGAGAATACCTCACGCAGTCCCGGGCCTATGCGGAACTACGAGAGTTCGTGTTAGTGTACGCCCTTTACGGGCATGCGGTCCATGTGGCGTGCGACTGCGAAGTCGGTGACGACGCGGGAGTAGCTACCGATGCGGGAATACCTCATGCGGGCGATGAGATTGGCCTACGCGAGCTGCGGGAGTTCGTGGTTAGACGCGTACATTAATCTGCGGGCAAGTGGCGGCTTTGATCATGTGACGGTCAGACAGATCTTATGATACGATTCATGACCTTGTTGGTACTGTGGGTTTTTAGTAGTCGGCTATGCCTTCGTACTTACCGTCAGATTTTATTATGACACGTGGGACCCGTGTTCATGTGTGTTCCTTGGTGCTTTTATATCATAGATCGCGGTGAGGAAGGTATTCCACGCACGATTGATGTGGTGGGCCGAGACCCATTGTTATACTTGAGTGATGACTTGAGGCGTGAGTCCCTAACGACATGATCGCTTTGTTGTAATCGTAGTTTGGTTATCATACATGTCTCCCGCTTTATATATCGCTATGATTTCATTTACGATATGTATTTTCATTTCACATACTAAATTTTTGTTATCGACCTCCTTGAAGTGCGTTCATGCCGCAGTTGAGGTACACCGCCGTTGATCCTAGCTCTCGGTCACGATTTGACGTTTGGGAAGCTCCGTTTCTCGGAGGCTTATCATGGTATAGTCCGTCGCCGTAAGTGTTTACATTCGGGGTTTGGCGGCCCGCCCCGCCATTGTTGTCGTATCATTCTTAGAGGTGCAGAATCTTGTTGTGGGCGGGTTTGTAAAAAGGATTAAACTGTTCATGTTGAAAAAGTTGTTATTTATATATATACTGAAGGTAACCGTTTTTGGTTAGCCTGTCTTCTTATTTCACTGTCTTATTACACTGGTTTCATGTATTGTCTTTATGTTCCGCTGATTACTCTGATGTATGTCTACTTGGGTGCCCGGGGTAAGGCACCGGTCACGGGCCCCGGAACGGGTCGTGACATTGCCCTCCTATTGGTCCAAAATATTTCATCTCTCGGAAAAATCCGTAATCGGTTAAAATATTAAAAACGTAAAATTTCCTTCACAAGGTTCGGAATCTTTTCCGTTGAAAGTTCACAATTTCATCTTTAACCTAATTAGGGTTTAAACAAATGTACGTACGTCCTCACATAGATACTCAGGAACTACGGGGTATAACATTCTCCCCTCCTTAGAAACATTTATCCCGAATGTTCCTTCTAGATTCAATCAAATCAGAAACGACATAGCTCCTCACAACTTAAACAATTTGCAAATGCTACACATGGCCACAACACAACACTTAAGCACATATGAAAATTAAAACCAGCAAGTAGGAAAGGGAGTTACCTGGAGGTGTGGGGAATAAGTAAGGATACCTCTGCCTCATGTCCTCCTCTGCTTCCCACGTAATCTTCTCTCTGTTCTCGTTCCGCCATAAGACCTTGACGGAATCCACATCCTTTGTCCGCAGCCGCCTAACCTGACGATCGAGTATCGCTATGGGACTCTCCTCATACGATAACCCCTCCGTCACCTGGACATCGTCAATCGGGTGCACTCTAGATGGATCCCCGATACATCTCCTCAGCATAGAAACATGAAAAACCGGATGCACTGCCTCCAGATCGGACGGCAGATCCAACTCATAGGTAACCTTGCCTACCCTGCGGACAATCTGATAAGGCCCAATGTACCTCGGACTGAGCTTCCCTTTCTTCCCAAACCTCATCACACCCTTCATGGGTGACACCTTCAGGAAAACCCAATCATCAACCTCAAACTCCAGATGCCGACGACGATGATCTGGATACGACTTCTCGACTCGAGTGTCAATAACCGCTCTGGATAAGCTTCACCTTATCCATCGCTGTATCAAGTCGGTCCCACTAATCGCATTCGCCCATATCAAACCAGCCTATCGGCGATCTGCACTTCCTCATACAAGGCCTCATAAGGCGCCATCGAATCCGGAGTGGTAGCTATTATTATACGCAAACTCTACTAGAGGCAAATGATCCTCCGGTACCCACGAAGTCAATAACACAGCTCACAAAGATATCCTCGAAGTGTCGGATAGTACGCTCGCTGTCCGATGCTCGAGGATGGAATGCGATCGAGGCTCACATGCGTCCCTAATCCTTCGAAAAGACCTCGGAAGTTAGCGTAACCGGGCTCATCATGCGATATGATAGAAATAGGGACCCATGCGGTCTCACGATCTCTCGGATGTAAAGTCGGCATAATCCTCGGCGAAAAAGTCGCCCGACCGGAAGAAAGTGGGCCGATTTCGTCAGCCTGTCGACGATAACCCAGATAGAATCATGCTTCCTCTGAGTGCGAGGTAAACCTGTGATAAAGTCCATGTTGATCACCTCCCACTTCCAGGTCGGGATCTCTATCGTGCCGCAATAACCACCGTGCCTCCGGTGCTCTACCTTACTGCGACAACACGGGCGAGCAACAAACTCGCAACGCCCTCTTTAGGCCATCCCACCAATACGGATCGAGGTCGTGGTACATCTTTGTCGACCACGGATGGATAGAGTAACGCTACCGTGTGCTTCCCTAGAACTTCTTTGCCGAAGTCCTGCAATATCTGGAACACACAACCTGCCCTCAAACCTTAGCACCCCATCAGGTGCTACCTCAAAAGGACCATTCCCCTCACGAAGAGTCGTATCACGATACCGTGTCAAAATCGGATCCTCAAATTGTTGCCTCTTCACCTCCTCGACGATGGAAGACTCGGCAACCTCTCGAACCCGAACCCCACTGCCATCATAACCAATCAATCGGACTCCAAGGCTCGCTAGCTGATGTATCTCGCGGAACATGCCCCTCTTCTCTGGCTGCACATCTGATAGACTCCTCATCGACCTACGACTAAGGGCATCTGCCACAACATTGGCCTTCCCTGGGTGGTACAGGATATCGACATCATAATCCTTGAGTAACTCTAACCACCGTCTCTGTCGTAAGTTCAGCTCCCTCTGGCTGAAGATATACTGGAGGCTCTTGTGGTCTGTGTAAATATCCACAAGAACTCCATACAAATAGTGTCTCCAGATCTTCAAGGCGTGAATCACCGCTGCCAACTCCAAATCATGGGTGGGGTAGTTCTTCTCATGCTTCTTGAGCTGTCGAGATGCGTACGCTATAACCTTACCCTGCTGCATCAACACACATCCAAGCCCGATGCCTGACGCATCACAATACACCACATAGCCGTCTAGGCCCTCTGGAAGAGTAAGAACTGGGGCGGTCGTCAACCTCTCCTTCAGTAACTGGAAGCCCTCCTCACAAGCATCCTTCCACTGAAACTTAGCTGCATTCTGAGTCAGCTTAGTCAAAGGTGTCGAAATAGAAGCAAACTTCTCCACGAACCTCCGATAGTAACCTGCAAGGCCCAGAAAGCTGCGCACCTCTGTCGGAGTAGTAGGTCTATGTTATACCCCGTATTCTCAGGGTATGTATGCGAGGACGTACGTACGAGAGCGACAGAAAATTGGAAAGGAAGAAAGAGGTGATTTTTCCACGGAAAAAGTTTCCGGTTTTTGTAAAGAAAAATGTTCGTTGATGGGAATTGGGTTCCCAGATTTGGAATTTGGGCTTCTTAAATTATATTAGAATTTTGAGATTTTATTTTCGGAAATGGTCACGTGGGGCCCACGGGAGAAATTTACGGTTTTGTGGGGCCCGCTTTGTTTTTGAGATTTCCGGTATTGTGGATATGTTTGAAGGCGTTTTATGAGGGCGATAGGAGGGTGACACGTGTCACCCCGCCAAGTGGCTTGGCCGGTTACCTTTGCACAACACTTTGGTTAAGTCGTTGACGAAACGTTTTGCGTAACTTGCGAAGGGAAAATTCCGGCTATGTCGTTTTGTATTTTTGCGGATTTTTCCGAGAGACGAAACATTTTGGACCAACGGGAGGGTGACATGTGTCACCCTCACATTGGAAGCAAGGGGCGGCAACCCTTGGACGATTGGTTCACGTTTCTTGGCCAATTGGCTCCTTGTTTTGGCCTTGTTTTGTGGCTTGTTTGGTGCCATGTTTTGTGCATTGTTTTGTGGAGTAGGGGCTAGGGTGCACTTGGCTTGATCAAGGCCATACACTTGCCTTGCACATGGCTTGATCTTGGCCATTGGTTGGCCTTTGGCTTTCCTATAAATACCCCCCTCTCTTGAAGACTTCATTCATCCAAAAATCTTCCAAGTCTTGGAAACCCCTCCCCTCCCTCTTGTTGACTCTCGTCCAAGAGCCCCTCTCCCCCTTAAAATTGGCCTTTGGCGAAACCCTCCTCTTCCCTTTGAGGTGTGGTAGAGGTACTACCTCCCTTTGTGGTGCTAGCCGTGGGGTACCCCCCCCTAGCCTAGTTGTTTTCGTATAATACCCCTCCCTTGTGGTATTGAAATACTTCTCCTAGTATTGTTATAATGCCCAAATACCTTAGCCTTGTACCTTGTAGTATTCCAAAGATACCTCTATACGTAGAGTCCGGAAATACTACCTTTTGTCCTTTTAGTCTCAAACCGAAACCCTAAGGAAATCTTCATAGTTGGTTGAAGTATTTGAGTAGAAGTTGGTTAGAACTTCTAAGGGTTGTTTGGAGCGGATTGGAGCGCACGGAGTAGGAGCTAAACCTTGCTCAGGATCGACTTTTATCTCGGATAATTTTGGGCTTGTCGAGGTAAATATTCTTGTCCCCTTATTGTAATTGGAGATTACATGTTGTAGGATTATATAGTTGAAGTATACTATATATAGAATCAACATTATTGTGGCAATGTCTTTTGACTTAAGCTCAAGAATAAAGAATCGTATTTACATGGATTTGTATTGCATTAGCCTTGTGTAGTATTACTGTGTATACTTGTACACGGCCGGTTCGACGGTTAACCCCCCCCCCCTGGTTGGCTTGGTAGCCGGCCCCGATAGTGGAGGCGATTTCTGTTGTGGCGGGGAGGTCCGCAATTTTATGTAGAAAAATGGGAACTTGTGTTTTGGGGTTAAAAGACGTTTTTACCTTTATATGTGAAATTACAAAAAGTAGCGTATTCTACTCGAGAGTGTAAAGGGCTAGCAAGGTTGTAGTACTTGGAGCATTTTGCTTATTGTCGATAAATCGTAGCGAGGTATGTGAACCTCTTCCTATCTTTTCTAGCATGATTGTTGTGAACTATGTAGTACGGTAGACGTACATGTGCTAAGTGATTTGGTTGGTTTAAAACATAGGGTGTTATAATAGCTTTATGGGAAGTTAGTTATAACGACCTTATGTAAGTGAAAATGGTTTACTGATGTTAGAAGTTAAGAGACTTGATCTTATAAGATAAGAGACTTAACTTATTTGTTTTAATGTGGATGTTTGTGTGAAACCTCATTCGTGAGTAATGAGTACTTGGTTTTAAAGGGATAATGTTTCTTGATTTGGGAATCGAATGTGTATCGACAGCACTATTGCAGCGTTAATAAAGGAAAATGTATTGAATAATGATGTATTAAAACCAGTAGAAACCTCCATCTGCATAGAAGCTAAGATGAGACAAAATGATATTACATTTTCTAGATCATGGCTGCTGTAATAAGATCGTTATAAACAAGAATAAACTACTCGCATATATGACATATGTTACTCAATTGTTTTAAAAGAGATTAAGACTATGAGTTATGAAACCTTTCTAAAATAAGTGACTTGAGCATTTGAAAATGAGAAGCTTGAGTAATTGAAACTAGGCAAACTGGAACTTAGGAAAAGAATGTTGTTACTTGATTTTGAAAAGGAATGTGGGTTGGTCATTCTAATACTACGGGTATCGGGTGACTTTTATAAAAGTAATGGATCTCTTTTAAAAGAACTTAATGTATGTAGTACTTTGGGATTAAAAACCCGGACTTTGGCATAAAATGAAAGTACTTTGAGTTGTGTGAAACTTGCTTATGCTTGTTGGTGTGAAACTTGCCTATGCTTGTTGTTGTGAAACTTGCCTATGCTTGTTGTTGTGAAACTTGCCTATGCTTGTTGTTGTGAAACTTGCCTATGCTTGTGATGATAGCCTTTGTTGTGCAAGTGTGGTATTTCTGTGTTACCGCGTCTCTCGATAGAGGGTCGGTCGACTTGTTGAGAACTTACTTGGACGTCGGCGGTGATGGAGAATTCCACGGGTATGTTTCCATTTTGATTCTCGTCTTGTTGTTGATGTCACATGGACATGTCTACACCGTCTGATGTTCGGCCACGCGACGTGCGGTCGGGTTGATTACCCGATATATTGTTATTGTGGTTACATGGACATGCCTACACCGAGGTAGAATTCGGGGCATGTGGCCGTACGGCGGGGTTGATCACCCAAGATATTATTGTTGATGTCACACGGACGTGTCTACACCGAGGTAGAATTCGGGGCATGTGGCCATGGGGCATTGGTATTATTGTTGCATCATGGACATGTCTACACCGTCTGCAGTCGGGGCACGCGCCGTGACGCGAACATGATTGATGTTGTGGGCGTGAGACCCATAGTTATATTTGAGTGATGACTTGAGGCGTGAGTCCCGATCGATATGATCGCTTTTATGTTGTGGAATGTAGTTTGGTTATCATACATGTCTCGCTTTATATAGACTAGTATGATTTCATTCTGATATTTTCTGATTTCACATACTTGGTACTGTTATCGACCTCCTTCGGGCCGCGTTCATGCCGCAGGTATAGGTACATCGGTCGTGGATCCCCGCTCTTAGTATCACTTTTCTTCGTCTTGGGAAGCTCCGTTTCTTCGGAGGCTTATCTTTTTGTATGTGTTCGCTTAGTTGTATGTTCTTGTACATTCAGGGGTATGGCGGGGCCTGTCCGTCATAGTCGTTGTAAATCTTAGAGGTCTGTAATCTTGTTGTGGCAAGGGTTGTAAAGGATTAAACTGCTCGTGTTTTATGTATATCTTGAAGGCAACCGTTTTGGTTGCTTGTTTATTATTATATCTCTTGTTTCATGACTCATGTTTTATTTTCCGGTTTTCTCGATGTTGTATCACTAGGGTGCGGGTAAGGCACCGTGAAGTGCGTTCTAACGGGTCGTTACAAAAGTGGTATCGAGCGATTAATCCTCGGAAAGTGTCTACGACCGTGTCTAGTAGAGTCTTGATTATCGCCGTGTTGTGCACCACATCTATAATCGAGAGGCTATAGGACATTTAGGATTGGTTTCCATTCTTCTCATTCCGAGATCGTGCCTTAGAGCCGTGTTGTAAGTTGGACCCTCCGACGTATCTCGTTTTTACCGCTTATGCCTCCGCAAGGCAACCAGAGCCCGGGAGGCAAGGCGGCCGAGTGCGCTAGTGAGATCTGAGAGTACGAGGGCGCAGCCTGACAAGACTGAGGTTGTGCTTGACGGCGGGTTTTGTAGACGCCGCCATTTCAAAGAGTTTAGAGCCGCAGCGATGGCTGCCGAGACCACAATACCGAGCCTCCATCCCGATGCAGGCAGAGAGATGGGTTACAAGGAGATGGCCCGATTCTGGTCGTGGTCGTGGCGAATATGAGATAAATGGATCTGGCGATTCGATTCGATTCAAGAGCACGATGGTTCACCCCGAGCAGATAGTTTGAGGCTACGGGACTTTACGAGTTGTAGCCCTTGAGTTTTATGGGTCGAGGCTCGAGGATGATCCGCAGGAGTTCATCCGGCGATTCTGACGGATCATGAGTGATCAAGGCTTCGAGACCGAGTCGGTGGTCTTAGGTGCGCATCGGCCGCGCGATACCGCATGATCGTTTGATTCGTGGGAGTTGTCGGGAGAGCATGCGCCTTCAAAGATATGGGACGAGTTCTCGAGGCATTCTCACTCACTTCTTGCCTCCGCAGATGAGAGCACGCGGCCGACAGATTTATGATCTTGAGGCAGAGAAGGCGCATTCGAGAGTACAACGTGGAGTTTGACTCGTTGGCTCGGTATGTCCCCGCTTTAGTGGCAACCATGGAGGATAGAGTGCACCGCCACGCCACGGATTAGATGATTACTTACAGAGGCTTGTTGGTGTAGCTCTTCAGGGCATGGACATTGCCCGCACGCAGCTCATGCACTAGGATGTGAGTACGGAGAGGTCGACGGAATGACTGGATCAGCAGAAGAGGCCGTGACATCGTGGTCTTTGGCGACTTTCGAGGCGGACGCCTCGAAGAACTAGTTTTGTACCCACTTTGCATGCAGTGGTCCTCCGCCTTGAGAGCGGTCGTGGCTCAAGGTTCGTGTTTCGAGGAAGTAAGGGTGTTGGCGGATCACGGTCACCTACTCCGGTGTGGCGATGTGGTAGACCGCATTTCGGGAGTGTCGTGGTGCGAGGAGCTTGTTATTTTGCGGCGGCAGGGCCATTTTGCGAGGAACTGTCCGACCAAGGGTAGCACGGATGCTACGACTCAGCCTTCAGGATCAGTGGCTGGTTCATCACCTTCACTAGCTAGGCGCCCTGCAGGGCAGGACTGTGATTAGGAAGCGGAAGAGACAGGTATATCTTTAACCCTCTAGAGACTTGTATGTATTGATGTTAATATAATGTGTTAAGTGTTATGTTCGGATAGCTTTGTGCTAAAATGTGATTGAGAAACCTGGTGAGTGTAGAAGGGTAAGCCTGGGGGGCATGGAAGTGTGAACCTTAGACTATTTCACGATTGAGACCTTAGAGGTAGGGTCGTCATGAGTAAAAGATTTATTTTATGTTTGACCTTTATCAGAGTGCGTAGTATACGTGGGATTTATTTGTGTGATAAGTCCATGGGTAGTGCGAGATGGAAGTGTTAGCTTTCATGACGTGTGTTGGTTAGATTGTTCCGTATCGGGGAACAAGAATGTGGCGCGGTTGTGGGGTCGGGTTGAGGACCATTTGAGGGTCAACCCGCGGCCCGGTTTGTGGTGGGGTCAGTTCGAGGTGGTTCCGCCAGGTGGTAGGATCACGAGGATGCTAGGCCCCAGTTTAGGTGACCATCGTATGAGTTCGTGGATACGTTCTACCAGAATCGGTTCGTGAAGGCCGGGAATGGCCTTAAGGGAGATCGAAGTTAGTAAGATGACCAAGTTGGGAGGTAGTAACTCCAAAGGTTGGAAACAGAAGCATTGACGGAAGTGTGATACGGATACTAGAAAGAGTTCGAGTGTTCGAGAAGGGTACTACGAGTTAGGGGAGAAGAGAACGTGTGTTAGTTCGTGGCCAAGCTGTGGCGTCGGCAACTTGTTAGAGGAACTTTATCGTTATCCGACTTGAGAAGGAACATTCGGGACGAATGTTTCTAAGGAGGGGAGAATGTTATACCCCGTATTCTCAGGGTATGTATGCGAGGACGTACGTACGAGAGCGACAGAAAATTGGAAAGGAAGAAAGAGGTGATTTTTCCACGGAAAAAGTTTCCGGTTTTTGTAAAGAAAAATGTTCGTTGATGGGAATTGGGTTCCCAGATTTGGAATTTGGGCTTCTTAAATTATATTAGAATTTTGAGATTTTATTTTCGGAAATGGTCACGTGGGGCCCACGGGAGAAATTTACGGTTTTGTGGGGCCCGCTTTGTTTTTGAGATTTCCGGTATTGTGGATATTTTTCGAAAGACGTTTTATGAGGGCCAATAGGAGGGTGACACGTGTCACCCCCGCCTAGGTGGCTTGGCCGAAGTTACCTTTGTGCACAACACCCGGTTAGAGTCGTTTTTCGACGAAACGTTTTGCGTAACTTGCGAAGGGAAAATTCCGGCTATGTCGTTTTGTATTTTTGCGGATTTTTCCGAGAGACGAAACATTTTGGACCAACGGGAGGGTGACATGTGTCACCCTCACATTGGAAGCAAGGGGCGGCAACCTCGACGATCGGTTCACGCTTTCGCCAATTGGCTCCTTGTTTTGGCCTTGTTTTGTGGCTTGTTTGGTGCCATGTTTTGTGCATTGTTTTGTGGAGTAGGGGCTAGGGTGCACTTGGCTTGATCAAGGCCATACACTTGCCTTGCACATGGCTTGATCTTGGCCATTGGTTGGCCTTTGGCTTTCCTATAAATACCCCCCTCTCTTGAAGACTTCATTCATCCAAAAATCTTCCAAGTCTTGGAAACCCCTCCCCTCCCTCTTGTTGACTCTCGTCCAAGAGCCCCTCTCCCCCTTAAAATTGGCCTTGGCCGAAACCCTCCCTCTTCCCCTTTGAGGTGTGGCCGAGAGGTACTACCTCCCCTTTGTGGTCTTGGCGGGTACCCCACTAGCCTAGTTGTTTTCGTATAATACCCCTCCCTTGTGGTATTGAAATACTTCTCCTAGTATTGTTATAATGCCCAAATACCTTAGCCTTGTACCTTGTAGTATTCCAAAGATACCTCTATACGTAGAGTCCGGAAATACTACCTTTTGTCCTTTTAGTCTCAAACCGAAACCCTAAGGAAATCTTCATAGTTGGTTGAAGTATTTGAGTAGAAGTTGGTTAGAACTTCTAAGGGTTGTTTGGAGCGGATTGGAGCGCACGGAGTAGGAGCTAAACCTTGCTCAGGATCGACTTTTATCTCGGATAATTTTGGGCTTGTCGAGGTAAATATTCTTGTCCCCTTATTGTAATTGGAGATTACATGTTGTAGGATTATATAGTTGAGTATACTATATATAGAACTGAACATTATTGTGGCAATGTCTTTTGACTTAAGCCTGAAGAATAAAGAACTGAACTGTATTTACATAGGACTGTATTGCAGTAGACTTGTGTAGTATTACTGTGTAGAATTGTACACGTCCGGTTAGACGTGTAAACCCCCCCCCTGGTTGGCTTGGTAGCCGGCCTCGATAGAGGAGGAGATTTACGCTGTGGCGGGGAGAGTCTTGCCGAATTTTCTGTAGAAAAATGGGAACTTGTGTTTTGGGGTTAATAGACGTTTGTGACCTTTATAGGTGAAAGTACTAAGAGTAGCGTATTCTACTCGAGGAGTGGAAAGGGCTAGCAAGGTTGTAGTACTTGGAGCATTTTGCTTATTGTCGATAAATCGCCGCGAGGTATGTGAACCTCTTCCTATCTTTTCTAGCATGATTGTTGTGAACTATGTAGTACGGTAGACGTACATGTGCTAAGTGATTTGGTTGGTTTAAAACATAGGGTGTTATAATAGCTTTATGGGAAGTTAGTTATAACGACCTTATGTAAGTGAAAATGGTTTACTGATGTTAGAAGTTAAGAGACTTGATCTTATAAGATAAGAGACTTAACTTATTTGTTTTAATGTGGATGTTTGTGTGAAACCTCATTCGTGAGTAATGAGTACTTGGTTTTAAAGGGATAATGTTTTTGATTTGGGAATCGTAATGTGTATCGGCTGCACCATTGCAGCGTTAATAAAGGAAAATGTATTGAATAATGATGTATTAAAACCAGTAGAAACCTCCATCTGCATAGAAGCTAAGATGAGACAAAATGATATTACATTTTCTAGATCATGGCTGTTGTAATAAGATCGTTATAAACAAGAATAAACTACTCACATATATGACATATGTTACTCAATTGTTTTAAAAGAGATTAAGACTATGAGTTATGAAACCTTTCTAAAATAAGTGACTTGAGCATTTGAAAATGAGAAGCTTGAGTAATTGAAACTAGGCAAACTGGAACTTAGGAAAAGAATGTTGTTACTTGATTTTGAAAAGGAATGTGGGTTGGTCATTCTAATACTACGGGTATCGGATGACTTTTATAAAAGTAATGGATCTCTTTTAAAAGAACTTAATGTATGTAGTACTTTGGGATTAAAAACCCGGACTTTGGCATAAAATGAAAGTACTTTGAGTTGTGTGAAACTTGCCTATGCTTGTTGGTGTGAAACTTGCCTATGCTTGTTGTTGTGAAACTTGCCTATGCTTGTTGTTGTGAAACTTGCCTATGCTTGTGATGATAGCCTTTGTTGTGCAAGTGTGGTATTTCTGTGTTACCGCGTCTCTCGATAGAGGGCCGGTCGACTTGTTGAGAACTTACTTGGACGTGCTGGCAGTGATGGAGAATTCCACGGGTATGTTTCCATTTTGATTACTGTCTTGTTGTTGATGTCACATGGACATGTCTACACCGATGCAGTATTCCGGGGGCATGCGGTCGGGTTGATTACCCGATATATTGTTATTGTGGTTACATGGACATGTCTACACCGAGGTAGAATTCCGGGGGCATGTGGCCATGCGGCAGGGTTGATCACCCAGTATATTATTGTTGATGTCACATGGACGTGTCTACACCGAGGTAGAATTCCGGGGGCATGTGGCCATGGGGCATTGGTATTATTGTTGCATCATGGACATGTCTACACCGATGCAGAATTCCGGGGGCATGCAGCCATGATGCGAACATGATTGATGTTGTGGGCGTGAGACCCATAGTTATATTTGAGTGATGACTTGAGGGCGTGAGTCCCTGACTGGACATGACTGCTTTTATGTTGTGAACTGTAGTTTGGTTATCATACATGTCTCCTGCTTTATATAGACTAGTATGATTTCATTACAGTATTTTTACAGTTTCACATACTTGGTACCTGTTGTACTGACCTCCTTCGGGGGGCTGCGTTCATGCCGCAGGTAGAGGTACATCGGTCGTGGATCCCCGCTCTTAGGATCACAGTTCAGCGTATTGGGAAGCTCCGTTTCTTCGGAGGCTTATCTTTTGGTATGTGTTCCCTGAGTTGTAGGTTCTTGTACATTCAGGGGTATGGCGGGGCCCTGTCCCGTCATAGTCGTTGTAAATCTTAGAGGTCTGTAGTACTGTTGTGGGCAGGGTTGTAAAGGATTAAACTGTTCAGGTTTTATGTATATACTGAAGGCAACCGTTTTGGTTGGCCTGTTTATTATTATATCTCTTGTTTCATGACTCATGATTTTATTTTCCGCTGGTTTTCTCTGATGTTGTATCACTAGGGTGCCCGGGGTAAGGCACCGCGAAGGGCCCGAACGGTCGTTACGCTTCAGGCCAACTCTCGATCGCCTTGATCTTGGCCGTATCCACCCGAATACCATCGGCCCCGACAACATGCCCAAGAAATGCCACCGAAGTCAACCAGAACTCACACTTCGAAAACTTGGCGTACAACCGTTGGTCCTGGAGAACTCTCAGCACAGTCCTCAAATGCTCCGCATGTTCCTGCTCTGAGCGAGAATAAACCAAGATGTCATCAATGAATACTATCACAAACGTATCCAAAAATGGCTTGAACACTCGGTTCATCAAATCCATAAATACCGCCGAGCATTGGTCAAACCGAAGACATAACCTCAACTCATAGTGCGCGTCTGCGGTCCGAATGCGATCTAGGGACATCCGCCTCTCTAACTCGCACTGATGATATCCCGATCGCAGTCAATCTTGAGAAACATCTCGCACTCGCAACCGGTCGAACAAATCATCAATCACGGGAAGGGTATTCGTTCTTAATAGTCACCTTGTTCAGCTGCCTGTAATCAACACACATGCGCAGCGTCCCGTCATTCTTCTTCACGAACAATACCGGCGCTCCCCAGGGAGAAACACTAGGCCTGATGAAGCCCTTCTCCAAAGAAATCTCTCACCGGTCCTTCAACTCTCTCAACTCGCAGTGCCACTCGTATGGCGGAATGGATATAGGTCAGTATCCGCAGACATCGATACAAAACTCTATCTCCCTCTCCGGAGGGATACCCGGGAGGTCGTCTGAAAACACATCTGGGAACTCTCTAACTCCGGAATCGATCAAAAATCTGTACCGCAGCCTTTAGTATCAAACACCGAATGAGATGGTAGATATACCCTTCGCACCATCTTCCTAGCCTTGAGGTAAGAAATAAACCTACCCCTCGGCGACACAGTGTTCCCCTCCCACTCAATAACCGGCTCCCCAGGAAACTGGAACCGTACCACTCTCTCCCTACAGTCTACATTGGCGTAGCAGGAAGCTAGCCAATCCATACCCATAATCACGTCGAAGTCTGTCATATCCAACTCTATCAAGTCGGCTAGGGTCTGACGACTGCATAAAGTCACTGGGCAAGCCCTATATACCCGCCGAGCTACCACCGAATCACCCACTGGCGTAGCTACCTCGAAAGGGTCTATGGACTCAGGCTCTATCCCTATCCTACTAGCAATAAGGGGAGATATATAGGACAGAGTAGAACCCGGATCTATCAAGGCATACACGTCACAACAAGAAACTGATAAAGTACCTGTGACGACATCCGGTGATGCCTCCTGGTCCTGTCGGCTGGACAAGGCATAAATGCGGTTCTGAGGACCGCTAGAACTAGGACCCCTGCCACGACCTCTGTCGCGACCTGCTGGTCCCTGAGCACCCTGCCCTCCGGGGCGAGTAACCGTAGGTGAAGAAGACCCGGCGAAAGACACCAGGTGACCCTACCATCTGCGGCGCCTCGGTGGGCGGTCAGATAGTGACCTGGCCGCAAGTTTAGAAAACTCCCGAAGTAGTACCACAACTCCCGGAATGTAATTAGCCGCAACGGAAACACTGAGAGGACCAAGATCGGTTAGCACCTCGCACTCGAAGTCCAAGTCCTCGGGCCCCGACCGCCTCAATACCCAGGCGGTCCTGACGATGGTGTAGGAGTGCTCTGAGCTGGCTGTGGTGCAAATCTAGTCTGCTGCTGAGATCGTCCACCCCGAGAGCTACCAAAAGATCCGCCGTCTTGGCCTTCTTCGCTGATATCGGCCAACCCGTCGCCTCTACGCCTCGCACCCGCGTGCACGAGCTGAATGCGGGCAATTTCCATGCCCGGCTGAAGAGCAACACCTGAGCAAGACTCTGCCAAATAATCCTCTAGCCCGGTGACGTAGCGGTGCACTCGGTCCTCCATGTCTGCCACCAATACGGGGACATATAGAGCCAACGAGTCGAACTCCACGTTGTACTCTCGATCGCGCGCCCTCTCTGCCTCAAAGATCGTAAATTGCCGCCCGTGCCCTCCTCATCTGTGGAGGCAAGAAGTGGCTGAGAAAAGCCTCCGAGAACTCATCCCATACCGCGGGAAGTGCATGCTCTCCTCGGGACAACTCCCATGAATCAAACCAATCGACTGCAGTATCACGCAGCCGATGTGAACCTAAGACCACTGACTCAGTCTCCGAAGCCCTGATCACTCTACGATCCGTCAGAGTCGGATGAACTCCTCGCGATCATCCTCAGGTCTCGACCGTAGAACTCTGGCGGGATACAACTCAGAAAATCCCGTAGTCTCAAGCTATCCGATCTAGGATGAACTACGGTGCATCTTGGAATACCGTGATCCAAATTTATCCTCGTTCGCCACAATCTGGCTAGTAATCGCCATCTCCTCAGAACCCATCTCTCTCGCTTCCAGCCGGGGACCGAGGCGCAGTCTTGTGGTCTCGCTGGGTCGGGCGTCGTGGAACTCGCCGTCGAGGTATCGCCTCGGGTATAGATCGGTGCAGGCCTCGTGACCCTCTGTGTCACTAGCATCTCTCACGCTTTGCCCTTCTGGGCCCGGGTTGCCTTGCGTGGAGGCATAACTGGTAAAGAAAAGAAATACTTTAGAGGGGTCCAACTTATAACACAGCTCTAAGGCACGATCTCAGAGTGAGAAGAATGGAAACCAATCCTAAATATCCTATAGCCTCCTGATTATTGGTGTGGTGCACAACACACCGATAATCAAGACTTACTAGATACACGGTCAGACATTTTCCGAGGATTAATCGCTCGATACCACTTTTGTCACGACCGAACCGGGCGTGGATCGTGCCTTACCCGGGCACCTAAGTAGACATACATCAGAGTAACCAGCGGAATATAAAAACAAGACATGAAACAATTATGAAATGAGAACAGTTTATCCAAGAAAAGATTGTCTTTCGGCATGTATATATAAATAAAGAGTGAACAGTTACAACCCAACTTTACAACAGGACTACAGACCTCTAGGAATGTAAACAACTATGGCGGGATAGGGCCCCGCCATATCCTGAATGTACATAAATCTACAATGACAGGGAGATCATACCCAAAAGATAAGCCTCCGGAGAAACGGGGCTTTCCCAAAAGTAGAAACGGTGATCCTAGGAGCGGGGATCAACAACAGGAGTACCTCTACCTGCGGCATGAACGCATCCCCCCGAAGGAGGTCAGTACAACAGGTACCAAGTATGTGAAACTGTAAAGTACTTAAATGAAGTCATATCATTTTAAAACCAATTTTACAAATATGTACGAAACAACCAATGTAACCGCACATAGTGCCACATCATAACCAAGAGCAAAATATATATAACATAACTGGTCTTTTCTAGGCCGCTATTGATCGAAGCAAGGCCATTCGCCCATAGTATCATTATGCGTGCCTAATCCTGGAACTCCCGCAGTCCGCATAGGCCACATAGGCCCGCATGAGGTATTCCTCGCATCGGGGGTAGCTAACCCGCGGCATCATCCTGGACCCCCGAAGTCCGCATAGTCCTATGGACCGCATGAGGTATCCCTCGCATCGGCGTAACACACCCGGAGTGATCAATCCTGGAACTCCCGCAGCTCCGCATAGGTCACATGGACCCGCATGAGGTATTCCTCGCATCGAGGGTGGCAAGTCCTCGGCATAATAACAAGTCAGGGGGGTATGTGATATAATAGCAGTACAACGGGCTTATCGTTTAACAACGTAAGCACAACAAGAATAACCCCCTTATACAAACATCACAAGACACTAACACACGTAGCATCATAACATGTTTACTTATCAAACCATCTTACTACACTTTCCATAAATCAATACAAGAGTTTCATAAACAAATAAGTAAACCGTTCCTTTTATCTTTCTTAAGTCGTTATACCTAACTTCCCATAAAGCTAGTATAACTCTTAAGCTTTTAAAACCAAGTATTACTTTTCTTTCAAAAATGATTCATAACTCTTTTGAAATATTCCAAGATTCTTATCATTTAAAACTCAAGTAAAAAGACATCAAAGTAAAACCAAGTTTAGTTAACACATGTACGTCTACCGTACTATATATATTTCAAAAGTATCATGCTCAAGAGGATAGGAAGAATCACATACCTCCTCGGCTCAATCCACCTGCCAAGTCGAATATGTCGCGCGCATAGTATCACCCTATAATAGTCAAATACGTCTATCAACGTCTATACTACTTCGTAGAATATTCTAAGCAGAAGGTTCTCTATTCTACGGAAAATTGGGCAGCATTTCCCTACCCGTCAAACTACACAAGTCTCATCAGAATACACCCTATGTAAGTACAGTTCAATTCTCTTCTTTTATACCATCCTTCTATATATCTTATACTTAATTCTAAACTACTACAATATGTAATCTCCAATTACAATAGAAGGACAAAGATTATTACCTCGATAAGCCCAAAATTATCCAAGATTAAATGTCGATCCTGAACAACGTTTAGCTCCTAATTTGCACGCTCCGATAGCTCCCAGAAACCCTTAGAAGTTTCTAAACAACTTCTACTTAATACTTCAACCAACTATGAAGATTTTCCTAGGGTTTCGTTGGGTGACTAATGGATATAAAGTAGTATTTCCGGGCTTTTAGTATAGAGGTAACTTGGGAATACTACAAGGGATTTGGGCTAAGGTATTTTGGAATAGTAACAATACTTGAAGACAATTTCTACCAAATGGGGGAGGGGGGGGACTTGTTTCAGACGAGAGCTAGGGAAAGAGGGGGGGGGGGGAGTTTTTGGACGAGACTCTACAAGGGGGGAGGATTTTTGGAGACTTGGAAATTGTTTTTGTGGATGAAGAAGTCTTGCACTAAAGGGGGGTATTTATAGAACCTTCAATGGCCATGATTAAAACAAATGGAGGGTGAAGATTGGGTTGCTTGTGTGAGTGGAGTCTTCCACCAAGTGTCCACCACAATATTGGGACATATGTCCACCACAACATTGGGACATATGTCCACCACAACAATGAGCCATGTGGCAAGCCACTTGCTTCACCAAAACCGTCCAAACCTACTCCAACTATCCAAAAAAAAAATATCTTGCAAGACTTGACTTATTGACTTGGCCATTAGCCCACAATTTTCGTCCAACCAATGCCACCTAAGGGTGACACATGTCGCCCTCCTATTGGTCCAAAATATTTCATCTCTCGGAAAAATCCGTAATCGGTTAAAATATTAAAAACGTAAAATTTCCTTCACAAGGTTCGGAATCTTTTCCGTTGAAAGTTCACAATTTCATCTTTAACCTAATTAGGGTTTAAACAAATGTACGTACGTCCTTACATACATACTCAGGAACTACGGGGTATAACAATTTCTAACCCCTCCTGAGGGACTTGAGGGTTAGGTTATTATTATAACACTTTGAGTGTTGGGCTAGGTTGTGTGCCAATGCAACACGATAAGGTTATATCTTATGCTTTCGGAAGCTATGGGAGCATGAAAGGAAATACGCTACTCACTATTTGAATTGTCAGCAGGTCAAGGTTGAGCACCAGAAGCCCAGTGGGCTATTATCGACGATTGAGATCCCGACCTGGTAGTGGGAGGTGATTAATATTGCTTTTGTTATAGGGTTGCAACGTACTCAGAGGTAGTGCGACTCCTTGTGGATCATAGTAGACAGGCCGATGAGGTCAGCCCATTTTTCTTCCGGTCAAGACTATCTACTCGGCTGAGGATTATGCGAGATTATATATCAGAAAGATTATGAGACCGCACGGGGTTCCTACATTTATTTATGACAGACAGATGAGCCCAGTTTACAGCTAACTTCTGGAGGTTTTTCCAGAAGGGGTTAGGGACACAGGTGAGTCTCAGTGTTGTATTTCACCCTCAGATCGACGGACAGGCAGGGTATGTTATCCAGACACTTAAGGATAGGTTGCGGGCCTGTGTTATTGATTTCAGGGATAGTTGGGAGGATTATTTGCCTCTTGTTGAGTTTACGTATTATAACAGCTACTATTCCAGTATTCAGATGGCACCTTATGAGGCCTTGTATGGGCGGAAGTGTAGGTCGCCGATCGGTTGGTTCGATGTTGGCGAGGTTCAGGTAGTTGGCCCAGACTTGATTCAGCAGGATGTGGATAATGTGCTTATCCAGGAGAGGTTATTAGCAGTTCAGAGTCGACGGAAGTCTTATGCAGATGATCGACGTCGACACTTGGAGTTTCAGGTTGACGACTGGGTCTTCTTGAAGGTATCACCCGTGAAGGGTGTGATGAGATTTGGAAAGAAGGGGAAACTTAGCCCAAGATACATTGGGCCTTATCAGATCGGCCGTAGAGTAGGCCAGGTTGCCTATGAGTTAGCACTATCGTATGACTTGGGAGGCAGTACATCCGGTCTTCCATGTTTTTATGTTACGGAAGAGTATCGGAGATCCATCCAGAGTTTTTCCAGTTAAGTGATGTCTGGGTCCAGGTGACAGAAGGGTTATCGTATGAGGAGAGTCCTATAGCGATACTCGATCGCCAGGTCGGGCGACTGCGGACCAAGGATGTGGCTTCCGTCAAAGTCTTGTGGCGGAATGATAATAGGGAGGAGATGACTTGGGAAGCAGAAGAGGACATGATGAATAAGTATCCTCACTTATTCCCTACACCTTCAGGTAATTCATTTCCCTTACTTGTCAATTTTAATTGACGTATTTTGCTTAAGTGTTATTATGTGGCCGTGTGTGGCATATTTTGGGACGTTGGCGTAGTTAAAGGAGACTATGCCGCTATCTAAGTAGAGTGACTCTGAAAGAACATTCGGGGACGAATGTTTCTAAGGGGGGGGGGGGGGGAGAATGTTACATCCTGTAATTCCAGGACATGTTTATAAGAACGTACGCAAGAACTCAAAGACGTTAAGATTTGAGACTAGTAAAATTTATCGGAATTATGGAAATGTCGGGAAATGAAATATTGTGACGAATGGGAGGGTGACACGTGTCACCCCCTCCCCCCATAGTTGGTCTTGGTCGAATTAGACCATGGGTATAAAGGTCATTTGACCAAAGCTTGGATGAACAAGTCTCGCAAGCTCAAGTTTGAGTTTATTGACTAAGTCAAAGAGCCCACTTGGCTTGATATTTTAATTTCATTCATCCAAACCCAACATATGTTGTAATCTTGACCCTCCATGTTATTATATAATCACACTAGTAGCAAGATGTTACACCCCGTAATTCAAGAACATGATTATAGAATTAAGATTGGAATGTCGAAAGGAAAGGATTTTTACATTTCCTTATACGGAAAATTTTCGAGTTTAATATGATGACAAGAATTAATTCTAGTAATGGAATTATTTTTCATTAGAATTATGGACTTAGTGGATTTATTAAGTCTTGGTATACTATGTTACATGTCCATCGAAATGGGATGAAAAATAACTAAGTGTGGATGAAATATTTTGTGAAGAAATACTTGGCCAATAGGAGGTTAGCAAGTGCCCTCCCCACTTGTCTTGTGAAGACTCCACACACCTTTATATAGATAAGTCTTGAAGACTTAGAACAAAAGATATTCATCCATACAAACCCTCATCTCTCCAAAAACCTAGAGCAATTCGAAATCCCCATATCCAAAGACAAGATCAAGATCAAAGTATTTTCTTTCCAAGATTAAGCACCCTTAACCCCTAAATCTAGGTTGGGCCGAAAATAGAATGAAACCCTAGGGGTTTTCCGTCGACTTTTTGGAAGCAAAACGTGAAGAGAAGTTGATCCTAAGGTTGTAGGGGATACATATATGTGATTGGAACTTGAAGAAGTGGAGCGAAAGCAGCTGCGGACCAATAAAAACCGGACTGTTTTGGGGCATTTTTGGGCAAAAAATGAGGTAAAAGTCCTTCTTATTTTAAAGTAATTGGATATTACTTATTGTTATAATGTATGGATGAACTTGTGTTAAAAAGAATGAAGAATAAAAAGCGTTTGAGCCATTTTTGGGGCTAAAACCGATTTGGGACAGATTTGGTGTAAATGGAATTCGTTGGTTATTGTCGTTGTTATCTTCACCTATTGCATGTTATAATGGATTAATATTGTTGTTAATAAGTTGTTATAACTTATGTAGATGTTTTGGAACTCGAATTGGAATAAAAAGGATTAAGGAAAGAGTTATCGGATTTTAGTTGTTGCCGTAGAATCTATAAAACTGTTGGATATTGTCGTGCAGTTTTTAGGGACTTCTTTAGACGTGTTGTATGCTGGAAAATCAGCCCCTATATTTCATGTTTAATGTAGTAGATTGCTAATTAAAACCCCGAAGGAATAAGGGTGTGGAAAGGCGTTGAAAGGCCTCACATTCCACCCTCGTTATAGTAATTATGGACTGTTTTAGGGGCTGTTTTGGTATGGTTTTGGGGCAGAATTTTACACGTCCTGTTAAGGCGTGTAATCCCCTTTGGTTAGCTGAATTGTTGGGCCTTAAATGTGGTGTGTTTGGTTATTGAATTCGGCCTTGAAAAAGGTGGCAAAGTATGTAGAAACAAAGGAAGTGCTGTCCGATTTTCCGTAGAATTTAGTGACTTTGCACTTAGAATATTCTACGTTCGAAGCTAAAGGTTAATGGATGTATTATGGCCATTATAGGTTGAAGTACTAAGTATAGCGTATTCTACTTGAAGGATGGAATAGCTATCAAGGTTGAAGTACTTTGGAGCATTTTGCTATTTGTCGATAATCGTCGCGAGGTATGTGAACCTCTTCCTTCTTTTGACATGATTCTATGAATGGAATATACATGTAGTACTATTTCATGATTCCTTCTACTCTTAGAAGTTAAGAGGTATGTATGTTGATTTACTCTACGTAAAGGTTATGTCTAAGTTATCCTAAGTTCTTACCAAATCTTATGGGGGATGTTGGTAAGAGTCGTTAGGAGGTATTTGGAGCCAAGTTGACTTGGCTAAGTTACGGCACAATGAGAATAAGAATCGAACAAGCCACTGCAGCGTTAATAAAGGAAAATGTAATGACAATCAATTAAGTTAAAATGAGTAGAATTCTCCATCTGCATAGAAGCTAAGATAAGACAAAATTGTATTACATTTTCTAGATCATGGCTACTCGATTAAGATCGTTATAAATAAGTATAACTTATTCACAACGCACCAAAGTATATGTTACTTAATTTATAATAATTTAAGTATGATGTTTTAAGACTATGAACATCAAATTTTTAAAGGGTTATGGGACTTGATTCTTAAAGGAAGAAATGAATTGATTTAAAAGTATAGAATACTTGATTTGGAAAGAATTGATTTCTTGCCATTTTAAAGATAAGAGACTTGATTTCTAAAAGTTAAAGAAGCTTGATTTCAAAAGTTAAGAGACTTGAAGTATTTTGAAAGCTATGTGATTTGATTTGAAAGTATAAGTCTCTTGGTTATAAAAGGAATGAATTTGTCTAAGACATAAAGAGTTATAACGGCTTTATGGGAAGTTGGTTATAACAACTTTATGGAAGACTAAAAGAATGGTTTTCTTTAGTAATGTAAGCAAAGAAATGATTTGAAATAAAGAAGGGCAAATTGTTTTAAAGGTACCAATTGCTTAAGGTTTTTGAGAAAGAAGTCACTTGATTTAGAAGCCTATAAATGTATTTCTAAAAGGTATTGTGACTTGTCTTGAAAAGTAGATATGACTTGATACTACGGTTATTAGTATCTTGGAAGTTTTATTTGAAAAAGAGTCATTTTAAAGGAGTAGAGGTACGTAGTACATTGGGTTAAATTCCCGGATTTTATAATGACATTATCGCGTCCCAGAAATGGGCCGGGCAGTATACCTTTATGGGCAGACTATATGACATTATCGCGGTCCAGAAATGGGCCGGGCAGTATACCTTTATGGGCAGACTATATGACATTATCGCGTCCCAGAAATGGGTCGGGCAGTATACCTTTATGGGCAGACTATATGACATTATCGCGTCCCAGAAATGGGCCGGGAAGTATACCTTTATGGGCAGACTATATGACATTATCGCGTCCCAGAAATGGGCCGGGCAGTATACCTCTATGGGCAGACTTATGTGACTTTATCGCGTCCCAGATTGGGCCGGGCAGTATGGGCGTCCCTCAATAAAGGGCCGGATTATGTTATGCAAGGTAAGTGAGTTATATGGTAATGAACTTGACGGTTTTTCCTAAGCATGTACGTAAGAATGTGACTATAACTTTTATGTAAAAATGGGAAAAGATAATAAGGTACGATTAAGTTCACGAGATGGTAATGACACGGTAGGATCTGGTATTTACTTTTTTTATACTTGCCCCTGTCATTCTTTTGTACAGTTATGATTTGTTTACTGTACCATATTTTCTGTTCCATATTTGGTACCTGTTGTACTGACCCCCTTCGGGGGGCTGCGTTCATGTCCGCAGGTTTAGGTACACAGTTGTGGATCCGCGAGCTTAGGATCCTGGTTCAGCATTTGAGATGGCTCCAATGTTCCGGAGCTTATCGTCATGGTTATGTATATTCAGGGGTACGGCGGGGCCTTGTCCCGTCATAGCATTTGTCCAAATCTTAGAGTGCGTATTCATCCGGGATGGGTAGCTAGAGTTGTTTTTACATTGTTAAACAGTGTAGACCCTTTCGGGTAATTTTTATGTTATGGCCGCCTTATCGTCTTAGCCTTAGTTTTTTTAAAAAAAGTGTTATTTATCTTCCGCAGTTTATTATGTTGTATGAGTATAAGGGTGCCCAGGTAGGGCACCAGTCGCGGCCCGGGGTCGGGTCGTGACAAAAGTGGTATCAGAGCAGTTAGTCCTCGGAAAGTGTCTACAGACCGTGTCTAGTAGAGTCTTGATTATCGGTGTGTTGTGCACCACATCTATAATCAGGATGCTGCAGGACATTTAGGATTGGTTTCCATTCTTCTCACTCTGAGATCGTGCGATAGAGATGTGTTGTTAGGGTCGTCTCTCCCTGACGAGTTATATTGATTGCAGCTACGAGAAAGGCAACAGTGACCCAGGAAGGACTATGTTGATTGCGTATCCAGGTTGGTAATGATTATAGTATAGTTGGTATTGTGACATACATCTATACGAAGTTATGTATGAGGGTCAGACGCGTGTTGCCTAGAATGATTTTAGATTACCAGTAGTTGGTAAAAACTAACTAGATACCGGGAAGGTATGGAACGGTTAATGAATTCTCGCCAAGGTCTTATGTTTTATTTTGGGATAATTGGGAAAGGATGAACTGTCTGATAGGGCAGTGAACCCTTAAGAAGTCATGTTAAGAACTTAATGGAATACCATGTTAATATATTAAGCTACGTGGTAGGCTTAAGAGAATTGTACGGATGAGGTCCGTATAGAGTAAGTAATGGTTGTTGTGATCAAGACGACACGATTATGGTATTATGAGAAGTTTTTGTACCCGTTTACGGGGGGACTGATAAGGTAGGCTTGGAGCATGGAAATTGCGAGCCTAAGAATATTGATAACCGCCGAGACCTTAGATATATATAAGGCCTTCTCGGGAAATAGGATTTTATTCAGACTAAGGGTAAGAGTTAAGTGCGACGGAGGGTCGGGGTGAGTACCTGTTACGGGTCGCCTCATAGTTTGAAATGGAGTGGGATCGGTTGGTAGTAGTTCCGCTACGTGATAGGGTCACGAGGGTGCAAGGCCCAAGTCTAGTTAATTGTTTTACGGGTTCGTGGACGCGTTTCACCGGAACGAGGTCGTGGGAGTCAGAAATGGCCTTATGTTGTTTAAAAGAGTGACTCCAAAGATTAGAGGCCAGAATCGGTATGGAAGTTATGTATATATGCTAGTATGAGTTGGAAGTACGGAAAGAGTACGACCAGTAAGAAGATAACAACCAAGTGTAAAGGAATAGAGCCTGAATCCATAAGAACCTTTCGAGGTAACTACACCCGTGAGTGTTTGGGTGGTAGCTGAGCGGGTATATGAGATTTGCCCGGTGATGATACAGTCGTCAGACCCTAGTAGACCTAGTAGAGATGATTATGACGGACTTTGAGGTCATTATGAGTATGGACTAGTTGGCTTCGTGAGTGCCAAGGTTGAAATCTTAGCATAAGTATTGTTATGTGGCCATGGGTGGAATATGTTGTATGAAGGGTGTAGTAAAAGGAGACTATGTCGCTATCTAATTAGATTGGACTACGAAAGAACATTCGGGGACGAATGTTTATAAGGGGGGAAGAATGTTACACCCCGTAATTCAAGAACATGATTATAGAATTAAGATTGGAATGTCGAAAGGAAAGGATTTTTACATTTCCTTATACGGAAAATTTTCGAGTTTAATGTGATGACAAGAATTAATTCTAGTAATGGAATTATTTTTCATTAGAATTATGGACTTAGTGGATTTATTAAGTCTTGGTATACTATGTTACATGTCCATCGAAATGGGATGAAAAATAACTAAGTGTGGATGAAATATTTTGTGAAGAAATACTTGGCCAATAGGAGGTTAGCAAGTGCCCTCCCCACTTGTCTTGTGAAGACTCCACACAACTTTATATAGATAAGTCTTGAAGACTTAGAACAAAAGATATTCATCCATACAAACCCTCATCTCTCCAAAAACCTAGAGCAATTCGAAATCCCCATAACCAAAGACAAGATCAAGATCAAAGTATTTTCTTTCCAAGATTAAGCACCCTTAACCCCTAAATCTAGGTTGGGCCGAAAATAGAATGAAACCCTAGGGGTTTTCCGTTGACTTTTTGGAAGCGAAACGTGAAGAGAAGTTGATCCTAAGGTTGTAGGGGATACATATATGTGATTGGAACTTGAAGAAGTGGAGCGAAACAAAAACTGCGGACCAATAAAGACCGGACTGTTTTGGGGCATTTTTGGGCAAAAAATGAGGTAAAAGTCCTTCTTATTTTAAAGTAATTGGATATTACTTATTGTTATAATGTATGGATGAACTTTTGTTAAAAAGAATGAAGAATAAAAAGCGTTTGAGCCATTTTTTGGGGCTAAAACCGATTTGGGACAGATTTGGTGTAAATGGAATTCGTTGGTTATTGTCGTTGTTATCTTCACCTATTGCATGTTATAATGGATTAATATTGTTGTTAATAAGTTGTTATAACTTATGTAGATGTTTTGGAACTCGAATTGGAATAAAAAGGATTAAGGAAAGAGTTATCGGATTTTAGTTGTTGCCGTAGAATCTATAAAACTGTTGGATATTGTCGTGCAGTTTTTAGGGATTGCTTTAGACGTGTTTTATGCTGGAAAATCAGACCCTATATTTCATGTTTAATGTAGTAGATTGATAATGAAAACCCCGAAGGAATAAGGGTGTGGAAAGGCGTTGAAAGGCCTCACATTCCACCCTTGTTATAGTAATTATGGACTGTTTTAGGGGCTGTTTTGGTATGGTTTTGGGGCAGAATTGTACACGTCCTGTTAAGGCGTGTAATCCCCTTTGGTTAGCTGAATTGTTGGGCCTTAAATGTGGCGTGTTTGGTTATTGAATTCGGCCTTGAAAAAGGTGGCAAAGTATGTAGAAACAAAGGAAGTGCTGTCCGATTTTCCGTAGAATTTAGTGACTTTGCACTTAGAATATTCTACGTTCGAAGCTAAAGGTTAATGGACGTATTATGGCCATTATAGGTTGAAGTACTAAGTATAGCGTATTCTACTTGAAGGATGGAATAGCAATCAAGGTTGAAGTACTTTGGAGCATTTATCTATTTGTCGATAATCGTCGCGAGGTATGTGAACCTCTTCCTTCTTTTGACATGATTCTATGTATGGAATATACATGTAGTACTATTTCATGATTCCTTCTACTCTTAGAAGTTAAGAGGTATGTATGTTGATTTACTCTACGTAAAGGTTATGTCTAAGTTATCCTAAGTTCTTACCAAATCTTATGGGGGATGTTGGTACGAGTCGTTAGGAGGTATTTGGAGCCAAGTTGACTTGGCTAAGTTACGGCACAATGAGAATAAGAATCGAACAAGCCACTGCAGCGTTAATAAAGGAAAATGTAATGACAATCAATTAAGTTAAAATGAGTAGAATTCTCCATCTGCATAGAAGCTAAGATAAGACAAAATTGTATTACATTTTCTAGATCATGGCTACTCGATTAAGATCGTTATAAATAAGTATAACTTATTCACAACGCACCAAAGTATATGTTACTTAATTTATAAGAATTTACGTATGAAGTTTTAAGACTATGAACATCAAATTTTTAAAGGGTTATGGGACTTGGTTCTTAAAGGAAGAAATGAATTGATTTAAAAGTATAGAATACTTGATTTGGAAAGAATTGATTTCTTGCCATTTTAAAGATAAGAGACTTGATTTCTAAAAGTTAAAGAAGCTTGATTTCAAAAGTTAAGAGACTTGAAGTATTTTGAAAGCTATGTGATTTGATTTGAAAGTATAAGTCTCTTGGTTATAAAAGGAATGAATTTGTCTAAGACATAAAGAGTTATAACGGCTTTATGGGAAGTTGGTTATAACAACTTTATGGAAGACTAAAAGAATGGTTTTCTTCAGTAATGTAAGCAAAGAAATGATTTGAAATAAAGAAGGGCAAATTGTTTTAAAGGTACCAATTGCTTAAGGTTTTTAAGAAAGAAGTCACTTGATTTAGAAGCCTATAAATGTATTTCTAAAAGGTATTGTGACTTGTCTTGAAAAGTAGATATGACTTGATACTACGGTTATTAGTATCTTGGAAGTTTTATTTGAAAAAGAGTCATTTTAAAGGAGTAGAGGTACGTAGTACATTGGTTAAATTCCCGGATTTTATAATGACATTATCGCGTCCCAGAAATGGGCCGGGCAGTATACCTTTATGGGCAGACTATATGACATTATCGCGGTCCAAAAATGGTCCGGGCAGTATACCTTTATGGGCAGACTATATGACATTATCGCGTCCCAGAAATGGGTCGGGCAGTATACCTTTATGGGCAGAATATATGACATTATCGCGTCCCAGAAATGGGCCGGCAAGATACCTCTACGGGCGGACTTATGTGACTTTATCGCGTCCCGATTGGTAGGCGGTATGGGCGTCCCTCAATAAAGGGCCGGATTATGTTATGCAAGGTAAGTGAGTTATATGGTAATGAACTTGACGGTTTTTCCTAAGCATGTACGTAAGAATGTGACTATAACTTTTATGTAAAAATGGGAAAAGATAATAAGGTACGATTAAGTTCACGAGATGGTAATGACACGGTAGGATCTGGTATTTACTTTTTTTATACTTGCCCCTGTCATTCTTTTGTACAGTTATGATTTGTTTACTGTACCATATTTTCCGTTCCATATTTGGTACCTGTTATCGACTTCCGGCACTGCGTTCATGTCCGCAGGTTTAGGTACACAGTTGTGGATCTGCGAGCTTAGGATCCTGGTTCAGCATTTGAGATGGCTCCAATATTCCGGAGCTTGTCGTCATGGTTATGTATATTCAGGGGTACGGCGGGGCCTTGTCCCGTCATAGCATTTGTCCAAATCTTAGAGGTCTGTATTCATCTGTGGGATGGACTGGCTAGAGTTGTTTTTACATTGTTAAACAGTGTAGACCCTTTCGGGTAATTTTTATGTTATGGCAGCCTTATCGGCTTGGCCTTAGTTTTTAAAAAAAAGAGTGTTATTTATCTTCTGCAGTTTATTATGTTGTATGAGTATAAGGGTGCCCAGGTAGGGCACCAGTCGCGGCCCGGGGTCGGGTCGTGACACAAGACAAGCTTCCCACACTTAGAAAAAATTTCAAGAAAAATTGGTTCTTGTCTTGAAGCTCTCGGGTTAGGGTTCTTTTGAAGAAGAAATATTTTCGTTTGTGGTTCATAATTCACGACACTTAAACCCAAGGTTCCTAAGGGTATTGTAAGGTTATCTCAATGGAAAGATCCCAGAAAAACCGCATTTTTACATTAGTCGCAATGTGAAAACCTAAGTCGCTTTCATAGGTTTTGTTTGGAAATTGAAGGAAAGTTGTTTGTAAACTTTTAAGGGATTCAAGTGGCGGATTGGAGTGTCAAGGAAAGGAGCTATGTTTCTAAGGAGCGACTTCGGATCTTGAAGTCGGATTAAGGCTTGTAAAGGTAACCATCTTGTCCTCTTAAGTGATTGAAGATTACTTATTGTTGTAGTCATATATATATATATGCAAGCATGCGATATAAAATGGAGATTGAAATGTTATGGAACATGTGGATGGAATCCGAAACTAGCATGATTTAGTCTTCAAGATTGTAATTTAATTTAGTTATTAGTTTAGTCGTCGCATGTTATCTAAAGAGAGGATTGTAGTTGTTGTAATCGATTGTGGCTATATAACATGTTAGACTAAACAATTTGGATTAAAAAGGAATTGGAAAGACTTTACATTGTTGTTGCATTGTAGCCGATAATGGCATTGAAATGTTGGACTATTTGAATATCGATTGTGGGGCAGAATTTTACACGTCTAGTGCGGCGTGTAATCCCATTTGATTGGTTGATGTGTTGAGCCTTAAATGTGGCATGTTTGGTTATTGAATTCGGGCCTTGAAAAAGGTGGAAAAGTACGTAGAAACAAAGGAAGTGCTGTCCGATTTTCCGTAGAATTAAGTGACTATACACTTAGAATATTCTACGTTTGAAGCTATAAGTTAATAGACGTATTATGGTCATTTTAGGTTGACATACTACGTACGACATATTGGACTTGGAAAGTGGATTGAACCGAAGAGGTATGTGGAACTTTCTTACCTCTTGAGCATGAGTAGTTGTAAATATATAGTACGGTAGACGTACAAGATTTAAATGAATTTAGTTTCATTTGATATACTTGACTTGTTTTAAGAATGTCCAAGTTGGTTGAGTTAGAGAATTAACTCACTTGTTTTAAAGGTTAAAGAGATCTTAGTTTCTAAAGCATAAAGTTAGTATAACGGCTTTATGGGAAGTCGGTTATAACAACTTTATGAGAAGTTAAAAGAATAGTTTATTCTATGAATATAAACAAGGATAAATGACTTGAAATAAAGAATGGCAAATATTGATTTAAAGGTATCAATAGCTTTAAGTTTTACAGTAAAGGTCACTTGGTTTAGAAACCTATGAATGTATTTCTAAAAGGTATTGTGACTTGTCTTGAAAAGTAGATATGATTTGATACTACGGTTATTAGTATCTTGGAGTTTTATATGAAAAAGAGTCATTTTAAAAGAATAGAAGTACGTAGTACTTGGGGTTAAATTCCCGGATCGTTCATGATACGATAGTGCCTTAAGTAAAAAGAAATGAGAGTATATGCTAATTAAGTCAAATGAGAAGTTAAGGGGTTTCTTAACTTGTTTATGTTATTTAAAATAGCCGGTTGTTCTTGTGATATATTATTCATTACGGGGTCATTCCCCGGGCTTGTGCCATTTGCATATTCCGTGGATTTGCTCCCCACGATGCGAGGAATACCTCATGCGAGTCCGTAGGGCTCATGCGGGTGAAATAGTCCTATGCGGGGCGGACCAGTCCTATGCGAGGAAATTACCTCATGCGGGTCCATACGGCCTATGCGGGTGAAATAGTCTCAGGAGTAGGATTGCGTGATAATACTAACGGGCGGATGGTCCTAGGTTAATCACAGGCTTCCTATTTTAAGAACCGGAAATATATATTTCGTACTCTCATTGTTAGTAAGGCATAGTATACTGTTAATTTGATTATCATACATGTCTCCAGCTTTATTTTAGACTTATGATGTAAATTACAGTATTTCCAGTTTTACATACTTGGTACATATTGTGTACTGCCCCCTTTCTTCGGGAGGCTGCGTTCATGCCGCAGGTATGGGTAAGCAGGTGGTGGATCCTCACTCTTAGGATCACTGATCAGTTGTCTGAAGCTCCATTTCTCCGGAGGCTTCTCTTTTGGTACGGTTTCCCTGATGTTGTAGATTTATGTACATTCAGGGGTATGGCGGGGCGCTGTCCCATCATAGTTGTTATTCTTAGAGGTCTGTAGTCATATCTTGTGGATTGGGTTGTAAGAACAAAGATGTAACTGTTATTTTTTGTTATGTATATTTCACGGAAGGTGTCCTTATCGGCTAGCCTGTTGATATTTACTGTCTAGTATTTTATGACTTTTTGTATGTTCCGCTGGTATTCTCTGATGTCTACCTGTAAGGGGTGCCCAGGTAGGGCACCAGTCGCGGGCCCGGGTTCGGGTCGTGACATCAAACCTAAGATCCCTTAAGGTATTCTAAGGATATCTCAATACAAAAACTCCGGAAAAACTATGTTTCTATGTTAGTCGCAACGTGAAACCATAGGGTGTTATTCATGAGTTTGGATTAGAACTTGAAGAGGAGTTCTTCATGAGCTTCTAAGGATTGCTTGGAGCGGATTGGAACGTAAGAAGAGGAGCTAAAAGTTGCTAAGGATCGACTTTTAGGCTTGGATATTATTAGGGCTTATTGAGGTAAAATCTTCGTCTTCTTAATGTGATTGAAGATTACATATTGTAGTATTTGATAAATGAGCATGTGGTATATAGATTGAAGTTTGAAAACATTTGGATCATGTCGACATGTTAAAAACCGAAAATGGGCATGTTAGCCATTAATGTTGTAATCAATTCGGTTGTTAGTTACAATCGTCGCATGTTAAGGAAGAAAGGATTTATAGTTGTTATAATTGTTATTATGTATATAATATGTTGGAATAACAACTTGGATTTAGAAGGAAATTGAAAGAGAATTGATGTTGTTGTCGCCGAGAATTTCCTTAAGGAAATGGACAGTTTTATATAAATTGTGGGGCAGAATTTTACACGTCCTGTTAGGCGTGTAATCCCCTTTGGTTAGCTGAATTGTTGAGCCTTAAATGTGGCATTTGGTTATTGATTTCAGGCCTTAAAAAAGGTGGAAAAGTACGTAGAAACAAAGGAAATGCTGCCCAATTTTCCGTAGAATAGGAAGCTTTATACTTAGAAATATTGTACGTTGAAATTTAGAAGTTGATAGGCGTATTATGGTCATTATAGGTTGACATTCTACGCGCGGCGTATTCAACTTGGCAAGTGGATTGAGTCGAAGAGGTATGTGGAACTTTCCCTATCTTCTTGAGCATGAGTTTTATAAATGTATAGTACGGTGGACGTACATGGTTAAAAATGAATTCGGTTTCATTTTGGTATCCTTGCCTTGTTTTCGAAAAGTATATGTGACTTGATGTTACATGGAAAGATTTCTTGACTTGAAAAGTATAGAATACTTGATTTGAAAAGTATTGATTACTTGAACTATTCTAAAGTTAAGAGACTTGATTTCTAAAGTTAAGAAACTTGATTTCTAAAGTTAAGAAACTTGAAGTATTCTGAAAGTTATGTAACTTGATTTGAAAGTATATGATACTTGGTTTTAAAAGTATAAGTCTCTTGGTTATAAAAAGAATGAATTTGTCTAAAACATAAAGAGTTATAACGACTTTTTGGGAAGTTAGTTATAACGGTTTTATGGAAGGTTAAGAAAGTGGTCTATTTGATTAATAGGCATGAGTTGCCTAGGTTGTGAAATTAGAAGTTACTTGGTTTCAAAGCCTTGAAATGAATTTCTAAAAGTGTAGTAACTTAATTTGAAAAATAGACATGCCTTGATACTACGGGTGTTAGTATCTTGGGGTTTTATATAAAAATGAGTCTTTTGAAAAGAATGGAAGTACGTAGTACTTTGGGTTAAATTCCCGGATTTTTATGTGACACGAAAGTGCCTTGAGTTTATAAAATGAAATTCATTTTTGAATGTTAATGAAAGTCTAAAAGATTTTATGAACTTGCCTATGCTTGCTTGCGATAGCCTTTGAGTGCAAGTATTATATTTCTACGCTGCCGTGTCTCTCAGTTGGAGGGACGGCTGTCTTGTTGTGAGTTTACTTGGACGTCCCGACAGTGATGAAGGATTCCACGGGTATGCTTCCATTGTGATTGTTCCATGGACATGCTTATACGATGAAGGATTCCGGGGCATGCAACCATGTTATGTACTATTATTACTCCATGGACTAGCTCTCCATGAAGACATGTACCCGATATGAGGGATTCCACGGGCATGTTATTGTCACGCCCCGAACCCCAGGCTCGTGACTGGTGCCCTACCTGGGAACCCTTCTACCTAACTGACACAAGCAAACCGCGGAAATGAATAACGCCTCGTTTTTTTTTTAAACCAACGAACATGCAAGGGCAAAGCCGACAAGGCTGCCATATAATTTACATAATCAAAAGGCACTACACTGTACATGAGTCCAATCCCACATATGAATACAGACCTCTAAGAGTTTTACTGAACTATGACGGGACAAGGCCCCGCCGTACCCATAACTGTACAAAAGCCTGTAATGAAGGATGTATACCAAAATGATAAACTCCTGAACAGATGGAGCTATCCAAAAACTCTGAGCAAGGGTCCTACACCTGCAGATCACCAAACTGCGTACCTAAACCTGCGGCAAGAACGCAGCCCCCCGAAGGAGGTCAGTACGAAGAATGTACCAAGTATGTGAAACTGAAAATACTGTAATAAAATCATAACGGTCTATATAAAACATGAGACATGTATGATAACCAAACTACAGTACACAATATACAAGCAGTCATGTCAATTCAGGGACGCATGCCCTCAAAGTCATTACTCAAATATAACCATGGGTCTCACGCCCATAACATCAATCATGCCCGTAGAATCCCTTCCTCACTGCCGGCAATCCATGACATAATATAACACCAATAAGTATACATGAATACCTGGTCCCACCTGTGTCCTAAAAACTGTACGGGCCAAGTAGGAAAGTGAACCACCAGATCCAGCCTGCATCATAAAACTGACCGGGGCAAGTACGAAAGCCAACAACCAGATCCAGCCTGTGTCAATAACTGACCGGGGCAAGTACGAAAGCTAACTACCAGATCCAGCTTGTCGTCACGAGATATGACTGGGGCAAGTGCGAAAGCTATCTACCGGAGTCTACCGTACCAAACTATGCAATAGAACTGACGGGGGCAAGTACGAAAGCCAACTACGGACTATCTCGCGTCGATCGACGGGGCAAGTACGAAGCCAACTACGGACCATCTGCGTCGACCATCGACGGGGAAGTACGAAAGCCAACTACCAGACCATCCTGCGTCACTAAACCTCATGGAGGGCTAGTCCATGGAATAACAATATTCAACATGGTCGCATGCCCCGGAATCCCACATCGTATAAGCATGTCCATGGGGTAATAAAAACAAATCCGGGAACCTAACCCGCCTCCTGGTCGCATGCCCCGGAATCCCACATCGTATAAGCATGTCCAAGGAGTAATAAAAATAATCCGGGTATCTAACCCGCATCCTGGTCGCATGCCCCGGAATCCCACATCAGATAAGCATGTCCAAGGATCAATCACAATGGAAGCATACCCGTGAAATCTCCCATCACTATCGGTACGTCCAAGTAAACTCACAACAAGACAGCCGACCCTCCAACTGAGAGTCACGACAGCGTAAAAATATAATACTTGTACTCAAAGGCTACCACAAGCAAGCATAGGCAAGTTCAAAAAATCTTTAGACTTTCATTATCATACAAAAATGAATTTCATTTTTTAAACTCAAGGCACTTTCGTTTCACATAAAAATCCGGGAGTTTAACCCTAAGTACTACGTACTTCCATTCTTTTCAAAAGACTCTTTTTTATATAAAACCCCAAGATACTAACACCAGTAGTATCAAGGCATGTCTATTTTTCAAATTAAGTTACTACACCTTTAGAAATTCATTTCAAGACTTTGAAACCAAGTAACTTTTAATTACACAACCTAGGCAACTCATACCTATCAATCAAAATAGACAACTCTCTTAACCTTCCATAAAGTCGTTATAACTAACTTCCCATAAAGCCGTTATAACCCTTTATGGTTTTAGACAAATTCATTCTTTTTATAACCAAGAGACTTATACTTTTAAAACCAAGTATCACATACTTTCAAATCAAGTTACATAACTTTCAAAATACTTCAAGCCTCTTAACTTTAGAAATCAAGTTACATAACTGTCACGACCCATTCCGGGGCCCGTGACTGGTGCCTTACCGGGGCACCCAAGTAGTCATACATCAGAGTAACCAGCGGAATATAAAACAAGACATGAAACAGTTTATAAAATAAGACACGCTTTATGTGAACAAACGTCGCTTTCGCATATATATATGAACAAGGTTTAGCGATACATCCGACATCGCATAACATGACTACTGCACTCTAAGGAAATATACAACTATGGCGGACAGGCCCCGCCATACCGATCAGTACAAACTATCTACGATACAGGAGATCATACCAAAAGTAGAGCCTCGGAGAAGATGGAGCTCACGACACCAATGCAAAGAGATCCTAAGGATGCGGATCTAGCACCGCCGCCTTACCGCGGCGTGAACGCAGCCCAAGGAGGTCGATAACAGTACCAAGTATGTGAAACTATAAAGTACTTTAAAATGAAATCAAAGTATTTAAAACCTTTTCACAAATACAATCGTTCAATTGCACATAGTGCCATATCACAAACAATAACGATTAGAAAACCGTGAATGTCTAGTCTAGGCCGCGAATGATCGAGCAAGGCCAATCGCCCATAGTATCATTCTGCGTGCCTAGTCACGACTTCCGCACCGCATAGTCACACACGCACGCATGAGGTATACCTCGCATCGGGGCAGCTAACCCCCAGATCCGCCTAGGCTCCCGCGGCCGCATAGCCTCAAAAGACCGCGTAGTCTCAACAGACCGCATAGGAATCCCGCATCAGGCAAACGCCGGAATGATCAATCACGAGCATACCGCTGCTCGCATAGTCTCACAGACCGCATAGCCGTATAGACCGCGTCGAGGGCAAGCCCTCGGTATAATTAAGTCAAGGGGGTAGGTGATACAATAACAGTACAACGGACTTACCGGTTAACAACGTAAGCACAGCAAGAATGACCCCTTTACACAGCATTACAAGACACTAACACAGGTAGCATCATAACATGTCTACTTATCACACAATCTTACTACACTTAACAGAAATCAATACAAGGCTTTTATAAACAAACAAGTAAACAGTTCCTTTTTATCTTTCTTAAGTTGTTATACCTAACTTCCCATAAAGCTAGTATAACTCTTAAGCTTTGTTTTAAAAACCAAATATTTATCTTCTGTAAAAAAAATGATTCAGTATTCTTTTGAAATGTTTTCAGTTCTTTGTTATTCAGGCTTAAGCCGTGAGGCATTGCCGTAAGTATTATTCAGGCTTAAGCCGTGAGGCATTGCCGTAAGTATTATTCAGGCTTAAGCCGTGAGGCATTGCCATAAGTATTATTCAGGCTTAAGTCAAAGACATTGCCGTAGTTATTATTCAGTTAACACATGTACGTCTACCGTACTATATATTGTAAAATATCATGCTTTAGGAAGAATCACATACCTTCTCAAATAAAAACCACCGCCAAGTTGAATATGTCGCACAGAGAGTCACTATAATAGTCACACATATCTATTAAAGACTACTCAAGGTCATTCTAAGCAGGGTTCATAATTCTACTGAAGTCGGGCAGACTTCCTACCCTGAGCTATATAAGTTCATCATGAAAACAGTCCATGTAAGTCTGATTGATTATTCTTCTTTAAACCCTTCTAAGTGATTAACACTTCAATTCTATCTTGTGATATACTTCTAAGTATTTATACTTATCCTTATACTACAACAATGAAGTATTCTCTAATTCAAAAGAGGTTAGGATTATTACCGGTAAGCCCAATAATATCCTAGATAAAGTCGCGCCTGAGCAAGGTTTAGCTCCTATGTTGTACGCTCCGGTAGCTCCAAGAACCTTAGAAGTTCTTCACAACTTCTACTAAGTACTAAGGGATTTGGGCTAGGGTATTTTGGGCATTATAACAATACTAGAAGACAACTTTTCTACCAAGGGAGGGGGGGTAGATTTCGGCTAGGCTAGGGTGGGGTAGGCCCTCGGCCAAGCTCACTCAAGGGGGGGGGGAGGTGTTGGACGATTTGGCTTAAGGAAGAGGAGAGGATTTTTTTTCAAGACTTGGAAGATTTGTGGATGAAGAACTCTTCATCTCTAAGGGGGTATTTATAGGTCAAGAAGTGGCCAACCAATGGCCAAGATTGAGACAAGTGCAAGGCAAGTGTAGGGTGAAGATTTACTACACACAAATATCCTACCAACTCCTTGACTTTGTGCCAAGGCAACAAAAACGTGCCAATGCCCATCCAATTCGTCCAAGGGACGATTTTCAAGTCCACCAATGGGAGGGTGCCAAGTGTTGCCCTCCCGTTGGTCCAAAATGTTTCGTCTCTCGGAAAAATCCGCAAAAATACTTAATGTCATAGCCGGAATTTTCTCTACGAAAGCTGTGGAAACGTTTCGTCGGAAAACGATTCTTTTAGCGAGTTGTGTACAAATTTCGAACTTGGCCTATCTTTAAGGCTAAACTTTTACGCACGTCCTCACGCATATACTCCGGAAATACGGTATAACATTCTCCTCCTTAGAAACATTCGTCGAATGTTCCTTCTCAAGACGATTATCGAAGCTTAAACAGTTAGCAAATGCCACACACGCCACAAAACAACACTTAGGCATAAATGATAATGGAAATTTACAAGTAGGAAAGTGAATTACCCGGAGGTGTGGGAATAGGTGAGGATACCTCTGTCTCATGTCCTCCTGGCTTCCCACGTCATCTCCTCCTCGAGCTCGTTCCGCCACAAGACTTTGTGGAAGCCACGCCCTTCGTCCGCAGACGCCTAACTCGACGATCGACTATCGCTATGGGAATCTCCTCATCGATAACCCCCGGTCACTGGACATCGTCAATCGTGTACCCTAGATGGATCCCGATACATCTCCTCAAAGATAGATACGTGAAAACCGGATGACCGCCTCCGATCGGACGGCAGATCCAACTCATAGGCAACCTTGCCTACCTGCGACAATCTGAAATGGCCCAATGTACCTGGCCGAAGTTTCCTTCTTCCGAATCTCATCACACCCTTCATGGGTGACACCTTTAGAAAACCCAATCATGAACCTCGAACTCAAGATGCCGACGACGATGATGCGCATCGACTTGCCGACTCGAGTCATTAATAGCCGCCTCGGATAAGCTTCACCTTATCCATCGTCACGCACCAAATCTGGTCCCACTAGCCGCACCTCGCCCACATCGAACCAACCTATAGGCGACCGCACTTCCTCCCATACAAGGCCTCATAAGGCGCCATCCGAATCGGAGTGGTAGCTATTATTATACGCAAACTCAACTAGAGGCAAATGATCCTCCCAACTACCACTGAAGTCAATAACACGGCTCGCACATATCCTCAAGAGTGCGGATAGTGCGCTCTGCTGTCCGTCTGTGGATGAAATGCGAGACTCGTGCTCACTGCGTCCCTAAACCCTCTGGAAGGACCTCCGAAGTTAGCCAGAACCGGGCTCTGCATCGATATGATCGAACTAGGGACTCCATGCGATCGACGATCTCTGATATAAAGTTCGGCATAATCCTCACTAAAAAGGTCGTCCGAACGGAAGAAAGTGGGCTGATTTCGTCACTGTCGGCGATAACCCATATAGAATCATGTCTCTCCGAGTGCGAGGTAATCACGTGATAAAGTCCATGTTGATTACCCCACTTCCGTGTCGATCTCAATCGCTCAGAACAAGCCACCGGCCTCGGTGCTCTACCTTCACCGCCGACAACACGGCACCGAGCTACGAACTCGCAACGTCTCTCTTCAAGCCATCCCACCAATACAGATCTAAGGTCGTGGTACATCTTGGTCGACCGGATGGATAGAGTAACGCCGCGTGTGCTTCCCAAGAACTCTGCCAAGTCCTCAAACATCCGGAACACACATGCGCCTCAAACCTTAGCACCCCATCGTGCTACCTCAAAAGGACCCTTGCCTCACGAAGAGTCGTATCACGATATCGAATCAAAGCCGATCCTCGAATCGCCTCTTCACCTCCTCGACGATGGAAGACTCGGCAACCTCACGAACTCTAACCCCATCGCTATCGTAATCAATCAAGCGGACACCAAGGCTCGCTAATCGATGCAAATCACGAACCATGTCCTCCTCCTCTCCACCGCACATCCGATAGGCTCCCATCGACCTACGACTCGGAGCATACGCCACAACATTGGCCTTCCCGTGGTATAGGATATCAACATCGTAATCCTTAAGCAACTCTAACCACCGTCTCTCGTAAAGTTCAGCTCCTGCCGAAGATATCTGGAGGCTCTTGTGGTGCGTATAAATATCCACGTGAACCCCATACAAATAGTGCCTCAGATCTTCAAAGCGTGAATCACCGCCGCGACCCAAATCATGGGTGGGTAGTTCCTGCTTTTTCACCGCCGATGCATATGCTATAACTCGCCATGCTGCATCAACACACATCCCAACCCGATGCACGACGATCACAATACACGCGACATAACCATCCGACCTCCGGAAGAGTAAGAACGGCGGTCGTCGGCATCTTTCAAAGAATCGAAACCCCGCCACAAGCATCGCCCATCAAACTTGGCTGCGCTTACGAGTCACCTAGTCAATGGTGCGTAGATAGAAGCAAACTTCTCCACGAACCGCCGATAATATCCTACAAGGCCCGTAAAATCGCGAACCTCCGCCGGAGTAGTAGGTCTAGGCCAAGTCCTCGATCGCTTCGATCTTGGCGATTCCACTCGAATGCCATCACCCGACAATATGCCCAAGAAACGCCATCAAGTCAACCAAAACTCACATTTGGAAAACTTGGCGTACAATCGCTGGTCTCGAGAATCACAAGACGGCCTCAAATGCTCCGCATGCTCCCCGCTCGAGCGAATAAACCAAGATATCATCAATGAACACTATCACAAATGTGTCCAAAATGGTTTGAACACTCGGTTCATCAAATCCATGAATACCACGAGCATTGGTCACCAAACGACATGACCAACTCATAATGCCCGCATCGTCCCGAATGCGATCTAGGGACATCCACCTCTCTCGACACGAACGATGATAGCGAACGCAGATCAATCTTGGAGAAACATCTCGCGCTCGCAATCGGGTCGAACAAATCATCAATCTCGGAAGGGGTATTCGTTTAATGGTCACCTTGTTCACCGTCGTAATCAACACACATGCGCAGCTGGCCCCGCCCTTCTTCTTCTTCACGAACAATACCGGCGCTTCGTGGGGAAACACTGGCCTAATGAAGCCCTTCTCTAGCAAATCCTCAATCGGTCCTTCACTCTCTCAACTCGGCGGTGCCATTCTCGTATGGCGGAATGGAAATAGCCGAGTATCCGCAATATGTCAATACAAAACTCAATCTCCCTCTCAGGAGGGATACCCGGGAGGTCATCTGGGAACACGTCTGGGAACTCGCTGACTACGGGAACTGACTGAAAATCTGGTACCGCAGCCTCAGTATCAAACACTCGAACTAGATGGTAGATGTACCCTTTCTGCACCATCTTCCTAGCCTTGAGGTAAGAAATAAACCTACCCCTCGGCGATACCGTGCTCCCCTCCCACTCAACAACCGGCTCCTCAGTAAACTGGAACCGTACTACTCTCTCTCTGCAGTCTACATTGGCGTAGCAAGAAGCTAGCCAATCCATCCCCATGATCACGTCAAAGTCAATCATCTCCAACTCTATCAAGTCGGCCAGGGTCCGACGACTGTAAATGGTCACAGGACAAGCTCTATATACCCGCCGAGCTACCACCGAATCACCCACTGGCGTAGCTACCTCGAAAGGGTCTATGGACTCAGGCTCTATCCCTATCCTACTAGCAACAAGGGGAGATATATAGACGTAGTAGAACCCGGATCTATCAAGGCATAAACATCAAACCAGATCGATAAGGTACTGTGGCGACATCGGTGAGGCCTCACGATCTCGGTGGACAAAGCATAAATGCGGTTCGAGGACCGCTAGAATCGGGACTGCGCCACGACCTCGCCGCGACCCGCTGATCCATGTGTACCTTGCCTCCGGGCGAGTAATCGCTTGGGATGAAGAAGCGCAATGCACTCGTAGGTGAGCCCTACCACCGCCGCCCGGTCGGACAAACTCGCAAAGTGACCTGCCGCCACAAGTATAGCAAGCTCCGAGTACGCCTCCTGAATGGTATTCGCCACAACGGGCACACCGAGCGGACTCGAACGTTAGCACTTCGCTACCTCGAAATCCAAGTCTGGCCCCGACCGCCCGACCGCTCTGGGCCGGGCTGAAAATGAGGTAGAGCGCTCTGCCGGGCCGTGGTGCACCGACTTGCGACGCCGCCACCCCGAGGACCGCCAAAAGAACCGGCCGCTCGCCTTCTTCTCGCTGATATCGCTTACCCGGCGGTCTCGCGCTCCTCGCATCCTAGTGCATGGGCTCGCATGCGGTAATGTCCATACGGTGAAGAGAAACACCCGCACATGACTCGCCATATAATCATCTAGCCCGTGACGTAGCGGTGTACCCTATCCTCCATATCCGCTACCAATGCCGGGACATATCTAGCCAAAGAATCAAACTCGACATTGTATTCTCGACGGCGGCCCCTGCCTCAGCCAGAAGAATCTATCACTCGTGCTCCTCATCTCGCGAGGCAAGTGTGTGAGAAAAGCCTCGAAAACTCATCCCATATCGCCGAGGTGCATGCTCTCCCGGACAGCTCCCATGAATCAAACCAATCGATCCGCGGTGTCACGCACCGACGCGAACCGAATGTCACAGCCTCGCCTCAAGCCCCGATCACCCGTGATAATCCTCTGCGGTGACGGATGAACTCCTGCGGATCATCCTCCCGGCCGACCAGTAAAACTACGGCGGGCTACAACTCAAGAAATCTCGCACCAAACTATTCGCCTCGGGTGCACTACGGTGCGATCGAGCCGAGCCGGAACTGCCGTGATCCAGCCTCTCGTGACGGGCCACAACTTTAGCCAAGAGTCGGGGCCATCTCCTTGTACCCTAACTCTCCGCCCAGCCGTGGGATGCGAGGTGTGGTATCGTGGTCTCGCTGGGCCGGCGTCATAGAACTCGCTGCCTCGTATAGACCGGGCTCGAGCCCTCGTGACTGGGTGTCTCGCTAGCGCCTCCACGCTTTGCCCTTCTCGGGCCCGGTTGCCTTACGTGGAGGCATAATCAGCATAGAAAGGAATACGTTAGAGAGGTCCAACCTATAACACGCCTTTCTAAAGCACGATCTCGTAATGAGAAGAATGGAAACCAATCCTAAATATCCTATAGCCTCGACATGGGTGTGGTGCACAACACACCGATAATCAAGACTCTACTAGATACTGCGTCAGACACTTTCCGAGGATTAATCGCTCGATACCACTTTTGTCACGACCCATTCCGGCCCGTGGATCGTGCCTTACCGGGCACCCAAGTAGTCATACATCGAGTAACTGGAATATAAAACAAGACATGAAACGCTTTATAAAATAAGACACGCTTTATGTGAACAAACGTCGCTTTCGCATATATATATGAACAAGGTTTAGCTACATCCGACATCGCATAAACATGACTACAGCACTTAAGGAAATATACAACTATGGCGGACAGGGCCCCGCCATACCCTCGATCAGACAAACTATCTACGATACAGGAGATCATACCAAAAGTAGAGCCTCCTAGAAGATGGAGCTCCCGACACCAATGCAAAGAGATCCTAAGGATGCGGATCTAGCACACCTGCCGCTTACCGCAGATGAACGCGGCCCCAAGGAGGTCAAGACAACAGTACCAAGTATGTGAAACTATAAAGTACTTTAAAATGAAATCAAAGTATTTAAAACCTTTTCACAAATACAATCGGTTCAATTGCACATAGTGCCATATCACAAACAATAACAAGATTAGAAAACCGTAATGTGTCTAGTCTAGGCCGCGAATGATCGAAGCAAGGCCAATCGCCCATAGTATCATTCAGGCGTGCCTAGTCCTCGACTTCCGCACCGCATAGTCACACATGCACCGCACGAGGTATACCTGATCGGGGCAGCCAACCCCAAGATCCGCCTAGGCTCCCGCAGCCCGCATAGCCTCAAAAGACCGCATAGTCTCAACAGACCGCATAGGGAATCCCCCGCATCAGGCTAAACGCCCGGAATGATCAATCCTGGAGCATACCGCTGCTCCGCATAGTCTCACAGACCGCATAGGCCGTATAGACCAAGATCGCGGCAAGCCCTGGTATAATTAAGTCAAGGGTAGGTGATACAATAACGAGACAACGGACTTAGGTTAACAACGTAAGCACAAAGAAGAATGACCCCTTTACACAAAGATTACAAGACACTAACACGTAGCATCATAACATGTCTACTTATCACACAATCTTACTACACTTAACAGAAATCAATACAAGGCTTTTATAAACAAACAAGTAAACAGTTCCTTTTTATCTTTCTTAAGTTGTTATACCTAACTTCCCATAAAGCTAGTATAACTCTTAAGCTTTGTTTTTAAAAACCAAATATTTATCTTCTGAAAAAAAAATGATTCAGTATTCTTTTGAAATGTTTTCAGTTCTTTGTTATTCAGGCTTAAGCCGTGAGGCATTGCCGTAAGTATTATTCAGGCTTAAGCCGTGAGGCATTGCCGTAAGTATTATTCAGGCTTAAGCCGTGAGGCATTGCCATAAGTATTATTCAGGCTTAAGTCAAAGACATTGCCGTAGTTATTATTCAGTTAACACATGTACGTCTACCGTACTATATATTGTAAAATATCATGCTTTAGGAAGAATCACATACCTTCTCAAATAAAACCACCGCCAAGTTGAATATGTCACAGGCAGAGTCACCTATAATAGTCACACATATCTATTAAAGACTACTCAAGGTCATTCTAAAGGGGTTCATAATTCTACTGAAGTCGGGCAAAGACTTCCCTACCGGTGAGCTATATAAGTTCATCGTGAAAACAAATTCTATGTAAGTACAGCTTTGATTATTCTTCTTTAAACCCTTCAAGTGATTAACACTTCAATTCTATCTTGTGATATACTTCTAAGTATTTATACTTATCCTTATACTACAACAAAGAAGTATTCTCTAATTCAAAAGAGGTTAGGATTATTACCTCGGTAAGCCCAATAATATCCTAGATAAAGTCGCGCCTGAGCAAGGTTTAGCTCCTATGTTGTACGCTCCGGTAGCTCCAAGAACCTTAGAAGTTCTTCACAACTTCTACTAAGTACTAAGGGATTTGGGCTAGGGTATTTTGGGCATTATAACAATACTAGAAGACAACTTTTCTACCAAGGAGGAGGGTAGATTTCGCTAGGCTAGGGTGGGGTAGGCCCCGCCAAGCTCACTCGAGGGGAGGTGTTGGACGATTTGGCTTAAGGAAGAGGAGAGGATTTTTTTTCAAGACTTGGAAGATTTGTGGATGAAGAACTCTTCATCTCTAAGGGGGTATTTATAGGTCAAGAAGTGGCCAACCAATGGCCAAGATTGAGACAAGTGCAAGGCAAGTGTAGGGTGAAGATTTACTACACAAATATCCTACCAACTCCTTGACTTTGTGCCAAGGCAACAAAACGCCAATGCCCATCCAATTCGGCCCAAGGGACGATTTTCAAGTCCACCAATGGGAGGGTGCCAAGTGTTGCCCTCCGTTGGTCCAAAATGTTTCGCCTCTCGGAAAAATCCGCAAAAATACTTAATGTCATAGCCGAATTTTCTACGAAAGTGGAAACGTTTCGTCGGAAAACGATTCTTTTAGCGAGTTGTGTACAAATTTCGAACTTGGCCTATCTTTAAGGCTAAACTTTTGTACGTACGTCCTCACGTACATACTCCGGAAATACGGGGTATAACAATAACTTTCAAAATACTTCAAGTCTCTTAACTTTAGAAATCAAGTTACATAACTTTCAAAATACTTCAAGTCTCTTAACTTTAGAAATAAAGTTGCTTCTACTTTTAAATCTCAAGTAACTCACAACTTTAAAACAAGTTACTTCTCTTTAAATCATGTCATTTCTCCTCTTTTAAATCAATTAAGTAAATCACTCATTTGACTCCCCTAAAGCCGTTATAACAACCTTTAGGTTTTGGAACTAAGGCACTATCCAAAAGATTAGGAACCACTTCCTTTTTTAGACTCTAAGTACTTCAAGTAAAACACTTTCACTTTTGAAAATCCAAATTTCATTAAGGGAATGGATTATAACAACTTCCAATTTAAACACTCAAAGTACAATCAAGGAAGTATATAGAACAACTTCTATATTAGGAAATCCAAGTACAATTAAGGAAGTATATAGAACAACTTCTATATTAGGCAATCCAAGTACAATCAAGTAAGTATATAGAACAACTTCTATATTAGGCAATCCAAGTACAATCAAGGAGTGGATCATTTAAGGAGTAGGATTTACTTACTTTACCATAAGGAATCATGCTAGAAGAAGAGGAGATGGTTCACATACCTTTTCGGCTTAATCCACAAGCTAAGTCGAATACGCCGCACGTAGAATTGTCAACCTATAATGGCCACAACACGACTATAAACTTCTAGTTTCTAACGTAGAATGACACTAAGTATACGGTCTCTTATTCTACGGAAAATTGGGCAGCACTTCCTTTGTTTCTACGTACTTTTCCACCTTTTTCAAGGCCCAAAAATCAATAACCAACATGCCATATTTAAGGCTCAATACATCAACCAATCAAAGGGGATTACACGCCTTACAATACGTGTAAAATTCTGCCCCACAATTAATACCAAGTAGTTCAATATCCAAAGCCATTCTCGGCTAACATGTACAACAATACAAAGTCCTTTCCAATTCTTTTTCAATCCAAGTTGTTAAGTCTAACATGTTATATAGTCGTAAACAACTTTAACAACTACAATTCCTTCTTTATATAACATGTGACGACTAAACTAATAACCAAATTGAATTGTAATCTCAAAGGATAAAAATGCTAGTTTCAGATTAGTGGTTCCAATATCCATAACACTTATAAAACTTCAATATATACATCTCATGCTTGTTTATATCCATAACTACAACAATAAGTAATCTACGACAAGATTGTTACCTTGATAAGCCCTTATAAAATTCCAAGATTTAAAGTCACTCCTTAGCAAATCTTAGCTCCTTTCCTTCACACTCCAATCCGCTATTTGAAGCCCTTAGAAGTTCACAAACAACTTCTCTTCCACTTCCAATCAAAACTATGAAAATGACTTAGGTTTTCGCCTTGCGACTAACGTGAAAATGTCGTTTTTCCGAGATACTTCTATTGAGATATCCTTACAATACCCCTAGGAACCTTGGGTTAAAGTCTTGTGAATAATGAACCACAATTGCAAAAATTTTGTGTGGAAAATACCTCAAACCCGAGAGCTATCTTCTAAGAACAAGAATGTGTGAAATTTTTCTAAGTATTGAAGACTTGTCTTGCTACTAGTGTAGTATATATAAAATAATGGAGGGTCAATATTAAAACATTTGTGTGGCTAGGATGAAGAATACTTAATATCTAGTCAAGTGGCAAGTTGACTTGGTCAATTTTATCAAGCTTGTGAAGACTTGATCATCTACAATGGTCATTGACCATAACACCCTTGGACCAATTATTCCAAGACAAGTGGGTGGGGGGGTGACACGTGTCGCCCTCCCATTTGTCCATAAAATTTCGTAACCCTTGTGGGCCCCACAAAACGTAAAATTTCTCGGGTAGGCCCTATGTGACCAAATCCGTAAAAAAAAAATTCCACAATGATAATAAATTCCATACTCTTCAAATAATACATTTTGAGAATCCAATTCTCATCAACGAACATTTTTCCTTTCCGACGTTCGGAAGATTTTCCTTCGGAAAAACAATTCTTTCTTTAGTACCAATTTTTCAAGTCTTGTGTTCTCGCGTCCATTCTCTTATACATGTCCTGGAATTACGGGGTGTAATAGTTATATACTATTATTACTCCATGGACTAGCTCTCCATGAAGACATGTACCCGAGATGAGGGATTCCACGGGCATGTTATATATTATTATTACCCCATGGATTAGCTCTCCATGAAGTCATGTACCCTAGATGAGAGATTCCACGGGAATGAGATATATATATATTGCATATGTGCACGCCGACAGTGATGTAGGATTCTACGGGCTTGTTACAAATATATAATTTACACTTGCGGCTGTCGACAGTGATGAAGGATTCCACGGGCACGCTTTGATATTTGCGGGCTTGAAACCCTTACTGGACTATGTGATGATTTTGAGGGCTTGTGTCCCTATCCCTGGTGTGACTATTGTTTATGTGTTGAAATAGTATTTAAAAGGAAAAAAAGCTGACTTTCATTACTTTCGTTTCGACAAGGCACAGTGTACTGTTATTTTGGTTATCATACATGTCTCTAGCTTTATTTTAGACTATTATGATTTCATTACAGTACTTTTGTTACACCCCGGAAATTTCCAGGATAGGTTTATAAGAACGTACGTAAGAACTCAAATGTTAAGATTTGAGACGAGTAAAAATTTATCAGAATTTTGGAATTTGTCGGAAAACGAAATATTGCGACGAACGGGAGGGCGACATGTGTCACCCCCCCCCCCCCTTAATGGCCTTGGACGAAAATGACATGGAGGAAATGGTCATTTGACCATAATTTAAAAGACCAAGTCTTGCAAAGACAATTAGCTTGACATTGTTGACTAAGTCAATGCCACTTGGCTTGATCCTTGTGAAATGCATCCAAACCACCCATTTGTTCTAATCTTGACCCTCCATTTATTTATATAAGCTTACTAGTGCAAGACAAGGCTTAACACTTAGCAAATTTTCAAGAAAAACTTGATGGAAACTTGAGGAAGCTCTCGGCCAAGGCTAGGGTTTCAAGGAAAAAATTTCAATTGTTGTCCAATAATCCCCCCACTTTAAACCAAGGTACCTAAGAGTATTATAAGTGTATCTCAATAGAAAGATCCCAGAAAAATTGTTATACCCCATATTTCCAGAGTATGTATGTGAGGGCGTACGTATAAAAGTTTAAGCCTTAAGTTAGGCAAGGACCGAAAAATTTTGTGCACAACACACGAAAAGAATCGTTTTCCGACGAAACGTTTTCCAAACTTTGCGAAGGGAAAAAATTACGGCTATGTCATTTATAATTTTTGCGGATTTTTCCGAGAGATGAAATATTTTGGACCAACGAGAGGGTGACACTTGTCACCCTCAAGTGGACGGTTGGTGAAGGAAATCTTTGGCACGTTTTTTGTGTTTATTTTGCCTTAAACATTTGGTCAATGGTTGGTAGGATATTTGTGTGGTAGATGAGTAAGTGGGACCCACACAACACTTGTCCAAATCCACACCTTACACTTGCCTCCCACTTGTCTCAATCTTGGCCATTAGTTGGCCTATAAATACCCCCCCTTAGTTGATGAATTCTTCATCCACACTTAGACATTTATAAGTATTAAAATCCCTTCCCCCCTCTCTTGAGAGCTCTAGCCGAGAGCACCTCTCCCCCCCTTCCTAGTTATGCTAGCCGAAACCCCTCCCCCTTGTGAGGCTTTGGCCGAGAGGTACCCCCCCCCCCTTGGTAGAAAAATATTCTCCAAGTATAGTTACTATTCCAAAATACCTTGGCCCAAATACCTTGTAGTATTCCAAGGTTACACCTATACTAAAAGCCCAGAAATACTATTATACTTTCTTTCAGTCACAAAATGAAACCCTAAGGAAAATCTTCATAGCCGGTTGAAGTTTTAAGAAGAAGTTGCGTAGAACTTCTAAGGGTTGTTTGGAGCGGGTTGGAGCACCCGGAGTAGGAGCTAAACGTTGCTCAGGATCGACATTAAATCTTGGATAATTTTGGGCTTATCGAGGTAAATACTCTTGTCCTTATATTGTAATTGGAAATTACATACTGTAGTAGTATAAAAATGAATATAAGATTCATAGAAGAGAATTAAACTGTAATAGAAGGATATTACAGAAAAGACTTGAACTGAAATCCCATAAGAAGAATATTAAAGTAGAAGATTGAACTGTACTAACATAGGACTGTATTTACAGTAGACTTGTGTAGTTTAACGGGTAGGGAAGTGCTGCCCGATTTTCCGTAAAATAGAGAACCTACTGCTTAGAATATTCTACAGAGTAGTCTAGACATTGATAGACTTGTATAACCTTTATAGGTTGAAAGTTCTGCGAGTAGCATGTTCTACTTGAAAGGTGGACAAGGCTAGCCGGGTTATAACCGTGGAGCGTTTTGCTAATAGTCGATAATCGTCGCGAGGTATGTGATTCTTCCTATCCTCTTGAGCATGATATTTTAAAAGAATATATATATATAGTACGGTAGACGTACGTGTGTTAACTGAACGTAGTTTTACGGCAATGTCTTTTGACTTAAGCCTGAATAATAAGAATCTTGAAGTATTTCAAAAGAATTAAGAACCGTTTTGAAAGAAGAGTAATCTGGTTTTAAAAGCTTAAGAGTTATACTAGCTTTATGGGAAGTTAGGTATAACGGCTTAAGAGAGATAAAAAGAATGGTTTATTGATTTTAGAAGTTAAGAGACTTGATCTTAAAAGATAAGAGACTTGACTTAATTAAATTAATCTGAATTTTGTTAAAAAGTGTGAAACCTCATTCGTGAGTAATGAGTACTTGGTTTTTAAAAGGAATAATGTTTTACTGATTTCGGAAATCAGAATATGTATCAAACAAACCACAGCAGCGCTAATAAAGGGAAATGTATTGACTAATAAAGTATTATTAAAACCAGTAGAAACCTCCATCTGCATAGAAGCTAAGATGAAACAAAATGATAATACATTTCCTAGATCATGGTTGCTTTAGTAAGATTGTTATAAACAAGAATAACCTACTCACACCTGAGGCATATGTTTCTCAAATTGTTTTATAGGAAAATTATATATTTAAGTGATTAAAACTATGAACTACGAAACCTTTCAAAAATGAGAAACTTGAGCATTTGAAATTAGGCAAACTTGAACGTTTGGAAAATAATGTTGTTACTTGATTTTACAAAGGGAAGTGTTTTGATCTACTTAAAGATAGTCACTCTATTTTTATACTACGGGTATTGTGTGACTTTTGTAAAAGAAACAGATCTTTTAAAGAGTTAATGTATGAAGTACTTTGGGGATAAAAACCCGAACTTGTTAACATAAAGTAGAAAGTACCTTGTGTGAATAACTTGATTGTGTTGGTTTGTGATAGCCTTGTAATACTTTCTTGTTGATTTGATAAGTAAACATGTTAGGATGCTACGTGTGTTAGTATCTTGTGATGTTTGTGTAAAGGGGTTTCCCTTGTTGTGCTTATGTTATTTAACGATAAGTTGTTATGTTAGTATTATATCACTCACCTCTTGACATGATACCGGGGGTTAAGCTGCCCTCCGATGCGGGGTAGACTCGGTGATGCAGGACCATGATTCGAGAATACCTCATGCGGGTCCAGGGGATCTATGCGGAGCTACGAGAGTTCCAGGTTAGTGTGCGGGGTTATACCTCATGCGGTCTATGTGGCCATGCGTACTGCGAGTCCAGGACGATGCCGGGGAGTAGCTACCCTCGATGCGAGGAATACCTCATGCGGGCCTATGTGAGTGGCCTATGCGGAGCTGCGGGAAGTTCCAGGACTAGACGCGCACATTAGATACTGCGGGCGAGTGGCCAGCTTCGATCATGTGGCGGTCTAGACAGATTTCATGATACAGTTTATGACCTTATTGGTACTGTGGGTTTTAGTAGTCGGCTATGCCTTCGTACTTACCCCGTACGGTTTTATTATGACACAGGTGGGACCTGGTGTTCATGTGTATTCTTTAGTGTGTTGATATCATGGATCGAAGCGGTGAGGAAGGTATTCCACGGGCATGATTGATGTTGTGGGCGTGAGACCCATAGTTATATTTGAGTGATGACTTTGAGGGCGTGAGTCCCTGACTTGACATGACTGCTTATTTATTGTGAACTGTAGTTTGGTTATCATACATGTCTCCTGCTTTATATATAGACTACTATGATTTCATTTACAGTATTTTGATTTCATACTTGGTACTGTTATCGACTTCCTTGGGCTGCGTTCATGCCGCAGGTAGAGGTACACCAGTGTTGATCCTCGCTCATAGGGTCACAGTTCAGCATTTGGGAAGCTCCGTTTCTCCGGAGGCTTATCAGTGGTATAGTCTCTTGTCGTTGTAGGTACTTACATTTAGGGGTATGGCGGGGCCCTGTCCCGCCATTGTTATCATATCATTCTTAGAAGTGCAGTAATCTTGTTGTGGCGGGGTTTGTAAAAGGGATATGCTATTCAAGTTTATATATATATACGAAGGAAACTTTTCTCCGATAAAGCTTTTATTTCATGTCTTGTTTTATTTTCATCTGATTACTCTGATGTATTTCTACTTGGGTGCCCGGGGTAAGGCACGATCCGCAGGTTGGTCGTGACAAAAGTGGTATCGAGCGATTAATCCTCGGAAAGTGTCTATAGACCGTATCTAGTAAGTCTTGATTATCGGTGTGTTGTGCACCACACCAATAATCGTGAGGCTATAGGATATTTAGGATTGGTTTCCATTCTTCTCACTCGAGATCGTGCTAGAGCGTGTTATAAGTTGGACCCTCTAACGTATTTCTTCCCCTACCGATTATGCCTCGCGTAAGGCAACCCGCCCGTATGGGCAAGGCAACCGTGGGAGGCTGCGAGTAATCTGAGAGAGGGTTACGAGGCCTGAGCCCAATCATCACCTAGGGTGGTGCTTCATTCGGGGAGTTCTGCGACGTCGCCAGCCCCAGCAGAGTTTAGCACAGCGGCAGCAGTTCCTACTGCGGCCATGATATATGAGCCTTCAGTTCCACGACCAGGAACAGAGAATATGGATTACAAAGGAATGGACCTGTTACTAGCTAGGATTTTAGCGACGGAGAATATAGAGTACACGATATATCACGGTCTGACGATTATCTAGTAAAAGGTTGTACAAGAGTAGCTCTTGATCGAGGCTTGAGCATGGCACGTATGCGGGCTTATGCGCAGTGGCGAAAGCGTAAGATCGACGGGTTAACCAAGATCAGCGAAGAGGGCGAGCAGCGGTCCTTTGGTAACTTTCGAGGCGAATCGCCTCGAAGTGATCGATATGCACCTCCGCCGATGGTAATGGTCCTCGCGAGGTTCGTGACGCTCGGTATCGAGGAGTTGGTGAGCTCGTGGCTTCGATTCACGAGATACGTCGATTCCGACCATCCGGATTGATGGTTGAGAGAGGAAGGGTGCTAGCGGAGAGCCACCCCACGCCGGTGTGGCCATTGTGGTAGATGTCATTGTGGGGAGTGTCGTGCTTTTTCGACAGCTTGTTATGCTTGCGGCCAGCAGGGCCATTTTGCGAGAAATTGTCCGACCAGAGGTGGCGTGGATATAGAAACTCAGCCGGGATCGGTGACCATTCATCATCTTCCCTAGCTATGCGCCCAATGAGCGAGGATTGATTAGGCGACAAAGGAGAGTGAAGCGATGAATCTGGTATATCCTTAACCCTCTAGAGATTTGTACATGTGATAAGATGAGTATATCTTAAGTGTTATGTTCAGATAACATAGTGTTAATTGTGATTAGAAATTATGATTAGTTAAAGGGTAAGATTGGGGATAGGGAAAGTGTGAGCCTTAGAGCTTTATACATGGAGACCTTAGAGGTAAGGCCATCTCGAGTAGAAGATTTATATTTTTATGTTTGACCCTTATCGGAGTGCATAGTACACGTGAGATATGTTTGTGTGATAAGTCTCTGAGTGGTATAAATGAAAGAGGGTAGTTGAGCTAAGAAGACCGCTAGGTTTTCGTGACTTGATTGTGAGATTGTTCCGAATCGGGGAACAAGAGTTTGGCACGATAGCGGGTCGGGTTGAGGACCGATCGCAGGTCAACCCGCGGCCTGTTTGGTGGTGGGGTCAGATTGTGGTGGTCCCGCCAGGTGGTGGGGTCACGAGGGTGTTAGGCCCAAGTTTAGTTAACCATCGTACGAATTCTTGGATGCGTTCGACCAGTAGTCGGGACGATGAGGTGAGCCCATCTTGTCTTTCAGCCAGGACCGTTTACTCGGCAGGGGGGTTATGCGAGATGTTATATCAGGAAGGTTGTAAGGCGGCACGATGTGCCTACTTTCACCTTATGATAGGCAGTGGAGCCCAGTTTACGGCTGTTTCTTTTTCTGGAAGTTTTTACCAGGCCAGGTTAGGAAATCAGGTAAGTCTCATTATCGCATTTGCCCTCGGGCCAGTGTTTGGATTTCAAGGGTAGCTGTGAGGATTGTTGCCTCCTGTTGAGGGAGTGTTTTATAGCTACCATTTCAGTATTCGGATATCGCCTTATGACGCCTTGTAGGGGCGGAAGTGTAAGTTGTCGGTCGATTGGTTCGATGTTGGCAAGGTTCAGATAGTTGGTTCATACTTGTTTCAGCAGGATGTGGATAGGGTGAAGCTTATCCAGAAGAGGTTATTGGCAGCTCAGAGTCAACAGAAGTCGTGCGGATAATCGGCGACGACGCTTGGAGTTCAGGTTGACGGTGGGTCTTCTTGAAGGTACCACCCCGGAAAGGGTGTGACGAGTTTTGGAAAACAGAGGGAATTTAGCCCGAGTTACTTTGGGCCTTTTCAGATCATTTGGAAAATAGGCCAAGTTGCCTATAGGTTAGCATTGTCGTCCGACGTAGGAGGCAGTATGTCCGGTCTTTTCGTGTTGCTATGATCAGAAAATATCGGGGATCCATCCAGAATGTTCCCAGTTAATGATGACCAAGTTGGAGGTAGTAACCCAGAGTTTTGGAAACTGAAGCAGTAACAGGAATGTGGTAAGTTATGAGAAAGAGTTCGAGTGTGCGAGAAGGGTACGACGAGTAAGGGAAGAAGCGAGCATATGCTGAGAACATAGATGTGATCATTACTTTTGTGAAGTAAGGGTGCGAAGGGAGTATATTTTAGACCTCGGGTGGGAGTTTTGTGATGTTAGAGGTGATTCCTCGTAGACTTGGATTAAATATTTGAGTGTATGTTATTTTATGGCCAGGTGTGGCATGATTGTTTTTCGGAAGCATAGTAGTGAAGACTATACTGGCGCAGGTATGTTTTGAGACTTAGGAGGAACATTCGGGACGAATGTTTCTAAGGAGGGGAGAATGTTATACCCCGTATTTCCAGAGTATGTACGTGAGGGCGTACGTATAAAAGTTTAAGCCTTAAGTTAGGCAAGGACCGAAAAATTTTGTGCCTGACACGAAAAGAATCGTTTTCGACAAACGTTTTCCAAACTTTGCGAAGGGAAAATTACGGCTATGTCATTTATAATTTTTGCGGATTTTTCCGAGAGATGAAATATTTTGGACCAACGAGAGGGCGACACTTGTCACCCTCAAGTGGACGGTTGGTGAGGGAAATCTTTGGCACGTTTTTTGTGTTTATTTTGCCTTAAACATTTGGTCAATGGTTGGTAGGATATTTGTGTGGTAGATGAGTAAGTGGGACCCACACAACACTTGTCCAAATCCACACCTTACACTTGCCTCCCACTTGTCTCAATCTTGGCCATTGGTTGGCCTATAAATACCCCCCCTTAGTTGATGAACTTCTTCATCCACACTTAGACATTTCTAAGTCTTAAAATCCCTTCCCCCCTCTCTTGAGAGCTCTAGCTGAGAGCACCTCTCCCCCCCCCCCCCTTCCTAGTTATGCTAGCCGAAACCCCTTCCCCTTGTGAGGCTTTGGCCGAGAGGTACCCCCCCCCCCCTTGGTAGAAAAATATTCTCCAAGTATAGTTACTATTCCAAAATACCTTGGCCCAAATACCTTGTAGTATTCCAAGGTTACACCTATACTAAAAGCCCAGAAATACTATTATACTTTCTTTCAGTTACAAAACGAAACCCTAAGGAAAATCTTCATAGCCGGTTGAAGTTTTAAGAAGAAGTTGCGTAGAACTTCTAAGGGTTGTTTGGAGCGGGTTGGAGCACCCGGAGTAGGAGCTAAACATTGCTCAGGATCGACATTAAATCTTGGATAATTTTGGGCTTATCGAGGTAAATACTCTTGTCCTTATATTGTAATTGGAAATTACATACTGTAGTAGTATAGAAATGAATATAAGATTCATAGAAAAGAATTGAACTGTAATAGAAGGATATTACAGAAAAGACTTGAACTGAAATCCCATTAGAAGAATATTAAAGTAGAAGATTGAATCAGACTTACATAGATGTATTCTGATGAGACTTGTGTAGTTTAACGGGTAGGGAAGTGCTGCCCGATTTTCCGTAAAATAGAGAACCTACTGCTTAGAATATTCTACAGAGTAGTCTAGACATTGATAGACTTGTATAACCTTTATAGGTTGAAAGTTCTGCGAGTAGCATGTTCTACTTTAAAGGTGGACAAGGCTAGCCGGGTTATAACCGTGGAGCGTTTTGCTAATAGTCGATAATCGTCGCGAGGTATGTGATTCTTCCTATCCTCTTGAGCATGATATTTTAAAAGAATATATATATATATAGTACGGTAGACGTACGTGTGTTAACTGAACGTAGTTTTACGGCAATGTCTTTTGACTTAAGCCTGAATAATAAGAATCTTGAAGTATTTCAAAAGAATTAAGAACCGTTTTTGAAAGAAGAGTAATACTGGGTTTTAAAAGCTTAAGAGTTATACTAGCTTTATGGGAAGTTAGGTATAACGGCTTAAGAGAGATAAAAAGAATGGTTTATTGATTTTAGAAGTTAAGAGACTTGATCTTAAAAGATAAGAGACTTGACTTAATTGAATTAATCTGAATTTTGTTAAAAAGTGTGAAACCTCATTCGTGAGTAATGAGTACTTGGTTTTTAAAAAGGAATAATGTTTTTACTGATTTCGGAAATCAGAATAAGTATCGAACAAACCACAGCAGCGCTAATAAAGGGAAATGTATTGACTAATAAAGTATTATTAAAACCAGTAGAAACCTCCATCTGCATAGAAGCTAAGATGAGACAAAATGATAATACATTTCCTAGATCATGGCTGCTTTAGTAAGATTGTTATAAACAAGAATAACCTACTCACACCTGAGGCATATGTTTCTCAAATTGTTTTAAAGGAAAATTATATATTTAAGTGATTAAAACTATGAACTACGAAACCTTTCAAAAATGAGAAACTTGAGCATTTGAAATTAGGCAAACTTGAACGTTTGGAAAATAATGTTGTTACTTGATTTTACAAAGGGAAGTGTTTTGATCTACTTAAAGATAGTCACTCTATTTTTATACTACGGGTATTGTGTGACTTTTGTAAAAGAAACGGATCTTTTAAAGAGTTAATGTATGAAGTACTTTGGGGATAAAAACCCGAACTTGTTAACATAAAGTAGAAAGTACCTTGTGTGAATAACTTGATTGTGTTGGTTTGTGATAGCCTTGTAATACTTTCTTGTTGATTTGATAAGTAAACATGTTAGGATGTTACATGTGTTAGTATCTTGTGATGTTTGTGTAAAGGGGTTTCCCTTGTTGTGCTTATGTTGTTTAACGATAAGCTGTTATGTTAGTATTATATCACTCACCTCTTGACATGATACCGGGGTTGTCGCCCTCCGTCTGGGGTAGACTCAGCGATGCAGGACCATGATTCGAGAATACCTCATGCGGGTCGGTGGATCTATGCAGAGCTACGAGAGTTCGAGGTTAGTGTGCGGGGTTATACCTCACGCGGTCTATGTGGCGTGCGGATGCGAGTCGGGGCGATGCGGTAGCTACCCTCGATGCGAGAATACCTACGCGGGCCTATGCGAGTGGCCTATGCGAAGCTGCGGGAAGTTCCAGGACTAGACGCGCACATTAGATACTGCGGGCGAGTGGCGGCCGATCATGGCGATGCAGACAGATTTCATGATACAGTTTATGACCTTGTTGATACTGTGGGTTTTAGTAGTCGGCTATGCCTTCGTACTTACCCCGTACGGTTTTATTATGACACAGGTGGGACCTGGTGTTCATGTGTATTCTTTAGTATGTTGATATCATGGACTGCCGGCAGTGAGGAAGGTATTCCACGGGCATGATTGATGTTGTGGGCGTGAGACCCATAGTTATATTTGAGTGATGACTTTGAGGGCGTGAGTCCCTGACTTGACATGATCGCTTATTTATTGTGGCGTAGTTTGGTTATCATACATGTCTCCTGCTTTATATATAGACTACTATGATTTCATTTACAGTATTTTCAGTTTCACATACTTGGTACCTGTTGTACTGACCTCCTTCGGGGGGCTGCGTTCATGCCGCAGGTAGAGGTACACCAGTGTTGATCCTCGCCATGAGTCACGATTCAGCGTTTGGGATAGCTCCGTTTCTCGGGAGGTTTATCAATGGTATAGTCCCTTGTCGTTGTAGGTACTTACATTCGGGGTATGGCGGGGCCTGTCCGCCCATTGTTGTCATATCATTCTTAGAGTGCATGTAATCGTTGTGGCGGGGTTTGTAAAGGGATGTCGCTCAAGTTTATATATATATATATATGCCGAAAGGCAACTTTTCTCTGATAAACTGTTTTTATTTCATGTCTTGTTTTATATTCCGCTGATTACTCTGATGTATGTCTACTTGGGTGCCTGGGGTAAGGCACCAGTCACGGGGCCGGGTTCGGGTCGTGACAAAAATGGTGTTTTCGTATTAGTCGCAAGGCGGAAGATAAAGGAGTTCTTCAACTTTGAAGTTGGAACTTGAAGATAAGTTCTTCATAAGTTTCTAAGGGTTGCTTGGAATGGATTGGAACGTCGAAAAGAGGAGCTAAAGTTGCTAAGGATCGACTTGTAAACTTGGATCATATTTGGGCTAAATGAGGTATAATATTCGTCTTACTTTTGTAATTGAAGGTTCCATGTTATTATAAGTTAGAATTGATCATGTGATATGTGTTATGAAGTTTGATAAGTGTTATGGGAATTTGGAAGCTCAAATCCGAAAATGACATGTTAAGCCATTTGAAATTGAAATACAATTTGGTCGATAATTAGAATCGTCGCATGTTTACCTACTTGAGGATTGTAGTAGTTATAACCAATTGTGGCTAGATAACATGTTATATTAAACCACATGGATTGAAAAGAAATTGGAAGAAGAATTGGTATTGTTGCCCTAATTGCCGAATTGACATTGTAGTTTAGACTAGTTTGTTTTGTATTGTGGGGCGGAATTTTACATGTCTTGATTAAGCGTGTAATCCCCTATTGTTAACTACTTTGTTGTGCCTTAAATGTGGCGTGTTTGGTTATTGAATTCGGCCTTGAAAAGGTGGCAAAGTATGTAGAAACAAAGGAAGTGTTGTCCGATTTTCCGTAGAATTTAGTGACCTTGCACTTAGAATATTCTACGGTTGAAGTAAGAAGTTAATAGACGTATTATGGTCATTATAGGTTGACATACTACGTACGGCGAATTGGACTTAGCAAGTGGATTTAACCGAAGAGGTATGTGGAACTTCCTTATCTCTTGAGCATGAATAAGTTGTAAATATATAATACGGTAGACGTACAAGATTTTGACAATCTAGTCCATTTGATATCCTTGTCTTATTTTAAGAATGTTCAAGTTGGTTGAGTTAGGGAATTAACTCACTTGTGTAAATATTAAGGATATCTTGGTTTTCAAAAGTTAAGAGACTTTAAGTATGTTGAAAGTATTTTTGATACTTGTTTTGTTGGAAAGTTTAAGTCTCTTGTTATAAAGAAGAATGTAAGTTTCTAAGGTATAAAGCTAGTATAACGACTTTACGGGAAGTTGGTTATAATAGCTTTATGGAAGGTTAAAAAGAGTGATTTACTCTAAGTAATTTAAGTATGATAAATGACTTGAAATAATGAAAGGCAAATTGATTTAAAGGCATCAATTGCTTAAAGTTTTAAAAGAAAGAAGTCACTTGATTTAGAAGCCTATAATTTTATTTCTAAAAGGTATTGTGACTTGTCTTGAAAAGTAGTTATGACTTGATACTATGGTTATTAGTGTCTTAGAAGTGTTATACTAAAAGGAGTCATTTGTTTTAAAGAGTAGAAATATGTAGTACTTGGGTTAAATTCCCGGATCTTTATAAAAGACATGATAGTGCCTTAAGTAAACTAAAATGAGAGTGTATGTGAACAAGAATAATAAGAAGTTAGGGGATTCTTAACTTGCTTATATATTGTGTGATAGGCCGGTAGTGCTTATGTTATGTATGATAGCCGGTTTTGTGCTAGTGGTATATTATTCATTTCGGGGTCATTCCAGGGTTTGTGGCATTTGCATATTCCGTGGATTTGCTACCCACGATGCGAGGAATACCTCATGCGAGTCCGCAAGGGCGGGTTAAATAGTCCCATGCGCGGATCTGACTATCACGAGGAATACCTCACGCAGTCTGTAAGGGCTTATGCGGGTGAAATAGTCCCGTGCGAGAATACCTCATGCGGGTCCACGCGACCTATGCGGGTGAAATAGTCCCGTGTAGGATTGCTTAATGACATGCGAGCGGGTGGTCCGCTGATCGTGAGCTTCCTATTTTATATTGTAAGTATACTACTATTTACTCTCATTGTTAGTAAGGCAATCGTATCTTTATTAATTGAGTTATCATACTGTCTCCGTTTTATTTTAGACTTATGATTTCATTACGATCTTTCGGTTTCACATATTTGGTACATGTTGTCTTGACCTCCTTGGGGCTGCGTTCATGCCGCAGTAGAAGTCTGATTCTGATCCTCGCTCTTAGGATCATTGTTCACCGTTGAAGCTCCTTTATTCGGAGGCTTATCCCGGTATGGTCGGTTATTGTACATTCGGGGTATGGCGGGGCCTGTCCCTTGAGTTGTTATTCTTAAGTGCTGTAGTCACATTTGTGGATTGGGTTGTAAAAAAAAATGTACTGTTTTATTTGTATGGTTTACGAAAGGTGGCCTTATCGGCTGCTTTGTTGTTATTTTATGTTTAAGCTTTTATGATTGTGTATGTTCATGCTATTCTACGAGGTATACAGAAAGGGTGCCTGTAGGGCACGATCGCGCCCTGGGGTCGTGACAAAAGTGGTATCAGAGCAGTTAGTCCTCGGAAAGTGTCTATAGACCGTGTCTAGTAGAGTCTTGATTATCGGTGTGTTGTGCACCACATCTATAATCAGGAGGCTGCAGGACATTTAGGATTGGTTTCCATTCTTCTCACACTGAGATCGTGCGATAGAGCTGTATGGTTAGAGTCGTCTCTCCCTAACAAGTTATGTTGTTTGCAGCTACGAGAAAGGCAGCAGTGACCCAGAAAAGATTATGTGAATTGCGTATCCAGGTTGGTAATGTTTGTAGTATAGTTGGTATTGGGACATACAACTATACGGATTTATGTATGAGGGTCAGACGTGTGTTGCCTAGAATGATTTTAGATTACCAGGACTTGGTAAGGACTAAAAATACCGGGAAGGTATGAACAGTTAAAGAACTCTCATCAAAGTTTTACGTGCTAATTTGAGATAATTAGGTGATGATGAGTTGTGTGAGAATGTAATGGACCCTTAAGAGGTTATAATTGAGGGACTAAATGGAAGACTATGTTAATAGGTTAAGCTACGTGGTATGATAAAGAGAATGGTACGGGTGAGATCCGTATGGAGTAAGTATGGTTGCTATGGTCAAGACAACACGATTATAGTATATTGAGAAGTTTTTGTACCCGTCTACGAGGGACTGATAAGTTAGGCTTGGAGCATGGGAATTGTGAGCCTAGGAATGTTGATAACCACTGAGAACTTAGATATATAAGGCCTTCTCGGGTAGTAAAGTTAAGATAGACCAAGGAAAAGAGTTAAATACGATGCCGAGTCGGGTTGAGGATCTATTAAGGGTCGCCCCATAGCTTGAAATGAAATGGGATCAGTTTGTAGTAGTCCCGCTATGTGACAGGGTAACGAGGGTGCAAGGCCCAAGTCTAGTTAATCGTTTTACGGGTTCGTGGACGCATTCCACCGGAACCAGGTTGTGAGCCTGGCGGCCTTATGTTGTTTAGAATAGTAACTCCAAAGATTGGAGGCGAATCGATATGAAGGCTATGCGTGCGCTCTGATAAGTTTGGAAATGCGGGAAGAAATGCGACCGATGAAAGAGAGCAACCAAGTGTAAAGAAATGGAACCGGAATCCATGAGGACCTTTCGAGGTGACTACACCCGTGAGTGTTGGGTGGTAGCTGAGCGGTTAGATAATAATTGCCGGTAACGATACAGTCCTAGCAGACCTAGCAGAGCTGTTATGACAGACGTTGAGGTCATTATGAGTACGAACTAGTTGGTCTCTTGTTATGCCAACGTGGACTACAGAGAGAGAATTGATTCGATACCAGTTTCCCGGTAAGTCGGTTATCGAGTGGAAAGGAAGAGAAGTGGGGGTAACCAGTGAATTATCCTTCCTTCTTTGACATTGTTGTTTTTAATAAGTCTGTGTGACTTGTTCACTTGAGGTAATTGATGCAGAAAGTAATAAATACTCGAATTTAAAGGAGTTTATGCTAAGTGCCCTTGGATGTACTTGGAGTTGGTTTGGTGTGGCGGTCAGGGCCACGACCTTCCGGATAAGTTCGTGGATAGCGCGTAGCAAGAAATAAGATAAGTACGAGTGTGGTGCGGAAAATAGAAGACATCGAAGCTAGATTATGAAAGTCTATACGTTTAAGGTGGCGCTTGATGATTTAGATTTTGATAGAGAGATAAGTTCTCTCCCCCTCGTAAAAAGGACAGTTTTACGTATTATGGGGTTGCGTGTACCCATGTTGTTAGACGCAGGATATGAGACTGGTAGGGTCTTCGGTATCGTCATGCCATAGGTTACAGTTGTAGATAACCGTGGGAAAAGTGTTGTGTTGGGGAAATTAAGAACGACGTTCCAAGAAGTCGAGGAAGTGTCGTGAGGACAAAAATGCAGGTAGTACGCATATATGAGACTGTACGATTATGAATCAAGATAGAAATACTTTCGCTGATAATAAGCCTAAGGTAAGGATATGACCAGAATGATAAATGAAAATACGACTATGGTTATGTAAGTTGCACGAGGTATGACTACCCCAGACTAGTGTAAATACCATTAGTAAATAATGGGAAGTAAGAACATTTCGAGGAAATGTGGTAAACCTAGCTATAGGCTCTACAAACTGGGAAGAAAGAGGTGATTCTTCCACGGAAAAAGTTTCCGGTTTTTGTAAGGAAAAATGTTCGTTGAAGGGAATTGGGTTCCCAGATTTGGAATTTGGGCTTCTTAGATTATATTAGAATTATGGAATTTTATTTTCGGAAATGGTCACGTGGGGCCCACGGGAGAAATTTACGGTTTTGTGGCCCACTTTGTTTTGAGATTTTGGCCATGGTGGATAGTGTCGGAAGATGTTTTATTTGGGGCCACTAGGAGGGTGACACGTGGCACCCCCGCCTAGGTGGCTTGGCCGAATGACATTTGTGCACAACACCCGGTTAGAGTCGTTTTTTGACGAAACGTTTTACATAACTTGCGAGGGGAAAATTCCGGCTATGTCTTTTCTTATTTTTGCGGATTTTTCCGAGAGACGAAACATTTTGGACCAACGGAGGGTGTGTCACCTCACATTGGAAGCAGTAAGTCTTTGGGCGATTTGGGCGTCGAGAGGGACGTTGGCCTTGCACAATTGGTTCCTTGTTTTGGCCTTGTTTTGTGCATTGTTTTGTGGCTTGTTTGGTGCAATGTTTTGTGGAGTAGGGTTAGGGTGTACTTGGCTTGATCAAGGCCATACACTTGCCTTGCACATGGCTTGATCTTGGCCATTGGTTGGCCTTTGGCTTTCTATAAATACCCCTCTCTTGAAGACTTCATTCATCAAAATCTTCCAAGTCTTGAAACCCTCTCCTCCCCTTTGTGAGCTCTTGGCGAGAGCCTTCCCACTCCCCTTTTCGTGTGGCCTTTGGCCGAGGGGTTCCCTTCCCCTTTGTGGTGCTAGCCGTGGGGTACCCACTGCTAGTTGTTTCGTATAATACCCTCCCTTGTGGTATTGAAATACTCCCCTAGTATTGTTATAATGCCCAAAATACCTTAGCCTTGTACCTTGTAGTATTCCAAAGATACCTCTATACGTAGAGTCCGGAAATACTACCTTTTGTCCTTTTAGTCTCAAACCAAAACCCTAAGGAAATCTTCATAGTTGGTTGAAGTATTTGAGTAGAAGTTGGTTAGAACTTCTAAGGGTTGTTTGGAGCGGATTGGAGCGCACGGAGTAGGAGCTAAACCTTGCTCAGGATCGACATTATAACTTGGATAATTTTGGGCTTATCGAGGTAATTATCTTGTCCCTCTATTGTAATTGGAAATTACATGTTTGTTAGAATATATAGTTGAAGTATACTATATATGGAACTATACTTAGTATTCGGCAATGTCTTTTGACTTAAGCCTGAAGAATAAAGAATCGAATCTGTAATTACATAGGACTGTATTGCAGTAGACTTGTATAGCATTACTGTGTAGTAGAATTGTACACGTCCGGTTAGACGTGTAAACCCCCCCCCTGGTTGGCTTGGTAGCCGGCCTCGTTAGAGGAGGAGATTTCTGTTGTTGCGGGGGAGGTCTTGCGAATTTTACGTAGAAAGATAGAAACTTGTGTTTTGGGGTTAATAGACGTTTGTGACCTTTATAGGTGAAAGTACTAAGAGTAGCGTATTCTACTCGAGGAGTGGAAAGTGGCAAGGTTGTAGTACTTGGAGCTTTTTGATTATTGTAGATAAATCGTCGCGAGGTATGTGAACCTCTTCCTATCTTTTCTAGCATGATATGTGTGAACTATGTAGTAAGGTAGACGTACATGTGTTAACTGTGTTTGATTGTTCTTAAAACATAAAGTGTTATAACGGCTTTATGGGAAGTTGGTTATAACAGCTTTATGTAGGTAAGAAAATACTTTGTGGTTTTAAAAGGTAACTGATGTGAATTATAACTGGCTAGTTATAATAAAGAACTTGATGTATTTCAAAAGATTTATAAATCGTTTTGAAGGGAGAGTAACACTTGGTTTTAAAGGTTTTAAAAAGAGTTATACTAGCCTTATGGGGAGTTAGGTATAATGTCTTAAGAGAGGTAAAGAAAATGGTTTACTGATGTTAGAAGTTAAGAGACTTGATCTTATAAGATAAGAGACTTAACTTATTTGTTTTAATGTGAATGTTTGTGTGAAACCTCATTCGTGAGTAATGAGTACTTGGTTTTATTTAAAGGGATAATGTTTTACTGATTTCGGAAATCAGAATGTGTATCGACGGACACTGCAGCGTTAATAAAGGAAAATGTATTGAATAATGATGTATCGTATTAAAACCGGTAGAAACCTCCATCTGCATAGAAACTAAGATGAGACAAAATGATATTACATTTTCTAGATCATGGCTGCTGTAATAAGAATGTTGTAAACAAGAATAACCTACTCTCACGTGAGACATATATTACTCAATTGTTCTAAAAAGGAATCAAGTGATTAAGTTTGGGAACTATGAAACCATTTGAAAATGAGAAGCTTGAGTAATTGAAACTAGGCAAACTGGAACTTAGGAAAAGAATGTTGTTACTTGATTTTGAAAAGGAATGTGGGTTGGTCATCCTAATACTACGGGTATCGGGTGACTTTTATAAAAGTAATGGATCTCTTTTAAAAGAACTTAACGTATGTAGTACTTTAGGGTTAAAACCCGGACTTTGGCATAAAATGAAAGTACTTTGAGTTGTGTGAAACTTGCCTATGCTTGTTGTTGTGAAACTTGCCTATGCTTGTTGTTGTGAAACTTGCCTATGCTTGTTGTTGTGAAACTTGCCTATGCTTGTGATGATAGCCTTTGTTGTGCAAGTGTGGTATTTCTGTGTTACCGCGTCTCTCGATAGAGGGCCGGTTGACTTGTTGAGAACTTACTTGGACGTGCTGGCAGTGATGGAGAATTCCACGGGTATGTTTCCATTTTGATTACTGTCTTGTTGTTGATGTCACATGGACATGTCTACACCGTCGCGATATTCGGGGCATGCGGCGTGCGGCGGGTTGATTACCGATATATGGTTATTATCGCAACATGGACGTGTCTACACCGTCTGATATTCGGGCATGTGGCGTGCGGCGAGGTTGATCACCCAGTATATTGTTATTAATGTCACATGGACGTGTCTACACCGAGGTAGAATTCCGGGGGCATGTGGCCATGGGGCATTGGTATTATTGTTGCATCATGGACATGTCTACACCGATGCAGTATTCCGGGGGCATGTGGCCATGATGCGAACATGATGGATGTGGTGGGCGTGAGACCCATAGTTAGATTTGAGTGGTGACTTTGAGGGCGTGAGTCCCTGACTTGACTGCTTTTATGTTGCGTACTGTATTTTGGTTATCATACATGTCTCCTGCTTTATATATCGTTATGATTTAACCGCGATATTCTGATTTCACATACTTGGTACTGTTATCGACCTCCTTGAGGCTGCGTTCATGCCGCAGTAGAGTACATCGGTCGTGGATCCTCGCTCATAGGATCACAGTTCAGCGTATTGGGAAGCTCCGTTTCTCCGGAGGCTTATCTTTTGGTATGTGTTTCCCTGAGTTGTAGGTTCTTGTACATTCAGGGGTATGGCGGGGCCCTGTCCCGTCATAGTCGTTGTAAATCTTAGAGGTGCAGTAATCTGTTGTGGCGGTTGTAAAAGGATTAAACTGCTCGTGTTTTATGTATATCTGAAAACTGTTTTGGTTGCTTTATTTATTATTATATCTATTGTTGCATGTCTAAGTTTTTATTTCACTGGTTTTTCTCGACATTGTATCACCAGTGCGGGGTAGGCACGATCACGGGCCAATTTGAGTGTGACAACAGTTATATCAAGTCAGGGTCTCACGCCCTCCAAGTCATTACTCAAATATAATTATGGGTCTCACGCCCACAACATCAATCATGCCCGTGGAATACCTTCCTCACTTCCGGCAGTCTATGATATGATAACACCAAGAAGTACACCTGAACACCAAGTCCTACCTGATGCCAAAGCCGTACTAACAATACAATACAACCAAACCACGAAGCTGACACGGGGAAAGTACGAAAGCCAACTACCAGATACCAAGGCCGGCCACGTAGCTGACCGGGGCAAGTACGAGGGCTAACTACCAGGTACCAAGGCCGTATCACGAGACTTCGTCACTACACTGAACGGGGCAAGTGCGAGGGCTAACTACCAGGTACCAAGGCCGAATCAGCCACGAGACGGGGCAAGTACGAAAGCCGACCACCAGATACCAAGGCCGAACAATAAGAAACCTCATGGAGAGCTAGTCCATGGAATAACACTATCAACAGGAGCGTACCCGCGAATTCTCCGTCACTGCCGGCACGTCCAAGTAAGTCCTCAACAAGTCAACCGGCCCTCCATCGAGAGACGCGGTAGTATAGAACACAATGCTTGCACACAAAGGCTATCACAACAAGCATAGACAGGTTACACAACAAGCATAGGCAAGTTACACAACAACAAGCATAGGCAAGTTACACAACTCAAGGTACTTTCATTTTATGTCAAAGTCTGGGTTTTAACCCTAAAGTACTACATACGTTAAACTTCTTTTAAAGATCCATTCCTTTTATAAAAGTCACCCGATACCCGTAGTATAAAAATAGAGTGACTCACGTCTTTTAGGTAAACCAAAACAACTTCCATACTTTCCTTTTTTTAAAACCAAAATTAAGGCAATACCATGCCTTCTTTTTAGACCAAAACACTTCTCTTTTTAAAGTACAGTTACCACATTAAAACCAATGATAAAACCCTTCTTTTGTTTTCATAAAGTCGTTATAACTAACTTCCCATAAAGCTGTTATAACACTTTATGTTTTAAACCAATTTAAGACAACACAATGCCTTTCTTTTCCCTAAAGTTCCAGTTTGCCTAATTTCAATTACTCAAGTCTTTTTATTTAGAAAGGTTTCATAGCTTTCAATGTCTTAATCTCTTTTAAAACAATTGAGTAACATATGCCATAGGTGTGAGCAGTTTATTCTTGTTTATAACCATCTTATTAAAGCAGCCATGATCTAGAAAATGAAATATCATTTTGTCTCATCTTAGTTTCTATGCAGATGGAGGTTTCTACTGGTTTTAATAATACTTCATTATTCAATACATTTTCCTTTATTAGCGCTGCAGTGGTTTGTTCGATACTCACTCTGATTTCCGAAATCAGTAAAACATTATTCCATTTAAAACCAAGTACTCATTACTCACAAATGAGGTTTCACACTTTTAACAAAATTCATATCAATACAATTAAGTCAAGTCTCTTATCTTTTAAGATTAAGTTTCTTAACTTCTAAAAATCAGTAAACCATTCTTTTTATCTCTCTTAAGACGTTATACCTAACTTCCCATAAAGCTAGTATAACTCTTATGTTTTTCAAAACCAAGTATTACTCTTCTTTCAAAAAGGTTTCTTATTTCTTTTGAAATACTTCAAGATTCTTCTTATTCAGGCTTAAGTCAAAAGACATTGCCGTAACACTACATTCAGTTAACACACGTACGTCTACCGTACTATATATATATTCCTTTTAAAATATTTCAAGGTTCTTATTATTCAGGCTTAAGTCAAAAGACATTGCCGTACAACTATATTCAGTTAGCACACGTACGTCTACCATATTATATATTCATATTATTCAGGCTTAAGTCAAAAGACATTGCCACACGTACGTCTACCGTACTATATATATATTCTTTCAAAATACTTCATGCTCAAGAGTATAGGGAGAATCACATACCTCGCGACGATTATCGACTATAAGCAAAACGCTCCACGGCTATAACCCGGCTAGCCTTGTCCACCTTCCAAGTAGTTCATGCTACTCGCAGAACATTCAACCAATAAAGTTTATCAGTCTACTGTAAATATAGTCCTATGTAAGTACAGTTCAATCTTCTACTTATATATTCTTCTGATGCGATTTCAGTTCAAGTCTTTTCTGTAATATCCTTCTATTACAGTTCAATTCTCTTCTATGAATCTTATATTCATTTATATACTACTACAGTATGTAATTCCCAATTACAATAGAAGGACAGTAGTATTTACCTCGATGAGCCCAAAATTATCCAAGTTTAATGTCGATCCTCAGCAACGTTTTAGCTCCTACTCCAAGTGCTCCAATCCGCTCCAAACAACCCTTAGAAGTTCTACGCAACTTCTACTTAACACTTCAACCGACTATGAAGGTTTTCCTTAGGGTTTTGTTTAGTGGCTAAAGGAAAGTATAATAGTATTTCCGGGCTCTACGTATAAAGGTAACTTTGGAAAGTACTACAAGGTATTTGGGCTAAAGTATTTGGGCATTATAACAATACTTGGAGAGTATTTCCACTTTGCCGTCCCTAAGCTTCCAATGTGAGGGTGACACATGTCACCCTCCCGTTGGTCCAAAATGTTTCGTCTCTCGGAAAAATCCGCAAAAATTAGAAATGACGTAGCCGGAATTTTCCCTTCGCAAGTCTAGTAAAACATTTCGTCGAAAAACGATTCTTTTCGGCACTTGTGTACAAATTCGCCACTTTGCCTACTTTAAGGCTCAAACTTTTCTACGTACGTCCTTACGTACATACTCTGGAAATACGGGGTATAACAATAGCGGAGTTTACTGCTTAGTGTCCGAGTTAGTAGCAGGTCATGGTTGAGCACCAGAAGCCCAGTGGGCTATTGCAGGCGATTGAAATCCCAACCTAGATATGCGAGGTATTTAAATATGGATCTTGTTACCGGGTGGCATCGTACTCAGAGGAAGTACGATTCCCTGGGGGTCATGGTAAATAGGCTGACGAAACCAGCCGTGTTCTTCCGGTTAGGACCACTTACTCGGCTGAGGTTTATGCTAGCCTGTATAGCAGAGAGATTGTGAGACTGCACGGGGTTCCTACGTTTATGATGTCAGACAGATGAGCTCGATTACAGATAACTTCTGGAGGTTTTTCAGAAGGGTTTTAGGGACACATGTGAGTCTCAGTGTTGCATTACACCCTCAGCCGACGGACAGGCAGAGCGTACTATCCAGGCACTTGAGGATAGGTTGCGGGCCTGTGTTCTTGATTTCAGATATAGCCGGGAGGGTTAATTGCCTCATGTTGTGTTACGTACGATAACATATACCCTTCCAGTATTCAGATGGCCCTGTATGAGGCCTTGTATGTAAGAAAGTGTAGATCTCCGGTTGGATGGTTCGACATAGGCGAGGTTCAGTTATTTGGTCTAGACTTGATTCAGCAGGCGGTGGATAAGCGGCTTATCCGGAAAGATTATTAGTAAGCTTAGAGTCGTGAGGCGTTATGCAGAATGTCGACGTTGACACATGGGGGTTCAGGTTGACATTTTTGTACGAGCATTGTTATGTGGCCACGTGTGACATTATTGGTATGTAGGGGTCGTAAGGAGACGTTATGGCTATCTTTAAGTTTGACTCCCAGAAGAACATTCGGGGACGAATGTTTCTAAGGGGGGAAGAATGTTACACCCCGGAAATTTCCAGGATAGGTTTATAAGAACGTATGTAAGAACTCAAATGTTAAGATTTGAGACGAGTAAAAATTTATCAGAATTTTGGAATTTGTCGGAAAACGAAATATTGCGACGAACGGGAGGGCGACACGTGTCACCCCCCCTTAATGGCCTTGGACGAAAATGACATGGAGGAAATGGTCATTTGACCATAATTTAAAAGACCAAGTCTTGCAAAGACAATTAGCTTGACATTGTTGACAAAGTCAATGTCACTTGGCTTGATCCTTGTGAAATGCATCCAAACCACCCATTTGTTCTAATCTTGACCCTCCATTTATTTATATAAGCTTACTAGTGCAAGACAAGGCTTAACACTTAGCAAATTTTCAAGAAAAACTTGATGGAAACTTGAGGAAGCTCTCGGCCAAGGCTAGGGTTTCAAGGAAAAAATTTCAGTTGTTGTCCAATAATCCCCCCACTTTAAACCAAGGTACCTAAGGGTATTGTAAGTGTATCTCAATAGAAAGATCCCGGAAAAATGGTGTTTTCGTATTAGTCGCAAGGTGGAAGATAAAGGAGTTCTTCAACTTTGAAGTTGGAACTTGAAGATAAGTTCTTCATAAGTTTCTAAGGGTTGCTTGGAATGGATTGGAACGTCGAAAAGAGGAGCTAAAGTTGCTAAGGATTGACTTGTAAACTTGGATCATATTTGGGCTAAATGAGGTATAATCTTCGTCTTACTTTTGTAATTGAAGGTTCCATGTTATTATAAGTTAGAATTGATCATGTGATATGTGTTATGAAGTTTGATAAGTGTTATGGGAATTTGGAAGCTCAAATCCGAAAATGACATGTTAAGCCATTTGAAATTGAAATACAATTTGGTCGATAATTAGAATCGTCGCATGTTTACCTACTTGAGGATTGTAGTAGTTATAACCAATTGTAGCTAGATAACATGTTATATTAAACCACATGGATTGAAAAGAAATTGGAAGAAGAATTGGTATTGTTGCCCTAATTACCGAATTGACATTGTAGTTTAGACTAGTTTGTTTTGTATTGTGGGGCGGAATTTTACATGTCTTGATTAAGCGTGTAATCCCCTATTGTTAACTACTTTGTTGGGCCTTAAATGTGGCGTGTTTGGTTATTGAATTCGGCCTTGAAAAAGGTGGCAAAGTATGTAGAAACAAAGGAAGTGCTGTCCGATTTTCCGTAGAATTTAGTGACCTTGCACTTAGAATATTCTACGGTTGAAGTAAGAAGTTAATAGACGTATTATGGTCATTATAGGTTGACATACTACGTACGGCGAATTGGACTTAGCAAGTGGATTTAACCGAAGAGGTATGTGGAACTTTCTTATCTCTTGAGCATGAATACGTTGTAAATGTATAATACGGTAGACGTACAAGATTTTGACAATCTAGTCCATTTGATATCCTTGTCTTATTTTAAGAATGTTCAAGTTGGTTGAGTTAGGGAATTAACTCACTTGTGTAAATATTAAGGATATCTTGGTTTTCAAAAGTTAAGAGACTTTAAGTATGTTGAAAGTATTTTTGATACTTGTTTTGTTGGAAAGTTTAAGTCTCTTGGTTATAAAGAAGAATGTAAGTTTCTAAGGTATAATGCTAGTATAACGACTTTATGGGAAGTTGGTTATAATAGCTTTATGGAAGGTTAAAAAGAGTGATTTACTCTAAGTAATTTAAGTATGATAAATGACTTGAAATAATGAAAGGCAAATTGATTTAAAGGCATCAATTGCTTAAAGTTTTAAAAGAAAGAAGTCACTTGATTTAGAAGCCTATAATTTTATTTCTAAAAGGTATTGTGACTTGTCTTGAAAAGTAGTTATGACTTGATACTATGGTTATTAGTGTCTTGGAAGTGTTATACTAAAAGGAGTCATTTGTTTTAAAGAGTAGAAGTATGTAGTACTTGGGTTAAATTCCCGGATCTTTATAAAAGACATGATAGTGCCTTAAGTAAACTAAAATGAGAGTGTATGTGAACAAGAATAATAAGATGTTAGGGGATTCTTAACTTGCTTATATATTGTGTGATAAGCCGGTAGTGCTTATGTTATGTATGATAGCCGGTTTTGTGCTAGTGGTATATTATTCATTTCGGGGTCATTCCCCGGGTTTGTGGCATTTGCATATTCCGTAGATTTGCTACCCACGATGCGAGGAATACCTCATGCGAGTCCGCAAGGGCTTATGCGGGTGAAATAGTCCCATGCGGGCGGATACAGCCTATGCGAGGAATACCTCATGCGAGTCCGTAAGGGCTTATGCGGGTGAAATAGTCTCATGCGAGGAATAACTCATGCGGGTCCACGCGACCTATGCGGGTGAAATAGTCCCAGGTGTAGGATTGCTTAATGATACTGCGGGCGGGTGGTCCTGCTTTGATCGTGAGCTTCCTATTTTATATTGTAAGTATACTACTATTTACTCTAATTGTTAGTAAGGCCTTTGTGTCGTTATTAATTGAGTTATCATACCGTCTCAGCTTTATTTTAGACTTATGATTTCATTACAGTACTGATTTCACATATTTGGTACATGTTATCTTGACCTCCTTCGGGGTTGTGTTCATGCATGAGATAAATCTGAGTTCTTGATCCTCGCTCTTAGGATCACCGTCATTTATTGAGAATCCCTTTATTCGAGGCTTATCCTGGTATGGTCGGTTGTTGTACATTCAGGGGTATGTCGGGGCCATCTGCGAGTTGTTATTCTTAAGTCCGTAGTCACATTTGTGGATTGGGTTGTAAAAAAATGTCTTATTTTATTTGTATGGTTTCTGAAAGGTGGCCTTATCGGCTAACTTTGTTGTTATTTTATGTTTAAGCTTTTATGATTGTGTATGTTCATTGCTATTCTCTCGAGGTATACAGAAAGCGGTGCCTGTAGGGCACCAATCGCGGCCGGCCTGGTCGTGACAAAAGTGGTATCAGAGCAGTTAGTCATCGGAAAGTGTCTACAGATCGTGTCTTGTAGAGTCTTGATTATCGGTGTGTTGTGCACCACATCTATAATCAGGAGGCTGCAGGACATTTAGGATTGGTTTCCATTCTTCTCACACTGAGATCGTGCGATAGAGCTGTATGGTTAGGGTCGTCTCTCCCTAACAAGTTATGTTGTTTGCAGCTACGAGAAAGGCAGCAGTGACCCATAAAAGATTATGTGAATTGCGTATCCAGGTTGGTAATGTTTGTAGTATAGTTGGTATTGGGACATACAATTATACGAATTTATGTATGAGGGTCAGACGTGTGTTGCCTAGAATGATTTTAGATTACCAGGACTTGGTAAAGACTAAAAATATCGGGAAGGTATGAACAGTTAAAGAACTCTCATCAAAGTTTTACGTGCTAATTTGAGATAATTAGGTGATGATGAGTTGTGTGAGAATGTAATGGACCCTTAAGAGCTTCCTATTTTATATTGTAAGTATACTACTATTTACTCTCATTGTTAGTAAGACACTGTGTACTGTTAATTGAGTTATCATACCTGTCTCCAGTTTTATTTTAGACTTATGATTTCATTACAAGATTTCGGGTTTCACATATTTGGTACATGTTGCATCGACCTCCTTGGGGTGCGTTCACGCATGGTAGAGTCTGAGTTGTTGATCCTCGCTCTTAGGATCACTGTTCAGCTGTTGAGAAACCCCTTTATTCCGGAGGCTTATCCCTGGTATGGTCGGTTGTTGTACATTCAGGGGTATAGCGGGGCCCTGTCCCGCCATAGTTGTTATTCTTAGAGGTCTGTAGTCACATTTGTGGATTGGGTTGTAAAAAATAAAATGTACTGTTTTATTTGTATGGTTTACGAAAGGTGGCCTTATCGGCTAGCCTGTTGTTATTATGTTTAAGCTTTTAACAGTTGTGTATGTTCCGCTGCTATTCTCTGAGGTATACCGAAAGGGGTGCCCAGGTAGGGCACCAGTCGCGGGCCCGGGGTCGGGTCGTGACAACTTTCAGTTTCACATACTTGGTACCTATTTTACTGACCTCCTTCGGGGGGCTGCGTTCATGCCGCAGGTTGAGGTACATATCTTGCTGATCCTCACTCTTAGGATCAATGTTCAGTTCTTGGAAAGCTCCATTTCTCCGGAGGCTTTGTCTTTTGGTACAGTTCCCTGAGGTTGTAGATTTATGTACATTTAGGGGTATGGCAGGGCCCTGTCCCGTCACAATTGTTATGTAAAAATTCTTAGAGGTCTGTAGTCATATCTTGTGGGTCGGTTTGTAAAAAAAAGGAGGTAACTGCTTTTGGTTTTACGTATATATATATCCAGGGAGGTAGCCTTATCGGCTAACCTGTTATTTATTTCTTGTTGAGTTTATGTATGTTACGCTGATTATCTCTGAGGTATACCTGTAAGGGTGCCCAGGTAGGGCACCAGTCGCGGGCCCGGGTTCGGGTCGTGACAAAATTAGTAAGCCCGAATGACATCACCAAGAACTCATAATTTCTATAACGAGTCCGGAAAACCATCTTGGGCACCTCCTAGGCCCATATCTTCAGTTGGTGATACCAAAACCTTAAGTCAATCTTTAAAAACACATAAGTACCCTGAATCTGGTCGAACATGGCATCAATATGCGGAATCGGATACTTGTTTCTAATAATGACCGTATTCAACTATCTTTAATCAATGCACATATGCATACTGCCATCCTTCTCATTCACGAACAAGACAGGAGCACCCTATGGAGATACACTCAATCGAATGAAGCCCTTACTCAATAAATCCTGAAGTTTCTGCTTCAACTCTGTCAACTATACTAGAGCTCTACGGTATGGGGGAATAAAAATGGGTCGAGTACCAAACTTAAGATCGATACAAAAGTCAATATATATGGTTGGCGGCATACTCGGTAAATCTGAATAAAAGACCTCTACAAACTCACTAACTACTAGAATAGAATCAAGGGAATGGGAATCCGCACAAGTATCCTGAATATGTGTAAGATAAGACAAACGAGACCGGTCCACCAACTTCCTATCCTGAATATAAGAAATCACTTTCCTAAGAGCAGAGCTGAGAGCATTTCTCCAATCTAACCTCAGAAGACCAGGCATAACTAGAGTGACCGTCTTAGAATAACAGTCCAGAATCGTATGATATGGTGATAGCCAATCCATACCAATATAACATATCTAATATAACCAGATCTACCTAAGTGTCGTAAGCTATGAAAGTAACTACACACATGCGATATACTCTATCAACTAACACAGAATTACCGACTAGTGTAGACACATGAATAAGAATATCAAACATATCACACCACCTCTCTAATTTAGTAGAAACGTAGGTAGACATATAAGAGAAAGTAGACCATATATCAAATAACATAGTAGTAGCTCGATGATCGACTGAGATAATACCTATAATGACTGAGTATGATGCCTCAGCCTCAACCATACCAGAGAATGCATAGAAATAAGTGTGCCCTACCTCAGACTAAGTACCATGTTGGCCACCTCAGCCCAAATGAGCTCTGCCTCTCCCCAACTGGGATTCACCACGACTAAGTTGATGGCCACAATGGCCCGATTGTGATCCTCCTCAACTAGTCTGGCTATCACCTCTAGATATTTGTATTGGGTTCTAGGTGTATGAGAGTCACCAAAAAACTACTTGGGGAAATCTCTCCTAAAGTGCCCCACTTCTTTACAAGTATAACAAGCTCTGGCCGTTGAGGGCTGCTGAATAGAGATAGAAGAAAATGAGCTATCATAGTTTGAATACTGAGAACCCCTCAAAGACTGGTCCCACTATGTCCATTGATAATCTGAAGAGCTTCCTAAATTGGCCGACTAGGCTATGACTGATGATATCTCCCCTGATAACCATAACAATGGGAAGTAGAACCACGAAACTGTCCAAAGTGCCTAGCCCTCTTATCTGTCTCCTTTCTAGGCAACTTTCCCCCCCACAGACTCTACCATCCTAGCATGCTCGATAATGGTCTCAAAAGAATATCCAAAGGCCACTAACTACAACGTAGTCAACTAGAGTGGAATAGATAACCTTCTAATAAATTATCACTCGCTCCACCTCAGTAGGAAGCAACGACGCTACATAGCACGATAAGGCATAGAAGTGAGTCTCATACGGTGCCACTGAAGAACTCCCATAATCAATCTTCTGAATCTCATCTCTCTTGCTCAAGCACAAGCTCAAAGGTACATACTTCTTAAGAAACCCTATGTAGAATCTAACCCAAGATAACGGAGGTGTCCCTGTAGGAAAATAATCATCATATGCCCTCCACCGCTACTTCACGTCACCTCTAAGCTGAAGGGACACAAATTTGATTCCATGAGTCTAAACAATACCAAGAGTATGCAACCTTTCATGGTTACTCAGTATAAACTCATATGCTTCCTCCTCAGGCTGACTAAAGAACTCTAGAGGCTTCACGTTCTAAAAGTGCTCCCAAATATTCTACTTATCATGGGTCACAGGTGTCCTACCAATAGGCTGATGACCGAACTCTGGAGTATGAACCTCATCTATACATAGTGCTGACATCACCGCAGGATGAATACCAAGCATACAAAACACGGGGGTGTGACTCTGCCCCTTCCTACATAGGTCTAAGAACCACTCAGAGTAGTTGGATGTGTGCTTGCTTGGAAAAAAATCATAAAAAACACTCAATAACCTTACCAATGTTTTTTGAAAGACTGGTGTAGTAATAAATCCACACTAATCATGGGTTGGGCCTACCTTATCCTCTAGTATATCATCTTGCGGCTTAATAACTAGCTCAGGGGAAATAGATCTAGCACGAGCCTGACCAACTCTCTGTGCTCCGCCCTGAGCTAGAGTTTTTTCTCTAGCTCTCCCCCGACCCCGAACATATGCTCTATCACATCCACACATGGCTGGTTCTAGTTCTGGTGCCTCATCTCTCACCACATTGACATAAGTCCTCACCATCTGTGGGAAAATAGAAACAAAGGTCAGATACCAATTAGATTTAACTTAGCATGAAAGGAGTGAAGAAAGAAAAATTTCCTAAATATCTCATAGCCTCCTGAAGATAAGTACGAATGTCTCCGCACTGATCCATAAGGATCTACTAGACATTGCTCTTGTATTTAAGATTGTTTAACCTAAGGCTCTGACACCAACTTTGTCACGACCCCTTCAAATGAATCACAATGGCACCTACATAATATCATCGGTAGGCCAACCACTCCCAAATCTTTAACATGACATAATATAAGTAATAGAGAAGATAACAAAATACTACATAAGTTGTCTTATACTATAAATGTGGAATAAGTAACAAGTCTTAAACATCAACAAATACCCGCAAAGATATAGTCTATAGATATAAGAGCACTAACATAGTGCGAAGCAAGTCTAAGAAAGTGGCACGCAGGTCAAAACTGTAACATAGTCTGAATATGTCTCTCAAATACAAACAAAAGATAGTAAAATTGAGGAAGAGTATCCAAAAGTATGTTGGAGATAGCATGCTGACCTTGAATTCCTAGAATCAACAACTAAACTCAGCCATAGGGTGTTGCAGAGGTGGTAGGTACTGAATCTACATCCAAAAGAATGCAGCAAGTGTAGCATGAGTACACAACATACTGTCATAGTCATCATATGCCGACAACGACATAAAATACATAATCAAAGATAAATACCAAGTTGACACTAAATAATCATATGCTAACCATTTTAATAGCCCAAGTATGCCATACATTTAACATGTTATTCATAGATTTAAATAGTATATCAGATATCAGTAACATTAAATAACCTTTCAAGTTTAAAATCCAATCATGGTGTTTATAATCACTCAATACCAAGTCTCAATCACAGTTTATCAATGATATGTGATAAATATGTATGATATGAATGCAATGCATATGCAAGGTACCTTTATCAACCTGGTATGCAGTACGTCAAGGTTTAATTATGATCCCTAAACCCATAGAGGACTCACGAAGTCTATATACTGCTCCTAGCCAGACAAAATTCCACACACGAATCTGACTAAAGCCTGTGACTCATTTTTTAGTCTCAATCATATTCCAGGTGTGAAACTCCACTCCCCGCATATCAATATCATCTCAAGTGTCATAATCTCATGTTACTCTTACCTTTCCGGTCTCTTGGACCACAACATATCCATACCACAATCACATCAAGTCTTAGAACTATAAATGTATGAATGCAATGATAATAAAAAGAAAGATATCATAATATGATGATGTTACACCCCGGAATTCCAGGATATGTTTATAAGAACGTACGTAAGAACTCAAAAGTGTTAAGATTTGAGACGAGTAAAAATTTATCGGAATTATGGAAATGTCGGAAAACGAAGTATTGCGACGTACGGGAGGGCGACACGTGTCACCCCCCCCCCCCCTTAGTGGTCTTGGACGAAAATGACATGTTGAGCCATTTGAAATTGAAATCCAATTTGGTCGATAATTAGAATTGTCGCATGTTACCTACTTGAAGAATGTAGTAGTTATAATCGATCGCGGCTTTATTACATGATATACTAAACAACTTGAATTGAAAAGGAATTGGAAAGGTTGTTATGTTGTTACACATTTGGCCGAATTGACATTGTATTTTTGGACTAGTTTGATATCAATTGTGGGGCGGAATTTTACACGTCTTGTAGGCGTGTAATCCCCTATCGTTAACTACATGGTTGAGCCTTAAATGTGGCGTGTTTGGTTATTGAATTCGGCCTTGAAAAAGGTGGCAAAGTATGTAGAAACAAAGGAAGTGCTGTCCGATTTTCCGTAGAATTTAGTAGCTTTGCACTTGGAATATTCTACGTTTGAAACTAAAAGTTAATAGACGTATTATGGTCATTATAGGTTGACATACTACGTACGACATATTGGACTTACCAAGTGGATTGAACCGAAGAGGTATGTGGAACTTTCTTATCTCTTGAGCATGGATAAGTTGTAAATGTATAGTACGGTAGACGTACAAGATTTTGACAATCTAGTCCATTTGATATCCTTGGCTTATTTTAAGAATGTCCAAGTTGGTTGAGTTAGGGAATTTACTCATTTGTTTAAAAATATTAAGGATATCTTGGGTTCTAAAAGTTAAGAGACTTAAAGTATTTTGGAAGTATATGATACTTGTTTTGTTTGGAAAGTTTAAGTCTCTTGGTTATAAAGAAGAATGTAAGTATCTAAGGTGTAAAGCTAGTATAACGGCTTTATGGGAAGTTGGTTATAATAGCTTTATGGAAAGTTAAAAAGAGTGGTTTACTGTAAGTAATATAAGAATGATAAATGACTTGAAATAATGAAAGACAAATTGATTTAAAGGCATCAATTGCTTAAGGTTTTAAAATAAAGAAGTCACTTGATTTAGAAGCGTGAAAATGTATTTCTAAAAGGTATTGTGAGTTGTCTTAAAATGTAGTTATGACTTGATACTACGGTTATTAGTATCTTGGAAGTTTTGTATGAAAAATAGTCATTTTAAAAGTGTAGAAGTACGTAGTACTTTGGGTTAAATTCCCGGATTTTTATAATGACATGTTAGTGCCTTAAGTAAACTAAAATGAGAGTGTACATGTATAAGACTAATAAGAAGTTAGGGGATTTCTTAACTTGCTTATGTTATGTATGATAAGCCGGTAGTGCTTATGTTAGGATATGGTAAGCCGGTAGAGCTTATGTTATGTATGGTAAGCCGGTAGTGCTTATGTTATGTATGATAGCCGGTTTGTGCTAGTGATATATTATTCATTACGGGGTCATTCCCCGGGTTTGTGGCATTTGCATATTCCATGGATTTGCTACCCATGATGCGAGGAATACCTCATGCGGGTCCGAAAGGGCTTATGCGGGTGAAATAGTCCCATGCGGGGCGGACCAGTCCTATGCGAGGAATACCTCATGCGGGTCTACACGACCTATGCGGGCGGATCTAGTCTATGCGAGGAATACCTCATGCGGGTCCATACGACCCTTGCGGGTGAAATAGTCCCAGGAGTAGGATTGCTTAATGATACTGCGGGCGGGTGGCCCTGCTTTGATCATGAGCCTCCTATTTTTATGCAGTAAAGTATACTCTTGTTTACTCTCATTGTTAGTAAGGCACTGATGTCTTTATTAATTGAGTTATCATACATGTCTCTGCTTTATTATAGACTTATGATTTCATTCTGATACTCTGTTTCACATATTTGGTACATGTTGTACTGACCTCCTTCGGGGGGCTGCGTTCATGCCGCAGGTAGAGTATACAGGTTGATGATCCTCACTCTTAGGATCATTGTTCAGCTATTGGGAAACTCCATTACTCCGGAGGCTTAACCCTGGTATGGTCGGTTGTTGTATATTCAGGGATATGGCGGGGCCCTGTCCCACTACAGTTGTTATTCTTAGAGGTCTGTAGTCACATTTGTGGATTGGGTTTGTAAGAACAGAGATGTACTATTTTAAATTTTGTATTATGTATATGTTACGGAAGGTGGCCTTATCGGCTAGCCGGTTGATGTCTTTTGTCTAAGTATGATTTTTATTTTATGAGTTGTGTATGTTCCGCTGCTATTCTCTGATGTATACCTGAAAGGGGTGCCCAGGTAGGGCACCAGTCGCGGGCCCGAGGTTGGGTCGTGACAGATGAGATGCAATCAAGTATAGAGATGATATACACATGCTTTTTAGATTTCAACAACACGTAGGCAAATCCAAGTCAAATCGGGATATCAATCAAAACATGTATGATGAATAACAAATATTAGCAAACATGGCGACAAGCCCACATATAGTGACAAGCCTAAATAATCACCATTCATAACCATCATAAGGATAATTCCCCAAATCATTTCATCATCATTGTTCAACACATACAAACTCAACTTTTCATCACAACCAGCTGAGTAGGACCCCCAAACATGCGCAATACCCTTCAATATTTATAATTGATTATGTACTTCTATCATAGTCTTAAAAAGATAAATCGTAGTCTACCTTAAACCCGAGTGGGACCTCTAACAAATCTAGTCTCGAACACAACCTTGCCCTTCCTTCTTGCCTCGCGATGATTGAAGTCCATTAATGCTTATTATATATTTAATAATAAGCTTAACACAACAAAAGTAAAACATTAAACATCCATCCTACGCCACCAACACTCAAACTTTAATTCACAAAACCTAAGATTACATACTAGATAATTATATCCTTAAATTAATTGGAAATCTACTCATTTTTTATCCCTCAATTGGAAAATAATCAAAAGGACCAATACTCTATAAATTTCCCCCAATTGGAAACATGCTTCTATCATCAAATTAAGACTTATACATGATAATCTAATATAATCCAATCCTAATTCATGATATTAATATTATTTAATCCATAAAGCCCTATTAAAATCAACCATACAACTCTTTTTATCTCATAATATTCATAACCCATCTTTCCTATTCAAAAAATATGCTAAACGACCATTAATAATCTTAGAATCATAAACTTAAACCAAAAAGGGAAAGAATCTATTATCCCAAGGTGGGAAATACTCCTAAAGCTCTGAAACACCTTATTATGGTGCTGGTTTCGAGAACAGTCTACCTTGTGAAAGAAAATCTAACCTAGAAGTATATATAGGACATCTGAATAGTGATCTGCCCCAGTGGAATCGATTTTGCTAGAGCACTTGCCGCGGTGGTAAATATTCGTCGGAGAGAATATCACTTGACACCTCATACTTCACCACAGCAGACCCAACTCCGCTTTGGCAGAACTTTGCAACTCCCAAACTTCTATTTCAATGAGGCAACCTTCTACTGAGGCAGACTCACCATAGCGGATGCTGGTTTCACCGTGGCATACACCTGACACCAACAAATGCCAAATTACCCAAAACACTCCCAGAACCCCCCGACACAAACCAAACATGCTCATGTATAATAAATAGTGCTATGAACTTACTTGTACCCTCATATTTCACAATTAACTGAGTCAAGATATACTTTTCTAAAGAATCGGTTGGGACAAACCCATAATCAAACTTTACAAATATAGCCATAAAATACATCTGATTTCAAGAAGTGAGCCAATGACTCGACTAAGTCATAAATGACCCTCCAGAAACTACCAGAACGACGGAACCCAAAAACAAACTCATCTAGCCAAAAGTCAACTTTGAGTCAAACTAACTCTAAGTTCTCAAACAAGGTCTTTGTATCTAAAACTCATATAAATGGACCTCAGGATCCGTGCCACCCATCCCCGTTCATCACAAACCCTACAAAGAGTCTATGAGAATGGTCAAATAAGTAAATGGGGTCTTTAGCAAAAAATGACCAAGTGGATCATTACACTAAGATCCCTAACAAAATCTAAGGATAAACCACCTAAGTTCTTCATTAAAAGTGTTGTAAAATAGTGGAGATCACTTATATAGTGTTGTTGATGAGTTGTGAGTTCTTTCAAGTTAAATGAGAGTTGTTATAAGGCTTGTTCTTGTTGCATAAGGTAAGGTTCTTCATCTACTACTACTATTTGAGGTGTATTCAAGTACTAGCTATGTTATATGGATGGAAAGTTACAAGAAAGTACTTAGAGTGCTTGTAGTATTGTTGGACTATTTGTTTGGATTCTTGTGATGGATATAAGGATGGATATTGTTGTGTATATGTTTGTTGGTATGCTGGACTTATGGATATTTTTGTTTGATTAAAAGAAATCAAAGGAATAAGGGGATGTGTTGTCCAAATTGCTATAGACGAGAATGTCGCTCTTTTGTGTCGAATTCTAGTTATTGTACCTTAACTATAGTGTAATTGTCATTATGTAGATTAAGGTGATGTATGACTATGTCTGTTGGATTTTTAAGGAAGATTACAAAGTATATAAGGCTATCGTTTCCTTCTTTTGGCATGATCAGAAAGGAAAAGAAACGTAAATGAACGTCTCTCCAAAATGACTATATTCTTAAGTTAGATGAGCTAATGTATTTTATTATATGAAATGTTTATTGAATATTATTTTTCCCTTATTGGTAGTACTTTCATGTTAGCGACAAAAAACTTAACTATGTTTATTGAAATGTTTATTGAATCTTCTCTTGGTGATAATGATATGTTTGATGACATGTTAGCGACATAACGATAGTCGGAGGTGTAACGCGGCCTTTCATCAATCCGATGAGTTCTGAATGGTCATGATGACCCTTATACATGCATGTATATATATATATATATATAGAAAGCATATTATATACGTGAGCACTGACCAGTGTGTTATTATGATGATGATGATGTTGACCAAAAAAGCATATGACATTACATACATTTATGACGACATTATATATGCGTGTATATTATTGTCAAGACCCGAACCCGGGGCCCGTGACTGGTGCCTTACCCCGGGCACCCTAGTGATACAACATCAAAGAAAAACCAGCGGAAATAAAAACTTAAACATTCAAATAGACATGGATCAAGATAAAAGAAAATAGGCCAACCAAAACGGTTGCCTTTCAACATATATATATATAGACAATTGAGCGATTCTGATCCTTACAACCCCGCCACAATGTTCTGGACCTCTAAGATTTATACAACAACTATTACGGGTCAGGGCCCCGCCATACCCCTGAATGTACAAGATCCTACAGACATCGTGGTAACATACCAAAGATAAGCCTCAGAAGGCGGAGCTTCCAAGACGGAAAGGTGATCCTAAAAGCGGGGATCGACGGCCGATGTACCTCTACTGCGGCATGACGCGGCCGAAGGAGGTCGATCTAACAGTACCAAGTATGTGAAACTGTAAAATACAGTAAATGAAATCATAGCAGTCTATATAAAGCAGGAGACATGTATGATAACCAAACTACAGTACACCACATATAAACAGTCATATCAAGTCAGGGACTCACGCCCTCAAAATCATCACTCGTGCCCGTGGAATTCCTTCCTCACTGCCGGCAGTCTATGATATAACAACACCAAGGAGTATATGTGAACACCAGTCCATACCTGTGTAAATAAAACCGTACGGTGCAAGTATAACTACCAGATCCGACCGTACCAATAATACTGTACAACCATATCATGAAGCTGACACGTGGCAAGTGCAATAGCCTCGCGGCTCCGCTGCGCCACGTGACGGCGGGGCAAGTGAATCGATCACGCACGGATCACAACCGTAAGTCACGGCTCCATCCAAATCCTGACTGGCGAAGCTGAGACGTGGCAGGTGCAATAACCTATACAAGATCCTACTGCGTCACGTGGCGGCGGGGCAAGTAAGCACTACGCGCGATCACAACCATAAGTCACGATACCGCGCGAAGGCGACCGTGGCGGTGCAATAACCTATACCAGATCCACGCGTCACGTGGGCGGGGGAAAGTAAGCAGCTACACAGATGACAATCGTAAGTCACGATCTTTCCGCCATAAATAACCATAATGGTCACATGTCCATCATCGGTGTAGGCATGCCCATGTAATAATAATAATGAGCGTGCGTGGAATCTTGATCACACGGTAAGTCCAAGTAAGTTCTCAACAAGTCAACCGGCCCTCCATCGATAGACGCGATAGAATAGAAACACAATTCTTGCACAACAAAGACTATCTCAATAAGCATAGGCAAGTTACCCAACAACAAACATAGGCAAGTTACACAACAACAAGCATAGGCAAGGTACACAACAACAAGCATAGGCAAGTTATACACAACTCAAAGTACTTTCATTTTAAGTCAAAATCCGGGTGTTAAGCCTAAAGTACTACGTACGTTAAATTCCTTTTTAAAGAGATCCATTCCTTTTATAAAAGTCACCCGATACCCGTAGTATAAAATAGAGTGACTCACATTTTCAGGTAAACCAAAACACTTTCCTTTTCAACCACATTCTTTTCCCTAAGGTTCCAGTTTGCCTAATTTCAATTACTCATGGCTCTTTATTTTAGAAAAGTTTCATAGTTCAATGTCTTAATCTCTTTTAAAACATTTGAGTAACATATGCCATAGGCGTGAGCAGTTTATTCTTGTTTATAACCATTTATTAAAGCAGCCATGATCTAGAAAATGTAATATCATTTTGTCTCATCTTAACTTGTTATACCCCGTAGTTCCAGGGTATGTATGCGAGGACGTACGTACGAGAATACGACATTGAAATTGGAAAGAAAGAAAGAGGTGATTTTTCCACGGAAAAGTTTCCGGTTTTTGTGAAGGAGAAAGGTTCGTTAATGGGAATTGGATTCCCAGATTTGGTATTCGGACTTCTTGGAATATTAGAGAATTATGGAATTTTATTTTCGGAAATGGTCCCGTGGGGCCCACGGGAGAAATTTACGGTTTTGTGGGGCCCACTTTGTTTTCGAGATTTTGGCCATTGTGGATATTTTCGGAAGATGAAATATTTTGGACGAGTAGGAGGGCGACACGTGTCACCCCCCCTAGGTGTCTTGGCCGAATTTCACTTTGCACACAACACCCGATTAGAGTCGTTTTTCGACGAAACGTTTTACTAAACTCGCGTAGGATAAATTCCGGCTATGTCATTTCTAATTTTTGCGGATTTTTCCGAGAGACGGAAAATTTTGGACCAACGGGAGGGTGACATGTGTCACCCTCACATTGGAAGAAAGTGGGCGGCATTTGGACGAAAATGGTGGGTTGGGTTAGGTAGGATATTTTGTGCAAGTTGTTGTGGTAGATGGATAAGGTGCACTTGGCTTAAATCTAGCCCTACACTTTCCTTGCACTTGGCATAATCTTGGCCATTGGTTGGTCATTTCTTGACCTATAAATACCCCCCTTGTTGAAGAGTTATTTCATCCTAAATTGAGCAATCTTTCTAACTCTCAAATCCCTCCCTCTCCATCTTGCTGTTTTCGTCCACCACACCCCCTCCCCTTTGAGAAGCTCTAGCCGAGAGCAACCCCCCCTCCTAGCCTAGCCGAAACCTACCCCCCCTCCCTTGGTTGAAAAGTTGCCTTCTAGTATTGTTATAATGCCCAAAATACCCTAGCCCAAATCCCTTAGTCCTTAGTAGAAGTTGTGAAGAACTTCTAAGGTTTTCTTAGACTCTGGCGCACAACTTAGGAGCTAAACCTTGCTCAGGCGCGACTTTTATCTAGGATATTATTGGGCTTACCGAGGTAAATAACCTTATCCTCCTTTTGTAAATAGAAAATACATACTGTAGAAGTATAGGAATAAGTATAAATACTTAGAAGGATATTAAGAATAGCATTGAGCGATATCACGTAGAAGGGTTTAAAAGATGAATAATAGGCTGTACTTACATGGATTTGTTTCACAGATGAGACTTGAGTAGCTCAGGGTAGGGAAGTGCTGCCCAAATGTCCATAGAATAACGAACCCTCCGCTTAGAGCTTTATGCAGTCTGATCTAGCGTTGATAGACGTATTTGGTATTATAGGTCGATTCTCTGCGCGACATATTCAACTTGGCGGTGGATTTCGAGAAGGTATGTGATTCTTCCTATCCTCTTGAGCATGATATTTTAAAGAATATGTATATAGTACGGTGAGCGACGTGTGTTAACTGAATAATAATTACGACAATGTCTTCGGACTTAAGCCTGAATAATAATTACGGCAATGTCTTCTGACTTAAGCCTGAATAAAAAAAATCTGAAGTAGTTCAAAAGAATTAAGAAACCTTTTTGCAAGAAGAGTAACACTTGGTTTTAAAAGCTTAAGAGTTATACTAGCTTTATGGGAAGCTAGGTATAACGGCTTAAGAGTGATAAAAAGAACGATTTATTGATTTAAGGAAATAAGAGACTTGACTTATTATACTAATATGAATTTTGTTAAAAAGTGTGAAACCTCATTCGTGAGTAAATAGTATTTTTGGTTTTCAAAAGGAATGATGTTTTACCGATTAGAATGAATGTCGAACAAACCACAACAGCGCTAATAAAGGGAAATGTTTTGACTAATTAAGTATTATTAAAACCAGTAGAAACTTCCATCTGCATAGGAGCTAAGATGAGACAGAATGATATTACATTTCCTAGATCATGGCTGTTGTAATAAGATTGTTATGAACAATAATAACCTACTCACACATAAGGTATATGTTTCTCAAATTGTTTTAAATGATTAAAACTATGAACTACGAAACCTTTCGAAAATGAGAAACTTGAGTAATTGAAATTAGGCAAACTTGAGCGTTGGGAAAAGAATGTTGTTACTTGATTTTACAAAGAGAAGTGTTCTGATTTACTTCAAAAGATAATCACTCTATTTTTATACTACGGGTATTGTGTGACTTTTGTGAAAGAAACGGATCTTTTAAAAAAAGTAATACATGAAGTACTTTGGGGCTAAAAACCCGAACTTGTTAACATAATGTAGAAAGTACCTTGTGTGAATAACTTGATTGTATTGATTTGTGATAATCTTGTAATACTTTCTTGTTGACTTGATAAGTAAACATGTTAGGATGCTACGTGAGTTAGTATCTTGTGATGTTTGTGTAAAGGGGTTTTCCCTTATTGTGCTTAGGTTGTTTAAACGATAAACTGTCATGTTGATATTATATCACTCATGATTCCGGGGGTTAAGCTGCCCTCCGATGCGGGGTAGACTCAGGCGGGTCTAGTGACCTATGATTCGAGAATACCTTATGCAGGTCTGTATGGCCTATGCGGAACTACGGGAGTTCCAGGTTAGTATGCGACCCTTGTGGTCATGCGGTCTTTGTGGCCATGCGGACGGCGAGTCCAGGACGCTGCCGGGGAGTAGCTACCCTCGATGCGGGGAATACCTCATGCGGGCCATTGGAGTGGCCCATGCGGAGCTACGGGAAGTTCCAGGGCTAGACGCGCACATTAGATACTGCGGGCGAGTGGCCAGCTTTGATCATGTGACGGTCTAGACAGATCTCATGATACAGTTTACGACCTTGTTTGTACTGTGGGTTTTAGTAGTCGGCTATGCCTTCGTACTTACCCCGTACGGTTTTATGATGACTTTGAGGGCGTGAGTCCCTGACTTGACATATTCGCTTATTTTTGTGAATCGTAGTTTTGGTTATCATACATGTCTCTGCTTTATATAGACTACTATGATTTCATTCTGATATTTTGATTTCACATACTTGGTACTGTTATGCGACCTCCTTGGAAGTGAGCGTATAAAGAGGCCAGAGCCTCTACCACGGGAACAGACCCGAACCGTGGCTCTCCGTATGGCACGTCCGCTGTGTATGGGATATCACCGTTTCAGCGTTGGGAAAGCTCCGTTTCTCCGGAGGCTTAGCATTTTGGTATGGTCCCCTGTCGTTGTAGATATTTGTATTCAGGGGTATGGCGGGGCCCTGTCCCGCCATTGTTGTTTTAAACTCTTAGAGGTCTGTAGACCGGTTGTAAGGTTGGGATGTAACTGTTCATTTTGGGGTACTTATATACATATATGCCGAAAGGCAACTTTTTCCCAGAAACTGTGTCTTATTTATACTGTTTCATATTTTGGTTGTTTTATTTTCCGCTGATTTCTATGATGTATGACTACTTGGGTGCCCGGGTAAGGCACCAGTCACGGGCCCCGGAACGGGTCGTGACAAAGTGGTATCAGAGCAGTTAATCCTCGGAAAGTGTCTACAGACCGTATCTAGTAGAGTCTTGATTATCGGTGTGTTGTGCACCACACCAATAATCAGGAAGCTATAGGATATTTAGGATTGGTTTCCATTCTTCTCACTCTGAGATCGTGCTTTAGAGCTGTGTTATAAGTTGGACCCCTCTAACGTATTCCTTTCCTTTACCAGTTATGCCTCCACGCCAGGCAACTCGGGCCCAGAAGGGCAAGGCAGCCGAAGGAGCTGCGAGTAAATCTGAGATTTAGAAGGCACAGCCCAATCATCACTGAGGTGATGCTTCATGCGGGAATTCGAGGCGTCGCCAGAAGCAGAGTTTGTACGGCGGCGATTCCTCTGCGGCCATGACATCTGGACTTTCAGTTCCACGACTAGGAGCAGAAAATATGGATTGGAAGGAGACGGCCCTGTTACTAGCAAGGGACTTGGCAGCCAGAGAGTATTTTATGTACCGGTATACCAAGGATATTGATGTTTATCTAAAGAAGGGTTGTGAGGAAGTAGCTCTTGATCGAGGAGCAGGCCAGGCTTGCGTTCAGGATTATATGCAGCGGGCTGAAAGAGGTAGAGATCGACAGATTAAACAAGATCAGCAGAAGAGGGCCCGATGGGTAGGATCATTTGGTAACTCTCGAGGCGAACCGCCTCGGCAGCAGGTTAGACATGCGCCTCCGCCAGTGCAGAGTGTCCCTCCACAGGGTTCAGTTTTTCCTCAGTGTTCACGCGGTGTGGCGGCGTCGGGAAGTGCCGTCTTTTTACTGGGGCTTGTTTTTCTTGCGGCCGTCAGGGCCTTATGGCGAGGGAATGTTCTATGAGGAAGGGTGCAAGTAGGAAGACTCAGCCTACCAGATCAGTTGCGGAAACATGAGTCACTAAACAAGAGATATAGTAAATAAACAGGCCAACCAAAACAGTTGCCTTCAGTATATACATAAAACCTGAACAGTTTAATCCTTTTACAACCCTGCCCACAACAGTACTACAGACCTCTAAGATATACAACAACTATGACGGGACAGGGCCGCCATACCACGAATGTATAAGAACCTACAACTCGGAAACATACCAAAGATAAGCCTCGAAGGAACGGAGCTTTCGACACGCCGAAGTGAGATCCTAGGCGGGGATCCACGATCGATGTACCTCTACTGCGGCATGAACGGCCCGAAGGAGGTCGAGGCGGTACAGTATGTGGCGTAAATCACTGCGGTTAAATCATAACGATCTATATAAAGCAGAGACATGTATGATAACAAAATACGATGCAACATAAGCGATCAAGTCGTGGACTCACGCCTCAAAGTCACCACTCAAATATAACTATGGGTCTCACGCCCCACATCCATCATGTTCGCATCCTGGCCACCTGCCCCCGTAATACTGCATCGGTGTAGACATGTCCATGATGCAACAATAATAACAAGCGCGTGGCCACATGCCCCGGGAATCTGACGGTGTAGACATGCCCATGTAACCTCAATAACAATATATCGGTGGTCAACCCCGCGCGTGGCCACATGCCGGAATCTTGCGACGGTGTAGACACGCCCATGTTGCGGTAATAACCATATATCGGTAATCAACCCGCGCGTGGCGCGATGCCGGAATCTGCATCGGTGTAGACATGTCCGTGACATCAACAACAAGACAAGAATCAAAATGGAAACATACGGTGGAATTCTCCATCACCGCCAAAGACGCGTCAAGTAAGTTCTCAACAAGTCAACCCCTCTACCGAGAGGCGGTAACACAGAAATACCACACTTGCACAACCAAGGCTATCATCACAAGCATAGGCAAGTTTCACAACAACAAGCATAGGCAAGTTTCACAACAACAAGCATAGGCAAGTCTCACACAACTCAAAGTACTTTCATTTTATGCCAATGTACGGGTTTGTAACCCCAAAGTACTACATACGTTAAGTTCTTTTAAAGAGATCCATTACTTTTATAAAAGTCACCCGATACAGTAGTATTAGAATGACCAACCCACATTCCTTTTCAAAATCAAGTAACAACATTCTTTTCCTAAGTTCGGTTTGCCTAGTTTCATTACTCAAGCTTCTCATTTTCAAATGGTTTCATAGTTCCCAAACTTAATCACTTGATTCCTTTTAGAACAATTGAGTAATATATGTCTCACGTGAGTAGGTTATTCTTGTTTACATCATTCTTATTACAGACCATGATCTAGAAAATGTAATATCATTTTGTCTCATCTTAGTTTCTATGCAGATGGAGGTTTCTCGGTTTTAATACGATACATCATTATTCAAGACATTTTCCTTTATTAACGCTGCGGTGGTCCTGTCGATACATTACGATTTCGAAATCAGTAAAACATTATCCCTTTAAATAACACCAAGTACTCATTACTCACGAATGAGGTTTCACACAAACATTCATATTAGAACAAATAAGTTAAGTCTCTTATCTTATAAGATCAAGTCTCTTAACTTCTAACATCAGTAAACCATTTTCTTTACCTCTCTTAAGACATTATACCTAACTCCCCATAAAGCTTAGTATAACTTTTTTTTAAAACCTTTTTAAAACCAAGTGTTACTCTCCCTTCAAAACGACTTATAAATCTTTTTGAAATACATCAAGTTCTTTATTATAACAAGCCAGTTGTAATTCTCATCAGTTACCTTTTTTAAAACCACAAAGTATTTTCTTACCTACATAAAGTTGTTATAACCAACTTCCCATAAAGCCGTTATAACACTTTATGTGTTAAGAACAATCAAACACAGTTAACACATGTACGTCTACCGTACTTACATAGTTCACACATATCATGCTAGAAGAGATAGGAAGAGGTTCACATACCTCGCGACGATTGTCGACTAATAGCAAAACGCTCCAAGTACCTCAAACCGCCGGCTACTCCTTAAGCCAAGTGGATCACTCCACACGTAGTACTTCAACCTATAAGGCCACAAGGCGCTTATTAACATCTAGATCTCAACGTTCCATAATCTACAGAAAATTCGGCAAAGACTCTCCACACTGCAAATCTCCTTCTCTATCGAGGCCGGCTACCAAGCCAACCAGGGGGGGGGTTTTACACGCCTAACCGGACGTGTACAAATCTACTACACAGTAATACTACACAAGTCTCACTGATACACCCTATGTAATTACTGATTCGATTGATTCTTAATTCTTCAGCTTAAGTCAAAAGACATTGCACAAGATTACTAAGTATAGTTCTATATATAGTATACTTCGACTATATATTCAAACATGTAATTTCCAATTACAATAGAAGGACAGTAGTGTTTACCTCGATAAGCCCAAAATTATCCAAGTATAAAGTCGATCCTGAGCAACGCTTAGCTCCTACTCCGAGCGCTCCAAACAACCCTTAGAAGTTCTAACCAACTTCTACTTACAACTTCAACAACGGGTGAAGATTTCCTTAGGGTTTCGTTTTTGCGGCTAAAGGAAGTATAATCGTATTTTCTGGGCTTTGTATAAGTGTAACCTTGGGAATACTACAAGGTATTTGGGCAACGGTATTTGGAAATTTTAACCATATTAGGAGAGTATTTATATACCACAACAAGGGTTATTATACGAAGACAACTAGGCTAGGGGTACCCCACGCCAAGGTACCACAAAGGGGAGGGTGTGCTCTCGGCCACAAGGCCTCACGAAAAGGGGAGGAGGGAAGCTCTCGGCTAGCACAACAAGAAGGGAGGAGAGGGTTTCAAGACTTGGAAGTTTTGGAATGGATGAAGTCTTCACACTTAGGGGGGTATTTATAGCAAAACCAAAAGCCAACCAATGGCCAAGATCAAGCCATGTGCAAGGCAAGTGTAAGGCCAAGATCAAGCCAAGTGCACCCTAACCCTACTCCACAAAACACTCCACAAAACACTCCACAAAACAAGGCCAAAACAAGGCACAATTCAAGGGACCAATCGGCCAAGGCCAACGATCCTCTTGGGCCCAATCGCCCAAGTCCTCCACTTGCTAATGTGGGGTGACACATGTCACCCTCCGTTGGTCCAAAATGTTTCATCTCTCGGAAAAATCCGCAAAATTATAAATGACATAGCCGGAATTTTCGCTACGAAAGCTGTGGAAACGCTCCGTCAGAAAACGCCTCTACTCGGCACTTGGGCCCAAACTTTCGAAACATGCCTAACATAAGGCTCAAAATTGCGCACGCCCACACGCACATACTGGAAATACGAGGTATAACATTCTTCCTTAGAAACATTCGTCGAATGTTCCTTCAAGGTCTCAAAACAACGGCGTCGAGATAGTCTTCACCGCTATACGTGCGAAAACAATCATGCCACACTGGTCACAAAACACACGCCACTTCTCCTTCTCGCAAGATGCGTCACGAACACTCGAACTCGTTCTAGTGTCCGTACTCACTCCGTCAACGCTTCGTTCCCAACCCTTGAGTCACTACCTCAAACTTGGTCATCTCACTAACCTCGATTTCCTAAGGCCATTCCGGCCTTCACGAACTGATTCTGGTCGAACGTATCCACGAACTCATACGATGGTCATCTAAACTTGGGCTAGCACCCTCGTGACCGCCACTGGCGGGACCACCCGAGCTGACCGCCGCCAAAACGGGGCGGGTTGGCCCGCAACATGGCCCCAACCCGACCATCAGCGCCAACTCTCTAGTTTCTTGATCCAGAACAATCTTACCTCTACAGTCATGAAAGCTACCACTTCCATTTCACACTACCCAGGACTTACCCTTTTCACTAACTGGTTTCTAAATCACATTTTAGCACAAAGCTATCCAAACATATCATTAAACACATCAACAACATCAATACACACAAAACTCTAGAGGTTAAGGATATACACAAACTAGGCGGTTCAAGGACCGCTAAAATCGAACTTCCACCGCGACTTACCGTGGCCCGCAATCGCTTCTAGTAGTTCAGGCTATCCTACCAGTGCTACCCCGTCGGACAGTCTCGTCATATGGCCTGCTGGCCGCAAGAATAACAAGCTCCTCGTACCACGACACTTCTCCAAATGCGGTCTACTACATCGACCACACCGAGGTAGGGTGATCGATCCGCCAAAACCCCTACTCCTCAACATTCAAACACAGGGAGCCCCGACCGCTTCCTGAATATCCTGGCGGTCCCGGGCTGCGGAGGACCACTGCAATGGCGGAGGTACATAACTAGTCCGCCGAGGCGGTCCGCCGAAAGTCGCCAAAATATCCGCCGCTCGCCTTCTTCTCGAAAGCGGTCCCACCTGTCGATCAAGCGCGCTCGCACTCCAAGTGCATGAGCTCAGACGCGGCAATGTCCATGCCCGCCAAGAGAAACACCCGAACAACTCTCGCTAGGTAATCATCGAGCCTCAGAATATATCGGTGCACTCGATCCTCCATACTAGCTACTAATGCGGAACATACCGCCAATGAGTCGAACTCACATTGTACTCGAATCAGACGCTGCTCGCTCAACATCAAAAACTGGTTTACCGAGCCCTCCTCATCTGCGAGGCAAGAAATGTGCCGAAGGCCCCAAAACTTCGCCCCAAACGGTGGAAGTGCATTCTCCCGACAGCTCCCACGAATCAAAACCCGATCATGCGTATCACGCAGCCGATGCGAACCTAGGACCACCGACTCGGTCTCAAGCCTTGATCACTCTCATGATCCGTCAGAATCGCTTCGGATGAACTCTGCGATCATCCTCGTGCCTCGACCGTAGAACTACGCGGGCTACATCTCGTAAAGTCTCGTAGCCTCAAACCGCTCGCCGGGGTGAACTACGGTGCTCTTGGGCCGGAATCGCTGTGATCCACTTATCTCATATTCGCCACGCACCGCCAAGAATCGCCATCTCCTTGTAACTCAACTCTTCTCGCCTCTGCATCGTGGACCGGAGGCTCAGTATCAGAGTCTCGCAGCCCACCGCTGCGCTCTAAACTCGCTGGCCGGGCGGCCGCGAAACCCGGGCCGTTTAAGCACTGCTCGTGTAATCGACCGCTCGCGCTCGTACTCTCTCGAATCACACTAGCAGCCTCCTACGCTTTGCCCTTGCCTCGGGCCACGGTTGCCTTTTCGCAGAGGCATAATCGTAAAAACGAAACACGCCGAGGGTCCAACTTACAACACGGCTCTAAGGCACGATCTCGAATGAGAAGAATGGAAACCAATCCTAAATGTCCTATAGCCTCGATTATAGATGTGGTGCACAACACACCGATAATCAAGACTTACTAGACACGGTCTGTAGACACTTTCCGAGGACTAATCGCTCGATACCACTTTGTAACGCCCAAAACTCGGCCCACATCGTGCCTTACCCGGCACCCTAGTGATACATACATCGAGAAAATCAGCGGAACATAAAACATGAGTCACTAAACAAGAGATATAGTAAATAAACAAAGCAACCAAAACAGCTTGCCTTCGATATACATAAAACACGAACAGCTTTAATCCTTTTACAACCCCGCCCACAACAAGATTACATGCACTCTAAGATATATTAACAACTATGACGGACAGGGCTCGCCATACCCCGAATGTACAAGAACCTACAACTCAGTGGAAACATACCAAAGATAAGCCTCCAAGGAACGGAGCTTTCCGACACGCTGAAGTGAGATCCTAAGAGCGGGATCCACGATCGATGTACCTCTACTGCGGCATGAACGCAGCCCAAGGAGGTCAAGACAAAGGTAAAGTATGTGAAATCAGAATATCGCAGCTTAAATCATAACGGTATATAAAGCAGAGACATGTATGATAACCAAAATACAAGACGCAACATAAAAGTTAGCCAAGTCGTGGACTCACGCCTCAAAGTCACCACTCAAATATAACTACGGGTCTCACGCCCACCACATCCATCATGTTCGCATCATGGCCACATGCCCCGGAATCACGTGACGGTGTAGACATGTCCATGATGCAACAATAATAACAAGGCCGCACGGCCACATGCCCCGGAATCGTGATCGGTAGACATGCCCATGTAACCTCAATAACAATATATCGTGGTCAACCCCGCCGCACGGCCACATGCCGAACATCGTGACGGTGTAGACACGCCCATGTTGCGCAATAACCATATATCGGTAATCAACTCCGCACGGCCGCGATGCCCCTAACATCAGACGGTAGACATGTCCATGTGACATCAACAACAAGACAAGAATCAAAATGGAAACATACCCGTGGAATTCTCCATCACCGCCAAAGACGTCCAAGTAAGTTCTCAACAAGTCAACCGCCTCTACCGAGAGACGGAACACGTAAATACCACACTTGCACAACCAAGGCTATCATCACAAGCATAGGCAAGTTTCACAACAACAAGCATAGGCAAGTTTCACAACAACAAGCATAGGCAAGTCTCACACAACTCAAAGTACTTTCATTTTATGCCAAAGTGCGGGTTTGTAACCCCAAAGTACTACATACGTTAAGTTCTTTTAAAAGAGATCCATTACTTTTATAAAAGTCACCCGATACCGTAGTATTAGAATGACCAACCCACATTCCTTTTCAAAATCAAGTAACAACATTCTTTCCTAAGTTCCAGCTTTGCCTAGTTTCAATTACTCAAGCTTCTCATTTTCAAATGGTTTCATAGTTCCCAAACTTAATCACTTGATTCCTTTTAGAACAATTGAGTAATATATGTCTCACGTGAGTAGGTTATTCTTGTTTACATCATTCTTATTACAGACCATGATCTAGAAAATGTAATATCATTTTGTCTCATCTTAGTTTCTATGCAGATGGAGGTTTCATCGGTTTTAATACGATACATCATTATTCAAGACATTTTCCTTTATTAACGCCGCAGTTGGTGCTGTCGATACACATTACGATTTCCAAATCAAGAAACATTATCCCTTTAAATAACACCAAGTACTCATTACTCACGAATGAGGTTTCACACAAACATTCATATTAGAACAAATAAGTTAAGTCTCTTATCTTATAAGATCAAGTCTCTTAACTTCTAACATCAAGACCATTTTCTTTACCTCTCTTAAGACATTATACCTAACTCCCCATAAAGCTTAGTATAACTTTTTTAAAACCTTTTAAAACCAAGTGTTACTCTCCTTCAAAACGACTTATAAATCTTTTGAAATACATCAAGTTCTTTATTATAACAAGCCGGTTGTAATTCTCATCGCTACCTTTTTAAAACCACAAAGTATTTTCTTACCTACATAAAGTTGTTATAACCAACTTCCCATAAAGCCGTTATAACACTTTACGTGTTAAGAACAATCAAACACGCTTAACACATGACGCTCACCGCATTTACATAGTTCACACATATCATGCTAGAAGAGATAGGAAGAGGTTCACATACCTCGCGACGATTGTCGACTAATAGCAAAACGCCCAAGTACCTCAAACCGCGGCTACTCCTAAGCCAAGTGGATCACTCCACACGTAGTACTTCAACCTATAAGGCCACAAGCGCGCTTTATTAACATCTAGATCTCAACGTTCCATAATCTACAGAAATTGGCAAGACCTCCCGCCACAGCGCAAATCTCCTTCTCTATCGAGGCCGCTACCAAGCCAACCAGTGGGGTTTTACACGCCTAACCGACGTGTACAAATCTACTACACAAAAATACTACACAAGTCTCATCAGAATACACCCTATGTAATTACAGTCATCGATTCTTAATTCTTCAGCTTAAGTCAAAAGACATTGCCACAAGATTAAGTATAGTTCTATATATAGTATACTTGACTATATATTCAAACATGTAATTTCCAATTACAAGAGAAGGACATAGTGTTTACCTCGATAAGCCCAAAATTATCCAAGTATAAAGTCGATCCCGAGCAACGCTTAGCTCCTACTCCGAGGCCCAAACAACCCTTAGAAGTTCTAACCAACTTCTACTTACAACTTCAACAACGGGTGAAGATTTCCTAGGTTTCGCTTTTTGCGCTAAAGGAAGTATAATCGTATTTTCCGGCTTTGTATAAGTGTAACCTTGGGAATACTACAAGGTATTTGGGCCAAGGTATTTGGACATTATAACAATATTAGGAGAGTATTTCTATACCACAACAAGGGGTATTATACGAAGACAACTAGGCTAGTGGGTACCCCACGCCAAGGTACCACAAGGGGAGGGTGCTCTCGGCCACAAGGCCTCACGGTGGGAGGGAGGGGAAGCTCGCGGCTAGCACACCAAGAAGGGAGGAGAGGGGTACAAGACTTGGAAGTTTTTAGAATGGATGAAGTCTTCACACTTAGGGGGGTATTTATAGCAAAACCAAAAGCCAACCAATGGCCAAGATCAAGCCATGTGCAAGGCAAGTGTAAGGCCAAGATCAAGCCAAGTGCACCCTAACCCTACTCCACAAAACACTCCACAAAACACTCCACAAAACAAGGCCAAAACAAGGCACAATTCAAGGGACCAATCGCCAAGGCCAACCGATCCTCTTGACGCCCAATCGCCCAAGTCCTCCACTTGCTAATAATGCGGGTGACACACGTCACCCTCCCGTTGGTCCAAAATGTTTCGCCTCTCGGAAAAATCCGCAAAAATTATAAATGACATAGCCGGAATTTTCTACGAAAGTCGTGGGAAACGCTCCGCCGTAAAAACGACTCTAATCGGCACTTGTGCCCAAAATTTCGAAACATGCCTAACTTAAGGCTCAAAATTCGTACGTACGTCCACACGTACATACTCTGGAAATACGGGGTATAACAGATACAGTGGAAGCATACCCGTGGGCTACCCAACGCGTCAGTATGTCCATCAATCAACCAGATAGCCGGCCCTCCATCGAGAGACTCGGTAGCACACAACCAAACACTTGCACAACAAAGGCTACCACAACAAGCATAGGCTAGTACACACAACTCAAGGTACTATAAATACTTCTTAACACAACATCAAGTATACCATTTAAAATCTAATAATGACCCCTTAAAGATCAAGGTACTCCTACCTTTTATAAACAAGTCACTTATGTTTTTCATCACAAGGAGTTCAATATTTGAAAACGAGTTACTTCCCTTTTTCCAAAAATCAAGTTACCATTTTAAATCTAATAATGAATCCCTTCCTTTATTTTCTTAAAGTTGTTATAATTAACTTCCCATAAGGCTATTATAACACTTTATGTTTTAAAACAATACAAGACAAAACCATGCCTTTCTTTTAAAACAAAACACTTCCAATTCTTAGGTCTCTTTTCTTTTAGAAATCGAATTCCTTACTTTGAAATTTTTAAGAAGATCAAAACTTGATTTCAATAGTTCTTATTAGAGCAGCCATGATCTAGGAAATGTAATACAATTTTGTCTTATCTTAGCTTCTATGCAGATGGAGGTTTCTACTGGTTTTAACATGATTGAATGTCATTACTATTTCCTTTATTAACGCTGCATTGGCTTGTTCGATTCTTCTTCCCATTTCCGAAATTTGAGTAACATTATTCCTTTTTAAAAAACCAAGGACTCATTTCTCACGAATGAGGTTTCACACTTTTTGACACCATTTAAGTCAAATCACTTGTCCTTTGAAATCAACAAAACATTCTTTTACTTACATAAAGTGGTTATAACCAACTTCCCATAAAGCCGTTATAACACTTTATGTTTTAACCCAACCAATTACACTATAAGCCCTTATGAGATCAAGAGGGCTTATTCTTTAACAACCAAGCACTTATTACTAACGAATAAGATTTTCCTACTCTTTTCTTCAAACAATCAAGACCCTTACACTTCATATCAAGTCAAGGCACAAAAGGGAAATTTAATTCCTTTAACACACGCCAAGTCTACCGCACTATATATTTCACAAATAGTCATGTCAAGAGGATAGGAAGAATCACATACCTCGCGACGACTGTCGACAATAAGCAAAATGCTCCACAGTACTATCTCCCTTAAGAGGAATATGCTACACGTAGTACTTCAATCCTATAAGGGTCATAAAACGTCTATCAAACTCTAGCTTCGAACGTAGAGTAACTAAGTGCAAAGTCCCTAAATTCTACGACAATTTGGACGGCACTTCCTTTGTTTCTACTAACTTGCCACCTTTGTTAAGGTCGAATTCAATAACAAACGCCCCACAATAATACAAAATAACCCAATACTTTCCATGCCATACTTGGCCAACCATAAACCAATTCTTAATCCCTTTCAATTCTTTCCAATCCAAGTTCTTAGGCCTAACATGATATCTAGCCCTAGACATCTTTAACAATTACAATCTCCCTTTACAACATGCGACGTCCCAATTAGAAAACCAATTGAAGTTACAATCTTAAGGCTAACATGCCCATTTCAGTTTTTAACAAGACAACAAGATCCAAATATAAAACAGCCTCAGGCTCAACTCTATACTACTACAATATAACAGCCTTAGGCTCAACTCTAAACTACTAAAATAAAACAGCCTCAGGCTCACATCTATACTACTAAAATAAAACAGCCTTAGGCTCATAACCAAGAGAAAGGGGAAACTTTTACCTTAAGGAATAGCCCACAAAAGCCCCTTTTTCTTCCACCTCTTTTCGTCAAAAAAATCGCCCACCAGCGTTACCCACAAGTTTACCCACACTTTTTCTTCTTGCCGCCGCTCCAACAATCTCCTCTAAAGCTAGGTTTTCTTCCAAAAACTAGAGAGAAGGGAGAGGGTTTTCCATGGAAGGGTTTGGAAATGAAATGAAATGGAATGGCCAAGTCTTCCAAGACTTGGCCCTAAAATAGGACCACTTACTGATAAAAAGGATGGGAGGGACACTTGTCACCCTCCCATAGGTTATAAACGAAATATCCTCGTTTCGCCACTTATCGCAAGAAATTCCCGCCTCGCCGCCACGGCGCTCCACTTCCAAAATAAATCTTCCGACGTCGGCGCCATGCCAGATTCCGGCGCCGCGGCGCTGCAACCCCTGTGACCCCAAGACAATCGGGCGCCTTCGCATCCGGCGCGCGCGTACTGCATCAGACGAGAATCTGCCGCACTGACTGCGCACCAAACTTGTAACTTCCATAACTTTTGACTCCGATGTCCAAACGACGAACAGTTTGTTGCGTTGGGATCTAGATTTAACGGACTACACATTAGGCCTTTTAAACACCTCGAAATTCTTAACAACTGGGGTACAACACTCCAAGGTAAACTCAAAATCCGTCCAACACATGTTGTCAACTTATCTATCAACTTTTCACATCTTAAATTCCTTGGTATGTTCTTATCTAACTCCTTGAATTTACGGGGTGTAACATCATCCGACAGTTACAGCGGATCATGAGGGTGATCAAGGCCTCGGATACCGAGTCAGTTGTATTGAGTTCGCATCGGCTGCGTGATACCGCAGTGGACTGGTTTGATTCGTGGGAGCTGTCCCGAGGGGAGCATGCGCTTCCAGCTGTATGGGACGAGTTCTCGGCGGCATTTCTTGGTCATTTTTTGCCTCCGAAGATGAGGAGGGCACGGGCCGACAGATTTCTGACACTAAGACAGAGTGGACGGACAGTCCGGGAGTACAACATCGAGTTTGACTCATTGGCTCGATATGTACCCACTTTAGTAGCAGATATGGAGGACAGAGTGCACCGCTACGTCACAGGGCTCGATGACTATTTGGCAGAGAGTTGTACGGGAGTAGCTCTTCAGCCGGGCATGGACATTGCCCGCATGCAGGCCTATGCACTTGGGTGTGAGGAACGTAGGGCCGACTTGACGAGTATCGCCAGAAGAGGCGGTGACAGCGTCCTCCGGGTAGTTCTCGAGGTAGACAGCCTCAGCAGCAGACCGGGTTTGCATCACAGCCGGTTCAGAGCGCTCCTCCATCATCTTCCGGTCGTACATGGTATTCGGGGAGCGGACAGGTCCTGTGGCTTCGGCCTGCAGGACGAGTTCCGGCTGATGAGGCCACCTATGCCTCTGTGGTCGCCGTGGTGATTGCCATTATGGGGTGTCGTGTTCCTCCAGAGCTTGTTACTCTTGTGGCCAGCAGGGCCATTTGAATCGAGATTGTCCATCCAGAGGCGGCGGAGTGCCATGGCTCACCCGAGTTGATTCGTTGCCGGTCTTCTACTTGATGGTTGGCGCCCGGGCAGGGTGTTCACGGGACAGCAGGCCGCGGCAGGGGTCGTGGCAGGGGTTCCAGTTCCAGCGGTCCTCAGAACCGCATTTATGCTATGTCCACCGCCACGACCGAGGCGCCACCGATGTCGCACAGTACATTGTTGGTTTCTCTTTGTGATGTTTATGCTTTGATAGACCACGGTTCTACCTTGTCCTATATATCTCCTCGCATTCTTTGGTAGAATAGGATAGAACTCGAGTCCATAAGACCTTTTGAGGTAGCTACCCGATGAGTGATTCGGTGGCCGAGCGAGTGTATAAAGCTTGCCCGGTGACTATATACGTCGGACTTCAGCCGACTTGATAGAGTTGGATATGACGGACTTTGATGTGATTATGGGTATGGATTGGCTAGCGTCTTGCTATGCCAATGTGGACCAGAGAGAGGTTAGTTCGGTTCCAGCTTCTGGTGAGCTGATCGAGTGGAAAGGGAATACCGTGACGCCGAGGGTAGGTTTATTTCTTACCTCAAGGCTAGGAAGATGGTGCGAAAGGGTATATTTACCATTTGGTTCGTGTTCGACATCGAGGTGAGATACCTGACCTTGATCGATTCGGTTGTTAGAGAGTTTCCGCACGTATTCCCGCACGAGCTCCGCATCCCTGCCGAGAGGAGATTGAGTATTGCATTGATTTGACACCAGACACTCGACCGATATCTATTCCGCCATACAGGATGGCACCTGCCGAGTTGAAGGAATTGAAGGACCAACTGAAAGATTTGCTGGAGAAAGGCTTTATCAGGCCAAGTGTTTCTCCCTGGGGAGCGCCAGTGTTATTTGTAAAGAAGAAAGATGGGACGCCGCAGATGTGTATTGATTACGTAAATGAACAAGGTAACTATCAAGAACAGATATCCTCCCGTGATTGATGATTTGTTTGACCAGTTGCAGGGTGCGAGATGTTTTTCCAAGATAGACCTGCGATCTGGTTACCATCAGGTACGAGTTAGAGAGGCGGATATCCCGAAGACTGCATTCAGGACCCGGTATGGGCATTATGAGTTCAGGGTGATGTCTTTCGGATTGACCAACGCTCCAGCGGTATTCATGGATTTGATGAATAGGGTGTTCAGGCCATTCTTGGATATGTTCGTTATAGTGTTCATTGATGATATCTTGGTGTATTCGCGCACAGAGCAGGAGCATACAGATCATTTGAGGACGGTATTGGGAGTCCTCAGGGACCGGCAGTTGTATGCCAAGTTCTCGAAATGCGAGTTTTGGCTGGCTTCAGTGGCTTTCTTAGGACATGTTATCGGGGCCGATGGTATTCGGGTTGATACAGCTAAGATTGAGGCAGTCAAGACTTGGCCTAGACCCACTACACCGACAGAGGTGCGCAGCTTCTTGGGCCTTGCAGGTTATTATCGGAGGTTTGTGGAGAAGTTTGCCTCCATGTCAGCGCCTTTGACTAGGCTGACTCAGAAGGCAGCTACATTTCAGTGGACGGATGCTTGTGAGGAGAGTTTCCAGTTACTAAAGGAGAAATTGACGACCGCCCCAGTCCTTACTCTTCCAGAGGGCTTAGATGGATATGTGGTTTATTGCGATGCGTCAGGTGTCGGACTTGGGTGCGTGCTGATGCAGCACGGCAGAGTTATAGCTTACGCATCTCGACAGCTTAGGAAGCACGAGAAAAACTATCCCACACATGACTTAGAGTTGGCAGCAGTGATTCATGCCTTGAAGATCTGGAGACACTATTTGTATGGAGTTCATGTGGATATTTATACAGACCACAAGAGCCTCCAGTATATCTTCACTGCAGGAGCCGAACTTGGCGCAGGCGGTGGTTGAGCCGCTAAGGATTATGATGTTGATATTCTATACCACCCAGGGAAGGCCAATGTAGTTGCAGATGCCCTTAGTCGCAGATCGATGGGTAGTCTATCCGATGTACAGCCGGGGAAAAAGGATATGGTCTAAGAGATTCGTCAGCTAGCAAGCCTTGGGGTTCGTTTGGTTGATTCCAATAGTGATGGAGTTCGGGTTCGAGAGGTTGCCGAGTCTTCCATCGTCGAGGAGGTGAAGAGGCGACAGTATGAGGATCCGGTTATGGTACGGTATCGAGATGCCGCCCTTCAGAGAGAGAAGAGTCTATTTGAGGTAGCGCCTGATGGGGTGCTAAGGTTTGAGGGCCGATTGTGTGTTCCCGATGTGACAGGACTTCGTCAGCAGATTTTGGGGGAGACACACAGTGCTCGTTATTCTATTCACCCGGGGTAGACTAAGATGTACCGTGACCTCAGGTGTGTGTATTAGTGGGATGGCCTGAAGAGGGACGTGGCAGGTTTTGTTGCACAGTGTCCTAATTGTCAGCAGGTCAAGATTGAGCACCAAAAGCCCGGTGGGCTATTGCAGGATATTGATATTCCGACTTGGAAGTGGGAGGTGATAAATATGGATTTTATTACAGGGCTACCTACCACTCAGAGAAAGCATGATTCCATTCGGGTGATTGTCGACGGTCGATTTAAATCAGCCCATTTTCTTCCGGTCAGAACGACGTTCTCAGCTGAGGACTATGCCAGATTATATATTAGAGAGATTGTGAGACTGCACGGAGTCCCGATGTTGATTATATCAGATAGAGAAGCCCAGTTCTCGGCTAACTTCTGGAGGTCTTTTCAGAAGGGATTACGGACAGGCCGAGCGCACTATCCAGACACTTAAGGATATGATGTGGGCTTGTGTTATTGATTTCAGGGGTAGCTGGGAGGATCATTTACCTCTTGTGGAGTTTGCTTACAATAACAGCTACCATTCTAGTATCCATATGGCGCCTTATGAGGCCTTATACGGGAGGAAGTGCAGGTCACCGATAGGCTGGTTCGAGGTAGGAGAAGTTCAGTTAGTCGGGCCAGACTTGGTTCAACAGGCAGTGGATAAGGTGAAGCTTATCCAGGAGCGGTTATTGGCAGCCCAGAGTCGGCAGAAGTCGTATGCAGATCAGCGGCGTCGACACTTGGAGTTTGAGGTACATGATTGGGTTTTCCTGAAGGTGTCACCCATGAAGGGCGTGATGAGATTTGGGAAGAAGGGAAAACTTAGCCCAAGGTACATTGGGCCTTACCAGATTGTCCGGAGGGTAGGCAAGGTTGCCTATGAGTTGGATCTGCCGTCCGATCTAGAGGCAGTACATCCAGTGTTTCATGTGTCTATGTTGCAGAAATATATTGGAGACCCATCTAGAGTACATCTGATTCATGAGGTTCGGGTAACAGAGGAGTTATCGTATGAGGAGAGTCCCATAGCGATACTCGATCGTCAGGTTAGGCGATTACGGACAAAGGATGTGGCTTCCGTCAAGGTCTTATGGCGGAACGAGAACAGAGAGGAGATGACGTGGGAGGTAGAGGATGACATGATGAAGAAATATCCTCACTTATTCCCTATACCTCCAGGTAACCCACGTTCTAAATTGTTGGTCTTTAAATTTAGTATTTATGCTTGAGTTTTGTTGTGGCCGTGTGGAGCGTCTTTATTTGAGTCTATGTCGATATTGTGATTTGAGTAAGCCTAGAAGGAACATTCGGGATGAATGTTTCTAAGGGGGGGAGAATGTTATACCCCGTGGTTCAGGCCGTGCGTATGGGCCGTGCGAAAGGAGTTAGGACTCGAAATCAGAAAAACTTGGTCGGGGCCTCTAGCCATGCTCCGAGAGGCCACGGCGCCAAGCGGGAATTGGTCGCGGCCGGAAATCGGGCCGCGCGCTAAAGTTCCGAGAGTCCGCAGAGCGCGCCGCGCCGATCGCAGGCCGCGCCACCGCGGCGGGAAATCTGGCGGAAAAACTTAGAAAAATCTGATCTTTTCTTTTAAAAAGGGCATGGGAGGGTGACAAGTGTCCCCCCCCCCCCCCATCTGATTTTTGCATGCATTATATTGACCAAGTCTTAAAGACTTGGTCATATTTCATCTCTCTCTTAGACAAAGCTCCTCCTTCTCTCTTAATTATTTCAAGCTCATCCTTCTCTCTAAAACTCCAAGAGATATTCTAGCCTTAGGAAAAATTTGAAAAGTAAAATGCAAGAAGGAAGCTTGTGGCTAGCTTGTGTAGGTTGTTGTGGTGGTGTTCTTGGAATAGAAGCTAGCAAGTTGTTGGATAAATTTGGCTAAAGCTCTAAGGTAATGATTCTTCCTTTATTAGTAGTTTTTAGTGTTGCATGTTAAGAAGAAAGAACTTGTGGTAGTGATTAATGCTATTAGAGTCATTGCATGCAAGAAATATGGTTTGGGTATGAAGGATTTGGCTAAAGAGATATTATGAGCATGTTGTAGCCTACAAACTACTTTAGAATTGTTAAGTGTATTATTATAACTTATGGGGCAGAATTTTACACACCCAAGATTAGGTGTGTAATCCCCTTTGTGTTGGTTTGGATGTTGGGCCTTAATGTGGCGTTTGAGTGTTGAAAATCGGCCTTTGAAAAGGTGGCAAAGTGAGTAGAAACAAAGGAAATGCTGCCCAATTTTCCTTAGGAATTGGTAACTTGAATTTGGAATTTCTACATTGAAATTAGGGGTTAATAAACGTATTATGGGCCGGTAGTGCTTATGTTATGATATTATAGGCCGGTAGTGCTTATGTATGATATGATAGACCGGTAGTGCTTATGTTATGTATGATAGCCGGATGAGCTATGTTATATATTTTTATTATTACGGGGTAAACCCCGGGTTATTATCTATGCCATGGATTTGCTACCCATGATGCGAGTGCGGCGCTTGCACTCATGCGGATCCGGACCACAGGATCCATGCGGGTGAAATAGTCCCATGCGAGTACGGCGATGGTACTCATGCGGGTCCACAGGATCCATGCGGGTGAAATAGTCTCATGCGGGTGAAATAGTCCCATGACGAGGCGGATGACCTCATGCGGGTCCACAAGACCCATGCGGGTGAAATAGTCCCAGGAGTAGGATTGCTTAATGATACTACGGGCGAGGTACCCTGTTTTGATCGTGAGCCTCCTATTTTTATGCTATAAGTTTTATACTTGTTACTCTCATTGTTAGTAAGGCACAGTGCAAGGAAATTGATTTTTATCTATGACTCCGGCTTATTTTTGACTTATGATATTACTACAGTATTTTCCAGTTTCTACATACTTGGTACGTTGTGTACTGACTATCGAGGTAAATATCTTTGTCCTTCTATTGTAATTGGAAATTACATATAGTAGTTTATAATTGAGTATAAGATATAGAAGGATGGTATAAAAGAAGAGAATTGAACTGCATTTACATCAATGTATTTACAGAGACTTGTGTAGCTTTACGGGTAGGGAAGTCGCCCAAATTTCCGTAGAAATAAGAACCTTCTGCTTAGAATATTCTACAGAGTAGTCTAGACGTTGATAGACGTATTTGACTATTATAGGTTGATACTCTGCGCGCGACATATTCGACTTGGCAGGTGGATTTCGCCGAGGAGGTATGTGATTCTTCCTATCCTCTTGAGCATGATATTTTAAAAGAATATATATAGTACGGTAGACGTACGTGTGTTAACTGAACGTGGTTTTACTTCGATGTCTTTTGACTTGAGTTTTAAATAATAAGAATCTTGAAGTATTTCAAAAGAATTAAGAATCGTTTGTGAAAGAAGAGTAATACTTGGTTTTAAAAGCTTAAGAGTTATACTAGCTTTATGGGAAGTTAGGTATAACGACTTAAGAGAGATAAAAGGAACGGTTTACTTAATTGTTTATGAAAGCCTTGTATTGATTTCGGAAATGAGAATAAGTATCGAACAAACCATCATAGTAGCTAATAAAGGAAAATGTATTGACTAATTAAGTATTATTAAAACCAGTAGAAACCTCCATCTGCATAGAAGCTAAGATAAGACAAAATTGTATTACATTTCCTAGATCATGGCTGCTTTAATAAGATCATTAATAAACAAGTTTTTATTTTCTTAAAATTTCAAAGTAAGGACTTGATTTATAAAAGACAAAGACTTGAAAATTTGAAGTGTTTTCGTTTAAAAAGGAAGGCGTGCTTTTTTCTTAAGTTGGTTCAAAAAGAAGGTAGGGAAATTGTTTTGGTTTACTTAAAAAGATAGTCACTCTATTTTGATACTACGGGTATCGTGTGACTCTTGTGAAGAAACAGATCTTTTTAAGAGTTAATGTATGAAGTACTTTGGGGATAAAAACCCGAACTTGTTGACATAAAATAGAAGGTACCTTGTGTGAATAACTTGACTATGTTGGTTTGTGATAACCTTGTAATACTTTCTTGTTGGTTTGATAAGTAAACATGTTAGGATGCTACGTGTGTTAGTGTCTTGTGATGTTTGTGTAAAGGGGTTTCCCTTGTTGTGCTTTTGTTATTTAACGATAAGTCGTGATGTTAGTATTGTACCACTCACCTCTTGACATGTTATACCAGGGGTTAAGCTGCCCCCCGATGCGAGGGATGCCTCATGCGGGTCCAGGGGACCTATGCGGAGCTACGAGAGTTTCAGGTTAGTGTGCGGGGAATGCCTCATGCGGTCTATGTGGCCATGCGGACTACGAGAGTCCAGGACGATGCCGAGGAGTAGCTACCCTCGATGCGGGGAATACCTCACGCGGCCTAGTGGCCTATCGCGAGTCAGCGGTGAGTTCCAGGATTTGACGCGCACATTGATACTGAGGGCGAGTGGCCAGCTTCGATCATGTGGCGCGGTCTAGAAAGACCTCATGATATAGTTTTATAGCATTGTTGGTACTGTGGGTTTTAGTAGTCGGCTATGCCTTCGTACTTACCCCGTACAGTTTTATTATGACACAAGTGGGACCTGGTGTTCATGTGTATGCCTTGGTGTTTTTATATCATGGACTGCCGGCAGTGAGGAAGGAATTCCACGGGCATGATTGATATTGTGGGCATGACCCATGGTTATATTTGAGTGATGACTTTAGAGGCGTGAGTCACGACTTGACATATCTTACATATTGTGTATCGTAAATTGGTTATCATATATGTCTTCGCTTTATATAGACTATTATGATTTCATTTACTGATTTTCGCCACATACTTCACATTGTTATCGACCTCCTTCGGGCTGCGTTCATGCCGCAGTAGAGGTACACCAGCTTGATTGATCCTCGCTCATGTGGTCACAGTTCAGCGTTTGGGAAGCTCCGTGTCTCAGGAGGCTTATCTTTCGTATAGTCCGTCGTTGTAGGTACTTACATTCGTGGTATGGCGGGCCCCGTCCCGCCATTGTTGTTATAACATTCTTAGAGGTCCGTAGATTTGTATTGTGGCGTGGTTTGTAAAAGGGATGTAAATGTTCAAGCTTTTATATGTATATGCCGACAGCGCCTTTTCTCGATAAACTGCTTTCACTTCATATTGTTTCATGTCTTGTTTTATATTCCTTGGTTACTCGATGTATGTCTACTGGGTGCCCGGTAGGCACGACCACGCCCGTTCGGGTCGTGACAAAAGTGGTATCGAGCGCTTAATCCTCGAAAGTGTCTGCACCGTATCTAGTAAGTCTTGATTATCGGTGTCAGTGCACCACACCAATAATCGTGAGGCTATAGGATATTTAGGATTGGTTTCCATTCTTCTCACTGAGATCGTGCCTTAGAGTCGTGTTATAAGTTGGACCCTCTAACGTATTTCTTTCCCTTACCGCTATGCCTCCACGCAGGCAACCCGCCCGTATGGCAAGGCACCGAGGAGCTGCGAGTAGAGCACAGAGGGTTACGAGGGCACAGGCCCAACCATCACCTGAGGTGGTGCTTCATTCGGGGAGTTCTGCGACGTCGCCACCCAAAGATAGTCTAGCACACGGCAGCGATTCCATCTGCGCCATGATATTTGAACCTTCGGTTCCACGACCATGGCGAAAGTATGGATTGCAAAGAGACGACCACATTAGCTAGGGATTTAGCAACCAGAGAGTATATTATGTACCTATTTATCACGGGTCTGGATGACTATCTAAGAGAGGGTTGTGCAAGAGTAGCTCTTCAGTCAGGCATAACATGGCCTGCGTACGGGCTTATGCGCAGCAGGCCGAGAAACGTAGGGATCGACGGGTTAACCAAGATCAGCAGAAGAAGGCCAGATCGGCAGGGTCCTTTGGTAACTTTCGAGGCGAATCGCCTCAGCAGCAGACTGGATACGCACCTCCGCCAGTGCAGAGTGGTCCTCCACAGGGTTCAGGACGTTCGGGGTATGCCGGAGTTGGTCAGAGCTCCAGGGCTTCTGGATCACAGCTATACGTAGGTTCTAGCCAGCCAGGTTCAGTTTTCCCTCAGTGTTCACAGTGTGGCAGGCGTCATCCCGGGGAATGTCGTCTTTTTGTTGGTGCTTGTTTTACCTGCGGCCGTCAGGGCCATGTGACGAGAGAATGTTCAAGTAGGAGGGATGCAAGCAGGAGGACTCAGCCTACGGATCGTGTGGATTGGTGGTTCAGAGAGGAAGGGGTGTTTGCCAGAGGAGGCCACCCCCACCTCGGTGTGGCCGTTGTGGTAGGTGTCATTGTGGGTAGTGTCGTACTTCTTCGATAGCTTGTTATGCTTGCGGCCAGCAGGGCCATTTTGCGAGAAATTGTCCGACCAGAGGTGGTGCGGATGTAGAGACTCAGCCTTCAGGATCAGTGGCTAGTTCATCACCTTCCCTAGCTATGCGCCCAACAGGGCAGGATTGATTAGAACGACAAAGGGGAGTGAAGCAGTAGATACAGGCATATCCTTAACCCTCTAGAGATTAATATGTGTGATAGGATGAGTATATCTTAAGTGTTATGTTCAGATAGCATTTTGTTAATTGTGATTAGAAATCATGGTTAGTTAAAAGGGTAAGATTGGGGATAGGGAAATTGTGAGCTTTAGGATATTATACGTGGAGACCTTAGAGGCGAGGTCATCTTGAGTAAAAGATTTATTTTTATGTTTGACCCTTATCAGAGTGCATAGTATACGTGAGATATATTTGTGTGATAAGTCCCTGAGTAGTGTGAAATGAAAGAGGGTAGTTGAGCTAAGAAAACCACTAGGTTTTCGTGACTCGATGGAGAGATTGTTCCGGGTCGGGGAACAAGAGCTTGGCGCGATAAATGGGTCGGGTTGAGGCCAGGTTGCGGGTCAACCCGCAGCCCGGTTTGAAGTAAGGAAAATTTGTGGTGGTCCCGCTATGTGTTAGGGTCACGAGGGTGTTAGGCCCAAGTTTAGTTAACCATCGTACGAGTTCGTGGATGCGTTCGACCAGTAGTCGGGCCGATGAGGTCAGCCCATCTTGTCTTTCAGTCAGAACTGTTTACTCGACAGAGGGTTATGCGAGATGTTATATATCAGGAAGGTGGTAAGACTGCACGGGGTTCCTACTTTTACTTTATGACAGGCAGTGAAGCCCAGTTTATGGCTATTTCTTTTTATGGAGGTTTTACCAGGCAAGGTTAGAAACTCAGGTGAGTCTCAGTATTGCATTCACCCTCGGGCCGGTGTTTTGATTTCAGGGGTAGCATTGAGGATTATTCGCCTCTTGTTGAGTGAGTATTATAATAGCTACCATTTCAGTATTCGGATGTCACCTTATGAAGCCTTGTATGGGCGGTAGTGTAGGTTTCCGGTCGATTGGTTCGATGTTGGCAAGGTTCAGATTGTCGGTTCATACTTGATTCAGCAGGATGTGGATAGGGTGGAGCTTATCCAGGAGAGGTTATTGACAGCTCAGAGTCAACAGGAGTCGGGCAGATAATCTACGTCGATACTTGGAGTTCAGGTTGACGGTCGGTCTTCTTGAAGGTACCACCCCGGATGGGTGTGACGAGATTTGGAAAGCAGGGGAAACTTAGCCCGATGTACTTTGAGCCTTTTCAGATCGGTTGTAGAATAGGCCAGGTTGCCTATAAGTTAGCATTGACGTCCGACTTAGGAGGCAGTATGTCCGGTCGTTCATGTTGCTATGTTCGGAAAAGTATCAGAGATCCATCCAGAGTGTTCCCGGTTAATGATGACCAAGTTGGAGATAGTAACCCCGAGATTTTGGAAACCAAGCAATGTAAAGGTGGTAAGTTTATTTAGGAAGTGTTCGAGTGTACGAGGAGGGTACGACGAGTAAGAGAATAGAAGTGATCATTACTTTTGTGAAGTAAAGGTGCGAAGGGAATATCTTTTAGACCTTGGGTGGGAGCTTTTGTGATGCTAGAGGTGATTCCTCGTGGACTTGGAGTTAAGTATTTGCGCGTGTGTTATGTTATGTCCAGGTACGACATGATTGGTTTCGTAAGTATATTAGTGAAGACCATACCGGCGCTAGCGTGTTTTGAGACTTAGAAGGAACATTCGGGACGAATGTTTCTAAGGGGGGAAGAATGTTATACCCCGTATTTCCAGAGTATGTATGTGAGGACGTACATACAATTTTGTAAGCCCAAATTATTGTTAAGGACGAAATTGTGCACATCCACGAAAAAGAATTGTTTTTCCGACGGAAAATTTTCCGAACCTTGTAAGGGAATTTTACGTTTTCAAGAATTTATTTATTTTGGATTTTTTTTCCAATAGATGAAATATTTTGGACCAACGAGAGGGCGACATGTGTCACCCTCAAGTGGACGGTTTGGTGGTCAATGTTTGGCACGTTTTTGGTGTTTTAAAGGGCTTAAACATTTGGTCAATGTTTTGTAGATATTTGTGGGGTAGATAGATAAGGTTGCACATGTCCAAATCTACACCCTCCACTTGCTTTGATCTTGGCCATTGATTGGCCTATAAATACCCCTTAAGTTCAAGACTTATTCTTCATCCACTTAACATTTTTCCAAGTCTCAAAACTCCCTCCCCCTTAGTAAGGATCTCGTCCAACACTCTCCCCCCCCTCCTTGTGTTCTCGCTGAGACACACCCCCCCCCCCCTTGGTAGAAAAATATTCTCCAAGTATTGTTGTTATTCCAAAATACCTTAGCCCAAATACCTTGTAGTATTCCAAAGTTACCTCTATACAAAAAGCCCGGAAATGCTACTTTATATCATTTAGTCACAAAACGAAGCCCTAGGAAAATCTTCATAGTTGGTTGAAGTATTAAGTAGAATTTGTTTAGAACTTCTAAGGGTTTCTTGGAGCGAATTGGAGCGTACAGATTAGGAGCTAAACCTTGCTCAGGATCGACTTTAATCTTGGATAATTTTGGGCTTATCGAGGTAAATATCTTTGTCCTTCTATTGTAATTGGAAATTACATATAGTAGTTTATAATTGAGTATAAGATATAGAAGGATGGTATAAAAGAAGAGAATTGAACTGTACTTACATTGGGATGTATTTACAGTAGACTTGTGTAGCTTTACGGGTAGGGAAGTGCTGCCCAAATTTCCGTAGAAATAAGAACCTTCTGCTTAGAATATTCTACAGAGTAGTCTAGACGTTGATAGACGTATTTGACTATTATAGGTTGATACTCTGCGCGCGACATATTCGACTTGGCAGGTGGATTTCGCCGAGGAGGTATGCGATTCTTCATATCCTCTTGAGCATGATATTTTAAAAGAATATATATAGTACGGTAGACGTACGTGTGTTAACTGAACGTGGTTTTAATTCGATGTCTTTTGACTTGAGTTTTAAATAATAAGAATCTTGAAGTATTTCAAAAGAATTAAGAATCGTTTGTAAAAGAAGAGTAATACTTGGTTTTAAAAGCTTAAGAGTTATACTAGCTTTATGGGAAGTTAGGTATAACGACTTAAGAGAGATAAAAGGAACGGTTTACTTAATTATTTATGAAAGCCTTGTATTGATTTCAGAAATGAGAATAAGTATCGAACAAACCACTGCAGCGCTAATAAAGGAAAATGTATTGACTAATTAAGTATTATTAAAACCAGTAGAAACCTCCATCTGCATAGAAGCTAAGATAAGACAAAATTGTATTACATTTCCTAGATCATGGCTGCTTTAATAAGATCATTAATAAACAAGTTTTGATTTTCTTAAAATTTCAAAGTAAGGACTTGATTTATAAAAGACAAAGACTTGAAAATTTGAAGTGTTTTCATTTAAAAAGGAAGGCGTGCTTTTTTCTTAAGTTGGTTCAAAAAGAAGGTAGGGAAATTGTTTTGGTTTACTTAAAAAGATAGTCACTCTATATTGATACTACGGGTATCATGTGACTCTTGTGAAAAAACATATATTTTTAAGAGTTAATGTATGAAGTACTTTGGGGATAAAAACCCGAACTTGTTGACATAAAATAGAAGGTACCTTGTGTGAATAACTTGACTATGTTGGTTTGTGATAACCTTGTAATACTTTCTTGTTGGTTTGATAAGTAAACATGTTAGGATGCTACGTGTGTTAGTGTCTTGTGATGTTTGTGTAAAGGGGTTTCCCTTGTTGTGCTTTTGTTGTTTAACGATAAGCCGTGATGTTAGTATTGTACCACTCACCTCTTGACATGTTATACCGGGGGTTAAGCTGCCCCCCGATGCGAGGGATGCCTCATGCGGGTCCAGGGGACCTATGCGGAGCTACGAGTTCCGTGTTAGTGCGGGGAATGCCTCACGCGTCTATGTGGCCATGCGGACTACGAGTCGAGGATGATGCCGAGGAGTAGCTACCCTCGACGCGGGAATACCTCACGCGCCTAGGTGGCCTACGCGAGTCGCGGTGAGTTCGAGGATTTGACGCGCACATTGATACCGAGGGCGAGTGGCGCCCGATTACGTGTGGCGCGCCCAGAAAGACCTCGTGATACAGTTTTATAGCATTGTTGGTACTGTGGGTTTTAGTAGTCGGCTATGCCTTCGTACTTACCCCGTACAGTTTTATTATGACACAGGTGGGACCTGGTGTTCATGTGTATGCCTTGGTGTTTTTATATCATGGACTGCCGGCAGTGAGGAAGGAATTCCACGGGCATGATTGATATTGTGGGCATGAGACCCATGGTTATATTTGAGTGATGACTTTAAGGGCGTGAGTCCCTGACTTGACATGACTGCTTACATATTGTGTATCGTAAATTGGTTATCATATATGTCTTCTGTTTTATATAGACTATTATGATTTCATTTACAGTATTTTCAGTTTCACATACTTGGTACTGTCAGATCGACCTCCTCGGGCTGCGTTCATGCCGCAGTAGAGGTACACCGATTGATTGATCCTCGCCATAGGGTCACGATTCAGCGTTGGGAAGCTCCGTGTCTCCGGAGGCTTATCTTTGGTATAGTCCCCAGTCGTTGTAGGTACTTACATTCAGGGGTATGGCGGGGCCCTGTCCCGCCATTGTTGTTATAACATTCTTAGAGGTCTGTAGTACTGTTGTGGGCAGGGTTTGTAAAAGGGATGTAACTGTTCAAGCTTTTATATGTATATGCCGACAGTGACTTTTCTCGATAAACTGCTTCTCACTTCATATTGTTTCATGTCTTGTTTTATATTCCGGTTACTCGATGTATGTCTACTGGGTGCCCGGTAGGCACCATCCACGCCCGGTCGGTCGTGACATCATGAACTAGCCGAGTGAGGGTGATCTATGCCCTTTTCATGACCCAAGGCTTAGACTAAGTTGGTCCACACAAGTTACAACCTTTGTTACAACCAAGGGGGTTCCTCAAGCTTGTGTATATAATAGGCCACACTGTCACGACCCCACCACGGACCCGTGACTAGTGCCTTACCCCGGGCACCCTTGTGATACAACATCAGAGAAAACCAGCGGAAAATAAACTCACAACAAGAACTCATATAGGAAATAAACAGGCTAATAAAAAATGGGTACCTCTAATATAATCAAACTGAACAGTTACATCCCTAACAACCCAAGTTATAACAGGACTACAGGTCTCTAAGAATGAGTAAACACTATGACGGGACAGGGCCCCGTCATGCCCCTGGATGTACAAATATCTACAACACCGGGAGAACTGCACTCAAAAGTCGAGCCTCCGAGAAATGGAGCTCCGACACTGAGTAAAGATCCTAAGAATGAGGATCCACCACCGCTTCCTTACTGCAGATTTAACGCAGCCCCCGAGGAAGGGGGTCAGTACACAATATGTACCAAGTATGTAAAACTGGAAAATATGAAATAATATCATAAGTTTAAAATAAACTGGAGTCGTGGAAGACAGTCAAAAAAAAAAACCGTACACTATGCCTTACTAACAATGAGAGTAACAAGTATAAACTTTACTGCATAAAATAGGAGGCTCATGATCAAAACAGGATCTCCCGCCCGTAGTATCATTAAGCAATCCTACTCCTGGGACTGTTTCACCCGCATGGGTCCTGTGGACCCGCATAAGGTCATCACCTCGCATGGGACTATTTCACCCGCATGAGGTCATCCACCTCGCATGGGACTATTTCACCCGCATGGGACTATTTCACCCGCATGGACCCTGTGGGCCCGCATGAGTACAAGCGCCGCACTCACATCATGGGTAGCAAATCCATGGCATAAATAGTAATAATAATAATAATAATAATACATAAATCAGCGCAACCGGCTACCATACATAACATAAGCACTACCGGCTTATCAAAACGTAAACGTAAGCAAGTTAAGAATATCTCCTAACTTCTTAATAACATTTCTAGTACATCCTCTCATTTTAGTTACTTAAGGCACTACATGTCGTTTTCAAAGTAAATCCGGGAATTTAACCCAAGTACCACGTACCATAAACCTTTTAAGAAAATGACTCCTTTTTATGTAAAACTCCCAAGATACTAATAACCATAGTATCAAGTCACGACAACTTTTCAAAGCAAGTCACGTTTACCTTTAAAAATGCAATAGGCTTCTAAATCAAGTGACTTCATTTCTTTTAAAACTTTAGGCAATTAATGCCTTAAAACAATTTGCCTTCCACAAATTCAAATCCTTTATCCGTACTTATTTTACTTGGAGTAAACCTTTCCTTGTTAACCTTTCATAAAGCTAATACAACCAACTTCCCATAAAGTTGTTATATTACCATTATACACTAGTCAAACACATCTCCCTATATCCAAGGGACTTATACCTTAAAACGAAACAAGTATCATATACTTAAAACAAGTGAAAAATGTCAAATCTTGTACGTCTACCGTACTACATAGGTACAACTACTCATGCTCAAGAGATAAGAAAGCTCCACATACCTCTTCGGTCAATCCACTTGCTAAGTCCAAAATACCGCACGTAATATGTCAACCTATAATGACCATAGTACGTTTATTAACCTCTAGTTTCAATGTAGACCTTTCCAAGTTCAAAGTTACTAATTTCTATGGAAAATTGGGCAGCATTTCCTTTGTTTCTACATACTTGCCACCCTTAACAAGGCCGAATTCAATATCCAAACGCCACATTTAAGGCCCAACAATCCAAACATTTCAAAGGGGATTACACACCTAAACTTGGGTGTGTAAAATTTTGCCCCATAAGGTACAACAATTAACTTAACAAGTTTAAGGTAGTTTTTAGGCTACAACATGCTCACATAACCTTTTTAACCAATCCTTTCATATCCAAACCATATTTATTACATGCAATGAATCTAAGAGCATTATTTACTACTACAAGTTCCTTCTTCTTCACATGCAACATCAATAACTAGCTACAAGAGAAGAATTGTTACCTTAGAGCTTTAGCCAAAATTATTCCAACAATTTTGCTAGCCTCCTTTCCAAGAACACCACCACAATAACTCCTACAAGCTAGCCACAAGCTTTCTTCTTGTCCTAACTTTTCAGATTTTCCTTAAGCTTTGAATTCCTCTTGGAATTCTAGAGAGAAGTGAGATCTTTAACTTAGAGAGAGAGAAGGATTTGAAAGATGACCAAGTCTTCAAGACTTGGTCAATATATAAGACACGCAAAAATCAGATGGGGACACTTGTCACCCACCCATGACCTCTTTAAAACAAAGCAAAGGCAGACTTTTCCACTACCGCAGAAACCCGCCTGGCCACGCCCCGCAACTCCCGCCGACTCTCAGACATTCGGCGCCGCGGCCCTGATCCCCGGCTCCGCGGCACTGCAACTTCAGCGAGCCCTCATATCTTTCCGCGCCATGTCTCGCGGCCGGCGCTGCCTCGCACCGCGCCGGGCCCGTGGCTCCTGCCCGAAACACCTTTCTGTCCGTCTGCGCACTGAACTTGTAACTACCATAACTTCCTACTCCGGTGTCCTATCGACGAACGGTTGTTGCGTTGGAAACTAGACTCAACGAACTACGCACTAGGCCTTTGAAACACCTAGAAACTCTTAATGTACCGTGTCATAACCTGCCCCAAAGTTGACTAAAACCCGTCCGAAACAATCCGTCAACTTATCTTTCGAAAATTTTAAGTCTTACTCCTTTCGTACGCTCTCATACGCATGGCCAGAACTACGGGTTATAACACACACAATTCCTAATCGATACCTACACTGAAGGGAGGGTAATCCATACAAGGATCGAATAAGTTCCAATACACAAGTTGAAGACTTAGATTTTATATTAAACTTAACTCAAGTATCCTATATACGGTAACCTAAGGTCCTATTTATAGTTTCATTAGGACCATTCTACGAAGGAAACTAAGGGACACAATTACAAGGCCATTTCGGCCGAAATAGGAACAATGAAAGAGGTTTAGTTGCCTTAGAAACCAAGTCAACTCTCGGCTATGGCTAGCACAATGTGAAAGAGTTTTGGTCATAATTTGAGACTTGTTTAAACCAAAACCTCTTCATATATTCCTTGTATAGGTCGAGATGTATTTGAATTTCAAAGACTTCATCATCTTGGAAGCATTTTTGTGACTTCCATTTTTTGTACCAACGTCTTAATTCTCAGCCAACCTTCAACCTTCTTATTTGAGCTTGACTTGTCCCTTGGGAGTTTCTTGTCCATGCCAACTTGTAATCCATGTCATTCTTCTCCTTACCATGGTGTGTTCTCAGTCTAGACTCTTCTTGTCCGTGCCACCTTAGCCTGGTTCTTTTCTAGGCTTCAACATTTCTACTACAAGCAATGATAGTGTCCTAAGGCAACCTAAGAGTTATTACATAAACTGAATATGTTTTAATAAGACTACTATCTAGACTAGAAATTAAAGAAACAAAATGTAATGCAAGGTCTCGACTAAGACAAACACACAAAGGCCAAATAAACTTGCTTCTTAGATCATTACGTGATGCAATTCATTATACTCCACATTTTATCCCATTTGAGGCATTTATCTGTAGGTAGATGGTGAATTATTGACATCCTCGACAAGCTACTTAATGGCTCAAGTTGGGAGTTTAAATTCATGGATTTTCTTGCATCATCAACCCTCGTCATCACTTCAGTTTAGGATAGATCAATGGTGCTTCTGAGTAAACACATTTTCCAGTACTCACTATACACTTGCTGCACCTTTTATATATGCAGGTTCTGTTCCGAGTTCTAGAAGTGGATAAGTCATTATCGATCACTGAGGCATATCTTTTGTAGTTTTCAAGGTGAGTTGTTGGCTGCTGTGCATCACTAGACTCCATATCTATCTTACTTTCTCTCTTTTACCTTTCAGAGAGTATTGTAGACATTTGCGACTTGTACTCCCTATTTAGAGGTTATTGTACTTATGACATCCAAATTTTGGGAGGTGTATGATTTAGATATTCGAAGTTTTATGCATTATGAGTCCGTTTTATTGACTTATGGGTTGTTTTTACCTATTTTTCCGCTTAATGATTGTTGAAATACATAGACTTCTACTTGGTTTCCCTACCGGTTAGGGTAGGTGTCCTCACAACCACTTTGAGATTTTAGATCATGACATATACACATTTGCAAAAGTGAATGGGGTAGTATTTGATTGAAGTTATTAACAAAGATGTGATCATGCATGGTTGGATAAGTACCATGCCTCACCTCAATGGGAGGTTCGAGAGAAATACATATCATTCTATGGCTATGTGAATATGTTGTTACACCCCATATCGGAGAGACACGATTGGAACTTAGACCTTTCCTACCGAACACCACATGCATGACTTTACCAAACTTCATAGTAAAAAAACGGGACGTCAAGCCATCCATGATAGATTGAAAGGAGTCAAAAGTGATAAACAACTTACGATACCAACCTAATAAGCATTTATGCATAGGTAAGAGCCGACAAGGCCACCATGATAGATTGTATACATATGCCAAAAAGGACATACATAACATCTATACACAATACTCAAGTCTACAAGCCTCCAAAAGTAGCATAAACATCATAAAGTTACGACAGGGCCCCGCCATACCCATAACATGTACACAAAACTATATCAACTTACACTAACACCTCTAAAATAAGAGGAGTGCTCCAACACCACACCTCAGCTTAGAACCTATTGAGGAGGGTCATCAATCGATCTACCTAAACCTGCAGGCATGAAATGCAGCACTCCCAGTAAAGTGATGTCCATACGAATGATGTACTGAATATGTAAGGCAAATAATAGCATGAGTAAGGACATCAAAGTAAAATAAAGACAAGAAGGATCAACATGCAACTCCGATTTTCACTATGTGAAATGAAATGCAATATGCAATGATATAATTGTTATACCCCGTATTTCCAGAGTATGTACGTGAGGGCGTACGTATAAAAATTGAAGCCTTAAAGTTGGCAAGGTTCGAAAATTTGGGCACAAGTGCCGAAAGGAGTCGTTTTTCGACGAAACGTTTTACTAAACTTACGAAGGGAAAAATACGGCTATGTCATTTTAAATTTTTGCGGATTTTTCCGAGAGACGAAACATTTTGGACCAACGGGAGGGTGACATGTGTCACCCTCACATTGGAAGCTTAGGGACGGCAAAGTGGACGATTGAGGTGGCTTGTAGTTGGTAGGATATTTTGTGCAAGTTGGTGTGGTAGATGGATAAGTGCACATGGCTTAATCCTAGCCCTACACTTGCCTAACACTTGGATGAATCTTGGCCATTGGTTAGCCATTGCTTGACCTATAAATACCCCTCTAAGTTGAAGACTTTCTTCATCCAAACTTGAGCAATCTTTCTAAGTCTCAAACTACTCCCTCCTCGAAGTTTCACCCACCACACCCTCCCCTTTGAGAGGCCCCTTGGCCGAAACCTACGCCCCCACCCCCCTAGCCTAGTTGTTTTCGTATAAATACCCCCCTTTGTGGTATAGAAATACTTCTCCAAGTATTGTTATAATTCCCAAATACTTTATCCCTTATACCTTGTAGTACTTTCCAAAGTTACCTCTATACAAAAAGCCCGGAAAATACTATTATACTTTCCCTCAGTCACAAAAACGAAACCCTAAGGAAAATCTCCATAATTGGTTGGAGTACTAAGTAGGAGTTGTGTAGAACTTCTAAGGGTTGTTTGGAGCGGATTGGAGCACTCGGAGTAGGAGCTTAACGTTGCTCAGGATCGACTTTTAACTTGGATAATTTTGGGCTCATCGAGGTAAATACTACTGTCCTTCTATTGTAATTGGGAATTACATACTGTAGTTGAATTTAAATGAATATAAGATTCATAGAAGAGATTTGAACTATAATGGAAGGATATTACAGAAAAGACTTGAACTGAAATCACATCAGAAAAATATTAGAGTAGAAGATTAAAATCAGATTTACATAGATCAGATTTACTGAGATCGATAACCTTCATCGTTGAATGTTCTGCAAGTAGCATGTGCTACTTAGAAGGTGGACAAGGCTAGCCGGGTTATAGCCGTGGAGCGTTTTGCTTATAGTCGATAATCGTCGCGAGGTATGTGATTCTTCCTATACTCTTGAGCATGAAGTATTTTAAAAGAATACATATAGTACGGTAGACGTACGTGTGGCAATGTCTTTTGACTTAAGCCTGAATAATATGTATATATTATATGGTAGATGTACGTGTGCTAACTGAATATAGTTGTACGACAATGTCTTTTGACTTAAGCCTGAATAATAAGAACCTTGAAATATTGTAAAAGGAATATAGATATAGTACGGTAGACGTACGTGTGTTAACTGAATGTAGTGTTACGGCAATGTCTTTTGACTTAAGCCTGAATAAGAAGAATCTTGAAGTATTTCAAAAGAAATAAGAAACCTTTTTGAAAGAAGAGTAATACTTGGTTTTGAAAATATAAGAGTTATACTAGCTTTATGAGAAGTTAGGTATAACGTCCTAAGAGAGATAAAAAGAATGGTTTACTGATTTTTAGAAGTTAAGAGACTTAATCTTAAAAGATAAGAGACTTGACTTAATTGTATTGATATGAAGTTTGTTAAAAGTGTGAAACCTCATTCGTGAGTAATGAGTACTTGGTTTTAAAAGGAATAATGTTTTTGATTTGAAATCGAATGTATCGACAAACCATTGCAGCGTTAATAAAGGAAAATGTATTGAATAATGAAGTATTGTATTAAAACCAGTAGAAACCTCCATCTGCATAGAAGTTAAGATGAGACAAAATGATATTACATTTTCTAGATCATGGCTGCTTTAATAAATGGTTATAAACAAGAATAAACTGCTCACGCTTATGGCATATGTTACTCAAATGTTTTAAAAGAGATTAAGACATTGAACTATGAAACTTTTCTAAAATAAAGAGCCTTGAGTAATTGAAATTAGGCAAACTGGAACCTTAGGGAAAAGAATGTGGTTGAAAAGGAAAGTGTTTTGGTTTACCTGAAAATGTGAGTCACTTTATTTTATACTACGGGTATCGGGTGACTTTTATAAAAGGAATGGATCTCTTTAAAAAGGAATTTAACGTACGTAGTACTTTAGGGTTAACACCCGGATTTTGACTTAAAATGAAAGTACTTTGAGTTGTGTATAACTTTCCTATGCTTGTTGTTGTGTACCTTGCCTATGCTTGTTGTTGTGTAACTTGCCTATGCTTGTTGTTGGGTAACTTGTCTATGTTTATTGAGATAGTCTTTGTTGTGCAAGAATTGTGTTTCTATTCTATCGCGTCTATCGATGGAGGGCCGGTTGACTTGTTGAGAACTTACTTGGATTTACCGGCAGTGATGGAAGATTCCACGGGTACGCTTCCATTATTATTATTACATGGGCATGTCTACACCGATGATGTGGACATGTGACCATTATGGTTATTTATGGCGAAGTATCGTGACTTACGATTGTGATCGGGTGTGTAGCCTGATTACTTGCCCCCGTCAGCTACGTGACGCAGGTGGATCTGGTATAGGTTATTGCACCTGCCACGTGTCAGCTTCGCGGTGAAGTATCGTGACTTACGGTTGTGATCGGGTGCGTAGCCTGTTTACTTGCCCCCGTCAGCTACATGACGCAGGTGGATCTTGTATAGGTTATTGCACCTGCCACGTGTCAGCTTCGCGAGTCAGTATTTGGATGGAGCTTCGTGACTTACGGTTGTGATGCAGTGCGTGGCGATTCACTTGCCCCGTCGCCACGTGACGCAGCGAGCCGCGAGGCTATTGCACTTGCCACGTGTCGCCTTCATGATATGGTTGTACAAAGATTATTGTACGGTCGGATCTGGTAGTTATACTTGCCCCGTACGGTTTTATTGACACAGGTAGGACCTGGTGTTCACATATACTCCTTGGTGTTGTTATATCATAGACTGCCGGCAGTGAGGAAGGAATTCCATGGGCACGAGTGATGATTTGGAGGGCGTGAGTCCCTGACTTGATATGACTGTTTATATGTGGTGTACTGTAGTTTGGTTATCATACATGTCTCCTGCTTTATATAGACTGCTATGATTTCATTCTGATTTTACGATTCACATACTTGGTACTGTTATCGACCTCCTTCGGTTGCGTTCACGCCGCAGTAGAGGTACATCGCCGTCGATCCCCGCTTTAGGATCACCTTTCGTCTTGGAAGCCCGTTCCTTCGGAGGCTTATCTTTGGTATGTTACCACGATGTCTGTAGGTTTTGTACATTCGTGGTATGGCGGCCCTGTCCCGTCATAGTTGTTGTATAAATCTTAGAGGTCTGTAGCACTGTTGTGGGCATGGTTGTAAGGATTGTAACTGTTCAATTGTCTATATATATATGTGTTGAAAGGCAACCATTTTGGTTAGCCTATTTTCTTTTATCTTGATCCATGTCTATTTGAATGTTTAAGTTTTTATTTCACCGGTTTTTCTCTCGATGTTGTATCACCAGGTGCCCGGTAAGGCACGACCACGCCCCGGTTCGGTCGTGACAAAAGTGGTATCGAGCGATTAGTCCTCGGAAAGTGTCTACAGGCATCGTGTCTAGTAGAGTCTTGATTATCGATGTGTTGTGCACCACATCTATAATCGTGGAGGCTGCAGGACGTTTAGGATTGGTTTCTATTCTTCTCATTACGAGATCGTGCCTTAGAGTGTGTGATAAGTTGGACCTCCGACGCATTCGTTTTCACGATTATGCCTCCGCGCAAGGCAACCCGGGCCCAGAAGGGCAAGGCAGCAGAGGGAGTTGCGAGTAGAGCAGCGGCAGTCTCTACAGAGACCACAATACCTGAGCCTCGACCCGCACCGGAGCAGAGGAGATGAGTTACGCGAGTGGGCGATTAATGGCCGTTGTGGCGACTTGAGGATAGTGGGACGCAGCAGTTCGATGAGCACCAGTGGTTCACCCCGCATCGATAGTTTGAGGCTACGGATTTTCTCGAGATGTAACCCGCGAGTTTTATGGGTCGAGGCACGAGGATGATCCGCAGGAGTTCATCCGCAGCTACGGATCGTGAGAGTGATCAAGGCATCGGAGACCGAGTCGGTGGTCCTAGGTTCGCATCGGCCGCGTGATACCGCTGATCGGTTTGATTCGTGAGCCGCCCGGGAGGGCATGACTTCGGTGTATGGGACGAGTTCTCGGAGGCATTTCTTGCACACTTCTTGCCTCCACGGATGAGGAGGGCTCGGCCGACAGATTTTTGGTGTTGCGTAATCCGGGCGCATTCGGGAGTACAATGTGGAGTTCGACTCATTGGCCCGGTACGTCCCCGCGTTAGTAGCTAGTATGGAGGATCGAGTGCACCGATATGTTACAGGGCTCGATGATTACCTAGCAGAGAGTTGTTCGGGTGTAGCTCTTCAGTCGGGCATGGACATTGCCCGCATGCAGGCTTATACACTTGGAAGTGAGGAGCGGAGAAATCGACGGAATGACCAAGATCAGCAGAAGAGGGCCAGAATAGCAGGGTCCTTTGGTGACTTTCGAGGCGGACCGCCTCAGCAGCAGACTAGTTATGTACCTCCGCCAGTACAGAGTGGTCCTCCACAGCCTTCGGGACCTTCGGGATATTCAGGAGTGCCTGGCTCCCATGTTTCAGATTTTCAAGGGAGTAGGAGTGCTCGCCGGATGAGGCCACCCGTATCTCAGTGTGACCATTGTGGTAAAGCCCATAGAGGGGAATGTCGTACTGGTTTGGGAGATTGCTATACTTGCGGCCGACAGGGCCATTTGACGGGAGACTGTCCGACCAGGGGTAGCACTGGTGGGATAGCACAGACTACTAGATCAGTTGCGGGTTCTTCACCTTCTATAGCTAGGCAGGATGTTCATACACCGGCAGGCCACGGCAGAGGTCGCGGTGGAAGTTCCCAGTTTTAGCGGTCCTTTGAACCGCCCATTTTCAGGTATATCCTTAACCCTCTAGAGACTTGTATGTATTGATGTGATGATAATGTGTTAAGTGTTATGTTCGGATAGCTTTGTGCAAAAATGTGATTTAGAAGCCTGGTTAGTAAAGGGTAAGCCTGGGGGTGAGAAAATGATGAACCTTAGAATATTACAGTTGAGACCTTAGAGGTAAGGCCGTCTTGAGTACAAGTTCTTGCGGGTGATCTTTGTCAGAATGTATAAGTATACGTGGAGTATTGTGGGAAAATTCCTGGGGTGGTGTAAAATGGAAGTGGTAGCTTTCATGACCTGTATAGGTAAGATTGTTCCGGATCGGGAAACAAGAGCGTGATGCGTTAAGTGGGTCGGGTTGGGGCCATGTTGAGGGCCAACCCGCGACCTGTTTCGAGGTGGGGTCAGCTCTGGGTGGTCCCGCCAGGTGGTAGGGTCACGAGGGTGCTAGGCCCAAGTTTAGATGATCATCGTATGAGTTCGTGGATAGGTTCGACCAGAAGCGGATCGTGAAGGCCGGGAATGGCCTTAAGGAAGATTGAGACTAGTAAGATGACCAAGTTTGGAAGTGGTGACTCCAAAGCTTTGGGAACTAAAGAGATGGCTAAAGTTTGGTACGTATACTAAAAGAGTTCAAGTGTTCGAGAAGGGTACGACGAGTAAGGAAGGAAGAGAACGTGTGTTATTTCGTGGCCAGGTGTGGCCTTGGCAACGTGTTAGAGGAACTTCATCGTTGTCCGTCTTGAGAAGGAACATTCGGGACGAATGTTTCTAAGGAGGGGAGAATGTTATACCCCGTATTTCCAGAGTATGTACGTGAGGGCGTACGTATAAAAATTGAAGCCTTAAAGTTGGCAAGGTTCGAAAATTTAGGCACAAGTGCCGAAAGGAGTCGTTTTTCGACGAAACGTTTTACTAAACTTACGAAGGGAAAAATACGGCTATGTCATTTTTAATTTTTGCGGATTTTTCCGAGAGACGAAACATTTTGGACCAACGGGAGGGTGACATGTGTCACCCTCACATTGGAAGCTTAGGGACGGCAAAGTGGACGATTGAGGTGGCTTGTAGTTGGTAGGATATTTTGTGCAAGTTGGTGTGGTAGATGGATAAGGTGCACATGGCTTTATCCTAGCCCTACACTTGCCTAACACTTGGATGAATCTTGGTCATTGGTTGGCCATTGCTTGACCTATAAATACCCCTCTAATTTGAAGACTTTCTTCATCCAAACTTGAGAAATCTTTCTAAGTCTCAAACTACTCCCTCCCTCTTGAGTTTCGTCCACCACACCCCCTCCCCCTTTGAGAGGCCCCTTGGCCGAAACCTACCCCCCCACCCCCCTAGCCTAGTTATTTTCGTATAAATACCCCCCTTTGTGGTATAGAAATACTTCTCCAAGTATTGTTATAATGCCCAAATACTTTAGCCCTTATACCTTGTAGTACTTTCCAAAGTTACCTCTATACGAAAAGCCCGGAAAATACTATTATACTTTCCCTCAGTCACAAAAACGAAACCCTAAGGAAAATCTCCATAATTGGTTGGAGTACTAAGTAGAAGTTGTGTAGAACTTCTAAGGGTTGTTTGGAGCGGATTGGAGCACTCGGAGTAGGAGCTTAACGTTGCTCAGGATCGACTTTTAACTTGGATAATTTTGGGCTCATCGAGGTAAATACTATTGTCCTTCTATTGTAATTGGGAATTACATATTGTAGTTGAATTTAAATGAATATAAGATTCATAGAAGAGATTTGAATCAGAATGGAAGGATATTACGTAAAAGACTTGAATCAAATCACATCAAGAATATTAGAGTAGAAGATTAAAATCGTATTTACATAGATTTGATTTCTGATGGTCGATAACCTTCATTGGTTGAATGTTCTCGCAAGTAGCATGTGCTACTTAGAAGGTGGACAAGGCTAGCCGTTATAGCCGTGAGCGTTTTGCTTATAGTCGATAATCGTCGCGAGGTATGTGATTCTTCCTATACTCTTGAGCATGAAGTATTTTAAAAGAATACATATAGTACGGTAGACGTACGTGTGGCAATGTCTTTTGACTTAAGCCTAAATAATATGTATATATTATATGGTAGATGTACGTGTGCTAACCGAATATAGTAGTACGACAATGTCTTTTGACTTAAGCTGAATAATAAGAACCTTGAAATATTTTAAAAGGAATATAGATATAGTACGGTGACGTCGTGTTAATCGAATGTAGTGTTACGCAATATCTTTTGACTTAAGCTGAATAAGAAGAATCTTGAAGTATTTCAAAAGAAATAAGAAACCTTTTGAAAGAAGAGTAATACTTGGTTTTGAAAACATAAGAGTTATACTAGCTTTATGTGAAGTTAGGTATAACGTCCTAAGAGAGATAAAAGAATAGTTTATCGATTTTTAGAAGTTAAGAGACTTAATCTTAAAAGATAAGAGACTTGACTTAATTGTATTGATATGAAGTTTGTTAAAAGTGTGAAACCTCATTCGTGAGTAATGAGTACTTGGTTTTAAAAGGAATAATGTTTCTTGATTTGGAAATCGAATGTGTATCGACAAACCATTGCAGCGTTAATAAAGGAAAATGTATTGAATAATGAAGTATTGTATTAAAACGTAGAAACCTCCATCCGCATAGAAGTTAAGATGAGACAAAATGATATTACATTTTCTAGATCATGGCTGCTTTAATAAATGGTTATAAACAAGAATAAACTGCTCACGCTTATGACATATGTTACTCAAATGTTTTAAAAGAGATTAAGACATTGAACTATGAAACTTTTCTAAAATAAAGAGCCTTGAGTAATTGAAATTAGGCAAACCGAACCTTAGGGAAAAGAATGTGGTTGAAAAGGAAAGTGTTTTGGTTTACCTGAAAATGTGAGTCACTCTATTTTATACTACGGGTATCGGGTGACTTTTATAAAAGGAATGGATCTCTTTAAAAAGGAATTTAACGTACGTAGTACTTTAGGGTTAACACCCGGATTTTGACTTAAAATGAAAGTACTTTGAGTTGTGTATAACTTGCCTATGCTTGTTGTTGTGTACCTTGTCTATGCTTGTTGTTGTGTAACTTGCCTATGCTTGTTGTTGGGTAACTTGCCTATGTTTATTGAGATAGTCTTTGTTGTGCAAGAATTGTGTTTCTATTCTATCGCGTCTATCGATGGAGGGCCGGTTGACTTGTTGAGAACTTACTTGGACTTACCGGCAGTGACGGAAGATTCCACGGGTACGCTTCCATTATTATTATTACATGGGCATGTCTACACCGATGATGTGGACATGTGACCATTATGGTTATTTATGGCGAAGTATCGTGACTTACGGTTGTGATCGGGTGTGTAGCCTGTTTACTTTCCCCCGTCAGCTACGTGACGCAGGTGGATCTGGTATAGGTTATTGCACCTGCCACGCGTGTCAGCTTCGCGGCGAAGTATCGTGACTTACGGTTGTGATCGGGTGCGTAGCCTGTTTACTTGCCCCCGTCAGCTACGTGACGCAGGTGGATCTTGTATAGGTTATTGCACCTGCCACGTGTCAGCTTCGCGAGTCAGTATTTGGATGGAACTTCGTGACTTACGGTTGTGATCTGGTGCGTAGCCGATTCACTTGCCCCCGCTACCACGTGCACGGTGGAGTGGAGGCTATTGCACTTGCCACGTGTCGCCTTCATGATATGGTTGTACAAGATATTGTACGGTCGGATCTGGTAGTTATACTTGCCCAGACGGTTTTATTGACACGTAGGACTCGGTGTTCACATATACTCCTTGGTGTTGTTATATCATGATCGCGGCGGTGAGGAAGGAATTCCACGCACGAGTGATGATTTGGAGGCGTGAGTCACGACTTGATATGACTGTTATATGTGGTGATCGTAGTTTGGTTATCATACATGTCTCCCGCTTTATATAGATCGCTATGATTTCATTCTGATTTTACAGTTTCACATACTTGGTACCTGTTGTACTGACCTCCTTCGGGGGGCTGCGTTCATGCCGCAGGTAGAGGTACATCGGCTGTTGATCCCCGCTTTTAGGATCACCTTTCAGCGTCTTGGGAAGCTCCGTTCCTTCGGAGGCTTATCTTTGGTATGTTACCCTGAGTCTGGAGGTTCTTGTACATTCAGGGGTATGGCGGGGCCCTGTCCCGTCATAGTTGTTGTATAAATCTTAGAGGTCTGTAGCACTGTTGTGGGCAGGGTTGTAAGGATTGTAACTGTTCAATTGTCTATATATATATGTGTTGAAAGGCAACAGTTTTGGTTGACCTATTTTCTTTTATCTTGATCCATGTCTATTTGAATGTTTAAGTTTTTATTTCCGCTGGTTTTTCTCTGATGTTGTATCACTAGGGTGCCCGGGTTAAGGCACGATCCACGCCCCGTTCGGTCGTGACAAAAGTGGTATCGAGCGATTAGTCCTCGAAAGTGTCTACGCACCGTGTCAGTAGAGTCTTGATTATCGATGTTGTGCATCACATCTATAATCGTGAGGTCGCAGGACGTTTAGGATTAGTTTCTATTCTTCTCATTACGAGATCGTGCCTTAGAGTCGTGTGATAAGTTGGACCCTCCGACGTACTTCATTTTCACGATTATGCCTCCGCGCAAGGCAACCCTAGACCGTGGGCAAGGCAAACAGAGGAGTCGCGAGTAGAGCGTGGCAGCCTCTACAGAGACCACAAGACTGAGCCTCGATCCCGCACCGGGAGCAGAGGAGATGAGTTACAAGGAGTGGCGATTAATGGCGAGTCAGGCCGACTTGAGGATAGCCGAGGCGGCAGCCTGAGCACCAATGGTTCACCCAGCATCGAGATAGTTTGAGGCTACGGATTTTACGAGATGTAACCCGCCAGAGTTTTATGGGTCGAGGCACGAGGATGATCCGCAGGAGTTCATCCGGCGATTCAGCCGGATCGTAGAGTGATCAAGGCATCGAGACCGAGTCGGTGGTCCTAGGTTCGCATCGCCGCGTGATACCGCGATCGATTGGTTTGATTCGCGAGCTGTCCCGGAGGGCATGCACTTCCACCGTATGGGACGAGTTCTCGAGGCATTTCTTGCACACTTCGCCTCGCGGATGAGGAGGGCTCGCCGACAGATTTTTGGTGTCATGGCGAATCAGGCGACGGTTCGGGAGTACAATGTGGAGTTCGACTCATTGGCCCAGACGTCCCCGTTAGTAGCTAGTATGGAGGATCGAGTGCACCGATATGTTACAGGGTTCGATGATTACCTAGCAGAGAGTTGTTCGGGTGTACCTCTTCAGCCGGGCATGGACATTGCCCGCATGCAGGCTTATGCACTTGGAAGTGAGGAGCGGAGAAATCGACGGAATGACCAAGATCAGCAGAAGAGGGCCAGAACAGCAGGGTCCTTTGGTGACTTTCGAGGCGGACCGCCTCGCCAAAGAGACAAGTTATGTACCTCCGCCAGTACAGAGTGGTCCTCCACAGCCTTCGGGACCTTCGGGATATTCAGGAGCAGGTCGGGGCTCCCATGTTTCAGATTTTCAGGGGAGTTGGAGTGCTCGCCGGATGAGGCCACCCGTATCTCAGTGTGACCATTGTGGTAAAGCCCATGAGAGAATGTCGATCGGTTTGGGAGATTGCTATACTTGCGGCCATGTGGCCATTTGACGAGATCGTCCGACTGGGTAGCATCGGTGGGATAGCACAGACTACTAGATCGATTGCGGGTTCTTCACCTTCTATAGCTAGGCGGGATGTTCATACACCTACAGCCACGCAGAGGTCGCGGTGGAAGTTCCCAGTTTTAGCGGTCCTTTGAACCGCCCATTTTCAGGTATATCCTTAACCCTCTAGAGACTTGTATGTATTGATGTGATGATAATGTGTTAAGTGTTATGTTCGGATAGCTTTGTGCAAAAATGTGATTTAGAAGCCTGGTTAGTAAAGGGTAAGCCTGGGGGTGAGAAAATGATGAACCTTAGAATATTACAATGAGACCTTAGAGGTAAGGCCGCCTTGAGTACAAGTTCTTGCGGGTGATCTTTGTCAGAATGTATAAGTATACGTGGAGTATTGTGGGAAAATTCCTGGGGTGGTGTAAAATGGAAGTGGTAGCTTTCATGACCTGTATAGGTAAGATTGTTCCGGATCGGGAAACAAGAGCGTGATGCGTTAAGTGGGTCGGGTTGGGGCCATGTTGAGGGCCAACCCGCGACTGCTTCGGCGCTGGGTCACCGGGTGGTCCCGCCAGGTGGTAGGGTCACGAGGGTGCTAGGCCCAAGTTTAGATGATCATCGTATGAGTTCGTGGATAGGTTCGACCAGAAGCGGATCGTGAAGGCCGGGAATGGCCTTAAGGAAGATTGAGACTAGTAAGATGACCAAGTTTGGAAGTGGTGACTCCAAAGCTTTGGGAACTAAAGAGATGGCTAAAGTTTGGTACGTATACTAAAAGAGTTCAAGTGTTCGAGAAGGGTACGACGAGTAAGGAAGGAAGAGAACGTGTGTTATTTCGTGGCCAGGTGTGGCCTTGGCAACGTGTTAGAGGAACTTCATCGTTGTCCGTCTTGAGAAGGAACATTCGGGACGAATGTTTCTAAGGAGGGGAGAATGTTATACCCCGTATTTCCAGAGTATGTACGTGAGGGCGTACGTATAAAAATTGAAGCCTTAAAGTTGGCAAGGTTCGAAAATTTAGGCACAAGTGCCGAAAGGAGTCGTTTTTCGACGAAACGTTTTACTAAACTTCACGAAGGAAAAATACGGCTATGTCATTTTTAATTTTTATGATTTTTCCGAGAGACGAAACATTTTGGACCAACGGGAGGGTGACATGTGTCACCCTCACATTGGAAGCTTAGGGACGGCAAAGTGGACGATTGAGGTGGCTTGTAGTTGGTAGGATATTTTGTGCAAGTTGGTGTGGTAGATGGATAAGGTGCACATGGCTTTATCCTAGCCCTACACTTGCCTAACACTTGGATGAATCTTGGTCATTGGTTGGCCATTGCTTGACCTATAAATACCCCTCTAATTTGAAGACTTTCTTCATCCAAACTTGAGAAATCTTTCTAAGTCTCAAACTACTCCCTCCCTCTTGAGTTTCTGGCCCACCACACCCCTCCCCTTTGAGAGGCCCTTGGCCGAAACCTACCCCCACCCCTAGCCTAGTTATTTTCAGATAAATACCCCCTCAGGTATAGAAATACTTCTCCAAGTATTGTTATAATGCCCAAATACTTTAGCCCTTATACCTTGTAGTACTTTCCAAAGTTACCTCTATACGAAAAGCCCGGAAAATACTATTATACTTTCCCTCAGTCACAAAAACGAAACCCTAAGGAAAATCTCCATAATTGGTTGGAGTACTAAGTAGAAGTTGTGTAGAACTTCTAAGGGTTGTTTGGAGCGGATTGGAGCACTCGGAGTAGGAGCTTAACGTTGCTCAGGATCGACTTTTAACTTGGATAATTTTGGGCTCATCGAGGTAAATACTATTGTCCTTCTATTGTAATTGGGAATTACATATTGTAGTTGAATTTAAATGAATATAAGATTCATAGAAGAGATTTGAACTGTAATGGAAGGATATTACAGAAAAGACTTGAACTGAAATCACATCAGAAGAATATTAGAGTAGAAGATTAAAACTGTATTTACATAGGACTGTATTTACAGTAGACTGATAACCTTCATTGGTTGAATGTTCTGCAAGTAGCATGTGCTACTTAGAAGGTGGACAAGGCTAGCCGGGTTATAGCCGTGGAGCGTTTTGCTTATAGTCGATAATCGTCGCGAGGTATGTGATTCTTCCTATACTCTTGAGCATGAAGTATTTTAAAAGAATACATATAGTACGGTAGACGTACGTGTGGCAATGTCTTTTGACTTAAGCCTAAATAATATGTATATATTATATGGTAGATGTACGTGTGCTAACTGAATATAGTAGTACGACAATGTCTTTTGACTTAAGCCTGAATAATAACAACCTTGAAATATTTTAAAAGGAATATAGATATAGTACGGTAGACGACGTGTTAATCGAATGTAGTGTTACGCAATGTCTTTTGACTTAAGCCTGAATAAGAAGAATCTTGAAGTATTTCAAAAGAAATAAGAAACCTTTTTGAAAGAAGAGTAATACTTGGTTTTGAAAACATAAGAGTTATACTAGCTTTATGTGAAGTTAGGTATAACGTCCTAAGAGAGATAAAAAGAATGGTTTACTGATTTTTAGAAGTTAAGAGACTTAATCTTAAAAGATAAGAGACTTGACTTAATTGTATTGATATGAAGTTTGTTAAAAGTGTGAAACCTCATTCGTGAGTAATGAGTACTTGGTTTTAAAAGGAATAATGTTTTACTGATTTCGGAAATCAGAATGTGTATCGACAAACCATTGCAGCGTTAATAAAGGAAAATGTATTGAATAATGAAGTATTGTATTAAAACCAGTAGAAACCTCCATCTGCATAGAAGTTAAGATGAGACAAAATGATATTACATTTTCTAGATCATGGCTGCTTTAATAAATGGTTATAAACAAGAATAAACTGCTCACGCTTATGACATATGTTACTCAAATGTTTTAAAAGAGATTAAGACATTGAACTATGAAACTTTTCTAAAATAAAGAGCCTTGAGTAATTGAAATTAGGCAAACCGAACCTTAGGAAAAGAATGTGGTTGAAAAGGAAAGTGTTTTGGTTTACACGAAATGTGAGTCACTCTATTTTATACTACGGGTATCGGGTGACTTTTATAAAAGGAATGGATCTCTTTAAAAAGGAATTTAACGTACGTAGTACTTTAGGGTTAACACCCGGATTTTGACTTAAAATGAAAGTACTTTGAGTTGTGTATAACTTGCCTATGCTTGTTGTTGTGTACCTTGTCTATGCTTGTTGTTGTGTAACTTGCCTATGCTTGTTGTTGGGTAACTTGCCTATGTTTATTGAGATAGTCTTTGTTGTGCAAGAATTGTGTTTCTATTCTATCGTCTTCATCGGAGGGCCGATTGACTTGTTGAGAACTTACTTGGACTTACCGGCAGTGACGGAAGATTCCACGGGTACGCTTCCATTATTATTATTACATGGGCATGTCTACACCGATGATGTGGACATGTGACCATTATGGTTATTTATGGCGAAGTATCGTGACTTACGGTTGTGATCGTGTGTAGCTGCTTACTTTCCCCGCCCACGTGACGCAGGTGGATCTGGTATAGGTTATTGCACCTGCCACGCGTGTCAGCTTCGCGGCGAAGTATCGTGACTTACGGTTGTGATCGCGCGAGCTGCTTATTTACTTGCCCCGTCGCCACGTGACGCAGGTGGATCTTGTATAGGTTATTGCACCTGCCACGTGTCAGCTTCGCGAGTCAGTATTTGGATGGAACTTCGTGACTTACGGTTGTGATCAGCGCGAGTCGATTCACTTGCCCCCGCTACCACGCGTACAGTGGAGTCGGTGGAGGCTATTGCACTTGCCACGTGTCGCCTTCATGATATGGTTATACAAGATATTGTACGGTCGGATCCGTAGTTATACTTGCCCCAGACGGTTTTATTGACACGTAGGACTCGTGTTCACATATACTCCTTGGTGTTGTTATATCATAGATCGCGGCCAGTGAAGGAATTCCACGCACGAGTGATGATTTGGAGGCGTGAGTCCCCGACTTGATATGATTGTTTATATGTGCATCGTAGTTTGGTTATCATACATGTCTCCCGCTTTATATAGATCGCTATGATTTCATTTACTGATTTTACGCTTTCACATACTTGGTACTGTTATCGACCTCCTTCGGCCGCGTTCATGCCGCAGTAGAGGTACATCGGCCGTCGATCCCCGCTTAGGATCACCTTTCGCCTTGGGAAGCTCCATTCCTTCGAGGCTTATCTTTGGTATGTTACCACGATGTCAGTAGGTTCTTGTACATTCGTGGTATGGCGGGCCCCGTCCCGTCATAGTTGTTGTATAAATCTTAGAGGTCTGTGAGTAATCGCGGGTGGTTGTAAGGATTAGAATCGCTCAATTGTCTATATATATATGTGTTGAAAGGCAACAGCTTTTGGTTGACCTATTTTCTTTTATCTTGATCCATGTCTATTTGAATGTTTAAGTTTTTATTTCACTGGTTTTTCTCTCGATGTTGTATCACTAGGGTGCCCGTTAAGGCACGACCACGCCCCGGTTCGGTCGTGACAAAAGTGGTATCGAGCGATTAGTCCTCGTAAAGTGTCTACGCATCGTGTTCAGTAGAGTCTTGATTATCGATGTGTTGCGCATCACATCTATAATCGTGAGGTCGCAGGACGCTTAGGATTGGTTTCTATTCTTCTCATTCGAGATCGTGCCTTAGAGCCGTGTGATAAGTTGGACCCTCTCGACGCATTCATTTTCACCAGTTATGCCTCCGCGCAAGGCAACCCTAGACCAGAAGGGCAAGGCAGCAGAGGGAGCTGCGAGTAGAGCCGCGGCAGTCTCTCCAGAGACCACAAGACTCGAGCCTCCACCCCGCACCGGAGCAGCAGGAGATGAGTTACAAGCGAGTGGCCCGCGATAACGGCCGTAGTCAGGCTGACTGAGGATAGCCGAGGCAGCCCAAAGAGCACCAGTGGTTCACCCTAGATCAGATAGTTTGAGGCTACGGGATTTTCTGAGATGTAACCCGCCAGAGTTTTATGGGTCGAGGCCTGAGGATGATCCGCAGGAGTTCATCCGGCAGTTACAGCGGATCATGAGAGTGATCAAGGCATCGGAGACCGAGTCAGTGGTCCTAGGTTCGCATCGGCTGCGTGATACCGCAGTCGACTGGTTTGATTCGTGGGAGCTGTCCCGGGGAGGGCATGCACTTCCAGCTGTATGGGACGAGTTCTCAGAGGCATTTCTTGCACACTTCTTGCCTCCACAGATGAGGAGGGCTCGGGCCGACAGATTTTTGGTGTTGCGCGCAAATCCGCGTACGGTTCGGGAGTACAATGTGGAGTTCGACTCATTGGCCCGGTACGTCCCCGCGTTAGTAGCTAGTATGGAGGATCGAGTGCACCGATATGTTACAGGGCTCGATGATTACCTAGCAGAAAGTTGTTCGGGTGTAGCTCTTCAGCCGGGCATGGACATTGCCCGCATGCAGGCTTATGCACTGGGAAGTGAGGAGCGGAGAAATCGACGGAATGACCAAGATCAGCAGAAGAGGGCCAGAACAGCAGGGTCCTTTGGTGACTTTCGAGGCGGACCGCCTCAGCAGCAGACTAGTTATGTACCTCCGCCAGTACAGAGTGGTCCTCCACAGCCTTCGGGACCTTCGGGATATTCAGTGAGCGTGCCTGGGCTCCATGTTTCAGATTTTCGGGAGTTGGAGTCACGGATGAGGCCACCCGTATCTCAGTGTGACCGTTGTGGTAAAGCCCATAGGGGGGAATGTCGTACTGGTTTGGGAGATTGCTATACTTGCGGCCGACATGGCCATTTGACGAGATCGTCCGACTGTGGGTAGCATCGTGGATAGCACAGACTACTAGATCGGGCCATGGTTCTTCACCTTCTATAGCTAGGCAGATGTTCATACACCGCAGCCACTACAGAGGTCGCGGTGGAAGTTCCCGCTTTAGCGGTCCTTTGAACCGCCCATTTTCGTATATCCTTAACCTCTGAGACTTGTATGTATTGATGTGATGATAATGTGTTAAGTGTTATGTTCGGATAGCTTTGTGCAAAAATGTGATTTAGAAGCCCGTTAGTAAAGGGTAAGCCTGGGGTGAGAAAATGATGAACCTTAGAATATTACGGTTGAGACCTTAGAGGTAAGGCCGCCTTGAGTACAAGTTCTTGGGTGATCTTTGTCGAATGTATAAGTATACGTGGAGTATTGTGGGAAAATTCCCGGGTGGTGTAAAATGGAAGTGGTAGCTTTCATGACCAGATAGGTAAGATTGTTCGGATCGGAAACAAGAGCGTGACGCGTTAAGCTGGTCGGTTGGGGCCATGTTGAGGGCCAACCCGCGACCTGTTTCGAGGTGGGGTCAGCTCTGGGTGGTCCCGCCAGGTGGTAGGGTCACGAGGGTGCTAGGCCCAAGTTTAGATGATCATCGTATGAGTTCGTGGATAGGTTCGACCAGAAGCGGATCGTGAAGGCCGGGAATGGCCTTAAGGAAGATTGAGACTAGTAAGATGACCAAGTTTGGAAGTGGTGACTCCAAAGCTTTGGGAACTAAAGAGATGGCTAAAGTTTGGTACGTATACTAAAAGAGTTCAAGTGTTCGAGAAGGGTACGACGAGTAAGGAAGGAAGAGAACGTGTGTTATTTCGTGGCCAGGTGTGGCCTTGGCAACGTGTTAGAGGAACTTCATCGTTGTCCGTCTTGAGAAGGAACATTCGGGACGAATGTTTCGGGCGAGGGGAGAATGTTATACCCGTATTTCCGCAGTATGTACGTGAGGGCGACGATAAAAATTGAAGCCTTAAAGTTGGCAAGGTTCGAAAATTTAGGCACAAGTGCCGAAAGGAGTCGTTTTACTGGCGAAACGCTTTACTAAACTTACGAAGGGAAAATACGGCTATGTCATTTTTAATTTTGCGGATTTTTCCGAGAGACGAACATTTTGGACAACGGAGGGTGACATGTGTCACCCTCACATTGGAAGCTTAGGGACGGCAAAGTGGACGATTGAGGTGGCTTGTAGTTGGTAGGATATTTTGTGCAAGTTGGTGTGGTAGATGGATAAGGTGCACATGGCTTTATCCTAGCCCTACACTTGCCTAACACTTGGATGAATCTTGGTCATTGGTTGGCCATTGCTTGACCTATAAATACCCCTCTAATTTGAAGACTTTCTTCATCCAAACTTGAGAAATCTTTCTAAGTCTCAAACTACTCCTCTCTCGAGTTTCGGCCCACCACACCCCTCCCCTTCGAGAGGCCCCTGGCCGAAACCTACCCCCACCCCTAGCCTAGTTATTTTCGTATAAATACACCCCTTTTTGGTATATATATACTTCTCCAAGTATTGTTATAATGACAAAATACTTTAGCCCTTATACCTTGTTTTACTTTCCAAAGTTAGCTCTATACTTAAAAGCCGGAAAATACTATTATACTTTCCTCACCACAAAAACGAAACCCTAAGGAAAATCTCCATAATTGGTTGAGTACTAAGTAGAAGTTGTGTAGAACTTCTAAGGGTTGTTTGGAGCGGATTGGAGCACTGAGTAGAGCTTAACGTTGCTCGTGATCGACTTTTAACTTGGATAATTTTGGGCTCATCGAGGTAAATACTATTGTCCTTCTATTGTAATTGGGAATTACATATTGTAGTTGAATTTAAATGAATATAAGATTCATAGAAGAGATTTGAATTGTAATGGAAGGATATTACAGAAAAGACTTGAACTGAAATCACATCAGAAGAATATTAGAGTAGAAGATTAAAATCAGATTTACATAGATCAGATTTACAAGATCGATAACCTTCATTGGTTGAATGTTCGCAAGTAGCATGTGCTACTTAGAAGCGGACAAGGCTAGCCGTTATAGCCGCGAGCGCTTTTGCTTATAGTCGATAATCGTCGCGAGGTATGTGATTCTTCCTATACTCTTGAGCATGAAGTATTTTAAAAGAATACATATAGTACGGTAGACGTACGTGTGGCAATGTCTTTTGACTTAAGCCTAAATAATATGTATATATTATATGGTAGATGTACGTGTGCTAACTGAATATAGTAGTACGACAATGTCTTTTGACTTAAGCCTGAATAATAACAACCTTGAAATATTTTAAAAGGAATATAGATATAGTACGGTAGACGTACGTGTGTTAACTGAATGTAGTGTTACGGCAATGTCTTTTGACTTAAGCCTGAATAAGAAGAATCTTGAAGTATTTCAAAAGAAATAAGAAACCTTTTTGAAAGAAGAGTAATACTTGGTTTTGAAAACATAAGAGTTATACTAGCTTTATGTGAAGTTAGGTATAACGTCCTAAGAGAGATAAAAAGAATGGTTTACTGATTTTTAGAAGTTAAGAGACTTAATCTTAAAAGATAAGAGACTTGACTTAATTGTATTGATATGAAGTTTGTTAAAAGTGTGAAACCTCATTCGTGAGTAATGAGTACTTGGTTTTAAAAGGAATAATGTTTTACTGATTTCGGAAATCAGAATGTGTATCGACAAACCATTGCAGCGTTAATAAAGGAAAATGTATTGAATAATGAAGTATTGTATTAAAACCAGTAGAAACCTCCATCTGCATAGAAGTTAAGATGAGACAAAATGATATTACATTTTCTAGATCATGGCTGCTTTAATAAATGGTTATAAACAAGAATAAACTGCTCACGCTTATGACATATGTTACTCAAATGTTTTAAAAGAGATTAAGACATTGAACTATGAAACTTTTCTAAAATAAAGAGCCTTGAGTAATTGAAATTAGGCAAACTGGAACCTTAGGGAAAAGAATGTGGTTGAAAAGGAAAGTGTTTTGGTTTACCTGAAAATGTGAGTCACTCTATTTTATACTACGGGTATCGGGTGACTTTTATAAAAGGAATGGATCTCTTTAAAAAGGAATTTAACGTACGTAGTACTTTAGGGTTAACACCCGGATTTTGACTTAAAATGAAAGTACTTTGAGTTGTGTATAACTTGCCTATGCTTGTTGTTGTGTACCTTGTCTATGCTTGTTGTTGTGTAACTTGCCTATGCTTGTTGTTGGGTAACTTGCCTATGTTTATTGAGATAGTCTTTGTTGTGCAAGAATTGTGTTTCTATTCTATCGCGTCTATCGATGGAGGGCCGATTGACTTGTTGAGAACTTACTTGGACTTACCGGCAGTGACGGAAGATTCCACGGGTACGCTTCCATTATTATTATTACATGGGCATGTCTACACCGATGATGTGGACATGTGACCATTATGGTTATTTATGGCGGCATCGTGACTTACGGTTGTGATCGGGTGTAGCTCGCTTTACTTTCCCCGCCGCCACGTGGACGCAGTGGATCTGGTATAGGTTATCGCACCGCCACGCGTGTCGCCTTCGCGCGGTATCGTGACTTACGGTTGTGATCGGGCGAGCTCGCTTACTTTGCCCCGCCACGTGACGCAGTGGATCTTGTATAGGTTATTGCACCGCCACGGTCGCCTTCGCGAGTCAAGATTTGGATGGAACTGCGTGACTTACGGTTGTGATCCGTGCGAGTCGATTCACTTGCCCCGCACCACGTGCGCAGTGGAGCTGCGAGGCTATTGCACTTGCCACGCGTCGCCTTCATGATATGGTTGTACAGTATTATTGGTACGGTCGGATCTGGTAGTTATACTTGCCCCGTACGGTTTTATTGACACAGGTAGGACCTGGTGTTCACATATACTCCTTGGTGTTGTTATATCATAGACTGCCGGCAGTGAGGAAGGAATTCCACGGGCACGAGTGATGATTTGGAGGGCGTGAGTCCCTGACTTGATATGACTGTTTATATGTGGTGTACTGTAGTTTGGTTATCATACATGTCTCTTGCTTTATATAGACTGCTATGATTTCATTTACAGTATTTTACAGTTTCACATACTTGGTACCTGTTGTACTGACCTCCTTCGGGGGGCTGCGTTCATGCCGCAGGTAGAGGTACATCGGCTGTCGATCCCCGCTTAGGATCACCTTTCGCCTTGGGAAGCTCCATTCCTTCGAGGCTTATCTTTGCATGTTACCACGATGTCTGTAGGTTCTTGTACATTCGTGGTATGGCGGGCCCCGTCCCGTCATAGTTGTTGTATAAATCTTAGAGGTCCGTAGTAATCGCTGTGTGGCGGTTGTAAGGATCAGAATCGCTCAATTGTCTATATATATATGTGTTGAAAGGCAACAGTTTTGGTTGACCTATTTTCTTTTATCTTGATCCATGTCTATTTGAATGTTTAAGTTTTTATTTCCGCTGGTTTTTCTCTGATGTTGTATCACTAGGGTGCCCGGGTTAAGGCACCAGTCACGGGCCCCGGGTTCGGGTCGTGACAAAAGTGGTATCAGAGCAGTTAGTCCTCGGAAAGTGTCTACAGACCGTGTCTAGTAGAGTCTTGATTATCGATGTGTTGTGCACCACATCTATAATCAGGAGGCTGCAGGACGTTTAGGATTGGTTTCTATTCTTCTCATTCTGAGATCGTGCCTTAGAGCTGTGTGATAAGTTGGACCCCTCTGACGTACTTCGTTTTCACCAGTTATGCCTCCGCGCAAGGCAACCCGGGCCCAGAAGGGCAAGGCAGCAGAGGGAGCTGCGAGTAGAGCAGCGGCAGTCTCTACAGAGACCACAGTACCTGAGCCTCCAGTCCCGCAGTCTGGAGCAGAGGAGATGAGTTACAAGGAGTGGGCCCAGTTAATGGCCAGGGTTGTGGCCAGACTTGAGGATAGGCTGGACGCAGCAGTTCCAGTAGCACCAGTGGTTCACCCCAGATCAGATAGTTTGAGGCTACGGGATTTTCTGAGATGTAACCCGCCAGAGTTTTATGGGTCGAGGCCTGAGGATGATCCGCAGGAGTTCATCCGGCAGTTACAGCGGATCATGAGAGTGATCAAGGCATCGGAGACCGAGTCGGTGGTCCTAGGTTCGCATCGGCTGCGTGATACCGCAGTCGACTGGTTTGATTCGTGGGAGCTGTCCCGGGGAGGGCATGCACTTCCAGCTGTATGGGACGAGTTCTCAGAGGCATTTCTTGCACACTTCTTGCCTCCACAGATGAGGAGGGCTCGGGCCGACAGATTTTTGGTGTTGCGGCAGAATCCGCGACGGTCGGAGTACAATGTGAGTTCGACTCATTGGCGAGACGTCCTCGCGTTAGTAGCTAGTATGGAGGATCGAGTGCACCGATATGTTACAGGCTCGATGATTACCTAGCAGAGAGTTGTTCGTGTACCTCTTCACCGCATGGACATTGCCTGCATGCAGGCTTATGCACTTGGAAGTGAGGAGTGGAGAAATCGACGGAATGACCAAGATCAGCAGAAGAGGGCCAGAACAGCAGGGTCCTTTGGTGACTTTCGAGGCGGACCGCCTCAGCAGCAGACAAGTTATGTACCTCCGCCAAGCATGCAGTGGTCCTCCACGGCCTTCGGGACCTTCGATATTCAGAGGTGCCGGGCTCCTGTGTTCAGATTTTCAGGGGAGTAGGAGTGCTCGCCGGATGAGGCCACCCGTATCTCAGTGTGACCATTGTGGTAAAGCCCATAGAGGGGAATGTCGTACTGGTTTGGGAGATTGCTATACTTGCGGCCGACAGGGCCATTTGACGGGAGATCGTCCACCAGGGGTAGCACTGGTGGGATAGCACAGACTACTAGATCAGTTGCGGGTTCTTCACCTTCTATAGCTAGGCAGGATGTTCATACACCGGCAGGCCACGGCAGAGGTCGCGGTGGAAGTTCCCAGTTTTAGCGATCCTTTGAACCGCCCATTTTCAGGTATATCCTTAACCCTCTAGAGACTTGTATGTATTGATGTGATGATAATGTGTTAAGTGTTATGTTCGGATAGCTTTGTGCAAAAATGTGATTTAGAAGCCTGGTTAGTAAAGGGTAAGCCTGGGGGTGAGAAAATGATGAACCTTAGAATATTACAGTTGAGACCTTAGACGTAAGGCCGTCTTGAGTACAAGTTCTTGCGGGTGATCTTTGTCAAAATGTATAAGTATACGTGGAGTATTGTGGGAAAATTCCTGGGGTGGTGTAAAATGGAAGTGGTAGCTTTCATGACCTGTATAGGTAAGATTGTTCCGGATCGGGAAACAAGAGCGTGATGCGTTAAGTGGGTCGGGTTGGGACCATGTTGAGGGCCAACCCGCGACCTATTTCGAGGTGGGGTCAGCTCTGGGTGGTCCCGCCAGGTGGTAGGGTCACGAGGGTGCTAGGCCCAAGTTTAGATGATCATCGTATGAGTTCGTGGATAGGTTCGACCAGAAGCGGATCGTGAAGGCCGGGAATGGCCTTAAGGAAGATTGAGACTAGTAAGATGACCAAGTTTGGAAGTGGTGACTCCAAAGCTTTGGGAACTAAAGCGATGGCTAAAGTGTGGTACGTATACTAAAAGAGTTCAAGTGTTCGAGAAGGGTACGACGAGTAAGGAAGGAAGAGAACGTGTGTTATTTCGTGGCCAGGTGTGGCGTTGGCAACGTGTTAGAGGAACTTCATCGTTGTCCGTCTTGAGAAGGAACATTCGGGACGAATGTTTCTAAGAGGGGAGAATGTTATACCGTATTTCCGCAGTAGTATGTACGTGAGGGCGACGATAAAAATTGAAGCCTTAAAGTTGGCAAGGTTCGAAAATTTGGGCTCAAGTGCCGAAGGAGTCGTTTTTCGACGAAACGCTTTACTAAACTTACGGCGGAAAAATACGCTATGTCATTTTTAATTTTATGGATTTTTCCGAGAGACGAAACATTTTGGACCAACGGGAGGGTGACATGTGTCACCCTCACATTGGAAGCTTAGGGACGGCAAAGTGGACGATTGAGGTGGCTTGTAGTTGGTAGGATATTTTGTGCAAGTTGGTGTGGTAGATGGATAAGGTGCACATGGCTTAATCCTAGCCCTACACTTGCCTAACACTTGGATGAATCTTGGCCATTGGTTGGCCATTGCTTGACCTATAAATACCCCTCTAAGTTGAAGACTTTCTTCATCCAAACTTGAGCAATCTTTCTAAATCTCAAACTACTCCCTCCTTCTTGAGTTTCGTCCACCACACCCCCTCCCCCTTTGAGAGGCCCCTTGGCCGAAACCTACCCCCCCTAGCCTAGTTGTTTTCGTATAAATACCCCCCTTTGTGTTATAGAAATACTTCTCCAAGTATTGTTATAATGCCCAAATACTTTAGCCCTTATACCTTGTAGTACTTTCCAAAGTTACCTCTATACGAAAAGCCCGGAAAATACTATTATACTTTCCCTCAGTCACAAAAACGAAACCCTAAGGAAAATCTCCATAATTGGTTGGAGTACTAAGTAGAAGTTGTGTAGAACTTCTAAGGGTTGTTTGGAGCGGATTGGAGCGCTCGGAGTAGGAGCTTAACGTTGCTCAGGATCGACTTTTAACTTGGATAATTTTAGGCTCATCGAGGTAAATACTACTGTCCTTCTATTGTAATTGGGAATTACATATTGTAGTTGAATTTAAATGAATATAAGATTCATAGAAGAGATTTGAACTGTAATGGAAGGATATTACAGAAAAGACTTGAACTGAAATCACATCAGAAGAATATTAGAGTAGAAGATTAAAACTGTATTTACATAGGACTGTATTTACAGTAGACTGATAACCTTCATTGGTTGAATGTTCTGCAAGTAGCATGTGCTACTTAGAAGGTGGACAAGGCTAGCCGGGTTATAGCCGTGGAGCGTTTTGCTTATAGTCGATAATCGTCGCGAGGTATGTGATTCTTCCTATACTCTTGAGCATGAAGTATTTTAAAAGAATACATATAGTACGGTAGACGTACGTGTGGCAATGTCTTTTGACTTAAGCCTGAATAATATGTATATATTATATGGTAGATGTACGTGTGCTAACTGATTATAGTTGTACGGCAATGTCTTTTGACTTAAGCCTGAATAATAAGAACCTTGAAATATTTTAAAAGGAATATAGATATAGTACGGTAGACGTACGTGTGTTAACTGAATGTAGTGTTACGGCAATGTCTTTTGACTTAAGCCTGAATAAGAAGAATCTTGAAGTATTTCAAAAGAAATAAGAAACTTTTTTGAAAGAAGAGTAATACTTGGTTTTGAAAACATAAGAGTTATACTAGCTTTATGGGAAGTTAGGTATAACGTCCTAAGAGAGATAAAAAGAATGGTTTACTGATTTTTAGAAGTTAAGAGACTTAATCTTAAAAGATAAGAGACTTGACTTAATTGTATTGATATGAAGTTTGTTAAAAGTGTGAAACCTCATTCGTGAGTAATGAGTACTTGGTTTTAAAAGGAATAATGTTTTATCGATTTCGAAATCGAATGTATCGACAAACCATTGCAGCGTTAATAAAGGAAAATGTATTGAATAATGAAGTATTGTATTAAAACCAGTAGAAACCTCCATCTGCATAGAAGTTATGTCACGACCCATTCCGGGGCCCGTGACTGGTGCCTTACCCGGGCACCCAAGTAGTCATACATCAGAGAAATCAGCGGAAAATAAAACAACCAAAATATGAAACAGTATAAATAAGACATACGCTGGGAAAAGTTGCCTTTCGATATATGTATATAAGTACCCCAAAATGAACAGCTACATCCCAACCTTAAAACCGGTCTCTGCACCTCAAGAGTTTAAAACAACAATGGCGGATGGCTCGCCATACCTACCGCTTTGCCCTTCTCGGGCCCGGTTGCCTTACGCGAGGCATAATCACATACAGGAAAGGAATACGTTAGAGGGGTCCAACCTATAGCACAGCTCTAAAGCACGATCTCAGAATGAGAAGAATAGAAACCAATCCTAAGTATCCTATAGCCTCCTGATTATTGGTGTGGTGCACAACACACCGATAATCAAGACTCTACTAGATACGCGTCAGAGACACTTTTCGAGGATTAATCGCTCGATACCACTTTTGTCACGACCCATTCCGGCCCGTGGATCGTGCCTTACCGGCACCCAAGTAGTCATACATCGAGTAATCGGAAATATAAAACAAGACATGAAACAGCTTTATAAAATAAGACACGCTTTATGTGAACAAACGTCGCTTTCAAGATATATATATAAACCGTGTTTAGCGAGCTACATCCGACATCGCATAACATGACTACTGCACTTAAGGAAATATACAACTATGGCGGACAGGCCCGCTATACCCTCGATCAGTACAAACTATCTACAATACAGGGAGTTCATACCAAAAGTAGAGCCTCGGGATAAGATGGAGCTCCTGACACCAATGCAAAGAGATCCTAAGGTTGCGGATATAGCACCTGCTTGCCCTTACCGCGGCATGAACGCACTTCAAGGAGGTCGGCACAACAGTACTAAGTATGCGAAATCAGAAGTACTTAAATGAAAACATATTATTTTTAAAACCGGTTTACAAATATGTGTGAAACAACGAGAAACCGCACGTAGTGCCACATCACAAACAAGAGCAACAATAGGTAATCAGAATAGGTCTTGTCTAGGCCGCGAATGATCAAACAGGCCACTCGCCACATCATCATTCTCGCAAGCCTAATCTCGACTCCCGAGTCCGCATAGGCCACTCACGGGCCCGCATGAGGTATAACCCCGCATCGAGGGTAGCTACTCCTCGGCATCGCCCCGACTCGTTGTCCGCATGGCCACATGCATCGCATGAGGCATAACCCCGCATACTAACCTCGAACTCGTAGCTCCGCATAGGCCCCTGGACCCGCATGAGGTATTCTCGAATCATGGTCCTGCATCGCTGAGTCTACCCCAGACGGAGGCGACTTAACCTCCAGATCATCTCAAGAGGTGAGTGATAGTACACTAACATAACAGCTTATCTTTAAACAACATAAGTACAACAAGGATACTCTCTTATACAAACGTTACAAGATACTAACACACATAGCATCATATCATGTCTACTTATCAAACCATCTTATTATTCTATTTCACAATTCAACATAAGTCTGTTATAAACACATAGGCAAACTTGTTTCTTTTATCAATCTTAAGTGGTTATACTTAACTTCCCATAAAGCTAGTATAACTCTTAGCTTCTGTTTTAAAATGATTCAGTATTCTTGTGAAATGCTTTCAGATCTTTATTATTCAGGCTTAAGCCGTGAGGCATTGCCGTAAGTGTTATTCAGGCTTAAGTCAAAAGACATTGCCGTAGTTATTATTCAGTTAACACATGTACGTCTACCGCATATATATATATATTGTAAAATATCATGCTTTAGGAAGAATCACATACCTTCTCAGCGAAAACCGCCTGCCAAGTTGAATATGTCGCGCGCAGAGAATCAGCCTATAATAGTCAGACACGTCTAACAACGTTCAGACTACTTGTAAACAGTTCCAAACAGAGGGTTCTATATCCTACGGAAAATTGGGCAGTACTTCCCTACCCGGTGAGCTACTCAAGCTCATCTGTGAAAACAAATTCCCATGTAAGCACAGCTTGATTATTCTTCTAAGTATTTAATACTTATTCTAATACTACATGAAGTATTCTCTTATACAAAAGAGGGTTAGGATTTGTTACCTCAAGAAGCCCAATAATATCCTAGATAAAGTCGCACTGAGCAAGGTTTAGCTCCTAAGTCAACGCTCCGGTAGCTCCAAGAAACCTTAGAAGTTCTTCACAACTTCTACTAAGGACTAAGGGATTTGGGCTAGGGTATTTTGGGCATTATAACAATACTAGAAGACAACTTTTCTACCAAGGGAGGGGGTAGTGTTTCGGCTAGGGCTAGGGGCGATTCGCCAAGGCTTCTAAAAAGGGGTGTGAGGCTTAGGACGATGGCTCACAAGGGGGAAGGAGGATTTAGACTTGAAATTTGTGATGAATAAGTCTTCAAAGAGAGGGTATTTATAGGCTAAGACATGGCCAACCAATGGCCAAGATCAGCTGTGGGCAAGTGGAGGCCAAGATTTGCCCAAGTGCCCCTAACCTACTCCTCAAATCACTCCACAAACAAAGGTCCATGTTCTAAGCCCCAAAGCCTCTCAACCGCCCAAGGCAAAAGGCCACTTGGCGTCCACTGAGGTGACAAGTGTCACCCTCTCGTTGGTCAAAAAGGGTTCCGTCCCTCGGAAAAATCCGCAAAAATTAGAAATGACATAGCCGGAATTTACCCTACGCGAGTCGTGTAAAACGTTTCGTCAGAAAACGATTCCTTGTGTGGGTTGTGCCCAAAAAAACGTCCTAGGCCTAAACTTTTAAGGCTACACTTTTGTACGTACGTCCTCACGTACATACTCCAGAAATACGGGGTATAACAAAATGCTAAGCCTCCGGAGAAACGGAGCTTTCCCAACGCTGAAATGGTGATCCTAAGAACGGGGATCAACACGTGCCATACGGAGAGCCACGGTTCGGGTCTGTTCCCGTGGTAGAGGCTCTGGCCTCTTTATACGCCACCCGAAAAGAGGTCAAGATAACAGTACCAAGTATGTGAAACTGAAAATATCAGAAATGAAATCATAGTAGTCTATATAAAGCAGAGACATGTATGATAACCAAAACTACGTTCACAAAAATAAGCGACATGTCAAGTCGTGACTCACGCCTCAAAGTCATCATAAAACCGCACGGTAAGTACGAAGGCATAGCCGACTACTAAAACCTACAAGACAAATAAGGTCAGAATCAGATCATGAGATCTGTCTGCATCATTACATGATCAAAGCCGCCACTCGCGCAGATCTAATGTGCGCGTCAGCCCCGAACTTCCGTAGCTCGCACGGGCCACCCAATGGCCCGCATGAGGTATTCCCGCATCGAGGGTAGCTACTCCCGACAGCCCCGACTCGCCGTCCGCATGGCCACAAAGACCGCATGACCACAAGGGCCGTGATACTAACTCGAACTCCGTAGTTCCGCATAGGCCATCTGCACTGCATAAGGTATTCTCGAATCATAGGTCACTAGACCACCGAGTCTACCCCAGACGGAGGCGGCTTAACTCTAATCATGAGTGATATAATATCAACATGACGGTTTATCGTTTAAACAACCTAAGCACAATAAGGGAAAACCCCTTTACACAAACATCACAAGATACTAACTCACGTAGCATCCTAACATGTTTACTTATCAAGTCAACAAGAAAGTATTACAAGATTATCACAAATCAATACAATCAAGTTATTCACACAAGGTACTTTCTACATTATGTTAACAAGTTCGGTTTTAGCCCCAAAGTACTTCATGTATTACTTTTTAAAAGATCCGCTTTTTCACAAAAGTCACACAATACCCGTAGTATAAAAATAGAGTGATTATCTTTTGAAGTAAATCAGAACACTTCTCTTTGTAAAATCAAGTAACAACATTCTTTTCCCAACGCTCAAGTTTGCCTAATTTCAATTACTCAAGTTTCTCATTTTCGAAAGGTTTCGTAGTTCATAGTTTTAATCATTTAAAACAATTTGAGAAACATATACCTTATGTGTGAGTAGGTTATTATTGTTCATAACAATCTTATTACAACAGCCATGATCTAGGAAATGTAATATCATTCTGTCTCATCTTAGCTCCTATGCAGATGGAAGTTTCTACTGGTTTTAATAATACTTAATTAGTCAAAACATTTCCCTTTATTAGCCATTTGTTGTGGTTTGTTCGACATTCATTCTAATCAGAAACATCATTCCTTTTGAAAACCAAAAATACTATTTACTCACGAATGAGGTTTCACACTTTTTAACAAAATTCATATTAGTATAATAAGTCAAGTCTCTTATTTCCTTAAATCAATAAATCGTTCTTTTTATCACTCTTAAGCCGTTATACCTAACTTCCCATAAAGCTAGTATAACTCTTAAGCTTTTTAAAACCAAGTGTTACTCTTCTTGCAAAAAGGTTTCTTAATTCTTTGAACTACTTGATTTTTTTATTCAGCTTAAGTCAAGACATTGCCGTAATTATTATTCAGCTTAAGTCCAAGACATTGTCGTAATTATTATTCGCTTAACACACGACGCTCACCGCACTATATACATATTCTTTAAAATATCATGCTCAAGAGGATAGGAAGAATCATATACCTTCTCGTGAAATCCACCGCCAAGTTGAATATGTCGCGCAGAGAATCGACCTATAATATCAACACGCCTATCAACGCCTAGGATCAGACTGCATAAAGCTCTAAGCAGAGGGTTCGTTATTCTATGGACATTTGGGCAGCACTTCCTACCGGTGAGCTACTCAAGTTCATCGTGAAAACAATCCATGTAAGTACTTCTATTATTCATCTTTTAAACCCTTCTACCGTGATATCGCTCAATTCTATTCTTAATATCCTTCTAAGTATTTATACTTATTCCTATACTTCTACAAGATGTATTTTCTATTTACAAAAGGAGGATAAGGTTATTTACCTCGAAGCCCAATAATATCCTAGATAAAAGTCGCCCGAGCAAGGTTTAGCTCCTAAGTTGTGCGCTCCCAGAGTCTAAGAAAACCTTAGAAGTTCTTCACAACTTCTACTAAGGACTAAGGATTTGGGCTAGGTATTTTGGGCATTATAACAATACTAGAAGGCAACTTTTCAACCAAGGGAGGGGGTAGGTTTCGCTAGGCTAGGAGGGTTGCTCTCGCCAGAGCTTCTCAAAGGAGGTGTGGTGGACGAAAACAGCAAGATGGAGAGGGAGGGATTTGAGAGTTAGAAAGATTGCTCAATTTAGGATGAAATAACTCTTCAACAAGGGGGGTATTTATAGGTCAAGAAATGACCAACCAATGGCCAAGATTATGCCAAGTGCAAGGAAAGTGTAGGGCTAGATTTAAGCCAAGTGCACCTTATCCATCTACCACAACAACTTGCACAAAATATCCTACCTAACCCAACCCACCATTTTCGTCCAAATGCCGCCCACTTTCTTCCAATGTGAGGGTGACACATGTCACCCTCCCGTTGGTCCAAAATTTTCCGTCTCTCGGAAAAATCCGCAAAAATTAGAAATGACATAGCCGGAATTTATCCTACGCGAGTTTAGTAAAACGCTTCCGAAAAAACGACTTAATCGTGTTGTGTACAAAGTGAAATTCGCCAAGCCACCCAGGGGGTGACACGTGTCGCCTCCTACTCGCCCAAAATATTTCATCTTCCAAAATATCCACAATGGCCAAAATCTCAAAACAAAGTGGGCTCTACAAAATCGTAAATTTCTCCCGTGGGCCCACGACCATTTCCAAAATAAAATTCCATAATTCTCTAATATTCCAAGAAGTCCGAATACCAAATGGGAATCCAATTCCCATTAACGAACCTTTCTCCTTCACAAAACCGAAACTTTTCCGTGGAAAATCACCTCTTCTTTCTTTCCACTTCAATGTCGATTCTCGCACGCACGCCCTCGCATACATACCACGAACTACGGGTATAACATTCTCCTCCTTAGAAACATTCATCCCGAATGTTCCTTCTAGGTCTTAAACAAACAGCGCCAAGATAGTCCTTATCGCTATACTTACGGAAACAACCACGCCACACTGCCACAACACAACAAGCGCACATACTTATCTCCAAGTCCACGAGGAATCACCTCAATCACAAAAGCTCCTACCGAGGTCTAAAAGATACTCCTTCGACCTACTCTTACAAACGAAATGATCACACCTATGCCTCGTAATACATGTTCGCTTCTTCCCTTACTCGCCGCACTTTCCCGCACACTCGAACTCTTTCTCATAACTTACCATGTTTCGCATCGCTCCCACCGACTGAGCTACCAATGACCTCTTCTGGATAAGCTCCACCCTATCCACGCCCTGCTGAACAAGTACGAACCAACTATCTGCACCTTGCTTACATCGAATCAGTCGATCTGCAATCTTACACTAGCGCTATAAAAGGCTCCAAACGGCGACACGAATACCGAAATGGTAGCTATATAATACATACTCAACAAGAGGCGAAGAGTCCTTACAGCCTACTCCCAAATCCAAACACCGCCCGAGGTGAATGCGACATCGAGATTCACTGAGTTCCTAACCTTGCCTCGGTAACTCTTCCAAGAGAAACACAGTAACTGACTCCTCACACCATAAGGTGAAGGTAGGCACCGATGCAGCCTTGCAACCTTCTTGAAATAATCATCTCAAACTAACTACCGAGTACACGCTTGACTAAAAGATAAGACGTTGACCCCATCGGCCCGACTCATCGGTCGAACACATCCACGAACTCGCATAATGGTTAACTAAACTGGGCCTAACACCCTCGTGATCCTAACACAAAGCGGACCACCACAAACTGACCCCATCACCAAACAGTATGCGGGTCGACCCGCAACACGGCTCAACCCGACCCAAGCAACGCCGCAAAACACTAGCTCCCGATCCGGAACAATCTCACCAATCACGTTACGAAAACCTAGCGGTCTTCTAAGCTCAACTACCCTCTTTCATTTCACATCACTCAGGGATTCATCCCACAAAAATATCTCACGTATACTATGCACCTCGAAAAGGGTCAAACACGAAATAATTCTTTTACCAAAGATGGCCTCGCCTCTAAGGTCTCTACGTATAATATTCTAAGGCTCCCACTCTCTCTATCCCCCCAATCTTACCCGGTTAACTAATCATGATTCCTAATCACAGTAACACCATGCTAACCGAAAACAATACTTAAGACATTCGCATCTTACTACACATATAAATCTCTAAAGGGTTAAGGATATACCAGATTCACGCCACTTCCCCAGGTCGTTCTAATCAATCTCGCCTGGCGATATAGGAAGGTGATGAACTATCCACTGATCCCGAAGGCTGAGTCCCCACATCCCCGCCAACTCTGGTTGGACAATTTCTCGCAAAATGGCCCTGCTGGCCGCAAACATAACAAGCTGTCGGAGAAGCACGACACTTCGAACGACACCGACCACAACGCCACACCGAGCGGGGTGGCCTCTCGCTAACACCCCTTCCTTTCCGCACCACCAATCCGCAATCGATCCGGTAGGCCGAGCCTTCCTACTTGCACCCTTCCTCATAGAACATTCCTCGCCATAAGGCCCTCGACGGTAAGAAAACAAGCCCCAAGAAAGACGGACTTCCCGATTTACGCCGCCACATCGTGAACACCGAGGAAAAATCAACTCGCGAGGGACACTGATCGGGCGGAGGCGCATGTCTAACTCGCTGCCGAGGCGTTCGCCTCGAGAGTTACCAAATGATCCTACCCATCGCCCTCTTCTTGATCTTGTTTAACTGGCCGATCTCTACCTCTTTCACCACGCATATAATCCTCGAACGCAAGCCTGCTCGTTCTCGATCAAGAGCTACTTCTCACAACCCTTCTTAGATAAACATCAATATCCTTGGTATACCGTACATAAAATACTCTCCGCCAAGTCCCTTGCTAGTAATGTGGTCGTCTCCTTCCAATCCATATTTTCGCTTCCTAGTCGTGGAACCGAAAGTCCAGATGTCATGGCCGCAGAGGAATCGCTGCCGCCGTGCAAACTCTGCCGCCGCGACGCCTCGTAATTCCTCGCATGAAGCATCACCCCAGTGATGATTGGGCCTGTGTTCTTCTAAATCTCTCAGATTTACTCGCAGCCTCCTACGCTTCGCTCTTCGGGCCCGAGTTCGCGCGAGGCATAATCGGTAAAGGAAAGGAATACGTTAGGGGTCCAACTTATAACACGCCTCTAAAGCACGATCTCGAGTGAGAAGAATGGAAACCAATCCTAAATATCCTATAGCTTCACGATTATTGGTGTGGTGCACAACACACCGATAATCAAGACTTACTAGATACTTGCTCAGACACTTTCCGAGGATTAATCGCTCGATACCACTTTGTCACGACTCGCCCGGCTCGTGATCGTGCCTTACCCGCACCCAAGTAGTCATACATCATAGAAATCGAAAATAAAACAACCAAAATATGAAACAAGATAAATAAGACACGCTGGGAAAAGTTGCCTTTCGCATATATGTATATAAGTACCCCAAAATGAATAGCTACATCCCAACCTTACAACCTGGCCTACTGCACTGTAAGAGTTTAAAACAACAATGGCGGGACAGGGCCCCGCCATACCCCTGAATACAAATATCTACAACGACAGGGGACCATACCAAAATGCTAAGCCTCCGGAGAAACGGAGCTTTCCCAACGCTGAAACGGTGATATCCCATACACAGCGGACGTGCCATACGGAGCCACGCCGGTTCTGTTTCGGTGAGGCTCGCCTTTATACGCCACTTCAAGGAGGTCAAGATAACAGTACCAAGTATGTGAAATCGAAAATATCGTAAATGAAATCATAGTAGTCTATATAAAGCAGAGACATGTATGATAACCAAAACTACGATCACAAAAATAAGCGATCATGTCAAGTCGTGACTCACGCCTCAAAGTCATCATAAAACCGCACGGTAAGTACGAAGGCATAGCCGACTACTAAAACCCACGATAAATAAGGTCAGAATCAGATTACGAGATCTGTCTGCATCACATGATCAAAGCCGCCACTCGCTCAGATCTAATGCGCTGCGTCTAGCCCCGAACTTCCCCGTAGCTCGCACGGGCCACTCCAATGGCCCGCATGAGGTATTCCCGCATCGAGGGTAGCTACTCCCGGCAGCTGCCCCGACTCGCCGTCCGCACGGCCACAAAGACCGCGTGACCACAAGTGGTCGATACTAACTCGAACTCCGTAGTTCCGCATAGGCCATCTGCACTGCATAAGGTATTCTCGAATCATAGGTCACTAGACGCTGAGTCTACCCCGCAGACGGAGGGCTTAACCCCGAATCATGAGTGATATAATATCAACATGACGGTTTATCGCTTAAACAACCTAAGCACAATAAGGAAAACCCTTTACACAAACATCACAAGATACTAACTCACGTAGCATCCTAACATGTTTACTTATCAAGTCAACAAGAAAGTATTACAAGATTATCACAAATCAATACAATCAAGTTATTCACACAAGGTACTTTCTACATTATGTTAACAAGTTCGGTTTTTAGCCCCAAAGTACTTCATGTATTACTTTTTTAAAAGATCCGCTTTTCACAAAAGTCACACAATACCCGTAGTATAAAAATAGAGTGATTATCTTTTGAAGTAAATCGAACACTTCTCTTGTAAAATCAAGTAACAACATTCTTTTCCCAACGCTCAAGTTTGCCTAATTTCAATTACTCAAGTTTCTCATTTTGAAAGGTTTCGTAGTTCATAGTTTTAATCATTTAAAACAATTTGAGAAACATATACCTTATGTGAGTAGGTTATTATTGTTCATAACAATCTTATTACAGCAACCATGATCTAGGAAATGTAATATCATTCTGTCTCATCTTAGCTCCTATGCAGATGGAAGTTTCTACTGGTTTTAATAATACTTAATTAGTCAAAACATTTCCCTTTATTAGCGCTGCTGTGGTTTGTTCGACATTCATTCTAATTCCAGAAACATCATTCCTTTTGAAAACCAAAAATACTATTTACTCACGAATGAGGTTTCACACTTTTTAACAAAATTCATATTAGTATAATAAGTCAAGTCTCTTATTTCCTTAAATCAATAAATCGTTCTTTTTATCACTCTTAAGCCGTTATACCTAGCTTCCCATAAAGCTAGTATAACTCTTAAGCTTTTAAAACCAAGTGTTACTCTTCTTGCAAAAAGGTTTCTTAATTCTTTTGAACTACTTCAGATTTTTTTTATTCAGGCTTAAGTCAGAAGACATTGCCGTAATTATTATTCAGGCTTAAGTCCGAAGACATTGTCGTAATTATTATTCAGTTAACACACGTACGTCTACCGTACTATATACATATTCTTTAAAATATCATGCTCAAGAGGATAGGAAGAATCACATACCTTCTCGGCGAAATCCACCTGCCAAGTTGAATATGTCGCGCGCAGAGAATCGACCTATAATACCAAATACGCCTATCAACGCCTCAGATCAGATCGCATAAAGCTCTAAGCAGAGGGTTCGTTATTCTATGGACATTTGGGCAGCACTTCCTACCCGGTGAGCTACTCAAGTTCATCAGAAAATACTCCCATGTAAGTACAGTTCTATTATTCATCTTTAAACCCTTCATCGTGATATCGTTCAATTCTATTCTTAATATCCTTCTAAGTATTTATACTTATTCCTATACTTCTACAAGATGTATTTTCTATTTACAAAAGGAGGATAAGGTTATTTACCTCGTAAGCCCAATAATATCCTAGATAAAAGTCACTTTGAGCAAGGTTTAGCTCCTAAGTTGTGCGCTCAGAGTCTAAGAAAACCTTAGAAGTTCTTCACAACTTCTACTAAGGACTAAGGGATTTGGGCTAGGGTATTTTGGGCATTATAACAATACTAGAAGGCAACTTTTCAACCAAGGGAGGGGGGGTAGGTTTCGGCTAGGCTAGGAGGGGGGTTGCTCTCGGCTAGAGCTTCTCAAAGGGGAGGGGGTGTGGTGGACGAAAACAGCAAGATGGAGAGGGAGGGATTTGAGAGTTAGAAAGATTGCTCAATTTAGGATGAAATAACTCTTCAACAAGGGGGGTATTTATAGGTCAAGAAATGACCAACCAATGGCCAAGATTATGCCAAGTGCAAGGAAAGTGTAGGGCTAGATTTAAGCCAAGTGCACCTTATCCATCTACCACAACAACTTGCACAAAATATCCTACCTAACCCAACCCACCATTTTCGTCCAAATGCCGCCCACTTTCTTCCAATGTGAGGGTGACACATGTCACCCTCCCGTTGGTCCAAAATTTTCCGTCTCTCGGAAAAATCCGCAAAAATTAGAAATGACATAGCCGGAATTTATCCTACGCGAGTTTAGTAAAACGTTTCGTCGAAAAACGACTCTAATCGGGTGTTGTGTACAAAGTGAAATTCGGCCAAGCCACCTAGGGGGGGTGACACGTGTCGCCCTCCTACTCGTCCAAAATATTTCATCTTCCGAAAATATCCACAATGGCCAAAATCTCGAAAACAAAGTGGCTTCTACAAAACCAGAATTTTCCCGTGGCCCCACGACCATTTCCAAAATAAAATTCCATAATTCTCTAATATTCCAAGAAGTCCGAATACCAAACTGGGAATCCACCCCATTAACGAACCTTTCTCCTTCACAAAACCGAAACTTTTCCGTGGAAAATCACCTCTTTCTTTCTTTCCACTTCAATGTCGATTCTCGCACGCACGCCCTCGCATACATACCTCGAACTACGGGTATAACATTCTCCTTCCTTAGAAACATTCATTCCGAATGTTCCTTCTAGGTCTTAAACAAACAGCGCCAAAGATAGTCCTTACTGCTATACTTACGGAAACAACCATGCCACACCTGGCCACAACACAACAAGCGCACATACTTATCTCCAAGTCCACGAGGAATCACCTCAATCACAAAAGCTCCTACTCGAGGTCTAAAAAGATACTCCCTTCGCACCTACTCTTTACAAACGAAATGATCACACCTATGCCTGTAATACATGTTCGCTTCTTCCCTTACTCGCCGCATCTTCCCGTACACTCGAACTCTTTCTCATAACTTACCATGTTTCTGGTACTGCTTCCCACTGACTCTGAGCTACCAATGACCTCTTCTGGATAAGCTCCACCCTATCCACGCCCTGCTGAACAAGTACGAACCAACTATCTGCACCTTGCTTACATCGAATCACGACCGCAATCTTACACTAGCGCTTATAAAAAGTCTCCAAACGGCGACACCCGAATACTGAAATGGTAGCTATATAATACATACTCAACAAGAGGCGAAGAGTCCTTACAGCTACTCCCGAAATCCAAACACTGGCCCGAGGGTGAATGCGACACTGAGATTCACCTGAGTTCCTAACCTTGCCTGGTAACTCTTCCCAAGAGAAACACCAGAACTTGACTCCTCGTCACCATAAGGTGAAGGTAGGCACCTGCAGCCTTGCAACCTTCTTGAAATAATCATCTCAAACTAACTACCGAAAGTACACGGTTTGACTAAAAGATAAGGCGGGTTGACCCCATCGCCCGACTCATCGGTCGAACACATCCACGAACTCGTACAATGGTTAACTAAACCTGGGCCTAACACCCTCGTGATCCTAACACAAAGAGGGACCACCACAAACTGACCCCATCACCAAACAGGGCGTGGGTCGACCCGCAACACGGCCTCAACCCGACCCGGCAACGCGCAAAACACTAGCTCCCGATCCGAACAATCTCACTAATCACGCTACGAAAACCTGGCGGTCTTCTAAGCTCAACTACCCTCTTTCATTTCACATCACTCAGGGATTCATCCCACAAAAATATCTCACGTATACTATGCACCTCGAAAAGGGTCAAACACGAAATAATTCTTTTACCAAAGATGGTCTCGCCTCTAAGGTCTCTACGTATAATATTCTAAGGCTCCCACTCTCTCTATCCCCCCAATCTTACCCGGTTAACTAATCATGATTCCTAATCACAGTAACACCATGCTAACCGAAAACAATACTTAAGACATTCGCATCTTACTACACATATAAATCTCTAAAGGGTTAAGGATATACCTGTATCTACGCGGCACTTCCCCTAGGTCGTTCTAATCAATCTCGCCGGTTGCGATACCGGGAAGGTGATGAACTATCCACCGATCCCGGGCGTCGAGTCCCCACATCCCCGCCAACTCGTTGGACAATTTCTCGCAAATGGCTCGCTGGCCGCAAACATAACAAGTCGGAGAAGCACGACACTTCCGAACGACACCGACCACAACGCCACACCGAAAGGGTGGCCTCCGCTAACACCCCTTCCTTTCCGCGATTTTCTACGATGTATCACTAGGGTGCCCGGTAAGGCACGATGACGCCCGGTTTCGGCGCATAAAGATCGATCCTCTTGACACGCCGACACGTTGGTAGCCCACTGCATGCTTCCATTAGAGTGTTATCCGTTAGTTGTTTGACATACCGACACGTTGGGTAGCCCACGTATGCTTACACAATGAGTATCATCTTGTTATTTCCTTTGGGCATACCGACACGCTGGATGGTCCACCGTATGGGCCCACTAGGATGGTTCCATGGCCATGCTTATACCGAGGTGAGATGTCGGCACGCGCCATCAGCGGGTTAAACTCCCGGTTGTATTTGAGTGATGATTTCACGCACGAGTCCCCGACTTGACATGGTCGCTTATATGTTGCAGATCGTAGTTTGCTATCATACATGTCTCCCGCTTTATATAGACTATTATGATTTCATTTACGATTTTACGCTTTCACATACTTGGTACTGTTATCGACCTCCTTCGGCCGCGTTCATGCCGCAGTTGAGGTACATAGCTTGTCGATCCACTCTTAGATCGCTCGGCTTCTCGGAAAGCTCCATATCTCCGGAAGTTTGTCCTGTGGTACGGTTCCCTGAAGTAGTAGACTTTTGTATATTCAGGGGCATGGTGGGGCCCTGTCCCGTCATTATGGTTTCAAATTCTTAGAGGTCTGTAGCACTGTTGTGGGCAGGATTGTAAGAGATGTAACTGTTCAAGTTTTAATTTATGTACAAAAAGGTAACCGTTGGGTTAGCCTGCTTTCTTATTTCAATGTTTTATATGTTTAAGTTTTTTTATTTCCGCTGGTTTTTCTCTGATGTTGTATCACTAGGGTGCTCGGTAAGGCACGATCATGGTCTTGCCTGGTCGTGACAAAAGTGGTATCAGAGCGCTTAATCCTGAAAGTGTCTGCACCATATCTAGTAGTTCGATTATTATCGTGTGCACCACATCTATAATCGTGAGGCTATAGGATATTTAGGATTGGTTTTCATTCTTCTCACCCTGAGATCGTGCCTTAGAGCTGTGTTATAAGTTTGGACTCCCTCTGACGTATTCTTTGTATACCAGTGATGCCTCCACGCAAGGCAACCAGAGCCCAAAAGGGCAAGGCAGCAGAGGGAGCTGCGAGTAGAGCAGCCATGTCTCTCCCGAGACCGGCACACGAGCCTCCGCCCCACAGGGGCAGGAGATGGGTTACAAGGAGACGACCAGCTTATTGGCGTGATCGTGGCAGCACGAGGATAGATCGACGCAGCAGCCCAAAGAGCACCCATAGTTCACCCGAGGTCGATAATTGAGGCTACGGATTTTCCGAGTCAGAGCCCACCCGAGTTCTACGGTCGAGGCCTCGAGGATGATCCGCAGGAGTTCATCCGAAGCCATAAATGATCATGAGAGTGATCAAGGCTTCGAGACCGAGTCGTTGGTTTTGTTCACATCGGCCGCGTGATACCGCAATGATCGGTTTGATTCGTGAGCTGTCCCGGGGAACATGCACTCCACTGTCAGGGTGAGTTCTCCGAGGCTTTCTTGCCATTTCTTGCCTCCACGGATGAGGAGGGCACGGCCGACAGATTTTGATGCTAAGACAAAGAGGCGCATACCGGGAGTACAATGTAGAGTTTGACTCATTGGCCCGGTATGTCCCCGCTTTGGTGGCCAATATGGAGGATAGAGTGCACCGTTATGTCACCGGACTCGATGATTATTTAGCGGAGGGATGCACAACAGTAGCTCTTCAGCCGACCATGGACATTGCCCGCATCCAGGCCTATGCGCAGCAGGCTGAGGAACGTAGAGGTAGACGGAATAACCAAGATCAGCAGAAGAGGCCGTGACAAGAGAGTCCTCCGTGACCTTCGAGGCAGCTCAACAAAGACTAGTGCGCCTCACCAAGACAGAGTGCTCCATCACGCCTTCGGACGCTCAGAAATTCGTGAGCAGTCGTGGCTCCTGTGTTTCGTGTTTGGGAGCAGGACGTTAGTCGACGGGACCACCCCTACCTCGTTGGCCGCTGTGGTAGGCTCCATGGTGGGAGTGTCGTGGCCGAATGGGGTTTGTTTTGTATGCGGTCACAGGCCATTTTGCGAGGAATTGTCCAACTGCAGATAGCGCGATGTAGAGACTCACCGGGATCGCTGGTCGATTCATCTCCTCCTTTTGTGCGCCGTGCAGGGAAGGAACATGAGTAGAACGACAAAAAGGGAAAGTGAAGCAGTAGTTACAGGTATATTCTTAAACCTCTAGAGACTTGTATGCATTGATGTTAGGGTGATGTGTTATGTGTTATGTTCGGATAACTCTGTGTTAAAAATGTGATTTAGAAGCCTGATTAGTGAAGAGGGTAAGTCCGGGATGAGAAAACTTTGAACCTTAGAATTTATAACAATCGAAACTTTAGAGGTAAGACCGGCTAGAGTAAAAGATTTTACAGTGATCCTTGTCGGAAGTACATAGTATGTGGGGAGTATTTTTCTAGTGATAAGTCCATGAGTGGCATAACTGATTCTTTCATGAGTGGAGTAGTGAAGACTATACCGGTCTGCGTTTTGGAGACTTAGAAGGAACATTCGGGACGAATGTTTCTAAGGGGGGGAGAATGTTACACCCCGTAAATTCAAGGAGTTAGATAAGAACATACCAAGGAATTTAAGATGTGAAAAGTTGATAGATAAGTTGACAACATGTGTTGGACGGATTTTGAGTTTACCTTGGAGTGTTGTACCCCAGTTGTTAAGAATTTCGAGGTGTTTAAAAGGCCTAATGTGTAGTCCGTTAAATCTAGATCCCAACGCAACAAACCGCTCGCCGCTTGACATCGGAGTCAAAAGTTATGGAAGTTACAAGTTTGCGCGATCAGCCGCAGCAGCTTCTGACAGTGGTACAGCGCGCCGGATCCGCCGCGCGCCGCTTGTACTGGGGTCATAGGGTTGCATGGCCGCGCTGGACGCAGTCGCGATACATGAGGAATATTTATTTTGGAGTTGGAAGGCGCGCGCGGCCGCGGCCGAGGCGGAATTTTATGCGCAGTGACGCAAAAACAGGGATATTTCGTTTATAACCTATGAGGGTGACAAGTGTCCTCCCATCCTTTTATCGAGAAGTGGTCCTATTTAGGCCAAGTCTTGGAAGACTTGGCCATTCCATTTCATTTCATTTCCAAACCCTTCCATGGAAAACCCTCTCCTTCTCTCTAGTTTTTGGAAGAAAACCTAGCTTTAGAGGAGATTGTTGAGCGGCAAGAAGAAAAAGTGTGGGTAAACTTGTGGGTAACTGGTGGGCGATTTTTGATTGAAAAGAGGTGGAAGAAAAGGGCTTTGTGGCTATTCCTTAAGGTAAAAGTTTCCTTTCTCTTGGTTATGAGCCTAAGGTCGTTTTATTTTAGTAGTATAGATGTGAGCTCGAGGTTTTTATTTTAGTAGTTTAGAGTTGAGCCTAAGGTTGTTATATTGTAGTAGTATAGAGTTGAGTCCGAGGTCGCTTTTATATTGTATAGATTTGGATCTTGTTGTCTTGTTAAAATCGAAATGGGCATGTTAGCCTTAAGATTGTAACTTCAATTGGTTTTCTAATTGGGACGCCGCATGTTGTAAAGGAGATTGTAATTGTTAAAGATGTCTAGGGCTAGATATCATGTTAGGCCTAAGAACTTGATTGGAAAGAATTGAGCGGATTAAGAATTGGTTTATGGTTGGCCAAGTATGGCATGGAAAGTATTGGGTTATTTTGTATTATCATGGGGCGTTTGTTATTGAATTCGACCTTAACAAAGGTGGCAAGTTAATAGAAACAAAGGAAGTGCCAGTCAAATTGTCGTAGAATTTAGTGGACTTTGCACTTAGTTACTCTACGCTCAAGCTAGAGTTTGATAGACGCTTTATGACTTTATAGATTGAAGTACTACGCAGCATATTCCTCTTAAGGGAAATAAGATCGTGGAGCATTTTGCTTATTGTCGACAATCGTCGCAGGTACGTGATTCTTCATATCCTCTTCAAAGATGACTATTTGTGAAATATATAGTGCGGTAGACGACGTGTTAAAGGAATTAAATTTCCCTTTTGTGCCTTGACTTGATATGAAGTGTAAGGGTCTTGATTGTTTGAAGAAAAGAGTAGGAAAATCTTATTCGTTAGTAATAAGTGCTTGGTTGTTAAAGAATAAGTCCTCTTGATCTCATAAGGGCTTATAGTGTAATTGGTTGGGTTAAAACATAAAGTGTTATAAAGGCTTTATGGGAAGTTGGTTATAACCACTTTATGTAAGTAAAAGAATGTTTTGTTGATTTCAAAGGACAAGTGATTTGACTTAAATGGTGTCAAAAAGTGTGAAACCTCATTCGTGAGAAATGAGTCCTTGGTTTTTTTAAAAAGGAATAATGTTACCCAAATTTCGGAAATGGGAAGAAGAATCGAACAAGCCAATGCAGCGTTAATAAAGGAAATAGTAATGACATTCAATCATGTTAAAACCAGTAGAAACCTCTATCTGCATAGAAGCTAAGATAAGACAAAATTGTATTACATTTCCTAGATCATGGCTGCTCTAATAAGAACTATTGAAATCAAGTTTTGATCTTCTTAAAAATTTCAAAGTAAGGTATTCGATTTCTAAAAGAAAAGAGACCTAAGAATTGGAAGTGTTTTGTTTTAAAAGAAAGGCATGGTTTTGTCTTGTATTGTTTTAAAACATAAAGTGTTATAATAGCCTTATGGGATGTTAATTATAACGACTTTAAGAAAATAAAGGAAGGGATTCATTATTAGATTTAAAATGGTAACTTGATTTTTGGAAAAAGGGAAGTAACTCGTTTTCAAATATTGAACTCCTTGTGATGAAAAACATAAGTGACTTGTTTATAAAAGCGGTAGGAGTACCTTGATCTTTACGGTCATTATTAGATTTTAAATGGTATACTTGATGTTGTGTTAAGAAGTATTTATAGTACCTTGAGTTGTGTGTACTAGCCTATGCTTGTTGTGGTAGCCTTTGTTGTGCGTTGTTTGGTTGTGCTACCGATTCTCTCGATGAGGCCGCTTATCCGGTTGATTGATGGACATACCGACGCGTTGCAGCCCACGCATGCTTCCATCAGACGATCCTCTTGGACATGCCGACACGTTGGGTAGCCCACGTATGCTTCCATTGTGAGTGTTATCCGTTAGTTGTTTGGACATACCGACACGCTGGGTAGCCCACGTATGCTTCCACAAATGAGTATCATCTTGTTATTTCCTTTGGGCATACCGACACGCTGGATGGTCCACGTACGGGCCCACTAGGACGGTTCCATGGCCATGCTTATACCGAGGCGAGATGCCTGGGCACGCGGCCATCATGCGGGTTAAACTCCCGTTGTATTTGAGTGATGATTTCACGCACGAGTCCCCGACTTGACATGGTCGCTTATATGTCAGGTAATCGTAGTTTGGTTATCATACATGTCTCCTTCTTTATATAGACTATTATGATTTCATTTACGATTTTACGCTTCACATACTGCAATTGGCCAGATCGACTCCTTCGGCCGCGTTCATGCCGCAGTCGAGGTACATAGCTTGGTCGATCCACTCTCTTAGGATCATTGTTCGGTTCTGAAAGCTCCATATCTCCTAAGCTTGTCCCGTGGTACGGTTCCTCAAGTGTTATACCGTATTTCCGCAGTATGTACGTGAGGCGCACGTATTAAATTTTCTTTGCCTTAAGAATTGGCTTTGGTTCAAATTTGGGCACGAGTGCCGAATAGAGTCGTCGATTTAAACGCTTTCCACGACTACGCTGGGAAAATTCCGCTATGTCATTTAGTATTTTATGGATTTTTCCGAGCGACGAACATTTTTGGATCAACGGAGGTGACACTTGTCACCCTCATTGACTAGCAAAGAGGGGCTTGGCCTCGCCGATTGGTCCTCCTTTTGTGCCTTGTTTTGTGGCTTGTTTTGAGTGTTTTGTGGAGTGTTTTGTGGGTGCACTTGGCTTGATCTCGCCTTACACTTGCCTAACACATGGATGGATCTTGGCCATTGGTTGGCCTTTGCTTGGCCTATAAATAGCTCCCCTTTGTGAAGACTTTCTTCATCCACAAATTGCCTTAGTCTTGAAGTTCTCTTCCTCCCTCCCTTGTGAAATTCGTCCACCACACCCCTTTCCCCCTTTGCCGAGAGCTCCCCCTTTGGTGCTGCCTGGGTACCCCTCGCCTAGTTGTTTTCGGATAATACCCGGTGTTGTGGTATCGAAATACTCTGCTCCGGATTGTTATAATGTCCAAAATACTTTAGCCCATATACCTTGTAGTACTTTCCAAAGTACCCTTTGTACGAAAAACCCGGAAAATACGATTATACTTTCCTTAGCCTCTACACGAAACCCTAGGGAAAATCTTCACCCGTTGTTGAAGTATGGAGTAGAAGTTGCGTAGAACTTCTAAGGGTTGTTTGGTACGGATTGGAGCACTCGGAGGAGGAGCTAAACCTTGCTCAGGAGCGACTTTAAACTCGGATAATTTTTGGGCTTATCGAGGTAAATATCTTGTCCCCCTATTGTAATTGGAAATTACATAAGTGTTGAATATATAGTGTTATATACTATATATAGAACTGAACTTAGTATTATGGCAATGTCTTTTGACTTAAGCCTGAAGAAAGAAGAACTGAACTGTAATTACCTAGGGTTGTATTACAGTAGACTTATGTAGCATTACTGTGTAGTAGAATTGTACGCGTCCGGTTAGACGTGTTAACCCCCCCCCTGGTTGGCTTGGTAGCCGACCTCGATAGAGGAGGAGATTTACGCCGCATGGGGAGGTGCCGAATTTTCTCAGAGAAAGACGGGAACGTGTGTTTAAGATTTAATAGACGTTTGGCCTTTATAGGTGAAAGTACTAAGAGTAGCGTATTCTACCGGCGAGTGGAAAGTGGCTAGCAATGTTGTAGTACTTGGAGCATTTTGCTTATTGTCGTTAAATCGTCGCGAGGTATGTGAACCTCTTCCTATCTCTTCTAGCATGATACGTGTAACTATGTAGTACGCAGACGCATACGTGTTTAATGTATTTGATTGGTTTGAAACATAAAGTGTTATAACGCTTTATGGGAAGTTGGTTATAACAAATTTTTTATGTAGGTAAGAAAATGGGTTGTGGTTTTTAAAAGATAATTGATTTGATTTATAATCGCTGGGGCGTTATAATAAAACTTGAAGTATTTCAAAAGATTTATGAATCGCTTTGAAAGAAGTGTAGTATTGTGCTTTGAAAACTTAAGAGTTATACTAGCTTTACGGGAAGTTAGGTATAACGGCTTAAGAATGGTTTATCGATGTTAGAAGTTAAGAGACTTGATCTTATAAGATAAGAGACTTAACTTATTTGTTTTAATGTGAATGTTTGTGTGAAACCTCATTCGTGAGTAATGAGTACTTGATTTTATTTAAAGGGATAATGTTTTATCGATTTCGAAATCGTAACGTGTATCGACTGCACATCGCAAATGCTAATAAAGGAAAATGTATTGAATAATGATGAATTGTATTAAAACCAGAGAAACCTCCATCCGCATAGAAACTAAGATGAGACAAAATGATATTACATTTTCTAGATCATGGTCATTGTAATAAGAATGTTGTAAACAAGAATAACCTACTCACGTGAGACTTATATTACTCAATTGTTCTAAAGAGGAATCAAGTGATTAAGTTTATGAACTATGAAACCATTTGAAAATGAGAAGCTTGAGTAATTGAAACTAGGCAACCGGAACTTAGGAAAAGAATGTTGTTACTTGATTTTGAAAAGGGATGTGGGTTGGTCATTCTTATACTACGTATCGGGTGACTTTTATAAAAGTAATGGATCTCTTTAAAAAGAACTTAACGATGTAGTACTTTGGGGGTTAAAACCCGACTTTGGCATAATATGAAAGTACTTTGAGTTGTGTGAAGCTTGCCTATGCTTGTTGTTGTGAAACTTGCCTATGCTTGTGATGATAGCCTTTGTTGTGCGGTGGGTATTTCGTGTTACCGTGTTCTCGATAGAGTGGCCGTTGACTTGTTGAGAACTTACTCGACACGCCGGTGATGGAGAATTCCACGTATGTTTCCATTTTGATTATCGCTTGTTGTTGATGTCACACGGACATGTCTACACCGACGCAAGATTCCGGCACGTGGCTACGCGCAGGTTGACCACCCAAGATATCATATTGAGGTAACATGGACATGTCTACACCGACGCAGATTCGGTACGGCCACGCGCCTTGTTATTATTGTTGCAACATGGACGGTTCACACCGACGCAAGATTCGGGGTACGTACGCGCGTGGTTGACCAAGATATTCTTATTGAGGTTATACGGGCATGTCTACACCGGCGCAGATTCGGTAATGTGGCCACGCGCCTTGTTATTTTGTTGCAGATCATGGACATGTCTACACCGAGGCAAGATTCCGGCACGCGCCACGATGCGAACATGATGGATGTTATGGGCGTGAGACCCATAGTTATATTTGAGTGGTGACTTTGAGGCGTGAGTCCCCGACTTGATCGCTTTTATGTTGCATCAGATTTTGGTTATCATACATGTCTCCCCGCTTGTTAAGCTATTATGATTTCATTTACAAAGATTTGACGCCACATACTGTACCATTGATCGACCTCCTTCGGGCCGCTCATGCCGCAGTAGAGGTACATCGGCCGTGGATCCTCGCCTCGTGATCTCGCCAATTTTGGGAAGCTCCGCTTTCTCCGAGGCTTATCTTTTGCATGTGTTCCCCGAGTCAGGTTCTTGTACATTCAGAGGTATGGCGGCCCCGCCCCGCCATAGTCGTGTAAATCTTAGAGGTCAGTAGAATCAAGGCGGGTGGTTGTAAAAGGATTAAACTGTCGGGTTTTATGTATATACCAAGGCAAATCTGCTGGTTGGCCTGCCTATTTATTATATCTCTTGTTTCATGATTCATGTTTTATTTTCCGCTGGTTTTCTCGATGTTGTATCACTAGGTGCCCGGTAAGGCACGAAAGAACGCCCGGTTCGGCGTTACAAAGTGGTATCGAGCGCTTAGTCTCGGAAAGTGTCTACGCATCGTGTCTAGTAGTAGTCTTGATTATCGGTGTTGTGCACCACATCTATAATCGTGAGGCTATAGGACATTTAGGATTGGTTTCTATTCTTCTCATTCCGAGATCGTGCCTTAGAGCCGTGTTGTAAGTTGGACCCTCCGACGTGTTTCGCTTTTACCGCTTATGCCTCGCGAAAAGGCAACCAGTGGCCTGGGAGGCAAGGCGCAGAGAGTCGCTAGTGATTCAGAGGAGTACGAGGGCGCAGCCCTGGCCAAGACTGAGGTAGTGCTTCAGACGGCGAGTTTTGCGACGCCGCCAAAGACCAAAGAGAGTTTAGAGCCGCAGCAGTGGTCGCCGAGACTACAAGACTCGAGCCTCCACCCCACAGCCCGAGCGGGAGACGGGTCACAAGGAGATGGCGCTTATCGCCGTGGTCAGGCCGATATGAGGATAGGCCGGACGCAGTTAGCCTCAGCCCAAAGAAGACTGTAGCGGCACCCGAGGCGCATGGGCTGAGGCTACGGATTTCTTAGTCAGAGCCCGCCCGAGTTTTACTGGTCGAGACCGAGGATGATCCGCAGGAGTTCATCCGTCGCTGCAGAGGATCATGCGCGGTGATCAAGGCTTCGTAGATCGAGTCGGTGACATTTGTTCGTGACGGCCGCGTGATACCGCAATGATTGGTTTGACTCGTGGAGCTTTCGGAGAGCATGCACTTCCACCGCTTGGGACGAAGTTTTCGGGGCCTTCGGCACATTTCTTGCCTCCACAAACGGCGAGGGCTCGCCGGCGATTTTTGAGGTTGAGGCGTAATCCGCGCATAGCCGAGTACAATGGAGTTCGACTCATCGCCCCAGATGTTCCCGCATTAGTAGCTAGTATGGAGGATCGAGTGCACCGATATGTTACAGTGGCTCGACGATTACCAGCGCAGAGTTGTTCGGTGTTTCTCTTCACCGCATGGACATTGCCCGCATTCGTGCTCATGCACTGGGTGCGGCGAGCGCAGATCGACGGTGGACCGCCACAGGAAGGCCAGACGGCCGTATTTTGGCGACTTTCGAGGCGGACCGCCAAGGCAGACTAGTTATGTACTCCGCCATTGCGCAGTAGTCCTCCGCAGCCTTCGGACCCTTGGGATATTCGTGAGCGGTCGTGGCTCCTGTGTTTCGGGATGATCGTGAGTAGGGGTGTTGGCCGACGCAGCCACCCCTACTCGGTGGCCGATGCGTAGACCGTGATTTCGGAGTGTCGTAGTACCAAGGGAGCTTGTTATTCTTGCGCCAACAGGCCATATGACGAGACCGTCCGACTGTGGTAGCACCGTAGTAGATAGCACACTACTAGAGCGCCATGGCCACCAGAGGTCGCGTGGAAGTTTCCGCTTTAGCGGCCTCGAACCGCCTAGTTTCGTATATCCTTAACCCTCTAGAGTTTTGTTTGTATTGATGTGGTTGATGTGGTTAATGTTATGTTTGGATAGCTTTGTGCTAAAATGTGATTTAGAAACCGGGTTAGTGAAAAGGGTCAGTCCCTGGGTAGTGTGAGATGGAAGTGGTAGCTTTCATGATGTGAAATAGTAAGATGGTTCCGATCGGGAACAAGAGTCGGCGCGTGGGGTCGGGTTGAGGACCATTTCATGGGTCAACCCAGAACCCGGTTTGGGGTGGGGCAGTTCTGGGTGGTCCCGCCAGTGGTAGGGTCACGAGGGTGCTAGCCCAAGTTTAGATGACCATCGATGAGTTCGTGGACGCGCTCGATCGTAATCAGTTCGAAGGCCGGAATGGCCTTAGGGAAATCGAGGTTAGCGAGATGACCAAGTTCGAGGTAGTGACTCCAAGGGTTGGAAACGTAAGCGCTGATGTAGTGTGGTACGGATACTAGAACGAGTTCGGTGTTCGTGACGAGTACTACGAAAGGGAAAAGTGAACGATGTTTTGTGGGCGGTGTGGCATGATTGTTTTCAGACGTATAGCGGTGAAGACTATATCGACGCCGTTGTTTTGAGACTGAAGGAACATTCGACGAATGTTTCTAAGGGGGATGAATGTTATACCTCGTATTTCCAGTAATGTACGTGAGGCGCACGATTAAATTTTCTTTGCCTTAAGAATTGGCTTTGGTTCAAATTTGGGCACGAGTGCCGAATAGAGTCGTTTCGACGAAACGCTTCCACGCCTTACGCTGGGAAAATTCCGCTATGTCATTTAGTATTTTTATGGATTTTTCCGAGCGACGGAACATTTTGGATTAACGGAGCGACACTTGTCACCTCATCGACGGCAAAGAGGGGGCTTGGCCTCGCCGATTGGTCCCTCCTTTGTGCCTTGTTTTGTGGCTTGTTTTGTGGAGTGTTTTGTGAGTGTTTTGTGGGTGCACTTGGCTTGATCTCGCCTTACACTTGCCTAACACATGGATGGATCTTCGCCATTGGTTGGCCTTTGCTTGGCCTATAAATAGCTCCCTTTGTGAAGACTTTCTTCATCCACAAATTGCCTTAGTCTCAAGTTCTCTTCCTCCTCCCTTGTGAAATTGGCCCACCACACCCCTTTCCCCTTTGCCGAGAGCTCCCCTCATGGTGCTTGGCCGTGGTACCCCTAGCCTAGTTGTTTTCGTGATAATACCCTTTGTTGTGGTATAGAAATACTCTCCTAAGTATTGTTATAATGTCCAAAATACTTTAGCCCATATACCTTGTAGTACTTTCCAAAGTACCCTTTGTACGAAAAACCCTAAAATACGATTATACTTTCCTTAGCCTCTACACGAAACCCTAGGAAAATCTTCACCCGTTGTTGAAGTATGGAGTAGAAGCGTAGAACTTCTAAGCGGTTGTTTGGCACGGATTGGAGCACTCGAGGAGAGCTAAACCTTGCTCGTGAGAGCGACTTTAAACTCGGATAATTTTGGGCTTATCGAGGTAAATATCTTGTCCCCTATTGTAATTGGAAATTACATAAGTGTTGAATATATAGTGTTATATACTATATATAGAATCGAACTTAGTATTATGGCAATGTCTTTTGACTTAAGCCCAAGAAAGAAGAACCGAATGTAATTACCTAGGTTGTATTACAAAGAGACTTATGTAGCATTACCGTAGTAGAATTGTACGCGTCCAGTTAGACGTGTTAACCCCCCCCCCTGGTTGGCTTGGTAGCCGACCTCGATAGAGGAGGAGATTTACGCTGTCATGGGAGGTCGCCAATTTTCAGAGAAAGACGGGAACGTGTTTAAGATTTAATAGACGTTTGTGGCCTTTATAGTGAAAGTACAAGAGTAGCGTATTCTACTCGGCGAGTGGAAAGCGGCTAGCAAGTGCGTTGTAGTATTGGAGCATTTTGCTTATTGTCGTTAAATCGTCGCGAGGTATGTGAACCTCTTCCTATCTCTTCTAGCATGATATGTGTGTAACTATGTAGTACGGTAGACGCATACGTGTTTAATGTATTTGATTGGTTTGAAACATAAAGTGTTATAACGCTTTATGGGAAGTTGGTTATAACAACTTTACGTAGGTAAGAAACGGGTTGTGGTTTTTAAAAGATAATTGATTTGATTTATAACCGTGGGGCGTTATAATAAAATTGAAGTATTTCAAAAGATTTATGAATCGCTTTGAAAGAAGTGTAGTATTGTGTTTTGAAAACTTAAGAGTTATACTAGCTTTACGGGAAGTTAGGTATAACGCTTAAGAATGGTTTATCGATGTTAGAAGTTAAGAGACTTGATCTTATAAGATAAGAGACTTAACTTATTTGTTTTAATGTGAATGTTTGTGTGAAACCTCATTCGTGAGTAATGAGTACTTGATTTTATTTAAAGTGGATAATGTTTTATCGATTTCGAAATCGTAATGTATCGGCTGCACCACCGCAAAGCTAATAAAGGAAAATGTATTGAATAATGATGAATTGTATTAAAACCAGTAGAAACCTCCATCCGCATAGAAACTAAGATGACAAAATGATATTACATTTTCTAGATCATGGTCATTGTAATAAGAATGTTGTAAACAAGAATAACCTACTCACGTGAGACTTATATTACTCAATTGTTCTAAAGAGGAATCAAGTGATTAAGTTTATGAACTATGAAACCATTTGAAAATGAGAAGCTTGAGTAATCAAACTAGGCAACCGAACTTAGGAAAAGAATGTTGTTACTTGATTTTGAAAAGGGATGTGGGTTGGTCATTCTTATACTACGTATCGGGTGACTTTTATAAAAGTAATGGATCTCTTTAAAAGAACTTAACGATGTAGTACTTTGGGGTTAAAACCCGACTTTGGCATAATATGAAAGTACTTTGAGTTGTGTGAAGCTTGCTTATGCTTGTTGTTGTGAAACTTGCCTACGCTTGTGATGATAGCCTTTGTTGTGCTGGGTATTTCGTGTTACCGTGTCTCGACAGGCCGGTTGACTTGTCGAGAACTTACTGACATGCCGATGATGGAGAATTCCACGCATGTTTCCATTTTGATTATCGCCTTGTTGTTGATGTCATACGGACATGTCTACACCGATGCAAGATTCCGGCACGTGGCTACGCGGTCGACCACCCAAGATATCATATCGAGGTAACATGGACATGTCTACACCGGCGCAAAGATTCCGGTACGCGGCCACGCGCCTTGTTATTATTGTTGCAACATGGACGGTCTACACCGGCGCAGATTCCGGTACGCGCTACGCGCGGTTGACCAAGATATTCTTATTGAGGTTATACGGGCATGTCTACACCGGCGCAGATTCCGGTACGTGGCCACGCGCCTTGTTATTTTTGTTGCATCATGGACATGTCTACACCGAGGCAAAGATTCCGGCACGCGCCATGATGCGAACATGATGGATGTTATGGGCGTGAGACCCATAGTTATATTTGAGTGGTGACTTTGAGGCGTGAGTCCTCGACTTGATCGCTTTTATGTCGCTGCATCGTATTTTGGTTATCATACATGTCTCCCGCTTGTTAAGCTATTATGATTTCATTTACGATTTGACGCTTCACATACTGTAATTGCCAGATCGACCTCCTTCGGGCCGCGTCATGCCGCAGTAGAGGTACATCGGCCGTGGATCCTCGCTCGTGATCTCGCCATTTTGGGAAGCTCCGCTTCTCCGAGGCTTATCTTTTGTATGTGGTTCTCGAGTCAGGTTCTGTACATTCAGAGGTACGGGGCCCCGTCCCGTCATAGTCGTTGTAAATCTTAGAGGTCAGAGAACTGCCAAGTGTGGTTGTAAAAGGATTAAACTGTCGTTTTATGTATATACTGAAGGCAACTGGTTTGGTTGGCCTGTCTATTTATTATATCTCTTGTTTCATGATTCATGTTTTATTTTCCGCTGGTTTTCTCTGATGTTGTATCACTAGGGTGCCCGGGGTAAGGCACAAAGAACTGCCCGGTTCGGGCGCATACGAAGAGTAGACTTTTGTATATTCAGGCATGGCGGCCCCGTCCCGCCATTATGGTTTCAAATTCTTAGGTCCGTAGCACAAGTGGGCAGTTTGTGCGGATGTAATCGCTCAAGTTTTAATTTATGTACAAAAAGGTAACCGTTGGGTTAGCATGCTTTCTTATTTCAATGTTTTATATGTTTAAGATTTTTTATTTCCGCTGGTTTTTCTCTGATGTTGTATCACTAGGGTGCCCGGGGTAAGGCACCAGTCATGGGCCCGGGTTCGGGTCGTGACAGATGAATTCCTGAGGATCATCCTCAGGCCTCTACCCATAAAACTCGCGTCGCACCAAGAAGTCCCGGTTTTATGCTATCGATCCGGGAGGAACTACGTATAGCCGAACCGCCGCCTCCCGCTCGCCTCACGCTTAGCCACTATCACCGCCAATAATCGCCATCTCCTTGTAACCCATATCCTGCCTCCAGTCGCACCACCGAGGCTCGTGTACCGTAGTCTCGCAGGCCGCCGCCGCTCCGACTCTTTGGGGTTGACGACTTTGTGGAACTCGCCGTCCCAAACATTATCTCTGGTAAAGGCTGGGCCTGTGCCCTGGTAACCCTCGATGTCTCACTAGTAGTGCCCTCCGCTACCTTGCCCTTCTGGGCCGCGGTTGCTTTGCGTGGAGGCATAACTGATACATACAAAGTTTACGTCAGAGGAAATTCAACCTATAACACAGCTCTATTGCACGATCTTAGAGTGAAAGAAATGGAAACCAATCTTAAATATCATGTAGCCTCCTGATTATAGATGTGGTGCACAACACACCGATAATCAAGACTCTACTAGATACGGCCTGTAGACCCCTTCCGAGGATTAACTGCTCTGATACCACTTTTCTCATGACCCGACCCCGGATTCGTGACCGGTGCCTTAACCCGGGCACCCTTGTGACACAACATCAGAGAAAACCAGCGGAATATAAACTCACAATAACAACCATAATGATATAAAAAAATAGTCCAGCCCAAAAAGGCTACCCCAAAAGTACATAAAACCGAACAGTTACATCCTTAAACAAACTAAGTTATGACAAGACTACAGGCCTCTAAGAAGGAGTAACACTATGACGGGACAGGGCCCCGTCATGCCCCTGAATGTACAAAACATCAACAACACCAGGGAGAACCATACCAAAAGTCGAGCCTCCGAAGAAATGGAGCTCCTGACACCTGAGTAAGAGATCCTAGGAATGAGGATCTACCACCTGCTTTCCCTTACCTGCGGCATGAACGCAGCCCCCGAGGAAGGGGGTCAGTACACAACGTACCAAGTATGTAAAAACTGGAAAATACTGTAGTAATATCATAAGTCAAAAATAAGCCGGAGTCATAGATAAAAATCAATTTCCTTGCACTGTGCCTTACTAACAATGAGAGTAACAAGTATAAAACGTATAGCATAAAAATAGGAGGCTCACGATCAAAACAGGGTACCTCGCCCATAGTATCATTAAGCAATCCTACTCCTGGACTATTTCACCCGCATGGGTCCTGTAGACCCGCATGAGTTCATCCGCCTCGTCATGGGACTATTTCACCCGCATGGGACTATTTCACCCGCATGGATCCTGTGGACCCGCATGAGTACCATCGCCGTACTCTCATGGGACTATTTCACCCGCATGGATCCTGTGGTCCGGATCCGCATGAGTGCAAGCGCCGCACTCGCATCATGGGTAGCAAATCCATGGCATAGATAATAACCCGGGGTTTACCCCGTAATAATACAAATATATAACATAGCTCATCCGGCTATCATACATAACATAAGCACTACCGGCCTATCATATCATACATAAGCACTACCGGCCTATCATATCATAACATAAGCACTATCGGCTTATCATATCATACATAAGAACTACCGGCTTATCATACCATAAGCAAGTTAAGAAATCCCCTAACTTCTTATTAACATTATTAATATATCCTCTCATTTTAGTATCCTAAGGCACTAACATGTCTTTTAATAGAAAATCCGGGAATTCAACCCAAGTACCATGTACTTCTAACTTTTTAAGAAATAACTTTTTTATACAAAAATTCCAAGATACTAATCACCATAGTATCAAGTTACGATTTCTTTTCAAGACAAGTCACATTTCCTTTTTAGAAATATAATAGGCTTCTAAAACAAGTGACTTCATTTCCTTTAAAACCTTAGGCAACCAATGCCTAAAAATCAATTCACCTTTCTTAGTTTCAAATCCTTTACCCGTACTTGTTTTAGTTAGAGTAAACCTTTCTTTGTGAACCTTTCAAAAACTAATATAACCAACTTCCCATAAAGTCATTATATTAGCGTTATCCCTTTGTCAAATACATTTTCCCTAAATCCAAGGGACTTATACTTTTGAAATGAAACAAGTATCATATACTTTAAAACAAGTGAAAGATATCAAATCTTGTACGTCTACCGTACTACATAGGTACAACTACTCATGCTCAAGAGATAGGAAAGTTCCACATACCTCTTCGGTTAATCCACTTGCTAAGTCCGAAATACCGCACGTAATATGTCAACCTATAATGACCATAATACGTTTATTAACCCCTAATTTCAATGTAGAAATTCCAAATTCAAGTTACCAATTCCTAAGGAAAATTGGGCAGCATTTTCTTTGTTTCTACTCACTTTGCCACCTTTTCAAAGGCCGATTTTCAACACTCAAACGCCACATTAAGGCCCAACATCCAAACCAACACAAAGGGGATTACACACATAATCTTGGGTGTGTAAAATTCTGCCCCATAAGTTATAATAATACACTTAACAATTCTAAAGTAGTTTGTAGGCTACAACATGCTCATAATATCTCTTTAGCCAAATCCTTCATACCCAAACCATATTTCTTGCATGCAATGACTCTAATAGCATTAATCACTACCACAAGTTCTTTCTTCTTAACATGCAACACTAAAAACTACTAATAAAGGAAGAATCATTACCTTAGAGCTTTAGCCAAATTTATCCAACAACTTGCTAGCTTCTATTCCAAGAACACCACCACAACAACCTTCACAAGTTAGCCACAAGATTCCTTCTTGCCTTTTACTTTTCAGATTTTTCCTAAGGCTAGAATATCTCTTGGAGTTTTAGAGAGAAGGAAGAGCTTGAAATAATTAAGATAGAAGGTAGTGTAATATCACTCACCTCTTGACATATTACCGGGGGTTAAGCTGCCCTCCGATGCGGGGTAGACTCAGGCGGTCTGGGACCATGATTCGAGAATACCTCATGCGGGTCCAGGGGACCTATGCGGAGCTACGGGAGTTCCAGGTTAGTGATGCGGGGTTATACCTCATGCGGTCTATGTGGCCATGCGGACTACGAGTCCAGGACGATGCCGAGGAGTAGCTACCTCGACGCGGGTTATGTACCCTATGCGCCTATGTGAGTGGCCTATGCGACTACGGAGTCCGTGATTAGGCTTGCATGGTGATACTACGCAATTGGCCCTCGCCGATCATTCGCAGCTAGAAAAACTCATTCTGCTTTACCTATTGTTGCTCTTGTTTGTGATGTGGCACTATGCGCGTTTCCTGGTTGTTTCATACATATTTGTAAACCGGTTTTAAAAATGATATGTTTTCATTTAAGTACTTTACGCTTTCGCATACTTAGTACTGTTATCGACCTCCTTCGGGCCGCGTTCATGCCGCAGGTGGCAAGCAGTGCTAGATCCGCATCCTTAGGATCTTTTGCGTTGGTGTCAGGAGCTCCATCTTCTCCGGAGGCTCTACTGTTGGGTATGCTCTCCCTGTTGTAATTAGTTTTGTTCAGTCAGGGTATGGCGGGGCCCTGTCCCGCCATAGTTGTTTACTTCCTTAGAGGTCTGTAGTCCTGTTGTACAGTTGGGATGTAACTGCAAAAACTTGGGTTATATATATATGCCGAAAGGCAAGCTTTTCATCAGATAAATTGTGTCTCATTTTACAACTGTTTCATGTCTTGTTTTATATTTCCGCTGATTTTCTCTGATGTATGACTGCTTGGGTGCCCGGGTAAGGCACCAGTCACGGGCCCCGGAATAGGTCGTGACAAAAGTGGTATCAGAGCAGTTAATCCTCGGAAAGTGTCTACAGACCGTATCTAGTAGAGTCTTGATTATCGGTGTGTTGTGCACCACACCAATAATCAGGAGGCTATAGGATATTTAGGATTGGTTTCCATTCTTCTCACTCTGAGATCGTGCTTTAGAGCTGTGTTAAAGTTGGACCCCTCTAACGTATTCCTTTCTGTATGTGCTTATGCCTCCACGTAAGGAAACCCGGCCTGTAAGGGCAAGGCACGAGGAGCCGCTGTGGGACACCTAGAGTCACGAGGCTCGAGCCCGCCTATACCTCGGGACGGCGAAGTTCTATGACGCCGCCGGCCCCAAAGAGAGACCACAGACCACACCTCCCGCCCCACATCCCGGGCGGAGGAGTTAGGTACAAGGAGATGGCCCACTATTGCCGTGATCGTGGCAGACATGAGGACAGTGCCGACGCGCAGCCTGCCCCAGTCACCATACCCGTGGTTCACCCGAGGCGCAGAGTTTGAGGCTATGAGACTTCCCGAGTCAGAGCCCGCGAGTTTTACGGTCGAGGCCGAGGATGATCCGCAGGAGTTCATCCGTCACTCTGAGGATTTTGAGAGTGATCGGGCGCCGGAGACCGAGTCCGTGATCTTTGGTTCACATAGGCCGCGTGATACCGCAATGATTGGTTTGATTCACGGAGTTATCCCGGAGAGCACGCGCCCCCTACTTGGGACGAGTTCTCGTGAGGCTTTCTCACTTCACTTCTTGCCTCCACAAACGGCGAGGGCGCGGCCGATAGATTTTTACCGCCGAGGCAGAGGACGACCGCCGTGGAGTACAATGTCGAGTTTGATTCATTGGCTCGATATGTCCCAAAGATTGGTAGCAGATGGAGGATAGGTGCACCGCCACGCCACCGGGCTAGATGATTATATGGCCGAGTCATGTGCGGGTGTTTCTCTTCAGCCGGGTATGGACATTACCCGCATGCAGGCTCATGCTCTTGGATGCGAGGAGCGTAGAGACCGACGGGTTGACAGGCAGCAGCAGAAGAAGACCAGGACGGCAGGGTCTTTTGGTGGCTATCGTGGTGGGCGGCCTCAGCAGCAGTCTAGATTTGCACCACAGCCAGCTCAGAGCACTCCTGCACCGTCCTCGTGACCCGGATATTCGAGGGCGCATCAGTGGCCCCGGACTTCGCACGCCCGCAGAGAGAGGTATCGGCCGATCAGACCACCCTCATCTGTGGCCGACGCGTAGATCCCACTTCGGAGTTGTGGTGCCGCGACGGAGCTTGTTTCGCCAGTGGCCGCAGGTCACTATGCGAGGAACCGTCCACCAAGGGCAAGGCAGATAGTAGGGTCACCTACGTGTTCTTTCACCGGTCTTCATCCCCGACAGCTACTCGCCTGCAGGCAAGGTACTCATGGACCAGGTCGCGGCAGGTCGTGGGCGCGGGTCTCAGATTCTAGCGGTCCTCGAATCGCATTTATTCCTTGTCCACCGGCAGATCGTGAGGCCTCACCGATGTCGCCACAGTACCTTATCGATTCTGGTTTGATGTTTATGCCTTGATAGATCCGGTTCTACTCGCCCTATATATCTCCCTTGTTGCTAGTAGGATAGGGATAGAGCCCGTGACCATTTACGTCGGACTCAGCCGACTTGATAGAGTTGGAGATGATTGACTTCGACGTGATCATGGGATGGATTGGCTAGCTTCTGCTACGCCAATGTAGATCGCAGAGAGAGAGTAGTACGGTTCCAGTTTCTGAGGCGAGGTTGTTGAGTGGAGGGAGCACGGTATCGCCGAGGGGTAGGTTTATTTCCTACCTCAAGGCTAGGAAGATGGTGCGAAGGCGGGTATATTTACCATCTCGTTCGTGTTTGATAATCAAGTCGCGGTACCAGATTTTCCGTCGGGCCCATGGTCGAGAGTTCCCGACGTGTTTCAGACGACCTCCCGTATCCTCCCGAGAGGAGATTGAGTTTTGTATAGACATATTGCGGCACACTCGCCTATTTCCATTCCGCCATACGTAATGGCACTGCCGAGTTGAGAGAGTTGAAGGATCGGCTTAGGGATTTGGCCGGAGAAGCGGCTTCATCAGCCTAGTGTTTCTCCCGGGAGCGCCGTATTGTTCGTGAAGAAGAAGGACGACGCCGCGCACGTGTGTTGATTACTGCGGTGAACAAGGTGACCATTAAGAACAGATACCCTTCCTGTGATTGATGATTTGTTCGACCAGCTTGCACGGGCGCGAGATGTTTCTCCAAGATTGATCCGCGATCGGGCTATCATCAAAGTGCAGTCGAGAGGTGGATGTCCCTAGATCGCATTCGGACCAGACGCATTATGAGTTCAGTGGTCATGTCTTTGGGTTGACCAATGCTCCAAAGATTCATGGATTTGATGAACCGAGTGTTCAAACCATTTTGACACGCTTGTGATAGTGTTCATCGATGATATCTTGGTTTATTCTCGCCAGAGCGAGCACGCGAGCATTTGGCGATCGGCCGATAGCTTCTCCGACTAAGAACAGACGCCAAGTTTTCCAAATATGAGTTTTGGTTAACTTCGGTGGCTTTTCTTGGGCATATTGTCGGGGTTGATGGTATTCAGGTAGATACGGCCAAGATCAAGGCAGTCAGGAGTTGGCCTAGACCTACTACTCCGACAGAGGTTCGCAGCTACGGGCCTTGCGAGTTATTATCGGCGGTTTGTAGAGAGGTTTGCTTCTATCTTCGCACCATTGACTAGGCCGACTCGTAAGGCAGCCAAGTTTCATGGATGATGCTTGGAGCGTGGTTTCCAGCTTTGAAAGAGAGATCGACGACCGCCCTCGCTTCTTACTCTTCCGAGGGTCCAGACGGTTATGTTGTGGTATTGTGACGTCAGCATCGGGTTGGGATGTGTGTTGACGCAGCAGGCAAGGTTATAGCGTATGCATCCCGACACCTGAAGAAACACGAGAGAACTACCCCACCCATGATTTGGAGTCGGCGGTGATTCACGCTTTGAAGATCCGAGGCACTATTTGTATGGGTTCACGTGGATATTTATACGCACCACAAGAGCCTCCAGATATCTTCACAGAGGAGCCGAACTTACGATGCAGACGGTGGTTAGAGTTGCTTAAGGATTACGATGTTGATATCTGTACCACCCGGGAAAGCCAATGTCAGGCGGATGCTCTTAGTCGTAGTCGATGGGAGCCTATCGATGTGGCAGAGAGGAGGGACATGGTTCGTGATTTGCATCGATTAGCGAGCCTTGTGTCCGCTTGATTGATTCCGATAGCGGTGAGGTTCGAGTTCGTGAGGTTGCCGAGTCTTCCATCGCCGGCGAGGAAGAGGCAACAGCTCGAGGATCCGCTTTGACACGTTATCGTGATACGACTCTTCGTGAGGCAAGCGGTCCTTTTGAGGTAGCACGATGGGGTGCTAAGGTTTGAGGGCGTGTCAGGTGTGTTCCGATGTTTCGTGACTTGGCAGCAGGTTCTGGGGAAGCACACGCAAGCGTTACTATCCATCCGTGGTCGACCAAGATGTACCACGACCTTAGATCCGTATTGTGGGATGGCTTGAAGAGGACGTTGCGAGTTCAGAGCTCGGCCCATGTTGTCGCAGTGAAGGTAGAACACCGTGAGGCCCGTGGTTTGTTGCGAGCGATAGAGATCCCGACCGGAAGTGGGAGGTAATCAACATGGACTTCATCACAGGATTACCTCGCACTCGAGGAGACATGATTCTATATGGGTTATCGTCGACGGTCGACGAAATCAGCCCACTTTCTTCCCGTCAGACGACTTTTTCTACCGAGGATTATGCGACTTTACATCCGAGAGATCGCCGATCGCATGGAGTCCCTATTTCGATCATATCGCATGCAGGAGCCCCTTACGCTAACTTCTCGAGGTCTTTCCAGAGAGGTTTAGGACGCAGTGAGCTCGAGTAATCGCATTCCATCCACGCAGCACGACAAAGGCCGAGCGCACTATCCGCACTCGAGGATATCCGCGAGCCCGTGTTATCGACTTCGTGGGTAGTTGGAAGGATCATTTGCCTCTAGTTGAGTTCGCGTACAATAATAGCTACCACTCCAAAGATTCGGATGGCGCCTATGAGGCCTTGTATGGGAGGAAGTGCAGATTGCCTATAGGTTGGTTCGATGTGGGCGAGGTGCGGCTATGGGACCAGATTTGGTGCAGCAGCCGGATAAGGTGAAGCTTATCCGAGAGCGCTATCGATACCGTAGTCGATGTAAGTCGTATGCAGATCATCGTCGTCGGCATCTTGAGTTCGAGGTTCATGATTGGGTTTTCCTAAAGGTGTCACCCATGGCGGTGTGATGAGATTCGGAAGAAGAAACTCACCAAGGTATATTGGGCCGCTTGCATTGTCCGCAGGGTAGGTAAGGTTGCCTACGAGTTGGATCTGCCGTCCGATCTGGAGGCAGTGCATCCGGTGTTTCACGTATCTATGCTGAGGAGATGTATCGGGGATCCATCTAGGGTGCACCCGATTGACGATGTCCAGGTGACCGAGGGGTTATCGTATGAGGAGGTTCCCATAGCGATAATCGATCGTCAGGTTAGGCGTCTACGGACCAAGGACGTGGCTTCCGTCAAAGTCTTGTGGCGGAACGAGCTCAGGGAGGAGATGACATGGGAAGCCGAGGAAGACATGAGGCAGAAGTATCCTCACCTATTCCCCACACCTCCAGGTAATTCACTTTCCTACTTGTAAATCTTCATTATCGTTTATGCCTAAGTGTTGTTCTGTGGCCGTGGCATTTGCAAATCGCTAAGTTATGAAGAATCTTATCGTTAACTGTCTTGGGAAGGAACATTCGGGACGAATGTTTCTAAGGGGGGGAGAATGTTATACCCCGTATTTCCGGAGTATGTACGTAAGGGCGTACGTACGAAAGTTTGGCCTTAAAAGTTTAAGCCTTGGACGTTTTTATTTGTGCACAACTCACTAAAAGAATCGTTTTCCGACGTAAACGCTTTCCATTTTCGTAGGGAAAATTCCGCTATGTCATTTAGTATTTTTGCGGATTTTTCCGAGAGACGAAACATTTTAGACCAACGGAGGGCGACACTTGGCACCTCCAATTGGTGGACTTGAAATCGCCCATCGACGAATTGGACATAGAGTTGCACGTTTTTTGTGCCTTTGCACAAGTCAAGGAGTTGGTAGGATATTTTATGTGCAAGTTGGCTAGGTACACTTGCCCTAATCTTGGCCTTACACTTGCCTAGCACTTGGCTAAATCTTGGCCCTTGGTTGGCCATCCCTTGACCTATAAATACCCCTCTTGTGATGAAGAGTTCTTCATCCACAAAAGCTTTCCAAGTCTAAAAATCCTCTCCTCTCCCTTAAAGCCATTTCGTCCAAACACCTTTCCCCCCCTTGAGTAGAGTTTGGCCGAGGGCCCCCCCCTAGCCTAGCCGAAATCTACCCCCCCTCCCTTGGTAGAAAAGTTGCCTTCTAGTATTGTTATAATGCCCAAAATACCCTAGCCCAAATCCCTTAGTAATTAGTAGAAGTTGTGAAGAACTTCTAAGGTTTCTCGAGCTATCGGAGCGCACCACTTAGAGCTAAGCCTTGCTCGGATCGAATTTTATCTAGAATATTATTGGGCTTACCGAGGTAAATAATCCTAACCTCTTTTGAATTAGAAAATACATACTGTAGTAGTATAAGAATAAGTATTAAATACTTAGAAGAATATTACGAATAGAATTGAATTGTTATCACAAAGAAGGGTTTAAAAGAAGAATAATCAAACTGCATTTACTTAGGACTATTTTCACATGAGACTTGAGTAGCTCACCTGTAGGGAAGTCTTGCCTAATTTTCCGTAGGATAGAGAACCCTCTCGCTAGAATCGTTTTGAGTAGTCTAGACGTTGATAGATGTGTCCGACTATTATAGGTCGATTCTCTCGCGACATATTCAACTCGGTGGTTTTCATTGGTAAGGTATGTGATTCTTCCTAAAGCATGATATTTTACAATATATATGTAGTACGGTAGACGCATACGTGTTAATCGAATAATAACTACGCAATGTCTTTGACTTAAGCTCGACAATACTTACGGAATGCCTCACGCTTAAGCCCGAATAATAAAGATCCAAAGCATTTCAAAAGAATCTTGAATCATTTTTAATGTAAGAGAACTAATTGGTTTTTAAAAAGCTTAAGAGTTATACTAGCCTTATGGGAAGTTAAGTATAACCACTTAAGAATGATAAAAGAAACAGTTTGCCTATGTGTTTATAACAGACTTATATTGAATTGTGAAAAGAATATTAAGATGGTTTGGTAAGTAGACTTGATATGATGCTATGTGTGTTAGTGTCTTGTAACATTTGTATAAGAGAGTATTCTTGTTGTGCTTATGTTGTTTAACGATAAGCTGTTATGTTAGTGTAATATCACTCACCTCTTGACATATTACCGGGGTTGTCGCCTCCGACGCGGGGTAGACTCGCGTCCGGGACCATGATTCGAGAATACCTCACGCGGTCCAGGGACCTATGCGGAGCTACGGAGTTCCGTGTTAGTGATGCGGGTTATACCTCACGCGTCTATGTGGCCATGCGGACTACGAGTCGGGACGACGCCGAGGAGTAGCTACCCTCGACGCGGGTTATGTACCCTATGCGGGCCTATGTGAGTGGCCTATGCGGACTACGGAGTCCGTGATTAGGATTGCATGGTGATACTACGCAATTGGCCTCCGCTCGATCATTCGCAGCCTAGAAAAGACCTCTGCTTTACCTATTGTTGCTCTTGTTTGTGATGTGGCACTATGTGCGGTTTCCTTGGTTATTTCATACATATTTGTAAACCGGTTTTAAAATGATATGTTTTCATTTAAGTACTTTCTGCCGCATACTTAGTACTGTTATCGACTCCTCGGGCCGCTCATGCCGCAGTAAGGGCAAGCAGTGCTAGATCCGCATCCCAGGATCTTTTGCGTATGTCGTGAGCTCCATCTTCTCCGAGGCTCTACCGCTGGGTATGCTCTCCTCGTTGTAATTAGTTTTGTTCGCCAGGTATGGCGGGGCCTTGTCCCGCCATAGTTGTTTACTTCCTGAGGTCTGTAGTCATGTTGGGATGAAACTGCAAAAATTGGGTTATTAATATATATATGCCGAAAGGCAAGCTTTTCATCAGATAAATTGTGTCTCATTTTACAACTGTTTCATGTCTTGTTTTATATTTCCGCTGATTTTCTCTGATGTATGATCGCTGGGTGCTCGTAAGGCACTACCACGCCCCGAACGGGTCGTGACAGGCTGTCTTCAATTTCTTTCCCAAATTTTGGATGGTTGATTGCCGAGAACTGTGGGATTTTGAAGAGAGGTTCGGAAAGTGTTTTTTGTTCCGACCTGACTGGTGTGTTTCTAAATGTAGAAGCATTACTTGCATCAGTAATCTGGTTAGAGATAACATGTAACAACTGATTGGTGTAGTTGTTCTGTTGAAGGATTTTATTAATAACTTTAACATGCGTGATCCCTGGTGGATCTTTTATGTCTCTTTTGAAAGGAGTGGCAGTTAAGACTTCACCATCAACGGGGATCTTTATCTGTTCTAACGGGGGTGTTACTGATTCAACAGTTCTTTCACCTGTGAACCATTTCTTTACAATGGTACTTAGGGACTGTCTGTTATTGTTAAGTTTATCAGTGATTTGAAACCACCTAAAGAATTCTATGTTAGCATTAATTTGTTCATGTCACTGATCTATTTCTCCCTAAACACCTTCCTCTCACTGAGTGAAAAGGTGCTTACATACCATTCTTTTTTAATGGCGTTCTCATGGGCTACCCATAATTTATTAAGGGTTTTCCAAATCAGGGTGCTACCATGCTTATGGAAGCAAATCAGGAACATAGCAACACCTTTGTTCCTAGAATGTTAAAATGGAATGAAATTTTAACAAAAGACGAATGGCACTTTGATGCCATCACTCAACCAAAGATAGAACCAGAGAGTTCTGATATTGAACAAATAATCCAACATTTAGACGGTTCAATTGATTTAAGATTTTTAAAATCCAAAGGAAGATATTCCTTCGCAGCATCTTCTTCTAAATCCCGGGAGGAGGAAGGAAGTTCTGACAATTCCGACGAAACTATGCTAGAACGAAAAGTTCAAGGTGTAGATTATTCGTCAGCAGTACCCAAAGTCTACTATCGACCAATCGATATGAAGAATAGCAGTCCCACTAGAAGCGAAATGCTTGGTGGAGATAGCCTTGGTACTATTAGAGAAGATATAAATTTTAAAATTGATAATGTCATTCCGCTTTTATGGTATCAAATCCATGTTGGTAAAGATCATGAGTAGCTAAACTCATACTACTGTCCTTAGAGCAACATTGTTCTTAAGTTAGTAGGATTCTTGTTACTCTGTTCCAGTTTCCTTAGTTACTTGGTCGTTACCCTGTTCCGTCTATCGCCCGTAGTCTACAGTAATAGGCTGGAGCTTCCTGGACCGGTTTGGATTTAGCACGAAAGGTTGGAAGGACCTGTGTCGTACCGTGGTGGAAGTTGCCGAAAAAACTTAGGATAGGGATTCAGATGACCAGAATAGGATACCTGCTCAAGTAGTTAAAGGAATAGAAACAAGTACTGTAGGATCCTAATAGCAGATAGAACAATAGCTCTAAAAAGGATAGTAGCCTCCACATATCTAGAACAAACTCTCTTTGTTTAAACATTATCATTCCATAATGAAGATGCGCCCAGCTTTTGATTATATCAGAGAATATAATTCTCAAATACTAGAAATCGTAATAGAAAGTAATAATTGTAATAAACTCTAAAATCAAATCTTAAAGAATTAGATTATTACACAACTGCAAGACCTGCAGAAGGATTAGATATTTATTGTCAAACCATTATCAACCAAGTAATCATCAATAAGATGACTGAACTCTATGAAGAGAATGATAGATTAAGAAGACGGGTTAACTACCTGGCAAAAAGAAAATCTATTGCTTAATACTTAGTTGAGCTTCACACAGTTAATTATTAATAATGAATGAAATCAACAGTGAAAACTTAGCAACTTCGAGAATTGCTAAAGTTGAAAAAGATTTACAAAACTGGAATATTTCAAAAGAATCTTTCAGATCTGTTTATGAAACAGGAAAGTTTGATTTTATTAAGAATTATAATATCAAAACTTGTGAATCCACAGTAGCTATCAATAATTCCAAAGAGATTATTAAGCTATTATCCACTGAAGATATAAACAGATATAAAAAAGATTTTAACTTCCTACATATAGGACTAGTACAAATTGCTGTTAAGCCTTTGTATCGTCTGGGTTTAGATACCCCTATCTGTCTCTTACTAAGAGATGCCAGGCTATTAAACTTTGATGATTCCTTACTTGGAGTCTTACAAATCAATTTAGCCAGGGGACCAGTTTATTTTAACTGTTACCCAAATTTTTCAGTAGATATTAACGATCAAAACGTTATGGATACCCTGACGTTGAACATTAAAACAAAAAATATGAATAGTAAGATAAACACAAGAGAAATTGCTATAATATACAGGGTCTATTACAGGCTTATGAAAACTACCTTAGCTCCAAAAGCTATATTAGTTAGCAGTAAGGGTGCTACCATGCTTATGGAAGCAAATCAGGAACATAGCAACACCTTTGTTCCTAGAATGTTAAAATGGAATGAAATTTTAACAAAGGACGAATGGCACTTTGATGCCATCACTCAACCAAAGATAGAACCAGAGAGTTCTGATACCATAAATGCGGAATGACATTATCAATTTAAAATACTGATTAAAAGACAGAAAAGTAAAGAAAGCTGTTTAATAAAACTTACAATTTTATTCAAAGCATTGAAATGGATACAAGATCAGGCAGGGAGGAGATATAGAGAGAGAGGGGGATATTTCCGAATACCTTAAACATTACAACTTGAGAGCCTTAAATAGGCCTCGAATGATTCATCGTCCTAACAGGTGGACGAATATGATTAAAACATGTGGAAGGCTAAGATTGCTTGCCTTCTGCTTTTTTGAAAGGGCGTCTCTTGCTTTTCTGAAAGGGCAAACGTCCTTGTCATCTTTATTTCTTTTCTGCTTTATGTATGCTTTATTGAAATGGCGTCTCTTTCTTTTTCGAAGAGGCAACTGTCTTTATCTGTCGTCCTTCATGTAGGGACCACTGGCTTTATTCGCGGAGGTAAGCGTTGGCGTATGCTTGGGCTATTCCTTGAGGGACCATCATGTATATGTTGTCTGTTTCACTATGATTGGATGATACTTCTTCTTCGTCTTCCAATCTTGCTAGGGCTTCTAACAGCCTCCGTCTGGTTTCTGCTTTAGAACATGAAGTTTCTCCTGATGAAGAGGGGCTTCTTCTTTCTGGTTTTACCTTAACTTCTTCTCTGGGTTTTGGACTCCATCCTTTGATTCTGATGGTCTTGCTTAAATAACGGATCCTATTTATCTCTTGGATATCAAATGACCAATTAATGATATATGAAATCCTTTTATTAAAAAAGAATTTACATAACTTAATATGCTCTGGTAAAGTGGAGATCTGCTGTTCCTCCTGGAAACTTACATATTTATTCTGGAAGCTTGGAGCTACCACCTGTGACGTTCCTCCAAATATGTTCCACCATTCGTAGAACCATCTGGGGATAACCTTTTCTTTGACTTCTTCTATATATTTTATGAACCAGGTATGGGTGTTTGGTCTAACATACAGAAAGTTGAACCATGCATCCTTATAATCGTGCCAATTATAGGTTCATGTCCATGAGTCCCGATAATGGTATCTGTGTTTGTAGATGATCAACATACCAATTAAATGGACTTAAGATCTTTTTAATAGTAAATTTGGAATACTCGATCCCATCTGTTTTATCAAAATATTTGTGTTCGACTTCTATGAAGTCGGTGTCTACTAAAATGAATTCATAATACTTCCTGGTTTTCGTGAGTCTCGTATCAACGCATCACGATATATGTGTAACAGGGTTTTAACAAGTCCTGTACCCTAAAATTTTCATATTGCTTATCCAATGCCATTATCGGCAAAGTTTGAATAGGAATAAATTCCCATTTCTGGATGGAGGCCGGTATTTTCTTTTTAGAGGGCCCTGCTGGTTTAACTGCTTCAGAATATGATTCTGGGGGAATCATTTTGTAACTATCTTCGCTCTGGCGATTCCGGAGTGTCCTTGAATGGCTGAGTCTGTACTTTCTCTTTTTTAGAGGAGACTGGAGTAACTGGTATAATAGGAAGATTTCCCAATACCGTGAATTTATTTTGTCCACTGGGTTTATGGAGGACCGGTCCCGCCGATTTTTCTGCAAAAGGCTGTTTCATTTTTTCTTCTGGTTTATTTTGGAAAGGTGGTCTCATCGGGCGTAAGCCCTGAAAGCCTAGTCTCATTATTACCCTGCAAAAATTCTCTAGTCGAAGTCCGCAGAGTTTTCTTCACCTTTTATAAAATCAATTTTAAAATCGAAACTTGATAACAAGGCCTGCCATCTGGCAAAAATCTGTTTTGAAACTAAATTTTTAACATCTTTTTGCAAAATGTCTTTGGTTGCTTTGCAGTCGACTCTTAACAAAAATTATTTGTTAACCAAGTCATCTTGGAACTTTGTAATACATAGTACTATAGATAAAATCTCTTTTTTGACTGTGCTATAATTCTTTTGTGCCTGGTTCCAATTTCTAGAAGTGAATCTTACTAGTTGTTCAGCTGTTTCAAGAGATATTTTTTGCTTAAGGATACCACCATAACCTATGTCGGAGGCTTCCGTTTTAACTATCATAGAGGCCTCTGGATTAGGGATTACTAGACATGGAAGTTTCTGGACTATTTCTTTTACTAGTATGACAGCTCTAGTCTGTTCGTCTGATCAAGGGACTTGATTTTTCTTAAGTCTTTTATTCAGAGGTTCACATATCTGTCTAATCTTTGGGATAAAATCTGCTACATAATGAAGGCTTCCCAAGAATCTTTGTAGCTGGGTTTTATCAAGAATTACATCGGGGAACTTAGTAGAGAACTCTATGGCTCTGCATATTGGTTTATATGTTCCTTGATAGAGGTCATGTCCTAAGAACCTTATGGTTGTCTGGAAAAGTTTTATCTTTTTGGCACTTACTGCTAAACCATTGTACTTAGTGGTCTGGACAAAAGTGTTTAGATGTTTATAATGCCGATCTATGTTATCTGAGAACACTAGAACATCATCTATATAGACAATCATAAAGTGGATATAAGGGTTGAATATGTTATTCATGATGTTCTGGAATTCAGATGGGCCATTTTTGAGCCCGAAAGGCATTACGTTCCATTCATATTGTCCGAAAGGGACATTGAAGGCTGTTTTATATTTATCTTTTTCATCGACTTGGATTTGCCAGAATCCTGACTTCATGTCGAACTTATTGTAAATGTTAGCATTATAAGTTCTTTTATGTAGGTCCCTTTTGTTAGGGATTGGATATCTAATCCATTTTAACGCTTAGTTAAGAGGTTTGTAATTTATTACGAGCCTTGGGGCTCCTCTTTCCTTTTCAGCATTCTTGTTGACATAGAAGGCTGAGCAGCTCCATTGTGATTTAGAAGGCCTAATGATCCATTTTTTGAGAAGATCATTGACTTCATTTTTACAGTGTTCCATGAGCTCGTGGCTCATCTGAATGGGTCTGGCTTTAGTGGGTATATTTTCTTCACTAAAGTCATCCGTGTAGGGTAGATTTACTGTATGATTCTTTCTCTCCCAAAAGGCATTCGGGAGTTCTGAGCAGATTTCTTTTTCTATAGAATCCTGTAAACTTTTTATTTTACTAATTACCTCCGGGGTTTTTAAAGTGGATTCTATCCTTTTTACTTTAATGTCGTCTTTTAGATAATTAACCTGATTGGTTAATAGTTGTATTGTAAAGATTGTTCTTTGTTTAACATGATCACTGTGATCAGTAGATAACGGGTTTAGGTATGGGAATATAAGATTTTTTCCCATTGAGTTGGTATAAATACCGTCTAGCTTTGCGGTATAAGGTTTTATCTGTGTTAGGAATGGGATTCCTAAGATGATATCTTCAGTTATATTTCTTGTAATAACGAAATCATTGGTAAAACAAACACCATTATTACAGATGTGGGCTTTTAAAAGTTTCCAATCAATTTTTATATTATCTCTTGTGGCAGAGTATAATTTATGAGTACTTTTGCTTAAGTACTTGGTAGGGACTAATCCTTCGCAAATACAATTTTGATCTGCTCCTGAGGCAGGACGTTTGACTTCATGATCTTTAACATATCCGACTTCATTGATAACTTCCTTTCTGATACCAGGGCCCAGAAGAATTCTATATTCCATAATGAAGATGCGCCCAACTTTTGATTATATTAGAGAATATAATTCTCAAATACTAGAAATCGTAATAGAAAGTAATAATTGTAATAAAACTCTAAAATCAAATATTAAAGAATTAGATTATTACACAACTGCAAGACCTGCAGAAGGCTTAGATATTTATTGTCAAACCATTATCGACCAAGTAACTAAGGGAACCGGAACAGAGTAACAAGAATCCTACTAACTTAAGAACAACGTTGCTCTAAGGACAGTAGTATGAGTTTAGCTACTCATGATCTTTACCAACATGGCTCTGATACCATAAATGCGGAATGACATTATCAATTTAAAATACTGATTAAAAGACAGAAAAGTAAAGAAAGCTGTTTAATAAAACTTACAATTTTATTCAAAGCATTGAAAGGGATACAAGATCAGGCAGGGAGGAGATATAGAGAGAGAGAGGGGGATATTTCCGAATGCCTTAAACATTACAACTTGAGAGCCTTAAATAGGCCTCGAATGATTCATCGTCCTAACAGGTGGACGGATATGATTAAAACATGTGGAAGGCTAAGATTGCTTGCCTTCTGCTTTTTTGAAAGGGCGTCTCTTGCTTTTCTGAAAGGGAAAACGTCATTGTCATCTTTATTTCTTTTATGCTTTATGGCCTCTGCTTTTCCGAAAGGGCAAGTGTCGCTTTCTGCTTTATGTTTGCTTTATTGAAATGGCGTCTCTTTCTTTTTTGAAGAGGCAACTGTCTTTATCTGCCGTCCTTCATGTAGGGACCACAGGCTTTATTCGCGGAGGTAAGCGTTGGCGTATGCTTGGGCTATTCCTTGTGGGACCATCATGTCTCCGTTGTCTGTTTCACTATGATTGGATGCTACTTCTTCTTCGTCTTCCAATCTTGCTAGGGCTTCTAACAGCTTCCGTCTGGTTTTTGCTTTAGAACATGAAGTTTCTCCTGATGAAGAGGGGCATCTTCTTTCTGGTTTTACCTTAACTTCTTCTCTGGATTTTGGACTCCATCCTTTGATTCTGATGGTCTTGCTTAAATAACGGATCCTATTTATCTCTTGGATATCAAATGACCAATTAATGATATATGAAATCCTTTTATTAAAAAAGAATTTACATAACTTAATATGCTCTAGTAAAGTGGAGATCTGTTGTTCCGCCTGGAAACTTGCATATTTATTCTGGAAGCTCGAGCTACCACTGCGGACGTTCCTCCAAATATGTTCCACCATTCGTAGAACCATCTGGGGATAACCTTTTCTTTGACTTCTTCTGTATATTTTAGGAACCAGGTATGGGTGTTTGGTCTAACATACAGAAAGTTGAACCATGCATCCTTATAATCGTGCCAATTATAGGTTCATGTCCATGAGTCTGGATAATGGTATCTGTGTTTGTAGATGATCAACATACCAATTAAATGGACTTAAGATCTTTTTAATAGTAACTTTAGAATACTCGATCCCATCTGTTTTATCAAAATATTTGTGTTTGACTTCTATGGAGTCGGTGTCTACTAAAATGAATTCATAATACTTCCTGGTTTTCAAGGAGTCTTGGGTATCAAAGCATCGATGATCCGTAATGTGGTTTTAACAAGTCCTGTACCCTAAAATTTTCATATTGCTTGTCCAATGCCATTATCGGCAAAGTTTGAATAGGAATAAATTCCCATTTCTGGATAGGGGCCGGTATTTCCTTTTTAGAGGGCCCTGCTGGTTTAACTGCTTCAGAATATGATTCTGGGGGAATCATTTTGTAACTATCTCGCCCGCGCTTCGGAGTGGCCTTGAACGATCGAGTCAGATTTCTTTTTTAGAGGAGACTGGAGTTACTGGTATAATAGGAAGATTTCCCAATACCGTGAATTTATTTTGTCCACTGGGTTTATGGAGGATCGGTCCCGCCGATTTTTCTGCAAAAGGCTGTTTCATATTTTCTTCTGGTTTAGTTTGGAAAGGTGGTCTCATCGGGCGTAAGCCCTGAAAGCCTGGTCTCATTATTACCCTGCAAAAATTCTCTAGTCAGGAAGTTTGGTAGAGAGTTTTCTTCACCTTTTATAAAATCAATTTTAAAATCGAAACTTGATAACAAGGCCTGCCATCTGGCAAAAATCTGTTTTGAAACTAAATTTTTAACATCTTTTTGCAAAATGTCTTTGGCTGCTTTGCAGTCGACTCTTAACAAAAATTCTTTGTTAACCAAGTCATCTTGGAACTTTGTAATACATAGTACTATAGATAAAATCTCTTTTTTGACTGTGCTATAATTCTTTTGTGCCTGGTTCCAATTTCCAGAAGTGAATCTTACTAGTTGTTCAGCTGTTTCAAGAGATATTTTTTGCTTAAGGATAACACCATAACCTATGTCGGAGGCATCATTTTCAACTATCATAGAGGCTTCTGGATTAGGGATTCCCAGACATGGAAGTTTCTGGACTATTTCTTTTACTAGTATGACAAATTTCTAGTCCTGTCGTTCACTGCGGATCGGATTTTTCTTAAGTCTTTTATTCTAAGGTTCACATATCTGTCTAATATTTAGGATAAAATCTGCTACATAATTAAGGCTTCCCAAGAATCTTTGTAGCTGGGTTTTATCAAGAATTACATCGGGGAACTTAGTAGAGAACTCTATGGCTCTGCAGATTGGTTTATAGGTTCCTTGATAGAGGTCATGTCCTAAGAACCTTATGGTTGTCTGGAAAAGTTTTATCTTTTTGGCACTTACTGCTAAACCATTGTACTTAGTGGTCTGGACAAAAATGTTTAGATGTTTATAATGCTGATCTATGTTATCTGAGAACACTAGAACATCATCTATATAGACAATCATAAACTGGCTATAAGGGTTGAATATGTTATTCATGATGTTCTGAAATTCAGATGGGGCATTTTTTAGCCCGAAAGGCATTACATTCCATTCATATTGTCCGAAAGGGACATTGAAGGCTGTTTTATATTTATCTTTTTCATCGACTTGGATTTGCCAGAATCCTGACTTTATGTTGAACTTACTGTAAATGTTAGCATTATAAGTTCTTTTAAGTAGGTCCCTTTTGTTAGGGATTGGATATCTAATCCATTTTAACGCATAGTTAAGAGGTTTGTAATTTATTACGAGCCTTGGGGCTCCTCTTTCCTTTTCAGCATTCTTGTTGACATAGAAGGCTAAGCAGCTCCATTGTGATTTAGAAGGCCTAATGATCCCTTTTTTGAGAAGATCGTTGACTTCATTTTTACAGTGTTCCATGAGCTCGTGGCTCATCTGAATGGGTCTGGCTTTAGTTGGTATATTTTCTTCACTAAAGTCATCCGTGTAGGGTAGATTTACTGTATGCTTCTTTCTCTCCCAAAAGGCATTCGGGAGTTCTGAGCAGATTTCTTTTTCTATAGAATCCTGTAAACTTTTTATTTTACTAATTACCTCCGAGGTTTTTAAAGTGGATTCTATCATTTTTACTTTAATGTCGTATTTTAGATAATTAACCTGATTGGTTAATAGTTGTATTCTAAAGATTGTTCTTTGTTTAACATGATCACTGTGATCAGTAGATAATGGGTTTAGGTATGGGAATATAAGATTTTCCCCCATTGAGTTGGTATAAATACCGTCTAGCTTTGCGGTATAAGGTTTTATCTGTGTTAGGAATGGGATTCCTAAGATGATATCTTCAGTTATATTTCTTGTAATAACGAAATCATTGGTGAAACAAACACCATTATTACAGACGTGGGCTTTTGAAAGTTTCCAATCAATTTTATATTATCTCTTGTGGCAGAGTATAATTTATGAGTACTTTTGCTTAAGTACTTGGTAGGGACTAATCCTTCGCAAATACAATTTTGATCTGCTCCTGAGTCTAACTGAGCAATTTTTTCTAGAATAAAATCTTTGTTTATTATTATTCTAATTGGGACATGGTAGCTTAATGCTCTGGCCCTGGATATTAATCTTAACCCTAACTTAGAGTTATTTTCTGTTTCTTTAGAGGTAGATGGTGTCAGAGGATTATTAACAAGTTTTAAGTCTTTTAATAAACCGCTAGTAAAAGCTTCAGCCTCCAAGGGGCCAAGATTCTTTTTAACACTGAGAATTTCTTTTTTTAGAATTACAACTTCTCTTAGTAAATCTTGAACTGAAGTGTCTGACTTAGTATCTTTAGAAACCTCTTTATTGTTAAAGGGTTTAATTATCTTTTTATTTTTACTCGAGATAACATCAATTGTTTGTTTTATACAGGTACAGGTTTTTCCCGTACAATTACAGTCGAAGCTGAAAGTGGAGCTATTTGAACTGTTCTTTAGATTTAATGAACTTTTGTCACTGTAATAGTTATCTGAATTTTTTTCAGAGTTATCACTGGACTGTTCTTCATCTAAGATTGTTTAAAGTTTTTCTTTTATCTCAGGATTTATTGCCGATAATTTATTAATTATGTGATCAGTTTTTCCGTAATCCCAACAATTACCTTTTCTTCTGCAGTATTTGCTGGCATTCCTTTTTTTATACCCTTTATGTAATTTTGGACAGGTTAATTTATTAAGGACTTCTAAACTCCTGTAATTACTCTTACCTTCTGTTGTAGAGGGTTTTAATATCTTATTATCATTTGAACTAGAGCTTTCGCTTAGTACTTTGACTGAGTTATTAGGTTTCTTCGAGGTGGATCCCTCAGAAACTTCATCAATTTTATTACTAATCCTGTCTAGCAGGTTGTCTTTAATTTCTTTACCAAACTTTGGGTGGCTACTGACAGATTTTTTCGAGGTGGATCCCTCTAAATTTTTTAATTCTTTGAACTTATTATTAATTCTATCTAATAGGTTGCTTTTAACATGTAGGATTCCATTTGGATCCTTTATGTCTTTTTTATTTGGGGCGGCAGTTAAGATCTCACCATTTATGGGGATCTTTTTTTGTTTTACTGGTTCAACAGTTTTTTCTCCTTTGAACCATTCCTTAACAATGGTTCTTAGGGACTGCTTATTATTGTTAAGCTTGTCAGTGATTTGAAACCACTTAAAGAATTCTATATTAGCATTAATATTATTCATGTCACTGATCCATCTTTCTCTAAACACCTTCCTCTCACTGAGTGAAAAGGTGCTTACATACCATTCCTTTTTAATGGCGTTCTCAGGGGCTATCCATAATTTATTAAGGGTTTTCCAATTGATTTTAAAATCTATATCCAGTTTAATGGTACCAAGACTAACCCCGCCGTGCTTTTTGGTAAGCATGGTAGTACCTTTAACTTCTGGAGCTAAGATTGTTTTCATTAGTATTGAACTGTATGGAGTTCACCTAAGAACTGAGCAAGAGATTGTCTCGTTGTCAAGCAACGAACTCGTATCCTTAACCTATCATTTTCTTCATAGAGTTCAACCATTTTATTAATAATTACCTGTCGAACTATAACTTGGGTATAATTGTCTAAACCATCTGTAGGTTTAGCTGTTTTATAATATTCTAACTCTTTGATATTAGCTTTTATTCTTTTATTACACTAACTACTTTCTATTATACAGTCTAACCTGGAAGAGTTATATTTTCTGATATAATCAAAAGTCAAGCATCTTCATTATAGAATGATAATGTCTAAACAAGGAGGGTTGTTGTAAGATGGAGGCTACTATCCTTTCGAGCTATTGTTGCATTCGCTATTAGGATTCTACAATACTTGTTTCTATTCCTTTAACTACTTGAGCAGGTATCCTATTCTGGTCATCTGAATCCCTATCCTAAGTTTTTTCGGCAACTTCCACCAGGGTACGGCACAAGTCCTTCCAACCTTTCGTGCTAAATCCAAACCGGTCCAGGAAGCTCCAGCCTATTACTGTAGACTACGGGCGATAGACGGACAGTAGTATGAGTTAAGCTTGTCAGTGATTTGAAACCACTTAAAGAATTCTATATTAGCATTAATATTATTCATGTCACTGATCCATCTTTCTCTAAACACCTTCCTCTCACTGAGTGAAAAGGTGCTTACATACCATTCTTTTTTAATGGCGTTCTCAGGGGCTACCCATAATTTATTAAGGGTTTTCCAATTGATTTTAAAATCTATATCCTGTTTAATGGTACAAAGACTAACCCCGCCGTGCTTTTTGGTAAGCATGGTAGTACCTTTAGCTTCTGGAGCTAAGATTGTTTTCATTAGTATTGAACTGTATGGAGTTCACCTAAGAACTGAGCAAGAGATTGTCTCGTTGTCAAGCAACGAACTCGTATCCTTAACCTATCATTTTCTTCATAGAGTTCAACCATTTTATTAATGATTACATGTCTAACTATAACTTGGGTATAATTGTCTAAACCATCTGTAGGTTTAGCTGTTTTATAATATTCTAACTCTTTGAGATTAACTTTTATTCTTTTATTACAGTAACTACTTTCTATTATACAGTCTAACCTGGAAGAGTTATATTTTCTGATATAATCAAAAGTTGGGAGCATCTTCATTATAGAATGATAATGTCTAAACAAGGAGGGTTGTTGTAAGATGTGGAGGCTACTATCCTTTTGGAGCTATTGTTCTGTCTGCTATTAGGATTCTACAGTACTTGTTTCTATTCCTTTAACTACTTGAGCAGGTATCCTATTCTGGTCATCTGAATCCCTATCCTAAGTTTTTTCGGCAACTTCCACCAGGGTACGGCACAGGTCCTTCCAACCTTTCGTGCTAAATCCAAACCGGTCCAGGAAGCTCCAGCCTATTACTGTAGACTACGGGCGATAGACGGAACAGGGTAACGACCAAGTAACTAAGGGAACCGGAACAGAGTAACAAGAATCCTACTAACTTAAGAACAACGTTGCTCTAAGGACAGTAGTATGAGTTTAGCTACTCATGATCTTTACCAACATGTCTCTGATACCATAAAAGCGGAATGACATTATCAATTTAAAATACTGCAGAAGAAAAGGTAATTGTTGGGATTACGGAAAAACTGATCACATAATTAATAAATTACCGGCAATAAATCCTAAAATAAAAGAAAAACTTTATACAATTTTAGATGAAGAACAGTCCAGTGATAACTCTGAAAAAATTCCAGATAACTATTACAGTGACAAAAGTTCATTAAATCTAAAGAACAGTTCAAATAGCTCCACTTCCAGCTTCGACTGTAATTGTACGGGAAAAACCTGTACCTGTATAAAACAAACAATTGATGTTATCTCGAGTAAAAATAAAAAGATAATTAAACCCTTTAACAATAAAGAGGTTTCTAAAGATACTAAGTCAGACAATTTCATTCAAGATTTACTAAGAGAAGTTGTAATTCTAAAAAAAGAAATTCTCAGTGTTAAAAAGAATCTTGGCCCCTTGGAGGCTGAAGCTTTTACTAGCGGTTTATTAAAAGACTTAAAACTTGTTAATAATCCTCTGACACCATCTACCTCTAAAGAAACAGAAAATAACTCTAAGTTAGGGTTAAGATTAATATCCAGGGCCAGAGCATTAAGCTACCATGTCCCAATTAGAATAATAATAAACAAAGATTTTATTCTAGAAAAAATTGCTCTGTTATACTCAGGAGCAGATCAAAATTGTATTTGCGAAGGATTAGTCCCTACCAAGTACTTAAGCAAAAGTACTCATAAATTATACTCTGCCACAAGAGATAATATAAAAATTGATTGGAAACTTTCAAAAGCACACGTCTGTAATAATGGTGTTTGTTTCACCAATGATTTCGTTATTACAAGAAATATAACTGAAGATATCATATTAGGAATCCCATTCCTAACACAGATAAAACCTTATACCGCAAAGCTAGACGGTATTTATACCAACTCAATGGGGAAAAATCTTATATTCCCATACCTAAACCTGTTATCTACTGATCACAATGATCATGTTAAACAAAGAACAATCTTTAGAATACAACTATTAACCAATCAGGTTAATTATCAAAAAGACGACATTAAAGTAAAAAGGATAGAATCCACTTTAAAAACCCCGGAGGTAATTAGTAAAATAAAAAGTTTACAGGATTCTATAGAAAAAGAAATCTGCTCAGAACTCCCGAATGCCTTTTGGGAGAGAAAGAAGCATGTAGTAAATCTACCCTACACGGATGACTTTAGTGAAGAAAATATACCCACTAAAGCCAGAACCATTCAGATGAGCAACGAGCTCATGGAACACTGTAAAAATGAAGTCAATGATCTTCTCAAAAAAGGGATCATTAGGCCTTCTAAATCACAATGGAGCTGCTCAGCCTTCTATGTCAACAAAAATGCTGAAAAGGAAAGAGGAGCCCCAAGGCTCGTAATAAATTACAAACCTCTTAACCAAGCGTTAAAATGGATTAGATATCCAATCCCTAACAAAAGGGACCTACTTAAAAGAACTTATAATGCTAATATTTACAGTAAGTTCGACATGAAGTCAGGATTGTGGCAAATCCAAGTCGATGAAAAAGATAAATATAAAACAGCCTTCAATGTCCCTTACGGACAATATGAATGGAACGTAATGCCTTTCGGGCAAAAAAATGCCCCATCTGAATTTCAGAACATCATGAATAACATATTCAACCCTTATAGCCAGTTTATGATTGTCTATATAGATGATATTATAGTGTTCTCAGATAACATAGATCAGCATTATAAACATCTAAACACTTTTTTCCAGACCACTAAGTACAATGGTTTAGCAGTAAGTGCCAAAAAGATAAAACTTTTCCAGACAACCATAAGGTTCTTAGGACATGACCTCTATCAAGGAACCTATAAACCAATCTGCAGAGCCATAGAGTTCTCTACTAAGTTCCCCGATGTAATTCTTGATAAAACCCAGCTACAAAGATTCTTGGGAAGCCTTAATTATGTAGCAGATTTTATCCCAAAGATTAGACAGATATGTGAACCTCTGTATAAAAGACTTAAGAAAAATCCATTCTGGTCGCATTTAACAGCAGAGTCATCATACTAGTAAAAGAAATAGTCCAGAAACTTCCATGTCTGGGAATCCCTAATCCAGAGGTCTTTATGATAGTTGAAACTGATGGCTCCGACATAGGTTATGGTGGTATCCTTAAGCAAAAAATATCTCTTGAAACAGTTGAACAGCTAGTAAGATTCACTTCTGGAAATTGGAACCAGGCACAAAAGAATTATAGCACAGTCAAAAAAGGGATTTTATCTATAGTACTATGTATTACAAAGTTCCAAGATGACTTGGTTAACAAAGAATTTTTGTTAAAAGTCGACTGCAAAGCAGCCAAAGACATTTTGCAAAAAGATGTTAAAAATTTAGTTTCAAAACAGATTTTTGCCAGATGGCAGGCCTTGTTATCAAGTTTCAATTTTAAAATTGATTTTATAAAAGGTGAAGAAAACTCTCTACCAGACTTCCTGACTAGAGAATTTTTGCAGGGTAATAATGAGACCAGGCTTTCAGGGCTTACGCCCGATGAGACCACCTTTCCAAAATAAACCAGAAGAAAAATGAAATGACCTTTTGCGTAAAAATCATGGACCGATCCTCCATAAACCCAAAGGGACAAAATAAATTCACCAGATTGGGAAATCTTCCTATTATACGATTACTCGATCTCCTCTAAAAAAGAGAAAGTACAGATCACTGCTCAAGGCCACTCCAAAGAATCGCCAGAGCAGATAGTTACAAATGATTCCCGTAATCATATTCTGAAGCAGTTAAACCAGTAGGACCCTCTAAAAAGGAAATACCGGCCCCCATCCAGAAATGGGAATTTATTCCTATTCAAACTTTGCCGATAATGGCATTGGACAAGCAATATGAAAATTTTAGGGTACAGGACTTGTTAAAACCCTGTTACACAGATCATCAGTACGTTGATACCCAAGACTTCTTGAAAACCAGGAAGTATTATGAATTCATTTTAGTAGACACCGACTCCATAGAAGTCGAACACAAATATTTTGATAAAACAGATGGGATCGAGTATTCCAAAGTTACTATTAAAAAGATTTTAAGTCCATTTAATTGGTATGTTGATCATCTACAAACACAGATACCATTATCCAGGACTCACAGACCGCAAACCTATAATTGGCACGATTATAAGGATGCATGGTTCAACTTTCTGTATGTTAGACCAAACACCCATACCTGGTTCATAAAATATACAGAAGAAGTCAAAGAAAAGGTTATCCCCAGATGGTTCTACGAATGGTGGAACATATTTGGAGGAACGTCACAGGTGGTAGCTCCAAGCTTCCAGAATAAATATGCAAGTTTCCAGGAGGAACAGCAGATCTCCACTTTACCAGAGCATATTAAGTTATGTAAATTCTTTTTTAATAAAAGGATTTCATATATCATTAATTGGTCATTTGATATCCAAGAGATAAATAGGATCCGTTATTTAAGCAAGACCATCAGAATCAAAGGATGGAGTCCAAAACCCAGAGAAGAAGTTAAGGTAAAACCAGAAAGAAGATGCCCCTCTTCATCAGGAGAAACTTCATGTTCTAAAGCAGAAACCAGACGGAAGCTGTTAGAATCCCTAACAAGATTGGAAGACGAAGAAGAAGTAGCATCCAATCATAGTGAAACAGACAACGGAGACATGATGGTCCCACAAGGAATAGCCCAAGCATACGCCAACGCTTACCTCCGCGAATAAAGCCAGTGGTCCCTACATGAAGGACGGCAGATAAAGACAGTTGCCTCTTCAAAAAAGAAAGAGACGACATTTCAATAAAGCAGACATAAAGCAGAAAGCGACACTTGCCCCTTCGGAAAAGCAGAGGCCATAAAGCAGAAAAGAAATAAAGATGACAATGACGTTTGCCCTTTCAGAAAAGCAAGAGACGCCCTTTCAAAAAAGTAGAAGGCAAGCAATCTTAGCCTTTCACATGTTTTAATCATATCCGTCCACCTGTTAGGACGATGAATCATTCGAGGCCTATTTAAGGCTCTCAAGTTGTAATGTTTAAGGCATTCGGAAATATCCCCCTCTCTCTCTATATCTCCTCCCTGCCTGATCTTGTATCCCTTTCAATGCTTTGAATAAAATTGTAAGTTTTATTAAACAACTTTCTTTACTTTTCTGTCTTTTAATCAGTATTTTAAATTGATAATGTCATTCCGCATTTATGGTATCAGAGCAATGTTGGTAAAGATCATGAGTAGCTAAACTCATACTATTGTCCTTAGAGCAACGTTGTTCTTAAGTTAGTAGGATTCTTGTTACTCTGTTCCGGTTCCCTTAGTTACTTGGTCGATAATGGTTTGACAATAAATATCTAAGCCTTCTGCAGGTCTTGCAGTTGTGTAATAATCTAATTCTTTAAGATTTGATTTTAGAGTTTTATTACAATTATTACTTTCTATTACGATTTCTAGTATTTGAGAATTATATTCTCTGATATAATCAAAAGTTGGGCGCATCTTCATTATGGAATATAGAATTCTTCTGGGCCCTGGTATCAGAAAGGAAGTTATCAATGGAGTCGGATATGTTAAAGATCATGAAGTCAAACGTCCTGCCTCAGGAACAGATCAAAATTGTATTTGCGAAGGATTAGTCCCTACCAAGTACTTAAGCAAAAGTACTCATAAATTATACTCTGCCACAGGAGATAATATAAAAATTGATTGGAAACTTTCAAAAGCCCACGTCTGTAATAATGGTGTTTGTTTTACCAATGATTTCGTTATTACAAGAAATATAACTGAAGATATCATCTTAGGAATCCCATTCCTAACACAGATAAAACCTTATACCGCAAAGCTAGACGGTATTTATACCAACTCAATGGGAAAAAATCTTATATTCCCATACCTAAACCCGTTATCTACCGATCACAGTGATCATGTTAAACAAAGAACAATCTTTAGAATACAACTATTAACCAATCAGGTTAATTATCTAAAAGACGACATTAAAGTAAAAAGGATAGAATCCACTTTAAAACCCCCGGAGGTAATTAGTAAAATAAAAAGTTTACAGGATTCTATAGAAAATGAAATCTGCTCAGAACTCCCGAATGCCTTTTGGGAGAGAAAAAAGCATACAGTAAATCTACCCTACACGGATGACTTTAGTGAAGAAAATATACCCACTAAAGCGGACCTATCTGGGATGAGCCACGAGCTCATGGAACACTGTAAAAATGAAGTCAATGATCTTCTCAAAAAAGGGATCATTAGGCCTTCTAAATCACAATGGAGCTTCTCAGCCTTCTATGTCAACAAGAATGCTGAAAAGGACAGAGGAGCCCCAAGGCTCGTAATAAATTACAAACCTCTTAACTAAGCGTTAAAATGGATTAGATATCCAATCCCTAACAAAAGGGACCTACATAAAAGAACTTATAATGCTAACATTTACAGTAAGTTCGACATGAAGTCAGATTCTGGCAAATCCAAGTCGATGAAAAAGATAAATATAAAACAGCCTTCAATGTCCCTTACGGACAATATGAATGGAACGTAATGCCTTTCGGGCTCAAAAATGCCCCATCTGAATTTCAGAACATCATGAATAACATATTCAACCCTTATAGCCAGTTTATGATTGTCTATATAGATGATGTTCCAGTGTTCTCAGATAACATAGATCAGCATTATAAACATCTAAACACTTTTGTCCAGACCACTAAGTACAATGGTTTAGCAGTAAGTGCCAAAAAGATAAAACTTTTCCAGACAACCATAAGGTTCTTAGGACATGACCTCTATCAAGGAACCTATAAACCAATCTGCAGAGCCATAGAGTTCTCTACTAAGTTCCCCGATGTAATTCTTGATAAAACCCAGCTACAAAGATTCTTGGGAAGCCTTAATTATGTAGCAGATTTTATCCCAAAGATTAGACAGATATGTGAACCTCTGTATAAACGACTTAAGAAAAATCCAAATTGGTCGACTAATGCATCAGAATTTGTCACATACTAGTAAAAGAAATAGTCCAGAAACTTCCATGTCTAGGAATACCTAATCCAGAGGCCTCTATGATAGTTGAAACTGATGCCTCCGACATAGGTTATGGTGGTATCCTTAAGCAAAAAATATCTCTTGAAACAGCTGAACAACTAGTAAGATTCACTTCTGGAAATTGGAACCAGGCACAAAAGAATTATAGCACAGTCAAAAAAGAGATTTTATCTATAGTACTATGTATTACAAAGTTCCAAGATGACTTGGTTAACAAATAATTTTTGTTAAGAGTCGACTGCAAAGCAGCCAAAGATATTTTGCAAAAAGATGTTAAAACTTTAGTTTCAAAACAGATTTTTCCCAGATGGCAGGCCTTGATATCAAGTTTCGATTTAAAATTGATTTTATAAAAGGTGAAGAAAACTCTCTACCAGACTTCCTGACTAGAGAATTTTTGCAGGGTAATAATGAGACCAGGCTTTCAGGGCTTACGCCCGATGAGACCACCTTTCCAAAATAAACCAGAAGAAAAAATGAAACAACCTTTTGCAGAAAAATCGGCGGGACCGATCCTCCATAAACCCAGTGGACAAAATAAATTCACGGTATTGGGAAATCTTCCTATTATACCAGTTACTCCAGTCTCCTCTAAAAAAGAGAAAGTACAGACTCAGCCGTTCAAGGCCACTCCAGCAACTGCCCAGAGCAGAGATAGTTACAAAATGATTCCCCCAGAATCATATTCTGAAGCAGTTAAACCAGCAGGGCCCTCTAAAAAGGAAATACCGGCCCCCATCCAGAAATGGGAATTTATTCCTATTCAAACTTTGCCGATAATGGCATTGGACAAGCAATATGAAAATTTTAGGGTACAGGACTTGTTAAAACCCTGTTACACAGATCATCAGTACGTTGATACCCAAGACTCCCTGAAAACCAGGAAGTATTATGAATTCATTTTAGTAGACACCGACTCCATAGAAGTCGAACACAAATATTTTGATAAAACAGATGGGATCGAGTATTCCAAAGTTACTATTAAAAAGATCTTAAGTCCATTTAATTGGTATGTTGATCATCTACAAACACAGATACCATTATCCAGGACTCACAGACCGCAAACCTATTATTGGCACGAGTTCAACTTTCTGTATGTTAGACCAAACACCCATACCTGGTTCATAAAATATACAGAAGAAGTCAAAGAAAAGGTTATCCCAGATGGTTCTACGAATGGTGGAACATATTTGGAGGAACGTCACAGGTGGTAGCTCCAAGCTTCCAGAATAAATATGCAAGTTTCCAGGAGGAACAACAGATATCCACTTTACCAGAGCATATTAAGTTATGTAAATTCTTTTTTAATAAAAGGATTTCATATATCATTAATTGGCCATTTGATAACCAAGAGATAAATAGGATCCGTTATTTAAGCAAGACCATCAGAATCAAAGGATGGAGTCCAAAACCCAGAGAAGAAGTTAAGGTAAAACCAGAAAGAAGATGCCCCTCTTCATCAGGAGAAACTTCATGTTCTAAAGCAGAAACCAGACGGAAGCTGTTAGAATCCCTAACAAGATTGGAAGACGAAGAAGAAGTAGCATCCAATCATAGTGAAACAGACAACGGAGACATGATGGTCCCACAAGTAATAGCCCAAGCATACGCCAATGCTTACCTCCGCGAATAAAGCCAGTGGTCCCTACATGAAGGACGGCAGATAAATACATTTGCCTCTTCAAAAAAGAATGACACGCAATTTCAATAAAGCAGACATAAAGCAGAAAGCGACACTTGCCCCTTCGGAAAAGCAGAGGCCATAAAGCAGAAAAGAAATAAAGATGACAAGGACGTTTGCCCTTTTAGAAAAGCAAGAGACGCCCTTTCAAAAAAGCAGAAGGCAAGCAATCTTAGCCTTCCACATGTTTTAATCATATCTGTCCACCTGTTAGGACGATGAATCATTCGAGGCCTATTTAAGGCTCTCAAGTTGTAATGTTTAAGGCATTCGGAAATATCCCCCTCTATCTCTATATCTCCTCCCTGCCTGATCTTGTATCCCTTTCAATGCTTTGAATAAAATGTAAGTTTTATTAAACAACTTTCTTTACTTTTCTGGTATCAGCTTAACAATATAGAATTCTTCTGGGCCCTGGTCGCCTTTCGTGGAGGCATAACTGTTACATAAGAATAGGTCAGAGAGGATTCAACCTAATAAGACAGCTCTACTGCACGATCTCAGAGAGAGAAGAATGGAAACCAATCCTAAATGTCCTGCAGCCTCTTGATTATAGATGTGGTGCACAACACACCAATAATCAAGACTCTACTAGACACGGTCTGTACACACTTTCCGAGGACTAACTGCTCTGATACCACTTTTGTCACGACCCGACCCCGGGGCCGCGACTGGTGCCCTACCTGGGCACCCTGTTCAGGTAAACATCAGAGAATAGCAGCGGAACATACACAACATATAAACATGTTTAGACAATGAACAACACAGGCTAGCCGATAAGGCCGTCTTCCATAAAATATACATAATCAACAGTAAAACAGTATAACTCTGTTCTTACGGCCCAACCACAAATGTGACTACAGACCTCTAGGAATAACAACTGTGGCGGGACAGGGCCCCGCCATACCCCTGAATGTACATAAAATTTACAACATCAGGGAAAAACTGTACCAAAAGACAAGCCTCCGGAGAAAATGGAGCTTCTGACACCTGATCTGTGATCCTAAGAATGAGGATCCACCACCTGCTTACCCCTACCTGCGGCATGAACGCACTTCGAGGAAGGGTCGGACACAATATGTACTAAGTATGTAAAACTGGAAAATACTGTAATTACATCATAAGTTTAAAACAAAGCCGGAGACATGTGTGATAATCAAATTACAGTACATTGTGCCTTACTAACAATGAGAGTAAATAAGAGTATACTTACAACATAAAGATAGGAAGCTCACGATCAAAGCAGGACCACCCGCCCGCAGTATCATTAAGCAATCCTACTCCTGGGACTATTTCACCCGCAAGGGTCGTGTGGACCCGCATGAGGTATTCCTCGTGATAGTCAGATCCGCGCATAGGTCGTGTAGACCCGCATGAGGTATTCCTCGCATAGGACTGATGCGCCCCGCATGGGACTATTTCACCCGCATAAGCCCTTACAGACTCGCATGAGGTATTCCTCGCATCGTGGGTAGCAAATCCACGGAATATGCAAATGCCACAAACCCGGGGAATGACCCCGTAATGAATAATATACCACTAGCACAAACCGACTATCATACATAACATAAGCACTACCGGCTTATCATACAACCGGTAAATATACCCCTTCCGTACCATATTTTGTATGGCGGAATAGATATCGGTCGAGTGTCTGGCGCCAAATCGATGCAAAACTCAATCTCCCTCTCAGGAGGGATACCCGGAAGCTCGTCTGGGAATACGTCTGGAAACTCTCTAACAACCGAATCGATCAAGGTCAGATCTCACCTCGTGATTTAATACCCAACCAAATGGTAAATATACCCCTTCCGTACCATCTTCCTAGCCTTGAGGTAAGAAATAAACCTACCCCTCGGCGATGCAGTATTCCCCTTCCACTCGATAACCGGCTCACCAGGAAACCGGAACCGAACTAACCTCTCTCTGCAGTCCACATTGGCATAGCAAGACGCTAGCCAATCCATACCCATAATCACATCAAAGTCCGTCATATCCAACTCTATCAAGTCGGCTAGAGTCTGACGGCTGTATATAGTCACTGGGCAAGCCTTATACACTCGCTCGGCCACCACCGAATCACCTACCGGCGTAGCCACCTCAAAAGGTCTTATGGACTCGGGCTCTATCCCTACTCTACTGGCAATATGAGGAGATATATAGGACAAGGTAGAACCTGGATCTATCAAAGCATATACATCACAGCAAGAAACCAATAATGTACCTGTGACGACATCGGTGACGCCCCGGTCCCGACGATCGACAAAACATAGATGCGGTTCTGAGGACCGCTGGAACTAGAACCCTTGCCACGACTTCGCCGGCCCCGCTGGCCGTGAACACCACGCCCGGCGCATAACCATCAAGATGAAGACCCAAAGAATCGAATCGTCGGCTGAGCCATAGCATTTCCGCCGCTCGTTGACAATCTCTCTTCAAATGGCCCCGCCGCCACAAGAGTAACAAGCTCCTCGGAGGAACACGACACCCCCCATAATGGCAATCACCACATTGACCACACCGAGGCATAGGTGGCCTCATCTCGACCGAACTCGATCCTCCGAAACCCAAAGCCTCGAACCCCGCCCCGCTTCCCGAATACTCAGACGCCCGAAGATGGTGGAGGAGCGCTCGACCGCCGTGGTGCAAATCTGGTCTGCTGGGTTGTCTACCCTAAAGCCACCAGAGGACCTCGCTGTCTGCCCTCTTCTGCGATACTGCCGATCCGTTGCCCGCGCTCTCACACCTGTGCATATGCTCGCACGCGGCAATGTCCATGCCCGGCCAAGAGCCACTCCTGCAACTCTCGCCAAGTGATCATCGAGTCTGTGACATAGCGGTGCACCGCCCTCCATGTTCGCTACCAAAGCGGGCACATACCGAGCCAATGAGTCAAACTCCACGTTGTATTCCCGGACCGTCCGCCCACTCTGTCTCAGTGTCAAAAATCTATCGGCCCGAGCCCTCCTCATCTGCGGAGGCAAGAAATGGCCAAGTAACGCCTCTGAGAACTCGTCCCAAACAGCTGGAAGCGCATGCTCCCCCCGGGACAGTTCCTATGAATCATACCAGTCAACTGCAGTGTCCCGCAGCCGATGCGAACCTAGTACCACTGACTCGGTCTCCGAAGCCCCGATCACCTCGCGATCCGTCAGAATCGCTTGATAAACTCCGAGGATCATCCTCGTGCCTCACCCATAAAACTCGTGGGCTGCAACTCAAAAGTCCTCGCCTCGTTAGCGACTCAGGCCGAACTACGAGTACCGGAATCGCTGCTTCCCTATCCTCGTTCCGCCACGATCCCGGCGAATCGAGCCATCTCCTTGTAGCCCATATCCTGCGCCTCGGCCGCTGGATGGAGGATCAGTGCATCGCGGTCTCGATGAGCCGATGCCGCCTCGACTTCTACCGGGTTGGCGACGTTGTAGAACTCACCGTCCGAAACACCTCATCCGGTAAGGATCGGGCTCGTGCTCGTAACCCCTGCGTTCTACTAGTAGTTCTCTCGCTTTGCCCTTCTGGGCCGCGGTTGCCTTGCGTGGAGGCATAACTGATACAGGAAAAAATACGTCAGAGGAAATTCAACCTATAACACAGCTCTATTGCACGATCTTAGAGTGAAAGAATGGAAACCAATCCTAAATATCCTGCAGCCTCCTGATTATAGATGTGGTGCACAACACACCGATAATCAAGACTCTACTAGATACGGCCTGTAGACCCTTTCCGAGGATTAACTGCTCTGATACCACTTTTGTCACGACCCGACCCCGGATCCGTGACCGGTGCCTTAACCCGGGCACCCTTGTGACACAACATCAGAGAAAACCAGCGGAATATAAACTCACAATAAGCAACCATAATGATATAAATAGTCTAGCCCAAAATGGCTACCCCAAAAGTACATAAAACCGAACAGCTACATCCTTAAACAAACCAAGTTATGACAAGACTACAAGCCTCTAAGAAGGAGTAACACTATGACGGGACAGGGCCCCGTCATGCCCCTGAATGTACAAAACATCAACAACACCAGGGAAAACCATACCAAAAGTCGAGCCTCCGAAGAAATAGAGCTCCTGACACCTGAGTAAAAGATCCTAGGAATGAGGATCTACCACCTGCTTCCTTACCATGCAGATGAACGCAACCCCGGCGAAGGGTCAAGACACAACGTACAAGTATGTAAATCGAAAATACCGTAGTAATATCATAAGTCAAAAATAAGCCGGTGTCATATATAAAAATCAATTTCTCAGACCGTGCCTTACTAACAATGATAAGAATAAGTATAAAACTTATAGCATAAAAATAGGAGGCTCACGATCAAAACAGGGTACCTCGCCCGTAGTATCATTAAGCAATCCTACTCCTGGGACTATTTCACCCGCATGGGTCCTATGGACCCGCATGAGGTCATCCGCCTCGTCATGGGACTATTTCACCCGCATGGATCCTGTGGAACCGCATGAGTACCATCGCCGTACTCGCATGGGACTATTTCACCCGCATGGATCCTGTGGTCCGAATCCGCATGAGTGCAAGCGCCGCACTCGCATCATGGGTAGCAAATCCATGGCATAAATAATAACCCGGGGTTTACCCCGTAATAATATAAATATATAACATAGCTCATCCGGCTATCATACATAACATAAGCACTACCGGCCTATCATATCATACATAAGCACTACCGGCCTATCATGTCATAACATAAGCACTACCGGCTTATCATAACATAAGCAAGTTAAGAAATCCCCTAACTTCTTATTAACATTATTAATATATCTTCTCATTTTAGTATCCTAAGGCACTAACATGTCCTTTAATAGAAAATCCGGGAATTCAACCCAAGTACCATGTACTTCTAACTTTTTAAGAAATAACTCTTTTTATACAAAATTCCAAGATACTAATCACCATAGTATCAAGTTACGATTTCTTTCAAGACAAGTCACATTTCCTTTTAGAAATATAATAGGCTTCTAAATCAAGTGACTTCATTTCCTTTAAAACCTTAGGCAACCAATGCCTAAAAATCAATTCACCTTTCTTAGTTTCAAATCCTTTACCCGTACTTGTTTTAATTAGAGTAAACCTTTCTTTGTGAACCTTTCAAGAAAACTAATATAACCAACTTCCCATAAAGTCATTATATTAGTGTTATCCCTTTGTCAAATACATTTTCCCTAAAACCAAGGGACTTATACTTTTGAAATGAAACAAGTAGCATATACTTTTAAAACAAGTGAAAGATATCAAATCTTGTACGTCTACCGTACTACATAGGTACAACTACTCATGCTAAAGAGATAGGAAAGTTCCACATACCTCTTTGGTCAATCCACTTGCTAAGCTCAACTACCGCAAGTAATATTTCAACCTATAATAGTCATGATATGTTTGTTAACCTCTAATCTCAAAGTAGAACAATCCAAGTTCAAAGTCACTAAATTCTATGGAAAATCAAAAGCATTTCCTTTGTTTCTACTCACTTTGCCACCTTTCTCAAGGCCGAATTTATCATCCAAACACCACATTTAAGGCTCAACAATCCAACATTTTAAAGGGGATTACACCTCCAAACTTGGGTGTGTAAAATTCTGCCCCATTAGGTACAACAATACACTTAACAATTCTAAAGTAGTTTTTAGGCTACAACATGCTCATAATATCTTTTCTTAACCAATCTTTCATATCCAAACCACATTTCTTACATGCAAGGACTCTAAGTGCATTATTCACTACCACAAGTTCTTTCTTCTTAACATGAAACACTAAAAACTAATTATAAAGGAAGAATCATTACCTTAGAGCTTTAGCCAAATTTATTCCAAATATTTTGCTAGCTTCCTTGCCAAGAACACCACCCCAACAACACCAACAAGCTTGCCACAAGCTTCCTTCTTGTTCTTAACTTTTCAGATTTTTCCTAAGGCTAGAATTTCTCTTGGAAATGTAGAGAGAAGGAGGAGCTAATTTAGAGAGAGAGAGAGGTTTGAAAGATGACCAAGTCTTCAAGACTTGGTCAATATAAGGCATGCAAGAAAATCGACGGGGGGACACTTGTCACCCTCCCATGGCCTTTTTAAAAGAGAAATCAGACTTTCCTAAGTTTTTCCGCCCAAAAATCCCGCCTCGGCGCCGCGGCGCTGAAACCTCCGCAGCCTCTCAGAACTTCCGGCGCCGCGGCCCTGCTGTCCTGGCGCCGCGTCCCTGTTGCCTTTGCTTGAAACGCATTTCTGTCCGTCTGCGCACTGAACTTGTAACTCCCATAACTTTCTACTCCGACGTCCTATCGACGAACGGTTGGTTGCGTTGGAATCTAGACTCAACGAACTACGCCCTGGGCCTTTGAAACACTTAGGAACTCTGAATGCACTGGGTCATAACCCGCTTCCAAGTTGACTAAAACCCACCGAACCATCCACAACCTATCCTTTAAAATTTTAAGTCTTACATGCCAGACGCCTCATACGTAGGGTCGTAACTACGGTATAACAGGACAAGGCCCTCCATAACCATAATCGTAAAAGCCTGCATCGAAAGAACTTATACCAAAAAGATAAACTCCCGAATGTAAGAGCTATCCAAAACACCGGCGGTCCTACACTGCCGATCACCAAACAACAGACGTAAACTGCGCAGATGAACGCACTCGGGCGAGGTCATGAAGAATGTACTGTATGTGAAGTAGCAAATCGTAATGAAATCATAACAGTCTAACAAAACAAGAGACATGTATGATAGCCAACCTACAGTACAATACATAAACAGTCATATCAAGTCAGGGACGCATGCCCTCAAAGTCATTACTAAAATATAACCATGGGTCTCACGCCCATAATATCAATCAAGCCCGTGGAATCCTTCCTCACTGCCGGAAGTCCATGATATAATACAACATCAGTAAGCACACTGAACCTTGCAATCATGAGAGTAAATAGTAGTATATTTACAATATAAACTAGGAAGCTCACGATCAAAGCAGGACCACCCGCCCGCAGTATCATTAAGCAATCCTACTCCTGGGACTATTTCACTCGCATAGGTCGCGTGGACCCGCGTGAGGTATTCCTCGCATGGGACTATTTCACCTGCATAAGCCCTTACGGACTCGCATGAGGTATTCCTCGCATTGGCTGGACCCGCCCGCATGGGACTATTTCACCCGCGTAAGCCCTTGCGGACTCGCATGAGGTATTCCTCGCATCGTTGGTAGAAAATCCACGGAATATGCAAATGCTACAAACCCGGGGAATGACCCCGAAATGACTGATATACCAATAGCACACAACCGGCTATTACCAGCACACCTAGGCAATTCTCAATTAAACAAGCCAAAGTACTTATCAAGGCACACATAGAATAATTCTCAATTAATCAAGCCAAAGTACTTATCAAGGCACACATGGAATAATTCTCAATTAATCAAGCCAAAGTACTTATCAAGGCACACTTAGACTAATTCTCAATTAATCAAGCCAAAGTACTTATCAAGGCACACTTAGACTAATTCTCAATTAATCAAGCCAAAGTACTTATCAAGGCACACATGGAATAATTCTCAATTAATCAAGCCAAAGTACTTATCAAGGCACACATGGAATAATTCTCAATTAATCAAGCCAAAGTACTTATCAAGGCACACTTAGACTAATTCTCAATTAATCAAGCCAAAGTACTTATCAAGGCACACATGGAATAATTCTCAATTAATCAAGCCAAAGTACTACGTACGTACATTCTTTTCAAAAGACTCATTTTTATGTAATACCCCAAGATACTAACACCCGTAGTATCAAGGTGTGTCTATTTTTCAAAGTAAGTTACTACACTCTTAGAAAACTCATTTCAAAGCTTGAAATCAAGTAACTTCAAATTTTCACAATCAAGGCAACTTATGCCCATTAATCAAAATAGACAACTTTCTAAACCTTCCATAAAGCCGTTATAACCAACTTCCCATAAAGCCGTTATAACCCTTTATGGTTTTTAGACAATTTCATTCTTTTTATAACTAAGAGACTTATACTTAAAACCAAGTATCACAAATTTTCAAATCAAGTATCTTAACTTTCAAAAATACTTCGAGTCTCTTAATATATAGAAAACAAGTTTCTTCTACTTTTAAACCTCAAGTAACACACACCTTTAAAACAAGCTACTTCTCTTAAATCATGTCATTTCTCCTCTTTTAAAACAATTAAGTAAATCACTCCTTTGACTCCCCTAAAGTCATTATAATGACCTTTAGGTTTTGGAACTAAGGCACTAGCCAAAAGGTTTGGAAACCACTTCCTTTTCAAGACTCTATGTACTTTAAGTAAAATACATTCACTTTTAAGAATCCAAACTTCACTAAGGAAATGGATTATACAACTTACAATTTAAACATCAAAGTACACTCAATGAAGTTTATAGAACAAATTCTATTTTAGGCAATCCAAATACAACCAAGGAATGGATCATTTAAGGAGTAGGAAATACTTTCTTTATCTTAAGGAATCATGCTAGAAGAGGAGATAGTTCACATACCTTTCGCTAAATTCACAAGCTAAGCCGAATACGCCGCACGAAGTGTCAACCTATAATGGTCACAACAAGACTATCAACTTCTAGTCTCTAACGAGAATAATACTAAGTATACGCCTCTAATTCTACGGAAAATCGGGCAAAGACTTCCTTTGTTTCTACTTACTTTGCCACCTTTTTCAAGGCCGAATACAATAACCAACACGCCACATTTAAGGCTCAAAACAACAACCAAACAAAGGGTATTACACGCCTTACAATACGTGTAAAATTCCGCCCCACAATTAATACGAAGTAGTTCCATAATCAAGCCATTCTCGGCCAACTTACTTAACCACCAATTCAAAGTCTTTTCCAATCCTTTTCCAATTCCAAGTTCTACGGTCTAACATGTTATATAGTCATGAACAACTTCAACAACTACAATTTCCTTCTTTATACAACATGCGACAACTTAAACTAATAATCGACTTGAATTGTAATCTTAAAGCTAAACATGCTAGTTTTCGGATTAGGGTTCCAATAGTCAATATACTTATCAAACTTCATACTATATAACTCATGCTTGCTAAAATCCATAGCTACAACAATAAGTAAGTCTTAACTACTAAAACGACAAAATTTATACCTTTATAAGCCCTTAAAAATTCCAAGATTCAAAGTCGCGCCTTAGCAAATTCTTAGCTCCTTTCCTTAGGTTCCAATCTGCTCCAAGCACTCCTTAGAAGCCTATGAAGAACCCATCTTCAAGTTCCAACTTCAAAGTTGAAGAACTCCTTAAGTTTCCGCCTTGCGACTAATACGAAAACGCCGTTTTTTCGAAATCTTTCTATTGAGATAACCTTACAACACTCTTAGGAACCTTGGTTTAAAGTCTTGGGGCTAATGGATCTCAAACTAAAATTTTTTGTGTGGATACCATGGTGAACCCGAGAGCACTTAGTGAGGAACAAGAGTTGTCTAATTTTTCTAAGTGTTGAAGAGCAAGTCTTGCACTAGTAGCATGCTTATATAACACATTGGATGGCTTAGACTTAAACAAATGGGTGGCTAAGATGAAGATCACATGGATCAAGCCCAAGTGGCAAGTTGACTTGGTCAATTATATCAAGCTTGCAAGACTTATCTTCCAAGATGGTCAATGACCATTTTACCCTCACTAATTTCGACCAAGACCAAGTGTGGGGGTTGCCACGTGTCGCCCTCTCATTCGTCCATAAAAATTCCGTAACCCTCGTGGGCCCCACAAAACGTAAAATTCCTCGGGTGGGCCCCATGTGACCAACTCCGTAAAAATAAATTGCCATAATGTTAATAAGTTCCATACTCTTCAAATAATGCATTTTGAGAGTCTAATTCTCAACAATGAACATTTTTCCTTTCCGACGTCCGGAAGATTTTCTGTCGGAAAAACAATTCTTCCTTTCGTACCAATTTCCAAGTCTTGATTCCTTACGTACATTCTCTTATACATGTCCTGGACTTACGGGGTGTAACATTCTTCCCCCCTTAGAAACATTCCTCCCCGAATGTTCTTAGTCGGTTGTCAAGCTATACACATTCCGGCACAATCTCTATACTATGTCTATCAATCAAAACTTCACAAGACCAACGATGCCACACATGGCCACCACAACATACGTAAACATAACAATGGACCTTCCGTCCGTGGTCCCTTCTCACAAAACCCGAAGGTTACAGTCTTCCTCAAACACGGGATCCCTAGAGGTTCCTTTATTTCCTTACTTGTCATACTTTCTCGTACATTCAAACTTATCTAGTACACGTACAAAATCTCAAATATTGTTTCTATTCTCCAATCCTTGGAGTTACTACCCAAACTTGGCCATATTGCTACTTACATTCTCGTTAAGGCTCTTCTCGGTCCTTACGACCTGATTCCGGTGGAACGCGTCCACAAACTCGTACAACGATTAACTAAACTTGGGCCTGACATCCTCGTGACCCTATCACATAGAGGGACCATTACCAACTGACATCACCCGATTCCATACTATCGGCTGACCCGAAATGAGTCCATAACCCGACCCATCGTCACACTTAACCTCTTATTCTTAGTCTGAACTAAAACTCTTTCTTATCTCAAGGTACTTCTTACCCTATCCCCTATTCACTAAAGGTTTGTCACATAAGCCAAAGTATTTCTACTATACATCCTTCCCTATCGGTCTTACACTGTTACGGGGAATTACAACTTGTGAACTCTACACAACTATAGTCTCAGTTCACTTACCATTCTTGTCAATATTCTTAACTTCTCACTTTACTAATCAAGGTATCCCTACCTCTGGGGTACTATCACTTTACAACTACTAGCAACAAAGGGAAAACATATATGCTAGGGCGAAATCTGAATCTATCAATGCACGTATGATTCAAAAGAATCGAAATATACCTGTAACCCCGTGCGATGTCGCCTCCTGATCCCGCCCAGTAGTCACGTCATCTCTGCGGTTCGAAGGACCGCCAGAACTATAAACTCCACTCGACTCTACCACGATCGGTGACATCCGAACACCGCTCGGGACGACATACCATGGAGGAAAGGGAACCAACTACCGCCTCATAGCCGAGCCACCTCACCGGTGCTCCTTCTAAAAGGACATACCCTCAGAATATGGCCCGGACGGCCACAATAAAAACAAGCACTCGTGCCATAACGGCATTCCCCCAAATGACGCTTACCACATCTGAAACACTGAGGAAAAAGTGGCCTCGACTGAGAAAATCCTCCGCTCTCGGTAACCTCGACCCGGAGCTTGACTCGCTCCTAAATACAGTGGGGTCCAAAATCCCACCGTGAACCGCGGGTATGTATTGGGTCGGATGGGACGAATATCTCACTGGCCGAGGCAGCTCGCCCAAAACTCACCGATAACCAATGTGTCTAGCCTCTTACGTTGATCTCCACGCTGCCTCTACCCTCGTACACTGTCTGCATCGCCGAATAACCTCCTGGCGATGAAATCAGTATCACCGCTATCTTGGTCAATAACATAATCGCTTCTCATGACCTATAGTCTTCTCCTAATCGAAACTGAGGCTCGTGCTGGGCCTCAAAACTCGCGCAAGAACTTCGCATCATGCACAACATCCAGATACCTCGGGCATAAGCCCTATCAACTCTCCGAGTCCGACTAGTAGCTCTCGATACTCCTTTGCCCTTCTCGGGCGGTTGTTTCTCCTCGAGGCATAATCAGAACACAAAATTACGTCGAGAGGAATTATCTTACTAACATGCCTCTAGTGGCACGATCTCGAGTGAGAAGAATAGAAACCAACTCCTAAATGTCCTGTAGCCTCGCTTATGGGTGTGGCGCGCAACACACCGATAATCAAGACTCTACTAGACACGGTCGTAGACATTCAGGATCGATCGCCTCGATACCACTCTCATGCCCAACCTCAAGCGTGGATCGGTGCCCTACCCGCACCTTCTACCTTAACAACTAAGTAAATCGCGGAAATTAAATAACACCTCTTTTTTTTTAAGCCAACGTCGTGCAAGGCAAAGCCGGCAAAGTGCCGCCATAATATACATAAACAAAAGACACAACACCGCATACGCAGTCCAATCCTACATATGAATACTGCACTTAAGAGTTATATCGAACTATGACGGACAAGGCCCCGCTGCACCCATAATCGTACAAAAGCTCAGATCGAAAGAACTTATACCAAAAAGATAAACTCGAATGTATGAGCTATCCAAAAACTCGAAAGGTGGTCCTACACCGCCGATCACCAAACAACAGACCTAAATCTGCAGATGAACGCAGCCTCGGGCGAGGTCAAGACGAAGAATGTACCAAGTATGTGAAGCAGCATCAGAATGAAATCATAACACTTAACAAAACAGAGACATGTATGATAGCCAACCTACAAGATAATACATAAACAAATATATCAAGTCGTGGACGCATGCCCTCAAAGTCATTACTAAAATATAACCATGGGTCTCATGCCCATAATATCAATCATGCCCGTGGAATCCTTCCTCACTGCCGGCAGCCCATGATATAATACAACATCAGTAAGCACACTGAACCTTGCAATCATGAGAGTAAATAGTAGTATATTTACAATATAAACTAGGAAGCTCACGATCAAAGCAAGACCACCCGCCCGCAGTATCATTAAGCAATCCTACTCCTGGGACTATTTCACCCGCATAGGTCGCGTGGACCCGCGTGAGGTATTCCTCGCATGGGACTATTTCACCAAAGATAAGCCCCTGCACTCGCATGAGGTATTCCTCGCATAGGCTGGACCCGCCCGCATGGGACTATTTCACCCGCGTAAGCCCTTGCGGACTCGCATGAGGTATTCCTCGCATAGTGGGTAGCAAATCCACGGAATATGCAAATGCCACAAACCTGGGGAATGACCCCGAAATGACTGATATACCAATAGCACACAACCGGCTATTACCAGCACACCTAGGCAATTCTCAATTAAACAAGCCAAAGTACTTATCAAGGCACACATAGAATAATTCTCAATTAATCAAGTCAAAGTACTTATCAAGGCACACATGGAATAATTCTCAATTAATCAAGCCAAAGTACTTATCAAGGCACACTTAGACTAATTCTCAATTAATCAAGCCAAAGTACTTATCAAGGCACACTTAGACTAATTCTCAATTAATCAAGCCAAAGTACTTATCAAGGCACACATGAAATAATTCTCAATTAATCAAGCCAAAGTACTTATCAAGGCACACATGGAATAATTCTCAATTAATCAAGCCAAAGTACTTATCAAGGCACACTTAGACTAATTCTCAATTAATCAAGCCAAAGTACTTATCAAGGCACACATGGAATAATTCTCAATTAATCAAGCCAAAGTACTACGTACGTACATTCTTTTCAAAAGACTCCTTTTTATGTAATACCCCAAGATACTAACACCCGTAGTATCAAGGTGTGTCTATTTTTCAAAGTAAGTTACTACACTCTTAGAAAACTCATTTCAAAGCTTGAAATCAAGTAACTTCAAATTTTCACAATCAAGGCAACTTATGCCCATTAATCAAAATAGACAACTTTCTAAACCTTCCACAAAGCCGTTATAACCAACTTCTCATAAAGCCGTTATAACCCTTTATGGGTTTTAGACAATTTCATTCTTTTTATAACTAAGAGACTTATACTTAAAACCAAGTATCACAAACTTTCAAATCAAGTATCTTAACTTTCAAAAATACTTCGAGTCTCTTAATATATAGAAAACAAGTTTCTTCTACTTTTAAACCTCAAGTAACACACACCTTTAAAACAAGCTACTTCTCTTAAATCATGTCATTTCTCCTCTTTTAAAACAATTAAGTAAATCACTCCTTTGACTCCCCTAAAGTCACTATAATGACCTTTAGGTTTTGGAACTAAGGCACTAGCCAAAAGGTTTGGAAACCACTTCCTTTTCAAGACTCTATGTACTTTAAGTAAAATACATTCACTTTTAAGAATCCAAACTTCACTAAGGAAATGGATTATACAACTTACAATTTAAACATCAAAGTACACTCAAGGAAGTTTATAGAACAAATTCTATTTTAGGCAATCCAAATACAACCAAGGAATGGATCATTTAAGGAGTAGGAAATACTTTCTTTATCTTAAGGAATCATGCTAGAAGAGGAGATAGTTCACATACCTTTTCGGCTAAATCCACAAGCTAAGCCGAATACGCCGTACGTAGAAGTGTCAACCTATAATGGTCACAACAAGACTATCAACTTCTAGTCTCTAACGTAGAATAATACTAAGTATACGGTCTCTAATTCTACGGAAAATCTAAAAGACTTCCTTTGTTTCTACTTACTTTGCCACCTTTTTCAAGGCCGAATACAATAACCAACACGCCACATTTAAGGCTCAAAACAACAACCAAACAAAGGGGATTACACGCCTTACAATACGTGTAAAATTCCGCCCCACAATTAATACGAAGTAGTTCCATAATCAAGCCATTCTCGGCCAACTTACTTAACCACCAATTCAAAGTCTTTTCCAATCCTTTTCCAATTCCAAGTTATACGGTCTAACATGTTATATAGTCATGAACAACTTCAACAACTACAATTTCCTTCTTTATACAACATGCGACAACTTAAACTAATAATCGACTTGAATTGTAATCTTAAAGCTAAACATGCTAGTTTTCGGATTAGGGTTCCAATAGTCAATATACTTATCAAACTTCATACTATATAACTCATGCTTGATAAAATCCATAGCTACAACAATAAGTAAGTCTTAACTACTAAAACGACAAAATTTATACCTTTATAAGCCCTTAAAAATTCCAAGATTCAAAGTCGCGCCTTAGCAAATTCTTAGCTCCTTTCCTTAGGTTCCAATCCGATCCAAGCACTCCTTAGAAGCCTATGAAGAACCCATCTTCAAGTTCCAACTTCAAAGTTGAAGAACTCCTTAAGTTTCCGCCTTGCGACTAATACGAAAACGCCGTTTTTTCGAAATCATTCTATTGAGATAACCTTACAACACTCTTAGGAACCTTGGTTTAAAGTCTTGTGGCTAATGGATCTCAAACTAAAAAAATTTGTGTGGATACCATGGTGAACCCGAGAGCACTTAGTGAGGAACAAGAGTTGTCTAATTTTTCTAAGTGTTGAAGAGCAAGTCTTGCACTAGTAGCATGTTATATAACACATTGGATGGCTTAGACTTAAACAAATAGGTGGCTAAGATGAAGATCACATGGATCAAGCCCAAGTGGCAAGTTGACTTGGTCAATTATATCAAGCTTGCAAGACTTATATTCCAAGATGGTCAATGACCATTTTACCCTCACTAATTTCGACCAAGACTAAGTGTGGGGGTTGCCACGTGTCGCCCTCTCATTCATCCATAAAAATTCCGTAACCCTCGTGGGCCCCACAAAACGTAAAATTCCTCGGGTGGGCCCCACGTGACTAAATCCGTAAAAATAAATTGCCATAATGTTAATAAGTTCCATACTCTTCAAGTAATGCATTTTGAGAGTCTAATTCTCAACAATGAACATTTTTCCTTTCCGACGTCCGGAAGATTTTCTGTCGGAAAAACAATTCTTCCTTTCGTACCAATTTCCAAGTCTTGATTCCTTACGTACATTCTCTTATACATGTCCTGGACTTACGGGGTGTAACAAGTACGAAGCCAACTACCAGATACCTACCGTACCAACAATACTGTATACTGTACCACGAAGCTGACCGGGGCAAGTACGAAAGCCACTACCAGATACCACCTGCATCACGTCGCTGACCGGGGCAGGTACGAAAGCTAACTACTAGATACCTCCTGCGTCACAAGACTCCGCCATAATGCCGACCGGGGCAAGTACGAAAGCCTAACTACCAGATACCGCCTGCATCAGCCACGACCGGGGCAGGTACGAAAGCTAACTACTAGATACAACCTGCGTCAGTAAAACACATGGAGGGCTAATCCATGGAATAACACTATCAATAGGGAATCGAACCCTCATCATGGCTGCATACCCGTGGACCCTCCATCGAGTCAGTATGCCCAAGATGATCCAGAACAACACGACCGGCCCTCCATCGAGAGACGCGGTAACATAAGGATACCACACTTGCACAACAAGGCTATCACAAGCAAACATAGGCAGGTTACTTACACTCAAGGTACTTTCATTTTTATGCCAAAAATCCGGGTTTTAACCCCAAAGTACTACATGCTTTAACTCTTTCAAAAGATCCATCTCTTTCACAAAAGTCACATGATACTAATACTCGTAGTATCCAAAATAGAGTAACTATTATATTAAGGTAAACCAAACAATTTCCATACTTTCTTTTTAAATAAAAATCAAGACAATATCATGCCTTCCTTTTCTATGTCAAATCGTTTCTCGAACTAGTTTAAGTTTCAAACTTCAATTTCTCAAGTCTCTTACTTTTAAACGAAATCCCATGACGGGGAACGATCAAGTCTCACATCTTTTTTAAAACAACTGTCAAGTTACCATTTTAAAACCAATAATAAAACCATTTCTTCATTTTCATAAAGTCGTTATAACTAACTTCCCATAAAGCTATTATAACATTTTATGTTTTAAACCATCCAAGGACAACTACTCTCATTTCCGAATTCAAGATAACTTATTCTTTTAAAGACCAAGTACTCATTACTCACGAATGAGGTTTTACAACTTTTTAACATATTTCAAGTCCTTAACATTTTATAACAAGTCACTTAACTAGAATCAAATCAAGGACATAAAAGGGAAATCAACTCCTTCAACACACGTGCGTCTACCGCACTATATATATGTATTTCACAAATATCATGCTCAAGAGAATAGGAAGAATCACATACCTCCTCGGCTAAATCCGCTTGCCAAATCGGATATGTCGCGCGCAGAGTGTCAACCTATAATAGTCAAAACACGCCTATCAACTTCTCGTTTTACGTGGGATTATTCTAAGTAAGACTTCTCTTAGTCTACGAAACATTGGGCAGCGCTTCCCCCGTTTCTACTCAATTCTCCACTTTTATCAAGGCCCGATAATAGTAACCAACATGCCATAAATAAGGCGCAATAATTCCGAAATTTAAAGAAGGGGATCACACGCCCAAACGGAACGCGATTAACAATCTCTCCTTCATAACAACAATAATTAAGAAGGGGATAACACGCCCAAACGAAACGCGATTAACAATCTCTCCTTCATAACAACAATAATTAAAGAAGGGGATAACACGCCCAAACGGAACACGATTAACAATCTCTCCTTCATAACAACAATAATTAAAGAAGGGGATAACACACCCAAACGGAACGCGATTAACAATCTCTCCTTCATAACAACAATGTAAATACGGTCCAAAGTAAATACATTCCAAAGTAAATACGGTCCAAAGTAAATATAGTCCTTAAGTTGGGGTCCTTGGCCAACTTTTACAATTTTACTTATCCAATTACTTCATTAGTCCTTCAACTTATATTCCAATTTTTATATAAGTTATAGTTTCTTTGTTGTTAACTTCTTAGTAAGTAATGGATACATTTTTACCATTTTAATGGCTAATATGCCAATTCTCCTTTTAACATCTTAATAAGATCCAAATCTTTCCTTATGTCTCATACTTCATAATGTACTTCCAGTATATGTATAATATCCATATATACATAATAATCAACTTCACAAAGAGGTTAAGGTTCATTACCTCAAAATAGCCCAAAAGACGTGACTGTCCAGATTTTTTTAGCCACTGTTTCGTCAGCTGAACTTGTAACGTCGATAACTCTCTACTCCAGTGTCCTATCGACGAGCGGTTTGTTGCGTTGGAAACTAGACTCGACGAACTTCATTTTAGGCTTTTGAAACATCCAAAAACTCCTAATAGGATAGGAGATATTCCCTTCCAAATTTGACTAAAAATCTGCCCAAAACAGTCCCGAAAATCTGCCCACTCTCGGCCAAGGGGGGGTTTTTGAGGCTAGGGGTGTGACATCTTGTCTAACTCTTGGTTAATAATCTTCCTAATACATTAAGGAAGAACACTTATAAGTTTAAGAATTTTTGGACAACATTTTCTCAAGAAATAAAGGGGTTGGACGAGAGCACTAGGGAGGGAGAGGAAAATATTTTCAAGTCTTGAAATGTTCTAAGTGTGGAAGATTTTCATCAACTAGAGGTGTTTATATAGGACAACCAAGGGTTAGGATTGAAACATGTGTATGGTATAGATTGTTTGTGTAGGTTCCTCTCTCCACTTGTCCCACAAATGCCATGCAAGACTTTGACCATTTGACTAGCCCACTAACTCTAAAAAAAACGTCCAACTAGGCCATGCAATGCCATGCAAGACATTTGGCCACTTTTCTTGCCCACTTGCCTTGAAAAAACGTCCAACATGGCATCTTGGGGTGACACATGTCGCCCTCCTATTGGTCCAAAATATTTATCTCTCGGAAAAATTCCATAATAATAATAAAAACGTAAAATTTCCTTCACAAGGTTCGGAATATTTTCCGTCGGAAAACAATTCTTTCATTCTTACCCTAATTAGGGTTTATACATTCGTACGTACGTCCTTACATACATATTCCGGAACTACGGGGTGTAACATTCTCCCCCCCTTAGAAACATTCGTCCCGAATGTTCCTTCAAGATTCAATTAACTCAGATAACGGCATAGTCCCTCATAACTTGAACAATTTGCAAAATGCCACATATGGCCACAATAGAACACTTTTATCTTCTTAACACATCTTCGCCTCTTTTCTTACTCGTCGTACCCTCCTCGTATACTCGAACTCTTTCTAGTATACGTATCATACTTCAGTCATCGCCGCTTTCCAAAGCCGTTATACCTGTATTTCAGTATGTATGTGAAGACGACGCGTTTAAAAGTTTAAGCCTTAAGGTAGGCAAGGTTCGAAATTTGTGCACAACCCCCGAAAAGAGTCGTTTTCCGATGAAACGTTTTACAAACTTTGCGAAGGGAAAATTCCGGCTATGTCATTTATTATTTTTGCGGATTTTTCCGAGAGACGAAATATTTTGGACCAACGGGAGGGTGACATGTGTCACCCTCAAAAAGTGGACGGCAAGGGCATTCTTTGGCACGTTTTTTGTGCTCTTTCTTGGTCAAGGGTTAGGTAGGATATTTTGTGTGGTAGATGGATAACGACACATGGATGAATCCTCCCCCTACACTTGCCTTGCACTTGGCTTCATCTTGGCCATTGGTTGACCATTGCTTGACCTATAAATACCCCCCCTTAGTTGATGAACTTCTTCATCCACAAAATGTTTTCTAAGTGTTAAAATCCTCCCCCCCTCTTAGAAAGAGCTCTCGTCCAAGCCCTCTCCTCCCCAGAGAGGCCCTCACGAGAACCCTCCCCGCCTAGTTGGTTTCGAGAAATACACCCCCCCCCTTTGTGGTATAGAAATACTTCTCCAAGTATTGTTTTAATACCAAAATACTCTAGCCCAAAACCTTTGTAGTATTTCCAAGTACCCTCTATACGAAAAGCCCGGAAAATACTACTATACTTCCTTTAGCCACTAAACGAAACCCTAAGGAAAATCTCCATAATTGGTTGGAGTACTAAGTAGAAGTTGTGTAGAATTTCTAAGGGTTTCTTGGAGCGAATTGGAGCATTCAGAATCGGAGCTAAACGTTGCTCAGGATCGACATTAAACTTGGATAATTGTGGGCTCATCGAGGTAAATACTACTGTCCTTCTATTGTAATTGGGAATTACATACTGTAGTAGTATAAAAATGAATATAAGATTCATAGAAGAGAATTGAACTGTAATAGAGGAATATTACAGAAAAGACTGGAATAGATCACATCAGAAGAATATAAGTAGAAGTTTAAACTGTACTTACATAGGACTGTATTTACACTAGACTTATAACCTTTACTGGTTGAATGTTCTGCAAGTAGCATGTACTACTTGGAAGGTGGACAAGGCTAGCCGGATTATAGCCGTGGAGCGTTTTGCTAATAGTCGATAATCGTCGCGAGGTATGTGATTCTTCCTATACTCTTGAGCATGATATTTTAAAGGAATATATATAGTACGGTAGACGTACGTGTGGCAATGTCTTTTGACTTAAGCCTGAATAATAAGAATCTGGAAGTATTTTACAAGAATATATATATAGTACGGTAGACGTACGTGTGTTAACTGAATATAGTTTTACGGCAATGTCTTTCGACTTAAGCCTGAATAATAAAGAATCTTGAAGTATTTCAAAAGAATTAAGAAACCTTTTTGAAAGAAGAGTAATACTTGTTTTAAAAGCTTAAGAGTTATACTAGCTTTATGGGAAGTTAGGTATAACAACTTAAGAGAGATAAAAAGGAATGGTTTATTAATTTTAGAAGTTAAGAGACTTGATCTTAAAAGATAAGACGCTTGACTTAAATGAATTAATATGAATGTTTGTGTGAAACCTCATTCGTGAGTAATGAGTACTTGGTTGTTAAGAGGAATAATGTTGTACTGATTTCGGAAATCAGAATAAGTATCGAACAAACCACAGCAATGCTAATAAAGGGAAATGTATTGACTAATAAAGTATTATTAAAACCAGTAGAAACCTCCATCTGCATAGAAGCTAAGATGAGACAAAATGATATTACATTCCCTAGATCATGGCTGCTTTAATAAGATTGTTATGAACAAAGAATAACCTACTCACACATAAGGCATATGTTTCTCAAATTGTTTTAAAGGATTAAAACTATGAACTACGAAACCTTTTCGAAAATGAGAAACTTGAGCATTGAAATTAGGAAAACTTGAACGTTTGGAAAATAATGTTGTTACTTGATTTTACAAAGGGAAGTGTTTTTGTTTACTTAACAATGTTAGTCACTCTATTTTTATACTACGGGTATCGGGTGACCTTTGTAAAAGAAATGGATCTTTAAAAAGGAATTTAACGTACGTAGTACTTTAGGGTTAAAACCCGGACTTTGACATAAAATGAAAGTACCTTGAGTTGTGTATAACTTGCCTATGCTTGTTGTTGTGTAACTTGCCTATGCTTGTTGTTGTGTAACTTTCCTATGCTTGTTGTTGTGTAACTTGCCTATGCTTGTTGTTGTGTAACTTGCCTATGCTTGTTGTTGTGATAGCCTATGTTTGTTGTGATAGCCTTTGTTGTGCAAAAATTGTGTTTCTATACTACCGCGTCTCTCGATGGAGGGCCGGTTGACTTGTTGAGAACTTACTTGGACGTACCGGCAGTGACGGAAGATTCCACGGGTATGCTTCCATTATCATTGTTACATGGGCATGTCTACACCGATGATGGATTCTGTGGACATGTGACCATTATGGTTATTTATGGCGAAGTATCGTGACTTACGGTTGTGATCGAGTGCATAGCCTGTTTACTTGCCCCCGTCAGCTACGTGACGCAGGTGGATCTAGTATAGGTTATCACACTTGCCACGTGTCAGCTTCGCGGCGAAGTATCGTGACTTACGGTTGTGATCTGGTGCTTAGCCGATTCACTTGCCCCCGTCAGCTACGTGGCGCAGGGAGGAGCTGGTGGAGGCTAGTACACTTGCCACGTGTCAGCTTCGCGAGTCAGTGTTTGGATGGAGCTTCGTGACTTACGGTTGTGATCTGGTGCGTAGCCGATTTACTTGCCCCCGTCAGCTACGTGGCGCAGGGAGGAGCTGGTGGAGGCTATTGCACTTGCCACGTGTCAGCTTCATGATATGGTTGTACAGTATTATTGGTACGGTCGGATCTGGTAGTTATTGTTACACCCCGTAATTGCAGGACATGTTTTAAGAACGTAAATAAGAACTCACAAGTGTTAGGATTTGAGACTTGTAAATTTATCGGAATTATGAAATTGTCGGAAAACGTTAGTGTTGTGACGAATGGGAGGGCGACATGTGTCACCCCCCCTTATGTGATGCCTTGGTCGAAATATGCAAGGGCAAGAGGGTCATTGGACCTTAGTCTTGCAACATGTGTAGCATGAGAAAGTTGACTAGTCAAAAGGTCAATAAGTCTTGATTCTTTTGTAAGACCACATCCAAGCCTCACATTTGTAATTATCTTGACCATCCAATTCTCTATTTAATACTAGTAGCAAGAGATGTCTTAACACTTAGAAAATTTTACACAAAATTTGGATGAACATAGGGCAAGCTCACGGGTTCACTAAGAAAAAGAAAGAAAAATTTTCGTTTCTTGTCCATTTGATTCCACACTTTAAACCAAGGTTATTGAGGGTAGTGTAAGCATATCTCAATAGAAAAATCTTGGAAAAAGATTGTTTTCGGGTTAGTCGCAAACGAAAACCTAAAGGGTCTTTCTAGGTTTTACTTGGAGTTTTGAAGGATAATTGTTGGTATTGTTCTAAGGGTCTCAACAAGCGGATTGAGGTGTCTTGGAGAGGCTCTAAACTACTAAAGAGCGACTTCGGATTGGAGTTGGATTAAGAATCGTTGAGGTATAATCTTGTTCTTTGAAAGTATTACAAGATTACTTATATTGTTGTTGTTAGCTTTGTATGTTGCGAGCATGAAATTGTTATATTGAAGTTATAAAGATTATGGATTGATTATAGTCTTGAAATCAAATGTAATGTAATCCATTACTAAGTTGAATTACAATTTAATCGTTGTTAGAATCGTCGCATGTTATTGACTTGAAGATTATGGTAGTTATAACCAAATGCGACTTGATATCATTTTATGCTACCAATTTGGATTGAAATGGAAATTTGATAGAATTGGTATTGAACTCAAGATGGCGATTTTGGACTACCTACATATATTTGTGAGCCAATTGGGGCTGTTTAGTTATTCATTTTCAGTGGACTACCTACTATATATTTGTGAGCCAATTGGGGCTGTTTAGTTAGTCATTTGCATTGGACTACCTTCATATATTTGTGAGCCAATTGGGGTTGTTTAGTTAGTCATTTGCATTGGACTACCTTCTATATATTTGTGAGCCAATCAATGCATTTAGTTATTAATTTGTATTGGATTACCTTCTTTTTAATTGTGAGCCAATTGGGGCTGTTTGGTTATTGTATTTTCGGCCTTGAAAGAGGTGGCAAAGTGAGTAAATGCAAAGGAGGTGCTGTCCGATTTTCCGTAGGATTTAGAGACTTAACACTTATAATATTCTACGATTGAAGTAAGGCTTTAATAGACGTATCGTGAATATTATAGGTTGACGTACTACGGGCGGGACTTTGTACTTGGCAAGTGGTTTGACCCGACAAGGTATGTAGAACTTTTCCTATCCTTTGAGCATGACTAGTTTCACGTATATAGTACGGTAGACGTACAAGACTTTGACATTCTTTACTTGTTTTACGAAATGCCAAGTCGGGTGAGTTAGGAGATTTAACTCACTTCTTTGAGGATATTAAAGATGTCTTAAGTCTTGTTAAAAATAAGGGACTTGAAGAATTTTAAAGTATGTAATACTTGGGTCGTTTTAAAAACGTATAAGTCCCTTGGATAGGAAATTGCACATGACTAAGGTATAAAGTGAATATAACGACTTTATGGGGAGTTGGTTATATTGACTTTATGGAAAGATAAATGACTTGATTTAATGAAAGGCAATTCGATTTTAAGGCATCAATTGCCCAAGGTTTTATAAGACACGAGTCACTTGATTTAGAAGCCATATTTTATTTCTAAAAGTATTGTGACTTGTCTTGAAAAGAAATTGTCACTTGATGCTACGGCTAGTAGTATCTTGGAAGTTTTATAATGAAATGAGTCATTTTAAAAGAATAGAAGTACGTAGTACTTTGGGTTAAATTCCCGGATTTTCATACAGACATTTTAGTGCCTTAAGTAAACTAAAATGAGAGTGTATATGAACGAATAGTAAGAAGTTAGGGATTTCTTAACTTGCTTATATATTGTATGATAAGCGATAGAGCTTATGTTATGTGTGATAGCCGGATTTGGGCTAGGGATATATTATTCATTACGGTCATTCCAGGATTGTGGCATTGTATATTTCGTGGATTTGCTAACCACGATGCGAGGAATACCTCAATGCGAGTCCGTAAGGGCTTACGCGGTGAAATAGTCCCACGCGAGAATACCTCACGCAGTCCACCGGACCTATCGCGGGTGAAATAGTCCCGTGAGTAGGATTCCAATCCTATTTTTCGTTGTAAGTATACACCTATTTATACTCTCATTGTTAGTAAGGCACTGAGTACTGTAATTTTGTTAGCATACATGTCTCCGGCTTTCTTTTAAACTTATGTTGTAATTACAGTACTTTCCAGTTTTGCATACTTAGTACATATTGTGTCGACCCCTTCCTCGGGGGCTGCGTTCATGCCGCAGGAAAGGGTAAGCAGGTTGCGGATCCACATTCTTAGGATCACTTATCGGACGTCGGAAGCTCCATCCTCCGGAGGCTTGTCTTTCTTTTGGTACAGTCTTGTCCCTGATGTTGTAGATTATGTACATTCAGGGTATGGCGGGGCCCTGTCCCGCCTCAGTTGTTATTCCTAGAGGTCTGTATTCACCTATGTGGTTGGGCTATAAGAATTGTGTTGTAAAGTTGTACTTTTGACCTTGTTTATTGTTATACCCCATATTTTCCAGAGTATGTACGTGGGGACGTACGTAGAAAAGTTTGAACTTTAAAGTTGGCTTGGCCGATTTTTATTTGTGCACAACACCCGATTAGAGTCGTTTTTAAAGCGTTTTCACTAGACCGTAGGAAAATTCGGCTATGACATTTTTAATTTTGCGGATTTTTCCGAGGCGTAACATTTTGGACCAACGAGAGGGTGACAAGTGTCACCCTGCCGGGCGAGTTAGTGGCGTTTTTAGCACGTTTTAACATTTTGTTGCCAAAAATGTTTGGTCAATGTTGGTTAGATATTTTGTGTAGATGATGACCAAATGGGACCCACACAACACATGGCTAAATCTACACCTTACACTTGCCTTGCACTTGGCATGATCTTGGCCATTGGTTGGCCTTCACTTGACCTATAAATACCCCCCTTGTGATGAACTTCTTCATCCACTCTTCACTTGTTCTAAGTCTTGGAAACCCCTCTCCTCCCTCTTGTTGACTCTCGTCCAAGAGCCCCTCTCCTCAGGAAGGCCTTTGGCGAAACCTCTCACTTTGTGAGCATTAGCCGAGAACACCCCCCCTCTTTTTGAGTGTTGTTCTCGTGTAACACACCCCCCACCCTTGGTTGAGAAATACTCTCCAAGTATTGTTATAATGCCCAAATTACCTTAGCCGTATACCTTGTAGTATTCCAAAGTTACATCTACGTAGAACCGGAAATACTACCGTGACCTTTTTGTCTCAACCGAACCCCTAAGGAAAATCTCCATAGTTGGTTGGAGTATTAAGAAGAAGTTGCGTGGAACTTCTAAGGGTTGTTTGGAGCGGGTTGGAGAACCCGGAGTTGGAGCTAAACGTTGCTAAGGATCGACATTTAACTTGGATAATTATGGGCTTATCGAGGTAATTATCTTGTCCCTATTGTAATTGGATATTACATGTTGTAGAACATATAGTTGAAGTATACTATATATATAATCGAACATAACTTGTGGCAATGTCCTTGGACTTAAGCTGAATTTAAAAGAAGAGAAGCGAATCAGTAATTCGTAGGATCGTATTACATGAGACTCGTAGTTTGACAGTGGAAGCGGTCGCCCAATTTTTCCGTAGGATCTTGCATCTAGATTTATTCTACCGAGTAGTCTAGACTTTGATAGACTTGTGTAACTTGTATAGGTTGAATGTTCTGCAGTAGCATGTGCTACTTGAGAAGGTGGACCACTAGCCGGGTTATAGCGGTGGGCGATTTGCTAATAATCGATAATCGTCGCGAGGTATGTGAACCTCTTCCTATCTCTTCTAGCATGATGTGTATAACTATGTAGTACGGTGACGACGTGTGTTAATTGAACGTGGTTGTGCGGCAATGTCTTTTGACTTAAGCGAATAATAATAATCTTGAAGTAGTTCAAGAGAATTAAGAAGCTTTTAAAAGAAGAGTAATACTTGGTTTTAAAACTTAAGAGTTATACTAGCTTTATGGGAAGTTAGGTATAACGGCTTAAGAGAGATAAAGCGAATGATTTATTTTAGAAGTTAAGAGACTTGATCTTGTAAGATAAGAGACTTAACTTAATCAATGAATTTTGTGTGAAACCTCATTCGTGAGTAATGAGTACTTGATTTTTAAAAGGGATAATGTTTCTTGATTTGGAAATCGAATGTGTATCGACAAACCAACTGCAGCGTTAATAAAGGAAATGTTTTGATTAATGAAGTATTAATAAAACCGGAGAAACTTCCATCTGCATAGAAGCTAAGATGAGACAAAATGATATTTCTAGATCATGGTTCTTTGTAATAAGATTTTTATAAACAAGAATATCCTACTCACACATAAGGCTTATGTTTCTTAGGCGGTTTAAAGAGAATTATATTCTTAAATGAATAAGACTATGAGCAATGAAACCTTTCTAAAATAAGAAACGTGAACATTTGAAATTAGGCAAACTTGAACGTTTGGAAAATAATGTTGTTACTTGATTTTACAAAGGTAAGTGTTTTGGTTTACTTAAAAAAGACAGTCACTCTATTTCATACTACGGGTATTGCGTGACTTATGGGAAAGAAGCGGATCTTTTAAAGATTTAATGTGTGAAGTACTTTGGGGATAGATACCCAACTTGTTAGTAGAAAGTACCTTGTGTGAATAACTTGATTGTATTGGTTTGTGATAGTCTTGTAATACTTTCTTGTTGATTTGATAAGTAAACATGTTAGGATGCTACGTGTGTTAGTATCTTGTGGTTGTTATGTAAGAGTCATTCTTGCTTTGGCTTACGTTGCTAAACGGTAAGTCCATTGTACTATTATTATATCACCTACCCGCTTGACTTATTATACAGGGCTTGCCACCACGATGCGGGTTTATACGGCTATCACGGTCCTTGTGACTATGCGAGTCACGAGCTCGAGATTGATCATTCGGGTGTTTAGCCCGACGCGGGGATTCCCTATGCGGTGGTTGAGACTATGCGGTCTTTTGAGACTATGCGGGTTGCGGGAGCCTAGGCGGATACGAAGGTTAAGCTGCGCCGATGCGGGGTGTACCTCGGGCGGTCTAGGACCATGATTCGAGAATACCTTATGCGGGTGCATGTGTGACCTATGCGGGGCTGCGAGAGTTCGAGGATAGACACGCACATTGATCTGCGGGCAAATGGCGGCCGATCATGTAGTGCGGTCTAGAAAGACCTCGTGATCTGATTTATGGCATTTGTGTGCGAGGGTCTTAGTAGTCGGCTATGCCTTCGTACTTACCGCACGGTTTTATTGTGATGACTATGAGGCGTGAGTCCCTAACTTGACATATTTGCTTATTTATTGTAAGCGTAGTCCGGTTATCATACATGTCTCTGCTTTGTTTAGACTACTATGATTTCATTCTGATTTATTTTGATTTCACATACTCAAATTGTTATGCGACCTCCTTGAAGCTGCGTTCATCTGCGAGTAAAGGTACACCGTCGTTGATCCTCGCTCTTAGGGTCACGATTCGGCGTTAGGAAAGCTCCGTTTCTCGGAGGCTTATCGATGGTATAGTCCTGCTTGTTGTAGGTATTTACATTCGTGGTATGGCGGGGCCTGTCCGTCATTGTTGTCGTATCATTCTTAGAAGTGCATGTAATCTTGTTGTGGCGAGAAATTGTAAGAGGTTATAGCTATTCAAATTACTATTGATATATATACAGAAGGTAACCGTTTTTGGTTAGCCTGTCTTCTTATTTTCACTGTCTTATTACATTGGTTTTATGTATTGTCTTTATATTCCGCTGATTACTCTGATGTTGTATCACTAGGGTGCCCGGGGTAAGACACGATCACGAACCGGGCGAGTCGTGACAAAAGTGGTATCGAGCGATTAATCCTCGGAAAGTGTCTACAGACCGTATCCAGTAGAGTCTTGATTATCGGTGTGTTGTGCACCACATCAATAATCAGGAGGCTATAGGATATTTAGGATTGGTTTCTATTCTTCTCACTCTGAGATCGTGCCTTAGAGCTGTATTGTAAGTTGGACCCTCTAACGAAATTCTTTCCCTTATCATTATGCCTCCGCGTAGGGCAACCCGGGCCCAGGAGGGCAAGGCAGCCGAGGGAGCTGCGAGTAGAGTTCAGAGGGTTACGAGGGCACAGGCCCAATCATCACCTGGGGTGGTGCTTCATTTGGGGAGTTCTGCGACGTCACTAGCCCCAGCAGAGTTTAGCACGGCGGCAGCAGTTCCTACTGCGGCCATGATATTTGAACCTTCAGTTCCACGACCGGGAACAGAGAATATAGATTTCAAGGAGGCGACCCTGTTACTAACTATGGATTTGACTACCAGAGAGTATACCGATGTACCGCGAATCTTGATGAATATCAACGAGAAGGTTGTGCAGAGTAGTTCTTGATTGAAGCTTGAGCATGGCACGTATGCGAGCTTATACAAGCGGTAGAAAGCGTAGAGATCGACGGGTTAACGAGGGCGAGAAGAGGGCGAACAACAAGGTCCTTTGGTAACTTTCGAGGCAAGTCACCTCGCCCGGATTAGATTTGCACACCCGCGGTCGAGAGAGGTTCTCCACGGATTTCGGGGCGTTCGGGGTATGCGAGGAGTTGGTGAACCCGGGGCTTAGGTTCACGGTGTGAGCGTCATCGGGGAATGTCGTCTTTTAGTTGGTACTTGTTGTACCTATGACCGTCAGGGCCTGATGTCGAAAGAGTGTCCTTGTAGGAGGACTTAGCCTTCGAGATCGGTGGGTAGTTCGTCACCTTTCTTAGCTATCGCCTACAGGCGAGTTTGATTAGAACGACTAGGGAGTGAAGCGATGGGTCGAGCATATCTTTAACCCTCAGAGATCGGTATGTGTGATAAGGTGAGTATACCTTAGGTGCTATGTTCCGATAGCGGTGTGTTAGTTGTGATTGGAAATCATGGTGGGTTAACCGAGTAAGATTTTGGGGGATAGAGAAGGTGTGAGCCTTAGAGTTTTATACGTGGAGACCTTAGAGGTAAGGCCATCTCGAGTAAAGGTGTAGCGTTTATGTTTGATCCTTATCGGAGTGCATAGTGCACGTGAGCTATGTTTGGGATAGGTCCCAAGTAGTATGAAATGGAAGAGGGTAGTTGAGCTAAGAAGACCGCTAGGTTTTCGTAGCGTGTTTAGTGAGATTTTCCTACGGGGAGATGGTATTTTGCGCCTTAGGGTCGGGTTGAGGCCATATGCGGGTCAAACGCGGCATGTTTGGTGGTGGGGTCTGGTTGTGGTGGTCGCCTTGTGGTAGGGTCACGCGGGTGTTAGGCCCAGTTTAGTTAACCGTCAGACGAGTTCGTGGATGCGTTCGACCGGTGGTCGGGCGATGGGGGCAGCCATCGTGTTTTGATCGGGACCGTTTACTGTTGTGTTGAGTTATCGAAAGGTTGTAAGGCTGCACGGGGTGCCTACCTTCACCTTATGACAGACATTGGAGCCCAGTACGGCTGTTTTTGTTTCTAGAAGTTTTACCAGGCAGGGTTAAGGACTCAGGTGAGTCTCAGAATCGCATTCGCCCTCAGGCCAGTGTTTGGATTTCAGGGGTAGTTGTGGGGATTGTTGTCTCCTGTAGAGAGAAGTGTTTTTAGCTACCTTTTCAGTGTTCGGATGTCGCCTTATGAAGCCTTGTAGGGGCGAAAGTGTAAGTTGCCGGTCGATTGGTTCGATGTTGGCAAGGTGCAGATAGTTGGTTCAGGCTTGTTCCAGCAGAATGTGGATAGGGTGAAGCTTGTCCAGAAGAGGTTCTGGCAACTCAGAGGATTATACGGATAATCGGCGACGACGCTTAGAGTTCAGGTTGACGGTCGGTCTTCTTGAAGGTACCACCCCGGATAGGGTGTGACGAGTTTTGGAAAACAGAGGGAACTTAGCCCGAGTTACTTTGGGCTTTTTGAGTTCATGTGAAGAATAGGCCAGGTTGCCAACATGTTAGCATTTGCCGTCCGACTTAGGAGGCAGTACGTCCGGTCTTTCGTATTGTTATGTTCGGGAAAGTATCGGAAATCTATCCAGAGTGTTCCCAGTTAATGATGACCACGTTAGAGATAGTAACCCCGAGTTTTAGGAAACTGAAGCAGTATCAAGAATTCGAGTGTACGACAGCCTCAGTGATCGCATGCAGCCAGGTACCATTTGTTGGGTCGCCTGAGAAGGTTAATGCCTCAGGCAAATTGACAAAAGTGGTATCATTTTGGTGATGTTAGAGGTGTTTCCTCGTGGACTTGGATGTAAGCATTTTGCGCAAGTTGTTTCTGTAGCCAGGTGTGGCAGGTTTGTTCTCGTAAGTATAGTAGTGAAGACTATCTTGGCGCCGCGTTTGTTTGAGACTTAGAAGGAACATTCGGGGCGAATGTTTCTAAGGAGAGGAGAATGTTATACCCGTATTTTCGGTAGTATGCGTGGGGACGTCGTGAAAAGTTTGAACTTTAAAGTTGGCTTGGCGATTTTTATTTGTGCACAACACGATTAGAGTCGTTTTTCGGCGAAGCGTTTTCCAGACTTTCGTAGGAAAATTCGGCTATGACATTTTTAATTTTTGCGGATTTTTCCGAGAGGCGTAACATTTTGGACCAACGAGAGGGTGACAAGTGTCACCTCGAGTGAAGCGAGTTAGTGGCGTTTTTGGCTAGCACGTTTTAACATTTTGTTGCCAAAAATGTTTGGTCAATGTTGGTTAGATATTTTGTGTAGATGATGACCAAATGGGACCCACACAACACATGGCTAAATCTACACCTTACACTTGCCTTGCACTTGGCATGATCTTGGCCATTGGTTGGCCTTCACGACCTATAAATACCCCCTTGTGATGAACTTCTTCATCCACTCTTCACTTATTCTAAGTCTTGGAAACCTCTCCTCCTCTTGTTGACTCTCGTCCAGAGCCCTCTCCCTTGTGAAGGCCTTTGGCGAAACCCTCTCCTTTGTGAGCATTAGCCGAGAACACCCCTCTTTTTGAGTGTTGTTCTCGTGTAACACACCCCGCCCTTGGTTGAGAAATACTCTCCAAGTATTGTTATAATGCCCAAATTACCTTAGCCGTATACCTTGTAGTATTCCAAAGTTACCTCTACGTAGAACCAGGAAATACTACCGTATGACCTTTTGTCTCAACCGAAACCCTAAGGAAAATCTCCATAGTTGGTTGGAGTATTAAGAAGAAGTTGCGTGGAACATCTAAGGGTTGTTTGGGCGGGTTGGAGAACCGGAGTTGGAGCTAAGCGTTGCTAAGGATCGACGTTTAACTTGGATAATTATGGGCTTATCGAGGTAATTATCTTGTCCCTATTGTAATTGGATATTACATGTTGTAGGAACATATAGTTGAAGTATACTATATATATAATCGAACATAACTTGTGGCAATGTCCTTGGACTTAAGCTGAATTTAAAGAAGAGAAGCGAGCGTAATTACGTGGGTGTATTACACTAGACTCGTGTAGTTTGTGGTAGGGAAGAATTTGCCCAATTTTTCCGTAGGATCTTGCATCTAGATTTATTCTACCAAGTAGTCTAGACTTTGATAGACTTGTGTAACTTTGTATAGGTTGAATGTTCTGCGAGTAGCATGTGCTCTTGAGAAGGTGGACGGACTAAGCGGGTTATAGCGGGAGGCGATTTGCTAATAATCGATAATCGTCGTGAGGTATGTGAACCTCTTCCTATCTCTTCTAGCATGATGTGTGTATAACTATGTATGCGGTGAGCGTGCGTGTGTTAATTGAGCGTGGTTATGCGGCAATGTCTTTTGACTTAAGCGAATAATAATAATCTTGAAATAGTTCAAGAGAATTAAGAACTGTTTTTAAAAGAAGAATAATACTTGGTTTTAAAAACTTAAGAGTTATACTAGCTTTATGGGAAGTTAGGTATAACGTCTTAAGAAAGATAAAACGAATGATTTATTTTAGAAGTTAAGAGACTTGATCTTGTAAGATAAGAGACTTAACTTAACCAATGAATTTTGTGTGAAACCTCATTCGTGAGTAATGAGTACTTGATTTTTAAAAGGGATAATGTTTCTTGATTTGGAAATCAGAATGTGTATCGACAAACCACTGCAGCGTTAATAAAGGGAAATGTTTTGATTAATGAAGTATTAATAAAACCAGTAGAAACTTCCATCTGCATAGAAGCTAAGATGAGACAAAATGATATTTCCTAGATCATGGCTGCTGTAATAAGATTGTTATAAACAAGAATATCCTACTCACACATAAGGCTTATGTTTCTTAGACGGTTTAAAAGAATTATATTCTTAAATGAATAAGACTATGAGCAGCGAAACCTTTCTAAAATAAGCAGTGTGAACATTTGAAATTAGGCAAACTTGAACGTTTGGAAAATAATGTTGTTACTTGATTTTACAAAGGTAAGTGTTTTGGTTTACTTAAAAAAGACAGTCACTCTATTTCATACTACGGGTATTGCGTGACTTATGGGAAAGAAGCGGATCTTTTAAAGATTTAATGTGTGAAGTACTTTGGGGATAGATACCCAAACTTGTTAGTAGAAAGTACCTTGTGTGAATAACTTGATTGTATTGGTTTGTGATAGTCTTGTAATACTTTCTTGTTGATTTGATAAGTAAACATGTTAGGATGCTACGTGTGTTAGTATCTTGTGGTTGTTATGTAAGGGGAGTCATTCTTGTTGTGCTTGCGTTGCTAAACGGTAAGTCCATTGTACTATTATTATATCACCTACCCTTGACTTATTATACCGAGGGCTTGCCACCCGATGCGGTCTATCGGCTATCACGGTCCTTGTGACTATGCGGAGTCACGAGCTCGGGATTGATCATTCGGGTGTTTAGCCCGATCACGGGGATTCCTATGCGGTCTGTTGAGACTATGCGGTCTTTTGAGACTATGCGGGTTGCGGGAGCCTAGGCGGATACGAAGGTTAAGGCGCCTTCGATGCGGGGGTGTACCTCGAGCGGTCTAGGACCATGATTCGAGGAATACCTTATGCGGGTGCATGTGTGACCTATGCGGGCTGCGAGAGTTCGAGGATAGACACGCACATTGATCTGCGGGAAAATGGCGGCCGATCATGTGGTGCGGTCTAGAAAGACCTCGTGATACGATTTATGGCATTTGTGATGCGAGGTCTTAGTAGTCGGCTATGCGCCGTACTTACCGTGCGGTTTTATTGTGATGACTATGAGGCGTGAGTCCCTAACCATATTTGCTTATTTATTGTAAATCGTAGTTTGGTTATCATACATGTCTCTGCTTTGTTTAGACTACTATGATTTCATTTCTGATGTTATTTTGATTTCACATACTAAATTTTTGTTATCGACCTCCTTGAGGCTGCGTTCATGCGCGAGTAAAGGTACACCGTCGTTGATCCTCGCTCTAGGGTCACATTCGGCGTTAGGAAAGCTCCGTTTCTCGGAGGCTTATCGATGGTATAGTCCTGCTTGTTGTAGGTATTTACATTCGGGGTATGGCGGGCCACTGTCCGTCATTGTTGTCGTATCATTCTTAGAGTGCATGTAATCTTGTTGTGGCGAAATTGTAAGAGGTTATGGCTTATTCAAATTACTATTGATATATATCTGAGAAGGTAACCGTTTTTAGTTGCTTTGTCTTCTTATTTTCACTGTCTTATTACATTGGTTTTATGTATTGTCTTTATATTCCGCTGATTACTCTGATGTTGTATCACTAGGGTGCCCGGGGTAAGGCACCAGTCACGGGCCCCGGAACGGGTCGTGACATTTATATTATGGAAGGCGGCCTTATCGGCTAGCCTGTGTTGTTATATTATTTACACATGTGTTTATGTTGTGTATGTTCATTGCTATTCTCACGGCGTATACGGCGGGGTGCCCAGGTAGGGCACCAGTCGCTGGCCCGGGGTCGGGTCGTGACAAAAGTGGTATCAGAGCAGTTAGTCCTCGGAAAGTGTCTAGACCGTGTCTAGTAGAGTCTTGATTATCAGTGTGTTGTGCACCACATCTATAATCAGGAGGCTGCAGGACATTTAGGATTGGTTTCCATTCTTCTCTCTGCAGTCGTGCATTAGAGTGTCTTATTAGGTTGAATCCTCTCGACCTCTTCTTATGAAACAGCTATGCCTCGCGAAAGCGACGAGCCGGAAGGGCAAAGCGGCGGCGAGGCGCTAGCGGTACTCGAGGAGTTACACGGGCTCGAGCGCAGACTATGCACGAGGTAGTAGGCGGTCGGCGAGTTCACGCCAGCCCGATTTTAGAAGGCCGAAGGCGGCGGTAGCTCGGAGGTTCGTGCGAGCCTCGGTTCCACGGCCAGTGCGAGTATAGAGACTACGGGAACATATTCGATTGTTGACGATATAGTAGTCGAGCGTGGCAAGCGAGGAAGCGACCACCCTGGCCAAGCGGTTTGCGGATTAGGGATTTTACGGGATGTCACCCACGAGTTTTATGGTTCGAGTGCGATGAGGATCGCGAAGTTCATTCGGCGACTCTGGACCATGCACGAGTTCTTAGGGCTTGAGAGGCAGTGCATTACACTAGCCTCCTACCGGTTGCGCGATATTGTCTTTGGCTGGTTTGAGTCGTGGTTGCTTTCGAGAGGTGATGATGCTCTTCCAGCTGTTTGGGAGGAGTTCACAGAGGCTTTCATGGATCACTTTTTGCCTCCCGAGATGAGGAGAGCCCGGGTAGACAGATTCTTGACCTTGAGGCAGAACGGGAGGACTGTTAGGGAATACAGCCTGGAGTTTGACTCCTTGGCCAGGCATGCGCATACTATTGTAGCTAGCATGGCGGATAGAGTTCATCGTTATGTGATGGGGCTAGACCGTCATATGATTACAGCATGCTTGGGGGTTGTTATACCCCGTATTTCCAGAGTATGTACGTAAGGGCGTACGTATTATAATTTGAGCCTTAAAGTTGGCAAGATTCGAAAATTTGGGCACAAGTGCCGAAAAGAGTCGTTTTTCGACGAAACGTTTTGCTAAACTTGCGAAGGGAAAATTCCGGCTATGTCATTTATTATTTTTGCGGATTTTCAGAGGCGAAACATTTTGGACCAACGAGGCGACACTTGTCACCTCTAATTGGAAGTGGTGGGCGGCAAAGGGTCGAGGGAGTTGGTAGGATATTTGTGCAAGTTGGTGTGGTAGATGGATAAGGTGCACATGGCTTAATCCTAGCCCTACACTTGTCTAACACTTGGATGAATCTTGGCCATTGGTTGGCCATTTCTTGACCTATAAATACCCCCCCCCCCCCTTTGGAAGACTTTCTTCATCCAAAACTTGAGCAATCTTTCTAAGTCTCAAATACTCCCTCCCTCTTGTTTGATCTCGTCCAAAATCCCCATCCCCTTTGAGAAAGGCCCTTGTGGCAGCTTCCCCTAAGCTGTAGTGGTTAGCGGTAGGGTACCACTAGCCTAGTTGTTTCGTATAATACCCCCTTTTTTTGTGGTATAGAAATACTCTCTAGTATTGTTATAATGCCCAAATACCTTGGCCCAAATACCTTATAGTATTGCCAAGGTTACACTTTACAAAAGCCGGAAAATACTATTATACTTCCTCGATCACAAGCGAAACCTAAGTAAATCTTCACCGTAGTTGAAGTGTTAAGTAGAAGTTGGTTAGAACTTCTAAGGGTTGTTGGAGCGGGTTGGAGCTCACGGAGTAGGAGCTAAACCTTGCTCAGGATCGACATTTAAACTCGGATAATTTTGGGCTTATCGAGGTAAACACTCTTGACCTTCTATTGTAATTGGACATTACATGTTGGTGGAATATATAGTTGAAGTATACTATATATAGAATTATACATAGTTGTGCGGCAATGTCTTTTGACTTAAGCACGAATAATACTTACGGCAATGTCTTGCGACTTAAGCTGAATTTAAATAAGAATCGACTGTAATTACATAGGGTGTATTAGATGAGACTTGTGTAGCATTCTTGTGTAGTAGAATTGTACGTCCGGTTAGGCGTGCAAACCCCGGTTGGCTTGGTAGCGGCCTCGATTGAGGAGGAGATTTCTGTGTTGCGGGGAGAGTCTTTGCCGAATTTTACGTAGAATATTCTACATTGAGATCTAAGATGTTAATAGGCGCCTTGTGGCCTCTATAGGTTGAAATACTACGTATGGCGTGATCTACTTAGCTTAAGGAGTAGTCGACGCTTTGAGGTACTTGGAGGATTTTGCTATTAGTCGATAATCATCGCTAGGTATGTGAACCTCTTCCTATCTTTTCTAGCATGATATGTGTGAGCTATGTAGTGCAGTGGCGTACGTGTGTTAAGCTTGTATTTGGTTGTTTTAAAACATAAGTGTTATACTAGCTTTATGAGAAGTTAGGTATAACGTCTTAAGGGTGGTAAAATGAATGGTTTATTAATTTCAAAAGTTAAGAGACTGGATCTTATAAGATAAGAGACTTAACTTAAATGAATTAATATGGATTTTGTGTGAAACCTCATTCGTGAGTAATGAGTACTTGGTTTTAAAAGGAATAATGTTTCTTGATTTGGAAATCGAATGTGTATCAATAAACCACTGCGGCGTTAATAAAGGAAAATGTATTGAATAATTAAGTATTATTAAAACCGGTAGAAACCTCCATCTGCATAGAAGCTAAGATGAGACAAAATGATATTACATTTTCTAGATCATGGTGCTTAATAAGATTGATTATGAACAAGATTAACCTACTCACCTATGGCATATGTTACTCTATTGTTTTAAAAGAGGTTAAAACATTGAACTATGAAACTTTTCTAAAAAGAGACTTGCGTAATTGAAATTAGGCAAGCTGGAACTTTAGGGAAAATAAAGGCATTGTGTTGTCTTAAAATGGTTTAAAACATAAAGTGTTATAACGACTTTATGGGAAGTTGGTTATAACGACTTTATGAAAACAAAAGAAGGGTTTTATCATTTGTTTTAATGCGGTAACTTGACTTTTAAAGAGAAGTATTTTGGTCCAAAGGAAGGCATGGTATTGCCTTAATTTGGTCTTAAAAGGAAAGTATGAAAGTTGTTTTGGTTTACTTAAAAGATATAAGTCACACATTCTTTTTATATACTACGGTATCGGGTGACTTTTAGAAAAGGAATGAATCTCTTAAAGGAATTTAACGTCGTAGTACTTTAGGAGTTAAAATCAGGACTTTGACATAAAATGAAAGTACCTTGAGTTGTGTATAACTTGCCTATGCTTGTTGTTATGAAACTTGACCATGTTACGTGTGATAGCCTTGTTGTGCAAATCTTGTGTTCTACTCGACTACCGGTTCATCCGGAATGTATTCGCTCGACTAGGTTCATCAGGGAATGTATTTCACTCGACTCTAGGTTCATCCGGAATGTATTTCACTCGACTACCGGTTCATCCGAATGTATTTCACTCGACTACAGGTTCATCCGGAATGTACTTCACTCGACTAGGTTCATCCGGAATGTATTTCACTCGACTACAGGTTCATCAGAATGTATTCCACGTGTTTCTATCTGGGTCCATAAGATGGGCGAGACACATTATACGTATCACATGATTTGTACCTAGGCTGCCGGCGGTGAGGAAGGAGTTCCACGGGCATGAGGATGACTTTGAGGCGTGAGTCCACGACTTGACATGGCTTTTATGTTGTGAATCGTAGTTTGGTTATCATACATGTCTCACCTTTATATAGACTATTATGATTTCATTTACAGTATTTTCTGATTTCACATACTTGGTACTGTTATCGACCTCCTTGAAGTGCGTTCATCTGCATGAGTAAGTACATCATTGTCGAACCGCTTATAGGATCACATTTGGCGTGTTGGAAAGCTCAGTTCCTTCGGAGGCTTATCTTTGGTATGTTACCACAGTCTAGGTCCTTGTACATTCGTGGTATGGCGGGGCCTGTCCGTCATAGTTGTTATCACTTCTTAGAGTGCAGAAATCTTGTTGTGGCGATGCGTAAAAAGGATAAGCTGTTGGGTGTTTATGTATATATCTGAAGGCAGCTGTTTTGGTTGCTTTGTTTATTTATCATGTCTCTTAATGCATGTTCATATTTTTATTTCGCTGATTTTCTCGATGTTGTATCACTAGGGTGCGAGGTAGACACGATCCACGGGCGAGGTTGGTCGTGACAAAAGTGGTATCGAGCGATTAATCCTCGGAAAGTGTCTACGCATCGTGTCTAGTAGAGTCTTGATTATCGGTGTGTTGTGCACCACATCTATAATCGAGAGGCTATAGGACATTTAGGATTGGTTTCCATTCTTCTCATTACGAGATCGTGCCCAGAAGTGTGTGATAAGTTGGGCCCCTCGGCGTATTCCTTTCCTTTACGATTATGCCTCCGCGTAAAACCGAGCCCAGATGGGCAAGCGATCGAGGGCTGTTAGTGAGATCTGAGGAGAATGCGAGCGCGAGCGGTCGGTGCACGAGACAGTGCTTCCGGCGAGTTTCGCGACCCCGCCAAAGACCGTGAGTTTAGAGCGCAGCGATGGCTTTGAGACTCTGATACACGAGCCTCGGTCTTACGACTGGAAGCGAGATGAGATAAGTACAAGGAGATGGCGATTCGCGGCGGTCGTGGCGAATATGAGATAAGTGGATGCGGCGATTCGGCCCAGTAGCACCGTAGTTCACCCCGGCGAGCATTTGAGGCTACGGGACTTTACGAGTTGTAGCCCGCGGTGTTACATGGATCGAGGCGAGGATGACCTCGGGAGTTTATCAAGCGGCTTCTGGATCGTAGGAGTGATCGAGTTTGAGCGAGTCGGTGGTATTGGGTTCGCATCATTGCGTGATCTGCGATTGGTAGTTTGATTCGTGGGAGCTGTCCCGGGAAGAGCATGCTCTTCCAGCAGTTTGGGACGAGTTCTCGAGGGAATTTCTTGCACATTTCTTGCCTCCACAAATGAGGAGGGCTCGGACCGACAGATTTTTGACGTTGAGGCAGGACGGGCGGACGGTTAGAGAGTACAATGTGGAGTTCGACTCATTAGCTCGGTATGTTCCCGTGGTGGCGATATGGAGGGCCGGACTACCGCCACGTCACCGGCTGGATGATTACTTGGCGAGGCTTATGCGGGTGTAGCTCTTGCGGGCATGGACATTGCCGCGTGCAAGCTCATGCACTAGGATGCGAGGCACGGAGGTCGGCGGAATGGCCGAGATCAGCGAAGAGGCGAGCAGCGAGGTCCTTTGGTAACTTTCGAGGCGGACCGCCTCGGCCCGATCTAGTTATGTACCTCCACGATGCAGTGGTCCCTACGATCGTCGGGGCGTTGAGTATTCGGGAGCTGGTGAGCTCTAGGGCTTACGGTTCCGCGGTATGCGTGAGTGCTAACGGCGAGATTCATGTCCCCCTCGGTGTGCGCGATGTGGCAAACATCATCCCGGGAATGTCGTCTTTGCGGTGCTTGTTTCACTGCGGCGTCGAGGGCCATGTGACGAGAGTGCTTATAGGAGAATGCCGGCGGCGTAGCGACCTACGGATCGGTGGCGAGTTCATCGCCTTCTGATTATGCCTGCGAGCGTGCCTATGATTAGAGTGGAGCGGTAGCGGTATATCCTTAACCTACAGAGATTGGTATGCGTGATATGATGACCTTATATTTTTGTGCTATGCGAATAGCGTTGTGTTATTTGTAAGTTAGAAAACATGGTTAGTTGGAAGGATAAGTATGAAATTTGTTATGCCCGTATTTCAGTATATGCGTAAGGGGCGTGCGTAGAAAATTTGAAACTTTTAATTAGGCTTGGCGAATTATTTTTGTGCACAACACCGATTAGAGTCGTTTTTAGACGAAAAGTTTCCACAACTTTCGTAGGGGCAATTACGGCTATTTAAATTTTAATTTTTAAGGATTTTTCAGAGGCGAAGCGTGTTGGGCCAACAAGAGGCGCGCTTGGCACCTCTCGTTAGCGGGCGTGAGTGGGCGGTAAAGGAGGGTTGGACGATTGGCCTTGTTGGTCAAGGGGAGTTGGTAGGATATTTTTTGTGTGTTAGTTGGCTAGGGTGCACTTGGCAAGATCTTGGCCCTACACTTGCCTTGCACTTGGCAAGATCTTGGCCATTGGTTGGCTATAAATACCACCCTATGTTGAAGACTTTCTTCATCCTAAAATCTTCTAAGTGTTAAAATCCCTCCTCTTCCTTCTTGTGGTTCTCGTCCAAGAGCCTTCCCTCCCCTTGGCGAGAGCCCTCACCCTCTCTAGTAGTGTGGCGTGGGGTACCCCAGCCTAGTTGTCTCGCCTAATACACCCCCTCTTGGTAGAAATACTCTCAAAGTATTGTTATAATGCCCAAATTACCTTAGCCATATACCTTGTAGTATTCTAAGGTTATACCTATCTGAAAAACCTGAAATACTATTATACTTCCCTTAGTCACAAAACCGAAACCCTAAGGAAAATCTCCATGGTTAGTTGGAGTAATAAGTAGAAGTTGGTTAGAACTTCTAAGGGTTGTTTGGAAGTCGGGCCTGTGAGTAGGAGCTAAACCTTGCTCGGGATCGACATTTAAACTAGGATAATTATGGGCTTATCGAGGTAAATATCTTGTCCCTATTGTAATTGGAAATTACATGATTGTTAGACTATATAGTTGAAGTATACTATATATAGAACTGAGCGTTGTTATCGGCAATGTCTTTTGACTTAAGCACGAATATAAGAAACCTTTTGAAAGAAGAGTCTTGAACTGTAATTACATAGGGTGTATTCTGATGAACTTGTGTAGCTTTTACGTGAGGTAGAATTGTACGTCCGGTTAGATGTATGAACCCCGGTTGGCTTGATGGCCGGCCTCGATAGAGGAGGAGATTTCTGTGATTTGCGGGGAAGGTCTTCGAATTTTGGTAGAATGTTCTACGATGAGGTCTAAATGTTAATAAAGCGCCTTGTGGCCTTATAGGTTGAAGTACTACGTGTGGCGCGATCTACTTGACTTAAGGAGTGGCGGCGGTTGGAGGTACTTGGGCGTTTGCTATTAGTCGATACTCGTCGCGAGGTATGTGAACCTCTTCCTATCTCTTCTAGCATGATATGTGTGAACTATGTAGTGCGGTAGGCGTACAAGTGCTAAATGTATTTGATTGGTTTAAAACATAAAGTGTTATAACGGCTTTATGGGAAGTTGGTTATAACGACTTTATGTTGGTAAGAAAATACTTGTGGTTTTGAAAAGGTAGCGATTTGAACTATAAGCGGCTTGTTATGTGTTAATAAAGAACTTGAAGTATTTCAAAGATTTTTGAATCATTTGAAAGAAGTAATACTTGGTTTTGAAAACTTAAGAGTTATACTAGCTTTATGGGAAGTTGGGTAATAACGGCTTAAGAATGTTTCACGATTTGGAAATCGAATGTGTATCGACAAACCATGCGGCGTTAATAAAAGGAAATGTTTTGACAGATTAAGTATTATTAAAACCAGTAGAAACTTCCATCTGCATAGAAGCTAAGATGAGACAAAATGACATTTCCTAGATCATGGATGCTTAATAAGATTGATTATAAACAAGAATAACCTACTCACTTATAAGACATAGGTTTCTCAAAACGTTTAAAGGAGAATTATGTTTTAAAGGATTTAAAACTATGAACTACGAAACCCTTTCTAAAATGAGAAACTTGAGCATTTGAAATTAGGCAAACTTGAACGTTTGGAAAATAAGGTTGTTACTTGATTTTACAAAGGAAAACATTTTGGTTTACTTAACAATGTTAGTCTCTCTAATTTTATACTACGGGTATCGGGTGACCTTTGTAAAAGAAATGGATCTTAAAAGGAATTTAACGTACGTAGTACTTTAGGGTTAAAATCCAGACTTTGACATAAAATGAAAGTGCCTTGAGTTGTGTATAACTTGCCTATGCTTGTCGTTATGAAACTTGACCATGTTACGTGTGATAGCCTTGTTGTGCAAATATTGTGTTCTACTCGACTACCGGTTCATCCGGGAATGTATTTCACTTGATTACCGGTTCATCCGGGAATGTATTTCACTTGATTACGGTTCATCCGGAATGTATTTCACTTGATTAGGTTCATCCGAATGTATTTCACTCGACTAGGTTCATCCGGAATGTATTTCACTCGACTCTGGTTCATCCGGAATGTATTTCACTCGACTACGGTTCATCCGAATGTATTTCACTTGACTAGGTTCATCCGGGAATGTATTTCACTGACTACCGGTTCATCCGGAAATGTATTCCACACGTTTCTATATTGGGTCCATAAGATGGGCCGAGACCTGTTATACGTATCACATGATTTGTACCTAGACTGCCGGCAGTGAGGAAGGAGCTCCACGGGCATTAGGGATGACTTTGAGGGCGTGAGTCCCTGACTTGACATGACTGTTTATTTATTGTGAACTATAGTTTGGTTATCATACATGTCTTCTGCTTTATATAGACTACTATGATTTCATTTCTGATATTTATTTGATTTCACATACTAAATTTGTTGTCTTGACCTCCTTCGGGGGGCTGCGTTCATGCCGCATGTAAAGTTACATCAGTCGTGATCCTCGCTCTTAGGGTCACAGTTCAGCATTTGGGAAAGCTCCGTTTCTCCGGAGGCTTATCTTAGTATAGTCCTGTTGATTGTAGGTGCTTACATTCGAGGGTATGGCGAGCCACTGTCCGTCGTTGTTGTCATATTATTCGTAGAAGTGCATGTAATCTTGTTGTGGGCAGAATTTGTAAGAGGTTATCGTTCAAATTGCTATTTATATATATCTTGAAGGTAACCGTTTTTGTTGCTTTGTCTTCTTATTTCACTTTGTCATATTACATTGGTTTCATGTATTGTCTTTATGTTCTGTGATTACTCGATGTTGTGTCACTAGGGTGCGGGGTAAGGCACGATCGCGGGCGGATTAGTCGTGACAAAAGTGGTATCGAGCGATTAATCCTCGGAAAGTGTCTGAGCCGTATCCGATGAGTCTTGATTATCGGTGTGTTGTGCACCACACCAATGTCGTGAGGCTATAGGATATTTAGGATTGGTTTCTATTCTTCTCACTCGAGATCGTGCCTTAGAGTTGTGTTGTAAGTTGGACCCTCTAACGTATTTCTTTCCACTTCTGGTTATGCCTCGCGTGGTGGCAACCCGGAGAGGCAAGGCGTGAGGAGGCTGCGAGTAAATCTGAGAGGGTTACGTGGCACTGAGCCCAATCATCACTGAGGTGGTGCTTCATTCGGGAGTTTTGCGACGTCACTAGCCCAGTGAGTTTAGCACGGCGGCGATTCCTCTGCGGCCATGATGTTTGAACCTGATTCCACGGCCAGGGAGCAGAGAATATAGATTGCAAAAAGCGACCTATTACTAGCTATGGATTTGGCTACGGAGAGTATCCGATGTCCGCGAGTCTTGATGAATATCAACGAGAAGGTTGTGCAAGTAAGTTCTTGATTAGGCTTGGGCATGGCACGTGTATGGGCTTATGCGCGTGGCCGAAATGTAGAGATCGGCGGGTTAACGAAGGGCGAGAAGAGGGCGAGGCAAGGTCCTTTGGTAACTTTTGAGTCGAGTCACCTCACGTGATTAGATTATGCACATCCACGGTGCGAAAGGTCCTCGCGGGGTTCGGGGCGTTCGGGGTATGCGAAGTTAGTCAGAGCTCCAGAGCTTCCGGTTCACCATCACACGAGGGTTCCAGCCATCCGGATTCAGTTTTTCTCAGTGTTCACAGTGTGGCAGGCGTCATCCCAGGGAATGTCGCCTTTTAGTTGGTACTTGTTGTACCTATGACCGTCGGTGCGATGTCGAAAGAGTGTCATTGCGGGAGGACTTAGCGCCGAGGATCGGTGGGTAGTTTGTCATCTTCCTTAGCTATCGCCACTGCAGGCGAGGTTTGATTTGAGCGACTAAGGGAGTGAAGCAGTAGATATAGATATATCCTTAACCCTCTAGAGATCGGTATGTGTGATAAGGTGAGTATACCTTAAGTGCTATGTTCTGATAACAGTGTGTTAGTAGGGATTAGAAATCATGGTGGGTTAGCAGAGTAAGATTTTGGGGATAGAAGGTGTGAGCCTTAGAGTTTTATACGTAGAGACCTTAGAGGTAAGGCCGTCTCGAGTAAAGGTGTAGTGTTCATGTTTGACCCTTATAGGAGTGCATAGTGCACGTGAACTATGTTCTGGGATAAGTCACGAGTAGTGTGGAATGAAAGAGGGTAGTTGAGCTAAGAAGACCGCTAGGTTTTAAATAGCGTGATTAGTGAGAGTTTTCCTTGGAGAGCTAGCGTTTAGCGGCGTTCGGGTCGGGTTGAGGCTGCGTTGCGGGTCAACCCGCGACATGTTTGGTGGTGAAGTCGATGCGTGGTGGTCCGCCTTATGGTAGGTCACGAGGTGTTAGGCCCAAGTTTAGTTAACCAGTCTGAGTTCGTGGATGCGATTCGACCGATGGTCGGGGCGAGAGTCGGCCGTCTTGTTTTCTAGCAAAGACCGTTTACTCGGCGATATTGATCTATCGAGAAGGTTGTAAGGCTGCACGAGGTGCCTACGCCACCTTATGGCGACAGTGGAGCCAGTGCGGCTGTTTTGATTCTGGAAGTTTTACCAAGCGGGGTTAAGAACTCGGTGAGTCTCAAAATCGCATTCGCCTCGGGCGGTGTGTGTATTTGAGGTAGTTGTGGGGATTGTTGTCTCTGTGGAGAGTGTTTAAGCTACCATTTCGGTTTTGAATGTCGCCTTATGAGGCCTTGTAGGGCGGAAGTGTAAGTTCTTGGTCGATTGGTTCGATGTTGGCAAGATTCGAGATAGTTGGTTGAGCTTGTTCCGGTCGTGGATAGAGGTAAAGCTTGTCTAGAAGAGGTTACGGCGGCTCGGAGAAATCGTGCGGATAATCGGCGGCGCAGAGTTCGAGTTGTGGTCGGTCTTCTTGAAGGTACCACGGTTTGGTGTGACGAGTTTTGGAAAGCAGAGGAACTTAGCCCGAGTTACTTTGGGCCGCACGAGTTCATGTGAAGAATAGGCGGGTTGCCTATATGTTAGCGATTCTTGTCCGACTTAGGAAGCGACGTCCGATCTTTCGTATTGTTATGTTCGGAAGTATCGAAGATCCATCCAGAGTGTTCCCAGTTAATGATGACCACGTTAGGGATAGTAACCCCGAGTTTTGGATACTGAAGCAGTATCAGAAATGTGGTAAGAGTTCGAATGTACGGCTTGGTGATCGCGTGCGGCCGGTACCATTTGTTGGAGTCGCTGAGAAGGTTAATGCCTCAGGCAAAGTGACAAAAGTGGTATCATTTGGTGATGTTAGAGGTGTTTCCTCGTGGACTTGGATGTAAGCATTTTGCGCAGGTTGGTTCCGTGGCCATGTGTGGCAGGTTTGTTCTCATAAGTATAGTGGTGAAGACTATCTTGGCGCGTTGTTTGAGACCTAGAAGGAACATTCGGGACGAATGTTTCTAAGGAGGAGAATGTTATGCCGTATTTCGGAGTATGCGTGGGGCGTGCGTAGAAAATTTGAAACTTTTAATTAGGCTTGGCCGAATTATTTTTGTGCACAACACCCGATTAGAGTCGTTTTTGGACGAAAACTTTACACACCATTAGTTTGGGCATTTACGGCGATGTGATTTTTAATTTTTAAGGATTTTTACGAGAGACGAAAAGTGTTGGGGCAACAATAGGGCGCCACGGCAGCACCCTCTCATTGGCGGACGTGAGTGGGCGGTAAAGGGAGGGTTGGACGATTGGCCTTGTTGGTCAAGGGGAGTTGGTAGGATATTTTTTGTGTGTTAGTTGGCTAGGGTGCACTTGGCAAGATCTTGGCCCTACACTTGCCTTGCACTTGGCAAGATCTTGGCCATTGGTTGGCCATTGGTTGGCCTATAAATACCACCCTATGTTGAAGACTTTCTTCATCCTAAAATCTTCTAAGTGTTAAAATCCCTCCCTCTTCCTTCTTGTGGTTCTCGTCCAAGAGCCTTCCCCCTCCCCCTTGGCCGTTAGCCCTCACCCTCTCACAGTAGTGTGGCAGTGGGGTACCACTAGCCTAGTTGTCTCGTCTAATACACCACTCTTGGTAGAAATACTCTCAAAAGTATTGTTATAATTCCCAATTACCTTAGCCATATACCTTGTAGTATTCTAAGGTTATACCTATCTGAAAAACCGAAATACTATTATACTTCCCTTAGTCACAAAACCGAAACCCTAAGGAAAATCTTCATGGTTAGTTGGAGTAATAAGTAGAAGTTGGTTAGAACTTCTAAGGGTTGTTTGGAGCGGGTGAGCGTTGAGTAGGAGCTAAACCTTGCTCGGGATCGACATTTAAACTCGGATAATTATGGGCTTATCGAGGTAAATATCTTGTCCCTCTATTGTAATTGGAAATTACATGATTGTTAGACTATATAGTTGAAGTATACTATATATAGAACTGAACGTTGTTATCGGCAATGTCGTTTGACTTAAGCTGAATATAAGAAACCTTTCGAAAGAAGAGTCTTGAATCAGTAATTACATAGGGTGTATTACTGATGACTTGTGTAGCTTTTACGTGAGGTAGAATTGTACGTCGGTTAGATGTATGAACCCCCGGTTGGCTTGATGGCGGCCTCGATAGAGGAGGAGATTTCTGTGATTTGCGGGAAAGGTCTTCTGAATTTTTGGTAGAATGTTCTACGATGAGGTCGAAATGTTAATAAGCGCCTTGTGGCCTTATAGGTTGAAGTACTACGTGTGGCGCGATCTACTTGACTTAAGGAGTAGCGGCGGTTGGAGGTACTTGGGCGTTTGCTATTAGTCGATACTCGTCGCGGTATGTGAACCTCTTCCTATCTCTTCTAGCATGATATGTGTGAACTATGTAGTGCGGTAGGCGTCTGAGTGCTAAATGTATTTGATTGGTTTAAAACATAAAGTGTTATAACGGCTTTATGGGAAGTTGGTTATAACGACTTTATGTTGGTAAGAAAATACTTGTGGTTTTGAAAAGATGACTGATTTGAACTATAAGCGGCTTGTTATGTGTTAATAAAGAACTTGAAGTATTTCAAAGATTTTGAATCATTTGAAAGAAGAAGTAATACTTGGTTTTGAAAACTTAAGAGTTATACTAGCTTTATGGGAAGTTGGGTAATAACGGCTTAAGAATGTTTCTTGATTTGAATCAGAATGTGTATCGACAAACCAACTGCGGCGTTAATAAAAGGAAATGTTTTGTGATTAAGTATTATTAAAACCGGTAGAAACTTCCATCCGCATAGAAACTAAGATGAGACAAAATGACATTTCCTAGATCATGGATGCTTAATAAGATTGATTATAAACAAGAATAACCTACTACTTATAAGACATAGGTTTCTCAAAACGTTTAAAGGAGAATTATGTTTTAAAGGATTTAAAACTATGAACTACGAAACCCTTTCTAAAATGAGAAACTTGAGCATTTGAAATTAGGCAAACTTGAACGTTTGGAAAATAAGGTTGTTACTTGATTTTACAAAGGAAAACATTTTGGTTTACTTAACAATGTTAGTCTCTCTAATTTTATACTACGGGTATCGGGTGACCTTTGTAAAAGAAATGGATCTTAAAAGGAATTTAACGTACGTAGTACTTTAGGGTTAAAATCCAGACTTTGACATAAAATGAAAGTGCCTTGAGTTGTGTATAACTTGCCTATGCTTGTCGTTATGAAACTTGACCATATTACGTGTGATAGCCTTGTTGTGCAAATATTGTGTTCTACTCGACTACCGGTTCATCCGGGAATGTATTTCACTTGATTACCGGTTCATCCGGGAATGTATTTCACTTGATTACCGGTTCATCCGAATGTATTTCACTTGATTAGGTTCATCCGGGAATGTATTTCACTCGACTCTGGGTTCATCCGGAATGTATTTCACTCGACTCTGGTTCATCCGGAATGTATTTCACTCGACTACGGTTCATCCGGAATGTATTTCACTTGACTCTGGGTTCATCCGAATGTATTTCATCGACTACCGGTTCATCCGGAATGTATTCCACACGTTTCTATATTGGGTCCATAAGATGGGCGAGACGTATTATAGGTATCACATGATTTGTACCTAGGCATCGGCGGTGAGGAAGGAGCTCACGGGCATTAGGGATGACTTTGAGGCGTGAGTCGACTTGACATATTTGTTTATTTATTGTGAGCGTAGTTTGGTTATCATACATGTCTCTCGCTTTATATAGACTACTATGATTTCATTCTGATATTTATTTGATTTCACATACTAAATTTGTTATCGACCTCGCCCGGGCTGCGTTCATGCCGCGAGTAAAGTTACATCGATCGTGATCCTCGCTCTTAGGGTCACGATTCGGCATTTGGGAAAGCTCGTTTCTCGGAGGCTTATCTTGGTATAGTCCCCTGATTGTAGGTGCTTACATTCAGGGTATGACGGCCACTGTCCGTCGTTGTTGTCATATTATTCGTAGAGTGCAGAATCTTGTTGTGGGCAGAATTTGTAAGAGGGTTGTAACTGTTCAAATTGCTATTTATATATATACTGAAGGTAACCGTTTTTGGTTAGCCTGTCTTCTTATTTCTTTGTCATATTACATTGGTTTCATGTATTGTCTTTATGTTCCGCTGATTACTCTGATGTTGTGTCACTAGGGTGCCCGGGGTAAGGCACCAGTCGCGGGCCCGGATTCGGGTCGTGACAGGGGCATGGGAAGTGTGAACCCTAGAATATTTCATGTTGAGACCTTAGAGGTAAGGTCGTCTTAAAGGAGAGTTTCTTACGGTTAGTCTTTGTTGAAATACTTAGTATGCGTAAAATATGTTGTGGGATAAGTCCATGGGTAGTGTGAAAAGGAAGTGGTAGCTTTCATGACCTGTATAGGTAAGATTGTTCCGGATCGGGGAACAAGAGCTTGATGCGTTAAGTGGGTCGGGTGGGGCCATGTTGCGGGCCAACCGCGGCTTTGTTCGAGTGGGGTCGGCTCTGGGTGGTCACTTGGTGGTAGGGTCACGAGGATGCTAGGCCCAAGTTTAGTTGACCATCGTATGAGTTCGTGGGTGTGTTCGACCAGAAGCAGATCGTGAAGGCCGGGAATGGCCTTAAGGAAGATTGAGGCTAGTAAGATAACCAAGTTTGGAGGAAGTGACTCCAAGGGTTGGAAACAGAAGCGTTGACTGAAGTGTGGTACGTATACTAGAAGAGTTCAAGTGTTCGAGAAGAGTACGACGAGTAAGGGTAGAGGCGAGCATGTATTGCGAGCATAGATATGATCATTTCTTGTAAAGGGAGAAGGTGCGAAGGATGTATATTTTAGACCTCAGGGATCGCATGCAGTCCGGTACCATTTGTTGGGTCGCCGGAGTGACACTAGAACCTCGCGGCAAAGTGACAAAAGTGCTTGACAAAAGTTTGTGATGTTAGAGGTGTTTCCTCGTGGACTTGGATGTAAGTATTTGCACGCATGTGTTATTTTCGTGGCCAGTTGTGGCGTTGGCAACTTGTTAGAAGAACTTTATCGTTATCCGTCTTGAGAAGGAACATTCGGGACGAATGTTTCTAAGGAGGGGAGAATGTTATACCCCGTATTTCAGTATATGCGTAGGCGTGCGTATTATAATTTGAGCCTTAAAGTTGGCAAGATTCGAAAATTTGGGCACAAGTGCCGAAAAGAGTCGTTTTTCGACGAAACGTTTTGCTAAACTTGCGAAGGGAAAATTCCGGCTATGTCATTTATTATTTTTGCGGATTTTTCCGAGAGACGAAACATTTTGGACCAACGAGAGGGCGACACTTGTCACTCTCTAATTGGAAGTGGTGGACGGCAAAGGGGTCAAGGGGAGTTGGTAGGATATTTGTGCAAGTTGGTGTGGTAGATGGATAAGGTGCACATGGCTTAATCCTAGCCCTACACTTGCCTAACACTTGGATGAATCTTGGCCATTGGTTGGCCATTTCTTGACCTATAAATACCCCCCCCCCCTTTGGAAGACTTTCTTCATCCAAAACTTGAGCAATCTTTCTAAGTCTCAAATACTCCCTCCCTCTTGTTTGATCTCGTCCAAAAGCCCCCCCTCCCCCTTTGAGAAAGGCCCTTGGCCGAGAGCTTCCCCCTCCCCCTTTGTAGTGGTTAGCCGTGGGTACCCCTAGCCTAGTTGTTTCGTATAATACCCCCTTTTTGTGGTATAGAAATACTCTCCTAGTATTGTTATAATGCCCAAATACCTTGGCCCAAATACCTTATAGTATTCCCAAGGTTACACTTTTACAAAAGCCAGAAAATACTATTATACTTCCTCGTCACAAAAGCAAACCCTAAGTAGATCTTCACCCGTAGTTGAAGTGTTAAGTAGAAGTTGGTTAGAACTTCTAATGGTTGTTTGGAGGGGGTTGGAGCGCACGAAGTAGGAGCTAAACCTTGCTCAGGATCGACATATAAACTCGGATAATTTTGGGCTTATCGAGGTAAACACTCTTGACCTTCTATTGTAATTGGAAATTACATGTTGTTGGAATATATAGTTGAAGTATACTATATATAGAATTAAACATAGTTGTGCGGCAATGTCTTTTGACTTAAGCCTGAATAATACTTACGGCAATGTCTTGCGACTTAAGCCTGAATTTAAATAAGAAGCTGACTGTAATTACATAGGGTGTATTCTGAGACTTGTGTAGCATTCCGGTGTCGTAGAATTGTACACGTCGGTTAGGCGTGCAAACCCCACTGGTTGGCTTGGTAGCCGGCCTCGATTGAGAGGAGATTTACTGTGTTGCGGGAGAGTCTGCGAATTTTACGTAGAATATTCTACATTGAGATCTAAGATGTTAATAGGCGCCTTGTGGCCTCTATAGGTTGAAATACTACGTATGGCGTGATCTACTTAGCTTAAGGAGTAGCCGACGGTTTGAGGTACTTGGAGGATTTTGCTATTAGTCGATAATCGTCGCGAGGTTTGTGAACCTCTTCCTATCTTTTCTAGCATGATATGTGTGAGCTATGTAGTACGGTAGACGTACATGTGTTAACTGTATTTGGTTGTTTTAAAACATAAGTGTTATACTAGCTTTATGGGAAGTTAGGTATAACGTCTTAAGGGTGGTAAAATAAATGGTTTATTAATTTCAAAAGTTAAGAGACTGGATCTTATAAGATAAGAGACTTAACTTAAATGAATTAATATGGATTTTGTGTGAAACCTCATTCGTGAGTAATGAGTACTTGGTTTTTAAAAGGAATAATGTTTCTTGATTTGGAAATCGAATGTGTATCAATAAACCAACTGCGGCGTTAATAAAGGAAAATGTATTGAATAATTAAGTATTATTAAAACCGGTAAAAACCTCCAATGCATAGAAGCTAAGATGAGACAAAATGATATTACATTTTCTAGATCATGGTCGCTTAATAAGATTGATTATGAACAAGATTAACCTACTCACCTATGGCATATGTTACTCTATTGTTTTAAAAAGAGGTTAAAACATTGAACTATGAAACTTTTCTAAAAGAGACTTGCGTAATTGAAATTAGGCAAGCTGGAACTTTTAGGGAAAAGAAAGGCATTGTGTTGTCTTAAAATGGTTTAAAACATAAAGTGTTATAACGACTTTATGGGAAGTTGGTTATAACGACTTTATGAAAACAAAGAAGGGTTTTATCATTTGTTTTAATGCGGTAACTTGACTTTTAAAGAGAAGTATTTTGGTCCAAAGGAAGGCATGGTATTGCCTTAATTTGGTCTTAAAAGGAAAGTATGAAAGTTGTTTTGGTTTACTTAAAAGATATAAGTCACACATTCTTTTTATATACTACGGTATCGGGTGACTTTTAGAAAAGGAATGAATCTCTTAAAAGGAATTTAACGTCGTAGTACTTTAGGAGTTAAATCAGGACTTTGACATAAAATGAAAGTACCTTGAGTTGTGTATAACTTGCCTATGCTTGTTGTTATGAAACTTGACCATGTTACGTGTGATAGCCTTGTTGTGCAAATCTTGTGTTCTACTCGACTACCGGTTCATCCGGAATGTATTCGCTCGACTACAGGTTCATCAGGAATGTATTTCACTCGACTCACGGTTCATCCGAATGTATTTCACTCGACTCAGGTTCATCCGAATGTATTTCACTCGACTACGGTTCATCAGAATGTACTTCACTCGACTCTGGTTCATCCAGAATGTATTTCACTCGACTCTAGGTTCATCAGGGAATGTATTCCACGTGTTTCTATCTTGGGTCCATAAGATGGTAGAGACACATTATCGTATCACATGATTTGTACCTAGGCTGGCGGTGAGGAAGGAGTTCCACGGGCATGAGGATGACTTTGAGGCGTGAGTCACGACTTGACATGATCGCTTTTATGTTGTGAGCGTAGTTTGGTTATCATACATGTCTCTGCTTTATATAGACTATTATGATTTCATTCTGATATTTCTGATTTCACATACTTGGTACTGTTATCTTGACCTCCTTGGGCTGCGTTCATCCGCAGTAGAGGTACATCATTGTCGATCCGCTTATAGGATCACATTTCAGCGTGTTGGGAAGCTCCGTTCCTTGGAGGCTTATCTTTGGTATGTTACCACTGAGTGCAGTAGGTCCTTGTACATTCGAGGTATGGCGGGGCCTGTCCGTCATAGTTGTTATCCTTCTTAGAAGTGCATGTAATCTTGTTGTGGGCGATGCAGTAAAAAGGATAAGCTGTTGGTGTTTATGTATATATCTTGAAAGCGGCTATTTTTGGTTGCTTTGTTTATTTATCATGTCTCTTGTCGTATTCATATTTTTATTTCCGCTGATTTTCTCGATGTTGTATCACTAGGGTGCCGGGTAAGGCACGATCCACGGGCAGGTTCGGTCGTGGCAGTGGCTCTTCGGCCGGTATGGATATTGCTAGGATGCAGCCTATGCACGAGGATAGAGGATAGAGAGGAGGACGGTGTATGAGCGGCCCAAGAGGCGGGACATCGAGTCTCGGGCGATTATCGAGCGGGCGGCCTCGGCAGCGAACTAGGTCCACTTTCCGGCCCGGCCACGAGTGCTCGTCACGGTTTTACGGCGGGAGGTCCGATCAGCGGTCGATCGGGAAGCGGTCGGGCTCCAGTCTTGAGGTTTCGAGGCGAGAGATCTCGCCGATCGAGACCACCGGCTTCGGTGTGCTCGTCGGCGAGATCTCACGGCGAGTGTCGTGTTCTGCGGGAGGTTGTTACTCTTGTGGCGGCTAGGCCATTTGAAGAGAGATTGTCCGTCAGAAGCGGCATGGGTGGTACAGCCACGGTAAGCGGGATCGATTCTTTGGGTCTTCTCTCCTTACGTGGTTATACGCCCGGGCGAGTACTCACGGACAGGCAGCGCGGTAGAGGAGTGGTGGTGGTTCGATTCTAGCGGTCCCGACCGCATATATTCTCTAGCCGGCCGCCAGATCGGGAGGCTTCCACGGCGTCGTCCGCAGTACATTCGATTTCAGTTTGTGATGTTTATGCTTTGATAGACCCAGTTCTACCTTGTCCTATGTGTCCCCTCTTATGCGGGTAGAATCGGGATAGAGTGGTGTCGATAGAGTCGTTTGAGGTAGCTACGCGATGGGTGATTCGGTGTTAGGCGGCGGGTGTATAGAGGTTGTCGGTATTTATTCTGATCGTCGGACCTTGCAGAACTTGATAGAGTGGAGATGTGATTTTGATGTCATTATGGGTATGGGTGGTTGGCTTCTTGTTATGCCAACGTTGATCGTAGGACAGTTGGTTCGGTTCGATTTCTGGCGAGCGATTATCGAGTGGAGGGCAACACGGCGTCGCAGGGTAGGTTTATTTCTTACCTCAAGGCTAGGAAGATGGTGCGAAGTACATCTATCATCCGGTTCGGGTATTACGTCTGGTGAGTGCGATTCTTGATCGATGTCGATGGTTAGGGAGTTTCGGATGTGTTCCCGGATGATCTTGGGTATCCTCACGAGAGGAGATCGAGTTTTGTATTGACACGTTGCGGACACGCGACCTATTTCCATTCCGCCATGAGGATGACACCTTTGAGTTGAGGAGTGAAAGACCGGTGAAAGATTTGCTTGAGAAAGGCTTTATCGGGCCTAGTGTATCTCCCAGGGAGCGCGGTGTTGTTTGTGAAGAAGAAGGATGGGGCCAGCTGCGTATGTGTGTTGACTACTGACGGTGAATAAGGTAACCATTAAGAATAGGTACCCTCCCGGGATTGATGATTTGTTTGACGATTCTGCGAGTGCGAGGTGTTTCTCAAAGATAGACTGATGCAGTTATCATCGAGTTCGAGTTCGAGGCGAACATCCCAAAGGCGCATTCGAGACCTGTATGGGCACTATGAGTTCGAGTTATGTCTTTCGGTTTGACCAACGCTCAGCGGTATTTATGGATTTGATGAACCGGGTGTTCAAGCCTTTTGGATACATTTGTGATTGTATTCATTGATGACATCTGGTGTATTCACGGACGAAGCAGGAGCATGCAGATCACGAGAAATGTGCCAGGATTCTCGGGCCGGCGATTGTCGCCAAGTTCTCCAGTGTGAGTTTTGGTTGGCCTCGATGGCATTCTGGGCATATTATTGGGGCTGACGGTGTTCGCGTGGATACGACAAAGATTGAGGCAGTCAAGTCTTGGCCGAGGCCTACTACTCCGACCGAGGTGCGCAGTTTCTTAGGACTAGCGGGTTATTATCGTAGGTTTGTGGAGCGGTTGCTTGATTTCGCAGATTGACTAGGGTGACTCGAAGGCGACCAAGTTCCGATGGGCCGAGGCTTGCGAGAAGGGTTTCCAGTTGTTGAAGGAAAGGTTGACTACAGCCCCAGTTCTTACTCTTCCTGAGGGGTTAGACGGATACGTGATCTATTGTGATGCCTCGGGTATCGGGCTAGGGTGTGTTTTGATGCAGCACGGCAAGGTTATAGCCTATGCTTCCCGGCAGTTACGGAAGCATGAGAGGAATTACCCTACCCATGACTTAGAGTTGGCCGCGGTTATTCATGCCTTGAAGATTTGGAGACACTATTTATGCAGGTTCATGTGGATATTTATACAGACCACAAGAGCCTCAGGTATATCTTGAGCGAGAGGAGTGAATTTGAGGCGAGGCGGTGGTTGGAGTTGTTGAAAGATTATGATGTTGATATTCTATACCATCCGGGAAGGCCAACGTAGTTCTTGATGCCTTGAGTCGTAGATCGATGGGAGCCTATCGGAGTACGGCCAGAAACAGGACATGGTCGTCGAGATCCACCGATTAGCAAGCCTTGGGGTTCGATTGATCGATACAAGCGATAGTGGATGCGGGTTCGTGAGGTTGCGAGTCTTCCATCGTTGATGAGGTGAAGAGGCGGTTTGAGGACCCAGTGTTGGTGCGATGCCGTGATGCAGCTCTTGGGAGGAGAAGAGTCTATTCGAGGTAGCGCTGATGGGTCTTGAGATTTGAGGCGGTTGTGTGTTCCCGATGTATCAGGACCGTCGTGATTGCAGGAAACCTGCGGCGCTCGATATTCTATTCATCAAAGTCGACCAAGATGTACCATGACCTCGGATGTTTGTATTGGTGGGATGGCGTGAAGAGGACGTGGCGAGTTTTGTTGCCGCGGTGTCCTAATTGCCCGCAGTCAGTCGAGCACGAGGCCAGTGGTTTATTGTAGTCTATTGAGATTCCGACTTGGAAGTGGGAGATGATCAACATGGACTTTGTTCTGAGGTTACCTCGTACTCGGAGGAAATACGACTCCATTTGGGTTATTGTTGACGGTGACAAAATCAACCCATTTCCTTCCCGATCGGGCCAGCGTTTTGGTGAGGACTATGCGGTGTACATCCGAGAGATAGTGAGGCTGCCGGTGTCGGTGTCGATTATTTCGATAGGAGCCGGTTCTGCCTAACTGGAGATCTTTCCAGAAGGGTCTTGGGACACTGGTGAGTCTCAAAGACATCATTTCATCCTCGGTAGCGGGCGGCGGCGCGACTATCCGGACAACGAGGATATGATGCGAGCCTGCGTGATGGATTTCAGTGGTAGCTGGGAGGATCATTTGCCTCTTGTGGAGTTTGCTTATAACAACAGCTACCATTCCGATACTGGATGGCGCCATACGAGGCTTTATATGGCGGAAATGTAGATCGCCGATCGGTTGGTTCGACGTGGGCGAGGTACAGTTAGTTGGCCCAGACTTGGTACAGCAGGCTGTGGATAAGGTGAAGCTTATCCAGGAGAGACTGTTAGCAGCTCAGAGTCGGCAGAAGTCATATGCGGATAATCGGCGTCGACATTTGGAGTTTCAGGTAGACGATTGGGTCTTCTTGAAGGTGTCACCCATGAAGGGTGTGATGAGATTCGGTAAGAAGGGGAAACTCAGCCCAAGGTACATTGGGCCCTACCAGATCGTCCGTAGAGTGGGACAGGTTGCTTATGAGTTGGATCTGCCATCAGAGTTAGAGGCGGTACATCCGGTCTTCCATGTTTCTATGTTGCGGAAGTGTATCGGAGATCCAGCGAGAGTTTTTCCTACTAGTGAGGTCCAGGTGGCAGAGGGGTTATCGTATGAGGAGAGTCCCATAGCGATACTCGATCGCCAGGTCAGGCGACTGCGGACCAAGGATGTAGCTTCCGTCAAAGTCCTGTGGAGAAATGATAACCGGGAGGAGATGACTTGGGAAGCGGAGGAGGACATGTTGAGGAGGTATCCTCACTTATTTCCTATACCTTCAGGTATTTCATTTTTGCCCTTACTTGTCAGGTTAATTGAAGTGTTCCTTTTGCTTAAATGCTTTTATGTGTCCATGAGTGGCATTTTTGGTATGTCGGGGCTGTGAAAGGAAACTATGTCGCAAATTGTAAGTGTGACTCCGAAAGAACATTCGGGGACGAATGTTTCTAAGGGGGGAAGAATGTTACACCCCGTAATTGCAGGACATGTTTTAAGAACGTAAATAAGAACTCACAAGTGTTAGGATTTGAGACTTGTAAATTTATCGGAATTATGAAATTGTCGGAAAACGTTAGTGTTGTGACGAATGGGAGGGCGACACGTGTCACCCCCCCCCCTTATGTGATGCCTTGGTCGAAATATGCAAGGGCAAGAGGGTCATTGGACCTTAGTCTTGCAACATGTGTAACATGAGAAAGTTGACTAGTCAAAAGGTCAATAAGTCTTGATTCTTTTGTAAGACCACATCCAAGCCTCACATTTGTAATTATCTTGACCATCCAATTCTCTATTTAATACTAGTAGCAAGAGATGTCTTAACACTTAGAAAATTTTACACAAAATTTGGATGAACATAGGGCAAGCTCACGGGTTCACTAAGAAAAAGAAAGAAAAATTTTTGTTTCTTGTCCATTTGATTCCACACTTTAAACCAAGGTTCTTGAGGGTAGTGTAAGCATATCTCAATAGAAAAATCTTGGAAAAAGATTGTTTTCGGGTTAGTCGCAAACGAAAACCTAAAGGGTCTTTCTAGGTTTTACTTGGAGTTTTGAAGGATAATTGTTGGTATTGTTCTAAGGGTCTCAACAAGCGGATTGAGGTGTCTTGGAGAGGCTCTAAACTACTAAGGAGCGACTTCGGATTGGAGTTGGATTAAGAATCGTTGAGGTATAATCTTGTTCGTTGAAAGTATTACAAGATTACTTATATTGTTGTTGTTAGCTTTGTATGTTGCGAGCATGAAATTGTTATATTGAAGTTATAAAGATTATGGATTGATTATAGTCTTGGAAATCCGAAATGTAATGTAATCCATTACTAAGTTGAATTACAATTTAATCGTTGTTAGAATCGTCGCATGTTATTGACTTGAAGATTATGGTAGTTATAACCAAATGCGACTTGATATCATTTTATGCTACCAATTTGGATTGAAATGGAAATTTGATAGAATTGGTATTATTGAACTCAAGATGGCCGATTTTGGACTACCTACATATATTTGTGAGCCATTGGGGCTGTTTAGTTAGTCATTTGCATTGGACTACCTTCATATATTTGTGAGCCAATTGGGGCTGTTTAGTTAGTCATTTGCATTGGACTACCTTCTATATATTTGTGAGCCAATTGGAAATTTAGTTAGTTAGTCATTTGCATTGGACTACCTTCTATATATTTGTGAGCCAATTGGGGCTGTTTAGTTATTAATTTGTATTGGATTACCTTCTTTTTAATTGTGAGCCAATTGGGGCTGTTTGGTTATTGTATTTTCGGCCTTGAAAGAGGTGGCAAAGTGAGTAAATACAAAGGAGGTGCTGTCCGATTTTCCGTAGGATTTAGAGACTTAACACTTATAATATTCTACGATTGAAGTAAGGCTTTAATAGACGTATCGTGAATATTATAGGTTGACGTACTACGGGCGGGACTTTGTACTTGGCAAGTGGTTTGACCCGACAAGGTATGTAGAACTTTTCCTATCCTTTGAGCATGACTAGTTTCACGTATATAGTACGGTGAGCGTCTGAGACTTTGACATTCTTTACTTGTTTTACGAAATGCCAAGTCGGGTGAGTTAGGAGATTTAACTCACTTCTTTGAGGATATTAAAGATGTCTTAAGTCTTGTTAAAGATAAGGGACTTGAAGAATTTTAAAGTATGTAATACTTGGGTCGTTTTAAAAACGTATAAGTCCCTTGGATAGGAAATTGCACATGACTAAGGTATAAAGTGAATATAACGACTTTATGGGGAGTTGGTTATATTGACTTTATGGAAAGATAAATGACTTGATTTAATGAAAGGCAATTCGATTTTAAGGCATCAATTGCCCAAGGTTTTATAAGACACGAGTCACTTGATTTAGAAGCCATATTTTATTTCTAAAAGTATTGTGACTTGTCTTGAAAAGAAATTGTCACTTGATGCTACGGCTAGTAGTATCTTGGAAGTTTTATAATGAAATGAGTCATTTTAAAAGAATAGAAGTACGTAGTACTTTGGGTTAAATTCCCGGATTTTCATACAGACATTTTAGTGCCTTAAGTAAACTAAAATGAGAGTGTATATGAACCAGAATAGTAAGAAGTTAGGGGATTTCTTAACTTGCTTATATATTGTATGATAAGCCGATAGAGCTTATGTTATGTGTGATAGCCGGATTTGGGCTAGGGATATATTATTCATTACGGGGTCATTCCCCGGGATTGTGGCATTGTATATTTCCGTGGATTTGCTAACCACGATGCGAGGAATACCTCATGCGAGTCCGTAAGGGCTTATGCGGGTGAAATAGTCCCATGCGAGGAATACCTCACGCAGGTCCACTGGACCTATGCGGGTGAAATAGTCCCAGGAGTAGGATTCCAATCCTATTTTTCGTTGTAAGTATACACCTATTTATACTCTCATTGTTAGTAAGGCCTTCGATCGTAATGTTGTTAGCATACATGTCTCCGACTTTCTTTGAAACTTATGTTGTAATTACAGTACTTTCCAGTATTGCATACTTAGTACATCTTGTGTACTGACCCCCTTCCTCGGGGGCTGCGTTCATCCGCGAGAAAGGGTAGCGAGTTGCGGATCCACATTCTTAGGATCACTTATCGGACGTCGGAGCTCCGTCCTCGGAGGCTTGTCTTTCTTTTGAGTACGATCTTGTCACGATGTTGTAGATTACGTACATTCGAGGGTATGGCGGGCCCTGTCCCACCACGATTGTTATTCCTAAGTGCTGTATTCACCTATGTGGTTGGGCTATAAGAAGCGTGTTGTAAAGTTGTACTTTTGACCTTGTTTATATTATGGAAGGCGGCCTTGCTCGGCTAGCTTTGTGTTGTTATATTATTTACACATGTGTTTATGTTGTGTATGTTCCGCTGCTATTCTCTGACGTATACCTGAGCAGGGTGCCCAGGTAGGGCACCAGTCGCGGCCCGGGGTCGGGTCGTGATAGTTATACTTGCCCCGTACGGTTTTAGGACACAGGTGGGACCTGGTGTTCATGTATACTCCTTGGTATTGTTATATCATAGACTGCCGGCAGTGAGGAAGGAATTTCACGGGCACGAGTGATGATTTGGAGCGTGAGTCACGACTTGATATATTTGTTTATATGTGTATCTTGTAGTTTGGTTATCATACATGTCTCTGCTTTATATAGACTATTATGATTTCATTTCTGATATTTCGATTCACATACTTGGTACTGTTGTCTTGACCTCGCCGGGTGCGTTCATGCACAGGTAAGTACATCTGTCGATCCCCGCTTATAGGATCACATTTCAGCGTATTGGAAAGCTCCGTTCCTTCAGAGGCTTATCTTTTGGTATGTTACCCTGAGTATGTAGGTTCTTGTACATTCAGGGGTATGGCGAAGCCCTGTCCCGTCATAATTGTTGTAAAAATCTTAAGTGCAGAGCTTTGTTGTAGGCGGGGTTGTAAGGATTATGGCATTCAAAGGTCGATATATATATATATATATCTTTGAAAGGCAACCGTTTTGGTTGCCTATTTTCTTTATCTTGATCCATATCTAATTGTATGTTTAAGTTTCTATTTAGGTGGTTTTCTCGATGTTGTATCACCAGGGTGCGGGTAAGGCACGATCCACGGGCGGGTTGGTCGTGACAAAAGTGGTATCGTGAGCGATTAGTCCTCGGAAAGTGTCTACTGCACCGTGTCTAGTAAGTCTTGATTATCGATGTGTTGTGCACCACATCTATAATCGAGAGGCTGAGACATTTAGGATTGGTTTCCATTCTTCTCATTACGAGATCGTGCCTTAGAGTTGTGTGATAAGTTGGACCCCTCGGCGTATTTCGTTTTTACCGTTATGCCTCGCCGCAACGGCGGGCGAAGAAGGGCAAGCGGCGAGAGGAGGCTGCGAGTAAAGCGGCGGCAGTCTCACGAGACCACGATGCCGAGCCTCGGTCCGCGATGCAGGCGAGAGGGAGGTTACAAGAGTTGGCGATTATTGGCGAGGTTGTGGCAGACTTGAGATAAGTGGGCCGGCAGTTCGAGAGCACCATGGTTCACCAGATCGGATAGTTTGAGGCTACGGGACTTCCTAAGTTGTAGCGCCCGAGTTCTACGGTCGAGGCACGAGGATGATCCGCGAGTTCATCAAGCGATTCTGACGGATCAGGAGAGTGATCAAGGCATCGGAGACCGAGTCAGGGGTCCTAGGTTCGCATCGGCTGCGTGATACCGCAGTCGACTGGTTTGATTCGTGGGAGCTGTCCCGGGGAGAGAATGCACTTCCGGTATATGGGACGAGTTCTCGTGGGCATTTCTTGCACATTTCTTGCCTCGCAGATGAGGAGGGCTCGGGCCACAGATTTTTGGTGTTGCGGCGAAGCGGGTGTACGGTTCGGGAGTACAATGTGAGTTCGACTCATTGGCCAGATGCGTCCCGCGTTAGTAGCTAGTATGGAGGATCGAGTGCACCGATATGTTCTGAGCTCGATGATTACCTAGCAGAGTTATTCGGGTGTAGCTCTTGTGGGGCATGGACATTGCCGCGTGCGAGCTTATGCACTTGGATGTGAGGCGGAGAGATCGTCGGAATGGCCGAGATCAGCGAAGAGAGGCGTAACAGCGAGTCCTTTGGTGACTTTCGAGCGGACCGCCTCGGTGAACTAGCTATACTTGCGGCGGCGAGGGCCATTTGACGAGCTTGTCCGACCGAGGTATGCGGTGGGATAGCCTGAACTACTAGATCAATTGCGGGTTCTTCACCTTCCATAGCTAGGAAGGATGTTCATACACCGGCAGGCCACGGTAGAGGTCGCGGTGGAAGTTCCCAGTTTTAGCGGTCCTTTGAACTGCCTATTTTTCAGGTATATCCTTAAACCCTCTAGAGATTTGTATGTATTGATGTTATGATGATGTGTTTAGTGTTATGTTCGGATGGCTTTGTGCTAAAATGTGATTTAGAAGCCTGGTTAGTGAAAAGGGTAAGCACAGGGTGAAAAATGATGAACCTTAGAATATTTCAGTTGAGACCTTAGATGTAAGGCCGTCTTGAGTACAAGATTTTGCGGGTGATCTTTGTCAGAATGTATAAGTATACGTGGAGTAATTATGGGAAAATTCCTTGGGTGGTGTAAAATGGAAGTGGTAGCTTTCATGACCTGTATAGGTAAGATTGTTCCGGATCGGGGAACAAGAGCTTGACGCGTTAAGTGGGTCGGGTTGGGGCCATGTTGCGGGTCAACCCGTAGCCCGGTTTGGGGTTGGGTAAGTTCGAGGTGGTCCCGCCAGGTGGTAGGGTCACGAGGGCGCCAGGCCCAAGTTTAGATGACCATCGTATGAATTCGTGGATGCGTTCGACCTGAATCGGTTCGTGAAGGCCGGGAATGGCCTTAGAAGAAAGTGAAGCTAGTAAGATGACCAAGTTTGGAGGTTGTGACTCCAAAGTTTTGGCAACAGAAGCGTTGACTGAAGTGTGGTACGTGTACTAGGAAGAGTTCGAGTGTTCGAGAAGGGTACGACGAGAAAAGAAAGAAGTGAACTTGTGCTGAAAGATGGAAGTAATCATTTTTGTGAAATGAATGTGCGAAGGGAGTATCCTTTGGAGGGTAGAATGTTATACCCTGTATTTCCAGAGTATGTATGTGAAGACGTACGTACGAAAGTTTAAGCCTTAAGGTAGGCAAGGTTCGAACTTTGTGCACAACCCCCGAAAAGAGTCGTTTTCCGACGAAACGTTTTACAAACTTTGCGAAGGGAAAATTCCGGCTATGTCATTTATTATTTTTGCGGATTTTTCCGAGAGACGAAATATTTTGGACCAACGGGAGGGTGACATGTGTCACCTCAAAAGTGGACGGCGAGGGCATTCTTTGCACGTTTTTGTGCTCTTTCTTGGTCAAGGGTTAGGTAGGATATTTTGTGTGGTAGATGGATAACGACACATGGATGAATCCTCCCCTACACTGCCTTGCACTGGCTTCATCTTGGCCATTGGTTGGCCATTGCTTGACCTATAAATACCCCTTAGTTGATGAACTTCTTCATCCACAAAATGTTTTCTAAGTGTTAAAATCCTCCCCTCTTAGAAAGAGCTCTCGTCAAGCCTCTCCCTCCCCAGAGAGGCCTCGGAGAACCCTCCCCTTGCCTAGTTGGTTTAGAAATACACCCCCTTTGTGGTATAGAAATACTTCTCCAAGTATTGTTTTAATACCAAAATACTCTAGCCCAAAACCTTTGTAGTATTTCCAAGTACCTCATCTGAAAAGCAGGAAAATACTACTATACTTCCTTTAGCTACTAAACGAAACCCTAAGGAAAATCTCCATAATTGGTTGGAGTACTAAGTAGAAGTTGTGTTGAACTTCTAAGGGTTTCTTGGAGCGAATTGGAGCGTTCAGAATCGGAGCTAAACGTTGCTCAGGATCGACATTAAACTTGGATAATTGTGGGCTCATCGAGGTAAATACTACTGTCCTTCTATTGTAATTGCGAATTACATACTGTAGTAGTATAAAAATGAATATAAGATTCATAGAAGAGAATTGAACTGTAATAGAGGGATATTACAGAAAAGACTGGAATAGATCACATCAGAAGAATATAAGTAGAAGTTTAAATTGTACTTACATAGGACTGTATTTACAGTAGACTTATAACCTTTATTGGTTGAATGTTCTGCAAGTAGCATGTACTACTTGGAAGGTGGACAAGGCTAGCCGGATTATAGCCGTGGAGCGTTTTGATAATAGTCGATAATTGTCGCGAGGTATGTGATTCTTCCTATACTCTTGAGCATGATATTTTAAAGGAATATATATAGTACGGTAGAGGTACGTGTGGCAATGTCTTTTGACTTAAGCCTGAATAATAAGAATCTGGAAGTATTTTACAAGAATATATATATAGTACGGTAGGCGACGTGTGTTAATCGAATATAGTTTTACGGCAATGTCTTTCGACTTAAGCCTGAATAATAAAGAATCTTGAAGTATTTCAAAAGAATTAAGAAACCTTTTTGAAAGAAGAGTAATACTTGTTTTAAAAGCTTAAGAGTTATACTAGCTTTATGGGAAGTTAGGTATAACAACTTAAGAGAGATAAAAAGGAATGGTTTATTAATTTTAGAAGTTAAGAGACTTGATCTTAAAAGATAAGAGGCTTGACTTAAATGAATTAATATGAATGTTTGTGTGAAACCTCATTCGTGAGTAATGAGTACTTGGTTGTTAAGAGGAATAATGTTTTACTGATTTCGGAAATCAGAATAAGTATCCAACAAACCACAGCAGCGCTAATAAAGGGAAATGTATTGACTAATAAAGTATTATTAAAACCAGTAGAAACCTCCATCTGCATAGAAGCTAAGATGAGACAAAATGATATTACATTCCCTAGATCATGGCTGCTTTAATAAGATTGTTATGAACAAAGAATAACCTACTCACACATAAGGCATATGTTTCTCAAATTGTTTTAAAGGATTAAAACTATGAACTACGAAACCTTTTCGAAAATGAGAAACTTGAGCATTGAAATTAGGCAAACTTGAACGTTTGGAAAATAATGTTGTTACTTGATTTTACAAAGGGAAGTGTTTTGGTTTACTTAACAATGTTAGTCACTCTATTTTTATACTACGGGTATCGGGTGACCTTTGTAAAAGAAATGGATCTTTAAAAAGGAATTTAACGTACGTAGTACTTTAGGGTTAAAACCCGGACTTTGACATAAAATGAAAGTACCTTGAGTTGTGTATAACTTGCCTATGCTTTTTGTTGTGTAACTTGCCTATGCTTGTTGTTGTGTAACTTGCCTATGCTTGTTGTTGTGTAACATGCCTATGCTTGTTGTGATAGCCTTTGTTGTGCAAAAATTGTCTTTCTATACTACCGCGTCTCTCGATGGAGGGCCGGTTGACTTGTTGAGAACTTACTTGGACGTACCGGCAGTGACGGAAGATTCCACGGGTATGCTTCCATTATCATTGTTACATGGGCATGTCTACACCGATGATGGATTCTGTGGACATGTGACCATTATGGTTATTTATGGCGAAGTATCGTGACTTACGGTTGTGATCGAGTGCATAGCCTGTTTACTTGCCCCCGTCAGCTACGTGACACAGGTGGATCTGGTATAGGTTATCGCACTTGCCACGTGTCAGCTTCGCGGCGAAGTATCGTGACTTACGGTTGTGATCTGGTGCTTAGCCGATTCACTTGCCCCCGTCAGCTACGTGGCGCAGGGAGGGGCTGGTGGAGGCTAGTGCACTTGCCACGTGTCAGCTTCGCGAGTCAGTGTTTGGATGGAGCTTCGTCGTGACTTACGGTTGTGATCTGGTGCGTAGCTGATTTACTTGCCCCCGTCAGCTACGTGGCGCGGTGGAGCGTGGAGGCTATTGCTGCCACGCGTGTCGACCGTGATATGGTTATGCGGTATTATTGGTACGGTCGGATATGGTAGTTATACTTGCCCCGTGCGGTTTTAGGACACAGGTGGGACCTGGTGTTCATGTATACTCCTTGGTATTGTTATATCATAGACTGCCGGCAGTGAGGAAGGAATTCGACGGGCACGAGTGATGATTTGGAGGGCGTGAGTCCCTGACTTGATATGACTGTTTATATGTGTGTACTGTAGTTTGGTTATCATATATGTCTCCTGCTTTATATAGACTATTATGATTTCATTTACAGTATTTTCAGTTTCACATACTTGGTACCTGTTGTACTGACCTCCTTCGGGGGGTTGCGTTCATGCCGCAGGTAGAGGTACATCGGTTGTCGATCCCCGCTTATAGGATCACATTTCAGCGTATTGGGAAGCTCCGTTCCTTCGGAGGCTTATCTTTTGGTATGTTACCACAGTGCATGGGTTCTTGTACATTCGGGGTATGGCGGGGCCCTGTCCGTCATAGTTGTTGTAAAAATCTTAAGTGCAGCCTTGCTTGTTGTGGGCGAGTTGTAAGGATTATGCATTCAAAGGTCGATATATATATATATATATATATGCTGAAAGGCAACCGTTTTGGTTGGCCTATTTTCTTTTATCTTGATCCATATCTAATTGTATGTTTAAGTTTCTATTTCCGCTGGTTTTTCTCTGATGTTGTATCACTAGGGTGCCCGGGGTAAGGCACCAGTCACGGGCCCGGGTTCGGGTCGTGATAAAATCTTTGGAGTTACTACCTCCCAACTTGGTCATTTTACTAGCCTTTCATTCCTCTAAGGCCATTCCCGGCCTTCACGATCCGATTATGGTCGAACACATCCGCGAACTCGTACGATGGTTACCTAAACTTGGGCTTAACACCCTTGTGACCCTATCATCTGACGGGACCACCTCAAACTGACCCCACCTCATTTCGGGCTGCGGGTTGACCCGCGATCTTGCCTCAACCGGACCCATTATCGCTCTAAATTCTTGTTCCCGTCCGGGACAATCTTACTTATTCTCGTCATGAAAATTACCACTTTTATCTTGCTCGACCTATGGAATTATCCCACAATACATTTCACGCATACCAAGTACTTCGACAAAGACTAACTGTAAAATCTTTTACTCAAGACGGCCTTACATCTAAGGTCTCAACTGTTATAATATTCTAAGGCTCACAATTTCCCTGCCCCTAAATGTTACACCCGTAGTTCCAGGGTATGTACGTGAGGACGTACGTTCGAGAATACGACAATAATTTTGGAAAGGAAGAAAGACGTGATTTTTCGACGGAAAAGTTTCCGGATTTTGTGAAGGAAAAAGGTTCGTTAAAGGGAATTGGATTCCCGGTTTCAGTATTCGGACTTTTTGGAATATTTGAGAATTATGGAATTTTATTTCCGGAATTGGTCACGTGGGGCCCACGGGAGAAATTTACAGTTTGTGGGGCCCACTTTATTTTCGGATTTTTGGCATTACGGATATTTTCGGAAGATGCAATATTTTGGACGAGTAGGAGGGCGACACATGGCACCCCCCATGTGGCCCTATGGCCGAAATTAGGGGCCACTTGGACGTTTTTTGTGGTGGACAAGTGGCAAGCCACTTGTCCCCTTTTTGTGGTAGACATATGGTTGGTTAAATTCATACACACATGTCCCAAGATCTCACCACACACTTGCCTTGATCTTGGCTATTTATTTCTCTATAAATAGACCCTTAAGCTTGCAAGACTTCATTCATTCCACACTTAGATATTTCAAGTCTTCAAAATTCCCTCCCTTCCCTTGTTGTGAGCTCTCGGTTTTGAGCCTCCCCCTTGACCTAAAGTTGTCCAAAAATTCTTAAACCTTTAAGTGTTCTTCCTTAGGGTGTTAGGAAGATTGTAAACCAAGAGTTGGAAAAGATTTCTGTCACGACCCGAACCCGGGCCCGTGACTGGTGCCTTACCCCGGGCACCCTAGTGATACAACATCAGAGAAAAACCAGCGGAAATAAAAACTTAAACATACAATTAGATATTGATCAAGATAAAAGAAAATAGGCCAACCAAAACGGTTGCCTTTCTGCAAATATATATATATCGACATTTGAACAGTTACAATCCTTACAACCCTGCCCACAACAGTGCTACATACCTCTAAGATTTTTACAACAACTATGACGTGACAGGGCCCCGCCATACCCCGGAATGTACAAGAACCTACAGACTCAGGGTAACATACCAAAAGATAAGCCTCCGAAGGAACGGAGCTTCCCAATACGCTGAAATGTGATCCTATAAGCGGGGATCGACAACCGATGTACCTCTACCTGCGGCATGAACGCAGCCCCCCGAAGGAGGTCGATCTGACAATTGCAGTATGTGGCGAAAATCAGTAAATGAAATCATAATAGTCTATATAAAGCAGGAGACATGTATGATAACCAAACTACAGTACACACATATAAACAGTTATATCAAGTCAGGGACTCACGCCCTCCAAGTCATTACTCAAATATAACTATGGGTCTCACGCCCACAACATCAATCATGCCCGTGGAATACCTTCCGCCGGCTGGCGATCATGATATGATAACACGAAGTACACGAACATCGAGTCCCCGTGTCATAAAGAGACCGTGCGAAATAATCATAACATGAAGGCGACACGTGGCAAGTGCAATAGCCTCCACCGAGATCCTCGGCGCCACGCAGATGGCGGGGCAAGTAACGTGCTAAGCACCAGATCACGACCGTAAGTGACGATACGTCACCGCGAAGCTGACACGTGGCAAGTTCGATAACCTATACCAGATCCACCTGCGTCACGTGCGTAGGCGGCGGGGCAAGTAAGCGAGCTATGCACCCGATCACAACCGTAAGTCACGATACTTCGCCATAAATAACCATAATGGTCACATGCCCACAGAATCCATCGTCGGTGTTGACATACCCATGTAACAATAATAATGGAAGCATACCCGTGGAATCTTAGTCGCTGCAGACGCGTCCAAGTAAGTTCTCAACAAATCAACCGGCCCTCCATCGAGAGAAGCGGTAGTATAGAAACACAATTCTTGCACAACAAAGGCTATCACAACAAGCATAGGCAAGTTACACAACAACAAGCATAGGCAAGTTATACACAACTCAAGGTACTTTCATTTTATGTCAAAGTCTGGGTTTTAACCCTAAAGTACTACGTACGTTAAATTCCTTTTAAAGATCCATTTCTTTTACAAAGGTCACCCGATACCCGTAGTATAAAAATAGAGTGACTAACATTGTTAAGTAAACCAAAACACTTCCTTTTGTAAAATCAAGTAACAACATTATTTTCCAAACGTTCAAGTTTGCCTAATTTCAAATGCTCAAGTTTCTCATTTTCGAAAAGGTTTCGTAGTTCATAGTTTTAATCCTTTAAAACAATTTAAGAAACATATGCCTTATGTGTGAGTAGGTTATTCTTGTTCATAACAATCTTATTAAAGCAGCCATGATCTAGAAAATGTAATATCATTTTGTCTCATCTTAGCTTCTATGCAGATGGAGGTTTCTACTGGTTTTAATAATACTTCATTATTCAATACATTTCCCTTTATTAGCTGCATGATGGTTTGTTCGATATTTATTACGATTTAGAAATCAGTAAAACATTATTCCCTTTAAAAACCAAGTACTCATTACTCACGAATGAGGTATCACACTTTTTAACAAACTTCATGTTAATTTAATTAAGTCAAATCTCTTATCTTATAAAAATCAAATAACCATTCTTTTTATCTCTCTTAAGTCGTTATACCTAACTTCCCATAAAGCTAGTATAACTCTTAAAACCAAGCATTATTCTTCTTTCAAAAAGGTTTCTTATCTCTTTTGAAATACTTCAAGATTCTTTATTATTCAGGCTTAAGTCGAAAGACATTGCCAATAAACTACGTTCAGTTAACACACGTACGTCTACCGTACTATATATGTAACGACCCGTTACTGGTGCCTTATCCCGGGCACCCTAGTGATACAATCATCAGAGAAAACCAGCGGAAATAAAACTTTAAACAAGAAACAAGATATATGAACATAAAACAGGCCAACCCAACAGTTACCTTCCAATAACATAAATAAATACAACTCTTTCAAAACGAACAGTTTAATCCTTTTACAACCACGCGCCGATTACTCTGGACCTCTAAGATTTACAACAACTATGACGGACGGGGCCCGCCATACCACGAATGTACAGAACCTACAACTCAGGGAACACATACAAAAGATAAGCCTCGGAGAAACGGAGCTTCCCAAAATGGCCAATCGAGATCCAGGCGAGGATCCACGGCCGATGTACCTCTACTGCGGCATGAAACGCGGCCGAAGGAGGTCGACGACAGTACCAAGTATGTGGCGTAAAAATATCAGAATGAAATCATACTAGTCTATATAAGCGGGAGACATGTATGATAACCAAACTCTGATTCACAACATAAAGCGATCATGTCGATCGAGGACTCACGCCTCAAGTCATCACTCAAATATAACTATGGGTCTCACGCCCAACATCAATCATGTTCGCATCATGGCGCGTGCCGGAATTGCGCCGGTGTAGACATGTCCATGATGCAACAATAATACCAATGCCCCATGGCCACATGCCCGGAATTCTACCTCGGTGTGACACGTCCGTGTGACATCAACAATAATATCTTGGGTGATCAACCTGCGCGTAACGCGTGCCGGAATTCTACCTCGGTGTAGACATGTCCATGTAACCACACTAACAATATATCGGGTAATCAACCCGACGCGTGGCCGCGTACCAGGAATCTGCGTCGGTGTAGACATGTCCATGTGACATCAACAACAAGACGATAATCAAAATGGAAACATACCCGTGGAATTCTCCATCACCCCGGACGCGTCAAGTAAGTTCTCGACAAGTCGACCGCCTCATCGAGAGCAGCGGTAACACAGAAATACCACACTTGCACAACAAAGGCTATCATCACAAGCATAGGCAAGTTTCACAACAACAAGCATAGGCAAGTTTCACACAACTCAAAGTACTTTCATTTTATGCCAAAGTCGGGTTTTAACCCCAAAGTACTACATCGTTAAGTTCTTTTAAAGAGATCCATTACTTTTATAAAAGTCACCCTATACGTAGTATTAGAATGACCAACCCACATTCCTTTTCAAAATCAAGTAACAACATTCTTTTCCTAAGTTCGGTTGCCTAGTTTCATTACTCAAGCTTCTCATTTTCAAATGCTCAAGTCACTTATTTTAGAAAGGTTTCATAACTCATAGTCTTAATCTCTTTTAAAACAATTGAGTAACATATGTCATATATGTGAGTAGTTTATTCTTGTTTATAACGATCTTATTACGTGACCATGATCTAGAAAATGTAATATCATTTTGTCTCATCTTAGCTTCATGCGGATGGAGGTTTCTCTTGGTTTTTAATACAACACATCATTATTCAATACATTTTCCTTTATTAACGCTGCAATGGTGCAGCCGATACACATTCGATTCGAAATCGGTAAAACATTATCCCTTTAAAAACCAAGTACTCATTACTCACGAATGAGGTTTCACAAACATCCACATTAAAACAAATAAGTTAAGTCTCTTATCTTATAAGATCAAGTCTCTTAACTTCTAACATCAAGAAACCATTTCCACATAAGGTCGTTATAACTAACTTCCCATAAAGCTATTATAACACCCTATGTTTTAAACCAACCAAATCACTTAGCACGTATGCGTCTACCGTACTACATAGTTCACAACAATCATGCTAGAAAAGATAGGAAGAGGTTCACATACCTCGCGGCGAGTATCGACAATAAGCAAAATGCTCCAAGTACTACAACGCACTAGCCCTTTCCACTCCCAAGTAGAATACGCTACTCTTAGTACTTTCACCTATAAAGGTCACAAACGTCTATTAACCCCAAAACACAAGTTTCTATCTTCTCTGAGAAAATTCGGCCTCACTTTATGCGGCGTAAATCTCCTCCTCTAACGAGTAGGCTACCAAGCCACGGGGGTTTACACGTCTAACGGGCGTGTACAATTCTACTCGATACTACACAAGTCTACTGCAATGATCTATGTAAATACTGATTGATTCGATTCTTTATTCTTCAGGCTTAAGTCAAAAGACATTGCCAAATACAAAGTTCAGTTCTACATATAGTATACTTCAACTATATATTCCTACAACATGTAATCTCCAATTACAATAAGGGGACAAGAATATTTACCTCGATAAGCCCAAAATTATCCAAGTTATAATGTCGATCCTGAGCAAGGTTTAGCTCCACCCCGTGCGCTCCAAACCACTCCAAACAACCCTTAGAAGTTCTAACCAACTTCTACTCAAATACTTCAACCAACTATGAAGATTTCCTTAGGGTTTCGGTTTGAGACTAAAAGGACAAAAGGTAGTATTTTCGGGCTCTACGTATAGAGGTAACTTTTGAAATACTACTAGGTAAAGGCTAAGGTAATTTGGGTATAGTAACAATACTTGGAGAGTATTTCTACCAAGAGGGGGGGTGTATTCTACGAGAACAACAAGGCAAGGGGTACCCTGCGGCTCAACCACAAGGAAGGGGTGGGTCTCGGCCACACCACAAGGAGAGTGCTACTCGGCGAGGGCCTGCGAGAAAGGGAGGGCTTTCAAGACTTAAGGAAGTGAGGAGTGGATGAAGAAAGCTTCACAGGGAGGGGTATTTATAGGAAATCAAGGGTCAAGATCTAGCCAAGTGGGGGCAAGTGGAGGGCCAAGATATGCCCAGTGCCCCTAGACCCTACTCCTTAAAACCTACAAATATCTACACAAATATCTACCACCAACTTGCCCACTGACACCCCAATCGTTCAAGCCATTCACGCTCGCTCGGCAACTCGAGGGTGACAAGTGTCGCCCTCGTTGGTCCAAAATGTTCGTCGCTCGGAAAAATCCGCAAAAATACAAAGCGACATAGCGGAATTTTCCGCCACGCGAAACTGTAGCGTTTAGTCGAAAACGACTCAATAGGGTGTTGTGCACAAAGGTAAATTCGGCCAGGTGCCACGTGGGGTGACACGTGTCGCCCCGATACGCCAGAATATTTCGTCTTCGAAAATATCCAAAATACCGGAAATCTCAAAAACAAAGCGGGCCCCACAAAACCGTAAATTTCTCCCGTGGGCCCCACGTGACCATTTCCGAAAATAAAATCTCAAAATTCTAATATAATTTAAGAAGCCCACATACCAAATCTGGGAAACCAATTCCCTTCAACGAACATTTTTCCTTACAAAAACCGGAAACTTTTCCGTCGAAAACTCACATCTTTCTTTCTTTTCAAAATTTACTTAGTACTCTCAAATGCGTACGTCCTCACATACATACCTTGCAACTACGGGGTATAACAATATATATATATATACTTCAAGATTCTTTTTATTCAGGCTTAAGTCAAAGACATTGCCGATAACTACGTTCAGTTAACGCACGTACGTCTACCGTAATATATATATATATATACTTTTAAAATATCATGCTCAATAGTATAGGAAGAATCACATACCTCGCGACGATTATCGACTATTAGCAAAACGCTCCACGGCTATAACCCGGCTAGCCTTGTACACCTTTCCAAGTAGTACAAGCTACTCAGAAACATTCAACGATAAAGGTTATAAGTCTCATGTAAATACAGTCTATGTAAATCTGATTTAATCTTCTCTTTTAATATTCTTCTGATGTGATATCAATTCAATTCTCTTCTTTTATACCATCCTTAAACGTCTTATATTCATTTCTATACTACTACAGTATGTAATTCCAATTACAACAGAATGACAGTAGTATTTACCTCGATGAGCCCAAAATTATCCAAGTATAAACGTCGATCCTGAGCAAGGTTTAGCTCCTACTCTGGGCGCTCCAACCCGCTCCAAACAACCCTTAGAAGTTTCCAAACAACTTCTACTTAGCACTTCAACCAACTATGAAGATTTCCTTAGGGTTTCGTTTTGAGACATAAGGTAGTATTTCCGGGCTCTACGTATAGAGGGTACTACAAAGGTTTTGGGCTAGAGTATTTTGGCATAACAACAATACTTGGAGAAGTATTTCTATACCACAAAAGGGGGGGTGTATTTTATGAGAACAACTCAAGGTAGGGGGGGTATACCTCTCGGCCACACCACTAGGAGGGAATAACTCTCGGCGAGGGCCTGCGAAAGGGGAGGGGGTGTTCTTGGACGAGAACACTACACTTAAGAGGGGGAGAAGGCTTTCAAGACTTAGAAACAATTGAGGGATGAAGAAAACCTTCAAGCAAGGGGGGTATTTATAGGACCACCAATGGTCAAGATCAAGCCAAGTGGTAGGCAAGTGTAAGGTGTAGATTAAGCCATGTGTTGTGTGGGTCCCACTTACTCATCAACTACAAAAATATCCTACCTAATCCTTGACCAAGGAAAAGGCAAGAAAAATGCCAAGAATGGCCCTTGAAATCGTCCACTTGAGGGTGACAAGTGTCACCCTCTCGTTGGCCTAAAATATTTCCGCTCTCGGAAAAATCTGCAAAAATTATAAATGACATAGCCGTATTTTTCCCTTCGCAAAGTCCGGAAAACGTTTCGTCGAAAAACGACTCTTTACGGGGGTTGTGCACAAAATTTCGTCCTTGCCTAACTTTAAGGCTCAAACTTTTCTACGTACGCCCACACGTACATACTCTGGAAATACGGGGTATAACATTCTCCCCTCCTTAGAAACATTCGTCCTGAATGTTCCTTCTCAAGACAGATAACGATCAATTTCCTCATAGCTTAACCAGTTTGCAATTGCCGCACATGATCACAGAATACACGCGCGCAAATACTTAAATCCAAGCCAACGAGGAATCACCTCGACGATGCAAAACAGTACCAACTCTCGCTTCTGGTCCAAAGGATACTCCCTTCGCACACTCATTTTACAAAAATGATTACTTCCATCTTTCAGCACAAGTTCACTTCTTTCCTTTCTCGTCGTACCCTTCTCGAACACACGAACTCTTCCTAGTACACGTACCACACTGCAGTCAACGCTTCTGTTGCCAAAACTTTGGAGTCACTACCTCCAAACTTGGTCATCTTACTAGCTTCACTTTCCTCTAAGGCCATTCCCGACCTTCACGAACCGATTCTGGTCGAACGCATCCACAAATTCATACGATGGTTACCTAAACTTGGGCCTAGCACCCTCGTGATCCTACCACCTGGCGGGACCACCTCGAACTGACCCAACCCCAGCCGGGCTCGGGTTGACCCACAACATGGCTGACCCGACCACTTAACGCGTCGCGCTTGTTCCCGATCCGGAACAATCTTACCTACACAGGTCATGAAAGCTACCACTTCCATTTTACACCACCCAAGGAATTTTCCCACAATTACTCCACGTATACTTATACATTCTGACAAAGATTACCCGCAAAAATCTTGTACTCAAAACGGCCTTACATCTAAGGTCTCAACTGTAATATTCTAAGGTTCATCATTTTCTCACCCCCAGGCTTACCTTTTTCACTAACCAGGCTTCTAAATCACTTTTTAGCACAAAGCTATCCGAACATAACACTAAACACATCATCATAACATCAATACATACAAATCTCTAGAGGGTTAAGGATATACCTGAAAATAGGCGGTTCAAAGGACCGCTAAAACTGGGAACTTCCACCGCGACCTCTACCGTGGCTGCTAGGTGTATGAACATCTGCCTAGCTATGGAAGGTGAAGAACCCAAGCCCGATCTAGTAGTCAGTGCTATCCCACCGATGCTACCCTGGTCGGACGGTCTCGTCAAATGGCCTGTCGGCGCAAGTATAGCAATCTCCCAAACCAAGACGACATTTCCCCATGGGCTTTACCACAATGGCCACACCTGAGATACGGGTGGCCTCGTCCGCGAGCACTTCGCTCCGAAAATCTGAAACACAGGAGCCACGACTGCTCCCGAATATCCCGAAGGTCGTCCCGGTGTGGAGGACCACTGCATCTTGGCGGAGGTACATAACTAGTCTGCTGCTGAGGCGGTCCGCCTCGAAAGTTATCAAAGGACCCTGCTGTTCTGGCCCTCTTCTGCTGATCTCGGTCATTCCGACGATCTCTCCGCTCCTCACATCCAAGTGCATAAGCCTGTATGCGGGCAATGTCCATGCCCGGCTGAAGAGCTACACCCGAACAACTCTCTGCTAGGTAATCATCGAGCCCTGTAACATATCGGTGCACTCGATCCTCCATACTATCTACTAACGCGGGACGTCTGGGCGATGAGTCGAACTCCACATTGTACTCCCGAACCGTACGCCCGTTCTGCCGCAACACCAAAAATCTGTCGGCCCGAGCCCTCCTCATCTGTGGAGGCAAGAAATGTGCAAGAAATGCCCTGCGAACTCGTCCCATATAGCCGGAAGTGCATTCTCTCCCCGGGACAGCTCCCATGAATCAAACCAGTCGACTGCGGTATCACGCAGCCGATGCGAACCTAGGACCACTGACTCGGTCTCCGATGCCTTAATCACTCTCATGATCCGCTGTAACTGTCGGATGAACTCCTGCGGATCATCCTCAGGCCTCGACCCATAAAACTCTGGCGAGCTAGAACTCAGAAAATCCCATAGCCTCAAACTATCTGATCTAGGGTGAACCATCGGTGCTCTTTGGAACTGTTGCGTCGGCTATCCTCAAGTCGCCTGACCACGGCAATAATCGGGCCAACTCGCGTAACCCATCTCCTGCTCCGGTGTGGGATGGAGGCTCGAATCTTGTGGTCTCAGAGAGGCTGCATTGCTTACTCGCAGCTCCTCGCCTTGCCTTCTCGGGCGGGTTGCCTTACGCGGAGGCATAACTGGTAAAAACGAAATACGTCAGAGGGGTCTAACTTATCACACAACTCTAAGGCACGATCTCAGAATGAGAAGAATGGAAACCAATCCTAAATGTCCTGCATCCTCCTGATTATAGATGTGGTGCACAACACATCGATAATCAAGACTCTACTAGACACGGTCTGTAGACACTTTCAGAGACTAAGCGCTCGATACCACTTTTGTCAAGACCGAACCGGGCGTGATCGTGCATTACCCCGGGCACCCTAGTGATACAACATCAGAGAAAAACCAGCGGAAATAAAAACTTAAACATACAATTAGATATGGATCAAGATAAAAGAAAATAGGCCAACCAAAACGGTTGCCTTTCTGCAAATATATATATATCGACATTTGACGATTACAATCCTTACAACCCCGCTTGGCGATTACTCTGGACCTCTAAGATTTTTACAACAACTATGACGGGACGGGGCCGCCATACCGGAATGTACAAGAACCTCTGACTCGTGGTAACATGCAAAAGATAAGTCTCAGAAGGAGCAGCTTCCCAATACGCTAAAATGTGATCCTATAAGCGGGGATCGACAAGCGATGTACCTCTACTGCGGCGTGAACGGCCCCGAAGGAGGTCGATGCAACAGTACCAAGTATGTGGCGAAAATACTGTAAATGAAATCATAATAGTCTATATAAAGCAGGAGACATGTATGATAACCAAACTACAGTACACACATATAAACAGTTATATCAAGTCAGGGACTCACGCCATCCAAGTCATTACTCAAATATAACTATGGGTCTCACGCCCACAACATCAAGTATGCCCGTGGAATACCTTCCTCACTGCCGGCAGTCTATGATATGATAACACCAAGAAGTACACCTGAACATCAGGTCCCACCTGTGTCATAAAGAGATCGTACGGGAAATAATCATAACATGAAGCTGACACGTGGCAAGTGCGATAACCTATACCAGATCCACCTGCGTCACGTAGCTGACGGGGGCAAGTAAACAGGCTATGCTCCAGATCACAACCGTAAGTCACGAAGCTTCATCCAAACACTGACTCGCGAAGCTGACACGTGGCAAGTGCAATATCCTCCACCAGATCCTCGGCGCCACGCGCGAATGGCGGGGCAAGTAACGAGCTAAGCACCGATCACAACCGTAAGTCACGATGCCGCGCGAAGCTGACACGTGGCAAGTGCGATAACCTATACCAGATCCACCTGCGTCACGTAGCTGACGGGGGAAAGTAAACAGGCTATGCACCCGATCACAACCATAAGTCACGATACTTCACCATAAATAACCATAATGGTCACATGCCCACAGAATCCATCATCGGTGTTGACATGCCCTGTTATACCCCGTATTTCCGGAGTATGTACGTGAGGGCGTACGTACGAAAGTTTAGCCTTAAAGTTAGGCTAGGTTCGAAATTGTGCACAACTCGCTAAAAGAATCGTTTTCCGACGAAACGTTTCCACGACTTAGTAGGAAAATTCGGCTATGCCATTTCTAATTTTTGCGGATTTTTCCGAGAGACGAAACATTTTGGACCAACGGGAGAGCGACACTTGGCACCCTCCAATTGATGGACTTGAAATCGTCCATTGGACGAATTGGACTTGGAATGGCACGTTTTTTGTGCCTTTGCACAAGTCAAGGAGTTGATAGGATATTTGTGTGTAGTAGATAGAATGGACACTTGCCTAAATCCTCACCCTACACTTGCCTTGCACTTGGCATCATCTTGGCCCTTGGTTGGCCATGGCTTGACCTATAAATACCCCCTTAGATGAAGAGTTCTTCATCCACAAAATTACTTCCAAGTCTTGAAAAATCCTTCCCTCTCCCTTTGTGAGCATTTCGTCCAGAGCATACCCCCCCCCCCTTTTGAGTGAAGTTGGCCGAGGCCTCCCCCCCCTAGCCTAGCCGAAATCTACCCCCCCCTCCCTTGGTAGAAAAGTTGCCTTCTAGTATTGTTATAATGCCCAAAATACCCTAGCCCAAATCCCTTAGTCCTTAGTAGAAGTTGTGAAGAACTTCTAAGGTTTCTTGGAGCTACCGGAGCGTACAACCTAGGAGTTAAACCTTGCTCAGGCGCGACTTTTATCTAAGATATTATTGGGCTTACCGAGGTAAATAATCCTAACCCTCTTTTGAATTAGAGAATGCATACTGTAGTAGTATAAGAATAAGTATTAAATACTTAGAAGAATATCACAGAATAGAATTGAACTGTTATCACGATAGAAGGGTTTAAAGAAGAATAATCAAATTGTACTTACATAATCGTTTTCCTGATAGACTTGAGTAGCTCACGGGTAGGAAGTGCTGCCCAATTTTCCGTAGGATATAGAACCCTCTCGCTTAGAAGCGTTTCATGAGTAGTCTAGACGTTGATAGGCGTGTCGACTATTATAGGTTGATTTCTCTGCGCGACATATTCAACTTGGCGGTGGTTTTCACGAGAAGGTATGTGATTCTTCCTAAAGCATGATATTTTAAAGTATATATGTAAATGCGGTAGGCGTACATGTGTTAATCGAATAATAACCGCAATGTCTTTTGACTTAAGCACGAATAATACTTACGGCAATGTCTTGCGACTTAAGCTGAATAATAAGGATCTGAAAGCATTTCAAAAGATTACTGAATCATTTTTAAACATAAGAGAACAAATTGGTTTTTAAAACAGAAGCTTAAGAGTTATACTAGCTTTATGGGAAGTTAGGTATAACCACTTAAGCTTGATAAAAGAAACAGTTTGCCTATGTGTTTATAACACTTATATTGATTTGTGAAAAGAATAATAAGATGGTTTGATAAGTAGACATGATATGATGCTATGTGTGTTAGTGTCTTGTAACGTTTGTATAAGAGAGTATTATTGTTGTGCTGATGTTGTTTAACGATAAGTTGTTATGTTAGTATAATATCACTCACCTCTTGACATACTACCGGGGTTAAGGCCTCCGATCTGGGGTAGACTCGGTGATGCAGGACCATGATTCGAGAATACCTCATGCGGGTCCAGGGGACCTATGCGGAGCTACGGGAGTTCCAGGTTAGTGATGCGGGGTTATACCTCATGCGGTCTATGTGGCCATGCGGACTACGAGTCGGGGCGATGCGAGAGTAGCTACCCTCGATGCGGGTTACATACCCTATGCGGGCCTATATGAGTGGCCTATGCGGACTACGGAGTCGAGATTAGGCTTGCATGGTGATACTACGAGAAATTGGCCTGCTTGATCATTCGCAGCCTAGAAAAGACACATTCTGATTTACCTATTGTTGCTCTTGTTTATGATGTGGCTATATGCGGTTCCTTGGTTGTTTCATACATACTTGCAAAACTGATTTTAAAATGATATGTTTTCATTTAAGTACTTTCTGATTTCATATACTTAGTACTGTTATCGACCTCCTTGAAGCTGCGTTCATGCCGCGGTAAGAGGCAGTGCTAGATCCACATCCTTAGGATTTCTTGCGTTGGTGTCAGGAGTTCCATCTTCTCCGGAGGCTCTACTTTTGGGTATGATCTCCCTGTTGTAGATAGTTTTATGCGATCGGTATGGCGGGCCCTGTCCGCCATAGTTGTTTATTTCCTTAGAGGTGCAGTTATGTTATGCAGTTGGGATGTATCGCAGACCTTGGTTTATGTATATATCGAAAGGCAACCCTTTTCTCGAAGCGTGTATCATTTACAATTATTTCATGTCTTGTTTTATATTCCTGATTTTCTCGATGTATGACTACTTGGGTGCGGGTAAGGCACGATCCACGGCCGGGCAGGTCGTGACAAAAGTGGTATCGAGCGATTAATCCTCGGAAAGTGTCTACAAGTATCTAGTAAGTCTTGATTATCGGTGTGTTGTGCACCACACCAATAATCGTGGAGGCTATAGGATATTTAGGATTGGTTTCCATTCTTCTCACTCACGAGATCGTGCTTTAGAGCTTGTGTTAAGTTGGACCCTCTAACGTATTCCTTTTACATGCTGATTATGCCTCCACGTAAGCAACCCGGCCCGAAGGGCAAGGCAGCCGAGGCGCTAGTGGGACACCTAGAGTCACGAGGCTCGGGCCCGATCTATACGAGAGACGGCGAGTTCTCTGACGCCGCCCGATCCCAGCGAGACTACAATACCTACACCTCCGGTCCACACCTGGAAGCGAGATGAGATAGTTCTGAGAGATGGCGATCGCCGTGATCATGGCGAACATGAGATAGCTGGATCGCGGCGATTCAGTCCGGCCCGATCGTACACGTGGTTCACCCGAGGCGAGAGTTTGAGGCTACGAGACTTCCCGAGTTGTAGCCGCGAGTTTTACTGGTCGGCGGGAGGATGATCGCGAGGAGTTCATCCGTCACTCTGAGGATTTTGAGTGATCGGGGCATCGGAGACCGAGTCCGTGATCTTTGGTTCACATAGGTCGCGTGATACCGCGATCGATTGGTTTGATTCGTGGGAGTTATCCCGGGAGAGCACGCGTCCCACTACTGGGATGAGTTCTCGGAGGCTTTCTCACTCACTTCTTGCCTCCACGGATGAGAGGCGCGGCTGATAGATTTTTCTGCGAGGCGAGAGAGGCGCCTTGTCGGGAGTACAATGTCGAGTTTGATTCATTGGCTCGATATGTCCCGGCGTTAGTAGCGAATATGGAGGATAGGGTGCACCGCCACGTCACCGGGCTAGATGATTATATGGCGAGTCATGTGCGGGTGTTTCTCTTCACCGTATGGACATTACCGCATGCGAGCTCATGCTCTTGGATGCGAGGCGCGAGGCCGACGAGTTGTGACGGCAGCGAGAAGAAGGCGGGGCGGGAGGTCTTACGGTGGCTATCGTGGTGGCGGCCTCAGCGGCAATCTAGATTTGCACCACGGCCGGCTCGAGCACTCTGCACCGCCCTCGGCCCGAGTATTCGAGGCGGACCAGGGCCCAGGGCTTGGGCGTCGAGTAGCGCAGTGCGGCGATCGGGACCACCCCCGGTGTGGCGTCGGTAGATCCCATTACGGAAGTGTGGTGCGCTTTGGGAGCTTGTTACGATTGTAGCGGCCAGGTCACTTTGCGAGGCTGTCAGGCCGAGCGTGGCCCGGTGGTAGGGCTCACGCCTTGAGTTACATTGCCGCATCATCTCCTACGATTACTCGCCCGGAGGCGGGGTACTCATGGGTCGGCCAGTCGCGGCGAGTCGTGGCTCGGGTCCCAGGTCTAGCGGTCCTGATCCCCGCATGTATGCCTGGTCCAGCCGGCAGGATCAGGAGGCCTCACCTGATGTCGTCACCCGGACCTTATCAGTTTCTGGGTTTGATGTGGATGCTTTGATAGAGCCGGGTGCTACTCGTCTATATATCTCCCTTGTTGCTAGTAGGATAGGGATAGAGCACGAGTCCATAGACCGCTTTCGAGGTAGCTACGCGATGGGTGATTCGGTGGTAGCTCGGCGGGTATATAGAGCTTGTCTGTGACTATTTGATCGTCGGACCTAGCCGACTTGATAGAGTTGGAGATGATTGACTTCGACGTGATTATGGGAATGGATTGGCTAGCTTCTTGCTACGCCAATGTAGAATCTGAGAGAAAGTAATGCGGTTCGGTTTCTGAGGAGCCGGTTGTTGAGTGGGAGGAGCACGGTATCGCGAGGTAGGTTTATTTCCTACCTCAAGGCTAGGAAGATGGTGCGAGAAGGGTATATCTACCATCTCGTTGGGTGTTTGATCTTGAAGGCTGCGGTACCAGATTTTCCGTCGATTCCGGTGGTCGAGAGAGTTCCCAGACGTGTTTCAGACGACCTCCGGGTATCCTCCCGAGAGGAGATCGAGTTTTGTATAGATGTGTTGCGGACACTCGGCTATTTCCATTCCGCCATAGAACGACACCGCCGAGTTGAGAGAGTTGAAGGATCAGCTTAGGGATTTGCTGGAGAAGGGCTTCATCAGGCCTAGTGTTTCTCCCTGGGGGGCGCCGGTATTGTTCGTGAAGAAGAAGGGCGGGACGCTGCGCATGTGTGTTGATTGAGCGGTGAACAAGGTGACCATTAAACGAGATACCCTTCCTGTGATTGATGATTTGTTCGACCAATTGCGAGTGCGAGATGTTTCTCCAAGATTGATCTGGTCGGGCTATCATCAGTGCGAGTCGAGAGGTGGATGTCCACAGGGTGCATTCGGACGTGACGGGCATTATGAGTTGAGTCATGTCTTTTGGGTTGACCAATGCTCGGCGGTATTCATGGATTTGATGAACCGAGTGTTCAAACCATTTTGGACACGTTTGTGATAGTGTTCATTGATGATATCTTGGTTTATTCTCGCTCGAGGCGAGGAGCATGCGGAGCATTTGAGGCTATGTCTTGTGATTCTCGAGACCAGCGGTTGTACGCCAAGTTTTCCAAATGTGAGTTTTGGTTGACTTGGTGGCTTTTCTTGGGCATATTGCCGGGTGATGGCATTCGAGTGGATACGGCCAAGATCGAGGCGATCGAGGACTTGGCCTAGACCTACTACTCAGTGCAGGTTCGCGATTTTACGGGCCTTGCAGATATTATCGGTTCGTGGAGAAGTTTGCTTCTATCTGCACCATTGACTAGTGACTCGGAAAGCGGCTAAGTTTGATGGTGATGCTTGTGAGCGTGGTTTCGATTCTTGAAAGAGACCGACGACCGCCCGTTCTTACTCTTCCGGAGGTCGGATGGTTATGTGCGTGTATTGTGATGCGTCGAGGCATCGGGTTGGGATGTGTGTTGATGCGGCATGGCGGGGTTATAGCATATGCATCCCGACGGTGAAGAAACATGAGAGAACTACCCACCCATGATTTGGAGTTAGCGGTGTGATTCACGCTTTGAAGATCTGAACGCACTATTTGTATGGTGTTCACGTGGATATTTTTACGGACACAAGAGCCTCCAGGTATATCTTGACGAGGAGGGTGAACTTACGGCGAGACGGTGGTTAGAGTTGCTTAAGGATTACGATGTTGATATCCTGTACCACCCGGGGAAAGCCAATATTGTGGCAGATGCTCTTAGTCGTAGGTCGATGGGGAGCCTATCAGATGTGCAACTAGAGAGGAGGGACATGGTTCGTGATTTGCATCAGTTAGTGAGCCTTGGTGTCCGTTTGATTGATTCTGATAGCAGTGGGGTTAGAGTTCGTGAGGTTGCCGAGTTGTTACACCCCGTAAGTCCAGGACATGTATAAGAGAGTGCACGTAAGGAACCAAGACTTGGAAATTAGTACGAAAGGAAGAATTGTTTTTCCAACGGAAAATGTTCCGAACGTCGGAAAGGAAAAATGTTCGTTGTTGAGAATTGGATTCTCAAAATACATTATTTGAAGAGTATGGGACTTAGTAATATTATGGAAACTTATTTTTGCGGATTTGGTCACGTGGGGCCCACCCGAGGAATTTTACGTTTTGTGGGGCCCGAGGGTTCTGAATTTTATGGGCGAATGAGAGGCGACACGTGGCACCCCACATGGCTTGGTCGAAATTTGTACAAGGGTAAAATGGTCATTGACCACTTTGGAAGATTAGTCTTGCTAGCTTGATTTTGTTGACTAGTCAACTTGTCCACTTGGCTTTTCATTAATTGTCTTTCATCCTAGACCACAAGTGTATTAATCCAAGCCCTCCAATGTGTTTTATATACATAGCTAGTTCAAGACAAGCTCATTTTACACTTAGAAAATATCCCAACAATTGTTGTTCTTCAACATGCTCTCGGCTAAGTGCAATTTCCCACATGAGAAATTTGTAGTTTTGATCCATTAGCCACAAGACTTTAACCCAATGTCCCTTAGGGTATTGTAAGGATATCTCAATAGAAAGATTTCGGAAAAACGGAGTTTTCACGTTAGTCGCAAGGCGGAAACTATTGGAGTTCTTCAACTTTGAAGTTGGAACTTGAAGATGGGTTCTTCATAGGCCTCTAAGGAGTGCTTGGAGCAGATTGGAACTTAAGGAAAGGAGCTAAGAATTGCTAAGGCGCGACTTTGGATCTTGGAAATTTTAAGGGCTTATAAAGGTATTATTTTTGTCGTTTTAGCAATTAAGGTTTACTTATCATTGTAGCTATGGTTATTAGCAAGCATGAGTTTTATAGTATGAAGTTTGATAAGTATTTGGACTATTGGAACCCTAATCCAAATCTAGCATGTTTAGCTTTAAGATTTCAATTCAAGTCGATTATTAGTTAAGTCGTCACATGTTGTATAAAGAAGGGAATTTTAGTTGTTGAAGTTGTTTATGACTAAGTAACATGTTGACCTAAGAACTTGAATTGGAAAAGGATTGGAAAAGATTTTGAATTGTTAGTATGTAGTTAGCGAGAATGGCTTGGAGTTTTAAGCTATTTCATTATGAATTGTGGGCGGAATTTTACGTATTGTAAGGCGTGTAATCCCTTTGTTTGGTTGTTGTTTGGAGCCTTAAATGTGGCTTGTTGGTTATTGTATTCGGCCTTGAAAAAGGTGGCAAGTGAGTCGAAACAAAGGAAGTGCTGCCCGATTTTCCGTAGAATTAGAGACTAAATACTTAGTATTATTCTACGTAGGGACTAGAAGTTGATAGTCTTGTTGTGACCATTATAGGTTGACACTTCTACGTACGGCATATTCGGCTTAGCTTGTGGATTTTAGCCGAAAAGGTATGTGAACTATCTCCTCTTCTAGCATGATTTCTTAGAATAAAGAAAGTAAGTTCTACTCCTTGAATGATCCATTCCTTGCTTGTATTTGGATTGCCTAAAATAGAATTTGTTCTATGTACTTCCTTGAGTGTACTTTGATGTTTAAATTGTAAGTAGTATAATCCATTTCCTTAGGGAAGTTTGGATTCTTAAAAGTGAAGGTATTTTTCTTAAAGTACATAGAAACTTGAAAAGGAAGTGATTTCCAAATCTTTTGGCTAGTGCCTTAGTTCTAAAACCTAAAGGTCATTATAATGACTTTAGGGGAGTCAAAGGAGTGATTTACTTATTTGATTTAAAAGAGGAGAAATGACATGATTTAAGAGAAGTAACTTGCGTTAAGGGTGAAGTTACTTGAGGTTTAAAATGTAGAAGAAAACTTGTTTTCTAACTATTAAGAGACTTGAAGTATTTTTGAAAGTTAAGAACTTGATTTGTAAGTATATGATACTTGGTTTTAATAGTATAAGTCTCTTGGTTATTGAAGGAATGGATACGTCTAAAACCATAAAGGGTTATAACGGCTTTATGGGAAGTTGGTTATAACGGCTTTATGGAAGGTTTAGAAAGTTGTCTATTTTGATTAAATCGGCATAAGTTGCCTAGATTGTAAAAATTTGGAGTTACTTGATTTCAAGCTTTGAAATGAGTTTTCAAGTGTAGTAACTTACCTTGAAAAATAGACACGCCTTGATACTACGGTGTTAGTATCTTGGGGCTTTACATAGAAAAGAGTCTTTTATAAAAGAATGTATGTATGCCTTGCTAAGTACTTTGGCTTGATAAATTGAGGATTTGTCTAAGTGTGCCTTGATAAGTACTTTGACTTGTTAAAAGAGAATTATTCTATGTATGCCTTGATAAGTACTTTGACTTGTTAAAAGAGAATTATTCTATGTATGCCTTGATAAGTACTTTGGCTTGTTAAATGAGAATTTATTCTATTTGTGCCCGGATAAGTACTTTGGCTTGTTAAATGAGAATTTATTCTATTTGTGCCCGGATAAGTACTTTGGCTTGTTAAATGAGAATTTATTCTATTTGTGCCCGGATAAGTACTTTGGCTTGTTAAATGAGAATTTATTCTACTTGTGCCCGGATAAGTACTTTGGCTTGTTAAATGAGAATTTATTCTATTTGTGCCCGGATAAGTACTTTGGCTTGTTAAATGAGAATTTATTCTATTTGTGCCCGGATAAGTACTTTGGCTTGTTAAATGACAATTCATTCTATTTGTGCCCTGATAAGTACTTTGGCTTGGTTAATTGAGAACTTGCCTATATGTGCTGGTAATAGCCTTTGAGTGCAAGTATTATGTTTTATTAAGTTGCCGCGACTCTCGGTTGAAGAATTGTTTGTCTTGTTGTAATTCTTGGGACGTCAAGCGGTGATGTGGGATTCCACGGGTATGCTTCCGTTACTTGTAGTACTTGGGTTAAATTCCCGGATTTTTATAGAAGACATGGTAGTGCTTATGTCTTGTTTGATGGTCGATCGAGATAGGGTAAGAGTATAAGTGAGGGGTAAACCCCCAAGATGCTATACCACCTGCTTTACCACCTCTCCAGGTAGAGTATATGTGAGGGTAAACCCCAAGACGCTATACCACTGTTTACCATACTCCAGGGTAGAGTATATGTGAAGTACACCCCAGATGCTATACCACTTTGTACCACCTTCTCGAGGTAGAGTATATGTGAGGGTAAACCCCAAGATGCTATACCACCTTTACCACCTTCTCCGGGGTAAGAGTATAAGTGAGGGTAAACCCCAAGATCTATACCACCGGTGGGACTTGGTGTTCATGTATGCCTATTGGTGTTATGTTATATCTGGACTATGGCGGTGAGGAAGGATTCCACGAGCACGATTGATATTATGGGCGTGAGACCCATAGTTATATTTGAGTAGTGACTTTGAGGGCTGCGTCCACGACTTGATATGTTGCTTATGTGCTATATGTCTGTAGGTTGGCTATCATACATGTCTCCTGTTTTTTTAGCGTTATGATTTCATTCTGATACTCTTTGTTCACATACTTGGTACATTCTTAATCGACCTCCCCGGCCGCGTTCATGCCGCAGAGTTTAGGTGCTTGATTCGGTGATCGGCAGTGTAGGATCCTGCTCGTGGTTTTGGATAAGCTCCTTCTATTCGGAGTTTATCTTTGGTATATGTCCTTGATGCAGGCTTTGTATAGTTTTGGGTGCGGCGGGGCCTTGTCGTCATAGTTGATTTAACTCTGAAGTGCGTATTCATATGTGGGATTGGACTCGTATGCGGTGTAGTGTCTTTTGTTTATGTATATATGGCGGCCTTGTCGGCTTTGCCCTTGCACGTCGTTTGTTTTAAAGAAAAAAAAAAAAATGAGGTGTTATTTGATTCATGACTTACTTGTATTGTTAAGGTAGAAGGGTGCCTGGTAGGGCACGATCACGGCTTGAGGTTCGTGTGAGTGGTATCGAAGCGATCGATCCTCGGAATGTCTGACCGTGTCTAGTAGAGTCTTGATTATCGGTGTGTTGCGCGCCACACCCATAAACAGGAGGCTACGGGACATTTAGGAGTTGGTTTCTATTCTTTTCACTCTAAGATCGTGCCATAGAAGTTGTGTTAGTAAGAAAATTCCTCTCGGCGTATGGTTGTGTTCTGATTATGCCTCGAGGAGAACAGCGGCCCTTGATAGGGCAAAGGAGTAGCAGAGCTACTAGTCGGACTCGAGAGAGTTGATAGGGCTTATGCCGAGTTATCTGGATGTTGTTCGCGATCGGCGAGTCGCCTGCGCGAGTTTGAGGCCCGGCACGAGCCTCCGGTTTCTCGGTTAGGAGAAGACTATAGGGTCATGAGGAAGCGATTATGTTATTGACCAAGATAGCGGTGCTAGCGTTGTAAGTGATAGTACCCAGAGGTAGGATACTTTGATTAGTAAAGTGAGAAGTAAGAATGTTGACAAGAATGGTAAGTGAACGAGACTATAGTTGTGTAGAGTTCACACGTAGTAATGTCGGCCTGACGATTGTAAGACCAATAGGGAAGATTATGCAGTAGAAATACTTGACCTATGTGACGAACCTCTAGTGATTAGGGGATAGGGTAAGAAGTACCTTGAGATAAGAGTGAGGTTTATTTCAGACTAAGAATGAGGAGTTAAGTATGACGATGAGTCGGGTTATGGACTCATTTCGGGTCAGCCGATAGTATGGAATGGGGTAATGTCAGTTAGAAATGATCCCGTTATGTGATAGGGTCCTGAGGATGTCAGGCCCAAGTTTAGTTAATCGTTGTACAAGTTTGTGGATCGTTCCACCGAACTAGGTCGTAAGGCCAGAAAAGCCTTAACGGGAATGTGAGTAGCTTAATGGCGGGTTTGATTAGTAACTCCAGTGGAGAATAGAAACAAAATTTGAGATTTTGTCGTGTACTAGATGAGTTTGAAAGTACGAAAAAGTATGGCAAGTAAGGAAAGAAAGGAACCTCTAAGGATCCGTGTTTGAGAAATTTGTAACGCCCGAGTTTTGTGAGAAGGGACCACGGACGAAAGGTCCATTATTATGTTCACGTATGTTGTGGTGGCCATGTGTGGCATCGTTGGTCTTGTGCGCTTTTGATTGATAGGCATAGTATAGAGATTATCGGTGTTAGTATATCTTAGCAATCGACTAAGAACATTCGGGGCGAATGTTTCTAAGGGGAAGAATGTTACACCCGTAAGTCCGGACATGTATAAGAGAGTGTACGTAAGGAACCAAGACTTGGAAATTAGTACGAAAGGAAGAATTGTTTTCAACGGAAAATGTTAGAAACGTCGGAAAGGAAAAATGTTCGTTGTTGAGAATTGGATTCTCAAAATACATTATTTGAAGAGTATGGGACTTAGTAATATTATGGAAACTTATTTTGCGGATTTGGTCACGTGGGGCCACAGGAATTTTACGTTTTGTGGGGCCCGAGGGTTACGAATTTTATGGACGAATGAGAGGCGACACGTGGCACCCCACATGGCTTGGTCGAAATTTGTACAAGGGTAAAATGGTCATTGACCACTTTGGAAGATTAGTCTTGCTAGCTTGATTTTGTTGACTAGTCAACATCCACATGGCTTTTCATTAATTGTCTTTCATCCTAGACCACAAGTGTATTAATCCAAGCCTCCAATGTGTTTTATATACATAGTTAGTGCAAGACAAGCTCATTTTACACTTAGAAAATATCCCAACAATTGTTGTTCTTCAACATGCTCGGCTAAGTGCAATTTCCCATGAGAAATTTGTAGTTTTGATCCATTAGCCACAGACTTTAACCCAATGTCCCTTAGGGTATTGTAAGGATATCTCAATAGAAAGATTTGGAAAAGCGGAGTTTTCACGTTAGTCAAGGCGGAAACTATTGGAGTTCTTGACTTTGAAGTTGGAACTTGAAGATGGGTTCTTCATAGGCCTCTAAGGAGTGCTTGGAGCGGATTGGAACTTAAGGAAAGGAGCTAAGAATTGCTAAGGCGCGACTTTGGATCTTGGAAATTTTAAGGGCTTATAAAGGTATTATTTTTGTCGTTTTAGCAATTAAGGTTTACTTATCATTGTAGCTATGGTTATTAGCAAGCATGAGTTTTATAGTATGAAGTTTGATAAGTATTTGGACTATTGGAACCCTAATCTGAAATCTAGCATGTTTAGCTTTAAGATTTCAATTCAAGTCGATTATTAGTTAAGTCGTCACATGTTGTATAAAGAAGGGAATTTTAGTTGTTGAAGTTGTTTATGACTAAGTAACATGTTGACCTAAGAACTTGAATTGGAAAAGGATTTGAAAAGACTTTGAATTGTTAGTATGTAGTTGGCCGAGAATGGCTTGGAGTTTTAAGCTATTTCGTATGAATTGTGGGGCGGAATTTTACACGTATTGTAAGGCGTGTAATCCCCTTTTGTTTGGTTGTTGTTTGGAGCCTTAAATGTGGCTTGTTGGTTATTGTATTCGGCCTTGAAAAAGGTGGCAAGTGAGTCGAAACAAAGGAAGTCTTTGCGATATTCCGTAGAATTAGAGACTAAATACTTAGTATTATTCTACGTAGGGACTAGAAGTTGATAGTCTTGTTGTGACCATTATAGGTTGACACTTCTACGTACGGCATATTCGGCTTAGCTTGTGGATTTTAGCCGAAAAGGTATGTGAACTATCTCCTCTTCTAGCATGATTTCTTAGAATAAAGAAAGTAAGTTCTACTCCTTGAATGATCCATTCCTTGCTTGTATTTGGATTGCCTAAAATAGAATTTGTTCTATGTACTTCCTTGAGTGTACTTTGATGTTTAAATTGTAAGTAGTATAATCCATTTCCTTAGGAAGTTTGGATTCTTAAAAGTGAAGGTATTTTTCTTAAAGTACATAGAAACTTGAAAGGAAGTGGATTTCAAATCTTTTGGCTAGTGCCTTAGTTCTAAAACCTAAAGGTCATTATAATGACTTTAGGGGAGTCAAAGGAGTGATTTACTTATTTGATTTAAAAGAGGAGAAATGACATGATTTAAGAGAAGTAACTTGCGTTAAGGGTGAAGTTACTTGAGGTTTAAAAAGTAGAAGAAAACTTGTTTTCTAACTATTAAGAGACTTGAAGTATTTTTGAAAGTTAAGAACTTGATTTGTAAGTATATGATACTTGGTTTTAATAGTATAAGTCTCTTGGTTATTGAAGGAATGGATACGTCTAAAACCATAAAGGGTTATAACGGCTTTATGGGAAGTTGGTTATAACGGCTTTATGGAAGGTTTAGAAAGTTGTCTATTTTGATTAAATCGGCATAAGTTGCCTAGATTGTAAAAAATTGGAGTTACTTGATTTCAAGCTTTGAAATGAGTTTTCTGAAGTGTAGTAACTTACCTTGAAAAATAGACACGCCTTGATACTACGGTGTTAGTATCTTGGGGCTTTACATAGAAAGGAGTCTTTTATAAAAGAATGTATGTATGCCTTGCTAAGTACTTTGGCTTGATAAATTGAGGATTTGTCTAAGTGTGCCTTGATAAGTACTTTGACTTGTTAAAAGAATTATTCTATGTATGCCTTGATAAGTACTTTGACTTGTTAAAGAGAATTATTCTATGTATGCCTTGATAAGTACTTTGGCTTGTTAAATGAGAATTTATTCTATTTGTGCGGATAAGTACTTTGGCTTGTTAAATGAGAATTTATTCTATTTGTGCGGATAAGTACTTTGGCTTGTTAAATGAGAATTTATTCTATTTGTGCCGGATAAGTACTTTGGCTTGTTAAATGAGAATTTATTCTACTTGTGCGGATAAGTACTTTGGCTTGTTAAATGAGAATTTATTCTATTTGTGCGGATAAGTACTTTGGCTTGTTAAATGAGAATTTATTCTATTTGTGCGGATAAGTACTTTGGCTTGTTAAATGACAATTCATTCTATTTGTGCCACGATAAGTACTTTGGCTTGGTTAATTGAGAACTTGCCTATATGTCTGGTAATAGCCTTTGAGTGCAAGTATTATGTTTTATTAAGTTCGCGACTCTCGGTTGAAGAATTCATTTGTCTTGTTATAAGATTCTTGGGACGCACAAGCGGTGATGTGGGATTCCACGGGTATGCTTAGCTACTTGTAGTACTTAGGTTAAATTCGGATTTTATAGAAGACATGGTAGTGCTTATGTCTTGTTTGATGGTCGATCGAGATAGGGTAAGAGTATAAGTGAGGTAAACCCCAGACGCTATACCACCGCTTTACCACCTTCTCGAGGGTAGAGTATATGTGAGGGTAAACCCCAAGATGCTATACCACTGTTTACCATACTCCAGGGTAGAGTATATGTGAAGTGGTACACCCCAAGATCTTATACCACTGCTCTACCACCTTCTCGGGGTAGAGTATATGTGAGGGTAAACCCCAGATGTTATACCACAGCTTTACCACCTTCTCGGGGTAGAGTATAAGTGAGGGTAAACCCCAAGATGCTATACCAGGTGGGACTTGGTGTTCATGTATGCCTATTGGTGTTATGTTATATCACGGATCGCGGTGAGGAAGGATTCCACGGCACGATTGATATTATGGGCGTGAGACCCATAGTTATATTTGAGTAGTGACTTTGAGGGCTGCGTCACGACTTGATATGATCGCTTATGTGCTATATCGTAGGTTGGCTATCATCATGTCTCTCTGTTTTTTTAGTGTTATGATTTCATTCTGATACTCTTTGTTCACATACTTGGTACATTCTTGTCTCGACCTCCTTGAAGTGCGTTAAATCTGCATGAGTTTAGATGCTTGATTCGGTGATCGGCAGTGTAGGATCTGCTCGGGGTTTTGGATAAGCTCCTTACATTAGGAGTTTATCTTTGGTATATGTCCTTGATGCAGGCTTTGTATAGTTTTAGATGCAGCGGGGCCTTGTCGTCATAGTTCGATTTAACTCGCAAGTGCTGTATTCATATGTGGGATTGGACTCGTATGCGGTGTAGTGTCTTTTGTTTATGTATATATGGCGGCACTTCGGCTTTGCCACTTACTGCGTCACGTTTGTTTTAAAAGAAAAAAAAAAGGTGTTATTTGATTCATGACTTAATTGTATTGTTAAGGTAGAAGGGTGCCTGGGTAGGGCACGATCCGCGAGCAGGTTGGTGTGACACGAAGTCTTCCATCGTCGAGGAGGTGAAGAGGCAGTTTGAGGATCCAGTTCGACACGTTATCGTGTCTGACTCTTCGTGAGGCAAGGGTCGCGCGAAGCACTGATGGGGTGCTAAGGTTTGAGGCGAGTTGTGTGTTCGGATGTTTCAGGACTTGGCGGAGTTCTTGGGGAAGCACACAACGGCGTTACTCTATCCGTCGAGTCGACCAAAATGTACCACGACCTTAGATCGTGTATTGGTGGGATGGCGAAGAGGGCGTTGCGAGTTCGTAGCTCGGTGCCCGTATTGTCGGCGGTGAAGGTAGAGCACGAGAGGCACGGTGGTTTATTCTGACGATAGAGATCGGGCACGGAAGTGGGAGGTAATCAACATGGACTACGGTATACCGTATTTCCAGTATATGCGTGGGGCGTGCGTAGAAAATTTGAAACTTGTATTAGGCTTGGCGAATTAATTTTGTTCACAACACGTTTAGAGTCGTTTTTTAAAGCGTTTTCCACGACTTTCGTAGGAAAATTCGGCTATGTCATTTTTAATTTTACGGATTTTTGAGAGACGAAGCGTGTTGGGCCAACAAGAGGCGCCACGGCACCTCCGTTAGCGGACGTAAGGGGCGGATTGGGCGAATTGAAGAGGGAGTTGGTAGGATATTTTGTGTGTTAGTTGGTTAAGGACACATGGGTGAATCTTGGCCCTACACTTGCTATGCACAGCTAGATCTTGGCCATTGGTTGGCCTTGGCTTGTGCTATAAATACCCCCCTTAGGATGACTTCTTCATCCATTCCAAATATTTCCTAAGTGTTAGAAATCCTCCCTCCCTTGAAAGAGTTGTTCTCGTCCTCCCCTCCCTTGGCCGAGTCCCCACAGTGGGGTAGTAGAGGGTATGCACACTAGCCTAGTTGCTTTCGTATAATACCCCCCCCTCTTGGTAGAAATACTCTCAAAAGTATTGTTATAATGCCCAAATTACCTTAGCCGTATACCTTGTAGTATTCTAAGGTTATACTTATACGAAAAGCCCAGAAATACTATTATACTTCCCTTCAGTCACAAAACCGAAACCCTAAGTAAATCTTCACCCGTAGTTGAAGTTATAAGTAGAAGTTGGTTAGAACTTCTAAGGGTTGTTTGGAGGAGTCGAACCGCGGAGTAGGAGCTAAACCTTGCTCAGGAGCGACATTTAAACTCGGATAATTATGGGCTTATCGAGGTAAATATCTTGTCCCCCTATTGTAATTGGAAATTACATGTTGTTAGATTATATAGTTGAAGTATACTATATATAGTCTTGAAACGTTGTTATCGTGATGTCTTTTGACTTAAGCTGAATAATAAGAAACCTTTTGAAGAAATCTTGACTGTATTTACATAGAATTTGTATTCTGATGAGACTTGTGTAGCTTTTAGGTGAGGTAGAATTGTGCGTCGGATTAAGCGTATAACCCCACGGTTGGCTTGGTAGCGGCCAGATAGAGGAGGAGATTTCTGTTTGTTGCGAAGTCTGCCGAATTTTATGTAGAATGTTCAACGAAGGGATCTAAATTTTAATAAGCGCCGTGTGGCCTTATAGGTTGAAGTACTACCTATGGCGCGATCTACTGGCTAAGGAGTAGCCGCCGGTTGGAGGTACTTGGGCGTTTTGCTATTAGTCGATACTCGCGAGGTATGTGAACCTCTTCCTATCTCTTCTAGCATGATATGTGTGAACTATGTAGTGCGGTGAGGCGTACATGTGCTAAATGTATTTGATTGGTTTAAAACATAAAGTGTTATAACGGCTTTATGGGAAGTTGGTTATAACGACTTTATGTTGGTAAGAAAATACTTGTGGTTTTAAAAGGTAAGCGATTTGAACTATAAGCGGCTTATTATGTGTTAATAAAGAACTTGAAGTATTTCAAAAGATTTTGAATCATTTGAAAGAAGAAGTAATACTTGGTTTTGAAAACTTAAGAGTTATACTAACTTTATGGGAAGTTAGGTAATAACGGCTTAAGAATGTTTTCTTGATTTGGAAATCAGAATGTGTATCGACAAACCAACTGCGGCGTTAATAAAGGAAATGTTTTGTGATTAAGTATTATTAAAACCGATGAAACTTCCATCTGCATAGAAGCTAAGATGAGACAAAATGATATTTCTAGATCATGGTCTTTGTAATAAGATTGTTATAAACAAGAATATCCTACTCACATATAAGGCTTATGTTCTCAGTTGTTTAAAGGAGAATTATATTCTTAAATGAATAAGACTATGAACTCTGAAACCTTTCTAAAAGGCAAACTTGAACATTGGAAAGAATGTGGCTACTTGATTTTACAAAGAGAAGTAATTGATTTACTCTAAAAGATAATCACTCTATTTTCATATACTACAGTGTGTGTGGTTTTTGTGAAATGCGTATCTTTTAAAGATTTAATGTATGAAGTACTTTGGGGATAGGTACGAACTTGTTAGTAGAAAGTACCTTGTGTGAATAACTTGATTGTATTGGTTTGTGATAGCCTTGTAATACTTTCTTGTTGATTTGATAAGTAAGCGTGTTAGGATGCTACGTGTGTTAGTATCTTGTGATTATTGTGTAAGGGGTCACTCTTGTTGTGCTTACGTTGTCAAGCGTTAAGCGTTGTCTTGTTATTGTATCACATACCCTCGACTTATTATACAGGGCTTGCCACCGCGATGCGGTCTATCGGCTGTCACGATCCTTGTGACTATGCGGTCGCGGTAGCTCGGGATTGATCATTCGGGTGTTTAGCCCGACGCGGGGATTCCTATGCGGTCTGTTGAGACTATGCGGTCTTTTGAGACTATGCGGGCTGCGGGAGCCTAGGCGGATACCGAGGTTAGCGCGCCGATCACGGGTATACCTCGGTGATGCAGGACCATGATTCGAGAATACCTCATGCGGGTGCATGGGTGACCTATGCGGGCTGCGAGAGTTCGAGGATAGACGCAAGCATTGATATTGCGGGCGAGTGGCGGCCGATCATGTAGTGCGGTCTAGAAAGACCTCGGGATACGATTTGTGGTATTTTTGATGCTTGTGGGTCTTAGTAGTCGGCTATGCCTTCGTACTTGCCGTCACGGTTTTATTGTGATAACTTTGAGGCGTGAGTCACGACTTGACATATTTGCTTATTTATTGTGAATCGTAGTTTGGTTATCATACATGTCTCTGCTTTATATAGACTACTATGATTTCATTTCTGATTTATTTTGATTTCACATACTTGGTACTGTTATCTTGACCTCGCCCGAAGTGCGTTCATGCCGCGGTAAGGTACACGATCGTTGATCCTCGCTCTTAGGGTCACGATTCGGCGTTTGGGAAAGCTCGTTTCTCGGAGGCTTATCTTGGTATAGTCCCTGTCGTTGTAGGTATTTACATTCGGGGTATGGCGGGCCACTGTCGCCATTGTTGTCGTATCATTTCTTAGAAGTGCATGTAAATCTGTTGTGGGCGGGGTTGTAAAAGGATTAAACTGTTCATTTGTAGGAGTTGTTATTTATATATATGCCAGAAAGGCAAGTTTTCCCTCGATTCTTGTTTTGTACTTCATTTGTTTCATGTATGTGTTTTATGTTCGTGATTACTACGATGTTGTATCACTAGGGTGCGGGGTAGGCACGATCACGACCCATTCGGTCGTGACAAAAGTGGTATCGAGCGATTAATCCTCGGAAAGTGTCTCTGAACCACTATCCGATGAGTCTTGATTATCGGTGTGTTGTGCACGCACGAATAATCGAGAGGCTATAGGATATTTAGGATTAGTTTCTATTTCTTCTCACTCGGAGATCGTGCCTTAGAGTTTGTGTTGTAAGTTGGACCTCTAACGTATTTCTTTCCCTTACCGTTATGCCTCGCGTGGCAACCGGCCAGAGGGCAAAGCGGCAGGAGGCTGCGAGTAAATCTGAGAGGGTTACGTGGGCACAAGCCCAATTATCACCTGGGGTGGTGTTTCATTCGGGGAGTTCTGCGGCGTCACTAGCCCCAAAGAGTTTGCTTACGGCAGTGATTCCTCTGCGGCCATGATATTTGAACCTTCGCGGCCAAGGAGCGAGAATATAGATTTCAAGGAGGCGACCTGTTACTAACTATGGATTTGACTACCGGAGAGTATACCGATGTACGCGAGTCTTGATGACTACCTAAGAAGGTTGTGCAAGTAATTCTTGATTGAAGCGAGCATGGCACGTATGCGGGCTATGCAATGCAGGCGAAAGCGTAGAGATCGGCGGGTTAGCGAAGGACAACGAAGAGGGCGAGCGGCGAGTCCTTTGGTAACTTTCGGCGAGTCACCTCGCGTGGATTAGATTATGCACATCCACGGTGCGAGAGGTCCTCCACGGGGTTCGGGGCGTTCGGGGTATGCGAGGAGTTGGTTAGAACTCCGGGCTTCCGTTCACGATCACACGAAGGTTCGGCCGTACGGATTGATTTTTCTCGGTGTTCAGCGATGTGAGCGCCATCGGGGAATGTCATCTTTTAGGTTGGTACTTGTTGTACCTATGACCGTCAGGGTCTGGTGTCGAAGGAGTGTCCTGGTAGGAGGACTTAGCCTTCAGAATCGGCGGGTAGTTCGTCACATTCCTTAGCTATGCGCCCTACGGGGCAGGTTTGATTAGAACAACTAAGGGGAGTGAAGCAGTAGATACAGATAGATCTTTAACCCTCTAGGGTTTAGTATGTGTGATAAGGTGAGTATACCTTAAGTGTTTATTCTGATAGCATTGTGTAAATGGTGATTAGAAATCTTGGTTAGTTAACCAAGTAAGATTTGGGGGATAGAGAAAGTGTGAGCCTTAGAGTGTTATACGTAGAGACCTTAGAGGTAAGGCCATCTCGAGTAAAAGATGTATTGTTTATGTTTGATCCTTATAGGAGTGCATAGTGCACGTGAGTTATGTTTGTGGGATTAGTCCCTGAGTAGTGAGGAATGAAAGAGGGTAGTTGAGCTAAGAAGACCGCTAGGTTTTCGAAACGTGATTAGTAAGATTGTTCCGGATCGGGGAGCTAGTATTGTGCGCGTTGCCGGGTCGGGTTGAGGCCGTTGCGGGTCAACCGCGGTAGTTTTGGTGGTGGGGTCGGGTTGTGGTGGTCGCCTTGTGTTAGGGTTGTGAGGTGTTAGGCCCAAGTTTAGTTAACCAACGTCTAATTCGTGGATCGTTCGACGATGAGTCGGGCCGAGGAGGTCAGCCGTCTTGTCTTCTAGCAAAGACCGTTTACTCGGCAGAGGGTTATGCGAGATGATATATCAGAAAGGTTGTAAGGCTGCACGAGGTGCCTACCTTCACCTTATGTCAGACAGTGGAGCCCAGGTTGCGGCTGTTTCTTTTCTGGAGGTTTTACCAGGCAAGGTTAAGAACTCAGGTGAGTCTCAGAATCGCATTCGCCCTCGGGCCAGTGTGTGGATTTCAGGGGTAGTTGTGAGGATTGTTGTCTCCTGTAGAGGGAGCGTTTAAGCTACCATTTCAGTGTTCGGATGTCACCTTTTGAAGCCTTGTAGGGGCGGAAGTGTAAGTTGCCGGTCGATTGGTTCGACGTTGGCAAGGTTCAGATCGTTGGTTCAGGCTTGTTCCGGATTGTGGATAGTGAAGCTTGTCTAGAAGAAGTTCTAGCGGCTCGGAGAATCGTCGCGGATAATCGGCGGCGACGCTTAGAGTTCGGAGTTGGCGGTCGGTCTTCTTAAAAGTACCACCGGGTTGGGTGTGAGTTTTGGAATACTGAGAGGAACTTAGCGAGTTACTTTGGGCCTTTGAGTTCGTGTGAAGAATAGGCGAGTTGCCTATATGTTAGCATTTGCCGTCCGACTTAGGAGGCGGTCGTCGATCTTCGTGTTATGTTCGAGAAGGAAATCGGAGATCCATCGAGTATTCGACTAATGATGACCAAGTTGAAGATGATAACCGAGTTTTGGATCGGGCGATGTCGAAATGTAGTAAGAGTTCGAATGTCACGGCGGCTTGATGATCGCATGCGGCCGGTACCATTTGTTGGGTCGGCAGAGAAGGTTAATGCCTCGAGCAAAGTGACAAAAGTGGTATCATTTTGGTGATGTTAGAGGTGTTTCCTCGTGGACTTGGATGTAAGCATTTTGCGCAAGTTGTTTCGTGGCGGTGTGGCGGGATTGATTCGTAAGTATAGTAGTGAAGACTATCTTGGCGCCGCGTTTGTTTGAGACTTAGAAGGAACATTCGGGACGAATGTTTCTAAGGAGGAGAATGTTATACCGTATTTCGGTATGTACGTGGGGCGTGCGTAGAAAATTTGAAACTTGTATTAGGCTTGGCGAATTAATTTTTGTACCTGACACGTTTAGAGTCGTTTTCGACGAAAGCGTTTTCCACCTTTCGTAGGGAAAATTCCGGCTATATCATTTTTAATTTTACGGATTTTTCCGAGAGGCGAAGCGTGTTGGGCAACAAGAGGCGCCACTGGCACCTCCCGTTAGCGGACGTAAGGGGCGGATTGGACGAATTGAAGAGGGGAGTTGGTAGGATATTTTGTGTGTTAGTTGGTTAAGGACACGTGGGTGAATCTTGGCCTACACTTGCTATCTTGGCTAGATCTTGGCCATTGGTTGGCCTTGGCTTGTCTATAAATACCCCCCTTAGGATGACTTCTTCATCCATTCCAAATATTTCCTAAGTGTTAGAAATCCTCCCTCCCGTGAAAGAGTTGTTCGCGTCCTCCCCTCCCCTTGGCGAGAGTCCCCTCACAGTGGGGTAGTAGAGGGTATGCACCCCCAGCCTAGTTGCTTTCGTATAATACCCCTCTTGGTAGAAATACTCGCAAAGTATTGTTATAATGCCCAAATTACCTGAGCCGTATACCTTGTAGTATTCTAAGGTTATACTTATACGAAAAGCCCAGAAATACTATTATACTTCCTTGATCCACAAAACCAAACCCTAAGTAAATCTTCACGTAGTTGAAGTTATAAGTAGAAGTTGGTTAGAACTTCTAAGGGTTATTTGGAGGCGGTCGGAGCGCGGAGTAGGAGCTAAACCTTGCTCGGGAAGCGGCATTTAAACTCGGATAATTATGGGCTTATCGAGGTAAATATCTTGTCCCCCTATGGTAATTGGAAATTACATGTTGTTAGATTATATAGTTGAAGTATACTATATATAGTACTGAACGTTGTTATCGGCAATGTCTTTTGACTTAAGCCTGAATAATAAGAAACCTTTTCGAAGAAGGAATCTTGTTGTATTTACATGGGTGTATTCTGAGTAGACTTGTGTAGCTTTGGTGAGGTAGAATTGTACGCGTCCGGATTAAGCGTATAACCCCTGGTTGGCTTGGTAGTCGGCCGATAGAGGAGGAGATTTACGCTTGCGGGAGAGTCTTTGCGAATTTTACGTAGAATGTTCTACGAAGGGATCTAAATGTTAATAAGCGCCTTGTGGCCTTATAGGTTGAAGTACTACGTATGGCGCGATCTACTTGGCTTAAGGAGTAGCCGACGGTTGGAGGTACTTGGAGCGTTTTGCTATTAGTCGATACTCGTCGCGAGGTATGTGAACCTCTTCCTATCTCTTCTAGCATGATATGTGTGAACTATGTAGTGCGGTGAGCGTCGTATGTGCTAAATGTATTTGATTGGTTTAAAACATAAAGTGTTATAACGGCTTTATGGGAAGTTGGTTATAACAGCTTTATGTTGGTAAGAAAATACTTGTGGTTTTTAAAAGGTAACTGATTTGAACTATAACTGGCTTATTATGTGTTAATAAAGAACTTGAAGTATTTCAAAAGATTTTTGAATCATTTCGAAAGAAGAAGTAATACTTGGTTTTTGAAAACTTAAGAGTTATACTAGCTTTATGGGAAGTTAGGTAATAACGGCTTAAGAATGTTTCTTGATTTGAAATCAGAATGTGTATCGACAAACCAACTGCGGCGTTAATAAAGGAAATGTTTGTGATTAAGTATTATTAAAACCGGTAGAAACTTCCATCTGCATAGAAGCTAAGATGAGACAAAATGATATTTCCTAGATCATGGTTTCTTTGTAATAAGATTGTTATAAATAAGAATATCCTACTCACATATAAGGCTTATGTTCTCAGATTGTTTAAAGGAGAATTATATTCTTAAATGAATAAGACTATGAACTACGAAACCTTTCTAAAAAGGCAAACTTGAACATTGGAAAAGAATGTGGCTACTTGATTTTACAAAGAGAAGTAATTGATTTACTCTAAAAAGATAATCACTCTATTTTCATATACTACAGGTATTGTGTGGTTTTTGTGAAGTAACGTATCTTTTAAAGATTTAATGTATGAAGTACTTTGGGGATAGGTACCCGAACTTGTTAGTAGAAAGTACCTTGTGTGAATAACTTGATTGTATTGGTTTGTGATAGCCTTGTAATACTTTCTTGTTGATTTGATAAGTAAGCATGTTAGGATGCTACGTGTGTTAGTATCTTGTGATTATTGTGTAAGGGGGTCACTCTTGTTGTGCTTACGTTGTCAAACGTTAAGCGTTATCTTGTTATTGTATCACATACCCTCGACTTATTATACAGGGCTTGCCACCCTTGATGCGGGTCTATATGGCTTATGCGATCCTTGTGACTATGCGGTCGCGGTAGCTCGAGATTGATCATTCCGGTGTTTAGCACGATATGGGGATTCCTATGCGATGCTGTTGAGACTATGCGGTCTTTTGACACTATGCGGGCTGCGGGAGCCTAGGCGGATCGAGGTTAGGCGCCCGACGCGGGGTATACCTCGGTGATGCAGGACCATGATTCGAGAATACCTCATGCGGGTGCATGGGTGACCTATGCGGAGGCTGCGAGAGTTCGAGGATAGACGCAGCATTGATATTGCGGGCGAGTGGCGGCTTCGATCATGTGGTGCGGTCTAGAAAGACCTCGGGATACGATTTGTGGTATTTTTGATGCGTGGGTCTTAGTAGTCGGCTATGCCTTCGTACTTGCCGTGCGGTTTTATTGTGATAACTTTGAGGCGTGAGTCACGACTTGACATATCGCTTATTTATTGTGAATCGTAGTTTGGTTATCATACATGTCTCTGCTTTATATAGACTACTATGATTTCATTTCTGATGTTATTTTGATTTCACATACTTGGTACTGTTATGTCTGACCTCGCCCGAAGTGCGTTCAATCTGCGAGTAAAGGTACACGATCGTTGATCCTCGCTCTTAGGGTCACGATTGGCGTTTGGGAAAGCTCCGTTTCTCGGAGGCTTATCTTAGTATAGTCCCGTCGTTGTAGGTATTTACATTCGGGGTATGGCGGCCCACTGTCCGCCATTGTTGTCGTATCATTTCTTAAGTGCAGTAATCTTGTTGTGGCGGGGTTGTAAAAAGGATTAAACTGTTCATTTGTAGGAGTTGTTATTTATATATATGCCGAAAGGCAAGTTTTCCTCAGATTACTGTTTTGTACTTCATTTGTTTCATGTATGTGTTTTATGTTCCGCTGATTACTCTGATGTTGTATCACTAGGGTGCCCGGGGTAAGGCACCAGTCACGGGCCCAGATTCGGGTCGTGACAACTTCATCACAGGATTACCTCGCACTCAGAGGAGACATGATTCTATATGGGTTATCGTCGACAGGCTGACGAAATCAGCCCACTTTCTTCCCGTCAGGATGACTTTTTCGGCTGAGGATTATGCCAGACTTTACATCCGAGAGATCGTCAGACTGCATGGAGTCCCTATTTCGATCATATCAGACAGAGGAGCCCAGTTTACGGCTAACTTCTGGAGGTCTTTCCAGAGAGGTTTAGGGGCCTTGGTGAGCACAATCTGCATTCCATCCACAGACAGACGGACAGCCGAGCGCACTATCCAGACTCTTGAGGATATACTGCGAGCCTGTGTTATAGACTTCAGGGGTAGCTGGGAGGATCATTTGCCTCTAGTTGAGTTCGCGTACAATAATAGCTACCACTCCAGTATTCAGATGGCGCCTTATGAGGCCTTGTATGGGAGGAAGTGCAGATCGCCTATAGGTTGGTTCGATGTGGGCGAGTGCGGCTAGTGGGACGATTTAGTGCAGTGAGCGATGGATAAGGTGAAGCTTATCAGAGTGGCTATTAATGACTCAGTCGGCGAAGTCGTATCACGAGATCATCGTCGTCGGCATCCGAGTTCGAGGTTCATGATTGGGTTTTCCTAAAGTGTCACCCATGAAGGGTGTGATGAGATTCGGGAAGAAGGAAACTCAACCCAGTACATTGGACCGTTTCAGATTTTCGCGAGGTAGGCAAGGTTGCCTATGAGTTGGAATCTGCCGTCCGATCCGGAGGCGGTGCATCCGGTTTTTCACGTATCTATCTTTGAGGAGATGTATCGGGGATCCATCTAGGTACACCGATTGTGATGTTCGGTGACCAGGGGTTATCGTATGAGAGATTCCCATAGCGATAGTCGATCGTCGAGTTAGGCGTCTGCGGACCAGGATGTGGCTTCCAGTCAAAGTCTTGTGGCGAACGAGCTTAGGGAGGAGATGACGTGGGAAGGCGAGGAGGACATGAGGCGGAGGTATCCTCACTTATTCCCACACCTCCGGTAACTTACTTTCCTATTCTTTGGTTTAATTTTCGTAAATTGTTAAGTGTTATATTGTGGCCATGTGTGGCAACCGCTGTTTGAACTTTATCGATAAGCTGTCTTGGGAAGGAACATTCGGACGAATGTTTCTAAGGAGGGAGAATGTTATACCGTATTTCGGAGTATGTGCGTGAGGCGTGCGTCACGAAAGTTTAGTTAAAGTTAGGCCAAGTTCGAAATTGTGCACAACTCGCTAAAAGAATCGTTTCCGCGAAGCGTTTCCACGACTTCCGTAGGGAAAATTCGGCTATGCCATTTCTAATTTTTGCGGATTTTTAGAGAGGCGAAACATTTTGGACCAGCGGGAGGCGACACTTGGCACCTCCAATTGATGGACTTGAAATCGTCCGTTGGGCCAATTGGACTTGGAATGGCACGTTTTTGTGCCTTTGCACAAGTCAAGGAGTTGGTAGGATATTTGTGTGTAGTAGATAGAATGGACACTTGCCTAAATCCTCACCCTACACTTGCCTTGCACTTGGCATCATCTTGGCCCTTGGTTGGCCATGGTTTGACCTATAAATACCCCCTTAGATGAAGAGTTCTTCATCCACAAAATTACTTCAAGTCTTGAAAAATCCTTCCCTCTCCTTTGTGAGCATTTCGTCCAAAGCATACCCCCTGAGTGAAGTTGGCGAGGCCTCCCCACTGCCTAGCCGAAATCTACCCCCTCCTTGGTAGAAAAGTTGCCTTCTAGTATTGTTATAATGCCCAAAATACCCTAGCCCAAATCCCTTAGTCCTTAGTAGAAGTTGTGAAGAACTTCTAAGGTTTCTTGGAGCTACCGGAGCGTACAACCTAGGAGCTAAACCTTGCTCAGGCGCGACTTTTATCTAGGATATTATTGGGCTTACCGAGGTAAATAATCCTAACCCTCTTTTGAATTAGAGAATGCATACTGTAGTAGTATAAGAATAAGTATTAAATACTTAGAAGAATATCACAGAATAGAATTGAATCATTATCACGAGAAGGGTTTAAAAGAAGAATAATCAAATTGTACTTACATAGGACTGTTTTCACAGTAGACTTGAGTAGCTCACCGGGTAGGGAAGTGCTGCCCAATTTTCCGTAGGATATAGAACCCTCTGCTTAGAACTGTTTACAGAGTAGTCTAGACGTTGATAGACGTGTCTGACTATTATAGGTTGATTTCTCTGCGCGCGACATATTCAACTTGGCAGGTGGTTTTCGCTGAGAAGGTATGTGATTCTTCCTAAAGCATGATATTTTAAAGTATATATGTAGTACGGTAGACGTACATGTGTTAACTGAATAATAACCACGGCAATGTCTTTTGACTTAAGCCTGAATAATACTTACGGCAATGTCTTGCGACTTAAGCCTGAATAATAAGGATCTGAAAGCATTTCAAAAGAATACTGAATCATTTTTAAACAGAAGAGAACAAATTGGTTTTTAAAACAGAAGCTTAAGAGTTATACTAGCTTTATGGGAAGTTAGGTATAACCACTTAAGCTTGATAAAAGAAACAGTTTGCCTATGTGTTTATAACAGACTTATATTGATTTGTGAAAAGAATAATAAGATGGTTTGATAAGTAGACATGATATGATGCTATGTGTGTTAGTGTCTTGTAACGTTTGTATAAGAGAGTATTCTTGTTGTGCTTATGTTGTTTAACGATAAGCTGTTATGTTAGTATAATATCACTCACCTCTTGACATACTACCGGGGGTTAAGCTGCCCTCCGATGCGGGGTAGACTCAGGCGGTCTGGGACCATGATTCGAGAATACCTCATGCGGGTCCAGGGACCTATGCGGAGCTACGGGAGTTCCAGGTTAGTGATGCGGGGTTATACCTCATGCGGTCTATGTGGCCATGCGGACTACGAGTCCAGGACGATGCCGAGGAGTAGCTACCCTCGATGCGGGGTTACATACCCTATGCGGGCCTATATGAGTGGCCTATGCGGACTACGGGAGTCCAGGATTAGGCTTGCATGGTGATACTACGGGCAATTGGCCCTGCTTCGATCATTCGCAGCCTAGAAAAGACACATTACTGATTTACCTATTGTTGCTCTTGTTTATGATGTGGCACTATGCGGTTCCTCGTTGTTTCATACATACTTGCAAAACTGATTTTAAAATGATATGTTTTCATTTAAGTACTTTCTGATTTCATATACTTAGTACTGTTATCGACTTCCTGGAGTGCGTTAAATGCCGCGGTAAGGGCAAGAAGGTCCTAGATCCACATCCTTAGGATCTCTTCCGGGGTTGTCAGTAGCTCCATCTTCTCCTGAGGCTCTACTTTTGGGTCTGATCTCCCTCTTGTAGATAGTTTTGTCTGATCGGTATGGCGGGGCCTGTCCGCCATAGTTGTTTATTTCCTTAAGTGCGTAGTCGTATGTTATGCAGTTGGGATGTAGCGCAAACCTTGGTTTATGTATATATGCCGAAAGGCAACCCTTTTCTCGAAGCGTATCATTTACAATTATTTCATGTCTTGTTTTATATTCCGCTGATTTTCTCTGATGTATGACTACTTGGGTGCCCGGGTAAGGCACCAGTCACGGGCCCCGGAACGGGTCGTGACATGCCCATGTAACAATAATAATGGAAGCATACCCGTGGAATCTTCCGTCACTGCCGGTACGTCCAAGTAAGTTCTCAACAAATCAACCGGCCCTCCATCGAGAGAAGCGGTAGTATAGAAACACAATTCTTGCACAACAAAGGCTATCACAACAAGCATAGGCAAGTTACACAACAACAAGCATAGGCAAGTTATACACAACTCAAGGTACTTTCATTTTATGTCAAAGTCCGGGTTTTAACCCTAAAGTACTACGTACGTTAAATTCCTTTTAAAGATCCATTTCTTTTACAAATGTCACCCGATACCCGTAGTATAAAAATAGAGTGACTAACATTGTTAAGTAAACCAAAACACTTCCTTTTGTAAAATCAAGTAACAACATTATTTTCCAAACGTTCAAGTTTGCCTAATTTCAAATGCTCAAGTTTCTCATTTTCGAAAAGGTTTCGTAGTTCATAGTTTTAATCCTTTAAAACAATTTGAGAAACATATGTCTTATGTGTGAGTAGGTTATTCTTGTTCATAACAATCTTATTAAAGCAACCATGATCTAGAAAATGTAATATCATTTTGTCTCATCTTAGCTTCTATGCAGATGGAGGTTTCTACTGGTTTTAATAATACTTCATTATTCAATACATTTCCCTTTATTAGCGCTGCAGTGGTTTGTTCGATATTTATTCTGATTTCTGAAATCAGTAAAACATTATTCCCTTTAAAAACCAAGTACTCATTACTCACGAATGAGGTATCACACTTTTTAACAAACTTCATGTTAATTTAATTAAGTCAAATCTCTTATCTTATAAAAATCAAATAACCATTCTTTTTATCTTTCTTAAGTCGTTATACCTAACTTCCTATAAAGCTAGTATAACTCTTAAAACCAAGCATTATTCTTCTTTCAAAAAGGTTTCTTATCTCTTTTGAAATACTTCAAGATTCTTTATTATTCAGGCTTAAGTCGAAATACATTGCCAATAAACTACGTTCAGTTAACACACGTACGTCTACCGTACTATATATATATATATACTTCAAGATTCTTTTTATTCAGGCTTAAGTCAAAGACATTGCCGATAACTACGTTCAGTTAACGCACGTACGTCTACCGTACTATATATATATATATACTTTTAAAATATCATGCTCAAGAGTATAGGAAGAATCACATACCTCGCGACGATTATCGACTATTAGCAAAACGCTCCACGGCTATAACCCGGCTAGCCTTGTCCACCTTTCCAAGTAGTACAAGCTACTCGCAGAACATTCAACCAATAAAGGTTATAAGTCTACTGTAAATACAGTCCTATGTAAGTACAGTTTAATCTTCTCTTTTAATATTCTTCTGATGTGATATCAATTCAATTCTCTTCTTTTATACCATCCTTAAACGTCTTATATTCATTTCTATACTACTACAGTATGTAATTCCAATTACAACAGAAGGACAGTAGTATTTACCTCGATGAGCCCAAAATTATCCAAGTATAAACGTCGATCCTGAGCAAGGTTTAGATCCTACTCTGGGCGCTCCAACCCGCTCCAAACAACCCTTAAAAGTTCCCAAACAAATTCTAATTAGCACTTCAACCAACTATGAAAATTTCCTTAGGGTTTCGTTTTGAGACATAAGGTAGTATTTCCGGGCTCTACGTATAGAGGGTACTACAAAGGTTTTGGGCTAGAGTATTTTGGCATAACAACAATACTTGGAGAAGTATTTCTATACCACAAAAGGGGGGTGTATTTTACGAGAACAACTCAAGGTAGGGGGTATACCTCTCGGCCACACCACTAGGAGGGGGGGGGGGGAATAACTCTCGGCCAAGGGGGCCTCACGAAAGGGGGAGGGGGGGTGTTCTTGGACGAGAACACTACACTTAAGAGGGGGAGAAGGCTTTCAAGACTTAGAAACAATTGAGGGATGAAGAAAACCTTCAAGCAAGGGGGGTATTTATAGGACCACCAATGGTCAAGATCAAGCCAAGTGGTAGGCAAGTGTAAGGTGTAGATTAAGCCATGTGTTGTGTGGGTCCCACTTACTCATCAACTACAAAAATATCCTACCTAATCCTTGACCAAGGAAAAGGCAAGAAAAACGCCAAGAATGGCCCTTGAAATCGTCCACTTGAGGGTGACTCTCGTTGGCCCAAAATATTTCCGCTCTCGGAAAAATCCGCAAAAATTATAAATGACATAGCCGTATTTTTCCCTTCGCAAAGTCCGGAAAACGTTTCGTCAAAAAACGACTCTTTACGGGGGTTGTGCACAAAATTTCGTCCTTGACTAACTTTAAGGCTCAAACTTTTCTACGTACGCCCACACGTACATACTCTGGAAATACGGGGTATAACAATTTCACACCCCTAGCCTTAGATATACACCTTGGCCGAAACTTGCCATAGTTGAGCCTAAGTGTTCTTCACTTTTTGGAGTTGGATCTTGAAGATGAGTTGGTTAGGAGCTTCTAAGGGTTGCTTGGAGCGGGTTGGAACGTAAGGAATTGGAGCTAAACGTTGCTCAGGATCGACTTAAAATCTTGGATAATTTTGGGCTTATCGAGGTAATTATCTTAGTCCTTCTATTGTAATTGGATATTACATGTTGTAGTAGTATAGAATTGAGTATAAGATATATGGAAGGATGTTTATAAAGAATTGAATTATATTTACATTGGACTGTATTTACAGTTGACTTTTAGTATTATTGTGGAGTAGAATTGTACACGTCCGGTTAGACGTGTAACCCCACTTTTGGAGTTGTTGGCTTGGTAGCGGGCCTTGATAGAGGAGAGAGATTTATGTGGTTGCGGGAGGGGAGGTTCTTGAATTTTCCGTAGAATAAGGAACCTTGTACTTTGAAATGTTCTACGAAGGGATCTAGGAGTTGATAGGCGTTTTGTGGCCTTTATAGGTTGCAGTACTACGAGTAGCGTATTCTACTTGAAGAGTGGAAAAGGCTAGCAGGGTTACAGTACTGTGGAGCGTTTTTCTAATTGTCGATAATCATCGCGAGGTATGTGAACCTCTTCCTATCCTTTCTAGCATGATGTTGCGAACTATGTAGTACGGTGAGCGTCACGTGTGCTAAAGCAATTTTGGTTGATTTTAAAAGATAAGAGTGGACTTATATTTGACTTGGTATGAAATGTGAAGAACTTGAATTGTGTTAAAGTAGTGAAACCTCATTCGTGAGTAATGAGTACTTGGTCTAGAAAAAGGAATAAGTTATATTAATTTGGAAATGGGAATAACTATCGAACAAGACATTGCGGCGTTAATAAAGGAAAATGTAATGACAATTAATTATATTAAAACGGAGAAACCTCCATCTGCATAGAAGCTAAGATAAGACAAAATTGTATTACATTTCCTAGATCATGGTCTTCTAATAAGAATTATTATAATCAAGTTTTGATTTTCTTAAAATTCCAAAGTAAGAAACTTGATTTCTAAAAGAAAAGAGACTTAAGAATTTGAAGTGTTTTGGTTTAAAAGAAAGCGTGGTTTTGTCTTAAATTTGTTTAAAACATAAAGTGTTATAATATCTTTATGGGAAGTTAGTTATAACGACTTTATGAAAACAAAAGAATGGTTTTATTATTGGATTTAAAATGGTAACTTGATTTTGGGAAAGAGAAGTAACTTGAGTTTAAAAGTATACTTGACGTTGTTTTAAAAAGTGTAAAGTACTTGATTTAAACATAAACGTGTTTGGTACTACGGATAATAGTATCGAGTTGTGTTTTCGTAAACAGAGATCGGTTGGACCGGATTAACGTATGTAGTACGTTGGGGGTTAAAACCCGGAGGTGGTGTCAAAACATGGAAGTCTCAGAGTATGTTAATTTACCTATGCTAGTTGTGATAGCCTTGGTGGTATTACTATATTACGCGTCTCTCGGTTGGAGGCGGTGACTTGTTGTGAATTTGTTGGGCGTCTGCGGTGACGGAGGATTCCAGGTATGCTTCCATTTTGTTTGATCTGGGCCATGCTTATACCGATGAGGGATGCCGGGGAATGCGACCAGGATGCGGGTTAGATGCCCGTACGTTTCATTGGATGTACCGGCAGTGACGGAGGATTCCACGAGTATGCTTCCATTGTTATTATCACATGGACATGTCTACACCGATGAGGGATTCCGGGGGCATGCGGCCATTCAGCGGGTTAAAATCCCGGTATATTATTATTGTCACATGGGCATGTCTACACCGATGAGGGATTCCGGGGGCATGTGACCATTACTATTATTCCATGGGCTAGCTCCCTATGAAGACCTGTCTACACCGATGAGGGATTCCGGGGGCATGGTATATGCGATCATTATTCCATGGGCTAGCTCCCGTGAAGACTGCACTGCGATGAGGGATGCCGAGGGCACGTTATGGCCATGTTACACCGATGAGGGATTTCGGGACATGCGGCCGCGTATTATATATATATATATATATATGTGTTATATATGTGTACGCCGATAGTGAGGTAGGATTCCACTGGCGTCACATGGTTATATGTTACACCTACGGCTGCCGGCAGTGATAGAGGATTCCACGGGCAGGAGGTATATATATATGTATTGTATATGTGTACGCCGACAGTGAGGTAGGATGCCACGGGCGCGTCACATGAGTATGATTTATGTCATAGACTGCCGGCAGTGAGGAAGGAATTCCACGGGCATGAGTGATGACTTGAGGGCGTGAGTCCCCGACTAGACCTGACTGCTTATATGTTGTGTACTGTAGTTTGGTTATCATACATGTCTCCTGCTTTATATAGACTATTATGATTTCATTTACAGTATTTTCAGTTTCACATACTTGGTACCTGTTGTACTGACCTCCTTCGGGGGGCTGCGTTCATGCCGCAGGTAGAGGTACACCGGTTGTTGATCCTCGCTCATAGGATCACAGTTCAGCATTTTGGGAAGCTCCGTTTCTCCGGAGGCTTATCTTTGGTATAGTCCCCTGTCATTGTAGGTACTTGTACATTCAGGGGTATGGCGGGGCCCTGTCCCGTCATAGTTGTGGTTACATTCTTAGAGGTCTGTAGTACTGTTGTAGGCAGGGTTTGTAAGGGATTTAACTATTCGTGTTGGTATTTTTATATACAGGAAGGTAACCGTTTTGGTTAGCCTGTTGCTTATTTCATGTATTGTTTTATGCTTAAGGTTTTTATTTCTGCTGATTTTCTCTGATGATTGTATCACTAGGGTGCCCGGGGTAAGGCACCAGTCACGGGCCCGAGGTCGGGTCGTGACAAAAGTGGTATCAGAGGAGTTAATCCTCGGAAAGTGTCTACAGACCGTGTCTAGTAGAGTCTTGATTATCGGTGTGTTGTGCACCACATCTATAATCAGGAGGCTACAGGATATTTAGGATTAGTTTCCATTCTTCTCACTCTGAGATCGTGCCTTAGAGCTGTGTTATAAGTTGGACTCCCTCTGACGTATTCTTTTTACCCGTTACGTCTCTACGCAAGGCAACCAGGGCCCAGATGGGCAAGGCAGCAGAGCTACGCGAACACGAGAGGTTACGAGAACAAGCTCGGTCATTACGAGATAGTACTTGACGGCGAGTTTTATGATGCCGCTAGCCCAGTGAGTTAAGAGCGGCGGCGATTTCTCACGAGGCCACGATACGAGCCTCAGTTCCGCGGCGAGCCGAGGATATGAGTTCAAGGAGATGGCGATTACTAGCTAGGTGGTGGGGAATGAGGCGGACGGAGCCGGTGGTTCCAGCGATGCGATGATTCACCCTAGATCCGATAGTCTGAGACTTCGGGATTTCTTGAGTTGCAGTTCGCCATAGTTCTATGGATAGAGAGCTGAGGATGATCCTCAGGGTGTCGTGCTAGTTTGGGAGATTGTTATTGTCACGACCCGAACCGGGGCCCGTGACTGGTGCCTTACCCCGGGCACCCTCGTGATACAACATCAGAGAAAATCAGCGGAAATAAAAACATAAACATGAAACAAGAGACATGATAAATAAGCAAAGACCAAAGCAGTTGCATACGTATATATACATAAAAACCGAGCAGTTATCCTTTTACAAACTCGCGCACAACGATTACTGCACCTGAAGTGACAACAACTATGACGGGACAGGCCGCCATACCACGAATGTACAAGAACCTCTGGACTCGGTAACATACCAAAAGATAAGCCTCAGAAAAGCGGGGCTTCCCAATCTGTTGAATGTGATCATGGTGAGGATCCAAAACCGATGTACCTCTACCTGCGGCATGAACGCCGAGGAGGTCGATAACAGTACCAAGTATGTGGCGAAAAATCAGTAAATGAAATCATAACGATCTATATAAAGCAGGAGACATGTATGATAACAAACTACACTCATAACATAAAATCGGTCATGTCAAGTCGAGGACTCACGCCTCAAAGTCATCCTCATGCGTGGAACTCCTTCCTCACCTGGCGATCTAGGTACAAACCATGTGATCGTATAACATGTCTCGGCCCATCTCATGGACCCGATGTAGAAGCGTGTGGAATACATTCCGGTTCATCTCATGAACTTCGGTAGTCGGATGGAATACATTTCCGGTCCATCCCGTGGGCCTTGATGGTCGAGTGAAATACATTCGGTTCATCCCGTAACGCGGTAGTCGAGTGAAATACATTCCCGCTCATCCATGAACGCGGTAGTCGAGTGAAATACATTCGGTTCATCCCGTGAGCGGTAGTCGGGTGAAATACATTCGGTTCATCCTACGTGAGCCGTCGAGTAAAATAAAGTACTTGCACAACAAGGCTATCACACGCAAACATAGGCAAGTTACACACAACTTAAGGTACTATCATTTTATGCCAAAATCCGGTTCGACCTAAAGTATTACATACATTAACTCTTTTAAAAGATACGTTTCTTTCACAAAAGTCACACAATGTTCGTAGTATAAAATAGAGTGACTATCTTTTAAGTAAACCAAAACACTTCCTTGTAAAATCAAGTAACACATTATTTTCCAAGCGTTCAAGTTTGCCTAATTTCAAATGCTCGCGTTTCTCATTTTGAAAGGTTTCGTAGTTCATAGTTTTAATCACTTAAGAATATAATTCTCCTTTAAAACAAATTTGAGAAACATATGCCTTCTGTGTGAGTAGGTTGTTCTTGTCTATTACAATCTTATAAAAGCTGCCATGATCTAGGAAATGTAATATCATTTTGTCTCATCTTAGCTTCTACATGCGGATGGAGGTTTCTCTTGGTTTTAATAACAATTAGTCAATACATTTCCTTTATTAACTTGCAATGGTTTGTTCGATACTTAATCTCATTTCAAATCGGTAAAACATTATTCTTTTAAAACCAACTACTCATTATTCGCGAATGAGGTTTTACAACATTTTAACAAAATTCATAACAAGTCAAACTAAGTCAAGTCTCTTATCTTTCAAGATCAAGTCTCTTAACTTTCAAAATCAAGTCGTGTATAAGTCAAGTCTCTTATCTTTCAAGATCAAGTCTCTTAACTTTCTACAATCAATAAACCATTCTTTTACCTACATAAAGTCGTTATAACTAACTTCCCATAAAACTATTATAACACCTATGTTTTAAACCAACCAAATCACTTAGCACGTATCGTCTACCGTACTACATAGTTCACAACAATCATGCTAGAAAAGATAGGAAGAGGTTCACATACCTCGCGATTATCGACGAATAGCAAAACGCTCAAGTACTTGACCCGTCGGCTACTCCTTAAGCCAAGTAGATCACGCCACACGTAGTACTCCACTCTAAAGCGGTCATAGTACTTTTATCAAACCTTTCTCACCATTGAAGACTTATACCAATAAAAAGCCCTCTAATTCTACGGAAAATTAGCGACTTCCCGTTTTTACTCACTTTTCCATCTTTTCCAAGGCGAATAACGTAATATATATACTATATATATATAAGGCGTAATAATTAAACAACATAAAGAAGGATTACACGCCCACGGTAACGCGGTTTACTATCACGCCTCCATAATAACAATAAGTAAAAGAAGGGGATTACGCATGACCGTGTAGCGGTTTACTATCACGCCCGTAATAATACAATAATTAAAAAGGGGATCACACGCCAAAGCGAACGCGATTGAACAATCTTCCCTTAACAGAAATGTAAATACGGTCCAAAGTAAATACTGTCCAAAGTAAATACAGTCCAAAGTAAATACTGTCCAAAGTAAATACAGTCCAAAGTAAATACAGTCCTTAAGTTGGGGTCCTTGGCCAACTTTGTCCATTTTACTTATCCAATTACTTCATTAGTCATCCAACTTATATTCCATCTTAATATAAGTTATAGTTACTTTGTTAATTACTTCTTCACAAGTAAGATACGTTGTTACCATTTTAATGGCAAACGGCCAATCCTTTCTTTTAACAAGTTAACAAGATCCAACTCTTCCAAACTTTACTCCATATATTATATACTCCATAATATACTTATAATATATGTATAATGACCAATTCACAAAGAGGTTAAGGTTTACTACCTCAAATAGCCCAAAATTATCCAAGAACTTAATGTCGCTCCAAGCAAGTCTTAGCTCCAAATCCTTACGTTCCAATCCGCTACAAGCAACCCATAGAAGCTCCTAACCAACTTCTCTTCAAGAACCAACTCCAAAAAGTGAAGAACACTTAGGGTTTCCAACTAGTAAGTTTCGGCCAAGGCATGAACAATAGGTTAGGGGTGTGAAATCTTTTCCAACTCTTGGTACACAATCTTCCTAACACCTTAGGGAAGAACACTTGAGAGTTTAAGAATTGTTGGACAAATTTAGGTCAAGAAATGGGCTCAAAAACGAGAGCAAGGTCAAGGGAGAAGGGAGGGAATTTCTTGTCTTGAAATGGTTAAGTGTGGAAGTTTTCATCAACTAAGGGTGCATATATAGGACAACCAAGGGCTAGGATGAAGGCAAGTGTGTGGTTGAGATTGGGGACAAGTGTGTGTGGGTCCCACAAGCCACTTGTCCATACAAAATATCTAGCAAGACTTGGCCACTTGTCCACACAAAATATCTAGCAAGACAAGGCCACTTGTCTTGCCACTTGTTAGCAAATTTCGTCCATGAGGCCACCTAGGGGGGTGACACGTGTCGCCCTCCTATTCGTCCAAAATATTTCATCTTCCGAAAATATCCATAAAGGCCAAAATCTCGAAAACAAAGTGGGCCCCACAAAACCGTAAATTCCTCCCGTGGGCCCCACGTGACCAATTCCGGAAATAAAATTCCATAATTCTCTAATATTCCACGAAGTCCAAATACCAAATCTGGGAATCCAATTCCTATTAACGAACCTTTTTCTTCACAAAAACCGGAAACTTTTCCGTCGAAAAATCACATCTTTCTTTCTTTCCAAAATTTCTGTCGTATTCTCGCACATACATCCTCACCTATATACCCTGGAACTACGGGGTATAACATTCTTCCCCCCTTAGAAACATTCGTCCCGAATGTTCATTCTAAGTCTCCAAGCGTCTTGTGTCGGTATAGTCTTCACTCTTATACTTACAAAGCCGATCATGCCACCATGGCGAGAATATAACATGTGCGCAAAACTCAAATCCAAGCCAACGAGGAATCATTTCTAATCTCACAACGGCTCCCACTAGCGATTTACTCTAAGGCCATTCGGCCTTCACGCGATATACTCGTGCGATGGTTACCTAAACTTGGGTCTAGCACGCCGTGACCTACCACTGGCGGGACCACGCCGGCGACACCACTCAACGGGTGCGGGTTGACCCGCAAATGGCCCTCAACCCGACCCCTAAACGCGCCAACTCTTGTTCCCGATCCGGAACAATCTTACTAATTCACGTCATGAAAGCTACCACTTCCATCTCACACTACCCATGTAATTATCCCACAATATTTCCCCGCATACCAAGTACATCGACAAAGACCAACCGTAAAATCACCCACTCAAGACGGCCTCGCCTCTAAGGTCTCCACGTATAAAACTCTAAGGTTCACACTTTCCATGCCCCCACACTTATCCTTCCAACTAACCATGTTTTCTAACTTACAAATAACACAACGCTATCCGTACATAGCACACAATAATAAGATCATCATATCGCGCAAACAAAACTCTAGAGGGTTAAGGATATACCTGTATCTACCGCTTCACTCTAATCATAGGCCTGCCCTGCAGGGCGCATAGTTGTAGAAGGCGATGAACCTACCACTGATCCGGTAGGCTGCGTCATGCTGCCGGTACCCCTCCTATAAGCACATTCTCTCGTCACATGGCCCTGACGGCCGCAGGTGAAACAAGCACCAGTAAAAAGACGACATTCCCCGGGATGACGCCTGCCACATCGTGCACACTGAGGGGGACATGAATCCTGCTGGCTAGAACTCACGTATATCTGTGAACCAGAAGCCCTGGAGCCCTGACCAGCTCCCGAATACCGAGCGTCACGAAGGCGCGGAGGACCACTGCATCTTGGCGAAGGTGCATAACTAGCTCGCCGAGGTGGTCCGCCGCAAGTTACCAAAGGACCTGCATTACGGCCTTCTTCTGCTGATCCCGGTCATTCCGTCGACCTCTCCGTGCCTCACATCCAAGTGCATGAGCCTGCATGCGGGCAATGTCCATGCCCGGCTGAAGAGCTACACCCGAACAAGCCTCTGCCAAGTAATCATCGAGCCCGGTGACGTAGCGGTGCACTCTGTCCTCCATATCGGTCACTAAGGCGGGGACATACCGAGCCAACGAGTCAAACTCCACGTTGTACTCCCTAACCGTACGCCCGGTCTGCCTTAACGTCAAAAATCTGTCGGCCCGAGCCCTCCTCATCTGTGGAGGCAAGAAATGTGCAAGAAATGCCCTTGAGAACTCGCCCCAAACTGCTGGGAGCGCATGTTCCCCTCGGGACAGTTCCCATGAATCAAACCAGTCGACTGCAGTATCACGCAGCTGATGCGAACCCAATACCACCGACTCTGCCTCTGAGACTCTGATCACTCTCATGATCCGCTGTAGCTGTCGGATAAACTCCTGAGGGTCATCCTCAGCTCTCGATCCATAGAACACTGGCGGGCTACAACTCAGAAAGTCCCGTAGTCTCAAACTGTCTGCTCGGGGGTGAACTACGGGTGCTACTGGATCGGAATGCTGCGTCCAGCCTCCTCATATCGGCCACGACCACGGCGATGGAATCGCCATCTCCTTGTACCCCATCTCATCCGCTCCAGTGTGGGGTGGAGGCTCAGTCTTGTAGTCTCGGCGACTGCTGCGGCTCTAAACTCTGCCGGCGCTGGTGGCGTCGCAAATCTCGCCGTCGGAAGCACTATCTCAGGTAACGACTGGGCCTCTGCCCCGGTAACCCTCCGTGCTCTACTCACAGCCTTGCCCTTCTGGGCCCCGATTGCCTTGCGTGGAGGCATAACTGGCACATAAGAATACGTCAGAGGGAGTCCAACTGACAACACAGCTCTAAGGCACGATCTCAGAATGAGAAGAATGGAAACCAATCCTAAATGTCCTGCAGCCTCCTGATTATAGATGTGGTGCACAACACACCGATAATCAAGACTCTACTAGACACGGTCTGTAGACACTTTCCGAGGACTAACTGCTCTGATACCACTTTTGTCACGACCCGAACCGGGGCCCGTGACTGGTGCCTTACCCCGGGCACCCTCGTGATACAACATCAGAGAAAATCAGCGGAAATAAAAACATAAACATGAAACAAGAGACATGATAAATAAACAGGCCAACCAAAACAGTTGCCTTCTGTATATATACATAAAAACCCGAACAGTTATCCTTTTTACAAACTCTGCCCACAACAGTACTACATACCTCTAAGAAGTGACAACAACTATGACGGGACAGGGCCCCGCCATACCACGAATGTACAAGAACCTGCTGGACTCGGGTAACATACCAAAAGATAAGCCTCAGAAGAAACGAGGCTTCCAATCTGAGCGTGATCCATGGTGAGGATCCACAACCGATGTACCTACTGCGGCGTGAACGCGGCCCGAAGGAGGTCGATCTGACGGTACCAAGTATGTGAAATGAAAAATCGTAAATGAAATCATAACGATCTATATAAAGCAGGAGACATGTATGATAACCAAACTCTGACTCATAACATAAAAGCGATCATGTCAAGTCGGGGACTCACGCCTCAAAGTCATCCGCCGTGCGTGGAACTCCTTCCTCACTGCCGTGATCTAGGTACAAACCATGTGATACGTATAACATGTCTCGGCCCATCTCATGGACCCGGTATAGAAAGCGTGTGGAATACATTCGGTTCATCTCATGAACTTCGGTAGTCGGATGGAATACATTTCGGTCCATCCGTGGGCCAGTTGATGGTCGAGTGAAATACATTCGGTTCATCCCGTGAACGCGGTAGTCGAGTGAAATACATTCCCGTTCATCCTGAGCAGCGGTAGTCGAGTGAAATACATTCGGTTCATCCGTGAACGCGGTAGTCGGGTGAAATACATTCGGTTCATCCCGTGAACCGGTAGTCGAATAAAATCTGACTTGCACAACAAGGCTATCACACGCAAACATAGGCAAGTTACACACAACTTAAGGTACTATCATTTTATGCCAAAATCCGGTTCGACCTAAAGTATTACATACATTAACTCTTTTTAAAAGATACGTTTCTTTCACAAAAGTCACACAATGTTCGTAGTATAAAATAGAGTGACTATCTTTTAAGTAAACCAAAACACTTCCTTGTAAAATCAAGTAACACATTATTTTCCAAACGTTCAAGTTTGCCTAATTTCAAATGCTCGCGTTTCTCATTTTCGAAAGGTTTCGTAGTTCATAGTTTTAATCACTTAAGAATATAATTCTCCTTTAAAACAAATTTGAGAAACATATGCCTTATGTGTGAGTAGGTTGTTCTTGTCTATTACAATCTTATAAAGACCATGATCTAGGAAATGTAATATCATTTTGTCTCATCTTAGCTTATGCGGATGGAGGTTTCTACTGGTTTTAATAACAATTAGTCAATACATTTCCTTTATTAACGCTGCAATGGTTTGTTCGATACTTAATCTCATTTCCGAAATCAGTAAAACATTATTCCTTTAAAACCAACTACTCATTATTCGCGAATGAGGTTTTTACAACATTTTAACAAAATTCATAACAAGTCAAACTAAGTCAAGTCTCTTATCTTTCAAGATCAAGTCTCTTAACTTTCAAAATCAAGTCGTGTATAAGTCAAGTCTCTTATCTTTCAAGATCAAGTCTCTTAACTTTCTACAATCAATAAACCATTCTTTTACCTACATAAAGTCGTTATAACTAACTTCCCATAAAACTATTATAACACCCATGTTTTAAACCAACCAAATCACTTAGCACACGTACGTCTCACCGTACTACATAGTTCACAACAATCATGCTAGAAAAGATAGGAAGAGGTTCACATACCTCGCGGCGATTATCGACGAATAGCAAAAGCGCTCAAGTACTTGACGTCGGCTACTCCTTAAGCCAAGTAGATCACGCCACACGTAGTACTCCACTCCTAAAGCGGTCATAGTACTTTTATCAAACCTTTCTCACCATTGAAGACTTATACCAATAAAAAGCCCTCTAATTCTACGGAAAATTAGAAGACTTCCGTTTTACTCACTTTTCCATCTTTTCCAAGGCAGAATAACCGTAATATATATACTATATATATATATAAGGCGTAATAATTAAACAACATAAAGAAGGGATTACACGCCAACGGTAGCAGCGGTTTACTATCACGCCTCCATAATAACAATAAGTAAAAGAAGGATTACGGCATGGCCAGTAACACGGTTTACTATCACGCCGTAACAATACAATAATTAAAAGGGATCACACGCCCAAGCGGACGCGATTGAACAATCTTCCCTTAATGAAATGTAAATACAGTCCAAAGTAAATACTGTCCAAAGTAAATACAGTCCAAAGTAAATATTGTCCAAAGTAAATACAGTCCAAAGTAAATACAGTCCTTAAGTTGGGGTCCTTGGCCAACTTTGTCCATTTTACTTATCCAATTACTTCATTAGTCATCCAACTTATATTCCATCTTAATATAAGTTATAGTTACTTTGTTAATTACTTCTTCACAAGTAAGATACGTTTTACCATTTTAATGGCAAACGACCAATCCTTTCTTTTAACAAGTTAACAAGATCCAACTCTTCCAAACTTTACTCCATATATTATATACTCCATAATATACTTATAATATATGTATAATGACCAATTCACAAAGAGGTTAAGGTTTACTACCTCAAATAGCCCAAAATTATCCAAGAACTTAATGTCGCTCCAAGCAAGTCTTAGCTCCAAATCTTTACGTTCCAATCCGCTACAAGCAACCCATAGAAGCTCCTAACCAACTTCTCTTGAGAACCAACTCCAAAAAGTGAAGAACACTTAGGGTTTCCAACTAGTAAGTTTCGGCCAAGGCATGAACAATAGGTTAGGGGTGTGAAATCTTTTCCAACTCTTGGTACACAATCTTCCTAACACCTTAGGGAAGAACACTTGAGAGTTTAAGAATTGTTGGACAAATTTAGGTCAAGAAATGGGCTCAAAAACGAGAGCAAGGTCAAGGGAGAAGGAGGGAATTTCTTGTCTTGAAATGGTTAAGTGTGGAAGTTTTCATCAACTAAGGGTGCATATATAGGACAACGAGGGCTAGGATGAAGGCAAGTGTGTGGTTGAGATTGGGGACAAGTGTGTGTGGGTCCCATGAGCCACTTGTCCATACAAAATATCTAGCAAGACTTGGCCACTTGTCCATAAAATATCTAGCAAGACAAGGCCACTTGTCTTGCCACTTGTTAGCAAATTTCGGCCATGAGGCCACCTAGGGGGTGACACGTGTCGCCTCCTATTCGTCAAAATATTTCATCTTAGAAAATATCCATAAAGGCCAAAATCTAGAAAACAAAGTGGGCCCCACAAAGCAGTAAATTCCTCAGTGGGCCCACGTGACCAATTCAGGAAATAAAATTCCATAATTCTCTAATATTCCACGAAGTCCAAATACCAAATCTGGGAATCCAATTCCTATTAACGAACCTTTTCTTCACAAAACCGGAAACTTTTAGTGAAAAATCACATCTTTCTTTCTTTCCAAAATTTACGCCGTATTCTCGCATACATCCTCACCTATATACCACGGAACTACGGGTATAACGATTATACCTACGACCGTCAGGGCCATGTGATGGGAGGATGTCCAAGTAGGAGGATACAAGAGGATGACTCGACCTCTGGGTCGATTGCGAGTTGATTGTTCGGGAGAAGGGGTGTTAGTCGGATGAGGTCACCACCTCGTTGTGGCGTCGTGATAGACTCCATTATGGGAGTGTCGTCTCGCCGGCGGCTTGTATGCTTGCGGCCAGCGGGGCCATTTGGAGAGAGTTTGTCCGACTGCAGTACGGATGTTGAGACTCGACGCCGGGATCGGTGGTTGGTTCATCGCCTTATATAGCTAGGCCACTGCAGGCGTGATTATGATTAGGCGACAAAGGGTAAGTGAGGCGATGAGTTCAGAGATATCTTGACCCAGGAGACTGGTTTATGTTGTTATGGTGGATACATGTTAAGTGCTATGTACGGATAGCATTGTGTTAAGTGTGAATTAGAAAACATGGGTAGTTGAAAAAGGGTAAGTCTGGAGACGAGACAATTGTGAGCCTTAGAATTTATAACAGTTAGGATCTCGGATGCAAGGCCGTCTTGAGTGGATGATTTTACAGTTGGTCTTTGTCGAAGTACTTGGTATGCGTGAAATATATTGTGGGATAATTCCATGGGTAGTGTGAGATAGAAGTGGTAGCTTTCATGACGTGAATTAGTAAGATTGTTCCAGATCGGGGAACGAGAGAGTTTGGGCGATAGCGGGTCGGGTTGAGGCCAGATCGCGGGTCAACCTGCAGCCCGAAATGAGGTGGCTGAATTCGCCGACCCGCCTACTACCTCAGGCATAGTCTGTGCCTGAGTTCGTGTAACCCTCTGAGTACCGCTAGCAGCTCCTGCTGCTGCCTTGCCCTTCTGGGCCCTGGTCGCCTTCCGTGGAGGCATAACTGTTTCATAAGAATAGGTCAGAGAGGATTCAACATACTATGATAGCTCTACTGCACGATCTCAAAGAGAGAAGAATGGAAACCAATCCTAAATGTCCTGCAGCCTCCTGATTATAGATGTGGTTCACAACACACCGATAATCAATACTACTGAACACGATGCATAGACATTTTTCGAGGACTAAGCGCTCGATACCACTTTTTCACGACCCGGCCGGGCGCGGTAGTGCCCTACACGGGCACTTACAGTATACATCGAGAGATAATCGTGGAACATACATGAAACTTATAAAATAAAACAACAAAGTTAGCCGATAGGGCTACCTTCCCGACATACATATATACAACCAAGCGATTGCCTCCTTTCTTTTACAAATCGACCCACAATATGTGACTACTGCACCTCTAAGAGTTTTACCATAACAACGATGGCGGACAGGCCCGCCATACCCTGAATACATGAATCTACAACCTCGAGGAAAACCGTACAAGAGATAAGCCTCAAGCAAATGGAGCTTTTTCCCAAAATCGACCGAGATCCTAAGAGCAAGGATCACCAACTGTGTACCTAATACTGCGGGCATGAACGGCCCAGAAGAAGTCGATACAACAGTGCGAATATGGAATAGAAATAAGGTACAACAATTAAAACATATCTGTATAAAAGCATGACAGAGGTAAGTGTAAAAAAAGTAAATACCTGAACCTACCATGTCATTACCATCTCGTGAACTTAATCGTACCTTATTATCTTTTCCCATTTTTCAATAAAAGTTATAGCCACATTCTTACGTATATACTTAGGAAAATCATCAAGTTCACTACCATATAACTTACTTACCTTTCATAACCTAATCCGGCCCTTTACGGAGGGACGCCTATACTACCCGACCCAAACTGGGACGCGATAAAGTCACATAGTCTGCCCATACAGGTATACTGCCCGGTCCATTTCTGGGACGCGATAATGTCATATAGTCTGCCCATAAAGGTATACTGCCCGACCCATTTCTGGGACGCGATAATGTCATATAGTCTGCCCATAAAGGTATACTGCCCGACCCATTCCTGGGACGCGATAATGTCATATAAAATCCGGGAATTTAACCCAAAGTACTACGCACCTCTACTCCTTTAGAAAGATTCTTTTTCAAATAAAACTTCCCAGATACCAACAACCGTAGTATCAAGTCATATCTACCTTTCAAGACAAGTCACAATACCTTTTTAGAAATACAATTATCGGCTTCTAAATCAAGTGACTTCTTCTTAAAAACCTTAAGCAATTGGTACCTTTAAAACAATTTGCCCTTCTTTATTTCAAATCATTTCTTTGCTTACATTATTGGAGAAAACCATTCTTTTAGTCTTCCATAAAGTTGTTATAACCAACTTCCCATAAAGCCGTTATAACTCTTTATGTCTTAGAGAAATTCATTTCCTTTTATAACCAAGAGACTTATACTTTTAAATCGAATTTCATAGCTTTCAAAATACTTCAAGTCTCTTAACTTTTAAGAAAACAAGTTTCTTAACTTTAGAAATCAAGTCTTTCCAAATCAAATATTCTATACATTTAAATCAATTCATTTCTTCCTTTAAGAATCAAGTCCCATAACTTAAAGAAAATAAAGTCTATACCTTGGTGCGTTGTGAATAAGTTATACTTATTTATATCGATCTTAATCAAGTAGCCATGATCTAGAAAATGTAATACAATTTTGTCTTATCTTAGCTTCTATGCAGATGGAGAATTCTACTTGTTTTAATATACTTAATTGTTATTACATTTTCCTTTATTAACGCTGCAATGGCTTGTTCGATACTTATTCTCATTCGTGCCGTAAATTAGCCAAGTCAACTCGACTCTAAATACTTCCTAACGACTCTTACCAACATCCCCCATAAGACTTGGTAAGAACTTAGGATTTCTTAGACGTAGCTTTTACATAGAGTAAATCAATATAACTACCTCTTAACTTCTAAGAGTAGACGGAATCATGAAATACTACTACATGTATATTTCATACATAGAATCATGCCAAAGGAAGGAAGAGGTTCACATACCTCGCGACGATTGTCGACAAGTAGCAAAATGCTCCAAAGTACTTCAACTTTGAGCTATTCCATTCTTCAAGTAGGATACGCTATACTTAGTACTTCAACCTATAATGGTCACAATACGTCCATTAACCTCTTACTTCAAACGTAGAATATTCCAAGTGCTAAGTCACTAAATTCTACGGAAAATCGGACAACACTTCCTTTGTTTCTACTTACTTTGCCACCTTTTTCAAGGCCGAATTCATTAACCAAACACGCCACATTTAAGGCCCAATCACAGCAATTAACAATAGGGGATTACACGCCTACTAGACGTGTAAAATTCCGTCCCACAAACGATATCAAACTAATACAACCTACAAGTCCAATTCGGCCACATAGAGTATAATAACACCAATTCTTATCCAATTTCTATTTCAATCCAAGTTGTTAGCATAACATGATATCAAGTCGCAATCGATTATAACCACTATAATCTTCAAGTTATTAACATGCGACAATTCTAATAACGACCAAATTGTAATCCAATCTTCACAAGGCTTAAATGACATTTCGGATTTAAGACTACAATCAATCCATAATACTTATCAAACTTCAACATATAAAATTCATGCTAGCAACATGTAAAGCTAACAACAACCAATTATATATATAATCTTGTAACACTTTTAAGAGACAAGATTATACCTCAACGAATCTCAATCCAACTCCAAATCCGAATTTGCTCCTTAGCAACTTAGAGTCTCTTCAAGACACTTCAATCCGCTACTAGAGACCCTTAGAACAATGCCAACCAATTTCCTTCAATCTTCCAACCAAAACCTAGAAAGGCAACTAGGTTTTCATTTTGCGACTAATACGAAAACTCTCTTTTTCCGGGATTTTTCTATTGAGATACACTTACAATACCCTCATGAACCTTGGTTTAAAGTGTGGAGCTAAATGGATAACAAACAAAAAAAAAATTGTTGTAGAGAGGGGCAAACCCGAGAGCATGCCTTGTGTGTTCTTCAATTTCTTGGAAATTTTTCTAAGTGTTAGACACACTCTTGCTACTAGTAGTAATATATAGGGACATGGAGGGTCAAGATGTAAACAATTGGGTGGCTTGGATGAGGTCTTACTAAATATCAAGACTTTGTGGACCCATTGACCAAGTCAATTATGTCAAGATCTTCAAGTTGCAAGACTTGTCTTCATAACAAGGGTCAATTGACCCTTTTGTCTATGTCCATATCGACCAAGCTCACTTAAGGGGGGTGACACGTTGTCACGACCCGAACCCGGGCCCGTGACTGGTGCCTTACCCCGGGCACCCAAGTAGCCATACATCAGAGTAATCAGCGGAATATAAAACAAGACATGAATAAAGTGAAGTGTAAAACAGTTATCTGAGAAAAGTTGCCTTTCGGCATAAATATATAACAACTAGAACAGTTACATCCCTTTTTACAATTCTGCCCACAACAGTACTACAGACCTCTAAGAATGATATGACAACAATGGCGGGACAGGGCCCCGCCATACCCCTGAATGTAAGCACTTACAACGACAGGGGACTATACCACTGATAAGCCTCCGGAGAAACGGAGCTTCCCAAACGCTGAACTGTGACCCTCAGAGCGAGGATCAACACTGGTGTACCTCTACCTGCGGCATGAACGCAGCCCCCCGAAGGAGGTCAGTACAACAGGTACCAAGTATGTGAAACTGAAAATACTGTAAATGAAATCATAGTAGTCTATATAAAGCAGGAGACATGTATGATAACCAAACTACGATTCCTGATAAATAGCGATCATGTCAAGTCGTGGACTCACGCCTCAAAGTCATCACTCAAATACAACTATGGGTCTCACGCCCACAACATCAATCATGCCCGTGGAATATCTTCCTCATCCGGCGATCTATGATATAAAAGCACCAAGGAATACATGAACACCAGTCCTACTGTGTCATAATAAAACCGCACGGGGTAATGCGAAGGCATAGCCGACTACTAAAACCCACAGTACCAACAAGGTCATAAATCGTATCATGAGATCTGTCTGCACCGCCACATGATCGGCGGCCACTCGCCGCGAGATCTAATGTCGCGCGTCTAGTCCTCGAACTTCCGCGACTCGCGTAAGCCACTCAGATGGCCCGCATGAGGTATTCCCGCATCGAGGGTAGCTACTCCGGCACGCCCCGGACTCGCGATCCGCGTGGCCACATAGACCGCATGACCATAAAGGCCGCACACTAACACGGAACTCGTAGCTCGCATAGGTCACACAAACCGCATGAGGTATTCTCGAATCATAGGTCACACAGACGCTTTGAGTCTACCCGCGTGGAGGCGCCTTAACCGGAATCATGTCGAGGTGAGTGATATAATACTAACATAACGACTTATCGTTAAACAACATAAGCACAACAAGTGGAAACCCCTTTATACAAACATCACAAGACACTAACACACGTAGCATCCTAACATGTCTACTTATCAAACCATCTTACTACACTTTCCAGAATCAATACAAGACTTTCATAAAAAAAATAAGTAAACCGTTCCTTCTATCTTCCTTAAGTCGTTATACCTAACTTCCCATAAAGCTAGTATAACACTTAAGCTTTTAAAACCAAGTATTTCTTTTCTTTCCAAAATGGTTAATAACTCTTTTGAAATACTTCCAGATTCTTATTATTTAAACTCAAGTCAAAAGACATCAAAGTAAAACCAAAACAATTTCCATACCTTCTTTTAAAACAAAGGCACTTCTCCTTTAAAAGTCAAGTAGCAATATACTTTTAAACCAAGTGTCTTACTCTTTTAAAAACAAGTAATCTATACCTTTAAATCAAATTACTTCTCCTTTCCCAAAATCAAGTTGTTTATAAGTCAAGTTATCATTTTAAATCCAATGATAAAACCATTCTTATTTTCAAATCAAGATAACTTTATTCTTTAAAGACCACACACCCATTAATCATGAGTGAGATTTTACAACTTTTAACATAATTCAAGTCCTTAATGTTTCATAACAAGTCACTTAACTTTGGAATCAAGTCAAGGACACAAAAGGAAAATCAACTTCCTTTAAACACACGTGCGTCTACCGCACTAAATATATTTCACAAATATCATGCTAGAAAGGATAGGAAGAGGTTCACATACCTCGCGACGATTATCGACAATTAGCAAACCGCTCCAAAGTACTCTAACCTTGCTCGCCTTTTCCACCCTTCAAGTAGAATACGCTACTCGTAGTACTTCAACCTATAAAGGCCACAAAGCGCCTATCAACCTCTAGCTCTCTTGGTAGAATAATTCTAGATACAAGATTCCTTATTCTACGGAAAATTCAGCGGACCTCCCCGCATGACCACATAAAACTCCTCGCCAAGCGAGGCCTACCAAACCAACAATTCGGGGGTTACACGCCTAACCTGACGTGTACAATTCTACTCCACAATAATACTACAAGTCTACTGCAAATACGGTCAATGTAAATATAGTTCAAATCCTTATAATTATACTTCCATATATCTTATACTCAATGATTAACTACTGACATGTAATTTCCAATTACAATAGGGACATAGATCATTACCTCGATAAGCCCAAAATTATCCAAGATTATAAGTCGATCTGAGCAACGTTTAGCTCCATTCTGACGCTCAACCCGCTCCAAGCAACCCTTAGAAGTTTCCAAATAACTTCTCTTAACACTTCATCTAAGCTATGAAGATTTTTCTAGGAGCTTCGTTTTTGCGACTAAAGGAATAAAGTAGAATTTAGGGCTCTAGTATTGAAATAACTTGGAATACAACTAGGGATACTAGGCTAAGGTATTTGGGACTATATCAACACTTGAAGAATTTTTCCTACACCAAGGGAGAGTAGGGCGAGAACCTCAACAAAGGGAGTATTTTGTGACTTAGAATCTCAAAGTGTGGATGAAATAAGTCTTGAAACAATGGGGTATTTATAGGAAAATCAATGGCCAAGATCTAGGCAAGTGTGTGGTGAGGATGGGGTACATGTGTGTAGGTAGTTGGCCAACCATTTGGCTACCACAAAAATGGGACAAGTGGCGCCACAAATGGGCCACTTGTCCACCTAAAGCGTCCCAGCGCCATCTCCATTCGCCATGGCCACACGGGGTGACACGTGTCGCCCCTACTCGCCAAAATATTTCATCTTCCGAAAATATCCGCAATGCCAAAAATCCGAAAATAAAGTGGGCCCCAAAGCAGTAAATTCTCAGTGGGCCCAGCGTGACCAATTTCGGAAATAAAATTCCATAATTCTCAAATATTCCAAAAGTCCGAATACCAAATCTGGGAATCCAATTCCCATTAACGAACATTTTTCCTTCTCAAAATTGGAAACTTTTAGTCGAAAAATCACAACTTTCTTCCTTTCCAATTTTAATGTCGTATTTACGTGCGTCCTCATATACATACACCGGAACTACGGGTGTAACATTCTCCCCTCGCAGAAACATTCGTCCGAATGTTCCTTCTCAAGACAGATAACGATCAAGTTCCTCATAGCTTAACCGGTTTGCAAATGCCACGTAGCGCCAGAAAACACCCGCGCAAATACTTACATCAAAGTCCACGAGGAATCACCTCTAACATCACAAAAACTCCCACCCAGGGCTAAAAGATACTCCCGCACCTTCACTTTACAAACGAAATGATCACAACTATGTTCTTAACATGCTCGCTTCTTCCCTTACTCGTCGTGCACTTACCGTGCACTCGAACTCTTTCTCACTTACCACATTTACGCTCTGCTCCGGTTTCAAATCTCGTCATACCCTTTCCGGTGGTACCTTGAAGGCCCACCGTCAACTGAACTCTAAGTGTCGCCGACTATCCGCGACCACGTTGACTCGAGCTGCCAAAAATCTCTTACGGATAAGCACCTTATCCACATCCTGCGAAACAAGTATGAACCAACTATCGAACTTTGCCAACATCGAACCAATCGGCCGTGACTTACACTTCGCCCCTACAAGGCGTCATAAGGCGATATCCGAATCTGAAATGGTAGCTATAAAACACTCCTCAGCGGAGGCAACAATCCTCACACTACCCATGAAATCCAAACACCGGCAGAGGCGAATGCGATACTGAGACACACCTGAGTTCCTAACCCTTCCTGGTAAAACCTCCAGAAAAGAAACAGCCGTAAACTGGGCTCCACTGCCTGTCATAAGGTGAAGTTAGGCACCTCGTGCAACATTCCAACCTTCCTGATATAACATCTCGCATAACCCCTCTGCCGAGTAAACGGTCCTGGCTGAAAGACAAGATGGTCTGACCTCATCGGCCCGACTACTGGTCGAACGCATCCACGAACTCGTACGCTGGTTAACTTAACTTGGGCCTAACACCCTCGTGACCCGATCATCTAGCGGGACCACCTCAACCTGACCCCACCACTTTCCGGGCTGCGGGTTGACTCGCGATATGGCCTCAACCCGACCCACCGCACTAAACTCGTTCCGATCCGAACAATCTTACCAATTCCGCGTCATGAAAGCTACCACTTTCATCTCACACTACCCATGGAATTATCCCATAAATACACCACGTATCTGAGAGTACTTGACAAAGACCAACCGTAAAATCATCCACTCGGGGCGGCGCTGCATCCAAGGTCCCAATATTATAAATTCTAAGGCTCCCATTTTCGTCCCCGGACTTACCCTTTACAACTACCCATGTTTTCTAATCACAATTAACACAATGCTATCGAACATAACACTTAAGGTATACTCATCTTATCACACATACAAATCTCAGAGGGTTAAGGATATACTGCGTCTCTTCACTTCCACTTTGTCGTTGTCAATCACCTTACTGTTGGGCGCATGCTAGGGAAGATGATGAATTAGCCACCGATCACGAAGGTGAGTCTACATCCGCGCCACATCTGGTCGGACAATTTCTCGCAAGATGTCCTGCTGGCGAGAGCAAAACAAGTTGTCGAAGAAGTCGACACTCTCACAATGTCACTTACCACAATGGCCACATCGAGGTGGGGTGGCCTCCTCGCTAACACCCCTTCTCTCTGAACCAGAATCATAATCGACTGGTAGGCTAAGTCATCCCACTGTATCCTCCTACTAGGACATTCTCTCTCGCATGTACGACGGCCCGGTAAAACAAGCATTAGTAAAAAGATGACGTTTCCTGGGATGACGTCTACCACATAGTGAACATAGAGAGCGAATCTGGTGGTGGAACCTATATAAATCGTGAACGAAACCACGGAGTTCTGACCAACTCCTAAATACCTCGAACGCCCTGAAGTCTGCGGAGGTCCACTCTGTACTGGCGGAGGCGCATAACCCGTCTGCTGCTGAGAAGGTCCGCCTCGAAAGTTACCAAAGGACCCTGCTGTTCTGGCCCTCTTCTGCTGATCTTGGTTAATCCGTCGATCTCTACGTTCCTCAGTCTGCTGCGCGTAAGCCTGTACGCGGGCAATGTCCATGTCTGACTGAAGAGCTACTCTTGTACAACTCTCTGCTAGATAATCGTCATGTCCTGTGACATATCGGTGCACTCTATCCTCCATGTCTGCCACTAACGCGGGGACATAACGAGCCAATAAGTCAAACTCTATACTGTATTCCCGAACCGTTCGCCCGTTCTGCCTCAACCTCATAAATCTATCTCGCGAGCTCTCGCCGTGAGGGCAAAAAGTGTAAGAAATGCCTGCGAGGTCTCGATCACTTTCATGATCATTGCGTCGAATAAACTCACGATGATCTTCCGATCCTCGATCCATAGAACTCGGGTGGTGCAACTCAAAAGCCGATGCCTCGAAACTATCGGATCTAGGGTGAACTACTGGTACTGTCGGAACCACCGGCTCCCGTCCGTCCTCATTCCCAGACACTAGACTAGCTAGTAACTGGGCCATCTCCTTGTAACTCATATCCTTTGTTCCTGGCCGTGGGACTAGAGGCTCAGGTATCGAGGTCTCGAGAGCTCTGCTCATCGCTCTAAACTCTCACTGGGCTAGCGGCGTCGCAGAACTCCCGAATGAAGCGCTGTCTCAGATAATGAATGGGCCCGTGCCCTGGTAACCTTCTGTGCTCTACTCGCAGCTCCCTCTGCTGCCTTTCCCTTCTGGGCTCTGGTTGCCTTGCGTAGAGGCATAACGGGTGAAAAAGAATACGTCAGAGGGAGTCCAACTTATAACACGGCTACAGGCACGATCTCGAGTGAGAAGAATGGAAACCAATCCTAAATATCCTGCAGCCTCACGATTATAGGTGTGGTGCCTGACACCGATAATCAAGACTTACTAGATACGATGCAGACACTTTCCGAGGATTAATCGCTCGATACCACTTTTGTCACGACCGAACGGGCGTGGTCGTGCCTTACCGGGCACCCAGTAGCCATACATCAGTGTCGGCGGAATATAAAACAAGACATGAATAAAGTGAAGTGTAAAGCAGTTATACGAGAAAAGTTGCCTTTCGGCATAAATATATAACAACTAGAAACGATTACATCCCTTTTTACAATTACGCCTGTGATACTACGGACCTCACAGAATGATATGACAACAATGGCGGGACGGGGCCCGCCATACCCTGAATGTAAGCACTTACAACGACAGGACTATACGGCTGATAAGCCTCGGAGAAACGGAGCTTCCCAACGCTGAATGTGACCCTAAGGCGAGGATCAACACTGGTGTACCTCTACTGCGGCATGAACGCGGCCCGAAGGAGGTCGATCTAACGGTACCAAGTATGTGAAACTAAAAATCGTAAATGAAATCATAGTAGTCTATATAAAGCGGGAGACATGTATGATAACCAAACTACGATTCCTGATAAATAAGCGATCATGTCAAGTCGTGGACTCACGCCTCAAAGTCATCACTCAAATACAACTATGGGTCTCACGCCCAACATCAATCATGCGTGGAATATCTTCCTCACCTGGCGATCATGATATAAAAGCACCAAGGAATACACATGAACACCAGTCCTACGTGTCATAATAAAACCGTCTGGGGTAAATGCGAAGGCATAGCCGACTACTAAAACCACAGTACCAACAAGGTCATAAAGCGTATCATGAGATCTGTCTAGACCGCCACATGATCGAAGCCGCCACTCGCGCGATATCTAATGCGCGTCTAGTCTCGAACTTCCGCGACTCGCATAAGCCACTCAGATGGCCCGCATGAGGTATTCCGCGTCGGTAGCTACTCCCGGCGGCGTCACGGACTCGCGATCGCGTGGCCACGTAGACGCATGACCATAAAGCGCACACTAACACGGAACTCTCGTAGCTCCGCATAGGTCACACAAACCCGCGTAGGTATTCTCGAATCATAGGTCACAGACCACTTTGAGTCTACCCGCGTGGGCGGCTTAACCGGAATCATGTCAAGAGGTGAGTGATATAATACTAACATAACGACTTATCGTTAAACAACATAAGCCTGACAAGAAACCCGCTTTATACAAACATCACAAGACACTAACACACGTAGCATCCTAACATGTCTACTTATCAAACCATCTTACTACACTTTCCAGAATCAATACAAGACTTTCAAAAAAAAAATAAGTAAACCGTTCCTTCTATCTTCCTTAAGTCGTTATACCTAACTTCCCATAAAGCTAGTATAACACTTAAGCTTTTAAAACCAAGTATTTCTTTTCTTTCAAAAATGGTTAATAACTCTTTTGAAATACTTCCAGATTCTTATTATTTAAACTAAAGTCAAAAGACATCAAAGTAAAACCAAAACAATTTCCATACCTTCTTTTAAAACAAAGGCACTTCTCCTTTAAAAGTCAAGTAGCAATATACTTTTTAAACCAAGTGTCTTACTCTTTTAAAAACAAGTAATCTATACCTTTAAATCAAATTACTTCTCCTTTCGCAAAATCAAGTTGTTTATAAGTCAAGTTATCATTTTAAATCCAATGATAAAACCATTCTTATTTTCGAAATCAAGATAACTTTATTCTTTAAAAGACCACACACCCATTAATCATGAGTGAGATTTTACAACTTTTTAACATAATTCAAGTCCTTAATGTTTCATAACAAGTCACTTAACTTTGGAATCAAGTCAAGGACACAAAAGGAAAATCAACTTCCTTTAAACACACGTGCGTCTACCGCACTAAATATATTTCACAAATATCATGCTAGAAAGGATAGGAAGAGGTTCACATACCTCGCGACGATTATCGACAATTAGCAAAGCGCTCCAAAGTACTCTAACCTTGCTCGCCTTTTCCACCCTTCAAGTAGAATACGCTACTCGTAGTACTTCAACCTATAAAGGCCACAAACCGTCTGTCAACCTCTAGCTCTCTTCGTAGAATAATTCTAGATACAAGATTCCTTATTCTACGGCACATTCAGCACCTCCCCGCACATGACCACATAAAACTCCTCGCCAAGCGAGGCTGCTGCAAACCAACAATTCGGGGGTTACACGCCTAACAGGACGTGTACAATTCTACTCCACAATAATACTACAAGTCTACTGCAAATACAGTCCAATGTAAATATAGTTCAAATCCGTATAATTATACTACCAATCTATCTTAGACTCAATGATTAACTACTACAACATGTAATTTCCAATTACAATAGGGACATAGATCATTACCTCGATAAGCCCAAAATTATCCAAGATTATAAGTCGATCACGAGCAACGTTTAGCTCCATTCTCGACGCTCCAACCCGCTCCAAGCAACCCTTAGAAGTTTCCAAATAACTTCTTAACACTTCATCTAAGCTATGAAGATTTTTCTAGGGCTTCGTTTTTGCGACTAAAGGAATAAAGTAGAATTTCAGGCTCTAGTATTGAAATAACTTGGAATACAACTAGGGATACTAGGCTAAGGTATTTGGGACTATATCAACACTTGAAGAATTTTCCTACACCAAGGGGGAGAGTAGGACGAGAACCTCAACAAAGGGGGAGTATTTTGTGACTTAGAATCTCAAAGTGTGGATGAAATAAGTCTTGAAACAATGGGGTATTTATAGGAAAATAAATGGCCAAGATCTAGGCAAGTGTGTGGTGAGGATGGGGTACATGTGTGTAGGTAGTTGGCCAACCATTTGGCTACCACAAAAATGGGACAAGTGGCCACCACAAAAATGGGCCACTTGTCCACCTAAAGCGCCCCACGGCCATCTCCATTCGGCCAACATGGCCACGGGGTGACACGTGTCGCCCCTACTGGATCAAAATATTTCATCTTCCGAAAATATCCGCAATGCCAAAAATCCGAAAATAAAGTGGGCCCCACAAAACCGTAAATTCTCCCGTGGGCCCCACGTGACCAATTTCGGAAATAAAATTCCATAATTCTCAAATATTCCAAAAAGTCCGAATACCAAATCTGGGAATCCAATTCCCATTAACGAACATTTTTCCTTCTCAAAATTCGGAAACTTTTCCGTCGAAAAATCACAACTTTCTTCCTTTCCAATTTTAATGTCGTATTTACGTACGTACGTCCTCATATACATACACTGGAACTACGGGGTGTAACACACGTGTCGCCCTCCCATTCGTCACAATATTACGTTTTTCGACAATTTCATAATTCCGATAAATTTTTACAAGTCTCAAATCTTAACACTTGTGAGTTCTTACGTACGTTCTTAAAACATGTCTTGTAAATACGGGGTGTAACATTCTTCCCCCCTTAGAAACATTCATCCCCGAATGTTCTTTCGGAGTCAAACTTATAATTTGCGACATAGTTTCCTTTCACAATCCCAACATACCAATAATGCCACACATGGCCCTAATACCTCGCACACGCATATCCGTCCATCATAAGCCTAAAAGAGATTATCTTTTCAAACTTCCAACTCTTTCTAGCATATACATAGTCTCAACATAATCTGTTCATGACATTTAAACATACCACAACTTTATCATGCATACAAGTTTCTAAAGGGACAAAGACATACCTGAAATCATATAGGCGGTTCAAAGGACCGCTAAAACTGGGAACTCCCACCACGACCTCTGCCACGGCCTGTCGGTGCATGAATCTCCTGCGTAGCTATTGAAGGCGAAGAACCCGCAACTGATCCAGTAGACGGTGTTGTCCCACCAGGACCCCCTCTATAAGGACACTCTCTTAACATATGGCCTAGACGACCACAAGAAAAACAAGCACTGCACGTCTGCGTGCGACATACCCCAGAATGTAACCTACCACACTGGGCGCATTGAGGCAAAGGTGGCCTCGACTGACTGGAACCCCCATCTCCCTGAGACCTTGAAGCTCTAGTGATCTGACCGGCCCATGCATTCTCGGGGTTGTAAAACCACCCGCCGAAAAACTGTGGAGGACCACTCGGTGCCGGCTGTAATGTAGACCTAGTCTGCTGCTGAGGCTGTCCGCCTCGAAATCGCCTGAGACCTCTTTGTCCCGGCCTCTTGGGCTGGCCTGAGTCAATTTGATCCTCCCTCTCTCTATCCTCTATCCTCTGCGCATAGGCCTGCATCCTAGCAATGTCCATACCGGGCTGAAGAGCCACCCCCAAGCATGCAGTAATCATATGTTACACCCCGTAAATTCAAATATGAGATAAGTTGGCAATCATGTGTCGAACGGATTTTAAGTCTTATTTGGAGTGTGGTACCCTAATTTTTTTTTATTTTTTATTTAGATGTATGGGGTGTTTAGCAAGCCTAGTATAAAGTTGGATGAGTCTAGTGTCCAACGCGACAAACCGCTCGTCGATAGGACATCGGAGCGGAGAGGTATGGGCGTTAGAAATTCATGCGGTAGAGGAAGGATTTTCGTATCAGGCGGCGCCACTAATCCTGAAAATCCTCGGAGGTTTTAGCGCATGGCCGACTGCGAGCAGCGCCAAGGCGGGATTTTTTTGCGGGAATTGCTTAAAACAGGGGATATTTTCAAAAAGGGCCTATGGGAGGGTGACAAGTGTCCCTCCCATTTTGTTGACCACGAAAAGAGCCCTATTTTAAGACCAAGTCTTGAAAGACTTGGTCATTTCACCTTTGAACACCTAAAAACCCCTCTCCCCTTCTCTCTTGAGATATGAGAAAAACCTAGCTTAGTGGGTGTTGTTGGAGCGGCGGTAAGAAGACAAAGTGCTAGTAAGCTTGTGGGAAACTCACAAGGATGAGTTTGACGGGAATAGAAGTTGAAGAAAGAGAGCTTTAGTGGGCTAACCCAAAGGTAAGAGATTTCCCCTCCTCTTGGAAATTGATAGTAATCCTTGTTAAAGTTGATATTGGCCACGTGAATCATGTTTTAGATTGATATGTATATAGGTTTTGATAGCCTTTTGAAATGTGAAAAACAAAGGAAATCGATAGTTGTGACTGTAATATGTATACAGACCTTACGAATGGATTAATTGTGGTGAGCCAATTGGGGCTGTTTAGTTATTCATTGTATTGGAATACCTTATATAAATTGTGTGAGCCAATTGGGGCTGTTTGGTTATTGAATTCGGCCTCGAAAGATGTGGCAAAGTAAGTAGAAACAAAGGAGGTGCTGTCCGATTTTCCGTAGAATTTAGCGACTTAACACTTATAATATTCTACATTGTAGTAAGGCGTTAATGGACGTATTGTGAATATTATAGGTTGACATTCTACGGGCGGGACTTTGTACTTGGCAAGTGGTTTGACCCGACGAGGTATGTAGAACTTTTTCCTATCTTTTGAGCATGACTAGTTCACGTATATAGTGCGGTGAGCGTCTGAGACTTTGACATTCTTTACTTGTTTTATGAAATGCCAAGTCGGGTGAGTTAGGAGATTAACTCCCTTCTTTGAGAATATTAAGGATGTCTTAAGTCTTGTTAAAGATAAGGGACTTGAAGAATTTTAAAGTATGTGATACTTGTGACGTTTTAAACGTATAAGTCCCTTGGATAGGAAATTGTACATGACTAAGGTATAAAGTGAATATAACGACTTTATGGGGAGTTGGTTATATTGACTTTATGGAAAGATAAATGACTTGATTTAATGGAAGGCAATTCGATTTTAAGGCATCAATTGCCTAAGGTTTTATAAGACACGAGTCACTTGATTTAGAAGCCATATTTGATTTCTAAAAGTATTGTGACTTGTCTTGAAAGGAAATTGTCACTTGATACTACGGTTATTAGTATCTTGGAAGTGTTATAATGAAAGGAGTCATTTTAAAAGAATAGACGTACGTAGTACTTTGGGTTAAATTCCCGGATTTTTATAAAAGACATGGTAGTGCCTTAGGTAAACTAAAATGAGAGTGTATACGAACAAGAATAGTAAGAAGTTAGGGGATTTCTTAACTTGCTTAAATATTGTATGATAAGCCGATAGAGCTTATGTTATGTATGATAGCCGGATTTGGGCTAGTGATATATTATTCGTTGCGGGGTCATTCCCCGGGATCGTGGCATTGTATATTTCCGTGGATTTGCTACCCACGATGCGAGGAATACCTCATGCGAGTCCATAGGGCTTATGCGGGTGAAATAGTCCCATGCGGGCGGGTCCAGCCTATGCGAGGAATACCTCATGCGAGTCCGTAAGGGCTTATGCGGGTGAAATAGTCTCATGCGAGGAATACCTCACGCAGGTCCACTGGACCTATGCGGGTGAAATAGTCCCAGGAGTAGGATTCCAATCCTATTTTTCGTTGTAAGTATACACCTATTTTTACTCTCATTGTTAGTAAGGCACTGTGTACTGTAATTTTGTTATCATACATGTCTCCGGCTCTCTTTTAAACTTATGTTGTAATTACAGTACTTTCCAGTTTTACATACTTAGTACATATTGTGTCTTGACCCCTTCTCGGATCTGCGTTCATCTGCGAGAAAGAGTAGCGAGTTGCAGATCCACACTCTTAGGATCACTTATCGACGTCTAAGCTCCATTTTCCGGAGGCTTGTCTTTCTTTTAGTACGATCTTTCCACGATGTTGTAGATTATGTACATTCGTGGTATGGCGAGCCCGTCCCGCCACGATTATTCCTGAAGTCCGTATTCACATATGTGGTTGGGCTGTAAGAACTGAGTTGTAATGTTGTACTTTCGACTTTGTTTATATTATGGAAAGGCGGCCTTATCGGCTAGCCTGTGTTGTTATATTGTTTACACCTGTGTTTATGTTGTGTATGTTCCGCTGCTATTCTCTGATGTATACCTGAACAGGGTGCCCAGGCAGGGCACCAGTCGCGGCCCGGGGTTGGGTCGTGACAAAAGTGGTATCAGAGCAGTTAGTCCTCGGAAAGTGTCTACAGACCGTGTCTAGTAGAGTCTTGATTATCGGTGTGTTGTGCACCACATCTATAATCAGGAGGCTGCAGGACATTTAGGATTGGTTTCCATTCTTCTCTCTCTGAGATCGTGCATTAGAGCTGTCTTATTAGGTTGAATCCTCTCTGACCTCTTCTTATAAAACAGCTATGCCTCCACGCGACCAGAGCCCGAGAATGGCAAAGCGGCGGCGCTAGCGGTACTCGAGGAAGGTTACGGGCTCGAGCCGCACTATGCCGAGGTAGTAGGCGGTCGGCGAGTTCACCACGCTGCGATTTTAGAGGCCGAAGGCGGCGGTAGCTCGAAGGTTACGATACTGCACCCTCCAGTTCCCATCGATTCTTGAGTATAGAGACTACGGGAGCGGTCGGTTATTGACCAATATAGTAGCGTGGCATGGCTGAGCGAGAGCGGCCCACCGTGAGCCGGTTTGCGGATTAGGGATTTTCGGGATGTCATCCACACGAGTTTTGTTATACCCCGTATTTCCAGTATATGCGTGAGGCGTGCGTATAAAAGTTTAAAGCCTTGAGTAGGCAAAGTAGGCTTGGCGATTTAATTTTGTGCACACCGGTTAGAGTCGTTTTTAGTGAAAGCGTTTTCCACGACTTTCGTAGGGAATTTCGGCTATGCCATATTTTATTTTTGCGGATTTTTCCGAGAGACGAAACATTTTGGACCAACAAGAGGCGACATTTGTCACCCTCTCATTGGAACACCTGACGGCATTATGGACGATTTGGGCTTAAGGGAGTAGGTAGGATATTTTGTGTTGGTTGGTGTGGTAGATGGATAAGGTGTACTTGGGTGAATCTTGGCCTTACACTTGTGTAGCACTTGGCTCAATCTTGGCCATTGGTTGGCTTTCACTTGGCCTATAAATACCCATCCCTTTGAAGACTTATTCATCCATTCCTAAATGTTCCTAAGTGTTAAATCTTCTCCTCCCTTTGTGTTGAGTTCGGCCAAGAGGCCTCCTCTCCTAGAGGCCTTGGCCGAGGGTACACCCTCTAGTAGTGTGGCCGTGGGGTACCCCAGCCTAGTTGCTTTCGTATATACCCTCTCTTGGTAGAAATACTCTCAAAGTATTGTTATAATGCCCAAATTACCTTAGTAGTATATCTTGTAGTATTCTAAGGTTATACCTATCTGAAAAGCCGAAATACTATTATACTTCCTGTCACAAAACCGAAACCCTAGGAAAATCTCCATAGTCCGTTGGAGTATTGTGTAGAAGTTGGTTAGAACTTCTAAGGGTGGTTTAGAGCGGGTTGAGCGCTTCGGAGTTGGAGCTAAACGATTGCCGGGATCGACTTTATACTTGGATAATTATGGGCTTATCGAGGTAAATATCTTGTCCTCTATTGTAATTGGAAATTACATGTTGTTAGATTATATAGTTGAAGTATGCTATATATAGTCTTGAACATAGTTATCGGATGTCTTGCGACTTAAGCTTTGAATAAAGAAGAATCTTGAATTGTAATTACATAGGGTGTATTCTGATGAGACTTGTGTAGTAGTGCAGTGAAGTAGAATTGTACCCGTTAGGGTTAGATGTATAACCCCCCCCCCCCTGGTTGGCTTGGTAGCCGGTCTCGATAGAGGAGGAGATTTCTGTTGTTGCGGAGGAAAGTCTTTGCGAATTTTTACGTAGAATATTCTACGATTAGACCTAAATGTTAATAAGCGCCTTGTGGCCTTATAGGTTGAAGTACTACGTGTGACGATCTACTTGGCTTAGGAGTAGCGACGTTTGGAAGTACTTGGGCGTTTTGCTATTAGTCGATACTCGTCGCGAGGTATGTGAACCTCTTATCTCTTCTAGCATGATATGTGTGAACTATGTAGTACGGTGAGACGCATGTGCTAAATGTATTTGATTGGTTTAAAACATAAAGTGTTATAACGGCTTTATGGGAAGTCGGTTATAAACAGCTTTATGTTGGTAAGAAAATACTTGTGGTTTTTAAAAGGTAACTGATTTGAACTATAACTGGCTTGTTATGTGTTAATAAAGAACTTGAAGTATTTCAAAAGATTTTGAATCATTTTGAAAGAAGAAGTAATACTTGGTTTGTGAAAAACTTAAGAGTTATACTAGCTTTATGGGAAGTTGGGTATAACGGCTTAGAATGTTTCTTGATTTGAATCGAATGTGTATCGACAAACCAACTGCGGCGTTAATAAAAGGAAATGTTTTGACTAATTAAGTATTATTAAAACCGGTAGAAACTTCCATCTGCATGAAGCTAAGATGAGACAAAATGATATTTCCTAGATCACTACTTTGTAATAAGATTGTTATAAACAAGAATATCCTACTCACATATAAGACTTATGTTTCTCAGTTGTTTAAAGAGAATTATATTCTTAAATGAATAAGACTATGAACTCTGAAACCTTTCTAAAATAAGAAACGTGAACATTTGAAATTAGGCAAACTTGGGCGTTTGGAAAATAATGTTGTTACTTGATTTTACAAAGGTAAGTGTTTTGGTATTTAAAAGACAGTCACTCTATTTTATACTACGGGTATTGTGTGACTTATGTGAAAGCGGATCTTTTAAAAGATTTAATGTATGAAGTCCTTTAGGGGTAGATACGAACTTGTTAGCTTAAGGTACCTTGTGTGAATAACTTGATTGTCTTTGGTTTGAGATAGCCTTGTAAATACTTTCTTGTTGATGTGATAAGTGAAAATGTTAGGATGCTACGTGTGTTAGTATCTTGTGTGATCGTGATGTAAGGGTCATTCTTGTTGTGCTTACGTTGTTAAGCGTTAAGCGGTTGTACTATTATTGTATCACATACCCCTTTGACTTATTATACCGAGGGCTTGCCACCCTTGATGCGGGTCTTTACGGCTATGCGGTCCTCGTGACTACGCAGTCGCGGTAGCTCGGGATTGATCATTCGGGTGTTTAGCCCGACGCGGGGATTCCTATGCGGTGCTGTGAGACTATGCGGTCTTTTGAGACTATGCGGGTTGCGGGAGCCTAGGCGGATACCGAGGTTAGTTGCGCCGATGCGGGGTATACCTCGGTGATGCAGGACCATGATTCGAGAATACCTCATGCGGGTCGTGTGTGACCTATGCGGGCTGCGAGTTTCCGAGGATAGACGCAGCATTGATATTGCGGGCGAGTGGCGGCTTCGATCATGTGGTGCGGTCTAGAAAGACCTCGAATACGGTTTGTGGTATTTTTGGTGCGTGGGTCTTAGTAGTCGGCTATGCCTTCGTACTTGCCGTCACGGTTTTATTGTGATAACTTTGAGGCGTGAGTTCTGACTTGACATGATCGCTTATTTGTTGTGAGCGTAGTTTGCTTATCATACATGTCTCTGCTTTATAGACTATTATGATTTCATTTACGGTATTTTTAGTTTCACATACTAAATTTTTGTTATCGACCTCCTTGGGCTGCGTTCATGCCGCAGTTGAGGTACACCGATCGTTGATCCTAGCTCTCGGTCACGATTTGGCGTTTGGGAAGCTCCGTTTCTCGGAGGCTTATCGGTGGTATAGTCCCCGTCGTAGTAAGTGTTTACATTCGGGGTTTGGCGGGGCCTGTCCGCCATTGTTGTCATATCATTCTTAAGTGCGTAATCTTTGTTGTGGCGGGGTTTGTAAAAGGATTAAACTGCTCATGTTGAAAAAGTTGTTATTTACATATATCGAAAGGCAAATTTTCTCAGTTATTGTTTCATATTTCATAATATGTCTTGTATCGTTTATGTTCGTGATTACTGCGATGTTGTATCACTAGGGTGCCCGGTAGGCACTACCACGGGCCGGAATCGGGTCGTGGCGATTTTATGGTTCAAGGTCGATGAGGATCCACAGGAGTTCATTCGGCATTCTGACGGACCATGCAGTCCTTAGGGCTTGAGACAGTGCATTACGCTAGCCTCTTACCGGTTGCGCGATATTGCATTGAACCGGTTTGAGTCGTGGTTCTTTGTCGAGAGGTGATAATGCTCTTCCACTGTTTGGGAGGAGTTCTGAGGCTTTCATGGATCACTTTTTGCCTCGAGATGAGAGAGCCGGGTAGACAGATTCTTGACCTTGAGGCGAGCAGGAGGCGTTAGGGAGTACACTGAGTTTGACTCCTTGGCGAGCATGCTCACTATTGTAGCAAGCATGGCGGATAGAGTTCATCGTTATGTGATGGGGCTAGACCGTCATATGATTCAAAGATGCTTAGGGGTGGCTCTTCAGCCCGGTATGGACATCGCCCGGATGCAGGCCTATGCACAGGGGATAGAGGATAGAGAGAGGGAGGACCAGATTGACGCAGGCCAGCCCAAGAGGGCCAGGACATCAGGGTCTCAGGGCAGTTTTCAAGGCGGGCATTCTCAGCAGCAGACTGGGTCCACTTTCCAGCCAGCACAGAGTGCTCCGTCACGGTTTTCTGGTAGGAGATCTGATCAGCAAGGTCATTCAGGAGCAGGTCAGGGCTCCAGGACTTCGGGGTTTCAGGGAGGCAGAGATCCTCGCCGATCGAGACCACCCACACCTCGGTGTGCTCGTCGATGGTAGGTCTCACCAGCGAGTGTCGTGTTCTGCGGAGGTTGTTACTCTTGTGGCGGTGGGCCACTTGAAGAGGATTGTCCGCTCAGAGCGGCATGGGTGGTGCAGCGCGGTAAGCGGGATCGATTCTTTGGGTCTTCTTCTCCTTACGTGGTTATGCGCCCGAGAGTGGTACTCACGGACGAGCAGCCGCGGTAGAGTCGAGGTGGTGGTTCTAGTTCTAGCGGTCCTCGAACCGCATATATTCATTAGCCACCGCCAGATCGTGAGGCTTCACGGCGTCGTCACGGGTACATTCCGATTTGGTGTGATGTTTACGCATTGATAGATCCGTGTTCTACCTTGTCCTATGTGTCCCTCTTATTGATAGGTAGAATCGGGGTAGAGGTGTCGATAGAGCCGTTTGAGGTAGCTACGCGATGGGTGATTCGGTGTTAGGCGAGCGGTGTATAGGGGTTGCCGGTATTTATTCTGATCGTCGGACCTTGCAGACTTGATAGAGCCGAGATGACGATTTTGATGTCATTATGGGTATGGATGGTTGGCTTCTTGTTATGCCAACGCTGATCGTAGAAGCGAGTTGGTTCGGTTCGATTTCTGGCGAGCTAGTTATCGAGTGGAGGGCGACAAAGATCACCGGGTAGGTTTATCTCTTACCTCAAGGCTAGGAAGATGGTGCGAGAAGTACATCTATCATCCGTTCGTATTCGATACGCAGGTGAGTGCCGATTCTTGATCGATGCGATGGTTAGGGAGTTTCCAGATGTATTCCCAGATGATCTTCCGGGTATCCCTCCTGAGAGGGAGATAGAGTTTTATATTGACACGTTGCCAAACACTCGACCTATTTCCATTCCGCCATACAGGATGACACCTGCTGAGTTGAGGGAGCTGAAGGACCAGCTGAAAGATTTGCTGGATAAAGGCTTTATCAGGCCTAGTGTATCTCCCTGGGGAGCGCCGGTGTTGTTTGTGAAGAAGAAGGATGGGACGCTGCGTATGTGTGTTGACTACAGGCAGCTGAATAAGGCAACCATTAAGAATAGGTACCCCCTCCCCAGGATTGATGATTTGTTTGACGATTCACGAGTGCGAGGTGTTTTCAAAGATAGACTGCGATGCGGTTATCATCGAGTTCGTCGAGGCAGATATCCCAAAGACTGCATTCAGGACCCGGTATGGGCACTATGAGTTCAGGGTTATGTCTTTCGGTTTGACCAACGCTCCAGCGTTATTTATGGATTTGATGAATCGGGTGTTCAAGCCATTTTTGGATACGTTTGTGATTGTATTCATTGATGACATCCTGTTGTATTCGCGGACAGAGCGGGAGCATGCAGATCACTTGAGGACTGTACTTGGGATTCTCTGGAGCCGGCAGTTATTCGCCAAGTTCTCCAAGTGTGAGTTTTGGTTGGCCTCAGTGGCATTCCTGGGGCATATAATTGGGGCTGATGGTGTTCGCGTGGATACGACAAAGATTGAGGCAGTCAAGTCTTGGCCGAGGCCTACTACTCCAACCGAGTGCGCGATTTCTTAGATGGCGGGTTACTACGTAGGTTTGTGGAAGCGATTTGCCGATTTCAAAGACCGCTGACTAGAGTGACTCGAAAGCGGCCAAGTTCCGATGGGCGAGGCTTGCGGCGAGGTTTTGATTCTTTGAAGGAGGTTGACTACAACCCCGTTCTTACTCTTCTGAGGGTTAGGCGGTGCGTGATCTATTGTGATGTCTCGGGTATCGGGCTAGGGTGTGTTTTGATGCAAAGACGGCAATGTTATAGCCTATGCTTCCGGCGATTCTGAAGCATGAGAGGAATTACCCTACCCATGACTTAGAGTTGGCGCGTTATTCATGCCTTGAATATTTGGAGACACTATTTGTATGCAGGGGTTCATGTGGATATTTATACTGAGACCACAAGAGCCTCAAGTATATCTTCAGCGAGAGGAGCTGAATTTGAGGCGAGACGGTGGTTAGAGTTCTTTGAAACACTATGATGTTGATATTCTATACCATCCGGAAAGCTAACGTAGTTCTTGATGCCTTGAGTCGTAGATCGACGGGAGCCTATCAGTGCGGCAGAGGCGGGGACATGGTCGTCCGATCCACCAATTAGCGAGCCTTGGGGTTCGATTGATTGATACCGACGATAGTAGATGCGGGTTCGTGAGGTTGCGAGTCTTCCATCGTTGATGAGGTGAAGAGGCGGCGGTTTGAGGACCCGGTGTTGGTACGGTATCGTGATGCGGCTCTCGGGAGAGAAAAGTCTATTCGAGGCGCTGATGAAGTCTTGAGATTTGAGGCGGTTGTGTGTTCCGATGTATCAGACTTCGTCGCCAGAGAAGCGCGCGGCGCTTCGTTATTCTATTCATCCGGTCGACCAAGATGTACCATGACCTCGAATGTTTGTATTGGTGGGATGGCACGAAGAGGGGCGTGGCGAGTTTTGTTGCCTGATGTCCTAATTGCCCGGCAGTTAGGTCGAGCACCAGAGGCCCAGTGGATTATTGCAGTCTATTGAAATTCCGACTTGGAAGTGGGAGGCGATCAACATGGACTTTGTTACAGGGTTACCTCGTACTCAGAGGAAGTGCGACTCCATTTGGGTTATTGTTGACAGACTGACGAAATCAGCCCATTTCCTTCCAGTCATGACGACGTTTTCGGCTGAAGACTATGCCAGATTATACATCCGAGAGATTGTGAGGCTGCACGGTGTCCCGGTGTCGATTATATCTGATAGGGGAGCCCAGTTTACATCTAACTTCTGGAGATCTTTCCAGAAGGGTCTAGGGACACAGGTGAGTCTCAGCACAACATTTCATCCTCGGATCGGCGAGCGGAGCGCACTATCCGACAACGAGGATATGCTGCGAGCCTGCATGATTGATTTCAGTGGTAGCTGGGAGGATCATTTGCCTCTCGTGGAGTTTGCTTATAATAACAACTACCATTCCAGTATACAGATGGCGCCATACGAGGCTTTATATGGGCGGAAATGCAGGTCGCCGATCGGTTGGTTCGACGTGGGCGAGGTACAGTTAGTTGGCCCAGACTTGGTACAGCAGGCTGTGGATAAGGTGAAGCTTATCAATGAGAGACTGTTAGCAGCTCAGAGTCGGTAGAAGTCATATGCGGATAATCGGCGTCGGAATTTGGAGTTTCAGGTAGACGATTGGGTCTTCTTGAAGGTGTCACCCATGAAGGGTGTGATGAGATTCGGTAAGAAGGGGAAACTCATCCCAAGGTACATTGGGCCCTACCAGGTCGTTCGTAGAGTGGGAAAGGTTGCCTACGAGTTGGATCTGCCATCAGAGTTAGAGGCGGTACATCCGGTCTTCCATGTTTCTATGTTGAGGAAGTGTATCGGAGATCCAGCAAGAGTTTTCCTACGGTGAGGTCCAGTAATGAGGGGTTATCGTATGAGGAGAGTCCCATAGCGATACTCGATCGCCAGTCGGTGGATCATGACTGCGATGTAGCTTCCACAAAGTCCTGTGGAGAAATGATAACCGGGAGGAGATGACTTGGGAAGCGGAGGAGGACATGTTGAGGAGGTATCCTCACTTATTTCCTATACCTTCAGGTATTTCATTTTCCACCACGAGTTTTAATTGAAGTGTTTCTTTTGCTTAAATGCTTTTATGTGGCCATAAGTGGCATTTTTGGTATGTCGGGGCTGTGAAAGGAAACTATGTCACTAATTGTAAGAGTGACTCCGAAAGAACATTCCGGACGAATGTTTCTAAGGGGGGAAGAATGTTACACCCCGTAAATTCAAATATGAGATAAGTTGGCAATCATGTGTCGAACGGATTTTAAGTCTTATTTGGAGTGTGGTACCCCAATTTTTTTTTATTTAGATGTATGGGGTGTTTAGCAAGCCTAGTATAAAGTTGGATGAGTCTAGTGTCCAACGCGACAAACCGCTCGTCGATAGGACATCGGAGCGGAGAGGTATGGGCGTTAGAAATTCTGTAAGCAGGCGCAGAGGAAGGATTTTCGTATCAGGCGTCTCAGCGCCGCGGCGCCGTCAGCAGGGCCGCGGCGCCACTAATACTGAAAATCCTCGGAGGTTTCAGCCGCGCCGATCGCAGGTCCGCGCGCCAAGGTGGATTTTTTCATGAATTGCTTAAAACAGGGATATTTTCGAAAGGGCCTATGGGAGGGTGACAAGTGTCCTCCCATATTGTTGACCACGAAAAGAGCCTATTTTAAGACCAAGTCTTGAAAGACTTGGTCATTTCACCTGAACACCTAAAAACCCCTCTCCCTTCTATCTTGAGATATGAGAAAACCTAGCTTAGTGGGTGTTGTTGAGCGGCAGTAAGAAGACAAAGTCTTTGGTAAGCTTGTGGAAACTCACAAGGACGACGAGTTTGACGGAATAGAAGTTGAAGAAAGAGAGCTTTAGTGGGCTAACCCAAAGGTAAGAGATTTCCTCCTCTTGGAAATTGATAGTAATCCTTGTTAAAGTTGATATCGCCACGTGAATCATGTTTTAGATTGATATGTATATAGGTTTTGATAGCCTTTTGAAATGTGAAAAACAAAGGAAATCGATAGTTGGATCGTAATATGTATACGCACCTTACGAATGGATTAATTGTGGTGAGCCAATGGGCTGTTAGTTATTCATTGTATTGGACTACCTTATATAAATTGTGTGAGCCAATTGGGGCGTTTGGTTATTGAATTCGGCCTCGAAAGAGGTGGCAAAGTAAGTAGAAACAAAGGAGGTGTCATCCGATTTTCCGTAGAATTTAGCGACTTAACACTTATAATATTCTACATTGTAGTAAAGGCGTTAATAGACGTATTGTGAATATTATAGGTTGACATTCTACGAGCGGACTTTGTACTTGGCAAGTGGTTTGACCCGACGAGGTATGTAGAACTTTTTCCTATCTTTTGAGCATGACTAGTTCACGTATATAGTACGGTAGACGTACAAGACTTTGACATTCTTTACTTGTTTTATGAAATGCCAAGTCGGGTGAGTTAGGAGATTAACTCCCTTCTTTGAGAATATTAAAGATGTCTTAAGTCTTGTTAAAGATAAGGGACTTGAAGAATTTTAAAGTATGTGATACTTGTGACGTTTTAAACGTATAAGTCCCTTGGATAGGAAATTGTACATGACTAAGGTATAAAGTGAATATAACGACTTTATGGGGAGTTGGTTATATTGACTTTATGGAAAGATAAATGACTTGATTTAATGGAAGGCAATTCGATTTTAAGGCATCAATTGCCTAAGGTTTTATAAGACATGAGTCACTTGATTTAGAAGCCATATTTTATTTCTAAAAGTATTGTGACTTGTCTTGAAAGGAAATTGTCACTTGATACTACGGTTATTAGTATCTTGGAAGTGTTATAATGAAAGGAGTCATTTTAAAAGAATAGACGTACGTAGTACTTTGGGTTAAATTCCCGGATTTTTATAAAAGACATGGTAGTGCCTTAGGTAAACTAAAATGAGAGTGTATACGAACAAGAATAGTAAGAAGTTAGGGGATTTCTTAACTTGCTTAAATATTGTATGATAAGCCGATAGAGCTTATGTTATGTATGATAGCTGGATTTGGGCTAGTGATATATTATTCGTTGCGGGGTCATTCCCCGGGATCGTGACATTGCATATTTCCGTGGATTTGCTACCTACGATGCGAGGAATACCTCATGCGAGTCCATAGGGCTTATGCGGGTGAAATAGTCCCATGCGGGCGGGTCCAGCCTATGCGAGGAATACCTCATGCGAGTCCGTGGCGGCTTATGCGGTGAAATAGTCCCATGCTAGGAATACCTCACGCAGGTCCACTGGACCTATGCGGGTGAAATAGTCCCAGGAGTAGGATTCCAATCCTATTTTTCGTTGTAAGTATACACCTATTTTTACTCTCATTGTTAGTAAGGCAATCGCAGATCGTAATTTTGTTATCATACATGTCTCGCTCTCTTTTAAACTTATGTTGTAATTACAAGATTTCCGCTTTACATACTTAGTACATATTGTGTAATGACCCTTCCTGGGCCGCTCATGCCGCAGAAAGTGGTAAGGTGCTGCAGATCCACACTCTTAGATCACTTATCGACGCCTAAGCTCCATTTTCCGAGGCTTGTCTTTCTTTGGTCTGCACTTTCCCGATGTTGTAGATTATGTACATTCAGGGTATGGCCCCGCCTCCGCCACGATTGTTATTCCTAGAGGTATGTATTCACATATCCGTCACTGTAAGAACCGAGTTGTAATGTTGTACTTTCGACTTTGTTTATATTATGGAAAGGCGCCTTATCGCCAGCCTGTTGTTATATTGTTTACACCGTGTTTATGTTGTGTATGTTCCACGCTATTCTCTCGATGTATACCAACAGGTTCCTGTGCAGGGCACGGCCGCGCCCTGGTCGTCGTGACATCATATGACGGTCTAGTCCCATCACATAACGATGAACTCTATCCGCCATGTTAGCTACAATGGTGCGATGCGTCGCCAAGCGAGTCAAACTCGGTGTCAGACTCACGATGGTCCTACCATTCTGCCTCAATGACAAGAACCTATCTACACGGGCTCTCCTCATCTCAGGAGGCAAAAAGTGATCCATGAAGGCCTCTGTGAACTCCTCCCAAACAGCTGGAAGAGCATCCTCACCTCTCGACAGCTCCCATGACTCAAACCAGTTCAACGCAATATCACGTAACCGGTAAGAGGCTAGCATAATGCACTCGTCTCAAGCCCTAAGAACTCGCATCGTCCGTGTAGCTGCCGAATGAACTCCTGCGGATCCTCCTCGCACTCGAACCATAAAACTCTGGCGGATGACAACCCAGAAAATCCCGAATCCGCAAACTGTCAGCTCTAGGGTTAGCTACCTGCTCCTGTCGGCGCTGCCCTACCACTATGCTAGTCAATAGCCCGACCGCTCTCCGTAGTCTCTATACTCGCCTCGGCCGTGGGGTGAGGCTCGCATCTGGAACCTTCGAGCTACCGCCGCTCTCGGCCTCTAATACCGGCGTGGCTGAACTCGCCGACCGCTTACTACCTCGTGCATAGTCAGGCTCGAAGTTCGTGTAACCCTCTGAGTACCGCTAGCAGCTCCTGCTGCTGCCTTGCCCTTCTGGGCCCTGGTCGCCTTCCGTGGAGGCATAACTGTTTCATAAGAATAAGTCAGAGAGGATTCAACCTACTATGATAACTCTACTGCACGATCTCAAAGAGAGAAGAATGGAAACCAATCCTAAATGTCCTGCAGCCTCCTGATTATAGATGTGGTTCACAACACACCAATAATCAAGACTCTACTAGACACGATGCCTCAGAACACTTTTCGAGGACTAATCGCTTCGATACCACTTTTGTCACGACTCCCTCGGCGCGATCGTGCCCTACCTGGGCACCCTTACAGGTATACATCAGAGATAATCAGCGGAACATACATGAAACTTATAAAATAAAACAACAGGTTAGCCAATAGGGCAACCTTCCTGGACATACATATATACAACCGAAGCAGTTGCCTCCTTTCTTTTACAAACTGACCCACAATATGTGACTACAGACCTCTAAGAGTTTTACCATAACAACAGTGGACAGGCCCCGCCATACCCTCAATACACATGAATCTACAACCTCGGGAAAACCGCACAAGAGATAAGCCTCAAGCAAATGGAGCTTTTTCCCAAAATCGAATCGAGATCCTAAGAGCAAGGATCACCAACTGTACCTAATACTGCGGCATGAACGCACTTCGGCGGGTCGCATAACAAAAATCGAATATGGAACAAAAATAAGGTACAACAATTAAAACATATCAGTATAAAAGCATGACAGAGGTAAGTGTAAAAGAAGTAAATACCTGAACCTACCATGTCATTACCATCTCGTGAACTTAATCGTACCTTATTATATTTTCCCATTTTTCAATAAAAGTTATAGCCACATTCTTACGTATATACTTAGGAAAATCATCAAGTTCACTACCATATAACATACTTACATTTCATAACCTAATCCGGCCCTTTACGGAGGGACGCCTATACTACCCGACCCAAACTGGGACGCGATAAAGTCACATAGGCTGCCCATACAGGTATACTGCCCGATCCATTTCTGGGACGAGATAATGTCGTATAGTCTGCCCATAAAGGTATATTGCTCGACCCATTCCTGGGACGCGATAATGTCATATAGTCTGCCCATAAAGGTATACTGCCCTACCCATTTCTGGGACGCGATAATGTCATATAGTCTGCCCATAAAGGTATACTGCCCGACCCATTCATGGGACGCGATAATGTCATATAAAATCCGGGAATTTAACCCAAAGTACTACGCACCTCTACTCCTTTAGAAAGATTCTTTTTCAAATAAAACTTCCCAGATACCAACAACCGTAGTATCAAGTCATATCTACCTTTCAAGACAAGTCACAATACCTTTTTAGAAATACAATTATCGGCTTCTAAATCAAGTGACTTCTTCTTAAAAACCTTAAGCAATTGGTACCTTTAAAACAATTTGCCCTTCTTTATTTCAAATCATTTCTTTGCTTACATTATTGGAGAAAACCATTCTTTTAGTCTTTCATAAAATTGTTATAACCAACTTCCCATAAAGCCGTTATAACTCTTTATGTCTTAGACAAATTCATTTCCTTTTATAACCAAAAGACTTATACTTTTAAATCGAATTTCATAGCTTTCAAAATACTTCAAGTCTCTTAACTTTTAAGAAAACAAGTTTCTTAACTTTAGAAATCAAGTCTTTCCAAATCAAATATTCTATACATTTAAATCAATTCATTTCTTCCTTTAAGAATCAAGTCCCATAACTTAAAGAAAATAAAGTCTATACCTTGGTGCGTTGTGAATAAGTTATACTTATTTATATCGATCTTAATCAAGTAGCCATGATCTAGAAAATGTAATACAATTTTGTCTTATCTTAGCTTCTATGCAGATGGAGAATTCTACTTGTTTTAATATACTTAATTGTTATTACATTTTCCTTTATTAACGCTGCAATGGCTTGTTCGATACTTATTCTCATTCGTGCCGTAAATTAGCCAAGTCAACTCGAGTCCAAATACTTCCTAACGACTCTTACCAACATCCCCCATAAGACTTGGTAAGAACTTAGGATTTCTTAGACGTAGCTTTTACATAGAGTAAATCAATATAACTACCTCTTAACTTCTAAGAGTAGACGGAATCATGAAATACTACTACATGTATATTTCATACATAGAATCATGCCAAAGGAAGGAAAAGGTTCACATACCTCGCGACGATTGTCGACAAGTAGCAAAATGCTCCAAAGTACTTCAACCTTGAGCTATTCCATTCTTCAAGTAGGATACGCTATACTTAGTACTTCAACCTATAATGGTCACAATACATCCATTAACCTCTTACTTCAAACGTAGAATATTCCAAGTGCTAAGTCACTAAATTCTACGGAAAATCGGACAGCACTTCCTTTGTTTCTACTTACTTTGCCACCTTTTTCAAGGCCGAATTCAATAACCAAACACGCCACATTTAAGGCCCAATCACAGCAATTAACAATAGGGGATTACACGCCTACTAGACGTGTAAAATTCCGTCCGACAAACGATATCAAACTAATACAACCTACAAGTCCAATTCGGCCACATAGAGTATAATAACACCAATTCTTATCCAATTTCTATTTCAATCCAAGTTGTTAGCATAACATGATATCAAGTCGCAATCGATTATAACCACTATAATCTTCAAGTTATTAACATGCCACAATTCTAATAACGACCAAATTGTAATCCAATCTTCACAAGGCTTAAATGACATTTCGGATTTAAGACTACAATCAATCCATAATACTTATCAAACTTCAACATATAAAATTCATGCTAGCAACATGTAAAGCTAACAACAACCAATTATATATATAATCTTGTAACACTTTTAAGAGACAAGATTATACCTCAACAAATCTCAATCCAACTCCAAATCCGAATTTGCTCCTTAGCAACTTAGAGTCTCTTCAAGACACTTCAATCCGCTACTAGAGACCCTTAGAACAATGCCAACCAATTTCCTTCAATCTTCCAACCAAAACCTAGAAAGGCAACTAGGTTTTCATTTTGCGACTAATACGAAAACTCTCTTTTTCCGGGATTTTTCTATTGAGATACACTTACAATATCCTCATGAACCTTGGTTTAAAGTGTGGAGCTAAATGGATAACAAAAAAAATTGTTGTAGAGAGGGGCAAACCCGAGAGCATGTCTTGTGTGTTCTTCAATTTCTTGGAAATTTTTCTAAGTGTTAGACACACTCTTGCTACTAGTAGTAATATATAGGGACATGGAGGGTCAAGATGTAAACAATTGGGTGGCTTGGATGAGGTCTTACTAAATATCAAGACTTTGTGGACCCATTGACCAAGTCAATTATGTCAAGCTCTTCAAGTTGCAAGACTTGTCTTCATAACAAGGGTCAATTGACCCTTTTGTCTATGTCCATATCGACCAAGCTCACTTAAGGGGGTGACACGTGTCGCCCTCTCATTCGTCACAATATTACGTTTTCCGACAATTTCATAATTCCGATAAATTTTTACAAGTCTCAAATCTTAACACTTGTGAGTTCTTACGTACGTTCTTAAAACATGTCTTGTAAATACGGGGTGTAACATTCTTCCCCCCTTAGAAACATTCGTCCCCGAATGTTCTTTCGGAGTCAAACTTATAATTTGCGACATAGTTTCCTTTCACAATCCCAACATACCAATAATGCCACACATGGCCCTAATACCTCGCACACGCATATCCGTCCATCATAAGCCCAAAAGAGATTATCTTTTCGTACTTCCAACTCTTTCTAGCATATACATAGTCTCAACATAATATGTTCATGACATTTAAACATACCACAACTTTATCATGCATACAAGTTTCTAAAGGGACAAAGACATACCTGAAATCATATAGGCGGTTCAAAGGACCGCTAAAACTGGGAACTCCCACCACGACCTCTCGCCACTACCCGGTGCATGAATCTCCCGCCTAGCTATCAAGGTGAAGAACCCGAATCGATCCAAGAGCGGTGTTGTCCCACCAGACCTCTATAAGGACACTCTCTTAACATATGGCCTAGACGACCACAAGAAAAACAAGCACCCGTACCGGCGCGACATACCCCAGAATGTAACCTACCACACTGGGCGCATTGAGGCAAATGTGGCCTCGACTGACTGGAACCCCATCTCCTCGGACCACGGCTCTAGTGATCTGACGGCCTCGCATTCTCGGTTGTAAAACCCCATTGAAAATCGTGGAGGAGCACTCGCCGGGCCAGTAATGTAGACCTAGTTCGCCACCGAGGCTGTCCGCCTCGAAAATCGCCTGAGACCTGCCCCGCCTCTTGGATCGCTCGAGTCAATTTGATCCTCCCTCTCTCTATCCTTTATCCTCTGCGCATAGGCCTGCATCCTAGCAATGTCCATACCGGGCTGAAGAGCCACCCCCAAACATGCAGTAATCATATGACGGTCTAGTCCCATCACATAACAATGAACTCTATCCACCATGTTAGCTACAATGGTGTGCGCATGCCTGGCCAAGGAGTCAAACTCCAGGCTGTACTCCCTGATGGTCCTCCCATTCTGCCTCAATGACAAGAACCTATCTACACGGGCTCTCCTCATCTCAGGAGGCAAAAAGTGATCCATGAAGGCCTCTGTGAACTCCTCCCAAACAGCTGGAAGAGCATCCTCACCTCTCGACAGCTCCCATGACTCAAACCAGTTCAACGCAATATCGCAGAAGGTAAGAGGCTAGCATAAGACTGCATCTCAAGCCCTAAGAACTTGCATCGTCCACCGTAGCCGAATGAACTCCTCGCGTCCTCCTCGCACTCGAACCATAAAACTCTGGCGGATGACAACCAGGAAAATCCAGAATCCGCAAACCGCCACTCATGGTTAGCTACCGCTCGTTTGCCACGCCTACCACTATGCTAGTCAATAGCCTGATCTGCTCTCCGTAGTCTCTATACTCGGCTCTGGCCGTGGGACCGAGGCTGCATGCTGAACCTCTCGAGCTACCGCCGCTCGCCTCTCTAATGCCGGCGTGGCTGAACTCGCCGACCCGCCTACTACCTCAGGCATAGTCTGTGCTTGAGTTCGTGTAACCCTCTGAGTACCGCTAGCAGCTCCTGCTGCTGCCTTGCCCTTCTGGGCCCTGGTCGCCTTCCGTGGAGGCATAACTATTTCATAAGAATAGGTTAGAGAGGATTCAACCTACTATGATAGCTCTACTGCACGATCTCAAAGAGAGAAGAATGGAAACCAATCCTAAATGTCCTGCAGCCTCCTGATTATAGATGTGGTTCACAACACACCGATAATCAAGACTCTACTAGACACGGTCTGTAGACACTTTCCGAGGACTAACTGCTCTGATACCACTTTTGTCACGACCCGACCGGCGCGCATCGTGCCCTACACCGCACCCTTACAGGTATACATCAAAGATAATCAGCGGAACATACATGAAACTTATAAAATAAAACAACAGGTTAGCCGATAGGGCTACCTTCCTGGACATACATATATACAACCGAAGCAGTTGTCTCATTTCTTTTACAAACTGACCCACAATATGTGACTACATACCTCTAAGAGTTTTACCATAACAACAGTGGCGGGACAGGACCCCGCCATACCCCTGAATACACATGAATCTACAACCTCAGGGGAAAACCGTACCAAGAGATAAGCCTCCGAAGCAAATGGAGCTTTTTCCCAAAAACTGAACCGAGATCCTAAGAGCAAGGATCACCAACCTGTGTACCTAATACCTGCGGGCATGAACGCAGCTTCAAGAAGGGTCGATAACAAAAATTGCGAATATGGAACAAAAATAAGGTACAACAATTAAAACATATCAGTATAAAAGCATGACAGAGGTAAGTGTAAAAGAAGTAAATACCTGAACCTACCATGTCATTACCATCTCGTGAACTTAATCGTACCTTATTATCTTTTCCCATTTTTCAATAAAAGTTATAGCCACATTCTTACGTACATACTTAGGAAAATCATCAAGTTCACTACCATATAACTTACTTACCTTTCATAACCTAATCCGGCCCTTTACAGAGGGACGCCTATACTACCCGGCCCAAACTGGGACGCGATAAAGTCACATAGTCTGCCCATACAGTATATCGCCTTACCATTTCTGGGACGTGATAATGTCGTATAGTCTGCCCATAAAGGTATATTGCCCGGCCCATTCCTGGGACGCGATAATGTCATATAGTCTGCCCATAAAGGTATACTGCCCGGCCCATTTCTGGAACGCGATAATGTCATATAGTCTGCCTATAAAGGTATACTGCCCGGCCCATTCCTGGGACGCGATAAATGTTATACCCCGTATTTCCAGAGTATGTACGTGAGGACGTACGTACAAAAGTTTAAGCCTTAAGTTAGGCAAGGGACGAAAATTTGTGCACAACCCCCGAAAAGAATTGTTTTTCGACGAAACATTTTCCAAAACTTGCGAAGGGAAAATTACGGTTGCGACATTTATTATTTTTGCGGATTTTTCCGAGAGATAAAATATTTTGGACCAACGATAGGGCAAATGTCACGACCCGAACCCGGGCCCGTGACTAGTGCCTTACCCCGGGCACCCTAGTGATACAACATTAGAGTAATCAGCGGAACATAAAACAAGACATGAAAATATTAAGAAGTAAGAAACAGTAATTGGAGAAAACTTGCCTTACGGCATATATATAAATCAATTTTAAAACCGAACAGTTACATCCCATTACAACTCGCCACAGCAAGATTACATGCACCTCTAAGAATGATACGACAATAATGGCGGACAGGGCCCCGCCATACCCCAATGTAAATACCTACAACGACGGGACTATACCACCGATAAGCCTCCGAGAAACGGAGCTTCCCATACGCTGAATCGTGACCCGAGAACTATGATCAACGATCGGTGTACTCAACTGCGGCATGAACGCAGCCCCCCGAAGGAGGTCAGTACAACAGGTACCAAGTATGTGAAACTGTAAAGTACTTAAATGAAAACATATCATTTTAACATCAGTTTTGCAAGTATGTATGAAACAACCATGTAACCGCATAGTGCCATATCATAAACAAGAGCAACAATAGGTAAATCAGAATGTGTCTTTTCTAGGCCGCAAATGATCGAGCAGGCCAATTGCGTAGTATCACCATGCAAGCCTAATCTCGACTCCGTAGTCCGCATAGGCCACTCATATAGGCCCGCATAGGGTATGTAACCCCGCATCGAGGGTAGCTACTCCTCGGCATCGTCCTGGACTCGCAGTCCGCATGGCCACAGAGACCGCATGACCACAAGGGCCGCAAACTAACCTAGAACTCCCGTAGTTCCGCATGGATCCCTTGGACCCGCATGAGGTATTCTCGAATCATGGTCCCAGACCGCCTGAGTCTACTCCGCATCGGAGGGTAGCTTAACCTCCGGAAATAAGTCAAGGTGAGTGGTACAATACCAACATAACGGCTGATAGTCAAACAACTTTAAGCGCAGTCGAGGGGAAAACCCCTTTACACTAACATCACAAGATACTAACACACGTAGCATCCTAGCATGTTTACTTATCAATCAAAAAGAAAGTATTACAAGGCTATCACAAACCAACACAATCAAGTTATACACACAAGGTACTTTCTACTATATGTCAACAAGTTCGGGTTTTTATCCCCAAAGTATTTCATACATTAACTCTTTAAAAGATACGTTACGTTTACAAAAGTCACACAATACCCGTAGTATATGAAAAATAGAGTGATTATCTTTTGAAGTAAATCAAAACACTTCTCTTCGTAAAATCAAGTAACAACATTCTTTTCCAAATGTTTCAAGTTTGCCTAATTTCAATTACTCAAGTTTCTCATTTTCGAAAGGTTTCGTAGTTCATAATTTTAATCACTTAATGATATAATTCTCCTTAAAAGCAATTTGAGAAACATATGTACGATACGTGAGTAGGTTATTCTTGTTTATAACAATCTTATTTAAGCGATACGATCTAGGAAATGTAACATCATTTTGTCTCATCTTAGTTTCTATGCAGATGGAAGTTTCTACTGGTTTTACTAATACATTATTAGTCAAAACATTTGCCTTTATTAGCTAGCGTGGTTTGTTCGATACTTATTCGATTTTCAAATCAAGAAAACATTATTGCTTTTAAAATCAAGTACTCATTACTCGCGAATGAGGTTTTACAACATTTTTTAACAAAATGTTAATTACCAAGTAAAACAAGTTAAGTCTCTTATCCTTTAAGAACAAGTCTCTTAACTTTTAAAATCAATAAACCATTCATTTTACCATTCTTAAGACGTTATACCTAACTTCCCATAAAGCTAGTATAACTCTTATGTTTTCAAAACCAAGTATTATTCTTCTGTTAAAAATGATTCAGCATTCTTTTGAAATACTTCAAGATTCTTTATTATTACACATTAAGTCAGTTATAAGTCAAATCAGTTACCTTTTAAAACCATAAAGCATTTTCTTACTTACATAAAGCTGTTATAACCAACTTCCCATAAAGCCGTTATAACACTTTATGTTTCAAACCAATCAAATACGTTTAACAAATGTACGTCTACCGTACTACATAGTTATACACATATCATGCTAGAAAAGGTAGGAAGAGGTTCACATACCTCGCGACGATTATCGACTAATAGCAAAACGCTCCAAGTACCTCAAACCGCCGGCTACTCCTTAAGCCAAGTAGATCGCGCCACGCATGGTACTTCAACCTATAAGGCCACAAGGCGCTTATTAACATCTAGGTCTAATCGTAGAACATCCTACAAAAAATTCGGCAGCACCTCCCCCCCCGCAACAGCGTAAATCTCATCCTCTATCGGGGCCGGCTACCAAGCCAACCGGGGGGGGGGGTTTATACGTCTAACCCGAACGTGCACAATTCTACCCCACAGAAAAGCTACACAAGCCTACTGTAATACAGTCCTATGTAATTACAGTTCAGCACTCTTCTTTCGAAAAGGTTTCTTATTATTCAGGCTTAAGTCCAAAGACATTGCCGATAACAACGTTCAGTTCTATATATAGTATACTTCAACTATATAGTCTAACAATCATGTAATTTCCAATTACAATAGAGGGACAAGATATTTACCTCGATAAGCCCATAATTATCCAAGTATAAAGTCGATCCTGGGCAACGTTTAGCTCCAACTCCGCGCGTTCCAACCCGCTCTAAACCACCCTTAGAAGTTCTAACCAACTTCTACATACTACTCCAACTAACTATGGAGATTTTCCTTAGGGTTTCGGTTTTGTGACTGAAGGGAAGTATAATAGTATTTCTGGGCTTTTCGTATAAGTATAACCTTAGAATACTACAAGGTATACGGCTAAGGTAATTTGGGTATAGTAACAATACTTTTGAGAGTATTTCTACCAAGAGGAGGGTATTTATACAAAAACAACTAGGCTAGGGGGGGGTACCCCACGGCTAGCACCACAAGGAGGGGGGGTGTATACCCCTCGGCCTACCCCACTAGGGGGGGTACTCTCGGCCAAGGGGGGGGCGGGGGGCGCGCGGCCGAACTCAACACAAAGGGGAGGGAGGAGGATTTTAACACTTAGGAAATATTTGGAATGGATGAAGAAGTCTTCCAAAGGGGGGTATTTATAGGTCTAGCAAAGGCCAACCAATGGCCAAGATCATGCCAAGTGCATAGCAAGTGTAGGGCCAAGATCATGCCAAGTGCATAGCAAGTGTAGGGCCAAGATCATGCCAAGTGCACCTTATCCATCTACCACCAAAATATCCTACCTACTACTTGACAAAACTCACCCAATTCGTCCACCCTTGACCGCCCAAGCCTATCCAATGAGAGGGTGACAAGTGTCGCCCTCTTGTTGGTCCAAAATGTTTCGTCTCTCGGAAAAATCCGCAAAAATTAGAAATGACATAGCCGGAATTTTCCCTACGAAAGTCATGGAAACGTTTAGTCGAAAAACGACTCTAACAGGGTCGTGCAAAGAATAATTCGGCCAAGCCTATTCTCAAGTTCAAATTTTTCTACGTACGTCCTTACGTACATACTCTGGAAATACGGGGTATAACATTCTCCCCTCCTTAGAAACATTCGTCCCGAATGTTCCTTCTAAGTCTCAAACCAAACGTGCGCCAGTATAGTCTTCACTACTATACTTACCTGAACAATCCTGCCACAACTGGCCACAACAACACCTGCGCAAAATACTTATGTCCAAGTCCACGAGGAAATACCTCTAACATCACCACAAACACCTCTAACATCACAACGCTACCATCCAAGGGTCTAAAATATAATTCATTCGCACTTCCTCCATACAAAAGAAATGGTCACATCTCTGCTCGCAATACATGCTCGCTTCTCCCTTTACTCGTCGTGATACAACTGTTATACCCCGTATTTCCGGAGTATGTACGTGAGGACGTACGTACAAAAGTTTAGCCTTAAAGTTAGGCCAAGTTCGAAAATTGTACACAACTCGCTAAAAGAATCGTTTTCCGACGAAACGTTTCCACAGCTTTCGTAGGGAAAATTCCGGCTATGTCATTTAGTATTTTTGCGGATTTTTCCGAGAGACGAAACATTTTGGACCAACAGGAGGGCAACACTTGTCACCCTCCAATTGGTGGACTTAAAACGTCCATTTGGACGAATTGGACTAAGCTTGGCACATTTTTTTGTGCCTTGCACAAAGTCAAGGAGTTGGTAGGATATTTGTGTAGTAAATCTTCACCCTACACTTGCCTTGCACTTGTCTTCATCTTGGCCATTGGTTGGCCATGGCTTGAGCTATAAATACCCCCTTAAAGATGAAGAGTTCTTCATCCACAAATTACTTCCAAGTCTTGAAAAATCCTCTCCTCTCCCTTAAGCCTTTTCGTCCAACACCTCCCCCCCCTTTGTGTGAGTTTGGGCGAGGGGCTACCCCCCTAGCCTAGCCGAAATCTACCCTCCCTCCGTGGGTCGAACTGTTGTCTGCTAGTATTGTTCTAATGCCCAAAATACCTAGCCCAAATCCCTTAGTCCTTTGTAGAAGTTGTGAAGAACTTCTAAGGTTTCGAGCTACTGAGCGCATAACTTAGGAGCTAAACCTTGCTCAGGCGCGACTTTATCTAGGATATTATTGGGCTTACCGAGGTAACTAATCCTAACCCTCTTTTGAATTAGAGAATACATACTGTAGTAGTATAAGAATAAGTATTAAATACTTAGAAGAATATTACGGAATAGAATTGAACTGTACTCACAAAGGACTGTTTTCACAGTAGACTTATATAGCTCACCGCAGGGTCTTTGCCCGACTTTCCGTAGAATTGTGAACCCTCTGTTTAGAATGACCTTCAGAGTAGTCTAGACTTTGATAGATGTCTGTGACTATTATAGGCTGATTCTCTGCGCGCGGCATATTCAACTTGGCAGGAGGTTTTCGCCGAGAAGGTATGTGATTCTTCCTAAGCATGATATTTTAACACATATTTATAGTACGGTAAACGTACATGTGTTAACTGAATAATAACTACGGCAATGTCGTTTGACTTAAGCCTGAATAATAACTACGGCAATGTCTTTTGACTTAAGCCTGAATAATAAGAATCCTGATGCATTTCAAAGGAACTACTGAATCATTTTTAACAGAAGATAAATATTTGGTTTTTAAAACAAAAGCTTAAGAGTTATACTAGATTTATGGGAAGTTAGGTATAACAACTTAAGAAAGATAAAAAGGAACTGTTTACTTGTTTGTTTATAACAGCCTTGTATTGATTTCTGTTAAGTGTAGTAAGATTTGTTTGATAAGTAGACATATTATGATGCTACCTGTGTTAGTGTCTTGAAATGCTGTGTAAGGGGGTCATTCTTGTGCTTTACGTTGCTAACCTGGTAAGTCCGTTGTCGTTATTGTATCACCTACCCTCGATCGTTATCACCGAGGGCTTGCCCTTCGATGCGGTCTATACGGCCTACGCGGTCTGTGAGACTATGCGGAGCAGCGGTATGCTCCGAGATTGATCATTCGGGTGTTTAGCCTGACGCGGATTCCTATGCGGTCTGTTGAGACTACGCGGTCTTTTGAGGCTATGCGCGCGGGAGCCTAGGCGGATGCCGGGGTTGGCTGCCCCGATGCGAGGAATACCTTGCGCGGTGCGTGTGACCCATGCGGCTGCGGAAGTCGAGGACTAGGCACGCAGAATGATACTATGGGCGATCGCCTTGCTTCGATCATTCGCGCCTAGAATAGACTGCTACGCTTTTCCTATTATCGCTGTTGTTTGTGATGTGGCACTATGTGCAATTGAATCGATTGTATTTGTGAAAAGGTTTTAAATACTTTGATTTCATATAAGTACTTTATAGTTTCACATACTGTACTGTTGCATCGACCTCCTTCGGGCCTGCGTTCACGCCGCAGTAAAGGCAAGCAGTGCTAGATCCGCATCCTTAGGATCTTTTGCGTTGGTGTCGGGAGCTCCATCTTCTCGGAGGCTCTACTTTTGGGTATGATCTCCCTGTTGTAGATAGTTTTGTACAGTCAGGGTATGGCGGGGCCCTGTCCCGCCATAGTTGTATATTTTCCTTAGAGGTCTGTAGTCATGTTGTACAGTTTGAGATGTAACTGTTGAACCATGTTTATTTATATATGCCGAAAGGCGACGTTTTCTCACATAAACTGTGTCCTATTTTATAAACTGTTTCCTGTCTTGTTTACATTCCTGTAGTTACTCGATGTATGACTACTGGGTGCCGATAAGGCACGATCCACGCCCCGAACGGGTCGTGACAAAAGTGGTATCAGAGCAGTTAATCCTCGGAAAGTGTCTACAGACCGTATCTAGTAGAGTCTTGATTATCGGTGTGTTGTGCACCACACCAATAATCAGGAGGCTATAGGATACTTATGATTGGTTTCCATTCTTCTCATTCTGAAATCGTGCTTTAGAGTTGTGTTATAGGTTGGACCCCTCTAACGTATTCCTTTCCTGTAACAGTTATGCCTCCACGTAAGGCAACCCGCCCGAGGCGGCAAGGCAGCCGAGGAGCCGCTAGCAGACACCTAGAGTCACGAGGGCTCGTGCCCGCCTATACGAGACGGCGAGTTCTATGACGCCGCCGCCCCAGAAGACCACGGTACCCACACCTCCGCCCCACACCGGGCGGAGGAGTTAGGGTACAAGAGAGATGGCCCACCTTTGGCTAGAGTGGTGGCGAATACGAGGATAGGCCGGATGCGGCAGTTCAGCTCAGCTCGGCTCGCACCGCGTGCACCCGAGGCGAATAGTTTGAGACTACGGATTTCCTTAGTTGTAGCCCGCGAGTTTTACGGTCGAGGCGGAGGATGATCCGCAGGAGTTCATCCGTCACCGCAGAGGATCATGCGGGTGATCAAGGCTTGAGACCGAGTCTGTGACATTCGGTTCGACGGCCATTTGCGTGATACCGCAGATCGATTGGTTTGATTCATGAGCTTTCGGAGAGAGCATGCACTCGGCGGTATGGGATGAGTTTTGAGGCTTTTCTCACACACTTCTTGCCTTCGCAGATGCGAGGGCACGGTGATAGATTCTTATTGGCCGAGACAGGAGGACGCATGAGGAGTACAATGTCGAGTTTGATTCTTTGGCTCGATATGTCCCTCGCGACCGGTAGCGATATGGAGGACCGGGTGCATCGCTATGTCACTGGCTAGATGATTACATGGCCGAAGTCTTGTGCGGGTGTGTCCTTGACCGTACATGGACATAACCCGTATGCAGCTCATGCACTAGATGCGGCGAGCGTAGAGACCGCGGGTAGAGCGATATCGCCAGCAGAAGAAGGCCAAGACGGCCGGTTCTTTTGGTGGTTCTCGGGGTGGGCGGCATCGCGAAGTCGATTTGCACCACACCGCGCAGAGCGCTCTACCTCATTTTCGTACACCAGAGCGGGGGGCGGTCGGGGCCCCGGACTTGATTTCCAGTAGCAGGTGCTAACCGCTCGAGGTCCGCTTCGGTGCCCGTTGTGGTAGATACCATTCGGGAGTACTCGAGCTGCTATACTTGTGGCCGCAGGTCATTTCGCGAGTTTGTCCGACCGGGCGGCGCGGTAGTAGGCCTGCCATGTGGTCTGCCGCTTCTTCATCCCCGACAGATTACTCGCCCGAGGGCAAGGTACTCATGGACCAGCCGGTCGCGCAGCAGGTCGTGGCGCGGTCCCGATTCTAGCGGTCCTCGAACCGCATTTATGCTTTGTCGGTAACCGACAGATCGGAGGCCTCACCGATGTCGCTGTGTACCTTATCGCTCTGGGTTTGATGTGTATGCTTTGATAGATCCGGTTCTACTGCCCCATATATCTCCCCTTGTTGCTAGTAGGATAGGGATATAGCACGAGTCCATAGACCTTTCGAGGTAGCTACGCGATGGGTGATTCGGTGGTAGCTCGGCGTATATAGAGCTTGTCTGTGACCATTTACGTCGGACCACTGGCCGACTTGATAGAGTTGGAGATGATTGACTTCGACGTGATCATGGGGATGGATTGGCTAGCTTCGCTAAGCCAATGTAGACCGCAGAGAGAGTAGCAGTTCCGATTTGCGAGCCGTTGTTGAGTGGGAGGAGCACGGTATCGCCGAGGGTAGGTTTATTTCCTACCTCGGCTAGGAAGATAGTGCGAAAGGGTATATCTACCATCTCGTTCGGGTGTTTGATCACGTGCGGTACCAAATTTTGATCGATTCCAGTGGTCGAGAATTCCCGACGTATTTCAGACGACCTCGGGTATCCTCACGAGAGGAGATCGAGTTTTGTATAGATGTGTTGCGGACACTCGGCTATTTCCATTCCGCCATACGAATGGCACCCGCCGAGAGAGTGAAGGACCACCGAGAGATTTCTTTGGAGGAGGGTTTTATCTTTCCTAGTGTTTCTCCTGAAGCGCGGTATTGTTCGTGAAGAAGAAGGGCGGACGCCGCGCATGTGTGTTGACTACTGACGGTGAACAAGGTGACCATTAAGAAGATACCCCTTCCCGGGATTGATGATTTGTTCGACCATTGCAGGCGCGAGATGTTTCTCCAAGATTGATCTGCGATCGGGCTATCATCGAGTTCGTGTCGAGAGGTGGATGTCCCTAGATCGCATTCGGACCAGACGCATTATGAGTTGGTCATGTCTTTTGGTTGACCAATGCTCGGCGGATTCATGGATTTGATGAACCGAGTGTTCAAACCATTTTTGGACACGTTTGTGATAGTGTTCATTGATGATATCTTGGTTTATTCTCGCCAGAGCGAGGGCATGCGAGCATTTGATGGTATCTTGCCGATTCTCCGACCAGCAATTATCGCCAAGTTTTCCAAATGTGAGTTTTGGTTAGCCGGTGGCTTTTCTTGGGCATATTGCCGGGTGATGGCATTCAGTGGATACGGCAAGATCGGCGATCGGGACTTGCCTAGACCTACTACTCCGACGAGGTTCGCGATTTACGGGCCTTGCGAGTTATTATCGGTTCAGAGAAGTTTGCTTCTATCTCCGCACCATTGACTAGTGACTCGAAGGCGCCAAGTTTGATGGATTGATTCTTGTGGCGGGGTTTCCGATTCTTGAAAGAGACCGACGACCGCCCCGTTCTTACTCTTCCGAGGTCGAGATGGTTATGTCGTATTGTGATCGTCGGCATCGGGTTGGGATGTGTTGATGCGGCATGGCGGTTATAGCATATGCATCCCGACACCAAGAAACACGAGGAACTACCCCACCCATGATTTAGAGTTGGCGGTGTGATTCACGCTTTGAAGATCCGAGGCACTATTTGTATGGGGTTCACGTGGATATTTATACGCACCACAAGAGCCTCGGTATATCTTCGACATAGGGAGTGAACTTACACGAGCAGACGGTGGTTAGAGTTGCTTAAGGATTACGATGTTGATATCTGTACCACGGGAAGGCCAATGTTAGGCGGATGCTCTTAGTCGTAGGTCGATGGGAGCCTATCGATGTGCTAGAGAGAAGGGACATGGTTCGTGATTTGCACCGATTAGCGAGCCTTGGTATCCGTTTGATTGATTACGATAGCGATGGGTTAGAGTTCGTGAGGTTGCCGAGTCTTCCATCGTCGGCGAGGTGAAGAGGCAACGATTCGAGGATCCACTTTGATTCGATATCGTGATCTGCCTCTTCGTGAGGCAAGCGGTCCTTGAGGTAGCACCTGATGGGGTGCTAAGGTTTGAGGGCAGGTTGTGTGTCCCAGACGTTTCAGGACTTCGGCAGCAGGTTCTTGGGGAAGCACACAGCGCGTGTTACTCTATCCATCCAGGGTCGACCAAGATGTACCACGACCTTAGATATGTGTATTGGTGGGATGGCTTGAAGAGGGACGTTGCAGAGTTCGTAGCTCAGTGCGTGTTGTCGCGGTGAAGGTAGAGCACGGATGCACGGTGGTTTATTACAGCGATAGAGATCCCGACACGGAAGTGGGAGGTAATCAACATGGACTTCATCACAGATTACCTCGCACTCGGAGGAGACATGATTCTATATGGGTTATCGTCGACAGTGTGAAATCAGCCCACTTTCTTCCGTCCGACGACTTTTGGTGAGGATTATGCCGACTTTACATCCGAGAGATCGTCGATCGCATGGAGTCCCTATTTCGATCATATCGCATGCAGGAGCCCGGTTTACGCTAACTCGGAGGTCCTTCCAGAGGGGTTTAGGGACGCAGTGAGCACGAGCAATCGTATTTCATCCACGCATGCAGACGAGCAGAGCGCACTATCCGACTCTTGAGGATATCTTTGCGAGCTTGTGTTATTGACCGATGGTAGTTGGGAGGATCATTTGCCTCTAGTTGAGTTTGCGTATAATAATAGCTACCACCCAAAGATTCGGATGGCGCCTTATGAGGCCTTGTATGGGAGGAAGTGCGGATCGCCTATAGGTTGGTTCGATGTGGGCGAGGTGCTAGTGGGACCAGATTTGGTGCAGCAGCGATGGATAAGGTGAAGCTTATCCGAGAGCGGCTATTGACGGCTCGAGTCGGTAAGTCGTATGCAGATCATCGTCGTCGGCATCTTGAGTTCGAGGTTCATGATTGGGTTTTCCTAAAGGTGTCACCCATGGGGTGTGATGAGATTCGGGAAGAAGGAAACTCACCAAGGTACATTGGGCGTTTCAGATTGTCCGCAGGTAGGCAAGGTTGCTATGAGTTGAATCTGCCGTCCGATCCGGAGGCGGTGCATCCGGTTTTTCACGTATCTACTTTGAGGAGATGTATCGGGATCCATATAGGTACACCCGATTGGCGATGTCCAGTGACCGAGGGGTTATCGTATGAGAGATTCCCATAGCGATAGTCGATCGTCGGTTAGGCGTCTGCGACCAAGGGCGTGGCTTCCACAAAGTTACGTGGGCGAACGAGCTCAGGGAGGAGATGACGTGGGAAGCTGAGGAGGACATGAGGCAGAAGTATCCTCACCTATTCCCCACACCTCCAGGTAATTCACTTTCCTACTTGTAAATTTCCATTATCATATATGCCTAAGTGTTGTTCTATGGCCGTGTGTGGCATTTGCAACTGTTTAAGCTTTATCGATAACTGTCTTGGGAAGGAACATTCGGGACGAATGTTTCTAAGGAGGGGAGAATGTTATACCCCGTATTTCCGGAGTATGTACGTGAGGACGTACGTACAAAAGTTTAGCCTTAAAGTTAGGCCAAGTTCGAAAATTGTACACAACTCGCTAAAAGAATCGTTTTCCGACGAAACGTTTCCACAGCTTTCGTAGGGAAAATTCCGGCTATGTCATTTAGTATTTTTGCGGATTTTTCCGAGAGACGAAACATTTTGGACCAACAGGAGGGCAAAACTTGTCACCCTCCAATTGGTGGACTTAAAACGTCCATTTGGACGAATTGGACTAAGCTTGGCACGTTTTTTGTGCCTTGCACAAAGTCAAGGAGTTGGTAGGATATTTGTGTGTAGTAAATCTTCACCCTACACTTGCCTTGCACTTGTCTTCATCTTGGCCATTGGTTGGCCATGGCTTGAGCTATAAATACCCCCTTAAAGATGAAGAGTTCTTCATCCACAAATTACTTCCAAGTCTTGAAAAATCCTCTCCTCTCCCTTAAGCCTTTTCGTCCAACACCTTCCCCCCCCCCCCCTTTGAGTGAGTTTGGCCGAGGGCCTACCCCCCCTAGCCTAGCCGAAATCTACCCTCCCTTGGTAGAAAAGTTGTTTTCTAGTATTGTTATAATGCCCAAAATACCCTAGCCCAAATCCCTTAGTCCTTTGTAGAAGTTGAGAAGAACTTCTAAGGTTTCTTGGGCTACCGGAGCGTACAACTTAGGAGCTAAACCTTGCTCAAAGCGACTTTATCTAGGATATTATTGGGCTTACCGAGGTAACTAATCCTAACCCTCTTTTGAATTAGAGAATACATACTGTAGTAGTATAAGAATAAGTATTAAATACTTAGAAGAATATTACGGAATAGAATTGAATCAGATTTCACAAAGAATTGTTTTCTGATGAGACTTATATAGCTCACCGGGTAGGGTGTGCTGCCCGACTTTCCGTAGAATTGTGAACCCTCTGTTTAGAATGACCTTGAGTAGTCTAGACTTTGATAGATTTCGTGACTATTATAAATTTGATTCTCTTGCGGCATATTCAACTTGGCGGAGGTTTTCGCGAAGGTATGTGATTCTTCCTAAGCATGATATTTTAACACATATTTATAGTGCGCAAACGCGTACGTGTTAAGCGAATAATAACTACGGCAATGTCGTTTGACTTAAGCTTTGAATAATAACTACGCAATGTCTTTTGACTTAAGCACGAATAATAAGAATCGATGCATTTCAAAGGAACTATGAATCATTTTTAATGAAGATAAATATTTGGTTTTCAAAACAAAAGCTTAAGAGTTATACTAGCTTTATGGGAAGTTAGGTATAACAACTTATGAAAGATATAAGGAACTGTTTACTTGTTTGTTTATAACGACCTTGTATTGATTTACATTAAGTGTAGTAAGATTTGTTTGATAAGTAGACATATTATGATGCTACTGTGTTAGTGTCTTGAAATGTTGTAAAGGGGTCATTCTTCCGTGGCTTACGTTGCTAACCGTAAGTCCGTTGTCTTGTTATTGTATCACCTACCCTCGATTGTTATCTGAGGGCTTGCCTCTTGACGCGGTCTATACGCCTGTCACGGTCTGTGAGACTATGCGAGCGGCGGTATGCTCGAGATTGATCATTCGGGTGTTTAGCACGACGCGGATTCCATGCGCGTCCGTTGAGACTACGCGGTCTTTTGAGGCTATGCGGCTGCGGGAGCCTAGCGGATGCCGGGGTTAGCTGCCCCGATGCGAGGAATACCTCATGCGGTCTGTGTGACCTATGCGGCTGCGGAAGTCGAGGACTAGGCACGCAGAATGATACTATGGGCGATTGCCTTGCTTCGATCATTCGCGCCTAGAATAGACTGTTCTGATTTTCCTATTCTGCTGTTGTTTGTGATGTGGCACTATGTGCAATTGAATCGATTGTATTTGTGAAAAGGTTTAAAATACTTTGATTTCATTTAAGTACTTTATAGTTTCACATACTTGGTACTGTTATCTCGACCTCGCTTGGCCGCGTCATGCCGCGGTAAAGGCAGCAGTGCTAGATCCGCATCCTTAGGATCTTTGCGTTGGTGTCGGAGCTCCATCTTCTCGGAGGCTCTACTTTGGGTATGATCTCCTGTTGTAGATAGTTTTATCTGATCAGGTATGGCGGGGCCCCGTCCCGCCATAGTTGTATATTTTCCTTAGAGTGCGTAGTCATGTTGTGCAGATTTGGGATGTAATCGCTGAACCATGTTTATTTATATATGCGAAAGGCGACGTTTTCACATAAAGCGTGTCTATTTTATAAATCGCTTTCTGTCTTGTTTTACATTCCGCCGTTACTCGATGTATGACTACTTGCCCCCGGAGGCACGATCCACGCCCGAACGGTCGTGACAACAACTTTTGTCACTTTGCCGCGAGGTTCTAGTGTCACTCCGGCGACCTAACAAATGGTACCGGGCTGCATACGACCCCTGAGGCTGTCGTACACACGACCTCTTACCACATTTCTGATACTGCTTCAGTTTCCAAAACTCGGGGTTACTATCTCTAACGTGGTCATCATTAACTGGGAACACTCTGGATGGATCTCCGATACTTTCCCGATCATAACAATACGAAGGACCGGACGTACTGCCTCCTAAGTCGGACGGAAAATGCTAACATATAGGCAACCTGGCCTATTCTTCACATGAACTCAAAAGGGCCCAAAGTAACTCGGGCTAAGTTCCCTCTATTTTCCAAGACTCGCCACACCCAACCCGGGGTGGTACTTTCAAGAAGACCGACCGTCAATCCTGAACTCTAAGCATCGTCGCCGATTATCCGCACGATTTCTCTGAGCTGCCAGAACCTCTTCTAGACAAGCGTTACCCTATCCACAGTCTGTTGGAACAAGCCTGAACCAACTATCTGAATCTTGCCAACATCGAACCAATCGACCGGCGACTTACACATCCGCCCCTACAAGGCTTCATAAGGCGACATCTGAACACTGAAATGGTAGCTTAAACACTCCCTCCACAGGAGACAACAATCCTCACAACTACCCCTGAAATCCACACACCGCCCGGTGGCGAATGCGGTCTCGAGACTCACTGAGTTCTTAACCGCTGGTAAAACTTCGAAACAAAACAGTGTACCACTGGCTCCACCATGCGCCATAAGGTAAAGTTAGGCACCGTGCAGCCTTACAACCTTCCGATAAATCAACACCGCCGAGTAAGCGGTCTTTGCTAGAAGACAAGGCGGTGACCTCTCGGCCCGACCATCGGTCGAACGCATCCACGAACTTCGTCTGTTGGTTAACTAAACTTGGGCCAAACACCCTTATGACCCTAGCACAAGGCGGGACCACCACAAACTGACCCCACCACCAAACATGCCGCGGGTTGACCCGCAACGTGGCCTCAACCCGACCCGGCAACGCGCAAGACATTAGCTCCCCGAACCGGAAAACTCTCACTAATCACTTTACGAAAACCTAGCGGTCTTCTTAGCTCAACTACCCTCTTTCATTCCACACTTCTCAGGGACTTATCCCACAAACATAACTCACGCACTATGCACTCCTATAAGGGTCAAACATAAACAATACATCTTTTACTCGGGATGGCCTTACCTCTAAGGTCTCTACGTATAACACTCTAAGGCTCACACTTTCTCTATCCCCCAATCTTCCCCGGTTACTGAACCATGATTTCTAATCACAAATTACACACTGCTATCAGAACATAGCACTTAAGATATACTCATCTCATCATACGCTACTAATCTCGAGAGGGTTAAGGATAAACTCAGATTCATCGCTCCACTCCCTTAAGTCGTTCTAATCAAACACGCCTGTAGGCGATAGCTAAGGAAGGTGGCGACTACCCATCGATCTGAAGGCTAAGTCCTCCTACAAGGACACTCTTTCGACATCGGACCACGGCCGTAGTAAAACAAGTACTAACTAAAAGATGACATTCCCGGATGGCGTCATCACGCGTGAATCTGGGGAAAAACTTAATCCGCCGTTTGGAACCTACGTGTAGCTGTGAACCGAAGCTCGAGCTCGACCAACTCCTGCATACCCCGAACGTCCTGAACTCTGTGGAGGACCTTTCTGCACTGGTGGATGTGCATAATCTAATCACGTGAGGCGACTCGCCAAAAGTTACTAAAGGACCTTCTGCTCGGCCTCTTCTCGCCCTTCGTTAACCCGTCGATCTCTACGTTTCTTGGCCTGCTGCGCACAAGCCCGTACTCAGTCCATGCTCAAGCCTAACTGAAGAATTACTCTCGCACAACCCTTTCTAAGATATTCATCAAGACTCGCGGTACATCGGTATGCTCTCTGGTAGCCAAATCCATAGCTAGTAACAGGGTTGTCTTTTCGCAATCTATATTCTCTGTTTCCGGTCGTGGAACTGAAGGTTCATATATCATGGCCGCAGTAGGAACTGCTGCCGCCGTACTAAACTCTGCTGGGGCTGGTGACGTAGCATAACTTCCCGAACGAAGCACCTAACTCAGGTGATGGTTGGGCACAGGCCCTCGTAACCCTCTCAGATTTATTCGCAGCCTCCGCCGCCTTGCCTCCCGGGCGGGTTTGCCCTACGCGGAGGCATAACGATAAGGGAAATAATTACGTTAGAGGGTCCAACTTACAACACAGCTCTAAGGCACGATCTCAGAGTGAGAAGAATAGAAACCAACCCTAAATATCCTATAGCCTCCTGATTATTGGTGTGGTGCACAACACACCGATAATCAAGACTCATCGGATACTGGATCAGTAGACACTTTCCGAGGATTAAGCGCTCGATACCACTTTTGTCACGACCGAACCGGGCCGTGGATCGTGCCTTACCGGGCACCACTAGTGATACAACATCGAGTAATCGGAACATAAAACAAGACATGAAAATATTAAGAAGTAAGAAGCGATGTCGGAGAAAACTTGCCTTACGCATATATATAAATCAATTTTAAACCGAACGATACATCCCATTACAACTCGCCCACAACGATTTCTGCACTTAAGAATGATCGACAATAATGGCGGACGGTGGCCCCGCCATACACACGAATGTAAATACCTACAACGACAGGACTATACCACCGATAAGCCTCCGAGAAACGGAGCTTCCCATACGCTGAATCAGGACCGAGAACTAGGATCAACGATGGTGTACCTCAACTGCGGCATGAACGCAGCCCCGGCGAGGTCGATAACAGTACCAAGTATGTGAAATCAGAAAGTACTTAAATGAAAACATATCATTTTAAAATCAGTTTTGCAAGTATGTATGAAACAACCAAGGTAACCGCATAGTGCCATATCATAAACAAGAGCAACAATAGGTAAATCAGAATAGTCTTTTCTAGGCTGCGAATGATCGAAGCGGGCCAATTGCGTAGTATCACCATGCAAGCCTAATCACGGACTCCGTAGTCCGCATAGGCCACTCATATAGGCCCGCATAGGTATGTAACCCCGCATCGAGGGTAGCTACTCGGCATCGCCCCGACCCGCGATCCGCATGCCACGAGACCGCGTGACCACGAGGCCGCAAACTAACACGGAACTCCGTAGTTCCGCATGGATCCTCGACCCGCATGAGGTATTCTCGAATCATGGTCCTGCATCGCTTTGAGTCTACCCCGCATCGGAGGCGCTTAACCTCGGAAATAAGTCAAGGTGAGTGGTACAATACCAACATAACGGTGATAGTCAAACAACTTTAAAGCGCGATCGAGGAAAACCCCTTTACACTAACATCACAAGATACTAACACACGTAGCATCCTAGCATGTTTACTTATCAATCAACAAGAAAGTATTACAAGGCTATCACAAACCAACACAATCAAGTTATACACACAAGGTACTTTCTACTATATGTCAACAAGTTCGGGTTTTTATCCCCAAAGTATTTCATACATTAACTCTTTAAAAGATACGTTACGTTTACAAAAGTCACACAATACCCGTAGTATATGAAAAATAGAGTGATTATCTTTTGAAGTAAATCAAAACACTTCTCTTCGTAAAATCAAGTAACAACATTCTTTTCCAAATGTTTCAAGTTTGCCTAATTTCAATTACTCAAGTTTCTCATTTTGAAAGGTTTCAGAGTTCATAATTTTAATCACTTAATGATATAATTCTCCTTAAAAGCAATTTGAGAAACATATATACGATACGTGAGTAGGTTATTCTTGTTTATAACAATCTTATTTAAGCGATACGATCTAGAAATGTAACATCATTTTGTCTCATCTTAGTTTCTATGAAGATGGAAGTTTCTACTGGTTTTACTAATACATTATTAGTCAAAACATTTCCCTTTATTAGCGCTGCTGTGGTTTGTTCGATACTTATTCTGATTTTCGAAATCAATAAAACATTATTGCTTTTAAAATCAAGTACTCATTACTCGCGAATGAGGTTTTACAACATTTTTTAACAAAATGTTAATTACCAAGTAAAACAAGTTAAGTCTCTTATCCTTTAAAAACAAGTCTCTTAACTTTTAAAATCAATAAACCATTCATTTTACCATTCTTAAGACGTTATACCTAACTTCCCATAAAGCTAGTATAACTCTTATGTTTTCAAAACCAAGTATTATTCTTCTGATAAAAAATGATTCAGCATTCTTTTGAAATACTTCAAGATTCTTTATTATTACACATTAAGTCAGTTATAAGTCAAATCAGTTACCTTTTAAAACCATAAAGCATTTTCTTACTTACATAAAGCTGTTATAACCAACTTCCCATAAAGCCGTTATAACACTTTATGTTTCAAACCAATCAAATATGTTTAACACACGACGCTCACCGTACTACATAGTTATACACATATCATGCTAGAAAAGGTAGGAAGAGGTTCACATACCTCGCGACGATTATCGACTAATAGCAAAACGCTCCAAGTACCTCAAACCGCCGGCTACTCCTTAAGCCAAGTAGATCGCGCCACGCATGGTACTTCAACCTATAAGGCCACAAGGCGCTTATTAACATCTAGGTCTAATCGTAGAACATCCTACAAAAATTCGCAAAGACTCTCCCCGCAACAACAGAAATCTCATCCTCTATCTGGCCGGCTACCAAGCCAACCGGGGGTTTATACGCCTAACCCGAACGTACAATTCTACCCCACGTAAAAGCTACACAAGCCTCATGTAATACACCCTATGTAATTACTGTCAAAGACTCTTCTTCGAAAAGGTTTCTTATTATTAGGGCTTAAGTCCAAAGACATCACGATAACAACGTTCGATTCTATATATAGTATACTTCAACTATATAGTCTAACAATCATGTAATTTCCAATTACAATAGAGGACAAGATATTTACCTCGATAAGCCCATAATTATCCAAGTATAAAGTCGATCCCGGGCAACGTTTAGCTCCAACTCCGCTGCCCAACCCGCTCTAAACCACCCTTAGAAGTTCTAACCAACTTCTACATACTACTCCAACTAACTATGGAGATTTTCCTTAGGTTCGGTTTTGTAGTGAAGGGAAGTATAATAGTATTTACGGCTTTTCAGATAAGTATAACCTTAGAATACTACAAGGTATACGGCTAAGGTAATTTGGGTATAGTAACAATACTTTTGAGAGTATTTCTACCAAGAGGAGGGTATTTATACAAAAACAACTAGGCTAGGGGGGGGTACCCCACGGCTAGCACCACAAGGAGGGGGGGTGTATACCCCTCGGCCTACCCCACGAGGGGGTACTCGCCAAGTGGGGAGAGGGGCTCTCCGAACTCAACACAAAGGAGGGAGGAGGATTTTAACACTTAGGAAATATTTGGAATGGATGAAGAAGTCTTCCAAAGGGGGGTATTTATAGGTCTAGCAAAGGCCAACCAATGGCCAAGATCATGCCAAGTGCATAGCAAGTGTAGGGCCAAGATCATGCCAAGTGCATAGCAAGTGTAGGGCCAAGATCATGCCAAGTGCACCTTATCCATCTACCACCAAAATATCCTACCTACTACTTGACAAAAACTCACCCAATTCGTCCACCCTTGACCGCCCAAGCCTATCCAATGAGAGGGTGACAAGTGTCGCCCTCTTGTTGGTCCAAAATGTTTCGTCTCTCGGAAAAATCCGCAAAAATTAGAAATGACATAGCCGGAATTTTCCTACGAAAGTGGAAACGCTTGGTCAAAAACGACTCTAACCGGGTCAGGCACAAAGAATAATTCGCCAAGCCTATTCTCAAGTTCAAATTTTTCACGCACGCCCCACGCATACTCGAAATACGGTATAACATTCTCCTCTTAGAAACATTCGTCGAATGTTCCTTCTAAGTCTCAAACCAAACGTGCGCCAGTATAGTCTTCACTACTATACTTACCTGAACAATCCTGCCACAACTGGCCACAACAACACCTGCGCAAAATACTTATGTCCAAGTCCACGAGGAAATACCTCTAACATCACCACAAACACCTCTAACATCACAACGCTACCATCCAAGGGTCTAAAATATAATTCATTCGCACTTCCTCCATACAAAAGAAATGGTCACATCTCTGCTCGCAATACATGCTCGCTTCTCCCTTTACTCGTCGTGATACAACTGTTATACCCCGTATTTCCGGAGTATGTACGTGAGGACGTACGTACAAAAGTTTAGCCTTAAAGTTAGGCCAAGTTCGAAAATTGTACACAACTCGCTAAAAGAATCGTTTTCCGACGAAACGTTTCCACAGCTTTCGTAGGGAAAATTTCGGCTATGTCATTTAGTATTTTTGCGGATTTTTCCGAGAGACGAAACATTTTGGACCAACAGGAGGGCAACACTTGTCACCCTCCAATTGGTGGACTTAAAACGTCCATTTGGACGAATTGGACTAAGCTTGGCACATTTTTTTGTGCCTTGCACAAAGTCAAGGAGTTGGTAGGATATTTGTGTGTAGTAAATCTTCACCCTACACTTGCCTTGCACTTGTCTTCATCTTGGCCATTGGTTGGCCATGGCTTGAGCTATAAATACCCCCTTAAAGATGAAGAGTTCTTCATCCACAAATTACTTCCAAGTCTTGAAAAATCCTCTCCTCTCCCTTAAGCCTTTTCGCCCAACACCTTCCCC